>OY728127.1:1957868065-1967868065 GCA_963277665.1 Viscum album
ATAAATCAATTTTTATATGGGGTTGTATATGTTATCTCTTAAATATTAAATATTCATCAGAAATATGAAAATATTCCTTACATAAAGGTATTTTATTTATAATTTTTATAAATTAAATAAATAAATTTAATTATGACAGAATGATGATGCATTGATTGATTCATTAAGAAAGGATTCAAATAAATGATATTATAAATATTAAAATAGATAATATTTGACATAATTTATGTCATAAAAGAATTTTTATAAGTGAACATTTAATTTTAGGATGCAATCGATTTATTTTTTTGAATGAATATGGTTATTTTAAATTTGTAAAATGTCATGTACATATAGTGTCAAAAATCGACATAATTCATAACTTAAAATATAAAAGAGTTTAAAAATTGATTTTAAATTTTTAAAAAAAATATAAGATTTATTAAAATAGTTAATATAAGTCCAAATATGTCATAAAATACTTCTTTGAGTCGTTTCAAATTATATGGTAATTAAATTAACCCACTACGTGTAAATTACATGATATCATGGTAGGATTAAAAAGTGTAAAATAAGGGTTAAACCATAACGATATGGATAATAAAATATTCAAAAAATTTCTAAAAATTATTTTATGGTTGGTATTAGAAACAAAAATCATCTTAGATTATAATTAAATGAGTTTTGGACCATTTTTAATCTATATTTAATTTATAATAATTTAATATTTCAAGACATTCTTAAAATACCACTCCTCCCTCTTATATTGGCCACCATTTCTACCCACTTACTCATGCCTCTCAATACCATTGGATCTTCAAAATATTTGTCATATAATCTACCAACATACCTACCTTCCTCCAAGAATATTTTTCATGGGAATAAGGTAATTCAAGAAATAATTTGGGCTCAAATCAAAAAAAGTTACCCGATATAGAGGTAACGTCTTCTCTGATGTTATTTTTTTTATTTTAATTATGAACTCCCTTTGATATTCATATTATATGATTACATAACAAAACTCGTATCTTAAATATACTAGGATGTTTTTATTTGATTGATTCTAACAACACTAACACACACCTCCATCTAATGTATGAGAACATACTTTTTCTGGGTATGGGGAACTACTGCCTCACGAAATGATGATTATTAAATTTTATATTACCACCTTTCATGGGGGCCATTATTATGTAAATGTATTTATATATAATATATAATATATTTATATTGTCTCTATGATTCTGTAATTTTTAATTACAACATACCTTAATGCTTTCCATGATCAGTAAATATGATAATTTCTTTTGAGGAAGTGTGGACTAGCACCCCCTCAATGTGATATGACTCGTTCATGGTATACATGGAACTTTTAAAAGATGATTTTATTAACCCTATAAGAAATACATGAAATAAATATAATATGGGTATTTTAATATACATTTAAATAATTTTATTATAATTATTTTAAGATGAAAAATAAATGAATGTAGCGTTCATGTGTATGTACGATCTAGTGTCTCCATGAATGACGCATTTCATTTCTTATCTGAAAATGTTATGGAAAATTATATATACATATATAATAGATATATATTATATTTAAATCATTAATATCATTATTTAGATGATATAATTTTGACTCCATGGACAATTTATATCAAAACAAGTTCATTTTTTAATCAAGTACAAAATATCGACAAAACGACCGATATAAACATAAATAATTATGTAATTTTAATATTGTGGTAATATGTGATAAAAAAGGAACAATAAAAAGTAAAATGTTTTTTATGAATGTATAAATTTACCTATGTTTATTATTCAATAATATGAAGAATGAACGAGACAAGTTGGACTCATGGTAATGGAACCTCTTAACCCAATTTCCATTCATTGGGTTGATCTTCAACTTCATGAGTATGTCCTGCTATGATTATGTGAGAAATAAATTTTGATATCCAATATTTTATTTAGAATTTATTTATTTGGATTTATAGTGTATACACATAATCAATCTATTTTATTAAAAAATGATCTTTCTATGATAATTTTGTAACTTAATTTCTTATCATTGGATTTTACGCATACTTCATTGATTATATTAAGCCAAGATTATGTTTGGAATACCAATTTATTTATTTATTTTTTAATTTCCACTTCCATTTGAGTGAATATACTATTTCTTCACATAATCATACCATTAAATAAATATTACATCATTTATATGTACTTTTTATGGGAAATCATAACTCAATCTCCATTCATTATTTTAAATATCCATGTCATTGGTTTTGTTTTTCCAAGAATATGTATGAATGTCCTTTGATTTTTTTACACTGAATATCCCCATATATTTACTGTATTTATAATTTTCACACATAATTATGTCATTGATTTACCCTTAATCTAATGATATGATCTTTGTAAGGGATTTCGTCTCAATTTACATTCCATTGAGACTTATTCATTGTTATGCACCAATTCCCTTTTATATGGTGTATATACTTCCATTTTACATATTATATCATGAATCTTATTATTATCATTATATTATAAGTTGTGATTAATGTTTTTCATTATTTTTTAAATTCAAGTGTTTCTCAAGTGGTTACCGAATCTTTATCATTTTAATTTGTTTAAAGATTTATTCATTTAAAACAATGAATTTCATGTCCATGTTTTGAAAATGGTTTTTAAGAATTTATTTATATGCACATGAATTTTTTCAAATGATAATTTATTTCAAAAGTATCAAAGAGTTATGGGACACTTTGATTCAAAATTCTCTTTATTAAATGTTTTGAATGGTTCTGGAAATGGATTGAATATATGAATATAATGAAATTATTTCTTTTGATTGAAAATGAAATTCTATGAGGGAAATTTTTATAATTTCAATATTTTATGAGTTATGATTATATAATGGTACTTGGTAATTTGATGGGTTGTTATGTGTTAAACCAATTATGGGTGGTTAAGTGATAAACCAAATGAAGGGTGATTCCGTGATTAAGAATGGATGCATGGATATGTTATAACATCCAATGAATTAGGTATGGAAGTTGGCCATATGGCTATTCCATTTAGTGATATGTGTGGAAGTAGACTATATGGTTATTCTGTTTATGTAGGTTTATGTCCCAAGTTAACTTTATATGTTATATGTTATTTTCTATGGGATTTATAGTAATCTTTTGGTATCAAAAGGGTATGCAATGAGCTTATATTCAGTGAAGTTTATTTACTAATTCTTAAAGGTGAAAATTATTTATTTATGATAAATTATTCACGGTT
Organism: Viscum album; assembly: GCA_963277665.1. Taxonomy (NCBI): domain Eukaryota; kingdom Viridiplantae; phylum Streptophyta; class Magnoliopsida; order Santalales; family Viscaceae; genus Viscum; species Viscum album. The sequence goes on from OY728127.1 coordinate 1,957,871,342, forward strand.
TCCATAATTTTCCAAGACTAATAGTATTCCCTCTTTGTGTATCCCTTTCAGTTCTTTTTATGCTCACCCAAAGTTTTGAAATGTTCTTCCCATGACATAAAGAATAATAGAGTCAAGGATGGGATCAAGGAAAAGTTATGCTCATAAAACATGAAACAATGACATGTTTCTTTTTAACGAGTTTTTGTTTTATAAAAAAAATATAGTGAGTAGAAGTTCCTACTTGTAATATTCAAGTTGTTTTGTATCAGTTATGACCTAATTCTATAATTCTCTAAACCTGAAAATATCCTCGATGTGAATTAATGTCAAATTATTGAATTAACTCAACAATATGTAACATTTAAGGAAAGAGACTTATATTTAATCACAATATGAAATTAAAGTAATTTCAAGAACTATTCACATAATTTTTCATTTGAAAACAACATGAACACAATGGAATTTAAATATAAAAACTCAAAATTCAATAATCAGTTTTATTTATCTACAAAATTATTAGAAAACAATAATTAATCCGCATTTTATTATTTTTAATAAATTTAAAATCATTTTATATATTTATTTAATAAATACGATTTCTGAAATTCATAAGAATTTAATGTAATTATTTAATAGCTCAAATTTAAAACCAAATACCTTTAAAAAAAATAATTCACTTTAAAATTAAACACTTATAACCAAATTTGTCTTCTTTTAATTATTATAATTTTTTTAGAGATACTAATGTCATGAGAGTGTAATTTTGGGTTTCTTCTATTCTTAAATTAATATAATAGTTATAATCCTATAAAAAAGTCACCATGTGGCCATATATATGATACATAGACGGAAATGGGTGAACTATACCCATATAATGGTTGATGTTATGTTTTATAGTAATTTAAAAAACTTATCATAATGTTTTAACCTAATTTAACCCGTTTCATCCTTACTGAGGTTAATTTTATTCCAATGTTACAATTCATAATGAAAAATAATAAATGAGAACTATTTAAAAAATATAGATCTCATGGTTATAAATATAGAATCCATTTTTCAATATTTAATAGATACAAGTGTAAGAAACTCATTTTAAATTAAAATCAATAAACATTATGAATACCTTTTTTAAAAGAATACATTTTTTAAAATAAAATTATATTTATTCTTATACCATGCCTAAAAAAGCTTTAAATTAATGTTAAAACGTTTTTATTGATTATTATATATATATATATTTAATTTAATTCAGTCAAAACTATTGAAAAAATTAATTTATTTAGATAATAACACATTGCATGATGAAAAACATGTTTAAAAATATCAATTTTAATTTCATAGGACTGTTTATTTCTATTTATACTAAATTTTTAAAAAATTCAATAATTTTTAAATGTGTAAAATGTAGATTTTTTAAAATTTATTTACTTCTATTCATACCCTTTATTCAAATTACTAGTCGATAACTATCAAATTAAATAATAAGTTCCAAATATTATATCATAATTTATCTCAACTAGATGTTTAATTTATCCCAAGCAATTAATAAAATTAAATTTATTTAAAGAGAAATATATCATAAATTCTTATTGTGATATATTTGTAACCAAATGTCACATCGTTATTGACTTATCAATATTGGATGGCCCATTTTGCGTTCCGAGTGTTGTGGATTCAGGTTGATGACATCTTGTAGAGATGATACATCTTTCTTAGTGTGTATCATTGGGGAACTTAAGTTCTATTTGTGAATAATGAAAATGGAATTCTATAGTTGTGCATTGATTATAATAACTTGAATCAGGTGACTGTGAATAACCACAACCCTCTATAGAATTTTAAAAATTTATTCAATTATTTGAGGGGAGAATGTTGGATCATGAATATCAACCTAAAGTTTGGAAATTATCATATGTGAATTAAGAATGGGAAAGTCTCTAATACTAAATTTAGTTATTGTGATGAGTGTTACGACTTTTTTGGTGATGTCATTTTGTTCAATGAATTCCTCTTCCATGTTCATGGGGATGATAAATGATGTGTTCTTGTAGTATTTAATTTTTTAGTTTTGGTCTTGTGATGTACATTTCATACGACATGTCATATAGCAGTTATGGGTAACCAATTATCCTTTTTTGGGTGTGGTAGTGGTTTTTTGGTTTTCCCTATGAATTTAACAAACTCATACAGTTTCGATGGAGTTTCTAGTTATTATAGGAGGTTTATATCCATTTTCATATAGATTTCAACTCCTATAACAACATATACTAGAATGTAAAAGGCAATCATATAGGCTTACTAGTTATATGATGCTTTCGAGTATTTAATGTATATGTTGTTTAGTTCTCTCGTTATTCACTTTCTAGATTATGTCATTCCCTTCATGGTTTCATTTGATTTTCCCCATCATGGATTGGGTTTTAAATTTATGATGTTGCGAGTAGTCATCATATATATATTCTTAGAAGTTATAATCTCTTGAATGTTACTATTCCACCAATTTTCTTGAACATACACTAGTAGTACTCTCTATTAGGTTCTGGAAGAACTACCTCATCAATGAACACTTTTTAGTCTTCACTAATCAAAATATATATAAATATGTCTCCTCCTAGTGTGACAAGAATCTTAAAAATTTATGGTGGATAGATTTATTATAATTAAATGGCTTATATATTTTCATTAATCATGTTAAATGGAATTTTATGGTTTAGTTATTAAGTATGAAATCACATGGTGGTGTAATTTTGGAGTTTAGACTCTTGGGGAGTGATGGAAGAGTTGGATGAAATGTAGTTGTATATGGGGGAAGTTATATTTGGTGTAAAAAGTGCAAGAATTTTATCTTGGGTATCCCAAGGAAATGGTATTTCATGACCATGTTGTTTACAACGATCCTTTTAATGAATCATACTTGGATAGAAAAAACCAAGTGAATTTATTGTGAATCGTTTAATTCCTTCATTGATGTACGAGGTGGTTATCTATGCATTATATTTCCAAACTATAGTGAGAAATCCTATTGTGGTGAATATGTAACATGAAATAAAATTTAAATTTAGGTTTTTGGGGTTAAATCATTCTGTTATTGTGTTTACCTAATGATGTTTATTGTACAAGAATGTGAATGCTGAACATTGGGTTTCATGTTGCTTTATTTAGTAGTTTGATATTCCATAGTGGAAGTGGGCAGAATCTTTGATAGACATCATAACTAGTTTTCACAGAGCCTGGGGTAGTTAGGAATCTTAATTTGTGATCCCAGACTATCATAAAACATTAGATCACTTTTTATAAATTAAGGATTTAGAATCAGTGGATCTGTTATTGAGGTAGTTTATGGTGGAGAATGTGAGGATTCATAGTGGTACCACTATAATCATCTTAGATTGGGATCCCTTTTTTCATATAGGGTTTGAAGAGGTCTCCAATTTTACAGCTACTCTGAAATATTCCAAAAATATTATTTTATCCAAATATGGAAAACTATATATATTAGACTATAAAAAAATTCTTAGACATGTTGTGTGAGATAATTCTATATTTTAGTGGTTCATGGGTGAGACGCCCATACTTAGTATAGTTTTCATAAAATAATTTTTAACAAACCATTATTTTGATGAATTTATATCAATCTATTTATGGAAAACATTTGGTTATATGTTTTTTTGGATTTAGGTCAATGATTTAGATACTCTTATAATATAATTTGTGGAGAGTAGAATAGGGAAGGTTTAGGAAATCCATGTGAAAATTGAGGTATCACATGTTCATCTGAAGTCTTATGCAAATCATAGGTGTATTTCTCTAGAGTGCAACATTGGGGATCATGTGTTCTTGAATATTTCACCTCATTATTGAAAGTGAAGGATCATTCATTAGAGTAATATGTTGTAAATGTTTTTTGGGCCATTTGAAGTATTTTCTTGTGTTGGATCCATGAAATATCATAAAATATCCCCTATATATGACCTATATTCATGTTGTATTCTTGGTATTATAGATTTGTTGATATTTCACAAGTATTTTCGCACAACTGGTTAGCGTGATCTAGATATTATTGTTTTTGTTACCTTCAAGGAATGTTTTATCAAAAAATTTTATTTTGAGAAGTTGGTACTATGTGGGTTTTCTATTCCTTTGGTTCATGTCTTATAGATTAATGATGGATTATAGTATAGAACTTTGGAGTGGGAGTTGTAGATGCATGTCGAGTATCTTGTGTATAATGATCCTTGATTTTATTTATGATTTTTTATTTTACTTTTACCATTATTGGAAATTCATTATCATTTTTGATTGATGATATTGAACATATTTTATTCTTTTTAATATAATTTTATGGATGTTTTGGTGTTTTAGAGAGATCTATGATAGTTATCTCATAGGTATATAGTGGAAATTTTCCATTTCCATTTCTTATGGTTTTTTTATATTCTAGGGGACGTGGATTGTTTGAGAGGTATCCAATTTAATGTTCTAGATTTTCAAAAACCCTTCTGATTATGTTTCCAAGGTTTGTGAGGTGTCTCAAGAGTGTTTATATTTTGTTTCCCTATTTTATTTTATGTCTATAATATTTTTTAGGTGGTTAGTTGGTATTCTTATTTGTTCAATTGGTTCCTCCAGGCATCTAGTTCACTCCTTCATAGATTCAGTTGGTTTGTTCTTATAGTTCACTAGTTTTTTCATTTAGTGAGTTTTTTTGTTCATGTTATTGGTTGGATTGTTCATCTAGTTGGTTGGTTCTTTTTCAGGGTCATGTGGTTCCTTCATGCATTCAGTTAGTTTCATCTTGTTGTGGGGTGGTTTTTTCATCTGTAAAATTCATTTTTATGGCTAATGGATTGTTATTCTGACCAGTTGATATTGTTAATTCATTCCTTTAATGAATTTCTCTAAATTTCACTCAATACTACTTTTTACAAGAATGACATAAAAATTAATATATATTGTAAATATGGTTTTAAATAAAAAAAATAGGAATTTAAATACCTGTTTATGGAGGATGTTTATATAATTGAATTCCTTATAGTTTTAAGATTTTAATGGGTCTTACCATGTAGATTATTTAAATATATTTAATGGTCTAAGTAAGTATAATGTTGGGATGAGATCTGTAAATACCAAGAGTCACGTACAATTAAATAAAAAATAATCATATTTCAATCATTAATTCCTTATTTCTTTCCCTTGAGGATTGATTTTCACTTGATTTTTCTCCTAAGTTTTGTAACCCTTTTACCCTCTTATCATGTTCCTTTTTGTGGTGTTACTAAACATTTATTCTCAGTTTTCTATGTTGAATTTCATGATGGTTCTTCTATATATGATGGTGATATATTTACATCACATTTCTTTATAAATGTGTGATTGTATCATGATATTGTTTTATTTTTAACCAAATGTGATTAACCATAACAAGATAATTATATTTAATGGGAATTTCATGAATGAATAACTGTATAACTATTTTAATTTCTTATAAGAAGAATAAATGGTAGAAATCCATGCTATATAATGTTACTAATAAATTATTTATGATAATTTTAATAATTAAAATAAATGTAACTTCAAAATTTAAATGAATTTTATTCATGTTTTATTTTTATTTCACATTATTTAAATAAATATGATTATCTCATGAACCAAAAAATAACATGTTACTTAAGTTAATTAATTAATAATTAGGATGATGCATTAAATACAATGAAACAGAGTAACTCATAGTATAAGAACTATTCATGAGTTAAAAAGGAATAGTCACAAGATATGGTGTTAAACAACAAATAAATTGTAATAATAATTATTTATATAATTTAGTCATGAGAGTAATTAGAGTGGGGATTATTTTATTCTATGTATAATTAATATTATAATGATGGGGTGTGATCACTTATGATATTTGATGCTATTTATGATTCCTATTGTTCTATAATATCCATGATATATTTTTTACAATGTTTTTTATTTTCATAGCTGGGTAAAATTATTAGGGTTTAATGAATGTGGAATGAGAATAATGAATTTTTTTCATCTTGTATTTGATTAAATATGGAATTAATATTTGAGCCCAAGTGACACTATTTTTTATATGGATGCATATCTACTATTTTTATATAACCTTAGTTTTCTCTAAATATTTTTATAAATATACACATGAAATGTATTTGTGATCTAGGGAATCATATCCTTGATTTTCATTTTTTATAAATTTTTTGTGGTTGGAATCCTATGATGAAAATATGTTGAATGGGATGAGTTCAGAGTGGTCCTTCCTCATCGATATTCATTATTCTATATTTATTAATTTTTTATGGAAGTATGTATAAATGTTTATTATATGGTGAAATCAACTTCCTAAATTTAGATTGAAGCTATGAACTACAATTACATCTCATAATTGGTATCGTATGATGATTCCTAGATTACGTGGATGGTATGAAATGACAAATGAATTAATATATTATTATGGTTGGTTCATAGTGTTCTTTAATGATAATAACATACTTGAAAATATTTGAAGAGATTAATTGGTCCATTTCCATTTTTCTTGAAAAGAATAAAATTAAATTGTGGAAATTATTTTGGTAATAATTTATTAATGAACAATTAATTAATGAATATAAATCTTGATGCATGTATTCTAATTTGATTCCTATGAATTATTAGTGGAAACTTTGGGTCCTACGAGTTGATAATGGTAGATGATTCAAGGCTAGGATGTTTTCGTTAATGTGGATTGTGCAGGCTATATTTCATATTTTCAAATTTTATAGGCTTCCTCACCAGGGTCAGTAGGGAAAACAACACTGAACTCTGTTGGGGGTGTTTTCCCCAATATCCATGATGGTGAGGAATTGAAGGGAGAAATGTTCCCATCAAATTATCTCCCTCGATACATTTATTAGTATATGTTTCTGAGGATATAGTGTAATACAGTATAAGGTTCATTCCTATTAGGGTTGTGATGGATAAACCTTTACCACACATTAATATTCTTGTTGTAATTTATTTTGGTAAAGCATATTGTTATATTCATATGGGGTGTTCTCAGCTTTCCATGAGTGTACATGTATGGGTTATGATGGATTGAGGTATGATTCATGAACATGGGATGTTATAGATTCTATGATTATATATCATTTTTGGTGGTATGATGATGATAATGATGTCGATATGTGTACTAATTTGAAAATGATATTTTGGGCCCTGTGTGGGGATAAGGTATGTAGTAGTAATCTCTCAAACATATCAGGGATTACATAATTTTCTGAGAGATGAGAGGTATATGGGTTGAATTTGGGGTGAGAGAAAAAATAATAATTGATATGCGGAACCCTTAAACCCTTACACACACACACAAATATATATATATATATATATATATATATATCTATTTTTAATATAGTATGGTCTATATTAATGTGTTACTTTGCGAGTGATCTATGGTGAGGATGAGAACCCAGTAATACCTGTTCAGATGATGAGTCTGTTTTATTTGTTTATTTATTGGGATTTAGTATGCTTCATTTACATTTTTCATGAGAGGTTTCATTCAGTGTACTACTGAGTATTCATGTTGTGATCAACCAATATATTTAAAATATTTTTTTGGTTATTTAGTATAGGATGGTTCATGTATTGAATGTTACATTTTTAGAGGTTTTTTTGAGTTGGATTCATGAGTTTTTAGTGTCTGTGGTTACTACCAAGTGTTTGTTTTGGTATATCCTATATTATTTTAGTTCATGTATATCATTGTATGTATTTTTATTTATTATTATAATTATTAATTTATATAAGATTAGTTGATATTTCATCTTTTTTGTTACTCTTTAATCTATATAATGGGAATTCCTCTCTTGTACGTGACTTATATACCCTCATAGATAGTCCTTAACCCATGTTGTATTAGAGGAAGGATCTAATAGTTATTATCTATCTTCATTCCCTACCAACATAGGTGGGGAACCATTATGGGGGGGGGGTTGTGATAAACATATTTTTATATGGGTCTCTTTTTTTACTTCTTGAACAATTGATTTCAATTTTATTGAGTAATGTAATGTTGAAATAAGTTCAATTCATTTCAATGACACTAGATATCATATCTAGATGATAAATTATTGAATAGAATGATAAAATTATATCATATTAAATATATTTTATATTTTATTTGTTTCAATTAAATTAAATGATATTTATCATCATAAAAATAATTTTTTTTCAAAAGGACATTATGAAATTTGAATCTTGATCACTTTGGGGAAACATGAAAACATATGATTAGAGTAAATATAAAAATTAATTCCATTGAGAAAATTATATTTAGATTCGCATTATAATTGTATTATTAGATAGATTTATCATCAATTATATGTATTTTAATTTATTAGTGAAACTGAGGTAATTGAAAATGGAAACATTATTGGTGTTATTGAAGTTACCCTAAGGATGAATTGCAGAGATATTAGAGGGGGTTGAATCTGGTGTTGTATATTTTAATATAAATTATAATTTATCATTTAAATTATTTCACCATATGGAATTAACATTCTAATTTACTATTAAGATATTAATGAATCTATTTAATTCTTACCCTATAAGAAACATCCACATGAAATGCATGTAATGAAATAATAATGGCATGAGGTACTTTTAAAGGGTTTGTCCCCTTAAAGGGAAACCTACTCCATCCCATGATTGATTATACAACCCAATCATGGATTATCGTTAATCTATATAAAAAAGTTTTTCAAATGGTTTTTTCCACACCAATAATATAATTTATAGTTTTCTATAATTTACAACTTCCTATAGAGTATCTCTTAACAGCTCACCACATTACTTCTCTTAAAAAATCCCCATTGTATTCCCAATGTCACACTATGATCTCCCACAGACCTACAGTCCCACTAATTCAATAGATCCACACTATGGATATACAACATTATTTTTAGTAATTATATTAATTATATCACTAATAATCACATTTTGTCTCTTCATTCATTGGATTATATATATGTACTTATTAATAGGTTTTTCTAATTCCATATTTTCTTCAAGAAAAATGAATTCTATTTTGTCTCCAATTACATCACATGTTCATCGAAAAATCTAGGAAACATCTCACCTAGATTTCCCACATAAAAATGTTAACACAATAATCTTAATGAATACATATTATCCTCATATAATAAAGGTATTGACACAAATTATAGAGAACATCAACAACATGTCAGTCTCTCCCCAGCAGATTTTTTATTCTTCTTATTGCTTTGAAACACACAATTTAAACTCATTTTGATGGAAATATTACTCTTTTTTTTCTTTAATATTGACACTTCTATTATATTCAATTTAATTAATGGTCTATAATACCTTTTTTTTGAACTCCATTCAGTGTTACATATTCTTTTATATAAACATGTGTCGCAGTATTCACTATTTAAAACATGAAGTTATCTCTCTTTCATTTGGTTATTATTGTCACACCCCGTTTTATTTATTTTCATGTCATGGTTTTGATTTGGTTCATTGAAAATCCTGATCTTTTTATTGGGTGTTAGGATAGATAAATTTTGAGTTTTTAACAAACAATTATGTTTAATCACCCTAATTTGGGTTCCTCATTTCTTGTTTATGAGTTTGTTTAGAAAGGGTGGTTACTTCATGATTTGGGCCAACAGTGAGCCCATTTCCAGTTTTAAAACCCAAATTTGAATCTTTTATAAATACTTTGTTTTTAATCATTTTTCACCCATTACACTTCATACATTACCTCTACTGAAATATTAAAACCACTATATCCTTTTGGACCCCTTAATAATTAATAATCATGTTGAATTTGGGTTACTTATTCATGTATTTGTCCAGGATGTGCGCCCATTTCCATTTTTTTAAAAATAATTTGTTTATTTTATATATTTTTCATTTTTTAATATTTTTCAGTACTTCTACCCCCAATAGAAGAGAAAATACCTAAACTCACCCAAATTATGTATTTTACCTCTTTTAATCTCATTTGAACTGACTATTAGGGTGAACGTTCTCATTTTTACTTAAAATCATCCAGAATTGAGAAGGTAAATTGTTTCATACATAATTCATTCAATTCGTGCTTTTTTTTTTCTGAAAAATCTTCATTCCCTAGTTTGAGCGACCTTAGGAGCCACTCCATGAAGTTCCAACCCATTAACTTTTATCTAAGGTTGCATATCTAATGGAATACAAAGAGTTTTATAGTTGAAAGGGTGAGATTCCTTCACATTTATCCTCCCTCTTCTTCCCCCTTTCATTATTTCTTGGTTTTATAATCTCATATAGTCTTGATAGACCTAGGGTTCTGTTAAAATATGATTTTTGATGAGTTTTTGGTTCTTTTGGGGATGGTCTTCATAGTTTTAGAGTTTGTAAACCCTCAGATGATGATATTGGGTGTGCCTTTCCATTACGCCAAGGATTTGAGGTAGGATATCCCTTTCACATGCCTTTATCATTTAAGTTTCATAATTTTCCAATTGTTAACATCTGATGCATATGTTTATTTTTTTCATCCTTTTAATAATTTTATTGGTGTGAAAAATGGTTGTTTAAGCCTTGTTTTGTGAAAAGTAGTGTTGTTTTGTCATAAAAGTGTACACCAAGTATTTATTTAAATGTTCTGCTATCTTTTGCACCTATTTTGTGAGGCTCAAAACCTAGTTTATGGTATTTTAAAATTTTTATAGTAGCTATAACAAAATATTTCATGAGATTGGTGCTTTATTCCTTGTCATTTTCTTAAAATAAATTGTTTTGTTTCAAAAGGGTATGTATTGTGTTCCATAAATTGCCCAGTTGGCTTTTATGTGTCATATTTGACTTAAAAATTATTTGTTTGGATTTATAAATGAATTTGAAGAATGATAAATGGTATTTTTGGGTCCTTATATATATATATTTCCAATTTGGATTTGTTTTTACAAACAAATGGGTTTTGGTTTACAACATGTTTTGGCCTGAGTTGTTGGAAAATGGCCCGTTTCACATTCTTATGAAAATGGTTGTGTTTTGAATATGTATCCTGAGTGTTTTACAAGATTTATTAATTTGGTTTGATGCTTTAAATTGTTTCTATACACCTCCTTAAAAAAAATTATATGTAGACCTTTGTCAAATGATTGTTTTGGTAAAGGCTTAAAGGCCCGTTTGGCATTTTTTGTAAAAATGGTTTCCATCTGTATTTCATGGTCTATATTTTGGGGCCATTTTATGGTGCATGAAAGTGATTTATTAATTGTTTTTGGGGATTCAAAATATTTTTTTGTATTTTATTGATTGTTTTCTGGCTTTAAAAGATCATTTTTGAATGGATTTTATGTGCAAGGCCCCTTTATACTTCTTGAAATTATTTTACGAAATTTTTTAGTGGTTTATTGATTCATAAAAGAAATGTGAAGAAAGTTTGTGGGATGTTTGTGTTTTTATGGTTTGGGAATTTAATTTTTATGTGAAAAGTGTATTTGATAATATGTGTTACTAGATTGAGCACTAATGATAATCCTAGGTATCTAGGTTGGCAGACGTGTACAAGTATGCTAGTGATCCCGTGGGGTTTGGCCCCTGTTTTATGTAGTAAGTTTGACGATGACAACACTAACTAAACTATGACGATGATGATATTGGGGGACCACTAGGTTATGGTAATTCTTTATACTAGTGTCTCTTGTTCATGAGAACAAATATTTAATTTGGTTACTTTCACAAAGATATGTAGTATCTGGGGCTCACAACTAACTAGTGCCTAGGGGTGTTCCCGTGACTTGTTCTCATTGGAAATTTTGTACCCACTATCAGCATACGGTGTATTTCGTTGGTAAATTAAGTATTTTGTGTGATTTATTTAAGAGTTTAAATTCTTTATAGTAGCCTTCTTGAAAACTATTTTCATTTTGAAGTTGCAGCTCTTTGGAAATTGTTACTAAAATTCTTGTTTATAAAACAAGAATGTTTTTGATTGGTAATTTTTTTATATAGCATGGGACCTCATTTGGAAAACATACCTTTATATCTTGTATTTAAAACCAGAAATTGATGTTTCTTTTATTTTAAAGGTTGTTCATTTGGAATAGAATATCAGGATTACCTACTGAGTTTTAATACTCACGCCGATAGTCTTATTCTATTTTTAGCCCTTGTGCAGGTTTCAGCTTGAGTAAGATTTCCTTGGGAAACATGTGATCATTATATGGTAGAGTTACCATAAGGTCACATGGAGTTAGTTGGGTATCAGTTTTGGTTAGTTGAGTTGTTGGTGTAGTTTTACATTCAGTTTATTGTACAAATAATGTTTTATTGAGTTTTTATTTAAATGTATTTTGGGTTGTCCATTTCATTCCATAGTTTGTTTGATTGTTTATATATGGGATAAATAGTTCCCTTTTGTACTCTATTGATGCTCTTGGTGCTTTTCTCCATCCTGGGAGGATCGATAAGGCATCTTGGGACTTGTCGTGGGCTGGCCCTTGGGATCGGTTCATGGTCGACTTGGGCCGGTTCGTGACAAAATAGTATCAATGGAGGTTGGCTCTTAGTAGAAATTTCTTTTTAGAGATCCCTTTTTATTTGGGGTATGTCAAGCTAGATAGATTAGTATTTTTGAGACTTTAGGGGTAAGTGTGGGAAGAGCATCACAAGCACTTTCTTGTTCTAATCCTCGGGTTTCCATGGGAAGTCCTATTTTATTAGTGTCTTTTTTCTTGTTGATTGTTTGGTGTTGGGATATGACATGGGGAGTCTGACTAATGGCCTCCAAGAGATCATAGGGCCTAGAAAGCCATGTGGAACCGGGGAATGGTCCTTATAAGTCTCTCCATGTTGGTTTTTTGTTTTACATATGGCCGCCAACCATATGGTCAATTCACCCACCGACAGTAGTTCCCTTTTTTGGGTCTCTTGGACCTTTCTTGAATTCTGAATTTTTGTTTTGAAAATTCTTGTGTGAGAATTTTAAAAATGAGTTTTAAAGTAGTGGTTGGTTTTTGAAAGTGGAAAAGGGGTTTAAAAAAATTAAATAAAATAATGGTTTTGGAAGGATGTCTTTTTGTGAAACAATGTTTTGGGAGGAAGTGAAAATGATTTAACGAGATTGTATTTTCCCTAATTTAAACTTGTGGTTTGTTGAAATAAAATGATTTTAAATTGTGAATAATTTTATGGTGATTATAATTATTTGTTTTAAATGGGGTTCTTTAGGATGTTGAAAAGTGTTTGAATCTGATAAATTAGTTTTGAAAATTGGTTTTTAGTGGTTGGCGCTTTCCTAGAAAGGGTATTGGTCTCAATGGCCATCAGATTGTGAAAAGATACCTTAATGAATTTTAGAAAATGGGAACCGATTGTTTGGATTAGATTTGTTGTTTTAAAACTTGTTAAAAATGCAAAGGGGTACATTTTGTAGCAAATTTTTCTTGATGAAGTGTGGTTCGTTTTTTGAAATCTTAAAAGGGATTTTGACTTTGTGGTTAGTGTTCTATTGGAAGGTATATTATTTTTTGGAATTATTTTGTTTTGTTTTAGCCTTTGGTGTTTTCATGGGTGCTCACATGCATGTTTTTATTGATATCTAGAAGGATGGCCTATATGTCATAGTGGTTGGGTTCCTGGGTGGCATGGAAATGTGAATGTGGGTGAGACTTGATGAAACACCATTGTTGAATGTGGAAACCCACCAAATTAGTTTGTTTTTATAAAGTGTTTTGAGCTTAAAAATTATGGCCTTTGTTTATAAACCAGTGGTTATATAGACAGTTTTTTCTCTATCTTAGAAGAGTTTTTTTCAGTAATCTTCCTTGTGATCTATAAGTCATAATATTATTGTATCTTGAGATGAGATCTTGTTGGTGGATCTGTTTTTGAGTAATGTTCATTGGGATTCTAAAGATGTGTTGGATGTTGTAATGTGGCCATGGATATTTCTCCGTTGGAAATCTTTCCTATTGATCTACCTAAGGATTAATTTCAAATGTTAAATCCATAACTTATGATGATCCCTCATACCATTTTTTGGAATATATATCTATTTGGGATCGATTTAAAGTGCTTCCAGGTTAGGATAATTCTTTTGGACATAGCTGTTTTGTTCGGTGATGTTGATGTGTTTCGTCGTATTCCTTGTCCATTATCCTCCTCGTTCAGAGTGAGATAGAATTTTTATATATATCTATGATTTATAATTTACATGAAGGTGTTTTGTATATAAAGTGAGTTTTTTGAGTGGTGTGATCCTTAGAACCTGACAACGGTGTAAGAGATGCTTCAAGAATCAGGGCTCCAGCCATTGGCCTCAGAATGAAGCTTTTCACACAGTCAGGAAATCTCTAGAGGTGTGGAGAGCTTGACCAGGATCCTGCATCCAACATTGTGGTATGTTAGTGTTTATGTATCTATTTTGGTTCCTCATTACTTTTAATCATCCTTTGTTGCAAAAAGATTGGTGGACTTACCCCTCACACAGTGTCTGTGGTTATTCCTTCATGGATGTGGGTTTTCGATCAATGTTCCTGTGTGGACTACCTGTGAAAATCGAGTGTCGTCTTGTTGTTACCTATTCATTGGTGGAGAGTTTTGGGTAGTTCTGTTGTTTCTTTTTTGGTTTTAGTGTCTTAATTATTGGGTCCCATTCCCACCCCTCCGTGAGTGGTGGGGATCCAGATCCGTGATGAAAGTGTTGGCCTAGTTCTTGTCCCCTCTGTTTGGGAGTGGGTGGTTTAGATGGTCATGTTGTATCCTTATTAACATGGGTTTTTAGGTTGTTGTGGGAGAGTTTTGGTGGTCCTGTGTTGCTGAATCCCAATTCTAGTTCATTTTTAATCCTTTTTTTGTTCATTTCTAGTTGGTCTCTAATGGTGGGGAGACCCACTGTGGGTCTTAAGGATCATTTCTTCAGGATTTGTCATATGGAAGTTGTTATTTAATGGTGGGGAGCACATTCTATACTCCACCCCAAGAAATTGGATTTTGTGAGTGATCTATGGTTTGGGTGATTTTTGGGTTCATTGGGAGAAGTCCAAACAATCTAGTTCTTATCTTGGTTGTGGAGGCAGTGGCTTGATCTTTCCATTTATTCTTCAGAAGTGGTTGTGAGTTGGTGTTTTTTTTGGGAAAAAATATTAAGTTACATTGTTGGTGAATGATATTTCCTAATATTTAGAGGCTGGATTATTTTGATAAGGATTACATAGGTTTTTTTATGTCATTTTAAAAGCATTATGGCTTTCCGGGGGTGGAAACATTAATGGTGGGGAGAATTGTCACACCCAATTTTTTTTCATGTCATGGTTTTGATTTGGTTCATTGAAAATCCCGATATTTTTCATTGGAGTTGGGTGATATTAATTTTGAGTTTTTAAATACATATTTTTCTAATCACCATAATTTGGGTTCCACATTGCTTTTTATGAGTTTTTGGAGAGAGGGTGGTTACTTCAGGGTTTGGGCCAACCGTGAGCCCATTTCTAGTTTTAAAAACAAAATTTTATTATATTATAAATCCTTTGATTTTTATCATTTATCACCCATTACACTTCATACTTTACCTCCACTGACAAATTCAAACCACCATATCCTTTTTGACCCCTTAAAAATTCATAATCACGGTGAATTTGGGTTACCTATTCAGGTATTGGACCAGGTCGTGGGTCCATTTCCAGTTTTAAAAAAACAAGTTGTTTATTCTATATCTTTTTCATGTTTTAATATTATTTAGTTATTCCACCACCCAATCAATGAAAAAATACCTAGACTCACCCCCATAATCTATTTTACCTCTTTGAATATCATTTGAATTGTCTATTAGGGAGAACTTTTTCAGGTTACCTCAAATCTCCCAGAATTGAGAAGGTAAATTGATTCATATATAATTCATTCAATTCGTGCTATTTTTCCCACATATATTCTTTCCAGGGTTCTTCCAGACCGTAGGATACTCTCCAAGAATTTCCAACCAATTAAAATTTCTCTAAGATTGCGTATCTAATGGAATACGATGAGTTTTCCAGTTGTAAAGGTGACATTCCTTCTCCTTTATCCTCCATATTCTTCATCCTTTCATTATTTCTTGGTTTTATAATCTCACCCAGTCATGATTGTCCTAGTGTTATGTAATACAATTATTTTTTATGGGGGTTTTGTTATTTTGGGGCTGGTCTTCATAATTTTAGGGTTTAAAAACCCTCAGATGATGATATTGGGTGTGTGTTTCCATTACTCCAAGGATTTGAGGTAGGATATCCCTTGTATATGCATTTATTATTTAGGTTTCATAATTTTATTATTGTTAAAATCTGATACATATGTTTATTATTGTTTTTCATCCTTTGGATAATTTTATTGGTGTGAGAAATGGTTGTTTAAGCCTTGTTTTGTGAAAGGTTGAGTTGTTTTGTCATAAAATTGCACACCAAGTATTTGTTTAAATGTTATGAAATCTTTTTCAACTATTTTGTGAGGTTTAAAACATGCTTTATGGTATTTTGAAAAGGGTATGTCATGTGTTCGTTAAATTTCTTGGTTGGCTTTTATGTGTGATGTGTGATTTAGAAATTATTTGTTTGGATTTATAAATGAATTTGAAGAATGATTAATAGTATTTTTGGGTCCTTATATGGATTTCTAATTTGGATTCGGTTTTACAAACAAATGGGTTTTGGTTTACAACATGTCTTGGTCCGAGTTGTTGGAAATGGCCCATTTCACATCCTTACGAAAATGGTTGGGTTCTGAAAATGTAACCAGAGTGTTTTAAGGGATTTATTAATGTGTTTTTCTACTGTAAATGGTGTGTATACACTTCTTTAATAAAATTGAAGTGAATACCTTGGTCAAATGTTAGTTTTGAGAAAGGCTTAAAGGCCCGTTTGACATTTTTTTCAAAAATGGTTTCCATCTGTATTTCATGTTCTACATTTTGGGGTCATTTTATGGTCTATTAAAGTGATTTATAAATTGGTTTTGGGGCTTCAAAATCTTATTTTTTATGTTATTGAAAGTTTTTTTCCCTTAAAAGAGCATTTTTAATGGATTTTATGTGCAAGGCCTCGTTATACTCTTTGAAATTGTTTTACAAAAAAATTTAGTGGTTTAATGATTCGTGAAAGAAATGTTAAACAAGATTGTGGCATGTTTGTGTCTTTGTGGTTTGGGAATGGAATTTTAATGTGAAATTTGTATTTGATAATATGTGTAACTTGATTGAGCACTAAAGGGAATCCTAAGTATCTAGGTGGGCGGATGGGTACTAGTATGCTAGTGATCTCGTGGGGTTTGGACCCTGTTTCACGTAGTAAGTTTGATGATGAAAACAATAACTAAACTATGATGATGAAGATGTTGGGGGACCACTAGGTTATGGGTATACTCCCTACTAGTGGCCCGTGTGCATGAGAATGAATATTTATTATGGTTACTTTCACCGAGAAACGAGGTACCTGGGGCTCACAACTAACTAGTTCCTAGGGGTGTTCCCATGACTTGTGCTCATTGGCTATTTTGTACTCACCATCGGAATATGGTGTGTTTGGTTGGTAAATTCATTAGTCTATGTGATTTATTAAAAATTGTAAATTCTTTAAAGCAGCCCTCTTGGAAACTATTTCCATTTTGAAGTTGCACCTATTTGAAAATTGTTACTAGCATTATTGTTTATAAAACATGCATGTTTTTGTTTGGTAATTTTTTTATATATCATGGGACCTCATTTGGAAAACATACCGTTATATAATTTATTTAAAACATGAAGTTTATGATTCTTTTATTTTAAAGGATGTGCATTGGGTATAGAATTTTGGACTAACCAATGGAGTTTTAATTCTCACACCTACAGTCTTCTTCTGTTTTTAGCCCTTGTGCAGGTTTTGGATTGAGTTTGATCACCTTGAGAGACATGTGATCATTATGTTGGAGAGTGACCAACAGGTCACATGGAGTTAGTTGGGTATCGGGTTTGGTTAGTTGAGTTGTTTGTTTAGTTGTACATTCAATTTCTTGTACAAATAATGTGTAGTCCAGTTTTTATTTAAATGTATTTTGGGATGTCCATTTATTTCCACTATTTGTTTGATTGCTTATATATGGTCAAAATCATTCCCTTGTGTACTCTATTGATTCCCATGGCGCTTTCCACCAACCTGGGAGGATTGGGAATGACTCTCAGGACTTGTCGCTGGCTGGCCCTTATGACAGGTTTAGGGTCGACACGGGCTGGTTTGCGACAATTATACTTAGGTCACCTAAAAAAATAATGTCTATATTTAGAATATAGAAAATATACAACACATTAAATTCTAAGGATATAATTTCACTATATCTATTACATTTTTCATGTGTGTCTATCTCTAAGATCTCTTCATATTTATGTCACTTCAAATATTTTCTCCAATAAGTTTATAGTAATAACTTTGAATTTTATTTCAATCATACTTTTCATTAGCATGGTCAAAAAATAATATCTATACTTAAAACATTATTGAGTATTCCTCATCAAAATAAAACTAATTAAATCACTATTCATTATTGCATAAAAATATAACATCAATTTACCTTGTCGTATAACCCATTTTCTTGTGGTGTGATAGTCTCTAAACATAAAATTTATCCATGAAATTATATCATGAATATAACAGAAATAGTCAACATTATAAAATCAATCTTATCTAGAATTACAAGTGTTATTTTTGTTTTCAAACAAATTTAACAACCCCAACATCTGTAAGATTTATTTTGTAGATTTAATTATTACAAATTTTCACAATATGTGATCTTAGTCATGATCTCCCTTTCCAAAAAATTAAATTCAACTTCATAATATAAATATATTTAATGAAAAATTATTATTTTTATGATTAAGTCAATTAATTTTAGTGAATGAATTATTATATTTCTTATTGATTGGATTAATAAATTCCAGAAAATAATATTTTTACTAGATGAAAAGTCTCTCGCGTTGATATTATATTTTCTTAATTTGATGAAACTTTTCACCAAAATTTAGGGCTTTTATCTTATTCTATTATTGATGGTTCAACTATTATTATCAAACTATGAATATTATCAATTAAATTCTTATTCATATTATAAAATCTTTTATTATAATTTTTATCCATTAGAATTTCCAAAAATTTCTCTAAGAATTGAATGTCATGAGAATTGTAGAAGAACCTATTGAGGACTAGTTTCGTCTATAAATAAACATCATAAAGGTAATTCTCAACTAGATATGCCATAATATCATTCCTTAGTGGACATGAATGAACCTCAAGAGAACATGTCTTAACTTTACTTCTCCGTTGTCACAATCTTAAGGGATATCTGTATGACCTATAGGATCGCTAGTGGTCTCAAACTTTTGAGGTGTCTATCTAAACAATATGAAAATAATATTTGAAACTAAAATATTAAATAGACCAACCCTAAGCATTAAATACTAAAACTTACATGGTATCAACCAAGACTTAGATATATTCCTCATCTTTCCCCAAATCACATTTAGTGTTCCTTATAAAATCTTTGGAACTCTTCACCACATGAAATAAAATTAAAAACACTATTGTGAATTCTTTAAACTGTGTTATAAACTTTTCTCACCATCCCCAAGGTCATAAAACATCTAAATACTAATGTAGATCATTTCAATAAAATTCAATTTTTTAATCATTCATATTTTACCAGAATCAATCCATCCTTTATCAAAGGGATATTTTTATCAAAATTTCGTGTAATGTAAAATAATACACAAGGATATTATCTTCAATAGCTTAATCCTTTAATTTCATCAATTAGTAATATGTGAAAAATGATAATAACAACTTCTTCACAATGTTCACCCAACCAACTACTTCAAATTTCTTATAAATGTTGTGTATGACACTATTAGTATCATTAAATATAATTCACATGAGGAAAAATACATTTAATCTGTTAATTTATGGGGGACCAAATATTATAGAAATCTCATCCATTGAATTTCCAATTATTGAGTATTTTATCAAAATCTAATATCAATTACCCATATACAAAGTAAATCATTATTTCATTCATTAATAGAATTATAATTATCTCTCCCAATATTTCATTCTCTTTGAAATCTCCTTCAAAAAATATTTATTTAAAAAAATTCAATCATCGTATTCCTAATATATTTGGGTAATTCAAAATCCACATTTTTTTGCCAATACATAATTTTTACTATTCTTAATATAGTATTCTCCCCATAATTTACAAGAATTACCAAGGGGGAATGGTTTTACTCCCCCAAATTAAAACCTTGTATATAATTTAAGTATCTATACATAATTAAAATTACATAACCCAGAAAACAAATTCACCCCTTAAGGAACTATTCCATTATCAGGAGAAGGATCATGCAAATGAATTTATGAGTAATGATCCTTATGTAATTCAACTCTATATCTATGTGGTCCATCCTGATGTATGAAAACAAGAGTGATTCAATAAAATAATAAAATATATCCATATAAATTTCTTAATGTTGAACCAACATTGAATTCATTTCATTGGGGATTATATAAATTGATTTCATGAATTAATAGAAACCTACAATTATCTAAAATACAGATATAAAAAATTTCATGGGAATGTTTTTTTCTTCCCATTTTTATGTTATAGTCACCACCATGATAATATAATCAACATTAAATAAAATTGAGTAAGGTGAGTGAGAATCATATGTTAAAAATATGGTTTTCATTATCTGTCCTGATACCAGATTCAAAAGGAAATGTTTCATATTTGGTACCTATTGAATTCGGGTTCCTTGGACCCAACGTGTGTTGTAAATTGATTACGACTACATGAATACTATTTATTATATATACATGTGTTTATCATTCCATAGTAATCTAGATTCTTATGTGTCTATTATTTTTATAGTAATTTCCTTAGATTATATGTCGTATCAAAGGGTTATAGAAGGTCCCATAATATAATGAGAACCTAAAGTTACTATGACATTAATCATAAATTAATGTCCTATAGTCCAGTTACCTCATTCTGATAGGAAATATATGATGTGATACTATCAGGTGTTGGGGGCCCATAATCATTGAGACTTCTTCACATGAAGTCCGCACTTGATGATGTCTAGTAGTTGAGATCATGATGACAGACCCACAAGTAGGAACACCACATGTTTCAGGTTTAATTGGTTGTTCTTATCTACGAACATGTGTAATGGTCTCATAACTTGAGATCATTATCAAAGGATGTTGTTTTATTGTGCACATTTATGTTAGTTGAAAACCATGACATTTATGTTGGGGTGAGGTATTTTGTTTCAGGTACATCATTAGGCGGAATAAAATTGATTGAATGATCAATATAGGATTTTTCACATCAGATTTTAAAAAGAGATATCTCAGGCCTGGATGATTAGGATGGTTGTACCTTCATTAAATACATGGTCGTGGTAGTTAAAGGTAAGTATGTCTGGACAAATCAACAAATAAGGGATCAAGATAAAGAAGGATGAAACTAGTGTTCATTCTGCTTCATTTAAATATTGACGATAAAGAGATTATATTACATAGACCATGTTTATATGAAGGTAGTCAGTTCATTGAATTTTTTACATATCTATATAGGGGCCTAAATGGGTTGATAGACCCCGTCCCAGGTTGGTGAATTTTTTTATCAATTTTTGGAGATAAGGGGCCTTGATGGTCACAGACAATAGTTCATGGAGAATCAGCCCTATTATACTAAATATTATTATAGTACGTGGTGTTCCCCACCACAAATCTGGGCATTATCCATGTTATGTGGATCATGAAAGAATACATAAAGTATTTAATTATTCATGTATGTAATAAGTTGTTGAGTTTATTTATGAAATTTATTTACAGGTGTTTAAGTATATACAAGGATAAAAACATTATTCGAAAAAATTTAAATATCATAGGTTCATTTAATATAAACAGGAGATATGAGTTGAGTAAAAGATTCATGTTTATCATTTAATAAATATTTAAAATATATATATACACATTTAAGTGATAAATTATAAATATTATTTATTGAATAATTTATTTTTTCATAAATAATTATTTAAAATACTTGTATAGAGAATGTTTATTATAGGTGGGATGGTAACCCAAACCGGGTAGTATAGATATTCACTATATAAGTGGAGAGAGGCTCTTCTCTTTGGAATATTCATTTATTTGAATTGAGAGTCTCTCTCTCCTCTTGAATTATAGATATGATTCTCTCAAGCAAGAAATATCATCATGCTCCGCCTTATCGAATCGAAGATGCTTACTTTCGGTGATCATCGCTGCATCAAAGTGGTTGTCGGTGTACCGTTCTAGAACCCAAATTCTGGTGAATGACGCGCAAATAGATTCATGAGGCATGTGTGGAGGATCTATAGGGCATATACATCTGAGTCTTCAAGAAACAGTCAATGAAATCTTGTTACTAGCTTACAGACGTCATATTCAAATGAGGTAAATATAGTTTATTATTTTGTTCTCAATTAAACCACGCATGGTCCTCAGAGTGTACTGAGATAATATCACAGATTTCAATGCTGTTACTTCTCTATGGTGACAAAAAAATTTAAATTTCCATCCCATCGGCTTCTGCTGCCCCCCTCGGTACTTAACTATGGTATCCGAGGGAACGCGTTGTTTTTTTGAGTCAAAAAATTAAATTTCCTAAAATTTTAGTTCAAGGTGTTTAAATGGTTCACATAGAAGTAACTGCTCATCGATCTATTTCGGAATGTCCATTTAATGGCCATTTGGAATTTTTTAAATAGATCAACATCCTATTGAATGGATTTGTGGTTTTGAGTTATCTAATTTTATTTTTAAAGAACATGTTTTTTAATTTATTTGTGTTCAAGAAAATTACCAGAATCCGGACAAATTTTTACAGGAACCTGGGTAATGAATTTTTTTTGGGGGAGTTGAATTTTTAGAGGGAAATTTAAAATAATATATTTTTATATTAATTTAATTTTTATTCTAATAGAAACAATAATCGTTGTTATGCATTGTAAAAGTGTTCCAAAATTTTTTATTAACATCTATTAGACATTTTGAACATTTATTAAAGGGTGGATTTGTTAGAAAAAATAATTTTCCATATATATTACTGTAAGGATGACTTTTAGACAGTTTTTAATTAAATGAAATAAAAAAACAAAGGAAGACCTCACTTGGGTTTTCTCAACGTGCTGGCCAACCCTACCCTGTGGAACCTCCCTACCACCCTTCTCCCTCATGGTCGAACCATCTCTCACCCCAGCTACAAGGAATCTCCCCCTATTCAGCATTCCAAAACCGTAGGCCACCTTCCCCTAGTAGGAACCGCTCCTCTCTGGACTCACCATGCTGCTGGGATCCATTCTTGATGCATTTAGGCCTGTCCCCACCACTAGGAGCTAGCCCTGCTACTTTCCTGGATTGCCGAGCCACCGGGATCCATCCCTGCCCAGCCTCACTCTGGTTCGAGGTTGCCTATCCTTCTAAGCTATTGAAGCCTCACCAGTTGGCCTCCCCTCATAGACGAGGTCATCTCCCCCGTGTCATCCCTAGTTGTTCGATGCCTTCGACTGACATCGCACTATGTTGCTGTTTACACCACCCTCCTTGTATCTCTAGAACCCTAGGAAACTTCTTCGGTTACTAGATGGATTACAATTGGGCTGGTTGGTTATGCCTCAATCACGCTGCAGTCATGTCGCGGTCACACTTTTTTCACGCCATGGTCACACCCGGCTCTGGTGATACAGCTTTGCTACCGCCCACAGCCCAGCCGAACTCCTTCCCCGGATAGAGGAAACCCATATATATTGATTTCATTAATTTAGTTATTTTTTAAATTAAATTAATTAGAATTAATTTTGGGGTTAAAAAATAAATGAATCTAATGTATTAATTTAATTTGATCTATTAATTAAATTAATGGTTTATTTTAATTTGGGATTAAAAATTAAATTAAACATTATAACTGATTATCAATTTAAATGAATTTATTAAAATTCACTTTATTTATTAGAACACCCTCATACAGATTAAATTTATTGAATTTTAATTATTATTTCACACTTGTATTATACTGATTGGTATTGATCTGTCCATCAACCTATGCATATATGAATTTTATTTCTTTAATTATTTATTCAATGTGTGCAATGATTATAATAATTAATTAGATAAATGATGGTATATGAATCATCTTTTTAATTAAAATATTTATATGGGTCTATGTGTCAATTTGACTAGTTGTACATTACAACCCTAGACCCCCACTTCTGCGTACGAGTATATTTGTTAAAAAAGGATCACATTACAAGATGTGGACCCCTCCAAGTTGAGGTGGAAATCATGAAGAGTGTTATGTACTATGCAATAGGGAAAGCTGCGTTACGAGTCATGTTTTGACTTAAGAATGGATTCCCCTTGGTCATGATTGATTCATTTTGGAATGATCATGGTATAATGCTCAATACCAGTTAGATTTCATGATTTTCCTTTATGAATTTCTTATTGTTTTTTGAGAGTTCATGATTATTGCATGATCACATAGAATAGTAAACAAGATAAAAATTCATAAATATGTGACAAATATATTTATATTTCATGTTCAGTTATTAGCGTGAAAACCATGTTTTATCATATTAAATATAAGTTGATTATATTTTTCAATAAAAAATCCTTCAATGAGATATCGTGTTTTAAATACAACCATCATTCAAATTTGAGCAAAAATAGTTGTTTGGAGTGCTCGTCAGCCAAAGTTGAGAGTCCTCTCTACTTACGGGGAGTTCCAATAAGATTGGTGGGTTGACTATACTAATGCTGGTAGAAATGAAGTATCCAAAGCATGCTTGCTATCACTTTAGAGGTAGGATGTTGAGGGAATTAGGTTCAGATACCAAAATCTAGGAATTTAGTCAATAGTACAAGGAACAACTAGTTATTGTGGTTGGATAGAATAATGCCTACTTAGAAACGCTCCATGTAGTGGTGTATCCAAATCCTGTAGACTGTGAGGATTAGTTTCAAGGATCCTTTCCACTATGATACTCAAGTGATAGAGTATTATAAATCCAATATTGAGGGCTATTTGGGTTTTCTAAAATAGTAGGATACATTGAAATGATTTTATAATTAATTAATCCAAAATGTCTAATGGTAATCAATATAAAGTACTGACTACTAATGTCTAACTGTTTATTATTTTTACTAACAATCACCAACACCACAAGTACATTATCACTATGATCAATCATGGATAAAGAAAATATCCTGACCAGCAATAACTTCGAGTAGTGGTATAGGCACTTGTGCATAGTACTATCCCCTGAAATTAAGCTACATGTGATGGAATCCTCAGTTTATGTTGATCCTCATTAGGGACATGTATAGAGGAAAAATACAAATGGAAAATTCATATAGAATATGCACTTGATGTTCAGTGCATCATGTTGTCATCCAGGTCCATCCAATTACAGAAAATGCATGAGGATGAGGATTCGTACATGATTATTTGACATCTCTAAGAATTATAGCAGGATATGGAAATGTAGTAAAGTTTTGTGATCCCCAGTTCCCTTTATAGGTGAAGGCTAATAGAAGGGAACCAATCCATTCTTCTTGTACTCAAGATGATCAGGTACATTGAGAGGCTTGAATCCCTATGGTTCAAATTTAACCAAGATATAGCAGTGGATCTCATTATTTACTCATTGACACCATGAATTTTGAATTTTATTATCAATTATAACATGAATGATATGAAAATGACTCTCCAATATCTATTAGGTTTAGTTCTCCAAGATGATAAGGATATGAAAAATACCAATTCATTTATCCCTATGGTGAACAAGAGAAAGAATGGAAAGGAAGAGGGGTCCAAGGCGAAGACCTGGGAAAAAATTCCAATGCAACAATCATTCAAAGAATCCAATGATTTATAATTAGATCACTCAGTATGATGCTATCTATTTTGGATGTGGAAATAAAGGATATCAGAAGAAAATTCAGAAAGATGGGAAGATGAAGCAAGATGATGCTTCTACTTCAGATATTTTTGTCATTGAATGCAATCATTCCATATATAATAGTTGGGTATTAGATAATACATGTGGATCACATATATGGATTCATATATAGGAACTAAGTATATTCAAGTAGATTGTAATAGGTGAAGTAGATCTCCAATCTGAAAATGGTGCAAGTCTATCAGCCTTGGTATTGGGAGATTATCACCTTACATGACCATGTGGTTTGGTTCTAGTTTTAAATAAGTGTTATTATGTAACTTTTTTTACCAGAAATATAATATATGTGTTGAGTTTGGACACTATAGGTTTTTTTTCATGTTTTGAAATAAATTTTGCCTCTTCTATAAAGATAAAATGTGTTATGGTATGGCACATCTTAACAATGGTTTATATGTACTTGAACTTGAGAACCCCATAATGGAAATCAATGAAAAAACCAGTGAGCATGACTCACATCTCACCCACCAATGGCACATCAGGCTAGGTCATGTAAATGAGAAGAAATTACAAAGATTACATCAAGAATAGTATTTAGAATCGGTGATGTTAAAACCCATCGATGTACAACAATCTTGTTTGCAAGGAAAAATAACCAAAGAACCTTTCTCAAAGAAGGGATAAAGATCCAATGAAGTATTAGAATTAATAAATTCTGATGTATGTGGTCCATTTATAGTAGTTTCATGCAGTGGTTTTGTCATACTTCATTACTTTTACCGATGACTATAGTAAGTATGGTTGTATCTACTTGATGCGGTATAAGTCTAATTCCTTTTTAATAATATACGAATACCAAAAGAATGTATAAAAAAGACTTGTAAGAAAAAAGAGGCACTCAGATGAGACCATAGTAGAGATTATATTAACCAAGATTTCATTGATCATTTGACGAAATGTGGGATTGTATCCAAACTCATGCCTCATTATACACCAGAATGGAATGTTGTTTGTGAAATAAGGAATTGGACCTTGCTTGACATGGACAGATCAATGATGAGTTTTGAAACTCTTCCATTATCCTTTTGGGGATACGCTTTGTAGACATCATTATATACCATTAATCATGTACCAACTAAATCTATATATGATATTCCATATGAGTAATGGTGAGGAAAGAAACCCAATAAGTCACATTTATGTGAATGGGAATGCAATGATTTTTTCAAGACTTTATCAAGTGACAAATTATCATCCATAAGCATGAAGTGAATCATTATAGGTTATCCTAAAGAAACCTAAATATATTTCCTATATAACCCTTTAAATATAAATGTTTTCGTGGAATATATTCTATATTTATAGAAAGGTAAAACATTTACAACGAAAATAGTGGGAGTGGGATTGACTTTGATGATGTTAATACTCCAGATGCACAAGAGTTGGTACATGAACAATCCCTACAAGAGAAAGTGGAAGAGCTGGTTCCTGAGACAAAAACACTGTGTAGGTCTTCTTGAGAGGTTATAGAACTTGAGAATTGTGGTTTTATTGTCATCAAGACAGGTGAAACATTACTCCTTGAGGATAATGAAACTCTAACCTACAAGGAATCTGTTGAAGGAAAAGAAGATGCTAAGTGGAAAGTTTTCATGCATTCTGAGATGGAGTCTATGTACCAAATTCCTGTTTGGACTTTGGTAGAACCTCTAGCTAATGATATACACATTTTTAACAAAGGGATATTCAATAAATGGATGAACATGGATGTTAAGGTTAAAACCATTAAAATTAAACTGGTCGCAAAGGGTTTCAGAAAGTGTCATGGCATCATCTATGAAGAAACATTATCACTAGTAGGAATACTGAAATCCATCATAATATTTATTACAATAATAGTCTTTCATGATTATGAGATTTGTAAAATGTATGTCAAAACTACTTTTCTAAATGGGAAGATGATTGAAGACATCTATATGATGCAACCCGATGGGTTTGTCCGTTCAAATAATTCCAATAAGGTGTGCAAGAGGTAGAGATCCATTTATGGATTGAAGGAGTCATCATGATCATGGAATGTTCATTTTGATGAAGCCATAAGAGAATTTGGTTTTTTTAAAATTAAATTAAGCCTTTTGTTTATAATAACATTGATGGTAATTCCATCATTCTCCATGTATTATATATTGATGACATATTAATTATGGGGAATGAAGTGAAAGTCTTATAGTTAGTTAAGAATTGGTTAAATGAATTCTTCTCCATGAAAGACTTAAGCAAAGTAGCCTACATTATTAGTATTAAGATATATCAAGATATAACTCAAAGTATTCTAGGTCTATGTCAAATGTATTATATTGACAAGGTACTCAAAAGGTACAATATAGATCAATCCAAGAGAGGGTTGTTTCCTATGTCACATTGTATTAATATCTTTAATAAAATGTTTCCACAAACACATGGGGAGATTAAAGAATGAGTAGAATCCATTATTCCTTGAAAATGGGTTCTATCATGTATTCCATGCTATGTACTAGGTTTGATGTCTCGTTAGCTTTAAGCATGGTAGGTAGATATCTAGTCACTCTAGGAGAGCTTCACCCATAAGATGTTAAAACTATCCTAAAGCACTTATGGCATACAAAGGATATGTTCCTGGTGTATAGAGGAGATGAGGAACTATTAATGTGAGGATACACTGATGTTAGTTTCTAGAAAGAGCATGATGATCTGAAATCAAAGTCAGGCTATATATTTTTCCTGAATGGTGGTGTAATGAGCTGGAGAAGCTCGTTGAATGTTATAGTTTCTGATTCTATAGAAGAATCTGAATATATTGTAGCTTACGATGAAACAAAGGAATAAGTATAGATATGCATGATTATCTTATACATTGGTGTTGTTCCAAGAAGCGTAAACCCTATTCTAGTTTATTTTTATAATACTATTATTGTGGTTCTTTTTAAGAAGCCCAGGTCTCAAAAGATGACAAATCATATTCTCTGGATGATTCAACTCTTGAGGGATTTTACTGAAAGTGGTGAAGTTGCAGTTAGTAGAGTATCCATAGAGGACAACATGGTTGACCCCCTGACTAAATACATAGCTCAGTAGAAGCATTATTCTCATGTGAGAGATGGTGGATTGAGACTTGTTGGTAGTTGGCTCTAGTGCAAGTGAGAGTGTTGAATGCGGGTTCCCTAGAACCAACTTGTGTTGTAATTTGATTACCGGAACATGTATACTGTTTATTGTATGTACATGTGTTTATATTTCTGTAATAACATATATTCTTATGCGTCTATTATGTTTATGGTAATTTCCTTATATTTCTTATTGTATCAAAGGGTTATAGTAGGTCCCAGACTATAACGAGAACATAGAGGTACTATGGAAGTAATCTTAAGGAAATGTCCAATATTCCAGTTACATCATTATAATAGGACACAAATGATGTGAGACTATTAGGTGTCAGGGGCTTATAATCATTGATACTTCTTCCCATGAAGTCCACACATAGAGATCTCTTGTAGTTGAGATCATGAGGAATAACTCACAAGTAGGAACACCATATGTTGTAAGTTCATTCATTATTCTTATCTACAAACATGTGTAATGGTCTCATAACATGATATCACTATCAGTTTAGGTTATTTTATTGCACACATTGATGCAATATGAAAACCATGGAATTGAAGCCATGAAAAGGTAGTTTGTGTCTGGTACGTCATTCGATGACTTGACATTGATTGAATGATCAATATAAGATTTGTCAATTCTGAGTTTAGGAAGATATATCTTGTGCCAAATTGATTAGGATGGTAGTACCTTCTTTCAATCCATGGCCCTGGTAGTTGAAGGTAATTCAATCCTGATAAATTAACAAACAAATGAAGCGAGATAATGAATGATGACACTAGTGTGAATTCTTCTTTTTTGAGATATCGATGAAAAAGAGATTATTTTACACATACCATGTTCATAGGAAGGTATTAGTTTCTTTTACTTTTTACTTTTCTCTATAGGGGCCTCGATGTGTCACTAGACCCCGTTCTGGGGGGAAAAATGTTTTTAGTCACTGTTATTGAGATAAGTGTCCTAGTGGGTCACACACAATAGGGCTTTGAGAATCTGCCCCATTTTTCTAAATAAGATTATAGTACTTAGTGGGACCCACCATAGGTCCCTATATTATTGAGTTCTATAGATCACTAATGAATAAATAAATTCATTATTTATTCATGTATGGAATCCTTTGTTTAATTTATTTATGACATGTATTTTTATGTGATTATTTAAATCTAAGGATAAAAATATTACTCGAACAGATTTAAATATCCTCGGTTCGTTTAATATTATCAGGAGACATGATTCGAAGCTAACGACTCAAGTTTATCCCGTATTATATATTTAATATATATTACAGTTAAGTGATATATTTTAAATATTATTTATGGAAAAATTTATTTTTTAAAAAAAAATTAATTAAAATACTTGTATAGAGATTGTTTATTACATAGGGGTTGGGAACCCAAATTGGGTAATATAGATATTCACTATATATAGGGAGAGAGGCTCATTTCTTGGTACTATTCATTCATTGGAATTGAGAGACTCTCTCTCCTTCTGAATTGGAATGATGGATTCTTTCATGAAAGAAATATCATCATGTTGAACCTTATTGAATCGAAGATACTTGTTTGTGGTGATCGTCACTACATCAATGTGGTCATCAGTGTACTGTGCTAGCACCTGAATTCGGACAAATGACATGTGAGAAGATTCATGAGGCATGTGTGAATGATCTAGAGGGATTTAATATTAGAGACCATGAGAAATGGGTGTCAGCATATTACGATAGGCTTGCACATGTCAGATTTGAACAAGTTAAATTTGAATCATTATTTTGTGCTCTATTAAACCATGTGTGGTTCTTAGACCGTACTGGGATAATATCACCAGTTTTGAGGATTTTTTGTCACTCCTGTGATGTAAAATTTTAATTTCCAAGTCCATCAGCTTCCTTTGCCCGTCTCGGTACCTAACAATACCTTGATCCTTATGATATCACCCCCACAAGGTATGGTTTATATAATATTCACTATTCTAATGATAAAAATTCTGTAGGAAGTATTTGTAAATTTTAATATTTTATAACAATTTAAAAGGTATTTAAACATAGATAATATACATGATGGATCTCTATATCGACTATATGAACAAAAAAAACATTTTTATTCCATATTATGTATAATACACCATCAATACCATATTTAAGGAATCAAAAATAGTTATGTTTTTAAATATGGTGGACATTTAGCAGATCCGTTATTATAGAAATAATGTTTAGACCTATCTTTCAACCTTGGTGTCTTCTTCCTTATGCCTCTAATTCATTATGAACTCGCTATGATATCACCTCCCATAATTTTCCATTCTTGTGAACATTGAAGAAATGTGGACTCCTTTATGTATTAAGATTTATTTATAGTTCAATTAGAATTTTAAATTATAGAAATAAAAATACATTAATCTATATTATATTTCTATAAATTATTATCCACTTACAACTGATCTGGATATATAATCAATATATCTTTATTCACATGCTCATCCTTATTCTTTGGTTTGGCCACTCTCTGAGTTGAATCTCCTTTAGAAAAAGGATCCATCAATTCATTATCTTTATCTTTAAGAACATCCATCATTATTAGTAAACGTGATTGAACTTTTTTTATGTTTTTTCGAACTATTTCTAAATTTCACCCAAAATTTCATTATTTTTTAATTTTCCCCTCATTGGAAACTTTTCTGATAATTT
This sequence comes from Viscum album, assembly GCA_963277665.1. Lineage (NCBI taxonomy): Eukaryota > Viridiplantae > Streptophyta > Magnoliopsida > Santalales > Viscaceae > Viscum > Viscum album. The sequence continues at coordinate 1,957,903,156 of OY728127.1, forward strand.
ATTTGAATTACTGGGAGTTTATTTTTCAATTAATTTCATCAAGCGTTTACATCCTAAGGCATAATATCATCCAATTTTCATATTATTAAATTTATTATTGTGGCCTTATCTTCACATACATGTAGGAGGTTTGTCTTGTTTAAACATACCATCTGTCATCATATGTGTATCCATAATTATTTCAAAATTAACATAAATTATCATGTTTCTAAAAAATATTTTTCAAAGACAGCTTCATTAAATTATATAAATTATATCCAATATTATTTTTTCAACATAAACCGTTATCCCTTATGAATATATCCATGTAAAAATTAAATAATTTTCCATATTATTCCAACTATAATGTTAATTATTCCCAAACATCTAAAAACACCATTAACAGCTTAAAAATATCTTCATTTTAATTATAAGATTACCATGTCTATATTTTTAACCATAACAATGTTGAAATTTCTATGTCAAATCATATTTATTTAGACTTAAATTTATTGGTTTCACATATTGAAAATTTATAAACCCACCATTAACTTATTGGTTGGGTTATCACCAATTTTGGCTACCCCTATATGCTCATATTTTCTGTTTTTTCCAAAACAATTAGATAAAATTCATTTAGTTCAATCAAAAATTTCTAAGTATTGGGATTACTTCATTGAGGGGTATTAGTTGTAAGAATTGAGAGACATTATAAGGATAAATTTTCTATAATAATGAATCTATTTTGAGGGAAGTGAATTAAAAAAATGCAGAATGGGAACACACTTCTTCTGAACATCTTGGGAAGTTCATGTTTGGGTTGATTTAATATTTCTAACCAAAAATATAATTCATTGAACATTAAACTTATTTCATACATTTATACCACAAATATATTCAATCTAAATACCCAATATATCTTTAAAAATTAATTTTGGAAATCAATGTTTTTATAATATTTTATAGACATTTCAAGGTCCCTAATGTTTATTTATCTGAATTCTTATTGGGATCCTTAACATCAAGCGTAGATTTTTGTGATTCTACTGGAGCATGGATATTGTGATCACTAATATTACAGATCATTTTTTCTCATCAACATAGTATTGGATAAACTTTTCATACATTGGTAATTTTTAGCTACTAATTTATAATAATTTCTCCCCAACTTTTAATTCATATATGAGGGAGTTGTAGTTCTATAAATATCTACCCAAATCCCATTATAATGCATTTTCATCATTTATGAGTAGTTATTTATTTAATTTAAATCTTGAGTTAACTAAGAAATATAAGAAAGAAATTTATCAAGAGCATTATTCAAGTAATCCACAACCTCTCAATAGAGGTTATGAATAGATTTTATAAGATAATACTCTTTACAACCAAAATAACTATCATCATGTCGACTTCCTTCATCACATGGTTTTTCTCCCTTATTTTTTAATATTTCTCTCAAATTCATGGCCTAATAATTTTTCTTGTTTCTATTGTATTAGTAGAGACTTCAAATTGTGTGATAAAAGGAATAAAATATAGTTCATCTTTTGATTGTATTCATCAAATAAATAAAAATATTCACTTTATGAAATTCAAATAAAATTAACAGTTCAAGTTTACAGAGATCCAACAAGTGGGAAGATTTAATCTAATTCCAATTATAGATAATATGAGGATGAATTATTGACACTATATCGGGTGTTGGGGGGGTAATCAAGTATTACTTTTTTATCAAATTTTTATTCATATTTTAAATTATTTACACCTATAGAATTTATAAATCATTTACTTTTTAGGATATGAATGAATAAGTTTACTTTTTACCCAACATGAAATAATAAAATGCAATGAAAGTAAAATAAAAATGATAGAACACAATATTTTTACAATTATAAACCCATTTGGGTGATACCCACTCCTTTTTGTGAATGATAATTCACCCCAATCCCAGATTCTACTTAATCACTATATATAATAGTGGTTTCAATAGTGATTCCAAAAAAATCGAGTCATGGAGTGTTATAAAATTTCCAACTACTCACTAGAATTATATTACTGTAATTGCATTGAACATATCTTAATACTCACCCAATACAGTCATTGAGGTGCATTGTGATCTCCCTATATACCTACGGTCCCACTGGTTCAATATCTTCACATAGGGTATATAAAAATGATTCCCTCAATTATCCTTTGAATTAGATTACAAAATAGCACATGGCCCCTCTATACTGATTGTATATGATCTCTTTCCTCATCATAATTTCCTTTGACTTTTGAAGGGTTTTTTGGAAGAATACATGAAATTAAATCTGAACACATGACATAACTTCATAGATCATTTAAATAATCAACTCACATTTTTCCACAATTCATAATAATACTCATGTGATGTTCATGAATTCAAAAATAGTTTATATACTGAAATTTATGATACCCATGAGCAAGAACATGAAAAAATGGAAAATGTCCCCTTATATCCTTCTTTCTTCTTATTAATAAGTAGAAACACTCAATATGATCAATGGTTGATATTCATAATTACCTTTTACCTATACATTTTATACATATATTATCATAACAGTAGAAGAAGATCAAAATACACTATTTATTCTTCACCATTGATAGTTCCATGTTCTATTATATAGATTCATCTCTTGTAGTTCGTATCTCTAAATATATTGATCTTTCCTTTTATTATTTTTTATATTGTTCAAATGAAATTATATATTCTATATATATTTTGTATCTCTAAATATATTGTTCTTTCCTTTTATCACTGATATAATAATACCTAACAGCAGCCCACATTATGGCACAACTCACTTTCTTATGGTGTGAGAATACTTAAAGTACTATTGAACCGTTATTTTACTACATGTATATAAACATATATTCATCATGTTATAATCATGAAAATAATGTGTCATAAAAGGTTTGTTATATTCTAATCATATAGCACGTCTCATGCATCATAAATATTTTATTTCCATATTTATTTAATCTATAATGTTTTTAGTTATTTATCTCAACCATGATCATCCTTACCCTATAATGATGATGAGATTTATCACCTATACAATGTTGATCATAATTAATATTTTTGTGATTCAATTAGTTATTTTTTGTTAATGCATTATCATATTTTTTCCTTCAGAATATGAAATTATGGAAACTCTATTTTTTTGTACACGAATAGTATCCCAAATAAATCATGAAATTATTTTTTATTTTATTCATTTTGATATCAACATCAAAAAAAATCATGAATGTTAATATGGTTGATTTGTTATTTTTTAAACCTTAAAAACCATTCTATGAATTATACCAATTAGTATCTTCATATGATTATAAAATTTAGAAACATTATTTTTAATTTTATGATATTTACAATGAATATCTAGGTGTTTAAACTTATGATCCCCATAGATGAACATTATGATATATGGTTATATAAATAATTTAACATTAAGAAGGTATATATCAAGGATATGTGTCTATTTTTCAACCATTTCATGACATGTTTAATCCTCAAGAGGATATGTGTAAACATTACAACCTAGTTATCTCAAAATCATATGATGTTTTTACGAGACATATGATAGATTCTTGTCTCAACCTTATAAGGTGTCTATTATAACACTATGAAAATCTTTTGAAGTCCTTACCAAAATATTTTCCCATCCTTATGCATGAAAGACATAATATTATGATGTATAAAGCATGACATAACCACATTTCACAACCAACACACCAAAACATCTTGAAATATTAAAACTATATCAAAACATATTATTCAATTCAAATAAACATCAAAATAATATTTAGAATATGAAGAAACAACATAAAACTTTTCATCACTATTTCCATGATATTATAGCTTATAAATTCTCTTATAATGAATTTTTATAAAACTCACAACTTTTATAATTAATCTTTAATCAAAATAAATATATCTTTCATATAATGTGATATTTCTTATCTAAATTTGTGGGAATTAAAATAAAAAATAAATATAGTTTCGCCAATATTTAAATTCTGAAATCCCCATTATGAGCTAGCTTTTAACATCGATAAAAATATCTAATTTATGATGTTCACTCAACTAACTAATTAAATCTTATTTTATATTTTTTAGTAATTAGTGTATGATTATGTACATTACATTCATATGAGGATCATCACATTTAATTATATGCATTGGGGGTTTTACATATGTCAATGAACATTTCATTAGTATCACTATATATTAACCATTGAAGTTGAATCAATTCATCCTTACCCATCTTTTTGAGTAACCTTCATATCATTCATTGGATGAATTATAATTAGATTGACCAACACTCCATTAAAATTGAAAATAACCTTGGAAGAATATTAGTTGAAAAAAAATACAATCATCAACCTCCAGAACCATTTGGGTACTTCAGTGATGAGAATAATTTTTACATATTCTATGTAATTGGTCAAATTTTCGTTTGGAATGATATTTAATTAGTTGTATAATGTCTAAAAAGGAAATTTTTCCATATTGGAATATAAAATAATTTGTGGGTGAGACAAAATGACCTTAATAATAACCTAAAATATGGATTAAAATATAACATATGAGTTGTATCATACCAACAAATAGTATGATAAGATTTATTAAGTAGAGATGGAACATCGAATAAATAAGTTTCAAAGATTATATTCACTGTATCATATGGATAACTTGATTTTTCTGAATCAATTTTGTTTAACATCAATAAAACCTTAATTTTACTTTATGGATAAATATATTTTAACACTGAATTTAACACATCATCAAGATATATCATAATTATGATATTAAATTTAACAAAAATATAATATTAATTTTATATAGTGATAATAATTAAAATGATTATGTTATTAAATGAATTAATCATGTCATCCTAGTAAAAAATGTATTATTCATATAATAAATAATTTATTTTTTGCGTAATAGATTTAATTTAACTCTTTCCTCACTAATATTACATATCATATCCTTAAATTAATGGTTTCCATTAAACTATATATTTTATAGTGAATCAATTTTAAATTCATTAGACTGAAAAAATGATAAAAAAACATAACTTTTTTAGAAAAAAAAGCCTTTAATGAAATCATATTGAATATTATGAATATTATCAATTTTGATTTAATTTCACGAATGATTTATGGGTTATAATTGATATTAAATAATATTATTTTATATGGTAATTTTTTTAATCTATTTCATTAAGGTTAATTTATCCCCCTTTATCTCCCACACACAGATTGAGTTTAAATCTAGCATTAAAATATTGTGGTGATTGGATTTTTCTATCACATGGAGTCAAACATATTCAATTAATTATTATACTATTAAAAAAAATTGAAACGTGTTAGTCAGAAAAATGGTAATGAATATTTTACATCAATAGCGCAAAATAATTTTTTATATCATGGGTCCTTTTATAATATTCATTTGAGTAACATCAAAATATTTAAAGAGTCCTCTCTTTTCTTATTATTATGAATCTAGGGATTCATAATTTTTATAAGTGATACATAGGCTAGTATGATCACACATGTGGTCTTTGAATTATGGTTAATCTTTTTTATAAAGAACTTTTCCAAAACATGAGTGATATTATTAAAAAAATATAAAAAAGTTTGGATTGATCCTCATAGATTTATGATGTTTTGTATATAGTATAATGAAATTTAGTATATGTTTCTCCCTATTAAAACTATGATATTTTTTATTTTTGTGCAGTAAATAAATAAGCATGGTGTGGTTAAAGTAACTATTCAATGGTCTATGCTTTTATGTGGTATTCTAAACCATGTTTTGTTTTTATGTTGAGTGATATTTAATTCTGCTCAAATGACCTACCCTTAACTATTTTCATATCTATTAAAACTATTCACACAATATGAGATGATTTATAAATACAATATTTATTGTTAATGTAATTTAGTTGTAAGGTTATGGACTTTTCTGATCCCTTTATTGTTATAGGATGTCTGGTTGGCTAGGGGCGATCTTATGAATTCTAATAGTTGTTTAAAAATGGAGATTTAATTTGTAAAGATATGTTAAAATGATTTCATAAATTTTTGAATGAATTTAAATTTATTAATATTTTTTAGGTAATTAATTTAAATGTTTTGAAAGTGAATAAAAAATTTTATTTATATTTTTTTGGGATTTTGGAAGTGATAATAAATCCTTTTATTAATTATTTAGCTGTTTTTAGAAAAATATTTACCCATGTGGAAGGAAATAGAGTTCCATATGTGTAATTAATGTATTTAGATGGCTTTGTAATGGTAATTAGAGATTTCCTTCCCTGCATAGTGGTATACTAAAAAAACCAAACACTGTGTAAAGATAAACCTAACTACATAAAGGAATCATGCATCTTTCATTTGGGTAATCTATACTCACATAAGGGAAAAAATATTCCTATATAAGAGAAGAAAAAAACCTCTAGTAGCCACATAATGGTATACCTTCACTATATAATGGTAACATATAACTCATGTAAGGGTAATAAAAAGTTCCCAATACTTATGTAAGAGGTTTTCACTACTCTAAAATGGTATATTGGATTTTATAAAGGTCAAATAATGGTATAAAAAACTTATATAAGGGTATCATAGTGATTTCATAAGGGCACCATCTCATAAAAGAGTATTATATAGTTTATGACAAGGAAGATCATGCCACCCATTAGGGTAATTTTTGTTTCAAATTACCATAGTAATGGTTAGGTAGGATTTAAAAAGTCTTTGTTAGGGTCCTCTAGAAGATGAATAAAGGTTAGTTGTGTTTTCTACTTCCTGAATAAAAGTATCCAGCAACATAATTGTAAAACCATATTACCTGTATGTAGATATAGAGTTTCACAAATGGTATATATTTTTTTGAAAACCATATATTATTTCCTAGAGCCTCGTGTAATGCATGTTTAGTATAAATAATTTCAAAAAATGGATATAAGTGGTTTTTGTATTGTTTGAAATTTTCAATACGATGCTTAGATTTGGAATCTTTAAATAAGTACTAAACATATATGGTTTAAGACGAAATATAACATGGTATGATTGAAGATATTTATGACCGATCCACTGATGGATATCAATTAATTATAGAATATTAGTTTCTTCCCCGGTTTTTGGTTTCTCCTCATTCCTCTCCTGTTTGGGAGGTTCAAAACTCACATTATGGATCGTCAAGCCCATATTAAATAAATCAAAGGATTATATTTCTTCCTGTGTGTATGCATAGACTCTTTATCCTTTATCTATTTTGGAAGAATAAATTGAGGTCTTCTTTCAAGAGATTAGGGATCTGCAGCTTCTCTATATTTTTTTGTGCAAGTTTGAAATTATAAATCTTTAGATAATTTATTAAATAGATTCCCTACAAACCAATTCATCGTAACTAGTGCGTAACTAAAAAATCCATCCTATCTCTCAAACATCACTTTTGATTCCACCTCTTCACAGCCTAATCCACCCAAAGGAATCACTCCAGGGATGACAATGGTATAATAGAGATAATAATGCATGAATCCCACCTCCAATAGGCCACATGTTTGAGAAAATCATTGAGGTATTATCTTACATGTATAAATCCTAGTGGCTAAACAAAACGAACTAAATCATCACTTGAATTTATTTACTTTTCCTTTTCCATTATCACTATATTTATCACTCACCATATATATAAAGAAAGAGGTAATATAATACAATTACAAATAGGGTACCCCAATAACTCCTACACATTGGTTATCCATTCCACCCCAGCCTCATACATTATAAATTGTCTCTCTCTAAAATCCAGCTTAAAGACACATGGAAAAAGGTATTTGAGCTTGAAAACAAAAAGGCTCAAACATGAACCCTATGTATCAAATTATATCATCATAAAAACTACATCTCCACATAGTAACCTAGTATTTGTTTTGGATCCACCTCAATCCATCAAAACCGTAGACAACATATATATACTAACTATTAGGATAATATATCTTGAGATATACGTGGGATAAATAACTAAAAAACCATTTTATACCTCTAACAATATATATGTGAATTGATAACCACCATTCCAACAGATACATTATACAACATGGAGAGGAGAGTGAGGATAAAGTGGGTACTCAATAATCATTTCTTTTCCATCCTAGATATTGGGAAGAAACCCTCCCAGAGTCCACTAGGTTCCATTCATGCTATCAATATGGGTGGGATAGCATTTGAAATCTGAAAAAAACATGATATATATAAATTTCAAAAACACTCTATGGGATAATACATAGAGTTAGAATCATATTCATATAACATGGAATAGGAATCCCAACCACCACTACTAAGGACTAAATATAAAATAACCATAAAAGAATCATATTTATTTTAATTAATTAATTAATTATCCATTAATAAATTATTAACATTATCACTTGTAGTGTATTATATTTAACTAATTACTGTAGTTGGAAATAGATAATATAAATAACCCATGACTGCTGTTCATTGAGAAATAATTATTTTATTTAACCAAATGATAATAAAAAATACCATATTTCACCCATTCCATTAGTCCTAGTTCATTCCATGACATTGATGCACCTAATTTCAAATCACATATCCCCTTCCACCATCACAACCCCCAGAATCCCTACCCATATCATCACCATAATAGGAACCACATGCCACCATCATAGATTTAGAAACCAACTCTCATTTCATCACTATTATCAGTACTCTATTCCACAATCACATCATCATTCATCCCTAATAGTATCATAATTCATTGAGAGTATTACATCCATATAAAACCTAAAAGGAAATAATCATTATTCAATAGGGTATCTAGCTCCAAGAAAAATAAGGAATACAACCATTAAATGAAAACGATATCACTAGTCCATAAATATCTATCTTTATTGAAAAACTAGTTTTATTTCCATATTAGATTAACTAATTAATTTATCATATGTTAAAACATTCATAATCTAAGGCTTCATCTACTAAAATCTATAAACTTTTTCTACATGAATTCATGTATAACTTTGAGTTACAACAATCTTATGCGAATAACATTCTTATTTATCACACCCCTTTATTATTATCAACAAAAAGAACTTCCAGTTTCATGTCCTTCAGAAAATTCCATTAAATATATAATCCTTTTAGAATCAATCATCCATCCAATTTTATTGGGTTTCCAACAAATTATAATAATTTTCTATAAAAAGTATCATTAATTATTTGGATGACCAAAATTATTAGATTTATGTTTTCAACAATTTTCAACAAATTAATGTTCTAATGACAAGAATAACGAGTAAGATAACTAATTAATATTGATACGTAGAACAATATATATAAATTATTATGGGAAACAATAAAATGTATCAGAAAGAATGTGATCACATATCCAAAATATTTCAACACGAATATTAAATACTCTTTTATGTGATAACACATACAGTTTCCCAAATTAAATTAAATTATAACATGTTATAATCCTCATTTAAATATTCTAATAAATTTAATTTTAAAATAATTATAAATAATATTATTTATGTAGCTTGACAGTTAAACATGCATTTAATCATTTCTATTTTCTAAATAATTGAAAGAATAATTATAATTTATATACCACATGAAAATATCATTTTTCCATTTCTTTTAAAAATCATGTAGACTATAAAATATTATAATCTACTATATCTTATAAATCAATAATTTACATTTTTGAAGTTATCAACAAAAAATGTGAAATATTTATTTATTTATAATTGAAAATGGATATTTAAAAATCATAGGATAACCATTTCTTGTAATAAGTACACATTTATTCGATTTATTTAATTAATAAATAATTTATTTTACATGAAATTCTCATATAAATAGTTGAAATAACACTTATTTAATTAAAACTTCTATTCAATTATTGTAGAAATTATAATATTTCCTTATCCATAACAGAATGACATAACATTCATTTCATCTTCATTTTTTATAATCTCCAATTTATCATAAATTAATCCATCATCTTATTATTTACTATTTTTTTATTTAATTGGATAGATGGAAGAGAACATGAAATTATTTTTATTGATAATAATAAAGAGGCATGATAAATGGGAATGTTATTCAATTATGTTTGTTGACACTTTAATTTATTCTTGAATGAATGTATATATTCTTAATAGCTTTTAAACACTGATGCCTTAGCTTATTTTAGTTATAACCTTTGATTACAATTCATTAAATTCAAGATTGTTGTCAAACCAGTTTTTTGAAAATGATAAATATTCATGGTGGTGTGATTCCATTTTCATTTAAAAGGCCATATTCCTTATTTTTAGGGCCTAGATTCCAGGTTGAATATTATATACTACCTTACTTATTTTTTTTATATTTGATAATTTTTGCGTAACATGACATGGTGGGTGATTCTTGAGGTTATGTTAGTTGTAGGGGATGATGGTCATAGTGATGACCTAGGAAGGGTAGCCTAAGTCTATGATGATGGGATGGGGTTCCGATTATGGGAATGATATAGTAGGGATTATTGATGATGTTATGGTTAAAGGTGATAACTAATGTTATATTATGTATAGAGGTATCAAGGATGGAAGATATACTGATAGAATGTGTTGAAGATAGGATTTCCCACTTTTAAGGTGATGAAAGATTGAAAACTTACTTATAGGTTGTGTTCTAGTTTTTATTTATATTATCAGGATCCAACTGTTGGAAGAATTTTGAAATATTACAATGGCAGTAAATATTTTTTTTATTTTAGATTGACCTAATTTCTACAATACGTAAAAGATTATAAAATGATAATAAATTAATGGAAGAATGAGGTCAGTTATTTATCCCTATTTAAGATGATAACATACTTGATAATAAAAAATATATATCAGTGTTTCATTGGATCGTGGCATATAATATTGAAATTTTAATCATAGAAATAATTAATTTAATAATTAGTTAATGTATAATTAATTAATTAATTATACAAAGCTTGATACTTTTATTTTTTATTTTAATCATTGTCCCTAGTAATGGTAGCCAAGAGTCATGTGCAACGTTAGTAGCAGAAGAGTATATGTCTAGGTAGTTTCCCATAGTGTGGTTGTGAAATTTATATATATAATATAGGTTTTGTGATTTCATACACAATCTCACCCATGTCATTAGGGAGAATGAATCCTAATGGAATCAGAGAGGGTGTCTCATAAACATCCATGTAGGAGAGGAACAAATGAATAAATAACCATTCTAGCCCAACTCTTTTCTCCTGGTAGTATTATGATCTTATTTGAGTGATGATTATGTTTCCTCATTTATGTTTTTGAGTTATATAATGGATAATAGCTATTTCATTCAAATATGTCTATGGATATAGTGTCTTAATGGTTGTTACTGGTATGAAGTGTATGGTCTAGGATTACATTTGGCATGATACATGATATAACAGTAGTGGTGGTTCTCAGAAACTAAAAAAATACAATTTAGAGATGCGATTGGTGTTATGAAATGATGTGATACATGATATGATTGTTTTATCTCAGGTGTATTTGAGTTGTATTACATTACCCAAGGTGTGTATAGGCTAGTTTTTTTATTTTTAGGACTCATGATGTACAATAATGGAGCAGTGTAAAAAAACCCGTGGGGAAGAGGTAGTTGTGTTCCTTCCTTTGTAATTAAATTATATGATCTATTTTATGTTAATCTTGGCGAGATATATCTATGGTAAGGATATAAAAAAGAATAGTGAATGTTTATAAGAGAATAATTAGTTTATTTTGTTTACACATTGGGATTTAGAATTATTTTTTCATACTTTTCATGAGAGGTTATAGGGAGGATACCACTATGTATACTTGTTATGATCACCCTATATATATGTAATCTTTTTTAATTTAGTGGGATATATTTGATGACTGAAATGGAAATTGCTAGTTTGAAGAGTTTTTAAGGATCTTTTGGATCATTATAGTAACTTCTGAGGATTTTTTCGTAATTTTTTATCTATTTTAGTTGAATTTCATTATTTTCTTATAATGTTATGGGATTTATTATTATTTTTTATAGAATGGTTTTTTTAACTTTTCTATATTTTTTTCATAACATATAGTGTAATGCCTCCAATATTTGTGTATGATATTCCCTCAGTGCTTATAACCAACCCATGGCCTATTTGAGGGGATATTATTGTGTTATTATCACCCTTCTCTCTTTTCCTGCTCAGTTAGGGTACCTTTGGAAGGATTAGGTCATGAATGAGTGGTATAAAATGTTATGGTTGTGAGATATGATATATAGACGGGCTTAATATGTATTGTAGATGAGGGATACCATTGAGGACATGGGATTTTAAGCTTACATGTGATCTGATGTAAGGAAATTCGATTTTAATATATATTCATGGTGAATTAATAATTATTTTGTGGTTAATAACAATTAATGTATCATGATTCATGAATATATACTCCTTTTTTTGAAAGGTATTGACATTTTAGAAAGGATAAACATGAATTAACCAATTCAAATAAAGTAACTTGTGCCCTAGTTTGGGATTCCATATCATTTTTTATTTTATAGGAGTAACTCTTGGTAAAAACCTCTATCAAAATTGAGAGAATATTTTTAATATAGATTTTCAAAAAATAACAATATATTAGATGATAATGATGAGTAATATTATAGGATGACACTTCAAGAGTTCCGGTACTAGAGTCTACCAAAGTTTGAGGGCTTCATTTTGAGTCAAGGGATTATGGTTTTATTGGAAAATCTGGTGCTTACAATTGGTTTTAATGACACAAAGAGGGACAAATGTGTTAGTTGTGATGTTACTACATGAGTAATAAAAAAACTATGGTTTTGGTACCCCAGGGATTTTGTGGAATTGGTTGTTTTGTGAGTGATGTTATGAGGAATGTTTATAGAATGAGTTCCTTTCTTCAACACCCAAAGTGGTGAATTTTTTAGTTATTTTCCCCTAAACAAATTTATTTATGTTCACACATATTTATGTTTTGTGTGATCAATAAATTTCCTATTTGAACCTTAGATAGTTTTATTGTTAGAATATAAAAGTGAATGACATGGTTTGTCACCATTACTTGATTTCTAGCCACTCAGAATGAGTATAAAAATAATCCTCATCCTATTAATTAAAACCTATAAAAATTACTTGTGACATGATTATTTGTATTAATTAGTCATTTTTAGTTTCCAAACCATACCTTATTTCCTTTAGATACTATAATCATAAATCATTCCTCAGACATGTTGTCTAGTTGTAAATGTGGTCTTAGTAAAGGTGTTTCTCCAATATTGTTTATATCATTATGTTAGTCTCTTCTTAGGATGTTTATTTGGATTGTGTATGTGGATTTGGTAAATGTGGAACTATTCGAGTGATATTTTGGTTGGTTTTTTCATTCATAACGGCTCGATAGGTCTAATCATAGGAAGAGATCCTTGACCAGCCTATTTCATCTTGTTTTTTGTTTTGGGTTCTCAATTATCCTTTGAAATGGATTTTTCCTAGTGGGTTCTCACTTAACCATAATGTTTTTTTGAAAAACATAATGAAAAATGAATTTTTAGTCTTATCATAGGCCTAGCGTGGTGGGGACTTAGTTTAGGGAAGAGGTTCTTGTATGTACTACATTCATTGTAATCAATATACTATTAAATAATTATTGGTGATATGGGATTGGGTTTGGTAAATAGATATGATTTTATGTTTTCCATTAATTTATTTTTACATAGTGCTAGATAAATTAAACTCTTAGTTATGAATCGAATTCATATATGTTCTGGGTTATGTGTGTGGATTTTTTATGATATGGTTGTAACCTCGTGTTCTTATATCCTTCAAATGGATTTATTTCATACAATTTATGTATTTTATGGCCTTAACAATATGAGTATAGGGTAAAATCTATATATCATGACATTTTATTTTATGACATGTTTTAAAACCTTACATGTGAGTAAATGATTCCCACAGAAAATAATATCATGGTATGTTGGATGTGTTTCTTTATTTTTATGATTATTGGAGATATAATGATCTTGGTGCATGTTATGATTGAGGAATGTTAAATTAAATTGATATAATAAATCTTGAAATTAATGTATCACACATACGAAAAATATTATATGGAAATTAGGGCATCATATCCATTCTATATTTTTCTTGAGTGTGCCCTTAGTAAATAATGTTTTGATAAAAACTTTTACTTAACTCTAATACAATAAAAAGTTGTTAGTTTAAACAATTTTCATTGTTTGTAAGTCTAGTAATATGTTAATTTATTGTACTTGATGATTTTGATGTAATTTTTTTAAAATTAATTTTGAAAATAATATGGAAGAGGTATGTAATTTTAAAAAATTCATATTTTATGAACACATGTACCTTTACTATGCACATTATTTATCACCAAAGTCATGTTAAATGTAAATTGTTTTGGGAAAATGAAAATTTATATAGATTATTTCATCTTTGAATTTTTTATTGATACTATATAATAATATTCCATATGAAACTATTGGGTATTTTTTTCTTGTGAATTTTTATTCCTAAATATAAAATTAAAATTCTTCCATGACATTGAATTTATGTTAACCAATGGGTTTCAATGGTTTTAAATTTTTTTTCTCAAAGAAGTGTTTCATAAATTTCTTATTATGATGAAATATATAAAAAGGGATTCCACAAAAATATTTCTTATGATCCCGAACTATAAACACAATAAACATGTTGAAATGTATTTAAAAACATGTTTTTAAATTTAATGTATTTTAATGTCAAATATTTGTATACATTTATAGAATTGGTGGAATCTTTTATAAATCATGTTTTTGTTTTAAACAACAATTTCATACTGTATATAATAAAATGATGTCAGTAGAATGTCTAAATTTTATACTAAATTGTTACAAATGAATTCTAAATAACATTTTTCTAGAAATGTTATTCATACTATGTTGTTAATGTTTGATATATAATAATGTGTTCTCACAAATTAATTTCTAATAATCGTGTTTAGATTAATGTGATCCGATTGATTATCAAGGATTTTCCTTCTTTATTTTTTGTTTGATTTGATAAGCATGTCTTTCTGGACTGGTTTTGGTCATATATGTTGGAATTTTTAAATCTTACTTATGAAGAAGAGTTAGAGATTCATGATAAATAGTCCTACATTTGTAATTATTTGTTTTTATTGGATTATGAATTCAATCTCATAATGATATATAATATTGTTTCCCTTGTTTATGCAATGATTTATTAATGGACTCATTATTGTTTTAGACGGATCTTCCCCTAGAGATTGTTTTGAACTAATTTAAAATGTTTTGTAGATATAATATTTGGACCTCTATAATGGTTTATGTGTTCCATATATATAAATAACCTTGAGAGGTAACTCATAGGGTGGTAAAATTATATCCCCATCCTTTCCTACACCCTCCATCCGATTTGGTTTTAATTTTCAAGGAAGATAATTTTTTGATTGTTATCTAATTTAAGGATCTAGTTTTTCCCATTAACTTCCATTGTTTTTATTTGATTTATGTTGGTTTTGGAGAGGCTTCAAAAATATTAAATTTTGTTTTCAATTATTTATTGAAAATTTTATTGATTTTTTAAAATTATTTTAATCTTAATTAATGAATTTCATAGTATGAAATGATAACTTGGGAAATTAATTTGGAAGTTTTCAAAGTGATTTTAATAATTCTGATTTTTTTAGTATTTTGGAAATGATACAAAATAATTTTCATAATTATTTATATGTTTTTTATTAAATGGAATACTTTCAAGAAAATAATTCATGTTACACATGAAAATAATGTTTTTAAGGGAATTTCCTGTTTTTAAAAGGTATTATTAAGGTAACAAGAAGATTTCATTTTATATGGAAGGGTAAACAAAAAATCCCTTTCATTGTGTGAAGTTAAAATTAACTACAAAATCATATATCATGACTGCAATAAGGTGTATCCTTACCCATATAATGGTTAAATGATACCTATGTATGGGTTCTAGTGAATTTTAAATCATTTTGTGAAGATGGTCCTTCATGTTGTAAGGTTAATCCTTACATCACACAAGGGTAATAGGAAGATTACTATAATCATTTATAGGTATTTCACCAATATTAAAGGGTATATGAAATTTTATGAAGCTTTTGTAAATGAACACAACCCATTGTGTAATGGTAGATTATAGAATGAATAAGGTTACCCACCCACATATGAGTGTTCTCTAGCTTATGTAATGGTTCATTAGGACTCGCGTAAGGGTAATGATAGTTTCTCACGACTATTATATTTGTGAAGGAATATTTTTAACACTTGGGTAAGGGTCCTATAAAATATGTGTAAGGGTATATAAATATTTATTATACTTGTATAAGGGTATACATCCATATAAGGGTGAAACCATGTAACCCTTACGTGGCTCGAGTTTTTCTTGTAAGGGTGGATAAAATTTCCTAAAAACAAGATTTTATTTAAAATATCATCCCATATTTCATTTTTATTAAACTATAGTTGTAAGAAATGGAAACCAGTGGTTTGTTTTCTTTTTTGAGATTTTTCTCTACGATCCTTGACATTGGAATATTTAAATGAGTCTTATGTGGAATCACATGGATGTGTTACAAAATATGTGATGTTTGATTGATTTTTTTTGGTATCTATGGAGGGATATCTATAAATCCTAAAAAACTAGTTTATTCACCTATATTATTTTAATATTTATTCTTATTATGTTTGGGTGGTCCAAACCAGACCTTCCTAGATATGTAAGGGTTCTAAAAATTCATCAGAGGTACCTCAATCGTCCAATATATTTTCATACACTCTTCCTCGCACTTATTTTTTTAAATGAATCATGTGAAGTATTCTCCCATGGGGTAAGGGATATATGAATTCTCAATATTTTAATGTGAAATTGTGAAATTATTTTACTTTATATTATTTGGTTAAATAAATTTAATTAACAATAATCTCTTAAAAATATTTGAAATAATCAAATGTGGAATTAATTAAATGTATTTTAAAAATTGTAAGAGGTGGATCAAATGAATGATGAATAATTTTGTTAATTATAACAAAATATCATAATTTCTATAATCTATGAATGGAATTTTAATTTAGGAAGTATAATTGCATAAAATTGTTACTATTACACCTCCATCACAATTTCTCATCTACATTAATGTGGAAGAGGATTGTAGAACACCAGTTCTATACTCATCGAACTGTTGGTTCTGTAGGTATTGTTACATCCCTAGTCATATAAAATCAGTTTAAAGTTAATGAAACTCAACATTAAAACTTTCCCCTATCCTAGTTAGTGGATATTATGTAGATCAAGTTATGGATTATGCACTTCTATCCACTAGTGCACCCGACTGCCCGGAGAGTTAGGATTTGAATTTTTAGCCCATCCATCACCACTCCCCCTATATCCTCTAACCCGTAGAAGGAACCAACTTCTCCCTCAGTTTCCCCATGCATAGACCTTATCCCATCATGCCCAAATCATTCTTCCACATTTTCCATCATTACCTTAACCTTAGCCTTCTATATTACTAGGTATTTACCCAATGGAATATTTATTTCTTTTCTCCACACTATGAACAACTTACCTATTCTCTATGACCCTAGTATGTCATTGAGCTACTTAGATATCCTTCCCAAAAACTACATTGTATTATCAAAAGATTAGGATAGGTCTTTATCTAGTGGTAAAGAGCATGCATGTCTCTGATATGTGGATGTATTCCCTATTCCTTACAACCCCTATCCATCAACAAGCTCCCCAGTTACCCTTTTTTGAAATTATAATTTATTTTCACATGTTTGTGAAAGAGGGATAATTATATCCACAATCTAAGATGTCCCTGTAATATATTCTACTCCTCAAGGAGAATAGTGCTAGTATTTAGTCACCCCAGTCACTCCCACTATTAGAGTATGTACTTGATCTCGGGATAAAAAGTCATCTAGCCATTCAATTCCTCAATCCAACCACCTTCCCATGCCACGCGTCAGTGCTGGGTGATCCCACTTTCCATGATCTCTCTCATCCTTTGAAATTCCATAGACCTAGTATCCTGGGTGATAATGAATTTCCTCTATCCTGAGACATCCAATGACAAGGATTTATTTGTTGAATTCATGGAAAAGAAACAATGTATCTCCAAAATTGTGGAGTTTGTAAAAAGAGTTGGCATACAGTCTTTCATGAATAGTTAGCATAAGAATCAATATATTTATGTTTTTGAGAAGTTTTCATTCTTAGTAGAAAATATGGAATCCTATGACTAGTTTGTATTGGTTTTCATCAATTCTACAGCCATTGAAATCTTATTCTCAGTTTTCTATGCCAAATTTGAGGCCAGGATGAGAGATTATTTATAGCGGGATCTCAAATCCATCAACTTGTGGACATTTTCTTTGATAATTAATGTAAATTTTAACATCGTCACAGAATCCTGATAGAAGAAGGGAGGATTATTTATTCCTTTTAGGGACAACATGTAAATCTAATATTTTTATGCTTGGGAGGGGCTCATGGACCTGGGATTCATGGATTATAAATACACTTGATGTAAAAAATAGATAGGTAGTCAGTTTATATGGTAAATTCTAGATCATTTCCTGGAAATCCTTTAGGTTGTCATTATATTTCCAAACAAGGAGGTTACCCACCAGGTTTGAGTGGTGTCAGACCACTTTCCTCACCTTATTATACTTAAACCTGGTAGGATAGTGATGGTCACTTCTTCTTTTCCAACTAGTGGTCCCATCATAAAAAATTTCTCCGATTTGTGTGTGAATCCTTGGAAAAACCAATGCATTTATGATTTTGTATTATATTTTACAACATAATATATAGGATGAAAAAAGATCTTACAACATGGGTAAAAACTCTCCTATTTTCACCTATCATTGGACACTATAGTGGCTGAGATATGAAAGGATTAATCTACTCTTAATGATCATTGGAATGAGAAAAAATTTCTTTCTATTTTCCTCAAATGGGTTAGCTCAATGAGTTAATCTGAAACAAGATAGGTGTCTTCTCAAAAGGATTATAGTTTCGTAGCTATAGGAACTTGATTGTAACTCTACATTATATCATGAATGATTGAAAGAAATACATTGTGGAAGATCTCTAAATATAATTCTTGATGATGGTTCTTTCACTAGAAACCCAATGGTGATTGGTGGTATGGATTACTCTCATCACATTTCACTTTTTTTAAATCTAAACCATACATGTAGCTGGTGTACCTCATCAGCCAGGTCGCGATCATCAACTATATCCTGGAGGTGGTCTATTCCCAAGAAAATGGTGTCCTTAAAAGTATTCCAAATGATAGAGAGGTGTGAAATACCATTCATAATATGAAATAGGAAAGATCACTAAGCTTAGATGGATTTCATAGGGAATTCTATGTTTCTTCTGTGGAGATAATCAAGAACGAGATGGTTGAATCCAAAAAAATATTTTTTTTCAAGGACTTCCTCTTCCTCGGGTTTGATGTGCCACTACTAAAATATTAATTCCAAAGGTGAAAGGCCCTTGTGATATCAGAAAATTCAGTTCAATAGGCATGTGAAACTATTACTACAATTTTTATAGTTCTTCTTTAAAATAAGACACTCCCAATTCCTTCTTAACTGGGTTTTATATGAGTATCATGCCTTTATCAAAGGTTGGACCGTTGAAGGGTCTAATAGTATTATTCATGAAATGGTTAGAGAGATCAACAAGAAGGTGATGGGATATAATATTATCGTTATACCCATCATAGATAATGTTTATGACCCTATAAAATGGAATTTTATTCTCCTAGTTGTGAGATGCATGTGGTTTTCTTACTATGTGATCAACAGATCCTTACGCTTTAATAGTTCAGCATGATTCAACATTGCTTTCAAGGAAACGAAATTATTTTTTCTAAAATTGATGATGTTGCATATAAAAGTAGATCCAATCTATCCTAGAATATTAATTATGGTTTAGGATTCTATTAGTTGATACAAGGATTATTATATATGGAATGGGTTGATCAGGCCCTACCACTACTGGTCTTACTCTAGAAGGGTGTCCCACCTTTTATTTACTGATGACATTCTATTTTTATTAATGGCTAGATCTCATCAGTTAGTATACTCAATAAAATTATGAATACTTATTGAAAATGGTGTAAAAACAATCAATAGTGGAAATGTGGTGTTCTTGTTCCATCCCCATGTATAGAATATCAATAGGGGCATATGAAAGGATATTAAATCTATCCTAGAATATTAAATATGGTTTAAGCTCTTTTTTTATTGATTTACTAATCATGAAATGTTTATCATATAATATGTTTTCCATCTTCTTTCTCAGATGACATTTGAAATAAATGACACTTTAGGAGTCAGGAGGAAATGTTTATCAATGGATTCTAGAAGATAGAGGGATTTCAAATCAACCCTCAAATCTTATTTCATCTTTGGGGATAAGAAACATGATAATCCATGTCATATATATCCTTTTATAGATGAAGACGCAAGGAAATAATTTGTCAAAAGTAGAAGACAAGAATCATTTTTGGTAAGTGTGATGTAATATTATGGAATTTCTCTTATATTAATGATATTATTAATGACTTGTTAGTGATTTTTAATTCTTAATTTATAAGAATAAATGAGACCTCATCAGGAGATCGAATCTGGAAATGTATACCCTCCTAGTTTATCTCATGGAGGGTATACATTATTGGAAGAACAAATGATAGTAAAAAAGTTAAAAAAACATAGAGCTGAGTATTTCGGCTCTAGAGAGGTTTCCCCTCCATTAGCTATGTCTATACATGAAACATATAAGAGTTTTTGAATAATAAAAAAGGGGAAATATTTTAGAGAAGTATCGAGGGTCGTAGCTAAGAGGATTGTTAGTTATTTATTTTATTTTTATAATTACATTCAATTATTGATATACGTTGAATTATTAAATAATTTTTCAAATAATTCATACATTATTCTCTTGTGGAGAAGATCAAAAATGCGATATTTAAAATTAATGGGAGGCATGATATTTTATCTTCTGTTTTTGGAAAGCCCAAACACTTGGGCTGTGTACGAGGATACCCGTAAGGTGTATCAATAAGAAATGTGATACAACATTCATCATATTCATCCTTGGAGGGTTTATATAAAAAAATAGAATCTTTGGAGGATTATGTTTAAAATATTAATGAGGTGGTGGAGGAAAATATTAGAGCATCGATACAGTGTATGATTATCGACATGAAAAATCAATTTTAGACTATATCTCCCTGTCCACCTCCTCCAGCAACCCCCACTCCCCAACCTCCACCTATAGTCCCCATAATTTATCCTCCACCTCTGGTTACAGAACCCATTATTTATCCTCCACCTCCTCCTATAGACCCCATTTTTTATCCAACTCCCACGCCCCTCCTTCAGAGCCTATTAGTTATTGTGAGTTGTATGTCGATGATCCTCACTATCATATAGATTTATATGGGCTCAATTATTATATAGAAGATACAATTTATCATAAATATTTATAGGTAGAGTATCATGGGTCACTGTATAGGATATTATAGATATATCATCTGGAGTACTATTACATACAGTTGAGGTGATGACAGTAGGAAAAAGTAACATCCTCTTTTTTGTTTGTCCATCTAGAATTATACGCCCCATTACCGTATAGGTATGTGTATGTTATATATTTTATTTTATTTTTCTATTAAATTTATTTTATAATTTGAAATTAAAAATATTTATATATTTATTTATAGGAATAAATTAAGCTAATGAGATAATTTATTACCAACAACAAAGGAAAAGGGATATGAAATCATATTCATATTCTAGTAGTCTTGACATATTTTCAAGCTATTCAAATTGTTGGTATGTCATTATATGTTTCCAATTGATGCTCATGTTTGTGGACGTACAATATATGTGTGGATTTTGAAAAATGATATGATGTAGACTATTACTGGAGATAAGTTAGGCATCAATGTGGTATAAGTTTCTTCCATGTACATCTTAACAAAAATCTTTCCCTGCGTTAAATTTATTAAAAATTTATACTTATCTATTTTTTATTGGGTATCCTTATAAAATGTGTGAGATGACTGATCAAACAGATGTATATGGGTAGATGGACTGGCAGTTGATTTCACATAAAGGGAAATAATTGTATGAGGAACAAAAAGTATTTTATATTATAGAAAGATTTCAATAGAATATAATGATGTAGTGTAATATTTTTCCTTATTTTGAGAGGTTTGGAACATATGTCTCACAAATTGATATGTATCTTTTAACATAAACACTAACAATAAGTTTTATTTTACATCAATGACCATTGGATGTTAGGTTCTCTTGGTAAAATGGAGAAAACACTTTACTGGATATACTCTATCCATGGAAATGTGTGAGGAAAATTTAAAAACATATTGGAAACGTATGATTATTTTCTTAATAGTGGTTTATATTATAATAAATTTTAAATTTATTTCATTAATATTATTTTCTAACAAGGGATGGGATTTATTTCAAATATCCACAATGAAAAAGAGTTCCAAGATCAAATATATAAATGTAAAGTTGAATATCCATTTATAATTAGTAAATTTTGGGTTACATAAAAATTATATTTTAAATTAAAAACTCATTTAAACTGAATTTTCATAAACAAAATGGCGTCATAGAATAAAAAAATTATATATGAAGATTTATTTCTGAAATAATTAAAAATTAAACAGTTACGAAGTTTGAACTATTTAGATTTACTTATAAATTATTCATTAATATATCATTTGTCTAATTCATTATACATGATAACTACTTTATTATTAATTTATGGATATTTGATGACCATAAAACTTATAGTGATCAAGAGGTCAAACACTTAGAAGTGGAATGGTCAAATTATATTATATGTTTGATTATTTTTTAGATTGTTTTTAGTGAATATTGTAATTTTTTATGTTGTAATTATAAATGTGTATTTGGTAGTTTTTTGGGTTGGATTTAAGTCTGTTGTTTGTTAATATTATAATTTATGAATGTTGAAAATGTGAATGTGTAATTTTTCTTCTCTTCTCTCATTTATTTGTTTTTTTCTTGTTTCTGGTCGGGTTTCTAGTATGGTTTTGGTTATTTTATTTCTAGTTCTGCATGGATAGGAAGGGTTTCATAAATTATTTTTTTCAAAAAAAATTAATTTTTACATCAGCTATTTATTAACCGACATTAAAACATAAAAAAATTGGTTTTCCAAGTAGGTTTTTTTAATAATTGATGTGGTATATTTTTTTACCTCATTTATTTAATAACAAACGTGGAAACATATTTTTGACATAGGTTATTTAATAACCGATGTGAAAAATGTGTTGGGAATAGGTTTTTACATGTCGGTTTTAATATAACCGGCATGGTAGAATGTTTTTACATCAATTATTTATGTAACCAACATGAAAAACCTTTATCAAAGAAACATTCACATTGGTTATTAAATAAGTTCCATGAAATCCCTAAAAAATAATATATTTTAATATTTTTTATCATAACAGACGTAAAAAATAAGATTTGTTAATGTCTCCCACAACAACGTTGGTATAAAATCTCCCTAAAAAACTCAAAAAATGACATAAAAAATGGTTTTCCACTATTTAATGTTTCAAATGCCTTCACTTAGTTGTGGATTTGAAGGAAATGTTATAATAGGACCTTTCAAGTGAAATTCACCAAGCTCACAGAGAGAGCATGATTAATGTGCACTAGGGGATCTTTCTCCCCGATCTATAATAATATGGTTATATTCATTCTATTTGTTTATTTTTTTAATCATACTAAATATAGAAGGGAATTTTTAATATCTATATAAATCATAGTGAGAATAAAAATCCAAAATCTATTGAGTTATTTTAAAACACACAATTCACCCCTCTTATGTATCATTGTACTATAACTACCTACCATTTTTATTTAAAAAATATTTCAAATTTAGTAATAATAGTACAAAATATTATTAAATAAAGAAACTATAATACTAATTTATTAAATAAGATATATATTAGGTAATTTAGTGAAATAAAATTATTTCAAAAAATTAACAACACCTAATGTAGTTTTTGATTTAATAAATAAATAATGTTTTATAAGGTAATATATATATATATATCAATAATAGATTATTTCTGCAAAAAAATAATGATGTGAATATTCATTAAGGTTATAAATTTCATCATTTTTTATTCAAAAATTATGAAGATGATATAAAAAATTATTAGGAAAATTTGAAAAACATTTTTTAAAAACAGAAGAAATAATATAATCTTATTTACATGAAATTTATAAAAATATATGACTATTATTTTTAACTATAAATTCCATTTAAAATATTATAAAATATCAAAATTGTAAATATATTATGATAATCCTATTGTTTTTTCAAAATTTAAAAAAGAATATAAATATTATGATTTTTTTAAAAAAATTATTTTATGGGGAATAGGGGCGTCGAACAGTGGGTCACCAAGTGGAACATCACCTTGTGGAACTGAGGGCGTCATAGCCGACCATGATGGAGGTTCAGCTAGCTAGAGGGTTCGAAAGAAGTCTCATGCTCATATGGGTTCCTCAACTATGGTGAGGAAGGGTACCATATGCCGTAGATGTTTGAGAAACTAGAGGTGATATATGGGGTTTGTGAGCTTTCGTCATCTGGGATCGCATGAAGATTGGGTTTCTAAAGAGAAAACCGAGAACTAGATTTAAAGGTCTCATATTTTATATAACATGGAAAGGTAGGCGTATGTTTTCCTTTGTAGGTCATGATTTTATTTCTATTTAACTTTTATGTTGGTCATTTTATTGATTATTTCATCTATATCGATGTTTTAAATTATTCTTGGTTCGTATATGTCGATTTAGAAGCTCATGGTATTGTTATTTTAAATTGTGATGTCAACATTTTATGCCTGATTTTATTCAAATGATTTGTTTTCCATGATTTTATGATGATTTTTCCATGTTCTGTCTACATCTATAAATGCATCTTGCAAGGTATACAACTATATGTCGCTATTTTGAAGTCTAAATATATCCTATGGTCCATTTCGCTAATAGGTATTAAAACTTTTTTAAATATTTTTTTATCAACGTATCGAATGTAGAGTATATTGATATAAAATCCATAAACTATTTTGAAAATTAAAATTGAAAACCCAATTTGCTGCCCTGAGAGAATGGTAGAGAGTCTGAAGCTGCTAGTTTTCTGATTCTATGAAATATAAAAATGAGATTATTTCTATGTTTTATGTTTTTGTTTTGTAAGGTGATAACATATTTATTTATTTTTTATTCTGATTTTTTATTTTTAAATTAGTATGGGTTGTATTAGTTTAAATTTATATTGATATTCTGTTACAGAAAACATAATTTCATTAAGAAATATTTAATTCTAATGATTTTATTTTGAAAAATATATATCTTAAGTATTTTAATTTGTTATTAGATTTTCATTTATCAAAGTTATCTTTAATTTTATAATTCTTGTCAAATATTTTACCGCTGATATTTTTGTTATTCAATTTATAATATACAGTTTTGTTAGGGATAAATAAATAATTAAATATATTGATGTTTATGTTTGAATTTTATTTAATTCTTCTTATATTTTACAAATTCTATAATGAATATATATATATTTGTTTTCAAACATATATATTTGTTATTATATGTTCATATATATTCATTAATAAATTATTGATGATTAGAAACATGTATTATTTATTTATAAAAATTATTTTTAGGAATTCAAAAATTTTATGAAATGAAATTCATATCAATAATTTTCATTCATAAATCATGATTTTTGAAAAATAATTTATTGATTGTATGTGAAATTTCATACATTAATATATATATATATATATATAGATATATTCATGTAAGAATGTGAATTGAATTAATTTTTTATTTTTACAAATATGAATGAAATTTTAAGTATATGGATGTTAATTAACTTGATATGTGAATATAAAATGTCTATGTGTAATGGGGTTTGGTTGTTACAAGATTAAGAACTGATTTTCCAATGAATTTTTATATGTATACATTTATATAAAAATATAATTGTTTATTTCATGTATGATTTTATTTTTAAAACAAAAACTCCATTGGGAAATGAATATACATATGTAAGGTAAGATGAAAATGTTTTTGAATAAAATATTCACATTAACATTGAAAATATGGTATATAATTGGTGTATGAAACCATACCTCGTAATGTTGGTAGGCTAAAGGGAACCATCAATTTTTTAGGTGGCCCAATTTTTTTAAAGAGCTTGTTTAATGTTTTTTGAAAATAACAAGAAAATATTTAAATAATTTTAAAAATATAATTAATTTCAAAGTATTATTCTATTTAAATAAATTATTTTTCAAAGGTATTTTTTGCTGGCCTCTTTGAAATCCACTTACTATGAAAATTAATGCCCACCCTATGTTTTCAAATTTATCTTCATAGGTATAGTAGAATTTATTTGAGGAGGAAGAGCACATGAAGTCTTATTTTTTATTTTATTGGGTGCAATTTTGTTATGTTGTAATGCAGAAATATAATTATTCATAACCAAGAATGGAAAATGTTCCTAGTATGTTATAAATGATGTGTATTTGTTCAATTCCCTTTATAAAAAATACACATCATTATACATGATGTACCCATAAGCATGGGTTCGGGTCCTGACACTTGGTATTATAGCCAATATCTCGAAAAATTTAGAGAATATATATTGTCTTTTGAGAAAAGTCAATGCAGTAGAGTTCAAGAGTTTAGAGGTCCTAGTTTTTCATAAATCTAAATATGGGGATTCATATTTTTTTATTATGACAAATCAATTGTGAGGGTATAATTTATTTAAGGGGGAAGAATGAAACATCTAGAGTTTTAATAAATGATTTATTATTAATATTTTTTATTTAAAAAATATTTAAATGTTAGTAATAATAATAAAACAAAATATTAATTGAATAAATTATAATAATATTTTATTAAATAATATTTATATTAATTATTTTTATCTAATAAAATTAGATTGAGAAATTAACAATAACTAAAATTTGTTTCAATATAATAAATAAAAAAAATTTATAAGGAAATATGTAACATCCCAGGTAAATAACGAATATGACATTTTCATATTTACTAATATTTTTTCATTAATTATTGATTTTACTTTAAATGGGATTTTATGATTGATGGCGTACCAACATGCAATAATGGGTTTCTCCAAAATTTCATATTGCATACAAGGCTGAGTCATGTTGAAAAGTAATAACATAATATCATTTTAAATGACAGCTAATGCCTAGCCATTGTATTAGCGGGAATGAATAGAACTAACTATAATATGATTATAAATTTTTGTTAAATTACATTACATTTATCCAATAAATTTTAGAGGCTAATGATAAGAAAGATTATGTTTTTATGCAAGAAATACTCTAATATTCTTTAAAGGTTGTTTTACCACCTTTTGATGGAAAACCCCTTTTAAATATAGTTTTTTCCAATTTTAAATGTTCTATTTGAAAAAATAAAATTCTTATTTGGAATTAGGACATCAAAATTTACCTTGGATGAAATTTTGGTATTTCTCTGATAATGTTCATTTTTTAATGAATTGTTAAAAATACAACATTTTAATTCAAAACTGCCATTTAATATAATTGATTTATTTGGTTAGATTAACTTTTAAATGGTTTTAAAGTGTATTTGTATTATATTTTTACCATTTAATCCAATGTTATTCATTGGAAGTAACTTCACTTTGAAATTGGATATAAACAATTGTCAATCTTTTGAGAGTTATTATTTATTAAAAACATGCTTTCTTGTTTTGACAATGGAAATTAATTTTTAAATTAATTAATAAATATTATATGTTTTTAATTTCATAAAATATACTTTATTTTTTAATTCAGAATATCAAAATTAACTTTGGGTGAATATTTGGTATTTGTCTGAAAATGTTCAATTTTTTATAAATAGTAAAAAAACACGGCATAGTAGTTAAAAACCGACATTTTCATTTAAATGAAATTTTAGCACTTTTGTGAATTGAATTTCAAAAATATGACATACATGGTTATCATCGTTAAGTAAAATGTTCTTCAATAAGATGAAAATAATTTTTGGCGAACAGTTACTTTTGAATTTTATTTAATGCGGTTAAAGGTATATAGGATAAATCAAGGTAAATATAATATTAAAAAAATATAAAATTACCTTAATACTTATCCTATCCATATTGGATTTGTAATGGCAGACCAAGAAAATCCTTGTGTAAGACTTTTGGCCTTTTAATACTATTTGGGTAAGATAATGTCATTAATAACTTTTTCTTTAAAGTAAAAATAAAAATATCATAAACATGTATTATTTTGCAGAAATAGTTTTAATGTGGGGATATATAATTGATATATTCGACTATTAATAGTCATTAGAAACATAAAATATTTCCTACATCATGGTATTTTATTTATAATTTTTATACATTATATAAATAAATTGAATTATAACATAATGTTGATGTAGTAATTACTTCATTATGAAATGATTTAAATAAATGATATTATAAATATTAAAATAAAATTATTTTTAACATTTTTATTCCATCCATGAATTTTATAGATTATGATGACTTGTTATCTTTAAATTAATTAATGTTTTCCAAAATAATCAAGTTGGTTTGGATTTTTTAAAAAGTTTGGATATGTATAGTATAAAAATTGACCTAAATGAGTTTTTAAATCAATAAATACTTTATTAAAAGATAAAATAGTCCTAAAAATCTAAAATTCGGCCAAATGACATATATGATATTAAAAATGTCATTAATGATCCATTTTTTATTTCTTTTAATTTTATAATAAATATATTAACCATATAGTATGAATATATAAGAGGACGTGATAAAAGGTAAATACGACAACAAAGGGATAAATAAGAAAAATAAGGATTACAAAAATATCCAAAACCTATCAAATTTTTATTGGATGATTTTATTTATACTTATAGGTACCTTATATTTGAATTAAATAAGTTTCAGACCTGTTGAAACCAAAAATCATTTTATTATAAATAATATTTTTCAACCATCCTAAAGAGCCCCTTCTCTCCCTTATAAAAGGCCATCACCTATAACCCATTAAACACACCTCTCAAGCCCCTTGTATCCTCCAAAATATACCCTAATAATATCCCAATATCCCTATTTTCCTCCTAGAACCCTTACTATATGTATAAGGCACTTCAACTAAGCCTTTTGGTTCAAAGCAAAGGGAGTTACCCAATTTAATGGTTACGTCTTCCCTCAAGTTGTCTTATTTTATTTTACTTCTTCACTCACTATATGATAATTATTCTTTGTTTACATAACAACACAAGAATCGTCAATTTAATAGGTTTTTGTTATGAAGAGTATTCAAACTACAATTACACACACCTCAATCTAATGGATACAAACATATTCTTTCTATGTACAACGAACTGCAACCTCACAAAGTGATGATTGTTCGACTATCTTCTATCACCTCTCATTGTGGCCATTATGATGGAAATTTATTTATATCTGATATATATTATATTTTTTCTATTCTTCTATATTTTACATTTATATCATACCTTTATTGTTTCCATAATGGGTAAATATTATAATTTCATTTGAGGAAATGCGAACTACCACCCCCTCAAGTGATATGACTCATTCATGACATGCGTGCAACATATAAAGGATGTCATTAATGAAATTATATATGATATTATACTAGAATTATAATATACCTATGTATCATTATGTTTTCATTCCATGAAATACAAAATAGAAATTAAAGTAGTGTTCATGTGTACGTACGACTTACCTTCTCCATGAACGATGCATTTCATTTCTTATCTACAAATGTTATGTAATATTATAAATACATACATATATATATATATACTGGATATATATGATATATATTATATCTAATTCATGAATATCATTTCTGATATAATGGAATTTTGACCATAGGTAGAACTTTTAATTATAAGAATTTTATTTTTGACTCAATTACCAAATATCAACTAAATGACCTTTATTAACTTTAATGACTATGTAACATTTATAATGTGGTAATAAGTAATATAAAAGGAATAATAAAATTGAAAAATGTTATTAAACAAGTAAAAATTAACTCTTATTTATTATTTAGGAGATTAAAGAACGAACGAGTCAAGTCGGACACGAGGTAAGGGACAACGTCTCAATATCCTTTAATTAAGGCATATTTTGATTTATACATGACTTCCTTTTATATGGTTTATAAAACCCTTTGAAATTTCATTTCATTCAAATGGAATCCTTTTCTATATATCATTTTACTAAACGACAAATTGAATGATTCTTTTTAACATACGCGGTGACAACGACCATTCCGCTGCCACGAGCGTTAATTGACATTTGGATTCCTTAACAAGTCGTAATGTTTTT
The DNA here is from genome assembly GCA_963277665.1 of Viscum album. Taxonomy (NCBI): domain Eukaryota; kingdom Viridiplantae; phylum Streptophyta; class Magnoliopsida; order Santalales; family Viscaceae; genus Viscum; species Viscum album. Next base: position 1,957,933,775 of record OY728127.1, read on the forward strand.
AAAAGGAAAATAAATACCATATACTCTTTTACATATTTTGGTATTGAAAATGGTTTTGATAATTGATAGGTTATGTCAATATATTTAAATGATATATTGTGATTGAAATATTGAAATGTTATATTTCCTTTATGATTGTTTTATGTGTTATGAATATGTTATGGTTATTGGGAATTGTTTACATATAATGGTGGTTTTGGGATAAAACTAGGGCGGGTAAGCCTGAGATAGATCTTCAATGCATTGGGTAACGTGACTGAGGTAAACGTTAATGTTTATCTTAAGAGATTTAAGGAATATATTGTGAGGGGTATTCCAAATGTAACTCCCTACATAGCTCTGAAAGCTACAACGTATGTATGTTTTGGACACCACAAGTTACCTTTATGATTTATGATTCCCATTATTTATTCATAAATCTAATGATTTTGTGTGGAAGGTTAAAGATTAACAAGCACGATTTCATTAATTTGTATTCATTGATGGAAAAATGTTTTTCCCTCGTTTTAAAACCCTTACTATGCTTTTTGTGATCATCCCAAGATTTTAAAATATTTTTCATAGGATATAAGGAAGGGTAAGAGAAAGGATAACATCAGGAATATTTTTATCAAGAAAATAAAAATTGTTTTCTTTTAAGAGTTTTTATTTTAGGAAAAAATAGATACTGATTAGAAGTGTAAACTTTGTAACAATTGAGATATAATGTAATATTTATGACCAAATTCCTTAAAACTCTAAACCTGAAATTTTCATAAATGTGAATTATTAACTTAATTAAACATTACTTAATGTTTAATGTTGGGCCCTTACAGTTGGTATCAGAGGTCATTTTAGATAAATTTAGGAGCCAGAGTATTGTTTAATTAATACCATAAATTAATTTATGTTATGATTGAAATGATATAGCATTAACGGGTTACCATGTTTCTTCGCCTAATATATTTCTGTGTTCAGAATGGGTTTCCACAGAGGAAAGATGGAAGCTATGATTGGACGACTTCAGGAGGAAATCAACCTTCCAAATCAGCAACCTGAGATGGTCAAAATTGGAATTGAATAGTTTGTTGCCTTTTTGGAACAGTTGAATCAGTATATAAATGGTGATGGTTTCCAAGAACAAGATCATCCAGATCAATCACAAATGAACATGTCAGTAGTGGAGCATTTAATGAGGGAACATCCCCCATCATTCAGAGGTTCTTCTGACCTTGTGCTAGCTGAAGGGTGTATTAAAGCACTATATAAGATTTTGGATTTCATGGGGTGTTCTGAACATCAAATGGGTAGTCTTGATGTTTACCGTTTTAAAGGTGAAGCCGATCGGTGGTGGTCAATGGTGAAAAATATCAGGGATAGTGAGGATATTGATGCTCTTTATTGGGAAGAATTCAAAGGTATGTTTCCTGAGAAATATTTTCCTAAGGTGGTTTGTCCTGGGGTAGAAAAACAATTATTGGAATTGAGGTAGGAAGATGAATCAGTGGATTCTTATAATGAAAAACTCCCACGACTGGCATGGTGTACTCTAAATTTCATACAAGATATTAATAGCAAAATAAACCATTTTTACTTAGGATTAAAGCCAATATATTGAAGGGCATTAGATTCTCATGAGTTCAAAATTTAAGAAAAACTTGTCTGATGTGCAAAGAAGGTGGAAATTGAGTTTGATTATGATCAGGTGTTCTTCAACAAAAAACAGAATAAGAGATCGAGGTGGAAGACAAAAGGGATGAACTCTTCAAAAAATTCTGATGGTAAGAAACTTTAGTTTACAGTTTGTGAAAATTGTAGTAAAAAGCATGTTGGGGAATGCCTTTTGAATTCTGGAAAGTTTAACCGATGTGGTAAAATGGGGCATAAGGCTCCTAATTGCACTTAAAAAGATCAGGTTAATGGTAATACAAAATCTGATTTATAGTCAGGAAATTTTTTTAAGTGTAATTAAAAGGGACATTATGAAAATGAGTGTCCAATGAAGAAATAAACTAAGGGAAAGTAGTCGAATAATAAGAAAAAGGGGTGGTAAAATACTTTTCAACTGCTTTAGCAGATGTTGGGCCATCGAATGAAGTAGTATCATGTACACTATTTGTTTATTCAGATTATACCAATGTGTCGTTTGATTCAGGGTCTACACATTCTTTCATTTATGAGAAGCTTTCTAGTAAATTTTAAATTTCATCTCAAGATGTGAATCCTGAACTTATGGTAAAAACCCCAAAAAGAAATGTTGAGATAAAAATAAATTATAATAACCTTCATGTCCTTGTGTGCAGAAAGAATCAACCTGCAAACCTTATTGTTTTTGCTCTAGTAGAGTTTGATGTTATTTTGGGTGTGGATTGGATTTCCGTTTATCATAACAAAATTGAATGTAGATCTAAAGAGGTTTATTTCCAGAAATAATTCAGGTTTGTGTACAATAATGACCCCTTACTTTTGATAACATATCAGGAAGCTGAGAAACTAGTAAAAGGTGGAAATGAATGTTACCTTGCACATATTGTTGAAATCAAAGGAACTATTCTGATTAATTATGTTCTAGTGGTAAATAAGTATCTTGATGTTTTTACTGATGATTTCCCTAGTATAATACTTGATCGGTATGTTAAATTTACAGTTGACTTAGTTCTTGATGCTAATCCAATATCAAAACCCCCTTAACAAATGGATCAAATTGAACTTTTAGTGTTAAAGATGTAATTACATGGGTTATTAGATAAAGGTTTAATTTGACCTAGCAAATCACCATGGGGTGATATTGTCTTGTTTATTAAAAATAAATATGGTTCAATGAGACTTTTCATTGATTATATTTCATTGAATAAAATCACGGTTAAGAACAAGTATCCTTTTCCCCATATCGATGATTTCTTTAATCAGCTTGCGGGAGCTCATTATTTTTTGAAGATTGACTTGAGTTCAGGGTACCATTAGTTGAAAGTAAAGGAAGAAGACATTCCGAAGAATACATTTCGTACTAGATATTGCCATTATAAATTTGTAGTTATTCCTTTTGGGATAACCAATACACCTACTATATTCAGGGATCTTATGAATATAATTTTTTGTGAGTTCCTAAATATGTTTATGGTTGTATTTAATGATGAAATTTTGGTTTATTCTAAAAGTAAAGAGGAACATGAATGTCATTTAAGGGTTTTCTTGTAAACCTTAAAAGAAAAGAAACTGTATGGGAAATTCATCTAGTGTGATTTTTAGTTTAAAAAAATTTCATTCCATAGTCACATTGTTTCAAAAAATGACATAACTAATGATGCTTCTAAAAGAAAAGTTGTTGAAGAATGTCCAATACCTACCAATATCACAGAGATTCTAAGCTTTCTTGGTTTAGTAGGTTATTACTGGAGGTTTGTTGAAACATTTTCACGGTTATCTATCCTAATGACTATGTTAACTCGAAAAGGTGTTAAGTTCATATGGAAAAAAATAATGTGATGATTGTTTTCAGGAATTGAAAAGAAGACTGGTGAATTCTCTAGTTTTTTCACTACCTTCCAGAGATGGTGAATTTGATATCTATAGTGACTCTTAGTTGAAAGTACTTGGTTATTTCCAAATGATGAATGATCAGGTAATTGCTTATACTTCATGTCAGTTGAAACCTCACAAGTTAAATTACCCTACACATGATTTGGATTTAGCTTCCATTTTTTATGATTTAAAAATTTGGAGGCATCATCTGTATAGAGTAAAATGTGAATCGTATACTGAACACAAAAGTTTGAAGTATATATATACTCATAAGTAATTTAAAATGAGATATAGGAGATGGTTGGAATTAATATACGATTATGATTGCATGACCCATTACCACCCAAGAAAGGAATATAAAGTGGTCGTTGATTTGATTCGGAAATTTAATGCTACATTAACTATTTTACATTTGGAAAAAGATACTTTGATTAATGATTTGATTTATATAGGAATAGAATTTTTTGGTGCAGGAGATTCCTCTATTTTGATTTAGGTGTCAATGAAATAATCTCTATCAGACAAAATTAAGCAATCATAGAAGGCAGATAGTGAGTTGCATAAAAAGGTAAATCTAGTTCAGAATGGTATGTTTCCTAATTTTAACCGTGATAATGATTGTATTTTGAGATTTGGGAGGAGATTGTGTGTACCCTGTGATTCATAGTTGATGAAAGATTCATTATGTTAAGTTCATAGTTCTCTATTTTTAGTTCATCCAGGCAGTACTAAGTTGTAAAAAGATCATCAGGAGTAATACAAGTGGGGTGGAATGAAAAGAGATATTCCTAACTTTACTATGAATTGTTAGACTTGTTAGCAGGTTAAAGTAGAGCGATAGTTACTGAAATGGATGATTCATCCTTTACCAGTTCCAGAGTAGAAATGGGAAAATATATCCATGGACTTCATTGTGGGATTACCAAAAACATCTCTACGTAACAATAAAATCTGGGTTATTGTTGATCTATTGACAAAATATTCTCATTTCTTTCCTATTCGAGACACTTTGCCTGTAGATCAACTTTCTCGGTTGTAAGTTAAAGAGGTAGTCAGGTTGCATGGAGTTCCCCTCCCCATCGTATCAGATCATGATATTAGATTCACTTATAAATTTTGGAAAGGCCTTCAAATTTCTTTGGGTAATGAAATAAATTTTAGTAAAAATTTTCATCTTTAGTCATATGGGCAGTCAGAACGAACAATTCAGACATTGGAGGATATGTTACGTTCTTGCTCAATGGATTAGTAGGGAAGTTATGACCAACATCTTGAATTGGTTGAATTTTCTTATAGTAATACATTTCATTCCAATATAAAGATATCTCCATTTGAGGTATTATATGGAAAATATTGTCGAACTCTTGATTTTGGGATGTAATAAGTGAAAAGAAGTTGATGGGACTAGAAATGGTAGAAGAGATGGCAGAAAAATTTCTTTTAATTCAGAAGAACATGAGAACATCTCGGAGTAGGTAGAAAGGTTTTGCAGATAACCAGGGGAATGATCTTTCTTTTGAGGTTGGAGATAATGTCATTCTCAATGTTTCTCCATGGAAAAGTGTGATGTGTTTTAGCAAGAATGGAATGTTGAGTTCGAGGTACTTTGGACCCTCTAAAATCCTAGAGAATGTTGGATCAATTGCCTATAGAGTTTCTTTACCTCCATGTTTATCCTAGGTACATAATTTTTTTCATGTTTCGATATTGAGAATGTATATGCTGAATCCATCTCATGTTTTGAGTCCAGAGGTAGTTCATTTGGAATACAATATTTCTTATGTGAAACAACCATTCCGGTTTCTTAACCAAAGAGAGCAAATGTTTTGGAATATAGTAATTTTTCATGTAAAGGTTTTGTATAAAATCCATATGGTTGAAGAGGAAAAATTGGAATCTAAAAATGTTATGAGGGATAAATACCCCCACTTATTTGATAAGTGAAAAAAATTATGAGGACACAATTTCCAAAAGGGGGAATGATGTAACATCCCAGGTAAATAAAGAATATAACAATTTCAAATTTTTTAATATTTTTTAATTAAATATTGATTTTACTTTAAAGGGGATTCTATTTTCGATGGTGTACCAGACACACAACAATAGATTTCTTCGAAATCTTATATTACACACAAGGTTGAGTCATACTAAATAATAATAATATGATATTATTTTAAATAATAGTTAACACCTAGAGGTTGTATTGGTGGGAATGAAAAGAACTAACTACAATATTATTATACATGTTTGTTAAATATCTTTACATTTATCCAATAAATTTTAGAGTCTTAAGATAAGAAAGAATACAATTTTAAGCATGAAATAATTTAATATTCTTTAAAGGTCGTTTTTCCACCTTTTGATGGAGAACACCTTTTAAATATAGTTTTTTACACTTTCATATGTTCTATTTGAGTTTTTTTCAAATCTGGACATCAAAATTTACTTTGGATGAAATTTTGGTATTTTTCTAATAATGTTCATTTTTTAATGAATAATGAAAAATACTACATTTAAATTCAAAATCAACTTTTAATCTAATTTATTTATATGGATAGATTATATTTTTAAATGGTTTTAATTTTTAATTGTATTATATTTTTACCATTTAATCTATTTTTTGCCATTTGAAATAATTTCACATTGAAATTGGATATAAACAAATGCCAATCTTTTGATAGTTATTATTTCTTAGAAACACGCTTTCTAATTTTGAAAATAGAAATTAATTTTAAATTAATGAATGAAACTTCTATTTTTTGAATTTGGTAAAATAGATATAATTTTTGAATTCGGAATATCAAAATTATCTTTGGGTGAATTTTTAGTATTTTTTTGAAAACGTTAAATTTTTGATAAATCGTAAGAAAACACTACATAGAAGTTAAAAACTAACTTTTTCATTTAAATGACCATTTTACACTTTTGTTAATTGAATTTAAAAAATCTAACATACATGGTTTTTATTATTAAGTAATATTTGGTTCAATTATATGAAAATATTTTTTGGTGAATCATAATTTTTGACTTTTATTTATCATGGTTAAAGGTAAATGTGGTAATTTAAGCTGAAAATAATATTTTAATAATATAATATTACCTTAAAAATCTTCATAACCTTATTGGATGAGTAATATACGACCAAGACAATCCTCAGGTTAGACCTTTGGACTTTTAAATCCATTTGGGTAAGATAATGACATTAATAACATTTTATTTAAAGTAAAAATAAAAATATCATAAACATGTATCGTTTTTCCAAAATAGTTATAATGTGGGGATATATATTAGATATCTTCAACTATAAACAGTAATTAGAAAATTAAAATAATTTCCTTTATCATGGTATTTTATTTATAATTTTTATACATTATATAAATAAATTTAATTATGACATAATGGTGATGCAGTAATTGCTTCATTAATAAAGGATTCGAATAAATGATATTATAAATATTAAAATAAATTTATTTTTATCCTTTTCATTCCATCCTATAATTTTATAGATTAATATTGCTTTTTGTATTTAAATTAATATAGGTTTTTCAAAATAATCATGTTGGTTTAGATTTTTTAAAAAGTCAGGATATGGATAGTAAAAAAATTTACATAAGTGAGTTTTTAAATCAATCAATATTTTATTAAAAGATAAAATAGTCCTACCAATCTAAAATATGTCCAAATGACATATATAATGTTAAAAATGTCATTAATGATCCATTTTTGGTCTCTAGGAATTTTATAGTAAATATATTAACCATATAGTATGAATATATAAGAGGACATAGTAAAAGTTAAACATGTTAACAAGGTATTAAATAAGAAAGATAATGATTAATAAGATTATCTAAAACATTTCCAATTCATATTGGATGGTTTTATTTCGACTTATATGTACCTTATCTTCGAAATAAATAAGTTTTGGACCTTTTGAAACTGAAAATCATTTTATAATATAATAATATTTTCAAACATTCCTAAAGAGCCCATCCCCTCCCTTATAAAAGGAAATGACCTATATCCCATTAAACACACCTCTCCAGCCCCTTGGCTCATCGAATCTCTAACCAAATAAGCTCCCAAGATCCCACTCTTTCTCCTAGAATCCTTACCTTAAGAAGAAGGAAATTCAAGGAAGCCTTTTGGTTCAACCCAAAGGGAGTTACCCGATTTAAAGTAACGTCTTCCCGCAATTCTCTTCTTTTACTTTGCTTCTTCACTCCATATTCACTTCTTATAATTTAATTACATAACAAAACTATTATTATGAATATAATGGGTTTTCTTATTATATGGATTTAATTAACACTTAGAGACACATCCGTCTAATGGATACAAATATATTGTTTCTGTGTACGGCGAACTACTGCCACACGAAACGATGATTGTTCGATTAACTCCTACCACCTCTCATGGTGGCCATTATGATGGCACTATATTTATATGTGATATATATTATATTTTCTCTATGATTCTAAATATTTAATTTATATCATATCATTAAGGTTTCCATAATGGGTAAATACGATAATTTCATTTGAGGAAGTGTGGACTACCACCCCCTCAAATTAATATGACTCATTCATGCCATACGTGGAAGGTATAAAGGATGTCGTTACAAAAATTACATATGATATTATACTAGAATTATAATATACCTATTTATCATTATACTTTAAATCCATTAAATACAAAATATAAATGAATGTATTGTGTATGCGTACGTACAACTTACCGTCTCCTTGAACGATGCATTTCATTTATTATCTCCAAATGTTATGTACTATTATAAATAAAAATTTAAACTAGATATATATTATATATATGATTTCTAATTCAATAATTTATTTATGTATATAATATGATTTTGACTACATGTACAACTTTTAATTATAAGATATTCATTTTTTACTCAAGTACCAAATATCGAAAAAACATCTTTTATTATCTTAAATGATTATGTAATGTTTATACCAATGTAATAAGTAATATAAAGTGAATAATAAAATTGAGAATGGTTCTTAATAAAGTAGAAATTAAATCTAGTTTATTATTTAGGAGATTAAAGAACGAACGAGTCACGTCGAACACAAGGTAACAGACTTCGTCTCAATCTCCTTTCAATGAGGCAGATTTTGATTTATACATGACATTCATTTATAAGATATATAAACACCTTTCAATTTTCATTTCATTCAAATGGAATATTTTTCTACCTATAATTTTACTAAATGACAAAGGGAATGTTTATTTTTAATGTACGTGGTGACAATGACCTTTCTACAACTGCGAGCATTATTTGATATTTGAATTCCTAAACAAGACATATTGTTTTTAAAAGGAAAATAAATACCATATAATATTTTACATATTTTTTATTGAAAATGGTTTCCATAATAAATGTTTTATGTCAATATATTTAAATGATATATTGTGAAAGGAATGTGGAAATTCTATCTTTCATTTATGTTTGTTTTATGTGTTATGAATATTTAATTGTTCTTGGGACTGTTTTACGTATACAGGTAGTTCTGTTGTAAACCTAGAGTGGGTGAGACCGAGATAGCTCTCCAATGAATTTATTAATATGAAAGAGGTAAACATTAATGTTTCTACTACAGGATTTAGGGAAATTACTGTGATGGGTATTTCAAATGTCACTCCCTATATAGATGTGAAATCTACAACGTAAGTATGTTATGGATGCAACAAGTTACCTTTATGATTTATGATTTTTATTTGTTATTCACAAATATTAGTATTTTTGTGGTAAGTTAAAGATTGAAAAGTATGATTTCATTTATTTGTATGTATTTATGGACTAATGTTTTCTTTCCTTATATTATAACCCTTACTGATCTTTTTATTCTCATCCGATGTTTTTGAAATGTTTTTAACAGGATATAAGGAAGGCTAAGAGAAATAAATAATTCAAGAATATTTTTATCAAGAAAAGAACTTTTGTTTTCTTTTCAGAGTTTTTATTTTATGAAAAAAATGGATACTGAGTATTAGTTTCTACTTTGTTACAAATGAGATGTAACACAATAGTTACGGCCAAATTCTCTAAAACTCTAAACATGAAAGGATACTCAATATGAATTGTTAACTTAATTTAAGATTATATAATGTTTACGGCCGAGTCCTTATAATATATATATATATAACTATAAGGGATTATTTTAAAAAAATTAATATTTTGAATAATATTTATGGTTAAAAATTTCATCATTATTCTTGATTAAAATATTTTTAATGTTAATATAAAATAAATAGTTACACAAATATTAATAACATTTTTTTAAAAAAAGATGAAAAAATATAAAGTGTTTTCAAATATAATTATAAAAGTATATGAGTGTTATTTCAAATTATAAATTCTATTTGAAATTGTATACAATTTAAAATTTTTAATTATTTTATTATAATATTATAGTTATTTAAAAATTACCAAAATTATATTAATATTATCATTAGTTTGAAATAAAGAAAATATGTTTCTAAAGTATATGAGAGAATTAAGTTAATTTTTTTGTTATGATTTTGTTTAATAATATTTTAAAAATAAAAATATTTACAAATTATGTTAAAAATATTTTGTTAATGAAATTTAATTCATTAAAGAATGATAACTGATTAGAAAATGCATTATAATTTAAAAAGGATAAACATTTTTAGGGGCCTGGTTTTTAGTTGTGGGATCAAGATATTTAGGGGAATAGGGGGTTGCAACTTGGGGGTTCCTGAATAGCACATCATTGTGAGCTACCTAGGGTGCCGAAGATGATCGTGATAAAGGTTGAGTCGGGTAGAGGGTTCGATCAAAGGCCTGTTCTCGGATGAATTCATCAACCACAGTGAGGAAGTGGGTTGGATTCTAGAAAATGTTCATGAAACTAGAAGCAGTTAATGGGGTTTTTGTGTCATCTCCGTCGTATATGTTGTACTATATTTAGGGTTTGGGATGAAAATATCAAGATCTGGAAATGAGGGTATTGGATTTTCTTTAACCAAGTGAGGTAGGCCTGTGTTTTCCTTTGTAGGTCCCCATTTTCTTTCTGTATAACATTGATGTTTTTTGTTTCAGTTTTTATTTGTTCTGTATCAATGTCATCAATTATTTTTTCTCTGTATATGTTGATTCATATGTTATATTTTATGTTAATTTAAATTGTGATGTCAATGTTTTATTTATTTTTTCTTCATTTGATTCATTTATAATTAGTGTATGAATATTTTTTCCATTTTTTATTCACATCTATAAAATCAACATGAACCACAAGATGGTATATCTCTCTACTTTTATTTATGAAATTCTATACTAGTCCACTTCACAGATATGTATTTAACCTATTTTTATAAATTTTTATGACTCTAAAAATAGTAGAGTATATGGATTTTAAAGCCTTATACTAGAGTTAAAATGTGAATTGGAAAACCAATTTGATGTCTTGAAAGGAATAGAGTATGAAGATATTGGTTTTCGAATTTTATGCAATAAAATTAAGGGATTATTATTATATTTTATGATATTTTTTTTGTCAGGGTGTAAAAAAATTATTTATTTTCAATTACTATTTTCGACTTTCAAATTAGTATAGGTTGTATTTATTTTATATTTTTTTTATATTCTACTATAAAGAAACATGATTTACCAAGAATAATTTAATTCAAATGATTTTATTTTGAAAAATATATTTCATATGTTTTTTAATTTTGTAATAGATTTGGATTTTTCAAAATTATGTTTTATTTCATAATACATGTTAAATTTTATGCAACATATATTATTATTATTCAATTTATAATTCATAGTTTTGTAAGGGATATATATATATATATATATATATATATCAATGTTTATGACTTAATTTGATTTCATTCTCTTTATATGTTACAAGTTCCATGTTGTATATATATATAATTATTTTTATTTGAAATTATATATGTATTTATTTAATTTCATAATTATTCATTAGTAAATTATTTATTATTGAAAACACGTATTATTTATTTAATAAAATAAAGATTATAAATTCCAAAATTGTATGAAATGAAATTCATGTCATATGCCTGTCATTAACAAATCATTATTATGGTCATACATCATTGATTTTCCATGACATTTCATACATTAATATATGTAAATAAATAAATATATATGTATGTTTATATACACATAATAATGTGCATTGAATTAATTTTTCATTTATCGGTACTGCCTATAATACAAGGATTTTTATGAGATAATAAATAACATTTTAAGTACATTGATGTTAATTAACCTTCCATGTTAATATGAAAAGTATAATTATCAATATATTTGGTTGTATCATGTATAACATGTGATTTTCCAATGAAGGTCTGTATTTATAAATATTACATAAATATAAGAATGTAATTAAAGTATGATTATATTTTTAAAAGAAAAATATTAGTGGGAAATGTATATATATGTGTAAGGAAATATAATTTTTTAAAATAATCTAGCACTCAAAAGTTGTAAATATGGTAGGGATTTGCAGAGTAAACTCATCCCTAAGAAGGTGGGTAGACCCAAGATAGCCCTCAATATTTCATGTGGCCTTAGTGTCTTGTTTTCGAATGCTTTCACAGTGCTTTATGAAAATCATTGGATTTTTTTAATGAATTTTGAAAGTATAATTAATTTAAAAGTTTTATAATATTATATATAATTATTATTCAAAGGTATTTTTCACTGTCCTTTTAGAAAATCCCTTACATAGAAAAATAACTCTCACCATATGTTTTAAAATTAATTTTCATAGTTTTAGCATAATTTATTTGAGGTAGTTCACATGAAATATTTTATTTATTTATTATATAATTTTTTATTATTTTTTTAGGCATGCATTTAATTTTTCAAAAACCTAAACAAGTAAAAGTTCTTAATATGTAATACATGATATGTATTTGTTTAGTTTCTTTTCTAAAAAAACAAACTGCATTTATACATGATGATCCTAGTAGCGTGGGTTCTGATCCTTACCTAAAGTACACACAACACTATGCTTCTTTTATATTACATCCAATACCAAGTCACTTCGATATCTCTCATTAAACAGAAGGTGGACTTTTACTAAACTACAATATACTATTAATAATTTTATTAAAATATTTTTTTTATCTACCATATAGATGTTGGAATGGAAGTTACGAACAATATTGACTAAATTGTGAAAATTTGACTTAGAAATTTATATAAAATGAATCAATTTTTTATAATTTAGTGTAAGTGAATGATATAACTATATTAAAATAAGGAAATTACTTTTCGTGCAAAACTCATTTTCTTTGTTTGGACACACTTTTATCTCAACAAATTAATCAAAAAAAATTTATTAAATATTTAATATATATATATATATATATATTATATTCAATAACTATTTTTATACTCATAAAATAGATTTTATAGATATAGTATAAGAATTAATACAATTTGATGAATAAAAAGATGTACTTTTGTAAAAGGTAATTTTAACACTTTTTAATGGAGAACCCACTTTAAACCTGATTTTGAAACTTTTATAATTTTTAATTTGAAAATGGAATCATAATTTTTTCAATTTCAAATATTATCGTTTAGTTTGGTTGAATGTTCTGTATTTCTCTAAAAAATTCATTTTTTCATTGAATAGTGAAAAATAAAAAGTATTAATTCAATATAATTTTTTCATAAAATTTTTTATATTGTAAAATTATATATTAGTTTTTTTAAAGTATAATTAGTTCAATTTTTACACAAATTAATACAATTTATGTCATTGGAATCAATTTCACATGGAAATTGTATATAAAAATATTTCAAACTTTTAGACATTTTTACTTTAAAAATTGTCATTGTTATACCGTATACATGATAAAATTTAAATTAATTCTATATAATTCTATGTTTGGTATTAGAAAAAATGGATTTCAATATTTAAAATAATAATAATTGATACTTTTAAAAAATCAACTTTGTTTTTGAAAAAAATTATTTGTGAAAGTTATTAGGATTAATTACTGTGGTTAAGATAAAAATTAGCATAACAACATACTAAACCTTAAACATAAGGCCAAAATTGACCTAGATTATTTTCCAATATCCGTTTAATGATTATATTTATAATATATTATCTCTTTACATAGCTTTTTTATATTATTGGAGCCACATGAAATGGAAAAAATTGGTGGATAATTCCCTTTTATAAATTTAGAAGAATGTCACTCCTCCCCCACTATAAAAAGGAACTGACCCCTAATACTTATTAACACATCTCAATAAATTTATCATGGAAAAAATCTGTAAAAATTTCCTTAAAAAATCCCTAAATTCCTCATATAATCCTCCATTGAGAGTAAATTCAACCAAGGAATGCCTTTGGTGAAAAAACAAGAGGAGTTACCCAAAGAATAGATAACATCCTTCTAGAAGCACCTTTATTTTATTTTAATTCTCCATCACCATAATGATTATTATTACGTTCTTAAATAATAACCTAAATATAATTAATATTATTATGTATTTTTATTTTATGGTTTATAACTAAAATTATAAACAATTACATCTATGGGGTAACAAACAGAACATTCATGTGTATGGTAGACGATGACCTTGCGAAATAATGTTGTTTGATTTTCCTTTACCACCTCTCATGAGAGGTAATTATTGTGGAAAAAATTTATTTTTATGATATAAAAAATATTTATGATTTCTTTATAATTATATAATTATTATATAATACATACCATTATTCTTTCTGTTGTGTTTTAATATAATAATTTCATTTGTGGGTGTGTTTACTATTGCCTCCTCCAACCTATGTGATTTGTTCAAATATTACATGGAATGTTTTAAGGATGGGTTCAGTGAAACTATATTATATATATGACATAAAAATACACTATAATTTTATTATATATATACATATTAATATATTTCATTTACTTTCATTTTTTCAATACGACGATTAAATAAAAACAATGTTCAAGCATATGTATGACCTACCGTCTCCTTGAGCAGTTTATTCCATTTAAAATTTATATATTTTATATATTATTATAAATACCTATAAAATGCATAAATATGATATTTATTTTTTATTTTACATTATATAAGTAATTAAATCATGATCTATTAAAGAGGATGGATAATAACAAGCCAAATCATTTATGAAAAACAAAGTGGATATCATCCAAAATATAACATTAACATGGAGTTGTTAACAAATGGGTAATATAAATTCTTTACAAAACAATATATGGTATTATATATAATTTTTTTTCATTGAAATATATATAATAATAATGTTTTTTTATAGGAGGATTGATTGTGTATAATGAAATCCAAGGCAAGGGTTTTCTCAACTCACTATTTATATTTGTGAGATAAATTCTATGTTAAAAACTCATTTATTTTATTTGGTGGGTATAATTACCATGATTATATTATATGATAATTATTCATAAATTTTTGATTATTTATATATCCATCTTACGATATATATTTCATGGGTTTTATGGTTCAAAAGATACAAAATTAGTGAAGTAATTTGAATTAATTTTCCTTCATTGAGAAAAATTCAGTGTCTTGGAATTATATTTTTATATTATGTGTATATAATTCCATTTTATGTGTTATGTAAACACTATACATATTTTAATGATATTATAAGATTCATGTAATTTTATTCTCTCATGGTAATTTGGATTTAAATTTACCAAAGTGGTAATAGTTTATTGCTACAATTTCATCATTTTTCTAGATTATTTATGATTATACTTACATTGATGAAATATTATATTCCATATCAATATAAAACTAATTAATTTTATTATACTATGATTATTCATGTTATAAAAATTTAATGGTAAAATGTTTCCACTCTTTTGTACTTTTGATAATTAAGAATGTGATTTTTTTGAAAATCCTACTTTATTTCTCCTTTCAATAAGAAATCCATCATCATTAAAAAATTTATTTTCTATAAAATAATCCAATTTTTTTTACTATTATCCTATGATGTTTAATGTAAAATTATCCCATGATTGACCTTTTTACAAAATGTTTTTAGGAGGAAACTTGTTGTTTTTTATTGATCAATGAACATTTCTAAACTTTTTTTGGTGAAAATGGAATTTTTAGAATGTATGTACTTACCTATATTCTTGACAATAATTTTATAGAATGTTAATTTTTATGCATACAAGTATATTTTTAAAGAATTTTTTTTCTAATATTCTGGTTATTTTAAAGTTTAGATAGGTTTTCAAATATATTTTTTTTAAAAAGATTTCATATTTTTTTTATATGTTTTCAAAGTATTTTCAATGAAAAAGGTCTTTATAATGTTTTCCAAGCACCCATTATATGATTTAGAGGAAAATTATTTTCAAAATTTCATCAAGATTATTTTCAATGAAAATGGTTTTGAAAAGGTTTTATGATTCTAAAATATATTTTATTTCAATTACGAATATATATTTTATTCCAAAAATGATTAAAATAATATTAAATCCTACATTATATGTTTTTCAATGTTTTTTAAGAATTTTTTTTTGAATATGTTATATTTTTTTAAAATGTGAATTTATAGGATATGATATTTTTTAAAATTAATCTTCCAAATGATCTTTCAAAATCATTCTGAATATATGTTGTAATACTTCAATATTATTTAGGTTTTATGGAGGACATGTTCCCATAATACCATTCATATTCATTATTGAATGGATTTTTTTGTTAGATATTTTTTATTAAACCTATTTCTCTTCCACAAGTAATATGATTTTAAATCCAACTTATTTTCATGGGATATTATTTGATAAAATTATTACGAAACCTCTCTACTTTCCTTTGTTTATGATGTAATTAATTTTTTGTGATTCCCATTTCATTTCATGGGTTATGATATTTTTTTCATGAAACCCATCTCTTTTATGGGTCATGATATGATGATTTATTTATCTTGTGGAACATGCATTTGTGATTTAATTATATGATGAGTGGTAACTATGTCTCTCTCCAATAAATTGGGTAACAAAAAATGTTTTATGAGGTCTATGGGTATAAGAGATGGAAACCCAATCCCAAAAAAAGGGTGCATGGGAGGTCATCTCAATCCCAAAATAAGAAGGTACATGAGAGGGAATCCCACGACCGATATATGAGGGTACACAGGAGGGCATCCCAAGACTAAAACAAGAGGGTGCATCAGAGGGTATCTAGAGCCCAAAACAATAGGTTACATGGGAGGTAATATCAAGATAAAAGTAGTTACATGGATTATTGGCCCAAGAAAAACATGTTACAAAGTTCCTAGTAGGCATCCATTAAAATTTTTTTTCCGTGCATATGTGTTTTCCACAATTCCATGATTTATTCCATTGTTATATTCTCATTTATTGTGATTTCAATTCTCTTATGACTAATGTCTTATAAAGTTCCAACATTTATTCCATTAATCTTGCTTATGATATTTGATATTATAGGTATGATATTATAATGTTATGATCCTATTCGCATAACCTTATACTAATGTTATTCTTTAATATCTCCCTTGTATACCCTTAATAAGCAACTGAGCTCACCCCATTATTATGTTTCCTTTCCCTATGTTATGATAAAATGTTATAAGTAGGAGTAATATAGGTGAATATCATTAAGGGAGATCTTGAAGATCTTTCTCCATGTTAGAATATAAGTATCCAAGATTCCAAAGACACTAAAGTGTTATGGTTGTCAAGAATGTATTTTTTTAATGGGATGAATACTAATCTAAAATGATATAATATCCACGTATGATAATTCTGGGTCACTATAGTTGGTATTAATGGGTAGGTTTATTAATCCTTTAGAATCTAGGATTTGAAAATCTTAGTCAGATCCATTGGAATATTTACAAGGATATTTGGTGGAATGTATCTAAGGATAAGTATATGGTGCCATAGATTTAAATATTAGTGCCATTGTTTGGGAATCCTGTAAGTAATCTATTAGGATTATGTGGTTTTCTATAATGAAAAGTGTTTCCCACACTATACCTTTCGGTTTTAGTAAATGGAGGGAACTAGATGGAACTAGGTTATTATTGAATCTGTTGGACAATTTTGTGATTATGAGTAATGGAATTGGACAATAAATGGAGTGGATGATATTGCAATTATGCCGAATCATCTCTCACAATATATGATTAAAAATATGATCTTTAAATATATTCCTAAAACAATAAATAAGATGAATATAGACATTTATAAATGTCTACATGGTAATGAGAATAGAGGAAATGAGACTCTAGCTTCAAACATGTCAAGAATAAGGGAAGAATAACCATGAGGAATAACTCAAATGGAGAGAAACATGCTATATATGTGGGGAAAAGTCTCATAGAGTGATGAATTGTCTTGGATTTTAACATCTTTTGTATAGAGAACTTGGGAATTACAGAAATCTATTGCCAAAACTAAGAATTTACTTCTAAACCATGGAATGTCATATTCCCTCAATGTCATTGAAAAATAATGATTGAAGTGTTTATGTATTTGGATTCAAGAATTATGAAATTTATAAGTATTTTTTATTTTATGTTTTTTTCTCTAAGTATTTATAAGAATACGATTAATGGTTATGATAGACTAGAAATGTGATTCACGGAAAGGTGTCATATGACTAAAGGAATGTAGCCATGAATAAGTTCATGATATTGTTCTGATATTTTTTTGATAATGATTTATAGGGTATGAATAAGTAAATAGGAGGTTACTGATTACCTAAAAATTGATAATGGATTTTTTTTAAAAATACTTTGTGTAATCATGGATGGATTTTACAAAATATTTGGATTTAATGAATTTATCCAAAAACGGTTGGAATAAAAAAACATGTATTTATTTTACTAAGGATGTATTGTAATTAAAGTAATTAAATTTTTTCAAAATAATACATGATTCAGGTATTCAAATTTTTTGAATTTGATAAACAAGAGATAAAATATTATATATGGGGGTTAATGTTAAACTGATTTAGTGAAATTATTTCTAATGACTTTGGTTTTAATATTTTGTAAGGGTTACAAAGTTAACCACTTATGGAATGGTTTAGGTTAATATTTAAATGATATTTTAGAGATTAATGTTATATTCCTCCATATAAGTATTTTTGCGTGTCTGATAAATTTTTCTAACAATTATTTCATGATGAAATTAAAGAAAAATGGAACAAATTATCATTCTACCTCATGATCTGTTAGTACGTGAAGAATGAAAAAAAAATTACCTTTATTTCCTAGAATAAGTGATGATGTATAAATTGATCAATGCACAAAGAAGGGTGATACTATTCTGAAATCTAGTAATTATATCTTTTTATGAAAATTCCTTAACTTTATTTCAAGGGTCTTGAATTAATGTTTTGTCTAATTATCATCCTTTTTAATGATATTAATAACCTCTATCATAATTCTTTAATTTATGGTTTTGTGATTTTTAAGTTTAAATAAATCACCCAGTTTTTTATGATTTGTGAAATTTATCAATCTATATTATTATTTATGCTTTTATTCCATTCACATGATTACACCTTCCACCAAAGATAAACTATTTGGAAACCAATTCAGGAGATACATTGGGTAACTATAATGTTTCCAAGTTTATTTTTTTAATGAATATTCAATCATTCATTTTTAAGATGAGGGTTTCCATAAAAGGAACAATGAAGTATTAAACCACTAATAACCTAGATTAATTTCCAGGTTTAAATTCATTTAATGGGGGTATAATGTAACAACCTATGACTTTGTAATATTTTATTTAATAAATTTTATATTTCAGATATGTTTAATTTCACACACCATAGAATATAGGTTTAGTTATAAAAAAATGCTAACATTGGATTGAAAAACAGAAATTTAAATGTTCAATACATGTAACACCAAGATTATTTTGTAGTGCACAAACCAATATTGTTGGATTTTATTATAAAAAATACCAAGTCCCTTTGATTTCCTCTACGTGATGTCGTTTTTTACTGTCCTACTACATACTATTAACATTATTATTATAATATTATTATAGCTAGAGCCTAGCCATTTTAATGGATGTTACAAGAAGGATTTACTAAATTGAGAAAATATTATTTAACCATTTATATAAAATTAATCCTTATATTATAAATTAATAAATGAGAATGAATGAACTATTTGAAAATAAATAAATTACTTTTCTATGAAATCTATTTTTCTATTTACAAACACAATTTTATATCAATAAATTAAAATAACCCATTTTGATTGATGATTTCAATAAAAATTTATATATTATTTATTAAATAAATAATTTTTATTATCGTCCAATAGATTTGATAGGTAGAAGATAATAATCAATCCAAATTGATGAATAAAAAGATTTACTTTTCTAAAAAGTAATTTTAGTGCCTTTTAATAGAGAACCCATCTTAAATATGATTTTTGAAAATGTTATAATTTTTATTTGATAAAATAAAATACATTTTATAAATCAGAATATTTTAATTTAAAATGAATAAATTTTTGGAATTTTTCTGAGAAGTTACATTTTTTAGATGAATAATGAAAAACACTGAACTTGAATTCAAAACTGCTTTTTTCATCTAGTGTATTAATATATATAAGTTATGATTTAATTTTGATTAATGTTAAATTTTCATAAATTTTACATTAATTAATCATATATAGGTAATTTTAATCAATTTCACATTGAAATTGGATATAAAACATTTCAATCGTTTGAAGAGGTTTACTTTAAAATCTTTATTTGTCGCCTTGTTTGTGAGATTCATTTTAAATTAATTTCATCCACTTTTGTGTTTTGAATTTGGAAAATTTTATTAAATATTTTTAGAATAATAATTTATAATTTATAATATTTTCAACTTATATTTTTACTAAAAATATTAGTGAATGTGATTACGATTAATTATAGTGATTAAGAGAAAAATTACCATAACAAATAACTAAACATTAATATTATTACTGAAAATGACATAGAAACATTTAAAAAAGATATTTCATGTTCATATTACAAACCAATTTCCCTTTTATTTGATTTATACCAATATTTTAGCCAAATTACAAGGAGAGAATGTGGCTGAAATTCCCTTTTGATAAATTTACTACATTGTCACTCTTCCTCCACTATAAATAAACTCACCATCCCACTTATTCAAACATATAAATCCCTTTTTCATGGACAAAATGTTACCAAATATCCTCATAGAATCCATAAATTCATATTAGAATCCTATATTTTTTAAAAAATCCAATCAATATACCCCTTTGGGGAAAACGAGGAGGAGTTACCCAAAGAAGAGGTAACATCATTCTATAAGCTCTTTTGATCTATTTTTCTTCAGCACCACCTCATTTATTATAATCAAATTCTCATATAATAACATCTATATCATAAATATTATGATATTTTTTTATTATATGTGTTCAATATACACTTAAAAAACTTCTATATAAAGGGCAACGAAGTTACCATTCATCTGTATGATGGACTACCACCTAATGAAATTATGTTGTTAATTTTTCAATTACCACCACTCATTGGTGGTAATTATGTTGGAAAATATATTTTTATATGAAATATATTTATGTATGATTTATTAAGGCTTGTTGAGTTTTTATATAAAACATACATTCTTTTATTCCAATTGGTTTAAAAACGATAACTTTATTTGTGGACGAGTGGAATACCACCTCCTCAAAGAAACACGATTCGTTCACACTTTACATGTAATGTATTGAGGATGAGATTAGTAAAAATATATGATATATATGAATTATTAATTATTATGGGATTATATTATATATATATATATGTAATTTAATTTCATTATTTCAATACGACAATAAAATGAAAACAACGTTCATGCATACGTACAACCTACCATCTCCATGAATGGTGTATTCCATTTCATATTTCTATATTTTATAGATTATTATAAAAACATATATAATGAATTTATATGATATTAATAATAATTTTCAAATTCTGGAAACAATTAGACCATGATCTAAGTAATAGGATGAAGAATAAAAAGTGATAAAATATACGAAAACAAAGTGGATATAACCCAAAAGGTAACATTAACAGGGAGTTTGTAATAAAAGGTTAAAATAAATTCATAATAAATTCATATGTTGTATTATATATAATAATATTCTTCACTATTAGATTTATAATAACCATATGTTTATTATACAAGAGTTTAATAATAATATTTTGTTATCGTATTCTGCATACATGTATTATATATAATAATATTCTTCACTATTAGATTTATAATATTCTTCATATGCTGTATTATATATAATAATATTTTGTTATCTTATTCTGCATACATGTATGATTTCAAAAAAATTGTTTCGAGAAGGTTTTATGATTCAAAAATATTTTTTTAAAATAAGAAATGATATTTTCTTCATTATATGTTTAAAATAATTTTAATGATTTCATTAGATGTATAAAATGTTTTTTAAAGAAAAGGATTTTGAAGATGTTATACTTTTTAAAAAGTGATTTTCAAGGAAAGATTATTTTCCAAAATAAACAATATGTGTGATCCTTCAAAATCTATGACTGTCTAACACAATATCATTTGATAGAGTTTATGATTTTTGGGGACATGATCATAAAATACCATTCTTTTTATTTATTGAATGGTTTATGTTATTATGAAATGATGTTTGTGACACTCATATCTATTCCACAAGTTATATGATTTTGAATCCAGCTTCTTTTCACAGGTTACCAATTGATGAAATGATTGTGAATCCTATATATCTTCTTTAGGTTATGATATGATTAAATATTAGTGACACCAATTTCATTTGATGGTTTATGATATGATTTTTATGAAACCCATCTCCTTTTATGGGTCATCATATGATGAATATTTTGTTATCTTATTCTGCATACATGTATGATTTCATTATGTGATGATTAGGAACTATATCTCACTCTATTGTATTGTGTAACTATAAATGTTTTATGAGATCAAAGGGTTTACAAGAGGTAAAACCACACCTAAAAAAAGAACATACATGGTACGGAATCCCAATACCAAAATAAGAAGGTACATGAGAGGGTATCCTAAGCCTGAAATAAGACGATACATGGGAGGGCATCTGATGTCTAAAACAAGAGGGTATGTGGGAGGGAATCCCAAACCTAGAAAAGAAGGTACGTGGGAGGGAATACCAATCCATAATGAGGTATATGGGTGATTATCCCAATAATAACATGTTATTATGATCTTTCTAGGTATCATAGTTATAGGATTTTTCATACTTATGTGTATGCCACAATTCCATGCCTTATTCGGTTGTTATGCCCTCATGGATTATGATATTGTCTCCCTTATGAGTCATGTATGATTAACAACCAATAATTATGAAATTAATCATGATTATGATCTTTGATATGTCATTTATGCTCATTTAGTGTTAAAATCATGTTCTCATACCCTTGTGGTCATGTTCTACTTACATATCTCCATTCATTCTCAGTACCGAGCATTTAAGCTCACACCATTATAATTTTACCTTTCCCTAGGTTATAAAGAATGGTTTCGAGTACAATTAATAAAGGGGGATATATTTATGGGCGATTTTTAAGATCTTTTACCATGTATGAAAATTATGTTTCCATGTTTCTAAAGACACTAATCTATTATGTTCCTCATACATTTATTTGTGTAATTTTTTGAATATTAATCTAAAATGATGTAATGTCCATTTATGTTAAGTGTGGGACATAAAATATAAATATCATTTATCTTTATTATATATTTATTTATAATAATATATAAAATTTATAAATATAAAATAAAATACATTGTTCATGGAGATGGTAGGTTGTACATATTTATGAACGAGGTTTCCATTTTATTTTTAATTTGAATTAATATAAGTAAATGAACTATATGTATATATATATATAATATAATTAATTTAGATTTTTAATTATATATATAATATAATTTTTCTAAACCCATCATTAAAAAATTATAGGTAATGTGTGAGAAAATCACGTCACATTGGGAAGGTTGTAGTCCATACATCCACAAATGAAGTTATTATTTTTATACAAAATGAAAAGAATGAAGGTAAGATTTATATAAAACTTAAATAAGTATAAAGAAATCATAAATATCATATATATCACTTAAAAACATTCTTTCCCTCATAATGATTAAAATTGAAAGGTGGTAATACTAAAAATGATTGACATCATTTCGTGATACAGTTTCCTGCCATACACATGAATGATAAGCTCGCTACAAATTTGAAGGAAGTGTGTGTAGGTGTAGATAGAACTATTAACAATAAAAATATAATTATATTTTGGATACATAGGTTATTATATAATAATTAAATAAAAATAATTGATGATGTGGATAATTAAAATAAATCAATAGAGCTTGTAGAAGGATGATAACTATTGTTTGGGTCACTCTTATTGGATTGCAAAAAACAGCTACTTTTTTGGATTTATAAAAAATATGATGAACATAAGATGAATAGATGGGTGGTGGGAGGATATTTTTGTAGATTTCTATTGATCCAAAATTCTTTATATGTGTGTATAAGTGGGGGGTATGTTACCATTTATAGTGGAGGATGAGTGGCACTCTTACAAAAAATAGAAAGGTAAACACTATTGAGAGGCCCCCCCTTACATCATGAGCCTCCAATAATTATCTATTTTTATAAAATATTATATTTGGAAGACATATTTCCATCCGATTATTATTGGACACATGTTTAGGTTATTTCACCTGTTAAATTTTAGTTTAACCACTATGTAATCTTGTTTTACTATAATCACTGTAATAATTTTAATTACTCTCACTATTATTTTAGATAAAAAATAAGCTTGCCTTGTGAGAAATTATAAATTATTCTAAAAAAATTATGTAATCCATTTTTCTAATTTATAAATAAATAAGTGCTAGAAATTAATTTAAAATAAACCTCGTGGAGAATCACGATAGTGACTCTTTTATGCGAAAAATTATAAAAAGTATGAAATGGTTTTATATCAAATTTCTACGTGACGTTGCTTTAAATGAACAATATTGGATTTAAATATTTTAAATCAATATAATTAAACATTAAAACTAAATCAAAATATAATTTTACTATATAAATAAATTAGATGAAATACTAGTTTTTAATTAAAATTTAGTTTTTCCCTATTCATTTAAAAATATTGTTTTTCAAAAATAAACCCAAAAATTAAATGTAATATATAATTGAAATTATGAATTAAAAAATGATTTTTATTTTATCGTAATATTTTTCTAAAATTTTGTGATGTTAACTTTGATATTTTTTATAGAAGGACATAAAAAGATGTTATTTTTAGAAAATAGTATTTTCAAACAATTACATTCTTTTGAAGAAATTATATGTTTTATAATAAATAAGTTTTATTTATATTAACCCATTGTAAATAAAATTTTAAAAGTATTTCTTACCGCTCATGTTAAAAATTTTAATGGATATGTTTTATCATTCTCATTTAAATAATTATAGTAATGAGATGTTGTTTCAAAGAATCACAGTGCTATGTATAACACAAGATAAGATAATGTTTCATGTAGAAGAATCATAAATTGGTGTAGTGTATAATTAAATATTAAATTTTTGTATCATATAATAGATTAAATAAAATGAATTAATTAATTCTAAAAATGATCATAAAAATATTGGGTGTTACATTTACAACATTGATTAACCATTTCATAACATTTAAAAATTCTATATTGAAACTCTCTATTTAATTTAACGATGATGATATATTTAAAGAATTTTTCTGCGTCGATTAGATGCTGATGATTTAATTCACTTTGATAAAACTCTCTCATTATTTCTTATTTGTCAATTGAAATTTGAGGAGGAGGTTCTAGCCCACAGATTGGATAATTGAGGTTCAACCAAAGCACATGATGATTCTAGTGCCTGGTGGATTGCGTGAGGGGAAATAAAAAGTTACTATGTTATTTTTTAATGTTATAAAACTCAGTTTTGAAAAATAGGGAAAAAATGGATAGTGAAACATTCATTTATTATCATTTTTTAATTTTTTCAATCATTTAATATTAGTACGACCCTAGGTATATAATTCATCTATTCATTCATGTTTAATTATCATAGATATGGATCATGAGTGACATCATATGGATGGATGAACCAAAAAATGTGTCATTTTCATTAGGTATATCATATTAAAATAAGAAAAGATTTTATGGAATAGGACTAGGCCAAATCCTTATTCTGGTCAGATTGCATGCCAATGGATGGTATGTTAAGGGTATAAAATATAAGAATTTATAGGATTTGGTCTAGGCACTCCTAGCCTAATTGAGGAATAATTCTACACTAACTAGATTATACATATCATAAAGATACTAGTATTTGGTACTTCTATAGAGATGATAAAATTGATAATTTTTTTACCTATTAATTTTTTTTAAAAATTATTTACTAAAAGTGTAGGGAATATGAATTCTAATGTTATGGATGAAATTTTTTTAAAAAATATAATCCACTAAATGGTACAATGGGATTTTATTATTAATTTTTATTTATTTTAAAAATGTATGAAAATATAATCTATATATATATATATAATGCTTCAAAATTATATATATTAATCAAAATTTACATCTAAAACCATCCTCTTATAAGGAAACGTTTTTAAGTAGTTCCATGCATTGTTTTAATATAGAACATAAACCCTATCTAATCTCAATTTATAGGTTTAGTCAGTGTTCTCCCATTCTCCTGTATTCCATGTGGGACTCCCCACTAAAACATATTTAATATATTTTGATTAATAAAATTTATTAAAATGTAATTTAATTATTATAGAGGGATATTAAAAAAATAAATTATAATATAGTAATTTATAACTTTAAAAAGTTAATTTAATATCATCAAAATAATCAAATTAAAAAATATATATACTGAAAATCCTAATTTAATTTAAAAAGTATCATTATATTAATAAAATTAAAGGTAACAAAAATGTCGTGGCCAACTAACTCAACTAGTCTCATTGGTAACACCTTAGACCACTAAACTCACCAATTCGTTGATCGATATGGATTTAAAAAAATTATCAAAATCCATTGAATGTTGTTCTCATTGATATTTCATTATTATTTTTCATGAAATATAAGTGGATTTATTTCATTTGAATAAACACTTATATTTATTCTTTTTTGACTCAATTTTGTTATCTTCATCAAGATTTTTTAGATAAACAATTCTTATTAATATAATTTATTTAATTGGATTTTTTATGAGAATATGTTAATATTAATAACTATAATTTTATTTTCTCTTAATCCATGTGTTTAAATTTGTTACTATAAAATTGTATCCATTTGAAACATGTATCACACTATTCATTCATATCTAAAGAATATTTTTAGTTATTATATTGATATATTGATATTTTCATAACCAAAGAATTAATTTAATCAAAACATTTTATGTGAGTAAAAGTATAATAATATAACATTTATGAAATTTATTACTCAACAATTACATCCCATTTAAGGAAAAAGAATAAAAAATAAAATTAATAAAAACATTAATTTTTTTTGAAGAGAATAATTTTTGTACGAGTTGTATTTGTTGTTAATGGTTATCATTGGGTTTTAATGAAATAGAAATATTTGGTTGATTTCAATATTCATAAGAAGTAATAAAGAAGATGTTATTGGAATGATTGGTTGATGTATGTAATCTTGGTTATAATGTTGATAAAGTTTAAAAAATGGATAAATGTGAAATGAATAACACAAGTATTATAATATTAGGATAAATATAAATGGTGTTCTTTCTTTAATAGAGATATATATTATTTATTACATGGATGGTGGAGTTATTTTAAGACACAATGATTACTTATGATGATTAATGATCTGTTCTTATTATCCCAAACATGTTATTGGTATTTGGATATGCATTTTTATTATCAACGTGATGTTGTATCCTTTTGTATATTAATTATACAATTAACAATAAAAACAAATGGAGAGATTGAATATGTTTAGACAATGTTAAACATTCCAATGTGATTAGACAAAGTGCCCATTAGATTGAATTTTATGAAGTCAATGTACAAGATTTTGTTCGATTGGTCACTAAAAAATCTGATAATATATTCCATATAATGAACCAATATATATATATATATATTCTATTTGGGGGAACAAGAGAAAAAATGTCATCAATTAGAGGATTTTTTTGAGAACACTAAATGAATGCTCATAATGACAAAAGAATTATGTTAATTGACTGACTAGATCATACTCTAGGTGGAAATTAATTTTTTGCTTATTACATTATTTGTTATGTCTAATAGATAGTGATCATAAAAACTATATTAGAAGTTTCCAATTAATATGTTCTTCATTTTTAAAACATCACTATTATTTGTGGCTATTATTCATGATAAAGATTGAAAAAAGGGAACAATATCTAATAGAGAGTGAAATCAACATATATACAAATGAGAGATTTTGGTTAAAATGTACAATGTTTGAGTGATGGAGATATTATGATATAGTGAAACATAGTGAAACTATTGTTACCATACATTGTATAGTGTTGAATGAAGGTGTAAAATGCGTAAGATGAAGTTCAACTAATATAACTATATTCTTGAAGTTAATAAGTTCCAAAAATGAACAAATCATGTTTTGAAGTGTTTTTACTAGATGAAAGGATGTATGAGTTAATATATATGAACATGATAGGCCATCAGATGGACACTGTTGGGTAAAATATTTCACATGACATGAAAAAAAATTCCAAGAAAATTCAACAATTAAAGGATAGAAATTAAGTTCATCGAATGAATATGTCTCCATATAAATCCATAAAAATTGTTTTTGAGTGATTTTCATAAATATATAATTTCCACTTTAATTCTTTTGAGCTAGTTTACAGAGGTTTTTTAATAGATTCATTGGATATAATTCTTCAAATGTTGTCATCACACATAATGTTAAAAAGAAAAATGATAATGTATTGCATGAACATGTGATACAGACCTAAAATGTAATCATATAAAATTTATATAACATATCTTCATGTGTACCTAAAATTAAGGACAAATAACAAACATATAGAAACTCATCAGATGAGGAAGACCCTTGTCAATATTTTTTAGATAGTCCTTCAATGGAAAATTTAAAATAATTTTTTAGGCATGAAGTTATTGGAAGAAAAAACATTATTTTAAATGATTTACAATATGTTCCTACAATGGTATTAAGAAACACATGATGATGTATCACTGAAAAAAATCAGTTCAATGATTTTTTTGAGAAAAGAATATTCAATGAAATTTATGATGTTTTTTTAAATACATTCAATTATGTGAATGTTGATCAATATGTCAAACATTTTGATAATAATAAAGAGAAATTTTGATTGTAGATTATATTTTTGGAATCATGATGATTAATGAGGAATATGAGATCTAAGGATGATTTTTATTAGTATTTCTTAACTATTATCTTTTGGAACACTTAAAATTAGACAATTGATGAAAGAGTCGAGTGTGAGATTCAAATTTTTTAGTGGGCAGTTTAAATTTGAGTGTGAACCTTTCTATAAATTTTTATAGATCCTATGAATATATAAAGTGGTGTACATGCATTGAGGAAAATTTTATCATATTATTGGTTATGGGAGTGAGTTACACATATGTGATTATATGGAGGAATTAACAGGCTATAAGGATGTGCTGACCAAGATGCTTTAGATATATTCTTATTTTAATGAAAGCATTGGAAGAATAGGTAATAATAGAAGTATACCATACTATACAAAGTTAATGAACCATACAATGTAATTAAGAACCATTCTAAGGGGGGAAGAAAAATGAAGTGAATAATAATGTAGCTATTTAAAAACTAATAAAATCCTCAACAGGTGGAGTACATACTTAGTGTAAGAATGAAACTATTATAAGAAGTTAAAGACTATCAATAAATGAAATATAGAGGAAAATAAAGGAGATAAAATATAGATGTAGATATATAAATTACATGAAATCGTGATTATCCCCTTCTCATAATTTGTACAAAAGTACACTTAGGATAAAGATTATTTTCCCAAAAAACTGCTATAATCATTTATAACAATATAATAGAAAATCATTATTCTAGTCATCACCAATAATAGGAAGGATTATATACAATTATTATGTAGTGTAATTTTTTAAAATATTATGTTACATATTTTCAATTCATTCATATACTTTCATACAATAATGAGTCATATATGAGAGAATCAAGGTAATTACAAGTCTAAGAAGTAAAGTGATCTAAATTTATAATTGCAAGAAAAACACCAAACACAAAATCACCCACTCTTAGGGTTGAGTATATCCTTATGTTGTCCTACCAATTGGTATCAGGTTATTGGTTCACCTATATTATATTTAATAAATTAAATTTATTACATTTTAAATATTTTAGTTTTATTAATATATTTATAGTGATGTGTTGTTTTTATGAAGATTTTGTTATATCTCAGTGTAATTCTATTTCTTCTAAGAACATGGTAAACACAAAAATAAAATAGAATTGAAAAATGAATATTATATAGATCTTAGATAATTAATAATTTGTATGATGTCTTCCGATAACTCTTAATAATTAAGAAATAAATGTCTTATGAGGAAAAGAACATATGGTTTATCGTACCACCAAGGAGAAGGAAAACAATCCTATATCTAGTTAATAATGAATGTAATGTTATCATGAAGTATGTGAAAATTATGTTATTAACTATCATCAAGAAAAATATTCTAGAATAATTGCTAATGAATATATTTTAATAAATTCTTAGGATATACCAGTTAGTACATTGAGTGATATTCTAAATTTTAATTTCCAAATAAATAGCCTCTCTTATTTTTGGATTCTTTCGAGAAATGTTGGAATATATCATCACACTAGAGGAGGAAGTTGTGACTGTTGATAATTTTTAAAAGTAGGGTATTTAGAGTGTATAAAGATCTATATAATGTTTTCTTCCTTTGAGACATTAAAAGTGGATGTTGAAATAAGTTCCTTAAAATTTGAATATTAATATAACAATAAATTTGATATGAAATTTTGATTCAAGAAAACTCAAGAAGAAGAGATCAATGGAGAAAAACAAAATGTTAAAATATAATTGATATCAAGGATTTTTTAATTGGAAGTAAAATCCAAGACCATTGGGGAAATTGACTAATTTTAAAAAAAACCAATGGCAAGAAACAAGTATCAAAATATGTAATAATAGAGAAGAATTGTGAAGATAAAGTTATTATGATTGAAGATCAATAAAACACCAACAATATAGGATATCTACAATTTTATTTCCATATTTTTAATCAGGAGAAAAAATATATTGAGCCATCAAAAATTAAAGATAAATTTTTTTCTATACAATGCTCATTTTAGGATTCTAAGTTTAAAAGTCCTCAAACACGTTCCAATAAGATCATGGATTCATTGAATGATCTAACATAAGTAGTTGTAATGAAAGAGTAACCATCAATACCTACTAGTAAAATTTTTTCTACTTTTTAATTATTAGAAAATTTTGGTAAGAAAGATTCACCACAATGCCTAAATAAAGGTGATAGGAAAACCTACCTTCATGACTACGGTGGATATGAAAATGTGAATGGATGAAATTTCCCTATGATTATCCCATTACATTAAGAGTAAAACCCCTAAAACATCATATAGTAAAAAAGATGATCATGGTTTTTGGGTAAATATTGGGGTTTAAAAAATCATGCACTTTGTATTATATTGTATTTACAATCTTCAAAATGAAAAATTGAAATGAAAGACTATTCCTTGGGAGATAAAGTAAAAGAATAAGAATAAATATCCACTGATTTAAGAAAAATCATTATACCAAAAATAGATTTGATAATCATAGAAATATCTATTATATATGAAATAGTACTGGGAAATAGGTTGGTAAATGATAATCTCAATAAGTATCTAAATTAGATTAATATAAAATACCATAAGTATAGTATTTTAAAAATAGAGATTTATTTCGATGTAATAAAAAAATTAACATAACATAATCCCGACAAGATTTCATATAGGAAAGGTAAGAATTTATTTTAAAAAAAATCCATATAGTTGAAGATATCTATGTTTTCCAAAATAAAGAATAAAAATGTTTTCATACAGAAGGTGGAATATGGTCATCCTAATCATGATTCAATTTTTTATAACGATGTTTTAGTTATTTGACCATAATAATTAGAGTGAATAAAGGAAACAGAATTATCAAAAGTAAAGGGTAGTAAAAAAAGAAAAATAAAAGATTACACATGGTGAATAAAAATTACATTATAGGTTGTTAACAAAACAAAACACTTCTATTAAATATGTTTTATATGAGAGATGCAAAAAACCTGGAAATTAAGAAATCGGTTGTTCAACAATTATACTATAATAGGAATAATTACATTGTAATTCTAAAAATTATTCATCCAATAAGGTTTTCAAGGAGAAATGTTTTCCACATTAATAATAAGATATGTATAAAGATCCATGCTCCGCCATGATAAATCATAAAAAAAAGTTAGATGTAAAATGTTAAATACTGGTGGAGAAGGACCATGTTGGTTGAGAAAACTCTCTCTGCCTTGTTGTTAAAATTAATGAAGTATTGAGTTTCAAAATTATTCCCTTAATCACTGTGTATTTAATTTACACCATTTTATTAAGTAATTTCAGGTGAGTGATTATCATAAGGGGTGAAACTGATATGTTTAAATGGATATTAACCTTTGAAAAAAATCATTAATGAATTAATAAAGATATAATGTTTCAAAAGATAGTATAATAGGAAACTTATTTGGGGATAATAATTGATGATGTTAATTTCATTACTATTAATAAATGATATAAAAGTGAAATAATATCCATCTTTTTTTGATCATATATTCTAAATTGTAATTGAATACATTAGAAAAGATCATCCTTCGTGACAATGTGTAAATTTTCAAAATTATATAAAACCACATAAGAGGGATCCTTTTATTCTTTCCCAACTTAATTATTGTAAAGAATTTATATTGAATAGATTCATCTTTATGATGATCATAAGGAATGTCTTATTGAGGGGGAGATAATTGAATTATAAAGAGGTTTCTCCAAGTAACAATACTTTATACAAATATGATTAATATTTAATGTGCATGAAGGAATTAATTATTGATGGTAAATAGTAAATAAATCTGTTATACATGGTTACATAAAATAAAAATTATTATACCATGGGAGGATTTAATTTTTCAATGATATCATAAAATTGGAATTATGGATGTACTCCATGGCCTCTTATCAAGACATTTTTAATTGAATGTTTTTAATCTATTTTTTGATCTCAGGACATTATTTTAATATTGATATATCATAAAAATTATTTGTATCTCAATTGATATCTTCCTCATTTAATAATTTAGAATACTCTTGAAGAAATTGTTACGATTTCTCAATCCACAATGTTTCAAAATCAGTTAGCAAATAACAACACTATTTTTTAAATCCAATCAACATGTTTTATACAATTTGAATTAATCAAATAAATATATTGTGAAATTATAGATAACAATTTTATAAATAATGGATTGTTACCCTTTTCACATTGAATTTTTATTTCATTTCAATAAGGGGAAAGAAATTTATATTAATGGTTGTTCGGAAAACTAATGTAGAGATAAATTTTGATAATAATGGGATAAAAATATTCACATAGTGACATATTCCTATAGAAAGTGCATCTAAGGTATTACAAAAAATATAATGGGGGATATTTTCAATACCACTTTTTGTGTGAGCTTTAACTGTTATCAATGGTTTTAAATGGTTTTAAACATGTAAATTTGAAAATTAAATATTGAAATGATGTTAATTTGTTGATGATATCATAATGATAAAGTTGTTTTTTTGTTTTTTGGATGTATCCAAGCTTTTTTAAAAATTTAATGATGTTTGGAAGTATAATTATAGAATAAAAGAAGTTTTCTATTATTATTATCCTAAGAAACTCATAAATATTTTTCATTCCTTTCTTTATATTGAGAATATTAATTATATTAAATTCAATTGTTCTTTGAAGACATTGAGTTTAGATGTGATGATTTATGAGCAATTAATAATGTCATAGACATGTTAAAGATGTTTCTTTAATAATTGTTGTTATCAATATAATGTTATTTCCTTATGATGTTTAAAAATCTAAATGAAAGGATATGGATATAAAATGAGACAGAGTTCAGAAAAAGAATTTTATCATATAGATTTTACTTTATATAAACATTTATAATGTTATAGTAACAGATTACATCATATTAATCTTTCAAAAGTAATCTAACAAACCCTGTCATGTGAAGGAATATGAAAATTCAATCGAATAGACCAATAATTAAAGTATATTAGTTAAGTGATAGGTTGGAATACCACTAAATGAATTTTCATTGTGACATTGATATGATGTGATCTGACTGAGCCGATCAGACTATAATTGGAAATCAATTTTTGAATGATTAAATTTTTTGCTGCATAAGATAGATAATTATCTTTAAAATATATATATCAGAAATTTTATTTGATTTCATCCTATTTGATAATATATAATAATACCTCATGCCTATGATTCAAGGTGAAGTTTAAAATATGATAAAATTATACGAATGATATTTAAATCATCTTAATTCCAAATGTTTGAGTGAGGTGAAACTTTAAAATACAAATATATTAATTATTTGAAGTTACGTTAGAAATCAAGGGAACTATAGTTTCTATACTTTGTGAAGTGTTGAAGGAATGTGTATTATGAGCTATATTAAGTCCATATAAAAGACTTCTATAAGGATTAACATTTGATGTGAAGAAGTTGAAATAGATGAATGAAGCATGTTTTGATGAGGTTGTAACCGAGGAATGAAATTATGATGCCCATCATACATTATTAGTGAGACATCAAATATACTCTACAAAATATAATCCTTCATATGACCATAAAATCATTTCCCTATAAAATACAATAATTTGTGGAAACTTGTGATGATTATAAAATGAATAAGTCTTTATATAATGTAATTAGAATTTTTTTGGGTAATTTTTATCGTACTGAAGCTTCCATGGATGATCATTGGAGAATAGTGGATAAGTTTTTTGAATAGTATCATTCAACCAAAGTCCCTGGAAAAATACATCATAGAAAATTTAATAAAGGCACTTGAATTTTTTTAACTATGTCATTCATAGAGTTATACAAATATATAAAATATAATGAGAAGATGAGATCACTAAGGGGTCATAGAATGGAGGAAAACTAAAAATAATTTGAGAACACATTTGACGGAGGAAGATCATTTGGAACGTCTATTGGATGAAAATTTAGTAGAAGATCAAACATAGGAATTAAACAAATAATTTATAGGCTCAAGGAACTGTCTTGAAAATTATTTCTGTGATGTTCCTAATTTTTTTTAAGGAACACCAAATGAAGTTTCTATGAACATAAAAAGTTCTATGTAGTTTAAAAAAAATATTTCAATGAAGATTATGATTTTACTAAAATCCATTCAGTTATGGAGATGATGATATTGATGTTCAACATATTTATAATCCTAAAAGAATTTTTTAATTCTATATGGGATTTTATAAAAGTCAATTAATACTGATGAAGATGATATCTACTGACATTTACAATGAATATTGGTATACTCTTGTCATTTATATATTTTTTATCATTTAAAATAAAGAAATAGATGAGTATGGGATTAAAAATATAAATGATTAAAGTTAAAATTTATGTTTCTTCCTTTACCCATGTTTTAGAGAACCTAGGCCTATATAAAGGATAGTTGATACACCGATAAAAAGTTTTCATTTTTTATTGGATATGTGAGTGAGTTACATGGTTCTTCAAATTTTCAGATGTGTAGTTCCATAATGATGTGGTGACCATGAATCATTAGAGATATTATCATTTGGGATGAAGGATAAACCAAAGAGTTTTCAAATGGATCATGGGGTACTAGATATAGAGAATGCATTGAATGGAGTAATCCAAAACCAATCAAAGAAGGTCAAACGTCTTAGAGTGATACTATACATTGGTTTTCTATCACGTGGTTTCATAAGTATAGGTATTGGATAGATAAAAAGTAATTGGATGAGGTGAGATCACCAAGAAAATAGGTATAAACGGAAGTAATGATGAAGGGTTAATATGAAATATCTGTAATTGAACTAGAAAAGTGAGACATAATAGACCAAATGTTACTACCCATGTAAAAAAGGTGCACATTTATTTTGAGAGGCTACCTAATTTGAAATCCATAATCAATGTGATTTTGCAGAGATATCTTGTTAGGATGAATGACCTATTGGGAAGTTTCTAAGGGTTTGTCTTATTGAGGAATAATTTGCTTTGAAAGTGAATATGTATATCTTTGGGAATAATCATTTGTCTGATGAACAGTTTAGCCACATGGGTGGGCCCCATGGAGGTTGATACATGTGTCTGCAGGGAGACAATGATTCCTATAGGGCCAAGATATTAAATTTTAATTAGAGGAGGACCCCATTCATAAGTTTAGTGGAACATATTTTTTTGAAGAATTTTTTAAAATATATATTGGAATGATTGAACTAGTATAGAGTATGAAGGATCGACAAGTTATGTTGTGTTTGAGTTCATGCTGGATGTGAAACACATTTCAATTTAGTTGCAACATGTGGTTCAATATGGTAATAATGATCTTAATGAGTAGATTCCTGACTTAGATAAGATCCATATCAAGATGAGTACCTAACCATGGGGTAAACCTATGTTGTTCCCCAAGATGGTGGATAATATTCTTTGAATATGTATTTATTAAAAAATACAGAACTGGTGGTTGTGAAGAAAAAATATATTTTTCCCTTGATCAATGATATTTTTGATCAGTTATAAGGATTTCGATGGGTCTTTATGATTTTTTTCTTATCGTTAAATCCATAACTATAGGTTAGAGAAATGGAAATTCCAAATACAATGTTTCAGAGTAGGTATGGGTTATTAGAGTACTAGGTGATTCCATTTGTATTGAAACATGTTCTATTTTAGAATCTCAGAAAAAAAATATTTTTCCATCCATAACTGGACTCATTATTCAGGGATTTAATTGAATACATTATCATCTACTCACCGATGCTGAAGAAGAATTATTTTTTATCATGCAATAGTCAAGATTACCCATCCAAAACACAAGATTTACACCATAATGATGAACTATATGTTCTGGATACATGAGGTGATGTTCTTGGATAATGTCGAATATGGAATAGGTTTATCCGTGGATCCATATAATGTGTAGTATGTGATTCCATGGAAACATCCATAAATTATGTTTTAGATATAGATATTTCTTGGTTTAATAGAATATTAGGGGTGATATATGAAGGACTTATCGCTATTATCATCAACTATACCAATACAAATAATGAAGGAAGTAATATTCGAGGCATCGTACCAGGTTGAAGAATCGTTTATTGAGATAAAGATGAGGTTGATTAAAACTATAGTATCGATACATGATTTTCCTAGGATTTGATTTATATTATACTATAATGTATAAGGCATTGGTATGGGGTGGTTATAACATAGTATGTGTAGGTAGTTGTAAATAGGTCACAAAAACATTAAACCCATGAGATAATGTACCCTACTCACATGCTGGTGAGAGTTTTCATGGTTCACAGTCTAATTTTTTTTTGAATCAATATCTCATTTTTGAATGGATCTTAGTCTACACTATTAATAAGAGCCTCTATTATATCATAAGATAGATTGAACTAATCTTGAGGAAGCGGTTCTTGGTGTAGTATCTATTTATAGTGGACATTGATATGGAATAACCTTAAAATTGTAATTTCATAGTATATTCTCTTTCCCATAAGACATAGGTAGCTTAGAGTCTTGGTGAGTGGCCTTAAAAGGAGTTTTGGAACTTTATCAAATTGTTGGATAACTAGAGGATGAATGATTTAGAGGACTAGGTATTAATAAATTTTGATCCACTAGTTTTCTAATATTCTCCAATAGATATGGTATAGGATGGATGTGAGGCTGAAATAGAGTCCACTGTGATTCTTGAACAACCATATGGATTTTAACCAATACTTTAGTGGTCTTTGGGTGATTACGATGTGATAATTGTGAATGAGTGGGTGTTAGTCCCAACTTCAAATATAAAGGTGGTAATGAGGGACTATAATTCCTCATTATTGGTGGTATATTCTGGTGATAAAAATTTGCACCACAACATCTTGAGATAGTTTTTGTGGCTAGGGATGAATAAGGATATATAAAGATTCACTTCCAGATTCCTTTCCTTCCATAGGATAAATGTTGAGCACCCATTTCTTATTAGTTTTACTTAACCTATTATAGTACCCATATGGAAGTGGGAGGACATCATGATGGGATTTATGATTGGTTTACCAATGAATCAATGGATTCATAACATTCTCTAGGTGATTGTGGATTGGATGTTGATGGTGGAACAATTTTTACCCATATGAGAGATTCACTAAATAGATATGTTGGGAAATCAGTAGGTATATGAGATAGTATTCTTACATGGAGATCCCATGAAGATTTTTTATGATATAGATTCCCATTTCTAATCATGAATTTAGAAGTTATTTAAAAATTCCACCAGGGCACAAGTTAGTTTGAGAGCATCATAGCATCTAGAAAAATACATACAATTACAATGAACACTTTGTATACTAGATTATATTCTCTGAGGTTTTATATATAATTAAATGGAATATGCAAG
This sequence comes from Viscum album, assembly GCA_963277665.1. Lineage (NCBI taxonomy): Eukaryota > Viridiplantae > Streptophyta > Magnoliopsida > Santalales > Viscaceae > Viscum > Viscum album. Next base: position 1,957,972,211 of record OY728127.1, read on the forward strand.
TTCCCTAATCATTGGTGTTGGTCACTTATAATTATAGTTTAAAGTCTTCTGTACAAATTTTTTAGTTTGAGTATCCTTATGGATGGTCGTGCCTCTCACCACTATGTTATAATGAGGTGGGTGATACGAAAATCATTGGTCTGAGTTAGGTGAAGGAGATCATAGATAGAGTGTAGTTGATCAAGAAATATTTAGTATTTGGTTAGATTAGTCATTGATCATATTCATACAAAAGGATATAACTTTTATTTCCCACTAATGGTGACCATGTTTTCTTGTACGTGTCATGTCTATTAGAGATTCATTGTCTATGGAATCAGAGAAAAATGACACCAAATTTTATTGGACCCTTCATTACTACTAAATGGTTTATCATAGTGACATATTTTCTAGAACATACTACACAATATAGAGGAATGCATGATGTCGTCCATGTTTCTATACATCGAAGGTAACTGCAAAATCATACACTTGTTATAGATTGTGAGGATGTTTATTTGGAACCCAAGGAATATTTTGAATAACATTTAGTGTCGATTGTAGACCAGAACATAAAGATTTTGGGTGGAAAGATGGTTCCACTTGTCTGGAATATATGTAAAAACTGATAGATTTTGGAGGAGATGTTGGAGAAAGAGTATGATGTTGGAGCATAGTGGTTTGAGTTGTTCGATTAGGACCACTAGAGAAACATATATGAATTGTGAAGTCAATATATGGAGATAATTGCAATGTTCCAAATTATTAATTATTATTAAAACTATATTTAAAATTTAACATATAAGACCATTTTTCTGTGGAAATATTTTTTAATAAAAATAACATTTATATGTATTATTTTGATGTTGTGAAAATGGAAAAAATGGATTTTAATGAGTTACATAAGGATAATTTTACATAATAACACCCTACATAGTGGTAAAAACCCTTTTATATGATCTAGATATGTGTATATAAGCCTCTTTATATGGGTAATTCCTTTTAAAATGTACATATTATGGGTACCATGCATTGTGTTGAGGTAGGTCTATGAACCAGAAGGGTAACATATGCTTCTTAAAGGATGGTAAATAATATTTAAGGGTTCTATGAACTATGTAATAGTCATCATGTGTAATCGTAACATATACGTTTTTGTGTAGGTTCCATCTTGGATTCATTCTCCATGGGTGATGGTTGTTTTTTTAATGGAGAGTGACCCTTGAGGTAACATAGAGAGGTTGTGTTCAGCAGGTTCAATTTTGTTTTTTTTTTGTTTTTTGTGTCTTTATTTTTTGTATAAAAGATGTTCAGTTTAGATATTTATTTATATTGGGAACCACAGTTTGTTTCTATTTTTTATTTATTTATATTAGATGAAATATTTTCCATGGATTCTTTTTTGATGTCCAAACAATAGTATCTAAACTGGGAGGATCAAGAATGTCCCTCAGGGCTTTTCTTGGGGTGACTTGGGTGAGCGGTCTGTGGTTGAATCTAGTTAGTTGGTGAAAAAATTGTGTCAGAGGAGGTTGTATTCGTTGAGGAAAAAATATTTTAGAAATCACATTATTATTTCAAATTTCAAGGTAGATTGATTAAGACTATCAAGACATGGGGTGTAGGTTTAGGGGTGTGTTTGGACAACACTTTAAATCCAGAGCATCATGTTTCCCTAGAAAGTCTTGTTTTATTTGGATTATCTAGTTCTTATGTTTTGTTTGGTGTTTTGGAAACAAAAAGGTATATGTGATAAAGGTCTTAGTGAGATCGTATGTCCTTTAAATTCATGTGGACATTGGGATGTGTTCCAAGAAGACTCTACGTGATGGTGGTGTGATTGGAATATTTCCACTATCCATATGGATCTGTCAACCATTTAGACTATTTTTCCCATTGTCAGTTGTTTTGGGTACCTCTTGATTCTGAAAAACTGTCTCAAAATCCATGTTTTGAATGTGTGAAAAAATGTATTTTTTGTTGTAATGTATTGATTATTATTATATCGATAATTAATTTCATATATATCCTCATGATTATTTTTAAAAAATGAATTTTTATAAAATGAATCTTTAACCAAATGTTTCTTGATCAAATTTTTGCGAATGGAATGAATTGGGTTTTTGGATGGAATTAACCATATTTCAAAACATGATTTTACAGAAATGTATTTAAATACAGAGTTTGAAAATGGTATCTTATTAGTATTTAGTACTCTTAAGAAATGGGTTTTGTAAAATTTGAAATAGAATTTTTTTTTGAAAATAGAGAGGTTTTGGGGAAAGTATTTTGGGGGATTTTTGTGAATCTTTGTAAAAATGATAAATTAGAAGTAAATTGAGAATTTGATAACATGGATTGTATGTATTTTCTTGTAAATTACAATAGTTTTTTTTACCATTGGTATTCACATGGGTTCTCAAATTCATGGTTGGGATTAAGGAAGTTGATAGTTGATTGAATTGGAAGATGTGCACTCAGATTGGTAGGAGTGGATGTCTTCCTAGATTGGAACAAGAATTTCCATTTGTGAGTCTCTAAGGAAAACCATTTGTTATTATGGAACCTATCATGTTTGTGTTGATATTCAAAAAAATATATAAGAAAATATAATTTTGATGTTTTAATAACCATTACTGTGTGGTGTGTTTTCTTTTGATTGGAATGGTTGTTTATGCGGCATTTTGAGTTTGAGAATTCATGATTATGAGTTCAATTTTTTTGAGTTCTTGGTTTTCATGTTTCATAATTTACTCCCCAATAAATATTTGATGGATATTCGTGGATCTTCTATGGGTGGTTCATCATTATAAAACACCTCTATTTTATAATCCTAAGGATTATTGCCTTTTATTTTGGTGGTTTAACACACTTCTCATTTATGGTCAAGTGGATCCTCTCATGGTGGAATAATAGATGAAAATAATCGAAATGACCTCTAGTTTCCTTGGGTTTCCTAAGTAGTTTTTTAAAGGTAATTCTTTGGTCAGAGACCAAAGCACAATTTATTGATAAACAAAAAAGGATTACAAGAGGCGAAAGGATGGGATTTTTTTACAGTCTCTGTCAAAAAGATATAGTATGTTGGATGGAATAGTGTCCAACCAAGTCATTCTGTGATGTATTCTTTTGTTGGAAAGAGCATCAGCAATAGCATTCTCTTCACGATAGGCATGAGTAGATATATAATCGATCCCATGGAGCATGTTTAGACAATATTCATGCATGAAGATACAACCTAGTAGTGGTGGAAGTCGGTCTCTCAAACCAATCCTCCAGAAGATCTTACTATGGATTTCTTCAAGGATTGTTCATCCAGTAGTATTTATATGAGGTAATGAAAGAGAGGAATGTGTTAGAGATGTGTTTTCTACTGTAAGATGATGGATCAGTGTTGGAGTTCTTTTTTGGTTTTCAATATCTAGTTCCTTACCTTCAGTAGTGGGTCGAAGATGATTCTTTTAAGGCATAATGTTTTAAGAATGGTCTTTATCCTGAATTGTTTTTGAAGGTATTAGAGATTGTACTAAAGTCCTTTATAGATGTGGTGAGGAATGTTTTTCAGGTTAAAGCTATGTCAGTAGGAGTTCCTGAGGTATCTAGCATGTCCCCGATCTATGGGATCACTATATAGATACACAACATGGAGATCACATAGATGTCTAAAGATAGTGGTTCTAGTTATGGAATTAAAATCCCTCTAGATATGTCATTAGCTTCATCTCAGCTCAGGATCATGGTGTGTCATCAATGTGTCAAGCATGATAAAAAAAATTCATCGTGTATGAATTCCCCAAAGACCTTCTATACCATTATATGTCTAGGTAACTATCAATGGTTCTATTAGGGTGTTTCCAAAAAGTTATGTGGAGCCATAGCCAACCCTTTAAAAGACACACCAACCCATTTGCAGGAGAATAATGCTATTTTGGACCAAATTTAAGGATCATTTGTATGTAATTCTTCTTTTGTTTTAATGGTTGTGTTTAGGAGTTTAATTTGGTGTTTCCTTTTCTTAAAAATGTAAAATTTGATGTTATGGAACTCCAGAGAACAAATTTTTTAATGAATGTGTTTGTTTGGGGAATTTTTAGATTTTTTCATATCAAGTGGTGTTTCATTCAATTGTGTGTTAGTGTTTTGGATGAATCATGTTTGGGGTGAATGGGGATGATGTATGTGAATATTATAAATCCATATATTATTGAAAGTGCCTTGTTAGTGAAATGGGATTCTTGTCGGGTGTCGTGTAATTTTGGTTCTACCTGGGATGTTGTGTGGCCACTCGTGACACCAATAGAAGAAGTTTCGATCAGAGATTATCATATTCCAATTGTGAGAAGTGGATTCTTCAAGGCATTGGGGATACATTCACATGCCTCAGAGTGAAGATTTTTAATAGTTATGAATCACATGGTAATGGTGGTCCAGGATCTATCTTTGTCTTCACTGTTGTAATGGGGGAATTTAATGTTTCAATGATATGTTTTCTTCCTCTTTAATGATCATTTTTTGTAGTAAAAGTTATATATGTGTCATTTACTGATTGTGGATTTTGTGTATTGAAAGTTCCTTTTGGGTTTTCCTTGTGGGGAAGAACCTAGTTAGTCATTTTTTGTATTGTTTTCTGATCATAAGGAGATGGTTTCATATTTTGTAAATTTCGAACCGTGGATTGGTTTCTGCATAGATTGGAGTTTTTATTGTCAGGCCCCCCTCTTGTTGTTGGGGTTTTGATCTATGTTGGATTTCTTGTGTCAATCAGTGCTATTTGGTTTCTACTGGTGGGGATTTCATTGTGGACTCCTGTGTTTGTAATCCAATTCGGTATCTAGTGTATCATGGTAATGAGTTGTTTTGTTTGGGGTTTTTGGTGCCACATTTTTTACTTTCAAGTGAATGTTGGGTTATTGGGAGTATACCCAATGGTTTTGTTTGAGAAAATATTGTTGACATTGTAGCTCGAGTTTCATATATTTGTTTGGGAAATGGTTTGGGAGGATTGGATAATTTTTTATGAGAGGGATATGTTTTTATTTGGTGGTGGGTGAGGTGATTTTCAGTTTTTGGAAATAAAATCATGAGAGTATGTGAACAGTTTTCCATTGAATTGATCAATAGGAGATGTTGTTTCTTTATCGGGTTTGAAAGCATAATGATGGTGAGAATTGTAACATCCATGAATTTTTTTCAGGCTATTACAATTTTTTTCATCCCATGTTTACTCTCAAGTTTCAATGAGTGTTTTTAGTGAAAATTTGTTATTTTGGCCTTGGTAGTAGGTCGTGCATGGTTGGTTCATGGTTTGGGAAAACAATACTCCCTTTAATAATAAACCATGAATCCAATTTCTTTTATGGACTTTGACGACTACACTATTATCACTTGATCTGGTATGTCGGGCAGGATAAATACGTGAATTTTTCCACTTGGATAGTGATAGACACATGGTTTCCACACGATTTGGAAAACCATACAGGAAAACTATGTGGCATGTTCAAATCCTTAGAATGTGTTATTTTACCTTTCCACACTATAGTATTTTTAACCCCAAAACAACACATTTCTCCTCCTCCTGGTTTAATCTTCCCTAAGGGATATTCTCCCTTATTTTTCAAGATTCATCTCCTCTCCAAATGTGTGGATCTAGGGTTTTCTACCACTTTTTTAGAAGATTTCTCATGGTAATCTTATATTCTTGTCTTCCACATCTTTTATTCATCCATTATATCTTGAGTTAATCTTCTCCCTTGGTCTCCTAGATCAAGGGTTCAGGTTTACCTATGAAAATTTTGGGGGATTTGTGTGTTTAATATTTCACATGCTTGTTATTGATTCTTGGAACCTTTATGGGGTTGTTTCAGGTTGGTGTTGTCGAAGCACATATTTAATGAGGTAGGATTCCCTTTTCACAATCACATTAAACTTATAAATTGCGGGTTTCATTATTTTCTCACTTTCCTTATATATTAAAAAACGATATTTGATTTTTAAATTAATTTTTTGACATTAAAATAGTTGGTTTTCTTAGTTTAATTGAAGTTTATGGAATTTTTTCATTGTTTTATGAACCCCAAATGTTTAACAAAATGAACCATTGGATTTGCTAAGTGATTTGTGAATTTCAAAGCATGGTATTGGATTGGTGAAAGTAATTAGCTTCTAAAATGAATGGTTTGGCTTAATAAATGGGGTTTTCTTAAATGGTGTTGGATTTTTTAAAACAGTGTTTGATTGATGGTTTGGAGAACGGTTTGGCATGTGATAATGGTGCATGGCCCATTTAACATTTTATTGAATGTTACATTGGTTTTAAAATGTGGTGTGAGTGATTAAATAGTTTTTTCTAAAAATTTTGTGGAATTACTAGTTGTGTAGTTTTATATTTCTAGAATGTTGGGATTTGTTCTTTGAATATGGTTTTACAATGTAAAGGAAATGTGTTTTTTCTTCTTGAAATGGGTGACCTCACAAAGGGTGTTTGAGTCGTTTGGTAATTTTATGGAAATGTTCATCTTGAAAACTCTCCTTGGATAATCATACTGACTTGGTTATGTTAAATTTTGTGGGATTCACATGAAAAGAAGCTCCCTTGCGATCGAATAGTTTAAAGGGAAGATAGAGTTCCCTTGGGTATCTCGAGGGTGAATTGTTTTGTGATTTTATTGTGTATGATGAATGTTCATTTGATTGGATTATAGTTTTGCATTGTGTAGAGACCCCCACTTTTGCCTCATAATAGAAACCTGGATTAACTAGTTGTTTATTGGGAAATAGTTTTTTCACTATAATTTTTTGTTTCTCTATCTAGTGGACTATATCAGAAGATTTTTTTTGCTTTTCTTAAAATGATATAATGCCCCCTAGATAAGAATATATTGGGCGAGATCTAGTTTGTGGGAGAGAATTGATATAATCAGGTGAGGCATACCTTCAGGATGCATAATGATATATCAAATGTTCTAGATTATTCCCCTAAGATCCTAGATTCTACCATATCATTTGGAAACTATTTTTCTGGTGGAAGATTGAGATGCTTTTTTTGTTGGATTCTTTTGCGTGATATTTTTCCATTTACCACATTATGTGATTAATGTTTCTACAGTATTATATTGTCTACCTTTGTGATATTTAATGATATGATTTTAAAAGTTTTTTGAAATCTGTTGAGAAATTTTTTTATATTATCTTTTACCATATTTAAATGAAAAGAACATCTTGAACCAAAAAAAATCTAGTGGATTCTTGTTGGAAAAAATTGGAATTGAATGAAAAAAGTGTAATAGGAAGTGTTTTTCTAATGTGGAAATGTGTTAGAAAACAAATTTGAATATTTTATTTCAATCATGATGTTGATGTGTCATTATTTAAATTAAATTCACTGGGAATATTTTTTTTGGAATATCTACTCTGTTATAATACTCATTCATATATATATATATATATATATATATATTTTAGCTTTTGGTGTTGGTTCTAGCTTGGTCTCAATCTCCATGGGAAACAATTGGTTTTTATATTGCATATTGTCCCTTGGGGTCACATGAATATATTTTGGTCATCTAATTCAGTTATGGATTAGTTGTTAGTTTTTTTGTATTTTAATTTTCTTTATAAATGATTTTTAGTTTGGATATTTATTTATATTGGGATACCCTATTTTTCCACTATTTTATAAATATATTTGGAAAATCATTCCCTTGGTTTGTATGTTGATGACCCGACACTAGTTTCCAGTCTGTGAGTATTGGGAACACCTCTCTGGCCTTATCATGGAATGAATCTGGTGACTAGTGCATGGTCAACTCAGGTTGGTTCATGAAAACATCGATTTTATGTGGTGATGAAATACAAAACACTTTCCTTTTTAGATGTGGTAGTGTACACATAAGCATGAACAAAATTATCATTTTTTAGTGAAAAGAATTATTAAAAATTAAATGATATATCATCATTTTATAATGATAAATATTTCATTACTAATATATATATATATATGTATGTATGTAAAATCTATCATTATACCATGCTGTAAGTGGGTGTAATTGAAAATGAATTACAATGATTCGCAAAGCTGTAGTCTATCGTACACACAAATGATGAATTCATTTCCCAATTAATCAAAGTTGGAGATAGATATATGTTATTCCGTTAAAATATTAACATCCTAGTATAAGGGGTATAATTATGTTATTATATCATCATGTTTGAAAAAAATTAATGAGATGGAAGTAGAAAAAATAGAAAAACACTATATTAAGTACCATACCTCATCTTCAGAGAACCTCATTTTCTTTACACATTAATACCTCTAAAGATGGTATTTTTCATTAACTAATTCCTATAGAATGTGGGGGGGGGGAGTTCTTATTATGGGATATGGGTATATCATGGATGATTTAAAAGTAGTTGTATGCATGAGTAAATGAGAAGAATTGGTTCTCTTCTATAAGAGAGGGGAGGGGGAGTTTTGGAATTTTGTAAAATATTAAATTAATATAAATTAATTGTAAAGTTCAAATGGCATAAACATGGTAACATTTAAACATATGATTATTTTGATTTTAAATAATATCATATAATAATTCATTTCTACATTTTTATATCAATATTGTACATATATTTTAGTTTCATCCCACTTTAACCCCTTTTGATGATTATTACAATAAAAATGTTTTAACAATATAGTGGCCACGATAGTTAACGAAAATATTTAAATAAAGAATTAATGGACATAGTTTATATTTTAAAACATATATTTATTTGGTGGATTACTATAGAATTTTTCTTAATTATTTTATCATTAAATAAATTTGTTTTTTGATAAAATATCAATAACTTCTAATTTTAGAACTATTTATTACATTGAAATTAACAACATCATGAAAAAATGAAATTAGAAAAAAATATTTTAATTTATCTCTAAAATTTTATATCAATCTGTACAACTCATATAGAAAATTAATTACATCATTTCAAATTACATTTAATATTTTTTAATATCATTTATTTTATTATACCATTAACTAAATAATTATTGCGTCAGCATTGTGTAAGCATTTAAGGTAAATATTTTTCACAAAAAAATAAAAATGAAATGTAAAATACGTATATAAATAAATTAGTTTTGAAATTATTATTTATAATGAAAATATCCGTTTTTATCATTTCAAAATATTATAATTATTAAAATCAATAGTGCGTCATTTTGTACTTTTTCATACAAAAAATATTTTATAGGTCATAATCACATATAAATGGAAAAAGGCCATATATACAAATCATGGTTGTGTAGGGATGAGATTGAATAATATAATTAAATTTCGATATGTGTTATAGTTATTTTTCTATTCATTATCATATTATTTTTAACACTTAATTACCCGATTCACCCATATCATTATGACAAAATTTAAATTGATTACTTTTCATAATGTATAAAATAAAAGTGGTATATTTTCCAAATTTTGACTTTAATATTGCAAATATCGAATCTATTTTTGAAAATTATAAATATAGTAGTTTCAGAATTTAATTTAATGTCTAACTGTAAAAATAACCAAAAAATCCTTTTCATAAACAATAATCTATTAAGATATATAATGTTTTTATACTAAATGAAAGTATAAAATCCATCAAAAAACAATATTTGGATTATTATAAATCATAATGAATTAATTATAACTTAAAACTAATAAAAAATACAATTTTAATTGTAATTTATTTAAAATAAAACATAATTTTCAATATACATTAGTATTTTTTAAAATATTCATTAAAAAATATCTAAAAACTATCACTAATTCTGCATATGATAATATATAACTGATGATTTAAAAAATAAATTTCATTTCATCAAATAAATTATTCAAGGATCAATGAAATGAATTATAATATTTGATCATGAAATTAATATAATTCATTATTTGAAAAAAAAAATTTAATAAATAAAATGACTTTACTAAAAATTGATGGATTATTTAGTAAGAACTAATAAACAACTTTTTATTTATTACAAGATATATATATATATATATATTTGTTTAATTCTATTTATACGCACCAATTCAATGAATATGTTATTAAAGTCACATTTAATTAATAATATTTTGTGGTTCCTTTATGCTTGGTGTTTTCTATCTTCTACCCCATCAGACATATTCATTCTTTTAAAATACTTGAATATAACATGATGTGATTCATTTTTAAAATATCATTAAATATAAATTCATATGGATAAATTCAATAATTATATATGATATATATGGTATAATTATTATTCAGAAATGGTGAGTTTTAGTTACCATCCTTTAATTACATCAATTGAAAAGTGAAGTCATTACTTATCTGTATGTGTGGAATATTACCACTATAATGTGATGTAATTAAATTTTCATCACCACCTTATATATAAGTTGTTAAATGTATATTTAATTAATGAACATAATATTATGGAATGTGTAAATTTTATATAAATTATTAAATATGACCAAGATGTGGGAACATAACCACCATACAAAAACATGCATGACAAATGAAACAATTAACACCAGAATAAGTGTTTTTAATGATTAAATATTAATAAACGAGTGATAATATTTTAAAAGTTAATCATATCTAGTAATATAATTATGAATATGGATATATTATAGTTGTATAATAAATATAAATTTATTATATAGGAGACTAATATAACATATGGAGTAAGGCATGACTTGAGGTTAGGGTTCATTATCAATGTTGTTTTCCTATTTCATTTTGTAATGTTATACACCTATTTTTTATTATAAGGTTTATATAATTCCCCTTTGATATATTATTTAAAGAATAATTTTATATTATGGTATTTAAATTCCACTATAATGTTATTAATTTTGTGGGATTTATTATTCAAATTTTACCAAAGCACTAGGGAATTATATTACTGTCTCCTTTACTTTAAGGATTTTATTTGTTAAATGAAACACCCCAACATAAAATTATTTTGAGTAGGAGTGACACATATCCTCAAGCCATCACCTCGTATTCCATTGGATTCTTACTAGTGTCAAGTTACAAAACTATAAAATGGGGATATTATACCCTCATTTAATATTCATACAAAAATACTGAAGAATATCCTAGAATCATACACACAAATTTACACAAGATACCCCATGAAAAAATATATAATAAAAAATGATTCATTCATATAAATCATTGCACTTATCTCACAATAGGCCAATATAAAAAATAATAAAAACTGAAAATAAAACAAACACACATTATCCCTACTACCAACCCCAGTCATTATTCCAATTTTCTGAAACTCACGAGCTACCACACCGTGATGCTCTACATAACCTGTGAATTGAACTATAATTCCTAAAGAAAGTCTATACGTGAAAGGAGATTTATATGCATAGTGTGAGCATAAAATTATGTGGTTTCTCACCAAGCACCCATAATATATAGTGGAAACTGTGTGTGTGTGTGTGTGTCTGTGTGTATGCCCATGGGAAAAAATGTATTCCTTTTTATCCTCTACAAACCTGGACACCATGACACCTAGATAAGTTACACCTTTCTCTCAGTTTTTTAGGTGGAAATAAGACCACCCAATCCCGAACCATAAATTCTTTATAGCCATTCTATAATCAAATCACAGTGTTTTCCATCATACTGATTAATAAATTATACAAAAAGTATTATGATATATTGGATTCCAGAACCTCAAACCAATACCTATAGACACTTCGCATAGTGATACATCCATAAACCTCTACGCATCCCTACACCCTCAAAGGATATAGATAAGTTATACCTCATATCATCCCATGAACAATCACCTATAAGGGTAGATATTATTTATATATATGGTATTTTGATATATGAATATGGTCATGATTAGATGATTAAATGGAAAAGAGAATTATATGAAAATAATAAGTAATTATAAATCTATGTTGTAGTTAACCTTTCATGTAACTGCTAAAGAATAATAAAATCACATTATGGATGGCTGATTTAGAAAGTATGAAGATTATGATGGGGGTAAAATTACTTATTATGTCATATTTTTTATTTTTAAGTAATAGGATCAATTTAAGATAAACATAGAGAGGAATATAGGTTTGTGGTGAAGGAATAATACATTAGTCCAAAATGGTGGACATCATACCATAACAGATTCTATGTAAGAAAAATTGATGTATTAGATTGATGGATGAACATAATGGATTATTCCAAAAAGAAATGTATTATTATATAATAATATATTTGTAGTATGTAAATATTACTATGAATGATATTCATTAAAAGAGGTTTAGCTGCACAAAAGTGAAACTCACATGTGAATAATTCTCTGAAGATGTGTGAATTCTAAAGAGAGTCATGCTTCAATGGTATAAAATGCACTATGATGTTGGATGTTATAATGTATTGAAGGCCCCATGATTATATAGTATGGGAAAACCAATAGATTGAAAAGGCATGTCATCATGAAGAAATGAATCATTCCATAAGTGTCCTATGTGAGAATAAATTTCTTAACGAGAATAAATTCTTCTTCTATGTTCGATAATTGGTGTTCCCAAATGCGATTATTAATAATCTAGTGATGGGTAAATTAGGATCGCTCTATAATATAACTAGTTACACATGGAGGATGGTATTTTCATCATCAATATGGAACATGGAATTATTAGGTCCACATTTTTAGGTTATTTAATAATGCCTTATTCGCAGACAACATTCAACACTATATAATGGGTCCTTGATTTCTAGATATTTAAAATATAATTCTATGATTTTATAGAAATTAAAAATGAAATATTATCAATATTTCCATAATCTTTGGATGACCTTATGATCATGTTGAAATGGTGGTAGTAACACCAAAATTATATAATGGTTGAATCAAATCATGCTATAATGTTATTCGTCATGTGGTGATTAATAATATAATAGAATAACTACAATAATTTTTAAAATTAAAAATTTAATGAAATTTTGATGAATATCTTGGTCTTCACTATATCTAATGGGAACATATTTGACCATATTTATATAGTTGAGACACATGGAATTATGTCCAATAAAAAAAGGAATAAAATAATTAACAACAATCAGTTAAAGGGTTTAATGTATTGAAAAAATATTAAAAACTACTTATAGTGGTTACATTAAGTTAATGATTGGAAACTATATATATTTTTGATATAATTAGAAGAAAAGTGAGCAATATATCATGTTCAAATGATAACAATTGGTTTATTAGTGGTATAATTGAAGAAGAAATAATTATATTGACTTATCTATATTGTGTAGGAGTGATATATGAATATTTTTAGTGTGAAACTATTCATCCTCTAGGGAGTATTATCTATGACACTATGAAGATAATTTGGATATCATCGTGGAAACTCTATGTATGAGGTGTTTATTATATCAGTTCATAGAGAAAGAGAATATAAGAGTTGAGATATAAAATTCATAATATATAGACATGGAGATGCACAGAATTTTTTTTCATTTCACTAATATGGATGAGGCCATCATTTATATAAATTGAGGAGACCTTCCTGGTGCGATACACATAAAAAAGAAGATTTATTGAACCATTGCGGGTACTATATTATTGCTGATCATTGTAAAGGTAGTGTTACACAAATGCAGTGACCATGAAATAACTTTTATCCACTAAAATAGTGTAATTATAGATTATTTTATTACAATTGAACATCATCTCATATATTCACCTTAGAAATATCCTCGTACTAGTGGTCCAAAACATGTTCTTTATAATGAAACACTTGCATCATTCACTATAACTCCCATAACCAGATATATATCTTTAAAAACATTTTCACTCATCCTTAAGATCTATAAAAACAATGTTTAAAAGAATTTATGGGGAAGAATATAATCATGAGTTATAAAATAAATTAAACGTGTTATCCTATATGAAATGTTGAAAATTCCATAATAATTTTTTCCCTTTCGTTATAAATATTTTACCAATAATTATTCATTTAATTTTCCTTGAAATAACTAAATTTTAAATAGATTTAAAGAAAATCATATTAAATCATAATTTCACATCCTAAAAATATATTTTTCTTTTAAAACATGAATACAGTAGAATTTCATTCCATGAAAAAATATTTTTCCATATTTAAACATTTTTTATTAAAATATGGTCATTCTGTCAAAATTTAAAATCAAAGGATTTCATTTAAAAAACTATTTAAAGTACATTATGTTCATACTATGGTACATTATACCTATATTAATCCTTACATTAACCAAAAAAAGGAATAACCTATAAAAGTCAATTCCCATATATGTTAGGAGTAACCTATCACAGGTAAACTCAAACACTTTACCTAATGCATTGGAGAGTTATATTGGGATCACCAGTCATCATAGCAATTTTTTTCTCACCAAAAAATCATATAATGTTTCCAAGAATCATTATTTGAATAAACCTCAAAAATATTTTTCTTCAATATTGAAAAACATTGAAAATTTTATTCAACACCATTAACAACTACACTTATAGTTTTATAATATAAATTAAAAGAATTTTCCATTGTATTATTATTTAAAAAACATTTAAAAAATAAAAAGAAAAAAATTATTTTTAAATAAAAATTAAATCCCATAAACTGATATTCAAGAAAAATTATTTTCATGTTGATGAGAAAATCCATTCATTCGATAATACATAAAACAAATATTATTTTTACTATTTTGTAATCAAAATAAAAAACATCTAGTATAGAAAGAAATAAATATATTTTGTTTAAATCATTTTAAAGAAATTTAAAATAGTATATTTTAACTTTTATCAACATTTTACTAATAAATATAAACATTATTGAATTTTTTTTAAAGATCCTTGATATGTAAGAATAATTATTTGAATTAAAACATTTTTAAAAACATTTTTAAAAATTAAAGCCACCTACCACACTAGTATTGTTTGAATAAAATGTTAATTAAATTATAGAAATTGAAATGTATTTATAAACACTTGAATTATAATAAATTATTTATAAAATATTTACAAATGTCAGTATATACACCACACAAATTGAAACATGTGGTGAACAAGGCATGATTCTCAATGAAATGATATTGGGATTGGAATAACATACCTAGAGTCCAAACCACCATGTATGTTCTGTAACACTTATATAATAAAAATATATTAACTATTTTATTTTGAATGAAACTATTTCTATATTTTCACATTATTATAATACCGTTACATTGAACATATTTGGAATGATAGAGAATGTGATAATAGGAGTTTCCAATTTTCTTTTTAGCAATTAAGATGACTTGTGATTCTAGATTAGTATTTGATCAGGGAATCATTTCACATAGATTGTGAATTTTCAATAATGGTTGATTCATGGTTTATATAACAAAATAGGGACATATTATTGAAAAATATGGTTGTTCTCAATAAATGTTGATGGATTCCTCTTTTACAGAGGCTTTATCAGGTTTATATGATCTGATTAAAGAGGTTGTGTCCTGATCCTTTAATGTAAGAAAAAATTATGCTATTGGTTACTCGGTTGTGGATCACCTAGAGTCCCATCATCAATGGTCTAATCAATGTAAATTTTTTATTCTTTAGTGAGTTCTTTATAAAAACAGATATAGGAATTATTTTTTTATAATATTAGGAACTGGATCTTTCATTAATGTATCATTCACAAATAGAAAAAAATTATAATTTTAACATGATATTTCCATATTGTATTTCAATGATATGAGGATATTAACGAGGCTAGGAATCATTGAAATATTTAACTCCAGCTATGAATTTTACGAATTTTATAATGGGATTTCAATTTCAAAACTCTCACTCAAAAGTAATCTAATGCCCAGATATAGATCAGACTCCCTTATTTGAATTGGGTGTATTTTCCACCATAAATCCTCAAGGATCTTGTACCATACCATTATTATCTTATAATTATGGATTAGGAAATATTAGAAGGCATGATTTTTTTTCCTCTCAAATTGTGGTGGATATTAATCTGGCCCTTGAGTATCCAGATTATATTAATATGGTCTTCAATAAAAAAATATTAATGTTAGGGTATAGTATAAACACATGCATCTCATTTGTGAAGTCTATAATATGGTTGGAAACATGATTTTTAATTTTAGACTGATTCAATGGAATGTATGAGATGTTCATGTGGCCAGGTATTGGATGGATGCCAATAAAATTCCAAAAATAATATTTTTCTATTAAGAGTGGGGTGGGGTCAAAGAACCTTATAATGTTTAATGATCAACAAGTAGGACCCTATATTCTATTTATATGACTAAAAAACCTAGGAATTAAATTTAGAAGAGGATAAAAAAATCCCTAGATCTGCATTGTTCACCAACGATGGTTCTACCTGTATTTCCTTCTGAGAAATACATATCCTAATGAATGAGAATTATTTGTCTTTGGAAATTTGACATGATATTGATGATATGGTTTATGAGTTATATTTTGAAATAGATGCACTTTATTTGGCCATAGATACTATTAAGGACATCAATCTGTTGATTCTATAACTAAAAAAGGATTTGTCATATTTATATTTCATCAAGGATGATTTTTGATAGTTAATTCTTTCTCTGATAACATTACTATGAATTTTTCATTGTTACTAGAACCTACATCATCTATGGATTTAAAAAATTATATTTTTTGATCATATTGTCTTGGAACACATTAACATTACACATGATAATGGGGTTTATTTCATCAATGATGTTATAAATATTTATTAGGTCATCTTAGACCATCCTCTGGTGAGTGATGTGCCTACTTCTCCCTCTTATAGGGAAAATCGTACTACTGCACTGGAAATATGGGATGGTGATGTTGTGATAAAAGGTACTAACATTTTCTACTTTGCTTAAATGTTCTATAATTCAGAAAAGGAAATTATATAGGCCTCTTAAATCCTTAAAATATATTTATGGGGAGGGGATAATGGGGAATCTACCAAAAAACATGTTAAAATGAGGGCTTTTTTAGAATTTACAATATATAGACAATACTTAAAAAACCAAGTCCCTTTGGCTCAATGGGCTTATTTATAATCCTATCCTTTTTGGGACATCTGGAAATAAAATTCCCTACTCCACTAGTATATTTTGTATTGAAAAAATTAGTTTTAATTTTACTGTATACTAATAGATTCTAGGAAGAAGTTAAATATCATGAGGTCATGTTTCTTTCCTCTCTAGTTAAACCCTCCTTGGATTCATTCAATGATCATGATGTCAAGTGCTCTTTTAATTAAATAAAAATTTAAAATAGAAAATTCATGATATACTCTAATTAAGGGTATCAAGGTCATTTTATTTTATATTTGGATATTGAATATCTGAAAACCACTATCATTGGTCCACAGTTAATACTTGGTTATTTTAACTTAATTTTGAAGACGGATGGGAAATCTGGTGTTATGGCCAATTCCATCTCCTCCATTGATTTATTAGTTTATATTGAACAAATTTTCTTGGTTGATATCAATCTAGAAATAGAAAAATACACATTTTATATGAAACATCTTAATAGTATGGTTACTAGAAAACATGACATGAGTTTTGTTAATGTGGGAGTAATGGATGACTAGGACTTCTTCTCTTCCACTGCCATATCAAGACAGAATATACATCGTCAACAAATTCAGGTATATTTTTTGAGAAATAATTCCAAGAATTTATTACCATTTAAGTTAAACAAATCTTTGGTGACTCATCTAGAGTGTAGAAAAAGAGTTCAGGATGTACAAAGATATATGAACTACAAAAATAATTCAATTGCATGAATTATAAAAAATAAATTTCCTAAAAGGAAGATGAATACATTGAGAAAGGAATTATTTAGCTCTATTTATTTTCAAATAACATATATTGAGGAATCCCATAATCATATACCATAGAATAGAACATACAAATACTTTTCTAATGGAATTGTGAGTGAGGTTGATGTTTCATTCAAGATAAAAAAAATTCTTAACCAAACATATTCCATAAAATGGGAAGATTTCAAAGATAAATGAATAAATTATGTTGATAGATAGTCTATGTTATATAACTTACTAATATATATATATGGGGGTCTAGTGCATTTTCCTGGATTAAAAATGGTAATCAAATCATGGAAAATATACAGGACCTATCAGATCATGTGGAATCTTACTATGAGGACCATTTTATTGTCTCCTCCAGTATCTTTGAGCTAGTGGGTGACATTATTATGAATCTATTCAATTGGGAGGAAAATTATAGGGTCCCATATACCCCTTTGGACTTGGATATTAAGGAGACCATCTTTATTCTCAAACCCAAAGACTCACATAGTCTAGATGGATTCACCAATCATTTCATTATATTTTTTTGGGAGATCATTCATGTCGATGTTTGCATGATATTCATCTATTTCATTAAAGACTATCTCCTTCCTCATGGGAAGAAATCCCAGTGTATTTCTCTTCTTCCAAAAGTGTATAATTACAATGAATTTATTCTATTTATTCCAATTAATATGGTCAATACTACCTACAAATCTTTCAGTAAAATTATTGCTAATAGTTTGGGCTCTTTTTCGCACAAGATTGTCTTACAAAATTAGTTTTCCTCCTCAAAGGAAGGAACATTAATGATTTTATAATTAACAAATCCTAAAGACACAATCATATAAAAAAATCCACTAGAGGAGGTAACATTTCACATAGACATTATATGGAAATTAATTTTGTTATAATGGAATGAAATTTCTTTTTCATGGTCCTTACTTATTTTGGTTTGGAGGATGTATTCAACTATCATGTAAAAATAATTTTTGGATTAGATCATATCTCAACTCATTGTAATGGTTCCCCAAATGGGTATTTTTTCTAATTTGGAGGTGTTTAACAAGGGAATCCCCTCACTGCAATTATTTTTTCTTTGTTGAGTATTACCTTAGTATGATTTTATCAATTGTGGAAGGAAATTGGAAAAATGTCTATAATTGATGGGAGATGGATTTTATCACCTAATCATCACTTATATGTAGATGAAATGTTACACTTCATATAGGGAGACAATAAAAATATTATAAACATCAAGAATTCTATTATTATTAATGAATTGGTCTCTTATTAGGAAGTTAGTTTGAACACATATTTTATCTACTTTAGAAGTGGAATTCCTATTGAAAGTTAGATGGTCACTATCAGGGTGTTTGTAATTAGAGTTGGAGTCCTACCTTTCATATATTTGAGAATTATATTGTTCTAGGGAATACTTAAGTGTTGTTAATTTTCAAGTATAATCTATCAAATGAAAAGAAATCTTGGGTCCTAAAAAGGTAAATGTGTTTCTTGGATAAACGAGTTTGTTTGGAAAAATCCATCACAATTTCTAAATATGTCCATTACTTCATGGTTTATGATTGAACTACTTCCTTAAATTAGAATATCTATATTTCTAAAAAAATTATTCATTTGTAGTGGTAGTGTTATAGAAAATAATTTATCCCATGTATCCTAGAAAGTTAAGGCATTCCTTATGACACTGAGGACTAGGAATTAAAAATCATTAGTTCTTTAGTCAATAATTTCAAGCCCATTTTATGTGGACCATAATAAATTGTTAGTTGGAGGCACTTTCCTTTATTTGTGAAAGTTTCAGGAATAAAATCAAAACAAAGAATCATAATCATCTTGATTCCTTAGTATTTCCTACCATTATGTTTGTTTTCTCTATAATTGACTTTCATTATATATGGTTGGCCTTTAAGAATTCATCCACTAATTTCTATACTAATAAATTTTTTGATCCTCCTATGTTTAAATCCCTCATGATTGATGATGTGAATGGGGATTTGGATCTGTCAATTAAAGACTAATTGGAAAACATGGATTCACTACCTGATAAAATTAGGGTTACTGTGTATAGCTACATGTTCTCATTGTTTGCTAATTTATAGGTGTGGGTGCCAATAATAATATTTATCTCACATACATTAATTTTTACCACAAACATGTTTACTCTAATTTGGATCTATATGGATCGTCAAAATTAATATGATATACATTCGACTATTAATATCAACTCCTATTTGGAGGTTGGTGCTTGGGAATAAACTGACATATGCCTATATCTAGAATTGTGGTATTTTTATTTTCCTTTCATGTTACCTATTTAATAAACAAATAAACGACATTGATCACCTACTATAAAGATGTACCTCTACATCATTGATGTAGATGTCCCTTTTGTACAACTTGGAGATTCAGTTTACTCAGATAACCATCATATATTATTAAATTATGGGATGGATAAATATATCACTTTCCCCTCATATTCATATACCTTTTCAGGTTTCTACTATGGAATTTATCTGCATCATCTAGAAATCTCACAATACGTGGATTCATGATCAGGCTAATTTCATGTCTCATTCAGCTTTGGATCAAATGTTCATTGTAGTCCGAGAAGAAAATCCTTCCCAATTGGGGTATTACAATAATTTAATTCATGATCTTTGTATCCTCAAGAGGATTAGAATTAATTGTATCTTCTTTCCTCCCTATGGAATTATCAAATCTTTTGGAAGTCTTATTTTTAAGTTTGGATTATAATTAACACTGATGGGTTATTAAGAGGTAATTTAAGTTCATCTGGTTATAGTTATATTGTCAGAGAAAACCAGGGAGATACTTTTGGATGTCTCTATGGTTTATGTGAATTTTCATATTTTATAGAGGAAGAAATATTTGGTTTTATTATTGAGATTAAACAATATATAAAACATGTATGGAAAAATCATTGTGATGAATGTGATTGTACCACTGTTGTTCATGTTCTTAGAGTATGTTATGCATATCTATTAAGGAAGTAAACTACTCAGTGGATTATTTTCCTAGATTTTATTTCATCCATTAATTATAAAATAACTCAAGTCTGTTGGGATTAAAATTATCTTGTAGATAGAATTTCCAACAATGGTTAAAATGGAAATGATATTGTGTAGTCTAGAAAGATTTATGATGATCTTTTTTCTTTTCTTTAGAGTGACTAGTGTAAAATTACACTCTCAGGAATTACATAACTTTTTATTATTTTTCTAAAAAAGAATATTTAACTCTTGGTAAAGTTCACATCTTGCATAAACTACTAATTACCATGTATTATGTAGTTACACAATCCATTATATACATGTTTGAGGGTTTATTGATGGCTGGTTCATAATAAAAATATAAATTCATTTGGTTGAGGTCGATAAACATGGTTAGTATTCCATTTTATCTAGATAATAGTAATTAAATAATTAACATTTTTATATATTAAATATAATTTTTGAATAATCTATGAAATATGAATGATAAAAATGAATCCCATCATTTTTTGGAGGTGGTGGACCACACGTTTATAAGAAAAAGGTTATTATTATTCAATTGATGTAAGGGAATGAAGGAAAGTGATATATAATACTTAAGAAATAATTATTATTTCATGAAAATTAGATATAATAATTAAATTCATCATACTAAATATCCTAGTGTGGTGGTGATAAAAATGAAACACATTGCTCTATGGAGTTGGTAGTCCACACACACATGAAAGTGATGTTTTAATTTCCTAAAGGAAGGAAAATGATTTTTCCATAAATAAAATAAATATTATATATATGAAATATACTGATGTAATCCTTTCATTAGGGTTGTAGATTATTTTATGGTGGTAAGATATGAAATACCTGATTAGAGTGTGTGATGGATTATTCATCTTCTTTAATAAACCTCCATTGGTTTACAACTTATGGATTATAGGTGGGTTTTTATGAGGAAACACAATAAAAAAATTAGAAGGAAGGTTGATAATGGATTTAGGTGGGATTTCAGGAAGATAAAGGTCCATATATGTTTGAGTAATATTGTATTATTGGATCCCTTTTATAAATTTGGTTGATGTCAATTTTTTAAATATATTACATCCTAAAATATAATATGGGTGTAACTAATGTAAATGACTATAAAGTAGAATATGTTTAATGATAAATGGTATAATGTTGATAAAAAGTCATCCAAGTAGATTTATACATGATTATGTGTCATTATAAATCTTATATTTTGGTTTAACCCCGTCATTAACTCAAATGAACCTTAATCATTTTAAAAAATTATTTAAAAAATAAGCTTCATTAAAATAAAAAAACTCATATACGAAAGATAAATAAAAAATAATTATATAATATAAAATAATCCACCAATTTTAAGATTATTTTTTTGAATTTTTGGCCAGGTACACTCGATTTAACACTTTCACCCTAATTTTAGCCTTTATTATGGTGATAAATTTATTCCAGGGATACTATGCATTATGACATAAAATGAAGATAATATTATAACCAAATTATAAAATTATGATTCCAAATAATTAATCTACTTTATATGATATTATTTATAGATTTGGAAGAAATTGCATTAAATATACGATCATACAACACACCAAAAACATGTTTTTAGATAAATACCCATATTAAATTTTTTCAAATTACTATTCTTAACTATTCAGAAAAAACATAGCATTGTATGAAAAAATACACAATATATTTTATTTATATTATTAGGAAATGATTATCTCAAAATTTATGTCTATTTCATCAAAATATAATTGTAAAATATTAGTCATAATATCTATTGAAAAAATGTAGTAAACAAATTATTGATGAAAATGTATTTTGAATAAAAATTATTTTATCATCAATACTTTATTATTAATAATAATTAATTGAATTCTTATTACTTTTAATGGACAAAAAATCCACTCATTTGTTTAAAATTATTTACTTGTTGTTATTAATTTATTTTACTGAGATAAAAATACATTGTGCATATAAAAATAGTCTTATAGAAAATGTATCGTTTTCATTTGAAATATATTTTCTTAATTTTTTTGTTACTCATAAAAGTGGAATGATTTAATATTAATATTATTAAGGGGGAAATTATATATATATTTCATGATGTATTTTTTCTAATTCATGACCACTAATCAAATAAATATGTTTGTCACGACCTGTCCTCAGGGCCCGTGCTGTGACTACCCCAAGCCTGCCTTCCAAAGGCCAGGGGCTGGCGACTTGCACCAAAGGTGTAAATCCCTAAGTTGAGAAGGAATTGCCTTTATAAACTGAAACACACACAACAGAGTACGCAAATGGAAGTAAAACACTAAGTAAAAACTGTATACAGAAGAAGTGCTGGAAAGTAAAAGGGCCGAAAATACAAGCCCAACTGTAAAGTACAAGGAAAAGACGAAATAGCTGGAAGGCGACAAGCAGCTCCAGGATCGTCCACCACGGATCCTACCTGAAGGGTAGGTACAGATAGCCTCCTCAGTGCTCTACATCTGTCAAACTCCTCTGTGCACGGACTCGTAGTAAGGTCCACCTCCGGGTACCGTCCAGTCCTGGCGCTCTCAGCCTCCGTCAGTGTTGTCTGTCGTCTACATACAACACAACAAGGTGCGGGCATAGCCCGTGCAGTGGTGAGTATAAAGATACTCAGTAGGGGACCTCGAGAACCCCAAAGGTCTCCCAGAATCCACTAAGGATAAACCATAGAAGAAAGATACAATCAGAAAAGTATCAACCAACCTTACTTAGGTATATGCCCATACATATACCTAAGTTACCAATCACAGTTCGGATCCAACTCTCGAGCCCAAGCACAAACCAATTCACAAAGGAAGTAAAGTCAATCACCACGATGATAATGGTTGAAATACAAGACTCAGCTCACACAGGTATACATCTTTTGTAGAGTGTTAGAGATGATCAGATGTAGTCACTGATTCATCTAAGCTATCGAAACCACACAGGATACAGGACCAGCTAAGTTGTCAGACCCACACAGGATAAAAGATCAACTATTCTGTCGAACCCACACAGGATCCAGGAACAGAAGTCAGAACTGTTGAACCCACGGAGGATTAATTTATCTGAGCTGTCGGACCCACACAGGATACGGGACCAGCTAAGCTGTCAGACCCACATAGGATACTGGACCAGCTATTCTGTCGGACCTACACAGGATCTAGGAACAGAAGTCAAAAATGTATAACCCATGGAGAATTCATGTATAGAAGTCATCACTGTCAAACCCACAGAGGATCCTGGTACAGTGTCGTCACAACCAGCCCTAGGGTTCCTGCACACAACACGCTCGATTCCAGGAGGGTCCACTCCTCGAGCCAAGTGTCGATACATCAACTATAATGAAGTCCTGAGTTGATGTATCCCGTAGTTCTGTCTCATCATAAGAAACCCAACGTGACAGACGGCGCGTCAATCGGACGCCTGGTCTGAGAGTTATTGGCATTTCCATTGTAGGGGCCCGGTTGTTTTTTTTGGTTCAAACCAACCCGACCATACCCCAACTACGTCCAATCTTCAAGAGGGGTATGCCAAAAGAATCATCTCATTCCAAGAATTCCATCGACGCAGACAGTTCGTCGTTCGGACACCCGTAACCCAAGATGCGGGCTAAAAGGTGTAAATGGTCGTAGCGGGTCCAGGTCCGGTCCGACCCAGTCAGACTGACCCGGTCCGAACCAGGGTCTGACCTGGTCTAAGGAAGCGACACGAGCAGAGGGGACGGCCCGACCGATGGCGGCCCGACCGATGGCAGCCCAGCCGTGGGTGGCCCGGCCTTAGGAAGCCCGACCTTGGGTGGCCCGGCCTTGGGCGGCCCGGCTGGCCACGCGAGGGAGGTGGGTGTCACGTCCCTCTCCGGTTTGTTGAACAGAACCGGCGCGCTGCGCCGAATCCGGGGTCGCAGGACCTAGCTGGTCCCGCTCGTCCGGCTCTACGGTGGCCAGCCCGACCAGCCGCCGCTGCTCTTCCATCGCGGCGCAACGGCGCCGCAGTCCTCCTGCTCTCCACGTGGTCTGACGACACTGCACCACCACCGCCGCGGCCCGACCTGGCTGAGGCTTTTGACTAAACCGCGCGGTGTGACGGCGCCACGCTTCTTCATCCTCCACGGCCCTCCCGGTCACAGTTCCTCTATGGTGTGGTGCGACGACACAACACCCCTTTGCCGTGGTCCACCCTATCCGTGGTTCCGCACTCCCGACGTGGTGCGACGGCACCGCGCCCTTTCGGCTCCGCCTCTGACGTCAACCAAACAAGAACCAACGGAGGGACGTCGGGCCGTGTTGGTTTGGCCCGCGCCCTCCGCATTAGGTGATAAAAATTGGCCAATGTCGAGCCATAATAAATGATGAGGAACGCAGATTAAATTTAATCAAAACAAACCCCTACCTTGTAATCGGTGTTCGCTCGGCAAAGTTGTGAGAAGGAGGCGTCGTTCCGTTGACGTCGGGAGGAGATGACATCGTCGTTGGCGACATTCTTCATGGGTGGCATCTTCCCTTTCTTTCCCTGATTGGAGAGGGAGAATACGGCATCATCGTTCCTCAGTGGAGATGGGTGTTCTTCGTTGGAGAGGATGTCGTTCTACGTTGGAGAGGATGTTGTTCTCCAAAAATTCTCTCAAATCTCTCCCAAAGTTCCACCACCAAGAATCACCAACCAAAATAAAATAATGGCTAGTCCATTATTTTATTGTTCTCATGCATTCCAAAAATAATCCAAACCATTTCAAATTAATTAATTAGTTGGCATTAATTAATTCTTAGGTGTGTTGGCACGATAATGAGGGAAGGTGGAAAGTGAAGAGGCTCCAAAAATTTATGGGGAGTTCCAAGGGTTAATGGAGGGTTAATGGGGGTTTGAGCTCGTGTGGGCCCAACCACATAATATCCTCCCAAAAGAGGTTATACGCGAGTGGTCCCAACCTCCAACCACCCCTTGGAGGACTAAACCGCCACAAAATAAAAATATGTTACACATATTTTTATTTAATTTATTTTGAAACCCCCAAAAATTAACTTCCATCCTCGATAGAACGAAACTGTAGTGAAGGTCTCCTTAAGAGAATACCGGCGCTGCGAGGTCAATGGTGCCCTCAGATTTCAATTCCGAGCACCGGTTCAAAATTTATGAAATGCCTCTCACACGTTTAATAAAGGTACCCGAAAAAAAGTTCAGAAAATTATTAACAGCCACCCTCGACCCATTGCAGTCAAGGTTAGGCTCTGCCTAGGTGAAAAATGCCCCAACGAACCCAACGATACCCTCATATTTCCAATCCGAGTTACCGTTTAAATGTTATGAATATTACAATAAAATAATTGTCACTTAATTATATTATTCACGGCAAAAAACTAACTTTCTCTGGTGGCCCTCACCAACCCAAGTCAGTATATTCTTAAAGAAAGCATACCCTCACGAGTTCAGCGGTGGTCTCGGATTTCTAATCCAATTTACCATTTGTGAGTTATAAGCATTCAAAAAATAAAATATCTTTATTCAATTATTTTATTTACTGTTATGTCATTTTTGGGTTTTCTCATAGGAGGCTCGCGCCGACTAAACTTAAGTCACGACTAGGGTAAATCCACCATCCTGAACACAACAGAGGCCTTGGATTTCTGATTTGAGTAACCGTTTAAGAGTTATTCCACTTTTTTTGCAAAACTGCATATGCGTGTTAATTTATGTTTAAGAAAACGTCAATGGATCATTCCGAGCACTCCGGGCCTCAGAATCACACGTTGTCAAAAACTGCGAACTAGTAAAATTACCAAGTATTTAAGAAAAAAAATTATATGGAAATTTGGGGTCTTTACATTCTCCCCAGCTCTGGGCTTTACGTCCCCGTAAGCTACAACTCGAACCAAGGGAACAAAAGGGGGTACTGAGCCCGAATCTAAGTCTCTCACACCCATATGCTCTCCTAGAGGTTCTTGTGCTGCCAATGAACATGCCTTAGAGGTATTGACCATCCACGTAGGACCTGCTTCTGTCGATCCTCAATCTCTACTGGAACATCTGTGAAAGTCGTCCCGTCGTCACCGTCCAAATCGCCATGGGCGATGATGTGGGAAGGGTCGTGCACGTATCTCCTCAACTGGGATACATGGAAGACGTCCTGCACCCGGTGCAACTGAGGTGGAAGATCCAAGTGGTAAGCCACCTCACCTGCCCTGTTGAGGAACTGAAAAGGTCCGATGAACACAGAGATAACTTTCCACCTCGTCCAAATCTCCGTAGACCCCATCGAGGTGAGACCCGTAGAAAGACGTGGTGACCATCCTCGAACTCCAGAGGCCTCCATCTCCTAGATTTATGTGGAAGACCCATCACGAAGTCCATGGATATCAGATCCTACTTCCACTCTGGGACCTCCAAAGGATGAACCAAGCCTGCTGGTACCTGTTGTTCTGCCTTCACGTGTTGACAAGTGAGGCATCGTGAGAGAAACTCGGCCACTACTTTCTTCATTCCCAACCACCAGTTTTGTCGTCGGAGGTCCCTGTACATCTTTGCCACACTTTGATGTATCGTTAGAGAAGATGTGTGGAACTCCCTCAACACTTCATTCTGAAGTTAAACTGGTACCATGGTATGTCATCTGAAAAGAATTATGTGCTCCCCAACTTAAAAAAATCCATCAGGTGCCTGTCCTATGGATATATGAGCACGTCGCGTCTCACAGTCAACATCCCCACGTTGTGCCTCCTGGACTCGCTAAAGAAGTGGAGGAAGGACTGTGAGAGACTATATAAAGGTTGCTCCATCCCGATCCACAAAATATATCTGCAACGCAGCCAGCTGCTCTGTCGCCTCTCCGAGAAGCTAAATGACTGATCTCTTGTTGAGAGTATCTGCTTTAACATTCCCCTTCCCAGGATTAAAGACTATCTCGAAGTCATAGTCTTGGAGGAACTCAAGCCAACGCCGCTGTCTCAGGTTCAGGTCATTCTGGGAGAAGATATACCTGAGACTCTGGTGGTCAGAGTAGACTGCAAAATGTTCACTCATAAGATAGTGTCACCCCATACTCATGGAGAATACCACTGCTGCTAACTCTAGGTTATATGTAGCATAGTTCTTCTCATGATTTGTCAAATTCTGATAACCATAAGCGATCACTGCTCGCTCCTGCACCAGGACACACCCAAGTTCGGTCCCTGATGCATCGCAATAGACTACGTACCCAACACCCTCCTATGGTAGCATCAAGATGGATGCACTAGTCAGCCTCTGCCTCAGCTCCTGAGAGCTCTGCTAGCATCTCTCTGACCACATGAAGGGTTTCCCCTTCTTTTTCAAGGCTGATACTGGTGCTGCAAATCTGGAGAAATCTGGAATGATGTTTCGATAGTATCCATCCAAAGAAGATGTACCTCCCCCCTTTGGGGGTAATCCTGGAAACATCCTTTTAAAAGATGTCCCCATGTATTGTCACTCCTGTTTGGAACTGAAAACATAGAGTTCATGCTGCCACGAGGGTAAGGCCGACCAATTCAAGAGTAATCGGCTGCACCCTCCTATGCATGAGTTTAACATGTGCTTCCTGGGTTTCCTTTTTTTGACGACTAAGTAAAAAATCATCCCAACATTGTAGATAAACCACAACCTTTTTTCCTAATACAGTCAATCTATGTATGAATTCTGGTTGCCCAGTCCATACCTAAACTAACTTCGTAAGGCCTCGAAGCTTCCACAAAGAGGTTGCGACCAAAACTCTCGCCTCACGGTCCAGATCACACCATCGGTTTAAGTGTGATTATCGAGTCTCCTCCAAAAGTTATCTTCAGATATGATGGTCAAATCAATGGCTTAACCAGAAACTCTAGTTCTGGGATAAGATTCGTGGAAGGATAGAATGATTCGTATCTATGTCTATTGATACAGAAGCTAATAGTAGACAAAAATTGTACCTCAAAGCATTCCTAGAGCCTTTGGGTCACACTCCTTGACCGCATGCAGCCACTCTCTTTCCCTACCCTATAGCTCCCTGAGCCTGATGGGGACTAAAAGGTGGGTGGTTGTAACATGTCGAAATGTTCACCACCTCATGCTGCTCTCCTAGGTATGCTTCCACATTTGTTGCCCTGCAGATTCATCTATCCTTAACACTTCCTCTTCTTGAAACATTTTACACGCTCAAGTCTCTAAGACGGGTGCCAGTTTCATCCTTTCCAACTGCTAACATTCACTGGATGTATCTGCTTAGCCAACGAACATTCAACCACAAGGGTTCTCTATAGCACCCTAATATATGTAGGAATGCAAAGAGGAAAAATTACTGGCTCAGATATCCTTAAACACACCTTGCATAGAGGTCCAAGCTCTAAATCACTGATCGTATCATATTCATCGAGTACCAAGAAAGAGCGGTATGCCTCGATGAATAATCAGCTACCGACACATTGTCCTGCCGAATCTGTATAAGCTCTAGAAAACTCTCAGCCACCTCCTCAAGCCAGTCCTCAGCCACCTGTGGGTCAGGCTCTCCTTGGAACTTGTGGGATATTTGGTGCTAAAACACATGTAAGTCACTAAGCCTATAAGTGTCCTCTACCGGTACCACTGGTAGTGTCTACTAACCAATAGGCAGTGATATAGTTGGCACACTGCTTGAAGGTACCATCTCGGAAAACGGTCCAAGTACCAAAACCTCATCACCATGTGGACCATCCTCACGGTCACTCACTGAAAAAGATTAGTTGCTAAGGTCAAATTTTTCTTTACTATTGTCTCAACTAGGCGGAAAACTCTAGTAATCGCCTCCATCCAGTCCTCTGCTGCATGGGAATCTGTCTCACCTTGAAACCTCAGAGGCCTCGGCCGCTGGAACTCATGCAACGCGCTCAGTCGGCTTGCACCGTCCTCCAATGTGGTTGGCGGCATCTTCTGCCCAACGGGCAGTGGTGCTGCTGGTACACCACCCGAAGGTGCCAACATAGTAAGAGGGCCCTAAACTGGAGGCTCGTCGCTCAGTGGGCCGTCATCGGGTACTCTCTCAGAAACCCTAGCTGGCTGTCTACGCATCGGAATCCTGATAAGGAACAAATGTACCACAGTCAATAAATTATATCTAGTGAGATGAATCAAAGTGTTCACAAAGAAGACTCTTGAAAACACACTCACAATCAGTGTTTTTGTGCACTGAGTTGGAAATCATAAGTCAGGGTCCTGGTGTATGGACACATCGGCCGCCGCACCAACACTGGACTCCCTGGACCGAAAACCACAGTCAATACTCTTAACACTATTTCTTCACAGTAAGATATATCAGAGTCCTAAGTTATATGGTAGAACCGACTCCTTTGATACCAATTTTTCATGACCCGTCCTCAGGGCCCGTGCTGTGACTACCCCAAGCCCACCTTCCAAAGGCCAGGGGTTGGCAACTAGCACCAAAGGCATAAATCCCTAAGCTGGGAAGGCATTTCCTTGATAAACTGAAACAGACACAACAGAGTATGAAACTAGAAGTAAAACACTAAGTAAAATCTGTATACAGAAGAAGTGATGGAAAGTAAAAGTGCCGGAAATAAATCCCAACTGTAAAGTACAAGGAAAAGAAAAAACAACCGGAAGGCGACAAGTAGCTCCTGGATCGTCCACCACGGATCCTACCTAAAAGGTAGGTACAGGTAGCCTCCTCAGTGCTCTACGTCTTTCAGACTCCTCTATGCACTGACTCGTCATAAGGTCCACCTCCGTGTACCGTCCAGTCCTGGCGCTCTCGGCCTCCGTCAGTGTTATCCGTCGTCTGCATCCAACACAACGAGGTGCGGGCATAGCCCGTGCAGGGGTGAGTATAACGATACTCATTAGGGGACCCCGAGACCCCCGAAGGTCTCCCCGAATCCACTAAGGATATACCATAGAAGAAATATACAATCATGAAGTATCAACCAACCTTACTTAGGTATATGCTCATACATATACCTAAGTTACCAATCACAGTTCGGCTCCAACTCTCAAGACCAAGCACAACCTAGTCCTCAAAGGAAGTAAAGTCAATCACCACGATGATAATGGTTGAAAGACAAGATTCAGATCACACATGTATACATATTTTGTAGAGTGTTAGAGATGATCAGATGTAGTCATTGATTCATCTAAGTTGTCAGACCCACACAGGATAAAAGACCAGCTAAGCTGTCAGACCCACAAAGGATAGAAGACTAGGTATTCTATCAGACCCACACAGGATCCAGGAACAGAAGTTAGAACCGTCGAACCCACAGAGGATTAATACATATGAGTTGTAGGACCCACATAGGATATAAGACCAGGTAAGCTGTCAGACCCACAGAGGATACTAGACCATCTATTCTGTTAGACCCACACAGGATCCAGGAACAGAAGTCAGAACTATCGAACCCACTGAGGATTCTGGTACAGAAGTCATCACTGTTGAACCCATGGAGGATCCTGGTAAAGTATCGTCGCAGCCAGCCCTAGGGTTCCCGCACACAGCAAGCTCTATTCCAGATGATTTTGCTCCTCAAGCCAAGTGTCGATACATCAACTATCACGAAGTCCTGAGTTGATGTATCCCGTAGTTCCGTCTGATCATAAGAAACCCAATGTGATAGACGACGCGTCAATCAGACGCCTAGACTGAGAGTTATTGGCATTTCCGTTCCAGGGGCCCGGTTGGTGTTTAGGTTCAAACCAACCCGACTATACCCCAACTGTGTCCAAACCTCATGCAGGGTATGCCAAAAGAATCGTCTCGCTCCAAGAATTCCATTGTCGTAGATGGTTCGTCATTCGGACACCCGTAACCCAACATGTGGTTTAAAGGCGTCAATGGTCGTAGTGGGTCCGGGTCAGTTCCGACCCAGTCGGACTGACCCGGCCTAACCCGTTCCGAACTGGGGTCTGACCCGGTCCGCAGGTCCGACTCGGTCTGAGGAAGCGACCCGAGCCGAAGGGATGGCCCGACCCGAAGAGACGACCTGGCCCGAAGGGCGGCCCGACGTGAGGGCGACCCGGCCAAGGGGCTGCTCGGCCAAGGGCGGCCCGGACGAGGGCGGCCCGTCCGGCCACGTGAGGGAGTGGGGTGCCACGCCGCTCCCTGGTTTGTTGAACAGAAGCGGCGGGCTACGCCGGATCAGGGGCCGCGAGACCGAGATGGTCCCGCTCGTCCAGCTCCACGGCGGTCGGCCTGGCCGGCCGCCGCCGCTCCTCCAGCGCGGCGCGACGGAGCCACACCACCACCGCCACGACCCGACCTGGCCACGGCTTTCGGCTCCACCGCGCGGTGTGACGACACCTCCCTTCTTCATCCGCTGCGACCCCCTCAGTCGCGGTTCCTCTACGGTGCGGCGTGACGGCGCCACACCCCTTTTCCGCGGTCTGCCCTGGCCGCGGTTCTGCACTCCCGACGCGATGCGACGGCACCGCGCCCTTTTTGCTCTGCCTCTGACGTCAACCAAACAAGAACCAACAGAGGGATGTTGGGCCATGTTGGTTCGTCCCGCACCCTCCGCATTAGGTGATAACAATTGTCCAACATCGATCCATAATAAACAACAAGGAACGAGGATTAAATTAAATCAAAACAAACCCCTACCCTATAATCGGTGTTCGCTCAGCAGAGTCGCGGGAAGGTGGCGTAGTTTCGTTGATGTTGGGAGGAGAGGACGTTGTCGTTGGATACATTCTTCACGGGCGGTGTCTTCCCTTTCTTGACCCGTTTGTAGATAGAGAAGACGACGTCGTCGTTCCTCGGTGGAGACGGGCGTTCTTCATTTGAGAGGATGTCGTTCTTCGTTGGAGAGGATGTCGTTCTCCAAGAATTCTCTCAAAGCTCTCCCAAAGTTCCACCACCAAGAATGACCAAACAAAATAAAATAATGGCTAGTCCATTATTTTATTGTTGTCATGCATTACAAAAATAATTCAAACCATTTCCATTTAATTAATTAATTGGCATTAATTAATTCATAGGTGTGTTGGCACCATAATGAGGGAAGGTTGAAAGTGAAGAGGCTCCAAAAATGTATGGGGAGTTTAATTGGCATTAATTAATCTGAGTTACCGTTTGTGAGTTATATGCATTCAAAAAATAAAATAACTTTATTCAATTATTTTATTTACTGTTATTCCATTTTCGGGTTTTCTCACAGGAGGTTCCCGCCAACTAAAATTAAGTCACACCTATGGTAAAACTACCATCCCGAGTGAAATGGTGGCCTCTGAATTCTGATATGATTAACCATTTAAGAGTTATTACACTTTTTCAGGAAAACTGCATACGCACGTTAATTTAAGTTTAACAAAACTTCAACGGATCATTCTGGACACTTCAGGCCTCAGAATCATGTGTCGTCAGAAATTGCAGACTTGTAAAATTCCCAAGTATTTAAGAAAAAAAATCCATGGAAATTATAGGTTTTCATTCTCCCCACCTCTGGGCTTTATGTCCTCATAAGCTACAACTCGAACCAAGGGAACAAAACGGGGTAATGAACACGCATCTGAACCTCTCACTCCCATGTGCTCTCTTGAAGGTTCTTATGCTACCAATGAACGCACTCCAGAGGTATCAACCGTCCACGTAGGACTTTCTGCTATCGATCCTCAATCTCTACTGGAACCTCCATGAAATTCACCCCATCGTCAACATCCAACTCCCAATGGGCGATGATGTGGGAAGGGTCGTGCACGTATCTCCTCAGCTGGGATACGTGGAAGACGTCGTGCACCCGGTGAAACTGAGGTGTAAGAGACAAGCAGTAAGCCACCTCATGTACCCTACTGAGGACATGAAAAGGTCCGATTAACATGGA
Source organism: Viscum album (assembly GCA_963277665.1). NCBI lineage: Eukaryota > Viridiplantae > Streptophyta > Magnoliopsida > Santalales > Viscaceae > Viscum > Viscum album. The sequence continues at coordinate 1,958,005,922 of OY728127.1, forward strand.
GATAACTTGCCCCCTCGGCCAAATCTCCGTAGAACTCGTCGAGGTGAGACCCGTAGAAAGACGTGGTCGCCATACTCGAAATCCAGAGGTCTCCATCTCCTAGATGTATGTGGAATACCCATCATGAAGTCCATGGATATCTGATCATACTTCCACTCTAGGACCTCCAAAGGCTGAACCAAGCCTGCTGGTACCTTTTGTTCCGCCTTCACTTGTTGACAAGTGAGGCATCGTGAGAGAAACTCTACCACTGATTTCTTCATTCCCGGCCACCAGTGCTGTCGTCGGAGGTCCCAGTACATCTTCGCCACTCCTAGATGTACCACTGGAGGAGATGTGTGGAACTCCCTCAACACTTCCTTCTGAAGTGCAACTGGTACCATGGTATGTCCTCTGAAAAGAATGACATGCTCCCCACCTTCAGAAAATCTATCAGGTGTCTGCCCTGTGGATATTTGAGCATGTCGCATCTCACAGTCAACATCCCCACGTTGTGCCTCCTTGACTCACTAAAAAAGTGGAGGGGTGACTGTGGGAGACTATAGAAAGTCTGCTCTATCCCGATCCACAAAAGATATCTGCAATGCGGCCAGCTGCTCTGTCTCCTCTCCAAGCCGTTGAATTCCTGATCTACTACTGAGAGCATCTGCGTCAATGTTCCCCTTCCCAGGATTATAGACTATCTCAAAGTCATGGTCTTGGAGGAACTCAATCCAACGCCGTTCTCTCAGGTTCAAGTCCTTCTAGGAGAAGATATAACTGAGACTCTGGTGGTCAGAGTAGACTGCAAAATGTTCGCCCATAAGATGGTGTCGCCCCATCTTCAAGGCGAAGACCACTGCTGTTAACTTCAGGTCATATGTAGCATAGTTCTTCTCATGATGTCTCAACTGTCGAGAACCATAAGCGATCACTGCTCGATTCTATACCAAGACACACCCAAGTCTGATCCTTGATGCATCGCAGTAGACTACGTACCCAACACCCTCCTCTGGTAGCCTCAAGATGGGCGCACTAGTCAGCCTCTGCCTCAGCTCCTGAAAGCCCTGCTGGCATCTCTCCAACCACACTAAGGGTAGCCCCTTACTTGTCAAGTCTGATAGTGGTGCTAAAAATCTAGAGAAATTTGGAACGATCTTTCGGTAGTATCCTGCCAAAGCAGACGTGCCTCCCCCCTTTGGGGGGTAATCCTGGAAAAATCTTTTGAAAAGATGTCCCCATGTATTTTCACTCCTGTTTGGAATTGAAAACTTAGAGTTCCTGCTGCCACAGGGGTAAGGCTGGCCGATTCAAGAGTAATTGGATGCACCCTCTTTTGTATGAGTTTAACATGTGCTGCCTCGGTTTCCTTTTTTTGCCAACTAAGGAAAACATCATCCCAACGTTGTAGGTAAACCACAACCTTTTTTCCTAATACAATAAATCTGTGTATGAACTGTGGTTGCCCAGTCCATAACCAAATTAACATCATAAGGCCTCGACGGTGCTAGCAAGAGGTTCCGACCGAAACACTCGCCTCAAGGGTCAGATCACACCGTTGGCGTAAGTTTGATTATTGAGTCTCCTACCAAAGGTATCTCCAGACGCGAGGGTCAAATCAACGGCTTAACCGGAAACTCTAGGTCTGGAACAAGATTCGTTGAAGGAAGGAATGATTCATATCTATGTCTATTGATACATCAACTAGTAGTAGACACATATCGTATCTCGAAACATTCCTAGATCCCTTGGGTCACACTCTTTGACCGCATGTAGCTACTCTCTTTCCCTGCCCTCCAGCTCCCTAAGCCTGATGGGGAGTACAAGGTGGGTGGTTTTAACATGTAGAAATGTTCACCACCTCATGCTGCTCTCCTAGATCTGCTTCCACATCTGCTGCCCTGCAGATTCATCTATCCTTAACACTTCCTCTTCTCGAAACATTTTACATGCTCAAGTCTCTAAGATTGGCGCCAGTTTCATGTTTTCCAACTGCTAACATTCACTAGCTGTATCCACTCAGCCAATGAACATTCAACCACAAGGGTTCTCTATAGAACCCTAACATAAGTAGGAATACATATAGGAAAAAGTGTTGTCTCAGATATCCTTAAACACACCTCGCTCAGAGGTCCGATCTCTAAAGCACTGATTGTATAATATTCATCGAATACCAGGAAAGATCGGCATGCCTCGATGAATACTCAGTTACTGACACATCGTCCTTCCGAAGCTGTATAAGATCTAGAAAACTCTCAACCACCTCCTCAAGCCAGTCCTCAGCCACCTGTGGGTCGGGCTCACCTTGGAACTTAAGGGATATCTGGTGCTGAAAGACATATAAGGCACTAAGCCTACAAGTGTCCTCTACCGGTACCACACGTAGTGTCTGCTGACCAACATGCAGTGATATAGTTGGCACACTGCCCGAAGGTACCATCTCGGAAAATGGTCAAATTACCGAAACCTCATCACTATACAGACCATCCTCATGGTCACTCACTGATAATGATTAGTAGCTAAGATCAACATCTGCTCTAATAGTGTCTCAACTAGGCAGAAAACTCCAGTAATCACCTCCATCCAGTCCTCTACTGCCTGTGAATCTGTCTCGCCTCGAAACCTCAGAGGCCTCTGCCACTGGAACTCGTACAACGTGCTCAGTCGGTGTGCACTTTCCTCCAATGAGGCTGGTGTCATCTGCTTCCCAACAGGTGGTGGTGCTGCCGGTCCACCACCCGAAGGTGCCAACATAGTAAGAGGGCCCTAAACTGGAGCCTCGTCCCTCGATGGGTCGTCATCAGGTACTCTCTCGGAAACCCTAGCTGGCTGACTACGCAACGAAATCCTGATAAGGAACAGATGCGCCACAGTCAATAAGTTATACCTGGTGAGCTAACTCAAAGTGTTCACAAAGAAGACTCTTGAAAACACACTCGCAATCAGTGTTTTCGTGCACTGAGTTGTAAATCAGATGTTAGGGACCTGGTGTATGGATACGTCGGCCGCTGCACCAACACTGGATTCGCTAGACTGAAAACCACACTCAATACTCTTAACATTATTACTTCATAGTAAGACAGATCAGAGTCCAACGTTCTGTGGTAGAACTGACTCCTTTGATTCCAATTTGTCACGAACCGTCCTTGAGGCCCGTGCCGTGACTACCCCAAGCCCCCCTACCAAAGGTCAGAGCCTAGATACTAGCACCAAATGCGTAAATCCCTAAGCTGGGAAGGCATTGCCTTTATAAACTGAAACACACACAACAGAGTATGCAAATGGAAGTAAAACACTAAGTAAAAACTGTATACAGAAGAAGTGCTGGAAAATAAAAGGGCCGAAAATACAAGCCCAACTGTAAGTACAAGGAAAAGACAAAATAGATGGAAGGTGACAAGCAGCTCCTGGATCGTCCACCACAGATCCTACATGAAGGGTAGGTACAGATAGCCTCCTCAGTGCTCTACGTCTATCAGACTCCTCTATGCACCGACTCGTCGTAAGGTCCACCTCCGGGTACCGTCCAGTCCTGGCTCCAACTCTCAAGCACAAGAACAACCCAGTACACAAATCCAAGTAAAGTCAATCACCACGATTATAATGGTTGAATGACAAGACTCAGCTCACACAGGTATACATATTTTATAGAGTGTTAGAGATGATCAGATGTAGTCACTGATTCATCTAAGCTGTCGAACCCACATAGGATACAGGACCAGCTAAGCTGTCAGACCCACACAGGATACAGGACCAGCAATTCTGTCAGACCCGCATAGGATCCAGGAACAGAAGTCAGAACTGTCAAACCCATGGAGGATTAATACATCTGAGCTGTCAGACACACACAGGATACAGGACCAGATAAGCTGTCAGGCCCACACAGGATACTGGACCAAGTATTCTATCGGACCCACACATGATCCAGGAACAGATGTCAGAACTGTCGAACCCACAGAGGATTCTGGTACAGAATCCATCACTGTCGAACCCACAGAGGATCCTGGTACAGTATCGTCATAGCCAACCATAGGGTTCCTGCACACAGCACGCTCGATTCCGGGAGGGTTCGCTCCTCGAGCCAAGTGTCGATAAATCAACTATCAAGAAGTCCTGAGTTGATGTATCCTGTAGTTCCGTCTCATCATAAGGAACCCAACGTGATAGACGGCGCGTCAATCAGATTCATAGTCTGAGAGTTATTGGCATTTCCGTTCTAGGGGCCCGGTTGGTTTTTAGGTTCAAACCAACCCGACCGTACCCCAACTACGTCCAAACCTCAATCGGGGTATTCTAAAAGAGTCTTCTCGCTCCAAGAATTCCATCACCGTAGACGGTTCGTCGTTCGGACACCCGTAACCCAAGATGCGAGCTAAAAGGTGTAAATGGTCGTAGCGGGTCCGGGTCTGGTCTGACCTAGTCGGACCGACCCGGTCCGCATATCTGACCCGGTCCGCGAGTCCAACCCAGTCTGAGGAAGCGACCCGAGCCAAGGGCACAACCCGGCCCGAGGGTGGCACAGACCGAGGGCAGTCCGGACCGAGGGCGGCCCGGCCGAGGGCGGCCGGGCCTATGGCGACGCATCCGGCCACACGAGGGATGGGGGTGTCACGCCCCTCCCCGGTTTGTTGTACAGAACTGGCGCGCTGCGCTGGATCAGGGGCCGCAGGACCCGGCTGGTCCCGCTTGTCCAGCTCCACGGCGGTCGGCCCGACCGGCCACCACCGCTCCTCCACCGCGGCACGTCGATGTCGCGGTCCTCTTGCTCTCTGCACGACACGACGGTGCCGCGCTACCACAGTCCTGGCCCGACCTGGCCGTGGCATTCGTCTCCACAGTGCAGCACACCAATTCCACGCTTCTTCATCCGCCGCGGCCCTCCCGGTCGCGGTTCCTCTACAGTGCGGCGTGACGGCGCCGCACCCCTTTGTCGCGGTCCGCCCTGGCCGCGGTTCCGCACTCCCGGCACGGTTTGACGGAACCGCGCCCTTTCGGCTCCACCTTCGACGTCAACCAAACAAGAACCAACGGAGGTACGTCCGGCCGTGTTGGTTCGACGCGCGCCCTCCGCATTATGTGATAACAATTGGCCAACGTCGAGCCATAATAAACGACGACGTATAGGGATTAAATTTAATCAAAACAGACCCCTACCTTGTAATCGGTGTTCGCTCGGTGGAGTCGCGGGAAGGCGTCATCGTTCCATTGACATCGGAAGGAGAGGACGTCATCGTTGGCGACGTTCTTCGCGGGCGGCGTCTTCTCTTTCTTACCCCGGTTGGAGAGGGAGAAGATGGGGTCGTCGTTCCTCGGTGGAGATGGGCGTTCTTCGTTGGAGAGGATGTCGTTCTTCGTTGGAGAGGATGTTGTTCTCCAAGAATTCTCTCAAAGCTCTCCCAAAGTTCCACCACCAAGAATCACCAACCGAAATAAAATAATGGCTACTCAATTATTTTATTGTTGCCATGCATTCCAAAATGAATTCAAACCATTTCAAATTAATTAATTAATTTGAATTAATTAATTCATAGGTGTGTTGACACCATAATGAGGGAATGTGGAAAGTGAAGAGACTCCAAAATTTTATGGGGAGTTCCAAGGGTTAATGGGGAGTTAAGGGGGGTTTGAGCTCGTATGGGCCCCACCACATAATATCCTCCCAAGGGAGGTTATGCGCGGGTGGGCCCCACCTCCAACAACCCCTTGGGGGACTAAACCGCCACAAAATAAAAACATGTTACACATATTTTTATTTAATTTATTTAGAAACCCCCAAAAATTAACTTCCAACCTTGATAAAACGCAACTGCTGTGAAGGTCTCCTTAAGCGAATATCGGCGCTGCGAGTTCAACGGTGCCCTCAGATTTCAATTCCGAACAACGGTTCAAAAGTTATGAAACGCCACTCGCAGGTTTACTGAACGTACCCGAAAAAAAGTTCAGAAAATTATTAATAGCCACCTTCTACCCACTGCGGTTGAGGTTAGACTCTGCCTAGGTGAAACACGCCCCAACGAACCCAACGATACCCTCAGATTTCCAATCCGATTTACCGTTTAAAAGTTATAAATTTTACAATAAAATAATTGTCACTTAATTATTTTATTCGCGGACAAAAACTATCTTTCTCTGGTGGTTCTCGCCAACCCAAGATAGTTTCTGCTTAAAGAAAGAATACCCTCATGAGTTCAGTGGTGGTCTTGGATTTTTAATCCGAGTTACCGTTTGTGAGTTATAAGAATTCGAAAAATAAAATAACTTTATACAATTAATTTATTTACAGTTATCTCATTTTCAGGTTTTTTCACAGGAAGCTCGCACCGACTAAACATAAGTCACACATACGGTAAACCCGGCATCCTGAGCGCAACGGTGACCTTGGATTTCTGATCCGAGTAACCGTTTAAGTGTTATTCCACTTTTTTAGAAAAACTGCATACGTGCATTAATTTAAGTTTAACAAAACTTCAACGGATCATTCCGGGCACTCCGGGCCTCGGAATCACGCGCCGTCAGAAACTACGGACTCGTAAAATTCCCAAGTATTTAAGAAAAAAAATTCCACGGAAATTCCGGGTTTTACAATGTTATAATGGTCATATTGAAATATTAACAATTTTAAAGTATATAATACTTTGTTTAGGCTTACTTTTGTGTTTTCCCCACACTATAAAAAAATTTATTCTAAAATAGAGGGGTGTTATAATCTACCCACATAATGAAAATTTATTTTCATAATTTTCCTCCTTCCTAAATGAAATGGTTTAAAGCATTTTATGAATCAATTTAAATTCATGGAATGAAATCTACATAAGTTAAAAAGTTGACTTTTTATATACATCAATAACAATTCTTATTGAATATAACATTAATGTTTATGATAATAGTAAGACACTAATTAGTTCCAATGAATTTCCTAAATGATGTACTTACCATTACGAGAAATGTAACTGTGAATTTTTTTCTAAAATCCACCCTTAATAATTGAGTGATGAAATTCAATAGATTTGTCCCTATATTTATTGAGTTAATAACTATTGAACCCTGAAGATACATAATACGAGAATAATATAAACTCTATTTTTTATATTTTATAAGATCTATTTCATCATTTCTGTTTTTTTGAGTAGTTTACAGTTATATAACGTCTCTCACTCCATGAAAACAATTTTGATGTTGAATTTTTCATTTATTGAGTTATAAAATAAACCACTAATAGATACAAGGATCCAAAATAAGATTTATGTTTATTCATAATATCATTAGACCATAATCACACCCAAAATTTAATATATATTTTTTGGATAATATTGAATATGAATAAATACAACATTAATCACCAAAGACTAAATAATAACCGATACATCCTAGGTTCTAATATATTATTATTATTTTTATTATTGTTATTATTCAGTTATATAATTTTAATGATCATTTATATATTCATTGAAAAGGATTGAAATGTGATTATAAAATTTTCCCAACAAGATATGAGCCAAACTAAAGACACATTATTTATTAATACGTGGTACATTAAAAAAAATCATATAAATCTAAGTACATCACAACATGGAAAAAATACATCACTTAATAATGAATAAATCAATATGAGACAATAGTCCGAGAAAAATAATATCATCATGACATTGGAATCACCTATTTCGGATTCAATAATGGAGACCACAAATGTACAAAAAACCCTATATTGAGTAAGATCACCATAAAAGGAGGAGACACTATGAAAAATATGTAATATAAAATAAGAATTGTGTGTTGTGATGTGAGAGTGGAAAAAATAATTATTATATAAGAATGTGTGTAGTAATAAATTTTGGTCATTTTACGTATGGATCTTTTTCATCCGTTAAACTGTTATACTTATGTAGTGTGTTGATAAGTAGTAAATATTAAATAATACATCAGATAATAAAATAAAAATATGATTTAAAATATTATAAATATAATTAAATGTTTATGTTATGTTTAAATATTAACATAATTAGTAAACTATTATATTATTTATATATAAAAATAATATAATTATTTTAATATACATTTTTTAGTAACTTTTAATTTTTGATATAAATAATAAATTTTAATAGTATTTAGTAGTTCATATTTATTATAAATATAATATTTCATACTTTTTTTGATGAACCATTTTATTAATCATTGAATATATTATCATAATAGATTCATTTGAACACTTAAAAAATATTATATCATATTAATTAAAATGTTAAATTATTTTTAATTTGAATTTCATGGGGAATGATATTAAGAACACATAATGTTTAAAAACATGAGTATTTAATAAAAATATTTGTATTTATATTTTTTATTTCTATATCAAAAATAACATTATATATTTTAGAATATAAAATAAATAAAATTATCTTCATTTTTTTATTTTTTATTTAAATTTTATCATAGGAGGAATTTTTTTATTTTTCATAAGAACATTGAATTTTAGTTGAATTTTGAAATAGTCCACTTTAATAAGTAAAATTATTTTTATTAATGTATTGGAATATAATTATGGGTTCAAAATTTTGGAAACCCTTTAATAAGAAAAAATAGGAATTTTATAAGTGAATTTATTATTTTTATAAAAATTTAATTTATAAACCCATATTTGACTTGTAAGAATTCATGATATTTTTTAAAAAATCATAGTACATTATGCATTTAGTATTTTAAAATAAATTGATATTTATTTCAAAAATTGAAATTAAAATGGATTTAAAATTTTTATTATTAGGTCCAAATTCAATATAGTATACCGTTTTAATTTTTCATAAAGGATATATTATATAGTTAAAAACTAGTTACCATTGTGAACCCAGACTAGTAAAAATGAGTATCCTTAGAGGTAAATAGAAAAACATGCTAAAAAATTTTTTAATTGAGTGGTTTAATTTTAGTCAAATAATGAGGCTCTAAAAACAAAATGTTCTCCCACATATTTCCAAATAATATTTAATAATTTAGTTAATTATCTTTACAATTTTTACTAAATATTTTCTCTTTTGTACTTTTATAATTATATTTATTAATTATTCAATTTTTATAACCATTATTTTATTTTAATCCAGTATAAAAAAGTTTTTATGTTTCACTCTTCTTAATAATATAATCTCATATTGAGGTCTTATTCTACTTTGAGTAAAATTATATTTTTGTGTTTGAATTATTTAATTAAAAAAATAGAATTTTAAATTTTTTTAACATAGATTGATTAAATCAAATTATCTTTATTAATTATTATTTTTAATAATTTATTTAGTCATTTGTATATGTTAAGAATTCATTTTTAAATTTTATAAAATATTTTTTTTCCATTTTAAGTCCTCGTTTTGTAAATTAGTTCATTAATTTAATTATTTAAATCATCAATTACCATAAAATTTTATAGTTTTAACTTTTTTTCATGTTAGTGAGATATTTTTACTTTGCCATATTTTTTAGTCTTTTACTCACCGAACGTTGTATGTTGGTCTCACCGACAATTTTTTGTCTCACCAACACTACATTTTTTCTACTATCGGTGACTCAATGAGTCACCGATGCAATTCTTTTTCGCTCACTCTTGCCTCTTCCTTTGCCAATTTTTCTATTTAATTATTTAACTATTTAATTTGAATCTTAATCATTATCACTTTTATTTTAAATTAATTTAACAATAACCAATCTTTTTAATAATTTTGTTTGCAATTAATAATTTAAATATCAATGTTGTATTTTTGATTTTAAAATAATCCAGTCTTTTATTTATTTTATTTTATTAACAGTTAATTTTATTTTTATGTTTCTAATTAATCAATCATGTAATATCTATAAATTATTTAAGTGTAAGATTTTGTTACATTAAATTAATGTTTTAATGTTTATATTTGCAGTTAAATTTCATTTGAGTGACTGATACACCCCGTTTTTTCCCTCTTTCTGTCATTCTCTCATTATTAATTTTTTAACTGTCAATGTCAGATGCTCACACACCCTTCCTTCCCCTTTTTTGGCGATCGGTAGAACTTGATAAACCGACACTTCTTTCTATCGTTCCCACCTACTCACCATCTCCCATTATTCTGCTACCGATGCCAATGTATATCCTCATTTTTCCTCATTGTCTAACTGGAAGTTCCATATTCCTCCTACCATCACTGAAAGCATCCATGACTCACCGACATCCTCATTCGTCATTCATCCCATAGCTACCTACTCATGTAACCACCATTTCCAGTCTCCTGGTATCTCCAATTTGCACAATCAAACCATCCCAGATCTAGCTCTAGAAATAAAATCAAACCCCTAAAAACCATATTGAATAGATTTAGAATGACGATATGCCAATCCAAATTCCAGACACAAACCCACCTATGATTGGATATTTGTCCCACTATGAGCCAAGAGATTGGACCTGACCCACTGTCAACTCGAGGGGGAACTCGTGCTGCAGATCTGAACTGAGGTTGATCTCCACTGAACCTCACCACATACTCATGCCACTAATGTCAATGAAATAGGGCTTCAACCTGTATTTGGGAACCCGCTGTCATGGAAGACACCTGTTGCCACCTCCACATTCCCTCCCCATCACCAGACATACTTCCTAGAGAGTTTGTGCAGCGAACTAGGCTTATGCCCCTAGTTTTGATAAATGAATTCCCCTTATTTCCCAGGATTGGGATGGGGGATGGGTTTAAATAATAATAAAAAAATAATATAAAATGAAAAAATTAATAATAATAATAAAATAAGTTATAGAACTATTTAATTAAATAAAATATTAATATTAACTTTTAAATAAAATTAAAATATATTAATGAATAAATTTATATTTTTTAAAGAATATTGTATTATAGTTTAACTTCTTCTTAAATAATATAATTATTATAATAATAATAAATTAAAATATAATAAAACTAAATAAATAATAATCTAATTTATAAATATACTAAATAATTTAGTATAATAATCAAATAAATATTAAATTATAATCATAATAGATTATTCTATAATAAAAATAATATAAAAATTAATAACATATTATTAAAAACTAAATAACATACTAACACTTATAATCTATAATTAAATATATAAATATTTATTAAGAGTTAACTTTTAATTTTCGAAATAATTAATTTTCTCTCTTATAACTATTTCAGGTATATGAGGGAGATTAAAACCAATCCCAATAATGTCAACTAACTTGTGTAGAGTTAGTAATAGGGGCCAAATTAATGTTACATGTGATGCATGAAAATTTGCACGTGTGCAGTGAAAAAATGATGTTCATGATTAAGTCGGTGGAAGGTAATGGTGACATATAGTACGTGATAGAGGTATTTGGAAAAAGGAGTTGCAGTAAAGTGGGAAGAAAATTAATTCATGATTCAAATTTCCACACTTCATAACCAGATTAGAGTGAGAGTATAAAGATCATAGGGATATGATCCTAGGAGCACTCCTAGAGACTACATGGAGGACTTCTTCCTAGAGATTCGAGGACTAGTAGTGCATCATCTTATTATTACTGGAAGGGGAGGTTAATTCATCCACTATTTTCGTTGAAATCGTCATATTTTAAGAAAATGTTTATAGTTTTAGTATTAAATATGATTGTGGGATAAACCTTTTAGTTTAGTGGAAAATATATTTATACTAGTCATCTTTTAATCCTTATTTTTCACATTTTCATTTTAAGGTATTAATATTTGATCATCGAGATCAATTCTGAATCCATTCAATTGCTTCGTTCTATTTGAATTCAATTTTTAATTCCACGATAATTCATTGAGCTTGATCATGGATTCTTTTTATAATGCATTTATTTCAAAATGAATACAGTAAACATTATGGTGAGTTTGTTTTGTTGTACTTTTCAAATATAAATTTTGATGTTGATCCATCTTTGAGTGGAAAACTCTAAATTTTTTAAGTTTGAGTGACTTATCACTTGGGGAGGAAAATGATATAATCTTTTTAGTGGTTATTTATGAAATCATTTTTGTGAAAAAGAAATATTTTAAACCAGTATAATGGAGTTTTCCCAGAGTATTTGTTTTAATTATTATTCTATTATCTTTTTTAGATCATTTTTTCACTATTTGACTATAGTCTAAAAAATGTATATAAAAAAATTTCTTCCCATTCAAATTGAAAAAAATACACACAAAAAAAATTTAAAAAGTAAAAAAAGTAAAAAAAAGTAGTGTATTTCACCCACTGATGATAATAGTGGGATATTTTGAAAAGGAAATGTGGTCACCACCCTTCCCTATGGGTTCGACCCTTCTTGCCACTATATAATAGTTAGTAAGAAAACATATATTCTAAACATTTATTTAATTATAATGACAGTTGCGTCATGTTTTTAGCATCGTTGCTGGGGGAATCTTTATGCGACCAATTTTTCATAAAAAACATCAAAAAAATTTAACATTAAAAAAGAGATTTTTTTTGAAAAAATTGAATATTTTTTTTTAAAAAAAATGCTTTGATTTACTGTCTTTTTTTACCCATTATTACTAATTTCTTCTATTATTTCTCTATATCTACTATTCTTGTACATCTATTCTACTATTACTTGTGTTGAAATTCAAATTTTTTACACTTTTCATGAGAACTAGATTTACAATTGATAAATTAGATCCCCTAAACCATTAAATAGATATACATATTACATCTCTTAGGAAGAGAAAAAAACTGACCTTCAATGAAATGCCTTGTGAGTACTCTCTTGACTTCATTATATATTTCTATTGTATTGACCCACAACTACCACTTAGCAGCCTTAGTGATGAATACCTCAAACTGAGAGTGATCCTATTTTTCCTCAAGGGAAATGCTAGGACCTGGTTCCAATAGTTAATGGAAGAGATAATTGTAACCTAGGATCTAGGGTATAATTATTTAAAATTGAAATTATATCATAAGAGGTTGAAATCTATGATTAGGCACCAGATCACTAGATTCCTTTAAGATGATGGACAACTATTTCATGAATCCTAGGATAAGTTTAGGTGAATGCTTAGGCAGTTTCCTAACCACCAGTGCACACCCCAATTCCACATGGATACCTTCTATAATAGCCTCACCCTCACCACCAAAACATGGTGGAGTAGGCTACTGGAGGGAACACTAGTGATAAGACAACTGATGATATTAACTAGATCTTCAATAATTTTGCTCAAAACTCCTATCACAAATTCTCTATAAGGAGAGACATTGTTAGGAAGAAACAAACTCCTACACCTCCTGTTAAATCCCATGCAGTTGGATTCTTCAATAAGAATATTCACACCAATCATAGAGATTAGTTCCACCACTATGGAATGTATATGCATTCACAAAATTGTTGTCCAAACATTTATTTTTCTTGTCCAGCTTCTTGAGAAAGAAATCATTGCTATCTATGGTCCTTGGATGTAGCCCAATGAGGGTCCAATCTCAAAATCCTTGAATTAGGGGTATATGAACCATACAAACCTATCTTGGAGGGCACAAGGAGTTGTTTGACCTATTTCCCCTCTTGGATTCCAGTGGCCTCTTAGGTAGTAATTCCAACCCAACCTCAAGCTAAGGTTGAGTCTACCAATTTTGAGGATGAGGTGAACAAAATATTTTCTTATTTAATAAGGATATTTGATGAACCAAATACAAAAATGATTTTTATAAAATTCAAATGGATGGAAGTATGAAGAACCTGGAAATTCTAATGGGACAGTTTTCTAGAGAATCTAGTTATAAAGAAAAAGGTAGGTTTCATAGTACCATAAAAGTTAGTGCAAGAGATAATTCTATGTATGTAGTAACTAGAAGATTTCTTAACACTCAATATGAACCTGAAATAGTCTTTCAAAATTCCCAAAATATAAAACTTAATTAATTTGAAAATAAAAATATTCTTTTAACTCATTCTCTAAATCAATAGAAAAGTCATGAAAATGAGAAAAATTTGAATTTTTCACATGGAAATCATGTAGAATTTTTTTAATGACAAAAATAATTTAGGAAAGAATAAAACAGTATAAGTGGTCAGATACATGACTAATATTCTAAAAAAATTTCTCACTCATCCCTTTTCATGAAAAACAAAAAACTCAAAGAAATAACCAAGCTGTTCTTCTTCAGTTCCTTAGGCTTTTGACCAAGCTCCATGTAAACATACAATTTATCAAAGATATAATTCAAATCCCATCATACATGAAATCACTTAAAAATATAGTTTTAAATAAAAAAGGATAATGAAGAATTTTCTATCTACAACCTAACTGAAGAGTTTAGTGTTGTTCTCCAAAAAAAATAGAACCCAAACTCAAGGACCATTATAGAATTTTCATACCCTATACCTTAGGAAATTCTAACCAACTAGATTATATGTGTGACTTAGGTGATACCATTATCTTTCTCCCACACTCAATATTAAAATAGTTAACCTTGGGTGATATTCCACCCAACACAGTAATTATTCAGTTGGACAACTAATCATTCACTCATCATATGGGGAGGGTAGATGACCTGCTAGTTAGAGTTGGGAAATATTTTCTACCAGAAGAAATCATAGTTCTAGATATGGATTGTGACCAGGAGGTTCCCATCATTCTGGGTAGTTTCTTCTTGGCCACTATTGGTTCCATAATTGATGTGTCTAAGGGTCAATTAATTTTTATTATTGGAGATTAACTATAAGATCTTAATTTCTTAAAAAATATCAATTGACCAACAATTTATGAAAACTAATCTATGATTGAATTCACTGAAGATAGATTTTTATTTGAAAATTGTGAAGAGTCTGAAAATGAATCGATTGCTATAGAAATCAGTTTGAAATCAGAAAATCATTTTTCATATTCTAATCAATCCACCCAAACTAAAAATCTAGAAAACAGTTGAGAACTAGAAAACTATCCATTTTCTATTTCTTTTGGACATATTCCATCTTCTTCAAAACATAAATAATTTTACAGGGAACTTTGAGGTTGTTTCTACTGTTAATAACAATTTTAAAAAAATTGATGGATTGTAGGGAGAGATGATTAAGCAACATGACACTTCAATTTTAATGAATTCTGAAAATTCTGAACAAAAATTCTTTGAGAGTTAATTGTCCAATTGGGACAATAATAAGGAATATATTATTCTGGGACATGAAATTGAAAATATATCATCATTCCAAACTCCCTACAATAAATATTTTACAGATCATGGTCCTTTTAGGCTGAAGATTCATCCTTCAACTGAAAAACCAACCATCTATGAACTTAAAACACTTCATTCACATCTTATATATTCACATTTTTGTGTGAATTCCACACTCCCTATGATAATTTATTCTGATCTAAAAGATAATGATGAAGAAATATTTTTAAGTGAACTTAAAAAATACAAATATACCATAGGATGGACCATAGCTAATATCATGGGTATTCATATTTCATTCTACATGCATATTATTCTTATGGAAGTAGAACGTAATCGTTCTATAGAATTTCAAAAAAATATTGAATCATAACATGAATGAAGTGGTTAGAGAATAAGTGAACATACTGATGGATTCTGTAATAATTTACCTATTTCTGATGGTTCTTGGGTCAGTGTGATCGAGGTTGCCCCTATAAAAGGAGGTTTTTATATTGCCACAAAATAGTAGAATGATGAAATTAAATTTAGGAAGGCCTCCAAAAGGAGAGTCTGTATATACTATAGTATGCTTAATTGTTCCACTAGAATGGACCATTTTCTAATGTCATTCCTTGATCAAATGCTTGAGAGGCTTTCTAGGAATGAATTTTTCTGTTTCCTAGATGGGTATTTTGGTTACAGCCAGATTCCTCTAGCATTATAGGATCAAGAGAATGATACATTCCCATTACCCTTTGGGAAATTTTCTTTCAGGAGGATTCCATTTAGGTTGTGTGGAGCCCCTGCTACCTTTCAATGGTACATGATGGAAATCTATTCTAATATGACTGAGAGGATCATTAAGGTTTTCATGGATGATTTCTCCATTGTGGTATGAACATTTGATACTTGATTAGAAAATTTAGAGTTAGTTTTGGAGAGATTCATATAGAGCAACCTAGTTTTTAACTGGAAAAAATAACAATTTATGGTCTTTGAAGGTATAGTGTTTGGACATAAAGTGTCTAAGAGAGGTTTTGAGGTTGACACTGCTAAAATTAAATTCATTCAAAAACTAACACATCCTAAAAATGATAAAGGTGTAAAAGTTTTCTAGGGAATTCCGATTACTATAGTTTATAAAATATTTCTCAAAGGTCACTATTAACTTGTGTTCTTTTTTATTCATGGATAATGAATTTTTAGTTGATAATTATTGTGTAAATTTATTCAATCTCCATAAAGAAAAACTCACTACATGACCATTCATCACTACACTTGATTAGAAAATCCCTTATGAAAAAATGTGTGATGCTAGCGATATGGTTGTCGGTTATATCCTTGGAATAAAGAGAGATAAGATGTTTCACATGGTTTCTTATTCTAGTAGACTGGTAGATGCAGCTTAAAGAAATTACAACACTGCTGAAAAATATTTTCTAGTTTTGGTTTATTCTTTTTGGAAGTTTATGTAGTACCTATTGGGTTCAAAATTCATCATTTTCATTGACCATTATACTTTTAAATATTTATTATCTAAAAATGAAATCAAAATCAGTCATATTAGATTGATTATATTAATTAAATTGTTTGAATTATAAATAAGATATATGTAGGGAGTAGAAAATATAGTTTCATATCATCTATCTAGGCTTCCACATTCCTATTTTGAAGATCTAAGGGAGATAATACATTTCTTACCTAATGAGAAAATTTTTATCTGTGTCAATCAAGAAGTCAACATGGCTTGCATAATTTTCCAATTTCCTAGAATTAGGAGTTTTTCGCATATTTTTTTCTAATAAACAAAGAAATATATTCATATCTGAACTAAATTATTACCTTTGGTATGACCCCTTTATCCTTATAAGATGTGATTATTGTATTCTAAGATGGTGTGTTCTAGATGAAATGATATAACCTATTCTAGAGAGTTATCACTCATCACCCTTGGAAGGGAACCATGGTGGTGAATGGACATCTCAAAAGGTCCTTCCATCTAGTTTTTATTGGACAAAATTATTCAAGTATGATATGGGATATGTCGTAGATTGTGATAGATGAGAAATTTTAAGCAATGATGGTAGGAAACATGAGTTACCAAAAAAGTTATTTTAGAAGTAGAAAATTTTGATTTTTGGGGTTTAGATTTCATGGGTCAATTTCCATCATCTCATGGGAATGAGTATATTCATGTGACTGTAGATTATGTATTGAACTGTTTTGATATAGTAGTAGTGCCAACAATCAAGAAAACAGTGTCATAATGTTTTTTAAAAAGAACATTTTCTCATGATTTGGATTACCAAAAGACTTCATTACTGGTAATTCATTACATTTTAAAAACTACATGTTTATTTATTTGATAGAAAATTGAGACTATTCTCATAAAAATTTTACTACCTACCATCCACAGTCTAGCGGATATATGGAAATCTAAAATATGGAACTAAAACAGATTCTTGACCATACAATATCTCACTCTATTAAAGACTGGTTTATTATTTTGGATGATTATTTGTTAGCCTATAGAATATATTTTAATACCCCAATAGGAATTTCTCCTTAAAGGTTTTTATTTTGAAGGTGTTGTAATTTTCCTATGGATTTGAAACAAAAATCATATTGGGAAGTTAGGGGCTTAAATTTTGATTTTAAGAGTGCTGGTGAGAGACAATATATTGAGTAGATGGAGAGAGATGAAATTATAAGAGATTATTATGATAATTGAAGGATATATAAATAGAGAAATATTATCATTCATGATTCTGTCATAAACAAAAATGAATTTAAACATGGACAGATAATCCTCCCTTTTATTTCAAGACTCAAACTCTTTCCTGAAATACATAAATCCAACTGGGATGGTCCATTTACTAATGTTAGGGTGCTTTGGAATGGATATACTGTGATTATAGTTGAAAATAACCAACCAATGTTAGTTAATGGGTAGAGAGTTGAACACTATTTGGATATACCACCAAAGGGCTTGACTACATTCACTATGTTAGATAACTAATTTCGAATAAAGTCTAATTGAAGACTTTAAATTCAATGCTTCAGTGTAGTCAAGCCACAAACATTATTCTTTTCATATTTGTCCTTGTTTTAATTTTAAAATAATGTGTTGCTTTCATTCCCTATATTTATAGTGTAGTTCCTACTGCCTTTTGTTCTTACATAGGAATCTTGTTTTCTAAGTTAAAATGAAGCTCTTGGTGTCATTAAGAAGTGGAATTCCAAAGCATAATAATAAATGAAAATTTTCAATTCAGGTATGTACTTTAATCATAACTCTACATTCATTTTTCTACTCATTTTGTTTTTAAAAACACACTTATATGTCCCAATTACACTACTATCGGTGAATCACTGGTAGTAGTGTTGGTGAGTCATCACTTTCATGTTACTGTATAAAAAATAGTATTCTGCATATCTCTTGGATAGAAATTTTTTCTAAATATATATCTTTGCTAAATAATTATGCTGGAAGTACGATTTCCTAAAAAATTTAGTGTTATGAAAAATTTCTGATTCATTTCTGGATGTTTTAAAAAATTCTTCATGTAGTAAAGAAAGTATGTTATATGTCACTATACAGAATATTTTTATGCATGCACTGCAGTGTTAAATAAATTTCTACATGCCCTTTCTTGATAGAAAATTTATGTTCATTTTAAAAAATCTTCAGTGTATGAGATTAAGTGTTTGGGGAAGTTACCCATGGATGCTTGCTTCTATTTAGAGTGTTTATCATACCATTATATGCTCTTTTGAAAACACTTTTAAAGTAATTTCTCAACATTCTTACACTCAATTAACTGTTTAATTTTTTATATTACATGAATATTTTTGAACTATATTGATAATTTTTGTCACTTCCTTAATTTATAATGCATTCTAACCTTATGTAACATAGTTTTTTATTTGGTAAACAGATTCTTCAGATATTCTATGAGATCATTTAATGATTTCAGTAATCTACTATAAAGAAAATCTATTTCGAAAATTAAATTTACAATTATTGTCATCTCCACAAGTTGGGTTTTATTTGAGAGGTAGGGGTCAATGATTTATTGATCTAAATTATGTCTCAATAAAAGACCATAAAATCAAATAACTCTTCAAAACATTTGATAAAAAGTGGTTATAGTTTTTCAAAATTCGTACAATTTTTTGATTCACTCTTTACACTATGTGAGTCTTTCCTAAGGAAAATTTCTTATTTGTAGTTAGAAGTTGCCTTTAATTTGAATCTTGTGAGGGTGGACGATTTATGAGTGATTTTTCTTAGCGAATTTATGAATTTTTGGTTATGTGACTATGATAGAGAGTAATATATGATAGTCTTTTGTGGAATTTAGATCATATATTTTGGAACTGGAATTTCTATCTTGATCATAGGGGACTCACTTTTTTATATTTATTAAATTAAACCGCTTTTTGACCAAGTTGTAGTGAGTTTTATATGAATCATTTGAAACTGGAGTAAAATGGGCATTTAGGATCCCATGATGAATCTTTGAGACCCTAGGGACTAGATGCATTTCTGTTAACATAAATCCCAGTGTACAATAATGAATAATTGCATTTTCACAGTGCTCAACAAATGTTACATGGCTTAGGAATAATAAAATAAATTTTTTTGGGTTAATAATGATTATATTAAGGTGAGGGGAATAATGAAAACATGATGAATAAGGCGAACGTTGGTTTATGTGGGAATAATTTAGGTTTTATAAATAAGGTAATTCAAAAAATATATATTTATTTTTGGATCCAAAAATAACGTTGAAGTTCAAGGTTCTTTTTAATATGTTTTTAATCCCACAATTTTTACCTCTTATCACTCGTTAATTTATATATTGAGCTTAAATTGTAATAAATCACTGGTAGACTCATACATGATGCAGGAAATCCACAAAAAATGTAATATTCATTTCTCTATTTATTATCCAGTAATAATTTTTAGTTGGGAAAGATTTATTTGAACATTTTATTTCAAAATCCTATTGCTCGGTTTTGTACTCTTCCTCTGAACTGATAAACATGTTAAATTTCTTGTTGACTAATAAACACACTTATTTTTTTTCATAGTTAATAAAACATGGAATTTCTTGAAGGAAAATAATTTTTATGTGTGGGGGAATTCGATGTGGCTCTAAAAACACATAGTTCTTCAACTTATTTTTAATTTATATATTTTAATTTAAATAATTAACATTAAACATTTACTAAATAATTGAACCTTTTTTACTTTTATAATTAAATCCATTAATTAATCAATCTTTATAACAGATATTGTATTTTAATCCTTTATAAAACACTTATTATGTTTTACTCTTCTTAATATTCTAATATCATCAAAAGTTTTTATTCTGCATTAAATGATATTATCTTGTGGTGTTTGAATTAATTAATTATAAGATATAATATTAAATTCTTTTAATATAGATCAATTAACATGAAATAACTTTATTAGTTATTCTATTTACAATTTTTTTATTCATTAGTAAAAGATAAGAATTCATGTATTAATTTAATAAAAAAATTGGTTTTTCATTTTAAGTCTTCATATAGTATATTAATTAATTAAATTATATTTTTAAATATTTAATCACATTAATATTATATTTTTTTTATTTTTTTAATGTTATAGAATTATTGTTACATTAAGTTTTTTTTAGTTTTTTACTCACTCACAGTTGCTTGTCGGTCTCACCGAAACTGCACTTTTTGTTGTTGGCGGTGACTCAATGTGTCAAAAAAACAATTCCTTTTCGCTAACTGTTTCCTCTTCCTTTGTTATTTTTCCTATTTAATTATTGAAATCATTAATTTTAATCTTAATATTTAAAATTTCATTTAAAATAAGTTTAACAATAACTATTTTTTTGATAATTCTGTTTACAATTAATAATTTAAAATTGAAAGTTGTTTCTTTGATTTTAAAATAATCCAGTAGTTTATTTATTTAATTTTCCTAAAATTTAATTTAATTTTTATGTGTATAATTAATAAATTAATTACTTTAAATGAATTATGTGTTAGTTTTATTTTTATCTAATTAATGGTTTAATGTTTAATTTTTTTGGTTAAATTTCTTTTGGGTCACCAACACACCCCGTTTTATTTCCTCTTTTTGTTGGTCTCTTATGCCTATTTTTTAACATTTGGTTTTAGTCTCTCATGAAACCTTACTTCTCCTTTTTCAACTATCAATATCACATGAGCTACCAACACATCCTTCCTTTTTTCAGTCTCATCAACCCAGCTCCTGATCTACACAGAAAATAAAACCCCTACAAACCATCTCGACTAAATCTGGAATCACCAAATGCCAATCAACTATCTAGATATGAAGCTTCCTGAGAACAGTGGGTTATCCCACTATGATCCAAGATCATGGATCTCACCTATAATCACCTCAAGCTAGAACCCTTTCCGTAGATCTGAACAAAGTTCTATCTCCACTAAACCTCACCACCTATTCGTGCCACTCAAACTGATGTAGTGTGTCCTCCACTTGGATTTGGGAACCCACTATCCATGGAGATGCATGCCACCGCCTCCGCCTTCCCTCACCATTGGTGGACTTGCTTCCGGTTGGGGTGCAATGGAGAATCATGGCCACAAAAACACACAAAAACGGAATCAAAATGATCAACACAATATTTTACGTGGTTCAACGATTTGCCTACATTCATGAGAGAACCAGGGGGTGGTTTATTCTCTTCGTTCTCGTCGGAGGATCACTCAAAGATTACAGATACACACACCTTACAAAACAACTAAACAGTATGAGATCCAATTCCATTTAAATAGAGAAAAAAATCCAGCGTTACCATGGGTTGGTTTGGGTAGCTCATCTACCCAGGAAAAATCTCCTGCCACCTACTACAGTCCACAAAAGCTGTTGTTGGCTGGGTTGGCTACCAACCCATAGACAAAGATGCTTCCAACCTTTACTCCCACTGAAAAATCCACCCCATATTTCGGAGTTTTCACTACAAATCTCCCCCTCATGACCAATTTGGGGTTGAATCTTTACCTAAAGTCTCTTTGTAGGTGTTTAAAACTTCATCAACAAATCGAACACGCTTCTTCACACCAGAGGACGTGGCACTTCCACCATCTTCAATCAAGCTCAAGCTGACTATGATCCCCATAAAATGATACAACCCTTGGTACTCATTTCGTGTAAGCTTCCCTGTATCCCCAAGTGAGACTTCAAACACTCCACTTGATATAAAAATCTTGAATCCTTTCGCATCGAGCCTAATTAATGATATTAAGTTCTGTATCATCTTTGGAATGAATTACACGTTAGAAAATTTACATACTCCTCTATTGGGTGTCTTCAATTTCACCACCCTGAATCCTCGAACCTCACATGTTGACCCATCACCAAGTCTCACCATGTATTGCACCTGCTGAAAAGTATCAAATGTACATCTCGTTCTACATATATGTCCTGAGCACCCCGAATCCAAAACCCATCCGTCTTCTTTTAGAGTTTGAGCCCGCTCATTCTTCCTCTTTAGAAATAGGCATGCCCTTTTCATGTGCCCATATCTTTTTTAGTAATGAAACTGCACTTATTCCCGATCAACTCTCTTATCTGAGGGAAAAAATCCCATTCTCACACAGACTTCATCATCAGCCGATAATTCTATGATGTCTGTATCCTCCTCTTCAACTTTATTCTTCCTAGCAATATACCGCATGCGCTCTCTACAATCACTTTTATAGTGACCCTTATTCTCTCACCAAAAACCGGTGATTTCACTTGGGTCACACACCCTATATTTTAGCCTCCATTCTTTACCTTCTTGCTATCGTTGTTGGATCCTCCCACATTTATCATCTTGCATCACCATGATTTGCTCGCTTGAATGCATCGCGGGTCTTCGGAATGCCTCCCAATCATGAAGTGATGCCATCACTTCGTCCAGCTTCAATGTCTCATTCCCTATTAGCAATGTAGTCACAAGCCCCTCAAATGAGCGTGGTAGGGGTGAAAAAAGAAAAAGCGCTTTATCTTCCTCTCCAACATTCGCACTGAGACCCAATAACCATGTCAGGATTTTGTTGAATTCATTGGTGTGATCCAACAAATTCATTCCCTCGTCCATGTGAAACTAGCACAGTTTCTTATTCAGGAATAATTTTTTGGTGAGAGACTTTTCTATATATCGTTGCTCCAACTTCTTTCAGATCTCCTTCGGGGATGTCTCGTCCAACACCGAGTATTTTACCTCATTCTCCAGACACAACCGAATTGTGCTAACAACCCGCATCTCGAGCACTTCCCAATCATTGACACTGGTTGTCTCAGGCTTTTCTCCAACCATCAGTCTGATCACGCCCTACTGTACCAAAATATCTTCCACCATTCTCTTCCACAAGACAAAATTGATTCGACCATCGAACTTCTCGATCTCATATCATGGTAGTGTTCCGCCACCAGCCATCATCAATGCCGCAAAACGCGATCACCACTGTCGATGTCATACCTATTTATCACCACCTGATGAAATGATAATTTTTTAAAAATAACCATATGGATGCGTCTGGAATGGTCGAAATAGTCGAAATCAACTCATGGATCGCAAAAATTGGACACCAATTGACTGAGATATAGTCAAAACACGTTCAATGATCTAGATCACCTGCTGACATGGCACGCTGGAGTTCTTTCCAGAATCTCATCGAAATTGTCCTCGGTAGTGTGAACAGTGTCGTCTTCTCCGGCACGATGGTAGTATTCACCCGCAGGTCTGACCAAACATTGACTATGGTTATCTCCTTTGTTTCAGCACCATTTTCAATGCCGCATGTGCCATTGGAATCGTCTCATTGTCCTCTTCTAATATCTGGGCTCAGAAAAAATTTTCGACCACTTTTAATTTTTTGGTCACCAGAAAATTCACTGCCACATTGCTATATTGACTCTGGTTGCTCCGACTCACCTATAATACCTCTTGTTGGGGTGCAACGGAGTTGCATGGCCACCAAAACACACAAAACAGAATCAAACAGAGCAACATAATATTTTACGTGGTTCGATGATTTGACTACATCCATGGGAGAACCTGGGGTGGTTTATTCTCTCCGTTATCATCAGCGGATCAATCAAAGATTAAAGATACATACACCTTACTCCACAGCTACACAACATGGGATCCAATCCCATTTAAATAGACAAAAAAAACCAGTAATGCTATGGGTTGTTTTGGGTAGCTCATCAACCCAGGATAAATCTCCTTCCAGCTGCTGCAGTCCATGAAAGCTGTTGTCGGTTGAGTTGGCTACCGACCCATGGACGAAGATATTGTTAACCTCTTCTTCCGTAGAGAACTCCACCACATATTTGGGAGTTCCCCTCCCCCCACATCCTAGAGGATTTGAGCAACGAACCAAGTTTGCACCCTTGGTTTTGAGAAACGAATCATCCCTATTGCCTAGGATATAGATGAAAGGGGGGAATGAGTTAAAAAAATTAAAATAAAATAATAATAACATAAAATTAAAAAAAAATATAATATGAAAAATAAATAAATTATTATTAATAATAAAATAAATTAACAAACTATTTAATTAAATAAAATATTAATATTAACTTTTAAATAAAATTTATAAAAATTAATAAATAAATTTAAATATTTTAATAAATATCGTATTATAATTTTACATCTCTTTAAATAAATTAATAATAATAATAAAAAAATTTAGAAAAATTCATTAATATAACTAAATAAATAGTAATATAATTTAGGAATATAATAACTAATTTAAAAAATTAATAAAATAAATATTAAATTATAATCATAATAAATAATTATATTATAATCTTAAAAAATAAATTAATAACATATTATTATAAACTAAATAACATAATAATACATGTAATATATAATTAATTAATTAAATATTTATTTAGAATTAACATTTTATAGTATAATTATTCACTTTTCAATATTATAATTATTACAGGAACATGACAGAGACTAAAATATTTCCAAATACATTCAACAAACTCGTGCAGAGTTAGTTATAGGGTAATTATTCATGTGACGTGTCATTCATGAAAAAGTGAACGTGCACGGTGAAAAAATGAAGTACAAGATTAAGTCATTGGATAATAGTAGTGACATGCCACACATGATAGAGGTATTTGAACATAGGAGTAGCAAAAAAGAGGGGAGACAATTTAATCATGATTCACTTTTACAAAAATTACTTCTAGAGGAGAGTGAGAGAAGTGAGATCCTGGAGAGAAGATCCTAGGAGTACTCTTGGAAACTACCAGGAGGACTTCTTCTAGGAGATTTGAGGACCAACGACGCATCATATCATAGTTCATATGGGATTCTTTTTTCTTCAATAGTTTTCTTTCAAATCATTTTATTATAATCAAATGATAACAGTTGTAGTATTAAATATGATTGTACTCTCTACCTTTTAGTTTTGGGGAAATCCATTTCTATGGGCTATCTTTTAATCTCCCTTTTCACAATTTCATTTTAGTGTATTCATATTTTATCGGGGAGATCAATTATGAATCCATTCAATTGATTCATGATATGTTCATTAAATTATTAATTCCATGATCTTTCGATGAGTCAGATCATAAATTTTTTTTAATTATCTTAATTCAAAAAGAAAACTTCAGAACTTATAGTGAGTTTGTTATGTTGTCCTTTTGAAATATAAAATTTATAGTTAAACCTTTCTTGGAGTGGAAGACTCCAAAATTGTTCAAGATGAGTGACTTATCACTTTTTGAGGGAAATATTCAGTCTTTTTAGTGGTCACATATGCAATCATTTTTTTGAAAGGTAGATATTTTTAACTAGTATAATAGAGTTTTCTCCGGGCATTTGTTTTTATTGTTCTTCTCTTAGAATTTCATGATTTTCTTTTTCAGTTTTTGATCATAACGTCTAAAAAATTATATAATAAAAATTCATTTCATTACTACAAATAAATATATACACAAAAAATATAAAATGTTAAAAAAGAAAAAAAATAGTAGTGTATTTCACCCATTACGAACAATAGTGGGTTATTTTGAAAAAGAAATTTTGTCCCCAACCTTCCATGTGTGTCTGACCCTACTTGCCTCTATATATTAGTTAATAGGAAAAATTAAATTTTAAACCTTGATTCAATTATAATTATAATTGGTTCAAAAAACATTTTATCTTCAAAGACCTATTACTATTAATTTTTGGGGTCCATTTTCCATGAGTGTGACATTCCATTATTGAAATGTTAGGAATATTTACTAAATATCCCCTATTCTTAACTTATAAAAGGGACCCCCAAAAAAATTATAGTTTTTATTAAATCTTAAAATACCTCTAATAAAAACTCATATTAAAATGAAGGATATTTTTTATTCTCATGTGACTATCCCTAAAAGTATTAACCCCTTTTACAACAGATATAATTCATGAAGTGTCGTATATGTTCCTAACCATTTATTATCATTTATTTTTTCCTTATGTTGATATATACTTTATGAAATTTTATTTCATCATATAAATTTCATAACAATATTATCTTTATAATATTAATATATTATAATACTGATTTTAATAGCTTTAACATTCATTTTATTTTTTATTATGAAAAAAAGAATTGACATTTGAGTGTGTGTAGAGTACCACTAATAAAGCTCAAATTTTCTCATATTATATTATATAATTCAAGGATTTTAAACCCACCATAGTGTTATTTAATGGGAAGTTGTCATGTTTTTAGGTTTTTGTCTTATTTTTAGCTAAAACGAAAAAATAGCCTAATTATTGATTTTAATAGATTATTATTTCATTGGTATTTCAATCATATATTATGATATTTTAATTAAAATCATGTGATTAAATAATTTTAGGAATACCTAATTTGTGGGATAAATTTATGAAAACTGTATGAGATCACAATTCAAATATCTGTGGCCCCAAATAAATAATTCTTTATGGAATGTTTTTCTAGACATCATGGTGGACCCTACTAAACTAATGGATCCATAAATATAGACTTGTTTCTACAAATCCATTTCTTCTATTTGGATATGGAATATAACTCCGGGAATCGATTCATTGTTAAATTTCAATTGAAAATTCCTTCATTAAAGATTTAATTGAATGAATCAACCACGGAAAAAAGTTAGGAAAAAAACAGGAAGAAAAAGTGGTGTTCAGTAATTAAATCATAACTATCTAACCAAAATTTCAAATGATCTGAAATTATCAGGGTCAATATGAAATTATATTTTTAAGAACTCTCAAGAAGACTCTTGAGTATGTTTCAGCCAATAAAGGCGGGTACACGACGTTTAAACCAAGTACACATCATGTACTTATTGACACACAGATTGCGACACAAACGTTCATATGAAGGACACAGAGGAAAACTCAGACCTGAAGAACACAACGTGTAACTTAGGTACATATTGTGAGGATATCGGTATGCATAAAAATTAATTCTACACTACAAGATTTCTGTGGGTTATTACCTATAAATTGGGGCCATATCCACCCATCCAAAAAAAGTCTGTGTAGAGAGGAGCAACACCACACCCTTGGGAGTCTGCCAAACAATGGAGGAGGATCCAGAACCCTCTATCTCCTCTATGGAGATCAAGATCACAAGGATGATTCAACACCTTCATGCCATAGTGGAGATTAGAGAGGCAACACAATAGATGAGTAGCTAATCCCCACGTGGTTGTGGACTGTGACACCAACCAGACACTCTCTTCTGAGTTTTGATTGTAATGTGTAACATATCATTGAATTTCTCTTGATGTCATATTTCATGGATAAATGATATTTCTTTATTTCATAAAATATATTTTCAATGAATTAGTTTGGATGGTTGTTTAACATATAAAGTTGAATGATTGTCTTCACTGTTTAAAATTATTCGACAAGATTTTGTTGTTGAGTATAGTGGTTTTGATTAGGTTTTATTTCTTGGTATATTCAAGTAATTTAATCAGTTCCTTAGAAAAAGAAAACAATAATATTAAGAATATAATACGAAATCTATATAAATTTGTTTATTCACCGAGGGATCCTTAGGGGTGCATTTAGAAATTCAATTGAGAAATATTTTTCTACAAGGAAGAGGGGAGTGTCTGAGTGGGTAAAGCTAGTACCCGATCACTATTTTAACTGTGAATTCAAAACCATTTTAAATATCCGTCAATCTATAAATTTCTTTATCGTTATTCTTAATTATATTTTTCAAATCCCCAAAATTCGGGTCATTCAAAACAATCTAAAGTGAATTTTTAGAAACTCAAATTACAACCTCCTCGAGAGAAAACCCTGTGGTCACCATTGTGCTACATTAAAAAGTGGAAAATATTGATTGAGGTTTTCATGACATAAAACCCTCACTATCAACTTGAACTATTGTTGAAGAGGATGCTAGAGTTGTTTTTATTTTTTATGACCTAGAATTCTAAGCCAAACCCTTTACCTTGAGACCCTGAAATTGATAGTAATTTTCACACTAGGGTTAGAGATACTAATCCCCCAATTGAAAGTTTTGAATATTCCACCAACACACCTAGGAGGGACTTAGTTGAAACTAAAATTCAAATTGATGAAAATAGAACTTTGGAAGAACTCGCTTCATTCTATGATGAAATTTAGGATAATCCTATAGAATACCTTGATGCACCTTCTAGGATTAAAATAAAATCTGGTTTCATCCACCAGATACCCAAATTCAATGGATTTATGAGAGAAGACCCTAACAAACACCTTATATAATTCAGTCACCTTAGTGTAAGAATGATGTTTCATGGCGTCGATTCTAACCAAACGAAATTGAGGTTTTTCCCATTTCATTATAAGGAATTTCTAAGGGATGGTTCTTCTATCCCCATTCAATCCTAATTCGAGATTGGAATGAATTGAAGAAAATTTTCCTCGAATATTTCTTCCCTAACTCAAGAACTACTTCAATTCAGAAGGAAATATGTGGAATTAGAGAACATCAATGAGATAAATTGCACCAATACTAGGAGTGATTCAAAATAATATACTTTAGTTTTCCCCCATCATCAAATCAGCAACCAAATTCTCATTAAATAATTTTACAATGGATTGTGTCTGACAGATAGAAGTATGGTAGATGCAACTATAGGAGGAGCTTTAGTCGTTAAGACACTAGATGTTGCTATGATTCAAATTGCAAATATGGTCCAAAATGCTCATAAATTTGGAACAAGATGCCTTCTCCATGTCAAAGTTACAAAAGAATTCCGACTAATAGTCCCAAAAACAAAACCATTGCAAGTCCATTATCTAATCTTACAACCATGGTATGGTCCATGATGCTATCAAACACCCCACCGACCCATCCTAAACCTAAATAAGCATTCCTACTGCATGTCCATGGTGGGATTTTTTCTTCAAATGAACATTTCAGTGAACAATGAAGACAAATGAAAGATCCTCATAAGAAATTCAATACAGTTTTTCCTAGAAATACATTTCAATAAAACTATCACAATCTATTTCTAAACAAAAAAATTTCAATAAGGGGTGGAATAACAACCCGAATGTAATATTTTTTCAACTGGAACAACCAAGAGGATTCTTCCATGGACAATAAAGTAATTCTCAACCATGATATTTCAATGAGTAATCCAATTCTCATTCTAGAAGCAACTTTCATCCTACCCCTCCCACTAAAATCTATGAGTGGAACATTCAATAAGAAATGAGGAAAAAACAAGATGAAATGAGGGAACTAAGAGAATTATCAAAAAAAAGAGAACCAAATGAATACCATGATGACTAAAATGGGTCAAATTTCCTCTAGTATTATTTTCATAATAAATCAAATGAGTGGTGGTTTACCCTCACAAAAACAAGTAAATTTGGGAAATAATGGGTAAGAAAATATGAGTGAAATGGAACTTAAAAGTGGCATAAAATTGAATGACCCTCAAATTGAGAACATCAAGCCTGATGCCGTCACTAGTAAAGAAAATCATTCCCCTGGTAAAAATGATGAAAAATATGATGATGATAGAAATACAATGTCAAGATAGGAAATATTGTTTTAATGAACAAAAAAATGATTGGAGGAGGATTTTTGGTCCATATGATTTTGCAAACCTTACATAGAATACCCCAGAAACATTCTAACCTCCACTGCCTTATCTACGGTGTGAACCACCACCGAAGTCATGTGCTTAAAATGAATTAGATGATGATTTTTTGGAATCTTTCCAAAAATACCAAGTCAATATTCCATTTCTCGATGCTGTGAATCATATTCCAGTTATTCTATGTTTCTTAAAGACACGTGTACAAACAAGAAGAAGTTCAATGTAGGAGAAGAAGTAAACCTTGTAAGTTATGTTTAATCAATGATTAAACATACCCGACAAGACAAGTGTAAAGACCCATGAATATTTACCATTCCTTGTACTATTGGGAAATATGGATTCAAAGATGTAATTATTGATCTAGGGGACTCCATCAATGTAATTCCTCATTCTATCTACTCATATCTTCAGGTTGGAGAATTGAAACCCTATATAAATATCATTCAACTTGCTAACCGAAGTACCACAAAACCTACTGGAGTTATAGTGGACATTCTTATCCAGGTGGAAGAAATGATTTTTCATTTTGACTTCCATGTTTTGGATATAGAAGATGATCAGTTCATCCCACATGCTCCCCTCATACTGGGGAGACCTTTTTTGAAAATAGAAAAAGCCATCATCAATGTTCACAAAGGAACACATTCACTAGAATTTGGAGGAAATGTAGTTTATTTACAAAATTTTCATTAAATGAACCACCCAATTGGGGATCATTAAAATCCCCAAGAAAACATGATCAATTGGTTTTCCTTTGACATGTTACCTAATTTTTTTGTGTGATGAAATGCCAAATGATGAGGTAAAAGATGGAAATTTGTCTAATACTAAATCAGATCAACAAGAAGATGAAATTGATGATGTTGAATTGTCTTGGGATGTTGAGATTGAAAATTTGAGCATCGATAAAGATTAATTTTTTGAAACCACCGAACCTGTTAGTGGTTACTGGGAGAAGATTCCAATTTTTCACATGAATCATGTCTTGAGAACATAAAAGGAGATATCTAAGATGTACATGGAGCTTCCTTAAAAAATATAACTTTTGAGAAGTTCCCTATGAACAATGAATCCACCCCACATGATATACAATTGAAACCCCTTCTAGAGAACCACATGTATGCCTTCTTCAGGGTGAATAAACAATTCTTAGTCATCATCTCAAAAGAGATGTCAAGATACCTGGAGAACAAATTGTTGGAAGTACTCAAGTCCCACAAGGAAGACATAGGATGGACTCTCTTTGATCTAGCAGGAATCAGTCCATCAGTTTTCATGAACAATATTCTACTAGAGGAGTAATCTAAACTAGTAAGACAATTTACAAGGTGATTGATCCCGAAATTTTTGGAGGATTAAAAGAAAGTGTAACCACACTACTAAATGCTAGAATTATTTTTCCCATATTTGATAGTAAATAGGTAATTCTAGTCCATGTGGTTCCACAAAAAGGTAGATTTACAATTTCAAAGAGTTAATTTTGTTATCTTATTCCTGTTAGGATTACAAATATATGAAAGATGTGCATTTATTAATGGAACATCTATTTGGTTATAATAAAATACCACTTCCCATTACAATTCCCTGATCAAGTTCATGAAATACTAGTTTGGAAACCCCTGTATTGTTATCTTGATAGATTTTCTAGATATTTTAAAATTCAAATTTCACTTGGGGATCAAGAGAGAACCACCTTCACATTCCCCTTTGGATCTTTTATATACAGAAAGATTCCCTTCGGTTTATGTAATGCTCCCAGAACATTTCAAAGGTGTAAGATTAGCATTATCTATGTGTTTTTGGAATCCTACATGGATGTTTTTATACAAGACTTCACTATTTATGGATCGTCTTTTGAATGTTGTTTGAAAATCTTAGCACTTGTCCTTGAAACATGCATCGAAATGATCCTTGTTCAAAATTATGAAAATTTCTATTTTATTGTTGGTAAGTGGATCATTATTGGACATATTATGTCCTATGATGGAATTCATGTTGATAAATGAAAATTTGAGGTCAATTCTTCATTTCCATCCCAAAAAACTATGAGATATGGGAGATCCATCCTTGGGAATGCTGGATTCTATAGGAGATTAATTAAATATTTCTGTAATATTGCACTTTCATTGTCAAGATTGCTACAAAAAGTTACCCCATTTGTCTTTGATAAGAATTGAAGGAACACCTTTAATGAGATGAAAAAAAGGCTGATAACCCATCCCATAGTTCAACAACCCAAATGTGACTTTCCTTTGAAATCATGGCCGATGCATCTAACTTTTCTGTTGGGAAGTGTTGAGTAAAAGGATGGAAAAGAAATCTCAGGCGATTTCCTATGCCTCTCGAACTCTAGATAGAGCCCAATAAAACTACACAACAACGGAGAAGGAACTGTTGGATACTTTCTTTGGTCTATAAAAATTTAGAAATTATCTTTTGGGATCCAAGGTGATTATTTTAACCAAACATTATCCTCTCAGATTCTTAATGAAGAAACATGATTCAAACCCAAGAATTAGGAGATGGGTCTTCCTATTATAAGAGTTTTATGTTGAAATAAAAGATAAAAAGGATGTTAGAACATTGTTACTAAACATTTGAGAAGGATACCATCTTTTGAGATTGTAAAACATCAGATATATCCACTAATTAAAGAAACCTTTCCTGATGAGGAGTTATTTGCTGCTCAAAGTGAATGACCAGGGTTTGATAATCTTGTGAACTATTTGGAATATGATGAACATTTCCACTAGTTTTCCAATTTTTTTGATAAACATGTGAGTGACTAAAGGAAATAAATTTGGGATAATCCTTACTTATGGAACTTTGGTAGTGATCTAAGGATACATAGATGCATTTTGAACTCTGAATTTCAATCCATCATAAATTTATCCAACACATTAAACTGTGGAGGACACATTGGACAATAGATAATAGCAAGAAAGAATCTTTATTCTAGATTTTATTGGCCTTCATTTTTAGAGATGCTTTCAAATTCTTTATAACCTTTAAAAATATTCAATTCCATAGAAACATTTCCTAGAGGAATGAGATACCACAAAAACAAATTTTGTTTTGTGATGTATTTGATGTATAGGGAATGGATTTCATGGTTCCTTTTCCCAAGTCAATTAGATATATGTTCTTATTATTGGTTGTTTCTTATTTGTACATTTAGGTAGAATCTATTCCCAAAATAACTGATGATTCCAAAAGTGTGTCCAAATTTGTGATGGGAAATTTGTTTTCGAGGTTTGTATTTCAAGATTTTCGGATTATAGATCAAGGTACCAATTTTTTATTAGGTATTTGGAACCTCTACTGAAGAAATACAGATTTCATCATAGGGTCTCTATACTCAATCATCCACAAATAAATGGCACGGTTGAGTTGTCCAATAGAAAGATCCAACAAATTCTATAAAAATATGTGATCCCAAATAGGAAGTATAGGATTTTGAGATTTCATGATGCTCTCTAGGCCTAAAAGACTTCCTTTAAAACACTAATTTGCATGTCACTATTCATATTGGTCTATAGAAAATCTTTTAGCCTCCCAATTGAGTTAGAACATAAATCCTTTTGGTTTGTTAAAACACATAACATGAATCTATTTTCTGTTAGAAAAGAAAGAAATATTTGTTTGTAGGAGCTAGAGGAAATCAGAAATAATGCATATGAATACTCTAGGAAGTAAAAAGAAAGATCAAAATCATTTAATGACGGGAAGATTCTCAACATAAACTTCAAGGATAGATACAAAGATCATTTATTCAAGGAAGGATTGAACCTGTTCCCAAGAAAATTTCATTCCAAATGGGATGGTCCTTTCATTGTTGCTCATGATTTTCACTTTTGTGGAATACAAATAAAAGAAATTGACAACGGGGACCCATTCAAAATCAATGGGAATAGGATGTATATTTTTCAAGATAATTTTAAAGATCCGCCAGGGGAGGATATCAACCATCAAGATGTAGAATACAATTGATCCCATGCTGTGCCTTTCCTTATCACTTATTTTTGTTATGTAATTAATTTCTTTATTTATAATTCTCATATAATTTTTTTTGTATAATGAGGACATTACACCAAATAAGTTTTGGGGGAGACACAATTATGGGTATATTAGTTTTTTGTGCGCTTTCTGTTGATTTTTTTTTCCAATTATCTTTCCCTTGTTTCTTTGTTTATTTTTCAAAATCAGTGTATTTTTATTTCAAAATTGTGTTCGTTTTCTTTCAAATTTTGAAAGATTTATTTTTCAAATTCCATGAAGTTTTTGAAACTCATGCCAAGGAGTGAACCAATTGATACATTGAAACTAAAAATGAATTAATGATGAAAATGAAATTGTTTTATGTTCAAAAATATGGAAAATTAATGAAAATACTGAATATTTATAAATATCATGCTAGATATCACTATCATTGTAATTGAAATTCCCATTCCTGCAAGGCCTATAATTCCTATTTTGACTTCTTCTTTACCTTCACCTCATTCATGAGATAACCAATTAATTCTTGTTTAAACCAGAATATGATCTATTTCTATCAAAACATGAGGGATGAGATATTTGTGATTAAAATTATAGAGGCATATGACTGGATTTTGAAGCCCCCTTTTCTTTCTCATACTTTTTATTTTGGACTGCCTTGCACATTCGATATTTATTGAGTACTTAGGATCCATGTACAACCTGTTAGGATATCCATATAATATGTTAAATTTCCCTATCCAACCTGCTCTGGAATTATAAATTCATGATCTAGTTGAACTTATGTGTTAGGTGAAGATAACTCATGATGTGATACCTCATTTGGTGTTTATTTGGGAGGAAATTCCAACATTGAAGACATATTTATGATGCTGGAATATTTTTTACTAAGATATGTGCCTATCTGTAGCTCCCAAATGAAATAGAGTTGTGCCTATTTCGAGCTCGCAAAAAAGGATGTTTTCCCTATCTAGAGCTTTAAAAAAAAGAAAAGGGTAAAAAATATTACTTATATGATGATGAAATATTGAATGAATGGGATAGAAAAGTGATGACCAGAGTTGATTTTTATAATATGACAATAAAGAGGAGACCATACATGAGTGAAAATTAAAATCATTCATTTTTTCTTCAAAAAAGCCAAACCCTTCTTATTCAGCTTCAAAAGTTTTCACATTTGAACCTACCCACCTCAGGACACTGAGAATCCTTGTAAACTCCTCATGATAATCACATATTCATGGATCACATTAGTTGTAGATGTAGAAATTTAACAATTATATGGTAATTCTTCTATATATTGGATGAGAAAATCCTTATTGCAAATCTATTTTGTGTGTTGAGAGAAAATGAATTGGAGGTATGTGTGTTGTGTGCATGGGAAGAGAAAATAAGTGGAAATGGATTGAATGATCAGAATTGAGAATATAAAATTTACTTTAATGAGTCATGATATCTTTTGATTATTTGTGATAATTTGGTAAAATTCATTGGTTTGTGTTTCAAATTTCACTATTTACTACTCAATTGCTCGAGAGTGAAATGCTTCAGAGTGGGGGATTGATAAAGTTCATATTTTAAAATATTTTATTCTATAATTCAATGTTTATAACCCCAAAATTGTTTTATTTAATTTTTAGTTGTTAGGTTATTAGTTTTTAGTCTTATTTTGAGATTAAATACAAGAATGGCCTAATTTTTGATTTTTAACAGATTTTTATATCATTGTTTTTTAAATTATATCATCTTCAATTTTAATTCAAATAATTTGATTAAATTTTTATTGGAATACTTCTTTTGTGGGAAAAATTTATGTCAACTAAACAATATCACAATTCAAACATCTATGGCCCCAAATAAATCAGTCTTTGTGGAATGTTTTTCTAGACAACATAGTGGACCCCACTTCACTAATGGATCCATAAATCCATCTTGTTTTTCCAAATCCATTTATTCTATTTGGATATGAAAGATGACTCATATAAGAGATTCCATATTAAATTTAAATATAAAATTCATTTATTAATGATTTCATTGAATGAGTCAAACATGGAGAAGTGTTAAGAAATAAAAAGGTAGAAAAATTAGTATTTGGTAATTAAATCATAACTATCTATCCAAATTTCCAAATGATATTCAAATTTTTGGGTCATTGGTAAATTCAATTTTCAACAACTCTCAAGAAGTATCTATTGGATTATTCGTCAATTCATGGTGGTTCATGATGTGAAAACATATTAAATCTCATGGACCAATCGACACATGGATTACAATGCGGTCATGGATTCGAATGATGTGTATGAAAACACATAGATGATGTACATGACGTGTACCTCCAGTACACATTGTGATGACATTGGGATACTGAAAAATTAATGCTATTCTGAAATATTTCCTTGGGTTTTTTCCTATAAATAGAGGCCCCATCCACCCTTCCAAAGTAGTCTAAGTAGAGAGGAGCAACACCACTACCTTGGGATTATGCCAAACGATGTAGGAGGATCCGGAGCCCTCTTTCACTATGGTGGAGATCAATATCTTTAGAATGATTCCATGCCTTCAATCCATTATGGAGATGATGGTGGTAGAATAAGGGATGAGTGGCTAATCCCCATGTGGTTGCGGACAGTGACACCCACCTGATACTCTCTTTTGAGTTTCGATCTTTATGTGTAAATTCTATTTTAATTTCTTTTGAACACATATTTCTTGAAAAAATGCGATTGCATTATATCTTATAATATATGTTCAATGAATTTTTTTGATGGTTTTTCATCCTATGAAGTAGAATAATTTTCTTCACTATTTATAATTCTTCGACAAGATCTTGTCATTGAGCATAGTGGTTTCGACAAGGTTTTATTTCTTGGATATATTCAAGTAATTGAATCACTTCATTAGGTAGGGTGACAATCATATTAAGATATTAATATTACATATATATAAATTTAGGTGTTAACCATGGGATCATTGGGGTGCATTTATAAATTCAATTAAGAAATATTTGTATATAAGGAAGAGGTGAGTGTCTGAGAGGGTGAATCTAGTCTGTGACTGCTGTTTTAATTCTGAATTCAAACCCATTTTAAATTTCCTTCAATATATAAATTTACTTCTTATTTGTTTTAATTACATTTTCAAATCCCCAAAATTCAATTCATGCTAAAACAAAAAAAGTGACAGTTTTGAAACTCTAAATGCAACCTCCTCGAGATACAACCTCATGGTCACTACTATGCTACATTAAATGGGAGAAAATATTGATTGAGGTTTTCAAAACATAAAAACCTCCCCATCAACCACATCCATAATATGTAATGTTTCAATTTTCTTTACCACCCAACACCAATAGGTCCAATATTAAATTTAATTAATAATTTTGATATTTTTAAAATATTTTATATATAAATATGATAAGAAAATATTATTAATTTATCTCATTTTTTGTTAAATTAAATCATCATCTAAGATTTTTTGAGGACTACCACCTCCTTGGGGTGGTTGATTTCAATTTTACTTTTCATCTCCATATTACGAGGCCTATCCTGAGAATGAGTTTAATTATAATATATTAATTTTATGAGATATATATCCTTATTGTATGAAACATTGGGGAACCTACTACTGATATAAAAAACAAACCATTATTTTAAATCCAATCATTTAATAAAAGCACACAATGATAAAAATCATTAATTATATTTTAGAAATATATTTATATATAATAAATATTCTTCTAAATAATTAATAATTTTGATATATAATACTATTAAATAATCAATGTAATTATTATTCTACTATTTTAATGATTTTTCTTCTAAATCATCTCATAATCATCCATTTAACATGGTATGTTTATGTTTCGGACAATTTGGCAACCGACATGAAAAATGAAATGAAATTATATCATGGATGAGAATGAAAAACTTAATTACCAGTATAACATGATATAAATAAGTTAATATATTTTTATTCTGTAAAATATAAATCAATATTTAACTTGTTAATTAAGAAAAGAACCCTCATTGGTTAAAAACCACCTTAAATGATGGTTGTCAATTTCATCTTCCCAGATGAAGACTAAAGTAATCATGAAAGTAAATCTTTTAATTCATAAATAATTTTAAATTTTCTATTATAAAAAAATTATTTAACTTGTAGTGATGATATTTGGGATAAGAAAAAAAAATAGCACCACTATTATGAATGTAGTTCAACATTATCATGTCTACCAACACCTAACATATATACTTGGAAATAATTAACTAATATACACATAGAGAGTAATCATAAATGATTTTTTAATAGGATATATATTTATATGATTTTTTTCTAAAATAATTTATTATAGTATTTTTTATTATAAATAATCAAAGATTGCATTAAACTAAGAGGGAAAGTATGTAAGGGTTTTTTTTCTTCAAAAAAGTAATTTCTTGAATCATATTTTTTAATATTCACCATGGTACATTTAATATTGTGTGATTATATGATAAGTAATTTATTTTACCATATTCATTGGGGTTGGTGATTCATATAATTTTATATTTTAAAAGGCTATCGACTCAAAAGTTACCGAACATGAATGTGATATTTTTTAAAATGTTATTCAAACTAAAAGTGTTTCATAGTCAATATTATTTTTAAAAGAAGATTTTTTCAAAAAAAAATATCCATATTAATAATTTATATTATTTATAAAACCTCATAAGTTTCCACAGATTATTTTTGTGTTTTTATATGTCCCCTCCATAATTCTTTCCACCATGGAAAATATTTTACCTAAAGCATTTCTTGTTTGTGAAACCAACTTCAAGTATTTCTTTCTATATGAAACAACAATTTTCATTATCTAAATTAAATGGATAATATTTCAATTGTCCATATCAATGGTCTAATAATTAATTAAGTTATATTTCGTAAATTTTAATTTTTAAATATCTAGAATCATATTTTTTATGATTTCTATTTGGGTCATTTTCATCAAAGTATAAAAAGAATCATTTTTAACATTTTATTGGTAGTAATACCATTCTAATATATTTTTCCTTTATTATTTTATATGGGATTCTTCCCACTTCTCGTAAGAATGGTTTTCATGTAAATCAGTATCATTTTACATACAAGATGCTTAATCATGTATATTATAATAGTGTAACTATAAATCTTCATTATCTAAATGGCCTATGTAATTTCCCTCTATTTTTTAGGAATGACCAATCACTGAATCATTATTTCTGAATCATCCAATATGTATAATACTTAATTTTATTCAAATCCCATTCCTTTTTTAAATAACTTATTTTTATTCGTTTGATTAAATGAATTTAACCCAGTTTCTATACAATGCTTTATGTTTCCAAAATTTTTTCATAACCCTCTATCACTTATCATTATAATATAACCATTATATTTTTTATTAACATGATTTAATGTAATTTACCTTTATGTTTACTTGATTTCATTAGATAACCATTTTTTTCTGTTTTTAATCATTTTATAATTATTGATGGAGTTATTAATGATATATATTAGTGAATCTACATGAAACCCATTTAAATTCCATGGTTTCATTATTTTTTTTAATAAATACCATTTTTCATTTTTTTTGATATAAATGTTAATTAATTTCATTTATAAATTTTTAAGAAACCTATTTTATTTCCTAGGGTTCATTATGATTTTATAAGTGATTAATTTTTATGCGTAAGTCATAAGTATGGATGATGACGTGCACTAAATTATGTCTACCTATAATGTAGTGGTTAATGATTATACCTCAAGAAATAAGTATTTGTGAGTATATTTTAGTTTCTCTTAATATTTAGAACCAATTATTTGTCTCATGAATGTAATGTCCCAAATACAAATGTTTTTTCAAGATAGTAACCCCTTTTCAAATTATAAAATATCTTGTCATTGTTGTGTTATGCTCTCTTGGATATGGTTTTTTTGACTTATGTTTACACACATTTTATTCATGTATTTTGATATTAAAATTCTTATATAAGGATTTATGATATGTTTTTTTAGATATGATGTTCCTTATGTATATAGATTATTCACATACTGTGTTCTTATTTATACTTACAATATTAAATTTTTATCACATATATTTACCATTCATGAACCTTTGTGCTAACTGATTTCTTATTTTCCATTTCCCAAGCATATCGTGATGATTAAAATGTATAAGA
The DNA here is from genome assembly GCA_963277665.1 of Viscum album. NCBI lineage: Eukaryota > Viridiplantae > Streptophyta > Magnoliopsida > Santalales > Viscaceae > Viscum > Viscum album. The sequence continues at coordinate 1,958,046,359 of OY728127.1, forward strand.
TGTATTTTATTGAGTATAGTTTGGAATAAATATAGAGAAATATTCACAAGGTTTGTAAAATAACTTAATTATGTATCTTATCCAGAAGGCCCCTAAAACCACTATTTATGGGATTGTGTAATTATTTGTTAGATATAATGTTTACCAAGTGGAAATTATTTTAAAATAAAGTAATGTATTGAGTAGTTTTCTATAGTTGGTATCATAGTATAGTATCATTATCTTTGAGGATAAGTTTTGTAATGTTTTTCAGGGTTAGATAATGACAGTGAAAATCCTTGAGATGAGCTTATGTTTATGATGATATCCAGAAATAAGGGTATTATTTTGAGAAGGGGTTTTACAAGAAAAAAATCAATGTCTGGATACTAGAATGCGGATGCAGGGTCGAGAAATATTATACCAAGGGGTAAAAACCATTATGGGGGTATGCTTAGTGTTAACTGAATTGCATCCTTGGGCATGATAAATTGGAAGAAAATTTAGGCAATTTTTGGGTATATGATTTGGTTGATCTGGAGCTCTTTTTGGACTAATATAAAAGATTTATTTCTCAGCTAACTTTAGGGATTAAGATGATATTTATAAGATAACAACGTTAGATGTAACCCATGTCAAATTATAATTTATATAAGTTTAACTGAAGGAATTATATTCTAATGTGTTAATAAAAATTAAAATTACCTTTTACTGTTGTAATTCCATTTTTTATTATGAAAATTCCATTTTATTTCCATTTTTTATCACACATGTCAACCCTTTTAGAAATTTTAATCGATGGAAGTAAAAGGAATGATTGGTATAAGGAATAATTTAATGATTACCTCAAAAAAATCCAATAATAACGGGAGTTTATATGAGGGACCTTCTCATTACGACACAACTACTATATATCAAATAATGTGAACCTAAAAATGTCCCAATCACATCAATGAAAATAATGAAGGATATTAATGAATGATAATGTGTTGAAAATAATGATGTAATAAATCATCAATTTATTTTATTTTAAAAATCTAAATGAACCACTATGTGGATTTCCTCAAGGGGACTGAAAAATGAATATATTTTTTTAATTTGGTGTAATAATGAATCAAACTAACACAAGAAAAGAAAGAGTTTAGTTAAAAATATTTACTTAAATAGAGTCCATCACAACTTAACATTAATAATTTAATGTCTTATGTGTAGTGAATATGCTAATCGTCTATTTCTATTCATTTATCCATGTACTATATAATATGTAGAGGATAATCAACCTATAAGACCATAGGGAAATGAAATTTCCTATGAAAGAACCCTCTAAATATGGATGTTTATATTTATGGTATAGATACCTTCCTATCTAGTTTTTTTGGCATCTCGTTTTAATTTTATTGTATGAAAACTTGTTTATATATGAAGTTTTATATGAAAATTAAATCACAAACCTCATGAAATGATTATCAAAGAAATATTTCAATGTTAAATTTATTATATTACAAGATTAATCAAAAAATATTCCTTGACAAGATATAAGAAATAATATAGGTAAATTTCCACTAATATTAAAAAAATATCATTTGAATATAATAATTATATAACTAGGTAAAAACTTGTTACCATGGTGACAAAAAAGTGGTAAAAATGAGTATACTAAGTTTTAAAGAGACATGTCTATTAAAAAATAAATTTTATTTTAGTGTTTGAGGTTTTTATGGTACATACACATTCTCTCCACTTTTATTTCCCAATTTTATATTTATTTTCCTTTCAACTGACATTACATTACAGAATTTAGTTGGGAGTTTACAAAATTGCCCCTTACTTTCACTTGTAAAGGAGATCTCCACTCCTTAGTTAGTATCACAGAAAAAAACTATGAATTGAAAAAATATACACATAAATCCCCCCAAACACTCATATATAACATAAGGATGTTTTGGTAATCCCAAAATACCATCCCTCAATGGTTTAAGGCCATATCAATTAAGATAATCAAAATATATGATCTATAAGTTTATAATACCTCTTTGTCTTTTCATATTATTTATGTGTATTTATAACTTCAAATTTCTTTAAAAATATTAAAATTATAAGAATAATATCACTATTGTTGTTAAATTTCATTATAATTATTGTACAATCTTTAAACATGTTTCCCCTAAAAAACTAAAAATGACTTTCGACTGTGCACATACTACCGCTTCCAAAAAACACAATGTTTCATTTTTCTTTTCCAACATACATAGATGGACGTAATTATTAATTTAATGCAAACTAGTATATTTGAAAAATATTCCTTATTATGAAATTATAAAATATATTATTCATTATTCCCATTATTTGGAAAATGAAATATTTATCCATACAAGCGCGTCGACTACCACCACCATGTGATGAATGATTTCATTTTTCATTTCAATAACCAGAATATATTGATGTTAATGGTATTATTTTGTTAATTGTATAAGAATTATTTTCATAATATAATTATTTTTTAATGAAAAATTAGTGAAAATAATGAGGATATAGTAAATAAATGATTACCATTAATTTAATCATTTAAAAATGTGTCAAATAAAGAAAATTTGTATTAAAAAATATGCAATATTTTAATATAAATTATATATATATATATATATTATAATTATAATATATCACACTAATGAACACCAAAATGTATCATTATTCAAATGGTATAAGGATATTGTAACCCAATTACCTCAAAATATTTTATTTAGCTTGGCATGTAAATGTTTGTGCTAGTTTGACCACATATTAACACAAATATATGAAATTATATCATGTCAAATAATCATAGACATAATTAATGGTATAATATGATATAAATATGGAAATAATTATTTTAATGTGCTCTAGAAATGATATAACAATATTTAATTTATAAATTAATGAAATACCCTTTAAAAGATTGATGCCATTGATTTTTTTAATTTATTTTATTATCATGGATAATGAATAAATACTCATGAATTGAAATTTAAAACCATAATTTTTATAACACATATATTGTAGTAACATTAATGTAATTTTAAATAATTATATTTGATATTTTAATGAATAATAATATCACTATTATGGAAGTAGTTCAAAATGATAAAGACTACCCAAAACCACAATTAGAAATATATAAAAACAAACTAATATAAATGTAGAGAATAATTATAAATGATGTTTATAAATGAATATTTATATGAACAAGGTAATGAGATTTTTTATTTATATTTTTATGTTTGTTATATAGGATATTATAGTGAATTTAACAAAAAAGGAAACAAGGTTAGGGGTTTTGGTATTTATTTTAATTTCAGGAGAAAAATTCTCATAATATTGACAATGATATATTTAAGATGGTATTATTAATTCCAATTGATTTTTTTTGTTCCATATTCATGGGATTATAAAATTCATATCATGTAATATTGTTTAAATGGTTGTTGATTTTAATGATTACCAAATTGAAACTAGTTTTGATAAAAATGATACCCAAACTGTTAGGGTAATATTGTAAATATCATTATAAAATGATGATTTTTTTAAAGGTTATACATATTGGGAATATTTTTACTTTATAAAAAATATATTCATTTCCATTTTATATTTATAAGGGTTTATGTTTCCCATCAAAATATCATTTCCAATGTAGTTTTATTTTACCCATTATGATTCTTATATATGAAACCAACATAATTTATTTTTATCAGGAGGTCCACTTTATCCAGGTCACAATTCATTAGATTTTTTGTTAATATAATTATCTATTATAAAATAATTTATTATTCCCATTTTCTATAGAATTATATACATTAATAGGTTTTAATGAAAATTTTAATATTTTTCACATGGGACATTTTCATAAAGGTGTAAAAAGAATTTCTTTTTAATTGTTTCCTTGTAAAAACAATATTTAGAAATTGTTCAAATTTTATATGATACTTACTTATGAAGAATTAATGGTTATCTCAATGAAAAAGTTATTATCCATTATTTATAATATAATTCTATCTAATTTTTTCTGAAAAAGATCATGAATTGTTCATATTTCCAAATTAATGACTCTTAATTCCCATAAAAATTGTTTTCATCTAAATCTACATCCATTTACATACCTTATTCATGGTCAAAAATGATCTTCTTATGTAATAATCCCTATTATTTATCTTGATGATCAATCAAATATCCCTCTTAGTCAGTTGAACATTCATAAATACATATTTCTTTATAAATCATACAATATGTATGATCATAACATTCCACCCAATTCCGTTCATTTGTGAAAACTATATTTTATTCATTTTATAGAAATGTGTTCACATAGATTCCAAAAATTTATTTATTTGGGCTACTTAATGGAATACACATATAACATGTATCTATATGGTTTAATAAAAATATTCATTCTTATCATTATAGAATCATATTTGCTGATAAATTTTCTTGATTTTATTTGATAAACAATTATTTTTCTAGGGATTATCTAGTTATGATTATTGAAGGATATGTTGATGATTTAACTATATAAACCTAATTGAAACCTATTTTTATTTCATGAGATCTTTATGATTTATTCAATTAAAGCCATTATATTTATGTGGGTTACTTATTATATAACTATGAATTAATTTTTCAAGGAATTATTTGTGTATTCAATTTTATTTCTAGTGGTAATTTTTAAAATTATAAGTGATTAATTTCTATGGAACTCATAAGTAGGTATGATTATATGCCGGTTATTATATCTACCTACCATTAATTATTTTAGAAAATAATTATCCGAAGATATGTATTAATGAATACATTTTATATATTCACAAACCATGGCACAAATGGTGTATCTCATCAATGTAATGATCCATATACTAATCTATGTTCAAATAAATAATGCATTTTGATAGGTTTATGACTATTCAAATGAATTTGTCAAGATATCATGGATCATATTTTTTTATTCATTATTTCACACTCTTTTGATTCTTGTCTAATTTTATGACAAGTGGTATTCTATGATTTATGATCTATGCATTGTTTCTTATGAATACTCATATATATATATATATATTATACCCATATAACCATCCTATGTAGACTTTTGATATTTGATTTTCATATCTTATGTCTACCATTATTGAGAATATAAGTTAAACCATACCTTATAAATATATTTCAAAAGATATGAAGTTCTTTTTAACATATAAGAAGTATAATATAGTGTCTAGTATTGATTAATTATCGAGAAATTTATAGAAGGTTTGTAAATTTTATTTCTCAAGTAAATAGTTCTAAAAGATAATGATCCATCTATTCACGGTATTTTTTAATTATATATAATATATAATGTTTACATTATTGAAATTTTGTAATATAAAATCATTATTATCTTAGTCTTATATTATAATATGCAAGGTTAAAAGTTAATAATTACATAAATTAGTATCCTAATAGCTATGAAAGATAAGAATAAAGAAATTCAAAACCCAAAATTTTAATTATTTGATCGATTATTCATTGGATATTATCCAAATATTTATTCATAAATATAATCAACAACTAATAAAATTAAATACTTAAAATTTATATGCACTAATCATACAAAATTTAAAATATGAAAATATTTTCCATAAAAACAGTAATCACAATAAAACAACAATAAAAACATATATTCTTCCAAAATTGAGTTCACTATATATTACTCAATTAATATCAATAATTTTTTCATAAAAATAGTAATATATAAAAATATATGATTTATCATTATTCCCTAAATCTTCCCATAAATATGGAGAAATATATCAAAAATAACTTTATTCACTTAGTTTTGAAATCCCTTTTCAATCCCATGGCTATCTATAGGAAAAATTACACATTCAAAAAAATTTAATAACCCTTTTTTCATTATTAAACGTAATTAATTAAACATAAATAGTCATTTATACTGATATGGTTATCAATACCTTTTATCTTATTACAATTAAATAAAAAAAACATTCTTCCTCACATAACATTTTCACTAAGACATAAAATAAATCCAATGGTTGTATTCCCATAAATGTATCAAAAAGTAATCCCATGTAATAAGACCTCAAAATGGATATCCAAAGTATCAGACTTATCATCATCCATAGAATTATTAACACATGATGGTATATGAAAATCCTAAAATATTACAACTTGAATCATTTTAACCTCCAATGTAATATTAACATTTCTATTTATACTAGCTATAAAAAATAATACTTTAATCAACCCATAATAGAATAATTTATTAAATGGTTTTAAATTATAATATATAAATGATATTTTTGTTTAAAAGATGTAGAACATTAAGAAATCTGTTACATAAAATTGTTTATATTTCCACACATTAAATATTTTTCTGAAAAACATGTTCTTTATAAAGACACACTATTTTAATTCATGGCGAATCCCTTAATTAGAACTTTTGACTTTATTAATATTACTAATTATCTTTAATCCTACTAAAAAAATATAAAAATATTATATATGTAATAAAAGTCACATTAAAGGCATAAAATAAATGAAACCTATTTTTCCATCTGTAAACCTAAAAAATTACGAATGTTTTCCACCCATAATAAAAATGTTTGATCAAATATCTCTTTAATTTTCCATGAATGAAGCATCATTACTAAATTTTTATTTTCAAAAAAATTATATGAAATCGTAATGGATAAATAAAAGAAAACCGATTTTCCTATAATACTTGAAAAATCATGAACACCGTTCCTTTAAAGAAAATACATTAACCCTATAATTATTTTTTTAAAAACATATTCAAATTTATATATGACATTAAATGAATATATTTCCATTTAAAGTAGTTGAATGAACACCATTTAGATAGAATGTGACTTTAACTATACATTAATACTTAAAAAATATATAAAAATGGAATCACCTAATCAATAAATACCTATATCTCTTACTTGTAACCTATTACTAGAGAGCATCGTCACACTACCCAATGTATTAGAGATCTATATTGGGCTCACCCATCATTAGAGAAATTTCTAGAGAACCATTTATTTATATAAAATTTTGCTAATCCATAGAATTGATAAAAACAATATATCATTCTATCATACTATAAAAATAATTTTCATTTTCATTTCAACCCCATTAAAAAATAGTATTATTTATCTATATAAATGGGAATAAATTTCTATTTCCCAAATAAACAATATAAAAACAAAATATATAGAATATTAAGAAAAATATATTATTTGGAATGATAAAATGATATATTTCTAATTAAAAATAAATTAAAATTATTGTTATGATGGTAGGAAAATCAATTCATTTGAAAATCATTAAATAAATGTTCTTCTTTACACATTGGTAAAGAAAATAAAAAACGACTCATATGGAATATGTTGATTTGAATAATTTTCAACCCATGAAATTGAACAAAAAAATATCCAACTAACCAATATTATCCTTTGAATCAAATATATTAATATTCTTGATTTTTTAAGGAATCTTGATATGAGAAAATATTTGGAGGGAAAGTAATAAAAATGGTTTTTAAAAGAAAGTCCCTTACCACATTGTCCCATTTTGAAATAAATGATCATTTAAGGAGTGAAATTGATAAATAATTTTATAAAAATTTAATTTTAATAAGTGAATAACAGAATAATTCCATATGGAATTATTTGGACACTATATATGAAAACATGTGGTTAACATCACTTGGGTCATAGTTAATGGAAACTTAGATGAGAAGTCACTTATATTGAGTTCAACTTTCCACAAACATTTTTTATTCCTATATACTAAATATATGTCAATTATTTAATTTAAGAAGATCAATTTTTAGGGTTATATCCTTATAATAAACCAATTTATTTCATTTATTATAATGTATGAAAAATATCAAAATCAATTAATTACATGTTAGGTGTTTTTAGGATATTTGTTCATAATCCAAAATAATCTACAGTTGGTTAAATAAGGTAAAAGGGTTCAATGTTACATTATAATGATATTATTAATCATGAAATAGTAATCATTTATCCATATTTAATATAATATTACAATTATATTTTAAAAAGAACCATGAAAAACAAATCCAATATCTTCATGTAGGAGGTAGTCCACACGTATGCACGAATGATGTTATCATTTTCTAAAAGTGTTAAGGGTAATATGGTAAGAAATATATTATAATTAAAAACTAATAATTATTTCATGAATATATTTCATATTAATTAAATAATTTATAATAAACAGGATAGAGAGATGGTGATTAAAAAGGAATCACATTGCTTCATGGAGGTGGTAGTCAACACATACACACAAGAGATATATTTTAATTCCCATTGGATGAATAATGAGATGAAAACTGCTTGTAAAATAAACATAATAAAATATTAGTATGTGAATTGTAATTATTTTATAATTTAATCATGTTTATATACTATTTTTATAAGGTGGAATATGAAATGAACATGAAGACATAAAAATAAAAGTTATACATATTCTTTGAGATACCTTCTTCAGATTAGACCTTAATCCTTATTGGTTGGTATTTTTTTAAAAAAATAAAATGAGGAAATGGGGAGTATGTTTTCTATGTTTTTTTAAATAACGTTTCTTCATGATAAATATCACAAGAAATGTGAGGAGTATGTGATCAGTTATTCCATTTGATAAGTGTGGTGGCTTATAATTTCCTTGATCCATAAAAATATTTAAATATAATACGTGTTTAAATAAATTATAATTTACCCAAAGATCCATAGATTCATGACAATGAGTATAGATTAGAAAAAATTAAAACAATATATTTTAGAAATTCCAAAGTGTCATTTTAAACCATATCATCAAATTTTATTACCTTGTTAACCCTATTTAACCTTAAAAATTAGAACAAATTTTTTCAATCTCTAAAGATTAGGAAAGTAATTTTTAATATTATAAGTTGAATATACATGGACCATTAATTTTATACAAGATAGGTTTCCATAAAACTATGTTATTAAGGGGTTTTTCTCATTTTCCAATGACTTTAATTTTTTTAAATATTAAATACCATTAAAATATATTTACCAAACTATTCACAATATTTGACCATAATTACTTCAAGGAAAAAAATGGAATTATAATATAATTTCTTTCACCATAACAAATAAAGTATTTTTTGAAAATGAATTTATATAACACTAATATTTGGTTAGAACATATTACTTGAATATTTTTAAAATAATTCACTATCTTTTCCTAATACATAAACAATATCTGCATCAACGTTTCATATGCATTCAAGGTAATTATACCACTATAAAAAAAATAAAAATTAATATCCGTAATTAATATAGTTTATTATTGATCAATATTTTTATATATATTCATTCATATATAATATTCATCTATATCCTAATCACAAAAACATAATAAGTTAGAGAGAGTAATTTTTTTGAAAATATAAATTTATTAATATAAAAAATCATGTCATATACAAGGGACATGTCAGAAAGTATGACTAATAATGAAAATTATTCAAATTTTGTAGATAGTAACATTACCCACCAATTTTAAGATGATATTTTGTGATATTTTACCCCATGAACCTTGATTTTTCACCTTTACACTATTTTAACCTTTGTTGTTGTTATACATTTATTTCATGGTGACTATTCAATATGATAATGAATAAAATCATAAAAACTAAGACATGGTAATTAATATTATAGGGTAACACATTACCATTACATAAATTTTATTCCACTCCATTAAATTGATTTGGATAATGTTTTAAAACATTTCTATTGAGATTATAATTTCCTAAATATTCATTCAACCATGTTTTTAACATTATAAGACTCAAAAATATGAGAATGTTTATATAATTATTTCTTAAAAATTTTGTGATGAAATTAAATAAATTTACCATCCAATTTCATTAGTCATATTTTTTTTACCATTGAGATATAGTATATGAAAAAACATACCTATATGTTTTCAATCAATTTTGTAGTGATGATTTTATCCTTCTGTTGGGTTTCCAAAATCTTCCAGTTCTATCTAAGAATCCAATATTAACATCCCAGGTAAATAAAGAATATGAAAATTTCATATTTATTAATATTTTTAAATTAATTATTAATTTTACTTTAAAGGGGTTTCTATGTTTGAAGGCGTACCCAATACACAACAATGAGTTTCTTTTAAATCCTATGTTGCACACAATGTAGAGTTATACTAAAAAATAATAATATAATATTATTTTAAATGGTAGTTAACGCCTAAGTATTGTATTGGAAGGAATGGACAGAACAAACTACAATATTAATATACATGTTTTCTAAATGTTTTTACACTTATCTAATAAATTTTAGAGGCTAAAAATAAGAAGGAATCTGATTTTAAGCATAAATACTCTAATATTCATTAAAAGGTCAATTTACTGCCTTTTGATGGAGAACCCTATCTATATATAGTTTTGGTCACTTTTATATGTTCTATTTGAAAAAATAAAATTCTTATTTAGAATCAGGACATCAAAATTTACTTCGGGTATTTTTTTGGTATTTTTCTGATAAATTTCATTTTTTGATGAATAGTGAAAATATAGTATTTTAATTCAAAACTGTCTTTTAATATAATTTATTTATATGGTTATATTATATTTTAATTTGTTTTAAAGTTTAATTAGATTATATTTTTACCATTTAATCCAATGTTGGTCATTGTAATTAATTTCACTTTGAAATTGGGCATAAACAAGTGTCGATCTTTTGATAGATATTGTTTCTTAAAAAACACGCTATTTGTTTTGACAACGGAAATTAATTTTAAATTAATTAATGAAAGTTTTATGTTTTGAATTTTGTAAAATAGACAAAATTTTTGAATTCAGAATATTAAATATAGCTTAGGCTGAATTTTTGTTTTTTTTTCTGAAAATCATCAATTTTTGATGAATAGTAAAACCACTTAGTAGTTGTTAAAAAATCGGCCTTTTCATTCAAATAAAATTTTACCGATTCTGTGAATTGAATTTTGAAAATCCGAAATACATGGTTGTTATTAGTAATTTACATGTGGTTTAATAAGATGAAAATAATTTTTTGGTGAATAGTAACTTTTGACTTTTATTTACCGCAGTTAAAGGTTAATAGAGTAATTCAAGGTAAAAATAATATTATAATAATAAAAAATTACCTTAACATTTTTACAAACCTTATTGGATGATTCATGGACAACCATGGGAATCCTTGGGGTGAATTTTGGGACCCCATAGTGCCACTTGAGAGTGATAATGACACTTTATTTTAATTAACTTAAAGTAAAGGCAAAAATGACATAAACAAATATCTTTTAGTAATTTATTTTTACATGTTGTTATATAGGTTATCCTTTAAACTATAAATATTCTTTAGAAAGATAAAAATATTTTCTACATCATGGTACTTTTTTTATATTTTTTAGAGATCAAATAAATAAAATTATTTATGACACAAAAATCATACAGTGTTTACCTCATTGATAAATCATTTAAAGAAATAAGATTATAAATATCAAAATAACATCTAAAACCTTTCCAATTATTATTGGATGAATTTATTTCGACCATGAGTCATCTTATCTTCTACCTTAATTAGTTTTGGACCTTTAGAAACAGAAAATAATTATATAATAAAACAATATTTTCACACTTTCCTAAAGAACCCCTCCTCCCCCTTATAAAATGCCTTCACCTATAACCCTTTCCTCACACCTCTCAAGACCCTTGGCTCGTCCAAACCCTACCCAAATAAGCTCTGAAGATACCTATCCTCCTACTAGAAGCCTTACCTTAGGCATAAGGCACTTCGAGAATTCCTTTTGGTTCAAACCAAAAGGAGTTAACAAAATTAAAGGTAGTCGTTTCTCTTAACTTCTTTTCTTTTATTTTACTTCTACAACCTGTAAAATCTTTTTGTACCTTTATTTTATAACAAAAACAGTATCCTAAATATACTAGGATGTTTTTATGATAAGTATTCTAACTACACATACACACACCTTCATCTAACGGATAAAGAACATACTGTTTCTGTGGATGGAAAACTATCGCCTAACGAAACGACGATTGTTCAATTATCTCCTACTACCTCATATGGTGGAAATTATGATGACAATATATTTATATTTTATATATATTATGTTTATGTTTTCTTTATGCTTCTATATTTTTAATTTATATCATACCTTTATGGTTTCCATTATGAGTAAATGCGATAATTTCATTTGAGGAAGTGCAGACTACCGCCCCCTCATAGTGATATGACTCATTCATACCATACATGGGAGATAGAAAGGATGGTGTTATTAAAATTATATATTATATTATACTAGAATTATAATATAACTATGTATCATTATGTTTTCATTCAATTAAAATACAAAATAGAAATGAAAGTAGTGTTCATGCGTACGTACGACTTACCGTCTCCATGAATGATGAATTTCATTTCTTATCTCCAAATGTTATGTAACATTATAAATACATATATATAATGGATATATATGATATATATGATATCTAAATTATGAATATCATTCTATAGATAATGGAATCTTGACCACATGGGAAACTTTTAATTAAAAGGTGTTCATTTTTTTACTCAAGTACCAAATATCGACAAAACAACCATTATTATCTTAAATGCTTACATATTGTTTATAACATGGTAATAAGTGATATAAAAGGAATAATAAACATTAAAAAGGGTTCTTATTCATGTATAAATTAACTGAAGTTTATTTTTTAGGAAGAACAAGGAACAAACAAGTCAATTCAGACACAAGGTAAGAGATTTCTTATCTCACTTTTAATTCCGTGAGATTTCCATTGTTCGACACTAATTTATTGAATGTGGTGTATTATGTACATCCAATTGATATATATTATCATTATTCTCTTTATATTCATGTTATTATAAGAATAATTTGGTGGTTATTAACTTTTTTTCATATGACTCGATTGATTACAATGTGGTAAGGGATATTCATCTCACTTTTTATTCCCGTGAGATTAATGATATATTTGCCCCTATTTATTTTTTTGTGTGATGTATGTACTGCCCATTATTGTATTCATTTGGTAATATAATTTAATTTATCTATATTTACATCTTCATTTTATGATACTTCTTTCATGGGATGTATGTTTCGTAAGTTCCCAAATCGGTAAGGGATCCTTTTAACCCAATTTCCATTCCTTGGGTTAATCTTCTAATTCTCAATTATGTCATGCTATTATTGTGTGTTGAAAAAATATTTATTTATTTATGTTGTAATTTCCAGTCCCCTTTGTGTGGATATACCTTTTATACACATAATCACTCCATTGATAAAGTCTCAAGTCACTGATACGAACTTGATAAGTGTAATTTTAACTCAATTTCCATTCATTGAGTTAAACATCCAAGTAATTGGTTTTGTCTTAAAAAGAATGTGTGTGAATGTTCTCTTCTTGATTTACACTAAATATCCAATCATATTGAGTGTATTTATATTTGTCACACATTATTTTGTAATTGATTTATCCTTAATCTAAGGATATAATTTTTACAAGGGATTTCGTGTCAATCTACATTCCATTGAGACTTCATTGTTGTTATGCACCAATTCAAATTTATATGGTGTATATACTGTCCTTTGGAATATTATATCATGAATAAATTTATTCTCATTATATTATAATGTTTTTATTAAATGTTATTCCTCAATTATTTGTATTCAATCATCTCTCATTTGGTTAAGAAATCCTTAACTAAAATATTGTTTTAAGAATTTATTCTTCTAAATCATTCTCATTAATGTCCATGTATTCAAAATGGTTTTAAGGATTTCATTATATGGACATTAATGTTTTAAAATGTCAATTCCTTTAAAATATTCAATGTGGTATGGGACACATTGATTCAAAAATCTCTTTATTAAATGTTTTAAATGGTTCTGAAAATGGTTTGATAAAGCATTGATTCTATCTAAGATATGTTCTGATTTCAATGTGGAAATGTTAATTTTTTTCTTTATTCTTGTTTAAAGTGTTATGAATATTTTATGGTTCTTTGGTGTTGTTTACGTATATGGGTGGTTCCATGTTAAACCTAGGGCAGGTGAGCCTAAGATATATCTCCAATGCATTGGGTAACATGAAGGAGGTAAACATTAATATTTCTCCTAAGAGATTTAGGGAATATAGTGTGATGGGTATTTCAAACGTGAATCCCTATATAGTTGTGGTAGCTACAATGTAAGTATGATATGAATTCTATATGTTACCTTCATGATTTATGATTTATGTGTGTCATTCATAAATCTTATGATTTCGTAAGGTATGCTATGATTGAATAGTATGGTTTCATTGATTTGTATTTAATGATGGGATAATGTTTTCCTTATTTATTTTATAACCCTTACTGAGCTTTTTATGCTCATCCCAAGGTTTATAAATATTTTCCACAGGACTTAAAGATGAATAGGGTCACGGATGGGATCAAGGAAAATTCATGCTGTCTAAAACATGGAACTCAACATGTTTTTTTAAGAGTTTTTATTTTATGAAAAAATGGATACTGAGTAGTAGTGTCTACATGTAATTTTTAAGTTGATATGTAATACTTATGGCCTAATTCTTGAAAACTATAAACCTGAAAATATCCTCAATGTGAATTCTTAACATAATTAAAGATTATTTAATGTTTAAGGCTAAGTCCTTATAGTTGGTATCATAGGTCAGTTTAGATAACATTAGAGGTTAGAGTGTTATTTAATCATAAGGGACATAACCATAATTGTTATCATATTGGAAAGAGTCATAGTTTTTTAGATAAATCGAATGAGTTTAATATTATATTAAAAATTATGTTTTATCATTTACCATCCTCATAAGACAATTTATGATGATTTTACTAATATACTCACACTGAACTATTTGGTTTTAGTCAATGGATGGACTAGCAGGCATCAAAGTAACAATGGATGTGAAGAAAACAGTAACGGTTTTCTAAATGAGCAATTGAATGAAATGAGAGCTACAATGAGAACTCTTTTGGTCATTCTCAACCAAATATCTTGAGTCATGATTGACCACCTGAACCTTGGTGATTTTTATAAGGCATTGTATATGTGAGAAACAAATCCCAATGGAAGTTCAGGTAATAATCATAAAGGTAAGAATATTAAAAAACCTATCTCTAATGAATGTGGAATGAAACATAAAGGAAAATGTTTCAGTGGGATATGAAGATTCTACAGATGTGGAAGTAAAGGTCATAAAGAAAGAACCTTCCATGAAAAAAGGAAGCATCCAGTAGACTCTAGGAAAAGGAAAGAAGTTCTTTATGAGGGATCAATTGAATGTTTTAAATGTGGTGTGCACGGTCATTATACAAATAGATGTAATATGTAGAGGTTTTGGGAATGGGATCATCAGGATCGTACAAATATATGTTTACCAATACCTAATGTCATTCCGATTGAGGATGAAGAAACTGACAATGACCAATGAATGGTATGAATTATTTCTTAACATATGTTTTGATATTATTAAACCTTAGGATATGATACATGATTTTTTTATAGGAAATAACTATTTCTGAATAAGTTGGGAAGGAATGGTTAATGGATCATGAAGAATGTTGAATGAGTATGAAGTCAACATATAATGGATTCAAGAGTTATGGTAGATTTTAGGATGGTGAAATGCTTAAAAGTGCTAAGGCTCTTTTGATGATGGAATTATGTTAGAATACTTTTTATAGTATGTGTAACCCTAATGCTTGATATATGAAAATTTTATTCAAGGAATAATTATCTATACTTTTGTGGATATAGTTATAAAGAACCATTTGTGTTTATATGATCCTTGAATTTGAGGCAATTACAGTTTAATACAATTTGTGATGAAAAATGAAAGTTATTAGATAAACTCTGTGGTTAAAATATATTATGGTTATTTTTGATGAATTTATCTATTATTGGGAATTTTATAAAATTATATTGTTTTTAAAAAAGAACAACATGCAGACCACATGATAACCCATCGCATCAGACAAAACTGCAGGAATTGAACCCACAACCAAAGTGCGATTGGGATTTATCGCCTACCACTAGACAACATAAAGTCCCTAGTTAGTATGACTAATTATTTTTAGTAAGATGACTTTATGAATCAATAATAAGTTGATTTTGGGTTATCTATGGAAATGATTAACCTATAATGGAGAATATGTGATTAGGTTAATTACTTTTAAATATGAGACTTTAAGAGTAACTGATGTTATTTGGATATAAATGTTATGATTTATCTTAGAAGACTATGTTATTAAATCCTTCCGAGGTTTGGGTTTCAATCATAGTTTGGATTACTTTAAAGAATTTTATGGATATTTGTTTATTGAATGTTCTTGGTTGAACTTTGGGTATTTTTTTACAAATTTTGGAGATTAAGAGTGGTTTTTCTTTTTGTAAAAGATTATCCTTTTTGGGGATTATCTGATCTTCTACTAACCAATTTTGGTTTTTGTTGATGTATAAAGATAGGGGAAATATATATTTCATCTTTTGTAGATTATTTGATACTAAAAAAGTTGATTCTATCACTTTAGGTGTCACTAAGTCATATTGAATAATTACCACTTTGAGAAAAGATGAGATTGTGGTAGAATTTTATTAAAGGATGACACTCTACATGAAAAGTAAGTATATTTCCTTATGATCTTAGCCTAGTTATTAATAAAATTCATCAAATATATGAAAATGATCTTTAAGTAAATGAATTAAAATCTCTATTTTATCATCATACCTTTACCCAACCACCAATTTATGGTATTTTGGTGGTTAAATTTCCGTGATCAAGTTCCCTATAACTCACTATTAATCTATGAGAGTTAGTTTCTCTTCCATATCCATGTTTTCATCGAATACTAGTATCTATTATCTCGGGTGACCTTTGTATATATCGTTATTTATTTTAATGTGATAGTTTTATAGACTATTTTTCTGATGTGGTACTTTCAATGATGTTTCCGAGCTTAATTTTAGAATTATGAGGACACAATTCCCAATAGGGGAAAGATGTAACATCCCAAGTAAATAAAGAATATGAAATTTTCATATTTATTAATATTTGTAAATTAATTATTTATTTTACTTTAAAGGGGATTCTATGTTCTATGGACCACCCGATACATAACAACGGGTTTCTTTGAAATCTTACGTTGCACAAAACGTTGAGTTATACTGAAAAATAATAATATAATATTATTTTAAATGGTAGTTAATTCTTAGCCGTTGTATTAAAAGGAATGAACAGAACTAACTACATTATGAATATACATGTTTGTTAAATGTTTTTACATTTATCCCATAAATTTTAGAGGCTTAAAATAAGAATGAATATGATTTTATACATAAATACGTTAATATTCATTAAAAGGTCGATTTATGACCTTTCGATAGAGAACCCTCATTAAATATAGTTTTGGTCACTTTTATATGTTCTATTTGACAAAATAAAATTCTTCTTTATAATCTGGACATCAAAATTTACATTGGGTAAATTTTTGGTATTTTTCTGATAAAATTCATTTTTTGATGAATAGTGAAAAAATCTATATTTTAATTCAAAACTGCATTTTAATATAATTTAATTATATGGTAATATTATCTTATTAAGTTGTTTTAAAATTTAATTAGATTATATTTTTACCATTTAGTCCAATTTTGGTCATTGTAATTAATTTCACTTTGAAATTGGGCATAAACAAGTGTCAATCTTTTGATAGATATTGTTTCGTAAAAACACATTATTTGTTTTGACAATAGAAATTAATTTTAAATTAATTAATGCAACTTATATGTTTTGAATTTTTTAAAATATACGACATTTCTGAATTCGGAATATCAAATATAGCCTAGGATGAATGTTTTCTAGTTTTCTGAAAAACATCAATTTTGATGAATAGTGAAACCACTAAGTAGTAGTTAATAAACTGAATTTTTCATTTAAATGAAATTTTACCACTTTTGTGAATTGAATTTCGAAATTCTGATATACATGGTTGTTATTAGTAAGTAAAATGTCATTCAATATGGTGAAATTAATTTTTCAGTGAATAGTAACTTTTGACTTCTATTTACTGCGGTTAAAGGTAAATAAAGTAATTCATGGTAAAAAGAATAATATAATATTAAACAATTACCATAAAACTTGTCCAAACCATATTTTATGAGTCATGGACAACCATGGTAATTCATGGGTTGATTTTGGGACCCCATGGAGCCACATGGGAGTGATAATGACACTTTATTTTAATTATCTTAAAGTAAAGGCAAACATGAAATAAACAAATATCTTTTAGTAAATTAATTTTTCCATTAAGTTATATAAGTTATCATTTGAACTATAAAAATACATTTGAAATATAAAAAGATTTACTACATCATGTTACTTTTTTTTATAGTTTTTAGACATCAAATAAATAAAATTATTTATGACACAAAAATGATGCAATGTTTACCTCATTGATAAATCATTTAAATAAAAAAGATTATAAAAAATAAAATAACATCCAAAACCTATCCAATTCTTATTGAATAAATTTATTTCAACCATGAGTCATCTTATATTTGACCGTATTGAGTTTTGGACCTTTAGAAACCGAAAATCATTATATAATAGAAAACTATTTTCACACTTTCCTAAAGAACACCTCCCCCCTTATAAAAAGACTTCAACTCTAACTCATTCCTCACACATCTCCAGCCACTTGGCTTGTCCAAACCCTGCCCAAATAAGCTCTCAAGTTCCCTCTTCTCCTCCTAGAAGCATTACCTGAGGCAGAAGGCTCTTCAAGAGGTCCTTTTGGTTCAAACCAAAGGGAGTTAACCAAATTAAAAGTAATAATTTCTCTTAAATTATTTTCTTTTATTTTACTAATACAACCCATAAACTCTTTTTATTCCTTTATTTTATAAATACACCAGTATAGTAAATATAATAGGATGTTTTTATGAGATGTAATCTAACTACACTTACACACACCTCCATTTAATGGGTAAAGAACATATTGTTTCTGTGGATGAAAAACTAACGCCTCACAAAATGACGATTGTTCAATTATCTCCTACTACCTAATATAGTGCCCATTATGATGAAACTGTATTTATATATGATATATATTTTGTTTATGTTTTCTATAAACTTCTATATTTTTTATTTATAGAATACCTTTATGGTTTCCATTATGAGTAAGCGCGATAATTTCATTTGAGGAAGTGTGGACTACCGCCCCCTCAAAGTGATATGACTCGTTCATACAATACATGGGACATATAAAGAATGGAGTTATTGAAATTATACATGATATTATATAGGAATTATAATAAAACTGTGTATCATTATTTTTTCATTCAATTAAAATATGAAATAGAAATGAAAGAAGCATTCTTTCGTATATACGACTTACCGTCTCCATGAACCATGCATTTCATTTCTTATCTCCAAATGTTATGTACTGTTATAAATACATATATATACTGGATATATATGATATATATGATATCTAAATTACTAATATCATTCTTGAGATAATGGACTCTTGACCACCTAGAAAACTTGTAATTATATGGTGTTCATTTTTTTACTCAAGTACCAAATATTAACAAAACGACAATTATTAACTTAAATGGTTATATATTGTTTATAACATGATAATAAGTGATATAAATGGAATAATAAACTTGAAAAAGGGTTATTAATCAAGTATAAATTAACTTAAGTTTATTATTCAGGAAGAATAAGGAACAAACAAATCAAGTTAGACACAAGGTAAGGGATTTCTTATCTCAGTTTTAATTCCGTGGGATTTCCATTGTTCGCCACTAATTTATTTCATGTGGTGTATTGTGTACTACCAATTGATATATATTATAATTATTCTCTTTATATTCATGTTATTCTGTGAATCATATGGTGGTTATTAACTTTTGGTCATGCAACTCGACTGATTACAACGTGGTAAGGGCTTTTCATCTCACTTTTTATTCCCGTGAGATTCATGCTATATTTGCCACTATTTCCTTTTGTGTGGTATATGTACTCCCCATGATTTTATTAACCATGTAACATAACTAAATTTATGGGCATTTAAAACTTCATTTTATGATCCTTCTTTCATGGGTTGTATGTTTCTTAAGTTACCAAATCGGTAAGGGATCATTTTAACCCAATTTCAATTCCTTGGGTTAATCTTCTAATTCTTAACTAAGTCATGATATGATTATGTGTGGAATAAATATTTATTTATTTATGTTGTAATTTACACTCCCCTTTTTTGGATATACTTTTTATACACATAATCAATCCATTGATAAATTCTCAAGTCACCGATTTGAACTTGATAAGAGTAATTTTAACTCAATATCTATTCATTGATTTAAACATCCAAGTCATTGGTTTTGTCTTAAAAAGAATGTGTGTAAATGTTCTATGATTTATTTACACTGAATATCCAATCATATTGACTATATTTATATTTTTCACACATTATTATGTAATTTATTTATCATTAATCTAAGGATAAAGTTTTTATAAGGGATTTCATGTCAATTTACATTCCATTGAGATTTCAGTGTTGTTATGCACCAATTCACTTTTATATAGTGTATATACTATCCTTTGGAATATTATATAATGAATAAATTTATTCTCATGATATTATAAAGATTTTATTAAATGTAATTCCTCAATTATTTTTATTCAAGTATCTCTTATTTGGTTAAGAACTCCTCAACTAAAATATTGTTTTAATAATTTATTCTTCTAAATCATTCTCATTAATGTCATTATTTTCAAAATGGATTTAAGGATTTCATTATATGGACATTAATGTTTTAAAATTTTAATTCCTTTAAAATCTTCAAAGTGGTATGGGATACTTTGATTCAAAAATATCTTTAGTAAATTTTTTAATTGGTTTTGTAAATGGTTTGATAAAGCATTGATTCTATCTATGATATGTTGTGATTACAATATGGAAATGTTTTTTTCTTTATTATTGTTTAAAGTGTTATGAATATTTTATTGTTCTTTGGAATTGTTTACATATATGGGTGGTTCCGTGATAAACTTATGGTGGGTGAGCCTGAGATAGCTCTCCAATTCCTTGGGTAACGTGATAGAGGTAAACGTTAATGTTTCTCATAAGAGATTTAGGGAATATACTGTGATGAGTATTCCAAATGTGACTCCCTATATAGATGGGATAGCTACAATGTACGTATGTTGTGAATTCCATAAGTTACCTTTATGATTTATGATTTTTGTGTGTTATTCACCAATCTTATGATTTCGTAAGGTATGTTATGAATGAAAAGTATGGTTTCATTGATTTGTATTTAACGATGGGCTAATGTTTTCCTTACTTATTTTATAACCCTTTCTTATATTTTTATACTCATCCCAAGTTTTTGAAATGTTTTCTAGAGAAATTAATGATGAATAGGGTCAATGATAGGATCAAGGAAAAGTCATGTTGTCTAAAACATGTTACTAGACATGTTTACTTTTAAGAGTTTTTATTTTTGAAAAAATGGATACTGAGTAGTAGTGTCTACATGTAATTTTTAAGTTGATATGTAATAGTTATGGCCTAATTCTCAAAAACTCTAAACCTGAAAAGATCCTCAATGCAAATTCTTGACATAACTAAATATTATATAATGTTTAAGGCCTGGTCCTTATACCAATCTTATAAATGAAAATTGAAAATGTTTTTTTTTCATTCCTAATTTAATAAAATAAAATTCTAATAGTTTAAAACATCCAAATAGGACAAAAACTATTTACTCTAATTATTATAAATTGTCCAAAAAATGGATAATAAATATATGATATAACCAATATGAATAACACTAAATTAATAAGAAAATCCTAAAAATAGCTCCCATTGATAATATATTTACATGTATTAAATAAATTTCCATAGATCTCTTCAAAACATACCTATACAGATTTAGAAACCCAAAAATAAGATATATTTGATCATAAATTCTATCAAGATAAATATAAAATTTATCATGAAAAAATAATCACCCCTAAATTCACATAATAAATGTTTATATTATCTAATCATATAAACTCTATAATAAGTTATTATTTTCCAAAAATGAAATAAATAACCACAATACCCCAAAAAACATATACTTTTACAAATGTCAATACCAAATTTATTTCTCAATTAATATCAATGAATTTTTCATAAATAATCCTACTTTCTTAAAATATGTTATTTACCATGATTCCCTTAATATTCCAAAAAATATGTGGAATTTTTTCATAAATATATTCATTTACATAATCAAAGAATCACTTTTCAATCCCATTATCAATTATATGATAAATAATATGTTCCAATAATTTAAAAACACTTCAATTTACAAAATAAACCTTTCTATAAAACTCATAAACAAATCAATGGTTATGTTCCTATAAATGTCTCTAAAAGTACTCCCATCAAATAAAACAAAGAAATTATATCAATAACTTAAAAAATATGATCAAACATAGTGTTATTATGCCTTGATTGTATCTAAAAATAATAAAATATCCTCATCTAAATCATCATAACCCATGAAGTCTTATGAATCCTTCCTTTGATATCCACTATAACAACTAATACCTTTATAATCCCATAATTACCTAATTTATAATAGGGGTTTCAATTTTTTTTACATTTATAGGATATTTTATATTTAGTTTTTATAAAATTAAAAAATCCATTACAATTCAACATTGATATTTCTACACCATTTTTATTTTTTATTAAAAAATATTCATTTTAAATAAACACATTCTTTGTTCAAAGTGACTACCATAATTGGAAAAAAAAATTATTAACCATACATATCATATGTCATACATATTAAAAAAACATTCAAATTTTGGTTTAGAAAAAAACCTTAATAAGGGTTAAAAAAGAATATAAATATATTAATATAATATAAATTGAAAAAATACCTTAAAATCATTCCATTATTAATAATCATTTGATATAAAATATCTTTATATGTTTCTATGAAAATATATTAATTTCATAATAGATTTCATATAATTTAATATGATATAATAATTAAATTATCATAAATATAATTTTTTTTTGGAAAATATTAAAAATAATTAATTAATTTCTATGAAAACATTACTTTTACCACATTAAAAATTTCTTAAAAACATAATCTCATATTAAATCATTCTAAAAACAATGTATTTCCTTTTAAAAAATATTTCAAGTATATCATGTAGTTATATTGGTACTTTATCCTTATATTCAAACATACATGTATACATATTATAGAATCCTCAAATCAAATAATTCTCATATATCATAGGAGTATCCTATCAAAATTAAACTTTTCCACTTTACCCAATGCATTGGTTGAATATATCATGGTCACCCTTTATCCGAGATATTTTTGGGTCACCCATTATTAATACCAATTAAATAAGAAAAATATAATGTATAAAACACATATATATTTCACTTTAATTATAAAAAAAATCAATTATAATTAAATTCCATAAGAAATAAATTATTAATTTTCCACTTAAAATTGAATTGAAAATTTTATTTCCTTAAAAACATTATAAAACAAAAACATTTAAGGTTTTTCAAAAAAAAATAAAATTACCATGGAATCATTTTAAATAATATTTAGATAAATAATGTATAATATGATGGTAAAATCTATTCTTTAGATAATAATTGAAATAATGTTTATTTTCACATATTTGTATATAAAATAAACAACCACTCATATGAAAAACATTGAAAAGATTCATTTTTAATCCATTGTATAGAAAGTAAAAAACTGTTAAAACAAATTATAGTAATTAAAATCATAAATAAGAACATTATTGAAATCATTTCATGGATCCTTGAAATAAAATAGAATTACATGGAAGGGAAATTTTTTTTAAAAGAAATCCCCATAGCACTTTAGTATTTTTGAATTAAAAGCTAATCAAATGAGAGAACATTAAAATGTTCTGGAAAAAAATAATTCTACTAAATAAAATTTAAAAGAAAAATATAAGGATGTATATGAAAAAAAATCAAAAATTGGTGAATATGGAATGGGATTCAATGATTATAAATTTAGATGAGAAATTTAACACCATGGGTCTGAATCCCGACATATATTCTTTAAATCCATTAAAAAATTATTTTAATTATTACATAATTGAAAACATTTTCAATGTTTATTACCTTTTAATAATCTATTTAATTTTATTTTTTACCATGTAATATATATTTACTAAATCATTAAATTCTTATCAGGTGTTTTGTGGACGTTAGGTTCATAATCCAAAATCAACACCAGAAGGTTGAACAAAGAAAAATGTTTCACTACTACATAATATATCTAATATTAGTCACTAAATAATTGTCATGGTTATATATTAAATATAATTATGTAATCATCTATGATATGTGGACAAGAGAAATGAATCACATCTCATCATTGAGGTGGTAGTCCACACTTTGAAATGAACGAATTTATCATTTTCAAATGGATTAGCGGAAAAGAAGTTATGTAATATATAATACATCAATAATCATAATAATATTATTAATAAAACATATATTAAAAAAATATAACATATTAATTATCCTTTATATATGGTTATAAAAATGAAACACATCACGTTGTTAAGGAGGTAGTCCACAGGTAAGGATAAGCAGTGTTTTCATTTCAAAGAGGATTGACATATAGAAGTAAAAGGGTTTTTAAATAAAAATATTAAAATAAAAATTTATTGATGATACTTATTTTATTTTTTCATCATGGTTATAAAATATTTGAATGAAATTGAAGTAGAAATAATCCAAAAAACACATAATTGAGTGTTATACCTCTTCTTTGGAACACCACATATGGTTTAAACTTTAATATTTTTTGCAGTTCTATTTGTGATATCAAATAAAATATGAAAAGGTGGGGAAGGTTAATAAGATATTTTGGAAATTAATGGAAATGATAAATTACTCAGTAAGTGTGAGCAATTGAGCATTGGTGGGGACTATTTATAAGTATGCTGGAAAGTTTCTAAATATTTAGAATATTCAAATATTACATGCATCAAACTCATGTAAAATAGATCCAAAGATAAGTATTTTCTATTATAATAAGGATAATTTTGAAATAAATTCATCCAATTAAATTTATAAATGTTTAACTATCATTTTAATACTTATCTATTGGATTATTATCCTTACTAACCAAATTAAACTTTTATTAGTGTAACAAAGTTTTCAATATTAATGGTCCATGAATATAATAATAAAAATTTCAAGTGGAACAAACATGAACTATTAATTTTATAAGATACCCTATTTCATCTAATTTAAATATCATGTTTTTCTTACGAATTTATAAAATAATTTATTAAAATTAAAAAAATGTAACTTTTGGGACTATTAAATTTTTTTGACATTAATGACATAAATAAAATAATATAAAAAGAATATAAACTATTTAAAAATAAATTATACATTATAAGTCCATAATATAGTCATGAAACAAAAGCATTCATCCCTAAAATATACATAAATGTTTTTAAAATAATTTACTTCCTTTTTGTTCTCCCTTCATAACTACTGTAGTGTGATTGTGTATGAATTCAAGGTAATTATAACATAAATATAGACTAAAATTAAATTAAAATAAAAAGTATATATTATTCTCCAATGATGTTATATTATAGTTTTATTGCTATATAGAATATATATATATATATGACGGAAACATAATAAGAGAGAGAGTAACAATTTTTGAAATATAAATTTTTAATATTAAAAGGGAAGTCATAATAATAGAATGTGGATCCAAATTAAATATAATTACAGAAAATACTAATAAAGGATGGAAATAAACTCATCTACCTATTTTAAATTGGATTTTTTTAATATATTAATACTCTAACCCTCTATTTAACAATTTTACTATAGTTTAGAACTTTTGGTGTTGATAAATTTATAACATTGTCACTATATATTATTTCAGAAGATTTAAATTTCCATATTATAGTATTATGACATAATTATCCCAAATTAAGAATAATTTTTTCAATTTTTAATTCTTATATATAGAATAAATTACCATTAATATAAGATCTAAAATCACAATGGGATCTTGTTCTTGTAACACCTGAAGACATTACAATATTTTTATTTTAGAATTATTTTTTTCTATATTACTTTATATGCATCACCAAGTTATGATTACACTATACACAAAACTGAATTAGTTTTCATTCCTTGCATGATAGAGTTTTACCATATCTTAATGGTGTACCTATTTTAAAACTCAATTTTAATACTTTTATAAATACAATTTTTTAAAATAATCTTCATTTTTGAATTAACATTTTCCAAATTTTATAAGGTTATTATTTGTTATTTTTATGAGAAGATTCATTTTTCGAGGAGTACTGAAAATTCTACATTTTAGTAAAAGATCCCTTTTTATTTAATAAATTATTAATGATAAATTATATTTTAATTTTTTTATAGTAATAATAGGTCAAATATATACGTTATAATCAAATTTTGTTCATAATAATATTTTTTATATTTAATTGGATTAATAATTCAAGAACATTTGATCATTTTTACTTTTACAACAACATTTCTCAACACATCTGTGATATTATCATTTAATTTAATTTTTTCACTTATATTGAATTTTTAATAAAGGACATACATGGTTGTAATTCATGTTATACATATTTTCTATCAAGTTGAACTTAGTTTTTTTTCAAAAATATTATTAAAAGTAATTAAAATTAAATACAGTCATTAAGGTAAAATTAATCTTAGCATGGGAGTAAACAATAAAATTAATAAAAAAGTTAACCTATAAACTTTTACAAAATACATTGGTTGATAATAGTTTGACCATATTACCTATTTGTTAGAATTTTATAATTTAATGGGACACATGTTCCTAAAAGTGACCCATATAATATGTAAAGTGAGGAAAAATACAAAATTGAACATTCCTTACCTATAAAATTTATAAAAATTAAGATAATGAAAGAAGTTACATAGGTAAGGGTATTAAAATTATTTTGATGTGGAAATGAATTTTTTATCATGAAAATTTATCTATAATTTTTATAGATGATATAATTACATTAAAGACATAACAAAATCAAACAAATAGATTATCCAGGTAATAATTAAATGACAAAAATGATGATAAAAATATTAAAAATAAAGTAAAATTAATGAATTACTTAGTTAAATTGTTTTTGTGGGTAAATATATCATGTTAAAGATAATTTTAATTAATATATATTAATTTAAATATATTTTTTATTTTTAAATTAAAATTATATAAATAATTTCATGATTGATATAAATGTTATTTTATAATAAAGGATATTTTATTAAATGATTTTGAATTAATAAAAATAATATATTCTTCCAAAATAATTACAAGAATTAATAAATTTAAGATTCGGTACAGTAGTAGACCCATAATTGTTTTATAAAAAACATATTGGACCATATATAGTAAAAACATTATTAGCATGATATGGGTTAAAGTTGAGTCATTTTGTGTTACACACACATGTTTTTAAATTAATTTCCAACACACACTACATTTCTATTTTGAAAATTATAAATAATATTCATAAATTATTTTTTATTTATTTTATAATAAAACTCACTTTAATTTAGACTTAATTTTTAAATTACATAGTTTGGAAAACAAGTAACATTAAAAAAAACTAAAATGCAAAAATAGGGGAAATAATAAGTTAATGGATTTTTTTAGAAATTTACATTGATTTTTGTTTTGGGAGGTTTTTATTGACCATAATTACAATTTAATAAATTATATTTCCATTTTTGTGTAACATTAGGAAAGGGATACCTCTTAATAGTGTATACATTGTCATATTTACAAGAATTTCATCCCCCCAATAATAAAAAGGTACTCACCATTCCCCTTAAATTCACATCTCAAGAAACATTGGATCGAATGAAATCATCCGAGTCTCCCAACATCCCTAACCTCAAAATATAAGCCTCTACAAGGGGATAAATAAAACCAAGGAAGCCCTTTGGTGAAAAAAAATTTGTTACATGAAATAAGGTAACATTCTTCAATATACATTTATGTTTTATTTTTTCCCCACCCCAAATTTTCTTATTATTTCATTATTATATAATAACATAATTAAAATAAATATACATTAATTTATATATGTTATGGTTTCTAACTAATACTATAAAAACATCCATGAAATGGGTAATGAACATACAATTCGTGTATGGAGAACTATTGTCTCACGAAACAATGTCGTTCGTTTTTTCCTTTACCACATCTCATCGTGGGTATTTGTAATGAATTTTTTTATTATATGATATATATATATATATGATATTTATTATTTATTTATTATTATGTGTTTTTATAAAATACATGAATATATGAATTCCATTTCATGTAAAAATGATAACATCGTTTCTAGACGTGTGGACTACCTCCTCCTCAAAGCGCTGTGGTATGTTCACACACTACATGGAATGCATTAAAAATGTTTTAAATTAAAAAAAATGTTACATAAAAGAAATATATATAATATTTATGAAACAATTGACACTTTTGGAAATATAATATATCATTTTATATATTTCTATTTCACTAACTAAAAATTGATAACGTCCTTCGTGGATGTGTGGGTTACCGCCTCCCTGATGCGATGTGATTTCTTAACATCAAAATAATTATATATAAAAGAATATATGAATACATTAAGTCATATTTATGAAACAATTATCATTATAGGATGCTATAATATCCCTCACCTTCTTTTTATAACATTCATTGAATAATGGGAATGTTTCTCATGTGTACGTAAGGGCTACCATCTCTAGGACTGTAATATTGGTTATTTTTTAATAACCATATTTTATAATTTGGTTTACATGTTTAATTTGTGTAAAAAAATTTAAATAATGTCATGATTATTATTATGGATATATTTATATAATTATCTCTTCAATCGTAGTGGACCAACAATGTAATTTTTTAAAAAATGAACTGAATTTGGCTAAGACACCCGATGTAAACCAATTTTTTAAGTAGTTGTATAAAAAGGTATAATAAGTGAGAAGAAAGTAATAATAAAAATGAAAATATTTATAAATAAAGTAACTAATTAACATAATTTTAATATTAAA
This sequence comes from Viscum album, assembly GCA_963277665.1. Lineage (NCBI taxonomy): Eukaryota > Viridiplantae > Streptophyta > Magnoliopsida > Santalales > Viscaceae > Viscum > Viscum album. The sequence goes on from OY728127.1 coordinate 1,958,075,635, forward strand.
GAGGATAAATAATCACATGATAAGTTGGACTAAGGGTAAGGGATTCTAGTATAACATTTTCATTCATGATGCACACAACATTTTCACCAGTAATTTATTTTTTGTGGTGTAGATTCTTTCCCATTTTCATTAAATTTTATGATTCAATCATAATTCATCATATTAATATTTTTCTTTTAATTATCTCATACAAGGGTTTTTAATTAAAAATTACCCTTGGGTAAAATATATCTTTGCAATATCAATTTTTTGGGATTGTTAAATTTCTCCAAAAAGAATCACATACATTTGATTATTTCTTTTATAAATTATATTTAAGTTAAATATACTTGTTCTCATCCATTGTATATTAATATTTCTTAAAAAATATTCCATTTTTACATACGGTGTTCAATTTGACTTTAATTTGAGTAATTATTGAATTATTGACAAATCTATATCATGTATTCAATACAGAAATTTTTATTAATTAATTAAATTGATTATTCAAAATATAAGGTAGGGATGGAATTTATTATATGACAGTTATGGCCCATTATATAACCACGATGCATCAGTAGGTTTCAGGGTGCAAACTAGATATGTTTTTGGATGAGGAATTTCTAATTTATTAAATTCTTTATATAAAGCGTTATCATTATCAGATTCTTGGAATGAATCCTTGATAGTATTATATTTTTGGCATGAAACCATAACAATATTATATTCTTGGAAGGAATCCTTGATAGTATGTTTTAGATATCCAATATTATGGATTCCATCATTTTAAATTCTATTATTATTATTTCATGTTATTATTATATTACCCACAACATACATGATTATGTTTCATTCTGAGGTTAATGATTAAGACGCATGTGTTTTAGTTCTATAACTTTCCATATTTATTATGCCTTATACAGTCATCTAAATGGAATGTGTATCCAGTTTATTTTACTTTTCCATATTTATTATGTTTATTGATTCTTAATTACCTCCCTTGTACTTACACTTACTGAACATTTGAGCTCACCCATAGTTTTTTTCATTTCCAAATGATATTTAGATGAATTAATGAAATATGTTTTAGGGATTTAGTTTATTAATCATTGTTATATATTATGTTTTATTTTCTTTTTCCAATATAAAATGGGATTCATGTATGTAATCTAGTTTATCAAAACAACTAATCATATTGGCCCTTCATGATTTGATTCCATGTATTAACTCCAATATAATAAAGTAATGAACCAACTCTGGGCTTCTAGGGTAAGGGCATTACAGTTGGTATTAATGGACGTTTAATAGAGACCTTGGGAAATATATTGAGGAACATATATTAGGTAACAAAACCCTAGGTCATAATTTAATGATTAGAATATAAGTATACCCCAATGAGACTTTTTTTATAATTACTATATTATCTATGCATAAATTTTTAAATTTTTGTAAATTAGATCAATATTTTTAGATATGGAACTTGGGAGAAATAAATACATCAATACACGTGGATAATGTTGAGTTTTCCCTTATGTGGAAGTTATTGTTACTAGTATTTCAACTATGAAATTTATGGATATATTAGAACATCTTAATCTAGTTATGACACAGAACATTTCCCGTATGGATAACCATATTCCACAGTGAGACTATTTTAGTTTGGATAACCTTTTTAAATAGATACCCCAATCGATTAGTGAGAAAAATGATCCAATTATAGCTATGAAATGAATTAAGTAATTGAAGAAGACATTTGTGGCATTGTGATGAAGTTAAAAGGAAAATTTCACACTTTTAGTGTATTGTATCAAAGATGATACTGATTAGTGGTGGTAATTGATCAAAAATCTTATAGAAGAATAGGAGATATGACTCATGGAATGAAAATATTTTAAGGAGAAATTATTCAATTAATACATCCCTTCTGATAAAATAATCTAGATGGAGAGAATGCAACTTAGTATAAAGAAAAAGGATGATGAAATTTTTGTAGTGTGTGAGGATACATTTATAAGGTTAGAAAGGTATGATATTAATTTCATATACAACATTTAATATAAGTATGAAATTGTATTTTTATGGTCTTAATCCTTATCTTCTAAGGGCACTGGTGTCTCAAACATTTTCCTCATATAATGAAATAGTTTTCCATGCTGTCAAGATTGAGAAATATTTCTCCATGACTTATGACACTGAAGGGATATAAGAGAATTACATGACAACATATAAAATAATGGATAAAGGGATAAGGGTGAAGAATTATTTATAGACTTGTGATAAATGTGGAAAGAATCACCGTGGAAAATCATTAAAATGGAAAGGAGTTTTCATCATGTGTAGAGAAAAAGGCAACCAGTATTAGGAATGAAAGGGAAACAACAATTTTTCTAATGATCAATGTTTTAGATGAAATGATATGTCGAACTATGAAAACGAATTTACCAAGATAAATGAGGATATTCTCCAATGGGATAAAAGGAATCAAATTCATTTTATGTTATTAATACAAACAAAGTGGAATGATAATTCTTATTATATATAGAATCTAGAATTTTGTTATTTCAATATTTTATTTGTAATGTACTAGTTATAAGAGTGATAAAATATATATTGGTTTTAATACAATAATATTAAATTAAGTATTTTAGATCATATATTAAGTTGTACAAAGATAATTGATTCAGTTAAAAGTTAACCTTTTCTGAAAACACATGGTTGTGGGAAATGTATACCTTAATATGTTATTGATGATTAGACAACTATGACTGGATAAAAAAATGATTGATACAAATAGAGTATTTTAGATACAAATAATTAACTTGGAACTGATTATGATGTTTTGGATCATAATACATGGATGGGTTAGAAGGATAATATTTTTTAAGATGTTTTAAATTGAAATTTAAACAAGTTTTTTAAGATTTACATATTATTCACTATATTAATAATCATGTGCTATGAGATCAAGTGGAAATAGTTCAAGGTGCAATCAATGGAACTGATTATAGAAACATATATTTACTTATATTTTAATAGTTTGAATAAATTTATATACTCTATAAAAAGTGTATAAAAAAATTCATATTATCATTATGTTTGTTGATATCAATGAAATTTTTCATAACTATGGTTTATGACTTTGTGGATATCAACCTTCATCTAAATAGTTTCTCTATCACTCTCTATTAGAACGTGATAGTTTGATTTTTCTCTTATTTACATGTTTTCATTGATGTTATTATACTTGAAAGACTAGTTTTTTTGATGACTGTAGAATTTTATTTTCCCTCTTATTAAGAAGGTGTGTTATTAATCCTTTTTATGAAGTGGGATTTTACTACAATAGTATTTTCAATTATCAAACCCAGGATTGTAGAGATAATGTTTAAAATGCAAGGATGAAATTTAATTAAGGTGGGGAGAATGTAACAACACAGTATATTACAATAAATTCATTTTACAATAAATTTTAATTTTTTGTAGGATTTATTTATACACAACACCATGTTAATCATACACCATGCATAACATTATATTCCCTTGTGATACCCGCAATATCACACTTTACATCCTTTTATTGGAAAACATTTTTTAAATGAAAAATTTTCATTTTTTAAATTTTCATTTTCATAATAAATGTCGTTTTTTGAATCCAAATGTAAAAATTAGCTTAGGATGTATTTTTTTTAAATGAATTTTTATTTTTTGATGAATAGTAAAATATTAGACATTTTAATTAAAAATTATATTTTCATTTAAATATTTATTAACGATATTTTTTTAAGATTAGTTTATCATTTAAAATGATCAATTATATATCAATTAATACAATTTAGGTCATTGGAATCATTATTATATTTAATTTAGATTTTAAGGCTTAATGAAAATTTGTATATTTTATGTTTAAAAATCCGCATTGTCGACACATCTACGTGACTAGAATTAAATATAATTATTCAACATCTGTTAATTTAATTTTAGAAAATGGACATAAACTGTTATAATTAGTATAATATTTATGTTATAAAATTAAAATCATAGTTTTTTCCAAAAAGATTAGTAAAAGTAGTTAAAATCAATTACAACAATTAAGGTAAATTAATCTTATGAAGGGAAAAGAATTAAAAATAATGGCACAAATGACCTATAAAATTTTCCAAAAGTCATGGGATGACTATATTTAGACCATATTCATTATTGGTTAAACATTAGTGAGTTTTTGGGATGAGTGTTCATGAAATTTACCCATATAAAATATTAATTAAAGGAAAAGATAAAAACCAAACACTCCTCACCTTTAACATTTATAAAGCATTAAAGTACATAAAAAGATACATATTTTCAATTATAAATTTTTTTAAAGGTAAATAAGTTATTATTATCATGATTATTTAACTATAATTTTTAGTGATTATATAATTACATTAAATGCTTCGCAAACCCTAACAAATATATTATTTAGTAAATAATTAAATAATATAAATGATGCTAGAAACATTGAACATAAAGTTAATTTAATGAATTATTATTCTAAATTATTTATTTAGGTAAATATATTATGTTAATATGATTTTAATTTAATATATTTTATTTCCAATATAAATTTTATTTTTTTTCATTAAAATTAAATAAATATTGTGTAAATTTACATTAGTGTTTTCCTATACTAAATTATAATTTATTAAATGATATAAAATTTATAAAAACATTAACTTATTCCAAGTGAATTTTTTATGTAAATAAATATCAAATATTTTATATTTAAGGACTGATTTATCCTTTTAAATTAACATATTTATCGATAAATGGTAAAATCATTGTTAACAGAATCAGAGTCAATAATATGTTTTTGTGTGTTACATGCACTTGTTTTACGATTAACATCCAAATGAAATGGGATTTATATTTTTTAAAATAATATATTATTTTTATAATTAAGTAGGTATATATTTTCTAAAAAAAATAACTTTAATTTAATCATAATATCAAATTACATAGTTTAGAAAACTAGTTAATTTAATAAATCCCAAAATTATAAAACTGGGGAAACATAAATGTTATAGAAAAAAATTATAAAAAATAACTTAATTTTTGTGGTGGAGGATTTTATTGATCATAATTACCTTTTAATCCACTAATTTTCCATTTTGGAGGACCATGTGTTAAGGGAGACCTCCCAATTTTGTATAAATTTTTTTTATTTAAAATAATGACACTCCCCCTCAATTATAAAAATACATTTATAATTCCCCTTTCTCACATTTATCACGCCATATTGGATTTACAATTCTATTTCCAAATAGTCTCATTAAATACTTAACCTAAAAAATAAGTCTCATATTGGGAAGAAATAAATCGTGTAATCCCTCTGGGGATAACCTAAACAAAGTTACTCGAAAAGGAGGTAACATTCTTCCATGTGCATTTTTGTTTTGTTTTTTTCTCCACCACTGCCTATCTTATTATTCCATGATTATATAATAAATTCAGTATAATATGTATATTTAATTGATGTTATGAAAAGGTTTATACCTACACCTATACACACACACATTTAATGGTAAATGAACTACTGTTCATGTTGGATGAACTACCACCTCACGAAACAATGTCATTCGTTTTATCCATTACGACCAATCATTTTTGAAAATTATGATGAACATGTTTTTTATATGATGTATATATTATAATTATTATGTCTTTAATCTTATGGGTTTTTATATAACACATTCCTTTATGTGTTCCCTTGGATTCAAATACGATAACATCATTTGTGGATGTGTGGACTCCCGCATCCTCAAAGCGATGTGATACGTTCAAACATTACATGGAATATATTAAGGGTAGTTTTAAAAATAAATATGTGACAAAAAATAAATAAATATATATATATATGATATTCAGGTAATAATTAAATTTTAATAAATATAATATATTATTTTTTTGTTACCCTTTTCACATACTAAAAATTCATAACATCTTTCATGGAGGTTTGGATTGTCACCTCCTCGATGCGATGAGATAACGTTACATTACAAGATTTATATATATAATAATATATGATAAAATAAAATTATATTTATTATATAATTATCACTCCATAAATTGATATTTATACTTAGCTTTTTCTATATCAATATTTGAATAAATGGTAATGTTACTCATGCGTAAAAACAACCTACCATCTCCATGATTAAAACGTAGGTTCATTTATCATAACCAACATTTATATTTTTTTTTAAAGGTAAAAATTATTTATAAATATGATAATTATTCCATTATTATTACTCTTGTGATGTTTATATAATGACCCCATTGACCGTAGTTGACATACCAAAGTCATTTTCATCACATGAACCAATTGTTTTCAAAACATCCGACTTAAACCTAATTGTTTAAGTAGTTGTATAAAAATTTTAATAAGTGAATTAAATTTAATATTACAAATAAAAATTGTTATGATGAAATTATATAATTATCATAAGTTTTTTAAGGATGATAAAGACACACGTGAGATGTTAGGCTCAATGTAAGTGATATTTGCCTCACTTTTTCTTCGGCGAGGCACCCACCATTTGTACAAATTATTTATTTTTGTGTGTATTATATTATTATAATTTTTGATTTAATATCATAATTCGTTCATATTTCATGGAATTATATGGTTCACATTGAATTATCTTATCTATGCTTGACTTTAGAATTTTCAAGTGGTAAAATTTATCTTTCTAATATTAATTTCTTTTGTGATTTTTATATTTTTCTTAGATAAATCCCTTCCTTATGTCTATTTTTATTGTATGTTACATTTATATTAAATATAAATATTCTAATGATTGGTTTATTTTTTATTTATTAAACTGTATGTCATTTTTATATATGGTGTCCACTTTGATAGTTATTTGAAAACTTGGTGACATATTGATAAATCTGTATATTCTATTCGATATGGATATTTTTATTTGTTAATTAAATATTTCATTAGACATATGGGGATTGATTTGGATTTCATTTATGATGGGCATGTCTTATTATAACCCCTTTATGTATCAATTGGTTTAATGGGACAAACTATATATGATTTTTGTCGAGGCCTTAACCATTTATTATATTCATATCAAGAGGCCCTTAAATTTTCATATTTAGGGAATGAATCCTTTAGAGTATTATATATTTGTCAATAAGACTTAAAATTATTAGAATATTGTAAAAAATACTTGAACTTATGTTTTAGGGATCCATAATTATTAATATTATCATTATAAATCCATTTATTTTTATTATATTTGATTATTTGATTTGTTATAATATCCATGGTTATGTCTCATTCTCATATTATTGATTAAATAGAATGTGTTTCACTTATCGATCTTCAAATATTGATTATACCTTAACCTATTTTATAAATGGAATGTGTGTCTATTGTCTTTTAGAATTCCATATTTATTATTCTCATTAATTCATTATCACTTACTCTATACATACCCTTACTTATCATTTGAGATCACCCTTATTTTGTTTCCATTCAATAGGATTTTAATATAAATTCTAGGAATGAGTTTCAAGGACACATTTTATAAATATTTGATAAATATTATGTTTAAGTTTCTATTCTTAATTTAAAATGTGTTTCATGTATGTAATATTCTTTTCCGAAACTACTAAATAAAATCAGTCCATTGGGATTTGATTCTTTTAAATTATGTCAATCTAATAAATTAATTCAAAGGCTCTGGGATTTTACGGTCAGAGTGTTTCATTTGTTAGAAAAATAATTTATTTAAGAAGAAAAATAAATTTTCACCAAAATAATTTGAAATATTGTTTCCCATGGAATTTATAAGATTCATTAAAAATCTAATTATTTTTGACTTTTAAAAAAATCCAAAACAATATTGAACATTTTAATTACATAGATAAAAATTAATAAAATGCCATTTTTTACAGATTCTAGATTTTTCACTATTCACCCAATGAATAATATTTTTAGAAAAGTAACAAATAGAAGTTATATTATGTTATTTTAATATGATGATTCCAAAATTTATTTCATTTCATTGAAATAACATTTCAAGAAGTGTCAATTATTATTCATAATGTATGTTCACCAATGAAAATTAAACCCATTATTGCGGAAACAATATTTTGAAGAATAAAAGGGAATTATCTGCACTAATTACCTTATAACCACAATTAAGTGAATGTTAATTTATTTAATTGGATATAAAATATATTCAATTAAATAGATTAATTTTAGAAAATAAATTAATTAAACTATTTACAAAAATCTAATACATAAACATGAAAATAGTTTTTTAAAAAATATATCTTTTTTTTTAAAATATATTATTTTCACAAGAAAATAATTTATAATTAATTTGAGATTGACTATTTTTTTGTTAAGGAGTAAAATTAAAATTATATTTCAATCTAATATTAAATATAATCATATCTTATAAACTTATATCTTGGATATAAAAATAGTATCAAAATAAATACCTTAATATTGTGCGCTTCTGATCTTTAATGTTTGGTGTTTTGTATACCAAAAAATATATAACATAATATAATTTGAAGAAAATACATTATTGAATAATTTTGTGTAACACTAAATACTTATGGTAATATAAAATCAATAAGTAGTGTATGATTTGAATAATTTCTAGGGGATATGGTATTTATGATTGAAGGGATACTATCATTAATATTCAAAGTATATATCCCTTGTGAAGATAGAGAGATCAATAATATCATGTGATATCAGATGTTTATAAAAAGAGATGATGTAATCTTGATAAGAATACAGAATTATTCACACTAATTGTGATTTATTTAATATTTAGTATTGATATTTTGTATGTGTGACCGTGATCATAGGGAAAACTATTGAAGGAAACAATTTCTTCATATTACATGGGATTATGGAAGTTTGTTAGTGATATAAGTAACACCATTATTTTATAAATAGGACCCTTCACTAGATTTTTTTTTTCAAATTTGTATTATTAGAGTATTGGATGAATAATCATTTCAAAATGATAAGATCACTAAAAAAATTCAAATATGGTAGAACTGAACATCCCAAAATTTTAGATCTTTTAAAATACAAAGTATGTTCTATAACTTCTGTCACATGAAACACCAAACATAAAAAAACCAAAAAATATTAATAATAAATTATTAATAAATATATAATAAATAATAATATCTTAATCCATTAATAGTTATTACTTTTAAAAAGTAAATAATTTGTATGAGTTAATAATGAAAATGTTATTTTTATTAGTAACTGACTTCTTTATTTTATTTTACAAAAATAAAATTTTCCAATTTATGAATATAAACTTTTATTATGTACTGTTTTTTTATTTCTCACTAAAAATTATCTTATGATGTAATTTTTGGTTTTTTCAAACATACATAGTTTTTATGTGAATATAATAACACAAATTTTTCTTATACCATCACATTTAATTGAAATTTTATTTTTTGAGACATTTTACAATTAAATTATATATTATAAATTATAATAAATAATTTCAAAATATCGTGTTGAATTTATTAACACATCTAATCATTTGTAAAATTTATATATTATTTTAATGAAATCTATTTTTTCAGTATTTTGTTTAATTTATAATAAAATTTTAAAATGATTTTGTTGACTTATTCTATTATTAAATAAATTCACTTGGAATGGAAATAAATATTTGAAAATATTTGAAAATATTTGAAAATATTTGAATTTTTTTTGACTTACTATTTTTATCATTATCATGAAATTCAAATTGAATCTATTAAATTCAAACAATTTAAATAATTAACATAATAGTTTTTATAAAAATAAAAAAAATATCAATACACATTTATTTAGAAATAAATAACAAATAATACTAGTAATCAATAAGGTCAAAAGTCTTTTTTTCTTCTTATACAATTTTTCCCACACATATTTTTTTTTATTTTGATGAAAATATTATAGTATTTATAAATTTAGTTTTATTTAATAAATAACATATTTAGTTTAATAACTCCAAATTTTCATTATATGTGTTATGTTATATGTATAAAAAATCATAAAATATTTTTGTTAAAAACTAGTTACATAGTGTAAAAGTAGTATGGGAAAATGTAAAATCATAACAATAAGGTCCCTGTATGTTTAAAAAATGTGATTAAACACGTTTTGATCCATTTTAGGCAGATAAAAACAAAGAATTAATTATTTATAACATTTGGAACATTTTATCTTGGAAGAGTCTCATTAAATTTCTAATATATAAATGGTGTTAGTAAGAGTTCCTTTTTCCTATCTTATAAAAGATGATCAATTTAACCCATTTAAACACACACATATCTATATAAAGATACCTTTTAACTATTAACAATTACTACTCATATTACCCTCTACCAAAAAAATATCACCCTGGTCACTCATTGATAGACTAAACCCATTAATTTCAAGGGACCTTCAAATGAAAATTCAAGTCTCCAATATATGTATTATCACTTTTTTATGTTTTTATTATTAACCTTAAAATTAAAAATATCATATCAAAAAAATAATATTATTAATTAATTTTTATTATTTTACTTTTATATTCTTTTATTAATGTTTAAACCATTGTTTATTCATTTCTAACCTTTTATAAAAACAATGGAACATCAATCATGTGTGTACACAAACTACCACCTCTACAAAGTATCATTTGCATTAATTTTTCTTCTAGTTATTATTAATATTTATAAAAAATATAAATGTGTTAAAAAACAAAAAAAAATTCAATATTATCTTTTTATAATGATGTTATATCAAAATAAACACCTCTCTAAACATACTCACCAATCGAGTTAAAGCATGTTCTTTTTTTGTTCGGTTTAACTACATACAAGAATATTTTATAAAAATAAAACAATTGATGGGTATGGGAGCATAAAAAAACATTACTATAGTATAATGATAAAATAATTATTGTTATATGGTTATGGAAATCTTATATTCATTATTTAACTTATTATTGAAGTATCATTTTTATTCGATAAAATTTAAAAAATAATATGTTAGTAATTCAATTTTCATATAAGGTAAAAAAGCTCATTTAGAATAAAGAAATAAATATTAAATAAATAATATATATATATATATATATATATATCAAAAAATGAATGTTTATATCATTAATGAACTTGGTCTCAAATTATGGGTAGTTATATAAAAAGTATTAAACATGCAGAAAATAGTTAAGGTTATTGATACATGACGGTCATATTTCTCTATATATAATTAATGTACTCATGATTATAAAAATATAATAAGTATTTTAAAATGGTAACATTTATGATAATTATAATGTAAAAGGATATTATTTTATTTATCTTTTTATTTGAATTAATAGTTTAATCAAATATGCAAGGATGGAGTGTAAGGGATTGTCTGTCTTAAATTTAATACCATGATGCATGATTAATATTTACACCATGATTCATTTTTTATGGTGAAAATAATATAATATTGTATTTTTTTAACATGTGATAATATTATATTTGTTTATATAATATTTTATATAAAATTTAATTCCTCTGATAGTGTTTCTATTCAAATGTTAATAAAGTTGTAAGTGGTTTTTGTGGCACATGTCTTTTCCTTCAGTCATAATCAATTTTAATAAACTATATTAATTCATGATTCATCCATATTTCAATAAAATATTTTAATTTTTAATAACCAACTATCTTTATAATAAAATAATGTTTTCCCCAATCAAATTATTCATTTTTATTATATTTTTTATCATAAAATGAATTATTGTTAGTAGTAATTCCCATTCTATTCAATGGATTTTTTCTTCTATGCTGATGTTTTTACTCCCCTTGATGTTATCCTTTTTCTCAAGGATACAAATGTTTTTTTATATCTAATGACACTTTCATTCCCATTTATCAATTTAAATTAATTTTTAACCATATTTTTAATGATTTTTTATCTCAATGTTTATTTAAAATTTTTTACGTTTTTTTCCATGTTTTAAAAAAGACATATTTTATCATCGACTCCATATTTTTTATTTGGAAAAATTGATACGTTTTCATGTTTCTAATATTATAGACTATTTTTAAAAGTAAAATTTTTCACAATATTATAAATTATAATTTTAAAAACATTATTTATTTTTTATGTCTCCGTTATTAATTATTAATTTAAAATTTATGGATTATAAATTGATTTCACATCCATTTTTTGAAAATCTATTTATATTTCAAGAATCTCTTAAAAAATATTTTACGAAAAGTAAATTTTTTAAATTTATTTTGACTTATAAATTATGAAACATTTAGTATTTTTAGGGATCATTTAATTTTAAATAAGGTTTTATAAATTATTCTCCCTCCATTAACATATTTTTTTTGAAAAAAAACATATACCTCAATGTTTTAAATTGTATTTTGAAAATAATTTTTTTCACGTATATTTACAAAACAATGATTATATTTTAATGAAGAGATGTTTTGATCACCCTTTACATATTATGATGGTATGATTTATATTGTATATTAAGAGTTACAACATTCTATGATTTCTTAAGGTTGTGTTATGTAATGTTTCTGAATGGTTCATGAATCCCATTCTTTATCAATGGGTCACTTAAGATATATTTATAATTGATGTTTTATACAAACTACATTTTTTTGGATGATTATGGATGGGGCCGTATATCACCATAGAATTTATCAATTAAAGATTTTGATATCATGATAAAAAGATTTTAAAAATGATATATTTTTTCACACCATGAAGCATGGACATATTATTGATTCATATTATGATGTGTGAGCATTTTTCGGCTTTACAACATGATTCATTAAATTATTGTTTATTCAAAACTTGAATTTTTGATATTTTGTTTTTTTGTAAATTGTATTATTTATATATAATTTTATTTGATCCATGATAAAATTTTATATGATATTACATATTTATATATACATCTAATTATTCTATATGACACATGTTTATTTTCTAATGATTCTGAACACTTTTTTCAATCGTATTAGTTTTTTCTAATAACGATTACATGTCCTTCAGTTATGAATATTGAAAAATTATAATTTTTCAATGTTAATTTTATTGATAAATTTAATCCCTTCCCAAACATAATCATAAGATTATGGTCTATTTAATGATGACATGTGGAATTTTTTCCCATACTGAGCATTCAGGATTTCCGATTTCTAATTTTTCTATTCCCTTGGTTATGAAGATTACAATATCTAATGAGATTTATGGAAGAGGTTCTAAAGGGGAGCCATTATGGAGTAACTATTGTATATTGATATTGTGATTTAGTAACATAATAATCCACTAATACTTATAGTCATTTGGACGGTACACTAGTTGTGAGATATATTATTTAAATCATTTGATTTTTCTATTTTTTATGGAATGTTTATCTTGTATCACAAAAATTGTTATCAAATAAGGGATTATTTATTTTTTGATTTTTGATTTGTTGTTTTTGGAGATTTGTTCAGATAACTTTAGTGAAAACCCTAAGGGAAAGTATATATGATGAGACTAATTATTAGATAACATCTGGATTGTTCGGTAAAGTAACAATTTCATGTTTATATATAAAAATAACTCATAGTATGGATAATACAAGTGGATATAGGATTTTACATAGTAGTAGCTCGGTTTAATAACCCTAAATAGGGTATATTTGGTATTAACTCAATTGTCACACATTCATGAAAAAGTTGTTTAACTGCACACCTAGTTTGACACACCTATGACATATACTATAGTTGATTAAATAATATTTATAATATCCAATGATTTTCGGAATTATTTTTCATTGAATTAGTTTATTATTTATGATATTTTTCATTTCACGCAAAACTATGAATTGTTTATATTATATTAAAGCAATTTGTTTGGATTATTTTTTATGAAAAACCATGTTAATCGCGCACTACACAAAAAATAATTTTTTTTCTTTATCTATATAAAACAATGAGTTTTTCTTATGTTACACAAAACAATGACTTTCTTCAATGGCATGCATAACACATAATACTGAGTGTTAGCGAACAATAATATTTTAAAAAGTTATTATTTATTATAATAAGAGTTAACCTAGTGTTTAATTTTGAGTTTATGAATACTATGTATAAAGTTATGAGAATATATGGTTTATAAAATTCTAATATGAATTCATTGGATACCAATTAATATGAAATTAATATGAAAACCGATTGAATATATACGAAAAATATTAATATGGTCTAATACCAATTTTACCCAAATAAATTAAATTAATTAGTTAGTGATATAAACATATTATATATGTTATATATTCAATAAAATATTTTTTTATATAAATCCAATATATTTGATTTACCTAAGATAAGTAAGAACTCAATTTCATGCATAAAACCTTATTTATGTTATTAATGTTAGTTTTATCCCCTTTTAATGGAGAACCCAATTTAAATTCAATTTTTTAAAATTTTATAAATTTAATATTTGAATATAAAATTAGTATTTTAAAGTGAAATATTATAATTATCATAGGGTAAATTTTTGGTATTTTTCTTGGATGTTAGCAATAAAAACATAAAAATACTAAATTTATTTCAAAAAAAAATTCATATAATTTATTTTTAATTTTATGTGACATTTTAAATTGTTTTAAATGTTTAAATAGATAATATTTTTATATATTAATCTAATTTATGTCATTGGAAGCAATTTTATATTGAAATTGGATATAAAAACATAACAACATTTTGATCATTCAATCTTTAAAAACACCCATTATTGTCTTGATAGTGGGATTAATTTTAAATTAATTTCTTACACTTATATGATTATAATTTAGAAAAATAGATTCCATATTTGGAATCAGCATAATTTAAATTTTTTAATGAGGTCAAAAAATAGTTTGACCAAAAATATATGTGAATGTGATTGAAATTAAATACAATGGTTAAGAGAAAAATTAGGATAGTAAAGTACATAACCCTTAATCTAAGACCCAAAATACATAGAAACTTGTCTAAAACCCATTGGATTAGAATTATTCATCCATTCAAATTACATCCTTGAGTTTTTTTCAGATTGTTTTGACTTTTGTTTAGTAAAAAAGTGGGTACACCAATCTGGTTTTCAAAAATTCAATGTGAGTCCTTTCCCTTCCTTATTAAAGACCACCGCCTCTCCCCCTCTTTATACCTATCAATCTACATAAGATTAGACAATGTAAACCAAATAAAATTCCCAAAATCCATCCATTAATCATAGAATCCTTCCCTTTGTTAGTAATCTGTACAAGGAATCCTTTCCTCAAAAAAAAAAGGAGTTACCCAATTAAGAGGTAACACATTCTCTCAATCTCCTTTACGTTATTTTATTTCTCCACCCCTCCACTTTATTTATTCCATACTTATATAAAAAAACCAGTAAAAAAATATATTTGGATTGTTCATTTTTTCCATTACCGCCCCTCATAGTAGAAATTATCATGGAAAATTATTTAATTATATTAAATATTATATTTTTTATTTGTGGATGATTTTTACTAATTTTATAACACGTGGCTTTTTTAGATCTTTTGGTGTAGATACGATCATTTCAATTGAATAATTGTAGACTACCACCCCTTAAAGTAATGTGATTCATTCAAAAACTAAATAAAATGTATTACGGATGGGTTTAGTGAAAATAAATGACATATATAAAATTATTATTATAAATTAATGATATTATATACATATATACATACATGTCATTTTCATTATTTCTTTCAATACGATGATAAAAATGAAAACAACGTTTATGCATACATATGGCTTAACAAATCCATGAGCAGTGTATTAAATTTTATACATATATATTCAGTAGAATTTTGTAATTAAATAAATGAATATAATTTATACTTATATCATTTATTACATTATAGAATAATGATACAATTAATAGTACCAAACATATAACAAATTAAGACACACAAGAACATGAAAATTATCTGAAGTGAAACCATAACATAGTATGGTTAAGAAGTGGGTAATATAAGGTCATAATAATGAAATTTATAGTATTAGATATAATAATAAGTTTATATAAAATATTTATAATAAATTTTAATTTATTATATAGGTGGTTTGATCGACTATGATGAGATTCAAGACACAAGGTAAGGGGATTTCATCTCACTCTTTATTTCTGTGAGATACATGCATTTTTCACCACCTATTACGTTTGTGTGGTGTGTATAGTTACCATTAGTGTATTGAATTATTCTTGTAATTATTTTTATGGGAATTTATATATAAATTATTTTATTTATAGTTCAAGGGGTTTATGTTTCAATAGTTACCAAATCGGTAAAATAATTTTGTCTCAATATGACTTCTTTGAGACTAATGTTTTGTAATACCCATAAATTTTTTTGAGGTGTATATACCTTAATTTTACACGATCTTTCATGAATATAATTCTTTTAATTTTAATTTAATCTTCATGTAATTTCACATTCTTATATGGGGATTATGGTTCAAAGTAACAATGTTATAAGATTTTATTGAAATAATCTATTCGATTTTCGAGATAGTTTTTGTTTGTGCTACTTTAATGAAATATTATGATCAATATCTCTAGTAAACTCATTAGTTTTCTTATACAATATTTATCAAAATATATTAATGTGATGGAACCATTTTTACTCTATTCTACATTAGATAAATAAAAATGTGTTTTTAAGAAATACCAGCTTTACATCCTCTTCGATGAGAAATCTATGTTTTATAAAATGGTTTCTAAGAATATTGTTACATTATTCTATAATCCTTAAAATAAATTTTTATCCTTTTTTATCTTACCAATATCATCAATGGAATATTCTTTTCTCTTTCCTAAAAATGCATTTTTCTAACCTTTTTACAGTGAAAATGGAATGTTTTTTTAACCTTTTAAGACATTTATCGATTTACCCACCATCATTTATTTGAAATTTAATTAAATTTTTAAAAGGAGAATATTTAATAAAATGTTTTTTAAAACTTATGTTTACTTATTTTGTTTCAAAATGATTTAAACAAACTTTTAGAAGTTTTCAAGGAAAAGTGTTTTCAAAATGTTTTCATACATTAGTTATAAGTTTTCAAAGTTTTTTCAATAAAATTATTTTGAAAACATTTTCAATATTCTATCATATGTTTTCATGAAAATTTGATTTCAAAATATTTTAAATATTTCCTTAAAATTTATAAATGGGTTTTCAAATGAAAAGGGTTTTAAATTTTTTTTAATGTTATTTTATATGTTTTCACGGAAAAAGGTATTCAAAATGATTTCAAGTCTTATTTATATTTTTTAATGTATTTTCTAAGGAATTGATTTTAAAATGGTTTTATGTATTAAAAACACTTTTTCAATGAATATTTTATTATTTTTTCATGAAACGCTACAAATGATATTTCAAAAATTTATTATTTCTAATATTACACCCGTTGATGTTACTCATGATCTTTTAATAAATGTTCTCAAGGTTACATTCAAATTCCTTCTATGAATGCGTTATTCTTAATGTCGAGATCTTTGTGAAATATCATTCTCATTCACAAGTTTTATTTTAAATAAATATGTTTCCATTTCATGTGTTAAATTATTATGAATTCTATTTCCCTTTCACAGGTTATGCTTTTAATGAAATTATTATGAAAACTGGATCTTTTCCATAGGTTATTATATGATTACATGTTTATAATACCCATTTCATTTCACGGGTTATGATATGATTGTTTATGATATTTTTAACATTTACATATGATTTAATTTTGAGATGGGTGAGACCTATATATCCCTCCAATAAATTATGTAAGGATTTATATCTTATATGATAGACATTAATGGAAAGATAAATTTATTTTCTTCTATTTTACATGCCTGGAATAGGAAATGAACTCATTTCAGTATTACAGGGATGGAACAGGAAATGAACATAGTTTAGTATACATGGATGGAATAAGAAGTGAACTCATTTTAGGAATATTGGTCAGGAATAGGGTTTGAACCCAGTTCAGTATTGGACATTGTCCAATATGATGGTCTCTACAACAATTCTTTGACTACTATAAAAATAACTATATATGCTTATGTGTCTGCCATAATTCCATGTTTTATTTCTATGTCATTCTTTATTGGATTGGGTTATTTATTTCCTTATTATTCATATCTTATTAACTACCATGCTTTTTGACATGATTCTTGTTTATGATCATTGAAAAAAAGGTTAGGTCATCTATATTCGTAATCATGTTCTCATACTGATATGCTCGTGATTATACTTACATGTATCCATGGATTACCATCACCGAGCCTCTGATCTCACCCCCTTTTATGTTTATTTCCCAATTTTAAAAGATATATTTTTTGTATTATATGTTTAATAGGGGTTTTAGCCTTGTATAACCTAGTGGGAGATAATGTAGCTCTCTCATGTATGAGTGTATATGTTTCCATGTTATTTTATTGAAATAGAATAATATGGTATTTGGGAGTCTATTTTAATATTGTTTTATATATTCTAAAAAATTTATTTAATATTGATATATGAAAAGTGGGGGTCAATATAGTTGGTATCAAATAAAATGTTTATTTAATAATTTGAAATTACTATGAGAAAAAATTATCAAGATCCCTATTAAGATTTTTATGGATATTCCTATGAATGTATATAAGTATAAATAAAAGGATCAGTTATTGTTTAGGAAAATAGATAGTAATTTTGGTAAAGTATAGAGTGATTGGTTTCCTAGAAATACATCCATTTCTAGATAGTAGAAGACGATGTGGATATTCCCTAGATGTACCTAGGGGTAAAAACCCTAAAAATATTTTCTGAGCCTGACTCGAGGTAATCTAGTACATGATAATAGGCCTTACATAAAACCATGTTTGACACTATTAGGGGATATAATTTGGGAGTTCACAAACTCTTCAAGGACTATCATAAATGATTGAAATATATTTAGGCTATGAATAATCAATGATATAACTTAGGTGTCATATTTTTAAGAAGGTTTAATAATTTTGACATACTATAAGTAATTATATTCATTACAATGTAGTTATCTTTTAGGATAATTAATACTCAGAATAGGATTTTGGTTTTATTAAATGATATAAACAGGAAGGAACTAGATTAACATTGAATATGATGGGTGTTTTCTTAATAAGATGTCAAGTGGGATGACCACTAGAGTGAAAGATGTTGGGATCATGGATAATTTGATTTCACATTACATGATTATCAATGTGTACCATAACCAAAACGTAGATTCACCAAGGAAGTGAAACAAGGAGTTCTATAAGATATCAGGTAATAGAGTCCATAGAGAAAAAATGATTTAGTTTCTTTTTATTGTGAATTGGGAAACAATAACTTATGTGAGTGTCTTAGAGGAATAAGAAAATGTTTTGACTATGGTAAACAAGGACCCAAAGAAGATGACTTGATGGAAAAAATTATGAGTTTGGTTGATGAAATGGATAAGAATATTAGCCTCCATAAGGAATCATCAAATATTAATTGTATTAAATGTGGAATAAATGGTCAGTATAAATCATAATGTTCCATGTGAAAAAAATCTAGAAGAGGATCAGCACGGTGGTTTGGATAATGGTTACAATGCAAATGATGATGACACTATATATGAAGTGTGAAAGGAAATAGGTATTTTTTATTGGTTGAGTTAGCATTTCTAATGGAATAGGGATGAAGACTAATAATACAAGATGTTATTTATTTGGATTCAAGCAGTATGTTTTATGAATGGGGAAATATACAAATATTGTTTAGTAAATTTTTTTATCTAAGGATTTACAAGAACTCATTGAATGGTTCTGATAGAATAGAAAAGTGATATAATGGAAAGGTCGTGTCTATAAAAAACACATGATTTAGGGAAAGATAACTCTTAATATATTTCTTATTTTATCATAATGTTGTTTTGATAACGATATGTGGTATATGAATAAGTAAATTGAATGGTATTGATAACCTTTTAACTAATTAAGGACATGTTGACAAGTAGTGCATAATATCACATATGAATTTTAAAACATATTATATTGATGGATTGTGTATAGTAATATATGTTATAATAATGAATGCATATTTTGTAAAAGGATTTATGGTAATTCATTTTGTTATCATGTTCTATGAGAATATAATTTGACAATATTAACAATTTTGGAATTTGACGACCAATAGCTACTTTGTGATATATGGGTGCATCAATGTTATGCTAATTTCATTACTATTATTTCAAAAGATATGGATTTTAATATTTTAAAAGGGTTATAAGGTTAACCATTCCTGAAAAGATTATTATAAACATAAGAGGAAGTATTTATACACTGTTTTTGTATTGAAAACCATGGTTAAAAGGCTATTTAGTGATTAACCTTATTACAAG
This sequence comes from Viscum album, assembly GCA_963277665.1. Lineage (NCBI taxonomy): Eukaryota > Viridiplantae > Streptophyta > Magnoliopsida > Santalales > Viscaceae > Viscum > Viscum album. The sequence goes on from OY728127.1 coordinate 1,958,096,092, forward strand.
GATATACATTATATTTTTGAAATTAAATTAACATGGTTTTAGAAAAGGACATCATGCATGTCGGGTGAAAACCGATCAAGTCCAGCAAGGTCCTACATCTTGAACGCATGATCGAAGGATGATTTGGGGTTCACACCTACTACTGGCCTACTTGATGTCTTGGTTAATGTATAATTATTTTTTATGAATTAATAAATATGGTGAAACAATTGTATTAATTTTTATATTTAGAGATTACATTTTTAACCATATTTATTTTTAATAATGTTTTTTGACAAATACATATACATTTCAATAGTTTGTGGGAATTAAGATCTGATAAAATGTTATTTTCTCACTTCAGTCTACAAAGTTAATTTGGGGACATCCATTAAACTATTTAATAGAAGAATTAGAAATTTATAATGTAATGAATAAAAATTATTTTTTAATGAAAAATATCAAGTTAGTATATTTCCATTTTTCATTGGTCAATAAATGAATTACTCAATGTAATGATAATAATCAAAAGGAAATTTATTGCCTTAATACCTTAATATTTTTGAACATGTTCCCTTTTAAATCATAAAAAATTTAGGACATTGAGGGCCTCAAATTTTCTTTTATCATTCACTTGTTTTTGATTGATGACCTCAATCACTACATATATCTATTTATATATTTCTTCCATTTCTAATCTGCAATCACAACCTATGTTATATTATGTAGAAATGTAGTTATATATTTCATTATGTAACTATTATAGTCCAACCATTCCCTTTTTAAGGGATGTTTTAGTGTTCCTTTTTATGATGTTGGTTTCTATGAATGAATATTTCATGTATTAAAACATTGATATCCCAGTATAAATTAATGGGTGAAATTTATTTTATGGGGGGTATAATATAACAACCAGAGATTTTGTGAATTATTTTTTTATCAAATTAATTTAACTTTTTTGATATTTTTCATTTTATAAAACACTAAAAACAGTTTATTTTATATTAATGTACTATGTTTTTATGGAATTATATTTAACACCTTGTTAATCATGAACTAAATGAAAAATGAATTTTATCTTCCTCTTCACAGAACACCGAGTTTATCTTGCATTAGACACAATAATGACTTTCCTTGATGGCTTGCACAACACACATGCCAAGTTTTAATGAATAAAAATATCTTAAAATTTTATTATTTAATATATTAACATATAAACCAGACAATAAATTATAGGATATTAATAGTATTTATTAATTTATGAGAATAAATGGTCTACAAATATAATATGAATTCATATGATACCAATTAATAAGAAATAAATATAAAAAATGATTGAATATAAAGGAAAATATTAATATGGTATCAAGGATGTTTTATTATAATAAAATAAATAAATTAGTTAGTTATATAAATTTATGATATAATTTACATATTCAATCATATATTTTTGATATTAATCCTATCTATTTGGAAGACATATGATATGAACAAACTAAATTTTATGAATAATAAGTTATATTTTTTATAAAGGTAGTATTACCACCATTTAATGGGTAACCAATTTTAAATAAAGTTTTTTGATGCATTAAATATTTAATATGTCAAAATAAACATCTTATTTTTAATCTAAACATATGAATTATGTTATGGTTATTGTTTTTATTTTTCTATGATGTTTTTAATGAATAATTTAAAATACTAAATTTTAATCCCCATTTTCTTTTTCATATAATTTATTATAATGGTAAAAATACATTTTAAATTTTTTGAAATGCCTATTTAGAAAATATTTTTATCAATTAATAAAATTCAGGTTATTAGAACCAATTTAAAATTGAAATTATATTAAAAAACATAGAAAACTTTTGATCATTCTATCTTAAAAAACCTACATTTTCGTCCTATCAGTGGGATACATTTTAAATTAGTTTCTTCCACTTACATGATTATAATTTCAAACAATGGATAAAATATTAAGAATTAGAATAATTTAAATTTTCTAATATGGTCATCATTGTTTTTTCCAAAAACCATTAGTGAATGTGATTAAAATTCATTACAACAATTAAGAAAAAAATTAGGTTTATAAATTACTAAACATTTAATTTAAGATCCAAAAAGACCTATAAACTTTTCCAAAACCCATTTAATGGGTTTTATTTGGAAATTAATCTTAAATTGTTATGTTTTTTTTTGTTATTAATTTTTTAGATAGAAACAGGGATACACCTAACTTTTTTTAAAAAATTTCAGTTGAGTCCTTTCCCTTCCCTATAAAGGCCACCACCTCTCCTGCTTCATCACACCTATAAAAACACATAGGTTCAGCCAATATTTGACCAATAAACTTTAAATAAATCCATCCCTTAGTCCAAGAACCCTCCCCTTGGTCATTAAGCTACCTAAGGATGCCTTTTGGCATAAATCAAAAGGAGTTACCTGATAAAGTGGTAAAACATACTCTAATGATCATTTTTGTAATTTCCCTATCTACCTCCTCCACTCTATTTATTCCACTATTGTATAAAAAACATATACCCTAAATATAATAGGATATTGTTTGATAATATTTAATCCTAGAATTACCCAAACAACCATCTAGTGGGTAATGAATATATTTTTGATGTTTACATTGAACTACCCCCTCACTAAACAACGATTGTTCATTTTTACATTACTTCCCATCAAGATAGAAATTATGATGGAAAATATATTTATATATATTAAATACTATATTTAATATTTATATAATATATTTAGTTGTTTTTATAACACATAACCTTTTTCTTTCCATAATGTATAAATACAATAATTTTGTTTGAGGAAGTGTCAACTCCTACCCCTTCAAAGTGATGTGATTCATTCACACACTACAAGGAATGTATTATGGATGGGTATAATGACCATATATGATATATATAAAATTATAATGATAATGTAATGATATTATATACATATATGAATATATTTTATTTTATTTATTTCATTCTATATGAAAATAAAAATGTTAACTACATTCTTGTGTATGTGCAGCTTACCGTCTCAATGAACAGTATATTCCATTCCATAATTATTTATTGAATAGATTATTAAAAAAAATTATGAATATAAATTTTATTCATATAATGGATTACGTTCTAAAATCTTGATATAATTATAAGGACCAGGGATATACGAAGTTAAGGTACCTAACAAAGTGAATATTATCTAATGTGAAACCATAACATATGATGGTTAACAGGAAGAAAATATAACGTATTAATAAAAATCTATATATTATTTGATATAATAAAATGGTTTTATAAAATATTTGTATTAAATTTATATTTATTATACAGTTGGTTTTAGTGATTATGATAAGAGTCAAGTCACAAGTTAAGGTGATTTTATCTCACTTTTTATTTTTATGAGATACATGCTTTATTCACCACCCATTCCTTTGGCGTAGGGTGTATACTGACCATGGATGTATTAAATGATTATTATAATTATATTTATGTGTATTAAAAATTCCAATATATGCACTTTATTTCATGGTGCTTTTGTTATAAAATTTATGAAATTGGTAAAATGAATTTGTCTCTATTTTCCTTTTTTGAGACTCATGTTTTGTTATGCACCAAAAATATTTTTAGAAGTGTATATAATTCCATTTTATAAGATATGTCATGAATGTAATTATTTTAATGATATTTTATGCCTCGTTTAATTTCACATTCTTAGATGGGGACTATGGTTCAATGTTACCTAGTTATAAGAGTTTATTGAAACAATCGCATCACTTTTCAAGATTGATTATGCTTATACTTCCTTTGATGACATATCATGATTAATCTCACAAGAATAGTTAGGATTTTATTCTCCTCTATTTATTCATGATGTATTAATGTATTGGTAACATTTTTATATTCCTTGGTACATAAGATATTTATGAATGTGTTTTTATGAAATCCCAACTTTACCCTCCCTCTGGTTGGAAATATATGTTTTCTAAAAAGTGTTTCTATGAATATTATATCATTACCATATAATAATTAAAATTAAATTTTACCCATTTTTTGTTTTACCAATATTTTTAAAGAAATATTCTTGTCACTTTCTGAACAAGGTATTTTTCTAACCATTTTACCATGAAATTGTAGTGTTATTTTTATATTGTATGAAATATAACTATTTACCCACCATTATTTCATTGAATATTCTATTGTATTTTTAAAAGGATATATTATAAGAAACACTTTTTTCAAATTAATTTTCTTAGAAAATTATTTTCAATATGTTTTCAAGATAATATTATATGTTTTCAAGGAAAATTGTTTTTAAAATTTATTTAGGCCTTATTATATGTTGTGAATTTATTTTCAAATAAATGGGTTTGAAAAACTTTTCCTGCTTATTTAATAAGTTTTCAAGTAGAAAGTGTTTCAAAACATCTTCCATAATTGTTTATATGTTTTCAAAGGCTTTTAAAAGTTAATGTATTTAAATTTTTGTTATGCTTATATTATATGATTTCAAGTAAAAAAAATTTCATAATTATTTCATGTCTTATTTTTAAGTATTCATGGTTTTTATAAGAAAATGATTTTTAAATGGTTTTATCTATTAAAAATCCTTTTTCAAATAATAAAGTATATTTTACTCACGAAACGTTTTTAAAAGATATTTCAAAATTATTTTCCATCTAAGATGAAATATGTTGATGTTACTCATACCCTTTTAGAATGTGATCTAACAGTTCTATTCGTATTCATTCAATAAATGTGTTATTATTAATTTCCTGTTCTTTATGAAATCTGTTTTTCAATTAAGGAATATAGGATTATGAAGTATTTTCCTCTTTTAGTGGTAATATGTTTAAGAAATTAGTTTCTCTTTCACGGGCTATTCCTTTGATGAAATGATTATGAAATCTGTATATTTTTCCCTAGTTTATGGTCTGAAAACATGTTTACGATACCATTTCATTTTTTTGTGTTATGATATGACTTTTTATGATTTTTTGTCACAAGTATGTATGATTTAATTATGTGATATATGTAACCAATATATACCTAAAATTAAATGGGTAAAGATTTATATATTATGAGATAGACATGGATGGAATGATAAATTAAATTGGTTCAATATTACAGCACTAGAATGAGAAATGAACTCGATTATGTATTACATGTCTGGAATGGAAAATGATATCAGTTTAGTATTAAAATCCTGGAACGAGGAGTGAAATTAGTTCTATAATACATGGCTAGAAAATGGCGTGAAAACGGTTCTGTAATTGAATTCATACACTAAGATAGCCTCGACAAAAATTCCTTTACTACTATGGAAATCATTATATACTCTTTTGTGTCTTCAAAAATTCCCTAATTTATTCCCATGTTATACATTTATGGATTATGCTATTTAGTTCCTTATGATTCATGTCCAATTAGATGCCATGATTTAGGCTATTATTCATGTATATGATCTTTTACATAGAGGGTATGATCTCTTATTTCCCTGATCATGTTCTCATACCCACTTACATATCTCCTTATTTACACTTTCTATGCATTTGAGATCACCCCTTTTTTATGTTTCCTTCACCAGGTTATGAAGATATATTTCTTATATGATATGTCTAAGAGGGGTAATATCCTAGGGAAACCTGTTGGGAGATAATGTACCTCGATTATGTAGCAGTGTTAACATTTCTGTGTTTCCAATGGAACTATACTAGTAAAGTCTTTGGGAATCTATTGGTATAATGTTTTAAGTATTACAAAAATGTTATTTTATATATATGTGAGAAAATAAAGGGTTTCTAAACTATTTACCAAAAATATTTAATTATTTATTGCTTAATTACATTGAGGAATTATTTGATATGTATAAAAGATCAAAAATTAATGTAAAATAGGTAGAACAACTATCATTATAGGATTTATCATGTATTTTACTATTGAAATTAAAGTATCATCATTTGAGATGAAGGTTTCAATAGATAAGACATCATAAGATTGATCTTTCGTATTCATATAAAATAATTATTTTAGATATTGTTATAAATTATTAGATTTAGTAATTTGTTACAACATGACCATGGAAATCAACTCGTGAATGATATGTCTTGTGTAACATCATAAGAATCATCTTTTGGATATATAGTTTCCCAGACATACCAATAATAGTGTGGAAGACATCGTAGAATAATATATATTTTTAGTCTATAATGCATTTCATAGTTTCTTCCTTTAGTAATCAATAATTAAAACACCCAGGATGTAATTTCATTTTATCATGGATAATGTAACGACTCGAGATTTTGGAACCTTTAAAACACATAATATATTTTATAAAACATGTCACATGTTACACCAAACATAAAAAACAAATATATATTAATATAAAATTATTATAAAATATATAATAAAAAATAATATGATTAACCACAAATAGGTAGTATTATTATATATTATATAATAAATATGAGTAAATATGGAAACAATTATATTAAATAAAATCAATTTTTTTATTATATTAGAATTTTTTAAAAAAGAGAGAAAAAAATAAATTTGTTAAATTTTATCATGTAAAATTAAAAGTTTGCATTTATCAGAGGAAATTTTTTTGAGGATGTTCTTTTAATATTTTTCAAAAATAATTTGCTTGTTGGGGAATAATGAAAATACAGATTTCTCCAATACTTCCCCATTTATATGAATTAACTATCATTAAATAAATTTCATAAAAAATAATATATTTTAAATTATAATTTATTTTAAAAAAACTATATTTAATTTTAAACCCCATTCTGAATATTTTGAAAATTTATACATCATTTTAATAAAAATTGTTTTTCGATGGTATGGTTTAATTAATTTTAACATAATAAAATGATGTGTTTGATTTCGATTATTATTTAATAAATACCATTTGAATGATATAAGGTATTTTAAATTAATTTTATTCAAATGAATTTATATGTCTTTCATAATAATAATAATTTTTACTCTAAAATAAACTTTTATGAAAAAGAATATTTTTTCGTGACACATTCACAAAAATTATGTTTAATTAACATTTACAAAGAAATTCAACATGGTAAAATGATTCTAAAATTTGAGTTAATAATGTTAATAAAATTTAATGTGGATAAATTTATTTGTAGGAACAAAATTTAGATTAGTAGGATTAATGTTAATTAACATGATAATAGTGAATATATTATTTTAAAAATTATATTTTTAATAAAATCATTGATTTTTTAATCAATTAAATTTAAATAAATTAAATAATGAATATAATGTGATTTATAAATTAATAAATAGACAATTAAATAGAAACATAGTTTGTAGTCACAAAAAAATAATATAAAGAATCCATAGTTTTCAAAATGCATTTTCTTTATTAAAGTGTTTTTTCGACACATTATATATTCTAATTTAAAATATAATTTTATAACATTTATTAATTAAATTGGATTAGATATATGTTAAAATTAGTTCCTGAACACCCATATTTGGTTGTATGGTATATAATATATTTTTAATAAGATATAAAATCACTTAGTAAAAAATAAGTTACTAAGATTAAAAATAATACAGTAAAATGTGAAAAATATATTATTCAAAACCCCATAAAAAGTTTAAAAAATTATAGTAATTTTTTTTGAGAAATTAACGACCAATAAATACCCCAAAATCTGTTCTCTTTAATCATTGGAGATACTGAAGTAGGCAAACTGTAATGGAATTATTAAAATATAAAGGGTGATTCCAATTGGTACCTTTTCAACTCTTATAAAATGTGATTACTTACACTGTTTAAAAAATACAAATATCCATAAAATTTCTCCACAAAAATACGAAATTTTATACTCCATAGAACCATATTACAAAAATTTATTCCTCATAGTAACTCTTATTTAAAATAATCCCTTCAACTTCAACAGAACTTCCAAGGAAAAATCAAGTCACCATCATAATTATTATATCATTCCAATGTTACTTTTATGACTCTTAGTCTTCAAAATTTATTATAGCCATAGTTATATGAAGAAAAAATTATCATTAGTATACTTATATATTTTTATTTTAATGGTACAACCCTTATTGTTTCGTTTCAATCATCTTATAAAAAAGGAATGTTAACCATGTGTGTGTCCGAACTACGCCTCTGTGAAGAATTTTTTTCCTATTTATTATAGTTTTTCATCATTTATACAATAATAATAAAAAAATGGATCAACATATTTTAAAAAAACTTTATCATTTTTTATAATTATATTATGTAAAATTAAAAATCTCATTAACCATACTCACCATTCGAGTGTATGCAATTTAATATTTGGGTCCATTTCACCACCAACATGAATTATGTTTTAAAATATGATTACATAACACTATAAGACATAAAATATATATTTTTTATAATATAATTACAAAATAATTATATTACATGGTTTTTTAAATATTATATTAATTATTTAATTTATTATAAAATAATTATTTTCGTTTTCAAAAATATAAAAATAAGTCCTTTTCATTTCAGTTTTCAGATATTGTTAGAAAAAAATACAGAATAAAATAAGTAAATATTAAATTAATATATGTAATATATTATAGAACCTAGAATGTTAAATAAATAATGACATATGTATCAAATTATGGTTAATAACATCATAATCATTAAACATGTGATAACCATTTACGGTTATTAACACCCTATGGTCAAAATTTGTTATAACTAACTAATATAAAGATGATAAAAAATTTCACTCAGGCTTCTAAAATAGAAATAATTATTATTAGGTTTATAATATTGTATTTTAAGTTATTTTTTTATGTATACAAGAAGATATCATGTCATTTATTAATCATGGAAACATGTTAAGGGTTTCTTTGTCTAAAATTTGAATCCCTTGATTTATTATTATATTGTGCACCATGTTTATATTTTAGTTGTTTAATTAATTACCTATTTTATATTTATGTCATGATCCTATTACAATTCATGATATTAAATTTTATATTAACATTTATACCTCTCTTGGGCTTTTAATTCAAAATATATAATAGTTTTAAGATATTTTTTTCATTCAAATCTTATCCTTGCGTCATAATAACATTTCATAGACTATAATCTTATAATATTGATATATTATACCGTATGATAATGTTATTTTTAAATTATATACAAAATTCGTGGTAAATCATGTATCTCACAAAATTCTTCATCCATGAGGAATCTATTGTATTAGTAAAATAATTTTTTTAAGATTAATTCCCATTTCATTAATTGGATTTTTCTTCTATGTCCATTATCTACACCCCACAATTTTTTAACATTTACCAAGTGAGAAATCAAAATAGTTTTATCTAAAATATTTATTTTCTTCCCCTTTATTAAATTTTATAAAAATGTTTTATCTTTTTTTAATGATGTGGGTTTTCAAAAAGGTAATTTCATAATGATTAAAAGTTTTTTTTTTCAAAATTTTAAAATTAACAAATTTTCTAACCCGATCCATATTTAATTTTTGAAATAATTAACTAATTTTAAAATTTTCATTATTTTTGATTATTTTTAACACTAAATGTTTTCAAAATAATTTTAATTCTATTTTTTAAAACATTATGCCATGTTTATGTCTGTATTATTAAATATTCATTTAAGGTAATCATTTTAAAAGTATTTTCAATTCCTATTTTTTTTTTTAAATTTTTAGAGATTTTATGTCTCCATTTTTATATAATTATCAAAATTTAAAATATTTTAATATATTTTAACTTTTCAATTTTAAAATATTTTGAATTTTCTTGGATCCTTTACTTGGAAATAATAATTTCAAAAGTCACATCATTTTAATTAGAAAATTGTTTGTTAAAAATATATTTCACTTAAATATTATAATTTTTTTAGCAAATAATTTTATTATCACATATATTTACCATAAATAGTTTACCATAAATGATGTTAATATTTGATGATCCATTATATTTTATTTTGATACTTTTTATTTTGTAAAATTCGTGTTTTGACAAAAATATTATTTCATAAATTCATATTATGTGATGATTTAGAGTGGTTTATGAGACCCATTATCTTTCCATGGGTTCAATATGATGTTTTTATGATTAATTTTTTAAAATTTCACATATTTTTATGTATGATGATGGGTGATGACCAATATTTCCAGAAAATTCATTAACAAAAGATTTACATCTCATGATAAAATGATGTTAATGGTGAGAATTGTTTTCACAATGTAAATGGTGGGAATTTTGTTTTCTCAAAACCTTGATCATTAAGAATTTTTTTGTTCACAACATAAATCAAGGGAATTTTGTTGGTTCACAACAAGTAGCATGTGATTTTTTTACAACATGATTTGTGTATGTTTGTTATATTTACAACATGAATATTAAACATTTTTTTGTTTACAACATGAATTGTGGGAATTATGATTGTTTACAATATAAATAATGGAATATTTTTTAAAACATTAATCATGGTATTTTTTATTCAAAATATGACGTGGGTAAATTTTGATTATTCACAATGATATAATTTATCAATTATTATATGTATCCTATTATTCATTGTTTATATAATATTATAAATTTCCCCTAACATATGTTAATTCCCCATGGATTATATTTATTGTTACCAAATTAATCACACATTATCCTAGTATAGGTTTGTTCATTTGAAACTAAATGTCCTTCAATATTTGATTATGAAAATCTTATTACAATTTTATTTTCTTTTTAATAATAAATTTCTTCTATTCCTTTGATTTTACATATTATTTTGATTTAACACATGATGAAATGATAAAATTTTTTATCATGCATAGCATCAAAGAAAAATATTCCCTTTTTTTAATCCCCATGTTATAGTGATTATTGTATCATATGAGATGTTTATAAGAAGACCTATATGAGTTTTTTTAAACCAAACATTAAATTTATTATTTAAAAAATGCTCTTTAGGAAATGTGATAAACCATGAAAGTTATACAATTTCATTATAAACATAGTAAGATATGACGATGTCATTAAAAAGTCTATTTTTTTTTGGATTCACTTAACTTGTACAGACTCTAGAAAAGAACATGTGTCTTCATATTTAGATAAACTCAAAGTATATCTTCAAAGAGATTAGAATACTTTTTCAACATTTGGTCATATTCCTATACATTTATCTTTTTCTCAATGAAGCTTTGGGAAATAATTTTATCTTGTTTGATGTTATAAGCTTCATTTTCCTCATTAACCCCCAAATATAGATCAATTTATACGATTATATCCTTCTCATTCTCTAAGGCATTTAGATTTATTGGATTTTATTTCATTTCTTCATTGGAATCAATAATGAGAACCGAATTTTTTCCTTTTCCTTTCCACCTATTCATTGGACCCTTACGCCTTTCCCTCTGTGCCACCCTACCAATTTCTATGATCTCCACCTCCCCAATTTCAAGAGGCCGAATTTTTCATCATTTTCTGATTTTGGATTTATGTGGCTTCATTCATCAAATTGAATATACATTAAGCCTTGGTTTCCTCATATGCGTCTCCTTGAGAGTTATCAAAGTTTTCAAGTAAGGCCACATCATATGCAGCCTAATCCTCTAATAGAACATCCTTGGAGGGTTAAAGAAACATCCCCCATTATCTCCCTTATTATACACCTCCATCATGGCTCCGACTTCTTGGACCTTCTGACCCTTGGAGTTACCAATTTCATTGGATGACCATGTCTCCATCGGTCTCAAAAGGTATGAGTAATCTTTATTTTCTTTTGTATTTCTTCTTATTAGTCATAATAAAATTCCTTGATACCTTTTTTCATTCAACACCATTTTCTTTCTTCGGTTATGAAGAGATCTAATATATCACTCAGTTGTATTGTCAATCAAGGGATTTCTATAAATATCCACATATGAAAATTATGATAGAGTTTATATAGTGTTACTCACTTCAAGAATTTTAGAACACAAGTAATAAAATCAATGACACAGGTTAATAACAAACATGATCATTATTTTGTTGGGACCCTTCAATGCATTGAACCAGCTATCTAAGCAATTCATTGTTCATCCAGGTCCTGGATTCCCTTAAAAATTCCCTCCACTATTTGTTTCATAATCTTATTAGTTTTTTAACACTAAATGATCACAAAAACATTTCATAATAACCGAGTTTCCTCTCATTTCCCTCTTTTTTCCATGTAGGACTCAATTTGTTCATTTCACTTAACTTCTAAATGTAGCTGATAGAGCCATCCTCACAATGATCCTTTTTTCGAGAAGAAGTAGTGACTTAATCATAATTACAACCTTATTTCATTACTTTGATAAACTCCTAACCCACATTTTTATTAGTGAAATTGATACCACATGAGTAACTTCTCACACAACCTCCTCTCTTCTAGTGTCAAACTGACCCTACATACTATGCAAATGATATGCCAAATCATATCATAGAAACTAGAAGTTTTTTTTTATTTTGGAACAAAATTATTTGTGCTAGACTCCCATTGATTGGAATCATTATGTGGAGAAAATAATGGTTCCTAATGGGGACGAGTGATATATCCATCCCAAATATTGATCTCTGTACATCTTACCAACCATTGTGTCCTCAACAACACGAGGAAACTTGATGCCCCAACTGATTACATGATGGACAATAATAATTCCAAGACTAAAATATCACCTCTTCCTTCCATTGAATGTATTCCTCAACCACAATCCACAACCAATACACTTGTGATCTAGAGACATCAACCTTAGTAAAAATAAAAGGAGATATCAGGTGAAAAATATCTTCTCTTTGACTATCAACAAAAAAATATTGACCTACCAAATTTACATGCATCATAAAAATAGATGGATTTTGAAAAGTAAATGTTAATCCTAAAAATCATACCCAAACAGGTATAAAAGAAACATCCTTTTTCATTTGAAACTTGTTTGACCATCGAATATAATAGAGGAGGAACTCATTGACTGATTGAGGGGATCTAAACCAAGCAAGAAATAGATCATCCTCCAATGTGAAATTAGTCCTCATATTTTTTCTATTGAGAATCCCCATCACTAATAAACCCTAATGTCCTAATTAATTGATGATAAACCTTAAAATGTAGTAAAATAAAGGCTGATGATTCTTGAAATAAACCACCAATGTCATCTTAAGAATATCTGATGCCTCTGTGAACTCTTTTGATGAATGTTCTAACTTAGGGATCCATTGATGAAAGCCAAAACCCTGTGGACAAGTGAAACCACTGGGAAGGAGTAAAATGTGGATAGGTCATAGAATTAGAGAAAGGGATAATTCCTTGAAATAGAGTACAACAAATGAATATCTTCCACCCTCTAGTGGGGAGGGAGGGCCCATCGCCGGAACCATCACCAACTTATAGCTTCATCGAGAGAGGGAGAGGGAGATCTTGAGTGATCGTGACTGTTTTATAGAGTAATGATTCTATAATTAGATTATTATGAATAAAATATCTAAGAAAAGAACCATTTATATATTTCTTGTGTGCCACTATTTAGGACATTTACTATCTAAACCTTGATATCATTACACTATTTAAAAATTATTTTCTTGGGTCACTATTGGAAGAGGATTTACATAAAAAAGAAAACCTATAAGTTTTTGAACATATAGACAAAGAAATATATATATATATATATATATATTAAATATATATTTATATATATAACACGTTTTTTTCTTTCAATAGTATATACATATTCTAAGGAGTAATGAAGAAATTAACTGATTTTTAAATATAGATATTGATATAATTTTACTGTTACAATTCATGCTTAATATGAAAAATTATAATTTGTGGATTTATACTACAATATTAGAGGACAATTTTCATGTGGATAAAATAAATCATTGTTTTTAATGGTAATATATAAATGGTTAATAAATCTTATAAATTTTTTTACAATAAGTGATATTAAAACGTGTTTTTCTAGTTTTTTTCAAATGTACAGTACTATATCTGTAATTATGGTTAATAACATCACAATCATTAAACATGTGATAACCATTTAAGGTTATTTACACCCGATGGTCCAAATTTGTTACAACTAACTTATATAAAGATGATAAAAAATTTCCCTAAGGCTTCTAAAAGGGAAATAATTATTATTAGGTTTATAATATTGTATTTTAAGTTATTTTTTATGTATACAGGAAGATATCATGTCATTTATTAATCATGGAAACATGTTAAGGTTTTCTTTGTCTAAAATTTGAATCCCTTGATTTATTGTTATGTTGTGCACCATGTTTACATTTTAGTTGTTTAATTAATGACCTATTTTATATTTATTTCATGATCCAATTACAATTCATGATATTCCATTTTATATTAACATTTATACCTCTCATGGTATTTAATTCAAAATATATAATAGTTTTAAGATGTTTTCCTCATTCAAATCTTATCCTTTCATCATAATAACATTTCATAGACTATAATATTATAAATATGATATATTCTACCATATGATGATGTTATTATTAAATTATGCATAACTTTCTTGGAAAATCATGTATCTCACAAAATTCACCATCCATGAGGAATCTATTGTGTTAGTAAAATTAATTTTGTAGGATTAATTCCCATTTCATTAATTGAACTTTTCTTCTATGTCCATTATCTACTCCCCACAATTTTTTAACTTTAACCAAGTAAAAAATAAAAATAGTTTTATCTAAAATATTTATTTTATTCCCCTTTATTAAATTTTATAAAAAGGTTTTATCTTTTTTTAATGATGTGGGTTTTAAGAAAGGTTATTTCATAATGATTAAAAGTTTATTTTTTCAAAATTTTAAAATTAAAAATTATTCTAACCCGATCCATATTTAATTTTTGAAAGAATTAACTAATTTTAAAATTTTCATTATTTGTGATTATTTTTAACTATAAATGTTTTCAAAATATTTTCAATTCCATTTTTGATAACATTATTCCATGTTTATGTCTGTATTATTAAATATTCATTTAAAGTAATGGTTTTAAAAGTAATTTCAATTCCTATTATTTTAACTTTTTAGTTATTTTTATGTCTCCATTTTTATATAATTATCAAAATTTCAAGTATTTTAATGTAATATAAATTTTATATTTTAAAAACTTTTGATTTTTCTTAGATCCTTTACTTGGAAATAATAATTTCAAAAGTCACATCATTTTAATTAAAAAATTGTTTGTTAAAAATATATTTCACTTAAATATTATATTTTTTTTGAAAACAATTTTATTATCATATATATTTACCATACACAGTTTACTATAAACGATGTTAATATTTGATGATCCATTATATTTTATTTTGATATTTTTTATTTTGAAAATTTGTGTTTTGACAAAAATATTATTTCATAAATTCATCTTATGTGATGATTTGTAGTGGTTTATGAGACCCATTATCTTTCCATGGGTTTAATATGATGTTTTTATGATTTATTTGTTAAAATTTGACTTATTTTTAGGTATGATGATGGGTGATGACCAATATTTCAAGACAATTCATTAACAAAAGATTTACATCTCAAGATAAAATGATGTTAATGGTGATAATTTTTTTCACAATGTAAAGTGTGGGAATTTTGTGTGCTCACAACATTGATCATACAGAATTTCTTTGTTCAAAACATGAATCAAGGGAATTTTGTTGGTTCACAACAAGTATCATGTGTTTTTTTATAACATGATTTGTGTATTTTTTATATATTTACAACATGAATATAAATATTTTTTTGTTCACAACATGAATTGTGGGAATTCTGTTTGTTTACAATATAAATAATGGGATATTTTTTAAAACATTAATCATGGTATTTTTTTTACTGAGAATATGAAGTGTGGAAATTTTGATTTTTCACAATGCTATAATTTATCTATTATTATATGTATCCCATTATTAATTGTTTATATAATATTATAAATCTCATCCAATATATGTTAATTCTCCATGGATTATGTTTATTGTTACCAAATTCATCCCACATTATTCTGGTATAGGTTTATTCTTTTGATATTAAATGTCCTTTAATATTTGATTATGAAAATATTATTACAATCCTATTTTCTTTTTAATAATAAATTTCTACATTACTTTGATTTTTCATATTATTTTGATTTAACACATGATGACATGATAAAATATTTTATCATTCATAGCTTTAAAGATAAATCTTTCATTTTTTTAATCCCCATGTTATGGTGATTATTGTATCATATGAGTTATTTATAAGAAGACCTATATGAGTGTTTTTAAACCACACATTAAATTTATTAATTCAAAAATTATTTTGAGGAAATGTGATAAACCATAAAATTTATACAATTTCATCATAAACATAGTAAGATATGACAATGTCATTAAAAAAGTATAAATGTGTTGGATTCACTTACCTTGTATAAACTCTTGAAAAGAACATGTGTCTTCATATTTAGATCACCTCAGTGTTGATCTTCAAAGATATTAGAATACTTATTCCACATTTGGACGTATTCCTCTACATTTAGCTTTTTCTTAATAAAGATTTGGAAAATAGTTTTATATTTTTTGTTGATCCAAGCATCATTTTCCTTATTAACCCCAAATATAGATCTATTTATTTGATTCTATCCATCTCATTCTCTAAGGAATTTAGATTTATTGGATTTTATTTCATTTCTTCATTGGCCTTAATAATGTGAACGGAATGTTTTACTTTTCCTTTCCACCTATTCATTGGACCCTTATGCCTTTTCCTATGTGTCACCCTACCCATTTATATGATCTTCATATCTCCAATTTCAAGAGGCCGAATTTTTTATTATTTTCTGATTTTAAATTGATGTAGCTTCATTCATCAAATTGGATATACTTTAATCCTTGGTTTCCTCATATGAGCCTCCTTGAGAGTTATCCAAGATTTCTGGTAAGGCCGCATCATATGCAGCCTCATCCTCTAGTAGTGGAGGGTTAAAGCAGCATCCCACATTATCTCCGTTATTATACACCTCCATCATGGCTCTGACTTCTTGGACATTCTGAACCTTGGAGTTACCAATTTTTTTGGATGACCATGTCTCCATCGGTCTCAAAAGGCATGAGTAATATTTATTTCCTTTTTTATTTCTTCTTCTTAGTCATAATAAAATTCCTTGATCCCTTTTTTCATTCAACACCATTTTATTTCTATAGTTATGAAGAGATCTATCATATCCATCAGTTGTATTATCAATCAATGGTTTTAAATCAATATCCCCATATGAAAATTATCTTAGAGTTAATTTTGTGTTACTCACAATTAGAATTTTAGAACCCATGTAATCAAATCAATTACACAGGCTAATAACAAACATGATCATTCTTTGGTTGGGACCCTTCAATGCATTGAACCAGCTATCTATGCAATGCATTTGTTCATCCAGGTCTTGGATTCCCTTATAACTTCCCTCCACTATTGGTTATATAATCTCATTAGGTTGTTACCACTAAATGATCACACAAACATTTCATAATAGTAGGGTGTCCTATCATTTACCTATTTTTTCCATGTAGGAATCAATATGTTCATTTCACTTTAATTCTGAATGCAGCTGATAGGGCCATCATCGCGATGATCCTTTTTTCGAGAAGAAGCAGTGACTTGATTATCCTTACAAACAGATTAGATTCCTTTGGTAAACTTTTAACCCAAATTTTTATTAGTGAAATTGATACAACATGAGTAACTTCACACACAACCACCTTTCTTCTAGTGTCAAAATGACCCTACATACTTCACCAATGATCTGCTAAATCATATCATAGAAAGGAGAAGTTTTTTTGCCTTTGGATCGAAGTTATTTGTGCTAGACTCCCATTGATTGGAATCATTAGGTGGAGATAAATAATGGTTTGTAATGGGGATGAGTGATATCTCAATACCAAATGTTGATCTCTGTACATCTTACCAACCATTGTGTCCTCAAAAACATGAAAAAACATGATGCCCCAACTGATTACATGATGGACAATAATCATTCCAAGACTCAAATATCACATTTTCCATCCATTGAAAGTATTCCCCAACCACAATCCACAACCAATATACTTGTGAGCTAGAGATATCAACCTCAGTACAAATAAAAGGAGATATCGGGTGAAAAATATCTTCTCTTCGACTATAAACACAATAATATTGACCTACCAAATTTAAATGAATCATAAAAATAGATGGATTTTGAAAAGTAAATGTTAATCCTAAAAATCATACCCATAAAGGTATAGAGGAAACATCCTTTTTCATTTGAAACTTGTATGACCATCAAATATAATAGAGGGGGAACCCATTGACCGATTGAGGGGATCTAAACCATGAGAGAAATAGATCATCCTCTAATGTGAAATGAATCATCATATTTTGGCTATCGAGAAGCCCCATCACCACTGAACCCTAATTTCCCAATTAATTGATGATAAACCTTATAAAGTAGTAAAATAAAATCCGATGATTCTGGAAATGAACCACCAATGTCATCTTAAGAAGATCTGATGCCTTTGTGAACTCCATTGATGAATGTTCTAACATAGGGGATCCATTTATGAAATCCAGAACCCTGTGGACAAGTGAAACCGATGGGAAGGAGTAAAATGAGGATAGGTCAGAGAATTGGAGAAAGGTATGAATCATGGAACTGGATGACAACAAATGAATATCTTCCCCCCTCCAGTTTGAAGGGAGGGCCCATCGCCGCAACCATCGCCACCTTAGGGATTCATCGAGAGAGGGAGAGGGAAATATTGAGTGACCGTGACTGTTTTTATAGAGTAATTATTCTAAAATAAGATAAATATGAATATAATATCTAAGAAAATAACCATTTCTATATTTCTTTTGTGCCACTGTTTAAGAAATTTACTATCTAAACCTTGATATTATTATACTATTCAAAAATTATTATTTTGGGTCACTACTGGAAGAGGATTTACATAAAAAATAAAACCTATAAGTTTTTGAACATATAGACTAAGAAATATATATATATATATATTAAATATATATTTATATATATAACACGTTTTTTTCTTTCAATAATATTTATATTCTAAGGAGTAATGAAGAAATTACATGAGTTCTAAATATAGATGTTGATGTAATTTTAGTGTTACAATTCATGATTAATATGAAAAATTATAATTTGTGGATTGATACTACAATATTAGAGGATTATTTGTATGTAGATAAAATAAATCAATGTTTTTAATGATAATTTATAAATGGTTAAAAAATATTAGGAAATTTTGTTACCATAAGTGAAGTTAAAATGTATTTTTCTAGTTTTTTTCAAATGTACAGTACTATCTCTATATTTATGGTTAATAACATCATAATCATTAAACATGTGATAACCATTTAAGGTTATTTACACCCGATGGTCAAATTTTGTTATAACTAACTCATATAGAGATGATAAAAAATTTCACTGAGGCTTCTAAAAGAGAAATAATTATTATTAGGTTCATAATATTGTATGTTAAGTTATTTTTTTATGTATATGGGAATATATCATGTCATTTATTAATCATGGAAACATGTTAAGGGTTTCTTTGTCTAAAATTTGAATCCCTTGATTTATTGTTATATTGTGCACCATGTTTACATTTTAGTTGTTTAATTAATTGCCTATTTTATATTTATGTCATGATCCTATTACAATTCATGATATTCAATTTTATATTAACATTTATACCTCTCAAGGGATTTTAATTCAAAATATATAATAGTTTAAGTTGTTTTTTCATTCAAATCTTCTCCTTTCGTCATAATAACATTTCATAGACTATAATATTTTAATATTGATATATTCTACCTTATGATGATGTTATTTTTAAATTATATATAACTTTATTGGTAAATCATGTATCTCACAAAATTCTTCATCCATGAGGAATCTATTTTATTAGTAAAATTAATTTTTTAAAATTAATTCGCATTTCATTAATTGGATTTTACTTCTATGTCCATTATCTACTCCCCACAATTTTTAACTTCTACCTAGTGAAAAATCAAAATAGTTTTATCTAAAATATTTATTTTATTCCCCTTTATCAAATTTTAAAAAAAGGATTTATCTTTTTTTAATTATATGGGTTTTCAAAAAGGGTATTTCATAATTATTAAAAGTTTTTTTTTGAAATTTTAAAATGAACAAATTTTCTAACCCGATCTATATTTAATTTTTGAAAGAATTAACTAATTTTAAAATTTTCATCATTTATGATTATTTTTAACTATAAATGTTTTCAAAATATTTTCAATTCCCTTTTTTAAGACATTATTCCATGTTTATGTCGGTATTATTAAATATTCATTTAAAGTAATGGTTTTAAAATTATTTTCAATTCCTAATTTTATTAATTTTTAGAGATTTTTGTGTCTCCATTTTTATATAATTATCAGAATTTAAAATACTTTAATGTATTTTAACATTTCTATTTTAACAACATTTGAATTTTCTTAAATCCTATACTTGGAAATAATAATTTCAAAAGTCGCATCACTTTAATTATAAAATTGTTTGGTAAAAATATATTTCACTTAAATATTATATTTTTTTGAAAACAATTTTATTCTCACATATATTTACCATACACAGTCTACCATAAATTATGTTAATATTTGATGATCCATTATATTTTATTTTGATATTTTTTATTTTGGGAAATTCATGTTTTGACAAAAATATTATTTCACAAATTCATCTTATGTGATGATTTGGAGTGGTTTATGAGACCCATTATCTTTCCATGGGTTTAATATGATGTCTTTATGATTTATTTTTTAAAATTTGACACATTTTTATGTGTGATGATGGGTGATGACCAATATTTCCATACAATTCATTAACAAAATATTTAAATCTCATGATAAAATTATATTAATTGTGAGAATTTTTTTCACAATGTAAAGGGTGGGAATATTGTTTTCTCACAACATTGATCATAAAGAATTTGTTTGTTCACAACATGAATCAAAGGAATTTTTTTGGTTCACAATAAGTAGCATGTGATTTTTTAACAACCTGATTTGTGTATGTTTGTTATATTTACAACATGAATATTAAACATTTTTTTGTTCTCAACATGAATTGTGGGAATTCTGTTTGTTTACAATATAAATACTGGGATATTTTTTAAAACATTAATCATGGTATTTTTTTTATTCAAAATATGAAGTGTGAAAATTTTGATTATTCACAATGATACAATTTATCTATTATTATATGTATCCTATTATTAATTGTTTATATAATATTAGAAATTTCCCCTAACATATGTTAATTCCCCATTGATTATGTTTATTGTTACCAAATTCATATCACATTATCCAGGTATAGGATTGTCCATTTGAAACTACATGTACTTCAATATTTGATTATGAAAATATTATTACAATTCTATTTTCTTTTTAATAATAAATTTCTTCTATTACTTTGATTTAACACATGATGACATGATAAATTATTTTATCATGCATAGCGTCAAAGGAAAATATTCTCTTTTTTTAATTCCCATGTTATGGTGATTATTATATCATATGAGATGTTTATAAGAAGACCTATATGAGTGTTTTTAAACCACATATTGAATTTATTACTTCAAAAACGCTTTTGAGGAAATGTGATAAACCATAAAATTTATACATTTTCATCATAAACATAGTAAGATATGACGATGTCATTAAAAAATTATAATTTTTTTGGATTCACTTACCTTGTATAGACTCTAGAAAAAAACACGTGTCTTCATATTTAGATCACCTTAGAGAAAATATTAAAAGAGATTAGAATACTTTTTCCACATTTGGATGTATTCCTCTACATTTAGCTTTTCTCTCAATGAAGCTTTGGGAAATAATTTTATCTTGTTTTTTGATCCAAGCTTCATTTTCCTCATTAACCCCCAAATATAGATCAATTTATACGATTTTATACATCTCATTCTCTAAGGCATTTAGATTTATTGCATTTTATTTCATTTCTTCATTGGAATTAATAATGGAAACCAAATGGTTTCCTTTTCCTTTCCACCTATTCATTTGACCCTTACGACTTTCCCTCTATGCCACCCTACCCATTTCTATGATCTCCACATCTCCAATTTCAAGAGGCCGAATTTTTCATCATTTTCTGATTTTGGATTGATGTGGCTTAATTCATCAAATTGGATTACTTTAAGACTTGGTTTCCTCATATGAGTCTCCTTGAGAGTTATCCAAGTTTTCTAGTAAGGCCACATCATATCCAACCTCATCCTCTAGTAGAACATCCTTGGAAGGTTAAAGCAGCATCCCCCATTATCTCCCTTATTATACACCTCCTTCATGGCTCCGACTTCTTGGACCTTATGACCCTTGGAGTTACCAATTTTGTTGGATTACTATGTCTCCGTCGGTCTCAAAAGGTATGTGTAATATTTATTTCTTTTGTATTTCTTCTTCTTAGTCATAATAAAATTCCTTGATCCCTTTTTTCATTCAACACCATTTTCTTTCTTCGGTTATGAAGAGATCTAACATATCCCTCAATTGTATTTTCAATCAAGGGTTTTCTTCAAATATCCCCACATGAAAATTATCTTAGAGTAAATTTGGTTTTAATCACTATAAGAATTTTAGAACCTAAGTAATCAATCAATTTTACAGGTTAATAACAAACATGATCATTCTTTGGTTGGGACCCTTCAAAGCATTGAACCAGATATCTATGTAATGAATATGTTCATCCAGGTCATGGAATCCCTTATAACTTCCCTCTACTATTGGTTGTATCATCTCATTAGGTTTTTACCACTAAATTATCACACAAACATTTCATAATAACAGGGTGTCCTCTCCTTTCCCTCTTTTTTCCATGTAGGACTCAATATGTTCATTTCACTTAACTTCTGAATGTAGCTGATAGGGCCATCCTCACAATGGTCCTTTTTTAGAGAAGAAGAAGTGACTTGATCATCCTTAAAACCTGATTGTATTCCTTTGATAAAATCCTAACCCACATTTTTATTAGTGAAATTGATACCATATGAGTAACTCCACACACAACCTCTTCTCTTCTAGTGTCAAAATGACCCTACATACTCCGCCAATGATCTGCCAAATCATATCATAGAAAGGAGAAGTTTTTTATCCTTTGGATCAAAATTATTTGTGCTAGACTCCCATTGATTGGAATCATTAGGTGGAGACAAATAATGGTTCGTATTGGGGATGAGTGATATCTCCATCCCAAATGTTGATCTCTGTACGTCTTACCAACCATTGTGTCCTCAACAACGTGAAGAAAATTGATGCCCCAAATGATTACATGATGGGAAATAATCATTCCAAGACTCAAATATCACCTTTTACTTCCATTGAAAGTATTCCCCAACTACAATACACAACCAATACACTTGTGAGCTAGAGCCATCAACCTCAGTACAAATAAAAGGAGATATCGAGTGAAAAATATATTCTCTTTGACTGTCAACACAACAATATTTACCTACCAAATTTACATGAAACATAAAAATAGATGGATTTTGAAAAGTAAATGTTAATCCTAAAAATCATACCCATACAGGTATATAAGAAACATCCCTTTTCATTTGAAACTTTTATGACCATTGAATATAATAGAGGAAGAACCCATTGACCGATTTAGGGGATCTAAACCAAGAGATAAATAGATAATCCCTTAATGTGAAATGAATCATCATATTTTGGCTATCGAGAAGCCCCATCACCACTCAACCCTAATTTCCCAATTAATTTATGATAAACCTTAAAAACTAGTGAAATAAAGGCTGATGATTCTTTAAATGAACCACCAATGTCATCTTAAGAATATCTGATGCCTCTCTGAACTCCGTTGATGAATTTCTAACTTAGGGGATCCATTGATGAAATCCAGAACCCTGTGGACAAGTGAAACCACTAGGAAGGAGTAAAATGAGGATATGTAAGAGAATTGGAGAAAGGGATGATTCCTAGAATTGGAGGACAACAAATGAATATCTTCCCCCCTTCAGTGGGGAGGGAGGGCCCATCGCCGCAACCAGCGCCACCTTAGGGCTTCATCGAGAGAGGGAGAGGGAGATCTTGAGTGACCGTGACTGTTGTTATTGTGTAATGATTCAAGAATAGGATTATTATGAATATAATATCTAAGAAAATAACCATTTCAATATTTCTTTTATTCCACTGTTTAGGACATTTACTATCTAAACCTTGATATTATTATACTATTTAAAAATTATTATCTTGGGTCACTACTGGAAAAGGATTTACCTAAAAAAGAAAACCTATATGTTTTTGAACATATAGACTAAGAAATATATATATATATATAACATGTTTTTTCCCTTCAATAATAGATATATTCTAAGGAGTAATGAATAAATTACCTGTGTTCTAAATATACATATATTGATATAATTTTAGTGTTACAATTCATGCTTAATATGAAAAATTATAATTTGTGGATTGACACTACAATACTAGAGGACTATTTGTATGTTTATAAAATAATTCAATGTTTTTAATGATAATATATAAATGGTTAATAAATCTTAGAAATTTTTGTTACCATAAGTGATATTAAAATGTATTTTTCTAGTTTTTTTTAAATGAACAGTGCTATCTCTATAATTATGGATTTTAGAAAAGTAGTTATTGAGTTGTAAAACTATTTATATTTGGATTTTATTTTAAAGGGGGATATTTCTCTCTTTAAATCTATTGTTTCAACCTATTATAACTGTTTGAATTTTCCTTAGTGGGTGGAAGGAATATAGATGTTTAATGCGATCTATTTTAAAAAATCATGTGTAAAGATTATATTGGAAAATGGTGATAATAAATGAAGATGGTAACTATATGAAAATCTATTATAAATCATGATTGTGTAAAATAAAAATATATTTAATAAAAAGAAAAATCCCACAAATAAACTACGTGATTTTTCTGTCAAATAATTAGAAAGATATTGATAAATTTGGAGTCAAGTTGAGGTATTCAATTTAAATTTATACATGGGAGATAATATGTCCACTTTTTTAAACAAATATATTTATAGATTTACTATCCAAAAAATACAATTTAGGAAATTATTTCTTCTAGTATATTGTTTTTTGGATTACATGACAATATAAGATGATAATTTTGGTGGATTTGTTCAAAACCATTGTTATATAATGGATGTTTAATAATTGGATCTTCTACAAGAGTGAATATCATTGATTAATATAGTATAAAGATATATGAGAAAGGATATTTGTACCTAAAGTATTTTAAAGTTTGAGTTTTGTAGTATATTATGAAATGGAAAATCTATACTAAAGGTTTCATTTCATGGAAAGGATATGTAAAAATAAATAGAAAGAAATTTATTTTCATGGATGATTAAATTATCCTGGACAAAGATTATCAGGAGGGTAACTTTACTAATTCTATAATATTTTAAATTAGAAGTTATATGAGAGTGAAATTATTCCCTATGATAATATGATATGTTTTTATTGAATGAATAACATATAACACAATAATAGTGTTCATTTCTTCATAATAGATTCTTTATAATTGCTATATAGATTGTTAGAAAGATTTATGCCTAGTAAACTAAGAGACCACAAAAAAACATAGTCATATATTAGAAAATATTAAATACATATAATATTAACAATAGGGGAATTTAAATTTAATATTTTAAGCCACATCATAGTTTTTAAAAATTGTGACTATTTTTTTGGAGAATTTGGGATCATATAGAGCTTCAATCCAAAATAGTGTCCAAAACACTATGAAGATGGAGGTAATGATGTACTTTAGAACCATTTCATATATGTTATGGGTATATATGGATATTCATGTGATACTAAATATAAACAAAGTAAAATAAAATAAAATGATGTTGTCTAATAATAAGTCAAATATTTTTATGAATATAATCTTATGTTACATGCCACATATTATATGTTATACAATGTATTTATGAAACCTGGAGATAAATAATGAAGGACCACACCCTAATATAACATGACACACTATGAAAAGTTCTTTCGAATTGCTAAATGAAATCTATGCAATTTTTTATTGGACCATATTAAACTTATGTTGAAGGCCTCACGTAATGAGGATGTTCATCATGCTGTAGTAGGTCTATTGTTTTTAATGGTTTGGAAGATAACTATATTATCTCCAAGGAATTTAAAATTTACATTATCTACATTTTGTAGACCTAGTGTTTATTTGTTGATTATCCTATAAAAATTAAATTATGCCTCAATTATCTAGATATAAAATAACACCATAATTCAAATTGGATTGTTACACCATGATTTGGTGATCATTAGAATATATTGTGGATTTATTTTTTTAATGCACAAAATTTTTCATGAGTTCCAAGGGTTGAATAGTTATAATTGGGATTATTTACCACATATAATAATGTTGTAATGATTGAATAATATTTGATTATTAGAGTAATACAATCCATCCCAAACATTCATAAAAGGGTTGGATGTCTAGATGATATTATAAAAAATGATTATAGTAGTTTAGGTTGGATATTGTTTCACTACAATATCCAATTTTTGAGAGATAAAGAAGAATTTAGATCAAAATATAGAGGGAAATTTCCAATAATGGAGTTTCATTGATCACATACTCCAAGTATGTGGAATTATAAATTAAGAAGTAATTAATTTTACATATTCAACAGTAGGAAGAGTACAATATGAGTAATTCATGGGAAATATTATTCTTCAATCAGGGAGATTGTTAATGAGTAACTTGAATATATTCAGATTTTAGAATATAAACACTCATTTGATGAATTTTAATATAATTGATCATAAAGAAGAAGATTACAAATATGATATTGAATATCACATTATAAATGGAATTGATAATAAAATGAGAATATCATCCTTACAATGATATAGAAGAAAACAAGATATCTATAAACCATGGAGATACTATCACATATAAAACTTTATGAGTCTTTTAAAATGTTGTTCACAAAGGAGAATAGAAGGGTGTAACCCTTTGAAGGTAGTTCACCATCTATAAATATTGAAAGGAGACTGTTTCGAGCATGATGTGGCCATAAACTATCTTCTACCTACTAAAATAATGAGTTGACTGTGGTTTTTAGTATACCATCACATTTCTTATATGATCCATGGATGTATCCTAGTGAATATTGTCATGAAAATACCTTTTCTATCCTAACTAAATACTTGATCCATCCCTTGAAAATGACTAAAGGAATTTATCGATCACTATAAGCTGACAACCATCTCAATGAAATAAATAGAAACACCATTGGGAATAGTATTTTTAAACAAATAATAAGTAACAAATTGTGTAATTCTCATTGGATGTACATAATGAAATGTCCATAAGATGGAATTCCATGAAAAATAAAATACACAATCTTAGAATAAGAAACAAACCAATCATGGTATAATAAGAAAATATCAAATCCTAATCTATATAATATATATAGGATACAATAGACTTTAATAGAGAACCCATGGTATAATGAATCCAAAATTGATATATCCACAATAAATAAAATAAAATAATTAATATTAAGAGGAAAAAGCTCCTCATGACTCATGGTCACCATCCAACACCACCACAAATCTAACTCCATGAGTATCGAGATAAAATGAATATAATAATTAGATATATATAAAGAAAAGTCCCTAAAAAACTAAAATATATTTTATTGAGAAAAAAATATCAGTTTATATCCACCCAACACCCTATAAATAATAATTAATAACATAATCCTTTCATGATTGATTGAAATAGTAACCATTTATGTACATATTCCACATTAATTAGAAGAAATTCACATGTAAGAATCCTAAAAATTAATTTCATTCCAAAATATAGATTTCGAATTTTATTAAAGATAATGATTTGAAATACATTCATAAGTACATGATATTATAATAATGGAACCATTTTATGAAAAAAATTAAATAATAATATTTTGATAATAAGAAAATATCTCACTTTTTTAAATTACACATATTTTATGTTCCTTATAGAATGGAAATGTAATGTATTGTCTTTTCCAAAAGGTACATACAATATTTTTTTGTTAAAACTATTGTTTGGGAACTAATAATGTGTCCCAA
This sequence comes from Viscum album, assembly GCA_963277665.1. Lineage (NCBI taxonomy): Eukaryota > Viridiplantae > Streptophyta > Magnoliopsida > Santalales > Viscaceae > Viscum > Viscum album. The sequence goes on from OY728127.1 coordinate 1,958,124,272, forward strand.
GGGAGTCAAGGATGTCTCATGGGTGTCTTGGACTAGTTCTGATCCTATAGAATTGGATAATAAAGAGGCAGACTTAGAGACATGGTTTGTAGAAACCATGCAGCCCGACCTACTTGGTTTCTATAATCATGTGGTTTGAGGCATTGGGGTGTTGGGGCTGCATTTTTTTTTCAACAACTCTTTGACCCCAGGTGCATGACTATGTAGTGTTGCGGAAATCTTGGGCAGAGTGATTTTTCATGGTTTGTGCATGTTTTAGATAACCCATGCACCTAACCATGTGGGATTCTCGTTTAGAGTAGTGGCTTGGCGCATAGTTTGTACAAACATGGGGAAACACTGTGCACCCCTATTTTTAGGTTGAAAATCCGAAATTTCTCTTATTTCATGTTTTAAACCCTTTAATTCTTTCTTCTTTATTATCTCCAGTAAATATCACCACTATTACACATGAAACTCTCCTCGATCTCAACCAAGGGATCATCCTAGGTTCTCTATACAGACTCTATTTCTCCTGTCATTGAATGTCTTTGTAAACACTCTATAATCTTCTCAATCCTATCCCTTCTATTTCATGTTATTATTCCAATATTTTTTTATATCTCAATGTAATATCATTTTCCATATTTTTATTTCATTTGAGAGTTTCATTGATTTCATCTGTGATATCTTGAATAAAAGGTTAACACTGGATGAGGGAAGTGCAATGAGGATAAGGTTGGTTGTCTTTGATATATTGCCTCATTTAATTTCATTATATATCATATGCTATTTTTCAGTGAGCTAGACCCTTTTAGAACTACCTAAATTTTATTAATTTAAATAAATTGAATGTGTTATCATGCAATTTGTGACCCAAATTAGTGTGAATCTACCCCTTGTGTTTATCATCATGATTTTAAGCCACCCAAATGGGTGTTCTTAACTTCTAATGCTTAATTATTTTTCTTCCAAAGTTCCTTAACCCCTTGAGGGGTATCTTCATTTTATAGTTTCCATTAACTAATTAATTTTAATATCTTATAAGGGTGAGGAATGAAATTAGGAATTGAGTATCATGCCCTATTGAATAAATGAGCCACCAAATGGAATTTTTTTCCCAATATGCCTATTATAATGTAAATGATTATACTAATTGAAATTGACCCATTTTGTTAGAACCATTATATATGTATTTCATGTTTAACTGTATTCACTTTAGTGTTCTGGGTGATAAAAGGGGTCCCAAATTAAGGATCCCTTGGAAAGACACTTCAGGACTTATTTTCAGAATTGTTCATGTTTGTAATAATTCCTAGGGTGACATAAGCTATGCATGAGACATGATTTCCATTAATCATAGATTTTACCTATAGTAGAGTGACACCAGTTTATTATGGGAGACCACTTGGATGGTCTTGATGTTACAATTGTTGTACAATTTCAAAAGATATATTTGGGCCCCAATGTGAGATATTAGGGACAGAATCGAAGGACAAATCTTGTTGTTTTCACAACATGACTAGAGTGAAACTTGGGACTTCATACCTGGGTCACATCAGATTAACTTTTTTTGGCATTGGACTCATACCAAGTGCCTAGAGAGATTAATGGAATTCTATAAAAATTTATATGACATGTTTAGGTACAATAACTATATTTTATAAAATGATTAAATGTATTTAAAATAAATAGTAAATGATTGTTTCAAATGAGAAATGATCATTTAGTTTTAGAAATATAGGGATGTTTCTAAAAAGATCAATCAAATTCTTTGGGACAGTCTACATTCTCCCATATTATTCCACTCACTTTACATTTATATAATCCCTTAGTTCAGACTCAATAGAATAGGATGAACTAGGTAAACTTGAAGGGTGTATAAATAGATCACAGTCTAATTTATTTTATTACTTATTTACATTCTCAATTAAATATTTATATCACATTATTAATTTTATATTAAATAAATGGATTCAGCTAGAAAACATTGGTGGTTTCTTACTGGGATTTATCTCACACCCTACTCAAGACTCCTTTAGTACTTTAGTAGATATTATTACAACATGTATTGATAAAGGGAAGGGCGTGTCTTATGATTCATGTTTTATTTATAACATAAAGATTTAGTATGGGGAAGAGGATTATACCTATGATTGAGAAGAAAGTAGTATTAGTTTTTGTTCCATTTTGTATTTTTTATCATGTGTTATATGTTATATCCCTTGCCAATTTCTTCATCAAATTATTATAGATTATTTTCTACGACCATGATATTTTATATTGTATTATTCATCTTACTCTTATTGTTTATTTTTCTTGAGGGTTTTATTATTATTGTAATGTGGCCATATAATTTATTATTTATTATTTTTGTTTCTTATTTCATCTCAACCACGAATAAAAATCATCATCTTATATGCCCACTCTTATATATGAGGTAAAAGTGTACCACTAGAAACACTAGAGGCCCTCACCTCTACTTGGAATCCTATAGATTTTGGGGAGGAACGCTTGAGGTATTTTGGACTCCATCTAAGTGCACCTCTCAATAGAATCCAAGGGGGGATGCTACAAAGTGGTATCAGATCATGATTTTAATATTTTATCTTTCTGAATGGGATTAAATAGTATAATAGGATACTTGGATTTGGATATTAGCATGTGTTTAGTAGAATATAACCCACATATAAGAGAATCCAAAATTACCTTAGATGGGAAATTTTTTTTGTGATGGTTCCTATTACAGTTGATTATATTTCATAGTTTGGTTTACTATTAATTTTTTGGGATATCATTTACCTTGGCCTGATAATACAAGGGAATATAAAACTCATCTATAATCCTAGGAACTCCGTGAATTTTTTTCAGGCATTATTCCATGATATACATACTTTTTCGCATTCATTTTCTACATTACAAGTCATTTTTTGTGTTCTTATTTAGTTATGATTCACATTTATTCTAGTATTCCCCATGATGATTTTATTTGTTTAATTGTTCAATAATTCTATATTAGTTGGATTAATTAGAGAGTAACAATGGAATATCATACATTAAAAACAAAAATGATGGCCTATAACACTTGTGGGCTAGTTTAAATGTAAGGACATACTTGTTTTACCTACAAGTTTGAATTTATATAGAGAATGGGCCTTCAAAAATTATAATTAGTGATGAAATTAACATCATTTTTTGCTAATAAGCATTAAATAATAATGAATCTAAATTAATTAAAATGAATACAACTTATCAAATAAATAGACCACTTATATATGTGCTATAAGACCTTGTCCCTGACCCAACCTAGTAGTGGGTAGTCGGTTGTGTCTACTATGTTCCATTTTAGACATGATCTATGTACCTAGTCATATTTCACGGAGCTAAAGGAGGGGTGTGTTATTTATGGGATGGCCTTGTTACTGTACATTATATACCACCTTTCTTATATGTTATAATGTTATATGAGGCATGTTATTGGTAATTATAGATCTATGCCACTATGATGTCCTCATTATATATGATAAGAGAGTGGAAATGAGCATACTACAGGGGTGTTGGGACCTGATCCACCCATGATACCTCTTATTGTTCCACCTGAGGCACCTCCTATAGATCTACCAATAAGAGTTGATGATCAGTTCTGGGATAATTTTCTTTCCTTTATGAAATCATTTTTTAGTGAACCTCAACCTGCCTCTACACTGGATGACATGTCACAACCCATCCCCTGGGGCCCATGTCGTGACTACCCCAAGCCTACCTTCCATAGGCTAGGGGCTGACGACTAGCACCAAAGGCTTAATTCCCTAAATCTGGAAAGGCATTGCCTTTATAACAGAAAAAGCACACAACATAGTACGATCTAGAAGCAAAACACTAAGTAAACTTGTATATAAAATAGTGTTGAAAGTAGAGGGTCCGGAATACAAGCCCAATAGAAAAGTACAAGTACAACTGAAAAACAAGTACACCAGAAGATGAGTAAAATAGCTGTTAGTTCGTGCACATATCTCCTCAGTTGATATACATGGAAGACGTTATGCATCCGGTGCAACTGAGGTGGAAGATCTAAGCGGTATGCCACCTCGCCTACTCTGTTGAGGACCTGGAAAGTTTTGATGAACCTCGAAGATAACTTCCCGCCTCATCCAAATCTATGTAGTCCTCGTCGAGGTGAGACCCATAGAAAGATGTGGTCGCCATCCTCAAATCCAGAGGTCTCCATCTCCTGTCAACATATGACCCTTTTCTGCTCTGTGCAGTCTTAATCCGCTCTTGGATGATCTGCACCTTCTCTATGGTTGGCCATACCATCTTTGGTCACACGAGTGCTAACTCCCCTGGGTCAGTCCAGTGTAAAGGTGATCTGCAAGGTTGCCCGTAAAACGCCTCTAAAGGTGCCATCCCAATGGTGGAGTGATAGATGTTTTAGTATGAAAACTCAACCAATGGTAAGTGGTCGTCCCAGCTGCGACCAAAGTCAAGGATGTATGCACAGAGCATGTCCTCAAGAGTCTGAATGGACTTCTCAGTCTGGCCATCCATCTGAGGATGGAAGGTAGTGCTCAGATGAAGTTGCGTTCTGAAAGCCCCTTGCAACCCCTTCCATAGCCAGGAAGTAAATCGTGTGTCACGATCAGAGAAAATAGAAGAAGGTACTCCATGTATATATATAATCTCCTGCTCGTAGAGGCATCTCAATATCTCTACTAAACCCAACTCTTAGATCGGTAGGAAGTGGGCCGACATGGTGAGTCGGTCAACAATCACCCAAATCGAGTCATGACCCATGTATGTACGTGGAATCCCTATCAAGAAGTCTATGGATACCCATCCCACTTCCACTCTAGGACCTCTAAAGGCTGATCCAAGCCTACTGGTACCCGGTGCCCTGCCTTCACCTGCTGACAAGGGAGGCACCGAGACACAAATTCTACAACTTAATTCTTCATACCAGGCCACCAATGCTGTCGTCGAAGGTCCTGGTACATATTCTCCACTCTTGGATGTACCGCTAAATGGGGTGTGTGGAACTACCTCAACACTTCCTCCTGAAGTGACACTGGCACCATAGTATGTCCTCTGAAGAGGATGACATGCTCCCCACCTTCTAAAAATCCATTAGGTGCCTGCCCTGTGGATATATTAGCACGTCGTGTCTCGCAGTAAGTATCTCCACACTGTGCCTCCCTGACTCACTGAAGAAATGGGGGAGTGATTGTTAGAGTCTATAGTAAGGCTACTCCGTCTCTATCCACAAAGGATATCTGTAAGGTAGCCAGCTAATCTGTCGCATCGCCTAACATCTGTATACCAGATATCCTGCTGAGTGCATCTCCTACAACATTCCCCTTTCCAGGCGTATAGTCTATCTCTACGTCATAGTCCTGGAGGAACTCAAGCCATCACCATTATCTCAGGTTCAGGTCCTTCTGAAAGAAGATATACCTAAGACTCTTGTGATTAGAGTACATGGTAAAATGTTCTCCCATCTGATAGTGTTGCCACATCATCAAGGTGAAGAACACTGATGATAACTTCAGGTTATGGGTAGCATAGTTCTGCTCATGATATATCATCTACTGAGAACCATACATGATCACTGCTCGCTCCTGCATCAAGACACACCCGAGTACGGTCCCTGATGCGTCGTAGTAGACTACATACATTATGACTTCCTCTGGAATCCTCAAGATGGGGGGAACCAGTCAGCCTCTACCTCAGCTTCTAGAAGCTCTGCCAGCATCTCTCCGACCACACGAAGATTTTCCCCTTCTTCGTCAAGGCTGATAGTGGTGCTCCAACTCTAGAGAAGTCTGGAATGAATCTCCGGTAGTAACTAGCCAAACCCAGGAAACTTCGTACCTCCTTCACACTCCTGGGTGGTTCCCAAGAAAGTACCGCCTCAATATTCACTAGATCCAATACAACTACAGCTTCTGAGATGACGTGTCCGAATAGGTGAACCTATCAGATCCAAAACTAGCACTTCGAGAGCTTACCATAAAGCTGGTGCTCTCAGAGTGTGTCCAGTACTGCCTGCAAATGGTAGGAATGCTCCTCCTCAGTATTCTAGTAGATCAGAATGTCGTCGATGAAGACCACAACAAATCAATCAAGGTAAGGATGGAAAATCTTGTTCATGAGTCCCATGAACACTACTGGAGAGTTGGTTACACTGAAATACATAACCAAGAACTCATAGTGACCGTACCGACATCTGAATTCCATCTTCTACACATCCTCATCTCAAACTCTGATATGGTGATAGCTTAATCTGAGGTCTATCGTCGAGAACCACTGTGCTCCCTTCAACTGATCAAAGAGGTCATAAATCCTTGAGAGTGGATAATTGTTCTTCACGGTCACTTGGTTTAGGTGATGGTAGTCAAAAAAAAGCCTCAAGATTCCATCCGCCTTCTTGGCGAATAGAATCGGGGCTGCCCAGGGAGAAAAAATAGGTCGGATGAATGCCTTCTCTTGAAAGTCCTCTAGCTATACCTGCAGCTCGAAAAGCTCCGCAAGAGCCATCCGATACGCTGGTTTAGATACCAGCATCGTCCCAGGGTATAGGTCAATGTAGAAGTCCACCTCTCTATGAGGAGGTAGTCCTGTAGAATTGTTAGGGAAAACATCCGCATACTGGTCCACCACTACAGGATAGCTCAGACTCTCCACATCAAATACTTTGAGGGTAAGGCAGACCATGTGATGAGTGGTCGGCTGCACCCTCCTCCGAGTAAGTACGTCTTGTATTGCAAAGGATCCCTTCTCACCAGTGAAGGTAAACCTATTCCCATTCGTGCAGACACACCACATTTTTCACCTAATACAGTCAATCTGAGCATGGACTATAGATAACCAGTCCATACCCAAGATGACATCATAAGGCCTCGATGCCGCTACGAAGAGATCCCATCCGAAGCTCTCGCCTCCTAGAGTAAGCTCACAATGTTGGAACCAGTGTGTAATCATCAAGTCTTCTCCTGTAAGAGTCTCTACCCATAAGGATCAAGCCAGCGACTTCGTTAGAATCTCTGAGATCCGAACGAGGGCGGTGGGAATGAAAGAGTGACTGGCACCTGTATCGACCCGAAATTTTGAATAAATACTATTTTCTAATTTTGAGTGTTATTTTATTTCATAATCAACAAAACCTTTTCATTTAATAAAATTAGTATAATTAAAATGAGAGTGTTGGGTTTTGACTATTATATGACCGTTAGTCAGTATGACCTTTGGAAACTAAATGTTGCTATTATTGTCTCTAAATACAACTTATCTTGGTTAATTAATATAGAAAAGAGATTTGATGGCCTCATCCAGTAGTCTCGGGCCAATCAAAGCCCATCTAACAGAACTCGGGAAGGAGGTAGCACCACTGGGCTTTGCTCTGGACTAAACCCAAGACGAACTTCATCGTGTGAAGCTAGAACAGAATCGCCTTCGCGAGAATTTCAAACTGATAGAAATTAATACTCATGTGATGTTGGCCGAGACGCCCTCAGATTCTCCCACCTTAGCACACCTTACACTTAGGTCCTATGCTGGGGTTATAAGGGGCTATGTAAGGAGACCATAACTGCTTTGTGTAATCTTTTGAGATAAATAAAATTGTGTTTTCTTATTATGGTGGAGTTTGTAAATTTTCAAATTTCTGGATAAATGTAGGATGTATATTATTTATGAATTTGAAAAAAAAGGATATTTTAAAATATTTTTTTAAACCTTAAATAATTAATGGTGTGTAATTATTTTCAAAAAATGGTCTTCTACAAATGTGTTCAGTAAGAAATTTGGAGTCTAATAAGATCAACTTAATTATTGGTGAATAGTAATTTACAAATAGTGATTTTACACTTAGGATTAGTAATGTGACCATGTGGATTAGTAATATCACTTAAAGAAAGTATTAATATAATCTAGGCACCATGATTAGGTAATGTGATTAAATAAAATAGGTAAATAACTGTTTCAAAAATTCTTAGTCAAGTCTGAGTTTTTTCGAGTGAATAGTGTTTTTAATTAAAAATTTAATTAAAAATATTTAGAAAAGTATTTTTATAAAACGGAGTTCATTTTTGAACTCATAGAATCGATATTATGTTAAGGTAATTTTTGGTGTATTTTCTGAAAAAATTGAATTTTCGGTGAATAGTGTATTTATTTAAAAATTAAATTAAAATTTTTTAGAAAATTAATTTTATAGAATGGAGTTCATTTTTCAAATCAGAGCATCGATATTTGGTAAAGGTGAAATTTTGGGATTTTTCTGAGAAAAATGATTTTTTGGTGAATAGTGAAAATACAGTATTTAAGTTACGGGTGTTTAATGACATCATTAAATGATGTATTGAGTATGTAATCAATATGGTCGACTTATGAATAGTAATATAAGTTATGAGGTGTCCCATGTGGCCAATACCATGGTAAAATACCATGGGAAAGCCCATGGTTTTTCCAATACCACCAATGAGGTGTCCCTTGGCCATTAATGCCTTGTCCCCTCACTTTCCCTATAAATACCAAGCCATTATCTCATCCTTTAAACTCCAAAATCATCCTCAAAGAAGTTATAGTCTCCTTACCTCCCAATTAGTCCTCCCAAGGAGTCCTCCCAAGGTGCCTCAAATCCCTCAAGGTACCAACCTATGAGATTTAAGAGTTACGTTTTAAGGTAAGGGATCCTACCTCTCTGTTTCTTTCCAATTACTCTCTTTTATGTCATTTATTATATGTGACATGTTCTTATGTCAGAGGATGTTATTTTATATTCATACTATTTTCCCTTTCATGTTCATATGATGAGATACCCCCTCTTTCTCTCATCAATTCATTTTAATAATGATAAAATGGCACCGTTAGGCTGCCGAATTTTTAAGGGGTTCTTTCACCCTTCTCGTTTTCAAGATCTATTTTCATGTCAAGTATTTCATGTTCCTTTTTATTATGTTGGGTTATGATCTCTATATCTTTCATACTGATATTTTATTTTCATATAATGAGAGACCTTATTTTATCTCATCAATTCTTTTTTTTTTGATGTTTTAAGTGACGCCGTTAGGCTGCCGAATTTTCATAAGAGAAATCTTATTTTTGTCTTCCTTCCATGTTTTTCATTTCATATGTTATGTCTTTTAAATTTCATTACCATGTTCTTATATCCTTTATATTCTGTCCCCCTACTGAGTTATGGATAATTTATTATTGGTTGACTCATGTCCCTTCTCTTTTCAATGTTTTCTAAAACCCTGTAACATAGCTGTTATGCTGCAGAATTTTCTTTTCAAAATGTCTCTCTCTTTTTATCAAATTCTTTTATTTTATCAAGTGAATACTCAAAGACCTTTTTCTATAGGGGTATTCACATATATATCAAAATGTTCTATTTTAATTCTGGTATTTACATACATGAAACCCACTTTCCTTTTTCATGGGTTTAAAATGACATAAAGTTCATGTCTTAAAAGTAGTTTTTAAAACATTATGATTGTGAAATGAAACCCATTTCTTTTGTGATATATGGGTTATTTATGGAATGTTTGGTGATGATATATGTGTCTCATATGATGATAAATAAAAATTTAAGTGTGCGCCCTGATAGCGCTCCAATGCATTGGGTAATGAAGTAACCACTGGAGATTTCAATTTTAACGATATCTTGGTGAATAACCTTGGTAATTTCAAATGACACCTTGGGGATGGACCTTTGTGGTATGTTCATGATTGTCTATGTTAAATTTTTAAGCCACATCTTCAATTTATGAAACACGTTATTTTTATTATGATATGCCTCATGATCTTTTTCTCATGCCTTAAAGTTATTTGTCATAGATTTTTGATGTATCTCAAGTTCACATGTAAAATGTGTCCCTTATTTCCCTTACTGGGCCTTCTTCTCACCCTTTCCTTTTATGTATGCTCCCAGGTTATGAGATGTTTTAATGAACTTAGGATGAACAATGAAGAAGCCTTTGAAGTGTTTAAGAAGAATGTTTTATGCTGTCATGTATTAAGTTCCTGGTTTCCAAGACACTAAACCTTAAAGATCCTCGGTTTTGTATAATGTAATGAAAGTTAATGTGTTAGAAATGAGGGATGCTATAGTTGGTATCGAAGGATGGTTTAGTTATTTGTGGAAATTTGGATTTGAAATCTTTACAAGGTTTACTATTGAAAATATTAAATACAGGAAAAAATCTATTGGTACGAATCACATGTTGATGTTGGGAAGCAGTTCTTCTTGAAAAAAAATGATTAGGGGATTAAAATATGATTATTATTTTGGAAGATGTTCACTATTTTGGGAACCCTATATTATCAAGGTAAATATATTACTAAGACATTTTCTTTGAGGACTAAAGGTTGACTTATATTTTGAAGAACCAATGAATTTAAGGTGAACTTATAGTAATTTAGGTTACTTATGGAAATAATTAACCTATCATGGGAAAAATATGTTTATGTTAGTTACTTTTGTTATATCATGTTAGGAGTGGTTGATGTTGTTTAGAGATGAACGATAAAGTTTATCTTGGAAGACTATGTTATGAAATCCTTCTTATATTTGGGTTTCAATATTAGTTTGGTTTATTTTGAGGAATTTCAAGGACAGTTATTTATGGAATGGTCTATGGTGAACATTGGGTAGTACCGTGGAACTTCAAAGAATTAAAGTAGTTTCCCTTCCTATGGCGTTATTTCTTTTTAAAGAGTTGTTTTATTTTACCCTTTCTATTTTTGGGATAAATGTTTAAATATAGATAGTTATTCTTTTGTGGATTACGTGATTCTCTAGAGGATGATTCTTGTTCTTTGATGAGACCAAGTAGTTTTGAATGATCATTGTTTGGAGAAAGGATTAGTCTCGGTGAAACTTATTAAGGGATGAAACTCTACTTAATGGTAAATATATTTCCCTGTGTTCTTATTATATGTAGTAAATGAATTACTCAAAATTATTAAAATGAACTTAAAACAAAAACATTGTTGGTTTAAGTTTCCTACTGGGTAATCAAAGACCGATTAACCCATCACAAGTTTGTTATTTTCTGGTGGTTAACTTCCTCTTGGACATGTTTTCTATCATTATCCCTCAAAACATGACCCTTTGTTTTATCCTCCATATCCATATTTTCCTATGTGGAATCCTAGTATGGCTTAACTCGGGTGAACTTTGTACTTCCTTTTCATTCTTTTAAAGTAATAGTGTTACTGACTCTTTTTCCGATGTGGGAATTTCAATGAAATTTCCATGCCCAATTTTAAAAATTACGAGGACCAAATTTCTTAAGGGGGAAAGATTCTAACGACCTGAAAATTTGAATAAATAATGTTTCCTAATTTTGAGTGCTATTTTATTTCATACACAACAAAACCTTTTCATTTAATAAAATTAGTATAATTAAAATGAGACAATTGGGTTTTGAATATTATATGACCGTTAGTCAGTATGACCTTTGGAAACTAAATGTTGTGATTATTGTCTCTAAATAAAAGTTATCTTGGTTAGTTAATATAGAAAGAAGATTCAATGGCCTCATGTAGTAGTATCAGGCCAATCGAAGCCCATCTAAAAGAACTTGGGAAGGAGGTAGCACCACTGGGATTTGCTCTGGACCAAACCCAAGCTGAACTTCATCGTGTGAAGCTAGAATGGAATCGCCTTAACCAGAAGTTCAAACTGATAGAAATTACTACTCGTGTGATGTTGGTCGAGCCGCTCTCAGATTCTCTCACCTTAGCTCACCTTACACTTAGGTCCTATGCTGGGGTTATAAGGGGAAATGTAAGGAGACCATAACTACTTTGTGTAATCCTTTGAGATAAATAAAATTGGGTTTTATTCTTATGGTTAAGTTTTTAAATTTTCAAATGTCCGGATAAATGTAGTATGTATATTATTTATGAATTTGAAAAAAAAAGATATTTTAAAATATTTTTGTAAACCATAAATAATTAATGGTGTGTAATGAGTTTTAAAAAACGGTCTTCTCCAAATGTGTTCAGTAAGAAATTTGGAGTCTAATAAGATCAATTTATTTTTTGGTGAATAATAATTTATGATTAGTGACTTTACACTTTGGATTAGTAATGTGACCAAATAGATTAGTAATCTCAATTAAAGAAAGTATTAATATAATCTAGGCACCTTGATTATGAAATGTGATACAATAAAATAGGTAAATAACTGTTTTAGAAATTATTAGTCAAGTCTTAGTTTTTTCGAATGAATAGTATTTTTTAACTAAAAAATTAATTACAAATATTTAGAAAATTATTTTTATAAAATGGAGTTTATTTTTTATCTCAGAGCGTCGATATTATGTTATGGTAATTTTTTGGGTTTTTTCTGAAAAAATGAATTTTTGGTGAATAGTGTATTTATTTAAAAATTAAAGAAAAAATATTTAGAAAATTATTTTTATAAAATGGAGTTTATTTTTGAAATCAAAGCATCGATATTTGGTAAAGGTGAAATTTTGGGATTTTTCTGAGAAAAATATATTTTTGGTAAATAGTGAAAATACAGTTTTTAAGTTACGGGTGTTTAATGACATCATTAAATAATGTATTAAGTATGTAATCAGTATGGTCGACTTATGAATAGTATGACAAGGTATGATTTGTCCCAAGTGGCCAATACCATGGGCAGATACATTGGGCAAGCCCATGGTTTTCCCAATACCACCAATGAGGTGTCCCTTGGCCATTAATTCCTTGTCCCCTCACTTTCCCTATAAATACCAAGCCATTCTCTCATCCTTTCGACTCCAAAATCATCCTCAACGATTTTCTGGCCTCCTTACCTCCCAATGAGTCCTCCCAAGGTGCCTCAAATCCCCCGAGGTCCCAACCTTTGAATTTTAAGGGTTACATTTTAAGTTAAGGGATCCTACCTCTATCTTTCCTTCCAAGTACTCTCTTTTATGTCATTTCTTTTATGATCCACGTTCTTATGTTGGATGATGTTCTTTTATATTCATCCTACCGTCCTTTTAATTTTTATATGATGAGAGAACCCCTCTTACTCTCAGCAATTCATTTTAAGAATGTTAAAGTGGCGCCATTAGGCTGCCGAATTTTTAAGGGATTCTTTCACCCTTCTCGTTTTCAAGATGTATTTTCATTTCAAGTCTTTCATGTTCATTTTTATTATGTTGGGGTATGATTTCTATATCTATCATACTGATCTTTTATGTTCATATAATTAGAGACCCTATTTTATCTCGACAATTCTTTTTTTGATGTTTTAAGTGACGCCGTTAGGCTGCCGAATTTTCATAAGAGAAATCTTATTTTTGTCTTCCTTCCATGTTTTTCATTTCATATGGTATGTATAAGGCCCCGGCCTTAAACCTTAATTAATATTGAATTAAATAAATAATAAATGTTGAGGATATTTTCAGGTTTAGAGTTATAGAGAATTAGAACATAACTATTACATCTCAAAAGATTACAAAGTAGTCACTTCTACTAAGTTTCCATAATAAAAAAACTCTTAAAAGAAACATGTCTAGTTCCATGTTTTATATAGCATGACATTCCCTTGATCCCATCCTTGACCTTGTTCCACATTAAGTCCTGTGAAAAACATTTCAAAAAAACTAGGGGTGAGCATAAAAAGCTTAGTAAGGGATACACAAAGAATGAAAACTGTTAGTTTTTCAAACATCAAGTAAACCATGTATACTCTATCAAAGTAATACCTTCACCTCCATGAAGTAGTAAAAAATCTTTACTGAAAAAAAGTATCATTACTTACCTTTTTGTAACCAAAGGATTACCATAAAACCCATATAAAGAACACATAACATATATAAAGGTAACTTGGGACATAAACATACTTAAGTGGAATAACCATACGGTCGACTTCCACACATATCACTTAATGGAATAGCCATACAGCCAATTTCCATACATACTTAATGGAATAGCCATACGGCCGACTTCCATACCCAATGCATTGGAGGTTATAACGTAACCACCCGTCCTGGTATTCACGGCACCACTTGTCATATGGTTTACAACGTAACCACCCGTTAAAATGTCCAAGTACCAATATAAAATCATAAAACATAAAACCAATATAAAGGAATGATAACATTTCCACATTTCAATCACAATATATCATAAATATATTGACATAATAGAATCCTTTATCAAAACCATTTTCAATATCAAAATACATAAAAGAGTATATGGAATTTATTTTATTTTAAAAACATTATGGCCTGTTGAGGAAGCCAAAGACCAAATAATACTTGCGGCGGCAGAAAAGGTCGTTGTCACCGCGTACGTTAAAAAAACATTCCTTTTTGTCGTTCAGTAAAATGCTTCGTAGAAAAAGATTCCTTTTTTATAAAAGTAAAAGTAAAAGGGGTTTATACACCATATAAAATAAAGTTGTGTATATAACGAAATATTCCTCAATGAAAGGAGATTGAGACGAAGTCCCTTACCTCGGGTCCGACTTGACTCGATCATTCATTAACGTCCTGAATAATAAACATGAGTTAATTTATACTTTCTTAAGAACCTTTTTAAAGTTCATTATTCCTTTTATATCACTTATTTCCATGTTATAAACATTATGTAACCATTTAAGTTAATAATGTTTGTTTTGTCAATATTTGGTTTTTAAGTCGAAAGTGGACTTCTTACAATTACATGTTGATTGTGTGGTCAAAGGTTCTTTATATCCAGAATGACATTCCTGATTTGGATATCATATATATCATATATATCCAGCATATACATGTATTTATAATATTACATAATCATTTAGAGGTAAGAAATTAAATGCACCGTTCATGGAGACGGTAAGCCGTACGTACGCATGAACGCTACTTTCATTTCTTTGTCATATTAATGGAATTAAAACTAAATGAGAGGTATGTATATTTTAATTCCAGAATTATATTCATCATTTAGATATATCATTCATTATATATATCCATTATATACATGTACTTTTAATAGTACATTACATTTGGGGATAAGAAATGAAATGCACCGTTCATGGAGACGGTAAGCCGTATGTACGCATGAATGCTACTTTCATTTCAATCTCATACTTTAATGGAAATAAATAATAACTATATATAGGTATATTATAATTCCAGTATAACATCATATATAATAACTTTAAATCCATCCTTTATACGTCCCACATATGGCATTAACGAATCACATCACTTTGAGGGGGCGGTAGTCCGCACTTCCTTAAATGAAGATATCACGTTTACCCATAATGGAAACCATAAAAGTATGCCCAAAATGAAAAATACAGAAGCTTAAGGAAAACATAAACATATTATATATCATATATAAAAATAGTGACATCATAATGGCCACCTTTGAAGGTGTTAAATGAGTATTGAACAATCATCGTTTCGGGAGGTAGAATTTCGCCATCCACGGAAACCGTATGTTCTTTAACCATTTGATGTAGTTGTGTGAGAGTGTAGCTCGAATAAATCTTATAACAATATCCTATTATATTTAAGATACAGGTGTTGTTACAAAACAAGTAAATAAAAAGTGTTTAGGGGGTTGGAGAAGCAAAATAAAACAAATGAACAAGAGAGAATGAATTACCTTTAAAAGTGTAACTCCTTTTGATTTGAGCCTAAAGGCTTCCTTTGAAAGGATTATGCCCAAAGGGAATCCTCTAGGATGAGGATAGGGATGTGGAGAGAGTAAATGGGCAGGGTATGGCCGAGCCAAAGGCTTGAGGAGTGTGTGAAATGAGGTAGAGGTGGGGGCCTTTTATAAGAGGAGAGGAGGGGCACTTTTGGAAAGTAAAGAAATATTAATTTATTTGAAAATGTGTTTCGGTTTTAAAAGGTCCCACATTGATATAATTCGTGGATAAGGTGATAAGGCTTCGAACGATTCCCATCCAATAGGTTTTGGACATGTGTAGGTTTTAGATATTACATTATCTTTCCATTTTATTTAAATCGTTAAATAATGAAGTCATCGCTGCATCATAATGATGTCATAAATAATTTAATTTATTTAAAGTATAAAAATTATA
Organism: Viscum album; assembly: GCA_963277665.1. Classification (NCBI taxonomy): domain Eukaryota; kingdom Viridiplantae; phylum Streptophyta; class Magnoliopsida; order Santalales; family Viscaceae; genus Viscum; species Viscum album. The sequence goes on from OY728127.1 coordinate 1,958,140,296, forward strand.
AAAAAATACTATGATGTATAAAATCTTTTTATCTTTCCAATGACTATTTATAATCAAAAATATGATCTTTATAACCCCATGTAAAAATTGTTTTCTTAAAACATATTATGTTTGTGTCATTTTTACTTTTATTTAAAAAAAGGCATTAAAGTCATTATTTCACCCAAGTGGCTCCATGGGGTCCCCTAAATCGACACATGGGTTGTATCGGTCGGACATGACACAACCAATAGGGTTAGGACATGTGTCAAGCTCATCTCATTTTATTAAAGCATTATTTTTACCTTAAACAACACTAATTACCACTAATCGTGATTAAAAACATAATAAGTTATTATTCACCAAAAAATTATTTTAATCTCATTGAACCACATTTTAATTCTTAATGACAACCATGTATGTCGGATTTTTGAAAATCAAAACACAATGATTGAAAAATTTCATTTAAATGGAAAATCAGTTTTTATAAGTACCACTTAGTGGTTTCACTATTCATCAAAAATTGAAGTTTTCAAAAAATTACCAAAATTTCACCCTAAGCTATATTTGATATTACGAATTCAAAAATGAAGTATGTTTTAAAAAATTCAAAACATATAAGTCACATTAATTAATTTAATAATTAATTCCCGCTGTCAGAGAAAAAAGCGTGTTTTTATGAAACAATAAGTATCAAAAGATTGACACTAGTTTAAGTCTGATTTCAAAGTGAAAGTAATTCCAAAGACCACCATTGGATTTAATGGTAAAAATATTTTCTAATTTCACTTTAAATCCAATTCAATAGATAATCTAATCGTATAAATAAATTAGATTAAAAAGAGGTTTTGAATTAAAATACAACATTTTACACTATTCATTAAAAAATGAACTTTATCGGAAAGATACCAAAAATTTACACAAAGTAAATTTTGATATCCCGATTCTAAAGAAGTGTTATTTTTGGTCCAATATAATTCATAAGATTGATCAAAACTATATTTAATGACGGTTCTCCGTCAAAGGGAGATAAGTGAACCCTTAGTGAAAATTAGGGTATAAATGCCTAAAATTGAACTCTTTCTGTATTTTAAGCCTTTATCTCTTATTAAGTAAATGTAAAAACATTTAAAAACATATATAATCATATTTTAGTTATTTCTATCCATTACCGCCAGTACAACGACTACTTGTTAACTAACATTTAAAATAATATTATTTTATTACTTGTGTGCAACATAAGTTTTCAAAGAAACTCATTGTTGCGTATCGAGTACGCTATCGAACGTAGAAACCCCTTTTAATTAAAATTAATATTTATTTCGTAAATATTAATAAATATGAAAATTCTTTATTCTTTAATTACCTGGGATGTTACATCCTTCCCCCCTTTTGGGAATTGCATCCTCGCAATTTTATTCACTTATCAAAATAAGTGGGGGTATTTATCCCTCATAGCATTTTCAGATTCCCACGTTGCCTCTTCAATCACATGGTTTTTCCAAAAAAACTATACCTGATGAATCACAAGGCACACACAATCTCTTCCCAAATCTCAAAACGCAATCATTATCAATGTTTAATTCATGCAACTTACCTTTCTGAACCAGCTCTACCTTTTTCGGCAACTCACTGTCTTGCTTGTGTGTTTGCTTGATTCTATCTGATAGAGAAGATTTCACTGATACCTAAAACAAAACAGAAGAACATTCTGTACCAACAACTTCTATGCCAAATTTCATCAAATCCTTAACCAAAGGATCACATTCCAAACGCAACATTTCTAATGAAGCATTACATGTTCGACTCAAAGCATCAGCCACTTTATTTGCTTTTCCCAGATGGTAATGAATTATACAATCATAATCCTTGATCAATTCAAGCCATCTCCTTTGTCTCATGTTCAATTCTTTCTGAGTGAATATATACTTTAAACTTTTATGATCGGTATATATTTCACACTTTACTCCATACAAATGATGCCTCCAAATTTTTAAAGCAAAACAACAACAGCTAATTCCAAATCATGTGTAGGGTAATTTACCTCATGAGTTTTCAACTGTCGTGAAGCATAAGCAATTACCTGATCATTCTGCATAAGGACACAGCCAAATCCCTTCAACGAAGCATCACTGTATATAACAAACTCACCATTCCTGGAAGGTAGTGCAAAACTGGAGCATTCACCAATCTTCTTTTCAACTCCTGATACTACTTAATTAGATGGCCCAACATCTGCTGAAGTAGTTGCAAAGGATTTCACCACCCCTTTCTGCTTGTAGTCTAACTGCTTCCCATCACTCAAGCTATTTGTCAGACACTCATTTTCATAGTGACCCATCTCATTGCACTTATAACATTTCACTAACTGTAAATCGAATTTGGTCTTACCTTCACCTTGATCCTTTTCAGTGCAATCACGAGCCTTATGTCCCATCTTACCACATCGGTAGCACTTTCCAGAATTCAGAAGACATTCCCCAGCATGCCTTTTTCCATATTTATCACAAACTGGAAACTTAGTTTTCTTACCATCATACTTTTTTGAAGAATTCTTACCTTTCTCCTGCCACCTCGGTCTCTTCTTCTACTGGTTGTTATAGAACACTTGATCATCGTTAAACTCCATTTCCACCTTCTCAGCACATCGAAAAAGCTTTTCATAACTTTTAAACTCACGAGAAGCTAATGCCCTTCGATACTTTCACTTTAACCCCGATTAAAAACGGTTTATTTTACTATCAAGATCTCGTATGAAGTTTGGAGCATACCTTGCCAATCGAGTGAACTTTGCTTCATAAGCAGCCACTGAATCATCCTCCTACCTCAATTCTAGGAACTTTTTTTCCATCCTCAGACGAACCACCTAAGGAAAATATTTCTCAAGAAACATACCTTTGAATTAGTCCCAATGAAGATCCTCAATCTCATCACTATCCCTGATATTTTTCACCATCGACCACCACTGATCAGCTTCACCTTCAAAACGGTAAACAACAAGACTAACCTTTTGATGTTCTGAACACCCCATGACATCAAAAATCTTCTCCAGTGCTTTAATCCACCCTTCAACTTGCATAGGGTCAGATGATCCTCTAAATGATGGGGGATGTTGCCTCATGAAATGTTCCACCACTGACATGTTCCTCTGCGGTTGATCTGGCTGATCTCGTGCATGGATACCACCACCATTTATAGCCTGAGTCAACTGTGCCATCACTGCAACAAACTGTTCAGTTCCGATTCCGACCATCTCAGGTTGCTGATTTGGAAGGTTGTCTTCCTCCTGATGTCGTCCCAACATAGCTGCTTTGTTTCCTCTGCGGAAAACCATTCTGAACACAGAAATATCTTAGGTGAAGCAACATGGTAATCCCTAAATGCTATATCATTTCAATCATATTATAATTTAACACTTTTTTAACTCCTAAAGTTGTCTAAACCGACCTCTAATACCAACTATAAGGCCCCGTCCTTAAACCATACTTAATATTGAATTAAATGAATAATTCACGTTGAGGATCTTTTCAGGTTTAGAGTTTTTTAGAATTAGAACATAACTATTACATCTCAAAATATTACAAATTAGTCACTTCTACTAAGTTTCCATAATAAAAAAAACACTTAAAAGAAACATGTCTAGTTCCATGTTTTATATAGCATGACATTCCCTTGACCCCATCCTTGACCTTATTCCACATTAAGTCCTGTGAAAAACATTTCAAAAAAACTTGGGGTGAGCATAAAAAGCTCAGTAATGGATACACAAAGAATGAAAACTGTTAGTTTTTCAAACATCAAGTAAACCATGTATACTCTATCAAAGGAATACCTTTACCTTCATGAAGTAGTAAAAACTCTTTACTGAAAAATAGTATCATTACTTAACTTTTTGTAACCAAAGGATTACCATAAAACCCATATAAAGAACACATAACATATATAAAGGTAACTTGGGACATAAACATTCTTAAGTGGAATAACCATACGGTCGACTTCCACACATATCACTTAATGGAATAGCCATACAGCCAATTTCCATACATACTTAATGGAATAGCCATACGGCCGACTTCCATACCAATTGCATTGGAGGTTATAATGTAACCACCCATCCTGGTATACATGGCACCACCCGTCATATGGTTTATAACGTAACCACCCGTTAAAATGTCCAAGTACCAATATAAAATCATAAAACATAAAACCAATATAAAGGAATGATAACATTTCCACATTTCAATCACAATATATCATAAATATATTGACATAATAGAATCCTTTATCAAAACCATTTTCAATACCAAAATACATAAAAGAGTATATGGAATTTATTTTATTTTAAAAACATTACGGCTTGTTGAGGAAGCCAAAGACCAAATAATACTCGCGGCGGAGGAAAAGGTCGTTGTCACCGCGTACGTTAAAAAAACATTCCTTTTTGTCATTTTGTAAAACCCTTCGTAGAAAAAGATTCCTTTTGTATAAAAGTAAAAGTAAAAGGGGTTTATACACCGTATAAAATAAAGTTGTGTATAAAATGAAATATCCCTCAATGAAAGGAGATTGAGACGAAGTCCCTTACCTCGGGTCCGACTTGACTCGATCGTTCTTTAACGTCCTGAATAATAAACATGAGTTAATTTATACTTTCTTAAGAACCTTTTTAAACTTCATTATTCCTTTTATATCACCTATTGCCATGTTATAAACATTATGTAACCATTTAAGTTAATAATGTTTGTTTTTTCAATATTTGGTTCTTAAGTCGAAAGTGGACTTCTTACAATTACATGTTGTTTGTGTGGTCAAAGGTTCTTTATATCCAGAATGACATTCCTGATTTAGATATAATATATATCATATATATCCAGAATATACATGTATTTATAATATTACATAATCATTTAGAGGTAAGAAATGAAATGCACCGTTCATGGAGACGGTAAGCCGTACGTACGCATGAACGCTACTTTCATTTCTTTGTCATATTAATGGAATTAAAACTAAATGAGAGGTATGTATATTTTAATTCCAGAATTATATTCATCATTTAGATATATCATTCATTATATATATCCATTATATACATGTACTTTTAATAGTAAATTACATTTGGGGATAAGAAATGAAATGCACCGTTTATGGAGACGGTAAGCCGTATGTACGCATGAACGCTACTTTCATTTCTATCTCATACTTTAATGGAAAGAAATAATAATGATATATAAGTATATTATAATTCCAGTATAACATAATATATAATAACTTTAAATCCATCCTTTATACGTCCCACATATGGCATTAACGAATCACATCACTTTGAGGGGGCGGTAGTCCGCACTTCCTTAAATGAAGATATCGCGTTTACCCATAATGGAAACCATAAAGGTATTCCCAAAATGGAAAATACAGAATCTTAAGGAAAACATAAACATATTATATATCATATATAAAAATGGTGACATCATAATGGCCACCTTTGAAGGTGTTAAATGAGTATTGAACAATCATCGTTTCGGGAGGCAGAATTTCGCCATCCACGGAAACCGTATGTTCTTTAACCATTTGATGTAGTTGTGTGAGAGTGTAGCTCGAATGAATCTTATAACAACATCATAGTATATTTAAGATACTTGTGTTTTTACAAAAGAAGTAAATAAAAAGAGTTTAGGGGGTTGGAGAAGCAGAATAAAACAAATGAACAAGAGAGAATGAATTACCTTTAAAAGCTTAACTCCTTTTGATTTGAGCCTAAAGGCTTCCTTTGAAAGGATTCTGCCCAAAGGGAATCCTCTAGGATGAGGAGAGGGATGTGGAGAGAGTAAATGGGCAGGGGATGGCCGAGCCAAAGGCTTGAGGTGTGTGTGAAATGAGGTAGAGGTGGGGGACTTTTATAAGAGGAGAGGAGGGGCACTTTTGGAAAGTAAAGAAACATTACTTTATTTGAAAATGTGTTTCGGTTTTAAAAGGTCCCACATTGATATAATTCGTGGATAAGGTGATAAGTCTTAGAAACATTCCCATCCAATAGATTTTGGACATGTGTAGGTTTTAGATATTACATTATCTTTCCATTTTATTTAAATCGTTAAATAATGAAGTCATCGCTGCATCATAATGATGTCATAAATATTTAATTTATTTAAAGTCTAAAAATTATAAAAAAAATACTATGATGTATTAAATCTTTTTAGATTTCCAATGAATCTTTATAATCAAAAATCTTATCTTTATAACCCCATGTAAAATTTTGTTTCATAAAACATATTATGTTTGTGTCATTTTTACTTTTATTCAAAAAAAGGCATTAAAGTCTTTATTTCACCCAAGTGGCTCCATGGGGTCCCCTAAATCGACCCATGGGTTGTATTGGTCGTCCATGACACAAACAATAGGGTTAGGACATGTTTCAAGCTCATCTCATTTTATTAAAGCATTATTTTTACCTTAAACTACACTAATTACCACTAATCGCGATTAAAAACTTAATAAGTTACTATTCACCAAAAAATTATTTTAATCTCATTGAACCACATTTTACTTCTTAATGACAACCATGTAAGTCATATTTTTGAAGATCAAAGCACAATGATTGCAAAATTTCATTTAAACGGAAAATCAGTTTTTATAACTACCACTTAGTGGTTTCACTATTCATCAAAAATTGAAGTTTTTCAAAAAATTACCAAAAATTCACCCTAAGATATATTTGATATTACGAATTCAAAAATGAATTCTATTTTACAAAATTCAAAACATATAAGTCACATTAATTAATTTAATAATTAATTCCCGCTGTCAGAGCAAAAAGCGTGTTTTTATGAAATAATAAGTATCAAAAGATTGACACTAGTTTAAGTCCGATTTCAAAGTGAAATTAATTCCAACGACCACCATTGGATTTAATGGTAAAAATATTTTCTAATTTCACTTTAAAACAAATTCAAAAGATAATCTAATCATATAAATAAATTAGATTAAAAAGTGGTTTTGAATTAAAATACAACATTTTACACTATTCATTAAAAAATGAACTTTATCGGAAAGATACAAAAAATTTACACAAAGTAAATTTTGATGTCCCGATTATAAAGAAGAGTTATTTTTGGTCCAATATAATTCATAAGATTGATCAAAACTATATTTAATGACGGTTCTCCTTCAAAAGGAGATAAGTGAACCCATAGTGAAAATTAGGGTATAAATGCCTAAAATTGAACTCTTTCCGTATTTTAAGCCTTTATCTCTTATTGGGTAAATGTAAAAACATTTAAAAACATATATAATCATATTTTTGTTATTTCTATCCATTCCCTCTAGTACAACGGCTACTTGTTAACTAACTTTTAAAATAATATTATTTTATTACTTGTGTGCAACGTAAGTTTTCAAAGAAACTCATCTTTGCGTATCGAGTACACTATCGAACGTAGAAACCCCTTTTAATTAAAATTAATATTTAATTCATAAATATTAATAAATATGAAAATTATTTATTCTTTAATTACCTGGGATGTTACAGTATGTCTTTAAAATTTCATTACCATGTTCTTATATCCATTATATTCTATCCCCCTACTGAGTTATGGATCATTTATGAGTGGGTGACTCATGTGTCCTCTCTTTTCAATGTTTTCTAAAACCCTGTAACATAGTCGTTATGCTGCAGAATTTTCGTCTCAAAATGTCTCTCCCTTTTTCTCAAATTATTTTATTTTATTAAGTGAATACTCAAAGCACTTTTTCTATATGGGTATTCACATATATATCAAATTGTTCTATTTTAATTCTGGGATTTACATACATGAAACCCTCTTTCCTTTTTCGTGGGTTTAAAATGACATAAAGATCATATCTTAAAAGCAGTTTTTAAAAACGTTATGATTATGAAATGAAACCAATTTATTTTATGCTATATGGGTTTTTTATGGAATTTTCGATGATGATATATGTGGCTCATATGATGATAAATACAAATTTAAGGGTGCGTCCTGATAGCGCTCCAACGCATTGGGTAATGATGTAACCACTAGAGATTACAATTTTACTGATATCTTGGTGAATAACCTTGGTAATTTCAAATGACACCTTGGGGATGGACCTTGGTGATATGTTCATGATTTTCTATGTTAAATGTTGTAGACACATCTTCAAGTTATGAAACACGTTATTTTTATTATGATATGCCTAATGATCTCTTTCTCATGCCTTAAAGTTATTTTTCACGGATTTTTGATGTATCTCAAGTTCACATGTAAAATGTGTCCCTTGTTTCCCTTACTGGGCCTTATGTTCACCCTTTCCTTTTATGTATGCTCCCAGGTTATGAGATGCTATAATGAATTTAGGATGAACAATGAAGAATCCTTTCAAGTGTTTAAGAAGAATTTTTTATGTTGTCATGTATTATGTTCCGGGTTTCCAAGACACTAATCCTTAAAGATCCTCGGTTTTGTATAATGTAAAGAAAGTTAATGTGTTAAAAAGGCGAGATGCTATAGCAGTTGTGTCTATAAGAAATGGAACTATGGTGGAGTAGACACAGATCATACCTCGAATCATATCCAGACTGCCGTGATCGTAAGCCTCTACTACCTAGAGTTGAGATATCCCATGTCCACCTGCTCCCTGCGGTCAGGGTGGACCTCCTGATGGTGGCGACAGTAACACCGAAAAACGTCATCCACCGCTAGCTGCACGACCAGCTCCTCTTCCATGTTCTCTTGCTCCCTGCAGACCACTTAGATCGAATCTCTGCCTCTACATGGGTGGTCCTTTGACCGTCAGCTGATCATCCGAATGGCGGGTTGGACTGTCACGAGCCATGTGACCCTTCCCATCACATAAGAAACACTTCCTACTCTTGGCATGTATGTCTCTGCTCTGGGTGCCCTGCACAACCTATCCTGAGTCTTGCGATCATCCACCTGTAGGTCTGTTTCTCTTAGAACTCTGCAACATCTGTCTACTACCAGCTGTAGAAGACTCTGCTGCATGTCGATTAGTGGTGGGTCTCACTACTAGAGACTACTCAGAAAGGAGACTCTCCACTAATAGGGCTCTCTCTAACACCCCTTCCTACGTTGAGATCTTGAGTGAGATCACAGAAGCTCTGATCTCTTTCTTGAGTCCCTGCTCGAATGTCCGAGCCCTAAAGAAAGGGTCCTGTACCATATTTGTGGAGTAGTGCAAGAGGTTAGTGAACCTCACTGAGTATTGTGCCACCATCATGATGCCCTGCTGCACGTGAAGTAGCTCCTAAATACGCACTGTGCGAAGATTTTATTGGAAAAACTCTGACTGAAATAGGCTCTCAAAGTCTGCCCAGAGAAGCGTCATCTCATCGTGAACCTGGAGCATCAAGCTCCACCGTCTTCCTGTTGCTTCCTGTAGAAGGCTGGCAGCAAGTATCACCATGAGGTCTGCTGGTGTCCCTACCAGTCGAAAAACTTTCACCACAGCCTCCAGCGAATCCTCAGCCACATGTGGGTCTGTCTCGTCCTTGAACCTGGGTGGCCTCTGGCACTAGAACATGTGAAACACATTCAAGTGGCATGAATGGTCTGCTGCTGGGGATGGTGGCATCGGTGGCCCAACAGGGAGTGGTACCGCTGGTGCCATTGTAGGAAAAGGGCCCTACATAGAGACCTCGTCGCTCTGTGCGCTATCTGTGCATACAAATCTTGGGACTCCAGCTGGTCGTCTATGGGGAGTCACCGTGAAAGTAACAGATGCGACACGGTAAAAGATTTTACCTGGTGAGTTGACCTTGTTGAGTTGACTTAATGAAAACTTATGAAAAGACACACCCAATCAGTGTTTTCGTGCTCTGAGTCAGAAATCAATAGTCAGGGTCCTAGTGTATGGATGCGTCAGCCACCGTACCAAAACTGGACATCCTGAACTAAAAACCACACTCAGTACCATTAAAAATATTTCTTCACAGAAAGGATTAGAGTCCAATGTTCTGTGGTAGAACCAACTCCTCTGATACCAATTTGTCATGACTCGTCCCCCGGGGCCCATACCGTAACTACCCCAAGCCCGACTTCTATAGGTCAGGGGCTGGCGACTAGCACCAAAGGCGTAATTCCCTAAATCTGGGAAAGCATTACCTTCATAACTATAAACACACACAACATATGACACAAATGGATACCAAACACTAAGCAAAACTGTATGGAAAGAGAGTGCTAAAAAGTAAAGGGGACAGAAATGCAATCCCAACAATAAAGTACAAGTACCACTGAAAAGGACAAAACAACTGAAAGGTGAAAAAAAGCTCCTAGATCATCCACCACGGATCCTACCAGAAGGGTAGGTATAGATAGCCTCCTCAGCACTCCATGTTTGTCAGTCTCTTAAATATACTGACACGTCGTATGGTCTACCTCCGGGTATCATCCAGTCCTGGTACTCTCATCCCCAGTCAGCACTGTCCGTCGTCTGCAACCAACACAACGAGGTGTGGGAATAGACCATGTAAGGGTGATTATAACGATACACAGTAAGAACCCCGAGACCCTCAATATCTCACAAAAACCAACAAGGATAAACCAAAAAGTATGGAATCAACAGATTACCCCACTTAGGTACATGCTCATACATATGCCTAAGTTATCAAGTAATGCATCTCAAACATGAGGTAAACATAAAAGTTATTGTCTCAGCTCAAACTAGGATTTTTATTATTGAAACCACGACTACTAGATAACTCCTGATCAATTGAGTACAGTGGGACTGCCGTGACACCAAGGCGCTTACCACTAACCATGGACTGCTAAGTTACTCTGCTTATTGACTACTGTGAGTCTGCTGCGTCACCAAGGTGTTCCCCACAGTGGGTCTACCGCGTCACCTAGGCACTCCCCCTCGTAGCCTGCTGAGGTAATACTCCTGTTGAGTACCGTGGATCTACTGCAACACCAAGTTTCTCCCCACTATGGGTCTGCCACGACACCATGGTGCTCCCTGCTGGGCTAGTAGAGTCACTATGAGTCAAAACGGTCAGCAATCATCAGGTCTCAGCCAGCTTCTAGGTCTCCACACTCTTCTCGCTCATCACCGGAAGGGTCCTCTCTACAAGATACTAGTCGATACTAAAACTATCACGAAGTACCACGAAGAAGTATCTCAAAGTTCCTCTATGTCATTGGGGTATCAACACAACAAACATCGCGTCAATAGGACGCCCGGTGTGTGAGTTATTAACCTTTTAGTCTTCAGGGTCTAGTTGGATTTGTGCATAATCCAACCTGACTGTAACTCAACTATACCCTGAAGTCTAGTCGGGTATACTCAAAGGGACCGTCACGCTCCAAGATTACCAGCGCCGCTGACGGTTCGTCAAACAGATGTTCGGTGCCAAAGATATGGCCAAAAGAAATTAAAGGGATCTATAGTGGGCCCTGGTATGGTCCGACCTGGTCGGACCGAACCAGGGACCAGTTCGTCTGGGCCGACCCAGTTTGGGTCAACCTAGTCAGACCCAGTTTGGGTCAACCTGGTCAGATCCATCGGGTCTGGCCCGACCCATTGGGCGGGCCAGCCTGTTAGGTTTGGCTCGGCCCGCTAGGCCTCGCCCAGTAGGCTGGTTGTGCGGTTCGGCCCAGGGTCGGGGCCAGTACGACCCAGAGCGTCAGGAGGGTGCCGCCCAGTATGGCTCGGCCCGGAGGGCACAACCTGGCTAGTTCATCCTGGGTGGCATGAGGAGTTACACGGGCCAGCTCGAGAGGCCGGTGCGGCCAGGGCGCTGGTTCGGTCGGGTGGTGTCTTGGGTGGTCGGGAGGCGGCCGAGTAGGCCGCTAGGTAGGGCGATGGGCGGCAGGGTGGTGGCGCTACCAGCGCGGGCCAGCGGGTTCGGCCTGGGCGCATGGGAGGTGCAGACGACCGGGAGGCTGGGCCGGCATGGTTCGGCATGGCTAAGGCGGGCACCGACCGACGGTGTTAAGCCGGGGCTCACGGGAGGCCGGTGACAGCTCAGAGCCAGGGGGTGCGGGCCGGTGGTTGTGTGCCCAGGGTGGGTCAGCCGATTCTGCCGATGGACGGCGTGGCTAGGGCGGCGTTGCTGGAAGGCCACGGTTTGGCCCAAAGCACTAGATCACTGTAGGGGCAGCACAGTTAGCAGAGGCCACGGGTAGCGCCGCCTTTTTTATCGCCACCTTCGTCGTTCCATCGCCTCATTGCCATGCCGATGTTCATCACAAACAAGAACGAAGGAGGGGGTCCAGCTATGTTATTTTGGACCGAACCCTCTGTGGTTACTATGATAACAAGCGACTCACAAGTATGAGGCACAACAACCCTCGTTCTTAATTTTGAGAGAAAGGAAGAAAATGGTAACAAATAATACATAAATAAAAAATTAAACCCCTAACTTTGTTCGTTGATAGCCGTAGAAGTCACGGGAGGGAGACGAAGATGGTCATCATTCTTGGCGTCTGCCACACACTTCCAATTCCGAGATACGTCAACTCGTTGATGATGATGCAGATGGTAGGTCGGTTGAAGACGTCCCACATCGGTAGGTGTGCATGGGAGATGTTCAAAGAGGATCGTTGCTGGCGTTCTTCATTCTTCATTGGAAGCTTTCTCCCAAGCTCTCCTCTTCCCAAAGATTCCACCAAATTGAAAATGCCAAGCCAAAAGTGATATGATTTCCCCAATTTAATTGTTGGAACAAAATTCAAATTGGAGAAATTAATTACGTAGGTTGGTGTAATAAGGATGGAGCGTTGGCAACATTAAAGTTAGAGGATTCAATAGGCTCTCCTTCATTAATGAGGGAGAGTTGAGAGGTTTTACTCTCCTCCCATTAATAGGGGGTTTAGTCCCATGTGGTCCCTACGTCGTAACCTCTCACAAGAGGTTATGTTCGGGTGGGCCCCACCACCATAACCTTTCATGGGAGGTTAAGGTATGGTTGTCCCACCTCCAACTTACATGAGGTGGTTTTTACCAACAAGCACCCACATGGAGGCTCAAATAAAAATAAAGTGAAGCTCACTTTATTTATTATTTTCCACGAAAACCCAAAAATTAATTTTTATTATCGACCCACAGCCGTTGAAGTGAAAGTCTCCTTATGCGAATACAGGCACTGCGGGTTCAACGATGTCCTCAAATTTCAATTCTGAGCACTGTTTCAAAAGTTATAAAAAACCCACTCATACGTTTACTGAACGTACCCAAACAAAACATCAGAAATTGATTCCAGGAACACCTCACCTCAGAACCACTCACCGTCAATTTTCACGGACTCGTAAAATTACCTTGTATTTAAATAAAATTCCATGAAAATTCTAGTTCTTTACATGAAATTACCCATGTCTTCTTGTAGAAGAATCGTCTAACATTCTCAGGTGATAACGGACCAGAGGCTACTAAATCATTGATGTGAGCGATGATGTCTATCTTTGAGCATATAAAGATGAATCCAAAGAAAAGGGTCATTCTCAAATCCTACTTCCTACGTGATTTCACCAATTCTTGGTGGAGTGTTCTTACTCAGGCTAGTTGACATCAGGGTATGGTCTAGGTAGACTTCTAGCCATCATTCTTCAAATAATTCATTCCTTATACATTGAGAAAAGATCATGTTTATGAGTTCATTAAACTCCAACAAGGTGTACATTTATAGAAGGAATACTCTTCTATCATCAATGAATTAAATCATTTTTACTAACCTTTATTAGTGATAAACATACTATTGTGAAGAGAATCGAGGATGGTCATGTATATGCCACCTGATCGTGGGTGAATGTATGTTGGTTGACCACCATTTCCGAGATAGTGAACCATACCTTTATCACTATGTGAATCTGAAGGAAAATTAGGCAACATGAAACAGGTTATTAAAACTTCTTGGTATATTAGTGGTCTGTCTAGTGTCAAGAAGGGATTTTATGAGGCTTCACATTCATTTTTTACAATCTAGAGGGATTTCATTTATAAATATGTGTTTTGTCACCAGTATGATAGGCTAGGTAATTAAAATCACTAGAGTATGATGATGTAAATCAAGTTCCACAAATGAATAAATATGGGTCATCTCTAGCACTTCTTTTAATCCATTCAACTAGTTCTATGTGAGTGGGGTTATGTTCCAAAATAACATTTAGTTTTAGGGTCAGTGAAACCATTCCATATTGGATGGTGGCCTTCTACATGACATTTGGGATGAGTAGGTTGTGTTGGATGAGATAGTGATGCCACAAACATTTAGCATCAACATAGTGGATGTACTCAAGCTACTCAGGTAGAATATTAGGGTCACAATTCATGACACATATATTCTAGGCATCATGAACAAGAGGAGAAGTCTTTGGTGGCATCTATGGTTATATGTACTATTATGGTATCCTATACTCTAGTTTTAAACCTTTTTGATACTAGTGCATATCACTATTTTCTATCTTCTGCAATGATAGAATGTTTGAGACTAGTAATAGAGGTCTCTTGTGGAGTTAGGATTCTTCATAAACTATTAGGTGTTTGAGATGAAGGTAATCTCTAGTGAAACAAGAGCCCTCTGAAATTGGTGGGTACCATTTTCTATTTGATTTATTCTCCTTGAGATGACTGTATAAGATGTCATTCTGGTATGGACTGGCTTCAGCCTTATCATGACCAAGACAATTGATTTCATCATCAGATATCATTAAATTCTCCCAATGGAATCATATATATAAATAAGGTTTAATTTAATCTTGAAATGAGTTGAAATGGACTCTAGAGTACAGGGCTAGGAGGAGTGAAAAGATCGATGGATAGTCTATTTATGAGAGATCAAGGGATGAAACTCATGAAATATAATCATATAGTGGATCATTTTAGGGGAGGAAATATCAAATGATTTCTCTAGATTACATCCTAAGGGAGAGGTCAAGTTCACCATTTAGCTTGTTCCGGGTGCAACACCACTATTTATTCCACTTTATAGGATGAAATATTCATATCTCTAGGAAATCAAGAATATTTTTTTTTGATCTAGAAACTAATGTTTTTATTTTACCAAACACATCCTTATGTTATTAGTAGTCCTTATTTCTAATAAAGATGAGAGCACCCTTATAATGTGTGTGGACTACCGCTAACTAAACCAGCTAATGGTGAAGAACATGTATCTGTTTCCATGGATAGGTGACCTCTTGTACCAGATCTCAGGAGGGGCCATTTTTTCAAGAACAATTTGAGGTATGGATACCATAAAGTGAATGTGAAGAAATCATACAAACCACATAAATTATTCTGATGTAGGTAATACCTGTACGAGTATCTGGTCATGCCCTTCGTTCTGAAAAATTCACTAGAAGCCTTCATGGATTTGATGAATCAGTATTTCCACCCATACCTTGATTCTTTTTTATTAGTCTTCATAGATGATATTATACTGTATTCCCAAACTAGACATGACCATTCCAAATATCTCAAGATCATTTGGAATACTCTGAGAGAGAAATAATTGTACGCAAATCTTAGTAAATTACACTTTTTTAATCCATAAGGTTCACTTATTTTTTCATATAATATTATAGGTAGAAGTATCTATTGAATCGATAATAGAGAGAATCATGGATTACTAAGAGCAGTAGAAGATTTTTTTTGATATACATAGCTTTTTATGGTTGACTAACTATTACAAATGATTCATCCGGGACATCTAATGACTGGAAGTGCCACTTATGGGCTTGATAAGGAAGGGTGTGAAATTAAACTCGACTGAATATTGTGAGATTTATTTCTATAAATTAAAGGAGATAATAAATTAATCACCTATAATAATACTTAATAAGTAGATACAATCCATATCAATTATTGTTATGCTTCGGAAATCAATCTGGGTGAAGTTCTGATATAGGGTGATCAGGTTTTATAGTATGATTGCTTTTAGATGGGGCATCATGAGATGAATTAACCAATAAATGGACTCAATATAACATCCATGGTTCATTATCTATGCTTTTGGAGGAACTAATTGTTGGTTGAGTGTTTCATCATATAAAAATACCAAAATAGTTTCAAATACATCTCTATAGAGTGTAAATTCAATATGATACAATAGAGGTGGGTGAAATACCAAGAATATTTCGACTGTAAACATTATTATACATATGGAAATTGAAATTCCATACCTCATTCATTGATATAGATGAATCATATTTGAGAAATAAATGAGGCCAGAAAAGAGTCGTACATAATGGCTATATACTCTTAGACGCACCTTCTAGTTCATGAATATAAACAGAAACTGGTCTTAGCAGCTCTGACAATGAAATCATCTCTTTTGGAGTGGGTCTGATTGTGTCATCTATAAGATTATGAGGGCCTCATCATATTACAGATCATAACAATAGAAAACTCACCTCCTAGTCGGCTTATTGTTGTATGGGATACCTTACTCTACTGAGGGTATATTTGGGTGCCTTCTGATATATGGTAATAGGTGTTGAGGGAATCTAATTCTTATATATGGGATGATCACCCTAGTATCACTAAGTTGTAATTATACATCCTTCATCAGTATTGGTGGATAGGTATGGTGATGTAGATAAAATGTTTTATAACATGACGATCCACCTCTCAGAAGGTGATGGTCGAGCACCAACAACTTGCTAGGATTCTATATCCTCTATCCATTATTGAGAGGAAATGGAATGATGTAACAAAGGATTTTGTGATAGGATTTCCATGATCACCTCATTTCAGCAATACATTATGGGAGAACATCGATAGGCTGACCATAGTTTCTCACTTCCTTCTGACTCGAGAGACCTTCTCTATGGAGGATCTAGGAGAGATTTATATCTTGTATATACTGTGACTATATGGCTTTACCTATTATATCAATTTGAAATATTGTTCCTATAATTCATCATTGGTTTTGAATGGTTTTTAGAAGGAACTGGGTTCCAAAGATATATTGAGTACAAAATATAACCTTTGGACTGATATGAAGTCCAAACAGACCATACAAGTGTCATAGAATATGCTTTGTGCTGTTATCCTTGATTTTGGATGTTCATGGGAAAATAATATTTCTTTAGTTGAGTTTTTATACCAAAATTGTTTAAAATAAATTATTTATATGGATCCATATGAGTAACTATATGGTATGCCCTTCCATTCACCTCCCTACCAATTAGAGGTAGGTGAAGAATCTCTACTGGGTCCTTATATCGATCATGAGACTTCAGAGTAAGTCCAATTTACATAGAATCACATGGATATAGATTAGTATAGGTGGAAGTATTATATCAATCATCATTATAGAACTATGGAGTTAAGGATGGGACCTTTGGTCTTTCTATGTGTATTACCTAGATTTGGTCACAGATGAATCCAGAGACATGGCATGTTATTGAATCAAATTTCATGGATTTCCAAATACTAGAGAGATTCATTCTTATAGACAATCTATTTTTATTACAAAAAATGTACCATACCACGCTAATGTCTTTCATGTATCTCAAATTTGACGGTATCTTTATGACACATGGGATTATTTTGACCCAATGGATATTGATCTAGAGGCAGATGAGTCCTTCGAGGAGCATCTGGTACATATCATTGATCAGAACTCAAAGGGTCTTGGTGGTAGGAATTTTCATTTGGACTGAGAGATATGGTAGTAAAAAGTGTTAAAGATGAGACTTGGGACCAATGGGCCCATGTATATGTACAGTGGGACAAAATTTTCTCATAGGACATTTCACCATAGCTGGAAGGGATACTCAGGGATGATTTTTCTAAAAGAGGAGAGGTTGTAACATCTAAACATTTCCCAAATATATAAACCTTTTATTTTTCATTTGAATTCATAAATTTTGGGCCTAATAATGTTTAATAAGGGATTGAAGGAGGTTTTAGGGGGGTATATGGGGATCATTAAGAGCCTTGGACATAGAAAATTAAAGAGGTAGACTAAGTGCATGGTTAGTAGTAACCATGTGGTAGAGCCAACAATGTTTCTCTAACTGTGTGGTTATAGAAAGTGGGGTTCTGGGGACCGTATGGTTTTTTTGTAACCATGTGACCAAATGTTCATGACCATGTAGTGCTTCAGAAATCTTGGAAAGAGTGGTTTTTCCGAGATTTTCCATGGTTAGATAAACTGTATTCCTAACCATGCAGGGTGACATATTGAGGTAGTGGCATGGTTCACAGTTGGTGCATAATGTATGAATCCTTAAAAAAAATTATTACCCATTCTTTTTTGCGCGTGAAATCAAAATAAATCCACTCTTTAATGTATTAAAACTTTTCTTTAATTATTATTTCTTTTCTCCAGTAGAATTCTCCTCCTACCATTCATGAAGCTCTCCTCCCTCTCATCTTTGTGGTCTTGAAACCTTCACTATATGAGGCCTACTTTGTCTATCATCAAATCCATTTTAAGGATATCAGTATGATACTCAATCCAACCTCTTCTATTTCATGTTATTATTATCATATATTACATTGTCTCAGTGCCAGATCATTTCTTCTATTTTCAAGACATTTTACAGTTTCTTATATTTCTCTTGTTCCATCTCATATTAAAGGCTTACGCAGGATTAGGGAAGAACTATAAGGCCATTGTTAGTGGTTTTGAAAATTTTCATTTGTATCATTGTGTTATATATTAAAATGTCTCATTCCATGAGATTGAACTTTCTAAAATCTCTTCTATTTTGATAATTTAAATAAATTGAACACCTCACCATTCTATTCTCAACTATATTTAGAGGAAAATAATCAGTATAAGTTGGTGACCTTGATTTTAAGCCACCCCAATGGGTGTGATCCACCAGTGAGTCATAATTTCCTTCATTCCAAAATGACTGAACCCTATTTAGGGGTATCTTGATATCATAAACTCCATGAAATAATTTATTTAAATTTCATAGAATGGTGAACCATAAAATTAATACATGGTCCTCATACCGTTTGGAATAAATGATCCACCCAATGGAAATACCTAAGTAAAAATTTATATTATGATATAAATTATTGAATTATTTGAAATTGAACCTTTTTGTTAAAACCATTATATATATTTCCTGGTTAACTTATTTAACATTAGTTCCAAGGATTATATAAGTGTTCCCAATAAAAGTACCCATTTTAAGAACTCTTCAAGTTGTCTTGATAGAATATATCACGTTTATTAAGAATCCCAAGAGACATCAGTTGTTCCTAGGATGGTCTCAATGATCATTATCTCGTTTCCTTATAGATGAGTGAAACTAGTTCTCTAGGGGGGGCCCCTTGGATTGGATTGATTAAACAGTGGTTGTACCATTACATAAGATATATATAGGAGAGCATGTGGAAAACTAGAGACATACCCAGAGGATATATCATTTTTTTTCAAACCATTTATAGTTTGAATCTTGGGACTTCATCTGGGTAAACATAGATGGAATACATAAGAAATTTGACTCACACTAAGACCAGAGATAGATACATGTAATTATATTTGAATTACAATCATTAGGTTCAAGGTGAAAACTTATATTTTATAAAAAGTTGTAATTGATTTTAAATAAATAGTAAATAAATGTATCAAATGAAAAATGATCCTTTAGTTTTGGGAACATATAAATGTTTCATCAAAGACCAATCATATGCTTGGGGAAAATCCTCCTTATGAAATATTATTATACTCGATTTACATTTTTATGACCCCTAGGTTTAGACTCACCAACATAGGATATAAAAGGAAAATTGTATGGGTATCCAAGTGGAACCCTCTCAAATTTAATTTTTATGTTCTCTATTTAATAATTACAACACACTATTCATTTAATATAGCATGAATGGATTGAGTTATATCCCATTGGTGGTGGTCTACTTGGATATTATATCACACCCTACTCATGCCAATATTGGTACCTATATAGACTTTACCACTATAGGTATTGATAAAGGGAAGCATGCATCTTATTATGCTCGATTGATTTACAACTTTATGATGGAGTATATGGGTAGAAGACTGATCTTGTTCTCTAGATTCTAGATGTATAGGTTTTTTTCATTTTTGATTTTTTAGTATTAGCTATATGACCATATCCATTTCTCGTTTCTTGTTCAAATTTTTAATGCTGCCTTATTAGGATCATTATATTTTAGAAATTATTATTTATCCTCCACTTTTTATTTATTTTTATTTTGTGTGTTATTATTATTGTTCATCTACAATATTATTTCTTATTTGTTATTCCTATTTCATATTTATGCTTCTTTAATTTATTATCACTATCTTCGTTGGTTCTCCCTCTAATAAATGAGGCCATAGTCTCCCAATGGATAAAAATTAGGCCCTCGCTACTAGTCGAATCCCTATTTCATTTAGGGAGGCACTCTTGAGATCTTGTGGCCACTGTCTCGAACCAACTCTCAGTGGAATACTTGATGGGATGATATATGAAACCCTGGAAAATTGTATCCCATTTTAATTACTATTGAAAATTGATGATTACTTGTAATAGAAACAAATTGAAGAAGACAAATATATATCTAAATACAAAAAGAAATATAATGACTTATGTGAATGAAAATAAATAACAATTATCTTAAACTAAAAAAATAAACTAAACAAAAACCATTATCATGTGTGTGGTTCCAAGGTACTATGGTCAAGGGAACCATGGAACCTATACCATATTAGTGATTAATTTGATTATAATCATCTATGGATATGCTGATAGGGTTGATTTATTTCAATTCCTATAGGAGAAGGTTCAATGAGGAATGTGTAACCATATAAATATCATAACAATTTTTATATATTGGTGTATAATAGTCCAAGTATATTTATGGTAGACCATACCTTGCAGTACTTTTCTAAAACAATTCATTGTTAATTCTCCCAACATCACATGAACAAATAAAAATTATTGAGTAATTATTTAATAAGTCGACAACAAGAAACATTAATGACATATAAAAAACCATTATATAAACTTCAAGAAATATTTTACAAAACTGGCCCTCTATTAATCATAACACTACTTTCATGACGTAACTGCCAGGATAAAAATCATGATGAAAAAGTGGTTAGTCCCATCCGTTTTTAAATTGTTATTATTGGGATCTGATACCTTTTTGAGAACTAAAAACAATAAATCTATTTGAAATTTTTCAAAATGGGCATTATATCATTAAAACAACGTTTCAAAAAGTGGATATGTATCTTAAAAACTAAATAGGTCTCCATTCCTAGAAACAAAAATTTTTACCCCAAAGGTAAATAAATTTGATGATAAAAACATTATAAATTCTTAATATGTAACAAAAATATAATTTTAAATAAAACATCACATCATAAAAATGAAACCATACAATGAAAATTACAAATAAAACCACTATGTAAAAAATGACGACAATAATAATATTTTTTTCTCCATTTGATTTAAAATATAAGTAAATTTCTTATGTTATTATCCATATAAAACCATTAAATGACATTATAGATTCCCAAATTCCATTTTAAAAAAAATTATTACCTAAAAAATTCTTATATGAATTTTATTTTACAAATTTAGGGCTTTGTAAATTCATTTTCAACTATACGTGGCCAAATAACGATTAAAAAATTATTTTAAATATAGGAAAATTATTAGGAATAGTATATGAAATTACGTATTGTAGAATCTTTTGGAAATTTGAATCATAAAAAATATACTGTCTAATAATTATATGTATTTTCTTTCAGAGATGTATTCATGTAGAAAGAAAGCTCAAACTAATGAAAATGAATTTCATTTGGTAAATAATACTAGAAAAAGTTTTAAGAAAAAATATATTACCCCTAAACATATAAAAAATTATAAAAAACCACAGACATAGGGTTATAGAGAATAAAAGTCCATATAACTATAATTAAGAAGAAATAAAGAAGTGGAGAAATAAGATAAGACTTTGTTTTATAAACAAGACAAAATCTCTGAAAACAGAATGAGAAGACCAGTATTCAAAGTGTCAAAAGGTGAAATCAACTATGGATCCACATTCTAGTGTGGATCATGAATGGGATAGAGGGGAGAACTGTTTGGTTATTAACTAAATGGTTATAAAAATCAAAAATTAAATTTTTAAAAAATTTAGGTAAGTCACATGGTTTGGCAACACTGTCTACACAAATCTACACCAACCATTCTCCACTTAATAGGGGCAACACGAGTTAACATGATTTAGTTTTCATTGTTCAAAAACCATTTTATAACATTGTTTATTTTCATGTTAATAACATCAAAAACATTCTCAAGGTTATCTCATTTTATTATAATACCATGTAATGATCTTACATTGTTAATGTTTTAGATATTTCCTATAAATTTCAAAACGAAAATACAAGAAAATGAATGAAAATTGTTAAAAATTAATAAATATGTTATTTAATAAAGGAATGTGAGTTCGATGTTGTATAGTTCATTCTATGTAATATTTTTCTTTGACTAGAAATCCACAAATTTTTATTGATAAGGAAACTTAGTGGAGTATAACTGGGAAGTGGAAATCACCATTGGAAAGACCTCTATAGATCAATAAATAACACTAAGTAATACTATATGCTAGTTTTTCTATTATAAGAACAAAATATTTAAAGGGGTGAAAATAAATAATATATTCCTATTATGGGTCTCCCTACTATATAAATTTAGACAAAAAAATTGGGGTTTAGAAAGACAAATAGATCTCATGGAAATTTAGATTTATATACTATGTTAATTTAACCAAAACAGGTCTAAATGAAGTAAGTGGTCAACTAAAATATACATATTCATTTTAGAATAGTCCTAACATTCTAAAAAAGGGATTTTTCTTTCAAAACTGCACGTAAAACACATGAAATCAACAATGATCAAATCTATAGGTAAGAATCAAGAAGGATAGATATATTAAAAATTGGTAGCACCATACTACCTCTTAGATCTAGGATACAATTGAGTTGACGAAGACCTTCACTCCCTATTATTATGCATGAAAAACTCTTCACACACATATGGTGATACAATGATAGATGAAACAATATAGACATTAATATATTTCATATTTATTTAATTATTAAACATTACATCAAAAGAATAATTTCGAAATCCTAGATTTTTTTTGTTTCATTGAAGGATAAATTCATGAAAATAATATTGTGAACTTTTCTTCATTATCGAATAGTAATATACCCTGATATATATATTTATCTCATTTTTATATACATCTTCATAATATAGGGAATGAAAATAATTAGAAAGGGGTAATATCAATATCAAATTAGGGTAAAAATAATATCAATTATTATCGAAGTGTTTAAATATTAATGACAAGGTAAAATATGAAAATTGGGGATGTATATGATGGAATAGAACATGGATCAATAATTGTTTTCCATAATTTTCGATATAGGGTAAAAAAAAATTAAATAATTATGAATATACCAAGATGTAAATGTGAATGAACATGAGTCAATTATCATAATCCATGGAGTATAACATCTGTATATTAAAAAATTCAAAATAAAGAAAAAATATAACATAAAAATATGTCAGAAACATATGAGATGAAAATAATAATATAATGGAGTAGGAAATAATATATATTTTTCCATGAAATAGAGGATAAAACATCACAACCTAATTCATGTAACATAGTGAAGCAGGTATCACTACCTAATTCTTATATTTGTGAAATAATAAATACTTATTTCCCATTATTATATCTTATGGTATATTAGATTTACCAATTCATTGATTGAAATTATATTATATGAAAACATTACATAAGAATAATCTATATCTGTGTGTTCCATGTCATATCAATAATTCATTGTATCATAATAAACCCCTAGAATGAAAATGGTTTTTATAACAATTCCAAATAGTTTCACATGAAATGTACTCAATAATTTGATTGATTGACACCAAAACATAAATCACCCAATATAATTTCTTAAGAGCATAAATTAAAGTGTGACACACAAACCATCAATTTAATAGATATTGGTCAGTTTTTGAAAAATATGAAAATGTATGCAAACCCAAAAAAGGTTTTTTGCAAATTTTTTTTTACATTTTCATAAAATAGAAGTTTCTTGAGAATCATTCAAAATATTATCACGAGACATCAACATGATGTACTTTTCAGGAATATATTTATAAATAAATACAAATAAGGAAACCTTTAAAATATATTTTTGGGGTATTAAATGTGGAGTTGATGTAAAAATAAATAAATGTGAAAGAAAAATAATTTTTATTATTAAAATTTATCATTATTAAAAACAATATTTTAAATATAAATACAAAATTAAAATTTTTAAATGAGGTAAAGAGAAAAATTTATAGGATGTGATATACAAAATATTTTTATTTTAAAACATGACAAGAAATTTTTTTAATGATATAATATGAACATCCAAGAGAAATAGATTATTAGAGAGGCTACAAATTATTATTAAGGAAAATAAATTTTTATTAAACAAAAAAATTCATAAAAGAAGAATATTTTTGTGATAAAACTTTAATTACATAGAGAGAAATAAAATATACCATATGAAGTAGTGAAATAGATGATTGTAATAAACAAATAAGAACATAGTGCTCAAAGAAACATTATAACTTAATGAAATGAAATTGAGTTATAAAAATATCACATCTTTAGTCTCAAATTACATAGCCTTGATTTAAAATCAGGCTTAATAAATATAAATATATTAATAAAATATTTTATATCCTTATTAATATAAATTAACTTTCCCACTCTTTAATTATATGTTTTATTATACAAATTTTAGTTATTTTTTTATTTTCATAGTTAGATGCTCCAAATTTGATTTTCTTCTCAAATAATTTGTAATGATGATATCAATATAGGTACATTGATTCCTAGTTCATCATTCCTATTTTATATTTACTACACACATTAATTTTGTGTAATTATTTATAGAGTTATATTTTATGTACATTAATCTTTGAGTTTTTATTTTAATAGATGAAATTTGTGATGTTCATATTTTGGTAGATTGTAAGAGACAAAATGTTCTCAATTAATAATGGGATATATATTAATATAATGATTTTTTATTTATATAATAGTAATATCTTAATGAATTTCATTTTTTTATATTAAATACACTCATTGAGATAACCATTTAAGGTAGTGATGAACAAAGAAATACATTATTCACAGATAGGGAATTTTACACATAACAAGAAGGATGTTTTCATTTTCCATTAGATAAGAGGGAGGTAGAAAATGGTTATTCCATAAGTATATTATAATTTTAGTATACTAAGGAAATTTACTAAAATGTTTTATTCTGGATGGAATAGTTTTTCTAGATAATAATATAGTAGATAAGATTAGTATGTGGATAATACTAACTTTGGGATTATGAATCTAATCATGAAATACATCAAGGAAATTGGGTATTTATAAACTAATTAATGGCCAAGGTATTCCAAACATGGAGGATGAATATATGGGATTAAAAACGGAAAATTTACAAGGTAATTTTAGAGGATAATTGTGTCTTGATGTGGGAGGAATTGAGCTCAATTAATAGATTCAAAATATTGATATTTCCTTAGAGACTATAATTAGGTGAGGTGTTAGGATGGAATATAATGGGAGTTAGGTGAATACAATTTTGTGATACATGTGGCTATTATCATATTTTAAAAAAAATCATCTATATGGAGTAAGTGTCATGTTAATTAATAATTTCTTTTCAATATTATTGTACTGTATATTAACCCTATTATCCATGATTAAAATATTAACATGGAAATTATTATTTTAATAAAAATATATGGTTGAAAATACTACATTATTTTGATGTAATGAATGTTAATTTTTAATAAATTTAATATGAATTAATCTCTATGTATTAATAAAATATGATTTAAAATAAAATATATGATACAAAAAAAACTTTTTTGAGAAGAATGACTTTTTATTTATCAAGTGTTTTTATTCATATTCCTAGTAAATAAATAAATAAATTAGATTACATATTTTATTATATTATTAGAAATTAAATTGGATTCCCCAAAAAGTGTTTAATTTAATTTATTTATATAAATATTATATGACAGTTATATATATATTTCATTGAAAAATAATATTTTTACCATGGTATTCAAAATTAGCTATGGTTATATATTTTTACTTTATAAATGAAAATAGAAATATTGAAAAAATATTATATTCTAAATAAAAATATTAATACTATTTTAATAAATCCATTTTCAAGAGATGATAAAATTTAATTTTCATTTCTCAATTCATATCATATAATAACAATTTTAGAATAAACTATATTACATAATTGTTAAATGGAATTACTCTTATTACCTTCATACTAAAAATTAATGGATGAATTTTAATTTAACTTTTTCTATATATTATCTATTCATTTCATGAATATTATTCTTTAATACACAATAACTAAAAAATAAATATTACTCAAAGAAATAGTTATATGAAAAGAATAAATTTTATATTATATAATCCTAAAACAAACATTAAAATAATTATTTATATTATATGAATTTTATTTTATCGTTAATTTAATAAAAAATTATGTATTGGCAGTTTATAAAAAAATATACGAAATTTTAATAATTATTATATATAACTTATATTCACATTTTTATAAATAAATATTATATACATATTTATTATTTATTTTTTTTTATTTTTTTTTAAATTTGATTCTAACAATAAAAAACATCATTATAACTTTTGGATACAAATATAATAACCAAATTTATAATATTTATAATTCTCATGAACATATTTCTGATAATTACATTTACCATTATAAAAATATATTTTTTTATAAATTCATATAATTTCATTCTATTCAATATTTTTAAATCATACTTCTCATTTTTTGAATGTGGTTTTCCAGAAAAACTTGAATTATAATTTTTTATTTCATTATCAAATGTATATAGAGTTGTGAAATGATGATATATTACTATATTAGTGTTGATAATTATGTGTACAATATTTAAAAGCTAATGTTCATGGATTTATTTTCAATCAACAAGTTATAGCAGTTCCCATCAATATTGACAATATCTATAATTTATGACCATACTCATAAATATATGTCCTATGGCCTTGATATATAATAATAATGGGGATTAAATTATATACGAATATACCTATACCATCTTAAAGCTAAACCATTTTTTAAAATAGACGATATACAATTAATATAGGATATCCCTACAACACCAAATTTTGTAAATGAATTCCAAAATATTACCTACAGATCAGCGGATGGTTTACTTTTTTGATAATAAAACCTATCAAGTTGAGATAATAATCAAAATATCAACCATATGATTCATGAGAAATAAAATGTAAAACATAATAAAATTCCATAAAAGTACAACAATAAAGTAACAGTGGAGAAATAATAAAACAAATACTAAAACTCCAATGAAAAAAGACACATGCACTATGGTGGACCCACTTCAGACCAATATGTAGACACTCATGATCTCTAAATCAATTAACCAAGATATAGAACAAAATATACATATAATAGAAGAATTAAAATACACATTTCTTGTATCATGGAATAAAACATCTTTATACACACTAATGTTCATATCCGGTGTGTTAGTAATCCCACTAATTAAGAATACCTTTTGAAAAATACTAATGAAAAGTTATTCCATAATGATTATAAAATTGGGCAAATGATTATAAAAATTAAGTAAACTATTTTCAAAACATTAAATATAGTAAATAATTTGAATTTACAAATAAAATATATCCTTTGAAGACATTTCCATATTTATAGAAAATAAATTAATTTACATTAATTTCAAATAACCACACATGTGGTTAAAATAAATAAAAAATTAACATACAAAACCTAAACCTTCATATTGTCTATAGTGGTGAGTCATCCATTCAATAATCCATCACATAGATACCCAAAGGTATAGGGGTATATCCGACCATTATCTCAATGATTTTTCCATTATTTGACCATGGAAATTATAACCATAATCCAGCACATAAGAACATGAACAAAAAACTTAGTTATTCCAGGAAAACATATAAGATCAAACTTTCTCCAATAAACCAATTAATTAAATTTATCAATCACTTTTTTACAATCAAACATCCCAATTTGTAATATCCCACCCTAAATATAATATAACAGCGGCATGTCACCATGGTAAAACTATTGAAGAGGAGTAAATGAATCTTTAATGAATCCTTAGACCATTCATCTTGAAAAAAAGAATATAGTGGTAAAACAAAAAAACATATTTTATTTTTTAAATAACTATTCTACATCAGTTCCAAAATTCCCATTGAAAAAATATAAGATGATTCAGTTAAATCATGTATAATCCCATATATCCAAACATGAAATACCCATTGAAATTATTCATTCATGATAAAATGATTAGATATAGATTAAACAGGAAGAAAAAAATTCTTACAATTGATTCTCATTATCAAATACTTAAAGTACAATTAAAAACATAGTATGGAGGTTCACAATTACAAAACGTCACATAGGAGAACCTTGAAAATAGAGTTCCAAGGTTAGTGATGTAATAATGATGATTTTTATGCATGTTATGGTTTAAAAATTTAAATTGTATACAATTAATTTTTTACCACATAGATAGGCTATATAGTATTATGAACTACAAAATAACCATTCCATTTAGCTTTTTCCCAATGAATAAAGAGTCACACTGTTCTTCCAAACCATGGGTTCCCTGGTGATCCCCAAACCCTTCACAGTGTATCCTAGAGAATTGGTAATAGTTTCTATTTTTTTCTCAAAACATAATGCTCTATACATAATGATGAATAATACTGAAGCCTTCCAAAAATATCTTAAGCTTTAACAGAACATTCGATAACATGAAAAAAAATAAATTAGAGAAATTCCTTAAATAACAGATAGAAATTATGTTTATGATGATCATATGTAACAATAATTATTCTTAAGAAGTTATCACTTATGGATCTCGAGTATAGGATATCATAAAGATTGAAAAACCAATTGGAATATCATATGTTTCAGGTGTCATTATTGTTCCTACATTCAAGAACATGTATTAGTCTTTTGACATGAGAATATTAGAATTGTGTATCAATTAATCGTGTACATTGATGTTAGATGAAACCACAGAATTATAATATTGGAAAGGATTCATGAATTGGGTACATCATTGAGGGTATGAAATTTATGGAATGATAAAAAAATTATTTATCAATCCTAGGAGGAATATATATATTTTTACTTGTTCTCTAGGATAGTATCACCCCTATTTAAACAATGTATGTGGTAGAAAAAGATAAGTACATATAGTAAGTCTATCAAATAATAAATCAAGATAGGATTATGGAATAAAATGTTCATCTTACATTATGAGGTACTATGAGACAAAGATATTAGGTTGCATGATGAGATTTATTTGTTGTTTTCTATTATGATGAAATAATATCTACTTTGGGGTCATGAAAGTTTTCTATAATCAACTCTTGTTATATGCATACAGATCATTAATATTATGTTATTGTAAATGAGGATCTCACATAAAGTATATATAGATGTCTGGAAAATTATATTGAATTAGACATTACAAGATGTCGGGGATCACGGTGCAGGTTGGGATATGTCAGGGATTAATCAATCATTGGAATTAATTATATTCATTATCATTCATTTATATAATAAAGGGGGTTTAATTGATTCACTCATGAAATTAAAAATCTATAAATTATGTACATGAAGAATAATTTACAATTGAATAATATAATTCAAGTATTATTAATGTTTCGTGAGAGATAAAAACTGATTTAATAACTCATATATTATCACATAACTTGGGTTTAATGTTATAAGTATGTGATAAATAAATATGAACACATTTTCAAAATTTTATGAATATAAGTTATATTGTAACTATTTTTATAAGGGTTAACTAGTTAATGTTTTATGTGAAATTTTAATAAGTTTTACCAAAATAATCCAAAATTTGATGGGAGAGAATTTTAAATAAACTTATATTAATATTTCTCTTATCTCTCAGGTTATTTAGAGAGAAGAATGATTATTGGGAACCATTATTGTTGAATTGGATCCCACATTATAGAGATAATGTTCGTGTAATTGTTTTGATGTTAAAGGAAACATTCCTCTCCAAATTAGAACCATAGTATTATGGTAGACATTTAAATATGATTTTATAGATAATGTGGATGACATAGTGGGATGTGAATTTTGTTCCTTTCATAAAAATCACTATTTTTGGGTGATCACATGATTTATCAAAATAAAATGAGGTGAAATTTATATTTGGATTTTTTCATGCTTAATTTAATTCACACAAGTTCCGATGATTAAATACTTTGGTGATTCATTAATAGAGATGATATTACTATTTCGTTTCAGCATGGTAACTTTTAATATCCCTACTTCATAGGCGTTTTCTATGAGATTGTATGAATAAATGGTATCAATTTGAATTTGATATTTCTTATTCATTATTAGATAATCATTTTAATTAAATTGTGTATAGGGTGTTGAAAATTTCAAAATGACAGCATTATAACTATGATATGAGGTGAAATGGATGTGATATTTCACCCAAGGATAAAAATATGGAATTTGTGGTTAATTTTTTTTAAAATTAATATTTTAATTATAATGATTACTAATATGGGGTTACTATTCTTCCATTATCTCTATTATATTCTAATGGATTGTCTTCCACCAACATATCTTTAATGGTATTGACATATATATTAAATATATATATATATGTGTGTGTGTGTGTGTGTCTGTTCGTATAAATATATATAACCATATAAATAGTAACCCATAGGTGATTTATAACCATTTCACGATAACTCTTGAATAATAACCCGAAGCCCTTGTGGTGACTACCCCAATCCCGCCTTCCATAGGCTAGGGGTAGGTGACTAGCACCAAAGGCGTAATCATGATAAAGGGAAGGCATTTTCTTTTTTAACCTATAACACACACAGTATGAACACAAGTAGTAGAGGAAACAACTGAAAATAAACACTAAGTAAAACTGGATACAAAAGAAAGTGCTGAAAGAGAAGGGGCCAGAAATACAATATCAACTGTAAAGTAACAGGAAAGGACAAACATGTACAACTATAAAGACAAACAGCTGGACTGTATCTAGTAATTCCATGAAAATATTGAAAAAACTAATTTTTTTTATTTTTTTTGGAGTTTAATAAAATTATATTGGCGATTGTGAGAAAAATATTTTCTGAATAAAAATTATTTTAATTTATTTTAAATCATACTAGGTTACCTCATGAAGATTTAAATGAAAATTAAATTTTGTTTTAAAAATTTAAATCATATAATTATATCATTATGATTCATCGAAAAATTTCCACCATTTATTTTATTTACATATATAATTAGTCTAATGTGAATAATTGTAGAATATTATTTACTAAATGATGATCTGTGTTATGTTTCAGTCTTTTTTATATGTTTTAGGAATTTTAGGTCCATGATAAAAATTCATTTATCTATATTCAATATTTCTAATATCCTCTCACTTTCATGAAAGTATTTTTGATGTATAATAAATAGGATGAATGGTGCATATTTAATTTTTATACAATATGATAAATGAAATGGAAGTTCAACGTGTTGGATGGGGTATGCTCTATAACAAAAAAAGGAGCAACATAATTTTTGTAATTACCCTATATGAATTTGGTTGATCCATTATTTTCACAATGGAAAAAATTAGATTTGGATCATGATAGAATTATTATTTTTTGTTTAGGTATATTTTATTATTCTTTTATGTGATATATTTACATGAGATCAAATAGAATAATATATAAGAATTCATAAATAATAACAATTTAAATATTGAATGTTATCTATTTAACTAAAACATAGTTTTGAGTGTCATAACATATAAAAATAATGGAAAATGAAAATATATTTCAATTAATTTTAGAATGATAAAAACACTAAATGTAAACATTAATTAATAAATATCATTATATCAATTTTTTTTAGAAAAACCATAGTACAAGGTGATCTTCAACCCATGTTAAGGGTACCAACACATATTGGGGTGTTGTAACAGGTGTGTTGGGTTGAGTTAACTAGTACTGGAATCAAAAAAATATCTATAATGATATTTGATCAATTATAGAGAAACATTTTGAATACAAAAAATGATATTCTTTGTAGGATATAAAAATCCACTAAATAGACAATGGAGTCATGAGTTGATGTGGTTAGACAGTCAAAAAAATGTATGTAGACACTCCATGTAGTGTCATATCTATTTCAAAGATAATGAGGAGTTTTTTGAAGGATAAATTACTTTTTAATAGACAATTAATTGAGTGTTTTGAAATAGTTAATTGATGGAAATGAATATTTAATAAAATACTGGGCGAAATTTAATATTTATAAATCTATATTTTATAATAATTTTTAATTAAGATGAATTTATTAATGATCTAAAGTTTATATTTGTATTATAATTAAATTCAATACCACCACAACACTTTATTTAATGTTTTGAAAATAAATATAACCATACATACATAAATTCCTAAAAGTAGTACAGTTCCCTACACATAGTACAATGATATAAATGTAAATTGATTTATTTTTATTCTCCAATACCTATTAGGACACCCATGGAATAAATTGACTTTGTATTTTGTGTTTACCTGAGACATAAGAATGATACATCTAATGTTTACATAATAATGAATTTATAAATGTTTAGTGGGTTTTGAATGTAACAATAGAATATGGATGGGCATACAAAATTTTTCTTTTCTCTCAAAAGTTAGTGTGAGATCATGTGAAGCATTAAATGAATATGGATAAGATTATAATGATCATTTTTCAATTAAAATATTGATTCATATATAATAATCATTCCAAAAATATCATTTGGTTATCCCTATCGCCTTGTTTATTTTGTTTCATTATGAAATTTTATTCAAAAAGTAAAAAAAATAACATTAATATATTTAGGGTAAGGTTATCTAAGATGATATGAATATAAATGAAGATAAATCATTAGTAAATCTGGTGAAAATGAAAAAAATCAACAATAAAGGTCCATAGAGAGTATACTTATTATGTAACCTTCCCAACATCATTCTATGAAACTGAAGGTGAAGTTGTATTGAATTGAACATGATGCATGTTTCATCACAAGTTCAATGTTATGTCAATAAAAGAAAAGCTCAAATGGATTTAATTAGAAGAAAGATGATTCTTATACTACATATATATTCATTATTTTATTTTTAATTTCAATATAACATATCTGATATTAGATTTAATAAGTGTATCACACATTTTTATCGAAATTATGTAGGTAAATAAGTTCATAATAATTTTAAAAAGGGATTTAAATTATCATTGTAATTGGGAAAGGGTGTTCCAATTACATCAGGTATAACAATAAGACTCCCATTTTAATAAATTTTTTGATTCTATATGAACTATAATTTGGTTTTGATTATTAACAAAACATTTATCTCATGTGTCCATTATAAAAA
Source organism: Viscum album (assembly GCA_963277665.1). Lineage (NCBI taxonomy): Eukaryota > Viridiplantae > Streptophyta > Magnoliopsida > Santalales > Viscaceae > Viscum > Viscum album. The sequence continues at coordinate 1,958,173,845 of OY728127.1, forward strand.
AAGAAATTATTTTTTATGGAATTAGTATTGTTTGTGATTCTATATAGCCAATAAATGGTTTATTAATGCATGAGTAATCATTCATAAATAAGGAATACAACATGTAAGACTTAGTAATACCGAGTTATGGAATGTTATTTCATTATCATTTAATAATGAATAAATATGTAATTCATATAAATATTATTCTTTTTAGACATATTGGATCTAAAATTATTATTTATTATTAAAAAACATACTTATAATGTTCTATATTGTAAATTATTTATAATAATGGTATACCACATAACATCTAGGGAAAGTTAAACATGATAGGGGAAATTACATTAAGTAAAACATAGAGGAATTTATTTAAGGTTTTATTAGGAAATTTTAGGAATTAATAGGGAAGAATTTAATACACTTAGTGGATTATATTAGTTCCATTATAAAGGCTTTGCACACTATATCATACAAAATAATTTCTTGACCATTAAAGACGTAGAGTTGATTTTATCACAAGCTAACATTTTCTTTTAACCAAAAATTAAATGATTTTTATAAGAGGATTTATGATGAACCTTATAGGAATTATTTTATAATTAAAATATATAGTAGAGTAATTCGAAAACTCAAATTTCATTATACACATCAGATTCTAATGTTTAAAAATGACGATCAATGATGACTGTTATAAGATTTTTAAATATTTTTTTAAATCTTTCGAGTCATGCTTCACAAATAGCAGGATTATTCCATAACTATATGAAACAAAAATGACCAATGGATATCATATTATTTATTATATTAATGAAATCCATTATGTTTAAATTCATGAGTTTGGGTGAAAAGATTTTGTTTAGGAGAAGTCAAAAAATAGAAATAAATCCTAAAAATAAATATTTAATATATAATTATTATCTATTTTACATATGATATTTCATATATCAGAAATAAGGAGAAAATATGGTTAGGTGATGAATTTAATTCTATAATGGGATAAAAAATATTTTTACGATAATTGGTGTAATATTGGCATGGGCTAATAAAATTTGTGACATGAAATGGTAGCTGGTATACAAAATATCTTTAGAAGAAACTGTGGGAAAAGAATTTTATTTATAAAATTACTACGTATTAAAGATAAAAATAAGAGTTATGTATTTATCATCAGCATGTCAATGTGATATATTTTTTCAATATGAATATGAAATAATTTTATTATAAAGATGCAATATTAGGAGGCATGATTTTATTGACATGATTTTGTAAATTAAAAAATGGAATCTATTTTACAAAATCATGTTTTTATTTTATTATATTATTTAATGGATTTAATGTCATTAGTGTGTATTGATGAGTATCAAGCACATGAGACCGCATTTGTGAAAATAAATAAAGGACGATTATCGCAAGGATTATTATTTTTAGAAATTTTCATTAAAAATAACTTTTCACCTATCATTATTCAAATAATATATGAATTATAATTTTCAAATAAAATATTTTTATGTTAATTATATTGGATAGTTATAAGATCATTTTTTAGAATAATCCAAACAAATTAATGAAATAAAAGTGAGTTAACAAAACCCATTACTATTTCTATTAACTATAATGAATGTAACTTAACCATCTATTTAATTATAAAAAAACTTTTTTACTGATTTAATAATATTATTCATATTAATTACATTTTCTAATATATGATTAAAATCATTTAGTAGAAATTTATTTACATATTATTATTAATTTTCATGATTTTATGATTGTAAGTTTGATTTTTTTTCAAATGATTTGTAATGTTTATATGAATTATTATACATCTATACAAGTTTAATAATTCCAATATAATTTACTCTATGGGGATATATGTTACATAATTAATTGTATGGTTCAAATTTTATTCTATAATATTTTTATCTTTAATTCACTGAAATGAAATTAGTGATGATATTATTATTCTAATGAAAAAAATTCAGTACATTAATAATGGGATAGATACTAATAAAATGCCAAATTTATCTATATAATTATTTAAACATTTTTTAAAAATAATTTATATTCAAAAATTAAATTCAAAGATCTATCATTCTAATGTGGTGATGAGAAATGAATGAGTCATTTTAGGGGTGGTATTATGCACAAAACTAAAGTGATTTTTTCATTTACCAATCGATTTAAGGGAGATATAAAATCTCAGTTTTGTAAAAAAAATATCATTCAATTATAAAAATTAATTTTTTTATTTATATAACCTTGATTTGGATGGTTTTGGAACATAAGGAATAAAGTTTAATTGGGTGGACAACACTCGCGTAAAGAGTTGGAATCCTCTCTAGAAGTGTTTATATGAGATAGTGGTATTGGGACACTATGTTATTACCATATGAATCCAAAAGTGGAATCAAGATAAAGTGGAGTAAAACTAGTTTAATATTATGGTACTTTAAGGAATAATTATTTCATGATGTGGGAGTAATTGAGATACTTTTTTATTTAAAAAATATTTTCATTCCCATAGATTCTAAAGTGTTGTGAGTGGTAACGGGGGAATCACAAGGGTATTATGTTATTTAGGTCATTAAATATTGGTGATTAATGTGGGAATTATCTTATAACCTAATTAAAATAATTTATATAGTCTAATTTTAATGATAATTTTTCAAAATTGAAGCAATTCTAAATTACCGTTTTTACCCTTATAAACCATGATATAATTTTTATAACGGTAATTATTTCTCCACTAAAAATAGAATATGACCATTAACACCTACTTTAGTTGTGATTAATCTGAATTTGAAACAATTTAATATAAGTGGATTTATAAATATGCTAAAACAACATTTAAATTAATGCATGACATAATTTAAAATTTTATTCATTTAAGAAAATTTATTTTATACAGTAATGTTTTTTATTCTTAGTTAAAAATTAAATTCTCTTTTAAATATAATTTTATATGACTAAAAATAAAATTAGTCATAAGAATTTAAAATTTTAATTATTTTAAATAAATATTAAAATAATTTATAAAAACAATTATATGGGAAAACTAATTTTCTATGGTTATTAATATTAACATTTTTAACTTATTTTTATTTAAAAAACATTAACTTACTAAATAATGAGATATTATGATTTAAAAAATATTTTTTTATTTTTTTCAAGATATAAATTTTTTACATTTTATTATGAACATGCATAACTCATAACAACAATTTTATAGGAGGTATATATTTTATATAATGATAAGGTATCAAATACAAACGACAAAAATGAAGAAACTAAAGACCTATCCTTCATGAGATAGGGTGTTTTTTATAGGTGACTGGTATTGTGCTTATCAAATATTGATAATGAGTTAGAAATGTAAAGGATGATATTTGAGAACCTATATCTAGTATGGATATGCATATACACTATATAGAAAAGATATAGATAAAGGCATTAGATATATGTTCCTCAATAGAATATGTTAAAAAAATATGTGAATGGTTTATTTTGATTGAAATCAATGATAAATAATGGTTATAATTCAATACCCAATGCGAAATTCTGATTCACACTATAAAAACAAAAGATTTACATTAGTTTTTAGAGGGGGTTATGTACAACCTCTTCTAAATTCAATTTAGAGGGGGTTATACACAACCCCCACTAATAATTGAATTTAGAGGGGGTTCAAAACAAACTCTAAATTCTATAGAATTGTTTTTTTAATATTTGAATGTATTTTAGATGTTATTATGTCAAAAACAGAGCTAAATTTAAAAATTAGTGGTGCTATATTTTTAGGTTTATTTTTGAGGTGCTATATATATTTGTTTGTATATTGTAGGCTATATATATAATGGAATTTGTTTGTTAAAAGGAAATAGTTGGGCTTATTAAACTCCTCTAATTTATGACATTAGAGGGTGTTTTTGAACCAATTAAAATTTATGAAAAAATAATGTGTTTTGAACCCACTCTAATTTTGATGTTAGAGGGGATACATGAACCACCACTAATCCCTTTGATTAGAGTGGTTTCTTTAAACCTGCCAAAATATTTATTTATTTATTTTAAATTAATCATATTTAAATTCAAATATTATAATATATATGTGTAATATAATGCGTGTGTATACATGTATCACACAAACACATTATATTAATGTATTTGAATGCATTATATATACACATATATATATATACATAATATATATACATTAAGTTAAAAATTATAAATATAGACAAAAATAAAAATATATATAAATATTGGTATAGAAAAAATATATATATAATTATAAATATAGTAATAAAAATATGTAAATTTTATATATGGTTTTAAAAATACTACACAAATATAATATACATATATTATTTTAAATACATTTTTATTGTATATTTATGTATATATAGATTTATATTATATTATGTATAAAAAAATATAATATTGATAAATTAAATATAAATATATATATATATATATATTAGGAATTCTATGCAACATATATTATATTATAAATATTTTATTATAAATAATTTTTGATATATATTATATAATTAATTTTTATATATTGTAATATACCATATTAATTATAAATTGATTTATAAAATATATATCTCAAATAATTTTTTAATATATTTCTAATTATGTGAATGTATTTACTGTAGTCTGTATATGTTTGTTTGTGTACAGATGGTATAAAATAAATGTACAAATAAATATATAATATAAATATATTTAAAATAATATATGTATAATGTAAATTAGAAAATATATAAATTTATATTATTTAAAAACCCAATGTATAATTTTTATAGTTCAAAAAATAGGTTTAATAATAACAACAAACATTAATAATAATGTTCAAAAACACAGACATATATGTATATAAAAATACTTATATATATATATATTATAATTATATTATATTCATAAATATTATATAAATACATCAATATAGTCACACAAAAGAATATAAATTTATTTATAAATATATTTAAATATAATTATTTAAATATATTATATATACACAGATATAATATTTATATTTATTATACACAAATATATTATATATATATATTATACAAATATATATTATATATACACAGATATAATAATTTTTCTATACCCAAAGATACAATTATAAATATATATTATTTGAATTTTCTATTTCTTTATAAATATAAAAATGTTATATATTTTTAAAAATTATGCTTAGCATATTTGTTGATGCACGACTCGTCATTCTGTTCGGCTGCATGTTCGAATCTAGCGTGATAAATTTTTTTGGGCTTTAATATTACATGGGTCTATTGTTTGGGAATATGGGGATGATGTATTAGGTTTGGGGAACATGTGGAGGATTTGTGGGCATAGGGGTGGGTTTTTTGGGGTTTTCCAGACCCATGGTTGTCTATAGGGTATTCGGTTGTCCAGGGATGTCATGCAATGCTTGTGGGGTTGTCCAGGGGATTTGTGGGTTGTCATGCAGGGTTATGGGGTTGTCTATGGGGGTCATTCTGGGCTTGATGGGTTATTGGGGGTGCTTGGGTTTGTCACGCGGGGTCTGGTATAAGGTTATCATGTGGGGTCTTGGGGGTTATCCAGGGGGTATTTGGGATTTATTTGGGTTTTTAATCGGGGCATGAGGGGTTGTCTTGGGGGTCTATGAGTTGTCATGTGGGGTAGTCTGTAGGGGTAATGTGGGGCATGAGGGGTTGTTTAATGGTCTTGGGGGTTGGGTAGGGGGTTTTTCATGGGTTTTTTTTGCGGGGTAATGGGGTTTTTTCAGGGGGTATGTGGGTTATTGTTTGTGGGATGTCGAGTGGGCCATGCTGGTGTATATTTTACAAAAAGGTCTAGTTTAGAGGCGGTTATAGTATATCCTGTAATGTCTTGGACCCGGATACCACCAGAAATGGTGCACCCAACTCAGTTGGTCACAAGGCCTCAAGCACATCTCCCCAGACACCAGAGGCTTCTAATTAGTAGGGAGGGCCCAGGTGAGTCAGTGGGGATACTATTCCCTCATTTATAGAGTATTATAGAGGAAGTAAAACATATAGTAAATATCAGAAGAAAAATAACAAGTCAACTACTGAATGTAAGGCCATACATGAATACATATCATTAAAAAGAAGTGTCTCATATACAAAAAAATTAAAATGGTAAAAGTATCTAGAAAATATCCAGAACAATACATGGAAATAAATACAATAAAAATATCCCATACGAACAAATGACCAAAAAGGATTCCCAACATCTCAAGACTTAGTTGTGTCCTATGCTCCCCTGCTCCAAAGCCACAATCTACAACCTGTACATAAGCGCTTAACCCTATCATCACCTGCAACCTTATAATATGTTTGGGTCCCCAAGGAGTCCTAAACATGGTGTGAGATAAACATACCAATAGGTAACCACCCAGGTCTATACATTTCTAACAAAAAATCTATAAAGGTGCTAGAAAGTGTAAAAATCTGGTATGTAAGTGCATATACCCATGGAATAAGTCTAGTGTAACAAGAAAAACTGAGTATCCTTAAAGGTTACCTACAAAATAGAGTTATCTCCTAACAAGGTAGCTATAAACATGTAAACAAGTATGTCACATGGACACATTGTACATCCATCTGTATCATGAATTCGACAACCATGTTGTATAGAGATGTCAAGTATCCCAAGACCACACTGTATAGTGAATTGTAGGCCGCAATGGTTGGATCAAAGGTGTTAGTAGACCAAGGAATTCAGGTAATAAATATCTAGACCGCAGAGGGACAAATCTGTGGATCTTGTCCAAGGAACCCCATCAATTTCCATGGGCATTCCTGATGGAAACATGGTTAGACACTGGTTGTGGTCCTAGAAGCATGAAAATAGAATGTCTTACACGATCCGATGAAATCCGAATCAATGGGGATTAAAGGACCTAGAAATCCCAAGGAATCAAGACCCAAGAGGCATATTCAACCCAATACAGCCATTATCGCATTCCAGGTCTATGGAGAGCAGTCCATGTCAGCTATCAATCCAATCATTCAAGAATTAAAGCATTGAAATTAAACATTCATAAACATGTGAGTATAACCACTCACATCAACATGCCCAATCCATGAGCATACCCACTCATACAATCCATTTATCATTATCCAATAATATGGGACTAACCTCCCATATAATGATTTTAACATTCCATTGGTAATTTAATATAGGTATACCCACCCATGTAATCCATTTAACATTACAATCTGTCAAAACTGTTATGTCACAACATGATATTCATAAATCAAGGAGGCAGAACATATCCTAAAAAATCTACTCAGACTATCAAAGCATTAACATGATTCTTCTAACAAGGTAAACACTAGAACACACCCGTTTGGTGGTTTAAACCGGGATAAACAAGCTATTTATTAAGGCACACCCCTTCAGTGACATTGAAATGAGAAATGGGTACCATCACACCTAAACAGAACCCGTAGTCAACATCCATAGGTCCAACTACAACTACTAAAAGAGACTCACTCAAACATGAGACCTCTTTGGAAAGTACAACAGTTGGAGTAATGGAAGAACACCCGAAAAATACCATAAACAGATTTAATAATGTATAGACCACATACCTCTCCTTGGTATTAGAAAGATCATCTTGTATCATATCCTGATTCATCCCAATTTTGACAAAATTTGAAGAATGGATGGAGAACCTAATATTAGGGCATTTTTAAGGTCCAAGACCTCTTTGGTCCATCCCTTTTAAAAAATCAGGTGTATGAGGTGATTCGGGAGGTCAAGGTGACTTATCCCCAACAATTTGTCAATTTTCCTGTTCGGTGAACTGTTCCCATAGTAGATAGTTGTGAATAGTGAAATGGTAACCATTTGTGGACAATGCATCAGTATCTTTAGGATAATAGTGTCATTGATATCCTTCTTTGAATAGTGTCATCGGTGACCCTTGGTGAATAGTGTCATCGATAACCTTCAATGAACAGTTCCATTGGTGAACAATTCTATCAGTGAGGTGTAGCGGTAACCTCTCTTTCCTTTTCCAAATTTCCAATTCTATGAACAGTTCCATCGGTGAACAGTTCTATCGGTAACCTCTATTGGTAACCTCTCTTTCTTTTTCAAAATTTCCAGTTCTATGAACAGTTCCATTGGTGAATAGTTCTATCGGTTACCTCTAACGATAACCTCTCTTTCCTTTGCAAAATTTCCAATTATATGAAAAGTTCCATCGGTGAACAGTTCTATCGATATCCTCTAATAGTATCCTCTCTTTCATTTGCCAAATTTACAATTCTATGAATAGTTCCATTGGTGAACAGTTCTATCGGTAACCTCTATTTTCCTTTTCCATGTTTTGAGTTTGTGAACACTGTTTCCAGAATGACAAGGTCTATCGGTAACCTCTATTGGTGACCTATATTTCCTTTTCCAAATTTTGAGTTTGTGAACGGTGTTTCCATAATGGTGAGGTCTATCGGTAACCTCTATCGGCAACATCTATTTCCTTTGTCAAATTTTGAGTTCGTGAATAGTGTTTCCAAAATGGTGAGGTCTATCGGTAACCCTTATCGGTAACCTATATTTCCTTTGCCAAATTTTGAGTTCATGAACAGTTATTCCAGAACAGTGAGGTCTATCAGTATCCTCTATCAGTAAACTCTATTTCTATTGCCAAATTTTGATTTCATAAACAGTGTTTCCGGCTTCCTACAGATTCACTCCTTTAATGTTTCCTTTGACATAAAATGCATTTAAGACCTTATTTTAAGGAATATCAGGTAGATTCAAAAGCCATAACTCCTATATTAATTTATCCTATGGCAGGAGACATTTTTACTTGTTCAAACCGCGTGGTTTAATGCTATCTTCTTTTAATAGAAAACAAAGAATATGTTAAACCACCACTCCGTTAAATCATCTAAAGGGATTGGATGTCTTCCTCCCTAGTTCTTCCTCTTTTTTATCCACTATGAGACACTATAAACTTTCATTATATTCTGTAGGGTTTGTGCAATCAAACATTCCTCCTAGGATTGGTTCCACTCTGTTTTTATGCAACCAAGAAATATCGATCAATCTTTGGTATATGGTATAATCTATCACCATTATTTTGGGTTCGTCTCCTTCTATTTCTCCTTGCCCTATTATGGTATGTGATCTCTATAATTCTAATGGAATTTTCTTGGGTTTCCGTTAGTGCAGTCATACCGCAACATCCTTGGGTGGATACAGTTGTCACGGGAGGAGGCAATTGTGATTTTTTGTATTGATCGTTATTTTATAAAGAATGAAAAGAACCATTTTAGGAGGGGGATTATTTCCTTCCCTTTTATTTTATGTGAAACTGTATAGTTATCATGTTTTATCCCACTAGATCACAATGGAATTGACATAATAAATATTTGAATGGGATAAATAAATTGATATCCATTGTGTGTTATTGACTCTTGTTTTTATAGATAGTGTGATATATATGCTTTCTTTGTATAGTTGTTCATTCTTGATGTTTATTGGTAAAGAATGTAAACCTAAATTTATTGATAATGGTTTGGAAAAATATAAAGAGGCATGTAAATGAATCTGGTTCTTCTTGTTGTAATTTGATGTTAATCAAAATTGGGCAGTAAGCATGTTTAATTATTTCTGACAGCTTACTATTTAAGTATCCCAAAGTTAGAACCTATGATTAATAAATTAGTTAATCCAAGATGGATTAATGAACTGTTGGTTTGATAAAAGATAATCCCTTATAGGGTTCTGAGTTACCCTCTTGGTTGTTTAAGGGCCAAGAGCCTATTTGATATGATGTTTGTTTTTCCTGTTGCTGTGTTGTGGTGTGAGCCTAGATGGATATTGTGATATGCGAGGATAGGGAGGCCTATTTATTGTGGAAGAAGTTGACACCTAGAGTGGTGAGATGCATCAGTTTATGCGTGTGGGAGTTAGGGAGGACACAAGGGGTGATGAAATGGGTTGGATGTAAATGTTTGGATGCTTGTGGATTCTTATTGGTTGTTTATGTACTTTACATATCCCCAATTATCTTGGAAGCTGGTCTTACTTACCCTTTTTTGGAAATGGGAAAATATGCGTGATGTATGCCATGTGCTTCCCGTGTTTATCTTCTCAAGGGATAATGGATCTATGCTCTTTCTATAGGCGACAATGACCCGACGGGTTGTTCATCTACTCACCGTGTTGAGCCCCCTTGTGTTTAGTAGCATATAATGTTTTTCTAGAATGCCTGGAAATATGGGAAAGTAATGTTGTAAATAAATAATTAAATAAATGATGTAATCCAACGGGGTTTGGAGCTTGCTGGGGTGCAATGCTGAGGTTGTGATTTAAAGGAACACTGTACTTTGGGTGTGATACTATTGAAATTTAATGTGGAAATTTTTGGTTAATTGATGATTAAATAATTAATTAAAGTAAAGTGAAACTGATTAAAAGGGAATTAAATACTGTATTAAATTTCTTTAAATGGTTGTGTACTTATAGGATACCTAGTCTTAGAAGTGGCAGCCTGGAGTCCGATAGAAGTTTGCTACAGTTGAGTCTAAGACTAGGTTATGACCATAGTGTTGTTGTGAGCTATAGTATATTCTATACGTTTTGTGTTTATATATGCAACTCCACCTCATTAGTAAGGGAAAACGACACCCAGGGGATTCTGAGCCCTAGGGGGTGTTTTACCCAACATTCCGGTGGGAGGATGGATGGGTGACTACCCCCTTTGGCCCCACTCTCTTCTCTTGGTAGTTAATTTTTCTCGTAGGCATAGTGGATAGTTTTTTTATATAGGTGTGTAGAGGGATGTAATGGTTTGTGGTTATTCACACATATATATTCTGTATTTAGTATCCTATTGAATATTATAGGTGTAACGGGTATAGGTTTCGATGGCTTGAGGATCCTTACTCGGTGTATGGGCTATAATAGCTTGAGGTATAATACCTACCATATGATACACGTTATGAGAGCAGTGGTGGCTCTGGGAAACTACCTGGTTACTTTCTTGCATGGACATGGTGGTTTTTTTATAGGAAGTTCATATTTTGGTGCTTCGCCCAGGTGTCTATAGGTAAGCCTTTTTGGAGATAGATTCTTAGCACGTGTGACATTGGGGTAAAGCGGAAAAATAGTGGGGATTTAGTAGTGTGGTACCCTTGATATTGTTTATTATATTATATACCCTTGTATGCATTACTTGGTGATAGTAGCCATGGTGAGGTTGGGAATTTAGTATACCTTTTTAGGCGATGAGTTAGTTTCACTTGTTGTTCACTATGCTTTAGCATGCTTTCTTTACTTTTTCACGAGAGGATTTGGGGAGGATCCTATTGAGTATATTGTTATACTCACCCTATGTATATATAAAATATTTTTTCCAGCCACTTGTAGAAGGTTGGAGGTCAAGCTGGTTACAAATAGCTTGGGGTTACAGGAGCTGTTCAGGCTTGTGGTTTCTACTGTATTTACTTTCTTTAGGGTACTTGTAGTATTCCTCTTTCAGTTGTAGTTGTTTTTCTAGACATTTCATATGTGTACATGGGATTTCATTCATATTATAGGTTGAGTTGGAGTCGGTTGGTGTCTATCATATCTCTCTTACGCATGTGTTCTCTTAGAGGGAAATGCCTCCCATTTGTACGTTTACTATACCATCAGTGCTAGTTTCCAACCCGGGGCCTACTAGAGGCGGGACTCAGGGGTCATTATCTCCCTTCTCACATTTTCGGCTTAGGAGGGGTACACTTTGTGGGTAGGGGGTCGTGACAGAGTGGTATCAGAGGAAGGTTGAGAGATAGGATGAAGTTTGGAGTTGGGAACAAGTGAGGTTTCATGGTTTTGTAGGGAAACAATATTATTCATGTTTATCAAGTGATGTAAACACTAGAGACAGGCTGAGACATAGGCGTTTAGGGCCCCCTATGATTTGATATACGAACCTTTATGTTTAAAATGGAAACTAAACAAGGTGATACTAGTTGTAGGGTAGAGACTTAGGAATGGATCATGCATCATTCTTCTTTGTGTCTGTGTTTTAATGGGTATACCTTGGGATAGGTTAACATAAAATCAATGAAAGAAAAAAATTAATTAATTAATTTTGAGTCTTCCATATTCTAGATTTAGGAGCTCTAACTATCAATTATTTTTTAGGTATGGCTTCAGATCAATGTCCTTGTCAGGATCACATAGAGATGTCCAGTAGGCTATGCTAGCAGATCGCTGCCAGGTAGCGGTTGAAAATGATGAAAATTGGAGGAGGACACTCTAAGAGTTTTAGCACTAGATTCTGAAGAAGTACGGGGGCTCCGTTTCAGATGTATTCACAGAAGACTAGTTGGAGGAGGTTGAGATAGGCTTAAATTCGATCTGTGCTCAGAAAGAGCACTAGGTGTCCTTGGTTGTGACGAATCTGCGTGGAGTAGTGAGGAAGTGGTGGTTCTTGTTCCTCGGGGATTGTGAGGAGTCAGCAATCTCATGGAAGGAGTTTCGAGACAAGTTTAGGGTCAAGTTTATTTCTTAGACCGTGAAGGCATCCAGTTTCTAGGAGCTTCTTACCCTTCGATAGGGGAGCTCTAGTGTGCAATAGTTTGGAATCCATTTCCAGAACCTTTTACAATATTCTTCGGACCTGTTCCGAGATGAGGAGGCTAGGGTGAAGCATTTCGAGGAGGATTTACATCCAGAGATCCAATGCCAAGTCACCCCATTTATGATGAAGACATATCTTAAGGTGCTCGCAAAGGAAGAGGTCATCGAGAGGACTTTGGCCAGAACCGGATCATCATGAGAGAGGAGTCATCATGATTCCTCATGAAGCAGAGCTGTGGTCTGGTGTTCCCAATTTTCAGGGTAGAGGAGTTTCCGTTTGGCCAGGGGTAGGTCCCATCCCTCAACATCTCTTTTCTCTGAGGCCAGAAGCTCTCAGGCCTATGCCAAGGGATCAGGTGCTTGTTTTTCTTGTGGTGGTCGAGGTCATCAGCAACAATAGTGCCCGACCTTTCAGAGCAGTCATCCTGTAATAGGTTTTATGCTCAAGGTTCCTCTATTGAATCAGTTTTAGCCGAGGCAACAACAGTAGGTTCCACCAGCTATAGATCAGCAGAGGGTAGATGGGATATGTATAGGACAACCCCATGATGCTCCGAATCTTCAGAGAGAAGAGTACGACTGTGGTGGTGGTCTTCATCAGGGTCAGAGAGGCCGTGGAGGTGGTCGTTGTCAGCTTCATGATTTAGCATTGCCAGTGACAGGAACGCCAGATGTTGTTCGAGGTACCCATTTGCTTATTTTATACATTGGTGTATTTCTTTTTTGATTTAGGAGAAACACACTCCTTTATATCACCTACCCTTGTCCATGCTTTGGGACTTGAGGTAGAGAGGCTTCTAGTGCCTTTGGCATTGACTACACCAGTTGGAGGTCGAGATGACTTGTTTAAAGTATGTACAGACTGTGATCTAGTGTTGGGGAATCACCAATCTTGGGGGGATTTCCTATGTTTACGAATACAACAATACAATGTCATCCTCAGCATGGATTGGTTGTATTTAGTGTAGGCTATCATGGATTTCATCAGGAAGCAGGCTGTTTTCTTCGATGCAGATGGAGAGTCGATTGTGTCGGTTGGCGAGCGAAACCCTCAGATGGGTCAGAGGAATGTTACATCCTTATTATCCACGATGGCTGAGCAGATGCTAATTTCTTCAGAGATTCAACAGTTAATGTTTCCTAGGGTCGTAGAAGAGTACCCTGATGTTTTTTCAGAAGAGGATGCAGCAATACCCCCTTGACGAGAGATCAAGTTTTGGATCAAGCTACAACCAGGAGAATATCTTATCTCTATGTCTCCATATAAGATTCCCCCTTCTGAGTTACTAGAGCTACGTATATAGATTTATGGTCTGTTATAGTGCAGAAATTTTTGGCTGAGTGTGTCACCATGGGGTGCATCGATTTTTTTTGTAAAGAAGGCTTAGGGCAGTTTGTGGTTGTGTGTCGATTATCGTCGCTTAAACAAAGTGACAATAAAGAATCGATATCCTCTTACACATATTGATGATTTATTCGATCAACTGAAGGGTGCAATGTGGTTCTCAAAGATCAACTTTTGGTCAAGATATCATCAGATGTGTGTGAAAGATGAGAATATCTTGAATACTGCTTTTCATTGTCATCATGGGAACTATGAGTTTGTTGTAATGTCATTCGGTGTAAAAAATGATCCAGCTATGTTCATAAGATTAATGATTGCTTTGTTTCATGAGTTATTGGAGAAGTTTGTGGTGATTTTCATCGACAACAAACTTGTGTACTTCAGTCTAAGGAAGAGCTTGCAAAACATCTACATGACGTTTTGGGAGTTCTTCGTCAACATCGGATGTTTGGGAAGTTGTCGAAGTGTGAGTTTTGGGCTCGAGAAGTCCGTTTCTTGGGACATGTAGTATCCCAGTAGGGAGTAGCCATGGATCCATTAAACATAGAAACAGTTGTGTCTTGGGTATCCCCCAAGATAGTTTCATAGGTGCGTAGTTTCCTTGGTCTCGCAGGCTACTACAGGAGGTTCGTAGCTGATTTCTCTCGAGTTGTGACTCCTATAATTGAATTGACCAGGAAGGATTATGTGTTCATATGAACCAATCAGTGTTAGGTAGATTTAGAGTATCTAAAGGAGAAGATATTAAGTGATCCAGTTCTTTGTCTCCCAGTAGAGGGAGTTTAGTTTGATGTTTCCTATGATGCTTCACATCTGGGGTTTGGTTGTGTTCTGATGCAGCAATGATCAGTTGTTTCTTATGGGTCTCGGCAGTTACGTCCCCATGAACATAACTATTCCACCCACGACCTTGAGTTGGTAGTTATGGTGTTTTATATGAAGTTTTGGAGACATTACCTCATTGGTGAGTGCTTTTTGGTTTTCACCGATCATAATAGTTTGAGATATGTTTTTTCCCAACATGACTTGAACTTACGACAATGTCAGTGGATGGAGTTATTACAGTAATACAACTTCAGAATATCATATATAGCTAGAAAGGATAATACTGTAGCTGTTGTGCTGAGTCAAAAGTCATGTAGTGATGCTGTGCGTGAATTTGGTGATTCTTGGAGAGTAATGGAAGAACTATTAGCATTACATCATGATATGGGAGATGTTGGAGGCATAGTTTGACTTATTAAGATGATGGTATAATCATTTGTGGTGAAGAAGGTGGAAGAGTCCCAGTTGGGGGATCTAGAGGTGGAGGTCTGGAGAGATCGAGTTGTTTGTGGAGAGGCCCCTAATGGGTGGTCTTAGGATGAACAACACCGAGTTTTTTATCATAGAAGGATTTTTTTTTGAAAATGCACGAGACGGTTCTCATAGAGTTTCATAGTTCACCTTTAGTGGTGCATCATGGCGTGACAAAGATATACCGAGCCTTGAGGTGCCGGTTTTCGAGGCCTTGGTTGAAGCGTGCAGTTGTAGAGTTTGTGTCTCAATGTTTGGTCTACCAGAAGGTGAAGTCCGAACAGCGTGTTCCTAGTGGTCTGCTCCAACCACTAGATATTTCCCAGTGGAAGTGGGAGAAAATCTCAATGGAATTTTTTACTGGTTTACCTTGAGCTCAGGGGGACATGATTCTATTTGGGTGGTAATGAATCGTTTAACAAAATCATCCCACTTTATAGCAATCAAAGAGTCAATCATAGGGAATTTTTGTCAAGGTAGTATCTAGAGGAGGTGGTGAGACTTCATGGAGTCTCAAGGATGATCATTTATGATTGAGATCATCACTTTACCTCTAGGGTGTGGAGAGGTCTCCAATATGATTTTCGTTCTTAGATGTGCCTTAGCACTACTTTTCATCCTCAGATGGATGGTTAGACAGAGCGGACCATCCAGAATCTTGAAGGCATGTTATGATCTTGTGTCCTGGATTTTGGAGGTTCGTGGATGAGGAACTTAACCTTGGTGGAGTTCTCTTACAATAATAGTTTTCACTCCACCATAGGAATGTCGCCTTTTGAATCATTGTATGGCCAACCTTACCATTCTCCGCTGTAATGGACTGGGTTCAGAGAGTTAGCAATTCTCTGACCGAAACTAGTGCAGAATATAATAGAGATGTTTCAGGTGATTCACAAGAGGATGAAGACAATGCAAGGTTGTCAGAAATATTATGATGATCAAAGGAGGATACCCTTATAGTTTTATGTTACAGACCACATGTTTCTGATGGTGACTCCCCATCGTGGGTAGTGAAGGTTTGGTCATGGAAGTAAGCTTACTCCCTCGTTTATTGGGACCTTCGAGGTGTTAGCTCATGTTTGAGCTGTGGCATATTGAGTAGCACTTCCCCCAAAGATGAGTCAGATACATGATTTATTCCATGTATCACATCTCCTTCATTATCTTCATGACAACTCTCACATTATCGATTAGGGAGAGATCAATGCTGATGATGATGAAAACTTCGAGGAACGACCTGTGGAGAACCAAGACAGCAAATAAAAGGTGTTTTTCATGTGTTCTATCCCTTTTGTTCATGTGTTGTGGCGAAATGGTGGCATAGAGGAGAGTACCTGGGAACATGAGTCACATATGCATGCTCAGTTTCCAGAGTTGTTTGATGTTTAACTCTTTTCATGTAACAATGTCCCCTTGGTGGTTAAAGACATTTTGTGTTTATAGTATGAATTTATTTTGTTTCTTCTTTTGGCTTCCTATCTTTTGAGAGGTATCTTGATGGGTGGTTGTTCAGACCCCATTTCCTTTTTCCCTTTAGGTGGGTTTCGAATTCTCGAGGATGAGAATGTTTTGATAGGTATATGATGTAATGGCCCAGAACTCTATGGTAAATTCCTTTGTGAAAATCAGGTGTATGAGGTGATTCGGGAGGTAAATGTGACTTATCCCCAACACTTTTCCAATTTTCCAGTTCAGTGAATAGTTTCAACGGTAGACAGTTGTGAATAGTGAAATGGTAACATTTTGTGAACAGAGCATCAGTGACCTTAGGTGAACAATGTCATCGGTAACCTTTTGTGAATAGTTTCATCGGTGACCCTTGGTGAATAGTGTCGTTGGTAACCATTTATGAACCTTTCCATCAGTGAACAATTCTATCGGTGAGGTCTAACAGAAACCTCTCTTTCTTTTGACAAATTTCCAATTTTATGAACAGTTCCAACCGTGAGCAGTTCTATCGGTAACCTGTAAGAGTAACCTCTCTTTCCTTTTCTAAATTTTTAATTCTATGAATAGTTCCATCGGTAAACAGTTCTATTGGTAACCTCTAATGGTAACCTCTCATTCCTTTGCCAAATTTCCTATTATATGAATAGTTCCATCAGTGAACAGTTCTATCGGTAACCTCTAATGGTAACCTCTCATTCCTTTTCCAAATTTCTAATTCTATGAACATTTCCATTGGTGAACAGTTCTATCGGTAACTCTTATCGATAACCATTATTTTCCTTTGCCAAATTTTGAGTTCATGAACAATTTTTCTTAAATGATGAGGTCTATCGGTAACCTCTATCGGAAACCTCTATTAGTAACCTCTATTTTCATTGCCAAATTTTGAGTTCATGAATAGTGTTTCCCAAATGGTGAGGTCTACCAGTAACCTATGTCGGTAACCTCTATTTCCTTTTCCAAATTTTGAGTTCATGAACAGTGTTTCTAGAATAGTGAGGTCTATCAGTAACCTCTATCGGTAAACACTATCGGTAACCTATATTTCCTTTTCCAAATTTTGAGTTCGTGAACCGTGTTTCTAGAATGGAGAGGTCTATCAGTAACCTCTATAGGTAACATCTATTTCCTTTTCCAAATTTTGAGTTCGTGAACAGTGTTTCAAACTTCCTACAGTTTCACCCCTTTAACATTTACTTTGATGTAAAATGCATTTAAAACCTTATTTTAAGGACTCTAAGGCTGATTCAAAGGCCATAAATCCTATATTAATTTATCCTAAGGCTCGAGACGTTTTTACTGGGTTAAACCGTGTTGTTTAATGCGATCCTCTATTAATGGAAAACCGAGTGTAACTTAAACCACCGCTCCATTAAATCTTCTAAAGGGATGAGATATCATCCTACATAGTTCTTACTCCTTGTTCTTAGTTATGAGATGCTAGAACCTTTCATTATTTTCCGTAGGGGTTTTGTAATCAAAATTTCCTCCTAGGATTTGTTCCGCTATGTTTTGATACAACAAAGTAGTATCAATTAGTCTTTCATATAAGGTATGATCTATCACCATTCTTTTGGGTTCATCTACATCTGTTTATACTTGCCCTATTATGGTATGTGATCTCTATAATTCTATTGGTGTTTTCTTGGGTTTCCATTAGTGCGGTCGTACCGCAACATCCTCAAGTGGATATAGTTGTCATGGGAGGTGGCGATTGAGATTATTTGTATGGATCGTTCCTATATAAATAACGATAAGAACCATTTGAGGTAGGGGGATTCATTGATTCTCTTTTATTTTATGTGAAACTGTATAGTTATCATGTTTTATCCCACTGGATCACAATGGAATTGACATAATAAATATTTGAACGGGATAAATAAATTGATATCGATCGTATGTTATTGCCTCTTGTTTTTCTAGACAGTGTGATATCTATGCTTGCTTCGTATAACTATTCCTTCTTGATGGAAATTGGTAAAGAACATAAAATAGAATTAATTGATAATGGTTTTTCTAAAGATAAAGAGGCATGCAAATGAATCTGGTTCTTCTAGTTATAATTTTATGTTAATCAAAATGGTATAACAAGAGTGTTTTATTATTTGTGATAGCTTTCTATTTAGGTTTCCCTATGTTGGAACTTATGATTAATAAATTAGTTATTCCCAGATGGATTCAGGAACTGGTGGTTTGATAAATGATAATCCCTTTTAGGGTTCTGAGTTACCCTCTTGGTTGTTTATGGGCCAAGAGCCCATTTGATATGATGTTTTTTTCCTATTTCTTGTGTTGTGGTGTGAGCCTGGATGGCTGTTGTGATATGTGGGGGTAGATAGGCCTATTGATTATGGAAGAAATTGATGCATATAGTTGTGAGATGCATCAGTTTTTGCATATGGGTGTCAAGGAGGACAAAAGGGGTGATGAAACGGGTTGGATGTACATGTCTAGATGCTTGCTAATTCTTATTTGTTGTTTATGTGCTTTACCTCTCCCCACTTCTCAAGGAAACTGGTCTTACTTACCCTTTTTTAAAAGGGTTGAAGACACATGGGGTTTTCCACGTGCTTTCCATGTTTAGATTCTCAAGGGAGAATGGGTCTATGCACTTGCTATAGGCGGCAAAACCCGGATGGGTAGTTCATCTACTCACCATGTTGAGCCCCCTTATGTTTAGTAGCATAGAATGTTTTTCTAGAATGACTGGGAATATGGGAAAGTAATGCTATAAATAAATAATTGAATAAATGATTTTAAACCATGGGGTTTGGAGCTTGGTGGAGCACAATGTTATGGTTTTTATTTGAAGGAACAATGTACTTTGGGTGTGATTCTAATGAAATTTAATGTGGAATTGTTTGGTTAATTAATGTTTAAATAATTAATTAACGTAATGTGAAACTGATAAAAAGGGAATGAAATATTTTAATAAATCTCTTTAAATGGTTGTGTGATCATAGGATATCATGTCTTAGATGTGGCAGCTTGGAGTCCGAGAGACGTTAGCTACAGTTGAGTCTATGACTAGGTTATGCACAATGTGTGGTTGTGAGTTATAGTATATTCTTTACTTTTTGTGTTTCTATACGCTACTCCACCTTGTTTGTAAGGGAAACTAACACCCTAAGGATTCTGAGCCCTGTGGGGGGTGGGGTGGGGTGGGTTGTTTTCCCCAATAATCCGGTGGGAGGATGGATGACTGACTACCCCCTTTGGCCCCACTCTCTTCTCCTGGTAGTTACTTTTTTCGGTGGGCACAGTGGTTAGTTTTCCCCATATATATGTGTAGAGGGTTGTAATGTCTTGTGGTTATTCATACACATATATTATGGATATAGTACCCTATGGACTACTATAGGTGTAACGTGTATAGGCTGTGATGGCTTGAGGATCCTCACTCAGTGTATGGGTTGTAATGTCTTGAGGTATAATACCCGACCTATGATAGAACTTATATGAGATGCGGTGGCTCTCAAAAAATACCTGGTTACTTTCATGTGTGGATGTGGTGGTTCTGATGCACGAGGTGCATATTGTGGTGCTTTTCCCAGGTGTCTGCGGGTAAGCCTTTTTGGAGAGAGATTCTTAGGACATGCGACGTTGGGGGAAAGTAGAAAACCAGTGGGGAAGTAGTAGCGGGGTAACCTTGATATTATTTATTATATTATATACTCTTGTATGTGTTACCTGGTGAGAGTATCCATGGCGAGGTTTGGAACTTAGTATACCTGTTTAGGTGACAAGTTAATTTCACTTGTTGTTCACTGTGCTTTAGCATGCTTTCTTTAATTTTGAATGAGAGGCTTCTGGTAGGATCCTACTGAGTAATATGTAATACTCACCGTATGTATATATAAACTGTTTTTTTTTCAGGACACTTGGAGTAGGATGGAGATCATGCTGTTTTCTACTAGCTTGGGGTTGCAAGAGCTTTTTTGGTTTGTGGTTGCTGTTGTTTTTTACTTTCTTTTTGGTATGTGTAGTTTTCCTCTTTTAGTTTTAGTAGTTTTGAATTACATTTCATATGTGTTCTTGGTATTTCTATAATATTACTTGTTGAGTTGGAGTTGGTTGGTGTATATCTTATCTCTCTTACGCATGTGTTCTCTTAGAGGGTAATGCCTCCCATTTGTGTGTTTACTATACCCTCGATGCTAATAAACAACTTGGGGCCTACTGGAGGTGGGACTTGGGGGGTCATTATCTCCCTTCTCTCATTGCTGGCCTAGGAGGGGTACACATTGTGGGGAGGGGGTTGTGACATCATTTGAGCCTAAATCTGAATTTTGTAGTTGTTGTTCCGAAGAATCATGAAAAAATAAAAGGAATGTAGGTCTTACTGATGTGGATCCATAGATATGATTGGTGATTAAAATGGATATTAGTTAAAGGAATGGGATAAAAGCCTATATTATGCGCCAAAAGGGAGATCCACTGGAGGGCTTATATTCGTGGGAGAAGAAAACCCTATTTGGGTTTTACAATGAATTTTTTTTTAATTTAGAAATAAAAAAACACACAGTGGGGTCACAATGTTTACCTGTATAGTAAACTGTGTGGACCTCACTGCCTAGGAGGGGCACTTCACACAGTTACCCTACATGGATCGACTCACCATGTGATAACAGTGTGAAATCTTCTTTTAGGAACCTATAACATTTCATACATTTCACACGATTTAGACTAACCATGCACAAGCCGTGCGAAAACCATGCACCGGGTCATTTTCAGCCCAAGACATTGTATCGACCTCCAGACAAGCCCCACACACCTACAAAACACCCATGATATAGGTAATCATTCCTATATGTCCATAATACAGAATTTAAAAATAGTATTTTTACCTTTTACAAAAACTCAGGTTCATATAATCTCCCCCTTATAGAAATTCATCCATGAATTTCTCTCTAAAGGGTGGTTAATATTCATCTGAGAACAACTCTGGCCACTGATCACGTTTATCAGCCACCCTCTCACAAGTCTCATCCTGTAAATGGTTATGCTTCCATATCACCCATACAAGAGGAACTGACCAGCCTCAATGAACATTTGTTCTCTTATTAATGATACAAATCAGATGCTCCTCAAAATGAAGCATCAACCTGAAGCTCAACCTCCTCAGGATGAAAAATATGAGACAGGTTTGAGTGATAGCATTACAGTTGAGATACATGGAAGACATCTTTCATGGATCCATACCTGTAATGGTAACTACAACTGATAGGAAACCTACCAAACTCTCTCCAAAATATCAAATGGCCTCACATATCTTGGTGAATGTTAACCCTATCTCTTGATCTTCCTGTGTCCCATCCTCGGTGAAACACGCAAGAAAACAGGATCCCCAGCCTCGAACTCTAGAGGTCGTCTATGGTGATCGATGTATGATTTCTGATGGGACTATGTAGTATCCATCTGTTTCTGAATCAACTAGACCTACTCAGCTGTCTCCTGCATGAGACTTCATCCAATTAAATCTAACTCTCCTCCCTCTAACCATAACATGGGATAATGACATGGAATACCATAAAAATCATCATACGATACCATTATTATCATCACCTATCAAGTATTATTTTAGGTGAACCCAACCAGGGGAATATGCCTCTCCGAAGAGCCCCCAAATTCTCAGATGCATGCTATCAGCATGTCCCCTAGCACCTGTATCATATACTCTAACTTGCCATCAATTTGAGGTTGGTATGATGTGCTTAGAATCACCTGTGTACCCAGTTCCCTCTTAAAAATCTGCTAGAAACGAGACATAAATTTGGTGTCCCTATATGAAATGATAGTGTGTGGGACCCCAGGAAGTCGTACCACCTCTCAGATGTACAACATTCCATGATCATCAATATTGAAGGTATCCTTGTTCGCAAGAAGTGTATGACCTTTGTATGACTGTCAATGATAACACACACAACATCATTACCTTGAGGAGACCTCAAAAATCCCATCACAAAATCCATCACTACACCATCCCATTTCTACTCCGGGATAGGCAACGACTGTAAAATCCATCCTAGTCGTTGATGTTCCTCCTTCTACTGTTGACATGAGAAAAACCTAGTAACAAAACTAGCTACCTATATCTTCATTTCTAGACACCAATACTGACTTCGCAAGTCACAGTACAACTTGGTTACCATAGGATGCACTTCCAAAGATGAAGCATGAAACTCCCTGATCAATTCCTCGCGTATATCCACTATAACAAAACCCTTCCATGGATACACATGATCTAATCATCAGCTACCATCTAACTAGTAGGAGGGTCCTCACCATCAACACCTTCATGTAGAACTAGGACTTAATAATCTAATAGATGCCTTATCCTAACACTATCTAGCAGGGTAGAGGTAACATATATGCATGAATGAAATGTATTACCATGTCCATCGTTCACCTCTAGATGCATCTCTGAAAACAACGCCATAAGCTGCCACTTGCTACTAGCTTGATGCACTTCCTCAATCGGAATCCTATGGCTTAGTATGTCGGCCACTGCATTTCCCTTTCCAGGCACCTTTGAAAGATAAAATTCAAATGACTGTAGCTTCTCCACCCACCTTTGCTAACTCAAATTTAGATCACACTGAATAATGATATACATGAGGCTTTTTTGGTCTGTGTACTCCACAAAACGGTCTCTTAGTAAATAGTTCCTACAATAGTGCAATGCATGAACAACTGTAAGTAACTCAACATCATTCCTATGGTTGTTCCTCTCATGAGGCCTCTACTATAGAGTCCCATACACCATGAATCTTTCTCCCTTCATTAGACTTCCCCCATCCAAATACCTGAAGCATCACAGTAAACCATGTAACTCTTTCCCTAATCTGGAAGTATCATGACTACTATAGATGTAAGCCTCACTTTCTACTTCTGAAATCCTATCTCACAAGATTCTGACCACACAAGCATCACAACCTTCTTAGTAAAGACCGTTAACAGCACTGCTAAGTGTGAGAAGTTTAGTATTAAAAAATTGTGTTAACATGATAGCCCTATGCAATTCCATATTTCAAAAGTTATATTGGGTTGTTCCCAAGAATCTATATCTCTTGCCTTCTCTAGGTCTACTAACAGTCCCATCTCTGAGATGATGTGACCTAGGAAGTGAATCTTATCCATCCAAAAGTGTCACTTTTTGATCTTAGAATATAATTGATACTCTCTCCGTGTATTTAAAACTATATGAAGATTTTTTTCATGGTCGTGTCTATTGTGAGAATATATCAAGATATCACCCATGAAAACCACCATAAAAGAATCCAAATAATAATGGAACACTTGGTTCATAAACACCATGAAAACCGTTGGTGCATTCATGAGACTGAATGATATAACCAGATACTATTATAACCCATAAATACTAAGAAATCTTGTATAAGGTATTTCGTCAGGTCAAACCCACACCTGTTAAAATCCAGACCTCATGTTGATCTTTGAGAACAGACGATCTCCTCGCAGCTGATAAAATAGTTCATCTATCCATGGAAAAGGATATCATTTTTTAACCGTTAGTTGGTCCAGTTTATGATAATCCATGAATATCATAAGATTTTTTTCTTCCTTTTTCACAAAAAGGATCAGAAAACCCCATAGAGAAGTACTGGGTATGATTAAACCCTTTGCCTATAAATTCTCCAGAAGCCTCTTGAGCTTTTGCAACTCCGTTGTAGCCATCCTCAAAGGATGATTTGATACCAATGCAGAACATGGAACCATCTTGATGGATAAATCCACATAAATCTTGGGAGTTTATCAAAAAATTTCATTGGGAAAGACTTCCCTGAAGTGCTCATACATTGGATGAAATGCCACCTGACTTGGTCCCTGATCATCAAGAAACAATCTTGAAATCTGGGATCTCATCCCTCCAAACCCATGATGCTCGGGTCCAAATCTGCTCACCTGGAAATCCCATTGACCCTTGTGAATAAATACAGCACCCTTTAGGGATGTGAAATTCACTATCCAGTGATAGCTGTCAATGTCCGCTCGAAAAGAAATGAGCCAGTCCATTTCGGGAATGACGTCAAACCCAGTCATCTCGAGGACATATAAACTATAGAGTAATTGGCACCCGCCAACCTCAAGGGGAAACTCCATACACTGGAATACATCAAGTTTTCTAAATCTAAATGGTCTTTTAAGTGTCAAAACTCCCCCATAAAGAAGAACTACAAGCCCAAGACTTTTAACCAATCATGTGGAGATAAAACTGTGAGAAGAATCTACATTGAAAAGGGAAGATTAAATAGTAGAAGATACTATGATCGTACCTCTGACCGTAGAGAGTCTAAGGTCTTACACTTTTTGGGTCTATTAAACTGCATATGTATAGCCTATATATTGACCCTATGACCCTACCAGGCTACCCTTAGCTGATTCTCCCAACTACCTCTGAGAACCTATGTCTGGCTACCATGGCCACAACCACCACTACCCTGGCCGGACCGGCCTGAACTGATTTATCTCCAAGCCTGATGCGGATCTGAAGAACCTTCTCTTGAAGCTGATGTCAGAGCTGAACCTCTACCACTCGAGTTGGAGGGATGGTCCTGCAAAACCACTGCATGTGCCCCATCCTGTTGTAAGCTCGACACTCGACTCGGTAGCAGTCACTCTGACTATTCTTGTGTCATCGACTCCCAAACTGATGGAAATACACCAAGCTTCTTAAACCCTCTTCCAGAATAGCACTCATGTGGTGAGAATCATTGAAATGACACTTCATGAATACATATGAAAATCAATGAGGGAGAGAAACAACATTCCCCCATTATGATCCCTCAGCTTCCCTCATCTCCCACTCTATAATCAACACATGATTCACAAAATTAGTTATAGAAGGAATCGAAAACATGTTGACCTAAGATCTGATTTCCTGTCTGAGACATTCCTCAAAGAGCCTCACCATCAATAGCTCATTAGTAAGATACATCGGCGAAAAAAGGCTATAGCACTATAAAGCGTTCCGAGTATTCCTTAACCATCCTCACGCATTTCCCCAGACGCATGAACTCAATATCCCACTCTAATCACAGAGTCATGGTGTAAAATTATTCATAGAAGAGGTTTTGGAATTCTTCCCAACCCACATTCTATATCCCATCATCCTGGTTAAAAATTTTGCACCAACACTTTGACTCTCCACGTCACATGTGAGTGGCGAGCTTGACCCTCCACTCCAGAGGAATATCCATATGCTCAAAAATCACTAACATATTCTATATCCAAATATCTATAGCATGTTGTTCTCCTTCCCTGGAAACATAGGAGGATGCTTCTTCTAGAACACCCATGTAAGCTCAGCCATGGTCCGAGATAGCTGTGGTGATCCCTGGAAGTTCATCATATACCAATGGAAACCCTCTTAGAACTATGCCTCATCACCAATGTTTGGAATAGCCTCAGGTTCCACATATACCACTATAGGAGGATTAGACAGTATCATGTGTCCCACCATCACCGAATTATGTTTATAGCCTCCATCGTGGTGTACCATTAGAGGTTATCATGGTGTCATGTTTCTATAATTCCAAACAAATGCCTCAGGAAATAAAAATTTCAATGCACAAAGCTCAAAAGCATATAATAGGTGAAAAACCTCCCAAAACACCAAACCAATACCACAACCTACTCCTAAAGCAATAATTGTATAAACAATATCCATATAATCACAATAAACTATGCATATTTCCCCCTCAAAACACATGTCTAGGTCAAGCCTCTATCCACCATTCCAGTTTCCATTTCCATTCAAGTTAACATTTATTTAACCAGGAAATTTCACCAAGGGTTTACCAATTTTCGAACCTATGAGGGCCCATAAAACCTCATGAACCCAAAACATGGTTACAATTCAAACCATACATGTAACAAGTTCATATGGTAGTTACATTTCACTGGTCCATAATTTCCCAATTCATAAGGTCCCATACACCTTATAGATTGATAGATGACGTCACACCTTTATCCACTTCACCCATCTAACACAACAATAGGAACAACTATCACCTAAAAAATCACTACATCATTCAATATCTAATGCTTCCTTGATGGAATAACATAATTCATGGTGTGTGATTCTAACAAGTGTATATATGTTGTATGCGATAGAACACCCAAATCTCATCAGGTTTCAACTGAAATAAAACCCACAATTGCATCAATAAAAATAGAAGAAATAATGTGCATCACACAATGGTGAAATAAAATCAAATGTAATAGTCAAGAACCAGAAAATCAGAATTCAATTTGAGGTAATTTGTATTTTCCTTATATGTAGGGTAGCCACTCTCAACCACTGCTTATTAAAAAACCCCATTTACTTCATATCCTTGTAAAATGTCTCAAAAAAGTATGTCAAACCCAAAAAATCCTCTGATAAAACTTTGTAACATCCTGAACCTAGATGCCACCTGAAATGGTGCTCTGATCTTGGTTGGTCAGAAGACCCCAAGCACATATCCCCAAATGCCAAAGGCTGCTGACTAGCAGTGAGGTCATAATTGAGTCATCGAGAGACTATGATCTCATTAAAAGAGTATCATAGTGTAATTCAAACAAAAAAGCAGAAGAAAAATAATAAATCAACAACAAAAATTAACACAATAAAGGAATACATATCAATAACAAGAAGTGTCTCATATAAAAAATGATACAGATGGTAAAATTATATAGATAGCATCTAGAAAAATACTATACATGTATCCCATAAGAACAAAGTCCAAAAAACGTATCCTAACATCACAAGCCTCTGGTTGGTCCTATGCTCCCCTACTCTAAAGCCACAATCAACAACCTGTACTCAGGTGCTTTCCATTATCATCACCTGTAACCATATAATTTTTTTGTACCCCCAAGGAATCCCAAACATATTGGGAGATAATAATACCTCTAGGAACCCACCAAATTCAATAAATTTATAACAAAAATTATACAAAGGTGCTCACAAGTGCAATAAACTGGTATGTAAGTGAATATTACCATGGAATAAGTATATTATAATTGGTAAAATTGAACAACCCTCAAGGATACCTGCAAAATAGAGTATACTCCTAACAAGGCATCTGCAACCAAGTAAACAAGAAAGCCACACAATTACCTTGTACATAAATCTATATAAATAATTCCATATCCACACTATATAGAGAAGTCAAGTATCCCCTGACCATGCTCTATAGTGATTTATAGACGAAAAGGGATAGATCCAAGGTGTCACCAGAACAAGTAATCCATGTAATAAAAATATAGACCATAGAGGACCAGATCTAAGGATCTTGTCCAAGTAATCCCATCGAGTCACATGGGCATCCCTGGTGGATACTCGGTTAGGCACTACATGTAGTCCTAGGAGCATGGCAATAGAAAGTCCTACGTGACCCCAAGCTAGTCGGACCCACAGGGTCATGAGGCCAAAGGTATCCCAAAGAATTAAGACCGAAGGGGAAGATTTAACCCAAGGCATCGACTTCTATGTTCCAAATCAATTGAGAGAAATCCATGGCATCTATAAAACCTGTCATTAAATAATTAATGAATTCAATTTATATATTCGTAAACATGTGAGTGTACCCACTCACATCAAAATTCACAAGCCATGAGTATAACCACTCATGAAACCATTTATCATTAACTAAGAAGATGGGCCTACCCTCCCATATAATCCATTTAACATTCCATTGGTAATTTAATATAGTTATTCTATGACGACCCATACTTTACATATATTGTTAATAATTCAAAATTGAAGCATACTTATTACAACATATAACAAAACCATGAAAGGACCATATAGGTATAGTATCTTTAGAAACTGGGAAACATAAACAACTGGTTCATAAAGCGTCTACACTGTCTCCCATTTATTTCATCATATCTATAGTCCCTTTTGGCATATCTTACTTAATAACCTTCTTCCTGATATGGGGAAAGAAAACATACAAAAGGGTGAGCTCAAATGCTCAGTAAGGGTAAACAAAAGAAATATCAATCACATCATATTCATAAGAACATAACTTTTGGAAATCTTAACCTGCAAAAGAGAGCATAATTTCATAACATGGGATAAATCATAGTAGTGAAATGGAATCCCAATAATCATAACATAAAACATGAAAATTTGTGGCATACACACATAAACATAGAGAATCATTTCTTATTAGTCAAGACCCATTGCCAAGACTATCTTAGGGGACAAAGTCCATTTCTGAACCGAGTTCACTCCTCGTTTCAGTCTTGTTTCACTGAACCGGTATAACCTACCATTCCAGCCTTGTCTATCTCATGAGATATAAAATCTTTACCCAATGCATTGGAGGGAGATATAGGTCCCACCCATCTCATAATTATACCATTCTTATGTGTGCCACAAAATCATAAATCATACATCATTGCATAACCCATGTAATAAAAATGGGAATCTTAAACATCGGGACATCATAAAACAATTCATATAAGATAAAGAAATTCATAAAAATATTTCCATCACAAAATAATCAAATCAATGTAATAATAGGGATAGAGGCAGAACCCTTTATTATCTTATATGGAAAATGATTTTGATAAAACTCTTGAACTCCATTCTTGAGGAAAATATCCTTTTTTTACTTCAAAAACATTTTTCCTTTCTTAACATGTCATACAATTTTAAACTAAAAGAAGATGATTAAAAATAAACTTGAAAACTTGTAAAGTAAGATTCTTGGAAATATTTTTTTAAAATCCATTCATGCCGTATAATTTAAAAAAACATTCTTGTCGTACTTTTTTCGGAAAAGTCAAAAAGTACCTCGTACGAAAAACGACAAAAGATTCCTTTCATATCTTTTACTAAAAACTCACCGAAGGGTAAAATTGGATATAAAATATTGTAGAAGGATATAAATATTACATATTTAGGAAAAATGGATGTGGATGATAAAATATACCTCAGTAAATTCCAAAGTATAAACAATCTCGGATAAAAATGAGATTGTGATATTTCCCTTACCTTAGGTCCGATTTTCCTCGTAAGTGTCTGAAACTCCTGTATAATGATTTAAATAATGTTATTTACTTATTCCAAAATCATACATATTGTTATGATATCATATATGGTCATATTCTTAGCTTCTTATTAGTAATATTCCATTACTACTTGTTATTCGGGTGTTTATTACTTTTTGTTCTTATGCGTGTTTTGTCGAATAAATTCTTATTCTTATATTTAGGTTGTAGATACCTCATTTCCAGAATGGTATTAGTGTAATATATATCGTATTAATTCATTCAATTCATTTATATAATCATTATGAAATGAAGATCATGTAGAACAAGTCGCATCACATCGTGGAGACGGTATTCCGTACGTACGCACGAGTGATGATATCGTTCCTATGATCGTGGAATTGTATTGGAGTGTATGTATACTATTTAAGAATCAATATAACATTATAATAGTCATATATAGTCATTATTTACACCATTATACCCATTCAAGTAAGGTGGTGGTGTAAAATAGATTACACCACGGCGTGGAGATGGTATTCCGTACGAACGCACGCGCAGTGATTTCATTTTCCGTAGGATGGATAGATGGTGAAATAGGGTTGTTTCATACTTATAATAACATATCAGTATATGAGTGATACTGATGTTATTACTTCATAATGAAACAACTAAATAAGAATAAGTGGAAGAAGAAATAAAGATGAAAGAATCGGTAACGGACATTACCTCTTCTTTGAAGTGCTTCTTTGAGAGCTCCTTTTAGGGCACTAAAATAGGTCTTTTAAGAAGACCAGAACCTCTAGGATGTTTCTAGGGAAGTGGAGAGGAGAAATTGGAAGGCGTGGGCCGAGATTGAAGGCTCCAAGTGGTGTGAGGAAGACGGGGAGGAGGTTCCCTTTTATAAGGGAGGAGAGGGGCACTTTGGAATAACTAAAAATATTATTTTATTATAAAGTCAAATTCGGTTTTTAATAGCTCCAAATTGATATATTTCGAAGATAAGGTGGTTAGGGGTCGAAATCCTCTCATCCAATAGAATTTAGACAAGTTTAGGTATCAATTGTAACCTTATCATTTATATTTAACTTTAAGTTAGATAATTTAACTTTTACCGTGTCTTCTTGTTTTTCTTACACTATAAGGTTAATAAACTTACTATATCAAGCCAAACGAACCCCAAGATGTTTATTATTAAAATATATAATCTTATCTAATTCATTTGGCCTAACCATAGATTTATAGGAATAAAATAACAATTAATAATATAATATTTGTTTTAAAAACTATTTTATTTCTATTTTGACATTATTTAGTAATTGATTTTTGTGAAAATCATAACAAAATGATTAGTTCGATCCAAGTTACTTAAATAAATACTATCATGTCATATTAACCTATAAAATTAGTTCAATTCATAAAAAGTCTCAAATTACATTTGTTTTAGTATTTATAACATCAATTTTGTCAATATTTCATTAATAAGATAATTACTGCATCATCATTGTGTCATAAATAAATTAAATTATTTAACGTCTAAAAATTACAAATAAAATACCATTATGTAAGAAATCTTTTTATCTTTCTAATTAATATTTATAGTCGAATTTATCTTATGTATAACCCCATAT
Source organism: Viscum album (assembly GCA_963277665.1). Classification (NCBI taxonomy): domain Eukaryota; kingdom Viridiplantae; phylum Streptophyta; class Magnoliopsida; order Santalales; family Viscaceae; genus Viscum; species Viscum album. The sequence continues at coordinate 1,958,205,162 of OY728127.1, forward strand.
TAAAAATGATTTACTTATTAAACTTTTATTTTAACTATTTTAACCTTTCTTTAAATAAATTAATAATAAATGTCCTAATCTAATCCAAGTGGGACTAAATGGTCATATTTTATTCCTAAGGTTGTTTTTGGTCGAATTAATGTTGTCCAATAGAATTAGGACATGTGTTAGGGTAATAATAATATCATTTTTACCCTTAATTACCGTATTTACTTTTAACCATGGTAAAAAAAGTAAAAAGTTACTATTCACCAAAAAATTATTTTTATCTCATTGAACCACATTTTACTTACTGACATCAACCGTGTCTCTCGGATTTTCAAAATTCTACTCACAGAAGCGGTAAAATTAAGTTTTATGAAAAATTCAGTTTTTTAACTACCACTTAGTGGTTTCACTATTCATCAAAAATTGAAAGTTTTCAGAAAAATACCAAAATTTCACCCTAAGCTAATTTCGATATTACGAATCCAAAAATGAAGTCCATTTTGAAAAATAAAATTTATAAAATTTCAAAAAGTTGTTATTACTATTCATAACGGCTAGTTTTAATAATATTTTAATAGCATATCATTGTTTAGTGAAACTCGGTATTGCGTACGACACAAGCTATCGAGGAAGGCCGCAGTTGCGTGTAAAGCAAGACAAGCTAGTGTTGTGTGTAGTGAAAGATTCCTTTGATGATTTATATAACATAAAAACAAAATATTTCACATAAAAGTCTCAGGTGTTACATTCTACCCCCCTTAAAATGAATTTCTCCCTCAAAATTCGTCACTTTGTAACAAACAGACGAGGATACCTATCCCTCATCATATCCTCAAGCTCCCATGTAGCTTCTTCTAATTGGTGGTTCCTCTATAAAACTTTCACCAAGCGAGTGGTCTTGTTTCATATGACTTTTTCTCTACGATCCAGAATCTCTCTCGGCTGTTCTTCATAAGAAAGATCTTGCTCCAGCGGTACAACTTCTGAGCTGAGTACATGTGAAGGATCAGGTATGTACTTTCTCAGGAGAGATACATGGAACACATCGTGTACTTGAGAGAGATTCGGTGGAAGTTCCAATCGGTAAGCTACCTTCCCGACACGATCCAGTATTTCGAAAGGACCGATATATCTAGGGCTTAACTTCCCCTTCTTTCCAAATCTCATGACTCTCTTCCAGGGAGATATTCGTAAGAACACTTTATCACCCACTTCAAACTCTAGGTATTTTCTTCGGTTGTCAGCATAACTTTTCTGTCGACTCTGAGTTGCTCTTATGTGTCTTTGAATAGATCTGACCTTTTCTGCCATTTCATCAACGAGATCAGGTCCTAATAGCTTTCTTTACCCAACTTCATCCCAACAAGTTGGAGTCCTGCATTTCTTTCCATAGAGAGCCTCATAAAGAGCCATCTGAATACTGGAGTGAAAGCTATTATTATAATAAAATTCCACCAATGGTAGGTGTTGATCCCAACCACCTTTGAAATCCATAGAGCAAGCTCTCAATATATCTTCTAGATTTTGAATTGTTCTCTTAGACTGACCGTCTGTCTGAGGATGATAAGCAGTGCTGAAACTCAACTATGTATCCAGAGTATGCTGGAGACTTCTCCAGAACTTCGAGGTAAATCTCGGATCCCGATCAGATATAATAGAAAGTGGTACTCCATGCAATCTTACCACTTCCTTTACATATATCCTGGCAAGCTGATCCAGAGAGAAATACTCTCTAATAGCAATGAAGTGTGCAGACTTGGTAAGACGATCAACTATGACCTAGATAGCATTATTGCCTTTGGATGTTTTAGGAAGTCCTGTGACAAAGTCCATAGTGATGTTTTCCCATTTCCATTCAGGTATGGGTAATGGTTGTAACATCCACTTAGACTTCTGTCTCTTAGCTTTAACTTGCTGAAAAACCAAGCATCGAGAGACATATTCCGCAACATCTCTTTTCATGCCATCCCACCAGAAGTAATATTTCAGGTCCCTATACATCTTCGTGCTTCCAAGATGAATAGAGAATGAAGAACTATGAGCCTCATCCAGCAGCTCCTTCTTTAATTCCAGGATGGGAGGAACACAAACCCGATTCCTGAACTTTATTATCCCATCACAATCAAGGTTGAATTCAGGAACATTTCTCACCTTCTTTTGTAACTCGACATATTCTTTCCGTGCCTCTTTAATCTTCACATGTATATATGGTTGAACATTCATTTGAGAAAGATAAGATTTTTCCCCTTCCATTATAATTCCAAGATCCATGCTTTGTAAATCCATAAATATTGGATCTTTTGTGATCCTCATCATGGATAAACTGGCATGGTCTTGTCGACTTAATGCATCTGCCACCTTGTTTGCTTTCCCAGGGTGGCAATGGATTGAGTAGTCATAATTCTTAATCAGCTCCAACCATCTTCTTTGACGCATATTCAGCTCCTTTTGTGTGAAAATATACATTAAACTTTTATGAACAGTATAAATGTCACACCTTTCTCCATAAAGATAATGCCTCCAAATATTTAATGCAAAGATTACTGCAGCTAACTCCAAATCATGTGTTGGGTAATTTTTCTCATGGATTTTCAACTGTCGTGAGTCATAAGCTATCACCATATCATTTTTCATATGAACACACCCCAATCCCTTCTTGGATGCATCACTATAGATCACAAACCTTTCTCCACTACAAGTCATTGTGAGCACAGGTGCACTGGATAACCTTCTTTTCAACTCCTTGAAATTCTCTTCACATTCCTCCATCCAAACAAACTTAACTCCTTTCCGAGTCAACTTGGTGAGTGGATTAGATAATCATGAAAAATATTTCACCAAATGTCGATAATACCCAGCCAAACCAAGAAAACTTCGGATCTCAGTTACTGTTGTTGGTCTCGACCATCTTTCGATAACCTCTGTTTTTGCTGGATCCACAGATATCCCCTCTTTTGAGATTATATGACCCAAAAATGAAACTTTTTGAAGCCAAAATTCACACTTGGTAGATTTGGCATAAAGCTTCTCCTTTCTCAGGGTCTTCAATATATTTCTCAAGTGATCTTCATGTTCTTCCTTGCTCTTTGAATAGACAAGAATATCGTCTATAAAGACCACCACAAATTGATCAAGATAGTCTCTAAATACTCTATTCATCAGATCCATGAAGATAGGAGGGGAATTAGTAAGACCAAATGGCATCACTATAAATTCATAGTGTCCATACCTTGTACAGAAAGTTGTCTTTGGTATATCCTCCCTTTTGACCCTTAATTGATGATACCCTGAACGAAGATCAATCTTAAAAAAGTATTGTACTCCGCGTAGTTGGTCAAATAAGTCATCAATGCGCGGGAGAGGATATTTGTTATTGATAGTGATATTGTTAAGTTCTCGATAATCAATGCAGAGTCTCATTGATCCATATTTCTTCTTAACAAATAGAACAGGTGCTCCCCAAGGTGATGCACTAGGGCGTATGAATCCCTTATCAAGATTATCTTGGAGTTTCTTCTTCAATTCCTGCAACTCAATTGGGGCCATTCTATATGATGTCTTTGAAATAGGCAAAGCACTCGGTACGAGTTCTATTGAAAACTCAACTTCACGATTTTGTGTAAGACCCGGTAATTCCTCCGGAAAGACATCATCAAACTCCCATAAAATGGGAATATTCTTAATCGTGAGTTTCTCACCAAAAATTTGAGATAAATAACCTTCATTTAGTGGAATCAAGACCCATAAGGTAGAAGGAATTTCCACTGGAAGGTTATGTTCATCCTTGCATTGATAGACGATCATAGATTGATCTGGAATATGAAATGTGACTTCCCTTATTTGGAAAATGATATGATCTCCATATAAAAAAATCCAATCCATGCTAAGAATCACATCAAATTCCACTATAGGAAAGATCACAAGATTTGCAGGAAGCACTTTCCCACAAACTTCGATCGGAGAAGAATTATAAACTTTTGATGCGACTGTTGTGCCATTAGGTGTTGTCACAGCTAACTCAACATCTAATTTTTGAGGTAATACGGTGATACCCTTAGAAAATTCTTTAGAAATAAATGAGTGGGTGGATCCAGAATCAAATAAAACATTTGCTACTTTAGAGTGGATGGTAAGTGTACCTTTCACCACATCGTTATCGTACTCCACATCACTGATAGAAATTGCATGTGACTTTCCTTTGTCTTTAGCCTTAAGATTTTGTTGACGTCGACCATCATCATCAACCCTTGGATTAGGGCATTTATTGGCATAATGTCCTATCTCCTTCCACTTGAATAATTGAAGTGTAGTAGGTTCATTCTGTGTATCCCTTCCTTTGTTTGCATCATTAGACATCTTCTTCCCATCATCGCGGCATTCAAATGCCCGATGACCTTCCTTTCTACACTCGAAACATTTACTTGTCCCTTTAAGACAACTCCCTCCATGTTTCTTTCCACACTTTGAGAATAAGGGAAAAATCATCTTCTTTTTAGTGTGCTCTTTAGATTTTCCTTTGAATTCCATTTTCCTTTTCTTATCAAACCCATATGACTGATGGGTTACTCCAATCTCTATCTCAACTTTGAGAGCACATCGAATGATTTCCTCGTAGCTATTGAAGTCCCTTATGGCTAAGGACCTTCGAAGACTTAGTTTTAAGCCACTAAAGAATTGATCGATCTTACTCTCAGGTTGGATAATAATACTAGAAGCGCACCTTGCAAGTCTTGTAAAATTTTCTTCATAGGTACGAACAGATTCATCATCCTTTTGATTCGGTTCAAGAAACTATTTCTCCATCTTTGTTCGGAGAATACGAGGGATGTACTTATTGAAAAATATGTTCTTGAACTCGTCCCATTCCATGGACTCAATTTCATCCCTTTGCCTCGTATTCATAATAAGATTCCACCATTGATCATCATCACCTTCCAAACGATACACTATTAAGATGACTTTATCATGCTCAGAACATTGAAGAACTGAAAATATCTTTTCAGTAGTACTAATCCATTGTTCAGCAACAAATGGATCAGTAGACCTGCTGAATGAAGGTGGACACTGTCTCATGAAGGATTCAATAGAATGTTGCTCCTTCCTTTCCTCGTTTGGAAGTCCTGCATGATTCATAGTTTGAGAAAGTTGTGTGAGCATGGATACAAGATTTTGCATTCCAACTCCCATAACGTTTGGTTGCTCAGGGGGACAATCATTGCATTTCCCGTCACATTCCGCATTAACACGGTTCCTTCGGGTTCCATCCATTGACTAAAACCAAGAAGAATAGTCTGAGAAACACTAATTATAATAGGAAAACCACATAATCAAGAATAAAATTTCACACTTAAGGTATTATCCTAGGTTATTCATGGACATTTCTAAAACACTAATATTATGTTCTATGCTTAGACTTATCCGTAGGGTTCTTACTAAGGCTTTCACATCCTAGTTTCCAAAGGTTGACTATACCTTTCCTCTGATACAAACTATAACGACCCATACTTTACATACATTGTTAATACTCCAAAATTGAAGCATACTTATTACAACATATAACAAAACCACGAATGGACCGTATAGGTATAGTATGTTTAGAAACTGGGAAACATAAACAACTGGTTCATAAAGCGTCTACACTGTCTCCCATTTATTTCATCATATATATAGTCCCTTTTGGAATATCTTAGTTAATAACCTTCTTCCTGACCTGGGGAAAGAAAACATACAAAAGGGTGAGCTCAAATGCTCAGTAAGGGTAAACAAAAGAAATATCAATCACATCATATTCATAAGAACATAACTTTTGGAAATATTAACCTGCAAAAGAGAGCATAATTTCATAACATGGGATAAATCATAGTAGTGAAATGGAATCCCAATAATTATAACATAAAACATGAAAATTTGTGGCATACACACATAATCATAGAGAATCATTTATTATTAGTCAAGACTCAATTCCAAGACTATCTTAGTGGACAAAGTCCATTTCTGAACCGAGTTCACTCCTCGTTTCAGTCCTGTTTCACTGAACCGGTATAACCTACCATTCCAGCCATTTCTATCTCATGAGATATAAAATCTTTACCCAATGAATTGGAGGGAGATATAGTTCCCACCCATCTCATAATGATACAATTCTTATGTGTCCCACAAAGTCATAAATCATACATTATTGCATAACCCATGTAATAAAAATGGGAATCTTAAACATCAGGACATCATAAAACAATTCATATAAGATAAAGGAATTCATAAAAATATTTCCTTCACAACATAATCAAATCAATGTAATAATAGGGATAGAGACAGAACCCTTTATTATCATAGATGGAAAATGATTTTGATAAAACTCTTGAACTCCATTCTTGAGTAAAATATCCTTTTTACTTCAAAAACATTGTTCCTTTATTAACATGTCATACAATTTTAAACTAAAAGAAGTTGATTAAAAATAAACTTTAAAACTTTTAAAGGAAGATTCTTGGAAATATTTTTTTAAAATCCATTCATGCCGTATAAGTTAAAAAAACATTCTTCTCGTACTTTTTTCGGAAAAGTCAAAAAGTACCTCGTGCGAAAAATGACAAAAGATTCCTTTCATATCTTTTACTAAAAACTCAATGAAGGGTAAAATTGGATATAAACTATTGTAGAAGGATATAAATATTACATATTGATGAAACACGGATGTGGATGATAAAATACACCCCAGTAAATTCCAAAGTATAAACAATCTCGGATAAAAATGAGATTGTGATATTTCCCTTACCTTAGGTCCGATTTGCCTCGTAAGTGTCCGAACCTCTTGTATAATGATTTAAATAATGTTATTTACTTATTCCAAAATCATAATTATTGTAATGATATCATATATGGTCATATTCTTAGCTTATTATTAGTAATATTTCATTACTACTTGTTATTCGGGTGTTTATTACTTTTTGTTCTTATGCGTGTTTTGTCGAATAAATTCTTATTCTTATATTTAGGTTATAGATACCTCATTTATAGAATGGTATTAGTGTAATATATATCATATTTATTCATTCAATTCATTTATATAATCATTACGAAATGAAGATCATGTATAAGGAGTCGCATCACATTATGGAGACGGTATTCCGTACGTACGCACGAGTGATGATATCATTCCTATGATCGTGGAATTGTATTGGAGTGTATGTATACTATTTTAGAATCAATATCAATTTATAATAGTCATATATAGTCATTATTTAAACCATTATACCCATTCAATTAAGTTGGTGGTGGAAAATAGATTACACCACGGCGTGGAGACGTTATTCCGTACGTACGCACGCATGGTGATTTCATTTTATCTAGGATGGATAGATGGTGAAATATGGGTGTTTCATACTTATAATTACATATCAGTATATGAGTGATACTTATGTTATTACTTCATAATGAAACAACTAAAGAAGAAGAAGTGGTAGAAGAAATAAAGATGAAAGAATCAGTAACAGACATTACCTCTTCTTTGAAGTGCTTCTTTGAGACCTCCTTTTAGGGCACTAAAATAGGTCTTTGAAGAAGACCAGAAACACTAGGATGTTTCTAGGGAAGTGGAGAGGAGAAATTGGCAAGGTTTGGACGAGATTTAAGGCTCAATGTGGTGTGAGGAAGAGGGGGAGGAGGTGCCCTTTTATAAGGGAGGAGAGGGGCACCTTTGGAATAACTAAAAATATTATTTTATTATAAAGTAAAATTCCGTTTTCAATAGCTCAAAATTTATATATTTCGAAGCTAAAGTGGTTAGGGGTCGAAATAATCTCATCAAATAGAGTCTAGACAAGTTTAGGTATCAATTTTAACCTTATCATTTAGATTTAACATTAAGTTAGATAATTTAACTTTTACCATGTCTTCTTGTTTTCTTACACTATAAGGTTAATAAACATTCTATATCAAGCCAAAAGAACCTAAAGTTGTTTATTATTAAAATATATAACCTTATATAAGTAATTTGGCCGAACCTTAGATTTTTTGGAATAAAATAACAATTAATTATATAATATTTGTTTTAAAAACTATTTGTTTTAAAAACTATTTTATGTCAATTTTGACACTATTTAGTAATTTCTTTTTGTGAAAATCATAGCACAATGATTAGTTCTAACCAAGTTACTTAAATCAATACTAACATGTAATATTAACCTATAAAATTAGTGTAATTCATAAAAAGTCTCAAATTACATTTATTTGGGTATTTATAACATCAATTATGTCAATATATCATTAATATGATAATTACTGCATCATCATTGTGTCATAAATAAATTAAATTATATAATGTCTAAAAATTACAAATAAAATACCATTATGTAAGAAATATTTTTAGCTTTCTAATGAATATTTATAGTCGAATTTATCTTATGTATAACCCCATATTAAAAATGATTTACTTATTAAACTTTGATTTTAACTATTTTAACCCCTCTTTAAATAAATTAATAATAAATGTCCTAATCTAATCCAAGTGGGAGTAAATGGTCATATTTTTTTCCTAAGTTTGTTTTTGGTCGAATTAAACTTGTCCAATATAATTATGACATGTGTTAGGGTAATAATAATATCATTTTTACCCTTAATTACCCTATTTACTTTTAACCGTGGTAAAACAAAGTAAAAAGTTACTATTCAGCAAAAAATTATTTTCATCTCATTGAACCACATTTTACTTACTGACATCAACTGTGTCTATCGGATTTTCAAAATTCCACTCACTGAAGCGGTAAAATTATGTTTTATGAAAAATTCAGTTTTTTAACTACCACTTAGTGGTTTCACTACTCATCAAAAATTGAAAGTTTTCAGAAAAATACCAAAATTTCACCCTAGGCTAATTTTGATATTCCGAATCCAAAAATGAAGTCTATTTTGAAAAATAAAATTTATAAAATTTCAATAGGTGGTTATTACTATTCATAACGGCTAGTTTTAATAATATTTTAATAGCATATCATTGTTTAGTGAAACTCGGTATTGCGTATGACACAAGCTATCGAGGAAGGCCGCGGTTGCGTGTAAAGCAAGCCAAGATAGTGTTGTGTGTAGCGAAAGATTCCTTTGATGATTTATATAACATAAAAACAAAATATTTCACATAAAAGTATCGGGTGTTAAATATTCCCACCCATATCATCCATTTAACATGCCAAACTATCGAAAAAGAGAGGGCATAACATGATATTCATAAAGTAAGGTGGAAGTAGATCTCCTAAACAAGCTTCCTATGATACCAAAGTATTGACATGATTTCTATAACTGGGAAAACACAAGAAAACACCCCTTGGGTTGTTTAAACTGGCATAAACAAGACATTTTTGAAGGTGCACCCCTTGGGTGACCTCGAAATGAGAAACTTGTGCCAATGAACCTAAGTGGAACCCATGGTTAACCTCATTAGGTCCGACTATAGCAACCAAGATCTACACACTCACAAAAGTGACCTTTTTGAAATTTCCAAGATATTTCATAATGGAAGAACACCCAAAAAAAACACATATAAATACTAATGAAGGTATAGACTACCTACCTCGCCTTGGTAGTTGAAAGATCATTCAGTATCGTGTCATGATTCATCCCAGTTTTCAAGAAATATGGAGAATGGAAAAATAAAGTAATATTAGGGCATATGAGCCTAAATATAAATATGGAAGTTGTTGTTTAAATGAATCAAGAATGACTAAAAAGGAATGTAGGCCTTATAGATGTAGATCTGAAGAGATGATATAAAATCAAAATGGAGATAGCTCAGAAGAACAGGATCAATGACCGTGTGAGGCACCAAAAGGAAGCTCCACGGGATGCCTCATATGAATGGGAGAAGAAATCCCAGTTTTGGTTTTTTAAAAATAGACTAGTTTTCATTTAATAATTAAAAAAACATACAGTAGTGTCACACAATTTCCCAAATAGTGTGGAAACCATGCACACCTCACTACCTAGCAAGGGAGCTTCGAACAGTAACCCCACATGGTTCGACTAACCATGGGATGACCCTATGAAGGAATCTTTCAAGAACCTAAACCCTTTCATACATCACAAACGGTTTAGAATAACCGCATTCAAGACATACACAAACTGTATGTCGTGCCATTTTCATCCCAAAACATGATTTCGGCCACCGAATATGCCTCATATACCTCCAAAACACCTGTGATAAAGTTTTTCATTCACATGAGGCCATAAAAAATCCTTTAAATAGAAAAGAAAAGTATAAAAACCTTTCCCTCAAACCAATGTTCTTACATAACCACTTCTGAACATGGTCATCGACAACAAAATTTAGGATCTTCTAATCACTGCTAATTGGATCTATTTATTAGAGGAAATTAGAATCGCCAATAATTGATGAGTGTACGATGAATTCAAAGAAAAATTATGGTGGGGTGGGGTTAATACCCCCTCATATATAATCTCCTCTAAAATCAGACCCATTTTTATGAATATTACCTATAACAACCTCTAATCAGATTTTGCGGGAACATATCAGCAGTTATGGGTAACCACCGATAATGTGTTTATAGAGTGTTATAACAACCTATAAATGAAAAAACTCACTTCTAATCACCCTATTTTTTTTGTATTGATATAACATTAATAAATATATCGTTAGAATGAATGTGTATATGAAGACCTAGGACAAAATGGCCATCTACTTTGAGGACATTATTGAAGATGGACATGATATATAAGTGTTTCTCACTAACTAGAGAATATATAAGATGTATAGAACTAATTTCCAAAAATTGATATTAAATTATGAAGTTATTTCCTATAATTCATACCACTTTATCATCTTATTTTATATTCGTGTTCGAAATCAGCACATAAAAGTTACAATATCCAAAAAATTTTAATATTCAGCGAATTTATTCTTATTTCATTCATAGTAAAAACTATAGTATGAATGTAAATTTATTTTCGACTAAATATTATAAATGAATTTCTTTAAATTTTTTCATTATTCACGATTTATTTAAAAACACAGAATTCAATAAAAATTTATGTATGAAAATTATGAATTTTATATTAAATAATATTCTCCAAATAACATTAAAATTTATTATTTATATGAAAAAATTATACTTTAAAAATGAATTTTTATTAAATTATTTGTTTTTCATTTTTTATATACATCACATCGATATTTAATAATATTAATATAAAACATGTAAAAATATATTCATATATAAATAAATTATTTTGAGAATAATGTTTTGTTTAATTTTTATATTATTTTTTAATTATATTTTAGCAAATTTTATACTGAAAATACCCAATATCATTATACCTATGTGATACATGTATATCCAACAAAAATATTTATATCACCCACATTTCAATTCATAATAGGTATATTTCCCCCTTAAAACCATTATATTCAGTCCATTACAACATCTAAAATTGTACTTTTTATTCCATTAGTTTTCAATTTATATTTCATTATTTCCTTTTTCTACTAATGTTTTCTTTCCTGAAATTTTTTTAATTATAGTATTGGTGATTATCATGGGATAATATGATATAGGAAATTTCATATAATTAAAAATAATATAATTTTCAATTTATGGACCCATTTTAATTTATTAACTAATAATTGTTTTGAACATCCATTTATTGTAATATAATATTGTACATAATATATTTTTTCATTAAAATTTATCTTACTAATTCTAAATGAATATATAAAATGATAAAATATTGCTTTATATCTTGTATAACACACTTCCTTGTCAATATTAAATATTTGGACAATAGAAAATATTAAATATAACCAACATAATATAATTCGAGGAAAGATAATGTGCCATAAATCATTGTGTGTTAAAAAATACCTTAATTCAAAAATATTCAAAAAAGTATCAATAGACATGCATTATTAAATGTTATCATATTTTTCAATGAGAAGTACTTAAAATACATATCTCAGTAAACTAGTAATATACAAGAGGTCTCTTCGTCATTAGAGGGAGAACACAAAAATATAGTATTATCTCAAATAATCTCATCAATAATGATGATTTAATCCAACCTCTTCATCATAAGAGACAATAGACTCTTACCGAAGAGAATATACCACAACACAATATGTAATAAAATTCCCTCTGAATATCATGTCCACCATTTGGAGTTTGGGACAATATTTTCAAATAAATCCATTCAATATGAAAATTTATCTAATCTAATGCCAAATTGAAGGACATAAATGATAGAAAAATCAAAGTTAGGATCTATCAGGTAATCCTAAAACAAGAATAATTATTCTACTCTTCCACTAAAATGTGATACTAGGATGAGTGGATGTCCTAAAAGGAATAATATTGTAAAGAGAGAGAATTAAATCTTGGTAGTATACCATGATATGAACATCCCATAATTCAATGGGAAATTCTGACAGGTAACCCATATCTAATGATGACCACCATAGAAACTCAAAAATATAGAAAAAAATTCAACTCATCCCAAAAAATATGGATTATTGGTGAAAAGAAATAACCAAAATTATAAAAACATAATGGCCACTTAATGATTAAAAATATAAAAAAATACATAGTGGTATATTTTGAGTCCCACTCAAAACTATGACAATTTTTCCAAAAAATGTTTTAAATTAAAATTTTCATTATAATAATAATAATTAACAACTAATATCCAATGAAACATATTTCAATTCCTGTAATATGATTTCAAAATAAATTACAAAACTAAAATTTTATTATTTAAATAATGTTTTCTCCCTGAAACCACAAATCAATACACATAATTTTTTATGTAAATGTACAAATTAAAATTTAGAGTATGTTAATTTTTTAAAAAAATTAAAAAATTCTATTTGAAAATTATCATTCACATTAAATAAAATATCTTATTGACAGTAATTTAAAAATATAAACACCAATTTAATATAAATATATTTTAGTGGGTAAATTTATTAATTTCAATAATCCATTAAAAAAATCTATATAGTTAACCTATTCATTTATTAAGAACCCATTTAAAATAATAAAAACTAAAACTATTTCTATACACTATATTTTTTCTAATTTTGTAAACATAACCATTTTCATTTAAATTGTGATTTAACCTAGACAAATAATTAAGAAATATAACTAAATAAAATTAATTTTTAATTGAAAATATTCTTAATTTTTCCTAAATTGGATGAAATCATTCATAAGAGTGAACTAAAAGAAAATATATTCCAAAATAAAATTTAATTAGGGTTTAGTTTAAATGCTTGATTTGTATGCCCGGTTTTTGGAAAAAAGCCCAAACGATATAAGATTAACTATAAAAATATACGAATCAGGTGCATAGGCTTCAAAAATTTTACCATACCACACAAGCTTGCTGTTTTCCCTTAGTTAGACTCCCAATTTGACTAAAAAAATGAAAAATCACTATAAACCAACTTACCTTGATTATGAACAAATAAAAAGTCAATGTAAATATAAATTCATCTAAAATTATAGAGTAAAATGATAAAAATATTTAATTACAACCCAAAAATACATTATAACATGTGGCTCTGAATGAGAGAAGGATTACTATTCTATTATCATTCCTATCTTATGAGTTTGGATATTCACAGCTCTATTAAATTACAAAATCCAAAATTAGAAAGGGTCACTTGATACCATTTTATCATGAACCATCCTAGGATATCATAATGTTACACTTATGTTAGCTTGTGGAATGACTGAAGTGAATTACCGATCATTAATGTCTAAAATATAGTCTCAGAAAAAATATAGAAACAGACTTGGGCATGATTTCAACAAATAAATAATTATTAACACATGTTATAATTCTCTTTATATGTCTAACATGAAACATCTATAAGTTGAAATTTTTTGAAAAATGAAATAGTTAGATTCATTTTAAGGATCAAAAAAAAAATATATCCATAATTAACATACAATCTATATTAATATCACTTAATTAATGTAAAAAAATTAAAAAAAATCAATATTCCTGAAAGATAAAAGGTCGAATAATTATATGGTAATGTTAGAACAAAGTGCAACAAAAAATCAAATTGATTTAGAATATTCTACTATCTTGTGTTTAGCCTACAACATCACCACTAATATTTCACCCTAATAGAATACATAAATAAAATTCAATATAATGACCATTTTAGGGAAACAAGCTTGAAAAAAATACATAAAATATATTGTAATCATACAAAAAATACCAGTTTGTATCCTCTCCAAACCTCATCTATAAAATTTAGAGGTAAAATACTTTCATGATAGTTTGAAAATAATCCCCTAAAAGTGTCTTTTCCAATTTAATGAAAATAAAATCACAATAAAAAACACAAAAATTCATTTAAATGCAATAAATTTTTTTTCAGCATAAACCAAGATCATGTTATGAAATATTTTACGTGTTGATGAAAATTTAATTAAAAGTAATCATTTAAAGAAAAACATTTTAATACTCAATGTAAACTAATATGTGAAAAATAACCCCCTTTTTAGAAATAACAATTTTTCAACAATTTCATCCAAGAAATAGTTGTATAAAACATCATATCATCTAAATAAATAAATAATAAAAATCCAAACATAGAAAGAAAATGAAGTAGGGAATTAATTGAATAAATTAGAATAACAACATAATAACTTAGGTTAATTAAAAAAATAAGTTGAACATAAAATATATAAGAAAATTAATAAACCAAAAACCATCATCAATGGAGTATCCCTAAAGAAATAAGACAAATGAAAATAAGGGAACCTATACCATATCGAAAATGAACCCATTTTTTTAGGAAACATGATTCAAATATCATGTAATTAATTGGAGAATAAGTTTTGATAAACAATAGACCCTTCCATTATGTACTTACACAACATTCATTAAAAATGGAACAACTATGTGACATGGAAGTTTCATGAATCTTATAGTATTTTCAAATTTCAATGAACTGATAGGGATTAAAATATAAAACACTAATAGATAAAAAACTATTATAATTGAAAGTGATACAGGGGTATCAAATAGGTTAACAATGTAAAATCCATGTGCCTCATTTGATTTAATTTCATTCGTTAGTGATTAATTTTTTGGGTAAATGATTGTGAGGGAGCATGAGATTGAATACATTTCTTCCAATAATGGGAAAATATCTCATTAATAGGCGAATATAAATGTGAAGAATTTAAATTATGCAACCCCATAATTACCTTTCCCTTTTTAGGGAACATAAAATAAAAAATATACACCTTTCATTAAAAACATTAATTTGATTGGATCCATAGAAGAAGGGAAACAATTACTATGTGGAGCCCAAATTATCCATCATGATCTTATGGACAAAAAATATATGAAAAATATATTTATACAAGAAATAATCATTAAACATAATTATATATGGACATGTCATATTGAAGACAACCTGTTTATAAACATACGTAATATAATATAATCACAAAATTAATCGATATATCTTTAAAAAAGATGCATATATTAGGTCACCTTGCTTTCATGATTGTAATATAAATCACTATTACTATCAATTAGGAATTCATTAAACTAATATGGTCATGGATTTAAAAAATGTAATATTTTTATTGGTAAAGGGATATATATATATATATTCATTAAATAGATCTATAATATAAATAATATTATTCTCAATATTCTAATTTAATATAATTAATGAAGAACCTGATATAATTTACATTTCCAAATTTGAACACACTAATTGTTTTTATCTAGAATAAAATTACATGATTCATTATATGTTTATAATTAACATATCCTTGTAGAATAGTAAACATTTTAATAGATAGAAATAACTAATGGAAAATAAATGAATTACTGTTTCAATTATGAGGGAACACAAGTAATCTTCAATACATAAGATCACAAAATTTGAACTTCATAAGAAATCCCAAATCATATGATCCCCGGACACATGATAGTTTGAAAAATATTATTATACATTTAGATTTAAATATATAAACTATATTATTTATTTTTATAATTAAAATCATTTTCTTTATAGGTTCTCATTATAACATGGATCTTTTATAATGATAAATATAGCCTATGGATAATACAATATAGTTGATGAATTATTGATTTTATGATAACTTGAAATATATTATATCAATTTTCAATGATAAATAACCCATAACTACAAATTGAAGGTTTATAAATTGTCTATTTTTTGTTATTTTGTGTAACATTAATTTTTTTTAAAACTTAGTTTAAATTGTTTTAATTGAAAATTATAATTTATGATTTTTTTATAAATAAAAAATATATTTTCTAATTATTTTATTTTTTTAATCTTATTTTTTTATTTTTTAATATATGTTTATATATAGGCATGAAAAATTTTCCTATAACATTAAACTAGAAACATCCATGTTTTTTTCTCCAGATCCACCAAGGTAGTTTCTAGAAAAAATATTAAAGACATCCCACTTGAATAAGACATAAAAATACATTTAATTAATCTACCATTGAAAAAAAATCAATGCAGCCTCCTAAAAATATAACTAAAATCTATATTGCATTGAACCTACCTTGAAATTAATTATTTAAGATATAGGATATAGAAACATAAATTCTGGACCTCCTCAAGAAAAAAACACCATATATGAACTTTTTTAAAGCATATGTACAATACATTTCCAAAGAAAAATGTACAAAAAGTACTATCCAAAATGGAGATGCAACTATACAATAACGCATATCAAAATAATTCCTTGAATAATAAATATTACCAGGACACCAATTTTAGAATATATCATCACTTTTACCAATATAAATTGGTAATAATCATTACCTAATGTACCTTGTTGTAATCAACATAGATCCCTCGACGACACTTAACAGATCTAGCCAAATCGATGTCTATATTGCCAAGTGTTTCCTTGAAAATTTGATAACCAAATTTAGTTAAACAATCTTATTGGATATAAACATCTATATTATCAATGAATATTTAACCTAAAACACATTGTGATGGTAATTTCATTAATATTTGGGTGAATTGTTACATAAATTCCAATTCTTGACACCAGTATATTTATCACTGTAGGTTTGGATTTAAAATAAAAATTAATAATGGAATTATCTATCCAATGGATCTATACTAAGACATGTAATGTAAAATGTTTAATTTTTATTTATTTGAAATAATTATTCATAGCTATATAGTACATATCACTATTTTGTTAACACATTTAAATAAAATCTTGTGACTTTAGAGATGAGATACATAACCTCTTTTATTACAAATCATTTCTTCAAAATATATTCTAATAAATATCTAAAAATGAATTCATCCTTATAAAATTCTAAGATATAATGTCTTGAAAAAATGTGAAAATATATTTGAGTGAGATCAAATGATTAGTATGGGAACTGCTAATATCAATGGTACATAAAAGATTTATTGTTATATCATAAAATAATGAGTTCTTTTCACATGATATCATTAGAATAAAAATATTTGATAATTGATAAAGATGTTGTAATGTTGGATCAAAGTAAAAAATCAATATTTATGATCCTAATGACAAAAAATATCCCATGAAAATATTAATACATAATCATAAGTTTATAATCAGGTGATATAAATAAATAAATTATGAAAATGAGAATAGATTAACTTAGAAAATAATAATATATATTAATTTTCTCTTTTCAAAGCATCCTAACATTGTGTATGATGATACATGTGTCACATCATGTATAACCTTATGAATATAGCTTACCAAATCATGCCTATGTATAAAATAATATATTAGGAATCACTAACCACTTCCCATAATAATCATTTGAGATATAATGTTTTAAATAATTAATTTTAGGGCTATATAATTTTTTTCCCACCCATTATCGAATATATATCTTTTCAATGGTGTTATATATGATGTTAATCAAACTTATTTAAAATAATTTCATGATTAACCAATGAAAATAAAATAGGCAACATATAAAACGTCACTTGGTGAAATTCATGCATGAATGATATAGTCCTCCTAATTAAATACATATATTAGGTACTTGGAGGAACAATTACATAGAAAAACACAAACAAAAACAAAAACACAGTTAACCCCAATGCTAGGTCATAGACACCCCAATGGATGACCCACCCATTGATATCCTGAATACCAACACACATTATTCCCTAAAAAGGCCTTTAATAACTATCCATAATCATCTACTAGGATACATTTCCCCTATACCCTACCATAAATTTTCTATGAATTCTATCCATATGAGATAGCCTCCCAATGTAATGACAGACAACCCCATAATCTCACTAGATTCCATGTTAGTGAAATAGAAAACCAACAAACCACCACCCCTAATGTCTTGTGGGGGTTCACCAGTCTCATCTATACATGGAAACACATTCACTATGGGCCACGATGTGCAGTGGTCATTCTCATCCCATTGTCCAATTCCTATAGAGATGATGACATATGTATTTATCTCCTTTATAAATAGATATACCAGATTCCTTCATACCGTATCTATGGTTACCCCATTCACTATTCAGAACCATTTCAGGCACCACGCTGCCTCACTTCATCAGAGAGCACCAACCATATCTAATGAATATAGAGAAGAAAAAAATTCATTGGATGATAAAAAATAGTTGGAATAGGAAAGAACCAAAATATTTTGAATTAATAACTATTTTAAAGAAAGATAAATTGATAAATTAATTAAGAAATAATATTTTGAATACAGAGGATGATTAATATAAAATATTCTATAGCCAATAAGAATTTATCTTTTAAAATAATTTAAAAAAACTATTGTATGAAAAAAATATTGAATATAAAATTAAAACATAGATAAAAAATATTATTCATAAATATATTACATCAAAATAATTTATAAAATCAACTAAAGAATAATATTATTGTATAAAAATGAAATATCCATGAAATGAAAGAGAAAATAAAATTTGAGATAGAGAAGGATATAATATATTATATAAAGAATAAATTTTTTAAATAAGTATGATGATGATTCAATGAAATTAAAATTAAATCAAGAAAAACCTTACAACCTTAGTAATGTGTACAAAAAATACCAATGAAATAGATATCATTAAATATAATAATATATACAATGAATAATAATTTATTTTTGATAAATGATTTGAATGGGATCGTGTATACCCCATATTAAAATAATTGGTTCATAATATTTAAAATTTCTCTATGAAATGAAGATGATATCCAGACAAACTATGAACATCATAATTTGTAAGGTATTATGGAATATTCAAAGTGTTATTATCTAGAAGAAATAGAAATCCACAAAAAAACAAAAAAAAATCAAATAAGGTAGAAAAATTATGTAAATGAATTATTAGTAAGATGAATACCTTTAGAACCCAAAGAGAGAACATTGATGGTGGTAACTCCTATGACTTAAAAAATTTAAAATATTACTAAATAATGATAGATAAATAAAAAGTAATTTACATAAAAATATGAATAAATTTTGAGGAAATGTAAGGCTTTATATTAAATGAACATAAAAATTATATAAATAATAAAAATACCTAAGGAATATTAAATAATTATATAGATCATGGGAAAAATTAGTAAAAACACCATAATCAACGATGTATAAACTAGAAGTAGGGTACTAATGTAAATATTTTCAAATAGAAAAAAATGAGTAGGACAAAATAAAATTGTGCTTTTGTAGATATTTCATCAATTTTTCTCTAATAAAATATACTAGTTAATAATCTCAAAAATTGATATTAAGAGGGAAATGCCTTCCAAGGATTCAAAATTTCACAGATATTCTATAACATCCAATAAAATGAACACATACCTACAAGTAAACTATTTTAAATCATTATTCAAATTTTTACCATTGACATTCATTTATTAAATAGTTAATAATTATTTTTAGTTTATATATATTATCGATTATTTGTAGTTTGAAATTATTAATTTCTATTTTGGATTAAAATTTTCATTCATAAATATTTTTTCATTGGTTCATATGAAAATAATTTTCATGGTACTTGAATAATAATTCTATATTATGTTTTGATGTTTTAATTAATTCTATGGGATTTTTGGTTATGTCCTGAAAAGTAAAAATACTTATCATGATTATTTTAGTAATTTTATCAACTGTATATTATTATTTTCATAAGGAGTAAATATTTTATTATTTTAATTTAAGGATTATAAAAAAAATAAACTAATTATTTATACCAAATATTATATATATATATTTTTCATAATCATCCATGATGAAAATTACAGAACATCATTCATTTATGTGTTATAACATACCCAAACATGGTCACTAATGAACTAATACACAAGTATGAATATAATGAAATATTAATATGTATTAACTATTAAAAATTATAATAATATAATTTAGATGTTTATAAAGTTTGAATGTAATAATTATGATGATCCATTGATATAATATTACTGAAATAAATTAGAAATATGATGATTATTTTTATCTATAGTTGAATCCCCCATTTAAAAACTTCTTCATTTTGATGAATTTGGGAAATATTCATTTGATTATAGGATATGAAAAATGTAGAAGGGGTATAAGAGAATTAAAATTTTTAGTCCATGGTAATATAATTTAATCTTAAGGGTTAATTAGTAGGGGCATAGGAGGGGTTGTTTTATACCTGATAATGAGTTCCATTTGTTAAAATACCCATGGATAAATGAATAAGGAAAGAAATTTCATTTGGTAATTAGATTAATAATATTAAATTCATGAGAATAAAAAATTAATTACATAACATTAAAAATATAGATTGTTTTGATCCTATTTTATATGTGCTTTTACCCTTTAATGTAGTAACTCATTTTTACTATGACCAATTAATTATTTTTCTAAAATATGATATTAGAACTTGTTTACATGTTTTTAAATGATTAATCCGAATATTAAATTTATTTTATTAAATTTATTTCCCAAAAATAGTTAATGTTTTTAAAATAAAAATAAAAAACACGTAAAATGATTATTTAAAAAATAATTTTTTCCATAAAATGTAATGATTATTTATTAATACCAATTATTAATCTTTAGTAGAATTTTAATATATTTTTAATATTTAAATGTTAAATTCATCTACAAATTTCATTTATAATAATCTATTCAATTTATTAATATAAATATAGAGAAAATATAAACAATTATTTGGAAGAATATCTATATTTATCCTTATATTATTTTCTTCTTATTTTTATGAAATTAAAAATAATATCATTAATTTTATTTATGTTTACAAAAAAATATATTATTTTATTTAAATACATAATTAAAATATAACAAATGTTAATTTTAAATAAAAATATATAATATGTAATAAAAGGAGGGTTTTCCAAAAAAACATATTTTATTGGCCTTGAATCAATACATTTGTATTCCGTATAATTCATTTTTTATTAGTTTATGTCATTCAAATATTTTATTTATGACTGCACTAATATTATCAATAATTTTTATTGGAATAATTATTTAAATATAATAAATTTAACAAAATGAAAATATTAGAAAATCAATTTCATGAGAACAAAATGTATTTTGGAAAATAAATTAGTATATTTTATTCTATATAAAAACCATTTACTATATTTAAAAAAAATTATTTATAATACATGAAAATATAGTTTAACATATAAATAAACAGTATTTATATTTTTCAAAAATACTTACTTATTGGCTTATAATGTATTTTGAATGTTATACATAGTGAATATATACCTTTTATAATAGTTACAAAAAGAAATACTTACCTCTAAAATATTCTGTAAAATAATTGTATTATAACTATAAAACCCCACCTATTTAGATGTAGGAACAAAATCATTTTCTACAAACATCATGTGTTTTGGATGTTTTTAAATAATTGAGGGCTCTATTGGAATATTCAACATGTTAGCCAGGGATGAAGGGTCTTTTTAGGGATATTGGATACAGTTCTTGGAAATATATTATATTGATATATGACATTGAGTATCTAGGGGAATACTACCAAATACAACATATATGTATGTTGAGGGGAAATAAATCTATTTATTTAACCATGTCACTAGGGACCCAAGGGATGGTACCTGTTGAGGTAAGAGATTCCATGTTTAGTTTTACTAGTTACATGGTAGGAAAATATTATGTATTTTTAATTATTAATTAACTGAATTTATTAATTAATAATATAAATTAAAATGATGCAATATTATCATTTCCTCCATGTAGAGGGATTAACCTATTCCTCTATTTCTGCATCCCCAATGTTGGAATGTGTTCATCAATACTCTATTTAATTTTCCTTCTATCCTTGGGTGATTTCATATGTATGTGTAGACTTCAGCTTTTATATAATAAATTTGTCTCTCTCTATGTCATCTTTCTATTATAGATGTGTATAATTTATAAATGATTCCAAATTTTGTGATTTCATCCATCTAAGGATGATTTTTCAAGTTCCATTTAATTTTTGTGGTTGTTCTGGGCCCCAATAAATGGTATCCATATTTATTTTTTATTTTTACATGTATTGGAATATGTATGATTAAAAATTAGAGACCCTTAATGATGTTAATTACTAAAAATTAAATATAATTGGATTTTTTGAATTCTTACAGTGAAACTGAGATCTATATTAGTTGTGACTATTCTATTATTTATTACAGAACATTTCAATAGTTAATGATAGACGTTGATTTTTTAGATATATTGGATATGTGACCACAATCTTTATATAGTATATTAATATTTAAATGTGGAAGGATTGTGTCCTAGAAAACAATCTAAAGTAATGAAGATTTAAAGAAGACTAATATAGACATGTTGTGACAACTTTTATGACTCTTATTGACTAATTATAATTTATTTAACACAAAGTCATGATTATTATTATGTTTTAGTGTTTAGTGATTTAAATAGATGTTTCATTTTTTCCCTTCATTTGTGTGTTCTAATGACGAGTCATTTGCCAATAATACTAGATTCGTGATGTATTGACCACATTGATGGGTGGAGTAAATCATTTTTTGGTGGTGTTTCATCCATTATATTCATTTTAATTGTGGTATGGTATCCACCCAATAATATTTATTTTCATATGAATCTCTGTCATTATATAATTATTTTGGTGGTAGATCATCTTCTTGATAGTTTTTATATTGTGATAGATCATTCACCTACATGAGGATTAGGGGAGATGAATCATTCTAGATGGGACACATTATCTACAACCATTTTTTTAGTTTGTGATACATAATTACGAAATGTTATGAATGTACGATAACTCATTAATATGCATGAAAGAGTGGTGATAACCCATTCACCATTACGTATGTGATAGGGTGTGGTGGATAATTCCCTTTCATGATTTATTTATATAATGTATATTATCCCCATTATATTACAATATAATGTAGGTATGCTCACTTTAATTTGGACTATTGACCTCTCAGTATTGTAACATTTAATTAATTTACAGGAATTTTTATAATTTCACACTAAGAATACATTTGTATTTACTAGTAATTATTAGTGTTTTTTTGTGGCATGTATATTTTTACTAAAACCACAAACGGGTGCTCTGGTACTCCAACAGATATTATGGTCATATTTATGAGTAATGGGAAGGGTCCATTGTTTTTTGGGTGAGTAGATGAATCATGGGTGATGTTATGATATAGGACTAGGATGAGACATGAGACCTAAATTTTCGGTATTATCAAAATTTTTACAAATATTGTATTTATTATATATAGTAATTATTTTTATGAAATTACTGCTACTGTTTCGACCAATCAAATTAAAATATAGATAACATTGTGGTAGAATGCATCAAATAATTATTGATGGTAATCTTGTAATGTTATTTTCATATACATTTCTTATTGTGGTTTACTATTATTGTTTTTTCATCAACTTGAATATATTTTATATATATTTTTAAGGTTATAGACTCCCCACTCATTGTGTATCAAACATCAGGCCTTGTTGGTAGTCATTGACATATGAGAAGGAACACTTAAGTGAAAGTGGAATATCTTTTTTAATGATATTTTGCTAGCATAGGTTGATATTTATGATTGATGATTATATCCTATATGGTACATATATTTTAATGTTAATTAATAATAAATTAAATTTTAAATTCAATATTGACAAATAATTACTGATAGTTATGTAATTTTAGTGAAAATTTACTTCTACTAAATTATTTTATGAAAACAATGAATACAGGTTCTATATTGAAAAATAACTATGAGTTTTATTTCCCATTTTTATTATTATTTTTGATGAAATTCATTTGACAATAATAAGTGTAATGTTAAATATATTATGATTCAGTATTTTGCAGTGGGAATTTGTAGTTTAGTTAACTATTTGAGTATTTTTATTTTTTTGGGAACTAAACTATTATTGATTTAAATAGTATGTATAGTTTTGATAAGTAACATAACATTAAATGGAGGTATATGTGTGGTATTGTGTGGAATAAGGTTGGATTCATAACATTAAACTAGATTTCCAGGGGTGGTGTGTGATTAATATTTAATTAAATCTCATCACATAAGATATTATATGTGATAAAGAAGCTATATTGGTTATTGTCCAATGGAAAATGGGTTAAATAAAATTGTGACTATAAAATAACTGAATTTGGTAGGCGATTAAGGTATCTATTTCAAATTAAATTTGGGGGAATATTGTAATCATGTGATTATAAGGCATCTAACAATATATTAAAACTATATAAGCTGTAACATTATTGATATTGACTAACCAAAACATGATACATGGACGAATAAATCCAAATTGTAATGTGATAAATTAGATTAATATTTGAATTATGATTCTGTGTGTAATGAAACATCCTTGATAAATAGATATATAAGATAATATAGTAGTAATTTTGTGTTATTATTTTTTAAAACATGGTTATAAATGATTATCTATATGAATAAATATTAATAAATAAAAAGTATAGTGAATAAAAATATTTATTACACACACAATGTGGCTTATTATTCATATTCAATGAATAAATAAATTTTATTAGAGCACATGAATTATATACTCAAGGATAATTGGGACTAATAATACTATGGGTGGATCAAATGATTGTTTCAATTTCAGTAATGCATCCATGTTCACTTGAAATACAACCTAATCATGGTAGTTTTTTAAGGATACAATGATTAATTCACAAGTCATAAATTGAAGAAACCTTTAAGATTATACTCCTAGTTAAATATTAATTTTATCAGGTATTCAAAAGTCCTCTTGGTTTTTTCATTAAATCAAATTTATAATTCAATTGGTGGATTCATTCCATATTCAATGGATTTTTCTCTCTCTCTCACTGAACTTTGTAAAAATTTATCTATGTGTAATAAATTATAGTGTATAATATACTTCGACCCATATGTTCATACCGTGATATTATTTCCCTATCATTGATAGATACATATCCCTCATTACATGTTATAAAGTAGGTAATAATTAATGCTTCATTTTTGTTATTTATTTTATAAAATTTCAAATTATTATTATTATTAGATTACATTTTTTATAAATTGATATATTTTTTGCTTTTATTTTTGTATCTTCATGCTATTTATTTATTGTATTTCATTTAGATAAAATCTATCCTGAATTATTTGAAGATGAAATCTTACTGAACTCTAAAACATTAGTAATGAGAATCTAGATACCATTCAACATTACATGTAAATTATGTACACAATTTTTCATAAATTTAACATTGAAAAGAAAATAATGGGGACTTCAAACATCCTATAACTAATAAAACAGTTCTAAAGGCAATCAAAAAACAAAATTATATAAAATATGGGCTTATACTAGGAGTAAACTCAACTATAATTTTATCTTTTACAGATTTTTTTAATAATTAATTATAAACTAACACTATTTTATGTATATTTATATTTTTTCTAGTGAATATACATTATATGATTATGAAAAATC
Source organism: Viscum album (assembly GCA_963277665.1). NCBI lineage: Eukaryota > Viridiplantae > Streptophyta > Magnoliopsida > Santalales > Viscaceae > Viscum > Viscum album. The sequence goes on from OY728127.1 coordinate 1,958,231,190, forward strand.
GGATGATACACCCTCTGAGGGTGTAATTTTGAGGAGGAAATGGATAGTATGCTATTATCTTTGTATAATGATATCATTATAACGACCTTTAATGTGTAAGAATTTATTTTTATTTAAGTAGATCAGACAGTTGATTCAATTCACTATTTAACATAATAAAATATTACTGATAATGAAAAATATTTTTATTTATAATTATTAGGATTCAAAAATAAACTAAGGAATGGTTTCTATTGAAGGATGACTATGTGGGGTGGGTGATAAAAAATTGGCTAACATTAAATCTAAAGAAGTGTGGTGGGGGTTGTGTGTTAGATTAATAATTTTTATTTGAAAAATATGAATTTTTATGAACCATCTATGATTCAAGAAAAAATAGAATAAAAAACCTCATGGAGTCCAATTGTTATAACTAATGGACATCACATAAAAATTTGGAGAATAAGGGTTATAACCCTATGGTTTGATCCCTTATCCAATGATAATAAAGCATCAAAAATAAATAGTGGGGGAAATGATTCCCATTGTATAAGGAAATATCTTAAAATAGTGAATGAGAACCACAACTGGAAAGAATAAATTTTGGTTTTTCATAACTATAAAACCACATCTCCCATCATATTGGGGAAATATTAATGGTCCTCCTGCTATGAACATTCAGAATATAGTACTCCTCGATGGGTTCTTGCAAAATTATTATTATTTTTGGTTATTAATTTATTATTTCATTATTCTTATACTTTTATAGCTATTTCTTCATTTATATATAGTATGTAATGTAATAAATATATAGACACCCATATGAAGGTCAAAATGATATTCTGTTCATTTGGATGAAAAATTAATATTTTATTTTCCTTTTACTATTTTCACTTTTTATAATGGTTTTTTCATAATTTAATTTTATAAAAATAAATTTGGTAGTGTATTATGTCATGTAAGTGTTTTTAAATAATTTTTAAAATTTGAAACTCCAATTATGTATCCTTCCAATCTATTCCGATTCAAGTATTAAATTTTAATGTTATACTTTTAATACAAGTCTGGGTGATAGGTATAAAATATAAATGTCTTGTTTATCCTTCCGGTGAAACATATGAGGTTTAATGGAGAATTTTAGGGTTTCTACTTGTTTAGATATAATGAAATGTATTTTATTCATTGTTCTATATATTATTTAAATGTTATTTTTAATTATAATTTAATACTTTAGAGATCAAGATAGAATTATATTGGGTTTTACGAAAATTATGGTAAACATATTATTTTTTGAAAATTATTAGAGAAATTTTGAATGATTTTTTAATTTATAAAATTGCTATTGAATTTGAAAATATGTGTATGGGAGAGGTCAGTGATTATCCTAATATATGGTTCGATGAGTTGAATGTAAATTTTTCTATGTTTTTTTTTGAAATTTTAGTCTTAATGTGATGTTTTTAATGCTCAATATTATTTTAGTTTACTTAAAAATAATTTTAGATTAATTTTGATATTGTGTTTTATGTATTTCATGTTATCTAAGGGACTAAACAATAGAAACATTATATATTACTCTGTTGAAAATATTTGATTTTAAAAAAAATTAGGTGTACACATTAGATTTTTTATTGAATTCTATTCAAATTGTTTGAATAAGAATTTCAAACTCCTTATATAAATGGATAATAGTTAAATCATAATAAAAATTAATGTATCCATATTTTTAATATTTTGTTTAATGTGTTTGTTTATTTATTTTTATAAATATTTATTAATTGTACAGAATAATATATAATATTTTTAGATTTCTAATTAATTACGATGATTTACTAGTTTTTATTGTGTGTGTTTCATCTATTATTAAATAGATATATTTCTAAGGAAAAAATAAATGTACATTGAATATGATTTAATATAAAAAATTATTTCTAAAAATGATAAGAAATTATAAATTTTTAAACTAATTAGTAACAAAACCTTTTTATTTTGATAGTGTGAGAATCCATTTTATATTAGTTGAATGTGTGAATATATATACTTTTATAAGATGTCTAATTTTTTTTATAAATTTTCAAAAAATTGTTATATAAAGTTTCTTGAAGATGGGAATTTTATATTCTTTTTTATGGGAAACCAAAGAGTTACTGTAGTGAAATCTTAGTTTTCTTGATTATTCCATGTATTCCATGTGTATTTTTATGATAATTGGTGATGCATTTTTTTTAAAGTATCCTATGAAGAATAATTTTTATATATAGTAAAATTTGTTTCAAAATTAATTACCCTTAATAATTGAATGAAAACATATATAATTGGTTCATAATTGATAATATGTTATATGTTTAAAATCCAATAATTATGTGAATATTTTTTTTATTTATTAAAAAATAACAATTTGAATTTAAAATATAGTTTGTTTTTTGAATTTTTATTGAAATTTAGCTTTTTAGTTAATGGATTCAATTTTTTAGAATTATAAATTCATTGATTTAAATTATTAACTGGGTTTTAGGAAGCTACTTTACAAAAACTAATGAAAATATTTCTTGATTCTATATCTAGTGTTGTGATAAAAATAATTTAACAAGATATGAAGGGTTTTCATGCGATTATAAAAGGAAAAAATCATCACATAAAATATTTCATGTCACAGAACATTTATATTACATATTTCACCATGGGTAATAAGTTACATAAGAGTTAATCAACCTAATAATAAGTGATTTATTGAAATTATAATGACGATGTTAGATCAATTATAGGAAAATAACTCATGTGTGCTTAAAATATGCCTCACATTGGATTACAACTGAATATTTTTACATCACAATATATTAACAATCCTTGAAATGAGTTGTATTGGTTTAAATATATGAATTTGAGTGTTTTTTTCATATTGAATCATCTAGTTGTTAATCTATGTGAGATTACTTGAATAAGATAAATTGGAACAATAAATTAACTAGATTGTATACAATGAAATGTTTGATTGAGAAAAGTTATGGATGATTAAGTGGATTACATCATAATATTAAATCCTAATTTAAAAGGATTTAACATTTTGATTTAAAATAAGATAATCCCATATATTCTAATTAAGTGAAATAAAAAGATAATAGATTATATATTTAATATATTGTTTATAAGGATAACTAGGAATATGAGTATAATTTTTTAATCATGTTATATAAAAATGTGCAAGAACACATCTAGTTATTACAAAAATGTATTCAAATTGGGGAAGTTTTTTGGTTAAGGGAAATAATATAAATCCATTGGAGTTTATATAAAGATTATGAGTACATGGAGCATCTTCCATAAAAATAAAGCTAAATCTTACTTATTTTTCTAATTTTCTTCTTGGTTTTATTTTAGAATAGATAGTTTTTATAACTATTTTATTCATTCATATTTTAATGTATTGTGTTTTATCTCTCATATCTCTCTATAGGAAATGCACATTTCGTAAACAATTGTCATATGTTCATGTAGTTATATTTTTATCCAATAGTGATGGAAAAATAACCTTCAGTTCATGTTCTCATGGGGGTAATAGTTAAATGATTTTAATTTTGTTGTTTCTATTACATATTTTTTATCATTTTTATTTTCATAATTCATTATATGTTAAAATAAGTTATATGTAATGCTGCCTTTTTTCTCTTCCTACTATTTTATTCTTCTCGTTAGTTTATTTTACCTCAAAATTAACAATATTTTTGTATTGGGTGGACCAAATTTATGATGATGATGTTTAATAATATAGTTTTAAACAAATAGTTTAAATAATATTGCCTTAAATTTTATGGTTTTTGGGTTTAAAAATTAATGTTATAATTAAAATTTTTAAATTTAATGTTGTTGATCTATAAATTTAACTAGATAATGTGAATTAATTTATTAAAATTGATTAAATACTAGTAGTACATGAAAATATTGAAGATAATAGCTATTATTTCTTAATTTCACTCTCTAATTTTATTTCGTTCATCTTGTTTTCATCAATCACCACCTATATTATTTTATGTTTCATACATGATAATAATTATATTATTAACATAATATTATTTGGAATAGTTTAGTATATATTATATTGAAAATATTATAATAAAGAGGAAAAAATATTTTGTAATTGGTCTCTTGGTGAGAATGGACAAACATTTAAGATTATACTACATTCATAGGCAATAACAAAATATTTTGATAAGAGTTTCATTAAAAAACTATTCTATAAAGAATAATAAAAATTAGACTCAATTACTTGTTTTTATATAATATAAATATTTTGGATAAGGAATAAATAAGATATTATGTGTTTGGAATCTGAGAAAAACATATTTATAAAATTTTATAACTAATATATTGGTAAATGCTAGGATGTGGTGGATGGTAAGGTTTTATTTTACTTTCTATTGGTATTTTTTTAATTTTCATAATGTGATTTGAGATTTATCATCTATTGGTTTACTCTAGGATGAAAGTGGAGAGGGTACCTACATTTAGGTATTAATTATGGATCATAGAGAATAAATTAAAATCATAATTTTTTTTATTTATAATCTAGTTATGACACTACTTTCTATTATTTAGATTTTAAATAACAAGATATGAACAATTTTTTGACATAGTTGTATTTGAACTCTTCTGGAGATGCCCAAGTATTTGCTTATGATGATTGTTAATGTGGAACTATACTGATTATACTTTTCCTATGAGAAATGGTGGGTGGGGATTTTCTTGAGTTGAGATCATGAGACCCTTTTATCATATATGGTAAATTTTTATAATGGAATAGCTTGTTTCCAATTACTTTTTTTATAATAGATGATTTTGGGACATGTGATAACTATTTATTGAGTTTTACATTTTGAATTATAATTATATGACATGGATATCCTCTCATCGAGTACTAAGAGGGAATGGATGAGAATTCCCCACCGATTTTGGGTCCAATGAAATCAATTGAATCTTTAGGCATGATCAATCAGAGGATCTGGGATAGTCCAATCTAGGTCATACTATCTATGGGACATGGTACATTGAGATGTAGGAAATACATTTTATATATTTTCTATGATTTACAGTCATATCATCCCAATCACTTCTATATAAAAGTGTACCATTTGATAATGATTTCTTTATCGAGTCTATGAAGTGCATCCATGAAAAGATCAAGAAACCCTTATTTTTGATGATGACGCACAATACATATATGATTCATTGAAAAAACCATTTTTTTTATTATTATTGTTAAGGTGGAACAAGATTTGTTCTAAACATAAATTGGAAATCTATATCATTTTTTTAATTATTTTTTCCTTTAGAATATGAGGGCATATAACGATAGTCTCTCAATATAGCTTGTCTCGAGAGGCATGTATGTTACAGATTGTTCCATATGAATTTTTGTTAATTTTTTCTTCCCATCCATGTAGTAAGGTGATGAGATTACCCGAGTCAGGTGTGTAGAGGATGACATGGGGTTTTCTACTTGAACACTAGTGAATATATTTCACCTTTCATTTTTACAGGTGATAAACTATAACCTCATATTAGAGTGTAATGAAATAGAGGGTACACTTTCTATGTGTTTCTAATTTTAAATATGGGTTTAGTTAGTTCAATGAGAAATATGAAGCATTCGAATGGATAGTGTCACCAAGAAGAGGAAAGATAGACTATCTAAGGTAGGGAATCACCTCTTCCTCTTAGAATGAAGGAGCTTATATGTATTTTTATCAGCTAGGGAATAATCTACATGATTATGATAAGACTATAATGGAGTGATTATCTTTTCAATAAATGGAGAATATATAGATTTTATGTGTCACTACATTGTTTATTCAGATAGGGTACTATTCTAGTTAGTATAATGGTTTTAATGTAGGACATATAAGGGGATCCTATAGGTTGAGTTACATCCATTCGATATTCTTGTTTTTCAATGATTAAAATAATTATTTTATTTAACTGGATGTTTTCATTTTTATATTAGGAGGATATATTGTGGTCCAACTACCAGATATTTTTATTTTAGAAAATTCACATCTTTAATGGTGTCCACATCTTGAATTTTTTTAATCATATTCTATGAAAAAATTTATAGTGTGAAGGGATTCTCATTTCCTATACTAGACATGAAAACTATTCTCATTATAAAACCATATTATATTAAAAATAATGTGAGGTGATTCAAATATCAGAATAAGTGAACTCATTTGGAATTCATGACATGAAACCCTTTCATATAATGAATATTTTGGGCTCAACCTATTTTACCCAGCCTATGCGTGTAATTTTTTCCATCAAAATTATCTTCTTAGTATCAACATTGAGGTCTTAAAAGGGGAATTCTTTTGAAGATTAAAATCCAAAATGGTTTTAAAATAATTCATTTAGCATTTTAACCATAGTTTAAGGGATTATACTTCTTTCTTATCTTAGATCTCATTGTTTTGTTCCTCTGTGAACCCTAGTTTAGTGTGTAGAACTATATATATGGGTTTCGATTTGTGATAATGAGATATTTTTTGGTTTTGATTGACGAATGGAAGTAAGTGGTGGATATACGAAATATTGTAATATCCTTTGAACAGACGTAATCGATGTAGGTGTATTGTCTCACATATTACCATTTTAGAAGTTGTTAGATTGAACAATTCGAAACAATATTCATTATTATGGGTAATATCTTGCAAAAATTTATTTTTAAAACCCCTTTTTGATGTTAATTCATAAGGGTGGGTTTTGAGATATGATATTTTTTATTAAATAAATATTTTATTGGAAATTTGGAATAAAGTTGTTGGTGTGTGTTTAGGTTCATTTTGGAAGGGTAATATTTATATGTACCATCATAAATTTATGGTAAAAATTAGAGAGATCATGGTTGTATGTACCATCATCAAATTGGTTCACAAAGTAGTGGTATAGTGAGAAGATGACTCACCACATTCATTTATAGTGATTTCCATTATCGGATTCATTTTGAATGTGTAATTTGATCGATTATTCCAAATACAATTTATTTTTTTGAGAAGTGTTACATGATCTGTACTCTGAATATTGAGTATGATTTTAATATCACTATCATTAATTTCATATAAAATATGAAAATTAATTCATGTAAATGTGTTCTGTGTTAGGATGTATTTTGGATAAATCTTATTAACCATTATACACCCCCTTATTGGGTACGTTGGTATATTTTTAATTGTCTTCTAACAAGATACATTGAAAGGTCATGTGTCATACATATATATTGTCGATACTCAAAATAATGGTTTGGTTCTTGAATCCAAATTTGGGGAGTGTCTATATATTTGTCTAGGATAGTTCCATTTTAGTTCCATTGTCTTTAAGTTTGGAGTCTTTTCCTCACACCTTTATTTCCTTTTCAATTATAGTATGATATTTTTCCATACTGTTATTTCACTGATATATGTTATTGATTATTCATGCATTATTTAGAGGTTTGGATGTTGTTTTTTCATTTCTATTAGTTTGTTTTATCTTTAAATGTAAAACCTTCAACTAAAGTTTCAAAAGAACATTGAATTTATTTCCAGACATTGGTGTCTTGGTTATGTCAGAAAAGGCCAGAAGAACATCTATCTCTCCCAAATCTAATTTTTAATGGGAATGGTTTTACATTATTGAACCATATTAATATATAATATAGGCTTCTTATGGACATTTGGGCCTTAATGGATGGAATGTTGCATTGGGAAAGGGGATGTAAAACTAATAGGGTAATGGAATTGTGAGGATCAAGGGTACAAATGTTTATGTTACGAGATCTTATCATCATCACATTATCAAGTATAATAAAACATTTCCAGGTTGATAACAATGCACTATTTAAGGTACTATTTTATTTGGATCTGGTAAAAAATATTTTTATATATTATATAGGTGAATCAAAATCTTATATATATTTTAGTTTTCTTGTAATAATGTATCTATAGAACTTTATGAAAACTGATACAATATTAGGTTTGTAATATAAGGGTATTTGATAGTTTTCAATGTGTGTTACTATGACACATTTCTGCATCTCTTACATTTTATTGTATTTTTATTTTTTTATTTATTTTTCTAATTAATAATTATTAAGCTCCTAGATTATATTTTTAAATTTTTTATATTTTTTTTCTACCCATGGGCTGCACATAGTTAGTAGAAAATGTGAAGAAATGGCGTGTGTGGATTTTTCAATAGGATAATTCCATTTGGAATTTATTGAATATAAATCTTCAAACTATGAGAGTTCCTAGAAAAAATCACACACAATAATTTAGGGAGTCTAGTGTGGGCATAAATGATGATATTTTTTTAGAAAAACATGTGGATGAACCATACTGGATGCTTACAATATGTTTTTGGAATTTCATATGTTGTTTTAAAATCCTTTTCCACTTTCATTATTCCCTCAGTTCATCAAAACCAACCCCTGGATGAGCCCCATTGGATTGACTACCCCTGATAATCCAATTTTTGGTATTATTGATTGATTCATTCATAGTTTATGGATGATAATATTTGTAATGATATCTACATCAATATTTTAATTATTTGTCTTATGATTTCTTCCTCTGTCATAACATTGATGGTTTATAAAAACCATAGGAATACCTATTTGTATTTTTTATGATTATTTATTTATAGAGATAATGTTGCTCTCTTTTTGATTTTTTGGGCATCTGACTTCAGTGGTGATGCATTCTTTCTCGATTACTATCAATTCTAGGTTGGTGTTTCTCTGAAAACCCTTTGTATTGCATATGATAACATTTCACGTGTGTATTAAATTCATTATTATTAACTTTTAATCACATTATAGTCGTATAGTTGGGATAATGTTTATTTTAAAGGGTTTAACTCTTTTAATTCTAAAAATAGATGACAAAAATCTATGTAAAAATGTATGATTGTGACTTTTAAAATGATTCTTATTCCTTGATATGTTTCAAATAGGATTTTCTATATCATGAATGACATTGTTTATTTTAATTTCCTTGTAAAAGGTTTAATTACTTCTCATGGACTTCGGTCTAAATCCATGTGTTCTTTAAAGTATATAATTGGAATTACTATAGGGATTAAATTTTTTTCAAAGCCTTTTAAATTCATGATTAGTTTTTGAAAGGGATTTGTAATTCTTAAAAGTATGGTTTAATAAAATTAACGTATTTGGATCTCTATTGGAAATTTTCTGAGACCATGCAAGTTGTGTTACTTTGAATATGGACTTTGAAATGTGACTATGGCTTTTTTGGAAAGGGTTCATAGTAATATATATTTCCATTTTGATGTGGTATGTTATTTATTAGTGGAATTTATAGAAAGGGTTAAAATGGATATATATTTTTAAATATTATTTTGATAAATGGATTTTACGTTATATAGAACCTATTATTCAATATGGTTTTGAATCTAGTTTTTTGATTTGGTTTTCAAAAAACATTAAAATTGAGAATAAACTTATTTTTACACATGAGATATTTATAAAACTCATAGTTTTAAATTTATGTTGAATTATTATTTTAGAAATGTGTGAGACCCACATGGTCCACCTTGGTGTACTTACATTATTTTGTCTTCTTACCCAATATTAAGTTCTTTATATTTTCTGTCATTTTGTGATTTATAAGAATTTATATGTGCTTTGGGTTGTTTCTTATGAGGGTGTTGGTGGTGGGGTGTGAGTAAATTAATTTTTATATAATTTTTATAGGTTATTGATGATTTCTCACCTTCATTTGACATGTCATGGGATTCCTAGTATTATACATGGTGACTTGTATGAGGACAAACCCATGTATTGATTCTGGGTCAACTAAGGTGTGTTTTATGGTTACTGAATGATGGTAAGAAAAAATGAGGTAGTAGGTCATTATTCAATGGTTCTTATTTTGTTCCTACGGCGATGGAGGAGATATCTGGATGTTAGTTTCTTTTTAATATAATGTGACTACTGGGGACTCTGATATGTTAGGTTTTCCCAACCTAGTTTTCTTGTCGTTATTTTTGGTCAATTATAAATAGATCATAGGGTAATTCACATGATATATAGGTCATTACTATTTTTAGGTGATTTTTGACCTCATTGAATTATATCAACTATAATGATTGATTTTATTGGAAACATTTATTGGTTATAATATTAAATTGTGTTTCTTTGATGTTTGGGAACCTCTGGATGGTTTTTGAATCAAATTTAGAGTCCGTCAATTTTAATTAAAATGAATTAATTTATATGGTTTGAGTGTGTGTATTAAGATGGAAAACATGATTTATTGTCTTAAAAAAGTTTTAATGTAATGTTTTACCATGATATTCTGAATGGAAAAAGTATTTTTCATGATTTTTTGGGGAATGATGAAAAATATTAATTTGGAATGGTTTTCCAAGCATCAAAATTCATCATTACATGGTTGAAAAATATTATCTTAATATGATTAATAATATTTTTTTTATTTTACAAAAATAATAGTTTTTAAAAAAAATCACGTGGAATATTTTTCTTCATTTATTTATAAGGAGCCTAAAAAACAATATTATACCTTATGCTCAAATTATATTTAAATAAACTATTTTAAAAATGAGTTTCCATTATCTTATCATATAGTGACCAAATATGTATTTTTATTATAATTCCTATATTAGTATCTCATTTTTCTAGTTACATTTATAATCTATCTTAGTTTGTTATATGTTTATGATTAAATTGTGGAAGGATTAGTAACATGGTTGTATTTCCATTGTATATTTTATTTTTTTCATTATTGGACGGTGCATTTTCTATGTTAAATGTTTCTATGGTTGGTGGTGTAGAATTATTTTAGAGGATAAATATATTTAGTATTAGAAGATTTTATATACGGATGAGTGATTAGGGTTAAGGGAAATATTTCTTTTTAATAGCTTTTTAAAAATTATTTTACCTTTTTATATTTATTTATTATCATACTAGTGTGTGGTTCTCTAACATAATGAGGGATCATGTATATTTTTAACACTATTTATTTTGAATTTATTATTGGTTCAAATCATTCCCAAGTGTGTTATGGTGATGTGTAGATACAATTTACAAGCCTATGGGAGTCAATAATTATGTTCAAGATAGTATCTATTCTATTAAAGTGAGGATTCAGATTTTATCCTTGGAATGTTCCTTATAGATGGTGTGAGAAAATTCTCCTTTCTCAATAGGATCATAGACTCTATTCCTGGTATGCCCTTTATATTTTGGTGTGTTTTGTTATTAATGAGTTATAACTATTTCTCTAGATTTAATAGGTCAGTTTAGAGTTGGATGTTTACCACTATCCCTCTTGATAATGTCTCAGTTACCATGGGATATGAGATTAAATTTGGATTTTTTTTCAGATTTAAAATTAATAATGTGCTAAATCAAATCAATATTGTTTGAGTTTCATTTATTATTTGTATTTGAATTTTTTAAGTGGTGAAATTTGGTTAAATATAATGATCTAGGTTTTTATTTAGTAATAAAATTGGAAAAAACTCGCTACTCATTCATAATGATATAATAGAGATTGTTATACTATTGGACCACAACTGATCTAACCATGTGGTCATGTATGTCATCGTATTTTTGTAACAACCATTGATTCAAATATATATTCCCCTTAAATAAATAATTTATTAAATAATTTATTTAACACACTATTCCCAAGAAAATGATAAACCACTACATATTCTAAATATTAAATATGATTGTTAAAACATAGTGGTTAAACTCACCTGTATAAATTTAAGTATCCATATAAAAAATATAATAAATTATGAAGAAATTGATTCAAAAGATTATTTCTTCCTTATCAATACCATTTTTATATTCTTGGAAGGGATATAGATTCACTATGGTTTCCCCTAATCTATGCCCAACCTAAACTCAAGTAATTACAGTTTGAGAAAACCCATAATGTAGAGATGTTCACGTACATTGAGATTTCTAGAATATCTATGCTAGATGAACTACAACCCAAAATTATAATTTGATCTTAAATGATTCTTAGGTCATAAAAATAGATCATACTTTGTTATGTATGTTGAAATTAGGATTATATTGAAATTTAATAAAATATTAATATTTATATGTATAATTACTTTTTATACTGTAAGGATGATATTTCTTTCATTAATTTTTTTTTTACTTAAAACGAACTGTAAATAAATTAGAGTTTTTCCAAGGAATTACATTTAGTATGATTGAATAATAAAGATAGATAATAATTTTATAAAAAAATAGATAACAAAAGATTAATTTTCAATTTATAGAAAAAATATATGTTAGTATACCAAACAATTGTTTTCCAATAAAGAAATATTTTGTTTGTATATTATTTTTATAGAGCAATGAATATATTTTTAACCAATTATTGTTACTTTTTAAATGATTTTTAGTTTGATATAATAATGCAAAAATTATATGTATGGTAAATATTCAATGTCAATTAAAGGGTTTAATAATAAATGTATATTTTTAGATAAAGATAATTTTAATGAAATATTATTTTAAAATCAAATTTATCAAATATATCTGATCATACAATATTTATGATTTCAAATTTAAAATTTTTAGGGTTTAAAAAATAGTTTTGTCGAAAACCCTTCAATTTTATTAAATGCCAGCCATTATTTTAAAATTAAAAATTAAAATATTTTTAAATTATTTTATATAAAATTATAGTATTTTTGGAATCATAATGTCTAAATTATAAAATGGTGAATTTTTCATAATCTTCTACGATAGTGGAATTTTCAGGTTAAAAATAAATATCCGTTAAATATAATTTGTTTTTATGACTACATAATGTTCTAAATATGATATAATATGTAATATAACTGATATCAATGAATAAATACATATTTCTACTTTAAAATAAAGTGTTTTAAAGTTTATTTTATTTATTTTTAAATACATTATGAATCCTCAAATACTTTTAATAATTTCTATGATATTAAATTCATTTCATAAATTGTGTGACTGAAAAATAAATTACCAATGGTAATATATTAATAAGTTCTTCCCTCGTACATATAAAATAGTGTAAACATTACTATTCTAATAAAACCATGGGATGAATCCCTAAGAATTTTTGTGGTTCTGGATAATTTAATATATAGTGTTCAAAACCTATGTAATGAAGAAATCACCATCCTTTACTATATAAAACAACACAATCTTCAATTTCTATTCAATAGACATCCATGGATTGCATCCCAACTCTTCCCTACACTTCTTATATCCCTCTAAAGGTACTCTCAAGCATTCATGAAGCCCATCCCAAACCTTTGGAGTGACATAGTTATGTAAGGGATCTTCCACCATCCTCTTTTACCAAGAAATCCTTTTATGTTATATCTTTTAATTTACATTTTCTTATGTTGGGATACATTATTCCATATCCACCTTAATTTCCATTTTATTTATAAATTATTATGTCCGTTTTTACTCCCATTCAGCTGTCCTATGAATCATTATGTACAACCGTTACTAATCCGAAATTCTATAATGGATCCTCAACTACCCTTCTTTATTAAATATTCATTATGTTCTTATGCATTATATTTCAATTTCCAAATTTTTAGACATGTATTTACATGTCCCTATTATATCCCATTTTATTTTCAAATGACAAGAGACCTATTTTACTGTCATCATTGATTTTTTTAAATTTTTATGCAACGACATTATACTGCTGAAATTTCAATACATTTTTCCTTTCCAAAACAATGTGTAGTGAATACCTTACCAATTTTATATAAAGAGTATTCACCTTTATGAACATATACCTATTGATATGGTGAATTTCATGTATGTATTAAAAATTCCTTGACCATAGAATAAATTATTATTGTGAATGAATCTATGTTTTATGATCTATGTGGCACACTTAACCAAGAGAATGAAATGATTATGATCATTGTTCCCAAATGGCTCTCCAATTCATTGTGTAATGTTTAGTATCACGATACATCATGCTGGTAAAGAGGTGTAACTTACTACATTATGGGAATTTTTCTAGTATGAGGACTTTTTGGATTTAGCCTTGACCTAAGATTATAATTTAGTGTTTTTAAATTGTTTCCACTTTTCACATGTTAGGATCATCATTGAATATTAGATATCATTGTCATTATTTATGATTCCTACACTTTTTATTCCCCAATAATATACATGTTTTCTATTATGTATCTATTATTTCAGGTTTATTCCCTTACCACACATTATATATCATCCCGTTCTTATATTTTTCCTAGGTTATCCCATGCAGTTTGGAGTTTATTGGAATAAAATGATCATGTCAATGAAATGTTCAATAATATAGTGATTCCCATGTTATAATTTATTGTGTAATTTAACTAATTCACAATGAAACAATACTTATTGACATTTTTGATTTTATTAAGTTTACATTAATGTAAAAAATCATTTATTAATGTGTAATTAAGGGTTGGGTCATTATAGTTTGTATCATTATATTGTTTTGTTATTTTGGGGATTTGGATTATAGAAATCAAGAAAAAATAGTAGGGATAAGACTCAGTATATGAAAAAGCATATAAATTTTGGTAAGTATAGATTAAGTGGTTTATCAATAAAATATATCACCATATATATACTATAAGTGGATGTGGTTCTGGCATAAATGTACCTAGGAGTAACAACTTTAAAAATATGTTCCGGACCTGAATGAGTGTAATCTAGTACACAAAAATGGGCCTTACTGCACACCTAGTTTGAAACTCTAGGGGGATATTATTTGGTAAATTCATTGTCTCATTACAAATCATTATTATAGTAATATTGAAAATTCCCATAAAAATATATGTTATGAAATAGATCATGGATAACATAGATTGAAGATGATAAACCCATAATATTATGAGATAATATAATTTAAATTTTATCCCTTTAATGTCATGGGATTCCCCTTTATGTTTTTAATTTTTTAAAATAATCATTCTTAATTATTATTTTTTATTTTATCCAATGGATGAAAATAGGAATATCAGGTAAAAAATCAGTGTGATGGGTAATGTGATGACTTTCCTAAGGAGATACCCAATCCAATGGGAGTAGGAATCACAAAATTTTTCACAATATTCACTCCACAGAATTAAGTTCTGAATAGAAACCTAGACCAGAAGGAGTGACCAAACACCCCTGTGAGATAATAATCATCAACCAATATATTTATGCGTCAATAGGATCCTAAAATCCATTGATGATCTGATCCCTCAATCACAAAACAATGTATCAAAACCATTGAAAATATATTATTCATCCTTCATTATTTTGAACAAGGGGAGGTTCTTTAGGTTGTTTATTATTTGGAGGGAGAAGTTGAATATTGGAGTACATTGATCTATGATAAAAATACCGAGGAATATATTGAAATAATAGAGTGTAAAGAATTAGGAAAACTATTTTTCGATAAATATTTTCATCGTAGTAATCTTCTTTAATTGTAATGGGATCTCCTTTCACTCATGAAAATTGATTAAGAATCATTTACAGCGTGTGAGGAAAACTTTACATGACTCTGACAATATTCCACCGGTTTTATCATTAACCCGCAATGAAAGGATGACCTTTTATTTGGTCAGTTAAAATCAATTATATGAAAATCCATCGTGATCTCTGACTATGATAAATTTTTGGAAATATTCCGAATTTTAATCAAAGTAGAAGTGAAGAATGGAGAATCTCAAGGGTATTATAAAGATAATATGTTAAAAGTGAAGTAAAATTATGGAAGTCCAATTATGAAAACAAATGGTTCTAGGAGGTTTCATCAACCCACTTGTAAATGGTGCAGAACGAATCACCCATGAAATTTATAAATGGGGAAAAATAAATTATTTATGTGTGAAAAAGAAGGAAACATTTCTAATAATTTCTGATAGAAGAAACCTATCAATTAGAAGGAGTAATTGAATGCTCTGGTCAACACTCATTGCCTTTTCCATTGTATAATCTACATGGAACTGGGGTACTTTTCTAATCAATGCTCTAAGAAAAGGTTTTTTTCTAAGGCAACCACCAACCCTCAAGGTAGAAAGGTAGATATTTTTTCATCACTACATTATAATTGATTCACAACAAATAAGTGATGACATGTACAATAGTTATTCATTAGAGAAAAGAGAATATAGTTTCATGATTCTGGTTCAATGCATTTATTCATATCTTGAATGATTAGTAGAACTATTCAATCACCATCATAAATAATGTAAGTTGAGATGTATATGAAAATGGAAAATGGTGATATTTTTTCATCAAATTTATATAAGTCATCCAATATCACAATTTGGGGGATTAAAATCCCATATAACCTTCCCATACTTCCTTCTATGGATTTTAATAAAATTATGGACATGGATTATCTTTCCTTATAGAGAGAAAAAATAAATTTTCGTGAGAAGGAAATCACTCTCTGTTTGGGAAATCGACCCCTGATTCTATAAAAGTATAAGGAGGTGTATGAATCATCATAAAAAAGGCCATATTAAGCATGGATACTAGTTACCATTAACAAGAATTTCTAGATATAATGATTGAGTATATATAAGGGATCTCTTTCAAAGACATAATCATTATGATGGAATACATTGATGTGTTCCCCAATGAATTTATTTTTCTTCCTCCTAGATGATTCATTGAGTTTTCCATTGAACTTATACCTATGGAATTTACAATATCAAATAATTTTTATAGGATATATTTTTTTGTATAATGAGGAGATAAAAATGAAACTGTGAAGAATTATGATAAAGGGTTCATACACCCAAGTGCTTCACCATGGGGTACAAGAGTGATCTTAATTAAGAAGAATGATTGGTCAAAGCACCTATGAATTGATTATTGAAAGCTGAATAATATCATGATAAAGAAAAATTATCATTTTCTACGAATTAATGACTTGTTTTATTAGATATATGGAGAACAAAAATTCTATTTTTTTGATCTGTGGTCATGAATTTATCATGTTAGGGAGAATAAGGAAGATATCCCCAATAACAATTTTTGTACAAGGTACTGGAATTTTGAGTTCATAATGATGTCATTTGGACTCACTCATTATATATAATTATTCATATATATGAAGAATATAGTATTTATATATTACCTAAACAAGTTTTTTGTATAATTTATTGATGAAATTATAATATACCTCAAAATCAATGTGGTGCATGAGGATCATTTGAACACCATGAAAAACACCATATGAAATGAGAATATTTATTAACAGTACAACAAGAGTTAATTCTGTTTGAAGGAAGTCTCATTCTTAGAGAACATTAATGAAAGAAATCGGGTATCTATGGATCTTTCAACGACAAATGAAATTAATGGATGGTCGAGGACAACATTCATGATAGATATATGTTGGTTCCATTGGTTAGTTAGATATTGTTTCCCATTTTTGGAACATTCTCATGATTTTTGATTCCTCTTCCCAAGATAAAATAGAAGGGATTCAGGTTTTCTTGGAATGAAGAATGTGGATAATTATTTATGGTTTTCAAAATGAGGATTTTCACTACCCATGCCCTCACACCACCCACAAGTGGATAACTTTTTATAATTTTTAGCGATGCTACAAAGATAAGATTGGTCTATATATTGATGAAAAATACAAAATTAATTAAAACGCCTCAAGGTAGTTGAAAATTCCTCAGAAAAACTATCCCTCACATGATCTGAAGTAGGAAGTTCTAATCTTATCATTGAATATATGACAGAATTATGTACATTAAAAGATTTCTATGATATATAATGATTAAAAGATCCTAAAATATATATTTACACAAAAATATCTTAATATGATCCATTGTAGATGGTTAGCTCTCATCAAGGATTACGAATACTCAATCCACCACCATCCTGGTAAAAAAATATGGTGGTAGATGATCTAGGTAGAAAGAAACCAATAATTCTATCATTACTATGAACTGAAAAGGATACATTTTTCATGGATTTAAAGGGGATGTAAAAGTTAATCATAAATAAAGAAAAATCAATATTCATTGAACAACTGATTGATCAACTATAACATTTGTAAAGGTTAAAGGATGCTCAAAGATATGATGTGGAAATTCGTAAGAGATTGGAAACTATAAAAAATGAGAAATACCTAGATTTCAATTTAATTAATAAGGTATTTTGATATTTGGGTCTATAATACATGTTCCGTAAAATCCTATGTTAAAGAAGGAACTATTAGATAATGCACATAGTTTGAATTTCTCTATTCCACCAGGAAACACAAAGATGCATTGACGTATATGAGAGCACTATTAGGGGGAAAACATGAAGTATGATATTGTTGAATAAACATCATTGTTCATCGAATGTCAGTAAGTGAAGGATGAAAGGCAGAAGTATATAGGGATAATGAAAGAATTACCAATCCCAACATGGAAATAAGAAAAAATAAAAATGGAATTTTTCAAATATCACATGATGACATCCAAAGGAATCAATATTATCTGGGTTGTTTTGGACATCTTACAAAGATTGCAAACATTTTTGGGATTCTAGAGGATTTAAATTTGGATCAAATTGAATTGATATTAATTAGATAATGGGTGAGGTTTCATGGAGTTCCACTATCCTTTTTATATGGTCGAGATCAGAGACTCACCTAACTATTTGGGTGAAGTATTATGTATGATCTAAACACTAAGAAGAATTTTAGTATGGAATATCATCCTCAAAATAATGGAGAACATGAGGAGACTATTAAGTCACTAGAAGTCATGTTGTGATCATTTTCAATGGGCTACTAGGAATGATGGGACCCACATATTTCTTTGGTATAGTGTTCATACAACATTTCCCACAAGAGAATCCAAATGTATCCTTACAATGAATATTATGGGAAGAGGTGCTAAACACCAGCATGTTGGGATGGATTTGGGGAGTAAAAACGTGTAGGTCATAAAATTGTTGGGGAAATGGTGGATAAGGATAATAACATTCAATAGTATATAAAGGCTAGTCAAATTTAATAGATGAGATTCACCAACAATCATTGACAAAACCTAGAGTATGAGGTTAGAGACATGGTATTTCAAAATATATCTCCATGGAAGAATCAAATGAGACCTGGTTTGATGGGAAGGATTTTTACAAGTAACATCAGCCCTTTCGAGATCCTTGATCACATAAGAGTGGTGTCCTATCTACTTAAACATCATCGGAACCTATCACAAGTACATGTTGTATTCCACGTATCCCCCTTGAGAAATTCCATATTGAACCCCTCACATGCAATCAATATATAGGTGGCACAATTTGAGAATTATCTTTCCTATAAAGAGTAACCCATGATGATATTTGATCATAATGAAAATGTTCTACGAAACAAGACAATTAACCTAGTCAATGTATTGTTGAGAAACCACAATATTGATGAACCACTGTGTAAACTGGAAGATTTGATGATGTATAGTTAATTTAACCAATTTTAGTGTGGGAAATTAAAATTTCAATGGTGAAGGGGGAAGATTATAATGGATAGAAATATTATAAATAAAATTACCCTTTTGAAATAATTAATTTTATTATGGTTATAGAAAACACTTGCACTTATTTGTTTTTATTATATCGAATTAGATATAATTGAACATTATGTTTCATTACCATTGATAATATTCCTATTGAACAATGATAACATTAATAGTATAAATATTAGATTTATAAAAAATTAATTCAACACAAAAATAGGAATTGATTTCCTCAACTAGAAGGATCATACCTAATAATGCCCATTTATTAGAGATTCCATAGGAGATAGAATTTCAAAGCTTTTTTTAGACCAATCCCAATCCATGACACAAAAAATTGTGTAAGAGAAAACCCATTTATAGGATAAGATCTAGATCATTGATATCACAACCCAAACCATGTTCACTGAATGGCCCCATAAAAGCCCCACCATCGCACACCTTACTTTTATGGTTTATGTGGTCATATCCAATGGATATGTATCACGACCCTATAAATTTGAGTATGTATGTTATTTTGTGTAGAGTAATGAATAAATTTTCATCATATTATTCTTACCTTGTATTTTATTTTTATTTTGATACAATAAAGAACAACTTATATATTTGGTTAATTTTCAAATTTAATTAATGAAATTAGGAAAAATGAATTTTGTTAACATAAATTATATTTTAATGGAATATTATAATTAAATAATATTTATCAAATATAAATGATGATGTAATGTTTTTTATGTCAAATATAATTTTAATTAGGGTTCAAAAACTACTATTCTAAAAAACCCAAAATTTTCAATAACTATCAATAATTATTTTTAAAGTGAAAATTCAATTATTTAGAATATTATTTAATTAAAATTAATTTTTTTGGAATCATAATTGCAAAATTATCCAATGGTGTATTTTTCTTAATTTTCAGAGACAATAAAATTTCCATTTAAAAATTAAATACCATATAAATATGATTTGTGTTTATGACATCATAATGAACATAATATGATGTAATATTCAGTATAAATTGTATAATGGTCCAAAAATATGTTTTCTACTTTAAAAATACTTTTTTTAAAAGTTTATTTTTTTAAATTTTGTAAAGCCATTATAAATCCACCAAGACTTTTAATATATTTTAATATTTTAAAAACATTAATTTTATAGTGTGACTTTCATCAACATCACTAATTCTAATATTTTAATATTTTTGGACCATTTCCTTATATAATAATGTAATACAATCCAATTTTATATAAACCATGGTCAAAAACCATGGGAGGGTTATCAGTGTTAGATATTTTTTAATATAAATTATAAAACCTAAATAATAAAGAAGTCTCCCTCCTTTCCTATATAAACACAACAATGATTACATTTCCATTCACTAAAACTCCTTAAATCACATCCACACTCTTCCCTCAATTCTTGGAACATTCGATGGCTCCATCAAGCTTTCTGGAAGCCCCTCCCAAGCCGTTGGATTCACAAACTCATGTTCAGGATCTTCCACTGTCCTCTTTTTTCAAGCATCCATTTTATGTTATGTATTTTAATTTACATTTGTTTTTGTTAGTACATCTTAATACATACCCCCAAAAAATCCATTCGAGGTATAAATTTTGATATACTGCCTCACTCTCATTTACCTATAAATTCACCATTATGTACACCTATTACTATACATAAATTTGGTTAGGGACCCTCACCTTCTCTTCATTATTCAAAATTGTTTATAAACATATGCATTAAATGTCAATTTCATAATGTTGGGATATGTATTTACATATCCCTATAAAATTCAATTATATTTTAAAATTATTATATACACTTTTACTCTCATCTTCCATTTTATTAATTTTTATGTAACAACGTTAGGTAGCCAGAATTTCAATGTCAGTTTCCATAGAAATTTTTTTATAGTGAAGAAAAGAACCATTTTTCTATCATGGGTATTAAAATTTATTCTCACATACTAGTTTAAATGTTGAATTTAATTTATGTATTCCACATAATTTGATAATGTAATAAATTTTTATGATTAATTAATCCTTGTGGTATGAACTAGGGGGAACACTTAAGCACGAAAAAGAAATGATTATGATGGGTGTGTCTAGATAGTTCTATAATTCATTGCGTAATATTTAGTATCATGATATGTAATGTTAGGACATTTATTTAACTAACTTCTTTATGTGAAATTTTTGACCATGAAGAGTTGGTAGATTTATCCTTGACATATGTTTATGATTGGATGGTTCTATGTTGTTCCCATATTTCCCATGTTATGATTATCATGATATATCATTTATATTTGTTAATGTTTATGATTCATATGCTTTTGATTAACCATTGATATAACTATTATCTTACATGATTCACTTATTCCTTATTTATTCCTATGATGGGCTTTATAGCTCACCCATTTCTTATGTTTGTCTTTAGGTTATCCCATACAGTTTTATATTAGTTTGATTATTATGATCATGTCAAGGTAGTATTGAATAATGTTATGTATCCCATTTTATAATTTGTTTTGTAATATACTTAATTCCAAAAGACATTATACTTATCAATATTTTGGGCTATATAAAGTGTAATTTTACATAATAAATCACATATAAATGTTTAATAAATAGATGGGTATTTATAAAAACCATGATGATGGAATCAAAATGGGGGTTGAATATCCATTCATAAATTCTGGGAACATTGTGGGAATGTTCATAATAATAAATTAAATAACAATTAATTATTTAAATTGTATTAAATATTAGAAGAACATTTGTGGTATGTATGAAGCACTAACTCACTCTTGATGATATCCAGACATCATGTTGATCTTATAAAACATTATAGAACCTCAAAGTTTGTCAAATAGATCATATATTCAAGGAAATGGTTGATAGATATTAACCATAAGCTTGTTAAATCTTCCATAATCCACCCATATTTGGAAGATTCCATCCAAATTCTTGAATAAAAGTGTAGGTGAACCCAATGGAGATGTGTTGGGTTAGATAAAAATCTTAGATTCTTAATTCCCAACTATCTCTTGAGAAAAATTATCATAGTAGGTACCATCATTTATGGAGGAACATATATTGGAGATGATCCTAGAATTGAGATCAATAATAACTCAACTTATATCTCATGAGTTATTTTGTAGAACTTGTCTAGGAAAAATTCCCCAAAATGATACACCAATAGAGGAAATTTTGTCAGATGCACTATAAAATCATCCAGGAAATGGTTGGAGGTCAGAGATACCACTCCTCCTTTCCCACGATGCTCTGGAAATAATCAACTGGATTGGAAATCAAATTCTCCCTTATCTTAATATCTAGCGTTGTTAAGAAATATAAAATTCACCCTTTAGCTATAACTATCAATGTGGTCATGATAAGACATGATCCTATCTATCCCAAGTATTATATCAAACCCTTTAATATCAATGATAAGGAAATCACATAAGATGTTATGACGACAAATCTAAGGAGGGTAGTCCCATTATTGAAATAATCCTTCTACCAGTACAACCAACATTGTGTCAATGGTAATCACCTTATTATACTACTGAATTCCAGGCCCTTGACTTTCCCAAATTGATATGTAGATAAAGGAGTGAGAGGGATAAATATAAAAATATAGATATTATAGTATAGGATACATGATTAGTATCCCATAGAGTAGAAAAACTTGTGCTATGCTCTTCTGGTATATCTTATTATGCAAGAAACTAGCCAATTTCATCACCCTAAGCCATATGCAGACTACCTTAAGATGATCCCCACACATGGCACCAAAAAATTAAAAAAATTTCAACCTCATCCATAACCTACACCCATGATAGATCACCTAGTGATACTCCCTCGTTCTTCTTGATGCATATTCACTAATCCGACTCTGGATGGTGGCACTATTTTGGGTCCTCTTCTAATATAAGCTTTATGAACAGTATGAACACTATTTTATGATGGGAAATCTAGATGCAAGAATGACCCTCCAGTAGATCTCATGCGAATCGTGACTTCACATGCCTCTTCCATCAACACTGATGACATACAAAACTCCAAAAACTGTGGATATTCAGGCCCCTAGTCTTCTAATGAAAATACATAAGGGGATGCTTTCTGTTGTATGATGGGAAACTATAGTGTCATGGTATTGGCACTCTATTTTCTATACTATTAGCTTCTCACACGTTTCACTTGAAGATAATATCTTAGTTCATGATATTATAACTTGTAGATAGGTGTAAGGTTTTCACCTAAAAGATTACATCATACCTAAGGTCATTCTCCAAGGTTATAACTCATGATATCTCTACATTGGGAAGAATCAGTGCGAAGCGTTGAAACACAGTGAGGAGTTATAAATAGTCGATGATGGAAATAGAACCTTTCACCAGGTGATTAAATATGTAGGTTAGTATTCTCTTAGTGTCATAGGGAAAAATTAACGAGAGTAGAAAATATGTAAGTCTTCATATGCAATTCCCTAATGATGACTTGTCTTGGAAACCATATCCTAGAACCACTTGGAATAATAACAGAACTCATAGTTAGAATTATTGATCCTCATCTATAGAGGTGTATCCTAATATAAAAAGATATATAAATTGGATTCAATCTAGGAATCAATATCCCATTGAACTCTATTTGATGAGAATATAAGAGGATGTTACTATTGAAACTCAAAAGTAAGATTAGAAAAAGTATGCACCAACTATGTAGAACCCTTTATAGACTTAATTAATAATTGAAAAAACTCTCATAGATTATTATCATTGCCGTTTTTTGGAATATTATGTGGTGATGTAGGGATCCCTCTTAGATATAATAAATGTGTATCAGAGACCACAATCTATTGAGAATAATCATCTCAAAATTCCTTTCTCATGAA
Organism: Viscum album; assembly: GCA_963277665.1. Classification (NCBI taxonomy): domain Eukaryota; kingdom Viridiplantae; phylum Streptophyta; class Magnoliopsida; order Santalales; family Viscaceae; genus Viscum; species Viscum album. Next base: position 1,958,255,616 of record OY728127.1, read on the forward strand.
CCAGGGACCTCAGGGTAGAATAGATCTAAAAATTCCTTACACATTACCTAAAATAATATTTATTAAAACTATAGAGATATATACCAATAATATAGAGAATATAATCAGTGGAAAACAACATAATTCTACTTATAATAATTAAGATAAACATAGGGTCTCGTTATTAAAGGCATTCTATCCCAACAACCCAGGTCTACGGTCAAGGTGTTGTTATTTCTTTATGTTTTCAATCATTTGGGTTCATGTTTTTGGGAGGCGTAAATTAAATTATATGGGGAAACAAAACATATAATATTCCCTTTTCCATACTATTTATTGGAAAATATATCATTTATAAGTTTGAATTTATATTTTTAGTCCATAAATGAGTTTATACAAAAGATGAGATTGAATTAAATTGGTTTGCATCCCCTGTTTATAATTTCTTGTACACTTTATAAATAGATTTTGTAACCCATTTGATTTCAAGAAGACCCCATACATTTGGTCTGAAAACAGAATATTTTGGTTGTGATGGATCAATTAGAGAGATTACCCTTCCCAATTTATTAAGGCACATACATATTATAAATTGAAATTTGTAGTCATGAAATCACAACCAAGTCTCAACTCATGTAACATGGGTTACATGGTTCATGCAGATAAAAAGTGTAAATTTTTGTTCCCACCATCAAGATTAATTGGAAAACACCATTTAGGTTGATGATTACATGTTAAAAAACAACTCCCTTCCATGAAAATTTTTTTATTAAAAGAGGAATATATAGAAACATTCAACACCCAAAAATCATAAGAAAAAAGGTAATTAAATCAGTTGAATACACCTTGATGGAAAATAATATGCATGGAATTTGAATCCCTAGGTGCATATGATGATGAATTTATCAATTTCCCTTTCAACACCAGGCTAAGATACCATTTCTGTAAAGGATAAAAAATTCTATAATTCATGTGAATCACCCAAAAGTGAAAATAAATCAACAATAACAGGAGAAATATATAAAAAATATTCCCTATCATAGTAGTTGTATTCTTTACAAAAAAAATGGGTTAGCTACTCTTAAGAATGGCTTATGACTATGTTCTGACATGTTACCTGTATTTTGCCCAATTTTACTAAATAATAATACAAGAAAATAAACCATTCCCTCATACATTTTTTGAATTCCCTAGTCTAGATCATTCACAAGGAACCAATTACCATTGGAACCATGTGCTTAAGTATGCCTTAAAATATTCCAAAGGCTATAAAATTATAGAAAGGGACTATGGTGTGTATGTGTATAGACTATTCCATCTGGTTAGAGTAGATCACTATGGTGAAGGGGATGACTAACATTAGAAGCATAATAAAAATGAATAGGTAGAGAAAAAAATAATAAGAATAAAATCATTCAATAATCATTGAAAATTTTAAACTATATAGTATACCAAAGATGATGTCACATCATTAAAAATATGGGGAAAAGAACACATTAAGCATAAGAACAATAAAATATATGATATAAAAAAGACTCAAAAAATGGAAAAAACTAACCAAGCATACAGAACACTAGAATAGTCATCTACTACCAATAACCCATATTAAAGAAACCAATAAGGTTTATGAAGTAGGATTATTCCTTTTTTCCACACCATTGATCATACAATCTACTCAGATTCAAACAACAGACCAGATAGTGTGTGAGATAAATCTCAACATTACACTAAAAAAACATCTATACAAAATATAGTCTTTGAAAAAAAAACTATATGCTGTGTAGGTATATCAAAATTAATGTAGTGGGAATGATAAAACCCAATACCCACTTCTTACTCAGTCTGTGATTTTAAATATTCATTCATTTAATTAATTTTGATTAAAATTATATTATGAAGATCACGTAAAAGTTTCAGAATTACTATAAAAGATAATGATAATAACAGAGGGTCCATGGTGAACCCAGGGAATCCTTAACCATAAATGTTTGAGTAATTTAATGGGATACAACCATGCAATGTAGTGTATGGGATATAGTATAATCCATGGGTTACTGACAATAAATTCAACAAGAAGTGTTTATAATGGAGTCTATGGTTCTTATCCATAACAAATCCAGATCTAACTATGTATATAACCAAAGAAACTGATCCATAGTGTCTGATGTTCGTAAACATCTAGGTGAATGAAAATGATTTCTATGAGGAATTAAAATTTCCATAGATAATGTGATGTGATCCCTGTACATAATTCTAGTAATCCACTAATAGGAAAAGACCATGTTCCATGGTGGTTATTTCTCTTATAGACTAGCTCAATGAATCAGAATGGAATCCCTTAAGTTCTAATTGCATTCCCTGAGGAATCTATGGTTGGATTAAGTCTAACCATTCATATAAAGAAGAAAAAATTACATATTAAATAATCACCTTATATGTTTTTATATATCACATGTCCTTTAAGTCCATGTAATACTTATACCAATTCTATTTTCATTGGGCCTATTGTGGTACCTTTATAAATATATTAAATGGTGAAATAAGGACATGCAAACCATTATAAAATTAATTATAATGTATAAGGAACAACTAATATCTATACATAGGGATATAAACATGAAATATTTCTAATTTATGTTTAATTTGTTAAACTATGTACTTTATTCATTAAATTTCAATCAATAACACCCAAATAATGTTCAAAATATTCAAAACATGGGTAAAATTCATAACATGGAACACACCCTAAATGGGTGATCAGTGGTTATGTCTAAACCTAAAATGACATAAAAATTATAATTAGTTCCTTATAAGAAACATTAAACAATTTAAATTAAATTTTAAAGAATTTTAGAATCAGCACCTAGTGAAACCAGTGTCTACACAACGATGACAATTTAAAAATGGAGATACACTGTAGGAAATGTCATAAAACTCTTACTGTAAACCTATAGTACTCTCCACATCCATTATCGACCTTTGCCTTGGACTATATTAAAAGAAAACCAAAAAATTTTCCTAAATATAGTGAATAATTATTTTCACCAAATCGTCTTTGAATTTGGAATGACAAAGGATGGAAAGAGAAAATGCAAGGTAGATCTTACCAATGGATATCAAATGTGATAGATGACAGAAGAATCGAAGTATGAATGGATAAATGAGATCAAATCGAAGATTAAGGCTAAAAATGATCTTGAAGAAATAGATCGCGGTCGATATAGAAGAAACAGGAGAGGGTTAAATAAAAATAAAGGGGGTTCTTCCCCCAAAAAAGATAATGAAATTTACTAAGAGTGTATAGTTTTACATGTTGTTTATTTTATTAGCTTTTCCCATACTAAAAAAACAAAATATTTCATAAATTATTTATGGAAACACCAATACATTTTTTGGATTTTAAATAAATATATATTTTTAATAAACACCTTATATTAAGTACAATTCATGAATTTTTCGTACAACTAGGCTCCATCCACCTACTACCATAACTATAAACACCAAATGACCTCCCTAAGGAACGATTTATAGGTTTATGCTAAAAAGAGAACTCACCTATAGAGACCCAACACCAGAAATCCTAAATCAAGTATTGTGATACAATTACATTAGAATAATATACCTATTACTAACATCCCTATGGATAGAATAGTTTATTTGTCATGGTTAACCCGATATATACAAATGTGTTGTATTATAAATGAATTCATAAATTATATCATTAATTTTTTCATCAAGGTTGTTAACATTATCCCATCAAGAGTGTTTGTGTATATCATTATTAGTACACTTTAGAGAGTCATAGGGAATAGAAATAAAATAAGGGTGATCTCAAATGGTATACAACTTTAAAGTTCAGTGGAAAAATTAATAAATCAATAATAATAATTAGTACGCCATGGTAAAAAAAATAACAAACAATCCATGTAATCAATAAAATTATAAAGAAGCAGATAAAAATTATGGAAAGGTAAAAAACAGAAAACACATTCCATTTAAAATAATAGTAAAAGTGACAATCAATATAGAAAGGAAAATGAAAGAAACAAATTCCATTTAATAAATTAATTGATAATGAAATACATCAATTGATATGTTGATGAAAAATCTTATGGATAAATAATAACTTTGTATGAATGATGTAAATTCATAATTAATTGATCCATGTTTCCTTTGTTCATGGTACATTCACCGTCAAGGATATTAACATGACTTTTTATCATATACGGAAAAAATTCATCAACAGTTAGCCAACTAACTCATCCAATGAGACTATTAAAACATTGAGGGGCTACATATAACCGACCCACCTATGTCATACCCTTCCAAACAATTAATTATAATTTGAATTATTTATTTAACAATTTTTATTATCAAGTATTTGTATGGAGTAAAAGATATAAATTTATCTATATTTCCCAGGTTATCATATAATTGACATGCACACACCACATGAAATAATGGTATATGGTTTATGAAATAATCATATTAACAATAAATTATATGTATATTTAAGGTAAACGTAATGTTCAATGATCACAAGAAATAATTTATTTCAAAGGGAATATAAAAATGAATCAAACATGTGAATTTCAATACTACCCTTTGCCAAATCAATCATAAAAAGTCAAGAGAAATAATAAGGATGGAAAAAAATAAGAAATATCATTAATGAAGTAATGGTAAAGGGTTGTTGACATTGATGAATATAAATAATAAAAATATATTTTATAAACATTCTTGAGGAAAATATGTTTTTTATTTTTAATAAAAATGATAAAATTATATTCATTGAAAATATCATTAATTTTTTTTAAAAAAAATTACATTTAATCTTGGAAATGAATATTTTTTGAAATGATAATGGGTAATTTTTTACATGTCATATAGTGTAAAAATATCATTCCTTTTCGTGGTAAAACAATATAAAAGTATTTTTTTTGGAAAATGATAGGGATATTCCATTTAAAATATTATTAAATGAAAGAAACAGAAAAAACGGCTTTAGTAAACCATTTTGGAAAGGTTATAATAAATTTTGATAACCTTTTTAGAACAAATTTATTTTCTTAAAGAAATAGATAAATGATGTTGGGTTTTCATAGAAACATTTTATAAATAGTTTTGAGCACCAAAGAGTGGAATATTTGTACTATTAATTGAAAAATATCATGAACAAACATAGGTGAATAAAATTAATGGGTTTTATTGGAAAAATATCCAATAATATAGTCTCTTGTAAATAAATGTGTAAATAATCCCAAACAAAATATGATTGTAATGTAAACATTTGAAAATATTATAATGTTAAAGTGAGAATAAATAATTGATTATATTGTGTTTCTCAATTATAAATCCACATAAGTTTTATTAAATATATCAATACATATTAAAAGTAATTATACTAATAATCATAGAATATTAATGACAATGAGCATGTAATATAACCCAATGAAAAGGTGTCGGGTTTTGGAATTTCTTTTCCACTTGGGAAAATTTATGTTCAAGGCCCATTGGATGAAATAATAAAAATTTAAACTTAAAATACAATGATGATATGATAATTATTTATATAATTTATCAAAAGAGGATGTAGATAAACAACAACAAAAAGATAGTGGTCAATATGGAATTTTTTTCACATATATTAAAAGTGAGATTAAAATATCTTACCTTTAACTTCGTTTCAGGTGAACATTGATTAAACTCTTACATACAGTTTTTAAACATGTTAAAAAATTATAAAATAACTATAATCTTATTTGTAATACCATATATTAACAACTTATAAATTTTTTGTTACTCATTAGTTAACAATAATTCATAATTTTCACTATTTAAGTTTATAATTTCCTTGTTTTCAAGTATGTTTTGACTTGTTACATGTGGTTCCTATTAATTAGAATAGATTTAATAATATCAAAAATGATAAAAATGATTTAAATTTAATATATATCTAGTATATATATATATTAATTATAACCCATAATATTTGGAGATAATAAATAAAATGCACCATTCATATAGATTGTAGGTCGTATGTATTCTTGAGAGCTACATCCATTTCATTGTTGTATTAAAATAATGAAAACTTAAATTATATAAATAGGTATATTATAATTCAATTATAATACATATTTCAAATATTTCACATTAGTTCATTAAAACCACACATTATTTATTCCTTGTATAGTTTGAATGAATCACATCACTTTGAGAGGGAAATATTCCACACCTTCACAAACGATGTTATCAAATTCCCAGAAAATTTAAAGAATAAATGTATGAGTTACAATATAATTAAATAAGGATAATGAAATTATAAATATCAAATATATATATATCATATACTAATAGTGTGTCCATTATAATTCCGAACCATGAGAGGCGGTAAAGGAAAAATGTGCAATCAATGTTTTGAGAGGTGGTAGTTCAACGTACATGAATGGGACGTTTGATAATGTTATAACCACCTAACTAAAAAAGAATGATCCTACCCCGAGTTATCCACATAACATTTCTTCTTTCTCTAAACTATTCTCAAGTGTCTATTAATCAACCAAACATTCTATTATATTTCTTCTACCAAATCTGGTCCCATAAACATCCTTTCCCCAACTTCATCCCATAATGTGGTTGTTCTACACATGTTTCTATAAAATCCCTCAAATGGGTCTATCTTTATAATGGAATGAAAACATTTATTATATAAAAACTCATCCAAAGATAGATGTTGATCTGAACTTCCCATGTAATCAATTTAAAAAGTAAGTAGAATATCCTCCAAGGATTTAATTTTTCATTCTATCCATCCATCCAAATTGGGATGAGAAGTTATAATAAAATTTAATTTAGTACCCAATGGATTTTAAAGGCCTTTAAAAAATATATATGTGAACCTTAATTACAAAAAAGGGTTATACCAACAACAATTTATTGAAATATGACATATCTATTGTAAAAAATGAGAAATTCCAATAGATATTATATTTTATTGGTATGGGTTTTAGGTAGAAAAACTTGTTCTAACCATAATATATATATATATATATTGATATTGATAATTTAGCACCAAAAATTAATTTACCAAAACTATGATCTATTGCTTGATCATATCAATTCTAATTTTTTCCATGCAATGAATATTTTACTATTCATTATTATTACTGACTATTTTTTACCATTATAAAATTATGATTTAATAAATTATCCAATAACATAAAATATTAATCAATATATATATATATATATATATATTATTTTAAATAAACGATATAGATTACAATTATTTCAATAAAATCATATAATCAAATATTTTCATTGACACGTTATATTTTTGTTATTATAAATATATATATATATATAATATAAAATTGATGAAAAATGATTATATTTTTTATAGACTCGAATAATATCAAATGTAGTAAAAACATAAAAAATAAAGTAACATATATATAATTTAATTATTTTTATATAATATAATTTTTTATTGTAAAAATATATATAAATTAATTTTCTTTCATTATGTGTAAATTATATATAATTTGGTTACACATCATGGTTTTTTTAAAATTATACTATTAACATGACACTCACTTTAGTAAATTAAAAGTCATGAGCAGAAGTGATATGGTCACTATTATCATGCCTTCAATTATCACACCCATCCCAATTAATATCATTTTATTGAAAAAAAATATTATTATTATTTTATTTAATTATATTTTAACCTTTAACATTACCCTTCTCCCTTAATCCTATACTTCACCCCATTTGTATTTATGTTGCATGTCCCAACTAAGAGGAAAACTAGTGGCACACCTACCTCCTCCTCCCACCATTGACTATGCCCATTGCGAGCCTCGATGGCGGTCCGTGATATCTATGGTAACCTATGGGAGAGGGAGTATGGGGATTGTCCCTTATCTGTACCAATGTGTCATGATTCATTCTCCTGATAAGGCTTTCTAGTCTTGTTTCTCCCTCGGTGACTTCTCTATCTAAGAAAGATATGTTTATCTATGATCAGAAAAGTATTTACATCTTTGATTTGACATGAATTAAAATTTGGATCTCATATCATATGTTATATATATATATATATTGGGATCATATTTTAGTCCTCACTAGAGCATGTAATTATCTCTCTAGGGAGCTCTCTTATCTAGATTATACAATTGATATTTCTCTATAGTCTTCATTTTTTCCCTCTTTCATCCCCTCTTCAATCTCCCAATGTGTTCTTGATGGTGGTGGTGTCAAATTTCACATTGTGTATGAACTTAAAATTTAATATTTATTAATAAAATTTTTAGGGTTGTTGGGAGGAAATGAAACTCATGTCTTATATGGTTGGGACTAGAATATATAATTTTGAGTAATATGTCCTAATTAATTGATGTTAGTGTCATTCTAAATGTTTTTTAGTCACATGATAGATAATATTATTGTTATTTTGTTATCGTGTGTTGTTATTTTAAATTGTTCTAGTCACTGGATATCTTATGTTAATGTGGTCACATTTTATTTTTATTTTTCAGCCATCAATTATTTTAATCATTTTTCTATTTTCATGATCACTTGTTATTTTTAATCATTCATTATGGAAATATTTTTAGTATTCATTATATAGTCTTATTTTGTTCATGATTGATAATAGTATAGTTGTTGTGGTATCTAGTTAAATTATATCATGGTTATTGTTTCCAATGGTTAGATTATCATCCTGTTGTGGTCACTAGATGTCAGTTTTATATCATATGTTATTATTTTTATATATTGAATTTAAAGGACAACTATTTTACAATTATGTAGTTTGTGTGATCAGAACATTTCTCATGACAATACATGTCTAAAGTGGACGGATCGAGGACATGTTGTAATTAAAGAATAGAATGGTGTTCAACTATAATTAATGGGATGATGGTAATGTTGTGCATGTCCGGATCCAATATAGTAGATAATATCTCATTTGATGTTTTGGGTATTCCAAGACAGTGGAATTTATGTTTATGAGAAATTGATTGAAGGTGAAGGTTCCTTGATATCCATTTAAAGTATCTTACTATTTGAACCCATTTAAACATGTTTTTATTAGGATTATTATAACTTCTCATCATTTCATGAATTATGAACACATATTTAAACTATATTGGAAGGTGTTTTTTTTTCAAATAATGTCTTGGTTTTTTTGGTGTTTTATTTAAGATAATTTTAAAATTATCATATAATAAATATAATAATATATTATATATAAATGTATTAATAAATATAGTATATAATTATAACAATAAATATTAGAATAAAAACATTTACAGTATATTTTTAAATGAAATATTTATTGTTCATATGGATTAAAAATGATAATAAAACTACGGATAGATATATTAGTTATATTAATCTATTGTTAAGAATTTTTACCAAAATATATATTATCTATTTGTATTATTATAATTTCAACATAATCATTTTATTTATATCAATCAAATTTCATGACATAGTTTTAACCAATATTTTAGAGACAATACCATTTTGGTTAATTAATCATTTTACCAAAAGAAAATGCAGTTTTACACGTAGATATAAATTCGTTGGAAAGAGCTAATTATTTTGAAGGGATGTGATCACAATCAGATGCAACAAAGAGTGGAAATCTATGTAACATAAATATCATTTTTATAATACATCTCAGTATGTCGATCTAGGTATCAAATTTCCCAAGTAGGTATAAAATGTGATTATTTACTCAGCCAATCATTAATAACCATGATCACATTGTTACCTAGATCTGTGTTTTGTAATATGACTAAGATTTCTATGGATATATTTTCCTATTTTCACTTTGGGATTAGAAAATGATGAATCACCCCCTTTGGAAATTTTCACCCTACCTTATCTTACTCATATTTCAAACATCTCAAGATAAAGTTACAAAAATGTATTTTCTCTCCATTCCAAAGGTAATATATACAATGGTTTCAATTCATCTTAGTACGTATAGGATAAAATGTAAAAGGAGAACTATGAGCTTCAGATAACAAACCTTTCATCAAATATGAATCACAAGTAACACATAATCTCTTCCCAAATCAAAAAACACAATATTTATCACTGATAAATTAATGAAACATAACCTTTTGAGCCGATTATATATTTTTATGAATCATAGGGTCTTCCATCAGTGCAATATTAATTCTATATTATTGATATGATTGCACTAACACCTAAAACAAAGTAGAGTAACATCCTGCACCAACAACATCAAATAAGAATTCATCATCTCATTAAATAAAGGATGTCATTACAAATGTAACATGTATAATATAGAAATAATTTTTCTAATCAAAGTATCGTCCTATTAATTTTCATTTATGGAATGTTAATGAATATTTCAATCACAATACTTGATTAGTTTTATCCATGTTCTGTATTTCATGTCTAATTATTTTTGAGTGAATAAATACTTCAAAATTCTATGATCGATATATATTTCAAATTTTACATAAGAAAAATGATTCCACCAAAATTTTAATGAAAAAAACAGTAGCTAATTCCAAATCATGTGTATGATAATTTAACTTGTGTGGTTACAAATTCCATGAAGCGTTATAAATTGCATGTTCATTCTATATTAGGACATAACCTTATCCATTCAACAAAGAATGATTGTAAATAAAAAATTTACCAATTCTTGAAGGAAGGGATAATAATGGAGTATTAACCAATATCATTTTCAACTATTGAAAACACTCATCACATTCTTTTTTCGAGATGAAATTAATACCTTTTCGAGTTAACATAGTTAGTGGAATAGATAACCATGAAATTTTATAAATAAAACTCCATTAATATCATTCTAAACCAAGAAAATTACATAACTTTGTTATTTTTAGGGGTTTGTTCTATTACTAAACATCATTATTTTTAGTAGATCCAATAGTTATGACTTATTTATAAACAATGTGACCATGGAAATAAATTTGTGAAACCAAAATTCTCATCTTTTGAATTTACTATATAGTTTATTTTCCTTTTAATGTTTTCATAACAACCCATCGATGTATTTTATGATCATATTTAATTTTATAGTATACAAAAATATCTTCAATAAAAAGAACTGAAAATATATCCATGAACTCATGAAATATTATATTCATATGATCCATGAATAAAATAGGTTAATTAGTTAACCCAAATAATATAACTACAAATTATTAATGGTCATATATAGTTAAAAATTCATTAATTAGGATGTATTTTTTGTTTACATTAAACTGATGGTACCCCAACCTCAGATAAAACATTGAGAAATATGGTGCTCCATAGAGTTGATAAAAAAATAGTTGATATGATGAAAAAGATAGTTTTTCATTACATTTATGTTATTCAAGGCTCATTTATCAATGAAAATTATCATTAAACCATCTTTATTATTAGAAAACAAGATAGTTCAACCCCATGATGATGTGCTAGGTCAAATGAAACCACTATTTAACAACTCATGTAACAACCTTTTCAATGATATATGTTATTCAAGATCCATTTGATAAGGTGGTTTAAAAATTGTCTTAGCATAAGGGACTAAGTAAACAATAATTTTAACTTCTTGATTATTATAATACTAGGAAACTAATCAGGGAAAACATCCAGATAATAAAATAATATTGGAGCATCATTAATATTAATAGTTACTTATTTTAACATATATTCAAGATTACATTCATTTATATATTTTAATAGTTAACTGAATTCCTTATATATTATCAATGGAATGGGATGATTATTTAATAAAAACTAATTCTCTTTTTAAAAAGAAACTTCACTAGCTCTGCAGTCTATCTTAGCTTAGTAGTCAAAATTCTAATCCATTCCCATTATAACATCAACTATACAAAAGGGACAACAGAATGGTGTTCCATAAAACTCTCTCAACAAAAAATGACATGAATATTATTATAATTTCATTATACTATAGATTTTTCACTAGGTGTGTTCACCATAAGTTATGGATTCATTTTTTGTGGTGGAATTTCCAATTCACAAGAATAATTATAAAAAATGAGACAATGTTTAAAAACTGAGTAAAACAACATATTGGAACAATCTGAATATAAAACCCATGTAATGGATACCACATAATTTTATTTTCCAACATCTACTTAAGTGGTTGCAATGGATTTGACCAAACCTTTCAACATATAGTCCGGATTCATCCCATAATTTTTGTTCCCATTTGGAAAATTGTTTTCATAATAACTCATCTCATTATATTTATAAAATATTATTGAGAGTATATCAAAAAAATACCACAACCATGCTTTTTTTTATTTAAATTTTTAGGCTTGTTACTCATTTTATCACATGGGAAGAACATAAAAAAATTCCAAAGGAATTACTATATGGTAAACATAATTTTCATACCATTAGACATCTTTGATGAATTCGTCCCATCCTCCTACTATTTTGACCGTTTTTCAACTATTTTCCAAATTAAACATGATCATCAATAAACGGCATTTCCGACTTCCCTAGAGATCGATCTTGTTTTTCATAAAATTTTAATTCAAAAGAATCAAATTTCTTTTGATGTTATACCATTAATCCTCAATAAAATTGATTTTTTTACTATTAGGGCCCTAAAAGAAATTTAGAGAATTCCTTTCCGTTAGAGTTAATTTTACTTATTATCAAGCTACTAGATACTAATATTTCCTCAATTAAAATATATTTTTTCCATCCTAAGTCGAACAACCTTAGGAAAATAATTTTCATGAAAAATATTTTTTAATTTATCATATTCCAAAGCATCAATATCCTCATTAACCCTAAAATTCATAACCATTGACCACGACTAATTGGATTCACCATAAAAAATGGAAACATCAAGACTATCCTCATGATATTTTGAACACCCCCAGTCATGAAAATTATTTTCTAGGGCTTTAATCCACCATTAGTTACCACTATTTCATATGATCTTGTTAATGATAGGGGATGTTTACTCATGAAATGCTCCACTAATGAAATATACCACTGTGATTAGACATGATAAACTCATGCATGGATTACACCACCATTTATATTCTATATAAACAGATCCATTACTATAAAAAATATTCAATTTTTATTCCTACCATCTCAAGATGATGATTTTGAAGTATATTTTATTATCAATGTCATCCACCAAAATTTCCCTATTTCCACTATGGAAAACCATTCTAAATAGTTATATCTTAGGTGACACAACATATTAATCTTAAAATGAAAATATAAATATGATATATAATTTCTTTATACAATTAATGTAAAAATATTTTATGGACATTATATTAAAAATATCGTAACACCAAATGTTATCTAAACCTACCACTGATATAAACTATAAGGCCCTGACCATAATTAATAAATATTCATGAGTTTTAGTAATAAATTTAATTTCATCTACATTTATGAACTTTTAAAGTGTATATTTTCAAAGAATTTGGTCAGAATTCATACATGACATTCTTCATTCACACATATTATATTCTACTAAACAATATCCTCTTTTTATAAAATATATATCTTTTAAAATAAAACGTGATTTATTTTTCTTTAAGATTGTTCAAAACATTCATATGGACTTCCTTTATTATCATAACCATACATAAACCATATGAAAATAATTTTAAAACATGGGATGTGAATAAAAATCCTTATATGTTATTTGAAAATAAATAAATAAATTGTTAGTCCATGAATTCTTAAAAACCCATGAAGATATTTTAACAATGTTATAAATTCCCCCCATAAAATATAAGATCCTCAGCATACCTCATGAAATAATAAGATTCCAATAATATATATATAAATAATAATTGTATATCATGGAATAAATTCTATTTCACTCATAAATTATCCTTCTTGGATACATAGGGTGTAACACTAATTGTTCACTTTGAATACTCATCGTAGTATATTCCATTAATCTCTTAGGAGAATCACTACCATTTGATTTTATCTCATTAACCAAGGAATATGAGAGATATAAAGGTCTAAACTACCATACACTTATCATGGAACCACACATACTAAAACAAAATCCCATGAATTAGAATAATATCATAACACATAAAACAAGCATTGTGAAAAAATAACATTTCCACTTTGAAATCACATTTCATTTTTACAAAAATGTTTACTCATTATTGAAATAAATTTATTTAAAAATAAAATTGTAAACATGTAATATTAGAATTAAAATATTAAATCATCATAAAATTGGGAAAATAAATTCATTCCATATATTTCAAAAAAATTGTTTTTTATTTTGTAAAAAAATTAAAATATTGTCATTAAAAGTTAATTTTTAATAAAATTCTCATTCATTCAGTATAACTCATTACATTAAATCAATATCTTAATGAATAATAAATATTGGTAAATTATTTAATTTCATTAAAACCTTTATCATGTTTACTGTTACTTTTATTTCAATTGTTATCATTTAATAAAATTTACTAAATTAATAATGTTTACGTCAGATGTTTTGACGATACATAGTATTTCAGTGAAAATTGAAATTGGTAAGTCAAATATAGTAAAATGGTTAGTTATTACATCATATAAAGAATAATATTAATGAAATAATTATTAATATTATAAATCAAACATAATTTTAAATCCATTCATTAAATATGGATATGAAAAATGAACTACATACAATCATGGAGATGGTATTTCGTACGTACGCATGAGTAAAATTTTATGTTTTCAAAGATATTTATGGAATGAATTTAAGCAGTATTAAATCATTCAAAAATGATCATAATATAATTAATATCATATTTATGATATATATATATATATTCCATGTGATGTGGTGATGAAAAATCAATCACATTATTTCATGGAGGTGATAGTTTACACGTACACACAAACAACTTTATCATTTTCATGTGCATGAAAAGTATGAAATTAATTGATATATTATTCACATATAATGTTAAATATTAAATGAGTATAATATTAAAATTTAAGTACTTAATTATAAAAAATATTGAGAAATGTTAATAGAAACAAATGATATTGGTTAATTGAGTTGATAGTTCACACATATGCAAAAATTAGTAATTAATTTCCCACATTATTGAATTAGAGGTGAATTTAGGATATTATATTAACATAATAAAATATAATTATGTTAATAATAATTAACATATTATATCATCAAGGATATTGAATATTATAATGAATTATATGCATAAATAAATTCAAAACATTTAATTAAAAATGATACATCTTCTTTGGATGATCACCTATGATAAACACCTTAACAACACTAAAGAGATTTTTATTTCTAAAATATGGACTATAGATTTTTGGGAGGAATTTTGTTAAGGTGTTTGGATAGATATTGTTAGAAAAAATATGTTTTTATGTGCTCTATATAGATAAGAATGAGTTCCCATTTTTAAGAGAGGGTAGGGGCACTCATGGAATTCTTGAAACTATTAAATTAATATAATTTAAATTTTGAATTAAAATGGGTAATAATTTATTTATTTATAATATTGGTTTATAATGTGTTGAAATAAATTCTTGAAATGAAGATTAGAAATTTTTTTATCATTTATTCTTTATCTTTTTATTTTCACCCTTCTTTTACTATTTTTACTCTTACCAAATTATTATACAATTTACACTTTGAGAGTTAATATAATTACCAAAACATTCCAAAAGACCAATAAATGAGCTATTAAATTTTTTTTAGGACTTATCCCATTTTTTCCAAAATTTATATTTTTATATATTTTATTTCATTTATTAAAATATTATTTATTTTAGGATATCGATTATGAAAATTTTGACACAATACATTACATGACATTTTAAAAATATCATAACAACATTATATATTTTAAAAAATCCCTAAAATTTCAAATTTATCAATAAATATCTTTGATGACATAAATTATATAAAGATATATTTATTTTTAAAAATTTAATATCATTTATTTGATTCCTCCATTAATGATGAAAATTATTCATCAAAATCATATATCTATTAAATTTAATTATTTATTTCCTAAAAATTGAAAATATATGACCATGATTTATTTAATTATTTTATGATTTAAAAAACTATTTATAGTTAAACATATCCCATAAATAACTACATATTAAAAATATTTTACTTTTCAAAAACAAGAGTGGGAAAGAAATTTCTTTTATTCAAATAAAAAATATAAATTTCATAATTACATTAAAGTGGATATCAATGAATATATTTATTACAGTAGTTGAATTTAGGTCCAAACACCCTAATAAAAACAATTGAACAAGTTTTAGTGTAATTTATAATATTATTTTTACACTTATTTACCTAATTTACCCTTAAGCATGGTAATAAAAATAATAAATTAAGTTACAATTCATATATTTCAAAAATTATATTGATACTATTTGATCATAAATATAACACTAATAATAATAGTGTGTGTCATTTTTTCAAAATTCAAAAAAAATTGCTAAAATTTATTTTAAATTAATCTCATTCACAAATCAAGAAAATGATTTTTGAATATAAGATATTCAAAAGTTCAGAAGGATAGTGTATCTATTTTCAAAATGTAATTAATTCCGATATGCTAAATTTGATGGTTTAATTATAGTTAAAAACACCTTTAAAACATAATATAACAATAAAAATAAATTTGAAGAAAATGTTACATTGATCTAATAATTGTATTATTCATCATTCATCAAAATATGAATTTTCTCAGAAAAATAAAAAATATCAACACATGTAAATTTTGATACCGCCATTCTAAATAATAAGTTTATTTTCTAAATAGAATTTATAAAAGTGGCAAAAAATTGATATAAAATTGGTTCCTCATCAAAAGGAGATAAAAATGATTTTTTTGAGAAATACTCATTTTATGTAAAAAATTGAATTAGTTTTTATATAATGCCAAGAAAACATATATAATGAAATATAAAAATTATATTTATTATATTATATATATATATATATATATATTATTACTATAATCCAAAATTTTCTATTTATTCATTTATTAGTATAAAACACACTTCTTCACATTTAAATTGTTTTTTGGAAAACATTACATGTTATTCAAAAAAGAGGTTTATTTTCATTTACAATCAAATGGTCAAAAAATAATTAAATATATATACATATGTAACACATATTTTAATAATTAATCTAATATTATTTATACCCACTAGTCTAAAGGAAATGTGATAACCACCATATTAAATAATAATATTTTGATGTCCGTTTATACTGAATCTAATGTATTATGTGCGCTATCATATATAGTATATCTTTTAATTTTTGTCTAATTGGTAAATATTAAAAAAAATATATAAAAAAGAATTAAAATACCTATGTTTTCACAAGGAAATAATTCTTTTGATGAGAAAAATCTTGAAAACATTTCAGAATACAAGGATATTGAACATAAATATTCCCAATTTAAAATAATATACATGATAAATTATCAGATATAAAATACGTTCTTCATGTTTATTTAATAATTAATGTATGAAATTGAATAAAATAATTTAAAATAAATTTATCAAATGAGGAGAAGAAAATATATGTGGTTCCTGAAAATAGTAGGATATAATTTCATCTAAACTATCCTTGAACATAAAATATCCGGAAAAGAATATATATTTTAACATAAATAATTCACTACTTTATTAATCAATAAAATAAAAAGTAAATGAATGTAAAAATTATGTTATGGATATATAAATACCATAAAATGTAATAGTAAAATTTTCCAAATTAATTATAATGGAAAAACGTGAACCATGCAAGGAAATCATGGTCCAGGACATTAAACATGTCCTAAAATAATGATATTGAGACAATAAAAATAATTGTAATGACCATATCATTTTATATGACAATTAATCCATGAATTGATTAGGTAAACATGTTTTTATTAATATACAATAAGTATGAATATATAAAAAACTATTTATTTATCAATTCACATATAATCGTGTCATAATAATGTCAATGATGAAGTGTTATAACCCTATGAAAGGAGAATGAGATACAAAAAATCATAGTAATTGGTAACATTAAAATAAAATTCCCTTGGTTTAAATAATATGAATTAAAAAATAAATGATATTAGGTTTGATGGATTCATAGTATAACATGTATAAGGGGATTTTTATACACCATATAAAATAAATTAGTTATATATAATGAAAATATTTCTTAGTGAATGGAAATTGAGATAAAATCCCTTACCCCAAGTCTGACTCATCATGTATTCTCTATATAAACATGAATAAAAAAATATTTTTATTATTTACTTTAATAATAAATTTTCGTTTTTTATTCCTTTTTTATTAGCATGTTTTAATATATTAAAAAATCAATTATCTTTACATTGTATTTTTTGACGATATTCTGCTCATCTGACCTAAATAACTTTGATAGGTTGTCAATGGAAAAAGAAGCCAATATTACATAGTCTATTGAATAACAATCTAGAACAAAATGTTATTTTATAAATTAATTTTAATTTTAAATCCAATTATTATGTTTTGTAATGAAAAAATGATCTATGTTACAATCATGGTTATGGTTGGTCGTATATAACCACGCGTAACATCTTAAATTTTTAATGGTCATGATAAAAATAAGGTAAAAATAATTTTACATTTATATAATAATAATTATATAATAAATATCATATTATTTATTTAAATTTATTTATATAAAGTACCCATGTTATGTGGTTTGGAAAAAAAATTGATTTTTGGAGGTGGTTCTCCACACATACGCATAAACGATATTATCATTTTTGAATGAATGGAACTATAAGATAATAGATTATATATTATGAAAAATATTATTATTAAATTAATAATATATATATATATGTTTGTTTTTATTAAATTATTCATTATTACCAGCCGTGATAACTACTGATGGAAAACTAATTATATCGGTGTGTGAGGTGGAAGTCACCCGTACCCACGAATGGTGATTTCATTTTCCATTTAATGGAATAAGAGATGGATATGGGATTTTAAATCAACATAATATTAAATAATAATAGTTAATATATTGGTGTTATTATTTAATCATTTTAGAGGAATAATTTATGGAGGTATAATAAGAAATAAATCAAAAAAACATTATTAAGAACAATACCACTTCTTAGAACAAACTTTTTTGGATTATGCCAAAATGATTTCCTGGATCATTTTCTAACAAACCCAATTTCTAAATGTGATGTGGATATATATATGGAAGTTAATTGGGATATAACTTTAGGATCTAAAAGATTTTATAACTGTGCATAAAGTAGGACAAGAGGATCCCTTTTATAAGAGAGAAGAGGGTCACTCTACTAATTTCAGAAAGTATACAATTAAACTAAATAATTTATCATGATAAAATAAATCCAAATTTGTATTTTTAGAATTTAATATCAGGGGTTGTTGAAATAATACTATAAAACAAAAATAGTTCATTTTTATGTTATGTTTTCAAAATTAAATATTTTTACACATTGTAACCTTTTTTTACAATTACTCCTACGATAATGGGATTTTACTTATTACAGGTCATGATAGTTAATATAAAATCATATTATTCCCATAAATTTACCACTATTGATATTTCAAATTATACCCATATAACATGGAATAAAATATATTTTTACTAATTTTAAATCACTTAAGAAAATATTAATTTTTTAAAAAATATCATTAGTGACATTATCATTAATTTTTACATTAATAACATAAATACAACAAAAGATTTTGAAATTGAAAACTCAAAAACATCCCTAAAATGATATTTTTATAAAAAAAATTACTTATAACTTAAAATTCATTAATATTATTTGACTATTAATACTTTTAAAATCATTAATTTTATTTTATTTTAAATTTATAAATAATTGGTCTCCATTGTTTAGGATTTTAAGATAATTATCTAATCACTAAAATTGTGAAAAAAATTATGATGAGAAGAAAAAAACATATATAATTAAATTGGACATTTATAAATTAAAATATGTCTTTTTGTCAATGTCACAAAATATGTTTTATATAAGAACCAATAAAGTGACATTTTTTACTTTAATTTAATAAATTATTACCATGGAAATAATTAATGAAATATGGCAGCATATTAGAACAGTTTCGGATCATAGATGTACATAATAAAATTAAACATATAAAATATTATAATGGAACATGTGGGGGTATTTTGTAGTCCTGCTTTTTTTATTTCTAACCTCAATTTCAAGATTTACTCTTACCATGGTGATAAATATTACTATGGTTTCTATTCATAATGGATGAAAATAAGAGATTCATATTCATCAAATTCGGACTCATTTATTAAAAATATTGAATTAAATTTTAAAAAATTTGTTTTTATAAATGGGACAAATAAATTTTTGATGAAAATTCATTATGGAAGCATTTTTTTCTTGAATTTTTTTTAATTATTAAAAACATTAATATGAAATTAAAAAACAAAATTATTTCCCTTAAAATTAATTATAATATCAAAAAATAATATAAATAATATTTCATTGTAAAAAAAAGTAAAATATAATTTATATTTTCAAATTTATTAATAAAAGTACATTTAAAAAAATATTACTTTTCACTAGAAGAAAAATATTTTTACAAAATACAAATTAAAAATCCTATGATAATTTTCATTTTATAATTAAAAAAATAATAAAATATTATTAAATATTATATTTAAATATTACCTAAATAGATTATTTTTTTCCCTCAAAAAATAAATAAAAAATTATGGACGAAATCACAATTTTGAGGCCTAAAATGATGTTACTGAAAAATAGAGTGCTTATTTACTGTGAATTAACCAATTAATTTTTATTAATTAATACCATTATATAAATATATCAAAATTATGTTAATCCTATTCAAACCCACAAACATAATGTCTATGTTTTAACTCAAGCATGAAAAATATTAATTTAGCACGGTTCATTTATGCTTGGGTTTGCATATTGTATACACTATTAAATAAATTGTTCTTTTTAAATCTTGTAGTGTTACGTTCTACCCTCATTGCTAATTTTTTTCATTTCAATATAAACTCTATCTTTGTAATAAAGGGTTTGGAATTTTAAAATATCTTTTTGAAATCGCATATAAAAAAACGTTAAATAAAATTCCCTCTTTCAAAGAGGGAAAATGCCGTATGAAGATGACATTGAGTAACAAATAACTAGGTTTCCAAATAATATAACATTAATGGGATATAAAAATAAGGTTATGTAGAAAATTTTTAATATCTAAATAATTATTTATAATTAAATACAATATTTATGAAAAAAATTATTGATCTTATGGATATAGATAAACGAAAACTAAAACCAATGAGGTGTGAAAAAGACCACAGATTAATTTGAAATGAAGGTAATGGGATAAAATTTTTGTTTCAAGATATTTTACATAGAGTGAGGAATTCCTTTATAATATTGACTAATAACATAAGGAAACATAATTACTTAATGTGTATAATATAATCATTCAGTTAATTACTACCAAAATTTCATCTTTTTATCCACATGAATTGTATTAAAGTTGAATGTATAAACCTGAAGTAGTTAAATAAAATAATAATATAAAAATAATGCACAAAAGGATAAAAATCCTTTCCTAATATCCTTTTAAATTAACTAAAACCATAATTGTTTTAACATGGAAAGATATTTCTCAAAATTAATAGTCAATCATATAAATAAATAAAAAATTAAATTCTAAATCCTCAAATAATAACAAACAATGATTAACTTTGATTATATGATAAATATCTAAATTTAGAGTTTATAAAAATATTATAGTCTAATATTGAAACCTAGTACTAAAATGATATGATCACATATCACCCAAGGTAAATTCTATATTTCTCTTAAAATAGAATTAATCACTCATAGAGTATCACATAAAAACATTTATTCCCAAATCATTTAATCATTATGATATGGTATTTATATCTTTAAATAATATTAATTAGCATAAAGACATATTCACATCATATATTCCTAAAAAAAATATTAAAACGTTATTCTTAAAATATTATATAATGTTCCACAAAATAATGAACTTCATTAAAAATAAGATTAGTCACATAGTCACTAAATAAATTTTTAATCCCATGGGTAGCTATTTCTTATGTCCCTATATTATAATAGCACATAAATACCAACATAATAATGGTCATATAAACCCTACGGGTAATCAATACCATTAATCACACTTCCAAACAATATATAGTAATTCATTATCAAATAATAAATCATGTCAATCCCTAGGGTTACATATACATCATCTAGAAACAAAATCATAAAAAATGTCCATAAAATCATTTAAATCCCATCACATAAAACATTAAATGGTTGAAAAATATTTCATACATATACTAAACATTAAAATTATAAACCCATGATATATTAATAATTATTAAGATAAAATGACTTTAAAACATAATAGTCTTCAATTTTATCTAAACCCTACTATGATACTAACTACAGGATCCCCAACAACCAGTTATAAATGTTGTGATAAAAACATAATCATTAATTTTTTGTTTTTTAGGTGATAAACAGGACCCAATTTTAATGATCCAATACATAATATATATAACTAAAATATTGTACCATTTATAATAATTTTTACCTTTTTGGTTTATTGTTTTATATAATTAGGAAAAAATCATACACAAACAATATGTATGACATCATGGGAGTATTTTTTTACTCTATATCAATCTTTTCATTTTCCATATTATTGCATATACATCACCAATTAATCTCATACCAATTAAAATATTTGAATAAGAATCTAATTTTAAATTATTATTCCTTAATTTGGGAAAATGGAAAATAATGAGGGTGAGGTGAAATGCTAAGTAATTGTAAAAAAACACTAAAATTTGAATTTTATCTGTTAGAATATGATGATAATTAGGGTATGATGATATATTCAATGTTCTTGGTCAAAATAGAATTGATTTAACACAAATAAAAACAATTAAAATAAAAAATATGACATGTAATAAATCATTTACATTATAAAAAAGTCATATGATTCAACAATAATGGGCCAGGTGAAAACAATCCTTATGAAAATAATATATTAGAAATTAATGAAATATTAAAGATAATATATAATTATCATTCATCATAATTATCTTATTACTATTAAAAATGGAATAACCTAATAGTTAATTTCTAATATTCTTTTAGGAGATAATTGTAATCACTTTACTCGGTCTCTTCGCTAAATTCATTTAAGGGTTATAATGGACACACCTATCCCTTGTTTGTAACATATCCATCCACCATTGGTTTATAATAGAACCACAAATACATCATTTATAAGGGATACACATGTCCTTGGATTATAATTCAACAACCCATATTTTTATTAAAATGGAAACACCTATCAATATAAATGATTTATATTAAAAATAACAATGATAGACTACATATCAATTTAATTTAAACATAAAACTTAGTGAAAAAAATTATTCTATTAATATCATAATTAACCATTTAAAAAGAATCTTGATCCAGGAAAATATCATTAAAATAATTGTTATCCATATATAGAAATATTTTGGACCATATAATTACCAAATATCCATAGTGGAGAAATGGGAACATCAATAGTTGTTTTCATTGATGAATATAATTACCACTAAAATATCATTATTTTGCTTGATTAAAACACCTCTTCCACTTTAAAAGTCAATTAAAAAAAGTTCACAAGAATATTTTCAAAATAATTTTCTTTGGAAATCATGATGGGAAAATATAATGTGATCAATAATAAATAGAATGTCTATGAAGGTGGGAAATACCATTAATGTTGTAAACTATAAAAATTAATATTATTTTCAATCTGTTTGTAATGAGTGTCAAATGTTATCTATGAAGAAAATTTTAATAAATTTACTTTTAATCCCTTTTCATGGATGGTGAAAAATAACATTATGAATTATTTTTTGGCAGAAAGGAATGTTCTTGATATATTTTTCGAATATATGGATATTGAAGTGAATGGTTCCGAATCTAAAATAAAATACAAGATTAGTATCATTTAAAAAACCATCTTGTTGATTAGTTAATCAATAATAATGTAAAATGAAACTAATATTATAAAAACAATTAATAACTATATTATAATAAATGATATGTTCCTCCTGAAAAAAATTGTACATAAATTCATCAAAAGGAAATATAAACATAATGAATCTAAAAAAGATAGTATATTTCCACATAATTCCTTTACCAAATTATAATAATTTGACTAATAATTTGTTGAAATTATGAATATGTTATGGTTATATAAATACCATAAAAAATTAAATAATATTTCATTATTATTTAATTATGTTATTATTAATTCATATAAGGAAATTATTTTTACTGACATGAAACATATATTTTTAAAATGATACTAAAATAAATAGAACCCATGAAAAGTTAAAAACATTTCTTGTGATAGTTAATCTATTATGTGACTTTGTAAACATATGTAAATCAATATAAAAATTGAAAATATTTAATAAATATATTTATACATCAATTCTCACATAATTTTCAAATATCATTGTTAATGAAGAAGAGTTAAAACCCAATAAAAGGAAGTTGAGATAAGAAACATCTTAACACTTAAAAAAATTCATGTCAAATCCCCTTGGAAAATTTTATTTTAAGTTAAATAATAAAAATTATTAAATATTCAGGATTAATGATATAACACATAATTTTTATTGTTTAAGAAAATCAAATTTTGATTACAATATAAAAATATTTTTAATTGAATGAAAATTTTGAAGAAATCCATTATATTGATTCAAAATATAAACATATACTCTTTAACATAATGAAATATAAAATTATGTTTATTATTTATTTTATTAAGATCTTTTTTAATTAATTATTATTTAAAGATATGTTATTACGATGTTATCATCAATTAATTAAGAAATTATGTTCACAATGGATGTTTTCAGGATATTCTGATCATATGTCAAAAATAATGTCAGTAGATTGAATATGGTGTATCTTTCATTATTCAATATTCACAAAATTATTAACAATGAAAATATCATTATTTTTATTCATTAATTATAATTATATAACCATCCATGATATATTTTTAGAAGAATGAACTATGTTACCATCATAGAGGTGGTATGTCATACAAATTTTTGTGTAACATATCCATTTTCTAAAGATCATATGGGAATGAAGTTATGTCTTATTTTATCTTTAAATAATTATAATTATATAATAAAAATCATGTTACATAGATAATGTTATTATATATTGTATCCATGTGATGTGTTCTTGAATGGAAAATCATAGCGTTTTTTATTTTTGTAATCTATATGTACACCAAAGCAACATTACCAATTTTTAATGAATTAAATTTTAATAAAATAAATGTTTAATTATATTATAAATGTGATAATTATTTCATTAATTTAATATATATACACTATATTCATCATTGTAACCATCCACGAGATGTGGTGATGGAAAAAAAATTATATCGGTTCGCAAGGTGGTAGTTTTCCAAACACACTAACATTGGATTAGTTACCCATTTGATGGTAGAGGACATAGATATAAGTTATTAAATTAACATAATAGAATCTCATTATATGGGGGATAATTATATTATTATTTAATAATGGTTGAAGATGATTTTATGGAGTTATAATAATAAATAGATAAATTACATGCGGTTAAGAACTATAAATATTCTTTGGCCAACATTTATACCTTGGCATAAAAATATTTATGATGACCATTTTCTTTTAAATAATTAATCAAGGATAGTTGGATGGATGTTAGGATGTAATTTGGGTTGGACCTAGTGTAAAATAATTTTTTAAAGTGTGAAAAAAAGGGAACCTGAGGGTTCCTTTAATAGTAATGTCAAATTTCACTTTTAAAATTTCTTAATGTATTAATTTTATATAAATTATTTTCATGTTCATAATGAACCCAATTTATATCATTAAAATTTATGAAAATTATAAGTTGATATAATCTAATATAATGATAATATGACATATATTGATGTTTTTTTACTCTTATCTACTCATTATGACCCGTGCTAACCCTTTTTGACAATCACCAAAATAACAATGATTTCTTACTCATTAAGGGTCAATATAGATTCTATAGAAAGAAAATTCCCTCACAAATGGTCCACGGTTGACATGTAAATACAATTAATAATCAATTGAATAAATATATTGTTTTTATAAATTTTATTTCATTTATTAAATTATTATTTATTTTAATATATAATTTCTCTCATTTTGGAACTATTCATTTACATTGAATTTATTTGCATCTACATAGAGAAAGAATTCGAATATAAAAAATTTAAACATCTCCAAAATGATGTTATTATGGACCAAATTTTATTAACATAATAATTCATTCAAATATTGTTAGTTTTATAATTTTGAAGTCCTTAATTTTATATTCTATTAATTGAATAAACATTATGTTAGTTTTTCTTATGGATTTAAAGTAATTATTTCATAACTAAAAAATATAAATAGAATAACAAGATAAAAAAATTCAATGAAATTTAAATTTATAATCAAATAATAGTTTTTTTCCAATCAAAAAATAATATATATATTTATATATTTATAAAGAAAGTGGGTGATATTTTTGTCTTTATATTTTTCTAAAATTTTATAATGTAATAAATTAAAAAAATATAGAACCAAGATTCCATATTTTAAAAAATTGGATGGAAATGGCCAATCCAAACCCATAAAATAGGATAAAGTAAATTTTTATGAAAATTTGTTTTTTTCTAATCATCTTATCTTTAAACTTAATTACCTGATTTACCCTTACCGTAGTGAAAATTATTTAATATGTTTACTATTCACAATGGAAAAAATAAAAGTGACATATTTTCAAAATTTGGGATATATTATTAAAACTATGAAATATAGGATTAATATTTAATTCCAAAAATTTCATAAATTTATTTATATTAATATGAAAAAAAAAGATAACCAATTTTTTCATAAAAAAATCATATAAGTTTTAAAATGTTTTATATCAAATTAAACAATAATTTTGATTCAGATAAATTTAAAATGATTATTAAAGATATTATAAAACTAATTTTTAATTTATTCCATTTTAAAACATAATTAAAAAATTTAATCTCTTGAAATAAAAATAATGTTTTTGGTAAAATTATGTTTCTTTAACTATTCATTAAAAAATCACTATTTTCATAAAAATACCCAAATTTCACCCTATAATAATATTTGTGTGCATATTTTTAAAATGATATAATTTTTATAAAATAGAATTTATAAATTATTCATAAATGAATTACATTATTTATTATCAAAAAGAAATATAGATTATATTTCATGAAAATTTATTTTGGAGGCGTAAAATTACTTTAAAAAAAGTGTTTTTATTACCTAATAATTATTCAATATATTTGTTTTTCATTTGTTTTTTTACTATTATAACTCACAAAATCTAATGAATAAATTATAAATATTATATTTTTATATGAATATTTCCTGGTTCTAATCTTTATTTTTTATTTTCTTGATATTTCAATGCGCACAGGCTACACATGATAATAGTTAACCATGTGGAAACTATTATTAGGGATATGAGAAATGGAAAATTTACTTTTAAATGGTTGGTTCTTTGGTTTATAGATTGTTTAGGTTTCTTTGAGAAATATAGTGTAACGTTTGTAGGTATCCAGTGTTGTTAGAACGGTTTCTACATAGTTTTCTAAAATGTGTTGGTATATTGTAATAGTTTTCAATGATCATTTTAAAATGTTTCAAAAATATCCCTATTATTTTAAAATGGTTTTTATTATTTATTTATCTACTCATCATGTCGTATCCTCTCCCTATAAGAGTCCATTTGGAATTAACCCCTTCTCGATCCCCCATTATTTTTAAATTTTATCATAATTATTTTAATGTTAAAAAAACATTAATATATGATCCCCACCTCCCTCTCAAAATCATATTCCAATTTATTTTTTCCTCCCATGGTAAAATTATGATTTAGATGAATGTTAAGGGAAACTGATTAACTATTTATTAGTGTTCACTTCAATTATAGAACTCATTTAATCTCCTTGGTTCTTAATTAGGTGTCAGCCAGTATTGGTAAAATATTCCAGCTTGATTTATATTAACACGAGGAAGTTTAATCTCTAAAACTAACATTTATTACCTGTTTTAAAATAAATTTTTTAATATAAAAACATTCTTATTATTTTTGAAGTATATCATAGTCCCTTAGTAATTTTGAAATGGTATTTCAATGGGAATTTCTCCTAGAATAAGCATAGGTCAAATTAAAATTTCATATAACATTTATCAAGTTTTACATTTAATTTTTTTTCTAATGCAATGAAATATTTCTTATTTAATTTTATATGTATTTTCTTTTATATTTAAATTTAATTGGAATTTTTATAGTTTAATTATTAGTAATGAAATCAGGATATATGCCCAGTGTTCTTTAAAATACCTCGAATACTAAGGGATGCCTAGTGATTTTAAAATGGTCTTTAAAATTTTCTTATGGGATTCATGAAATGGTTATTTCGAAAAGATTATTTTTTTTGAAGTGATTTTTTTTAATTTAATATAGGGAATTAACAGAATGTGATAATTTAAAAAATAATTTTTAAATTTTATTTATAGAAATGGATTTAATGAGAGGTTGAAAGTAGTTTTTATGGGTTTTTTTGAATCATGAATTTTTATGTCATCTAGAAAATCAGTTTAAATTCTTAGAAAATATCATATATTCATTATATATCTTCCAAAAGGGTAGTGTTCACATTATCAGGAATGCTTTTATAATCGTGTGATAACCATTTGAGCAATGCGTGCATAATTTTCAAGTTGTGTCCTGTATAATTATAAGGGAAGCTTTATATTTACATTCATTTTTTATAATTACACATGGATATCTGATAGGGGTTGTTTATTTTAGGGATGATGGAGATGAGGTTTTAGTAATTATGAATGTTATATACTTTTTTATGTGATTATTTATTGATTTCATCCATTTTACTTCTCATCGGAGTCCTAGGAATATAGTTGGATTACTTTTTGAGCGAAACCCCTACAACTTATAGTAGGTCATATAGGGAGTGTATCCCTTCTACTATGAGATGGTCAGACTGGGATGGTTATTATACCATTATTCAATAGATCTTATTATATTAACATGGTAACAAAGGTGGTATAGGGATGTTTATTTTTAGTTAGTACGATGGGACCACTGGTGGGATTGACTATTTCATAAGTGTCATCCAAGGTTAGTTTTCATAAGTTTAGGTCCCTCATTTCTAGTGCCTATAGACACCAGATATGAATCTTAGGTACTTATTTGGAATTTTAATGTGAATTAGTGTCAAGATTTTATTTTATCCCCTATAATGATTGATTATTTTGGAACCTTTTCTTAGATTCAATATTATATTTTTATTCATTGATTTTTGGTTGACTTTTTGGGGTATATGCATAAATTCATATGTGTGTTAGACCACATTATAATGATTTGTTTTTATATTGAAAAACAATTATGACATAAAATTAAAAATTGGGCTGGTTTTCTCATAAGATATTATTAAAAAATATCATAACTATGATTTTATATGGGAAATTACTTTTGATGAGATGATTAGGAAGGTCTAAAAAATGTTGATTTAGGTTATTTTCCATGTTTTTAAGGGCATATTTCCCAAGTTCAAAAATAATATCATTAAAATTTTAATTATCATATTTTTTAGTTTATAAAAAGTGTTAATTTTTGAAATTATGAATATGGCATATTATTTGTATTTGTTTAATAAATAATGTGATATATACTTAATGACTTATATTAAATATATTTTTTCATAATTTGTTTTTACATATTGGTTTCCATAGCCATCTTGATGGGGGCCTATGATGTATTTTTTTCGATTGGCTATATTTTTATATCAATTTTAGGTTTTGTTAATTATCTCTCCTATAGTGATGTATGTTTTAGAATTTATGGTGACTAGTTTATTCAAATAATGATACAAATGTTTTTTATTTTAGTTTAGTTTCCATTGTTTCTCAAAACATTTAAAAACATATTGAGCTATACTATTTGACATGTAGTGTAATTATCAATTCTGAGGATCAGTACTATTGGCGTATTTAATGATATGGAGGGATATTAGTTGAGAATATGGTTTTATTTATTTTATTTTTTATAGTTTAAATTCAATTATTTATAGTTTTTTTATTTTATATTTTATTTAGACATCTAACCTATATAGGGGATTATCATATCTTTTCACTCTTTTCAAAAATAATATTATAGTGTCAAATAATTCCAATGTGTACTCATATGAATCCATGAGAGTAATTACCATCTTGGGGGGGTCAATAATGTCCATTAGTCTAGTGGTAGATTAT
Organism: Viscum album; assembly: GCA_963277665.1. Lineage (NCBI taxonomy): Eukaryota > Viridiplantae > Streptophyta > Magnoliopsida > Santalales > Viscaceae > Viscum > Viscum album. The sequence goes on from OY728127.1 coordinate 1,958,286,127, forward strand.
TTAGGGTACAGGTTAGATGAAATACAATGTGAGTTTATTATAGTTATCATGAATAGTGGATGTCAGATTATCTGTGACATATTTTTATTATTAATTATAAACATCTATGTTATCCATAGAATTAATTGATTGAGTGATTATATCCTATTAGAATCCCTAGAACACTAGAAAAATGTTCCTAAAACAATGTGTGTTTTATTTTTTGTTCAATGTGAATTATCATTATTAGAAGGTTTATAAATGTAAAATATTTTTATTAATGCTTTATAGTGTCTATGTTATCATTTAATCGTTTTAATGAATCATTATCTAGAAAATACCCACTTCAATCAACAATGGGTGTCATTCTTGTCTTCATTGGGAGGATGTTCTAACTACACCAGCGAGTGTGGAATAATTGTAATATGTTTGGGACATGATCTTGAGTAACAAGTTTTTGTTTCTTACATCATTTCTACTCTTTTTCTAGGAGATGAGTTGTGGAGATATCTGGTCTTCCCTACTACTATTGATCAATTTCAAAACATATTTCGAAATTATTTCCCTAGGTTTCCACTTGAGATAGTGATTACAGTCATTCTAAACTTTACATAAGGAACAAATAACATATTCCTTCTTGATTATAAGATAGATCCTACAAATATTAAATTGCTTATGGATTTGTTAGTAGTCCATTGGTTGAAATGATTTATTTACCCATGAATATCCACATTGTGTAAAACTTTAATATTCTTTAGAAAGGAATATGATTTTCGTAGTTCTATATATATTATTAGAGGCAAACCAAGGTGTACTTTATGAATTATTGTGATATTTCATATATAAATGAACTATTTTTTATATTTATTGTATCCAAGAGGATCTACATGATTAATATGCATTCTAATTAAACTAATCATGTTGAGGACTGCTGCTATTTCTTTTAACAAATCCAGGAGAAGTTATGGACATGAAGAGTCCCATATGATATTTTTCCTTTTAATGAATGAATTAAAAATGTTTATGGTCCTGATTAATAAGATCTTCCATCCGTATCCAAACCCATTCAGGATCCAATTTTGGTTGATATTATTGTCTACATCAGATCATGGGAAGACCATCCTCACCACGTAGAGATTATCATAAGTATACTGAGAGAAACATTAATGTATTATAATATGTGAATTTTTTAGTTGTGGATATATAAGCCTTTTATTATAGGGAACATGATGTTGGAAGTTGGTATATCTATGAACCCTAAGAGGATTGAGGTTATAACATATTGGGATCTATCTAGGAATAAGTTTTAGATTTATAGATTACCAGGGTCAGTGGGTTACTACCAATTATATATCTAGAACATCACCAAGATTGTAACATCTATGAAGTTTCTAACTATGATATCGGTGAATATATAGTGGTTTTACTCTTATGAGAGACCCATATATCATTTTAAATGGAGGGTTATATATAAAATTATTCTTCCAAACATGTCAAAGGAGATGGAACTTTTTCTATAATTTCTATATAGTAAAATGTATCATATTCAATCTCTTGATAGTTCCATAGATTGTTAACATTTAATGATGTTATTAATTTTTTTTAAAAGGTTGGTTTCTTTTAATGTTGGTGAAATTTGAAGATAATGTTCTTGGATTAAAATAGTTTATATGTTTTTGATTACCCTATTTAATTTTACTAGTTAATATCTATTGTTTCTTCAAGGGAATGAGATATTAATTTTTATAATTTTTTTTCTAAAATTATATTATTATATGAGTTGTTTTTATGATACCTATATGGGTTTAGTGTAAAATTAAATTTCAGTCCAACACTACCATAAACGATTCATTGATATGAATAATAAACCATAACCCAAACTCATCATGTCAACACTGGTCGAACATGATGTGCAATCCATGTTTGTTTTCCAACCTAAAACAGGATCCTTATTGAATTATTATTTCCAATATGTGATATACTATTTAATTCATCTTATAATTAAAACCAAAAAACACACATGGTAAATGAAAGGGGAGATCAGAAATTAACTATATTTTATAATTAAATTATATGTTTCTAATGAACACAAAAATATTCATTGAAATTTGATTTGTATGTGATGATAATAAAATAAATATTGAAAAAAATGAAAAATAATGATTTTTATTAGAAATAAATCTTAGAATTAATTAAATGATAAAAATTCATATAAGTACAATCTTTTGTTAACATCATGGTTCCTCTATAATGTGATCCCATGGATCATAAAATATTGTGAGGGGGGAGTAAAATATATCTAATTTGACATCTGAAACACTCATCTATCATTATATGGTCAATCAACCCTTGATAATGTGGGATTTAATAAATGGTGTTTGATATTACATGTTACTTTCCAGAAAATATTTTAGGGGTATATGGGACTATGAGATATTTTCATGGGAGACCTTTCACATACATTTTAGTGAGTTTGATTAGTAAAATAAGCACAAAACCATGAAATGATATTTAGTGGAAATTTATACCTTTGAGGTGTCAATCTAATGAAAATGGAATCAAATAAATCCAATTTCATTATCCAATGATACATGAAATTTCATGATTTTAGGTCCAATATATCCTTTCAAGATTTTCTTCTTGTTATTGAACTCCACATAAACTCTTTTACTTGGATGCATCACTTGGTCAAGTTAATTAAATTAAATATAATTGACTGAACTATACTATATAAAGTATTTTTATAAATTATATATGTTAATGGAAGGGTATGTTAAATATATTATACTAATTTCAAATGGGTAATTTTAGTGATAAAATCCAATTTTATTATATGGTCATAAAAAATATTAAACATATATATTTATTCACTAATGAGTGAAATTTGATGGGATAAATGGTCAAATTTATGAATAGATGTCACACATAGAATCCCCCACATTTAACATTTTTATTTATTAATAAAATCACATTTAATATTAAAAATAATACTTAAATCAATTGTTAGAATATTTACAAGATTATTTTCAATGGTAATTTCTTCCAGATATATTTATGAAGGCTTTTTTCTCATAAATTTATCTTTTATTGCATTTAAATTTTTCTCAGCAATATTCATTCACCAATAAAACATACCCCAATCCTCCTTATAATTAATTTATGTCATTGATCTATCATGTTTGAAATGTATAATTTTTTTTCTCACCACAAAATAATGCATGATATACAATATTATTTTTGTATTATTAACTCTCCAAAAAGGAGGTGACTAATCTTGTTTGAAACATAATGATTTTAACCAGTTTTCATAAAGTATTTGTGTGAGTATGAAAGTGTTATAAAATTAAAGCTACAAATAATATGGCGTTCTCATAAAGTATAATAAATTATCTATCATTCAGAAAAATGTTCATTTCTTAGTAAATGTTCCCAAACAAGGATCACCCATGTAAATTCTCTATTTATTAGAAAATATAACATGTCTTAACCTGAAAAGAGAAATGATTGAAATTTACACTAAATTATTTTATTTAAATTTAAATTTAATATTTTTTATTAGATAATGGGTTGGTAAATAAATATATTGAATGGATATAAACTTATTACATTTTCTTTTATTGAGTACGAAATGTGAAAAAATTATGTATTATAGGGAATCCAAATCTCATTTTGTATATTTTTACAGATATAAATACATTACACATTTTCTATGGTGAAAAAATTAGCTATAAATTGAAAAACATGACTTGAGGAACAATCCTTAAATGTAAACTCCATAATGTGATTTGTATAATGTACCTAATCCTTACAATAATAGTTTTATTACCTCAATTCCCCCATAATCATTTTTTAATATGATCTTTCAATGAATTTATAGTGAGTTTTGTTTGGGAAAATATTCATGTAATGTTGCTAACCTATAAGTAATTTCAAGTAAACTGATGCTTCCAATTGAAAATGTAATGATATGTCTCAAAAGTGGATAAAACAATATTTTAATGTAAACAAGTTACATAATCAAAATAACCCAACTATTTTTTCTCAAAAAGAATTAATTTAGGATAAAAAAATTTATTGATAAGAGAAATATGAATTCACTAAATAATTTTGGGGTACTAATAAAAGTGTAAATTTTTTTTGAAATATTTCTATTTATAGGGAAATTAATATTTATCAATTATAATGTGGTATAGGTTATAAAAATCAAACAAAATATTTAGTATGTTTTTTTGAGTCAATGTATATAAAAATATTTCATATTGATATTAATTTAAATCCATATTCATAAAAATAATAGAAGTCCTTCACAAGTTACTCAGGAATTTAAAATTATTTTCAATATTCCATTTATGATAAATGTCTGTAAAACTAGAATAAAATATAAAATTGATGCAAACTATTTTTTTGTCTTTTGATTTTTTTATTATGTTTCTAAGGAAAAATAATAATAACTACATAATGTCCCCTACACCTAAAAATATATTATCAATATATTTGTAAATTTATATGATGAAACATGTATATAATGGTGTAGATAAGGTATAATCTATTAATGGGTGACATTTGTGGAATCATTCTTATATTTTTCTTCTACATAATGCTTTAAAAAATCCTCAAAAATGTTTCCAACCCTCTAACCATTGATGTTAATCCATTGTTAACTATTCTCATGGAATGATTGTGTTGTTATAAAAGGGTAGACAATATAGTAGTATAAGGGCTATAACATCATGAATGGAGATTACATAGAAGGTGATTTATCCTATTGTTGTGAATAGAGTCCTTCTCAGTAGTATGTATTAACTACTAAGGAGTAATATCATCATTGAAAGCTTTTTTATTCTTTTTTTAGATCCTTCAGTTGTTATATTCATCATACTAGATTCCATATAACTCTTAAATCACCAATATTATTTTCCAACATATATAATATAGATTCATTTTTTATTGTTTAATAAAAAAAATATAAATAGTTCATTATAATGATATGTATGTGATATTCCATTACAAATAAAACCATACTTGGTAAAGTTTCAATATATTATTTAAATTTAATAAGAAATTCTATAGTTTATAATATAATCCTAAACTCTTGTATTCCTCATTAGGATGTACAATATTTCCTTGAAATTTTTACACCATCTAAATTTAAAATTTATTTTCTGATATAGGGTATTTTTAAATTTAGTGGAGGATTTATGACAAATAGAATACCCAAAGATAATTTTTTTAGGTTTAGATTACAAAAATGAGAACCCTAATCACAAATTATAACCCCTAGATAACTAATTGAGATGAAATTATACGATCTCTCATAATCAATGACCAAAAAAGAGTTATCAGTCCTAATTTCCGTGTCTAATTCCATTTTAGATAAATAATTAATTTCTAAAAAAATGATAATTTAAAAAGGAACGGACTTATGATGTAAATATAATATGAATCAAATATTTTACAAAATAACATTTTACCTTAAGGAGTTTCATTACTCCTAATAATATTCAACATGAAATAGAATTGTGTATATAACATTTAATAATCATTAGAATAATTATACAATGGTTTGAAATAATTTCGACAAATAATAAACATTCAAGCATTGTGTTGATAGACATTACAGTCAATTACTAATATAGTGAGAATAAATGTTCTCTAGAAATAATGACGTTATATAAAAAATGTAAGTTTGAATCCATTTTTATTCTTCTAAATACATGAGATTTTTTCCTCAATGCAATCGTGTTAAGGGTAATATAAAAGTTGATAAAGTCAATATTTTTTGAGTCAAAAGATATGCGTAGGATGATGATGTGTTAAGGATTCAAGAATATGTGTACACTGATGATATAAGGGAAATAATATTCCATTTACTATTCAAACAAGGAAAATATTTACTATGAAAACCATTCAAAATGGCTATAACAATGGATTGAATGATTTGATGATAAAAATTATCATCGATATAAGTCATATTATTCAAGAAGGTCATTTTATGGTGGAAATTTTTTTAAAATATGGTATTGGATATACATTATTGGCATTGTTGAAATATATATAGAAATTTTATTTTTAAAAAAATAATTAATTGATCTAAGATTTTGTTTGATTATTATTTGGAGTTATTCTTCCACTCTAATCTCTCGTGATTATCATCTAATGAAGATTATACATACCATAGATTAAAAAAATTAAGATATAATTAAATTACTTGTGTTCCTTAATTTTTATTTATTTGTTATTACATTGAATTTTCTTATTCAATTTTTCTTATGTGTGATCATGTAATTCATCAAATAGTGAGATATTTGGTTGTGTAGCTATGGTTCTTGGGTTCTATAGCATTGAGGAATTTAGGAATTGAAAATGTTTTTTATTGACCATAGAATGTTATACTTTTATGTTTTTATATACAATGGTTGAGTTTTAGTGATATTTTTGAATCCCATGAATCATTTAGTATCAAATCATGGTATGAATTTCTAAATAGAAAATCAAACATATATATCTAGAACAACTAATATTCTTTTTGATTATACTCTTTGAGTTTAGTTTTTATTTTATTCCTTTATGAGATAGAATTGGAAGAGATAATATTGATTCTAGAAAAGTATGATTATATTAACATTGGATATTGAACGATTGAGTTATAATGAAACTTGTTCCAAAATAATATTGGTCTAGTGTTGGTAGAGAATAAGATTGTCTGGTTTGAAAAAAAGGTACGTGAAAGGATTAGAACAAAGAAATAGTGGATTTTTTTAAATGATGATGTCTTGAACTGTGTTCATAATAATTCATGATATTTGAAGTAATATATAGTTTATCTCCATGAATTCAAAATATAATTAAAAGATGCCTAACATAAACATTGCATTATATTTGTGTTTTTTTACTAAATTTTTTAGAATGGGGGTCATGAATTGATCATTTTATTTTATAAAACATAAATTAGATTCAAATAGGGATTTTTGGAGTGATCATTTATACATTATATGAGTATTTATTTTCCAATCTCTGTATCTATTGTCATTGAACATAATGGTGACCCTTGTGAGTGATTCATGTTATAGATTTAATTATTCTATGAAGAGATCCGTGATTTGATCTTGAATTAATAGATCCAAATGAAGATAGTTTAATCAATATATATTGTTTAATTGAACATAACACATTATAAGGTACACTCAACCCAATGGAGTCACATAAAAAGGGGAAAATGGAGGAAATTTTATGGGGAGTCAGTTTCCCCTATTGATTACATATGTTGGAACTATAGAAAAAATTGATATCATAAAAACAACTATTCGTTGGGAAATGTATCCAAATTAATTCTTGTTAATATATCATCTATAAACTATACAAATTAATGGGATAATGGAATATTGGTTCTATACTTAGTGAGTTTATTATTTTCGTGGAATTTTTGACTGAGGTGTTTCATTTCAATAATCTTTTAAATATAGATATACAAATAAATTGTTTCTCACTACCACTGTGATGCTAATATTAAGGATGGATAGAGTATTGAGTATCCTAGAATATTTTATGGAATAATCTAAATTAAAAATAGGTGTTTGATGTATTTCTAAGGACACTGGAATATAACATGACTGCAATGGAACCTAATTTCAATTGGCTATCTTGATGATGTTGGGTTTGTAAAAACATTTTCGGAAAATTTATAGTTAATTACAATAGGATCCATGGCGGTGTCCCTTGGTGTCAAGAGGGAACATTTTCCTAACTATTGTACTATATGGGATCAATTAAACTAGAGGAGATTCTTCTAGAACATAATCATCGTCATCAATGTTGTAAAATGAATTTATTGGTCACATAGGGGAGAGTACACTATAATTATTTATATGAAAGCAATTGGAATCATAGTTTGGTGGATTTGGAAACATGCGGGGGGTATCATCCAAATTATATGGTTTAAGGGGTTCTTAAATTTTAAAGGAAGTATATTGAAGATTCAAAAGATAAATCTATCTCATATAGACATATGGGTACTTATAGTTTTTTAATCTCATAAGGTTGAACTATACGTCATTATATTTTTTGATTTCACATTGATGTTTTTTGTTTTTTCTAGAAACAACATTTTGTGGTCTCCCTAAAAAAACATTAAATATAGATCTATAGAACAATTTGAGACCAAGATAATGTTGACAAGCAATAGGTAGTTCAATATAGGTTAATATAGAGGAAGGTAGTTCAAAATGTTGTGTTGGATTAGTGGAATCTTGATGAGGAAGATTATTCTGGGGACACTAGAAAGAAAAATATTGTGTAATGGATGATTCCATCACTAAATGTGAATGTTTTGGGAATGAATTTATTTGTTGAATTATTGAATGTTTTTATTATAAATAAGTTAACCATGTATCTCATATCATGATAAGACATCTATTTAAAATGAGGAAAGAAAACATCTGGATAAACTATGGTCTAACTTGAATGTTCAGAATTATTTACCAATAACTAAACACTTGTATCATGTTTCTTAATATCATTTCCAAGGATAAGTAAATATTGTATTTAGGATTTTATATATTATTCCATAGAGGAAATTATGTCAATAAAATTCTATTTGGAATAGAGATGATAATAAATAGAATGTTTTTAACTTCCTTAAAATTATCTTAAATTATAAGATCCCATGGATGAATTGAATTTTTTAAATGATTATATTAATGAAAAATAACTGATATTATAGGTTTAGTGTTTTTTAGAAAAATTCAATGTGCTGCATGTTTTTTTAGATTTCATAGATTATTGAATCCAAGAGTTTAATTAACGATTAAAAATCAAAAAATTTGGTTATTATTCTAGAGTACAAATATTGAATGTGAAATAATTCATGAGGATAGTGGAGGATAGGATAAAATCATAAAAAACCATATTTTTAAGAGGATAAGAACTGATATAAGTTATAAAATATATAATTTAGAAGTCATAATTGGTGAATATTTATTATAAGATCCATATTCTACCCCTCCCGGATGAATAGGAACCCAAAAGCTTAATTTAGGTGATAAGTCACAGTGAATCAATGCAATGGCAGTTTTCAATCGATGATTAACTTGATTTCTTGTGTTTTTTTATTCATGGGTGAAAACACATATTTGATAAGGAATGAGATAAATATATTAAAAATGGGTTTATCATTTAATGTGATAATAATATGATAGAGTTTGGAATAATACATAGTAGGTTGTGAATGGTTTAAAATAATAAAAAAATAGTGTGTTTTAGTTATATTATATCTGTTATTTTGAAATAGGAAACACTTTAGATAGTTCACATAATATTTCTAGTTAACATTTTTTATATTTAATAATTATTTTTTGAGGCTATGTCTCTTATTGGTGAATACGTGGAAGAAATCATTCACGTGAAATTAGAAGTCTTCGGATTGGAATGTAATTTGGGAATGGAGTGAAATTTAAAATAAAGTATCCATTGGATTAAGAAAGAAATAATGAAATCTAATAAGAATATTAATTCAATCAATATAGATCATGGTTTCATTCAGATAAATTCTATCCATTACTACTATTATAAGGTGTGTGGCGATGGAAGATTGATCAATGATTTTCTCTATATTAATGGCATACGATAGGATGTAAGTTTGATCAAAATTTTAGAATCGTTGAAGTGTAAATGATAAAAATAATTCCTAATGAATTATATTGAACCATTGAGTGTATGATATGAATGGAGATAAAAAAATTTATGAGTTATAAAAAAAATTCCTTTCTCAGTATGAGTATGAACAGATGTTAATAAAAACATTTTATTTTAGTGATTAAAATATAACAAGTAATACCCTTGTTGAATATCTACATATTTCTATTAAGGTTAATCCTAGAATTCATGTGCATGGAAATTTTATGCTGAAATTTGCATATAAATAATCTATGTGAATAAATTTATTGAAAATGTTAGTACTATTTCTTATGTCACTGAACCAATAGGTGTGTTGAGTAGGTTCTCATAAATTTTGGGAAAGGAGGAATGGGTGGTTGTTCAATGGAACATTCAATAACATAATAGAAAATAGAGTGTCACAAAAAATTTTACGAGGGATGATAAGTAACATGGGTTTTCAATCATTGAATTGTTTAGAGATGTCAACACATGAAAGGAAATCATTGGCTATATGTTCTCCTTCAGAGGAACTATTATGAGATGGATTTCATAATTGAAACTAACAGATTCATTTTCAACTATAGTATCTATGTACATTTGTATTAATATAGTTCCAAAAATGTTTCAATAACTAAAGGATCTAATTGATGATGTTATTAGGAAGGAAGGAATCCGGAAACTATATTATAACCACCAAACCTGGACCACTTGTCTTATAATCCACCATTCCATTCCTAGAAAAATCAAATTCAATCAAGGTAGCAATTGATTTTAAAGCCTCTAGCTGATGGGTTCTTTGATCTATAGAAGCATGATGGGAATTGAAATCCAAAGAAAATGATATTTAATGTCATTATCCAAGAGATCATAAACTATTTTTCACTTAAGTGGGACATGGATAATGTTTATGTATTAGGATATCATATAATTCTAAATCCTATAAGAGGTTATCCAAAAAAGTTTTTTATAGAAGGTATTTCTTCTGACCAGGGGGACTTAGTGTTGAATCCAAAAAATGAGTTAGTTGTATGATATTGTTAGTATGGTGTGATAATCCATTTTTCAAATGAGTTATAAATTCAATGGAATGCTATAAGATCTAATTTTCTTTTTATTCTTCTAGATGAAAGAATAAATTTTTTTTACTACATTCTAAGACATATGATTGTCATTTAGGTACCAAGATGTATTTCATGAATTAAAAAGTGAGTTATAATATGAGGTCATCTAGAAATGAGGATATGGGGATAGTAAATCATTATAAAATAAGTAATTAAATTTATTCATAGGATTAAAACATTGCTCAATAGGTAATCTAGTTTAGGTGGTGATCATCTTTGACTGATTGATTATGCCACTATAAGGATTACTTATATGGGGCATATTATGAATGAAGATTTTATTGGTAATGGATATGGGATTACCGAATGGTATTTTATATTTATATTAGGACAATTATTGGTTTTATAAGGATACAATTTTTTAAAAAATAATTACTCATTGAATAATTATATAACACACTTATTTAAAGATATACATCCATTATAATCCTAGTTTTTTCCATATAGTGAAGTAGTTCTTTCCTATTGATAATTATTTTTTCAAAACAACATTAATTCAATATTTTACATTGTTAATTTTTTTATTTCACATTACATTTTATTCTCTTCTTGGATTTTATACAAATATTATCCATGGACTCATTAGAAAATGAGAAATTCGGGTCTTTGGCTCTAGTGAATGTATTGATAACACCATAAGTATCATCTAATTGGAACATGTTATTTAAATACCTTTCCGGGTTCTTGTTCTTAATTTTATGAGACAATGGTCTTGTTTTATGTGCATTTGTGTGTCTGACATAACCTTGACCCCAAATCATGCGAGTGGGACGAACTCAAAATATATGTGGAAACATGCTCTAGAAAAAGATGAATAATATGAACAAAGAATTAATGAATTAAATATTAAATAATTTTAGATAAATATTCATTACATATAATAATAATATACATAAAAAACCATAAATATGTATTTTCTATTGAGACCATATAACAAAAAAAATTATCATGAATGATCATTAACATTTTCAAAAACATTCCTCTCACATTTCATGCTTCTTAGACAAGATCTATAATAATCTTTTCTCCATAACCTAGGGAAATGGGAAGATACAAAATAGTGATATCATAATATTAGTTAGGGAATACATTATATATGCCAATTAATTATTATAAGTGAGGGTAAGATAACATAAAGTGACTAGAAAAAGAGAATAACCAAAAAATGTAATACCCAATAAGGAAATGATAATTAATCGTAAATACTGGAATAAAGAATTTATAATATAAATTCATATGTCATGATAGTGAGTAACCATAAATAATCAATAATGAGAATATATCATAATAACCTGACAAAAAATTTTGGCATCCACATAAGCATAGATAATGATTTATTTAGTCACAGATCAATTTCAAGATAATTTTTATAGATCTTGTCACATAATTAATTGAGTTTAATTGAAATTACAAGGATAACATAGTCATGGTTTATTTCCAAGACAATTATTGTAGATAAACTTTCTTACTAAACCTGGATCACTTTTTATTCAATTCCATAATATATACTTATATATCTTTCATTAACCAATGAATTGGTGAGATATGTAATTCCAGGACCCCCAAATAAATCCTTAGAATCATACATAAGTATGAAACAATATCATAATGGAAGTCATATTTTTATAATACTATATCTCATTTACAATAAAAAGTTTTTATAACGACATCATCATCAGGTAATGACACCCCCGAAGAGAAAAGAAGTGGATTATATAATTAAGAATTCCTTTTTTAATTATAGCTTAATTAAACCAATGTAATTTAATGGGTTTTATAGAAGCATACATAAAAACCATCATCATAATCAATAAAATGAAATTATTTCTATATTTTTATTAGTACATATAACAAGTAAATAATAATATCCTTACATGATGTTTACATGGATGAAAAAATATATAAAATGGAATTTTTCTTTAAAAATAGAAAAAATAACATTTTTTTATTATCTTTTAAGAAAAAAATTATTATTATTATTTTAAAAAATATTTTCATATAAATTAACCATGTAATAATTAATATTAATTTCAAATCCTGAAACGTTCATGATGATTGAAAAAAATATACATTCAATTAATGTTAAAATACAACATTCATTTCACACTTTTGTGAAATTTGAAAAGTGAGACCTCCACAATAAATTTGAAAATATTCTTATTAATTATCCTTAAATAATTTTTTGGGTTGTTTGAAAAATAATTCTCAAAATTTTATGTGTTGAAAATACATCCAAAATTAATTTCAATGAACATGGGAATGGAAGAAGAAGTTTATTAACTGTTGATGAAATAATGATGATTTTTTTTTAAAAACAGTTACCAATAATTTTAAGTAAAATAGTGAATAAAATGGTTCTAATACATTAAAATATAAAAAATAAAAAATATAGAATAAATGATATTATTTTTAAAGGAAAAGGGTTATATAATTTCTCTTAATAGAATTTTTTCACAGACAATCTAAAAAGAAAATGAGATCTTAACATAGACTACTGCCTTATAACCATTTTTACAATATTTTTGATCATTAGAATGATAAAATAAATATATATTTATTTTAAATCTACTAAAGAACTTTACCCATTTAAAAATTTCTACATATCATACACTTATAATTTAAAATTAACATTTAATTAAAAATCATCATTTAAATCATTATCTTTGTGAAAATTGGTTTATTTTCCAAAAATGTTTCAAATTGATGGTTCCTAGAAATACCCCATGTTCAGAGTTTCATAATCTTTATTTTGTGTATAATTTAATAAGTATCACGATTATTTATTATATATAAATTTTTAAATATTCTTATAAATCAGTGATGAAAAATGATTATATGACTTTGTGGAGATGGTAGTCTGTACATATGCACAAATGATATCTTCAATTTTCAATTGATATATCAATAGATTTTTTAAAAAAGATTCAGTATATATAAAAAATAATTATATCATAAATATTTTATATATTCATTAAATATATCTGGATTACCTTCCTTGTAAATATTAAATGAGAAATGAACCAAATCACTATTTGGATGTGGTAGTATATATGATCAAACTAGTAACATTATCATTTTAAAATAGATGTAAAGGAGAAAGAAAAATAGTTATTGAGTAAATAAAAAAAATATCATAATACAAAATATAATGATTCCATTATGTTATAATTTTTATAAAACACTTCTTGTGTTTTAAAAGGAATGAAATGTGAAAAAGATCTGTAAGACTATATACATCTTCTTCGAGTACCCTCCTTAAAAAAGATCCTAAAGGAATGTTGTATGATTTTTTTTGTAAAATTTGGGAATCATGGTCAAGAATATGGATTTTAGAAAAGTATTCAGTAAGATATATTTAGGATAAAGGACTTCTGTTATTTGATGAGGATAGGGGAGGATTCACCATTTTTTCAGTAAGGCAACTGAAAAACTTATAATCATTAACAATATAAAATTGTAAAAAAGTCAATAAAAATTAAATGCGGCTCTAGATTTTATAAATAAGAAATTTTCAATGTGTTATTATAAAAATTCATTCATCTAATACTATATAGAAAACAATCTCAGTCATTTTACCCCTTATCTCTTTTGATTAAACTCTTATTAACTCTTTTGTCCTTTACCACATTAACCATATTTTATCAATGATTACTAACCATTATGAACATCAATTATGATTATCATATAATGTTAAATAAATAGTTAATAATAATTATTATTATTATTTTCACGACCCATCCCCTGGGGCTCATATCGTGACTACCCCAAGCCCACCTTCCATAGGCCAGGGGAAGGTGACTAGCACCAAAGGCGTAATTCCCTAAAACTGGGAAGGCATCACCTTTATAAAATATAAACTCATACAAATAGAGTACAAGCGAAAGAAAACACTAATTAAAAGAAACTATATAACAATTGTACTGAACATAAAGGGGTCCATAATACAAGCCCAACAGGAAAGTACAACTGAAAAGCAAGTACAACTGAAAAGATAGGGTATAAACAGCTGAAACATAGAAGCAACTTCAGGATCATCATTCGGAATTCCTACCTAAAGGGTAGGTATAGGTGTCCACTTCAGAACTCCATGTCTATCAGTCCTCTCTGTGTACCGTCTCACCGAATAGTCCACCTATGGGTGCCGTCCAGTCATGGCTTGCTCTCGGCCTCCATCAACGTTGTTCATTGTCTGCATCAAATACAACATGGTGTGGGAAAAGCCCATGCAGGGGTGAGTAAAACAATACTCAGTAGGGACCCCATGACCCTCAAGGTATCACAAAAATCAACAACGATAAACCACGAAGCATAAAAAATCAACGGATATCCATTACTTAGGTATATTCCCATACATATACCTAAGTTGTCAAGTGACCCATCTCAATTATGAGAAAAACAAAAAGTTCATTGACTCATCTAAAACTAGGATTTTCATTAACGAAACCATGACTACTAGAGAACTCCTGTACTATCGAGTACAGTGGTCCTGTCGCAACTCCGTGGTGCTACTCATTAACCTTATACTGGTGAGGTACTCCACCTATCGAGTACTGCAGGTCTTCCGCCTCACACAGTAGAGCTCCCTGCCATGGGTGTGCTGCATCACACATTAGCCCTCCCTATAATAGCCTACAGAGGTACTACTCTCATCGAGTACCGCAGGTCTGCTGCCTCACACAGTAGTGCTCCTCCACCATGGGTCTGCCGCCTCAAACAGTAGAGATCCCCATTGGGCTAGTCAAGTCACTCTGAAACGAATCAGACAAGCAGTCAACAGGTCTCAACCAGATTCATGGACTCCATACTCTGCTTGCTCGTCTCTGTGATGGTACGATCCATGAGCTAAAAGCCAATACTCCAAGTGTCACTAAGTCCCATGAAGAAGTATCTCAAAGTTTTTCCACATCATAAGGGTCTAAAAACAACAGACAGTGCGTCGATCAGACGCCCGATCTATTAGTTATTAGCATTTTAGTCTCGGGGGCTCGGTTGGATTCGTGTACGAACTAACCAGACTGTGAGTCAATTATACCCTGAACCTCAGTGGGATATACTCAAAGGGATGACTATGCTCCAAGAAAAAAAAGGAAATGGGTATGGGCCCAGGTCCGGTCTGACCCAGTCGGACCGACTCGGCCCAACCCAGTCTGCTTAGTTCGGCCCATTTCAGTGGGCCCGACCCAGCTGACTGCGTGGAAAATTCGGGCCGTAGTCACCAGGTGGGCGACTCAGCCCGAAGGTCAGTGGCAGGTCCGGTCAGCGCCGTGAGGGGCGCAGCTCGGGCGGATCTTCCCGAGAGGCCAACGATAGGTAGCGCGGGGCATGAGCAGGCTTCGGGTGTGCTGGGAAGGGTGTGGGTTGCGCCGAGCAGGCGGCCTGGGTGCCGGGAATGAAGCCTGGGCGCCGGGGGGTGCCGTGCATGCACCAGGCAGGCGGCCTGGGAGCCAGGAAGGCGAGGGGCACACAGCCTGGGCGCCGGGCAGGTGGCTTGGGCCCCGGGGGGTGCCGGGGGGGGGGGGCAGGAGGCCTGGGCGCGGGGCAGGCGCGGGGTGCGTCGGAAGCGCGCGGGGCACACTGGCTGGGTGCCGTCGGGTCGGCTGGCCGCTGTTTCAGCCACGGTGTGTGCTAGGCAGTGCACGGGTAGTCTAGTCGGGCACTGCGTGGCCGACAACACGGTTTGAGGAGGTCGCAGGAAGTGAGACCTCTATTCTCCATCTTCATCGCCGTTTCCACATTGCCATGCCGCTGTTACTTCGCCGTCGATCCGAGGATCCGAAACCATAAAGGTTGCAGAGGGGTCGGTCCGTGTTAGTTCGGCTGAAACCGTCCATGTTAGAATGATAGAAAGTGGCTCATGAAGTTGATTTAACAAGAGATGATTAAGCATTAAACAACTTCAAAAATACCCCTATTTTTTTAATCGATGGGCCTTTGTTCATCACAGGGAAGATGATGTTGATGTCGTTCGTTGTATGCTTCCACTTCCGAGTTCATGCGTCGGTCCATTGACGACAAAGAGGAAGAATGATGGGTCGTTGAAGAGATCCCACATCCGAAGGGGGTTTCGAGGAATAATCCATGGAAGAATTTGTCGTCTCCGGCGTCTTCGCGTTCTTAATTGGATAATTCTATTCTCCCAAGCTCTCCACTAAAGAGAGAACAAACGTGCCAAAATAATAGATTTAAATCTATTATATCTGATGGCATGAATTAATTAAGTGGGACACACTTAATTAAGTTCTCGTTGGAACAAATATTCGAAATTCAAATGTGGTGAGGCTCCACCAAATTAATTGCACAAGATTAGCATATTTAAATTGGGTAGTTTTGAGGGGGTTAGAGGCCCGGGTGGTCCCCATCTAATTATCATGAAGAGGGTCGAGGGGTTTCCTTCTTTTAATTGGGGGTTTTGAAGAGGGTTTAACCTCATCCATTAAGAGAGGAGATAGAGACCAAGAGGCTCTCCCTCATTAATGATGGAGTGTTGAGAGGTTTCCTCCCCTCCCATTAAATGGGTTTTTAAGCCCCGTGTGGACCCCACATCATAACCTCTCGCGGGAGGTTATGCTGCTCGGGTGTTACCCACCCCAATTATCCTCCCATGGGAGGTTAGGGTGTGGCGGTCCCACCACCAACTCCCATGTAGATATTTTGACCAACCTTATCCATATGGAGTGGGTTCAACATAAATAAAATAAGATGTGACTTATTTTATTTTATTAATCCACGTGAAACCCAAAAACAAACTCTCATACCCGAACAACCGCCGTCGAGGTGAAAGTATTCTTAAGCGAAAACTTGCACTGTGAGTTCAACAGTGCACTCAGATTTCAATTCCGAGCACCCATTCAAAAGATAAAAAAACCCACATGTACGTTTTCTGAACGTACCCAAACAAAACTTCAGAAATTGATTCCGGGCACACCGGGTCTCAGAATCCGGTGCTGTTAGAAACTGCAGACTAGTAAAATTCCAAATAATTTTAAAAAACATTTCCTTGAAATTTCTAGGTCTTTACATTAATTTTAATACCCCAAATGATAAAGTGTTAAATGACTAAATGATATGACTCACGTCAACAAGGTGCACCTTCCTTTTCAGGAGCCTGTCTCATTAGAACTCCACAGTTAAGTGTGCTTAGCCTCGAGTCTTGATCAGGATGGGTGACCTTCTGGGAAGTTTCACAGGGTGTGTGCGAGTGAGGACAATGCACACTGGAAAGGACAAGTGTTGGCATGTGGGAACTGTCATTAGTCAGATGACCTGTTTGGGCACGTGGATGGGCCCTAGGGTGGGGACCACGTGCCTGCATCGCAACTGGTGGGTGGGGCCCATTTGATACATTTTTTATCAAAGGTGGTACCCAGCCTTAAGTGCGCTTCACTACCTGGGTTGACATGTAAGGACCACAATGAGGACGTTGTGCTCTATGGGGGGGGGGGGTGATTGTAACACCCCCAAATGATAAAGGGTTAAATGACTAAATCATATGACACATGTCAACAAGGTGCACCTTTCTTTTCAGGAGCATGTCTGATTAGAACTCCATAGTTAAGTGTTCTTGGACTGAAGTAGTGATCAAGATGGGTGACCTTCTGGAATGTTTCGAAGGGTGTGTGCGAGTGAGGACAAAGCACACTGGAAAAAACAAGTGTTAGCCTGTGGGGACTGTCATTAGTCAGATGACCTGTTCGGGCACATGGGTGGGACCTAGGGTGGGGGCCACATGCCTTTAGGGAAACTGGTGGGTGGGGCCCAGTTGTTACAATTATTTTTTAAATATTCAATTCCTTCAATTGGTTATATTTTTTAATATTTTCCAACAAACTACGTACAAACAATTTTTAGAGAAATGATTTTTTAAGAATAAAACCAAAATTAATAATATTCCATTCCTGGTATAAACAATTAAATGATATAGAAAATAATTTATTGAATAAATTAACTAAAAATTTCAATAAAATAATACATCGGTAGTGATAAATATTTTTTAATAATATTATAACAGATTTTGAGTTTTGATTTTTGTTCCTAAAAACTATTTTTTAACCTTTAAATATTTTAATATTAATTTCTAAAAAATTGATAAAAAAAATAATTCAATTTATGTATCTGTGTAAAATAATTGTTTGTAATTTTAACTCTCCAAATAATTATCATTAAAAATATATGACAAGTAACTGTAATAATTTAAATATTTTAAAACAGTTCGTTAGGATCAATATTTTTCCTTATTAAAAAATATTTTAGAAATTTTAATGAAATTAATATACTATATAATTTTTTATATTAAAAAAATATTATTTAAACTTGTTCATGGTTTCATACCTCACATGATTTTATATAAATTGAATTAATTAATGAAAAATATATTCTAAAATTTAAGGGTGTCAGATTATTCCACAATTTTAATAATTTAAAATTGAAATTATATAACACCTATAAAATAATGAGGATACATATACCTCATCACATCCACATGATCAGATGAAACATCCTAGAATTTACCATTTTTATCAAATTTTAACAGGGACAATGGTCTAATTCCACAAAAAATTCTCTCTTCAACCCCTAATCATCCTTGGTTATTCCTCACAAGAGATATTATGATTTAGATGTACAACCAATATGATTAATACATGTGAATGAATCTATATGTAATTTATTATGAGGGAAACATATAACACATCATGAATATCATATAATTTTTCTATAAAACCCAATTGCTAAGATTCACTCTCTATGTGATCAAGAATCTATTTGGGAATGATATATCAAGAGATAATATTTCCCTTATATTAAAATATCATAACCTAAATCCATGGAGATATTAATAGGAATACATTATCACCAACATTGAACACTATATCTCACCGATGTTTTTCATTATTGAATTTTGATAGACTCAAATATTCCCTGGTGTATAACTAAATTAAATAGAAAACCTTTTCTATTTCCAAGTCTAGTTCGGATACTATTAAACTTCATCTCCTTCATTGTCCTATAACATAGTAGTTCCACACATCTTAAGAAATATGGTTTCATAAAATTCATTCTAAATAAAAAAGTGAAATAAATTTTTGTAAGAAAATTAGAAGTGGATGGTGTTGATCCAACCCTCATTTTAAATCCATATAGAATCTCTCAACATATACCTTATTGTTTTAATAGTATTTTCATACTAACCACCTATTTTAGAATGATATCACAAAAATAATTTCAACAAAATATTCATAGATTATTAAAGATATAATTATAACATAATTGTAAACATATGATCATGATAATATAGCATAGAATGTTTAACTCCATGAAACCATACCAATTAATTTATACATGTTATATTAATTTGATCTGGGGATCCATCTTCTTGGATTTCAATTAAATTCGATCAATTTTTTCAATGATTGACTATAAACCAAATAGAATTATAGAATTTTGAGCTTTTGGGGATTATAATGATGAAATAAAAGGTGGTCTTCTATGATTTCCATTAAGGTATGAGTAATTATTATGACACCCCCATAGAATTATATCTCTCATCCATAACTAATAGATTCATGGAAACAAAATGCATACTCTATAATATCATTTATCTTGAAGGATTCATATAGAATGATGAACTTGGAGATGAATCAAAGATATACATACTTAAATTTGGGTTTTAAGAGACACATACTACCCCATTTAACCATATTATTTCATCTATATAATGGTTGAAATCATAAACATTACTCAACTTATTTTTTAGTTTCATGTCTTCTATCAACACCACATTAATCTTAATATAGATAGATGGTCGAAAATGCATCTAAAATAATAATTTAAGTCTCATTTAATCATCATTTAAATATTTAACTATAATAAATCAATTTTTATTATATCTCCTTCAATCCTCATCATGGAAGAACTAGATTTTTCAGTTGGACTCATACCATCTGCCTCTATTTTTTCCTTCTTAGAGAGGTAATGTATTGGAAATTCATAGTAATAAATGAACATGAACCATATTATATACTTCATATTATACTATCTATTTAAGAATAAAAATTTTCATATTTTATTATTAGAATACATATAACATCTTTAAATATAAATACAATGCCTCGATTTTATTAAAGAAAATATTTATTGACATAAAATAGAATCATTATTCATGTAACTTTACTCGTGTGTTTTTTTAAAATGAGGAATAATATATCACCATATTATTATTTATGATGAAACAAACCAGTGCATATTTTATTTTTTACCATCAATCACAAACTGTTCTGAATGGTATGTTAGTGTGAGCACTGGTTCACTAAGGAACCTTCTATGCAGTTCCATAAAATATTCATCACATTCATATTTTTAGAAGAACATGGATCCCTTACATATAGTAAAGCTTATTTTATTATTTAGTCATGTTAAATTTTAGACAAATCATCTATCATATCTATCCAATACCATAATTTTATGAATCTCAGTTATTGTCGTTGGTCTATTCCATTTGTCAATAACACCCATATTTGTAAGATAAATTGATATAACCTCATTATTGATGATATGATTCACTGATGAAATATATTGTAAAAAAATAATACCAGATAAATGAACCCTAAAAATTCACCATCGTCAATGAAAAACCCTGTGTTAAAAATGAAAAAATGTTCTTGATAACGTATACGACAAGCTACACGAGGCCTAAAAAATGAGATACTAGTATATATAAATTTTAACATTATAACGAATATTTTAAATTTTTGGTTATGTATAAAATTACATAATTTATGAAATATATATAAAATTAATTCTTAGTATTTATAATTTAGTATTAAATGATCACATTATTTATAGTAATTTCATTTTATTCTTTAAAAACTAAATATCATTAATAATGATTTTATATATTTGTGCGAGAGAATATTATAATAAATTTCTAAAAAATTCAGAAAATTTATTTTATATAATAGATATAATTAATAAATAATAATATCAAAATTAGATTGTTGTAAAATTTTGGTATTTTTCCAGAAAATAATTGGTTTTAATTGAATATTGAAAAATACTTCTTTTTATAAATATTCCTTTTCATTTTATTAAATTATGTAAATTAAAAATAAAATTATTTTTTTAATTTTATTATAGGGTTAAATAAGTATTTATTAGTTTTATTTACAAAATTAAAATTATCATTATATCAGAATTTCGAATAAGATCATTGTTGGACTTCAAAATAATTTTTCTAAAAAAACATATTAAATCATGTGGAATGGGTATAATTTTAAATTAAATTCTCCCAAAAATTTGATTTGAATCTAGAATAATTGATTAAATATTTTGAATCCTTTGGAAATAAATTGGTAAATATGGAACTTTAATATTTAAAAAAAATTAATAGTAGTTATAGTAAATAACTATCACCAACGTAAGGGTAAATCAAGTAATAATGGTTAAACAATATGATAAGAAAAAAAATTTATCCTAACACTTTTATTTATAATATATGAAGAGTTTATTTCATCCATATAAATTCATTCCTTGATTATATAAACACTTCATGCCATATTAATTTGATTTTGACATTTATAATAATTATGTAATAGACGAAGATTAAGATGTCATATTTGTGATTTTAATGTCTATAATATTTTTTAACATGAATAAAACAACTCTTATTCTATTATAAATATTAATTTTCATCCTAAATTATTCTATTCTAAAAACTAAATGTATTTCAGATCCTTATTTGTGAAATAATTACATTAAATTTGTTTTCAACACCAATATAACATTTATTTTAATAATTGATAAATATAGTAAAATATTTTAAAAATATTACCTATAATTTATATTTGAATGAAATATTTTGTTTCAGGAAATTTGAAGTCAAATATAACCTATTAGTGAATTATGAATGATGATATTCTAATTAATTTAATTTATTGTTGTTTGAAAAGTAAAAATAATTGAATAGTTTAAAAAAATAAATTAAGGGTATTTTGGAATAAATAATATTTTATTAAATGAATTAAAATTCCCAAAAATAATAGATTTAGAAAATCAGTTTTACAAATGTTTAAAATATCATACTTGGTTTATTTGTGGGAGAATATTTTCTTTTTTTTTGTTTCTATCATGACTCTTAAAGAGTATCAAAACATTTTTACATGGGTAAATATCAAAAATTGTTAACAGGGGTTTCAAAAAAGTTTTGAATTAAAAAAATCACATTAACTAGTAAAAAATTTATTTTTTAAAATGATTTAAATCCAAAAAAATACAATATTTCATTTATATAAATTTGGATCCTTTTTCCTTGTAAATTAATTTATAGAATATTATTATTTTAAGAAATTTCAAGAGTGCCCCTCCCCCCACATACAAAGGGAACCTCCTGTCCCCTTTTCTTCACACATAAAATAATTTATACCCATTAATCCCCACTGAAATAACATTCTATAAAATATTAACATGTCCTAGTGGACATAATATTATTTGAAAATGATACGATGATGGATTTTTATGTAAACCTAAAGAGGTTCTCTGAAGAAGATGTATCATTTTTAACTGAGCATTTATGTTTTATTTTTTCTTCCACCTCATTCAAATCAAATTCAAACATTCATACATCATAAAATTAGCATATTGAATATAATATTGTGTTATTATTTTAATAAAATAACCCATGTTTATCATCACTTTACTGAAATTGGAAACAAAACCATAGTTTATGGGTATGATGAACTACCCCCTCAGAAACTGAGGCAATTCATTTTCCATAATCGCATCTCTCATCTATCTGTGGTGGATGATTAAATTTATATATACAATATTAATGGAATATTGATGTTTTTTAATTACTATTTTATATACATTACAAACTTTCGATTCATTTAATGATGATAACATTGTTCGTGCGTACATGTAGATTACCACATCCATGAGGCGACACAATCCATTTTTCAATAATTCATCACATAGATGTATTATTTCAACGTATTTAATGAAATAATATTATAATTATGATATAATTATATTTAATATGTGATAAAATAACACTAACCTTATTTCCATCATGATTGATAAAAAATGGAAAGGTGACTAATGCATATGTATTACATAACACCTCTAGGATATAAACAAAGATAATTTTTCAAAAACATATTTCATGGTTTGTTGTAAAATTTTAATAGATGTAAAAAATGATAATTATGTCATAATATTTATTGAGTATATGGTAAAATAATTAGATATTTGACCTTAGTTGATACAGAAATGTGATTTTCGATATATGAGATGAATATCATCAATACAGTTTACATGACCCTAAATAAATAACTAATTGAATAAATAACGATTCAAAATAAAAAAATGGAATAATAGAAATGATAAAGGTTCATTATAGTGTAAATAATTAACATATTTTTATTATTCATGAATTAAATTAACAGACATTATGATTTGAACTCAAGTTAAGGTATCTCTCTAAACCTCTCATTTCATTGGGTTATGAACATTCATTCTATGAATCATTATATCTATATTTTTTATTTCATGTAATTATTCTATTTTCTATATAAATTCATCCAAAATATATTACTATATTATAGCTTCATACATTTATAGGGTAATATAGTCCTTATAATCATTATTCAAAATCCTTCATTAATAAATAACATTATATTTTGATATGGTAAATAACTGTGAAACACAATCTATTTCCATGGATAATTATTTTGTTTATTTCATATGAAAAATTTATATATTTTTGGTAAAAATAATCATGAGATTTTATGATTAGGGATCCCATATATTACTCAAATTCCATTGTTAAAAAGTTTATCTCCTGAGACATTACATTTTGGATCAGTGAGTAATGATAATCTAAAATGGGACTTTTCAATGTTGTGATGTTTTCTAGAAGTACCTCATTCATATGATTATATTATGGGTTCAAAATATATAAATTATTATTTTCCTTTGATATGTTTTTGAAATCACATAAACATTCAAAAAAAATTTACTAACATTATATATGTCATGTGTTTTAGTATGTTTTTGTAGAAACTGTTCATTTCTATCAAACATAGAAATAATTATAATGTCAAAAAAATATTAAAATTTATTATTCTATCCAATTGATATGAAAAAAGGTGTGTTGGCACCGGAAAACACATCCTCAAAATTTTCTAAATGCTTTGATACATGATCCAAGATTGTAGCCCATTTAGCAAGCTTCGATTTGTAGGTCGTAGGGCCCGAATATAGTTACGGATGAGGAGTTTTAAACATTTTATGTTAGGATGGAAAACTGGTTCACGAAGCCCATTTGTGAAGCCCCCTCTATGATCACAGAGCCCCGCCGCGAAGCAAGTAGGTGGGATGGCTCTGTGAACCCCTTTGATATTCATGACCCACCGTAAAGCAAGAAGGTGGGACGGCTCCGTGAACCCCTTTGACGTCCGCGATCTGCCGTGGATCAAGCTCCGTCTTCATGCTAAGCGAGCTCTGCTTCGCGTCACCCCTTGACTATAATACCCAGCTCAACCCCATTTTCCAGATGGTGACTCCACCCCTTGGGCGGTCGATCTCCCAGTTTGCGGAGCTCCGCTTTCCTTCATGAAGCGGCTCCACGAGACCATGCTCCGCGTGCATCTTCCTTCGTGAAGATGCTCCGTGAGTCCAAGCTCTATGAGAATCTTCCTCCATGTAACTGCTCTGCGAGTCTAAGTTCCATGAGAAACTTCATTAGTGTAGCTTCTTCGCAAGTGCATGCTCCACAAGTAGCTTCCTTCGCGTAGCTGCTCCGTGAGTCCATGCTCCGAGACCATCTTTCCTTCTCAAAACTGCTCCGTGAGTCCATGCTCCACGAGCAGCTTTACTTTGTGAAGAAGCTCTAGGAGACCCCATGCTCTGAGATCCCCTTTTCTACACGAAGCTACTTTGTGAAGACTTATCCATTGAGAGTCTCCTAACTTCATTCCCACTAGTACATACCATAGGGGCACAGGCCCCACACCCCACTCGGGATCAATGCTGGGCTACGGTCCTAGCCCTCCGTGCCGGTCCCTTCGCTACCGTCACTGACCCCCATGAAAAATTGAAAGTCACACCACAAAATTTTCCATTCGGGAAGTCGGCATTTTCAATTGTCTCATTATGCGCAGCCTCCTTCCACCTATGGAATACCATTATTTGAGAGACTACTCTACACACCATGAAGCACATTAAGTCGAAATATTACTCTTGGTTCCATTCCAATGTCGTGAGGTGAGAATCTCATCATCATTTCCCCAAGTACCTTGAGTCGAACCATTCCTCAGAAAACTCCTCCAATCCCTATCACTTGGCTCTTATGCCAGATTGAACCAGAAATGGCCTCTCATGCGTAAGTCCCAATAGCATCCATTACTAGGTGACCTATGCCTAATAGTCTTATCTACATGTCTTTAAACTGTTGTAATACCTATATTATAGACCTAGGATGCCTCTTACTCAATATAAGAGATTCCTTGTGCGCCAAGCATAAGATGTCAAGAGTCCTCTCTACATGTCTATAAATAGTAGTATTCCCTATGTTCCAAATACAGGATTCCTCTTTCTCTAAATTAGAGATGCCTTATGCTCCAAGCATAACATGCCAATAGTCCTATCTACATGACTATAAACTGTAGCTTGACCTATTATTCAATAATAGGATTCCTCTTGTTCCAAAAAAAGAGATGCCTTATGCTCTATTCATAGGATTCCTAATTCCATGACTACAGTGGCATAATTTCAAGAGCATTGGAATCCATTCAAACATTCCATCACTCCACCTCATGCTTTGCATGTCCTTATTTCAGATCTTCATCCTCTTCCATTTCTGAAGGGACCCACTAATGTCCTGGTCCCACACCACCTTAGCTCACCTATCGTCCTGGGCTAACGCGCTAGATGACTTTGGATGACACTTTGAGTCAGGTCCTGTGTTTCGAACGTGGTCAACAGTCAACCCCCATTTATTTGTGCCCATTTCAGTCTAATGTGATATGGATGCTATGTTTCGAACACGGTCAATAGTTATCCTCCATCTTCATGCCACCCTCATTACGTTCTGAATGTTGGGCATGTGATTCACACACCTCATCTCCCTTTGTTCGGACTCGTTCCAACACCCCTTGGAATTATCCCTCTTGTGCACTAGAGCATAGGTGAAGGACTCAACACACCCATGGGTTGGGAGGTCC
Organism: Viscum album; assembly: GCA_963277665.1. NCBI lineage: Eukaryota > Viridiplantae > Streptophyta > Magnoliopsida > Santalales > Viscaceae > Viscum > Viscum album. The sequence continues at coordinate 1,958,313,095 of OY728127.1, forward strand.
TCATGGCCAGACATGAGGAAGACATTACGGGCAGCTTCCTTGCGGAAGCCCCATCCACCATTTACACTCCATAGCGGTACATGATCAACTCCCTTGTGTAAGCCCCATCCTCCATTTCTGCTCCATAGCGGCACCCGAGAACCTTCCTTGTGTAATCCCCATTTATCATTGTTGCTCCATAGAGGCACTCGGGCAACATCCTTGCGTAAGCCCCATTCACAATTGTCGCTTCATAACGACAAATGGGCATCTTCCTTGCATAATCCCCATTCACCATTATCGCTCCATAGGGGCACTCGGGCAACTTCCTTACGAAATACCTATTCACCATTTCCGCTCCATAGTGGCACTCGGGAAACTTCCTTGCGTAATCCCAATTCACTATTGCCGCTCCATAGCGGCACTTAGGAATCATCCTTGCATAATCCCCGTCCAACATTACCACTCCATAGTGGCACCTGGGAAACTTTCTTGCGTAAGCCCCAACCACCATTTCCACTCCATAGTGGTACTCGAGCAACATCCTCGCCTAAGCCCCATCCACTAGTGCCACTCCATATCGGCACCCGAGCAGCTTCCTTGCCTAAGCCCCATCCAACACTGCCGCTCCATAGCGTTACCAGGGCAGCATCATTGCGTAAGCCCCATCTTCTATTTTCTTCCATAATGACACCCATACAGCTTCCTCGCATAATCCCCATTCACCACAATTCATGGATGCACCTTTGCACCATGATTGTGAGGTCCTTGCTGCCTCTTGTTTCTCACACAGAGAACGACTCGCATGGTTTAGAGTAATCATCGACCATGACATACTCTCTGGGAATCCAAGAGTGTAATCCCCAAACTCCATCATGAACTACGTGGTCTTTGATCCTTGCCAAGTTAGGGTATGTAAGAAGCCTCCCTGAGGTTCAATCCCAACACCAAGTCATTCCGACCATCTTCACGTTGGTTCACCAACACCTTGTACAACTTAGATTGTAAGCACCGAACCCATCCTGAACTACGTGGTCTTTGATCCTTGTAAGGGAGGGTATATATGAAGACTCCCTAAGGTTCAATCCCACTATCCACCAGTGGTTCCGACATCTTTACGTTAGTTCACCAACAACTTGGGTTTCCTCAGAGCGTAAGCCCCAAAATGCCTCATTCGTGAACTATGTGGTCTTTGATCCGTTCCAGGGCAAGGTACGTAGTAAGCCTCCCTAAGGTTCAATCCCACCATCCATTGGTTTTTCCCATCTTCACTATGGTTCCCACTCCTCCTGAACTATGTGGTATATGATCCTTGCTATGGAAGGGTATGTAGGAAGCCTCCTTGAGGTTCAAGCCCAAAACTCGGTCGTTCTAACCCCTTGCACGTCATTTCACCAAACACAACCACCTGAACTACATTGTCTTTGATACTTGTAAAGTTAAGGTATGTAGGAAGCCTCCCATAAGTTCAATCACAACACCCAGTCATTCCAACCATCTTCACATCAGTTCTCCAAAACCTTGGGCATCCTAGAGTGTAAACCCCACACACATACCTGAACTACGTGGTCATTGATCCTTACCAAGGAAAGGTACATAATAAGACTCCCTGAGGTTCAAGCCCCACACCCATTGGTTCTGACCACCTTCACAACAGTTCCCACCACATGAACAATGTGGTCTTTGATCCTTTCCAAGCCGAGGTACGTAGGAAGCCTCCATGAGGTTCAATCCCAACACCTCATTGGTTTTGACCACCTTCACATCGGTTCCCACCCCATCCCGAACTACGTGGACATTGATTCCCTGCCATGGGGATACGTTGGAAACCTCCATGAGGTTCAAGCCCTCCATCTATCTGGGGCCCATCACATTGGTTCTCCCCCATCCTACATGACATTAAACTATGGACCTCAATCAGTGGTAAGACGTTGTTCCCCCATTCTTCAGTAAGCCGTTGTGCACCACATTAGGTGGTAAGACATTAAAGTCCCTAATAGATGGTAAGCAGTCATCAGATGAACCACCCGGACTGTGATTCCCTACCACAAGGATATATAGGAAGCCTCCATGAGGTTCAAGCCCATCACCAATGTCTCATCCTGCTCTATCCCTCGATCACTTGTGTTCCAGGAACATCCTGGCCCAACCAAGATGTTCTACTTCCTCCAGGTACCATCCATGTGTCCATTATCATTGGCCGCATCATCAGGTGTCCCATCATCCCACCGAACTATGTCGACTTTGATTACCTGCCACAATGATATGTAGGAAGTCTCTTTGAGGCTCAAGACCAACACTATCATCACCTTCACGACGAACCCATGTCATTCCCCCTTCAATACATTAAACTATCCATCATCCATCCTAATTCTCACCCGGGCTACCCCATCCCAGTGGGATGTTGTCATACACCTCCTCGCTGCTCCTAGCAGTACTTGGGCCACTATCCATGTGTATACCCCAACATGTATTTGGGTTGTTGTCCTCAGTGTGCACCTTGTTTCATCACCCCTTCGAACTACGTGGGTTTTGATCCCTATCGTCTACATAGGGTACGTAGGAAACCTCCATGAGGTTCAATCCCAGTCAATGTCAAACATTGGTGTTCCCCCATTCTGGGGTGGAAACTCCCTGATCTACCTCTAGTGGTGTCGAGATTAGCCTTCACGGTGTGAAATTTTCCCTTTATGGGACACACCATCTTGGGTATTCTCTTATTGAGTGTTCAGATCCATCCACCTGGTAAATCTTCCAGGTGTTCCCTCATAGGGATGTACCAATCTGATCCATCTATATGGGACGTTCTGATCACCCTCATTCCTTCTCCACAAGACATTAAACTTGCAGCCTCCCTCATGATAAACATGAGAAGCCTGAGGAAAACCTTGAAAGACACGCCTTTGGAATAACCATCTCTGCTAGACATTAAACTTGAAGCATACCCTATGTTAAACATTGGAAGTTGAGGAGAATATCAGAAACATGCTTATGGAATATGATTCCCCACATTTGACATGGGATGCCTCGGGTTCTGTGCCCTTGAGATGCCCTCTTTTGAATAAGAATAGAGGTTCCCCAATTTCCACACATTGAGATATGCCCCGACATTCTTGATGTTACCGTTTACTCTAGCCGAACGTTTCTACCATGTTAAGACCCCAAGGAATGTCCTGACAGAAGTAGTGTAATTAACCGGTGTCTATGAAGATATTCCGCCAGGAAGAGTTTCACGAAAAATGTATTATGTCTATAAGGAAGACTCGGACTAGGTAAAGAGTTCGGAGGAGGAATCCATAGAAGGAAGAAACAACATCCCATCATCCCGTTTAAATCAAGGAGAAAACTTCTTTGAATATGGAACAGATTCTTCCCACCTTTGGAAAGTGGGAATGTGTGGCAATAGCTGCACATCCTCACAGATTGATGCACAAGACCCAGTGAAAGCGTCAGAAACAAGGTGTTTTTGATAAATTATCTCAAATTTTATATTGGGTAGTGGTTATACAAATTCTTTGTCTACTAGACTCACAAGATCCATGATCACTTGGATTAGAATAGTACAGAAACATCAGATTAAAAAATTTTCAGCTTATCTGACTACAAAATAATACTACAATCCATCAGAATTTCAAAATTTTAAAATCAAAGTTATTTAAATTAAATATATCATATGAGATCCTTAATTTCATTACAATGGTGCTAAAAAGATATTTTAGAAAAATAGAATATAGCTCATGCTAAACTTTCATGATTAAGATCAATATAATGACTTGGACTGTTATAAATAAAAACTCCCCATTTGATTTAATTAAATCTTTTTTTATATAATAAGGTTTTAAAAAACATGAACATATTTTATTTTATTTTATCCAATTGGATTCAAAATATTTTTTTATTATCTTTACCATTTATAATATTACCATTGAACAATGATCACATGATTAGTCTAAATATATGGTTTTAACAAATCCAATTGACCCAAACAATTTATGTGAAGGCCTCAACTAGTAATATTTTACCCTATGAATCCCATTTATCAAAGAATCCCAAGGAGATAAATATTTTGGAATTTAGCATTGACGAATCCCAAGTTGATATCGAATAACATATTCATGAGAAAAACTATTTTTGGTAGAAGTTCATACTCATTGAGATGACGGCCCAAATCGTGTTCTTCAAACTACCCCATCAAGGTCCCCCATCACGCACCAAAATCATAGGGTGATTGGTGGTGTATTAAATGGATATGTATCATCACCCTATAAATTTGAATATGTATATTATTTTTTATTGAATACATAATTTATTTCGACCTATTATTTCTAATTTGTAAGTGATTTAATTTTGATTCCATAAAATAAAAATATTATTTTTTGATAATATTACAATTCAATTAAGGAATTATTTTTGATGAATTAATGGATTTTATAAATAAATAATATTTTAATAAAATATTATTATTAAAAAATTCTTTTAAATATATTTGAGAACATAATTTTTATGATGTCAAATATAATTTTTATAAGGGCTCAAGGACAGTTAATTTTAGAAAAACCTATAATTTTTTAAAAAAGGTAAATTTTAATGAAAAAGTGAAAATTAACATTTTAAGAAAATTATTTTGATAAAATGAATATTATTTTTGGAATAAAAATCTTGATATTATCCAATAGTGAATTTTTCCTAATTTGCAGATACCATCGAATTTTCATGTAAAAACTAACTATCTTATTAATATACTTTATGAATTATGACATGATAATGACCCAAAAGTGATGTAATTAATAATATCAAGGGTATCCAGGACCAAATATATGTTTCCCTTTAAAATAATGTTAATTTTTTATTTTATTACTTGTATAAAGATATTATGAATCTTATAAAACCATAATATATTTTATGTTTTTAAATTCATTTCATTATGTGTGTGGCTCACATCCACATAATAAAGGGAATTATTTTTATATATTATGTTTTTGGAATTATATAATAATAAAAATTACTCACATATGGTAGAAGTGATGGTTAAAAACCGTTGGATGGTTTGTTTTTGTGGATATTTTTTTCTAGAGTCTATAACCTAAATAATAAATAAATTCCCCTTATTTCCTATATAGAGACACCCGATATCCCATTTTCTATTCACTAGAACGCATTTGATCACATCCATACTCATCCCTCCACACTCTATATTCCCCTAAAGGTTCCCTAAATCTCTCAACAAGCCCCTCCCATGAATTTGGAGTAATAAACTCAAGTAAGGGATCCCCACCTTCATCTCCTTCATTCAATTGAAGAACCCTATTTTAAATTTGTTTTCATAATGGAAATTTTATATAATTTAAATTATTTACAAACATTACATTAAATTTCAACTAATATCTTATGATTATTATATTATTTATCCTCCCCCATTTTGGCCCTTATATATGTTGATACCATGCTAAAAGTTTGTAAGGGATCTTCCACTGTCTTTTTATTCAATCACTTATTTTATTTAATGTTTATTAATATCCTTCTTTTTTATGTTGGGATATTTTATTCCTTATAAAATATAATATAATATTTATTTATATATTATGATAAACCCCTTTCAATATCATTAATCTTTCCATGATGCTTTATGTACACCCATTACCATGCTAAAATTTCATAAGATATTTTTCTCATATCATTTAAATTCAAGAACTTGTGTTATGTACTATATAAATAAATCCATTTTCTGATGTTAAAATATTTTCTTAAAAATTCCCCTTAAATTAAATTTATGGTATAAATATTGATATCTCCTTTCCCTCCCATTAATCCTTCAATGATTATTTATATACACATGTTACCATGCTGAAATATAGTTAGTATTATTTTCTATATTAATTTTTTTTGTTACCTTATTTTTCTATTTACAAATTTTAAATTATGGGAAATGATGTTACATTCTCCTGTTACATCCCATTTTATTTAAATGTGGTTGGATATCAATTTCTCTCTAATAAATTCATTTTTATGAATATTTAAATGAGATGGTTATGATGTCAAAATTTCACCACAATCTTCCATTCCAAACCAATTTTGTAGAAAATACCATACCCATTTCCTATAAAGGGTGTTAAAATTTATTAACATTATATTTTTATTAGGAAATTAAATATATTTATTAAATAATCCTTAATCATGTAACAAATTATGAGGATGAACTAATCCATGTTTTGTTATCTATTTGGAAATGTTAAGCATAATGATGAAATTAATATGATGGGTGCACCCAGATAGCACTCCATTGTTTTGGGTAATTTTTAGTATCATGATATGTCATTTTGGGAAATATATTATGCCTCATTATTTTATGGGACTTTTTTCCCCATGATATATCTTCAGTTTATCCCAGACATATACTTATGATGCAATGTTTTAAGTGGTTTTCACAAGTCCCTTGTTATGATTATAGTGCTACATAAATCCTTTTATGCCCCATTAAAATTCCTATTGTCTAACATGTTTTAATTTCTTCTCTTTAATATTTTTTTATTATCTTATTGGGCTTTATATCTCACCCTTTATAATGTTTTCCCCATGTTATTCCACATAGTTTTAAAATCCATGGAATTTTTGAAGCTTTTTTAGGATGTTTTCAATAATGTTATTGTATCCGATGCTCTAGGGGTAATCCGGGGAATTCTGGTTATGGTGCTATTTTCAGGAATCATAAAGGGGATGTCCTTGGTTGTTTTCATGGTTCTTGTGGCTTTGCCTCTTCACTTGAGGCCGAAATGATTGGCATTATTGTTGCTGTCGATCAAGCAGTGCAGCATGGTTGGGATAATTTATGGTTTGAGAGTGATTCTTCGGTTGTTGTTTCTATAATTAGGATGGGTCTTTATCACTTGTCCTGGAAGCTTACTTATCGTTGGATTAATTGTTTGGAGACTCTTTTTTTCTTTGAATCATATTATCACTCACGTTTATAGGGAAGCCAATTCTTTTGCTGATGTACTAGCTAATAATGGTGTTAATGGTGTTGATTTTGTTTGGTTTGATCATGTTCCTGATGATATCCTTATTTTTATTAATAAGGACCGTGAAAAATCCCCCATTTTTAGACTTTTTTATGTTTCTTTTGGGGCCTGTTTGTTTTTTGCTTTTATTTTTCTTCAGGATGGCATTAGAGCTTTGTTGTGTCGAGTTGCTGTGGTTTCCCAAATTCTGGGAATCAGTGTGCTAATCTGGAGCAGGCTGGAGTCTGCAGAGTTGCTGGCTTCATTTGGTTTCCCAAATTCTGGGAATCAGTTTGCTGTTTGGAGCGGGCTGGAGGCTTAGTTGCTGGCTTCTTTTGGTGGAAGGAAGGCTTTTATGTTTCTGTTTTTTGGCTAATAAAGGCCAGGGCTGATGGAGATTCTTCTGTCGTGGAGAAATCTTACATGATCCGGCTTTGATCTTCATTGGCGGCATTGGTGGCCTCATCCCATATCCCACCCTTTTTTATTGGGTGTTTGTCTGGTTTGGTTTCTTTCCTTTTCACCTTAACCATTTTTTATGGTTTTGGTGTTTATTGTTTTTATTTTTCTTGTTCTGTTTTCTTTTCTCTTTAATAAATTTCCATTAATCTAGATAAAGACTTAGGGATATGAATAAGTATAATAAATAAATCATTAAATATTAGTTATTATTTACTAGGTATTTTGTCAATAAAATAAATCCCATTTTGGATACTAAAAGTGTATGTGGTTTGGGCATTGAAGTACATAGGGGTAATCACTCCAAAAAAGTTACCCGGGACTGACTCGGGATATCCAGGTACATGAAAACGGGCCTTACTACATACCTGTATTGAAACATCATGGGGATATGATTTGGTAAATTCATAAGATCATTAAAAACCATTAATATGGGAGAAAAAATCTCATAAGATTATTTGTTAAGAAACTGACCATGGATAACATATATTAAAGCCTAGGAATTCCTGTTTTAGGGAAATAAATGTATTTTATAAGTTATAATTTTAATGTAAATGGATTACACATTTTGTGTTCAAATGTTTAAAATAATCACTCATAATTTGAATTTAATTCTATCCAATTGATGGAAATAGGAGGAATCAGGTAATAAAATCAACGTGACCATAAATGTGATGAGTATCCCAATGAGATGCCAAACCTGATGCGAGCAGGAAATGGGAACTCTATTGGGATACTGTCTCATCTATCATAGTTTATGAATAGAATACTAGATCAAGTGGAGCATCCAAAACCCCCTTATAGATAATGGATTATGATTAATATATTCATGTGAAAAGGGAATCATAGCTTCAATAGATCATGAAATCTCTTAATCATAGAATAATGTATCAACTCTATTGATAACATATTCTCTATCCTTCAACATTGTGAATTAGAGATGGTTATTTTTTTCTATTTATCTTATATAATGAGAAGTTTATTTGTGGTAGAAAATTATCATAAATATAAATCCAGTGGAAGAGATCTAAGAAATGAAGTGGAAGTAATTCCACAAATTGTTTTCTGATATATATTTTCCTCGCACTATTGAAATAAAAATAAAAATTAATTCTTCACCCATAATAAAAAAGGTGTCGACTATATCAAGGAATGTGACAAAAAAATTTCAGTACATTCATGATAAGCCTTTTCCTTTGTCATTACCCCCAAATATATTGTTAAACCCTTCTTTAGTGCCATAAAACCTGGTCTATGAAAAGGATAGGTGATCTGTGACATTGAAGGCTATAAGTAAATTGTTTGATGTTTCCCAAAATCGAAAATAGATATTGGAGAATATGAAGGGTATGATATGCATATGAAAAGAAAGTGAATTTTAATTCAGGTGGTGTAAGAGAAAAATATAATGGTTCAATGAAATTTCAGAATCCCACTTGTCAAAGGTGAATAAAGAAGCATGCCAAAATTTTCCTATAAAGGATGAAGAAATGTTATAGGTGTTAGAAGAAAGGGAATCTAGCTAACAATTACCAGTAGGATAAAAACACTAATTTGATAAAGTAAATGAATTCTCTAGTCAGTCCATAGATTATTTTTCATTGAAAATACTTCAATGAACTTATTTACTATACAAACTAATTCGCCAAGACAATGGTTTTTAGAGACAACCAATAACCACTATGGATGAAAGGGTGTGGTTTTTTCTACCACTACCATTGAGGTGGATCCTAATAATGAATTGGTGAAAAGTATAATAGTTATTCAAGAATGAATAGTGAATTTACTCTTTGGTTTTGGTTCTATGAATTCCCTCATATCACAAATTTTTATTAGAACTATTCAGACCCCACTGCAATGCATGGAGGTAAATATACTATTGAAAATAGATAATGGGGAAATTATTTCATCTTAATAATATAAATCCCCATGTCATAATATTTGGGTTGAAATTCCCAAAATACCTTTTCATACATCCTCTGGTGTAATTTTATTCAATTATGGGCATGGATTTTCATTCCCTATATAAATCAAAAATAAATTTCCATTATAAGGAAATTGGTATCCATATTTTGAAATTGATCCCTAATTCAAAACCAGGGAATTGGGGTATATGAATCATCTTTAGCACCAACATATCTACCACATATATTCTTTCCTTATGAAAAATAATATCAATATCAAGTGATTGTTTCTAGGGAAAGAATCATCCTCAAAGTCATTTCCATTATGAGGGAATACCCTAATGTTTTTCTTGATGAATTTCCAAGTCTTCCTCCTAGATTAGTGGTTAAATTTTCAATCGAGCTTATACCTAGAGTGTTACCTATATCTATGATGCCGTATAGAGTGTTTATTGTTGAAATTGAGGATATAATGAAGAAAATACATGAGAGTCTAGTTAAAAGGTCCATACACTAATGTCCTTAAATATGGTTTACACAAGTCCTTTTTATTAAGAATAAGGATGGGTCAATGCACCTTTGTATCAATTATTGTGAGTTCAAAAATGTCACGACATGGAACATGTAACATATACCTCGAATTGATTACTTGTTCAATCAGTTACATGGAGAAAAATACTTCTCCAATGTTTACATATGGTCATTATATTACAAATTCAAGGTGAAGAAGGAAGATATACTCATGATTTCTTTTTGTAAAATTTATCGAAATTATTAGTTGATAGTTATCCATTTTGGAATCACTAATGCTTCAGAAATCAACATCAATTGATGAATTGAGTCTTTATTGATTACCTATGAAAAACTATGGTTGTCTTTATAGATAATATGCTTGTATACTCTAAAAACATGGAGGATCAGGTGAATCATTTGGGTGATATTCTAAAGACCTTTTGAGGTAGGTAGATTGAGAGCATATGGGACCATCCCTCGCGAAGAACCCTAGTTCTTCTTCATGATGATGTCAGCCTTGGAGCCGGTCCCTCCCCCACAGATGTGGGAGGGACTATCAACATCCTTCCATGGAATGGCCTCATCCTTTACTCATTTTTCAGATCCAAATTTTCTCCCTTTTTTCCCTCAAATCGTGCTCAAACCGAAATCTTATATTTTATCAATGGATTCCCCAACCTAAATATTTCATCTGTAGAGTTATAGGAAAAGTCTACCCTTTTGAAGCATAACTTCGTATCCATATTTTATTAGCAACATCCCTCATTTTATTTGTTTGATAGATTCATCTTCCGCACTTGGGTCCTACAAGACATGGAGACTATGGGTCTCTTGGATAATCATCAAATTACGATTTGTTTTGCATTAGAACCAGACAACATCAAGGTCTAGGACATCTCACCTCGTATTTTTAAATGTTTTAGATACATTCTTATTTTTTGGTCCTTCAATCTACATATGAAGAAGGATCCTCAATCTATGGGGACATGGGTTAGCTTCCCATATCTCCCCCTTCCCTTTCAAAATACCATTATTATATGCATGATTGGAAATATAATAGGTAGATATATGTGTCCAGATAGTATAACTGATGCTCTTTTTCATCCTATTAAACCCCGCACATGTATTGAAATGGATGTGTCAAGATACCCTTTCGAATATGTGTAGATTACTGTTGGAGGGGATTACCGATGTAAGAAACGGGTCATCTACAAAACCTAGGTGAACTAGTATTCAGGATGCAATAGATTGGGAAATTTGATGGAATTATATCGTAAGGGGACTCAGTCTACTCTGAGGAGGAATAAGGACAAATTCAAGGAGCAAGTATTGCATGATGAAGCAAGAAATCTGGAGTAGTGGCCTCCAGCCTGTCCAGGATCTCGTGAAGTTGTTATTGCGGAAGAGTCTAGGTTGTAACCGCAATCACGGTAACCTGTGATGAGGGCATAGATGCCTTTGTACTTACCAAAGGTGACATTAATTTTTAGTAGGATGAAATTAGACCTTGCTATCCCCCCCACTTTGCTACATCAAATTGATAGTGTCAGGTTTGGTGATTCGCATAACCAGGAGACGACGTGAGGGGTATCGTAAGGACTTGGAAGTAACACTGTCACAGTTCAGCTGGTGGAAGACAAGAATAATGGCTCGACTGAGGTTCCTGAACCTTGTAGTGATCCACTTCAAAAATAGTTGAAGGGGCTTGTTATGGAGATTCCATACCAGGCCAGTGTTGGGGAAGTAGGGGACTCAAGTTGAAGGAACTAGTCCTCAATTTAGTTGGGAAACAGATTCGAAGGGCTTGTAGAGATTGGTGTGAGCTCTGGCCTTTTTATCTCTTTTAAGATAGACCAGGTACATGTGAACCTGTTAAAAAAATATGAAATTAGTCATTAGGTTGGATAATCTTAAAGTATGTAAGATAATAGGAGTTTTAAGAGGAGGAAGGTTATGAGGGATTACTCCTCCTTACCACCTCCTTTGGAAACTCATTCGACTAAAAATACTAACATCAAAAAGGTTGAATCTGATGATGTAAGTCACCAGAGGCCAAGGGCCCAGGGTGAAAAACCCTTGGAATTACTGTTATGCTCTAAGGAAGAAGCGGTTGAGCAGGTCTTTCTACTCAGTGATTCAGAGGAGTTTGTTAATAAAATGATGGGAAGGTCTATAAGGTAAATTCTTAATGAGGAGAAATATGCATGGATTGAAAAAAATGACCTTATTCTTGTTGGGGGTTTCAACCAAGGGAAGATTAGTATTGAGGAGTACATAAAGTCTTGGGACCAAATTGCATCTAAATTTGAATGTCTGATGAGGGACGCACTTAACATCCAGGTTGAATCTATCTCATGGAAATTATTTAATGAAATGGATTCTGGTAAGGTAAAATTGATTTACCAAGACACTGGTTAAGAGGTTATTTTTTATCTTGGAAGGGTTACTGGTTTAGTTTTTATCTTCTTTTGGGTCTGCTTTTGTGCTTATGGGAGTGAAGATTAGTGAATTTATCATTTTTTATGGATCTGCTTTAGATGGGGATTAGAAAAATAAGCCTTCACATGTTCAGGGCATTAGGATTGTGGGTCTAAGAGGGTATATCTTTGCCATCAGTTCCATGCCCATGCATCCTTTCAAGGGATAACTTGCTTAATGGTCATGAATTGGTAATGGTTTGTTGACGTGATGTAGTTTCCTGGGCAAGTCAAATCCTTTTTGTTTGTTTGTTTGTAATGTTGAACTGTATGGTTTCTCACTTTCTCCATAAAAGTTTTTCGATGATAAAATTTTAATTTTCAGTCAGTCAAAGACCTTTTGAATTGATAACTTATATACCAAGTACAAAAAATGTGTGTTGTTGTTGAATGATGTCTCATTTATGGTTTATATTATCACAATCAATGGGATAAACATGTATCCATCAAAGATTGAATTAATTGAATAATGTAGAAGGCCAACATATGTGATAGATATATATAGTTTCCTTGGAGTACCTAGTTACTATCATAGATTTTTTGAGAAATGCCTTATTACTATAAAACCATATATATAGGTTAACTCAAAATGAAATCATGTTTTATTTGAATAATGATTGCGAAGATAGATTCAACAAACAAGAAAATACTATTTTCTCTATACTAGTGATAACACTACACGAAAGTGGAAATACATTTTTTGTATTTAGCAATGCTTCAAAAAAGGGATTGGGCTATGTGTTAATGAAGAATGATAAAGTCATAGCCTATGCCTCAATGATGTTGAATGTTAATGAATAAAACTACCCAATGAATGATATGGAGTCAAAATTAGGGATCTTAGACTAAAAAATATGGTGACATTATTTTTTTGAGCTGATGTAGGAAATATATATAGATAAAAAAATCCTCATGTATGTATTCACACACAAAGAGATGAACATGCACCAATGTAGATGGTTAGGGATGATCAAGGACTATGACTACTCAATCCACTACCATCTTTTTAAATCGAGTATATATGAAGATTATTTAAGTAGAAAGGATCCAAAAATTATATCTATAATGGGAAATGTGTGCCATCTAATGTTTTTAGATTAAGAAAGTATGTACATGGGAATCATAAAGGAAACAACATCATCAATACTTTCAAAAATTATTCCTCAACCATCCCTTATGCAGAGGATAGAATATACTCAATGGGATGATGTGGGATTTCTGAAGAAAGTGGAAACTATAAGAAAATGTACTTCCACTTTTTTCAATGCAGATGAAGGAGTTGTGATATTTGGGGATAGACTATGTGTACCATCTAATCCTAAGATAAAGTAGGACCTATTGAATGAAGCACATATCTTAAACATCTCCATCCACATAGAAAGTCAGAATGATGTATATTGATCAATAAGAACTCTATTGGTTAAAAAATATGTGGAAATAGATCATAGAGTATACATTATGATTTATTTTATTCCATCAAGTTAAAGTGTAAAGGAGAAAATCTTCGGTGATAATGCAACCATTACCTAGACTTACATTGAAATGTTAGAAAATCACCATATAAATTGTAATCAAACTCTTAAATAAATCTAGTGGAATCAATTATATATGGTTTATTGTGGAACATCTTAAAAATGTGTCTTAAATTATCAAAATTCATGAGTATATATCATTGAATCATATTTCATGAATATAAATTAGATAAGTGGTAAGGATGCATGGAGTACCACTATTGATTGTATCTGGTTGAGATCCAACATTCACCTATATGTTCTAGATGTATCAAAAACATGATCTGAATAATTATATAAACTTTAGCGTAGATTATCACCCTCAATCATATTTCCAATCTGAGAAGAATATCCAAAAACATCAGGACATGTTGAGAGGATGATCAATTGACTCCAAAGGAGGATGGTACTAACACCTCACTCTAGTAGAGTTCTCTACAACAATATTTCTAACTTGAGAATCAAAATTGTCCCCTATGAATCTATTTTGGTTGAGAGGTGTAAAATAATTTCATGTTTGGATGATTTTTTGGATCACAAACTTCTAGGTTAATAAATGGTTAAGTTAATTGTGGAAAAGGATAATACCATTTAGTATCACATATAGCATGTTTTGAGTTGAATGAAGTGTTATTCTAACTATCATTGAAGATACCAGGAGTTTGATGTTAATGACCTGGTATTCGACTTTATATATCAATTTAATATTGTGATGGGATTTGGGAATATGGGAATGATTATTCCAAGGTACATCAACCCTTGTGACATCATTGATTGCATCAATGAAGTATTATATTGACTAGAACTTCCACTGTACCTATCTAAAGTACATGATATGTTCCATATAACTCTATGCATGAAATATATACCATACACATAACATGTACTCAATCCATAGATCGTGGCATTGGATAATGATATCTCTTATAATGATAATCCAGTAAATATCTTAGATTATAGATAAATGTTCTACAAAATAAGACAACTCACCTTATATATGTGTTTTCAAGACACCAATAGTTTTAAGAAACAATTTGGGATCTAGAGTGGGTGATGAAATAGAGTTACCCCAATCTGTTATAATGGGAAAAGAAAATTTCAATGATGAAATTTCATAAGGGGGTAAGATTTTATCCACCCAAATTGTTATAAATAAATAATTCTCTTTTCATTTAACTAAATTTCTTATTATAGAATAAGGGTATGAAAAACACATGAGATGATTTTATTTTATTATATAAAATTGGATTTAATATACCATTATATATCTTTTCCATTATTAATATATCCATTTCATAGTGATCACATGATTAATATAAATAGGGTCTTAACAAATCTAATTGACAAAGACAAAAAAATATAATGGCCTCAACATGTGTGGTTGTACCCTATGAAGCCCGTTTAACGGAGCTTAGGTGGGATATAGAATTTCTAGTCATTTACTATGACCATGACCAATCTAAGATCAAACAACATAAGAATGATAGAAAACCTTTATGGGATAAGTTCAAGCTCGTTGAGATCATGACTCAAACCATGTTCAATAAACCAACCCATGAATATCCCACCATCACACGCCTTACTCTTATGGAATTTTCTAGTGTATTAATGGGATATGCATTAAAAACCTAAAAATATGAATATGTGTAATATTTTTTGTATAATATTTAAAATTTTTCATCATGTCATTGTTATTTTGTAAATGTTTTTTATTTGGATTCAATAAAACATAAATTATATTTTTGGTTTATATTCAAATTAAATAAATGGATTTTTTTTGATGAAACAACAAAATTTTGAAATAAATAATATTTTAATAAAATATAATTTTTAAATTATTTTTAATATATATAATTGAGAATATAATTTTATTATGTTAAATATTATTTTTATAAGGATTTGAAAGTTTTTATTGTAAAAAACATGAGATTTCTTAATAAATATAAATTTTACTTTAAATGCGAAAACTCAAATTTTTATAAAATTATTTGGATAAAATGTATATTATTTTTCGAATGAGAACATTGAAAATATCCAATGTTTGTAACACCCTGACCCCAGATGTCCTAAATAGGTGAATTATTTTATTACATTTTCATGAATTACAAGGAACTAAATCCTAAAGTACTGATTAGATTACTAGTCTTGAAGAACTAGATAAATAAATGGTTCCCTTATTACATTGGTAAATCATAAAATGTAACCATATAATCAAATTATCATTCTCTAACTCCTTCATTATTTTTAACTTCATAACCTAGGGGAAATAAATCAAATAAGTCGGTGAAATCAAAAACTAATTAAGGGTATATAATAGAGAAACAATAATGACTCTATTAAAATAAATAAACATGTAACAGTAAATAATAGCTAACACATACCATTAAAATAAACTGACAAGGAACAATCACAACATATAGGTATGTAATAGAGACACATTCATTTTAATTAATTAAATAAAAATGAAATGCATTCATAGACATGTCGACAAAAAATATTGTTGATAAATAAAATATGAGACTAAATGGGAGGAATGAATAACTATTTTATGGCATGGCTAAGGAACAAGAAAAAATATATCATAAAAAATGTTCATAATATGTTTTATACTACTATAATTTGTCCAACATATTTTTCTCATGTGAACCCGTCCATGTTTTGAGGGGCTATATAATGTCTGGGCCCCACCTGTCATTTCCATTCCAAAGTATTCCTTATATCGAATAATTGAAGTAAATAAAAAATAATATTTATTATCATAAAATATATATATATATATATAATTTGTAATATGGACTTATCGATATTTTATCGGTGGATGATTTGAAAAAACAAGGTTTTTGGTGTTGATGAATTGAAATACAATTGATAAATAGTTAAATGATTCTTAAGGAAAATAATCATTAAACATTCTAAAATAACCCATAGCACTTTGAAACATATTAATAATAATATAAATGAAGGAATAAAATTATATGTAACTTATAATTTCAGGATAATAAGTAAAATCATGATATAAAATTTAACACAAAAGTGAATTGGTGTGTAATAATAAATAATTTCAAATGGATTTCAAATTCAGGTGAAATTCCTTTACATATGTTTCCTTTTGGATGATCATTATTTTACCTCTTGTATAATATTCCCAAGAGTATTAATATCTTATTATAAAACCATATTAATATATATTACATAATATATGATCAAATTATAATATCTTATGACTTGTTTCTTATCATTCAAATATTTTTTAAACTTTTTTGGGTGTTAATTTCACTATTTCTTAAGTGTGTTTTGACTTGTTATTTGTTGTTCTTATTAATTATATCATGGTATCACAATATCAATAATGTAAAACATGATTTATATATTATATATATTTATAATAATCAATAAAATTTGGAGATAAAAATGAAATGCATCATTCATGGAGATGATAGGGTGTATGTACACATGTATGATACTTTCCTTTCATTATCATACTAAAAGAATAAAAATAAAATGATATATATATATATTATCAATAATGTCAAATATTTATGCCATCTATTTGATATATTATTATAGAAATAATCGTGTATATATTCCATGTATAGAGTGAACAAATCACGTCTCTTTGAGTTGGATGTTCTCCATATTTCCTCAAATGAGGTTATAATATTTACAAAAAATGGAAAGAATAAGGTTATGAAATATAAAATAGTTGTAGAAGTAAAAAATTCATCATATATGACATATATAAATACATATCCTCATCATAATTTCCAACCATGAGTGGTGGTAAAGGAGAAATGATCCATCATTGTTTCATGAGGCGATAGTTTTCTATAAACATAAACAGATTGTTTGTTACCCATTAGATGGAATTGTCTGTATTTTTATATCGTTTTCATGACATAAAAAATAATCATATTGATGATAATTTTTTAATATATTATCATGAAATAAAGAGATTTGAGGGGTATGGATAATGGAAATAAAACTAAAGAGTTATTGGAATGATGTTACCTTTTATTTTGCTAACTCCTTTTGGTTTTCACCAAAGGGGTTACTTAGATAGATTTATGCCCAAGGGAGGATTCTCTGATGAAGATGGAGAAGTTGAGAGAATATTTTGGAAGTTCTTGGAATTGATATATTACTCATATTGGAGTAAGGATGCGAGGGATGCAGTTCCCTTTTATTATTTACGTTAGGGAAACTTTTAGAAACTCATAATGTATTAAAATATAATAAGGCTATTATAGAGCCAAAGGCTTCCAATTAACCTATAATTGAATAGGGTAAGATATTTTAGGCCATATATTATTCCAATTTACACTAATTAATATTTTTATGATTTTAAATTAACATAATATAATATTAATTAAATAGAGTGTCATAATTGTCAAATTTGGTTCAATTCATTTAATTTTACATTAAATATATCAATAAGAAGTTGAATTTTTAATTTATGTACTTAAAAATTATAAAATATATCCTATATATCATTGAATTTAATAACACAAATTATCTCATCCCATATATATATAATTTTTAATAATTTTAAAAATCAATTATTTTATTTTTCGGTAAATTAAATAAATATTTTTTTGCATTAAATAGATGTTTAAGGTTATTATATAATTTCTATAAATTAAAAATAAATTTCTATAATAAAAATAATTATAAAAGGATAAATATATCCATTTGTATTGGTTAATAAATTCATTTCACCCCTAGGTGGACACATAAAAGATATTAAATACAAAGAGACTGACATTTTTGTAACTATTATTGAATTTTCTAATATATATGTTGTTTTCATTGATAATTTTCCATTAAAACCCCAATTAGATAATAAATTTATAAGGGTCTAATAATATACATCTTTTATTTTTTACAACATTTAATTTTTTTAATCCTTATCATTATTTTTTAACCCTTATTTAGCCCCTTTAACTCTTACTTTTATTTCATGTATTTTATACATTAAGGGTTAATATAATTACTATAATATTTAAAATGACAACTAAATGAGTCATTGATGAAATTGGAATGTTTTTCCAAATTATTTGGCCTAAAATTATATATTTATATATTCAATATAATTCAATAAAATATATTTTAGTTTAATATATAAATAATGTCCATTTTAACACTAATCATTATTTTGTATTCTAGAAAATTAAAAAAAGATAAATTCAAAAAAAAATGCTTCTAAAAAATTATTTAAATGTTAAAATCATTAATAAAATTAATTTATGACATTAAATCTAATTTTTTTATTATTTTATTATTTTTAATATAATTAATTTGATTCATACATTAATTAAGAAATTACATCATCATCATGGAGTTACCATTTAATTTAATATTTTCATTCAAAAAAATTATAAAAAAATTACCATGATTTAGGTGAAACAAATTTATTTTCAAAGGCTATTTATATCCAAACACATATTTTAAATATCCCAATATAAAAAAATATTTGTATTTTAGAAATAGAATTACGACAAAATTGACTTTTCATTGAATATTGCATAATAATTTTCATACTATCATTCATTTGGATTATAAAGGTTATAATCTCATCAAAATGATAATTTTATTTGACAAAAAATAATATTATTATATTTGGACATGTTTTTGGGTAAATTTTGAATTGTTATAATATTATTTTTACCCTTAATTATATGATTTACCCTTAATCATTGTAATAAAAATATTATCTATTTTCAATTCATTTGACCAAAATAAAATATAAATATTTAAATAATTTTAATATATTGAATAAAATTATGGAATACATTTATAAAAATTAAAAACAAATTAATTTAAAAAATTAATTGAAAATTAATCTCATTGATGGGGTGAGAAAACAGGTTTTATGTTTAAAACATTCAATAGAATGAAATTTCTTTATATTGGAATTCAATGTAAAATTGATTCCAATGACATTAATTTTATCAAATAATAGAAAATAATAAATTTATACGTAAAAAAATTAAATAATATATCTTAACACTTTAAATAATTTTTTTGGGAGAATTTGTTTTTAATTAAAATTTAGTATTTTTTACTATTCACGAGAACATGAAACTTATCAAAAAAATACCAAAAATTTGATCTGATTTAAAATTTTTTATTTCTTCCCAATAGAATATTATATTTAATAAAAAATAATAAAAGTTTCATATATTGGTTTTATAATAGTTTTACTATTAAATGATTATAAAAGTGACATTTTAAAAATGTGTTTTTTTGCATAATATGGGAGTTGTTCTAATCATATGCTTACCAAATCTATTGTATAAATGTAAAAAAATTGATTTAATTCAATATATATATTATATTATTATCACTCAATAATTTTAATCAATATAATTTATTAGGATAATACAACATTATGAGCATAAAAATGGTTTTTATAAAAATATTCTTATTATATTCAGTTGGTTCTTATATTAATTTATAATTAATTATAAATCAATAAATTTAAATTTATGGTTTCAATATTTAGTAAATATTATTCATAATCCCCAACTTAATGGCAAGGTTATATCTAATTATGTTATATAAAAATATGTTAATAATATATATTTTTTTGGTAAAACTCAGTCGTGCTTGTAACACATTCCAACTCATTATAGTGTGTAGCATAATCATAGCATGAAGATTCATATTATGAGATATATCTAAAAAATTAAATTTATTCCAAAAGGAAAATATTGTAATGGGTTGGGGTGTTACATTCTCTCCACCTTAATTAAATTGAATTCTCACAATTTAAACTTGATCTCGATAGTCTAGGGTTTGATATTAAACAAATAATTATTTTTTAAAACAACCACATTTTAAATAGGGTTAATAAGACATATTGTTATCAAGATCGAAAAATAATTGTGATGGTCACCAAAAAACTTGTCTTTCAAATTGGATAACATTAGTTAGAACATTGATGTAGAAGATAAGTCTAACCATCATGTTTTGAGGGAGAGTGATATAGAATGTTGTCATGAAAATGTTGTTGACCATAGAGAGATAAATACATAGTGTTAATAAAGGTCATCAATATAATCCAAATGTTATTACAATTGGATATTTTGGTAAGATTTTTTTTCCAATATTTGAGGAATTATTTCATTATGTAAGAGTATAACTGAATATATATGTTTCTATAAATACAATATTATCCTTTGGTTGTTACTTGAATGTTTTATACTTCAAATCAAAGAATAAGTTTCATCATTGGATGATGTAATACATCAATATCTAAAACAACATCCATAGTTCAAAATAAATCATTTCATAAATGGTTAACCTTTCCAAAAGATAATGATTCATCACTTTCAATTCATATATATGTTAGTTTTTAGTGTCCAATTTATATTGATCATATCAATCTTATAATTATAAAATATAATTATATCATCATCGTGAAAATATTAGGGATTATCCTTCCCTCAACCATGTGTTTTCCCAAATATTTAACTTGCAAATAAATACTTTTTCTAGGCCCTTTTCAACATATGATCTCAAATCCATAATGATAAATTAATACTATAAAATCCTTATATATATCATAATTCATATGATTATACCATTGTGAATAAAATAAATCTGTAACATATTTTTTATACCCAAATACAAAATCACATTAATCAATATTCTTTGGATGTGTCAGTAGCATTGTATTGACCTTGATCCCTCAATATATTTTAAGGTATGTTCCCTTGATGCTTGTTGAATTCATTGGCATAGTGACCCATATACATATAGTTGTATCATTGAACATTAGAAAAATCTTTCTTGACCTCGAAATCCTAATCATAGTGGTCTATTTCTTAATACCTAAATAATACTCCTTTCCCATTAAAGAATATTCCTAGGTGTTTCCTTCCATAAGTATCACATTTGGGAATATCATTCATTCCTTTTTTTAATTGTCTATTTTTTCCACTCTACACTTATTATCATAAATTTATTCTATTCCATAAGACATGGAGAATTATTTACCAATATATTTATCATATGATAAAATCTCCTCATATGATGAGAATTATCGGAAGACTATTTCCCTTCTAAATATTGGATTAAGGCCAAAAAAGAAATGATGGTTCTTAATATTTAGATCATATACGTTGGTGAGGTTCATGTTCCATATTATAGGAAACGTTTTTAAATTTTGATATACACAAACTTAGTACATATCATTATAAACCATAATGTGTAACCCCAAAACAATAAAATACATAGCATAAATTATGAAATTTATTCATCACTATTAGAATAATAATAAACATGGATTCATTGGGATTTACATGTATAATTATCCTAAAAAATAATATTAGTGTTATGTTTCTTAATATTTAATTTCCAAAATATTGATCCCATGGATTCTACTAAACATATATTAATACTAACTCAAAATCCTTGACCCCATAATCTCATATATGGTGCATTATTTTTTTACATTGGTATGATTTACAATGAATCAAATCCTAAAAAAGTGTTCAATTTTGATGTATATAATAACTAGAAATATAAATGGTTCACTAATTAAATTAATAAAACCTAAAAATTAGTAAAATAATTTTTAACCGAGAACAAATTAAATTTTCTTATCTTCATCACCTAGGGAGAATACAAAAAATAAAGGGTCGGATCAAATGGTCAGTAAGTGTATGTGAAATAGAAAAAATAATGAATCAATGAGTATAAATAAACATGGAAAGGTAAATATCAGATAAAACATGGAATTCAGAAAATTATATGGGGAATATTAACTATTTAAATTTAATAAAATGAGAGATATCACATTTAATAAATTATCTAAGAATGAAATTAATCCATAGATATGTTTGACAAAAATTCTCACAGATAAATAATAATCAAGAATAATTGATGGAAATGACTAATTATGGGAAATCATGTTTATGTATGGGCACTACCCTACATTACTAATAAATTTTTTTTTCTTATCGAATAATTGATATAAATAATAAAAATTATTCCTTATCATAAAATATCCATATCAAATAAATAATATAGACTTATCAATAATTCATTAGTGGGTTATAAGTAATAATAAGGGTTGTCGATTCTAACAAATGGAAATACCATTGAATGATCAGTAAATTTTATTGAGGAAAATACACATTAATCATTCCTATGTTAAACATAAAAAAATTATACATTAGAATCATAATACAAATGAATTAATCAAATTAATTAAAACTTATAATATAATTTGAACAACGGAATTCATGATATTAAATTTCATATAAAATTTAATTAGTGCATAACAACAAATATGTCTCAATGGAATGTCAATTGAGACAAAATCTGTTACCATTCATTTACTTTTTTGTGATCATCCTTTAAAATCATTTATAATTGCTATGAGAGTTTTTATAACTTATTATAGAACCATATTATCATTTATTATATCATTTATTATCATATTATAATATCTTGTTACCCATTTCTTAACATTATTTCTGTGATTTCCCTATTTTGGGTGTTAATTTCTTAGTATCTCGAGTAAGTTTTGAACTTTTTTCATTGTTGTTCCTATTAATTACATCATTATTTAAAAATATACACAATTTAAACCATTATTTAACTACAATATATATTCATTACATATGACATTAGAATAATCCCTAAAATATGGAGATAAGAAATGAAATGCACTGTTCATTGAAATGGTAGGTCGTATACACACACGAATGGATGGTACTTTAATTTATATATGTCTTAAAAGAAATAAAATTAAATGATATATTTATATTATATTTTAAGTATCACATTTAGGCCATATATATCACATATTATTATTAAAACCATCCTTCATACATTCTATGATTATAGTGAACAAATCACATCACTTTGAGGTTTTATTAGTAAACACTTCAACAAATGATTTTATCTTCATTGTAGAAAATGTAATGAATAATGGTATTTGTTATAAAATAATTATAGGAGTATAAATACATCATATATGACATTTAAAAAATATTTGCATTCATAATTACCAAATATGATTGGAGGTAAAATATGAACAATCATCGTTCTGAGAGGCTATTGTTTTCCTTACACATAAATAGTATGTCTGTTACACATTAGATAAAATTGTGTCTATGTTTAGGTCAAACCCATATCATAACAAAAATTTAGTATATATTGGATATTATTGTTTTAATATTATAAGGAAATAAGGATAGTTTATGGGGGTGAATAATGTAAATAAAACTAAAGAGATTGAGAAAATATATTGCCACTTCTTTCATTAACTCCATTTGCTTTACTAAAAAAGGATGATTTTAATGGATTAATACAAAAATTGATGACACTATGATAAATGGATGGAATTTTAGAGCTTATTTGGGTAGGTCTTGGTGAAGCTATAGGGCTCAAAGTCCTGTCAAGAACTGAGGGAGGAGGTTCTCTTTTATAATTGAGGAGAGGGGAACTTTCAAATACTCTTAAAATATTAATATATAATAAGGCTACTCTAGGGATAAAGACTTAGAAATCACCAATAAATAAATAGGAGAAGACATATATTTCCATATATGATTCCATTTTAAATTTATTAAAATTTTATGTTTTTTAAATAAATTAATAAAATATTGATTTAAAAGAGTACCGTTATTGTGAAAGTCAATACCATTCATTTAATTTATCATTAAATATATCTGGAAAAATTGAGATATTGATTTTAATAATTTAGTAATTCGATAATATATTATATAGATTTAGATATCTAATTATACACATTAACCCATCCCAAATATATTAATAGAAATACTTTTAATATCAATTATTTTATTATTTTATTAATTAATTAACTATTGGTTAAAGCATTGAATAAAAATTTAAGGTAAATATATTTTTTCAAAAAATTTAAAATAAATTTTCTTAAAAAATATAATTCCATTAGGGTAAAAATATAAATTTATGTTCAATCATATCTTGATTTTTCCCTATATGGACACATTAAAATTTTCAATACAATGAGAGTGATATTTATCTATTTGTATTTGACATAAATGATATATAATTTATATTCATGGAAACTATTACAGTAAATAACCTCAATTAGATATGAATGTGATAAGGTTTAATCATATTCATAAATTAATTTTTAGACAAGTTGACATTATTATTTTTTTCATTATCTTTTTTAAACCTTATTCAATTCATTTAACACTTAATGCGATGTCATGTATTTTTTATATAAAGGGTTAATATAACTATATTGAAGTTGAAATCGACCAATAAAATAGTAATTTATAATAGTTGAGACTTTCCCAAATTATATTGACAAATCTTATATTTTTATATTATTTATTTTATATCATATAATTTTATTTATTTTAAAATATCAATAATGTCAATTTTGACATTTTTATTGTTTTTCCTTGTAAAAAAATAAAATAAAAAGATGAAAAATGAGAGCCGAGACATATAAAACATTACTAACAAATTTTTTTAAAAGGTCGGGGCCGAATCCTCATTTTATTGTTAAAGCAAAGCAAAGACCTCTTTTACTAACATGTCAAGTCCATTAATAAAAAAAATTCAGTACATTAAATCTCTAAAATATTATTTATTTTAATATCTTTAATATCATTTATATGATTCTTCCCTTAATTAAGGAATTACAACACTATCATTGTGTCAACATTTATTTTAATTACTTATTGACTAAAAATTATAAATAAATTTTCATGAATTAGGTAAATATTCCATCTTTTCAAAACTATTTATTATCAAAAATATATTTTATATTACCTCATATTAAAAATATCACTCTTGTTAGAATAAAAATAGTGAAAAAATGACTTTTCATTGAATATTACATAATTAATGACATACTCTCATAAAAGTGTCTTCCAAAGGTTTTAATAATAGACCATGGTTTATTTTAGCTGAAAAACACTAATCCAATTTTATAGGACATGGTTTATGGATATTTTCTAATATTTGTAATATTATTTTTACGATTAATTAGATAATTTACCATTAACCTTAGTAATAAAAATATTACTACTTATAATATTCATATGCACAAAAATAAAATAAAACTATTTTAATAATATATATATACTGATTAAAAATATGGATCAATTTCTGAAAATTCGATAATTATTAATTACATAAATTAATTTAAAATTAATCTTGATGATGGGGTAAGAAAACATGTTTAATGAATAAAGCATCCAATACATTAAAAATTATATATATAAATTCAATTTAAAAATAATGGCAATGTACTGAATTGAATTAAATGATATAAAATAATCTATTTTTATTTTAAAATAGTTCAATAATAAAATTCAATATTGTAAATTATTTCTATGAAAAAAGCTATTTTCAATTGAAATGTAGTTTTTTCACAATTCATCAAAACATGAAACTTATCAGAAAAACTCCACCAGTTAATTAATGTAAAGTTTTTTATTGGTATTTAATATAATAATTTAATAACGATATCATAATGTTTACTTTTTTATATAACATATATAAATGTATCAAATATAGGGTATAAAATTGGTTCTCCATTAAAAGGTGGTAAACACGCCTTTATGAAAATATTGATTTTTATGCGTAATATTGGGTTTGTTATTATCTTATACAAATAAAATATATTGGATTAATGAAAAAAATATATGATTCAAAATATTATATATATATATATATATATATATATATATATACTAATTTAATGTCACTCACTAATTGTAGTTAATATAATTTGTCATGGTAAAACAACTTTGTGAGCATAATTTCTTTTATAAACACATTCTCTTTATAATCAATTGGTTCATATATTGATTTATAATTAACTAGTATCCAATTAATTCAACTATATATATTCATAATTTAGTTAATACTATTTATAGCCACCTACTTAACATATAGGTTATATCTTTTTTTATCAGTTAGTAGTATTATAATAATAGAATATTGTTTGGTAAAACTCATCTTTTCTAGTAACGCAAGCCAACTCATTGTTGTTTGTATCATAAAATAATACGTTATTGGTTATAAAAAACCTATAAATTACAGAAAATATATTCAAAAATAAATATTTTTAATGTATTGTGGTGTATAATTGTAGATTTTTTCATAATTTTTTGAGACATTGAAAATTTTCAGATAAAATTATATATCGTATGAATATACTTTATGTATTACAACATAATAATGACGCAAAAGTGTTTTATTAAATACTATTAATGGTATATGTGACCATATGTATGCTTTACCTTCCAAATTAATGTGATTTTATTTTTATTTTGTTTATTATATAAAGTATTTATTAATCTTCCAAATCGTATTATAAATTTTTTGATTTAAAAAACATTTCATTATTTTTGTGACTCACCTCCACATAAGAAAAGGAATTATTTTAATATGTTCGGCCCAATGAATTTGAAAATAATAAAAAATAATCCCATTTTAAGGTATCAAATTGAAAACCATTGGATGGTTTTTGGTTTTGGATATTTCATTATATAGATTTCAAAACCTAAATAATAAATAAATCTCCCTAATTAGTTATATAAAACAACCAGAGATCTGATTTCTCTTCACTAAAACCCCATTTTGGAACCTCTGTACTCTTCCCTACATTATCTAGAGTCCTCCCGAGGAGACACAATTATCTAAAGTATACTCTACCACCGATTTGAAATCACACACCCAATTAATGGATCCTCGCATTCCTCTCCACTTTTAATTGAATGATCTCTTTTGAAATTTTTCATTATAATTTAAATATTTTATAATTTAAATTATTTTTAAACATTATCTTATAGTCCCATTGATTTTATTTTTATGATATATTACTTATCCTCTCTCAATTTTACATTTACCTAAGTCATTTCTAAACCGAAATTTTGTTAGGGATTTTCCACTCTTCTTTTTATTTGTGCACTTATTATATGGTATGTATATTAAGTTACATTTCTTCACATTTGGATATGTTTTCCATATCATAGATACTATATTTTTTATTTCTACATAATGATAAATCCTTTTCACTGTCATTAATCCTCCCATGAAACTTTATGTAAACCCATTACCATGTCCTAATTTCATAAGTGGTTTCTCTCTTATCATTTAAATTAAAGAAGTAATTTTATGTTATGAATCATAAATTCCATTTTATTATTTTGTAATATGTTTTTATGTGTTCCTATCACTGTATATTTAATATATAAATGATGATATCCCCTTTCCTCTTAATTAATTGTCCCATGATTCTTTATGTACACCAATTACCATGTTGAAATATAGTTTGGATTATTTTCTATATTACTTTTTTCATTCCCTTATGCTTTATATATCCAATTTTATAACGACAGGACATGATTTTACAATTTGATATTATATCACATTTTATGTCTATGCGATGAAATACCCCTTTCTCTCTCATAAAATCATATTTACGAATCATTATTTGACGTCACTATGCAAAAAATATTTCATCACAATATTACTTTCCAAAACAGTTGTGTAGTGATTAAAAGACCCATTTTCTATCAAGGGGGTTCACATTTTTGAACAAATAATTTTTATTGGGGAAATAATTAAATTTATTCCCCACTAATTAATCAAGGAATAAATTATTATGATGAATGAATCCATGTTTTATGATCTTTTTGTCACACTTTATCAAGAGAATAAAATGAATATAGTGGGTTTAAATAGATAGTTCTCTAATGCATTGGGTAATGTTTAATATCCTGATAATTCATGTTGGGACATGGAGTGAACCTGATTTCATTATTCTTATTTTTTACACTGTGTTGTCTTGGTGGTTTATCCATTAATGATGTTTGTGGTGTAGTTTTTTTATGTTGTTTCTATATTTCCCATGTTATGATTATCAGGCTATATCAAACCATATTATTCATGTTCCTTCAATTCCCCAATGATATTTCTATTTTTTGACATGTATGAAATTCTTTATGATATAAATTTTTTATTCCATTACTGGGATTTATTGATTAATTATTTCTTATGTTTTTTCCTAGGTTTTATGTTTAGTTTAAAAATCCATGAACATTTAGATGCATGTTAAAAACAATTTCAATAATTTTGTTGTATCACATATTTAATATTTTATGATATGTACCTCATTAAAAAATGAACTAGAATTATCAATATTTTTTGTTATATTAAGTTTATTATTATATAATAAATTATGAATTAATGTGTAATAAAGAGAAAAGTTGTTATAATCAAAGTGATTATGAGATGTCTAATTGAAAGCTGTCTAAGTCCATTGCAACCCACATAGATATATAACCATTATAGGATTATAACTAGGAGATCATTTGAAGAGATAGAATCTTATTCATTTTCAAATAAAACACTTATTAATATCTCTCTAAGTGAACATATAATTCCTTATAGTCATATTATTTCAAATATTTTTTGTTCTAAAGAAACCTGGGGAGGATTATAAATTCTATATTATGTTTTTCTCTATGTTTGATCATAGTTAGATCATGGTCTTCTAGGGATAGGAAAATGGTTGAATCTAACTAATTAGATCTAGGGATTCCAGGTCTAAGAATACAATGATTCCAATCATCATATTGAGGGATTCCTAGTTTACAAAATAAATAGGTGAATTTCACCAATCACATTGAGGTATTTTTTTTAGTTTAAGAAGATAGGGCTATTCTGATCCTTTTATTGAGGAACTTCCTAGTATGGAAAGGGTGACCATTAAAGTAGTTATTGAAAATAATTATATCATAAGTTATGATTTATAACCCACTTAATAATTAAGGATAAATAGTAAAAAAACATGTTATTATGCATGTATTTCATTCTTACTATTATATCATTTGTTTAATGTTAATAAAAGTTAAATAATACTATGTTAAATAATGTTAGAATGTTAGTTCCATACTTACCATTTAATAAACTATTTTATTGGTATGTAAATAATAACAAAAATAAATTCAATATATCAGAGAGTTACTTCATCTTATCTTAATAATCTGATCATTGGATGAATTCTGGGTATAATGTTTTGAAATTAAGAGGTTTTATGTTTGTTCTTAGTTAAAATTTTTAAACTACAATTATCGCCCTGTTTTTTCCATCGTATACACTTATAATCAAACAATTGGTTTCAATGAAATTTTTTCTAATGTACATGCTTTGTTTTTACATTTTTTATACTCTTCATCTTTTTATGTTTTTGTTATAAATTTCTTGTTTATAAATTAATTTAATAAACATTTTTTATAGAAAAGAGTTTCTCTATGATTATATAGAAGATTTGAATGCTAGTACACATTAAAATCTGAATCTTGGTAGACCCCAAATGTTTAATGTAAATGATTAAAAATACTAGTGAGAGGGAATACATAATTTATTTCACTAGTGTGTGGATAAAATTGTGGTGTTAATTGGAAATAATATGCATCCTAAGAAAAATGTCACAAAAATTAAAATTAATGAAAATAAATAATGTCAACTAAATAATAAATTTATAAGTATTGTAATCTATTCCATGACAAGAAGAATTGATAGTCAAATATCATATTGAGAAGAAGCTAATTGTATTTAGAAATTGATAGAGGTTACTAACACTAAAAAAATTTATTCCATTGAAACTAGAAGAGCTATATTCCGAGCTAATTATCAAAATTATGATTTCTAATATGTAGTATCTAAAATTAATAAAAAATTCATGACTATTGTTTATAATTTACATTCGGTTGGATAGAAAGATGTAACATATGGAATCAAACTCAATAAAATTATTGAAATTTTCCCTAATGAATGGGAATATAATTGATCATCTTTGAATGACACATGATATTTAAAAAACATACTCTATATAATCTCATTGTTAACCTTGTGAAATATGAAGGTAGACTAAAAATGGGAAATTGAAAAGTTGAAAAAGAAAAATACACGAGTTTCTTCTAAAACTACATCTAACGTTTAAATTATTGTTCAAATCTATTATAATGTTATTAAATCTTCTATAATGAATAATTTAATTTTTTAATTAGATACCAATTTTCAACAATGTTTGAGAATTAATTGGATAATATTGTGAGAAGGATGATTTTTTTTGGGAGAGAATGATTTTCAGTATAGATAAAAGAACATCCACAAAAATAATTGTGATAAGAAATATTATTTTGGGCTTATTTAAAATTAATGTAAAGAACATTACATATGAGAACATACAATCGTAAACTGAAAATGAAGTATTATAAAAAATTTCATAACAAAATTATAAAAAGCATAATAAGTAAAATAACTTGAAGAGTCTAACAGTTTCTGACTCAAGGATTGTTAGTGAATTTCACAGTTCTTTTGAAAGTTCTTTAGACAATGAATCATCCAAATTGAAAAATATTTGTTTATATTCAGAAATAACTATGGTGAATAAATGTCTCTTGGATAATGTACATAAGGATTAGTCTCTTAATAATCACATGTTAAATGAAATTATCTTTAATAGTATGGAAGAAATTAAATCTATAAATTCTCATGAAGAATATTCCACATATGAATAAGTTATTAAATTACCTAGTTATGTTGAAATATATAGGTTTAAAAAATTACTTGAGAAAAAAACAATAATATTTCTAAAAAAATATTACATTTTATAATGTAAACATTTTCTAGAAAATTCATGAACTACTACTTTAACTAATAAAATAACATATTATTCTTAAGATCTCGATAAAACTAATACTGAAAAAGGGATTGTTTAAAATGAAATTTGGAAATTAGTTTTTGAGAAAACTAGTTTAGAAAATTATTTTTTGTAATACATTTCGAATAATAATAATACCAAGGATAAGAACATAGTTGAAAAACATAAATTAAAAATTTCTATTTAATAGATGATTTTGTCTCTACTTTACTCTAGTAAGGGAAAAAATGATAATATGTATAATCAAATTATACCTCATTGAGATATTTCAAGAATTTTTTTTACAAAAAAAACTAATTTTTTGTGACAATAATATTTTTCCAAATAGTGATCTATTTTCAATAAATGTCCAAGAGATAGAAATTAGATAAATAATTTTTATTTATATAAATATTCGTCTTTAGGTTTCTATAAGGCCCATTTCCCAAAATAAATGATATTCTCTCAAAACAATAATATTTGAAAAATTTGGTTACCAAAAATATTTTGTTCACATAATATGTGAACCGAGATGGTTTGGGTTTTGAAACACTGATGTCTTTTTTTAGGAAAATTACGAATGTTCCATGTAAATGAATATTTGGTACATAGATGGTGGTTGTTCCGAACATATGAATAATAAAAAATATTTCTGTATGAATATCATAAATTTAAATGGTGGAAAATTCAATTTTTCATATAATGGTATAGGAGAAATGTTTTGTATATGTAATATTTTTCTTCATAGAAAAGTTTTAATTTAAATTTTTTTATTTTTGGTCGGACATAATAACAACATTATAAGTATAAGTAAGTTATTTTATGAGGGGTATATTGTGAAATTAATGAATATAAAATGTATTGTTCACTATTCTAATAATGATTTTAGTCTTTCTACTAATTATCATGGTAATGCATACACATTAAACATAGATGACCTTCAGATCCAAGATCTACCATTTCATAGTAAAATAAAATATCAATCATGGATATGAAATATAATATTAAAACCCTAAAATCTTATTAATATATTGAATTTTACTATGAAAGGAATAGTTATGTATCTACAATAACTTATGTTTGATACTTCTAATGTCTGTGATCCATGTCAAATTTGGTAAGCAACATAAGTCACATTTTAAATCTATTAGTGAAGTATTATCTTATAATGATTTATAGTTAGTGAAAATGAACATATTTGAACCTAAAAAATAGAATTTAATTGTGTAAGATACTATGGGTATGTTTTAGTTGATGAATACATAAGATATATTGGGTTTATTTTCTTATAAGAATAGTCTACGAATTCTGGTATTTTAAAGCATTTTTATTAATATTTAAAAACTAGAAAAAACTCCCCTTCATAACTATCCATAGTAATCAATGTGGAAAATTTGTAAAATCTTTTTTGAAGACATTTCTTTTGGTTAAAATGGAATTATACATAACATTATTTTACCTATAAAACCACTATAAAATGGTGTTGTCTAATGAGAAATTATATTTATTCAAGAGATTACAAGAACCATGATTAGCGAATACTAAGATTCTAAACATTTTTTTGGTGAAGTAGTTAGTAATTCATTTTATACTATAAATCATGTATTAATTAGACCATTTATTTATAAAAATCAATATGAGATGTTCATATGATGATAAAGAAAACATTCTTATTTCAATGTTTTTCAATACAAGGTATTCATCTAGAAAAACATTGATAACATTGATAAATTTGATTCAAAATTTGAGCATGGTTTATTTTAAGGATATTCCTCAATAACTAAACCTTATTTAGTTATTAATAAAATTCTAGTACTATTAATGAAATAATAAATTTTTTGATTCTTGAAAATGATCCCTTTCTTTTTGGACAGTATCTTCCAAAATCTCAAGATTATATTTCCAAAACTAATTTTCAACCTGTATTATAAAGTTCCACTCATAGAAAAATGACTAAAAATATGTTTATAAAGTCATACATCAAGAATATTTTCATCCTCTTATTGAAGAACATACTTTTGAATATCCATGAAGTCGGTGTTTTCATCGGAATTATTCTACATATAATATCACTGGTGATGTATATGAATAAATTATGAAAATAAGTTCATTAAGAAACAAAATTGAACATCAAGATTTTTTATCACTATTTTCAAATAAGAATAATGGCGATGCTTCCAGTTATGATCATTGGAGATAATCCTGGACTGATTAACTCATTGAGTTCGAAAGGAACAATGTCTAGACATTAGTTGAATGACATATATATAATTATAAAATTTGAGTTAAATGAGTCTGTTAGAATGAATGTGATGAAAATTTTATAATAGTTACAAATAAAGATATACTTATTTCTAAGGTATATAATCAATAATAATATATAGACTATGAAAAAAAAAATTTCTTGGCTAAAAGACTTGAGGATATTCATATATTATTAGCTAAGACACGGGTTTTATGATTTCCAAAACAGGAGAGGTTGTTAGGTATAAAGTTATACTTTCTACATTCACATTCCATAGTTTTGGAAATTTAACACTTTTTGAAAAAAAAATTATTAAATTATATATCTTATTATTTTATAATTATTATGTAAGAAAAATTATATTATACAGAACATTTAAATAGTTCTAAATTAAGCATAATAAAAAATTTATTATTCAAACCGATCCACCAAATTGATGGTGTTCCTAATACCATGGGCTAACTGTTGTACTAGAAATTCATTAGAGTAATGCCTTTTCCATCAAACTAAAAAATGTCATTAACATCAGACTAACAACAGTACGAATAAATCTGATTAGTTTATTTCATTAGTTTATCAGATCGAAAAAAATAGTGATGTACATTGGACTATCCAAAGTTTATAATCTGTTGGAAATTAATTATATAAATAGGTTGGAATCCATAATATCATCGTAATGGTGTTAAAAAATGACATTAAATAAACAAAATATAGCTTATTCTTATATATCAAGATCATGATCCAAATAATTACGGTCAGTCAAAGTGAAATCATCTTGAGGACATCACAAAAAACTCAAAACTATATACTTTGAGGGAGTTATTAGGAATAATATATCATTCAATGAGATGGGATCTTATGTATTTAAAACTAAATACGTCTATAGATTTGTCTACATTCACATATCATTCTTTTGATTTTTAATCCTTTAGATATTTTTTATTCAAATAAATCCTTATTAGGATTGTATATTCCTTATAATGTTTTTTATTTTTATTTTATATGTCCAATCATGGTAAAATAAATGGATTTTGAGGATAAGAATATGTGTCAATCTAATCCATTAGATCAAGGTATTCTTCAGAAGTGAAGAAAAATATTCCAATAATAATATCTGGGGATTTCTAGTTTAATAATAAAAGGGTAGAATGTTATCCATCAGATCTAATGATTTTTGGAATTGGAAGATAATGATTTTACTTTCATTGTATTGAGGGATTTCATGGTATGTAAAGATATATAAATTATAGTTGGTATTTCAAATGTGGATATATTATGTTAGGATTTCTGAATTTCTAAACTCTTAAGGTTAATGATTTAACTCACAAATGTTTAATCTTATAATTCATTCTAACTATTATATTATTCATGTTTTACTTTTTTATAAAAGTTTAATATTATATTATGCATTAAAATTAGAATGTTTGCTCATTAATTTTCTTTATAGTAAACAATATTATTATTTTATTGATGATACAAATAATAAATATGATATAATGGATAGTTTATTGTTTTGATTATAATACTCTATAAATCATTTGAATTCTGAGTCCTATCTTTTTGACATTAGTGGTTTTTTTCATAGTGTATTTTTAAACTACAATTACCCCCGCCCATTTTGTAGTGATCATATGATCTTATAATCCAATATATTCTATGTTTCATATTTATTTTGGAGTTATTATGTTTCCATGATAATGTTATTAGATTCTAATTATGTTACTCTCCCATGAGATTACTCATGATACATATCTTTTATGATATCATTTAACACCATTGACTCAAATGTTATATCCCCTTATCATGTTATCCCCATTAAATGGACTTGTAGATAACAACTATTGTCTATGTATTCACAAGGTTACCCACTGTATATTTTTCAAGATCAATTGGATGTTGGATATTTTTTATAGAGACTAAAATTATTACTTTTTATTTTCATGTTATCGATTTATATAGCTATTCTGACAACGAAAATAGGAATTTTAGATCCTTATTTTGTATTTGTTGATATTTATGATATAAATAATTTAAAAATATGTGTAATAAATGATTGGGTCTTTATAGATTTTATCATAGGATGGTTTAGTACTTTTTAGGTATTACGGCCAAATACATTTATGGGAAACTGATGGATAATTCTATGTATTAAGAACTATCATGCAATTTTAAAGTGGAATAGAGTGATTGGTTTCTGAATTTTAAAACCCTATATTTTTTCTATATGTTGATGTGGAACTATATAAATTTAACCACATGTTAATAACCTTACAAAATATTGACTGGAAACTAAATTTATCATCATATCATGTGAGACAAAAGGTTCTTATTACGGACCAATTTTGAAAATCCTATGGGATTAATTTAGATACTTTCATACTATTTATGAAAAATTATTTTGTGCTTGAACAAAATGTTATGTTTGAAAAAAGAATTTAAAACATTACCATTGATAAACTATATTTAATTATAGAGGATTATATGTTAGAAAATACTTATTATTTATAATTTATTACTTCTAAATTTATATGTTTCCCATTTTTATATTTGTTAGTTAATTTATTTTCCTTTTTTATTTTTGTTTTTATTTAATTATTGAAAATAGGAGAAACATTTCCAAAAAATGAGATAAACAAAGTAATTATTTAACCAATTATATACCTATCCTTATAGGAGAGGGAGTTGATAACTTCCAATAAGTAGTGCATAAACTGGCTCAAGATATAAATAATAGCATGAATCATATAGAAGACCCTCCTTCTCATAATAAATATCAAGTTATAGTGTGTAATTTCATATAAAAAGGCACCTATAATTACTGGATATTCTGATCCCCTTATCGTGGAATAATGAAATAACTCTATGTATAATTTACTCTATTTACTAAATGTTTTATAATAAGTTACTATTGTGTTGTAAATTTACCGTATATTAGGGAAGGATGATCAGTTGATGAAACCGATCATGAACATTAATTCCAATGATGAAATTTAATTTTTGGAATGGAAAAAATTCGAAAAAAACATTCCTAAAAATAATTTCCAAGAAATCCTAATATAAAAATAAATTGGGAGTTTCTAGGGTAATTATAGCTTCAAAGGTATATCCCATTATTTCATTAATGTTGTGATGATGATCGGTGAATCTCAGTGGTCTCATTGGAATATAGGGAAAAAAATCACAAACCGGGGTTTTCTTTTTGAATATCTTTAAATAAATAACATAGAGGAACAAAAAACCAATATCCTACATATTATTGGTAAGGGTAGAAGCACCCTATAAACTACCTCATGGGGACCCAAAGATTGTTACAATGTGTACAACTGGGAAATCATTATAATCAATTCACAAATGATATCAAATGGCCTAATAACACTATAATCGAAAATATATTTCAGATCAACGCATAGCCTATGGTACAATATTTGATTTGAAATTTACATGGGAACAATGAATGAAAATTTCATAAGATAGGGGTTGTTAATGAAAATCAACAAAAGAACCTCAAATTACAAGAGAGGAAGGAAGGGAATATTATATCTCTATAATTATAGGTGATCCTTATAATGATGTGGTGATAAGTACATTAGGTATTAGTTCAAGAATAGTATATATATATATATATTATTATAGTTCGAATCATTATTTCATATCATGTACCATTATTACAACAATTCATACACCTCATAAAAATATGGGTCTTGAGTTATCTATTAGAATAGACAATGGAGAAATTGATTCATCTCATGTATATAACTACTCCATATTCAATGATTATGGACTGAATATTCATGAAACTATATTACTTATTTCATTATTGTAATTTAATTAAATATTTGGTATGTTCTAGATGTCCTTATACAAATTGAACAACAACTATTGGGTTTACATGAGCACTCTTTTCATCTAATGTCATCCAATGATTTGGTTCAACTGTAGGGATAAAGTTGAATCTCCCCTAGAATATTTTTCTCAAGAATCGATATAATTTAATTATGATAAATATTATCATTCTAAAATTATTGAGATAATAGTCAGATACATTGATGAAGACATTCCCATTATTGGGTATTATACCATTATATTACACAAATAGTTTTCTAGTTTTCCCATGACCAATAGGTTGAGTTCTCAATCAATCATTAATGGGATCTCAACCCATATATAAGACTCTAAATAAAATTACTATTATTGAGTTGTAATAACTAAAAAAATAAGTCATAAGAGAAATTTTAATGGGTATAGTACCCCTATGTGCTTCACTGTGTCGTGAGCCATTCCTATTCTTCAAGAATAATGATGGGCTAGTGCCCCTCTGTATAGATTATTCGGAACTAAAAAAAATAACAATATAGAACATGTATCCCAATCCTCTATTTGATGATTTTTTCAATCAAATATGTGGGGTACATTATTTTACTAAGGTGATAATTTGGTCAGGATATCATAGATTAATGGTAGTGAAGAACTATATTTGAAAAACTAAATTCCAAGCAATTATTGAAACTTTGAGTTTGTTGTGACTCCCTTATAACTCACTAATTATACAATAATATTTATATATATCATGAATTGAGTCATTATATATATTCATGAAAAAAAATATTTTGGTATTTCTAGATGATATTGTGATATATACTAAAATAATGGACGAGCTGGAGATGAATATGAATATTATGCAATAGATGTTGGAAAAGAGGGGATATATGAAATTTATAGTAAATATGATTTTTTGATAGATGGATGAATCATTATTAGGGCATGTTTTTACTGGTAATGGTATATCTTTCAACCCAAATAAGATAAGGGAAATCGATGAGTGGATGAAACTAAAATCTATAAAATAGATCCATATTTCTTATTCTGCTGCTTGGTGATAATTTTTTATAAACGTTACATGATTTTAAAAAATGATATCCAAGATGACAAAAAAAGGTAATGTTTTTATAGACTAGTGAATATGTAGAGATAATTAAGGAGTTAAAAAGATGTTTATCACTATAGCATCCCTCCTGGATCCCTTATGATGGGAATATTTGGGGGTATATATAGATTCACTAAAGTCGGTTTCGATCTTTATACTAATAAAACCCACAATCTTATAGCCAACACATAAAGGAAATTTAAAATTCATGAGTTGATCTATCCAAAACATTATCTACAATTGAATGAGGTGATCTTTGTGTTGAAAATATCAAAATTTTCTCTATTTTAAAGATATGTGTCATATATATATAGATCATAAAATCCTCAATTATAAATTCGAAAAAATGAAATATAATATACACTACTAAAGTGGTTAGTTATGATAAATGAATGTTACTTCTTAATCCATTACTATATAAGGAAATTAATCAATAAATAAGATAGTATATCTAGAATGGATTTAGAGACTAACAATGATGGTAAATGAGAATGAATCTATGTTATTAGACATCTAATGGATTTACATGTTAATTATAAATGAAGTAAAATCATCAATAATTTCACAAATAATTACCCTACCACCCATTATAGATAGGGTAAAGGATGTTTAATGTGATTATGAGGAAATACGGTGGATGATGGTATAAATAAGAAAAAGGAAATCCTTAGAGTTTAAAGTGAGAAAGAATTATTTGAATAATTTTATTCATTTATATGTTTTCCATCAAATATTATGATAAGGAAAGAACCATTGAATGATGTAGGAACCTTGACCTTCTCAATTCAATTAGGGAGAATGATGATGTATTATGATCTCTAAGAGAACTATTATAGGGAAAATATAAAGAATAATGGTACAAAATATACATATTTTTTCAGGAATATCATAAAGTGGATGTTGAAAGGCCAATGTCTAAGGAGATGATGCAAACATTGACCATACATAAATGAATATTATAAAACCTCACTATTGAAATTATCACTGGTATTCCAAATATATTAGAAGGAAATAATGTCACAAGGGTTTTGGTATATTTTCTTACAATGAATTATCACATCATTTTAATATGAGAGGACTTATCACCCAATCAACTTTCTTAGTTATTAATACGAGAAGAAGTGATGGTTTATGGAAAAACACAACCGATTATATCTGAGTGATATTTAATATTTACATCCACATTCTTGATGACTATCTGACAATCTCTAAATACAATGTTGAAAATTATTATAGCTTATTGATGCCAAAATGATTCTCAATCCAATTCGACTATTTATATAGTGGAATACATGTTGAGATCATGATCAATGGAAATCAATGGAGGACGAGATCATCATATTCATTTGATTGAGTTATTGTACAACAATATATTTCATGTAAGAATACAAATAGAATACCATGAATAAATTAATGGGAAGAGATGAAGTAAACATGCGTGTAGTGATAAAGCTACCTATTTTATACTATTGGGGCCTGAAATATTTTTTTGAATTGGTATAAATGTTCAAGGCCATTCAACCACACTTAGGGTCTGGTTAGATTCAATAAAATATCTATTATGACAATCATCAATGATATCTAGGGTTTATGGGTGGATATAAATTATTCCTCCACATGTCACCATGGAAGAGAGTCATGAGGATTGAGATTAATAGAAAGAAAATTCCTACAGACATAATACCCTTTTTAATTCTAGATCACATCATAGTTGTGGAATAATGACTCAAAATTCCACCACCATATCTAATGTACATGAAATATTCCAATTTATTCCTCATGAGGAAGTACAAAATATATCCATCACATGTACAAAATTAATAGGTAGGGTATTTGGAGAATTATTTCCCATATGAAGAGCATCCATGAATTAACATTGACTATATAGATAATTTTTTATGCAAATTGATAAATCATGTAGTAAAATTACTATTTAGGGACTATAAATACAGTGATGAAACCTAGGAACAAGTGGAAGCCATGAAAAAAATGTATTGTCCCTTATTTTTATCTTATTTTGGTATATTAAATTTGGAGGGAGGAATTTCTTAATATGTTAATAATGTAATTCTCCATTAATAAAAAAATATTTACATTCGATAGCGTATACAACACA
Organism: Viscum album; assembly: GCA_963277665.1. Classification (NCBI taxonomy): domain Eukaryota; kingdom Viridiplantae; phylum Streptophyta; class Magnoliopsida; order Santalales; family Viscaceae; genus Viscum; species Viscum album. Next base: position 1,958,353,889 of record OY728127.1, read on the forward strand.
CAACACACCTCCTAAAAGAAACATGATACATTATTTTTAAATATGACCATTTTAACATAACCATTAAATTGGTGAGTATTAATATAATTAACTAATAAATGAAATACATATAAAAAATTTCTTATAACATAATGAGAACTAATTCGTAAATTAAATTTCAAATTTTTCTATATTAATTTTATTCTTCAAAAATACATTTTCATAAAAAGGTTTTATTTTAACTTTTGAGAGAAAATATTATTAATAATATTAAAATTTTTTTAACAGAGTGGATATAAATTTTTTAATTAACATATCAAATTAATTTTATAGTGAAATTATTAAATTTTTAATAAAAATGGGAATTTCTAGTCAACAGTGAAAAATACCATTTTTTGTAAATTTGTCATCTAATTTCAATAAATTAAGTAATTTAAAAGTTACATTATTATTTGAATTTTATTTTAATGAAAAATAAGTATTTTTTAGTTTTATATAATAAATATGAAGCATCTTCACAATGGATTTTGGTATATGTTCATTTATAAATTCAAAGTCATTTTTCTGAAAAACTGTTTTTTCATTTCATCTTAGGGGTCTAAAATTAAATTATATTCTTCCACATATATGAATTTCATATTGAAAAATGGATTCAATATTTGGAATCGGGAGGTCAAAATTTTTATATTGGTCTGTTTTATTTGTATTCACTATGAAAAGTAATTCTAGAAAATAATTATCTCCATGGTAAGTGTATATCAGGTAATTATGGATAAAAATAATACTATTAGGTAAAACATTGGCCCAAAAAATTAATTAGTATTATTTTTTGATTTTATTTCAGACATTCCCATTCATTTCACAAATATATGGCCACTTAGTGTCATATTTATTTTAATTTTACATTAAATTATTTATGTTAATGATTAAGGCCATAATATTACTTTTATACTTTTAATATGTATAATAATTTCTACAAGCGATAAAAGAAATCTATTCGGTTATAAATTGTAATTTATAGGAAAATTATTTTCTATCCTGATAAATTATTAATAATTGGTTCTAATGAAATATTTAACCCAAATTATTTTGGAACATCAATTCTTCATTTATAAAATTAAAAATAAAATAAAAGAACTGATTTAAAAATATTTAAAATAATATAATTTTAAATTAGTAATATGATTAATTAATTTTTAAGATTTATAGAACCTACTATAGATTTTTGAAATTATTATATTACAATTTTTTCATAGTGTTTTCAATGTGAAAATAATTTAATAGTTATAAAAATGATTATAATATTATTTTATAATAAATAAAATTTCATAAAATGGTTTAAAATTCCTAAATTAATTATATATAGCCACTTGATATGGATAGGGTTAAAAAATTCATTATGTGTTCCATTTATGGGGAATCTTTCCTTTTATAGTAACTCTTTATATCCCAAAATATTAAAAAAAAATAGCGCATATCATCAAAAAGGGTTCACACCATTTAAAACCAAATTATATGTTTAAAAAAAATTGAAACATAAACAAATATTATTAGATGTGTTTTTTACCTATACTAATCATTCATAAAATTATATGTGTTTTGAAATTTTTATCAATTGAATAATTAATATATTAATTTAATAATTTATAAAATTTTCTGAGTGACAATCCCCTCACATTTAAAATGGAACCTCCTCCCATATTTTATTATTATTTTAATGCATTTTATATAGGATAATCCCAGCGAAAAATACCTTATTTAATTTCCATACCATATAATAGGGGTCTTTATTGATTAAAAATACCCCAGGGATAGTTTTTTGTGATAAAGTAAACGGTTTTCCAAATAAGAGGTTTCATTCCTAAATGAGATTTTTTTTATTTCTTGTTACAAAACATTAAAATATTATTCTACCATGTTGACATTATAGTATTTTTTATACAATATAAAATGTTTGAAATATGTTAATGAAATATTCAGATGCATCTGTTCTTCTATATAATAGGAAATGAAACCATCATCATATGTATGGAACAATATCTCTTGGATAAACAATGTAATTCATTTTTCATCATAACATCTTGAAGAATCATATGATAAAAGGTTTAATATTTATATATATTTGTGTGTGTGTGTTATAAATTACATTAATGAAATATTTATCATTTGGGAAAATTAATATATCATATATTTTAGTACCTTTCCAATCATTGAATGATGATAACAAGAATATTTTTAAGAATTCCAGTAGTGAGTTCTGGGGATTTTCGAATTAGTGAAGATAATTAATTGTGAGTTTAGATCTTTATTTTATCGTGGGTTCATTTCAACCACTATTTTAATTCATCTTTAAGGGTGACTATCATCTTCCTTCTCAATTCTAAGAAACATCTATTGGATTTCAAATGAGAAAAGTGGGGATCTTCTTTATAGGGGATTTATCTGGTTTTCTTCATCTAATTAAGGAGGTTTTTTCTAGATCCACTAATATCAACCAGAATGATTAAGGTGGTTACTCATTTGTGTAATATCTAAATTATCTTTAAAAATGGTTTAACCATTTCATTTTTCACTTCCTGGTTACGTTATCTACTCAAAGGGAGATAATACTTTGTCATATTCTGATCATAAAAGTCGGGTTTCTCACAACTAGAGAATTCAAGAATAGATGTTCATCCCGATTGGAAGATGTACTTTCATATTGTCTTTTTGAGTTTTGAGGATTTTAATTTGGGTCCCAACTTTACAAAGATTAAAATGAAGTATGGGTTCATTATAATTTTTTAAAGGTATTAACACTTTAATCCTCTAACCTAAAAGTAGTCAAACTCTAATTTTTTGGATTAGACACTATGGTTTTAATTGGGTATATGGGACCCTAAAATCCACAATAATATTTCTTCATTCATTGGTACTCATATAAATATAAATCATTATATGGTCATAGGGGATCATGGAGTTTATGCTCTAAATTTGGTGTTTGTAAATCTTTCTCAAAGTCTACATTTTCAATTTTTCTACTAGAAAATGAATAACAAATTGTGGTAAATATTGAGTTTCAAATAATTTATCTCTTCTTTTATTTTTATATGATTATGGGGAATTTGAATAATAATTTTTGATTTATCCATTGAATGTTCACAGTGGGTCTAAATTTTAAATATGGAAGGAATTTAATAGGAACCACAAAAACATAGTGGTTGTTCTTGAGAATGGGGTTTTCCTCATGCATTAATCAATTTTCAACAAAAAACCTAACCTTCCTTTGATTCAGTTGAATATGTCATGGGTGCAAATTATAGAAGAAAATGATCATCTATATGATCCTTGTTCTCATATGTTTTTCGGGACCGATATATCTTCTTGTGGGGGTACTTGTTCGTATTATCATGTCATTCCATCATATATTTATAACGACATTAATGAATTTTTTTTATATGATGAAACATGATCTAGATAAGAAATAATTTTCTACTGACATTGTATAGGATATCAGTGATCCGGTTGTGAAGTATCAAACTGATTCTATAGTTTTAAATAGGGATGATTACATGTTGGTTAATTCAACTCACAATTCTATGAGTTTTGTGACTTTATAGGAATATATCTCTTTGGTTGAATATTAGGTTATAGCTCATGCTTTCTGGGCTCATACACTTGATTTATTACCTACCATCACTATTAAGGGATTTTATTTCACTACTATGAGCCCTATACAATTGCAGAGTTCAAATTATTTGGGTGAATCTACTTCTATAGTTCATTATGTGAGGGATCTTGTTGTTTCTTACTCTTCTAAGAAAACTATTTTTTGTTGAATATACTATTTTATACAACAATTCTAGGTCTCATACACTTGAGTATGCAACTACTAGCACCATTTATGTCTTTTATTTCATTAATATGTTTAATTTGTAACTATATAGTTCTGTTTTTGGGGTGAATATACTACGGTGGGTGAATCTTCCCTGGAACTCGTGGTTTCCACTTCTACTAGGTAGGTTTCTCTAATGGATCAACTGATCAAGATGTGCAAATTTCTCTAAATAAGGACGCTTCACCCTCCATTATTGAAATTCATAAAACCTCTACGGCTGAGGGATCCAAGGAAAATTTGATGAAAGGATTTGATAAGAGATCTTTTATTAAAAATTATCCAATTACAAAAAGGAATGTAACTTGACCTATATAGTCTATTGAGGAGAGGGAAGGAGTTGAAATAAAAGGGGCATGACCCCAAATTCAATTCCAAATGGGGACTATATTATATAATTTCCATGTATTGGCCAAAAATGAACATCCAAGTCTCTTTGGATTCATGTTAAAAATCATGAACCCATTCTTATTATGATGGATGAACCAAATAAACTCTTTTATTTTAGAAAATAATGTAATTAAATCATTGGTTTTCATTTATTTCATAATTATTGAAGTTATTATTATGTTACTAATTTATGGGTCTTGGATCATTCCTCTTTGACAGATCCCACTTTAGTTACATCAATTAATCATCATGTCTACAGCTCATATACTTATAAGGGATTTCATAATTTTTTATCTGTTATCCTTTCTCAAAATATTTATCAAAATATTTAGAGCTTATGGTTGATGATTTATTCCGTTGAAAACATCATTTCTAATCCATGGTCCACTATTATTGATTTTGACTCAATGTTGAATTACAATGAGAAATTGGGTGTTGTGACCAATTCTATATATTATAAAGAGTTCAGAGAATGAATTTAATTCAATGGATATATTGAGATAAAATTATATGGAGCTAATTACACTTAGTGTATTAATGACCTCACTTTATGGTTTCTAGAAAATAGGACCTGGTCTTTATTAACGATGCATTTCATGATGTCTGGGACCCTCTATTTTATATAAAATTATCAATATGAAACACTAATCATTATAAAATTATTGTTGATTTTGTGATAAATGACGTCATTCATCCCTTTCCCTTTATTTTTAACAATTCTTGGATATATCATTATAATGTGGTAATATTGTTCATTATTTATAGAATTATGATAACCTTAGTAATGATTATTTTTCTTATGTTCCTAAACATTTATTGGTTAAAATAATGATAATATATTGGACTAAGGATTAGTTTAGTTCACTTGATATTTAAATGTCCTCGGTTGATACCTCCATTCAACATATTCAAGAACAAAACACTTGGAATGTTTATTCGTATTGAGTTGTTATTATTGATTCAATCTCTAGTAAGATTAATAATATTCAAAATCATTAAAATTTTAGGTAGAGGAACAATTTTAAAGACATATGTCTCAAATATGGGGACATAAACACTAATTTTTTAACTCTCGTCAATGTGCTAGAAGGATTTCTAGGCCTTTAGCCTTTCTTAAAAATGGTGATCATATTTTTTACATAGGGAAGGATATTTTTCATCATGCGATCTCTTGTTATATGTATCTCATTAATGGTTCCTATTTCATCTCTAAGCTTTTCGAGTGTATTATTTCAAATCATGATTCTCAAGAAGATAATAATGTTATTATTTTTATTCCCTTGGATTCAGATATTAAGGATTTTTGTTTCCAAAACTCAGATTGAACCCCTGGTCCAGATAGAAAAAGATATTTTTTTTCCAATCATATTAGTATTTTATTGAAGTGGATGTACATAGGATTATCATTCACTTAATTAAAGGTAGTTCCCTCCCTTATTTGTTTTGTAAAATCCCATGTACTTTTAAAATAATTTTTTTTATTATTGAATTAAATAGTTAAATTCATTATAAATGTATAATGAAATATTTGGAATTTATATAAATTATGGAATTTATACTGATGGAATAGTAACATGACCCTTAGGAATAATATTATTTTCAAAATAATATTAACCATATTTATAAATGTATAAATAAAATTTATGTATCTTATAAGTGAAAATATGAAATATTTATATCGTGGACTAAATAAATAAATTCTTTGAAAATGATAAATTAACTGTTGATATTTTTGTAACACATAAATGTTTAATTTAATTTTATTATTAAATTAATTATTTCAATGAAATTTTATTTTCATAAAATAGTTTCATTATTTAATATTTTATTATCTTATGCTTATATATTAATTTTATGAGACCTTAATAATTTTTTTAATTTATTATAAAATCAGTTAGAGTTATAAAATTGGTATTTTTCCAATAAATTTTGAATTGAATTAGAAAATTAATTTATAATTTTTAGAAAATTATTTTTATAAAATATATTTAATTATTTTAATTCTACACATTGAAAAATGTGAAAGGTGAATTTATTTTATTTTTCTAAAATACATGAATATATAGTGAATAATGAAATATGATATTTTACAGTATAAATTAAATACAGAAATTATTGATTCCTGGATGATGTGTTACTGATGTAAGGAAATAATTTCTAAATATCATTCATTATTCATATATATTTAGTGGTAATTATAAAAAAATACACATCCTTGAGTGAAGATATCAAAGTAATGAATAAAATAATCAAAAAAGAATCCTCTCCTACACTATAAATACCTCCCCTCACCACATCTTATCCTCATTCCTCACAGACCAATAGGTTTTTTAATTTCTACCCAATTCCATTACCAAGATAGTTTCCCATTTTCCGGAAATGATGGTCTCATTAAATTTAAAAAACCAAGTTCCCTAAGGAGGTTCTTGAGGAGAGGAATTCAAGAGGTAAAATCCTCTTTCATTTTCATTTATTTTCATTTCAATTTCTTTTTATTTATTATTCTCTCCTCAAATAACCTTATCTAAGTGGAATAATATCTCTAGTATTTTATATATACAAGGTTTTTCTTATATTGATTATAATTTTCATCATCAAACTCCTTCTCCTGTATCTTTCATTCTAAAAATGAGAACATTTCCTGTGATGAGTCGATTTACTTCCATCATGGATGATACACATTCATTTTCGATTACTACCTTCCTGGATGGTCATAACACTAATCTTATTGTTAAATAATATTTCATGATACATATTATAAGTTATAAAATGATTTGGAAGCATTATTTTGACATGATATGAAATAAAATTTAATAAGTTTGGGATTCTTGTAAAAACCACCCAAATAAACTAAAATTTTTTTATTAATGTTTTACCAAATGATTCATCATCATATCAAAAAAAATTATATATGGTTTCAATTAAAATTTTAGAAACTTATTAATATAATTTATTTCATTTTCATGTGTTTTTCTTTCATTCAGTAAGAAAATCCATAAAAAACCGACCATGGAAACCATAAAAGAAATGCACCCGAAACAATGGAAATAACAAGCAATTTTTAATAAATGAGTGGAACATTGTTATAATATAGTAATATAAAAAAACATAAACATGAATTTGTTTCTTTAATAAATTAATAATACTATTTAAACCATTATACATGTTTATTTAAGACATTTTAGTTGATAACCTTCTGAGGTAAGGTTCATTTCTTAAAAAATCCCCTTTTATATTCATATTTTTACAGAATTCAAAATAAATGTTTTTATAATAATAATATTTTAGGATTGTATTATGATTTATTGGAATTTATTTTTATGAATTTAGGGAAATATAAATCCCTCTAATAAATTAGTTATGTATATTTCATAGGTTGTCTGTAATGGTTACTCCAAATCTAATTCTAATGATTAGACCACAAGTTATGTGTGAGTGTTCCATAATAAGGTAGTTATGATGGTTACATTGTGATGTATCCATGAGTGTTAAAAATAAAACTTTTTCCATGTGGGATACAATCATAAGAAATTAATTCCTTATTTTACCTATATGGTTTTATTTATGTTTTCTATATTTTAAAAAAATATCATGTTTTCAAAAAGTATATGATACTTTATGGGTGAGATGTATATCTTTTGAAAATGATTTCATATCATTATAAGAATTTATATACTGTGGATCCTTTCCCATTTATATCTTTTAGTGATATTTTTAGTGCTCATACCACATTTAAAATGGTTTTCAAAGGGATTTAGGGTTGGTAAGAGAAAATAATAATCCAAGATGAACATCAAGACAAAATTTCATGAAAAGAACTAATGTCTTATTAAAAAAATTTGTATTTTAGAATAAATGGATATGTTATTATTAGTATCCACTTATTATTTAAGTGTTTTTATATGTATAATGGGATAATTTTCTAAATCTCCCAACTGGAATGATCTTTGGAATGTAGTAACTGTATTCTTTTCGAATTAACTAGACTATATTATATTTATAGCCAGGTCCTGATAGTTGGTATGAGAGAAAAGTATATATAAATTTAGGTATTATGATAATGTTAATAGTATACCATAATTGTTTAGTCAATGTTTAATCTGAAATGATATAGTATTGGAATATTACCATGTTTCTTCATCAATGAAATGTCAGTTGAGAATTGTTTTTCACTTAAAAAATTTGGATGATGATGTACAATAGTTCTAAGAATACAATATCATTCTAAATATATAACATGTAATGGTGGGAATTGGAACTAATCAGTTTTTTATTATTATAGATAAATATACGTGTGATGTAAATTATTGTTCCATACATGCAATATAACATCCAAAGACACCACAAATGATGATTATGATAGTTTAACACTTTAAGAGATAACACCAACTTCTTTTGTTGAATAATCTGAACTAGTGGTGGATGAAGATCAGATTAAATCACATGAAACGATATATTCTTTCATGGGGTGTTTAGATAAAAAACATTTTAGTCTTTCTATTAATCGTTTTAAAGGTGAAGAAGACCACTGGTGGTCAATGGTCAAGAATATCAGATATCGGAAGGATATTTATTCCTTAGAATGGGTTGATTTTAAGAATTTTTTCCTTGAATTACTTTTCCTAAGGTGGTTTTAAATAGGATTGAAAACCAATTCCTTGAATGGAAACAAATGTTGGAAGATTCTTGGGTCATTTATAAATAAAACTTTACTAGATTGGCATGGTACAATCCAAATCATATTCAGGATGTTGAGTGTAAAATTAAAAAAAAAAATCATCAGGATTGAATCCAATATATTGAAGGGGTTTATCCTCACGTGTATTCCAATCTTATGAGAGAAATGATTGATGTGCTGAGAGGGTAGAAATGGATTTTTTTGGAGATCACATGTAATTTATAACAAGCTTAAGAAGACGTCCAAGTAGAAATTGATGATAAATATTCAACAAAGAAATTTTATAGTAAGAAAATTTAATTTCTAGTTTGTGGGATTTGTGGTAAAAATCATTCCCAAGATTTCGATAAAAAAATTTGTGATTTGTTTATGATGTGGAATGCTAAGATTTATGGCCCGGGTATGAAATGAAAATGATCTTAGTGATGTTTTGTTTAATTATTATTAGAAAATTGTATAGTGTTTGAAATGTTTTGAGATGGTTCGTTATGTAAATACCTACCCAAATAATTATATTAATGATTTGAAGGATCCATATTATAAATAGAATGGTGTTTTGAAATCATTTGTGGCTAATTTAGTAGATATTGGGATATCCAATGTGGTGGTATCAGGTACATTGTTTTTCTACCCAAATTTTTTGAATGTATTTTTTAAAATGGGGTCTAAACATTCCTTTAATTTTAACAATTTTTATTATATATTTTAAATTTCTCCTCATGAAATGAAACAAGAGATCTTGGTTAAAACACAATGGAAATATATTAGGGTAATAAATCATTATAATAATTTTCTTAATTTTTTATGTGGGAAAACATTTCTTTAAAGCCTTGTTTTTACCCTTATTAGACATTGATGAATTTTTGGGAATTTAATGATATTACTTTTATCATGATAATATCGATTTTAGAGGAAAGAAGTTATTTTCCTGAGAAATTTTCATTTTAATACTAGAATGAACATATAACATTGATAAAATATTGAGAAGTTGAGAAACTATTAACAAACTATAAAGAACGTTATCTTTAACATATTCTTTTAAATAAGGGATATGTTCATATTAATTATTATTCATTGAAAAATGAATACGTGGATGTTTTCTCTGATGAGTTTCCACATTTTATAACTGACTGGGTAGTTCAATTTAAAATTTAAATTGATCTTGAATATATGAAAATTTAAAAACCACCTTATATAATAGATATAGTATAACTTCTAGAATTTTAAAAGTAGTTTCCTAATATTCTTGATAATGGTTTAATTCATCCTCTCACTTCACCATTGGGTGCTCTGATTGTTTTTGTTTAAAATAATGATGGTTCCTTAAGGAATTGTATTGATTATAGATATACGAATAACATTAATATTGATAATAAATATTCATTGCCACATATTTATGACTTGTTTGATCATATCATGGGTGCTTAATATTTTTCCTTGTTTGAAAAGAGATCTGGGTACCATAAGTTGATGATGAATGAGGATGAAATTAAAAAATTGTGATCTGAACGAGATATTGAAATTTTGAGTTTTTTTTGTGCCATTTGGTTTGAAAAATACCTCTCATGTATTTATGGATTTTATGAATAGAATATTCATTGAATATTTGAATAATTTTGGTATTTTTATTTATGATATTTTAGTGTATTGAGAATAATATGGGGATCAGAAAAAATAACTAAGTATTTTTAGGAAATCCAATAATGAAAAAAGATATAAGAGAAATTTATAAAATGTGATTTTTTGTTGCATAAGATTTATTTTCCTTGGAAAAAATGTAAATAATGATAAAAAAATTGATGCATTCAATTTAAAAGTTTTTGATAAATGGAAAATACCTGAAAATATTATTGAGAATCACTGTTTTCTTAGAATAGATTGCTATTACTAATGGTTTGTTATAGACCATTGATGATTATCTAAAACTCTTTCTATGTTAACCTGAAAATCTATAAAATTCATTTGTATAGAATAAAGGGATTTTTATTTTTAGTAACTTAAGAGAAGATTGGTTAATGAACTATTTTGGTCCTACCTTTAAAAATGGTTACTTATTCATATATTTTGATGCTTCGTTAAAGGGATTTTGTTGGGTTTTGATATAGAATGATCAGGTAATATTTAATCATTCAAGAGAATTGAGTCCTCCTGAGGTAAATTATCCCACACACAATATGAAATTATCTTCTAATTTTTTCTTTAAAAATATATTGGAATAATTTATATTGATACAAATGTGAAATATATAATGACAATAAAATATTAAAGTATATATTTACTCAGAGGGGATGGAACATGAGGTATAAAATAGGGATGAAACTAGTAAAGGATTTTGATTGCCCAATCAATTATCATATTTTGAAGGAACAATTGTGGAGGATTTTGTATGTAAAAAACATTGTGCTACATTTACCATGTTATATCAAGAAAATTACCCTTTGTTTAAGGATTGGATGAATTTTTTCTTCGATGTTGTTGGTGCCGGAAAAAACCCTATTTTGTTTGTGGTGTTAATATAGTGATCTCTCCCGAAAATAATTAAGCAAGCACTGAAGTGAGACCGTTAGTCATGGAAAAAGGTAGAATTAGTGAAAAAGGGTATGTTTCTAGAATTTAACATTGATAAATGTTGTTTGTTTAGATTTAGAATGAGATTATGTGTGACTTTTTATTCAGTGTGGATGAAATATTTATCAAATGCAGCTCATGTTTCTCGATTTTCAGTTCATCCAAGATTTACTTTGATGTAAAGGGGCCTTTGGAAGTATTACTTATGGGATGGACTGAAAATTCATATAGATGATTTTACAATGAATTTTTTTACAAAAGGTTAAAAAAGATCAACAATTATGAAATGATATGCATCATCCTTTGCTAGTGTTGTAATGGAAATGAGACAACATATCCATGGAATTTGTAGTGAGAATACCATAGAATTATTGTGGTAATAATGTGATTTGGGTTATAGTTTTTCAAATAAAGAAATTGTCACTTTTTTACTACTCAATATATTATGTTTTTATATTAGTTTTATAATCAATACCTCAATGTGATAGTCAGAATACGTAGGATTCCTCTCTCCAATGCATATGACCATGGTCCTAGGTTCACGTATTTATTTTTCAAAGGACTTCAGAAGTCATTGGGAACTGAATTATATTTTAGAACTACCTTTCATCGTTTATATAATTGAAAATTATAGAGAACTATTCTAATATTAGAGGATACACATCAAGATTTTTCAATGTATTACCATTGATTTTGGGTTCATCATCTTTATTTATTTTATTTTTCTATTAATAACCATTTGCATGCTACTATGTAGATTTCTCTATTGGAAAAAATGTGTGTAAAATGGTGTCAAATTCCATCATTTTTGGAAAATTTTGGGGGAAAATGTTTATGGGAAAAGAAATAGTAGAGTACATAGATAATAAAATAAATATTATATAGAAACATATAAGGATAACATAAATTAGGTATAAATTATATGAAAATAATTGGAGGAGGGATCTTTATTTTAATATAGGGGATCAATACATGCACAATTTTTATCAATGGAAATGTGTTATGATTTTGGGATGGAAAGGAATTTTATGTCCCTAGTTCATTGGACATTTTGAAATCCTGGAAAATATTGGACTAGTTTCCTACTATGTATCCTTGTATCTGATATTATATGAGGTACACAATATTTTTCATGTTTTGATGTTGATAAATTATGGGCCAAATTTATCCCATCTATTGATCCCAAAAGTAGTACAAATAGTATATCACCTTTCTTATGAAGAAAAAACTATTTAGATTCTTGATCATAGAGAGAATGTATTTCAGAATATGGTAATTCACCAGGGTATGAATTTGTGGAGAGACCGCATGGATAAAGATAAAACATGGGAATCTGAAAATTCTATGAGGGAAAGGTATCCTCCCATTTTTAATAAAAAAATAAAAAATTTAGGAATCAATTTTCTTAAGGGGGGGGGGGGGGGGAATGTAACAACCCAAGTAATTATCAAATAATTTTTTCCATTATAGAATTAAATAGTTAAATTCATTACAAATGTATAAGGAAATATGTGGAAGTTATAGAAATCGAGGAATTTATACTAATGTAATAGTAACAAGAAAATTATGAATATTAATCTATCAAAAAGAATAATACACTCACCAATTAATATTAAAATAAATTTTTTGTATCTTATATGAGAAAATATGATATATTTATTATAACAACCCTTGTATTTATAGAATAATACCTTTTAATTTCAATTAATTATTATGAATTAGAAAATATTTTTACATTAAATGTGTTGTTGTGTCTAATAGCATTCTCCACACACAACAACATGTTTCTTTTAAATCTTACGTTGCACACAAATTTGAGTTATACCGAAAAATAATATAATATTATTATTATTTTAAATTGTAGTTAACCCATAATAATTGTATTGGTGGGACTAAAATTAATGCACTAAAATATGATTATACATGTTTTTAAAATATCTTTACATTTATCTGATAAATTTTATAGGATTAAAATAACAACAAATCTGATTTTAAACATAAAATACTCTAATATTTTTAAATGGTCGTTTTATCACCGTTTGATGGAGAACACTTTTTAAATATAGTTTTTACCACATTTTCATGTTTTATTTAGAAAAATAAAATTATTTTATAATATTGGGAATCAATAATTAAATTTGGATAAATTTATGATAATTTTCTGAAAAAGTTCATTTTTAATGAATAGTGAAAAATTCGGCATTTTAAGTCAAAACTATCATTTCATATAATATATTTGTATAGTTATATTGTAAATTAAATTTGTTTTAATGTGTAATTGTATTATATTTTTATCAATTAATCCTATTTTTTTTCATTGGACATAATTTCATTTTGAAATTGGACATAAACTCATGTAAATCTTTTTGTAGTTTTTACATCTTAAAAACATGTTTTTTGGTTTTGACCACATGAATTAATTTTAAATTAATTTCTGAAACATTTGTGTTTTGAATTTTGAAAAATGTATTCTATATATAGAATTAGGTGGTCCAATATTTATAAATAGGTACCTTTTATTTTTAGACATAATGAATAGTAACATCGATAATTATTTTATTTACCTTGGTTAAAGGCTTAATACAGTAAAATAAGGGTAAAATAATAATATTATAAAAATATTAATCTATCATAACACATGTACTAATAATATTTGATGAGATATATCTAACAAAAATCATCCTAGGGTCAATTTTGGGACCCTATTGATCCACATTGATGTGAAAATGACGTTCTATAAGAACTAATTTAATGTAAAGAAAAATATAACATAAAAATGTCATTTATACTAAAAAAAATTTATACTGGGTTATATAATTGATGATTTCACCCATAAATAGTAATTATAAATATAAAAATATTTCCTATGTCATGGTATTTTATTTATAATTCTTCTAAATCACATAAAATATTTATTTATGACAAAATGAGGATGTAGTGATTACCTTATTAATGAATGATTTAAATAAATGGGATTATAAATATTAAAATAAATTTATTTTAAAACATTTTATGACATACAAAAATTTTATTGATGAGTATAACTTTTTTTATTTGAATTAACGATGTTTTTTTTTGAAATAATAAATTTTCTATGGATTTCTAAAATGTCATGAGGTGAATAGAATAAAAAATTGACAAAAAATGTGTTCTTAATACAAATACCATTTTATTTAATGATATAATAGTCTTAAAAATATAAGATTCATCCAAATGACTTAGATAATGTTTAAAATATCATTAATTAACCACTTTAGGTTCAATTTATATTTTATAGTAACTATATTAACCATATAGTATGAATATGAAGGAAGACATGATAAGAGTTAAATTAGTAAACAAATGATTTAAGCTATAATATAAGGTTACATTAGTGACCTAGACATGTCTAAAACCACTTTTTTGAGAGTTTTTTGACCCAAAATAATCTTATATTTGGAATAAATGTATTTTGGACCATTTGAAATAAAAAATAACATTTTATAAAAAAATACTTAAAAACGTTCCTAATGTGACCCTCCTCTCTCTTATAAAAGCACATCACCCCTACATATTTATTCACACCTCTCAAGCCTCTTGGATCATCAAAAATCTTCCCAAATTATCTCCCAACATCCCTATATTCCTCCTAGAATCCATACCAGGGGGAGAAGGCAATTTGAGAAATCTTTTTGGCTCAAATCAAAGGGAGTTACATGTTTTAAGAGGTAGTGTCTTGTCTAAATATCCATTCCATTATTTAACATCATCACTATCTATTCTATTATTATTATTTTATTAAATAAAAAAAATTATCCTAAATATAATATGATTTTTTATGATAAGGATTCAAACTACACAAAAACACACCTCCATCTAATTGATATGAACATACTCTTTCTGTGGATGGTGAACTACTCTCTCACGAAACGATGATTGTTCAATTTTCCCTTACCACCTCTCATGGTGGCCATTATGAAGGCACTATATTTATTTATGATATATAATATATTTATATTGTAGCTATGTATCTATTTATTATTTAAATCATACCTTTATTATTTCTGTAATGTGTAAATATGATAATTACATTGGAGGAAGTGCAGACTACTTCCCCTCAACGTTATTTGACTCGTTCAGGCCATACATGGAATGTGTAAAGGATGGTGTTAATGATGTTATTTAATATATATAAAATATTATATTATACTTGTATTAAAATATACCTATGTGTTATTTGGTTTACAATGCATTAATTATAAAAAATAAATGAATGTAGCATTCATGTGTACGTACGACATAGCGTCTCCATGAAATGTTAATTTCATTTATTATCTCAAACTGTTATGAACTATTATAAATACATATATATACAAGATATATATGATATTTAAATAAGGAATATCATTCTGTAGATAATGGTATTTTTACAACATGGAAAATTTGTAATTATAACAAGTTCATTTTTGACTCACGTGCTGAATATCGACAATATGACCTATATTAACATAAATGATTATGTAATATTTATAAAATTGTAGTACGTGATATAAAGGGAACATTAAACATGAAAAATCTTCTAAAGCAAGTATAAATTTACTTAATTTTATTATTCATGAGTAACAAGGAACATACGCGATGAGTTAGACTCAAGGTAAAGGACTTCCCCGGAATACCCTTTCATTGAGGCATATTTTCATTTCTATGATTTATAATTATACGCTTTTCTTTAAATTTAATTAAATGGTTTTCAAAAAGAATATTTTGTACCAAGTATTTTACTAAACAACAAATGGAATTTTTTTAACGTACATAGTGACAATGACCTTTCCATCGCCACGAGTATTATTTTATGTCTGGATTCCTTTACAATACGTAATGTTTTTAAAAGGAAAATAAATACCATATACCT
Source organism: Viscum album (assembly GCA_963277665.1). Taxonomy (NCBI): domain Eukaryota; kingdom Viridiplantae; phylum Streptophyta; class Magnoliopsida; order Santalales; family Viscaceae; genus Viscum; species Viscum album. Next base: position 1,958,370,269 of record OY728127.1, read on the forward strand.
TTTTATTTATTTTGGTATTAAATATGGTTTTGAGAAAGCATTGATTTTTTCAATATCTTGAAATTATATATTATGATGGCAATGTGGAAATGTTATCTTTCCTTTATGTTCATTTTATGTGTAATGAATATGTTATAGTTCTTCGGAATTATTTACGTATACAGCTGGTTCCGTGATAAACCAAGTGAGGGTGAGCCCGTGATATCTCTTTAATGCATTGGGTAATGTGGTAGAGGTAAAGGATAATGTTTCTCTTAAGAGATTTACAAAATATGCTGTGATGGGTATTCCAAATGCAACTCCCAATGTAGTTGTGAAACCTACCATGTATGTATGTTATGGATACCACAAGTTACCTTTATGATTCATGATTTCTATGTTTTATTCATAAATATTATGATTTCATGAAGAATTTTAAATAAAATTTGTTTTATGATTGAAAAGTAGGATTTCATTGATTTGTATATATTGATGGACTAATGTTTTCTTTCCTTATTTTATAACCCTTACGGAGCTTCTAATGATCATCCCAGGTTTTTTTAAATTTTTTCATAGCGTATAAGGAATGGTAAGAGAAAGGAAGAAATAAAGAAAATTTATATGATGAAAACAATTCTTGTTTTATTTTAAGGATTTTTTTTTTGTGATAATATTGGATAGAAAAAAAGTTTCTAATTTGTAATTATTGAGATGTAATGTAACAATTATGGACTAATTATCTTAAAATATAAACCTAAAAAGGTCCTCAGTGTATAATTATTGACTTAAATGAATATTATGTAATGTTTAAGGTTAGGGATATATATTTATATCATGAAATAAGTAAATATATGTTTTGAAAACAACATATTAAGTGTTGGTATTTTTTTAAAACATAAAAGTTAATTTATAATTTTAATAATAATTTAATTATTTAATTGAAAATGTATTTTCATAAAATATAATTCAAAACCAATATTATTGTAAGATCCCAGATCTTCATTTCAGGTATGCCTTTCTTTTTTCTGGAGTTTTTGAGAAAAATAATCTTTTCGGAAATTTTTGAAGTACACGCCGTGTACTTTCTGAGTACACGCCGTGTACTCTTTTTCCGCTCAATGCCATGTATTGGTCGTGTCCGGGCCACACACACGGTGTGTAGGGGTGACATGGAGGCCGATTTTGGCAGAGTATGGAAAAACCTATCACACGCCGTGTACTCTAAATGTACACATCGTGTACTTTTTTTTCACTAAACAGACCGGGGTCGTGCCTCACGCACATAATCGCCTTCTACTAGGTCTCATTCGTCCGAGACCGCTGAGGATCCACAAATCTTCAACGACCTCCCGCCCCTCCTTCCATTCTCCGATTCGAGCATGAAAAATTGTGTTAGAATCGTAGCGGTGAGTTCTTCCTTCTGCTTGAGCCTTATTTTCCAATTCCTCCTCTTTCTCATGTTATCTTGGTTTATGTGTTTCAGACGTTTTCTCAGATCTAAGACATTCTAAGGAGAATCTGTCATCACTATTCACATATATCGATCTCCTAGGATCCATGTAGGTGGTTTGTGCCTTTCTATAGAAAGTCGATGAGTATTTTTTACATATTCCACCAATACCCTTGAACGGGGTATTGCATGTTCCTGTTTTTCCCTTGTTGTATTGCTTGCTTTTCTTGATTTCTAGAGTATATTGTTTTCCTTTGATTATGGTAGTTTTTACTATACTCTGGATGTTTTCTATGCTTATTCTTCCTGTTTGGCGTTTTTCCAGTTACCATGCCTAGTTGTAGGATAGTGGAACTATTGCTTTGTTATGATTTGGAGCCTTATAATGATAGCCAAGTAATTATTGAGGTTTACTTGGACGATGCATGCGTACTGATCATGTTTATTTACACACAGGACTGTGAGAACCTAGTGTAGTATACCATAGAGAGAATGGACGTAAGGGCTTCTCTAGAGTGTCTTTTAATACGATGTGAGACCACATGGGGAATTGATGATGAGTGCTTCCTCAGAGAGTCTGTAGTTCCTCGACGTGGGCCATAGGGGGAATGAGACGTTGATTGCTTCCCTAGAGAGCCTTTAGCACGATATGACACTAGAGGGGGAATTGACGGTGAGTGCTTCCTTAGAGAGTCTATTCTTAGACAAAATAGAGGGATGAGACTGTGTGTGCCTCCTAGAGGGTTGCTAGTTCTGGTAGGTTGAACCATAGGGGTTAGGCTGTGAGAGATACCCAGAGGGTTACCTGTTTTCTACTTGTTTTTGGTTGTTAGTTGTGTACTTTATATGTTAGATTTGTGAATTGTAGCTCCTGTGTATTTCTTGTTTACTGTTCCTGTACTTTTCTTTTCATGTATTCATTGACTGTTCGGCACAGATCTTTAGGCGGTTGCCTACTGGGACTTTGTCTCACACCCCGTTGGTGCCATGTTTTTGGGCCCATGCAGACTATGTTGTTGTAGGTATAGATAACGGCAAGCGCCCTTCTACTTCATGTACCTGATTTGCTGTGGAGATGGAGATCAGGAGACCAAGAAATGGCTTGTAATGCTAAGGAGTTTAATTTGTTTTTCTTTTTGATTTTTTTTTCATTTGTACTTCAGCACATTGGTTTGTTTACTGTTTTCCATAGACATATGTACCATGTTGCATCATTATTATTTTATACATTGCTTTCGCTGTTCAGTTCAGTTGTTGTATGCTTTTTATTGTTTTCGCTATTGTGTCTGGTTGTTCTTCCGCTATATACTTTACCAAATGAGGGCATAGGTTCCCCACCAACTCACTAAGGCCCTCGTTGCTAGTTGGCAGCCTGTGGCATTTGGGGAAACACGCTTGAGGTCATGTGGCGAAATGGGTACGGGGCACCAGTGGAGGGGCTCTGGATTCAGGTTGTTACAAAGTGGTATTAGAGTGCCAGGTTCTTTTCTCTTGATTTACTGTTTGAAGCCTTTATCCAGAGGTAGGACGGATTCAGTACTTGGAATTATGCTGTGCTCGGGAGTAGCTAACCTGTGTATAGGGAAAAGACATACTTCCATATTAATTGCAGTTTGCTGGTTTTGAGATTTTACTGTTGATATGATTTCACCTAGAGTGATTCACATGCTTTGTATTGTTATTTTCTTGAATATTGTGGTTCTATTTCTATCTCAACTCGATGTGATAAGGGTATTCCATCTCATGCATCATATAGGATCTTTTATAAATCACATGCCAAACATTCTTTCCATTCCATCTAGGGTGCATTAGCGAATGCATGCTGTTGTGATAGACTTTATGTAGATTATGCATGCTATTGTGATAGATGCTTGAAAGAATCTTTGATTCCTTGTTATAAGATTTCTTTCTTCCTACATTTCTTAAAATAATGCCAAATTTTGATTCTTGAGGTGTTATGGGCCCTCACGAATTGGGATTTGGCACCTCCTTGCCTTGTTTTCTGTGTTTTCTGTGGTTCTGTGCAGTTTCTGAGCTACTTCCTAGAAAAACCTAGAATACATGACGTGTACTTTTTGACTACACGCCGTGTAGTTTTTACACCATGTCACTTACCGTGTGAGCAAGGAAACACAGTTGTAGGACATCAGGAACACACCGTGTACGGTAGGTACACACTGTGCAGTTCGGATCCATGTACCCGGCCATGTCACTAACAACACGGGACGAGGAAGCTTGGGTAGAACATGCCATGTTGTAAAGGAACATGTCGTGTAGTCCTATCCAGGTTCCCGGTCGTGTCACAAACAACACGGGTCGGCGTTACCTTCTCTTCAACACGCCGTGTTTTTTTCGGAACACGCCGTGTAGTCTTTTTCAGGTACCTGGGTGTGTCACGAACAACACGGGTCAACGTTACCTTCTCCTCAACATGTAGTGTTGTTTTCGGAACACGCCGTGCAGTCTTGTTCAGGTACCTGGCCGTGTCACAAACAACACAGGATGATGTCACCTTCACTTATATATGATGTGTTTGTTCGGAACACGCCATGTAAGGTTCTGCCATGTATATGGCCGTGTGTTTAACAACAACGGGCCACCGAAGCCTTGTCTAGTACACTCCGTATTTGTTTAGAACACGCCGTGTATTCTCGGGTTAAGTCAGACCGTGTGGGTTAGCCATGTGAAAAGACTCGGGTAGGGGAATAGTTGTCAAGTAAAAACCGTTTGTGGGGTCAACACGCCGTGTAGTTTGAGATGTTACATGACCTATAGGGCAGGGGTATACGCCCATGTCAGTGGATTAAGAAGATATTCCGTGTAGTTTTTATACACACCGTGTAGTTCTATTTTGAAAACTTGTGTGTTTTCCTTCCCCTATTCCTGTTTTGTACTCTTGTGTTCTATGTACTTGTTTTTATGATCTGAGGTGTGCTTTTGACCTTTCAGAGCTATTCCTCCAAGATGTCCCCCGTTTTTACGTCTATCGTCAGGCAGTGATCAGACACCAGATATGGTTGATCAGAGACTTCCTGCCGATTCTCCAATCGGGCCAGCCCTGGCACCGACTGTTATACCAGTTGCAGGTACTGATGTGAAGTTCAGGGATGGTTTTATGAGGATGATGAAAACCTTTCATGGAGCACCGCCTCCTACCACGACTATGGCAGACTTGACATGGGTTTTTCAGCAGCAACATCCTCCTACATTCTCGGGGGAAGGAGGACCTCAGGCTGCATAGTCATTGCTAGAAGCCATGCTGACTATCATCGAGAATCAGGAGACGCCTCCAGAGAGACAGGTCAAGCTCTCTACCTACATGCTCCAAGACTCCACGAAGAGGTGGTGGGACGTGATCTCACGGGCGGGTTACCAGCAGGTTATGTCTTGGGAGGAGTTCCAGTGCGTGTTCTACGATTACTTCTACCCGGAGACCCTGAGGGCCGACTGAGCCCAGGAGTTCATGAGCTTAGAGCAGGGTACTCTTTTTGTCATGGATTATTCCTCTCGTTTCACTGAGCTGCAGCATTTCGCACCCCTCTGAGATGGGAGTGGGGTGTTCTTAGCAAGGAATTTTGAGGATGGTCTGAGGCGGGAGATCTGCTCGCAGGTGAATCGCTTCCAGTTGACTTCCATCACTTCCATCATCTACCAAGAACTAATTGCAGAGCGCAATCTGAGAGACTCCGGAGCTACGGGCCAGGGCAGTTCTGCTTCCAGAGCTCGTTTTCCTTCAGATGACAGCAAGAAGCGATGTAGGGAGTCTACGCGCAGTGATCCGAGGAAGCGAGATGCATTGTCAGGTAGTCATGTGATCTGCTACCATTGTGGCCGGTCAGGGAACATGAGGCCGTAGTGCTAGAGGGACCTCGTGGAGTGCCGATATTGCGGAAAGATGGGTCACCTTCAGCGTTTTTGGCATGTTCTCTCACCAGCAGCTGGTGACCAGGGTTCTTCCATGACTCCTCATTTAGGAGAAGCACCACCAGTTTCTCACCAGTCATGGATCTGGAGTTCTTCCGGCCGTTTTGACCAAGGTGGAGGTCGAGGCCATGGCGGTCAACCACCATTACCTTACCACCAGCAGGGAGGTTCATCTCCGAGTGGTCAGCCAGGGGTGCAGGGCCGCGGTGCATGACAGTCTTTCACCATGGAGCAGACCTATCAAGAGCAGGATCCCGACCCTTCTACAGTTTGAGGTGCGATTTTAGTATCCTCATTTTTATCTTCAACCCTTTTCAATACTGGTGCTACACAAATCTTTATCTCTATTGCTATCATGGAGAGACATGGGCTCTAAATATTTTCTTCTGCCGACTCGTTGACATTAGAAACACCTTTGCGGATGAGGACATCTATTGTAAATTAGTGTAGAGAGTGGCCTCTCGAAGATGCAGGGTATCGTTTCATATGTGATATCTATGTCCTAGTGATGACAGGATATGATGTCATTCTCGGGATGGACTTGTTAGTTCCCTTCCAGCCAATCGTCAAATGTTATCTCAACAGAGTGAGTTTCATTTCACCAGAGGGCGAGTCTTTTCTTCATAGAGGTGAATGGGATGTTCAGGCGAGTCGAGTAGGACTCGACCATCATGGGCTAGGAAGGGTGACAACCGAGATTTATAGTCTTTATCTGGATGATCAGGGGACTTCATAGTTAGACATTCCTCCAGTGGTGGATTGTTTCAGGGATTTCTTTCCAAAGGACTTTTCAGGATTTCCTCCGGAGCGTAAGGTAGAATTCTCAATTGAGCTCGTGCCAGGAGAGGCACCAGTGTCCATTCCTCCTTATAGGATGGCTACACCTGAGTTGCAGGAGCTCAGGAAGTAGTTGGAGGAGTTTCAGGCAAAGGGTTTCACCCAACCCAGTACTTCTCCTTGGGATTCGCCTGTCCTATTTGCGAAAAAGGCAGACGGTACCCTTCGGATTTGTGTGGACTATCGTAAGCTGAACTAGTTGATGGTCAAGAACCGATATCTCTTACTGAGGATCGATGACCTCTTTGATCAACTTTGAGGAGCCCGGGTGTTCTCTAAGATCAACTTGAGGTCCGATTATCATCATTTGTGCGTTAGACCATCAAATATACCTCTGACGGCCTTAATAACAAGGTATGGTCTATACGAGTATACAATCATGACGTTCGGTCTCATGAATGCGCCTGCAGTTTTCATGGCACTGATGAACCGAGTGTTCCATACTTACTTGGACTCCTTCATCGTGGTCTTCGTGGATAATATATTTGTGTACTCTCACACTCGACACGATCATTCCACACATCTTGAGATCGTTCTGAGTACACTGAGAGAGCATCGACATTATGCTCAAATTTCAATGTTCTACTTTTGGATGGAACAAGTTCACTTCTTCGGTCACGTCATCTCAGAGGCAAGAGTATCTGTGGACCTAGAGAAAGTGAGAGTTGTAGTCTCCTGGGAGTATCTGAAGATCTTTTTTGAGGTACGGAGTTTTCTAGGGCTGGCTGGATACTACAAACGCTTTATTCAAGACTTATTGCACCTAGCATCACCATTGATAGGTCTGACCAAGAAGGGGGTGTGGTTTTTATGGTCAGATTCTTGTGAGTCCACCTTTAGGGATATGAAATGGAGGTTGACGTCATCACTGATACTAGTCTTTCCAGATCTAGGAAATAGCTATATAGTGTATTGTGATGCTTTAGGTATCGGGCTAGGAGCTGTGCTTATGTAGAAAGATGGAGTCGTTGCGTACGGGTCTCAGAAGTTGAGGCCACATGAGAGGAACTACTCGATGCACAATCTGGAGTTGGAAGCTATTGTTCATGCTTTACACTTTTGGAGACATTACCTTCTAGGAGAGAACATTGTGGTTTTCACTGACCACAAGAGTCTCAAGTACATCTTCACTCAGCGTGATCTGAATCTAAGGCAGCGCATGTTGGTCGAGTATCTTCAGTATTTTGATTTCGAGCTTGCCTATATGTCAGGAAAGGGCAACGAAGTGGCAGATGCGTTGAGCAGGATAACTCAGATTCAGGAAATTATGGAGGCCAACAGTGAGTGGAAACTTATGGCTCTGTTATCTGAGATACATCTGGAGGTTCACAACAGACAAGGACAGAGTTTCCTATCTTCTGTAGTTGTTACCTCTACACTACTTGATCAGGTACGGATGAGGCAGCTATCAGGATCAGAAGGATTAGTCCTATGGGAGAGCATGTCAGGAGAGGGCACTCTTCCTGGATGGATAGTGGGTGAGGATGAGATCTTGCATTTCCAAGGACGCATAGGGGTTCCAGCAAACATACGCGAGGAGGTGATGTGAGATTTTCATTCCTCAGTTTGGGCAGTTCATCCTGGTGTCACCAAGATGTATCAGGATCTTTATCGGCAGTACTGGTGGCCAGGTATGAAGAAGGATGTAGCTGGTTTTGTCATGAGATGTTCTACCTGTCAGCAGGTTAAAGCAGAGCATCAGTGCCCAGTAGGGCTTTTGCAGTAGTTACCCATTCCGGAGTGGAAGTGGAACGATGTTACAATGGACTCGTTACCGGGTTATCAAGGTCACCTCGGGGGAACGATGTTGTTTGGGTTGTCGTCGACACGCTCATGAGGGTTGCTCACTTCTTGCCGATCAAGGAGACCTTCAGTGTCGATGATCTGGGACGACTTTACATCAAAGAGATCATTCGTCTGCATGGATCTCCATGCTCTATTGTTTTAGACAGGGATGTACGCTTTACTTCTCAGTTCTGGCGGGGACTTCAGAAGGCCTTGGGTACACAAGTACTTTTGAGTACAGCATACCATCCCCATACTGATGGCCAGTCCGAGCACACTATCTAGGTGCTTGAGGATATGCTCCGTGCTTAAATTCTAGAATTTGGCAGTTCTTGGGAGAAGCATATTCCTCTGGTGGATTTCACCTACAAAAACAGTTTCCAGGCGACAATTTAGATAGCACCTTACGAGGCTTTGTACGGTAGCCCATGTCAATCACCCGTATACGGGATGGAGGTAGGAGAGGAAACTTTTCTGGGACCTCATCTTGTTTAAGAGACCTCTGACCAGATATAGCTTATTTGGAAGGGGATGGCTACGGCACAGTCTCAGCAGAAGTCTTATGCTTATGAGCGGAGGCGACCTCTGGAGTTCGAGGTTGGGGATCAGGGGTTTCATGTGTGTTGCACCGAGGCTGGGACACAAGAGGATTCAGAGGCAGGGTTAGCATTCACCGCGGTACGTCGGGCCGTTTGAGGTTTTAGAGAGAGTTGGGCCGGTCGCCTATCGGTTTCAGCTACCCCAGAGTTACCAGGCAATGCATGACATCTTCCTCGTCTCTCAGCTCCGACGTTACTTTTCAGAACTGTCTCATGTATTCCAACCCGAGGAGGTTGATCTTGATGCAGATGCGTCATTTGAGGAGAATCCTATCCGGATTGTCGATCGGAGTATGAAGGTTCTCCATAGGCAGTCTGTCCCTCTTGTACGGGTGCTATCGCAGCATGGGCGAGTACAAGATGAGACTTGGGAGAGGGAGGCTGATGTACGATCGTAGTGGCCAGAGCTGTTTGGGGATTCTTCTTCTACGCCTCACTAGGGAAATTCAGGGAAGAATTTCTTTAAGGGGGGAAGTTTGTAAGAACCCAAATCTTCATTTCAGGTACGCATTTCCTTTTTCTGGAGTTTTTGAGAAAAATAAACTTTCTGGATATTTTTTAAGTACACGTACTATACTTTCTGAGTACACGCCTTGTACTCTTTTTCCGCTCGAAGCTGTGTACTGACCATGTCCGGGCCACACACACGGTGTGTGGGGGTGACGTGGAGGCTGATTTTTCCAGAGTACGGAAAAATCTAGTACACGCCGTGTACTTTTTTTTTCACTAAGCAGACTGGGGTCGCGCCTCACGCACAAAATCGTCTTCTTCTAGGTCACATTCGTCCGAGAGCATCAAGGATATGCGAATATTCGACGATCTCCCGCCCCTCAGTCCTTTTTCCAATTCAATCACGGTCAATTGCGTTCAAATCGCAGCGGTGAGTTCTTACTTCTTCTTGAGCCTTGTTTTCCAATTCCTCATCTTTCTCATGTTATCGTGGTTTATGTGTTTCAGATGTTTTCTCAGATCTACAATTTTCTAAGGAGAATCTGTCATCACTATTCACCTATATCAATCTCTTAGGATCCAGGTAGGTGGTTTGTGAATTTATGTAGAAAGTCAATGAGTATTTTGTGAAAATTCCACCAATACCCCTGAACGGGGTATTGCGTGTTCATGTTTTGCCCTTGTTGTATTTCCTGTTTTTCTCAATTTCCAGGGTAGATGTTTTGCCTGTGATTATGGTAGTTTTTACTATACTCTGGATGTTTTCTATGCTTACTCTACCTGTTTGGCGTTTTTCCAGTTTCCATGCCTAGTTGTGGGATAGTGGAACTATTGCTTTTTTATGTTGTTGAGCCTTAGAATGATAGACAAGTAGTTCTTGAGGTTTACTTGGACGATGAATGCGTGTTGAGCATGTTTATTTCCATAGATGACTATGAGAACATAATGTAGTAGACCATAGGGAGAATGGACATAAGGGTTTCTCCAGAGGGTCTTTTAATACGATGCGAGACCACAAGGAGAATTGATGACGAGTGCTTCCTGAGAGAGTCTATAGTTCCTCGACGCGGGCCACATGGGGAATGAGATGTTGAGTGATTCCCCAGAGAGCCTTTAGCAAGATACGAGACTATAGGGGGAATTGACGGTGAGTGCTTCCTCAGAAAGTCGATTCTTAGCTGAACCAGAGGGGTGAGACTGTGTGTGCCTCCTAGAGGGTTTCTAGTTCTAGTAGGTTGAACGATAGGGGTTAGGCTGTGAGAGCTACCCAGAGGGTTACATGTTTTCTACTTGTTGTTGTTTGTTACTTGTGTAGTTTATATGTCAGAACTCTAAATTTTAACTGCTGTGTATTTCCTGTTTACTGTTCCTGTACTTTGCTTGCCATGTATTCATGGACTGTTAGGTATAGATCTTTGAGTGGTTCCCTACTGGTACTTTGTCTCACACCCTATTTGGGCCATGTTTTTGGGCCCAAGCAGACTATATTGCAACAGGTAAAGATAAGGTCAGGCGCCCTTCTACTTCTGGTACCTGACTTGTTGTGGAGATGTAGAGCAGGGGACTAAGCAATGGCTTGCAATGCTAAGGAGTTTACCTTGTTTTTCTTTCGCACTTTGTTTTTCAGTTGTACTTCAGAACGTTGGGTTGTTTACTATTTTCCATAAATATATGTACCATGTTGCATCATTATTATTTTATACATTACTTCCACTATTCAGTTCAGTTGTTGTATGATGTTTATTGTTTCCGCTATTGTGTCTGGTTGTTCTTTCGTTGTATACTTTACCGAATGAGGGAATAGTTTCCCCACCGACTCACCAAGGCCCTCGCTGGTAGTCAGCAGCCTCTGGAGTTTGGAGAAATGTGTTTGAGGTCATGTGGAGAACCAGGTATGGGGCACCAGTGGAGGGGCTCCAGATTCGGGTCATTACAATTCTATTTTCTTATTATTATAGGATAATTTTAGGAGATATTAATTAATATGATAGTGTTTTGTAAAATTAGGTTTAGTTTTATAATTTGTATTTTTAAATAATTTATAAATGAAATTAACAATTAAATTTCATACATATAAAAATTTATTTTCATAAAATGGTGTTCATTTTTGAATTATAAACATCAAACAATGGATATAGTTTATTTTTTGGATTTTTCTAAAATACTTAAATATTTGGTGAATAGTGAAATTCAATAATTTACAGTATAAGGTAAATGCATGAATTATTGAGTCAAAGAATATGTATGGATGACGTAAGCCAATGATCATTAAAAATCCTACATTATTTTAATATATTTAGTTATAATGATGGAATGACTCAGAGTCTTAATAAAATAAAATAATGTAATAAATAAAATAATAAAAATACACTCGGCCCTTCCACTATAAATACCACCCCTCCCCACCACCCCTCCTCACACCCCAATGTCAGGATTCCTATGTAATTTTGTACAAATTCAATTTCCAAGCATCTCCCCCATGTAAAAGACAATATTGGATCACTGATAATTCAAAACAATGTACCTTAAAGTGGTTTTCAAGGATAAAAATTCAAGAGGTAAAATCCTCTTTCATTTTCATTTCAATTTCTATTCTATACTTATTCTCTCCTCACCTACCTTTATCTAAGTAGATGGAAAATTACATTATCTTAAATATAATTTATTTTTATCCTCTATAATTTAAAATTAATGATCAAACTTTTTCTCCTCTGACTTTTATTCTAAAAATTAGAACTTCGTTTGCGATATGACGATTTACCACCAACGTGGACGATACACAATCATTTTCCATTACTTCCTTCATGGATGGAAATGAAAACATTATTAGAGTTACATAAGATTATATTATACATATTTTAATTTATATAATGTTATGGAATAATTATATATACATGATATTAAACTAAATGATATATGTTCATGATATTTGTAAAAACCACCCAAATAAACTAAATCATTTTAATTAATGTTTTATATAATAATTAATTATCACATAAAAAAAAGACACATGGTATCATTAAAAATTATAAACAAATATTAATACCATTTATTTTAAATTTAATAGTTTCTTATCCATTCAAAATGAAAATACACAACAAATCAACCTTGGAATTCCTGAAAAGAAAGCACCCAAAACAGTGAAAATTACAAAATATTATTAATTAATGGGTGAAACTTTGTTTTTAAAATTGTTATAAAAGATAATATAATCTAGATTATTGTTCATTAAAAAACTAGTAACACTACATACACCATTATTTTGTTGGTTTGAAGTAATTATATGTAATTCAAACTCGAGGTAAGAGAATATTCATTAAAAATTCAATTTTAAATATCTATTTTTATAAAATGAAAAATGATTTATTTAATATTATTATATTATGATTATGTTCTGATTCATTACATTTTTTATGATGAAGGGTGGAACATATATCTTTATCCAATGCATTGTTTATGTATATGTAAGAGGTATACAATAATGGTTACTCCACGTGTAACTAAAATTGTTACACCATAAGGTAACCGTGAGGGTTACATCATAATCTATCTATAAGGCTTACATTGTATGTTATGCACGAGGGTTATAAATCATACGGCACCTTCCTTGATTATAATCTTAATTATGTAATGAATGATGTTATATATATATTTTTATATATTTTTTATGTTTTCTAGAATTCTCAAGTTATCACCAAGTAATTATATGATACTTTAATAGTGATATGTGTTTCTTGTGAAAATTATTTCAAATATTTATTAGAATTCATAGACTATCAGTTCCTTTATATTTTATGTCCCTTACTGATATTTTTTGTTCTCATCCCATTTTTTAAATTTTTTCATATGGTTTAAGGAATGGTAAGAGAAGAGTAGTATCCAAGACCAATGTAATGAAAAAAGTTCATGAAAAAACTCACATTCTATTAAATACTTTAATATTAAGAAAGAATTGGTTATTTTTTTATTTTGTCCAGTTTTTATGCATATATAATTATATTTATTATGTTTTAATTATATAAAAAATTAAAATGAGTAGGAATTCTTTAATGTAATAAGTGTATTCAAGTTGAATTAACTATATTATAAAATATTTACAGATGGGTACTTATATTTAGTATAATAACACAATTTAGAAAAATTTATTGGTTAATATAATGATAATTGAATAATATAAATGATTTTTAATATGTGGTTAATTTTAAATGATATAGAATTTTAATTCTACCATGTTGTTTTATCCTTGATATGTCTGTTCAGAATCATTTTCCATAGATGAAACATGGATTCTAAAGTAGGAAGGAACAGAGAGGTAAATTTCATTCTGAATCCTCAATCCAAAATGGATGGAAATGGATGTAAGAAGTTTTTGACAATGATGGATTTGTTGATGTAGGATATAATTTGTGGTAGTATCGATGAAGGATATTATCCATTGATAAAAAGATACACATTATGATATTGGAACAATTTATGAGGTATCACCCCACTAATTTCAGTGGATCATTAGACCCAATGGTTGCTGAACGGTAGATTAAACCCATTGAAATGATATTTTATATCATGGGAAGTTCAATTAATAAATATTAGAGTCCATCAAATTATCTTTTTGAATATGATCTAACTAGTGGTAGTCAATGGTCAAGAATACCAAAGAATGCGGGGTGATTTATTAATATGGAATAGTATGAATTTAAGAATTTTTTCCTTGAAAAATATTTTCTTATGGTGGTTCACCATAGCGCAGGTAACTAATTACATGATTTGAAACAAATAAAAATAATATTTAGTGGTAGTGTATGAGGAAAACATTACTAGATTGGTAAGGTATGATACAAATATTATTTGGTATCTTCAGAGTAAAATATATCATTTTGACTATGGATTGAATCCATGATACCAAAGGCAGTTAGCCTCACATAAATTATAATGTTATGAAAAACTTGTTTGATGAGTTTAGAGGATAGAAATATACTTTTCTGATTATCAATTGTACTTAAAAAACCTATAGAATAAGGGGTCCATATGAAAAATGATGGGTAATAGTCAGTTAATGAAATATGAAGGTACAAATATTCAGTTCCCAATTTCTAGAAGTGTGGAAAAAATAATCTGAGGGAATGGATTATAAAATCATGGTAGTGTTTTTTATGTGGTATTTTTGGGCATATTTCGAGATATTGAAATGAAAAATATCTTTGTGATAGTATGTTTAATTCTGATAAGGATGTTTTAAAGTGATTTAAATGTGGTGAGATGCATCAGTATAATAATACCTTAACAATGAATGATATAAATGATGGAATGTATCTAGATTATAAGAAGAAATTTTCAGTGTAATACTTTTCAACTACTTCTATAGATGTTGGTCCATCCAATGAAGTGGAATTATATATATGGTTTGTTTACTCATTTTTTTATAATGTATTGTTTGAAAGTGGGTCTTCACATTTTATTATTTCTATGAAATTTTCTTCTAAATTTGAAATTTCACCTCAAGTAATGAAACAAGATCTTATAGTTAATACATAAGGGGTAAATATTAAGGTATATCAGAATTGTAAGGATCTTATTATTGTTTTATGTGGAAATACCTATCTTAAAAACCATGTTGTTTTAACTTTAGTCGAGGTTGATGTTGTTATCGGTATGGAATGGATTAATTTTCATCATGATAAGATTTATTATAGATTAAATGATATTTTTTTAATAAATTTTAATATTTTTAATACAAGAGTAAATCTATATCATTTTCAATGTATCAAAAATTAGAAAAATGCTAAAATAATGAAAATAAAATTACCATGAATATATTTTTGAAAATAAAGTAAGTGTTCAAATTAATGATATTCCAATGTTAAATGAATTCATTTATGTTTTTATTGAAGAGTTGATCAATATTATAACTGATTTGGAAGTTCAATTTACAATTGACATTGTTACTAATGCTGAGACAACTTCTAAACACCATTTTAAATGGATCAAATGGAACTTCTAGAATTGAAAAATCAGTTGCATGAGTTGCTCGATAATGGTTTCACTCTTCCTAGAACCTAACCAAGGGGTTATCCTATTTTTATAGTCGAAAATTTAAAGGTTTCATAGAGATTTCCATTTATTATATATCATTGAATTACATTATTGTTAAGAATAAGTATTTATTTACACATATAAATAAATTGTTTAATCATCTCTAGGGAGCTCACCAATTTTCCAAGATTGACATGTGATATGGGTACCATAAGTTGAAGGTGAAGGATGGTGTCATTTGAAAATCATTATTCCAATCTATATATGGGCATTATGAGTTTTTTGTTATTCCTTTTAGATTTAGAAATTCCCCCTCTATATTTATAGATCCCATGAATAGAATCATTTATGAATATTTTGATATGTTTTTTTGTTTTTTATTGATGTTATTATGGTGTTTAAAAAAACATATGGGGATCATAAAAATACCTCATTATTTTTATACTAACACGTATAGAAAATAAATTATAAGATAAATTTAAAAAAGGTGAATTTTGGGAGTAAGATATTTATTTTTATTGGGTACATCATAAAATAGGATGTTATAAGAGTTGATCCCATTAAAAAAGTGGTTTATGAATGGGAAATACGTACAAATGTTTATAATATTGGTAGTTTTTTTATTATAAAATTATTATTGATGATTTTTTAAGAATATATTAATGTTATATAGCCTACTAAATAAGATAACATTG
This sequence comes from Viscum album, assembly GCA_963277665.1. Lineage (NCBI taxonomy): Eukaryota > Viridiplantae > Streptophyta > Magnoliopsida > Santalales > Viscaceae > Viscum > Viscum album. Next base: position 1,958,386,018 of record OY728127.1, read on the forward strand.
ATAGGGTTTAAATTTATTTGGACCTAAGAATGTGATGTTTTTTCCCAAACTGAAGTGGAGATTAGTGAATGCTCCAGTGTTGTACTTGACTTCCATAAATGGTGATTGTTTTATCTATAGTGATTATTTATTAAAGGAACTTCATTGTGTTATAATGTATAGTCGTTTGGTAATTTGTTATGCATCAAGAAAATTGAGTCCCCTTGTGTTAAATTATCCTACCCATGACATGGAATTAGATGATATTATTTTCTCATTAAATATATAAAAGCATCATTTATATAGTGAAAAATGTGAGATATATAAATACTAGAAATGTTTGAATAATATATATAATCATAAGTATTTGAACATGATGAATAGAAGTTGGTTAGATGTGATAATGGATTATGATTTCCAGATCAATTATCATCCTGAAAACTCAAAACAATTGGTAGATTTCATGAGTCAAAAACATTATTCTACATTAAGCATGTTACATTTAGGACATGATCCATTGGTCAATGATTTGATGAATTTTTACTTGGAAGTTATTGGTATAGGAAATTAGGATGTTTTGATTTAGGTGATATTGAAGTCGTCTCTATTAGACAGAATTGAGGAAGTTCATACGGAAGAACCTGAATTATAGAAAAAATTATAATTGGTGAAAAGGGTATGTTTCCAAATTTTAACAATTATAATGGTTGTGTTTTGATATTTGGAATACAATATGCATGACTTGTAATTATTAGTTTAATAAAGCATTATTACATGAATCTAATATTTCTCTATTTTCAGTTTATCCTAGGATCATTATAATGTACAAAGACCATTGGGAGTATTACTGGTGGGTTGGAATTAAAAGAAATATTTCTGATTTTACAATCAAATGTTTTACTTATCAATAGTTTCAAAGAAAAGATACAACTACCAATGTGTATTATTTATCCATTCCCAATTCTAGAGTATAAACGGTAAAATATATCCATATACTCTATAGTAAAACTACCAAATACTTCTTGAGGTAAAAATAAAATTTGGCTTGTAATTGATTGACTGACTAAATATACATATTTTATTCCCATATGAGATACTGTGTATTTAAGTCTTCTTTCTTGAATTTACCTCAAAGAGATAGTCAGGTAACATGGAGTACCCCTCTCTGTTGTATATAATTGTGAAACCAAGTTTAATTCTAATTTTTAGAAATAATATATATTGTCATTGGGAAAATAATTAAATTTCAGCACCACCACTCATCATCAATCTGATGGAAAATCATAGTGATCTATTGAGAAATTAGAGGATATTCTAGGATCATATTAAATGGATTAACAGAGATGTTGGGAATAATTTAATTTTTATATGGGTTTCATATAATAAAAATTTTCATTCCAGTATACAAATTGAACATTTTGAGGAATTGTATTGAAGAATGTATCAAACTCTACCTTTTTTGGATGAATTCATGGAAAGGAAGTTCATGGGACTAGAATTATAAGATTAAGTGGTCGTAAAAGTTAATATGATTCACAAATATATGAGGTAATCCTAGAATAGAAGAAAAGTTATACATATAACTGAAGGAAGTACCTTTATTTTGAGGTAGGTGATCATTTATTTCACGATGTTTTTCAATGGGAAAGTATCATGAATTTTTTAATGAAAGAAAATCTAAGTCTATTGTTCATTGGAAAATTTTAAATCCTTATAAAAATTTCAGGTTTTCTTTCAAATATCATTGAATTTATGTTTATCTCATGTAAAAATGATTTTCATGTTTTGATGTTGAGAAAGTATATGTTAGATTCATCTCATATTGCGATCCCAAATGTTGTTTAGCAGGAAGAGAACCATTCTTATGAAGAGGAACAGATTCAGATTCCGAATCATATGGAGTATGTATTGCGAAATAAGGTAATAAACTAAGTTATGGATTTTGGGGGAAACCACATGGTTGAAAAAGAAACATTATATTTTGAAAATTCTATGAGGGAATGGTGTCCTCACTTGTTTTATAAGTGAGTAAAAATAGAGGGTAACATTTTCCAGAATAGGGGTTTAATTTAAACACATGTATTCTTATAAAATATTATACTTCCATTCTAGAATTAAATAGTTAAAATCATTATAAATGTATAATGAAATAAGTGGAATTTATATTAATTAAGGAATTTATACTTATGAAATAGTAAATCAACCCTTGGAAATAGTAATCTGGACAATATAATAGTAAACATATTTATAAATGCATAAATAAAATTTATCTATATTATATGTTAAAATATGATATATTTATATAAACTGGAATAAGTAAATATATTATTTGAAAATGATAAATTAAGTGTTGGTATTTTTATAAAATAGAAATTAATATTTAAGATTTTTTAATTAATTTAATCATTTAAATAAAAATCTATTTTATTAAAATATATTCATAAATTAATATTTCATTTTATTATAATTATAAGATAATTTTATGAGACATAAATTAATTTTTTCATTGTGTTATAAAATCAGTTATATTTTTAAAATTAAAAGTATTCAAATAAATTATGATTTAATTATGAATTAAATTTCTCATATTTGGAAAATTATTTTCATAAAATGGATTTCATTTTTGAATTCAATTTGTTTAAATATAGTTGTACAGTTTTTTTGGGATTTTCTAAAGTCATCAATTTATTGGTGAATAGTGAAATTCTATAATTTACTATTCAAGAAAAGTGAATGAATTATTGAGTCACAGATGATATATGGATAATGAAGTCCAATAATCTCAAACTATAATTTATTATTTTAATATATGCAGTGAAAATTATCAAACAATTCATAGTCATGAGCCAAAAATAATAAACTAAAGAATAAAATAATAAAAAAACACTTCTATCCTCTACTATAAAAACCACCCCGCACCACAACATATCCTCACACCTCAAAGTCATGTTTCTTATTTATTTTGTCCCAAATAACATTACCAAGACTCTTACCCATGTCTAATTCGTTCTAGTCTAACGAAAAGGTCAAAACCATGTTCTATAATGAGGTTTTGAAGTAGAATAATTCAAGAGGTAAAATCCTCCTTCATTTTTATTCCTTTCAATTTATTTTATCTTTTTATTCTATCCTACACTTTTAATATCCATGTTTCATGAAAACTCCTTTATATTACATATAATTTTATTATAACATTTTGGTGAAAAAATTCATCATCAAAAACATTATCCATTCCCTTTTATTCAAAAAATGGGGATATCTTCTATGATATGTTGATTTAATGCCATCATGGATAATACACATTAATTACACATTATTTCCATCAATGATGGTCATAAAACAATAATTATGGTTAAATAATATTTTATTAAAAAAATATACATTATATAATGTTATCGAACCGTTATATAAACATTATATAAAATAAAATGATATAAGATTGTGATGGTCATAAAAACATCCAAAAAAACTAAATCATTTTCATTAATTATTTTTGTAATGATTAATCATCATATCAGTAAACAAAATTATATATGGTATCATTTAAAATTATGGAAAAATATTAAAACAATTTCATTCCGTTTCTTGAGTTTTTATTCTCATGGACAATAAAATCCATTATGAAATGACCATGGAAACAATGAAAAGAATGGACCTATATGAATGGAAATAACAAAATATTATTAAAAAATGGTTGTAAATTTGTTAAAATATGGTAATATAAGGATGTATAATCATTATTACAGTTTTTTAATAAATTTATAAAACTATTTATACCATTATTCAGCATGTTTGAACTTTTTTTAAGTAATACAAACCTGATATAACCGAATTTTCTTTAAAAATCCTATCATCAATTTCAATTTAGAAAAAACTGAAAATGATTGTTTTTAGAATATTGTTATTTTATGATTATTTTCTAGTTATTTTTAATTTATTTGGATAAAGTGTGGGATCTATATATCTTATAAATTCAATGGGTATATAAATATTGAGGATAATTGTTATGTTTTCCCCAAGTATAAATGTGATAGTTACACCATAATATAGCCATGAGGGTTACATCATAATGTAGCCATGAGGGTTACATTACAAGGAATGTATGAGTGTTATATATCAAATTGAATCTATTTGGGTTTCAATTTTATGTAAGTAATTTTTTATATTACATATTGTGTTTAATTTATGTTTTCTATGTTTTATGGAAATCTCATGTTTTCAAAATTTAATTATATGATACATTAAGGGAGAGAAGTATATCTCATTAAAATGATATATATGTTTATAAGAATTAATGGACTAGTGGTTTCATTCACATTTATGACCCATAATTCAGTTTTGTGTGCTCATCCCATGTTTTAAATGTTTTTATAGGGTTTGGTGATTTTTAAGCGAAAAGAAGAAGCCAAATTGAACGTCATGACTAAAATTCATGAAGATATATCATATTTTATAAAAAACATGTTTGTTATTGATGAAATATATACCTTTTTTATAGTATCTAGTGTTTATGATTTTGTATTGATATGTATTATGTTCAAATTTTATAAAATTATAAACTAAAAATATATTTTGGATTATAATATGTTTATTAATGTTGATGTAACTAGATTATGTAATGTTGAAGGTTAAGTTCTTATAGTAGTAATTAGAGCATAGTTTAGATAGACTTTGGGGAAATCATGATTTTAATAGAGTCTCATAATTTATTTTCACTATATAGTTAATTTGAAATGATATTGAATTTTAATATTTCCAGGTTGCTTCATCTATGATATGTCAATTCAGAATAGTTTGCCACTGAAGAAATATGGAATCTGATGTAGGAAGTAACATAGGGGATGATGTCACTGAAAAACCAAACCCCATAATTGTGGAAATTGGAAACAAGAAGTTTTGATAGTGATGTATCATTTAACCTAGGCTATAAATTATGGACACATCCAAACAATATAATATCTATAGATATACAAATGAATATGATGGTAGTGGAAGATTTTATATGGAAACACCCTCATGTTTTTAGTGGATCTTATGAACCATTAGTGGTTGAAGGGTGGATTAAATCCATTGAAATTTTATTTGATTAAATGGGGTGATCAGATAATCAAATGTTTAGTATTTCTATTTATATTTTTTAAGGTTATTCCAACCAGTGGTGGTCAATGGTTAATAATATCATAGAGGGTGATAAGATCAATTCATTGGAATGTGATGACTTTTTTTTATTTTCCATCAAAAATATTTCTTATGGTGGTTCAAAATAGGACAGAATAGAAAATCCCTAAAGAGAAATTACAGGAATTGAAATAATGTGGATGAGTCAGTAGATATGTATGAATAAAACATTACCCAATTTTCAAGGTATTAGGGAAATGTTATTTAAGATCTTGATAGTAAAATAAATAATTTTGACTTAGTATTGAAGCAAAGATATCGAATGTTTTTTGAATCCTATTAATTAAAAAGTTATGAAAAACATGGTTTATGTGATGAGGGGATAGAAATATACTTTTTTGACGATCACATGTACCTTTTGAAATTTGTAGAATTATAGGACCAAGTGATTATTGATGGGTAAAATTCAATCAATGAAATATGAAGGTAAGAAAATTCTTATTCCAGTTTGTGGGAAGTGTGGTAAAAATAAAATGGGGAATGACTTAAAAATATGAGAAGTGTGTACTTTATTGAATGTTTGTACATGTGACCCAAGTTTTCAAGGAAAAAGATCTTAGTGATGGTATGCTTAGTTCTGATAAGAAATATGTAATGTTTTTCAAATGTGGTGAAAAGGGTCATTATGAAAATACATGCCCAAAAAATGATCAAAATGATGGGAAAGAACCCAATTATAAGAAAAAAGGTGCAATGGAATCTGTTTTGACTACTTCGGATGATGATGGGTCATCCAATTATGTAGAGTCAGGTAAAATATTTTGTTTGCTCTAATTTTTATAATGTCTTTACTGATACAGGGTCTACACATTCCTTTATTTCTATAAACTTTTCAAGTAAATTAGAAATTTCACCTCATGAAATGGGAAAATAACATTTGGTTAAAACATGAAGGGGATATATTAAATAAAAAATATTATACTAATCTCCATGTTGTTTTCTATAGAAAGTTGTTACTTGAAAACCTTGTTCTATTAAACTAAATAGAGATTAATGTTATTATTAATATTGAATAGGTTTCTTTTTATCATGAGTTGATTGATTTTATGGCCGAGAATTTGTTTTTTTCGCAAATATATTTTATTTATATACAAGAATTAACTTATACTATTGAAAACATATTAGGAAACTAAGGAACTATTTGAAGACAAACATGAATGTTATCTTTCATATATTTTATAAAAAGGGGAGTGTTTAGATTAATCATGTGACAGTGGTAAATGCATACTTGTATGATTTTTTCTGGTGAGTTTCTATTGTTACAAATGAATGGGAAAGTGAATCTATCATATACATAACTATATTGGATAAGACAATTTTCTAAACCCACTCATAAAATGGCTCAAGTGGAACATATTTAACTTAAAAAGGTGTTTCACGAGTTTTATTATTATAGTTTAATTCAACCTATAACATACACAATGATTTCTCTTCTGTTTTTAAAAAAAATAATGGTTACGTGAGGCTTTCCATTGATTATATAGATATGAATAATATTATTGTTACGAATAATTATCCATTGTCGAATATCAATGACTTTTTTATAATCTCTAAGTAGCCCAATATTTTTCCAAGATTTAATTGAGATATATATATCATTATTTTTTATTTGACGGAGGTTGAAATTTGGAAATTAGAGTTTGAAACTAGATATGGTCATTAGGAGTCTGTTGTTATTCCCTTTGGTTTGAAAAATTATTCTATTGTTTTAATGGATCTTATTAATATAATAATCTGGGAATATATTGATATGTTTTTTTATTAATGATAATATTTTATTTTAAAAAAAATTAGGATCATGAAAAATATATAAAGATTATTATGTAAAAAGTAAATAAAAAAATTATATAAGGGGAATTTAGAAATTATGACTTTTGGATGCAATAAATGTTTTTTGGAACATTGCAAATAAGGATGGCATAATAGTTGATCATAACAACACAAAAGTCAATGATGATTGGATAGGTCCTACAAATGATACTAAGATTCATTGTATTATTTGATTAGTAGGATATTACTGAAGGTTTCTTAATAACCTCTTACAGTTATCGAGCACGAAAACTAAGTTTACTCGGGAATGAGTTAAATTTGTTTTCGTAAAAGAATGTGATGTTTGTATTAAGGAACTGATTAGCTGATTGGTGAATGCTCTAGTTTTGGAACCGCCTTAAAAATGGTTAATTTTTCATCAAAAATGATTCTTCATTAAATGGAATTGGATGTGTTCTGATATAGAATAATCAGGAAATTTCTTATGCATCAAGAAAACTCAAAACTATATGAGTTAAATTATCCTACCAATTACTTCAAATTTTATAATGTTTTTATATCTTTTAAAATTTTGAGAAATAATTTATATGGATCCAAATGTGGAATAGATACTACTAATATTATTTTTAACTATATATTTACTCTATAGGAATTTAACATGAGGCAGAGATGATGGTTGTAATTGGTAATGGATTATGATTACCTGATGAATTACCATTATAAAATATGGAAAAGTGGTTTTTTCATTGAGTTAAAAACATCATTCTACATTTTGAATGTTATGTCTATAAGATGACCCCTTAGATAATGATTTGAAGAATTTTGACTTCCATGTTTCTGGTGTTGGGAATTCTTCTATTTTATTTTAGTTTTAATTGCAGTATTCTCTCTCTAATAGAACTAAAAAGCATATGTAGAAGACTATGTGTTTTTGGAAATTGACAAATCAGAGAAATTTTTTTTGTTTCTATAATTTTTTATGATAAATAGTGTGTTTTGATATTTTTTAAGAGAGTATTTCTGCCACATGATTCATATTTAATTAAATATTTATTAAGTGAACTCAGTGTTATCTGTTTTCAGTTCATCTATGTAGCACTACGATGTGAATAGACCTTAGGGTGTATTACATGTGGTATGGAATTAAAATAGATATTAGTAATTTTAAATTGAGATTCTTGATTGATCAAAAGTTTCTTGAAGTGGAATAACTAAAAATGATATGCATCGACCTTTCCAATGCCAATGTAGAAATGGGACAATATATCGAGGGACTTTGTTGTGGGACTGACAAATGAACATCAAGGTAAAAATTTGGTTTGAGTTTTTGTTGTTCATATGACTATGTCTTTACATTTTATTCTTATTCTAGATACCATGAATTTCGGTCAAATTATTGATTTTACATCAATGATATAGTCTAGTTATATGGAGATCCCCTCTCTATTACATCTAATTGTGATCCCATGTTAAATTCTAACTTTTGTAGAGGCCTTCAATGTCACTGGGAACTAAACAAAATTTTAGCACAGACACAAATCCTCAATTCAATATACTATCAAAGTGAACTATTTATACATTAGAGGATATTATTTGAGCTTGTTAAATAGATTATTGGGGAATTTGGGATTATTATCATTCATTATTTGTGTTTTATTATAATAAAAAATTTCATTTCAGTATAAGGATGGCATATTGTTTTGGAATTTTATGGAAAGTGGTGTAGAAATAGAGTATTTTTGGATGATGTTAGGGAAAGGATGTTTATGGGATTAGAAATAGTAGATTATTTGGATAATAATGTAATGTTGATCCAACAATATATGAGGATAACTCAGAGGAGGCAGAAAATTTTTGTAGGTAACTAGTGGAAAGATCATCCAATTAGGTTAGGAGATCATCTCTTTTTTAATATTTCTCCAAGGAAATGTGTTATGAATTTTGGGATGAAATGAATGATAATTCCATGGTTAATTGGGACTGTTTAAATGTAGGAAAATCTAGGAATAATTTCCTACTGAGTAGCTTTGCCTCCGAGTTTATCTCAGGTAATCAATGTGTTTCATGTTTCTATGTCGAGAGAGTATGTTCTAGATTAAATCCATGTATTGATCCCATAACTAGTCATCTGGAAAATAACCTCTCTTAATAAGGGAAAACATTTCATATTTTTGATCATGGAGAGAAATTATTTTGGAATATGGAAATTCACCAAGTAATGGTTTAGTGAAGAAAAAAATAATTGAAGAAGTAACATGTGAATGTGAAAATGATATGAAGAGAATGTATCATTACATGTTTAATAATTGAATAAAAATTATGAAGACACAATTTCAAGAAGGAGATAGAATGTACCAACCTAGGTGCATATAAAATATTTTGGTTTCATTCTTGAATTAAATTGTTAAATTCATTGTAATTTTATAATGAAGTAAGTTGAATTTTTAGAAATTATGGATTTTATAGTGATGGAATATTATCATGCCCATTATGAATAGTAATCAAGCCAATACCCTAGGAACTAAACATATGAAAGAATAAATAAAATTTATGTATATTATAAGTGATATATTTATATTAGAAAATAATTAAATGATTGTGGTGAAAATGATAAATTAAGTGTTGGTATTTTCATAAAACATAAATCTATGTTTATTATTTTATTATTAATTTTACAATTTAAATTTATTTTTATTATAAAATAGATACACAAATTTATATTTTATTGTATAATGATTATAATATCATTTTATGTGACCTTATTTAAATTTTCAATGTGTTAAAAAATCTATAACAGTTTTAAAATTTGTGTTTTTTAATAAATAATGATTTTTATTGAAAATTAAATATAACATATTTTTAAAACCATTATCATTAAATGGATTTCATGCTTAAATTCTACACATAAAAAATGATAATGTTGAATTTTTGGTATTTTTATAAAATATATGAAAATTTTTGAATAGTGAAATACGATGGTAAACAATTCAAGCTAAATACGTGAATTATAGATTTAGGGATGATGAATGTATTTTGTATGCCCATTACCTATAACTATCCGTAATTATTTTAATATATTTAATTATTATTCTCAATCTATTTATATTCCTGAATAAAAATAATAAACTAATGAGTAAAATAAAAAAAAAACAATCATCTATTTCACTATAAGTTCCACCCCTTTCCACCTCTTCCCTCACACCTCAATTCCACATATCTTGTTTAATTTATTGCAAATTCCATTCCCAAGCCTTTTACCCACATCCAGTGTCTTTTGGTCACTCCAACAGGTCAAAACAATGTTTCTTAAGGATTTTGGGAGGGAGAATAATTTAAGAGGTTAAATCCTTCTTCATTTTCATTTATTTTCTTTTCAATTTCTTTTCTTTGCTTCATCTCCCCTCAACAACACATATACAAGTGAAAGGAAAACTCTAGGATCTTATATATACTAGAATTGTTTCATGTTTATAGAAAATTTCATCATCAATATCCTTCTATTTCACATCCATGACTTCTTTTAAAGGTATTTTTCATTAAATTACTATTATTTATTTGTTTCTAGGGGGTTTCCCATTCAGTTTTGGAGGAAAGGGTGTATTTTATGATTTAGGCCAAACTATGAGCCTGTTTCATGTTTCAAAAAACAAATTTTATTTTTTTATAAATCCATTATTTTTAAACATTTTACTCACATTCCACTTCCCAATTGGCATCCTCTAGTATATTAAAACCAACAAACCTATTTGGACCTCATAGGAACCCAAAATTATGATGGATTTTGGTATTATATTAAGCTATTAGTCCATCACATAAGACCATTCCCTACATTAAAAAACTTAAATATTAAATATCTAATTCAAAATTTTAAGGTTTTTTGGTGATTCCAACTCTCACCTAAGACCACTTACCCAAGGCGCACACCAAGGCTCTTTCCCCCACCTCTTTGGAGCTCATATTCTTCGAGAATTAAGGAAAAACTTCTCTGGATTTCTAAAATCGTCCAAATTTGAAGAGGTAACTTGTTTCTTTCATAACTCCAACAATTTTTACTCAATTCCCTCCATTTTAATTCTAAATGACCTATTAATCCTTATTTTAACCTCAAGTTCATTTTATTTTGTTTTTAAATTCATATACTATGTATTTGAGTCATTTAATTCAAGATATCTCAAGTATGAGGGTTTACATCCTTCCTTCTCCTATTTACTTAGGGGTTTTTCCTTTTCATGGGGTTTCATCCATATTTTCACGAAGTTCATAATTTTTAGAAATTAGGGATTCAACCATAGGGTTTCATCTTGGTCTTATTCCTATAATCATTTGTTTTTGGGTTTTATTTAACTCCCTTGTGGTGTGGCGGTGGTGCGTGTGAACTTTCGCACATGGATTTTGTGTTTTGATATTTATGGTAGTAGATTCCATATGTAAGCATTTCCTAATAAGTTTACATTCATGATTTATTTAGTTATCATGTCCATAATATGTTGTGTGTTGTGTGAAAACTATTTTTGGTAGCACTGGTTGAGCAGTTAATGTTATTGTAGTATTTTTGTGTAAAAATGTGGGTTTGTCTTGTGTATTCCATGTTGTACCACTTTGGTATATTTTAGGGTTCATGAAATTGTTTTATTAAATGGTTATTGGGATGAGAATTATTTCTATATGTTATGTTGGAATGAATTTTTCTTCAAAATAGGGGTTTTGTAAGGATTTTATGTGAAATTATTTTTTACATTCTCTAGATAGCTCTATAAATGTTTTAAAGGGTTTTTTGATTTATGTACGAGGTGCAACTATGTTGGAAAACTATTTTGGTAAGATTGTACATTTTAAATGGTAAATCATAATTTGAAAGGGGTTTTATGTGTTGTGTAATATCGTGGAAATGTTTTATAAAATCGTTAAAAGTATTTATTGATTTGTTAAATATATGTGAAATGCATTGTCAGCTGTTTTGGTGTGAGTATGGTTTCAAAATGAATTTTAATGGAAAAATTAATTTTTTGAAATTTTTGTGCGATGTTTGGTGTGTGTAATTTGGAAAAGGTATTTGAATGTAAAAATGGTATTTCATGGAATTTGGAACTTTTTTTAACATAAGAGTGAAAACACGATTATCAATGTTGGTGGAAGTGTACTAGTATGTTAGTGATCCTGTGGGGTTTGGCCCATGTTTCCTGTAGCATGAATGAAAATGAAAAAAAATAAATAAACTATGATGATGATTGTAACACCCCATGGTTTTAAAAATAAATTAAATTCCTGAAACTTTGTTTTATGTATATATTTATAACTATACATAAAACATAATTTTGAATCTTCAATGTTTTCAATTTCAAAAATAAATCATGAACAATTGTGTTCAGAAAGTTATTTGGAGTCGGATGGAACTAACTTGTTTTCTAGTGAATAGTAACATAACCATAAGAATAGTAATATGACACTAATATATAGTAAATTGTGTTAATATATTATTTTCTTAAGGCTTTAAGATAATAACATCTTGGTTAATTTTTCCAAGTGGTATAAAAGAGGTTATAGTTTTAAAATTGATTATTTCTGAATTATGTATGATTTTTAAAGAAAATTAAATTAATAATAATTAGAAAATTATTTTCAAAAAATGGAGTCAATTTTTAAATTTTACATTTCGAAAAATTGTATGGGTAAATTTTTTGTATTTTTCTGATACAATTGATTTTCGGTGAATAGTAAAAATACAGTTTTGAGTTTCAGTGTATTAATGACATCATTAAGGATATAATAAAGATGTAATGAATCTATTAATATTGGGTATAGTAAAATAATATTTATGGTGTCCCAAGTTGATAATACCTTGGTCAAATAGCATGGGCAAGCCCATGGTTTTTAAAATACCACTAATGAGGTGTCCCTTTGAAATTATTAAATTATTCCCTCTCTTTTGCTATAAATATCAAGCTATTCCTTCATTAAATTAATTCATAATTCCTCATAAATGAATCTCTGGCCTCCTTACCTCCCCATTAGTCCTCCTAAGGTTTCCTCAAGCCCCTATGGTCCCAAAATTCATGTTCTAGGAGTTACTCAACAAGGTAAGAAAATTCTAAATTTCATTATTTTTCCATTCAAGTTCTCTTTTATGTGGTATAACATTCATGTTTCCATACCATGTTATCATTGCATTATTATTTTTGTTATGTTATTTATTATGATTCATTTCAGTATGGGTTACCCTTGTCCCCTCTCTTTTTAATATTTTATATAACCATGTTGCATAGTCATTAGGCTGTCAAATTTTTGTAAAGGATTTCTCAATTAATATTTTATTTTGAGTTTCTTTATTTTCTTATTCTTTCCACATCTCCACTTAAAAAAGAATCATTAATGATCTATAAATTATTTATATCCTAGATTTTCTCATGTTCAATGAAAATCCATCATCATTATTCTCTCCCCTCCCTCTTATTCAAGGAATAAAAACATTGTCTGTGATACGTCGAATTTCTAACATCATGGATGATGTGATTTCAATATGCATTAATTATTTCATGTCTAGTCATGAAACCATTTTTATATTTGAAACAGATTATAATATATGTATTATTTCTCATCCATAGTTTTGGAATTAATTTTTTTATTCACATGTTTAATTTATGAGACAAAATGAGTTCGTTATTTTCAAATAACCACTTAAATAATTTAAAAAAAATCAATAAAATTTTAACACATGAATCATCCTCATATAAAACATCAAAATGATAAATGGTATAAATTACGATACTAAAAATATTTAAATACCTTTCCATTCCAATTCTAGGGTTTCACTACCTATCAACAATAATATCCATCATGAACCACTCCTGGAAAACATGTAACGAAAAAACCCAGAAACAATGCAAGGAACAAAATACTAACAAATAAAGGGTAAAATGATCAAATGAAATGATAATATAGGATATTATAAATATTTATATGTTTCTTTAAGATATTAATAATAATATTTTAACCATTATACAGGAATTTTAAACACATTTTAATTAAGAAGAACCCGAGGTAATGGAATTATTAACTCAATTTCCATTCCTTGGGTTATCCTTCTACTTTATCCATTATGTTGTATAAATAGTATTGATGTGATGAATTTTTGTTCATATAATATAGTATTATGTTTATATACAGTGTATAAACATGTACATTCCCTTTTATTAATTCTTACATCAATTATATTTTTATGGTACTTTCCTTACAAAATCCTTTTAAAAGTATCCCTAATAATTTTCAAAGGGATTGTATTTTTATATGTATATGGAATGAGTAATTTCTCTTTATTCCAAGAAACCCTATTACCATGATATTTTCCTTGGAAATTTTTTATGTTGGTTTGAGCTCATTATAGCTCAATATATTTTTGTTTGATCCCATTATAGCTCAAGATATGTTGGGTTGAGCACATTATAGCTCAAGATAAGTTAGGTTGATCCCATTATAACTCCAAATATGATGGGTGACCACCATTATATCTCTCCAATTCATTGGGTACTCTATAGATATACATTGAGAAAAAGTTTATTACATATATAAGGGTTAATGTAAGAGTGATATGATAATTTTTTCCCAAGGAAACAACATGAGTAAACCATGCATTCGAGTTTTTAGGATATGAGATTTATTGGTTTTTATGTTATCACATGACTAACACTTTTTATATTTATATCCCTTTATGATTTTTTTACTCATCCAATATTTTTTAAAAAAATTTCACAGTATATAAGGATGGGTAAGAGAATGAAGGGATTCATTATGTTTGATTTGGAGTGTTATCCATGAAATCATGCTTTATGTTTTAATGTCTTATATTTAAAAAAATGTATTTTTTTAATAGAGTACCCTTTGTATGATTGTGGTGTGTTGTGTATATAAGTTATCCTAATTCTTTAAGACTCTAAACACAAAAATATCATCAAAGTGTAATAATTTATGATCTTATATAAAATGAAATATTAAATAATTTTATAAGGGAGGGTCCTTATAGTTGGTATCATAGGATGGTTTAGATAACTTTAGGGGCTGGGAAGATATTTAAAGAATATGATAACTGATTTTTACCCTATGATTAATTTGAAATGTTATAGAATTTAAGGATTACCATGTTGCATCATCTATGTCATGTTTGTTCAGAAAGGTTGTCCGTAGAAGAAATAGTGAAGCTGAATTAGGAAGGAACCAAGAGGGTGATTTCTGTCTGAATCTCCTATCCGAAATGGTGGGAATTGTAAATGAGTAGTTTGTGACAGAAATGGATCAATTCACTCAAATGATAAATGGGGTTGGTATCCAGTCTTGATAGGAACATGATCATCCATGAAGAAACATGTATTGTATGGAGCACTTTGTGAGGCAATATCCTCCAGCATTTAGTGGAACCGCATATCCAGTGATAGTTGAAGGATGGATCAATGCTCTTGAAAAGTTATTTGATGTCATGGGATTTTTAGAACATCAAAAGTTAATACTACCAATTTATAATTTGGAAGGTGAAACCAATCAGTGGTGGTTTCTGGTTATAAATATGAGAGAAGGAGATGATCTTGGTATTCTATAATGGGATGGTTTCAAGAGTCTTTTTCTGGAAAAATATTTTCCAAAAACTGTTTGACTCAGAATAATGAAATAATTCATTGAACTGAAGCAGAATGATGATGATTTTATGGAAGCATATAAATACAATTTTACAAGACTATCCAGGTATGTACTAGATTTTACTCAGGATTGGAAGTAAAATTAATAGATTTTACTTTGGTTTGAAACCATTTTTACAAAGAGCTTTGGACTCACAAGATTTTAATCGCTATGAGAAGTGTGTTTGTTATGCTGAAAAAGTTGTGATGGAGTTTTCTAAAACATATGGGCATTGTGATGAAAAGAATAAGAAGCAGTCAGGTTGGTAGGAAATGGGGAAGAACTCGTCAAATAAGTCTGGAGGTAAGAAAATTTATTTCCCTTCTTGTGAAAAGTGTGGTTAAAGGAATCCTAGTGAATGTCCTATAAATTTTGGTAAATGCTACTGATGTGGGAATTTTTGACACATGTCTCATGATTTCAAGGAAAATTCTCCAAAATCTAATGAGTGGTCGACGATGCGATGCTTTAACTGTAAGGAATTGGGTCATGTTGCTCATGTTTTTTCTATGCTAGTTGCCCACGTAGGGAATCCACAAGATTAGAAGCATAAGGGTTTGGTAAAATATATTTTAACCACTTAAGAAAATGTAGATCCATCAAATTAGGTGGTATCAGGTACATTTCCTGTTTTTTCAGATTTTTCTAAAGTGTTTTTTGATTCACAGTCTACACATTCCTTCATTTCTGTGAAATTTTCAGAAAAATTGGGAATTCAACCTCATGAAATGAAACCAAATCTCTTGGTAAAAACACCTGGAAGAAATATTATAGAAAAAAGAAATTATAATAATCTACCTATCCTTTTTTGTGGAAAGAATATACCTAAAAACCTTATTGTTTTTTCTCCAGTAGATTTTGATGTTTTTCTAGGTATGAACTGGCTTTCTTTATATTATGATAAGATAGATAGCATAGAAAAAGAAGTTTTTTTAGAAAGAATACCAATTTTGTACAAGAATGAACCAATGTCATTAATAACATATCAAGAAGCTAAGAAACTGATAAGGTATGGAAATGAAGTTTTATTTCTCATATTTTTGAAGATAAGGGAACTATTCATATTAATGATGTAGTAGTGGTAAATGAACACATGTATGTTTTTTCCGATGATTTTCCTGGTGTTATTCCTAATTGAGAGGTTGAGTTTACTATTGACATAGTTCTTGATTGTAGGACAATTTCTAAACCTCCTTATCAAATGTACCAAATGGAACTTCTGGAATTAAAATAGTAGTTGTAAAAATTATTAGATAAAGGATTAATTCGACCCATAACTTCACCATGGGTCCCTCTTATTTTGATTGCTAAGAAAAAAGATGGTTCAATGAGACTTTCTTCGATTATAGAGCCTTAAATAACATTTCTTATAAAAATAAGTATCCCTTGCCTCATATCGATGACTTATTTGATCAACTCTAGGGAGCGTAGTATTTTTCGAAGGTTGACATGAGGTCGGGGTACTATCAGTTTAAAGTAAAGGATGAATAAATCCTCAAGACCGTGTTCTATAATAAATACGGTCATTATGAATTTGTAGTTAAGCCTTTTGGGTTAAATAATAAACCTTCTGTATTCATGGATCCTATGAATAGAATATTTCATGAGTTCTTTGATCTATTTTTGGTTGTTTTAATTGATGACATTATGGTGTATTCTAGAAGTAAAGAGGAGAATGAAAAACATTTACAGGTTGTTTTGTAAACCTTAAAAGAAAGGAAATTTTATGGAAAATTCAACAAATGTGATTTTTGGTTGCAATAGATTTATTTTCATGGGAACATTATAAATAAGGATGGAATAACAGTTGATCCAGCCAAAACAAAAGTGGTCGATGAATGGAGAAGACCTAAAAATGTTACAGATATTCATAGTTTTGTGGTTTAGGAGGTTATTACTGACAGTTTGTTAAAAAACATTCAAGGTTATCTATCCCGTTAACTAAACAAACATGAAAAGGGGTTAAGATTTTTTGGACATAAGAATGTGATGTTTGTTTTTAGGAACTAAATAAGAGATTGGTGAATGATCTAGTTTTGGCATTGACTTCCCAAAGTTGTAATTTGTTCATCTACAATGATGATTCATTGAAGGGACTTCATTGTGTTCTGATGTAGAATGATCAGGTAATTGCATATTCTTAAAGACAACAAAAAACTCATGAGTTAAATTATCCCACACATGATTTTGAATTTTTAGTTGTGGTTTTTACATTGAAAATTTTGAGGCACCATTTTTACAAATCCAAATACCAAATATATAATGACCATAAAAGTCTGAAGTATATATTCACTTATAAGGAATTAAACATGATGCAGAGAAGATTTCTTGAACTAAAAAAAGATTATGATTAGAAGATAAATTACCATCCAAGAAAAGAAAACAATGTGGTGGATTCCATGAGTCGAAACATCATGAATAATTATACATGTTACATTTAGAACATGATCCCTTGGTTAATGATTTTTTGAATTTCGGATTAGAAGTTGTTTGTGTGGGGGATACATCTATTTTGTTTTAGGTTTCAGTGCAAACATTATTATCAGACAGAATTACGAAAGTGCAGAAGGGAGATCATGAGCTACAGAAAAAGGTAGAATTGGTTAAAATTGGTATGTTTCCAGAATTTAATCTTGATAAAGATTGTGTTTTAAGACTTAGAAAAAGGTTGTCTGTGCCTTATGATTCCAAGTTAAAGAAATTATTGTTTATTGAAGCTCATAGTTATCCAATTTTTGTTCATCCTAGCTATACTAATATGTAAAGAGACCTTCGAGAGTATTATTAGTGGGATGGAATGAAAAGAGATATTTTTGATTTTACTGTGAAATTATTGACATGTCAATAGGTTAAAGCAGAGCGAAAGTTACCGAAGGATATGATTCAGCCTTTTCTAGAGAGAGAATGCAAATAAGATAATGTATCCATGTACTTTGAGGTAGGACTATCAAAGACTTATCAAGGTAATAATGCGATTTGGTTTATTGTTGATCGACAAACAAAATCGGCACATTTTCATTCAATTTGAGATACAATGTCTTTGGATCAACTATCTCGATTATACCTCAAAGATAATGTCAGGCTACATAGGGTTCCTATTTCTATTGTATCTGACCGAGATCCTAGGATCACATCAAACATTTTGAAGGGGATTTTAAGTTGCTAAGAAGAGAATTAAATTTCAGTACCGCTTTTCATCCTCAATCAGATGGTCAGTAAGAACGAACGATTCAGACTTTATAGGATATGTTTCAATCTTATTCCATGGACTATTAGGGAAGTTGGGAGCACATATTTCTATAGTTGAGTTTTCTTATAATAATATATTTCATTCAAGTGAACAGATCGCACCTTTTGAGGCATTGTATGGGAAGCGGTGTCAATATCCATCTTTTTGGGTTGAAGTCGGGAAAAGGATGTTGATGGCACTAGAACTAGTAGAGGAAGGGGCTGAGAAAGTGATGATGATCCAATATCACATGAGGATAGCTCAGAGCAGGAAAAAATGTTATGTAGAGAACTGAAGGAAAGACTTCTCTTTTGAGGTAGGTGACATTTTTTTCCTTAAAATCTCTCCTCGGAAAAGTGTGACGTGTTTCGGTAAGAAAGGGAAGCTAAGTCTATGGTTCATTGGTCCTTTTGAAATCCTAGATAAGGTTTGAACAGTTGCATACCGAGTAGCTTTTCCTTTGATTTTGTCTTAGGTACGCAATGTTTTTCATGTGTCGATGTTGAGGAAGTGTGTTCTGGATTCATCACATGTCTTGAGCCCAGAAGCAGTTCAGCTAGAAGAGAACCTTTCATATAAAGAGAAACCAGTTCAGCTTCTTGATTAACAGGAATAGGTATTGAAGAATACTATAATCCCCTAGGTAAAGGTTTTGTGGGGAAACCACATGGTTGAATAAGAACATGGGAGTCGGAAAATGCTTTGAGGTAAATGTACCCACACTTGTTTAATGAGTAAGAAAAATTTTGAGGATACAATTTCTTGAAGTTGGGGATAATGTAACACTTCATGATTTTAAAAATAAATTGAATTCTGGAATATATGTTTTATGTAGAAGTTGATAATTATCATTTAAACATAATTTTGATGCATCTATGTTTTCAATTTTGAAAAACAATCATCTATAATTGTGTTCAGTAAGTTATTTGGAATCTGATGGAACCAACATGTTTTTGGTGAATAGTGACATACCCTTATGAATAGTAATATGGATAGTAATATGACCCTAATGAATAGTAAAATGTATTAATATTTTATTTTCAAAAGGCTTTAATATAATAACATCTTGGTTAATTTTTCAATTTTATACTAAAGAAGTTAATGTTTTAAAATTGTTTTTTAATTTAAGTACGATTTTATTTGAAAATTAAATTAATAATATTTAGAGAATTATTTTCAAAAAATGGATCTCATTTCTGAATTCTACACGTCAAAAAAATGATAAGGGTAAATTTTTGGGATTTTTCTGATACCGTTGATTTTTTCAGTGAATAGTAAAAAATAGTTTTGAGTTTCGGTGTATTAATTACATCATTAATGATGTAATAATGATGTAATGAATCTGGTAAACTTGGGTATAGTAGAATAATATGTGAGGTTTACCAAGTGGCTAATACCTTGGGAAAATACCATGGGCATGCCCATAGTTTTGAAAATACCACAAATGAGGTGTCCCTTGGAAATTATTAAAATATTGCCTAGCTTTTGCTATAAATACAAACCCATTCCTTCATTAAATTCATTCCCAATTATACAACAATGAATATTTGTCCTCCTTACATCAGTATTAGTACTTCCATGGATTCCTTAAGCCCCTAAGGTCCCAACCTTCTCGTTCTAGGAGTTACTCTACATTGTAAGAAAATTCTAAATTTCTTTTTTTTTCCATTCGAGTTCTCTTCTATTTTGTATAACATTCATGTTTCCATACCATGTTTTTATTACCATCTTATTTATGATATATTATGTATTATGATTAATTTCTGGATGGTTTACCACTTTCCCTTCTCTTTTTTAATATTTTCTAAATCCATGTTGCGTAGCCGTTAGGCAGCCGAATCTTTGTAAGGGATTTCTCAATTATTCCTTTATTTTGTGTTTCTTTATTTTCTTATTATTTCCTCATCTCCTCTTACCCCAGAGGAAGGAAAGCACCATAAATTATATATATTCTGTATGTTCTTAAGTTCATGGAAAATCCACCATCATTCATCTCTCCTCTCCCACTTATTCAAGGAATAAAAACATTGTTTGTGATGTGTCGAATTACCAACATCATGGACAATGTGATTTCAATTTGCATTAATTCTTTCATGTCTGATCATGAAACCATTTTTATAGTAGAAATAGGTTATAATATTTTTATTATGTCTCATCCATGTTTCTGGAATTATTATTTTTACACTTGTTTTAAATTTATGAGACAAAATGAGGTCGTTATTATCAAAGAACAACTAAAATGATTTAAACAAACATCATTAATATTTAAACTTATGAATCATCCTCATATAAAACATAAAAAATCATAAATGGTATAAATTATAATACTATAAATATGTAAATACCTTCTCCTTCCAATTTAGGAGTTTCACTTCGAAACGACAATAATATCCATCATGAACCAATAATGGAAAACATGTAAAGAAAACCCCCCAAAACAATGCAAGGAACAAAATACTAACAAATAAAGGGTGAAATTATATAATAAAATGATCATATAAGATATTATAAAGATGTTTATGTTACTATAAGATATTAATAAAACTCTTTTAACCATTATAATATATATTTAAACACATTTGAAGTAATAAGAACCTGAGGTAAGGGAATTCCTAACCCAATTGTCATTCCTTGGGTTAACCTTCTACTTTCTCCATTATGTTTTATTAAGATTATTGGTGTGATGAATTTTTGTTTATATAATTTATTATTATGTGTATATATAGTTTATAAAAATGTACATTCCATTCTATTAATTCTCACTTCAATTATATTTTTAAGGGACTTTCGTTATAAAATATTTTTAAAAGTCTCGCTAACAAATTTCAAGGGCATTGTATTTTTATATGTATATGGAATGAGTTCTTTCTTCTAATTTCAAGATAATTTATTTCCATGATATGTTCCATGGAAATTATTTATGTTGGGATGAGCCCATTATATCTCATGATATGTTGGGTTGTGCACATTGTAACTAATGATATGTTGGGTTGAGCCAATTATTACTCAAGATATAATGGGTGAGCCGCATTAAAGCTCTCCAATGCATTGGGTACTCCGGAGATGGATGTTAACCAAAATATTATTCCATATATAAGGGTGAATGTAAGAGGGATATGGTAAATATGTCCCAAGGAAACAACATGAGTATACCATGCATTTGAGTTTTTATGAAATGGGTATTATTGGTTTTTATGTGATCACTTGACTAGTAATTTATATCCTTATATACCTTACTAAGTTTTATACTCATCAGCAGTTTTTATAATGTTTTTCACATGATATAGGGATGGGTAAGAGAAATTAGGTATTTTCATTTTTTGATATGGAGTGTTGTCAAGGATATCTTGCTTTATATTTTAATGCCTTATATTTTGAAAAAAATGGAAACTGTTTTTAATAGAGTCCTCTTTGTATGAATATGGTATGTTATATATGTAAGTTATCCTAATTCATTAAAACACTAAACCTGAAAAGATCCTCAATGTGTAATAATTTATGTTATGGTTAAAATTCAAGATTAAGTTACGTTATAAGTCCGGGTCCTTATAATGATGATGTTGGGTGACCACTCAGTTATGTGTATGATCTATACTAGTGGCTCGTGTGAACAAGAAGAGATATTGGTATGGTTACTTTCACTGAGATACGAGGTATGAGGGTCCCACAGTGAGAAACTTCCTTGGAGCGTTTCCTTTGCTAGGGACCATTGGACATTTTACACTCATTATTTGAATATGGTGTGTTTGGCTGAAAAAATTCAACATCTTCTAAATTTTATTTAAAAGTGTTGATTCTTTAAAATAGTCCACATGAAAACTGATTTTATTTAATGTTTCATTTCCTAAAGATTTTTTTTGAGTATTTCTTGTTTACAAAACATGAAATATTTTGGTCTTATAATGATTATCACATGAAATATTTTTTTGGTGCAATCCTACTGGTATTTTTCTCATGCCGTACTTACATCTTTGGGTGTAAGTAGACCTAGTAATCTTTTTTACAGGTTTGGGTAGATCTCTTAGAACTTGTGGTCTAGGTTTCTAGCGGTCCATCGTGGTGTGGTATTGTGGAGAAGGCTTGAGGGTGATTCTACATCGCCTTGGGGTGGTTATTGGGGTGTCCATTTTGGATTTATTATTTCCTTTAACTCTTTGGGAAATGTATAAACCTTGTTTCCCAATTCTGATTTTTTATTATAGGCTTGTTTCAGGTAAATTTTCAGATTTATTTTATTTATTTATTTTGGTTGTCCTATTTATCCAATATCAACTCAATCATTCCAAAACACACATATATGATACCCGAGCACTTGTTACAACACTTTTAGGATAGGAACTCCCTTTATGTCTTTCCATAGACCGAGTCGGGTGCCAATTTTGAAGGTGACAAGATCTGGTTTGTGACAAAGTGGTATTAGAGGAGGTTCGCACATTGGGTCATGTTTTTTGGGGAAGAGACAGGATAGTTCAAGGATAGTATTTTGGGGACATAAACTTCTGATTATGAGTAGGGTTTTTGGAAAACACACCTCATGATGAGATTCAAGTTTCCAGTGGATGTTGAGTTTTATCTGATCTGTTTGTTCCTCATTGTCCATTAATGATTGGGAAAAACAAAAATATAGTTGGGTTGATGGTCCCAAATAGCTCGTAGGTCCTAGAAATCCATGAGGAGCCATGAATATTTCCCAATAACACACTCCATTATGGTGAAGGGATCGAAATACGACCACTAACCATATATCAAATTCACCCACCGATAGTAGTTTCCTCTCGTGTTGTATTGTGTCTTTTTGTTTTGGAATCTTGGAAATATGGTTTTAAAATAAAAATGACTTGGTTTTATGAAATGTGAAAGTTTTGTGAAATGGTTTTCTAATAAATTTAATGTTATCCCATTTTATAATGGGTTGAAATTAATTTCATAGATTGTTTTGAAATGGTAAATAGTGTGTTTACAAAATCTTTTAAAACCTAAATTTTGTTATAGTGGGTTTTGAAATTCTGTTTGAAATAAAATTTTTTGAACTATGGAAAATTATTTGGAATGGAATAATGTATTTTAAAAATTTTGTGTGGGGGTTGAAAATGGATTTTTATTTGGAAAATTCCTGGCATTTGAAAAGAATTATGATATTTTAGAAACTTGTTTTGAAATAAGAAGAGTTGAGTTCTTAATTAAATGGTGATTTATGAAATAATGTTTTCCCGAAATTAGAGGTATTTTTAAATGGGTTAAAATGTTTTGAAATAGTTGTGAATTTCATGAAAGTGATTTTTTTATTGAATGATGGGTGATTTTATAAATTGTTTTGAAAGGTGTAAATTGAGTTTTGATTTTATGGTTAGTTTTTTAGTGAATGGGAAAGTGTGGTAAAAATGTTTTGATTTCGAAAAGAGGAAAGGATTGGTTTTCGTCATTGGTGTTCTCATGGGTAACCACATGTATGGGTTTATATGGGAATATGGATGGTTAATGGCTTGAATAGATGAGTTCCAGGATGTGTATGAGGTGGGTGCTCGATGTGGTATGTAAACATGCATTTGTGAGGCTCATGAGATACCATTGGTAAATGCACAACCCCCAAACATTATTTTATACGAATTATTTTTGATGGAAATTGTTATTTTTTTGATAATGTGTGGTTGGGAGGTGTGTGTTATGTGTTTTAGGGATTGTTATTTTTGGATGTTTCATGTTCAAGAACCCATCTTGTTTAAAAGATGTTTTGGGTTGGTGTTTCGTCGATAAGTTGGAATGAAGCGTTGTTCAGTTGTCTCTTTTGAGAAAAAGTTCGGGAGTTCAATGTTGTGGCTCCCCTCATGTGTTCAGTTATCGTATGTGGTATGTTGTGACCAAATATCCATCTTGGTTGGGTCCCTGGTTTTTTTTTGGCTAGGTTATACACCCATAAATAGTTAATGCTTGATTGATATGTGAACCATGGTGAATCTCCATTGGATGATCCTCAAGTTGATCAGTAAAAGGACATTATTCTTGAGATTTGGAAATTGAGTTTACCCATCTTCTTTTTTGGTTATGTGGATCCCCTTTGAGAGGGAGAGTGGTTGTGGGATGTTAAAATAGACGTTAGTTTCTTATGTTTTTTGAGCCTTCTAAGGTGAATGAAGTTCAGGGTTGTCTGTGTAGATTTATGTCTTAAAGGGACATTTGGTATATCGTTAGTCTCATCAAAGAAAGAGTTCATGTTAGGCCACTACTGTGGAAAATATGCCTAATATTTTCTATTATGGATGCTTTCAAGAATCGTGTACTATTTGGGGCTCTTCATAAGGTTCCTCTCCTTGTATTTTTATTATCTGAAGTGGTCATGTTCAAAGACGCCTTTCGATGTCATGTGTTCGTTTGACAATAAGAGTGAAGGTTGTGCAATATTATGAGAGTATCTATTTTTTTAGATGCAAGTCTCCCTTTAGGTAATTATGAAGTCCTATGTTCTATTGAAAGGTGTTTCTATGTGTCCTTCCATTCAGTTTTTCCCATCCGAAGAAACAAGGGGTGATGTGGGTGAATCCATTAAGCCCTTGTTTTTGTATAATGATGGGTTAGGGTAAAGTGAGTTTGAAGTGTGTCATGTCTCATGGAACCCATATGTGATCACAGTGTAGTTGTTTTTGGAACTAGAAGGAGAACATCTGTTTAGGGATTTCTAAAGCCTGATTGCAAGGCAAGAGATACTTTAATCATATGAACTCTAGCCATAGGTCCCGTAGTGAAGCTAGAATGTAGTCAGGGAAAATTTTTAGGTCTTTCAAACATTTGGTCAAAGTATTATCCTTAATATGAATTACAAGAATAGTTTAAACCTTTGGTGTAGTCTTCTTTTTTTAGTTGTTCATATTCGGTGTTAGAGGTGGGGGGACCTTGTTTTAATGTTATATCTTGATTTAATGTTATTATCTTGGGTTTCTATTGAAGTTTTAGGGAAAATGATGAAATTTGGGATAGGTAGATTGAAGATCATAGTTTGTTCATGGTTAGTAGTAACCATGTGCCAATCTAGAAAATTCTGTGATAAGATACCATAGCTTCTAGACAGTCTCTACATGTCCACATGCCTTAGACCATGTAACTGTGCGAAGCTTCCCATTTGGATAGAATTCTCTGCACGGTTTGAGAATGATTTCCCAAACCATGCAGACTAAATGTATGGTCGTGCCAACTATTTAAATATTGGGGTCTTTTCGTGCAAGCCAATGCTGGTCAGTTAAGATGGTCGGTTCTTACGGTGGGAATACCAACTATGATTGTAGTACCCCCGGTTTCTGGTATGTAACCCTTACTTGATGATTTTCTTTTTTTTAAAGTTATGGGTGACGTATGGGAGAATCGAGAGATCCTGGAGTGATGTTGGAAGCAATGGGGAAGGCGCACAGGTGGTGCACGGTTTGGAAAACCGTAAGGCCAAACCATGCATGTCTGACTGGGGAGGCAGTGGCTTCCGCACAGTCGGCGCACGGTGAAGGGAAACCGTGCGATGAGGCCATGCATGAAGTATGGCCAAGGCAGAAGCTAATGCACGGTTTGCGCACGGTTTGTCAAATAGTGTGGACTAACCGTGCGGTCACAAAAAATTAGATCTTAAAATTGTGGATGTAACTCGTTTTGCTTTTAATTTCCTTGTTAAAGCTCCTAAGAGGCCCCAACTCGGGATTACTCTCCCTTGAAGGTTGGAAAACTTCTCCCAAGCGTTCCAGAGGCGATCCGAAGGCTTCTCTTGGTGAATCAAAGCCGGATTCTTAAGGTATGTGATCGTTCTTGATCAGTTTCTTATATCTACTTAGATATACGTGTCCTCTTATCTCATTTTCTTAGATCTACGCCTATTATGGGTAGATCTAAGGGTGTGGATGCCAAATATGACAAGATTTGGTCTTGGCTGTGTTAGGAGAAGAGATCTAATTAGGGTTTTTGGAGTTTTGACCCAGTGTTCTTGAGCGTTCTTCATCTATTGCTTGGTTTCACCTAATTTGTTGAGGTAGGTGGCTTCACAATCGATTCCTCTTTCTTAGAACTTGAAGGATTAGTTCAAATTTCGTTAATCTCTTGGTTTAGATTGTGAAATTTTTGTGCAAAGCATGTTATGAATCTTCTTTAGTGATGATTTATGGGTTTTGATGAAATTGTGGAAATTGAAAGAATGGTTTGTGAAAAGTGTTTTGGTTTCTTGAATTTAAAATAGTTATTTAAAAATATGGATTTTCAGGATTTAGAAAATGGTTTGTGAGAAAAAGGTTTTCAATAAAATGTTGTTTTATTTAAATGGTTTTGGAATGATTGAAATGGTGTTGTTTTGGGCATACTTGTAGTGTGTGTTCATCTTCCATTTATGAGGCTTTGTTGAAATATGACCTTATGCTTAATGCCAAAGGTTTAATGTAACATGGGGAATAATTACCTTGTGACGACTTGGTAGATCGATGAGAAACCACTCATGAGTATGGAACTGTCATAATGATGCATACATAGTGGAATTCACGGGTTGTGAACGGGTTGGTTGTGTGGATTTGTGAAATGGAATGAAAGTACCAAAATGGAAATGTGAATTTGATTAGGAAACTTTTATTGGTTGCTTTTGATGGAAAATGGTTTTTGTTGGAAAATGGATTGGCATGGAACTTTGTATATTGCGAACTATTTTGGAATGGTTTTATATAAATTGTTTTATATAAATGTGCTAACATGTTTTATCCTAGAGGCATGGGTTGGGATATAATCACGGAAAACCTACTGAGTTTCATTAATCACCCCCTGCTTTGGCACATTGGTGCTTTTGTAGATGTCATATACTAGGATGTTGGAAAAGGTAAAGTGGCACATGTTTATAACACTACTTCAGGATACTTGGGCTGGTTCGTGATGTTGGAGCTTGGAGGATGTGGAGCATGGAGTTGGGTTGTCGTCTTGTATTCTTGTAGTTGGTATTTCCTCTGTTTAATCTGATTCAATGTTGGTTTCCATTGTGGTACTCTTGGTTGGTTTATGATAAGATAAATGGTAGAGTTGTTTTGGTTGTAAATCATGTGTCATATAGTGGTTTCATGGAGATATTTATTTAGTTGATTAGTTTGGTTATGATTGTTGGTTTTTTGGTATGTTATAAAAGGGTAAATTGTCCCCCACTTATTTTGAAACCCTTCATAATTTATTTC
Source organism: Viscum album (assembly GCA_963277665.1). Taxonomy (NCBI): domain Eukaryota; kingdom Viridiplantae; phylum Streptophyta; class Magnoliopsida; order Santalales; family Viscaceae; genus Viscum; species Viscum album. Next base: position 1,958,414,014 of record OY728127.1, read on the forward strand.
CAGCCTTTGGTGCCTTGGGGATGTCACATAACTCCAAGTAATGACTCATTGCACTCTCAAGCCATTGAGAATTGGCGGGTCATTACAAATGGTATCAGTTTGTTCGGTCCTTACCTAACAAGTGTTCATCGATGTTCTTGGTCTTGGAGTCGAAGTTCCTTCTTGTCTATTCATTGTTTTGTCATCTTAGACAAGAGTAGGATTGTCGGAACTTGAAATGTATAGCATAAAAGGACGTAGCTAACCCGTTTATGCTGAACATTAAAGTTACCAGGGTGTTGGGTACATAAGTGTTTTGGATACACTTCTAGAATGTTGGAAACCTCATTATCATGGGTTTATCCAATGAGATGAGCGTGGCATGAATTATAGAGGAATGAATTCTCACTAGGATTGCATAAATTATTTTGTGAAATGGATTATGGTTTGATGCAAAAGCGTGATTTTTGAAAATTTTAAGCATGTTTTAAAATAAAAGATTTTGAAAAGACAATGGTTGATGTATTTTTAAAATAGTTTGATTTTCAAAAGAAGGAAAAGATATGTTTTAGAAATTTTTGGAAATTGATGTTGTGATAGTGGTGTAATAGATATTGAAATTCTAAGCCTTAAGTTCCTATGAAGTGATACTAACAGCGTGCGTTGTTTGTATGGAAAATGTCACCTCATAGATGTCATAGAAACCAAATGGAATAAGCTGCGGAGAATGTGGTTGCACTTGAACCACGTGTGAACAAATAGCTAGTTCAGAGCATCATTCACGAATTTCAAGCTATAGACATGGGGAATCAGAGAGATGAGTCATGGAATGTAGACCATTCCTTTCAGTTTTAGAAGCAGAATCCACCCATCTTTCGGGGTGATTCTGAACCAGAAATGGCGGAGGTGTGGTTAAGCACGATGAATCGTATCTTCGATTTCATCGGTACCCTAGTAGAGCTGAAAGTAATGTTGGAGACATATATTCTAGAGGATCTTGCACGACAGTGGTGGGAGCTGGTGGTGCAGGCTAAGCTGGATCAAGGCCTGGGCTGGGAGGAATTTGAGGAATTGTTTAATAAACAATTCTATCCTCACACGTTCAAGATCCAAAGGACAACTGAATTTTTCATCATGTAGCCGGAAAATCTATATGTCATAGAGTATGAAGCTAAATTCATGAATTTAGTACACTTTGGACCAGAAGTTGCTACAAGTGCATCGCTGAAGGCACACATCTTTGAATTAGGATTACGACAGGAGATTCGCTCAAAGATTGCTGTGCTCTGTATTACAGATTATTTGGAGATGGTAAATAGAGAAACAATATCAAAAGGAGACATATCAAGAGTTATGGGAGGAGTAAGTATGATGATACCCACAGAAACGGGTGCGAACTCTAATGTCGGGAACAAGCGGAAGAGGGACACCTACTTCCAAGGAGGGAGTGCAAATTAGAATAAGACGGCTGGATCAGTGAATCTTCCTCCACGACCCATGATGAAAGCTGGGTGTTTTCAATGTGGCACGATTGACCACATGAAATGAGAATGTATAACACCACCAAGAGCTTGCCACAATTTCATCAATATTGGGCATATTCAGTGATATTGTCGTAGTGATTCGAGGTCGGGTGCACGTGACACCTCCCAAGAGTCGCAAGCATCTTATGCTTCGACAGGGCGAGGATAGAAAAATCATCCTCTCCAGCAGAACAGAGCTAGTTATGATGATTCCAAGAATACCATGACACCTCAGGATTGGGAAATATCAACAAGGCAATAAGGAGAATAGTGCAGCAAGAAAGAAATTGTATGGAGCGGAACAGGTGATTGTGGATGACCAGTCTAGACCGTCTACGGTGAGAGGTAGGATTCATTTGAATTCTACCATAATTCAAGTGTTATTCGACACAGGCGCATCCCATTATTTTCTTGCTTCTCGGATTGCTGATTTTATGAACATACAACTTGAAATGATGCCTTCAGTGTTAAAACTACAAACTCCTCTGGGTGAAAGAGAATGTCAAGCCTTTATGTGTAGAGCATGTGCTATAACGATTGATGGAGCTGAGCTGAAATGGGACTTCTCCATGTTGGATATGGATGTCTATGATATAATCCTGGGTATGGATTTGTTGAAAACATTTAAGGATCACATCTGCTGTTATGGGAGAACGGTTAGTTTCACGACGGAGGACGGAATCGACCATCTCTTTAGAGGAGAGAGGATGGTAAAGAAAGGTGCAAAGATCTTGTTGGCACCAATGGTGGGAACAATATCTTACCAATTGGCAGCGTTGAATTTGGAATCATTGGGAGTGATCGTGGAAAATAGTATTCCAACTGTGGTGGATCAATTTCCTGATGTTTTTCCTACAAACTTCTCAGGGTTACCACCTGTAAGAGAAGTAGAGTTTACGATTGATCTCCTTCCGGGGACCAGTCCTATCTCACTTCCATATTATAGGATGGAACCAACGGAGTTAAAGGAATTGAAGGTGTAGTAAGAGGGGCTGAAAATAAAAGGTTTTATTCAGCCAAGCATGTCCCCGTGGGCAGCACCTGTTTTGATTGTAAAGAAAGCAGATGGAACTTTGAGGCTATGTGTGGATTATCGTAAACTTAACCAAGTTACGATAAAGAATAGATATCCACTTCTACTCATTGATGACCTGTTTGATCAACTGAGAGGATCTAAGTCAATCTCGAAAATTAACTTACAATCAGGATATCACCAGTTGTGAGTTCGGAAGGAGGATATCCTGAAGACAACATTCAGAAGAAGATATGGCCACTACGAATATGTAGTCATTCCTTTTGGTCTTACGAATGCACCAATAGTCTTCCTGGCTTTGATGAATCGGATATTACATCCATATCTGGATTCTTTTGTTGTGGTGTTTGTGGATGACATATTGGTGTATTCAAGAACAAGGGTTGTGCATGAGAAACACTTGGAAACAGTGTTGGAAATCTTGAGGGACCATCAGTTGTATTCCAAATTCTCAAAGTACGATTTCTGGATAAAAGAAGTATGTTTTTTGGGCTATGTCGTTTCTGAGAAAGGTGTTTTAGGGGATCCAGAAAAGATAGAAGCTGTTATTTCTTGGTAATTACTGAAGAATGTCTTTTAAATACGATGTTTTCTTGGTCTAGCTAGTTATTACCGACGCTTTGTGCATAACTTCTCACGACTAGCTTCACCCATGATAGCTTTGGGAAAGAAAAATAGTGCATTTCAAAGGACTGAAGAATGTCAGAGATCTTTTCAAGAGTTGAAAGTTATCCTTACATCAGCACCCATCTTGATTTTTATAGAATCAGGACAGTGGTATGTGGTGTATTGTGATGCTTCGGGAATAGGGTTGGGTTTTTTTCTCATGCAAGGAGACTATGTTGTTGCTTATGGTTCAAGGCAGTTGAGGGTGCATGATAAGAATTACCCAACACAGGATTTGGAGTTAGTTTCAGTTTTCCATGCCTTGAAGACTTGGCGTCATTATCTCTTTGGTGGGAAGTTCACTATGTTTATAGATCACAAAGTCCTGAAACACATTTTCTCATAACGAGATTTGAATCTGAGGCAGTGGAGATGGATGGAGTACCTTCAAATGTTCAACATTGACTTAATGTATACACCGGGTAAGGGAAATTTAGTGGCCGATTCTTTAAGCAGAAAGTCGTATACTCAGTTGGCGAAAGAAGCTTCATATGAATGGTAGTTGATGTCAGTCTTTGCTGACATGCATGTGGAATGTGAAAACTGAGGTAATGTTGCAGTTTTCTTTTCATTTACGCTTGTTCCTGAACAGGTAAAAGTGGTCAAAGAGGCACAAACATCTGATGCGGAATGTCTGATAATGAGTTCAAAACTCAGTGGCGGGGAGACCATTGATGGCTGGAAACTGGAAGCGGGATCAGTTTTGTGTTTCAGAGATCAGATGGTTGTACCTATATTTTTTCAGGAACAACACTTTAATGATTACCACCATTCAAGATGGACTGTACATCCGGGTAAACAGAAGATGTATAATGCGCTAAAGGCACACTTTTGGTGGAGCATCATGAAAAGGAAGGTGGACGAATTTGTCTCGTAATGCTTAACTTGTCAACAGGTTAAAGCAGAGCATCAAAGACCAGCTGGTTTGTTACAGTATTTACCTATCCCAGTGTGGAAATGGGAGTATATAGCAAGGGATTTTGTTACAGGTATTCCACGATCGGTCTGGAAACACGATGCCATTTGGGTGATAGTGGATTGTCTAACCAAGTCGGCCCATTTCATCCCAATTCGTGAAACCAATATGGTGGAAGATATTACAAAAAACTATATCTAGGAAGTGGTAAAGAGACATGGTGTATGAGTGTCTATCGTCTCAGATAGATATCTGAGGTTCACATCTCGTTCTTGGAAATCCTTACAACAAGCGCTTGGGACTCAATTGACTATGAGTACGGCGTATCATCCTCAGACGGATGGGAAATCTGAGCGGATGATAGAGATGTTGGAAGACATGTTGTGGGCTTTTGTAATGGATTTTGGTGGCTCATGGGAGGAGCATATACCCTTAGTGGATTTCTCATACAATAAAAACTATCATGCCTTTTTACGCATTGCTCCGTTCGAATCATTGTGTGGGCATCCTTGTCGTTCTCCACTATGCTGGGTGGAAACTGGTGAAACTTCACTAGTCGGGCCGAGCCTTGTACAAGAAACAACGGAGAAGATTAAATTGATTTAAATGAGGGTGGAGATGGATCATGGTCATCAAACATCTTATGCAAATCACCATCGCAGATTGTTGGCATTCGTTGTGGGTGATCATGTCTTCTTGAGGATCTCTCCAAGACTTGGACAACGTCATTTTGGGAAGTAGGGAAAATTATCTCCTTGATATATAGGACCTTTTGAGGTACTAGAACGGGTTGGAGAGGTGGTGTAACAGTTGGAATTACCACCATGGTTCAGTTCAGTGCATAATGTGTTCCATGTATCTTAGTTGAAGAAGTATCTTCCTGATCCTGACGGTGTGATCAGATGGGATCATGTTGACCTAGAGCTGGATGTTTCGTTGGTACATATCTCGGTGTGGATTGAGGATAGGAAGGATAATGTCTTTCGTGTAAAAATCTTCGGCCTAGTGCAGGTTTTGTGGCAACATGGTCAGATTCAGGAAGAGACTTGGGAACGCGAGAAAGAAACAAAGGAGCAGTGGCCAGAACTCTTTCAGTCATGAAATGTTTTTATACTTTCTCAGGACGGAAAGGCCAATGGTGGGGAGAATTTAGTACCCCCAGTTTCTGGTATGTAACCCTTACATGATTCTTTTCTTCGTTTTAAAAGTTATGGGTGACGTATTGGAGAATCGAGAGATCCTGGAGTGAAGTTGGAAGCAAGGGGAAGGCGCACGGGTGGCGCACGGTTTGTCAAACCGTGCAGCCAAACCATGCATGTTTGACTGGGGAGGCAGTGGCTTCTACACGGTTGGTGCATGGTTAAGGGAAACCGTGCGATGAGGCCATGCATGAAGGATGGCCGAGGCAGAAGCTAAGGCACTCATAGCGCACGGTTTTTCAAACCGTGCAGACTAACCGTGCGGTCACTTAAAATTAGATCCTAAAATTGTGGATCTAACTCATTTTGCCTTAAATTGCCTTGTTAAAGCTCCTAAGAGGCCCTAACTTGGGATTACTATCCCTTTATTGTTGGAAAACTTCTCCCAATCATTCTTTAGGTGATCTTAAGGCTTCACTTGGCGAATCAAAGCCCGATTATTAAGGTATGTGATCGTTCTTGATCGGTTTCTTAGATCTACTTAGACCTACTTCTCCTATTCTCTCATTTTCTTAGATCTACACCCATTATGGGTAGATCTAAGGGTTTGGATGCCAAATATGACAATATTTGGTCTTGGTTGTGTTAGGAGAAGAGATCTGAGGGGGGTTTTGGAGTTTTGACCAAGTGTTCTTGAGCATTATTCGTCCGTGGCTTGGTTTTTCCCAATTTATTGATGTAGGTGGATTCACTCTCGATTCCTCTTTCTTAGAACTTTAAGGATTAGTTCAAATTTATTTAATCACTTGGTTTAGATTGTGAAATTGTGGTGCAAAGCATGTTATAAGTCTTCTTTTGTGATGAATTATGGGTTTTGATGAAATTGTGGAAATTGAAAGAATGGTTTATGAAAAGTGTTTTGGTTTCTTGATTTTAAAATAGTGATTTTAAAATATGGATTTGTGAGATTTGGAAAATGGTTTGTGAGAAAAAGGTTTTCAATAAAAGGGTGTTTTATTGAAATGGTTTTGGCATGGTTGAAATAGTGTGGTTTTGGGCATACTTGGTGTGTGTGTTCATATTGCATTTATGAGGCTTGGTTGAAATATAACCTTGTGCTCGGTGCAAAAGGTGTAATGGATCATGGGGAATAATTACCCTGTACCTACTTGGTAGATTGACGAGAAACCACTCAAGAGTATGGAACTGTCATAACGATGCATGCATAGTGGATTTCACGGGTTGTGAACTGGTTGGTTGTGTGGATTTGTAAAATTGAATGAAAGTGCCAAAATGGAAATGTGAATTTTATTGGGAAACTTTTCTTGGTTTCTTTTTTTTGGAAAATGGTTTTTGTTGGAAAATGGCTTCACATGGAACTTGCTATATTGTAAAGTGTTTTGGAATGGTTTCATATAAATTGTTTTATATAAATATACTAACATGTTTTATCCTAGAGGCATGGGTTGGGAAGTCATCGAGGAAAATGTACTGAGTTTCATTACTCACCCCCTAATTTTGAATGTTGGTGCTTTTGCAGATGTCATATACCGGGATGTTGGAAAAGGTAAAGTGGAACATTTTTATAGAACTACTTCGTGATACTTGGGCTGGTTCGTGATTTTGGAGCTTGGAGCATGTGGAGCATGGATTTGGGTTGTCGTCTTGTATTCTTGTAGTTGGTCATTCGGCTATTTACTCTAATTTAGTGTTGGTTTTAGTTGTGGTACTCTTGGTTTGTTTATGATAAAATAAATGGGTGAGTTGTTTTGGTTTTAAATCATGAATCATATAGTGGTTTCTTGGAGATATTTATTTAGTTGATTTGTTTGGTTATGATTGTAGGTTCTATGGTATGTTCTAAAAGGGTAAATCATCCCCTACTTGTTTTGAAACCCTTCAGCATTTATTCCCAGCCTTCGGCACCTTAGGGATGTCGCTTAAGGCCAAGTAATGACTCATTACACTCTCAAGCCAATGAGAATTGGCAGGTCATTAGAATGATTCTCAATCAAGTTCTTTTGGAAATGTCTAATTAAAGACTACCCTATATTATTGGATTCAGTTCGGGTCTCCCCCTATTAATGTCCCGATTCTATCTCAAAAAAAAATTGAGTTGCCCCTTACAATGGGAAGTCTGTTTGTGTCTCCCTGTTTTAGTAACATGGTTTTCCCAAGTGTTATTCTGGAAATAGGTTGTCTCATTCAATGTTATATAACTGCCAACTTCCTACTTCAGTAAATGTATGTATTGGAGTGATCCCAACAGTTTTATTGATGAAAGACTATGGTGACGATGTTCGTTTTCATTGTTCGTTCCAAGTAAGTTGATGTGTCTTGTTTGAAAAGTGTTTTGGTGTTTTGTTTTGGGTTGTAGTTTGAATGTACTTGGTCATTTCTATAATTGGTTTATGATTTGTTTTTTGAGAGTATTACTTCCCTTTTTGTTCAATTAGAGGTGTTTTCTCCTTTTGGGGGTGGTCGAAACATGTCAAAGGAATCCAATTTGGCCTTTCGGTTGGGTTTAGTTTTTTATTTTACCCTTTATGTGGATATCTAAGTAGGAATGTTTTATGGAGGGAATAATTGTCCCATCATTGACTTAGTATAAAGGTAATTTTCATTTAATTTATATTCTGGATTTGTTTTTTGGTGTTTCCCATGTAGTTTTGGAGGAAAGGGTGTGTTTTCCTGATTTGGTCCAAACCATGAGCGCATTTCTTGTTTTAAAAACAAATTTTGATTTCTTATAAATCCTTAATTTTTAATTATTTAACACCAATTCCACTTCATAATTGGAATCCCCTAGTACATTAAAACCACCATATCAATTTGGACCTTATAGGAATCTATAATCATGATGGATTTGAGTGTTTTATTAAGGTATTGGGCTAACTCGTTAGCCCATTTCCTACTTTAAAAAAAATAAATACTTAATATATCATTCAATTTATACTGTTTTTTTGTTATTCAAACTCTTACCTGAGACCATTTACCCAAGTTGAGCCCTCATTCTCTTTTCACACCTTCTTGGAGGTTATGTTCATCACGAATTAGGGAAAAACATCTCGGGATTTCTCAAATCATCTAGATTTGAATAGGTATATTTTTTATTTCATAACTCCTTCATTTTTTTTTCTTTTCTCTCCATTTCAGTTTTCATATGACCTAATTGGCCATATTATAACCTCACATTCATTTTTTTCCATTTTTAAAATAATCTACTAGTGTATTTGGGGGCATTTTAGTCATGATATCTCAAGCAAGTGGGTTTCCTTCCTTCCTTATCCTATTTCCTTAGGGTTTCATCCTTTTTATTAGGGTTCCATCCATATTTTCATGATTTTACTAATTTAAAAAATTTATGGATTAGAAACTAGGGTTTTATCATTGGTTTATTGGACTAATATTGTGGTTTTAGGGTTTATTTTTCTCCCTTGCGGTGCAGCGGTAGTGCGGGTGAACTTTTGCACAAGGATTTGGTGTTTTGATATTTTTGGTAGGTGATTTCATGTGTAAGCATTTATTTATGAGTTGAATTGATTTCTTTAATTATTTATAATGTTCTTAATATATTTTTTGTGGTGAAAAAACAATTTTTGGTAGCACTGGTTGAGTGGTTAATTTTAAAGTTCCATTTTTGTGTAAAAATTTGTGTTTGTCTTGTGTATTCAATGTCGTAGCACTTGGGGCTATTTTATGGTTCTTGAAATGGTTTTATTAGATGTTTATTGGGATAAAAATTCCATTTTTATGTTATGTTGGAATGAATTTGGCTTCAAAATAGGGGTTTTGAAGGATTTTAGGGGCCATGCATTGTTACACTCCTTGGAATTGTTTTATGAAAGTTTTAAATACTTTCTTGATTTATGTAAGAGGTGAAACTGTGTTGGAAAACTTTTTTTTGTAGGAGTTTACTTTTTACATGGTCCATTTTAATGTTAAAGGGATGTTATGTGATGTGTAATATCTTGGAAATGTTTTATAAAATTGTTTAATGTGTTTATTGATGTGTGAAGGATATGTGAAACGCGTTGGGGGCTGTTTCAATGTGAGTATGGTTTCAAAATGAATTTTATTGAAAAAATAAATTATGTGAAATGTGGGTGGGAGTTTTGGAGTGTGTTTGATATGGAAATGGTATTTTAATGTGAAATTTTTTTCATGGCTTTTATAACTTGTTTGATCATAAGAGGGAAAACCTGGGTATTTAGGTGGGTGGATGTGTACTAATATGCTAGTTATGCCTTGGGGTTTGGCCCTAGTTTCACATAGGAAGTCTGATGATGAAAACAATAACCAAAATATGATGATGTTGATGATGTTTGGGGACCACTATTTTATGTGTATGATCACTAATAGTTGATCGTGTTCTCAAAAACGGACAACTGTATGGTTACATTCACTGAGATATGAGATACCGAGGACCAACAACAAGCTAGTGCCTTGGGGTGTTCCCATTGCTAGTGCTCATTGGAAATTTTGCACTCATAATTGACATACATTGTGTTTGGATAGAAAAATTCCATATCTTGTGAATTTTATTTAAATGTTTGGATTCGTTAAAATAACCCACTTGAAAATTGATTTTATTTAAAGTTGTTTTTCTTAATGATTTTTACTATCATTTATTGTTTACAAAAATTTTACTCATTTTGTATTATAATGATTATCACATGGAATATTTTTGTGGTGGAATCTCACTAGGATTTGGCTGACACCCTACATACACCTTTGGGATCATGTAGACATGAAAATCTTTGTTTTAGGTTTGGGTAAAGCTCTCAGAACTCATGGTATGGGTTTCTTGTGGTCCTTCGTGGTGTGGTATTATGGAGATGGATTAAGGGAGATTCCCCCATGCCATGAGGTGGTTCTTGGGCTGTCATTTTTTGATTTCTTCTTTTTTTGTAGTATTTGGTCTTTGTATAAACTTTTTTTTACCAATTCTGATTTTTATTAAAGGCTTATTTGGGGTAAAATTTCTGATTCAATTTATTTATTTTATTTGGTTGTCTTATGTTTCGGAACACAGTTAAGACGGTCAAAAACACTCATATATGATATCTGGGAACTTGTTTCAACCCATTGGGATCAAGAACACCCTTAATGTCTTTCCACCAACTGGGTCAAGTGCCAGTTTTGGAGCCGACCAGATCTAGTTTGTGACATTCTCCCCTCCCTTTTATTTTAAAAATAAGAACATCATCTATGATGAGTTGATTTACCTCCATCGTGGATGATACACTTTAATTTTCTTGTACCACCATCAAGGGTGGCCATAAAACCATTATTATAGTGAAATAATGTTTTATTATACATATTAAAAGTTATATAATGTTTTGGAACCATTATATAGGCATGATATTAAATAAAAATATATAAGTTCATGATGGTCATAATTACCACCAAAATAAACTACATCATTTTCGTTAATATTTTATCTAATGATACATCCTCATACAAGAAAAAAATTGTATATTCCATAATTTATAATTATGGAAGGATATTTAAAAAAATTTATTTTCAAATATAATATTTTTTTATTTGACAAGAAAATCCATAAGGAACTTACATTGGAATCCATGAAAACAGTACACAAGAAGCAATGCAAATGAATAAATATTATCAATAAATTGGTGGAAATTTGTTATAATATGGTCATATAATGTATTATAATCACGACTTTAGTTCTCTAATAAATTAATAACACTATTAAAACCATTATCCTTAAGGTATGAACTCATTTTATGTCATATGAACTAGAGGAAATGGAATTTTCATTCAGAATAATCTTTTCAATTTATATTTTATCAAAATTAAAAAGGAATGTTTTTATAATAATTATGTTTGATGATTATGTTATAGTTCTGGGATTTGTTTATGATGAAGGGTGGTACCTATATATATATCTAACTAATTTTTTATGTATATGTTAGAGGTCGATCGTAATGCTTACGCCATGTGTAACAATAATGGTTAGACCATAAGGTCACTGGGGGTAACCTCATATGGTAGTAGTGAGGGTTACATTGGAAAGTATCCATGAGGTATAAAAATCATATAATCAATATATGGGTTGAAATCACAAGAATGTAATTCCCCCTGTTACCTAAATGGTTTTGTTAATTTTCTATTTTTTTGATGGAAATATCTTGTTTTCAAAAAGTATGTATTTGATACATTAAGGGTGAGAAATATATATTTTTAAAATGAATTCAAATATTTAAAAGATTTAATGAAATAACCATTCCTTTCTATATTATTTCCCTTACTAAGTTTTTTTCTAATACCACGTTTCTAAATGTATTTCATAGGTCTTTAGGACTGATAAGATAAAAGAAGAATCCAACATAATAATTATGAAAAACATTCATTTAAATAAGTGAATTTTTATTTAAATATTTTTTATTATGAAAGAAATGGATACCAAATTAGAATTTTATACTTTTTATTCCAATGGATTGATATGTACTATGACCTAATTCTATAAAACTCTAAACTGAACAGATTATTGGGAATTTAATAAGTAAATCTACTTGAAGTAAAAGGACTATAAAATGTTCAAGGATGATTACTTATATTATTAATGTTGAATTTCTGAATCTTATTCATTAATAGGAAAATTCCAATTATATTCAAATATTCAGGCTGATTTATTTGGTCAAAACTGTCTATAATATCATCAAGAATACTCTAAATATTAGTTTGTCTTTAGAACTGAATAAATAGTTTTCCCTACATTAGTTTGGATTCATAAAATGTTGAAACAATCTATACTGTCTTTTTTGTACCTCATAACGTGTCAATATTATTATAAATCCTATTATTGGGGGCCACAATGATATTAAACATGACATTAATAAAGATTTTGATACCGTGGATTGTAATTTAACCTTCAAGATTATTTCTTGTTTTGGTATAGTTAGTATTCTTATCAATTGTCTAAAAATAATTCATTATTTAGATCATATTTATATTATTGTTAATGGTTCCATTGAAGGATATTTTTATTGTTCACGAGGTGTTATGAATTGTTATCCTATATCTACTACCAATTTTTTTATTTCTGAGTATTATCATAACAGGTATTTCTCAATTATGGCTAAGAATGGGATGTTGAAATCCATCTATGCTATAAGGGGGATTTCACCTCATTATCAACATCTTTCTGTAGATGACATTATAATTTTCACTCTAGGGGATAATAAAAAATCATAAACCTCTAGAAATAACCTTTTTATTATGATGAGGTTTCATGGTAGGTGGTTAGCTAGAAGAAGTATTTTATTTACATTTGTTTTAGAATTCCTTATTCTAGTAAGAATGAAACTATTGGGGAATTTATATATCAGGGTGGGATGATTCCTCTTATTTATCTTCTTTTTCAAATGTTCTAGGGACGAAAAATGTCTTTTTTATTTTTCTTGTATCTTTAGTCAAATCATATAGTACCTTACTTATTCAGAGGCTAAATCTATTTCCATTGAAGGAAATATTTGTTTGGTGAAGTCTATTATCCCATCCATGTTGGTCTTCTTATTAATTGTTTATTAATGACCCATGGATCTTATTAATACAATTATTATTTCCATTATTGACATTATATGGTGTGTTAGTATTTTTGAAAGGGATAATTCCACTAATTCACTGAAAAGCTGTTGTATTCTTTATAAATATTTCTCTATGGGAATTAAAAATCTATACTTATTCAATAAATACTTTCAAGGGCATTTTATGTGAAGACTCATCAATAGTAATTTAGAGGCCCTTGATTTTATTATTTCATTATTTCTGACTAAGTTCAAATATGGGTATTTCGTTATCATGATCTCTAAAGTTTGGAATACATTAAAATCCAAATATTCTACATCAGATTTTAATCTTCAGTGGTTGTAATCTATGGAATCATCCCAAACTTTATATCATGAAAACTAATCTAGTTCTCCATTTAACAATTCAATCATGGATGATGACTTTATCTTGAATATTACACTCTAAATTTCATAACTATTTAATGACTTGGATAATTTTTATGATAATAATAAAGACATTGTTCATAGTTTCTAATACTGAACTAGGGCTGATTTTTTGATATGGGAACCTTCTATGGGTGGTATTATCACTTCTAAAATGTTTTTAGTGAAACTATTGGTCTCAAATGAGGACATGAAATGGTTTGGAAAATTTTAAAACGATTTATTCATCCTTTGAACTGATATCTTATAGGGCGGTTAACACAACGTAAACATTCAACTAATTTTTTTAGACTTGTGGTATTAGGAATCACTCTTCCATTAACCTCTACCATCAACACAGGGCTGATGTTGAGCACATCTTTTTGAGATGTTCCACTACATCAAATATGTTGCATGATCTTTATAACATCTTGGAGATTTATCTCCCTCATACATCTTCCAACCATTATTTTATCAAGGGTTGGTTTGGATTACACCTCTCATTTCATCTTCTAAATTTCTTTCAAGATGCTATGGTGGAGATGATTTTCATCATTTTTCATGATCAAAATATGTGGATTACGATCTAGCTAAATTTGTGCCTCAATAAGTTTTGTGTCAATTTTTGGTTGTGATTTGATATTCCAGTCCTTCCTAAAATTGTTTTTGTCATAATTCATTTCGTGACATTTATATCTTGTCGGGGCTTTATATTTCCTACAATTTTCATCTTATTTTTGAAACACATGATTTTTATATCAATTTCAATCTGAATGAATGATTAAGATTTACAATAATGGATATTCAAGAGCTAAACTAGGTCCTTATATATATGGTATAGTTTTTAGTGATCATCATGGAGATGTTTTGGGAAATAATATTGGACCTTTCTTATTTAAATATTATATTAAGCCTGAAATGTTTGGTGTAATTTTTTCTATTGATCAAGATAATAATATTTGTTGGAATAACCTTTGGCTTTAATGTTATTCTTCTATCAATGTTAATTCCATCAGAGCTGGCTCTGAGCATCTTTTGTAGAATTTCAATCTTGGTGGATTAGTTTCATGGATTAACTATCATCCATTGATTTAATTTTCAATCATGTCAATACAATGGAAAAATCAATTTTAGATGGTCTTTTTAGGAACAATGTTAATGGAAATAATCTTACAAGGTCCAATAAAATTCATGGAGATATTTTTACTCATCTTTATAGGGAGAAGTAAAAATTTCCACTCTTTAGACTTTTGTAATATATATTTTCTTTTCTAATATAGGAGCCTTGATTTTCTAGAAAGGGTCTCACCGTCTTACAAAAAGATGAAAACATAATTCATGAATATGTGTGTATTATCAACTCCACAAAGTGATGTGATTGATTTATCGTTACCATATCTCATGGATGGTATATATATGTATTTATTAAAATAAATAATATGATATTTATGGTAAATTTTTTATTTTGGTAGGATAATGTAATATATACCATATTTACATCATGATCGTTGTCAAATTGAAACATTTCTCATGCATACATATAGCATACCATCTTCATGATTTTAACATAGATCAATTTTCAAAACAAAATTTCATTTTTTAAAATTAAAACAGATGTAAAATAATAGTAATTGATATATTATAATTATTTTATATATTAGACAAAATTTTAATCTATTTTTTCTTAGTGAAATTAATAATTTTTTTTGATCATATGATCTGTATATCATCAAAAATGTCTAACATGAACTTAAAAAAATATGTAATTTAATAGAAAATAACAATACATAAATAAATTTAATCATAAAAATGGAAATGGTTCTCAAAAATGTTAACAATAATCATATATTTATTATTAATAAATATATTATCGTACATGATGAATGAGACCCAATGTGTGGTATCATTCTAAAATTCCATTTTCAATGGGTTATAAAAATTATCCCTCTATGTAATTTTTACTATTTCTTTAATTTTATTATAAGATATGAAATATTTTTATATGTCTCTCACATAAACACCAAGTTTATGATCCCTTTCATTTATGGGGAATTAAATTCATTATAATTTTTTCTAAATTACCCTATTTAGAAAGTCTCTTTAATTGTTATATGATGTATGATTATGAAAACCATTTTATTTCTTGGGGTAATGCTTATTTTTAGGCCTTATAATTGATTTTTTTAGATGTAATAATCATGAACATGTTGTGATTGGTGCACCCAGATAGCACTCTAATTATCCGTGTAATGATTTTGTCTCATAATATGTAACATAAACTATCAAGAGTAAATGAAATCCATAATGAGAATTTTTCCACCATGTGATATTGTATTGGTTGTTACACTTGAATTATTATTATATCGTATATTGTGTTTCCACCTCATTTACTTTGTTTCCCTAATCATATGATACAATTTTTTTATGTTAATCTCTTATATGATTACTTATGAGACTTCCCTTTTATGACATCATGTTATAAAGTTAACACACATGTCATGATTTCATAGACTATTTACACCCTTATTGGGATTTTAAGATCACCCTTTTTCTATATATATATAGAGACCCTAGGTTTTCCCTGTAAGACTTTATGATATTCCTCGGAATATTTTTTGGAGAAAGGCATTGTGATCATACTCAATTTCGAGATCCATAGTGGCCGAAATTAATTTTATAAAAATATCAGAGGTATTTTATATTGTTCACATTCATATTATTAAAAACGAGATAACTCTTTAATTTTTTATCAGATCAGAAATTGGATACCACAGTCGGGTCTTGTACTGGGGTTTAACTTGGGTGCGACATAAAATATGCCAACACATGATGATCATACCCATATCTCATTGTTTTTATGTTTAAAAGATGAATTAATTAAATTATTCATTCATTCATTTCATCAAACCTAGATATCTCCTAAACAGAATCTCAGATCAAACATAATATTGCACGAGTGAGTCTGAGACATGACATTTAGATGAGGCATGATATAAATTTTGTTGGAGTGAGTCATCCGTAGAAAAATTCTATGAGGATGTAACCACTAATAAAATAATTAAATAAATTATTTTATTCTAAATGTTAATCGAAATATATCATAGACAGAGTGTCATATTGGAAATTTGATTCCACTGTTGAGTTTTTAAGGCGATGATTTCCCTTTGTGTCACCTATAGTTGGTCGACACAATACATTTTGATAGAATGATCATTGGATTGTGAGTTTAATTAAAATAAATTAATAACTTTATTTATTTTATTGAATGACCTACACCCATTATTCTCAATAAATATAATGGATGGATGGATTTCCAAGGTTAACCTCATAACCCTAGAACCCTTGAGAATGGTTGTTCTTTTATAATCCATTGTCTAATCTATATAAAATGACAATGAAAAATTGGATCATGATAAAACAAAGCACGACCTATGCAATGGATTCCCCCCTCATTTAGTGAGAACATTCATTTCCAACAGTGACTGATCCAATATATTTAGGACTCATCTTTGATGATTTTAAGCCTTTAATTAAACATTGATCCTTTTGTCAATTAATTATTCAATATGTGACCTTGCACGATCCCTGAAATGGAAATAAAATTCTTTTAGTAGTTTTTTTAATCCCAAATCTCATGTTTATGATCAATTTGCCAAAAATTCTTAGACAGTTATCCAAAAGCTATTCTTATGGTTCTTTTCGGCATTGATTATTTTTGTTCATAACCTTTTAATCTCAATAGATGTTAAATCTATATTTACTAGAAAAAATGAACACTTTCGGGTTCCCAAATTCATATAAAATCATGGAAACAGAGAATGTCTGTTAATCATAGCACAGATTTGAAAACATCAGGAGGTAAGGATGACTAATCCAAAGTTCATACATCATGACGTGAAAAAAATATTGTGCCTCACTGAAGTTATGGAGGGTTCATGCAGTCTGGTAATGTGGTGTCTTCACGAGCAGGGTTGCTGGGATGGCATTCTGGAGCGACATCAGGTGGTCCAGTGAGTTCGATATAGAAGGGGTTGATTCCAACGAGGGATAAGCAGGGGAATATAGGTGAGAAAAATCGTGCCACTATATAGGGTACAGAAGATGTGTGGTTCAAGTGGATCAGGAAACAACAGTGGAGCTAAGTGGTGAGTCGAGGGTACTCCCAGATAGGGTGGCGGGCACTGCCGGAGTGAGTGGAACCAGTTCCCATGGTCATTGCTTGGGTTCGAAGGGGTGGCAGCCCATGTGAGAATCAAGAGGGAGGAGGACCTAAACCTAAACCTATTTTAAAAATAAATAAATTACAAAATAATAATTATATGGTTATTATTATTATGAAAATTATTGATCAACCATAACTCCTCATGTGAGGTCAGATTGACGAACTGTTAGTGGCAGTACAAACCTGATTTCAAGATTGACATTCAAAGTTCAATATTGGATGTCTTTATAAAGTTTTCAGATTAGGTCCGCAAAATCATGAAATAATAATAATTTCTTATTATTATTAAATCTTTGACCCACAAAAAATCATGTGTGTTACGTCCCATTGATATACAGTCAGTGACAACATGACCCTGTCTTTAAGACGCATAATTCAATACCAATTTTGGTTATTAAATTTGGGTTCATGAATCGAGTTTATAAAACTACCAATAAAAATATTTTTATTTTTGTTGTAGATTTTTTCATCTATTTTCACTCCTCCATAAAACATCAGATTGGTGAGCCTTTAACAGAATTGTGATTCCATCATTGAGGCAGAATTTTTTAGATAATTATCAGGATTTTTATTCAAGATTAATTTTTTGGTCTTCCTCAATATTTTCTGAGAGGTACCATCGATCATGGATCACTAGTGTAGTTCTTCAATACTTTTAGAGAGGTACCATATAGCAGTGATGGACAACGTAGTTCCTCAATGATTTACGAGAGGTATTGTCCCACAAGGTTGTACAGTGTCATTAGTTGATTCATTATGAGAGGTATAGTCTGGTAGGGATGGCCATATAACATCCAGTCTTACCCTCCACTTGGGCGGGGTAGTGGGACCCTAAGGGAAGTTCTTGTTTTACCCTCCATCTAGGATGGGTAGTGGGTCCCCGATGGAAATTATGGGCTTACCCACTAGTAGGGATGTTCATTGGGTCCCATCGATGATGCTTGTTGGAAAGTACACATCTAAAAGATTACCCTTCAGTGGGGCTGGGTAGTGGGTCCTCGTTGACTTCTAGGTGATGATACCCCATTATATACTAGGGAATAAATACCTAGTGACTAGAGTGGAACCCTCCTGCTTTGCTGGGCATGGTTCCTTGACCCTGATACATGACCTATCAACTATGTGGAATAGTTATGTTATGTGGATTGACATACCTTTAGACTCTAGAGAAAGAGGGACAAATTCCCCAGCAAAATGTGTTCAGGTGATGTGACCTAAAACAATGTGGGTGAGACAATACTACCCATAGAGGATAGTATTAAGGTGTGGTTATTGAGTCCCTTGACTTGTAGTTTAGAGAATATGTGTGGGATGATGGGCATCAATGGTTATTACTTCTAAAACTTTTAGCTACTCTTATTTATAAGCTGAGCTATTATATGGAGATCCCCTTAGTATCTTATTTTGGATTCTTTGACTGAGCATATATAAATATATAAATATAAAAATATATATATTCTATTTTAGTAAAAACTCTTTTGGTTTTGGTTACTCTCCTTCTAGGAGAGGTGAAATGTGGGGGGGGGGGGGTATTACACATGATTTCAGTGTCTAGCATCTCATGGTTAGAAAAGTTTAATCTCCTACTATAGGTTGATAAGACTCGACAAGATGTTCATGTTCTCACAGTTTCTTGCTCCTTGTGTCTGGATGATCATTTTGCACACTCGTGTTGGGTTGAGCTGTACTCTATTAATACATCATGCCATTTCTACTGGTTTCCTCTTTAGTGTATCTCATATGGATCCCCCTATGACTTTTCATGGTAACATACACAGTAAATTTTTATTCACCCCAGTTTGGGATTTTCCCGCACGTGTTTTTACTTGTACAGATGATAGACAGGTTGATCATTAATTTAGAGGAGCTTATGGATATGGGTTCTTGGACTATGTACGATGGTCAAAGATTGGGATCTTGAGGAAAGGATCTCTCAACTATTTTAATTTTTTAGTTTCATCTGGGTTGTGGAACTTTTCCTATTGGGTAAGTATTTTTTTCCCATTTACCCTTTCAGTTTACTTTAATGTAATGGTACTATTGAGAGGTTCTTGCGTGCTTGGTTTATTTAAAGCACGGTTAAATATGTTTTCCCTTTCCTTTTCACTTTTTTATTAATTTGGCTATATTCATGTGTATTGGTTCTTAGGAAAAGGAATCCCAAAATTTGTTGTGTCGTTGATTCTTATCGCCAACCCTTGGCCTATTGTGGTGGGTTCGAGGTAGTTGTGGCTCAAGCTGCGAGTTGGGTCTGTTTGTGATAGTGTGGTGTTAGAGGTTGATGGCCCCATTGGATGTCGTTCAGATGTATCCATAAAAATGTCTTGGTTGGGATTAGGGAAAAAATATGAAGTGTATCGAGAGTGTCTCTCAAGATAAGGAGTATAGTGAGGGTACAGGAGGCCAATATATTTGTTCTCTAGGACCCTAATTATCCGCTTGTCAACTCATCACACTATGACATTTGTTGTAGGGAACAACGGTACATTAATCATATAGGATTGGGACTTTAACTAACCCTCTGGAATATGATCCCCATTATTGTTATATATATATATATATATATTCTTATAAGACCATTGTTATTCTTGATGATATTTAGGATGCCTCCATGATTAAAATTAGCTAGGATACCATGTTTGTTTCGTGATGAAGACCCTATGAGTGGAGAGACCTCTGTTCAGAATCCATCATGTGATTCCCTTCCTCTGGGTTGGTAGGCAGTATCATATCCACACATTGATAAGAAGAAATCCCCAGTAGGGGAGGCTGAGGATGTGTGTATGCTAACTGCACATCATTATTTCTAGTTCCATATACCGATAATGTTTCATGGTGAGCCATACCCTTATGAAGTAGAGTATTAGATAGATTTGGAATTTGAAATCATCAGGATTACACTAAACCCAACATATTAGATGGTGTAGTGGGAATCTATCCATTTCAACAGAGAATCTAGGAGATGGCGGAGCTTAGTTACATAGTTACTCGATGATTTGACACTCTCATGTAACGACATTCAACTACTATTTCCAGAGGAGTACTACCCCTCCTTCTTGCACTCTATTTGGATTCATGAACAACTATAGATTTATAAGTGAGTCATGAAGGTGTTTGATTATGTGACTAGGTTAAAAGAACATACACGCTACTCCCTGGACAAGATTTGTGATGCATATCTCTCGGTATAGAAGTTCGACTTGGGAATCTGTAGAGAGATATGAGCTAGAATAGTACCCAAGTGCATCCCCACCTATGTTTGGGTGATGGAGTGGGAACATGTTACAGAGAGAATACAGATGAAAGGACGCTACATATATGGATATGGTGGAAGGAACAAAGGATCTGGGGAATCTACATTAGTAAGAAGATGCTAGAGATCTTGGAAGAAGAGACCCTTTCATGAATGGACCAAGTGACAAGGTTGTACCATGCAGCGGTAGCAAAGGGCGCCAAGGAAACCTAATGGGGGAAAATTCTAAAATTTTGACGGGTGTGGTCACATTGCCTGGGATTGACCAACTAGTCATACTAAGCATCCTAGGTAGAAAACAGGGGGCCCACTACAAAAGAGGTAGCTCTGTTATCTGGGATATCTTATGCAGGGATAAGGTGGTCCCTATAGAGGCAAACCACGGAGAGGAGTGAGAGAAGATACAGCTCGTGGATGGTGGTATGAGCTTCTCCCACAACCACCCCTAGGTGGACCATGTTATTCTAATTAAGCTAGAATCTGGGGCCACAAACAGCCACATGCTTTGGATGTCTACGATCCAACATATCACGAGATGATAAGAGTTACGCTCTACATACTTTCTACATTTTGCAGTATAAATTTGTATACATTGTTGTGAGGTACTATTTTCCATTAGATTCTTACTAATGGTTCAACCAAGGTGACATGGGGCGTCATTGTAACCCAGTGTCAGTGTTGTGCGATGTAGTGTCGGAACAGTTCATGGCATTACTAGTGTGGTTTTTTTGCTTCAATCTTTTTTCAATGTATGCCACTAATAAGTGTGGGGGAATGTTTAGATTTGGATTACTCTATTTCCAAGAGAAGTGAAGATATACAGGGTATGCCACATGATTTCCTTCAATTTCTTCTCATGGTTGGTTGAGTCTACCCACATTCCTTGTTTATTGGTACTCACGGGTGCTCGACATCAACCTTGATGGAGTAGTGGAGCATGAGGGTGTAGTTAATCATATGTATATGATGGTGATAACATCGCTTCTCAAGAATGTTAGAGTGACTCAGTTGAAATACATCAACTAAGATGAGTTAAATGACCAGATATCCTTAGGATTTCTACCTTATGGTTTCTTCTGATGAAAGGTATCACATCATTCAGGGATGAACTATTATTTTGGGCAGGTGATGAGGAGTGGTGATGAGGTAGTTTTATACTTCTCCTTCTATCGTACGTCTCGATGTAGGGATGATATAGATGTAGTCTTAGTATCACAACCTATTATCTTAGATTTTTATTTTTGGGGATGAAATTATTTGAAAAAGGGAAAAATTTAGAGACTATGGTTTTAAACAATAAGACTTTGGAATATTCGTAGGAATATTTTCGGAGCCATGCACTATGACAACACACAATTCTGAGGTTTGGAGTTCCTAAGATTAATTTAAAAAAAATATACTGTTTTATATTGACCATGCACAACTAATTAATTAAAATGATATATCTCCCAAAACATTGGTCTGATTTGAAATATGAGATCACGTTTGGGTCCAGAACTCAATGTTTACCCTGGCCATGATATAAAATATGTTGACATGGCACGTTCAGACCCATCACTCCTTGAAGGTATACTTAATTGATAAATTTATTTATTTATTCATTCACTCAATTGATCTAACCCATATATCTCCAAAACTAATGTTCAATTTATAAATTTGAGGGAATGGGTGTGTCCAAGACATGCCTTTTACCCTAGGAGCAACATAATTTTTTTTGGTGTGGGTCATCATTTGAAACAATCACTGAGGACGTAACCGTAAAAATGTAATTAAATAAAAATAATTTATTCTTAATTTTAATTTAAATATATCATATAAAGAGACTCATATTGGAAGTCCAATTCCAATATTGAGTTTTTAATGCAGTGTTTTCCCTAGGTGTGTCATAAATTTTTCAGTCGTAGGATGTCCAGATAAAGCTATCATTTGAATGATTGTTTAACTAAAATAAATGAATAATTTTATTTATTTTATTTATTGACCTACTCCCATAATTATATATATATGTATATATTGTCAGGGGAAATAACATGGGTTAGCTGCATTGCCCTGGAACCCTTGAAAGGAGTTGTTCTTCCATCCTCCATTGGTTAATCGTGATCTAACTGTTGGGAATGTATTGTCTCAATAACACTCTTTAAATATTATTGATTTTGATTCTCACAAATACCCTTGTTTATTTACTAAGGATTTTATTTTGAGTGTATTTTAGGAAATTTATATTATTATCTTGAAATAAATTCAACTATTTATTTGGAAGAAGTATTCTTTAAAGTGTTTGAAACACTCTTAAGCATATGATGGAAATATTTTTCACTATTTTTCGTCTATTGGTATTACTATTTATTCAATACATCAAATAATGTAACATATGTAGCATACCTTAGGTTTATGTTAAAGGATCATTGTGTATGGTTATTAAACCTTCTTTTTGAATAAATGTATGGTTAAGGAACATTACATTTTGATAAGAACCTTATTTTTTTCAGAAATTAAAATCATGGGAAAAGAACCCTATGTTAGTATGGAACATTACAAACATATGGATCATCAACCTTACATTTGTAATCAACCTTACATTATCAACCTTACATTTTTAAAAATTGAACATATAAATAATCAATGTTATATTTAGAGATCTAAGTTGATGAGGATAAATGTATGGATCATCAATACTACGTTATGAAGTTGAACCCAACATCTGTTATTTTTTCATTTTGTGAAGGAGCCATACATTTGACTTTTGGACATCAAAAATTTGAATTTATGTCCTTATCAGAGCTTTTTGCAACAATTTTGAAGAATGTTAGGGATATTTAAAGCATGATTTTAACTTATTCCCGGATCATTTTAAATGATTTAGAGAGCCATTTACATTGTATATTTTTACTCCTATTCTTAAGGAAAGATTCGACTACTCTGAGATATTTTTTAAAATTGAATTCTCTTGATTTATTAGGAATCTTTTGCGAATCTGAAAATTGTGTTAGGGATTTAACCTTATATATCTTTCTGAGTATCATCTAAATACCCATCAGATATGTGAAAATATTATTCGTTGAATACATCCTATGAATATTGTTTAAATTATTTCAGCGATCAAGAATCTCAGAAACAATGACTACATTTTGGAGTTATTCATGTATAATTTTGGAAGCGAGATGCTTGATTTTTTTTTCTTGTTATTAAAATAGAAGATCTCATAGGCAACCCGATATATTCCAATATATTTCAAAGATTAATTTGTTGTTATGTTAAATATTCTTCTTCTATCAATTGGTTGTTACTGGAACTACGAGCTATATCTGTTTCTCATCAAACTACATCTTATCTTTCTTTAGTTTCAGCTACTTGTATTCAGTCATGGTGGAGTGTTAGCTTCTCACACTATGTTGTGGTTTTATCAGTTCCCTATAAAGAATTATAAGGCTGTATTTGTTATGCCTTTTCTTGCAAGGGTGAAAATTTCTTGCACTCAGTTTTGGATCAGTCTTATGGTACAAGGTCCCTACTAGTGAAATTCACCAAACCCACAGAGAGGGTGAATGGTGGAGTTGATTGGGGGATTATCGTGCCCCGAACCACTATAAATTATTGTGTTTTGTTCTCTCTTCATATCTACTACATATACAGTCATACAGAAACATCACCAGCTCTATCGACCATTGATGTGAATCAATAGAATTGTGCAATTTTTTGAAAGAACACAATTCAACACCTCTTTTTTTACAACTATAGTCTTTCGAACATTACATTTGGTATTAGAGGAGGAGCTTTTCAATAGATTTATAATAAGATAAAGTCATATGATCTATTTCAGTGATGGTGGTGGATAATCTCAAAGAAGGTATGTCAATGCTTCGTGATCCATATTTCAATGGTTAAAATTATGGATGATGGAAGTCTCGAATGATAATCTACATAAAGATCATGGATTTAGAGTATAGTCAATGATTGTTACTCCTTACATAATTCCTGATTAACCTAAAACATGTTCTACTACTACAGAAGCTGAGTATGATATGAATTCAAAAGAAAGGAATGCTATTACTTGTGGTATTAGACTAGATGGATTAAAATGTATATCACAATTACCAATAACCAATGAAATGTGGTAGACTATTGTAGTACCCTATGAATGTACTGGAAATGTTAGACAAATTAGATATGCTACAGTGAAATTAAGGTATGATACTTTCAGAATGTATTATGGAGAGATCATCAAACAGATGAATAGAAGGATGAAGGAAATTTATGATAATATAAAAACTTTAGGTTAACCTATCTTCCAACCTAATAAAATATTGAATTTTTTAAGAGTTATATCAATTAAGTGGAATGGAATTTATGCTGCAATCCATTAATCTACACCAATCAAGAATCTAAAAAGGAGATAATTGATTAGAACTTTAACGATGTATGAGGCTAAAATGGAAGATGAAGTTTAAGATAAAAAATTCTTAGTTAAAGAGGATAACACTTCATTAATGTTTACATCACAAAAGTATAATAGAAAAATGAAACAAGAAGAAAGAAATTCAGACTCACCTGATTCTATAAATGAGCTAGCTCAATTATCTAGAGAATTTTGTAAATTCTATAGGAAGAAGAAATGATTCTGAAGAACATTCAAAAAGAATTAGAAAGACTCAATGGAATTAAGATGTTGTGAATGAAAACAAATCGGGTCATATAGGACCTGATTGTCCTCAATTGAAAGGAGAGAAGAGAAGGGAAAAAAAGAAATATCATAGAATTGATGATTATCAGAAAATGGATAAAAGAGATATGAAGGATACATGGGGTGTTTCTAAAGACTCAAAAAACTCAACAATATATGTTTCAAAGAAGGAAGAATAGAATCTAAAAGATAATATTTGTTTTATGGCTGATGATGATAAGGTACAACCCCAATATTTTTCTGATTCTGATTCTAGTTTCTCAAGTGATAAAATGGATTATTACTGTAATATGTTAGTAGAATGATATGACACCCTATTAAAGAAACACAAATCGTTAAATAATATTCATAAATATATTTTAGGAGAAAGGGAAAATTTACTTAAACAACATGAAGAGTTAGGTGAGAAATATAATTCATCTACTACAAACTATACTGACCATGAAAATAAGATTAAAAAAATACAGGATGAAGTAGAAAATTATAAAATTATACTCTTATATATACAAAAGGAGAAAATATACTAAATGAAATTATTGGTAAAAATGATATTAAAAGGGAAAAATTTGGTATTAGTAGTATCGGTGAAAAAACCAAAATATACAAAATCTATTTTGTTCCTATTTATAAGAACAAAAGAATTTCTACTATTAAATGTTTTTATTTTGGTATTAATGGATATTATTCAAATGATATCTATTTAAGAAAAACTTAATTATATGGTGTAAAAAATGTTCATTATTCCAAAGATTTATCTAGTTATAAATAGTATAGTTTTGATCAAAATTAATCTGTTTGGATTCCTATGACATTGATAGAAAACACTATTGGACCCAAAAAGATATGGGTACCAAACCAAATTTTTGATTAATTTGATATTGTAGGTAACATTCCACAGAAGAGGAAAAGATATATGGTATATGGAAAATGGTTATTCAAGACATATGAGTGGAAATTGCTCAAATTTATGTACTATGAAAAAATAGATTGAGGCCCAGTCACCTTTAGTGACAATGCCAATGGAAAAATTATTTGACTCAGAATAGTTGGAGATCAAGATACTATCACAATTAATAATGTACTCTATATACAAGGATTGAATAAAAATTTAATTTATATCTCTAAACTTTTTGATTGTGGAAACTTTTTTGATTTTTATAAAAAAAAATTCTATTTTTAATGATAATGTTCGAAAATTTTGATCACCTTGAAAAGATAATGTCTACACATTGGATTTAAATTACTTTTGTAAATAGAATATGAACTGTTTAACTGCTAATGAGAATGAGTCATGGATTTGGAATAGAATACTTGGTCATTTTAATATTTTTTCTTTACATAAGTTATCTAAGATACAATTACATTTATATCGACCTAGTATCATATTTGATAGTGATAGATTCTGTGATGCATGTTAGATTGGCAAGAAACACAAATATTCCTTCAAATCCATTAAGCAAATTTCTACTTTAAATATCCTTTAACTTATTCATTTGGACTAGGTTGGACCATCTAGAATATCAATTTTTTCTTTTAAATTATATGTATATTTTTTAGTCAATGATTATTCTAGATTTACTTTGGTATGTTTTCTAAAAATAGAAAATGAGGCTTTTTCTATTTTTGAATGTTTATTTAAAAGTGTTGAAAATGAAAAAGGTTTTAAGATAATTTCATTAAGAAGTGATCATGGTGGAGAGTTTGAGAATCAAGAATTTAATACAATTTTCTAAAATATAGATATTTAACAAACCTTCTCTCCACCAAGAACAACTTATGAAAATGGAATTGCATAAAGAAGGAATAAAACTATTCAAGAAATGGGTAAAACAATTCTAAATGATTAGAGTCTTCTAACATACTTTTGGATAGAATTTTTAAGAACAGTATGCTATATTATAAATAGAGTTTTAATTCAACCTATTTTCAAAAAGACTCCTTTTGAACATTGGAATAATAGAAATCCTAAGGTAACACACTTTACAGTTTTTTGGATGGAAGGTATATAGCTTGAATACCAAAGATAATCTTAGAAATTTTAGACCAAAAGATGATGAAGGAATATATGTAGCATATTATTCATATTCTAAATCATAGAGAATATTTAATAAAAAATTAAGGATTGTTGAAGGATCAGTTCATGTGAAATTTTATGAAACTGAACCTTTTAATAAAGATAACGATCAAATAGATGATCTTTATGATTCTTCTAAAAACATGATATATGATAACTTGAAAAATGATTTTAAAAATATAAATAAAATTCAATCTAGTTTAGAAGAACCTGATACTGATAAACCTAAAAGTGATCTTCCTAGATATTCTAGAATCCGAATGAATCACCCTTTAGAGATTATTATCAAAGATCATAACAAATGTATAAAAACTAGAATAAGTGTAGGAAACCTAGTTTAATTATCTACTTTTCTATCCCAACTAGACACTAAGTCGTTTGAAAAACCCTTAGAATATGAATGTTGGATGTTAGCAATTCCAGAAGAGTTAAATCAGTTTAAAAGAAATAAATTATGGAAATTAGTGGAACGATCATCGAATTATCCAGTTATAGGAACAAAGTGGGTATTTAGAAAAATTACCAGATGATCAAGTCATTATAAATTGAAAAAAAAACTAGACTACTAT
Source organism: Viscum album (assembly GCA_963277665.1). Classification (NCBI taxonomy): domain Eukaryota; kingdom Viridiplantae; phylum Streptophyta; class Magnoliopsida; order Santalales; family Viscaceae; genus Viscum; species Viscum album. The sequence continues at coordinate 1,958,442,027 of OY728127.1, forward strand.
CCAAAGGGTATAATCAAGATGAAGGTATAGATAGAGATGAAACCTTTTCTCCTGTAGCCGGACTAGAATCAATTAGAACTATTTTGGCCTTTGCATCCCATATGAATTTTAAATTATATCAGATGGATGTAAAATCGGAATTTTCAAATGGATAAGTAATTAAGGGAGTTTATGTTGAGAAACCTCAGGGTTTTAAAAATTCCCAAAAACAAGATTTTGTTTATAAACATACTAAAGTTCTCTAGTGCCTTAATCAAGAACCTAGATCTTAGTATGAAATATTAAGTACATTTATTTTGAAAAATGGTTTTACTGTGGTTTTTTCAAACCCAACACAATTTAAGAAAACATTTTGTTCTAATTTGTTATTAGTTCAAATCTATGTTGATGATGTTATTTTTGGATAAAAAATTAAATAAAATTGTAATGATTCTTCAGAACATATGCAAAAAGAATTTCAAATGAGCATGATGGGAGAATTAAATTTTTTTAGACATAAAATTTATCAATATGATAATGTAAATGTATTAAATCAATGTAAATTCATTACTAATTTATTGAAAAAGTATGGTTTAGAAAACAACAAGACATATTAAACTCCCATGTGTACTAATATTAAACCTTATTTGGATGAAGGTGGAAAACCAGTGGATAACAAGTTATATAGTGGTTTGATTGGATGGTTACTATATCATACTGATATAAGACATGATATTATGTTTTTAGTATATATTTGTTCTATATTTCAATCAAATCCAAAATAATCTCATCTTACTAGTGTAAAAAGGATTTTTAGATAAATAACATGAATAGTTTTTCAATCTCTTAATTATCCAAAAACATCTAATTTTAATTTATTATCATACTCAGATTAAGATGTTGGATTTTTTAGATTATATTGAAAATCACTTCAAAAACATGTCACTTTTTAGGAAAATAATTAGTGTCATGGTCTTGTAAGAAAAAAAATTGGTTGGACTATCTACAGCCAAAGAAGAATATATATCTGCATGCAGTTTTTGTAGAGAAGTGTTGTGGATGAAAACCACTCTAATGGAATATGGAAATAATTTTAATAATACACATTTTTTATGTGATAATATTTTTTCTATAAAAATTTCAAAAAATCCATGAAATTGTTCCAGAATTAAGAATATTGATATTAGACATCATTTTCTAAGAGTTCATGTTCTTAAAAAAGAAATATCTTTAGAATTTGTGAACACTAAATATCAATTAGATGATATTTTTACTAAAACACTTCCCACAACTAGTTTTGATTTTATTAAGTGGGATTAGGATTATTTATTTTTAATTATTTTATTTTATTTACTTTTATTTTATTTTAATTTATTTTACATAGAATTAAATTTTGTAAAGCTAATTTATTTTTCCTATTTTAGTATTATGGTATTTCAGTTAATCTATTTTATCGTAAATTTATTAAAACTAAGAAATTATTATTTTTGATTTCGTAATTACTATGTGACACAAGAAATTAGGAAATGTGTCATCTGTTAGAAACCCTTTGTCTTACAAACCCTGTATTTAACCAAAAATAGTTTCTCCTAACCCTAAATCTTCGTTCATCCGTCCAATCCCTAGAATATAAAAACATAATATTTTCAAATATTCATAAATGAATAAATCCAAGTGAGTCCATGATGTAGAATCATGTGAACCAAAACGACAAAGAGTTATCATTATAAAAATTATTTAGGGAAAAGTGGTAGATCTTGTATGGTTATATCAGACTAACTTACTCCTAAATTCAACATTGGATTTTCAAGTAATAAAGACAAAATTCAATGAAATCAAATCAGAATTTATAAATGAGTGAGAACTAAACTATTTTTATAAGAGTATTCATTTTATCTTTAGGGATTCAGAAGATATGATTTTTTATAGTATCATAGATAGGGAATTCTCTATTTCTTCTACTAAGGTTGAAAAAGTTTTGAATATCCCACATGAAGGAGTTTTTTATTTTGATCTTAAATCGATTGGAGATAAAGAACATTCTTCTAAAAATATCATGTCTTTTTTTCAACTCAATGCACATCAGAGATGATATTTGTTAAGGATTTTGAGGCTGACCATAAAATTCCGATTATGTTTATTCGGACCAGAATAGTAGCAAGGATGGTTGAATTGGAAAAAAATAATTTACCTACACATGTATATCATTTTTCTTTTTCTATGTTATTTCAAATTGAATTTTCTGTGGTATTTTTTTCGGTATATTCATTACTGTTGTTCAATAGATGTAAGAATGAATTTATATCCTTATGGATTGATAATTTCAAGTATTTTATTTAAGGGAAATTCCATACTAGTTGATGTAAGAGTCAAATGTAATCATAGTAATGTTTTGAATTTTGGAATATTAAGATAGCTTGTATTTTTATGAAGCTCTGTAAAACGAATGATTTGGACTATTGGATCTGAGGAAGAATAGAGCTCAAGAGATTTTTCTCCGGGGGATAAAGAAACTATTCTAAAGGAAGGTGTAGCAGAATCATGAACATATGAAATTTTGAAACCGACTCATAGGAGGTTTAGATTTAGCATAGAACAATCCTAAGAATAGAGTGAAGGCAAACTTGTTATGAAACCATGAAATAGAGATCCTCCAAAAGATGATGAACTGATTTTAGCTTCTAGAGAAGCAAGGTGATCGGTTCATTTAGAAGAAAATATTATTGAAGAGTAAATTCCTGTGGAGATACAAGATAGAGATATTTCTATTGTACCTCTGTTAAATGAACAGATGCAAGAGAGAATTCAAGTAGAAACAGTTCAAAAAAATAATTTTGAAACAAAAAATGTTCAATAAAAGATTGTCAGAGAAGACGTTACTAGAAAAGGAGCTATTCTAGAAGGGAATATTTTACTAGAATCAATAATAAAAATTAAAATCTTGATTATAGATCAAATTGTGGAATAAACAGATCATATTTCTAATGATCAAAATGATTCATTAGAGAATCATCCATTTTCATGTGTTGATTTAGTAATGCAAACGACGGTAGATTATTTTCCTAATGAGGGGAAAATCTGGATGTGAATGCAGATGAGGGAAAATCTGATTCATTATCTAATCAGGTGGAAGAAATTGTGATTAAATTCAACATGTCTCAGGAAGATAATGACACACTATAGGAGAAGCTTTAAATTTAAATGAAAAAGATTCAGGAACATAATGAGAATATTTTTTCTATAAGGTATATTTATAGCTTTAGGGTAGAAAATTTAAGTAAGACTGGGAAGATCAAATATGTAACTGTTTTGAAGACAGATTTTTCAAATCTAAAGTAGTGTCTGGGAAGTCAGTTTGAATCAGTAAAAGGATCAGTGAAACAGGCATGTACATTTACTCCTACCTTTGCTAAAAGTCTAGATTTGATTAGAGGATTTCTGGCTATTGAATCAGTAATATCAGAAAGGAATTCTTGTCTTCAGGACCTTCAATGCAATAATTCTATTTTGATAGTTTTATTGGACGATCAGAAATTTCATGTTGGTCAGTTAACTCAAGGAGACACTAGCATTAGATTGGTGTTAAGATGGTTTTAAGAAGAGATGGAGTTGTTCATGAAGAAATAGGAAAGTCTTCGTGAGATTTTGAAGGTCAAAATGGTGTATAATATGTATGTCAATAATGACTCTAGGATGTTGATAATTCATCTAGGAGACAGTTTGATGAAGAATCTATTATTTCAGATGGCTGAGATGAAGGATTTGTTTAAAGACATTCAAAATTCAAACCCATCCAATACGTAGTGTTTTTTTCTTACCTTAAACCAAAAAAATGAAAATTTTCATTTCATAGACAAAAGAATAATTTTATTAATGTATTTATTAATCAATGAACTTGTTTGTTGTCTATATTTTACATTTTATTATTTTAACTGCTTTTATAATTTTTTTCATTTAGCCAAAATACAATAATCTTTATTTATTTTAGTTACTTATAACATTAACTTATCATTATCTTCAATATTAAATGTGTCTTAATCTGTTTCTATATATTTTTATATCTAAAAAATGGGGAGATATTTAGATACACACATCATTTATTTTCCTAGAGAAATTTAGATAAACTAAATATTTCATTTAAATTTACCTTTGGGGGAGAACATTAAATATTTACTCTATCAAAATTATTTTTTCAAAACAAAATTATTTTCATTTAATGTCTAAAAAATTCTAAAATTATTTTACTAATATTATAGTTATAATTTATTATTTTCTTAATCCTTAGTAACAGGGAGATTGTTGGGCATGTATTTTCTCAAGAATACTTCATAAATATTATTGATTTTGATGCTCCCAAATTCCCTTGTTTGTTTTACTAATATTTTTATTTTGAGTTTATTTCAGGAAATTTAAATATTTATCTAGAAATAATATTCAACTATTTATTTGAGAGAAATATTCATAAATGTTTTCGGAACGCTGTAAAGAATATTCTATAAATAGTGTTTTCTATTTTTTATTTACTGGAATTACTATTTATTCAATACATCAAAGAAAGTATAATAGAAAACATAACATATGTTTATTTTAAAGGATCGGTGTATACGGTTAATTAACCTTATGTTTGAAGAAACATATGGTTAATAAACATTATGGTGGATAAGAAAATTATTTTTTTCAGAAAGAAAAGGTATTTTTGAAGAACCCTATGTAAGTATGGAACTTTACAAACATATGGATCATCAAACATAATTTTTTAATCATTCCTAGGTTTTCAACCGTACGTGTTGGAAAGGTGAACATCTGAAAAGTCAATGTTATATTCAGAGATCTATGATGATGAAGAGAAACTTATTTATCCTCAACCCTACATTATGATGTTGAATCCTATGATTTTTACTTTTTTGTATTGTGAAGGAACATTACGTTTGACTTCTCAATGTGGGAAATTTGAATTTATGTCATTATTGGAGCTTTTCACAATAGTGTTTATGGAATTCTAGGTGTATTTAAATCATGATTTTGATTGATTAAAAGCTTGTTTGAAATGAATTTAAGATCCATTTACATTGAATATTTTTAGTCCTATTCTTAAGGGATGTTTCAAATACTCTGAGCTATTTTTTTGAATTTAAATTCACTCGATTTATCAGGAATCATTCACAGTGCTATGAACCATTCTAGAGATTTATCAACATATATCTCTATGAGTATCTTCTAAAAAATCACCCAGATCTGTGAAAATATTATTTTTTAAATTCTCTATATAAATTTTTTTTACAATATTACAACGATCAAGAATCTCAAAAACAAGGGCTATATTTTGGAGATATACATGTTTAATTCTGGAAGTGAAATGCTCTATTTTTGTTTCTATTCTTAAAATCGAAGATCTCTTATGAAACTGGATCTCTTCAAATATATTTCAAAGTTTATTTTCTTCTGATGTTGAATATCCATCTTCTTTCAGTTATGTGTTGCTAAAACTGTGAGCTATATCTATTTCTCATAAAACTACATCTTTTCTATCTTGAGTTTTAGCTACTCTTATTTAGTCTTGGTGGCATTTCAGATTCTTGAACTAAACTGTAGTTTTATTGGTTCCCTGTAAAATATTCAGAGGGTATTGTTTTGTAAGCCTTTTTTTGTAATGGTGACAAGTACCTACACTCATTTGTGGATTGGTCTTAAGATACAAGGACCTTACTAGGGAAAATCAGAAAACCTGTAGAGATGGTGATATAGTGGAGTGGATTAGGGGATCTTCTTTACCCAAACCACTATAAATTTTTGTGCTTTGTTCTCTGTTTATATTGTTGCATACACTCTCATACAGAAATGTTGACAATGTTATCTACTCTTGGTGTGAATCGATGGAATTGTCAAATTTTTAAAAAGAACAAAATTCACCCCCTCTTGTGTTATCACTATAGTCATTCCTACCTAACACAAACAATGATGAACAATTGGACCAGGAATAATCAAAGCACGAAAGATGCAACAAATTCCCCCACACCTCTTTTGGTGAGCCTGTTCTTCACAAAAAATGAATGATCCAATCCATTTATTACCCATATTATGTGTTTTTACACCCCTAATTAAACTCTTATCATTTTTTCAATTAATTATTTAATATGCGCCCTTGAATGATCCATGAAACAGAAATAAACTGCTTTTATGAATTTTTTCTAACATAAATTTTATGTTCTTGATCGACTGGATATGAATGATTTTCCAATGATCCAAAACCTCTGATTATGGTCATTTTATACCTCTATTCACCGCGTTCATCACTAGTGAATCCCTACAGACCTTGGTTTGACAGTTTCTGGTCAACCTAAACCGATTCAAGTGCCCGGATTCCAAGAAAATTGAGGAATCATGGACAATTTATTTGATCTGAGAACAAATATAGAATGTTAGAGGGCAAAGGATGACCAATTAAGAGTTCATACATTATAATTTTGAATAAAAATATGTTGTGCCTCGCCAAAGGTGAGGATTTTTCCTAAAGAATGATGAAGTGGGGTCGTCGTGAGGAGGGTGGCTGGGATGGCAGTCCAATGAATCTTCGGGCTGTCTTGTGAGTCTGAGGTAGTAGGGGTGACTCTGGCTAGTGAAAGGCATCATCATATTGGTGATCATAGTATTTTGGATATATTGGGAGTGATAGATGCAAGGTTTACTACGGTAATTCCATGACTATGTAGCTCACCCATTAGTGGAGGTTGCTCCAGAAGACGGTGGCGGCGTGCGTGGCCAGAGGCGGCAGTGGAGGTTCTGACAGACATGGTCGGGATGTGTAGGGGTGATAGCCCAGATGTGAAATATAGGGGAAGGTGACCTAAATATAACCTTTTTGAAAAAAATAATGATAAAATAAAGTAATAATAATAATATTATGGTTATTATTATTATTAAAATGATTGATCCTCTATAACTTCCCAGTGCGATGTCAGATTTATGCGCCATCAGTGGCAGTGCGAACCTGATTTTGAGATGGACATTTGGAGTTTGATATTAGATGTATTTTTCATGTTTATTGATCAAGTCCCCAAAACACTAAAATAATAACAATTTATTATTATTATTTTTATTATTAAATCGTTGACCCACCATAACTGCTGTGTGAGACATCCCATTAACATGACATCAATAGAAACATGACCCTATATTTAAGATGGTTGATTCAATAACAATGTTGGAAATTAAATTTTATTTTTTGAGTTGGGTGTATGAAACACCAAATATTATTATTATTATTATTATCCAATTGGAATCTTTCATCTATTTTAACTCCTATGTACAAAATCAGATTGGTGATCCATCAGCTGGATAGTGATCCTAAAATTGAGGTGCACTTTTGGGATAAATATCATGATTTTAATTCATGATCTATGTGTAGATCCCACGAGACACCATTCAAGCCTAATGTAGTGAAATACGATTTTTTTTCACAGGGTGTCTAATTAAATTGAATAAACAATCAATCATTTGTTCTTTCCCGCATGCCTCATAATAGTGTAATCCATTTAGTAATTCATTAACACCAAAATTTCTGCTCGTAGTAATGTTCAAGGCCTTATTCGTGATCTATTAAATGTGGAAACACAAAAGGAACATTTGTGGAGAAAATGTATTAAGATGTGCGGTCAATGTTATGGGGCTGATTGAGGATGCATATCAGTGGAATTTTGTTTTCTCACCTTGGATCAACAATGTGAATCGTGAGGTCCTTTTCCTTTCGGAATGATATTCCATGTACTTTGGTTGTAACCATTCATTCCTATGGGTGATTGATCATAGTTTTTTACCCTTTAATGGTTTAGTACATAGCTAGACAACGAGGTGGGTTCAACCATTGCGTGGTCCCCATTCGCATCGTGTACCACTTTATGATTCATACTGTGAGATGTTCCAGGGTGGAACTTGATGATTGTAGTAGATTTCCTCAATGTTTTCTGAGATGTACCATACATAAGGGATGGCCAATGTAGTTCCTCGATGCTTTCTGAGAGGTACCATCTAGGAGTGATTATCAGTGTAGTTCCTCGATTGTTTACCGAGAGGTACCATCCTGGAGGGATGTCCATTTTAGTTTCTCGATACATTATAATAAGTACCATCCAATAAAGGCAAACATTGATCTTCCAGTATTACCCCCTAGTTGGGATGAGTAGTGTCTCTCCTTTGGAAGTACCAGGTTTACCCTCCAGATTGGATGGGTAGTGGGTCCCTAATGGCAGTTTAGGGATTACCCTCCCCCGGGGTTGGGCAGTGGGTCCTATCAACAATGCTTGTCAAGTTGTACCATGCAAGGGATTAACTATCAACGAGGTAGGGGAGTGGGTCCTCGTCAACATCTAGGTGACGATCCCCTTGACATACTAGATCATAGATACCAAATTACTGGAGTTGAACCCTCAATCAAGGCTTGGCATGGGTCCCTGGCCCTAAGACACGACCACTATACTATGTTTCATAGTTATAGAATGTGATTTTAATTTTATTTGGACTCTCTAGGAATAGGTAAACATTAACCAGTAAGTATAATCCTTGTGACATGCCCAAAAAACCTGAGGATGAGATAGTTTTTCCAAAAGTGGATACTATCAAGGTGTGGGGATTGAGTCCCTTTGAGTATCAGTTCAACGAATATGTGTGTGATTCTAGGCATCACTTGTGGTTAATTATGGATCTTTTGGCTACTCTTCTTCCTAGGATGAGCTATGTAATGGAGACCCCCTTTCCCTATCATTTTAGATTTTTTTGGCTGAGTGAACACACACACACACACACACACACATATATATATATCCCATTTTAGTACCAAATCATTGGTTTTTGGTTACTCTCCTTCCATGAAAAGTGAAGATGCGTGGGATATGCCATGTGATTTCCATGCCTTGATTCACGTTGATGGATGAGTCTTCTATCCTACAATTGTTAGAGAAGAGTCTATGGGAAGTTTATATTCTCACTATATCTAACTCCTTATGTTTTCATGTTTATACATCACTATCTTTTTGGGTTGACCTTCACTCTTTTACTCTAAAATGTCATATCAACTATTTTCCTCTCTAGTAAATTTATTCTGACTCCCCATTGTCCTTTTCAGGGCATATTACTTAGTATTTTTGGAAACACCCATGCATGGGATTTTCCAGCAAGAGTCGTGGATTATGAAGATAACTGATCGGTTGATTGTGACATCAGATCAACTTAGGGATACAGGTTCTTGGACTATATACCTATTCTATCATTATGTTATCCCCAATCCAAATTACCCTCATCGAATGAACTTACACCTCTTGATCTCCCACATTATATAATGATTCTTAATGGTTCATTCATGTTTTTTTAAAAATTAAAAATAATTTTCATCCAACTCATGTATTTTCCCTTCCAAATATTGTTTTCATTATCCTTATAATCATTTCAATTCATAATAATCATAGTGGTTTATTTTGTTTAATTTATCTTATTCATTGGATGTTACATCATGGGATGTATCATTTAGTTATTTATCTTCATTTTTTGAATTTTTATCATTATTTAATCATTTCTCCCGTCAGTTTCAAATTATTTGAGCTAGGGTTTTCATTGAAAATATGTTATATTACATGTTATATATTTTATATTTGAATTAGACAAGTTATTATAAATGATAAATCATATTTTTTTCTTTGTTTTATTTAAATTGGAATTTAATGACATTTCAACATGGTAGGGTCTATTGAATCTTCCCATTTAATTGATAAATATTCCATGTCACTCTGTTAGAATTATTTTATAGAATTAAAATTTTTCCTATTTTTTTATAAAATATTACCTTGTTTATTTAAATTCTATATAGTATATTTTGATGACATGGAATGGACTTAAAATATATACCAATTTTTGATTTAAATTCTTATTTTTCATTACTAAAGGTGTTCGAATGTTTTGAAATAATCATTCATGCCAATTTAGTTTTAGAAAAGGTCTTTTGATCTTTTGATGGAATTGATTTTCTAATTTAAAGGGTAGGCCTTGTTTTTATAGTAAGGCCTTTGTGTCTTGATGTTTCTTTGATTTTTTAAAAATTGAAGTGTCATTTTTTTATTTTGAAATTTGAGCAGTTAACTTCCTTTTGAAATGGAGAACTTAATCTTAAAAGGAATTTATTGAAATGTTTTACTTTCATAAGGGAAATTAATGAGTAATTTTATATGTCATTTCTCGAAGTACATTATAAATGTTTTTTTTTCAATAGTCATAAATTGAATCCTCTTTATGAAAACCCAAGTGAAATAATGGTTTGAAAATAAATGAATTTTTTTATAATTGTATGAGACCCTCAATTAAGTTGTGTCTGTTATTTTTTTTTCTAATTATGGTTTAATTCCCATGTTTGTTAGTATTACCATGAGTAGATTATATATATATATATTATCCAAAAAATGAACAGATGAGAGATACATGGATGATAAATTTTATAAAACAAGGTTGATATATTTTGGGTTCATGTGAACTAAAGTTTTTTTGAAGATAAATTACTTATAAAATATTTAATTTTAATTTAAATTAAAAATAATTTTGGTATAATTATGTTGACTACCTGATGAACACCACTGGGTACTTAAACATCAGTCAATAACTTTGAAATTAGATAGTGGTTTTTCATCTAAAATCATAGGCGATACAAATATTTTGCAAGGATAATTATTATTTAAATAATTTACAACTCCTTATAGAAATATTGTGATGGATAAAGAAATATTTTTAGTGGGAGGAAAAAATAAATGAATAAATTATAAAATGTATATTTTAATTGTAAAATAAATTGTTTTCTCAATATATGAGGAAGAAAAAACTGTTACATTCATCAAATATAAATGCATTGTGACATATGTAAAGGAATGTTTTTTCAATTAACTGATTATTAATACGAGGAAACATATATCAAATTAGAGAAGATAGAAGATTCATATTTTTATGTCCAAAAAATAATTTAATTTATGTTGTTAGATACTCCTTCACAAGGAAAAATTAATCTTCATCAATTTAAATCATGAAATAAATGTTTAATATGATCTTATATTTAATAGATAAAATAATGTATGTGATCTATATTACAAAGAGTATATGTTTAATTCCTCTTAAAATGAATAGTATCTAATACTATGGAAGATCATTTGATGTTAATGTAAAGTTATAATGGGGGAATCCCAAATATAGATATTTGGAATCCTATGAGAATCATTATATAATAGAAAAACCAATATTTACAACTCAATTTGATCATGTTTTGTATTATAAGATCTTTCATCATCTAGAAAAACCCAGTCTAATGGAATGTGAAACCAGAATTATTCTTGGTATATGGAAGAACTTCACAGATGTGGTGAAATATGATGCCACTAATTCTTCTGAAAATTTTGATATTCCTCTGCATGGAAGGGTTATCAAGAAGGGAATAATAGAACCTGTATCACCCAACTAGTATGTGGTTGAGGAATTATCGAATCTATCAAGAATTTCTACCAATACATGAGGTATTTTCTAGATGGGAGAGAAAATATGGATGTTGAATGACTTCACCCAAAGGATTGTAGAAATATGTGGCAATGATCACTTAAGAGTGATGGAAATTGGGTGATGGTATTATCATGTGGTATTGAAATATTATGATTTCATGAAAATAACATAGATCCTGGGGTTAGTATCCTTAATGCATGAAATTATATGAATTCAAGAATGGGATATAAATTTTTATCATTTCAATGTCTGGAACACACATAAACTGGTATGAATATTCATATTTATAATGAATTGGATATATTTTTATTTGATTATTCCTTGGGCCATAACATCCTCTACTGTTTATCCCATAACAATGGATAAAAAATGAAAATCCAATATTTTTTGAATAGATCTATGTATTTGGTTGGGTTGAAATGACCAATACCCTTGTAGAAGAAATGATTCAAAACACAAGGTATTAAAAACCATTAGAGAAAATATTAGTGGAAGTAAAAATATTTTTGGAATTTAATATTATTTGGTCGTATAACCTCTGAATAGAAAGAAGATAAAGAATGTAGCCTTTGAATGCTTAGAGGACAGGATGATGTTACCTATTAGAGGAGGAAGATGAAAGGACAAATTGTTTCTATTGAATCTCATTTCAACTAGAATGTTGAAACTTCATATGATGTTGAAGGATAATATAATATATATTTATAGCAATATCAACCCCATTTTGGAGGGATATATGGTCCTATGGAGTCCTTACCACTGTCTGGGACAATAATTAATTGGTTGGATAATGATAATGCCTCTCGTGCTGGAATTACATAGGCTAGGGGGTTGTGAAAACCCCCAAGTTAAATTCTTTCATGAAAAGGAATTTTTCAATATCCAATGCATCTATTTAAAGGTGGAAAATAGCTACATTCCTGATAAAGTGATTTTCATTGTTTGGAATATTTAAAAGAATATACACGCAAACCAACTAATATGAGAAATATGTTCTATGAATTCACTCCAATTAATCCTGAAGGCCATGATAAGAATGTGGGTTATGTGAGTTCATATGGGAATTCATAGGGACTAATTTCACATAAGATTTTAGATATTCATTTTAATGAGGTACTAAAATTTGTTATAGTAAAATCCCCTAGGATCGTGAAAGGGAAGGAGGTGCACTTGTGACCCCAACAAATAATAGGAATTTATAGGAATTCCAATTCAAAATTTATATAGATATGGTCGCTAATGGGAAAATGCAGGTTGATCTAATGGGACACACCTCACCTGACCATAGTGTTAAATGAATCACTATAATGAGACTATCATTTTATTGCCTCCCAAAGGCCTTGATAAAGATGTGGGTGATGTGAATGAACATAAGAATTCCAAGGTACTCATTTAACATGGGATGTTTGGTACTCATTCTGATGTGACACATATATATGTGAATGAATTAGGACCCTAAGATCAAGATATAGAGGTCGGTGTACCCATGACCCCAAATTGTGATGGGAATGAATAAAAATTCCAATTTCATGATAAAATGGGTGAAAATTAGCATTCTTTGAATTCTTATAATAGTTATTTATAGGGATCCTTCTCACATGTTCCTACCCTTATGGCTTGTAGAAGTTAAATTTCTATAGAACAACCTACTGATCCTAGGGTAGTCATCTAATACATTTAACATTTGATTAGTTTTATTTGGTCTGATAAGGTTGAGGGAACACAATTCCCTGTGTATATTGGAATTAACTCAAATTATGTCAACAATGAGGAGTTCAAGGAAACTAGAAACATAAATGGACCCATAGTTGAAAGAACTACTAATGGATGAAAGTGCAAAGTAAAATGAAGAAGTGGAAATGTCCAGGTGAATCTCTCACAACAAGGAAGGCCACTAACAAGGGAAATGACACATAAATAATGAATGTTATGTTCTTGAACTATCAGGAAATATGAAATTCTGTAATGGTAAAAGAACATATGATTTTTTATGGTCTAAAATCAAGGATTTTTGGTATTGTTTGAACCAATGATTTTCTTTGAGAACTATAAACAATCTAAATGGAACAAATTTTGGTATAGTTATTTCTCATAATGTTTTCACAACTCTAATATCTCTAATCTATATACTCTAAAGCAAGAAAGAATTCAAATTATCACATGATGAAAAATCCTCAGAGTTTTTTAATTTTATTCAGCATATCAAGTTGTAGTGCTTGAGTATCCTTTGTGAATGAATCCATATCCTATAACATGAGAAGCAAATTATGTACTAAAATTGAGTTAATATCTAAAAACATTAATCAGAAATAGGTGATTTATGGGTAATTAAACACATTGTTAATGGTTGAAGGAAAAAATGGATTCAAATTTAATAATATTGGTTTTATTGTGTTATGTTGTTTCATTTACCATTGAAATATTATCAATATACAAGTTGGTGGATCATACTTCACATGTAGAATATATACACGAAATGGAAGACAAGAAATTATGATTGATTGTTTCTTTGTTCAAATGTATGATATTAGTGATTCAAATGGGGTTTCACGTTTTAGCCTCCATAATCATCATTCATATCATAATCCTATCATTGTGTAGCTCTCAACACATCATGTACTGAAACACAGCTTCCCTTTTTAATCAAAAAATAGATGTATTGGGATTTAATTATATAGGGATACTTTTTAAGAGGCTTTGAAAATTGATCACATTAACAGTCCACTCATAAAACATGATCAAAAATTAAAGCATAATAAAATCCCTCTAAGATAATGGAATAGAAAATCATTCACCAAAAATTATTTAGAAATCATGGCATCTCAAGAACAACTTTCATGTTGCCAAATTTGGACCAACACTATAACATCCCATCTCTTATAGATATGGATGCACTTAAAAAGACGGATGATCTAAAAATAGTTATATAAAGGCTAGAATGAAGTCATCTGAATGTTAAATGGTTAATGAATGGTGATATTAATAAAATTTTATTTTGAATAGGGCATAAATATAAGATGGTTAAAGCAGAAAATAAGGCTAGCAGTGTAAATGGATTCCTACAAAATTCTAATAACAGAATATCTCACATAGTTTTGGACCAGTAAAAGTTGATGCACTCTGATGATGGGTTGTAAAACACAATTATTTTAATTGAAATCATAGTCAGCAATCCTGAGGTGAACTAGAACTGAGCTCATGTTATGGCTACAGAAAAAGTATAAACCAAACCAACCATCTTCTCTGTCGACATGGAGAGTTCTCCTTGAATAGATGCATCTAAAAACAATTTTTTTATTTTTATATTTTTTAGTATCATGTATATAATCAAATTTAGTAAATTTTACAGAATTAATTTATTCCAATCATAATGAATTAAATATTCATTGCCTTGATACTAAAGAAAGAGAATGTACTTGATATCATGGACTTGAGGATTTTTTCCCTTGGGAATAATGTTCAAAAACCCATTAGTAAGATCATCATGAACATAATTTCGGTATTGTTTAGGATCATATTACTTCAAATCAATATCGTTTTTCCCAGATTAAATCATTTAGAAATGTATCATCATGGGCTCAAAAGAAGTAAATCTAATAAAGAGGAAAACGAAGGAAGGTCACTATGCTCTAAAATGGAGATCTCTAAGGTGTTTAATACACTAAATTAGAGATTTATTTTTCTTCAAGGATATTTATTGTAAATTTAACTAATTAGATTAGTTGAAACAATTATCATCTCAATAAGGTTTTCCTTTCTTGTTAAAGGACCCCCCATCGGTATCCTCCAATGAATTAGATATGGTAGACAATGTGATATACTAGAAATAATTTTTTTCATCACTAATGATAACATAAGTAGATTCAATAATGATATTTTTCAAATTATATTTTTTTAATAAAATTAAATCATTATAGCCAAAATGTTCTTAATAACATCTATTGTATGTTTATGATATTCTCCTACTTGAATAATATTATTAAATTTAAAAAAATTTATATTAAATAATGTTTTTCAAATTATGAGGATGTAGAATAACATAGTATATGATGGGATAATTAGCCTATTATTTAGTGATGGTGGACTGGTTGGAAAAGAAGAAATGATCACTAGAATACTTGGCATAAATAGGGGATCCCTTCTATTCAAATAATTTGGTTTCCACTTATTTTAGGGCAAGGTGAGCAGACAATATATAAAGGGAATATGTTCTGGAATTTCCAAAAAACTGGATATGAGGGAAATAAAATTCATTTCCAATCTATAAGGGTTGGTCTTATTAACTCATTGATCACATCCAAATTTTTATAATCATTCTCTCCTAATAGATGACCTAGAATTCTCACAATGAAACTTAAATTAATGATCATGAATTTTATGTAGACAAGGTAAGTTCATGAAAAATGGATAAATTCTACATGGAAGGAATTAATTAAACCTGTTGAAATATTAGTTCATGGAAGTAACATCACAAGATCATTAACAATGGTCTAATTGGAAAATTCACATTGGATTTTTTCTCTAATGATGCTTCTTGTTACTTTTTATCAAATCTATTTAGAGTGAGGTAGCTGGAAGGGTTAAAATATTAACATTTATTGTCTACATGGACTTCAATGAAGTACTTATTTACATAAATCAGGAATTATAAATTTTTTATTGTAATAAGTAATTAAACACTTAACTATTTCAAAACTTCTTGGATGTATATACTACTCCAAGACACAATTGATGTCTCTTTTGAGAGACTAAACATGTCAATTGTTCATCAATTAGCACAATCATATAGTGTTACTGATTCTATACCACTGCAAGTTGGTATGGAGATTCAAATTAATTCTTTTATATATATTGATACTTTGATATGGAGGAACAATATTAATTAGAATTTTAATTCTTAAGAATACTGAAAACTAAAATAAGAGTGCTCCAATAGACCACCATCATGACTATTGAAATTCAAGATACAATTTGTACACCCTACCAGTTTTATACTTATTTGGATGATCTATAAAAATAGGCATCCCACTCAAGATAAATTGAAACATACTAGAATACATCTTGTTTCATGTTGCCACTATTTCCTAAGGGTAAAGGAGAATGAACAACACCTATTTTTTCATGGTGATTTTCCCATAAGCTATGGTAATATAAAAGGTTCATTTTTTGGTATTAAGAATGATAGTGATATGAAAATGGATGAACATATGGTTAATATTTGTAGATTATAATGTAGTGATCAGATCCATAACCTACTACTAGTACTATTGGCTTCCATTTGTTTTATTTTTCTAGACTACTCGATACTAAATAATATTTGATGACCATAATCCATCCATATTTTTAGGGATTATTACCATATAGAAGGATGTGAATACTACATCAATAGTTAAAACAAGATCTATGAATAATAATTTTTTCCTTGAAATTTATAAAATTTTATGGGGTGATAGGTAGGCCACGAAACATAGGGTTGTCATGTATATTTGATAGATCCCTCCAATTAACACATATCCTATATTTAACGTTGATGGTACAGACTCTAAAATTATAGGGACCTTGAGTTGGGGATGAATTTTCCACACACACAATTTGATTGTTAATGGATTATTTCATCATAAAAAAGGAATTGGAGTCGAATACAGGGTTGAATAATGGGATATGCTGTATGAAATCAGGTATGCCTTCCAATATTATTGAATTTTCATATGGATTGAATTTGACTCCGAAATTGATCATAAATCATTGAATTTAAGAATAAGGGATGAGTATTGTAAAATATAACATCATTAGATTGACTTACATAACTTTTCTAGGTGTCTCAATTTTAGTATCTTGGAATCCTATAAAATGGAATTTCAGTTGATGTTTTTTATTAAAAAAGATGTAAGGTAAATGACTATGATGTGGTCCTTTAGGAATCCATATTATTGTCTTATAATGGTGGTTATAGGTATGTTAGGAGTGATACACTCTCATTTTTATATAAATACCTTCTAACACTAGTCTTTTCTTTTTTATTCTTATATAATATTTTTAAAGGACTAGATTCGATTAGATCCTTGATTTTTGGGTTATATAATAAAACTAATAATACCTTGATTCTAAATACCACTGATATACATGGATCAATGATGAATAATTTTACATTAGATGATAATATTTTTTCTTAATTTATTAATTTTTTCATTCATATAAAATATATTCGTTATATGAAAAATAAATAATTGGTTCATATAATATCTATGAGTTTTTTAGTGGTAATTGATGTGGAAAGTGGACTTCTTGTAAAAATATTTTGTTTAGAAAAATGGGATGAGTATATAATCTAGATATTTTAGTAATTACTATAAAATCATGATTCAATATGATTATAATTTACTATACACCTCATGAAAATGGAAAATTTTAATGAATGAAGTTACCAATGTTCAAAAAATAACATTGGGATATTTCTTATTTACTATAGTAGTCACTAGATTATAACTATCGATAGATTCTACAAATAGAAATGTTCACCCAAAATGTGATCATAGGATATAGAATAAGGCCTATAGGTTTTAGGGAATTTGTGAAAACATGAGCTTCCCACCATAGTCCCACTAGACACCATTTATGGAAAACTAGCAACATGGATGGTATAAAAAATAGATTTCTCCAATGGGAGGTACTGCATCATGATGACACATAGGTGATGATGTATGGGAATTATAAAAATATAGAATGGTGAACTAGTGCCTTTCAAAAAGCCACCCATTCCCATAGATTTACATTGTGGGACATATTTGTATCCGTGATGTTATTATCAAGTAGTTGGGATTATATGACTACGTGATATGATGGGAAGGTAATTTTTTAGGGGACCACATATGCTATCGATTTGTGAGTGGATCAAAAGAGAGTTCAGTTTAATATATCCTACAATATAGTTCTATACTCAAATGATATCTTTGTATAGATTGTTTCATAATAATTTTGTTTCAATGGGTATCACATTACACCTATTCTAAGAAAAGATTTTTTTTAGAATTCATACTTTTGAAATATTTTATCGATACTAGGATGGGGTGATAGTGTGTTTGATGGTTGATGAGGCCAAATACAAGATTCTCCCTTGACAATTTAGGTCACATATTGGGCCTTCATTCCAAATATAAGGCCTTTAGTCCACTAATCCTGTGGACCACAAATTAGAATTCTAGTCAATGGTTCTTTGAGCTATCATATACAATAATATTGGCCAGGTGGGGACTTCCAATTACATAAGAGGAGGGATGAAACCTCACACACCATGGTTTTTAGATTTCTGTATTTATTGGTCTCATGTAATCCCATCTCTCTATAATAAATATATAAATATATATCATGTAGTGTCAATATGATTTAAGAGATCTAGGTTTAATTTTATGTCTTCTTATTATCGAGGTGACAGACCTAGTCATATGAAAATTACAGTATCATTAATTTAATGGTATTTTTAGGGATATATATGTAATGGGAGAGTATATTAGTTATAGAATTTGTAATTTTAAATTATATTAGTTATCACTAGTATCAATTTTCATTAAATTAATTTTTTAGTTCTGAGAAAGAAAAATATGATGAAATATAATGAAATATTTATAATTTTTCAAAATTATAATCTTTAAATTATTAATGATATAAATATTAGTTAAAAGATATGTATGATATTGATTATTTTTATTTCTAATGAGTTCGTTGAAACCATATTTAATTACATAAAATTTTATTATGATAAATGGATTCATAAATCATAATTGTTTATCAAATTTTCATACATTAAATGAGAATATATATTTAGAAAATATCATAATCCTCATTGATTTATCAAGTCAATACATAGTATTTTAATGATGATTTGTAACATCATGGGTGTATTAGTGTGAGGAATAAATTTTTATGTCACATTGAGTAAGAGGACATGTTGATTTTTGGAATCTATGATAGGATATGAAAATTTGAATTGAACATATAGAGTGTTTTAACTAAAAATAATGAAATATATGAAATGGTAAGAGAAAAGGAATGTTTAGTGATAAAAGGATATTTTCCTAATTAATGGGTTCACAATGATGACAAAATTGACATTATATATATGTCTAAAAATTAAAAAAAAATTCAAAATATCAAGGGACAATTGAGATATTTTATATTTTAAAAATATGTTTATTTTGAATTTATAAATCAATATCTTGTTGATGGGGTCTTTTCCATCATGCTCAATTTAATTTCTAATTATATATTTTCATTTTTCTATATTAACAATAAAAAATAGTCTATAAATCTTTTATAAATATCATAATATTTTAGATATTATACAAGTATAAAGTCCATAAAATTTTGTTTCGGAAGATTTGACATCAATATTTAGGGAAATTTGTGTTGAATTGAATTACCCCTTGATGTTGTTTAAATAAATAAAATATTTTTTTGAAATGATCATGAATTTTGATGGAGTATTATTATAATATTCAAATATTTATTTGAATGTTAATGCTTTGGAATTCATATAATTAAAGTGAGAATAAATTATTAAATGAAGGGTTCAATTTTTTTTTATCAATGTGAAATATTAGTAAGAAGTACCAAATAAATTAATAATGTTATATTATATATTTATATATACTTTTTTCAAAAATAGGGAAAAAGTGTGTATATATATAATTATCAATATTATTAGAAAATTTATTTAATAAATAAATTGATTACATTACTCTATATGAAGGTTTTATAAATAAACATTATTTATGATGTTTCCTTTTGTTCTTGATAAAAAATACATTGAATAATTTTTCTTTCATCACAGTGAAGATGTTATAATGGTCTCTAAATGTTATAGATGATTTTATGAAAATGTATTGGACCTAATGAAGAATAATTCATTTTATTTTATCACATTACCATTGTTATGTAATCATTAATAATAAGTATTACACGTTGTATTTATATGACTTCTATTAAGGAATTTTTATTTAATAATTAATAAAAAAATTAGTGAAACTGTCTATAATTAAATTAAAATAAATTTAAATAACATAATCAATGATGAAATTTTGGTGGATGGGAAATGATCTAGATAATACCATGGTGAAACATTGGTATAATTTTTTAATAGGTAACGATAAAAAAAAGTGAAATTTAGATTTTATTTAATTTCATCCAACACTCTTTATCAAATCCTAATAAAATATAGATCTATATTATTAATAAAATGTGTATATATTAAATTTAAAATTTTATTTTGATATTATAATGAATAATTTACTTGGTGTTTTTTCAATAATTTTCCTAATAACACAATAAAAAAATTGATATTTATGATGGGAGTTCAACCTTATAATTACCATTGATAAGGTATTTTATCCTTTCACTTATATAATTTTATTTTGACAGTTTTAATAAAACTATAAGATAATAACATAATTATAATGAAAATATATTTTATACAAAATTGGGAGAATGTATTTAGAGGATGAGTATAAATGGAAAGATGTGAAATCATTATATATAAAACAAGTCTATAGATATATTTTATCATGGTGTTTTTGTTGAAAGTATGAATTGAATGGGTGTATTAGTCGATATAATCTATTTTGATTTTTTTTCCATTATATAGTAAATGTATTTTAAAATATAATAGGGGATTTATCAATAATCAGGATTAGAAATTGAAAAAAGTGAAAGGTTCATAGACATTTGAAATAGATATTGGTACAATGTGTGTGAATTTAATTGATGGGAGCTCTTATCTATTACAATATTAGAGATTGACTTTAATCATTATCAATTTGTACACTGAGTTCCCTCATATATGATTATATTTTTTTCTAATTGATATCAAATTACATTGATCAATATAAATATATGATGATATCACTATTATAAAAAAGTTGAGGGGATTTAAATTTATATTAAATGAATCTTTCTTGATGTTCACCAAAATATAAAAAATAATTATGTTTATTAGTATTATATAGTGATGAATGTCTAATTTTAAGAGATGTGAATTTTAAAGTCCTAAATATTCTTTTTTCTAATATTATATAGAGGAGGATATTTTTTATACAACATATCATTGTGTTAAATAAATTTAAATTTTTTAGAGCATGTCACAAAAATCCAGTAATAGTGAATATTAGTGTATTCAGGTAAGTAATATCATTTTTATTTCATAGTGAACTGAGTTTATCTTTTTTTGCCGGATAATAAAAATAAATGATGATTATATGTTTATATAGATAATTATATTACCTTTTGTTAGAAGTTATATGAATTAATAGAGTGTATTTAATGAGAATACAGATAAGAAAATTGATCCTTGGGTGTTGATGGAAGAGTAACATCATAAATAAAAGATTTTATTTTTATTGAGCCATGAATCTCAATATATTTTAAATATAAAATTATAAAAATAAAATATTTTATTTTTAGAATGACATGTTTTTTTGAAAACATTCAATGTTTTTAAATTCATGAGTGGATAACATATTCACTAGTCAAAAAATAGAATAAACCGCACTATTGAATCACACCATATATGTTACGGAAATTTTCTGGCAGATACAATATATTTTCAAATACCAAAATGGCTTGTAATGGATTTGGAAATATTATTTTTGGGTTATCCTTAATCAGGTGGCATGTCATGGTTTACGATGTGTAGAATAAATTTTTTTTGTTTTATATGATGAGTCTAAAATGATTTGGTATTTTAAATGTTTATTAAATTTTTATATTATTAGGGAAGATATATACATTAAATTATAGGATAAACATGTAATGCTTATTCAAAATACCATATATATATATATATATATAAAATATTTTTAATTATGGTGCTAGTGTAGAATCTAAAATTTTGTATGATACTGATAGTTTCTAACACATAAAAATGGATGAATATGTGAGGTAAAAATATGTATGATGAAGGAAGATCATCAATCAATTAATTGTTAGATTTGTAGACATTCAATTTGATGACATAATTTGTAATTTCTAGTTAGTAAAATCAATTTTAGTCGATACATAATAAATTCATGTTTGTTATTTTTATTTGAAGAATATATATGGTAATATGAGAGATAAAATGAAATAAGGAAATTTAATAATGGTAGGTAAAGAATAATTTAAATATAATAGATTCCGTGAAATATACATATTTATAATAAAATTATTTATGAAAATTTTAACTCATTTTGGAGTATAAATGTGTGGGATCACAAGAAATATTGGAATATATAATATTTAATAATATAGGTAATTTAAAAAATTATATTCTTTATCTTTTATAAGTAAATTTAATGACTCTGGGTGTCTCTATGTTAGGACAAGGATTTTTTTTCATTCATTATGATTTTATAAAATTTTAAATGTTTATGTGTGAAAAATTGCTTTTTTATAGTTTATCACATTACTTATTTAAAAATTATAGTTAGTTAATATAATTTGAAAAAAATAATGAATAATGGGGTTTAAAATTACTTCATAGGAATTTCAGTTATTGATTCGATGTATCTTAATGAATACCTTGGTGATCCTCTTTAATTGGTTCCCTCTTAACCTAAATCTCAAAACCAAAATATAAAAGTAACAAGTAAGAGATGGAAATTAAAACTCTAACTAAATATGAAAATTTTAGATCAAATTAAAATTAGTTTCTATACCAAATAAAACTAATTAATATAAATAAATTAAACAAAAATCCATTTTAATTTAAATAATGAATCCCAACCCAATTATATATAATTTATAAAATAATTTCCTCCTTTTAAGAGAATATATTAAAAGAAATTAACACTCTATTATATTTTCTATTTTTATATTTCCAAACTCATTAAAGATATTCATTTTAATCATTGTAAAATTTTTATATTTCATGAAAACATACAAAACAAAATCCACCCTAATTCATATAATCAATTTAAATTCTATAGATCTGGAAAATATCATATAATTTCCAATCAATTAACTCATTACAATAACTAAATATTTAAAATTCAATATATACCATTAAAATAAATTTTAATTGAAATAATGGAATTAAGAAAAAAATATCTACATATCATTTGACCATATAATCATTACACAAAAGATTAATAAATTACATTTTCAAAATCACAATCACACTAGAAAATAGTTCAATTAATTGCATTTAACTAAATATAAATATACGATTGAATTATAAGATCCTCTAACTCATTCCATAAATTATATTTCTAGTGTATTGGAAATTTAAATCTATATAACATAAAAAAAAGTAGAAATAAACAAATTCATTAATATATATAAATATATGACTAAAAATATTTATTGAAAATGTCACAAACCAATGAAACACCCACTAAGTGGTGTACTAATATTATTAGATGGTCAAAAAGAGCTGATAAACCTCATATCTAGATACTAAATAATAACTAATAAAATATTTTAACATATATGTTGGTTTACCATAATCACATTAAACCCAAAACACATAATATAAAAAAATATAAGAAAATAATGTAATGAATAAAATGAATATTTAAACTGATTTATCAAAGGATTTATGTTTTATTCTATTGGATAAAATCCAATAAATATAATGGAAAAATTTAAGCAATGGGGGGACCCGCTTGGGTATCATTCCATGTTAAATATTGAATACGGTGATTAATAAATGATAAAATTGAGTAAAAAATGTTTTAAAACGCTTTATCATTATTTCATGGTTGTGCCGAACAATTTATAAAATTCATAGACCTATCATAAATAATAACTAACTCATTATTCATCTGATGTATGGTATCTGGGTAAAAGAACTAAACTTTACACAATTATGAAAATTCCATATCATAATGATTCCTACCTTATTTTATACATAACATGTTCTGTACTAAATAATCAATCATTAATATACCTATAAAAATTTATAAACACTAAACATCATTAAAATGAATTTTTACCTCCGTTTTAGAGAAAAATGTCTCAATCTCAATTTGCACGCACGTATTTCAAAATTAAACCAAAAAATTAATTTAATTAAATTTTAAAAAATATAGGCGTTATACTCATGATGAAATTATAATTAAATTGAATTTATAATAGAGTAATAATGTTCATAAAAATAATACTATTAGATAAGGATCATTAAAATGAATGTTTTCAAACCAATAAAATAAGGAATAATTTCCTCATGAACCCAATGAATATATAGAGTTGATGATTATAGAAATCCACATGATCCCCTACATTGATCAAAAATAACTTATCTGAAAGGTCATCTCTCTATATAATATAAAAATAATTATTGGCCATATTAATAAAAAATAATATATCTTACTAAGTGATTCCTTAATAGCCCCATTTGTGGGCATTAAGCGTGATGTATTTTAGGAGACAAATCTTTCATTAAAACAAAATTAACATGTCCAATAGAATAAAATTATTATAGGAGTGAACATTGATTATCTATTGAATCTATGTTTTGTAGTATGTATACGAACTAGAATATTATTATATTGAAAAAGGAAAATAGTATCTTTTAATGAAAGGGATTATACCCAAAAATATTTTTTTATACAATAAAAAACATCGGCCCTAATAATTTTGAAATCTTAGGTAAGAAAATAGATATTTTTTCATAATTTAAATTGGATTCACCATAAAACATTAATAAATAAATAAATCAATTTATAAAATCAAACTATATAAACATG
Organism: Viscum album; assembly: GCA_963277665.1. Taxonomy (NCBI): domain Eukaryota; kingdom Viridiplantae; phylum Streptophyta; class Magnoliopsida; order Santalales; family Viscaceae; genus Viscum; species Viscum album. Next base: position 1,958,467,241 of record OY728127.1, read on the forward strand.
ATAAAAAACATATATGATCTAGTTATTTGATATTCGAAAAAAAAATAACGATAAATTTTTATATTAGATATAGGTGACCATATGTTAAGGAAAACATTATTAATTTATAAAGGACGTCATCTTCCAGTGTGATGTACATAATCATTAAACAATCCTAAAAAGTTATATACAAAATTTCAATGTATAACTTCATAGAATTCATCTACACTAAAGGGAGTCATATTATAGTTTCCCTTTCAACTCTAATTCAATTTTCTCGGAATATAGACAGTATACACCAATAAGAAATAATTTTAATTTTAATTTGATATCAATTAAATTATTCAAATAAAATTTTAAAAATATTTAATATTATCCTTAAATTTGAATCTTATCCATTAAAAATCTGTTTGATAGAAATTTTATTAAAAAATATTTATGTTATAAGACATATAATAAAATACACAAAAAAATTAACAAACCTTTTCATATCATTGACAGTTATATTGAAAATGAAACCTTATCCCACTAAGAAAATATTGAAAATTAAAAGATCTAATATATAAACCCACATGAACAAAGGTGAAATAAAATTAAATAAATACCCATTTATCGATAATAAATACTATATGTTTCATATTGGAATTATCAATAGCTACTTTTTGGAAACAATAAATTGGGTATGGGTCTACTTGTAATTTTCTACCCCTATAAAAATGATCAACCTATTTTAACCATTTTGATAAAACATATGTGGTATTAAAGACACATAACCTCCATATAGAATATTTTTCTAAATTACTTAGATGTAAATGACTAGTTCAACACTCAATATATTATAATAATGAACAGTACCATATAATATGACTATGATGTTAGGTAAAGTTAACTCATGGGATATTTTGGACTCACCAATTTATGTAATTATATTGAAGTCTATGTGTGACTATTTTTTGGTTTTATCAGTATACATGCATGTATTATTTGGTTTACATTAAAGATATTTCTCAATGGGAATTTATATACTCGTTTGGGATGCATATATCATTTTGATTGTGTGTTATAATTTTTATCAATATATGTATACTAGATTTAATTATTTGAAGTGTATATATTAATGATATAATGTGTAAGAAAGGGATTTACTTATGAAAAAAGTTAACAAAGATGTTTATATTTATTGTTACGTAATAGAGACAAGCTATGGGATAATGTATCACTTTATGTGTAATATCCCAAAATGGTCTAATTGGTTATTTATATTATTTTTTCTAAATAATCCAATCATATCTAATTTATTTCCTTTTTCTAACATCAATTTAAATAATATTTTTTAGAGTTTTGGGATTTATATAAATATTTTTGTTTTCGGTCTTGGTTTTTTTCGCCTAGACATGAATCTCCCATGTTTATTGGGGAAGATAAAGGAATTGGATGTTTCTGAATATGTTATAAATTGAATTTTAGTAATTACATGTGTTAGGAATGGTTATATATATATCTAACATCTTTGTAATACCTTATAGTTTAAGAAATTATCTAGGGAGTGTTTGGTGTAATTTTTGGGTCTTTTTTATGTTTTATCTTATTCATAATGTCTTCCCAAATAACCTCATGTATTATATTTACATTAATTCTAAAAACATAAGTATAAAAGGGTATGAAATAAATATATTATTCAAGGGAGGGAAAAAAATATTTAATATGTATATGAATATGTACCATATGAATAAATATATTACATAAGGTTTTTTAAATTATGGGAACCCATAGATAAATTAATAATATATATATATGATATATATATTACATTTGAAAAATCAAACTAAACCAAATATATTATGTACCAATGGACATATCTTACATATTTATTTTAAAAAAGTAAAATGTGTCACATAGGATGTAATATATTCAATAATGGATTTTGGTTATAAATCAATCATTATACATTATATTAAAATGTTTTTCATAGGTTTTTGGATAACGGAACATTTATACTGATGGATTAAAATATTACCTAGTCATTATTCCATAGAATAATTTATTACTCATGTGGATAAAAATGTACATATATGTTTTTCTAAATTTGAAAAAAAAATATTGAAGGAAGATAATATGAATGGGTGTGATATATATAATATTTATTTTTCCTCAATGGAAATACATTTTCTATTATTAATATAGAAAGTATAAAGCTTCTCCTAGGGAAAAACCTTATATATAGGGAAAATTATTAGGTATAAGTTTTTATTATTAACGGAAAACTTCCCATGCATCATAAATATATTATATATTAAGGGGAGTCCTAAATTTTGAAAAATTTATATTGTACATAAAATATACATATAATATGTTTTTATTTATAAATATTATTTAAATTCTATTTAGGGATTTCTGTAATATATTTTTTATGATTTTCCACAAAATTTCAACTTTCTAGAATGAAAATTATTTTAAAGAAATTTCCAAATTATGAATAAAATATTAAAAAATAAGTATTAATGTTGAAATTGGGTATTTATGATAAGAATAAGTTGAACATACATAGTGAATAAATCTATATTGATATTCCTTTTTATTGTGAGCTCTCTAGTGTTTAATAATTTATTCATGTATTATTATTCTGAGTGGAAACTAATAGTAAATATATAAAACTATATCTATTGATTCCAATTCAATTCCTCTACTTTATAATCATAATGAGATTATAATTTTTTTAACTAGTTTTGGAATTATTTAGATTCCATTATTTTTTATTTGAATATACATTAACAAATGATATTTGGTTACTATTTCCCTTCTTGAATATGGTATTTTCTCCCTAATAAATCACTAATAAATATGTTCATTCTCTATAAATATGATGTGTGTCCATTTCGACATAACAAAAACTATAATTAAACCATAAATAAATACATTATATTCATATTACTATCAAAAACCCTATCAATAGGTCATCAAAAATATATTGAAGAAAATATATCAAGAAATATGGAAACCACATCATGTCTAACATTTTCTAAAAAAATATAAATTTAGAAGATAAACAACGGGGATTCCAAAAACAAAATTTTAATTTAGTACATTAGGTACATATTCTCCTAGATAATTACATAAATGATGACCATAACACATATTGAAATATGAAATATTACTAATATGGTTATGCTAAGTGCTAAAATGTATCTAAGTTGAGTATGTAAGTATTCTCATACACAATCAAATTTTATATTCTCAACTAGAATAGGGTGCGTTATCATTCCCCTTTATATTATTTAGAGATATAGAGTAGGGTGGGGATACATTTTGTCCCTATTTTTTATGATCCACAACATAAAGGGAGAATTTAGACATGATGAAATTTTTTTAGTTGGAGTGTGACTTCATTCTTTAAATTGGGCCAATATTTATTTAGTGATCTCGAGAATGGTGGAATTAAATTACACCCTTATATTTTATGATTGAATGAACTAGGGTTGGGTTCTATTCCTATAATAGATTTTAATGTTATGATTATTGGGTGGGAAACCATTCCTCCATGATGGTTATATATTTGTATCAGATTCAGAGACATTAGTCAATGCTTGTGTGGTTGATCCCATGTGTCACCTATAAACTGGAGTATAACTGTTTATTTATTTATTATACTTTAATTTATATAATATGATACATTAAAATACACATTATTAGAATATAAATATTTTGGGACACTACTAGTTGTGTCCAACAGTGTTTTAGTCATAACTAGTATGGACAACAAAGTATTCTTGAGAAGACTATATTGTTACAATATTTAATATGGTTAAATCCATAAAAATTTAATGTTCACATAGATAGCTTTGATTGAATATGGGCGATGAGACCATGCTTATATTCGGGACCTGTTTTACAAATTTTCATATTTTAAATGTTATTTTGGGTTTTTATGTATAAAATTCATCCAAGAATGATATTTGTTATATATATATATATAACTTTTATGACCTTTAAAACATTTATTTTGATATATAATGGATTATAAATGTTTCCTGATGAAACATTATAGGTTTTTAATATATTTTATGAATATTTAAATACACATTCTTGTTATTTATACTACTATTAGACTATTATGATTGAGTTTCCAGCCTCTCTATGATAATACATTATACCTTAACATCAAATAGAGAGCCTCTAATATATGGGGTCACACACCTATTCTCATATGGTACACCAATCTGGTTAATATAGAGTCATTGGTGTCATAGATTTGTATCTGAATTGAGAGAAGGGTTTCATGTGTCGGTCATCTTCCTACACTATGTTAGTGGTTGAGTTGGATTGTAATTTTATTATATTTGAAATATAAGTAATTCATTTGATCCTTAGAATGGATTGGATGGTGTGCTTCTAGGAGAACAATAATTGTTATAAAAAGTAAGTATGTTTTGTTGAACAAAATGGTAGTAAAATTGGTTTTCAAGGGGAATAGGATCATTAGTCGGGATGATAAAGGCATCCACTTATGGATTTGGGAATCCCTGTTTTTATGATCACATCACTCTTGTTATTGGATATGATCATTCTCCTGAGTGTGGATTACCTCATTTGGTGGATGAGTTCCCAGGGGTATTTCCTAGTGATTTCTCAGGTTTTCTTGTAGAGCAGGTTTTGGAGTTCACAATAGATATGGCACTGACAACGTAGTTTAAATGTATTACCTCATAGAATACATTCCCAACTTTGTTTATTGAATTAACAGTACAATTTTATGATTTGGATTCCAAATGATTAATTATCTCGAGCTTCTAAATTTGGGCCACCATAGTTCTATTTTCAAAAAGTCCAATGGATATATATGGTTGTGCATTGATTACTAGAAGCTGGATAATGTGACGATAATGAATAAGTACCATTTTCCCTATATTTATGTCCATTAAAATTAGATTAAGGGGTGAAGTGGTTCTCCATGATCAACTTATGTTCTAGGTATCAAGTAGTCAGAGTTATAGAGGCATATATTCATAAAATAGCCTTCTAAAGAAAGTACAGCCATATAGAATATTTTTTTCATGCATTTTGAAATGGAAAATGATCTAGTAGTCTTTATGGTCATCATTAACAGAGTGTTCCCCTTGTATCATGATTCCATAGTTCTTGAATTCGTGGATGGCATACTTGTCTACTAAGGATTGAGGAGGATCATGAGTAATATTTGATGATTTTATAGTGAAATATCTATGATCATTGCATTTATGATAAGTTTCCTATGTTGAACTTATGAATTATGTAAGTGATGATTATAGGTTATTTGATTTCATAATGAGGTTTTTTGGTGGAGTATTTGAAAATAAGGTCAGTGAATTTCTGGGAAGATCCATAGAATGTTTTTTGGAATCTGATGCTTTCTAGGCCGGATAGGTTATTACATTTTGTTTTTCTAGGATTTCACTCAGCTTGATTAATCCATGATTGTGTTTAACCAGAAAGGGGTAAAACATGAAATGAGAATAGAGTGTCATGCATTACATGGGGATCTTATGTTTTAGTAAAACGGAACTTTGTATTTGATCCTTCTAGAATATAAATTGGGATATATGGTTTATTGGGATTATTTTCCGGTGGGTACTGGGTTTGTATTGATGTTGTATGACTATGAGGTGGTTTATGGTACTTGCCAACTTATTTTACATTAATATAATTTTTCAAACAATTACATTGAGTTATAAGTAGTGATGCATTCCCTAAAGACAATTCACTATTAACTTTTTTGTGAGACGTTTGTTGGTTTTCTGGACAAAATATTTTAGAATACATTTTCTACCTATAGTATTTTAATTTACATCATATTTATTGTTTGAGTACCATTAGTGGTTCAATTAGGATATATTATATACCCTATTTAAGGGTAATTAAATTGAATATTATTTGAGCTAGTTAGTGAAAGTGCATATGTTGAAAGAACCCAGTGATGAGTGGAATTTATGTTTTTTTTCTCAGATGCACTTTAAGTCCAAGGAACACATTGGACTTGTGTTCTTGTAAAATTATTATCTGAAACCTCCCCCTTATGAGTTCATTTGAAAAGTATATATGATTTATGTGTTATTAAATTATTCTATGATGTTTCTAAATTATAGGGATATTCTTTTTTATTGTTATTTTTCTCTCAAGGGAGACATGTTATCCAAATGTTTCTTTTTATTTTCAATGTCATTGGGGAAGGTGGTGATGCAGGATAGCCACCCATCCCAGTGGACCATTCACCAACTTCCATTATGTTTTTTATGATGTTCATCTACATCTATGGTGGTTAGGTATGAGGTGAGAAATTCTGACTTCATACCTTGGTATTATACAAGTCAACAAGATAACATAGATCTCCAATGGCCCTATGGAACGATAAAACAACTAAAAATTCCTACCGAAAACAAGGATGAGATATCCATGGATTTTATTTTTGGATTACCTCATAAAAATAAAGAATGTAATTCAATTTGGATAATTACTGATCATCTGACCAAATCATCTAATTTCATTTCAATCTGGGATTCAACAAAAGTGGATGAGTTTGGTCAGTTATATGTTTAGGAGGTTTTGAGGATTGATGGTGTGTCATCATAAATTATTTCGAATAGGGACCCCTATTTTAACATATAGTTTTGGAAATGCATTAAGATGGTTATGGGGTCATAGTTCGAGTTATGAATTGCATACCATCCATAAACATGTGGTCAGATAGACTGGGAAAATCGTATTTTGGAAAAAACATTCTAGGCATGTGTGTTGGATTTTGGAGGATCATGTGAAAGATATTGGGAATTGGTCGAGAGTATGTAAAAAATAGATAAAAATCCTCAACACAAATGGATCCTTTTGTGGCTATTTATGGTTGGCCGCCTCGGTCCCCTTTTGTGTTGGGACGAGGTAGGTCAGACCCCGTTGTTGGGGATGAGCCTCGTAAAAGAATAGCATGACAATGTTATTTTGATATAGAGGATGTTTTAATGGAATAGATTCCTTATAAGTAATATTTTGATCAAAGTAATTGCTATTTGGATTTTTATGGGGGTGACAAGGTGTTTTTAAAAGAGTCACATCACTTGGGTCATCATCATTTGGGTATGGAAAAGAAACTGACACCAAGGTTTGATGGATTGTTTGAGATTAATTAGAGAGTTGGTAAGGTGGGATACCAATTATATTTAACATATCAGTTGATGCCAATTCATGACATGTTCTATATCTATCAGCTGAAAAGGTACAATCCTGATCTATCTCATGTGTTGAATTTGAAAGTGCTGGAATTGGAGGCTGATTTTCATGTTTTAAGATGCCAGTACGAATTGTGGATTCACTAGAGAATGTTCTTCATGGTAAGTCTATTCCAATGTTTAGAGTTATTTTCCATAATGGTTTTCATTCTCATTAGACATGGTTTCATAATTATGTGGGTGAGGAGGAATATCACTTTTTTTCTCTGATCATATATCATGTTTACTTTTTGATGGCGGAATGGTTTCATGGTGGGAATAATTGTCATATCCATAATTTTTTGAGGTATTCAAATGTTTATTTTTGGTTTTAAAATTATCACTTGGATTTTTCATGTGTTTTTGATTAATGGTATAAATTTGTCCTTTCCAGAATGTGGTGCATGGTTGGTTCATTGTTAGGAAAAACTGAGTTCCCTTCTCAAGTTAAGTGTGTGACAGGGTTCCTCCCGGACAGAGGTGACTTCACTGTTTCCAAAAAAAATTAAAACCATGTAGGAAAACCATGTGTCATGATCCAATTATATAGTGAGGGATACACATTTTCTGTAAAATTTCAAAAATAATGTAGGCTATCTATTTGACCTCTCCATGTCATTAAAAAGTAGATATTTACTATTGTTTCCTTTTATATTTTTTCCAAATATAACTTCCCATACTCCATGTATAGATTTTTTTTATCCATGGGATATATCTATACACCTTCATGGGATATTTCTTGCGTTATCATTTTCTCATCATTTTATTTGACCAAATGAGGGTCCAATATTGATATTAGGCGTGAAATAATGATTTTTATTATTCGATCATGGATTTATATGGTTTTTTATGGTGCGGTTATGGTTTCACACCAAATTATGGATGTTTACATGTGTGAGGTAATAGGTTCCATGATTTTTCATTATGAGGTGAGTTTTTATTGCATGGTTTATTTGTTTATATGTGTTCTCTAGATTATTTATGTGTTGTTAAAGAAGTTTTTAAAATGATTTCACATCAAAATCATTTGAAAATGGGTTTTTTGAAGGAAATTTTTTGTGTTCCATGTTTTATTCATTGTGGCGTTTTGTTATTTTTTTTGCCTTGTCTCAAAGGAGTAAATTGTGGTTTCAATGATATTTAATGGTGAGAATGCATTGAATGTGGATTTTCCATGATTAACGAGTTTTTATGTTTTATTTTTCTTGTATACCTTAAATGTTGATTTGAGTTGTGAAAGGGGTAACGATCTTGTTATAAAATGGTTTTGACATGTGTAAGAATTTAAAAGGGTAATTGTGCATGGATGTTGTTGGATTCCATATGTGTTATTGTTATTGCACTAACAAGTGGGTTTCATTAATTTTGAAAGAGGTGCAAGATGTATTTCCAAATAGTTTTGGAGTGTGTGTGAAATGAAAAGCGGTTTTTAGGGGAAATGGTGTGTTCCATGTAGATTTTGACCATTGGATCCATGTGATAATATGAAAGTAGTGATTTCATTTTGTTTTTATGAATCATGATATCTGTATGTCAATTTGATGAATTATTCTATATGTAAAATGAAATTTGAGCACAAAGGGATTCCTGAGAATCATTGTGGGTTAATAAAAACTATTAATCTAGTTGATTCTAATGTGGCTAGGATCCATATTATTTTTTCAGGATTGTCGATAATACATTCAAAAAACATATGATATGGTCAAGGACCACTAAACCATTGGAAATGATCCCATCTAGTATCTCATGCACTATAAAACTATTTATTTTGGATCATTAGTTTGAGACCACTAGACCTTGGGTTTCATTCCCCATGACAAGCTTCAGCATGGTAATTTTATTAGTCATTTACTTGGATGATTTTGATCACTGAGGTATAAAGTTAAAAGGGTCTCAATTTTCCATGTATCATATAGGTATTTCCTATGGTGATCTTTCCTGACAAGATTCTCATGTGTTGTGGGGTTAGTCGTAAACCTATTTTTGAAATTATGTACATTTTGAATTCAAGTAATATCTTTTTATTGAAAAAGTATGTAATTAGAAGATTTTATTGAGAATCATAATGGGATTTCCATAACACCCTATAATTACATTTGAGTATATGTGGAATTTGTTATTTATGACCCAAACAATGGAATGATTTTACATGGTGAAGATGATGGATCTAATTTCTAGTGCACCCCATATTACAATTGTTGGTTCTGGTGGCATAAGGGTGATGACTCTCATGTTTCATGGATTTTTTTTGGGATGGTTTTGTAGTACCCTTTATGTTGTGGTATTTTGTTTTTGGATAAATGTATATGACAATATATATGTAAATTGTTTTATCTCATTTGGTTATGATTATTAGTTAGGTGATGTGTTATTATAATGGATTTTGTATTATTATATTCATGTGTGAAGACATTCCCAATGTATATTTTTTGATTCCCAGCCACTAGTTTCCAAAACATGGGGGAATAAAACCCCCTTCAAGCCATGCCATGAATCGAGTCCGGTGTTTGGTTTGATGGCACCCCAACTTGGTTCATGAAATATCCTCTTATAAACATTGATCTTCATAATACCAGTATGAAAAATTTCTATATGAATATAAAATAAATATATTACATTTAATGGTATAAAAATTATTTAATAAAATTAATTACCATATTTCATCGATGAGAATGGAATATATGACTACTACATCTTTGCATGACCTCATGCCTTCCTCAGTTATTCTGCAACATGATGATCTACTTTGAAAACTATCTCCCTTATAGAATGAGAAAAATAAATCTCAAACTTGATAGGGGATATAATAAGGTAAATGGCTACTGCATGATGGATAAAAATCTAATAATCCTTATTTTTTCATGGATCCCAACCTCATATTATGAGAAAATAATGATAATGTTTACACTTAGAGGCCTCGCAGGCCATAAAGATAAAGGACTTCATTTAATATTTTAGGGGATTTCATTAAACAAATATGTAATTAATATTATAATTTTAATAATAAAGTAATTTTCAAAATAAATATTATTTATTTATCTTCCATATAATGATTCATCATATGGTTTTATACATCATTGAGAATCTGATCCCACACCACCCATGCTCTAGAAAAATAATTCCACAGAATAATACTCCTCTATCAAATATAAATATGTCAAAACTCTTCAAAAATAAATAAAATAATCCAAAAATTAGTATATTGAAAAATTAATGAAAATTATTTTTTATTAATATAAATTATCTTAAATTTTCATCTAAACATACCCGCACATGCACATTAAAACAATATTTTTCCATCGCATAGTAATAGGGTCAATAATAATATATCTTGAAATACCCTGAAACATATGAGTCGATTATGTACTACCAAAAACCTTAGTTTGATATGAAGAATAATTAGTCTCATCACCCATAAGTATATCCTCATTGATCCTATGAATAAACTCAAAAAATTGTTGTTATCCATCTGAAACCTAAAAAAAATGTTGTGAGAATTTAATTGAAAATGAGTATTATATATATTAATTAATTATATCTATACAAGGAACGTAATTGTTTCATTCAGATTTTTCATTCACATTCTTATTTGTGATGGTGTCAAAATCATGATATTACTCCCTACTATCATCAATTTCTATTGATGATTCATCCAAATCATTAATTATTATTTAAAATTCATTTGTTACATCATCAACATCATCACCACCATCAAACTATAATTTTGGGGTTTCATCATCAATATTCATGTCTATTCTTGGAAAATATGTATTTTCTTATTTCTATTGAAAATTCAATTAAATTAACTTCATCAAAGACACATTCTGATTACAGAAACTAATTTTCTTGAGAATTCCTTTTTAGAATACTCCACTGATCAATTAACTCTCTTAAAACTAAAAAAAATTCATAATAAATATGAAACCCCAGAGGAGATTATAAAATTTGATCATTTTTTTAAATAAGGGTTTAATATTTAGTTTCAATGATTCGATGACATGGGTGAACTAACAATCCTCTATCAGTATCAAACAAATGACATTAAAACATTATTACATAATTTTGTCATAAATAACATGGAAAAATTATTTTATCCATTATTCCATAAAATTGAACTTTACATTCTCAATGATGAGATACTCTAATGAAATCTCAAAAATTAATTTTTTTTTCATTCTCCATATCCACGTTTATAAAATCAAAAACCATTCTCCATATATTTATTATAATATTTAAAAATATTTGATGGTGGGTTACTCAATACACACAATATATTATCAATTTTATCATCATATTGTAGCACATAAATATTTTATAAATTGTTAAATATAAATAATAATACTTTTATTTCATATTAAAGACAATAAAAAATTTCATTTACCATTGTTTAAAACCAGTAAGAAAAAATATATTGTCGATATACTTAAATTGTATTTGGAGGAAGTTTGAGAAATTTTTTTATATGATCAACATATGATCTAAAAGTAAAATAAAATAAATTGAATTTTAAAAATATATAATAAATATGTAAGAGTGTAACTTACTATAATAATTGATTAATTTCCTCTCAATTTAGAATAATTTATGTATGGTCCCTATGATGTTCACCATATAAAGGTCATCATTCATGAATTCCACCAAATCCATGATTAGACTAATTAAAAATAGTTAACTGGATGCTAATTTCATCATTAATGTATCCCTCATTATGACACATTTATTTAGGTTTTAAAGGATTTTCATGTTTCATGTAATAGGAGATGAAAAAAATAGAATTATTCCTGAAATAAGATTCAATAATTATCCTTTCAACTAATGTTTTGTCAAATTTAATTTTCTTCAATTTTTTAATAATAAATCATATGGTAAAATCCATCAAAATTGTATTACCCCTCTGCATTTTTCTTCATGCAAAAAAGGCAATATCAAATGATCCATTTAATGAATAAAAGTTAGATGTAAAATTTTTCTAGTTTACATATTATTAAAATAACATCTTATTATACTCTAATATTTGAATCATTGTATGTGTTAAGCACACATATTTCGTAGAAAAAACATTATATTTTTAGCATATCCCTTATCAAATAATTAAATAAACTGATAAACCTAATTAGTATAATTAAATCAATTATATTATAAAAATAAAGTCATTATAATATGGTAATATGAATATTAGTACATCTTTTATCCAATTTGGAATCATAATCATTATGTATCCTCAGTTACATAATCCGCAGACAATATAATAAATGAATATCTTTGAAAGCATTATAATCCACTTTTTGCTACAAAAACATCCATGAATTGTTATTTTCAATCAACACATGTTGTGATCATATGGAAGATTTGGAAAGAACTAATAATAACTATAATTTTATTTTCTCTTACATGGTGTGACCAAGAGTTTCTACAGTATTTCATCAAAATAGTTCATCCCAATATGCATGAAATTCAAAATTTTATAGACCAAAAAATCATTCCAATATGGATGATCCCAAAAAAATATTATTTATCTAATAGTGGACTTTCCAAATGTTGTATATTTTTTTCGGTTTATTATCTATCCAATGTTAATGGGAGTTAATGAAGAGACAATATATATAAACTCAAAACCCAATAACATTACTGGTGATCATGTCATTCAAAAGAAAATTTTAAGAAATTATTTCTATTTCATTGGAAAGGATGATCAGTAAGAAGAGTTATACGTTGAATGTACAAAAATGGTTTTATTCCATTGATGAGAATAAATGATTTCCATTCAGTCATACAATATTGAAATATTTTTTTACCATTTGCACTCCATTTAGATAACATACAATTTGTTGTAAAGTAACAAATTTTAAACAAAAATTAAGCATTCAATTGAAAAATTGTTTCTTAGACAACATCAAATGTATGAAAATCCCAATTACAGAACAATTTTTTCTCATCAATCAATGGATTAAAATAAAAATTGATTTTTTTATTTCATATAATTAGTAATATAAAAAAATATAGAACTGTCATTACCATAAAAGGATATATGTTTTAAAGGGTTATAAATATGGTCCAACAAAAATATTTTCTACTGGAATAACTGAGTGGACGGAATCCATAACTAGAATGATAGAATTGAATGTTATGTGATTCTAAAGTGAAAGAATAATTAACACAGTTAAATTTTTTCCATAAACTACTATCGTAAAGATGAATTATGATTTTACTTGTAGAAATATTTTATTTGTGTAATGACATCAATGACACTATCTGCTGAGACGTAAAAAAATGATGGAATCTTTCTGTAAGATTGAGATACAGAGATTATTTAATTGGAACTAATCCATACATACCTTTATAAGAGACTTTTAACCTCAATTTACACTTGTATAGAAACTAACTACTAACTATTTTTCCTTAAAAATTTAGATTCAATAATTTTTACAGGAATTAGTATTTAGATAAATTAGTATCAAAATAAAAACTAGACACTTTCTATCATAAAAAAATGAAGGAAAAATATTTCATTCTATTAGCAATGATTTATCCAAATATAATATATGATCAAAATTAATATTTAATATTACAATTAAAAATTTAATTGAATTTTTTTAACCACTATAAATATACCTATATTGAAACAATATATAATTTATCCTTATAAGACATAGACAAATCATAAAATCTAGAAGGTTAAAACTCATGTGTTAATTCAGTATCATTATATGTTTTTTGTTGAAAATATGAACAAATATATTCAGGAACTAAATAACAAAATTGTGAAGGATCTAGATCAGAATTTTTTATATCTTCCCCATAATTGTGTTCCCCATATTTATAAAAGAACCTAATATTTCAGACAACCAAAACAAACTAGATTACCCCCCATCCTTTCCAAATGTATAAATCTCCTTAGATCACATTTCTTACCAATAAAAATAATTGAATCTTCTAATACAAATTTTGGGTTTGATGATGCATAGTATAAAATTGATTGAACTGCGACACTAATACATGATTTATAATAAAACTATTTGGTTTCCTGTGTCTTTATATGAAATCATGATCATATAATAGATATTTATTTCTACTTTCATATTCAATATTTTTCTAAAAATATAAAATAAAAATATTTATTATGATTAATTTAATTCAAGGAAGGAACCTCCAAAAAAATTAAAATTTTACAAAAATAAAAATTATATCTAAATATTATCAATTATACCTAATTTCCACTAGTTAACATTAAGGGAAATATAAGGTTGGACAAATGTTATGTTGTAAAAATGGATAATAGGGGATGTCGATGAAAATAAAGTGACACAATTATAGTTCTCATGATTTAAAACTATTTGGAGGAGAGATGATTCACTGTAAACGAAAAGGATTATCAATTATTGAAACTCCTCCAAGAGTTATTAATGTTAGGGAATATAATTCTGTCACTCCTGCATCATCAACATCACCCCCACTACATGATTCTGTTGAAGGAAGAAGGGAATGAAGGTGATTGAGGTGAAAATAGGGAGAACAAATTCTAGTACACATGGGTTCATACTGATTAGAGAAGATACATTCAAGGATATACATGTGAGTGGTGGAAGAGGATGTATATGTAATATACGAAAATGACACTATCTGTGGATAATTTCAATTTTTATGTAAAGCTATCGTCAGGGGAAATTAATGTTTTATCAATAATCATCGAATTACATAATTATTATCAATAAAACATTATCTTCTCAAAAATAGAGGCTGAAGGAAAACATTAAAAGGACTCATTAATCAGGTCATTTATACCACTTAGAACTATTCCCACATCTATTACCCTTATGTTTACCCACAGTTGTCTCTCCTCCAAATGGTCTGAGATTAGGGGAACCTGAATTCATTCATAATATGGTCTCATTCATAACCTCTAAATCATTCATCCTTAACACCCCTCGATCGGTCTTATATAATTAATTTTAAAGATTCTATATAATTGTTGATAAAGATTCTTAATTGTGGATATTTAGGGTTAATTATTGATAATTTAATTATTTGATTTTTTTATTGGTTACATAAAATTTGAAATTATTTTAAATGTCTTTATCAAATTACTATTATTATTATTTAATTAAAAATACTAGTTATTATTAATTACCATTAATTTTTACTAATTACCAATACTATTTATTGATAATTAATGATAGTTTTTCTAATTACAACTAATTATTACTATTATTTACTAACAACCTTTAACTTCATATTACCTTATTTTAGGTATTTCTCTTCCCATTACTAATTTTCATATTTAATTGCGTGTGTATTAGGACACATGATGATGAAGATCATTTTCTAGGGGAAATGATCAAATGTTCATAGAAGTATGACTATTTTAATTAATGGATTCTGAGTATTATTGTCTAATGAATTTATGGTGTTCTCCCCGAGTGTGTGGAACACCTAAGGCACTTTTTTGTTTTTTGTGTAAGAATATGGAACTTTTAATATTGATAGGGGAAAAACATATTTTATTTAATGGGATTACAAAACATGTACACTATGTACGGAATATTTCATGAACCAGGTACATAGTTTGAAGGGAGAACATTCTATGTAATGATTAAAATCTGGTTTTTATAAAATGATAATGGGTTTTCTTGTCATATTTATGATTCATGGATAATATAATGTGTAATTAGGATACCCACTATGTAAATGAAATATGATGTGAATTTGGGAACTATATGAGTGATATTTTTCATCATTCATCCACAAGCCTCATTACTATCAACCTAGTGCTCTGCTCTAGTGATTTTGGGGATATATGCTCTATCTGAACTTATTCATTTAGATATTGACCAATGTTGTGGTTGGGATTCATTTAAATAGGTATGAAATAAAATTTTCTTATTCATTTCATTTGATCATGGTAGTGTCACATTTTTGTGCTATTAGATTCATTGACCTGTGGTGATGATGTTTTTGATTACATTCTAGTTATTTTTTGTGATATTATTTTTTAGTGTTTTTTCATTTTTTGTGGTTAGGATGATATGTTTTTTTTATTTATTTCCCCTTACCCAATGACCTTTTTTGTCAAACAGTCTCAATTTTGAGATGCATGGAATGGTTTTAGGGCATTTTCTTCCATTGAATGATCTTCATTCTTGGAGGATCCCATTATTGGAATGTGTGAATCCTATTTTGATATAGGTGGTTCCATTATTAGACATTGTTGGTGAAATTCCTTACTATTATTTGAAAAATTAATTCCAAATTAAATGGATTGATTTATTGATTTTGTCAATGTATGTTTGGAGAATGGTTTTTCATAAAGGATTGTTCCCCCAAGTTTTTGTTAATGAAAAAGGGTTTTCAAACTATTGTGAAATTGTTTCGTTATATTATTTTCAATGAATATTATGATGAATTTTTATTGATGATTTTTTTTTGAAAATAGAGCACACAGGAAGTTTTCAGTACTTAGGTGTAATGTGTAGTTTGAGGCCTTGTTTAATGTTGGGGGTTTTGTATGAGGGATTTCCATTCTATCTAGTATTTTTACTCTAGATACATGTTAAAACTATTGCATGGATCACATTCATGATTATTATTTTTTATCTCTAGACTTGATGAATATATCTAATGGATTAATTTATATGAGATTGTCTATACTTAGGTACTGATTACCTAGCTATCCCAGCTTAGTGTGATTCATTTCTTGATGTTTCCTGCGCTTTGGGGTGATTTTTGCTATTTTGGCTTGTACTGATTTGGTTAAAAAACCATGTTTTTTATATGAGATGTGGTCCAATATTTTCATTGATTTTATATATCTCTTTGGATATATGAATATGAAATTGTTTAAAACTTCATTACCTACCTTTTTTGAGATTGTGGAAACTTTGATAATTAAATTTAGTTACATGCATTTGATATAAAAACTATTAAACTATTGTCATGTATTTTTTTCTAAAAAATCATCACTCTTGAATTATTTTACAAGGAAAAGTTATGGAACCCCTAGGTGGGATCTTACTATGCATGTTTTCTCACACCACACATACCCAATTGGATATGTATAAAACTTGATACATTATTCAATGATGAAAATAGACAAGGTACCACAATAAGGATGTGAAGTTTCCTATCATCTATGTTTGGTAATGATGGTGGTTATATGGTGGTATATTTCCCACAATGAAACATGATGTTTTTTAAGTATCTATTTTTATTTTATCATTTTTTGTAGTTGGTCTTGTTTGTTAGTGATTGTTTTTTTACCTTTCCAGTTGCATCAGATATATTGTTCTCTTTCTATTATGTAATATCTTTGTACAATCCACATTTTATCTATTGTTTGTTTATATATTAATGTTTTTCTACGGATTAGGTTAAATTTTTCCTTATAATTTTTTTATGCTCTGGTGGTAGTCACCATCTTGTGGGATTGTGAAAACCCTTCTAGTAACTGGTGGATCAGATCGGTAACTATTTTTCAATGGTTATCTAGGACCGGTTCATAAAATTTTGGTATAAGAGAAGTTTTTTCCTCAATTTTTATTATATTGTTTTGTTTTATATAATAGATATGGGATTTTCATGTCTTGATAGGTAGCTTTTGGTGCGTGTCATTCCATATATTTCATTGAAGAGACTTATGTTACCATGGGATGTTGGGATGTGTGTCACATGTCTCATGTAATTGAACATAATATTTGTTTTTTTATAATTTTTCTATTTTGAACTGAGGTTATTTTATAGTCAAATCATTTCTTCTATTTTCTTGTCCAGTGGTATGCCTTCAAGATGTGTTCTATGAGTTCCACATATAGGTGAAGAGGATGCTCCTAATGAGAATCCTCCCCTAAAATATAATTTTATTGAGGATATCATGTGTGAAATTTTTGTTTTTGAATAGAATATACTGAAACATCATAACATAGTTTTGGAGGTACAGTTAGGAGCTGTATCCAAAAGGGAAAAATGAAAAAATTCTTCATTTGATAAGACACCATCTTTTGTAGGTTAAAATTAACTATAAGAGGTTTATGATTCTATTCGAAATGTTGATTAGTTTATGGAATTTTTTATATAGCTGAGAGTATCATGGTGAAGTTCAAAACACTCATTCTTGGGGGTTCTAGTGGAGGATTGTATGATTCCATGGTATAAGAAGTTATGATCATGGGATTATACTAGAAGTGTTTGAAGAATCTCTTCTTTTAGTTGCTATATCTAGAGTAACAAATGATAGATATTTATCTTGAGTTATTATCATTGTTGTAGGGATAATGTTTGGTGTCGGTGTACACCAATAGGTTTTTTGAGATGGTTCATTTTACAATAAAGGATATGATGGATGACATTCTGAATGATCAGAATTACCTATATGGATTGTAAGTAGATATCATATCATGGATATTTATGCTGAATATTTTGACCAATTCATAGCTAAATGGTAGGGATTAAATTGAGGAGATGAATATGGAAGTCAAGGTGGAATACTTTATACCTTCTCATTCACCATGTGGCGGCATCAATGAGGATCATGGGAAAAAGAGAAAGTGGAATGATCATCATTAGAGTGGTGGTGGTGGTTCTTGAATGCATCCCTCTTTGGAACATAAATTAGTATCCAGTGGTGTGACACTAACATGATATATGTTATTCAAGGTTACACACACTTATAATTCTTTTCCATCATTGAAAATTATTTTTTTCTGGTCTGGATGTTATAGATATCTACACTATGTCATTTTGGAAATGTATACTATGTGTTATTTTCATTGGATCATAAGCTCTAATGGATATTTTGGTATAGTAATATGATTCCAAGACTATAGGGATATAGCCACATGACTTAGGAGTCAAGAAACTTCACACTGTATATGAGTTTCTAGTGGTGGTAGATCTATGTAACGCCTTAACCCCATTTACCCAGAGTCAGTGCATTATTTTAATAAATTGGCATGATTACAAGGAATCAAGTCCCGAAGTACCGATCAGTTTAGCAGTCTCGGAAAATAGATTACATACATGAATGTTACAATACACTTTATAACATAAAAAAACATAAATAGTCTTTTATGAACGCCATTGTTCCCTTGGATTAACCCTTCATATCAATCACAATACACTTCTTGGAATCCTGGGAAAAATAAAACATAGAAAGGGGTGAGCTCAGATGCTCAGTAAGGATAATAATACAGTGGAAACTTTCATAAATAAGCATAAACATTTATGGAAATGTATAACTGAAACAAAATCCTTTTAAACTGGAACTTTAGAATAATATGGGAAAAATAAAATGAAGTAATGCCATTTACTTATTCACATGTATATTCTACTAGTTGAATAATCACATGCAATATCACTAACCACTTTTATAGTGATGAAATGCATAATGCTAGACTATTATAACCACATAGTCAAGGTCTTATGCCATGACTACAAAGAATATTTTGTCAAGGCATTGTGGCAAGACACTAGTTTTTCTAATGAGACCTACCGATGCATCGAGGAGCTATAGCGGGCTCCAACCGTCACATACTAAGTCCAATGCATTCCTCATATGAAAAAGTTTAAACATAACATAAACATTCATTTTAAAACAAGCATATGAAATGTCAATAATTTATCCCTAAACCATGAATGGTATAAAAATAACACATCCATATTCAAACATATCACAAAACCATCAATACAATATAGAAGAATTGTATCATAATAAATCATCTTCAAACAAGTTTAAAATCCATCAAATGATGTTGACATAGATGAAAATGTTTGATAAAACTCTTTGAGAGAAATATCCCTTTTTCATGAAAACATTTAAAAGTAACACAATTTAGAAAGGAAGCCATTTAAAGACATTTTTGAATCAAATTCTCCCATACCACTTTTAAACTTTTGAAAGGAATTAAAATTTTAAAAACATTCATGTCCATATAAATAAATCCTTAAAAACCATTTTGAAGACATGGACATTAATGAGAAAGATTTAGAATAATAAATATTTAGAACATTTTAAATGATGTTTTTGTAAAAAAGAGACTTAAAATAATCCCTTTGAAAACTATTTCATGAAACGTTGACATGGATAATAAATATGTCCCATTAGATACGTACGTAAAATCAACCTTCGATAATAAAGATCTTGTGAAATTAACCCTTACCAATTTGGAAACTTACGAAACATACACCCCCCTGAAAGAGGTATCATATAATGAATATGTAAATACACATAAATTAAAGTGTATTACACAAATAATACAATTATGGGCTGTACATACACCACACAAAAGGTAATAGTGGTAATATGGCATGAATATCACTGGAATAAGGAGTGAGATGAAAACCTCCTTACCTTGCACTTTCCTTTAGTCGAGGGTACGTTTAACCTATTATGTGAAGACCATAGTATGTTATTAAATTATAACATAAACATATTAATATTTATGATATCATAAATTATTCATTTATGACTTTATACTACCAATTTAATAATAATTTCCATGTTAAATTAACATTTCAGGTAATAATTGCTTTCTTTATCGTACTTGTTTTAACTTGTTACTCTTGATTGTATCAATTAGATCATGATTTAAATACTTCCAGAATATAAAACACGATTTATATATCATATATATTTAGAATATAAATATGTATAATAGGCATATATATGAAATGGAAAACACCGTTTATGGAGATAGTAGTCCGTACGTATACATAAACGCTGTTTCCGTTTTCATAACATATTGAACATAACTAAGTGAATAAAATATATGTAAGTAAATATATATATATATATATATATCCAGTAGCATTATTATTCCATATATTACAAGCATTTTAGTAATATATATTTTTATAATCGTTGATGAACGGTGAATGTGGAAATGAATCTTATCGCGTCATGGAGACGGTAATTCGTACGTACGCACGAGCGATAATATAATTTCCTTAATGGTTTTGAATTGGATGGAATATTAATTTTACAGAGACATTATAATGTTATTTTCATTATTTATATACATATTACTCATCATTATATCTATCCAAATAACATAGTGTTGAATAAAAAATTACCCCACGACGTGGAGACGGTAAGGCGTACGTACGCACGCATGGCGACATTATCATTAATAATATGGATAGAGTAATGAATATAGTTTTGAAATATTTATAATAACATAAAATTATATATAAGATACTGAAGTTATTTTTTTTTAATGGAAATAAAAAATAAAGTAGAATTGGAAGAAGAAAGGAACTTGAAAGAGGGTGGTGAACTCATTACCTCTTCTTTGGGTTCTTCCTTTTGATTTGATCAAATGGGATCCTTAGGATGGATTTATGATCACAATAATGCCTCTAAGTTTAATTGAGGGATGTTGGGAGGATATTTGGGCAGGGGTTTCTGAGCCAAATGTCTTTGGAGGTGTGATTTTGAGAGAAGGGGAAGTGCCCTTTTATAAGAGGGGTGAGGGTCACTTTAGGAAAAGATTAAAGTATTAATTTATTATACAATAATATTCCGTTTAATATGGTTAAAAATGAATTTATTTAGATCCTTAAGTGGTTATGGGTTGAAATACCCTCAACCAATAGGTTTTAGACAAGTTTAGTTTACCTTTTTAACCTTATCATTGAGATATATCTCTTAGTTATATAATTTAACTTTTACCATGTCTTCTTGTATTCTTACTATATATGGTTAATAATCTTACTATAAACTTCCAAGGGAACATAAAGTGGCTCAATAATGACATATATAATATTATTTAATGCCTTTTTCAGAACCTTACATTTTTAAAAATATTATATCAACCAATAATATAGTATTTGTTTTAAATATTAATTTATGTCAATTTTGACACTATTTGGTATTTTATTTTTGTGAAAGTCATCACAACTTGATTACTTTAAACAAGACACATTGAATCAGCCCTAAAATGTCATAGTCACATATAAACTTCATGGATGTGATAAAAACTTTGAAATTATATTTATTTTAATATTTATAATACCATTTATTTTATTTTTTCATTAATAAGGTAATTACTGCATCATTATAGTGTCATAAATAAATTTAATTATTTAATGTCTAAAAATTATAAATAAAATACCATGATGTAGGAAATCTTTTTATTTTTCTAAATAATATTTATAGTCAAATTTATCTTATGTATAACCTGATATTAAAAATGGTTTAGTTAATAAACTTTGAATTTAACACTTTTAACTCTTCTTTAAATTAAATAATAATAAAAGTCCTAATCTAATCCAAGTGGACCTAAAGTGTCATATTTTATTCCTAAGGTTGTTTTTGGTCGAATTAAACTTATCAAATAGAATTAGGACATGTGTTAGGGTAATAATAATATCATTTTTACCCTTAATTACCCTATTTACTTTTAACCGCGGTAAATAAAAGTAAAAAGTTACTATTCACGAAAAAAAATTTATCTTATTGAACCACAATTTACTCCTTGATATTAACCGTGCCTCTAAGATTTTAGAAATTCAACTCACAGAAGTGGTAAAATTATGTTTTATGTGACTTTACAAATTTTCTTAGGAGGTGGGTAAAAGACGATGAAAAGTTCAATAAAATTTTTATATATCTAAAATTATTATAAACAGACTCTAATGAATTACATTGAAAATATATAGGTAATATGTATCTATTTTGACCTAAAATAAATTTAAATAAAATAAATAATTATTTAAATAAAAATTCAGTTTTAAACTATAACTCAGTGTTTTTCACTATTCATCAAAAATTAAAAGTTTTCAGAAAAATACAAAAAATTTACCCTAAGCTAATTTTGATATTCCAAATTCAATAATGAATTATATTTTACCATATTGAAAACATAGAAGTTGAATTTATTAATTTGAAACTAATTCCTACTATCAAAACCAAAAGGTGTATTTTTAAGAAATAATAACTATCAAAAGTTTGACACTTGTTTATGTCGAATTTCAATGTGAAATTATATATAATGACCATCATTGGATTAAATGGTAAATATATAATCTATTTATACTTCCAAACCATTAAAATTTATATGTTAACACTATAAATTATTTTGATTAAAAAAGTTGTTTTCAGTTAAAATATAATATTTTTCACTATTCATCCAGATATGAAAGTTATCAGAAAAACACCAAAACATTATTGAAACAAAATCCTTATGTCTAGATTCTATAGAAGAATTTTATTTTGTCATATTGAATATATAAAAGTTTCAAATATTGGATTTAAAAAGGCTTCGCCACTAAAAAGCGGTGAAATTACATTTTTTGAAAAATACTTCTTTAATCTAAAAAATGTATTTTTTCTTACATTATGTTTAAGAAACTCATAATATTTATCTTAAAATTATAAGGATTATATAATGTTCAAAATTAAGTTAATACTATTCATAAACACTTTTGAACAGCTAGTTTGGTAAGTTATGGTGCTCTAAAACTCGGTTTTGCGTGTAGTGAAAGTTATTGAATTACTTTGAAGAAATAACGTATTATGAAATATTGGGGTATTACAATGTAGTTCCAACGATAGAGAGAGGTACCATATTTAATAAGTCTTCAACAATGAATAATTCTTTTCATAAAAGTTCTTCCGAATCATTTATTTAATTCCATTTTGTAGTTATACTTAAAATTTAAATTGGAATAATTTAGATTTTTATGGGCACATAGAAACCTCTTGTGAAGAGGAAATTGAATGTGTGTTGGTTTCCTTCTTTAGAGATATTAATAGCTAATGTAGAGTTAGTTTGGGATTTTTTATTCATGATTTGTATCTTTTTGACATCATCATCGTTATGGATTGGATTATTGATCATTGTTTTATGTTAGATAGTTATCTTCATAATCTTTCCTTTCATACTAATGATTGGAGATAAATAGTGTCTCAAGGAGAGTTTTATTTGAGGACTTTTCATTCAGGACATTCCCACCCAGAGCATAATAGTTTTTTTGCTTACCGTAGTAGTTGTTCACAATGATAGTTCTTCTATTTTTGATCATTTAATTGTTGTTTAGGACTATCATAAAATTTTACCATATTAATTCAATATAATTACTCAGCAATGGTAGGTAAATTTCACAATTTACCTAGCGCAAGGTGCACATATGATTTTGATAACTTCTAATTATATGGAACCAAAGGACCATAGAGATCTCATGATTAAGTTTTACAATATGCTGGTGAAGGGTTTTGAAATACCTAGTGATTTACTAATGATCTTTTCAACATTAGTATATGGTTCACTGTGATTTTATGGGTATTATCAGAATATTAATTAAGTTATAGTTAAGAAAATGTATCATTTCTGCATGTGGTTGATTTATTTAACCATTTAAAGGATTAAACGTGGTTTTCAATGATCGTTATTTAGTCAGGTTATCATCAGCTCAGATTTCAATCATGTGATATACCAAATTCACCTTTTAAGAGTAGTTATAGATATTATGAATATCTTGTGATGATTTTTTATATGACTAACGTTGTATTAGTTTTCATGGATTTGATTAATTTTACATTCCTTCAGTATCTGAACACTTTTGTGGTAGTATACATAGATGATATTTTCAGTTTATTTGTTATCTGATCATGAGCATGATTGACATTATTGTTTTTTCTATGAATCATGGGGAGTCACCAGTTGTATATAAATCATTCAAAATGAACATTATAGATTCTTAAAGTGATGTTCTAGGGGTACATGATTTATGAGAAAGGATTATTAGATAGTCCTGAAATGGAGAAGGATTCTTTTACCTGGGAAGAACCCTGGAATATCTTTGAGATCTACAGCGTCCATGGTCTTTCTAGATACAGTATACAATTTTCAAGGATTTATAAAAGATGACGTCAAAATTATAATTCTCTTATGAAAAAGGGGGAATTTCCATGTGATGAAATGTGTCAGTCTTCATTTGAAAAGGCCAAATGACTAATAATATCGACTCCTATTCAGATCATACCTAATCTTGATATGGGTTGTTTGGATTTCTGTGATGATTATACTACTAGGTTGGTTTTCTTTACAATGTAGTATGATCATGTGGTAATGTAGATGTCTCAACATATTTGACCACATGTGAATAATTACCCCACTCATGATTTGGACCTTACTGTAGTTCGGAATGTGCTTAATTTTTCTTGAATTATCTATTTGGGGAGAGCTTTAGAATCACTTGTATTAATAAGAGTTTGAAAAATATGTCCTCTAGAAAAGACTTCAATTTCATATAGGGTAAGTGGATGGAATACCTTCATATAGTTCAAATCAATACTTCTTAAACCTTAGGGATGTCGAATGTGGTTGTAGATTCTCTTAGTAGGAAAGTTCTATCATAAGTTGTTCTTTAATAGAAGGATGTGTAGAAGTATATAGATACCTTTGGTGAGTTTCAAATAAATTATTAAGAAGTTGTTTCAGGTGTGATTCTTATGAGTGTTTAGTTATCATCATCTATCTTTATTTCTATTTACTTTAGTATATGGTATAATTTCTTGATCATAGGAATTTGAGAAACCCTATATGATTGGGAGACCATTTCAAGCTGCTCTCTCTCTTTATGTGGTATTCTCACCTATGGAGATTTATTTTCCATCAAAACATTAGTGTTGTGATCTATTTTTTTATTTTCATAATTAATCATGGGACATTCATGAATGATCTATGATTATGTATTGTGAAATGACATGGTATTCTTGGAGGTCATATATGAATGTGTGACATTGTTGATTATGTGTCTTGATGGTACACAAGCCACCAAATAAAGGGGGAGATTTCAAATCCTTATAGTATGCTTAATCCACTTTGGATGATGGTATGTAAATGGGATGATGTTACCATTGATTTCATTGGATTACATGGACTCCCCAAACGAGTATTGTTATACGGGTGGTGATTGATCCATTGAAAATTTAGATCATTATATTCCGAACAAGGACACCACTAATGTTAAAAACTTTTTTATGATCATTGTGTAAGATATTTTGAGGTTAGATAGGGTTCCTTTTACATTTGTTTTTAATTGGTATCATAGGTTTATTTGGGGTTTTGGATGAGCCTCAAAGAGACGATGTAGACACAGGTCAGGTTAAGTACAACTTATCATCCGTGTTCCTAAGGTCAAATAGAGCATGCTATATTGAACATATAGGATATTTATCATTGCTATATCATGAATTTTTTTGGATCTATGGATATATTTATAGGACTAGTTGAATTTTTATATAACAAAAATTACAATTCTTCTATTAAAATGGCTCTTATAGGGTCTTTGTATGTTCATCCATGCACATCACCTCACTAATTGGAAGATGTGGGTAAAGCATATTTTGTGGGACCATTCTCAGTTTAGGGGTGTATGTGAGGAATCAAGGTATTCATCGACACATAGATATATATCAGACACTATAGAAATATTATACAGATCAATTGAATTTAAATTGTGAGTTTTCCATTGGCAACCAGGTTTTGATGAATGATTCTCCTTAGTTAGCTCATCATTATGCTCGAATATAAGAATATGTGGCTCAAAGATATATTGGACCATATGATTTCACTAAGAAACCTATTATTTTTTATTATTAGTTAGCATTTCTATTATATTTTAATGGAAGTATATATTTATTCCCCACATTTCAGGTCATGAAACATAGTCCTCATCCCTCTCATGTTCCAAGTTCGAACAAGATTGAGTTATAGCTAGATGTTTCTATCATGAAAAAACTAGTATAGATAATTGACTACAAAGTGAATGTCTTGAATGGGATGTTTAGTACATTTTTCAATATGTTATGTATTCACATATAACATTGTCAGGACAAATGGGATATCAAGTAATTAATGTTGGAGTAGTGTCATATCCTCTTTACAAGACATCATTCTTCAACACAATATCTTAGGGATATAATGTATTGCGGTTGGATGTTTTTTACTACTTGTTACATTCCATCAGGTATTTCGATTATAATTATTTATTTTACTCTTTAATTGGAAGAATCTTGGGACACCTATTGATGAAGTGAATTTTATTTGGAAATGTCTTAATGTACCTAAATTTAAATTTATTTTAAATAATGTAATCAGGGTATAAATTTATAATGAAATTAGAGGGTTCTACCTAATTTTTTAGAATGAATTTGGTGGTTTAGTGTTTCATATAATAATATAGATACTCTAATGTATATATGTGAAATATATTCCATTAAACTAGAGTAAGTGATGTCTAAATTAAGAAGGGAAGATTCTATGAACGTGGTATACAATGTGAATGGATTTCATGAGTATAATTCTTTCACACCAAGAATTATAAAATATTTTATTTTTAAAAAATAGATAAGGTATTTTCTTTAAATTAAGTATTAATAGATTATACAAAATCACTGTTGGTTGCACACAATGTAAATTTCATATAAAGATATTCTAGGTTGTAGTACGAGTGGTATGTTTTATCATTCATCAACATGACTCTTTTATCTCTATATATATCCTTTCACTTTTTATTTTGGGGACATCTAGTACATATAAATCACTTCATTCGGTGATTGAAAACTATTATTGTTGGGTTATACCTCACCGATTGACTAATCCTTTCTGTTTCTATATTTCCATTGATCCCGGTAGGGTCTTTTCATTGCATTATTGGATCTGATGACCCATTGTGGTGATTATTTTAACTTATTTCTATATCTGTTGTGAGATCGTATTCTGGGGGAAGATTCCTTATGGGTTGTTGTGTCGATGGTGTGTTTTTGTGAGTTATGTATTGTTACCCCATCTTCATCAACACTTTTTCTTAAATTTAATAAATAATGATATTTTAGTATTGGACATGGGGACTTATTTTTCATTTTTTTTCTTACTTGTTGGTGAACCCCCTTGTGGGCATGTTTGACATGAGTTTTTTTTCAGTGGCTGGTTCTATATCTAGATTGTTTTTATGAACTAAATTTTTATTTTATGATAAATTATTTTCCAAATGATATTTCACGGTTGATTTGTATTCATTGTGTGCTTGAGAAATGTTTTTTCGATTATATAATAATTTACACTGGTTTTTCTAATTTATAAAAGGATTTACAATTAATTGTGAAATTGTTTTGGGAAATGGTTTATAATGATTGAAATTATGAAAATAGTTTGGAAAATAGGGAACATATAAAGGCTTGGTTACTTACGTTTAAATATAGTTTTATTACTCGTCCACTTCTTGGGGATTTTCTCATGAAGATTTCCTCTACTCCTTAGGCCTGTTTTTTTATGTAATTTTCAGACATATTGGAAAGTTAACATAATGGGGTGTTTTTGTTATCTATTGACGTGATGATTATGTCTAAAGGATTGATGAATATTTGATTCTATTTTTTTATGTATGAGTTAGCTCATCATCATTACCAGGGGTGATATTGGGCATGATGTTACATGTGGTTTTCACTGATTTTGGATGTTTTTTCTTGTAATGATATTGTTGTACTACCATGGTTTTGATATTCAATGTGATACATGTATTTATATTATTTGATATATCTATTTTGATTTATTTAAATGAAATAATATTAAATTGATTTACCTTCTCAGTTTTATAATTTGGAAAAGTGGGAAATAAAATATTAATTCCATGGGTTTTATATGAAAAATTTGGCATTGTTATCATGCCTCAGATTCATTAAAGTGCAGCATTATTAAATTATTGTATAGCATATGTTTATAGGACACAAGGGTGGGATAATACTGAACAAGTTAACGCACCAGTTTTTTACCCCTTCAATGGTGTAGGGACTATATTATATCATTCGATGCAGGGAATATCAAGGCTTCATAGTAAGGTAGTATGGTTTTCTACCATCTAGGTTTATTTGTCATAGGTGGTGATATGGTGGGAGTTTTCCACCCAATCACACAGAGCTGTTGGATTGGTTGTTTTAGTTCTTTATTCCATTACATTTGAACTTATATCTTGAAGACTGATTTTATACATTTTCTATTATATGACGTAGATTTGTCTAAATCTGTTATAGCATATTTTTTGTGTTATATTAATTTTCTCTTTAATTTGTATATATTCCACGATATTTCTTCAGGATGTGTAAAATCATTCCCTCTAGTTTTTGTTTGATTATCAAGTTCTAGTCTGCACCCCATGGGGATCATAAAAGCATTTAGAGTATGTGGAAGATCGGACTGGGTACCATTTTTGAGAATTTATTTGGTTCATGTTTTTCACAATATGTTTAGTTGCTGATATATTTTACATTGTACCACTAATTATTACTATTTACAGCCAACAACTACAAAATTTAACTAATTACAACTAATTTTTACTAATTATTTCTAACTAGTGCTAATTTGTATTAATTATCTCAAATTTTAAATAATTACCACTAATTACCAATTTATTTCTGATGACTTCCAATTACATGAAATATTAAACAATTAGCACTATTTATAACTAATTACCACTAATAACACCAAATGTTTTAATAATTACAATAATTTTTTTGTAATTACTTTTAAAATCTAATTAATTTTTATTAATTATCTAAAATAAACACTAAATTTTAATAATAACTTATAATTACCAATAATTTTTACTAGGTCCAAAACTAGTTACCAAGATAAAAACAAATTTGTAAAATGATAAATTAAAGTGTTAAAGGTATTTAAAAATTGAAAAAATGAAAAAATGGGTGGTGGATGGTTTTTTGAATTTATCTCATCCATAACTGCATTATTTCTCACTTTTGGAGCCTTGTAACACTTAATATTTTCATTCCATTATTGAAATATATTTTATGTTAAAAAAATTTCATTTTCAATCACTTATAAAAGGAAAAACATCAATCCCATTATTACAGATGAATTTCTATGAATTTCCATCAACTAGTATATAATTTCACTCCACCATGAATCCAATATAATTTTCCTATGTATATGTTCTACATTAATTTTATTATTCCATTAATTTCTAAGGAGACAATTAATATAATGTTTAAGGTCCCAAGGAGAGTATTACATAATACTTATCATTTTGATCTTAATTATTCTATTAAAATATTATATTTACCATAATAATATATGTAAAATAGTATAATTTTTATATTTATTTCTTATAAGATTAATTTAATAACCATTATTTATATTATTCTATCCACATATAATAAAAAATATATAATAATTGTATACTATGTGGACTACCACCTCCATGATGTAAACATTTCTATTTATCCCCATGATTTCATTTTGTTATCCAAAAAAATATAAAATATGATTCAAAAACATAAATTATAAAAAATTTATCATTATTAATTTTTTTAATGTTATTATACACATATTTAAACCATAATCATCCTTCGAGATACAATATGTTCATGTGGGGGTATATTTAACAACATACTTGAAAAATTCTAAAAATATTTATTATTGAGGATAATGGGAACTGTAATAATAATCTAATTATAATTTTATAGTAGTTTCATTATTTTTTATGCTTAATTATAGGTCATATTATGTATTTATATAATATTTAAATTTTTTCTTTAATTTTTAAAGTTACCAAAATAGGTCGATACCAATTCAATTTTAAAGAAACAATTAGAAAAAACTATATAATATATAAATATAATTCTATTTAATATAAAACTTATTATAATACACATAGAATAATATGGTTACTAAGAAGTGATTTAATAATATTCAATTTACTATTATGGATGTTAGGCTCATGTTATGATTGAATTTGGAATGAGGTAAGGATTTATGCTAACTAAATTTTTTATCAATTAAGTTTCAATTTTTTTATTGAAATATAATTTTTAACATTTGATTTAGTCTAAAAAATAATACTTTTATTCTATATATAATTTTTTCAATGTTTATACAATTCATCATTAAAAAATCATTATGAAATGTTTCCAAACAAAATGATTATCATACTTTTTATGGTTATTTGTATCCAATTTTAAATTCTTGAGATATTTTCTAATATACACCATGATTTCTATTTTGTGGTGTATTGTATACCCCTATGATAATTTATATCATGATTCCTCATTATTAATGTTATTTATTGTTCAATTTTAAATTTTATCAACCAATGGGTTTTGATTTGAATGTTTCTAAAGCTGTAATGTTATTCACCTCTATTTTATTTAAAATGAGTTGTGATTCATAGTATGAACCACTGATTCATTTATATGGTTTATTCAATAATATGTTTCAGTCACATATAATGAATACAGTTCAATTCAATATAATTTAATTTCAGGTTATCCATCTCATGATCATTTTAATCATATGTTACCATTACCATAAGGGTGATTACATCTTAATTTTGTTTCACTAAGATATGATTCATAATAACAATTTTCTTAAATTTTGTTGTGAAAATATTGGATATGTAATAATTTCAAAAACAACTGAAGCTATTTCTCTATTAGTGATTAAAAAACTATTAATTACATCATAATTTTAATGTAACCAATATAAAAAAATGATTTTTTCCAATTTATTTTTTATGTGAATACCCTATTTTTCATTAAAATTTTGAATGAAATACACCTCAATATCAATAACTAAATTTATTCATTTAATTATTGAAATATTTTTATACCCATTACTCTAAATTTGTTTCATTTAAGGGATTTCTACAAATAATTTTATTCTATTTACTTATCTGGGAACTATTGAAGAAATTTATAGTTTTAATTATGCTATATATTTTTAATGAATAATCATATAAGTTGATTATCTTTTTTAACAATACACCATATTTATCTTGATGAGGTATGATCATGTTTTCATTTATATTGAAATTGGAAAAATTCTGGTCTTCTTCATGTCTTTATTCATATATATCAGATTATTAGAAATTTAATTATGGATTATTTATTCATGTAATCATATGATTAATGCATTTTCCATAATTACTTATGGTTGTTTCCAAGTTAAGGATTTCCTATAGATGAATCTATATGTTTCATGAGAAAATATATCTAGAGATTTTCCGTGTTTTCCCACCCTCGTTATGATATTTCATACAGTTATGGCTTTCACGTTAAGACCATGATGTGTAAGATAATGATGTATTGTCTTTGGGAATGGAACTATCTATCTACAACATTGAATTTATTCCATAAGTAACTAGATATTGATATACATGTGATATATTTATTTATATTTTTATCCATGGATATATTATTATTTTTGTTCCGTTATATTAAAGAATTATTTTTTATTAGTAAATCATGATATATTATTTATGAACAAATTTGGATAAAATATTATCTTATATTATTATGAATTCTGTTTAAAATTAGTGATCTTTTGATATAACCCAATATTATGTTTCAATTTCACCATGTTATGAATAAATGTATGAAACCTGATATGTATAATTGTGTAGCTTGGGTGGAGAATTAGTGGGAGAAGATGAAGAATTGTAAATGATTAAGTAGATTCTTATACAATGAATAAATTAAAATTAGTTGATAAAGAAATGGGATTTATTAGTTTATAATTTATTATAATTCCCTTGAGTTATCAACCTTTATGTCCTTGAGAATTTATATAGTTAATTCTTCCTTAAGTCATGATATCATGCGATATTTATGTGTAAAAATATAAAATTATTATTAACTACAATAATGTATGTGATTTAGGCATCATAAAAAGGAGTGTGGTTCCACGACACCACACAAAAATTAAATAAGTACATTATTTGTGATTTTAATATGTCAAGACCATGGTAATGATGAGCATGCTATGTAGACCATGTGGACTATTTGGTTGGCATGATCCCATGGAATTATATTAGATAGATCACAAATTATATGAAATATAAATTAATAAATAATAATTGGAGATCATGATCATAAAATCAATAGTCAAGCAACCATAAAAAATAAATTCAGGGAAACCTACCACATATGAAGTTAATTACATTAATATAGCTTGAAAAAATTCATATATGGTATTCTAAGTCCAAATGACCTTACACAAAACAAAAATACCATAGATAAAACCATAAAATTTGATGGAATTATTTTCTAATAGTTTATATTTAATTTTTAATCACAATTATATTTATAAAAAAATTATAATTTAATATTATTTTTATAAAAATTATTAATAATTCTGTAATAACTCACTGAGTTGACTCATTTCACCAAAAAAAATTCAACCATTTTCCAAGTTCACAGATAATTCTCTTGACACCATGTTAAGAAAAAATATATACTACATGATATCAATAAAATATAATTTTTTTTTAAATTTATAATAAACCCTAAATTTTTCAAGGATGAAATTTACCTTCCTTGAGATGACATTAAACTAAATGTGAAATTAATCTCTTTAAATTATCAATAAAGAAATCAAAAAAAATCACCCTCATTCTAGAATTATTACAACATGATCTCATTTAAACATTAATGGAATTAAATCTTATTAATAAGAAATTATAAGTGGAACAAATGAGAAATATAATTGAATTTAGGGGATAACTAACCATGAATCCTTGAATAAATCAGTCTATAACACATTACATATGAGGGAAATATAATGTATTATATGAGGGAGTCCCTCATTAGTGGTTGTACAAGAGCT
This sequence comes from Viscum album, assembly GCA_963277665.1. Classification (NCBI taxonomy): domain Eukaryota; kingdom Viridiplantae; phylum Streptophyta; class Magnoliopsida; order Santalales; family Viscaceae; genus Viscum; species Viscum album. The sequence continues at coordinate 1,958,501,061 of OY728127.1, forward strand.
ATTATGAAGAAGCGGGGATGGATGTTTAAGATAAAAAGGGGTAAATATAAAATAAAGTGAAAACTAACACTCAATAATCCCAAAATGAAATTAAACACTTCCTTCCATTCACTATGGTGAACCTCCAATTACCCACAATGAGTATGATCTACTGATAAACATTTCATATTCCCCTCTCCACTCATTATTTCTTCCATTCACACAACCAAAGACCCTAGGCCCTATGAAAAACAAAATGCTCAATAAAAAACATTGTAATCCATATGGAACTTTTAAAATTTACACATTGGGGTTCACCAAGGAATAGAAATCCCAACTTTAGTACCTAGGGGCATAGAATCCCATTCCACCTCTAAATTTTCCCAAAAACATCAAGTCACCGTGTGTTTTACCTTTTATGTAACATGTCTAAAAAAACATTGTATATGGCTTTTGAAAATATAAGCATGGGTGTTTCAGCTACCCCATTCCCCATAGTGAATAAATTAAGTCTGAATTTGCATTTAAAAATCCCATGGTTGGTTCATCACAGTTTCTTTGACACACAACTGAACAGATACTCTAAATGGAATCCTAAAACATATGAAACACCAAAAACACTAACAAAAATATTTTATATTTGAAGAAAAAATCTTATGGATATTAGTAAAATATAGCAATCCATATTCAGGCCATATTAATCCACAAAAATTCGTCAAAAAATTAAAATATCCTTAAAAAGTAATGACATGAAATTACATAGGGGTTCACAAAAATCGATGAACATTATGGATACAATAAATCAAATACAATATTATGTGATCCTTGAAATCTTATTATTTGTGTTTTTTTCATTTCTTCAATATTTTTATAGAATCATCATCATCTTTATTCAATTTTTATTCTATATATCTATTAACTAATCTATATTTTATTTATAGTGTCTAAAAAGGTTAAAAAGATAAGAAAAGTTTATTTTAAACTATACCGATTGAATACCACTTTATGTTTTTAGTAATCTATTAATAGGCCTCACATGTGGAATATGTGATATAATATCACGATATGGTCATTTTTATATTTATTTAATATCATGGTTTGATCAATTTTAGTGTTAAGGGTTCTAATAATTCATTAGTGGATCTTGAAATTATTAATTATTGTGATGATGTCATTATGTACGATATATTGTTGAAGGTTTCATACTATCATTGGTATATTATATCACATAAGTAGATAGATAATAATATCGTATTTTTAAGAGCTTTTCCATTCTATTTTATATATGTGTTTTAACATTAGGATAATTTTTAAATTTATTTGTTATTACATATTTTCTAATTACTTAAACTAAAAATAATTAACCATATTAATGATCTTTAAATAGAATTTTTAAAGGATTCCAATAATTTAAAATTAGTGACTATATGAAAAAATACATTAATAGATCATTTGAATAGACAATAAATGAATATGGGAAGGATACTTTTGGAAACAAATGATGGAATGCGTTTATTCTGTAAAATCCATGGATATTGATTAAGAAATAAAAATGGAAAAAATATATTTATTTTCATAAGTGGATTAATGATATCAATAAATTCATCACCTATATATTCTAATAAAATTATGTAATAGATAGGACAATAAAAAAAATTAATTATAAAATATGAAAATATTAATTGATTATAATAATAACGAATGGAGGTAAATTTATATTTATTCAATGACAAATATGAGAATATAGAATTTATAAAATATGTACAAAGATATTAATTATATATATTATATATTTTTAAATTTGGTGGGATATGAATATTTTTTCATAAAATATTAAAATTTTATTTTCAAGTTGTTAACAGTGAAAAATAATTTTACCTTAATTAATAAAGATAAAAGGTTAAATTACAAAAAATTAAATGTAATAAAAAATAAAATAAATTTATGAAAACACTGTGGTCTAAAAATTAAAATTAAAATACTAGTATGGAGTTTTTTTAATAAATAATCACAAAATTATGTAAAAAACATGAAATTATATTTGAGTTCGTTTGTTTTGGTGTAATTCCAATCCAAATACTCCAATCGTTGATAGAGTTGATTAAATACACTTATAATAAATTGTTTATAACACAATTAATCCAAAATAGTTATCGAGGCTGTATATAATAGAAATTGATCTAGAATATGTGATTCATAGTGGATGATGCAGATACACCTTGGGAATAGTTGTTGACTGATTTTACCCAAAAAAATAAAAAAAATATTTTGATATTCTATCTCATAAAATATTTTTAACATATTTAGCCTATTATTATAAAAATCGAACTCTTTCTATTTAACCCATATAAGAAAAAATATACGGTGATGATATTAAATGTAAAAATCAAATATATATTTTTACAAGGATCTTCCCTAATGTGGGAAACCTAACGCATGCCATTTCATCTTTAGTTAATTCATTGATTCTCCACTATAATCCAATTACCAATTATAATGGATGTTCATAAATTTCCATGAAATCTTATTCACATAGGATTATACCTGTATGATCACCATATAATGTTGGAAACATTTTTTTCTCCTATAGTATCATTATAATCACATCCCACAAGTACATTTTTTAGCTTCCACCAATTGATGTAAATATTCCATGGGAATTTATTTCCTTTGGATCAATAATATAAAATTTTATCCCCCACATTATGGTGAATATGACTAAATAAATGTATTAAAACAAATCTCATCATGCTATTACTTTTAATTTCCATAGCATACTTTATTTTATCCGAATCGATTGATTGAAAATCAACTCAGTTATTAATAACATAATGAAAATTTGGTTTTACATCACATTTTCCCTATAGATATATTATCTAAATCAGTCATGATTATTTGAAAAAAAAACATAAGTTTTAATAGGACTGCTCACTTTTTTTTATTCAATACATGTCATAGTGTATATTTCATTTATTCATTATCTTGATAACAAATTATAGAGAATTCATCAAATTATTTTTCTAAGACAACCTTAGTTTGTTTCTAGATTCCCATAGTCCACACAATTAAAACAATACCATCCATCAAATTATTATATAGTACTCCTCATATATTTTAATATCACATGTTCATGGTAAAGTTAATTAATTTTTTTCTCCCAATTTTTAGATAGGAGAAATGTAACTTCTGAGTAAAAATGTTATTATCAACACAAAAAACAATAAATGAATAATCATTCTAGGTTTCTATTTAATCCTATGGACTAATTTTTTATAACAAGGTTTTACCAAAAAATAAAAACATTAAATGAACCTATATATTGAATAAGAAATAAATGAAATATTGTTTATTTTTCTATAGTCAAACAAATTTTTTTCTCATTTCATAATTTATCCACTACTGAAATCTGTTATTAAATATTCAAAATTGTATAATGATTTACAACACACATATCAATGGCATAAGAACCATATAATTTTTCCGTAAAAATAATATTACCTAGCCTTAATCTCTATTTCTATAAAATAGTATAACATCCTTGGATGAAGATTATTTTGTAATAATGGTTAAATAAATAGAATTTTGATGGTTCTTTATCTGAATTATTATTTAAAATACAAATAAATTCATTTTATTATCCTTAAAATACATTCAATTTAATATTCTTCAATTATATTCATAATAAGAACATATCATGGTTTGAATATTCTTTATGATGATCAAAATTAAAATTCACAGTGAAGGATTCATTATATTCTATTTTATTTATAATATCAATATTATAGAAAAATCAATTATTTATCCATAATATTTCATTATTTCATTATTTAATTTATCATACATGGCATTGAATATCATTATTATCCATAAAATATCCCATAGGCTATAAAATATCATAAATTTCAACAAATATACAATTTTTTAGATAAAATGTCTTACTCGCTTCAAATATGTCCTTGAAGCATATAATTTACATATCCATGTATCACACAATCTATAAAAAATATATGATGAATTGTAAATTTTTTTTTTACTTTTCCATTTTAAACATTTCTCCCACTAAAATATAACCCATGGTAGAAAATATCTTTCATTTTATGAATTTTTTTACCATATTTCATATGTCTTTAGTAAAGATAAATTATTTTTTGGGAACCCATATAACCAACAACATATGAGTTTTTCCTTCTTAAATTTTGGACAATCATAATAATATAATATGACCATATATAATGAAATATAAGGGATGATAATGTTTGTGTATCATTATATATGTAGGATAAATAGGATAATTCTCCCTTTCGGATCCTCAAAACTATAATTCATGTCAACTATATTATTATAAGGATAGATAAATATCATCATAATTAAAAAATTATAAAACACACTAATCCAATGGATAATTACCTTTAATATTTTCCTTATTACAGAAAAGGTAATACAATCCCCTTTAATATAACTAATGGAAGTCAATATTGCGTAAGTAATCATTAACCCTCTTCAAAAAATTATGAAACCGCATAAAATAATTGATGTAATTAATGAAATAATACCTTAATCATTTAAGAATAATCCTAATATATTTAAACATGATGGAACACTTAGACAATAGTGTTCAAACATGATATTATTCTTGTTGTGGTTCATCCTTCAGTCAAAAAATTATATTCCATCTCTAATCACATCATCTCTTAACCAAAAAATTATTTTACTATTTATAGTATACAAAACATTTTTATTATGATGGATTCTCCACATTCATCTATCTCTAAAATTCTTTTTATTCATGTCATACACAAATTTTCTATAACTTCATCAATATATCACATACATTTGTAGTGTTTATATCCATTTAAATATATCAAATTACTATTTATGTCAATTCCTATCCATCATTAACATATGATATATACATAAAGACCGTATCATTCAAACATAAAATGGTTTTTCCATTACATAAAATACTTATAATTAGATACTAATTTTTATAAGTAGATTCAGCTTCCTATTTATAGATATTTTAAGTATCATACCATACATATTATATTTAATTGTCTTTTAAATACTAATTAGTGGGAAATATAATCAATGACATTTATCCACTTTAGGCTTAATTTTTTTCAATTCCAATTCAAAATTCAATATTAGTTATTGTATTTCACCTCCCTGAAATTGACAATAAATACAAAGTGGAGGGAATTAATCCCAATATATTTTACATGATAGGTTAGTGTGAAAATGGTCTAATTACCTTTTATTTTACACCACATATTATACCAATACAGAAAATAATTGATATTCTAATTGTAATAAATTGCAATTTAAGGAGTGGATCTTCTTCCAATACTTCAACATATAGTGTTTTTTATCTAGATGAATCTCTTAAAAAAATTTATCTTCATTATATAGGATCTCATTATAATTATTTTTATTAAACATCAACTTATAAAATGGGAGAAATAACTGAGAATGATTCACAACTTCCCAAATGGTAGTTATTTTGGGAAATGTAGAAAAGATATTCATTGAATCTGGTAAAAATGGCCTCAAAATTTATCTTATAAATTTTCCACAAACAAAAGAACTAAATTCCTTCTTCTTAAAGACCATTATAAAAAAATAATGAAATTTTTAGAAAAAATTAGTGTCCATAGTTTTATATGTTATAATAATTTCAATCTTTTAAATTTTTTGGGAAACATGTGAATTTTTTCAAAAGAATTTCAGAATCTGTCCCCAGTTAAAAATTTAATTACAAAAATTGATATTCCAAGAATTCACCCAATTTATTACATAATATATAAACCTAATAAACATAATATATACATGTCAAAAATAACAATTTAATAATTATATAATACATCATTCTTCATAATTTAATGGGGAAGTCCATATTTCTAGATTCAATATAACTAATATATCTCTATTATCCTTAAGAATTGTTTTTCCTCACCCCAATGGGATACACTCTATCCTAAATCACCTCTGTCACAATTAATTTATGTAACATTAAATTAAAAATCATTAGGAATTAATTTTATAGTATTTTTTTCTAGAAATTAGTTTGAGATAGATTTCTCAAAATATGGAATAATTATCATATAAGAGAAAAACTCAAAGAAACAATTATACTTGAATCGTCTATTCTGCCATACAACCTTGTTTACCTTCTTGTGGACTACAATTCTTATCCTTTTAATATTTATTATTAGTGGGTGTGTAGATCATTTCATTAGAAAATAGTGAAGAAGTAGTATTTTTATCCTATTATAAATTTTTTCTCCTATTCTAATTAATCTATCCATTTGGTGTATATATATTGGTAGGGTTTTGAATAATATACCCATTGGTTTAGAATTAATTTATTAACGTATATTTTTCTAAGCATAATATATTTGTTACATTAAAATTATATTCACTATATTTTATATTTGATGTAGAGATGTGATACCTTTGATAGAATTATAGTAATTGATCTTGCATGTTTGATACGAAGTATCATCATATTTCCCATTCTATTATTGAGAAGCCTCTACACATATTAATAATGATTAAAACCCACTAATATAGTCATATAAACAATCTTTGGGATGGATTACAATCTTTCATTTAGATTTCTAAACTTTTATTTTACATTTATATCAATTATTCATCTCTAATGTGTTAAATCTTAAAAAATAATAAACGTAATTATCTAACATTACATTAACCTACTAGATTCCTTTATTCATTGTTTTACAAGATTTATATGATTCTTCATTTATCATCATTTATTTTACACTAAATGAATAAATATATTCACGCTTCACCTACTTCCCTTAATATGATTGTAATAATTTCTCATCAGAATGTGGATGCTACCTTCTAATATTGTACTAAAATTTATCATATGAATTTCCTCCGATGATGAAAATCATATAGATATTTTTAGGCAATAAAATCAGTTTACTAAGGATATATTATTCATATTCCATGTGGTATGACCCATTCCAGCATTATTATTTTTATATATAACCTTTATCGCCTTTAATATATGACTTATATTATTTCAAAAATATTGAAATAACGTTCTAGAAATTTACATCCCTATGAATAATTCTACATTAAAAACTACACATTTGAATGAGTCAAATTAATTTCACTTTCAGTGAAATATATGTTGATATTACTTTATTAACAATATTTATTAGAGCCCCACCCTTTTTCAATCATTTTAGGGTATTTTATTTCTTAAAAGTCTAACCTATGTTTTTGAAACATATATAGTTTTCCAAACACTTTTCTCCTTCCAAATTCTTAAATAGTTTTATTTTCTTCGAACACATTCAGGTGAAATAAATTTAATGAATGTAATTTTATATCTTAGTGTGTTCTATTTTCAAATATCTTGTGTAACTCCTTCACATTTTTGTAAAATATATTTTCCAATATTTTATGACTTTATATAGGTTATAACCCTTGATTATTATTTATTAGAAACAATTTTCCTTATTCTTACAAATTAGGGAACCTTAGGAGATGATATTTCACGATTTATTGATAATCCATCCAACTCTATGAAATTCATGTCGAGGATATACTCACAATTCTCTAATGATATCAACATATCTTCCCAATCATCTTCCATCGTCTAAATATTGCCTTCAAGAATTTTACATTTATAAAGAATAGAATATTAAATCCCTTTTGTTCTATTAATTATAACTTATAGTTTCATATACATGAATATTATAGAGAATTTATTAATATTCCCAAATTCATGGAATACCTCCTCTATAATATTTTAAAAAAATTATCAAAAATAACTTTATTTAATTCTTCATTATTTGTACAGAATATTTCATTGAATTTTTAGGTTGCTTCTCTTCAGATTTCACATGGATCATTAGAGTGTTGTATATAGTTTCTCTATATTCTAATAATTCTCCTCCTACTTCAGTCTCTTCATGTTTCTATGATTTTTCACCATTTGCTCCCTTGATATATGGTTACATAGTGGAAAAAATTCATAGGATACTTTTTCAACTAATCATAATCAAAAGAAAAATGTCCCCATATGATTCATCTAAATTATCTTCCTCACAACATGATATTTAATTACAATATTAATGATAGTTTTACAACCATGATATTTTATGATATAGCTTTATATTAATAAATATTATTTCATTGATATCGTTATTTTCCAACAAAAAAAATTTAAAATAATTTTTTATACTATTGAAATTATATTATCTAATGTGCCATTCACCACCAATACATTGGTTTCATGGTTATTAATAGAACTAACTAGATTTTGAAATATGTAGGGTTTAATCATGAATAAAATTAATATGTTGGTTATAAATTGATTATAAATGAAATTAAAAATCAATTGGATGTAAAAGAGATGTTTTTCTAAAAAAGGGTTTTATTTATTTGAATGTATTTTTATCTCAATAAAATTAATTTACCACTAATGTAAAAAAAAATTGGACAAATTACTTAGTTTAAGTAATTTTGGAGACGTACATAAAACATTTGGGATATGATATAGTTTATATTCATATTCCAATATTGGAATTTTGTTTTCAAACTCACAATATGTTGAATGTACAAAAAATTACATTAATAGTATTTTAAAAAAAACAAAGTTATTAGATTATTTGTAAATCATAAAAATCATTAAATAGTTTATTTAAGATAAAAAATCGTAATTTCATCATATAAACGTTTATGAGTTAATTTTTACTTTATATGTAAAACTATAATAATTTCAAATTTATAAAAATAGTTACCAAGATGAAGATTAAAATTGGTTAAATAAACATTTAAACAAAATTATTATTTTTAATTTTAAAAAACAATGTAAATTTATTTAATTGAATTTATTTCTCCCATTGAGGTTTTTTAAACAATATGGTCTATGTAAGCATTTTTGTTGAGAATTACTTAGTTATATTTTATTCTTTTTTGTAATTCCATGTGTTCCCTTTATGTACCTTATAATAGGACACCACTTATCTATATACATAAACCAAATTGAGATATTAAGATTACCCAAAACATATCAAAAATATTAACACCATCCCTATCCATGAATTTTAAGAGTTTTATTCATTGAATACCAATACAAGTGTCCATAATAATGGATTTAAAGGGTGTCTATAGGAGAAGATATAATCGTCATACCTAGAAAATTTCAATTTATATCTTCTTATAACTCTTCAAAACATTAGTATCCCTCATAATAAAAAAATTATGTATATATATATATATATATTATTAAAATTATTTAACCACTAATATCAACCCACTATTTAATAAAATGGTAAGTTAAAGTATCCCTCATGCGTACATGTGGAATGCCACCTCCACATTGTGATATAAATAATATTTGATCACTATCATTCATGGATGGATATTAGTATGGGTCAAGTAATTATAAATTATATTTTGGACCTTATTATTATTTCATTATTATGTTATATTATATATATATATATTCATACCTTCTAACATTTTAAAAAAAACAATTGTCCCTCATGCATACGTGTGGACTGCAACATCCACGAAGCGATGTGATTCATTTTTCATTTAATCATACAGTGGATGGTAACAAGGATAAATTAAATTAATATATACTAATTTATATATATATATGACATACCATATTTCGGAACAATGTAATTAATTTATCTATAGATATAATTTATGGGTGAATCTAAATAAAAATATACATAATTATTATATAATATATTTATATTAGTTTAAATATTATTGAGGTTTCGTAACTTTTATCAATGAACAAGGTAAAAATCTACCAAAAAATTATCATGAAAAATGAAACAGTAATCGTATAGAAATGACAATTTTAATAAAGAGTTCTTAATAAATGGATGTTAAAATGTTTTAACGGGATCATAAGTAATATTATATGTGTTTACATGATTCTATAAAATAATTATTATATATTTTAAATTATTATACCAGGGTTTATAATTTATTCTTTTAATGTTACAGGTGATGTATGGTATCTATGTTATAATCACATTGCTTCTCAAGATTATATATGAATATGGTTTTGATAAATAAATTTCAAGAAATAGCTATCATTAAACACACATAATTTTTTATACTATGATATTTTATTTATAATATATGTTTTAATTTATTCTTCCTCAAATTAGGTACTCATGACACCAAATAAATACGTTTATGGAAAATAATCTTTATTTCACCACTTTGGTAGAAAATCATTTTTCTTCCTTTTTCGTCTTTTCTAAAAAGATAATGACATATGTTTTTTCTATTATCATATTATTATTTAAATTAAAATTACACATGATTTTTATTTTAGATTATTTTTTAAAAAAATATTTTTCTCATTTATTGAATGAGGTACTATTGACATTTAATGAAAATGTGATAGAAATCATTTTTTAATGAACATGATGTGAAAATAAATTTATAACATCATTAATGCTAATATTTTTAAATATTATTTTATATTTTTATATTTTTATTTTAAAATAATTTGTTTTCAATAATATTTTTGAAATATTTTTTAAATGAACTAAATTTAAAATGAAAAGTGTATTTTATAAAAGATATAATCATAATGATATTTTAAATGGATTTTCATCTAAGATGAACTATTTATATGTCTCTTATGAATTAAAATTGATATAATAAAATCATAGAATAATTATTATAATTTTTAATGGTTTGTGTGTATAATGAATAAATATTGATGAAACCCTTTTATCTTTCAGCTGGTTATGTGATGATTATTTTTATATGAACCATTAGAAAAAATATGAATAGATATATTATTATGTGATGGGTGGGACCAAAATATAATATTACACTAGTAATTTGGTAATGATTGATATTCTATGAGTTCAAAGGGTACACTTGAGGCTATTGAAATCCAAAAATAATATGGTACTTGAGTGTATATCCCAATAATTAATGAGGGTTCATGGGATGTTATTCCATTCCTGACATAGGTAAAATGTTGGCTACCTGATTCAAAAAATGTTATGAATGTATTTTTAGGTATCCATGATAAAATATGTCTATGATTGTGATTATTCATCAATTTATTATACACATTTATGACATTGAGTTATTTCATTGTTAGGTTATCATGGAACATTCTATTTTATACCTTTATGATGAATTTGTTATAAAATACAACGATTTATTCAAGGACTCATAATTAACAACTAAGAGTTATAGGGAATTATTTTTAATGTTTACGATCATGTTATCATTTCCTTTAGGATAATTTATTTTTACATAATTATTTATATATACTTTTATTACCAATTTAGAGTATATGGGATAACCCATTATTATGTTTATATTCCCCAAGAAATGATGATTTTTTATGTAGGGTATGATTACAAACAATATTATCTAGGAAGATATTTATTGGATATGTTTCTTATGTTTCATTAAATAATTTTATTTTTGATATCTTATCCAAAGAAAAAGAACTATATGGTTTTGGAATGGATCTCAATGTTTTGTAAGGAATAAAAAAATAAAGTGATATATTTTAATGATGTTTATAGGTCACAATATTTGGTATTAGAGAATTTTATAGTGAATTATTTCAGATTAATATTATTAAACATTTTTGAAACCCCTAGGCATATTTCTATGTGTAGTATATCAAGTTGATGATTTTGTAATGAAGTGATTTTAAAATTTTCCAATAAATACATCACTATCATGATACAACATGTTGATAAAGTATTTATACTAGACACATATAGGGTTAATAACACCAAAAAGGGTCCAAAGAGTATGTTTCAGTCATTATTCTAGTGCATGGTGACTACGTCATTACTTAGCACCCAGTTTTCCACTCTTAGGGGGTATGATTTGGTTAATTTAATTTTTTAATTATAAACCAAAAATAGGGATTTGGATAAATCATTTCCATGGATGAGAAATGTTAAACCATAGGTGGAATATAATCAAAATAAGATGTCAAAATTTCTATATCACAAGAATAATATTTCAGGATTTATCATTCCAATCAATGATAAATTACAGTCATTTTACAATTTTGGTTTTTATAAGGGACAAAAAAATATTGAAAATTTAAGGAGGTAACATATATGATAAAATAGATTTTTACCATAATAAACATAGTTATATTTATTCTTTTATATCATGTAATGTCTAAAAGAATATCAAATCATACCCTCAATCATAATATATTGAATAAATAATGAAACTGCCTAATCGTATGATGATCACATACCATGTATGCATTTCATTCATATTTAATGTTTGAGGGAATTCGTTTCTTGTAAATACTGGTATAAATAATCTAGTTGAATTTTATTATACCATAGGCATGCCTAGACATTACATACAAAAAAATCGACATCAAATGTTTAGGAAGGTACGTCATGTTTAATATTATTAACAAACTTGTAATATTTTAATATTGTGATGAAAAATAAGAACATTTTTGGGAAATAGAATCCATTATATGTGTCTTATTTCTAAATTTTTTTTATATCATTTGGTTTTTAGGAACTAAGCATCAAATTTATTCAAACTATAGTGTACTTTGTTGAATAGTTTTTGCATGGTTTTTTTAGTCTTCTACCAAATCATTAAATTAAGTGCTCAATTGAACTCATACCTAGTGATACATGAATTTTGGAGACTCCGCATAAAAAAATACTCAATTTTGTTTCAATATTTAATGATTAAACTCCAATATAATCTTGAAAAGGTGTTTATTAGTCCAAGTGGGTCACCATAGGGTGTGTTTGTTTTTTTCTATGAATAAAAATTGATTAATGCTACACCACATTGATTACCATGAAAATAGTAAGGTCACAATTGATAAAAAGAATATTCTTCCACAAATTGATTAGTTTATTAAACAATTATAGGAAACACAATATTTTTCCATGATTAATCTTTGTTATAGATATAATTAAGTGAGGGTTAATAAGGAATATATACCCAAGAAAACGTCTTATATACGGTCTGGAAATAATTAATTTATAATTATTCCATTTGGTATTACTAATCTCACTACTATCATCATTGATTTAATTAATATACTCTTCAAATAATAGATAGATAATTATGTGTTAGTACTTATATATGATATGGTTACATATTTTAATAGAAGTTAATATATTTATGATCCACTGAAAAATATACCAAAGATCCTATTGAAGGATAAGTGGAATGGAAACTTTAAAATTTTAATCTTGGATAATTTTATTTCAATTTAGTTAATATTATTTCCCAATGATTATATAAAAGGATCCAAAATATAATGAGGTAATTGAACAATTTCATAGAACAAGTACTACGAATTAGAGTCATAGTTTTATTGGTTTAGTAAGATATTATCAAATCATTGTGGGTAATGTCTCACATTTATCTAATACACTTAATATGATTACTCAGATGGGAGAAAGATCCTATGGATTGCAGAATGTGATTAAAATTTCATGGAATTTAGGATATGGTTAGCCAACTGACATATTCTTACACAATCCTTAAATGAGACGTTCTTGATATATTTTGATGCTTCAGAGAAGGGAATGTGAATACTCTTCATGAAGAAATATATGTTGATCACAAATACATCATAGAAATTGAAGGTTTATGATAAAAATTAGACAAATAATGATTTTTAGCCATCTATGGTTCTTTTTTCCCTAAATATATAGATGAATTTCCTTTATCGATAATGGTGTGTAATATATATAATTCATAAAATTTTATATTATAAATTCACTAAAAAGGAGATGAACATGAGCCAGAAATGAAGACATGAGTTGTTAAAATATTACGACATCTCAATATATTACATCCATAGTAAATAGAAAAAGGTGAAAATGCATTATAGAAAAATGATCATGTTAGAATATCTATGATGAGGAACAAAAAGTGTCCAAAAATTATATATTTTCAAAGGATGGAACTATAAATTTTAAAGGAAGGAGAAAAAATAATATATGGATTATACGAGTTTTCAAGTATAAATCTATGTGGGAATAGAAGGGTCACATAAAAACATTGTGGAACTGTATAAGATGGTTAGAAATTTTCTTGAGAATGAACTACATTATAATGTAACGATAAGGTTCAAGAATGTTGTATGTGTTTCATCCACACCATATTTGATGAAGGAGGTATTGTATGATTCCATTAATTCATTAATATATATTGATCATATAATTATGAAGATGCATAAATATCAGAAATAGTATTCTTGGTGGTACAAAATGAAAAGAGTTATTATGGAAGATATATCTGAATTCTTTGTGTGTCAGCAAGTTATGGTTGATTGATAAAAATATAACTAGATTCTATAACCGTTTCCCACACAAGAATTGAAATGGGAAAACAACATATTGTATTTTTTCATTAGGCTCCCCGAAAGTTATTGATTATATGAAACTACTTGTTTTTTTGTTGACCTTATGAAATATTCATCACATATCAATAATATCTGAGATAAATTATCTATTTATCAAATTGTAATATTATTCATTTACAAAGTTGTAATGTTCCATGGAGTACTAAATTATTTTGTATCTATAAGTGATCTAATGTTACATTAACATCCCATCAAAGTCTTTAACTAGATCTAGATGCATAGTTGATGTTTAGTACTTATTATCATACTTAAATAGATTTTATATCTAATATAACCATTCAATAATTTAAGGATTTGATGTGGTATTATTCTAGGGATTTAATGGGTGGTTGGGAGAAACCATATTCCCTAATTGAGTATTCTTATAAGAAATGATTACACTCGAGGAATCAAACTGATCCTTATGAAGAAATTCATGGAAGAAATGTAGATAAAAAATTTTATAGAATGATGTTAGTGAAAAAAATGCAGTGAACTAAGATAGATGATTAAATTTAAGTGAAATTCAGAACCTTTCAACTGAACATCATGTAATGTCTGTGTCAGCAGAAAAGTTATATTGACAATCATAGGAATTTGAGTTGGTGATATGATATTTCTATGAATTTATTTAAGGAAGAAGGATATGAGAATGAAAATCAAACGAAATCTAAGCTCTAGGAATATTTACCACTTTATGATAGTTGATCTAGTATGGATGGCTTCTTATCACTCAGTTCTTCCATGATACATCTCTTATTTTCTGATTTGTTCTATGTATCCCTTGTGAAGAAATTCATACTCAATCTAAAAAATGTTTTAATCTTCATGGTCATATAATAGGGGAATTATTTTAACTTTGAAGAAAAGAATGGAAACCCAGATCATAGAGATAATTCTCTATAAAAGAAGACCCCTCAAATAGTTAATTTTCTTTAGAAAAATATGCATTTTGATGATGCTAAATGGGATCATGAGGTTGTGATGAAAAAAAATATAACCTCATTTTTTGTATTTGAGTGATTGAATTTTGAGGGATAAATTAATATATGGGGGTAGAACATATCACAATATAAGTATTATGATATAGGTTTCTATAAATAATTTTTATTTCTTTGGTAACTTATTTTGTAGGAAAAAACAATTATAAATTAAATAAGTTATACTATTGAAATATTATTATTGAAATTGAAATTTATTGAAATTATTTTGTTTTAGTGGTTATTAATAGTTGAAAATATATTATTCAATATATAATTATTACACATTTAAAAAAGTAATTAATTGTTAATCAATTGATTATAAATGACAATAAGAGTCATTTTAAATTAAAATGTATTTTTTCCATAAAACTGTATTATGTGGGAAATGAGTTTTATTATAATAAACTAAACTAATAATTTATAGTTAATTATTTTAATTAAATGAATATATTTTATATTAAATTAAATGGTATAAAATTAAACTATTTTTATAATATGACTTGGATAAAAATGAATCTAATTTTGTCTCTAAAAATATATTTTTTATAACAGAATCATTTATTCACTTTTTGTGAACATAATTTAAAATTATTTTATCCACTATATTGAAATATAATATTAAAAAATGGATTACATATTTTTAATTGAGAGGATAACATTTTGGAAATAGGTTGATTTTATATTTATTGATTTTTATTAGTAACCTTTGTAAATATTTATCATCTCAATTATGGTAAAATAAGTAAAACAATATTAAATCAATGGGATGTGGATTTAAAATTTCCCTAACACATTTCATTGTACTATTAGATGATTTTAGTTCTGCCATATCCTCATATGTCTAATATATATGGCCTCTTGTTGGAAATTTTCATTTATTATGAACATTATTTTAATTTATGAAAATAATAAATACAAAATGTCACTGTATTGATTTTATTATCTCTAAAAATTTTTAAATAAGGATAAAAAGAGTAAATGTAAAGCTGAAAATATTTATTTAAAATATAAAATAATTTATTTATTATATGTTTTTCTTAAAATAATTTGTTATCTATTAATTTCCATAACTGCTAAACCAATACAGACACAAAATTTATTAAATAAATCAACTATATTGCCTTTTTCATCAAATATATTTCTATTTTGAGTAATTATTATTGAGAATTAGTTTCCTATATTTTAATCTTTTTTGTCATTCAATGCTTACACATTCCTA
Organism: Viscum album; assembly: GCA_963277665.1. Taxonomy (NCBI): domain Eukaryota; kingdom Viridiplantae; phylum Streptophyta; class Magnoliopsida; order Santalales; family Viscaceae; genus Viscum; species Viscum album. The sequence continues at coordinate 1,958,517,634 of OY728127.1, forward strand.
TCATTATAAAAGGGAACCCTTTATCTCCTTTTCATTACACAATATTGTGAATTATGGATCAACCAAAAACATCTCAATTATAATCTAAAAATACATATCCATGAATTCTGTGTTCTTGTATTCTTTAATTTCTATTCCAAATTTCAATAATTTGTATAGAGGAAGATAACCAAATAATATGTAATCATCTTACATGACCTCCCTTAATTCATTTATTCTTATACCAATTCAAATTGATTTTTCATAATGAAATAATAACTTAATAATATTAAATATTATTAATTATTATTTTGATTTTGGAACCAAAAATAGCCACCATTTATTCAATAAAATGGGTATCAAATGTAATTCTTGTAGTTATGTGTGTACAAAGGCCTCCATGTAGTAATACGTTTCATTTTATATCACCATATTAATGTGATGGTTATTATGATTTGTTGAATATTTATAAATGATATTTTTGAAATAATTTTGATTCTATACTAATAACATCACATCACCCTTCTTAATTTCCCATTTATTGGTAAAATATTATGTCACTCATGTGTACGTGTGAACTAACATGTACCAATACAAACTATTATAAGTAAAATTACACTTGAATTACAGTCAAATGTGTTATAATTAACATATTTGGTTATATCCATTACTATTTAAAAGAATGTTTTGAATCATTACCCTTGATAATATATCTGTTGAACAATGATAATATAATTAGTTTAAATTTATTGTTTTTAAAAATACAATTGAAAAAAAAGAATTAATGGACTCAACCAGTAGTATCATACTCTATGAAGCACATTTTTTGGTTCTTTATACAGGGATAGAATCTATGGGAATTTCTGTTGACCAATACCAAGATGATATCCAACAACATTATTATGTGAAAACCCATTTATAGGAGAAGATAAAGTTCAAGTTCATCATAATCATGGCCCAAACAATGTTCACTAAGTCGCCCCCTTAAATGTATCACTATCATGTACCTTACCCTTGGGGATATTGTTCGTGTATTAATGGTATATGTATCAAGACCCTAGAAAATTTATTACCAACATTATTTTGTATATAATAATGAATAAATTTTCATCAAATTATAATTATTATTAATTAGATACTAAAAAAAGAATAATATTTTTGGGTAATATAAAAATCATGTTAATGAATTTAATTTGATGAAATAGTGTTTTTTCTAAATGAAAAAAATGTAAATAAATATTATAATTAAAGTATTTTAATGAAATCTAAATGATCATATAAATCTTATGATGTCAAATGTAATTTTTATTAAGGTTCAAAATGTTATTATAAAAACCCCATAATTTATCAATAAATAATGATTATTATTTTAAAAGTTCCCATACACATATTTAAAAAATTGTCTAAAAAAAATTAATATTATTTTTTGAATTAGAACCTCAAAATTAACCAAAAGTTCATTTTTCATATTTTTCTAAGAAAGTCTCATTGGTGAGTAAAAATTAAATACTCTATAGATATATAGTATATATTATGACTTCATTATGAAAAAATTTATCTATTAAATACAAAAAATTGTATCCTCAGATAGATATATCTTCTCTCATTAAAATAATTAGATTTTATATTTTTTTAATTTTATAAAGCCTTAATTAATTCTCCGACACATATAATATATTTTAATAATTGAAATTCATTTCATGAAGTGTCACATTATCCTCCAAATAAGAAAGTTAATTATTTTAATATGTTCAGTCTATTTTCTAATAAAATAATAAAAAAATTCCACATTGGTCAAAACCATGGGAAAAACTAAGGAAGGTTTTTTGTTTTTGTTATTTTAGTGTATTGTGTACAAAACTGATGTTTAGGAAATATTAAATAATACCATAATATTTTCTTATATTAAATGATGAAATAACCCATCTATCATCACTAAAAATCATTGTTTAATATCCTCACTCCACCCTTCCCTCTCTATAATTCTCTCAAGTCACTCCATACTCTCAGTAATCCCCTTTCATGCTTTGGATGTCATACTCTCATTGTATGGGTTCATTATATTCTCCTCTTTATTTAATTTTATTTTTATGTAGCACCTTCGTATTCAAATTCCTAATTTTTAGATTTCTCTTTCCATTTTAATATTACTATTGAATTGATTTCCTGATTATGAGTGTCCCCTTTTTCTCTCATCAACAAATTTTATGATTTCAAGAGATGCCTTTATTCTTCTGAATTTTCTCCATGATTTTCCATGCCAAAACAATTGTTTAGTGAATACCACACCCATTTATGATCAAGGGTATTCAGCATTTTACACTTATACCTCTTATATTTTTGACTTAAATATATTTATTCTACACTTTCATATCATGGAATAAATTATTATTATGATTGAATCCATGTTGTATGACCTATGTGGCACACTAAATAATGGGAATAAAACGAATGTGATTGGTGAACCCAAAATTATATAACGCTCCAATGCATTGGGTAATTTTTTGAACCATGATACATCATGGTGGTATAGGGAGAGAACTTGATTAATTTATGATACTTTTTCCACGATGATGTATTGGAAGTTAGTATTGATATATGTTTATGATACAATTTTTTAAGTTGTTTCCAAATTTTACAGGTTTTCTATATGATTATAATGTTTCATTATTCCTTATTATTCATGTTCCATTTTTTCCTCATTGTTATAACTATTTTCCAACATGTATCACTTATTCAATGGTTATTTGGACTGAATGGCCCGAGGGCCGAAATTTTTATTTATTTTGGATAAGCCCCCTTTTAAGGGTAAAGGGGAAACCAGGACATCAAGGACATCAATACATTAACAAAAATCGAAAATAAAAAGGGTTGAAACTAAGAAAAAGGCTATGAAGAAGTGCCTCACCTATTACCAAACACATTAAGGCATGCCTCCACCAAATCAGTACTACTCAGCAAGTTGTCTCGTGCTAGAATGCACGGGCTCGGTAACGATGGTAACACCATAGCCTCTCAATCATCCAAATCTGAAATGTAATGCATGGTGAAGATTGTTGGAGTTGGTGGTCTAGAACCAACTACTTTGTACTTTATTCATTAAATAAAAGCCTTATCACATCTTGATTGTTCTTCTGCGTGACATGTCATGTGATAATGTCCTAAGGACAGCTGTTGCATTAAAGGGTCGTAGCAGATCCCTACTATGATGAGAACCCGAAAGTGCCATAACACTGTTCTTGAATGTATGTTCTATGGCCGGATGATATTATTTGAGGGACACAAATAATACAGGTCATTAGGGGTGAGGACTCATAAAACTTTGAGGCACCTTCTCATGGTGTGCGCCCTTGGTAATATCTAGGAGGATATTATGAGAACGAGACCCGCCAGTAGGAAATCCACATTTCATAGTGTCATTGGATGTTCCTATCTACGGATGTGTGTATTGATCCTTAGATTTTAATATTATTATTAATGGGTATTACAACTCACGCACTTAGATGTATTGACAAAAACGGTGATGACACACTATTCGCAGCGAGGTAGGATACGTTGGGTGCGTCACGAGTAATACCACATTAATAGATAATGCGAGAAAGGATTTGTCCCTTCCGTTCCATAACGGATGTAGATATCTCAGTCCCTTTGATGAAATTGATATAGCCTAAATAAATCCATGGCCATGGTAAGGTATGGGAAAGTTCAATTCTGGGAAGTCAAAGAAAGAATAATCAAGCACATGGGTTGATGGCACTAGCATGCAACCCGCTTGATTGGAGATATCAAGAAAAAGGTATTATATTACACGGTAAGCGTTCATAGGAGGTGACACGTCATTGTGGCGTTAACTTCTTTCTCTATGGGTTCCTTGGCGTGTTGCTAGACGCTAACCTTGGACTTTAGGCAGGCTCAACCTAATGCCACTGAGAAATAGGCCTAGAGGGTCACACACTAAGTGTGTCCATGTATCTCAGTTAAATATTAATTTAACAAGTTAAATAAATATTATTCCCGACTGTGGTTTAATAATTATTTAAGGATGTCTGATCGCATTTATTTTGACACTAGTTATTCGAGAGAATATACTGTGGATAAAATAATATATTTATTAGCGAGTAATGTAGTTACATTTATTTAAGAAATAAAGAGTCATTACTCAAGGTTTAATAAATGTGGTGGAGAAAAATGGAAAATAAAAGTACACGCCGTGTATATTAAATATACACACTGTGTAGTTTTATGGAAAACAAGTACACGCCGTGTATTAATTATTACACGCCGTTTAGTTTTTCCAATTGGGATTTTGAGGACTTAATATTGTTTTATTAAATGAAATTTATTATAATCAGTGTGGCCGCATGTCAAAGAATTAATAATTCTACATGGGGGTTTTCAATAAGAGTTAATGAAATAAATAAAACGCGTAATGCATTTATTTATTGTCATAACTCTATTAACCTCATACCTGATTATAAATATCCTTGCAACCCCAACATTTTTTGAGAGCCATTGTTGTGCACAACGGATTTGGAAATACTCTCAAGCCAAGAGAGAATTCCCTTTCCACCAAGAACGCCCTCAAGTTACGAGAGCAAGATCCTCCACCGGATCAAGGCGGTCGAAGGCGGACATCGCAAGCGAAGGTTCTTCCGCGCTAGCACCCGGAGATCTCTTCGGTGATATCCGAAGATACGTGACACACGTGTGGATCACCGCTAGAGGAATCCTACACTAGGATTCTACGACGCAACGACGGATCACCGAATCATGACCAGACACATCAATGATGAAAGAATTCTAACAAGGTAATTCTTATGCATTAATTAAATTAATTATAATAAACATATGATGATCCTCCTCAAGGGTTCCGGGACTCTTATTTTCTTTTCGTTCTTCATTCTATTCTGAAGATTCGGCATTTTATATCGTGAAGAATCTCGGATTGAACGTTGTTTAACGTTAAAATTAAAGTTGGGCAAACCCACCAATGCGCTTTCGCTGCGCCCGGAACCTTCAAGTGGTATTAGAGGGGTCATATCGTTGGTTATAATTATTTAGTTTTTCGTTGGTGATTTACGCATTTAATAATTTAGTTATTTCAATTCATGTTTAATCGTTCTAGAAATATGAATCTCGAGATCTATTCCTCCTCCCTCATTTCTCGTTCAGCTCACTGAAACGGTTTTTTTCTTTTAATTTTGATTAAAATAAAATAGAGGAACTCATCCGGAGGAGCCAAACGTTTCTGGCCATATAACACCAGAATACACGGCGTGTATTCGAAAGTACACGCCCTGTAGTCTAGGTTCAATGCATTGACTGCTCCTCCAAATCAGGCCGTGTATTGGATTCGTTCTAAGAATTTAAGACACCATGTGTTGACCAGAAACAGGTGGAAAACGGTTTCCGGAATACACGTCGTGTGGTCCAATGAACACGGCGTGTAGTCCCTTCGGGTTAGGGTTGGGTCGTGTACTCCGTACACGGCCTGCCCGGCTGGAAACCGTGTAACGCGGAAACTACACGGCTTGTGTCCCACTGTACACGCCGTGTACTCCGAAAATTTCCGAAGTACATTAACACGCCTTATCCCCAGGCGTGTACTTCGGATGGACGGTGAAGAAAAAGTACACGCCGTGTAGTCATAACTACATGTCGTGTACTCACCCAAATTATGCAGATTTATTAAAATTTATTAATATATTATACAAACCCTTGAGATGTGTACCATGGTGCAGGCGTAAAGCTGAGGCACAACACGTGATAGGTGTTTTATATATATATGTTTAATTTAACATCTGCGTAATAAATGGAAATTTACCGGGTTTCCTCCAAGGTACAAGTTACGTACAAAGATAATTTTAAATGAATTTATTTGTTTAAAATTATGATGGATGAGAATCTCAAGGAAATTCAGAAAAAGGGATTTAAGATAAAAGGATTGATTAATTAAAGATAATTAATTGATTCGAGTTTGATTTATCTTAAACAAGGATGATTAAAGAATTGAATGCTAGTTTTATTTATGCGTAAATATCGTTGCATGTATGGATGATCATGAGCTAGACCAAGACCTTTGTATGTGAATGGTTTCTTTTAATTTATTTATTTAAATTAAATTTGTTGGCCTGCGATCCATCTCCTCATTAATATGTAGGGCCCGCGCACCCAAGGATTCTTTTATGTAAAACCCCCTTTTTTCCCCTCACCTGTGTGTGAGATAAATGCATATGTAATTTATGGAGCTCACAAGCTAGTGGAGGCGGCTCAAGTCAGGAGCCAAGGTGAAACCAATCCAAGGAGATACAAAGGTGGACAAGTGGAAAGCTATAAACACGAACCCGAAAGGTTCAAGGTGTTTATCCCCTATGTCTTGGGTTAGTTTATCAACCGCTAGATAAACTAACCAATAGAAAATCTCATGATCATACCATTTATTTTATTTCTGTCAGTTGCATGGTTTATTTATTGTGGGTGTGTTGTCACGATCACACTATTAATGAATTAAACGAGCATGCAAGATGGAACTAAAATAAAATTGGATTATACGTAAATATTATCTTAGACATGGTTAATCACTTAAGTATATCCCACTTAAAATTAACAAGCATGTAATCAAAGATAATAAAATGGCAATTTACGTATAAGGATAAAATCCCTCAAAATAAATATTAAGTCGGCATAGCCTTCCATAATCTTGGTTAGAATCAAACCATAGTTCAAAGTTCTTGACCAACCCTAGTTGGGGTGCTTTCAATTATCGGGGAATTCTAATTCAAGGTTTTGGGTTGACTTGACTTGGTTCGCATCAAGGGTTGACTGCCGTAGCAGGACTTGGTGTGACCAAGAGGAAAACGTTGAGGAAGTCCAAAAAGGATTTTAGGATTGGGGAGTCCACTCAGCGGATCAAGGAACTGCGAGTTAATGCAGTTGGAATTTGGAATGCCTACCTAAAACCCTTCAAGTTTCTTGACCAACCCTAGTTGGGGTAATGCGAAGGGCAATATGGATCCTTTCCACTAGAATATTCACGCAATAGAATATTCCGAAGTCAATGGCGAGGGCTATTGGATTTCGATAAAATAGTGGGAGACTAATAATTATTAATTTATTTATTTGTCTCAATTTTTATAATAAAGTACTACCTTTGCTCATCTTAAATTGTAGAAATGACAAGAAAATGACTTCAAACATATCATTGCGCACCATACTCGAAAAAGAAACCCTTGTCACCGGCACCAATTTCCATGAGTGGCAGAGGCGTTTACGCATCGTCCTTCGCCACGAAAGGAAATTATATGTACTGGAAGAGCCTATTCTAGTTGCGCCTGGGAAAGAAGCTAGTGATGAGAAATTATCTCTCTACATGAAACACATGGATGATTCCACAGATGTTCAGTGTTTCATGCTATCGGCCATGTCTAATGAGCTCTTGAAGCAACATGAAAACATGGATGCGTATAGCATGATGTCTCACCTTAAAGATCTCTACCAAGAGAAGGAGAGACAAGAGAGGTATGAGATCTCCAATGCTTTGTTTACCAAGAAGCTTGGAGAGTCTACGCCAGCTGGGCCTCATGTGTTCAAGCTTATTGGCAACATTGAACGCTTGGACATCTTAGGGATTAAATTACCTAATGAGTTGCGTACAGATCTCATCCTATCATCATTTCCCAAGACCTTCTCTAGCTTCATTTTCAACTATAACATGAGCGGCAATGAGAATAGTCTATCAGAGCTTCTGACCTTGATTCGCCAGGTAGATAAGGACATGGGGCGTGACAAACTCGCGGTCCTTATGGTGAACAAGAAAAGGAAGGACAAGGAAAAGGGGCCAAAGACTTATAAACGGTCTGAAGCCCCCGAGCACCGTCCCTCCAAGAAGGGGAAGATCCAGAGGCAGGGCAAGAAACAGGAAGCAGTGTGTTTTGCAAGTGGCAAGCAGGGCCACTGGAAGAGGAACTGCACCCAAAAGCGTGGGGACGCTAAAGGTGCGTTCGTTATAGAGTGAAATCTTTCTATTTCTGCACATTGGGTATTAGATACAGCTTGTGGGGATCACATCTATATTCAAATGCCGGAACCAAGTAGATTTAGAAAGATCTCCAGAGGAGAGGTGGATCTTAGAGCTGCCAATGGCGCAAGGCTGGCTGCGTTGGCTATTGGCGAATATCACCTCTCATTGCCAACTGTCATGATTTTGGTTTTACAAAACTGTTATTTTGTGCCTAGTGTTACCAAGAACATAATTTCTGTATCTTGTTTGGATGTGGATGGATATATTTTCATGTTTGGAAATAAGGGTTGTATCTTTTATAAGAACAACGTATGTTATGGTATGGAACATTTGAATAATGGTTTGTATGTATTAAATTATGAAAACCATGTGTTGGCAATCGATAATGAAACAAACTCACATGACTCATACATCACCCAGTTATGGCATCACCGCCTTGGTCATGTGAACAAGAAGCGCTTGACAATGCTCTGCCAAGATGTCTATTTAGACTCTACTGAGATAAAACCACTTGATAGATGTCACACTTGTTTACAAGGAAAAATGACCAAGCCGCCTTTTGGTGGACAAGGTGAAAGGGCCACAGAGCTTCTAGGATTGGTACACACAGATGTGTGTGGACCATTTCCGGTAGAATCTAGAGGTATATATTCTTACTTTATTACTTTTACTGATGATTTGAGTAGATATGGCTGTGTCTACTTAATGAGGTATAAGTTAGAGTCCTTAGTGAAATTTAAGGAATTAAAGAATGAAGTAGAGATTCAACTTGGTAAGAAGATAAAGAAGCTTCGATCGGATCGAGGTGGAGAATATCTGAACCAAGAGTTCATCGATCTTCTACGGGAGTCTGGGATTCTATCTCAGCTCACTCCTCCTTATACACCACTGTGGAATGGTGTTAGTGATAGGAGGAACCGCACCTTGTTGGACACGGTGTGGTCGATGATGAGTCATGCGGATCTTCCATTATCCTTTTGGGGATATGCATTACAAACTGCAGCATACACATTAAACCGAGTACCAACTAAGGCGGCAAATGGAATTCCATACGAGTTATGGAATGAAAGGAAACCCACTTTGTCGCACACACGTGTATGGGGATGTGAGGCGTTTGTTAAGGCCTTCTCAGGAAACAAACTTACACCCCAAGGCAGGAAGTGTATCTTGATAGGATATCCCAAGGAAACGAAAGGATATTACCTATATAACCCCCAAGACAAGAAAGTGAATGTCTCCAGAAAATCCGTCATTCTTGAGAGGGAGCACATCCTCAAGAAGGATAGTGGGAGAAAGATTGACTTCGACGAAGTTGATGCTCAAGATACACAGGAGTTGGTACAGGAACAAGTTCCACAGGTCCCCGTGGAAGAGGTTCCAGAAACACAAGTACTGCGTAGGAGCTCAAGAGAGGTAAGGGAACCAGAGAGATTTGGTTTCCTAGTCACCGAGGATGGTGAATCATTATTGTTGGACAATGATGAACCTCTCTCCTAAAAGGAAGTAGTAGAAAGCTCAGAAGCTGCAAGACGGCTAGAAGCTATGAATTCTGAGATGGATTCCATGTATCAGAACCATGTTTGGGTTCTGGTCGATGATCCAATTGATGTAAAGCCTGTTGGATGCAAATGGGTATTCAAAAGAAAGCTGGACATGGAAGGTCAAGTTAGCACCTATAAATCAAGGCTAGTGGCTAAAGGATTCAGACAGCATCAAGGAATTGACTATGATGAAACCTTATCGCTAGTTTCCATGTTTAAATCCATAAGAATCATACTTTCCATAGAATCTTACCATGACTATGAGATTTGGCAGATGGATGTCAAAACAGCATTCCTTAACGGGAACCTTCAGGAAGATGTCTATATGACACAACCAGAAGGGTTTGTGACACCAGGTGAAGCCAAACGGGTTTTCAAGTTGCAGAAATACATTTATGTATTGAAGTAAGCATCCAGGTCATGGAACATTCGATTTGATGAAGCCATAAAGGAATTTGGTTTCATTAAGAACGAATGTGAGCCATGTGTTTATAAGCGGTTTAATGGGAATGCGGTCGTCCTCCTAGTGGTATATGTTGATGACATATTGCTTATTGGAAACGACGTACCATCCTTACAGTCAGTTAAGGACTGGTTGAACAAGTGTTTCTCCATAAAGGACATAGGAGAAGCATCCTACATTCTAGGGATCAAGATCATTCGTGATAGATCCAAGAGGCTGCTTGGACTAAGTCAGGGTATATACATTGACCAGATACTAAAGATATTTAGTATGGAAAATCCAAGAGGGGATTGGTTCCAGTGTCACATGGATTACATCATTCTAAGAAAATGTGTCCCCAGACACAACAGGAGAAAGATAGGATGAGCAAGATCCTATAAGCTTCGTTTATAGGATTCATCATGTATGCCATGTTTTATACTAGGCTTGATGTTGCCTATGCACTGAGAATGGTAGGCAGATATCAAGCAGATCCAGGAGAACAGCATTGGACTGCTTTTAAGACTATCCTTAAGTATCTGAGAAGAACTAAGGATATGTTCCTAGTGTATAGAGGAGACGAGGAGCTTTTCATCAGAGGGTATGCTGACGCTCGTTTTCAAACAGATCAGAATGATCTGAATTCGCAATCTGGATATGTTTTTTGTCTCAATGGAGGAGCTGTGAGCTGGAAGAGTTCAAAGCAGCCAGTTGTCGCCGATTCTACAGAGGAGTCCGAGTATATAGCAGCTTCTGATGTAGCCAAAGAAGCCGTTTGGATTCGGAACTTTGTCCAGGAGCTTGATGTGGTGCCTAGCAGTAAAGATCCCATTACATTGTATTGTGATAATACTGCAGCGGTGGCTATTGCAAAAGAACCAAGGTCACATCAATGGACAAAGCACATACTCCGGAAGTATCACCTCTTAAGGTATTTCTATCAAAGGGGTGAAGTTGTAGTGATCAGAGTGTCCACGGAAGAGAACGTGGCAGACCCCATGACTAAAGGCCTATCTCAGCAGAAGCATGAATATCATGTGAGAGATAGCGGGTTAAAGGTTGTTAGCAGTTGGCTCTAGTCCAAGTGGGAGTCTGTTGGAGTTGGTGGTCTAGAACCAACTACTTTGTAATTTATTCATTAAATAAAAGCCTTATCACATCTTGATTGTTCTTCTTCGTGACATGTCATGTGATAATGTCCTAAGGACAGCTGTTGCATTAAAGGGTCGTAGCGGATCCCTGCAATGATGAGAACACAAAAGATCCATAACACTGTTCTTGAATGTATGTTCTATGGCCAGATGATATTATTTTAGGGACACAAATAATACAGGTAATTAAGGGTGAGGTCTCATAATGCTTTGAGGCACCTTCTCATGGTTTGCGCCCTTGGTAATATCCCGGAGGATATTATGAGAACGAGACCCTCCAGTAGGAAATACACATTTCATAGTGTCATTGGATGTTCCTATCTATGGACGTGTGTATTGATCCTTAGACTTTAAGATTATTATTAATGGGTATTACATCTCGCGCACTAAGATGTATTGACGAAAACTGTGACGACACACAGTTCGCAGCGAGGTAGGATACGTTGGGTGCATCACGAGTAATACTGCATTAATAGATAATGTGATAAAGGATTTCTCCCTTACATTCCATAACGGAAGTAGATATCTCAGGCACTTTGATGGAATTGATATAGCCTAAATAAATCCATGGCCATGGTAAGGTATGGCCAAGTTCAATTCCGGGAAGTCAAAGAAAGAATAATCAAGCACATGGGTTGATGGCACTAGCATGCAACCCGCTTGATTGGAGATATCTAGACAAAGGGATTATATTATACGGTAAGCATTCGTAAGAGGTGACACGTCATTGCGGCGTTAACTTTTTTCTCTATGGGTGCCTTGGCATGTTGCTAGACGCTAACCTTGGACTTTAGGCAGGCTCAGCCTAATGCCACTGAGAAAGAGGCCTAGAGGGTCACACACTAAGTGTGTCCATGTATCTCAGTTAAATATTAACTTAACAAGTTAAATAAATATTATTCCCGACCGTGGTTTAATAATTATTTTAGGATGTATGATCGCATTTATTTTGACACTAGTTATTCGAGAGAATATACTGTGGATAAAATAATATATTTATTAGCGAGTAATGCAGTTACATTTATTTATGAAATAAATAGTCATTACTCAAGGTCTAATAAATGTGGTGGAGAAAAATGGAAAATAAAAGTACACATCGTGCATATTAAATATACACGCTGTGTAGTTTTATGGAAAATAAGTACAGGCCGTGTATTAATTATTACACGCCGTGTAGTTTTTCCAATTGGTATTTTGAGGATTTAATATTTTTTTATTAAATGATATTTATTATAATCAGCGTGGGCGCATGTCAAGGAATTAATAATTCGACATGGGGGTTCTCAATAAGAGTTAATGAAATAAATAAAACGCGTAACGCGTTTATTTATTGTCATAACTCTATTAACCTCAAACCTGATTATAAATATCCTCGCAAGCCCAACATTTTTTGAGAGCCATTGTTGTGCACAAAGGATTTGGAAATACTCTCAAGCCAAGAGAGAATTCCTTTTACACCAAGAATGCCCTCAAGTTATGAGAGCAAGATCCTCCACCGGATCAAGGCGGTCGAAGGCAGACATCGCAAGCGAAGGTTCTTCTGCGCTAGCACCTAGAGATCTCATCGGTGATGTCCGGAGATACGTGACACACGTGTGGATCACCGCTAGAGGAATCCTACACTTGGATTCTACGACGCAACGACGGATCACCGAATCGTGACTGGAGACATCAACGAAGAAAGAATTCCAACAAGTTAATTCTTATGAATTAATTAAATTAATTATAATCAACATATGATGATCCTCCTCAAGGGTTCCGGGACTGTTCTTTTCTTTTCGTTCTTCATTCTATTCCAAAGATTCGGCGTTTTATATCGTGACGAATCTCGGATTGAACGTTGTTTAACGTTAAAATTAAAGTTGGGAAAACCCACCAATGCGCTTTCGCTGTGCCCGAGACCTTCACATTAAGGCATGCCTCCACCAAAGCATGACTGCTCAGCAAGCTGTCTCGTGCTAGAATGCACGGGCTCGGTAACGATGGTAACACCATAGCATCTCAATCATCCAAATCTGAAATGTAATGCATGGTGAAGATTACCAGAGCTATCCTCATATGAAGTAAAACCTTATAGAATGTTTGGGTTCCCCAAAGGTCCATCCATTTCGCCTCCAAAAACAATGAACCAGCAGGTTACCAAAAGACCAAAGACACCATCAGCACCACCAAAATACCACCAATTCCACGAAAACTCAAACAAGATCCAAAATTCACCAAATTAAAACGGGGATCAAAATACACCCGCACCAAATTGAAATCCCTCCCACCTCCAGTCCACTGGTGCCGACCTCAATCCCACAGGCACACTCTAGATCTGATGTCAAGCCGTGACAAAGCCGACCCGAGATCTCGGATCCGGAAGGCATGCCAACGCCACCACTGAGCACACCGAAGCCAACGCCGATCCCACCACAACCGAGAAATAATTCAATGGTTATTTCATTACAAGAATTTATTTTCACCCATTTTATATGTATTTCCCCAGGTCATCCCATGTAGTAATAAGTTTGAAGTACTCTTTTGAGCTTTCTAAAGATGTTTTCAATAATGAGGTTGTTTTCTTTATTTTTTTCTAATAAGTAATGAACATGATTACCATAGAAAATATACTTATAAATAATCTTGGATATATTATCTATATTCTCATGAAAAAGTATTTTATCAATATAAAATAAATAGTAGATTTCTTATAGTTGACAGTAGAATAAAGGTTTAGTTATTTCTGTGATTAGGATTAGTAAAATCTTGATAAATCTTTTGGGATAAGACTATTCATAAGAAAAAATACCTATATTTGAGTTAGTATATAGTTTGGGGTTTACTAAGAAAATACATCCCTATCTAGATACAATAATGGGAATTGGTTCAGACATACATATACCTTGGAGTAACAACTCCGATAATGTGTTATGGTCCACACTCATGGTAACTACATGAAAACAAGAATTATTGTGTATGTGGTTAGAGAATCCTAGGGGATATGCATTGGTAAATTTATAATCACATTAAGAACTGTTATTAAATGAATAAAAAATATTCCCGTAAGTATGTATGTTAGTAAATAGATCATGAATATCATAGATTAGAGAATATATATTCATATGTTTAGGCAAAATATGAATGTTATAATTTATCCCTTTAATTTTATGAAATTACCCTCTATGTGTTTAATAGATTAAAAATACTTGTCACCATTTTTCTTTTTATTCTAGACAATGTATAAATATATGAATAATTAGGTAAAAAATAAAAATGACGTGTAATATGATGATTCACCCAATAAGACGCTAAAACAAACGAGAGGAAGAATATACAACTTTATGAAGATACCCTATTAAATGAGTCATGTTAAGAATAGAACCTTGTTTAGGAGGACCATCTGAATCCCCCTAAGAGAGAACAAACTATGATTGAGAGATTCATGCAACAAAGGCCTCCTAAATTAAATGGATCATTTGATCTATTAGTCACCTAAAAATTGATCAAATACATTGAGAATATATTCTCCACAATTCAATATTTCATAGTGTTAGAAGGTTCCACATGATGTTTATCATAAGGAGGGCGGAGTCGATCAGTGGTGAATAATGATAAAAATTAAGATGCCCGAAGAAGATATCAAAAATATGGGGTGGTAGGATTTCTAGAAAATGTTTTTTTAATATTAACCACATAACCTTATAATTAAAATGGAAATGTATATTAATGAACCCATGAAATAAGTTGATGAATCTACAAGAGCATATGAGATAAAACATCACACGACTAGAATGATACGAATATGTCTTTGTTGTAACATTGGAATGCAAGGTTAAATGCTTCTTTGGTGGGATAAAACTAAGTCTAAGAAAATACATGGTGATATGATACTTTGATATCTATGATGAAATTTTATAATGTTCCCTCAATGATGAAATGAAGATATGGTAGTCTCAAGGGTATTACAGTGATAAGAAGTTAATAGTGTAGTTTAATTTTGGCTATCTCATTGAGAAATTTAACAGTTCTAATAATTTTAAACAACCCACTTTCCAAAGGTGTCATAAGAAGAACCAAGGAATTTTCATGAAGCAGAAAAGGAAATGGTTTAGCTACGGGGAGGGTGGGAACCTAGCTAGGAATTTATGACTCGAGAAATATGTTAACGTGACAGAGGAAATGCGTACTTTGGTCAACCCTTGGTGCATATTTATCTACATCACCTGTTAGGAACTAGAGATCATTTCATTCTAATTAGTTAGGATATGGGTTTTTAGTGAAAACATCCATCCTCTAAGGAATCAAGGGGGAGATTTTTCTATCACTACCACTCAGGTGGATTGCAATAAGGATGTGGTGATAGCTACACCATATATTCATTCAGAAATTATGATCATACATTTCAATTTTTTTTCGATGCTTTCGTTTATATCACAAAATTATATTAGAAGAATTTAAACTCCCGCAAAAATCTTGGAAGGGTAGATTTGAGTGGAAAGGAAAAATAGGGAAATTATTACATCCAATGTATATAAATCATCCCCTATCAATGTTTTGGTATTATTTTCATAGAAAACCTAATCATACTTCCTTTTGTGAAATTTGATGCAATTATGGGCACAGATCGACATTCACTATGTAATGTAAACATAAATTTCACTGAGAAGGAAAAAACTCTCTATATTGAGAATTGTCCAAAGACTCTACAAAAGTTCATGTAGGAAGAATAATATTATTTAGTGACATAATCATAAACATGGATATTATTCCCGTATTTGAAATTTTATCATGACCAAATAATTGAGTCTATAGAATGAACCATCCTAAAAGATATACTTATTTTGAAGGAATGCACTAATGTGTATCTCATGTAATTTCATGGTCTTCCTATTAGTTGAGAGGTTGAATTTTCAATTGAGCTTATAACTGGGGTATTGCTGAAATCTGAGACTCTATATAGAATGACATTTGTGGAAAATTAGTAGGTGAAGAAACAAATATAGGAGAATCTAGATAAAGGGTTCATACACCCAAGTGATTCACAATGGGGTGAACATGTACTTTTTCATCAAAAAAATAAGTATTTTTTAATTCCCCATTGCACCAATTATCATGAGCTCAACAAGATCCTGAAAAAAGAAAATGAATCCTCTGAATCTGATTGAATTCATGTTTGATCATTTATGTGGGGAAAAATAATTCTCCATGGTGGATCTGTGGTGAAGATATAACCAGGTTATAGTGACGAAGGTGTATACCCCCAAGACTATATTTTGTACAATGTATGGGAGTTATGAGTTTTTAATAAGGCCTTTCAGACTTAATAATGGTCTATAAATCTCCATTTACATGATTAATATAGTCTTTAGAAATTAAATCATGTAATTTATAGTATTATTTATTTATTATATTCTAATGTAATCCAAAATTAAGGAGGACCCTGAGGAGAATCTTAGTACTACGCTAAAGACCGATAAAAAGAGAAATACATATCCAAAGTACAAAAAATGTGGGTTCCAATTGAAGGATGTCTTTTTCATAGGGAATATCATCAAAATAAATTGGATATTGATGGACCCTTAATTGAAAAAAAATTCAGGAATGGATGAGGATAATATATGTGACTGATATCCACAGTTTCCTTTGGATAACTGGGTATTGTTATAGATTTTTGATAAATTTCAAGTGACTATCAAAACCTTGTATGATCATAACTCAGAAGGGAGTCATGTTTTCTTGGAATGATGAATGGTAAGAGTGGTTTATGTAGTTAAAAAGGATTATCATTTGATAACCTATTCTCAAACTAACATTATGTGGATAACATTATGCGGTGTTCAAAGATTCCTTGAATACAATATTGTGATGTGTGTTAATGAATATGATAATGTCATATCTTATGCTTCATGATAATTGAATGTTCACGAATAGATCTACCTAAAGCATGATCTGTATTTAGTTTTAATGATATTCACTTTGAAAATATAGAATCATTATCTCTTTGGTGAGATGTGTGAAATATATAGGGATCAAAAAACCCTTAATTATATATTCCCGCAGAAATGGAATAATATATACCGATGAATATGGTTAGAGCTGACGAGGGACCATGAATGCTGAATTCACACCCACCATAGTAAAATGAATAATGTAGCGAGTGCTTGAAGATGAAAGGACATTTTAATTTTATCATCAATGTGAATTGATAGGTATCTTATTTTATTAGATATTAAAAGTATTGACATAAGAAACAGGAATTAAGTATCATCATCAATCCTTTCAAAAATCATTGATCTACTGTCTCTTCTAGAGAGGTTAAAGGATTCAAAAAAATTATGTGGAAATTCATAATAATGTTGAAACTATAAAGAAAAGGAAATCCTTTGAGTTCAGTGTTAATGAAGAAAGAATTGTGAGGTTTAGGTCAAGAATATGTGTTCCATAAAATCCTATGTTAATGAAGGTACAACTGAATGATGCACACAGTTTGACATTCTCCATTCACTCGAGAGGTTTAATTATGTATCAATATTTCCATGAGTAGTTTTTGTGAGACAATATGATGAAGGAGATCTCCAAATATACATCAATGATCCTATTAGATCAATAATTGAAAGCTAAAAGGATGAAGTATAATGGAATTATCCAACCATTACCCATACCAACAGGGAAATGGGAGAACATCACCTTGTACTTTTCCCAGGACATCTGAAGACATCTATAGGAAGCAATTATATATGGGTTGTTGTGTATCATCATACAATGATATGAAATATTATGTAATTTGTGAAGACATATCACTAGGTCAACATGCATGAATATATAGTAGATAAGTGGTAAGTCTTCAAGGTGTACCACTATGGATTGTATCTAATAGAGATATAAGATTCGCATCCATGTTCTAGAAAGGACTAAGCCATGATATAAACACAGAGATGAACATTAGTATGTCATATCATCCCCAAAATGATGTCGAATTTTAGTGAAATATCCAGAAACTTGAGGAAATATTGACCACAAGCTCAATTGAATTCAATGGAGGATGAGATCAATATTTTCCTTTGGCTGAGTTCTCATATAGTAATAGTTTATACTAAAGCCTAAAAATGGATCCCAATGAATCCATTTATAAGATGAGGTGAATAACACCTACATTGTTGGGATAATGTTGGGGAAAAAAATTCTTGGTGTTGAATTTTTTTTAAGAAATGGGGGAATGGTTAAGACCATTAAGTAGAACATCAAGCATAATTAGAGTCGAAAAATAGCTATATTGGCAATCCTCGAAGAGACATAGAGTTTCATATTAGAGACATGGTATTCCTCTTCATATATCCATTTATAAAAGTGAATATATTTTCAAATAATGGAAATATTGGTCCAACTTACATCAACCCTTTGAGATCTGTTATCGCATTAGAGCAACGGCCTATCGACTTGCACTCTCACCTAACCTATCTGAAGTACATAATGTATTCTATGTATCCATCTTGAGAAATTTCATACTATTCCCCTTACATGTACTCAATCCAAAGGTAGTACCATTGGTGAATGAACATTCCTATAAGTAGTATCCAATGAAGATCCTAGATCATAGATAAAATGTTATATGGAATAAGACAGTGCTACAGGATAAAGTATTGGGGTGAAAAGAAATATTCATGATAAAATGTGGGAACTGGAGGAGGTGATGAAACAATGTTACCCAAATTTGTTTTAGTATGGGAAAATAAAATTTCACAGGAAAACTTTTTATTGTTGGGAATATTATAAAGACATGAACTATTATAAATAAAATTAACCTTCCATTTTAAATACATGTTTATCATTAATATTTATGGTTATATATTGGTTTATTTAAAATAAATTTATGTATCATTACCATTGATAAAATATCCATTGTTCAATGATCTTAAAAAAATTTAATTTTTTTTGAAAATAGAATTGACACTGAAAAAGGAAGTAATGGTCTCAAACAGTAGGGTCTTACCCTTCAAAAACCATTTATAAATGATTATATGGTGGATAAAATCTATGGGTCTTTCTTGGTCCAATCTGATGATGAGATACACAATCTTAAGCATGAGAAAAATTGTTTAAGGGAGACGTTAAAGCTCCTCAAGATATAGGCCCAAAATATGTTTATCTAACCCACCCAGAAAGTCTCACCATCATACACGTTACTCTGAGTGAATTTTCTGGTGTATTAAACAGATATGTATCGAGATCCTATCAAATTGTTTATTTATATTATTTTTTATAGAATAATTAATATATTTTCCCCCACATTAAAAATATTTTTATTTTGATACAAAAAAACATGAATAATAATTTTTGGATATAATTAAATAATGGTAAGTAATTTATATTGAATAATTAAATTATGCATGAAATAAAAATATATTATAATTAAATATTATTATTAAAATATTTTTATTAAATATAATTGTTTATATTATTCTTATGATGTCAAAAATAATTTTTATCAGTGTTAAACAACTGTTATTGTCATAAAACACAACATCTCTCAATAAATATCTTTTATTATATTAATAGTATGAATACAAATATACAGAAACCTTTTTTTTGGAAAATTTAATATAATTTTTGGAATCAAAATTTAAAAATTATCCAACAGTTATTTTTTTATAATTTTCTCAAACAATCGAATTTTGGTGTAAAAATTATATATCATATAAATATACAGTCTATATTATAACATCATAATGACCCAAAAATAAAATCATAAATATTAGATATTGTATCCTCAGAAAAATATATGTGTTCCCATTAAAATAATGATATTTTATGTTGGTTTTATTTATTTTATAATGTTGTTAGGAATCCTCCCAAACATAAATAATAATTTATGATTTTATGTTCATGCATTTAAGTGTTTGACTCAATTCTAAATATTAAATGTAATTATTTAAATATTTAGGCTCTTTTCATAATTATATAATGAAAAATACTCCATATTGGTAGAATCCATGGGAAAACATGGGAATGGGTTTGGTTTTAGTTATTTTTTTATATCGAGTCCAAAACCTATTTTTATGATATATTAAATAATTTCACACTATTTTCTTATATAATCCCACCCAATATCCCATTTATATTAACTTAAAATCCATTTAGAATGTACATAATCTTCCCTCTCCAATCTGGAATTTTCCCAAGGCACCCCAAGCTCTCAAGAATCCACTCTCAAGCATTCAGTGTCATACTATCAGGGTAAGGGTTCCTTTCAATCTCTTCATTATTCATGTTATTTTATTATTTTTCACTTTATATATCTAATAAAAAAATTTCTGACATTTCATTACATTTAGATATTACTTTCCAATTAATTTTCAAATTATGAGCCACCACTTTCTCTCTAATCAACTAATTTTAGGAAGTTTTATGCGATGTCGTTATGCTGCTGAAATGTCAGCATGATTTCTAAGACAAAACAATTTTGTAGTGAATAAGAAACAATTTTCTATAAAAGGTTTTAATCATTGTAAAATTATTCCTCATAGACTTGGGAAAAAATATTCCAAAATAATTATTCGTGGAATAAATTATGATGATGAATGAATCTGTGTTTTATGATCTATGTGACACACATGAGAATGAGAAATAAATTAATGTGATGGGTACACCAAGAATTATATATCGATTCAATGAATTGTATGTTATCCTTGACATATTTTTATGATGTATTGTTTTTTGATGTTGATACATTTACATTGATTAACTTATGAATATAATGCTATATCATGACTTATTATTCATTTTTTATTCATCATTAGTATTCATATTGTGAAACTAGTATCACTTATTTAATTTTTGTTTCCTTATTATAATTTAGGTTACCCATTTCATATGTATGTCCACATGCTATCCCATACAGTTTAAGATAGGAGTTTGGTGATCATCTTAAATAAGTAATATATAATGATTTGGTATTCCCTATTTTATGTTTTTATATAATTTAATAGTTCCCCAATGAAAATAGACTTATCAATCATTGGGGTTTTATTAAGTTTAGTTTTTTGTAATAAATCAATTATTAATGTGAAATATAGAGTAAGGTTGTTATATACCTGCTCCACTATGTGATGTTATTTTTTTCATTTTTTATTTACATGGATGATAATAAAGATATTTATAATTAATACATATGATATTTATTGTATAATAATGATTATACAAACTTGAATTTATGTTTACCATTCTTTTGTTCCATATGTAAAAAAGTATAATTAACACTCCAGTGTACAAAGGACTCAACATCTCCCTAAAATGTGTAATTCATTTTTCCTTCTCTATCCTTTATGGAAGACTGTATATATATATATTTTTTATATAAATAAATTATTTTCATATAATGGTTAACATTATGGAGATGATGTAATTATTATTAATATACAAGGATCAGAACTATTGATCAAAAAAAACTCTTAAAGAATGAAACATTTAACACTAAGGAATGATGATTTGATTTAGTAATTGTTAAAAAACAGGTCTTAATATGTTATAAGTGGATAATAAATTATATTAAATTTTTTAATAAAATATTTTCTTGATTTATAATAACATTTAATATACTATACAAGAGGATATTGGGCCATCAAATATATTGATATTTGGGGTTGAGGATTTATGTTTCAATATCATTATTTATCATTACTATTTTTATTATGTTTATAATGTTTGAATTGTAGGATAAATTTTTAAGTAACCTCATTTATATTCTTATACTATTGGTATTTCTGGACATTACATTTCCCCCCTTCAATATTATTCAAATTGACTACTGAAGAGACCAAAAGAAATATTTTATAAAAAACTGAATTTATAAGATATATTTAGTTAAAAATAATTTTTTTTCACCATTTCCATATTTAAAATAATGTCTTTAAGAATGTTAATAATTTTCATCTATTATTTTTTAAATTTATTTTTAGGAATGAATAATTTTTTTTTAAAATGTGACATTATTGACTATTTCTAAACAAGGTATATTTTTATTATGATAGAAATGTGAATGGAGTAATTTTTTTGTGTTCAATGAATAAAAGAAATTTCAAACCACTATGACCTATTAATATTTGGAAAATAATATTATCAATATCTATGAATACATTAAATGAAATGAAATAAAAATATTTTGGATTGATTTTAATTTTGAAGTAGTAATTTCAAAACGAAAAGGGTATTTTCCTCAATAAATATTATAAGTGATCAATTAAATATATTTTCATATATGATGACATCATTTTATGTAAGTTATTCATTATTAGGAATATGATCTAATTATACTATCTTTATTCTATCTCATGATCCTTATTTTTATGATGATGAAATATTAATGAACCCCAATTGATTTTCCACAGCTCATATTATGATGAATGTTTTTATAATAATAAGGAATAAATATTAAATAACTTATGATTATGTGACTATTTGGAATGAAATTATATATCCCGCAAATATATTGGGTAATTATTAATGTTATATTTTCTCAATTGGTTTATATTATTTTATTGAAATCCTAAAAACATTGTGTATAAAAGATGTTATCCCATGCCTGAAAGGTGGTAAATGGGGGGCTATCCAAAACCTAAAGCTAGATCATAGGATTTTATCCCAAAAAACACATTTTATTATTATATTTGTGGGTATCCTTAAAATAATATATCTAATTTTTTTATTAATGCACACATTATGAAACAATATTATTTCAAAATGTTATGACAATGTTATGTTCTTTTATACATTTGGGATTTATTTCTTTTAAACTGCTATTATTTTTTCTATGAATCATGTTTAAGATCTTTTAATTTCTAGGTAGGATTTGGAAAAGATTATCTCATGTACCCATGCCATTATTTCTCATGTATTATTCAAATTATTTTTTATTTAACTCTTTTATACCATTACCGATCATTTGAGATTTCCCTTAATTATGATTAATTTATCTAGGTTATGAAGAAATGTTTCGTCTCACGTATTATATAGATGAGTAGTATGTGGGATGATATTGTTTTGGATGGTTAATATATTTCATTTAATTAGAATATTGTATATCCACTCTCAAAATAAAATAAAATTATATTTTTTGGTATAGATCAGGATTTTATGTAATGAATATTCATTAAAAATGATGCGACATTTATGTATGAAAATTAGTGGTTATTATAATTATCCAAAAACTATTTTAGTATTTTATAACCATTATTAATAACATCAGGTAAATTTTTTTCATATTTCATTTTAGAGACATTCTTGGATTTCATAGATGTTTTATCTCTCTGTATCATAAGTTCATTGTTGAGACACAAATATCTAAATCAACAGGAATTGAAATTGATTGTTCCTTCTAAGATTCCAGTTCTGAAATATGAAAAATACATTTCATATTTATTATATAATCAACTAGGGGGATATTAAAACACATTAGAGGGAACATTGTTCTTTTTTAAATGTTGTTATAATTGATGAAGTATTCAATCATATGGAACCCTTAGATTTGACCAAATTTACATTCCATGTGGATAATTTAGAAATAACATAGGGGTTGATTCTAGTGAATATTTATTTTACTAAAAAACTACTTCATATCATTAAAAACCTTTTTTTTCCTCTACCACATTAAAGATGTGAATATATATCTTTTTCATTTAATCAACTAAATAATTATATGAAATGAACATACTAAATGTAAAAATATTATTGGTAATTTTATATGATTCATAAATAATTTAGAAAATTTTCTCTATATAATTCCCTATTTAGTATTATATTCTCCACTATAATCAAATCACAATTTATAATGTGTGTTCCTAGATCATCAAAAACCATACATATTATTTATTTCACATATTTTATCACCAAATTACATAGGTGAATTAATATTCCCTCACATGATATTTATACTCATATCCCTTGAGTTTTAATTTTATCTTATTCTTTATAATTTAGATCAACTATTTAAATATTTGATCTACACTAATAATATTAGATATACATTCTCTCTTTAGAGTGACTTCATTTTTGTGAATATTTCAAAAAAAATCATTCCCAATTTAACCCCTTAACATTCTAATTTTATATTTATTCTTCATATTAATCTAGTGTAATATCAATTAATTTAATAATTATATAACAAAAAATATTTTGTACATGGGTTTAATGATAATTGTTATAGTATTAAAATGATTTATACTTAATTTCAACTAAAAAAAAGTTTATTCTCCTGCTAAGTCATATCTATATCATCATTAAAATTCAAAGGTATAAATATTATATTCCTTTTATTTATTACATATTATATCATATTATTATTTATTTTCTTCTTATTCTCATTATTTATGGAGAAAATTATATTATTTTTGGTTTCTCATAATTCTCACAAATAGTAATATTTATATTCCATTCATTTTTTCATTTTTTACTTCGCATAAATCTCACCATTACACATCTATGAGAGGCTATATTAAATGCCTTATTTCATATTCAGATTTTATAAATTGTATTTTGATTTTAAATATGGTTTATTATTAAAAATAGCCATAAACAAGAACACATATTGGGGTCCTATGTAATAATACCAGACATTTTTTCATCTCATGTTGTATTACCGGAATACATCTATTACATGGTCCTAACACTTAAAACATGACCAAATAAAATAGTTTTTAATAAAAAAGTTCCTCAAAGTTATCTTTTTTATAAAGTAATATTATTTACATTATATTTTCTAACTCATCTATACATATATTATGAGGATTTTAAAGTATATATCAAATAACCACATCACAGGAATAGAAATTTATATTGTCTTTTAGACATTATGGTACTCAAACATCGATGTGAAATAAAAAATAAAACCTTATTATTTTAATTGAACTAATGTGATCCTTATTACCATTGAGTTTTTAAAAAACATAGGATTATCTTAGGAATACATAAAAAAAGTTTGTGATTTATAAAGCCATGTAAGTAAATAAGAATGACAAAAAGGAATGAAATATGATTGAAATATAATAATATGATATGATTAACTTAAATTATCATGATGGATTATATAATTGAATGATATAAATAATATTCTATCAATATACCATTATATCTCATTAATGTGAAACTAGCACAAAACATGACATAATATTATGTTAGGGTTAATAGCTGTGACAGTATATCAAAATTGATAGAGACCCATCATGGATTAGGATTTCTCCCTAATCGGATACATAACTTCTCCTGAGATATAATAATTACCCAAGGAATTAGAGTTATATATGGGCCCAATCATAATAAATTTTACATCCATATATGAGACACATGAGTAATGTATTTAGGTTGTAGAAAAATTATTAAAAACAAATTAAAATGGAAATTGGTTTCTATATTATTATCATATATAATAACAAATAAAATATTATTAATATTACCTTGAAATAAGTGAATAAATTATTCTTTTTCTGTTCGTGATGGATTATTGAAGTATAGTACTTTAAAATAATGATACTGTAATATGAATCTATAAAAAAATTTATAGAAATTAGTTTTTAATGGATATCTTCTGAACCATTTTTAGGAAAAGGGAAATTATTCTTCTAAATGGGGTACAATGATAATATTTTCCATAAACCCAAAAAATGAGAAAATTTTAATATATAAATCAATGAATGTTTTATAAATAATATAATATAGAAAAATCTTCATGGGGTTGTGTTTGAAATCTTATATAAAGATAACCATATTCCCTTCAAAGGGCTCTACCTAATGAATGAAATTGTGATTAGAACCATTATTACAGGTATATACATATCAATTAAAGGAGAATAGGGTTTTGTTAATATTATGTATATATATATATATATTCGTATAATTCACAAGCATTAAATAATATAAATCATGAGATATTGTTTTTTAATGAGAGATAATGCATAAGCTAATGAAAATAAAGATGTTCAGAGAGATTCATTAGCTCATGTCTAGATTCTCTCTGATCCTCCAATGAACTGCCAAAATAATAATGTCTTATTTATGGAATAAATGATTTATAACATTATTAAATATATTTTACTTATTGTTATGACTATTTTAGAGTCATTTAATTCTAATAACATTTCTCATTCAACAATATATGTGCCGTTCATGCTAAGCATCTATGGTCCAATTAGTTATTTATTATACTGGCTGCACAGTTGGAGTGTCTCCATAAATTTATAGGTATAATGGTTATGATTTAATGTGTTCAAAAAAGACTAAAATTATCTTTTTATCAAATATAAATAAAAAATAATCACAACATATAATATATAAATGATATACACAATGTTAATTTTTGGATGTTTTATTTACCATGATAAATTTATTGGGTTTAATTTAATATTATAGACATATATTCAAGATAAGAAAATGGGAAATTTTGAAATATTCATATTTATGTCATTATATAATGTATATGTGTATTTCAACTAGACATTTTTATGGTAATGGAAAACCAAAATCATCATCCCTGGAGGCAATGAACCAAAATTAATGTTGAAAATGTAATGTATTTTAAAAAAATTATTAGTGGAATTTATAGAATAGATTTTCCATAAACAAATAATAATATTTAAAAAATTAATATTTTCATACTCTCTTGGAATAAATATAAATGATAATGTATAATAATAAGGAAAATTAAATATATGTATTTAGGAATATTCCCTCTTTGGATTTTCTCAATTATACATTCCCATAACAAAGCGTTGATTAGTTTATTCAAGAGTCCAATGATTCTTTAGGTATGGAGGTGCGTTATGCATGAATTTTGTTAGAGCGTCAACAAGGTTATAAAGTTAGAATCTGTGAGGATAAGGGGTGAGGGTGGCACATATAAGGGGAGGGAGGGGTTTTTTAATATAGTATACATTTTTCAATTATTTCAGATAAAGAATATCATTACTATGGATTATTGTGTAAAAATATTGTTATTTATCCATGTTACTCTAGGAAAATGGTCACTTACATCATCCTTGAACCATTTCTACCTATATTTCTTTATAATGGAAATTACCATATTTTAGAATATTTTAATGTTCAAAAAATATTTATTTATTTTAGAAAATAAAAAAAAAATAACCATTACCATTCCAAAAAACATATATTCAATAACTGGAATATCTTTTTAGAAAATAATTTTTAAATTTAATATATTTACTTTAAAAATAAAATCAACATTTATTTTAGGAATACTAATTTTGATATTAGGATTAATTTATTAGACCATGAAAATGATACTAATAGATTAATAATATATTTTTTCATAATAATGAATCATAATAATTTTTCTAAACCATTTTATCAAAATACATTATATTAAATATCATTAAATTTTATACTGAATTGCATTTACAACACATACATTTTGAAAATAATAATAATATGTATTTCAACATTTTTAAAACACTTATCTATTTTTATAATATTATAAATGTGAAATACTTTCATTTTATAATATAACTAAACAATAGTATACAATTATATGTGTGGGGTTACTATTATAACGATTAGGTAACTATTCAAAATTCTCATATTACTATTCTAACAATTAAATTACTATTTAATGTTACGATTTTTAATAGTCATATGGTTTCCTTAACTTCTACAGATAACTCTTATTTAATTATTTATTCCCTTAAATGTATTTTTTATCAATAACATATATATTATAATTATAAAAATGAATATTTTATTATCAATATTTTATTTCATTTCTATAAAGTTTTTCTAGAGTAAAATTAATCTACCGGATCATGTTTATATGAATTATCATTTTATATTTATCTCATTTTTAATTTTTTTCTAATTTAATAAAACATCTAATTATTTGGGAAATATTTATTCTATAAATTTAATCACAATGAAAATAAAATAAAATGTTGTTGGTTCTATACTTTTTTTCAATAACCATATATAATACTATATTACTAAATATTAAATCTTTTAATAATTTTCTGGAAATTATATTGATAAAATTATGGGTTGTTACATCCCCCCACCATTTAATAGATTTTGCCCCCAAAATTTCATTATAACTGATTGGATGGAATCATTTGTGGGTAATTAAATTTCATTACTTCATCTCATTCTAATGCTTCTACCTTGTATATATGGTTCCACCATTGTACTTTAACTAGATGATTATACCTTTTTTCTATACCATTGTCTCCACCATCCATGATTATCATAGGTTTTGCCAAAAAAATATATATCATGCTCCAACAGTACTAGCACAAGATCTTTTCAATGTAAGTGATCTGGTTTTTTCTTCCCTATAAGAGATACAAAGAAATCATCATGTATATAATACATTGATGGTGGGATTCATAGATGATAGGGCACATCTACGATGTGATCATCAATTACATATGGGATAATTTCTTTTATATATATATATTCCCCATATAATGAAATTATGTACATGAATTTTATTCATTTTTAAACAATGGGAAAATATATATTAGATAATAAAATGAGGGGAGTTTTATTTTTGGGGAATAAATATATAGACTTAATATTTCCCATATTAATTGTGAAAATTAGCAGACTATTTTAAATTCCAATGACATATGAAATATATGTTTGGATAATGAAAATAATATTCTAAAAAATTTTATGTGAAGATTATCAATTATAGAGGAACATAATAATTAATATTAAAATTAAAAAAAATATTTAAATTGGTATTTGAATGTGATTATTTTTTCTCGAAAATCATAGTTATTTTGTTTAATCTTTTAAAAGAGTATATTAAATAATGGCAATACCAAAGCCCACAAAGACACCAACTTAACCATATGTGGGGAATTAGGTCAATCACATGGGATCAAGTAAATTGAGAATGAACCTGGTTTTTGGAGGCTTGTAGATGTATGTGTGTGTACACATGATGGATTATAAGAGAGAAGTGGTTTTGCCTCCATGTGGGGAATGACTGTAGTGGTGAGAGTTTGAATAGTTTTGTGATACTGGGGGATCTGGATTGGGCCATGATACTCTCATATACCAGTAAGAGGATTCATAATTTTTTAGTAAGTGGAATTAGATAAAAAAATATTGATATGGGATTTTCATTCTCTTAAAACTATTCATTATCATAAAAAACTATTCTTAAAAGGTGTTTGGATCAGTCTAATGATAGAGATCAACCTAATAAAAATTGAAATTTAATTCATTATCCTATCTCAGCTAAGGGTTTCTTGTACACCAGATCTTTCTTCTGAGTTTTCATGATCAAAAAAATTATATCAGTGTCATTGATTCTGTCTGACGAGGATGTACAATTTTTTGAATTCCTAAACCTTTGTTTATGGGGTTTTATTTTAGAAGAAATATTGAATATTATTACTATTAAAATGAATTTTATTTTAAAATATAGTGATATTCATATTCATGAAGAATGAGATGTGATGTTGTTAATGATGTGATGTAGTGATCATGAGTGGTGTGTTTACAAGGTTGAGGTGTCAGACTAAGTCATAGGGGTTTCATTATAAGTACCCCTATATATGGACATTTTCAAGGATGAGATAAAAATTAATATAAGAGTGAATCACATGAATGAAAAAGATAATAGGAATAATTCATTATTCATGAGGCTATGTTAATTACATTGAGTTTTACCATGGGATTCACAATCATACGATGAAGAATGTATTTCTATAAACATAGCCATTTTTCATTCACATTTGGATTTATTCTGTGAATAAATAGTAAGGATAAATGAAAAAAATGTTACGATTTTTGTTAACATGAAAGAAAAATAATTATCAAATATTCCTAGATTAATAAATAACTATTATTTTGTACACATTTTTTGAAATGGTATATAAAGGCATTTTTAATTTTTTCATATCATTATATAAATTCATGAGTAAAGTGTTATTTTACTATGATATTGAGGATTTTAGGAAAAATTAATGAATCATTTTAGAATAATATGTGACAACCTATGAAACCAAATATAATGATAAGAAAAATGATGGTACTACAAAGAGAAATAAAATGAAATTTGTTCATTATCAATGTTTCGTAGAACATAATAGTGATTATTAAACAAGACCATGAATTATTTTATAAATGCATGAATAATGAAAATAACATTCCATATATAATTAATGAATAATATATAGTGTATTTAGATATATGATGGAGTAATATTTCAATAAGGCCTTCATAAATGATTTATCAGTGTATTTAGTTTAGTTCAGTTCATTTGACGATTTGGGAACTATATGTGTTCACATGCTTCATCAAGAAAATTAAAAAATATATTGATAATTTTTAAAATGAGGCAATTTATTATATCCATGTGTATAGAATAATTGAACAATATAGAAAACAACATTTAAATTTTGATTGAGGGTGCATGAATTTATACATGACATGAGACGATCTACTATTCTAATAGAGTATGATCACTCTAAAGATATAATATCCAGATATACTATAGGATTAATACATGAAAATGGTTAAAACATTTTGATGTTACATAAACATCCTATTATGTGAATAAATAGCATGACGACCAGTTTAGACTCATGTAATAGTGTGTGATGTCACATAAAGATACTCTATTATGGGTCAAGAGAGTGATGGATATTGTGGAATTTGGTAACAATTTATAATGTTTTCTAAATATCCACCATTGATGTGATATTAATTAATATATAGTAGTACATTATAACCGTAACAATATCTGTAAAAATATTTTAGTCTATAATCCAAATTCAGGGGGACTATCGAATATTGAAAGGAGTAGTTTTTTATATCTAACCAGGTGAATAACAGGATTTGTGATATCAGTTATTTTTTCTATTTTTGAAATGATACAGTTAAATATAAGAGTAATGAGATACATGGATTGAGGTAGTAACCATAAACATATATTATGTAGAAAAAGGTATAATATGTAAAAATAATAAGGAATCACTTATTCACCACCTCCTCTAATAATTTATCTCACACAAATATGAGATCTGGACCATCTTCCCGAATCTCGTGAATCTATACCAAAGTGAAACAAGTGTGAACTAATTATCCCTATCCTCAATCAATAGAGATATTTTACAGATATCATTATAGATATTTTTTAATGTTATATTTCCTTATTTGTTCCTGAATAGTCATGAAATTTTCAACCATTTCATTGAACTTTTTGTGTCACAAAATCATAAATTCACTAACATCATCCAAACAAGTATATTTTATAAATAATTTCAAATAACATGATTTTTATTGTTCTATTTATATGATTGATTATGTAATTCTCCTAGTATGTCATCCAGAGATTGGATAGTCAACTCATATTGTCCACTAGTTCAGGGTGATAATTTATACTAACATTGATCTCAATATTAAGATAATACAAGATTAGTTTCTTCTAAATAGAGGTAAATCTCAGTTATCATTCCAATAAAATTTATAGTGGTCATTAAATCAGCCTTAATTAGTCCTTGACATATATCATTTCAAATTTTTCATGTTTTATTTCCTCTATAAATACATTGAGTTGAGAAGTCTTCATTATATGATCCACTATATCCCAAATGGAAATATGCTTATTGGAAGTCATTGGAAGACCTATGATAAATTCCATGGTGATGTTTTCCATTTCAATTTCGTTATGGGTCATTGTTTCATCATTGGAATGGTATTTTTCATTTCTTCCCTCACTTGTAGACATACCATCCAATTCTATGTATATTTTGTGACATCATTAATTATATCCTTCCAATCATATTTTTCATACAGATCAATAAACATCATCATTCTCTTGATTGAATGACATTATCTAGTTATGATTAATATTTTGTAGCTCTTTCATTACCTCAAAATTTTATTATATATGTAATGTTGAAAAACATATTACAAATCTATATTAAATAATTTTTTACTCTATAAATTTCCATTTTTATATAGTTTAAACATTCTCCTTTATTTCTACATTATCAAATTGGGAATATTTAAATATTTCTTAAATGAATGAAAGATTAATCATTTCAACATATTAGGATGTTATTCCTTCATTATGACCCCTATGTCTATCCATTTCAAGTCTACAAAGATTAGAACCTTCTTAATTTCAACAATGATAAGGTTCTAGGATTATTTCTACATATAAAATATTCTACTTTATTTTGAATCCCAATGTTGTAATGGATTGAGCAGTCATAGTCATTAATTAGATCTATCTATCTTCTTCACTTCTTATTATTATCATTCTATGTGAATATGTATTTCTAGAATATAAAACCCATATTTTTTAATATTATCACCATTATTACAATTCCCACATATAATCAGTGAAAATATCAATATGGCCAACTCTATATCACTGGTTTGATAATTATTTTCAGTAACATTCAATATCTCAGGGGCATGGTCTATCATATAATCATTTTTCACTACTGCACATACTAATCCCTTCATTAATAAACCTTGGTATGTGATTAAATGTTCCCTAGTTTTGTGAAATGAGAGTATAGGTGTATTTATAATCCTACTTCCCAATTCCAGTAAGATCAATTTAAATTAATTATTTAGTAAAATTTCCTCTCCTTTTATTTTTATCATGGTCACCAAGTTTGATATTCCTGAGTGGTTCATCACAAAACATTGATATTACCTAGATGGCCTATAAAATTACAAATATCAATTTGATATAATGGTTTTGAGAGCACTTAAATATCTATAGACTTATGAAAATCCAAATATATCCCATTGTTGGTGATAACATTAACAATGAATGATACATCATCTATTGGGAGTTCAGATTTACTATAAACTGCATAATACTTTTCCTTTCACAATGGCTTTAAGAAAGTATTCAAATTCTCCATATGATCCTAGTTTCAATTAGAGTATATCAAAATATCATATGGAAAGACTACAATAAACATATTCAGGTAATATGTAATGTGTCTATTCATTATGTCGAAGCGGATTGTTGAAAAATTAGTTAGATTGATGGGAATCACTATGAACTCATAATATCCATATATTGATCGAATACGGGTCATAGAAATAACCTAATTGTTTATCTTTAATGAGTGATATCCCGACCAATGTTCCACCTTAAATAAAGACATGGTCCAACATATCTATTTGCACTTTTCATAAATCTATGGTTGGTTATATGTGTACTTTTAATGATCCTTTTGATTACATGATAATCAATGTACATGCCCATTAACCAACCCCTATAATTGATGTAGAGAACCCTCACACACCTTAGTGAAGAACTTGGGTGTATAAAACTATTTGTTAGATTCATTTATTCATATATTATTATTTTTAAAAATCATGAATATTATATAGGGAGTCACGGTTATGGATACTGATCTAGGTATATGATCACTTGTGAAATCTATCTTTTGGTCAACAGGAAGATCAAACATTTGTTCAAGAAAAAATATGTATATTCCATTAAAATGGGAATTACATAAATAATTATTATTTAATTTTTCATTCGAATTTGAGAAATATATTATTTCTTATAATTTAGTAATATCAATTATTTATATTATTATTTCAAAGTAGATTTATCAACCCCCACAAACTTGTATAAAATAGGCGGATAAATAAGGATATGGAGAGTGATTTCTCTCTCCCCACAGTTGATGTTGGATTTATATAATAAAATAAAATACATTAAATTTATGGAATTAAATTACAATAATGTATACATTGAAATAATAATGTTGAGGTACATTTCAGAGAAAATGACTAGAGAAGAGAAATATATTAGGAATGAAATAATTTCCATGCATTCTGTTATCAAATATAAAAAAATATCCAAACATTGAGGTGGTGTTTTATTATTTACACTAAAAATTATAGATTTAAATGAATTATTATAACTTTAATATCATATTAATATTCAATTAATTAATTTATAATCATTGCACCATTCATAATTTTATTCTATTTATAATCAATTAAAATATAAAAATTTAACCTCCAGGTGATAATTATCAAACTGAAATGTATTTTGATATAGAAATTGTGAACATAGAAGGGATAATATATAATTGACTTTTATAAACTAACATAATAGTATCTTTGTTTTAATCATGGATATTCCATGTAATTTTCAA
This sequence comes from Viscum album, assembly GCA_963277665.1. NCBI lineage: Eukaryota > Viridiplantae > Streptophyta > Magnoliopsida > Santalales > Viscaceae > Viscum > Viscum album. The sequence continues at coordinate 1,958,551,896 of OY728127.1, forward strand.
ATTGGTTTTCAAACACAGCAATCATTTAAAGTCCTCCATAATGGTTCCAAGAGAGTTTATAAATTTACCAATGCATATCACACAAGGGAAAGAATTTTTATTTAAGTAACACTCTTAGATGAATATAGAATAGGCATAGTTAACACCCAAATATCAATTAATGGTTATTACCCCTAGGTATATCTTCGAATGTACAACATCCACATTTAATTTTTAGAATGGGATTTTATTTGATGGAATCCGCTCTCTTAACACTTTACCAAATTTTCAAGATGATATATATATATGTAGAATTTTACCTATGTTTTTTCCTAATCTATTCTTGTCATATTATTCAAAAAAATGTCCTTTTCAAATATCAACTATTGTTACCCAACCCTCATGAAAATATTATTAAATTATTTTTATCATTATTATCAAATAATAAGAACCTAAGGACTGAGAGAACTATTTTCTTTATGATACATGATATAAAAGATTTAGATGTGAAATAAATGAATATTTATTTGTTTAAACTATTTATGGTGGCTTGGTATCCCATTATGCATGTAAATATAGAATAATATAACAATGGGAATACAAAAAAAAATTAGTGATCTATAATTCCCATTACGTGAATAAGTATAACAACCCTGGGCTTTATTATACACTTAAACATGATTTATTACAAAAACATCACATGATACAACATAGAATATTGAGAGGATTAGTGTATTTGGGGATTAGGACCAATACATAACTACTTAATACATGAAATGCAATATCTTTATTGATAACATCCTTTATATGACCACTAAATTCTCTCGAACTTAGCATTGCATGGGATAACCTGAGCACATGCATAAGAAAAGGGAGAGCTATAAAGCCCAGTAAGGGAATAAAAATGGAATAACATGAGGAATACAATATAGGTTAGACAATAGTCATGTCAATGGATCACAAGAGAAACATGAACATTGTGTCCTGATAAATCATGATAATCATAACATGGAAATGTGGCAACAACACTTGACATGGAATTAGCATGAGCCAAGTCTCATTACACATGGTGAATGAGTAAACCCTAATTGCACATGAACCATGATTAAACCCACATTTCACTTGAATTGGCATGATTCAACACTAATTTCACATGATTTATCATGATACAATACATTACCCAATGCATTGGAGCTCTATCAGGGCACACCCTTCTTAAACATTTCATTTCATGCATAAGTGTGCCACATGGATAATATAACACAAGATCAATCAACATAATAAGTTATGCCATGATTATGTAATGTGGAATAAATAAACGAAATTACCATTCAATATGTATACATGCGTAAAGGTGAATTCCCTCGAAAGAGACATGGGTATGGTATTCACTACACAATGATCATGGATTGGAAAAATACGCTGCAATTTCGGCAGCATAACGACGCAACATAAAGATTCATGAAAATTGTAGATGAGAGAGAAATGGGTTTCTCATCATATTTACATAAAATAGTCATTAATTGGTTCATATATATACATGTCCCACAAACATAGTGTAATTTATATGCATAATAGAAAAAAATTACTTAGATGTAAAAGAGGAGAGAGAAATCCCTCACGGAATTTCTGCACGGTAATGGGTGTACACAAAAGGTATTAATGAAATATAAAGGGGTATCCCATCATCCAAAAATAAATATGGAAGTATGGGGAGGTTATAAATTATATCCAAACATTTTCAATAGAAAACAAAAGGGCATAATAACTTAATAAAAATTGGACAAAATGAGACAGGAAGAAATCCCTTACTGGTAGTGCAATCCCAAAAGCATGGGAGAGGCTTGAGAGAGGATTCTTGGGAGCATGTGGCACCGTGAGAGGATTATAGAGATATGGGTTCAGGGTATGGTCGAACTACAAAGGCTTTGAGTGAAGAGGACGTGGGATCTTGGGTGGTTTTATATAGCAAAGGAAAGGGAATTCATTATTATTTAGGTTTGGGACACCTCACATTAAACTAATCAAAACCACAAACCAACCCAGGGTTTTTCCCCATGGTTTCTTTCCAAAGGTAGGTGAAAAATAATATTTTATAATACTAATGGCCTAACTTCTTAAAATAATAGGGTTTCTTATGTGGATGTTCTTATGGAAAAGAATTTAAAAAGACAAATTTTTTTATAATCCTTGAAGGGTCCACTAAAGCATTGTAAAATAAATCAAACAAACCAAAAAAATCGAGTTATTTTAATGTTAAAACATATATTGGACGATAATAATGTTTATAGTATCTTATTAAATAACTATTGGGTCATTATGATGTCATAAAAAAAATTATATATTTAAACGGTATTTAATTTTTAACCAAAAATTTGATTGTCTCAGAAAATTATGAAAAATTCACCGTTGGATAATTTCGACATCTGAATTCAAAAAAAATGTTAATTTTATCTAAATAATTTTATAAGTTGGTGAATTTTTACTTTTAAAATAAAAATATACATTTATTGAAAATTCTTGGGTTTTGATAAAAACAGCTTTAAAACCTTAATAAATATTACCATTGTATTCAAAATAATTGTAAGATAATTTATATTTAAAAAAATTAATTTATTAATTATATTTTTTAAAATATTTTTTAATTCTAAAATCCATTAATTTATCAAAATAGAATTATTAGTTGAATATTTACTAAAAATACTAGTTGTGCTTTAAAAACTTTTTACAATGTAACAATAATAAAATTAATGCACATTCTTTATTATATACAAAAATAATTAACATAATCATAGTGTTATGGTCTCGTAACAAAACCTCTTATAACACCTGCCTAAGACCGAAGGGTGAGGTGTGTGATGGTGATAGACTTTTGGGGTGGCTCAAAAAACATCGCTCAGGTGATAATCTCTATTAACTTCCACTTCTCCCATAGATCATTCTACTTGAGATTAACGTGTTCAAGATCGGCTTGGGATTGGTCAAGAGAAAATCCCAATGACGCCACCTCCTTTTGGAGTTCTAAAAAATGGGATTAGTATGGGGAAAGTCTACTAGATGAGGTCATTTCTTCCTTTTTCTGAGTAAATTGGTTTTTTATTGCCCTATATTTATGTTAATCATGTGATCACTATTCAACAACTATATTTGAAATGGTCATAATTCTTAACTTTATTTTAAAACCCATAAATATAAAACCAATGTAGTTCACATTTTATGTAACCATAATAAGACATTTAATTAGGTCAAGATAAATTTTCATTAATGATAGTTTTGGTCGTTACAATCTTCCCCCTTAAAAAATTTCGCCCTCAAAATTTCTTTTTCCCACAATAAAAAATGTCGGTAACTCTACTTCATCACTTCCTTTCATTCCCATTTTGCTTCTTCAAACTTGTGGTTTCTCCATAGCACTTTCATGAGGTTTATTTTATTATTTCTTAGAATTTTTTCCCAAAGATCTATGATCTACATTTGTTTCTCCTAGTAAGAATGATCATCCTCTAACTATACAACCTCTGAAGATAGTTCATGTGAAGGGTATGGTGTGTACCTCCTTAATAGGAATACATGAAAGACATAATGTACTGTGGCCATTGTAGGTGGAAGTTATATTCGATAGGCCACAACCCTGACATGATCAAGAATCTCAAAGGGGACAATGTACCTACGACTTAACTTCCCTTTCATTCAAATACTCATGACCTTCTTCCACTGAGATATGTGTAGAAACACCATTTCTTCAACATTAAACTCAAGGTCCCATCGAAGGTTATCTTCATACCTCTTCTATTGACATTGGGCTACCTTGATATGTTGTGGAATAGTTTTCACCTTATCCACCATTTATTCAACCATTTTAGTTCCTACAAACTTATTCTCACCAACATCATCCCAACATGCGGGTGTTCTGCACCTCTTCTCATACAGGGCTTCATAAGGTTCCATTCAGATGCTCAAGTGGAAACTGTTATTATTGGAGAATTAAACCAAAAGAAGATTTTTATCCCATCCTCCTTTAATGTCCATTGAACTTGATCTTATCATATATTCCAATTTCTGAATAGTAAGCTAAGATTGTCCATCAGTTTTAGGATAATAGGTTGTATTGAAGTTCAGTTCATTATCTAGAGCTTGTTGAAGAATCTTTCAAAAAATATAGGCGAATCTTGATTCTTGATCAGATAAAATAGTTATTTGTACTCTATGCAGCCTTAACACTTCCATGATATATATATATATATATGTGATTTGATCCAATGAGAAATCCTCTTGAATTATAATGAAGTGTGAAAACTTTGTAAGGCGATCCACAACAACCAATTTTTCATTATTGCCTTTGGATGTCTTCGGAAGTCTGATGACAAAGTCCATGGTGATGTTCTCCCATTTTCAATTATGGTATGGGAAATGGTTGCATCATCCCATTAGACTTATGCCTCTATGACTTCACATGTTGACACACCAGGCACTTTGATGTATACTCAGTGATTTTCATCTTCATAGTATTTCACCAATAATGCTCTCAGAGATCTCGATACATCTTTATGTTTCCTAGGTGAATAGAGAAATTTGAAATATATACATAATCCAAAATTTCCTTCCTCATCTCCGGAAATGATGGAACACATAGACTTTTTCCAAATATCACAATTCTTTCTTCATTAAAATTGAACTCTGAGGATTTCCGTTTTCTGATAGCTTCCATCTTCTTCTGAATTCCCATATCATCCTTTTGAGCATCCTTTAACATTTCCAAAAGAGATGGTAGAGAAAACATGTGTGAAAGGATTGATGATTTTCCCATCTTTATGATTCCCATGTCCATATTCATCTAATATAAGAATATTGGATCCTTCTCAATTACCATCAATGATAGAATCGCTAGGTCCATTCTACATAGAGCATCCACCAACATATTCGCTTTCCCAGGGTGGTAATGGATTGAGCAGTCATAGTCTTTGATCATCTCTAACCATTTTTATTGGATCATGGTCAACTCATTCTATGTGAATATATACTTGAGGCTTTTGTGGTCCGTATATATTTAAAACTTCTCCCCAAAGATATAATGCCCCCAAATTTTTAAAGTGAAGATCACCGCAGCCAACTATAGATCATGCGTTAGATAATTTTGCTCATGAATTTTCAATTTCCTTGAATCATAGGAAATGACATTGTTATTTTGCATCAACAAATAGCCCAGGACCTTCTTCAAAGCATCACTCAATACCAAAAAAAGGTATCCACTTGTGTGTAAAGTGATCATGAGCATAGTGATAACCCTCGTTTTCAACTCCTTGAAGATTTCCTCGCATTAATCAATCCAAGAAAACATTACTCCCTTCCAAGTTAGCTAGTTAAGAGGGTTGGAAAATCGTGAGAAATATCTCACAAATCTTCGATAATAACCATCTAAACCCAAAAAGATATGGATATCAGTTACCAATTTTGGACTCATCCATCCCTCTATTGCAGTTTTCCTGGATAGATCCATAGATATTACATTGCTTGTGTTGATAAGGCCCAATAATGAGACATCCTTCAACCAGAACTCACACTTGTTGTACTTTTCATTGAGATTATCCTATTAAATGGTCTCTAGAATAGTTCTTAGATGCTCTTCATGACCTCCTTGTTTTTGGAGTATATTAGAGTATCATCTATAAAGACTATCACAAATTCTTCAAGGTATCTCTAAAGACTCTATTCATCATGTCCATGATGATTGTTGGAGTATTAGTGAGTCCTAAAGGCATTACTATGAATTCATAGTGCCTGTATCCTTATGAAAAGCAGTCTTGGGGATATCTTTCTTCTTCACCCTTACTTGATAATATCCCGACCACAAATCTACCATGGAGAAGTATTGTGCTCCACGCAGCTGATCAAACAATTCATCAATTCATGGGAGGGGATACTTGTTCTTTATCGTGATTTGGTTAAGATCGTGATAATCGATGCAAAGGTGCATTGACATATCATTCTTCTTGACTAAGAGGACTGTTGCGCCCCATGGTGACACACTTGGGCATATAAACCCTTTATACAGATTCTCCTATAGTTGTTCCTCAAGCTCTACAACAGCCATTCTATATGGATTCCTAGATATTGGAAATTCTTTAGGTATAAGATAAATTGGGAATTCAACATCTCTAGTAAGAGGAAGACAAGGAAATTCCTTAGGAAACACTTTAGAAAATTCCCTCACAATAGGTTTGTCTTAAAGGATGGTTTCCTCCTTAGACGCAATCATTTGATCCAGATACATGTTCTCATAGAGAAGTATTATCCACGCTTGAGATGATGGAGCTAAAAAAGACTCATATTCCTCCTTGCACTTGTACAGAATCAAGGGGTTGATTCCCCACCTGGATAGTGATTTCCCTCTCATGACAATTTATGTTGGCTCTATATAGGGAAATCCAATCTATGCCATGAATTGCATCAAATTCCACTGGAGGTGGTATGATGAGGTTTGCCGAGAACTTTAATCCACCAATTATGTCAGGGTAGGATTTGTATTCATGGGATACAATGATTTCCCAATTTATTGTACTCACCAACATCATTACTTCCATAATTTTTTTGGTCTTGGGATTGTTCTACTCAACTTTTGGGATATAAAAGAATGCATAGAACCCGGATCAAAAAGTATGTTCTCTATTATTTAATAAATAAGTAGTGTACTTGTAACCAATTCATTGTTGGGGTTCACTTGAACAATAGAGATAAAAAAGATCACATTTTCTTCCTTGGAGGTTGTTGGTTGCCTCTGAAACCCCTTGTCTTATCGCTCTTATTTGCATGATACCTTGTTTCTTTGAAGTTGAGGCAATGAAAAATGTGTTGAGAGTCGAACGGAGCATTCCTCCCCTCTATCGCAGCTGTAGGATTTTATTAACGGTAGTTAATGTCTAGGTGCCCTTATCTTCCAATCCTAAATCATTTCCTTGTCCCCTTCAGGAAATTTTTAGGGTGCTTCGTTCCGCACCTTTGGCTAGTGAGGTGCTGTATTTTCTTAGCATCATTGGATATATCCATCAGACCACCATAATTGAAGTCCACTTTACGCTTCTTATCCCCATGATACCCCTGAGGTTCACCACACTCCATTTCAACCTTGAGGGCATATAGAAAAATATCCTCCTAGCTTTCAAAGTCGCGGATCACCAGTGCTTTCCACAGGCAAGGTTCCATCCGACTAAAGAAGCGGTCGCCCTTGTTTTTAGGGGTAATGATAAAGCCATAAGAGTATCTTGAATGACTTGTGATGTTTTCCTCGTATGCTCTGACAGATTCGTCAACATTTTTCTTGAGGGAAGGAAGCACCTTTCCATATTTTATCGGAGGGTGTGCAGAACATATTTATCAAAAAACATCTTCTGAAAATCCTTCCATTCCAACACCTCACTCTCCTCCTCAGGTTTTTTATTTTTTATCAATGTCCACCATTGATCGGCTTCCCTCTCCGTATGATAAGCATCCAGAAGAACCTTCTCTTGTTTGGAACATTGAAGTATGGTGAATATCTTTTCAATGGAGTTGATCCATTGTTCGATGATTGAGGGATCAGCTGATCCATTAAAAGTATGAGGTCTTTGTCTCATGAAGCTCTCGATAGTGACTTGTTCTTTCTTATGGGGGGTTGAAAGTTCCTCTTGACCCATGTTTCTATTCAATGCATGAGTTTACTAAGATAGTATCGTGACAAAGTTTGTGATTCCCACTCCCATTAGACTGTGAATCTCATTAGAATTGTCATTACATTGGTTTTCACATCGATTGTTATCTGGAGTCCTCCTATTACCAACAATTAGATAAAATAAAAGGAAAGTTAGGGGTAACACATAAAGGGTAATCGAAGAACAAAACAATTGACTAATAAAAAGCTTTTATTTCCTTAACTAATGAATCTATAGGCTTCAATCAATGTTTTCCATGATATAATTTCTAACATATATTCTTAGGGGAATTTTTTATTCCATTAATAATGGTTCATACTAAGATTATGAATTTACCAATTCATATCCCCCGGGAGTGTCATAACCAAGAGTGAAGCAAGGCCTAAAGTTGTGTACCAGGATACCCTGGGTCAAGCCTGAAACTCGTTTTCAGGGTTTTCACCCCTAGGTACCTCTGTGCCAGAGCCTCCCCTGCCTTCTCTTATCCAGATAGGGATATATTTTCTTGATAAATTACTTACTCAATACTCACCAAAATATAGGAATGTTTTTATTATACATATTCTTGTTTCTATGGCTTTAATTGGGTTTTCTAATCCCAATCCCAAAAATATCTAAACTTATCCTCTAATACAAACTATAACAACCCTACTATTTATTTTACACATAAACATGATTTATTAAATAAAACATTCACTTGATACAACATAGAAGATAGAGAGGACTAGTTTAATTGGGTCTTAGGACCATTACATAACAACTTAAAACCTGAAATACAATATCTTTATTGAAAACTTCTATTACATGACCACTACATTCCCACATACTAATCATTTCATGGTATAACATGAGTACATGCATACGAAAAGGGTGATATATAAAGCCCATTAAAGAATAAATAATGGAATAAAATAAGGAAAACAATACATGTTATACAATAGGAATATTAATTTAGCACAAGATAAACATGAACATAAAGTAATGATAAATCATGATAATCCTAACATGGAAATGTGGTGACAACACTTAACATGGAATTTGCATGAGCTAAGGCTCATTGCACATGGAGCATGAGTAAAACCTAATTGTATATGAAGAATGAGTAAACCCCCATTGCAATTTAATTAGAGTGAGTCAACACTCATTTCACATGATGTATCATGATACTATACTTTACCCAATGCATTAGAGCACTATCGGGGTTCACCCTTATAAAACATTTCATTTCATTCATAAGTGTGCCACATGGATAATATAACATGGAATAAATCAACATCATAAGTCATTCCACAATTCAGTAATGTGGAATAAATAAATTAAATTACCATTAAATATGTATATATGCATAAAGGTGAATACCCTTGATAAAGACATGGGTATGGTATTCACTACAATATGATCTTGGATTGGAAAAATGTGGTGCAATTTTGGCAGCATAACGGCGTGGCATAGGGATTCATGAAAATGGTTAATGAGAGATAAATGTCTATATCATCATATTTACATAAAATGATCAGTAAGGGGGTAATATATATACATTTCCCATCAAACATAATGGAATACAGATGCATAATACAAATGAATTACTTGGATGTAAAAGATGAGAGAGAAATCCCACACTGAATTTTGCAATGGTAACGGGTGTACTTAGGAGGCATTAATGAAAGAGATATGGGTATAAAATAATCCAAACATAAAGAGGGAAGTATGGGGGAGTTTTTAAATTATACCCCAACGTTTTTAATTAAAAAAAAGGGCATAATAACTTAACGAAAATTGGACAAAAATGTGAAATGAAGAAATCCCTTACTTGGAAGTGTGATCCTAAAAGCTTGGGAGAGGCTTGAGAGAGTCTTATTAGGGGATTGGGGAACCTTGGGAGGATTATATAGAGAGTAGGGAATGGTTTAGTAGAAATACAATGGCTTTGAGTGAAGAGGAAGTTGGATCTTGGGAGGGTTTATATAGGAAAGGAGAGGGAATTCTTTATTATTTAGGATTGAGACACCTCACATTAAACTAATTAAAACCACAAAACAACTCAATGTTTTTTCCCATGGTTTTTTCCAAAGGTATTTTGAAATAAATATTCTATATTTCCAATGTCAAAAAATTTAAAATAATAGGTTAGCTTATGTGGAGGTGAGTCACACTGTCAAGGAAAACAATTTAAAAAGACAAAATATTTTATAAGCCTTGAAGGGTCCACTAATGATTTGTAAAATAAATAAAAAAAACCAAAAATCAAATTATTTTAATATTAAAACATATATTGGCCGAACATAATGATTATGGTATTCTATTACATCACTACTGGGTCATTACGATGTCATAAAACACATTATCTTTTTAAACGGTATTTAATTTTTACCCAAAAATTTGACTATCTCAGAAAATTATGAAAAATTCACCGTTGGATAATTTCGATGTCTTGATTCCAAAAATAATATTAATTTTATATAAATAATTTTCTATATATGTGAATTTTTTCTTTTAAAATAAAAACTGACATTTATCGAAAATTCATGGGTTTTTACAAAAACGACTTTCAAACCTTAATAAAAATTACAATTGTATTAATAAAAAATGTAAGATAAATTATATTAAACAAAATTTAATTTGATAAAAATATTTTATTAAAATATTATTTAATTCAAAAATCAATTAATTCATCAAAATATATTTCTTAGTTGAATATTAGCTAAAAATACTATTTGTTCTTTAAAAACTATTTACAAAGTAACAATAATAAAATGAATGCACATTAATTATTATATAAAAAATTAAGGCACATAATCATAGTTCTAGGGTATTATTAAATAACCCCTTATAAAACATTCATAAGATCGAAGGGTAAGGTGTGCGATAGTGACAGACTATTGGGGTGGCTTGGATAACATCGCTTAGGTGGTAATCTCTATTAACTTCCACTGCTCTCGTAGTCAGTTCTGCTCAATCTTAACATGTTCATGATAGGCTAGGGTTTGGTCAAGAGAAAATCCAAATGACGCCACCTCCTTTCAAAGCTCTGAAAAATGGGCTTCGTATGTGTCAAGTCTACTGGATGAGCCCATCGCTTCCTTTATCTGAGTAAATTGGATTTGATAATTCCCTATATTTTTATTAATCATGTGATCACTGTTCAACCTCTATATTAGTAACAATCACAATTATTAACTTTATTTTAAAATCCAAAAACATAAAACCAATGAAATTAACAATTTATACAACCATAATAAGACATTTAATTATATTAAAAGTAATTTTCATTAATGATAGTTTGGGTCATTACACAAATAATGTTAACGAAGCATAACATATGAGTCAAATGATAGAACATGATATCATAAAAGATAAGAATAAATAATAATAATGTGGAAGAATGAAATATTGATTAAGAAATCATATTATCACACCATCATATTAATTTAGAAATACCATTAATCATGAGAAAATAATTATTTAGGTCATACTTCCAAGACAACATAACATGGTGGATAATGTCCCATCATTGGGTACATTTACTCATTCATCCCATGGAAATCATACCACAACATATAAATATTAGCCAATGGTTTGGATAAGTATCTTAGTGAACCCATAACAACATTTACCAGCATATGTGTTCCAAATAAGAATGAATTCATCTGTTATAATCATAGGGAAACCCCATTTCAATGGAAATGGGTCACATAATTTTCAGGAACCGACTTATCCAAGATTGGGGAAGTGATAGGAAATTTCCAAATCCTTTCTTCTTCAAGTTGGAGGATAGATAATAACCCCCGAGTCCCACCTTCAATAGTCCCCAAAGTGGTGACTAGCACCATGGGTATATAATCTCACAAAATATGGAAGGCATTACCCTTTTATAGAACAATATCAGGAGATAAGATGGTGAATCCCAATAACACCAAGGTATAAAGATTAAATTAAATCCAAAAATCGATTCCCATATGCATGTTCAAATTAATTCGATACAAATAACAGGAGAAAATCTGAAGGAAAGTACCAAAAGAAAGAAAAATCGGCAAAGAGAACTATCCCGAAGCCAGAGCTAGTAAGGTCGAACACAGTATTCAAAGTCCTCATATAAACCTGAATGTAGTTTTATATATGTAGGGTGAGTACACAAATATAATCAGTTTGGAAACAAAAAACTTTTTATCACATGTGGGGAGACATTCTAATTCTCTGTGAGAAAAAAATAGAGGAAACCAAAACACATATCAAGAAAAACTATCCACCTAGCCTCACAAAGGCTCTCTCCCCAAATAACACCAGTCAGGTAAAATACTGTAACAGAACATCAATATTTGGGTACCCCATATAACTTTCCAAATGGTTATTTAGAGTATCCTATGTTTCAGATATCCCCCACAAATCCAAATGTTTTCCCACTGCCACCCCAAAAACAACCATATGGGACATCCCAACTGCATGTTTATCCCGCCTGAAAACACTTGGGCCACCAAAACAACACATAACCATGCCCAAAGACACATGGTCCATAATAACCACTACCACAGCCGAAGAAACCTTTTCCATAACAACCACAACCATTCCCAAAGACACATAGGCCTCATCCTGAAGAAACATGGGAAACAAACATTCCCACATATACCTAGGAAAACCCACCACAAGAGACCCTACATGGAGAGTCTTAGCCTATAATGACCACCAAACCATCATAGCCTACCTACAAAGTCTTGGGATATTGGGGAGAGGGAGTAGAAAGGATCTAATAATCAGTCACTCATATGAATGTTTGGAAGAATACCCTCTCCCAAGAAATGGCGGTGTTTGGTATGAAGTGTTCAACATGGGTGGAGAGCGTATAAGAAACACAAGAACTAAATTTTATAAATTTAAGTAATCCAGAACTCATCCCAAATTAAGGGCCCCGAATCCAACAACCATCCCATAAAAGACCACTCTTTTTGTTATCCCCACCTGCACAAGTATACAACAACCCCAACCATAGCACAAAACATTTCTAAAAAACAATCTTATTCCCATCATACCAGTTATCATTATCATTTTCAAGGGATTCCATTTAAATAATTATAATCTACTATGAAACTCACCATTATAATGAAAATCCAAAACAAAAACTGAAATAAAATAGCCTTGTAGGCATTTAAGAATTCAGTTCTTGTTCTATTGAAAGTAATAACATAAAAATGGGATCTGTGAGATCCCTTGATGTAATAGAACCAAACCATGCCCCAACTTACTAGATCCAGAACATATAACATTGTCCCCATTCAACCTTATATTCCAAAACTAACAACCTCTCATACATATTTTCCATTCCCATATACATCACCCTCAAGGCAACAAACATAACAACCATGTATATCACCTGAACTGAGCAAGGATGTTTTTATATTTATCCAAAACCATTCATTAATTTACTTCTTTTCCATTTAGTTAACTAAAGTTATCACACAAGGGTATTTATCCATCAGGAAACTATTTAAATCAACCATGTTTACGGGATAATCGGTTTCCATGTTACAATCATTAAATCTACAGATTATCCCGAAAATCGAGTTGAATTATTTCACAGGAAATGAACACCAATGGCCACGATTTTCCATGGACATGAGCCCATACAATTCAAAAAATTATAGAAAAAAGAAGCAACATAATTATTAATACAAACCATTCATTGTTTAAAAGTCCATTTATTATATTTATTTAAATTTGTTTTTATCTACATCCCAAGAAACATCATCGTACCCACCCAACATGATGCATAGTAAAAAGAGATACCAAGTAAAAACCCCTACCTAGATGACCATGGATCAATTTTTTCTCCTTACACTATGAATTGGGGATGACACGACAAGAAATAAAAGAAAAATCTAATGCTGAATGGAAACATATCTAGCACAGGAACATGATTTGTCACTAGGGGATGTCCCAAGGTGCACTAAGTCAATCGAAAAGGATGAAGGAAGATAGGATCTCGACATAAGAAGATGCCATACCTTAAAATCAGAGAGACCATTTGGATTTACAAAAAGGATAGATTGTGGATTTACCATGTGGATCAGTGGTTTCACATGATGGTATTAATTGATATTTAATAATTCTCATTATAATTGGTGGAGGTAGACCAGTGGATGACTATGAGTTGACAAATTTCCTTTAAATGGAGAAAAACATGCAACTTGGGAAAAATAGGGAAAAACATGGGAGACTAGAAAACACAGAAAAGGGTGTGACACCGATAAAAGGGCTACACATTTTGGTGATTCAATGGTCTACCAACTCTAGTGGGTGGGGGTTAAAAATCTTTTATGGGCCTTAAATTTCTTTGAAAGCTGTATTAAAACACTTTTTTTGTCAAAAGATGCATTATTGGAGATAAAATGAATTGTCTGGGAGAATCTGGAAATGACTCACCGATTGGTGACTCATTGTCAGCCTAGCACAATTTCCCTAGAACAGATTCACTAGAGATGATACTAATCGGTGCCACCAATAGTCGTTCGGTGCCACCTATGCCAATCGGTTCCACTGTTCATTCAACGTGAAAATGGAAAACTTCTTAATGAGTCATCAATGGTCACTAGGATTCCTCAAACATTAGGATTTTTCAAAATAATGGACCAGAAGGGTTCAAACCATTACATCAAATACCTATCAAGCTATTATTTCCTTCAGGAATTCCTGTGTATACCCGAATAATGAGAGGGGTCTGAATAACCACATCTCAAGGAATCCCACTATAAAGTTGTTCTAAACCTAGAATAAATCCTCAACATCTAGGGACATCACCCTCACATCTTTTACTGAAAAATATGGAAACAATACCACTCTTATCCCCCATGTAACCAAACAAAAATAGAAATGGGACACCGTCTAGACACATGGATTAGGGATATCCTTCCCCTTTTTCAAGATACTATCCTCTTTGGGTCGAACTGACTCACCCACATAGGTTTAATCACATAAAAATTAATGAATCTTGATTAGGGATCAGGTCCTGCCCTCCCCATAGATAGTAATTTTAAAAAAACATTGAGTATAGGGAAACAAATTCTCATTCAACAAGAAGGGTTAAACAATACATCATTACTAAGTCACATAGCAATCACAAGATCAAAACTCAGAATAGCTTTGGGTATTACGCATGCACCTGTGCCTCCCAATCCTAGAAACTCTCCTCGAGGCCACCATGTCTCCACAACACATGAATCAAGGGAATGTTCTATCCACATAGCAACTTGTCCTTGCAATCCTCAATTCTCACCAGCCACTCCAAGAACATCACATAGCCCTTGATATCCTAATCTCCCTAGTTGAGGATGTGGGAGTAGTAGTGTAGGTGCCGATGGAGCTGAGATATAAGAAAGATGTTGTAGAACCTGTAACACCACAAGGTTATAAAAATAAATTGATTTCTTGAATATTTATTTTATTTAGATATTTATAATTATGCTTTAAACATAAATTTGAAGCTACTATGTTTTAAATTTCGAAAAACAAACATCTATAATTGTGTTCAGCATGTTATTTGGAGTCTGATGGAACCAACTTGTTTTTTGGTGAATAGTAACATACCCTTATGAATAGTAATATGAATAGTAAAATGACCCTAATGAATTGTAAATTTTATTAATATTTTATTTTCTTATAGATTTAAGATAATAACAACTTCGTTAATTTTTCAAAGTGATATAAAAGTAGTTATAGTTTAAAATTGTTTATTTTTGAATAAGGTAAGATTTTATTTAATAAATAAATTAATAATATATAGAAAAATATTTTCAAAAAATGGAGTTCATTTTTATAATCTACAGGTCAAAAAATGTTAGGGGTAAATTTTTGGGAGTTTTCTGATACTGTTGATTTTTCAGTGATTAGTTAAAATAAAATTTTGAGTTTCGTTGTATTAATGACATCATTAATGATGTAATAATGATGTACCAAATTTGATCGACTTTGGTATAGTACAATAATATGAGAGTTTTCTAAATTGGCCTATACCTTGGGTAAATATCATGGTCAATCCCATGGTTTTGCAAATACCACTAATGAGGTGTCCCTTGGGAGTTATTAAAATATTTCCTCACTTTTGTTATAAATAACAACCCCTTCCTTCATTAAATTCATTCCTAATTCCTCATCAATAATTATTTTTCCTCCTTACCATCTAGTAGTCCTCCAAAAGTTTCCTCTTACCCCTACGGTCCCAACTAACTTATTCTAGTAGTTACTGTACAAGGTAAGAAAATTCTAAATTTTACTCTTTTTCCATTCAAGTTATATTCTATGTGGTATATCATTCATGTTTCAATACCATGTTATTATTACCCTCATATTCTTGATATATTCTTTATTATGATTCATTTCTAGAAGGGTGACCCTGGTCCCCTCTCTTTTTAATATTTTCTAAAACCATGTTGCATAGTGGTTAGGGTACCGAATTTTTGTTAGGGATTTCTCATTTATTCATTTATTTTGAGTTTATTTATTTTCTTATTCTTTCCTCATATACTATTACCTAGGAGGAATGAAAGATATTTAAATTATGTATATTCTTGATGTTCTCAGGTTCATGTAAAATCCATCATCATTCTTCTCTCCTCTCCTACTTTTTGAAGGAATAGAAACATTTCCCTTGATGTGTCGAATTACCGACATCATGGACGATGTGATTTCAATTTTCATTAATTATTTCATGTCTGGTCATGAAACTATTTTTATGGTTGAACTAGATTATAATATATGTATTATTTCTCATCCATAGTTCTAGAATTCTTTTTTTTAATTTATGAGACAAAATGAGGTCGTTATTATCAAAGAACCACTAAAACGCTTTAAACAAACATCATTAATATTTTAACATATGAATCATCCTCATATCAAACATAAAAATGATAAATTGTATAAATAATGATCCTAGTAATATTTAAATACCTTCTCATTCCAATTCTGATGTTTTACTTCCAATCTACAATAATATCCATCAGGAATCAATCATGGAAAACATTTAAAGAAAACACCCCAAAACAATGCAAGGAACAAAATAAGAACAAATAAAGGGTGAAATTATCTAATTAAATGATCATATAGGATATTAAAAAGATGGATATGTTTCTATATGAAATAAATAACACTATTTTAACCAGTATATAGGATGTCTAAACACATTTGAAGATAGTAGAACCTGAGAAATAGGAATTCTTAACCCAATTTCCATTCCTTGGGTTAACCGTCTACTTTACCATTATATTGTATTATGATTATTGGTGTGATGAATTATTGTTTATATAATTAGGTTTTATTTATATTTATAATGTATACTCATGTACATTCCATTATATTTATTTCACTTCAATTATATTTTTAAGGGACTTTCTTTTTAAAATCCATTTTAAAGTATCTATAATAATTTTCAAAGGGATTGTATTTTTATATGTATATGGAATGATTGCCTTATCCTTATTTAAATTTTTTTTACCATGATCTATTCCTTGGTCATTAGTTATGTTGGTTTAATCCCATTATAGCTCATGATATGATGGTTTGATCCCATTATAGCTCGAAATAGGTTGGGTTGAGCCTATTATAGCTCATGATATGTTGGGTGGATCCCATTATAGCTGAAGATATGACGGGTGAGCCCCATTATTGCTCTACAATGCATTGGGTATTCCATATATAAAATTTTACAAAAAGGATATTCCATATATAAGGGTGAATGTATGAGTGATATGGTAAATATGTCCCAGGGAAACAACAAGAGTATACCATGCATTTTAGTTTTTATGATATGGGTTTTATTGGTTTTTTATGTTATCACTTGACTAATGCATTCTATCATTATATCCCTTATTGAGTTTTATAATCATCCCTTGTTTTTAAAAAAATCACAGATATAAGGATGGTTAATAGAAATAATGGATTCATGACATATGATATGGATGTTGTCAAAGATATCTTGCTTTAGGTTTTAATGTCTTATGTTTTAAAAAAAATGGAAACTGTTTTTAATAGAGTCCTCTTTGTATGAATTTGGTATATTATGTATGTAAGTTATCCTAATACATTAAAACTCTCAACGAAAAAATATCCTCAATGTGTAATAATGTATGTTCTTGTTTAAATTCCATATTATGTAACGTTATATGGTCAGGTCCTTAATGTTGGAATTAGAGGATGGTTTAGATAACATTAGGGGTTGGAATAGTATTTAAAGAACACCATAACAAATTTTTTACTCTATGATTAATTTGAAATATTATAACATTTAAGGATTACCATTTTACTTCATCTATGTTATGTTTGTTCAGAATGGTTGTTCGGAGATGAAATAAGGAAACTGGAGTGGGAAGGCACCAATAGGCTTATCTCTGCACGAATCTACAACCTGAAATAGTGGAAATAGGAAGTGAGAAGATTGTGATAGCAATGGCTCAGTTGACTCAATAAATATAGAGGGCAGTATCCATTCATCAGAGGAACTTGATCAACCACTTAGAAAGATGTCTTTTGTGGAGCTCTTTATGAGTCAATATCCTCCACCATTCAGTGGAACTGCCAATCTAGTGATAACCGAAGGATGGATCAATGATCTAGAAGAGATATTTGATTTCATGGGATGTATAAAATGTCAAAATATAAAACTAGAAATTTATTTTTTCAAAGGTTAATCCAATCAGTGGTGGTCACTAGTTAAGAATACGAGAGTAAGAGATGATCTTGATATTCTATAATGGGATGATTTTAAGGGTTTTTTCTTTAAAAAAGTTGTCCCAAAACTTTTTGACTGAGAATGGAGAAACAATTTTTGAACTGAAGTAAAAAGATGATGATTTTGTGGAAGCATATGAAGCCAATTTTACAAGAGTATCCAGGTATATACTGGATTTTACTTGGTATTTTTATAGTAAAATTAATATATGTTACTTTTGTTTGAAACTATTTTTGCGAACAGTTGTGGGCTCAAAAGTGTTTAAAAACTATGGGATGCTTGTTCGTTTTTCTAAAAAAGTTGATATGGAGTTTTCTGAAACATATGTGCATCGTGATGACAAGAATAATAAGTAGTCAGTTTGGCATGCAATGGGTAGGAACACGTCAAACAAGTCTAGAGGTAAGAAAATGAATTTCCCTTCTAGTTAATAGTGCGGTAAAAGGCATACTAGTGAATGTATTTTAAAATATGGGAAATACTACTGATGTGGGAATCTTTGAAACATGTCTCATGAGTGCAAGAAAAATGATCTGTAAACTAATGAGAAGCCAATGGTGGGATTCTTTAACTGTAAGGAATTGGGTCATTTTTCTAATGTTTTTCCGAAGCTAGTTACTCAAGTAGGGAATCATCAATATTTGAAGTAGAAGGGTTTGGTAAAATCTTTAGCAACCACTTCAGAAGATTTTGATCCATCAAATGAGGTGTTATTAGGTACATTTCTTGTTTTTTTAGATTTGGCAAAAGTGTTGTTTGATTCAGGGTGTACACATTCCTTCATTTCTAAAAAATTTTCCAAAAAATTGGGAATTCATCATCATGAAATGAATCCAGATCTCACGGTAAAAACACATGGAGGATATATTGTGGAAAAAATAAATTATAAGAACTTTCCTATCCTTGTATGTGGAAAGAATCTACCAGAAAACCTTATTGTTTTTCCTCTAGTATAGTTTGGTGTAATTGTTTGTATGGAGTAGCTTTATTTTTATCATGATAAGATAAATTATAGAGAAAATGAAGTTTGTTTTCAAAAACAATTTTAGTTTGTGTATAATAATGAACCCATACTATTAATAACATATTAGGAAGCTATGAAACTGGTAAGGGAAGGAAATGAAAATTTTCATGCTCATATTTTTGAAGATAAGGTAAATATCCAAATTAATGATGTACCAGTGGTAAATGAATGATTGGATGTTTTTTCTGATGATTTTTTTGGTGTTATTCCTAACTAAGTGGTTGAGTATACTATCGAAAGTGTTCCTGATTCTAAGCCAATTTCTAAAACGTTTTATAAAATTGATCAAATGGAACATTTGGATTTAAAAAAGAAGTTGCATTATTATTAAATAAATTCCTCATTCGACCGAGCACATCACCATGGGCTACTCCTTTTTTTCTTGTTAATAAAAAAGATGGCTCAATGAGACTTTGAATCGATTATAAAGCCTTGAATAACATTACTGTTAAAAATAAGCACACATTGCATCATATCGACGACTTGGTTGATCAAATCTAGGGAGCATAGTATTTTTCGACGGTTGACCTAAGTTCGGGGTACCATCAGTTGAATGTAAAGGATGAAGACATCCCAAAGACTGCATTTTATACTAGATATGGTGATTATGAATTGGAAGTTATTCCTTTTGGGTAACTAATTCACCTGATGTATACATGGATCTTATGAATAGAATATTTCATGATTTATTGGATATTTTTGTGGTTGTGTTTATTGATTACTTTATGGTATATTCTAGAAGTAAATTGGAGCATGAAAAACATCTACGGGTTGTTTTGAAAACCTTAAAAGAAAATAAACTCTTTGGAAAATTCCACAAGTTTGATTTTTGGTTTCCAAAAATTTATTTTATTGGGAACCATGTAAATAAGGATGGAATAATAGTTGATCCTATCAAAACAAAAGTGGTTGATTAATGTCCATGACCTAAAAATGTTACTGATATTTCTAGTTTTCATGGTTTAGAAGGCTTTTACTGATGGTTTGTTAAAAACTTTTCATGTTTATCTAGCCCTCTAACTAAGATATCATAAAAAGGGGTTAAATATTTTTGGATATAAGAATGTGAGGTTTGTTTTCAAAAACTAAAGAAGAGATTGGTGAATGATCTAGTTTTGGCATTTCCTTCCTAAAGTGGAGAGTTTTTCATCTGTAGTGATTAATCATTGAAGGGACTTGGTTTTGTTTTGATGAAAAATGATCAAGTAATTGAATATGCTTTAAAACAACTAAAACCTTTTGATTTAGATTATCCCACACATGATTTGGGATTAGAAGTTGTGGTTTTTTTCTTTGAAAATTTGGTGGCACCATTTATATGGAGCCAAATGTCAAACATATACTGACCATAAAAGTCTGAAGTATATATTCACTCAGAAGGAATTAAACATGAGGCAGAGAAGATGTCTTGAAATGATAAAGGATTATGATTGCATGATCAATTACCATCTAGAAAAATCAAACAAATTTGTGGATGCCTTGAGTGGAAAACATCATGCATAATTATCGATGTTACGTTTGGAACATTATCCCTTGCTTAATGATTTGATGAATTTTGGATTTGAAGTTGTCTGTGCACGGAATATATCTATTTTTTTTCAGATCTCTGTGTAGTCATTATTATCAGGCAGAATTTTGAAAGTGCATAAGAAAGACCGTGAGCTACAGAAAAATGTATAATTTGTTAAAATGGGTATGTTTCTAGAATTTAATCTTGATAAAGATTGTGTTTTATGATTTGGGAAAAGGTTGTGTGTGCGTTTTTATTCATAGATGAATAAAGAATTTTTGTGGGAATCTCATAGTTCTCCAATTTCAGTTCATCCCGAAAGTACTAATATATACAGAGAAATTCGGGAATATTATTGGTGGGATGGAATGAAAGGATATATTGTTGATTTTACTATAAAATGATTGATATGTCAATAGGTTAAAGTAGAGCGGAAGTTACCGAAGTGGATGCTTCAGCCTTTTCCAGTGCCCAAGTGGAAATGGGAGAATGTATCCATGGACTTTGTGGTCGGACTACCAAATAATTCTCAAGGTAACAATGTGATATGAGTTATTGTTCATTGGCTGAAAAAATCCGAACATTTTCTTTCTATTCGAGATATAATGTATTTGGTTCATCTTTCTTGATTGTACCTCAAAATGATTGTCAGGACACATGGAGTTCCTATTTCCATTGTATCTTTCCACAATCCTAGGTTTTCTTATAACTTTTGGAAGGGCTTCAGAAGTCATTGGACATAGAATTAAATTTCAGTAAATCTTTTTATCCTCAATCAGATGTACAGTCAAAATGAATGATTTAGGCTTTGGATTATATTCTCCGAGCATGTTAAATGGACTATCATGGAAGATGGGATCCACATCGTTCGTTAGTTTAGTTTTCTTATAATTACAGTTTTCATTCCAGTATACATATATAACCTTTTGAGACATCGTATTGGAAGCAGTATCGAATTGAATCTTTTTGGGATGAAGTCAGGGAAAGGAGGTTGATGGGACATGAATTAGTAGAGGATTTGGCTGGAAAAGTGTAGATGATCCCGCAGCACATGAGGACAGATCAGATCAGGCAGAAAACTTATGCAGATAACATAAGTAAAGACTTCTCTTTCGAGGTAGGTGAAAATGTTTTGCTTAAAATATCTCCATGGAAAGGTGTGATGTGTTTTGGTAAGAAAGGGAAGCTATGTCTAATGTTCATCCGTCCATTTGAAATCCTATAGAATGTTTGAACAATTTAATACCGAGTATCTTTCCCTCCGATTTTGTCTCATGTACACAATTTTTTTCATGATTTGATGTTGAGGATGTATGTGTTGGATTCTTTCCATGTCTTGAGCCCAAAAGCAGTTTAGCTAGAAGAGAACCTTTATTATGAAGAGAAACTAGTTTAGATTCTTGATCGATGAGAACAGGTCTTCCTAAATATGGTAATCCACCAGTTAAAGGATTTGTGGAGAAACCACTTGGTAGAAGAAGCAACATGGTAGTCTTAAAATGCTATGAGGGAACGTTACCCTCACTTGTTTAATGTGAAAGTAGAATTGTGAGGACATAATTTCTAGAAGGTGGAGATAATGTAACACCCCAAGGTTTTAAAAATAAATTGAATTATTGAAACATATTTTTATGTAGATATTTATAACTATATTTTGAAAATAATTTTGAATCTTCTATGTTTTGAATTTCAAAAAACAAACATCTACAATTATGTTCAGTATGTTATTTGGAGTCTGATGGAACCAACTTGTTTTTTGGTGAATAGTAACATACACATATGAATAGTAATATGAATATTAATATGACCCTAATGAATAGTAAATTGTATTAATATTTTATTTTCATATGGATTTAAGATAATAACATATTATTTAATTTTCCAATGTGATATAAAATCATTTATGGTTTTAAAACTATTTATTTTTTAATTAATTATGATTTTATTTAAAATTTAAATTAATAAAATTTAGAAAATTATTTTCCAAAAATGGATTTTATTTTTTAATTCCACATGTTGAAAATTTTAAGGGTAATATTTTGGGGATTTTTTTGATACAGTTGATTTTTCAGTGAATAGTAAAAATACAGTTTTGAGTTTCGGTGTATTAATGACATCATTAATGATGTAATAATGGTGTAATGAATCTTGTAGACTTGGGTATAGTAAAATAATATGTGAGGTGTCCCAAGTGTCTAATACCTTGGGTAAATTCCAAGGTCATGCCCATGGTTTATAAAATACCACTAATGAGGTGTCCCTTGGAAATTATTAAAATATTCCCTCACTTTTTCTATAAATACCAACCCATTACTTTATTAAATTCATTCCTAATTCCTAATAAACGATGCCATGGCCTCCTTACCTCCCTATTAGTCCTCACAAGGTCTCCTAAAGCCCATATGGTCCCAACCTTCATGTTCTAGGAGTTACTCTACATGGTAAGAAAATTCTAAATTTCTTTCCTTTACCATTCAAGTTCTCTTCTATGTGGTATAACATTCATGTTTCCATACCAAGTTCTTATTACCTTATAATTCATGATATATTTTTTATTATTATTCATTTCTGGATGGGTGACCATTTTCCCCTCTCTTTTTAAAATTTTCTAAAACCATGTTCTATAGTCGTTCGACTGTCGAAGTTTTGTAAGGGATTTCTCAATTATTATTTTATTTTGAGATACTTTATTTTATTATTCTTTCTTCATATCCTCTTAAAAAAGAGGAATTAAATCTCAAGATTTTATGTATATTCTGTATGTTCTCATGTTCATGTAAAATCCATCATCTTTCTTATCTCCTCTTCCACAAATAAAAGAAATAAAAACATTGTCTGTGATGTGTCGAATTACCGACATCATGGACGATGTGATTTCAATTTTCATTAATTATTTCAAGTTTGGTCATTAAAAAATTTTATGGTTATACTAGGATATAATATATGTATTATGTATCATCCATTTTTATGTAATTTTTTTTCACTCTTGGTTTTAATTTATGAGATAAAATGAGGTTGTTATTATCAAAGAGCCACTAAAATGATGTGAATAAACATCATTAATATTTTAACATATGAATCATCCTCGTATAAAAAATAAAAATGATAAATGGTATAAATTATGATACTAGATATATTTAAATACCTTCCCATTCCAATTTGGGAGTTTCACTTCCAATCTACAATAATATCTGTCATGATCAACTCAGGGAAAACATGTAAATAAAACACTGCAAAAAAATGCAAGGAACAAAATACTAACAAATAAAGGGAGAAATGATCTAATGAAATGGTCATTTAAGATATTATAAATATGGAATTCATTCTATATGTTATTAATAACACTCCTTTAACCATTATAAAGGATGTTTAAACACATTTTAAGTAAGAAGAACCCGAGGTAAAGGAATTCTTAACCCAATTTCCATTCCTTGGGTTAACCTTCTACATTAAACATTGTGTTGTATTAAAATTATTGGTGTGATGAATTTTTTTTATATAATATAATATTAGGTGTATTTATAGTGAATAAAAATGTAAATTACATTATATTAATTCTCACATCAATTATATTTTTATGGGACTTTCCTTTTAAAATCTTTTAAAAAGTCTCTCTAATAATTTTCAAGGGGATTGTATTTATATATTTATATGGAATGAGTGATTTCTCCTAATTTCAAGAAAATTTATTAACATGATATGTTCCTTAGACATTATTTATGTTGGGTTGATACTATAATATCTCATTATATATTGCGTTGATCCCATTATAGTTCGAGATATGTTGGGTTGGGCACATTATAGCTCAAGATATGTTGGGTTGAGCCCATTATAGATCAAGATATGACGGGTGAGCCCCATTACAGCTCTCCAATGAATTGGGTACTATGGAGAAGGAAGTTTACCAAATGTTTATTCCTTATATAAGGGTGAATGTAACTGTGATATGATAAATATGTCCTAAGGAAAAAACTTGAGTATACCATGCATTCAAGTTTTTATGATATGAGTTTTATTGGTTTTTATGTTATCAGTTGACTAACCCTTTAAATATTTATATCCCTTGATGAGTTTTATACTCATCCCATGTTTTTCAAATCATTTTTCTTAGTATATAATGACGGCTTATAGAAAGAAGGGATTTTTGATGTTTTATTTGGAGTGTTGTCAATGAAATAATGCTTTTTGTTTTAATGTCTTATATTTTTAAAAAAATGGAAACTGTTTTTAATTGAGTAATATTTTTATGAATGTGGAATGTTATGTATGTAAGTTATCCTAATTATTTAAAACTCTAAACCCAAAAAGATCCTCATTGTGTAATAATGTAAGTTTTTGTTTACAATTAAATATTAAGTAACATTATAAGGCCATGTCCTTATAGATTCTATCAAACTATGGTGGAAATGCCAGCTAATATGACACCTCGCCGACTCGTCCCAACACATCAAATTGTCCGATGAACCTGGCAGTTAGATTATTCACCCTGTCAAACCTCTTTTTTCTATGCCAACATGAGACCTTCAAGAACATGTGGTACCCAATTTCAAACTCCAAGGGTCTCCTGCTATGATCGGTAAATGACTTATGTTGGTCATGATATACCTTCATCCTTTCAAGCACAAGATGAACCTTATCTATCAAGCTTGGAATTACCTCTTGGCCACGAATACCTACCTACCCAACCTCTGTCTGACAAATGATTGAATGGCATGGTGTTCTAAATAAGACAACAAAAAGTGCCATGACCATGGTGGAGTGAGAAATATTATTATAGTAAAACTCCACCAGGGGTTTCTTACTCACAATCCTATGAATTCCATAACATATTCTCACAACATATCCTCGAACGCATGGATGGACATCTCTGTTTTTTCATCCGTTTGAGGGTGGAATTTAGTGCTAAGGCATAATTGGGTTCCAAAATCATGCTACAATCCCTTCCAAACTCGTGAATTAAAGAATGTATCTCAAACCAAAATGATGGTTCTGGGAACACTCTGTCGCTCCACAACATCACCCACATACTTCTGTGCAAAAGAATCCATTGTGCTCGACTAATTAACTGTTAAGAAGTAACCCGACTTCATCAATCAGTCCAGAACTACCCAGATATCATCACAAATTCCCTTATCCCTGGGTAGTCTTGTGATTAAATCTATCGAGAAATCATCCAACTTCAACTCAATAATATATAAGGGTTGCAATAGACTATCAGGAATAAGTTGTTCAGCCTTCACCTGCTGACACACTAGGCTCTTTTCCACCAACTCTGCCACTTCCCGCTTCACTCTGGGCCACCAAAACATTCCTCTCAAGACTTGGTACATCTTGGATACTCTGGGACATTCCAGTAAGGGTGAGTAATGAAACTCACAGATAACTCCCTCATGCATTGAAATCGGGAAAAATATATTCCCATGGAAAAAAATTAATACTGACTATCCTCCAACCATACTTCATGAGAAACACCTTGGCTTACATGATCGTGCATCACTTAAACCATTGAGTCTCCCCACTAAGACTCCTCCACCTATCGTAACAAGGTAGACTGCACTGTCATCTGAAATAGACAGCCTCTACCATCCTCCACTCTCATTCACAGATGTAAAGAATCCAACTCCTCCATTTCCATCCATGAATCTATTGACTCTAGAACCATATCCTCATGTGATTTCTTGCTCAAGGCATCTGTCTCCATGTTACCCTTTCCAAAGGTTAAAGAGAAATTGAAGTCTTTGTCCTGATGAGACTCCATCCACCTTCTATCACGTGTTTAGGGATCATTGGGAGAATACATACATCTTGTTCTTATGATATGTGAAAACCACGAAGCATTCCCTGATGAGGTAATGTCGCCACAGCTTCAGTGAGAACACAACCACAACATGTTCTAGATCGTTGGTGGTATAGTTATATTCATGGGGAATAACTTCTTAGACCCATAAGAGATCACCCCACTACTGCATCATCACACACCATAATCCTAGAACAAAAGCATTAGATAACACTTCAAACATTACCCATCCCTATGAAAACCTCATCACTGGGGCACATACCAGCTTCCCTTTCACATAATTGAAGGCTACCTAGCACTTCTCACAATGTATTAAAGCCTCACCTTTTCTAGACAAGGTTGTCAAAGGTGTTTCAACTCGAGATAAGTAAGGTATGAACTTATAGAAAAAACCTTCCAATCCCAAGACACAACAAATCTCTTCAACATTCTTGGTTGCTTCCCAAGAAAAAAATGCTTTGACTTTCAACGAGTCATATACTATTCCCTACCGGGACACCATGCGTCCAAGGAATTGCACCCATTTTGTTCAGAAATTTTACTTGTACAACTTCCCATAGAGCTGGTGGTGTCGGAGGACCTCCAAAACCATCTGTAGATACACAGCTTGATCCTCCTCAGACCAAGAGTAGATCAGGATGGCATCGATGAGCACGACTATGAACCGGTCTATATACTTTCATAAAACAGATTTTGTGATCCCCATGAACAAAATAGGTGTGTTCGTAATGATGAATGGGTGACCTCAAACACAAAGGGCTTGTACCTACATCTGAAAGCAGTTTTCTGGATGTCATACTCCTTCAACCTCAACTGGTGATATCCAGACCGCATGTCGATATTAGATAACCAACCCTCTCCCTTCAACTCATCTAAATGGTCGTTGATCCTCAGGAGGGGGTAATGGTTCTTTACTATCACCTAATTTAGTCTTCTGTAGTAAATGTATATCCTGATACCACCCTCTTCCATCTCTTAGAACAAGATTGGAGCACCCCCTGGCAACATGATCGGTCTGATGAAACCCTTATTCCTCCGGTCATCAACCGGAATCCACAACCCCCACAATTCAGAAGGCACCATTTGATAAGGATCCATCAAAATCAGATGGTCCACGAGTTGTAAGTCTATACCAAACTCAACATCACATCAAGGGGTTAGAGTCACAACCACTTTGGGGAATATTTCTAATAACTCACTGAAAATCCATGGAACATCCACCATATTTGAATCTACTGATTCCACTGACATCTCAGCTTACAAAGAATGAAGGAGTTCCATATGCCGACTGACCTCCTAGATACCTCACTTACATACAAAATCTACATGCTAGACACCATTATATGATAACTTGACCCTTCTTCATATGTATTAGATAACATAATGCATAGAAACAACAAGTCGATTCCTAGGATGACATCGTATGGCTACATTTGTATCAGAAGATGATCCCCACTAGATTGATGTGGTCCCCACATCTGTCTGCATCCCCGGAAAACATATATCATTTTGTTCTGACCTCTATATAGTGTACTCAATATAATAAGCATGGAACTTCTCTCTACATATGGACCCAAGGAATGGGCTATACTGGTGAAACAAAGATGTGTGATTATCCTGAATCAAACAAGGCGCCAAAAAAAGTTCTAAAAAGACCAATCATACCTCGAATGACCTCTGGCCTTGCAAGAATGACTACCTCTGTGGGACGCAACTACCCACTCCCAAATCCTCTGCCACTTTTCCGTAGGCTTCCTCCCAGAAAAAACCCTGGTCGAGGTCCCAGAGGAGTGCCCTGAGGACGGCCTCTCCCAGTATTGTCCGCCCTCAGTGGCTGATGCTGCTGTTGGAATGGCCTGGCTGGAAACTACTACTGTTGAGATTGGCATTTAACCTTCCCACACCCACCATATTTCACTTGGATAGGTCACTAATTCCAAACATTTTCATGGATTACATAGGTAAATAAAATCATCCCTAGGTCCATATAGAAAGGGCGGGGACTGGGAGATCAGAACTGGAATTGTTGTGGCCTACTCCTCGCCGGCTGAAACCTGGATGGCCCTATGTTAGAGGCATACTATTGATGACCTTCACCATTGACGAGCCCCACTGCCTCCCCTCACGTGGCACAACTCCCAGTGTATATATCATCCCCACCACTTCATCCTTATTCTGAACCTCCATGTATGTCAGCAGAGTGAAGGTAATAAACACATACTAGAGGGAAGGTCATAGCACCTCCTCTAAGCATCTTGCCCATGGATCCTCATTCAAGAAGAGGTATGGAGAGAAAAAAATAAGATCCTTGAACTTGATCCCCAGTTCCCTCGCCATCATACCCCCTTTATAGAGGGAGTGCAGCTTTGGCCTCTTCTCATCCTTCATCATGGAAGAAATGAATTCATCTCAGAACTCCTTCTCAAATTCATCCCATGAACCTTAGTCTCCATACTCTCTCTAAGGTAGACCATCCACCACTGATGCTCTGCTCCCTGTATCTGGAACACAACCAGAGGAACCATGTACTTTTTCAGAGCACAGATCAAGAGGAAAGAAATCCCTAACTCCTCGAGACAGTTCTCTGTCTCCATGTCCGTTACGCTTCCCTTATACATTCCTAGAGTTTGTTATTGGATGGAACAAACCATCTTCTTCCAATTTTTGTCCTCCTTCTCTCGATCAAACCCCTTCTAGTCAAACATATCATCCTACTGGAACTCAAATTCCAACACTACCAGTGGAATACCCCATGGTTTCATATATGAAAAATATAAACAATGAATTTCTATGCCCGATCAGTGTCGAAAATTCCTTTTAAATTTTTTTATACATTTTATTTATTATAAATTACCAAAAAACCCAAGACACACAAGAGAAAAAGACATTATTATGCATGTTCCTTTCCTAGGGTATCTACTATATAATTAGTGTAACCTCACATGGTCATTTAGTAGGTCCAGAGTTCTAGTATCATATCACGGGGACCCTAAAATCTCATGTCATAGCTAGCCTTCCTGGGCCTATGTCGTGCACCATGGTTACCTAACATTTTTTAACAACCTTCCCATGAAATTATTACTGTGCCTAACCCTTAACTCCCTCTTATATCTCAACCATCACCATTGATATCTTTCTACCACAACCTGCCTTCTCCAAGTTGAGGGAAGAGACAAAAAACTGTTAGACCCTTCTTCATTCAAGTTGAAAGAGAGATAATGACCCCCTATTCCCACTTTAAATATGCCCTGGGGTGGCTAATAGCACCAAGGGTATAAAATATCAGGTAATATAGAAGGAATTACCCTTTTCATAGAACAAGATTGGGAGATAATATAGTTAATCCCAACAACACCAAAGACTAAAGATAAATTTAAATCCCAAAATCCATTCCCATATGCTTGTTCAAAATTAACTGATTTAATGTACAAGAAAAACTCATAATGAAAGTAAAAAATAAAGAAAAACAAGAAATGAAAAATGTCCTGACACAGAAGCTAGTAATGTCTAGTATGGTCCTCAATGTCCACCTGGAAACATGAATGAAGTTTTATATATGTAGGCCGAGTATACACGTATACTCAGTATGGAAACCAAATCGTCTCGTGCACAAGTGGGGAGACATTTTAATGCCCCTTGAGAAAACAAATATAGGTAACTAGTGCATCTAGAAAGGAAATATATCAACCCAAACTTTCTAAGGAACACTCCCAATATAACGTAAGTCTGGTTAAATATAACAATATCACATCGATATTTGGGAACCCCATACAGCTTTCCCACAAGTTATTTAAAACATCTTATGTATCATACCTTCCCCACAAGTACCTCTAAAGTACCACTTCCGCCCCACCAAAAAACAAAGTGGGCCATCCCAAACCACATCTTTATACCAACCGAAAACACCTGGGACACCACAACCACACATAACTATTCCCACAGACACCTGGTCTAGAACAACCACTACCATTCCCGAAGACACCTGGGCCTCATACCAAAGACACATGGGAAATAAACCTTCCCATGCACACTTGGGAAATTCTACCCCGATATACCCTTCCTAAAGATTCATGGGATATAATGAACCCTTGAAAATCAAAAAATTCCTATAGAGTCATGGGATACCTGAGAGAGGGAGAAAAAAGGACCTAATAACCAGCCACTCATAGGAATGTTTGGAAAAATACCCTCCCCCATGAAATGGGGGTGTTATGAATTATGTGATCTTCATGGGTGGGGTTCATATAAGAAATAAAAGAAATAAATTTTATACATATAAGTAATCAATCATTCATCCAAACCTAAGTGTCCCGAATGCAACAAGTAGCCCGTTCACATCCACTCTTAATGCTATCCGGAAATTCATAAGTACACAATATCCACAACTAGAGCACAACCCTTTTTTGAAAAATAAATAGCTTCCAATCATACCAGTTCTCATTATCATGTTCATGCGATTCCATTTAAATAAATATTCACTACTTATTAACTAATATAAACAACCACAATCCAAAAAAATATGAATTAAAACAACCAATCAGGCATTTAAGAATTTACATCAATTTTTTGTATAAGTAAAAAAATAAAAATGGGATCCAGGGGATCCCTAGAAGTAATGGAACCAAACGATGATCCAACTTACATGGTCCAGAACATTTACTACCAGCTCCACATAGACTCATATTCACATACTAACAACCTCTCAACCAGAGACTCTATTCCCATTTATGTCTACCCACATGGCATAAAATTGAACAACCATGTATATCACCAGAAAAAAGAAAAGTAGTTTTTCATATTCATCCAACACCATTCATTATCTTCATTCATTTCTATTTAGTTAACTGGGGTGATAAAACTTGGATTCTTATCTATCAGGCATCTATTTAAATCAACCTAGTTTACGTGATTATTCATTTTTCATGTTAAAATCATTCAATAATCATATTATCCAAAAAACAGGGCTTTATTGGTATACAAGAAAGGACCACCATTGGACATAATTTTTAGTGGACACGATCCCTTACAATTCAAAAAATGAGGGTAAAGGAAACAACATCATAATCCTTACCACAACTTAATTCCTTAAAATATCACTTATTATCTTTGTTAAAGTTGTTTTTATATACATCCTAAGGAAAATTAGCATACACACCATAAATAATGCACAGTAAAGACAGAGATGAAGGATAAAAACTCTACCTGGATGATCAAGGATCAATGTTTTCTCCCTTGGCCAAGAATTGGTGATGATGTGACTTTCCAGAAAAGAAATATCCAAGGATGAGTAGAAAGTACTCATGCATGGGTGCATAATTCATCTTCAAAGGAAGTTTCTATTCACACTAAGAGAAAATAAAGGGATAAAGGATGAGAGGATCTCAGCTTAATAAGAGGCTATATCCTAAAATTGGAGAGACCATTTCAATGTACGTCAATGTCGGATCGTAGCTTGACCACCTCGATCAGTGGTTTCACACGGTGGGATTAATTAA
This sequence comes from Viscum album, assembly GCA_963277665.1. NCBI lineage: Eukaryota > Viridiplantae > Streptophyta > Magnoliopsida > Santalales > Viscaceae > Viscum > Viscum album. The sequence continues at coordinate 1,958,584,097 of OY728127.1, forward strand.
GAAATAATAATTTCACTTTGAAACAGTTTAGGTAGACCAGATAATGTCTATGAGTTGATAGATTTCCTTTAAATGGTGAAAAACTCATAATATGGGTGAAACTGGGAAAAAGATGTGAGATAGGAAAAGGCTGAAAAGAGCGTGACACCAATAAAAGGGCCACAATTTTTGTTGATTCAAGGGTCGCCGGACTCTTTGTGTGTGTGGGGGGGGGGGGTAATACATCTTTTGAGGGCCATAAATTGCTTTTAATGGGGTATTAAAAAAAATTTGCAAAAGAGGTGTTATTGGAGCGAAACTGAAATGTCTTGGAGAAGTTGGAAATGGCTCACCGATGGGTGAGTCACCGACACCTAGGCACCATAGCCCAGGAACCGATGCCCTGACACCAATATCAATTGGTGCCACTGATGGCCCATTGGGTCAATCAATGCCCATTGATGGCCATCAATTCTACCCATGGTTGATCGATACCACCTTTTATTCAACCTGCAAATTTGAAAACTCTTTAAGGAGTCACCAATGGTCCTAAGGATACCTCAAACATCATGATTTTGCAAAGTAATGTACCAAGAGGGTCCCGATCATTACTATGATCATGTCTTTGAGAATTAAAAATACCACATAATAAATTATCCCTTTATACAGGGATTAAATAATTTTTGGATGTTTGAGAGGGTGTAAAAAATTATAGTTTATTAAAATTATATCCATGATAAGTGATGACATAATAATCATGGGGAAATGTTTTTTAATGGGATACATAAGCATAGTATTATGAAAATGGGTAATGTGAAATTTAAAGTAGGATATATTATAATAAATTCAATAAAAATATAAAATATAAAATGTGTTTTCAAATATAAGTGAAATTTTCTAGAAACCATGTATTTCTATTCATATATCAGTGAGTTGTACTGTAAATGTGGAATGAACATTGAGAATTTCTATTTAATCGTTTCTATATAATGAAATAAATTGAGAAGGGATCCCTTAAAACATGTATACCCCCCCTAAAGTAATGGTTATACAAACTTGGTATATATCTTTTGGAATTTAAATAGATTTTATATTGATTACATAATAATATTACAAATTTAAAATTAGGTAGATATATTTAAATCATAACCTATTTAAAATAGAGTTTTTTGGAGAGATATCATACCTCAGTTCCTTATTTTCCCTACACATTCTGTTAAACTCAGAAATATTCACCTTAATTAATTAAATACTTGATTTATTACCTTATGAAGTTATATTTCCTCTATTATCATGATTTTTGGATTATTTAAATTTATTTATTTGACCGTACATTTATTTTTTAGTATCTCAATGTCATTCATTTCATGCATAAATGGTCACATTAGTTATGGATTATTATGGGATTTTTTTAGGAAATGGTTATATAAATATATAATTAATATTCTTTGGTGTTAATGAGTTTTAAAAATCCTAAAATATTCTTATTGTCCAATATTATTCTTAAATAATAATTATTTATACTATATAATCCTTTGGTTCTTAGCCTATTTAGGTGGGTATTCTAAAACTAATGAAATTATCAAATATATTTTAAAACATCTACTTTAGATTCGTACTAAAATATGAAAACAGGTTCAGTATAAATATGTAAAGTAATTTTAAACCACTAAAATTTTATGATAATCACCCAAAAAAGAAAAAATGGAAAATAGAACACATCATTCATGGAGGCATTGAACCAAATATATTTTTTTTTCAATTTTTTCATTTTTCTAAATTCAATGTAGAAAATTACTAAGAGAAGTACTATTAAAAAATTAAAATAAAAATAAAATATCTTTCAAATACTAATTTTATTATAAAACCTTGGAAAATTATATTTTATTAGGAATTATGACCATGAATAGAAAGATATTTTGATTATAAATATTACCTCTTTGGATATTATCCCATTTTCTTCTCCTTAAGGTACCATGGTATTTCCTTTTGATGAGACAAAGGATTTTAGGGATGTGGGGAGACATGGGGAGGTTTTTCGGTAGTTTACTGGAAAGGAATGAATCTTATAATTTTTTTTGTGAATCTAAGGTATGGTGTTCAATTTCTAAGTGGAGGATGGTAGTATTTTAATATAATAATCATTTCATTATTATATTTGAGGAATACCACACTAGTTTTGATTATTTCAATAAAATAAATTGATTTATGTATAAATGGTATGGTCAATTCTCACATACATCATCTATCACTCATTTTAGTATTCATTTTTCTTATTATGAAATTAATATATTTTTAAGTATTTTACTAATCTCAAAAAAATATAACAATTTTTAAATTTTTCAAAAGTTCTCTTCAAACATTATTTTACATGTAGATTACAAAAAATATATTTTATTTTCTAGAAACAAGTTTAGGTTATTAAAATATTTAATTTTATATAAACTTAAATTTTAATTGAAATATATCATTTTTGATATAATGTTTCTCTCTCTTAAAAGTGGAAATATTAAATAATGATTCAAAATATGGTGATATTATTAAAAAAATACTATATTATAAAATATTTTCATTGAAAATATTATTTTATAATTTGAATCATTATATTTGTTAAATATTTAAAATAAATAATATCTATATTTGAAAAAACACCAACAAATAGTTTTTAAAATTTTACTCACATATTTATATTCACCATGATATAATTTAGAGTGTATTAGTTTTTTAATATTCAAAAAAACTATATTATAATTGCAATTTTTTGGTTTCTATAATAATTATATGTATATATTCCAAATTACCACATAACTATTCCAACAATCAAATTACGATTTCAAATTTTAGTTTTATAACAGTCAATTAACTTCCATATATTCTATAAATACCTCATAGTTCTCTTATTCATCATTCAATTGTAATTAATTTAATGTTAACATTAAATTTTATTATAAATTGAATATTTGATTACTATTTTTGTTTGTATTTCGATGCCAATGTTCGATAATGTGGTAATTCAAGGGGATCAAGTAGGTCTAAATATTTGTATTACTGTTAACTTATTTTATATTTTTTTCAATAATAATACATTAAATTCATACATCCATTTAAATTTTATTAATTTAATTTTATATGTGATATAATAAAATATTATTAGGCCAATAATGTAGTGGAATTGATTTACATAATATTACCTCACTAAATACAAAAACATTATATAATAAGAAGTGAAATTATATTGATAAAATTTGAGTTCATTAATGAAACAATTGAAATATGTAATGCAAGATTACCAAATAAATAATCACATAAAACACACTTCTCTATTCTATTAAAATCATGTAATTTTTAAAACATTAGAAAATTCACAAAATTATATCCTAGTTAATCATGAAAAATCAAACATCCTCAAATATAGATAATTATTTATGCATAAGTGTTTAACAAGAGTTTTCATGATTATTCATCTTTATTATTTTTGAGAAACCATTTAATTTTATTGGGAAATATATAGAGCCAATTAACCAAAAAAATTCGATAAAACACATAGATCATGGACTAAATAAGCATCATGATGAAAACTACATACCAAAATAAGAATAAGAATGTTTATTTTTTAGTATCTATAAATATTGGAAATCTTAAATTTTCCTTCCCATGATTATGAAATTTCACAAATTTTATTAACATACATGGACTATAAATTCATAAATTGATTTAAATTCATCTATGAGGTAAAAAATAACATACAAAGTAAAAAATCATCCATCACATAGATAAAATGTCTTATAGGTTTAGAAATCTTGTACATTCCATGAATTCAAAATGTCAAATATCATACGATCTGTAGAAAATATAATATGATCTGTCAGAGTTTCCATAAAACTTTTCTATTTGAAACATTTATCCCACTAAAATATCATATGTAGATGAAAATATACAACCTTATAATACATTTTCATTCTTAATTTATCACATTTCATCTGTATAGATATATTTTCTTACGATCTCCCAAATCAACAATGTCATATGTAATTTTTCAGTGAAAATTTTATTCAAAAAATCATATACACATCTTTGAAATATCATATGGGAGACTCACTTTGGTAGATTATCAGATGATCTAATAGATTAAAAAATTAACTTTCTCTTCTACTCTTCAATAAGCATAATTAAAATGTAAATATAATACACTCAATGAGATTTCTTCTATGTAGAAATGTTATCATACACAGTAAACATATAGGGTAATTTTTTTTAATTATGATCAAATTATATCACATGAAATACATGTTCTTTAATATAACCATTGAGACGATTTATATAGCCTCATACAATATCAATTTACTCCAAATAATCAGATAATAACTTCATATAATTCAAGGAATTATATAAATGATCCTAATATCATTCAAGAATGTTTTTAGTGTGTTTTATCAAGATATAATAATCAATAATTTTTTAAAAAAATCATATACATGATTAACTTCATGATTTATTAAATAAAATCATGATCCATCACAAATCATATCGACCTTTATCATAATGTTTATAAAAGTTATTTTAGTATCTAACATAAATTATTGTACTCTATTGGATTCACCACTCTTGGCTATATATAAAATAGAAAAAAAATAATTTATTATCATATTGAATCAGACTAATTCAAGATTTAAAATATATTTGTAGTGGAAAGATTCGTATCAAATTCTAATGTGAAAATTTAAGAGAATTATTTTCCACCATCAATGTCAATTACAGTAAATAATAAAATCTCATTCAATCAATATTTGTTATAACCATTACCCAGATGTTTTCTAACAAAATCATCAAATGTATTGGATGATTAACCTTCAATTTGGTGGATCCCTTCCCCATAAACCAATAAATATTTTCAATTATTATATATAAAGGGTAATTGATCAAAAATATAATAAAAAACATTTGGTTTACTTCAATTTTAACATCCCATGATTTTATGAAATATATTTTCTTTCAAATAAATTTAAATACAATGATAAATTGAGTTATAAAAAATGGATAGTTTTTCATAAATTATATGAAAAAAAGATATTATATTATGTTTCATATAAAATCTAGTTTCATTTACAACTTGTATTACACAAAAGGTTGAGTCATACCAAAAAATAATATAATATCAATAATTTTATTTAACTTGACAGTTATCGCCTAGCCATTGGAAGTGGAATGAGTTTGTTTATCTAAAATATAAAAATATGGTTTACAATATATATATATATATATAATTTATTGTTTATGAATTAATTATAAATGAAAATAAAACCCAACTGAATATAAGGAAAATGTTTTTATAACAAAACAATTTTTATTCTGATGGTGGAATTTTCTCATTAACAATTAAATGACAAACTATTAGTCAGATATATTAATGAGTTTAATATAATATAAATTAATCAAAATTCCTTTATCCAATTGAATTTATAGGTTTAATTTAATAACTAATCATATTTTAGGAAAGGGATTATATATTTTTCTAAAATACAGTTTGGCTCATTTTAATGGAGGACGTTTTTTAAAATAATTTTTTCACACTTGTATAAATTTTATTTTACAAAATAAGATTCATTTTTTAATGAATAAAGATAAAATGATCTCAGGGTAGATTTTTTGTATTTTTCCGAGAGGTTCTAGTTTTGGATATATGATAAACAGTACTGAAATTTAATAAAGAAACAACATTTGATATAAATAATTTATATTGTTAAAATATAATTTAATTTGGTTTTAAAGTTACATTAAATAATTTATATATCTATTTATACAATATATTTCATTTTAATCAAATACATGTGTTATTTTTATGTTGAAACAATGTAATATTTTAAACATTTTCACATTGAGAACCTGATTTAACGTTGAGTCTGCGAGATATGTTTTAAATTAAATTATTTCACTTATATGGATTGAATTTGAAAAAATTTATTCCATATTTATAATCAGAATTATTTTTATTGACTTTTAATTTCAAATGAGTCTCTGAATAAAAAAATTAATGAAATAAATTAAATTAATTATTGTGATTAAGTTAAAAACTAGTTTATTTAGTGGTTAATAGTAACGTTCTAGGTTTCTAAATTACCCAATAGTTTTCCAAAACATTTTTTATGGATGTATAGGGATATTATAAACTATTTCATAAAAAATATATCATTATTTTATGTACATTATTTAAGGGGAAATCCCAATAATTTTTTCTTTTTCTATAATTTTCAAGAATGTCACTCCTCATCCATTATAAGAGAATATTAAATATCCCCCATTATACACACCTCTAAAGCCTATTGTTTCATGAATACCCTATAAAATTATTCTCCTGTAATCCCTAACCTCATACTAGATTCTGTTTTTGGAATTAAATCAATCCAATAAAGTATTTTGGTACAAACCAAAAGAGTTACTTAAAGAAGAGGTAACATTCAACATTATGTGTTTTTATTATATTTCTGTCTCCACCCAATTAAGATATTCATATATTATTGGTATATAACAATCTTAGTATCCAAAATATACTGAGTTGTTTTTATGTTATTATTATGATTTAATAATTTATTAACTTCGATAAAATGGATTATGAATTTATCATTTATGTGTACTGTAGATTACCTCCTAGAAAAATGATGTCGATCATTTTTTAACAGCTATCATTATTGGGAATCATGAAGAATATACCATTTATATGTAATATTAATTATATTTATGACATAATAATACATATAGAGTAATTAAATCCAGTAAAACTCTTTTCAATTTCTAACCATAGGGATACAATAATGTCTCTTGTTTGTATGATTGACAACCACCTCTAGAATTGTTATTAAGTGCCTATCACTAACATGTTCCATATAAGATAATAAATGAAACTATGATGAATTTATAAGATATATATGAAATATTTTTTATATTCATAACATAATTATATTTCTAGAAATATAATATATGATTTGAATCATACCTTTTCACTTACTAAAAAAGAGATAATGTTTGAGGATGTGTGGAAGATTTCCTCATTGAAGAAATGTGATTTTTATTTCATCATCACCACATTTGAATAATGATATAAATAATGATATACATTTTTATAATGTGTTATTTGATATATAATTTTTATTCTATAATTTTATATGTTACTTAGCATCTTTCCATAATGATCTTCGAAAAATGGGAACATTACTCATGTGTGTGTAGAACCTACCGTCTCCATGTTATTAATGTCGGTTCATCTATCATAATCATTTCACATTATTGGTTTTAGAAAAATATTTTATGAATAAATATTAATAATATGTTATTATTATTAATATTCAATTGTTTAAATGATTACCACATTTACCTTATTTCACATACCAATGATAGTTTTGGTATGTAAAATGAAAATGGTCAAAACACAAATCTTAATCTTAATTCATTAATAAATTGAACATATCTTGTTCATAAGTGAAAAAAAGTAACAATAAACATGAGAATTTTTATGTATAATATAAAAAAATATCCCATGTTTTTTATTAATGATGATAAAGACTTATAAGACAAGTCTAACTAAGGGTAAGGGGATTTATCTCAATTTCTATTCATTGAGAAATATTTTGATGTTATTCACCAATATTATTTATAAGGAGTATATAAAACCCCTTTGAAATTTTATATAATGAATTTATCTATTACCATGATATTTAATTTCTTTAATTATTTTTCATTAGTGACTTTTGTGATTCATGTGTTTCTCATGTGATAAGGGAGATTTCATTTAAAAAGAATCATCCTTCGGATTTTTCATTCCAACTATTCCAAATCCAAGTCAATGCATTTAAACTGATTTTATCAATATTTTTATATAGACAAAATAATTTGTATAAATTAAATTTTATTTTGTTTATACTTAATTTTTCAACGGATCTAAAAAAATCAATTTACATGTTTTATATAATATTATGGTTTAATAACCAAAGTATTTTCATATTCTTAATGTACAAGGTGAAAATGAATTTTCTACCACTATTTACATTATATTTAATTTGGGTTCATTTATAATCTATCATTTTTCTTAAATTAAAAACCCCCCTTTAGAATTTTGGTAATATTTTTAAATTAAAATGATTTTTATGTAAATTGTTTTTTATTATTGAGAATGGGTTATTAAAATAAAAGGATTTTTTTATCCATAAGTGTTTTTCATAGGTGTTTAAAAAAAATTGAAGATTTTTATGATGAAATTATTTAAATTATTATATTTTACATGATAATTATAGCAATGGGGAGAGCCATATACAACATATATGAAGGGTTAGGCCCCATTATAGGTCATGGGTGATATTAAGAGAGGATATAAGTAGGGTTGTCCCAATTATATCTCAGGAATGAAGGGTGGTCCCTATAATTAATATAAGATGGGTTGATTTCCATTATTTCCCATGGGTGTGCTCAATATATGTTATATGAATGGTGATACTGATAATAGATCTCAAATTCATTGGGTAATGATTATATTGGAAGGTGTCTGTATGGGTATTCCAATTAAAATTATTTTGAAAGGGTTTTAGGAATAAGATTATCTATGTATCTTAAAGGATATTTAATTTACTTATATTAGTTTTTATTATTTTCATTGTGAAAAATGTGTGTTTGTTATTCAGGTGAAATAAATAAGTATTTTTTATATTTATAGTCCTTTTCTGGGAAATGAAGTCATCCATTATTTTAAATGATTTATATTATGAGAAAAAAGACAATAATTGGACTTTTCAGATTGGTATTTCATTGTTTTTTATGTATAATGTATGTCCTAATTCATTAAACACGATACATGAAAATATCCTCAAATGTGATTGAATCATTTCATGACTTTAATATCAATATTATTCAATTTTTTAGGCTGGGGATTTATAGTTGTTATCCAGGTGAGGTTTAGGAAACATTATATGATTGGATAATTTTGGTTTCATGCCCATAAGAGATTTTACATTATGGTTATGTTGAAATGATATAGATTTTTAGGATTTACATGATTTTTATTCTGAAATATATATCTTCCTAATGGGTTTCCATAGAGGAACATGAAATTCTATAGTGGGTTAGATATAGAAACATAATTTTAACATACTTGGGTACTACATCATTAGATATGAACAATCTACACATTACAAGTTTTCATTCATAAGGGACCTAATAGTTTTCCTTTTTTAGAAACATGGAACAAAATATTATAATGTGGTGAAAGGTCATCTGGTAGGTTGTTTTACCGAAGGTATGTTATCGGTGTCCCAATTTATTGTACAATAACAAGTATAGTTCCAGTAAGGGGTCGATCCATAGGGAAAAAGAAGTTATTTTTGTCTTGATTATCCAGTTTTTATTTTTGTCTTAGTGAAGGGTACTAAATTTAGATTCGATTTATAATATTTGTATAAAAAGGTAATTGGATTTAAATTTCCCTGGAAAATTTTTTAATGGATAAATGAAAATATGGAAAATTGGTTTTGATGCAAATATGGATGGAAGTTTGTTGGGGTTTTGGATTCCTATATAGGTTGTTTATTATAAAAATTGATTGTGAGGATGTGTTTTTTATAATAACCTTACACTCTGGGTTTCAATTTGTAACAATGTTTCCCTGATCGGGTAAACTTATGTCTTGAGATGAGGAAACTGAACCTCGGTCCGGTAGTTAGTGTTTCACATTTATTTTTCTAGATTAGTCTATTTTTGAGTCGAGGAATAATTCCAAGGATCATGATTGTATTCATCGTTATTCTTCTTTTGAATCCCTAAAAATTTCACCCTTGGACTTGCTCTGAATTTTTTGTGATAAAATTAAGTGATTGAAGATGAATAAGAAGAGGTTAATAGAACAAACTCAATCATAACAACTAATAAAAATTGAAACACTTTCATATCCCACAACCCCAACACACTGGGTATTTAGTTACACATAGAAGAAAAGATAAAAACAAAACACTTAATACCTAAGGGGGTCATCATAGAAAAATTGAGGAGAGATTGGCTCTTTGGCAGAATGGTAGAATGGAGAAGCAGTTGAATGATGGTAGCATGGATGCAAATGATCTTTCCATCGAACCATCACCCCCACTTTTTCTCTCTTGAAATGGAGGCCAAGTCCTCTATTTATATAAAATAAAAGTACACAATGAGTAGAAAAAGTACACACCGTGTACTTTTGTAGACATGTTGTTTCCATCTTTTTCGCCACTGGTAGGTGGCCTAACATGTCGTCTTTGACTGGGTATATCGTTTATCTTGGTAGGTGGATATAGATGGCGTTTAGTGCCACCAAACATGGTGTGTTCTCTCTTTTATTGTCCACCAACCACTTCTATAAAGGAAGACACGATATATAAATGATGTACACGGCATGTCAACATCTACTGGCCACATGGTCATAGAAACTCTTATCAACCACCAACCGCTTCTAGAATACTATACACATCATGTTTTTTTAGTTCACAACATGTACATGCTTCTGGTAACTGGGGCATTCACTTGTACTAGGCAATCCATGTCTGAGCTTGAATGTACACGGCATGTATATTTATACACGCTGTGTAGTTGTAAATTTTGCTCAGTTTTCCCCCGGTTTGTGTGCTTGGCCAGAAATCACCTGAAAATGAACAAGATCACCAATATAAAAGTATTTATCCAATTAGTAGTAGGTATTTTCAAAAGACATGTTCTTATTTCCAATAAAATATATGGAAATTTATACCCAAATCGGTTGCATCAAACTCCCCCATACATAGTCATTTTCATCCCATCAAGAAAATCTCAAAATCTAATTAAAAGAGTATATATTTAAAAAGGGAGGAATTTAGTTCATCATAAATCTAAATTATAAAGTCACAAGATAAAATTCAAAAAAGGGACTAAACAGTTTAAATTCTTAAGATATTCTAATCATTCCTCATATACAATTCAATTAACTAATTTCATCATCCTTTAAACACATGTTTCAACCATTAAAAAATAAGCAAGCCACTTGATGATCTACCTCACCAATAATATACTCAACACACAAGATATTTAAAATCAACATTATTCTAAATAAATTATATATACACTCTATCAATATAACTACATGAAATCTAGTTCCCTACTTCAGAAAATTGATTTACAAAAATCACGACGACTTCTCAATAAGGATCAGATGACTCTGTGGCTAAGGGATGGTAGGTAAATATGTGAAAAATAAATATATGGCATGAAAAAGGAGGATAAAATCTTAAAATAATAGTGCATGATATTCAAATTTAAGCTCAATGTAAAAGTATCCACAACAAGCTCTGTCAAATTATCTCATCACCACCATCTCATTTAGTTATGTAGGGTTCACAAACCAATAAGTCAGTATAAGTTTCCTTTATCTGTAATATGTTTTTTAAATAATACAAATGTGACTTTTTAGAAATTCCCCATATAGTGGTATTGAACCATTTTTTCCCCAAATGATCAAGAGGCTATCCCCCAAACATAATTTTCTGACGATTCACAAAAATATACCACATACTGCCAATTCCTTCTCTTAAGATCAAGTGAATAATCATGCAAAATTATAAAATAATTATGGTAGGAAGGGAAATAAGCTTGTAATATGGCTTCCAATAAAGGTTGTTTATGGTTTATAAAGGCTTCACGAAGATCAGATATAGGGTATGTCTCAAGATAAAGGGGTTGAAACAATCTAATGCCTCAATCATTTTAATGTTATTAAAAAATTATTCACATTTGGAAAGAAATATTAAAAATTCTAGTATTTATCTATATCCTAATAATCTCTCAAGAAATATGGTATTAGAAAGAATATGACTAAGAGTTTAGAATACTTCTTAGTATTGGAAAAAACAAATAAATAGACAATCTATTTGTGACTTGCATATAAATGATTAACCTATTCAATGTAATTATCAAAGGATTTCAAGTTGCAATTTAGACTATATCAGCAATCATTTTAAAACCCTTATAATCCAAAATAAACATGAAATTTTTTAAAAAAACTCCCAATTTTAGGTTTTATTATTTAGAAATATGAATAACCAAAATTTCTTCATGTTTTCAAATATATCATACAATAATGATGTCTCCTAGATGATGATAAAGGCAAAGAATAATGTGGTCGAGAGATTCCCCCACATACTTAATATCGCACATGGTCCACCAAGTGACACATAAAGGTGTATAAGGGAATGTGGGGATACCACAGAGGACCAGTATGAGGGGAAGTAATGAGAGTAGTAAATCGAGAAAGAAAAATAAAACAACAGAATATGGGAAAAACAATACTCCAATCGTGTATAGGTGAAGAAAGACAGAGAGTGGTGGATAAGTACAATCCAAAGCAAGCCAGAGTACCATTTACGGTCGTGGACATGGAACACTACAATCATACACAACATACATAGGCACAAGATAACACAAAAATATATATAAAGGAAAATATGTGTCCAAAAACTAGTCAGGGTGTCACCTTAGAAGAGGCATCATCTAGTATAGAAACAGCTTGGAGTGAATGATTAGGAGATGTGGAAACTGGGGGCTCAGTATCTGCACTCGGAAGAGAAGTCATAGGAGCTGGAGCTGCAGGAGATGGACTTAGAATAGGAGGCTCAATAGTGATCCCTAGACTGGCAGTAGTAGTGGCAGCAGCTGGGCCAGTAGTGGATATGGGAACTGAATCTCTGACCAGTGAGACAAACGAAAGTGGAGCTATGGAAGAAGGTCCAAGAGCCAAGGTAGGGGCCAGTTGTGGGGTGGTGAAATACCATGAGGATAAATAGGAATCCCCAACATCTGCTTGAGTCGGTCCTAACATCGATTGAGACGAACCCAGTGTTGTTCCACCGCAGCTTGGCGAAGGGAAAGGGATAGACCGACCATTGGTGCAGAGGTAGGGGCTATAGATGGAATCAAAGAATGATGGTCAAAAGAAGGGGTATGGGGTGGGGAAGTTGGAAGGGGTGAGGAAGGAGCAGCTAGTATGTCAGTGGGGGAATAAGGGTTGGAAGGTGTTCGGGGTGGTGCCAGATCAAGGACGCAAGCGCCCCCTGATTCCGGAAAAATCCCAAGTGAATAAGAATGAGAACATCCATCTGTTGGGGGAACCTAACTGGTAATGGGGAAGGGAAGGCTCAAAAACCCCAAGTTGGTGGTCAAGGTGGGTGGCGTAAACCTACTGTACAGGTTTTCCGGATGGACGGTAAACATGGTGTGGAAATAAGAGGCGACAAGGTAAGGGAGGTCTGGGTAGTCGTGCCAGATGACACATGTGAGGAGATTCACGTCACATCTGGTCACAACCCCCATATCCTTGTGGAGGGAAAAAACGATGGCACTGAAGCACTGGTGGTTGAAGATGAGGATATGGTCACCAATGAGGGTACTCTTTTGGGAAGTGGGGGTGTATCGGTGGTCAGGCACAGTGATATCCCACAACATTACAGTGAGCTCAGAGTGGGTGGGACAGGTTAGGGTGAAGATAGGGTGTGGGGTGATAGGATGAGGATAGAAACCACACCCACGACCAAACTCGATCATAGTAAGGTAGAAGGGTCCTCCGCCTAGCGGAAAACAGACCACCGAGACCACATCTCTAGGCGCCTCCAAGTACTCGGGCCCATCTAACTCGAAGGAAGTAGTAAAATCCAAAAAAAATCTCTAAAAATAGGAATGTTGAACAGGAAGATTTTGGGTAATGGTGTGTGCCTTAGGAGATCCTCCCACTCTCCCCAGATACCCAGTTGTTGAGGGACGCTACTACCGAGATAACGGCTGCTCAATGAGATCGGGTAACGAGAGAAATGCCAGACTATGTCATGCACCACGTATGTGATCATAAACACCATGAAAGGGTATGAAACACACTACAGGGACCGGCCTAAGTGTTATAGTAGTAGGGGAAGGCTCTGGGGGCAGAGCAGCTGCTGTAGATGGAGGCCCGCTGGATGGGGCAGCTAATGAAGGATCAACTACGACTTAGGAGGGTTTAGGTAATGTGGCAGTTGTGGGGAAGAAAGGGTGGTGCTTGTACGATTTGTGCTAGATAGTGGAGGTGCGGTGGTTCTAGGACCAACATCAGCTGAGATGGTGAGTTGTGGAAGGATGGACAATAGAGGAGGATTGTACACTAGACTAGCTGGAGCTGGTGTCGTCGCTGGCTAGAGTCAGATCCGATGAAATGTGGGACTCTCACCCTTATTGGAGGAGGCTGGCAGCTTCCCACATGAAGGGTTTATGTCTGCCATATCCTGAAAAAGAAAGAAAAAGAAAAAATAAAAAATAAAATGAAAAGAAAAAGGAAAAGAACAAAATGTGTGAAAACTGAAAAATAAATAATTCCACAACTGGTATGTCCAGAGTAAATGGTGTGTAGTGGAAGTGGGTTAGCATCTTGTGTTCTCTAGATAGACATGCTGATTGAGCATGGAATAGAATAGGGAACGATACACGGTGTGTATCGAACATACATTCCATATACTTGCAAAGTGCTTTGGGTCGTATGTTTCCAAATGCATGACCACCGTCTGATTAGAGCTAAAAACACAGGACACTCCACATGAAAGAACCACATGGCATGTGCAAGAACAGAGGGAAAATGGTTGTGTCAAATGCTAGACACGGACTGGCCGAATGAAATGGTATACATGGTGTGTACTCAATAGACACACCATGTACAGGAACATGGTGTGCACAGCCATGTGAGTAAGGTACCTAGGCACGATGTGGGCTGGTAAGTGGTTTTTACCAAACATACACATCGTGTATTTTCAAATTGTGAATTATTAATTGTGTGGTCGTGTACAGAAGTACACAACCTGTGTTCTTCAAATCATTCACATGTATCGCAGAAGCCAAACGGTCATCTAATCCACAAATCACCCTAAAATCCTATGAAAACATGAAATAAAGGGTGTAGAAGAGTGTACCTAGACCAGGGATCAAAATTTAGTAGAAATCAGAATCCAAAATTTAAAAAATCAATGGATTTTGGATTGGGGAGGCCAAACGGCGTGTGGGAGAAGAAATGGGGAGAGGAGGGGGGGATCTGCACGACACGGGATCATGCTAGGTGGGGAGTGACTTTTATAGCCACAGTATATGGTGTGTGTCACTAGACTACATGCAGGGTACCACAAGATTTTAATTTTTTTATTTTGTTTAGGATATATATATATATATATAGAATTATTATAGTAAACTATATAATAATTAATATTAATAATTAAAATAATTGAAATATTTTATACATAATTTCAAAAATAAAATTATACACGTAATGTATTGAGAAATACACGTTAGGTGTTCTAAAATTGGAAAAAGAGAAGTACCACCTTGGGTCCAGTGCTTGGGGTGAGATTCGAACTGGCAATCTGTTGTTTCGAACAGAATCCCTCAACCACTGAACCAATGTTGGTAATGCGGATTCAATTTCTTATTTAAATATATTTAATGAATAAGGAATATAATACATGGGAGGAAGGGAATTCACGGTGTGTGGTTTTTAATTATACAAAAAGGGATGAAGCAGGGAGATTACCCGTGTTTGAACTCGAGTCTTTTGGATACATGGCCGAGACTCTTCCAATCTGCCAAATTTACCTAGATGTATTTATTTATGTTGAAAACCCTTTCAGATTAGTAATGAAAACATGGGGCACACAACATATATAGAAATACACAATGTGTGGTTTTATTAAAAAGATAAATGATGGAAATGGGGCGGTTGTCAGGAATTAAACCCGAGTCGTTTAGAAATGGTTTCTGGCCCTGGACAACCGATCCAACCCCATCATGGGTTTTTTATAAGCATATATATATATATATTATGAAAAATACCACACACACCATGTAAGAAAACATGATGATAAAAAGGAGGAACCTCATTCCGATGGTAGGTTGGGAGAGATTCGAACTGGTAATGGCTTGGATAAACTTCAGTGACAGTACAATCGGCACCCACATCATCCCCATTTGTTACCAAGTTAAATTATATATTTAAAATAGTTAGAAGATAAACGAAATGGAATAAGTACACACCGTGTGGTTAAGTGGTACACGGCAGGTATCCGCTGGATTTCCAACCTAGAAGCGCTTTTTTTTATATCGTTGGCTCGACCGAAATACCTATCCTTACCTTAGATGCATGGTGGAATGAATCCCCACCATGTCTTCCATGAGATGGTAAATCTTCAGCTTCTGTCCGTTCAACTTGAACAGTTGACCATACTCTCCATAAATTTCCACCAATCCATGATGGAAAACTTTTATTTCTTGGAATGGTCCCGACCATCTTGACTATAACATCCCTGGGAATAATTTAATATAGGATCTAGAAAGGAGTACCTGATCTCTTGGTTGGAATGTTTTTCGTGAAATCATCCGTTCATGAATTACTCTCGTCTTATCCTTGTACAACTTGGTGTTCTCATACGCCTCTAATCGGATTTCATCAATTTTCGGTAGTTGTAACTTATGCTTGTCTTGTGATACCTTTAGATCAAAATTCAGGGCATTAAAGGCCCAATAGGCATTGTGCTCCAAATCTACTGGCAAATGGCATGTCTTTCCATAGATAAGGAAGAATTGGGACATCCCCATTGGTGTTTTGAAAGCAATCTGATATTCCCAGAAAGCATCGTCATGCTTCTTGGACCAGTATTTCCCCAAAGTTTTCACTTTTTATCTAGAATCATCTTGATCTCATGGTTGGAGAGCTCCACATGTCCACTGGTCTGGGGATGGTATGGTGTCCCCATACAATTCCTTATTCCGTACTTCGACAATACTCTTTTCATCAATGTGTTGTCGAAGTGGGTCCCTCTGTCACTGATTAGTACACAGGGAATGCCAAACCTGTTGATAATATGTTTCCTTAAAAGGCGCATGACTACATTAGTTGTGTCCTGTGCTGTAGCAGCAGCTTCCACCCATTCTGAGATAAAGTTGACGCAGACACTGATGTAAGTCTTCCCAAAATATTGGGGGAATGGTCCCATGAAATATGTGCCCAATACATCAAAGATATCAAACTCTTGGAAGGGTTTTGGGGGAATATCATCACTACGTCCCACATTACCTATTATCTAGCAACGATCACAATAGGAAACAAAGGCTTGGGAATCTCTATGAATGGTGGGACAAAAAACCATACAGCAAGATCTTTGTTATAGTACAGTCAGGTCTATGATGTCCCCTAACGGGAAAGGTGGGACAAAATTCCAAGACTCCCTAAACTTCAATTTCCAGGATGCAAGGACAGATCACCCCATATCCACAGGATCAGAACAGCATAGGATCTTCCCAGAATTAGCTCTTGACATCAGAGAGAAATATCTTCATTCAATGGATGGTGAGGTTGGGGTTAATGGAAACTATAACTAGAAAATTAGAAATATCAGCATACCAAGGTATAGGTGTTTCTTTGACTGAAAAGAGGTTCTCATCAGAGAAATCATCTGTGATATCTCAATCTTCTTCCTTCTCCAAATGAGGCAGCTCTAGGCTAGAGAGATGATCAACAACAACCTTCTCTCTCCAATTATTTTCTCGAATCTCTTGATCAAATTCTAGTTGGAGGAGTACCCATCTGATTAGTCATGGCTTCGAATATTTCTTTTTAAGCAGGTACTTTAGTGCTACATGGTTAGTATAAACAATGAATTTAGATATCACTAAGTAAGAATGGAACTTGTCAAACACAAACCCCAATATTAGCATCTCCTTTTCTGTGGCGGTGTAGTTCATCTATGCCTCATTGAGCATCCTTCCGGCATAATAGATTGGTCAGAAAATTTGGTCAAGACACTGGCGCAAGACTTCTCCTACTGCATAGTCATTGGCATCGCACATCACTTCATATTGTTCCTCCCAGTTGGGAGAAACCATTACTGGAACTTCCACCAGGCACTGATTTAGGTTCTCCAATGCTATGGTTAATGGATCATTGATGTAAAATACAACATCCATGGTTATATGGTTGGTTAAGAGCTAGGCTATATTTGAGAATTCACGGAAAACCCGCCTATAGAAACCAGCATGCCCCAGGAATCTGTGGATGGATCTGACTGAAGTTGGAAGAGGAATTCGTGAAATGACTTCTATCTTTTCCAGTTCCACATCTATCCCCTTCGCCGAGATTCTATGACCATGGATGATTCCACATTGTACCATGAAATGACACTTTTTGCTGTTCAAAACTAGGTTAGTGTTCTCACATCATTCCAAAAATAGCTTCATATGTCGCAAGCAAGTGGTGATTGATTTTCCATATACATAAAAATCATCCATGAATACTTTTTGGATATGTTACTCCATGTCATGGAAGATAGAAAACATACAGTGATGGAAGGTGGTGGGGGAATTGTACATGCCAAAGGACATCCTTTGGTAATAAGACTTACCATAGTGGAGAGTAAATGTGCTATTCTCTTGATCCTCTCAAGAAATGTAAATCTGATTGTAGCTGGAATAGCCATCAAGGAAGCAATAAAATTTGGTCCTCGGTAGTCTCTCTAGCATCTGATCCAAGAAGGAAAGGGGAAAATGATCTTTCCTCATGGAATCATTCTACTTTTTTTATCCCACACAGACTCTCCATCCCGTGATAGTGCATGTGGGGATGAGCTCATTCTTTTCATTTAAAATCACAGTGATACCCCCCCCTTTGGGTACCACTTGTAGGGGACTCACCCACATACTATCCTAGATGGGATAAATGATGCCTGAATCCAGTTACATAATTTCATATTTCATCACAACTTCCTTTATGGGGGGATTTAGGCATCATTATGGTTGTTGATATATCTTTTCACCTTCTTCAAGAAGCAAATTGTGGGTGAAAATTCTCGGGATGATGCCATTAAAATCTGCAACTGTGCCCCCAATTACATGCTTTCGCTATTTCAAAACATGCATAAGTGCATCCTCCTACTCCTGGAATTGTGATTCACTAAGTATGATAGAAATTGTTTGATTGTCTCCAAAATACCCGTACTTTAGAGAAGATGGAAGAGGCTTCAGTTCGAGTTCAGGTTCCTTTATAATCAAAGGTATAAGTGATTGCACATTTTCCCACTCCAGAATATCTGGTATAACTACACATTTCTAGTAGTGTCTTCCCTAGACTTCTAGGAATTTTAGGTCCTCTAGTGATTTGTCTGGTTGAATTTGGGGAATTACCAAGTCATCCAATGAAAAGAACAAACCAGATCATCCCCTTCTCCTCTCAAGTGATCAACTATGGTGGTCACTGCATAACAACCCTCATACTCTGAAAATGATGCATAATTATCAACTTTGAGAACATTTTAAGAGACTCTCTTGTGTCCTTCCGGAAAAATTAGGTCCCCCAGGTGCACGTCAATCAGTACCATCCCCGTGGCCAAGAAATGCCATCCCAAAATGAGAGGTTCCTCTTGGTCTTCATCCATGTCGAGAATGATGTAATCTATGTAGAGGATTAGCCTACCCACCATGACCAGCACATCCTCAAGTATCCCACTCAGATATTTGATTGATCAGTAAGCAAGCTGAAGGGATACTCGAGTAGGCTTCGGATCGTAGTGCCCTAGATTTTTATAAACTCTGAGGGGAATGAGGTTGACACTAGCCCCTAAGTCCCCGAGGGCCTTCCCAAACTCACATGGTCAAATTGTGCATGGAATTGTGAAGCTACCTGGATCTTAGATTTTGGGAGGAATTGAATGTTGGACGACCGCTAAACACTCCTTAGTCAGTCCAATGTTTCATAGATCCTCCATCTTTATTTTTCTGGAGATGATCACCATCATAAATTTTTCATATGATTTCTTTTAGGATAGTTCCCATGAAAATGTAATATTGATGTGAAGCTTCTTGAAAACATCCATGAATTTTCTGAACTGGTGGCCTAGCTCCCTTTTCATCATCCCCTCTGGGAAGGGTAAGGTAGCCTCTAAGGGTTTGGCAACCTCCTTTCCTTTACTCTGTGAAGCCTCCATCACTAGGATTTTAGATGGGGAGGGGTTTTTAACTATACCTTCATCATTAGTAGGGGTGAAGGTGTTCCTGGCTATGCTGGTTGGTTCCATTTAGTTCCCCTCTACTCTGTAGTGTGATGGAATATGCCTCCTCCCTCGTGATCTTCTCAGTATTACCCAGTAGTGTACTGGGTTGCCTCCCTGAGAGTTGGTTTTCCAGCTGGCCAATTTGGTTCTCCATGCCTCAAATGGAATCCTCCTAATTCTGGAATCTGGTCTCAGTAGTAGATATAAATTTGTTAATGAGATCCTCTAACTTTAAGGTATTCTCCTGCTGAGGTGGATGTGCATCTGGTGGAGGTGGTGGGTGTTACGGCTGCTGTGGGAGAGGTTTTTGATACCCTTGTTGCTGATAAGAACAATGATGGGGTTATTGAATCCTCAGGTATTGGTTCTGATAAAGAGTCTGACTGTAGTCGAGCGGTCTCTAGGGCGGAGGATACTACTATGGTTGGCCCCAACTTGTGTTCTATTGATCACGCCATGCTAGATTCTGGTAATGATGGGACTGGTTTGGCCCTCGATTTTGGGCAACATAGATTACCTTGATCGTAGAAGGGCCACCTTCAGAACCCATGAATTCTCCCATGATGTGGTTATCACCACATTCATTGCTTTCTAGATCTTTTACCACGTGTATATGGGATGGACCCTTCATATTGAGTATGTCAATCTTTTTGGACACATCATCCAACTTGGTAGCTATCACAGTTGTGTAATCAATATTATTCATACCTCGTTTTTATGTTCCCAACTCATAATTCCACTGGATGTTTTTGGGATACATGTCTTACAGTAGTTCGAAAAGCTCTTCGAGGGACTTCCTCATAATTGTACCCCCAGTATCATCAGTCACCACGATCTTTGTATTCATCATCATTCCTTTGTAAAAGGTTTGGACCTGCATCAAAAGTTGGAGTCCGTGGTGTGGGAATTTGCAGAAAGTATCCTTGAAACGCTCCCATGATTCATACAATGACTCTATGTTGTGCTACTATAAGTTGTGAATTTCATTCCGCAGAGTCATCATCTTCGAGGGTGGGAAGTATTTAGATAGGAACGCATGGGCTAGCTCCTCTGAGGTGAGGATAGATCATTGCATCATACCTTTAATCCAGTCATTTACCTTATCCCTTAGAGAGAAGGGGAAGATATGAAGACTGATGGTGTCTGTGGACACTCCGTGGTAATGGAACATGTCGCAAACCTCTAGAAAATTGCAGAGATGGGCATTGGGGTTATCACTGGGTAGGCTGACGAACTGAATGGTGTTTTGGATTAGATACGTAATGACAGTCCTGATCTTGAAGTGTTGGGCATGCACTGACAAACGAACGACGCGTGTGTAAGCTCCGTGAATAGACGACATGCTGTACTCCATAAGAGTATGGCATGGAGGTGGCTGCTGGGGGAGTGGAGACGGAATGTATTGCTATTTCTGTGGGGCGAAGTATGGCCCCTAACCTAGCTATAAAAATGGAATCTACTTTGGTTGGAACTGTTGGAGCTGTTGCGAGCCATACCCTGGAGAAACTGGAGCATGCTAGTTCCAGTTGTCATCCATACCAAATGGTTTTCCAACTCCTTAGACAGCAGCTGAATTTCCTTCTTCACTCTACTCTATGGGATTTTTTTGGTTGTGCTCCCCCATGTGTTCTTTCTATCTCCTCAAGAGTGTCTGTTCAATTTCTGGGTCAATTTGGAAAAAACCTGTTGACTCGACCTTCTAGGAATGTGTGAGGTAGCTTCTCAAACACTTATAGACCCTCACAATACTAAACACAACAAATGTAAATGAGGAAGAAGAAAGATAAATAGAAATGTTATTAGAAAAGAAAATTTTAGGGATTTGTGATTTTTATTTCAACCAAAATTTGGTACAATCTTAATATAAACAAGGACAAAATTAACTTTTCATCTTCCCCACCAACGACACCAAAATTTGTTAGGTCATTTTACAGAAGGAATGTTATTGGTGTCCCAAATTATTATACCCTAACAAGTATAGTACTAGTAAGGGGTTTATCCCTAGGGAAAAAGATGTTATTTTTTTCTTGCTTATTTAGTTTTTATTTTTGTCTTAGTGAAGTGTACTTAATTTAGAGTCGATTTTAAATGTTTGTATGAAAATGTAATTGGATTTAAATATCTTTTGAAAATTACTTAACAGATAAACGGAAATACAAAAAGTGGTTTTGATTAAAATGTGTAGGTAAATGCATTGGGGTTGTGGAATATTTTTGAGTTTGTTGATTAAATAAAATTTCTTAAGAGGTTGTGTTGTTCATAATAACTCAACACTCTGGATTTCATTTTTTAACAAGGTTTCCTTGGTTCGGTAAACTTATGTCTTGAGCTGGGGAAACTGAGTCCTTGGTCCGGTAGTCAGTGATTCACATTTCGTTATTTGGCTTAGTCCATTTTTGAGTCAATAAATACTTCAAATGATCATGAAAGTATTCGTTTTTATTTTTATTTTGAATCGATGAATTTTTTTTCTTGGTCTCGCTAAGAATTTTCAGTGATAATATGATGTGATTGAAGAACAATAAGAAGTGGTTAATAGAAAAAAGAGATTCATAACAACTAATTAATATTAAAAATATTTTTTTTCCACAACCCCAACACACTGGGTATTTAGTTACACATAGAAGAAAAGATAAAAACAGAACCCTTGAAACCTGATGTGTTCATCGTAGAATCTTCGAGGAGAGATTAGCTCTTTGGTATAATGGTAGAATGGTGAAGTAGTTGAGTGATGGTAGCACATTAACAGAGCTTCTTTCCTTCATACATCCACCCCCTCTTTTCCTCTCTTGAACCAGATTCCAAGTCCTCTATTTATAGAAAATAGAGGTACACTGCGTTTGGAAAATCTACACACCATGTAATTTTGTCAATATGTTTTTTATATTTTTTTTCCAGTAGGTGGCGTAACATGTCGTCTTTGACTTGGAACATGGAGCCGCCTGTTAGATGGATATACACAACGTGTAGCGCTTCTATACATGGTGTGTACTCTCTTTTATTGGCCACCAAATACTTCTCTAAGGGAAGCCACTGCATATAGATGATTTACACGGCGTGTCAACGTCACCCGACCACATGGGCGTGTAGGATTCTTCTCAACTAATATAACATCCTTATTTACATAGGCTTCCTTCCATATCACATGATGAAAGATGGATATGGATTTATATTTTGATTCATTAATCAACATATAAACAATGGAACATATGTTGTTTCAAATCACATAATTAAAATTTTCTTTTTGATTTAAAATATATACTAATTTCTACTCCAATGAAGTGTGCACCATCCTTCCATTGTGATAGGAGCACTTTTGTTTTGATACACATTCTATAATTTTATTCCTATTTTTTGTTTTATAAATTAATTTTTTTGAATCATTTTGGGTGAAATAACTAATTTTAAATAATATATTATTGATCACAATTCACCTAAAATGTTTTCCCATTGTGATGATTGCAGAAATAATTCCACTTTTCCTACATTAAAATGTTTACATAATTTTTTTGTGGGGGCATCACTTTTCCCTCATCATCCCTATGATGTAACTTCTTCAGAAGAGTCTGAAATCTCTTATGGTCTTTTACTAAAACCAATAAGACAAATTTCATACAGAAATATTCTAAAATGAAAGAAGTCTATAAGGTATAATGAACACTATTTTAATGTTTCATTATATAATTTTTCAGTAAAATAGAGAATTTATATTGTAACATTACTGTTATATATTTATAAAGGTTTTTATTTGTTATAGTCTAGACCGATTAACATGATTCAATATCAATCACCACATTCATCCTTATTGTAACCATGTGATAACTAATGAATGTTGACTTTTTTGGGGTCAATTGGATTACTGTGTTTCTTTAAACCAACCTCAAATTTTATACCAGGACTTGTAGCCTTGATAATTTTATTAAAAACTATAAAGTTGCATCATTATTTTTCTTTAATTTCTACCATCAACATGTTGTTGATCCCCGAATAATTTTATATGTTCATCATCAATAGTATATTCCTTCTGTGGATTAGATACATCATCCTGTTTAGAACATATTTTTTGAATGAGTATTCAAACATTTAATTTTTCTTGAATAAAAACAATTCAATACACTCCATACATAAAATTCCTGAATTTCATCCATCTTGCATGAAAATTGTTATTGTCTTGAATATAGATATAATAATTAAAAACTCTAGTACAAATGACCTTCACTAGATTTAATTAATCTGTTCTCATATACTTGATTTCCTTCTATCTCTTAATAATGGGAGGAATGCTAGTTCTAAAGAGGGTATCCAATCCATCATCAAGAGATGGAATAAAATCAAGTGTATAAGGATAAAGTGTCCTAGGAACCTACAATAATGGAATCACTCAAAAATTCTACTCAATTGAAAAAGAATTGGAATAAATCTCCTCAAATGGACTTGATGAAATGAATCTGACGCCACCTATATTGGAAATCAGTTCTATCTACTTAAGGATACCTCACCATCAAATTTTGGATATTTTTGTAATCTACCATAAGATCCCTCCAATAATGTCTATCCTAATAAAGGGTTATTTTTTCATTTAATTCTCATTGTTGATAGAGAATTTTTTTAACTCTTATAAATGAAATGAATACATTTAATGTAATCCTAAACTTATAATTATTCTGACATATTACCATAAAATCATAGAGGAACCATAGATAATTACCATGATTGAAAATTGCAACACAAATATTCAATTAGATATGTAATTACGTCTAGGAATGTCTTACTTTAAAACAAATAATGATATTATCGGTTGTAAAATATAATATTAGGGAGGTATTTCTACAAATCAATCATATTGTATAATGAAAATTCAATCATACACCATGAAAACTCACACCAAATATAATAGAAGATATAATATTTATTTTACCATATTTATAAATTGTGGTGATAATTTATTTTTGATTTGAACCTTTATTTTCCCGAAAACCATGGATAGAGTCATATTTTATGATATCATATATTGTATGATAAAACATGTTTCAAATCCTTATATTTTATATATGTCATACCATCTGATGTATAATAGCTATATAAAATGGTTGAACAAATAAATCATTCATATCCTAATATATGATATTGACATAATACAATATGAAATTTATTAACTCAATAAACTAATATGTTAATACATTCTATTCTTGAATAACAAGTCTTTGATACCACTTATGAGTTTTAGGGTATCATCCTATGATCACCAAAAGAGTGTTAGCTCCTTAAACTAGTGATAAACAATGATCAAAGAAGAAGAGAGCTTCGTTTATGGAATACAACAAAGGGTCAATTACAATAGGGGGATCATATTTATATTTTTTGTATTTAGGACATGGATAAAAAATCACAGGATATATAGAACATTAAGATACAAACCATCAAAAGTATATTTTAATAAATTTTAATTCACTGTACAGTTATTCCCCATGTTATAGGGATTTTAAAATTTCATTTTATCCTATAAATTAATGTTATATCTATTTTGAAAAGTAAATGTATTAATGAATCACTTATCATTGATTTATTTATCAACTATCCAACTATGGATAACTCACTCACTTTTGGGAAATACACTCTTTATATATTGTTGTGTATTTCTATGTCCATATACCCAATGATTTCTCAACACTATCCAATCAAGGGAATGTTTTAAAAAAATGACCATACTTTTCAGACCAAAGAAATTCCCAATCACTCCTTTTAACACAGGGTTAAAGTTTAATAATATTATTGACTTAATTAAAAAAATCTCACAACATGCATCACTAAAATAATTTCTAGAACATGACTAATAAATTCAATATTTTTATTAATTTTATTAATATATTATTAATAAAAATCATAAATATAAATTAACCATTTCTTGGTTTAACAATTTACATGAATAAAAAAAATCCATAAAACATGTTTTTATTATTTATACACTTACCTTGGTCCCTATATGTTCATCAATAATAAGTTAGGGGACTACTTGGTATCCAATAATCCTTAAAACCATAATAATTAAGCCTTTAGAATCTATAATATAGTATATAAGATGAATTAAATTTGATAAACTACCCAGATTTTAGATCCCAATATTCTTCAAATGAAGTGAAAAATGAGGGGGGATGAATGTTATACTTGTTAATGTTGAGAGTAGAGTAAATGATCTATGTGTTTCTCTATGGGAAAATAAGATAGAAACAAAAATACATAACATATGAATGGAGAAGAAGAAATAAGAAAAAAATAATTCTATATTAGAAATGATAAGAATAGATGTAGGGTTCATCATGTTTAAGAAGAGTGAAAAAAACAAAAAACACGAAACCAAAAACATCAAATAACGATACATGAAGAGTTTAAAATAAAAGACAATAGATTCTAGAATTGATTAATCTAAGGGAACATAGAAGAGCCATGCTACCAATAGAGGAGTTATGTAAGAACATGAGAATCGTGAGAAAATGAGTTGTGGTTAGGGTTTTTTTAAATAATTGGGAGATGTTTAACCAAGCATTCAAAAGAGCAAGGATAAAGATCCCTTTTATCAACGTGAAATTTCTATGTCCTAATAAAAGCAATAGTTTTCATCTTTTTTTAGTGATGATAAATATCGATGTTTTCCATCACTAAAAAGAAAATTTCAATGACATATTTATCAGTGCTATCATTTTGGAACTGCTAAATATATCTTTTAACAACCCCTTTTTTCACTGATATATATTGATCTTTATCAGTGATAAAAAGGTATTGATAAAAGTTTAATAATTTAAATTTTTAAAATGATTTTTTTTATAATTTTATAAATATTTAAATAATTTTATTATAATTTTATAATAATTTAATTATATAAAATTATTTATTTATAATTATATAAAAAATTATTAAAAAATTAATATTTATTTATTTAAAATAATTATTAATTTATAATAATTATAAATATTATAAATGTACATTTATAGATATATTTATTTATTAATATTTATTTACACATTTATTTAGCAATATTAATGGATATAAAAACTAAATTACAAGCATTTTAAACATCACTGAAATTAAATAATTCAAAATGAGTATAGTTTTAAAATAATCAAAAAATGGATATTTTTTATTAATTAAATATATATTAGTAAAAAATATTGATATATATATATATATATATATATATTCTAGAGTATGAATACATATTAAAAATACTACAACATAGTAAATAAATATATACAAATAAACAATATTAAATGATCAAATTTAAAAGTAAAATAAAAAATAAAAAAAAAACAGAAATGAAAACGTAGCATTAAAAAAAATTGGCTGATTGAAAACCTAATATATATTAAATGTATCATGATATAATGAAATTCTAAAATGTAATAATATTTAAAAAAAATTACATAAATATTAGGTGTATAAATTACGTAATTATATTTGTGTTTGGGGTTATATACTAATACCATAATATATATAAATATATATATATATATATATGTGTGAAATAAAAGAAACACATGATGTTTGATATTGGTTAAATTGAATAATCAAACAACATTAAAAATGAATAAGACATTAATATGTTTTTAATTAACTTATTATAAATATTTTACCTATTAATTATATATATTTATTTAATATATACTATTCATTAATTTTTATAATATATATGTATATTAAAAATAATTATTTTTATCAGTAATTATATAATTAATAAAATATTTCATATTTTTCTTAATTTACTCATTTTATATTTATTTAATTAAATTTCATTTTATTCTGGACCATTATCAATGCTTAAAAAATTGATAAAGGGAGATATTTATCAATCCTAAAAATAAACTGATAAAGGTAAACTTCTATTGGAACCAATAATAAAGCACTTATAAAAGTTTTCTTTATCAGTACTAACATAAAGCACTATTAAAGGCATCCTTTCATTGACACTAAAAAAATAAACAATAAATGGTTCCTGTTATCAGTGTTGATGAAGGGTTTATTTTATCTATGCATAGTTTAGTGCTTATAAATATGAACTTTATTAGTTAATTTTTCTATCATGGATAAATTCGACCACAGTTAAACACCCATTTTGTAGTAGTGAAGATGAGATAACATTCATCATTTTATGACCCATGAAAACAGATGGGTTTCACTAATATTATATCATAACCCATTAAATGAAATGGGTTTCATAAAATTTCTATCATATCATTACTTATGGAAGTATATCAGTGTCATAGTCATTTTATCAAATCATATCCCATGAAAAGAAGCTGATTTAAAAGCATATAATCCATCATGGAGAGATATTGGTGTAATAAAACCCCTTCTATCAAAACATTATCAATTTAATAAATTATATGGATGGTATTCCTACATAACATTATTAATAATTCCTAATATGTACAATCATATATAATCATATATGGAGAAGGATTTTTAATGGCCACAAGGAACATTTATTAATGAAAATAGATTATCCTAGAAAATCATTTTCCTAAAACCATTTCTAAAATAATTTTATTATAAAGAAATCATTAAATTTTTATTTAAAAGTTTTTTTATGGAAAATATATTCCCAATTTTGAGAAATTATTTTTAAATCATAATGAATTTTGAAAAAAAAAATATTTTTAAATTTCTTAGAAACAACTAAAGGAACCATTAAAATATTTTGAAAATAATTTTTATTGAAAATAAATTGAAAACTCATATATAAATATTAAAAAAATATAGAATACCTTTTTATTTTAAACCAATTTAAAATAAATAAATTTATAGAAATTTATAAAAAAATATACTTTAAAATTTTCCTTGTATACATATAAAGGAATAATAAAGGAAATTATGGTCATGATGGTGGATAATTCAATACAAACTAAACATTCTGGTTACACCATAAAATGTTTAGAAAAGTTCCTTGATCAGAAATAAGAAGAGCATTACATTTAAAATCTGATTGTAAAAAGGTAAAACATGGTTATAAATTTACTTTAACCATTATAAAATAACAATACTATATGTTTGAAATGTTTTTTAGAATTCATGGTTTTAAAGAACATAGATTTATGAATTAAGGGAGAAACAAAGTAATATTTTTATAAAAACATTTTCTTAAGTATATTATGTACCAATGAGTGAGAAAATGGTACCATTACATGGATATAACATGAATATACCAATAATAAGAAAATTCATTACATTTATTAAGATATTTTCCAAATGATTCCACCAATGGAATCATAATCATAAATAATCCTGATAAAAGATGAGATTTTAGAAATAAAATTCTACAACATGACTAACATAAAGTCATAATCCTCAAGAGTGATTAGCATTACATTCAAATTAAAATATCTTAAAAAAATAAATTAATAATAAAAAATGTTATAGGGTATTATATGAACCCCATCTTGTGATATAGGTTCATAACATGACTTGTTTCTCAAAGAAAGAAAATAGAGAAAAAATTATTGTATCAATATGGTTACTTTTGAAACGTAAACCCCATTAAAGATAAATTATAAAATGGGTTTATAAATACCCAAAATTTAAATATAATTATCATTGAATACATTCATGTTTATTATAAATATCACACAAAACAAATGAGTCTTGAACATGGAATTTATCTCACAAATATAAAAAGTGATATGAGAGAACCCATATCATAAGTCTTAACATTCATCATACACATTCAGAACTCATATATAATAAATATTATTTTACTATAAATCTACCACAAAAATATATTATTATATATAATACAAAATATTTTTTTATAACTTCATAATACCAGTTTATTAACAACTCTATGTTAATTTTACTTTTTTAGGTTATATCTTTTTGGTTTCTAATTTTATTTTGGCCTTTTATTATTGATCCTATTACATAGATAGTGATTTAATTATTTAAAGAATTTAAAAGACAATATAAATATAAAACATATTTAGTATATTTTTTTTATTATAATCTATAAAATATATAAATATTAAATGGAATACATAGTTCATGGAGATGGTAGGTCATATGTATGCATGAATGTTGTTTCAGTTTTATTTCCATATTAAATGAAATAAATAAAATTAAAAATATGTGTATATATAAAATATAATTCCAATAAAATTATTATATCATATATATCATATAAATGTACTAATCCCATTCACAATACATTCCATGTAATGTGTGAATGAATCACATCTCTTTGAGGAGGCGGGTAGTCCACACTTCCAAAAACAAAATTCTTGTTTTTACCCAAAATTGAAACTGTGAAGGTTTATATTATATAATAACTAAAAAAGAATAAGTAAATCATAAATATAATATATATCATATAAAAACATAATGTCTATTAAAATTCACATCCATGAGTCTTTATAAGAAAAATGGACAACATCGTTTTGCGAGCCGGTAGTCCTCCTCACACATGAACTGTAAGTTGGTTACCCATTAGATGGATGTATATGAATATGTAGGTCAAAAATTTAGAAAAAAACTTATAATATTATTTGTTATAGTTATTTTTTTATATAATCATTTTATAAGAATAATTTAGGATGTGGGGAATGAAAATAATTAACAGATCATGTGGATGGTCATTACATCTTTTTTTGGGTAAGTCTTTTTGATTTCCACCATAGGGATTAAATTATTGTATTGATGCCCTAATAAAGGATTTTAGGATGATTTTATGGATTTATTAGTATATTTGGAAATATTTATTCCTATAAAAAGTGCTTCAGATGTGTGAATAAATTGGGTGGTTGAGTTCTTTTTCATTTTGGAGGAGGAGTGTCATTCCATTAAATTTTTGATAAAGAAAATTTTTCCATGTTTTTCCATACCAAGTGGAACAATTAATTTAAAGTTTTTTATAAAAATGATTATATGGTTGATATATAAACATAAAATGAATTTTGGACTAGTTTATATGTAATATTTGGCCTTAACAATAGGGTTTAGTCCTTTTTTAAGTTAAGTTTTCTCCAAATTACTGAAATTATTCTTAATCACTTTCACTAATTTTTATGGTAAAAAAGTAAGTTGAAATTATTTAAAATTATAAATTAGTCAGATTCCTAATATCGAATCAATTTTTTTAAATTCCAAAACCTAAATATTATTAAATTAATTTAAATTTAATGTCGTAGACGGGACGATAATGTGGGTTTTTAATTTTAAAATTTCCAAAAGATTGTAATGTTTTAATGACAAATTTTAATTAAAACTAATTCCAATAACCAAAATATATTAACATTATTTAAAACTAATATAAATTTATATTAAAAAAACTAAAAAATAATTTAACAATAAAAATAAATTAGTTGAAAAAGTATTTTTGAATTAAAATTTAGTTCTTGAGATTATTCATAAAAAATAAAATTTCTCACTGAAATAAATAACATTTACCTAGAGTATATTTTTATATTCTAATTTAAAAAGTGAAGATTATTTTATTAAAAAAATTAATAAAATTTGTAAAAAATTATATTTATATGTTTCCATCATTAAAATATGGTAAAACTACCTTTTTGAAAAAAAATTATTTCTATTCCTAAAATTGGAATTATTTTTATCTTATACCAATAATATTTATTAAATGACCATAAAAAATATTGATTAAATATATAATACTTAAATTGTATTGAAATTTGTTTCAACATTGTTATTTTTAATTTATTGAGATAAAATTCTTTTTGTACATTAAAAAATAGTTTTCTTAGAAAAGTAAATTCATTATTTTAAATTATTTCTTTCATACACTTTTAGAAATTGATAACGAAATAATTAAATTCATATACCTATATAAATCATATTTTCACAATTTATTTAATCTTGTTCCTATCATACATTCCAATAGCTTGGTAGTAGCTATAGTAAACCTCTAATAATAATATAAATATCATATTTTAGTTCAATAAATCTCGACCTTCCCTGTTATGCTATGTGTTAATGGAACTCAGAATTATGTTTAACATAAAACTAACATAATTTTTTTGTACCAAATTATAATCTATATTTTTTATTTGGAAAATGATTAATGAGTAGTTGCATATAATGAAAGGAAATCATAGTTATTTTATATATAAAATCTATATTCAGTGTTGTGTGAAACGAATAATGTAAAAAATATTAAATTAATTCAGAAAAAAAAATTATTCAAAAAATCCTGGGGTGATATAATGGAATCGAGAGGAAAATATCTTTCCATATCTACATCTTTAAATGGTTTGAATTGGATTGGTTTGGTATATTACGACGATGGATCAACTGAAAAAACTATAAATGGTGGTTGTATCAAAGCAAGGGAGGAACCTAAACTACCATGAAATGAAATGTCATTAGTGGAAAATTTCATGAGAAACAATACCACCTAATTCAATATATCATCAAATGAAGTTGAAGAAAAATTATTTATCAATTCTCTGGATATGATATTTGATGTTCTGAGAGGTTCATAACATCAAAATTTGACTCCTTACCTCAATCATTTTGAAGGTGAAGTTGACCGATGTGGACCATTGGTTAAGAATAATAGAGAGAAATGTGATCATGATGTAATGGAATGAAATACATTTATGAATATTTTCCTTGAGAAACTATTACCTAAGGTTGATAATCTTAGTACTGATAAATAATTTTTGGAACTGAGGTAAAACAAAGTAGTTTTAAAGGCTTTTTATAAATAAAACATCACAATATGGTAAAAGTATGTTCTAGATATTATTTGAGACATTAATAGTAAAATGAATTCATTTTTTTTAGGATAAAATTAATTCTTATAAATATCATTCAGAGAATAAATATTTATATTTTATGAGATGGTTGTTCATTTTAATGAGAATGTTGAGACTATGTTTTTATACAACTACATTCCATGAGATTACCATAGTATGAAACAATAAAGGTGGTATGAAATGAGTAAGAATCCAAATAAGAATTCTACTTGTATTCTCAAAAAAATTTCTATATGTGATAAAATACATTTCAGGGGGATTTATGTCCGGATCTTGATGTTTTTTACTGGAGTGGTATGTTTGGTTACAGGGTTCATAAATTAAATGAAAAGTGTTATGAACAATTCCCTAATGAGATGAAAAAAAAACTATCTTGCAAGTGGTTTTAGTTGGTATGAGTTGGGACATGATGCAAATGTACGATTGATGTTACAAACATAGAGTAATAATCAACACAATCAGATGCACAAGGGGGTGTAAAAATAATTTTATACTTCTACTATTGATGTTATGTTATATGATGAAGTGTAGATAGATCTAGGGTGCCCAATATTTTTCAAATTATGATAATAATACCAACGTCTTAGGAACCCCAAATTTTAATTTTTTAAATTATCTTAATACCTTGGGATACATTTATTATGTTTTTATTATTGTCTGATATATATGTTTAATTGTAATTTTAAAAATAGTACAAATACTTTTGGGGAAATAAGTTTAATGGTATTTGTGACCATTAGTCTTATATATTAATTGAATTTTGTAGTTTCAAAATTGGGTATTATTATTATTGAAATTTGGGGAATAATGTATTCTTTCATCACATGAATGTTTTATAATTTTCGTAATTATCTTACTATGTGATAAAAAATTTTGTTTGGGACAATATCTAAATATTAGAGGAATATATTGTTATCCCCTTGAGGATTATAAGACCTGTTTTAAAATGAATATTTTGATTCAATAATGAAAATGTTATCTTGAATAGTCATTGATTAGAGAATAGTATGAGGCTGTGATGGACATTGATTATTGGATGAAATTATATTCTCATTAAATATGTATATATTTGTATCCTATTTGTCTAGATAGTAAAATAATTTTCCAACTCTAGGAAAATATCCTTCAAAAAAATGTTATCCCATAACCTTAATTTATGGTTAACCAATGGTCTTCTCATTCATTAAATAGTTATTAATTTGAGTCCATTAACTTTATATTGATCATTCACATTATTATGATTAATAACCTCAATCACTCTATTTAATTATTTATTCTTTTCATCCATATCTAAATCTTATTTTCCTAGCTATGTTCTCCTATTTATAAATTTGGATTGTATTATTTCAGATGACCTTCATATATAATTTTATCTCTTATTAATAGGATTTCTTATTAACTCTTTATATTATGGGATTCTATTAATTATTTATTAAAATGTTAAAAATTTTATAATCAAGATGAATTTCTAGGGAGAAATTAATTTTAAGGGGGTGTAGGATGTGATATCCTAATATATTATGAAATATATTGTATTTAAAGTTAATTTAAATTCTATAATAGCATGAGTGGAAAGAAATTAATTGTTTCACATTAATTATATGTAAATTAAATTTTCTCTTACAGTAAATGTATCATCAAGTTTCATCTATAACATGGGTTCCATGCAATATGAGGTCTTACAAGACAACAATATATTATTGATATTATTATTTAAGATAATAATTATAACCTAGACATTAGGATGGTTGGATTTAATATGATTAACTACATTTTAAAAAAATAGTATCACAATGTATATACACTTAATTCATTTGTAAAATATAAATAATAAATTAAAATAAAAACCAATTCAATATTAAGGAAATGTTTATATAAAAAACTATTTATAATCCGAGAAAGGAAATTTTTCTTAATAAACTAAATTAATCACAATTTGTGAGATATATGAATAAAATTTATGTATTATATATTAAAAAAATACATTCTTCCAAATAGTATTGAATTCCCTAAATAAGGAGAAATTGAATTTTAAGTATTAAAAGATTTTTTTCCCTAAAAGATAGTTTTGAAAATATTTAATGGGAGAATTATTTTAAAAATATTTTTTACACTTTAATATTTTTTATTTGAAAATGAAAGAATAATTTTTAAAATAAATATGTAAAAATTATATAAGGGTAAATTTCTTGTATTTTTCTAAGATGCTTCATTTTTTTGAATAGTGAAATATAATCAATTTAATTTAACGGTAACATTTCTTGGAAATAAATAATAATGTTAAATTATATTTTAATTTTTTTTAAAGACAAATTAATTAAATAATATTTTTATTAATCCAAATTAAATCATTTCACTCAAATAAATTCTGAAATTTTATGTAAAATCATAGTAAACTTCTGAACATTTTCACATTGAAGACACAGTTTCACGTTTCATTTTCAAGATGGGTTTTAAATTATATTTTTTCAAAACAATTGATTGAATATGGAAATTATATTAAATATTTTGAATAAGAATAGTTTATACTTTATTGAAATTTTAACATATTTCTTTACCAAAAATATTTTTAAAAACAATTAAAAGTAATTATAGAGATTATATTCAAAATTAGTTTAATTAGTAGTTAATCTGAAATGATATATTGTGGAAATGAAAAAAATAATTTTCCAAAAGAAATCATATGGAAATATTTCAACACTGTACCGTATTTAAAAAATTACATTATTGGAGGCCCATGATGTAAAGGAGACCTCCCAATAGTGTTTTCTTTTTTCTATTTCAAAGAATTACTTCCCTCCTCCGCTATAAAATGGAATTCACTCTACCCCAGTATAAACACATATAAAGACTTTTGTATCATCCAAAACCAACCAAAATATACTCTCTTAATCTATAAAATCATCTTATAATATTTTATTTAGATGTAAATCTATCCAAGAAAGGCTTTTTCTACAAACCCAAAGTAGTTACCTGAAGAATCGACAATGCTCATCAAGTGGAAATTTTATATTATTTATTCTCTATATATTAAAATTCATATTATACCATGATTATATAATAAAATGAGTTCCAAAAATATACTGATATGTTTTTATGTTAAGGTTAAAACCTAAAAACAAACACACATTAATCATATTTGTTATGAAATCACCATTCGTGTATATGGATGACTTCCACATCATGGAACAATGACATTAATTGTTTTCCTTCACCTCCTCCCATGGTTGGGAATTCAAATTTAAATGATTTATACCTATGGTATTTATAATATTTATGATATACTAATATACATGGTGTAATTATATCACATACACCATTTTTACATTTCATAACATAGTGGATACAGTAACATCACTCATGTGTATGGAGGACTATTGCATCATGAAGAGATGTGAAGCTTCTTCCACAAACATGTTACATATATAGTAATAATGGTAAATATAATGAATATATATGATATACATGACATATATATGATATTAATGATGTTGTTATATTTTTGTAAATATAATATATTATTTTATTCTAACCTATTCACACATTGAAAAAATGATAACACTATTCGTAGACGTGTGGACTACTGCCTCTGTTATGCATTGTCAATATTATTATTATTTTTCATCACCACTTCAATAGAATGATATATATATATATATATTATTTGTTGTTTTTTATATAATTTTCATCTAGTAATGATTAATCTTACCTGCCTTCTTTCTATAATGTCCATGAAAAATGGGAACATTACTCATGTGTAGTTTGAACTATCTTTTCCATGATAGTAACGATTGTTCATTTTTCATAAAAATATTCCCTGATTGGTTTTAAAAGAAAATTTTATGATAAAATATGACGATTATTTAATGGTTATTATTCTGTATGTGTTTAAAGATGAACTCATTTTCCTTAGTCAACCTACAAAAGTTAATTTTGACATATAAGGTGAATGTTGTCAAAACACACGACATTATACTAATTGATCATTTAATTGTATATAACAAGCTAATAAGTGAAATAAAAGGAATAATAAAAATTAAATTGACTGTATAAAAAAAATTTAGTTGACATTTGATTATTTTTCCTGTATATAAATACACTTATGACAAGTCAGACTCACGATAAGTGTAAGGTCCTGATTCAGGTGCCATGTAACAGTGCCTCGAGCAGGTCGTTCACATGACCTTAGGCATGTCTACCCTTATGATAGAGGATGCTAACTATATTTGATGTTCGGTTAGTCAGTCATGGGGAGAATATACACTCTTTTTTGAGTTTAAAACACTAGTGGTGGTATTTAAGCAATAGAGGAAGAATATGTAAATCGTAAAAAGTATTAATGCCATAAGAGAACCAAAAAAATAAAATATTCAAGTGAATTGGAAAAACATATATATCAATATAAGATTCAAGTGTCTAAAATTTAACTAAAAATAAAGACACTAAGAC
Organism: Viscum album; assembly: GCA_963277665.1. Lineage (NCBI taxonomy): Eukaryota > Viridiplantae > Streptophyta > Magnoliopsida > Santalales > Viscaceae > Viscum > Viscum album. Next base: position 1,958,621,367 of record OY728127.1, read on the forward strand.
TCCCCAAGTGGGTTCCAAACCATGTCTGGTCTCCTCTTATAAGCTCCATCCCAAATTAGTAATCAATCACATGGCCTTTAACCTTAACTTGTCCTACAATAGTATAATCTTACAAGGTATTGATTAGGTATCCCAAATAGGGTGTGATAAAAACTCAGTAATCCACCACTAATGGTATCTAAAACTAGTCCAGTCAAAATAAAGTGTTTTTGGTTATATATGAAATAAGTATAATGCATAAATAACCAGTTATTAGATTATCGTTTATTATTATCTAACAAGATTAACTCAAGGGCTCATAAGTAGACCCATACCCCAATACTAACTTCATCTCATTCAAGAGACCGATGTGTTCTAAAGGAAATATCATATCTTAATACCTTCTTATCACTAGATCTCCATGTTTTTAAATGTGATATGATATCTCATTACCTGATTCGACACATGTATGAGAATGAAACCTTTTGTTATGAGGTCGTAACTCAGAGTGAAATTATTTCCATTTGTTAATTTCACATTTATAAGACACATTTCCATAGTTTCTAATATCACAATCATTTGAAACATGACTATGTTACCATACATACTCCTCAATAGAATTATTGTGTTCCCATTCTCTTAGTCATGACTATAATGACCATGTTAGCATGTATACTTATCATTAGAACGACTATGATCCCATTCTCTTACTCATAAGTATGATAACCAAGTTACCATTTTTTTATCTCAATTTTGAATGACCATGTTCCCATTCATTCACACATAATTAATTCTTCATTATTTATCCACATCAATCCCATCACTAATTCTAAAATTAGTTAAATACAAAAAACAATTATTTTACTCAAAAAATAACTAAAAAATTCAATAATCAATAACTAATTCCAATAATTAAATAATTAATGTCACAATTCACATCCCAGTAATTAATTTTTCTAAAATTAATTATCCCATTCTAAATCGCAACTAATCTTAATTAATTCCACAATTAATTATCTAGATCATGATATCAAATAACATAATTAATTCAAAATTAATTATCTCAACATAACCAATTCGATATCTCATAATTAATGCACTAATTAATTTTATAGATTACCATCCCTAAATCTCATAATAAATTTCGTAAATTAATTATCTATTATTTCACCCCTTAGTCTAATGATTAATTCCTCAAAAAATCATTTAATTCAACAATTCTTCAATAAATCAATCGGTCAACCTAGTTAACCTAATTTAAGAAAAACAATTGTAAATGAAGATAACAAATATGAAATTTTTCATATACATATCAAATCTACGACTATGGGAATTATACTTCAGACTACCTACCAGAAATCATTGAAAAACGTTTTCTCAATGAAAATTCCTAAAATCCAAGCATCACAATGTTGTAGATCTAGCTTCCAGATATACATATCCAACCCAAAATGAAGATATCATGATCTATTCAATTTACATCTAGATCTACAATCTTAGATATATATATCATCAAATAGTTTTTGATATAATTTAATTGAATATATCTACTAGAAAAATATCATGTATTAGAGAAGAATGAATGAGTTATGCATCGTGGTGATATCCACATACTTAGAGAAAATTGGATCTTCGATTTGGCATTACAATCTTTATGAATGGAGGATAGAAGACATGGTAACCCCTATAAAAAGTTAGATAATTTTGAAAAAATATGTTTATTCCAGAGTTTGGGTCTTATATGATGTGTTTCGGGAGTTTCAGGTATTTGAAAATAATTATTCTGGTGATTAATAACCGCACAAAATGTTTTTAGGTTTGGGGATCATGGTTTAGAAAATCACGTGGAAAACATGCCCCGGTTGTGGGAACCTCTCTTCCTAGGCTCACATGGTTTACTATGATAGGTGCATGGTTTACCCTAATCATTATCAAACCATGAACATAGCTTTTTTCACAAAATTTATTAAAAACTCTACCCAAACACCCGCCATGTAACAACTCCAAACAAAGGTACTTAAATAAGCATGAAAAGTACCTAAGTTCAGGACTAGTATAACTCTAGAAAATTTCAGGATCTTATAATATCCCCACTTTATAATATCACATCCTCGATCTACACTTCTATTCCATACTAAGATTCTGAGCTAAAAATATTAGGCCATTTAGCATTTATATCTGCCTCCCATTCCCATGTTTCCTCTTGCACACATACATTTTTTCATAACTAAAAAACTATTATCATAGTATTTCCCCTAAACTCTTTCTCACTACAATCCAACACACATATCAAATAATCCTCAAAGGAAAAATCTATCCCAAGTTCAATCGCATCCACATCTATCACATGAGAATGGTTTGGCTGATACTGCCATAGTTGTGAAACATGTAAGACATCATAAATATCACTGTATTTTTTTTTGAAGATGCATTCAGTATGCCACCAACCTGACTCTATCCACAACCTCTAATTGTCAAATAACCATAGGTGTTAACATGCCCATCCACCATATCCTATTGTGACCCAAACTCGGTTATACCCAAAGGAACACATGACCACCCTCTATAAACTCTACAGTTAATTTCTATCTATTAGGATATGACTTCTATCTACTCTGATCCATAACAATATGTTTCAGAATCAGTTGGACCACATCTGTTGTCTCTTGCAAGAGACTCTGTCCCAAATACACTGACTCACCAGTCTCCATCCAGTATAGCAGTGATCTAAATTTCCTAATTTAAAAAAAATTGAATGGTTCCATTTTATAGTTTCCTGATATATGTTATTATAAGAGAAATCCAATAAATCAAAGTTTTTTTCCCAAGATCCACGGAAGTTAAGATCACATTCCATTAGAATACCCTCAAGAATATATATAGTATGTTTCAACGACCTATATTTCTATAGTTGGAAATAATTACTAAATAAAATATGTACACCAAGTGATTTCTATAATACCTTCTTGAATTGTGTGGTAAAACATGAATCACAATCTGAAACTATAGTATGTAGCAGTCTATGCTGATGAAATATCTCCCAAAAATACAGTTCTCCCAATTGATTTATTGTAAAGGTTTATTTTATAATAGGAAATGTGCTTCTATTGTTATTGGATCCACAATGACTAATCTAGGGTCATTCATCTTAAGAATCATAGTGAGTTCCACCACATAAATCCATTCTCACTTCATCCCACTTCCATTTTATGAAAGGAAATGATTGTAGTAAACTAACAGGTCATTGCTTCTCCTAATTCACCTATTCATATGTAAAGAATCTTGTCACAAACCTTGATATCTTAAATTTCATGTCTAGCCACAAAAACTGTCATTATAAGTCATGGTACATTTTGGTTACACCTGTATGCACTACCCATTTCGAGGCATGAAATTCCAACATGAGCACCAATTCCATGCTCGTAGCTACCACAATTCGATTCTTCGCATATATGATTACATCCATATCTATCAATAAATATGAAGATATAACCCCACATCCAAATCATTACCTTATGTAAATCCATTCCGGATCCTCATATAAAATATCCTAAATCCATCTCAAAAGTGTAGAATCCACTGCAACTGAAACCATAGTACATCTAATATTGACTCCCCTAAACCACCAAATGCATTTCAATAAGAAAAGTGTTCATTATCCACTCAACAATTGATTCATGAACCACTTTCATATGAGTTTTCCTACTCTAAGAATCAGAATTAATATTTCCCTTCTCAGGGAATATATTCTAGTTCAAAATCGAATAACTACATATACTCAACCTGTATCGACTGTAAATATATTCAAAAAACATTGTGGGAATATATAGATCAATATCTTGTGATTTATAGAGACTGTAAAAGTTTCACCCCAAAGATAATATCAGAAACACTTAATATCATAAGATACATCTTCCATCATGAGGTCATGCGTAAGGAAGTTATATTATTGATTCTTCAACTACTGAGACATAAACACCCCAATTTAATCTCTCTGCATAAGAATAACTCTACGTCTAAACCTACAAGCATCATATAAACTGTATACTCCAAACCTGACTCAGGTGGGATAAAAAATGTTGCTGATGATAATCAATTCTTAAACTCTTGAAATTATCTCCCACAAGCTTCTTCCCATTCAAACTTTAATCCCTTTTTTCTCATGTACAAATGTTATCCAGACAAATAGTAAATGTCTTGGATAAATCTCATGTAATATCCAGATAATCCCAAAAATCATTGGGTATCAGAAACATTCTTCAGATGCTCTCAAGAAACCAATAAATGATCCACATCTAGTTCTACTACAACACCATCCTCTAAGTGGATGGGCCCTTTAAAGTGTACTTGATTAAAGGAAAACTGAAACATAGATAGCATGTCGTATAGCTAATGATATCACAATTTACTCAGGATGATGTCAAGATTTTGGGAATAATCATTATGAGTCTTGGAGTACACCAAGATATCATCGACAAAATTCCACAAAAAACTGATCTATATATGCGTGAATTCTCCTATTCATAAAATCCATAAACAATGTTGGATCATTTTTCACCCCAAAAGGCATTACAAAAAACTCATAATTGTCATACATGATCCTAAAAGCAGTCCTAGATATATCAGAAGCTAGTGCTAAAAATTGATGATTCCCTGATCTCAAATCACTCTTTAATAACATTCAATCCCCCTTTAAATAATAAAAAGTTTTGTTGATACATGGATGAAGATATTGGTTCTTGACATTCATATTATTTAACTTCTAGTACTCAAGACAAAAATGTATCCTCACATCATCACTCTTTAAATAGAAAATGGATGATCCCCAAGGAGACATACATGGATGGATAAATCCATTATCATTCAACTCCTCCAACTGAGACTTGAGCTCTTGAAGTTCAGAATATTTCATTTTGTATTGAAGAATGGATATTGGATCAACCCTTGAAAGGAGATCAATAGTAAATTCCACATCTCTCTCGGGCTGTTTCCTAGATAATTCTTTAGGAAAGACATCCTAAAATTGTTGTACTACTGGTGGAAGGACATCTTGCCTAATACCCCCATAATACACCAATAGACTTTCAACATGGGCTATGAGCTCTCCTAGTGGATGATTAGTTTTCCTTGACCAACCCAACTATATATCCCACTCCCCATTATGAATATATGGGTCACCCTTAGGATATTTAAACATAAATCACCTATTATAACAGTCGATGGGGGCTCAATATATGACTATCCAGTCCATACCCATAATTAGCTTGATGCCTGACATATAAAGAATTTAAAGATCCCGTAGAAAATGATACTCTCCAATATTTAGTGAACATCCACTCCACAAATAAATGTCTCTAGAGAATACTCCAAATGGTGTATATGTTGTAATTATCCCACTCACAAACTCCTCCTCTATGCTCAAACTGTGCTAAGTTTTTGTTAATATAATGGAATGTGATGCACTGTAATCAATAAATGAACCAGCTAATGTAGGACCTACTATAACAATACCTCTCACTAGTGATGGTCTAGCCTCACTATCCATAAGTGTATTATATACTACATGTAACTGTATTTCCCTCTTCTCTATGATGATGAATGACTCCACTATGTATCACCAATCTATTGATGTGGGAACTCTTACCTAGAAAACCATGTCCACTACCTCTACCGCCTCATCTAGTAAAACTCCAAATTCTATATTGATATAGTTTACAATATCCTCTTCCCATTCACTGACTCTGCCGAACTGTTCATTAAGTACCAGTCTCTTATTGCGACGTGTCGATTTTCTGTAAATGTCCCATCGTTTCACAAGATGGAAACTATAGTGGTGGTCATGAAAAATGTCTACAATAGTTTCTCAGCCTACCACACTGATGAAATTTCACCACAGTAAGGAACTACCGACTAAAATGTCATGTCTGTGTACTCTTCTTCCCATTATCTTGGAAAACTTTGTCATAACAACACTTCCTTCTCTCATAAGTCACACCCCCTGATCATCCAATAACAACTACTTGTCCAATAATAGAATCCTCCCTAGATTTCCCTTCATATATGAGAGCCTGGTCCAAAACATCCACACACTTCTTTAATCAAAAAAGATTAACAAGGGACATAATCTCACAATTAATTCCATCTTTAAATCATTTCATAGTAGCTCTATCATCTCATGCTAACACTGGAGGAAATAATTTTTGATCTGTGTAGTATCTAGATTAATCTATCACATACATTATATCATGTGTACGAAAAATAAATTCTGCATCACTATCTTATCTCATTATCTTTAGATATATGTTCTCTAAGAACTTCTCCATGATGTCATTCCATAATATACCATTTTTTTTCTCAGTTCACACCTAAATGATCAACTAGTGCTTCACTGATCACCATATAATTCATAAGCTGAATTGACCCTCTTATTTTTGAGAGTCTCTAAATGGTCATTTATTATCTCTATCATCTAAACCCATTATTCAGCTCCCCCAGGCCTACCCTCTCCAGTAAAAGTTTGAGGGTGATGTAACTAAAATTCCTTTTCCAACTCAGAAATGATTTTCCCAAGAAGACCTCAGTCTCATTCCATGAATTGAATGAAGTGAGAAAATTTCAATCGAAACAACTCCCCTTCATCTTCATTAAGCACCACTGATTCCTCATGTTCCTCAACAATAATACAACTCTTTTCCATGCCCCTCGGTCATTCCTTCAACAAGAATCTTCTTTTCATATTATATAAAATAAAATACACATGTCTTAGGTCTCATAAAAAAACCTTATAACATTTACATACTATGAATAAACAAAATATTCACAACATGTCTTTTCCCTACATCTTTCCAAACAGTCTAAACTGAGTCGTTATCACTCCCCTTAATAATTGTACTCCGAGGTTTTGGTTAACAAGGGTAAACACAGTATCATAAACATGTTTATCATTTAGAAATACAATTATTCAAATTTTAACTCATTTAAAAATATTTTTAATGCATGTTAAGAACCATTTTTTTCATTTTAATATAGAAGAAAGAAAAAACATTTCATGTTCCACAAAATAACCATAAATTCTTTTCTCATACACAATAAAAATGATGCATGTAAAAATAAAAATGAGTGATCGTAATGATCCCTAAAGGCTCAAATCTCATTACATTATAGGAGAATAATAAATTCTAAAAATTCTCAGAAAAAATAATCACATCACACCCCAAGTTCATAAAAAATGATAAAATAGTAACAAATGTAACAACTAACAACAATAACATCAGTCCCAACCTGAGTAGTCGTGTTTTTCATCATACATGGAGTTGAAACGTCCATGCATGAGATCATTAGAAGGACCCAAATCTTCATATTCTTCTATCTTCCTATCCCAAAATAGTAAGATAATGAAGAATAAATAATCCTAGACTTTGATACCACTATATAAAGTCAGGACCAGGTTTCCATGCAACATTTCTTAGAGCCGGTTTATTACATGACCTCAGGCACACCTCCTCGAATGCTAGAGGAATTCAACTAGAAGCTAGGGTATAGTAAGTCAATCATTGGAATACTATAACATATTTTATCAGATTAAAACACAAAAATAAGTAATTAAGAAATAGGGAAAGCATATATAACTCATAAACAGTACCAACGTCATATGAAAACCTATTAAAAAAATAAAATATTAAACTAACATAGAAAACATGCCATACCAATATAAGTGTCATGTGAACATAATGAAACTAGATATAAACCCCCTAAAACTCCCCATTTTGGTTCTGAACCATGTTTAATCCATTAATCCAAGCTCCATCCCAAACCAGTAATCTATCCTAGGGCCTTTTCCCTTAACTTTTCATTTAACAATATAATATATTTGGGTGCCGATTAGGAATACCGAATAGTGTTTGAGTATAACATAGTAGGCCACTATTAATGGAGTCTAAAACTAGTCTTGTCAAAAGATAGTGTATGTAGTTCAATAATAAATATATACGAAGCATAAATAACCTGTTATTACAATATCATTTATTTATATCTCAATACATTAACTTCAATATTCCCATGGAGACTCATACACCAATTCCATCTATGTATAATTCGAGAGCCTGAAGTGTTTCCTAGATAATATCATGTCTCAATACATTATTCTTACTGTTTCTCTATGTATTCAGAGGTGATATGCTATCTTTTCACCTAATTAGACTCATGCCATAGTTCGAAATTTTCTCATTTGAGGAAATTACTCAGAGATCCATTATTTCCATTCAATAATTTCACATTTAAAATCCACATTTCCAAAGTCACCAATATAAAAAATGTATATAAGATGACCATGTTATCATACATAATCCTTAATATAATGATGTTGTTCCCATTCCATTACTCATTAGAATATTTACCATGTTTCCATGTATACATCTCAATAGAATGACCATGTTCCCATACTCTTACTAAAATGTATAATGACCATGTTACCATTTACACTTCTCCAAATTGAATGACCATATTCCAATTCATTAACACATAATTAAGTCACAATTAATTATCAACATCAATATCAGTAATAAATCAACAATTAATTAAATACGACATCTAAATTGGGTAACTCAACAATTAACTAAACAATTCAATAATCTATAATTAATTAAATCAATTTATTTATCAATGACACAATTCATTACAAAATAATTAAGTTTCCCAAAATTAATTATCCCATTCTAATTATCCACTCATCAAAATTAATTCTTTAATTAAATATCTATATCATAGTATTATAGAACATAAATAATGCACAATTAATTATCTCATCTTTACTAAATTGATATCTCAGTATTAATCTAATGATTAATTATCAATATTATAATCCCTATATCTAATAATCAATTTCCCAAATTAATTATCGAATCGGGAATCCCCATTGTCTCATTATTAATTTTTAAACTAATCATTTAAATTAATCAATGCCTATATTAGTCAATTTGTTATCCTAATTATCCAAATTTAAGAAAATTAGATAAAGGATGTTATTAATTCAATAATTTTTCATATAGGAATCAACTGCATGAAAATGGTAATTAGATTATATTCCACCTCCATCAATTCATTGATGGATTTTCTCTTAATATAAATCCAATATATTCGAACACCACAACATCATAGATATGAGTTTCGGATAATTTCCCAAACCAAAACATAGATATCATGATAAATTAAATTTAGATCTAGATCTAAATTATTTGATCTAGATCTCACAAAATAGGTTCAGATCTACATAAACAGAGGATATCATCCAACAAAATATCAAGGAAGAGAGTTGAATTTATTGTATACACCTCGGTATGAGATCCAATTACATAATAAAGAGTTGATATTTGATTTAGGCTTTAAATCATGATGAACAGTGGTCCAACAACTTTGGATCCCCTCCAGAAAGCTATAAATTTTCTAGAAACATTTAATGTTTATTCTAGGTTGAATATGAGTTGTTTTTAGGGTTCAATGGATTTTAAAATAAATTTTCATGGGATTAATAATCGCGCCCATAGTTTTTTTGAGTAGGGGTGGATGGTTAGGAAAACCATACGAACCTCACTATCCAGGCTATCACTATTCCATGGGTTTTGGAATAGGGTTTGTAAAACTGTGTTCCATCCATGAGAACCGATCTTCCAGGGTTGACATGGTAAGCTGGGCTTGGTGCACAGTTTACCCTAACTCTGCGACAACCATGCACAGACCGTTTTTCTCATAATTTTATAAAAACCACAACCAAACACACACCATGTAATAACTCCAAATAAAGGAATATAAAAAATCATGAAATGTAACTAAATTCATACATGATAAAACTATATCAAAGTTATAGATCATATAGAAAGGGACTTAGTCACAATTTTCATTCATTGAGTCATGTATTGATGTTATGCATCAATGTTGTTTTAATATTCATATACATCCCATTTGACATTTTTTATAATGAATTTATCTATTATAATCATATTTAGGATTTTAAATGTTATTATTTAATGGGATTTATTATTTAGTTTTTTTTCAAGTGATAAGGAACGTTTTTTTTAAAATAATCACCTTTTATATTTTTTCATTTGGAATTTTCCTCTTCTATGTCCATGTTTTCAAAATTATTTTTATTATGTTTTTATATAAACATAAAATATGTATATAATGAATTTTATAAATCTATTTATAGTAAATTTACATTATTTTAAATGGATTATTTTTAAAGTTTTTATATGCAATTTTCTAAAAATGGAAAAAGGAATGATCTATTCTTAATCTGCACTGTGAAAATGAATATTCTGTTATCGTAGCCATTATTTTATTTTTATCTTTCATTGAAATAACTCATGTTTAAATAAATTAAAAAACCATGTTACCTTTTGGGTTAATTTTATTTTGAACGTCTTTATTTAAAGAAAATAGTTATTTGGTATTGAAAATCATTTATTAATTGAAAATTGTATTTTAATGTGAATGTGTTTTACATATTTTTTTAAAAAGAGTTGATCAAAGGGATTTATGATGAATGTGATTTATTAATGCTATGATACATGAGATTTATATGAAATGGTTGAACTTTATAGGACATATATAATGGTTTGATAGCCATTATAACTCATGAGTTATCCCAATATAGCCTATATGATAGGTTGAGCCCCGTTACAGCTCATGAATAGATGATGAGACCAATATAGCTTATCAAAAGGGTTGATCCCCATTATATCACATAGGTGATTCTGTTTTAGCTTATATGAAGGTTGATACCCATTATTTATCTACAAGGAATTGAGTAATGACTATTTTGGAGGTTGGTAATATTGTTTTTTCAATTAAAAAAATTTGAAAGGGATTTATGAATATCTTTATCTAAGTCACCTAATAGTGATTTAATTTCATTATATAGGTCTTAACGGTTTTATTTGAGAAAAAAGTATTAATGTTTTTCATGTGAGATTAATTTACATTATATTCTTAAAAAAATTGAAGATAAGGGTATTTTTGTTTTTGAGTTTTAATGTATTATATGGAAAAAAATCTTCATTTTTATGTTGTATCTCTTACTATTATGTTTTTGTCTTCATATATATTTAATTTATTTTTTTTGGACTTACAAATGGGTAATGGAATGTAATATGTCATGTTAAAATTCATGGGAATTTTAAATGAAATTAAATCATGAATAATTTTAAATGTTTTATATTATTAAAAAATGGCCACTATTCAGAATTGTCCACATTGTATGTCATAATCATGTTATATATGAGTTATGGCCTAATTCTCTCAAACTATAAACTTGAGAAGTTTCTTAAATGTTGGAGATTGTATTGTTAACATAATAATCAAATTTATGAAATGTTTATGCTTAGGGATTTATATCAATCACTAAAAAAATTAATATACATATAACCAAAAATACATTAAGTGTCATTTTTTGGCAACGTCTTTCTATTAGGAAACGACCAAGTAAATTTATGGGGTCTATAGTTCTAATATACCCACTAGAACTGATAATGATATAAACAATAATTATTACTACATATATAATGAATTGGAATATTTTTTATATGATTGAAGGATCATAACCAGACAATATTTCGAGATATTGTTTATTAGATTCTCATAGTCCTATGATACATGAATAAAAAATTAACCCCACCCTTTTTCTAGAAAATATTTTTTATTACATGATGATGATAATTTTTAAAAAACAATCTATTAGTAGTATTTTAATTAATAGGATACCCATGATAAATAATATCATCAATTCATTGTATAGAATGTGAAACAATATTTCACTTATACAGATGGTATATTCATGGTATATAGAATTTTTTTTGGTATTGTGATGACTATTCTAGTAATCCTAAACAAATTTCTATATAGAGAGCTAGAATGACCAATATAAATCAGAACCACTTAATCATTTTTAAATATTCCATAAATAAATTTTAATAATTTATTCTTATAATGTATATTTATGAAGAATTATTTATATAATTTCATGTCCCATATTAATTATGAGGTCAAATATTACATTCCTGACCGTGAAAAAAAAGTAGTTAATGGTTTTAAATCTAATTTAATTGTATTTTAAAAATATTTTAATAATATAAATATGATTAATATTATTTTGGAATAACAAAAATAACCATAGAAAACTGGCATAAATTTCATTCTTTTCCAGTTGTTTGAAAACCATTTTTAATTTTAATTGATTGGATAATTCCTATAATAATGAGATTGATATAAAATTTATTATTCCTATGATATTTTAAATCTATTTTTTTTAAACAGTTTTTTTCAATTAATCAAATATTATATTTCAGAAGGAATACCCACTAATTCCTACCTTGGTCAGTGAATGAAGGATCAATGATGTGAAATCAGAAATGTGGGAAGGAGGCCCTGCTAATAGTAGATATCCAAGTGATTAGGGGGACATTCACCAATTAATATAACATGAATGTCATTAAATTATTAAGGAATAATATTATTGTAAATAAGGAGAATCTTGGAGAATGAATATGCTTTAAATCAATCAATATATCTTGTTCCAAAAATAATTTAATGTCCAAAGAATTTTACATTCTATATCTATTATTTAGTCATAAAATGAATACTTTTTTCATATTTATTTTGAAAAATAATATGAAAATATTATAATTAACATAATTTGATTTGTTTTAGGTTTCAAAAAACTTTTTATTAATGAAAAAAATAGTGATCATTTAAATTTTTTTGGATAAATTAAAAAAAATAGAAATTTGAAATTAAACACTGAAATATCATGTTTTCTCCAATTCATACCAGAATTGGAGTTAGAATGATCCTATATCAAATGTGATTGTCAAAATATAAGTGTCAATCCAATATCTCCATGAATAAACTGAATAAATATTTTTAATAAAAAATTCCCCGGAATTTATTTCACAATTCAACAACCACTACTCACATCATAAACGCAATTACAATATTTTATATCTTTCAAATGATCACATTAAAATCCATGGCATGTTTAATATACTCCATATAATATAAAAAAAATATAATCCTCTCATAATTATAAAGGGGTTAATGAGATAGTGTTAGTTTTTATAAATAAATATATAGGACACCAACCTACTATTAATGTGATGAAAAAATCACAAAAGTGGATTTTAAAAAAAGTATGCACAACAAGATGTATACAACATACATAAAAAAGTAATTATTGACATGATCACATTCTTATGTTAAAAATGATATGCTTCATCCATCAAAGAATGAATGTTGACTATTGAACCATATTCCATTACTCATTTTTCAGTTATTTGTCATATTTTGGCATAAAAAGATGATGTTAGTAAAACAAATCATATTGGAATTTTCAATGGAAGGGCCTATAGATAATCATTTTTAAAATATAAGGATTTATATATCTATGTTTTCTATTAGTAGACAATATTTTTTATTTGATATTTTTATTTTAATTGATTCATTTTTTGGATTATTTATGTTATACAAGTAGAATTTATAATCGACAAATTGATTAATGACTACAATGAGATTGTATAACAATTAAAATATTTAAGGTCCACTCCTCAAATACATTTTTTAACAATTCAACTTATTTCAAAAAGATAAAATTACTAAATTGATCAAGGGAGTAATTATATTAATGTTAAAATAAGATATATCACCATTAAGATTAATAAATCCTCAATCAAATGGAAAAAATAATAAAAACCCATAATGTGAGAGAGACCAAAGTTAAATTCACATCAATAAATAAGTAATATTTTTTGAGATTATGATGTTAAACATATATTATAGGCATTGAAATATGATGTTATATTATTGAATTCAAATTTAATTTTTGGTAAAAAATGGTTTTAATGTATTTTATTACACATATATTTTTCTAGTGATTTAATTTTCTTCATATAGTATTTTTTTATTTATGATTATTATTAGTTGATTTTTTTTTTGATGATATATGAGGAGGATATTCACTCTCCTATATCTTTAATGAAGATATTGTATATTAATAAAAGTTTTGATTTTATATTAGTATAAAATAATGTTTTATTTTATAAAGATTTTGGATATTACTCATCGGAAATGTAACCCCACATTATTTTAATATAAGAACATTTTTGGTAATATAGTGTTTGAAACTAAACTATCAGAATATACGAACCTTGATTTATTGTTAATTTAGTATGACAACAATTACCTAGCCGTTGAATTAGCGAGTAAGAATACAATTAACCAAATTATAAAATATTTACATAATTCTCATAATCTATTAAATTAAATTAATTAATTCTTTTGAAATAATAACAGTATTTTTAGTAAGGTCATATTATTCATCAAATATATGGTTTATTAAAAAGGTTTATTCTTTATTCTTGAGTAAAATAATATAAATAATTTCATTAAAATTTTGAAAACATATTTTCTAAACAGGATATGATTTTTGAAATAAACATGTGAAAATAATAACATAATAAATATTTAGGATTTTTCTATAAAGAATAACTTTCCAATGAATTGTGAAAATAATGATTTTTATTTAAAACATTAATATTTCCAAGAATTTAATAATATTATTTTATTTTAAAATTATTTCATAGTAAAATTTGTTCCTTAATATTATTAATAATCGTATTCTGTTAATTATAATTACTTTAGGTATGAATTTGGTAAAAAAATATTATTTTATACTAAAATGGAGTTTTTACGTAAAATAATTTTCATATGTTTATCGATATGAATCTTAAATTAAATTTATTCAATTATATTAATGAATACATGTAAAATTTATTCTGTATTTTCAATCCAAAGATCTAAATTTTGTTATTTTTTCTTCTAATTTGTAGTCCTTGTGAATTCTAGCCATTATAAAAAAATTTACACTAGTTATAGTAAATTGAGTAAACTATGATAAAAATAATTTGATAATAACAATAAATTCACCATAACAAATGATTTAATTTTTTATGATCATATTTCATCAATATGAATAAATAATTTTGAATATATATATCCTCTTGTTTTCATATGACCATGATTTTGACAAATAAAAAAAATTGAACAGAGAATTCAAGAATAGTTTTCCCTTTATTTAAGTGTATATACGTTTCTATATTAGTATAAAAATGGTTTTGTATTAATATTATTTTTGAAGTTAATAATATTTATTTATCACTGTAAATTTTTTATTGATGAAAAAAGATTCTCAAAAAACTAAATTTCACCGATATAGAATTTATTCAATTTGTAGGATGATATAAAATTGATTTTAAAATTGATAAAAGCAATATTATTTTATTGAATTATTATTTTCCACAATAGTGATGATAAAAACTAATATTATATATTTTTTGTGCCTTATATATAAATTTCACAGTTTTCTTGTAGTTTTAAAAGTCAATTTTAATGAATTGTTCCAAAATTGATGTCAATGATATATTATTATAAATAATACATTATGAAATGATTTATAACTCATAAACATCCAATATTATATAATTTTAGTTGGATAT
This sequence comes from Viscum album, assembly GCA_963277665.1. NCBI lineage: Eukaryota > Viridiplantae > Streptophyta > Magnoliopsida > Santalales > Viscaceae > Viscum > Viscum album. Next base: position 1,958,636,888 of record OY728127.1, read on the forward strand.
GGTACAAAATATCATCATTTGTCCATTCATATTTAAATTTAACTTGTATAGTAATTTTACTGACCTCTAAGTAGTAAAACCATATATAAAATAGTCATTGTGAAAAATTACTAACATGGGTTAAATAATAAGGGTGAAAAATAATTTATAATTGTTAATTTTATTTAATATAAGGGGAATTTGACTCATAATAATCTAATATTTTAATATAATCAATTATGATCCATATAAAAAGATAAATTATTTTAAATTAATTTAATACAATATAAAATTTTAAAACACACTCTCCCCTATAAAATTAAAGGGGACCTCCCATAATCTTTTCACCAAACATCCTGAAATTTTTTTGTTTTTATAGACACACCTAAATCCATTCATTAATTACCTCTCCATTTTTTGGAGGGTATTTTTGATTAGAAGAAATATATGAATACTTTTGTTGTAAAACTAAAGATATTGGTCCAAGATTACGTATACATCATAACTATGTATCTTAGTTTTCATTTCTTTAATAACATTTCAAATGTAATTAATACAATATTAAATAATAAAACCATTATATTCTACATACATAGATGTTATTTTGTTAATTTCATCACCTAAATCTATATGGTATTCCATCAAATTTGAATTGAAACCATCAGTCGTGTGTGTAATGGACTACCACCTCACAAACACAAGTAATTCATTTTTAATCACATCCACTTATTAATGATTTTAATGATTAATTTAATGAATATATGTTATATTAATGACAAAATAAAAATTATTAAAAGATAATGTATCTATTATTTTCTTATATTTCTATTCACAAAAAATGATAATGTTGTCCATCCGTCTGCGTAGACTACTACAGCCATGAAGCGATGTTATTAATTTTTCATTATAACATTCCATGTATGGAATATATAATTTTATTTTTATAAATAAAATGGTTTTTAAATTATTATCATCGCTCTGTACGAAAAAACTAATACACACATGTTTCCATAATGAAGATTCAAAAATGGAAATGTTACTCATGCGAATATATGATTTAATATCTCCACGATTATAACATAATTTATTTTTCACAACCGTCATTAATGATTTATTAAAAGTATAAATAATTTATAAAATATATAATTATTTAATTATTATTATTTTTTAGGTGATGGAATAATTACCTCTTTAAAACAGTGATCCTACCAAAGTCATTTTGGATATATGAGATGAATATGACAAAATTGTTTGACCATTAATCAATATATAATGTAATTGCATATAACAAGGTAATAAAAAATAAATTCTAAACATTAAAAGGTTCTAAATAAATATAATAAATAAAATATGTTTATATTATTGGGAGGTATAGATCATATTTGATTATTCAAACTCATGTTAAGGGACTTTATTTTATAAAATACACTTTCTGAGCCTCCCTTTATCCAATTTTCTTCAGTTTCTAAAGTTATTAGAAAATATCATTTAAATGTATTAATATTATTCTAAAATAATTATATTGGAAATATTATTCCTATATTGAAATTATTTTAAAATATTCCAAAAGGTATTTTTTACAGGATGTGTTCTCATTCTTTATAAAAGATAAAAGGAATACACTATTTTAATGTATTTGATTGCATCTAATTTTCCACTACAATAAATATTATTTGAAGATTAGATTCATTTATAATAATTATAAGTTTATTTGAATGATAATAATATTTCCCTTATGGTTTAGGTATTTTATTATTGTAAATGGTCTTTAAAAAGGAATGGGTATTTTGTTATCCGGGAGTATTTTGCATATGGGTTCAAAATAGTTTTTCATTTTTTATTGATTAAATGGTTAAATAAAAAAAATCATTATATATAAATTGGAGTTTTTTATTATTATGTGTGTTCCCAATAGAGGTTATATGATGGGTTAACCAATAAATTTCACTAATTCATTGGGTAAATATATTAGAAGTCATCTATATGGTTATTGTAATTCCATAGGTTATGTAAGGTCCTCATAAGGGTTATTTAAAGATTATGACTCTAGGAACGTACATTAAATTTATATGAATAATTATTATTTTTCATATAAATCATATTATTTACCAATTTAACAAATTAATATGGAATTTTATGGGAAAAAGACATGTTTTGGTGAAAATGTTTTAAAGGGTTCTAATTTTTTATGTAACCGTCATGATTTTTATATTGCCATTATATATTAAATAATATTTCTCTTATAAAGTTAGATTTACAATTTAATTAAAATAATTCTTGATAAAAATATATTTTCCAATTTTAAAAGAGTATTTTTAGAAGATAAATAGTTTTTACAACCAATTTCTTTAAAAATATATTTGAGAACATATAAAATAATATTAAAAATATTTTGAAATAAAATTTCGTTGAAAAAATCTTGAAGAACACATAATGAAAGACTGAAAACGATTTCCAAAACTTATTCATAGAAAAACACATTAATATATTTGAAGAAAATTTTGAAATATTTTATCAAAGAACAAACTTGTCAATACAAAAAATTCACCTAAATGATTGTTATGATGTCAGGTAAATCTATACATTTAAAACATTCCTTTAGCACCATAAATATGTTAGAAAATTGACTTGATTAGAAAATGTAAATAATATTCATTTTAAACCCATTTTTTAAGGTAAAAAATGGGTGAATATTTAATGTAAGAATCATAAGATAATATGATGATATTTTTAAAAAAATTTAAAGAACATGGTTTGAAAGAACATAGATTTATAACATAAAGGTGAAAAATATTTGTAATTTAATAAAAACGTTTTTGTAAATATCATAAGTTACGAAATAGTGGAAAAATTGTGCCAATAAATTTATCTATAATTACTAATAATATAATATGACAAGTCATGATATTTATTAGTAGATAGATCATAATATTCCATCAATAAAATCATAATCCTGAATAATCTCATTAAATTATGAGATTATATAAATTAACTACTACCACATGGGTAACATTTAATCATAATCCCAATGAGAAAATATAATTAAATAATGATTAAAATCTGATAAAAATAATTATTTTCATGAAATATCTTGTGATATGTTAGTATATCCACCTAGTTGAAAAATATAGTTGAATAACATTCCATGTATCTCGAAGAAGGAAGATTGAGAAAAAATTACCTTTCTGGTTTGGTAGCTTTCGAACCATAAACATCATGAAATTGGTTTCATAAAATTTTAATTTAAATAGCCATAAATTTAACTATAGGTATCATACAATAAATTCATAATAAGTGTATATATCCCATTAAATAAATGACTGGAGAACATTTCCTTATTTAGATAGTTATAAAATGTGAGATGAGAAACCCTTTACCTTAAGTGTTGATTTTAATTATACCCATTCAAACCTCAAATATAATAAATATAACTTTATTATAAATATTCCAAAAAACCTTTTTATTATACCTAATAAAATATTTTAATTTTTTTAATTTATGTTACCTATTTATTGAGAACTCTATGTTAATGTTAAATTTCAAGTGATATCCACTTTATTTTTCGTATATGTTTTGAGTTTTTATTCTTGATCTTCCTACCAAGATCGTGATTTAATTATTTATGGAATTTAAAAATTATATAGATAACATATATATTTTGTAAATATTTATTCACAATAATAGATATAATATATAAATATGAAATTGAAAACACCGTTTATAGAGCTGATAGGCCGTATGTGTGTTTGAACATTGTTTTAGGTTTATTATCACATTGTAATAAAAAAAGTAAATGAAATAAATGTATATATATATAATAATATTATAGAAGAATTATTATTTCATATATATAATATAATTTACTGAAACCTGTCATCAATGCATTCTATGTAATGTTTGACCAAATCAAATCTCTTTGAGAAGGCAGTAGTCCACAAGTCCACAAACGAAGTTATCATTTTTAAAAATTGAAATAATGATTGAATTATTCATATAATAATTAAATAATCATAAATAAATAATAAATATCATATATATGACCTAAATACTAATTCTAATTCATAATTCCAACCAATGATTGGAGGAAAATTAAAAAAACTATATCATTTCTGAAGGCAGTAGTCCTCTGTACAGACGAACGGTATGTTTGTTACCCACTATATGAAAAAGTGTGTATGTGTGGGTAGAAAATAGAGAATAAAAAATATTATAATATTTAGTATAATTATTCTATAATATAATCCTAGAATAAGGATATTTTAGGTTTTGGAGAATGAAAATAAAACAAAAGAGCTTTTAGAAATATGTTACCTATTCTTTGGGAAACATCTCATGGTTTCCAACGAATGTCTTAATTATTGGATTTATTCTAAATGTTTAGTTTCCTGGACAAATTTGGGGATCTTTATAGGATATATGGAATGATTTTTTCTGATACAAAGGGATTGAGAGGTGTGAATAAGTGGGAATGGTGGTTTCCCTTTTATAGTGGAGGGTGACTGACATTCTTGTTAATTTCTTAAAAGGAAATTCCACCCACATTTTAACTTATTCAAAAATAACAAAAATTGTATTATGTGGTATAACAATTAACATATAATTGATTTTGGAAATGTTTATAGGTTATTTTTGGCATTAAGATTTAGATTTACTCCAATGTTAATCATATTTTTTCTTAATCGTTGAAATTAATCTTCAAAAGTTTCACCAATAATTTTGGTCAAATAATGTTTAACATATTAAGAAATATAAATTATTATGATTAATAATATGGTTCCATTTGATTATATTACAATTATAGAATTGGTGGAAATTAACATAAATCTAATCAAGAAGACGGGATGACAAAAGAGATATCTAAAGTAAAAAATGTTCAAAAGTTGGGAATTTTTTTATATCAAATTTAAATGTGACGTTTTTTTAGTAATATAAATTGTATTAATTTAAATAAAATTTTCTTAATTATACTATAAATACAAATTAATAAATAATTTTAATATATAAATAAATCATATGGAGAATAAGTTATGAGTTAAAATTAATCGTTCTTTATTATTCATTATAAAATTAAACATCTAAAAATTTACCAAAAATTTAATGAAAGAAAATTTTGATATAAATATTTCAAAAACTAATATTATTTTCTCAAATAAATATTATAAAAGGCTCATAAATCATATTTTAAATTTTATTTCCATTAAATGATGGGAAAATTACCTTTAAAAATAGTACAACTTTTTTTATGAAAATTGTATTAATTATAAACTTATACATATAAAATCTATTTGATGAGATACAAAAATATTGATTGAATATATAATATTAAAATTTTATTGAAAAAATTATTCAAAATTGGTATGTTTAATTTATTCTAATAAAAAAAATTTTGTACATAGTAAAATAGTTTCCCTAGAAAAAAAAATTCATTATTTTAAAATAGTTCATTCATTAACATCTACTAATGTATAACTGAAGGCTTAATTTTATACAAAATTTTAAATGATATTATAAAATTGTAGTTTATATCTTTCATAACTTCTATTCAAATGTCTAGGTGGAAGAAATAATAATATTTTAGTAATAATATGAATATTATATTATATTTTTGAAAAATCCAGGTCTTGCATGTTATGAAAGCTATCGAAGGAACTCATTATTTTTTGTAACTGTTGCCAAACATTGTGTTAAATGTATCAAAATTTAATATATTTCTTTCATTTAGTGCATGATTAATGTCATGATTTATATATTTCAATAAATACATAGGGATTTCATATAAAAATTCCAATATTCAGTGATTCGTGAGTTTAAATATAATTAAAAAGGACAAATTAATTTTAAAAAAAATAATTCAAAAAATATTGTGGTGTAATAAAATCATTCTTTTTACAAGAAACCATGAAAAAATGAAAAATTATATACTATTAAAATATTATTAATAAATGTTACTATTATTTCCAAGCTGATGGATTTGAGGTTATTTTAGTACTAAAAAATAATAATGTATATATATATATATATGTTTTACATAATTAATAATTATATATTATTAGATAAGAAATAATAACTAGGCATTAAATTAAAAATATAATGTATTATTATATTAAAATTCCATTTTTTGAGAGTTAAATTTTTCAATATATTTTTTATCGTGATTAATATTGAATAAGGATATTGAAAATATATATTTTTACATAATTTTTTAAAATTAATTAAGAATGAATCATCTTTTATCAATTGGTTATAATATATGATATAATAATTTTTTGTTAAAATTTATTATTTTCAATGAACAATTTTGTGTGAAAAAATTATATTATGTTAATAAATTCAATTTTTCAACATTGGTAAAAAAATTTATGTAATGTTACATATAATATAATCCATATAATTTATAAAAAACTATCAACTATTTTCTCTTAAAACTGATATGGAAATTAAATCAATTTTATGGTTAAAATGGAATCTATATTTTTAATCATAAGAAATTAATATTTTTCAATATGTTGAACACAATATTTTCTATAATTATTGGTCACCATGTTGAAAATATTGTCACCATGGTAAGGGTAAAAAGTAGGGTTAACATAAGAGATGGGGATTAAAATTTCAAAAAATAATTATTTAGTTTGATATATTTGTTGATTATTTATCGTATTATTTTTATCTTTTATACAATATAAATTTGGTGCCACTTGACTTGAGTATGACACATATTGTATATTAATGTTTCATGTATTTCCATTTTTTCCACCACTATATCTTCTAAAAGGGTAAAACTTTTTCTCACTTATCCACCCCATGTAAGACTTATATATTGAAAAAAATATACCAATATAACCTCATTATATTAGTATTTGTGACATAAAGGTGATACTAATTATAAAACCAACCTTATATGGGTAATGGTGTATTTAAAAGAAGATTTTCAAAAGATGTGGTCTATATATTAATTGAGTTCATTCATGCTTACTTCTTACTATACCTCCATAAAACCAATCACATCTATGTTGGAATTATAGAATATGTATTTTCAAAAAACATAAATTTAATAATTATTATGGTACATACCTTTTCCATATTTATTTCCATGATATGGAGTATGAAAATACTTGTCATGCATGTGTGTGGACTACTACGTCCAAACGATGATGTGTTTTATTTTTCATCATTGTATCACATGTATTATTTTATATATAGACATTATAAATATATATTATGTTAATTATTTTCATAAATGGTGAATTATTATTTGACTTTTTATCATTACATCTATCAATAAGTGTAGACATCAATCGGGCATATGTATCATTTACCATCTTAATTAAGTGATCTGATTTAGTTTTTCTCAGAAAAATATATAGAGGTTTCAAAACAATATGTAATGAAAAATAATATACATATAAAAGTAATTATTATTTTTTATTTTTAAACCATGGACATGGTGAATGTACCAGAACTATCAAACTCAATCATGTATGGAAAATGGAATAGCTTTCACCGTAATATGGATTTTAATGAATAATTGTTAATAAATGGTCAATTTGAAATTATAATCCGATGATATCTAGTATAGTATAAAAATATGGTCATATAATATATTTATAAGAAATATATATTTATTATTAAGGATGTTTGAACTTATGTGATGCAATATAAGACTTTTGGTTTGTGTTTTTGTCCAAATATAATTTATTTTCTTCATTTCATATGATAAATTATTATTAAGGTGAATTTTATGATATTTATCTTCTAAACCATGCATATTTTCTTATCCTATGGTTATTTTTGAAATTTTTATTTACAAGTACCATTTTCAACTCATTTGTAACAACGATGACCAAAATATTGATTTTAAGAAAAATATTTATTATTTATATTATATTGGTAATTAATGTTCCTTCATCAATTTTCACTTCTATAAATTTATAAAATATTGTGAAATGAATATTATAATTTGACAAATAATGTATTAGTTGGTTTTCCTATTATTATGTAATATATTATTCATGAATATTATTTTGAAGGATCCTAAGGGTTCAAAATGAAAACACCCTTTCCATTAATATAGAGTGTTTTTAATGCCACAAAAAATGATTATTTATGATGTTTATTTTTAATTATTTCATATAATAGATTTTTTATCAATTTAAACATCATGAATGAATTTATTTTATTCACTATTGAGGTGATCTTATGATACCATAAACAACCATTCTCTGGAAATCTTATTATGATGTTGATTTAAGGATGACACCATAAAAACATTATCATACTTAAGAGTTAATAATGTTATTATGAAAAAATTATGAAACCCATTTATTTTTGAATTATTTTCTATGATTTCTATTTTATTAAATTCTATTACATGTATTTATGTCTCTAAATATATAATTGGTTATCCCAAAATTATTTATCCCCCAAATTAAATGAATAATGATTTATATCTTATAAGATAATATGATTTATAATAGGGGTGAGCCCAGTTCAGTAAGGTGTTGTAATTAATATTATTGTCTTCACTATGAGCTTTTAATAATGAAATTATTGATAAATGAGTGAATACTATAAACAATGGTAAATTTTACACTATAATAGTATTTCTTGTGATCTTTTAATAAATAAATGATTTACTATACAAATGTGTATTCCAAAAACTTTTGTATTATTATTATTAAATTTTCTCATCTGTCATGGTTGTTTATTAACGATTCAACACTCTTATGAATTATGTTTTTTATTGGGATAATTCCATTATATATGAATCATGATTAATAATATTTTACTATTTTGATATAATAATCAAAATTATTGATCATGTCATCAAAAAAATAATATTATCCCAAGATCAGTGATGATCACTGTCAAATATCTCCCATGTTAACCCTTAATGAGCATCTAAGCTCCGTATTAAATATGTCTCTATTTTTTCAGGTTATGAAGAATTATTATAATACATTTATTTTTATGAATGGTACTATTTGAGAAAAACATCTCCAGATATCGTCATGATATTTCATCAAATAATCTTATTGTGAATCTATTATACATTTTCATATAACCTTCAGGTTCGTCACATGTTTATTATTATTAAAATTATTAAATATTCATCAAATATTTTATAACATTTATTGTATATAACTCTCGAGTAACCTCAATATACATGAAATTTATGAATTTTATATTATATATATATATCTATTATAATCTTATTGATAGAATATTTGAATTCCATTTTAACTCCTTTTAGTTTTATATCATATTTATTGAAACATATTTACATTCATACATATAATATACAAAAATAGAGTGAACTCGTCAGTAAATGTAATAAAATAATTATCTCAATAATTTTAAATTTGATTCACACTCCTATAAATTAATAAAGGGAAGAGTTTGAAAAATTATTATTTGATCATTCCCTCCATTATAAGGGGAATTTGACATTTGATCCTTTTGATGTGTATTGGATATCATGTTCTTTCCTTTTTCATGATTTTTGGGATTATTTTAGAATTTCATAAAAAAAATATGAATTTTATTTTCACCAATATTGTAATGAACTTGTCCCATGTTTTTAGACCATTAGCATGATTTCAAATCATGTGTCGATCAGATGAGTCTTAGTGGGTCAATAGAGGTGTTTCACTGCTAAATTTAGAATGTATGTATAATTTATGTTATAAAAGGTGATAGGAACATTTGTTTTCTATATTGTATAAGTATAGCTACCATCATAAAGAGATTTGTGGCTTGTGTTTTGGGACCCATTGAAATAACTATGTCAACCTAATATTTATGATGTGAATCAAATTTAGGACTTTTATTTGGAGAAAATATGTTTTTCTATGTATCTGAATGTTCAAAATATATATAACCTAAAAAAGGGGTTTACAACCTAAATATTCCTTATAGAATATTCTTTATAACATGTAGTAACTTTTTTTTTCATAAAACATATGTTTTTATACCCTACTCCTAGTATCTTTTGAGTTTTATATAGGTGTTTTTGGATCCCTTCTAAGGGGATTGATTCACAGCATCTATATTTGATCCTCTTGAATCCAAGGATATATTCCCTCATTCTATAGTGGTTCTCTAATCTTGTTCCTCATGTTTCACTATATCCATTTTACGGTGGTTCATCTCCATTATGAATTGGTGTTTTTTTATTTGGGTAATGGTTTCAGAAGAAAGTACTTTTGGGGATACATTATCCTTGAGGGAGAGGTGATCGAGATCCAAATTTATGTTTTGTTCTCATGCAAATAATATTGATGCCTTAGATGTATGCTATTAATTTCTTCTTCTATTTATTTACATGATATTGTATTGTAATAATGGTTTATCCATTTCAATTCAAATGAAATTATTCTAATAAAAATTGAAAAGGAGTAATACCAAATTTGATTGAAAATCACATGTTATTTCTTTCATCCATGATATTGGCTTACCTCTTCCTCCACACTGATATTTTTTTAATTTCAGAAATAAAATGATTGGGTAGAGTGAGAACCCACATAGTGTAATGACCAAAAAATCAAATCCATCCCAAAAAATAGATTCAAAATCATATTTTAAAATTCTAATACTATTCCATTGGTACATCTATTAACATCATCTCCTTGATCCCATTGTCGGGTTTCTAACCCTCCAAAATTCCACCTAATGCCTCAACAGTGACCCCACATCAACATCAAAGAAACACTATAATCGAACCATCACTGAATAGAATGAATATAATTGATCTTAATCAAATAATGTACAATGCATATGACATCAATACACAATAATCAGATGACCAAAAAACCACAGTTTTCTTCATCATCAAATAATCACTAGAAAGAGAAACTAAAACCAACCAGTAGATCAAAAAACACACCAAAAAACACAAACACATTACAATTGTGACTAAAAATCATCAAAATCCAATAACAAATCAAACCATCAAATATCACCAAAATCCACAACCAGTAGTGAAAACATCACATGATCCACCAACCACCCAAAGAACTCACACCCCCAGTCTTAAGAAAGCAAGTTGGTGATTGAAAAATAACATGGTTATTTTTTGTTCTAGGTGAAGTCTATTTCCACATTGGGATAGAGTAACACCACCATGTATTGAGGGTTCCACTCGATTTGATGATTGTAAGGACTCGGGATTGAGGCTTCCATTAAGAAAATACATATGAAAGGATATTATATTTCCTCTTCATTTCCTAGATAGTGTTCTACAAATAATATGTATTTTTTTAATGATGTTCTATTAGTATTATTAGGTTTTTCTTTAAGTAAAATAATAATGAACCTAATGCATGTAATATCTAGTTTTATGGAAAAATAATTTAAGAATATATGGAATAAAAATCTTAGTTGATGATAATAATAATAAGGATGGTGATCTGAGATGTATTTCTCAAACAATTTGTTTGAAACTTAAATTAATGAAAATGTATTATTCAACTAATTATAAATCATTATAGCTAATGAATTCTATTTCCCACATCAAAAAAAATTACTAATAGATTTCGCTATTCAAGAAGGAATATGAAGCATTTTTTACAATAATTTAAATGTTTTTTGTTGGGAAATATCATTTCCATCTAAATGATAAATTCCTTGTGTTGGGGGGTTTGAGATCTTGTTTTTATGAGATGGTTTATGTCCTTTTCTAAAAGTCCCATATTACCCTATTGATTGTGCTTTATTTATTTTTAACATGTGAAGTGATCCAGATATAATCATTGGTCTATGATATTGAATGGGATGGATGATCATGGGATGATTGATGATTTGCAGTGGGGAGGACTAGATATTGTGGCTGAAGGTTACTCCTGTTATTGTGAGATGCATTTGGATATATAATTGGCACTTTGGGATGATACTATAGATGATTCAATAGTTTGAATCTTGGATTATATATTGATGTAATGAAGTTATATGCTTGTTTGTTCTTAATATATTTAATGCCTTCTAGATGTGTTTATTTATTATTTTCATCCCTTCCCCTAATATTCATGGAAGCTGGATATTCTTGGATTTATTTCATTGTAGAAGCTAAGGTTATTATAATAGACTATTTAGATAATATAATTACTTTTATAATGAATAATAAATGTTTAACCCATGGTTTGGTTCATTCTTGGAAAAAATGATATTAACTCTAGGGAAATAGTGGATGTGGTTTGGATTTTTCTTGGAGGGAATGGACTAGCCATAGATAGATAAAAACCTTTAATGGGAAATATTTATGATATTAAATTTAATGGATAAAAAATTATTTAATTAAATATGAAATATTCAACCAAAATGATGTAAGTTAATGATTCCCATTAAATTGAATCTATGTTCATAGGATATCATGTCTAGTAGTGGCATCCTAGAGTCTAACTAATGATAGTTTTTGTTATGAATAACACTATATCATCATAATTATGTAGTTTTGAGATATATTATGTCATATATATTCTCTGATTTTTTAATCCAACCCAAAACAATTGGTTATAGTCACTAGCACCTAGTGGACTCTGAGATGTATTTATCACGAATAACCATGTGCGATGAAGGATGGGTGACTACCCCTATGGATATTCTCTATTAATTATATAGTATTGTGTACTATTATTCATGGTGGTTAGTTTTCATATATATGTGTGTAGATGTTTATGATGAATTGTGGTTATTTCATTCAAATGTATCTCCATATATAGTATAAATATTGTTATTATTTGTATGAACTATATATGATTTTATATCTTGAGTCACCTCACTCTGTGTATGGGATGCAATGGATTAATGTATAATATCTTTTTATGATACATGTCGTACCTTATATGGTGGCTCTTAGAATGAACTTGGATATTATATTTCGATCTGGAATGGGATGATGTGACAATGTGATGTCAGAGGTTCATGTTGTGATACATAAACCAAGTTTCCATGAGATGGCTTATTTTTAAGAGAGATGGCTCTAGGCATGAAATGTTGGGGAATAGAAGAAAACCAGTATAGAAGTTGTAGTGGGGTATTATTGATATATTATTACTATATTATAGTATATTTTTATGTGATAAATGGTGATAGATAGGAATAGATATTATAGGAGCTTATTACACATATTTAGGTGGAAATTTAGAGTAACTGTTGTTATATATGATTTAACATAATTTTTTTTATCTTTTATATTAGAGGATTCAATGAGGATACTATAGAGTATAAAGTTATACACACCCCATATATTTCAGTTCATCAAGATTATTTTGGATATCATTTTGGTTATTACTCAATCATGGTTTCTCTGGAGATGGTTTGGATTTTCGTACCCATCATCTTTACCTTTCTAGATCATGTTGTTCTCCTTTGATATGTTTTAGTTCTTTATGAAAATTTATATGTGAATTTGGGTTTACATTTTATTTTCTTGAGATGGTTTTTAGTGTATGTTCATTATGTATCTCTACATAATGATAACATAGTGGGTAATAGCTCCCATATGTATGTTTATTGTACACTTAGTGGTAGTCTCTAACTAAAGTATTACTAGAGTTTGGACTTGGGAAGTTCCAATCTCCTTTCTCTCAATGCCGACCTAGCTGGGTACACATTCAATAAAGGCAGTGATAACATAGTGTTATAAAAGGTTCCAGAAGAGGGATAGGATGAGTTTTGGCATTATTAATAGGTAAGAATTCATGGGGATTTTGGGAAATTATTTTAACTATGATTAGTAATAAATTTTACCAAATCAATTAAATAAGATATTGGTATCTAGGGTTCCCTATGATATGATAAAAAACAATTGTTTTCTGAGCCTCTGAAATGATTTGATATTATTTACGGTGTAGATACCATGTAAATTATCCCGAATAATTATTCATTTATCTTATGATTGAAATTGGAAACACATGGGATAAATAATACCATAAATTAAATTTACTAAATAAATAAATAAATAATAGTTTTTATTTCATATTCTAATTTTAGATGAACTAATGGTTTCTTATTCAATATGATATGGATATGACTCAACGTAGTTGTCACATTTTAATATAGGACGTTTAGTAGGATAATCCAGTAGATAATTATAGTGTATATGTCGAAGGAAATGAAAATTGGAGGATGGAACTCTAAGAGTTTCAGTGCCTTAGTTTGTTGAATTAGGATGGATCTTTTTCAGATTCATTCATTAAAAATTATATGGAAATGGTATATATCTCTTCATAATCAATCCATTACTAGAAAAAGGCCATAGAATATTTGGTTTTGATGAAGTTGTGTGGAGCATTGAGGCAGTGGTGGATCTTGTTCCTTAGGGTTCATCAAGAGCCGATAGACTCATTGGAACTGTTCCAAGATCAATTTTTAGTAGTGTTATATTTTTTATCAATGAAGGTATCCAGTCACCTGGAGCTATATACCCTTCAGAAAAGTACTCCCATTGTGTGGGTGTTTTGGATTTGTTTCATAAACCCTCTACAATTATCATCAGAACTATTTTTAGATGAGTTGGTATAGCTGGGGAATTTTGAGGAGTCTTTTCATTTAGAGATCTGTCTCTAGGTCACCCCATTTATGTTTTTAACTTATCATGATGTCCTAGAAAGAGTATTTTACATTAATATAACTATAACATCAATAATATATTAATAATATTCTTAGAATCATTATTTTTCATAAATAATATTTTTCGTTTAGGTTTTATAGTTACATGGACAGAAGAGTTTTTGGTTATACATGGGTATCTCCCAACACTCATTATCTCGTTACTCTGTTGGGGTGGGGGTGGGGAACTCAAACATATTATAAAGGGTAAAAATAGGTATTATTATAAAAATCATGTAATCAGTGAAGAGAGTGAACCAGTGTTATGATTACCCAGTGTGAACAATGTGTTTCACATCCAGTTCCATTATAGAGACAATTTCAACTGATGAAACAGTAGTTAGATGATACAATTTGTTATCATAAGAGAGGTGGTGAAAGGTGTAGAGGTGAAATTGGTGTGTATATATATTAAATTTGGGAGAATTATTTAATAATTTCTAAATATAGGTATTGGAAAACTATGTAGTTGAAAATGAAAAAAAATTGGCTTATCAATGGTTTTTTCTCAAGGAGTTAAAACTTCGGGACGCATTTTATATTAATTTTATCCAATAAAACTAGAATTAATTACTAAATAATTCTTTTGTGAATGATAAGTAATGTTTCCAAATAATGATGTTTTCAAAAATCAAAATTTCTTTTTTAAAATTAGGAATGTAAGTTATAGTTATTAAAAATGAATAAGATATCTTAAAATAAATAATATTTATAAAAAAAATTATATTCATTGCTTATTTTTTAATTTTTATTACTTAATTATGATATAAATATGATGTCATAAAATATACAGAAATCATAAATCTGTATTTTTACTATTAACGAAAAATATTTCTTGGGGAAATTATCTTAAATTCACCCTATAATAACATCGTTGTATTGAATTCTAATATGATGTTTATATTATCTAAAAGATTATATAAATATGAGAATTTTATATATTAAATTAAATAATAGATATTTAAAAATATCTGTGTTCTTGGCACAATCAAAAGTACGACAGTAGTAAAAAATATCATATGTCATCCTAAAATTATTTCAACAATTATTTTTTAATTAATTTGTTTAAAAATATTATTTAATTAAAAAATATAATTCATAATACCTTGTATTAATATATATATTTTATATATTTTATTTAAAAATACAATTATGTTTTATTTATGTCCAATAATAAAATAATCAATGTCATATCAGTTAAAAAATTATTTTATGAATAAAACATTTTCTGAAGAGTAATTTATGGAATTAAATTTTATTTAAATTAATTAATTTTCTCTTTATAATACTACTATTTGGTCACTTAACACTTTATTACACATGCATATTATTGTAGGGTATGGTGTACAATGGTGTTCATTTTGTGGGGTGCCTCACCTATCATTGATTGAGTTGTAATGTCCACTAACTTGAACTATTCCAATAGGTGATTTTATTCAAGATTAAATTGTTACATATCCTCTAGGTCCTGGTCAAGGGAAGCCCCCAGTGATGATACACCTTTTATATTATGAAATATGGGCTTCAAATGACATAATTATACTAGTTTAGGCCATCGATTAACCTTTCTATATCAATAATGCTATGTCATTAGTACTTATAAAAACTAATTATAATGATAAATTATCAACCAAGGGAATTATTTAGAAAGGTTATATTGAAAAGTATTCATATAATAGTAGAATATCTATGGTCACATTTACTTTTATATAAAATAAAAACCAATTCATTCCTTAAAAAGTATGATTTATAAAATTAAAATTTATTTTTTAACCAATTATAAATAAAATTAAAGATAAATAATTTTTAAAAGTCCATTTTTATACAATTTTTTTTTATATATGACTTATTTTTATGATTAAATGTAATTTTTCAATAATGATTAAATTTATTAAGATTTAATAGAGAATAAATTTCAGTATAGAAAACCCAAATTTGGTATGAGGGTTTATTATATATTTTTTGTAAAACATAAAATATCATGTTATAAACTAGTTACACTGGTAAATGAAAAAAAAGAAAATGTAAAAACATTTAAAAATAACATCAATCGTGTTTGAATAATGTTTAAAAATAAATTGTTATGGATTTATCCAACCACTATCACCCCAAAATCTATTATTTCTACCATTTCTTGTATTTTACCCGTTAATATTATTATTATATGACATAAAATTAATTCATGTAATGAAAAGCACACTTTTCTTATTTAAATAGACATATACACCCATTTATGTCACAACCATAAAAAATAATTCATTCTTAAAATAATCCTATTTTGTATTGTAATAGTCTTATATAATTTTCAAAATAATCTAATCTAAATTAATATTCCAAAGAACTATAACTCTATGGATTCTTTTAAGGGAAAATTGATTGTACCAAAATGTGTATTACCAAATCCTTGCCATTTATTCTTAAGTTTTATCATCTTAACCAATCATAACCATAAAAATATGATAAATTAAGTATTATTATTATAGATATGTCTCATTATATAAACAGAACACACGTTATTTATGTATTTCCATCCACACAGGAAAATGAAAGAGCTTTAAATATGTATTGGGAGTTCTACTACCTTAACAATATAACGTTTTCAATTTCTCACCATTATTAACTTTTATATAAACCTTATTAAATATTAGTCACCAAAAATATATAATTAACATAATTAATCTTATGTTATAATTTTATTATGAACTTCCGTAATCACACTCACCCATTGAGATATTGTGTTTTCATGATTGGGTCTGTTTGACCACCTAGAAGAATATGTTTATACAACTCTATCAAGGAATAATATAGAGGATTATACATTATTAAGTTTATAACTTAATAATAAATTAATTATAGTTATATAGGTATGTGATAGTTATATTATATTTTTATCTTCGTATTAATATATCATCATTGATCATTTTGTCCCTAAAATAAGATAATACTGAATAACTTTTTACACAAACCCGAGGGAAAAATATATCATCAATAAGTATCATATGATACTATATATCCTATATTAAAATAAATATATATATGAATATGGTAGTTAATGTTTTATATAATATATTTAATTTGAATGTTCAGGAAGATTAGATATTGTGTAGAATAAATCAATATTACTGGTTCTGGTGTCATATTCCTCTATTTGAAACATGTATTGTTTTATTTAACTTATTTAATTTATGTGGTTTATATACTGAATATTTTTATATAATATCATGAATTATTTTTTAATCATGTAATTGAATGTTTAATTACATTTTCACTCTACAATGGGTTTTTATGAAAAAAAAATTCAATCCCCAATGGTTCTATGTCTCAAAAATTTATTTCTTGAGTGATACTTATGTTATTCCCCATGTTTTATTATAATATTTTATTCACTAACCATTAATTTATATATAATCATCTATTTTTATTATCACTTTGATATACAATAAAGAACTAGTTACATTTAATCAAATTAAATTTATTCAATTATTACCATATACATAATTCATTTTGGTAACTCAATGTTATTTAATTGAGTTATGATCATCCCATTAGATTTAATACATGGGTATAGTCTAGATTTTTTCAATAATGTTTTATATTTTAATTAATTTACATTTCTACAACATAATTATTCGTTTTGAAATATTTCATACATGGTGATTAATGTTTATCATAAGGAATATTGATAACTCTTGTATCCTTTACATGGGTTATATTGATTAATAATTGACATATATTTTACATTTTTGGGTTCCCCCAAAATATGTTTTGGTAAACTGTTTGTTTTTAATTTTTGGGTAAATTATGATTTAAATCAATGATGGTTTTATTATCCTTTTTACAGTGTTAATTTTGAAAAAATATAATTTTCAAGACAATAAAAATGGAGTTTTCATTTAAATTCTATATGTCATTACTTTATCACCACATTTATACAAGATAATCTTCCCATTTTTTAATGGAACTATCCATGGTGATTTTTTCTAAAAGTAATGGTTTCAATTATTTTTCAAATCACCTATTGAAAATGTCTTCTCAATGTGATCATTTACATTTTATTTTATGTAAATATTAAAAATATTTTGTAAGTTTTTTTGTATTAACTTCCATTTTACATTTTAATTTTGAAAATTATTTACCACAATAGTGATTAAATTTCTCTATTTAGATTTTAATATATTTTTATCTTTTGGGAGAAAGAACTCACGATAGCGAATAATAAAATTCGTTATCCATTTTTTCTTGGTTTTATTAAATAAATCATGCATTTAAGTGTTTTAATCTTTTTCATAATCCTTATATGTTTCCATTATTTTACTAGGGTTGTTTTCTTTTCAATACATAAACCGCATTTATATATATGGATTATGTTCATGATATTCGATTATTGGATTAACAGTATACCACTACTCCATACTCGTTTACCTTGTAGGATACTAACATTCAAACCAAATCAATTTCATAATTGGGGAATCATTGAAAATTATTATTGTTATTTTTTATGTTTTTATTGATTACGTAAGAATATTTACTTTTAAATTTTAAACTATCCATATTCATTTTCAAAAGTATTTATGACAATTTTGTTAGTTTTATTAACATGCAGAAATGTATTGATGTTTTGTATATTTGTATTCCAATATGAAGACCATTATGAAGATGACTACATAATTTTTGGCCATCCATAGTCGTCCCCTAGATAAGTTACGGTCATATTATCCCTTTTATTGACATGGGTAATTGTTTTTGAAATCAATATATTATTATTCAAATATGGATAACTATAAAAAATGGAATTTTTTTATTTTTTATTCTTAATATGGATGAATATTACTTAAATAAGTGAAAAGTGGGTGCATCATTATATATCCCCTTGGTGCGTTGAGAGGTCTCGTCAAAATGACAATATCTATTTTGGTGTATAATAATATTCATATTTGTACTGAATTTTTAAATAATGATTAATAACATGTTTGATGTAAGATATTATGTTTTCCATCAAAAGGGGATTGATAAATATTATTATCCATGTTTTCAATTTTCTTATTTGATTTATCATGTTATATGTTTTAATTTATTATGAAATTATAATGATTACCTATACTTGGAATAATATTTATTCAATTTTTATCCCAAAATTCCCATAGTTTCATGATTTCCAATTTTATGGGTTTCAGATCACCACTCAATTTGTTTTTATTTCCCTAGTTTGTGATTAAAATGAAAAAAACTATCTGTCTAACATGATATAATATGTGTAGAATTCTTGGTTTATGTTGAAGTCTTGTAACTGATTATGTAATTTCTTACATTGTTTAAAAATGTATATTATTTTAGAAATACAAGGAAATTATTATTATATTATTATTACTAACTCATTAGATCCATTAATAGAAATTATTTTTAGAATATAAATAATTTGTTATTTTATATTTTCCATGTAATTATGGGAGAGTTATGTCTTGGAATATCTTGTTAGTATCACACATGTTATGTAATTTTTGTGTTTTGAGAATTAGATATTGGAGTGGGTCTGAGGAAAAATATTTGGTATAAGAGTATGGATTAGATAAATTTTCAGATTATGATATTTAGGGAAGATAACATAAGGGTTCATATTTTAGGTTTGGTCATAAATAATAGGTTATCAAAAACCCTTTATTTTAGTTTAGGTATTGTTGAATATTTTGGGGATTATAAAAATAGAACATTAGTGAATATCATTGGAATATGTATTATAGTAGGATAGAATAATGATATTTTGAAATAGTCTTGAGTATATGGCATTCCAATAAATAGCTTCCCTGTATGGAGAATAAATTTTGATAAAGGATTTGATGAAGATATTCAAAGGAGAAACATCACCAATGATTTTTAATTTTGTATTAACTCAATCACTACCTAGTGTATGTAAAATAGGCGTAAATACAAATGTATTTTAACACTCCGTGGGATATGATTGGGTTAATCACATTATCTTTTTAGACTTCTATAAATATTTTTAGAATTTTGTTAACTAATATGTTTAGAGAACCCAATGGAAAAATTACCATCAATAACCAATTATTGAACAAATTGCATCATAAAATGCGATAAATGTATAATATTTTGAAAAAAAAATATTTCCTTATGGGAAGTAATATTGTAATCTATGTTTCAAATTCATATTTTTGATATTATCATAACTATTTTAGATATAGGGTTTATATGAAATAGGATAAAAATATAAATCTTATAAATGTACATATCAAAAAACCACTACGTCCTATAGCTAAATATGGGAGTATAAAAATTGGATGAAAATTTATTTACATGTTTGAAATGATGAAAAAATGAAAGTTTCATAGTCATAGATAATGTAGTGAGGATCATATATGAATAGAAATTAGATCTTCATATTCTTATATATTTTAATGTTATATTGATATTTATCAATGATATAATGATATGTTCTAATGCAAATTGGGTTATGTGAAACATATAAGGATTTTCTATCAACAATTTGGATTAAAAAGGATATAAACATATATTAAGTTAATTAATTCGCTTAAAATGTGATTTTATTAAAATTTTATATTTTAGGGGTTAAATATTGCAGAACCCTTTATTGAGGTATGAGTAAATTGTAGTATTAATATATTATTCATATATATGTAATATAGGGTTCAGTTTTCTTTTTAAAAATCATTTAGAATGTAATTTAAATTAATATTTATTTAATGAAAAATTACTCCATAATATTGTTGTCATGTTTATATAATTTTTAAGATTATAATATATACAGACCTGTTTGAATAATTATAAACTACCTATTGATATAGTCCATGGTTAATTATAGTATTAATTTAGGGTGAAATGTAAATATTTATTATTGTTTATTAACATGGAGAATTAAATTTTCTTAGAAATGGTATGTTTTCGATAATATAATTTTAGTGTCGATATATAAATGGGTTAATGATTGTGTTAATTGAGGACTTCATTTTAATTAATTTAACATGATATAGAACAAGATATTATGGTATATTTCATATTATAGGTTATATGTAAATGGGGAATATTTTAAGAATACAGTAACCTATAATATTCAATGATTTAAAATTAACAATTTTAATGAAACAAATTATTTAGAGGGGTTAGAATGAAACAATTTGAGATTTAAATGCATGAATTCCATTAAATGTGGTAAAATTTATCATTATCATTCTCTACACATAATAATGAACATAACAAAAACAATGATATATTTACATAAAATATTAATATTTATGTATTATTATTAAAACTAGACATTAAATTTCCAATAATTAACAGAAGTAACTAATTTATAAAATAAATTATTAATGAAAATAAAATCTAATTTTAATTTCAATTTAATTCAATTATTTTACATAAAATTACAAATAATATCCTTTGTATGATAGAAATCCATTTTTTTAAATCTTCTTTTTTTGAGATATGGATTCATATCTCAATAAATTAATGATTAATTATGAGAATTGATGTTTTGTATTAAAATTCGGTTAACACCAATTTAGTAGTAAATTTATATACACTAAAAATATGAAATGTGAATATTTATAAATATATTTTTAAAAAGTACATGTTTTCACTATATTTAGTGATTTTATTCAAAAATTGAATATATAAATTTTAGATTTTGAATTTTAATGTATGGAATGAAATTTATTATTTAAAATTTATATATCTCTAAATGAATAAATCTGGGATTTTTATGAAATAATTTGAATTTAGGTAACTAGAGAAAAAAACCAAGATTTTTCAAAACACCATCACATTGATGAAATCATAATTTTCAAATAATGATATAATTTTTTAATTTATTTAATAAAAAATATATTTAAATTTAAAATAAATCATTTAAAATTTCAATTTTAGTTTTATAAATATAATTTATATTGTTTTGGAATCATAAAAAATATTTTATTGCAAACACTATTTTTATTTTATTTTATTAAAAATTACTTTTCATCACATGTAAATATTAAATCTATAAATATTAATTTTATATGTTAGATCAAAATTATAATATTATTTAATAAATCAGATTTATTTTTTTCATTAAATAATGAAAACATAGTTTGAGGTTAATGGCCATGTAAATGTTAAAACTGTTATTATCAAATAATTATTTTATTTTTAATTTCAATTTTTTATCAAA
Source organism: Viscum album (assembly GCA_963277665.1). Classification (NCBI taxonomy): domain Eukaryota; kingdom Viridiplantae; phylum Streptophyta; class Magnoliopsida; order Santalales; family Viscaceae; genus Viscum; species Viscum album. The sequence goes on from OY728127.1 coordinate 1,958,659,650, forward strand.
TAAATTAAATTATCTATTTTTAATGATGAATTTATTAAGATTTTTAAATAAATAATTACATATATTAACATGAACTTAATTAGTATATAGTGAAAATTATGATTAAGAACACATAATTCATAAAATAAATTTTTTATACAATAAAAAATGTTCATTTGCATTTATAATGTGAAATATTAATATTTAATTTTTATCGATTTATAAATTTCATTAAATCAAATTTATGTTCAAAAACACCATTTATAGAATGGGTTTTTATTTTAAATTTTTCTAAAAACATAAATTACTTTATTAAAAACTATTTAGAAGGTAAAAACCAAAGAAGTTAGAAGTAAAAAACATAAGATAAAATGGCTTCAAAAAAATTTAAATCATGTCCATAAACACTTTTTGATGATTAATTCATCCAATAACACCCCATAGTCCATTATGTCTAAATATTTTATTATTTTACGCCTAAATATTTTAATGATATTATATAAATTTAAATGATGTCCTAAGAATTACCATTTTCAATTTCAACCTACGGAACATACACCACAAAATTTGATATTGAATACTTAAAATAATCTTCTTAATATATTAAATTATCTTTATCCTATAATCCTATAACAATTTTATAATCCTCTTATCTCAATTAGTGTCATGTTACTTTTTTTCATGGGAGACCTTCGAGTGAAATTCCAATGTAACGAGTTGTGTATTACATGCTTCTAACCCTATACTCTTAATCATTCTAAAAAAACCCCAAAAACATTTAAATATCATAACAAAAATATCATTATTATTCTTAAATGGTATTATATAAATGTAAAAGACTTTATTTATTCACTTCCATTCACATTAAAGAAACAAATGAACTATAATTGTGTGTTGTGTGAAATATTTTCTCCAAGATGTAACATTTCAAAAATTTCATATTGATATAACTTATTCATAAAAAACATCATATTCTAATAAAAATATAAAAATAACCAAATAATATATTTATTATCTTTTTATATTGAGATAATAAATTTTCTTTGACCATACTCACCCATCGAGATATAGAGAGTTCATGTTTTGGTTGGCTTTTCAAACATCTTGAATAATGTTATTAACTCTTTTATTAGTGGATATGGGGATATAAATACTATAAATACTATAATATTATAATAAAATATTTATTGTTTTTTATTTTAATTTATTAATTATATAATATAATTAAATTATAATTAAAATATCTTATTTGATGATAGAATGAACTAAAAATAGATTACACTTATTCAATTTTCATAAAAGCCTATGTAGAATCTATATAATAAATACTTTTCATGTGAAAATAAATTATCTATATTAAATTAAATATATAATAATAAGCTTCATAAGAATGTATCTAATAAACATAACATTCTTATTTTGGAATTTATGCACGTGTTCCGAGATAATCGATAAAATTTATGGATTTTCAAATCAAATTCTTATCATTGAGATATAATTCTTATTATTTTGCAAATTTTATTTATGTAATGTATATACTAAAAATTTTAAATACAATATCATGGATTTTAATTTAGTTTTTCGTTTTTATGTTAAAATATTGGGATACACATTCAATGGGATATGATTAATATGTTACTGAAGTTGTAAGGGTCAATTCTTTAAATCATTGATTTCTTGAGACATATTTCATTAATACACCATTATTTACTTAAATTAATGTTTTATTATCCCATGAGTGAATCTTTAACACTTTATTTATATTAATTTCAAATACTAATCAAAATTAGTTTACTTTAATGAATTTTGTTTACAAAATTGTAACACCATCTGTGAAGCTCTTTAAAACTGAATATTCATTCATTGAGTTCAGATTATCCTCTTGTAATTAAAAGAAGTGTACATCATAATAATTGATTTTATAATTGATTTTTATATTTTTTTATACGAATTTTCATTTTAATAATATATTAATCCTCTAGATTATTTATTAATACAAGGATTTTGTTTCTCTTAAGGGATATTTAAACCAGAAGTCTCATTTTCTTGAGTCATATTGTTTCCTCAAGAACATCATTTTTCAATTCATTGGTTTTCACAACCAAATAATATAATATATTCTATTATATAATCCTATTATATATATATATATTTAATATAATGATGATTTTTTTTACTATTTTTGTTTTTAATAAAGAATTTTTTGTTATATTAATAAGGGTGTTTCCCTTTCACATTAATATGTTTCCCTTACTCTCTAGATTTTATCAAGTTATAAAATATGTAGTTTAATGTACTTATTATTGTATAATACTATAAAAAATAATGTTTTCAATGATATTTATCTTTTTATTTTTAAAATTACTTTTTGAAGTGACTAGTTACATCTTTTTTACATCAATATTTTTAAAAAAAATAATTATAAAACACTATAAAATTTATATATATAAATTTCCCAATTAATTACAAAAAATATTTAGCCAAACATAGTTTATATTTAAATATTGATAACATAATATTTTTTTTAATTATTTGGGGAATTAACTCTGGGACCAATTTATTCAAATTCGTCCTTCCTTTTTTGGTGGTATCAATCCACCACCAAAACATTAATTTTTTATCAGTAGAATGTAGTTAAAAAATTGATTAAAAATACATCCCAATAATGGAGGTGTGAAATTTTGGCGCCCAAGAGAATTTTTTCAAACAAATTTAACACCCTTGATAGGATATGTTCCATTTCTATAAAAATATAAAATTTGATCCCTTTGTGTCACCGTTGATTCCATGAAATCCAAAAATAAATTCCCTTCACGCAATATATGTACTATGTTCATGGGGAAACTCAAAATTCCCTTTCACCTTTCGATATTATACTATATAGACAAAGGTATGGTTCCAATTCCATAAATTTCATTGAAAATAATAAAATAATTTTTCTAAACTCTGTTAAATGTGAATATTGTTCTTTTTTTCATAATTGTAGTCCTATGAGCATTTCATGATCTTTAGTTTTTAGGGAGTATCCTCTTCTAAATATTTCTAAAAATGAAAAGATAGAATAAACCCACTTATCTCATATAACCCCTCCCCCTCGCATGCCACTCTTAAGAAGGAAACCATCTATTTTTAGTTTTAATCCATTATGAGGAGGCTACCACCAAACCCAAAAACCCTACCCTGGACTAATGGTATGGATTTGTTTCATCTATATAAACATCTTGTTGTGTTTATTTCATTACACTAGGGTAATGTAAAATTTCAACCAACCACTACCTTCCTATATATGGATTATAATCAAATTATTCTGATATTTCCATAACCATATACAACTACCCCATATAGTTTTATCTTGATGGATTCTTATATAGAGAGATGTTTCATTTATTGATTCAAGAACTATTTAAAATCAAAATATATTTGATTATAATGTTGATGTTTATTAATTAATATGGAATCTTCATTGTGTATTGTTGAACCATCCACATTATTTCTTTAGATGGTTTATGATCTTGGTAAGTATTTTATTAGCAATGGTGATTTTATTGATGTTCCATATGTTCTTATTCAAATATTGATGAAAAATGAAATGTTTACTAAGTGTTGTTAGACTATATACCATTTTTCTCGAGATGTGTTCTAATCATGTTGACCATTTAATTTGCGTAGAGAATATTATTGTTGTTTTGTACAATATAATTATAATACAAATAAATATTTTTTATTTTTTATTTTATTTACTATTTTTATAATGAATAAATTAGACTAAAACAAGTGTTAGGTGGAGCCCAAAATTATATAACTTCCTGATCCATCAAAATGTATCATGAGAAAATAACCATAGGTTTTTGAACATACCCTTATCTATATTACTATAGTTTCATAGAAAAAGGGATTCAATAAATGTTTTGATAGTTAAAATTTTGTATTCCCTCAACATGAGAACCCTAATTATTATTATCCATGATTTTATTTTATTTCTTGGATATAAAATGCTCTCAATTTATATTGATTATGGTATTATAATGATTACATACACCTTCCATAATTGTTTTCCATATTTATTCCATGATTTCATCTCTTGTATGGTTTCTTTTATATAGAGTTTGATCCCACCCCACATTTCAATTTTATTTTCTAATTTTATAAGGAATATAATTACACATAATTTTTTAAATATGATATATTTTGTGGGGAATTTTCAAAAAGGCCAAATTCAATTAATTGATTAATTTTTTTAAATAGAGTAAAAAATATCCATTATTTGAGAACAACCAAGCACTTATTATCATATGATGTTTCCTAATTACCTAAATCTCAAAATTAAAACGTTATTGGAAGTTAATGTAATTATATGTTTTCTTTATGTCATAAAATTTTGTGATATTTATTTCTGAGACTCTATATTTGATATGAATACCTATTTTTTATGAATGTGTTTTAGGAATTGGTTCCACGATTACTGCACCAGGGAATTACAAAACCTGGTGATATATGAAATTATAGAATTATCACACCATTTTTGTAGTAATTATAGTATATATATAAATTAAAATTTCAATGGATTCTTCTTAAAATTCCCCTTAATATTGGTCTAATTAATTTTTTAGTGATTATAAAATGTGTTAAAACAATGTGATCAATAATATAAATTAATATACACATTTTATTGAAGAATTTTTTTTGGATGAAACACAACTTGTGGTGATTAAAATAGATGATTTGATAACTAACATTGTTCTTTATGAGATATATGTTAATCCTGAGGGGATGTGAATTCATTAATTTATGATAATATAATAGAAACTTTTATATTTTTTATATAAATGATGGGGAATATGTTTAATAATATATGAGTGATGAATTCATACCACACATTTCAAGTAGGATAAAACTAGCGTTTGAATATTAGAGAGAATGTTAACATTGGATTATTGATTATTAAAATGGTTCTTAAACCTAGGACAATTTTTTACATGGAGGAAAATAATCTAAATTTAACAGTAATTGAATAAGATATCAATATATAATCCAAGATGAATTTTTTTATGGATCATGTTGATTTTCAATCAAGACTAGAATGTTTATTTTTTTTCTTTAATTATAATAAATTGAATTAAAACAATAATTTAAAGATGTAAGTATTGAAACTATTAAGATATCACAATATTAATATAGAGATGGAATTCAATTATAAGAATTTAAAGATATCATTTATGTAGAATATTGTTTACATGATGAATTTTTTATATTAATGATAATTTATTGGATCATTAATGTGATGTTAAAAGAGTTTTCTTAATATTTTTACCCAACTTAATTCCAAATCAATCATTTGGATAATTTTATTGAAGATATGAATGGTTTTTGACTATCACAATGTTCAAAATCCATAGAAAAACCTGAAAACCATTATACACAAATTATAATGATTTGATGATAAAAAATTAATTAAAAAATTTGAAAAACTTATATAACTATATTTAGAGTATCCTTTAAAATTGTGAGATATGTTGTTTCTTGTTTGATATATCCCATTTTTTCACATTCCAATTTTTAAATTCAAATTTAGATAAATTAAAAACATTAATTGTCCCATATCACTATTAATAGTTGGTTATAACCTCCACCATAATTGTGAATAAATATAAAATATTAATGACATATTTTTTTCATTAATAATACATAATACCATCAATTTATTTCCAAAAAAACCCTTCTTATTAATCATATTAATTAAAATAATACCTCTAATAGAGTTCTAAAATTTTATAATATGTGAAATAGATGAACCTTTATACATTCCACTATTATAACTATTTTAATGAGTTATCTTTTCAATATGTGATGGTTAATGTTTACTAACTATTAATAAAGAATAAATGCATCATCATATGATGTGTTAGTGTGTTGAAAATAAGAATAAATAAAAAATAAATTTTAGCTCAATTATACCATGTACCATTACTAATAATCATCATGTTCTAGAATCATGGAAAATGAGAAGAAAAGTTCTAATTTTTAATTATTTTTAAAAATAATGGTTAATGAATTACTCAATATATTTTATAATATTATAGATGTATTAAAGCCTCATATTTCATTTAAAAATCATTACAACCCATTGTAGATCAATTAAAAGTCATCCATACAATATAATTATATAATATCTATAAAATAAAGAAGAAAGATTTTAATATAAATTAAAAATAATTAAAACCCTTCTACATAATCTTATGTTCAATTATAGCACCTAAACCAATTATTACATCCCAAATTATTATTTTTTATAAATTAGTGGAGTCTTTCAAAATATCATTTACACTCAATCCATAATGGGTCCAAGAGTGTTTTCAGTCAAACACACATACATTTTTGTATAATAATTTACACTCTAAGATGTATCAATATACAATATATGAATTATCATATTATAATTTTATCGAATTCTATGATTGACCACGGAAAAGTGTCAGGACCCACCCTTTCAAGATAAGGTAAGGGATGGAAGAGTTCCTTGAAATTCGATCTTCAAGATGAAAAATATATAATAACCCCCTAGACCCTCCTCCAATGGGCCCGTGGGTGGAGGTCAATACCAAGGGTATTCAAATACCGCAAAATGAGATGCATTACCCCTTTTTTCTAACCATGATTGGGAGATAAGATGTATCAAACTCAAAAAAACCCAAGACACACACACACACACACACACACATATATATATATGTGAAACCAAAATCCATCCAAAAAGCATTTTAATAGTAAAACTGCTAGAAATACAATGAAAAGCTCCCAACTAAATACCAACATAAAAACTAAGCAGCAACATAACAATTGTGCCCAACGTCTAAGCTAGTAAGTTCTAGCATAGTCTATGTACTCTCCATGGAAACCTAAAAACATATTTATATACATAGGGTGGGCATATGAGTATACTCAATAGAAAAATTCACAGTCTCTCGACCACAAGTGGAGAAGCATACTAATGCCCCCGTGAGAAATCAGCACAACCAAAAGCACATTATATAGTATAATATCCACCCAAAACTCACCAAGGAATGATCACCAAGTAACACCAAACATTTAATGTATTAAGGGTATCAATGATAGGGTTCCTTGAATCACTTACTATTGGTTAACTACTCATCATTGATGACAAACATCATGACGCTGCCACTCTCTTCCACAAGCCCCACTACCACAACCTCCCCGAACACACCTCAGCCACAAACCACATCGTATGTTACAAGTACACCCCTGGGGCCCAAAACCACATCCTCATCCAAAAGACACATGGGAATGCATAACACATACCACCCCGAAGTCAGTTGGGAGGAACATCTCACCCACAGACACATGGGCCTCAAAACCTCACCAGAACCTTCCTAATGAAACATGGACTGCCAATGCCTAGAAGAGGGAGCAGTGAAGAGACAATAAGAATCAATTTATCCTCTAACCAGGATGTTGAGAGAGGAAACCCTCTCCAGTAATAATGGGGTGTTCTGAATGTAGTTTTCAATATGGGTGGGGAACATATAGAAATCACAAGGAAACACATGTATATATGTATATAGGTATGAAGCATTCATCCCATCCTATGGGTTTCTAAAAAAACAACTATACCACAAAAAACCAACCTTTATACCACTTCTAATGCATAACCACACATCTAGAAACAATATTAAATCATAAACCCAGCCAATTTATTCAACCAATTATCACTCTATATAGAACTATTCATTTATTTATTTATTCCATCCCTATATGGGAAACTACCAAACACAACACACCACAAGTAACATTCTAACCCAAACACTCTTCAAAAAGTCCCTCAAATATCTAGATAAAATACCCACACAAGGTAGCCCCATCCTCTTTAAAATTATCCCTCCCAAATCATCCTTGGTAGTCTCACTCCTTGAAAATCATCATATCAAATAGAGAAACAAAACTCTACTAGATTGTAGTCCCATTGTATGAAAAGGACATACCCAACAACCATAACACAACTCGGATGTAGAACCATTGTTCAACAAGTTAATGCATTCCCCAATCAACCAATCTCTTAAAATTAGATTCTATTTCACCTAATATACCACCCCATACATGAAACTGTATAAAACATCATCAAAATTTTAGCCCTGCTGCAGAAACATACCACATTAAACCCATAGATCCAAGCACCTTGTCTGTCCTGACACCCAGAACCATGCTTCCAACCATATCACTATACAACCCACAAAATGATATAAAAATGAATAGAAATGTACACAGTACGCTACAACACCTATCATACAGAGTATATTCTGAATTAACCAACACTTTTCTTTAATTAAACATTCATAATTTAGGGGTTATCATAGAACATGTTTTATCCAGGGGAATCCATTAAATTAACTAGATATATGTGACTAATCATATTTTCATCTGCATAGTCGTTCAAAAAAAGATTAACAACTAGTATTCATTAGTCCAATGTGAAAAGAGATACCACTAGTGGACTTGATTTTCATAGGGAATACAAACAAAAAAATTCATATAATGGACCATATATAACATATAAAATAATAAAACATTCATCACCATCTTCCCTACCGCTTATTTATACTAAGGTAGCCATACCCATTGTTGTAACATGTCAGTCCATCTTCACAATAACATTAATTTATATTTGGGGTTGATTGTATTCTCAGAGAGACATGATTTTACCCACCCCATATGAAACAAAATTAAATTTTGGATGAAGGAATTCCTACCTCGAAGAAAAGACAATGAGTTTGTCCTCTTTGTGCCAAAAACAGATGGTTCATAAGCAACAAGAAGGACTCCAAGTGAAAATCAAATCTAAAGGCCACAAAAAAACACATGAAACCACTAATAAGAAAGGGTCTAGGAGAAGCAATAGAAAAATTGAAACACATGGGGAAGACAATATCTTATCTTAGAAGTTCAAGATCATATATCAATGGAAGGAAATCATTTCATGGGCCACAAAAGTCGAATTGTGGTCAATATTATGAAGTTTTATTATTTAATAGTCTTAAGGGTGTTATTATATTAAATATATAATTAATATCATTATAAACACGTTTGAAAAGCATAAAAATTTCTTTTAAACTCAGTTGAATTCAAATAAATTGTAATAGGGGAGAAACTAAAAAACGTCAAAAAGATAGAAATTACTCACTGATGGATGAGTCACCGACATGACCAACTGATAGAGAGTCAACAATACGACTCACCAATGCCACTCACCAACACCTAACCTACCAATTCCTGGACCTAATTATTCCCTAATATATATATTTTTAACCTAGTAATTCCCAACCTACTAATGCCCAACCAACCGACTCCCTGTGCTACTAGTATTGAGCCACCAACAGAGTGTCACCGATGCATCCTATCAATGGAAGAAATGGAATACAAGAAAAATCATGAAATGAGATACTGTTTCTTCACATAAAACCCCAAACACATGTTTTTGACAAACTAATCAACTAGGGTGGTCTGGGTCATTACATTAAATAACACTCAAACTATTCTCCCCCTGGAGAATTCAAAACCAAACCTTGAAGAAAGAGGGGTCCGAATAACCACCCCCTATTTTACATATCAAGGATAAACCACCCTCTGTTATTTGAAAGATGGAGTAAAACCTCAACATCTCAGAATAGCTCCTCTCACATATGATAACCCAAACATCCAAATGATACCCCACACAACCACAAATTTTCCAAACACATGGATTAGATAATTCCATCCTGCAAGTCAAGAAACTATCCGCTTTGGGCAGCACTATCATTCCCACATGGGGTTAATCGTATCTCAATTAATGAATCTTGATTTGGAATTTGGTCTTCCATTTTCACATGCTAGGAATTTATAACACAATACATAATAAGAAAGAAACCCATATTTTAGAAAACATGTTTCAAGAACTACATCACAATGAAACACACCAAAGTAAAATTAAAAAAAACTCTATGTACTAGGAACACATATGTGTGTTCCTTTCCCATGTACTCTCCTCTAGACCACCATGCCTCCAAAACACATGAGAAAAAAGGAATAGTACATTTATGTAGGACCTTCTTCTAATGATCCTAGATCTCTACTTTTTGTTCCACGAATGTTGCATCATCCTCAATATCCAACACTCCCCACTCAATGAAATCGGAGTCATCATGAAGAAACTTTCAATTTTGGAAGACATGGAAGAATTCATGGATCCTCGCCATCTATGGTGGAAAATCTAACTAATATGACACCTCTCCAACTCGCTCCAACACCTCAAAGGGTCAGATGAACCTAGGAGAAAGATTTTTCCCTCTAATAAACCTTCACTGCCCATGTCGATGAAAAACCATCAAGATCATGTGGTCCAAAACCTTTACCTCCAAGGGTCCCTCAATTGTGATCGGTATATGGCTTTTACAATCTAGTGTTGCATTCATCCTATCATGGAAAAGCTGCACCTTCTCTATCATACTCTTCACCACATACAGGGGTGAATGACATGGTCTCTTATACAAGGCTTCTAATGGAGACTTTGTAATGGAATAGTGGTAGCTATTATTGTAAGATTACTATACCAAGGGGATGTTTCACAACCAATATCTTCAATGTCCAGGACTCATTCTCACATCATGTACTCCAATTTTTGTATGGTCCTCTCTATCTAGCCATATGTATGTAGGTGGAATGAATTGCTAAGGCATAACTGAGTTCCAAAGGAATGCTTCAATCCCCTGCAGAATTGCAAAGTCAAATGCTTTTCTAATCCTAGAAATTGGTTATCGAATTTCCATATGGAAATACCACCTCACACACATACCTTCTTGCCTATGAATCCCCTATTTTCGGATCCTTAATCACTACGAAGTGAGTCGATAACCTCTACAAATCTACCACTACCTTGATTACATCTCATCATCCCTGATCCCTGGGTATTCCTGTGATGAACTCCAGTGATATATCTTCTCACTTCCACTCAATGAAATCTAGGTTATGAAAAACACCACCTAGAACACGGTTCATACCCTTCACCTACTATCACACTAATCACTTCTCCATAAACTCCTCCACATCCAACTTCATCTCATGCCACCAAAACTATTCACTCAAGCTATGGTACATCATGGATACACTTGGTTGTACATATATTGGTGATTTTTAAAACTCACAGAGAACTCCCTTCTGTATATCCACCAGGAAAAACATCTCCCCATGGAATAAGATTAGATTATGACCGTCCTCTGACCACCACTCCAGAGCATCACCTAGGTCAACATGATCATAAAACACGTCTACCACCAATTCTCCCCATTGAAACTCATAAACCTTATTCCTCAAAGAAAACTACACTATCATCTAAAACAAATATCCTCTACTTTTACCAATTCCTAAATCTACGTATATGCTAGCCAACTCCTCCATCATACCCTAAGAATCTGCAGATTCTCAAACAATATCCTTCTAACACATCTTACTAAAGGTATCAGTAACAACATTCCCCTTTTTTGAGGTGTAGGAGATATCAAAATCATTTTCCTATAAAAACTCTTTCCACCTCCATTATCACAAGAATAGATCTCACTAGGATAAATAATTACTAAAGATCTTGTGATTTGTGAAGACCACAGAGCTCTCCCCCACTACAGTAATGTCACTAAAACATTAGCATGAACTCAACAACTTCTATTACTAGATCATGGGTAGAATAGTTATTTTCATGGGGATGTAACTACCTAGAACTATAATAAGTCATTCCTCATTATTGAATCAACATACACCCCTTACCTAGATAAGAAGCATCAAAAAACACCTTGAACATCACTTCTTCTTTAGAAATCTAGATAACTATAGCACTCAAAAAATTCCCATTCATATAGATGAAAAATGCCTAGAACTACTTGCTTCATAAAAAATTATTCCCTTTTCTAATCAGATAGATTAACAAAGCTATAAATTGAGATAAATCGGGTAAAAATATCTAATTATATCCTACTAAACCAAGAAAACTGTGAACCTATTCCAGGTTCATGGATTCTTCACAGAAAAAACAACATCAAAATTTTATGGGTCCACTGCTACACCCTGTTGAGACACCACATGTCCATAAGAGTGGAACTCCTTTTTCCAAAACATTCACATGGACAACTTTTCGAAGATTTAGTGGCATCAAAGTACATATTTGATAGTCCTGAGATGCTCTGTATGCTCCTCCTCTAAATTGGAGTAGATTAGAATTTCATTAATGAAAATGACAATGAAACGGTATAAAAACTCGTGAATAATGGATTTTTTAATGACCATGAATATGACTGGTGAATTCGAAGCACAAGACTACATAACCCTAAACTAGAAGTGCCCATACCTACACCTGAATGTAGTATTCAACACATCATCCTAATTAAACCTCAGTTAGTGATATTCAAATCGTATGTCGATCTTAGAGAACTAAAATTATCCCCTTATCTGGTAAAAAATATCATTTATACTCAGTATAGGGTAACTATTCATGACCATGACCTAATTTAACCTCCTGTAGTCTATATACAGCAACAGACCACCATCATTCTTCATTAAAAACAAGACTGCAGCACCCAAAGGTGAAATAATGGACCAAATAAATACTATTTTTATCTGATCGTCAATATGAATCCTTTGATCATATAGGTAAAATGGTGTTATATGATAAGGAACCATCCAAATCAGAGATTCACTCGGTTGCAACTCTATTATGAACTCAATTTCATGTTGAGGGGGTAGAGTCAAAACCTCCTTGGAAAAAATAACCAAGTACTCCACAATAACTATGTGAACCCCCAAAATCTCATCGTGAACCAATTCCACTAACAGCTTGGCTATCAAGGAATGAAGAGGCTCCACACACTGATAGTCTATTAGACAACTCCACCGACCAACGAGAGCCACACATTGGCCATCCACATCTGAAAAAAACTCTCATTAAGAAGCAGTAAAAACAGCATGCAAAGAGTTAAATCGTTCGACGCTAATGATGACATAATATGGTTGCATCTACAACAGGAATAGATCCCATTATTACTGATGTGGTCGCGTCATAAGTATACATACCAAGCACACATCAAAAAATATGGTCAAACATCTGACCAATGTACTCAACACCAGGGACATGGAAAATCTATCTATGTATAGTCCAAGATAAAAGTTTTGACTGGGTGAAAAAAGTAGTGCAATGCTCCAAAAAAAATGTGGAATAAACAATTGTACTAAAAGGTTGATCGTACTGTGATTGATCGAAAGCCCGTCTAGAACTACTTATACAATGTGAAACATACAATTCTCAGTCCCTCTACCCATATGCTGTCAAATGAAACTTCAACCATGATCAGGTCGAGGTACCTGACGAATGACATGAGGTTAGCCTCTGCCAAATTTTTCTCCCCTCAGTGGAGTAAGACCCTATTTTCCCCACTGCGGAAATGGCCTATCCAACAACTGATGCTAAAAGGGGCATTGAACCTACCCACATTACCCATACTAATATAAAACTAAGAACTGACTTTGAAGGTTCTCGCAACAAATACAAATGAAACACCATGGTCTCAAGCATATTAGAAAAGAACAAAGACTAGGAGGTTGAAATTGAAACTGCATAGGTCAACTCCCCACTGGCTGAAACCTCAAGGAACTGGCACTTGTGACCTTCATGTTGAATCCTTGTCCTTCATTGGACCCTATTGTCTCACCACTCATGGTAGAAATCCTTGAGAGTGTATCCTCTCTACCACTTCCACTCATTCTAGACCTCTAGGTATGTCATCAAGGTGAGGGGAGTAACAATGTACAAGGGGGAAGGAAGGAGTGCCTCCTATAAGAGTCTCACTGAAAAATCATCATCCTGATAGAGATATAGAGAAAAATAGTGGAGATCCATGAAATTGATCCACATATCCCATACCATAATACTCCCTTACTGGAGGGAGAGTAGCTCCTATCATTTCTCAGACATTGTGGTCGAGGAAAGGAATTTTTCCTTGTACTCCATCTCAAAATCAACCCATAGAACATCAGTCCCCTTCCTCTCCCCCATGTAGGGTTTCCACCACTAGAGAAACCCAACACTCTGTCAGATCCTGGATCAAGCTGAATGTGATTACCAGCTCTTTTATCCAACTCTATGTCTTGGTATCTAAAACAATGGCTTAATACTTTTCCATAGTCTACCACGAGAAATCAAAAAGTGTATTATTCCACAAACCATCCTCCACCATTGGGTCTACCCTCCATTGGTCAACCAGGTCATCCTTTTAAGCCTCCATTGCCCGATCCACTCTTGGATGATGACCTGGTGCCATAGCTAAAAAGTAAACAAGGAACTCCTATGACGGAGTAGTATGGAATTTATTTAGGATTTATTTTGACTAATTGTTTATTTTAAATACCAAACAATGCCCAAAAAACAATAACACATGTCATCACGATGCATGTACAATTCCGATGGTCTCTACCCCGTAAATAGTGTAGCCTCACTTAGTCATTCTGTAAGCTCAGAGTTTTTTCATCATATCAAGGGGGACCTAAAATCTCATGCCCTAGCTAGTATTTACTGGACTATATCATGCACCATGATCACCTAAAATTGTTTCCCTGCCAACCTATGCATACTCATTGTGCCGACCTCCAAACTCCATCCTATCTCTCAACCATCATCCTCTAATACCATTATGACATGACCCTACATATTCAAAATGGGGGAAGGGATGGAAAAGTGTTGTTACATTCCTTCTTCAAGATAAAGAAGAGATAATGACATCCGAGTCCTGCCTCCAATTGACCCAAGGTGGGGAGCAGAACCAATGGTATACAAATATCACATAATAGGAGGCATTACCCCTTTTATATAAACCAAGATTGGGAGATATGATATATCATCCTCAAAAAAATTCCAAGACACACACACAGAGATATATACATACATATATATATATATAAGAATCCAAAATCCATCCCACATTCTTGTTTAATGTAAAAAAAACTAGAAATACATAGAAAACATCCACTGTAAATACCAAAATAAAAACCAAGAAGCAACACATCAACAGTCCCCAACATAGAAGCTAGTAACACGCAACACGGTCTATATAATGTCCCTGAAACCTGAGAACAGTTTATATTCGTAGGGCGAGCATACAAGTATACTCAGTAAAAAATCCAAATTCTCCCGTACATAAGTGTAGAAGAATACTAATGCACCTGTGATAAAATAGTAATCTAAGAAGAACCATTCAAGGTATACTACCCACCCCAAACTCACCAAGGCACAGTCACCAAATAACGCATATAAAGTAAAGTAAAGTAGTAATCACATAGATGATAGGGTATCCTACACCGCTTCCCACTTAATAACCACTAATCTCTAATGGAAAACATCATCATGCTACCATGCTCTTACACAATCTCCTAATCCATAACCTTCATACATAAACCATGTCCACATACCACATCACACCCTACATGGTGACATGTGAGCCAGAAAACCACAACCTCATCCTAAAGACATATGGGTAAGCACAATGCATCTCATCATGAAGACACCTGGGAAGAACACTTTTCTCCTAGACACATGGGCCACACAACCTCACCAAAACCTACCCAAAGAAACATGGGCTACAAATTCCTAGAGGATGGAGCAGAGAAGAGCCAATAACCATCCTTCTATCCTACCACCGGGATATTGGAGAAGGACACACTCCCCCATAAAATGGGGTGTTCAGAATGAAGTACTCAACTAGGGTAGGGTGAATAATGAAATCACACTAAAATACCTATATATATGTAGGTATATAAGTACCAAACACTCATCCCAACATTTAAGTTCTAAAAAAAACAACCATCCCACACAGAACTACATTTACTGCCACCTTTAATGCATTACCACAAAACCATTCACAGACTTAATTCACAACCCATCCAATTCAGTCAACCAATTATCAATCTAAATTGAACAATACATTCACTCATTTGTTCCATCTTAACCCAAGAGACTACCAAACAGTGAACACCACAAGTAACATTATATCCCACACACACTTCACAGAGTCCATGGAAACTATTAGTTAAATTCCAACGCTAGCTAAGACCATCCTTATTCAAAATTATCCCTCCAAAATCATCTTTGGCACCCCCGCTACATGGATAACTAAATATCAAACAAAAAAAAACTAAACTAGTTTAAACTCCCACATAAAGAATAGACCATTCCCAAAAACCATAACATAGCCTAGAAGCAGATCCGCTATTCAACAAGTTCATTCATACCACATTCGACCAATCTCTCAACCGAATATTCCATTTTACCACCCATACCATCCAATACATGGAACCACAAAAAAATCTCACCAACACAGAAGCCTCACTGAAAAAACATACAACACTGTACCCACAGAGCCAACCCCAGTACCATAGAACCTAGACAAGGAACTAAAACAAAAAATAACAATACATAGTTCACAACCACAACTAAAAAAGTGTATTAATATTTAACCAACCCTATTCTTAAATTACTCATTCATAATTCAGGGGTCATCACCGAATAGTCATGGTCATGGGGAATCCATTTAATTAACCAGATATACATTGTTAATCATGTTTTCATGTCCATAGCCATTCAATAGAAGATTAAAAACAAGTATTCACCTGTCTGGTGCACAAATAGAGACCACCAATGACCATTGTTTTTAGAAGCGTAAGAACAAAAAATTTCATATCATGGATCAAATATAACTGAAAAATAAATCACAAGCATCATTTTCATCTTCTCTACACCATATTTAAAACTTAAGTCACCAAAACCATTAAAATAACAGGTCCATTCATCATAAAAATACCCTTAATTTATATTTGGATTAAAATATATTCTAAAAGTGATATAATTTTACACACACCACATGATACAAAATTAAAATAAGGATAAAGGAATTCTTAACTCGAAAAACAGATGACCAGCAACTCCTCCTTGCACTAAAAATAGTGGTGCACGAGTAGCAGGAAGGACTCTAATAGAAAACAGGATCTGAAGGCCACAACCAAACACATGACTACATGCGGATGAAGGGATTTTGGTACACCAATAGAAAAATATAATAACATGGGGAAGATAAGATCATGTTTTATAAGAGCCAGATCTTATATTAATATAAGAAAATGATTTCAAGGGCCATTAAAGTTAGATCATGGTCAAGATTATGTGATTTGAATATATCCTAGGCGTGAGAGTGTTGTAATATTAAATATATAATTAATATCATTTGAAACTTCTTTATAAATGATTGAGATTGGTTTTAAGATCGGTTTTAATAAACTAAAATGTAAGATCGGTGAAACTGGAAAAACTGGAAAAGGCTAGAAATGACTCACTGATGGGTGATTCATTGACACGAGTCCCCGCTAGTGAGTTAGTAATGTCTAACTCACCAATGTGAGTATCCGACCCAACTCACCTATATGACACACTAATGTGACCGATTGACAGACAGTCACTGATGTTTCTCACTAAAGCCACATATCGATGCCTAACCTACCAACACCCGACCTATCGATGCCCGACCTACCGACACCTTGTCCTATGGATACCCTAACCTACTAATTCCCCATCCTATCGACTCCCTGACCCACTAATGCATGAACTATCGAAACCCGATATTCTGATGCCCAACATACCAATTCCTTGACCTATCGATACTGAGCTACTAATTCTATGTCACTGACACATTCTAACAAATGGAAAAACTAGAATTTATTAAGACATCAAGAAAAGTGATACTGTAGCCTCCCAAAACACCCCAAACACCGAATTTTGACAATTTAGTAGATGGGGGAGGACCAAGACATTATGACACGAAATGAATCAATTATGTATATCCAATCTCATATGTTCATGATTCAACAAATTAGAATAATTAGTTAGAATCAAAACATCACATGACATTTATAGCAATCATTAATATCATCACATATTATTCAATATTATTTTCCCATGTATTTTCCATGCCTAATTAAATCATGAGAAAAAATTTTATACATTTAATATTTGGGGATAAATTCAATAATTCTTAAACTAAATTTATGATATGACCAGAAATATTTCCAGCTTCAAGAATGTTGTATCAATCCTAAGAATATAAAAAAAAATATAGATGATAATATGTTTAAATGAAATGTATTTTTAAAACCACAACATTTTTATATTCTTTTGAGGATTGAATAATTAAGAATATCAATGGGTTCTTTAATAAATATTTCATATACATTGAAATTTATATCTATTAATTATGTCATCACTTATAATCTCATGTAACTATATCGTTTCATGTTAATGTACATAGTAATTTTAATACTATAATATCTTCAAAACCAAAAACACTCTATGATAATCCTGGATTATGAATTTCTATAATTCTTTCTTAAATGAGACACTACCATTATATTGTTTTTTTACTCTAGAAAATAGGAATGAATACATGATAAATATATATTTCAATTTTTATAAACCATTTATCTTTTAAAATGTTAAGAATCATTACATATAGTATCCCCTGTGTTAAATTCCAAGGAAATTTACAGGAACCATATTCTTGTTATCTTTTAATGAAATTGATAATATATCCAAATCATTTTCCTCTATCACCCCATAATAGATCATTATATTTCTCCAATAATAATTTCATCAATGATATTATTTTCATGATGAATATTTTTGGTTCTTTTATAATCATGGGTTATTTGGATAGAGTGAAATATTTATTATAATTATAGTTATTATTAATTTCACCCAAAGAGAGAATAAGAACAGTATGTGTAGTAATTAGCTTCTTGAACCCATAGATTACATTTCACTATTTTATAAATTAATATAACCTACCATTTTTTTTAGTCCATCATTTTGGAATATTTTGAACTTTTTTAAATAATCACTCTTACATAATTGAAAATAATATAAAAAATTTGAGATCTACACACATATTTTTCTCTTTAATAATATGTATCATCATAACTCTTTTATAAGATATCTTCTATTACACCAATGACTGTGAACATATCAAAACATTTTCTCAAAATAGTGACATTGTTTTCAGAATTATTCAAGTGAATCACACCATAATTGGACATTTATAAACATGTATTAAAACATATATGAGATAATGGTATGTGTAGAAATACATCCATAAAATATATAACCAAGTATAAATTATATTTAATATTTTCTTTTTTCTTTTTTAAGACACATTTTATGGAAACTAATACATAATAATACTTGGGTTTTGTTGCACCAGTATTGACCCATTCTTGATATTCTATATGACAAACCTTGTAATCACATATCCAATGTATGTGTTGTTAATAAATAAAACAAACTATTTGATATATCCTTATGAATATTTATCACTATTATATACAACTAATCACATATCTCTTTCATTAAAAAGAATTTAAAAATCATATCATAATCAAAATTTAGTAGAACATATTTGAAAAGTAGAATTTTATTTATAAATAACAACATTAATATAATAAAACTCCCACTAACAAACATATATATAGTAATTGGATATTTTCTTTTTGATTCAAAACTCATGGATTATTTCATAAATCTAGTTGGTCCATGTACAAGATGTTTTGATTATAATAAAAATGGATCATTCTATTTTCCAAACTGATGCAATTGTATTTATAATTTTAAAACCTTCTATTTTGAATCATATAAATATCTGGATGTCAATGTTTACTAATGAAAAAAAAATTGTCAACCATTTCATATATTTCATCATAACAATAACCTATTAAGGAAATTAATTTTAGATAAAAATTATAATCATAAGTAGTTCAAAGGAATATACATTATTAATTCAATGAAATTTTTTATCCTTAATTAATAAGAGATATTTATATATAGTGTCAATAAAATATATGTATTATTTTTTTAGAAAACTGAATTTGACATCAGCTCCATCATCCCATAATCTGAGTGTGAAATTTATTAAAAATCATTAGTGCACATATATTACATCTCATATTCCATGTCCTATAATAATTTTTTCAGAGTCATAACTATAAATTATCTATTAATAGTAAGTAGTTTGATCATATATAAACATTAAATAATTATACTTTACCAAAAAAATATCTCTGAAGATCCTATTGAATCATTAACATACTTTATGGTTCTTATGTAACAGTAGTATTTTATTTTTATATAACCCTTTATGTGACCAAATCACATTCTATTTATGGAGAAATTATTATTTTTTTTATATTTCAATTTCACCTAGATATGTATACCTCCCACTAACACAATTATTAAAGTGATCCTCCCAATGAATGGAATCATATTTTTATATAAATAAATTTTTATTAGTAGAATAATAGAAATAATATCTCATAGATTCATTGGGATAAAATATGTATTTTCTAATTTATTTACAAATATTTATTGGAAATAACATAATACAGAGATTCATTATGGTATTAAATCCATAAAATAAATAAAAATATGGATTCATTCAAATTAAAATATCATGTTAACTATTTCAAACATCTCTATGTGGAGTTTTTCTATGATTAATTCATCTCTAGAATAGAAATTAAATTTAGAAATATATCATAATTAATCATGTTTTCTATTCGATCTCTAGATGATGGGAACATTTGTTGAGGGACTAAGGATATTACTCAGGGATGTATTTTCTATCTAATGGTTTGTCACATAAAAAATACCAAATGATGGAATCCAATTATTATAATAAATATCAATAAAACGCCAATAATAATATTTATTTACCATATCATTATCCCAAACATTCATACACAACTCATAGACACAAACATGGATCAATGGTAGATTCCACATAGAAAAATATAATAAAACCAAAATAGAATGAAAAATATAGTGGTGAGAACCACATGCATAGCACTCAAGTATAAGGATTCGTCACTAAAGTGTACCCAAATAAAATATCTCGGACATAGAGGAATCATTATTATACCATAGAAATCATGTGTATGATTATATTAATAGAAATATCATCAATTTGAACCAATGAATCCCAAGTCATATAATGTGTTAGATGTAATGATATTAAAATAATTTAATGTTGCAAATGATTTAATAATATGTTTTTCGTAGTGGAATTAATGTAGTGTGTAAATATAAATGAATAAAAATAATCATTTACAAGTTTCAACCAAAAGAGTTACCTATAAAATTTCTTACCCAAACACATTGACCATCATCATCCCAAATACCAAACACATGGAATCACATAATTAAATAGCCCAAAAAATTTCATAGTTAGATAAATGGAATTCACAATGATATTATATGTCTCACCCCAATTTTAGAGTCCCTTTAAGTTTTTAACATCATGAAATGTTAAATAAATAAAATAATCAAGGGAACTATCAAATAATTAAATTTAGTTTAGTCATATAACATATAATTAACCTATTTTTATTTAGATTTAATTATTCATAGACATTTTAAAACAAATAAAAATGGAATAAATAATAATTCAAATTTTAGATGCATAAGAAATAAAATTTAGTGTTAATTTTCACATTATAAATCATCATTTATAGATACATTATGACACATTAAAATGATTTTAGTATTCTAAATCAATATTCACATTAAATATTACATTATGACTTTTAATTGAAAATTTATAGAAACATATATCTCATAAAATAATTACAATAGTCAAATAAATGACACCTAAACACTTTATTGAAAATTCCAATTAATTTTGGTTATTTTATGATTTAAAGAAATTTATAATCCCTATAAGATGTAATCATTTAAGATGTAATCACTAGATTTAAAACATAGATATTAATTAATATCCTATGAAAAAAATTATATAATTCATGCAATTATCAAAAGAATGTATATATATCATTGAATAAAACAAAACAAATACAATTTACCTCGTAAAAATAAATTATAGACCCCTTTAATAGATCCATAACAATACAATTAACATGAATATCAATTCCAAAATTAATTCAACCATTCTCTTTATTATTTCAAAAATTTATAAATGGTTAATTATAATTACAAAATAAGAAAACCTTATTTTATAATAGATACTTACTTTAATAAAAAAAATTATTATACAACACTTTATTCAATTTACCATATAAGAAATAATCACATGAAATTATAAAATATTTCAAATTACATAGTTTATATATAATCACGAACTAAAAAACAAAATAATGTAATAAATAACCTCACTTGAAAATGAAATGAAATTTTCATGTCGAAAAAAATCATAACTCCTTTGATACACCCTAAATTATGGAAATCCAAAAACTATAAAAAATATATATAAGATTATAGGTCATTGTAATGACAAAACCTAATCACGATCACAAAAAAATAATATGATTCTCAGATCTATTACAAATATAGTTTGAATTCCTTCAGTGAATGTATAATAACACATGAATCAAGGAATAAACCAGTTCATAAAACCCATGTAATAAAGCAATAGATTATATAATATAATTATTATAGGAAAGTCATCCAGAAACCCGAAATATAATAAATTCTAGAGTTAAGGGAAAATTCCATGAACCTAAAAAGAAGTACACTTCACATATACAAAACCCAACATTGAGCACACTAGGTACACAATATTACTCAAAGGATACCTGATGATTTAATATAAATCATTTAGTGACTAGTATATTATACATTACCACATCTTATAAACACCATGTCTTAAGAACCTACCACTAGTTAGCCAGTATATTCTATCTTATAATTCCATTAATTTTGAATAACGTATCTGTAATGAACCATAAATTTTACAATCCGCTTTTCTAAATAATGATTAATTTGATGTCAGGGATGTTTTGTATATACTGACTACAATAAATAATTGTATGTATTGTAATATCTCAATAATAATGTTTTTTATATGGTTGTGGGATTGGGATGTGAGTTAGTTGATTTGGTGAATGTCATAGTAGGATAACAATGACCAAATTTTTATTTATTTCTATAGGTAATAAACCATTCAACAGTCTAGGTAGTTAAAAATGATTCATGTTATTAGAGTTGGTTTTTTATAATGGGTATATTAGTTAAAATTTATAATATGTTTTATAACATGGAGGGTTCAAAGTATATAGTAAATTAAATCTATTTCATGAAGTGTGCTACATTTTAGAGCCTAATATTTGATATGGTTATTTTTCTGGGGGAATGATCAATCCATATCATATGGTAAACATCATGGAGAATAATTTAGAGGCACAGACTTTGGGATTCCCTTAGATGTTGGATTCTACACGGGGTCCTATGATGAGTCATAATGAATATAAAATGTTTTCCATACCACTACAACCCTAGGGGGTACACTATAGAGAAACCCGAGTGATAAGATTAATTTTAAGGATATTATATCCATGTAAAAGGAGATTTCCCATTATTTTAACATTTTGGTAGACCAATAATTTCTATGAAATCTACTTTTTTCCTCATGTTGTAATTAGGGGCGTTCCTTTCTGGCAGGCTCCTTCCCATTTATTCTATTAGTATACCACCTTCAAAAGGTAGTTTTTATGGAAATTTTTAGGATAATTAATGTAAATTATTTCTAATATTCTACTTATTCCACTTAACCTTTATTGGAAATAATTTTATTTCCCCCCATCAAGGGATTTTGTAATGATTCCATTGGTGTATAGTTTAATTGATTGAAAATAGCTAGAAAATTAATTTTTATGGAAGCAAGATGTCCCAAAGGGATGTATATATTAGGATAATTTTACAATTTGAAGGGGATATTCCCAGTGATTTATAAGTGATCACGTGTTATAGAAATAAAAATTATATTTAATTATAATATGATATGATTAATTACATTAATTATTTTATGGGATATCAGAGCTTAGGTGGTGGTATAATCATTTATTATGCATAGATATTCTTCGATTAGGGAGAGTTAATCATGGAATGGATGGAAACATATTTCTGGAGATTAGTGGTCCCATTAATAATAACACTTTTTTATACTATATTGTCACACCTCTATTTTTTTGGACTAGATAATGGGATAAACTCATACGAATAGATATTACAAAATTTATCCCAATATAGATGATATAATTTCCCATTTGAAATTTTTATGTTTCCGAAGAACTCCATGACATGGTTGGAATGATTTATGGTTCTTGTTTTAGTTGATGAGAGATCTCAAATAGATGTCATTAGGATATTTGAAACATTATTATCATTTTATTGACCTCCTAGACCTAATTTCACGGAATGAGAAGCCTATGACTCAAGGTGATTAGTAAAATATTAATATATTACTTGTATGGTTGAGTACAACCACATAGGGGTGGATGTGGGAGATTGAGAGTTCCATGAGTTATAGAAGTTTTTAGGACTAGATGAGGTTAGGGGTAGAGTGTTTCTACATTAAGTGGTGGGTTTTAAAAAACATCCTAGTTAAATATGATAATTTGAATTAGGAATCTCCTAGATAACAATGTTCAAGGAATTATTGAGTATACAGGAATGGTGAATATCTCAATGGTGTTGGATGTTGCGTGGTGATAAGAAATAGATATATGGATCAGTCTGGGGAATTATATTAGTGTCTCTTATAGATGATTTTAGAATACCTTGTGATTATTAATTATGAAAATATGATATTTATATGTTCTTCTGTATTTTCCTATGTTTTTGGTTGAATAGATAGGTACATTGTAGTGTAGGGACAGATCTTGAGAGAAAATAAACATGGTGATGAGATATTAATCTTATGGGATGGTCTACAAGGATTGTATGTTATTTCATGCATCTAATAGTTGCTAGATCGCAATGTAGGATATGAAATATCATTCGGGTAAGCCTCACTTTGAGGGATATGGTGATTATGGATCCCCATATTGAGTGAGAAGGTAGATTCTATGATAATATTTCAAACCCTACCATTAGATATAATGTAGTGGTTGTGATAATTTATATGCCATGAATGAAAATGTTTTTTCTCAAAAAAATCATGATTGGGAATGTAGTGGAGGATATGTGATTTCAGGACTTAACTGAAGTAATAAGGTTGTGGTTTCATATTGACCATTCCTTGGCTGGGAATCTTGTTTTCAGAAAATTACATCATACCCCAACATGATTCATAATGTAATCGTGAGTATAGTTGACATTCATGGGTTTAAAGGTTGGTGTTTCTAATATGCATATGATAGACCCTACCTTGGTTAATAATGTATTTTCTAGGACATGGTTGTGATGCCAAACAATGACTGATAATAAATATATTTAGACAAGATCGATATTCTTTATTGAGTGATAAGTGTTTTTTCATGACTTATACAAAGGAACCTACCCTACACCTGCTGGTTGGGGATGTGATTTTGTGAAATAATACCCCATTTTTGGGTATAGATAAATAAATATGTAATGAGAGGAATGTATTCTATGTAACACAAATGTATGAAATATTGGGTGTCAGATGGCCTATTTTTTCACAATCTCTTATGAAGGGAATGAAGCCAGGGTTCCCTTGGTAGTAGGAAATGTATAATGTTCTTGTGAAATAATATTTATTTCATATACATTATTTTAGTTGGAATATATTTATACTATTATATTTATTATAGGAAAATTGGGAGACACTACTGATCTACATTTTTGAAAAACTACAAGCCCACTATGTTTCATGTGAAAAACATATCTCCTCTACACATGTCAAAGCTTAGTAGGAGTAATGGGTGGTGAAATAGAAGCTTGATGCATTTTATTGAGGGGATTTAATAGATCATAAGTAATGATAATATAGTTTTGAATACTCAAATCATTAAGATAAATTAATTTTTAAATGAATTCAACCCCTTCGACATCTTTCCATGAAGAAAACGCCGACATTAAATGAAATGTGATACTCTACAAATATATTGTTATTTAAACAGGACCATTATATCCCAAACAGTAAACATTTAGGTATAAATAGAAATAAATAAACAATGAAACCTATGTTATATATATTTATTAAAATAATTCAATGGTTATCTATTTATTAGAAATAAAATTAAAACCATTTGAAAGAGAAAGAACTGTTGTCTCGAAAATAATGTTTTTCTAAAATGCGGAAGAGCCACACTTTGTGAACATAATTTTAATTTAATTTTTACCAATTTTTGAAGATTTAGTTTATGATGAAATTAGTATTATTGGTCATCATATAACATTTATATTGAATTTAATTTTGGTATTTTTATGAAAAGATTCATTTTTCAATGAATAGCGACAATTACTTTTTTTTATTCAAAAAATCATTTTCATATATAGTAATTATGAGACCAAATTTATTTTAACATGGTAATGTATGTAAAATTATATAAATATTAATTTAAATAATCTAAATTAATTCATTGAAATCAATTTCATATTTAATTTTTATTTAATTCTTTGTCAACTTTTGTTCTTTTTCTTTTGGGATTCTATTTTTTAGACACATCATCCTATTTAATTTTTAATTAAAGTATTCCACATATGTAAATATAATTTGGAAAAATGGATTCTATATTTGGAATAAAATTATTAATATTACATTAAACTTTTCACATTATTTTTTATAATAATAAATAGAAAAAATAAATTTTTTAACAATAATAAATGTAAAAATGCTTTTATTGTGGGTTAAAAACTTATGATAAATTTTTAAAAATTAAAAAAAGAAGTCTACATATGATTTTGAGAACATATAACAACCTAAATTATTTTAATGATAAAACAGTGTTTGTATTTTATCATTATAATTGAGAAAAGTGTTTTTGGTATACATTATTTTATAAAATTCTAAGTGTGAATGCACCCAACCTTATAAAAGGCCACCCAGTCACCTATAAATTACATACATAAAAACACAATTGTCTCATCCAATCACTAAAATTATAACATCACTAATTCCCCAACATCATCAAATATTCCCTTATATAGTCCTTATTCAATCATAAGAAGGAATTTTATTTAAATAAAATTGTGTTTTTCAAAGAGGTATAATGCTTAACCTAGCATTTTATTATTTTCCTTGTCACAAATACTATTATTTTATTAAAACAGTATGATAAAATATCAATAGTACAAAAAATATTTATTTATTTATTTATTTTATTATCATGACCAAAATCAATATCCTCCTCCCTCAAATGGGAAACTAATCCTTTGATTGTGCATATGAAAGACTATTACCTCATTAAACAATGTAATTGTTTTTCATCACCCCATATAATTTCATTACATAATGATTTATAAAAATTTCATACATGAAATATCTGATATTATTATACTCATGTAATTTTAATATAATTTATACCTTCATATATTCAATTATGTGGGTGAATATTACCACGTCCCTCCTGTATACGGTAAACTACCACGTCACATTGCGATTTGTTTTTTATTCACATACACTATACATGGAATGTGATAACGAATAATTTTATTTTTATATATCATATTCATGAAATATTATCAATTCTTTGAATGTAAAATATCATATACATTCTTACCTTACATCCATTGAATAAATGATAACAGTGTTTATGTGTACAACGGAGTATCGCCTCATAAAGTGTGGTGATTTTTTATACTATGATATCACATTGATGGTTTGTGTAAGTGTATTTAAAGATATAATATGATATATATGATAAAATTATATCAATGGAAACAAAAAATAACACTTACCTTCCTTGTGTCATGATCTTAAAAATGGAAACATTAATCATTCATACACAGGACCCAAAATCTCAACTATTGTAACATAACTCGTTTTTCATAACAATAATTAACATATGGTTTAAAAAATAAAATATATAGATAATATTTTCTATTAATTCATAATTATAATTCTATATTTTATTAACTAATAATCTCTATGTTCTTACTAAACTAACCGAATTGATTTTTCGATATATGTCTCATTTATTTCTAAAATGTCATACGTGAAATTAAATAGTAAAGTAATTGAATATAAAATATATACAATTGTTACTAAATTAATAATAAAAATGAGAAATATTATTTTGTAGTTGAATAATTAACATAGTTCTGCCATTTAGGAAGATAAATATTTCAATCATGGATTAAATAATATTTTTATATTAATGAAATTATAAATTTTTTTGTAGGATTAAATTAGTTCTATAATAAATGAAATATATTATAAAAAAATAAAAAAAATCACCATTTTCATCTTCCATGCAGTATAATTTTTTTGTAGATTATATCGTCGCACATCTCATATGAGTGATCACAAAAAGTATGTATATAAAAAAACCAAAGGCTTTGGCTGAATAAGACTCCTAAACATCCTATCAAGGATAAAATATGATGAACTAATATTTTTTTTAGTTTTAATTTTTAATCCATTGGTAGTAAAAGAACATCCTAGAATTCTTGTCCCAAGTAACCATGTAACTACCAAAGATTAAATGTGTTCAATCTATCAGTAGAAAAATAGAGAATCAGCTCATTTAAAACCAATAATCACTCACTAATCAATTTACCAATTTTAATTGTAAACATGATTCTTTTATTTAAAAATGAAAACATGGGGTTTTCATCATTCCATTCCTTTGAACCAAAAAACACTCATAATTTTTCATAATTTCAATTTAATCCATTTTATAAAACAAATTATCAAATCATTCCATCATTTCCATCATTTTAGATATACACCCCACAATCTAATTCTATTTTAATTGAATGTTTTTTTCAAATTCCATGTCATTCCATGTGCCCATTCAGATTCAGATATTTCTTTCATAAATAAATTAAATTATATTTCAAAAAAATTATTGTTTTAATAATAGGGGAAATCAGATATGGTTCCACCTACCTTTAATCACTAAATAAGAAAAAACCCACAACAGGATCCACCATTGGAGAACTAAGAAATCAGATATCCATAAAAAAAATTTATCAATACCCAAATAAACTGAGTTTAGATCCCTTAAAACACCACAAACTAACACCAATTTGGAGGATTGAATGACGTACTAGAAGAAAACTCATGAGATAATTTTCAGTTACATGGAAGAGATTAAACATGGTCAAAAATGACATGATCCTCCAATAGTAGAGGTATGAGGAGACAATATCACTTCTTGTGATCTCCTCAGGATATGGAATTTGAATCAAGTCGTGTGGGGGTCAACTAGGGTTAAAAATAATGTGTCTATTTTTCTAAAATAGAATTTTCAAATAAATTAATCCCACATGAACTGTTTCATAGAGGGGTCACATGGTTAGACAAACTGTTCTCCTTAATAATGCACCCATTCAGACTCACTATCCAATGACCACTGTTTCTCCTTAATAGATGCATGGTTTTAAAAATTGTGTGGCAGTGAATAAAACCCTAGCTTTCTAGGGTTCCCTAGTTTCCACTAGGGGCATAGTTTGGTCGAACTATGTTCCAACAGTCAACATCCTAGAAAACCGATATGGTTTTCCAAATTTAACCCAAATCGCCCTAAACAAAGCCAACCGAAAAGGTTAATAAACAAGTATCAATGTATACTAGTGAAAATGTAAAATGATGTGAGAACATCTCCACCATAATAACTTTCTATCCCCCAAAACCCTATCAAGAAGATTACATATGAATGAGATGAGGCCAAATCTCTCTTATCTATTCCTAACACTCCCACATTTTATGAGAATCCTGACCATGATTCCATAGCACATAGAACAATGGTATCATCCACTCACTAATTAACTTTTTCTCAAAAAAAATCATGATAGTATGTCTAGTATTATATAAACTAGTATCAATATTAATATCCCATAATATCAAAAATTGATGTAGGTCAAAATGATAAAAATAAAATTTTTTCTACATAAATGAAATTATGAATAAAAGTCAACTATGGTTGTAGTGATAAACAGTAAGACACATTCCCCACCTTTGGAACAACTGAAAAATTCAGAAAAAATGAGTAATATGAATCCCTTAACACCTATGTTGTTGGTGGAAAACCCACATTGAAACTATCATGAAAACCATTCCACGTACTATAAACTCCAATGGACTATGATAATAATCAACATATTACTAATATTGGATCTATGATTTCAAAATACTATGATGAATCAACTAAATATTGATTCTAATCTCTTATACTAAACTAGGTTCGATCCTGGATGATTTACCAATATATGAAAAACCAAATATATATTTACATGTCTTGATATAAAAGGTCATAAAGGTCCCATTCTGAGTGTGGATAGGTAACTAGTTTTATAATAATACTCAACCTATCCACAATGGTTATCCGGAGATCCACAAAAATTAAGGATGCAGTCATATTTAATTTCCACAAGAATCAATATAGCCCTCCATGTTTGGCCATAAATTTTTGGATAGTATCCCATACACAAATTAAGAAGATGAATTTTTTCCTCCTATAGGTTGATCCAAAAGGGAGAAGTAAAACTAAGTTCTCTATTAGAGACTATAGTACATGGATCTCTATGAAAATGAACAACCACAACCACGTAGTGATTTTCCATGTCCTCAACATTGATTGTAAACCGAATGGGTATAAATTGAGACAATTTGGTCAGTCGATCAATCATAAAATATGTCAAATTATTCATTATTTGGGTACATGTAAACCCAACCCCAGTGTCCATATCAATTTCATCGCACTTCCAAGTCGTCACTAGAAGATGATAATGAAAACCCAAAGTTCTATGATTCTCAGCCTGGAATTATTGTAATGTGTAACAATGTGAAACAAAATTAATAGTTTCATGTCTCATAAATTGACCCCAAAATCATGAACATATATCATAAAACATCTTTATTTCACCTAGTTGAACATCCCATTGGTAATTTTGACAATCCACAATCACATCTATTCTCATTGTGAAAATAAAAACATACTGATTTTGAAAACATAGATTACCATTTATTGAGAAACATCACTCACTAATAGTGCCCCACAATATATAGAGTACATACTTCTATATAATTCATTATTAATCTGTTATTCTTGAATATTAACCTCAAGAAGAAACTAGTTCAACTGAAAAACAGACATGTTAACCTCATAACTTTTTTTCTACTCTCATATAGGAAAATGTAAAAATTTATCCATCGCGTTCCACTATTCTGATGATTCTTTCATAGCCTGGGACAAAATTTTTCTATTTAAGGTGTCAAAAAAGATATTTTATTTTCGTAGCATATAGAAAATGTTGAAAACATTATACTATAGGTACTCTATCCAATGACTCCATTTGATATTTATATCTTTTTAATTTTAATATATTCATCAATATATTGTGGTCTAGATACATTTTAAACCTTTATCTAAAAATTAAAATTAAATAATTATTAATCATTAGAATCACAGTTTTGAGTTCTATATCATGGGCCTTATAGTTCCTATGTGGCATGAGCTACCAAATTCCATAGGCCAGCAAATGATCACCCTTTAAAAGCAAACATCCCGAACTCAAACATAGTGCATAAAAAAAATAAAACATATTCTTGTCTAGAAATAATAATATTTTAAAAATGAAAAAGTAAAAATAAATTTCAGATCAACAAAATATCTCGGATATTTTTCACCCCAAGTAAACATTAACTCTTTCCGAGTAATTTTGATCATTTGATAAACCATCGTTGAGAAATAATTTACAATATGATGATAATAATATAGTACACCCAATAATTTATGAATCATGAAAAAAAAAATCATTTTCCACCATTTAAAAAGATATACCATGTTTGGAGACGACATGTCTCAAGAACATTACTTCTTGCTATCATGTCACATTGTTAGTTATTTCTAATCTTTTATATAACATATCTCAGTAGATTCACATGACCATCCTTGTATATAGAGTATAAAATAATTTCTTCCACATTTACCACCATGATTGTATCAGGATACTTGTGGAAAATTATTTTCATCAGATCCATAATGACTGCAGGATGGTTAGACAAAATAAATGATAAGAAAAAATAATCATAATGGGCATAAATTCACTTGAAGATAATTTTCTAAATGTATGATTCTTTTATTCCCAACTGGAGATAACCATATTAATGATCAATATTCCAAAACGACTTCACAAATTTAAATTGGTCCAAAAGGTCATCAATCCATGGAAATGGATAAAAAATCACTTCCCAAACTAAATTGAGTTTCTAATAATCAACACAGAGGATAACAGTTCACTATGATTTCTTAATGAAGAGAATAATAACCAATGACAGTGAAAAACATAAGAATATAAGTCCTTTCTCTATAAGATCATCCATATAATTCCTCAAATATTTTAGTTAAACTAGTTCCTTATAGTATGTGGGAATTAACACATGTTGAGTATCATGTACCAAATCAATAGAAAAATCTACATCTATTACATGTGGATGATTACATAAATTTAAAGGATACATGATATGAAACATGATGAAATCTTGATGTAGATGACTTATAAATGATTTCTACACCTTTTCAAAATAAAACAATGATATTATTTCCCCAACTCTAAATAAGACAGCAAGTTTATACTGAATCTCAAGTCCCATTTTCCCTTACTGGTCTAACATACCCCATAGGGGTTGTAATAAAGACCCATTGAAGAAAACAATCAATTTGGGTATTCTTGGAAATGAGTAAATCCATCTAAAAAATTACATCAAGAGTTATAATATGGAAAAAAATAAAATCCCACATATTCTTGATCCCTGCTAAAGTGAAGATATAATATGGGCAATGGAGACCATACTCTCTTCACCCTCAAAGGGGAATAGTAATATCCATCACATATGAAAAAATATATGTTGGATGATTTAATAATTTCTTAATATAAGTTGATATAAACAAGTGGGATTAAAAAAATGTAGTTAGTAAATATGAATCTATTATGATGGTACTAGTCAAAATCACTAGACATGTATTATATTCCACTAGAAACATTTCTAGTTAATGTAGAAGCTTTATTCATGATGTATGTGGATAGAACCCCTTTGATTGGGAAGAATTTGATGGAACTGAATTAATTTTATGTGCTGGTGAGACTGTTACACTATTTGGGGATGAAAATATATAATTTAATTTCTTTAGGTTACCTAATCATCCTTAGGAACTAAGGATTTTAAATGCCTTAGTGGAAAACCCATTTTGAATTCCTAGTCATACCACACTAGAAGAATGTTGAAGGGCCGCTTCTGGGAATTATAGGTCATTTGGAAGAACCCTGATGTATATAATCCCCATGTTACTCATCACCCATTATCATTCCATTAATGTAACTCATACAACATACACTAGGAGAAAAAGGAACTTCTGTCAACCCTGAATTATTGTCTAGATCAAGGTTAACCATCAATTTCATATCCCTCACATAAACATTAGAAGAGTGATTCAACAAGAAAAACTAGGAATGAATATAATGGTGGAGGACCATATTAAACAATCAAGTATCCATCTTCTAATTTTATGAAATATTAGGTGAAAGTTGCATTATCTTGATAACGTGGTTTCCATACTGTATCTTGGTACTATCAGACTCTTCAATTATGAAAATTACCATATCTATATCCAACATAATAGAATTTTTATAAAACATGTTAATCAAAATAATCCTGATGTCCTTTCACTCTAAAACCTTGTTTTTATTCATCATGACAGTTAATTCCCACCATCTCCTTATAGGTCACCCATTTTTGATGGTGGAACATTTCACGATGATCAAATTATGAGTTTCAATAAAAAAATTAAATAGAAGCTCTATCATTACCACTAAATCCGTAGTCTCATGACGATCATTTGATCCATGGATGTAGATTACGGTGATGAAACAATTATTAATTATTCAATGATTTATCCTTTTGAGGTTCCATGGATGGATCCTAAATAGAATGGGTGTAGGTCCCAATCATAGATCGTATATGAAACACACAATAATCACAATAAGATGTTGGTACATGGGAGGATCCACTCACAGTTGTACACAAACATATTCCCCCTTAGGCCTATTCAAATGACTTGTCAGGTGATTTTCTTTACACAACATATGTAAAAAATATTGAATACACGAGTTTTCTACTTAGATACACAAAACAAACAAGAGAAATGTGAATTTTATTCCTATATTATAAAAAAATAGGATTTGGATATCTAAATTAAAAATAAAAAGGAAGTAAAATCATAGAGTTAGGTCTAATTATTCCTCAAGAAACTTTTATGAAAACCCATATTGAAATGTGTCGTATTAAGGTGAGATATATCACTGAGATTTATCTCAACTACATCCAATTTCCCATCCTGATATCCCAAACTAAAAATATACATCAATGAAAGAATCTACACATATAACATGGATAACACATTTCTATGAATAATCTGAGATACCCTAGTACTATAATAAACAAGTCATATATAAATTAGACTAAAGTTCATTCTCGATACCCATGGGTTGGTAATTATCATGTAGAAAAATATATCATAAAATTGAGAACCAATTTTACTCAAAATAGAGGAAGATAAAATAGTAAATATTAGTATGGTCAACACTTAAAAAGGAAAATATACTAAATAAAAAATTGTTATAACAAACCCTAATATAGAACATCATATATGTACTCAAAAATTGGAATGATAAAACTGAAAAATTCTTAAGGAAGCATGACTCTAAGACTATAATATCAAGAACATCATCCACCTCTAAGTGGGGGTTTCCCTTTTCATGGACATAGCATAAGAAAATCTACCAATTCCCAAAAGAAAGTTTATTTTTTGAACTCTATACCCATGATTGTGTCCCCACATGTTCTATAATAGATTCAGTGATAACAAACTTGATCTTACATTCAAATTAAATAAAACAGGTCATGGCATGGTATATCAGTTTCATATTTATAACATAACATCATTATTTTCAATTGAAAAAAAAATCCAAACAAGGCTTAAATATATTTTTTATATAAATTGAAATTTGTAAATAATTTTCCGTGGGTAAAACATGTCTATAATCAATGTAATATATAATAATAACAATAATAACAGGAACCAGGGTCATTCTCCCTAAATTACGATTTTTTATGGGATTAGAACCTCAATCTTCTCATATCAGATATCATTGTATGCATGTACAATCACCTCCCTTAGGATAATACCAAATATAACTAATCAACATCCCATTTGGGATTAGATAAAACCGAAAATGGGTTTTCTTAGAGAATTAATCATAAATCAGTTTCTAGTGAATATACAAATTATCATTCTTATCCTAAAATAACCATTAACTAACCAAGATAATATTTTCTCATTGAATCAATAAAAAATAGAGAATCATCTTATTTCAAAACCAATCATCATTTACAATTCAACTTCAAAATTTTTATTATCAATAGGCCAATTCAATTTCAAAACCCAAACATGGGTTTTCTCATAATGTCATTCATTTTCAACACAAAACCAATCAAATGTTTTTATCATTTCAATTTAATCCATTCTCTCAAATCAAGTCTCAAATCATTTTATCAATTTCTTCATTTTCCAAATACATGCCGAATTCGAATTCCATTAAAATGAGGGGTTTCCCCAAAATGCATTCCATGTGAAATTAAAATTACGAATCATATAAAGTTTCTCTTTCATAAATAAATATAATGATATTTCATGAAAATCAATAAAATAAAGGTTTTAGTTATATGTATATTCTCAAACAAAAAAAACCTACATTTAATCATGGAACAAGAAAAAACACCCACAATGGGATATTATAAAAAATGATGAAGGTGTCAAAGATCAAATAAACAAAAGTAGAATAAACATCAAATAAAATGGAGTTTAGATGCATACACAACATGATAACCAAATATCCTATAATTTGGATTAAATGAGAGATAATAATATAACACCTGAGAGAAGATTCACTTACCCAGAAGAGAATAAACATGATCTTTCATGCTTCGATATCCCAAGTGAAGGGGGTTGAGATGGTAGAACTTCTTGTTGAGATCCTCTTAAGATAGGGAATATTAGTTAGGGAAAAAAGGGTTGAATTGCAGTTAAAACGTGGTATTTAGTGTTTTAAAAAAATATTCAGAATAAATTAATATCATTTGATTAGTTTCTCAGAGTGGTCTTTATAGGTAAAAAACCATGATGCAACTATGAAAACACTCACTTCCCAAGGTTTCAGGTTTTCCACTAATTTAATGGTTTGGGATAACTATGGTCCCACATTTTACAACCCAAAAAAGCTCCATAACTATCAAAATTTCACCTAAATAACACCTAAACAAGATCCTACCATAATGGGAAACAAACCGAGGTCATTGAATACCAATAAAAAGATATATTATGTTATATATTTTCCAAATCATATAATCCTACATTATTCTCCCTTCATTTTACAGTGTAATAAATTTCATGATATATTATCTAAAATTCTTTTCTTATGATATTTCCCGTGATTATGATATAAAACCAGATTATAAAACCCAACTTCTTTCCATGGGTAATTATTTTTATAATCAAAATGATTTATTTCCCTTTTTTGGAACACAAAGATCATGAACATGATATGATGGGTGCACCCAAATATAATTGCAATTCATTGGGTAAAACATTATTCTAATGAGGAATCATATATGGGATTGGGGAGTAATCCTTATCCATTATTGGACTATTTCCACCATATAATATGTTATTATATGTTATCCTTGACTCGTTTTTATGAAATGTTATTTATTGATACCACATTTTCATATATTTCCATGATCATAGAATTCCAGGATCATTATTTTATGATTCAACTTGGTTTCTCATGTGCCTTATATTTTTATGCTATCATTTAATACCATTTAATCCCATGTTATTCTTCCTTATAATATTAATTCTATTCCATGGATTTTAATATCACCCCTATTTTTACATATTCCCCTTTTTATTCCATAATTTATTGGTGTATATGTGGAAAGAATGAGCTTACTGTGGAGAATAAAATAACATTTCCATATTTTATTTTTATTATGAAGTAATATGATTCTAGTTTTCAAAATACACAGGTCTGTTACAATCCATTTATTTTATAAATATGATATTTTGTTGATGAATAATGTAATAATATATACAAAATAATTGGGTCTCCATTGTTGGTTTCAATGGAATTGATTAATTAAACTCCTGAACTATTATGGGAAATATTTAATGAAAACCCATTTCAAATTTATAAGAATAACACTAAATTATGTAATATATCATGAAATATTAGTGAAGTATATTGTGAGTGGTTTTTATGAAAATTCATCCAAAAATGGATACTAAAAGTGGACCAGGCTATCAAATATATGTACATAGGGGTAATAACCTAAAAAAGGGAACATTGTTATAAAATTGATCATCACCTCATTTGTGATAAGTGGAATTGCCACACATCTGGTTGGAAACTCCCTGGAGATATACATTGAAAATTCACTCACTCTTTACAATCAATAATAAAGGACATGAAGAAATTGATAGGTTATAAAACCTAATTGGAAACAATACTATGGATACTGTATTTTGAAATCTAGAGTCCAATAGGTCATTACATACTTATCATTCATGAGATATTAATTTTATGTTTATATGTTTCCCATTAGTATGTTAATGTATTCCCATCCTGTTTTTTTATTTCTTTTAGTGTATTGTAGGGAATATGGAAAACCATTCAAACCAGCAGCATGATAGGAAATGTGATGATTTCAACAATGATATTCATACACTTATGGGATAATGGGATGAGAATATCAAGAACGTACCGACTCAACCAACTCATGTTATAAATAGTCAAACGAATCTTGTGAAACATCCTACTCCTCCGAAGAATGATAAATTTATAGTACTGTCTTTTATAGGGAAAATCATTGTACAACTACTAGATCTTATGATCCTATCATCACTAAAAAGTTGATTAACTCCATTGGGAGGTCATTATCAATACTCTAATGAATAAAGTAAGACAACTTTGTTCTGACTGCCTATCACATTGAGGAAGAAGGTAATATTTTGTGGACACTAATCAAAAACACAATGTACAATGTGGATTTTGATTCCATGGAATTTTAGGACAACTTGAAAATAATTTTCAATAAATAATTTGGACGAAAACTCTGTATCAAAATGAAAATGGGGATCCTTAGTATGATCTAATATGATAAATACTATATCAGGGTGTATAAGGAAAAAACTATAATGATTCAATTGTTTATCTCTAGATTTTTCGTCAACATCAATGGTATTTTGGGGAATTAGTTTATAGGGTTAATTTCATTTCTATGTTGATATTTAGTGATTCAAGATTTTGATAGTAATGAAGAAATTTTCTATAGTACCAAAAATGTTGAGAAAGAGATTAGTGAAACTTATTTGTCACATATTATTATTCTAAAAAATTAGTATTTTGATTTTATCGGGTTTATAAAATGATAATTCAAATGGAGGAAAGAGAAAACATCATCCTACTTGTTACATGTGTGGGAGGGATCTTCCAGGAAACTTCCTATGGGGAACCTAAATATACACGAACCATGGAAAATAAGGGCGTTAGGTTAATCAATGTCATAGGAAAATGAAGTGGCCTACTAATATGGAATAATAAAAGAATTTCCAAATCAATAATATGCCTACCACATAGTATTTTAACTATAAGGAACATGTGAATTATGAAATTAAATTCCCTAAACCAGGTGATGGGAGAGACAATAATTGAAAAAGCCATCATATATACAATGATGCATGTATTTTATCAATAAGGATAATGTGCATTACACAAACTATGTGATGTTAGGTATCCTATTTAGTCAATAAATAATAGAATATTTTCCTTTTATTTCAGGTCCTATAAATTATTTCATGCATTTCATGTTTAGTATACATTTTCAAAAACATTGAATGTATTTTTTTAGAATATTCAATAATATTATTCACTAATTTATTTTTTCTATAATGTATTTACATAACTCAAATTTATATTTTAATATTATATGATATAATTTTATTTATTTGTATATCATTATGATTTTAATGTATCCAGTAAATTTTTATTCAAATATTTCTTAATTTATATGGGTCATTTTGATTTATTTTTGTTTTATTAATGCATGGTTCAAGTTATACACCCATCCAATTTTATAATGGGTATATTCTATCTAAATGTTATGTTTTATGATCAATATAATTCTTTTTAGGGTATTAAAATTATCATTTGATGATATTTATTTTATGGGGGATAAGATTAATATGTTCCACAAGGGTAAGGGTTTTGTATTAAAATATGATTTTATTGGAATATATAAAAATAAATTCATGATTATGGGACTATGTAATATATTTCTCCGAAAAAAAATTATTTTCTTCTCCAGTAGTCATTTTTTAATATTACCGATTTTCCTTTTATTTTAATTTTCTTAACTCAATAGGTGGAATAATGTTCTTTATGGATATGTGACTTTATTTTTTTCTTTGGAACTAAATACTTTCTTCCATTGAATAATTTCATGAAGACTTTTTAATGAATGTTTTCATATTCTCTATAGTTCTTTAAATATAATTTTTCCAATTTTAGACATAATATTTAAATGTTTAATGAATAAATATTATAATTTTATGAATTCAATACAATGGATTTATTACAAATAATATGAAATTAATTTTTGTTTTAATATACACTAGATAAAAATATTTCCCCGCTATTTAGAATACTCAATTCCGTGAACATTATTTTATAATTTTCCATAGTTTAATTAAATAAAAATATCTACCATATTATATTATTCTTTATTAAATTTAAAAAAACATAAAATAAAAAATTTATTTTCCGAATGAAATTATCCAATGGTTTTTAATGGTTTTTCCAACTATAACACCTGGATTTTTTGTTTCATATACATTAACATATATATGATCCACTAATACCATATTTTTTCTTACACTAAATCGTTTGTGTTTATTATTTTGAAATTTTAAAGAAATAGTTTTTCCATCCATGGTTCATGCATTGATGGAATTATAAATTTTTTAATGATATTATGGATTACATTTTATTGTACTATGATTTTGTGATGGATGGTTCCGTTATAAACCTATGATGATTGGAAAAATTATAAGCCATTAATGGTTGGGTCCATTATATCCCTCCAATGAAATGGGTAATGATGATAGTGATGAGAAACTCTAAGGAGAAGATGGAGTTAATAATCATATAGGGGAAATGTAGTTAATAAGCTCTTATGTAATGAAAATGTTATCTGGATGAATGTTAATCCATAGAGACAGTTTAAAATGAAAATTCTTGCATTTCCATTATAGGAATATGTGCCCCATTAATGTGTTGGTAGTTAACCATGACTAAGAAATTTATTTATTAATATTATGTAAATTACACTAACTTATGTCTTATTCCTATGTATTTTAATTGGTGAACATTTTTTCAAGGGATCATGAATAATAATAATTGACTAATTGTGTTTAATTATCATATGTATTGATCATGTCCTCATACCCTTATACTTTTCATATTTTTACTTATTATAATTAATTCAAATATATTATGTTTACCCTTATTGGGCATGTAACAGCACCCATTATTATGATTCCCTTCACCAGGTTAAGAATCAAGCATTATTGTTTTATATTTCTATGATGTTTTCCAGTTGTGAAGAACATAATGGTAAATGATCTTGGTTTTTTTATTTATCATTTATTTATGTATCCATGCTTCAATAGTAACTAAAATAATATGGTTCTTATGTGGGTAATAATATTATGTAATTAATATTTGTATTTTATGTTGTAATATATATGTATGAATGTTTGAGGTATCTATAGGTAATAAGTTGTGGGAGGGTTCTTTAGAGGATCATTGTATCTTTGGAGGAGGAATATGAGGGTTAGTTTGTATTTTGGGGAAAACAATTAATTATTATGGGACTTTGTATTTTTAGACATAAAGCAAGTTGAGATTTAGTATTAGTGAGTGGCCATGTACTAGACAAAGAACAAAGGAATTGATGATATACTATTGTTGATCATGGAATCGAAGAGATTGTGAGGAGTACTTTTATGGTAATGGGTGACGTGAATGATGGATCAAGTAATTTGGAATAGTATATCTATTATTTTTCAATGAAAATATTTTCCAACCATATAATAAGATGTATCAGGTGGAGTGACATAGGTACAAATCTAAAATTTCATGGGAAATACATTGAGGAGCGGTATAAAGGATTACATACTGTGATGACACACAACTGGTTTCATAGAAATTAATACAGTGGGGTTGAGTGATATGATAGATCATATTCAAGTGTGGACATGAATTTTTTCTTGATTAGTATTCTATATATTTATTGACATATATTTTTTCACTATCATAGGTGTTGTGATGTGTAAAGAACATTTCAATTTATCGATGGTACACTTTATGTGTTATGTTCGATTTTGATTCCAATTTTGGGGGGAACCACAATATAGAATTGACCTTTTTGAGAAGAGTCAAATTATTAGGATCATCATAGTCCTCGAAATGAAACAATTGATGATTATTTGGTGTCTTGGGATATAAATGTGTGGGTTAGGACTATGTCATTAAATTAATGTAGATGATAGTGTGGTTTTGGTTATAATAAATTTTTCATCTTTTTGTTTTGAGCTATGAAAAAGAATTATGTATGGTTTTTAGAGGTATAACTTGGTGGGATATTGGTGAATTCATTCAAATGGAATTTTCATAGTTATGTATGGAGTACCACTATGGAATCTATTGGAAAATAACTGTTCTTAGGGGGAGTTTTTATAGACATTAATATTTTTCAGGTCATTATTTCATGGAAAATATGACGTTTTGGAACAATTTAAGTATATTTCATAATTTGGGACATTGATTAGAATTATGAGGGTTGGAACATCTCTATAACATAATTTTATATTTTAAGGGTGGATAGGTAGGTGATATCATTACTTTGGTTAACATGAGAGTGGGTTCTGAGTTACCGTTGTGTCAATTTTGGATCTAGGTGATATACCACCCAATGGACTAGACTGTTGTGTAGTGGGGCATGTAAAATGAGATTACTTTTGTACTGGGTATATTGGATTCACTATCTATTAATTTTTTTATAGTGGAGTGTACAGTTTATGATGGTGTGAATGGAACTATCCTGAGGAGGGCTACACGATGGACCCCTTGATAATCCATGGTGTTGATTGCAAGATAAGGATGAAGACGCAACTCGTAGGATATTTCAACAGGTTTTTTCAAGAGGTAATTCCATTAGGATAAACCTAATGATAGGATTCACATTACATACACCACAATGGGTTGTTGTGGGGGGGGGATATCTCCACCCAGGGAGTTACACAAAAATTAATCATGTTTGAGGGACTTACAATGTGGCTCCTATAGCTATCCTTTACTAGGCTCCATAATTGTTTTTAATATATGGATAAACCCATATTTTTTTGGTTCCAATGATTTATATTTTCCATCGAGTGGATTCATAAGGATGTCTATTTTATCATGACCCAACAGTCTCCCCACCCTTTTTACCATCTTCTAAAAGTGGTTCCATTGTTGGTGTTTTTCATGGGGATCATTATATATTCATCATATCCTTACATTAATTTCATATCTACTTCAATTATGTAGAGTTAATGATGAATATTTTGAGTTATATGGTGGCGATTTCATTATATCATGGTGAAATCATCTATATATGATGAGGATTTATCTTATCAAGGCAAGAGGATGTCTCCAAATAATGAGCGTGTGTGGTTAAAATATTTAAAGTAATGTGGAGATTCTTGGATTTGTCTTATGTGAAAATTCAAAATTGATTTTAATAAAATGATTAATTATAAATTTTATAATTAATTAATTGTATTTTTTATGACTATATTGGATCTCTATTTGAGGTGTGATAATTGATAATTCATATACTATCATTGATGTGTGTAAATAGATCTTTATATTGATTCTAGAATATTATTATAGGTATATAGTCCTTCCAATACCTTCCCATATTCTTTTTTATTTATGGGAATGAATTACTACAAGTAATAATGTTACTAGTTACTATTAATAGACTGAGATCACTATAGAAGAAAATCAGATGTCTTTTATCCTTCTAGATATTTCGAAGGATCTACTCACCAAATTTGGTGTTTTATAACTGCATGAGGACAATTTTTCCAATGGGAATGTATAACAATTTCATTCTAAAGAGTCATTGTGTAGATTTTAGGATGTCATATTAGTTGTGGGTAGCTTATATTGGACCCCCTAGAAATATCTAGATTGAGTGAATGTATTAGGATTGGTGGAGATGAGTGATATGGTTGTACATATAATGTTTGGTTGAATACACACTAATAATTTTTGTAGAGATGAAAGACGAATGAAATGATTTTTGAATTCTAAATGCCTATATAAAGTGAGATAAAGAGGGTATTACTCAATATGATGAACTTGAGGGATCTTCTATGAAAAATTTGGGAATTGGAAGAGGATGTGGGATGATATTTTGAGTTCATGGTATGATATATCCTAGAGGTCATGGGAGCACTATGATGGAGTTCATTATGGAATGGAACTAGCAATGATAGATAAGTATGGGCAAGGAGGATCATAGTGAGCACACTAAAAATATATATAAGAATTATTATTTATTCATCATGATAGTCATGTGTGACCATAATTTTAATCAAAAGTTTCTTAAGGGGAATAATGGAAGAAATGGTACGATGAGGTGTGAGGTTAGTTCTTGAGTGACTAGGACCCTCATTATGAGTTGGTGAGCTTCTGTGAATGATATATGAAACGTGGGTTTTTTAATTTTTTGGATAGAAGATATATCTCAATGTGTTTGAGGACTAATCCCAATGTGTGGACCTACCTTTAGTTATATGGTTTTAGTGGAGACATACCTAATGTTATAATGTATCATTTGTGATGTAATATCAGACCTTACATTGAGTTATATTGTAGTGGATGTGATAATGGTATCTCTCTATGTCAGATTGTGATAGATAATACGTACCTCTGCTGATAAGGTAGTGGTTGTTATATGATA
Source organism: Viscum album (assembly GCA_963277665.1). Lineage (NCBI taxonomy): Eukaryota > Viridiplantae > Streptophyta > Magnoliopsida > Santalales > Viscaceae > Viscum > Viscum album. The sequence continues at coordinate 1,958,703,797 of OY728127.1, forward strand.
CTAGATTAAAACTTCAATGATATGGTTGTAGTTTCCGAAATACATTTCCATGAGTAAGAAGTTAGTGGGCCAAAAATTATATTAGACATATTATTTCCTGATAAGGTAGTGATCAATATAATGGGAACTTTTGAGTGAAAATTATGGTATATTAGGGACATTTTTGACATAAAAAAATATAAAATGAAATGGTTGGGACTTAGACCTATGGGCCAATCACAAGTTCTAACACAGAACCCTAGACATGATCAGAAAACTCCTTTGAGTGATACAGGTGAGTTCTGAACTTGGACACATGACGCTATCCAATACATTTTGGTAGTCTCTAGGGACTGGTGACAAAATATAGTTTGGGTTTGTGTATGGGTTAAGGAATATGCTATAATATAACTAGATTCTTCCATAAGATAGAGAATGTATCATCAGTTTTCATGGTTTCTATATTATCACATGGAGACCTAATGCACATCGAGTCATGGTGGAACATTTTGTACAGGATGTACAACATGTTTTAGTGGAAATATCTATATTATTTAATTTATTTCATTATTCATACATTAATATCATGGAATATATTAGTTTCAATTACTAAGACCATTTTTATATATAATAAAAAAACAGAATATTAAATCCTCTAGGAATATTTTTACTTTATAACTTTAATACATTACAGATATTGATTTTTTTGGGGAAAAATGATGAGTATTGTAGAAGGAATTATGGTGATATTGGGGGATGTTAGTAGATCTTATTATGTATTTTTTATTCTTTTTTATTCTTTTTTTATTTGATCGGACTTATGGGAGTATAATTTATATGTAATATTATATTAAAACATTTATTTTTTATAGAATGATTCTTATATATTGATTTATGAAATATTGTATTTATTTGTATGGATATGAATTGTAAATTTCCCATGTTTGGGTTTTCTTTAATTCAATATTTTAATATAAAAAATTAATATTTTCTACCTCTCCTATAATATGTAGCCACTAGAATACATGGAGGAACACTGGAGGTTCCATAGACATCTGACTATGACTGGTGATCTTGAAATGGGTGTTTCAATCTCAACCTATATTCACCCACTTCCACAAAAAAAAATGAAGATCATCTAATCCCAAGATCAATTATTAATCCATATACATTAAATATATATTCAATAAATTCCTAAATGATACACTTGTATAAAAACAACCTTACAGAATGTGTTTCTTTCTCAAAAGGAACCATCGAGTACCACCAAAAATAGCTCTAGTTATTTTAACGTCATTTATAATTATCATTATTATATACCATGCTTCACTTTTCTGATATAACCATGATCTCATATAAATTTATTGAATATTCCTTACAAAAAATTATCATAGTGATAAACAATATAAATTTACATCTAAAAAAGAAGCATATAATCTATAAAAAATTTCAAGATGAAATAGAAGAGAATGATTTCATTATTACATCCTTTTTTAGATACATGAATAAATAATGAATGAATCATCACATCATAGGTGAAATATACTACTAAGAAACCTCCCCAATTATATCAATGGTATAAAAAACATATAAAGTCACGTTAATGGGTTTAATAATTATATAATTCCCCTACTACTGTAATACATAAAAAAACTAAGACAGTGAACTTCAGAAACTATAAACACATGTATACAACCAATATTAAATTTATTCCTACTATGAGATATATAAAACCACTTCTCATTAATCTACACATGATCAGAGTTCACATTCATCTTGATATACCTATTTAATGGATTCTCAAAAACATACTTCCATCAAATATTAAAAAAATGGATTGTAATCCTTATAAAGATTCAAAGTATTTCAACTTAATAGATAAATTCTTAATATTATTGTAAATAAAATTTATTGTGGAAATTTGACCGACCCATAAAACAAAAAATTCTATAATGCATGTGCCAAACATATCCTTAAAAACATAAACAGTATGAGTGTTGAGTCACATGCGTTATATATCTTTATTTTTAAAAATAAAAGGACAACCATTATTTTAAATCAATATAAATTAGTGTTTTTTAATTTTTTTTATATATAATGGAAATATTTTATCCATATATCTAGATGAATATTGTGTTAAAATAAATACGACTGATTTTTATTTCCATTTTATTTTCACTATATTTATATGAACTATAATAGTGAATAGTTAATGTTATTGAAAGATGTTAAGTGATTTAGTGTCTATCAAATGATGATGAGTATTCTTCAAATGCATTTTCATCAAATATCAATGAATATTCAGTCCAACTGTTGGAGGATTTCTTAATAAGGAGAATGTATATTCAACAACTATATGAATATAATAAGAATGAGATACTTATTTTATATTACAAACATTTGATGTTTATAATAGATTTATTTTCATTAGATCATATCTCATTGTATTATATTTTCAATTATTTCATATATGTATATTATTGATATGTTTTCGTTATATATCTTTTTGAATTTTCTAAAATTTATATGGTTCCTATTATTATAGAATGATGGCTTATGTTTGGAAGACATATATGAGTTTTTGGGATACTGATGAGGGTTATGAAATTGATTTGATATATCAGTGTATTTTTATTAGTTGATAAATACAATATTCAAATATGTATAAGTATAGAGATACATTCTCACATGTTTGTTTGAATGAAGAGATATGTACTACCGAAATATTATTATTTAATGTCACAGGTATCACATTTATATTGGATTTAAGGGTATGAATATGTATAATTAAATTATGAAAAAATAATTTCTTAAACATTTATAATATGTAATTATTATATATCAATTTTTTAGAAATGAAATTTAAAAAAAAACATTTTGACCTAAAAGATATTTTTGTATGAAAATTTTTTTATCCCAACAATGTGTTACTTTCATAATAAACTATTAATCACTATTGTTGAAATATTATAATGAAAATTATAAATTATATATCCAATAATATGTGTTAAAATTCATCTATCATTTTTTCAATAAATTGTATAATAGAAAACATTTTTTATGATTGATTATATTTTATTCTAAAAAATTGTTTTTATCATGTTTTTAACATTTATATAAAAACAATTACAAAAATGTGTAGAAATTATATATTGAAAAATTTACCCGATATTCATAGTTAGGAGGTTTATATTTTATAAATATGTCCCTTTAATTAATACTTATTGTTAATAGTATCCTAGGTAATTGTTTAACCACACTGTGAGTAAAATAGGTAAGATAATGTTAAAGCACTTTTCTAAGGCTATAATTTTCTTTAACACATTCCATTATCGTATTATATTATTTTATTTCTTGCATTAATGTAAAATTCATTAATATATACACACATGGTCCGATTTTTTTGGTTATTTCATTTATAATAATTTAAGAATATAATATAAAAAAATGTTTCTCCCATGACATTAATATCGATAAAAATTTTACATAAGTATAAACAGAGGCTAAGATGTCTCATGAATTTTAATTTAAAAGATGACTTTTATTTTTTTATTATGGGTTTTTTAATTTTTATTTATTGAATAATTATATTAAATTCTTAGGAAACACAGATACGATATATATTCAATTAATAAAAACTTGAATAAATTATTAAAAATATATTAATATTAATATAATTGGGGTGAATTATTCTATTCTTGGAATTTTTTAGAGAAATATAACACATTATGTATGTTTGAAAGGTTTTATTTGAGTTATATTACTAGATTTTAGTTTTTAGCGTCAAATTATTTGAATTAAAAAAGAACAATAATATTTTTTGTGACAAAAATATTTTATTTAATTATTTAAATATTCTAAATACCTTTAAGGGGAAAATATGGTGGAAAAAAATTAAAATTTCTTCAAATTTCCATTTAGGAGAAAATTATGTCTTTTTAAGTAAAAAATAAGCCTTTATTATTAAAAAACTCACAACATTAGTTAAGATTAATTCTTACTAACAATTGATTTAAACAAAATTCTAATATATAAATTGATACAAAAACGTTTTTAAATTTATTTCTCTATTGATATCTCAATATTGGAAACCTTTTTTTCAAATATGTTAACACTTTGAAGAAATTTAATTGAGAGTTACTTAGTTATATTTTTTTTGAAATTCCACATGTGCATATTCCCTCTCTTATAAAAGACACACAATCAATCGTTTGATTAGACTACTTTGAGAAATCTACCTCGACCAACCCAAACCCAATTATATAGTAAAACCTCATATCCAGGAAATATAAGTACTTTAATTCATGGATTACCATTCCAATGGTACTTAAGAATAGATATAAAAAAGGATAATTGATGAAGTGGATGTTAAAAAACCATCAAATAAATCTATTCGTTTGGTAAAAAATTTATGATAAAATTTCATTATGTATAAGTATTAATTATGGTTATGTTTTTCAATGATAAAATGTTATGATCTACCTGTTTATAGTCTAATTAATTTTATATTCCTTTAACTATTTCATTTCAATATGTGTTTATGTTCATTTTCCTCTCTTTATGTAAATTGGATACTGAAAAAGTTATTTTTGTGGAAGTTCAATAATATTTATTTGGTTGATCAAAAATAATTTTTTTCCATGCCCTTGTCATGTAATAAAGTTTTAAAGAATGTTTTTTATTATATTATTTTTTTAGAAATTAATTTATTAAATTATATTATCTTTGACAACATGTTTTATAATAATTTTAATTTTGTTTTTAAATAATTTTCATTGTAATTTTTAATGAAACTATGTGTGTAATTTTTGTTGTTACTTACCTGGCCTAAAGAGAATTTAACGTAGTCATTACACCTCAATACATTGAATCTTATTTACCGTGTTTGAAGGTATATTTTCAGTGAATATTTTTTCAATAATATTTGGGAACTTATTAGATATTAAATATGCCATTTTTAAAAGAAAACATGGTATTTTCATCAGGAAATATAAATATTAAATTTTAAAGGATATTTTCATTTTTAATAAATTCATTTGATGTTGCAAAAGTATTTATAAGGATATGAACTGATGCTGAAAAATTTATTGTTTCTCAAGATGGTTTATGGTTATGGTGGTGAAATATTGATGAAACCCTTTTTAATATTGATAGTTTAATTTATGGTGGTTTTTTTAAATTATCACATAAATAAGATTTTATTAATAATTATATATTGGGTAGGAATAGAATTATATCAAAAAATGTATAGTGTAATGATTAATTATTTATGAGCTCAATGTGTTCACAAGATGTTATCTGAACACCATTACAAGTGGTTACAAGTGAGTATATCTCATGCCTGAAAGAGGAGGGTAAATGAATGGTTATGATATAAAAAAAACATGGTACACTTGAGGTTTTCCAAATCCAATATAGTTTAATGGAAATTTTACCCCATAAAAACATTTACGAAGGTATTGGTGGGTATTCTAGACATAATATTTCTATGAATAATACTATGTCTCACTGTATGCAAATTTTTTGTGAAATGACCATATTCAAAAGTTATATCCTTATTTTATATGTCCTCTGTGATTCATGTCATATAATAAACCATGTTTTATTCCACTACTCTTGTTTATGAACTAATAATTACTAGGCTTTATGATAATGGTCATGATCATGTACTCATCCCTACTATAATCATGCTAATATTGATTTATTTATCATATATCACTTGGTTAACATTATTGAGAAATTAGGTCACCCTTTATTAGGTTTCCTTTCATAGGGTTATGAGGAATGGTTTTAAGTATGTTATTTATAAGAAGATTAATATAGTTGAAAATAATTATGGGAGATATTTAGGATCATTCGGAAAATAAGAAGATTTTATATATATTCTCCAATGTCACTAAAACATTATGGTCATGGAATGGATTGTAATGTTATGTAATTAATATTTATTAATTAATACATAATAATAATGAATAATATGAATGGCACAAATTTGATGGTATCAAAGAAGAGTTTAGTTTTTCATTGGATATATAGAGTATAGAACTTTTCTGAAAACCATGTAGATAATTTTATGTTCAGGATAACTACCTAATGTTATGTTATAGAAGAGATTATGTGGTATTAATCAAAATATGTCCCTATCATAATACTAAAATTATTTTTAGTTTAGTATTTGATTCTTATAATGGTAAGAAACTTAAAATAAGTTTTTCATGTATATATCAATAATCTATCTAGTTCATAGTGAGTGTTCCATTATAAAAAACATGGTCTGACGCTCCTATGGGATATTTTTTGGATAATTAAAAATTTTAACATGAAAATTTATGAATGACTTTAATACATGATTACCATGAATAAAATATGATAAAAATTTGGTGTTATAGATTTAAAAAATGGGTCATTATTTATAAATCCTATGAATTATTTTTCAATATTATTACCTCTTAAAAGGTTTTCATGATGATAATGAGAACAATTATGGTCTTACTATGTGATTTAATATATAATAATTTATTTTAGGTGGTAATATATATGCTGAAATATTAAATTTCCATATTTATGAATAATTATATTAATTCTACTATATCACGAAAACTCTCAAGTAATGTTACTTCATACAATCAAAGATTAGAAGTTGAATTAATACTAAAAACACCTAATGTAATGCTTATCGTATCCTCAGGTTAATGAATCATCCCTAATTATTGTTTGTGGGAATGTATCCATAAAATATTGGTATTCTCCCTCAAGTTGTATGTGATGTTATAATTGGTATGGATTGGATTTCATAAAATATATTCTAGTTCAATTACCATTGAATGGAAGACATGATTAATATTCTCAAACAACCATTGATTTTCAATCAGTGAGATAATAAATAAAAATTTCTGATGGAAATTACATCCATCGTATAAGTGATGATTCATATTGAAAAGGGGGGTTAATATCGAATGATTGGGGGAAAACTCAACATTGAAGATATTAATATATTACATGAGTTATTTATGTTGTTACAAAAGATTTTCCATGTCATCCAAAAAATTGTGATGTTTATTCTTTCATAATACTCATACATGGTTCTAAATTAATTTCATTTACTCCATATATTATCAGAATGAATAAACTATCTAAAGAGAAGAATAAATTCAATGATAATCAAAACAAAGTATTTATTTGGAATATTGATTCACCTTCGGGTAAACATACTCAATGTAAAGACCTGGAAATTTCAAGGAAATTTTTTTTTCATAAATACTTTGGAATTTTATGAGTCTGTGGCTTCTGAAGGAACTTGATTCCAAGGCCCGATGTGCCCGAAATCAATTTTCGAAGTTTAGCTCGGGTATGTTCATTAAACGAACAAGCGGGTTTTTTCTATCTTTTGAATCGATGCTCAGAATTGAAATCTGAGGGCACTGATGAACTCATAGTGCTGGTAATTGCTTAAGGGGACCTTTCTCAGAGTTGAGTTTTAAGCGGGTTGAGAATTAATATTTGGGGAATTAGATTAAAATAAATAAAATTGGTGTAGCACAATTATATTTTATGGTTGGTGGTTATTTCCTCCCAAGGGGAGTTAGAGGTGGGGCCCACACCCACATAACCTCCCACGAGAGGATATTTGTGGTGTGGGGCCCACACATGACCTAAACCCTTGAACTTACCATAACTCTCAAAAACCCTCATTAAACTCCCTTGTTTAATGTTGAAAACTCTCCCAATATTTGTGAGATCTCTTTACCTTATCCTCTCCCTTTAATTCATGCCAACACCGTAATTAATAAATTGAATCCTCCAATTTATTAATTAAGTGTTTGAATGTTTTAATTTTATATGGCCGATGTTAATAAAATAATAGGTGTAGCTTATTATTTTATTTTGGGGGGGCTTTCGTTGTGTGAAGGGAGAGAGCTCTTGAGAGAATCATTTTCTTCTCTGACGAAGAACAATGTCTTCTTCAACGAAGAACGCCGGTTCCATGAATAACGATGATGCACCTTCCATTCTCTTCTCCACGACAAGTGAGGAGATGTTTCTTCCTCCTCCGACACACTCTGACGGCATCTACGAATCCTCACCCCGTGATGGCGTCTTCCGTAACGCTCAACGTACAACATCAATTATCAAGGTAGGGGATTATGTTCAATTTTAATGGATTAAAATTGTTCATCGTTCATCATTGTATAACTTTGATTGTCTCGGCCTATTTCTATTGCTTAAACACGTAATTCATGGGCCAAAGGAACACGGCCCGAAGACCCTCCGTTTGATCTTGTTTATTTTTTTGGAATCGGCGACCAGAGGCAGAACGCGGAAGAGGCCGGCGGCACAAGGTCCGTCGTCGCACACGCAAAGAAAGCTTCGGCCAAGCGGGCCACGAAGGAGGAAGCACGGCGTCATCACACCATGCTGGGAACGCGGAGCTGCATCCAGGGCAAGCCACGGTGGAGGAAGCTGGCGTCGTCGCGCTGGCTGTGCGGAAGAAACTGTGGCCCGCTTGGAGGGCCGCTTCGGCGGAAGGACCAGCCGGCCCGTCGGCCAAATGGGTGGAGGGAATCCGCGGCACCAGGAGGGCGCCGCACTGGATGAGTCATGGCCCTCCCATGCAGTTCACTTGTGCCAGAAGTCCGACTGGCTCCAGCCGTCCGGTTAGGGAGGGCGGCGCCGCTTAGCGTCGTCGGTTCGGGCTGCCGGGGGGCCGCACCCCCCCCCCCCCCGGACTGCTCGGTCTTCGGGTCGAGCTGCTTGGCCGGAATGACGAGCCAGTCGGGCCGCACCCCACTGGGTCGTGCCCAGCCAGGCTGTGCCCTTCAAGCCAAGCCGCACGAATCTTCGGGCCGGTCTGACACCCCTATCGAGTCGAACCCGCCGGCCCACTAGGCTTAACGGGTCAAGCCCATTATTCACTTAAACGTCGATAACTTAAAGACCGCACGTATGATTTATGTTCCGTCTTGGGCATTGGGATCCTTTCGATGAGTCAGCCCTTTTGAGATAATCTAATTGAGTTTTCACAACTTTTGTAAATGGACGAGTTTGGAATGATCATATTTCCAACCGGGCCCCTGGAATGAAAACGCCAATATCTCTCAGACTAGGTGTCCGATAGACACGCCATCTGTTGCGTTGAATTCCTTTTGATGAAACGGAACTTCAGGAAACATCAACTCTGGACTTCATGACAGTTGATTCATCGACCCCCCATTACTTGAAGAGCACACCCTCCCAGAATCATGTACGCTGTGTGTGGGAACCCTAGAGATGCCGGCGACTACAACGACTACCGTGTCGGGATCCTCCGTGGGTTCGATGACAAAGACGACTGTACTTGGATCCTACGTGGGTTCGGCAGTGAGGACGATAGTACTTGGATCCTCTGTGGGATTGGCAGCCATGATGACTGTACTTGGATCCTATGTGGGTTAGGCAATGATGGTTACTTTACTTGGATCCTACGTGGGTTCGGCAGTGACGACTTCTGTACTTGGATCCTATGTGAATTCGGCATAGGAGATGATTCAGAGGATACATATAATCATCTCCACCCCTCTTGGTGAGTAGTATACCTATGTGAGCTGAGTCTTATTTTTCAATTATTATCATTGATGTGATTGACTTATCCTGTGTGGACCAGATTGTTCTTGGGCTCGGAAGATAGAGTCGAACTGAGATTGATGACTTAGGTATATGTATGGGCATATACCTAAGTAGAGTTGTTTGATACTTCGAGTTTGTTTCTTTAATTTGTGGTTTATCCTTCGTGGATTATGGGAGACCTTCGGGGGTCTCGGGGTCCCTACTGTGTATCGTTATACTCACCCATGCACGGGAAATGCCCACACTACGTTATGTTGGTTGCAGACGATGGACAACACTGATCGTGGTTGAGGCTTGTGGAGATGGACGATATCCGGAGGTGGTCCACCTGTCGGGACGTACACGGAGCGGACGGACGGACCCGAGGTACCGAAGAGACTATCTGTACCCACCCTTCAGGTGGGATTTCCAGAGGATGACTCAGTGGTTGCTTATTTACTTTACAACTATTGTAATTTATTTTTCAGTTGTACTGTACTTTCTGTTGGGTTTGTATACCTGCCAATTTTCTTTCCAGCACTTACTTTTGTTCTCAGTTTTACTTAGTGCTTACTTCACTTGCGTACTCTGTTGTGTTTGTTTTCTTTTATAAAGGAAATACATTCCCTTTTACTGGGATTTACACCTTTGGTGCTAGTTTCCAGCCCCTGTCCTATGGAAGGCGGGCTTGGGGTAGTCACGACATTGGCCTCGAGGCCGGGTCGTGAAAAATTGGTATCAGAGGAGTCTGTTCTACTACATAACTCAAGACTCTTATGATTTCTTCTCTGAGAAGAAATATTTTTGAGATTATTGGGTGTGGTTTTTAGTCCAGGGAGTCCATTGTTGGTGCGGCGACTAACATATCCATGCACCAAGACCCTAACTTTTTATTTCCGACTCAGTGCTCGAAAACACTGATTGAATGTGCGTTTCAAAAGTTTTCTTTGTGATTACTTTGTTTTAGCTCACCTGGTATACTGGTTGACAGTGTTGCAGCTATTTCTTTTCAGGATGGCCCCACAAAGGCAGCCAACTAGGGTTCCGAGCTACATGTGAGATTGCAGCCCACCGAGCGACGAGGCCTCAGTGTAGGGCCCCATTACAGCGGAGGCACCAGCGGTACCACTACCTGCTGGGCCACCAATACCACCAGACCTAGTAGTAGAGATTTCATGCCGCCTGAGTGCACTGAACATGTTTTACCGACAGAGACCGCCTAGGTTCCGCAGAGAGACGGACCCTCAGGAAACCGAGGATTGGATGGAGGCTATCGTCAGAGTCTTCAGATTGGTAGGGACACCAGTAGACCTTATGGTGATCCTTACCGCGAGTCTCCTGCACGCACCAGAAGGTAGATGGTGGAGCCTGATGCTCCAGGTGCATGATGAGGCATCACTACTTTGGATGGACTTCGAGAGCATCTTCCGCTCAGAGTTTGTTCCAGCCACCCTCTGTGTGGTGAGCATCCAGGAGTTACTACATCTGTGGTAGGGCTGCATGACAGTATCCCAGTAATCAGGGAGATTTACCGACCTCTCGCGCTACTCCACGGACATGGTATGTGACCCATTCTTCAGGACCCGGACCTTTGAGCAGGGACTGAGGCATGAGATCAGGGCTTCGATGATCTCCCTCAGCATTCTGAAGCAGGCAGGAGTACTGGAGCGAGACCTTCTTGTGGAGATCTTTCTTGTAGAGCTGACGCCTACAGTGAGACCCACTGCAGGGAGACACGTAGTGGAGTCTTATGTAGCCGGAAGTATACAGATGTCACAGAGGTCCAAGCGGACAAGGCCATCAGGTGGCAGACCTCAGGATACTGGTTCAGATGTGCGGGGCACACAAAGCAGATCCATCCATCCGAGTGGCATGCAGTTCTATGCATGCGGCGGACAGGGCCACATGGCTTGTGACTACACGACCCATCATGCAGACGAGAAGCAGACAGTGGGGGGACCTCCCAGGCAGAGGCATAGGTTCAAATGTGGCAGTCCGCAGGGAGTAGGCAGATGAGGCATTAGAGCTGGCCAAGCAGCAGGTGGCGGACGACGCTTCGAGGCTCTACCACCACCACTACCAGGAGGACCACCCCGACAACGGGGAGCTGGAAGACAGGGCCAGGCTCAGCTCCTAGCAGTCGAGGCCTATGACCACGACACACCTAAGATGATTTGAGGTACTATCTGTGTCTACTCCACCCTTACTGTAGTTCGTATAGACACAGGAGTGAGTCGTTCTTTTATTGCCGATGCCTTGTTCAGAGCTCGTAGATTCTGACAGAGCCATTGGCTCGATCCTTACAGATAGATACTCCTACGAGAGCAGACTCGAGGATTACACACTGGTGCTGGTAGTGTGAGCTTACTCTAGGAGGCGAGAGCTTCAGCTGGGATCATCTTGTAGTGGCGTCGAGGCCTTACGACATCATCTTGGGTATGGACTAGTTGTCTACAGTCCATGCTCAGATTGACTGTATGAGGTACAAAATGCGGTGTGTCTACAGAGATGGGAGAAGTTTCACCTTCACCGGTGAGAAGGAATCCTTTGCAGCACCGGATGAACTTACATAGAGGAGAGGACATCCAATCACGCATAAGTTGTCTAGTCTCATCCGAGGAGCGGTTGATGTGCGGAGTCTGGGTTTTCCTGTTGTGGTGGATTAGTATGCGGATGTTTTTCCTGATGACGTTCCAGGACTACCTCCTCACAAAGAGGTAGATTTATAAATTGACCTGTACCCCGGGACAGCACTGATATCTACTCTAGCATATCGGATGGAACCCGCCGAGCATCGTGAGCTGCGGGTACAGCTGGAGGACATGCAGGGAAAGGGAGTGATTCGACCCAGTGTTTCACCCTGGGCTTCTCCAATTTTATTCGCCAAGAAGGCGGAAGGGAGCGTATGACTACGTGATGACTACTGTTACCTGAATCAGGTGATCATAAAGAATAATTACCCACTCTCGAGGATTGATGACCTCTTTGATCATCTCAAGGGAGAACGATGGTTCTCAAAGATAGACCTCAGGTCAGGCTATCATCAGCTTAGAGTTTGAGATGAGGATGTGCAGAAGACGGCCGTCAGGTGTCGGTACAGCCATTATGAGTTCTTGGTTATGCCCTTTGGCATGACCAATGCACCAGCAGTGTTCATGAGTCTCATGAACAGGATCTTCCAGCCTTACCTCGATCGGTTTTTCATCGTCTTCATCAACGACATATTAATCTACTCGACCACTAAGGAGGAGCACACCTACCATTTTCAGGTTGTACTGGATACACTCCGAGAGAACCATCTCTATGTAAATATCTCGAAGTGCTAGTTCTAGATTCGAGAGGTTCACTTCTTGTGGAACGTCATCTCGGAGGTGGGAGTTGTGGTGGATCCTTCAAAGATCGAGGTAGTACTTTATTGGGAGCCACCCAAGAGCATGATGGAGGTGCAGAGTTTCCTAGGTTTGGCTGGGTACTATCGCAGATTTGTGCTAGACTTCTCTAGAGTTGCAGCACCACTTTATACTTTGGCAAAGAAGGGGAACCCTTCGTGTGGTCGGATTGATGCCAGCAGAGCTCCCAATAGCTGAGACAGAGATTGAACAGTGAACCCATCTTGAGGCTACCAAAGGAGGATGTTGGGTACGTGGTTTACTACGATGCATCAGGGACCGGACTCGGGTGTGTCCTGATGCAGGAGCAGGAAGTGATCGCCTATAGTTCACGACAGTTGAGCCCATGACCTGGAGTTAGCAGCAGTGGTCTCCTCCTTGAAGATGTTGCGGAACTATCTGATGGGTGAGTGCTTTACAGCCTACTCTGACCACCAGAGTCTCAGGTACATTTTCTCAAAGAAGGACCTAAACCTGAGATAGTGTAGATGGCTCGAGTTCCTCCATGACTATGACATTGATATATTCTATACTCCTGGGAAGGGGAATGTAGTAGCTGATGCTCTCAATAGGATATCGGGAACTCAGCTACTTGGAGAGGGGACGGAGTAGTTAGCCGCTTTGTAGATATCCTTCATGGATAGACATGGGGACACTTTTCTAGAGTCCCACACAATTACTCCTCCATTACTTCAGCATGTCTGAGAGGCACAACATGGGGACGTTTGTCATCACCCGTCCCCCGGGGCCCGTGTCGTAACTACCCCAAGCCCGCCTTCCAAAGGCCAGGGGCTGGCGACTAGCACCAAAGGCATATATCCCGATAACTGGGAAGGCATTTCCTTTATAAAAGTAAACAAACACCAATCAGAGTACAAGCGGAAGTAAACACTAAGTAAAATTGAAAACAAAAGTAGTGTTGAAAGTAAAGGGGCTGGAAATACATGCCCAACTGTAAAGTACAAGGTAAAAGAAAAAACAGCCAGAAGGTGACAAGAAGCTCCTGGATCGTCCACCAAGGATCCTACCTGAAGGGTAGGTACATATAGCACAGCTCCTGGATCGTCCACCACGGATCCTACTTGAAGTTTAGGTACAGATAACCTCCACAACGCTCTCGCCCGTCAACCTCCTCCGAGTGTCGTCTCGTCGTGAAGTCCACCACCAGATACTGCCTCGTCGTGAGGTCCACCTCCGGGTACCATCCAGTCCTTGAACACTCAGCCTCTGTTTGCGCTGCTCATCATCTGAAACCAACACAAAAAGGTATGGGCATAGCCCATGCAGGGGTGAGTATAACGATACTCAGTAGGGACCCCGAGACCCTCAAGGTCTCACTAGATCCATCAAGGATAACCACCGAGAAGATTTCAATAGATAACCTCTACCAAGGTATATACCCATACATATACCCAAGTTATCATGTAACCCATATCAATCTTGAGGAAACACAATGATTATAGACTCAGCTCAAACCAGGATTTCATTATCGAAACCGTAACTGCACAAGAGCCCCGTCTCTAGAGTGTACAGTGGTACTGTCACGACTCCGAGGTACTGCTCACTAACCTAAGACTGCTGAGGTACTCCTTCTGTCGAGTACTATGGGCCTGCTACTACAACCAAGCGCTTCCCACCATGGTTATGCCGCTACAACCAAGCGCTCCCCCTCATATCCTCAAGAGGTACTCCTTCTGTTGAGTACCGCGGGTCTGCCGCTACAACCAAGTGCTCCTCCACTGTGGGTATACCGCTACAACCAAGCGCTCCCCCTCACAGCCTCCAGAGTTACTCCTTCTGTTGAGTACCGCGGGTTTGCCGCTACAACCAAGCGCTCCTCCGCCTTGGGTCTGCCGCTACAACCAAGCGCTCCCCACTGAGTCGATCGGTCAAGCAGTCGTCAGGTCTCAGTAGGCTACACGGTCTCCATATTCTGTACGCTCGTCTCTGGGAGGGTACGCTCCATGAGCTGCTGGTCGATACTACAAGTACCAAAAGGATCCACGAAGAAGTATCTCAAGGGACCTCCTCGTCACTGGGTTCTCAACACAACAGACGGTTCGTCAATCGGACGCCCGATCTGCGAGTTACTAGCCTTTTCGTCCTAGGGGCCCAGTTGGCTTCATGTGAAAACCAACCCGGCCATATCTCAACTGTACCCCGAACTCCCATAGGGTACACTCAAAGGGACCGTTTCTCAACGTGATCACCAACGCCGCTGACGGTTCGTCAAACGAACGTCCGATCTGAAAGATATCAGCTTTTTTGTTCCAGGGGCCCGGTTGGATTTCAGGTACAATCCAACCCGGCCACTATCCAAAAGCAACCAAAACTCGGGAGAAGTATGCCAAAAATTCTGTCTCATGAAGAGGAATTCAATGAGACAGACAGCGCGTCAATCGGACGCCCGGTCTGTGAGTTATTGACTTTTTCGTTCTAGGGGCCCAGTTGGTTTCATGAGCGAACCAACCCGACCACACTCCGACGATATCCAAACCTCGAGCAGAGTAAGCCAAAAGATCCGTCTCACTTAGAGAAATCCAACAAAGTCGACGACACGTCTATCGGACGTCCGAAACTCAAGATATGAGCGTTTCCGCTCCGAGGGCCCGGTAGGTTTCGTGTACGAACCAAACCGGCCGAACCCAAGGTATTCTAGAACCTTGAGTGTGATATAACAAAAAGACCTTCTCTATCCAAGGATCGCATTGCCGCTGACGGCGCGTCGTTCGGAGGCCCGTAGCTCAGGATATGGGCAAAAGACCGAAAACGGTCTGAAGACGGGGGGTCTGGGCCCAGACCGACCTGACCCGATCCCCCCTGGGTCGGCCTGAACCGGGTCTGGGTCCGACCCAGTTGGGCGCGACCCAGATGGTGGGTCGGCTCGGCCCGGCGCAGCTCGGCCGAGCGAGCGGAGTCCGGGGGCGGGGGCGCGCTGCCCCCGCGTGTGAACACCCCCCCCCCCCCCCCGCGGGGGCCGCCCATGGTCAGCGGACGCGGCATTGTCGTGTCCCGTGTGCGCCGGACCCGTGCGGCCGTGGGTCTGCTGGCCACCGCCGTCATGGCTTCAGCCGCGGCGGCCCTATCTGGTGCGCGCCGGGGCGCCGCCGCCTCTGGCCGCTGGCGCCGCCGGTGGGTTCTGTGGGCCACCGGAGTTGCTCCGGTGGTCCGATTTTGTTTCTGTCTGTACCGTAGGTCCTCTCGGGTCCCGTACTTCACTGCGGAAACAACGAATCACCTCTGCGGCATGTTTTGTCGTCTCCCTCCAATCCGCACATCAACGAAGAACTGCATAGGGTTGTCGGGCCGTGTTTGTTTGGCCTGCACCCTCCGTGTTAGGTGATAACAATCGGGAAGAAAAATAATCCACACAAGGAAAAAATACAATATACAATTTTAATAAATTAAAATTGCTCTTGATTTAGGTTCTTTGTTTTTAGGAGGAAACAACCACGGAAATAAATTCATTTCACAAACAAACCCCCTCGTCTTCGGACCGTTTTCGATCAATTTCCCGTATCTTGAGCTACGGGCCTCCGAACGACGCGTCGTCAGTGGCGATGCAATCCTTGGATAGAGGCGGTCGATTTGGTATATCACACTCAAGGTTCCGGAATACCTTGGGTTCGGCCGGGTTGGTTCGTACACGAAACCAACTGGGCCCTCGAAGCGGAAACGCTCATATCTTGAGCTTCGGACGTCCGATAGACATGTCGTCGACTTTGTTGGATTCCACTAAGTGAGAAGGATCTTTTGGATTACTCCGCTCGAGGTTTGGATGTCGTCGGAGTGCGGTCGGGTTGGTTCGCTCACGAAACCTACCGGGCCCCTGGAACGAAAAAGCCAATAACTCACAGATCGAGCGTCTGATTGACGCGCCGTTTGTCTCGTTGAATTCCTCTTGATGAGACGTAATTTTTGGCATACTTCTCCCAAGTTTTGGTTTCTGTTGGATAGTGGCTAGGTTGGATTGTACTCGAAATCCAACCGGGCCCCTGGAACAGAAAAGCTGATATCTTTCAGACTGGACGTCTGTTTGACGAACCGTTAGAAGCGTTGGTGATCACGTTGAGAAACGGTCCCTTTGATTATTCCCTATAGGAGTTCGTGGTACAGTTGAGATATAGTCGGGTTGGTTTTCACATGAAACCAACCGGGCCCCTGGGATGAAAAGGCTAGTAACTCACAGACCGGGCATCCGATTGACGCGCCGTCTGTTGTGTTGAGACCCCTGTGACGAGGCGGTCCATTGAGATACTTCTTCGTGGAACCTTGTGATACTTTTAGTATCGACCAGTAGCTCGTGGAGTGGACCCTCCTGGAGACGATTGTGCGGAATACGGAGATCGTGTAGCCGACTAAGACCTGACGACTGCTTGACCAATCGACTCAGTGTGTTTCGGATAACCCAGTGGGGAGCGCTTGGTTGTAGAGGCAGACCCACGGAGGAGGAGAACTTGGTTGTAGCGGCTGACCCGCGGTACTCAATAGAAGGAGTACCTCTGGAGGCTATGAGGGGGAGCGCTTGGTTGTAGCGGCAGACCCACGGCGGAGGAGCGCTTGGTTGTAGCGGCAGACCCGCGGTACTCAACAGAAGGAGTACCTCTTCAGGCTCTGAGGGGGAGCGCTTGGTTGTAGCGGCTGACCCATAGTGGGAAGCACTTGGTTGTAGCAGCAGGCCCACAATACTTGACAGAAGGAGTACCTCAGCAGTCTTAGGTTAGTGAGCAGTACCTTGGAGTCGTGACAGGACCACTGTACACTCTAGAGACGAGGCTCTTCTGCAGTTACGGTTTCGATAATGAAATCCTAGTTTGAGCTGAGTCTATAATCATTGTGTTTCCTCAAGATTGAGATGGGTTACTTGATAACTTGGTTATATGTATGGGCATATACCTAGTTAGAGGTTATCTATTGAAATATTCTTTGTGGTTATCCTTCTTGGATCTAGTGAGACCTTGAGGGTCTCGGGGTCCCTACTGAGTATCGTTATACTCACCCCTACACGGGCTATACCCACACGTTGTTGTGTTGGTTGCAGACGACGGGCAGTGCAAACAGAGGCTGAGTGTTCAAGGACTGGATGGTACCCAGAGGTGGACCTCATGAAGAGACAGTATCTGGTGGTGGACTTCACAACGAGACGACACTCGGAGGAGGTTGACGGGCGAGAGCGTTGTGGAGGTTATCTGTACCTACCCTTCAAGTAGGATCCGTGGTGGACGATCCAATAGATGCGCTATCTGTACCTACCCTTCAGGTAGTATCCTTGGTGGATGATCCAGGAGCTGCTTGTCACCTTCCGGCTGTTATGTCTTTTACCTTGTACTTTACAGTTGGGCATGTATTTCCGGCCCCTTTACTTTCAACACTACTTTTGTTTTCAGTTTTACTTATTGTTTACTTCCGCTTGTATTCTGATTGGTGTTTGTTTACTTTTATAAAGGCAATGCCTTTCCAGTTATCGGGATATACGCCTTTGGTGCTAGTCGCCAGCCCCTGGCCTTTGGAAGGTGGGCTTGGGGTAGTTACGACATGGGCCCTAGGGGACGGGTTGTGACAAATTGGTATCAGAGGAGTTCGGTTCTACCGCAGAACTCAGGACTATGATCTTTTTCTTTCAGTGAAGCAATATTGTTAAGGATACCGAGTGTGGTCTTCAGTTCAGGGAGTCCAGTGTTGGTGTGGCGGCCGACGTATCCGTACACCAGGACCCTGACTACTGATTTACGACATTGTGCATGAAAACACTGATTGCGTGCGTGTTTCTAAGAGTTTTAAAGTCAACCCAATCAAGGTCAGCTCACCAGGTATAAATCATTTGACCATGTCATATCTGTTTAGGAGGTCTCCATGCAGACAATTAGTTGGAGTTCGGAGATAGTACACGATGACGGCCCACCGAGCAACGAGGTTCCGGTGCAGGGCCCTTTTTACTATGTTGGAACCCTCGGAGTGGTGTACCAGAAACACCACCACCTATTGGGAAGCAGATGCTACCAGCCATATTAGTGGACGGTGCACGCTGGCAGAGTGCGTTGAATGAGTTCCAGCAATAGAGGCCTCTGAGGTTACGAGGCAAGACAGATTCCCAGATAGCAGAGCACTGGATGGAGGCGATTACTAGAGTTTTACGCCTTTGGTGCTAGTTGCCAGCCCCTGTCCTATGGAAGGCGGGCTTGGGGTAGTCACGGCACGGGCCCCGAGGATGGGTCGTGACAACATTGACTGTGACATGCGAAGTACTCATATTTCCACAGTGCAGACGCCTGATGGATTTTCTGAAGGAGGAGAGCATGTTATCCTCTTCAGGGGATGTACCATAGTACCAGTTTCACTATAGGAGGAAGTGCTGAGGGAGTTTCACACTTCCTCTATAGCGGTACATCCTGGAGTGGCAAAGATGTACCAGGACCTCAGACGACAACACTGGTGGCTGGGTATGAAGAAGGATGTAGCAGAGTTTGTTTCACGATGCCTCAATTTACAGCAAGTGAAGGCAGAGCACCAGGTACCGGCAGGCTTGGTACAACCCTTAGAGGTTCCAGAGTAGAAGTGGGACAGGATATCCATGGATTTCGTGACGGGGCTTCCACGTACTTCCAAAGATCATGACTTCATCTGGGTGATCATAGACCGACTCCCCAAGTTGGCCCACATCCTTCTGATCAGAGAGCAGGGCTCGGTAGAGATCTTGGGACACCGATACGTTTAGGAGATCATACGGCTTCATGGTGTGCCATCATCTATCATCTCGGATTGAGATTCTCGCTTTACTTCCCGTCTTTGGAAGGGGTTACAAGAGGCATTTGGTACGCAGCTACGCCTAAGCACCGCCTATCTTCCTCAGACGGATGGCCAGACAGAGAGGACCATTCAGACTCTCGAGGACATGCTCTGTTCATGTGTCCTTGACTTTGGTCATTGCTAGAAGGATCACCTACCCTTGGTGGAGTTTGTGTACAACAACAACTACCACTCCACTATCGGGATGGCACCATACAAGGCACTGTACGGATGACCTTTCAGATCACCTCTGGGCTGGACTGACCCTGGGGAGTCATCACTTGTAAGACCATAGATGGTTTAGGCTACGACGGAGAAGGTGCAGATCATCCATGAGCAGATGAGGACTTCATAGAGCAAACATAAGTCTTATGCTGATAGGAGACGAAGACCACTGGAGTTCGAAGATAGAGACCACGTTTTCTTATGGGCCTCTCCTCGACGTGGATTACGGAGATTTGGCTGGGGTGGCCAGTTATCTCCGAGCTTCATCAGGCCTTTCCAGGGCCTCAGCAGAGTAGGCGAGGTGGCTTACCGACTGGCCCTTCCACCTCTGTTGCACCAGGTGCATGACATCTTCCACGTATCCCAGTTGAGGAGATACGTGCACGACCCAACCCACATCATTGCTCATGGGGAGATGGACATCGATGATGGGGATACATTCACGGTGGTTTCGGTGGAGATCGAGGATCGATAGGAGCGGGTTCTATGTGGATGGTTGATTCCTCTGGTGCACATTTGTTAGCAGCACCGGAACCTCTTGGAGATCACATGGGAGCGGGAGGCTCAAATGCGTGATCAGTACCCTCATTTGTTTCCCTAGTTAATGTTGTAGCTTTAAGAGGATGTAAATCCCTGAGGTGGGAGTAATGTAAAGACCCATAAAATTTAAGGAAATTTTTCTTCTTAAATACTTTGGAATTTTACGAGTCTGTGGCTTCAGACTGCACTTGATTCCAAGGCCCGGTGTGCCCGGAATCAATTTCTGAAGTTTAGCTCGGGTACGTTCAGTAAACGAATGAGTGAGTTTTTCTTTCTTTTGAGCTGGTGCTCAGAATTTAAATCTGAGGGCACCGATGAACTCGCAATGTCGGTAATTTCTTAAGGGGGCCTTTACTGCAGTTGCGTTTTAAGCGGGTTGAGAATTAATATTTGGGGAATTAGATTAAAATAAATAAAATTGGTGTATCACAATATTATTTTATGGTTGGTGGTTATTTCCTCCCAAGGGGAGTTAGAGGTGGGTCCCACACCCACATAACCTCCCACGAGATGATTTTTGTGGGGTGTGGCCCACACATGACCTAAACCCTTGAACTTCCCATAACTCTCATAAACCCCCATTAAACTCTCTTGTTTAATGTTGAAAACTCTCCCAATATTTATGAGATATCTTCACCTTCTCCACTCCCTTTAATTCATGCCAACGCCTTAATTAATAAATTGAATCCTCCAATTTATTAATTAGGTGTTTGAATGTTTTAATTTTAAATGTCTTGTGTTAATAGAATTACAGGTGTAGCTTATTATTTTATTTTGGGGGGGATTTTGTTGTGTGAAGGGAGAGAACTCTTGAGAGAATAATTTTATTCTCCGAAGAAGAACAAAAACTTCTTTAATGAAGAACGTCAGTTCCATGAAGAATGAAGACACACATTCCTTTCTCTTATATTCTACAAGTGTGGAGATGCCACTTCCTCCTTAGACGCACTCCAATGGTATCTACGAATCCTCACACTGCGACGCCCGACGTAGGACATAAATTATCGAGGTAGGGGATATTGTTCAATTTTAATGGATTAAAATTGTGCCTCGTTCGTCATTGTATAACTTTGATTTTCTCGGCCGATTGCTATTGCTTAAACGCGGAGGGGGCAGGCTAAACGAACATGGCCCGACGGCCCTACGTTTGATCTTGTTAATTTTTTTTGGAATCGGTGACCGGAGGTGGAACGTAGAAGAGGCCGGCGGCACAAGGGCTGCCGTCGCACATGCAAAGAAAGCTGCGGCCAAGCGGGCCGCGGCGGAGGAAGCATGGTGCCGTCGCGCCGTGCTCTGAATGAGGAGCCACTGTCAGGGTAGGCCACAGTGAAGGAAGATGGTGTTGTCACGCTGGCTATGCAGAAGAAAGAATGGCCCGCTTCGGCGGAAGGATTGGTCGGCCCGTCGTCCGGTCGAGATGAGGGAAGTCGTGATGCCAGGAGAGCGCCGTGCGGGATGAGTCGTGGCCCGCCCATGCGGGTTGCTTATGCCAGAAGACCGGTCGGCTCCAACCGGCCGGTTAGGGAGGCCGGCTTCGCTTGGCGCTGCCGGTTCGGGCAGCCGGGAGGGGGGGGGCGCCCCCTCCTCGTACCGCTCAGTCTTCAGGCCGAGCCGCTCAGCCAGCTGGCCGAGACAGCTGGGCCGCGCCTGGCTGGGCCGCCCGGGCTGGTCCGGGCCGCGCCATGCCACTTCGGGCCAGAACACGCCATCCCGAGTCGGGTCGCGCCCCTCAGGCTGGTCCATGTGAATCTTCAAGTCGGTCCAACACCCCTACCTAGTCAGACCCACCAAAACTGGGTGACCAGACCCGCCAGCCCACTGGGCTTAATGGGTCAGGCCCGTTATTCACTTAAACGTAAATAACATAAAGACCGCGCGTCCGATCGATGCGCCGTCTATGGCACTGGGATCCTTTCGAAGAGGAGGTCCTTTTATGATATTGTAAGTATGTTTTGGATAAGTTTGGTAAATGGTCGGGTTTGGAACGATCATATTTCCAACCGGGCCCCTGGAACGAAAAAGAAAATATCTCTCCGACCGGATGTCTGATTGACGCGTCATCTGTTTCATTGAGTTCCTTTTGATGAGACAGAACTTCGGGATACATCAACTCTTGAATTCATGATAGTTGCTGTATCGAACTCCCTTTACTCAAGGAGTGGACCCTCCCAGAATCGAGTACGCTGTGTGTGGAAACCCAAGAGTTGGCTGCAACTGCAATGACTACTCTGTTGGGATCCTCCGTGGGTTCGACGACAAAGATAACTCTACTTCGATCCTTCGTGGGTTTAGCAGAGAGGATGAATATACTTGGATCCTTCGTGGGTTCGGCATTGATGATGACTGTACATGGATCCTACGTGGGATCGACAGTGATGGTTACTATACTTGGATCCTACGTGGGTTCGGCAGCGACAACTTCTATACTTAGATCCTACATGGGTTCAGCAGAGGAGATGATTCAGAGGCTACATCTAATTATCTCCACCCCTCTTCGTGAGTAGTATACATGTGTGAGCTGAGTCTTGTGTTTCAATCATTATCATTGATGTGATTGACATCTTTCCTGTGTGGACTGGATTGTGCTTGTTCTCGGAAGATAGAGCCGAACTGAGATTGATGACTTTGGTATATGTATGGACATATACCTAAGTAGAGTTGTTTGATACTTCGTGTTTGTATATTTACTTTGTGGTTTATCCATCGTGGATTCTGGGAGACCTTCAGGGGTCTCAGGGTCCTAACTGAGTATCATTATACTCACCCCTGCACGAGCAATTCCCGCACTACGTTGTGTTGGTTGCAGACGAATGGCACCACTAATCATGGTTGAGGCTTGTGGATCTGGACGGTATCCAAAGGTGGACAACCTTGCGGGACGTACATGGAGAGGATAGACAGACCCAAGGTACCGAGAAGACTATCTGTACCCACCCTTTAGGTGGGATTTCCGGAGGACAACTCAGTAGTTGATGCTTTACTTTATAGCTGTTGTACTTTCTTTTTTAGTTGTACTGTACTTTCAGTTGGGTTTCTATACTGGACCATTTACTTTCCATCACTTACTTTTGTTCTTAGTTTTACTTAGTTCTTACTTCACTTGCATACTCTGTTGTGTTTGTTTACTTTTATAAAGGAAATTCCTTCCATTTTACTGGGATTTACGCCTTTGGTTCTAGTCGCCAGCCCCTGGCCTATGGAAGGCGGGCTTGGGGTAGTCACGACACGGGCCCCGAGATGGAGTCGTGACACTCAAATTCCTAAAATATATGGTAAAATGTTTCTTTGAATTGATTATTTGAAACATAAAAATATCAAAATCACAAACAAGTATCATGTACCCCATATTGATGACTTGTTTGATCAAATGTGTGGACATCAATACATTGCGAGGATGTATTTTGATTCTTGATATTAGCAATTGAAAATCATAAAGAAGGATACATCGAAGAAAAAACTCCTTAAAATGTATGGGAAATAAGAATTTATAGTGATTCCATTTTTTATTTTAATTCCACCACAATCTTTGTTGTGATTACTAAATACAATCAATAGAGTTTGCATTGATTAGTTTTTGGTACTATTCATATTTGAAATTATTATATGTTCAAATAAAAAATTCTAGAACAAAGATCACATGTGGAAGATATTGATTAACCTATGGAAGTAGATACTGTAAAAAAACAATTTGTTTGAATTATCTATAAAAATATTCATAGTTTGTGTCATATAATCTCAAGTGAATATATATTTGTGGACCACTAAAAGATGGAGGTTATTAACCCTTGGACCAAGCCTATAACTATTACAATTTTCATTATTTTTCATGGATTTCAAGGATATTATAATTTCTTTGTCAAACTTATCGTGGTTATATATTCCACTCACTATGTTGACTTAGAATACCATTGGACAGATGAAGGTGAATAAAATTTATAGGAACTAAATTTATGTTTAGATGGAACACCTATGAATAAATTAAATTAGAGTAGATATTATTCATGACCTATAGTGATGAATCAAATAAGTAATTGGAATGTTTTTAATGAATAATTATAGGGTGATATCATATGCCTCATGTAAATTGATAGTTCAGAATCAAATTTCTATATTCATGATTTGTAGTTATCTATGGATATTTTTTACTTAATGATATTAAGGAATAATTATTACAGTGGATTAAATGATATATATAATAATCATATTTTTTAGAATTTATTCACTCACATATAGTAGAACATGATTTAGATAAAATGGATGGAATTGGTTAAAGATTATGACACCTCATTACATTACATCCTTCGAGAAAAGGTGGTCACTACTTTGGGTCAAATGGATAATGAGACCTTATCAACAATATAGAAGTCAAATGATCCTGTATTTCTATATTTTAAAATTATTGAAATGAAAATATTTAATTAAGGGGGAAATGTTATCTAACTCAAATGCGTGTTCAACTATAAATCCATGTGATGATTAAAGATGAATTGATGAAATATTTAGATTTGAAAATAATGGTGAGAAATAATATTGATTTTAGCCTTGATTTTAGTGGAATTATTTTTTTTATAAACAATATATATGTACCTTCTATAAGATATTTGAAGATGAATCATTTGGATGATGTTCATAGTATACCATTCAATATTATTCCTTGTATTAAAATCATTTATAGAAATCTAAATGGGGAATTTCTGGTGGGACTACATGACGAGATATATTAACATATATATATCATTATTATTTTTAGGATTGAATTTTAATCTACAGATAAAAAACTCTAAGGGGATGTTACAACCATTACCCATAAAAGAATGAAAATTGGAAAAACCTGCAATGTATTTTTTCATCAGACTCCACAATAAAAAATGTCTGTAATTGTATTTTCATTGTAGTTGATTGGCTTAAAAATCCATCACACATAATTTTTATTAGAGAATTTTATCTATTGATAATCAATATATGATATACACTAAGGAGATGGTATGTTTGTTGGTAATACAAAATTTTATTTTATCTGAGTGGGATCTGAGGTTTACATTATTGATCTAGAAAAGACATCAGAAGGATGTAGAGATTGAGTGGAGATTCAGTATGACTTATCATCCTCAAATATATGATCATTCAAATAGAAAAATTCATACCATAATGTATATTCGGATATATTTTTCTTGGAATTTTAATTGTGGTTTAATTCAAATCCTTCACTTAGTCGTGTTTTATAACAATAAAATGTTACAATCAATCATTCATTTTTCTCATTATGATGAAATATATTTAATTAGTTGTATGAAATCCATATATTGGGGCTCATATAGAGAATAAATTTTTTTAAGCTACCCAGTGAAATAAAATATATTTTCAATTCCATTTAGAAAATATATAATGGAATATTATATTTGATAGAAAAGTTATGCTGAAAATCGTCTATGAAATATGGATTTCACTGTTGGTGAGAAGGTAATTATGAGAATTTATTCATCGAAAATGAATAAGAAATTCATAATGAAGGAAATGTTGAGCCCTATGTAAATTGGTAACAAAATGATTTCGGGTCAATTTGGGTTGGTTTCTTATCATTTGGTTCTCCACTCAACCTCTCTCATGTTCATGATGTGTTCAATGTAACTCTCATAAGAAAGTATCTACCATATACATCACATGTACTGAAATCATACATCACACCATGGGATAATGACCATTAATATAAAGTGAAAATGGTAAAAATTATGTAATGTAGATATTAGGTTTTACAAAATAATTATCTTACATTATTAATGTTATCTTGATAAAATATAAATTGGATGAAGCTACATATGAGAAAATGGTTTTGATGAAACATAGATATCCTCAATTATTTGTATTAAACTTATATAATTTCAAGGGATAAATTCATTTTATGGAAGTTATAATGTAGAATGATGACATTTCATTATATATTTCCACTGAGATTATTTTAATTTGTTTCATAGATTGCGACAAATGCAACTTTATGTTTAAAAAAACTATTGTATTCTTTTGAGATGTTATTATTTAAGAATAAAATTATCGCCTACCTTTTGGATTGGAATTTAAAAATAGGAATAACCAAATTACAAAAAATATATGGTTAAAAAATTTATTAAATTGTTTCAATGGATAAAAATTGATTAAGAATCAAAATAAAAAATAATTTTGATGTAACATAGATGTTATTCTGGAAAAAATATTTTAAGCCATAAAATGAATTATTATAATAATAAATTATATGAATAATTTTTAAAAAATTTATTTTAACAAAATTTATATATTATATATTCTATTAATTTTCATAACATTTATATAATTATTTTCATGGAATTATATAATAATAAATACAATTTTATGCTAAAAATTTTATTTTTACAAAAAATGTACTTCTTCTTATTTTGCAGAAATCTTCTTAGATTAACTTTGACCAATTTTTTAAAATTCATCATTATAAATTTTTCAAAAATTTAGATTGATGAATTCAAAATGTTGTAAACTGTTCCCTTTTTTCATTATGAATAATAACCATCGTAAAAAAAATTCACCTTGAGGAGGGTAAAAATGTAAAATAATGATTAAACATTGGGATAATTCTTTGATGATTATATAACATTCCATTATCATAGTAGATGGGTCAATTTCATCTGTTTCTATCCCTGTTCGAAATATATAGTCAGTATGTAATTTTTTTATATTTATTTTGATATTTGATTATGAAAAAAAATAAAAAATGTCACTCTCATGACATAAATAACTCTAATATTTTTACGTATGGGTAAAAATATGATATGTTTGGTTATAGATTTTTATTTAAAATATGAATTAACTATATTAACTTGATAATTTATTTTTAATATTGAGTTATTTAATAATTATAGTATATGCTTATGTAAAGCTAGCATGGTCGATATTCCATTAATGTAAAAGTAATGTAAATCATTTTAAAAATAATAAATAAAATAAAATATCAATGGATTATTATGTTTCAATATGTTTTTTAAAAAATAAAACATATTAAGTATTTTTATAGGATTATATTCGATTTTAATTTCATTCCTGGTGTTTTAACTGTCAAATTATTTGAATATTTTTTATAAGGACATTAATAGTATTTTATGACAAAATAATAATAAAAAATTATTTAAAAATTATTATATTATTGAAATAGAACTTTTAAGAATAAAAATAGCATACAATTTCAGATATTTCCCATTTAGTATCCAATTATTACTTTGTTATCAGAATTGTATCCCTTTATCATTAAATAAGGTAATATAACATCTAAGGTTAATGTTGGTTATCCAAGGTGTTAAACCAAATAATAATCATTAAAATTACACAAAAAAACTATCAAATTATTATTGGATGATTCTATATTTAATTTATGTCCCTTTTCATTTATTCTATGGAAATATGGAAAAAAATTCATCAGAATGACTTAATTAAATTCCAATCTATTAAATAAATACAAGTGTTTCAATTTTATCCCTTATTAAATGGAACCCCATATAAAAATTAATTATATCATGGTGAGTTATATATCATGTCTAAACTATTCAAAAATATAATCTAAATGTTTATAGTCTTGAAATAAAAGATTGGTTCTTTCTGAATGTCCATTTGAAGGGTCCTTAAAAATATATCTAAAAGAGGAATACTAATGAAGAAGATGTTATATCCCATTATAAACAATTCAAACATATGGTAAGATTTTTTTGTTATAATCTCTTTATTTACAATAAGTTTTTATTTCTAATATATAAGTGACAAATTTTCACAATCTACCACAAATGAATTAATTTTATTTTATTATCTTAAAATTATTTATATTGAATAAGTGTTTTCTTTATATTTTCCAATCATTATTCTCTCAAAAGTGAAAAACATATTTTTAGGTAAATACAACAATATTTCCTTCTTCGATTGAAAGTCCCTTTTCATTTATGTCCATGTTTTCTGAACACATTTTCATGAATTTTATCACTATTCTCCTATGGTTTTTAGTATCTTTTTATCCAATGCATAAAATTATAAAAAATGTTTTTAAAGGACTATTATATTGTTTTTATGAATGATTGTTTTTTTATGTTTTCTCAAAAATGTGAAAGAAATCATTATTATAACACACGAAAAATGAATAGAATTCCATGTTGTCAAAATTGATCAGGGATTTAATGCATAATAAACACTATTCCATGTTTTGTTTCAATGATACATTATCATTAATATATCATAATTATTTATAAATTTAATTTTTAATTTAAAAAATATAAGAAAATCATCCTTAAGAAATATTATATTGATATTTTAATTAATATTTTAATCTATGAAAAAATCATTTTTTGTTACTTATGATTTATCAGGGATATATTCCAATAATAAAAATATTATTCTTTCTTCTGGTGGTAGTGGGTTTATGGGATGAAATAATTGGTAATCAAGTTTTCTTTTACAATGGTAATGTGAGGATGAATGTTTATATGATCTTAAGGAATAAATATTATTGGATTCGGGATTATGGGATGGCTGAGACAATAATTTTATATTCCAATAATGAATTCGTTAATGATTAATGTTCCATGATCTCAGAGGTTACATGGGGAATTTTTCCAATTTCTAAAAAAGAGGGTACATGGGTTGTTATATCAATCCCGAAAACATGTACATAGTAGCATATCCCAAACATGAAATATGGTACATGTGTGGTTATCCAAAGCCCGAAGAACATGGTCTATTAGCTCAATACTTACATGTTATTAATTTCATGGTAGGTTTCATTTATTTAATATTTATATTATTTTAATTATGCAACATTATATTCCCCTCTTTTATGACATGATATTATTCTAATGATATGTTCTCATGCTTCGTTATCTTTAAAATTCTTATCTTACATACTACCATGCATTATTCCATTAATCATTATTCTCATTCATTAATTTCTATGTATGAATTTCAATTGTTATGTTCATGTAATCATACCCTTTCTTATCTTGTTATGTATAAATTACATTTGATATCTCACTTTTTTACCCTTATTGGAAATTTCATATAACCCTTTCCTATGTTTTGGTTCCCATGGTTAAAGAGAATGTTTTTCAATGGGGAATGTCTAAGAAGAGTAATATGGGAGATGATATTTATAGGAAATGCAGAATATAATTAATGATATTATAAGATTATTTATCTAGCATCCAAAATACACTAATATAATCTTATTTTTGTGTGTATTATAATATAATGTAATGAATATTCATCATACAAGATGTAATATTTTTGAATGAAAATATTAGGTCATTTTATGCTTGATATTTTAAAATAATTTTCTATGTTATGTTGCAATTTTGGTTATGATGACTAAATAATGTATTTCTTTTCCATTGTTTATTTTTATATTTTTAATGTTTACCGAATTGTAGAAATAATAATTTCTACTATACATTCATGATATTCTTTGATATATTGTTTATATATTATTTCAACTTTTTTTTTCAGAAAATTGAAGTTTAATTTTATTTATTACATAGAGTTTATGAAAAATTATAAGTTAGGATTCCATGGAAAACTCACCAACCACTTTTAGTTTTCCATTTATGTTATCCTAGGAAATGAATTTGTATCATAAATTTTCTGAATATTTTAAAATAATACTTACATTAAATCTATTCATTTCCATTTGATTATCATAATTTTGACTATCAGTTCCATTACACCCTAAATATGGAAGATAAATTTTTTTAAATGAATAGTATTTTATATAAGTATCTTTGAAAATATAAATCCATATAGACCTCATATAATTAATGTAAATGACAATGAATATTTGACATATCAGATGGAATCATTCAATATCATTATCTATATTGATATCTTTTATATATTTATTTAAAACTATAAAAATTAATAAAATGTAGTTTTTAAGTTTTTGAGGTAAGTGAAAGGTGAATTTTTATTGAAATTTCTTATTCTAAATACTTTATTACGTTGAATATAAAGAAATATATAAAATCATTTCCATATAATATAATTGAGTGTAGTTTTTTGGAAATATTTTAGTTACACATTTCATAAAATATTATTTTTTATGACTAAGTGAGATAATATCAATACATATTACTATGTATTTAATTTAATAAATGGATAATGTTTTACACAAATACATTAGAGGTTGCTGACTACTACGAAAAATATTAAATCACATAGTGAAATTGAATATTATATTGAAATGTTTGATGAAAACTTCAATTGAATAATTCTAATGGAATGGGTATCTAAGAGGAAATATATAGATTATTTGAATCATATCACTCAGTTATTTATTAAGTATTTTTTCATAACATTTATGCAGTTTGAATTTTTCATCAATATAAATGAACATAATGAACAGATGAAAATTGGATTTTCATTTACATATACATAACCAATATGTTCTATTATTAATAATAAAATACCATGTATATAAAAAGGTTATAGTAATGATGGGATATAAAAAGGATAAATAACCAAAATCTCTGCAATATTTAACCAATTAATTGTTATGTTAAGTTTTTAGAGGACTAAATTAAAGGATAATAATGACAGTAATGAAAACAATTATTCCATGTAATCATTTTTTATGAATGTTTAATGTAGAGGAATATTCAATAAGATTTTATAGATTTAAAAGGAATATATATAAATGATTTGATAAAAAACAAAGAAAATGAAAAACAAATCCTAAATAATCTAGACCCATTTAGTGCTGGTGATGGAAATAATACTTCAGATTGTTAATCACATGATAATGACTATAGTAGAGATAATTTTGGAGGTTTTTATATTTCCCCAATAATTGGAAGAAAATTCATGTGAAAAATATCCATTAATAACATTTTTAATCTTACTCTTTACTCATATGGTTTTCACAATGACTGTTATGATGAGATTGAGAGTGAAGATGTGTTCGATTCTCCATTAGTCAGAGAAATAATTTTAATTATAGTTGTCATGAAAATAGGGGGGAATGAGTAAAAAATCATTATTTTAATGTTATATTTTATGTGTCAGATATTATAAAAATTTATCATGAATGAAAGGATGACTCATTCCAAAATAATGAATAACTTTCTAAAATATCCATTCAGTTGGTGTACTAAATAGTGGGGATGAAAGTAGAAATTTTATGTTGAATTATTTTAGGAATGTATTTTATTATGTTAATGTTGATAGGAAATTAAAATGATTCGTTATTCTATTTTAAGATCTATCTAAATATAATGATTGGAAAATAAAAAATATTTTATGAAATTAGAATATATTTATGATAAGATTGAATATTCTAAATTGATTTAAGAGATTGAAAATATTAATATATTACTGAAACTCTTTACCACTAGATGGAAATTCATTAGTGAGAAGTAGGGTATGCTAATTCTCAAAATAAATTATTCTCTATATTGAAATAAATACACAATAATTTCCTAAAATCAATAAAATTACATTGTTCCATAATAATAACCATTTTTCTATATTCCATAGTGGATGTAATTTGATAAAGAATTATTGCCACAATAAAATTAAATCACTGAAAATATCATGAGTTTTTTTTCAATAGAGGTTGCAACTAATGAACCCTATAAGTTTAAAAAATTATATGTTCTCATTATTCATATGTCATATACATATAGATATATGAATTAATACCTTTTAGGACATAATATCAAAAAAATGAAGATAATGGGTACTAATAGTTGTATACCTATATCCAACACCTAGTAAATATTTTTTAAAATCAATATAAACATTCTTATTTTATGGAATATTAATATTATGTATTTTTAATATTTTCTATTTTTTATAAAATAATAATTGAATAATATTTATTTATTGGGATGTTACATTTCAGTTTTTAGAAAACCTTTAACATATTAAATATTTAATTTATAAAGAGTCTAATATTTTGAAAAATAAATCCATAACAATATTTTAAATAATTAGATCATTATAGATTATTGAATGATATCCTTTATAATATTTTATTCAATTGTTTTGTATAGATATTTAAATTAATTTTTGTTTTATGTTGATGTAATATTCATTTTTTTTGTTTTATTTAAATTATTCTGAAGATGAAAATTATAACAAATAGAAATTTTAGGAAAATCCAATGTTAATTTCTATAATGGTTATATTAAATAATATTCTTTAGTGGAAATAATTATAGAAAATTAAATTGTGGATTATCAGTTGATGTTTTAATTTTACTTATACTTCCTATATATCGTGGTGGACCTTTGGTTAGTTGGAGGATTTCAATTCCTTTTAATCATTATATGATTTTTAAATTTTCCACAGTATTATTTATTTTTAACTGAGATATAGAATTATGAAAATAAATTTTTGGAAGTGATATTTTATGAATTTTATAGTAAATAATGATTTATTTTTCCCAAATGAGTTTCTTTTGAAGGATATTTTAAAATTCCATGTATTTAAAGATATGTTTATTCCAATTGAATTTGATGAGTTTAATTATTCATAAATTTTTCTTGAGTTCTATAAAACCAAAATATTCTCATTTTTAGGAGATGAAAAATAGTTTCATTTATGGATTTTTAGAAACCACTAATCATAACATTAGAGTAGTTTTCTATATTTGTGGGAATAAAAATAATTTATTATTCATTTTTCTAAAATATTTTATGTAATAGGGTTATTTCATAAATAATAAAGTTGTTTATGTGTTGTTTGTGATTATATTGACTGTTTTAAAGATGAAATATATGATACTATAAGTATGTTTTATGTTTTCATTTTATAATCATTTCAATTGAATATGATATTTCATTAAGATGTGATGATAATTAAATATGTCCAAATATTTTAATTAAAAATCAACCTAATAATGATTGGTAATAGAATATATTTTTAGGGTTTTATTAAATATATTAAAATGGGAATGGTGAAATTAATGATTTAAATACTTCCATGACTTGGAATGAGGTATTGTGGGGATTATACAAGATAATTTATTTTAGAATAAAGTCTATCATGATAATTTAATGTTTTTTTATACCATGCAAATATAATTTATTGAATAACATTGATATGTGGATTAAAAATAAATAAATTATCTAAGAAGAAATGAAAATTTTTTTAACATATTTCTAGAAATATATATCAATAATAATGGTGTGTAGACTGTAATTAATATACCTAAGGATAATTGGAAAAAAATAAAGTATATTTTTTATGTTCCATGGATCGAATAAAAATTAGATGGGGGGATGGGGGTGTGAATTAGTTTTTACCATTTGATATGTTTCAAAACATCTAGAAACATAAACCCTGTAACTATTAATGATTTATATCCTTATCAACCATTAGTATATACTTATGCCTGAAAATTTTGGAAAGAAAGAAAATCACACATGATTTACATGGTTTGTGTAAGAACTCGTGTTTTTTCGGACTGTAGTTTTGAGCAGAAATTTGAACTTTTGTTGTTGGATGCTCATGAGGGGTAAAATGGTCATTTTCACCTACCAGCTAATCTCAGATAATTTTTTTGACAACTTTATTAGTCCCAAAATAGGGTGTTTACCCTAGTATTGGAGTGTGGTGGAAATCTGAGATGTTCAAATTTTGGCGGAATATTTAATATTTAATATTAGTAAATTAAATATTAATCTATTCACGCAAGTTCGTTAAGTGATAAAAATTATATGGAGCGTCAGATTGAGATTATTTCTACACCATTGAGTTTGGTATGGGTAGTTTTTCCTTGGTAAAGCATAAACTCATGTCGGGCATCGGGCATCGGGGTCGGCCCGGGCCCCTTTTTCTTCCTTTTTTTCTTCTTTTCTTTTCACTTCACTCTCTTCCTTACTCCTCCTCCATGAACACACTCCTTGTGTGATCCTCCTTGGCCATGTTCCTTGGGTAAAATTGTAGATCGATAAATAGGGAGAGACAGAAGGAAATAGGGGTACCGAATCGAAGCCCTCGACGCACTGAGTCGGCGTGCGACATTCGTGGACCGTGAAATCAACCGAGGCTTTGGCGGTTTCCGCCCAAAGGTAGGGTAATTTATGTTTTCATCATATAATCCATTTAAACAAGTTTTTTCACGTCTTTAAAGCCTTATATTTCTTTCTTTAATAACCATGGGGCTCGATCTGTTGTTTCAGGGGCGGAAACGAGCGAATCGGGCGTTTTTAGCGATTTCCTGTCGGAAAACCTAGTATACACGGTGTGTGGTACAGGGTAACACGCAGTGTGTTCTTTCCATTTGGGTAAGATGATGTTTTCTTAAGTACAATCTGTGTACTTTGACTACACGTCGTGTAGTGGGTGGCCGTGTGGCTGGCCCTGTGGAGTAGAACACGGAATAGTGGTTTTTTTAAGTACACGCTGTGTATAGTAAAGTACACATCGTGTAGAGTAAAGTACACATCTTGTAGTGGTACTTGGGAATGTGTTTTAGTGAAAATACACTCGGTGTGACTTTTTGTGAATAGTACACTTCGTTTACAATAAAGTACATGCCATGTATTATTACACAAGTAGGCCCAATGTGCTCTGGCCATGTGCTCTGGCCATGTACTACTTCTGTTTGGTAATTTTGGGATATCTTAGGCTCCGAAAGATAGAATTTGGCATGTGAGTAGTCTATTATGAGTGTTTTTTCACATCGATCACAATGGTGGAATCCTTTTAACATTTATATGTCATATAAATGGGGTTTTGTTGGTTTCTGTCTAAATGGAGGGGTTCGTTGTCCAATTATCGAGTTTAGTTGTCAGCTGAGAGTGAGACTTGGCATGTATAATAAGTTGTGTGTTCATACCAACATAGTTGAGACTTTTAATAGGAGATGAGATGTGATATATCTCCCATAACATTTTCTTTAGAGGACGTTTGCCTTGTGAGACGTTCCCTTCGGGCCTGTGAGGCCATGAGACCGGGCACATCCAAGGATCCCTGGGGGATGATTTGACTTGTGTGCTGACCTAGGGAGTCCCTAGTAGGATCTTTCTCTGGTTCTTCCTTTTATAGGACCCGTGTTATGAAATTCCTATGTTGTTCTTCCGGTGAGGATCCCATGTAGGATTCCTCCCTTACACTTCACTAATGATCCTGCGTTGATTCCTTCACTCATTTTTACCTAGAGGATCCCGAGTATGATGCATCCTCTATGGTTTACTTGAGAGACCTAGCGGGTGCTCTTTGTTTGACCGACCCTGAGTTGTTACGTCAGGTTTGGGTAGAGATGGTGATCAGGTGTCACCTAGAACTCGTGCCAAACTGGTGATTCCTTTGGGCTTCGGATGTATTGTTGGGTTGGGTGTTCGGTCCACCCACACTTGTTTGTTTATATCTGACTTGGGTAGTTGATGATTTAGTGGTTACCATAGGTGCTTGCTGGTTGGCGGTTGTTGAGCCTGACGCGATGCTTCTTTCTTGTTTGTTGGGATACCTACCTTTCCTCATGTGCCTGAGTAGTAGGTCGTCTGATGTTTAATTTACAATTCCTGAATTGTTTTGGGTACCGTTTTTCTATGAACCCACGTTGGGGTGTCATATGGTTGAGGCCTTGGCTGTTTAAATTCCTAGAATTTCATAGGTAATTTAATTAAATGTAAAAATAATGTTTGGGATCATTACATGGATCCCGGACCACCCTAGAGGTGTGTTCCTCTGTTTAGCCGTTTGGACATGGTACACGAGGGTATGCCATGATTATTTTTGTGCATTGTATTTTCATGATAGAAAATTTGGTAAAAATTACTTGTTATGCATTGGTCTCGGCCCGGTTACTTGCACCTGAGATAAGTGTTTTACTTTAGCCTGAGGGCATGGATATATTTAGCCTGAAGGTCATGGTTATATTAGCCTAAGGGCATGTTGATATTTAGCCTGAGGGCATGGTGATATTTATCCTGAGGGCATGACTATATTAGCCCAAGGGAATGGTTCTGATTATCCTAAGGTCGTGGTTCTTATTAGCCTCAAGGCATGGTTATATTATCCTGAGGGCAAGTGTTTGTTAGCCTGAGGGCGTGGTTATATTAGCCTGAGGGCAAGTGTTCGTTTATCCTGAGGGAAACATTTCATATTCCTTAGGGTAGTAGCTTCCATGCCTGAGGGAAAGATTAGTATACACCTGAGGGCACTATTCATTATGCCTAAGGGCAGTCACCTGAGGGTTTTGTTTATGTTCGCCTGAGGGTGAGGATTCATATGTCTGAGACAATGGTTACTTGTTTTTGGTTAACTTGTTCAGAGATATATTTCTGGCATTGGCCGAAGCACGTACATGTTTATGGGATTGTGGACCCAGATATCGACTTAATGATACACGAATTGAGTGGAACGACGTCCAGCTCAATTCCCTTGCATAGGATGCCCAGGTGATCGAGCTTATGGTCCCATGGATTGACTGTTGATGTGGTTTCTTATTATATGAATCACCTAATCATGAATATTCATATTTATGTATATGTGTATAGGTATGGGACTATACATGTGTACGTTTATAGATATAGACATCCTTGGTGTCACTTGCCTAGTTGACAGTGATTACATACCCTAAGTTCAACTGTGGTTGCACGTTTTGTTTACTTACTTTTTTTTGTGTTCCAGCTAGGCTGAGAACATTGTTGTTGCATACACTTTTAGCAGAAGAATTATAGGTTTCTTGTCGGGGTGCCCTACTGAGATTATTTCTCACCCCAGCACGTGCACCTCGGTGTACGTGTAGAACTTATTTCTTCTTTTCAGGTTGAGCACGCGTTGCATGGTGGATAGGGATGAGGCCCAGTGTTGCATGATCGAGTGGATCTCCTCAAGTTGTTCTACTGATCAGGCTACTGTAGTTTGATAGTGTTTGAATATCCGGTGCGTGGATTGGATCAGAGTTATTAGTAGAGATCTGTACTCTTATTTTCAGTTTCTTTTCTACTTGTATCTATATGGTCGACCAATGAGTGACCAGTGTTGTATTGTATTGCATTGTTGTTCGGGCTTTTACAACATTTTACTATTATAGCTAGTTCTATTTATGTTCTTTACTGCTTTCGCACTCTATTTACTTTCTGTTGTATACGATACTTAGTTATTTCTGTGGATTTCTTACTCTGGTATGATTTCATAGTCTCCCAACTATCAGAACCTAGTCCCTTGCTGTTAGTCGGTAGCCTCTAGCATACGGGGAGGCGTGCTTGAGGCCTTGTGGCGAACCGACTCGGAGCACTAATTTAGTGGATTCCGAGGCGGGACATTACAATGTGGTATCATAAGAGTTTTCTTTTCTTAATAAACTATTTGGAATATGGTAGACATGAGTATTAGGAATGTGTCGGAACCTGTGATGGATATCGGGCCGGTGCGTCGAGAACACTTGTTCCGGTAAGAATTCCAGGTTTCCCGGGTTTGGGATTGCTGTTCTGATTTTGCGATGTTACAGTTGTATATGATTTTCTCTTTGAGCAACGCACATGTTGTGTGGTGTTTTGTTTTACTATGGATCTCTGGCTCTTTTCCATTGGTAAGATGTCAAGGATGGATTTTGACTCTTGGCCGGCAAAGGCAATAGGTGTCTCATGCATCATACTAGGAACATAGGATTCGTAGCATATAGGCCTGCTAGTGTGTGTTTTTACTGATGACTGAGACCTTTTGGTCTGCTTACACATACTTTTTACTCTAATGGAAGGTTATGTGGATCTATGCTGAGGTGTTGGTGTGAGGATGATGATTCATTCCTTGTGCACAGGTGGTGTGGTGACCCCAGTTGGCCGATATGGCACGTGATACCTTATGAGTGTTAGTTCAGTTTCTCTTCTTCTTGGGTTGTGAAATCCAGGGAGTAGTTCCTTCTGAGGATGCTCGGAGAGGATCAGGGCCCTTATAGGTTGTGTTTTGGTTTTGACTCTCGTTGGTCGTTATGATCATTACCTTCTTGTGAGAGGTTTTGTATCTTTGGGGCTAGGTAGTTGGACCTTATGACCCAGTTGTGAGGCCTTGTGAGAAAGGTTGACCTATGGTTGAATCCTGGTCGAGTTTTGGTCGGATGTCTGCGTGGCTCAGAGGGATTTGGACATGCCTTCAGTTAAATCTTAGTGTACTCCTGTTAGATATGATCATTCGCTATCTTAGTTCATCTTGAGTATGCTGAGAGAGCTTCGACCTTCATCGATCTCCTTTTTCTTTCCTAAGGTTCATCCCTATTGAGTATGGACCCTTTTCTGGTTGTTCTCTCATAGCGGTTAAGGGAAATCCATATCGGGGGAGTGCACCACTTTCCCTTTAAGGGTGGTTTTCCATGTTTAGGTTAAACTTTGGGGTTTTCCATGATCTTTTTATCTAAGAGATTTCTCTTAAGATGATAACAAGGGTATTCCTATGGTGGGGAGTACCAGATCGGTCGTAGTTGAATGTCTTCTGTGTAGAAAGTGGTTGTTAATGCTATAAGGATGGTCAT
The DNA here is from genome assembly GCA_963277665.1 of Viscum album. Lineage (NCBI taxonomy): Eukaryota > Viridiplantae > Streptophyta > Magnoliopsida > Santalales > Viscaceae > Viscum > Viscum album. Next base: position 1,958,742,770 of record OY728127.1, read on the forward strand.
TGGTCAGTCCATATAGCTTGGTTGTGCAGATTCTTGGGTTGGTAGCATGGTTGTTTGTTCTTTCACTGGGCTTCTCGGGGACAATAAGGTTTGTGGTGGGGAGTTTTTAAGAACTCGTGTTTTTTCAGACTGCAGTTTTGAGCATAAATTTGATTTTTTGCTGTTGGAAGCTCATGATGGGTAAAATGGTCATTTTCCCTTACCATATGATCTCAAATAAATTTTCTGACAACTCCTTTGGTCCCGGAATAGGGTGTTTACCCTAGGATAAGAGTTTGGTGGAAATCTGAGCTATTCTAACTTTGGCAGAATATTTAATATTTAATATTAGTAAATTAAATATTAATTTATTCACGTAAGTTTATTCGATGATAACTTTTAAACAGCGCGTCGGATTTAGATTTCTTCTGCGCTGTTGAGTCTGGAATGGGGAGTTTATTCTAGGGAAGGCATAAACTCATGTCGGGCATCAGGCCGGCCTGTGCCCCTTTTTCTTCCTTTTTTTCAACTTTTCTTTTCTTTTCTCTCTCTTCCATCCTCCTCTTACTTGCACATGCTCTTTGTGTGCTCCTCCTTGGACATGTTCCATGGGGGAAATGGTAGATCTAGAAATAGGGAGATACAGAAGGCAAGAGGGGTACCGATTCGAAGCCCTCGACGCGCTGAGTCGGTGTGCGGCATCCGTGGACCATGAAATCAACCGAGGCTTCGGCGGTTTCCACCCAAAGGTAGGGTCATTTATGTTTTTTCCATAGATTACCTTTAAACAAGTTTTTTCACGTTTTTATATCCTTATATTTCTTACTTTTATGCCCATGGGGCTCGATCTGTTGTTTCGGGGGTGAAAATGGGGGAATAAGGCATTTTTAGGGATTTCCCGTCAGAAAACCCAGTATACATGGTGTGTGTTCCAGGGGAACATGACATGTGTTCTTTCCATTCAGGGAAGACAAAGTTTTCTTAAGTACACGCTCTGTACTTTGAGTACACGCCTTCTAGTCGGTGGCCGTGTGGCTGGCAGTGTGGAGTAGAACACAGAATAATGGTTTTTTAAGTACACACTGTGTACAGAAAAGTACACGCCATGTAGTGGTACTTGGGCATGTGTATTAGTGAAAATACACATGGTGTGACTTTTTGTGAATAGTACACACCATGTACTATTACACAGGCAGGCCCAATGTGCTCTGGACATGTGTTCTGGCCATGTACTGGTTCAGTTTGGTAATTTTGGGATATCTTATGCTCTGGAAGTTAGAATTGGGCGTGTGAGTTGTCGATTCTGAGAATTGTTTTATGTAGATCACAATGGTGGAATCCTTTTAACATTTTGATGTCATATAAATGGGGTTTTGGTGGTTTCTGTCTAAATGGAGGGGTTCTTCCTCCAGTTATCAAGTTCATTTGTCACCTGAGAGTGAGTCTTGGCATGTATGATAAGTTGGGTGTTTAGAAAAACTTAATTGAGACCAGTAATAGGATATGAGATGTGATATATCTCCCGTAACCTTTTCTTTAATGGAAATTTCCCTTTTGAGATGTTCCCTTCTGGCCTGTGTGGCCGTGAGACCGGGCACATCCAATGATCCCCAGAGGGATGCCTTTACTTTTGTGCTGTCCTAGGGAGTCCCTAGTAGGATCTATCTCTGGTTCTTCCTTTGATAGGACCCGTGTTATGAAATTCCTATGTTTTCATTCCTTTGAGGACCCCATGTAGGATTCCTCCCTTACTCTGCGCTAAGGATCCCGCGCTGGATGCCTTCGCTCGTGTTTACTTGGAGGATCCCAAATATGATGCCTCCTCTATGCTTGACTTGAGAGACCCAGCGGGTGCTCTTTATTTGACCGACCCTGATTTGTTACATCAGGATAGGGTAGAGATGGTGATCGGGTGTCACTGAGAACCCGTGCCAAACTGGTGATTCCTTTGGGCTTCGGATGTATTGTTGGGTTGGGCGTTCGGGCCACCCACACTTGTTTGTTTATATATAGATTAGGTTGTTGATGTTGTAGTGATTACCAAAGGTGCTTCCTGGTTGGTGGTTGTTGAACCTGACGTGAGGAATATTTCTTGTTTGTTGGGATGCCTACCTTGCCTTGTGTTCCTGAGTAGTAGGTGGTCTGATGTTTAATTTCCAATTTCTGAATGTTTTTGTGTGCCGTTGTGCTACGAACCCATGTTGGGGTGTCGTATGGATTAGGCCTTGGCTGTTTAAATACCTAGAATTGCATAGGTAATTTAATTTAAGTGTAAAACTGCTGTTTGGGATCATTTCTTGGATCTAGGACCACTCCAGGGGTGCGTTCCTCTGTTTAGCCGTTTGGCCAGGGTACCCAAGGGTATGCCAGGATTTTTTTTGTGCATTTCATTTTCTTAAGAGAAAATTTGGTATAAAATTACTTGTCACGCATTGGGCTCGACCCTGTTACTTATGCCTGAGGGTAGTGTTTTACTTTATCCTGAGGGCATTGATAAATTTAGCCAGAGGGCATGGTTATATTAGACTGAGGGAATGTTGATATTTATCCTAAGGGTATGGTGATATTTAGCCTGAGGGCATGACTATATTAGCCCGAGGGCATGGTTCTGATTAGACTGAGGGCGTGGTTCTGATTATCCTGAGGGCGTGGTTATATTAGCCTGAGGTTAAGTGTTTGTTAGCCTGAGGGAGTGGTTATATTAGCCTGAGGTAAAGTGTTCGTTTAGCCTGAGGGAAACGTTTCATATGCTTGAGGGCAGTAGCTTTCGTTCGTGAGGGAAAGATTGTTATACACCTGAGGGTACTATTCGTTATGCCTAAGGGAAGTCACCTGAGGGTTTGATTCTCTTTGCCTGAGGGTGAGGATTAATATATTTGAGGACAATGGTTACTTGTTTTTGGTTAACAAGTTCATAGATATATTTCCAGCGTTGGCCGAAGCAGGTACATTTCGATGGGTTTACGGACCTAGATATCGACTTAATGATACATGACATGAGTGGCACAATTCCCAATACAATTCCCTTGAACAGGATGTCTAGGAGATCAGAATTATGATCCCATGGATCGACTGTTGATGTGGTTTCTAGTTATTTGAATAACCTAATCATGAATATTCATATTTATGTATATGTGTATAGGTATGGGATTATACATATGTACGTATATAGATATGGACATCCATGGTGGAACTTTCCCAATTGATATAGATTACATACCCTGAGTTCAACCATGGTTTCTTGTTTGGTTTACTTCCTTTTTTTGTGTTCTATCTAGGCTGAGCACATTGTTGTTGCATACACTTTTAGCAGCACAGTTATAGGTTTCTTTTCGGGGTGCCCTACTGAGATTATTTCTCACCCCTGTACGTGCACCTTGGTGTATGTGTAGACCTTATGTCTAATTTTCAGGTTGAGCACGAGTTTCATAGTGGATAGGGATAAGGCCCAGTGTTGCATGATCGAGTGGAGTTGCTCAAGTAGTTCTACTAATCAGGTATCTGCAGTTCGACAGTGTTTGGAGATCGGGTACGTGGATTGGCTTGGAGTTAGTAGTAGAGCCATGTACTCTTACTTTCAGTTTCTTTTGTACTTGTATCTGTATGGTCGGCTAGTGGGTGACTAGTTTTGTGTTGTATTGCATAGTTTTTCGGGATTTTGTAGCATTTTACTATTATAACTAGTTCTATTTTAGTTGTTTACTTCATCCGCACTCTATTTAATTTCTGTTGGGTATGATACTTGGTTATTTATGTTGTTTTCTTACTCTGGTATGAGGGAATAGTCTCCCTACTATCACACCCTAGGCCCTCGTTGCTAGTCGGCAGCCTCTGGAATATGCGGAGGCGCGCTTTAGGCCTTGTGGCGAACCAGCTCGGAGCACCAGTTTAGTGGCTTCCGGGTCAGGACGTTACAGTTTGGCCTCACTGTGAGAACATTTGTCTTTATAATATCCAATCATGCGGGTCTATGGATATCACCAATTATGAAGATGTGAATACAACCTATGAAAAATTTGATTAGACACCTTCTATCATTCAATTGGAAATATTTTATTAACTCCTAACATTTTATAATGTTTTCATATAAAACAATTTATGAAAACAAAAGATTTTTTTTTAATATTCTCGACAATATGCTCATTACAAAACCTCAGTATCATCTTAGTGTGACAATGATTGATCCAATTCTTTTCAACTAAAAAACTCAACAAAAATATTCTTCAATATGGTGGGAAATTTTCACTTTGACTTCATCAGAGCTCCACCTTTTTCATGTATATAAAAGATGAAAATGAACAAATGATCTGAGCATGTAATTATAGGAAACTAGAAATTTAGAGGAGGGAAACATGAAATCATTACCACTTAATTAAATATATAATTATCTAAAAATCTCTTTCATTAAATGTTAAATCATTAACATCTTCAAACCTACATAATTTTCATCAAGATTTATGAAAATTTTGAAATTCAATTTTGACATCACCAACATTTTATATCTTTCTCAGAATTATAATTATAGATCTTGGTTCCAATTTTCATAGAATATTGGTTCCAATTTCTATAGAAAGTTTGTTCATATTTCAATAGAATGTTGTTTCTGATTTCTTATAGAATGTAGGTTCATATTTTAACAAATGTTGGTTTGGATTTCTAAATAATATTGGTTATAATATCTGAAAAATGATGGTTCAAATTTCTTATAGAATTGTGGTTCTGATTTTCACAGAATGTTGGCTCCGATTTCTAAAGATTGTGGTTCCATTTTTTTCATTGAAATTTTTTTCATATTTTCTCAAAATTTTTGTTCCATTTTTTCTCAAAAAATGGTTTAGATTTTCCCATAAAATTGGTTCTTATTTTCTCAAAATTTTGGTTATGTTTTTTCATAGAAAATTGGTTCTGATTTTTCTAAAAAACTCCATACAATTTTCTCAAAATACCGGTTATGATTTTCATACAAAAGTGGTTCTGAATTTCATAGAAATCAAGTTCATGATTTGTGAAGAATTCTAGTTCTGATTTGTATAGAATTCTAGTTCCAATTTTTTTAGAAAACTGGTTCTGATTTTTGCAGAATGCTGGTTCTGGTTTTTTTCATAATGCTTGTTCTGATTTCTATAGTAGGATGGTTTAGTTTTTGCAGAATGTTGGTTCTGATTTGTGTATAATGATTATTCCTTTTTGTGTATAATTTTGGTTCTTATTTTCACAAAGAAGGGTTGGATTATATTGTTTCATTAATTTAGTGGTTATAATTTCATCAAATAACATCAACATTTCATCAAAAGAATTTATCATGAATTTTTTCTGGATTTATGAGAAATTATTAGTCATGAAAGAAGGATCATATTTTGTTTAGAATGTTTAAAAAACTTCCTAACACTTTTCTTCTCAATAATCATCAACATACTCTTTCAAAACAATTCTGCAATAGAATGACTTCTTCATTCAAGAACATCTATCTTGAGCAACTCCTTTCATTCTTAACTCTTTTGGGTCAATAATGCTTCCTTATGACTTTTTCATTCCTTCCTGTTTTGAAAATCACAAACGCTCTATCTTAAGGAAAATTTCTTTTCCCTATGTTTTATCATAAAAAGTAAAACTTTCCTACCCTAAGGAAAATTTATCCTTACCATGTTTTCATTATTAATATCATATTTTCTCTAAACCAAACTAATTTATTTCTAAGTATAAAATTCCGATTCATATCTAAAACCTCAAAATATTATAAATACATAGATATATAGAATTCAATATTTAGGATCTAAGTTCCAGTTATGAATCCTATGAATTCAGACTCTAAACATTCTAAGTTAATACTCTGAACATTTTGAGTTTAGACTCTGAATTATCTAAATTCAGTCTCTGAACATTCTGAGTTAAAACTCAAAATTCTCTAAATTCAGACTCCGAACTTTATGAGTTCAGACTCCAAATTCTATGAATTCAGACTCTGAACATTCTGAGTTCAGACTCCGAATTCTCTGAATTCAGCCTCCAAATTCTTATGAATTCAGACTGTGAATTTTCTTGAACTTCAGACTCCAGAATTCTATAGTATTTAGGTTGTGAATTCTTTTGAAGAAAGAATCCGAATATTAATGTATTAAATACACCAAATAGTTTTTTTATTAGACTCCAAACCTTTTTTTTCGTAGACTCCTAAAGATGAATTTGGTTAAGCAACTATATTTTACTTACTCTTGTTTGAGTTATAAAATGATGTCATGCATTCTGTTTTTAACCAACCGTTGTTTGAGTGACATGTATATAGGTCCCTCTGAAATTCAAGGGAAAATATGAACTTTGGAGGAGGGAGTCGACAGTTGAATATGTGCCTATAAATAGGAGCTCATTTTAATGAGCTAAAAAACATTGATCAATCTAGATATTACATGCAACTGATGTGATTTCTAGAGAGGGAGACTTTATTTCTTTGTGTGTACTGAACATCTTGTTTAGAATTTCTTCATGTGACTTTGAATGTTTCTGAGTACATTTGAGGGATTCCAGGGATTAGAAGATAGATGTGCTGACTACCATAATGTTCTAGGGCTTCTGGGGATAGAAATACAGACTCTAATATTTGTATCAAGGGCTTACCCAGGTGTGGGTAAGACATACTTTCTTGAAAGTATAAATCAAGGGACTGTTATCCAAGGTTTTTGGATACCCTACTCTTTGGGTTAAAAGATTTACTACTTTTTACTTGTATTGTTTAAAATATTCCACTGCATTTTTATTGTTAATGAGAGTATAACTATCTTATACATTTTTATTTTTGTACTCTAATTAGTAAGATTCTATATGCTTTAAGGTAGAATATTATTTTTGTAAACTTTTCTTATATTCCTTTTCTGGAACCACGTTTCCAAAATCAAGTATGTTTGTAGAATTAAGAGTTCTTGTGAATTTACTTTGTTTATATTTGTTAATCATTACCGTCTTTAAATGTTCAAAAGGAATTTTTTTAACGTATACAATTCACCCCTCTTGTATATTGAGCATCTACATTCATCTTTTTGATTCTACAATTTTTATCAAAGGAGGTCTTTGAAATAGTTATATTCCCATATAATTTTTCATGCTCATGTTTTTCATTGTTCTATATTTTCCTTGTTTAAGCTATTTTTATCCTTGTTTACAAACTTTTATTACTAACAAGTTTGTGTGGAAATAAATTTTATTTGAGATGGAAATAATGAATGTTGGTTCAATTGACAATCTTAATCCGACTAGACCACCTATTTTTGATGGGAATGATTATGAATATTGGAGAGACCATATGAAGACTTTTGTTATTAACACTGTAGTGGACAACTTTGTTATATTGATTGGAAATTAAAAGATTCCTGATCAGGAAGTCAGAACTTTTACTAATCAAGAGAAGTCATAATATCAACTAAACTACAAGGTATGCAAGACTTTGTTGTGTTCCATGTCTAAGAATATATATACCCATATTTCTTCTTGAGAAGCTGCAAATTTTATTTGAAATAATCATTAAGTAACTCATTTTGGAACATTCAAAGTTATTGAAACTAGAGGATCTATACATAGAGATGAGTACCATGGTTTTTGATTTCCTTATGGAGAACCTATATGTAATGTACAATAGAGATTTATGACTATTTTCAATAGCTTACAATCCATCGTTGAAAATGGTTTGGATGATGAGGAACATATAGACATGATTATAGATATCATGCCTAATGAGTGGGAATCCAAGAGAACAGCTATTGATGAGAATAGGAAAATCTCACAGATTACTCTTGATGATCTTTTTGGAACTCTTCTCCAAAATGAAACTGGAATGAAGAAAGATGTTGACAATGTTATGAAAAAGAATGGAAATGGAAGTGTTTCTTTTACAACTACTTCAAATCATATTAAATCCAAGACTCCTAAGAGAGTTACAAGATCCAAGTCTAGGAAGGTTAATATTTTATCTGAATCAAGTGAATGTGAACATTCTGAGAATGAACTAGCTAATCTTTCTCAATGGATGAAAAATATAGTAGGGAAGAAAGACTTTCAGTATAGATACAAGAAGAAAGAACGAAAGTATAATAAAGACTCTGATGTCACTTGTTATGAATGATAAAAGAGCGGGGAATATAAGGCCATATTTTCCCATGCTTAAGAGAAAAGATAGAAATGAAATGAATTATGAGAGGAATAGAAATAAGTACTTCAAAGATAAATCTAATGATGTTTTGAAAGCTAATGACACCTAGAGTGCCAGTGGTGGAGACTCTTCTGATGAATTATCAGATTATCAATCTTCTAGATATAAGAATCTTGGTTTACTTTACAAGTTTCCTATTGATAATAAGCGTTTAATGGCTAAGGTACACAATGTTGAATCCATAACCAATGTAACCATGAATTCTAATTGAAGTGATAGTAAATATTATGAATCCACTAATGAATAATCTTCTTCTGATGAAGATAATACTTTATCTACTTATGAATAAGTTTCTAGGTTTTCTAAGATCCTTGAGAATGATAATTCTAAAGTCAAGAAAAAGCTTGAGAAGTAAAATTCTAGGATTTCCATTTTTACTAAGGAAATATCAGATCTTTCTAATGATCTTGATAAGAAACCCCTTGATTTTTAAACTATTTCAAAAACCCTTGAGGGAGTAAATTCTGAGAATCATAAACATTCTAAGGATCTAGAAAAAGTAATTTCTAAGAAATTTTTTTTCGAGCCTAACTCTAGTGCTAAAACTGATGTTTTTAGGTAGAAGAACTTAGTTATTATTTTAGAATCATAAATATTTTCCTTGAAGAAGTTTTTTTCAAACTTTACCTTAGGGAAGGAAAACTTTGATAGGATGTATTCCCAAATCCGACCTCAATGGAATAATTATTGTTTTGGTTATACTAGTTCAAAACTTATTTTTAGTAACAATTATTTTGTTCATAAAAGTTATCCTTTATACAATAAATGTAAATGTTGGGGGAATTGGGCAAAAAATTATTCCATAAACAAAACTCAGTCTTTTGGTTTTCATAAATCTTATTTTTCAAAGGAAATTTGGATTCCTAAAATTTTTCGTTCTGATGTTTCTGGATCCAAGAATGTTTGGGTTCCGAAAGTCTAACACTCTTATTTTCAAAAAAATAATGATAGTACCAAAATAAATACATAGTACATGGATAGTGGATTTTCCCAACATATGACTCGTAAAAAAAACATCTTTGAAAATATTATCAAGAAAAGAGGAGAAAAATTAACTTTCGAAGATAATGCTAAGGGAGAAATTATAGGCATAGGCAACATTGTTCTTCTTGGAAAAACATTGATTTAAAATGTTTTATTTTTTAAGGGTCTTAAGCACATCCTCATTATCATAAGTCAATTATGTGATTATGGTTACCTTGTGAATTTTAGGAATGACAAGTGCTTAGTACACAATTCCAAGGATGATTTTATTCATTCTTTCCACAGGTAAGATAATGTTTACACATTAAACTTAGAAGACCTAAGAAGCCAAGATCTACCTTGCCTTAGTGAAATGGAAGTCCATTCATGGTTGTAGAATTGAAGGTTAGGACACTATAATCTTATGATCCTATGAAAACTCTCTAAGAAAAGACTATTTAAGGATCTACCGGATCATAGATTTGATTCTTCAAAAGTTTGTGATCTTTGTTAATATGGACAACAACATAAATCATCTTTTAAATCAGTCGATGAAGTATCAACTACTGATGCATTACAGTTAGTGCATATGGATCTTTTTAGTCCAACACAAACTGCAAGCATTGGAGGAAAATATTATTTATTTGTCTTAGTTGATGATTACACTAGATTTACGTGGGTCTATTTTCTAGAAATGAAATCTAATGCTTTTTATTATTTCAAAAGTTTTAGAGACCAAGTTAAAAATGAGAAAAACCTTCCTTTGATAACCATTCATAGTGATCTTGGAATTGAATGTCAAAATTCTGATTTTGAAACCTTTTGTAGTTGAAAAGGGATTCCTCATAACTTCTCATCACCTAGAATACCTCAAAAAATGGTTTCATTTAATGAAGAAATATAATTCATCAATAGATAACAAGAACCATGTTGATTGAATACTCAGTAGCCAAAAAATTTAGGGCTGTAGCTGTAAGTACTACTTGTTATACTATAAATCATGTTTTGATTAGAACTTTTCTTAATAAAAATCCTTATGAGTTATGGAATGGTAGAAAACCTAGAATTTCCTACTTCATGGTTTTTGGTTATTAGGTATTCATTCTGAATACTAAAGATAATCTACACAAATTCACACCAAAATCTGATGAAGGAATTTTCTTAGGCTACTCCACAAATTCTAAGGATTATAGAGTTTTCAATAAAAATACCTATACTGTTGAAGAAATAGTACATGTCAAATTTGATAAAACTAATCCTTTTGTTTTTAAACAACATCAACCTACATCTTCGGATGTGTTTTCAAAAACTTATTATCAACCCTTGTTAGAAGATCCTTCTGATAACGAAAATGTTCAAGAAGGTATTTTTGAAGCATTTACCCCAGAAGATTTCCTACCCTACATTGATGAACAGGTTTTACAAAACCCAAATCAGTTGTTTCTTAAGAATCATCCTAGTGATAGTATCATTGGTGATGTAAATCAACCTGTAAGGACAAGAAGTTCCTTAATAAATGAAGTAGAACATCTAGCATTCCTTTCCTAATGAGAACCAAAAAGCATTGATGATTCTTTAGGTGATGATGATTGGATAAAATCTATGCAAGATGAGCTAAATGAATTCAAAAGGAATAAAGTCTGGACCTTAGTTGAAAGACCTAAGGAAACTTCTATTATTATAGTAAAATATGTCTTCAGAAATAAATGTGATAAAAATGAAATAATAGTAAGAAATAAAACTAGATTGGTTGCTAAAGGATATGATCAACAAGAAGGAATAGACTATAAAGAAACCTATGCTCCAGTATGTAGACATGAATCTATTCATATTCTTATTTCCTTTGCAAAATTGTTCAATTTCAAACGTTTCCAAATGGATGTTAAATGTCCTTTCCTTAATGGTTTGGTCCAAGAGGAAGTTTTTGTCGAACAACTTCCTAGTTTTGAAGATACAAAACATCCTGAACATGTTTACAAACTTACCAAATCTTTGTAAGGACTTAATCAAGCCCCTCGAGCTTGGTAGGATAGACTTATATGATTATTGCTTCAAAATAATAATGTGAAGGGAAATGCTGATCCAACCCTTTTTATAAATAAAGATACAAAAAATGTTTCTATTGTTCAAATTTACGTTGATGACATTATATTTTGTTCAGCTCAATAATCTTTAACTAATTCCTTTGTGGATATAATGAAATATGAGTTTGAAATGAGTATGATGGGGGAGTTAAAATTTTTCCTAGGTTTTCAAATTTCTCAAAAACCAGATATAATCTATATATCCCAACATAATTATATTAAATATCTTCTTAAAAATATGGATATGAAAACACTAAGAGTATAAGTACTTCCATTGGTACCTCAAATTCACTTTATCTAGATGAAGCTGGGAAACCAGTAGGTCAAATATCTTTTAGATGTATGATAGGAAGTCAACTTTACCTGACAGCTAGTCATTCAGACTTAATGTTTTTGGTATGTTTATGTGAAAGATATCAATATAATCCCAGGGAATATTATTTAAAGGAAGTGAAAATAATTTTTCACTACTTAAAGGGAACGATGGATCTTGGACTCTTTTATACTTCTGGAAATGATTTTGTTTTAAAAAGTTTTTTGGATGCAGACATTAGAGGATGTAGAATAGAGAGGAAAAGTACATCCGGAACATGTCATTTCTTAGTAGATTCATTAGTTTCTTTTTCATGTAGAAAAGAAACACTATGTAGCACTTCCCACTACTGAAGATGAATATGTAGCAGTTCGAAGTTGTTGTTCTCAAGTGTTGTGGAAGCAACTCACACTCACAGACAATGGTAGGAGTTTTACCAAAACAAAAAATTTATGTGATAATACTAGTGCCATTGCCTTAAGTAAAAACACTACACATAACTATCATGAAAAACACATAGATATTAGGCATTACATTCATAGAGATCACACACCAAAAGGAGATGACATTCTTCAATTTATCAGAACACAAGATCAACTTGCTGATATTTTCACAAAATCTTTACTATCCAATAGATTTGAATACATTAAATAGAAGTTAGTAATGATAACCATAAGGTAATCATACATTTTAAATTCCTTTTGAAACCAATCTACTTACAGTAAGGAACTCCTTTTCATAGGGGGTGTACATTTTTTTGTTAAATTCTAAAAATATTTCATAGTCTAAAAATTTTTCATAGTCTAATTTTTTTTAGTAGTCTAATTTTTTCGTACTTACAATTTTTTTAAGGAAGATTTTCATACATAAAATTTTCGTAATGAAGACTTTAGAAGATAAAATTTTTGAAATGAAGATTTTTGTACTTAAAATTTTTGTAATAAAGATTATGGTACATAAAATTTTCCCAATGAAGATTTTCGTACTAAAAATTTTCGTAATGGAGTTTTTCATATTTTAAATTTTTGGTATCTATAGTTCTTCAAGAAGAATTTTCCTTATTACGAATAATATTCCAAGAAATCTGAAAGGTATGTTTCCTTTTCTAAATTTTCATAATCTTCTTTTACTTGTTGGTATTTTCTTTTGGTTTAAAATTTTTTCAGATTCACTTTTCCTTAAATCTGAATGTTTTTCCTAAAAACCTCAAAAGATCAAAATCTATCAAATTTTCTTCTACGAATATTATCTCATCCGTCAGATCTTCTCAAGATGCTTTCAACCGTTGGATCAATCGGGGAATCTGAACCATCGCCTCTATTATAACGGACCCTTTGATAGTTGTACCCCCATCGATCTCAAAGCTCTTGTGTGCTGAAGCTCTAGCCTTCCTACAAAAGCCCATCCCAAACTTCTTAGATTTTCCTTACTTCCAAATGTCTGTCTAAGTCTCTTTCCAGAAATAAATGTCGACTGTCAAGACAATCTCTGAATGGTAGATATATAGAGAATGATTAGATGATCCGATGTTTTATGAAAAATATGACTCTATCATTTTGAAGAATATAAAATACAATAGTTGGGAGAGTGTGTGTATTTAAAAACCATAAGATCAGGATTTCGTATATTCGGAGTTGTTAGTAGAGTTCTATGAGTCAGTAACTTTCTTTAAGGAAGAAGGTAGGAGTATGTTTTCTTTCAAGTGTTATAGAAAGACATATTCACTTTCTTTCAACAAGGCTGCAAGCTTGGTTGGTATTCCTTATGAAGGGGAAGCTGAGTTATGTACTCAAAATCTACCTAATGTTCAAGGAAGTTTGGATAAGGTGAGGGCCATGGCTTTCCTTGGTCTTTCAGAAGTAAAGACTCCGAGGATTCTTCACCTGTCTACAAACTTTTGGATTCTTGAACTATGGGTTCAAGGATTCATTATTCTGAGAAAAGGTTATAATGATACTCTAAAGAAGAGTGAAATATATATTTTGGATTTATTGGTGAATATAAGGAAAATAAATTTGGTTATGTACATTATGATTACGATTGAGAATATTAAGAATGGGAATTTGAAATCTCAAATTATTATGTATCCAACAATTCTGTCAAATATGATTGTTCGGTGTTCAGAATCCTTCAAAATTTATTGCAGTTCTATGTCGAGGAATTGCAATGTCATGTTTTTTATTGAAGATACTTTGAGAAGGATGAAAATTGGATTTTCTAAAGAATACGAAGAATTCTATGATTTGTCTGAAGAAGAAGCTGAAACTTTTTCAAATAAATAGGGGGCGGAAGAAACCTCTAAAAAGGGTGGAAGGAAGAGGAAGGTGTAGGAAGTGGAAGAGAAGGAAAAAACACTAGTGGAAAAGGAAATTCAGTCAGCACCCCCGAATCCAAAGAAACAAAAAGCTTATCATGATGAGATAGTAGCAAAGTGGAGAGAAGATAAGAAAAATCAGAAAGAAGGGGATCCTATGTTTGTCCTGGACCCTACTGAGGAAAAATTATTGAAGGAAAAGGTAGCTGAAGAGCTTGAGAAGCAAGAGAATGAGATATAGTAGAAGAAAAATTTGTCTGAGGCAGAGATATTCCAATCACTTCTGAAGGCTGTTCAGAAAGCTTCCAAGAATATTCCAATTCTAGAATCCTTTATGATAGAATCATTACCAGGACTCTGGGAAAGAAATTTGTGACTCCGGAAAAATTTCAACTAAAGGAACTGGATGAAGAAGAAAAATAAGGGAGTGGGGATACTGAAGAGTTGATAAAGCAAATTGAGGATTTTTATGAGAAGGAAATACCTTCAGAAATATTATCATTCCAAACCTCTGAAGGTGAGTCTTCAAAACTTGCTACCCAAAGAAAAGATGAGAAAAGTAGAGAAGAATTGAACAAAGTGTCGTAAGAAGAAAGTTTCAACCATGATTTCATTCATCCAGAGGATGTGGAGGCAGGAGCTAATAAGGAAAAGTGATATGAAGATAAAATTCTGCAACTATATGATAGTGAACACAAATCACCCAATCAAGAAGAATTAATTTTCAATGTTGATAAGGGAAAACATGTTGTAACACCCGAGATTTTAATGAGAAATATTTTTTTAAGTTATATACATCATCAAAGGAATCTTTCACTACACACAACACTAGCTTGGCTTGCTTTATACGCAATCGCGACCTTTCTCGATAGCTTACGTTGAACGCAATACAGAGTTTCACTAATCATTGATATTTTATTAAAATATTATTAAAACTAGCCATTATGAATAGTAATACCCACTTTTTGAAATTTTATCTTTCAAAATGGACTTCATTTTTGGATTCGGAATATCGAAATTAGCCTAGGGTGAAATTTTGGTTTTTTTCTAAAAACATTCAATTTTTGATGAATTGGGAAAACACAAGGTTACTATTTAAAATCCGGCTTTTTATTTAAATAATTATTTATTTTATTTGAATTTATTTTAGGTCAGAAGTGATACATAATACCTATATAAGTTCAAAGTAATTCATTGGAGTCATTTTATAATAATTTTACATATATAAAAATATTATTGAACATTTCACAGTCTTTTACCCACCTCCTAAGAGAGTTTGAAAATTTACAAAAAACATAATTTTACCGATTCTATGATTGGAATTTCGAAAATCCGAGAGACACGGTTAATATCAAGTAGTAAAATGTGGTTCAATAAGATAAAAATAATTTTTGGTGAATAGTAACTTTTTACTTTTACTTACCCCTCTTAAAAGTAAATAGGGTAATTAAGGGTAAAAATGGTATTATTATTACCCTAACACATGTCTTAATTCTATTGGATAAGTTTAATTCGACCGAAAACAACCTTAGGAATAAAATATGACCATTTAGGTCCACTTGGATAAGATTAGGACATTTATTATTATTCTATTTAAAGATAGTTAAAAAGGTTAAAATCAAAGTTTAATAACTAAAACATTTTTAATATAGGGTTTTACATAAGATAAATTAAACTATAAATATTCATTAGAAATATAAAACGATTTCATACATAATGATATTTTATTTATAATTTTTTTACTTTAAATAATTTAATTTATTTATGACCCAATGATGATGCAGTAATTTCATAATTAATGAAATATTAACATAATTGATGTTATAAATGGCCAAATAAATGTAATTTTATAATTTTTATGAATTACACTAATTTTCTTGGTTAATATGACATGTTATTATTGATTTAATTAACTTTTTTCGAACTAATAATGATGTTATGATTTTCACAAAAATCAAATACCAAATAGTGTCAAAAAGTGACATAAAATAGTTTTTAAAACAAATATTATATTATTAATTGTTATTTTATTCCTAAAAATATAGGGTTCGGCCAAATAAATTTGATAAGGTTCTATATATTAATAATGAACCACTTGGGGTTCGTTTGGCTTGTAATAGTATGTTTATTAGCTATATACTGTAAGAAAACAAGAAGCCACGGTAAAAGTAAAATTATTTCACTTAAAGTTAAATCTAAAAGATAAGGTTAAAATAGTAACCTAAACTTGTCTAAAATATATTGGTTGAGAGGATTTAGAACCATCCCCACCTTAGCTTCGAAATAAATTAATTTGGAGCTATTAAAAACCTAAAATTATTTTATTATAAAATAATATTTAAAGTTTTTCCTAAAGTGCCCCTCTCCTCCCTTATAAAAGGGAACCTCCTCCCTCTCCTCCTAACAGCACTTTGAGCCTTCAAGCTTGGCCAAACCTTGAAATTTCTCTTCTCCACTTCCCTAAAAAAATCATAGAGGTACTGGTCTTCTTCAAAGACCATCTTTATCACCCCAAGAGGAAGTTAAGAAGATGCACTTCAAAGAAGAGGTAATGTCCGTTACCGATTCTTTCAACTTTATTTCTTCTTCTACATATTCTTCTTGAGTTGTTTCATTATGAAGTAAAATAACATCATTATCACTCATATACTGATATGTTATTATAAGTATGAAACAACTCTATTTCACCTTCTATCCATCCTATGGAAAACGAAATCACCGCGTGTGCGTAAGTACGGAATACCGTCTCCACGCCGTGGTGTAATCTATTTTCCACCACCACCTTACATGGATAGGTATAATGGTGTAAATAATAAATATATATTACTATTGTAAAGTGATATTGAATCTAAAATAGTATACATGCACTTAAATACAATTCCAAGATAATGGGAATGATATCATCGCTCGTGTATACGTACGGCCTACCATCTCCACAATGTGATGCGACTCGTTCTACATGATATTCATTGCATAATGATTATATAAATGCATTGAATGAATAAATATGATATATATTACACTAATATATTTCTTGAAATTAGGTATCTATAACCTAAAATGAAGAATAAGAATTTATTTGACAAAACACGCATAAGAACAAAAAGCAATAAACACCCGAATAACAAGTAGCAATGAAATATTACTAATACGAAGCTAAGAATATGACCATATATGATATCATAAAAAATGATTACGATTCTAGAATAAGTCAATAACATTATTTATATCATTATAAAAGAGTTTCGGACATGTACGAAGAAAATCGGACCTAAGGTAAGGCAAAACCTCGCAATCTCATTTTTATCCGAGATTGTTTATGCTTCAGAATTTACTGGGGAATATTTATCATCCACATACATTTTTACACAATATGTAATATTATTTATATCCTCCTAAAATTTTTTAAATCTAATTTTACCCATTTTTGAGTTTTTAGTAAAAGATATGAAAGGAATATTTTGTCATTTTTAGAATGCGGTACTTTTTGACTTTTCCGACCAAAGTACGAGAAGAATGTTTTTTTAACATATACGGCATGAATGGATTTTTATGATTTCCTGGAACATTATTTCCATGAATCATCATTTACAAGTTTTAAAGTTTATTTTTAATCAACTTCTTTTAGTTTAAAATTGTATGACATGTTAAGAAAGTAAAATGTTTTTTTTGAGGTAGAAAGGATATTTTCCTCAAGAATGGAGTTCAAGTGTTTTATCAAAATTATTTTCCATCTAAGATAATATATGGTTCTGTTTCTATCCCTATTTTTACATTGATTTGATTTTGTTTGAATGGAATTATTTTTATGAAGTCCTTTTATCTTATATGATTTATGTTATGATGGCATGATGTTTAAGAATCCCATATTTATTACATGGGTTATGCTATGATTTATGATTTTGTGGCACACATAAGAATGGTTTCATTAAGAGATGGGTGGGATGTATATCTCCCTCCAATGCATTGGGTAAAGATTTATATCTCATGAGATGGACATGGATGGAATGGCAGGTTAATCCGGTTCAGTGATATAGGACTGAAACGAGGAGTGAACTCAGTTCAGAAATGGACTTTGTCCGCTAAGATAGTCTTGGCAATGAGTATTGACTTCTAAGAAATGATTCTCTATGATTATGTTTGTATGAAACAAAGTTTCATGTTTTAAGTTATGATTATTTGGATTACATTTCACTACGATGATTTATCCCATGTTATGATATTATGATCTCTTTTTCAGGTTAAGATTTCCAAAATGTAATGTTCTTATGACTGATATTTCCTTTGTTTACCCTTAATGAGAATTTGAGCTCACCCTTTTGTATGTTTTCTTTTCCCCAGGTCAGGAAGAATGGTATTAAGTAGGATATTCCAAAAGGGACTCTAGATATGAAAAAATAAAAGGGAGACAATGTAGATGATTTATGAACCAGTTGTTTATGTTTCCCAGTTTCTAAAGTCACTATACCTATACAGTTCTTTCATGGTTTTGTTATATTATGTAATAAGGGTGCTTCAATTTTGAAGTAATAACAATTTATGTAAAGTATGGGTTGTTATAGTTTGTATCAGAGGAAAGGTATAGTCAACCTTTGGAAACTAGGATGTGAAAGTCTTAGTAGGAACCCTAAATATATGTCTATGCACAGAACACAATCATAGTGTTTTAGAAATGTCCATGAATAACCTATGATAAGACCTTATGTGTGAAATTTATTCTTTATTATGTGGTTTTCTTCTTATAATTAGTGTTGCTCACACTATTCTTCTTGGTTTTAGTCAATGGATGGAACCCGAATGAACCATGTTAATGCAGAATGTGATGGGAAATGCAATGATTGTCCCCCTGAGCAACCAAAAATTATGGGAGTTGGAATGAAAAATCTTGTAGCCATGCTCACACAACATTCACAAGATATGAATCATGAAGGTCTTCCAAACGAGAAAAGGAAGGAGCAACATTCTATTGAATCTATCATGAGGTAGCGTCCACCCTCATTCAGTGGGTCTACTGATCCATTAGTGGATGAAAAATGGATCAGTACCACTGAAAAGATATTTTCAGTTCTTCAATGTTCTGAACCTGATAAAGTCATCTTAGCAGTATATAGTTTGGAAGGTGAAGCTGATCAATGGTGGAATCGTTTTCAAGAATATGAGGCCATGAGATTAAATTGAGTCCATGGAATGGGACGAGTTCAAGAAATTATTTTTCAATAAGTTCTTCCCTCATATTCATCAAAAACGTATGGAGAATGAGTTTCGTGAACTAAAGCAAAAGGATGATGAATCGGTTGGTACCTATGAAGAAAATTTTACAAGACTTGCAAGATACGCTTTTGGGATTATTATCCCACCTGAGAGTAATATCGATCGATTCTTTAGTGTCTTAAAACAAAGTCTTTTAAGGGCGTTAGCCATAAGGGACTTCAATAGCTATGAGGAAATCGTTCGATGTTCTCTCAAAGATGAGATAGAGATTGGAGTAACCCATTAGTCATATGCGTTTGATAAGAAGAGGAAAATGGAATTCAAAGGGAAATCTAAAGACCACATTGAAAACAAGATGATTTTCCCTTATGTTCAAAGTGTGGAAAGAAACATGGAGGGAGTTGTCTTAAAGGGACAAGTAAATGTTTCAAATGTGGAAAGGAAGGTCATCGGTCATTTGAATGCCGCAATGATGGGAAGAATATGTCTAGTGCTGCGAACAATGAAAAGGCTACACAGAGTGCACCTCCTACACATCAATGTTACAAGTTCAAGGAAATGGGGAATTATGCCAATCAATGTTGTAATCCAAGGGTTGTTGATGATGATCGACTTCAAAAAACTCTTAAGGCTAAAGACAAAGGAAAGTGACAAGCAATTTCTATCAGTAATGTGGAGTATGATAACGAATTGGTGAAAGGTACACTTACCATGCACTCTAAAGTAGAAAATGTTTTATTTGATTCTGGATCCACCCACTCTTTTATTTGTGAAGAATTTTCTAAGGGTATCACCATATTACCTCAGCAGTTAGATATTGAGTTAGCTGTGACTACCCCTAATGGCACAACAGTCACATCAAAAGTTTATAATTCTTCTCCGATCGAAGTTTGTGGGAAAGTGCTTCCTATAAATTTTGTGATCCTTCCTATAGTGGAATTTGATGTGATTCTTGGCATGGATTGTATTTCTTTATATAGAGCTCATATCAATTTACAAGGAAGGGAAGTCACATTTCATATTCCAGATCAATCTATGATCGTCTATCGATGCAAGGATAAACATAACCTTCCATTGGAAATTGCATCCATCTTATGGGTCTTGATTCAACTAAATGAAGGTTATTTATCTCAAATGGTTGGATAGAAACTCACGATTAAGAATATGCCCATTGTACGGGAGTTTGATGATGTCTTTCTAGAGGAATTTCTTGGTCTTCCACCAAATAGTGAAGTTGAGTATTCAATAGAACTCGTACCGGGTTCTTTACCTATTTCAAAGACACCTTATAGAATTTCCCCAATTGAGTTGTAGTAATTGAAGAAGCAACTCCAAGTGAATTTTGATAAGGGATTCATGCGCCCTAGTGCGTCACCATGGGGAGAACCTGTTCTATTTTTTAAAAAGAAAGATGGATCAATGAGACTCTCCATTGATTATCTAGAACTTAACAAGATCACTATCAAGAACAAATAACCTCTCCCACGCATTGATGACTTATTTTACCAACTACACAGAGCTCAATAATTTTCCAAGATTGATCTTCATTCAGGGTATCATCAATAAAGGGAAAAAAGGGAGGATATACCAAAGACGGCTTTCCATACAAGGTATGGACACTATGAATTTATAGTGATGCCATTTGGTCTTACTAATTCCCCTGTTATCTTCATGGATCTAGTGAATTAAGTCTTTGGAGACTATCTTGATCAGTTTGTGGTAATCTTTATAGATGATATTCCTGTCTATTTAAAGAGCAAGGAAGAACATGAAGATCACTTTAGAACATTATTGAAGACCCTAATAAAGGAGAATATTTATGCCAAATTCACCAAGTGTGAATTTTGTCTTCAAGAAGTTTCATTTTTGGGTCACATAATCTCAAAAGAGTGGATATCTATGGATCCAGCAAAAACGAAGGTTATTGAAAGATAGTCAAGACCAACAACAGTAACTAAGATACGAAGTTTTCTTGGTTTGGCTGGATATTATAGACTTTTTTGAATGATTTTAATGATTATCTAATCCACTCACCAGGTTGACTTGAAAAGGAGTTAAGTTCATGTGGACAAAGGAATGTGAAGATAATTTCAAGGAGTTGAAAAGAAGGTTATCCCGTGCACCTATGCTCACACTGACTTGTAGTGGAGAAAGGTTTGTGATCTACATTGATGCATCCAAGATAGGTTTGGGGTGTGTTCTCATGAAAAATGATATGGTGAGAGCTTATGCCTCACGATAGTTGAAAATCCATGATCAAAATTACCCAACTCATGATTTGAAGTTAGCTATTGTAATATTTGCATTAAAGATTTGGAGGCATTATCTTTATGGAGAAAGGTGTGATATTTATACTAATCATAAAAGTTTAATGTATATTTTCACAAAAAAAGAGCTGAATATACGCCAAAGAAGATGGTTAGTGATGATTACGGATTATAACTGCTCAATTCATTATCACCCTGGGAAAGCAAACATGGTGGAAGATGCATTAAGTCGACAATACCATGCTAGCTTATCCATGATGAGGATCACAAAAGATCCAATATTGATGGATTTAAAAAGGATGGATCTTGGAATTATAATGGAAGGGAAAAATTATTATCTTTCTCCAATGAATGTTCAAACATCTATACACGTGAAGATTAAAGAGGCACAAAAAGAAGATGTAGAGTTACAAAAGAAGGTAAGAAATGTTCCTGAATTTAACATTAATTGTGATGGTATAATAACGATCAGGGATCGGGTTTGTGTTCCTCCCATCCCAGAATTAAAGAAGGAGCTTCTGGATGAGGCTCATAGTTCTTAATTCTCTATTCATCCTAGAAGCATGAAAATGTATAGGGACCTGAAAGAGTACTTCTGGTGGGATGGAATGAAAAGAGATGTTGTTGAATATGTCTTTCGATGCTTGGTTTGTCAGCAAGTTAAAGCTGAGAGACATAAGTCTAAGGGGATGTTACGACCATTACCCATACCTGAATGGAATGGGAAAACATCACAATGGACTTGGTCACCATACTTCCTAAAACATCCAAAGGCAATGATTCTATCTGGGTCATAGTTGATCATCTTACAAAGTCGGCACACTTCATTTCTATTAGAGAATATTTCTCTCTGGATCAGCTTGCCAGGATATATGTAAAAGAAGTGGTAAGATTACATGGAGTAACACTTTCCATTATATCTGATCGGGATACGAGGTTTACCTCAATGTTTTGGTGAAGTCTTCAGCATACTCTGGATACAGAGTTGAGTTTCAGCACTGCTTATCATCCTCAGACAGATGGTTGGTCTGAGAGAACAATTCAAACTCTAGAAGATATGTTAAGATCTTGCTCTATGGATTTAAAAGGTGGTTGGGATCAACACCTACCTTTGGTTAAATTTTATTATAATAATAGCTTTCACTCTAGTATTCATATGGCTCCTTATAAATCTCTCTATGGAAAGAAATACCAGACTCCAACTTGCTGGGATGAAGTTGGGGAAAGAATTCTATTAGGACCTGATCTTGTTGATGAGATGGAAGAAAAGGTCCGATATATTCAACAACAAATAAGAGCAGCTTAGAGTCGTCAAAAAAGTTATCCCGATAACCGAATAAAAGACCTAGAGTTTGAAGTGTGTGATAAAGTGTTCTTACGAATATCTCCTTGGAAGAGAGTAATGAGATTTGGAAAGAAGGGAATGTTGAGCCCTAGGTATATCAGTCCTTTTGAAATACTGGATTGTGTTGGGATGGTAGCTTATCGATTGGCGCTTCCACCGAATCTCTCTCAAGTTCACGATGTGTTTTAGGTATATCTCCTCAGAAAGTACATACCTGATCATTCACATGTACTCAGCTTAGAAGTTGTACCGCTGGAGCAAGATCTTTCTTATGAAGAACAGCCGATAGAGATTCTAGATCGAAGAAAAAAAGTCCTATGGAACAAGACCACTTGCATGGTGAAGGTTTTATGGAGTAACCACCAATTAGAAGAACCTACATGGGAACTTGAGGATATGATTAGGGAGAGGTATCCTCATCTGTTTGTTACAAAGTGTCGAATTTCGAGGGACAAATTCATTTTAAGGGGGGTAGAATGTAACACCCGGGATTTTTATGATAAATATTTTTTTTTATGTTATGTACATCATCAATGGAATCTTTCACTACACACAACACTAACTTGGCTTTCTTTACACGCAATCACGACCATCTTCGATAACTTGTGTTGTACGCAATACCGAGTTTCACTAAACAACGATATGTTATTAAAATATTATTAAAACTAGCCGTTATGAATAGTAATACCTGCTTTTTGAAATTGTATCATTCAAAATGGACTTCATTTTTAGATTCGTAATATCGAAATTAGCCTAGGGTGAAATTTTGGTTTTTTTTGAAAACTTTCAATTTTTGATGAATAGTGAAAACACTAGGTTACTATTTAAAAGATGACTTTTTATTTAAATAATTATTTATTTTATTTAAATTTATTTTAGGTCAAAAGTGATACATAATACCTATATAAGTTCAAAGTAATTCATTTGAGTCATTTTAAAATAATTTTAGATATATAAAAATTTTATTGAACTTTTCACCGTCTTTTACCCACCTCCTAGGAGAGTTTGAAAATTTACATAAAACTTAATTTTACCGCTTCTATGAGTGGAATTTCAAAAATCCGAGATACATGGTTAATATCAAGGAGTAAAATGTGGTTCAATAAGATAAAAATAATTTTGGTTGAATAATAACTTTTTACTTTTATTTACCACGGTTAAAAGTAAATAGGGTAATTAAGGGTAAAAATGGTATTATTATTACCCTAACACATGTCCTAATTCTATTGGATAAGTTTAATTCGACCAAAAACTACCTTAGGAATAAAATATGACCATTTAGGTCCACTAGGATTAGATTAGGACATTTATTATTATTTTATTTAAAGAATAGTTAAAAAGGTTAAAATCAAAGTTTAATAACTAAAACATTTTTAATATAGTGTTATACATAAGATAAATTCAACTATAAATATTCATTATAAATCTAAAAAGATTTACTACATAATGATATTTATTTATAATTTTTAGACTTTAAATAATTTAATTTATTTATGACACAATGATGATGTAGTAATTACCTTATTAATGAAATATTAACATAATTGATGTTATAAATACCCAAATAAATGTAATTTTAGACTTTTTATGAATTCCACTAATTTTATAGGTTAACATGACATGTTATTATTGATTTAATTAACTTTTTTGAAACTAATCATTCTGTTATGATTTTCAAAAAAATCAAATACCAAATAGTGTCAAAAAGTGACATAAAATAGTTTTTTAAAAAAATATTATATTATTATATTGTTATTTTATTCCTAAAAATCAAATGTCTTATATATATTAATAATGAACCACTTGGGGTTATTTTGTCTTGTTATAGTAAGTTTATTAACTATATAGCGTAAGAATTCAAGAAGACACGATAAAAGTAAAATTATTTAACTTAAAGTTAAATCTAAATGATAAGGTTACAATAGTAACCTAAACTTGTCTAAAGTCTATTTATTGAGAGGATTTCAACCCATTCCCACCTTACCTTCCAAATAAATCAATTTGGATCTATTAGAAACCAAATATGACTTTATTATAAAATAATATTTTAAGTTTTTCCTAAAGTGCCCCTCTCCTCCCTTATAAAAGGGAACCTCCTCCCTCTCCTCCTCACACCACATTGAGCCTTCAAGATCATCCAAAACCTACCAATTTCTCTTCTACACTTCCCTAGAAACATACTAGAGGTACTGGTATTCTTAAAAGACCATATTTAGTGCCCTTAGAGGAAGTTAAGAAGAGGCGCTTCAAAGAAGAGGTAATGTTCGTTACCGATTCTTTCACTTTATTTCTTCTTCTACTTCTTCTTCTTTAGTTGTTTCATTATGAAGTAATAAAATAAGTATCACTCATATAATGATATGTTATTATATATATTAAACAAACCTATTTCACCTTCTATCCATCCTACGAAAAACGAAATCATCGCGCGTGCATACGTACGGAATATCGTCTCCACGCCGTGGTGTAATCTGTTTTCCACCACCACCTTACTTTGATGGGTATAATGGTGTAAAGAATAACTATATATGATTATTGTAAACTTATATTGATTATTAAATAGTATACATACAGTAAAATCAAATTCCACGATCATGGGAACGATATCATCGCTCGTGCGTACGTATGGCTGACCGTCTCCACGATGTGATGCGACTCGTTCTACATGATATTCATTCCATAATGATTATATAAATGAATTGAATGAATAAATATGATATATATTGCACTAATAAAATTCTGTAAATTAGTTATTTATAACCTAAAATTAAGAATAAGAATTTATTTTACAAAACACGCATAAGAACAAAGAGCAATAAAAACTCGAATAACAAGTAGCAATGAAATATTACTAATACGAAGCTAAGAATATGACCATATATGATATCATAACAATGAGTAAGATTATGGAATGTGTCAATAACATTATTTAAATCATTATACATCAGGTTCGGGCACGTATGAAGAAAATCAGACCTAAGGTAAGGGGAAATATCGCAATCTCATTTTTATCCGAGATTGTTTATACTTCATAATTTACTGGGGAATATTTATCATCCACGTCAATTTTTACTCAATATGTAATATTATTTCTATCCTCCAACACTTTTTTTAATCCAATTTTACCAATTGGTGAGTTTTTATTATAAGATATGAAAGTAATCTTTTGTCGTTTTTAGAGCGAGGTACTTTTTGACTTTTTCGGCCAAAGTATGAGAATAATGTTTTTTAACTTATACAGAATGAATGGATTTTTATGATTTCCTAGAACATTATTTTCATGAAGCTTCCTTTACAAGTTTTCAAGTTTATTTTTAATCAACTTCTTTTAGTTTAAAATTGTATGACATGTTATGAAAGTAAAATGTGTTTTTGAAGTAGAAAGGATATTTTCCTCAAGAATGGAGTTCAAGTGTTTTATCAAAATTATTTTCCATAAAAGATAATATAGGTTTCTATTTCTATCCCTATTTTTACATTGATTTTATTATGTTATGATGGAATTGTTTTTATGAAGTCCTTTTATCTTATATGATTTATGTTATGATGGCATGATGTTTAAGAATCCCATTTTTATTACATGGGTTATGATATGATTTATGATTTTGTGGAACACATAAGAATGTGTTCATTATGTGATGGGTGGGACCTATATCTCCCTCCAATGAATTTGGTAAAGATTTATATCTCATTAGATAGACATGGCTAGAATGAAAGTTTAATCCAGTTTAGTGATACAGGACTGAAACGAGGAGTGAACTCGGTTCAGAAATGGACTTTGTCCACTAAGATAGTAATGGCAATGAGTCTTGACTACTAAGAAATGATTCTATATGATTATGTGTGTGTTCCACAAAGTTTCATGTTTTAAATTACGATTATTGGTATTACATTTCACTACGATGATTTATCCCATGTTATGATATTATTCTCTTTTGCATGTTAATATTTCCAAAATGTTATGTTCTTATGGTTGATATTTCTTTTGTTTACCCTTACTGAACATTTGAGCTCACCCTTTTGTATGTTTTCTTTTACCTAGGTCAGGAAGAATGGTATTATGTAGGATATTCCAAAATGGACTCTATATATGATAAAATAAAAGGGGGACAATGTATATGATTTATGAACCAGTTGTTTATGTTTCCCAGTTTCTAAAGACACTATACCTATATGGTCCTTTCATGGTTTTTTTATATGTTGTAATAAGTGTGCATAAATTTTGAAGTATTAACAATGTATGTAAAGTATGGGTCATTATACATGTGTTATTTCATTAACCTATAAAATTCCTAGGGAAGAAGAAAGAAGTAGGTACTTCATCAAAGAGGAAACTTGCTGAGTTAGAAAAAGAATCCTCACCAAGAAAAATCTTTGATTCAGAATTGCCCTCTCGTGGACATGATTTTGTAGTCTAGTATTTGAAAAAGCTTTTTGGAACTATCCCTCTATTTCTAATAATATACTCCAAATTCCAGATGCTTCAACATTCATTAAATCAAAAATCAGATTCAGTATCCATGGTGATGGATAAGTGTGTCAAACATAAGGCTGATTTCAAAACATTTTTCATAAACTACAAAGCCCACAAAAGATATTTCAAGAAGATGACTAGAATTTCATAGAAAACTATAATATACATGATAATTATTAATTATTTTCAAGAGAATGTCAAGGATACATTTGAATCCGAAGATAGTAAGTTCACAGATCTTACCAAGTATTTTGAAGAAAAGTAGTCTCTTGAAGAAAATACTCAGAAGAAATAAGTGAATGATATGAATGGGAAATTATTTTCAGTTACTCAGAGTTGGAAGAGAGAAAGGTTTCTTATGATTGAGATATAAGAGAATCTAGTTAATCAAGAAGAAGTTCTAAAGGGTCAGGAAGAATCTCTTAAGGCTCAGGAGGAAAAAATCAAAGCCTTAGAGAAGAAAACAGAATATCAGGATCAAATTCTCAAATGTGTAGAGGAGGATCACAAGGAACTCAAGAAGCTCAAAACCATAATGAAGAAGTTGATTCCGAAGGAGAAGGAATGATAATCTTTTTCTATTCAAATATTTTGATGTATTTCTTCCTTGTATAAATTTTTCCAATCATAATAAAATTTTTGGTTTCTCTTTATAAATTTCGTTTTCTAGTACTAATATTTCAGGTACCATATTTTCTTTTCCATTCCCTATATTCCATTTCAAAAATCACAAAGGGGGGAGAAAGGAATGTTAAAAATAATACTAAGTAAAGAATAAATTTTCCTAAGGGGAAGTTCATCTAAGGGGGAGTTCTTATCCAAGAAGATTTTTGTATGCATTAAAATGTTGAGTCTCAATCCGAAAATCAAGAATTCGATCCTTAGTGTTTTCATATCCTAGGGGGGGTTAGTGGTATTCATCATTTCACATGTGTTAAGGGAGATAAGTTTTACTTTCAAAGTCTAAATAAATATTTTCTTAGTCCTTATATTCTTTTTTGTTAGGATGTTTGTGCTTTCCAAAAAGGGGGACATTGTTGAATCAATAAGGTTTGCTTATGAATTTTCTATTCCTTCATGTTTTGAAAATCACAAACACTCTATATTAAGGAAATTTTTTACCCCTACTTTTTATCTTAATAAGGAAAATTTTCCTTCCACATGGAAAATTTATCCTTTCCATGTTTTCATTATTCATATCATATTTTCTCTAAACATAACTCAATTTATTTCTATGTATAAAATTCTGTTTGGTATTTAAAACCTTGAAATCTTTTAAATACACAGATATAGAGTATTCTATTTTTAGGATTTGAATTCATTTTCTGAATTATATGAATTCAGTCTCTGAACTTTATGAGTTTAGACTCCAAACATTCTGAGTACAGACTCTGAATTCTTTGAATTCAGACTCTGAACATTCTAAGTCCAGACTACAAATTCTCTGAATTCAGACTCCGAACATTCTGAGTTCATACTTTGAATTATATGAATTCAGACTCCGAATTCTTATGTATTCAGACTCCAAATTTCCTTGAAATTTAGAATATGGAATTCTATAGATTTCAGGTTCTGAATACTTTTTAATACAGAATCTGAATTTTCATGTATTAAAGACACTAAATGTTTTTTGGATTATAATCAAAACTTTTCTTTTCCTTAGACTCTGAAGGATGAATTTGGTTAAGCAACCATATTTTTCTTACTCTTGTTTGAGTTATAAAATGATGTTGTGCATCCGCTTTTTAACCAACCGTTTTTTGAGTAACACGTATACAAGTCCCTCCAAAATTTAAGGAAGAATATGATCATTGGATGAGGGATCCGACCATTTAATATGTGACTATAAATAGAAGCTCATTTCAACGAGCTCAAAAATGTTGATCAATATAGAGATTATATGATGCTAAAGTGATTTCTAGATAGTGAGACTTTATTACATTGTGCGTACGGAACATCTTGTTCAGAATTGCTTCGTACGACTCTGAATGTTGCTGAATATATTCAAGGGCTTATGGGGATTAGAAGACAGAGGTGCCGACTACCTAGATGTTTGAGGGTTTGTGGGGATATCAAGACAGACTCGGATATTCATATCGAGGGCTTACCCTAGTGTGGGTAAGACTGACTTTCTTGAATGTATATATCAAGGTACCTTTATCCAAGGTTTTTGGATACTATAATCTTTTGGTTAAAATATTTACTACTTTTTACATGTATTAATTCACGTTTTCTACTTCAATTCAATTGTTAATAAAAGTATAACAATATTATACTTTCTTATTCTTGTACTCTAATTAGTAATATTCCATACACTTTAGGGTAGAATCTTATCTTTGTAAACTTTTCATAAGTTTCAATTCTGAAACCATATTTCCAGAATCAAGAAACTTTGTAGAACTAAGATGTCTTGTGAATTAACCTTGTCAAACATTGTAAAAAATTACCATCTTTAAAAGTTACAAATGAATTTTTTAAAGTATACAATTCACCCCCTCTTGTATATTGAGAATCTACATTCATCATTTTGATCTTAAAAATTCTCCAACTTCATTCATCCTGGATAGAAATAACATTACTATACTTGAAGAGGTTAGTTTTTTTAAAAAAAAAACATTGTTAAAACAATTTTTTACAAATGTACTTTAATCTCTTCCTTTGGATGTGTTGGAAAACCTCATTAACAACTTTTGAAACTCTCAAATTTTTTCAACTCTCATCTTTTTTGACCAACTCCAATTTTTTGACATTTATCAAAACATATCCTTTATGAAAATAGAGTCTCATTACACCACACTACTATATTATGTAATGTTATTGGTGAAATTCATCTCTTATTGGCAAGAAATTTTTTTAGCCATGTTAAGATAACTCTCCCTCAGTTATCTCAATATTATCTTTTCATTTATGGATTTTATTTGTCCCTCCCACGTTATATCAGAACCCCAACATCAAATTTAAAAATGAATATACATAAAACATATTACAAAGTAGAAAGTTGTTACTTTCTCTCCCCCTTTGTCAAGAAAATCCAAGGAACAGTGGGGTTATCTTCCTTATGAGATTTAGGAATAACAAGGGGGGGTTGAATCAAAAGTTCTATCCTTAATTCAATAAACCATTCCTTAAATATTGTTTTTAAAGATATATAAAATCTGATTATTTTTTTTCAAAAGTATTCTAGAAAAACATCTCTAGAAATTAATTTCTCTTTTATAAAGTGATACATTATATCATTGTGTTTGTATCATGAATGATTAATAGGATTCATAGAAATGTCAATTGCACTATGATTATAAAAATGTATCAATAATGGTTTATAAACTATTAATTTCACATCTTATAACTAATCTTCAATCAACAACATTTGAGTACAAGATTCAGTGGCTGCAACATATTTTTATTCATCTATTCTCAAATTTACTAAACTTTTTTTCTTACTATGTCAACTCACACAACATTCTCCTAGAAAATTTTTATTTCTATCATTACAATCTCCATCCCGATCAACTTTTTTATGAAAAAGAAACATAATATCACTATTTTTTTTGTATAAAACCCCTTTTGAAGTTGTTTCATTTATATATTCCAAAATTCTCATTACAACTAACATATTTGATTATTTGGGATTATATTGATACCTGCCACATAATGTCACATCATAAACAATATTAGGAATTGAAGTTCTAATGAAAATAAGACTTCTTATCATCTTCCAAAATTCATTATGATTCACACTTACTCTAGATTCATATTTACTCAACTTTATGCTCACTGAAATAAGAGTTGAAGCTTATTTGGATTAATACATCCCAAAATTATTTAACAATTTCATAGCCTATATTTTTTATATAATAAAATATATTTTTCCTTTTTATGAACTTCTAAATCAAGGATGAAATTTAATTCTCCCGACATTGAAATTTCAAAATTATTCTTAATTTCTTTAGCAAACTATTAACAAAAATTTTATTCATCCCCAAAAAAAGTTATATCATCAACAAAAAATTAAAATTATAGTTACAGAGTCAACATCTTTCACATACATCTAACAATATACTATTTTTTTTTTACAAATATCATCATTATCAAAAAATTGTTAATATTCCAATACCAATCATGTGGATCTTATTTCAGCCCATAAAAATCATACTTAAATTTTAAAAAATTGTTTTCATATTCATGTTGTAGAAACACATGAGGTTTTTCAATGTAACATACTTACACAATCTAACCATTTTATAAAGATGAATTTACATCCGTATGAAAAACATTTTAATTCCAATGAGAACCCACTGTAAGAAACATTAGTATAGTTTCAAGGCAAGCAATAGGAGAAAATTGTTTCATCTAAATTCACACCAACAACCTATTCATATCCTTTACACACAAGTGATTTTTTATTTCTTGAAACTTCTCCAATAACATTAAATTTTATTCTTTAATCCTACTTGGTTCTGATAAAATTTGGGTTTTTTGGTCATGGAATAAGTTCCCATGTTTCATTCTTCTCAATCGGATCTAACAATTCATTCCTAGAATCTATCCCTTATTTCTTGTTGAATAGACTTTAAAACTGATTCTGGGTCAACTAAGAGGATACATGATGTTTGATTTTCTAATATCAACTTCCTTATAGTCTTAAATAGATCCTACCAATTCCAAAAAAAAATTCCAATTCAATTTGATTTAGTAAGGTAAGAAATTTAAAAGTTTCTTTCCCAATAGGAATTTCCTCATCACATGATTCTTCTGAATCCTAACAAGAATATTTTGAATTACATTCACTATTTTTAGAAGTATCCAGTTTATACTCAACATAATTCTCAAATATCTTTGGTATGAAACAATGATTTTCAATTAAAATCACATCATATGAGTCTAAAAACATTTTTAATTGTTTTTCAAACATTTTAAACATCTCACATTTTGTGAATAACCCATAAATATTCCTTCCTCATTTTTCTCATCAAATACTCCCAAATATAGATTTTTTTACCCCAGGTGAACTATGAATTCCAAAAATATTAATGTATTTAAATGAATTTTTTATACCACATTTTATAAGGATTTGTGTTTTTTCTTGTCTCAACAAGTATCTATTTTTAACATGTACAACAGTACTAATCACTTCTCTCCAGAATATTTTTGAATGTTTCCATTCTAATAACATACTTCTTCCAATTTATTCCATGATTATATTATTTCATTATGATACTCCATTTTTTTAGTTTTGGGAGAGATATACAGATGTTATATTCCATGTCTTCTCAGATAATCTTTAAAATCATTATTTGTGAATTTGGTACAATTATTTGTTCCTACCATCTTGAGGGGAACCCCCAATACTTTATCAATAATTTTTTTGATGAAATGAATTTTTATTTATCAACATGATGGTTGTCATATAAGAAAAATAATCAATAAAATGATAAATTATAACTCTATATTTGTTGATTGATGTCTCGTTGGTCCACATAAATCTGAATAAAAATGCTCAACTGGTCTGGTAAATTGAATATCAACTCTTCTATGAATTTTTTTATTCATCATTAATTTCTAGCATATAATAAAACACTATATCTCGTTATTTCAATTATAAATTTTTTTTAACAACATCAACTTTAGAACATTTATTCATTGTTTTCTACCCAATTTGGCCATGTCGTCGGTGCCCCAACTTGTTTTCATCTTGTGAACTCACATAATAAGAGTTATTGAACACTCCATTTGAATGAAATTCCATCTGGTTCTTGATCCATTTGAAATGGATTTTTCTTCTTGCACAATTATGATGATAAAATAATCTATTCTGAAGATTACTTCTTTTCTATCATCAAAAAAGTTGACTTACACTATATATGTTACATTTTATCCCATTAAAATGTAAAATTTTAAAGGATTTCAATTTCTCTACTTCAATCGTTGTCGTTCTGATTCCTCTAATTTTTATCAAACTGTCACTTCCAAAAGTAACTACCCCTCCATCATGACTTTCATTTAGTTTTAGGATTTTTATATCACCTATCATATGTGAAGAATAACCACAACCATGTATCTGTGGTGTGTTCCACGTACTTGCTTTCCGTGATGTCTCAACAAAAAACTATCTTTTCATAACCATATTATTTTCATATTTCTATTATTTTATATCATAAGAATCTTGTTCTAGAACAAGTGTCATACATATTCCAGCACGATGAATCCACTGATTGCATCTTCCACAAACTTCTTCCATACATTCAAATTTTTTATTTGTTGGAATGTTTCTAACATCTTAATAATTCCCCTTTTCAACATCTTGTATGTTAGGAAAGTTACTCATTAATTTTTAACAATTTCATCCTTTTTTTCGCAAACCTAATTATGTATAAAGATAAGTTGTATTGAAAATTATAAGCTATATTCCCAAAGATTTCACAACACTAAAAACAGCCATGATATATTCATTTTTTATTTAAAAATTATCTTTCTCTATTGAATCTTTGTTGAGGTTGATAACTTATTTCAACTATAACATGCATAGGATGGAGACCATGTTTTAATTTGAGTGATTTTTATAATTTTATAGTATTGATTGGTTTCTCACATACTTTATCCACCCATACATTCTCAATAAATTTTCCAGAACCATAAATTTTAATGGAATGAGATGAAACATTATTTTTTGTCAGAGAATATTTAACCTGATTATCATATTGATCCTTTTCAGAATCTTTTTAAGTATCATATTTTACATATGAATCTATTTTTATGTTTCCAATAATATTTTTCAAGATACTTTTGGACTGAAGAAGTTTTTCTTACTACTTGTTAACATCTTATTTTGTAGATTCTAGCTTCTCCCTATTATCTTCAATTGTCATTACATATTCATCAAATCAAAGTTTGTAACATATAATCTCTGGAATGTATTCATCCACCATGATGATAAAATATTTTCATCTATCATCAAAATCTTCATGATCATTCTTAATTACTATAATTTCATTATGGAGATTTTTTTTGTCAACATATAGAACACGTTAGGTTCTGAGTTGAAACTCTTTAAAGGATTTATCACAACCTTCATCACTAACAAATGAATATTTTGTTTTCTACAAATTTTCATTGAAGGTTTTAATTTTCCTAAACATTCATCATCAGATAAATTTTTGTTAGTTGAGTTGGATTCATCTTTCTTACTCTACATACTTCTTTTATTTCCAGTAAACACTTTCTTGTATCTATTTGAATAATTTTATTCTTTATCATTTCTGTTCCACTTATTCCATCGTGGTTTTTCATTAAAATCATTATGATATTCTGAAACTTTCTTCTTATAAAAATTCATAGCTACGTGACTTATTACTCAACACTCAAAAAATTTGAGGTGAAGTTTACCTCCATACATTCCTCTTCCTATTCGATAGATCCTATATATTTGAGACAATATTTTTTCATTCAACTCAATATCTTCATTATCTTTAGACTCAAAAGGGACTTATTCTTAAATATCTTGTATTTTCATCTTTTTCATAACTTCAAAATCCATTTCATCTTTCTTATCCTTTTTAATCATTTAATATTTACTCATTTCATAAGAAATATGAATTTTATGAAATTAATGAAGAGACAAATCCTCATTATCTTCTAAAGTTGAAATTTTAGAATCATACCTCTCTAGAATGTTTCTCATCAATTTCTTCACAATTGTAGATTCCTATAGAATATCTACCAATATTATGATGTTGCAAACAATTTAATTTACTTTGGTGATGTAATCATCAATTTTTTCTTTATCCCATATTCTGATATCATTATACATACTATTCTAGATTTTTGGGTTTTCTTCTTTGATAATAGTATTCTCTTTGAAAACACTTCCTAGCTTATCCCACGTACTTTGTGATGTTTTGAGACCCATCACCTCATTATAAACATTTTTTGATAAGGTCATAAAATAGGATTTATAGCCATTAAATCTACATATATATTTATATTATCAAAAATCATCATATGATTATATTTCTCAATAGGTAGAAAAATAATATTGGAAGCATAAAAAATATTCAGGACAAGAGATAGGAGACATGGAATAATCCTATTTTTTCATCCATATTAATTTTTCCATCGAATATAGGAATTCCTCTACTGTTGAAAGAATTTATAATATCCATGATATGGATTCAACATGGTACCCTTCCCATTGAAACTAATTGATGATCCAAGAATCAAATAACAACTGACAAGGGGGGGGGGGTTAAATTAGTTGTTAAAATTTTATATGTCTCAAAAATTATAGAAACATAACCCCTAAAAAATTTCAAGATTTATATCATTATCAACCATTAGTAAATAATTATGGATGAAAAGGTAGGAAATAAATAAAAGAACATAAGATTTACATAGTTTGACCTTAGTGTGAGAAACTACATTCTTTCCATAGCCCCTCCAGTGGATCTACGGAAATGGAGTATTATGATGAAGAGAATACAACTTGTTCCAACTATTGATAGACACCTTCTATCTCCATATAAGAAATATTATGTTGACTCCCATTAGTTTATAAAGTTATCTTATAAAACCATTTATCCAAATAAATGAATAAAATCATTTGAATATTCTCCACAACATACTGATTTTGAATCCTCAGTATCTTCTCAGTACAACAATGATGGTTCCATTTTTTCTCTTCCCAAAAACTCTATACAAATCTTCTTCAATCTGGTTGGAAATTTTTACATAGAATTATTTAGATCTCCAGTATTTTCATGTATATAAAAGTTTCAAATTAATTAATTATCTGAGAATATATTTGTAGGCACCTTGAAAATCAAAGTTGGGAAACTTCAAATATTTCTCGCTTCCCTAAATCTAATAAATTCTATAAATCACCCGCATTTAATGTTCAATATTAGACTTATTCATTCCACCTGAAATTTATCTGAGATTTATGTGACAAACAAATTTTATTTAGACTTCATAAACATTTCATATCTATCTCAGAATGATAATGTCGGATATTGGTTCTTATTTTCATATAATCATTATTCTAATTTCTACAGAATGTTTGTTCTGATTTCGTGTAGAATGTCTGATTTCTACAGAAATTTTCTACTGATTTACTGCAAAATGTTGGTTCCAATTTGAACAAAATATTGGTTCTGATATCTATAGAATCTTGGTTCCTTTTTCCCAAAATATTGGTTATAATTTTCTTAGAATCATGGTTATATTTTTTCATAAAAAATTGGTTTTTATTTTCTTAGAAAACCGGTTCTAATTTCTTAGGAAACTGGTTTAGATTTACTCAAATTTTTTGTTTTGTTTTTTCTTAGAAAAGTGGTTCTGATTTTCTCAAAAAACTAGTTCCGAATTTCTCACAAAAATGGTTTTTATTTTCTTATAAAACTAGTTATTAATTTCTTATAAAACAAGATATGATTTTATCATAATACTACTTCCAATGTTTTTGAAATACTTGTTTTGATTTTTGCAGAATGCTAGTTCTAATTAGTTAAGAAAATTGTTCTGATTTGTTCAAAATGCTGGTTCATATTTGTGTAGAATGTTGATTTAGATTTTTGTAGAATTTTTGTTCCATTTTTTGTGAATGTTGATATTGATTTGTGTGTAAATATGGTTCCATTTTGTGTAAAATTCTGGATCTTATTTTCATAAAAAATGATGGATATAATTTTTTCTTTCTTTTAGCAATTATGATTTCTTCAAACATCATAACTAATTCTTCAAAAGGTTTTATCTTGAACGTTTTCATGCTTTTTGATAACTTCCTGATGTGAAAATAATTGTCTCATTTTGTTTATAATATTTAAAACACATCTTAATATTATAATTTTCAATCTTTATCAACATCCCATTTTAAAGAAATTCTAAAAAAATACTTCATTGTTCATCAAAATTCATCGTGATAAAATTACTTCTTTTTTAACTATGAAATGTCATTATTCTTGGATAAGAAATCATTATTATAATAAAAAGTTTAATTGTGAAAAATAAAAAAAACATTGTTAAAAAACTTTCACAAAGGTACTTCAATTTACCCCTTTTGATGTTTTGACATCCCTTTTTATCATCATTTACAACTCCAATATTTTTTTTCAGAAATCACATTTTTCAAGAAATTCAGGTTTTTTTCATTTATCAAACCATTTCATTTCTTAAAATAGAGTTTCCTAATACCACAATACTATAAAAAATTATTTTTGTTTGTAATTTCATCCCACAGTGGAAAGAAAATTTGTCTTCCATGTAAAGATTACTCCCCCTCACTTTTCTTATTCTCTCAATGTTATATTTTTCATTCTCACATTTCGTTCCTCTCCCTTGTTATATGATACAACTTCATTAGATTTAAAATATCAAGATAAGTAAAAGGTCATAAAAATTATGATTTTTTAACTATCTCACCATTTATTTTATAATAATCAAATGCATGGTGCGGGTATCTTCCTTATAAAGTCTAGAAAGACATGGGAAGAGGCTAAACCAAATGTTACAGCCTAAATTCATTAATTGTTTCCTTCATCATTTCTTTTGTAATGATATTTGTAATCAAATAATCTATTGCAATTTATTCATGTAAAACATCTTCAGCAACAACATTCTCATTTATAAAGTGAATCATTATATCTATATGTTTATATCTTGAATGTTGGACATGATTCATAGATTGATAAATTGATCTCTTATAATCACAAATTATCTTCAATGGTTTTGAAACTTTTACATTCAAATATTCTAACTGAATTTCATCGACTACATTTGAGTACTAGCCTATGTGGATGCATCATATTCGGATTCAGCTATGCCCAATGTTATCGAACATTGTTTCATACTATTCTAAATGACACAACATTATCTGGAAAAAAATGTTCATCCTAAAGATGAATATCTATAATTACAAACAAAATCCCAATTAGTATCATTATAACCATGAATCATCATCTCACTGTTTCTATTATTAAACAACCCATGAGATTTTTTTTCCTTTGACATATCATAAAATCCTCTTTGATGAAATCGTATGTGACACTTTCATATTTATTTGAATCTTAGAACATAAATTCACAGCATAAACAATGTTAGACTATGAAGTTGTATAGAAAAGAAGACTTCTTATCATCTTGTAAAAGTCCTTTTGATTCTCTTTTATTCTATATTCATTTTTAATCAACATTGTTCTCACTAAAATAGAAGTTCATTGTTCTTTGGATTTAACCATCCTAACCTTATTTAACAATTATATAGATTACTTTTCATGAGATATGAAAATATATTGTTCATTTCATGAACATATAAGCCGTGTAAGAAAATAAATTCTCAAAAAATTAGAATTTCAAAAATATTCTTCATTTCTTCAACAAACTATTCCCAAACATTTTCTTAATCCCTAGAAAAAATTATATCATCCACATAAAAAATTTAAATTAATGTTGTAAAGTCCACATCATTAACATACTTGTTGCTATATACTATTAATTTATAAAATTCCATCATTCTTAATCCATTATCAAGCTTATAATACTGAGAACATGGAGCTTGTTTCATCCCATACAAATATTTCTTAAATTTGAAAACTTTGTTTTCATTGTCATCTCATATAAACCTATAAGGTTTATCAATGTAAACATCTTATTTAATGTCACCATTTATGAAAGTTGAATTTATATCGATCTGATAAACATCGTAATTCTTAAGAGAAGTCACTAAAAGAAACATTCTAATAGTTTCTATCCTTACAACAGGGGAAAAGGATTAATTAAAATTCACACACTCCACCTGTACATATCCTATAGAATCAAGTCTTTATTTGTTTATTGAAACTTCTCCATTTTCATTCAATTTTTTTCTATAAAACCGCATAGTTGATAGAGATTTTTTATTTTCTAATCTAGGAACAAGTTCTTATGTTTCATTCTTCCCAATATGATTCAAATCTTAATTCATAACATCCATCCATAAATTATGATGAGTAGTCTCTGAAACTAATTGTAGTAAAACTTTAGATATAAGTGATGTCTAATTTTCTAAACTCAACTTCCTTCTAGACTGGACTGGAGACTTATAATTCCCAATAATGTTTTCATATTGAACATGGTTTTGTGTGGTAGGAAATTTAAAAATTTCTTTCGCATCTAGAATTTCATCATCAAAATATTCTTTTGAATCATTACAAGCATGTTTTGAGTTACTTTCACTATTATTGGAAATATCTAATTTATCCCCCTCATCATTCTAAAAAAACATTATTAAAGAATATTTATTTTCAATTAACTTCACATCATAAGAGTCCACCAACTTTTTAAAACACTTGTTCAAAAATTTATATCTTCTACCATTTAGTGAATAACCCATGAAAGTACATTCCTTAGATTTTTCATCAAACATTACCAAATCTGTATTTTTGATATTCACGTAACATGGACATCCAGAAGCACTAAAGTATTTCAATTGAAGTTTTTTTTCATACCAAATTTCATAAGTAATCATGTTTTGTATGGTCTCAATAAACATCTATTTTGAACATGTAGAGTAGTAATAATATATTCTCTCCAAAACAATTCTGAATGATTTTATTCATATAACATACTTTATCCCATTTTCACATAACATCTATTCTTTCACTCTACTTTTCCATTTTGTAATGGAGTATAGGGAGCACTATACTGATGTTTGACACAATGTTTTCTCATAAAATCTTCAAAAAATTTATTTGTGAATTTGGTACTATTATTCATTCTTAAATTCTTGATGAAAACCACCAATTCAATCTCAACAACTTTTCTAAAGAATTTAAACAATTCAGTAGAATCTAACTTGTGATTCAGGATCATAATGCTTGAAATCCATGTGAAATCATTAATAAAAGGGATAATTTATAAGTCTCCTTTTATGGATTGATGTATCATCGATTCATGTAAATTAGGATTAATAAACTCAATTGGTATGGAAGATTGAATCTCCACTATTTTATTAATTTGGTTATTTATATTTCCTTTCTAGAAATTAAAAAAAATCATCATCTCTTCATTTAAATTGTGGAAATTTATAGACATCATTAACATTAGAATTTTTTTCACATTTCTCTCCCCAAGGTGGCCAATTCTTCATTGCCACAGCATGTTTTCATCATCCACAATCAAGCAACATGATTTATTGAATTCCTTTATTTGAATGAGATTCCCAATGTTTATTTCCTCATTTTTAAAGAATTTTCCATCTTTCATACATTTTTATATAATAATATTTTCTAAATATTAATTCCTTTACATCGTTAAAAAGTTGACTTATACAAAGTAGGTTATGTTTTATCTGATCAACATGT
This sequence comes from Viscum album, assembly GCA_963277665.1. Classification (NCBI taxonomy): domain Eukaryota; kingdom Viridiplantae; phylum Streptophyta; class Magnoliopsida; order Santalales; family Viscaceae; genus Viscum; species Viscum album. The sequence continues at coordinate 1,958,783,247 of OY728127.1, forward strand.
AAAACTACTTTAGATTTAAATTTCTCTACTTCAATATCTTTCATTTTTATTCCTTTTATTTTTACATAACTATAATTTCCAAAAGAAACTTCACCATCATCCTGATAATCAACATATTTTGTGATTTTTATACCACGTGTCATATGTAAATAATAGCTACAATCATGTATCAATGGTTTGTTTCTCTTACTTTCTTTCAAAACTATCTCAACAAGAAAATATAGTTCCTCAACCATATTTTATCAATGTTATTTTATTTTATATCATGAGAAACATGTTCTAGAAGAAGATTCATACATCTTTCGTCCCGATGAATAGAATGATCACATCTTCCTCAAATTTCTTCCAGACAAACAAATTGTTTTTTGATGGAATGATTCTAACGTCATGAAAATTTACCTTTTCAACTTCCTGGATGTTATGAAAGGTACTCTTTATTCTTTATCTATTTCTCCCATTTTTCCCAAACCTAATTTTGGGTAATGATATGTTGTCCCAAAAATTATAATCTAGGTTCCCAAAAATTTAACAACACTAATAATAGCCATAAAATATTTATTTTGTATTTATGAACTATCTTTAAATATAGAATCATTATTTTTGTTTATAACTTGTATCTAATCTAACATGCTCAGAACATAGACCTCCTTTTCTTGTGAGTGTGTATTCTATATTTTTATAATTGATAGGTTTGTAACTTCCTTCATCCACAAAATAATTCCAAATAATTTTTCAAGAACTACAAATGTAAAAGGAATCAGATGATACATTATTTTTGGTAAGAGAAGATTTAACTTGATTCTCTTACTGTCCCTTCTCAACAACATTAGAATTCTTGACTTTTACTTCTAAAGATTTATTGATGTTTTCATTCATATTCCTCAAGATACATTTATACTCAAGATGTTTTTATTGTCACTTTTTAAACACTTATTCATTAACTTCTAACTTCCACCTATGTTCTTCAATCATCTTTCCTTATTTAGCAATTCTATGTTTGTAACCATGAATCTCCTAAATGTATTAATCCTCTTACATGATGAAATATTTTCTTCCATCAACAACATATTTAGGATCATTGGTCATTACTCTAATATCATTATTGGGGGTTTTATTTTGATCAGGACATTCACCGAGTTCTTTTATGTGATGAAACTCTCTATAAGATTCATCCCCACATTCTTCACTATGTGAGGAATATTTTATTTTCTCAACTTTTACAATGAAGGTTATAAATGTTCTAAACATTAATTATGAAATGAATTGTTTTCGGTTGAGTCGAATTCCCAATTCTTAATCAATATAATTCTTTTTTTTAGTAAAATTATTCTTATCTCTATAAGAAGAATTTTCTTCTTTATCATTTTCATTCTCCTTATTCCATAACGGTTTTTCATTTGAATCATCTTGATATTCTCTAGTATTCTTCTTAGGTAAATTCATAGGAAAGTTTCTGATTCTAACACCCTAAAAAAATTTAGAGGATGTTTACCTCCATCCTTTTCTCTTCCTCGTTGATAGTTTCTATATGTAAGAGACATGTTTTTTCATTCTTCTCATTATACACTTTATCTTAAGACTCACAAGGATCTAATTCTTCCATATCATAGATTTTTTATCTGTCTCATTACATCAAAATCCACTTCAACATTCATCTTATTTTTAAACATTTGGGATTTCCTCATTTCAACAGCAATAACAATATTATGAAATTCATCAACAGATAAATAATCCTTTTTTTATAGATAAGTAATTTTAGAATCACACCTATATGGAAAGGTTCTGGTATGTTTCTTCACAATTGTATAATCTTCTAGAACATCTCTGAATCATATAATGATTCAAAAAATTTCCTTTAACCTTGTGAATTAATCAACAATTGTTTACTCATCCTGGATTCTAGTATCTTCATACAAAATATGTTATATTTTTATCTTTTCTTCATTTACATTAAAATTACTTTCAAAAAAAATTCAACCTTATCCCACATACTTTTTGATGTTTTGAGACCCATAAAAATCTGATTAAAATTTTTTCATTAAGACATAATTAATGCATTTTTATCCTTTCCATAAACTTATATATTTCTCTTATCATCAAATATCATAGGACCATATTTTTTAATAGGTGAAAAACGAATAGTATCATCATCCAAAAATTCAAGGCCAAGAGGTAAAATATTGAGAATCATCCTATTTTTCCATCCACAATAATTTATTCCATATAATATAGTAATTCCTATACTATTTAAATAATTGATATAATCCATGATATGTATTTCATAAAGGAACCTTCCCTCTGATATCAATTGATCTTCCATGGATTGAATAACAAATGAGAAGGGATAGGGTTGAATCTTTCATTAACATTTTATATGTTTTAAAACACCAATAAATTTAACCCCTTCCACCTTTTAATATTTATATACTTATTAAAAATTATTAAATACTTATGCATTCAAAGGTATGAATGAAATTATAGCACAAACGATTTACAAGGTTCAACCTCATTTTGAAGAGCTATATCTTTTCTATAGCCACTCCTGTGTGTCTATGAAAACCCCAAATTATGATTAACTAAATAAAACATATAACAATTCCAATTAGTACCATTTTATCTCCAGATAGGAATGATTATACTGCTTCTTGTCAGTTTACAATGTTTTCTTATTAAAAAATTTGATCCAAAACAAGTATAAAAACATTGTTGAATGTTCTCGAGAACATTATCATTCTGAATCCTTTATATCTTCTTATTACAAAAATGATTGTTTCAATTTTTATTTGATCATAAATTACATATAAAACTTCATCAATATGGAGCAAACATTTCACTTCAAATTATTCAGATCTATACCTTTTGTGTGTGGGTGTATAAAAGTTGATATTGAAAGAATTATCTGAGAAAAAATTTATTGGAAACTCAAAAGTCAAAGGCCAAAAACATGAGATCATTACAACTTTTTTAAATCTCAAAAATACCAAAATATCTATCATTTAGTGTTTAATATATGAGTTCCTCAGACCATCTTAAATATCTATGAGATTTATGAAAATATTAAATTCATGTTTGAATTCATCAAGATTTCATATCTTTCTCAGAAAGAGAATGCTGGATCTTGGTTTATATTTTCACAGAATGATGGTTTCAATTTATAAAGAATTTTGGTTATGGTTTCTATATAATTTTTGATCTATTTTATTGTAGAATTCTGATTCTGATATTCATATATTATTTGTTGAAATTTCTACAGAATGTTGGATCTAATTTATTTGGAATGCTGGTTGTGATTTTTGCAGAATATTGATTCCAATTTCTATAGAATCATTATTCTATTTTACTCAAAAAAATAGATCTGATTTTCTCAGAAGTGTGGCTCTATTTTTTCTTAGAAATCTATTTCCGATTATCATATAAAACTGGTGCCAATTTTCTCAGAAAATTTGTTCTTATTTACTATAAAATTCATTCCAATTCTATCATAATCATTATTATGGTTTTCCTTAGAAAATTAGTTTTGATTTTCTCAGAAAATAGGTTCCGTTTTTCCCAGAAAACCGGTACATATTTTCTTAGAAAAATATTTTCAATATTTTCAAAATACTATTTCTAATTTTTACACAATGACAGTTTCAATTTGTACAGAATGATGGTTCTAATTTGTATTGAAAACTAGTTCAAATTTGTACAGAATGCTAATTCTTATTAACACTGAATGATGGTTCTGATTCGTAAATAATGACAGTACCGTTTTGAGTAGATTATTGGTTCTGATTTGTGTCGAATGCTAGTTCCACTTTTTACTGAATTTTGGTTTTAATTTTCATAGAGAATTGTTTGATCGGATTTTTTTATTCTATTATATGTTCTAATTTCTTTAAATATATTCACCATTTTTTTAAAATATTTTATCAGGAAAGTTTTCCGGATTTGTGAGAACATCTAGATCAGCAAAGAATAATTTGATTTTGTTTAGAATTTTTGAAAAACATTATATCATATGACTTCTCAATCTTCATCAACATCCTACTTCCAAAATCTTCAGTAACAAAAATAATTCTTTATTCAGAAAATTCTGTCTTGAGAAACTTATTTCGTTATTAAGTCATTAACATCACTCTTCCATGATAACAAAAACATTATTATGAAAAAAAAAATTAGTTGTAAAAAAATATAAAAATACTTCATTAAAAAAATTAACACAATGGAACTTTAATATTTGATATTAATCATGCTCAGGATAAAAAATAATTTGGAGAAGGTGAAGTTATAAAAATGAATCCTCTATAGGATAGTGATATAACTAATTTTAAATGTTTTAATAAATTTTTAAGAACTAAATCTAAATTATAGAATGAAAATTAAAGATAAATTATATATATGGAAGAATATTTAGGTTGATAGAAAGTATTATTCTAGAATTGATAAAGAGGAAAATATTACCTTAATGTAATATTATCATTGAAGGTAAACCAAATGGATAAATAATAATGGGAATTAAAATAATATTAGATCCTCTTATATAGAGTGAGTTATCCAAACCTCTTTTAGAATTTGTGAAAAACTAGTGATGTGCCACTTATCCAAATGTTGTTTTATTTTAAAGGTAAAGGGATGGACACTATGGAAATAGGTCAAGATATTTCTTTTGTATTATCAAATTATAATAATACAATTTTAAATCCATAAAATAAGATTCTTAATTAGAGATAACTTGATATTTTTACAATGGTAGTTTTTTCTATAAATATAACACCTTCTAAATTACTCTCATCTAAGAAATTCATTGAAATAGATGATTTATCTTAATAAGTGGATAATGTTTTAGAAAAAGACAATGTTCATAAAGGGATTGAAATTATTGATGACCCTTCAATGAAAATGAATTAAAATCATTATATTAAATTTTTTAATTCATGTCCTCCTATATATATGGTATAATGGGATGTAAGGGAAATTTCCTTTTTCACATTCTTATCCAGCTCAACTGAATGTGTTAAAAAGGAAAGGAATGTTTAATAAAATAATTAGAATATCAATTATGGATAAAAATTTGATGAATTTGTGTCTTTAGATCTTTCATTTGATGATGATAAATCTATATATGTTTAACATTTTAATTTAGGAGAGAAAAAAAGTTAATTGTTTTTCTAAATATGGTTCATGTTATAGAGCATAAATATTGGACATGAAGAATGATTATTCTCATGTCATTATAAGTAATTTTAATGTATAAATAAATTTTTTCCAAAACATAACAATATTGTGAATTTGATCAAAAAAATGTTAAAAAAACGCATCCTTCCAAGTGGAATAAATATATGGTTGACTTTATCATGTATGTTAAATATTATATTTTAGATATTCACAAATAATAATGTTTTCATAACCAAAAAACTACTTTTATTGATGTTTTTAAAATACTATATTAAGGATATAAAATCAAATGAAATATAGTGTGATTCATGAAATTGATGTAATTATGTTTTATGAAATATTTCAAAATAAATTTAAGACATCATAAATAAGTGTATTGAAAGGGTTCAAAATCATTATAACTCATTTTTTGATTTATGGAATCCGTCTATTACAATTATTTTCTGACATGGGAAGAAAATTTAGATGTTTGATGTATAAGAATAAATATCAGTTTAGAATTATCATAAAATATCTTCTCATGAAGAAAATATATCCACTATATAATTGATAATAACTATTAAATTAGAGAATTCTATAGATAAAAATTTGAAAATTTAGAAGTAGAATGTCTTGATTGAAAAAAGTCATCAAATAATTTAAATTTTCATAGATAATAGTAAAATTTTCAATGTCTTGTTAAAAATTTATCCATGATTATCATTTAGTCTATAAGTTTATTCATTTAATTCTTTATATTTTATTTTTTTGTATCCATTTAGTATTCAATTAATTAATGATTTCAATTTACAATCATTTTAATATTATTTTTTCATGGAACTACTAATTTTTATTGAAATAGTTTTTTTCTTTATACATGATTCACAAGAAAAAATGTAGTATTTCAAGATCATATATTTATTATAAAAGGGATTTAAGTGTCATATAAAATAATTCTTACCCAATTAATGTTGTTCATTAAAGTTAGTAGAATTTAATTTTTATGGGGTAACATACTAAATAGTCTATAATTACAATTTTATTTCATTATTTTTTCATTATATAAATAATTTTTAAAATAATAGTGGGAATATGATTCATGAAAATAAAAAATTGATTCATTAAGAGGGATACCTATAGATATATTATTTAATCGAATGTTTTATTATAGTTATTTACATAATATAAGGTGTAGTTTCCCAAAACATTATTCACTTTATTAAGTGGGAGACATTTTTTAATGTAGTAATTTTATTCAAAAAATAATTTTTTGATGATTTTAAAAAGGGAGGATATTTTGGAGAGAAAAAATATAATTATTACTAATGATTTTCAAAGTATTTGTGAACAATATAATATTTTAGAACAATATTAATAATAATATATGGCGTGTTGATGAGTTAATTTGAAGATTCCATAGATTCATCATTGAAGTTTAAATTGTTTTTGAGTAAATAAAAATGATACAACAAGAGTAATTTTGATAAAATTTACCACACCATTGAGGACCATAAAAAAAATAAGATAAAGAGATATAATTTTTATTATATAATCTTTTAAATGCTACAAAATACTCTTATACTGAGAGAAAAAAATATTTTCCATTTTAGTTTTTATTCTAAGTGTTTCATTTTGAGGTTTTGATTTAAAATATCTTAAAATACTTTTTTAATCACTGATTTTATATTTATTTTTGATCAAGAGATGCCATTAGAATTATATAACTAATGTCACTCCATGACCCAAGTTTTATTTTATTTAAATTTTCTTATACTTCATATTTATGTTTGATCATTTGGTTGAGATTTGAGTTGAGTTCCCATTGATTATTTCAATTTCTTGGAGATTTGGGGTGATTTTATGACATGTGAAGACTGTATTTTCATGGTTTTGGGAGAAATAATGATGTTATAGAGGAAGTGGGTGTTTTTAGTTCATTTTTTTCTTGCAAAACCATTGATCAATTTTCCCTAAACATTGCATAGAAAATAAGAAATCATATAGCTCTTGGGTGGTGTCTCGGACAAGGTGCATATCTGTTAAATGTTTAGGAGAAATAATGAAAAAAGTGTATGGGAGTCTCTGCAATTTTGGAAGAGCTATTTTTTGTTGGAAAATGTTTTACTAAACTATTTGTAGGGCCCATCTGGATGTTCCCTCTATCGACTAGAGTGTACATTGTTGCAACATAGTTTGGAAAATTGTGCATTCAAATCATGTGACATGTCCTGGTCCTTTAAAAATTTTATATTTCCATATTTACCTAATTTTTTAACCCCAATATGCGTGCCACCCATATTTCTCAATTTAGGCACTTGAAGGGTGATCCTTTGACCTTCCCCCTTGGTCCTTCTACCTACTTTGGTGCATCATCATGGTTTCTAGGTGAGTTTCCATTGTCATTTAGGTCAACTTCTCCTCTTATTTTCCTCCTCAATTGGTTCTTGATTTTTCATGGTGGGGCTTTATCTAGGACGAACCCTAGGATGGGGATTGGCTAATGTCATTGTTTTTTATTGATTATATGTATTGAGGATGATTTTTAGGTTATAATTCTTCATCCTCTATGAGTTTTTTCACATTATAACATCATTGAGGTATTTGTGTCTATACATTTCCATTTTAGAATACTCTAATTAACACATAGTGGTTTTTAATTAATTTCTAAATGTTTTTTTTCATGATTTTATGTGGTTTTATGATTTTATGATTTCATTTGGATCCTTTTATTTTATTGTAAGGTTCTTATGATTCTATAATTGCAACAAGTCGTAATTATACATATTTCAGAATGTTTTCCATTAGATATGGAAATATCCATTTGTTCACAGGGTGACCTTATAAAAAGACTCACAAATGATAATTTCTTTCTATAAAACTGTCCATATTTAAACCTAGATATCAAAACACCATTACTCTTCCTTTTTATTACTTGGACCTCATCCTTTCAAATAGTTCTTCTTCAACCCCAATGATTCTAAAATTTCTCATTAGTTACCAAATGATCCAAAAAGATTTTTTTAAATATTATTCCTATTGTTCACCCCATTTGAATCATTAAATTGTAATTTTATAATTAAATGAAAAGAAAAAATCATTTAGAACCTTTCGATCTGAAATAGTGTTTTCACTTTTCGTTGGGGAAATAGTTTTCTTAATGTAATTGGAATTGTAAATTTAATGTTTGGGTTTGTATTTTGTGTTATTTTTTATATAGGTTTTATTACTCATGTGTCATGTCGTCTTGGTTGGACCATTGAGAGGTTTTATGTATGATGTGAATACCTAAGGGCATCCTTATGATCAGAGGGCCTATGAATTGTTAGTGTTGAGGATTGAGAAAGGCTTTCATGGTGGAATATATTGGTTATGGATTATGATAATAATGTGTTTTCAACATAATTCCCCCAAGTATTATTATCATGGGTTTCCTGGACATCCTATAGTGAGTCACATGGCTATTACGCTCTGTTATGGATTATAAAGACTAGTTCCCCCTAGATAGTGGATATGCCAGGTGGGTTTTCCACTAGGGAGGATAGTTTCGAGCAGCCAAGTTGGTTATTGACTATAGTGTGGATCCATGCACCAATAAGTGGGTATAAACTGAGTATTTCCTTGTATTTCCGCTGTGGATGTTTAGAAATTTATATGATTACATCTCAGTTTGTTCTTATTTGTTTTATTTTTCATTACAGATTTTTTTTATTATATGAATTATTATACTTATATTTTTTCATTATTCCGGGATTAGTAAGATATTCCATGAATTTTTCATGTTAGTTAGTATTTTCCTTTGTTTTATACACTATTTGGGTGAATCTTCTACACAGTTTTTATTCTTCATTTTGGGTCTAGATTTGAAAAACAAATTACAATAGAAAACCATTTTGTGATTTTAAAGCGGAATTTATGGAACGTGGTGTTGTTTGGATTAGGATAAAACCAAGATATTTTAAAAAATTACTTCATACTAGATTTTATAGATGTCTTTAGTAAATAAAAAATATTGATTTTTTTGGGATTACCTACTGAACTATTTTATGAGAACATCCTATGTGTTCCACTCGACATCAGTCAACCCATGCTTTTTTGAGGTTCAGTTTAGTTCATGTTATCCTAAAAATAAGGTTAGTTTTTTGGATGGTTTTGACCAAGGGTTACATAGATATCATGTCATTTCTAGTCTATTTTTGGAATTTGGTTTGTTTTAGTTTTTATAATCAATTATATTATTGATGTTTCTTGATTTTTTTATGTATTAAATTGTGTTTAGTGGAGTTATTCCACGTGCCATTTTTTAATAGAAGTTAATAATTGGATAAATCATTTCAACCTTTCTTATCATTGATACCCATTAGTTTCTTCTGGCATAAGAGGATCGATATCACCTCTTTGGAATTATTACAATCCCTCATGGGTGACTTGTTCGGGGTCGACCTAGTGAGGTTTGTGAAAACAAAAATTAGAGTTTATAGATGTGATTTTTCAGCGAATAATAATGATAAAAGTATTTATATTGGAATACAGATTAAAAATTTCAATTTATATAAGAGAAAAATACATTCAGATAAGTTTAGTCATGTAATTTTTATTTCTTAGAAGATACCACTATATATAGGTCAAAGTACATGATACCCTGAAATAGGATTAAAATTCCCATTATTTTTTTTTGTGATTATTTAGTTCTATATAATATCTTTTTAATGATTACATTATTTAAAAAATCAAATAACTAGGTTTTTCATTTTTCATATTTTTTTCTATATTAATTGGTTTTTTATTTCAACAATTCTATGTTATTTTTAACGTTTTTATTAAATTACTTAAATAATAATTTCCCTTATACATACATGATATACTCTAATAGGTTGTGTGTTTATAATTTTATAGTCAAGAGGATCCTCATATCTCAATTTTCATAATTAAATTAGGTGGATGACAAATTTAAAGTTACATTTTAAACTATAATTCATTACAAATTTATTGTTTACCAACCATGGTAACCTAAGAATAAAATTATCATAGTACACATCTATCTATGAGGTATATTTTATGAAAAACTTCACATGATAATATAAGGGTGTCTTTTCCAAGCCTTCCAAAACTATTATGTGAATAAAAAATAATGATAAAACATGATATTGATTAGTATTCAATGAAATATCCCAATTGGATAATCATAAATCATGCCCTGGAATTCAATAACATTTCGGACATTAAACTATAAGAACTAGGAAAACTCACTTTTTCTATAAGTGAAATCATAAGAAGAAGATTTTCCATTTGAAATAAATTGAAATCCAATCATAATTTCTATGATTAAAACATACCATATAAATTTTAGAGAATGAAATTTAGGATGATCCCATGAAACCCTTTGATGATCACATTTACCATATTCAACTGTGAATCACATTGAGTAAAACCTGATCATATCCCATATTATACATGTCCACTAAATGTGACTCTAAACAATATAGAATATTTTAATTATACAAGGTTAAGATTCCAATTAGTAAAAATAATAATATGTCATAACTTATTCCATATAATTCATTATAACATAAAACCTCCAATATTTTAAATAATGACCAACAGGAACCCACCAAGGAATATATCACCCACCATATACATTTCCATTACAAAATTGATATTTCAAATCAAAAATAATACACCCCATCACCTAACCAATTAAAAATAATGGTAATATAAGTGTTATATTTACATTCTAGCCCTCCTTATAAGGAATAAAAAATGTAACCCTAAGGAGTGGATCATAAGAATTTGCTCTACATTTATTTTTTCAAACAATGTTCAACTAGGGAATCATAGTGAATGAATCTTCAATGAACATCCATTGATTATATATCATTATAACATTAAATTATAATATATTATCAACCCATATAATCTATAGATTATTCAAATTCCTTTAATGGAAGTTTACATTCCAAAATATTTTGGTTTTTGGATTCTATAATATTTTCAACAAATAGGTAATGTTTAGGATGAGTCATTCATCCCTTACAAAAAATAGGTTTCACTATACTATAGATCAATGGAGGGGGGGCTTGATGTCAGAAATGGATATTACTCAATCTTATTCATCGTGATATTTATAATCTCTCATTATTCATTGCATTTACTTTAATTAGTCAGTCCAATCATTTTCCCAGTACTAGTCTTTATATTTGTTTTAGCTATATATCTCACTAGAAATTATCCACATCCTATAAATTTCATCCATTTTGTTCCTAAATCTCTATATCTATTATTTATATACCTCTTGGTCATGATCCCTATTTTTTCAATCTTCCATTTATCATTTGTCTTCGAGAGTCGATATTAAAAGAACCATTTCATCCATGGTGGTCTGTGTACATTAAATGTTTATTCCTCTTGATATATATATATATTTTAGGTATTAAATCTCAGCGTGGTGTTGAATAATAATTTATTCATTTTTGAATCAATTTTCATTTTCTAGGTTTGGATTTTATGTGATTAAATTTTCAATGATGACTTTTTGTAGATTATATGGTGGTGGTTGTGATGGTTCTAGTGTAGTGTTTCTCCTCATATTCCTAGTGGTATCCAATATTATTTTCTTTATGATGAACATATTATCATTATATGGTGTGTTATTTTGGATTTCTATATTATTCTACCATAGGGGCCCTTGAATTACCATGTTCTAATTGTATAGGATACTTATCCCTTGTATCATTAATGTCCCTCATAATGGTCATAAACTATATATCTTTGACATACTCATAGTGTATTATATTATAAGTTTTAATAGAGTATGTAAATCTTCTAAATGTATCAAATAAAATAGGAAGTAATCCTTTTAAGGTATTTCTGTAGTGTGATAGAATTGATTTATCGGGGTTTTTTGGATTCATTCGAAGAGATATAGTTCGTAATTTATGGTTGTATTATCTTTCTTCCAATGTTGTATGTCTTGATGGATATAGGTTGAAGCTATAAATTGTGATAACACTGATGTTGTGGGTGTTTTCATAATTTTTTCTCAATATGAAGTAGTTTGGTATGGTCACTCTGGTCAGTTTTTTTCATTAAACAATATAGTTCAATAGACATCAATGAGAGTTATTTTAAGATAATGTTTAGTTAAATATATACTGTGAAACATGATTCCATGGTCATTAGTGCATTGTACTCATGTAGAAAAACCCACTTTCATATCAAGAATATTGATTGATGATATCCATCTCTTTATTTTTCCCATAACCATGATGTCATTATTTCATTTGGATTGGGTAATTGTTATAGTTTTTTTGGATATTCATTTTCTCTATCTTAGTTAATTATATGGGAATGGAAATTTTCCTATTTAATAGAATATTCCAAACAAAAATAAATCGCACTATGTTTTCCCACATAACCCATAATGGTGGGTGTTATTATAAAATCTGAAAATAAATGATTGATAGAGAAATAAAATTTTGAAATTCTATATGCATGAAAATAATTATTTAATCAAATTTCATTAGTGTAATAATTCTTCTCTTATATCCAATGATAATGAATAACCATCTCCACTTATAAACCCAACCACACAAACACACAATATAGTTCTACACCAAAATTCTCATAATATAATGAATATTAGTAACATGTCACCTAAAAGGTGACAATACTTGATGAAATAAACTTCATATTCAACTTATAATATGATTCTTAAAGTATTCAATCACACTAGAACATGGCCCCATATTAATCAGTTCCCTCACTATCACAGTTTAAAAGGGACGTCCTAGATAAAGTAATAATAATATCCTATAAGACCATAGAAATTTATACTCTTGAAAAAAAATCATGGGAATTATTCATGACATCACATTAATAGCCTTCTTCAAATAAATTAACATACCTATTTATATAACTAATACACATGAAACATTACATATCCTATTGATAAATAAAACATATTCAATTTTTAATACACATGATGACCTCACTGTGCATCCAAGACAATTTATTAATTTTATCCATTCTCTAAATAAGATAATGTGTTCATTAATTTCTCATTAATAAAAAAACCATTAAAAAATACATGTAACGGTCAAAATAATCCTTTATTTGGAAAATAAAAATCACATTTCAATTCATCGCATAAAATTAAAAATTGAAGAACTAATAATTATCATTCAATAAAATTGATGTTTCCTTAGAGATGTCCCTTTCCCAAACACTTAAATGAAGATACCTGATTGAATATCGATCATAGATTCCCATCAACAACCACACTGATGATCTAATAAATAATTATTTTTTGAAAATATGGTTGGTTTTTAATGGAAAATAGATTCATCCATTGTAAATAATCACATGAAAAAATTGTCTCATAATCATTATTATCAGATAGTACTAAAGAAACCAACAGATTCACACTCTACAGAATGAGTCACACTTATCTAGGGACCTCTAATTTTGTATATATTCTATGAGTTCCACTATATCCTTATGATTAATTTGTTTATAATTTTTTTATATCTCGGTGAAAAGTATATCAAAATATTTAATACCAAATGGGTAGGGAACCATAAAAAATCACTAATTAACATTCCTGATGGTGATAAATAGTTGCAGGAAAAATATCAATGGAAACTCTATCATAAAATAAAATACAACCCCACCACATGTAATAGTATTTTTCTGAGCTTCTCCAAATAATAATTTATCCAAATGTTATGACAATAACAATTTTTATATAAAATCATATGATTCATCAAAATATGGATGTTGCATCACACATACCATAATGAAATTGGTATGTTCTTCATAATAAAAATTATAATAAATCCCAGTAATAAAATCATATACTTTTATATTTAATTGAATATTAATCCCAAAGATATCCATATTAATATATTATAAGTGAATATGAAAAGAAAATATTTATAGTATTAAATATTATTCTCAATGAACCATACAAATAATAAATCCTGATAGAATCCCAGTATTATAATCTATGATATTAACCACACATGCTCATATGAAATATTGGGATTCCCTATAATCGAATAACACACTGATTGTTGTATAATTATGACACAATATACCACAAACTATGGTAGAACCATTGATATGATCTTCCAAAAACATTCTCGATTATAGAAATCTTACATGAACCAAAACTAAAACCCTAATAATAGTATGGATTGCAACCATATATATAATCTCAACACATAAAATTCCCCAGATAATCTATTCCACAACCTCAACCCTTAGTTTACATAAAACTATCAATCTAATATAGTTCATTATATCATCTTTTATGATAATGTGACGAATCCCAATCATTAACCATAATCATATATAAACCCTTCCATCAAAACATATAAAAGATATAGAACCCTTTAATGATATTGTAAGTCCATAGGGTAATTATGAAAAATATATTAAGTATGACATATCTTAACAAATTGATAATATTCTTATAATTACGTATTCTATCTGAAGGAGATAATGATATAAACCCATATGTTCCTAATATTTTTTTCACCATTATGATATTAATCTCTCTTATATTATACATACTACTAAATCCACAAACCCCCACTACTACCTTTTCTTCCACTTGTTCCTTAAAATAATTAATATAATATCAAAACAATTCTATAAAAGTAGGAAAATTAAAAATACACACCTTAGAATAGTTATTCTACCTCTTCCCATAAATACTATTGAGATACTTATATTGGTCAATTCCTTCAATGGTAAAGGATAAATGAAGTATATCTTTATATATGGATGAAAAATCCAAGAAATACATATTTTACTAATTTATCACAATGAATTATTTACCTTATCAAAATGCAATATCTAAGGATAGATGTACACAATGAAGAGAATATTAAAGATCGCTATTATGAATTATAATTAACATTTGACATAGATAGTGAGTTCCCACAATTATTGGGATAGTCCCACATGTATACTGATAGTTAATTTTTACTACTTCCAATCAAGAGAATCAATCAACTTGAAAATCTAACCAATTCACTTTATTAACTCTATAACATCATGATGCCTAACATATAATCTAAATTTAAATAGATACTATGCATTATAATAAAATAAAAATTTATAAATACCCATCACTTCCTATATTGGTCTAGCCTATATATTTAGAAACACATTCCACAATTATATTATCTTATATTATAGAATCTTGCTAAGTGACCAAGGAAAATAGTCAGTTTCCCCTTCCATATGACCCTTTTTGGAATATTCCCTATCAACCAACATTCCATGTGGATCATAATCTCACCACTATAGTGACATATTTCTATTATATAATCATTAATTTCACCATCATATAATAATAAAATTTATGAATAAAAAAATATCATACATAACTTCACCCATATATTTCAAAATAAATGATTAAAAAAATATGAACACATTATATTACATAAAATTATAAAAAATATAGAAAAATAATCTATTATTTTTGAATTATTACATTGATAATGACCACTTTACTATAAATTAAATTTTTTAACTAATACTTATTTATCCAATGAAGGAAAAAAAGATGCGAACAAAAATATTTCTCTATGATGTTCTAAAAGTATTGCATTATGTTTTTACCACTAACTTATAATTGAACATAATTATTATCAAAAAATTGTGTTTAAATAACTTATATAAGTACAATCCCATTATTACTGTGTAACATAGACATATATGATGGTTGTGTTCTCCACAAATAGACAAATAACCTCAAATGATATTTATTGACTCACATTATCTACACAACCATTTTCAAAATATTACGACTTTAGATAAGTAATGTAGTGATAAAACATTTCAATATAATATATGGAATGAACAATAAAAAAATTTGATGAATTACATAACCTATTGTTTGATTACTAAACACAATGAGGTTGATATTAACTCCAACATGACATAAAGTAAATAATTGGGATTTTTTTTAAAATAGGTGAATATAATTAGGTTCAATTTATTACATTCCATATGTGAACAGACTTACATGTACATGATCTATCTAATATATGAATGTTATCAACAGAATGATCTAGGAAATAATATATATGATTAGAAGTTTCTGAGATCATCTGTCTGGGATTCTTCTACAGTGGTACCAAGTGAACACATTCAGTGGGTTAAGAGATCAAAGCAATAAACATGGTAGTAGGGTTGAAAATCCTATGAAAATACCAATATATTATTTATTAACCTACACCAGATAATTTTTTCACTATTGGATAAGCTTCATGAACTCTTTCCAAGATCAGGTACCTAATATGCTGATAGAACTCCCTTGGGAGAAACTATTAATCTAAGTGGGAGACAACCTATTACTTATTTAAATCACCTAATGAATCCCCAAAATGATTCCATGAATCTTCATACATGATATAATATTTAATCCTTTAAAATAGGTTATATCATTCCACCAATATAGTGTACATGACTAAGATATCATTTACAAGTGATGCCTATGTGAACCCACTCAAATCGGGGTCCAAATACCCAAAACCTTGAAACTAATTATCTATAATACTCATTAAATAAGAAATCATATAGAAATATAAATAATTTGATGAAAAATATGGTACATTAAGAGTTTTTTAATGGTTATATTTTTTAGTCAAAGATGGGTAGATTAATAGTAGTAAGCAATGTCTGTTGGGTGATGTGCATTGGGTGATGTGCATTAGATGATCTGTATCAGGTGAACCATATTAGGAAGACTACCTTTAAGAACATTATATCACAAATGTTCTTACCTCACTCATCTACCTTTATGTATTACCAAATATGGTAACACCGATTAGGTTATTTGAAATATGTTATCCTTGTAATATTGTTTTAGGAACCTTGTATGCCAGAAGACGACCATGATTACCACATTAGTTTTTTTCATAGTTTAATTTTGAATGTAATACAATCCTCAGTTCATAACCATTATCCAAGACATATTTCGAGAAATATGAATCCTAAAATACCATTATGACTTCCATTTATTGGGGATTATATCCCAAAAAGGCTAACTTAAAGCTTTATGCAAAGACACCTGATGCATATAACCAGGGAATGTTGGGATTACTATCCTAGAATCTATTGGATTATACATTATATTAGTAGTTATATTCAATTAAGTTAATATTAAATTAATATTATAATATATTGATCATTGTTTTTATTTAAATTAATGTGAAAATTTCATAGGGTATCTATAAAAACAAAATTGGTCAATATATTTTCAAGCTATGATGGGAACCTTGAGATGTTATGATGATATATCTTAAATATTCTTTTGTAAATTAATAATAATAAAAAATTATGGGACACATTGCTTTATTATCTATTTGGAATTTGTTTTCATAAGATATTTAGGATTTATCTCTTGATGTTCTCACTTGTTGATATCTAATATAAGAGACTCTATAGAAAGACTCACCGATTGGAATTTTGAATTTTCATGGGTAATCATACATTATTATTTTCATATGTGTGTAATAGTTATTACGAATTATGATTATTATTAATACATATTGTAAATTACATAATAAATTTTTTTTAAAACACCTGTGATATACTATGTTCATTATATGTATAATGTGTTTGGAATAACTTATTTAGTATTTTTTTAATAAATAAATCTATGAAGGATTTTTCCCTTCCATTATTGGAAGGGAATATCTCAACAATTTTTATTGAAATAGAACCATTAAATAATCTATGGACATGTTGATGTATAAATGTTCCTTTTAGATTATTAAATAAATATATATATAGAATTATGGTTGATGACACACATATAAATCATTTTTGATGAGATATTGGGTAAATGTATTGTATTACACAGTCGATGCTCATTTGTGGCGATTGACATTGTGACATTAACTTCATCATCATGGGTTCCATGAACCATTGTATATAGTAATCATGGAAATTAGTCATGCCTATCAATTTCCAATGAGGAATAATCCTAAAGGTTCACCAAATATATACATTAATTGATCTGAATTAAATTACATTTGAATTTTATTATTGAAATAACTATTATAATCAATTTTATGGGAAAAAATATTCTTGTTAGTTTGATATCATAAATTATGTAAATATTTTATCTCAAAGAAACTATCTATTTTAGTAGATATGTAATATATATTTATTTATTGAATAAATGTTAAATAAAATATTTAGTTGAGTATTAAATAAATTCTAAGGGTGAAATATGAACCAAGATGTATTTTTAAAATAAATATTAATTTCATGGACTATAAAATAAAATATTTCATTTCTCCATTTAGAGAAAACCATGAGAAAATAATAAAACTATTATTATGTATCATGGGGACATTTATGAGTCTAATATGTTATTAAGGTTATTTGTGAAAATAAATATTATTCAACCCTAAACCATATATATATGTATATTTTTACATTAATATAGAGTCAAAAAAAATTGAGAATCATTGAACACAATGAAATTAAGAGATCTCACGATCTAGACGGAAAATTTATCTGGACATTCTTCTCTGAAACATTAGTGATTCCCCTCTTGTCTATATTCTCTTTAACAAGAGTAAATGAAGAATTCATAAATCCCAATTTAATTTTCAAAATGAGCATGGAGATCATAGTAATGTGGTCAATATTACACACTACCATATGAAAATATATTATATTTTTTTGAGATCTAAAGAGAATGTGTGGGTAATTCCTAGATTAAATATACACATGAATCCAGCAAGGTCAGTCCTAGTATACCGAAAGGGTGTTGTATAAAAAACATCATCATCAAAAAAAGAGCATAGGACCAAGTTGTGAATGATATCCAAAAAATTAAATTTGTTATAAATTTAACATTAAATATCCATCAATTTCTATTTTTTATATCAAGTATCGTCAAAATTATTTTTATTTACTATGGAAACCATGTCTTGTAAATCATGTAATATTTATCGAATCATGATATTTTAATGTAAGGACCAACCCTAATAAGAACTTCTGATATTTTAAGAACCATCCAATGACATAAAAGCATCAATATTAAACATTATAATTATATATAGCATTTTTGATCATTTATCATTTACATTTAAATGTTTTTACATGTATTAATTCATTCACAAGACTTTGTTGAGAACTATTCTTTCCCATCTTCATTTCTCACTCACATTACCAAGATCAAATAAAAATTAATGTTGAATGCATATAAATAACCCATATGATGGTTTTATGAACTATGTATATATAACACTACATTATATGACATATACTCTCTATGATACAATTGGTTCTTCTGGTCATTACACCTAGACCATAACATGTACTCTTGGAGGATGTTTAATGAATACTCATTGTATGTGTTAAATTTATTTTTTTTGTTTAGATAAGGGTGAAAAAAGTTTTTACTAACTTAATTCCAGGAAGTCCACAAGTTTTTGAGTGGAAAAGATGGGCTTATGAGATGTCGGGTAATTAATGCACATTGAGTATTCAGTACACAATGAAAATTCACGAGATGTTATGTGACATTATGTACATGGAATGTATCCATCCTTCAATTGTTGTACGACATTAATTTCACATTATCTATATGTTGTATCCCATGGAATTTACTATAGTCTTCTAATATAAAAATTTATATATCATGTGATTATCCAACACATGAAATATATATTAATTGTTTACATAGAAATATTATATTTAAATAGTAACTCAATTAAATATCATTTTCATGAGTTCCATGAGTCAATAAATTTATAGTAAATATCATTGGTTATAATTAAAACTATATTAATGGATGAATTAATTTTTTCTATCATTTAAAACTACAAGTCATGAATTTTCACTTATTACGAATGAAACATTATACATTCAAACCCCCCGCATAGTTTAATTTTCATGTGTTCTATGTATCAAGAATTTTACAGTACATTAATATAAATTACAATACAATAAAATTATTCAATTATTCATGTGAGTGAATCATATAAAATAAGAACCATATTGAGAAGTTCATATAGTAAATTTCTCATTTTCAACCTAATATATATCATTGTACTTTTTTGATAAATTTTATTAAAAAATAAAATTATTAATTTTATAAAAAATCCTTGAATAAGGGAATCCCTTGGATGAGTGGATATAATAAGAACAAATTAATTAATTAATTAATTAATAGGATAATTCATCATATTAATTCGATATGTTTTATCTTTTGTAATAAAATATTGATATAAATGTAATCTAGTTGTTTTAAATGGATAGATTTTGTAGTTCATGGGAAAATTATTTTAGCTTACAATAATATATATGTGTTTGACAATTTAAATTTAATTTAATTTCATTGGAATAAAATTATTTATTATTAAATTAAATATGATGGATTATGTGGCATCCCTCTATCCTTTATTATACTGGATAAGATTTTCCACAGTTATATTATGTATTTTCCAATAACCAATCCTTCAATTCCCATATCCTCTAAGTGAGTTAAAATAATATGATATAAAAAGGTGTATTCAAGGATAATGTAGTATATTCAAGGTGATGTTAAGGATGAGGGGATTAAATTTATAACTGACGAGAGATAGACCTAGGAAATATAGAGTTGTAAATATGGGATTCAACAACTCATTCAATGATAACAAATAATTCTTTTCCCCTATGGTTATATGTTGAATTATTATCTGATCCTTTAATAAACCATTAGATAATTCCAATGATAATTCCATTAATTTATTTCATCTAATTATTTCTATTTTCGGATATATTTTAGGAATACAAGACTATGACTATGTAAATAAATAGAATAATAAGAAATGATGGAGTTGAAATAAATCTATTTTGAAAAAAAATTAAAAATGGAGTAATCTATTATGTAAAATCCAATTAATATCGACATTACATATAAAGGATAAAATATTAAATACTTAAAAAAATATAAATTCAAACTAATACATCCATTCTTTTATTAATAATTAAACCATAGAAGTATGTTTGATTTCTACCAATCTTAGGAAATAATCATTTATTTGGTAGTTAATATGAATATTTTTGGTGAGTTTTTTATTTTACATTAATTGGATTATCCCTTTCCAAACATAATATAACATGGATTGGAGTGTTAAGAAAACATAGGTGATGGTTCTTGGAATAGGGATTCCACTCAAAGGATAAAGGAGTTTTAATAACAGAATTTGAAAATAACTTCCCATATAAATAACATAGATTAATTGAGCAAGGCTATGCTTGTGTTATGATAAGGGGAATATGTAACCATTCCACCTAAATATTATATAATCTATATATTCTAAGTCTAGTGGTGAGGTTTGTTGGAACATAATAAAATAGTGGGAGATATATAAATAAATTATTTTATCTCTCATTTTGAAATCAGGTAAATCTCTAAGAATCTACAATAAATTTTAATGTAATTAAATGAAATGATCCTAAAAAAACACAATACCTATGAAAAACAATTGATATATAAAATATATTAACCAAAAACAACTTACAAAGAAATAAGAAATTGTGCATTATAATATTCCATGAGTGAATGTTGTATGTTATTGAATCCCCAATTTATGTTATTCCATCCAGGAGGTGAGTGGGGAAGTGGTACATTTCTATGAGAGATATATGGATGATTTAGTTAATGCCAATTTTTAATTCTATCCACCTTGTCTAGTGAACTGAAAATTAACATGAGTATATATATTCATATTAAATGTTTATTCATATTTGTGATCATTATTAGGGGAGAAATATAAATGAATATCCTCACATAACCAAGAAATGCTTTTATTAAAATCATAGAGAAGGTTCAAAAGAAATACTTCATGTAATTAAAATGATTGTTTATATCGAGCTTATGATTGATTATGTGTTTAAACTACTATAATAACTATTTACTAATCTTATGATTACATTACATCTATATTCATTATATAACATTATTTTGAATTTAAATATAAAATTTTATACGAAGACACACCGAAATCTCCAAATATTAAATCCAAAATATAAAAATGAACTAATACTAAAAGATATTATGTCCTTATGGTGAATAATTGTAACGTAATGGATAAGATAAATTATAATAAGTTAATGTCTAAGGATTCTAATCACATCCATTTCAATAATATTTAGATCAAATGGGATTTTAGGGAGAAGGATACCATATATTTTTTATGAGGGCTGAAGTCCCACAATTATAAAAACATCACATTGGGTTTGAAGAATATTGATTTATTAGGTTTGTTCTTTAACTAGTTTTTCCTTTAAATTTCTCTGAATTGGTTGTTAGATACTGCATGTGTTTCTCATATTCGGTAACAAATGTCAGATCTATATATATTTTTAATATTTTCACGAGATTCGGTGGATCTACATGCTATAAAATGATCATAGTTGTAAGAACTATCTATTGGGGACTACTACCTCAAATTGTTGATGAGAATGATCTTGGTTCTTTATAAAAGTTAGAATGTTCATGGAATTAAGAAAAATATTATTTCTCTCGGTATATTTGATATGGATGGTTTTATTTTCATGTTCAATAATAAATTTTGTTTCTATTATAATTAAATAATCTATTATATAAGGAAAACTTACGTAATGGCCTTTATGTATTATATTTATTTTATAATTTGTTTGAAAATTTTAATTAATCTAGTTCTCATGAATCATACCACAACCTAATATGGAATTACTATATCAGTCATTTAAAATATAAGGGATTGATTATGTTACTTGAATCTATTTTTTTAATATTTTTATGATCGAATGAAAAATGATATATTTAAAGAGTGTTTAAAAGTAAATATAATGAAAGCATTACTTAGTTTAAAAGGTGAAAGGGAAATAATTATTTTAGAGTTTGTTCTCAATAATGTGTATGGGAAATGTTTTGTTGATGTGTGGGGTGGGTATTCATATTTCATAATATTTAATGATGACTTTAATAGGTATGCATGTATTTACATAATGAGGTAAATTTCATATTTTTGGTGAAATTAATTGAAATCAAGATTGATGTTGAGAACCATCTTAGTTAGAAGATTGAGAATATCTGATATGACTGTAGTAGACAATATATTTATCATGGATTAATTGACTATTTTTGTGACTATGGGATTTTATCCCAAATCAAGAATCATTATAATACCCATTGTAATGGTATATATTAAATGAGGAACTACACCTTGTTTTATATTGTGAGGTAAATAATGATTCATGAAAACATTTTATGATCATTGTGGTAATATATTTAATAAATGAAGTGTACAAACTTAAACAAGTACCGACAAAAGTTAAAGAAGGTATACCATAAAAATTTTGGAGTTGGAAGAAATTATTTTTTTCCATAACATATAATTGAGAATGTGAAGGGTTTGTTACAGAATCTTCAGAAAACAGACATTCTTCATGAGGAAAAAAGTGTTTCTTTAGTGACTAGGAAAATGAATCAAGGTTTTATTACCTATACTTCCCTGAAAATTAAAATGAAAAATTAGAAATACATTCAATGTTATATGAGAGGGAGAACATCATTAAAATATATAGTGATAATGTCATATAAATTGATGAATTACATGATCATGATATACATGTTTTTCTATCAGAACATGTTCAGAATAACCTTGTGGAAGAAATTGTTCCTGATATAGAAGTTTATTACCGGATAACAATAGTGGTTATATAACCTAACTGATAGGGTTTTATTACTATTGGAGACAATGACTCATTGTTAGTCGATAATAATGATCCTATATCATACAAGGAATCATTTGATGGCACTGATGATTACAGGTGGAAAAAATGAATTTTGAAATAGAATACATATACATAAAACATGTATAAATTATGGTGGATCCTCTAAATGATATGAATATAATTAGTTTTAAAAGGAAAATAATGATTAAACTTTTCATGTATGGTTAGGATATTAACAATAATGCATAAATGGTATCAAAAGGGTAACAAATTATCAAATAAATAAAGATGATTAAAACATATTTCCATTCACCATTTTTAAATCCAATACAATTATACTATCTAAAATAGCATAGAATAACTATGAGATTTACCTTATGGATTTAAAACTAAAATGAAATATTGGGAACCTTTATGAAGATAACAACATAACATAACTAGAAGTTTTTAGGACTCTTGTTAATGCTAATATATTATTCATGTTATAGAGATCCATATACAGATTAATGAAATCATCTATGTTTTGAAACATTTATTTTGATGAACTGATAATTTAATTTTTTTATTGTGAAAACATTATGATACTTGTTCCTAAAAATAGTACAGTGAGATTTAAAACAATTTTCTAATAGTTTTATAGAATTAAAATTATTGTAAATGAGATACATGTCTTATAAAACATTAAGAATTTGTTTAATATATTCTTCCATATAAAAACAGTGGTGAACCATCATATGTTCTTAGTATCATGATTCATCATGATAAATATACGATACTGCATAGACTATAACAATGTTTATGTATTGATATTATATTAATGTAATTCAATATGGAATAATCTATGATAGAATTATCGCCAATGTAACATAGATTTAATCTTTCCAAGAAAATTTCTCCACAGACAAACTATGAGGGATAATGATTCGAAACTAATACTTATGTATCAGTTAATGGGTCATTATAGTATTCGATATTTTTTATTAATCAATAGATTTTATATACCTTAAGATATATTTGAATATATTTTGAATATCTAGGAGACATATATCTTAAGAATTTAAAATATTTCCTTATGTATCTGAGGTGAATAGATATATATTACATATTTATATAGAGGTACAGTGGAGATTATCATCATGAGATATTCAGATGTTAGCTTCCAAAAATATCTACATGATCTAAATGCATCATTAGGATAAAAATTGACCACAAATTGAGGGTACATAAGCTATAAAATCAAAAAAAAAATTAGTGGTTGAGGATTATATAGTAAATTCAGTATATATTGTGGCTTGTAATAAAGCAATATAGTAGTATGGAAATGAAATTTTATCCCAGGGAATGTTTTGGTTACTAAAATTAACCTCTCTATTATAGTTAACTGTGATAATGTAGAAGAATAGGCTCTCATAAATGAATGATTTTTACATCAGCTTACAAAGTATATACATAAAAATTATTATAAATTGTGGTATTTTTTATAAAAGTAGATGTTGCAGTGAATATTTTTTTATAGAAGAAAACAAGGTGGAACCCTTAACAAAACCATTTTCTTAAAAACATTATCTCCATTTGAGAGATATAAAACTAAACTTCCTTAGTATTTGGATATAGGTTAGTGGGAAATAGTTGGAATCGGTTCCCTTGAACCAAATTGTTTTTAATTGTACATGTTTTTATATTTGGTGAAATGAATAATAAATATTTAATATCAAATTTTGATCATAATTCTATGTGATTTAAAAATTATATTGTCTCATCGTTTCAATTGCATAAAAATAGGTTATATTAGCTCCCTAAAATGATGAGAACACTGATATTCTAGGATAATATCTCTAAATTATATCATCCTACTATCTTAATGAATAAATATAATGGGGAACATATTTATTATACTCTCATCTATGAGTTTATTTAATAGGATGACGCTTCATGACATGATGATCCCAATTGGATATATATGAGATGAGACGGTTTAGAGACTAACCCACTAATAGAAATTCCTAAAGATTCATGTAATCAAATTTCCCTATTTATGGAAATTTTTAAGGATATTTATACATTAATATAATTTTTAATCCATATCATGACACACACAATTACATGAATTTACAAGACATATGATACAATATTTTCATGCTAATATTGATATGTTGGGTGTGTTATATTTGATATGTTCTTAATTATAATTTCATGGTAGGATTTGTACAAAAAATATATATGGATGTAAATATCTCCAAACATTTATTGGAATAAAATCATCAAAATATATCCCACAGCAATGAATACGGAAATTCCTTCATTACTGATAATCATAGATGGAAATATTAAGCATTAATATTTTTGATTCATGTATACATCTCGGTTGATGAGATATCTATAGAAAGGGATTATATTAAACATCTCATTCTCATATACGGTTATCAATTATGATACATTAGCATCAACCCCTTGGGTTACATGAGATTTTTCTAAAAAGTAACAATGGAATTTAGGTAAATCTACCTACTCACAATGAAGAGGAATCGTAGAGTGTCACACATTAGTTGTTTCTATTAAAATCATTTCATAAAAATTCACTTTTAATTAATGGAATAAATATTTTTCCCAAGTGGTGGAATAATTCTATTTTGGTTTTATTGAATGTATAAATTAATTAAATATTTATGCATAGTAAAAAAAATTAATTATATTGATTTAGAATATTTTTTGTGTATATAATAATGAATCAGTAATTAATTAAATATTTACATTAATATTAAATAACTTTATAGGTGTAAATGTAGAATAAGATTAGTTCCACTGATAAAAATTAATTTCTAATATGCTAAAATATTATTTATCATTGCACCAATTAGAGAAAACCATGATAAAATTAAAATAATATTTTTATTACATGCAAAAGGTTCATTTTTTGGTTTAATAAACTACTATGGTTGTATAATAAATTAAATAAAATTTACCCCTAACTCATAACTCTATAATAATAATAATATATCTAGTATTATTTGTTTAATCTATATAGATAAACATTTTTCAAAATGAAATTCCATTCCCTCTCTCTTTAGATTGATAAATGACATAGATTTTCTTTTATCAAGAATGAGATATTGAACTTCCTCATGCATATTATAATTAATGATAGTGAAATGATGATTCTTCAATAAAAAATGAATTTTCATAGAAATATGGAATGTTTATTTATCCACCATGGTAGAACATGAAAATCTAATGGTGTTGTTTATTGATCAAAGGATTATGTTTGGGTCATTATTGGATGGATTTAATAAATGGATCCTATATGTGTAATGACGGTATACTGAATTGGTTTTATATGATCAACTTATTCATCAAAAAATTTCCTCAATGTCATGTTGAACATTTTTCATATAAAATTAAATTAATTAAATGTGTTATATGAAATTATCCATGTCCTGTGTTTCTATCATGTTTGATTAGATATATTTTAATTGGTGATGGATACCATATCAATTATACAATGGAATATCTTTTTAATTAGACAATTTTTGAGTCAGGCCCAATGCTATTAAGAATTTATAATATTTTTGGAAAAATAAAATTGCATCAGAGTGGTCTCATTAAAATTTTTAATCTTTTTTTCTATTCTTGATAATTAAAAATTTAAATGTTAATGTTCTTCTTTAATTATTAATTGACTATTAATCATCCCTTGAGAACTTTTCTTTCCCCACTTTATTTCACTATTTCATAAAACCAAATGGATTAGAAATTATTGATAAACACATTCTAATAACCCATATAGTGGTTAAAATATTTCATTCTAGATAACATAATGATACATGGAATATATACCTCTATAAAAAATTGTATTCGCTTTATCATTACACAAGGAGAGAAACATGGACTCTAAGTAGTAACATAACCAATAACCACTATTTCAATTAAATGAACCACATTTAGACTAGCTAATGGGGTACATGGTTTTTATAATATACATAACATGAAGTCCATGTGTTTTTGTTGAAAACAAATTGAGAATTATATGTAAAATAATTAATGTGCCATATATATTCAACACATGATGCATACAAGGTAGAATACTTGAAACATTATACACAATATTTGTATCCTTTCTATACATCATGTACCTAATTAATGACTATGTAATTTGAACATTGAATCCTTAGGAATTTACTATATATACTCGATGAAGAAAATTACAAATGGTGTGGTCAACTAACACATGTTGTGTACATTACATATTTATAGAGTTATATTAATCTATATTAATTACTCAGTAAAATATCATCTATATGAGTTATGTGTGTCAAAAAAATGATTGTACATGTTTTTTGTTACTATTTATTTTATATTTGATTCTTTATTAATTCTATGTAATATTCAGAACAACTTGTCATATATGGTTGTTTCGTACTAATGTATCAATGATCATTAAGTTATCTGATATATTTAATATTCACGTGTCCACTGTGTAATTTAATTTAAACTACATGTCGTGAAACTTTAGAAAATGAAATATTTTCAATTTTCATATGAAAAAATTTATTAAATAAGATCCATGATATGCAGTTCAGACATATAATCCATGTCTCATCCAAGTACATAGTTGTGCACAATTTTATTAAATTTTGAAATATATTAAATTATTTTTTTTATTTAAATTAAAAATGGATGGGAATATCACGGTTTATTCGATGGAATAATATCAAATGAATTAATTAATTAATATGATAATTATTCTAATTAATTTTCAATATTTTATCTCATTGAAGGAAAATTTGAATTTAATTCCTACTAGTTATATCAAATTCATAGTTATTAAAGTGTTAGACCAAATATGATATTGGACCATTCCAATTTTTTATTACTGGTTTAATTACATTAAAATTTATTTCATGGTTTTAATAATATATTTTTTAAAATTAAATATAATATTACTATTTAATACCACTCTACTTTAATATATAGGATATATATTATAAGAGTTATTTTATGTATTTTCGCATAAAAACTCCTTTGGTCACCCTCACATGTGAGTGAGTTATAAAATATGTGTACTAAATATGATTATTTTAGGGTTAATTAAGTTTAATAAAGGTGAAATACAGGTTGAGGGGGTTCAATAGAGAACTACGTAGAAACCAACCCTAGAAATAAAGAGTATGATATGTGGGATACTCAAAATCATGCTAATATGAGCACAATTCTTTTTCCTAGTATCACGGGATAATTTATTGTCTACACCATAAATCAAAAATCATATAAATCTCATGAAAATGAAATTTATTTAGTTATTATCATTTTTTATATTTCATTATTTCATTTATGGATTACAGAATGTGATTACATAAATAAATATAATAATATGTAATGATGAAATTAAAAAAATTGATTATGAAATTTTTTTAACTTATGCTTTGATAACCCCCTGATTAGTATCCACCTAATATTTATAAGACATGTATAGGATATAATAATAATTTTTTGAAAAAATATATAAATTAACCTAAATAATATTATGTTATACTAATCCTTCCAATATTTGATCATTAATGAAACTATAGAACTATGTTTTAGATCATCCAGTGTTGAGAAAATACCATTTATTAGTGAGATGTTATGATTTTTTGAGATGACTTATCCATTTTACGTCAACAATAGTATCCATTTCATAAATTAATATAACATGGATGAATCTTATACAAAAACTTATGTTGTAGATTCACGATTGGGGAGTCCACTTAATTGATAAAAGAGATGTTATCCCACATTTGGAAAACATTATCCAACAAATAAAATATGTATGATCAATTTATCAATCCCCAGCTTGATTTATGAGAAGGTGAATATGGATAATTAACAATAGATTATATAAGAGACAATATATTCGGATTCTAATGGTTAGGGATATTAGAACATGATATAATATTTTGAAATATAAAATAATATATAATTTCATCTCAGCTTTGGTATCTATATAATGTAATAATAATATTCTCAAAATTATTATAGAATCAAATTGAAGAATAAAAAATGCAAACACTATCCCAGTGAACAATAATGGATAAAAATATCCTTACCAATAAAAACATCTTGGAATGGTAAATGATCTTCTTCATTACACTACACCATTAATGGAATTTTTATGTGGGGTAATCGTTAATTCATAATGATCCCTCTAAGAATGGGAGCAATTAAGAGATAAATTTCTATGAGAAATAGCTAGATGATTCTTTTTGTTTTAATTTTTCAATTCTATATTTGATGTCTAGTGAACTTAAAAAATAAAATCATAAATTGGATAAAATAAAATGGTATGTCATCTTTCTGATCATTATCATGAGAGTCAAATAGAACAATAGTTTGAGTTACCTAAAGCACTCATCATGTGAAACCATTGACAAGGTGTTTTGATTATATATAACATTTCTAAAATGAATGAATTCATCCAAAAACAAGATATTAAACGGATTAAACTATATGATCAATTGTGTTATGGTCTCATTATCAACTATATTCTACAATGAAACACTATATTTATATTTAATTTCATCATGGATAGATTTTAAAATTCACTCTCATATCACCTCAAATTAATTCAATGGATTGATAATGAAAGTATTTCTAATTTTTTTACAATATGGTGAATAGGAGGAAAGGAATAGAATAGATCACCAAGGACATGTATTTTTGTAAGTGTTCAATTCAATGACAGTTAAAGAAGTGAAAAATTAAGAGGGATGTGAGGGAGAATTCTGTTATTTGTTTTTGATGAGGGATGAACATAAACTGGAAAAAACCTCACAATTGGAAGGAGGATAAGTGATTCTTAATATATGTTAATTTTTTTATAATATATTATATATTTATATGAATTTATTATTTGATAAAACATATTATTATCACATTTTAATATAAATTAATGAGCCTAGTAATTTCAAATGTTTTTTTGGGTGAGTTTCATTTGTAGGAAACCAGTTAAACGATGCTAAAACACTATTCGTTAGTGGACAAAGAAGATAATATTTTAGAGGATGGTCATTCTAAATAACAGAGGAGACATTAGTGGATCAAGAAGATACCCAAAAATTATATTCTATAGCGTTATTTTTTTTATAGTGGATAAGTTATAGTATTCTTTAATTTAGGGATGACACCCTAGTGGACCACTTGAAAACCATTGACATTCAAGAGACATGATATTGTTATGATATTTGGGAGAATAAACATATTTAGATATTCTATTCATTACAAGTGAGTGTTTCTTAGAATTGGGGCCCAAGAAAAAATTGGTTTGTACATAACATTACATGTTATATTAAATTAAATGTATATTAGGAAATTTTATCAAATACTAGTCATTATTCTGTATAAAATTAATGTGATACAATATTAAGGTATCTATTTCATCCAACGTGATTATAATAATTCCCCACTATGATGTCAATATTGAGATGCTACAACAATATATCCAAATTATTTGTTCATACTATAATTATTCTGATATATTATGGGGAATATATTTTTTCCACAATTTGGTGTGAGTTATTTTAAGAGGATGAATCATTATATGTAAATTTTTTCAACTAATGATCCTCCGTATTAGAAATATGAGGAAAACCCATCTAACTGGAATTACAAGAATTTTAATTTCATTAGATATAACATTCTATGATCATTTCTAACAATCTATATACATTATGATTATTATAAATATATATCTTAACACAGTTATATAGATGTAATGACAAAATATTCAATTCAACATATTTATGCTAAGTGGGATTCATTTGGTTCCCCATGAATGTTACATTCTTAATGAGCAAGTGAATGAAAAAATTTCACATTACAATTATGGAAGATAATATCTCTACCCTTTGATTAGAATGTAACCATCAATATTAATCCCATAGATAAAGAGATGATGACATATTAATTCTTGATAATAAAATAATTATACATTGATCATTAATATTTATGAAAAAATTATGAAACTTTATTGATGATATTTAATGAAAAAGTGAGTAAATTACATAGTCCATATTCATATGTTTTTACAAAATTCCATTATTAACTTCAAAATGTTGTGTTCCTTAAAAATTTATAAATAGTAATATGAGGTTATAAGAAATCCCACCTAACGACCATGAGGGTGAATCCAATAGATTAACACGTTAAATTTTTTACTGATCTCATTTCAATTCAATATTAATTTAACAATTGGTATTAATATATTTATAATTTCTAAGGATTAGTTTTAATTAGTTTTTATTGATCTCATAATTCAAATTAATATTCAGTTGAATTGAAATTATTTAATTATATGGATATGGAATATTTATTTTCATATGTAAATAATTATTAAATATAAAATTATTTATTCATTTGAGTATTCAATGAATTCATTAGAAGATAATTGAAAAAATAGGGGGTCTGATGATAAATATTATTTTAAAAAGTGGTAAAATAATAATTATCATTACTTGAGGTAGTACACACCACAAGAAAATTACAATAATATATTTATTAAAAATAATGGGCTTGTTTAAGCATTTAATAAATTTTTTAGGGTTTATTTTCCATTAAATAATATTTAACCCTAACCCATATCTCTTTAAATATACTATTGTAGATAATATTATAGGGTTAGTTGAATTGGAATATCATTATGTATAATTAAATATAGAGCTCTCTCATCCTATTTAATAACCAATTGATGTTTTAGAGTTTCATCTCTCAAGACCATGGGATTATCCCCCTCCTCCATATTATCAAAAACAACAGTATATAGATGATTCATTATAGAAAAATGAATTTTTGTAGTGATTATGGGAAAAAACATAACAATATTAATCTTCCATTCTTGATAACATAAATCAATCAGTGTTGTTTGGAAATAAATTGATTATGTGTATGTCACCACAAGAGGTATTCTTCAAATGGATTTGGCTTATGAAATATCTATATACCATAAGGGTTTATGATTATCAATATCATCATTGAAGAATGATCTCATTATTGAGGTAAACATTATTAATGTCAAACTAAAATATTTATAAATTTAACATGATAAATCCCCACAATTTTTCATTTTCCTTTAAAGAAATCAGAACAATTCTTCTATTCGTATGGATCCCACAATTTGTATAACACTAAATATACATTTAATATTAAATTTTCATAGTTATTCCAAGAACCCATAATCTCTTTCCCTACACCCAATACATTCATCTCTTGTACACTCCAATGTACCCATTAACCATGGATTCCCTTGAAAAAAGGATGCTTTGGGTTTTCCCCAATGAAAAAGTAGAAACTTTCAAGAGGTAAATATAATGGATTCCCTTAATAATGGGGTTCCCTATTAGGAACACACTATAGGAGAATCTCTAATCTAAATGATGGATTTATTCTCTATTAAATGAGAAATTATGAAAAGGGAATACAACCCTCCAATTATAATCCCATGTTTCATCATACATGATTCCACACTAACTCCTCTTTTCATGTCCCTTTACTATAAGATGTTATTAATATGTAAGGATTGGATTCCAATTTTAGCGGATTAAAAAATATTGATCCCATTTTACAATTTATGTATCCTATTGGTGATACAATCAATGAGAAAAGGAACACTACAACAAGAATCCAGAACGATTATTTTTTATCTATATCATTATTAACACTCTCATGCAATTTAACTAATCATACATATTTTATTTCTCAAACCAAGTGTCCCTTAGGATATCTTATAGCTCTATGATGATCTCTTTATTCACATATCATGAATTCCTCAAATCCTATACTGCAACTCTGTGTAATCCCCAGTCTACCTTCATATGTTGTCCTCTAATTTGTAAACACCATGGAGTACCATGTTGTAACATATTTCATTATAGATATTTCACAATCACATTACTTTGGAACAAAAATTTCTATTACATATGATATTAAGATACACTATATGGTCCTATCATATGACAATAAACAATGTCAGTAAATGTAAAGGATCGTTTATTATTATTTCAAGGGAATATGATGGCATCCCCCTTTAGGAATTATCATTTTTCTAATGGAAATTAAAACCCATACTCAAGTATACATATTCATCATGAAATTATGTATATCATTCCCTCACGTATCTATATTCGTATATTCCCAGGAATCAATTTTATTAAGGTCATATCCCTAGTTAAACATTCATTATTGAGCCATATTACATAGAAAATCTTTCCACCTCATGGAATGATATATTCCATAATAGTAACCATCACTTATCATTCACATGGGTTGTATTATATTTGATCTACCATGTGAATCATACCCATAATGTCATTAAAAACCCATTATCATTGGGCCATTTTCCTTTGGGGTTAAATAAAAATGGTTGATCATGCATAAGTCCAACACCATCAATTTTGAATAGGTTTTTTAAAATAATCCATATCACACAATGATAAACTACATTGTTCATCTCCTTGCTCACAACCATGACTAGGAAAAACTCAACCTAGGAGATTTTTATTCCTATTCCCATATGGTATATATGAATACACTTTATAGTTCAATTACAACTCCATAAAATATTAAAACTTTGTGAATATAATAAATCCATGGGTTCCACATTTTGTGGATTTAGAATATACCAACCAAAATTATGTATTTCCAATAAGTAAATTAAATATAATGGACCGCTAATGCATATAACTATTTATTTATATATATGGATTCAATAAATCATTATCATAGGTGGTTATTGGGTAAGTTCATCAAATTTTTGAATGATTAATAGAATAATGTGAATTAATGAGAGATTCCTAATGTAGGTAAATACCCCCCAAAGGTATGTGATGTGATTGATCTCCCATACACTAAACCAATGAATATTTCATCACATCAGTAGACAATATCAAAAGTAAAAAACTAATTTTTAAAAAACCATCTTTAATGACATCAATTGTCACAGATCAGGGATCAATTATGTGTTTTCAATGTTTCCAACATCCCTATTCAAAATTGATGAAAAAAATTGTAAACTCAATGTGATTTATTTATTTATAGTGAATATTATGAAACAATAGACTATAATTCATTTTAATTTCCATTTTTTTCCTGAAAAAAATGTACAACTAAAATGAATCATTTACATATGAAATGTAATTTGAAATACTGTACTTACATTTGAAATTGTTCAGATCATTATACTATTTTATTGTGTTTTCAATTAAATGTACCCTTTGAAAATATTCCTCTAAACCACTTGGGTGTCATCTTCATCCAATTGATTCATCAAACTTCCGGTACTAAAAGGTCAAAATACTATGAAAACAGGTAATATTAACCCATTTGGTACCTAAAACACAAAGTGTTAATACTTTGTTGAGAGGCTACCAATGATACTACACTATCCCATCTATATAGGGTGAACACTAGT
Organism: Viscum album; assembly: GCA_963277665.1. Lineage (NCBI taxonomy): Eukaryota > Viridiplantae > Streptophyta > Magnoliopsida > Santalales > Viscaceae > Viscum > Viscum album. Next base: position 1,958,818,558 of record OY728127.1, read on the forward strand.
GTCTGTTATAATTGAATCCAACAAGTCCTTCCCATCAATATAATGTTGTCACAAATCCATTTTATCCAGAAAATATCACCATCCATGTTTGAAGTATATCCATATATCATTACGATAAATAAATACATTAATATATTGAAGTACATTTGATGAACAACTATAACCTCATTCAATCTTTGGGGGTTTCATAATAGAGCTTCAGAAATCTTTTAGAGAAACCAGTATCAGGAATTCATCACCATATAGTGGCATCAATAGGATTCCAACAAATAGATCATTCCCCCAGTCACCCATACCCATGTATCTTGGACATATGACAAGAAACTATGATCTCTATATTAATTTTCATGAGATCATATTCATTATTCCATTTTATAAACCCAATAACCCACCAAAATGGATGCTGGGGAGTGGGATCATACCCTTATTCATTCCCAGATAATCATCCTACATACTCTAATAATAACAAGATTACATTTATATAATTAAACATCCAAATATGTCCCCATAATAACATCGTCAAAAAATGAAAGATACAAGAATTGTGATTTTCCAAAATCTACTATGGGATAGACATAAAATTATATTATTATTATATAATTCCATATAAATATTTGGGTGGATGTTTATGTAAATGACTATTGCCTTTTCCACACCTAATGTTGTATTTTTTGTATCTTGATTGTTATGGTTGGGCTTGGTAATTTGTATATCTTGACAACCCACCATGAGGGATCCTATATCCCTACAACCTTTTAGAATAAAAATTTGTATATTATGATGGAATCCATAATGTGGGATTATATTACAACATTTATATAAGAATAAATTCATTATAACCTAGTATAAATTTATAAATAATCATACTCCTCTACCCCCATTAACATGAAGATGTCTGATGACATGGATAAATGACTGTGGAATGGCTATGACATATCTACACCCAATTAGAAGGGACCCATCAACATATTCTCAATACTGGAAGAAGATGTTTTCCAAAGGGTTTTATACCAATGATTTGAAGAAACCATTGTTATAGGAAGCATTTCCCAATATTTTGTTCAAACAGTTGGAAATGTGTTATTATAATTAAGATATCCCAACGGTTTACTCAAACCATTGGGAAATATATACTTTACCAAATATATTACAACGGTTTATTAAAAATGTTTGAAAATAGAAGATTTCCGAATGGGTTTTAATAATTTTTGGGAATTTTTTCCCCAAATACACAATATCCCACCTCCCAATCTGCTCGATTGTACACCCTAATCCGAAGATCCTCCAAAAGGTCTCTCATTACCTTAGGCCATGAAACTTCTTTCACCCATAGATCCATCTTCAATCAATGAATTTATTTTATTTCTAAAATTAAAAATAGTAAGTGTTACTTTATTTCTAATGTTCTACATCTATTTTTGAAGATTTCTATAATGATTTGGGCTAAATCAGAGTTCATGAGGTCTGTGGCATACTGAACTCTTTGATTTTTTCTCAATTTTTTGTTCTACACTTCAATGATGGTAGTGGGATTGTTTGGTAATATGGTATGCAGGTGGGTAATAGATATTAGGATGGTCCATGTGAATGTATTGGGGATATTTGGGATAGTGGTATAGGTCATTTTCCATTTTCTAGTGGGTGATATGGTAGTTTCTATGGACTTTACTTGATTTGAAAATTGGATTTGAATTTTGTATATATAGTTTTTGTTCAATTAATATTGGGAAGGGTATTGATATTGAGGATGAATTGGCTATTGTTTGGGTAATGGATTAGAATTGTGATGTTTTTTGGATTTGGTATAGGTAATTTTTAAGGTATTATATAGGTATTACCACCCTTGAACACCCCCCCTGGACACCCCCACCCTAGTGGAAACCCCCACCCCCTGGACAACCCCCCTTGACACCCCCCCCCCATTAGACAACCACCCCCCTAGACACCCCAACCCCCTTGGACAGCCCCCACCCCCTGGACAACCCCACCCCTGGACACCCCCAACCCCCTAGACACCCCACCCCCACCACCTAGACACCCCTCACCCCCAATGGAGAACACCAACACCCTCGAAACCCCCTGGACACCCCCTGTACAGCCCAATCCCCTTGGATAGCCTCCCTTGATAGCCCTTACCCCTAACACCCCCACCACCCAAGACACCCCCACCCTAGGGACACCCTCCACCCCCTTGGACAACCCCCACCCCCTTAGACAGCCCCCTAGACACCGCTGCACCTCCTGGACACCACCGCACCTCCTAAGTTCGTGGATACATTTTTAAATTGGAGTTAACAAGGTAAGTGGTTTCCCCTTTCCCCAATGAAATTTTTTATGTGACCCATATAATATTATAAATTGAATTTGTCATGTTTTGATAAATTGAATAGGTTTTTTAGAATGAAATGGCTAATTCATGATGTTTTTCCTTTCATAATAAATAATATGGTAATAAATAAAATTACCCTTAGGGGGATGAAAGGGGGTAGGGGGGTTGTCCAGGTTTAGGGGATGTCTAGGTGGGGGTGGTTTGTCCAGGGGTAGGGGGCTTCAGGTTGGGTAGTGGCTATAGGTATAGCATCCCGTCTTATTATAACATAACTTTCATTCCATTACACGGAACTGAGGATCTTTAAGGTTTAGTGTCTTGGAAACAAGGAACATAAAACATGAAACAAAAAAAAACATTCTTCTTAAACACTTGAAAGGATTCTCCTCATGTTCACCCTAGGCTCATTACTGCATCTCATAACCTGGGGAAATACATCAAAAGAAAGGGTGAGCAGAAGGCCCAGCAAGGGAAACAAGTGAAACATTTTACATATGAACTTGAGAAACATCAATAAAGTCATGAAATGAACTTTAAGGCATGAAAATTAAATCATGAGGCGTATCATAATAAAAATAAAACATTTTCATAACTTGAAGATGTGGCTACAACATTTAATATTTACAATCATGAACATATCACCAAGGTCCATCCCCAAGGTGTCATTTGAAAATTACCAAGGCTATTCACCATGGTATCGTGAAAATTGTAATCTCTAGTGGTTACATCATTACCCAATGCATTGGAGCGCTATCAGGGCACACCCTTAAATTTGCCTTTATTATCATGTGATCCACATATATCATCATCAAACATTTCATAAATAACCCATATAGAATAAAATAAATGGGTTTCATTTCATAATCATAATGTTTTAAAAACTGCTTTAAAGACATGATCTTTACGTCACTTTAAACCCATGGAAGGGGAGAGCGGGTTTCATGTATGTAAATCCCAGAATTTAAAATAGAACATTTTTGTATATATGTGAATAACCTTTTAGAAATAAGAGCTTTTATTATTCACTTAATAACATAAAAGAACTTTAGAAAAAGAGAGATACATTTTGAGACGAAAATTCTGCAGCATAACGGCTATGTTACGAGGTTTTAGAAGACATTAAAAAGAGAGGGAAAATGGTTCAAACATTCATAAATGAACCATAAAACAGTATACGGACAGAATAAGAAGGATACATGACAATGGTAATGAAATTTCAAGGACATATCATTTGAAATGAAAAACATGGAAGGAAGACAAAAATTAGATTTCTCTTATGAAAGTTCGGCAGCCTAACGGCGTTACATAAACTTCAAACAAAATGATTTGAAAAGATAAAATAGGGTCTCTAATCATGTGAACATAAGAGTTCAGTATGATAGATATAGAGATAATTCCCCAACATAATTAAAAAGGAACTTGAAAGACTTGACATGAAAGTAGAATTTTGAAAAGAATGAGAAGGGTGAAAGAATCCCCTAAAAAATTCGGGATCCTAACAGCGCCACTTAAAACATCGAAATACTGAATTGAAGAGATCAAATGGGGTCTCTAATCATATGAAAATAAGAGTCCAGTATGACAGATATAGAGATCATAACCCAACATAACAAAAAGGAACTTGAAATAATTGACATGAAAGTAGAACTTCAAAACGGGAAGGGTGAAGAACCACTTAAAAATTCGGCAGCCTAACGGCGCCACTTAAAACATCAAAATACTAAATTGAAGAGATCAAATGGGGTCTCTCATCATATGAACATAAAAGATCAGTATGATAAATTTAGAGATCATACCCCAACATAATAAAAAGGAGCTTGAAATACTTTACATGAAAATAGATCTTGAAAAATGAGAAGGGAGAAAGAATCCGTTACAAAAATTTCGGCAGCCTAACGGCGCCACTTAAAACTTCATAAAACGAAATAATGAGAGTGAGAGGGGATCTATCATTATATGAACATGAAAAGGGCAGTGAGAGGAGTATAAAAGAACATCCACCAACATAATAACATGGAGCATAAAAGAATTGACATAAAAGAGATCACTTGAAAATAAAGAGAGGGGTCGAATCCATTACCTTAAAACGTAACTCTAAAAACTCAACGGTTTGGACCTTGAGGGCTTGGGGGAACCTTGGGAGGACTCCTTGGGAGGAAAGGATACCAGAACGTCGTTGAGGGAGAGTGGGGAGTCGAATGGATGAGAGGATGGATTGGTATTTATAGGGAATGTGAGAGGACAAGGCATTAATGGCCAAGGGACACCTCATTAGTGGTTTTGGAAAAACCATGGGCTTGCCCATGGTATTTTCCCATGGTATTGGCCACTTGGGAAACCTCATACCTTATCTTACTATTCATAAGTCGACCATATTGATTACATACTTAACACATCATTTAATGATGTCATTAAACACCCGTAACTTAAAAACAGTATTTTCACTATTCATCGAAAATTCAACTTTCTCAGAATAATCCCAAAATTTCACCTTAACCTAATATCAATGTTCTGATTTAAAAAATGAAATCCATTTTATAAAAATAATTTTCTAAATATTTTTTATTGAATTTATAATTAAAAGCACTATTCATCGAAAATTTATTTTTTTCAGAAAAATCCCCAAAAAGTACCTTAACATAATATCGATGCTCTGAGTTCAAAAACGAAGTCCATTTTATAAAAATATTTTTAAAAATATTTTTAATTAAAATTTTAATTAAAAAACACTATTCATCTGAAAAATCTAATACTTGAATAATAATTTATGAAATCGATATTTAACCATTTTATTGAATCACATTACTTAATCAAAGTTCCTAGCTTATTTTAATACTTTCTTTAAGTGAGATTAATAATCCATTTGTACACATTATTGATCCTAATCATAAAATCACTATTTATAATTAACTATTCATCACAAATCAAGTTGATCTTATTAGACTCTAAATTTTGTAATGAACATAATTGTAGAAGACCATTTTTTGAAAATCATTACACATTTATAATTATTTAGGGTTTACATAAACATATTTAAAATATCCTTTTTCTAAAATTCATCAAAAATATGCATACTATATTTATCTGGTCATTTGAAAATTCATAAAAGAAATCGAAATTTTTATTTAAAACAAAGGATTACACAAGACAGTTACGGTCTCCTTACATAGCCCCTTATCACACAAGCATAGGACCTATGTGTGAGGTGTGCTAAGGTGAGAGAATCCGAGGGAGGATCGACCAACATCGCACGAGTAGTAATTTCTATTAGTTTGAACTTCTCGCGAAGGAGATCCCGTTCTAGCTTTATACGATGAAGTTCAGCTTGGGTTTGGTCCAGAGCAAAGCCCAGTGGTGCTACCTCCTTCCCAAGTTCTGTTAGATGGGCTTCGATCAGTCCAAGACTACTGGGTGAGGCCATCGAATCTTCTTTCTATATTAATTAACCAAGATTTCTTTTATTTAGAGACAATAGTCAAAACGTTTAGTTTCTAGCAGTCATATTTACAAATGGTCAAATAACAGTCAAAACCCAATAGTCTCATTTTAATTATACTCATGTTATCAAATGAAACATTTTTGTTGAGTATAAAAATAAAATAAAATAACACATAAAATTAGGAAAAAATATTTATTTAAAATTTCGGGTCGTTACAATCTTCCCCCATTAAGAAATTGCATCCTCGCAATTTTTAAAAATTGGGTTTTGAAATTTCATTGAAAGTCCCACATCGGAAAAGGAGTCAGTAAAACTATTACTTTAAAATAAAGAAAGGGAAGTACAAAGGTCACCCGAGTTAACCCACACTAGGATTCCATGTAGGAAAACATGGACATGGAGGAGAAAACAAAGGATCATGTTCTGAGGGAGAGTGATAGAGAAAATGATTAGGAGAAATTTAACCATAAGAAAATCCCAAACTTATGATGTGTGTAAATGGTCTTTGATTACCTAGTAGGAAATGTAAACTAACAACATTTTTGTTTTATGTTTCTTTTCATAATTTTGAGGAATTCATTTACTACATAGAACAAAAACATAAGAAAATATACCTAACTTCAAGTAGAGTTTCATCCTTTAATAAGTCCCTACCAACACTAATCTTTTCTCCAAAATATGAGAATTCAAAATCACTTGGTCTCATAAAAGCACAAGAATCATCTTCTAGAGAATCACATAATCTACAAAAGATTAACCATCTATTTCTTCTATCTTTAAACATTATCCCAAAAACAAAAAGGTTAAGGTAAAACAACTCTTCAAAAAGAAAGAATCCCATAGGAATGGAAACTACTTTTAAATCTTCAAAGTTCCATGGTACTACCCAAAGTTCATCATAGACCATTCCATAAATAACAGTCCTTAAAATTCCTCAAAATAAACCATACTAAGATTGAGGCCCAAATACAAGAAGGATTTGATAATGTAGTCTTCCAAAAAAACTTCATTGTTCATCTCCAGACAACATCAACCACTCCTAACATCTTATAACAAAAGTATCTAACCTAAACATATTTTACCCAAGATAGGTTAATCATTCCCATAAGTAACCTAAATTACTATGAGTCCACCTTAAATTAATCAATTCTTCAAAATATAAGTCAAACTTACTCCTCAATGAAAATACTATAGTAATCTATTTAACTCGATCATATAGGGTCCCCAAAATAGTGAACGTCTTCCAAAATAATAATCATCTTTTAATACCCTAATCATCTTTGTCATATTAATACGGAAATTGTTGCATTTCCTATCACATTGGTTGTTGGGACACGTTATTCCATTTCCCACCATTAACTAAGAAGAGAAAGTACAATTAGAGGCTTAAATACTTAACCAATAATCATGAAAAGGAACTTAAAGCATATAAGGATAACTTGTAGAAGAAAAGTATACCCTATCTTGTGATCCCCTAGGTTCCCATCTAGGTTATCCATGATCATATATTCTTATATGAATCTTTATTTTATTTTATCTTTGTTCCTTTAACAATGGTTCGTACCAAGCTTATGAATTTACCAAAGCATATCCCTCGGGAGTGTCGTAACCAAGAGTGCAGCAAGGCCCATTTTCGTGTACCAGTTCCCGTTCGAGTCTAGCTCAAAGTGGTGTTTTCGGGTTTCACCCCTATGTACATCTGTGCCAGAGCCACCTCTACCTGCTCGTATCCAGACAGGGATGTATTTGCTTGGCAACCCCTTACTCAATACTCACCAAAATACCAGGAAGATTTTCTATATTTAATATTTTCTATAGGGTTCTTCCTAGAGTTTTCATATCCTAATTTCCACAAATAACTAAACCATCCTTTGATACCAACTATAGCATCTCGTCTTATTATAACATAACTTTCATTCCATTACACGGAACTGCGGATCTTTAAGGTGTAGTGTCTTGGAAACAAGGAACATAAAACATGAAACAAAAAAAACATTCTTCTTAAACACTTGAAAGGATTCTCCTCATGTTCACCCTAGGCTCATTACTGCATCTCATAACCTAGGGACATACATCAAAAGAAAGGGTGAGCAGAAGGCCCAGCAAGGGAAACAAGTGAAACATTTTACATATGAACTTGAGATACATCAATAAAGTCATGAAAAGAACTTTAAGGCATGAAAATGAAATCATGAGGCATATCATAATAAAAATAAAACTTTTTCATAACATGAAGATGTGGCTAAAACATTTAATATTGACAATCATGAACATATCACCAAGGTCCATCCCCAAGGTGTCATTTGAAAATTACCATGGTTATTCACCAAGGTATCGTGAAAATTGTAATCTCTAGTGGTTACATCATTACCCAATGCATTGGAGCGCTATCAGGGCGCACCCTTAAATTTTCCTTTATTATCATGTGATCCAAATATATCATCATCAAACATTTCATAAATAACCCATATAGCATAGAATAAATTGGTTTCATTTCATAATCATAACGTTTTAAAAACTGCTTTAAAGACATGATCTTTACGTCACTTTAAACCCACGGAAGGGGAGAGCGGGTTTCATGTATGTAAATCCCAGAATTTAAAATAGAAAATTTTTGTATATTTTTGAATAACCTTGTAAAAATAAGAGCTTTGCGTATTCACTTAATAACATAAAATAACTTTAGAAAAATATAGAGACATTTTGAGATGGAAATTCTGCAGCATAACGGCTATGTTACGAGGTTTTAGAAGACATTAAAAAGAGAGGGAAAATGGTTCAAACATTCATAAATGACCCATAAAACAGTATATGGACAGAATAAGAAGGATACATGACCATGGTAATTAAATTTCAAGGACATACCATTTGAAATGAAAAACATGGAAGGAAGACAAAAATTAGATTTCTCTTATGAAAGTTCGGCAGCCTAACGGCGTTACTTAAACTTCAAACAAAATGATTTGAAAAGATCAAATAGGGTCTCTCATCATGTGAAAATAAGAGTTCAGTATGATAGATATATAGATAATTCCCCAACATAATTAAAAAGTAACTTGAAATACTTGACATGAAAGTAGAATTTTGAAAAGAATGAGAAGGGTGAAAGAATCCCCTAAAAAATTCGGCAGCCTAATGGCGCCACTTAAAACATCAAAATACTGAATTGATGAGATCAAATGGGGTCTCTAATCATATGAACATAAGAGTCCAGTATGATTGATATAGAGATCATACCGAAACATAACAAAAAGGATCTTGAAATAATTGACATGAAAGTAGAACTTCAAAACGGGAAGGGTGAAGAACCACTTAAAAATTCGGCAGCCTAATGGCGCCACTTAAAACTTCAAAATACTGAATTGAAGAGATCAAATGGGGTCTCTCATCATATGAACATAAAATATCAGTATGATAAATTTAGAGATCATACCCCAACATAATAAAAAGGAGCTTGAAATAATTTACATGAAAATAGATATTGAAAAATGAGAAGGGAGAAAGAATTCGTTACAAAAATTTCAGCAGCCTAACGGCGCCACTTAAAACTTCATAAAATGAAATAATGAGAGTAAGAGGGGATCTCTCATTACATGAACATGAAAAGGGCAGTAAGAGTAGTATAAAAGAACATCCACCAACATAAGAACATGGAGCATAAAAAAATTGACATAAAAGAGATCACTTGAAATGAAAGAGAGGGGTCGGATCCCTTACCTTAAAACGTAACTCTTAAAACTCAAAGGTTTGGACCTTGAGGGCTTGGGGGCACCTTGGGAGGACTCCTTGGGAGGTAAGGAGACCATAACTTCGTTGGGGGAGAGTGGGGAGTCGAATGGATGAGAGGATGGCTTGGTATTTATAGGGAATGTGAGAGGACAAGGCATCAATGGCCAAGGGACACCTCATTAGTGGTTTTGGAAAAACCATGGGCTTGCCCATGGTATTTGCTCATGGTATTGGCCACATGGGACACCTCATAACTTATCTTACTATTCATAAGTCTACCATATTGATTACATACTTAACACATCATTTAATGATGTCATTAAACACCCGTAACTTAAAAACTGTATTTTCACTATTCATCGAAAATTCAACTTTCTCAGAATAATCCCAAAATTTCACCTTAACCAAATATCAATGCTCTGATTTAAAAAATGAAATCCATTTTATAAAAATAATTTTCCAAATATTTTTAATTAAATTTTTAATTAAAAGCACTATTCATCGAAAATTTATTTTTTTCATAAAAATCCCCAAAAATTACCTTAACATAATATCGATCCTCTGAGTTCAAAAATGAAGTCCATTTTATAAAAATAATTTTCTAAATATATTTAATTAAAATTTTAATTAAAAAACACTATTCATCCGAAAAATCTAATACTTGAATAATAATTTCTCAAACTGTTATTTAACCATTTTATTGAATCGCATTACTTAATCAAAGTGCCTAGATTATTTTAATACTTTATTTAAGTGAGATTAATAATCCATTTGGACACATTATTAATCCTAATCATAAAATCACTATTCATAATTTACTATTTATCAAAAATAAAGTTGATCTTATTAGACTCTAAATTTCGTACTGAACATAATTGTAGAAGACCATTTTTTGAAAATCATTACACATTTATAATTATTTAGGGTTTACATAAACATATTTAAAATATCCTTTTTCTAAAATTCATCAAAAATATGAATACTATATTTATCCGGTCATTTGAAAATTCATAAAAGAAATCGAAATTTTTATTTAAAACAAAGGATTACACAAGACAGTTACGGTCTCCTTACATAGCCCCTTATCACACCAGCATAGGACCTAAGTGTAAGGTGTGCTAAGGTGAGAGAATCTGAGGGAGGCTCGGCCAACATCACATGAGTAGTAATTTCTATCAGTTTGAACTTCTCGCGAAGGCGATCCCGTTCTAGCTTTATACGATGAAGTTCATCTTGGGTTTGGTCCAGAGAAAAGCCCAGTGGTGCTACCTCCTTCCCAAGTTCTGTTAGATGGGCTTCGATCAGTCTAAGACTACTGGGTGAGGCCATCGAATCTTCTTTCTATATTAATTAACCAAGATTGCTTGTATTTAGAGACAATAGTCAAAACGTTTAGTTTCCAGCGGTCATATTTACAAATGGTCAAATAACAGTCAAAACCCAATAGTCTCATTTTAATTATACTCATGTCATCAAATGAAACATTTTTGTTGAGTATAAAAATAAAATAAAATAACACATAAAAATAGGAAAAAATATTTATTTAAAATTTCAGGTCGTTACAATCTTCCCCCCTTAAGAAATTGCGTCCTCGCAATTTTTCAAAATTGGGTTTTGAAATTTCATTGAAAGTCCCACATCGGAAAAGGAGTCAGTACAACTATTACTTTAAAAGAAGGAAAGGGAAGTACAAAGGTCACCCGAGTTAACCCACACTAGGATTCCATGTAGGAAAACATGGACATGGAGGAGAAAACAAAGGGTCAAGTTCTGAGGGAGAGTGATAGAGAACATGATTAGGAGAAATTTAACCATAAGAAAATCCCAAACTTATGATGTGTGTAAACGGTCTTTGATTACCTAGTAGGAAACGTAAACCAACAACATTTTTGTTTTATGTTTCTTTTCATAATTTTGAGGAATTCATTTACTACATAGAACAAAAACATAAGAAAATATACCTACCTTCAAGTAGAGTTTCATCCTTTAATATTTCCCTACCAACACTAATATTTTATCCAAAAGATGAGAATTCAAAAGCACTTGGTCTCATAAAAGCACAAGAATCATCTTCTAGAGAATCACATAATCTACAAAAGATTAACTATCTATTTCTTCTATCTTTAAACATTATCCCAAAAACAAAAAGGTTAAGGTAAAACAACTCTTCAAAAACAAAAAGAATCCCATAGGAATGGAAACTAATTTTAAATATTCAAAGTTCCATGGTTCTACCCAAAGTTCATCATAGACCATTCCATAAATAACAGTCCTTAAAATTCCTCCAAATAAACCAAACTAAGATTGAGACCCAAACACAAGAAGGATTTGATAACATAGTCTTCCAAAACAACTTCATTGTTCATCTCCAGACAACATCAACCACTCCTAACATCTTATAACAAAAGAATCTAACCTAAACATATTTTACCCAAGATAGGTTAATCATTCCCATAAGTAACCTAAATTACTCTGAGTCCACCTTAAATTCATCAATTCTTCAAAATATAAGTCAAAATTACTCCTCAATGAAAATACTATAGTAATCTATTTACCTCGATCATATAGGGTCCCCAAAATAGTGAACGTCTTCCAAAATAATAATAATCTTTTAATCCCCTAATCATCTCTGTCATATTAATACGGAAATTGTCGCATTTCCTATCACATTGGTTGTTGGGACACGTTATTCCATTTCCCACCATTAACTAAGAAGAGAAAGTATAAATAGAGGCTTAAATACTTAACCAATAATCATGAAAAGGAACTTAAAGCATATAAGGATAACTTGTAGAAGAAAAGTATACCCTAACTTGTGATCCCCTAGGTTCCCATCTAGGTTATCAATGATCATATTTTCTTATATGAATCTTTATTTTATTTTCTATTTGTTCCTTTAACAATGGTTCATACCAAGCTTATGAATTTACCAAAGAATATCCCCAGGAGTGTCGTAACCAAGAGTGCAGTAAGGCCCGTTGTCGTGTACCAGTTCCCGTTCGAGTCTAGCTCAAAGCGGTGTTTTTGGGTTTTACCCCTATGTACATCTGTTCCAGAGCCACCTCTACCTGCTCGTACCCAGATAGGGATGTATTTTTTTGACAACCCCTTATTCAATACTCACCAAAATACCAAGAAGATTTTCTATATTTAATCTTTTCTATAGGGTTATTCCTAGAGTTTTAATATCCTAATTTCCACAAATAACTAAACCATCCTTTGATACTAACTATAGAATCCCGTCTTATTATAACATAACTTTCATTCCATTACACAGAACGGAGGATCTTTAAGGTTTAGTGTCTTGGAAACAAGGAACATAAAACTTGAATCAAAAAAAATTCTTCTTAAACACTTGAAAGGATTCACCTCATGTTCACCCTAGGCTCATTACTGCATCTCATAACCCAGGGACATACATAAAAAGAAAGGGTGAGCAGAAGTCCCAACAAGGGAAACAAGTGAAACATTTTACATATGAATTGAGATACATCAATAAAGTCATGAAAAGAACTTTAAGGCATGAAAATGAAATCATGAGGCATATCATAATAATAATAAAACTTTTTCATAACTTGAAGATGTGGATACAACATTTAATATTGACAATCATGAACATATCACCAAGGTCCATCCCCAAGGTGTCATTTGAAAATTACCAAGGTTATTCACCAAGGTATCGTGAAAATTGTAATCTCTAGTGGTTACATCATTACCCAATGCATTGGAGCGCTATCAGGGTGCACCCTTAAATTTGCCTTTATTATCATGTGAGCCACATATATCATCATCAAAAATTTCATAAATAACCCATATAGCATAAAATAAATGGTTTTCATTTCATAATCATAACGTTTTAAAAACTACTTTAAAGACATGATCTTTACGTCACTTTAAACCCACGGAAGGGGAGAGAGGGTTTCATGTATGTAAATCCCAGAATTTAAAATAGAAAATTTTTGTATATATGTGAATAACGTTGTAGAAATAATATCTTTGAGTATTAAATTAATAACATAAAATAACTTTAGAAAAAGAGAGAGGCATTTTGAGACGGAAATTCTGCAGCATAACGGCTATGTTACGAGGTTTTAGAAGACATTAAAAAGAGTGGTAAAATGATTCAAACATTCATAAATGACCCATAAAACATTATATGGACAGAATAATAAGGATACATGACCATGGTAATGAAATTTCAAGGAAATACCATTTTAAATGAAAAACATGGAAGGAAGACAAAAATTAGATTTCTCTTATGAAAGTTCGGCAGCCTAACGGCGTTACTTAAACTTCAAACAAAATGATTTGAAAAGATCAAATAGGGTCTCTCATCATGTGAACATAAGAGTTCAGTATGATAGATATAGAGATAATTCCCCAACATAATTAAAAAGTAACTTGAAAGACTTGACATGAACGTAGAATGTTGAAAAGAATGAGAAGGGTGAAAGAATCCCCTAAAAAATTCGGCAGCCTAACTACGCCACTTAAAACTTAAAAATACTGAATTGAATAGATCAAATGGGGTCTCTAATCATATGAACATAAGAGTCCAGTATGATAGATATAGAGATCATACCCCAACATAAAAAAAAGGAACTTGAAATAATTGAAATGAAAGTAGAACTTCAAAACGGGAAGGGTGAAGAACCACTTAAAAATTTGGCAGCCTAACGGCGCCACTTAAAACTTCAAAAAACTGAATTGAAGAGATCAAATGGGGTCTCTCAACATATGAACATAAAATATCAGTATGATAAATTTAGAGATCATACCCCAACATAATAAAAAGGAGCTTGAAATACTTTACATGAAAATAGATCTTGAAAAATGAGAAGGGAGAAAGAATCTGTTACAAAAATTTCGGCAGCCTAACGGCGCCACTTAAAACTTCATAAAACGAAATAATGAGACTAAGAGGGGATATATTATTATATGAACATGAAAAGGGCAGTAAGAGGAGTATAAAAGAACATCCACCAACATAAGAACATGGAGCATAAAAGAATTGACATAAAAGAGATCACTTGAAAAGAAAGAGAGGGGTCGGATCCCTTACCTTAAAACGTAACTCTTAAAACTCAAAGGTTTGGACCTTTAGGGATTGGGGGAACCTTGGGAGGACTCCTTGGGAGGTAAGGAGACCAGAACATCGTTGGGGAGAGTGGGGTGTCGAATGGATGAGAGGATGGCTTGGTATTTATAGGGAATGAGAGAGGACAAGGCATAATGGCCAAGGGACACCTCATTAGTGGTTTTGGAAAAACCATGGGCTTGTCCATGGTATTGGCCACTTGGGACACCTCATACCTTATCTTACTATTCATAAGTCGACCATATTGATTACATAGTTAACACATCAATTAATGATGTCATTAAACACTCGTAACTTAAAAACTGTATTTTCACTATTCATCGAAAATTCTACTTTCTCAGAATAATCCCAAAATTTCACCTTACCCAAATATTAATGCTCTGATTTAAAAAATGAAATACATTTTATAAATATAATTTTCTAAATATTTTCAATTAAATTTTTAATTAAAAGCACTATTCATCAAAAATTTATTTTTTTCAGAAAAATCCCCAAAAATTACCTTAACATAATATCGATGCTCTGAGTTCAAAAATGAAGTCCATTTTATAAAAATAATTTTCTAAATATTTTTAATTAAAATTTTAATTAAAAAACACTATTTATCCGAAAAATCTAATACTTGAATAATAATTTATGAAACCGTTATTTAACCATTTTATTGAATCACATTACTTAATCAAAGTGTCTAGCTTATTTTAATACTTTCTTTAAGTGAGATTACTAATCCATTTGGAAACATTATTAATCCTAATCATAAAATCACTATTCATAATTTACTATTCATCAAAAATCAAGTTAATCTTATTAGACTCTAAATTTAGTACTGAACATAATTGTAGAAGACCATTTTTTGAAAATCATTACACATTTCTAATTATTAAGGGTTCACATAAACATATTTAAAATATCCTTTTTCTAAAATTCATCAAAAATATGCATACTATATTTATCTGGTCATTTGAAAATTCATAAAAGAAATTGAAATTTTTATTTAAAACAAAGGATTACACAAGACAGTTACGGTCTCCTTACATAGCCCCTTATCACACCAGCATAGGACCTAAGTGTAAGGTGTGCTAAGGTGAGAGAATCCAAGGGAGGCTCGGTCAACATCGCACGAGTAGTAATTTCTATTAGTTTGAACTTCTCGTGAAGGAGATCCCGTTCTAGCTTTATACGATGAAGTTCATCTTGGGTTTGGTCCAGAGCAAAGCCCAGTGGTGCTACCTCCTTCCCAAGTTCTGTTAGATGGGATTCGATCAGTCCAAGACTACTGGGTGGGGCCATCGAATCTTCTTTCTATATTAATTAACCAAGATTGCTTGTATTTAGAGACAATAGTCAAAACGTTTAGTTTCCAGCGGTCATATTTACAAATGGTCAAATAACAGTCAAAACCCAACAGTCTCATTTTAATTATACTCATGTTATCAAATGAAACATTTTTGTTGAGTATAAAAATAAAATAAAATAACACATAAAATTAGGAAAAAATATTTATTTAAAATTTTGGGTCGTTACAATCTTCCCCCCTTAAGAAATTGCGTGCTCGAAATTATTAAAAATTGGGTTTTGAAATTTCATTGAAAGTCCCACATCGGAAAAGGAGTCAGTAAAACTATTACTTTAAAAGAAAGAAAGGGAAGTACAAAGCTCACCCGAGTTAACCCACACTAGGATTCCATGTAGGAAAACATGGACATTGAGGAGAAAACAAAGGGTCAAGTTCTGAGGGAGAGTGATAGAGAACATGATTAGGAGAAATTTAACCATAAGAAAATCCCAAACTTATGATGTGTGTAAACGGTCTTTGATTACCTAGTAGGAAACGTAAACCAACAACATTTTTGTTTTATGTTTCTTTTCATAATTTTGAGGAATTCATTTACTACATAGAACAAAAACATAAGAAAATATATCTACCATCAAGTAGAGTTTCATCCTTTAATAAGTCCCTACCAACACTAATCTTTTCTCCAAAATATGAGAATTCAAAAGCACTTGGTCTCATAAAAGCACAAGAATCATCTTCTAGAGAATCACATAATCTACAAAAGATTAGCTATCTATTTCTTCTATATTTAAACATTATCCCAAAAACAAAAAGGTTAAGGTAAAACAACTCTTCAAAAAGAAAGAATCCCATAGGAATGGAAACTACTTTTAAATCTTCAAAGTTCCATGGTACTACCCAAAGTTCATCATAGACCATTCCATAAATAACAGTCCTTAAAATTCCTCAAAATAAACCAAACTAAGATTGAGACCCAAATACAAGAAGGATTTGATAACATAGTCTTCCAAAAGAACGTCATTGTTCATCTCTAGACAACATCAACCACTCCTAACATCTTATAACAAAAGTAGCTAACCCATACATATTTTACCCAAGATAGATTAATCATTCCCATAACTAACCTAAATTACTATGAGTCCGCCTTAAATTCATCAATTATTCAAAATATAAGTCAACCTTACTCCTCAATGAATATACTATAGTAATCTATTTACCTCGATCATATAGGGTCCCCAAAATAGTGAGCATCTTCCAAAATAATAATATTCTTTTAATCCCCTAATCATCACTGTCATATTAATACGGAAATTGTCGCATTTCCTATCACATTGGTTGTTGGGACACGTTATTCCATTTCCCACCATTAACTAAGAAGAGAAAGTATAATTAGAGGCTTAAATACTTAACCAATAATCATGAAAAGGAACTTAAAGCATATAAGGATAACTTGTAGAAGAAAAGTATACCCTAACTTGTGATCCCCTAGGTTCCCATCTAGGTTATCCATGATCATATATTCTTATATGAATCTTTATTTTATTTTATCTTTGTTCCTTTAACAATGGTTCATACCATGCTTATGAATTTACCAAAGCATATCCCCCTGGAGTGTCGTAACCAAAGGTGCAGCAAGGCCCGTTGTCATGTACCAGTTCCCGTTCGAGTCTAGCTCAAAGCGGTGTTTTCGGGTTTTACCCCTATGTACATCTGTGCCAGAGCCACCTCTACCTGCTTGTATCCAGACAGGGATGTATTTGCTTGGCAACCCCTTACTCAATACTCACCAAAATAACAGGAAGATTTTCTATATTTAATCTTTTCTATAGGGTTCTTACTATAGTTTTCATATCCTAATTTCCACAAATAACTAAACCATTCTTTGATACCAACTATAGCATCCCGTCTTATTATAACATAACTTTCATTCCATTACACGGAACTGAGGATCTTTAAGGTTTAGTGTCTTGGAAACAAGGAACATAAAACATGAAACAAAAAAAACATTCTTCTTAAACACTTGAAATGATTCTCCTCATGTTCACCCTAGGATCATTACTGCATCTCATAACCTGGGGACATACATCAAAAGAAAGGGTGAGCAGAAGGCCCAGCAAGGGAAACAAGTGAAACATTTTACATATGAACTTGAGAAACATCAATAAAGTCATGAAAAGAACTTTAAGGCATGAAAATGAAATCATGAGGCATATCATAATAAAAATAAAACTTTTTCATAACTTGAAGATGTGGCTACAACATTTAATATTTACAATCATGAACATATCCCCAAGGTCCATCCCCAAGGTGTCATTTGAAAATTACCAAGGTTATTTACCATGGTATCGTGAAAATTGTAATCTCTAGTGGTTACATCATTACCCAATGCATTGGAGCGCTATCAGGGCGCACCCTTAAATTTGCCTTTATTATCATGTGAGCCACATATATCATCATCAAACATTTCATAAATAACCCATATAGAATAAAATAAATGGGTTTCATTTCATAATCATAACGTTTTAAAAACTGCTTTAAAGACATGATCTTTACGTCACTTTAAACCCACAGAAGGGGAGAGCGGGTTTCATGTATGTAAATACCAGAATTTAAAATAGAACATTTTTTTATATATGTGAATAAACTTGTAGAAATAAGATCTTTGAGTATTAACTTAATAACATAAAAGAACTTTAGAAAAAGAGAGAGACATTTTGAGACGAAAATTCTGCAGCATAACGGCTATGTTACGAGGTTTTAGAAGACATTAAAAAGAGAGGAAAAATGGTTCAAACATTCATAAATGACCCATAAAACAGTAGATGGACAGAATAAGACGGATAAATGACCATGGTAATGAAATTTCAAGGACATACCATTTGAAATGAAAAACATGGAAGGAAGAAAAAAATTAGATTTCTCTTATGAAAGTTCGGCAGCCTAACGACGTTACTTAAACTTCAAACAAAATGATTTGAAAAGATAAAATAGGGTCTCTCATCATGTGAACATAAGAGTTCAGTATGATAGATATAGAGATAATGCCCCAACATAATTAAAAATAAACTTGAAATACTTGACATGAAAGTAGAATTTTGAAAAGAATGAGAAGGGTGAAAGAATCCCCTAAAAAATTCGGCAGCCTAATGGCGCCACTTAAAACTTCAAAATACTGAATTGAAGAGATCAAATGGGGTCTCTAATCATATGAACAAAAGAGTCCAGTATTATAGATATAGAGATCATACCCCAACATAAAAAAAGGAACTTGAAATAATTGACATGAAAGTAGAACTTTAAAACGGGAAGGGTGAAGAACCACTTAAAAATTCGGCAGCCTAACGGCGCCACTTAAAAATTCAAAATACTGAATTAAAGAGATCAAATGGGGTCTCTCATCATATGAACATAAAAGATCAGTATGATAAATTTATAGATCATAACCCAACATAATAAAAATGAGCTTGAAATACTTTACATGAAAATAGATCTTGAAAAATGAGAAGGGAGAAAGAATCCGTTACAAATATTTTGGCAGCCTAACGGCGCCACTTAAAACTTCATAAAACGAAATAATGAGAGTAAGAGGGGATATCTCATTATATGAACATGAAAAGGGAAGTAAGAGGAGTATAAAAGAACATCCAACAACATAAGAACATGAAGCATAAAAGAATTGACATAAAAGAGATCACTTGAAAAGAAAGAGAGGGGTCGGATCCCTTACCTTAAAACGTAACTCTTAAAACTCAAAGGTTTGGACCTTGAGGGCTTGGGGGCACCTTGGGAGGACTCCTTGGGAGGTAAGGAGACCAGAACGTCATTGGGGGAGAGTGGGAAGTCGAATGGATGAGAGGATGGCTTGGTATTTATAGGGAATGTGAGAGGACAAGGCATTAATGGCCAAGGGACACCTCATTAGTGGTTTTGGAAAAACCATGGGTTTGCCCATGGTATTTTCCCATGGTATTGGCCACTTGGGACACCTCATACCTTATCTTACTATTCATAAGTCGACCATATTGATTACATACTTAACACATCATTTAATGATGTCATTAAACACCCGTAACTTAAAAACTGTATTTTCACTATTCATCGAAAATTCAACTTTCTCAGAATAATCCCAAAATTTCTCCTTAACCAAATATCAATGCTCTGATTTAAAAAATGAAATCCATTTTATAAAAATAATTTTCTAAATATTTTTAATTAAATTTTTTATTAAAAGCACTATTCATCAAAAATTTATTTTTTTCAGAAAAATCCCCAAAAATTACTTTAACATAATATCGATGATCTGAGTTCAAAAATGAAGTCCATTTTATAAAAATAATTTTCTAAATATTTTTAATTAAAATTTTAATTAAAAACACTATTCATCCTAAAAATCTAATACTTGAATAATAATTTATGAAACCGTTATTTAACCATTTTATTGAGTCACATTACTTAATCAAAGTGCCTAGCTTATTTTAATACTTTCTTTAAGTGAGATTACTAATCCATTTGGACACATTATTAATCCTAATCATAAAATCACTATTCATAATTTACTATTCATCAAAAATCTAGTTGATCTTATTAGACTCTAAATTTCGTACAGAACATAATTATTAAAGACCATTTTTTGAAAATCATTACACATTTATAATTATTTAGGGTTTACATAAACATATTTAAAATATCCTTTTTCTAAAATTCATCAAAAATATGCATACTATATTTATCCGGTCATTTGAAAATTCATAAAAGAAATAAAAATTTTTATTTAAAACAAAGGATTACACAAGACAGTTACGGTCTCCTTACATAGCCCCTTATCACACCAGCATAGGACCTAAGTGTAAGGTGTGCTAAGGTGAGAGAATCCGAGGGAGGCTCGGCCAACATCGCACAAGTAGTAATTTCTATCAGTTTGAACTTCTCGTGAAGGCTATCCCGTTCTAGATTTATACGATGAAGTTTAGCTTGGGTTTGGTCCAGAGCAAAGCCCAGTGGTGCTACCTCCTTCCCATGTTCTGTTAGATGGGATTCGATCAGTCCAAGACTACTGGGGGAGGCCATCAAATCTTCTTTCTATATTAATTAACCAAGATTGCTTGTATTTAGAGACAATAGTCAAAAAGTTTAGTTTCCAGCGGTCATATTTACAAATGGTCACATAACAGTCAAAACCCAACAGTCTCATTTTAATTATACTCATGTTATCAAATGAATCATTTTTGTTGAGTATAAAAATAAAATAAAATAACACATAAAATTTGGAAAAAATATTTATTTAAAATTTCGGGTCGTTACAATCTTCCCCCCTTAAGAAATTGCGTCCTCGCAATTTTTAAAAATTGGGTTTTGAAATTTCATTGAATGTCCCACATCGGAAAAGGAGTCAGTAAAACTATTACTTTAAAAGAAAGAAAGGGAAGTACAAAGGTCACCCGAGTTAACCCACACTAGGATTCCATGTAGGAAAACATGGACATGGAGGAGAAAACAAAGGGTCAAGTTCTGAGGGAGAGTGATAGAGAACATGATTAGGAGAAATTTAGCCATAAACAAATCCCAAACTTATGATGTGTTTAAACGGTCTTTGATTACCTAGTGGGAAACGTAAACCAACAAAATTTTTGTTTTATGTTTCTTTTCATAATTTTTAGGAATTCATTTACTACATAGAACAAAAACATAAGAAAATATACCTACCTTCAAGTAGAGTTTCATCCTTTAATAATTCCCTACCAACACTAATCTTTTCTCCAAAAGATGAGAATTCAAAAGCACTTGGTCTCATAAAAGCACAAGAATCATCTTCTAGATAATCACATAATCTACAAAAGATTAACTATCTATTTCTTCTATCTTTAAACATTATCCCAAAAACAAAAAGGTTAAGGTAAAAGAACTCTTCAAAAAGAGAGAATCCCATAGGAATGGAAACTACTTTTAAATCTTCAAAGTTCCATGGTACTACCCAAAGTTCATCATTGACCATTCCATAAATAACAGTCCTTAAAATTCCTCAAAATAAACCAAACTAAGATTGATACCCAAATACAAGAAGGATCTGATAACATAGTCTTCCAAAACAACTTCATTGTTCATCTCCAGACAACATCAACCACTCCTAACATCTTATAACAAAAGTAGCTAACCTAAACATATTTTACCCAAGATAGGTTAATCATTCCCATAAGTAACCTAAATTACTATGAGTCTACCTTAAATTAATCAATTCTTCAAAATATAAGTCAACCTTACTCCTCAATGAAAAATACTATATTAATCTATTTACCTCGATCATATAGGGTCCCCAAAATAGAGAACGTCTTCCAAAATAATAATCATCTTTTAATCCCCTAATCATCTCTGTCATATTAATACGGAAATTGTCGCATTTCCTATCACATTGGTTGTTGGGACACGTTATTCCATTTCCCACCATTAACTAAGAAGAGAAAGTATAATTAGAGGCTTAAATACATAACCAATAATCATGAAAAGGAACTTAAAGCATATAAGGATAACTTGTAGAAGAAAAGTATACCCTAACTTGTGATCCCCTAGGTTCCCATCTAGGTTATCCATGATCATATATTCTTATATGAATCTTTATTTTATTTTATCTTTGTTCCTTTAACAATGGTTCATACCAAGATTATGAATTTACCAAAGCATATCTCCCGGGAGTGTCGTAACCAAGAGTGCCGCAAGGCCCGTTTTCGTGTACCAGTTCCCATTCGAGTCTAGCTCAAAGCGGTGTTTTCGAGTTTTACCCCTATGTACATCTGTGCCAGAGCCACCTCTACCTGCTCGTATCCAGACAGGGATGTATTTGCTTGGCAACCCCTTACTCAATACTCACCAAAATACCAGGAAGATTTTCTATATTTAATATTTTCTATAGGGTTCTTCCTATAGTTTTCATATCCTAATTTCCACAAATAACTAAACCATCCTTTGATAATAACTATAGCATCCCTTCTTATTATAACATAACTTTCATTCCATTACACGGAACTGAGGATCTTTAAGGTTTAGTGTCTTGGAAACAAGGAACATAAAACATGAAACAAATAAAAAACATTCTTCTTAAACACTTGAAAGGATTCTCCTCATGCTCACCCTAGGATCATTACTGCATCTCATAACCTGGGGACATACATTAAAAGAAAGGGTGAGCAGAAGGCCAAGCAAGGGAAACAAGTGAAACATTTTACATATGAACTTGAGATACATCAATAAAGTCATGAAAAGAACTTTAAGGCATGAAAATGAAATCATGAGGAATATCATAATAAAAATAAAACGTTTTCATAACTTGAAGATGTGGCTACAACATTTAATATTGACAATGATGAAAATTTCACCAAGGTCCATCCCCAAGGTGTCATTTGAAAATTACCAAGGTTATTCACCATGGTATCGTGAAAATTGTAATCTCTAGTGGTTACATCATTACCCACTGCATTGGAGCGCTATCAGGGCGCACCCTTAAATTTTCCTTTATTATCATTTGAGCCACATATATCATCATCAAACATTTCATAAATAACCCATATATCATAAAATAAATGGGTTTCATTTCATAATCAAAACGTTTTAAAAACTGTTTTAAAGACATGATCTTTACGTCACTTTAAACCCACGGAAGGGGAGAGCCGGTTTCATGTATGTAAATCCAAGAATTTAAAATAGAACATTTTTGTATATATGTGAATAATCTTGTAGAAATAAGAGCTTTGAGTATTCACTTAATAACATAAAAGAAATTTAGAAAAAGAGAGAGACATTTTGAGACGGAAATTCTGCAGCATAACGGCTATGTTACGAGGTTTTAGAAGACATTAAAAAGAGAGGGAAAATGGTTCAAACATTCATAAATGACCCATAAAATAGTATATGGACATAATAAGAAGGATACATGACCATGGTAATGAAATTTCAAGGACATAACATTTTAAATGAAAAACATGGAAGGAAGAAAAAATTTAGATTTCTCTTATGAAAGTTCGGCAGCATAACGGCGTTACTTAAAATTCAAACAAAATGATTTGAAAAGATCAAATAGGGTCTCTCATCATGTGAAAATAAGAGTTCAGTATGATAGATATAGATATAATGCCCCAAAATAATTATAAAGGAACTTGAAAGACTTGACATGAAAGTAGAATTTTGAAAAGAATGAGAAGGGTGAAAGAATCCCCTAAAAAATTCGGCAGCCTAACAGCGCCACTTAAAACTTCAAAATACTGAATTGAAGAGATCAAATGGGGTCTCTAATCATATGAACATAAGAGTCCAGAATTATAGATATAGAGATCATACCGCAACATAACAAAAAGGAACTTGAAATAATTGACATGAAAGTAGAACTTCAAAACGGGAAGGGTGAAGAACCACTTAAAAATTCGGCAGCCTAACGGCGCCACTTAGAACTTCAAAATACTGAATTGAAGAGATCAAATGGGGTCTCTCATCATATTAACATAAAAGATCAATATGATAAATTTATAGATCATACCCCAACATAATAAAAAGGAGCTTGAAATACTTTACATGAAAATAGATCTTGAAAAATGAGAAGGGAGAAAGAATCTGTTACAAAACTTTCGGCAGCCTAACGGCGCCACTTAAAACATCATAAAACGAAATAATGAGAGTAAGAGGGGAACTCTCATTATATGAACATGAAAAGGGCAGTAAGAGGAGTATAAAAGAACATCCACCAACATAAGAACATAGAGCATAAAAGAATTGACATAAAAGAGATCACTTGAAAGGAAAGAGAGGGGTCAGATCCCTTACCTTAAAATGTAACTCTTAAAACTCAAAGGTTTGGACCTTGAGGGCTTGGGGGAACCTTGGGAGGACTCCTTGGGAGGTAAGGAGACCAGAACTTCGTTGGGGGAGAGTGGGGAGTCGAATGGATGAGAGGATGGCTTGGTATTTATAGGGAATGTGAGAGGACAAGGCATTAATGGCCAAGGGACACCTCATTAGTGGTTTTGGCAAAACCATGGGCTTGCCCATGGTATTTGCCCATGGTATTGGCCACTTGGGACACCTCATACCTTATCTTACTATTCATAAGTCGACCATATTTATTACATACTTAACACATCATTTAATGATGTCATTAAACACCCGTAACTTAAAAACTGTATTTTCACTATTCATCGAAAATTCAACTTTCTCAGAATAATCCCAAAATTTCACCTTAACCAAATATCAATGCTCTGATTTAAAAAATGAAATCCATTTTATAAAAATAATTTTCTAAATATTTTTAATTAAATTATTTATTAAAATCACTATTCATCGAAAATTTATTTTTTTCAGAAAAATCCCCAAAAATTACCTTAACATAATATCGATACTCTGAGTTCAAAAATGAAGTCCATTTTATTAAAATAATTTTCTAAATATTTTTAATTAAAATTTTAATTAAAAAACACTATTCATCCGAAAAATCTAATACTTGAATAATAATTTATGAAACCGTTATTTAACCATTTTATTGAGTCACATTACTTAGTCAAAGTGCCTAGCTTATTTTAATACTTTCTTTAAGTGAGATTACTAATCCATTTGGACACATTATTAATCCTAATCATAAAATCACTATTCATAATTTACTATTCATCAAAAATCACGTTGATCTTATTAGACTCTAAATTTCGTACTGAACAAAATTGTAGAAGACCATTTTTTGAAAATCATTACACATTTATAATTATTTAGGGTTTACATAAACATATTTAAAATATCCTTTTTCTAAAATTCATAAAAAATATGCATTCTATATTTATCCGGTCATTTGAAAATTCATAAAATAAATCAAAATTTTTATTTAAAACAAAGGATTACACAAGACAGTTACGGTCTCCTTACATAGCCCCTTATCACACCAGCATAGGACCTAAGTGTAAGGTGTTCTATGGTGAGAGAATCTGAGGGAGGCTCGGCCTACATCGCACGAGTAGTAATTTCTATTAGTTTGAACTTCTCGCGAAGGCGATCCCATTCTAGCATTATACGATGAAGTTCAGCTTGGGTTTGGTCCAGAGAAAAGCCCAGTGGTGCTACCTCCCTCCCAAGTTCTGTTAGATGGGCTTCGATCAGTCCAAGACTACTAGGTGAGGCCATTGAATCTTCTTTCTATATTAATTAACCAAGATTGCTTGTATTTAGAGACAATAGTCAAAACGTTTAGTTTCTAGTGGTCATATTTACAAATGGTCAAATAACAGTCAAAACCCAATAGTCTCATTTTAATTATACTCATGTTATCAAATGAAAAATTTTTGTTGAGTATAAAAATAAAATAAAATAACACATAAAATTAGGAAAAAATATTTATTTAAAATTTCGGGTCGTTACAATAGGGGTGTGGGGGAGGGGGTATGGGCTGCCCAAGGAGGGGTGTGAGTTGTCCTGGGAGGTCAGAGTGGGGTTTCTAGGTGGGGGAGGGGGTGTGAGCTATCCTAGGGGGTGGGTTGTCCTGAGGTAGGGGTGGGCTGTCGAGGTGGGGGAGGGGGTGTGGGTTGTCTAGGGTGTGAGGGTGGGTAGTCCAGGTGGGGGAGGAGGGGTGTGGGTTGTCCAGGGGGTGGGCTGTCCAGGGGGGCTGTTGAGGTGGGGGCTGTCTATGTGGGGGTGGTGGGGGGGGGGGGGGGTTGTCCATGGGGGATACAGGGGGGTAGGGGTTGTAGTTGAGGGGAGTGTGGACTATCTATGGGGTAGTGGGTGGGCTATCCATGTGGGGAGGGGTGGTATGAGTTGTCCAGGTTGGGGTGCGGGGTTGTCTCGGTGGGGGGTGGGCTATCCAGGGTGGCTATAGGGGGCAGGGGACTGTAGGGGTGGGGGTGTGGGCTATCCAGGGAGGGGGTTAGACTGTCTAGGGGTGGTGGGTGGGCTATTCAGGTGGGGGAGGGGTGTGTGATATCAAGGGGGTGGGCTGTCCAAGGGGTGGGGGTGGGAAGTCTTGGTGGGGGAGGGGGTGTGGGTTGTCCAGGAAGGAAGGGGTGGGATTCCCAACTAGGGTTGGGGGAAGGGGGCTGTATGGGGGGGGGGGTTATCCAGGTTGGGGGATGCAGGGGGTAAGGGGCTTACAAGGGGTGGGGGTGTGGGCTATCCCGGGAGGGGGTGGGTTTTCCACTCCGATACTATACAAAAAATAATATGATTCACATATAACCAATGTATAGTTTCTTTCACAGGTTAATAATTTTCTAGAAGTTCCATACCAATAGTCACCTTCAATGAAGAAGTGATATCAACAATGAAATCTCACATAGGTTCTTATCCACTATACATATTGAGCTCATACAAATTTAACATTTTCACAGCTCCATATCGCCTAATGATATAACAAGTTTGATGCACCCATGAGTAGTGTCCCATCGAAACATGGATCATATGCCTAAACAACGAACATAGGATCATATTTGACACACACACAAAATATTGTAAATATAAACCTTGTATCATGACCTCTAATTTTCTCTAGATATCCTCTCAAGGCATCAATATGCCACATACCTAGCTCAAAATTTGGTGGTGTGTTTACAATTAGGTGTGTTTTTTAGAATTCATGTATGATATTTGTAGTGGAAGATAATATCTAATCCACTATGATATTTGGAGGTGTGTTTACAATTTGGTGTGTTGTGATTTATATGTATGATATTCATGGTTTACACAAACAGTATTCCGGGTCATCTATAATAGGCTTGAAATCACGCTACAGTTGGATAATGAATAGATATTATGACCCTAGTTTGGGGGTGGAAACTGACATCCCCTTTGACACCCCCACCCCTGGTCCCCCCCTAGACACCCCCAACCCCTAGACACCCTATCACCCCCCAAGGATAGCCCCCATCACACTGGACAGCCTCCACCTCCCCTGGACACCCCCACCCACCCCCTTGGAAAACCCCGTGGACACCAGCCACCCCCTGGACACCCCCCCCCCCCATCGACACCCCACCCCCACTGGCCAAATCCCCACCACTGGTCATCCCCATCCCCTTGGACAGCCCCCACCCCATGGACATCCCCCAACCCCTAGACACCCCCACCCCCTTGGATAAGCCCCCTGTACACCCCCCCACCTCCTAGACACCCCACCCCCTAGATACCCCCACCCCCCGGACAACCCCCCCCTGAATATCCCACACCCCTTGGACACCCCACCCACTTGTGCAGTGTATGTGATCACTCAAATAATCTACTAAAGTATAAAATTACTTCTATCTAAAATTTATTCAACAACTAAATAATTCTCCTCCAGAAGTGTACATGATCTTTTACACTCATGTATAGTTATTCAAAGTTATTTTGTTATAAATAAAGTCTTTTTTTGTCTTTTATATTATTATTCTCATATAGAGTAGTGTTCTCATTATGGTTTCATATAATGTGGACAATTATCATTTACGTAAATATATTTCTGATGAAATTTCAATATTATTGAATTTACTTGATGAAATAACTTATGATAATGTTTTTATAGAATGGAATGAGGTTGGTTGTATGAAACTGATCATATATCAAGTGATTTTCAAAAACATTGGATAGCTTTTTTGATTTTTCATTTCACAATGCTTCAGATAGTGGTCACATACCCTACCCCTGTTACAATTGTGTCAGAAGACCTTGGTTGAGCCATGAAGAAGTTAGCTACCACATAACCAAATATAGTCTTCAAGAAAACTACTATGTGTGGTATCAAAATGGGGAGAAAATGAAACCTCAAATTGCTGATGATCTAAATGAGAGGACTAGAGTGGAGAATTTGTTATATGGCCAGTTTTTATTTATTATTCATCATGAAAATGAATAGATTCCTACCAAAGAAGACTTAGATATGAGATTACATGATGCATCTAATGAAAATGATGATGTTGTTAGGGTGAAAAAGTTTAATGATGTTGTCATGACTCTAGTATATTGACAATGTGGAAAAATGAAAAGCCTATAATTCTTAATCTGATTGTTTCATGGAAATTTTTTTTGGTATTTCTAATAATTCCATCGATTACATTCTTACCTTCTTGAAGTACATACTTCCAGATGATGCATATATTCACTCAAACCACTATATGGAATAGAATTTAGTTGGGGAATTTGGATTTTTAGGAAAAATAATTCATTGTTTCCTGAAAGAGTTCAGTTTATTCTTGGAAGAAACTACTGAGAAAAATGATTGTATAAAATGTGGAACATCCCACAGGAAACCAAAAGCTGATGGAACACCATCCTGTGTTCCATAGAATGTAATGTGTCACTTTTAATTGATCCCTAGACTCTATAATCTTTTAATGTCTGATGAAATATCAAAAAAATGTTATGGGATGATACTAAGATAAAGATAAATAATGATGAGTTGGTTCATCGTGCTGATGGATTTTCATGGCAGATATTTGATGCTCGATATCTGAATTTTCTAGTTGATGTGCACAATGTGAGGATAGGTCTTTCATGTGATAATTTTAATCTGTTTGGGAAGATTCTTACTACGCACAACACATGGCCAATTTTTATACACATTTATAACCTTCCCCCATGGTTTTTTGTGAAAAAATATTTAAATTTCTTGAGTATAATCACATCTGTCCCTTATGATCCCAAAAATGATATTGACATATACTTGCAACCTTTAATAAAAGAGTTGAAAATTCTTTGGGATGTGGGTGTGTGCACATACGATGCATGTTCGAATGATATATTTCAGATGTGTGTTGTGATTATGTGGACGATCAATGATTTTCATGCTTATGCAATAATTTCTAGATGGATCACGAAGGGAAAATTATCATTTCCAGTTTGAACGAGGAATACACGATCTAGAAGACTGAAACATCACTGTAGTTTTAATTTTATGGGACTTCGACGATTCATTCCAATATACCATCCATATAGAAATAATCATCGAATATTTTACAATACCATGGAGACTGATGATCCACCTCAAAGTATGTCTTGAATTAATATGCTTAATGAATTGAAAGATTTTAGTTATTCATTCAGGAAGGGTCAAATGAAATCTTAAATGAGAAAGAATTTTTCCACTGAAACCTGTTACAATTGGAAGAAGAGAAGTATTTTTTATGATTTTCCTTAATGGTCAACCAATTAGTTACTTCATTGCATGAATGTAATGAAAATTGAAAAAAAATATGGGAAATGTTTCTTTCGATTCTTCTAAATGTTAAGGGAAAGACAAAAGATGATTTACGGTCTCGGCATGACTTGGTGGATTGAGGCATCATACAAGAATTGCATCATGTGCGTATCAGTGAAAATAAATGGAATGTTCCATATGCTTCTTATGTGATGACACCTATAAGAAAAAATAAATTAATGGAAGTACAAGAGACTATTAAAATTACTTATGGCTATTCAAGCAACATATCTAAATAGTTCAAAAGAATAGAGTTGAAGCTAAAATATTTGAAGACTTATTATTATCACATTCTTCTACATGAGTTGATACCAAGAACAATCTATCATATTTTTTCCAATAATGTATGTTTGGGTGTTATTCGGTTTTTTCATTTTTTAAGAGATCATTGTGCTAATAATTTTTCTATGTCCTTCTTGCAAACAATTGGGGCTGATGCCCCATTAATTCTGTGTGAGTTAGAGAATATATTTCCTCCATCATTTTTCACATGCATACTGCATCTAACTCTCTATTTTCCAATTGAAATACTTTTTGGAGGACATATTTCTCTTTGTTGGATGTATCTAACAGAATTAAATATTAACACATTAAATTCTTATGTTCAAAATGTTAATGATCTCGAAGGATCTATCATGAATGGTTACATGGATCAAGAATGTATGGATTTATACTCAATGTATTGGTATAATCATTCTATAAAAATGAATGGTCCAATGAGAAAAAATAAGAAAATTATGAGAAAATGGAACCCAGTTTTCCATTACTTCCTAAATCCAAAGGAATTCCTGGATCATATACATTGATGATATTAATCCTTAAAGAGCGAGAGATGGAAAATCGCATAGTTTTGTTCAACTGTGATTTGTTTGATAACTTCATCTTGTAATTAAATTATATATGTATATCATATATATATATATGTTAACCTATTCATATTTTTATCTACATGGAACATAAAGAAATGATAAATAGAAAACATCTTTCTTTATCTTTGAGAAGAATGGAGACTTTGCATAGAAAATATTTTTCTGCTTGGTTAAAATTGAAGGTAATGATATTACTAATTCAAATAATTAAAACAATAATTAATGAAGTTTAATATTCATTAATATTTTAGGTATTTATTTTTCTTGCTAACTCTATCTCTGTGGAAATAAGAGATTTGAATTTTGGTCTTAATATTGTGGTTCATGACTGTAAATCAATTGTTATCAATGGGTACATATTTATTATCACTGAACAAGAAAAGAACAGGAGAACAAAACATGATGGTGTTATGGATACTGTAACTACATAATTTTATGCTAGTTAATCAGATAGTACACTGTGATTTGAATATGTAGGGAATTATGGAGTCATTGAAAAAATAATAATATTGGATTATTACTCTCCTGGATGAGTCACGATGATGAAATGACAGTGGATTGATTATATGTTGAGGCGGGGCACATTTAATTATGATTTTAGATTTTGAGTAATTGATATAAATCACACTCTTTGTCATGACATATCCCCTAGGGCCCATGTCATGACTACCCCAAGCCCACCTTCCAAAGGCCAGGGGTTGGCGACTAGCACCAAAGGAGTAAATCCATTAATCTGGGAAGGCATTACCTTTATAACTATAAACACACACAACAGAGAACACAGCTGGATAAAAATCACTAAGTAAAGCTATATGACAAGATAGTGATGAAATGTAAAGGGGCTAGAAATACAAGCCCAACTATAAAGTACAAGTACAACTGAAAAGGGAAAAAATAGCTAAAAGGTGAAAATTAGCTCCTAGATTGTCCACCACAAATCCTACCTAAAGGGTAGGTATAGATAGCCTCCAAAACACTACATGTTTGATTGTATGATTTGTGTACCATCACATCATGTGTTCCACCTCTGGGTATCGTCCAGTCCTTGTACACTCAGCCTCAGTCAGCGTTGTTCGTTGTCTGCACCACACAACAAAGTGTGGGCATAGCCCGTGTAGGGGTGAGTATAACAATACTTAGTAGGGACCCTGAGACCCTCAAGGTCTCAGAAATCCAACAAGGATAAACTAAAAAGTATGAAATCAATAGATAACCCAACTTAGGTATATTCCAATACATATACCTAAGTTATCAATTAATCCATCTCAATCATGAGGTAGACACAAAAGTTACTAACTCAGCTCAACCAGGATTTTTATTCACATTATCAAAACCACAACTGCTGGAGAACTCCACCTCTGTCGAGTATAGTGGGCCAGCTGCGACACCAAGGTGCTTCCCACTAATCTTGAACTTTTGAGGTACTCCTCCTATTGAGTATCGTGGGTCTTCTACATCACCAAGGCACTCCCCACCGTGGTTCATCCGCATCACCAAGGTGCTTCGCCTCACAGCCTGCTGAGGTACTCCTCCTATTGAGTATCGTGGGCCTGCCGCGACACCAAGGCTCTCCCCACTGTGGGTCTTCCATGACACCAAGGTGATCCCCATTGGGCTAGTCGAGTCACTCCGAGTCAAATCAGTCAGCAGTCGTCAGGTCTCAGCTAGCTACTAGGTATCTGCACTCTACTCGCTCGTTTCTGGGAGGATCAGCTCCATGAGCTACTGGTCGATACTCCAACTATCACAAAGTCCCATGTAGATGTATCTCATAGGTCCACCACATTATAGGGGTCTCAATGCAACAAACGATGCTTCAATCAGAAGCCCGGTGTGTGAGTTAGTAGCTTTTAGTCCCGGGGGCCATGTTGGATTCATGCACAATACAACCTGGCCGTATCTCCACTTTACCCTGAACTCCATTGGGGTATACTCAAAGGGACAATCGTTCTCGAAGATAACTAGTGCCACTGATAGTTCATGAAATGGGCATCTGCTACCAAAGATATGACCAAAGAATGTAAAGGGTCGGTTGTGGGCCTAGGTCCGGTTCGACCCTGTCTGGGCCGACCCGGTCTAGGTCAACTCGGTCAGACCTGTTGGGTCTGGCCTAGCCCATTGGGCAGGCCAGCCTGTTTGGTTCAGCCCAGGCTTCTAGGCCCAGCCCAGTAGGTAGCGTGGGTGGTTCAGCCTTGGCTCGGTGCCGATTCCACCCAGAGTGTCGCGAAGGTGCAGCTCGGGGACTCGGTTCATATGGTTGGGACCGGTTCGACCAGCACCACGAGGGTCATGGATCAAGCGGCACGGGGCACGTGGGGCACTTGAGTTGTTGCGGTTCTGTCGGGAGAATGGGAGGCGGACGAGTAGGCCGGTGGGGGCGGCCAGGCCGGCAGGCGGCCTTGTAGACTGGCAGGCAGACCAGGGGGGCGGCTGGGCAGGCTGGCGGGCGGCCGGGCAGGGCACCAGGTGGGCGGATGGGCAGGCCAGCAGGCAGCCGGGTAGGCCGGTGGGGTGTAGGCCGGCTCGGGGCTCGGCCGGGGCTAGTTCGGCTGGTGTCAGTGCGGAGCACCGCATGGCACGACGTGGATCACAGAGGCCGCGAGTAGTGCAACCTTTGTCTTCGCCTCTTTTATTGCCTTTTTGCTTCGTCGTCATGTCGAAGATCATCATAAACAAGAACGACGGAGAGGTCGGGCTATGTTGGTTTGGCCCGCACCCTCCACGTTTAGGGTTGTAGCAGGTGGTTCAAACATTCTTGAGTTTTCAAAGAATTACTCAAGAATAGGAAAGGGGAGAAAGATCAAACAAATCACCCCACATCATCCTGCAAATGAAACAAACTCAAATAATTCCCCCTACCTTTGTTCGTCGTCCGTCGACGGAGTCGCGGGGAAGAATACGGTGTTGTTTCCATTCGTCACATCTTCCACACACTTCCAATTCCATGCTCACATATCGGTTGTGGAAGATTCTCCACATCGGTAGGATCTAAGGAAGGAAGTCGAAGTCGCTCCTCACTAGCCTTCTTCGTTCTACGTTCTTTGTTCTTAGCTAGGATCTTTTCTCTCTTCTCCCAAGTACCACCAAAAAGCAATGCCAAACAAAATAATAAGAGATTTTGATATCTTATTAATTATTTGGAACAATATTCAAATTGTATGAATTAAATTAATTGGATCCACCTAATTAATGTGAAGGATTTGGCATAATAAATTATGTGTTGGCTCAAATAATTAAAGGGGAAGTGGTGGCACCATAAATGTTAGAGGAGGTCATGGTGCTCCCCCTCACTAATGAGGGAAGTTGAGAGATTTTCCTCTCCTCCCATTAATAGGGGTCGGGTGGTCCGCACCCCTATTTTTCAAATTGGGAGGTTATGTGGGCTCAGGTGGTCCCCACCACATTAACCCCACATGGGAGGTTGAGGCGTGGTGGTTCCCACCTCCATAACCCCTCATGGGAGGTTATGGCTTGGTGGTACCCCTTCCAACCTCTACAAGAAGGTTACAGATCCAGTGGGACCTGCCTTCAAACACCCATATAGCGGCTCAAATAAAAAAAAGTGAAGATCACTTTATTTTATTATTTTCCATGAAAACCCAAAAACTAACTTTTATTCTCGACCCACTACCATCAAAGTGAAAGTCTCCTTATGTTAATGTCAGTGCTGCGAGTTCAACGATGTCCTCAGATTTCAATTCTGAGCACCAGTTCAAAAGTTATAAAAACTTGCTGATACGTTTAATGAACGTACTCGAACAGAACTTCAGAAATTGATTCCAGACACACCAGGCCTCAGAATCATGTTCCGTCAATTTTCACGGACTCGAAAAATTCCCATGTATTTAAAAAAATTCCATGGATTTTCTAGGTCTTTACACTCTTACTACCGATGATCCATATATATTAGAATCAATAGAGAAACAAGTTTTTTAGGTTGAAGACCATATTTGACCTGAATTTGGTTTAATTATGAAGTAATTTCAAGGAAAATTTTTTATAATGGTGATGATAGAATTGAAACCATCCCTACTTCCATTGTAAACAATCCATTTATTAATTTTTATCACTCTGATTGCTCAATTTTCAGAGTTGACTGTAAACCTGTAGTTGTGGTCAGAAATATATAGAATCATCCATCCATGTTCTCAATTATTTGGGTTTCACTTGACTTGGGTTGTTAAGGTTGGTACTATTGAAATTGATTTAATATTGAATACAAATATGATATATCCAACATAACCATTATGTGAATTATAAATATTTATTGGTTGCAATTTAATTTAAATCTGGTAGATATATTATCCATTTTCATATGTGTATATTATCATTTCCAACTATCTTAATGGTTTAATCATTCATAATACATTGACTGATGACATTTAGTAAATAACCATCCTTCTCAAAATTAATTTTTTTAGTACTTCTTGTATGATTTATTGAATTCATTATATATCCATTTAATCTCAATTAAAATAATGTTCAGTTAAATTATCTGTGAATCCCCTCAGGCCCGTGTCGTGATGACCCCAAGCCCGCCTTCCATAGGTCAAGGGGTGGCGAATAGCACCAATGGAGAAAATCCCTAAATCTAGGAAGTCATTTCCTTTATAACTGTAAACACACACAACACGTCACACATCTATATACATAACACTATGTAAAACTGTATGACAAGAGAGTGTCGAAAAGTAAAGGGGTCGGAAATACAATCCCAACATTAAAGTACAAGTACAACTGAAAAGGTCAAAGTAGCTGAAAGGTGAAAACAAGCTCTCAGATCGTCTACCACGTATCCTACCTAAAGGGTAGGTATAGATAGCCTTCACAACACTCCACATCTGTCCATCTCCTCCATGTACCATCACACCATGTGGTACACCTATGGGTATCGTGCAGTCCTGGTACACTCAGCCTCAGTCAGCGTTGTCCATTGTCTGCAACCAACACAACGTGGTGCAGGCATAGCCAGTGCAAGGGTGAGTATAAAAATACTCAGTAGGGACCCCGAGACCCTCAATGTCTCATAAATCCAACAAGGATAAACCACAAAGTATGAAATCAACAGATAACCCTACTTAGGTATATTCCCATACATATAACTAAGTTATCACATAAACCATCTCAATCATGAGGTAAACACAAAAGTTACTGACTCATCTCAACCAGGATTTTTATTCACATTATCAAAACCACGACTGCTGGAGAACTCCTCCTCTGTCAAGTACAGTGGGCCTACCGTGACACCAAGGCACATCCCACTAACCTTGAACTATTGAGGTACTCCTCATGTCGAGTACTGTGGGTCTGATGCGTCACCAAGGCACTCCCCACTGTGGGTTTGTCGCGTCACCAAGGCGCTCCCCCTCGTAGCCTGCTTAGGTACTCCTCCTGTCAAGAACTATGGGTGTGACACGACACCAAGGTTCTCCACTCTATGGGTCTACCGCAACACCAAGGCCCTCGCCACTGGGCTATTTGAGTCACTCTGAGTCGAATTGGTCAGCAGTCATCAGGTCTCAGCCAGCTACTAGGTCTTTGCACTCTGCTTGCTCATCTCCGGGAGGATCCACTCCACAAGATACAGGTCAATACTCAAACTCTCATGAAGTACCATTTATATGTATCTCAAAGGTCTTCCATGTCATAGGGGTCTCAACACCACAGACGGTGCATCAATCGGATGCTCGGTCTGTGGGTTATTAGCCTTTTAGTCCCAGGGGACCAGTTGGATTCGTGCACGATCCAACCAGAATGTATCTCAACTTTACCCAGAACTCCATTGGGGTATACTCAAAGGGACCGTCGCGCTCGAAAAAAACTAGTTCCACTGACAGTTCTTCAAACAGACATCCGGTGTGAAAGATATGGACAAATAAAGTAAAGGGTCGGTAGTGGGCCCAGGTCCGGTCCGACCCGGTCTATCAAGACCCATCCCCTGGGGCCCGTGCGACTACCCCAAGCCCGCCTTCCAGAGGCCTGGGGTTGGCGACTATCACTAATGGCATAAATACCTAAACTGGGAAGGCATTGCCTTTAAAACATGAAAACACACACAACAGAGTATGAGCGGGAAGAAAAACACTAAGTAAAATTTTAAACAAAAGAGTGTTGAAAGTAGAGGATCTGGAATACAATACCAATAGAAAAGTACAAGTACAACTGAAAACACGTACAATAGAAGAAGAGTAAAACAACTATTGGGTCGTCCTTCAGGATTCCTACCTAAAGGTTAGGTACAGATAGCCGCCACATCACTCCACACCTGTCGGTCTCCACCGTGTACTGAAACGTCATATGGTCTACCTCCAGGTACCATCCAGTCCTGGTACTCTCAGCCTCAGTCAGTGATGTACGTCTTCAGCAAAAAACACAATGAGGTGCAGGAATAGCCCATGCAGGGGTGAGTATAACGATACTCAGTAGGGACCTCGAGACCCTCAGGGTCTCACAAAATCCAAAAAGGATAAACCAAAAAGTATGAAATCAATAGATAACCCCACTTAGGTATATTTCCATACATATACCTAAGTTATCAGGTAATCTATCTCAATCATGAGGAAAACACAAAAGTTACTGACTCTGCTCAAACCAAGATTTTTATTATCAAAACCACGGCTACTGGGGAAATCCTACTCAATCGAGTACAGTGGGCCTTCCACGACACCAAGGTGATTCCCACTAACCATGGACTAGTTAGGTACTCCTCCTGTCGAGTACCGTGGGCTTGATGCGTCACCAAGGCGCTCCGCACTGTGGGTATGCCGCGTCACCAAGGCACTACCCCTCATAGCCTGCTGAGGTACTCCTCCTGTCGAGTATCATGGGTCTGCCGCTATACCAAGGCACTCCTCACTACAGGTTTTCCGTGACACCATGGAGTACCCCGTTGGTCAATTAGAGACACTCCAAGTAAAAAACATTCAGCAGTCATTAGGTCTCAGCCAGCTACTAGGTCTCCGCACCCTACTCACCCATCACCAGAAGGATCCGCTCCATGAGCTATTGGTTGATACTCCAACTATCATAAATTACCAAGAAGAAGTTTATCAAAGGTCTTCCACATTATAGGGGTCTCAACGCAACATAATCCGCGTCAATCGGACGCCCGGTCTGTGAGTTATTAGCCTTTTAGCCCCAGGGGCTCGTTGGATTCGTGCATGATCAAACCTGAACGTATCTCAACTTTACCCCAAACTCTAGTGGGGTATACTCAAAGGGACTGTAATGCTCCAAGATTACCAGTTCCGCTGATGGTTCATCAAACAGTCTTTTGATGCCAAAGATATGGCCAAAGAATGTGAAGGGTCGGTAGTGGACCCGGGTCCCGTCCGACCCCGTTTGGACTGACCGGGTTTGGGTTGACTTGGTCAGACCTGTTGGGTCTGGCCCGGCCCATTGGGTAGGCTAGTCTGTTAGGTTTGGCCTGGCCTGCTGGGCCCAGCCCAGTCGGCCGCGTGGGCGATTCGACCCGGGCTCAGGGCTGGTTCGGCTCAGAGAGCCGCAAGGGTGCGGTTTGGTGTCTCGACCCAGATGGTCGAGACTGGTTCAGCCAGCGCCGTGAGGGATGGGGCTCAGGTGGCAGGGGGCGCTCGAGGCACGTCGGCCGGTGCGGTTCGGTGGGGTGCGGCCGGGTGGGGCGCCAGGCGGGCCGATGGCAGCCGGGCAAGCCGGGCAGGCCGGGCGGCGCGACAGGGAGGTAGCCAGGCAGGCCGGCTCAGTGCTGTTCGTGCCAGCGCGGGCCGGCGGGGTTTCGGCCAGGGCGCACGGAAGGCCGGCTGTGCTCGGGAGCTGGCGCGGCTCAGGCCGGCGGGCGGCACAGTTCGGCCTGGGGTGACGGAGCCAATCTGGTCGAAGCACCGCGAGGGCGACGCGGTTCGTGGAGGCCATAGGTAGGGTAGTTGTTGCCTTCGTCATTCTGTCACCTCATTTCATCATCACCATGCCATAGATTATCATAAAAAAGATCGAAGGAGGGGGTCTGGCCATGTTAGTTTGGCATGAACCCTCTGCGGTTTGGGTGATAACAAGTGGCTCACATGTATGAAGTACAACAACCCTTGTTCTTTGTTTTGAGAGAAATGAACAACATAAGAACAAATCATCCTTAAAAAAAATTAAACCCCTACCTTTGTTCGTTGATCGCCGAAGAAGTAACTCGAAGAAGACGAAGGTGATTGTTGTTCGTTGCATCCGCCGCACACTTCCAATTCTGAGCTATATCGGCTCATTGACGACGATGTGGAGGGTAGGTCAGTCGAAGACATCCCACGTCGGTAGGTGTCCATAGAAGATGTTTGAATGAGATCATTGCCAGCATTCTACGTTCGTCGTTGGAAGCTCTATCCCAAGCTCTCCTCTTCCCAAAGCTTCCACCAAATTTCAAATTCCAATCCAAAAGTGATATGATTTCCCCAATTTATTTGTTGGCACAATATTCAAATTGGGGAAATTAATTACATAGGTTGGCGTAATAAGGAGGGAGCGTTGGCAACATTAAAGTTAGAGGAGTCAAGTGGCTCTCCCTCGTTAATGAGGGAGATTAGAGAGGTTTTCCTCTCCTCTAATTAATGTAGGGGTTTATTCCTGTGTGGTCTCCACATCATAACCTCTCACGGGAGGTTATGTTTGGGTGGGACCCACCACCATAACCTCTCATGGGAGGTTAAGTTTTGGTGGTCTCACCTCAAACATTCATGAGTAGGTTTTAACCAACAAACACCCACATGGCGGCTCAAAACAATATAAAGTGAAGCTCTCATTATTTATTATTTTCCACCAAAACCCAAAAAATAACTTTTATTCTCGAACCACTATTGTCAAAGTGAAAGTATCCTTAAGTGAATAACGGCACTGAGATTTCAATGGTGTCCTCGGATTTTAATTCTGAGCACAGATTCAAAAGTTATAAAAACCTGCTCGTACGTTTACTGAATGTACCTAAGAAAAACATCAGAAATTGATTCCGAGCACACCGGGCCTCAGAATTATGTGTGGTCTGTTTTCGAAGACTCATAAAATTCCCATGTATTTATGAAACAAATACACTAAAATTATGGGTCTTTACATTCTCCACACCTCAGGGATTTATGTCCCCGTAAGCTACAACTCAAACTAAGGGAACAAGTGGGGGTACTGACCATGTATCTGAGCCTCCCACACCCATGTACTCTCCTAGAGGTTTTTGGGTAGCCAGTGAATGCACACCTGAGGTATCTAATATACATGAAGGACTTGCTCCTATCGATCATCAATATCCTCTGGAACCTTCGTGAAAGTCTCCCCATTGTCGACGTCCAGCTCTCCATGTTCGATGATGTGAGAAGGGCCATTCACGTATCTACTCAGCTAGGATACGTGGAAAACGTCGTGCACCCGGTGTGACTAAGGTGGAAGATCTAAGCGGTAAGCCTCCTCTCCAACTCTGCTGAGGACCTAAAAAGGTCCGATGGATCTTGGAGATAACTTGTCACCTCGACCAAATCTTCGTAGACCTCGTCGAGTTGAGACCCATAAAAAGACGTGGTCGCCATCCTCAAACTCTAGAGGTCTCCATCTTCTATCAGCATATTAATTCTGCCAACTCTGTATAGTCTTCTTCCCCTCCTGAATAATCTCCACCTTCTCTACGGTATCCCATACCACCTCTGGTCCCATGAGTGCGGAATCCCCTGGGTAAGTCCAGTACAAAGGTGATCTGCAAGGTCGCCCGTACAATGCCTCAAAAGGTTCCATCCCAACAGTGGAGTGGTAGATGTTGTTATACACAAACTCCACTAATGTTAAGTGGTCCTCCTAGCTATGACTGAAGTCGAGGATACATGCACGGAGCATGTCCTTGAGAGTCTGAATGGTCCTCTCAGTCTGGCCATCTGTCTAATGATGGATGGCGGTGCTCAGACGAAGCTGTGTTCTGAATGCCTCCTACAACCCCTTCCATAACTGGGAAGTAAACCATGTGTCATGATTAGAGACAATAGATGAAGGTACTCCATGTAGCCGCACAATCTCCCGCATGTAGTGGTGTCCCAAGATCTCTACTGAACCCTGCTCTCTAGTCGATAGGAAGTGGGCCGACTTGGTGAGTCGGTCAATGATCACCCAAATAGAGTCGTGACCCCTAGATGTACCTGGAAGTCCTGTCACGAAGTCCATGAATATCCCATCTCACTTCCACTCTGGGACCTCTAAAGTCTGAACCAAGCATACTGGTACCTGGTGCTCTGCCTTCCTTTACTCACAAGTGAGGCATCGAAAGACAAACATTGCTACTGCCTTCTTCATACCTGGCCACCAATGATGTCGCAAAAGGTCCTGGTAGAACTTTGCCACTCTAGGATGTACCTCTAAAAGGGATGTGTGGAACTCCTTCAACACTTCCTCCTGAAGTGACACTAGTACAATAGTATGTCCTCTAAAGAGGATGACATGCTCCCCACCTTCAGAAAATCCATCAGGTGCCTGCCCTGTGGATATATGAGCACATCGTGACTCGCAGTTCGTGTCCCCATGTTGTGCCTCCCTGACTCGCTGAAGA
Organism: Viscum album; assembly: GCA_963277665.1. Taxonomy (NCBI): domain Eukaryota; kingdom Viridiplantae; phylum Streptophyta; class Magnoliopsida; order Santalales; family Viscaceae; genus Viscum; species Viscum album. The sequence goes on from OY728127.1 coordinate 1,958,860,041, forward strand.
AGTGGGGGAGTGACTGTAGGGGACTGAAGGAAAGCTACTCCATCTCCATCCACAAAGGATATCTGCAAAGCGGAAAACTGCTCCGTTGCCTCACCAAGAAGCTGTATACCAGATCTCCTCCAGAGTTTATCTATTACAACATTCCCTTTTCCAGGTTTATAGACTATCTCGAAGTCATAATCCTGGAGGAACTCAAGTCATCGTTGATGTGTCTGGTTCAGGTCATTCTATGATAAGATATACTTGAGACTCTTCTGATCAGAGTACACGGAAAAATGTTCACCCATTAGATTGTATCGCCACATCTTCAAGGAAAATACCACTACTGCTAACTCCAGTTCATGGGTAGAATAGATCTGCTCGTGTTGTCTCAACTACCGAGAACCATACGAGATCACTGCTCGCTCCTACATGAGAACATACCTGAGTCCGGTCCCTGATGCGTCGTAGTAGACTACATACCCTACGCCTTCCTCTAGAAGCTTCAAGATGGGGGAACTAGTCTGCCTCTGCCTCAGCTCCTGAAAGCTCAGCTAGCATCTCTCCGACCACACGAAGGGTTGCCCCTTCTTCTTCAAGGCTTGTAGTGGTGCTGCAACTCTGGAGAAGTCTAGAATGAACCTACGGTAGTAACCATCCAAACCCAGGAAACATCGTACCTCGGTCCCACTCTTAGGTGGCTCCCAATCATGTACCGCCTCAATCGTCACTGGATCCACTGCAACTCCAGCCTCTGATATGACATGTCCCAAGACATGAACCTCTAGGATCCAAAATTTTCACTTCGAGAGCTTACCATAAAACCGGTGCTCTCATAGTGTGTCCAGTACTACCTGCAAATTGTAGGCATGCTCCTCCTCAGTAGTCGAGTAGATCAGAATGTCGTTGATGAAGACTAAAATAATGTGATTTAGGTATGGTTGGAAAATCTTGTTCATGAGTCCCATGAACACTGCTCGAGTGTTGGTTGCACCAAAAGGCCTAACCAGGAACTTGTAGTGGTCGTATTGACATATGAAGGCCATCTTTTTCACATCCTCATCTCGATCTCTGAGATGGTGATAGCCTGATATGAGGTCTATCTTCGAGAACCACCATGCTCCCTTCAGCTGATCAAAGAGCTCGTCAATCCTCAAGAGTGGGTACATTTTATTCACGGTCACCTGGTTTAGGTGACAGTAGTCAACACAAAGCCTCAAGCTCCCATCCACCTTCTTGGAGAACCGAATAAGTGCTGCCCAGGGAGAAACACTTGGTTGGATGAACCCCTTCTCCTCCAAGTCCTCTAGTTGTACCCGCAACGTGAAAAGATCCACAGGAGCCATCTGAGACGCTGGTGAAGATATTGGTGTCATCCCGGGGTACACGTAAATGAATAATTCCACATATCTGTGTGGTGGTCGTCCTGGAACATCATCAAGGAAAACATCTGTGTACTGGTCCACCACTATAGGATTTCTCGGACTCTCCACATCAACTGCTCTGAGGATAAGGCAGGCCAACTGATGAGTGATCGGCTGCACCCTCCTCCAAGTAAGTCTTTCCTCTACTACAAAGGCTCCCTTCACGCCGGTGATGGTAAACTTTGTCCCATCCTTGAGGACACGCCGCACTTTGCACCTAATATAGTCGATCTGAGCATGGACTGTAGATATCGAGTCTATACCCAAGATAACGTCGTAAGGCCTAGATGCCGCTACTAAGATATTCCAGCCGAAACTATCTCCTCATAGAGTTATCTCACACTGCCGGCACCAGTGTGTAATCATCGAGTTTTCTCCTATAGGAGTCTATAGACATAAGGATCGAGCCAACGGCTCTGTCAGAATTTCCGAGCTCCGAACGAGGGTAGTGGCAATGAACGAGTGACTGAAACCTGTGTCTATAAGAACTGTAGCTATGGTGGAGTAGACATAGATCGTACCTCGAATCCTCTATGGAGCACCATGATCATATGCCTTAGCTTCCCGGGGATGAGCTCTACCTTGTACACCTTCTCCTTATAGTCGAGGTGGACCTCCTGGTGGTGGTGGTTGTAACACCTCGAAACGTCGTCCACCACCATTTGCATGACCAACTCCTCTACCATGTCCACCTGCTCCCTGTTGACCTCCTTGATCGAATGTCTACCTCTTCATGGGAGTTCCTTCGAGCTTCTATTAATCATCCGAATGGTGGGTCATATAATCACGAGCCATGTGACCCTACCCGCTGCATGAGAAACACTACCCGCTCCTGGAATATATGTATCTACTCCGGGTTCCCCACACAACCGATCCTGAGTCATACGATCATCCAACTATAGGTTTTGTCCTCTTACACCTCTACGACATCTGTCTACTGCCTGCTACAGAAGACTCCTCTCCATGTCGACTAGTGGTGGGTCTCGCTGCTGGAGACTGCTCAGCAAGGAAACACTCCACTTAGAGGGCTCTCTCTAAAACCCATGCCTGCGTCGGGATGCTGAGGGAGATCATTGAAGCCCTGATCTCTCACTTGATCACCTGCTTGAAGGTCTGGGCTCTAAAGAATGGGCCTTTTACCATATCTATGGTGTAGCGTGAGTGGTCGGTGAACCTCGCTGAGCACTGTGCCACCATCATGCTACCCAACTGCTGATGAAGTAACTCCTATATCCGCACTGCACGTAGGGTGGCATGGACAAACTCCACCAGAAACAGGATCTCAAAGTCTACCCAGAGTAGCGTCATCTCATCGTGAACCAGGAGCATCAAGCTCTACCATCGTCCCGCTACTACCTATAGAAGGCTAGCAACAAGTATCACCATGAGGTCTGCTGGTGTCCCTACCAGTCAGAAAACTCTCACCACAACCTCTAGCCAATCCTCAGCCACTGGTGGGTCCGTCTCTCCGCTGAACCTGGGTGGCCCTTGGCGCTGGAACTCATGCAACGTGCTCAAGCAGCATTCATTGTCTGCTTCTGGGGATGGTGGCATTGGTGGCCCAACGGGGAGTGGTACCGCTGGTGCCTCCGCTAGAAGAGGGCCCTATACCGAGGCCTCGTTGATCAATGGGCTATCTGTGCATATAACACTCAGGGCTCTATCTGGTCGTCTGCAAGAAGGCATCCTAAATGAAACAGATGTGACACTATCAAATATTATACCTGGTGAGCTGACCTAGTTGAATTGACTTAATGAAAACATTGGAAAACACACATGCAATTAGTGTTTCTGTGTACTAAGTCGGAAATCCGTAATCAGGGTCCTGGTGTTTGGATACATCGGTCGCCGCACCTACACTGGACTACCTGAACTGGAAACCACACTCAGCACCCTTAACACTATTTCTTCATAGAAAAGAATGATCAGAGTCCTATGTTCTACGATATAACTGACTCCTCTTATACCAATTTTTCACGACCCATCCTCTAGGATTCCTACCTGAAGGGTAGGTACAGATAGCCTCCACAGCACTCCATCCTTATTGGTCTCCACTGTGTTCCGACACGTCGTATGGTCTACCTCTGGGTACCGTCCAGTCCTAGTACTCTCAGCCTCAGTCAGTGATGTTCGTCATCTGAAACCAACACAATGAGGTGTGGACATAGCCCGTGTAGGGGTGAGTATAATGATACTCAGTAGGGACCCCGAGACCTTCCAGGTCTCACAAAATCCAACAAGGATAAACCACAAAGTATGAAATCAATAGATAACCCCACATAGGTATATGACCATACATATACCTAAGTTATCATGTAATCCATCTCAATATCGAGGAAAACACAAAAGTTATTGACTAAGATCAAACCAGGATTTTTATTATCGAAACCACAGCTGTTGGAGAACTCCTACTGCATCAAGTATAGTGGGACTGCCGTGACACCAAGGCGCATCCCACTATCCTTGGACTATTGAGTTACTCCTACTGTCGTGTACCGTGGGTCTGCAGTGTCACCAAGGTGCTCCCCACCGTGGGTCTGTCACGTCACCAAGGCGCTCCCCCTCGTACCCTGCTGAGGTACTCCTCCGGTCAAGTACTATGGGTCTACTGTGACACTGAGGCGCTCCATACTGCAGGTCTTCCATGACTCCATGGCACTCCCTGCTCAGCGATTAGAGTCACTCTGAGTCAAAACGGTCAGCAGTCCTTAGGTCTCAGTCAGCTACTAGGTCTCCGAACCCTGCTCGCTCATCACTGGAAGGATTTGCTCCATGGGATACTGGTCGGTACTCCAGCTATCATGAAGGACCAATAAGAAGTATCTCAAAGGTCCGCCACGTCATAGGGGTATCAACACAACAGAAGACACGTCAATTGGATGCCCGGTCTGTGAGTTATTAGCCTTTTAGTCCTGGGGGCCCAGTTGGATTTGTGCACGATCCAATCTGACCGTATGTCAACTATACTTCAAACTCTAGTGGGGTATACTCAGAGGGACCTTCATGCTCCAAGATTACCAGTGCCACTGATGGTTTTTCAAACGGTCGTCCAGTGCCAAAGATATGGCCAATGAAAGTAAAAGGTTGGTAGTGGACCCGGGACTGGTCTGACCTAGTCTGGGCCGACCAGGTCTGGGTCATCCCGGTCAGACCTTATGGATCTGGCCTGGCCCATTGGATGGGCCAGCCAGTTAGGTTCGTCCCGGCACACTGGGCCCAGCCCAGCAGGCCACGTGGTCGATTCGGCCCGGGGTCGGGGCCGGTTCATCCTGGAGTGCCGCCAGGGTGCTGGTCGACATCTCAGCCCGGATTTCCAAGACTGGTTCGACCAGCGTCGCAAGGGGCACGACCCTGGAGGAACGGGGAGCACGGGCCAGCATGGTTTGGTCGGGCGCACAGGAGGCGGCCGGGCAGGCCAGCGGGAAGGCTGGCGGGGCGCGGCCGGGTAGGACACCAGGCTGGACGGTGGAAGGCCAGGCAGGCCGGGAGGCACGGCCAGGTGGCAGCCATGTAGGCCGGATTTGCGCGGTTTGGGTGGGCGCAGGCCGCTGGGGTTTCGGTCGGGGTGCACAGACGGCCAACGGCAGCCGGGAGCCAGCGCGGCTTGGGCTGGCGGGCGGCGAGGTTCGGCCTGGGTTGGTGGAGCCAATCCGGTCGGAGCGCCGCGAGGGTGGCGTGGTTCGTGGAGGTCGTGGGTAGCACGATGGTTGCCTTCGTTGTTCCATCACCTCATTGATTTGTCGTCATGCCATAGATTATCATAAACAAGATCGACAGAGGGGGTCGGGCCATGTTAGTTTGGCCCGCACCCTGCGCGGTTAGGGTGATAACAAGCATGTCACAAGTATGAAGCACAACATCCCTCATTCATCATTTTGAGAGAAATGAACAACATGGGTACAAATAAAAATTAAATAAAAATTAAAACCCTACCTTTGTTCGTTGATCACCAAAGAAGTCGCGGGATAATGATGAAGGTGATCATCATTCATTGCATCCGTTGCACACTTCATATTTTGAGTTATGTCGGCATGTTAACGATGATGCGGAGGGTAGGTCGGCTGAAGATATCCCACGTCTGTAGGTGTATAGGGAAGAAGATCGAAGAAGATCATTGACGACGTTCTCTGTTCTTCATTGGAAGCATTCTCCCAAGCTCTCCTATTCCTAATGCTTCCACCAAATTACAAATGTCATGCCAAAAGTGATATGATTTCTACAATTTAATTGTTGGCACAACATTAAAATTTGGGAAATTAATTACGTAGGTTGGCGTAATATGGATGGAGCGTTCACAAAATTAATGTTAGAGGATTCAAGAGGCTCTCCCTAATTAATGATGGAGAGTGGAGAGGTTTTTCTATCCTCCCATTAATATGGGTGTTTAGTCCCCCGTGGTCCCCACGTCGTAACCTCTCATGTGAGGTTATGTTCATGTGGGACCCACCACCAACTTCCATGGGGATGTTTTAACCAAGAAACACCCACATGGAAGCTCAAATAAAAATAAAGTGAACCTCACTTTATTTATTATTTTCCACGAAACCCCAAAAAACTAACTTTTATTCTCAACCCACTACCATCGAAGTGAAAGTCTCGTTAAGTGAATACTGGCAATGTGAGTTCAACGGTGTCCTCAGATTTCAATTCCGAGCACCGGTTCAAATGTTATAAAAACCAGCTCGCATGTTTACTGAACGTACCTGAACAAAACTTCAGAAATTGATTGCAGGCACACTGAGCCTCAGAATCATGCACCGTCAGTTTTTGCGGACTTGTAAAATTCCCATGTATTTAAGAAAAAAAATTCCCATGGAAAGTTTGGGTCTTTACATGGTCAGTCTGACCCGGTCCGACATAGTATGGGCCGACCCGGTCTGGGTCGACCCGGTCATACCTGTTGGGTCTCACCCAGCCCATTGGGAGGGCTAGTCTGTTAGGTTTGGCCTTGATCGCTATGCCCAGCCTAGCAGGCTATGTGGGTGGTTCGGCCTGGGCTCGGGGCCAGTTCCACCCGGAGCACCGCAAAGGTGCGGCTTCACAGACTGAAAGGCGGGCTGGCGGGGGGCCCGGTAGGGAACCAGGCGGGCCGGCGGGGGGCCGGGCAGGGTCCCTGGCGGTCCGGAGGGTGGTGAGGCAGGCTGGAAAGCATCCGGAAGGCAGTCAGGTAGGCCGGTAGGGCGTGGGCCGGTTCGGGGCTCGGCAAGGGCCGGTTTGGCTGGTGGCGGTGCGGTGTGCCGCGGGGCACGACGTGGATCATGGGGGCCATAGGTAGCGTGGCCTTTTTCTTCGCCACCTTCATCACCTCATTGCTTCATCCCCATGCCGAAGACCATCATAAACAAGAATGGCAGAGGGGTCAGGCCATGTTGGTTTGGCCCACACCCTCCACATTTAGGGTGGTAGAAAGCAATTCAAACTTTCTTGAGTTCTCAAAGAATTTATCAAAAATAGAAAAAGGGGTGAAAGATCAAACAAATCACCCCACGTCATCCCAAAAATAAAACAAAATAAAATAGTTCCCCATATCTTTGTTCGTCATTTGTCGATGGAGTCGTGGGGAAGAGGATGGTATTTTCGTTGTTCGTCATTTCTGTCGCACACTTCCAATCTCGAGCTCGCACGTCCGTTGTGGAAGACTCTCCCCATCAGTAGGATTTGAGGAAGAAAGTCGAAGTCGCTCCTCATTAGCGTTCTTCGTTCTTAATTCTTTTTTCTTCGTTGGGATCTTTTCTCTCTTCTCCCAAGTTCCACCCAAAAGGAATGCCAACCAAAATAATAAGAGATTGTGATATCTTATTAATTCATTGTCACAATATTCAAATTGGATGAATTATATTAATTGGATCCACCTAATAAGTGTGAAGGATTTGGCATAATAAATTATTTGTTGGCACAAATAATTAAAGTGTAGGTGGTGGCACCATAAATGGTAGAGGAGGTCAAGGAGCTCCCCCTCATTAATGTGGGAAGTTGAGAGATTTTCCACTCGTCCCATTAATAGGGGTCAGGTGGTCCTCAACCCTATTATTCAAATTGGGAGGTTATGTGGTCTCGGGTGGTCCCCACCACATTAACCCCACATGAGAGGTTGAGGCGTGCTGGTTCCCACCACCATAACCTCTCATGGGAGGTTATGGCTTGGTGGTCCCCCCTTCCAACCTCCACAAGGAGGATATAGATCCATTGGGAGCCACCTCCAAACACCCATATGACAGCTCAAATAAAAATAAAGTGAATCTCACTTTATTTTATTATTTCCCATGAAAACCCAAAAACTAACTTTTATTCTCAACCCACTGTCGTTGAAGTGAAATTCTCCTTAAATGAATACCAATGTCGCGAGTTCAACAGTGTCCTCAGATTTCAATTCCGAGCACTGGTTCAAAATTTATAAAAACCTGCTCATATGTTTACTGAACTTAGCCGAGAAAAACTTCAGAAATAGATTCTGGGCACACCAAGCCTCAGAATTATGCACCGTCATTTTTTACGGACTTGTAAAATTCCCATGTATTTAAAAAAATTCCACATATTTTCCGAGTCTTTACACTCTTGCTACCGATCATCCATATATATTGGAATCAATGATGAAACATGTTTTTTTATGTTGAAGAACATATTTGACTGGAATTGGGCATAATTATTGAAGTAATTACAAGACAAATTTTTTATAATGGTGATGACGGAATTGAAAACATCCCTACTACCATTGTAGATGATCCATTTATTACATTTGATGACTATGATTGCTCAATTGTCAGAGTTGATGGTAAACCTAAAGTTGTGGTCAGAAATATATAGAATCATCCATCCATGTTCTCAATTATTTTGGTTTAGCTTGACTTTAGTTGTTAAGGTTGGTACTATTCAAATTGAATTAATATTGATTACAAATATGATATATCCAACATGACCATTATGTGAATTTTCAATGTTTATTGGTTGCAATTTTATTTAAATATGGTAGATATCGTATCCTTGTTCATATATGTATATCATCATTTCCAACTATCTTAATGGTTTAATCCTTCATAATACATAGACTGGTGACACTTAGTAAATAACCATCCTACTCAAAATTAAAATTTTTTATTACTTCTTATATGATTTATTGAATTCATTATATATCCATTTAAGCTCACTTAAAATAATGGATAGTTAAATTATCTATGAATCCCCCTGTTACCTCTCTTGTATTTTTTTTTTTGGATTACACATTTGTAATCCTTTTCTAATAATTGCCATATTTGTTTTAAAATGAAGAAAATGCAACCAATTAAAAAGAGGTGGTAGAAAAAGATGATAGACAACAATCGTTGCATGGCTGAAATGAACATTCCACCACTACTTCCTGTAGTGAGTATTTTTTTTAAATATATATATTTAAATAATATATATTTTCATGTGATTAATTTTGTTTTAAATATTTTTTCAGGATCCACCTCTTAGGCGATAATAATTTGATGAGCATCCTCGTAATAGTCCCAGTACTCAGGGTGTTCATATGAGGGGGGTGGTACGAGAGCCAGCTGATCTGGTCGGTGTACCCGATTAGACCCTGCCAATCCCACTGACATACCATCTATCCCACATTCTGATCCTGGTGTGTCATTAGGGACAGAGGATATATTTAGGCCACCCATGTTTTCACCACCCTTTACATCTGATCCCCCTCACCAGTCTTTACCATATCCGATGATGATTCCCACTCCCCATCTAGTATTCGGCCAGCCATCCATGTCATCTTCATTTACTTCTACTTCCTTCTCTCCGAGATTTTATATTCCATATTATTCGACTCCTACTTTGCCAGAGCCTCTCCCTGCGGAGAATACATTGGGAGCCACTCCACCAGTATAGGGTGTTCCTTCATTTTCTGCAGATTCATCAGTTCCCATTGATCACACTACCATAGGATATTTACACAACCCTAAAAAATTTTATACCATTATGTATTTTATTTATAACTTGTATTGATAAAATATTTGTTTCTATTTCATGACAGATACATCTACTGATAAGAGGTAGGGGCAGGCGCGTACCCACATGCGTGTGGTGTGGAACCACCACACACATTTGATGGTGGACTACAATGAAGAAAGTCAAATGATTGAAAAAATAGGGTACCAATGTTAGTGTTTTTTGGCGACGCTTTCAAAATAATTCGACATCATTCATGTCTTCCTGCTCGCATGGAGATAGTTACCAAATGAAGTTACACATTAATATTGGGCAGAGATATGGCTAAAAAATATGTTGTATTTAATGAAATATATTATATTTTTGTATTTATATGAATTAATATTTCAGTGTCAGCTTTGATTTAATTTTCCCGATGGTGAGGGTGAACTACATGCACATCTAAAGGACTTAATTGTTCTTTGGAGATCTTATAATCATGAATTTTATATTGGATGGTTTGCTAGAGTTGACATAGAGTTAGAGGTGGTCCCTATCATTGATGATTTCTATTATAATAGTACCAGCAGATGATTACTCAATGGATGAATAACCAGTTTAAGTTATTAATTACATTTGAGGTATTTAAATGAAAATTTTCATGTTTTGTGTTAATACTATCTTTTTTATTAGTGAATTTTATTTAGGAATGATCTTGGTGAAATAAAAAAACATTGATGCTAAAAAATACCTGCACACATTGGGACATACTACGATGCCATATCTTGAGAGGAAGCAGGTATGATAGTTGTTTATATAATTATAGTTATGAAATTAATTATTGGTAACCTATTTTTAATTATGGTTTCCTACATTCAATGTCATTTTAGAGGAAAAAATTGAATATTGAAGGATGTTTCATCAAGAAAAACTATTTTCCTCAAGTAGAAGGAAGAAAGATGGATGTGCTGTTAATGAACTAACTCATTAGTAGATTTAATGTTTTACTTTGTTTATTTCAAATTTTAATATCTATTTTGTAACTTAATAATCTATTAATATTTGTAAAAGTATGCTTTAGAGGCCCTTGATTCCCTATAACCTGAAAATTTTGGGCCAAACAATCATTTACATCAGGTGTTGGGAGATGAGCACCCAAGCAGAGTACGCTGCCGACCTGGGAAGAGTATAGTCTCAACTAGGTATTGGCCCTCCTCAGGTATGAGTAATATTGCCACTGAGTTATATCAGGTTAAGGCATAAGTGGAACAAGATGAAAAAAGGGCCACATAGATGACATAAAATTATACTAGGGAAAACACTGCATTTATGAAATTGTTGGATGTTTTACATCCAACACTTCCACCAGAGGCCATAATATCTTCTGATGAATATATTTTGTCAATGCGTTATATATATGGTGAACCGGGAGGAATTTCTAGTGGTGGTTAATATGATTTCGAGGAGGAGGGTGACTAAAAGGAGGAGGGTGAGGAGGAGGCCAAGGCATATGAGGAGGGTGAAGAGGAGGAGGAGGGAGAGGAGGAGGCCGAGGCAGAGTACAAGGGAGTGGAGGAGGGAATTGAGGAGGGTAGGGATAATGATGGGGAATAAGATGAGTATGGGGTGAGGATTATGATGATGATGATGATAGTGATGGTGATAAGGCACATATTGACCTGTTACATTTTTAAGGACATTACTAAAATTTTATTTTTGATGATTTTTTGTGCCCGAATGTATGTGTGATTAGGTACGTCATATTATCTTTAATTGTTTATCTATAAATAATAAAACTTTACTTGATGATTTTTTGAGACTGATTCACCCCTCCCCTAGACACCCCCACCCCGACACCCCCACCACATAGACACCTCCAACCCCTTGGACAGACCAACACCCCCAGGATAGCCCCTAACCCCCCTGGACACCCCCAACCCCCTGGACGTTCCCCCCCCACCCCTTGTAAATCCCCCACAACACCTCTAAAAACACACCCCACCCCCTCCCACCCCTCCACCCCCGCCCCCTAGACACCCCCACCACCCCCTGGACACCCCCACCCCCATAGAATTCCCCCACCACCCTGGGCAGCCCCCTCCCCACCCCCTCAAACACCCCCTTCTCCCTTGGAGATCCCCCAACCACCTGGACATCCCCAACCACCCCTGGACACCACCCCACCCCCTGGACTCCCCCACCCACCTAGACAACCCCCCCCCCCCCCTCGAACACTCCCTCCCCCCTTGGACATCCCCCTAACACCTTGGATAGCCCCCACCCCCTAGAAACCACCCCACCCCTAGAAACCCCCCACCCCAGGACACCACCACCCCCCGGATAGCCCCCACCCTGCTAGACAACCCTCTCCCCACCCCCATGGACTCCCCCCCATCCACTCGGACAGCCCCCACCACCCTGGAAATCCCCCTGGACACCCCCCATCCCCCCGGACAAACCCACCCTATGGACACCCTCTACCCCCTTGGACAACCCCTCCAACCCCCTGGACACCCCCCCCCCCCCCATGGACACCCCCACCCTCTGGACAACCCCCACCCCCTGGACACCCCTACCCCCTTGTACATCCCCCCCAACCACGTCGACAACTCCCCACCCCACATATCACATTACCCCTTACTAAAATATGGCATACCAGATTATCCAAAAATTAATATCTCATCTTAATTCACCCATTCCTATGAACAACGATGCCATATTAAATACCTAAATCATGCTTTTCTTATATAGGGGTTATAAAATTCTGAATTTTGAATTAAATTCTGTTTTTGTTATAGAGAATTTAATATTGCATGTATTCAATTTATAATTATGTATTGCATTGGGGAATTGACTTCTAAATTCTAAATTGAATTCTGTATGTGTTAATTATTAATTAACATATGAATTATGAATTATGAATTCTTTATGTGGGTAATTAAATATAGAATTAGAGGTATAGATAATTAGATGTTTTATGAATTTTGTATGAATTCATATGTAATTCTTTATGTATTCTACAAGTATTTATAATTATGTATGAATTCTACACAGGGGGAGGAAAATCTGCTGGTGGAAGTGCTGCAGGTGCACAAGAGGGAGGGAGTATTACTACAGGTGTATAATGCCTATGCCAACAGTTGTAAACCATTGGCATATGTGTCTAAACAGAACATATGCCTACAGTTTCATGTAAACAGTTGGAAAAAGTATATAACAACAGTTTACAAACCTTTGGTATAAAAAATTTTACTTGACTTTAACCAACAGTTTTTGCGAAACCATTGTTAAAATTATATACCAACGGTTTGAAAACTGTTGGTATAGACATTATTTTTGATATTTCCTACGGTTTTAAACTGTTGGTAAAGATTTATACCAATGGTTATATAAAACTGTTGGAATATATTCCATTTTACTACCATATCCCAATGGTTCTCATATAACCATTGGGATATATCTATCCTCATGGCTCCACAACCAACGGTTTGCACCACTGTTAGTATAGTTTATACCAATGGTTATTTAGCCTTTACAAATGGTGTAAAACCTTTGGAAAAGGATATATTTACAGTAGTTTCTGATGGAAAAAAATGAATATTAAACCATATTATTAGTCCTTAAAAATGTTATTTTTAGTTTTTCCCCATCAAAAGTCTATATTCCATCAATAAATATTCATATCCAATGTGATAACCAACATAACCCAAATAAGAGAATCACGATGGAGGAGGATGAAAAATTGACTAAATGAAAATCACTAACCAAATGATGGCCCATATCGCTTCACTTATTAGAACAAAAACACTCATGGACAAAAATAATATATATTTTTAACTGTTGATACAATCTGAAATCATCACTAGAGAGTGATAGTAGCACCAACCATAAATGTTCTCCCATTATATTCTGATATGATGTTCCTTTATTCCTCCCTAGAACATGTTCCATGAAGGTAAAACTTATGAAATACCAAATTATAATCATGGGAACTCATCTCATAGTCTTACCTTCTATATTCCTCCACATAATAAGGGAATTACCGCAAAAATGAATTTCCATTTTTATTACATTAACCAACTACTATGAATTCCTCCCCATATAAGAAATCAATCATGAAAAAAGCTTCTAAACTAGTCCAATAAAAACTAGGAGTTACCAAATATAGAGAATCACTCAAGGGAGAGTGTTCAACCACACTTATACAATAAAATATAGTTATGGTATATTATATCCATATATGTAGTCCCATTTCCATCAATGCATGTGGAATCATCTTATTTTTATATTGGGTGGTATAATTACCCCACCCCCATTGATGATGATGTAGATGGATTACACATGTGGAAGTAAATCTCTAGGGGGGAACCTATATGCTCTGTGTTGGCCCATTTCCACTCTCTAATATGATATTATGGATATCATCAAATGGAATCCCTTTAATCACATATGCATCAATTTGCTGGTGAACCTTAGTCAATTATATTCTATGAAACAATGTCATGATGGTATGATAACCATATTAAAATGATGATTGGTCTATACATCCATATTGAAATTTATACATTGTCCTTAGATCAAAATTCAATTTCAAAGAAACACTACAACAACATGCATGATGAATTCTTCATATTTTAATAGAACCTCAATAAATTATTAAATATTCCCCTTCTTACCAATGTATATAGGGATGGGGTGACTACGGGGATTTACACATTACTTAATTAAGGATCCAATAGATTCCTATAAAAAAATAATGTTCCAATTTTGATACTTTGTGAGAGTCTATAGGATCCACTTATTTGCAACATCTATGGTATATAAACACACTCTCTTTACTCTATTGTGAAAATGTGGTGTCACTAAATGGATAATTCCACTGATATTTTCCAGCAGTATGCCTAAAAAGTCACATTGGACTCCAAATTGATAGAGAAAAAAATAAAAAATACAATTAGTATTATGTTAGTCACATCCAAAATTTGCATTGAATCCTATGTAGTATTAGGTAAATGTATGAAAAATCAATAATAATATACATAAACTACTACAATATTCATCTATGAGAAACACCAACCCATATAGAATGGGGAATTTTTACCACTACCTCTACACTGGGATAAAAATATCCCAAATTGTTATTGGATATCATAGTGGTTGGATTTTGTTATCACTATTTATCAGGGTTAGTAAAATTTTTACAAATTTATTTAATAGAATTAGTCTCTACTAGGAAGGGTGGTGACTTCTAAAAACAATCCCTCCAACCATTCAATCATTACTCGAGACAACCCTATAATTTGGGGCATGTTAGATGAGGATGTTTAGAGAGATTCTTTGGGTAACCATCCACAAAAAAATTCTTGTAGAAATTATAAAAAATATAATAAAAAATAAAAATGTTAATAAAAAATGGAAATCTGGGAAAGGTTATCTAGAGGATGGAATTTAGGTTCCTTCAAAAGAATCAAATAGAAAAAAGGAATTACACTATTATATAGTTTATAATGTAATAATTCTCACTTATAAGTATAAATAATTACAAATTGTCAGAACTTTTCCATATATAATCCATATCATGAAATGGACTCTAAGTACCACAATGATAAAGTAATTTCATAGGATATATTCTATACCGACTTACATGAAGAATGTGTGTGTAACCAAAATTAGAGGAATGCATAGAACAAGGATGATCCAACATATCTAGATCCACAATAATGATTCCATTATATTAATGAAAATATTAAATTAGATGAAATATATCATTCACTATAAAGATATGTGAATGTACTCTCAACTAATGATATTTTGTACCAACATGATGCTGAGATGGACCATCTTATAAGAAATAGTGAGGAATAACCCAATGGAAATAATAATTCTATGTATACTCTACATGTGGAAGTTATGGTTTCTCACCCCACACACCAAGAAGGTGTTACCCATTCCACAAGATCCCAATCATAATATTAAGATAGTTATGGTCCAAGAAGTCAGGAATACATGAACCTAGGTATTGAGGAAGACAAATACATTCCTTCACATTGATGAAAATATAATTCATTCTAGGAGATTCACCCAATCAGGGATTCCATATGGATTCGAAAATAGATTCAGGCAGAGTATTTGCATCACTATTCACCTCTTAACCATGTTTAAGTGTCAACCAAAGCACTATTTCCTCAAGAATCACATATCATGGGGTCCCATACCACCTAAGAGAAAGATATAGAAGTATGGTGATCTCAAGTTCAACCCAAATGGAAATCTTACCTAAATTGTGTGGATGCCACTGCTCTCAATATCATAGAAAATATCAT
Source organism: Viscum album (assembly GCA_963277665.1). Classification (NCBI taxonomy): domain Eukaryota; kingdom Viridiplantae; phylum Streptophyta; class Magnoliopsida; order Santalales; family Viscaceae; genus Viscum; species Viscum album. Next base: position 1,958,875,669 of record OY728127.1, read on the forward strand.
ATTCTACAAATTTATTAAATGGGGGATATATAATTCCCCATGTACTAAATTATATTTCAGTGTGGCCTAATTATGAACAAACTCCGTGAATAATAAAAAATATATCATTGATGATTTTTATAGACCCTGGAAGGATCATCCTTCATATAGTATTGATATCATCTATCTAGATCCATCATTTATATTTATGTCACTCAACATTAATTACATAACCAATTTAGCTCCATTCTATTGACGATGAGGGATGTGGAATTTACACATTTCACTTAGTGTATAAATGATAGGGTCTCATATTTTTTGTATCATATGGAATTGTTTTACATAGTAAAAAAATATATAACTCTAATAAAATAAACTATAAATGATTTTCTTGAAGAATATTTATGGAAATCAATAGAAATATCTCCTACCCATAATATACCCATGTGTATTTTAGGTGTTTAGAGATAGATCAAAATGACATGTGGATACTCTAGGGTAAACCAAGTGGATACTCTAGTGTCTCCGCACTTCTCAAAAAAAACTCTAGGGTAAACCAAGTCAAAATCCAATCATGTGCCTATTAATCATGAAAAAGGGTCTGGAAAAGTGAAAAATCGTCATTCGTCGTTAATCAAGAACAAAAAACTACTTAGTAACATCTTCATGTTTAATATGAACAAGTAAATTATATATAGATAATATTACAAAAACCCCAAATCCATAAGTATGGAAAGACCATGGTAACATGATATTTTTGGAATGAATAAGTAAAAAAATTTACATTTAGTAAGAGAATTCCCCAAAGTTAAAAAACATTACTATGAAAAATAATCACAACAATCTAACCAAATATAGGAAACTAGATGAGGTTGGCCTCAGTGATCATCCTAAAAATTTACCATTTCACCATATATTTTTCACACCATCCTAGACAGCTTATTAAATAATGACATCCTCATAAAAATTGTTTATTTTAGACATGTTACATTTTGAAAACCCATGAATATTTTACTTATGTTACCACAATTCCAGCAGAGGAGAAAAATGATTAGTAAGAAGCACACACCATACATAAATGAATTTTTCATACCTATATATCCATAAAGATTGTTGATGTAGCTCATTCCATTCTATGAAAAAAAACTCAATCAACCATTTTAGAACCATTTATTCTTAAATATTCTAATTTTATGACTCTAAATTAATCCTCTAAAGGGAAGTGTAACTAGATTTGTTAGAATACTTCACCTAAAGAGGCATCATGACGATATCCTAAAATATCCTATATTATCATTAATTCCATGACACCATCATACTTTTCCCAAGAACCTTCCCATAAAACAGAACAATCACTAGATGTAGATCTATTTTTTAGCTATCTAAATTTCATTCAAATATTATATGTTTGATTTGATGATTTGTTTCAACATGAACCCAAGATCAATGCATATAATTATGGACCTCTATGATGATTTCATATAAGTTTTGAGAACCAAGGGATACAAATTGATATTTATATCTTCATTTTTGACAGAACTCTAATAAAACCAAAAACATGACTAAAATTGAAGGAAAAGAAATTATGTGGTCCTAATAATAGCATATAGAGACCCACAACTCTGATGAGATTTACCCATTGTAATGGAAGACTCTTTGGTGGGTATAAAACAATATAACCATCCTAGGTAAATGGGGATACTTTCTCATACAAAAATAATATTAAAAAATGAATCTCGTAGTTTCCTTGTAGAAGCAAGGGTTATCAACACCAAATTTTACACCCAGAGAGCCTCGTGAGAAGGAATAATCCCATGTTTAGAGACATTATATCATGATGAAGAAACATGAAATATTTAAATATTTGGATTATATCCCAGAGAAATTTTTGTTACTAAATTATCTTTATATTTAAAATGATCTCATGAAGAAAAATATTGATGATCTTTCGAGCACCCATGAATTCAAAATGATGTCAATGTGGATGGGGTATTTCATTCATAGAATTACAATCTAAAATTTCACACAATCGTCCTATTTAATGGAAATTATCATGAAGCCACCATTTAGAGACATATCATGCCACATTATGTCTTTTGAAAACATAACAATGTTAACATCTATCCAAAATTGATTATTATTGGTTATATGTTTAGTCATATCATTTCACAAACACATTGATATTTGGGTTGTGGAGAGTGTGACTTTTCATCCTTACATATGATAATTTATAGTCTTGAAAATGATAATAAAATACCCTAATAAGTATCAAACTCAAACCCATGTCTATTGGTCTTTCATCTAACAAATATTTAATGGAATATCAATATGACACAACTTTTAATGTTCTAATTGGATGGATTATCCTCCATGGATTTAAAAAATAACCATAATGTTTTCCATAATTCCTAATTTACACCAATAATGGAATGGTTAGAGTTATATATATAGATAAAATACCCTTAAATTCATAATAATTATATTTTTTATGTGAATATTTGAAGGATATAATTAAATGAACTAATTAAGGAAGGTGATGTACCAGTCACTTATCCCAAAAAATTGGTAATATCTTCCAAAAACCAATTAAATTTACATTTTAACTCATACATATTTCCACTCAATATTATTGATGAAATAGAATTATTTCCTTGGAGCCACCATTGTTCATGATCTTCATTAGACCCTACATACATATTAAAATTCATGACCTCTGGGGAAATCCTATCATAAGGATATCAACTTCTTCCTAGAGATATTGATACTATATATGGTAATTTCATGGTCTAGATTGATAATTTTTTCTCTATAATCCTAATGGTATGTATGATTATTCACCAGGTTAGGAATTCATTCATCCATTACAGAAAAGGGATAAACATCCCTTGTTAAAATGACATGAATTTCCAATTATCTTTCTCAAAATACATAGTTATGAATTCTCATTATTAACAATGGATAAATATTTTAATAAATTATATAACAGTCAAGAGAGTATACCATCATCACCCAATCCAACAATAACAAAAAAATAAGTGGAAGATGAAGGATATTAATTATATGCTCCTACAATATTTTATAAAGTAATCATAAGTATTATTTATGACACTATGAAGAATAATTTGGATACAAAATGAGATATGAAACCCAAGTTTATTTGTTTTCCCATTAGACCATATTCATCAGAAATTTGTATGTATTTATTTATGAAATACAAATTTTTTAATGGATTTTTATATAGATTCCCATAATATTTTCTGATGTATCCACGTAACATGTATTCCATCTAAACAATCATTGTGGTTTCATGAAAAATTTCCAGGAGGATAAATCTATCATATACTACTAAATTTATAGATAACATTGAAAATCATATTAATGAAAATATAATTTAGGATTTTTATTACACAAATGGGTTTTCAAAAATTATCCCCATCATAAAAATGATACATCGTGTTTTGTATAATTTTATATTAGTTTTACCAACATTTCTTGAATTTTTATTTAATAGTTTCATTCACAGAACCCCTGATAGGAAACACTAGTAGAATTTATGACATTTAATTTATGGAAATGTACCTAGAGTACATTATGATCGGTATGGTACATGAGTTTAATGAATCCACTATTTTTAGTTCCCCCTAGGGATATTCAAATATCTTGTAATGTTTTTTTTGTTTAAAAAATTTCAGAATCACATATAATTTTTCCAAAATTTATATTTTGAATAAAGTTTTAGGATGGATGATAGAACAATTTCAATGATATTATTGAACAATATCAGGAGCATTGGTATTGTAGTTTTACATATAAAATAGTTTCTAACAAACTGTGCTAACATAACATGAAAAATGACCCCCTGAATTGTGCCTTTAATATGAAATTACTGAATATTTTATTAGGAAACTTTTACATAACATTTGATGCCAAAAATTCCAGTATCATCCTTAAAAATAGACATCGAAAAAACTAGAGAGTATTGATAGGTATCCATGGAAACCTCTATATTAAAAATTTATTGAAAAATTTTCATATAATTAACTCCCTTTCAGGATGTTGTTGAAGAAGGGAGTTTAACACCAACTAGATGTTGACGGTCAAAAATCCATTCAATGTATAAGGTGATATGAGAAATGTTATGCATTCATAATGCCTATAGAATAGGGAATGCCACATAAATTTAATTTTTAAACCATTTATAATTTCATTGAGGCACTTTAAGTGATAAATAATGATATATGAAATTAAAAAAACTCTTATATCACTATAGAACAATGAAAATTATAAAAATGGTAAATTAACTAATAGATAATAATTTTCATGAAATGATTTTGAATGTAAAAAGGTGGGTCATTACATTCATCCCCATAAGGTCCACCTAGTATCATGAATTGATTTTCTTATGTATATCCTCAAAAATTTAAATTTTTATTACAAATTTAATATGATGGAATTTTATCTTAGAGTAATTCAACAATAATTTCATATAATTGATGGCCCTAAAAGGTAATGTGCTTGAGATTTTTTTTACATAAATCCCTTCCTCAGACTGAACACTTCTGAATAATGAAATCCCCAGTGATTCCATGTTCATCATCCCTGAAACACATCATACATGTGAAATTTACTTTAGTTGAACCTCCAAATGACTTTTTAGGAAAACAATGTAAATATTGAATCCTAATAGAGTTGGTTTAGTTATTTTTTCATCTCCATAGACAATGAACTTAACCCCATTCCTTACTACCATGTTGATGATATAGAAAAAAATGAGTCATACTATAATTAACTCATCATAGGATTGATATTATCCATAAAACTCCAAAACATTAGTTTGAATGTCTTTGGTGACTCATATATGGTAACTAAGAAGATTATTGATTAATATATCATTAAAAAATATGAGCTTTTCCCACTCATTGGTGATTTAAGGGGAATTATTCAAGAATTAATATTCATTCCACTATAGATTCATATCGTTCACTCATATAGTTCCCATTATAATTTCTTTCCCTATATATTTGTAACACTTACTGATCCTAGCCAAGATGAGAAAACAAATTGAATCACATTTTGCTATGTAGGGACCTTTTTAACCATTTGTGGAGTAGAAAAAATTAATGAAATTAACACAATCATTTTGTGGTATGATCTAGTATCATTATCAAGTAATTAATCTCTAAGAAACATACATCCCAAGATATATTGTCTTCGAAATGGGATCCTTAGATCGAATCAAGTAATGAAGAAGAATATTTGATGTCTTCTTAGAAACATAATCCGTATTAATGTTATGGAAGAATAAAAGATCAAATAAAAATTGATTTAAATATATTTCTCATCATAAAAATCCATTTAGGATATCATCGAGCTATCATATAGAATATTCTTGTAGGCTTTGGTGGGTATCATTAGTTAGGATCCAGGCCTTACCATCAAATCATGAGACATGGTTATTTTTTTCGATAATGAAGAAAAATACATTGAATTCACCATAATGGTACATGTTGGTGAGATAAATTCAATCTTCATCTATCAACAGCTATATTGTTTACATAGGTGCATATAGACATGGTTTGATTCCATATAGTGAATACATATTATGATGAAATATTCCTCTTCCATGAAAAGTTAGTTCAACTACATCCATAATGTGACTGGCATATTCTACAAACGGGGTGATTAAATTTCTCTCAATGAATTCATGATACATAATTCCAACATATTCATGAATTCAAAATTCATTAATAGATTTGGTGTCCCCCACACAATATTAATGGACAATGGAATGTATTTTTAATCCTTTGAGTATAAAGGTTTTTATTAGATGTATAAAATGAATTCCAAACACTCACAATACTATCATTTTGTGATAAACAGGTATATATAAGGGAATTTAATAAGACATTGTAAAACATTCCATAGAAGACAGTAGAAAAATAAAAGATATTAGGCAAAAAATGAATGGGCATCCATCGTGGGATAACTTCCCTAAACCGATACTATTATGCAGATAAAAAGATATTTTCGTGTAATAAATAAGAAGAGGTTCTAAAAACCAAGATTCTATATTCAAAACTCCATATCACTATTATTATATACCTATTAGAAACCAAATAATAATTAATATAGTTGGATGTGTTAGAGCTACTCGATTAGAAGATATTATATACAATTCACATCCTGCAAGTATATTATAAATAGAATGTATAAGCCTTTAATAATAATGAACACATCTAGTTATTATTTAAATTATACAAGGTTTTTGTTTTCATAACACCAATTATATAAGTTATGATGTCTCTAAATCTAAAACAAAAATTTAAATTTCATTATTTTATACGCATGATGTATTCCAATTGAGAATTCTCCCTCTTTATAATGTATGTGGAACAAATCAACCCACCCATAAATGAAATATTTCTTATAAAATAATTTGAATGATTTTACATCATCCAATAATGTCCTACCATTATGATTTTAAATTTTATATTCATGGTCCTGGTCATATGACCATAAAAGGCAAGGAAAAAGGGTTCTCATAGTTTTACCAAAAACTAAACACATGGTGTCCTAGATATATGAAATTTAAATACATGGTAGATTTTATTTTCACATGAAGAAAAACTAAAATATAAATTAGATAATGAATCGTAAAAATTAACATTATTATACCACAAGTCTATCCATTAGGAATTTAATCCTCTCATAGTGGCCTTATTTCTCTATCCCCTTTTTCCCCAACATGAATGAGTAATCCATATTCATGTCTTGGGAACACAAAATGCATATTATTGAGAGCATAATATCCCTTTCCCATGCGTATGATGTAGATATTTTTGGGAAATTCTCTTCATGTGATTTGTGTTAATTTATTAATTTCCAAATTTGATATATACCAATGCCTTCGTATGTCATTATATTAAAATCCTTAAAAATAATGAAATATACCCCATCCCTTATTAAATGGCTCAATATAAATAGTGTTTTGTTCAATTTATAGGCCTATATTGGTAAACTATGACATCATGGTATGCTTTGATTATATAGAATAAAATGTCCCTTCCCACTTGTATTATATTGTTCAATTCATAGAATCTATATTAATGATATAAATGAGGATTAATTACTATTCTATTAAGATGCAAAGTAAGCTGCTGATTTTCTATCAGTATCATAATAAAAAACACATAAATATTTCATTTTAGTATATATGTTCTTGATATATTCATGGAATTTCACTTCATAAAATAGATTCAAATTTATTCCAAAAAATATGGGATATTTATTGATTCCTATAAATCCTATCTAGGGCATAAATTCAATTTTTTCAATACAAAATACCACATATGTTTGAGATAGATAAATGTAGAAGAGTAACACTATTTAATATTAATCTATCTTGATTCATATCCCCATAAGATACATAGTGTTTATTATGAATCTAAAAAAAGTCCAAGCCACAGTTCCAAAAAATCACTCGCTTCATATAGATATTTATACCTCATTCATCTATGATGGGTTTCCCACCATGCTTCCAATACTAGGATGAAGCTATATCATTTTTCATAGAATCATGATTTTTACAATACTCAATTAAAATGGTTCATGTCAGAGAACCATAAAATACATGTCACATGAATCCTTATCACATTATATTAAATTTCATTACATTTGGGTCCACCCTACATGACCATATACTACCTAAAGTGGAATACCTTCCATCCCCAAGGATTCATAACCAATAACAAAATTTTTCTAAGAACATCGAATGAATATGTATTTATATTAATTCTTTCATAATGGAGTAAATTTCCCCTTCTTTATATGGGATTGATCTAGGTATATTCCTCTAGCACTGGATAATCCATAAACATGCACTTCTAAAAGGGTCCTTATATTCAATGGATTTTCCCACCTAAAAGTTCTTTTTTTTAGGAATTATTTAACCATTACTATATTTATAATGTTAGGTTTATTATTCCATGTAAAAAATAAAAAAATGGAATAAAATTACATATCCAAGTGTTTGAGGTATCTATACTCACAATTTGTGTATACCAATTCCATCTTATTCTAAGAACCTAGATGAACTAAATGTATCTAGATTCTTATTGTTGTGTGATACTTATTAACACCTTGTCACGACCCATCCTCAGGTCTCGTGTCAGGACTACCCCAAGCCCACCTTCCATAGGCCAGGGGCTAGCGACTAGAACCAAAGACGTAATCCCTATAAAAAGGAAAGGCATTTCATTTTAACCTGTATCACACACACAACCTGAACACAAGTATCAGAGTACACAACTAGAAGTAAACACTGAGTGAAACTGTATACAATAGAATGTGCTGAAAGGAAAGGTGCTGGAAATACAAGCCCAATAGTAATGTACAACAACTGTAATGCTAGTACAACTGAAAAAAGGTAAATAGAAACTACTGATTCATCCTCCGGGGATCCCATCTGAAGGGTTGGTACAGATGGCCTCCCCAACACCCCAGGCCCATCCATCCGCTCCGAGTACGTCTCTCCAAGTGGTCCACCTCTGGGTACCGTCCAACTCTATAACTCTGTACCTCTATCAGTGTTGTCTGTGATCTGTAACCAACACAACGATGTGCGGGAATAGCCCATGAAGGGGTGAGTATAAAGATACTCAGTAGGGACCCCGAGACACCTGAAGGTCTCCCAAAATCCACGAAGGAAAACCACAGAAGTAAGATACAATCACGAAGTGTCAACCAACCCTACTTAGGTATATTCCCAAACATATACCTAAGTTATCAGTCACAGTCCAGCTCCAAATCTCAAGCCCAAGCACAACCCAGTCCACACAATAAGTAAAGTCAATCACATCGATGATAATGATTGAAAGACAAGACTCAGCTCACACAGTTATACATCTTTCATAGAGCGATAGAGATAATCAGATGTAGTCACTGATTCATCTAAGTTGTCGGAACCACACAGGATACAAGAACAGCTATGTTGTCATACCCACACAGGATGCAGGACCAGCTACTCTGTCAGACCCACATAGGATACAGGTACAGAGGTCAGAACTGTCGAACCCACGGAGGATCTTGGTACAGTAGTCATTGCTATCGAACCCACGATGGATTTCATTACAGTAGTCATCATTGTCGAACCCACGTAGGATTTTGGTACAGTAGTCATCACTATCGAACCCACGTAGTATTTCAGCATAGTTGTTGTCGTAGTTGACCCCACGTAGGATTCCGGTACAGTAGTCGTCGCAACTAACTCTAGGGTTCCCACACACAGCATTCTTGATTCTGGGTGGATCCAATCCTCGAGTAAAGTGTCGATACATCAACTAACACAAAGGATCAAGTTTATGTATCCCTTAGTTCCGTATCATCAAAAGGAATGCAACGTGACAGACGACGTGTCAATCGGACGCCCGATATGAGAGTTATTGGGATTTCCGTTCTGGGGGCCCAGTTGGATTTATGCTCGATCCAAACCTTGCCTTTTCCAAATTTATCCAAGACTCACTTAGAGTATCACAAAAGTACTGCTTCATCGAGAGGTTCCCAGTACCACAGACGGCGCGTCGTTCGAACTCGCGGTCATGAAGATATTTTCATTTAAGTGAAGTCGGGCCCAGCCCATCTAGCCCAGTGGGCTGGTGGGTCCGACCTGACTGGGGGGGTCAGCCCGACCCAGTTTCACGGGTCCAACCCGGTTGGGGGGTCAGCCCGGCCCGGTGGGGTGTGGCCCTCCCGCGGACCTAGCCCATGCTGCGGGCCAGTTCGGTTCGCCCGGCGGTGCCAAGCGGCGCCGCCCCTCCTGCTCGGCCGGCCGTAGCCGACCGGTTCTACCAGGCACACGCGGCCTGCACAGCGGGCCATGGTTCTCTTCTGCGTGATGCCGAGTGGTGCCACGATACTTCAGCCCGGTTGGCAGGCGGCTTGCTAGTTCTCCCACCGAGCGGTCCGCGTCTCCTCCACGCGGCTCCTTCGGGGGTCGCGGTCCACCAGCTCGGCCAGTAGTAGCCGGTTGGTTCTTCGGCTCGGGTGGCCCACAGATGCAAGCCGCGGTTTCCCTCCAAACGTCCAGCGCACAAACACCGCCTCCGGCCACCACCACCTCTGGTCACCATTGACTCCGATCACCACCGCCTCATCCGATCGCTACGGCCTACATGGTCTCGGCCTCCTTCCTCCGGTGCGGTGCGACGGCACCGCGCCCTACCGGCTCCGATTCCATTTTCAATGCAAACAAGAATCAATGGAGGGTCGTTGGGCCGTTTTCGTTCGGCTCGCGCCCTCTGCGTTAGGTGATAACATTTTGGCCACCATCATTCCAAAATAAACGTTGAAGTTCGTGGATATAATTATTACATGAAAATAAATAATCCAAATTTCCCCTACCTCGCCTGTCATTCGTCGTCGATGAAGTCTCAGAAAGCAGGAATTGTTCTATTAACTTTGGAAAAGAAGAAGCCAAGGATTACTTCGATGTTCTTCATTGATGACGCTTCCTTTTCCTTGATCCGCTAGAAGAATGAAGGAGACATCCAAGGAAGAATTCGAAGAAGAAATCTGGCGTTCTTCATGTTCTTTGTTGGGAGAGTTTTAATCCTCCCAAGCCCTCAAGTTCCACCGAAGGAGAAAGCCAACCAAATAATAACAGGGTGTCTTATTATTTTATTGTTGGCAGGTAAATTCAAAATGGAGAAATAAACATCCCTTAAAAAATTCACGCGCATCAGCGAAATTAATTGGGATGCGCTTGGGCGCAATTAATTGGCACACGCATTGGCCCAATTAATTGGCACACGTGTTAGCACAATTAATTGGCACATGCGTTGGTGCAATTAATTGTTCGGAGGAGGTCAAATGTTCTCCCTCATTAATGAGGAAGAGTGGAGAGGTTTCAATATTAAGGAGTGAGAGTAGTGGATTCAATAAATTCAAGGGGAGTTGAGGGTTTTGGTGTTTGTGTGGGCCCCAACACACATTTTCCTCATATGGGAGGTTATGTGGGTGGTGGGCCCCACATCCAACATGCCTTTGGAGAAAATAACCACCACATAAATATAAAATTATGTTACACATAATTTTATTTAATTTATTAAGAATCCCAACAATTAACTTCTACTCCCGTTAAAACACAACTACAGTAATGGTCTTTTTAAGAGAATATCGGCACTGCGAGTTCATTGGTGTCCTTAGTTTTCAATTACAGTCAATGGTTCAAAAGATATAAAATCTCTCACATACTTTTATTGAATGTACCCAAAAAAACTTCCGAAATTGTTTTTGGGTACACCGGGCTTCAGAATCAGGTTCCGTCAGAAACTACAGACTCGTAAAATTTCCATGTATTTAAGAAAAAAAGTTCCACAGGATTTCTGGGTCTTTAAATTCTCCCCACCTCAGGGATTTAAGTCCCCGTAAGCTACAACACACACTAAGGATTAAAATGGGGGTACTGAGCATGCATCTGAGCCTCCCGCTCCCATTTGCTCTCCTGGAGGTTCCCGTGCTGCCAGTGAATGCGCACCAGATGAATCGAACGTCCATGTAAGACCCGCTCCTATCAATCCTCAATCTCCACTAGAACCTCTGTGAATGTCACCCCGTCATCGATGTCCATCTCCCCATGGTCGATGGTGTGGGATGGGTCATGCACGTAACTCCTTAGCTGTGATACGTGGAAGACGCCGTGCACCCGATGCAACTGAGGTTAAAGGGCCAAGCGGTAAGCCACCTCTCCTACCCTACTGAGGACCTGAAAAGGTCTGATGAATCACAAAGATAACTTGAGGCCTTAGCCAAATCACTATAGACCTCGTCGAGGTGAGACTTGTAAGAAGACGTGGTCACCATCCTCGAACTCCAATGGTCTTCGTCCCCTATCAGCATAGGAATTCTATTTGTTCTGTGTAGTATTCATCCTCTCCTGGATGATCTACACCTTATTTGTCATATCTTGGACCATCTCTGGTCCTACAAGTTCCAACTCCCCTGGGTTAGTCCAGTACAGAGGTGATCTGTAAGGTTGTTCATACAACACCTCATAAGGTGCCATCTCGATGGTGTAGTGGTAGTTGTTGTTGTACGCAAACTCCACTAAGGGTAAGTGATTCTCCCAGTTGCGACCAAAGTCAATGACGCATGCACGGAGAATTTCCTTGAGATTTTGAATGGTCATCTCAGTCTGACCATCCGTTTGAGGATAGAAGATGGTGCTCAAGCGAAGCTGCATCCCGAAAGCCTCCTGAAACCCCTTCCATAGCTGGGAAGTGAAACGAGCATCTCGATCGGAGATGATCATTAATGGAACACCATGAAGCCGTATGATTTCCTGTATGTAGAGGCATCCCAAGCTCTCTACTGATCCATGCTCTCTGATCGATAGAAAGTGGGACGACTTGGTGAGTCAGTCAAAAATCACCAAGATAGAGTCATGTCCTCTGGATGTACGTAGAATCCCCATCATGAAATCCATGTATATCTCATACCACATCCACTCTGGGACCACTAAAGGATGAACCAAGCCTGCCGGAACCTAGTGCTCTACCTTCACTTGCTGAAAAGTGAGGCATCTCGAGATAAACTCTGCTACTGCCTTCTTCATACCCGGCCACCAATTCTGTCTTCTGAGTTCCCGATACATCTTCACTATTCCTGGATGTACCTATATAGGGGAAGTGTGGAACTCCCTCAACACCTCCTCCTATAGTGAAAATGGTACAATGGTATGTCCTCTGAAGAGAATGATGTGCTCCCCACCTTTAGAAAATCCATCAGTAACCTTCCCTGGGGATATCTAAGAACGCCACGTCTCACAGTCAACATCCCCACGTTGTGCCTCTCTGACTCACCGATGAAGTGGAGGAGTGATTGTAAGAGACTAAAGAAAGGCTAATCCATCTCTATCCACAAAGGATATCTACAACACAGCCAGCTGCTCGGTCACCTCTCCTAGTAGCTTAATGCCTGATCTCCTGATGAGAGCATCTGCTACAATGTTCCCCTTCCTAGGAGTATAGACTATCTCAAAGTCATATTCCTGGAGGAACTCGAGCCATCGTCGCTGTCTTAGGTTCAGGTCCTTCTGTGAGAAGATGTACATGAGACTCTGGTGGTCAACGTAGACTATAAAATGTTCACCCATCAGATAGTGTCTCCACAACTTCAAGGCGAAGACCACTGCTGCTAACTCCAGGTCATCGGTAGCGTAGTTCTTCTCATGTTGTCTCAACAACCATGAACCATAAGCGATCACTACTCTATCATACATCAGGACACACCAAAGTCTGTTCCCTGATGCGTCGTAGTAAACTACGTACCCTACGCCCTCCTCCAGTATCCTCAAGATGGGCGCACTGGTCAACCTTTGCCTCTACTACTGAAATATCTGCTGGCATCTATCAGACCACACCAAGGGTATCCCCTTCTTCGTCAATACTGAAAACGGTGCTGAAACTCTAGAGAAGTCTGGCACAAATCTTCGATAGTACCCAGCCAGAACCAGAAAACTATGCACCTCCGTAACACTTTTGGGTGGATCCCAAGTAAGAACTGCCTCAATCTTTGCTGGATCCACTGAAACTCCAGCCTCCGAGATGACGTGTCCCAAGAAGTGAACCTATCGAATCCAGAACTAGCACTTAGAGAGATTACCATAAATCTGGTGCTCTCGGAGTTTGTCTAGTACTACCCGCAAATGGTAGGCGTGCTCCTCCTCAGTAGTCGAGTAAATTAGTTTTCCATCGATGAAGACTATGACAAAGCGATTGAGGTAAGGCAGGAAGATCTCGTTCATGAGACTCATGAACACTGATGTAGCGTTGGTTACGCCGAAGGGCATAACCAAGAACTCTTAGTGGCCATACCGACACCTGAAGGCCATCTTCTGCACATCCTCATCTCGAACTCTGATTTGTTGATAGCCTGACCTAAGTTCTATTTTCAAGACCCATCGTGCTCCCATGAGTTGATCAAAGAGGTCATCAATCCTCAGTATTTGGTACTTGTTCTTCATGGTCACTTGATTCAGGCGACAGTAGTCGACACATAGTCGCAAGCTCCCATATGCCTTCTTGGGGAACAAAATTGGAGATGCCTAAGGTGAAACACTGGTTCGGATAAATCCCTTCCTCTAAAAGTCCTCCAACTATACCTGTAGCTCACGAAACTCAGTGGGAGCCATCTGATATTTTGGAGTAGATATCGGTGATGTCCCAAGGTACAGGTCGATGTATAATTGTACCTCTCTATGAAGAGGTAGTCCTAGAACGTCGTCAGGAAAAACATCCACTTACGGATCCATCACAACAACAAAAACTCGGACTCCGCACATCAACTTCTTTGAGGATGAGACTAGCAAACTGATGTGTGATCGGCTGCCCCCTCTTCTTCATAAGTCCATTCTATGCTGCTAAGGCTCCCTTCTCACCATTGAAGGTAAACCCGGTCCCATCCATGTGGATACACTGCACGTTTCACCTAATACAGTCAATATGAGCATGGAATATAGATAACCAGTCCATACCCAAGATTACATCGTAAAGCCTCGACACCGCTACAAGAAGATCCCAGCCAAAGCTCTCACCTCCTAGAGTAAGCTCACACTGTTGAAAACAGTGTGTAATCATCGAGTCTGCTCCCATAGGAGTCTCTAGCCGTAAGGATCGAGCCAACGGCTCCGCTAGAATCTATAAGCTCCGAACAAGGGTAGTGGCAATAAAAGAATGACTCGCACTTTTGTCTATAAGTACTGCATAATGGGTGGAGTAGACACAGATAGTACCTCAAATCATCTCAGGTGCGCCATGGTTGTAGGCCTCGACTACCTAGATCTGATCCCGCCTCTGTCCTCCAGCTCCCTGTGGTCAGGGTGGACCTCCTGGTGATGGTGGTGGTAGTGCCTCGAAAGGTCATCCACCACCCGCTACTCGGCCAGCTCCTCTGCCACGTCCGCCTGCTCCTGGTGGACCGCCATGGTCGAACCTCTGCCTCTACCTGGGAGGTCCCTCTACTATCTGTTGCTCATTTGCATGGCGGTTCGGGTAGTTACGAGCCATGTGGCCCTACCCGCCGCATGCATAGCACTGCCTGCTCCTCGTATAGCTGACTATTTCTTGTCTGCCCCACACAACCAAGCCTGTATCATGGGGTCGCCCACCCGATGACCTGGTCCGCTTGGACCTCTGCATCAACTATCTACTGATGGAAGCAGAAGACTCCTCTATGTGTCATCCTGTGGTGGGTCTCACTGCTGGTGACTGCTCAGTGAGAAAACACTCCACTAGAAGGGCTCACTACTGCACCCTCGCCTACATCGGAATGCTGAGGGGAATCGTCGAAGCCATGATCTCATGCCTGAATCCATGATCAATGGTTCAGGCCCTGAAGAACAGGTCCCGTACCATATCTGTGGAGTAACACGAGAGGTCAGTGAACCTCGCTGAGTACTAAGCTACTGTCATGCTGCCCTACTGCAGATGAAGTAACTCCTGAATCTGCACCACACGAAGGGTGGATGGAACATACTCTGAGTGGAATAGACTCTCAAAGTCCGTCCAGAGTAATGATGTCTTGTCATGCACCTAGAGCATCAGGCTTAACCTTTAGGTTTTTTTATGTTTTTTTGGGGGTTCTAGGTGTTTAGGGACGTTTTATGGGTTTATGGGTTTTTTTCATTTTAATGATTTCCATGGGTTATAAGTGTTTTTATTTGTTATGTTTTTCATTAAGCTTTTAGGGTTTTCATAATTTCTTTTGTTTTTATATATATTTTATGGATTTTTTTATTATTTTTATGTTTTTATTGTTTTTAGGCTTATTGAGGGTTTTAGGGTTTCTTAGGGTTTTTCTGTGTTTTATGTATTTTTTGGTTTTGTTGGGTTTTTGGGATTTTTTTCTTTTTAGGGATTTTTAGGGATTTTTAATGACATTGATGGGTTTTTATGTTTTTTATTTATTTTGACGGTTTTATGGTTTTTATGGTTTTTTAGATTTTAGGGATTCTTAGTATTTTTTATGTTTCTAATAAATTTAGAGTTTTTATTGTTTTATAAGTTTAAAGGGTTTTAGATATCTTACAAATTTTTAGGGAATTTTTTTTTATTTTTAGGGTTTTTAATGTTTTTAGTGAATTTTATATTTTTTTGTGTTATTATGATTTCAGGGTTTTATCTGTTTTTTTGGTTATTTGGTTATTTGGTTTTTAGTTGTTTTAAGGATATTTTAAGTTTTTATGGATTTATTTTGGGTTTTCAATGTATTAAGTTATTTTTATGTTTTGAGAGAATTTTTGGGACTTTTAATAATTTTTATGTTTTTTAGGGTTCTTATGGATTTTGATGGGGTTTAGGGTTTTTTAGGGTTTTAAGGATTTATGGATTTTGTTTGTGTTTTTAGTGTTATTTTATATTTTGTGTGGTTTTAGGATTTTCTAGACTTTTTAATGTTTTTATGGATTTAATTTTTTTTTTGAGTTTTTAGTTGTTTTGGGGATTTTATAGGTTTTTTGGGGTTTTAATATTTTTAGGTGGTTTAGGGATTTCTTAGTTTTCAGTGTTTTTAGTGTTTCTAGACCTTTTTAGGGGTTTTAGGGGTTTTATGCATTCTTAGGGTTTTGAGTTTTTATTAGGGTTTTTAGGGTTTTTAGGTTTTTTTACATTTTAGGGATTTTAAATCCGACTTTAGGTTTTTCATGGTTTTTAGGGTTTTATGGATTTTGAGGAATTTTGCGGTTTTTTATATTCTTATGCTTTTAATGTTTTTAGTTTTTTTGGGGTTTAATTATGTTTATGTTTTTAGGGTTTTCTTAAGTTTTTTTGGGTTTTTATGTGTTCTTACATTTTTAGGTATTTTTGGGTTTTAAAGTTAATATGGTTTTTAGGGGTTTATGGGTTTTTTAGTTTTTTTGGGGGTTTAGGGGTATTTTTTGATATTTTTAGTTTTTTAAGGACATTCAAAGTTTTTTAACATTTTAAGAGGATTAAAGGGTTTTTATATTTTTTAGTAGTTATTATCGTTTTATGGGGAAATGGTGGTTTTATAGTTTTTGTGGATTTTAGTGTTTTTAGGGTCTTTTTTAGTTTTTTGGGTTTTAAAGTTTTTTTATATGTTTTAAGGTTTTTAGGGTTCTAAGGATATCTTAGGAGGTTTCATGTTTTGTAGTTGGTATTACATTTTTAGGTATTTCTAGGTCTTTTTAGGATTTTTATGGTTTTTAGGGATTTTAAGGATCTTGAGATATTTTTGGGTGTTTAGATTTTTAGGTGTTTTTATGGGTTTTAGATGTATTAAATGATTTTATTTTTTTATGATTAACTTAGCTGTTTTTAGGTTTTAAATATTTTTTACATTTTTAGGTATTTTTTTGATTTTTTATTATTTTTATGTGTTTTAGGGTTTTTAGGGTTTTAGGGTTTTTAATGTTTTTGGGTTTTTTTATTTTTTATGGTTTTTTGATATTTTTAGGGTTTTTTATGTTTGTAGCATTTTTTGAATTTTTTTAGGGGTTAAAGGGTTTTATATTTTTTTTAGATTTTTTGGTTCTGGTTTTTTTATTATCTTCCCTAGTTTAATTGTTTTTAGGGGTTTTGATGGTTTTTGGGGTTTTAATAGGTTTTTTATTTTATCAATATTTATATTTTTTTGGGTGGGGGGGGGGGGGTGTTTATTGTTTTTAGGATTTTAAGGTTTTTAGGGTTTTTTGATGGGTTTTAGTGATTTTTAAGGATTTTTATAGATTTTTAGGGTTTTTATATATTTTGAGGGTTTGGGGGGTTTAGGGTTTTTTTGGTTTTCTAGGTTTTTAGGGGTTTCTAGTTTTTATGATTTTTGAGGGTTTTTAGTTTATTTCAAATTTTTGATGGGTTCAAATGGAATTTTGAGTAATTAGTGGGTTTTAGGGTTGTTAACGGTTTTGGGATTTTTATGTTTTAGTATTTTATGGTTATTAGGGGTGTTTGTGATTTTTATGTTCTTTTTAGTGGTTTTAAGTAGTTTTAGCATTTTTATTTATTTTAGTGGTTTTAAGTGTTTTTTGGTTTATGAGATTCTTTTAGGGGTTTTTACGGTTGTTAAGGGTTTTTATGTTTTCAGGTATGTTTAGCATTTTTTTAGGATTATTATGTTTTTGTGGTTTTTATTAATTTTTTGGGTTTTTAGGGTTTTTATAGATTTTTAAGGTTTTTAACAATTTTAGGTTTTAATTATTATTAGGGTTTTGAGGTTTTCATAATTTTTTTTCATCATTTATAAGATTTATTCATTATTAATGATTTTTAGGGGTTTTTGTGATTTTATGGGTTTTAAGTGTTTTTAAGTATTTTGTGGTGTTTATATTGTTTTTATGGGTTTTTTATGGTTTTTTAGGTATTTTTAGTTTTATAGAGTTTTTTAATTTTTTTAGGGGTTTAATGTGTTTTTAGTGTTTTTTATGTTTTAGGGTTTTTTCTTTTAAGGGGTTTTAGGGGTTATTATAGTTTCTATGGTTGTAGATTTTTTAGTTTTTTTAATAGTTTTAAGTGTTTTTATTTTTTTAATGTTTTCTTAGTGGTTTTCAGGGTTATTTGGGTCTATTAAATTTTGAGTGATTTTAGGGATTTTTATGATTTTTACGGTTTTTATGGATTTTTATTGTATTGAGGGATTTTATGGTATTTAGGGTTTTTAGGGTTTTACGGATTTTTATGTTTTTAAGGGTTTTAATTGTTTTCTAGTTTTTGAGGTTTTCTTAGGGGTTTTTAGGGTTTTATGTTTTTTAACATTTTTTTGGGATTTTATTTTATTTTTTTGTATATTTTTTTAGTTTTCAAGGGTTTTTAGGGGTTTTTATAGTTTTCATTTTTTTGGGTTTTAGTTATTTTTTTAATTTTTTGGGTTCTTAGAGTTTTTTTACATTTTTGGGGCTAAAAGAGTTTTTAGATTTTTTAGTTGTTATATGGTTTTTATTGGTTTTAAGGTATTTTATAGTTTTTTATATTTTTACCTTATTTATGGGTTTTCATGGTCCTTTTGGGGTCGTTAGGGGTTTTTAGAATTTTTTTTTGTTTTTATGGGTTTAATGTGTTTTTTTTTGTTTTTATGGTTTTCTTTGGGTTTTTTCATTTTTAGGGTTTTTTACGTATTTAGGGATTTTTAGATATTGTTTTTGATTTTTCTTTTGTTTTTAGTGTTTTTTGGGTTTTTAGTGTTTTATGGTTTGTAGTATTTTTTTGGGTTTTAGGTCATTAAAATTTATTTATGTTTTTAATGTATTCCTTGGGGTTTTTAGGGTTTTTAGGTTTTTTATGTTTTTATGGATTTTATGGGTTTTTAGGTTTTTAATTATTTTTAGGGTTTTGATGGATTTTCAGTTTTTTGAGGTTTTTTTGTTTTAGTATTTTTATGGTTTTTTAGGGTTTTTAGTTTTTATTTTGTTTTTTGGGTTTCAATGTTTTTTAGTGTTTTTAATTTTTTGGGGGGTTTAAGTGATTTTTAGCGTTTCTAGTATATTTTTAGGGTTCTATGGGGTTTTAGAGTTCTTAAGGAGTTTAGGGTTTTTATGGACTTTAGGATTTTTAGGGGTTGTATTAAATTTTATGGATTTTTAGGGTTTTACTATTTTTAGGTTTTTATGAGATTAAAGGGTTTTTTGGTTTTTATGACTTTCTTAGGGGTTTTCAGGGTTTTAAGGTATTTATTACAATTTTAGGAATTTCTAAGAATTTTTAGTATTTTTACTGTATTAGGGGTTTTATTGATTTTGATAGATTTTAGGGGTTTTAGTGATTTTTGGCGTTTTTAGCATTTTCTTAGGTTTTAAGGGGTTTGATGTGTTTTTTGGTTATTAAGGTTTTCTTAGTCGGTTTCTAGGATTTATTGAGATTATACATTTTTAGGGATATTTATGGATTTTCTAGGATTTTTATGATTTTTTCGTGTTTTAGGGATTTTGAGGTGTTTTATGGGATTTTCAGGTTTTTAGGGTTTTCATGGTTTTTTGTGTTTTTATGGATATTTTGAGTATTTTTATTTTATTATTTTTTTGATTTTTTTAATTTTTTTAGTGGTTTAAAATGTTTTTAGAATTCCTTTTCATTTTTTGTATTTTATGGTATTTTTTTATTTTTTATGGTTTCTAAGGGGCTTTATGGGTTTTAGGGGCTTTAGGGTTTTAGGATCCTTTTAGGGGTTTTAGTTTTTTTATATTTTTTGGGGTTTTAAGTGACTTTATGTTTTTAAATGTTTTCTTAGGGGCTTTAAGGGGTTTAAAGGGTTTTATGTGTTATGTATTTTGAGGAAATGTTTTTTATTTTTATGGGTTTTAGGGATTTTGAGGGTTTTTAGTGTTTTTTTGTGTGTTTTATGGTTTTATAATTTTTTAAGTTTTTTGGGGTTATTAGTGTTTTTTTCTATTTAAGGTTTTTTTTCAAGGTATTTATGGTTTTCTTAATTTTTTTATGTATTTTTAGGAATTCTTAATGATTTTATGGTTTTATGGTTTTTATGGATTTTGAGGGCTTTTTGTATTTTTAGGGATTTTATGGTTTTTTGATTTTTTTATTTTTAGGCGTTTTATCAGTTTTTAGATTTTTCTTTGACATTTTTAAGGGTTTAAAGGAATTTTATAGATTTTAGTGGGTTTTAGGATTTTATTGGGTTTTAGGGGTATTAAGGTTTTTTTTGGGTTTTTATGGTTTTTATGGGTTTTTGGGTATTTTTTGGGTTTCATGAATTTTTAGGCTCTTAGGGGATTAAAGTGTTAATATGTTTTAATGGTTTTATTAGGGGTTTTCAGATATTTTATGGTATTTCATGTTTTTTGATAGGTTTATATATTTTTACAATTTTTACGATTTTAAGGGTTCTTTGGGATTTTGAGGGTTTTTAGAGGTTTTAGGGTTTTATAATTATCTAGGATTTTAAGGGGTTTTATATTTTTTAGGTTTATAATGTTTTACTAGGGTATTTTATGTATTTTTAACATTTTTATGTATTTTTATGGTTTTTTAAAGACTTTTAACGATTTTTAAGTATTTTTTTGGGTTTTAGGATTTTTTTTGGATTTTGAGGGGTTTAGGGTTTTTTTCTTTTCTTTTTGTTTTTTTGGGGTTATGGGGGTTTTTTATTGTGTTTTATGGTTTTTAATGTCTTTTATATATATTTTTTATGTTTTACGGGTTTTAAAGGGTTTTTAGAGTTGTTAGTTCTTTTTTAGGTATTATGGGTTTTTATGGATTTTGAGATTTTTATGAGTTTGTAGGGTTTTATGTAGTTTTTAGTGTATTTTTAATGTTTTATCATTTTTTTGTTTTAGGGGTTTAATTTATTTTATATTTTTAGGGTGTTTTAGAATGTTAAAGGGGTTATAAGGTTTTTTTACATTTTTCGGGATTTTAGGGATTTTTTGGATTTTAATGGTTTTTATGGTTATAAGAGATTTTGATTGTATTTTAGGGGTTTTAGGATTTTAGGTTTTTTGTGTTTCTAACGATTTTTATGTTTTTTGGGTTGTTTTTCCTTTTTTAGGTTCTGAGGGCTTTTAATATTTTTTGGCAGAAGAGGCTCGGGGCTAGGCTAGCCTAGCCCCCAAAAATATAATAAAAACATAAATGAGATGGCTACAAGCTGGGCCTCTAAGGGTGAGTGTGAATGTCACCCTTCTGATCCAAATCCAAAAGTGGAATAAAAAAGTGTAGGGTAACGAAGTACCACATCGAGCATTTTTCTTTAATCACCTGTTTGGAGAGGGCATCTGCGACCAAGTTAGCTTCCCTATAAACGTGTGAAACATTGAGGTCCCAGGTCTGAGAGAGGTTAAGGCACTAAATCCAATGTTAATATTTTTGGGGTTTAAATGGTTTTTAGTGATTTTAGTGGTTTAAAGGGTTTTTAGTAGGATTTAGTTTTCTTATGGGTTTTAGGGTTTATTTTTTCTGTGTTTTTTCAGTTTTTATTGGTTTTTAGTGTTTTTAAGTATTTTTTAGTTTCTATGTTTTTGTTAGAGTTTTTAGTGTTTTAGGGTTTTTGAGGTTTTTAGGTATTTTTTGGCTTTTTAGGATTTATTGTTACTTTGTTTTTTGTATTTTGAGGGGGGTTTAGGGTTTTCAGGATTTCTTAGGGTTTTTTGGGGTTTATAGGGCCTTTTTGTTTTTTGTTTGATAGGTTTTTATGGGTATTAATATTTTTTATGTTTTTTGAACTTTAAAGGGTTTTTTAGAAATTTTATTGGGTTTCTATGGGTTTTAATGTTTTTAAGTTTTTTATCGTATTATGTATTTTATTTAGTTTTTATGGTTTTCTGTGGGTTTTTTAGTGTCTTAGGGTTTTTACATTTTTAGGGATTTTTAGAGTTATTTTGGTTTTTGGGTTTGTAGGGATTTTGGGGTTTTTTTTTGGGTATTTGGTGGTTTTTGGGTTTTATCATTTTTAGTTTATTAATGAATTATATTTTTTTAGTGTTTTACGGTTTTCTTAGTTTTTTTAGGATTTTTGTATGTTTTAGGTTTTTATGTATTTTATAAATTTTTTAGGATTTTAATGTTTTTGGGTTTTGGGGGATTTTGAGAGGGTTTAAGGTTTTTAGGATTTTTACGGTTTGTTTTTTGGTTTTGGTTTTAGGGTTTTTTTCTTTTTTAGGTTTTATGAATTTTAGTGTTTTTAAATTTGTAGGGGATTAAAGGATTTTTAGAGTTTTATTGGTTTTAGGGTTTCATGTGTTTTTAATGTTTTTAGAGATTTTATGGTGTTTTGGGGTTTATGGTTTTATTGTCTATTTAGGGGTTTTTTAGGGTTTTCACCAATTTATGGTTTTTCTAGTGTTTTATGTGTTTTTAGGTTATTATGTTTTTTCTTAGGGGTTTTTAGGGTTACTTTTGTTTTTTATTTTTTTTACCATTTTTTTAGTGTTTTTGTGGATTTTTTTAGGATTCATATGGTATGTTAGGGTTTATATGGATTTTGACGGTATGTATGGGTGTTTCAGAATTTTTCTGTTTTTTTTCAGTTTTTAGGGTTTTTTTATTTTTTTAGTGTTTTTATGGGTTTTTTGTTTTTAATTTTTTCAGTGGATAATGGGTTTTTATAGTTTTAGCAGGGTTTAGGTTTTTTATGGGTTTTAAGGATTTTTAATTTTTTTGTGGTTTTTTTTTGGGTTTTACTATTTTTAGTGCTTTATGGTTTTAGGGGTATTAAGTGTTTTTACGGTTTCATGGGTTTTAAGGGTTTTTTAGGGTTTTTTTTTCTATTTTTAGGGATTTTAAGGAATATAATGGGATTTTTAGAATTTTTAGGCTTTTTATATTTTTTTAGGGATTTTGAGGGTTTTTATAGTTTTTATGGTTTTTTGGTTTTTAGGGTTTGTCTTGAGTTTTTTATTAGTTTACGGTTTTTATAGTGTTTTTTATAATATTTATGGATTTAAAGGGTTTCTGATGTGTTAGTGGTTTTTAGGGTTTTTATGGGAATTAAGTGTTTTTAATATTTTTGGGTTATTTATGTTATTTATGATTTTTTAATGTATATTAAGTAATTTTTTCGTTTTTGAGAATTTTATGTTTTTAGGGGTTTATGTGTTTTTAGGTTTTTAATGTTTTTCATATGGATTTTCAAGGATTTTTGGTATCTTCACGTCTTTAGGTATTTTTAATGATTTTTTACATTTTTTATGGTTTTTTGGGTTTTATGGATTTTGAGGGGCTTAGGGGTTTTATGTGTTATAAGGGTTGTTATTGTTTAATTGGGATTTTAGGTTTTTTCTTAATTATTTATGTGTTTTATGGTTTTTTGTGATTTTTAAAACATTTAGCAGATTGATGGGTGTTTTGAGTTTTTTGTTGGGTTTTATCGTTATTACGTGTTTTATGGGTTTTTAATGTTTTTTTTTGGGTTTTTATGGTTCTAAAAGGCTTTAGGGTCTTTTTATCAAAGTTGGAAATATTTAGTATTTTTTTGGGTTTGAGGTTTTTTTATGTTTTTTAGGTTTTTAATGTTTCTTAGGGTTTTCATGGGTTTATGGTTTGTTATGGTTTTTGGGATTTTAAGGAGTTTTTAAATTTTAATGAATTTTTGGTATTATGAGGGGTTTTATTATTTTTAGTGTTATTTTTTGTTTATTTTGGTGTTTTAATTATTTTTAGGGTTTTATGGTTTTCATAGGGTTTTTTTGGGGGGTTTTATGTTTTTATGGATTTATAGGGATTTTATAAGGATTTATATGGGTTTTTATGGTAATAGAGATTTTGAGGGATTATAAGGTTTTATAGTTTTGCTGTGATTTTGGGTTTTTTTGAAGGTTTTACGGTTTTTAATATTTTTAACATTTTTAGGGGTTTAAAGGGGGTCTATATTTTTTAGTGATTTTTTGGGTTTTTATGGGTTTTAGGGGTTTTTATAGTTTTTTGGGATTTTAGGGTTATTTAGAAGTTTTATAATTTTTTTTTCTTTTTGAGGTTTTATTTATTTTTTGGTTTTTATGTTTCTCTTAATTTTTTTAATGGGGATTTAGGGTTTTTATGTTTTTGGAAAATTTAGTTTTTTTTGTTTTCTGGGTTTTTAGGGATATTTAGGGGTTTTAGGGTTTTCAAATATTTTAGTGTTTTTTATGGTTTTGGGGTTTTAAGTGTTTTTTTGTTTTCAAGGTTTTTTAGTGGTTTTCAAGTTTTTTTCATTCTTATGTATTTATATGAATTTTTAGGATTTTATGGTTTCTTGGGGTTTGGGGGATTTTAATGATTTTTAGTGTTTTTAGGGGTATTAGTGTTTTTATTGGTTTTAATGTTTTTTTGGAGATTTAAATAATTTTTTGTTTGAAAAGACTTATTTTTCTTTTTCATGTTTTAATGGGTTTTTTATGGGTTTTGGTTTTTTTAGGATTTTAATGATTTTTAGGGTATTTAGGGATTTTATGCGGGGTTTGTGATTTTTAGGGTTTTTTTTTGGTTTTATAGGGTTTTTGAATTCATATGAGTATTTTAGGGGTTTTAATGTTTTGTAGAGTTCTTAAACATTTTTAGGGGATTAAATATTTTTTACAGGTTTAGTGTTTTTCATTGTTTTTATGGTTTTAAGGTTTTTTTAGAGATTTTAGGGGTTTAACTGTTTTTGGAGAATTTTGGACTTTTATAGTTTTTATCGTTTTTGGAGTTTTAGGGGTTCAAATTGTTTTTTGGGTTTTAAGGTTTACTAAGGGGTTTTCAAGGTTTCTAGTGTTTTTTTTACATTTTTTGGGCATTTAGGGGTTTTTTAGATTTTGATGTTTTTAGGTTTTTATAGGTTCTTGAGGGTTTATCATTGTTTGGGGGATTTTTTTTGGTTTTTAGCATTTTTGTTTTGTTTTTATGGGTGTTAAGTGTTTTTAATTCATTATGGTTTTAAAAAAGGGTTTTCAGGATTTTTTGGGTTTTTTTATGTTTTATGGGTTTTTGCGGGTTTTTAGGATTCCTTCGGTATTTAGGTTCTTTAATGATTTTGTGTTGTTTTAGCGTTTTTTAGGGAATTTATGTATTTATGTTTATTTTTAGGTATTACTATTTTTTGAATGTTTACGGTATATAGGGTTTTTAGATATTTTTAACATTTTTTGGGTATAAAAATTTCTTGTATTTTTTTTGTTTTTTACGGTGATTTTTTGGTTTTAAATGTTTTTGAGTGTTTTTATGGGTTTTAGTGTGTTTAGGGTCTTTTTATGGTGTTTTTAGAGTGTTTAGGGTCTTTTAGGTATTTAAAAGTTTTAAGTGTTCTAATCTTTTAAGGTTTAATAGGGATTTTTCTATTTTATGTTTTTAGGGCATTTTTAATGGTTTTTTAGAATTTTTATTATATTTTAGGCTTTTCAGGATTTTTAGGGTTTTTATGGATTTTTAGGTTTTTAAGGGTTTAATATAAGATTTTTTTAGGGTTTTAGGGGTTCAATGTTTTATATTATTGTATGGTTTTCATATATTTTCTCATGGTTTTTATGTTTTCTACATTTAGGGCATTTTTTATGATTTTTTGTGAATTTTATTTTTTTAGGTTTTTTAGGTTTTTTAGGGTTTTTATTGTTTTTAGGATTTTTAGGGTTTTAGGGCTTCTATGGGTTCTTAGGTTTCCTTGTTTTTTTTATTTTTTTGGGGTTTTACGTGTTTTTAGTGTTTTATAATGTTTTTATGGGTTTTAATGGTTTTTTGAGTTATTAGTGGGTATTAGGGTTTTTTTGTGTTTTTAATGGTTTTAGTGGTTTTTAGGATTTTTTTTGGGTTTTATGGTCTTTTTAGTATTTTATCGGAGTGTTTTTAGGTTTTTTACATGATTTACTTGTTTTAATGTTTTTATGGTTTTTTAGTACTTTTAAGGGTTTTGACGGTTTCTATGCTTTTTAGGTATTTTAGGGATTTTTTTAGGATTTTTTATGGGTTTTTAGGATTTCTTGTTTTTTTTATATTTTGGGGTTTTAAGTGTTTTTAGTGTTTTATAATGTTTTTAGGGGTTTAAATGGTTTTTTTAATTTTTAGTGGGTATCCGGGTTTTTATGGGTTTTTAGTGTTTTTAATGGTTTTAGGAGTTTTTAGGATTTTTTTTTTGGGTTTTATGGTCTTTTTCGTATTTTTTCGGAGTGTTTTTAGGTTTTTTACATGATTTACTTGTTTTTAGTATTTTAGGGTTTTTTAGTACTTTTAAGGGTTTTAACGGTTTCTATTCTTTTAGGTATTTTAATGTTTTTCAGGATTTTCAGGTTTTAAGGTGTTTTAAGTGTTTTTTGGTTTTACGGTGTTTATGGGTTTTTTTATTTTTAGTTTTTTTCACATTTTTCAAGATTTTAGGGAATTTTAAGATTTTTATGGTTTTTAGGGTCATTAGGTATTTAGTGTGTTTTTAGGGATTTATTCTTGTTATGAACTCTTTGGGTTTTCAAGGTATTAAGGTTTTTTAGGGTTTTAATGGTGTTCAGAGTTTTTTAACATTCTTATTGGTTTAAATGGTTTGAAGTGTTTCAGTGATTTTTATGGGTTTTATGGGGTTTTAGGATTTTTATGGTTTTTTGGGTGTTTTTATGTTTTAATGAGGGTTTCGGGTTTTAGGGTCCTTTTTGGGTTTTAGGGTTTTTATCATTTTCAATGTTTTAGGGGTTTTCCTTGTTTTTGGTTTTTAAGGTTATCTAAGGGTTTTAGGCTTTTTGATTTTCATAATTTTTTGGTTTGTTTGGAATTTTATGGTTTTTATGGGTTTTAGTGATTATTATGGATTTTAGGGTTTTTAGGGTTTGTAGGGTTGTAATGGTATTTTAGGATTTTATAATATTGTTGTATTTTAGGGGTATATTTTTTTTGTATTAATGGTTTGATGTGGGTTTTCTAGGTTTTTTGGGTTTTTTTATGTGTTTTTAGAGATTTTTTTATAATTTTTAGGGTTTTTAGGGTATTTTGGACTTTATGGTTTTTTTTGTATTTTATGGTGTTTTTTTGAGTTTGTTTGGGGTTTTAAAGTAGTTTAGTATTTTTTGAGGTTCTCAAGGGTTTAATGGATTTTTTTTGTTTTTATAGGGGTTTTAGATTTTTATGGTTTTCTTGGGTTTTTAATGTCTAGTGTTTTTTGGATTTTAGGGTTTTTAGGGGTTTTAAGGTCTTTTATGGATTTTGAGGGTTTTAGTGTTTTTAGGTTTTTAGGGGTTTTATGTTTTTTTCTTTTAAGGTTTTCTTAGTATTTTTCAATGTTTCTTGGTTTTTTATGTTTTTTAGGGATTTTTACGGATTTGATTTTGTATTTTTGTGGGTTTCTAGGGATTTTATGGATTTTGATGGTTTTTAGGGATTTTGGGTTTTTTTTTGTTTTTTTATGTTCTTGACGTTTTTAGGTTTCTTAGTGGTTTTAAGTGTTTTTTGTGTTTTAAATATTTCTTATGGTTTTGACGGCTTTTAGGGATTTTAAATTTTTTAATTATTTTTAGGAATTGTTTTAGGAATTTTTGGTTTTTTAGGGTTTTTTGGGATTTTTATGGTTTTTAGGGTTTGGGGGTTGGGTTTTTTTGTATTTTTTAGTTTTTTGGTTTGTTGTGTTTTTTATGGTTTTTATCATTATTAGACTTTTTAATGCTATTATGGGGTATAAAGGGTTTTAAAGATATTAGTGGTTTCATGTTATTTAATGGATTTTTAGGGGTTTTAATGTTCTTGGGGAAAGGAAGATGCGAGGGTCAGGCTATTCCCGACCCCCAAATTTATTAGAAAAAAGATGCAGCAAACAAGAGATGGGAGGGGTAAAACGATCCACAACCAAAAAACCCTTTACAACCCCAACCCCAAAAAAACCAAAGAAAAAAACAAAAAGCTCAAAAAGTAGAAAAATAGAAAAGTCTCCAACATCACCTCTCAGCCCATCAACAACCAGCATCTAGCAACACCAAACCATTTGCAATAACTTCATCAACCCAACTTCAGCAACACAAAGGTCCCAAACACCAGCCTCCAATAGACCCATGCAAAAAAACCATCAAAACATTCACCACCAAGTAACATCATCTTCCAGCAATCAGTGATTAGCAGCCCGCAGCGGAAACCACAACAAACACACACCAGAGTAAAATACCAACAACATTTGAACAAAATATCAAGAAACTATAAGAAATGGAATACAGGGCCTCCCCCTCCAGGCCACTAGATCCAATCCCGAGCAGACCAGAGCACACCAGAACCGATGTCGATCCGGGAAGAAGCCGGATAAGATTTCGTGGTCACAACCACAAAATGATCCCAGATATGGAAAGGAAGACACAGATCTGGAAACCCAGATCTGAACCACATGGAACCAATGCAAGATGAAACCAGAAAAGGATCCTAAAGCCAGGAGAGTTGAATTCACCTCTGAATGAACTAGAGCTAGCATCTAGAGATCTGAAGCTAAATCCATATCTCAAATCCACAAGGCGTGATGAGGCCACCACTGGATCAAAAAAAAAGCCAAGCCACTTGTGAACTACCTATATTGACTCCAATGCAGGGCAGAGCTTCCGTCACCGAGGCCGGACCATGCCAGAAGGGGAAGGAAGAGGATCTGATGGGGAACCCTAGTGACATGAGTGGAGGAGAAGAGCCACTTCTCTGAGGCCTCTCTTTTTAATGTTGTTAGGGGGTTTTATAGTTTTTATGGGTTTTAGAGTCTCTTAGGGTTTTATCTTTTTTTTAGTTTTTTAGGAGTTTCAATTGTTTTTATAATTGTATTGTTTTCTTATGGTTTTTTGGGTTTCTTATCTTTTATAGATTTTTAGAGATTATATATGATATTTATTTTTTAAATGGGTTTTTTTGGGATTTTGAGGGCTTTATATTTTTTTTTTGTTTTAGGATTTTATTTTATTTTATTGAGTTTTTATCTTTTTTTTGTTTTTATGGTATTTAAAATTTTTAGTGTTTTTTATTTTTATAGGTTTAAACGAGTTTTAGAGTTTTTTCTATTCTTAAGGTTATCATAGGTTGTTAGGGTGTTATGGTTTTGGGGGGTTTTATTGTCTTATGGGTTTTTATGGGTTTTAGAATATTTTTGGTATTTTAGGTGTTTTAACTATTTTTAGTTTTTTAATGTTTTCTTTAGGTTTTCCTATGTTTTTAGGGGTTTTTAGTGTTTAGGGAATTTTAGAAAAAAATTTATTTTTTCGGAATTTTATGGTTTTTTGGAATTTTGAGGGTTTGGGGGTTTTAATGGTTTTTTGGATTTTAAAGTTTTTAGTTTTTTTAGGGGGTTTAACTATTTTTTGTTTTTAATGCTTTTGGTAGTGTTTTTAAAGATTTGTTTTGTTACTATGTTTTATGTATTCTAGGGATTTTCGATGTTTTTATTGGTTTTTAGGGATTTATTGATATTAAGGTTTTTAGGTTTTTTTTTTCTTTTTTGGGTTTTTTTTGTTTTTCAACTTTTTTGTGCTTTAAAGGTTTTCTAGTGTTTGTTTCCATTTTTAGTGTTTCAAAGGGATTTAGAGTTTTAGCATTTTTAGGGGTTTTATGCATTATTAGGGTTTTTTGGTTTTTGGGGTATTATAACTTTTAGTGGTTTTTGGTTTTTTAGGGGTTTTACCAATTTTTATGTTTTTGGAGGTTTTTATTATTTTTAGGTTTTTAGGTTTTTCTTAAGGTTTTTTAGGTTTCTTAGGGTTTATTATGTTTTTTGGGATTTTTTGTGTTAATTTTATGATTTTTATTAGTTTAGTAATTTTAGGGTATATTTGTATTTAGTGTTTTTAGGGGTTTTAAGGTTTTTAGTGATTTTATGAATTTTTAGGGTTTCTAACGGTATTAAGTGTATTTTGGTTTTTGGGGTTTTCTAGTGGTTTTATGTTTTTTTAAGGGATTTTTTACATTTTTAGGGATTTTCACTTTTTGTAGGATTTAAATTGTTTTTGGGGTTTTGGGGATTTTGAGGGGTTTTTCAGTTTTTTAGGGTTTTATCAGTTTTTTGGTTTTTTGGGGTTTTCAGATTATTTTGACATTTTTAGAGAATTTATTTTTTTTGAAGTTTTTTAACGTTTTTATGGGCTTAAGGTGTTTTTAGTGTTTTAATTTTTAAGGGTTTTATGGGTTTTATAATTTTTTGGGGTTTTAGGGTCTTTTGGGTTTTCTAAATTTTTGGGGTTTTTAGGGGTTTTTAGTGTGTGTTGGTTTTTAAGGTATTCATACAGTATTTCAACGGTTTTATGGTTTTTATGTGTTTTCAAATTTTTTTGGGTTTTTAGGATTTTTTTGGGTTTTATCAATTTTTATGGATTTTAAGCGTTTTTATGGTTTTTAGGTGTTTTAGGGATTTTTTCGATTTTAGGTCTTTTTTCAGTGGTTTTAACTGTTTTAAGGTTTTTATGTTTTTCTAATGGGTTTTATGGTTTTTTAATTTTTTTGGAGATTTTTATGGATTTTTCATGATTTTTAGGGTTTTTTGGGGTTTTTTGGGATTTTTGGGGTTTTGGGGTTTTTTGGATTTTTAGTTTTTTTAATGGTTTTCTAGGGTTTAAATGTTTCTATTATGTTTTTTCGATTTGTAAGGATTTTTATATTTTTCTAATGTTTTATGGTTATAAGCTGTCTTTAATATGTTAGTGGTTTTGGGTTTTATGTGGTTTTTAAGGTTTTTATGGGTTTTTTGGTTTTTTGGGTATTAATATTTTACCTTATTTTAAGGGTTTTAGGGTTTTTTATGTTTTTAGGGGCATTCATTGTTCTAAATTTGTTATTTTTTTCTTATTTTTTCATGTTTTACGGGTTTTTAAAATTTTAATGATTTTTAGTCCATTAATGTTTTTATAGTATTGTACGGTTTTTTTGTATTTTGAGGGTTTTATGTTATTTAGGGTTTCAATGGTTTTTTAAAGTAGTGTATTTTAGGTCTTAAGGGGTTTTAAGCGTTCTTAAGTTTTGAAGGATTTCTTGTGATCTATAATGGTTTTAGGGTTTTTTATATATTTTTAGATTTTATGAATTTTTTAGGATTTTTATGGTTTTTTTTCTTTGTAGGAATTTTGTGGGGTTTTAGGGTTTTTAGTTTCTTTATATGTTTTTAGGTTTTTATGTGTTTTTTTATTTTTTACGATTTTTTGATGTTTTATTTAGTTTTTATCATTTTTAGGGGTTTAAATTGTTTTTATAGTTTTTACAGTGTTTTGGGTTTTTATGGGTTTTCAGGGTTTTTATGGATTTTGGGGGTTTTATGTTTTTATTGTGTTTTATGATTTTTTTTGTCATCTTTTTTGTTTTTATGTGGTTTAAGTGTTTTTATATTTTTATTTTTTATAGAATTTTTTAGGTTATTTAGGTTTTTTATGTTTTCAGGGTTTTTAGGACTTTTTTTATTATTTTTATGTGTTTTATGGTTTCTAGGGATTTGAGGGTTTTTAGAAGTTTTTAATGTTTTTAAGGGTTTTAAGGGTTTTTTTGGGTTTTTATGTGTTTTAGGTTTTTAGTTTTTTAGGTGTTTTATGTGTTTTTAGGTTTTTTATTTTTTTCTTTGGTTCTTTCATGGGTTTTAGGGTTTTTTATGTTTTTAGGGATTTCTATTGTATTTTAAGGGTTTATTATGTCTTTTAGGGGTTTTTAGTTATTTTGATGGTTTTTTTTGGGTTTTCATGGATTTATTGGCTTTTAAAGGGTTTCTTTTGTGTTTTTTTGTTTTTTGAATATTTTTAACTCTTTTTAAAAACATTTTTTGTTTTGAATGGTTTTTATAGTTTTAGTTGGTTTTAGGGATTTTTTGGGTTTTTATCGTTTTAAGGTTTTTTGGGGTTCTATGATTTTCAGGGGTTTTTAGGGTTCCTGGGTCATTTTGGGGATTTTTAAGGTCCTTATCAGTTCATAGGGTTTTTGGGAGTTTATGGGTTTTTAGTTTTTTATGGTTTTATTAGAGGCTTTGAATTTTTTTAGCGTCATTATGGTTTTTAGGGATTTTTAATGTCTTTAGGATTATTTTTTCTTTTTTATGGTTTTTAGGGAATTTGAGTGGTTTTAGGGGTTTTTAGGGGTTTTTAGGGTTTTTTAGGGTATTAGGGGTCTTAAGATTTTAACATACATTAATATTTTAGGGGTTTGAAGTGTTGTTAGGTATTTATGTTTTTATTAGGAGTTTTCAGGGTATTTTGGGTTTGTTACATTTTCAGGGATTTTTATTGATTTTTTAGGGTTTTTATGGGTATTTAGGGTTTTAGGTATTTTGAGTTTTTTAGGGAATTTTTTGGTTTTTAGGGGGTTTATGGTTATTTTGGGATGTTATTAGTTTTTTTAGTTTTTATGATTATTAATTTTTTATTGTTCTTTAACATTTTTAGGGGTTTGAAGGGGTTTTATTATTATTAGTGGCGTTTTACGGTTCTTATGTGGTTTAAAGGTTTTAATGGTTTTTAGGGGTTTTACAGTATTTTGGGGTTTTTTCGTTTTTTGGTCTTTATGGATTTTAATGGATTTTATAATTTTAAGGTTATTAGGGGGTTTATGTGTATTTAGGTTTTTAATGTTTTCTTCGGGTTTTTCTGGTTTTTTACATTTTTATGGATATTTTAGGATTTCTTGGTTTTTAGGGTTTTAAATGTTTTTTATAGTTTATGGGTTTTTTGGGTTTTCTGGGTTTTTATAATTTTTTAGGGTTTTAGTGGTTTTATTTTATACGGATTTTACGTATTTTTAGATTTTTAAAGATTTCATAATGATTATTAGGGTTTTAGGGTTTTTAAAATTTTTGGGATTTTTAGGAAATTTTTATAATTTTTTTGGTATTTGGGGTATTTAGGGATTTTAAGGGGTTTTTTGGTTTGTTGGGGATTTTTAGAGTTTTTATGTTTTTCTGGGTTAAATGAAATTTTTATGTATTTAACATTTTTCATAGTTTTTTAATGTTTTTAGGGGTTTAATGGGTTTTTAGATTTTTTAGTAGTTTTTAGGGTTTTGATGGGTTTTAGGATTGTTCAAGGTTTCTAAGCCTATTATGTTTTTAGTGGTTTTTTGGGGTATCAGGTGTTTATATGTTTTTATCATTTTTATGTTTTTAGAGGGTTTAAGTGTTTTTAGTTTTTTATGTTTTTTTATAAGGTTTTTTCAGGGTTTAGGGTGTTTTTATGTTTTTATGGTTTTTTTTTGGATTTTTTATGTTTTTTAGGTTTTTTATCAATTTTTAGTGATATGAGTGTTTTCGGGTGTTTTGGGGTTTTGGGGTTTCTAGGGGTTTTCGAGTTATTTTTTGTCTTTTTTGGGTATTAAAGGTTTTTAGTGTTTTTTATTATTTTTATGGTTTTAAACAGTTTTTAGAGTTTTTAGTGGTTTTGGTGGTTTTATGGGATTTCATGTTTTTGGGGGGCTTAATTGGTTTTTAGGGTTTTTAGGTATTTTAATGTTTTTAAGTATTTTAGGGGTTTTAATAATTTTTGGGTTTTTATGGTTTTTTTGGATTTCATTATTTTTTATATTTTTGTGGTTTTTTCATTTTTTTTAGTTTCTATAGTGTTTAGGGTTTTGGTGTTTTGAGAGGTTATAGTTTTTAGTTACTTTAGGATTTTTATGTTATTTTTGGGGTTTTAGGGTTTTTTGAGATTTTTAGGGTTTTATGGTTTTTATTGGGTTTTAACACTTTTATTGATTTAAGGGGTTTTAGGAAATCTAATGGGTTTTAGGGTTTTATGGGTTTATGGGTTTTAGGAGTGTTATGGGTATTTTGGGTTTTCATCATGTTTAGGTTTTTTAGGTTATTTACGTCTTTTCAGGTTTTACAGATTTCTTATGGTTTTCCGGGTTTTTATCCTTTTTTACTTTTATGATTTTTAAGTATTTTAATGTTGTTTACAGTTTTTAGGGATTTTGAGGGTTTAAGGGTATTTAATGGTTTCAAGGTTTTTTTCGGTTTTATGTATTTTAAATTTTTTAGGGTTTTAGTGTTTACATAGGATTTTTTAGGGTCTTTAGGGGTTTTTATTTTTTAGGTGTTTATATCTCTTTTTTTATTATTTTTAAGGGGGGTTTTGATGTATATTGGGGGTTCATTTTTTTGGGTTTTAGAGTTTTTTTAATTTTTTTAGGTTTTAAGGGGTTTATTAGTTTTGTGGTGTTTTAAGGGTTTTTTGGAGTTTTATAATGTTTTAATTGGTTTAAATGGTTTTTTTAGTTTTAGTGTTTTATGGGTTTTCTGGATTTTTATGGGAAATTATGGTTTTTAGGGGTTTTTTGGGTTTTTGTGGTTTATAGTCTTTTAGGGTTTTACTGTTTTTAGGTTTTTAGGAGTTTTGTTTTTTTAATGGTTTTTATGGTTTTATTAATGTTTTTTTGTGTTCTTTATGTTCTATGTGATTTTTAGAGATTTTTTGTATATTTTAATTGTTTTTTGGTTTTAGGGATTTCGATTGTTTTTAAGGTTTTTACCGATTTTTAGGATTTTTAGGGGTTTTTGGTTTTCAAGGATTTATAAGGGTTATTATTTTCTTTTAGATTTTTTACATTATTTTGGAAATTTTAGGACATTTTGGATTTTTAGTGGCTTTTAAGGTTTTTAGGGATTCTGAGGGGGTTTAGGGTTCTTAGGGCTTTAGGGGTTTTATGAATAATTTTTTAAGGATGTATGGTCTTTTTGGTTTTTACACGGTATAACGTGTTTTAATATTTTTATGATTTTTTGGGGCTTAAAGGGGTTTTAGAGTATTTTGTAAATTTTTAGGGGTTTTATGGGTTTTAGGGTTTTAGGGACTTTTGAGGATTTTTTTTTTGGGTTTTTAGTGTTTTTAGGTTCTTTATAGGTTTCTAATGATTTGTGGTTTTAATGGTTTTCTTAGGGCTTTTCAAGGGTCATAAAGATTTTTATATTTTTATATATTTTCAGGGATTCTTATTATTTTTACGAGTTTTTATGGTTTTTAGGGATTTTATGGGATTTTAGGATATTTTAGGGTTTTTACGATTTTATGCTTTTTTTAGGTTTTAAATGTTTTTAGGTTTTAAAGGTTGTCTTAGGGGTTTTCCATGTTTTTAGGTGTGTTTATGTTTTTAGGAATTTTAAGTTATTTTTTCGATTTTTAAGGACTTGTAATTTTTCATGATTTGAGGTTTTTATTGTTTTTTGGGGGTTTTATTGTATTTTTGGGGTTTTATTTTATTTTTGGGGTTTTAGGGAATTTTTTCCTTTTTAGGGTGTTTATTGTTTTTTATATTTTTTATTGTTTTGATGGAATTAAATTATTTTTTGTGTTTTTGTGGTTTTTATTTTTTAGTGGGTTCATAAGGATTTTAATGGTTTTTATGGGTTTTTAAGAATTTTAGGGAGTTTTGGGTCTTTTAGGGTTTCCTTAGGGTTTTATGTTTTTTAGGTTTTTAGGGAATTTTTTTTAGCAATTTAATGATTTGTTAGGGGTTTTTAGGTTTTTTTAAAAAATTTAATGTTTTTAGGGATTTTTATTCATTGTTTAGGATTTTTATGATTTTTAAGGTTTTTTGGAATTTTGATGGTTTTTTCAGGATTTAGGGTTTTTTTTCATTCTTTAGGTTTTTAGGGGTTTTAAGTGTTTTTTAGGATTTTATTGGTTTTTTTTGTAGTGTTGTTTTGGGTTTCCTCACATTTTTATAGATTTTGGGTCCTTTTTAGGATTTTTATATATTTTTAGGGATTTGTTTCATTTTAAGGGGATTTTTAGTTTTTTTGGTTTCTAGGGTTTTTTAGTTTTTTTAGGTTTTTATGTTCTTTTATATTTTAAAAAAAAATTGGATTTTAAAGGTTCTTTAGAGTTTTTAGTTGTTTTTTGGGTTTTCAAGGGTTTTATTTTTTTCAGTTCTAATCGAGTTTAAAGGGTTTATGGGTTTTTAGGTTTTTAGGCTTTTGGAGTTTTACAATTCTTATGTATTGAAGGGGTTTTAATTATTTTTTTTTGTTTTTATTGGTCTATTAGTTTTTTTTAGATTTTTAGGCCTTCTTTATGACTTCTATCATTTTTATTTTTGTAGAGTTTTTGGGTTTTTGGGGGGTTTATGGATTTTTTTTTATTTTTAGGGTTTTTTCTTTGTTTATATGGATTTTAAGTGTTTTTTTGGTTTTTAAGGTTTTATTTGGGTTTTTAGACTATTAGTGTTTTTTATTTTTTTTTATGGATTTATATTGATTTTTTAGTTTTTTTAGGTTTTTTTATAGTTTTTTATCATTTTAAGTATTTTGAAGGGTTTGGGTTATTTTAGTGTTCATAATGATTTTAAGGTTTTTAGTGTTTTTATGTTTTTAGGGGTTTTAATTATTTTAGGGTTTTCAATTTTTTCTTATAGTTTTCATTATTTTTATGGATTTTTTTTCTGTTTTTATCTATTTTAATGGATTTTTTATTATTTTTATAGTCTTTAGGGTTTTAGTGATTTAGAGGGATTTTTAGGGTTTTTAGGGTTTTTGGTTTTTTTATTATTTTCAGTGATTTTTTGGTGGTTTTAAGTGTTTTTATTTTTTCACATTTTTCTTAGTGTTTTTAGGGGTTTGTATGTTTTAAGGGCTTTTAAGGATATTTTGGACTGTATGGTTTTTATGGTTTTTATGGATTTATGGGTTTTTTTTGATTTTTTAGTGTTTTTATGAAATTTTAGAGTTCATATACGTTTTTTTGGTTTTAATGAGAATTTTTAATTTTTAGTGTGTGTTTAGGCTTTTTATTGGGTTTGAAGGTTTTTTTGGGGGTTTGTGGTTTTTAATGGTTTTTGGGGTTTTTAAGGTTTAAGAGTTTTTATGGGTTTTAAGGGTTTTAGGGTTTTAGGATCTTTTTAGTGTTTTTCTTGTCATTTTTGGAATATATCATATCATTCTTGTAGTTGGTAAACTCATCTTTCTTCTCCATCTGTAATAATTGAAATCAACAATATAAATCATGAGAAGCAATGGGTACAAATTTTTCGATGAATTCTATTATATTAAAACTGCTAATCTCTCACATTAATTCTATTTTATGTTTCAAATTATTGCTTCTCCAACATTTACATATTGAAAATTCAACTTTTCATTTTTTTCATTTATTCAAAAAAATCCTAAAAAGTAAAAAATAAAGGAGTCTAATTTTTTTCAAACATTTTGAATTATATACCCCCATTATCAGTTTTCTTCTTTAATTTTCTTATTAATTCCATATTTTTTCATCATGAATCTATTTTTAATTTTATAATTAAATTATATTTTAGGATTTTTTTATTTCCATGATCCCTTATATGTGTTTAAATTGGGTAAGAATGCTAAAGGAAACATGTTTTGTGGTAAAAGGAAAGAGTGTAACATTTTTTTAATTTTAAAAAATTTAGTGAAACATTAGTGAACAAAATATTTGGGAATGTAAACACATGAGGGAGTGTGTGAGTTTTTTATTCCTATC
The DNA here is from genome assembly GCA_963277665.1 of Viscum album. NCBI lineage: Eukaryota > Viridiplantae > Streptophyta > Magnoliopsida > Santalales > Viscaceae > Viscum > Viscum album. The sequence continues at coordinate 1,958,913,443 of OY728127.1, forward strand.
TCTTCAAATTTTATTTCTAGATTACTAAATGGTGGAGGTGAGTAACACTAATAAAACATACATTAAGTTATTCATGAGATGTGTATAAGAATAATTACAAATGTTGAATGTGAGGATGGATGAATTGAAATACCCTTAAAATTATAGAGCGTCACAAATGAGGAGGGTCATTGAAGAAGAGGGGGGTTTCTCTGATTTTCACGAGGTAATAATTCATATAAATCAACCACCATTGAGGAAAGCTAATGATCTTGGAGGAATAATGTTTAATATCCCTTCATTATATGGTAAGAATGGCCTTGAAACATAATTGGAGTGGGAAAAAAGATAGAGAATGTTTTTTGTTTTCAAAACTATTTGGAGGAAAATAAAGTGATTTTTGATGCTGTGAAATTAACCATATATGATAGTATTTTGTGGGCCAACTATAAGTGAGTCCATGATTATGTGAATAATGACCCCTCTGTACTTTGGAGGATATGAAAGTGGTAACAAATAATAGTTCCATTTATAAGCACTGTTATCATAATTGCTTCCTCAAGTTGCAGGGTTTGAAACATGGATCCATGATTTTTTAGGAGTTTCTCAAATATATTTAGGTCATCATAATTCGGTCCAATATTGATGAGGAGTAAGAGTCCACAAGGAATGGTTTGTGAACAACCTCAACCACTACATTTGTGACATAGTAGACATGCACCACTACTTGGAAAGAGAGGATATGCTTCACATGGCTACAAATGTGGAGAGGAATGTAAAGGCAAGAAGGTTGTTCCCTACATATTATTGTAAGGATTATAATCCTATTTTAAGTTCAAGGATTCCAAAATATAAGATCAGGTAAGGGAATATAAAATGGATTCAAAGTATGAAACCAAACCAAAACTATTCTTTCTGAATTTGAAAGTAAAACTGATATGGTAATTTTATTTCCCAATCACATGATATCAAATGTTTTAAATTTCAATGATTTAGTTATTTTTCCTCATAATTCTAAAACAAGTGGACCAATATTATTTTGGATGATGCATATCTTCTTAGTGATAGCTCAAAATATGAAGAAATTCTGTCACATGATCAGTATTTGAATATTAAAATAATGAGCCTCATACATGTAGAAATTCTAGTGTAAAATCATGGTTTGAGTTATTATCCCAAAAGAGAACATAATCAAGAAAAAATATAGAAAATGTTTCACACTACATGAGTTTTTAAATATAAGTTATATTGTATGATTATTGATGGGGGTAGTTTCACAAATGTAGAAAGTGGTTTGACGATTGATAATTTGGGTTTATCTATGACCAAGAATCCTATGCCTTGTAGATTAAAATGGTTCAATAAATCTGGTGATGTTAAAGTGACTAATAAATAACAAGTTATTTTTTCTATGGGTAATTATGATGATAATGTGAAATGTTATATTGTTCCCATACATTCTAGTCACATATTTTTTGACTGACCTTGGAAATTTTATAGGTGGGTAAAACATGTTGGATACACCAACTACTATTATTTTGAGTATAGAAGCTGAATAGTAATACTTACAGCCTTTATGCCTTTCAAAGTTATGAAGACCAAGTGTGGATTGAGAGTGATTGTATAATGAGAGAGAAATAATACTTGTGAAAAATAAAAAGAAATAAATGAGTGGAAAAAAATAAATAGTGAAAAAGGAGTGATGAGTGAAATCAAAAGAAAAGATGTAAATAAAACAGTTGAAAAAAAGTGTGAAAATAATAGTGAAAACAAGAGGGTTCAGAGACAAGTGAGTTAAATTTCATGAAACAGATAGATAGATAGATATTTATAGGGGAGGAAAATATCTCACTTCTACGTGTTAGATAATGTTTTACCACTAACTCTATTAAATAATTAATTCCTTATAGTGTTTTTCTATTTTTTAGGAATTTGGTGACATGTTTCCAAAGTAAATTCCCAATGGCCAACCTCCCTTATGGGATATTAAGAGCCACATAAAATTCCTCTAAGGATAAAACTTCAAAATCGGATGGCTTATTGGTCTAATCTAGAAGTGACTTGAGAAATCCAATGAAAAGGTGAAGAATTAATAAATAAGGAATTTTTTAAAAAATATTGAGTCCTTGTAAGCAGACAGTAATTATTATCCCAAAAAATATGAAAAGTATAGAATTTTTTTTGATTGTAGACCTATTAAAATATAATGATATATTATTTTTTCGTATAATTCGTTTGGATGATATTTTGGACTAAATCCATAGTGCATTCTTATTTACTAAAATTTACTCAAGGAGTGGGTACCATCAAATTTGAACGAAGAGAGATACGAATATAAAACCACATTTAATAACATGATTGTGTTGTATGAATGGATAAGTATACCTTCTGGGATAACTAACACCCTAATTAAATTATATATCTTACAGAATCACGATTTCCATCCATTCATTGGGAAATTTTTGGTTTTTCATTTTGATGAAATCCGGGTTAATTCTATTGTCTTTGATGAACATCATGAAAATTTGAAAAAAATTTGAGAATCTCGTTAAAATATTTTATTTGAAAACATCAAAAAATGTATTTTTTTAAATTTAGTTGTTTTAATTAATTTTATGGTAGGATATAATGGCATGATGGTTTATTAAGAGAAGGTGAATGTGATTAGGGACTATACAACACTGAAGAATATCAATGAGGTGAGGAGATTACATTAAATTTTGAGTTTTTACTAAAGGATTATGAGGTACATTTCAACCATGACGACACCATTTAATAAATTAGTCATGAAATGGGTGAGATTAAAGTGGAAAAAACTCAAGAATATTCCTTCTCCACACTGAAGGGTAATTTGACTAATTTTCCTCTCTTAAATCTATTAGACTTTGTAAAAGTATTTTAAGTTGAGAAATATTCCCCTTGTATAGAAATTGTGGTTATTTTAATGAAAACTCAAATCCCATCACTTACATTAGTGATAAGCATAATGTGACTACATTGAACTAATCTACCTATGAAAAGGAATTTTATTCCCTCAAAATAAATTTTTAAAATTGGAAACATTACTTATGTACAACTAAATTAGTGATTCATTTGGATCATAAAATCCTGAAATTTTGGAAGTCACAATGAAAGTTGAATCCAATGCCTAAAAAATGGATCGAATTCATTGAAACATTTTCTTATTTCATTAATCATAAAAAATGAAAAGAAAATATTTTCTTTGATTATTTTTATAGGATATAATCTCTTGTCACTTCTATACGTGATAAAATACATGTTTTTGAAAATTTGAAAAACATGTATGAGAATAATGCTGATTTTTACAAAAAAGATTTGTAATTTGTGTTCCATATTGTTTTATGTGTGAATTTATTGATATATAAACTAATGGTGGTGGATTGATGTGGAATTTTTGTGTTGATAAAACTTTTTCCTTACAGTGTGAAGATTTTTATTGGCCACACATGTGTAGGTATATCATTTGAGTTTGTGGAAATTGTAATTTTTGTAAAAACAAAAGATCAAAATATCTTATATATGGATTTTAAAACCATTTCCTCCATTTCCTCTCATACTTGAGTTGAAATATCAATGGATTTTTTTCTCATCTTGGAACAATCACAATCAAGGAATGATATTATCTTTGTGGTGGTGAAATGGTTTAGTAAAATGGATCAATTTATTTCTTATTCCAAAACCATTTATAAAACTCAAATTTTCTATTTTTTTAGTGAAATTGGTATGTTTTTTGGATTAACTAAGATCATTTTGAATAATAGGTATTTCATATTCCTTAGTCACTTTTTGAGGACATTATAGTACAAACATGGAACCAAACTTTTTTTATACCGCTATAAATTGAAAAAAAGATAGTCAAACTGAGGTGATCAATAGAATAGTTTCCACATTTAGTATTCCATCCATATAAATTATTTGAAACATTGGGAAAATGATTTCCTAAAATATAATTTTATTATAATTGAGTGGTTCAATCTGATACTAACATTTCTTTATTTACTATTTTATATGGTTTTAAAAAATAAAATCAATATGATATATTTTCTTTTACTACTAATCAATTTTCTAATGGTTAAGGTGAAAAAGTAAAATCTTGAGTAAGAGTTTCAAGAAAAGGTAAAATATAACATTGAGAGGAATATTGAACAAGTGAAAAAACATGTTAATTAAGGTTGGAGGTAAATTGTGTTTCAAACTAGATAATGGGTGTGGGTACACTTGTAGAAGGAGAGGTTCCCAAACAAACAAAAAAGCAAAACTTCATCCACAAGGAGATGATCTTTTCCATGTATTATAGAAGATCAATGATAATTCCTTTAATATAGAGTTACCCAACTATTATGGAAATTTAGTTCCACCTCTAATGTTTATAATCTTTCTCCCTTTGAATTTTTCAGATTTTTTGATGAATACGTTTGTGGAGGGAGGAGATAACGTGAATCATATCACACTTCTACAACAAAGGGTTGAGGGAGTACTTGATCAGTAGGGTGGAATGTTTATGATTATACAATACCTATTGAAAAGAATTGGTATCATAATTAAATGGGAGCATACTAAGAGGAAAAAGAAGGCCTTACATGGATTAATCAATAATATCCATGGGGAGGTCCAATACCCTTTTTTGGGGGAAGAATTTAGAACTATATTTACATTAATTAAGTCCCAAAAATTATTATAAAGACCCACCCATGGTGTGATATGAATTTCATTCCCACCCCACCATGGAATATTCAATGCGAAAAGTTGTGGGCTACTTTATTTACTTTCCAAAAGTATGCACAACATTTCTCATAAATTTATGGGCTTGGGCCAATATTTTCAAAATAAAATTTAATGTTTATTGGATTTTGGAAACTATGTGTAAATTTTTTTATCACTCCTTGGCTAAAAAATAGCCTCCCCCTAGTAAAAATTAGAAATCATGAATGAAGGTACTATTATTATGGTGAGTTTTTCTTACAATCATTATTTTATTGCTTACTTTTTACCTTATCAAATGATTTTTCATTCATTGTGGAATATTATAGAGAAAGTTCTTATAAAAAAGTTCTCTTTGGGTTTTACCTTATCCGACTATCTCCTTTCATCCTCATTTCTACCATTTATATATATTCTCACTTATTTTTTAGAGGAGATCTAGGCACATAACACATAAAAACTGTACAATTTTCTGAAGGAACATCCGAATGGGTATTGGATAATGTATCAAGTTTGGTTGGGCTTCAGGGTTAAATGGGGTTTTAGGGTTTTTTGTGGTTTTTATGGGTTTTTATGTTTTCAAGAATTTTTAGGGTTTTGGTGGACTTTTGGGTTTTTAGTTTTTTTTATGTTTAAAGGGATTTTAATTGTTATATGGATTTTAATATTTTAGGAGAGTTTTTATAGATTTTTACTTTTTTGGGAATTTTTGGGATAGTTATTATTTTTATGGTTTTTTTGTTATTTTAAGGGGTTTTTAGTTTTGTTTAATTTTTTAGGGGTTTTAGCATTTTTATTGGATTTAAGTGTTTTAGGTTTTTAAGGATTTCATAGGGGATTTAGAGTTTTTAGGGGTTTTATGATTTTATGTATTTATAGGTATTTTTTAATATTTTTATGGGTTTTTAGGGTCTTTAGGGTTTTCTGTTTTTTCTGGTTTTGAGGGGGGGGGGGGTTTAGTTTTTAGGGGTTTTAAGGGTTTTTAGAGTTTTTTTTATCATTTTTGGGGTCTAAATGACTTTTTAGAGTTTTTAGTGATTTTTAATATTTTCATATATTTTAAGGGATTTTATGGTTGTTAGGGGTTTCTATAGTTTTAATGGATTTTATGGTTTTTTGAGTTTTTATAGTTTTTAATTCATTTATGTTTCTAGGGTTTTTAGTGTTTTAGTTTTTAGGGGTTTCTTATTTGTTTTCATGGTTTTTGGGGTTTTATACATTTTTGGGGTTTCTTTGAAATTTTTAGGATTTTATGGTTTTTTAGTTTTTTTGTATTTTGTTTTTGGGATTTTATATTTTCTTAGATTTTAGTAATTTTTATGGGTTTAAAGTATTTTTAGGGTTTTGATTGTGGTTTTTAGGGGTTTGTGGGTCTATATTGGTTTTTAGAATTTTTTATATTTTTTAGGGGTTTGATGTGTTTTAAAATTAAAATGGTTTTCCCATTATTTGTCATGGGTTTTATGGTTTCGTATGTTTTTAGGGTTTTTTAGTGTTTTTAGTGTTTTTATGTGTTTTTACGGTTTTTATGGGTCTTTAGAGTTTTTATGGGTTTTGAGGTTTTTTTGATATTTTTAGGGATATTAGTATTTTTTTTGGGGTTTTAAGTGTTTTTTGTTTTTTATGGTTTTCTTAGGGTTTTTTGGAGTTTTTATGGGGGTTTTATTTTTTTTGAATTTCATAGGGTTTTTTATAATTTTTAGGGGTTTTAGGGATTTTAATGGTTTTTAGTGGTTTTTATGTTTTATATGGTTTGTATTGGTTTTTAGGTTGGTTTGTGTTTTAAGGTATTTTAGGTGTTTAATAGGATTTGAGTTTTTTTATCCTTTTTAGGGGCTTAAAGGGTTTTTGGAGTTTTTAACTATTTTAGTGTTTTTATGGGATTTTATTTTTTTTAGAGTTTTTTTATGGATTTCAGTGTTTTTAAGTTTTATAGGTTGTTAGGGTTTTTATCCTTTTCCATTTTATTCAAGAGTTTTGAGTGTTTTACATTTTTAAGGTTTTCTTACAAATTTTTAGGTTTTTAGGGGGGGTTTTGTTTTAGTTGTTTCTAGGGCCTTTTTATTATTTTTATGAGTTTTTAGGGTTTCTAGGGACATTTAGGGGGTGTAAGGGTCTTATGGTTTTATTTTTTATGGGGTTTTTGTAGGTTTATTAATAATTTTAATGTTTCTAACATTTTTAGGGGTTTAAAGGGTTTTTCATTTTTTTAGTATTTTTTAGGATTTTAGGGTTTTAGGGTTTTTTTTTGTTTTAGGGGTTTTTATGGGTTTTAGAGAGTTTTTGGGTTTTTGGGTATCTTAGAGTTTTTATGGGTTTTATAATTTTTAGGGGGTTTTTGTTTTTTAGGTTTTTATGTTTTCTTAGGGGTTTTCCATGTTTTTAGGATATTTTTTATTTTTTGGGATTTTTTTTGGATTTTTATAGATTTTTATGGGGGTATTTGGTTTTTTTTGGGATTTCGAGGGGTTTTAGGGTTTTATGGATTTTAATTTTTTTTAGGTTTATAGGGGTTTTATGAGTTATTATTTATAAGGTTTTCTTGGGTGTTTTCATGTTTTTTTACATTTTAATGGAATTTATGGGCCTTTTTAGGACTTTTATGGCATTTATGGTATTTAAGGATATTGAGGGGATTTGGGTTTTTAGGGTTTTTAGGGTTTTTTTGTTTTTTGGTATTTTACGATTTTGTTTCGTGTTTTAAGGGTTTTTATGATTTTTAGATTTTTCAATGGGAATTTGTTATTTTTTGGGTTTTAGGGGGTTTGATGCTTTTATTTGTTTTTATAGTTTTTAGGTTTATTGGGATATTTTTTAGGGTTTTTTGGATTTATTGCTTTTTTAGGTTTTAGGGATTTTAATTTTTTTTGGTTTTTATGGTTTTCTTAGGGGTTTTAGGGGTTTTTATGTTTTTAGGGTTTTTAGGAATTTTAGGTATTTTAATGTTTTTAGGTTTTTAAGAGATTTTTAGGTTATTTATAGGTTTTTCAGTTTTTAGTGGTTTTAGAGTTTTTAGGGGTATTATGTGATTTTAGGATTTTATGGTTTTCATATATTTTTTAGGGTTTTTTATTTTTTTATCATTTTATGGGTTTAATGAGTTGTTATAGTTTTTAGCTTGTTTTTAGGGATTTTTTCTGTTTTTAGGGATTTAATTATTTTTGGGGTTTTATGGATTATATGGTTTTTGGGGTTTTAACTTTTACAGTATTTAGGTGGATTAGGTACTATTAGGTTTTTAAGGTTTTCTTAGTGGTTTTTAGGGTTTTAGGCTTCTTTTTGTTTTTATTTCTTTTGAGGGATTTGTTAGAATTTTATGGTTTTTAGTGTTTTTGGGGATTCGATGTATTATTATTGGTTTTATGGTACTTATGGGATTTAGTGTTTTTAATATTTTTTTAATGGTTAATGTGTTTTAGTTTTTTACGGTATTATTATAGGATTTTAGGGTTTAAAGATTTTTATGTTTTCAGTAGTTTTTTGAACATTTTTTCAAATTTTTAGTGTTTCTAGGGATTTTTAGTATTTTTTTGGATTTTAGCTGTTTTTTCGTTTTTTGTGGTTTTTGGGGTTTCTTGCGTTTTTATGATTTTTATGGATGTGTATTTTTTAATGTTTTTAAGTGTTTAAATATTTTTACAATTTTTTTATGGATTTTTGTATTTTTATGGGTTTTAGGGGTTTAAATTTTTTTATTGGTTTTATTGGGCTAAGGTTTTTTGTGTTTTAGGTTTTTTGGTGTTTTTTGCGTTTTTTATGTTTTTTGGGGTTTATGTTTTTTAGTTTTTCAAGGATTCTATAGGGTTTTTCATAGCTTTATTGGTTTTTATGTTTTTAGGGATTTTTAGAGATTTTAAAGATTTTCAGGGTTTTTAGGTTTTTATGTATTTGGATGGTTTTATAGTTTTTACGATATTTAGTGATTTTTGTGATTTTTATGGATTTTTACGATTTTTATGAATTTTTTGGTTTTTAGATTTTTTGGTTATTTTGTGGTCTTTTAGGGGTTTTTTAGTTTTTTGGGTTTTTTGAGCTTTTCTTGAGTTTATAGGGTTTTTGACGTTTTTTATATTTTTTTATAATTATTATGGGTTTATTGATTTTTTAGAGTTTTTAGTGGTTTATTTAGTATTTTATGTGATCTTATGTTTTTTACACTTTTCATGGTTTTTATGGTTTTAGGGGTTTCCTAGGTTTTGGGACTTTTTTATGGTTTTATGGTTTTTATCTTTTTTAGTATTTATAATGGTAGTAAGTTTTATTAGGTTTTTATGGATTTATTAGGGTTTTGTGAGGTTTTATTTTTTATTTATTTTTAGGGTGTTTTTAGAATATAATGGTTTTCATGGATTTATGATTTTTATTTTTTTTAGGATTTTTAGGGTTTTTAGAATTTTTTATTTTTTAGGGGTATTTATATTTTTTACAATTTTGGGTTTTTAATGTTTTCTTAGGGTTTTTGTAGGGTTTTAATGGTTTTTATTTATTTTGTATTTTATTGATTTTTTATAATTTTAATGGTTTAGAGAGTTTTTAGAGATTTTGACGGTTTGGGGGGGGGGGGTTAGGGGTTTTAGGTGTTTAGTATTTTTATTTATTGATTTTTTGTTTTTTGGGGTTTTATTTGATCATTTAGGGTTTTAAGGGGTTTTAGAGTTTTTTAAGTTATTAGTGGTGTAATTGGTTTTTAGAGATTTTCATGGTTTATAGGAATTTTTGGGTTTTTATGGTTTTTTGGGGGTTTTAATTTTTTTGTATTGTTTATAGTTTTTTAATTTTTTTAAAGGTTTTAAGAGATTTTGAGTTTTAGGGTTTGCTTTTTGTAGGGTATTTTTTCATTTTTAATGTTTTTAGGTTTTTTTAGGATTTTAATGGGTATTTTGGATTTTGAGGGACTTTAGGGGGTGTATTGGTCTTTTGGGTTTTTACTATTTTCTTGGATTAGGGTTTCTTTAGGTTTTTAGGGGTTCTGAGATTTTTTTGAGTTTTTTAATGTCTTTAGAAGTTTAAAGGGGTATTAGAGTTTTAAGTGGGTTTTAATGGATTTTAAGGTGTTTTAATGTTTTATGAGGTGTTTTGGGTTTTTATAGTTTAATGTAGTTTTTGGTGCATTTTGGTTTTTAGTGTTTTTTAATTTTTTAGTTTTTTTATGGGTTTTAGAAATTTTGAAGGGTTTTATGTGTTTAGGATTTTAGGATTTCTTAGGGGTTTTCAGGATTTTTAGGAGTTTTTTTTTTGTTTTTATAGATATTTGGCGTTTTTTAGTATTTTTAGAGTTTTTTTGTTTTTAATATATTTAGAGGGGTTTAAGGGATTTTTGGGTTTTTAGATTTTTTATGGTTTTTGGGGATTTTAGGTTTTTTTTTGTGTTTTTGGGGTTTTAGTTATTCTTTGAGTTTTTCAATTTTTTTAGGGGTTTAAAGGGTTTTTATATTTTTAGTGGTTTGTTAGGGTTTTAATGGGTTGTAATGGATTTTTTATGTTTTTAGGTTTTTTATCCATTTTATGGTTTTTGAGGGTCATTTTAGGGATTTTTTGGGGATTAGAGTATTTTAGAGGTTTTAAGTATTTTTAGGTTTTGAGGGATTTCTTAATGGGTTTTAGGGTATTTTGGAGTTTTTATGTTTTTAAGGATTGTCATGGATTTTTTAGTACTTTATGGATTTTTGGAATTATATGGATTTTGTGGGGTTTTATGGTTGTTTATCATTTTAAATTTTTTTTGGTTTTTAGAGGTTTTAAGTACTTATTTGTTTTTAATCTTTACATATGTGTATTTTGGGTTTTAGGGTTTCTATTATTTATGAATTTTTATGGTTTTTTCATGTTTTTTTGGTTTTTAGGGTTTTTAGGGAATTTAGGGTTTTTATGGGTTTTAATGTTTTTTTATTTTAGTTTTTTATGATTTTTTTTGGTCTTAAAGTTTCTTAGAGTCTTTAAAAAGATTAGTATTTTAAAGGGGTATTAGTGTTTTTATTGGTTTTAGGGGTTTTTTTTTGTTTTTAGGGTTTTTGATTTTTGAAGGGGGTTTAAGATTTTTTGGGGATTAGGGTTTTGAAGGCCTGGTTATATTTTTTTGGGTTTTCTAAATTTTTTAGGTAATTAGGGATTTTAATATTTTTTATAGTTTTTTTAGGATTTTTTATGTTTTTTAGGTTTTTTACATTTTCATAAAAAAATTTACTTTTTATAATATACATGGTTTTTAATTATTTGGATGTAATATACGAATTTTTGGGTTTTTAGGAACTTTAAGGTTTTTGCATTTTTGGGTTTCTCTATGGTTTTAATTTTTCCTCAGTTTTTATTTTTTTCATAGTGGTTTTTCAAGGATTTAGGGGTTTTTATGTTTTTGTGTATTGTTAGGATTTTTTTTGGATTTTTATGGGTTTTAGATATTTTTAGGTTTTTAGGGTTTTTATGGTTTTTATGGTATTTTGGGAATTAGAGGATTTTTATATCATTAGGAAATCTATGGTTTTTTAGAATTTATAAATTTTTTAGGGGTTTGATGGATTTTAGAGTTTTTATGGGGTTTTTTTGTGTTTTATGGGTGAATAGGTTTTTTATAGTTTTAAGGGTGTTTAATGGTTTTTAGGGGTTTTTAGGGTTTTTAGGGAATTTTTAGGTTATTAATATTTTAAGGTTTTATAGGGTTTTAATGTATTTTTAGGTTTTTATCACTTAATTAGGGGTGTTCAGGGTTTTTATGTTTTTGGTATTTTTAGGGATTTTTAATGATTTTTATGGTTTTTAGGGATATTGTGGGTTTCCATGGTTTTTAGGGTTTTTAGATTCCTATTATGGTTTCCATAATTTTTAGATATTTAAGGCTTTTAAGTGTTTTTAGGTTTTTTTGTTTTTCTTAGGGTTTTAGGGGTTGTTTGGTATTTTGGTTTTTTTTGCAGTTTTAGGGAATTTTTTAGATATTTGTTATTTTTTATTGTTCATAGATTATATTAGGGTTATAATTGTTTTTAATGGGTTTATGGTTTTTCATGGTTTTAAGGATTTTAATTTTTTTAGTGTTTTTAACGTTTTAGGTTTTAAAAGGATTTTTTAATTTTTGTTGGTTTTAGGTTTTTTATTGGTTTTTATTGTTTTTTTTTGTGTTTTCATAGTTTTTTTGGGTTTTAGGGTTTTTAGGGTATTTTTGGAATTTAGAATTTTTAGGTTTTTAATGTATCTATGTTTTTTAGGATTTCAAGGATTTTTTAGGGGTTTTCATGTTCTTAAGGTTGTTTGAATTTTAGGGATTTTTATTGATTTTTGATGATTATAGGGGTTTTTTGGGTTTTAAGGATGTTGACGGGGATTTAGCGTTTTACTGTTTATAGGGGTTCTATCATTTCTCAAGATTTTATGGGTTTTATGTGTTTTTATTTGTTTATGGTTTTCTTTAGGTTTTCTTGGTTTAATGATTTTTTACATTTTTATTATTTTTTAGTGTTTTTTAGGGTTTTTAGGTTTTTAGGGTTTTTAGGGATTTTTAGGATTTTTAGGGATTTTGAGTATTTTAGGGATATTTTGGGTTTTTTATGGATTTTTGGGGTTTTAGGGTTTTCTTTGAGTTGTTAGGTTTTTATGGGTTTTAGATGTTTTTATGGGATTAAAGGGTTTTTAGAGTTTCTAGTGGACCCTTTAGGTTTCTTTGTGTTTTTATGGTTTTTACTATTTTTAGGGATTTTTATCGTTTTTAGGGGTTTATGGTTTTAAGGTATTTTAAGGGGTTTTAGGGGTTTTATTTTTTTTATGTTTTTATGGATTTAAAGTATTATTTGGGTTTTAAGTTATTCTTCAGGTCTTTCAGGGTTTTCAGGGCTTTTATCCTTTTAGGTATTTTTAGGTATTTTCTTATATTTTTATGTTCTTTTAGAGTTGTTAGGGAATTTAAGGGTTTTACTGGTTTTTTAGGTTTTATAATTTATAGGTTTTCAAGTGTTTTATATTTTTATGGATTTTAAGGTTTTCAAATGGGGTTTCAATGATTTTATAGTTTTTTTTATTTTTAAAAATTTTTGGGATTTTTTATGTTTTTATGGTTTTAAGGGTTTCTTGGATTTTGATGTTTTTAGTGTTTTTGGGTGTTTTTTTGTTTTTTTGTAATTTATTGCGTTTTTATGGTTTTTGTGGTTTTTTAGAGTTTTTTAAGATTTTTTAGGATTAGAGTTTCTAGTGTTTTTTTTATTTTAGGGTTTTATTGTTATTTTGGATTTTTTTAAGTTTTTTGGGGATTTTGTAAAAACCTGGAAATTCTGTAGATTGTTTTTTTCTTAAATACACAAGAATTTTAGGAGTCTGTGAAAACTAATGGCGCATGATTCCGAGGCTTAGTGTGCCCATAATCAATTTTGAATGTTTTTTTAGGGTATGTTTAGTAAATGTACAAGCGAGTTTTTATAACTTTTGAACTGGTGCTAAGAATTGAAATCTGAGGGCACCGTAGAACTCGCAGTGCCAGTATTCTCTTAAGAAGTCTTTCACTTCGATGGAAGTGGGTATAGTTTAAAAGATAGTTTTTGGGTTTTTGAGGAAAATAATAATATAAAGTGAGCTTCACATTATTTTTATTTGAGCCTCCATCTGGGTGTTTGGTGGTTTAAACCTCCTCATGGAAGTTGGAGGTGGGACCCCCACACCTTAACCTACTGGGAGAGTTTGTGGTGGTGGGGACAACCTAAACCTAACCTCCCGCGATAGGTTATGTCATGGGGACCACTCAGGGAAAAACCCCCTATTGATGGAGGAGAGTAAAACCTGTCAACTCTCCCTCATTATTGAGGGAGAGACTCTTGACCTCCCCTTTAATTAATTGGTGCCAGCTTCCTTAATTAAATTGTGCCAACACTCGTTAATTAATTTGGGGAGCGAAGTTATTAATTCACCAATTTTATTTTTGTGTTAGCAACTAAATTATAGAAAAAATCAATCTATTATTATTTTTCTGGGAATCTCTCATTTGTTGGAGCTTGGGAAGAGAAGAGTTTGGGAAAAAAGTTCTTCCCACAAAGAATGCTCCACCGATGAAGAACGTCGACCTTCTTCAACTTCCTCCCTCGGATCCTACCGACGTGGGGCGTCTTCAATCGACCTACCATCCACATCGTCTTCAACGATCCAGCGCAGCTTGGGATTGGGAGTGCATGGGAGACGCGACGAACGACGAACTCCTTCATCTTCTTCCCACGACTTCAACATCGACGACCAACAATCAAAGGTAGGGGTTTATTTTGTGTAACTTTCCATTTATCTTTCTATTCTTTGGATTGGAAAGGAATCATTGGGTGCTTGTAAAACAATTCATGTTCATCTTTTTTACTCTTTGATGAGCCATGTGTTACCACCCTAAACATGGAGGGTGTGTGCCAAACCAAAATGGCCTGACCCCTCTGTCGTTCTTGTTTGTGTTGTTTCCCGACATGGCGACGAAGCGGCGTTGAAGGCAACGAAGGGACATTCAAAAATCACACTTCCTATGGCATCCGCAAACCGTGCCACCCTCGCGGTGTTCCGGTACCCTGACTGAGCCGGCTCCATGGGCCAAACCACCGCTGGCCTCCCGCACGCCCAACTGCACTGCTGCCGGCGTCCCGCGTGCCCCGGACGAACCCCACCGGCCTGCGCCGAACCGCGCCGACCCGAACCGTGCATGCATGGCCTCCCAGCCGCCCGCCGGCCCACCCGGCACCCTGCCCGCCCAGCGCCCTGCCCCGTTGACTGCCCGACGCCCTGCACAGCCGCCTGCTGCCCCCCCCCCCCCCCAGCACCCTACCCGGCTGCCTCCCGGCCTGGCCGCGCCCTGCCCGGCTGCCAATCAGCCCGCCTGGAGGCCTACCCGGCAGCGCATTTCCCGACCGCCTCCCGGTCTCCCGACCTCCCGAACTGGCCCGCGACCCCCCATGTGGTGCCCTGGATGAGCTAGCCTGGTCGTGCCCTCCGGGCCGAGCCGAGCCGGGCCACGCTATAATGACGCTCCGGGCTGAACCGGCCCCGAGCCGGGGCCGAACAGTCCTCGCGGCCTGCTAGGCCGGGCCCAGTGGGCCGGGCCAAACATAACAGGATATCCCTCCCAATGGGTCAGGCCAGACCCAACAGGTATGACCGGGTCGGCCCGGACTCGATTGGGCCGAGTCGGTCCGACCAGGTCCGACCGGACCTGGGCCCACTACTGACCCTTTACTTTCTTTGGCCATATCTTTGGAACTGGATGACCGTTTAACTAACCGTCAGCGGCACTGGTTTTCCATGAATGAGACGGTCCTTTTGAGTATACCCCACTGGAGTTCGGGGTAAAGTTGGGATACGGTTAGGTTGGATCGTGCACGAATCCAACCGGGCTCTCAAGACTAAAAGGCTAATAACTCACAGATCGGGCGTCCGATTGACGCGCCGTCTGTTGCGTTGAAGACCCTATGATGATACGGACCTTTGAGATTATTCTATATGGGAATTTGTGATAATTTTAGTATCGAACTGCAGTTCTTGGAGTGGATCCTCCAAGAGACGAGCAAGCATAGTGCAGAGACCTAGTAGATGGCAGAGACCAGACAACTGCTGACCAATTCGACTCAGAGTGATTTGACTAGCCCAATGGGAAGCGCCTTGGTGTCGTGGAAGAAACATGGTGGGGAGTGCCTATGTGTGAGCGCGAAAGACCCATGGTACTCGACAGGAGGAGTACCTCAGCTGGCTACGAGGGGGAGCACCTCTGTAGGACGCGGCAGACCCACGGTGGGGAGCGCCTCTGTGTGAGCACGACAGACCCACGATACTCAACAAGAGGAGTACCTCAGCAGTCCAAGGTTAGTGGGAAGCGCCTCTGTGTGACGCAGCAGGCCCACTGTACTCGATTGAGCAGGAGTTCTCCAGTAGCTGAGGTTTCGATAATGTGAATAAAATCCTGGTTGAGCTGAGTCAATAACTTTTGTGTTTACCTCCTGATTGAGATGGATTAATTGATAACTTAGGTATATGTATGAGCATATACCTAAGTGAAGTTATCGATTGATTTCATACTTTGTGGTTGTTGACGCTCCTTTTTCATCACATTTGTCTAAAGGAATGGAAAGGGAAATGACTTAGCACAAATTGATTCATCCTTTGACGAAAACATCAAAAATCTACAAAGGCATGAACAATGCTTCAAATACACATGCACCATGAAAGTCCCATTACTTCCACACAAGTAAACTTGTGTTCCACCTAATGGTCACGCAAGTGACTTGCGCGCCCTATTTGAAAATTGTCTGGGGTCCTCTCTGCCCTATAAATACCCCCGGTGGCCCCCCCATTTGAGGAAGGATTTTTTCCAAAATTCAGATACAGAGCTTTGAATGCCCAAGTCTCTTCTTCAAGTCTTCCGAACACTTCTATGGTAATTCATTACCTAGAATTGGAAGTCTAAACAAGAGGAATAAGGAATAAGTGTTAGAATTCACTAACACTTGCGCGTCTATGTGTTTTACCCTTAAGGGAAATGGACACACTTGCACACCTCCATATCTATTCATTAAATCTTGCACACCACTATTCTAGATGTACCTCGGGATAATTCTAAAGGCTTTAATGAAGTATTGCCCAAGTATTACTCTACTGGTGCATAGTTTCATAGGTACCCAAGTGTCGCGCAGGTATACCTGCGCGCCCAGGACTTGCGCGCCCACGCAGTACCTGCGTGCCTCCCAGGACTTGCGCACCCCTCTCTTTTTGGGCCCCCTTCCTGCCCATCTCACATCTCTTATGTGATTTCACATTTCCTATTCATGATTCAGTCTTCAAGACATTCTTCAAAGCCATTTATGGCATGTTTTCTTGATTGACTTCCTTATCTGAAAGGAGTTCCGTGGAACATCTGTCAAGACATAGTGATTTTGACATATTTATGTCACTAAATTTAGAGGGTTAATTCATTCAACCTCATCCTTTAAGATGAGAGAATCCCTTAATTTGGGCCTCCTTTTCAGGAGTAATCCCGAGTCCAAATCCTCATTAACTTGGGCATCCTCCTCAGGAGTAAGGCCCAAGTCCCTTAATTTTCAAATCCCTTTAACCTGGGCCTCCTTTTCAGGAATAAGCCCCAGTCTCAAATATGGGCATCCTCCTCAGGAGTAAGGCTCAAGTCCCTTAATTTTCAAATCCCTTTAACCTAGGCCTCCTCCTTAGGAATAATCCCCAGTCTTAATTTCTCTTAACCAATCATAATTCCTTTTGATCTGGGCTTCCTTCTCAAGAGTAAAACCCAATAATAAGTCCCCTCCTAACATGGACATCTTTATTAGGAGTAAGCCCCAAGTTTAGAGTATCCAAATCTACATGAAGCACATATACCTTTATAGACCATGTTCATGGATTTTTTCCCTGATGTAAATCTTAATCCTCATCTATTCGGGCAGTCATACATACATAATCCCCACACCATTGCATGGCACAATTGTCTGGTTTCACCAATACCTCTTGTTTCTCACACCGAGCATGACTCACATGAGCTTAGAGCGTAAAAGTAATCATGACATCTTCCTTTGAACCATAAATCATGCAGAAACATCATACTCCCTTACTCATACTACGTGGGTTCTGATTCCTTTTCCAAAATAAAGGATACGTAGGTAGCCCATCAGCGGGTATGATACCAACTCTGAAATAATACATGTCCTCCTGAATGAAAATAAACTTCAAGTGCCCCACTGAGTGGCTTTAAAACCATTATGTTCATCATAATGACCAAGAGAATTTTATGTATTGAAGGATACCATTTACTAAGAATCTCTAACAAATACAGATGATTCTCTATTGATGAAGAACCACGAATACATATAAAAGATTAACTAAATTTCCTAAAAATCAATCATTGATTGTCAGATCTAAAGGAAAGTTCATTTTATACATAGTAATGTAATAAGGATTTATGAACATAACGTAAATCTATAAAGAGAGTCCTGGAGTAGGCAATAATTCCCCTCAAAAAGGTGTGATGAATCCGACCTCCCATCCTCTCGACCAATGAAAATTCCTAAGCTTTATCAGTCCATAACTAATGAGTGCCTACCTTTGGAAAGTATGTCCAAATGGATATGGAATCATTGGATGTTTCTGGTTCTACGAACAAACCCGTTAGAAACCGATTATAATGTTTAAACCGTTAATCAACGAGGTCATCCCCAATTCCAGAGGAAATAGAAAATGGTGAACCCGATGTGAATCCTTAAAGAAGTTAATATGATACTTTGCTTATTTGTTAGGCCCCTATTTAAACTCAATGAGAGGGCAAACAAATCAATAAATGAAATATTTTCTCATCCAAAAGATATAGTGGCCGGACTTGTCTTTATTATTTATATTATATCGAAAAATGCACTCTTTTTACAAGATCTTCTGCATTTCCAGAATAGCTTCTCTTAAGTTCATATCCGTGAATACGTCTGCCGTGAAAACCTCTATTGCGAATGCCACTACTGCTACTCTTGTTGGATAATTATCCGCTCTTAGGACGACATCACCTACTCAGTGTCTTCAACACTAGGTATCAAATGCGTTGGTTAAGGAGTAACGTCCAAACTATACTATTCTGACTCTAGAGGCTGCTCGAAAATCCTTCCAAGTCAATAATTCAACCTGGTCGTCCGAACAATGATGGCCGGCGATCAAGAAGTAGGCGGTGCTAACCACCATCTCCAACCATTTCGGGTCGTTATCCTCGGAACGCAATCACCATTCACTCCCATATTCTGGGGAGGTGAATGAGTAGGTCCCTCAGGGACTTAATTCAAGGATGCATGAGTCCTTCCCGAGGGCTCCCATCAACAATCACCGCCAGACTCATGCGGCAGTGCACCCTCAACATGATGAGGGTATCGAATCCAGGCGTTCGGCTCAGGTTCCTCGAACCTGAGCAGGAAAGACGAATCGCCAGAGGCGAAATCCGGTCAACAGTGAGTAGGTTCTCATCTATTCCATCTTTGAAGAAGTCCACCAACCTAACTTGGTGGAAAGAAACGAGCGGGCACATACACCCATCCGTTTTAATTCTTCTTCCCATCAGACTCGTCTGGCAGCATCACGGCAATCCCGCCAGGCAATTCCGGTGGAGTATTATAGGTAGGAACATACACCTATTTATATGTCATCTACTAGTCAGAAGGCTCGTCTGAATACAAATGATGGATCTCATCAACCACGTTCAGTGAAGTACAATCATCAGGCACATACACCTACTAGTATTGATCAAGCCTACCAACAGTCTCTCTTGGTAGCACTCGGAGAAGTCATTCGGAAAGCTCCAGCGACAAATAGGAGGCAGACTCAACTCTCTAACCCCACACTTGAGTACTGTCAGGATTCTCTAACAGGAAAAGGAGTAAAACAGAAGGCACACATACCTAATCAAAGCACGGAATGGACATATATCCTCGTTTTGACAACTGAAGTCACCAAGCACATTCTGTCAATGGTGAAAGAGAAAAAGAAAATCCCTACTCATATTCTGGATACCTGCCATGATATTATAACAGCTTCAGCAGCATCTCAGGGAATGTCACATAAATCTATCCCTTCCAGTGGAGTGACACATCAATAGTTCGCTCCGGAATAGACACACACATCTGTTCCAGTCCAAGAGGGTTGTGGGACACACTCCCCCATATCATACGGACAACCAAGTCAGTCACATACACCTGATTTGAGTAGAGACCGTCAGCCTGACCTGGCCATCTCTCCTGATCAGGCACATACACCTAGTTAGAGAATCCAATTTCATCAACAAGTGGTTTCCAAGGTGAGTAAGAAGGCGTCTAAGAAGAAAACCTGCCCAACATAGTCAATAGATCAAGATCGAATCTGTAACAAGGCCTTGCTCGATGCTAGGTTTCATGAAGCCCTCAGACAATTATCTATTAGAATCCAAGATTTTACTCCCTCATTTCCCAATAGTGGGAACATTAATTCAGATGTTCTTCAACAGACACTTCCTCATGAAGGCTTGCTTCATGATAATTCGGTCGATCTTAAAGTTTCATCTTCATATGAGAACTATGATAACTCTCTGTGTGGCCAAAAGACCAAAGAGCAAGAGATCTCATCTTTGTTGTATCCCACCATGGTGGTCCTCCCCATGATGATGAATTTCGCTATGAAGGTCCTCTCTATATTAGTGATTCACATTGCTAGAAAATACTCCAGTGGACAATGTAGTGCCGAGAAATTCCTCTTATCTTGAGGCACTTGAAAATGTGAAACCAGTCATGTACGATGTTTCATCGCTAGCAGGTGAAATCCTTTCTCAACAAGAAGATAGCCCAGGGTGTAGGTCATTCTTCGAACCACCCCTAAGTCATTCATCTTCTAGTTTGATCAGTTATTTCTCTACCAGTATTGTTGAATCTGATGAAGCAACAAGTAAGCACCAGCTCTGGTCTAATCAGGTAGAAGAAACTTCATTGAATGATAAAGAGGAAGTAGTGAACATGAGAAAACAACTGGAAATAGGTAAAGTGCTAGTCATGTTTTGGCCTCTAGATGGATCTCAGTATGACATTCTAGAAATGTTGACGGAAGATGGAAATCCTGATATTCGTCTCAACATATGGAAAACTCTTTGTCAGTTGAAAAAGAAAGTATTATCTTATGATGAATATGAAAATCATGTTAAGATAATAGAAGCGTTACAACGTCAGATTGATTTGGAATCTCTATCAGTCTCTCGATATTCGATGGCTGAAAAGCAGCAGAGATCCCTTCAACGTTCATTCCTTGGCACACTAAGAAGATTGTTCCACTTAATTTCCAATACCCCATCTGGTATTCATGTCAGAGGATGGGGTGTTCATGGAGCACTACCTTTTACTATACTCTCCAGTCAGAAAAGCCCGCCGAAAGTGGTCTCATGCAATGCTATTTCCTGTGGCCGGCCACAGTCAAGGGGTTTTGTTTGTAATCAAAAGATTTCCCAAGAACATGACTAAAATAGTTCTTCTCAAAATAAATAATATAGAGAACAAGTTGTTGAATTACTCATGAATCAAGAAAATGAGAATATTGAACATGTCTCTCATTTGGAGCAAGCACATCATCAAGTGACAGAAGTGTCAGAAATCATCCAACGGTCTTTTACACCGGGTGATAAAAGTGGATGTCGATTGATGCATCCAGCTAATTTCCGGTCTAAGGTCCGCAAGATCAGGATAGCTTTTAAGAATGTCTTAGACATAGCATGTCAAGAGACACCACAACTTGCCAGACTAGGGACTCTTTTAACCCAACCCTCGGAATCAATAAATAGGATTCGAGGAGTTGAGAAAAGGCAGTAGGAATAGCCCCAGTCCACCAGACTAGGGACTTTTTCAAATCATCAACCCCATCCTCAGCGAAAGTCGATCTTCTCTCGATTGGGGAAGAAGCCACAAGAGGAACGAAGAGAAAAATTATCAAGAGACTCTCCAAATTATGGTTCGCCAAGAAGTTCCTGAGGGATCGAATCAACAAAAGGAAATGTCTCATCAGGGACATGGAAGAAGACAATATCACAGAAATGATGATAGAAGGGATGTGATGTGTTATGCATCAATTAATGTCATCAATTTTATTGTTGCTAATCCACCAGATGAGGCTCACTCAGGGGACTCAGATGAAGAGGTTCATGCTCAAGAAGTTGTTCGCATAGACACAAATGAATAAGGTGTGCATACACGAAATCAAAGGATTACTCAGAACCTAGGTAATCCTTCAGGTAATCCACTTCCCCCACTCTTAAATGGAGCCAACAAGGGGAAAGAAAAGAATCAAGTTACATAACCGTCCTCTAGAGAAGGTCAATCGCTCTCACTAGAGCAGAGATTTTCACAATAGGAGGAAGAAAAGAAGGAATTAAGGAGGATGAATGCAGAATTACTTCAAGGTAGTCTTCCTCGTAAGAGTGCTGGAGTTAGTCAGCCAAGGGAGTTTTTTGCTGAGATGGATCAAGAATGTCCTCCTCTACCAGTACACCCTCACAGGTCTAATCCTACGGGTCAAGTGCAACAACAATTGGTGGTGCTACCATCAGTTGTAGTACCAGCCACCACATCTGTACCATCTCCAGTCATTGCACCTGCCCAAGTCCAAGTTCAACCAGATGTTTCTCAAAAGTTAATAACTTCTATTGAGTCATTAATAGCTCGGTTAGAGACTATGGAAGGGAATCATGCACAAGTTCAACCCGAAAAGAGAGCTTACACTGAATGGGTAGATTCAATCCTTCCCCCATAAAGTTTTGGGAACCCTGTATTCCCTATTTTCAATGGATCAGGTGATCCTAAATATAATTTGATGCGTTATGTGTCTTGTTGTGGTCCTATGATGGGAACTTCAGAACAACAATAAGTAGTGAAACTCAAATGCTTCGTGCAAACCTTGCAAGGACCAGATTTTTTTTGGTACACAAGCTTTCAATCTTGGTCAATTACCAGGTGGGAAGATCTTCACCAAAAATTCCTTCTTCAGTTTATCTTAACATTGCCAAAGACAACAGTTTTTGATCTTACAAACTGTAAGAAAAGGGAGAATGAAACGGTCTCAGATTTCATTGCTCGCTGGAAGGGATTAACATATTCCCTAAGATTAGCACTCCCTCAGGAAGAACTATTTCCAATCTGTGTGGAAAATCTACGTGACGAATTACGCACGCCGTTTATCCCTGTGAAATATATAGGAGGGTTTTGAGACCTTACTTCAATCACTCAATAGATTGATGATTCTCTTATAAAGACTAAGGATAAGGCTCGTATAATTCCATTAACTCCAGGAAGTATAATGGGTAAAGCGGAGACTGCTACAGTTATTCTTAAACAAGAAGCTGTACCTTATTCTACTTCAAAACCTTGATCTTCTATAAGGGCTCCACCTCTTGAGTGCCAACAACAAAGGCCGTTTCATCAGGATGATCAAAGGGATCAAATACGAAACAAATTTGAGGATCTGAAGAGAAAAACATACTCTTTTTGAAATGTAAAAGTTCCTGGTTACTTCATTTCGGCTCTAGAAAATAATTTGGTTCAGTTGCCAAGGCCCAAATGACCAAACCAGGAAGGAGATAAAGACCATCCCAATTATTTCCCCTTTCATCAAATGTTGGGGCATCCCATCCAGGAATGTTTTGTCTTCAAAAACCTCATGAAAAATATGGTCGACTCGGGAAATGTCAAATTAAAAGGTTCTTCAGCTCAGGTAGCATGTGTTACTGCTACAGTTACAAAGGAGGAAGGTGAATGACAAGAAGTTAAATGGAAAAATGCACAAAAATATGATGATTGGATGGTCAGAAAGATGATCAATCTAACTCAAGCTATTTTGCGAATGTAATTGAAGAAACCAATTGTACCTTCTACCATGAATTCCGTAGAGAAACCCTCTTCATCAGTGGGAAAATCCTCAAAGAAACGACATAATTAAAAGAAATAAAAAGAATCAGAAGAAGATGAGTATGTGTCAAAGCCTAAGTTGTCTTTGACTATATCAGACTTCATGCCATCTACTTCAAATTCACGGGCACCACCCCATCAAACGACACAACCTAAACAGGCTAATCAGACAGGGTATTCATTGGATGAAGAGTTGATTTTCGGTTCTGTTAATATTATTCAATTAACAGATTTATATGCCAGTCACAGTTTCAATTTTGATAAGCCGGAATTCCCTGTATCAAATGAAGGAATCAGAGGAAGTTACAGAGGCTCAGGATATAGGGGAAGACGCGGATCTTTCAGCGGACACTATTCCAATTCTACCCCTATTAGAACTATGTATGCGGCAGAAACTCGTGGCAGAACCCTTCAACGAGCTCAACAAGAACAAGCAACTTCTTCCACCCATGGCAGACTCAGCCCTAGCACAATTATTCTGGAAGATCAGTTGAAGGTTCCATCTTATTCCTCTCAGCAAGTAAATAGACCTAATCTATCTAATATTTCAAAGTCAGGAGTATTACCAACTCCTATCCTGGTACAAGATGCATCAAATTCCAAAGCATCAGCTTCCAAGGAACCTGCTAAACCACATGTTTCAGTTAGGAAACACAGACCTTTGGACCAAAAGTATGATATATTGAAACACATGGCCCATGTACCGACCATGTTATCAATTCTGGATGCCTTAAATTTATCAAAGGATCTTCGATAGGAACTCATTGAGGCTTTGTCAAGTCCTAAAGAGTTTGAGACTGAAATTGATGCAGCTGAAGTCTACCATGTAGAGAATAATCCCGCAGAATGCCATGCGGTAATATCTTTTGCTGATGAAGATGAAGATGATTTCGTGCATGGACATATTAGACCTTTATACTTATCTGGAAAGGTCAATGTCATAGACATCCGAAGAGTTTTCATTGATAATGGTTCAGAAGTCAACCTCATGCCCATTCGTACACTTCGTCGATTGGGCCTTACAGAATCTGATTTATCTCCTTCTACTTTGATGATACAAGGATATGATAAAAATTAACAAGAACCACTGGGTGAGATTACACTCGGAACTCAGTTTGGAGATCTTGTGTCCAATTCAGATTTCATGGTTCTTGATCAAGACTCAACCTTCAACATCTTTCTTAGAAGACCCTGGCTACATCGGCATGCAGCTATCCCTTCGTCATACCATCAATGTCTCAAATATTGTTTCGATGGTAAAATTGGGACATTTTATGGTGATAAATCCCCGTTCTAGACATGTGAATCTCAATAAATTGAGGCAGAATTCTACCACAAGAAGGGAAAGGAGGAATCTGCAACAAAGGAGATTACCAAAGTTAATGCTCTGTATGGTTTGGAAAAGATTCTAGTAAACCCATTAGCACATGTGAGTACAGATTATGCGTTTTCTATCATTAAAATTGATAGGATAGGCCCAAATCAAAATACTCTTATGGAAAGATCCATAATGTCAATTACGGAAATCGAGCCAGACAATGTGGGAGAAATTGGTGATCCACCAAGTAATGATGAAAGCTCAAATGGAGATGTCTTCATTTCATCTGCTGAAACCAGCAAGTCTATACTTCGCCAGTCAGGTTAGGGAAAGTTATAGCAATGTTAGAGGTAAATAATGATGTTGATTCTCAATCCATTATCTCCTCTTTGTTACTCAAAGAAGACCCTTCATCATTATGTGGATCGGAAATGGAAGCTTCTTCTTCATGATATGAAAATTTTCACATCTCTTATGATCATGAAAATTCTGCTTCATCATCTACTATGGAAGTAGAAACAGAAGAAGTAACACATGTTGAAGAAGAAGAGGAAGATCTCAGAGATTCTCCTCCATCATTTGAAGAGGGTATCTCTACCACCATGGATGAACTCATAGAAATAAATATGGGTACAAAAGAAGATACACGCCCCACATTAATTAGTGCGTCCATGACTCTTGAAGAACAAGAGATGTATACATTCTTTTTAAAGAAAAATAGAGACATATTTGCTTAAAACTATACAGAGATGCCCAGGCTTAATCCTGATGTTTCTACTCATCATTTGGGTTTACTAGAAGAAAATCGAGGATTCAAACAAGCCGCTAGAAGAACACACCCAACCTATGCTTCCAAAATTGAAGCTGAAGTGGATAAGATCATCAAAGATAATTTCGTCAGAGAAGTTCAATATCCCAAGTGGTTGGATAATATTGTCCTAGTGAAAAAGAAGAATGGGAAAATTAGAGTATTCATTGATTTCAAAGATCTTAATCGGCATTTTCCTAAGAATTATTTTCCAGTTTTGATTACAGAACTCTTGATTGATGCGAGAGATGGATATGAAGAACTTCCCTTCATGGATGGATATTCTGGGTATAATCAAATCTGAATGGCTCCAGAATATGAGTAATGTATAGCTTTCAGATCCCCTCAGGGTGTGTTTTCTATCAGGTAATTCCCTTTGTCTTAAAGAATGCAGGCGCAACATATCAGCGTGTCATGCGTCGTATCTTCAATCCCTTTTTGGGAAAGTTTTTTGAATGTTATGTGGATGATTTGGTGGTCAAATCCAAACAACGTTCTAATCACTTGGCTTATTTGGAAGTCATATTCTGCAAGCTTCGACAACATAATTTGAAAATGAACCCCTTAAAATGTCCTTTTGTGGTAACATCAGGAAAATTTCTCGGCTTTGTTGTACGCCATCGTGGTATTGAAGTCGATCCTGAGAAGACAAAGTCAATTCTTGGTATGTCACCTCCTCAAATTTTAAAATAATTGAGAGTATTTCAAGGACACATATCCTATATTCGGAATTTCATCGCCAATTTGGCAGGCAAAAGCTTACCCTTCACCAAATTGATGAAGAAGGGAGTCACTTACCAATGGACTGAAGAATGTCAAGAAGCATTCAATATTCTCATGAAATATCTCTTGAGTCCACTGGTACTTATGCCACCTGTTGAAGTAAGACCACTTATCCTCTATGTGACAACTCTAGAGTGATCATTGGGTGCCTTTCTTGCTCAGAAGAATGATGCTGGGAATGAATACAGCCTCTACTATCTCAGTCGGACTATGCTTGATGCAGAAACCCGATACTCAAATATTGAGAAGTGCTGCCTAGCATTAATCTTTGTAGTTCAGAAATTGAGACACTACCTACAACATCATGTGGTCCAATTGGTAACTCACAATAACCCGCTCAAATTCATCCTTAGTTGTCCAATGCTTATAGGACGTCTGGCAAGGTGGGCAGTTATTTTGCAGCAGTTCGACATTCAGTATGTGTCTCAAAAGGCAATAAAGGGCCATGCTCCGGCTGATTTCCTTGCTAAACACCCCTCAGTGGAAGACACATCTTCAAATATTGAACTCCATAATGAAGAGGCCTTTTCTATTCAAGAAAGTCTTCAAAAATGGGAAATGTACTTTGATGGTGGTTCCAGAAGTCCAACAGGGAGGAAAATGGAAAATCCTAAATTCAACAAAGTTGGCTTAGGGATTGTACTCGTTTCTCTAGAAAAGGAAATTTTTCCTTATTCCTTATTATTGTGGGAAGGTGGTACAAATAATGAAGCGGAATACCAAGCTCTCATTGTAGGATTGGAGTTGGCGCTTCAAGTACAAGTGAATCACTTAAAATTGAAAGGTGATTCAGGCCTGGTAATCAGACAAGTCAATGGGGATTATGAAATCAGAAAAGAATAACTAGTCCCTTTTTATGATTACGTCATAGATTTAATGGAGGAGTTTCCTACGGAACTGACATTTTCTTATGTCCCAAAATCACAAAATACCCAAGCTGATGCACTGGATAATATAGCCACAGCTCTGGAAGATCCAAATTGGGACGAGACAACCATCAATATTGCCCACCGTCGTACAATTCCACCTTATGTTTGAGCCAGAACAGAGGAAATCAATGAAATTAGTCTCATCTCTGAATCATATGGTCACATTATGGGATGGATGGCACCTATTAGGGAATTCCTTCAAAATGGAATACTTCCACTTGATAGAGCTGGGAAAGAACAAATCTGGTGACGTGTGGTCAGATTTACTCTTTATGATAGCCCAGACCACCTAGAGAAAATTCTCTACAAGCGTGGTTTTGATGGAGTTCTCTTCAGATTCATTGATGGTGAAGAGACAATGGTTGTCATGAAAGAAGTGCATGCAGGAGTCTGTGGTGCCCACCAGTCTTGACATAGACTGTTTGAACAGATTCGAAGGCTTGGATACTTTTGGCCTTCAATGATACAAGATTGTGTTGATTTCAAAAAGAAGTGTCATTCATGCCAAGTACATGACAACTTCATTCATAAACCTCCAGAGTTGATTCATACAGCTAAATAATCATGGCCATTTTCCACTTGGGTAATGGATGTGGTGGGACCTTACCTTTCAGCTACGGCCAAATAGTTTAAGTATATTCTTACTGCTACTGACTTCTTTTCCAAATGGGAAGAGGCAATACCTCTCAAAGAAGATAGTTCTAAAAGAATTGTTAGCCTCATCAAGTCTATCATCAATACCAGATTTGGTGTCCCTCGTACCATATTGACGGACAATGGCACCAACTTCTGTTTATCCAAGGTGAAGAAGTTGTATCAAGAATACAACATCAAATCCAATCATTCATCTCGGTATCATGCAGCGGCCAATGGCAAGATAAAAGCCTTCAACAAGGCTCTGTCAAATATACTACAAAATATGGTGGATAAAGATAAGAATTCATGTCCTGATAAACCCTTTCATGCTTTATGGGCTTATCAGACCACCACCCGTACTGCAACACAGTCAACTCCATATTCACTGGTATATGGAACGGAAGCATTTTTTCCCATTGAAGTTCAATTACCTTTGCTCAGAGTATCCATTTGTGATCAATCATCTTTAGATAAACAATCTCAAAAGCGATTGGATGAATTGGAACAGTTAGATGAGAAAATATCGTGCACTCTACACCACTTGAAAGTCTATCAGAATCGAATAGCACGAGCTTTCAACAAAAACGTTTGTCTTCGTTCATTCATTCAGGGAGAATTGGTATTAGTTCTCAGAACTCCAATGATACCAGGAAAGAAACCTCCCAAGCTTGAGCCAAAATGGGAAGGACCTTATTCAATACATAAGGTCTATTCCAATGGAGCTTATTCTTTAATCTTAATGGATGGAGAACTCATCACTACTCCAACCAATGCCAAATTTATGAAGAAGTATTTTGTATAAACACAAAATACATCATCCACGGTCCATACATATGAACTTAAAATATTTGTATTCCTTTAGTCCCACATGACGTTAAACTATGACGTCCTAACTACATGACGCTAAACTGTACAGAAGTCCCTTACGTCCAGCAAGACGTTAAACTGCATCATCCACAGTCCACGTATATGACTCTAAACTATTTGCATTTCTTTCTTCCCACACGACGTTAAACTATGAAAATGTTCCCTAATTCATCCAACATGATGTTAAACTGTGTCCCCTTAATCTTCTTTTCTATATGACGTTAAACTATATAGCAATGTTCCATACATATGAACTAAAAATATTTGCACTTTTGTCCTCACTGCATGACATTAAACTACACAGTCCCCCTTTCGTCCCACATGACGTTAAACTGTGACGTCCTAACTACATGACACTAAACTGTACAGAAGTCCCTTACATATAGCAAGACGTTAAACTGCATAACCAACGGTTCATGCATACGACCTTAAACTATTGGCACTTTTGTCCAACATGACGCTAAACTGCATCATTCCTTTTTCATCCAACATGATGTTAAACTGTGAAAAAAGTCCCTAATATGTCCAACATGATGTTAAATGGCGTACTATTTTGTCCTCACTACATGACATTAAACTGCATAGTCCCCCTTTCGTCCTAGCTACATGACGCTAAACTGTACAAAAGTCCTTTAATATGTCCTGCATGACATTAAACTATACTTTTTCCCTGTTACATGACATTAAACTGTGCAGTACCAATAGTCCTAACTGCAAGAATTTAAACTTCATAGTCCCTTCATATGTCCTACATCACATTAAACTGTGCATCGTTAAGGTTGTTGTTACCTCTTGTTTCTCACACTGAGTATGACTCACGTGAGCTTAGAGCAAACTTCAACCATAACACTCTCTCTGGGCTACTAACCATGTGTAAGTCCTAACACTATTTTTTAGGTCGTTATCCCCAAGGAAAACTTTATCACTTACTCATTCTTTAATTGAACTACACGGACTTTGATCCTTGCCTTCCAGGATGGGTACTTTGGCAACCTCCCAAGGTTCAAGCCCAAAACCAATCTCTTCACATCGGTTCACCTCCATCTCATATGATGTTGATTCGTGAAACCGCCCCTAGAATCAATATCTTTACATTGGTTCACATTTGTCCTTGCTATACGACATTAAACTATACAACACTTTTTTCCAGTATGACAATAAACTAAAATATTCTTTGATACCCTCACCTGACAGGGAATCATTATTTACATTGATTTTCAATCATGTTATGTTCCATAAACTATGTGTGTACATGGAAATGCCCAAACCTTTTATCTTGGGTTAAGCCATCATTGCACTAAAGTCCCCTTTCACCCTTCACATGTACGAACCAAATTTTTACAGAGGGTATTTATAAAACTACATGGGCTTGATTCCCATCCTTATGGGATACGTAGGAACGTTCAGGTATCCCTCAAATCCAGCCCCATTTATTTTGGGCCTAACCCCAAATTCCACTTTCAGTCCCTTGGCTGAAAAGTCCCCATGAAAACATATACTGTGTATTTATTATAAATGGTCCAAACCCTATGACCCTAAACTAAGATCTCCTATATTTTCATCCTACGCGATGTTAAACTATAGTTTAAGAACTATGTATGGCTTGATTCCCATCCTTATGGGATACGTAGTGAAGTCCAACATATCAATTAAGGATCCAGCCACAATATGATTATGGTTATCATTGATCCGTGTATCTCTGCATACATTGGACAATACCCATCTTTATGTGTCATAATACTAATCTTGAATACTTCCAGATCTTCATAACCCTTTTCTTGACTTCTGGTCACAAAATGTCAAAATTCTGAGAGTTCTTTTGCCTGACCATGCAGCACGTGCCCTTAGGCGGCCTTGCATAAACAGTCTACATAACGGACCTGTCAGCCAAAAGATGCTATTATTTGACTATGCAGTCAATTCCCTTAGGTGGCCCTGCATAATTCAACCCCCCTAAAGGGTTTTCTAAATACTGGTAACTTCATTCTTGGGAAGAAAGCTGCTTTTTTCCTTATTTTCCTTAATGACAATATTTAGGGATCCGCAAAAATAGCAATCCTTATCATACTTGTCCCATATCCTTTCTCATGATCTGAAATTATTCAAGTCTATGGTTTATATTCTCCTTCCCTACGTTTGGGTCAGACCTTCATAGGAGTGATATTCATCCAGTTCTTCGATAATCTTGTTTGGAAATATCTTTTCTATATTCATGTACTTCTCTCCATACAGAAAACTCTATACTTTGGAAAAGTTGAATCCCCATAAACTTTCACAGGATTCATAGACGTAGAAAAGTTAATTTCTGAGTGTTCTTTTTCCTGACTATGCAGTACGTACCCTTAGGCGGCCTTGCATAAGTAGTCTACATAATGGACCTATCAGCCAAAAGATATTATTTATTTGACTATGCACCCAATTCCCTTACGTGGCCCTACTTAATTCAACCCCCTAATGGGTTTTTAAAAAAATGGTAACTTCATTCTTGGGAACTACTTCTTCTAATGTCTTTTTAGCTCTTTTTCATATCATTCCTCAGATTCAAATTTTCTTAAGTCTTAGTTTACATATTTTCCCTCATACTTGAGTATGGTAAAATATTTTCAGATAAGTTTTCAAGGAATTGAGTCAATTCTAATTCATTCGGTCAAAGCTATTTCGACTTTAAACATTAGCCTCTTTATGTTCGAAGTGCATGGCTTTAAACTGCCCATAAAATACAAGGGAACTCTGAATAAAAAGTCAAGTTCCATCTCACTAAACATAAATTTTATATGATTTAGGTAATATTGAGAAATTAAAAGATTCAATGTTTGTAGGGTTATTTACATTATTTCTAGTGAAAATCAAACTATGCTTACTAGTCCCATTAGCTTAGATAAAATTTAAAGAACCTAGGAAAATACGAGCACAAGTGATTTAAGATGAAAGAATTCTCTCCATTGATGCACAAGGATTAGAAGGACATCCACAGATTGGAGTCTCTTCTATTTTACAAGAAATTACAAGAGGCTTTCAACATAAGTCTTCACTTGATGAACAGCATCCTGAGCTTCATCAGCAGCTACTTGAAGCTCATGCACCCGACCAACTTCACTCTTTTCAGCCTGATAGAGTGCTTTCTTGGCATCCGCGATGGACTTCATACAATTTGTTTGAGCTCCCTCCAGTGAATTATTGAGTTGGTCAAGTTCCCTAGTAACAACGTCTAACTGTTGCTGAAGGTGCATCTACTGGACGACTTTATCTTTGATCATATGTTTCAACTCTTTCATCTTGGTAGCATAGTCAGCCTCAGCTCGGGATACTATAGCCTCAAATTCTCTGATGTTGACTGACAGCTTCACCCTGGTCAGATCATTGCGACACTTTTTCTCTTGTTCCCTTCTTAAGATGACTTGTTTCACTGCGGTATGGATCTCTTGGTATCCAAAACTGCCAAGTCCTAGCATGACGAACTGGGAAGACAACCAGGAAATCATTGATGGAAGCTCTTTAAGATGCACTTCAGATATGATTTTCTATATGTTGTTCCATGCCTTGTGTCGTGAATAGATGAGCGCCTTAATCACCTCTGGGTCTGATTCGATATCATCATCACAGGCGAACATGTAATTCGGGATTAATGAACTTAAGGAAGTTCCATGTTCTGTTCCATCACCCATGACCCTGGTTTCTTCACCTTCTACTACTGTTTGGGCAGAGGTTGATACTTCACCTCCAGTTCTAACCATTGATGTTGATAGCCCTGTTTGATCAATTAAATGTATGGTTAGCTTCCTATAATAATGGAAGTTGGTTGTCTATCTTGAAAACTCATTCCAATCATTACCTAACAGTAGATCAACAGCTTGAGAAGACTCATCCCCATCTTTCCCAGTTTCAACAGGATCTTAAATATGGGTCTTAGGAGGGTTTACTGGGTTTAGTTTCACTTGAGCTAATGTTTCTGCAATGGTAGGATTGACATCAATGTCCACACCCTCTTCAAGCATTGGCAGTTCAGCAGCTTCTATGGATGGAACTGCATATTATTTTCAGTCAAGATTAGAAGTGTAACTTATAAGAAACATTACCAGGGGAAGGATAACACTCACGCCCAAGGTCTTCTAAATCACATGATAACTTATCAAGATCATAAAATTCTTTGAACGACATGCCACGATTCATCGTTTCATCTAATGATATTTCAAAATCTTGGTTAGTCTCACCAGTGGGAGCATTTGATGTGTCCTCTTGGCGACCCTCATTTTGCGGCCCCGGACCCTGGACATCTTCTTCAGGAAGGATGGCAGATTCAGTTGCTTCAGCTGCCAATGATTCTGGTGCAGGTTCTTCTCTATGTGTAATAGCAGCAGGAGCAGTACGGGGAATAGATGTTGGCTCTTTTTAAGAAACAACCAAGTCAACCTGAATTTTCATTTGTTCTACAGAACCCTCTGTGTTCCTTAAAGGAAGATAAGTCCTTTCCCTCAGAGGGGAAATTGAACAAGCCCTTGAAATCCCAAGGAAAATGAGTAATATTTTTCATGGCATAAAATTCATGATTATCCGAAGGACTTACCACTACTGATAAAGAGTTTAGCGGTGGGATTCCTCCTTCCTCGCCTTTGTCCTTTTGGTTTTTTGGGAGTGTCAGCAGTCTCCCTTATTGGCACTTGAATTGGAGAATGGAAGTCTATGTCCAACGCTTCATTCATGTCCTGCTGTCCCTGAGATATCTCTCCTAGTTCGTGAGAAGATTTAGCGGCAGCCTCGATGGCGGTACCACTAGGGCTATATTGTGGCGAAGGAACCTCAGTAGTTCCTTTCTTTGCAAGCTGTAAGATAAAGAAAATAACTTCCTTATGTAACAAAGCTTTGACTGGAATCATGTTGAATAGAAAATAAGGAAAGAAAACTTACATCTTCAGGAGCCACATAATCATGCCACTCCTCATCTCCAGAACCACCAGCCCCCACAGTGGCGCCACGATCAATCATTTTCTTCACCCGCCTGGTGACAGGAACAGACTCATCAGTGGAATATTTGAGCATTTCCAGCTCTCTGATGTAAGCCCTCTCTTCATTGGGGTTATCCTCATATTGGATATCTATATAATCCATAAGATTCCCTATTATGAGAAGTTTTAGGCCCTCACACAAATCCAGCAAGGTGGTCTCAGTACCACAATATAAACTATGCCATGTCTGGACAGCCTCTGGTCTTAGATATGAAGGCTGCGAGGAAGGTCCAATAATTTTTTACTTCAATTTCTTCCCAGCTCCTGCAACTGCAGATAGATAATAAAAAAATAAGACTTATTACTTTATAAAGTAGTAGTGATTAAATTACCACAATGAAGTATCTCACCAGGAGTTGATGGAGTAGGTATCTTGATTCTAACCGGAGGATTATATCGGGCATGAGGCCGCTTTGCTACTTGTTGTGCCGCATCCTCCCCATCATCGGAATTCGGTGAATCAGTCCTAGAAGAGGAATCTGGTGAATCATCTTCAGGTGGGGAAGCATCACCTTTATGAGGAAGGGTTTCTTTCTCTACAGTCCTCTTCCTTTTCCCCACCTGATAAACTAGGTGATTCAGCACCCCTTTAGGGTATGATGCTATCCAGTTCTCGGCATTCCATGTATTCATGTTATGTGCCAGTTTTTCAACTGGTAGATTAAATACCACCCTAGTCTTCTCCCTTGAAGTCATCAGCCGCAGTTGCCGAGCAACCATCAGATGTTTCTCTAACCTGACATGTACAGTGGGAGCTAAAACAATCTGTTCCAGACACATGAATTTACGTGCAAATCTATATGGAGCATAGGCCTCACATATAATATCTTCTTCAATCCTGGTAACTAGCACACCATATCTACAAGATAGAATGTATGCCCTCAAATCCAAATGGGTTGTTCCATCATCAACAAAACACACGGTTGGCGGATTTCCATAGGGAAAGAAGTTGAATTCCTTAAACATTCTCAGCCTCACTTTCATGTCATAGGCATTAAGAACTAACGGAGAAACACCAGAGAATACTTGCACTGACGGCCTGAAAGAACTTTTAGGAATTTTTAATCCATTATGTACATTATAAGTTCTGAAGTGAGTGGTGATCCATCCCCATAAAACATGGAATGGTCCCCCTAAGATCTTGTGGACATCCCACGGACTGATACCTACTTCTCCATGAGTCAGATGTAAAGAATTAGTTTCTGGGCTATAGTGACTGAGTATCTCCGGCACGAAGTTTTCATGTCTGTAAACATATGTTGGCCCAACCCATATAGCTTCGTATATTGCAACTCCTTTCAAATCATTGACAAACTCTGCACAGGTTTGTCGTACCCTGTATGCCCACATCCAAGATGTCTTCACACCTCCCCCAGGAGGGAAGTCCAAACTTTTCTTCCAGCCTTTAGATTGATCCATCTGAGCATTTCGGAAGATTGAAGGATGACAATGTGGTTGCAGCTCAGGCTTATGAGGTTTCAGATCTGGCGTATAAGGGCTATGATGCATCATGTGGGCCTTCTCTACTGTTCCAGCATTTATAAATCCTCCTCCACATGAGATATTAGCTGAAGAAAAGTTGGTATAATTCTGAATCCAAGAAATCTGGAGATAGTTCTTTGCTTTTGGAAAAGTGACTTCTCGCAGATGACCATAACCGTACAAAGGCAGATAAGTGCTTTGTGGGAAATCAAAGTGATATTTCTTCAGATACATAGCCAAATCTGGAAGAGTGATACTTTTGACGGAATAATAATTGTGGCCCATGATATCCATCATATCATTAAGACGTTTGATTTCCAGTTCATCACCTATTCTGGTTCTAAGATCCATTGATTCTGCACAAAATATGAATAAATTAACACTTAAGTAAGTAGATTTTTCATAAACTTTATGAAGGAATTTCAGAAAAATGGGAAAGGCATTAAGGCGTGCAAGTCTAAACATGGCGCATAAGTATGGATGTGTCGCGCAAGTGTTAAATGTGTCATTCATGTTTTTGTCATGCAAGTATAACCGCCCAAGTCCAAATACCTTGACAGCAGCGCGAAAGTGAAGAAACAACAGAAAATGAGAAACTTGCGTGGCGAAGGTGACCTGCGCGGCGAGAGCTCGAAAATCCGAATTTCAGTGTTATGCGCAACAAATGAGCGCATATTTATAGGCCAGGCTGGACACTTGTGCAACTATAGCCAGCCCGCTCCAGCCAGCGTGCTCCATCCAGCGTGCTCTAGCCCTGCACGACCCGCCCCTGCGCGATGAAAGTCACGCGCTGAAAACTTGTGCACTGCATATTCCTTGGTTTTTCTTCTTTTTCCTCAGAGTCAAATCCTCTTTTCTCTTTAGATCCAACTCTGAGGAGGGAATTTTTTTGACACTCCTTTTTTGTCACATTTGTCTAAATGAATGGAAAGGGAAATGACTTAGCACAAATTGATTCATCCTTTGAAGAAAACATCAAAAAACGACAAATGCATGAACAAGGCTTCAAATACACATGCACCGCACAAGTTCCCTTACTACCGCGCAAGTACACTTTCGTGCCGCCTAATGGTCACGCAAGTGACTTGCGCGCCCTATTTGAAAACCGCCCGGGGTCCTCTCCTATCTATAAATATCCCCAGTGGCCCCCCATTTGAGGAATTTTTTTTTCCAGAATTCAGATATAGAGCTATGAACGCCCAAGTCTCTTCTTCAAGTCTTCCGAACACTTCTAAGGTATTTATTTACCTATATTGGGAAGTATAAACAATGGGAATAAGGACTAAGTGTTAGAATTCACTAACACTTGTGCGTCTATGTGTTTTAACCTTAAGGGAAATGGACACACTTGTGTGCCTCCTTACCTATTCATTAAAACTTGTGCCCCACTATTCTGGAAGTACCTCGGGTAATTCTAAAGGCTTTAATAAAGGATCGCCCAAGTATTACCCTACTGGTGCATAGTCATGCAAGTACCCATGTGCCGCACAGGTATACCTGCGCGACCAAGACTTGCGCGCCCACACAGTACCTGTGCGCCTCTTAGGACTTGTGCACCCCTCTCTTTTTGGGTGCCCTTCCTGCACATTTCACCTCTCTTATGGCATTTCACCTTTCCTATTCATGATCCAGTCTTCAAGACACTCTTCAATGCCATTTATGGCATTTTTTCTTGATTGACTTCCTTATGTGAAAGGTATTCCATGGAACATCTCTCAAAACTTAGTGATTTTTACATCTTTATGTCAATAATGTTAGAGAGTTCATTAATTCAACCTCATCCTTTAAGATGAGAGAATCCCTTAATATGGGCCTCCTTTTCAAGAGTAAGCCCCAGTCCAAATCCTCATTAATATGGGCATCCTCCTCAGGAGTAAGCCCCAAGTCCCTTAATTTTCAAATCCCTTTATCCTGGGCCTCCCCCTTAGGAATAATCCCCAGTCTTAATTTCTCTTAACCTGTCATAATTCCTTTTGATCTGGGATTCCTTCTCAGGAGTAAAACCCAATCATAAGTCCCCTCCTAACTTGGGCATCTTCATTAGGAGTAAGCCCCAAGATTAGAGTATCCAAATCTCCATGAATCACATATACCTTTATGAACCCTGTTCATGGATTTCTTCCCTGAAGTAAATCTTAATCCTCATCTATTCAGGAAGTCATACATACATAAGCCACACATAATTGCATGTCACAATTGTCTGGTTTCACCAATACCTCTTGTTTCTCACAACGAGCATGACTCATGTATGATTAGAGCGTAAAAGTAATCATGACATCTTACTTGGAACCATCAATCATACAGAAACATCATACTCCCTTACTCGAACTACATGGGTTCTGATTCATTTTCCAAAACAAAGGATACGTAGGTATCCCATCAACAGGTATGATCCCAACTCTGAAATAATCCATATCATCCGGAATGACAGTAAACTTCAAGTGCCCCACTGAGTGTCTTTAAAACCAGTATAGTCATCATAATGACCAAGAGACTTTTATGTATTGAAGGATAACATTGACTAAGAATCTATAACAAATACAAATGATTATATATTGATGAAGAACCTTGAATACATATATAAGATTCACTAAATTTCTTACATATTAATAATTTATTGTCAGATCTAAAGGAAATCTAATTTTATACTTGGTAATGTAATAAGGATTCATGAACATAACTTAAATCAATAAAGAGAGTCTCAGTGTAGACTATAATTCCCCTTAAAAAGGTGTGATGAATCCGACCTCCCATCCTCTCGACCAATGAAAATTCCTATGCTCCATCCGTCCCCAACTAATGAGCACCTACCTTTGGAAAGTAGGTCCAAATGGATATGGAATCATTGGATGTTTCCGGTTCTACGAACAAACCCGTTAGAAACCGATTGGAATGTTTGAACCTTTAATCAACGAGGTCATCCCCAATTCCAGAGGAAACATTGTTTTATCCTTATTGTATTTTATGATACCTTTAGGGTATCAGGGTCCCTATTGAGTATCGTTATACTCACCCCTACATGGGTTATTCCCACACCTCGTTATGTTGGTTGGAGACGATGGATAGCGCTGACTGAGGTCGAGAGTAGCAGAAATGGATGGTACCCGAAGGTGGACCTTACCACGGGTCGGTACATGGAGGAGACTAATGGAAGTGGAGTACATAAGAGGATATATGTACCTACCCTTCAGTTAGGAATTCCAGAGGATGATCCAGTAGCTGTTTTACCATTCTTCTGTTGTACTTGTTTTTCTTTTGTACTTGTACTTTCCTGTTGTGCTTGTATTCCGACCCCTTTACTTTCATCACTCACTTTTGGTTATACAGTTTGATTAGTGTTTTGTATCCATCTATGTGCTATGTTGTGTGTGTTTACACTTTATAAAGGTAATTCCTTCCCTGTTTTAGTGATTTACGCCTTTGGTGCTAGTCGCCAGCCCCTGGCCTATGGAAGGCGGGCTTAGGGTAGTCACGACATGGGCCCTAGGTGATGGGTCATGACAAATTGGTATCAGTGGAGTCAGTTATACCGCAGAACGTAGGAATCTGATCTTTCTTTTCTAGGAAGAAATAGTGTTAAGGGTACTAAGTGTGGTTTTGAGTTTAGGGAGTCTAGTGTTGGTGTGGAGACCGATGTATCCATACTCCAGGACCCTGACTTCTGATTTCTGAATCAGTGCACGAAAACACTAATTGTGTGTGTGTTTTAAAATTTTTCTTTACGTCAGCTCAACCAGGTCAACTCACCAGGTTTAAATCTTTTGACCGTATCGCATCTGTTTCTTTCAGGATGCCTCCCTGTAGATGACCAGTGAGTGTTCCGAGAGTAGTACGAGTAGATATCCCACCGAGCGATGAGGCCTCGGTGTAGGGTCCTTTTCCATTGGAGGAAACAACAGTACCACCACCCATTGGACCACTGATGACACCCTCCCCAGTAGCATATGATGCACACCGCTTGAATGCGTTGCACAAGTTCCAGTGATAGAGGCCGTTGAGGTTCAAAGGAGAGACTGACCCGTAGGCCACTAAGGATAGGCTGGAGGTTGTGGTGAGAGTCTTCAAACTGGTAGGGACACTAGCCGACTTCATGGTGATTCTTGCTATAAACCCTCTACAGGAAGCAACGGTCAGATGGTGGAGCTTGATGCTCCATGTCCATGATGAGATGACGCTTCTCTGTGCAGATATTGAGAGCCTGTTACAGGCAGAGTTTGTTCCATCGACTCTTCACGCAGTGCACATACATGAGTTACTTCATCTGTAGCAGGGAAACATGACTGTAGCTCAGTACTCAGCGTGGTTCACCGACCACTCGCACTACTCCACAAATATAGTATGTGACCCATTCTTTAGGGTTCGAACCTTCAAGAAGGAAATCAGGAGAGAGATCGGGGCTTTGATGATCTCACTCAGCATCCTGATGCAGGCGGGGGTGCTAGCATAGACCTGATGGTAGAGAGTTTCCTTACTGAGCAGTCTCCAGCAGTGAGACCCACCACTAGTTGACATGTAGCGGAGTCTTATGCAGCTGGCAGTAGACAGATTTCGCAGAGGTCCAAGAGGACCAGATCCATAGCTGGATAACCGCATAACTCTGGATCTGTTGTGCAGGGTACTAGAGACAGAGGCAGACATGCCAGGAGTGGGAAATGTTACTCCTGTGGCGGGCATGGTCACATGGCTCATGACTGTCTTACCTGCCATTCAGATGATCAGCGGACTGTCGAAGGACCGCCCAGGAAAAGACAGAGATTCGATCGAGGTGGTCCGCAGGGAGAATGCGAACATGGCAGAGGATCTGGTCGAGCATTTAGTGGTGGTCGACGTTTCGAGGAGTTACCACCACTACCACCATGTGGTCCACCCCGACCACAGGGAGCAGGTGGACATGCGAGAGCTCATCTCCAGGAAGTTGAGGCTTACAAATATGGAACTCCAGAGATGATTCGAGGTATGATCTGTGTCTACTCCACCATAGCTGCAATTCTTATAGACATAGGTTCCAGTCACTTTTTCATTTCCAGTGCCCTCCTACGGAGCTCAGAGATTCCGACAGAATCTTTGGCTCGATCCTTATGGCTAAACACTATTATGGGAGAAGACTCAGTGATTACACATTGGTGCCGGCAGTGTGAGCTTACTCTAGGAGGCAAGATCTTCGGCTGGGATCTCCTAGTAGCGGCATCGAGGCCTTACGACATCATCTTAGGTATGGGGTGGTTATCTGCAGTCCATACTCAGATAGACTGTATTAGGTTCAAAGTGTGGTGTGTCCACATAGATGGGACAAGGTTCACCTTCATCGGTGAGAAGGGAGCCTTTGTAGTGAAGGATTGACTTTCATGGAGGAGAGTATATCCGATCACTCATCAGTTGGCTTACCTTACCCTCTGAGCAGTTGATGTGGAGAGTCTGACATATCCTGCAGTGGTGGAACAATACATGGATGTTTTCCCGGATGATGTTCCAGGACTACCTCCTCGCAGAGCGGTGGACTTCTACATTAACCTGTACCCCACCATGACACTGATATCTACACCATCATATTAGATGGCTCATGTGGAGCTTCGCGAACTGCGTCTACAACTAGAGGACTTGTAGGGGAAGGGATTTATCCAGCCTAGAATTTCTCCCTGCGTAGCCCTGATTCTGTTCTCCAAGAAGGGGGATGGAAGCTTGAGGCTTTGTGTTGACTACCATCACCTAAAAAAGGTGACCGTGAAGAACAAGTACCCACTCCCAAGGATTGACAACCTCTTTGATCAGCTGATAGGAGCATGGTGGTTCTCGAAGATAGACCTAAAATCAGGCTATCACCAGCTCAGAGTTCGAGATGAGGATGTATAGAAGACGACTTTCAAATGGAGGTACAGACACTACAAGTTCATGGTTATGCCTTTCGGCATAACCAACGCTCCAGCAGTGTTCATGGGACTCATGAACAAGATCTCTTAGTTGTACCTCGATCACTTTTTCATAGTCTTCATCGATGACATTCTCATCTACTCAACTACTAATGAGGATCATGATTACCATTTACTGGTAGTACTGGATACACTCCGAGAGAACCAGATTTATGGTATCCTCTCAAAGTTCTAGTTCTAGATCCAATTGGTTCACTTTTTAGTAAACTTCATCTCGAAGGCTGGAGTTTTAGTAGATTCAGTGAAGATTGAGGTGGTACTTTCTTGGGAGCCACCCAGGAGTGTGACGAAGGTACGAAGTTTTTTGGGTTTGGTTGGTTACTACCGGAGGTTCATTTCAGACTTCTCGAGAGTCGCATCACCACTATCAGCCTTGACGAAGAAGGGGTAACCCTTTGTGTGGTCGTAGAGATGCCAGTAGATCTTTCAGGAGTTGAGGAATAGGCTGACTAGTGCCCCCCCATCTTCAGTCTTCTAGAGGAAGGCATAGGGTATGTAGTCTACTGCGACGTATCAGGGACCGAACTCGAGTGTGTCCTAATGAAGGAGCGACCAGTGATTTCGTATGGTTCTTGGAAGTTGAGAAAACACAAGAATAACTACTCTACCCATGACCTAGATTTAGTATCAATGGTCTTCGCCTTGAAGATGTGGCGACACTATCTGATGGGTGAGCTTTTTACCATGTACTCTGATCACAATAGTCTCAGGTATATCTTCTCTCAGAAAGACATGAACCTGAGATAGCGTCGATGGCTTTATTTCCTCCATGACTATGACTTAGAGATAGTATATAATCCTGGAAAGTTGAATGTTGTATCAAATTCACCTAGTAGGAGATCTAGTATACAACTGCTAGGTGAGGTGATAGAGCAGGTGGCCGCTTTGCAGAAATCCTTTGTGGACAGATATGGATCA
The DNA here is from genome assembly GCA_963277665.1 of Viscum album. Lineage (NCBI taxonomy): Eukaryota > Viridiplantae > Streptophyta > Magnoliopsida > Santalales > Viscaceae > Viscum > Viscum album. The sequence continues at coordinate 1,958,955,204 of OY728127.1, forward strand.
GTTTTCCTTCAGTTCCTTACAGTCACTCCTCCACTTCTTCAGTGAGTCAGGGAGGCACAACATGTGAACACTGACTGCAAGACACGACGTGCTTGGATATCCACAGGGCAGGCACTTGATGGATTTTCTGTATGTGGGGAGCATGTCATCCTCTTTAGAGGACGCGCTATGATACCAATGTCACTTCAAGAGGAAGTGTTGAGGGAGTTCCACACATCCTATCTAGAGGTACATCCAGAAGTGGAAAATATGTACCAGGACCTTCGACAATAGCATTGGTGGCCAGGTATGAAGGAAGCATTTGCAGAGTTTGTCTCTCGATGCCTCACTTGTCAGCAAGTGAAGGTAGAGCACTAGGTACCAGAAGGCTTGGATCAACCTTTAGAGGTCCCAGAGTGGAAGTGGTATGGGATATCCATGGACTTCATGATGGGTCTTCCACGTACATCCAAGTTCATGACTCAATTTGGGTGATCGTTAACTGAATCACCAAGTCAACCCACTTCTTACCGATCAGAGAGCAGGGCTCAATAGAGATCTTGGGACGCTTCTTTGTGCAGGAGATTGTGTGGCTACATGGAGTACCTTCGTCAATTGTCTCTGATCATGACACGCAGTTTACTTCCCGGCAATGGAAGGGGTTGCATGAGGCTTTCGGGACATAGCTTTGTCTGAGCACCGCCTTCCATCCTCAGACAGATGTCCAGACTGAGTGGACCATTCAGACCCCTGAGGACATGCTACGTGCTTGTGTCCTCGACTTCAATCATAGCTGATAGGATCACTTACCTTTGGTGGAGTTTTTATACAACAACAATTATCAATCCGCCGTTAGGATGGAACCTTTCAAGGAGTTGTACGAGCGACCTTGCAGATCACCCTTATGCTGGACAGACCCAGGGGAGTCAGCACCGGTGGGACCATATATGGTAAGTGCCCCCACAAAGAAGGTCAAATCATCTAGGAGCGGATGAAAACTTCACAGAGCGGGCAGAAGTCATATACTGAAAGGAGACAGAGACCTCTAGAGTTCGAGGTTGGTGACCACGTCTTTCTATGGGTCTCACCTTGACGAGGACTACAGAGATCTCATAAGAGCGGGAGGCTCATATGCATGCTCAGTACCCCCACTTGTTCCCATAGTTTGAGTTGTAGCTTACAGAGACATAAATCCCTGAGGTGGGGAGAATGTAAAGACCCGAAAATTCCATGGATTTTTTTTCTTAAACACACAGGAATTTTATGAGTCCGTAAAAACTGATAGCACATGATTGCGAGCCCTGGTGTTCCCAGAATCAATTTCTGATGTTTTTTCGGGTACGTTCAGTAAACATACAAGAAAGTTTTTATAACTTTTGAACCGATTCTCGAAATTGAAATCTGAGGGCACTATTGAACTCGCAGCGCTGGTATTCACTTAATAAAACATTCACTTCAACATTAGTGGGTCAGTTTTAAAAGATAGTTTTTGGGTGTTTGTGGAAAATAATAAAATAAAGTGAGCTTCACTTTTTTTTATTTGAGCCGTCCTGTGGGTGTTTGGTGGTTAAAACCTCTTCATGAAAGTTGGAGGTGGGACCACAACACCTTAACCTCCCATGAGAGGTTATGGTGGTGGGTCCTACCTGAACATAACCTCCCGCGAGAGGTTAGGTCGTGGGGACCACTCGGGGATATACCTCCATATTGATGGAGGAGAGTAAAACCTCTCAAATCTCCCTCATTAATGAGGGAGAGACTCTTGACCTCCCCTTTAATTAATTGGTTCCAACTCCCCTAATTAATTTGTGCCAACCCTCATGAATTAATTAGGAACCATGTTTTTTATTCACCAATTTTATTTTTATGTCAGCAACTAAATTATTGAGAAATTCAATATATTATTATTTTTCGTGGAATTTCTCATTTGGTGGAGCTTGGTAAAAGAAGATTTTGGGAGAAAAGTTCTTCCAAAGAAGAATGCTCCATAGACGAAGAATGCCGACCTTATTCGACTTCCTCTCTCGGATCCTACCGACGTGAGGCGTCTTCAACCAACCTACCCATTGTATTGTCATCAACGAGCCAACACATCTCAGGATTGGGAGTGCGTGGCGGAGGCGACGAATGAAAAACTCCTTCATATTCTTTGAACGACTTCAACGTCAATGACCGACAATCAACGGTATTGGGTTTATTTTGTGTATCTTTACTTTTCTCTTTCTCTTATTCGGATTGGAAAGGAATCATTGCGTGGTTGTAAAAAAATTGTTGTTCATATTTCTTACTCTTTGATGAGCCAAGTGTTACCACCCTAAACATGGAGGGTAGAGGCCAAACCAACATGGCCCGACCCCTCCGCCATTCTTATTTGTGTTATTTCTCAGCATGGAGATGAAGCGGCGTTGAAGGGAACTAAGGCACAGGCAAAGACCGCACTTCCCATGGCCTCTATGAACCGCACCGCCCACGTGGCATTTTTGTGCCCTGACCGAGCTGGCTCCGTAGGCCGAACCACCGTCAGCCTCCCGTACGCCTGGCCGCACCGCCTCCGGCTTCCCGCATGCCCCGACCAAACCCCGCCGACCTGCGCTGGCCCATGTCAGCCCGAACCACGCCGGTCCACCCTCTCGGTCGCCTATCTCCATGGCCCCGCCCTTCCCGGCTACCCGCCGACCCACCTGGCGCCCTGCCCGGCTGTCCGCCGGTACCCTGCCCAGCCGCGTGCCGATCTGGTCGCGCCCTTCGCGGCCGCCCGGGCTCCTAATCCAGCCCTCAGCCCCCCTCGCGGAGCAGAATACTTCGGGCCGGCCGCATACTCCAGGCTGAGCTGAGTTGGGTCGTGCCCTCATGATGGTCTGGTTCAAACCGGCCCTAAGCCCGGGATGAACCGCCCGCTCGGCCTGCTAGGCGGGGCCCAGCGGGCTGGGCCGAACCTAACTGGTTGGCCCGCCCAATGGGCCGGGCCAAACCCAACTCGTCTGACCGAGTTGACCCAGACCAGGTTAGCCCAGACTTGGTTGGGTCGAGTCGGTCTGACCAGGTTGGACTGGACCCGGGCCCACTACTGAACCTTTACTTTCTTTGGCCATATTTTTGGCACTGGATGACCATTTGGCGAACCGTCAGCGGTGCTGGTTTTCCACGAACACGACAGTCCCGTTGAGTATACCCCACTATATTTTGGGGTAATGTTGAGATATGGTCAGGTTGGATCGTGCACGAATCCAACCGGGCCCCCATGACTAAAAGGTTAATAACTCACAGACTGGGGCGTCTAATTGACGCACCGTCTGTTGCGCTGAGACCCCTATGATGAGTCGGACCTTTGAGATACTTATACATGGGACTTTATGATAGTTGGAGTATCGACCTAAAGTTAGTGGAGCAGATCCTCCAAGAGACGAGCGATCATAGTGTAGATAACTAGTAGCTGGATGAGACATGATGACTGTTGTCCAATTCGACTCAGAGTGATTCAACTAGCCCAGTGGGGAGCGCTTTGGTGTCACAGCAGACCCATGGTGGGGAGCGCCTCTTGTGAGTGTGGCAAACCCATGGTACTCGACAGGAGGAGTACCTCAGCAGGCTACAAGGGGGAGCGCCTCTATGTGACACAGTAGACCCATGGTGGGGAGTGCCTCTGTGTGAGCGCGACAGACCAATGATACTCGATAGGATGAGTACCTCAGAATTCCTTGGTTAATGGGAAGTGCCTTTTTGTGATGTGGAAGGTCCACTTTACTCGATTGAGTAGGAGTTCTCCAGCTATCGAGGTTTCTATAATGTGAATAAAATCCCGGTTGAGCTGAGTTAGTAAATTTTGTGTTTATCTCATGATTGAGAAGGATTAATTGATAACTTAGGTATATGTATGGGCATATACCTAAGTGAGGTTATCTATTTATTTCATACTTTATGGTTTATCCTTGTTGGATTTTGTGAGACCTTGAGGGTATCGGGGCCCCTACTAAGAATCATTATACTCGCCCCTACACGGGATATGCCAGCTCCTCCTTGTGTTGGTTGTAGACGACGGACATCATTGACTGAGGATGAGAGTAGCAAGACTGGATGGTACCTCTAGGGGGAACTTATGACGAGTCAGTACACAGAGGAGACTGAAAGACGTTGAGTACTGAAGGGGTTATCTGTACCTACCCTTCAGGTAGGAATTCCATAGGATGATCAAGCAGTTGTTTTAACATTCTTCTATGGTACTTGTTTTTCAGTTGTACATGTACATTCTTGTTGGGCTTGTATTCCAGACCCTTTACTTTCAGAAATCTCTTTTGGTTATACAGTTTGTTTAGTGTTTCGTATCTATCTGTGTGATCTATTGTGTGTGTTTACACTTTATAAAGGCAATGTCTTCCCTGTTTTAGGGATTTATGCCATTAGTGCTAGTCGCCAGCCCCTGTCCTATAGAAGGCGGGCTTGGGGTAGTCACAGCATAAGCCCCGGGGGACGGGTCGTGACAGTTTTCATGGTTTTTAGGGGTTTTCGAGGTTTTTTAATTTTTTTGGTTTTTAGGTATTTTAGTATTTTAAGGATTGTATGTTTTTCTTATGGGTTTTAAGGGATTTATGAGTTCTTTATGTTTTTTGGATTTTTAGTTATTTTTTAGGATTTTTATGGTTTTTAAGGATTTTAAGGGTTTTTAGTATTTTAGATTTTCAAGGATTCTAAGTCTTTTAAATTTTATAAGTTTTTATAGGGTTTTACATGGTTTTTATGATTTTTTATGTTATTATAAATTTTAAGGTATTTTGTAGATTTTTTATGGTTTTTAAGATTTTTATGGATTTTTAGTGTTTTTCGGGTATGTTAGGGTCTTTAGTGATTTTTGGTTATTCAGTTTTCTTTGAGTTTTTAGGGGTTTAAAATGTTTTTTAGTTTTCTAGTGGTTCTATAGGGTTCTTATTGGTTTGGAGTGTTTTTATGGTTTTTATGGTTTTTAGGGTTTTTAGCATTTTTAGGGCTTTTTCTTGGACTTAATTGTTTTTAGGTATTTAAGGGTTTCTTAATGTTTTTTGGGTTATTAGGGTTTTTTATTTTTTGGGGGGTTTTTAGGGAATTTTTAGGATTATGACGGTTTTAATGCGTTTTTCGGTATTTTATGGTTTTTAGGGTTTTAGGGGGTTTTTTGGTTATTAGGGATTTTTGAAATTTTTACAGATTTTAAGGATTTTTATATATTTTTAATGATTTTAGTTATTTAGAAGGATCTAGAGTGTTTATTGGTATTTTGGGGTTTTAGAGTTTTTAGGGGTTTTTATGGTTTTTAAGGTCTTTTATTTTTTTAGAGTTTTTATGTTTTTAGGGTTTTTAAATGATTCAATGTTTTAAATGTTTTCTTAGGTGGTTTAATGGGTCTTTTACTTTTTTAGGGATTTAATGGTAATTTTTAAGAATCTTATGTTTTTAGGGGTTTTTTTTTGTATTTTGAGGGTTTTTAGGCTTTTTAGCATTTTTAGGGGTTTTATGCGTTTGTACATTTTTTTATTTTTAATAGGAAATTTAGGGATTTTATTGTTTTTATTTTAAGGAATTTTTTTTGGGATTTATTATAAATTTTATGGTTTTTTGGGTTTTTTGGGATTTTGTGGGTTTTTAATGTTTTATTTTTTTTTTTGGGTTTTAAGGTTTTTAGTCTTTGTTAGGTTTTTAGGGGTATTAAGTATTTTATATTTTTAACGTTTTCTTAGGGGTGTTTAAAATTTTTTATATTTTTTTATGTTCTTAGGGAATTTAGGGATTTTATTATTTTTATGGGTTTTAGAGTTATTAGGGTTTCTAGAGTTTACAGGGTATTAATGATTTTTAAAGGTTTATTGGGGGTTTTTTAGGGTTTTAGTATTTTTTAGAGTTTATAACATTTTTAGTGGTTTAGAGTGATATTATAGATTTTAGTGGGGTTTTAGGTGCTTTAGGGTTTTTATTGTTTTATGGGGTTTTATGGTTTATTTGATATTTAGTGTTTTTAGTGTTTTTATGGGTTTTATGGATTTTAGGGTTTTTATCCTTTTTATAATTTTAGTGTATTTAATAGTTTTTAAGTTTCTAATGATTTATTTGGTGTTTTCTGGTGTTATAGGGTTTCTAATTTTTAATAATTTTTATGGTTTTTTATATTCTTTTTAACATTTTTAGTGTTTTTAGGGATTTTGACAAGAATTAGGTTTTCTTATATTATTATGTTTTTAGGGATTTTGTAGGATTATTATGGTATTTAAGAATTTAGTATTTTTAGGGTTTGAAGGGTTTTCTCGGTTTTTTTGGTTTTCTTGGATTTTTTATTTTTATAGTGTTTTTATATGTTTCTAGGGTTTTTTAATGTTTTTGGGGTTTAATGGGGTTTTAATGGTTTAGTGGGGTTATTGGATTTATTTGGAGTTTAGGGTTTTATGGGTTTTAGGGGTTTAACGCCTTTTAGGGATTTTTAAGGATTTTAGGGGTTTTTAGGGTTTTGAGATTTTTTTTTGGGTTTTAGTGGTTTTAAGTGTTTTAATGTTTTTATGGTTTTATTTTAGTTTTTCATGGTTATTATGGTTTTTCTGTTTTAAGGTATTTTTACAGATTTTTACGGACTTTTATGTTTTTAGGGATTTTGATGGTTTTAGGGTTTTTAATCCTTTTTTTTTGGTTTTTTGGGGTTAAAGTGTTTTTTGGTTGTTTAGGTTTTATTAGTTTTTAAGGGGTTTTATAGGGTTTTATGTTTATAGTAATTTTTATGGGTTTTTAGGATATTTAGGGATTTTTATGGTCTTAGATTTTTTTTAGTATTTTTAGTGTTTTTATGGTTTTTAGTGGTTTTTATGTTTTATAGATGTGTTAATTATTGTTATCTTTTTATGGATTTCTTATGGTATTTATGGTTTTAGTGGTTTTTATATTTTTAGGAATTTTTAGGGATATTTTTGGTTTTTATGATTTTCTGTGTATTTAAGGGTTTTAGGGTTTTAGGAGTGTTTTGGGTTTTTATGGGTTTTTGCATTTTTTGGGGGGTTTTGATATTTTTATGGTTTTAATGGTTTTTAGTGTTTTTTAACATTTTTACAAGTTTGAATAATTTTTATAGATTTTAGTGGGGTTTTAGGGTTTTAGGGTATTATGGATTTTAGTGGGGTTTTAGGGTTTTAGGGGTTTTAGGGTCCTTTAGGGTTGTAACCGTTTTTATTTTTTTAGGGGTTTTATGTGTTTTTATGTTTTTTAATGTTTTTATAGGGGTTATAGGGTTTTCAAAAAAATTAGGGGTTTTTATGGAATTTTTATGTTTTTTATTTTTTTTAATGTTTTTAGGGATTTCGAGGGTTTTTTGGGAATCTATGGTTTTTAGGGTTTTAAGGTTTTTTATCATTTTTTCAGTTTTTAGGTGTTTTAAGATTTTTTCTGGTATTTTTTTATTTTTTAGGTGTTTTTTGGGATTTTATGTTTTTAATGAATTTTTATGGATTTTAAAGTTTTTATGGGGTATAGGGTCCTTAGGGATTTTGAGGGGTTTAGGGTTTTTAGGGTTTTTATTGGTTTTAAATATTTTTTTTAATTTTTTAGGTTATTCAAGTTTTTAGAGTTTTTTAATTTCTAACGGTTTAAAGGGTTTTTTAGTGTTTGAAGTATGTTTTAGTGTTTTTATTGGATTTTAGTGTTTTTAGTTGTTTAAAGTTCTTTTTTATTTTAATTTTTTCTTTGGTTTTTTGGGTTTTAATAATTTTATGGATTTTATGGATTTGATATGTTTTTTTGGGTTTTAGGTTTTTTATGGTTTTTTATTTTTTTAGTGTATTTAGGGGTTTAGGGTTTTTTTCAATTTTTTTGGGTTTTAATGGGGATCAAGTGTTTTTAGGTTTTTCATGTTTTTATAGCATTTTTCATAATTTTTGGAGTTTTTTACTTTTTTTTTCTGATTTTATGGATATATTAGGATTTTTTATGATTTTTAGAGTTTTTTGGGTTTTTTTTTTATGGTATTTTGGGTTTTAGGTTTTTTTTTAGTTTTTTTGGTTTTTATTTATTTTTGAGTTTTTTAATATTGTTAGGGGTTTGAAGGGTTTTTATTTTTAGTGGATTTAGGGGTTCTATTGGTTTTAGGTTCTTTTTTGTGTTTTGGGGTTTTATGGTTTTTAAGGGTTTATGGTTTTTTGGATTTTTTTATCATTTTTCAATTTTTTAGGGGTTTGAAGAGTTTTTTTTTATTTTTAAGGTTTTCAAAGGGTATTCTATGGTTTTTTATGTTTTTAAGGGTTTTTTGTGATTTTATTGTATTTTTTGGTTTTCAGGGATATTGAGGGTTTTGGGTTTTTAGGGGCGTTTTAAGGCATTTAGTTTTTTATATTAAAATATTTGTAGTTTTTTAAGGTTTTTTTAGTTTTTTATGGGTTTTATGGTTTTTTATGTTTTTAGGGGTTTTTAGAAAATTTTATGTAATTTTATGTGATTTTTTCATTTTTAGGGATTTTGATGGATTTATGGGTTTGGGGGGGTTTTAGGGGTTTTTTGAGTATTTTAGTGTTTTTATGGGTTTTAAAAATTTTAATGCTTTTAGGGGTCTAATGTATTTTTAGGGTTTTTAGTGTTTTAAGGGGATTTATGGGGGTTTAGGACTTTTAGGATTTATGGGCTTTTATAGTTTTTAGGTTTTTATTTTTAAGGGTTTTATTAGGGTTTTAACAGTTTTTTAGGGGGATTAAGTGTTTTTAGGTTTTTATGTTTTTCATACGGGGTTTTGAGTTTTTTTTACTTCTTGTGTTTTTATTTATTTTTAGGGAATTTTTTGGTTTTTTTATTATTTTTATGGGTTTTTGGGATTCTAAGGTTTTTAGGATTTTAGGATTTTTAGGGGTTTTAGGGTTTCATTTGTTTTTAGGGGGTTTAATTGTTTTTAGGTTTTTTGGTTTTCCTAGTCTTTTTCAGGTGGTTTATGTTTTCTACCCTTTTATAAATTTTTGTGGATTTTGGGCCTTTTTTGGATTTTCAATTTTTTCTGGAGTTTAGGTTTTTTAGGGTGTCTAGGAGTTTTTGTGCTTGTAGCATTTTTATTTTTTTTATGTTTATTTTCTTTTTAAAATATATATTATGAATTTTTAGGGGTTTTTTTTTTACATTTTTAGGGTTTTAAGGATTTTTTTGTTGTTTAGGGATTCTAGGGTTTTGAAGAATTTTTAGGTGTTTTCGGGGTTTTGGGGGTTTTAGGGGTTTAATGTTTTTATGGGTTTTAGAGGTTTTTAGATGTTTTTAAGGAATTTTAGGTTTTTAGGTTTTTATTAAAATTTTAGGGATTTGAAGGTTTTCTATTGTTTTTAGTGTTTAGTGGAGTTTTTATGTGTTTTTTATGTTTTTAACAGTTTTTAGTTGGGTTTTTAAGGTTTTTAGGATCTTTAGTATTTTTTGAATTATTAGGCTTTTATGGGGATTAAGGTATTTCGACTTTTTAATATTTTATGTGTTTTTATGGAAATTTAATGGTTTTTACATTTTTATGGATTTTTATGGATTTTTTAGGAATCTTATGGGGTTTTTGAGATTTTCACGATTTTAGTATTTTTACTTGTTTAGGGGTTTTATTATTTTTGGGGTTTTTAGGTTTTTTTGAGTTTTTATGGGTTTAAAAGGTTTTCATAGTTTTTACTAATTTTTTAGGGTTTTGTGGGGTTTTTTGGTTGTCGGGGGGTTTTAGGAGTTTTTAGGGGTTTTGGTGTTTTTACCAATTTTAGGGTTTTAGGAATTTAGGTGTTTTTAGGTATTTAAGAATTTCATAGGGGTTTTCTGTGTTTTAGGGTTTTACATATTTAGGGTTTTAGGGTTTTTTGGATTTTTATGGGTTTTCAATGGTTTTAGTGTTTTTTAAGTTTTTTTTTGTGTTTTATAGTTTTTTGGGTTTCGGGGGTTGTTTTATTTTTTTAGGGTATTTAAGGTTATTAGATATTTTTAACATTTTTAAGGGTTTAATGGGTTTTTAAAGTTTTTTGTGGGTCTTGGGGTTTTTTTGGGGTTTTCATTTATTAAGGATTTTATGGGTTTTATGGTTTTATGGTTTTTAGTGTATTTATGGTTTTTAATGTTTTAGAGTTCTTGTATTTTTTAAGGGTTTTATTTTTTTTAAGGTTTTCTTAGTGGCTTTAGGGTTTTTTAGTTTTTGGGGTATTTTTTAGGATTTTTATGGATTTTTGGGTTTTTAGGTATTTTGAGGGTTTTAGTGTTTTTTTTTGGTTTTTTTGATTTTAGGGGTATTATTAGATTTTAAGCATTTTAGAGTTTTTAGATTTTCTTGAATTTTAAGGGGTTTAAATGGTTTTTAGAGTTTTTAGTGGTTTATTGGTTTTTATGGGTATTAGGATTTTTATGGTTTTAATTGTTTTTAGTGTTTTTATGGTGTTTAGGATTTTTAGCAATTTTAGGTTTTCAGGGGTTTTATGTGTTTTCAAGGTTTTTAAGGATTTCTCAGGGGTTTAAATTTTATTCTAAAAAATTTATGGATTTTTATATGTCTTATGGTTTTTAAGGTTTTTAGGTATTTTTGAGGTGTTTTCGGGTTGTTTAGGTTTTTTGTTGTTTTCATGGGTTTTTTGGGTTTTTAGAGGTTTTTTTGAGTTTTTAGGATTTGTATGGTTTTTCATAGTTTTAAAAAAATAGGGGTCGAAATGGTTTTTAGAGTTTTTATTAGTTTTTTGGGGTTTTATTATGTATTTATGGGTTTTTGAAAGTTTTTACCAGATTTTATTGGGTTTTTGGATCTTTTATAGATTTAAGGTCTTTATGGTTATTAGAGAGTTTTTCTCTGGATTTTATGTTTTTTTAATTTTTTTTTTGTTTTTCCTAGGGTTATTTTCATGTTTCTAGGATTTATTCATTTTTAGGGATTTTTTGTCCTTTTAGGATTTTTATAGTTTTTAGTGTGTTATGTATTTTGAGGGTTATATTGTGGTTTAGTGTTTTTAGTTATTTTTAGTCTTTTACTGCTTTTTTTATTATGTTTTTTAGGTTTTTATGGTTTTCTTTCATTTTTTTGTGGTTTAGGGATTTTTAGAGCCGTATATATTTTTTAGAAATTTTAAGAATTTTTACTGTTTTTAGGGGTTTTATGGGTTTTATGGTTTTTAGGGTTTTTATGGCTTTTTTAGGGTTTTTGGTATTTTTTGAGTTTTTTTTGGGTTTCAAGGCATTCTTATAATTTATTTGGGTTTAAAGGGGTTTGAGAGTTTTTAGTGGCTTTTAGGTTATTTATTTGTTTTTAGTGTCTTTTATGGTTTTTATGGGTTTTATTATTTTTAGGATTTTTACGGTTTGTAGGGTTTTATTATTTATTAGGTTCTAAGGTTTTTATGTGGTTTTCATTGGGTTTTTAGGGTCTGATGGGGGGTTTTATATTTTTAGCTATTTTTAGTGTTTTTTAAGTTTTTTATTTTTTTGAGATTTTGAGGGTTTTAGTGTTTTTTTAGGGTTTAGCGGTTTTTATGTAATGTTCGGGTATTATAGTTTTTTTAGTTTTTAATGGTTTTAAGTTTTTTTTTATTTTTTTAATTATTTTAGGGTTTTTAAGTGTATATATATTCTATGTGGGGTTTTAGGGTTTTTTTGTCTTGTTTTTTGGTTTTTATGTTTTTTAGTGTTTTGGGGGTTTTAGGGTTGTTTTGGCTTCTTAAGGGGTTTTATCGTTATTTACCTTTTAGGGATTTTATGTGTTTAAGGTTTTTAAGCCTTTCTTAGGGGTTTTTGTGGTTTTTAGGGTTTTCACATTTTATGTATTTTTATGGAGTTTTGAGGATTTTATGGTTTTTTGGTGTTTTTTGGATTTTAGAGTTTTGGGGGATTTGAGGTTTTAGCGTTTTTAACATTTTTAGGTTCTCTGAGGGTTTTTTATGGTTTTTAGGTTTTTTAATTTTTTTAGTATTATTAATTAATTTTTATGATTTTTTTTGGGTTTTAGGGGTGTTTTTGGGTTTTTATGGATTTTTTGTTTTTTCATGGTTTTTAGGATTTTTAGGTCTTTTGGGGGGTTTTAGTGTTTTTTATATTTTTAGGGGTTTGATGTATTCTTTGATTTTATTTATTTTAATGTTTTTAAAGGTTTATTAGTTTTTTGAATGGTTATTAGGATTTTTATGTGTTTTTAATGTTTTTAGCGTCATATGGATTTCAGGGGATTTAGAATTTTTTAGGGTTTTGAGAATGTTTAGATTTTTAGGGTTTCCAAGTTATTTAGGATTTTATGTGATTCTTAGGGGTTTTTTTGTGTTTAGGGTTTTTTTTACAATTTTATAGATTTTAAGGATTATTTTATGGATTTTTAATAGTGTTTAGGGTTTTAGTGATTTTGAGGGGTTTAGTGTTTTTATGGGTTTTAGGGTTTCTATTATTTTATTTTTTTAGCAATTTTTGTGTTTTTATAGGGTTTAAGGTTTTTTAGAGAATTTTAACATTTTTTGGATTAAAATGGTTTTACTGTTTTTGGGCTTTAGGGGTTTAATGGGGTTTTATAGTTTTTTAGAGTTTTTATTATTTCTATGGGTTTTATGGGTTTAGGTGTTTTTAGTGTTTTTATGGACTTTTAGGGTTTTTAAATTTTATAGGTTTTAGGGGTTTTAAGTGTTTTAGGTTTTTAAGGGTTTCGTTGAATTTTTCAGGGTTTAAAGCATATTTTACATTTTACGGGGATTAATTGATTTTTTAGATTTTTATGGTTTTTATGGTTTTAAATTATTTGGAGGTTTTGTTATAATTTTTAGGTCTTCTACGGTTTTTAGTGTTTTCATGGGTTTTAATGGTTTTATGTGTTTTTAGGTATTTATGTTTTTCTTATATTATTTTAGGATTTTTAGGGATTTTAAATTTTAGGGGTTTTATGATTTATTTAGTATTTTTATAGGTTTCTGAGTTTTTAAAGATTCTAATGGTTTTTATGGGGTTTAGGGGATTTTTTGAGTTATTTAGGGTTATTAATGTTTTTAATGTTTTTTATCATTATTAGATGCTTAAAAGGACTTTAGATTTTCTAGTGGTTTTCTAGGTTTTTATGGGTTGTTAGGGAGTTTTAAATTAATTTTGGTTTTTTATGGTTTTCTAGATTTTTTTAGATTTTTTTTGGGTTTTTATGTTTTTGTTGGTTTTATTTGTTTTTACTTTTTTAAGGTTTTATTAAGTATAATCTGGGATTTTTGAATTTTTTACATTTGTTTATTTTTAGGTTTTTATGGGGTTTAATGGTTTATAGTGATTTTAATGAGTATTTGATTTTTTTTGGGTTTTTGGGTCTTTATGTTTTTTGGGTTTTTTTGGGTTTTATAGTTTTTAGAGTTTTTTAATAATTTTTGATTTTATGGTTTTTGGAGTCATTAGTGTTTTTAGGGTTTTATGGGTTTTTCAGATATATACGTTGTTTTTCTGTTTTTTGGGTTTTTGGTGCTTTTATGGTCCTTTAGGGTTTTTCTCATTTTTCTATTTTTTGGGTTTTTAAGTGTTTTCAGGTTTTTATGGGTTTCCTAGAGGATTTCACGAATTTGGGGGATTTTTAAATTTTTATTTTTTAGGGATTTTGATTTGTTTTTAGGGTTTTTATGCATATTTGGGGTTTTTAGAGTTTTTTAATTATTAGTTTTTTAGGTTTAGGTGATTTTTGTTTTTTAGGTTTTCTTAGGGATTTTTAGGGTTTTTAGGGTTTTATGTTTTTAGGGATTATTAGGGTTATTAGGGTTTTATGTTTATAGGGATTATTAGGGATTTTTTATTATTTTTATTGTTTTTAGGGTTTTTAGGGATTTTGAGTATTTTTGGGGGTTTCATGGTTTTAATGGGTTTCTAGGGTCTTAGTATTTTTATTGATTTTTTGGGTTTGTAATGTTTTTAGTGTTTATAAATATTTTTATGGGTTTAAAATGATTTTAGTAGTTTTTAGGGTTTTTATTTTGTTTTATAATTCTGTAACATTTTTAGGGGTGTTAGGGTTTTACGGGGTTTTAGGGTTTTGATGGAATTTTAGGGTTATTAGTGTTTTTTAGGTTTTTAGGTGATTTAAGTATTTTTAGGTTATTAATTATTTCATATAGGTTTTCATTATTTTTTATGTATTTAGTGATTTTTAAGTATTTATTAGGATGTTGATTGTTTCTAGTGTTTTTTAGGGTTTTAGGGAGTTTATTATTTTTAGGGTTTTTTTGTAATTTTAGGTGTTTTTATTTTTTTATGATTTTCTTAGGGCTTCCCAGGGTTTTAGGTGGTTTTATGTTTTCCTGTAATTTTTTTGGTTTGTTAGTAATTTTATTGGTTTTTAGTGATTTTTGGGGTTTTTATTGTTAATTGGATTTTAAAGGGTTTTATGTTTTTTGTGGTTTTATAGTTTTTTTTGTGATTTTATAGTTTTTTTTTGTGTTTTTAGGTTTTATGATATTCATAAGGTTTTTGGTGTTTAATTGGTTTTTATAAATTTTAGTGCTTTTAGTGTTTTCATATTTTTAGGGTTTTTAATGGATTTTAGGGATTTTTATGGTTATTTTAGGTTTTTTGGATTTTATAGTTTGTATGTTTTCAGCGTTTTTTTGGTTTTTATGGGTTTGAACAATTTTTAGTTTTTTACGTTTTTATTTGGATTCTTAAATGTTTTAAGGGTAGTTAAAATTTTTATAGGTTTTTAGTGATTTTTATTATTTTTACTTTTTTTTTATGTTTTTGAGGGTTTTATGTGTTTTTAGTGTTTTTAAGGTATTTTAGAGTTTCTTAACATTTTAGGGGCTTAAAGAGTTTTTAGAATATTTATTTGTTTTTAGGGGTTTTTTATGTTTGTTGGGTTTTTAAGAAATTTTGGGGTTTTATTGGTTTTTAGGGTCTTAGGGTTTTATGGTATGATATGGTTTTTATCATTTTTTATGTTTTTTTTGGTTTTCAAGTGTTTTTAGGTTTTTAAGGTTTTCGTGGGATTTTTAATGGTATTAGGGGTTTTTACAATTTTAGATATTTTTAAGGAATTTTATTATTTTATGAGTTTTTTAAAAAATTTAAGGATTTTGATGGTTTTTAGTGTTTTAGGGTTATTATGGTTTTTTTGGTTTTGGGGATATTTTGACTCTTTAAGGTTTTTAAAATTTTTAGGGATTTTCTAACATTTTTGGGGCATTAATTTTTTAGAGTATTATGAGGTTTTTTGGATTTTTATGAGTTTTATTGGGTTCTTAGGGTTTTTAGGACTTTGATTATTTTAATGTATTTTAGGGTTTTTAGTTTTTTTAGTTTTTAGGGGTTTTCTGTGTTTTATGTTTGTTGATATTTTCTTTGGATTTTTAGGGATTTATACATTTTTCATGATTTTACGATTTTTAGGATTTTTATTGGTTTTTGGGTTTTTTTTTGTATTTTTAGTGGTTTTAGAGGTTTTTATGGTTTTTGGGTTTTTGGGGTTTTTTGGGGGTTTTAGTGTTTTGTTTTGGCTATTTAGGGGTTTATAGTGTTTTATAGTTTTTTAAACATTTTTAGGGGTGTAAATTGATTTTTGAGTTTTTATAGCTTTTTAGGGATTTATGATATTTTATTATTTTTAAGGGTTTTAGGGGTTTTTATGGTTTTTTGGGTTTTTAAGGATCTTATCTTTTTTATGTTTTTAGGGGTTTTATGTGTTTTGTTGTTTTTATGGTTTTATTAGGGATTTTATAGGTTTTATGGGGTTTTACATTTTTTATGGATTTTCAAGGGTTAAAGTATTTTTATGGTTATTAGGGATTTAGGTATTTTGACGGGTTTTTGGGGTCTTTTGGGGTTTTATGGTTTTTAGGGTTTTAGGTTTATATAGTATTTAGTGTTTTTACAGTTCTTAGAGTTTTTTGAAATTTTTCAGTTTTTAAGGGATTTTAGTGTTTTTAGTGGGATTTTAGGTTTTTATTTATTTATATGATTTTTTAATGTTTTTGCAGTTTTAGGGGTTTTGGGGGGGTTTAGGTTTTTTAAGGTATGTTAGGGATTTTATAAATTTTTATTTCTTTAGAGGTTTTTTATTTTTTTTATGTTTTAAGTGTTTCTTATGGGGTTTACAAGGATTTTGTGGGGGTTTTCATTTTTGAGTTTTTTTATTGATTTTTGATATATTTATGGCTTTGTAGTGTTTTTATGTGTTTTAGGGGTTTTATGGTTTTTTACGGTTTTCAGCGTTTTTATGGTTTTTAGGATTTTTAAGTGTTTTTAGTTTTTAATGTTTTCTTGGGGATATTTAATGTTTTTAGGAATTATATGTTTTTAGGGCATTTTATGGATTTCTTATAAGTTTTATGGTTTTTAGGGTTTGTAGGGATTTTGAGTGTTTTTTGAGTTTTCTTAGAGTTTTAATGATTTTTAATCTTTTTTGGGATTTTATATTTTTTGTATTTTTAGGGTTTAAATGGGTTTTAAAGTTTTTAACGTTTTGAGGGGTTTAAATGGTTTATATATTTGTTTTGGTAGTTTTTATGGATTTTTATGATTTTAATAGGCTTTTGGGTGTTTTATGGGTTTGAAGGGTTTTATTGTTTTTATGGTTTTTTAGAGCCCATAGTTTTTTGTTATTTAGGGGTTTTAAGTGTTTCTTGGGTTCTGAGATTTTCTTAGGGGTTTTTCTAGGTTTTAGGGGCTTTTATGTCTTTTGGGATATTTATGGATTTTTAGGATTTTATGTTCTTATGGATTTTGAGGGTTTTGGGTTTTTAGGGTTTTAGGGTTTTTAGTGTTTTTTTCATTTTTAGGTTATTTAGGGATTTTTAGATTTTTATGTTTTTACGTTTTCATTATGGGTTTTTACATTTTTAGGGATTTTTAGGATTTTTAGGATTTATATGGTATTTTAGGGTTGTAGGTTTTTTGGGTTTTTTGGGATTTTGGGTTTTTCTAGAGGTTTTTATGGTTTTTTGTTTTTTCATAGGTTTTTAACATTTTTAGGGTTTATAGTTTATTGGGGGTTTATTTGGTTTTTTATAGTTTTTAATGTTTTGTGAGGTTTTATGGTTTTTAGTGTTTCTAATGGATTTTAGGGTTTTTTTATCATTTTTTGGTTATTAGGTGGTTTTAAGTGATTTGAGGTTTTATAGTTTTCTAAGGGTTTCTAAGGTTTCTAGGGTTCTTTATGTTTTTAGGTATTTTAGTTCTTTTTTACAAATTTTATGGTTTTTAGTGATTTTTGCAAATTTGATGGGTTTTAGGGGGTGTAATGGTTTTTGGAGTTTTATGTATTTTTTTTTGTTTTCAGGGTTTTATGAGTTTTTATAGACTTTAAGGATTTATCGAGTTATTTATCATTTATAGGGTTTAAAGGGTATCTATATTTTTGTGTGTTATGGGTTTTTAGGGTTTTTAATTTTTTTATGGTGTTTTTGGTTTTTTTGGTGTTTTGGATTTTTTTAAGTTCACTATGAATTTTTGGGGTTTTATGTTCTTTAGGTTTTTAGGGTTCTTATTGGGGTTTTCCGGATTTTTATGATTTAAGGGATTTTTAGGTTATTTATGGACTTTATGATATTTATAAGTATTAGGGGTTTTAAGGATTTCGAGGGGTTGTAGTGTTTTTAGGGGTTTTTGGGTATTTTTGTTTTTTATGGGGGTTTACAGGTTTTTTTTGTTTTTTAGTGATTTATGGTTTTTATATTTTTTTAGCATATTAGGGGCTTATAGGGTTTTTAGAGTTTTTAGTGGTTTTTAGGGTTTTTTTTTGGGTTTTTTGGGTTTATAGGGGTTTTAGTGTATTTGGTTTTTTATGGGTTTTTGGGGTTTTTGGGTATTTATTTTCTTTAACATTTTTTTAGGTTATTAAGGGTTTTAAGTGGTTTTTGGATTTTAATGTTTTCTTAGGGGTTTCATGGTTTTTAGGATTTTTTGGGTGTTTTTGGGATTTTGAGGGTTTTTTTTATTTTTTTAGGGTGTTTATGTATTTTGACGGGTTTTTTTCTGGTCTTTAAGGTTTTTAATGTTTTTGTATTTTTTTGGATTTTAGGGGATTTAAGTGTTTTTTGGTATTTTTTTGTTTTATTATGGGTTTTAGGTTTATTTAACATATTTGGGATTTTATGGGATTTTATGGATTTTCAAGGGTTTTAGGGTTTATAGGTTTTTAGAGTTTTTATGGGTTTTTAGGGGTTGTAGGGGTTTATGGTTATTTGGGTTATATGTGTTTTCTGAGTTTTTAGGCGGTTCTACATTTTTTATAGTTTTTTAATGTCCTTAAGGGAATAAAATTTTATTATATTTTTAGTGTCTTGTTATGGTTTCTAGTGTTTTTAATTTTTTAGGGGTTTATGGTATGTAGGGTTGTAGGTTTTTAAATTTTTTTAACTTTCTGAGGGTTTCTAATTTTTTTTAGGTTTATTTATTTTTTGTGGTTTTTTTGTTTTTTACATTTTTTTTAACTTTTTTGGTTTGAATATTTTTTTGGTTTTTTAGGGTGTTTAGGGATTTTGAGAGGTTTTAAGTGGTTTTATAGACTTTATAAGTTTTTTTGAGTTTTTATATATTTATATTTTTATATTTTTCCAATTTCTTTAAGGGTGTATTGGTTTTTGGAATTTTTAGTGGGTTTTATGGTTTTTACGAGTTTTTATAGATTTTATGGTTTTTAGGGGTATTTATGGTTTTTAGGTTTTTATTCTTTATTGGTTTTATAGGGGTTAAAACGTTTTTTAGATTCAATGATTTCTTAGGGATTTTCATGTCTTTATGAATTTTTGACTTGTTAGGTAATTTTAGTATTTTTATTGTTTATTAGGGATTTTTAGGTTTTTATGGTTTTTAATGTTTTAATGGTTACTATGTTTTTTTGTGTTTTAGGGTTTTTATGTTTTTAGGGGGTTTAATGATTTTTTATTTATTAAAGTTTTACGGGTTTAAAGTAATTTTAGATTTTTAGTGGGTTTTATAGGTTTTATGGGATTTATGGTTTTAAAATGTTATTAGGGGTTTTTTAAATTTTTTAGTTTTTAGGGTTTTTAGAGTTTTAATTGTTTTTTATGTTATTAAGGGGTTTTAATTGTTCTTAAGTTTTTTAATTTTTATTTGCGGTTTTAATGGTTTTATTGGTTGTCTCATTCTAAGGATTTTTTAGGGATTTGCAGGAGTTTTAGGGGATTTAGGGTTTTTTGGGATTTTCAGGGTTTTAGGGTTTTTAGGGTTTTGGTTTGTTTTTGGGTTTTGGGAGGTTTTTGAGTGTTAATGTGTTTTTTATTTTTTTTATTGTTTTAATGTATTTAAAGGGTTTTTAGATATTTTAGTGGGGTGTAGGATTTTTTTTGTTTTTATGGTTTTTAATGTTTTAGGGGTTTTATGATTTTTAGGATTTTTAGCATTTATAGGTTTCTAGGGGTTTTAAGTGTCTTTATGTTTTTAAAGTTTTAGTATGGGTTTTTAGGGTTTTACAGTTTTTTACATATTTAGGGATTTTTATCAATTTTTTAGGGTTTTTTTTAGGGTTTTAGAGATTTTGGGGGGTTTTGGGATTTTTTTAGTTTTTTAGTTTTTTGTGTTTATAGTTTTTTCATGAGTTTTAAGTGTTTTTAGGATTTTAATTCTTCTCTAGAATTTTCTTATTTTTTATGGGTTTTTTTGTTTTTTAGGTCTTTTAGGGATTTTATAAAATTTATAGTTCTAAATGGTTTTATGGATTTATAGTGGTTTTATGGGTTTTAGGTGTTTTTTGGTTTTTTAGGTTTTAGGGTTTTTTGATTTTTTTTATCTTTTAGTGTTTTTAAGATATTTTTATCATTTTTAGTAGTTTAAAGGGTTTTGGGAGTTTTTATTGTTTTTTAGTGGATTTTTTAGCATTTTTTTATGTTTTTATGTTTTTATGTTTTTATGTTTTTATGTTTTTAGGGTTTATTAGTGTTTTTTAGGTTTCATATGGGTTTTAAGTGTTTTTAGGTTTTTAATGTTTTCTTAGGGGGTTTTAGAGGTTTAGAGTTTTTTCATCTTTAGGGAGTTTTAGGGATTTTTTTGGAAATTCTATGGGTTTTAGGTATTTAGATATTTTGACGGTTTTTGGCTTTTCTAGGGTTTTTGGGGTTTTAGAATTTTAGTGTATTTTAAGGGTTTTTGGAATTTTTCGGTCTTTAGGGTTTTCTTTGGGTTTTCATGTTTTTTTTTTGTTTTTGATATTGTAATTATTTTTTCAGAAATTTTATGATTTTTAATGATTTTATGTTTTTATGGATTTGTAGGGTTTTATGGTTTTTATAGTTTTAATGTTTTTTTCTTGGATTTTTAGGGGTTTTTTTTGAAATTTTTGGGGTTCTAAGGATTTTTTTCATTTCTAATGTTTTTTGGAGCATAAAGAGTTTTTAGGGTTTTACGGTCTTTATGTGATTTTAGGGTTTTTATGGTTTTGAGGGATTTTTGGGTTTTTATGGTTTTTCTGATTTTAGGGGTTTAGTATTTTTTAGTTTTCAGGGGGTTTAAGTGATTGTAGGATTTTAAGGGTTTCTAAATTGTTTTCACAGTTTTTAGGGGTTATGGGTATTCAGTAATTTGTATGACCTTCTAATATATTTATGGTTTTTTAGTATTTTCATGGAGATGATGGTTTTTAGGGGTTATAGGGGTTCTAGGGGATTTATTGTTTTTTCTGGGTTTTGGCGTATTTTAGTTTCTTAGGGTTTTATGTTTTTTTATAGTTTTTTAATATTTTATGTTTATGAAGTGTTTTTTAGAGTTTTTAGTGTTTTTAGCCTTTTTATTGGATTTTTGGGTTTTTAATGGTTTTAGAGGAATTTATTTTTTGTATTGTTTTTAGGGTTTTGTAGGTGTTTTAATGTTTTTACATTTTTTATTTTTCTCAGGGTTTCTCAGGGTTTGTAGAGTTGTTTTCATTTTTGGGGATTTATCTGAATTTTTTGGTTTTTTAATTTTTATATGGTTTTAATATATTTTTATGGTTTTTGGGTTTTTAGGGTTTTTATAGTTTTTCCTAGTTTTCAGGTTTTTTGAGTTATTCGGGTTTTAAAGGTGTTTTAGAGTTTTTTAACATTTTTAAGGGTTTAAAGGGTTTTTACACTTTTTAGTGAATTTTAGGGGTTTTTAGGGTTTTTAAGGTTTTTATTGGTTTTTATGGTCTTTTTGGTTTTTAGGGTTTTAGGGTTTTTATGTTTTTAGGGTTTTTATGTATTTTGATTTTTAATGTTTTTCTTAGGGGTTATCTGGGTTTTTAGGTTTTTTTACATTTTTAGGAATTTTTTGGGATTTTATAGTATTTTTATTGTTTGTAGTGCTTTTAGGGATTTTTGGGTTTTTTGGGGTTTCATAATTTTGGGGTATTTCAGAGTTTTAAGTGTTTTTTAGGTTGTAATAATTTCATAGAGTTTGATGGGATCTAGGAATATATGGGAATCGAGGGTTTGAAGTCGGAGTTGATTAGGTTGGAGGAATGCACATGATTAAACAGGACCCGTTGTGAGGAGTTGATGGTGCAATAAAAAAGGGGAAGACCAAAAGAATATAGGAGGAATTAAATGTATTATTTATTGAATTCCAAGGGTAGGCCCAATATCATTTCTTATGGGAATGATTAGATCAAATATGTTCATTAATTAAGACCCAAACATGCTTTTAACACTAGTGCAGAAAACGTTATTTACATCACAATTTTTTACGTCGGTTATATATAATCGATGTGATAATTTGTGAAACGTGGTTTTTTACGTCGGTTATTCTATAACTGACGTAAAAAATGAGGTGAGTAAATTTTGAACATCGGTTATTTTAATAACTGACATTACAAATCACGCACGTTCTTTTTTTACGTCAGTTATAAATTAACCGACGTAAAAAACCAAAGCACGGTGTTTTTTACGTCGGTTATTTGATAACCGACGTAAAAAAAGAGATATCTACGAGTTGTTTATATCAGTTATTTTATAACCGACGTAATAAACGAGGATTTGGAGGCATTTTAACATCGGTTATTTGATAACCGACATAACAAAACAACCCGTAGAAGTTTTTTACGTCGGTTATACAATAACCGACGTAAAAAACTGTGATTTCTGATGTATTTTTTACGTTGGTTATAAAATAACTGACGTAAAAAATCTGTATCTGATATATTTATAACATCGGTTATTATAATAACTGACGTTATAAATGTAAAAAATAGTTTATAACGTCGGTCATTAAATAACCGACATTATAAAGCATTTAAAAAATTAACAAGCCCCATGGATTGTCATTTACGTTTTTTCGATTGACAGCATGGCGGCTCATCTCTCTCGCGCGGTAAACCCTAATCGGCTCATCGATCTCGCTGCGTTAAACTCGTTTTGCCTTCATCTTTTATCATCTTTACTCTCCTCGAATCTATCATCTCAACTCGTAAAACTCAAGTAATCCTTCCACAAATTTATTTCGTTTGTTTTTTTTCGGATGGTCTATATTTATGTTTTGCGATTTTTTTGTTTAAACTAGGTTAGATTCTTCCATTTAAAACCCTCTTACCTCTTTTTTCTATCATCATCTTATTTATCATCCCCAGATCTATTAGATCGACTCGCAATATTCACATAAGTCTCAACTACTTCTATTTAGTTTTTTTTGTTTCTTGAATGCCTGACATTGATGGTAATTTTTGTTTTCATTGACAACTAATGATCTCATTCACCTATATAACTGCATAGAATGGTTATTGATTAAATGTACAAACTCAGAAATGATATTTCATGTGTTGTTGTTGCTTATGTTTATCCTCTTTTATATGAGAATCTATTGGACATATAATGTAATGGCTGTTGACCTCTCTAGACCTTTGATGCATTGCTATGTCTCATGATTCCAAAATAAAAATGGGTTCTACTGAGGGCTTACCCTAGTATTTTTTGAGGCGTTGGCCAAGGCCTTGACAATATGTTTAAGATTTCTAGAATTATCCATTACCTCATTATGATATTAGTTTTCGACAAAACTTGTAATCATTTTACTATTTGAATATCATAGGTTATTTTTAATTATCATACGATCATTTAAGTAGCCATATTTAATAATATTTAATTCCATATATTTCGTGATGAAGTATATATTAAATGCAAGTGTTTTTATTTGTTCATCATGCCTAGTTTTTATATGTAAACCATTGTTTGGGGGGTTGTCTGGGGGGTGGGGGGCTGTCGAGAGGGTTGTGGGGTGTCCGGGAGGGTGTCCAAGGGGGTGGGTGGGTGTGGGGGTTGTCCAAGGGGGTGGGGGCCTATCCAGAGGGTTTTGGGGGTTTTCCGGGGGGTGGGGGTTGTCCAGAGGGTTGGGGGGTGTTTAGGGGGGTGTCCAAGGGGGTAGGGGTGGGGGTGGTGTCCAGGAGGGGTGGGGGTGCTGTCTAGAGGGGTGGGGGTTGTCCAGGCGTGGGGGGCTGTCCAGAGGGTTTGGGGTGTCCAAGGGGCTGTCCAAGGGGGTGGGGGGGTGTGGGGGGGGGGGGGGAGGTGTACAGGGGGTGGGGGCTGTCCAGAGGGTTGGGGGGTGTCCAGGGGGGGTGTCCAAGGGGGTAGGGGGTGGGTGGTGTCGAGGAGGGGTGGGGGTGCTGTCTAGAGGGGTGGGGGTTTGTCCAAGGGTGGGGGCTACCCAGAGGGTTGGGGGTGTCTGGAGGGTGTCTAAGGGGGTGGGTGGGTGTGGTTGGCTATCCACGGAGGTGGGGGCCTATCCAGAGGGTTTTAGGGGTTGTCTGGAGGGGTGGGGGGCTGTCAAGAGGGTTGGGGGTGTCTAAGAGGGTAGGGGGTGGGGGTGGTGTCCAGGAGGGGTGGGGGGATATCCAGGGGTGGGGGGCTACCCAGAAGGTTGGGGGTGTCCAAGGGGGTGGGTGGGTGTGGGGGTGGGGGGGGGGCTATCCAATGGGGTGGGGGCCTATCTAGAGGGTTTTGGGGGTTGTCCGGGGGGTGGGGGTGATTCTCAGGTTTAATCCATTTTCTCCAATTTTCTATCAACCATGTAGGTGCCATGGTTTTCTTTGATTCAATGGATTTTAAAACTATTATATCTAACTACGTTTTATTTTAAAAATAATATTCAAGCATATTTTTTTAAATACGCATAGATTTGTTTTATATTTCAAAATTGTTTTACATTCAAATTATGATTTTTTTCATATAAACATATATTTTTCTTATCATAAAAAAAATATTTTTGATATTTGTTATAGGTAATGATGCATCAATGTTGGATTATAGCACATCGAATGAGCAATGAATATGAGGAAGGTGTTGAAGCCTTTTTGGAATTTTCTAAACGAAATGTTCCAAGTAGTGACATTTTTTTCTGTTCATGCCTGAAATGTCTAAATATGAAGAAGTTGAAAAGTAGAGAGATAAAAGATCATCTGATTTGTCATGGTTTTAATTCGAGTTACAGCCCTTGGATTTGGCATGGTGAAACTGGACAGAATGTCACTAATGATGATGATTCGCAAGATGGTAACTCTGATGGAATTGAATAAATGATTCACGATATTGTAGCAAACCAAATTGAGATAGAACTGACAGTTGCACGTCTATATGGTGATGTTGAAAACCCATTATATCATGGTTGTACTGATTTTACAGTTTTGTTAGCAGTGTTATGATTGATTAACCTGAAGGAGAAACATGGATGGAGTGACAGAAGATTTATAGAGCTGCTACAATTGATGAAAGACATTCTTCCAAAAGATAATGATCTTCCAGATTCACATTACAAGGCCAAGAAAATGTTATGCCCGATGGGATTGGGATACAAGAAAATACATGCATGTACGAATGACTGCATTATATATAGGAAGGAATATGAATTTCTATCAGAGTGTCCTAAATGCGGGACATCACGGTATAAGGTGAAAGAAAAATCACAGGCTGATATAGAGATTACAAATCTCCATTCAAAGGTATTTTTGTATCTTCCTATAATTCATCGTTTCAAATGTTTATTTACTAATTCACATGATGCAAAAAGGTTAGGATGGCATGTAGATGAGAGGGTATGTGATGAAAAAATACGTCATCCAGCAGATTGTCCACAATGGAAGAAAATTGAGGTGCTTTATTCTACATTTGGAAATGAAATTAGAAATCTCAGACTAGTGTTGTGCACAGATGGAATGAATCCATACCGAACTCTCAATAGCACACATAGTTCATGGCCTGTTTTATTGGTAATTTACAACCTCTCTCCTGAAGTTTGTATGAAGCACAAATATATCATGTTGAGTATAATGATCTTTGGTCCAAATCAACCCGATAATGATATTTATGTTTACTTTTCACCGTTGATTGATGATTTGAAACTGTTATGGGCTGATGGTATTAAGGTGTATGATTCTTATAAAATGGAATATTTTCAACTACATGAAGTGCTTCTGTTCACTATAAATGACTTCCCAGTGTATGGAAATTTGTCTAGATACATTGTTAAAGGGTATAAATCATGTCCAATTTACGAAAAACAGATGTCATATTGTCAATTGCATCATGGGAGGAATATAGTGTACATGGGTCATAGAAAGTTTTTGCCTATGGATCACCCTTATAGAAGACTAAAAAAGGCATTCAGTGGCTCACAAGAATTTGATACTGCTCCAAAACCTTTATCCCCTAATGTATATTTTGAGAGGGTGAAAAACATTGATATGAAATTGGGAAAGACACAGAAATCTTGTAATGATAGACATATTTGGAAGAAAAGGTCAATATTTTTTGAGCTACCATATTGGAGGTATCATGAAGTTAAACATAATATTGATGTCATGCACGTGGAGAAGAATATCTGTGATTGTTTGATTGAAACATTGTTAGATATTAAAGTAAAGAAAAAATATGGGTTGAATGCATGATTAGACTTACTATCAAGGGGAATACGTTTGGAGTTAGCTCCCACTCCTAAAGGAAGACAAATATTTCTTCCCCCGGCTTGTCAGACATTATCGAAGAGGGAGAAAATTAGCTTTTTTCAGTGTCTTCATGATATCAAAGTGCCTCAAGAATATTCATCAAATGTAAAAAAACAATTCTCATTGATGGACTTGAAGTTGATAGGTATGAAATCACATGATTGTCACATCATGATGCAACAAATTCTACCAGTTGCATTGCGTGGAATATTTCCCATTCATGTCAGAAAGACTATAATGAAGTTGTGTTATTTTTTCAATTCAATTTGTAACAAGGTGATTGATGTGAATGATTTGAACATTTTGGAAAAGGATGAAATTTTTATACTTTTTCAATTGTAAATGTATTTTCCTCTAACTTTTTTTTGATATAATGGTGCATTTAATGATTCATCTGGTTTGAGAAATAAAGCTTTATGGACCTGTATATCTTCATTGGATGTATCCTTTTTTAATTTATATGAAATTATGAAAGGGGTATGTTAAAAATCCATATCAACCTGAAGCCTCCATTATTGAAAGTATATTTCTGAGGAGGTAGAAGATTCTTGTATGATCTACTTGGTTGTGGCGCAACACATAGGTTTGCCTCCATCTCGCCATGAACGAGTTAATAGTGAGGGGAAGGGGATTTGTGGCTTGAATGTCAAATCATTGTCTTCTGAACAGATGAAGAAGTTAGAATCATACATCTTGGATAAAATAGCTGATGCTCAACCGTATATCACATTGTATATTAATGATTTGAAACAATGTAATATAAAGAAGAAAGAAATGTGGATTTTGAATGAGCACAACAAAACATTTTTGTCATGGATTAAAAATACTTTTCTTGGTAGATCAGATGTATCGGAGACATTAAAATGGATAGTGGGTGGTCCATGTTTAAATGTGATAACATGGTCCGGTTATGACATTAATGGCTATACATTTCATACGAAAGCTCAGGACAACAGAAGTTTACTTCAGAATAGTGGTGTATTAGTGTTTGTAGAAGCAATTCATTTTTCGAGTTCTAAGGACAAAAACCCAATTTCTGCATCAAGTTCATATTATGGAGTGATTGAAGACATATGGGAGGTTGATTACTTTAAAATTAAAGTTCCTGTTTTTAACTGTAAATGGTTTATCGGTAACAAAAGTGTCAGAAACGATGAATTTGGAATGACACTTGTTAATCTGAATAGATTAGAAGACACAACTAATTATTTTATAATGGAAACACATGAAAAACAAATTTTCTATGTAGTAGATCAATCAGATATGCAGTGGGCTGTTGTTTTATAAGAGAAAAACTATATGTTGGTGAGGATGAACTTGATGAAGATGCTGATTTATGTCAGATCCCTACATCCATGGAAAGATTAACATAACATAATGATGAGCATGTTGAAGAAATGGTTTGTGCCATAAGGAATGATCACTATGAAGGAATTTGGGAAAACAATCCTATTGTACATTCCTAAAATTACAGGTAATATAGGTTTATTTCTTGTTTACATTTATTTTTTTCATAAATTTTAGATATTGTAAGTTTTTTATTTATTAAAACATGTTTTAAAACAAAATAAGTATAATTTTTTTTGTTTTATGTTTTTTTAGTTTACTATGTTTACCATTACATGAATTATATATCTATTATTTTTGTTCAGTGACAATTACTTTACCATGTTTACCAGGTTTACCCTGATTACCATGTTTACCATCTTGACCATCTTTACCATCTTTACCATTGTTTAAAATGCTTACCATATTACCAATGTTTACTATTACGTAACTTAGTACACTTTTCTATTTTTCTGATTATAGTAGTATTAAAATATTTGAATTTGTATATTTGTGACCTAACGTTTGTTTTTTTGATTTTAAGGATAATGATATATCATTCAGTTGATCAACCACATGATTCTGGATATGAGCATATTGTTCATACCTCTGGAGAGGAACATTCACATGCTCCGATTACGACAAAGAGTTCAAAGGTTGGTAAACGTGGGTGCACACGTTTCCCAAAATTATCACTTTCCCATACGCAGGATCACAGGATAGTCATTGAGTTTGATGATGATGATATTCCTAGAGGTCCAAATGAAAATGATTTTAAGGGTTTTGTAGGAAATCAGGCTAAGAGAAAAGTAATCATTCTATATGATGACTGGAGAAGTGTGGATAAAGTGATAATCTCTCATTTGTGGGAGATGATTTTGGTAAGATCTATTGCCATTGTTTGACTATTCTTTAAATGTTTCTAGTATATATAATATGTTTAACCTCTTCTTTATCAGATGACATTTGATATTCCTGACACTAGAGGAGTTAGGAAGAAATGCTTATCTTTGGCTTCTAGGAGATGGATGGATTTCAAATAAACCCTCTCATATGATTTCATTTATGGTCATAGGAGTCATGATAATTTGTGTCGTATATATCCTTTTCTAGATGAAGACACATGGAGACAGTTTTTTGAAAGTATACGAAAAGAGTCATTTTTGGTAAGGGCAATGTAAACTTTTATAAGATTTCTTATATAAATGATCTTATTAATGTTTTTTAATGATTTCTTATTCTTAATTTACATCAAACAAGGAAATCTCATCATGATATCCAATATAAAAATGTATACCCTCATATTTTATCTCGGGGAGGGTATTCATTTTTGGAAGAACAAATGATGGAAGAAAAATTTCAACAACTAAGAGCTGAGTTTTCAAGCTCTGGAGAGGTGGTCCCTCCATCTAGACATGAAAAATGGAAGAGATCTCGGAAGGGAAAAAAAGTGCAATATCTTTCGGAAGAATAGAGAATCGTAGCTGAGAGGACTGTAAGATATCTATTTTATTTATTTAAGTTAACTATTTTCTTCATATAATTTCAATCATTACAGAAATGTTCAATTAATTAATACAGGACTCTCTTGAGGACCAGAGTTCGCAGGGGGCATTTACAGCTACTGGGAGGGAAGATATTTTTTCTGTAGCATTGGGAAAACCCGAACATCTTGGTCGTGTAACAGGATATCCAACAGGTGTATTGGTAAGAAAAGTGTTGACACATTCTTCAACTTCTAACGTTGATGGGGTTTATAAAAAAATAGAATCCTTGGAGAATGAAGTTCATATATTAATGAGACGATGGTGGAAAAGATTAGATCATCGGTGCAGTCTATGTTTGCAAACATGCAAAGAAAATTTCAGACTGCAGCTCCCACTCCTCCACCTCCCCCTGCAGACCCCATTATTTATCCTCCACCTCCGCCAGTAGCTCCCACTCCCACACCTCATCCTGCGGACCCCATATTTTATCCTACTCCTCCACCACAGCTTCCTACTTATTGTGAGTTGTATGTTGATGATTCTCAACATCATATAGTAGAATATGGGTTGGTATATTGTATAGGAGATACAGTTCATCATAAAAAATTATAGGTAGATAATCAGTGGGTCACTGTACAGGATATTATTGATAGATCAGCTCGGGTACCATTACCTATAGAAGAGGTGGCGACAGTTGGACATAGTATCAGCCATTTTTTAATTTGGCCATCCATACTTCTTCGACTCATTACCATAGAGGTATGAATGTTATATCTTTTTTTATTAAGTTGTTTTATCATTTGAAAACTAATATATTTTTTAATTTTTTTTACAGGAATACTTCAAAGGAAAATAAATATGGTATAGACAACAAAAAAGAAAAATGGCTATGACATCAGATACAGATTCTAGTAGTCTTGAAATATTGTCATGATATTCAAATTTGTTGGCGGGTCATTATGAGTTTCCAATGGAAGCTCATGTTTATGCACGTGAAATAAGTGTGGAGATTATGAAAACCGATATCATGGAGCTTGTTACTGGAGATATGTTGGGCATCAACGTGGTGCAAATATTTTCAATATAAGTCTTAACACCTTTTCCCTGCGTCATATTTATTAAAAATGTATACTTATGTCTGTTTTGTATTAGGTATCTTTATAAAATTTTTGAGAGGAATGACATGATAGATGTATATGGATTCATGGACCTACAATTGATTTCCCCTGAAGCATGTGCATTGGATGAGGAACAAAGAATTATTTATATTTCTGAAAGACTTGAAAAGAATATAGTCACACAATGTTGGATGATTCCTTTTGTGAGAGGTATGAAACACATCTCTCTCAAAGTGTTAATTATCTTTTAACATAAAAAACCACTACCGTTAAATTTCCTTTTATCAGTGATAATTGGATGTTAGGGGTTTTTTTCCCAAGGGAGAAAGCACTTTATTGGATATTCTTTGTCCATGATGATGTGCGGGAAAGTTTTAAGAATATATTGGAAAAGTATGTTTCAATTTCTCAATAGATATATATATTATAATGAATTTTAAATTTACCCCATTTGTATTATTTTCTAACAGGGCATGGGCCTACTTTCGAAAAAACACAAAGAAAAGGAGTGTAAAGATCAAATATGTAAATGCAAAGGTAAATATCCATTTAAAATTTGTACTTTTTGATTTATTACATAAAAATAATATATTGAATTTACACTCATTCAAACGGAATTTTCATGAACAACAAGGCTTCATCGAATGCAGATATTATATGTTAAGATTTATGTATGAAATAATAACAACTAGGACAGTTGTGAATTTTGACCTGGTAAGATTTACTCTTAAACTATTCCATAATATTTTAATTTGATTTATTCATTATACACGTTAACTACTATCCTTTTCATTGGTATATTTTTCATGACCCTCAACCCTATACTACTGAAGACGTCAAACACTTACAAGTGGAGTGGTCAAATTATTTTACAGGTTTGATTGAATTTTAGTTGTTTGTAATGTAAAATGTAATTTTGAATATTGTTTTTGTAATTGTGTATTTGTTAGTCATTTAGGTTGGATTTAGTTTTTTTTTGAAGTTGACAGTGTAAGTTTTGAATGTTGTATATGTGAATGTATAATTTTTCTCTACTTCTTGTTTTGGTATACTTATGATGCTTTTTCTGGTATGGATTTTGGCCTGGGGGGGAGGGGTTCCAAGGGTTTGGGGGGTGTTTATTGGGGTTGGGGGTGTCCAGGCTTCTGGGAGGGCTGTCTGGTGGGGTGGGGGGCAGTCCAGGGGGTGGGAGGGCTGTCCAGTGGTGTGGGAGGGGCTGCCCAGGGGTGTGGAAGTGTTGTACAGGGGGTGGGGGTATACATGAGAGTGGGGGGTTGTCTAGGGGTGTTTGGGGCTGTCCAGGGGTTGGTGGGGGGGGGGGGGGCAGTCCAGGGGTGTGGTGGGGGCTCCAATGTGTTGGGGGAGGGCTGTCCAGGGTGTGGGGGTGTATATATGAGGGTGGGGGGGGGGGGTTGTCTCGGGGTGTTTGGAGCTGTCCAGAGGGTCGAGGGGGCAGTCTAGGGGTGTGGTGGGGGCTGTCAAGTGGGGCGAGGGGGGTGAGGGGTGTTGTTCAGGAGTGTGGGGGTTATTGAGGGGTGTTTGGGGATGTCCAGGGGGTCGGGGGCAGTCCAGGGGTGTGGTGGGGGCTCCAATGGGGTGGGGGCTATCAAGTGGGGTGAGGGGCTGCTGTTCAGGAGGGTGGGGGGTTGTCGAGGGGTGTTTGGGGTTGTCCAGGGGGTCGGGGGAAGTCCAGGGGTGTGGTCATGGGGGCTCCAATGGGGTGGGGGAGGGATGTCCAGGGGGTATACATGATGGTGGGGGTTGTCAAGTGGGGTATGTTTTATATGTTATCAATGTAAATGCATAAATTTTCTTTAGTTCATGTTTTGATATCCTTCTATTTTTGTGGTATGAATTCTTGATTTGTTTTCTGGTTGATTCTTGGGGAGAGTAGAGGACTGTATTTGATTTTTTTTTAAAAAAATTGTCTTCCATGTCGGTTATTTTATAACTCACGTGATAAAAAAATCAGGAAGGGTTTATCACGTCGGTTTTTTTAATAACCGACATGATAAAAACCAGTGGCATGGTTTATCATGTCGGTTATTTAATAACCGACCTGATAAAAGACCTGGGAAATGGTTTATCACGTCGGTTATTTATTAACCGAAATGATAACCCCCCCCCCCCGGACTAGTTTAGCACATCAGTTATTATATAACTGATGTGATAAATCATCTCCCAGGAGTTTATCATGTTGTTTAGTTAATAACCGACGAGATAAACTCCCCCGCTCGGGTTTATAATGTTGGTTATTATATAACAGACGTGATAAACCCCCCTGGTTTATCACGGCGGTTATATAATAACTGACGTTATAACCCCCCCCCCCCGTTTTTTCACATTAGTTATTAATTAAACGACGTGATAAACACCGCGATGTTATCTTTTTTATGTCGGTTTTTAATTAACATACATAAAAAATGTTATTTATAACGTCGTCCGTATTAATTTCGGCTAAAAAGCAACGTAAAAAATGAAAAATAATAGATGTAAAAAAAGTTTTCTGCACTAGTGTAAAGACTCATCTCATAGTGTGCTATGAATTTCAATCCTTTCCCCCATGGAATGTTTAAAGTCTAAAATTTGTGTTCTAGTTGTCATTACATTACAAAATAGTGTGCTACTTATCCATTAAAATCATGGACATGTTTCAAAATATAAAAAACATCATTTAGGAAGTTTTAATACTAGAAACTTGGTGTGAGACATTTTTTTCATTTTTTGGCTACAAAAAGCTACCCCTTGTACTCTTTGGTCATTATGAATGAAGGAAATGTTATTATGGTGTTTTTTTCTGGAAACATTTGTGTTCTAACTTAATTATTGACTTACTAAATGATTGGTCATCCTTTTTGGTACCTTGTGGCTAGAGTTCTTAGAGAAAAGTTATATTTGGGTTCTACCTTGATCAACTCTCTCCTTTCTCCCTTATTTCCACCATTTATTTCCCTTCCCACTCGTTTTTTGGAGATAGATGTGCTCAACATGAAAATATTGAACAAGGTTCCACGAAAATTTATTAGAGGGTCACTGATATTGAATTATTTTATATCAAATCTAAATATCATGAAATCCTTTTCAACATTTTTATCCCTACTTCCATATTATTTTCTCCTTGAATCAAGCCGACACTAATTCTGGTCCATTTTTTTCTTCACGTCAAACATAATTTCTTCATCATTTTTTATGTAAAATACATCAATATTGTATTTTAGAAAATCATATTTCTACTACATCTAGAATTATTAAAATCAATTATATAAATCGTGGTATATAGTGAGTTTAAATTTTTTTGATGATTTATAAAATTTGAAAACCATCAAATTCTGAAATAGTTTCCTGTTGATGATTCAAATTATTTCTTATCCTTCATTTATATATTATAATTTACTCTGGTTGATACAATATTTATTCAAAAAAGGTCGAAAAAATAATTTTGAGACCTATGTGGATTTATAATTTTTCTCCATTGGTTATCATCACCTTATCACATTTTCCTCTTGAATCCTTTTTAAATTTTAACTTTGAATTCAAGTTTAGGATTTCCATACTAAAACATCCTTTAGATTTTTTTTAAATTGGTTAAGAATGGTATAAGAATCATGTTGAGTGGTAAAAGTAAATATTGTCACATTTTGTTAAAAGAACCAAAATTGAGTGAAACTTGAGCGAACATAATACCATTGAGTATAAAATAAACTCACGACGGAGTGGATGAGGTCCGTATTCCTTTCTCTTAAAATTATTTGATAGGATTTTTAATTTAGAAGTGGAGTAACACCAATTAAGCAGACATTATGTTATTCAAGAGGGTTGTACAAGAAAAATTTGAAAGGTTGAATGTGAGGATGGATGAATTTTAATCCCCGTAAAATTCTAGATCACCACAAAGAATGATAGGAATTGAAGAAGATGGTGATTTATCTAATTTTAAAGAGGTTCCAATTTGAAGAAATTAAAAACTATAAAGAAAACCCAATGATCTTATATGAGTAGTGTTTATGATCCCATCATTACCAGGTAAGAATAATCCTAAAAGATTCATGGAATGGGAAAGAATGGTAGATGATATATTTGGTTCTCAGATCAATTTAGAAGTAAATAAGGTGTAGTTAGAAACCATGGAATTCAACAACTAATCTATTATTTGGCGGGACCAACTATAAGTGAGTCAATGGAAGATTGAAGAAAGACCCATCCTAACATGGGAGGATATGAACATTGTAATGCATAAAAGGTTTATTTGTATCCACTATTATCATGACTTGTCCCAAAGTTGTATGGTTTCAAGTAAGGGGATATGAGTTTTAAGGAGTATCATAAAGATAAAAAGATGATCACAATTTGAGTTATTAGGAATTTTTCATTATATTTTTTTATTTCAATGATTTTTAGGGTTTTAATGGATTTTCAGGGTTTTATCATTTTTTAGTTTTTAGGGGTTTAAGTGTTTTGAGGTTTTAAGGTTATATTAATATTTTTCATAATTTTTAGGTGTTTTTATGTTTTTATGAAATTTTAAATTATTTTTTATTTTTATGGTTTTTAGATTTTTTATAGATGTTGAGAGTTCTTAAGGTTTTTAGGGTTTTTAATCATTTTTAGGTTTTTATGGTGATTAAGTGTTTTTAGGTTATTAAAATTTTCATAGGGATTTTCATAATTTTTATGGGTTTGTAGGTTTTTAATGAATTTTTAGGGATTTTTAGGATTTTTATAGGCTTTATGGTTTTTATGGTTTTTAGGGGATTTTATGGGTTTTATGATTATATATGTTTTTTAGGGTTTTAATGTTTTTATAGTTTTATAATGTTTTTAGGGGATTAATGTATTTTTGATGTCTTTAGAGGGGTTTTAGGTTTTATGGGTTTTTAGGGTTATTTATGGTTTTTAGGGGTTATTATGGTTATTAGGGGTTTTAGGGGTCTTTAGGATTTTTTGCATTTTTTTGTTTTTTTCTGTGTTTTAAGTGTTATTTGGTTTTTAAGGTTTTCTAATGATTTTCGAGGTTTTGATGGTATTTTATGTTTTTAGGGTATTTTATTTATTTTTTAGGATTTTAATGGTTTTTAGGGGTTTTAGGGATTTTTTGGGGCTTATATGGGTTTTATGTATTTTAGGGTTTTTTTGGGGTTTATGGGTTTTTATGGGTTTTGGTGTTTTTTGGATATTAATGATTTTTTTTAATTTTTTAAGGGTTTAAAGTTCTTTTTGAGTTTTATTGTCTATTTATTATAATCATATGATTTTTTCAATATTATAATATGTTTTATGGTTTTTATGGTTTTAAGGGTGTTTTATGATTTTTTTTTATTTTTGGGGTTTTAAGTGTTTTTTAGATTTTTAGGATATTTTAAGTGTTTTTTAGGGTTTTTAGTTTTTTATTTTTTTAATGATTCTTTAGATTTTTTAGGATTTTTATCAATTTTTAGGTTTTTAGGGGATTTTGAGCGGTTTTTTATGGTTTCTATGGTTATTTTAAATTTTATGGTTTTTTAGGGACTTATGTGTTTTTAGGTATTTAAGGTTTTTGTATGGTTTTTGGGGTTTTTAATGGTTTTAGATATTTTAGTGGTTTTTAATTTTTTTTGGATTTTAGGTGTCGTAAGGATTTTGATGTTTTCTTTGGTTTCTTTGGTTTTTATGGGTGTTTTAGGGGGTTTATGAGTTTTTCGAGTTCATGGGGTTTTTATAGTTTTTAAACAATTTTAGGGGTTTGACAGGGATTTAATGTTTTTATATTCTTTTTAGGGATTTATAGGATTTTAGGGTATTTATGGTTTTAGGGTTTTTTATGGTTTTTATGGTTTTCATTGGTTTTTTGGGGTTTTCGTGTTTTTTATGTTTTTTGGGGTTTTAGGTGTTTAATGTTTTCTAACGGGTTTTTCCATGTTTCTATGGGTTTTAATGTTTTAAGGGGGTTTTTTTTAGAATTTTATTATTTTTATGGTTTAAGGATTTTTATAGATTTTTTTTGGTTTTAGGGGTTTTATGGATTTTGAAGGTTTTTAGGGTTTTTATGGTTTTTGGGGTTTTATTTTTGACTTTTTAGGGATTTAATGTTTTTATATTTTTATCATTTTTAGGGGATTAAATTGTTTTTAGAGTTTTTAGTGGTGTTTAGGGGTTTTATGGGATTTATGAGTTTTTAATTTTTAGGGGTTTTATATATATTGTTTTCATGGTTTTTATGACTTCTTCTTTTTAGGTTTTTAAGGGTTTTAAGTGTTTTTATATTTTTTATGGTTTCTTAGGGGTGTTTAGTGTTTTTAGGGTTTTTATATTTTTATGTATTTTTAAAGATTGTTTTTGTATTTTTATGGTTATACGGGTTTTAATATATTTTGAGTTTTTTTTGGGTTTTTCAGTTTTTTAGGATTAATGGTCTTTTGGGTATTTTGTGTTTCTTTAATTTTTAAGGTTTTTTATGGAATTTATATTTTTTAATGTTTTTTTTATTTTTTTTGGGTATTTAGTTTTCTTAGTGGGTTTTTAGGGATTTCATGGGTTTTGGGTATTTTGATGTTTTTTGGGGTTTTATGATTAATTCGGATTTTAGGGTCTATGATTTTTAATGTTTTTTAGATTTTTTAGGGGTTTAAAATTTTTTTTGGTATTAAAGTTTTCTTTTGGGTTTTCAAGGTTTTTGGGGTTTTTTAGTGATTTTTACGGATTTTTTGGGTTTTTAATGTTTTTACGGTTTTTATGTATTTTGATGCTTTTAGGGTTTTAGGAATATTACAATTTATTATGTTTTTAGGGGTTTTATGTTTTTTAAATTTTTTATATTCTTCATTAGATTTTTCCGGTTTTTTATGGTTTCTTTCAATTTTTGGAATTTTTAGAAAAAAAATTATTATTTTTATGGGTTTTTAGGGTGTTAAGGATTTTGAGGGGTTTTCGGAGTTTTGCGATTTTTTTGGATGTTCAGGTTTTTTGAGTTTTTATGGATTTAACAGTATTTTATTTTTTTTGTATCTTTTTTATCTTTTAAATAGATTTTAGTGTTTTTTGGGCTTTTTATTGGTTTTGGGGGATTTTACAGTAGTTTAATGTTTTAGGGATTTCTAGTTTTTAGAGTATTTTTTACAGTTTTTAGTGTTTTTTTGATATTTATATGGTTTAAAGTGTTTTGCGGTTTTTATGGTTTTTATAGTGGATTTCATGGATTTTTGGGTTTTTGATAATTTTTATGTTCTTAGATATTTTTATTAAATTTTATTATTCATATGTTTTCATGGGATTTTGGTATTTTATAGCGGGTCTTAGTCTTTATTGTTTTTTATTTTTTAGGGGTTTTTCTAAGATTTTTAGTTTTTTATGTTTTTTATAGTTTTCAATATTTTTAGGGTTTTCATGGATTTTATTTTTTTAGTGGTTTTAGGGTTTTTATGGGTTTTGGGTTTTTAGGGGTTTTATGGGGTTTAGTCATTTTTATGGTCTTTTAGGGGATTGAGCTTTTCTTCATGGTATTATTTTTTGGGTTTTTTTTTTTATGTTTTTTAGGTTTTCTGGTTTTCTTATGGGTTTTTATGGTGTTCATATTTATTTTTTATATTTAGGTATTTTTTGGTTCGTAGGGGTTTTTTTTGAGTTTTTAATGTTTTTAGGTTTTTAGAGTTTTTTAAAAATTTTGGGGGTTTAAAGGGTTATTATCTTTTTTAGTCATTTATAATTTTTTATGGGTACTTATTGTTGTTAGGATTTTATGGTTTCTCTGGTTTTAGGGGCTTTTACGTTTTTATAGGTTTTATGTATGTTAAGGATTTTGTAGTTTTCTTAGGTGTTTTCATGGTTTTTAGGGTTTTTTATTTTTGTAGGATTCTTTTTGGATTTTTTTTATATTTTTTTTGGTGTTTTAGGATTTTAGGGGTTTTAATGGTTTTTATGGGGTTTTAGGGTTTTTAGGATGTTTGGGTTTTTAACAATTTGTATGTTTTTAGTGGATTTAATTTTTAATATTTTTTAATGTTTTATTATATTTTCCAAGGGTTTTAGATTTTTTTCTTTTTTTTATATTTTTATGGATTTTAAATATTTTTATTGTTTTTAGGGATTTAGGGGTTTTAGGGTTTTTTGGGTTTCTAGGTTTTTTCTTTGACCTCTTTAGGGTTTTTACAGGATTCTAGACTTTTTATCATTTTTAGGTTTTCAAAGGGTTTTATATTTTTTAGTTTTTAGTGCTTTTTATCATTTTTATAGGTTCTAATGGTTCTTTGGGATTTTATGTCTTTTTGGGGTTTTTGGGTTTTACCATCTTTTGGGTTATCAGAGTTTTCATCATTTTTAAGGGTTTTAACTATTTTTTTTGTTTTTATGGGCTTCTAATCATTTTTCAGAGGTTTTATGTATTTTTTTTGGTTTTTCAAGATTTTTAGGTAATTTTATGTGTTTTTATGGTTTTTTGGGTTTTTAAGGGTTTTAGGGTTTTTAGAGATTTTATTAGTTTTTAGGTTTGAGGGTTTTAAAGTGTGTTTAGGTTTTTTAGGTTTTATTTAGGTTTTTTTTGGTTTTTTTGGTTTATTTATTTTTTAGGGATTTCAATGTAGTCTTTCATATTTTTATGGGTTTTTAGTATATTTATATATTTTGAATGTTTAAAGAGTTTTTTAGTGTTTTAAATATTTTTTTAGGTTTTTTGGTGTTTTTTTATTTTTAAGGGATTTGGGTGTTTTTATGTGTTTAGGGTTTTCTTAGGGGTTTTCAAGGTTTTTAGTGTTTATTATGATTTTAGAAATTCATATTTCTTTTCTATGGTTTCTATGGGTTTAGGGTTTTTATGGGTTTTTAAGGATTTATTTGATTTTGGGATTTATATGTTTTTAGGGTTTTTTTGAGTATTTTATGGTTTTAATGGTTTTTAGAGATTTTAATATTTTTAGGTGTTTGAAGAGTTTTTATATTTTCAATGGGGTTTCATGTGTTTCATGGGTTTTATGGTTTTTAGGTATTTTGTGGGCATTAGGATGTTTCTAGGGGTTTTAACATCTTTTAGGGTTTTTAGCATTTTTTAGGTTTCTAGGGGTTTTATGTGTTTTAATATTCTTCAAAGTTTTCATAGGGTTTTTAGGGTATATTACATTTTTTTTCATAGTTAATTTTTTGAACTATTATATATTTTAGTGATTTTTTTATTTGGAGGATTTTTATGATTTTTTTTTGGTTTTTTAGGGATTTAGCATTTTTGGGTTTTTAGGGGTTTTAAGGGTTTTTGGGTTTTTTATTTATATTATTTATCTTTCATGTAATTTGGGTTTTTAGCCTTTATAAGGATTCTATAGGGTTTTGTGGGCTTTAATGTTTTTAGGGATTTTGATGTTTTTAGGGCTTTATGGTTTTTTGAGTTTTTATGGATTTTCTTTATGTTTTTAAGGGGTTTTACTAGGTTTGTAGTGGGTTTAAAGGGGTTTTTTGTTTATTTAATGTTTCTTGGGGATTTGTGGTTTTTATGGTCTTTTGTATTTTAATCATTTTTGGAGTTTTTTTGAGTCTTGATACATTCATCTGTTTTTTCAGGGTTTTTAGAGTTATTTATTTATTTTAGTTATTTTCATGGATTTTTAAGAGTTTTTATGGGATTTTAGGGTTTTTATGGATTTTGAGAGTTTTCAGTGTTTTTATGGTTTTTAGGATTTTCATATGATTTTCAGTGTTTTTAGAGTTTTCTATAATTTTAGGGATTTTATAGGATTTTTTTTGGCTTTAGTGTTTTTTAGATTTTTGGTGTTTTTATGGGTTTTTGGAGTTTAATAATGTTTTTAGGGGATTAAAGGTCTTTAGTATTTTGGGTGTTTTTTTGAATTTTACAAGATTTTAGGTGTTTTTAATTTTTTAGGGGTTTTATGGTTTTTAGGATTTTTATGGATTTTAGGGTTTTTTAGGCGTTTTAGCAATTTTTCGAGTTTTTAGGGATTTCATGAGTTTATAGATTTTTATAGTTTTCATAGTAATTTCTTAGGATTTTATTGTTTTTATGTTTTAGGTATCTTTTGCGATTATTTTAGTATTATTATGGTTTTGGGGGTTTTATGGATTTTTTGGGTTTTTAGGGGGCTTTAAGGGTTTTAGGGCTTTTAGCATTTTTTATGGATTAAAGTGTTATTATGTTTTAATTGTATTCATTCTGTTTTTAGGGTGTTTTATGTTTTGTGTGATTTTTATGGGTTTTTAGTGTTTTTAGGGATTTTGAATGATTTTCAAGTTGTTAGGATTTTATGGGTTTTTGGGGGTTTTTTTTATAATATTTGGGTTTTATGGGCTTTTAGTGTTTTTCTATCATTTTTTTTTGTTTAAAGGGGTTTTTAGTGGTATTATGGGTTTTATGGAGTTTTAGGGGTTTTATTTTTGTAGGGGTTCTTATCATGTTTAGTTGTTTATAAATTTTTATTGTTTTAGCATTTTTTCAGTTTTTAGGGGTTTTATGTGATTTAAGGTTCTTAATTTTCCTTAGGGGTTTTCAGGGGTTTTTATGTTTTTATGTTATTAAATATTTTTAGGGGTTTTTATGATTTTTATTTATTTTTAAGGTGTTTTGGGGTTCTGATGGTTTTCAGAGTTTTTTAGGGTTGTATTTTTTTGGTCATTTATTATTTTTTGCTTTTTAGGGGTTATAAATTTTTTTAGGTTTTATGGTTTTCTTAGGTTTTTATGGGTTTAAAAGGTTTTTTTCTTAGTTATTTTTAGGTATTTTAGGATTTAAATGGTTTTTATGGTATTTATGCATTTTGAGGGTTCATTGGGTGTTTATAGTTTTTCGGGTTTTAAGGGGTTTTATATTTTTTACATTTTTAGAATATTTTGAGTTTTAATGATTTTATAATGTTTTTATGTATTTAGAGATATTTACAATTATAGGGTTTTTATGATTTTTGTGGTTTTTAAAAATTTTCAGGTGTTTAGTGTTTTTTGGGGTTTTCAATGTTTTACGGGTGTATATGGTTTTTTTCTGTATTTTATTGGTATTTTTGTTATTTTGGGTATTTCTTATTTTTAAAGTTATTTCACATTTTTAGATGTTTAAAGGATTTTTTGAGTTTTTATTTGGGTTCTAGGAGTTTTATGGGGTTTTATGGGTTTTAAAGGTTTTTCCGGTTTTTTGGTTTTAAGGATTTTTTTGCGATTTTTTGAATTTTTAGGGTTTTTAACATTTTTGTGTTTTTTGGGGTTTTAGGTTTTTTTTATTTTTAAGATTTTAATGGGTTTTTATGGGGTTTGGGGCTTTTAGATTTTAGGGATATTGTATGTATTTTGTAGTTTTTAATTTCTTTTATGAATTTTAGGGATTTTGAAGGGTTTTATGGTTTTTATGATTTTTTGTGGTTTTTTCTTCAGATTTTATGTTTTTTTGAATTTTTAGGGATTTATGGGTTTTTATAGTTTTTTAATGTTTTTTGGGTTTGATGTTTTTTATATTTTTTAGTAATATTTAATGGTTTTATGGATTTTGAGGGTTTTTAGGTGTTTTAGGCTTTTTAAGCCTTTTAGAGTTTTAATGTTTTTAGGTATTTGGGTGTTTTATTTGTTTTAAGGTATTACATGATTTTTTATGGTCTTTTAGGGTTTTAAGGTTTTTTAATTTTTTTGGGATTTTTATGAATTTTATTGTTTTATAAAATTTTCATGTTTTTTAGGGTTTTTATTAATTTTTTATATTTAGGGATTTTTGTAGTCTTAAGGGTATTTAAGGTTTATAGTTTTTTTGAAAATTTTTAGGGGTTTTAGTAGGTTTTAGGTTTTTTAGTGGGTTTTAGAGTTTTTATATGGTTTTAGTGCTTTTTATGGATTTTAGGTGTTTTATGGTTTATAAAGACTGTAGTGTTTATAATGTTTTTTGGGTTTTTAGTATTTTTTAAGATTTTTTGTTATTTTATGTGTTTTTAGGGTTTTAATTTTGTTATTATGATTTCATAGGGTTTTATTATTTTTATTATTTTTATATATTTTTAGGGATTTTGAGTGTTTTTTGATT
The DNA here is from genome assembly GCA_963277665.1 of Viscum album. Classification (NCBI taxonomy): domain Eukaryota; kingdom Viridiplantae; phylum Streptophyta; class Magnoliopsida; order Santalales; family Viscaceae; genus Viscum; species Viscum album. The sequence continues at coordinate 1,958,996,904 of OY728127.1, forward strand.
ATTTAATTTTTTTATGGTTTTTTATTGTGTAAGGGGATTTATGAGTTTTTAAGGATTTTTGAGGTATTTCGATTTTTTTGACTATTTAGGGGTTTAAATTTTTTTTAGTTTTTTGATGGTTTTTAAAACTTATATGGGGTTTTAGGGTTTTTTAAATGTTTTTAGGGTTTTTTATGGTGTTTAGTTTTTTATGATCTATTATATTTTTTAGTGTTTTCAGTTTCTAGGGATTTTATGTCTTCTTTAGGTCTTTAAGGTTTTCTTAGAGTTTTGCAGGGTTTTTATTGTCCTTATTTATTTTTGGTTTTTTTTATTTTATGATTTTATTATTTTTAGGGTTTTTATGGAATTTTATGGGTTTTTTTGTTTTTTTGGGTTATCGGGGTTTTCATGGTTTTTGGTGTTTTTAGGACTTTAAAGGTTTATTTGAGTTCTTTAAAAAATTTATGGGTTTAAAGGTTTTTTATATTTTTAGTGGATTTAATTTTTTATGGAGTTTTACGAATTTTGAAGGTTTTCATGGGTTTTATGATTTTTGGATATTTTAGGGTCTTTTAGGCTTTTTATGAGGGTTTTTAGGGGTTTTAAGTGTTTTTTGGTGTTTAAATTTGTCATAATGTTTTTTTTGTTTTAAGGTTCATTAAATTTTTAGGGATTTTTTAATCTTTTTTATATTTTTTTATTTATTTGTATGGTTTATACAGATTTTAACGGTTTTTAGGGTTTTTACTATTTTTTTTGGTTTTTAGGTGTTTTTAGTGTGTTTCTGATTTTATGGTTTTTTAGGTTTTTTAGGGTTTTGAACACTTTTAGTGAAATTGATGAGTATTTATGAATTTTATAGTTTTAGGGTTTTTTTCATTTTTGATGGTTTTTGGGGTTTTTTGGGTTTTTAGGGTTTTATTGGGTGTTAAGTGTTTTTTGAGTTTATAGGATTTTAAGGTTTTTAACAATTTTCATGGGTTGAATGTTTTTAGATATTTTAGGGGTTTTTTAGGATTTTTTATTTTATCATAGAGTTTTTAAAGTGGTTTTATGGGTTTTATGGTTTATAGGATATTTATAGTTTTAGGGTTTTAAGGTTTTCAATGTCATTTATGTTATTAAGGGGTTTAATTGTTTTTATGTTTTTAAGGTTTTCATAGGGGTATTCTAGGGCTTTAGTATTTTTTACATCTTTAGGGAATTTCAGTGATTTTTAAGATTTTTAGGGGTTTTATAAATGTTGAGGGTTTTTTTGGGATTTCTGAGGTTTATAAGGTTTTTTATTATTTAGGGTTTTATTGGTTTTTTATTTTTTTAGGGTTTTTATGGTTTTTTGGTGTTTTTTCTAATTTTTATGGGTTTAATGTTTCTTATATTTTATTAATTTTATTCAGGAATTGATAGGGGTTTAGGGATTTCAATGTTTTTAGGGTGGGGGTTTAAGGTTTTTTGGGTTTTTTGGGAATTTAAATTGTTATTGATTTTAGCATTTTTAGGTTTTTTGGTGTTTTTTGTAGTTTTTGTGTTTTTTTATCATAGGGGTTTTTAGGTTTCTTAGTTTTTTTCATTTTAGGTATTTTTAGGGATTTTATAGGATTTATATGGTTATATGTGTTTTAGGTATTTTGAGGTGTTTTAGGGGTTTTATAGGTTTCGATGGTTTCATTAGTATTTCTTCTTTTTAATGGTATTTTTTGAGTTTTTTGGGGGGTTTTAATATTTTTAGATTTTTTAACCTTAATAGGGGTCTCTATGTTTTTTAAATTTTTTGTTGGTTTTTATTGTTTTTATGGGTTTTGGGGGTTTTAATTGTTTCTAGGGGTTTCATAGATTTTGGTTTGTTTTGGGTTTTTAAGGGTTTTCATCTTTTTTATGAATTTAGGGATTTTAACTGTTTTTAGGTTTTTAAGGTTTTCTTAGGGGTTTTCTTAGCGGTTTTCAAGGATTTTATGGCTTTTTACATTTTTGGATTTTTTGAGGATTTTTATGGGTTTTAGGGGTCTTTGTGATTTAGAGGATTTTAAGGGTTTTAGAGGGTTTTAGATTTTTTAGAATATTTAGGATTTTTAGGGTATAAAGGGTTTTTAGTATTTTAGGGTTTTCTTTGGTATTTTTATGTTTTTACGTTTTTTATTTATTTAATTACTTTTTATGGTTGTTAATGATTTTTATGTTTTTAGGGGTTTTAATATTTTGAGATATTTATGGTCTTTCAAGGTGTTTAGGATTTTTATTGTTTTTTAGGTTTTGTGGGGTTTTTTATTTTTTAGAGTTTTAAGGGGTTTTAGAGGTTTATAATTTTTTAGGAGTTCCAATGGTAATTAATGTTTTTTATGGTTTTTAAGTATTTTTAAAATTTTTAGGGTTTTTTAGGGTTTAATGGATTATAGTGGTTTTAGGGTTTTTAGAGTTTTTTGAGGTTTTAGAATTTTTTGGTTTTTAGGGGATTCAATTTATTTATGGTTTTAAGGTTTTATTACTGTTTTTCAGTTTTTAGGGTTTCTTAGGTTTTTTGTGATTTTTAAGTATTTTTTTAGATTTTATCAGTTTTTAGGGTTTTAATGATTTTTGAGGTTATCGTGTTTTTAGTGTTTTAGGTGTTCTTTAGTGTTTTATTAGTTTTAATGGTTTTAATTGTTTTAATTGTTTTTTAATGTTTTTTGGGATTAAAGGGGTTTTTGGATTTCTTACTGGTTTTTTTGTGGTTTATTGGTTTGTATAGATTTTGGGGGTTTTAGGGAATCTACATATTTTGTGTTTTCGGGTTTTTTGAGTTTTTTTGGGTTTTTTGGGTTTTTAAAGTTTTTAATTATTATAGGGGTTTAATGGATTTTTAGTGTTTTAATTGGTTTTAGGTATTTTATTATTATAGGGTTTTTATGGTTGTTAGGTGTTTTATGTTTTTAGGGTTTTTGGTGTTTGATGTTTTAAGGGTTTTAAAGGTTTTAATCGTTTTTTATATTTTTACGTGTTTTAACCCTTTTTAGTTTTATGTTTTTCATTAGTTATTTCATTGTTTTTATGGATTTTTATGTTTTTAGGTATTTATAGGTTTTTTATGTTTTTTAGGGTTTTTAAGGATTTTGAGGGTTTTTTGGGTTTTAGGGTTTTTTTATTTGGTTTTTTTTACTTTTTATAGGGTCTTATATTTTTTAATATTTTTAGTGTTTTATTGTTTTTTTATTTCTAATAGGGTTTTAGTGTTTTTAATGTTTTAGGTATTTTTTGGTTCTAAGAGTTTTTAGAGTCTTTTATGGTTATTTAGGGTTTTTTGCATTTTTGGTTTGTAAGGTATTTTAGGGTTTTCTTTAGTTTTTGAGATTTTTTACATTTTTTGGTATTTTTGGGTTTTAAAATGTATTTGTTTTTCTTACAGTTTTCAGGGATTTTCATATTTTTTTTGGGTTTAATAGTTTCTTTAGGGTTTTAGGGGTTTTGAGTTTTTTTGTAGTTTTTATGGTTTTTTAAAGTTTTAATCATTTTAATAGGTTTAAAGTGTTTCTTAGAATTTTTATTTGTGTTTTGGGTTTTTATGGGTTTAGTGGTTTTTTAACATTTAAGGGGTTTTTATTGTATTTATAAATTTGTAGGTTTGTAGTGTTTTTAAATGTTTTTAGTATTTTAAGGGTTTCATTTTATTTTTAGGGGTTTTTAGGGTTTTTACATTTTAAGAAATTTTTATGGAATTTTTATGATTTTAAGGTATTTTGGGTATTTATAGATTTTGAGGGATTTAGGGTTTTATTATTATTTTATTTTTTTTTTGGGATTTTTGGGGTTTATTTTTGTTTTTATTGTTATTAAATGATTCTAGAGTTGTTTTATCATTTTTAAGTGTTTAATGGGTTTTTAGAGTCTTTAGTGAGTTTTACCAGTTTTTATGATTTTTTAAATGTTTTATGGGGTTTTAGGGTATTTATGGCCTTTTGTTTTATTTGGTTTTTTGGTATTTATGGTTTTTATAGGTTGTAGCATTTTTTATTTTTTTCATGGATTTATGTGTTTTTAGATATTTATGGTTTTTCTGGGGGATTTCAGGTATTTTAAAGGTTTTTAAGTATTTAATGATTTTAAGGATTTTTTGTAATTTTATGTTTTTTTGGGTTTTAGGGATTTTGAGGGTTTTTAGTTTTTTAGGGTTTTATTAGTTTTTTAGTATTTTAAAGGTTTCTGAATATTTAAGGATTTCTGGGGTTTAATTGAATTTTAGTGGTTTTAGTCATTTTTAGGGTTTTTAGGTTTTTTAGGTTTTTAGGGGTTTTTATGTTTTTCATAGGTGTTTAGGGTATTTTTAGTGATTTTAGTGTTTTTATAATTTTTAGGTTTTAAGGGGTTTTAAGTGTTTTAGTTATTTAAGTTTTTAATAAGGTTTACAAGTTTTTTAATTTTTTATACAATTTAAGAGATTTTATGGATTTTTTAGTTTTTAGTGTTTTTGGGGTTTTGGGGGATATTTTTTGGTTTTAGGGAAAGGAAGATGCGAGGGTCAGGCTATTCCCCCCCCCCCCAAATTTATTAGTAAAGAAAACGAGAAACAACAGACAAGGGAGGGGAGGGGTCAAACAACCCACACCCGAAAACCCCTTACAACTCACGCAAAAAAAGAAAATAAAAAAAGAAAAACAAAAAAAAAAAAGAAAAAAACGCACAGAACTAAGTAGCCACCACCATCATCCATCATCAACCAGCATCCAACAGCTCACAGCTGACCAATGACCAGCATCCAAACTCAAAGAAACCATCATCCAGCACCTCCCAGCCAAACAACAACTAGCAACTAGCAAGTATAGTCATAGAGCCACATCCCTTCAGCACTTCCCAACTAAACAGTAACCAGAGACCAGTAGTACACCTTCCAGCACACGACAAATTCCCACAAAAGAGACTCATAGCCAACAACATCAAACAACCAGCACCAAAAACACCAGCCTCCATAATAGCCAGCACCTCCACGCCAGTCAGATCCATAGCCAGCAGCACAGAACCAAAGACAACAAACATAATACACCATCATTTTCCAACACACCCATTTCCATAACCACCGCTTGCAGAAGAAAGAACAAGAACTTTGTCACATCTCAGCCATGAAATAGACAACATTCCATCATGTCGCACCCAGCAGAAAAACTAGTGGAAGTAAATCTCCATCATCTAAGAGAAGGACCATTCCACAGCAGAACAAGACAATTGCATGCAATACCACACAAAATCTCCAAAAATCACATCTTCCAACAAGATCATGGTCCAACAGCAACAATAAATCACAACCAAAACAAGCATCACCACCACAGCGGCTAACAAGAACACAAAAAGCACCTCCAGAATCCAACATAGCATCTAACATGGAGAAAAAATCTTGAATATCGACAGCAGCAAGAAAAGAAGCAAGTCGAAAATGAACCTTGCCTCCCAGATCAAGGACCGCCATTGTCAGATCCACGGATCTTGAAACCCTAGATGCAGATTCCTGATCTATCGTGCTCGCACCACACCGCTAGATCTTCTTTTCAGCCATATACCAAGTGGATATGACCACCTTCTTGAGACAGAAGAGCACCGCCAAAGAAGACTGATGCCGAGAACAGATTCGAAGAACCAACAGGGATGAGCAGCGAAACAACATATTAAAGCAAGGACACCAGAAATTAATATCTGGGGCCATGGTTAACTTCACCATTGACCACGTAGACTTCACCCAAACCACTGAGAAACCATCAACGCTACCACCATGGAGCAGCAAAGACAGCATCTGAGGAAGAGGGAGGCCCAGATCTACCAAAGCTGGTCCAAAACATTGTGAAAACCAGACCAAGCCACCGTCGCCTTTCCCTGTCACAACCCACCATATCCCACTACCATCAAGCATCTGCCTTGTCTTCCACCATCTCACCCGAGGAGATAGCATCTGAACTCCATCTACACCACAAAGCTTGATCTCGAAGCAATCCACGAAGCTGATGAGAAGGATTTCAAGAGGGAACCTTGGAAATCTCCGCGTCGAGCGGGAGAGACCAGGAGAGAGCAGCGGCATCCTCTAAACGTGTTGTTGGATAATTAGGTATTGGTCTGGCCTATTGGTTTTAGGGGTTTCTAGTGTTTTTAGAATTTTATTGTTTTTTTGTATTTTTGGGTTTTTTGAGATTTTTAAGGTTTCTATAGGGTTTCATGTGTTTTAACACATTCAAGGGTTTAAAATATTTTTACAGTTTTTATTTTTTTAGGGTTGTTTGGGTTTTTAGGGTTTTGTATAGTCTTTAGGGCATTTCACGATTTTTAGGTGTTTGGGGGGTTTTAGTGTCCTTTGGGGTTTATATAATATTTATATTTTTTTGGTGGTCTTAAGGGATTGTATCGTTTTGTGTTTTTCTTAGGTTTTTTTAATTTTTAGTGGTTTATACATTTTTTGATTTTTAATTATTTTTCATGATTTTTATGTTTTTTGGGTTTATGGATTTTGAGGTTTTTCCTTGTTTTTGGGGTTTTATGGTTTTATTGTTTTATTTAGGGATTTTAAGGTTATTCCATGTTGTTTAAGGTTTTTAGGGGTTTAAATGGTTTTATAGTTTTTAGTGTTTTTAGAGGTTTTATTGGCATTTAGGGTTATTTTACATTTTTAGGGTTATTAATATTTTAGGGTTTTTAGCATATTTTTTTGGATTTTTTGGTTTTTAAGTGTCTTTAGGTTTCTAATGTTTCTGAGGTTTTAGGTTTTTTATGTTTTTAGTGATTTATATAGATTTATTATGAATTTAATATTTTATGGTTTTTAGGTATTTTTCGTGTTTTAACGGTTTTTAGGGTTTTTAGAGGTTTTATGATTTTTTTGTTTTAGGGATTTTTTTATTTTAAGGGTTTTTATGGGTTTTAGAGTATGTTAAAAAATTTGATGGTTTAAATGATTTTTAGTTTATTGAGTGTTTTTTATTGTTTTTTTGGGTTCTAGTGGGTTTTAATGTTTTTGGGGATTTATGGTTATTATGGTTTCATGGGGTTTTATGCTTTTTAGTGTTTTTTTGGTTTTTGGAGTTTTAATTATTTTCATGTTTTTAGAGGATTTATTTGCGTTTTTTTAGGTTTATATGGGGTTTTACATTTTTAAGGGTATTTATGGATTTTATAAAATTTTATGGTATTTATGTTTTTTTATATTTTAATGGTTTTTACTGTTTTTAGGATTTTAATGTTTTATGACATTTTTTCGTTTTAAGGGTATTTTTTTAGTTTTTATCATTTTTAGTGTTTTTAAATGTTTCGAGGTGTTTAAAGTGTATTAAGTGATTTTATGGGTTTTATGGGTTTTTAGGGTTTTTTTATGGTTTTATGGATTTTTTTGTTTCATAGGATTTTTTTGTCTTTAAACCTTTTTACGAATTTTATCAATTTATGTTTTCGGTGTTTTTAAGTGCATTTTGGTTTTTATGGGTTTATTTTGATATTTTAAGGATTTTAATTTTTTTCATTTTTATGGACTTTAGGATTTTTTATGATTTTATTTAGTGTTTTTAGGAATTTTGAGGGTTTATTAGGATTTTTAGGGATTTGGGTATTTTTTATGATATTGTTTTTTGTTTTTTATGTTTTTTTTGAGTTTTTTGTTTTTATAGTCTTTTGAATATTTTAATATTTTTTGGGGATTAAATTTTTTTAAAATATTTTAGTGGTTTTTATAGTTTTTTAATTTTTTTGGGGTTTTTATGGTTTTTATGGTTTTATCAGTTTTTAGTGTTTTTACCATTTATTATGTTTTTAGATGTTTTAAGTGTTTTTATGTTTTATGGTTTTCTTAGGGTTTTTAGTATGTTTTACATTTTAATGGGTTTCAGGGGGGTTTATGATTTTTATGATTTTTAGGGGTTTTGAGGGTTTTATGGGTTTCAGATATCCTAAAGTTTATTTAGGTCTTAGGGGTTTTTATGTTTTTAATGGTTTTTAGGTTTTTTATGATTTAGAGGTTTAAATGGATTTTAGAGTTTTTAGTGGTTATGGGGGGGGGGTTATGGGTTTTTGGATTTTTTTAATGTTTTCAGGTGTTTTATGGTATTTAAGGTTTTACATATTTTAAGGGGTTTTAATGTTTTGGGGGTTTAAAGTGATTTTTGGTGTCTAAGGTCTTCTTAGTGGTTTTAATTATTTTACTGTGTTTTTAAGGATTTAGGTATTTTGGGGGTTTTTTAGGATTTTTATGGTTTTTAGGGATTTAATGTATTTTGATAGTTTTAGGGGTTTTTAGGTTTTTTTATTTTTTTGGGGTTTTGGGATTTTTTGAGGTTTTAGGTTTTTTTTTTGTTTTTTTGAGTTTTTAATGTTTTCAATGGTTTAAATGGAATTTAGAGTTTTTTGTTGTTTATAGGGTTTATGGGGTTTGGGAGATTAATATGGTTTTTAGGGGTTTATTATTTTTAGGGTTTTTGGGTTTTTTGTTTCTTTTAGGGTTCTTAGGTTTTTTAGCATTTTAGGCTTTTTATGTTTCAATAGAGTTTTTTTTGGGTTTTTATATTTTTTACACTTTCGAGATTTTTTACTAATTTTTCATATTTTTTGGTTTATATTGTTTTCATTTATTTTTAAGGGTTTTTGGGTTTTTTATGGTTTTCTGATTTTTTATTGTCTTTTTTTGGGTTTTCCGAGTATTTTGAGTTTTTAAGTCATTATGGTTTTAGTATTTTTTTATGATTTTTGGGGGTTAAAGAGTTTTCAGATTTTTTAGTGGGTTATTATGGTTGTTAGAGGTTTTTAGGATTGTCATGGTTTTAGGCGGTTCTATAGTTTTTAACGTTTTTAGGGGTTTTAACGTTTTTAGATCTTTTAGAGGCATTATGTGTTTTTAGATTGTTTTGGTTTTCTTGGGATTTTAGTGTTTTTATGTTTTTCAATGTTTTTACATATTGTTAGGGATTTAATAGAATTTTAATGGTGCTTAGTGATTTTTAGGGTTTTATGTTTTTAGGGTTTGGGGTTTTATGATTTTTAACCTTCTTAGGGGTTTTAAGGTGTTTTAGAGTTATTTTTGATTTTAGTTTTTTTCAGGTTTTTAGTGGTGTAAATGCTTTTTAGGAGCTAAAATGGTGTTTTTTATTTTAGGTATTTTTAGTGATTTTAGGGATTTAAAAGAATCTGTTTCCTAGGGGTTTTATGTGTTTTTTGTGGTTTAAGGTTTTCTTAAGGTATTGAAGGGTTTTATGGTTTTTTAAGTTCTTAGGGATTTTTAGTAGGTAAAAAATATTATTATGGGTTGTTTTGGTTTTTTGGGATTTTAAAGGTCTTTAGGATTTTTATGGTTTTTTGTTTTATGTTTTTTAGTTTTATGGGTTTTAGATTTTTTTAATTTTTTAGGGGCTTAAAGGGGTTTTAATTATTTTAGTGGGTTTTAGGGAATTTATTGTATTTTAGGTGTTTATGATTTTAGGGGTTGTTATTGTTTTCACTGGATTTTAATGTTCATTAGTGTGTTTATATTTTTTCATTTTTTAAGGGGTTTAAATTTTTTCATGTTTTTGATGATTTATTTGGGGGTTTTATGTTTTTTTTGTGTTTTTATGTTTGTTGGGATTTTTATAGATTTTGTAGAATTTTATGGTTTTTAGAAGTATTAGTATTTTTTGGGTTTAATAATTTCTTGTGTTTTTAGAGATTCTTTTTAATTTTTATGGTTTTTATTATTTTTGAGACTTTTTAGTATTTTTAGGGGTGTAATGGTTTTTTAGAATTTTTAATTGGGTTTTAGGGTTTTTATTGTGTTTTGGGGGGTTTTCTGATTTTCAGGGTTTTAGGGTTTTAGGAATTTGTAGGGGTTTTATGGTTTTTAGTGATTTTTGTTTTTTAGGGGTTTTAATTGTTTTTAGATTTTAAGTTTTTCTTAATTTTTTTTTGGTTTTTTTTGAGTTTTCTATATTTTTTGGGATTTTATGTAATTATTAGTAATTTTACAGTTTTAATGGTTTTTATGGATTTTGGGGGGTCTAGGGTTTTTATGAATTTTAGTTTTTTAAGGTCTTTTTAGTTTTTAGCGTTTTTAGGTATTTATATTTTTTTAAAATTTTTAATTGTTTAAAGGGGTTTTAGAGTTTCTAGGTAGTTTTAGTGTTTTTATAGGATTCTGGGTTTTTATTGTTTTAGGGGTTTTACAGTTTCTAGTTATTAGAAATTTTTACATTTTTATGTGTTTAAAGTTCTTTAGGGTTTTATGGTTTCCAAATGGGTTTCCATGGTTATTTGGTTTTTTTACATTTTAGGGATTTTTATGGATTTTTAGGATTTTAACGTTTTTAGGGTTTTTAGGGAATTTTAGTGGTGTCATGGGTTTTTGAGTTCCTTGGTATTTTATGGTTTTAGGGTTTTTAGTTTTTTTATATTTTATGGGTTTTAAGGGTTTTTAGTACTTTTTTACATTTTAGGGGTAAAACGTTTTTTTAGTTTTTAATGGTTTTTATGGTTTTATGGGGTTTTATGGTTTTTATGGGTTCTTATGGTTTTTAGGGTATTAGGGTCTCTTAAGGGCTTAGGGGTGTTTAGGTTTTTTATATATTTTAAGCCTTTTAAGGTATTTATGGTTTTCCTTGGGGTTTCAAGGTTATATAGCTCTTTTTATATTTTTCAGGATTATTTGTTAATTTTTAGGCTTATAATGATTTTTAGGGTTTTAGGGATTTTGAAGGGTTTTTATTTTTAGGTTTGTTATGGTTTTTATGGTTTTCATTGATTTATAGTGTTTTTTTGTGTCTTTTTTAAAATTTTATGGAGTTTTTTAATGTTTTACAAGTTTAAAGGGGTTTTAGAGTTTTTAGGGGTTTTAAGTTTTTAATGGTTCTTATGTTTTTTTTTTGGGGGGGGGGGGTTTATATTTTTTTTGGGGTTTAGGGCATTTTATGGACTTTTATTGTTTTTTTATGTTTTGGATTTTTAGGGATTTTAAGTTTTTTTTGGTTTTAATGTTTTTTTAGGGTTTTTAGTATTTTTAGGTGTTTTAACATTATAAGATTTTTATGGGATTTTCTAAGATATTTTTGAGTTTTATGATTTCTTATAATTTTATGGATTTTATGGTTTTTAGGGTTTTTTGAGTTTTTTATTATTTTTAAGGGTTTATACTTTTTTATTTATTTAGGGTTTTTTTTTGAGATTTTAGTGTTTTAAATGTTTTTAAAAAAATTTAATGGTTTGAGGGGTATTCAGGGTTTTATGTATTTAGTCCCTTTTATGTTTCTAATCGTTTTTAGGGTTTTAAACAGTTTTAGGGGATTTATGGTGTTTAGGATTTTAAGAAATTTTTTGGGTTTTTAGAGGTTTTATGTGTTTTATGCTTCTAAGGTTTTTTTTTGGGGTTTCAGGTTTTTTATGGGTATTTACATTTTTAGGGATTTATTATTCCTTTTATGCTTTTTTGGTTTTAGTGTATTCTGGGTTCTTTTGTTTTTAGAGTTTTTAGTGTTTTTAGGGTTTTTATGGATTATTAGGGTTTTAAGGTTATTTATTTATGTATTTTTGGGTTTTTAGGGTTATTATTATTTTTAAGGTTTTATAGGGTATTAATAGTTTTATGTGGGTTTGTAGTTTTTATGGGTTTTTTGTTTTTTTTATTTATTGGTTTTTTTTTTATTTTAAGGGTTTTTATGTTTTTTAGGGGTTTTATTATTTTTAAATGTTTTAAGGATTTTTATGGGTTTTATGTTTTTTTTTCGGACTTAATTTTTTTGTTTGGGGTTTTCAATGTTTTTAGTATGTTTTATGTTTTAGGGATTTTTATGGGTATTTTGGATTTTTATAGTTTTAGGGTTTTTAGTGAATTTAATAGTTTTTTGGTTTTACGGTTTTTATATTTTTTGGGGGTTTTATGGTTTTTAGAGTTTTTAAAGGTATAAATGGGGTTTTATAGTTTTTATTTTTTTTTATTTTTATTTTTTGGGTTTTTTGGGATTTTAAGTGTTTTTATCATTTTTAGGTGGGTTTTTTTGGTTTTAGATGTTTTTAGGGCCTTTAGGGGTTTTTATTATTTTTAGGATTATAATTTTTTTCCTAGGGTTTTCCGCGTATTAAGTGTTTTTTAACATTTTAGGGAATTTAGGGATTTTTATGTATTTTTTCTGGGTTTTAGGGTTTTATGGAATTCATGGGGTTTTATGATTTTCTTAGGTTTTTAGGGTTTATATGGGTTTTTATGTTTTATGGGTTTTTAGAGTTTTTTAATTTTTAGGGGTTTAAATGGTTTTTAGAGTTTTTAGTGGTTTTTAGGATTTTATGGGTTTTTATGGGTTTTTATGGTTATTAATTTTTTATGGGTTTTAATTTTTTTTAAATGTATAGTTTTTATGGTTTTTAGGGCTTTAAAAGTTTTTTTGTTTTTTAGTTTTTTAGGTTATTTGGGGTTTTAAGTGTTTTTAGGTTTTAAGGGTATTAATGGTTTTCAGGGTTATTTAGGATTTTTATGATTTTATGAATTTTTAGTGTTTTTTTGGATTTTTATGATTTTTAGGTTTTTAGTGATTTTTTTGGTTTTTATGATTTTTATAATTTTTTTGGTTTTAGGGGGTCTTTAGATATTTTTTAGGTATTTTAATTATTTTTGATGTTTTTAACCCGTTTTAATGGTTTTTAGGGTTTTTAGAGTTTTAGTGGGTTTTAGGGGTTTTAATAGTTTCTGGGTTTTGAATGTTTTTAAGGGTTTTATGGTTTTTAGGGTTTTAGGGGTTTTAGGGGTTTCTTGTGTTTTTTAGTTTTTTTGGTTTTTTGGGATTTTATGTGTTTTTAGGATTTTATGTTTTTTTATGGTTTTCAGAGATTTTTTATTTTTATGTTTTTAGGTATTTTTAGGGATTTTATGGTTTTTGTGGTTTTGGGGGATTTTTAGACTTTTTCGATTTTCTCTTATATTTTGGGGTTTTTAGTTTTTAGTGTTTTTATGGAATATATATATTTTAATGTTTTAGGGGATAAATGTTTTTTTATAGTTTTTAGTAGGTTTTTAAGGTTTTTATGGTTTTCTAAGGATTTATGGGGTTTTTTTTGTTTTTAGGATGTTTAAGGAGTTTTAGGGTTTTTAGAATTTTTTGGGATTTTAAGTGTTTTAGGTTTTTAAGGTTTTCTTTTAGTTTTCCTGTTTTTTCAGTGTGTCTATGTTTTTAGGTATTTTTATTAATTTTTGGGTTTTTGGAATTTTGTTGGGTTGTAGGGGTTTTAGTGTTTTTTAGTTTTTATTTTTTAGTGTTTTAAAGGTTTTATTGCGTTTTATAGTGTTTTAAAGGGTTTTTAGCATCTTTTACTATTTATATGGTTTTAAAGGGGTTTTACAATTTTTAGTGAAAATTGGTGTTTTATGGGGTTTAAGGAGTCTTAAGGTTTTTAGGGGTTTTTATGGGTTTTATGGTTTTTAGTGTCTTTAATGATTTTAGTGGGTATAAGTGTTTTTTTGTTATTAAGGTTTTGTTTGATTTTTCTGGGCTTCAAGTATTTTTTTTGTTTATATATATTTTTAGGATTATTATTATTATTTTTATGGTTTTATTTTTTTAAGTATTTAGCTACTTTTTAGGGGTTTTAAATGGTTTTTTTTGTGTTTTTCTGGTTTCTTAGGGTTTTTTTGATATTTTTAGTTTTTTTATCGTTTTAATGTTTTTAAAAAATTTAAGGGGTTTAAGGGGTTTTTAGTGTTTTTAGTATATTTTAAGAAATATATGGGTTCTTAGGGATATTTATGGATTTTAGGCGTTTTTATGGTTTTAATATTTTATATTCTTTTAGGGGTTTTTGGTTTTTTTATCTTCTTAAAGGTTTTTAAAGGTTTTAAATTTTTTATAATATATTGAAATTTTATTAGGGGTTTTAGATATTTTTATATTTTTTGGGCTTTTTAGGGATCTTTAGGAATTTTACGTTTTTATGGTTTTTTAGGGATTTTTATGGTTTTTATGGTTTTTTATGGTGTTTATATTTTTTGACCTTTTTTTGTTTTTTAATTTTCTAAAAAAATAATGGTTTAAAGGGTTTCTTGAGTTTTTGTGGGGTTTTATGGTTTTTATGTTTATTTTGGGGTTTTAAGGTTTTTAGGGGGTTTTGTGTGTTTTGTGTTTTTTTATGGTTTTTGAGAATTTTTACTATTATTTATGTTTTCTTGGAGATTTAAGTGTTTCAACATTTTTATGGTTTTCTATGGGATTTTTAGGATTTTTATATTTTTTTTAAAAAAATCTTAGGGATTTGAGGGCATTATGATATATATGGGTTTAATGGATTTAAGTGATTTTTTTCTTTTTTGGTTTTTATGGTTTTTTCGGTTTTTTCGGCTTTTCAGGTGTTTTATGGTTTTTACAGTTATTAAAAAATTTATCAGACTAAAGTGTTTTAAAAAAATTTAGTGGGTTTTTTTTAATATTTCAGTTTTTATATGGTTTTGTGTTTTTTTATTTTTTTAATCGTTTAAGGGGTTTTCAGGTTTTTTAGTACTTTTAGAGTTTTTAGGGGATTTATGTGTTTTTATTTTATTTATTTTTCTTAGGTTTTTTTGGTTTTCAGAGGATTTTAAAATTTTATGGATTTTATGTTTTTTTTTGGATTTTTAAGAATTTTATGGTTTTTTGGTATTTTGATGCTTTTTATAGTTTATAGGTTTATTTTTGTTTTTAGGGGTTTTATGTTTTTCTGAGTTTTTTTAATGTTTTTATGGGTTTAATGGGGTTTTAGTGTATTCATTGGGTTTTTATGGTTTTTATGGGTATTTTGGTGTTTTAATGATGTTTAGTGTTTTTATGGGGGGGTTAGGGTTTTAGAGTTTTTTTGATTTTTATGGGTTTAAAGTGAATTTATCTTTTAAAGGATTCTATAGTGTATGTAGGGTTTTTATGTTTTTACTAAATTTATGGATTCTTTCAAATTTTCATGGTTTTTAGTTTTTTTTTGATTTTATGGGGTTCTAGGTTTTTTAACGAGCTTTTAGGGTTTTTAGTTTTTTGGTGTTTTTATATGTTTTCAGAGTTTTTAGAGTTTTTTGGTGTTTAATGATTTAGGGGTTTTATTTATTTTTATTTTTTAGTGATTTTTATGCTTTCTAGAGGTTTATGGTTTTTAGGGTTTTAGGGTATTTGAGGGTTTTTATCATTTTTATGTTATTTAGGATTTTTAAGTGTTTTAGGATTTTTATGGTTTTCATAGGGGTTTTCAATGTTTTTATGGGCTTATATGTTTTTAGGGATTTTAGGGGATTTTTAGGAATTTTAATTTTTTTTGGGGGTTTTGGTATTTTGAGAGATTTTAGGGGTTTTCGGGTTTTTATTTATTTTTTGGGCTTTTTGGGTTTTTGAGTTTTTTTGGATTTTACGGGTCTTTATAGATTTTAAACGTTTTAGGGCTTTGAAGGGATTTTACAGTTTTTAATGGTTTTATGGTGTTTATGAGTTTTAGGATTTTTATAGTCTTAAGGGCCTTATAGGTTTTAGTAGTTTCGAAAATTTTAATGTTTTTAGGGTTTTTAGCGTTTTTAGGTTTTTCGAGAGGCGGTCTTCCCGCTCTCAGCCTCCTGCTCCCTCGCGATGCCATAGCTGCGGCGATGGCCACTGCTCCGGTCCCTCCCCCTCTGGGGGAGGGACCTCTTCCGTCCATAGAAAGTCGTGGCCCTTTCGTCCCCTTATCTAACCCAGACTCCCCTCCCTCTTTCTGATCCATCTCTCTCAGCCCTAAATTCCCCAACCTGTTCGAGGGATGTTCGGCTCTTTCAATCATGACATCAGAATTTATAGCTGCTTCCTCTCACCTCAGCCTGACTCTAGTAGCTTGATTTAAGCATCACCGTCCATCTATGGACATATTTTACTGATTTTTTTTCAGTTCATGGGGTTTGGAAGATCGCACAACAGTTGGCCTTCTCGATGACAAGAACCTTATGATCCGCTTTGCGTCTGAGGGTGATATGATCCAAGGCTAGTCCAGTCATCCTCGCTTATGAAACATCTTTCACTTCTTCCTTTTCAGATGGTCGGAGGACATTATTATGAAGCAGGACTCTCCTTCTACGACAGTTTTGGCTAGTTTCCCCGAGCTTCCTCTCCCTTTTCAGAATCCCTCAATCATTCGAATGCTAGGTAATTTAGTTGGAAGATATTTGTGCTCAGATAGCAGAACTAGGGCTGTTTGTCACCCGGTCTCTCCACGAATATGTGATGAAGTGGATGTTTCGAAGAGTACAATTGATTTCGTGTGGATTGTTGTAGGTGATGAATTTCAGTTTAAGCAACCTGTTGTCTTTGAGACATGGGTTGATGTTTTCTCCTCATGAAACAAACTTGGGCATCAAAAGGTAGTGTGCAGGAGAGGGTATGAGAACTGTATCTAGTTGAAGGAGGCATAAGAGCCGGTCTCTCATTGATTTAGCTCCCATAATTGATTCACAGTATGACAAGATGTGTAATAAGATCCAAGTATTGAGAGTTAATGACATTTCTGCAAGGTTGCTTAATGATTTAGGCGCTCCCAAGTTGAAAGAGCAGTCCTTAGGAGGTCCTTACTCCATGAATGCTCTCTCCTTTAGTGAGACTATTAAGGGAGGAGGGGTGAATTCTTGCCAAGTAACTGTACAACACCCAATCCAGGGTAGTGTGGGTATTATAGCTGAAGGAAGGGTTCTTGAGGAGATACAAAACATGGACGACACAGGGGTAGTGTCTCCACAACACTGGGTGTCTGTACATTGAAAATATTCTATGTCTATCTTGATACATAATAGTTTCTCAGCACTGAAATAGGCTGGTAAAGAGAATGTAGACTCTGAAGGATGGAAAACCATCATCCCAAGAAGTAAGAGGAAATAGGCCGGTTCGAGACACACGAACAATGAGGAATCCAGTGATATAGAATGGGATTCTCCCCCAGACATGGTCTACGATGAAGACCAACTTGTGGGAATTGGATCAAGGAAAGGGAAACAAAGAAGCATCATGAATGGGAATTTCCCGGTCCTCAAGGGGAAGAAAAAATGAATATCCCATAAATATTATTCAGACACCGCAAAGAAAATAGTCACCATATCATCAGGGAAGGCAGCGTGTAAAAGTGTAAGAGTTGTACCGCAACATCCTCCATCGACTGCATGTGTAGAACTGACCTCCAGCATGATGAGTAAGTATAATTACTCAACTGTTGTGGGAGATTATAAGGGGAAGGAGTTCCTAGGATCGAATAAAGGCATGTACAAAGAGAGAAGACAACGAGAAGTAGGATGGGAGAAAAACCTTACAGCAGATCTAACATCTGAGCTTAGAATGGTGGGGGTGTTGGGGGAGTGGGATAAAAGTGGTGGTGCACCACTGGTGATTGCTTCTGGTTCGCAGCATGCAGATGGTCTAGAGGCCACAGACAAGATTGCAGACCTCCTTTTGCATTCTGACGAAGAGATGGTGGAAGCTATCTTAACCATTCAAGCTTCCAGATATGATGTAGAAAGGATTAATAGACTTTAAATGAAAGTTGATACAAACATGGAACATAGTCGATGGATCAAGAAACAATTTATAATTCTGACGAGAGGCTTTAATGACAACAATTTAATAGTGGAGGAGTTCTTAAAGAGAAGGGAAAAACTGGCCCAATAATTTGAAGACATTCTCAAAGAAGGTCAGAACAAAGAGGTAATAGATCTATCTTGGAAACTATATTGGGAGGTCTCATCTAATAAGTTTAATTAAGCCTTTAAAGATTTTGTTATGTGATACTGTGTTTTATGCTTCTAGTTGTACTTGATGGTTTTACACTTTTTCCAAAAAAGTGTTTTAATAAAAAATTAACTTAGTTGTAGTAGGTTTTTTGAGGTTTTAAGAGTTATTAGGTTTTTGAGGTTTTCTTAGGAGTTTTATGGTGTTTTTTATTTATTTATGATCTTACTTATTTTTATATATTATTATGATTATTATGGTTTTTTAATGTTTTTAGTGATTTTGAGTGTTAATAGGGTTTCTATAGTTTTTAGGGTTATTTGGTTTTTGGTTTTTTAGGGTTTTTTTGGTTTTTTTTGTTTTTATGGTTTTTTGGAGTTTTTATGGTTTTTTAGATTTTTTATAACTTTTAGTCATATAAAGTGTTTTCAGAGTTTTTAGTTATTTTTAGGGGTTTTTTAGTTTTTTATGGTTTTTAATGTTTTATGGGATTTTATGTGTTTTTTGGGGTTTTTAGGTCATTTTGGGTTTTTAGCTTTTTTGGGTTTTCAGTGTTTTAATTATCTTAATGTTTTTAATTTTTTACAAGGGCTTTTAGGGTAGTTAGGGTTTTTAGGTTTACTGGTATTTATAGGGAATTTAAGGATATCTATATTTTTTTGTATTTTGGGAATTTGAGGGTTTTTTTAGGATTTATGAGTGTCTCTTGGGATTTTTATTGGGTTTTTAGGTTTTTTAGGTTTTTAGTGGTTTTCAATTTTTTTAGGTTTTTAAGATTTTATTAGGGTTTTCAGGGTATTTTATGTTTTTACGGATTTATTTAGGATTTTAGGGGTTTTAAGGCTTTTAGGGATTTAGAGTGCTTTTAGCTTTTTTTAGGGTTTTTAGGTGTTTATGGGGATTATTATTTTTTAGGATTTTTAAATATTTCTTGATATTTTAAATGTTTTAGGAATTTTAATGGATTTTTTAATTTTTATTTCGTTTGAGGGTTTTTTGGGTTTTAAAGTTTTTTAATGTTTTTTCTGGTGTTTATAGTTTTTAGGGTGTTTTTTAGGGTTTTTAGTAGTTGTTATTTTTTAGTGGATTTAAGTGTTTTAGGTTTTTAAGGTTTTTAAGGTTTTTAAAGGTATTTTCACTAATTTTAGGTGTTTGTTAAATTTTACGGAATTATAAGTGTTTTTTAGTTTTTTATGGTTTTTTGAGGTTTTTATATTTTTTTGGGGTTTTACTGTTTTTAGGGTTTTAAGGTTTTTTATGGTTTTTTGGGTTTTAAGGTTTTTTGAGACTTTTTATTATTTTAATGTTTTTACTGTTTTTAAAACTTTTAGGGGATTACACGATTTTTATATTTTTTATTAGTTTTATGGGTTTTAGGGTGTTTTGAGGATTCTATATGGCTTTTAGTGTTTTAGTGTTTTTATAGATTTTAGGACTTTTAGGTTTTTTAGTGTTTTTTATTTTCTTATGAATTTTATGGATTTTTAAATTTTTAATATTTTCTTATGGATTTTCAGCGTTTTTTTTGTGTTTTAGGGACTTTTTGATACTTTTATTAATTTTTTTTAGGGGTATTATGGATATTATTTTTTTTCAGGAATTGTAGTATTTTTTCTGTTTTTATGGTTTTTCTGTTTTTAGGGGATTTTTTGTTTTTAAGATTTTTATGGTTTTTTGTATATTTTTAACTTTTTAGGGGTTTAAAAAGTTTTTATTGTTCTCTGTGTTCTACAGGGTTTTATATGTTTTTAGGGGTTTTATGATTTTAGATATTTTTATGGCTTAGGGGTTTTAGGGATTTAAGACATTTAAGGTTTTTTTGAGGGTTTTACCATTTATTTATTTTTAGTGGTTTAAAGTGTTATAATGTTTTTATTCATTTATTTGGTTTTTTTAGATTTTTTATGATTTTTTCCATTTTTAGATATTTTTAGGGATTTATAGGATTTTTTTGGTTTTCTATGTTTTGGGGGGGGTTCAATGTTTTTTAAGAATTTTAGGTTTTTTTGGTTTTTATGGGGTTTTGGGGGGTTGTTTTGATTTTTTATGATGTGTAATGTTTTTTTGAGTTTTTAAAGGGTTTTAAGGTTTTAAAGGTTCTATAGTGTTTTTAGTGGGTTTAAGGTCTTTTGGGTTTTCAGGGTTTTTATGGTTTTATGGTGTTTATGGGTTTTTGTGGTTTTTGGGTTTTGAGTGTCTTATAGGATTTTTTCGATTTTATTATTTTTTTTTCATGTTTTGGGGGTTTTAAGAGATTTTAGGTTTTTAAGATTTTCTTAGAGGTTTTCATAGGTTTTAGGGTTTTTTATGTTTTTTTAATTTTAGGTATTTTTTAAATTTATTTGTTTTAGGATTTTTATGGATTTTGAGAGTTTTTTAAGGATTTTGGTTTTTATGGTTGTATGGGTTTTACATTTTTTAGAGTTTTTAGGTATTTTAAAACTTTTTTATTTTTTTTAATGTTTTATAGGATTAAATGGGTTTTGGACTATTTAGTGATTTTTATGATTTTTATGGGTTTTCATGGAATTTATGGTTTTTTATTAATTTAGGGGTTTTATGGTTTTTATGATTTTCAGGGTTTTTAAGTTCTTTTACTCTTTTTTACGTGTTCTAGTTTTTTATTTATTTTAATTGCTTTTTTTTCTTTATGGTTTTATTAAGGTTTTTCATGGATTTTAGGGGTGTTTTATGTTTTTTATATGCTTTTTAGGGATCTTAAGGATTTTATGGTATTTTTGGGTTTTTAGGATTTTTAAGGCTTGTAAGGTTTTATAAGGTTCTTAATTTTTTTTTTTGGTTTTTATAGTTTTTAATTTTTTTTAGGTTTTAATATTTTTTATATATTTTTTCATTTTATTTGGGATTTCTATGTTTCTAGAGATTTTTAGTGTTTTTTATGTTTTTAGGGTTTTTAGGGATATTTAGTGGTTTTAAGGGGATTATGGTTTTTATGTTTTATAGGTTTTTTGGTTGTTTACGGTTTTATTTGGGTTTTTAAGGGTTTTTATATGTTGTAAATGTTTTCAGGGGATTAATTATTATAGGTTTTTTTATAGTTTTTATTTTTTTATGGGGTTTTAGGGTCTTTAACAAATTTTGGTGTGTTTTTTGGTTTTTAGGGGTTTAAATTCTTTTTTGGGTTCTTTAGGGGGTTTAAAAAATTTAGGTTTTATGGGGTTTACCATGTTTCTTGGGTTTTATGGTTTTACTAATATTTTAATGTGTTTTACTTGTTTTAATAATTTTAGAGATTTTATGGATTTTTTTTGGAATTTTATGGTCATTAAGTGTTTTTATTGAATTTTAGTATTTTTAATATTTTTAGGGGTTTTAGGGTTCTTATAGGGTTTTTAGGGTTTTAAGAGTTTTTTTTTTGATTTTTTTGGGTTTTTAATTTGTTAGTGTTTTTAACTATTTCAGCGGTTTAAATGGTTTTTATATTTTTAGTGGTTTGAGGGGTTTTATAGGTTTTTAAGGGTTTCTTTGGTTTTCAGACGATTTTATGGTTTTTACGGTTTTAGGGGTTTTCTTGTCTACTTATGTTTTATTATTTTTAGGATTTAGGGGTTCTTTGTCACTTTAGGATTTTAATATTTTCTTTTCTTTTTTTTGGGGTTGAATAGGTTTTTAGTTTTTTTGGAAATTTTATGGAATATTTATGATATTTATGGATTTTTTGTTTTTTATAGATTTTGATGGTTTTTTTCATTTCACAGTGTTTTTAGGGTTTTTAATTATTTTTAGGGTTTTTAATGGTTATTAGTTTTTATGGGTTTATTTGTTTTTAGTATTTCAACGTTTTCTTAGGTTTTTTTGGGTTTGTTATGTTTTAGGGTTTTTTGGGGTTTTAAGGATTTTAATAAGTTTTTAGGTTTTTTATTGATTTTGGGGGTATTGAGGGTTTTTGGAGTTTTATGGGTTTTCGGGGGTTTTAGGGATTTTATAATTTTTTATTTATTTTAATTTATTTTAGTCTTTTTTAATTTCTTAGGCGTTTAATGGGTTTTATTGTTTTATGTGGTTTTTTAATGTTTAATGGGGTTTTAGGGATTTTATGGTGTTTAGGGGTAATTGGGTTTTATCTTTTTATATGTTTTTTGGGATTTTCTGTGTTTATAGGTTTTGAATATTTTCTTAGGGGTTTTCCAAGTATTAGGGGTTTTTTATATTTTATGGCATTTTTAATGTATTTTTGGATATTTTTCATTTTTAGGGTTTTTAGAGATTTTGACGGGCTTTAGGGGTTTTAGGGTTTTTATTGATTTCTTTGGGTTTTAGAGATTTTTTGAGTTGTTAGTGTTTTTAAGGGTTTGTAGAGCCTTCAACCATTTTATGGGTTTAATATGTTTTTTGATTTATTTAGTTATTTTAGGGTTTTATGTGTTTTAGGGTTTCTAGGATTTTAGGGGGTTATTGTTTAAGGGTTTTATGTTTTTATGGTTTTTGTATTTTTTTAAATTTTCGATTTTTTACTGTTTAGGTGTATCTATGTTTTTATTATTTTCTTAGGGATTTCATTGTTTTTGTATGTTTTATGATTTAAGGTTTCTTTAGGATTTTTTTGAGGTTTTAGGGTTTTTTAGTGATTTGTAGTTTTTTTTGGTTTTTTGGTTCTTAGGGTTTTTATAGTTTTTTAGTGTTTTAGAATTTTTATGTTTTTATTGGTTTTAGGTGTTTTTTATTTATGTTTTTCATTGGGTTTTCAGTGGTTTTAGTGTTTTTTACATTTTTAGAGAAATTTAGGGAATTTTTTGAAATTTTATTAGTTTTTACGGTTTTTATGGATTTTCTGGGTCTTGGGGTTTTCAATTTTAGGGTTTTAAAGTTATGTAGTATTTTTAATGTTTTAAGGGGTTTAAAGGGTTTTTATATTTTTTTTACTGGTTTAAGGGGTTTTTTGGGTGTTTATGTTTTTTATGGGATTTTATGGTTTTTAGGGTTGAGGGTTTTTTTTGGGGTTTTTAACTTACACCAAATTTTTAGGGATTATAAGTTTTTATACGTTTTTATGGTCTTCATGAGGTTATTTAGGAATTTTTGGTTTTTTTGGTTTCTATGATTTTTTTTGTATTTTTTGGTTTTATATTTTTTTTATGGTTTTTAAGGATTTTGATGTTTTTTCGTTGTTTTCTTGTTTTTTTAGGGGTCTTTGTAGTTTTTAGGGGATTTAAACTTTTATATTTTTTTCAGGTTCTTAGAGGTTTTATGTGTTATTATGTGTTTATATCTTAGTTATTTTTTTTCTAGGTTTTGAGTATTTTTTTATGTTTTTAGGGATTTTTAGGATTTTTTATTGTTTTTAATGGATTTTAAGATTTTTAAGGAATTTGAGGGGCTTTAGGGGTTTTCATGGGTTTTAGTGTGTTTATCGGTTTTTCAGTTTTTTTTTTGGTTTTCAAGGAATTTTAATGTTTTTTCTATTTTTTAACATTTATAGGGGTTTGAAGGGTTTATATATTTTTAGTGGATATTAGGTTTTTTAGGGGTCTTTAGGTTTTAAGGTTTTAAGGTGGTTTTATGGTATTTTGGGTTATTATTATAATTTGGTTTCTTAGCGACTTTATGTTTTTTATTTTTTAATGTTATATTTGTGGTTTTTTAGTGTTTTAGGGTTATTTTACATTTTTAGGGATTTTAGGACATCATAGTATTTTTATGGCCTTTTTTGGTTTTTAGGGATATGAGGGTTTCTAGGGCTATTAGGTTTTTTTGGTTTATTAGTGCTTATTTCAGTTTCATAGGGTTTTTAATGGGTTTATAGTTTTTAATGTTTTTAGGGGTTTAAAGGTGTTTTAGATATTTTAGTGGGCTTATATTTTTTATGGGTTTTAGGTTTTTACGGTTTTTAGAGGGTTTAATGGGTTTTTAGGTTTTTATAGTTTTTAGGAATTTTGCATTTTTTAGGTTTCCTAGGGGTTCTATTTTGTTTAGGTTTTAAGGTTTTTTTTGGTTTTTTTTGGTTTTTAGGGTTTCTTATTTTTTTTGTTGATCTTAGGGGTTTTTATTATTTTTACAGGTTTTAGGGTTTTTAGGGATTTGAAGGGTTTTTTACTATTTTATGTGTTTTATGTTTTTCTGGGGTTTTAGTGTTTTTTTATGTTATTAGGGGTTTATGTATTTTTATATTTTTTAATGTTTTAAGGGTTTTAAATGGTTTTGGGGCTTTTAGTGGGGTTTTAATGGTTTTTAAGGGGTTTTAGGTGTTTGATGTTTTTTAGAGTTTTAGGGTTTTAGTGTCACTAATTTTTTTTTGTTATTTAAGGATTTGTTGTTTTTTAAGTTTTTAAGGGATTCATTGAGTTTTTCATGGTTTCATGGATTTTTTTAAATTTTTAGGTATTTAATGGAATTGTTTAGATATTATTAGTTTTTATGGTTTTCAGAGTTTTTATAGATTTTGAGGGTTTAGGGATTTTATATTTTTTTTTGGGTTTTTTGGGTTTTTTGGGGTTTTTTTACTATTTTTAGATTTTTTAGAGTTTTTTACTATTTTTAGAGGGTTTTAGGGGTTTTAATTTTTTTCTGTGTCGTTAGGGTTTTTATGGGGTTTTTTGTGGTTTTTATTGGTTTTAGGGCTTTTAGGGATTTTAAAATTTTTAGGATGTTAGGGGATTTATGTTTTTTTATGTTTTTAATGTTTTCATAGTGTTTTTCTATGGTTTTTGGGTTTTTACGTTTTTAGGAATTTTTAGGTTTTTAGGATTTTTTTTTGTTTTTAGGGATTTTTATGTTTTATAAATATTAGGGTTGCTAAGGATTTTATAGTTTTTGGTGGTTTTCATGAGTTTTTAGGGTTTGAATTTTTTTAGAGTTTTTAATGTTTTTAGGGTTTAAATGGGTTTTATAGATTTCAGAGGGTTTTTAAGATTTAATGGGTTTTTGGGTTTTTTTAATGTTTTTTAGGGTTTATTTTTTTAGTGGGTTTATGGGTTTTTTGGTTTTTTTATATTTAGATTTGTTAGTGGGTATATGTGTTTTTATATTTTTAAGGTTTTCTTAGGGGGTTTTGATGAATTTGAGGATTTTTTTAAATTTTTATGGGTTTTTATATTTTTGGGGTTCAGTGATTTTTTTTGTATTTTTATGATCCTTCGGGTTTTTTGGGACTTTTGGTGATTTTAGGTATTTTCACTATTTTAGAGTTTTTATGTTTTTCATGGGTTTTACAGTTTTTTTGGCGTTTTATAGCATTTTTAGGGTTTTAAATCATTTTTTAATTTTCAGTATGTTTATTCAGTGTTTATGGGTTTTTAGGGGTTTTTAACGTGTTTTAATGAGTTTTGGGGGTTTTATGGGTTTTTGGCACTTAAAGGGGTTTTAGGGTCATTTTGGGGGTTTTAATGAGTTTTGGGGGTTTTAATGAGTTTTGGGGGTTTTTAACGGGTTTTTAACGGGGTTTAAGTGTTTTTAAGCTATTAAGGTTTTCTTATGGGTTTTCATTGTTGTTATGTGTTTCAAATTATTTCCATAATTTAAATTAATTTTTAGGATTTTTATTTATTTTTATTTATTTTAGGTTTTTATGATTTTTATGGGTTTTTTGTTTTTTTAATTTTCTGAATTTATTATTATTATTATTATTGTAGTTTTTTAGTATTTTTAAATTTTTATGGGATAAAATGGTTTTTAGATATTTTAGTGGTTTTTAGGGTCATTATGGGATTTAAAGTTGTTTTAGGGATTTTTTGGGCATTTAGGGATGTTTAGTGATGTTAGACTTTTTATGATTTTTTGTAGTTTTAAGTGTTTTTTGGTGCCTAAGGATTTCTCAAGGGATTTTAATGTCTGTAGGGTTTTTGTAGTTCTTTATAATTTTAGGGATTTTTAGGTCTTTGTATAGGATTTTATGGGTTTTTAGGGGTTTTGGGACTTTAAGGGTTTTTATAGTGTTTTTAGTTTTTTATGGTTTTTAGCATTTTTTAAAATGTTTAGGGGGTTTATGTGTTTTTATGGTTTTTATGGTTTTTTTATGGTTTTTAGGTTTTTATGTTATTTTAAATTATTAGGAATTTTAATTTTTTTAGAATATTATTTGGGTTTTTAGTGTTTTTAGGTACTTTTATGGTTTTTAAGGATTTTTGGTTTTTTTTGGGATTATGTTATTTTGAGATTGTTATGGGTTTTAAGGGATTTTAGTTTTTTTGAGTTTTTGCGGGTTATAATGTTTCATTTGAGTTTTTATTCTTTTTGTGGTTTTATGGTATTTTATGGTTTTTAGTGTTTCGTATGTTTTTATGGGTTTTAATTGTTTTTAATTTTTTATGGATTACATAGGGGATTTATGATTTTTTATTTTTATGTTTTTAGGGGTTTGTAAGTATTTTTATGATTTTTATTGATTTTGGGGTTTTTGTTGGATATTTGTGGTTTCTCTGGGGTTTTAGAGCTTTTATTGAGACTTTTAATATTTTCAAGGCATTTTAGTGTTTTTAATTTTTATTGGTTTTATGGGTTTTTACATTTTTTTATTGGGTTTTAGAGTTTTAATGGTTTTAAGGGCTTTTTTATGTTTTAGGGGATTTTAGTGGTTTTAGGGACTTTTATCATTTTTAACATTTATTATATTTTTTGGGGTTTAATGTTTTTTGTGGGTTTTATAGTTTTCTAATAGGTTTTCAGGGTTATAGAGTTTTTTATATTATTAGGGATTTTTAGTATTTTTATGGGTTTTTTTGGGTTTTAGGGATTTTGGGGGTTTGTAGGGTTGTTTGAATTTTTATATTTTTTAGGGTTTTTAGTTTTTATAATGTATTAAAGGTATTATTAGGTTTTTTATAGTTTCTTATGCATTTTTCTATTTTTAAGGTTTTTTGGGTTGTTTTAGGATTTTTATGTGGTTTTTTGGGTTTTCATGATTTTGATGGGTTTTAGGGATTTTAGGGGTTTGATGGTTTTTTTGGTTTTTTTGGTTTTTGTATTTTTATTCGTTTTATGGATTTTTTTATAGTTTTACAAAAAAAATTAGGGTTTTAATGGATTTTAGTGTTTTTATTGGTTTTCAAATCTTTTATGTGTTTTAGGGGTTTTAATGACTTTAGGGTTCTTATGGGATTATGAGAATTTTTGGGGTTTAAAGGTTTTTAGTGGTGTTTAGGGTTTTCAAATTACTTTTCATTGTTAGGGGTTTATAGTTTTTGTAGATTTTTTTATTTTTTTATAGGGGTTTTCAGGATTTCTTTTTATTTTTTTGTGATTTTAGTTATTTTTTAGATTTTAATTATTTTAATGTTTTTAGGGATTTTGGAGAGTTTAATGTTTTTATATTTTTTTGGTTTGTATGGTTTTATATATTTTTCTAATCTTTTATGTGTTTAACTTTTTTTTTGATTTTTTAGTGGGTTTTTAGATTTTTATTGTTTTTATGGTTTTTAAGGTTTAATGTGTTCTCTGTTTTTAGGGAGTTTCAGGGTTTTGGGCTATTTTGGGGTTTTCAATGTTTTAATATTTTAAGGTTTTCTTATAATTTTTCATGGTTTTTTGGATTTGTTCAATTTTATATATTTTTAGGATTTATTTAGGATATTTATGGTTTTTTGGTGTTTTTTTGTGATTTTGATAGTTTTTAGGGGTTTTAGGGTTTATTTTTGGGTTTAGGGTTTTTATGGTTATTTGGGGGTTTGGGTTTTTTATTATTAAAAGTATTTAATTTTTTTAATGTTTTTTAATTTTTTTAGGGGTTCAAATTAATTTTAGAGTTCTAAGTGATTTTAGTGTTTCAATCTGTTTTGAGGATTTTTAGGGTTTTAGTATATATAATGTTTTTATGTTTGTAAGTGTTTTGGGGGGTTTATGGTTTTCAAATGATTTTTAGGGTTTTTATGGGGTTATAGGTTTTATTGGGTTTTTATGACTTTTTTGGATTTTATGGGGTTTTAGGGTATTTAGTGATTCTAATTGTTTTAGGGATTTTATGGGGTTTTTAGGCTTTTTTGATTTTTTTAATGTTTTTAGAGTTTTTTTAACATTTAAGAGTTTTAAAGTGGTTTTATTGATTTTAGTGATTTTTAGTTGTTTTTTTGGGTTTAGTTTTTTTAATATTTTGGGATATTTATAGTTTTAGGGGTTTTTTATAGAACTCTAAAAAACAATAAAAATCATAAAAAAATTAAAAACAAAAAATCCTAAAAAAACGCCCAAAAACATTGAAAACCCTCAAAGTCCATAAAACCCTAAAACCCATAAGAATAATAAAAAACCCTAGAAACATAAAAACCCATAAAAACCCATGAAACTCACTACGAAACCCTAAAAACAATAAATCAATTTAATCCCTGAAAACCCCTAAAAACGATAAACACCCTAAAATCCAAAAGGCCCAAAAATGCTAAATATATTTCTAAACAATAAAAATCCATAAAATCCATAAAATCACACTAAAATCCAAAAAATCACACTAAAATCTATAAAAACAATTTAAAACCCTAAAAATGTTAAATAAACTCTAAAAACATATAACCGATAAAAAAATAAATAAAATCCATAAAAAACCGTAAAAACCCCAAAAAAATGTTAAAGAACGCAAAAAACGCTCCAAATCGCTAAAAACCTAAAAACAATAAAAATCATAAAAAAATTTAAAATCCTATAAAAATTAAAAAACCATAAAAACCTGGAATAACCATATGAAAGTCATAAAAATTTTAAAACACTTAAAATCCATAAATCCTAAAAAATTCTAAAAACCCTAAAAACTCAAAAACACTTCAAAATCCCAATAAACCCCCAAAAAACCATAAAACTCCTGAAAATAACTAGAAAACACTAAAAATAGAAAAGAACCTAAAAAAGTGTTAAAACCAAAATAACCTTCAAAAACAAAAACCACTTAAACCCCCTAAAAAACATAAATATTCTATAATCCTTAAAAAACAAACACCCTAAAAACCAAAAACCGCATAAAAACCCAAAAAAATATAAAATAAAAATCCATTAAAAACCTAAAATCCACTAAAAATATAAAAACCCAATAAACCATTAAAGTTGTTAAACACATCTAAGAAACCTTAAAACCCCAAAATGACCCTAAAACCCTAAAACCCATTATGTCCATCCAAATCCCAAAAAGACTTATAAACCATAAAAATAAAAAAAAACCCTAAAAATCCATAAAAAAAGTAAAACAAAATAAAACCACAAAGAAAACTTTAAAAACCAAAAAACAATTTAATTCCACAAAAAATATAAATAAAAAAACCTAATAACCCATGAATAACTTAAAAATAATAAAACTCTCAAAGTCACTAAAAACCGATAAAAATCCTAAAAAGACCTAGAAATTAGTAAAAACATAAAAAACCTAAAAACCTAAAAACCTTGAAAACCCCTAATAAACCTTTAAAACCTAAAAAATCACGAAGCCCCTAAAACCTAAAAAATTCCTAAAACCTTAAAACCCCAAAAAACCCATAAAAAACTCTAAAAATCCTAAAAAACATAGAACTCTTAAAACCTATTAAAACCACTAAAACCACGAAAAATTATAAATACCCTTCAAACTCCTAAAAATGTTTAAAAATACTAAAAACATAAAAAAAATACAAAACCCTAATTAAAAATAGAAACCCCTAAATACTCTAAAATTCATAAAAACCATAAAAACCTATTAAATCCCCCAGAATACCAAGGGACCCAAAAAATCATAAAATACCTAAAAAAGCCATATAATCCCTAAAAGTAAAAAAATTATAAAAATATAATAAACCGTAATAAAACGATAAAAACCTAAAACTATTTAAATCCCTAAGAAACATAAAAATGATTAAAATCCTAAAACCCAAAAAATCCCTAAAAACCTAATAAACCATAAAAATTAAAAAAAAGGTCATAAATCCATTAAAATTTAAAAAACCCCAAAACCACTGAAAACCCCTAAGAAAACATAAAAACCCCAAACACTATTATAAACCTTAAAACTCCTAAAAACACTAAAACACTAAAAACCCTTAAAAATATAACCCTAAACACCATAAAACCCCTTAAACCCTTAAAACCCCTAAAAACAAATTAAAACTCTAAAAAAACCCCTGAAAATCTACAAACCCTTTAAATCCCTAAAATCATTAAAAAATACAAAAAACCTTAAATTATCAAAATAAACCAAAAACCCAAAAAACCATAAAATACTAAAAACCCTAAACACCCCCAAATCTAGAAAACCCTAAAACCATAAAAATAAAAAAAACATAAAAATTCCCAAAACAAAAAAACTGAAAAAACCCGTAAAATTCCACAAAATTCCTTAAAACTATAAAAAAAACATATATCCCCTAAAACCCAAAACACCCTCAAAATTACTAGAAACCCATAAACCCATAAAAATACTAAAAAAATAAATAAAATCATTAAAAAACGAAATACCTTGAACAGCCCTAAGAAAAAATTAAAACCATAAGAACAATGAAATCCACCAAAAACCGAAAAACGTAAAAAACATAAAAAAAACCATAAAAAGACCCTAATAACCGTAAAACCCCTTAAAACCCATAAAAACACCTAAAAACATATAAAACCCTAAAAATATATAAATTCCTCAAAAATCATGAAAAAATATATAAACCGAGTAAAACCCTAAAAATGTTAAAAAAATAAAAAAACCTTTAAACCCCTAACAAATAAAAAAATCCAAAAACACAAATGGCTAAAAAAAAAACTCAACAAACCCTAAAAATCCCAAAAAAATAAACCTAATATTAAAAGAATTCCTAAAAACAAAGAAAACCCTATATTCTCAACAAACCCCTAAGAAACCCATAAAACCCTAAAACACTTTAATATCCTCAAAACCATAGAAAATGATGAAAATACTAAAAATCATGAAAACCAATGAACCGCTAAAAACCCCGAAAACCTTGAAAACCCCCAAAAATAAAAAAAATAACAAATTTCCATAAAAACGTAAAAAACCCAAAAAATACCTTGTAAAATCTTAAAACCCTAAAAACCTATACAACTCCCAAAACCCTAAAAACCCATAAAAGCATCCAAAAAATAAATAACACTAAAACCTTAAAACCCCCTAAAACCTTAAAATCCTGAAAAAAACACTAAACACTAAACACACACTAAAAACACTAAAAACCCTTTCATCCCTAAAAATGTTAAAAAAATCGAAAAACATTAAAACCATAAATAATTAAAAAATACCCCTAAAACTCAAAAAAAACGTTCAAGGTTTCTGCTTGGAAGTCAATATGGTGGTCGATGCTCTCTCCAAGATGGCTATTGAGGAATGCTGCTCACAGTGGTCATTCCTTGCTCCTTCCTTTTTCACGTCTCATGTAGCCTCTGACATGATGGGTGCTACCCGCACATGAATGTACAAGTACCCCCTATAATGTTTTGTACCTTTTATTTTTATTAATTGAGGCGCCAAGCTTTCTGCTTGGCACACACCTTCTTTGCCCTAAAAACCATAAAAACATAAAAATCACTAAAACCCCTAGTGACCATATAAATCTTGAAAAGGACCTAAAAATCCCATAAAAATAAAAAAATATAAAAAACCCCAAAAAACATAACTTATAATTAAAAACATAAAATACTTAAAAACCCCCAAAAACCTATTTTTTTTTTAAAAAACCCTGAAAATACTACAAAAATCCTAAAAACCACTAAAAACAGAAAAACAAAAATAATCCATAAAACCCAAAACCCCATAAAAACATAAAAATCAACAAAAAACTCTAAAACCCCTTCAAACACATAAAAATGTTTAAAAACTATAAAAAAAATTAAAACCCTAGAAAACTCAAAAAACCCTTTAAACCCACAAAACAATAAAATCTTAAAAAACATAAAAACCTTAAAATCCCTAAAATCCATAAAAATCCTAGAAACACTTCAAAACAAAAAAAAACCATAAAAGTACCTATGGACAAAAAAACCATAAAAATCATATTAAATCATAAGAAAAACTGAAAAATTTATAAATATTTAAAAACCTAAAAACCCTAAAATTGATAAAATCTCTAAATGCCCAAAAAAACCCTAAAAACTGGATCAAATCCCTAAAACCCTTAAAAATCTATAAAAACCTAAAAATACAAAAAATTACATTAAAATGAATGAATAACTAGAATCTGGAAATTACTCTAAGAAAACCTTAAAAATAAAAAAAAACTCTTAAAACCCATAAAAAACCTAAAAATGATAAAACCCTAAAATCCCATATAAGACCCTAAAAAACCTAAAACCCCCTAAAAACCATAAAAACACATAAAAATAAAGAATTTCATAAAAATGCATAAAACCCCAAAAAAATCCACTAAAATTCAAAAAACAATTTAAACATATAAAAAGCTAAAAACTCTATTACAACTTTAAAAGCCATAAAAAACTCAAAATATCCTAAATACCCAAAAAACACATACAAACAATAAAACCCCAAAAAATCCAAAAAAACTCATAAAATCCTAAAAAGACAACGAATATACCAAAAACCCATAAAACTAATAAAAATTCTTAAAAAGAAATAAATATCACAAAAAATTTCAGAAAACCTGAAAACCTGTAACAAATCGTTAAAAATATAACATATCATGAGTCCTCTAAAAAACTAAATAAACCCAGAAACCATAAAAGCCCTAAAAATCCATAAAATCCCTTAAAACCCTAAAATTCTTAAAAAAACTAAAAAATCCCATAAACCCCTAAAAACCCACCAAGAAAACTAAAAACATATTAAGTTTATATAAAAATTTAAAAACTCCAAAAATCCATAAAAACCCTAAAAACTAAAAAAAGCATAAAAGTAAAAGAAAAAGAAAAAAAATCCATAAATACCATTAGAAACAAAAAAATTACCAAAAAACTTTTAAAACACTGAGATAATCATAAAAACACTAAAAAACATAAAAATTCTAATACCCCTAAAAACTCTAGAATCCATAAAACACATTAAAACCATAAAACCCCTAAAGCCAACTAAAAACTCAAAAACCCTTAATCCCATAAAAATTTAAAATGTTTTAAAAACCATAAAAACCCTAACGAATAAGAAAACCAAAAAAACACCATGAAACCCTATAAGAACCCGAAAGAACCCAAAAAAAATCCCTAAATAATTATTAAAATCCATAAAATCCCTAAAAATACCTAAACACCTAAAAAACCCTAAAAACCTGGAAAACCCCTAAGACAACCTTAATACCCTAATAAAACATAAAACTCCTAAGAACTATAAAAAAGGCTAAAAACACACCAAAAAACCGTTAAGAACTCTTAAACCCCCTAAAACCCTCAAAATCTAGAGAATCCCTAAATACACATAAAAATCCTAAAAGGAACAAAAAATCCATAGTAACATAAAAACCCATAAAACCATAAAAACCCACTATGAAAACCTTAAAATCCTAAAAAACACATAAAACCACTAAAATGATACCCCCCAAACCTTAAGAAACCTAAAATACTAAAATAACCCAAAATATTAGGACACCTAAGATCCCATAAAATCCATAAAACATACTAAAAATTCTAAAGACAATTTAAATCCCTATTTCATTCAAGACTCTAAAAACTATAAAAATCATAAACACTAAAAAAAATCCTATAAACAAAAAAAAAACAAAAAATCCACTAAAGAACTATAAAAACCCTCAAAATCCCATGAAACATTACAAACCCAAAAAAATCCTTAGAAATCCATAAATACGTAAAAACACTTAAAACCCCAAAAAATCCTAAACAACCCTAAAAGTCTTAAAAACCAAAAAAACCCTAAAAACCATTAAAATTTTTAAAAACACAAATCAACCATAAAAATCCTAAAAAATGTAAAAATCCATTAAAACATATAAAACCTTAAAACCCTAAAAAACCTCAGAAATCCTTAAAAACATATAAGCACATAAAACCCCAAAAAAATATAATTTTTTTTTAAAACCTAGAAAACCATAAATGTCCCTAAAACCCCTAAAACTAAAAAACATAGACACCCCTAAAAACTGAAAAACCCCATAAAACCCACTAAAAATTATAAAGACCCTTTAAACACATATAATCATTAAAAAAACTCTAAAACCCATTAAAACCATAAACAACTCAAAAAAAATCATAAAAACCAAAAAAATTACATAAAACCCTATAATCCCAAAAAACTGTAAAAATCCCTAAAAACCCAAAGAAAATAAAAATCCTAAAAATTTCCTAAAAATCCAAAAAAAACAAAACCACAAAAAAGAATAAAAACCCAATGAAAACATTAAAAACAAAAAACACTTAAAATATTGAAAAAAAAATAAAACCCACTAAAACCTCTAAACCCCAAAAAAACACTAAACGCCCTAAAAACATATAAAAATATGAAAATTCCCTAAATATATCTAAAACATAAAAAATAATAAAAAACCCTGAAAACTGCTTAGAAAACGTCAAAACCCGAATAATATATAAAACCATTAAAAACCTGAAAATGGTAAAAACCCTAAAACTCTAAAAAGTCTATAAAACCCCTTTAAAACCCTAAAAGCCCACTAAAAACTCTATAAACACTTTTAAGACCTAAAAATGCTAAAAACACTAATAACAAAAAAACCCAAAAAAATCCCAAAAAACCTCGAAAACCAAATAAACCCCAAAAACCCTAAAACCACTGTAAAACCCTAAAATAACTCAAAATCCCCAAAACCATAAAAAATCATTAAAGTTATTAAAAACACTTAAGGTCTCTAAAAATGTAAAAAACCCGACAAATGGTGAAAACCCCTATGAAAATGTTAAAACCCTCAAAATAGTTTAACCCCATAAAAACATAAAAATGTTAAAACTCTAAAAATCCCCTACAACACTAAAAATACCCAAAAAATCCTAAGATCACCTAAAATCCTGAAAACCGAAAAAAATCCAAAAAATATCTAAAAATACATTAAAGATCTAAAAAAAATCTAAAACCCTGAAAATCATTAAGAAAACCTTAAAAACATAAAAACACATAAACCCATAAAAATATATAAAAATTCTAAAATCCCTAAGAATCCATAAAATGACCGTAAAGCACTAAAAACCC
This sequence comes from Viscum album, assembly GCA_963277665.1. Classification (NCBI taxonomy): domain Eukaryota; kingdom Viridiplantae; phylum Streptophyta; class Magnoliopsida; order Santalales; family Viscaceae; genus Viscum; species Viscum album. The sequence continues at coordinate 1,959,031,530 of OY728127.1, forward strand.
AAAAAACCCATAAAAACCATAAAACCCCTCAAAACCCATAAAACCCCTAAAAGACACTAAAATATCTAAAAACACATTAAACCCCTAAAACGTCAGAAACTCTAAAAAAGAGTAAAAACCTAAAAAACTCAATAAACCTAAAATCTATACAAAATTTAATAACCATAAAAATCACTAAAAACCAAAAAACCATAAATATCCTAAAAACTCTATAAATACCTAAAATAAAGTAAAATAACTAAAAAATAAGAAACCCACTAATAAAATCATAAAAACCTTAACAGGCTTAAAACGCATACAATCCAAAAATATATATAAACACCAAAAATCCTTAAAACCCCTCAAATCTATAAAAACCCTAAAAAACATGAAAATTTATAAAAATCCCTAATATATAAAAAACATAAAAACCCCTCGAAAACTATAAAAGCTTGAATCACTTAGAACCCATAAAAACTAATATGCACTAAAAATCCTAAAGTCCATTGACACAAAATAGATTAAAACCCCCCTAAAATCCAGGAAACCCCTAAAACCATTAAAAACCCCAATACACCAAAAAACACTAAAACCCACTAAAAACAATAAAAACCCAAAAATCCAAAAACAACCAAAAAGCCTAAAAAACTGTAAAACCCATCAATATCCATAAAACCCATATAACCATAAAAAATTCATAAAAAATAACTATAAATATTTAGAAATGTAAAAACCCTAAAACCCTAAAAAACCCTAAGAAAACTATAAAATCCTAAAAAAAACATAAAAACCCCTAAAAACCTACATGATGCTAAAACCCCTAATACCCCCAAAAAAACTAAAAATCCTTAAGACCCTCACAATCCATAAAAACCTTTAAAAACTATAAAAATCCAAAAGGACCCACTAAAAACTCAAAACCACTCTAAGACCCTAAAATTGTAAAAAACTATAAAAAAAACATTAAAACCCTTAAACAAAAATCCCTAAAAATGTAAAAACCCCAAAAAAACATTAGAAACCCTAAGAAAAATTAAAACCCTAAAAACCTAAAAACACTTAAAACCTCTAAAAACCAATAATACACTAAAAACACTAAAAAAATCCTAAAACCCATAAAAAACTAGAAAACCCTTAAAATCACTAAAACCCCTAAAACCATAAAAATACAAAAAAAAAATACATAAAAATTCCTTATAATGAAAAAAATTAAAACCCTTTAAAAATACTAATAAGACCTTAAAATGTAAAATTACTTAAAACCTCTAAATATTATAAAAACACTAAAAAAATACTAAAAACCAAAAAATTCTAAAACCGCAAAAACCTCTCAATACCATAAAAACCTATAAAACTCAACAAAGAAACTAAAAACTATAAAAAACCCTTTAAACCACTAAAAACATTAAAAACTATATAAAACCTTAAGAACCCTATAAACTAAAAAAACCAAAAAATCAAAAAAAAAAATCCGAAGGAACCCTAAACACCCTCGAAATACATAAAAACCCCAAAACCCATAAAATCCAAAAAAATCCCTAAAAATCCAAAAAAATTAAAAAACAACATAAATCCCTTGAAAATACAAATACAAACATAAAACTAAAAACAATAAACTGGAAAAAACAAAAAAAAAAACAATAAAAACCCTAAAAACTCTAAAAACCATAAAACCCTTTGAACCCTCAAATTCCGTAAAACACTAAAAAAAGAAGAAAAAAACCATACAGAAGTTTTATAAATCCCCTAAAACGTATAAACCACTAAAACCTTGAACACACCTACTGAAACCTTAAAAACCTAAAAACACATAAAACCCCTAATACCTTAAAATGATAAAATACCTAAACCCCTAGAAAACCCTAAAAAATATATAAAATCCTAAAAATCCAAAAAAATCCAAAAAAAATATAAATAGCCTTAAAATCCTGAAAAACCTAAGAAAACCTTAATAAACATAAAACAACTAAAACCCCTATGAATACCTTAATAAACATAAAAGCACTAAAACCCCCAAAACCAAAATGGCTGCTAAAAACGATTAAAACCCAAAACCCATAAAACACACTAAAACCCCTCAAAATCCCTAAAAACCCTTAAAAATCATAAAATATCATAAAAATTACTAAAAATACATAAATATCCCTAAAAATGTAAAAAACATGGAAAACTATAAGAAAAACAAAAAATATAAAAACACTTTAAACCCTTAAAAACCCTAAAACCCCTAAAGACACAAAACAACTTAAAAAGATCCTAGAAACACTAATAACCCCTATAAAACCATAAATTCCCCTAAAAATTGTAAAAATAATAAAACCCATACAAACATGAAAGGCCACTAAAAACACTAAAAACCCTTTAAGCTCCTCAAAACCTTAAAAAACTATAAGAAACCTTAAAATTAATAATAACACAAAAAAATCCCTAAAAAACCAAAAAACTCATAATACCCCTAAAAATTCTAACAAAACTCAAAGCCTAAAAACCCTAAAAACCTAAAACCCTAAAAACCAACAAAATACCTAAAAACCTTATGAAACCAAACAAAAATCCTAAAAATACCATTAAATTCCCTAAAAACATAAAATCCCCTAAAAATCCAATATAACCCTACAACATTAAAAAATTCAAAAAATGTTTAAAACCCAAAAAATTAAAAAATTCTAAATAAACTTAAAACCCCTAAAAACTCAAAAAAACATAAAAACAAAAAACTTCCTTAAAAAGCCAATGGACTGCCAAAAACCCTAAACACTCAAAAGATTAAAAAAAAAATCACAAAAATACCATAGTTTCCCTAAAATATAAAAAAAACCCAAAAACCCTATAAAACCCTAAAAACCCATTAAAAAAATTAAGACCTATAAAAACTGAAGGAACACTAATAATTCTAAAAATCACTAAGAATCCTAAAAACCATAAAATCCATGAAAACCCAAAAAAACCCTTTAAAACCCCTAAAAATTCATAAAAACTATAAAAATGACCAAAAACATTTAAAACCCTTCACATTACTAAAAATAGTAGTTAACTATAAAAAATATTCAAAATCCTAAAAAACTCAATAATACTAAAACCCCAAAAAAAACCTAAAACCATAAAAAATCGTAATAATCCACATAATCTCTAATAACTATTAAAAACATAAAAAACCTATAAAATCTATAAAAATAAATAAAAACAAAAAACAGCTAAAACCCAGAAAATCCATAACAAAACCATATTAATCAAATAGTAGTTAAATTACATAAAAGAAAAAAAAACTCTAATAACCCTAAAAACCATAGAAGGCCCTAAAAACCCTAAAACCCCCTAAAACCATAAAACCCCTAAAACCATAAAAACTATAAAAATACATAAAAACATAATAAATCCATAAAAACTCTAAAATTCCTTTAAACCCCATAAAATTTTAGAAACTATAAAAACATTAAGAACCCAAAGAAACACAAAAAAAACCATAAAACCCATAAAAACCTAAAACTATAAAAATTGACAAGATTTCTAAAAACCCTAAAACACAAAAAAAATCCAAAAAAATCACAATAAAATCCATAATAACCTAAAAACCATAAAATAAATAAGAAAAAATTAAAACCAAAAACACATAAAGCACTAAAACCACTAAAAGTAAAAAAATATCCAGAACCCCAAAAAATCCCTAAAAACCATAAATAATCATTAAAATATTCAAAAAGCCAAAAAAATCTTTAAAATCAAAAAAATACATATAAATATTAATAAAAACTTTAAGAAAACCTTAAACCCTTAGAACACTTAATGCCCAAAAAAACCTAAAAACACTAAATATCCTAAAAAAACCCTAAAAATATCCTAAAATCCTACAACCCACTAAAAACATTAAAACCCCAATGAAACTTAAAAATCCTTAAAACCCTAAAACCCCTAAAAATCCCAAGAACCCCTAAAGACCATAAAAATCCAAAAAAGGGAAAATATCCTAAAAATATAAACAACCCTATGAACTCCAATAACCCTACGAAAACTATAAAACCCTAAAAACCCTTAACACCAATAAAAAACATAGAAACACTAAAATCTCTAAAACCACTAAATACCCTAAAAACCCACAAGATCCCTAAAATTTATAAAAAACCATATAATCCTAAAAAATACCTAAAAAGGCATAAAAATGTGAAAACCATTAAAATCCATGAAAACCACTCAAAACATTATATTATAAAAAAACACTATAAACATGAAAAAAAACTATAAGACCCTAAAACTCCTTAAAACCATGAAATCTCCTAAAGACCTTAAAAACCCTAAAAACTTCTAAAAATCCTAAAAAACTTCTAAAAACTATAAAACCCTTTAAACCCCTAAAAATGTTAAAAATTATAAATAACTCAAAACCCCAAAAAATATCATAAAAACCTATGACACAAAAAATCCAAAAAAACACTAAAATCCATAAAATTCATAAAATCCACAAAATCCCTAAAAACCCTAAAAATAAAAAAACCTAAAAAATCAATAAAAATCCCTAAAAACATAAAAAGCCCAAAACCCCTATAAAAACAAAAAGAAAACCTTAAACCCCTAAGAACACTTAAAACCCATAAAATCCCTAAAAAAATAAAATACCATAAAAAACCCCTCAAATTTCCAAAAAACCTAAAAACCATGAAAAATTCAATAAAACCTAGAAAATTAAAAAATAAAATACCATAAAACCCAAAAACACCTTAGAAATTCATAAAAACCAAGAAACAGAAAAAACCCCTAAGAACCCAAAAATGATAAAAACCCTAAAATCACCCTAAAAATATAAAAACCCCAAAAAATATTAACAGCCCCTAAAAACCTATAGGAACACTAAAAAATCACTAAATACAATGAAATCCCTTTTAAACCCCTAAATTTCTAAAAAATTAAAAAAACCATTAAAACCGCTCAAAAACTAAAAAACCCTAAAATTAAAGAAACATAAAACCCCTAAAAACACAAAACTCCTTTTAATACTTGAACACCCTAATAACCATAAAAATCATAAAAACACGATAAAAATCCTTAAAAACATAAAAATCCCTAGGAAGACCTTGTAAACCTAAAAATTCTAACAACACTTAAAACTTAAAAAATGTGAAATCCAATAAAAACCCTAAAATCCCTAAATAACTCTAAAAATACTCAAAATCTATATAAACCTTAAAAAATGGAGGTCAAAAAATATCCCTAAAAATTAAAAAAATGTAAAAACCGCTAAAACCCCTGAAAAACTCAAATAAAACCTAAAAAACCTAAAAAAACATTAAAACCCTAAACCCTAAAAATGATAAAAACAATAAAAACCCCAAATAAGTCCAAAAACCAAAAAACACCAAAAAACATAAAACCCCTAAAAATAATAAAAACCCTTAAAACCAATGAAAACCACAAAAAAATCTTTAAACCCCTTAAAAAGAAAAAACACTTTAAACCCTTAAAACTCAAAAATAACCAATTAAACCCCATCGTCCCCAAAAATCTCTAAAAATCCTAAAAGCATAACAATCCTAAAAAATACATAAAAATCCCTAAAAATGTAAACATTCATGAAAAGCATATAAAAACCTTAAAAACCTAAAAAACACTTAATAATAAAAATACATAAAAAGGAAAAAACTCTAAAAAACCATTAAAACTATAAAAATCCCAAGAACACCCAAAAATCCCTAAAAATTTTAAAAATCCTGACACCCTAGAAACCCCAATGAAAATAATAAAAACCTAAAAACATAAAACCCATAAAAACAAAAAAACTAAAATCGTAAAACCCTAAAACTATAGAAACCATAAAAATCCCAAAAACCAAAAAATACATGAAAACATAAAAAACCCAAAATACCCTGAAAACCCATAAGAACTGCTTAAAAAACACATACAACACTAAAAACCCTAACAAATACTAAAAAATATAAACCCTAAACAAACCCTACAACCATTAAAAATATATAAAAACAAAAAACCCCTAAAAGTATTATAATATCCTAAAAACCCATAAAAACCCTAAAACCCCATTAAAAACTCTAAAACCTGTTAAATCCATTTAATGGATAAAATACTCTAATAACCTTAAAAACACGTAAATGTCTAAAGACCCTAAGAATCCAAAAAAACAGAAACAAAAAAACCCTAAATCCCCACAAATCCCTATAAACCTAAAATCCATAAAAATCCCTAAAAAATATTAAAAACGTAAAAAAACACACATGAAAAACCCAAAGAAAACCCTAAAAACCATAAAAATTAAAACTCTTAAAAAACCTAAAATATGTTTAAAACCCAAAAACCATAAGGAAGAAAAAAACCCTAAAACCTCTCAAAATATCTAAGAAACCTAAAATCCACCAAAAATCCAAAAAAAAACCAAAAATCACTAAAAAATGAAAAAAAACCCATAAATCCATAAAATGCATAATAAAACCATAAAAACATAAAAAACATTGAATCCCATAAATAAATTAAAACCACTAAAAACTATAAAAGACCCTATAAACCATAACCCCCCCCCCCCCCAACACCATAAAAAATCCCTAAATCATTAAAAAACCTAAAATAATAAAATCTAACAGAAAAATTCAAAAACCTATTAAACTCATAAAAATAGAAAAAACACTAAAATAATTAAAAACCTAATAAAATAAAAACACTAAATACACAGAAACCCATAAAACCCCTAAAACCCCTAAAACCCATAAAAACCCCTAAAACCATAAAAATTCATTAAAACACTAAAACCCAATAAAAATACTAAAAATTCTCTAAAAATCCATAAAATTCCATAAAACCTAAACATCCTTAATAACATGATGATGAAAATAAAAAACCAAAAACCATTAAAAATCCTAAATAAAATAAAAACTCTAAAACACTACAAAACCCTAAAAATCCTAAAAAGCCCTAAAAACCCTAGAAACCCAAAAAATCCCAAAAAGCACTAAAAACAACAAAAATGATAAAAAACCTAAAAATATCAAGAAATAAATAAAAACACCTAAAACCATTTAAAACTATAATAAATCCTAGAAAACCTAAAAACAATTAAAACCCATAAAAACCTAAAAATTCTAAAAACCCATAAAATCATAAAAACTACTAAAAACCATAACAAACCATAAAATCCATAAAACCCTAAAACCCACTAAAAACTCTTAAATCTTTTTAAACACGTAAAAATGTTAAAAACACTCTCAAAGAGTAAAAACACAAAAAACCTTAAAAACACTAAGAATTAATAAAAAACCACTTAAATCCACAAAAATCCATAAATCCCATAAAAATTATAAAATTTCTAAAGAAACCCTAAAAACCCACAAAAACCTATAAACCATAAAACCCCAAAATAAACCCTTAAAACATAAAAAAGCTAAAATCCAAAAAACCCTAAAACCCACCCAAAATCCTCAAAAACCAATAAAATTCATAAAAATTACTAAAAATACCTAAAAATATAAAAACCCCAAAAACCCTCAAAATCCCCTAATAAAGCCTTAAATGCCTATAAAACTTAATATCCCTAGAATCCTAAAAAACATAAATCCCCTAAAAATTCAGAAAATATCATAAATTAGAAATCCCCTAAAATCCCTAAAATCCAAAAAATAATAAAATTCCTAAAAAATACCTAAAAATCCATAAAACATAAAAAACCCTAAAAACCTGGGAAAACCCCTGAAAACCTCTAAAAATAAAAAAAACATAAAACTACGAAAAACTAAATATGATAAAAACCATAAAACACCAAAATTTTCTTAAAACACCAAAACATTAAAAAAACATAAAACACATGAAACCCAAATACACTAAAAACTCTAAAAAGTCCTTTAAACCCCTAAAAATGTTTTAAAAACTCTAAAAAACCTTAAAACCCTTAAAAATACATAAAACATATCAAATTACCTAAAAACCCTATGAACGATAAAAATCCCAAAATTCCGTAAAATTTAAAAAACCATAGACTCCATGAAAACCCTAGAATCCTTGAAAATCCTAGGAAAACCATAAAATAAGAAAATTAGTTACAATGACTAAAAACACCAAAAACCAAAAACCCTAAAACATTAAAAACAAATAAAATCCTAAAAAAATTCAAAAAAATCAATTAATAATTTAAAAACCCTAAAAACTCTGAAAAAACTAAATAAAACCTTAAAAACCTAAAATCAGCTAAAAACACTAAAAACCTAAAAAAAGTTAAAACCCCAAAAAACATAAAAGATTATAAAAACCCAAAAATAACACAAAAAACATTAAAATAACATTGAACCCCAAAAACCGAAAACAAACTAAAAAATCATTAAAACCCCAAAAATACAAAAAAAAACCTTAAAAACACAAAAAACCCAAAAAACCCAAAAAACCCCCCAAAACACTTGAAATATATAAAAAAACCTTAAAACCATAAAAAGAGTAAAAAATACCTTAAAATACCAAAAAACTTTGAAACCCTAAAAACCCTAAAAAAATCAAAAAACCATAAAAAACTATAAGATTAAAAAAACCTAAAACCATAAAAACCCAAAATAACAATAAATACCTTAAAAATCCTAAATACCCTAAAAATCCATAAAAACCCTAAAAACCCTAAAAATAATGATAAGGCCCTAAAATTCACTAAAAGTATAAAAAACTAAAACACTAAAAATTCAAAGAAATGCATAAAACATAAAAACAATTAAAACCCCAAAAAACCATGAAACCCTTAAAATCCATAAAACCCTATAGAAAAATCTTAAGATGGTGCTTCCTCCGCTCTCTCACAATGGAGGTCATATTTGGAAAACATGAAGATGATGATGGGCTTCGTGCACCGCCCTCCCCCGCCGCGGGGGATGGGTCTTTCACAAATGACCGTCCTTTTGTTTTGTTCACAGCTCCAGGCCTACTGCCCCCTTTTCTGCGGATTGAGATTTTCCCCAAGGTTCCTGACCTGCTTGATGGGAATCCTCAGCTTCATCTCTTGTTCTTGGAGTTTAATTAAGCCTCTACTTTGCATAATCTGACCTTGGTTGCTCAATTCCCAAAATGGCGTCCCCCAGTGGATGTTTTTGGCAGATTTGTAGGATCGTGCTACGGTAGGTCTTGTTGAAATCTTTCTTATTCTAATTCGTTTTACATCTGAGGAAGATCTTATCCATGCCTGGTCTTCAGCTCCCTAGTTTTGCAATGGTGCCCGATTCTCATTATTTCGATGGAGTTTTGATATTAATTTGCAACGTGATTCACAGATGGGGGCAACCTGGGTGAGGTTTCTGGAGATCACTCTCCCCTTCCAAAACATGTCTATTATTTCTATGTTGGGGAACATGGTGGAAAGGTTCATTTATGTGGATAGCAGGACTCGGGCTCTATGCCATCCAGTGGCTCTGAGGGATTTTGTTGAGGTGGATGTTTCTAAAGAGCCGATAGACTTTGTGTGGATCGTTGTTGGCGACGAGCTCCATTGGAGGCAGCCGGTGATCTTTGAAACCTGGGTTAATTTATGTTCCTCATGCCGGAATATTGTACATGTTGATCAGGCATGCAACAAAGGTATTAAGGGGTCTTATGTTTTGAATTTGGCTCTGTCAGGGCATGGCATAGGACCGGTTTCTTCCAAGGCTTGCTTGCCTCCTCATCCAAAGGTCAGGGACATTTTTGCACGCCTGAGGGCCGACCTCAATTATGGTAGTGATTAGGAGTCAGGGATGGGTTATGGCATTTTGGGGCTGGAATCTCTGAATAATAGTATTGGTATGGATGAGGGCAATGCAGTGGTTGCGAATATTGATGATCATTTCAATAGTGAACTGGTCAGAGGAAGGGAGGTGATCCCATGTGGGACTTCCCTGTACAATAAGTTCGAGTTCCTGGTTTCCTTTGCACCAGAGGGTGAAGTTGCGGTACAGGGGGTTCTGGAGGAGCAAGGGATGAGGACGAATTAGCGGAAGACTGATGGGATTGGGGAGATACTCCATTGTGTTCAGGAACAGAATTGGATCTCTAGTTGTAAAATTGTTGAAGCTGAAATGCGGGATTTGAGCTGTGGTGGAATTGGAGATTATGAGATGCAGGTTTTGGTAGCAGGAAATAATGTGGAGGTTGGGAAGGATAGTGTCAATGGTGTTACTGGACTGCAAACTCATGGGGCGGTGCTTGTTAAAGATGCTTTGGGGGATTTCTATTGTGCAGCCGAGTAGGAGAAGGTGGTTGAGTAGGGGGCGCTGGCTAAGAGACAAGTGGTGGATGAGCGGGGGGGAGAGCTTTAGCAGGATGTGGCTCAACAGGAAATATGGGAGGTGACCAAATAGGGGGAGATATCTCTGCAATGGGAGCTGGTGAAGCAGGGCTTGGTGGCATGTGCTGAGAGAGAGGGGGAAGATGCTGCACATGGGGATGTGGCTGAGGAGAGGGTTTTGGAAGAAAATGATGAAGTCTCCATAGTGGAGGTGGTGGGGAAGGCTCGTCTCAAGGGCGTGGCTTCTTGAAGACAATCTGGAATGTGTTTATTTTCACCCGGGGTGGTGCTTGAGGGGACTACTGGAAAGGTTCGTATGACTACGCAGGAGAGGGTGACTGAAGGTGTGGCTGGTTGCCAGTCTACTGGACTGGAGTTGAATACGCCTGAGGCAGTGGTTGAGGGGGTTTCTAGTGATGCTTCCAACCATGTGACTGAGCAGGGGGAGATGGAGGTGTAGGTGTTAGTGAATCAGTTGTAGGAGGGGGCTGGGAAGGGGTGCGGGTAGGAGGAGGTCGTAGAGACGGTGGATGAGCTTGGGAAAGGGGATGATTCTACACCGGGGGAGGGGTTGGAGCCAATTATGGGGGGGGCATGAGGGCTCCCTGGATGATGGGGGATCCTCCACCAAGTCTTTGAAGACTGCTCCTAACTCCCATGAACCAGTGTTGATCGCAGTGGATGCATCAGAGGCGCTCGTCCCCTTTGGATCACTTGATGCTAAATTTGTTGGAGATGGGATGATTAGGGACAATGAGGATGGGAACACCAATTGTTTGGTCCTGAAAGACATGGATTTAGAGGACCCTAATAAGATGAAAGTACCTATTCATATTTCTCTTTTGCAGGAGGGAATGAAACCCTTGTGCTCTATGTTTTGGGTGGTGTGGCTCTGATGATGATTCTAGGATGAAATCCAACATGGCCTAGATTTTGAAAGAAAGGGAAATTCATGGAGATCTTTCCTCTTTTGGGAAAGAAGACGTTGTTGGGGGCCTATCCAGGGAGAGGTTTCCACCTACCACCTCTTGTTTACTCAACCAGGAGGACACTGTTATCCCTATTCAAGAGAAATATGGTGAGGTTGATGTTGTAGTCCTGAAAGGGAGGAGGCCATGTAAGGACTACTCTTCCATTCCGAGAATGGTTTCTACGAGGGCTTACGGAAAAGCTTCGAAGAACTCCTCTAGAAATCTAGGGAGTCCTGCTAAGAAGTAGCTGAATGTGGAGCAGGAGAAGATAACGGAGTGTTACACTAACTTCTTAACGCAATATGACTCTTCTGAATGGGAGTCAACAGACACTAATGCGGCCTCCGGTTATGGTTCTGAGGGAGACCCCCATGGTGTGGACTATGATGACAATGGTGGTGGGGAAGGCTGGTATACCATGTTCTGGTGTTTTTTCTTGTTCTTTTCTGCTTTCTTCTCTCATGTGGACTTGTTCTCTCTCTTTGTTTTCCTTTTGAGGTTTTTTGGGTATGGGTTGATTGACCCTACCCCGCCTCTATCTGTTGCGTATTTTTTTTATTAATAAATTTAGGGGGGGTCAGGAATAGCCTGGCCTCACACCTCTTATGCCTTAAAACCCTATAAACCACAGAAAAATAAAAAAACCAATAAAATCCCAAAAACATAAAATACCCTTAAACCCCAAAAAAGGACATCAAAACCAAAAAACACATTAATCCCTTAGAATACCTAATAATGATATAAATGCTAAAAAGATCATAAAATTTCTAAAAACCCTAAAATCCCTAAAACCATAAAAAACCTTAAAAACCCAGAAAAACCCAAAAAACTAACTAAAAACATTAAACCCCCATAAAACCCTAAAACCCCAAAAAACCATAAAAATTCTAAAAACCACTAAACCCCCAAAAACCAAAAAAAACCCCTAAAAAAATATAAAAATTCTAAAAATCAAGAAGAATCACTAAAAAAATAAAAAAACATAAAAACCTGAGAAACTCTATGAAAAGCATAAAAACTAAAAAAACAATTATAACCACTTAGAACCAAAAAAATGTTGATAATCCTACAGACCCTAAATCCCCTCAAAATCCCTAAAAACCCTAAAATCCATTAAAATCATAAAAAATCGAAATACCATAAAAACCTTCAAACCCAGAAAAACCTAAGAAAATATTAAAAACCTAAAAACAATTAAACCACTAAAATCCGAAGAAATTATAAAAATCCTAAGAACTCATAGAAAGACCCCAAAAACCATAAAACTCTTAAAAACCATAAAACTCATATAGACGTAAAAATCAAAAAAACCCCAATAAAATCCCAAAAAAAACCCACTAAAAACACTAAAAACCTTTTTAAAGAACTAAAAATAATAAAAACAAAAAAAACATATAAAAACAACAACTCAAAAAATCCCCAAAAAAACCCAATAAAACTCCAAAAATCCCAAAAAAATCGTCAAATTCCATTAATACCCAAAAAAACCATACAAATCATTTAAAATCATGAAATATCCCTAAAAAATTAAAAATATAAAAACCATGAAAACCCATATGAAAACCTAAAAAACCTAAAAACACATAAAATACCTAAAAACCTTAAAAATCATCAGAACCCTAAAAACTTTTAAAGAATCTAAAAACCATCAAATCCATAAAAACAAAAAAAAACACATAAAAATCCAAAAAATTTACTAAATGTCCCTAAAAATAAAAAACACTACAACCCTGAACACCCCTAAGAAAAAAATCAAAACAAAAAAACCCATAAAACCCCTAAAAAAATAAAAAATGAAAAAAAAACCTTAACCCCCCCCAACTCTCAAAATAACTAAAAACCCATAAAAATGAAAAAAATTATAAGAAATCACTAAAAATCACAAATATAAAACTAAAAACCCCCAAAAAAATATCTAATGCCCCTAATACAACCATTAAACCCTAAAAGCACTTGAAACCCATAAAACCTATAAAAACTATAAAAATCACTAAAACTGTTAAAACTCTCAAAAACCATACAGAACATTAAAATTCACAAAATAGTATTAAAACCATTTAAACCCCTAAATACAATAAGAACTCAAAAAACAATAAAACCCTAAAAACTAAAAGACACAAAAATCCCAAAATACCCTAACAAACCTAAAAATGGAAAAATCCCTAAAACAATTAAAAAACAAAAAAAACTATAAAAAACAAATATCCTAAAAAATAAGTAAAAAATCCTAACAAAGTAAATACCATAAAAACATGAAAAATGACTAATAATACATTAAAAACATAAAACACTAAAAAACCCTAAAACCATAAAAACACTAAAAACCGAAAAAAACCTTAAAACACCTAACAAACCTGAAAACCATCATAATACATAAAAACCATAAATTTCATAAAATTCATAAAAAGCCATAAAAATACCTATAAACATAAAATCCTTAAAACCCTAGAAAAAACCCTTAGAGAACCTTAAATACCTTGAAAAACATAAAAAACACTAAAAGAACCTAATAAACCATAATAATCCCAAAAAACCATAAACTACCTAAAAACACTAAAACCCCATAAAAATATAAAGGCGCTACAAATTCCAAAAATTAATAAATCCCATAAAATTTTAAAAAACTCTAAAAACCTAAAACCCCTCTGATAGAGAAAAAAATCCTAAAAATCCAAACAAATCAAAAAAGCCTAAAAACCATGATATTCCCTAAAAATCCTAAAAACCATAAAAATATGAAATATTCCCTAAAAATTAGAAAATAAATAAAAGAATCCCAGAAAACCCTAACAAAACATTTGAAACCTTAAAATACATAAAATCCCTAATAACTGAAAACTTTAAAAACCATAAAATACTTGAAAACCCCCTAAACCCCTCAAAATCACTAAAAGCTTTAGAAAACTACAAAATTCATAAAAATCCCCCAAATACCTAAAAATGTGAATAATCTAAACCCTAAAACCCCCAAATAATACCTTAATAAACTAAAAATATTTAAAACCCTTAAAAACCTTAAAAAATTGTAAAAAATCTTTAAAATCATAAAAATCCATATACCCCCTAAAACCATAAAAATCCATAAAACAATTAAAAATACAAAAAAACATAAAGAACTCTAAAATCCATGAAAACCCCTAAGAAAACCTTAAGACCTAAAAAACAAAAAACACCTAAAAATTTAATAAACTCTAAAAATCCTAAAAAGATTCTAAAACCCTAAAACCATAAAAACCCTAAAAACCATAAAACACAAAAAAACCATAAAAACCCAAAAACCACCAAAATTATAACCTTAAAATGCCTAAAAATGTAATAAAATATTATCTAATATAAAAAAGTTTAAAAAACAAAAAATATCATTGAAACCTAAAAAACCATATAACCCTAAAAACCCAAAAAAACACTCAAAATCCCTAAGAACCTGAAAAACAATAAAAAATCTAAAAAAATCACTAAAATTCCAAAAAATGAAATATTCCAAAAAACCCTTAAAACCACTAATAAAACAATAAAATGATAAACCACATAAAACCCCTAAAACCCCAAAAAAAAGATAAAAACCCTAAAAAAATTAAAAACCTAAAAACTATTAACCCCCCCCCCCCAACCACTAAAATCATCAATATATTTCATTAAACCTTAAAAACCCAAAAAATAAGAAAACCCCAAAACCCAATAAAAATTATAAAACACTAAAAATACTAAAACCCCCCAAAATCCCACAAAACCAAATAAACTAATAAAAATCCTAACAACCCAAAAAATCCTAAAAAAACCCAAAAACAAAAAAAACACAAAAACTCTAAGAACGCCTGAAAAAACTAAAAACTATTAAAAACCATAAAAAATATAAAACCCTAAAAATTCCTAAAACCATAAAAACCATAAAAATAAAAAAACAGTAAAAATATGTAAAAATATAAAAAATGTAAAAACTCTAAAAACCACTAAAAAGCATGAAAAACCTAAAAACAAATAAAATCCATAAATACCCAAAAATCCGTTAAAACCCTTAAAAAGATACTAAAACCCTAAAAACACCTAAAATCTATAAAACCACTAATAATAATAAAAAATCGAAACAAATAAATACCATAAAAAAACTCTAAAAACCCTTTAGACTCCTAAAACATTAAAAACATCTAAAAATATTAAAAAAATAAAAACTCAAAAAAACCCCAAAAAATAATAAAAACCCTATAAAATCCTCAAAACATAAAAATCCATAAAACCCGAAAAACAATAAAAATAATAAAATCCATACAAATCCCTAAATATGAAAAAACCCCTAAAGAACCTCAGAAAACCTTGAAAAACTAAAAATACATAAAACCCCTAAATGACCTAAAAATGTTAAAAATTCCTAAATGACCCTAAAGGACCCTAAACCTGATAAAACCCCTAAAACCCATAAAAACCCTAAAATAATTAATAACCAAAAATCCTATAAAAATCCTTGAACCACTAAAAACTCTAAACACCATTTCAATCCCTCAAAATGTTAAAAAAATAAAAAACTATAAAAACCCTAAAAACTCAAAAGACCACTAGAAACCCAAAAAAAATTAAATCCCTAAAATCCCTAAAAATCCTTAAAAACCATAAAAATTAATAAAAAAAAATACCCAAAAAACACTAAAACATAAAAAACCCAAAAATAACTGAAAACCCCAAGGAAAACATAAAACCCTAAAACAGCTAAAAACATAAAAACCCATAAACACCTTAAAACCATAAAACCCATGAAAACCCTAAAAACCAACTAAAACAATAAAACCCCTTTAAACTTATAAAATTGATTAAAAAACATTTAGAAAACTTAAAAACCAAAAACCTTAAAAAAATTGAAACCTAAAACCCCCAAAATGCCTCAAATTCCTTCATAACCATAAAAGCCTATAAAAATCCAAAATGTCCTAAAAATACTTAAATTAAAATCTTGAATCCCCTAACGAAACCTTAAATTGCTAAAAACACTTAAAACCCCTAAAGAATATAAAAATGATCAAAACCCAAAGTACCGTTAATGACCCGAAATCCCTAAAAACATCTAAAAACATAAAACCACCTAAAAACGTTAAACAATCTAAAACCCATAAAAAACTATAAACCACTAAA
This sequence comes from Viscum album, assembly GCA_963277665.1. Classification (NCBI taxonomy): domain Eukaryota; kingdom Viridiplantae; phylum Streptophyta; class Magnoliopsida; order Santalales; family Viscaceae; genus Viscum; species Viscum album. The sequence continues at coordinate 1,959,047,826 of OY728127.1, forward strand.
AACTCTATAAACCCTTTAAAAACTAAAAAATCTAAAAAACATTAAAAATTAATTTAACAACTAAAAAAAATCCCATAAAAACCCAAAACCCCAAAAGCCCAAAAACCCTAAAAACACCAAAATCCTAAAAAATCCTAAAAAATACCTAAAAACAATAAAAACATAAAAAAAAACTAAAAACCTTAATAACCCTATGAAAACTATAAAAAATTAAAAACACTTAAAACCCCTAAAACCTAAAAAATTATAAAAATACATAAAACCCTAAAACCCCTAAACCCATAAACCTCAAAAAAACCGTTAAACCCATAAAAAAATAAAAATCCTAAAAACTCCCTAAATTTTATCAAAACATAAAAACCCTAAAAACCATGAAAACAATAATTAAAACCATAAAACCTAAAAACAATTAAAACACATGAAAATTAAAAAACACTAAAAACACTAAAGAATCATAAAACCAACAAAATCTCAAAAAACAATAAAAATACTAAAAAGAGATAAAAATCCCTAAAAATGTTAAAAACCAAGAAAACCCTAAAGGACCCTATGAAAACCCAAAAAAACTAAAAACCAATTAAAACCGACAATACCTAAAAAATGATAAAACCCTAAAAACCCTAAAACCCCTAAAAACCATAAAAATCCAAAAAAACCCTTAAATTCTAAAACTCCAATAAAAATATAAAAGCTCTTTAAACCCCCAAAAAATGTTAAATAATTTAAAAGCAGATAAAATCCATAAAAACAAAAAAAAATCATAAAACTATAAAAAAACCATAACAATCCTAAATCCCCTAAAACCATAAAACCCCCAAAAATCCCTAAATTCCCAAAAAATACAAACAGAATTCCTAAAACGTGCTAAAAACATAAAAACACCAAAATCCACAGAAAAAAACTAAATAAACTAAAAACCTAAATACACTTAAAACCCATAAAAAACCTAAAAACATAAAAAACCCTAAAGACCATAAAAACACTAAAAAGAAAAAAATCACCAAAAACCTGTAAAAACAAAAAAACACTAATAACTCTAAAAACCATTAAACCCCAAAAAGGTTAAAAACTCTAAAAATCCTAAAAACCCAAAAATCATTAAATACCCTAAAAACAACAAAAAAACTAAATCCCAAAAAGTCTAAAAAACAATTAGAAAAATTAAAAATTTAAAAACACATAAAACCCCAAAAATGTAAAAAACCTCAAAACACTAAAAAGATCCAAAAACATGAAATATGTTAAAGCATTAAAACAAAAAAAAACATAAAAACTCTAAATCCCCAAAAAGTTTAAAACCCCACTAAAAACTCAAAAAACGCTTTAAACACCTAAAATATAAAAAATTATTAAAACCAAAAAACTCATAAAAAAACAAAAAACCTAAAAACCAAGAAAACTATAAAATCTTTAAAAACAATTATAACCCCTAATACCACTCTAAAAACCTGAAAGCCAATAAAAAGTTTAAAAAATCAATAAAAATACCAAAAATTTAAAATCTCTAAGTAAACATTAAAAACCTAAAAAACATAAAACCCCGAAAAACAAAAAAAAATCCATTAAAACCATACAACCTTAAAAACCTAAAAGACACTAAAACCCTCAAAATCCAAAAACCCTAAAAACCATAAAAATCAAAAAAAATCACTAAAAATCCATAAAAACATAAAACACATTAAAATAATGAATACCCATATAAGAACCTTAAAAACCAAAAAAATAGACCCATTGAAATTATAAAAAAGATAAAAGGCTAAAAAGACACTAAAAACAACTAAAACCCAAAAAACCCTACAATCTTAACAAAATAAAAAACCTAAAAACACACTAAAAACTCTAAAACTCTTTAACCCCCAAAAATTGATTAAAAAATTAAAACCACTAAAAACAGAAAACCCTAGAAACCAAAAAAAACGTACGAACCCAAAAATCCTCAAAATTCCTAACACCCTAAAAACCATAAAAATCCTAAAAAATGTTTATAAATCCTTATATAAGTAAGAAAACCTAAACAACCATAAGTAAACATTAAAAACCTAAAAATAGTTAAAAACTATAGAAAACCGAAAAACAGTAAAAAACCTATAAATCCTAAAATACATAAAAACCCTAAAAACCTAAAGCCCCTCAAAATCATTAAAACCCAAAAACCCATAAAAATCTAAAAAATACCAAAAAATACATAACAATGTGAAAACAAAAAAAACCTTAAAGCCATAATAAAACCATAATATCTTAAAGACACTTAACACCCCAAAATCTCATTAAAACACAAAACCCCAAAAAACCGTAAAACCTCAAAATCCATAAAAATTCAAAACACCATAAAAATACTAAAAAAACAAAAATCCCGTAAAAGCATAAGAAATCCAAAAAAAATTGAAACCCCTAAGAGAATATCAAAAACCAAAAAAAACTTTAAACCGCTAAAATAATAAAAAATGATAAAAACTTGAAAAAGACTCTAAAAACCCCCAAAACCATAAAAACATAAAAACCCCTAAAACCAAAAATCCTAAAAACCCATAAAATAAATAAAACCACATAAAAATATAAAAAAACCTTCATTCTAGAAAAATCATTAAAAACATTAGAAAATCGTAAAAACCCCAAAAACTCCAAAAAGGAAGATAATCCCAAAACAATTATAAAACTACAGAATCCATATAAAACATAAAAACACTCAAAATCCTAAAATACCTTAAAAACTAATGTAAATCCTATATGGCCCTAAAAATTACTAAAAGTATAAAAACCCATAAAAACCATGAAAAACTCCTATGAAAAATATAAAATCCTCAAATTTATTAAAACACTAAATAAAACATAAAAATGCCAAAAACCCTAAAAACCCATCAAATTCCAAAAAACCCAAAAAAACATTAAATACGTAAAAATTCCTAAACATGTTCAAAAATTAAAAATTCATGAATGCACTAAAAACTCCTAAGAAATCCATAGAAACCTAAAAACACTTTAAAACCTAAAAAACTAAAAATACTAAATACCCAAAAACCATTAAAAATATATTAAAAACCTAAAACCCCAAAAACATATAAAGCCCCATAAACCCTTAAAAGTCCTCCCAAATAAAATAAAAACCACTATGATATAATTGGAATGATAAAACTTATTTAAACCCATAAAAACATTTAAAAATTATTAAAAACATTAAATCCATAAATATTCAAAAAAAACCTATAAAACCCCAAAAAACCTATAAAACATTAAAAACTCTGAAGCCCCTCAAAATAAAAAATATCCCTTTAAATAATAAAAATCCAAAAAATACCTTAATAACCCAAAAACCTAAACAATCCTAAAACCTGAAAACTCCTATGGAAACTTGAAAATCCAAAAAACCCTTTGAACCCCTAAAAATGATAAAAACCCTAAAATCCGTAACAGAATTTTAAAACCCTAAAAATCCATCAAAAAAATCACAAAAAATCCATAAAATCTATTAAACCCCAAAAAATTAAAAAACTATAAAAACCTCAAAAACCCTTTAGAAAACCAAAAAAATCCAAAATCACTTGAAACCCTAAAAACCCTAAAAACTCTAAAAATCCTAAAAATACTAAAAATACCCTAAAACCCAAAAACCATAAAAACCCCGAAAATAATAATAATATATAAAAACCATAATAAATATTAATACCCTAAAACCCCATGAAAACATTAAAACCCCTTTAAACCCTTAAAAATGTGGAAAACCTATAATAACCTTTAAAAAACTAGAAAAAAAAACCTTAAAAACCTAAACAAATCCATGAAACCCCTAAAACCCCTAAAACCTATAAAAACCAAAAAAAAATTATCAAAAGGAAAAAAACACAAAAAAAACCTAAATAGTCGACTTTTTAAAAAAAATAAAAAATGATAAAAACTATGAAAACCATAGGAAACCATTAAAAAATTAATAACACATAAAACCCCTAAAAACATTAAACATTAAAAAACACAAAATCCCAAAAGATGCTAAAAACCCTAAATATCCCTCAAAACATAAAAAAAACTCTAAAAAATACTAAAACCCCATTAAAACTATAAAAACCACTAATACTCTGAAAACCCATTAAAACCATAAATACTCAAAAACCCACTAAAAACCCAAAAAAATCCATAAAAATAATCAATGTCCCTAAAAACCATAAAAATCCTAAAAACCCTAAAAATAAATAAAAAACACAATAACCATTAACAACCAGAAAACCCCTAAGAAATCAAAATAAACATAAAAAACTTAAATCTTCAAAAAAATATAAATGTGATAAAAATCCTAAAAACCCTAAAAACCCTAAAACCCTTCAAAACCTTAATGTCCAAAAAACCCCAAAAACCCCAAAAAACCCCAAACACACTCTAAAAACTCTAAAAACCCTATAAACCCTAAAAACCATAATAAAATTTAAAAACAGTTAAAAATGTAAACACTCAAAAAAACCCAAGGCCCAAAAAATAAAAATAAAATTAAATTCCTTAGAAACCAAAATACACCTAAAACCCTTAAACACCCTCAAAATACCTAAAAAAACTAAAACCATAAAAATACTAAAAATCAAAAAAAGTCTAGAAAACCTAAAAACCATGAAATAGCCTATTAAAAGCTTAAAAACCTAAAAACACTTAAAAACAGTAAGACCTAAAAATTCTAAAAACTCCAAAAACCCAAGAACAAAAAAACACCAAAAAGCCATAAAAACCCCAAAAAACCTTTAAAACAAAAAAACAATAAAAACCATTAAAAAATTCAAAATTAATTTAAATAATTATAATATTGAATAACTATAAAAACCATAGAAAACACAAAATTCCCAGAAAAAATAATTAATACCCTAAAAAACATAAAAGACCTCAAAAATTTAAAAAACAAAGAAAACCATAAATATCCAAACATTTCCATAAATATCCCTAAAAACATAAAAAAGATAAATACTCTTAAAACCCCTAAGAAAACATAAAAAAACTTAAACAATTAAATTCCTTAAAACCCTAAAATTCTAAGAACCCTGAAACCCTAAAAACACCCTATAAACCCTAAAAACCCAAAACAACTAAAAACCATAAAAACCCTAAAATTACAAAAAAACAAAAAAACATAGTAAAAACTATAAAAATCATTTAAACAAATAAAAACTAAAATAAATTTAAAATTCTAAAAATCATAAAACCCAAAAAAACCAAAAAACCGAAAAACCCTCAAAATCAATTAAAACCTCTATAAAATCATAAAAATACTAAAAATGCCCAAAAATGTAAAAACATAAAAAATCATGAAACCCATGAATAACATTAAGAAACAATGCAAAACCTAAAAACATATAAAACACCTAAACACAAAAAATGCTAAAACACCCCTAAAACCCTCAAAAACTCTAAAACACCTAAAAACCCCCAAAACCATTAAAATATCATAAAATCCTTAAAAATCCCTAAAATGTAAAATACCTTAAATCATTGAAACCCACTCAAAAACATAAAAAAATTCTAAAAACACTAAAAAGCCAAAAGACCATAAAAAAATAAAATACAGAAAACCCCTAAAAATCTAAAACCTAAAAAAACCCTAAAAACATAAAATCCATGAAACCCAATAATAATTCCAAAATCCCTTTAACCCCTTTAAAATTATAAAAACCTATAAAAACATTAGAAACCCTAAAAACTAAAAAACCCAAAAAACAAGAAAACATAAAACCCTAAGAGCCATCATATTCCATAAAAACTCTAAATAACCAAAAAAGTCCTTAAAGTCCCTAAAAAACATTAAAACATAAAAACCCCTAAAAACATAAAAACCCATGAAAAAACATAAAAACCAAAAGCACTAAACCCCCTAAAACCTGATAAATGTTAAAAACTCTAAACAATACACAAAATACCTAAAAACAAAAAAAAAAACTTTAAAATCATTGAAAACCCCTATGAAAATCGTAGAAGCCAAAAACCACATAAAACACTTACAAAAATAAAAAATGATAAAAACCCAAAAATTTCCATAAAAGTCCCAAAATATAAAAAATCCCTTAAATACCATAAAACCCTAATTCCCATAAAAACACTAAATGAAACTAAAAATATAAAAACCCTTTAAATCCCTAAAAACATTAAAAAACTCTAAAAATCATAAAAACCCATAAATTTCAAAAAGAAACCCTAAAAACACAAAAAAACAGCAAGATTCAAATAAACCCTATTAAACACTCTAAATCCAAAACACCCCCTAAATAAAAATCATGAAAAAACCCCTAAAATCGATAAAAACGTAAAAAACATTAAACCCATGAAAAACATTAACAAAACCTTAAAAAACTAAAGAAGTCTTAAAACCCCTAAAACCCCTAAAAACCCTAAAATTTAAAATAAATAAAAACCTTAAAAAACCCTAAGAAAAACCTAAAATCCTAAAAACACTTTAAATAGCTAAAAATCTAAAAAATACAAAGAAAACTAAAAAACCCTAAAAAGTCACTAAAATCCATAAAAAAATGAAGCCCTACATACCCCTAAAATCTTAAAAACCTAAAATAAAAAATACCACTAGAAACTATAAAAACCCATTAAACCTCAAAAAATAATATAAAACACTAAAAACCTTAAAACCCAAAAAATAAAAAAAACTATAAAAACCATAAAAACCTAAAAACACTAAAAACGATTAAACCATCAAAATCCCAAAAAACCATAGAAATATTTTATAAAACAAAAATATACTAAAAAACATTAAAAAACATAAAATCCCCAAAAAACCAAAATAAAACACTGATAGATTAAAAAAACATAAACCCCCATATAAACCTAAAAACCCTAAAAAGAACCTAAAATGTTGAAATCCTCTAGAAGACCCAAAAAACCCTAAATAATCAAAAATATCCTTAAAACCAAAAAAACAATAAAATCCTAAAAAATATAAAAACCATAAAACCCCTTTAAAATCCATAAAACCCTTAAAAACTATAAAAGTCATAAAAATGAAATAATTATCCCTAGATATATAAAAAACCCCAAAAACCTTGGGAAACCCTAATAAAAACATAAAAAAGTAAAAACACTTAAAACCCATAAAAAGTTTAAATAATTTTGAAACCAATAAAAATCAAAAAACACAAAAAACCAACAAAGTCCTTGAAACCCATTAAAATACATAAAAACATAAAAACCGCTAACAAAACAAAAAAAACATAAAACCCCTAAAATCCTAAAAAAACTAAAAAAGTTTAAAAACTATAAAAACATTAAATCCTATAAAAAACTCAAAAACCCCTAAAACAACAAAAACACATAAAACCCCTAAAAATCACAAAAACCCTAAAAACCAACAATATCACTAAAAACCTAAATCCCCATTAAAATCCACAAAAATTCGATGAAATTGCTAAAATTTTAAAAAAACTCTAAAAACACTGAAAACACATAAGAAAACCAAAAAAACTTAAAAACACATAAAACCCCTAAAAACATAAAAATCACTAAAAAACTAAAAAAACCAAAGAAAAAAATAAAAACCTTAATACCCCTAAAATAAATATAAAACATAAAACCAATAAAATCCTAAAAGCTGAAAAATTTAGAAAAAAAATAAAACCCACAGAAAACCTAAAATCCCTATGAAAACAATAATATCCTAAAAACAATTAAAACCCGAAAAAATCCTAAAAATGATAAAAACTGGTAAAACCCCTTGAATGAAAACAAACACAATAAAATCCCTAAAAACCATAAAACACCTAAAAATTTGAAAACCCTAAAACCCATAAAACCACTAAAAAACTAAAAACACTAAAAACTATAAAAACCTCTAAAATAACCTAAAACCCCTAGGCCCCTCAAAATCTCTAAAACCCCTAAAATAACATAAATTTTTTTAAAAATCCATAAAAATACCAAAAAACATAAAATTACCTTGAAACCTTGAAAAAACCCTAAGAAAACATTAAAAACCTAAAAACACATAGAATTTTTAAAACCCTAAAAACTAGAAAACCCTAAAAACCCATAAAAACCACTAATAACCATACAACCATATACAATCCATGAATTCCTTATAAAGGCTAAAAACAATAATAAATATTCACAATTCCAAAAACCCCTAAAAATTAAAAAACACTAAAACCCACATAACACTATGAAATATAAAATACCCTAAAAACACTTAAACACCACAAAAAAAAAATAGAAACCCCTAAAAATGAAAACATCCCCTAAAAACTCTCAAAATCCATAAAATTCTTACAAAACCATAAAATTCCTAAAAGTTCCATAAGGATGTATAAAAATTTAAAAACACCAAAAAAAACCATAAATTTCCCTATGAAAAAACTTAAAAACCTAAAACACTTAAAACTCATAAAAAATTAAAAATGCTTAAAACACTAAAAAGACCCTAAAACCCAAAACCCACTAACAACCATAAAAACCCTTAAAAACATGAAAACCCTAAAACCCATAAAAACCCTAAAACCCAATAAAAAATAAAAAACACCTTTAAACCCATAAAAACAAAAAAAACTATGAATACAAAAAAACTAAAAAAACAAATAACCCAAAAATCCATAAAAATCCTAAAACTGAGAAATCCCTAAAAACACTAAAAACCAATAAAAATCCTAGAAAATACCTAAAAATCCAAAAAATCTAAAAAATAATAAAAACCCTGAAATACCCTAAGAAAACCTTAGAAACATAAAAATAATTAAAACCATAAAACAAGAAAACACTAAAACCCCTACAACACTAATAACACCTATAAAGCCTCAAAATAATTCAAACTCATAAATATTTTAAATAATATTAAAAATCTATAAAAATTCATAAAAATTTAACTAAGCCTTAAAACCCTAAAAACACAAAGAAAACCTTCTTAAACTAAAAAGCATTAAAAACCCAAAACACCCTAAAAATCTTAAAACCCCTAAAACCCTAAAAAGATCTGAAAACCACAAAAACGATAAAAACCATAAAATGATTAAAGGCCATAAAAACCCTTAAAAATAATAAAACAAATAAACCCCACTAAAAATTTATAATCCCTTTAAAACTATAAAAACATTAAAAACACTAAAAATATTAAATACCATAAATTTTTTGAAAAATCCTACAAATGTAAAATCCCTAGAAACCATAAAATCCCATAAAAATACCTAAAACACCTAAGGCGGAAAGACCTATAGATCTCTCTCCCGATGCTTCCTTGACTGTGCCAGCAGTGATCCTCCCTCCTCCCCCTGCAGGAGAGGGTCTTCTGTTTGATGGTAATTTTGAGTTGTTTTTCATCCCTCCTCCCACGCCTGATCTACTTCCCCATTTCCCCCAAATCACACTTTCTCCGAAGGTTCCGAATTTATACGAAGGCTTACCCCAATTATCTTTATCGAACTTGGAGTTTCACTCGGCCTCTACACTTCATAGATTGACCTTGGTTGCTCGGTTCTTAAAGCTCCATCCTTCGGTGGAGGCTTTTGATAGGTTTGTTTTTGGATCTTGGAATCTCCATGATCAGGCCATGGTAGGATTACTGGATGGCCGGAACTTGATTATCTGATTTTCTCCTGAAAAATATTTGATACGCTCTTAGTCTGCGGCCTCTCGAAGCTTCAATGGATCTAGTTTCTTTCTCTTTGGGTGGAGTTTTGACCTCTACATTAATCGTGATTCGTAGTTGGTTGCGTCATGGGTAAGGTTCCTGAAACTCTCCCTTCCATTTAAGAATCCTTCCATTATCTGTAATCTTGGGAATCTTGTGGGTCATTACCTTTGTTCGGACAGCAGGATTGAAGCGATTTTCCACCTAGTTGCCCCAAGAGTCTGTGTTGAACTAGATGTTTCAAATCCCCTAGTAGACTTTGTGTGTATTATGGTTGGCAGGGAATTCTGTTACAAACAGCCGATGGTGTTTGTGTCGGTTGTGGTGTTCTGTTATAGGTGTAAATGTTTCGAACATTCAATTTCTTCTTACAGATGAGGTTTTTACAAAAAAGTAGTAGTGGAAATGGATTATGGGATGGTTGGGTTAGGTGATCAGACAGTGATGGTGGAGGATCAAAGGAATTATGAGACATGGAATCTCTTCCTGAGGAGAATGCCGTGACAACTAGCTAACAATGCATGTGAGGAGGTGTCAGATAGGAGGACTCAAGAGGTGGTAGTCCAGAGGGAGGATGAGTTTACATCTGCAAGGTTGTGTAGTGATAATCTACAGGAGAAGGGGCAGGCTGGAAGTCTAGAGAAGGTACAATCTTCAGGTGATGTTGTGCTGTGCAATGGGTCTGGCTCGTTGGAGTCGGCAGGGGAAGCGGTTGCACATGAGCTGGTGATAGAATCACCTTCAGGTGACCTGGACCTGGGGGCTCTTTGTGGCAGTGGGAAGGATGGGGCTGGGGAGAGTCTGGTTGTGATGGAGGGCCATGGGTTTACAACAGGTGTAATCAGTTTAGATAAAGTGGCTGCTTAGTGCCAAACAGATCCCAAGGTGAGTGATGTTCTCAAGCGATTGAGGAGCGACTTGAAACTCTTGGATGCTGGATGTTATCATTGTAATGAGGTTGCTGCTAGTGGGGTATCTACTTCCCATGATAATATTTTGAAACAGAACCAGGAATTCATTCCAAATTTCAATCAGTTTAACGGGCTGGAGCTTGAGGAAGAGGTGCAAGGGTCTCCATATGCTGATATTGGGTGTGTGAGGTCTGCTACACAGAGTGAGGTGAAGGTTGACACTGCTGGGAGTGAGGTAGGAAGTGTGGCCCCAAATTCTAGTGAATAGACTCCTATTCTCAATAATGATGGGTTCGTGGTTGATGGGAGAGTAAGAAGGATGTATGGGGACGAGAGGTCTGATGCACAGGAAAACGGGGCACAGGTTGCTGTTGTTGATGCTAGTCGGAATGGAGGCAGTGTGGCCCCGGTTTCTGGCAAGGATATGCTGCCGCTGGACATCATTAGGCCCATGGTTGGTGTTGGGGAGCAGGGGAAAAGGGTTTTTTAGGGACTGAAAAATGCGCCCACTTGCCAGGGGGATGAGGGAAAGCTGCCTAGAGGGGAGGGGATTTTGGGTGGGGCACCTCCTCTTTGTCTCGGTTCTCTGAAACCTACAGTGGTCCCTGGCATGCTGCATTGTGGAACGGTGGAGGAGAAGGGGAAAAGGATATTTTTGATGAGGTTGATGATGAGGGGAGAGTGCCTAAGGAAGGGAATTTGTTTGGCCAAGGGGAGGGGGCTGGAACAGGGGACGATCAAAAACAGGGAGAAGTTGCTGCAAAGGAGGAAATGATAGGGCTGGCCATGGGGGTCTATGAAGAGTCCCTGGATGATACGCCTGTCTGTTTGGACTTGCAAGATGTTAGGTGGGTGGTACTTTCTAGGGAGGATGGGCAGGGACCGCTGGTTGCTGTCGTTGGGAGTACAGAAATACCTGCCTTAATGGCTCCAAGCTTGCTGCAGCATGACGATTTTGTTGAGTTCCCCCTAAATCAAGAAGCCTCCTTTATCCCGGATTAAGAAAAAGATCATGGCATGGAGGTGGGGAAGCCTTACAATGAGTTTGAGCAGGTAAAAAGTGATGTTCCCACCTATACCTCCTCAAAGAGGACGGTGAAGAGGGATTATTCCACTCTTCTTAGACCCATGGCTACCCGGGCGTCATCAAAGGCGGTTAAGCTGAAAATTAAAGTTAATCATCAGGAGCAGCAGTGTTCCCCAGAACAAGAAAAATGCAGGGAGAAGTTTCTGACACTCCTCGAACTTAATGAGGAATACAAGTCAAGGTGGGATGAATCTGACTCCTGCTTTGATGATGCAACCTCTAGATATGGTGCCGATGGTGACCCATGTGGTGCGGCTTTTGTTTCAGACTTTGGTGGTGATGTTGACTGATTTTTTTTCTTTTTTGGTCTTTTCTTTTCTCATTTTTGAATTATCTTTTTTTGTCTTTTCCATTTTGGTTTGTAAGGGTTTTTGGGTGTGGGTAGTTTGACCCCTCCCCTCCCTTGTATGATGTGTCTCTTATTCTTTCTAATAAATTTGGGGGGTCGGGAATAGCTTGACCCTCGCATTTCCTTCACTAAAACACCTAAAACCTATCAAAATCATTAAAATCCCAAAAAATCCTAGAAAAAATAAAAAACCCTAAAACACTAAAAACCAAATGTAATAATTAAAAAATAAAAAACACTTGAACCCCCTAAAAAACCTAGAAATGCTAAAAACCCCAAAAATATCCCCCCAAAAACCTTAAAATCCCTCAAAATAACTTAGAAAAAGATCTATAAAAATCCTCAAAACCCAATAAAAATATCTAATAAGAAAAAAAACCCTAGATACACTAATAACATAAAGAAACCCATTAAAACCTAAAAAAACTTCAAACACCTAAAAACCAAAAAACAATTAAATCCCTAAAATACCCTAAAACACCTTAAAAACATAAAATCCCCTAAAAACCTAAAAAACATAAAACTACATAAAAATTTAAAATAAAAAATCTATTAATTTCATTTAAACCACTAAATACCATGAGAAATCAAAAAACACCATAAAACCCTGAAAATTCAGAAAAAACCCAAAAATTCATCAAAATCACAAAAAACTCTAAAAACAAATAAAAATCCTATATAATACCTAAAAATCCCAAAAAATATAAAAAACATGGTAAACCCCTATAAAACACATAAAAATATAAAACACTTAAAACCCTATAAAACCAAATAGATGTTTAAAACCCTAAAACCACTAAAAACCCCAAAAGCCTTCAAATTCCAAAAAACCCTAAAAACTAAAAAAATCCTAAAAATCTAAAAAAAATCCCAAAATAATGTAAAAAACCCAAAACCTCTAAAAACCCCTAAAAACCTTAAAAACATAAAAACACTTAAAAACCCTAAAACCTCATAACGCTAAAACCCTTAAAAACAATAAAAATATCTAAAAACCCTAAAAACACTCAAAATCCATAAAAACACTAAAAAACTAAATAGTCATAAAATTCATACAAAATCCCTAAAATACCAAAAAAAATAAAAAAAACACTAAAACCCACTAATATAATACTAAAAACCAAAAAACACATAAAACCCCTTAAAAACCTAAAACCACTAAAATACTTAAATACCCAAAAGACTATAAAAACCTAGAAACGCCCAAAAATCATAAAAACTCCTAAAATCATTAAAAACCCACTAAAGAAAAAAAACACTTAACCCGATTAAAACAAAAAAAACCCATTAAACCCCTATAAACACTAAAAAAATGTATAACCATAAAAGATTTAAAAAATTCAAACACCATATAAAACCATTAAAAACCATAAAACCCATTAAAAACTAACCGTATCTAAAACCCCATTATAATCCTAAAAAAATTCATAAAATATCTAAAAACATAAAAGATAATAAAAACATTGAAAACCCCTAATAAAGAGATTTAAAACCAAAAAACACTTAAAACACCAAAAAATATAAAAAAAGACAAAAATGATAAAAACCCTAAAAACATAAAACCCCAAAAAATCCATAACAACCTTAAAAAAAATCCTAAAAATCCTAAAAAATCCCTAAAATTCCCTAAAAGTATAAAAAAGCATAAAAACATGGAAAAATAATAATAGACCATAAAAACCTGAAAAAATTAAAACTCCTAAAAATCCTAAAAAACACTAAAAACCCTAAAACCCATAAAAACCCTACAAACCCCTAAAACCCTCAAAATATGAAAAACATTAAAATCATAAAAATCCTAAAAATACCATTAAATTTAAAAAAAATTGCTAAAACCCTAAAACGTGAAAATACCCCTTAGAAAACACTAAACACCGAAAATATTTAAATCCCCTAAAAACCAAAAAACTATAAAAACTTCATGAAACACTAGAAACCATAAAACCCATAAACCCCTTGAAAACTATATAAACCCTAAAAACTAATAAAATCCCCAAAACCCACTAAAAACTCTAAAGACCCTTTAATCCTCTAAAAACATTAAAAAAATATAAAACCCCTTAAAACCCAACTCTAACTAACCAAGAAACAATAAAAATCAGAAAACCCCTAAAAAGTCCTAAAAATACCTAAAAACAAAAAAAACCCTAAATTCCCAAAAAATCTAAAGAAAACATAAACCCTAAAAACCCCAGAAAACACAGAAGCCCTTAATATCCATAAAAATTGTAAAAAATTATAAAAATATATAAAAATACTTAAAAATCCAAAAAAACATAAAAACTCTAATAAAACCTTAAAACCCTAAAAACACTAACACCCTTATAAAACAAAAAAAAATGATAAAAACCCTAACACCTCATAATAATATTAAACCATAAAAACACAAAAACCCCATAAACCCCATAAAAACAACAAAAATAAGTGAAAACGCTAAAATCCCTTTAAATGACTAAAAACTTTTAAAAACAATAAAAACAAAACAACCCTGAAAACCTCAAAAAACCATAACACCCTAAGAAATAATTAAACTCAAAAATACTAAAAAGCATAAAAATACCTAAAAATCAAAAAAAATCTTAAAAAGTCATAAAAATACTTAAAAATGTAAAAAAACCCTAAAACACTTAAAAACGTCAAAAAACGAAATACACGTAAAACTCATAAAGATCTAAAAACGTTAATAACCTCAAAAACCTAAAACTCTCTAAAACCCCATAAAATGATAAAAATAATTTACAATCCCCTAAAATCCTAAAAAACATAAAAGATCCTAAATCCTTGAAAACACCTATGAAATCTGTAATTAAAAAAACATTTAAAACCCCAAAAAACCTAAAAATTGATAAAAAAACCTAAAACAGCCCTAAAAGACCTTAAAACCTGTAAAACCTTAGAAGTCTAAAAAACATAAAAACCTATAAAACCATAAAACACCAAAAAACATCTAAAAAATATGAAAACCCTTTTAACCCATAAAAATGTTAAAACACATTAAAACCCCTAAAAACTACAAACCCCGAAAAAACACCACAAAAACCCTTCAAAAATCACGAAATAAAACCTAAAGAACCCTAAAATCCAAAAAATACCTAAAATATTTAAAAAAATAAAATCAACTAAAAACCTAAAAACCATTAGGAAACCATAAAACCTGATAAAACATAAAACCCATTAAACCTAAAGATGCTAAAAATCCTACAAACCACAAAAATCCCTCAAAATCAATAAAAATCCTAAAAACATACAAATCCATAAAAGACATAAAAATCCATAAAAAAATAAACAACCCTAAAAAATAGAAAATCCATAAAAAAATATCAAACCAAACAAATATAAAAAACCCTTTAAAACATAGAAAACAAAAATAACCCTAATACCTCAAAACTATAAAAACGCTAAAACCCTCAAAATTTATGAAACCTAAAAACCATAAAAATTAATAAAACTATTAAAATCCTTACAAACATAAAAAAGCTCCCCTAAAACCCTAAAAACCCCAATAAAATCCTCAGAAACCTAGAAACACTTGATATTCTAAAAAAATGTAAAAATGAAAAAGACCCTAAAAACTGAAAAATACCATAAAACCCAAAAAAACACTAAAACCCCTAAAATTCAATAAAACATCAGAATCCCTAAAATCCTTGGAAACCAGAAACATCTAAAAATTATCTCTAAGGATCCATAAAAACAAAAAAATCTGAATCCCTTAAAAATACAAATAAAATCATAAAAAATAAAAACACTTTAAACCCTTAAAAACTAAAAAAGTCTAAAACCCCTATAAAATGATAAAACACATCAATACACAAAAAATTATAAAGATCTATAAAAAACTTAAAAACATAAAAATCCTTAAAATCCTAATAATAACTAAAAAAATTAAGAAAACCATAAATCCTAAAAAAAATTAAAACCCTAAAAACCATAAAATTATAAAAATATAAAACTCACAAACACAGTAAAAACAATAAAACCCCCCAAAACAAAAAAAACCAAAAGAAAAACAAAAACAAAAAAAACAACTACAAATTATGAAATACTTTTAAGGTCATAAAATTGATAAAACTCTAAAAACCCTTAAAGAACTAAAAACTTAAAAAATGCTAAAAACCTTAAAAACATTGAAATCACAAAAAAAAACTTAAAAATCCCTAAACCCCCTCCAAATCCAAAGAACCCCTGAAAACTTTAAAACATAAAAAACATTAATAAACCTGAAAAACCTTATGAAAACCTTGAAAACATAAAAACACATAAAAATGATAAAAACCCTAAAAATGCTAAAAACCTGAAACCCCTAAACCCCCTAAAACCCAAAAATCCCTCAATATCCCTAAAAACCTCCAAACCATTAAAATCCTAAGAAGTGTTATAAATCCCCGAAAATGGCAAAAACCAGAAAACCATGAATACCATTATGAAAACCTTTTAAACATAAAAATAATTAAAGCCCCTTAAATATATAAAAACACTAAAATCCCTAAAATCCCAAAAAACCCAAAAAACAATCAAAATCTTAAAAACCCAAAAATACTGTAAAAATTCTAAAAAATATCTAAAAATATTAAAAACCGTAAAAACTCTTTAAAACGATAAAAACCATTGATTAACTTTAAACCCAAAAAAACCTAAAAATTCTAGAATCCCTAAAAACCCTAAAAACCATAAAAGACCCTAAAAACCATCAAAATCCCTAAAAGACCTAATAAATCATAAAATTTTTAAAATATCCCTAAAAATACCAAAATACATTAAAACCCTAAAACCTTTTAGAAAACCTAACAAAATAATAAAATCTAAAACTCCTAAAAACCTAAAAAATATATAAATCCCTAAAAAGATCCTAAAATCTCGAAAAACCCTTAAAAATATAAAAACCCATAAAACCATAAAAACCCTAAAAATCCATAAAAATAATAAAAAACACATAAAACCCATTAAACCCCTAATAAAGTTAAAAAATATAAACGACCCTAAAACACCTAAAAACTCAAAAAAGTTCACTAAAAACCCTAAAAACCCATAAAGATAATAAAATCCCTAAAAAACTAAAAACACTCAATCATTAAAAAATATAAAAAAAATTAAAAATACTAAAAAATCTCTATAAGTAACAAGACATTAAAAATACCATAAAAACATTAAAATCCCATACAAAATGATACAAAATAAAAACATTTAAAACCCCTAAAACCCTAAAAAATGCTAAAAACCCGAAAAAACCTAAAAATACACTAAAATGAACATAAAAACAATAAAAACCCCTAAAACCTAGAAAAATCCCAAAAACCCTTAAATACCCAAAAAACATAAAAAACCGAAAATATCATTAAAAACTCTAGAAACCCTTTTAAATGAAAAAAACGTTAAAAACTCTAAAAACCCATACAACCCCTAAAAAACTCTAAAAAATAAAAAAACCATAAAAAACCTAAAACCCTAAGAAACCATTAAAATAATAAAAATCTCTAAAATCCTAAAAAAACCTTAAAAATCCCTAAAATCATATAATATCCTAAAATCCTTGAAATCACATAGGAAACTGTTAAAACCTAAATGCTCATAAAACCCCTAAAAACCCTAAAAATGATAAATACCATTATAAACCCTTGAAGTCATAAAATCACATAAAAACAAAAAAACCACTAAAAATGTTTATAACCCTAAAAACCCAACTAAAAACACTTTAAACAGCTAAATCATTTAAAAACTCTAGAAAACCTTAAAAATACTAAAACCTCAACAAACCCTAAAGACCAAAAAAATAATAAAAACACTGAATACCCTGAAAACCCCTAAAAACTGTCAATCCCAAAAAACCATAAAATAATAAAAACCCTAAAAACCCATAGAAATCCCTAATAATAGAAAACCCCTAAAAACTCTGAAAACCTGTAAGAAAACCATAAAAACCTAAAAAAACTTAATACCTTACCGATGCAAAAAATCATAAAACCATAAAAATCGTAAAAACTTTCAAAATCCATAAAAACCACTATGACATCCTTATAAGCATAAAAGTATTTTAAATAGTGGAAAATTATAAAAACAATAAATACCCCAAAAACCCTAAAAACCTCAATACCATAAAACCCCTAAAAACCATTAAAAACTCTAAAGAATCTGCAAACTAATAAATAAATTCAAAAAAAATTACTGAAAACTATGAAAACAAAAAACCCATCCAAAACCCTTTAACCACCAAAAATCCCTAAAAACTCAAAACACCCATAAGAATCCTAAAAATCCCAAGAAATCCCAAAAATGTAAAAACCCCTAAACCACTGAAAACCCTAAAAGAACATAAAAATACACTTAAAACCAATAAGAATAATAAAAATGATAAAACCCATAAAACCCATAAAAACCCCAAAACACCCTCATAATCTTTAAAAACCCTATTATCCATAATATCCTATAACGCCCTAAAAATACCTAAAATCGTAAAAACACTAAAAACCCTAAAAACCATAAAAAACGTAAAAACATGAAAACATTTAAAACCAATAAAGAATATAAAAATTCTAAAAACCCAAAAAATACCCTACAAATCTTAAAACCCATTAGAACCATAAAACAACTAAAAACCTTAAAACCCAACAAAAACCCAAATAATGACTAAAAATGCTAAAAACCTTTTAATCCCATAAAAAAATTAAAAACCTATTAATATCATAAAAACATTAAAAACTCAACAGAATCCTAAAATTAAAAAAAACCCTTCAATCACTAAAAATCCTAAAATCCATCAATATCCCTAAAACCCATAAAAACCATAGAAATCCTAAATAATACCTAAAAATACCTAAAAACATAAAACTTTACAAGGAACCTAAAAAATTCTATGAAAATCATAAATAAGTAAAAGAATCCTCGAAAAAAATAAAAAACACTAAAACCCATCAAAAAACTAGAAATCCCATAAAACCGAGAGAAAAACTAAAAACACATAAAACCACAAAAAACCAAAAAAAAACTAAATCACCTAAAACTCTTTAAAATGACTTGAAAAATTCTGAAACCCATGAAAACCCTTAAAAACATTAAAACCCCCCAAAACCCCATAAAACACTAAAACCCACTAAAAACACTAAAATCCCATTAAACCCATAAAAATTTAAAATAACATGAAAACACTTAAAACACCCAATTACTCAAATAAACTCTAAAACCCCCAAAAAAACCAAACAACCCCTAAATAACTAAAACCCCTAATACCCCTCAAAATATATAATAACCCTAGGATACCCTAAAATCCGGAAAAATACATAAAATATCTAAAAATATTAAAATCCCTAAACCCCCATAAAACAGCTATGAAATTATTAAAAATCTAAAAATATATAAAACCCATAAAAGTGAAAAATGTTAAAATAACTAAGAAAATATCAAGAAAAAAAACCCTTAAAACCCTTTAAACCCCATCAAACCCTTAAATATCTTAAAACCTTAAAAACCCTAAAACCCAATAAAACCTAAAAAACCTGTCAAAACTATAAAAACCCTTGAAACCCCTAAAAATGATAAAAAAATATAAAAACCCATAAAACCAATTAAAATTAAAAAAAAAATCCTCTAAAAACCAAAAAAACCCTGCAAACACATAAAAAATATAAAACCCATCAAAATCCCTAAAATACTAAAATTCCAAAAATATCCTAAAAATCCCCAAAATTCCAAAATATCTAAAACCCCTAAAAATACTCCAAAGATCTATGAAAACCCAAAAATAAAGAATCACATAAAACCCTTAAAACCCCTAAAGAATCTAAAATGCCTAAAAACAATAAAAAACCTCAAAAACCGAAAATCCATCAAAATACATAAATTCCATAAAATCCCATAAATATCCAAAAAACAAAAAAATCCCAAAAATGTAAAATACCATGAAACCACTGATAATTTATGAGAAAACATTAGAAACAAAATCACACATAAAACTCCTACAAACCATAAATACCCTAAAAATGATAACAAACAAAAAAACCAACTATAAACCCTAAAAATTAATAAAAACCACTAAAAATTAAAAACAAAATTAAAACCCTAAAAAAATTACAAATCCCCCAAAACCATAAAAAACCTGAAAAAAACAGAAAAACACTAAAAACAAAAAAATCATTAAAACCCTTAAGCCCTTAAAATCCACAAAATTCCATAAAACCCCTAAAAATAATAATTTCCTAAAGAATTCCATAAATCCTTAAAAATGTAAAAAAACTAAAACCCTTGAAAACCCCTCTGAAAACATTAAAAACCTAAAAACAATTAACACCCCTAAAAACATAAAAAAAATTAAAACTCTAAAACCAAAAGAACACCAAGAAACCAAAAAAAAACTAGAAAACATAAAAACCACTAAAACCATAAATAACCCTAAAACCCACAAGAACCCTAAACCCACATAAAACTATAAAAACACTTTAAACCCCTAACAATGTTAAAAATAATGAAACCATAAAACTCTTTAAAACTCAAAACCCCCATAAAACTCAAAGATCACAAAAACTGTAAAACGAAAAAATACTAAAATTCCTTAAAACCTATACAAACAATTAAAATCATAAAAAGGCCTCAAAATAACTTAAAACATAAAAAACCTGAAAACCCAAAAAACACATAAGAAAACCTTAAAAACATAAAAAAACATAAAACATCTAAAAAACTAAAATCCCAAAAAAAACCCTAGAAAACATTAAAACAAAAATAAACCATAAAAACCCTTAAAAACATTAAGGCTTTTAAAAACCCTAAAACCCATAAAACCCATAAAACCCATAAAAACTTATAAACCCTTGAAAATGATAAAAAAAATCTAGAATAACTTAAGAAACATAATAGGTTCTAAAAATACCCTAAACCCCCCAGAAAAATAAAAAAAAACAATAAAATCCCTAAAACACCTCTAAATCATTAAAACCCCTACAACCAAAAAAATTATAAATAATCCCCAATCCCAAATAACATAAATAACCATAAAAACCCATGAAAACCCCTAGGAAAACCATAAAAAAATAAAAACACTTAAAACCCATAAAAACATAAACAAACCAAAAAAAATAAAGAACATGAAGAAAACACTAAAAAACCCAAACCCCCCTAAAATCTATAAAACCCATCAAAATGGAAAAAACTCTAAAACCCATAAAAATATAAAAACTCCCAAGAAAACTCTAAAAACCATTTATAACTTTAAATATGTAAAAACTCTAAAATACCATTAAAAGCATAAAAAAAATAAAAAACCCCTTAAACCCCATAAAAACCATCAAATCCCTAAAATAATAAAAACCCCTCAAAATCCTATTAAAATAAAAATACAAAAAAATTCCAAAAATTACCCAAAAATTTAAAAACCACTAAACCTTATAGATACCCCATTGAAAAACCAAAAAAAATAGAAACACCAAAAACCCATTAAATCCTTAAAATGTAAAAACCCATCAAAATCCTAAAAATGCTCGAAACCATAAAAACCCCTAAAATTGTAAAAACCCAAATATCCCATAATAACCCTAATGAAAAACAAAAAAAATATAAAAAACCACAAAACACCGAAAAATGTTACCAAAATCTAAAAAACCTAAAAACCCTAAAAACCCAAAAGAACCTCTAAGAATCAAAAAAAACCAACCCCCCCCCCCCCAAATTCCTAAAAATCCAAACAACCCATAAAAATAAAAAAAATCATTAAAAAAATAAAAAACAAAAAAACCACTAAAAACCCTAATAAAACCATAAAAATATATAAATAATTGAAACCCCTAAAATAATAAAAAATGATAAAAACCATAAAAACCATAAAAACTATAAAACCCTTAAAATCTCAAAAAAACCATTAAAGACCCTAAAACCCCACCAAAAACATTAAAAACCCATTAAAACCATAAAAAATGTTAAAAAGTCCAAAAAACCATAAAAACCCTAAAAAACTCAACAAAACCACTAAAAAAACCAAAAAAACAATAAAAGACCCTAAAAATCCCTTAAAACCATAAAAACCCCAAAAACCAAAAAAAACCACTAAAAACTCAAAAAACCCATTAAACCCATATAATTTTTACAAAACCATAAAATTCTAGAAAAACCCTAGAAAAGCCAAAAAATATTAAAACAATTTAAACCCCTAAAATTCTAAACATTCTCAAAACAACAAAAAACCCTATATAGACCCCGAAAAATCTTAAAAAATAAAAAACCTAAGTAAACATAAAAACCTAAAACCCCTTAAAAACCATAAAAACCACTAAAAACTCTAAAAACACTTGAAACACTATAAAATTTTAAAACACTAAAAAACCATAAAAACACATAACAACTCAAAAACCCCTTAAAACCAAAAAATCAAAAAACGATTAAAACCCTAAAAACCCTAAAACAGAAAACCCCCTAAAAACATAAATCTATTTAAAAAACCCTTGAAATCATTAAAAGTATTTGAAAAGATGAAATCTTTTTAATCTCTAGGAAAACATAAACACTAAAAAACTCAAAAAACCCTTAGAACCTAAAATACCATAAAACACCTAAAATACATAAATACCTAAAAACCCTAAGCACCATCAAAATCCCCCAAACTCTAAAAACACATAAAAATCCTAATAAATAACTAAAAATACATAAATATGTTAAATACCCAAACAAGATTGTAAAACCTTAAGAAAACCTTAAAATTCTAAAAACACTTAAAACCTCTAAAAACCATAAAATTTCTAAACACATGAAACCCCTTAAAATAATAAATCCCTAAAACCCATAAAAATACCTTAAAATATTAAATCCCTAAAAACAATAAAAACCCTAAAAATCTTAAGAACCTAAAAAAGCATATAAATACCCTAAAAAGACACTAGAAACTCTAAAAACCCTTTAAACCGCTAAATTTTTTAAAATAATTTAAAAACCTTATAACCCCTGAAAACTAAAATACAATAAAACCATTAAAAGGAATTAAAGTGTTAAAAAGCCTAAAAAAATTGAAACCCAAAAAAAACTTCAAAACCCTAAAAACTATAATAACCATAAAAACCAGATAAAATACCTAAAAATGTAAAAAACCTAGAGAACCACTAAGAAAACCTTAAAACCAAAAAATATTTAAATTGCTTAAAAACCCTAAAAATGATGAAAACCCCAAATTCCCCTAGAACCCAAAAAATTCTAAAAACACAAAAAATCCCTAAAATCTTTAAAAATCATATAAATATATAAAAACCCTATAATCCATAAAAATATAAAAAAATCTAAAAACCTAGAAAACTCTAAGAAAAAATTAAAATCCTTAAAACAGTTAAAATGTTTAGAAAACCTAAAAATAATAACAAACATAAATGAATTCAATAAACCTTAAAACCAAAAAAACCAAAAAACACCTAAGACCATAAAAACTCTAAAACTCCATAAAACCCCTAAGAACCAATTAAAACTCTAAAAACACTTTAAACCCCAAAAATGTTCAATAACTCAGAAAATACTTTGAATTCCTTAAAAGCCCAAAAAATCCTAAAAATCTGAATGAAAACATAAAATCCATTAAAACACTAAAAAACCTCAATATACTTGAAAACCCTAAAATAATAAATTCCAAAACACCCTATAATTTATTAAAAACATAAAATTCCCTAAAATCTTAGAAAAATTGAAAAAAATAAAAAACGTAAAAAACATAAATCCCCTATGAAACATATAAAATTATAACACCCCTAAAAATAACTAAATACCCATAAAAACTAGTCCCAAAAAAATCCTTAAAACCCCTAAACCCTAAAAAATAACCTAAAACCAAACTAAAAGTCTAAAAAACATTAAACCCATAAAAAGAAAAAAAATATACAAACCCTTATAAACCCTATAAAACTCCAAGAAGTGGTAGATGGCTCAACTCCTATGCTCTCATCTTGGTGATTCTACTCTAACTTAGGAGGCATAGTGATGGAAGCTGCCTATTCCCCAACCACGCCGGTGGGGGGAGGGTCCACCCTTTCACATTGGCAAAGACTCCCCTATTAATTCCATTATAAAATCCCTATTATCATCCTTTTTCCCTCAGATTTCCCTAAATATGATGGTTTCATAATGGTTTAAGGGTTATTTTTAGCTACCAATCATATCTATTGAATTCACTGATGAATCTCTATGTTCAATCTGACCTTGATAGAGAGATTCAGGTAACACTGGCCCTTAGGGGATATATTTGATCAGCAAATTTTTGATTTGTGGGGGCTACATGATCACACAATGGTGGTGATCCTTGACTTTAATAATTTCATGGTTATATTTTCTTCAGAGAAGGATCATATTTTGTCTTACTTGTATTCCTCATGAAGCTGTAATGGATCTCTTTTCTTTCATTTCAAATGGGCTTACGATTTCCATATGAAGCATGATTCATAAAAAATGGTGATTTTGGTTCGACTCCCTAAACTCCTACTTCAGATTTAGATGGATTAATTTCTTATTATACTAGGTAATATTTTTGGCTGATATCTATGCTCGAATAGCAGGACCCATGCTATTTTTCATCTGATCTCACCTAGAATTTGTGTTGAATTGGATGTTTTGAATCCACGTGTTGATTCATTCTGGATTGTTGTAAGTGGTGAATTTCTTTACAAGACATCAGCGATTAGTGATTCCTGGTATGATTTATATTTTATGTGTAAGAGGTTGGGTGATATAATGACGGTGTGAAAGCCTGTAATGTTCTGGTCGAATGAATCTGGTGCTGCAGTTCCTCACATGAAACCAGTTCTTATTGAAGTATCTTTGGATCACACATGCCTTTTCAATCCTAATATTTATGAAGGCATCCAATTTGTATTAAATTTTCAAGCTATGTATCATGATTTTGTGATCCTAGGTGATGTTTTCATGTAACTGAATAATCCATTATAAGTTAATTTGAATGATCCAAAGGTCTATAATGTTTTTAGTAGAATGAAATATTATTTGGGTATTGTTGTTCTTTATGGGGCTTATTTGAATTCGAAGAATTTTGGGTCTTTGTGTGAGTCTGATTATCTTTTAATGGATGATGTTCCTCATAGTGATGTGAGGATTGTGTTTGATGGAGTAAGGGATAATACTAGTTTGCCTCTAAATGTTTGTGTTGGGCATATAAAGAGTGTGGTGAATGTCTTGCATATGATTCAGTTTTTCTGTGTTGGGCATGAGGAAAATATGTCGGTCTATAATTCTAGTGAGGGGCATGAAGAAAGGAAATCAGATCATAATTCTTGCTCATGAAATGAGGAAATACAATTGGCTAATTGGCATGATGATAAGAAGTTTGACCAAAGGAAAACATACCAGATTTCTTATGCTGATCATGATGAGTGGGAGGTTCATGTCATGCAGATGGTTCCAGTGGTGCATGAAGGTGTCTCTGCTGAAAATTCTCAGCCTTTGTTTCTGGAGGATAGGGTTCTGGAGGACACCAATGTGAAGCAACAATTAATGGGATATGACTTTGTGTAGTCAAGTGATTTTGATATGACAGTGCATGTTCTAGGTGATGGGGATCATGTGACTAAAATAAAAAACAATAATTTTAAAGAGGAAATCTAGGAACTCCATAGTTTTTCACAAATCATGGATAAATTAGAGGATGTCACAAATGATGAAAAGAAATATGACAATAATAAATCAGAGGCCTTGAGTTGTGATAAATCCCTATTCAGTAACGTCATCATGAATGGGAGTGAGAAGGATTTTGTTGGATGATGAATGATTATTTCATTTTTACAAGGACCGTGTCTATCAGGTCCTCTTTAATGGCATCTAAAAATAGTGATTTTCATCCCAATAAAGGGTGTCCAAACATGTTTTCTTCCAAAGTAGTGTTTAATCTAGAAGAAAAATAGCCCAGGGAGTTGTATTCTTCATTCTTAAAGTAGTAAAAATAAATCAAAAACTAAATGGTAGTCGGTGGATGTTGGTGCATCTTCTGATTATGGATATGGTGATGATAGTGACGCCTTTAATATGTTGTTTTATTTGGGGTTGGGCATGGCATTTTTGACTCTACCTCTCTCTTTTAAGGGGGTTTCTATACTTTTTTATTATATTTTAGGGGTCCAGACATGCTTTTCCCCAAGAATTTATTTCCTATAAGACTAAAAAAACCCTAAAAACACAAAAAAAATAAGAAAACGCTTAAAACACAAAAATCCTTCAAAATACCTAAAAACCCTAAAATGACATAAAAATCCAAAACCCCCAAAAACCCTCTTAAAACATAAAAACCCCTAAAAAACCTAAAACCCTCAAAGAAAAGCTTTAAAATCCTAAAACACATAAAACCCTTTAAAATATCCCAAAACCAAAAAAGCCCCACAATTTCCCAAATAACCCAAAGAAACCACAAAAGTCCAAAAAAACCATAAAATCCATAAAAACATAAAAAGTCAAGAAAAAAACCCTAAAAACCCCAAATAAAAACATAAAAACCTTTTAAACCCCTAACAACCCTAAAAATACTAAAAACCCTAAAACCCATAAATACCATAAAAATATATAAAATCCTTAAAACTCTAAAAACCATTTAGATTCTTAAAATGTAAAAAAACTCTAAAAAAATTAAAAACCCTAAAACCCCAAAAAATAATAGAACCCTCAAAATCATTAAAACCCGTAATGAAGTAAAAAAACTAAAAATCCCTATAGTTACCTATAATAGTAAAAAACAAAAAAGTCTTAGATTAACCCAAATAAAATCTGAAAAACAAAAAACTGCTTTAATCACCTAAAAAAACAAAAAAATCCAAAAACCCTAAAAATGATGAAAATCACTTCAAACCCAAAAACCATAAAAATATGAAAAAGAAATAAAAAATCTAAAAAAATACAAAAAACCCTAAATTAATTAAGAACCAAAAATAAAAATTTAAAAACCTAGAAACACATAAAACCCTAAATCCTAAAAATCCTAAAACTCCTAAAAACCCTAAAAAATCACTAAAACCCTAAAAATATAAAGACCACAAAATAACCCCACCAAACCAATAAAATCCACTAAAATATCTGAAAAACCTTTAAACCCCTAAAACATTAAAAAAAATATGAAAACCATAAAAACCCAAAAAACAAAAAAAAAACTCTTAAAAACCCATAAAAATAAGAAAACACTAAAAAAACACAAAAAACCATCAAAATCCATAAAAACCCAAAAGAATATTTAAAATCCTAAAAGGAATTAAAATCCATTAAAATATAAAAACCCTAGAAATTATAAAAACACTAAGAAAACCTTTAAAACATAAAAACATATAAAAACACTTAAAAAAAGACGCTAAAAATGAAATAAGAACATAAAAACCCTAAAAACCTAAAAAACCTAAAAAACCCCAAAATCAATAAAAACCCTAAAAACCATATATTGACAATCCTTTCCATCACATGGTCCAATGAATGGAAAAAGGGGAATAACTTAAACAAAATGAGGGTCACCCTTTGAATAACATCAAAAATTTACAAAGGCATAGACTAGGAACCCTTTTAGAGGGAGTTACAAAAGTTTCCTACGCACCACGCAAGTCACTTGCGCGCCACATATGGGTCGCGCAAGTCACTTGAGAACCCTATTCCTTTTTTTCTCCCAAGGTTCCTAGTGGCCTATAAATAGCCCCTATAGGCCCCCCATTTCGAGGACGAATTTTCCAAAACTCAGATTCAACCTTTGGTCACCCAAGTCTTTGTCTTATGACTTCTGAACACTTCTAAGGTAATTTTTTACCTAAAAGGGAAGATCTAAAGAGGGAGAATAAGGCCTAAGTGTTAGAAATCATCAATTCTTGCATGCCTAAGTGTCTATACCTTAAGGGAAATAAAGACACTTGTGCGCCAACTTTCCCTATCAAGGGAACTTGCGCGCCACCCATTTCAAAGCCTCAAGGGATAATACTAAGGGCTTGAGTTTAAAGTCGCCCAAGTATTACCCTATAGATTATTCATCACCCAAGGTGACTCGTGTCATGCAAGTATACTTGTGCGACCAGGACATACACTCCAGAATGATACTTGTGCGCCTCCTTCCTAGTCACCTCCTTTCCTAAAGTCCACCTCTCCTCTTCAATATATATCCTTAAAAACCCTCTTCAAATCCATTTATGGAATAGTTCCTTTATTGGATTCCTTATCTGAAAGTAATTTAGGGATAACATCTCCCAAAACCTCATGTCTTACAAGATTTATGTCACCAAGGTTTGGGGTTTCCTATATATCCTCATCCTTTGAGATGAGAAGATCTCTTGGTTTGGGACTCCTTCTCAGGAGTAAGCCCCCATGTCTCAAGTCCCTTTAACCTGGACCTCATTCTCAAGAGTAAGACCCAAGTTACAAGTCCCTTTAACCTGGGCCTCCTTCTCAGGAGTAATCCCCAGGCATAATTTCCTTTAACATTGGGCATCCTCCTCAGGAGTAAGCCCAAATCTTAATTTATTTTGATTTGGGATTCCTTCTCAAGAATAAAACCCAATCATAAGTCCCTCTTAATTTGTGCTTCCTTTTCAGGAGTAAGTCCCGGGTTAAAATTCCAAATCTCCATAATGTACAAATACCTTTATGGACCCTGCTCTTTGGATTCTTTCCTAATTCCTAGTCTTCATTTACTTGGGTCATCATACATACGTAATCCCCACATCATTTCTCATGACTACATCTTTCATGCTACCATCGTCAAGTTTACTGATACCTCTTGTTTTTCACACTGATCACGACTCACATGAGCATGTAGTGTGATTGTAATCATGACATCTTTTTTGGTCCATTAACCTTTCATAAACCCCATATTTCTTACCCGAACTACGTGGACATTGATCTCTACCTTAAAAGTAGAGTACGTAAGAAGCCCTTACAAGGTCTAATCCCATCTTTAATTAATTTTTTTCATCCCACATGATGTTAAAATATATCCTTCTTATCGAACTACATGGGTTCTGAATCCTTTTTTAATGAGGATACATAGGTAGCCCATATGCAGGTACGACCCCAACTCTAAAATAATCCATGTCTTTCTGAATGACAATAAACTTCAAGTGCCCCAATGAGTTGTTTTAAAACCAGTATGGTCATCATAATGACCAAGATATTTCTATATAATTTATTGAAGGATAACATTGAATAAGAATCTCCAATACATACGGATGATTCTATATCAATGAAGAACGTCAAATACATATATAATATTCTATAAATCCCATAAATATCAATAATCAATTGCCAAATCTAAAGGAAAACTCATTTTCATGCTTGGTGAATTAATAAGGATTCGCGGACATAACTTAAATCTATAAGAGAGTCTCGGAGTAGGAAATAATTCCCCCCGAAAAGGTGTGATGAGCCTGACCTCCCATCCTCTCGACCAATTCAAATTCTTAAGCCTCATCGGTCCACAACTAATGAGTACATTCCTTTAGAGAGTAGGTCAAAATGGATATAGAATCATTGGGTGTTCCCGGTTCTACGAATAAACCCGTTTGAAACTGATTGGAATATTTGAACCTTAATCAAACAAGGTCATCCCCATTTCCAGAAGAAACAAAAAATGGTGACCCCGAAGTGAATCCTTAATCATGTTAAATGATGTTTTAATTATTTGTTAGGCCCCTATTAAACTCAATATAAGGGCCAAAAAAGTAATCAAACACATATGGGTTCATCCAAAAGATGTAGTCTGACCAAACCTATCTTGATTATGTCTCCTATATCAAATAGGAACTATTTTACAAGATCTCTCTGCAACATAGAATAGCTTCTTTAAAAGTTCACACCTGTGAATGTCTCGGCCGCTACTCCTACTGGATCCTCGTCCGCTCTGAGGAATACATCACCTACTCAGCATCTTCA
The DNA here is from genome assembly GCA_963277665.1 of Viscum album. Classification (NCBI taxonomy): domain Eukaryota; kingdom Viridiplantae; phylum Streptophyta; class Magnoliopsida; order Santalales; family Viscaceae; genus Viscum; species Viscum album. The sequence goes on from OY728127.1 coordinate 1,959,077,612, forward strand.
ATACCGAGTCATGAATGCATTGGTGATGGAATACCATCAACACAGTACCATCCTGACTCTGGAGGCCGCTTGACACGCCCTCCAAGTGAACAACTCACCCTGGTTGTCCAGACAGCAACAACCAGTGGTTAAAAAGCAGGTGGTGCCAACCACCATTTCCAACCGTTTCGTGTCGTTATCTCCAGAACGCAACAACCAGTCCCTCCCATATTACAGGGAGGTGAATGAATAGGTCACTCAAGGCCTCAATTCAAGAAGACAGGAGTCCTTCCCGAGGACTCCCACCAACAATCACCGCCAGACTCATGTGTTAGTGCACCCTCAACATGATAAGGGTATCACCTCTAGGCATTCGGCTCAGGTTCCTCAGACCCGAGAATGAAAGACGAACTGTCAGAGGAAAAATTCGGCTAACAGGGAGAAGGTTCTTATTTATTCCCCCTATGGAGAAGTCCATCAATCTAACTTTATGGAAAACAATGAGTGGGCATATACACCTGTACGTCCTGATTTTACTGCTCAGCAGACTCATCTGGCAATAACACACCAATCCTTCCAGGAAATTCTAGCGGATCATTATAGGCAGGCACATACGCCTGTTTATAATTCATAGCCATTCAGCAGGCTCGTCTAACTGCAACCAAAGAAGCTCACGAATAAAATGTGGTGACCACCTATAAATAGGCACATATACCTGCTTACACTAATCAATTATGCCAGCAGTCTCATCTGCCAGTCTTGAAGGAAGTGCATCAATGATAAATTTTGGAGAAAAATCATAAGGTACATACACCTATGATTCATCATGCTAACCAACAGTCTCGTTTGGTAGCACCCAAAGATGTCAATTGGAAAGCTCCAATGACAAACAGAAGGGAGACACAACTTTCTTCCACCACACATGTGTACTGTCAGAATTCAATGATAGGAAAAAGAGGAAAGGAGTTGGAACAAACACTTACTCCAAAAAATAGAATGGACATATATTCACAATCCTACAGCTGAAGTCCCTAACCACATTCTGACAATGGTGAAAGAGCAGAATAAAATACATGCCCATATTCTGGATACCTGTAAGAATATTATAACTTCAGCAGCATCACAGGGAAAGAATCACAAATCTATCCCTATCAGTGAAGTGACTCATCAACATGTCACTCAGGAGAAGATACACACCTCTGTTCTAGTCCAGAAGGGTTTTGGGGGCATACTCCCCCATGTCATACGAATAATCAAGTCAGGCACATACACCAGATTTAAATAGATGTAATCAGACTAACCTGACCATTAATCCTAAGCAGGCACATACAAATACCCATAATAACCACTTTCGTCAACAAGTGGTTTCCAAAGTGAGTAAGAAGGCGTCCAAGAAAAATACTCATCCAGCAGAGTTGAAAAATCAAGAGCCAATCTGCAATAAGGCCTTTCTCAATACTAGAGTTCTTGAAGCACTCAGACAATTGTCTGTTGTAACTCAAGATTCTACTCCCTCATTTCCAGATTCCGGAAGTAATAATAATAATTATGAAGGTCTTCATCAGACACTTCCTCATGAGGGCTTGCTTCATGATAATTCGGTCAATCTTGAAGTATCATCTTCATATGAGAGCCATGATAACCCTCTGCGTGGCCAGAAGACCAAGGAGCAATAGGTTTCATCTTTTGTTATAACCCACCATGGTGGTCCTCCCCATGATGATGAATTTATCTATGAAATTCCTATCCCCAGTATTAATTCGCGTTTCCTAGAAAATTCTTCAATAGACAATGCAGTCATGAGAAAGACTTCTTATCTTGAGGCACTAGTAAATGCAAAGCCAGTCATGTCTGATGCCTTACCAATATCAGGTGAAATACCTTCTCAATAAGAAGATATACTAGGGTCTAGGCAATTCTCCCAACCACCCCTAGGTTATTCATCTTCTAATTTGACAAATTAATTCTCTAACAATCTTGTTGAATCTGTTGAATCAAAAAAGAATCACCACCTTTGCTCCAATCAGGTAGAAGAATCTTCATTAAATGACAAAGAGGAAGTACTGAATATGAGAAGACAACTGGAGAAAGGTGAAATACCAGTCATGTTTTGGACTTTGGCTGACTCTCAGTATGATATTCGAGAAATTTTGATAGAATATTGTATTCATGATATTCGTCTCAACATATGGAATACTCTTTGTCACTCTAAAGAAAAAATTTTGTCTTATGATGAATATCAAAATCATGTATAGATAATATAAGTATTACAATTCCAAATTTACTTGGAATCTCTCTCAATTTCCCGACATCCAAAGGTTGAAAATCATCAGAGAGCCCTTCAGTGTTCATGCCTTGGCACATAAAAAAGTTTCACCAGTTAATTACCAATTCCCCATTTGGTATTCGTATTAGGGGATGGGGTGTTCATGGAGAATTGCATTTCACTATGCTCTCTAGTCAACAAAGTCCTCCAAAAGCTGTCTCATGCAATGTTGTTGCACATGGATGGACACATTTAACTGATTTTGTGCGTAATCAAAGGCTTTCCCAAGAACAAGCCTCAACTAGTTCTTCCCAAAGTCAGGAATATAAATAAATAGTTGTCGAATTACTCTTGCATCAAGAAAATGAGAATATAAAACATGCTTCTCATTTAGAGCATGCACATCATCAGGTGACAGAAGTGATAGAAATAATCCAATGCTCATCTGAGCTAGGTGATTTGAGCGGATATAGAATTATTCATCTGACCAATTTTCAGACTAAAGTCCTCAATATCAGGAGATCTTTTAAGAAAGTTTCGGATGTAGCAGCTCAAGAGCAACCTCATATTTCCAGATTAGAGACTCTTTTAATCCAACCATTGGGATCAACAGATAGGATTCGGGGAGTTGAACAGGAAAAATAGGAATATCCCCATTCCACCAGACTGGGGACTTTTTCAGATTCTCAATCTCATTCTCAGTGAACGTTAGTCTTCTCTAGATTAGGGAAGAAGCCACAAGAGGATTGTAGGGATAAATTATCAGGAGATTACCTCCAAATTACGGTTCATCAAGAATTTCCGGAGGGACAAAACAAACAAAAAGAAATTTTCATAAAGGACATGGAAGAATATAGTATCGCAGAAGCTCTGACAGAAGGGCTACAATCCATTATGCGTCGATAAATGTCATCAATGTCATTATCAATAATCTCCTAGAACATGTGGCTCACTCAGAGGGATCAGATGACGAAGTTCATGTTCAATAAGCTGTACACATAGAAAAGAATGAAGGAGGTGTGCGTACTAGAAGATAGAGGGTCTCCCAGGGGCAAGACATTCATTTGGGTAATGCCATTCCATACTCCAGAAAGGCACATGCCTAGGAAAAGGGAAAAAGTCAGGTTTTATTCCAACCTACCTTTAGAGAAGGCCAATCACTCTCATTAGTGGAATGTTTCACACAACAAGAAGCAGAAATGAAGGAATTAAAGAGGTTAAATGTAGAACTAATTCAAGGAAGTCTTCCTCCTAAGCATACTGGAGTTAATGAATCAAGGGAATTTGGTGGAACTACTGGGATGGATCAGGAATATCCCCATTTACAAGTACACCCTCACATGTCCAGTCCTATGGGTCATGCGTGACAGAAACCATCAATAATACCATCAATGGCAGTACCAGCTGCCAAACCCGTCCAAACGTCAGTTATTGCACCTACTCAGGACCAAGCTCAACCAGATGTTTCTCAAAAATTAATGACTACCATTGAGTCATTAACAGCTTGGTTAGAAGATATGGAAGGAAAGAGTGCACAAGTTCAACCCGAAAAGATATCTTACCTTGAATGGGTAAATCAAATTCATCCCCCATCAAATTTTTTGAATACCACATTCCCAATTTTTATTGGTTTGGGAGATCCAGAACAACCCTTAAAACATTTCGTTTCTCGTTGTGATCATATGATGGGAACTCCTCAACAATAAGAAGCATTTAAGCTTAGGTGTTTTGTGTAGTTATTACAAGGACCTGCTTTGGTCTGATATACAAGTTTTCAATTTTGGTCAATTACTGCGTGGGAAGATATATGTCAAATATTTCTCCTTCAATTTAGCTCAACATTGCCAAAGACGACAGTTTTTTATCTTAATAGTTGTAAGAAAAGGGAAAATGAAATATTTTCAGATTTCATTTCTCACTGGAAGGGATTGACATATTCCTTTATTTGAGCACTCCCTCAAGAAGAGTTTCTACCAATCTGTGTGGAAAATCTGCATGATGAATTATGCACACCGTTGATCCCTTTGAAATACATAGGACGGTTTCGAGACATTACATGAATAGATCAGTAGATAGAATACTCTCTTACAAAGACTAAGGCTAAAACTCATGCAATTCCATCAGTTCCAGGAAGGAGAATAGGGAAAGCATAGAATGCTACAGTTACACTTAAACAAGCACATGTACCTGCTTCCTTTTCAAAACCTTCATTGTATCAAAGGGCTCCACCTCCTGAGCATCAACAATAACGGCCGCCTCATCAAGATGATAAAAGAGATCAACGGCGAAAACTGTTTTAAGATTTGAATAAAAAAATTTATTCTTTCCAGAATGAATAAGTTCCTGGGTAATTCATCTCAGCTCTGTAAAACAATATGGTTTAGTATCCAAGGCCCAAAAGGCCAAACAAGGAAGGAGATGAAGACCTCCCCAAATATTGTCTATTTCATCAGATGTTGGGGCATCCCATTCAGGAGTGTTTTGTCTTCAATGAAATCCTTCAAAAGATTGTTGACTATGGACAGGTAAAACTGAAAGGTTCTTCAGCCCAGGTAGCATGTGTTACTTCTACTGATCCAGAGGAAGAAGGCAAGTGGCATGAAGTCAAAAGTAAACATGAGTAGAAATATGATGATTGGATGGTCAGGAAAACAATCAACTCAACTCATGCCATTTTATGAACACAATTAAATCGACCAATTGTGTATTATGCTATGAATTCCACAAAAAAACCCCTTCCTCAGAGGTAAAATCCTTGGATAAGCAGCATAATTTGATGATATAAGAGTAGTTAGAAGAAGACAAGCTCATGTTAAAGCATAAGTTGTCTTTGACTCTGGAAGATTTTATGCCATCTGCCTCAAAATCACGGGAACCACCCCACCAAATGGCACATCCTAAACTGATTAATTAGGCAGAATCATCATCAGATGATGAATTGATCTTTGGATATGTTAACCTGATTCATTTAACAAATCCTTATCCCAAAAATGTTTTTTTTATGATGAGCCTATGTTTCCTATATCTAACAGAGGAATTTGAGGAAGAGACATAGTTATAGGATACAGGGGATGACGTGGATTTTCTAGAAGATGCTATTTCAATCCTACCCCTACTAGAACTGTATATGCGGTGGAAACTCATGGAAAATCCCTTCAGCGGGCTCAACAGGAACAAGAAAGTTCTTCCACACATTGTAGATTCTCTCCTGAAGTAGTTATTTTGGAAAATCGATTAGAGGTCAAAAAATTTTCCTCTCAAAAAATATATAGACCTAGTCAGTCTAATCTACCAAATCAAGGAGTATTTCCAACTCCTAACCCGATCCGAGATGCATCTATTGCCAAAGCATAAACTTCCAAGGCACCTACAAAACCACATTTTCCTGATGGGAAATGTAGAACTTTGGACCAAAAGTATGATGTCTTGAAACATTTGGTCTATGTACCATCCAAGTTATCAATTATGGATGCCTTGAATCAATCAAAGGATCTTCAGGAGGCGTTTATTGAGGATTTTTCAAGTCCTCAAGATTTTGAAACTAAAATTGTTGTTGCTGAAGTCTACCATATAGAGAATGATTCTGCAGAATTCCATGAAGTGATATCTTTTACAGATGAAGATGAAGATGATGTTGTACATCGATATATCAGACATTTGTATCTATCTAGAAAATCCAATGATATAGACATCCAATGAACTTTCATTGATAATGGCTCAGGAGTCAATCTCATTCCTATTCATACACTTCTTCGATTGGGCCTCACCGAATATGATTTATCTCCTCTACATTGATGTTTCAAGGATATTTTAAGAATGAACAAGAACCTATGGGAAAAATTACACTCAGAATTCAGTTTGGAGACCTTGTTTCTAATTCATATTTCATGGTTGTTCGTTAGGACACAGCTTTCAACATTTTGCATGGAAGACCTTGGCTGCATCAACATGCAGATATACCTTCATCATTCCATTAATGTCTCAAATATTTTTTCATTGGACAAATTGGGACATTTTATGCTGACAAATCCCCATTCAAAACATGTTAATCTCAATACATTGAGGCAGAATTTTATCACATCGGGGGAAAGAAAAAATCCACGGCAAAGAAGGTCACCAAAATTAATGCTCCAAATAGTTTGTAAAAGATTCCATTAAATCCATTCATACATGTGAGTACAGATTATGTGTTCCTTATTAGTCTAATTGACAATATGGATCTAAATCCAGACACTCTTATGAAAACTTCCATAATGTCAATTACGCATACCACTCCAGACAGCATGGGATACATTGTTGATATACCGAGCAGTGATGAAATCTTAAATGGAGATGTATTTATTTCATTTGCTGAAATCCAGCAATTCTATACTTCATCAACCAAGCCAGAATAAGTTATAGAAATGTTATAGGAAAAAAATTATGTCGATTCCCAATCCATCATCTCCTCTTTATCACCCCATAAAGACCCTTCATCTTCAATAGGGTCAGAAATGGCAGCCTCTTCTTCAAGATGTTCAAGTTTTAACTTATCCCATGATCATGGAAATTTTGTTTCATCATCTACTATGAACGTATAAACAGAATAAGTAACACATATTAAAGAAGAAGAGGAAGATCTAAATGATGCTCCTCCATCATTTGAAGAGGGTATCTCTACCACTTTGGATGAACTCGGAGAAATAAATATGGGTACAAAAGAAGATCCAAGCCCCACTTTAATTAGTGCATACATGACTCTTGAAGAACAAGAAATTTATACTTCATTTTTAAAGAAAAATCAAGATGTATTTTCTTGGAATTATACAGAAATGCCAGGTCTTGATCCCGATGTTTCCATTCATCATTTGGGTTTTCCAGAAGAACATCGAAGATTCAATCAAGCAGCAAGAAGAACACACCCAACTTATGCATCCAAAGATAAAGCTGATGTAAATAAGATTATCAAGGATAAATTCATAATAGAAGTTCAATATCCCAAGTGGCTGGCTAATATTGTCCCTGTGAAGAAGAAGAATGGAAAAATTAGAGTTTTCATTGACTTTAGAGATCTTAATCGACATTGTCCCGAGGATGATTTTCCAGTTCCAATTACAGAACTTCTAATTGATGCAACGGATGGCTATGAAGAACTTTCCTTCATGGATGGTTATTCTGGGTACAATAAAATACAAATGGCCCCAGAGGATGAGGATTCTATAGCCTTCAGAGCTCCTCAAGGTGTGTTTTGCTATCGGGTAATTACCTTTGGCTTGAAGAATGCAAGTGCAACGTATCAATGTGCCATGCACCATATCTTCAAACCCTTTTCGGGAAATTTGTTGAATGTTATGTGGATTATTTGGTGGTTAAATCCAGACAAAATTCTTATCACTTCGATGATCTTGAAATCATATTCTTCAAACTTTGACAACACAATTTGGAGATGAACACCTTAAAATGTGCTTTTGGGAAAACCTCAAGAAAATTTATCGTCTTTTTTATACACCATCGTGGTATCGAATTTGATCCTAAGAATAAAAAATCAATCCTTGGCATGTCACATCCATGATATTTTAAAGAATTAAGAGGACTTCAAGGACACATCTCCTATATTAGGCGTTTCCTTGCCAATTTGGCAGGCAAGTCTTTACCCTTTACCAAATTAAGGAAGAAGGGAGTCACCTACCAGTGGAATGAATAATGACAAGAATAATTCGATATTATCAAGAAATATCTCTTGTGTCTACCGGTATTAATGCCACCCGTTGAAGTAAGACCACTTATTCTCTATGTGACAACTTTAGAGCGATCATTGGGTGCCTTCCTTGCTCAAAATAATGATGTTGGGAATGAAAATAGCCTTTATTATCTCATTCAGACTATGCTTGAGGCAGAAAATCGATATTCTAGTGTTGATAAAGTGATTCCTAGAATTAATCTTTGCAGTTCAGAAAATGAGACACTACCTACAACATCATGAGGTCCAATTGGTATCTCAAAATAACCCGATCAAATTTATCCTTAGTCGTCCAATGCTTGCAGGACGTCTGGCAAGGTGGGCAGTTATTTTGCAGCAGTTTGAGATCCAGTATATGTATCAAAAGGAAATAAAAGGCCATGCTCTGGTGGATTTCCTTGCTGAACACCTATCTGAAGAAGATACATCTTTAAATATTGAACTCCCTTATGAGAAAGTCTTCTCTATTCATGACAATCCTCAAAAATGGGAAATGTACTTTGATGGTGCCTCCAAAAGTTCAACAGGGAATAAAATGGAAGATCCTAAATTCAACAATGTTGGGTTAGGAATCGTGATTGTTTCCCCATAAAAGGTAGTGCTACCATATTCCTTCTTATTATTTGAAGGAAGTATAAATAACAAAGAAGAATATCAAGCTCTCATCACAGTCTTGGAATTGGGGCTTCAGGAATTGGTGAATCACTTGAAAGTAAAAGGTGATTCAAATTTGGTAATCAAAAACATCAATGGGGATTATGCCATTAGAAAGGAAGAGTTAATTCCATTGTGTGATTACGTTAGAGAGTTAATGGTGGAATTTCCCTCAGAACCGAGATTTTATTATGTCATGCGATCACAAAATGACCAAGTTGATGCATTGGATAATGTAGCCACAGCCCTAGAAGATCCAAATCGGGACGAAACAATCATCATTATTGCCCACTATCGTGTAGTTTCACCTTTTGTTCAAATCAGAATAGGGGGAATCAATGAAATAAGTCCCATTTCCAAACCATTTGGTCATACTATAGGATGGATGACACCTATCAGGGAATACCTTCAATCTGGAACACTCCCACCAAATAGAGCTAGGAAAGAACAAGTCCGACGACGTGTGGTCAATTTTACTCTTTATGATAGCCCAGATCACCAAATAATTCTCTACTAGTGAGGATTTGATGGAATTCTCTTCAGATGTATTGATGGTGAAGTGACAATGGATATCATGAGTGAAGTTCATGCATGAGTTTTTGGTGGCCACCAGTCTGTACATAGTCTTTCTGGTCAAATTTGAAATCTTGGATACTTCTGGCCTTCAATGATACAAGATTGTATTTATTTCACTAAGTAGTGTCATTATTGCCAAGTATGTGCCAACTTTATTCATCAACCCCCAGTGTTTCTTCATACAACTAAATACTCATGGCCATTTTCCACATTGGGAATGGATGTAGTGGGACCTTATCCTCTAGCTACATCCATGTAGTTTTAGTATATTCTTACTACTACTGACTTCTTTTCCAAATGGGCAGAGGCAATACCTCTCAAATAATTTAGTTCTAAATGAATTGTTAGCTTCGTCAAGTCTAACATCATTACCAGATTTGGTGTCTCTCATACAATATTGATGGACAATGGCCCGGAATTCTGTTCATCCAAGGTGAGAAAGTTGTATCAAGAATACAACATCAAATCCCACTATTCATCTCGGTATCATGCAACGGCCAATGGACAAATAGAGGCCTTCAATAAGACTCTTTCAAATATACTACAATAGATGGTGGATAAAGATAAGAAATCATGGACTGATAAACTTTTTCATGCTTTATCGGATTATCGAACCACCACCCGCACTGCTACGTAGTCAACTCCATATTCCATGGTATATGGAATAGAGGTAGTCTTGCCCATTGAGGTTCAATTACCTTCGCTCAGAGTAGCTATTTGTGATCAGTCATCCACAAATGAACAATCTTAGAAGTGATTTGATGAATTGGAATGATTAGATGAAAAAATATTATGCACCCTGCACCCCAAGAAAGTCTATCATAATTGAATAGCACGGGCTTTCAATAAAAAAGTTCGTCTTCATTCATTCATTCAAGGAGAATTGGTATTGGACCTCAGAACTCCAATGATACCGGGTAATAAGCCTCTAAAGCTTGAGCCAAAGTGGGAAGGACCTTACTCAATAGATAAGGTCTACTCTAATGGATCTTATTCTTTAATCTTAATGGAAGGAGAACTCATTACAACTCTAACCAATGAAAGATTCTTGAAGAAGTATTTTGTGTAACACAAATACACTCATTGTCCTTACCGTAGGACATTAAACTGCATATCTCCCTCTATCGTCCAACATGACATTAAACTATGTCTACCCTTTTCGTCCTTCATGACGTTAAACTGTAAACAGTCCCTTACACATCCTACATGACATTAAACTATACATGTTCATCCTACATGACGTTTAAATTGTGATAAAGTCCCTTAATATGTCCTACATGACGTTAAACTATGCACATGTCCTGAAAGATGTTAAACTACACAACATTACATCCTAGATACATGATGCTAAATTGTGCATCACCCTTTTTCCCACATGACGTTAAACTATGCATCATTAGGGTTGTTTCTACCTCTTGTTTCTCACACCGTGCATGACTCACATGAGCTTAGAGTAAGCTTCAACCATAACACCCTCTCTGGGCCGCTAACCCCACATAATTCCAAACACTATCTTTAGGTCATTGTCTTCAAGAACAACTCGATCACCAATTCATTCTCAATCGAGCTACACAAACATTGATCCTTACCTTCTAGGTTGTGTACATAGGAAACCTCCCGAGGTTCAAACCCCAAACTAATATCTTTACATCGGTTCACCTCCATCTCACATGATTTTGATACGTGAAGCTCTACCCTAAAAACAATATATTCACATTGGTTCATCATAGTCCTTGCTATATGATGTTAAACTATATAGTCCCTCATTGTCCTCACTACAAGACATTAAACTGCATAGTAATATATCCTAGCTACATGACGCTAAACTGTGCAGCACCGGTCCATGTATATGACCTTAAACTATTCACACTTTTTTCCTGTATGACAATAAACTACAACAGTCTCTAACACCCTCACTTGAGAGGGAATAATTATTGACATTTATCTCTAATCATTTCATATTCCAAGGACAACATGCATACATGGAAATGCCCAAACCTTTAATCTTGGGTCCAACCATCATTACACTAAAGTCCCCTTTCACCCTTCACGTGTACAAACCAAATTTTTATAGAGGATATTTCAAGAACTATGTATGGCTTGATTACCATCCCTATGGGATATGTAGGAATGTTAGAGCATCCCTCGAATCCAGCCCCAAGTCTTTGGGCCTAACCCCAAACTCCATTTTTAGTCCCTTGGTTGAAAAGTCCCCCTGCCAGCACATGAATGTTGTATGAAAACCCAGTTCTTTATTCACATCAAGTTTATAACAAACACACAATGTGTCTCCCTCATTATGTTTAGAGCTCTACAACCCTAAACTAAGATCTCCTATGCTCTTATCCCACATGACGTTAAACTGTATTTCAAGAACTACGTATGGATTTATTCTCATCCTAATGAGAAATGTAGTGAAGTCCTGCATCTCAATTCAGGACCCAGCCACAACATGATTATGGTCAGAATTGGTCTATGTATCTCCTTCATGAATTGAACAATACCCATTTTTATGTGTCATACTCCTAACCTTAAATATTTAAAGATCTCCATAACCCTTTTCTTAACTTATGGTCGTAAAATGTCTGATACCCAAGAATTATTTTGCCTGACCATGCAGCATGTGCCCTTAGGTGGCCTTGCATAAATAGTCTGCATAACGGACCATTCATCCAAAAGATGCTATTATTTGACTATGCATCCAATGCCCTTAGGTGGACCTGTATAATTCAACCCCCCTAATAGGTTTGTCAAATAGTGGTAACTTAATTCTTGGGGAGAAAACTCTTTTATCCTTATTAGTCTTAACGAAGATATATAGGGATCTTCAAAAATAGCGATCCTTAACATATTTTTCCCATACACTTTTTCATGATCTGAAAGTATTCAAGTCTATGGTTTATATTTCCCTTCACTACGTTTGGGTCAGACCTTCGCAGGATTGACATTTATCCAACTCTTTGACAATCTTGACTAGGAATATCCTCTCTATATTCAAGTACCTTTCTCCATATAGCAGACAATATGATTTGGAAAATTTGAATCTCCATAATCTTTCAGTGGCTTTTATCAATAGAAAAGTAAAATTTCTGAGAGTTCTTTTGCCTGACTATGCAGCACGTTCCCCTAGGTGGCCTTGCATAAGTAATCTACATAACAGACCTGTCAGCCAAAAGCTGCTATTATTTGACTATGCAGCCAACGCCCTTAAGTTTCCCAACATAATTCAACCCCCTAACGGGTTTGTCAAATTGTTGAAACTTCACTCTTTGTAAAAAATTCCTCTAATGCCTTTTAGCCCTTTTTTATCATCCCTCATATTCAATATTTCTTATGTCATAGTTTACATGTTTTCCCCCATAATTGAATGTGGTAATATGTTTTCAAAAAAATTATCAAGGAATTGAGACAATTTTAATCCATTCAGTCAATGATATTTGAGCTTAAACATTAGCCTTTTTATGTCCGACATGAATGAATTTAAACTACCAACAAGATACATGGTACTCATTAAATTTGGAACCTGTAAAAGTAACTTTAAATAAAAGTCAAGTCTCAGCTTTCTAAATGTACATTCTGTATGATTTAGAAAATATTGAGCAACCAAAAGATGCCAAGTTTGTGGGGTTATTTGTATAATCCTAGAAAAAATCAAACTATGCTTACTAGGAACGTTGGCTTAGGTAAAAAAATTAATGTCAACAAGAGAATGAATGTACAAAGGATTGAAGATGAAATGTCTTTTTCATTGATGCACAAGATTAGAAGAACATCCACAGATTGGAGTATCTTCCCTTTTTCAGGAATTACAAGAGGCTTTCACCATAACTTTTTATTTGAGTTACGACATCCCGATATTCATCAGCAGCCACTTGAAGTTCATTCACTCGACCAGCTTCACTCTTTTCTGCTTGATGGAGTGCTTTCTTGGCATCTGCGATGGATTTCATGCCATTCGTTTGGACTCCATCCAATGAATTCTTAATCTGGTCAAGTTCCCCAGTAACGACATCTAACTGTTTCTAAAGGTGCATTTGCTGGACAACATTCTCCTTGATTTTATGCTTCAACTCCTTCATCTTTGCACCTTGACCAGCCTCAGCTCGGGACACTACAGCCTCGAATTCGCCAATATTGGTCAGTATCCTCGCTCTGGTCAGATCTTGATGACACTTTTTCTCCTGTTCCCTCATTAAGATGACTTATTTCGCCACGGTATGGATCTATTTATATCCGATACTGCCAATTCCCAGCATAATGAAAAAGGATGATAGTCACAAAATCTTTGAAGATAGCTCTTTAAGAGGCACTTCAGATATGATCTTCCATATATTATACCATGCCTTGAGACGTGAAAATTGGAGCATCTTTTTCACCTTTAGGTCTGATTCAGCATTGCTATCACAGGGGGAAATATAGTTTGGGATTAATGAACTTAAGGAAGTTCCTTGTTCTGCTCCTCCCCCCTGATGCGTGGTACTTCACTTTCTAATCTCATTGGGACTGAGGCTGAGGCATCACCTTCAGATCTACCCACTGCTGTTGAAGGCTCTGCATAGTCAATTGAAGGCTTTGGTTAGTTTCAAAGGATAACAGAAGTTGATTAGCTATCTTCCAAATTAAGTACAACCATAAATATTATCATCTTTTACCCAATGGTAGATCAGCAACCTGAGAAGGCTCCTCCTAGTCTTTTCTTGCTTCAACAGGATTTTTAGGACCAGTTTTAGGATTCTCTAATGGGTTAACCTCCACTTGAGCTAGCATCTCTACAATGATAGGGTTGTTTCTACCCCCTTCAGGAAACGGTAGATCAACAACATGCCCAGACGGAACTGCACATTTCAACCAATCATGGTCAGGGATGTAATAAATTTTTTTAAACAGGAAGAAGGATAACACTCATGTCCAAAATCTTCTAAATCACAAGGTAATTTAACATGATCAAAAATTTCTTCAAAAGACGCACCAAGTTTGATCATTTCATCTAGTGATATCCCATATTCCTGGTTAGTCTCACCAGTGGGAGCATTTGGCATGTCTTCTTGGCAACCCTCCTCCTACGACCTCTAACCCTAAATATCTTTCTTAGAGAAAACTGTAGAGTCAGTTGTAGTGGTCTCCAAATGTTTTGGTACAGCTGTTGAACCTAAAGAATCACTGGATAGAAGACAGTTGATGTTTTCATTCAACTTTATATGAAGTATTTTAAATTTACCAAAAGCAGTCTCTTCTCTCCTTGCAGCAGCAACATGAGCAGTACTAGGAATAGACGCTGGCTCTTCTTCTCTCATTGTTTCTTCAGGAGCAGCCGGGTCAGGATGAATTTTCGACTGTTCACCAGCACCCATCATCATCCTCAGAGGAGGGTCAGTCCTCTCCCTCAAAGGGTAAATCGAAGAAGCCCCTGCAATCCCAATATGTATGAGAAATATTTTCATGAGTTAGGATTCATGACTATCTAAAGGACTTACCACTACTGATGAAGCATCTAGTTGTGGAATTCATTCTTCGATGACTTTTCTTCTTTTAATTTTTGGGTGTGTTGGAATCATCACCTCCAAAAAAGGTATTGGATAGTGAAAATCCCTTTCTAACTCCTTTTCCATGGCTTGCCGGCCTGGAGATACTTCTCCTGGATCATAAGGAGATTCAGGGACTCTAAGAGAGGTGCCACCAGGGCTATACCGTGGTGAAGGGACCTCAGTAGTTCATTCCTTAACAATATGCAAGATGAATAAAGTAATTTCCTTGAGTAACAAATCTTTGACTAAAATCAAGTTGCAATGAAAATAAAAAAAAATTACATCTTCAGGAGCCACGTAATCATGCCACTCCTCGTCTACTGAAGCACCAATCCCCTCAGTGGTTCCAAGATTCATCATTTCCTTCACCTGCTTGGTGATCGGAATGGAACCATCAGTGGAATATATGAGAATTTCTAGCTCTCTGATGCAAGCCCGCACTTCATCGGGGTTATCCTCAATGCGGATATCAGTAGAAGCCTAGAGATCCCCCACACCAGGGATATGTAGCCCTTCCCATAATTCCATCCAGGATGTTTCAACATCACAATATAAACTCCACCATGCTTGGACAGCCTCTGTTCATAAATATTCAGAATGCGCACTAGAAGGCCACAGGGAGGGTCCTACAATCTGGGAATTCAACTTTTTCCCATCTCCTACAATCACAGATAAAGGATAAAGGAAATGAAACTTGTTGCTCTATAAAATAATGGAAACTAAATTTTCTCATTGATATAACTCAGCAGGAATCGATAGAGTAGGTATCTTGACTCTGGCCGAAGGATTATATCTGGAACGAGGTCATTTTGATGCATGTCGCGCCTCATCATACCCATCCTGAGAATCCGGTGAATCAGCCCCGGGTGAAGAAACCAATGAATCAGCTCCGGGTGAGGAAGAGTCTCCTTCAATATGAAATGATTCTTTCCAAACACTTTTCTTTTTACCTCCCACATAGTAGATAGGAAGATTCAGTACCCCTACCAGGTATGATGCTACCCAGTTCTTGGCATACCATGTAGTCAATTGACTCAACGCTCTTGCAACGAGTAGATAAAACACTACCCCGGTATTCTCTATAGTTTTCAGTAACCAAAGTTGTCGGGAAACCATTGGATGCTTCTCAGACCTGACATGTATGAGAGGGGGCACAATAGTCTGCTGCAGACACTTGAATTGGCGTGCAAATCTATTTGGAGGATATGCCTCGCATATTATCTCTCCGTCAACTCTAGTGGCCAATACACCATCTCTGCAAGCCATCATATATGATCTCAATTCCAAGCTAGTTGTCCCATCATCAAAAAACTGCCCGGTTTGCGGGTTTCCATAAGGAAATAAATGATATTCCTTGAACATGATCAGCCTCACCTTTAGATCATAAGGATTGAGAGACAATAAAGAAATTCGTAAAAATGCCTGCACTGATGTCCTAAAAGTACTTCCAGGAACCTGTACTCCGCTTTGTACCACATATGTCCTGAAGTGAGTGGTGATCCATCCCCACAAAACATGTAATGGTCCCACTATTCTCAAAGGAGACTTAACCATATAGACATGGAGTAAGATCCTATGAATATTCTCCAAAACCGGGGTGGCCAACCCAACCATTTTTCACTCAGTCAACTTGGATGAAAAAAAGAAGGTCCCTGGCCTGACGCCTCCCTTCGAATCCCTAACTGGAAGAAGATAAACTCTAAGCCATAAGGCTAAGAAACCCTCCAGACGGGTCTTCTATGGGATTCTTTGATTCACTACATACCCCCACTTTTCAAACTCTCCCGCTTCCAGAGTTGGCTAGAATGTGGCAAGAGCACCCCTCTTCTCTGCTCTGGGGTAGCTGGTAGGACGAGTATAGGTGGGACCCTTATCCTTCTTCATGATGAGAAACATTTCCATCCACTCCTCTGGATGGATATATTTTCTAGAGTGGGTGTTTGTGGTTTTGGTATTCTTAAGCTTGTGGAAAATCTTCATTAACTCCCGAGATATATCTGGAGTCTCCTCAGAATCATTCCAAGTCCCCTTGGGGGGGATGAATTTAATCATACATGTCTCCCAGAATTGGAGCCCCCGAGATCTTATAGACATCCCACAAGCTGCTGCCTACTTCTCCATGAGTCAAATGGAAATAATTGGTTTCTGAGCTCCATCGGCTGATTAGATCCTGCACAAAATTATCATTCCTGTAGACATATGTCTACCCAGCCGAGACGACTTCATATATTGCAGCTCCCTTTAGATCCTCGAAAAACTCTATATAGGTTTTTCGCACCCAATATGACCACATCCATGTTGGCTTCACACCTCTTCTAGGATGGAAATCCAAACACTTTTTCCATCCCTTGGATTGGTCCATCTGAGAATTTCAGAAAATAGAGGGATAGCAATGCGGCTGCAACTTAGGCTTGTGAGGCTTCAGATCTGAAGCACATGGGCTATGATGCATTATGAATTCCTTCTCCACTGTTCCACCACTGAAAAATGATCCTGAAACTGAGACATTTTCGAAAGAGAAATTGGTGTAAGTCTGAAACCAGGAATGAGGAATATAATTCTTTGCCTCTAGAACATTGACTCCTTGTAGATGACCATGGCCATACAAAGGCATGTAGATGCTCTATGAGAAATTGGCATGATATTTCTTCAAGTAATTAGCCAAATCTCAGAGATTTCTATCACAGATATCATAATAGTCATGGCCAACGATGTTCATCATATCATCTACTCTCTTGCTGGCCAACTCATCAGCCGATCCAATTATTTTGGGAGCCATTGAATCTGCACAAAGATCAAACAAATAACTTTTAAGTAAGTCTATTTTGATGAAATATTTGTGAAGAAAACAAATAAATTTCAAAGGCATTATGCCGCGTAAGTGTGGCCGCACAAGTGTTGTCGCGCAAGTTTTTCCGTGCAACTATTTCCATGCAAGTCAAAATCCTTACTGGAGAAGCGCGACAAAAAGAAGAATGATCGACCGAGAAAAGAAACACACTTTCATAGAGAGATCTCAAAAGCCTTGAAGGCAGTATGGTTTGCGTGAAGTGACGCCCATATATATAGGTGATCCCGCAACCCTGCGCACCAAAACTTGCATGCCTAAAATGTTCGCTCCACTAAACCCTGGTTCCTCTTTTTTCATCAGAGTTAAATCCTCTTTCCTTTTTCAGATCCAACTATGATGGTGGACTTCTGTTGATGCTCCTTTCCACCATATATTCCAATGAATGGAAAATAGGAATACCTTAAGCACAATAAGGGTCACCTTTTGAACAATATCAAAAATTGAAAAAGGCATGAACCAGGAACCCTTTTGGAGGGAGTCACGTAAGTTTCATGTGTTCCGCGCAAGTCACATGCATGCCCCATATGGGTTGCACAAGTCACTTGTGTGCCCTATTCCTTTTTTCACCCACGGTGCCAAGTGACCTATAAATAGCCCATGTGGGCCCCCTATTTCAACGACAAGTTTTCCAAAACTCAGATTCAAGATCTGGTTGCCCAAGTCTTTGTCTGACGACTTCTGAACACTTGTAAGTTAATTCTTTACCTAGAATGGTAGCTCTTAAGGGGAAGAATAAGGCATAAGTGTTAGAACTCATCAAAACATGCACGCCTAAGTGTCCTTCCCTTAAGGGAAATGAAGACACTTGCGTACCACCTTACCCTCTCAAGGGAACTTGCGCGCCACCCTTTTGAAAGCCTCTAGAGATGATACTAAGGGCTTGAGTTCTAAGTAACCAAATTATTACCCTATAGATTATTTTTCACCCAAGGTGACTCATGTCGTGCATGTATACTTGTGCAACCAGGACTTGTGTGCCAAAATGATACTTGCGTGCCTCCTTCCTAGTCATCTTCTTTCCTCAAATCCACCTCTCCTCTTAACGATATAGACTTCAAAACCCTGTTCAAATCCATTTATGGCATGGTTCCTTTGTTGGTTTACTCATATTAAAGTAATTCTGTGAGAACCTCCCCCAAAACCACATGACATACTAGCTTTATTTCACCAAGGATAGGGGTTTCCTATATAACCTCATCATTTGAGATGAGAAGATATCTTGGTTTGGGCCTCCTTCTCATGAGTACTCCCCCAAGTCTCAAGTCCCTTTAACCTGGGACTCCTTCTCAGAAGTAAGCCCCAAGTTACAAGTCCCTTTAACCTAGGACTCCTTCTCATGAGTAAGCCCCAGTCATAATTTCCTTTAACTTTGGGAATCCTCCTCAGGAGTAAGACCCAATCTTAATTTATTTTTATTTGGGCTTCCTTCTCAGGAATAAAACCCAAACATAAGTCCCTCTTAATTTATGCTTCCATTTCAAGAGTAAGTCTCGGGTTAAAATTCTAAATCTCCATAATGTAAAAATACCATTATGGACCTTGCACTTGGGCTTCTTTCCTAAGTCCTGGTCTTCATTTACTTGGGTCGTCATACATACATAAGCCCCACATCATTTCTCATGACTTCATATTTCATTTCACCATCTTCATGTTTACTGATACCTCTTTTT
Organism: Viscum album; assembly: GCA_963277665.1. Classification (NCBI taxonomy): domain Eukaryota; kingdom Viridiplantae; phylum Streptophyta; class Magnoliopsida; order Santalales; family Viscaceae; genus Viscum; species Viscum album. Next base: position 1,959,096,852 of record OY728127.1, read on the forward strand.
TCTCACACTGAGCATGACTCATGTTAGGTTAGAGTATGAAAGTAATGACGACAACTCTTTTTGGGCCATTAACTATGCATAAACCCTATATTTCTTACCCAAACTATGTGGGATTTGATCTCAACATTAAAAGTAGAGTACGTAGGATGCCTTTATAAGGTCTAAGCCCATCTTTAATTAATATTTTTTCTTCACACATGACATTAAACTATATATCCTTCTTGTCGAACTACGTGGGTTATGATTCCCTTTTTTAACGAGGATACATAGGTAGCCAATCTGCGGGTATGACCCCAACTCTAAAATAATCCCTGTCTTTCTGAACGACAATAAACTTCAAGTGCCCCACTGAGTGGCTTTAAAACCAGTATGTTCATCATAAGGACCAAGAGATTTCTATATAATGTATTGAAGGATACCATTAACTGAGCATCTCCAATACATTTGGATGATTCTCTATCAATGAAGAACCTCAAATACATATATACGATTCTCTAAATCCCATACATATCAATAAATGATTGTCAAATCTAAAGAAAAACTCATTTTCATGCTTGGTGAATTAATAAGGATTTGTGAAAATAACATAAATCTATAAGAGAGTCCCAGAGTAAGAAATAATTCCCCCCAAAAAGGCATGATGAGCCTGACCTCCCATCCTATCGACCAATAAAAATTCATAAGCCTCATCGGTCCACAACTAATGAGAACCTACCTTTGGAAAGTAGGTCCAAATGGATATAGAATCATTGGGTGTTTACAGTTCTACAAATAAACCCATTAGAAACTGATTGGAAAGTTTGAAACTTAAAAAAACAAGTTCATCCCCATTTCCAGAAGAAACACCATAAAAAAACCTAAAAAACCCAAAATAATGTTAATAACCATAAAAACCTAGAAAACCTTTTGAAACCATAAAAACCTAAACATACTTAAAGACCCAAAAAATCCTAAAAATTTAAAACATTAAAAACCCTAATAACACTAAAAACCTATAAAATCCCTCGAAATTCGTAAAAACCCTAAAAACCCAAAAAATGATAAAAACCCCTAAACCACCAAAAAATGTAAAAAACCCTAAAAACATGAAAAACATTATGAAAACCAAAAAATCATAAAATCTATGAAAACCTCTGAAAACTAAAAAAACTCTAAAAACCCTAATAATGACCAAAAAATAGAAAAAACCATAAAACACATAAAAATAATAAAAAAACCTATGAAATTAAGAAACCTGAAAGCCCATAAATACCATAAAACCCAATATAAAGTCAAAAACCCATTTAAACCCTAAAAACATTTAAAAACTCTATAAAACCTAAAAACCCCAAAAACAAAAAAACAACCTAAAAAACCTAAGAACCAATACAAACCCAATAATTCCATAAAAAACCAAAAAATGTAAAAACAATAAAAACCTAGAGATAAAATTAGAAATCTAAAAACACTTTAACACCAAAAAACATAAAAAACTCTAAAACTCCAATTAATTCGTAAAAAAACTCTAAAAACCATTAAATCCCCTAAAAATAAAAAAACCCTAAACCTATATACAAAACCAAAAATATCACTAAAACCCTTGTCAACCCCTAATATGTTATAAACTCTAAAAACTCTGAAAAAACCTAAAAACTCAAAAAACCCTAAAAACTAAAAAAAATAAAACCCTAAAAGCCCAAAGAATCCCTAAAACATTTGAAAATCACTAAAAAACAAAAAAAAAACTAAAATGGATGAAAAAATACATAAAAAGGTAAAAACCCTAAAACCCCTTCAAAACCTAAATTAAACCTTTAAAACCATAAAATACATAAACACATAAAAAAAATTCAAAACATAAAAACCTTAACAATAATAAAAAAATAATAAAAACCATAAAAATGATAAGAAACCCAAAAAACCATTAATATTCATAAAATCCATAAATATCCTTAAAAATTTTAAAAACCATAAAACCCTTTAAAAGCCCTGAGAAAACCCTAAAATCCTAAAAAATACATAAATCCTTAAAAAAAGAAAAAATTCAAAACAACATAAAATCCCTAATGGATCATAAAACACTAAAACTTCTACGACCATAAAAACACATAAAATGTTTGAAACTCTTAAAAACTATAAAATGCTAAAACCCAGTAAAAACTCTAAAAACCCTTTAAAACACAAAAAAAAATAACTAAAAATTCATTAATAACACTAAAAACTAAAAAAACACATAAAACCCCGAAAAATACCCTAAAAACCATAACAACTATAAAAACCCACAAAATCCAATAAACCATAAAAATAATAAAAATCATAAACATCACTAAAATCCAAAAAATATAAAAACCCTAAAAACCCTGAAAACCCTAAAGAATAAATTAAAAACCTAAAAACACTCCAAAACCCTAAAAATAGAAAAAATAAATAATTTTTAGTGAGATATATTTCCATGAGGTTTCTAAACTCAAGGCAGATTATAGCTACTCAATTATAGCATTTCTTTAAATTCTTGGCTCTATTATTCTGAATAGAGGAGAGATCACTAAAGGTGGTCATCGATTAGTTGATGTGGGAACCTGCATATCTCAACATATAGTAGTTAGACCAATTGAAACAACCAGATCCTGCAATCCCATGATGATATCTGATACACATGATGATTTTCGGAATGTGCATATGGCCAATGCATATAGTAACCATATGCCTCTGGTGGTGGTGACATGGAAGAAGGATTTCTATTGATTTTTAATGCCAAAGATTAACTTCTAGGGAGATTGGCGTACTGTGGGTGGGATGGATAAGAAAAATAGAAATCATAAACCCTCATCGGTGGACCTAGGGTTGAAGGATCCATGTCTCACTATAGTAATGGATGCCAAAAATATATCCCATCAGGATGTGGATGTGGTGGAAAACTCAGCTGATTCTCACCATTCTGAAATAGTGCCTTTGGAGGATCAGGCTAGCTAGAAATGTCAAACTCGTGCTATAGATGTTGTGGAAATGGTAGGCTGATTACTTATTAATAATACTATTAATGCGAGTAACTCTTTTAGGTTTTCAGAAGATGAAAGAGATTATAATAGAAAGCATTTTACACATATGAAGTGTGTTACCCCAGATCGTATCATGAATAAGGGAGTCACATCTTGTGTGATTACTACCAAGGAAGATATCTTTAATAGATTAATGATTTTAAGATATTCTAACATTTTTAGGATTGTTCTTCAAATTTGTGGTATAATTTGGAAATTTCATTATTAAGTTCAAAATATAGATTCTATATGAAATTAAGTTGATTGGAGTTGTATATCCATTGGTAGGGGATTCTTTCACATCATTTTCCCATCGGAGGAATTGGAGCATTGGGTGTGAGGGATGAAATCAATTTCTTTAAAGTAATGTATGGTTATATTTCAAGAGTGGGTTTTTTAGTTTCACCTTTTTTATCAAAAATATTGGGGCTCAATTTTTCCTAAAAATTGTTGGTCTTAACTGGATCCAATGACATCGTAATATTCTATTTGATATACCCTACATTGTTATAATTCTAATAAAAATGGACATATCCAATGGTGTATCCACATTAGGGAATTTCTCTAGGGTCACGGGGGATCTAGACATAAGGAAATGATTAAGTAATACTATAATTTTTTCAAAATTGGATGATGACATTTCTCTTAAGGTATAATATGTAATAATTTCTCATTTTCTCCAGATTTTAAAACTATTGGGCATGTCAAAGAAAAATTCCATAAAAATTTGGGTCACTCATATTGATCTCTAAAATGGAATCATGAGACATTTTGTAGGTTGAAATTGTAGAAGTAGACAGTGTGAACATCTTGGATGAAACCTATGTCTTAGGGTGTGGTTGGTGCTTTGAAGGGGAAGGCCTCTCCCTCTATGAGGAATGGTCCTGATTTTTCTAGTGGCATGGGAATTAAAAATCCAATAATAAATGCCAGTTTTACGGGAGGGTCACAATAAGGTGGGATGGTGAAACATGTAGGTAGTAATCATGCCTTAGATGGGACATTTTAGGTGGATACATCTTTCATCGACCAAGCTAGTGATGATACATATCGGGAGATGGAATCTATAGATAAAACTTTTATGTTTAATTAAAGTCATTGGGATGTTTTTGAGTACATATCTACACCAAGTAAATTTTTTAAATGATGCATGCAGCTAGTGGCCTCTAATATCTCATCCCCATAGGATTTGGTTTCAATCAAAATGATGATCAAACGAAAGTTGATTTTCATCAAGGGATCTAAAAAGTCATTAATTCCTCGAAAATTTATGATAAGTGGGAAGATATCTCTTATGATGAAGGGATGATTGAAAATACCCATATGAAGTCATCAGGTAGTGGTGGTCAGGAATCATTTAAGAACACAATCACAAAAAACTTCAAAAAGGTGGTTGATAGTGAGGGTTTCACTCATGCTCCTTTGATGAGATGACCACATAAGGACTATTCTAGCCTTCTACGGATTGTTTCTACCAGACCATATACTAAGGTGTTAAAGGAAACCAATGCAGAAATCCTTATGATCTTCAATCATTGTATGTATCAATTGGAGTGGGAAACATTTAATGATTCTGAATATGGAAATGATGAGTCTTATTATGATCTTTTAATCTTTTGTATGATGGATGAGGGAAAGTCCCTTTGTTTGACCCTACCCGTTTCTCTGTATAATTTTTAATTATTTTTTAATAAATGTTCATAATATTTTCTTCTAGCTAAACATGATTGGTAAAAATGCTAAAAATCTAAAAAAACACTTAAAACCCGAAATATCCATCCAAATCCCTCAAAACCTTTAAAAATCATAAAAAACCTAAAAAATCCCTCGAAATCCTTAAAAACATAAAAACACCTAGAAACCATGAAAACCCCTATAAAATCCTCAAAAACCTAAAAATACATAAAGGCCGTAAAAGACTATAAAAATGTAAAAAACAATTCAAATACCCTAAAAACACTAAAACCCCATGAAAACCATAAATGTCCTAAAAAAACCAAAAAACCCATAAAAAACCAGAAACCAGCAAAAACTATAAAAACAACACTAAAAACATTTAAACCCATGAAAACGTAAAAAAATCTAAAAACATTAAAAAATATAATAAAATCATATCAAAACCTAAAAATAAAAAAATGCCTGAAAAATCCTAAAAACTCTAAAACCCCTAAATGTCGAAAAACCCATAAAATCATTAAAATCCCTAAAGATATAAAAACCCATAAAAATGAAGAAAACCCATTAGAAATTTTTAAAAACATAAATATATTTAAAATAAATAAAAACCTAAAAAACCCTAAATATCAAAAAATCACCTAAAATCCCTAAAAATACTAAAAATCCATAAATACCCTAACAATTACTAATAACTCTAATAAACCATTAAATCCCTAAAAATGTTAAAAACCTATAAATTACCTTAAAACCTAAATAAAATTAAAAACCCAACAAAAACTCAAAAAATACCATAATACCACATAAACACTAAAAATGAAAAACCGTCAATATCCCTAAAAACCATAGAAAAACAAAAAAAACTAAAATGGTTTTAAATGCCATGAAAACATAAAAATCACTAAAACCATTAAAAAATCTAAGAAATAAATAAAAATATAAAACAATTATAACACCTAAAAATAGAAAAAAAAATCTAAAAACCATAAAACCATAAAAACTATAAAAACATTAAAACATTAAAAACCACTTAAAAACCCTAAAAACAAAAATAACTCTAAAAATACATTAAAACCCTACAGACATTGAAAAAATATAAAACACTTAAAAATAGTAAAAAACTCAAAAAACCCATAAACACAATGAAAAAAATAGAAATTTAAAAACCCATGAAAACCCTAAAAAACCAACAAAATCACTAATACCCCTAAATCCATACAAATCCTAAAATGTCCTTAAGATTCCCTAAAAATGTAAAAAAAACTTGAAAACCCCAAATAAGTCCATAAAAACCTAAAAATACTTAAAAAACCACAAAATTATAAAAATGGATAAAACCTAAAAACACATAAAAACACAAAAAAATGAAAAAAACACCTAAAACCATAAAAAACCAAAAAACACGAAAATCCCTAAAATCCCTTAAAACCCCTAAATACTAATAATATATATAAAAAATCCTCTAAAAAACTAAAACATTTAAAACCTATATAAAACATAAACCACTATAAATATCATAAAACCCCAAAACACCCAAATGAAACAGAAAAACACCAAAAACTCTAAAACCCTTTAGAACCATCAATATCTAAAAACACCCAAAAACCATAAAAATTCAAAAAAACACCTAAAATTCCTAAACATGTCAAAAACCCTAGAACCCTAAAATAAACAAAGAATACCATAAATACATTAAAACACTAAAATGCACTAAAATTCCTAAAAACTCTAAAAACACTAAAACCCTATAAACCATCAAAATACCTAAAATCCCTTAAAACCCAAAAAACACTTGAAAAGACCCAAAAATCCTAAAAATGTAAATAACCAGAAAATATAGAAATCCCCTATGAAATCATTAAAGACTATTAAATTTTTAAAAACTCATAATAAGCCCAATAATACTAAAACCCCAAAAAAATATAAAACCCCTAAAAACCTCTAAAACCCTCAAAATCCTAAAAAACATTAAAACCCCATTAAAATCATAAGAAATCCCTAGAAATTTATAAAAACATAAAAAACTCTAAAACCCTAAAAAACCCAAGAAAACCATTAATCCAAAAAACACTTAAAACCCTAAAACACCTAAAACTATAAAACCCATAAATAATTAGAATCCCTAGAAAGAATAAAAACACTAAAAAACTAAAAACTATAAAAAACCTCTAAACCCTGAAAAAATTAAAATATATAAAAAAATCAAAAAAACACTAAAAAAACCTAAACCCCCTCAAAATACCAAGATAAATTAAACTATAAAAAATTGAAAAATCCCTAAAAATTAATAAATTCATAAAAACCCCCAAAAACATGAAAAAATATTATAAAAACATAGAAAACTAAAAACACATTAACCCCATAATAATATAAAAATGCAAAAAACGCTAATAAACTGTAAAAACAATAAAATTCATAAAAACCATAAAACCCCAAAAACAATAAAAACCCTAAAATCCAATAAAAAAATTAATAAAAAGAATTTAATGCCCTAAAAATGTTACAAAAATCTATAAGACCATAAAAACCCAAAAACAAACTCAAAAAACCATAGAAAACCAAAAACCCTATAAAACCCAAAAAATATGAAAACCCCTCAAAAATCACTAAAAACCCTAAAAAGAATAAAAATCCATAAAAATAACTCAAAATCTCTAAAAATGTAAAAACATTAAAACCTATAAAACTCCTAAGAAAATCATCAAAACCCTAAAAACCCTATAAAATCAAAAAAACCTAAAATCCATAAAAAACTCAAATTCTCTAAAAACACTTAAAAATCCTAAATAGTAACTACAAATATATAAAAATGTAAAATCCTAGAAAACCCGAAGAGGATCCTAAAATCATAATAAAACTTAGACCCCCAAAAAACATTAAAATTGGTAAAAACACTGACAAACCCAAAAAATTATTAAAACCCTAAAAATCCCTAACAACACAAAAAACCATAAAAATCCTTAAAAACCAAAAATCCCAAAAATTGTATGAAACCCGTAAAATCCTGAGAAATAATAAGAAAGACATGGAAACATAAAAACCATTTAAAATACTAAAAATACTGAAAACACTAATACCCGAAAAACAATAAAACACTTTAAACCCCCCAAAACCATAAAACCATAAAACCCAAAAAAAAACATTAAAATCATAATAAACCATAAAAACTCTAAAATACAAAAATCTTTAAAAATACAGTAAACCTCTAAACAAGATAAAAAACACTAAAAAACCTAAATCACCCAAAAAAACATATTAAACCATAAAAACCCAAAAACCCATAAAAATGTGAAATCCAAGAAATCCCTAAATACCCTAAAAATCGTAAAATCCATAAAATTCCAAAAAAATACATAAATATTACTAAAAATGTGATGAAACCCAAAAAATTATGAAAAAATAAAAGAAAACAATAAAACATAAAAAGAATTAGAACTCCAAGAAACTAAAAAACTCTTAAAAACATAAATCCCCTTAAATAATTAATATTTTGAAATAGCCCTCATAAACCAGGACAATCCTAAAAAATCCCCAAAAACCCTAAAAACCTAACTACCCAAAAAAACCTGAAAAACCTTATGAAAACCTTAAAAAATTAAAAACAAATTGAACCCCTAAAAACATAAAAAATGATAAGAACTGTAAAAACCCTAAAATCCCTAAAACCCTAAAACCCCCTAAAACCATAAAAATATAAAAACTCATAAAAATCGTAAAAACCTACTAAAAAACTAAAAAACCATTAAACCACTAAAAATATTAAAAAAACTCTAATGATAATAGAAACACTAAAAACAAAAAAAAGTCCCATAAAACCCAAAAAAACCCATAAATTTCAAAAATTACTAAAACCCCTAAAACCACCAAAAAAATTCCTAAAAAAGTCCGAAAAATCACTAAAAATTTAAAAATACCGAAATACCCTAAAAATACCTAAAACAACTTAAGAACATAAAAAAATTAAAATATATTAAAACCTTAAAACCTTAAAAATAATAATAACTCTAAAAAAATTTAAATCCCTAAAAATCCCAAATATCACTAAAATACATAAAAATCCTAAAAGATCCCTTAAATCCACTTAAAATTTTGAAAAACCATAAAATACCTGAAAACCCATAAGAAAAACTTAAAAAAAATCACTTAAACCTATAAAAAACCTAAAAATTATAAACACCTTAATAAACCTAAAAATCATAAAAAACCATAAAAACCATGAAAACCCCAATGAAAATAATAAAAAATTAAAAATGTAAATCCCATAAAAACCTAAAAACACTAAAAACCATAAAACCCTAAAAACCCTAAAAACCCTAAAAACCCTAAAACCCTAAAAATCCTAAAAACCCTAAGACAAAAAATCCCAAAAAACTATAAAAACCATAAAAATCCCAAAAACAAGAAAATTATTTAAAAACTTAAAAAAACCTAAAAACCCTGAAAACCTCTAAGAACACCTTAAAAAAACTCTTAAATCACTAATAAAACTAAAAAAGGCTAAAAACCTTAAAACCCTAAACAGACCTTAAAAAAATAAAAAATATATAAAAACAACAAACACCTAAAAGTCTTAAAATATCCTAAAAACCCATAAAAACAATAAACCCCATTAAAAACTCTAAAAAACCTTTAAACCAATTTAAATTTTTAAAAACACTAATAACCTTAAAAACCCTTAAAACTCATAAAACTCTAAAAATAAAAAAACCCTAAAACCCCACAAATCCCTATAAAACCAAAATCCATAAAAATCATAAACAATCCCTAAAAAATATTAAAAATGGAAGAAAACCCTGAAAACCCCCAAGAAAAACGTAGAAACCAAAAAAATAAAACTTCTAAAAACCTTACGAAATACTAAAAACCCAAAAACCCTAAGAAAGAAAAAACCATAAAACCCCTAAAAATATCTAAGAACACCAAAAATCCAATAAAAATCCAAAAAATCCAAAAATCACTAAAAACATAAAAAACCTCATAAAACCCTAAAAATACTAATAAAACCATAAAAACATAAAAATAAGAAAAACCATAAAAACTAAAACTACTGCAAGCCCAAAATGAACCTATAAACTATAAACCCCCTAAAACTATAAAAAATCCCTAAAACCTTAAAAAAACCTAAAGCCATAAAAGACGACAAAAAATTACAAAAACCCATTAAACCATTAAAAATAGAAAAAAACTATAAAATGCTTAAAAACCTAATAAAATAAAAACTCTAAATACACAAAAACCCATAAAAACCCTAAAACCAATAAAAAATCAAACCCTAAAAATTCCTAAAAACCCTAAAATCTCATATAAATCCTAAAAATTCCCTAAAATTACAGAAAACGTCAAAAACCTAAATACCCTTAATAACATGATGATGTAAATAAATAACATGAAGTAATTAAAACCCCTATACAACATAAAAATGATAAAACACTATAAAATCCTAAAAACCCTTAAAAACTCTAAAACCCCCAGAAACCCTAAAAATCCCAAAATCCACTAAAAAAAGAAATCTCAAAAACCCTAAAATATATAAATGAATAAAAACCCCTAAAACCATGTAAAACTCTAAGAAAACCTTGAAAACCTAAAAACAATTAAAACCCCTAAAAACCTAAAAATGAAAAAAAACCAAAAAAATCATAAAAACTACTAAATACCTTGACAAACCATAAAATCAATAAAACCGCTAAAACCCAATAAAACTCTTAAAACTCTTTAAACACATGAAAATATTAAAAATACTCTCAAAGACATAAAACAAAAAAAATCAATAAACCCAAAAAACGCAAAAAATTTAAAACACTAAGAATCAATAGAAATCTCTAAAATCCACCAAAATCCTTAAAACCCATAAAAATAATAAAATTTATAGATATGTCCTAAAAATACACAAAAAAAAAATAAAAACCCTAAAAATCCAAAATAAACCCTTAAAACCTAAGAATGATAAAATCCAAAAAAAATCCTAAAAACCACTCAAAATCTACAAAACCAATAAAAAACCTAAAAATTAAAAACAAATAGCTAAAAACATATAAAACAAAAAACCCTAGAATCCCCTAATAAAGTATTAAAGGCATAAAAACAATTTATATCCTTAGAAACCTAAAAAACATAAAACCCCTAAAATCCTAAAAACATGAGGAATCTGAAATCCCCTAAAATCAATAAAATCTAAAAAATAAAAAAATTCCTAAAAGATACCTAAAGTCCATAAAACAAAAAAAACCATAAAACCCTGGAAAAACCTATGAAAACCTTTAAAGATAAAAAAACATAAAACCCCAAAAAACTAAAAATTAGAAAAACCATAAAAAATGCTGAAAATTTCTTTAAACCCCTAAAACCATAAAAACCCCTAAAACCCAATATACTCTAATCCACTAAAAAAACTCAAAAACCCTTTAAACCACTAAAAATGATTAAAAAACTCTAAAAAACCATAAAACCCCTACAAATCCCAAAAACATCTCAAAATCCATAAAATCTTAAGAAGCATAAAAATTCCAAAAATCATTAAAATTTAAAAAACTGTAGAATATTGGAAAACCCAAAAAACCTTAAAAACCGAAAGAAAACCATAAAATTTAAAAAATACTTACAACACCTAAAAACGAAAAAAAACCTAAAACCCTAAAAATACTAAAAACCATAAAAATCCTAAAACAATCTGTAAAAATCAATTAATAATTTAAAACCCCTAAAAACCCAGAAAAAACCAAAGGAATCCTTAAAAACCTAAAATCCCCTAAAAACAGTAAAAACCTAAAAAATGTTAAATACCCTAAATACATTAAAAGACCGTAAAAACCCAAAAATAACAATAAAAACATTAAAAGCAGGTTAACCCCCAAAAATTGAAAAAAAACATCAAAAAATCATTAAAACCACAAAATAAAAAAAACAAACTTAAAAAGAAAAAAACCCTAAAACCCACAAAACCCTTAAAATATGTAAAAATCCAAAATACCATAAAAAGTGGAAAAATACATAAAAATACCAAAAAACAAAAAACCCTAAAAACCCAAAAATCTAATTAAAACCTTAAAAACCTAAAAAAATTAAATCCAAAAAAACCTAAAACCATAAAAACCCAAAAAGACACTAAATACCTTAAAAATCCTAAAAACCCTAAAAATATAGGAAAACCCTAAAAATACTGATAAATCCCTAAAAACACTAAAAACCACAATAAAATTAAAAATCCAATAAAATCCGAAAAACGTAAAACACCCTTAAAACCCTTTGAATACCATCAAAACAGAAAAATTATTAAAACCACTAGAATCCCTAATAATGATAATAACATTAAAAATATAATAAAACTCCTAAAAACCATAAAATCCCTAAAACTATTAAAAACCCTCAAACCCCACAAAAACCCTAAAAAGTAACAAAAAATATTAAAACCCCAATAAACCCATAAAAACTCCCAAAACCATAAAAACTCTGAAAACCAATAAACCCCCCAAAATCCATAAAAACCCAAAAATAATATAAAATTATTAAAAATCTAGAAGAATCACTAAAAACATAAAAAAACATAAAAACCTGAGAACCCCAAGGAAAACCATAAAAAACTAAAAAACACGTAAAACCACTATAAAACCTAAAAAATGTTGTAACCCCTACAAACCGTAAATACCCTCAAAATCCCTAAAAACCCTAAAAACCCATTAGAACCATAAAAACCCCAAAAACCATAACAAAAATCAATCCCTGAAAAAACCTAAAAAAATATTAAAAACCTAAAAATTGTTAAACCCCTAAAATACAAAAAAATTAAAATAACACTAAAAACCCACCAAAATACCCTAAAAACATTAAAAACACCTAAAAACCATAAAACCCATATAGACCATTAAAATCTAAAAAAACCAATAAAATCCCAAAAAACCCCACTAAAAACATTAAAAATCCTTTTAACCAACTAAAAATGACTAAATCATTAAAAACCCATAAAAACAATAACAACTCAAAAAATCCAAAAAACCCCCCAAAACCACTAAAATTTCAAAAATATCCTCAAAATTCCTTAAAACCAAAAAAAAAGAATAAAAATCATTTAAATTCTTGAAATAATGCTTAAAATATGAAAAATATGAAAACCCTGAAAACCCATATGAAAACCAAAAAAACCTAAAATCACATAAAATCTCTAAAAACCCTTAAAAGATATAACAACCTTAAATTTTTTTTAAAAATACAAAAAACATCAAATATATAAAAACCAAGAAACACATAAAAATCCCAAAAGTCACAAAATATCCCAAAATATGAAAAAACCCTAAAACCCTGAACACCCCTATGAAAGAATCAAAACATAAAAACCCATAAAAACCCTCAAAAACAAAAAAAATGAAAAAACCATACCCCCAAAAACTCAAAATAACTAAAAAACTCATAAAAACCATAACAATTATAAAAATTCACTAAAAATACAAAAAAAAATAAAACCCAAAAACAATATGAATCCCCTAAGACAACCATTAAACCCTTAACCACTTAAATCCACTAAAACCCCTAAAAACTATAAAAACCACTAAAAACGTAAAAAATCTCAAAAACCATACAGACCCTTAAAAATCACAAAATAGTATAAAACCCATTTAAGCCCCTAAATACATTAAAAAACTCAAAAAACTATAAAAACCATAAAAAACTATAAAAACACCAAAATCTCTAAAAACCATAACAAACCTAAAAAATGTAGAAAACCCTAAAACTGTTGAAGAACAATAAAAATTATAAAAAAATTAATATCCTAATAAATAAAAAAAAATCCCTAAAAATATAAATACCCTAAAAACACGAAACCCCCATAAGAATACATTAAATACCTCAAAACACAAAAAAACACTAAAAACCTTAAAATGATAAAAACCAAAAAACCCTAAAACACATAACAAACCTAAAAACCCTCATAATCCATAAAAACCCTAAATTCCATAAAATTCATAAAAATACCTAAAAATCCCTATAAACATGAAAACCCTAAAACCCCATAAAATCCCTTAGAGATCCTTAAACACCTAGAAAACATAGAAACACTAAAAGAACCTAAAAACATGTGGGTAACAAGTTGGACGGATAAGGAAGTAAGAAGCGTTTGTTGTTACACAATGTTTTTTTTTGTTTTCAAAGAAGATAAATCAATTCACTTTGTAAAGGGCTTGAAACCCACATGATGCTTTGATGAAATATATTTCACAAATATCGTAAGTTAGGAGAACTTATGATGAAATCTTTATGAAAAAAGGGGGAGAAATGATGATTCCAGTTATATACAGTTTTGATTGAAAGGAATGATGTGACTGGAATATTGGGACGTTTCAGTACTTCCTATTGTAACTCTGACGATGTTGAATCTGGTCTATCAAAGGATATATATCATGATAGTGGAGTTCGTGATGAAAGATGGAGAATGGTTATGGGAAGAAGTGAAGAGAGAAATGAAAAATGAACAAAAAATTTGGAGGAAGCACAAAAGAACAATTTAGGGTGGCGCCGTGGTGAACGAAAAATAATGCGGTGTGCAAAAAATAAACCGGTACGCGAAATATTATCATGGTGTGAAAAAAATAAAGTGGTCCGAGAAATATTTGTGTGGTGCGTGAAATAGAGGAATGAAGTTTTTCGTGTAAGAGGTGTTTCAAGATCAGAAGCTTCAAAATTGGAAATGTCATGAGTTACGTGAAATATTGGAGCATTCTAAAAAATATGATGTCGCGTGAAAGGGTATTTATGTGCATAGAGAGGGTTTTATGTGTGGATTAGTGTTTTTCGCGTAGGGTTAAAAAGGCCTATAAATATGAGGTGACCCCCTATCATGTTGTGTGGCTCGACACTTGGAGAAATCTCAATCTCTGATGAGTTTACAATTATACACTAAGTGAGTTGCGTGAAAAGAAATAATTTTGCACGAAAAGAGGAAAGGTGCACGAAAAAGAGGGAAGTTGCACGAAAAGTGGAAAGTTGCGTGGAAAAAGGCAGTTGTGCAAAAAAGGTTTTCCGTGCCAAAATAGAATTTTTAGGCGCAAGCCATTAGAATTACGCACAAGGTAATCTAAAGGTTGAGTGAAATAATTATGGTCTTTGCACGTATTCGTTTGTGTATAAGATAGTTCTTACCGGCTTCTAAGTAAGAAAGTGAAGATTTTTACTTCAGAGAATACATATGTTCAATTGTAAAGAAGCACTGAAATACTGTAATTCCCTATTTTTGATAAAAGGGTGCTCAAACACTTGCCGATTGTTTTCCAAGTGCTACACGAGTGTAAGGGTATATCCTATTCGTTGTATTCCACATCAAAGAATTGTTTTCTAGTGGATTTTGTGGTACTGGATTATTTCTGGTCCATACCAAGGACGTAGATACTCTTGTTGAGTAGTGAACCTTGTAAATCTTATGTTCATGTGGTTGTGCGGGTTCAGCAGAGAAGAAACTATTTAACAGGATTCGTAGGTTGTTTCAAATCAAAGAAAACATAAAAATAAAAAGACATAACTGATTCACCCCCCTCTCAGTGATACTTAGATCCTGATTGGGAACTTCAAAACCCTAATGAACACCAAAAACCATAAAACCCCTAAAAACCCTAAAACCCCATAAAAACTATAAAATGAAACACAGACTCCCAAAAATAATAAAACCCATAAAATGTTAAAAAACTCAGAAAACCTAAAACCCCTCAAATACAAAAAATATCTTAAAATCCCAGAAAATCAGAAAACCCTACAAACCATTAAATTCTTTAAAACCCCTAAAAACCATAAAAATCCAATGTATTCCCTAAAAATTTAAAAATTCATAAAAGAAACCAAGAAAACCCTAATATAACCATCGAAACTAAAAAACACTTCAAATCCCTAAAAACCTGAAAACACTAAAAACCCTAAAACACCTAAAAGGCCCCTAAGCCCCTCCAAATCACTAAAAACCTTACAATCCCCAAAAATCATAAAAATCCCCAAAATACATAAAAATATAAAAACCCTAAATCCTAAAACCCCTAATAATACATTAATAAAATAAAAAAACTTAAAACCAATAAAAAGAAAAAAATATTTTAAAAAAACATAAAAACCATCAAAATCCCTAGACCCCTAAAATCCTTAAAAATCCATAAAACCATTATAAATAACAAAAAACATAAGGAAACCTAAAATCTTTGAAAAACCCAAAGAAAAACTTAAGACCTAAAAAACATTATACCCCTAAAAAAGTAAAAAAATCTAAAAATCCTAAAAAGATCCTAAAACTCTAAAAACCATAAAAACCATAAAAACCATAAAACCCAAAAAACCCCTTAAAAACACAAAACCACTAAAAATATACACTTTAAATGCGTAAAAATGTTATAAAACATTATCTAATATTAAAAAATTTTAAAAATGAAAAAATTCCTAGAAACCTAAAAGACCATATCACCCAAAAAAACACTGAAAATCCTTAAAAACTCTAAAAACAAAAAAAAAATCACTAAAATCACTAAAATTTCAAAAAATGAAAAAACATTAAATACCCATAAAACCACTAATAAAATCATCAAATGATAAACCAAATAAAACCCCAAAAAACCCAAAAATTGATAAAAACGAAAAAAATATTAAAAACCTCAAAACCCTTAAAACCGCAAAAAAAACTTTAAAAACCATAAAAATCTTAACAATTCAATAAAAATCCATAAAAATTTAAAAAACACTAAATCCCTAAAAAACCCTAACAACCTTAAAAACCTAAAAATACTTAAAAACCCAAAGAAAACACAACACCCAAAAACCCTAAAAATCAAAAAAAGTCTGTAAAATACCTTAAAACCCCTAAAAATTAAATAACCCCTAAAACATTTAAAATCCTTAAAATGCATAGAAACTAAAAACCCACTAAAAACTCTAAAAACCCATTAGACCCCTAAAATCATAGAAATATTACAAAAAACCTTAAAAACCAAAAAAATTAATAAAACCCCCCAAAACCCAATAAAAAACATAAGACACTAAAAATACTAAAACCCCCCAAAATCCTATAAACCGATAAGAATCCTAACAACCCAAAAAATACCAAAAAACCAAAACCCCCCAAAAAATATATGAATGCCTTAAAAACTAAAAACACTTAAAACCCCTAAAAATTCTAAAACCCATACACCCAATAAAAATTCCTAAAACACTGAAAAGCATTAAAATCTGAAAAAACCCATAAAAATATGCAAAAATATAAAAAACCAAAATACACTAAAACCCCTAAAAAGCTTGAAAAAAATAAAAACACATAAAATCCATAAAACCCCCAAATCCCATTAAAAACCTTAAAAATATAATAAAACTCTAAAAACACCAAAAACCATAAAACCTCTAAAAATAATAAAAAATCAAAAAACCAATAACGACCCTAAAAAACTAAAAACTCTAAAAACCATTTAGACCCAAAAGAATTAAAAACATATAAAAGAAAATAAAAAAATAAGAACTAAAAAAAATAAAACCCCAAAATAATTTTAAAAACCCTACAAAACCATTAAAACCACAAAATCCACAAAACCCTAAAAACCATAAAAATAATAAAATCCCAAAAAATCACTAAAATTTAAAAAACCCCTAAAACCACTAAAAACCACAAAAAACCTTGAAAAACTAAAAACACTTAAACCCCCTAAAAAATTTCTAAAATCCTTAAATGAACATAAAAAAACTGCAAAACCCTTAAAACCCCTAGAACCCATAAAAACCCTAAAACACTTAAAAACCAAAAATTCCATAAAGACCCTTAGACAATTAAAAGTTCTAAAAACTCTTTAAATCCCAAAATATGTTAAAAAAAATTTATAAACCATAAAAACCGTAAAAACTAAAAAATCCCCTAGATACCTAAAAAATATTATATCCCTAAAATCCATCAAAATACCCATAAACCATACAAATTAATAAAAATACAAAAAAAAATCCCCCCATAAACACTAAAACCTAAAAAACCCAAAAATCCCAGAACACCCCATAGAAAACATAAAACCCTAAAACCGCTAAAAACATTAAAACCCATAAACCCCTTAAAACTATAAAACCAATGAAAAACTAAAAACCAAACTAAAAAGAATAAAAACTGTTTAAACCCAAAAAATGTTAAAAAACATTAAAAAACCATAAAACTGAAAAACCTAAAAAAACCAAAACCTAAAAACCCCAAAATGCCTCTAATTCCCTCATAATCAGAAAAGCCTATAAAAATCCAAAAAATCCATTAAATTGAAAACCTTTAATTCCCTAACAAAACCATAAAAACCAAAAAACAGTAAAACCCCTAAATAAATTTAATATTATAAAAAACTCAAGTACCCTAGTAGAACCTAAAAACCTGAAAACATCTAAAACCATAAAACCACCTAAAAACATTAAAAAACAAAAACCCGTAAAAAACTAAAAACCACTAAAAACTATATAAACCCTTTAAAACACTAAAACAGTTAAAAAAACATTAAGAATTAATTTAAACCCCAAAACAAAAAACACTAAAAACATCAAAACCCATAAAATCCTAAAAAATACCAAAATCCATAAAATTCATAAAAATCCCCCAAAACCATAAAAACATCCAAAACACTAAAAATCCTAAATAACCCTAAAAAAACTCTAAAAAATTAAAAACACTAAACACCCTAAAACATAAAAAAATTAAAAAAATTCTAAAACCCTAATACCCCTAAACCCCAAAACCTCTAAAAATATGTAAAACCCATAAAAAAATAATAATCCTCTAAACTCCCTAAAATTTATCAAAACATGAAACCCTTAAAACCCTAAAAATAAAAATAAAACCATAAAAGCAAAAAACAATTAAAAAACATGAATAATTAAAAAACACTAAAACCCTAAAGAACCCTAAAAACCATCAAAATCCTAAAAACTAATAAAAATCTAAAAAAGAGGTAAAAATTCCTAAAAATGTAAAAACCCATAAAAACCCTAAAAGAGCATACGAGAACCCAAAAAACCTAAAAACACATAAAACATCTAAAACCTAAAAAATGATAAAAACACTAAAATCCTACAACCCCATAAAACTAAAAAAAATACAAAAAACCCTTAGAACCCTAAAAAAACAAATAAAAATCTAAAAACCCTTTAAACCCTAAAAGTTTTTAAACAATATAAAAACCTATAAAATCAATAAAAACTAAAAAAACCCTAAAACCCCAAAAAATCATAACAATTCTAAAACCCCCAAACCCTAAAAACCCTCAAAATCCCTAAAATCTAAAAAATATGAAAAGAATACCGAAAAATTGCTAAAAATATAAAAAAACACAAATACCACTGAAAAAACACAAAAAACTAAAAAGCTAAATACACTTAAAAACCATAAAAAACGAAAAACACAAAAAACCCTAAAAGACCATAAAAACACTACAATGAAAAAAAACCAAAATCCCATAAAAACAAAAAAAACACTAAATACTCTAAAAACCATTAAACACCCCAAAACCATAAGAACTCTAAAAATCCTCAAAACCAAAAAAATCATAAAAATCCTAAAAATAACTAAAACTCTAAAACTCAAAAAATCCTAAAAACCATCAGAAAAATTTAAAAACCAAGAACACTTAAAACCACTAAAACCTAAAAAACCTCAAAAACTCTAAAAAGAACCAAAGACCATGAAAATTTTAAATCCATAAAACAAAAAAAAACCTTAAAACCCCTAAAACCACCAAAAGCTTAAAACCCACTAAAAACTCTGAAAACCCTTTAAAAACCTAAAACATTAAAAAATATAAAAACCAAGAAAATCATAAAAAACACAAAAAAACTAAAAACTCAAAAAACTATAAAATCCCTAAAAACAATAAGAACCCATAATACTACTCTAAAAACCCTAAATGCCATAAAATATTAAAAATTACCTAAAAATTCCAAAAAAAATATAAACCCCTAAAACATCTAAAAAACACTAAGAAAATATTAGAAAACTAAAAAACATAAAACCCATAAAAACCAAAAAAAATTTTAAAATCCATTAAAGGCATAAAACCCTAAAAGACACTAAAAACCACAAAAATACCAAAGCCCCTAAAAACCATAAAAATCCTAAAAAATTCTTAAAAATCCCTAAAAACATAAGAAAAAACATTGAACCATGAAAACACCTATGAGAACCTTAAAAGGGTAAAAAATGATTAAGTCCCATAAAAACAATAAAAATGTTAAAAACTGTAAAAGATACTAAAAACCCCTAAAACCCACATAAACCCTAAAACCATAAAAAAAATAAAAACTCATAAAAAACCTAAAAACCCACTAAAAACTCTAAAACTCTTTAATCCCCAAAAAATGATGAAAACATTAAAACCCCAAAAAACCAAAAACCCAAAAAATCAAAACAAATAAAAAAATTCCTAAATACCCTAAAAATCCATAACACCCTAAAAACAATAAAAATCCTAAAAAATATATATTAATTCTTAAAAAAGTATGAAAGTCTGAACAACCAGAAGAAAACCATAAAAACCTAAAAATAGTTAAAAATAATTAAAAACATAAAAACACTAAAAAACCTAAAAACCATAAAATACATAAAAACCCTAAAAACCTAAAACCCCCCAAAATCATTAAAACCCCAAAATGTATAAAAATCCTAAAAATCCCAAAAAAATACATAAAAATAAAGAAACCAAAAACCTAAAATCCATAATAAAACCAAAAAATACTAAAGACATTTAAAACACCATAAACCACTAAAAACACAAAACCTCAAAACCCCCTAAAACCTCAAAATCCATAAAAATTCAAAACACCATAAAAATACTAAAAAAATCCCTTAAAAACATAAAAAATCCAAAAAACCCTAAAAATCCCTATGAAAATATTAAAAACCTAAAACACTTCAAACCCCTAAATTTATAAAAAATGATAAAACATGAAAAAGTCCCTAAACACCCACAAAACCCTAAAAAAATAAAAATACCTAAAAACCAAAAAAAACCTGAAATCCATAAAACCATTGAAAAATCAAAAAAACCGTTATTCCCCCAAAAACATTAAAAACATTAAAAAATCTTATAACCCCAAAACCACAACAATGTAGGGAATACCAAACAATCATAACACTAAATAATCCATAAAACCTTCAGAACACCCAAAATCAAAAAAAAACCTTAAAAACTAATATAAATCCTAAAAGGCACTAAAAATACCTATTTTGTAAAAAAACCATAAAACCAATGAAAAACCCCTACGAAAAACATAAAATCCATAAAATTATTAAATAAAAAAAAACATAAAAATTCCAAAACCCCAAAAACCCATCAAAATCCAAAAAACCTCAAAAAGCCACTAAATCCTTAAAAATTCATAAACATGATCATAAACTAAAAATCCATGAATTCCCTGAAAACCCCTCAAAAATACATAACAACCTAAAAACACTTAAAACCCCAAAAAACAAAAACTTCTAAAAACACTAACAACCCTTAAAATATATTAAAAAACGCACAACCCCTAAAAATTATAAAGCCCCATAAAACCTTAAAAAATACCCCAAAAAACATAAAAACCACTAAGAACTTATTAGAATGATAAAACCTATTTAAACCATAAAAAACATTAGAAAAATTATAAAATACATTAAAACCATAAAAACTCAAAAAAAACAATAAAAACAAAAAAAACATAAAATCTAAAAAAATCTAAAAACCCTCTGAATCCCCAATATCACTTGAAATAATAAAAATCTAAAAAACCTCTAATATTCTAAAAACATAAAAAAATCCGAAAACCTGAAAACCGCTATGAAAAACAAAAGACCAAAAAACCCGTAAAACCCTAAAAATGCTAAAAACCCTAAAATCCCTAACAAATTTTTAAAACCCTAAAAATCCATCAAAACACAAAAACCCAAAAAAATTCCTTAAAATCCATTTAACCACATAAAAATTAAAAACCACAGAAAAATCAAAAACATTCAAGGAAACCATAAAAATCTAAAAACACTTGAAACCCTAAAAACCATAAAAACTCTTAAAACCCTATAAACTCTAAGAAATCCTTAAAACCCATCTACCAAAAAACCCTTAAAAATCATAAAAACCTCTAAAAACTATTACAAACCATAAAACCCTAAAACCCCATGGAAAAATTTTAAACCCCTTAAAACCCCAAAAAATATTGAAAACCTCTAAAAACCTTTAAAAAACTAGAAAATAAAAAACCCTTTATTCCACAAACAATTCCATTAAAACACTAAAAACCCTTAAAACCCATAAAACCCAAAAAAATATCAGAAAACCCCAAAAACCAAAAAAATCATAAGAAGACGTTATTTTTTTTAATAAAATAAAAAATGATAAAAACTATGAAAACTACAGGAAATCATTAAAAAAAATAACACCTAAAACTCCTAAAAACATTAAAAATTAAAAAACCCAAAAAAAGAAATGATCATAAAACCCCTAAAAATCCCTAATAACATAAAAACTCTAAAAAATCCTAAAGCCCCATTAAAACTCTAATAATAACTAATACTATAAAAACACATTAGCCCCGTAAAACTGAAAAAAGAAACTAAAAATGAAAAATTCTATAAAAATGCTCAAATTCCCTAAAAAATAGAAAAATTAAAAAAACCCTAAAAGTCCAAAAAAAACCAAATAAATCCTAAACAACTAGAAAACCCATAAGGAATCCAAAAAACCGAAAAACACTTAAATCCCCAAAAATCTAAAAATTCTAAAAATCCTAAAATCCCTAAAAACTATAAAACCCATGAAAACAATAATTTCCATAAAACCCCATAAAACCCCAAACACACACATAAAACTAAAAAACCCCTCCAAACCCCAAAAAACTTTAATAAAATATAAAAAACCTTTAAAAATGTGAAAATTCAAAAAACCCAAAAAACTCAAAAAAATAAAAAAACACCTAAACACCCTTAGAAACCAAAAAAACACTAAAAGCCATAAAAACCCTCAAAATACATAAAAAAAGTAAAACCATAAAAATACTAAAAATCAATAAAAGTGTAAAAATCCTAAAAACCATGAAGTAGCCTATTAAATCGATAAAAACCTAAAAATACTTAAAAAATCTAAAACCTAAAAATGCTAAAATCTTTAAAAATCCCAAGAACAAAAAAAATGCCAAAAAACCAAAAAACCCCAAAAAACCATAAACCCAAAAAAAAATCCATAAAACCACTAAAACCTCCAAAATTAATTTAAATCCTTAAAATATTTAACAATTATAAAAACCCTAAAAAAATCAAAAATACTGAAAAAAATCATTAATACCCTAAAAACATAAAAGGCCTCAAAAATACAAAAAAAAAACCAAGAAGTATCCAAAAAATTTCCATAAATTTATCTACAAAACATAAAAAATATTAAAACCCTAAAAACCTCGAAGAAAACCATAAAAAACTAAAAAAATTAAATACCCTAAAAACCTAAAAAATTCAAAAATCCCTTGACACCCAAAAATCACCCTACAAACCCTAAAACCACTAAAAACCACGAAAAACCTAAAATTCAAACAAAAACAAAAAAAACCCAGTAAAAACTATAAAAATCATTTAATCCCATAGAAACTAAAAAACATTAAAAACAAAAAAATCCTTAAAACCACAAAAAACCATAAAACCCTCATAATCCCTAAAACCCCTATAAATCATAAAAGTACTAAAAATTTCTTAAAAATACCTCAAAACATAAAAAATACTAAAACCCATGAAAAACATTAAGAAACCCGTTAAAACCTAAAACCATATAAAACCCCTTAACACAAAAAATGTTAAAAACCCCTAAAACCCTCAAAATCCCTAAAATACCTAAAAAAACTAAAATATAATATACCCTTAGAAATCCTTAAAATATAAAATACCTTAAAGAATTGAAAACCACTAAAAATTATAAAAAATTATAAAAAAACTAAAAAACACAAAAGACCCTATAAAAAATAAAAATCCCAATAGCCATCAAAACCTAAAAACATAAAAACCCTAAAACATAAAAACCCTGAAAACCAATAATAAATCCAAAAACCCATTAACCCCGTAAAAAGGATAAAAACCCCTAAAAACCTTAGAAAAACTAATAAATCAAAAAACCAAAAAAAAAAGAAAACATAAAACCCTAAGTGCCATCATATTCCCCAAAAACTCTAAATAAAGAAAAAAAGTCTGAAAAGTCCCTAAAAATCATTAAAACATTGAAAACCCAAAAAACATAAAAACTGTTGTAAAACAATAAAAACCAAAAGCACTAAACCACTTAAAACCAGATAAATGTTTAAAACACTAAAAATTCCCCAAAATCCCAAAAAACAAAAAAAACCATAAAATCATTGAAAACCCCTAAAAAAACATTAGAAGTCTAAAACCACATAAGTCCCTTAAAAACTAAAAAATGATAAAAACCCTAAAATTTCCATAAAAGACCAAAAAACTCAAAAATTCCTTAAAACCCATCAAAACCCTAATTCTCATAAAAACACCAAATGAAACTAAAAATATATAAACCCTTTAAATCCGTAAATACTTTAAAAAACTCTAAAAATCCTAAAAACTAGGAAAACTCAAAAAGAAACGCTAAAAACAAAAAAAACAATAAACACGCAATAAAATCATATTAAACACTCCAAATCCTAGAAATCAGCCCAAAAACAAAAATTAAGAAAAAACCCCTAAATTCCATAAAAACGTAAAAAAATATAAACCTCTGGAAAACATTAAGAAAACTGTAAAAAAATTAAAAAAGGTTTAAAACCCCTAAAAACCATAAAACTCAAAAACTCCAAAACAGCCTAAAAACACCTAAAAACACTAAAATTCCATTACAAACATAAAAACCCATAAAAACCATAAAAATCCATTGACACTTAAAAAACCTCTAAAAAATCGAAAACACGAAAAACCTTAAAAATAAAAAAAATAAAAATAAAACATAAAACATAAACCCCTAAAAACACTTAAAACCATTAAACCACCAAAAATCCAAAAAAACCCCAAAAACCAGCGAAATATTTTATAAAACCAAAGAATACTTCAAACCTTAAAAAAATAAAAACCAAAAAACCAAAATAAAACCTTGATAGATTAAAAAAAACATAAACCCCTTATAAACCTAAAAACCCTAAACAGAACCTAAAAACTTAAAAAAACAATAACAACCCCTAAACACTTTAAAACCCCCTAAAACCTAAAAATACACTAAAAACTCTAAAAGCCATTTAAAACCCCAAAAATGTTAAAAACCCCCAGAAGACTTAAAACCCCCTAAAAATAAAAAAAAATCCATAAAACCCAAAAAAACAATAAAATATTTAAAAAATAAAAACCATAAAACCCGTCAATATCCATAATTCCCTTAAACACCAAAAACGTCTTACAGATGAAATAATTATCCCAAAATATGTAAAATACCCCCCAAAACCTTGGGAAACCCTAAGAAATCCTTAAAAATGAAAAAATTGCAAACAAATAGAAAGTTTAAATAATTCTAAAACCACTAAAAACCCAAAAACCCAAAAACCCAAAAACCCAAAAACCCCTCAAAATCCATAAAAACCCAAAAAATTCATCAAAATCCAAAAAATAGCTAAAAAAACTAAAAACCCTAAAAACCCACAAAAAACCTAAAATTTTTTATAAACTATAATAAAACATTAAATCCAATAAAAAACACAAAAAACCCTAAAACTACAAAAACCCATAAAAACCCTAAAAACCCTAAAAACCAACCATATCCCTAAGAAACCAAAAAACCATTAAAATCTCTAAAAATCCCTAAAATTTTAAAAAACCCTAAAAACACTAAAAATGCATAAGAAAACCATAAAAACCCAAAAACACTTAAATTCCCCAAAAACCTACAAAAATTAAAAAGACTAAAAAACCAAAAACACATAAAAACCCTAATACCCCCATATAGATAAAAACCATAAACCCATTAAAATCCTAAAAGCCATAAAAATTAAAAAAAAAACATAAAACCCACCAGAAAACTAAAATCCCTATGAAAAATTTAAAATCCTAAAAACATTAAAAACCCTAAAAAATCGAAAAAATGATAAAAATAGTTAAAAACCCTTGAATGAAATTAAACACCCTAAAAACCATAAAACACCTAAAATATTAAAACCAAGAAACCCATTAAACCCCTAAAACAACTAAAAACTATAAAATACCTTTAAATCCCCAAACAAGTTAAAAAACACAAAAAACCATAAATAAATTTAAAATAAAAAAACCTAAAACCCCCAAACCCGTCAAAATCCCTAAACCCCTAAAACACCATAAAATTCCTATAAAAATCCCTAAAAATACCCGAAAATATAAAACCAACTTAACCATTAAAAAATGGAAGAAAATACTAAAAACCTAAAAAAACATAGAATCCATAAAAAACCTAAAAACTATAAAACTCTAAAAACCCATAGAAACCTTTAATAACCCTATTACACCTTAAAATACATAAAATCCATATAAACCCTAAAAACCATAAAAAGTATTTAAATGTCCAAAAATTTCTAAAAAGTAATAAACACTAAAACCCACATAACCCTATGAAAATCTAAGACACCCTAAATACACTTATACTATTCAAAAAAAGATAAAAACCCCAAAAATTAATAAAATGTCCTAAAAACACTCAAAATTTATAAAATTCATACAAAACCTTAAAATTCCTAAAAGAGTTAAAAGGATCCCAAAAAATGTAAAAACACCAAAAAACCAATTAATTTCCATAAGAAAACCTTAAGAACCTAAAATACGTAAAAACCCTAAAAAACTAAAAATGATAAAAACACCAAAAAGACCCAAAAACCCAAAAAACCCCACTAAGAACCATAAAAACCCTAAAAACCTAAAAAACCTAAAACCCATAAAAACCCACTATCCCAATAAAAACTAGAAAAAACATTTAAACCCATAAAAATAATAAAAAACTCAAAAAAAAAACCCCTAAGAGCCGTCATATTATCCAAAAACTCTAAATAAACAAAAAAATCCCTAAAAGTCCTTAAAATCATTAAAACATAAAAAACCCTAAAACATGAAATCTGTTGTAAAATGATACAAACAAAAAGCACCAAACCACTTAAACCCTGATAAATGTTAAAACCCTAAACAATCACCAAAATCCCAAAAAACAAAACAACCCTAAAATTATTGAAAACTCCTAAGAAAACATTAAAATCCTAAAACCACATAAATCCCTTAAAAACTAAAAAATGATAAAAACCCTAAAATTTCCATAAAAGACCCAAAAACTCAAAAATCCCTTAAAACCATAAAAACCCTAATTCTTATAAAAACACTAAATGACACTACAAATATAAAAACCCTTTAAATCCTAAATACTTTAAAAAACACTAAAAATCATAAAAACCCTGAAAATTCAAAAAGAAACCCTAAAAACCAAAAAAACTATAAACACCCAATAAAATCATATTAAACACTCCCAATCCCAAAAATTATCCCAAAAAATGGAAATCAAGAAAAAAACCCCTAAAATCTATAAAAATGTACAAAACTATAAACCCACGGAAAACATTAAGAAAACCTTAAAAAATTAAAAATGGCTTAAAACCACTATAAACCATAAAACTCCAAAATTCCAAAACACCCCAAAACCCCTAAAAAACTAAAATACCCTTACAAACATAAAAACACATAAAAACCTTAAAAATGTAAAAAAACTAAAAACCCTAATGATATCATAAAATTCTAAAAACACTTACAAAGGCCTAAAAATCTAAAAAATACTAAAAACACTAAAAAACCCCAAAAATTTACCAAAATCCATAATAATTTGAAACCCTAAATACCGCTAAAAAACATAAAAACGAAAAATCCCATAAAAACCTCTAGAAACTATAAAAACCCATTAAACCTCTAAAAATAATAGAAAACATGAAAAAACATAAAACTAAAAAAACAAAAAAAAGCATAAACCCCTAAAAACAGTAAAAACCATTAAACCATCAAAAACCCAAAAAACCCAAAAAACCACTGAAATGTTTTATAAAACCAAAAAATACTTCAAAACCTTAAAAACATAAAAACCCAAAGTACCAAAATAATACCTTGATAGATTAAAAAAACATAAACCCCCTATAAACCTAAAAACCCTAAACAGAACCTAAAAACCTAAAAAAAATAAAAACCCCTAATCACTTTAAAACACCATACAAACATAAAAACCCTCTATAAACTCTAAGAATCATTTGAAACCCCAAAAAGGTTAAGAACCTCTAGAAGACTTAAAAAACCCTAAAAATCAAAACAAAATCCATAAAACCCAAAAATAATAATAAAATACTTAAAAAAATAAAAACCATAAAAACCCTCAAAATCCATAAAACCCTTAAACACCATAAACGTCTTAAAAATGAAATAATTATCACTAAATATGTAAAGTTACACTAAAAACCATGGGAAACCCTAAGAAACCCTTAAAAAATGAAAAAACTTAAAACCAATATAAAGTTTAAATAATTATAAAACCACCAAAAACCCAAAAACCCAAAAAACCCAAAACCCCTCAAAATCCATAAAAACCATAAAAGTTCATAAAAATCCGAAAAACAACTAAAAAAACCCAAAAAACCCTAAAAAACAATAAAAAACTAATTTTTTTTAAAAACTATAAAACATTAAATCCTATAAAAACATAAAAAACCCATAAAACTAAAAAAACCCATAAAAACCCTAAAAAAACCCTAAAAACAAACAATATCACTAAAAAACCTAAAAACCATTAAAATCCCTAATAATCCCTAAAATCTTATAAAACCCTAAAAACACTGAAACACATAAGAAGACCATAGAAACCCAAAAACACTTAAAACCCCTAAAAACAAAAAAAAACTAAAAAACTAAAAAGCGCAAAAAATAAAATAAAAATCATAATACCCCCAAATAGATAAAAATCCTAAAACCATTAAAATCATAAAATCCATAAAAACAGAAAAATCTAAAAAACAGAAAAATCCCAAAAAACCCTAAAAAAATAAAAAACAATAAAAATAACTCCAAATCCCTAAAATTGTAAAAAACATTAAAACCTATAAAAGCCCTAAGAAAACCTTATAAACCCTAAAAACTCAGAAAAACTTAAAATCCATAAAAAAATTCAAATTACCTAAAAACGCATAAAAATCCTAAATAATCACTACAAATATATAAAAATGTAAAACCCTAGAAAACCAGAATATAACCCTAAAATCATAATAAAACATAGACCCCCTATATATATTAAAATTGTTAGAAACACCAACAAACCGAATTTTTTTTTAAAACATTAAAAATCCCTAACAACCCAAAAAAACCATAAAAATCCTAAAAAAAAAAACTTGTATGAAACCCTGAAAATCCTGAGAAATAATAAGAATGCCCTAAAAACATAAAAAAAATTTAAAACCCTTAGAACTGTAAAATTACTAAAAACACTAATACCCTAAAAACAATAAAACACTAAAAACGCTTAAAACCATAACACCATAAAACCATAAAACCATAAAAAAACATTAAAACCATAATAAACCATAAAAACTATAAAATACAAAAAACATTAAAAACATTATAAACCTCTAATCAAGATAAAAAACACTTAAAATCCTAAAGCCCCCCAAAAAACATATTAAACCTTAAAAACACAAAAACCCATAAAAATTTGAAATCCAAGAAAATCCTAAATACCCTAAAAATCATAAAACCCATAAAAATCCTAAAAAATAACCAAATATTACTAGAAATGTAAGGAAATCCAAAAAATTATGAAAAACTAAAAGAAAACAATAAAACATAAAAAGATTTAGAACCCCAAAAAACTAAAAAACTCTTAAAAAATTAATCCCCTTAAATAATTAATACTTTGAAAAAACCACCATAAACCAGGACAATCTTAAAAAATCCCCCAAAACCCTAAAAATGTAACTACCCAAAAAACCTGAAAAACCTTATGAAAACCTTAAAAAATTAAAAACAAATTGAACCACTAAAAATATGAAAAAATGCTAAGAACTCTAAAAACCCTAAAATCCCTAAAACCATAAAAATATAGAAACTCATAAAAATAAAAAAAACCCACTAAAAAACTAAAAACCTTTAAACCCCTAAAAAAATTAAAAAAAACTCTAAAGATCATAAAATCACTAAAAACAGAAAAATTTCCATAAAACCCAAACCCCCCCCCATAAAACTCCAAAATTACTAAACCCCTAAAACCCCCCAAAAAAATCCTAAAAAAGTCCTATAAATCACTAAAAATTTAAAAAATCCTAAAAACCCTTAAAATCACTAAAACACCTTAATTACATAAAAACATTTAAAATATATAAAAACCTTAAAACCTTAAAAATAATAAGAACCTTAAAAAAATTTAAAACCCTCAAAATCCAAAATATCACTAAAAACATAAAAATCTTAAAATATCCCTTAAAACCACTAAATTTTTTGAAATTCTATAAAATACCTAAAAACCCATAATAAAACCATAAAAAACAAAAATTCACTTAAAGCTATAAAAACATAAAAAATTTAAACATCTTAAAAAACCTAAAAACCATAAAAACCCCTAAAAACCATGAAAATCACAATGAAAACAATAAAGACATAAAATACATAAAACACATAAAAACCTAAAAACACTAAAAACCCTAAAACCCTAAAACCCCTAAAAACCCTAAAACCCTAAAATCCCTAAAAACCCTAAAACAAAAATACCCTAAAAACTATAAATCCCATAAAAATCCCAAAAATAAGAAAAATACATAAAAACATAAAAAACCTTAAAACCCCTAAGAACAACTTAAAAAAACGTTTAAATAACTAAAAACCCTAAAAATACTAAAAACTATAAATCCCTAAACAAACCCAAAAAAAATAAAAATATATAAAAACCCAAAATACCTAAAATACTTAAAAAAATCCTAAAAACCCATAAAAACCATAAACCCCATCAAAAACTCTAAAAAACCTTTAAAGCCATTTAAATGTTTAAAAAAATCTAATAACCTTAAAAACCCTTAAAACTCTAAAAACCCTAAACATCCAAACAAATAAAAAAACCATAAAATCCCAAATATCCCTATAAAACCAAAATCTATAAAAATTCTAAATTATCCCTAAAAAATAGTAAAAATGTAAAAAACCCTGAAAACCCCCATGAAAACCTTAAAAACCAAAAAAAATAAAACTCTTAAAATTCTGAAAAAATAATAAAAACCCAAAAACCCAAAGAAAGAAAAACCCTAAAACCCCTCAAAATATCTAATAACACTGAAAATACATTTAAAATCTAAAAAAACCCTAAAATCACTAAAAACATAAAAAACCCCAGAAATCCCTAAAAATCCTATTCAAACCATAAAAACATAAAAATACATAAAAAAAATAAAAACGAAAACTACTAAAAACCCTAAAAGCCCAATAAACTATAAACCCCCCAAAACCATAAGAATTCTCTAAAACATTAAAAAACCTGAAACCATAAAAACCAACAAAAAATTCCAAAAACCCATTGAACCGCTAAAAATAGAAAAAACTCTAAAATTCATAAAAAACCTAAGAAAATAAAAACTCTAAATGCAGAAACACCCATGAAAACCCTAAAACCCATAAAAACCCTTAACCCTCAAAATTCCTAAAAACCCTAAAATCCCATAAAAATCCAAAAAATTCCCTAAAAATACATAAAACATCAAAAAACCTAAATACACTTAATAACATAATAATGAAAATAAAAAACTTGAAGTAATTAAAACACCTAAATAACATAAAAATGATAAAACAATATAAAACCCAAAATACCCTAAAAAGCGCTAAAACCCCCAGAAACCCTGAAAATCTCAAAATCCACTAACAACATAAAAAACTCAAAAACCTTAAAATATATAAAAAATAAAAACCCCTATAACCACGTAAAACACTAAGAAAAACTTGAAAACCTAAAATCATTTAAAACCCCTAAAAACCTAAAAATGATAAAAACCCAAAAAATCATAAAAACTAATAAATACCTTGACAAACCATAAATCCATAAAACATATAAAACCCACTAAAAACTCTTAAAACTCTTTAAAAACATAAAACTATTAAAAATACTCTCAAAGACTAAAAACAAAAAAATTCAATAAACCCAAAAAACCCAAAAAAAATAAAACACCTAGGAATCAATAAAAATTGCTAAAATCCACCAAAATCTGTAAAACCCCTAAAAATGATAAAATTTATAAAGAAGTACTAAACATACACAAAAACATTAAACCCATAAAAATTTAAAATAAACCCTTAAAATCTAAAAACGCTAAAATCCCCCCAAAACCCCTAAAAACCTATCAAGATCCCCAAAACCAGTAGAAATCCTAAAAATTCCAAAAAATACCTAATAACATAAAAACTAACCCCCCCCAGAATCCCCTAATAAATCATTAAATGCCTAAAAACACGTCATATTCTTAGAAACCTAAAAAACATAAAACTCCTTAAAAATCCAAAATACATGAGGAATCTGAAATCCCTGAAAATCTATAAAATCCAAAAAATAATAAAATTCCTAAAAAATAACTAAAATACATAAAACAAAAAAACCATCAAAACCCGGAAAAATCCTATGAAAACCTTTAAAATATAAAAAAAAAATAAAACCCCAAAAAACTAAAAATTATAAAAACCATAAAAAACACAAAAAATTTCTTAAAACCCCTAAAACTATAAAAAACCTAAAACCCATTAAACCCTAATCCACTAAAAAAACTCAAAAACCCTTTAAACCCCTAAAAATGTTTATAAAACTCTAAAAAACAATAAAACCCCTACAAATCAAACAAATATATAAAATTTCATAAAATCCTAAAACCATAAAAATTCCAAAAATCCATAAAATTTAAAAAACCGCAAAATATTTGAAAACCCAAGAATCCTTAAAAACCCAAAGAAAACCATAAAATTTGAAAAATACTTAAAAAATATAAAAAACGCAAAAAACCTCAAACACTAAAAACCATAAATGTTTTAAAACAATTCGTACAAATCAACTAATAATTTAAAAACCACAAAACCCCAGAAAAAACCAAAAAAAAATCCTTAAAAACCTAAAAGCACCTAAAAACACTAAAACCAAAAAATTATTAAATACCCTAAAAACATTAAAAGACCATAAAAACCCAAAAATAACACTAAAAACATTAAAATCACATTAAACTCCAAAAATTGAAAAAAAACCCTCAAAAATTCATTAAAACCACAAAATAAAAAAAACCCTGAAAAACAAAAAAACAACCTCTAACCCCCCCCCAACCCTTAAAATATACAAAAACCCAAAAACCATAAAAAATAGTAAAAAAGACATAAAAATAAAAAAAACATAAAACCCATAAACCCAAAAAGAACTCAGAAAACATTAAAAACCTAAAAAATTAAATCCAAAAAAACCTAAAACCATAAAAACAAAAAAAAAACACTAAATACCTTAAAAATCCTAAAAAGCGCTAAACGTCTTGAAAAAACCTAAAACCCCTAAAAATACTGACAAGTCCTTAAAAATAACTAAAAGTATAAAATACTAAAACACTAAAAATCCTATAAAATACTTAAAACATAAAAACACATAAACCCCTAAAAACCATAAAACACTTAAATTCATTAAAACGCTGAAAACCACAAAAAAAATTAAAAAATCATTAAATAATAAATAACATAAAATAACCTTAAAACCCTATAAATACCATCAAAACAGGAAAATTATTAAAACCAATAGAACCCCTAATAAGGATAAAAACATTAAAAATATAATAATACTCCTAAAAACCATATATTCCCTAAAACTATTAAAAACCCTCATACCCCATAAAAACCCTAAAACTAAAAACAATATTAAAACCCCAATAAACCCCTAAAAACTCCCAAAACCATAAAAACCTTGAAAACCACTAAAACCTCCAAAAACCCAGAAAAACCATAAAATAATATAAAAATAATAAAAATCCATAAGAATCACTAAAAACATAAAAAACATAAAAACCAGAGAACCCCAATGAAAACCAAAAAAACTAAAAAACACTTAAAACCATAATAGAACCTAAAAAATGTTGAAACACTTACAAACCCTAAATCCCATCAAAATCCCTAAAAACCCTAAAAACCCATTAAAATCATAAAAACCTTAAAAACCATAAAAACCTTCAATACCTTAAAAACCTAAGAAAATATTAAAAACCTAAAAATTGTTAAACCCCTAAAATCTTAAAAAATTATAAAAACATGAAAAACACACTGAAAGACACTAAAAACATTAAAAACACCTAAAAACCATAAAACCCATATAGAACATTAAAATCCCAAAAACCAAATAAAATCCCAAAAGAACACACTAAAAACACTAAAAATTCTTTTAACCCACTAAAATTAATAAAATCATTAAAATCCGCCAAAAACAATTACAAATCAAAAAATCCAAAAAACCCCAAAAATCCACTAAAATCCAAAAAAAATCCACAAAATCCCTTAAAACCCAAAAATTATACAAATCATTTAAATTCCTGAAATAACTTTAAAATATGAAAAACATAAAAACCATGAAAACCTAAAAATGCATAAAATATCCAAAAACCCTTAAAATTTATAACAACCCAAAAAAAATTTTAAAAATAAAAAAAAAACATCAAATCCATAAAAAACTAGAAACCCATAAAAATCCCAAAAAGTCACAAAATCTCCCAAAATTTGAAAAAACACTAAAACCCTAAACACCGCTATGAAAAACTGAAAACATAATAACCCATAAAACCCCTCAAAAACCTAAAAAAAGGAAAAAAACTATACCCCCCAACACTCAAAATAACTAAAAAACTCATAAAAACTATAAAAATTATAACAAATCACTAAAAATCTCAAATAAAACATAAAACCCCCAAGAAAACTCTAAAGACCCTAACACAACCATTAAACCCTAAAACACTTAAAACCAGTAAAACCCATAAAAAATATAAAAATCACTAAAACTGTAAATACTATCAAAAATCATACAGACCCTTAAAAATCACAAAATAGTATAAAAACCATTTAAACCATTAAATACATCAAAAAACTCAAAAAACTATAAAAACCATAAAAAACTAAAAAAACACCAAAATCCCTAAAAACCATAACAAACCTAAAAACAATAGAAAACCTAAAAACCATTTAAAACCCATAAAAATTATAAAAAAAATTAATATCCTAATAAATAACTAAAAATCCCTAAAAATGTAAATACCCTAAAAACATGAAAACCACTAAGAATACATTAAATACCTCAAAACACCAAAAAACACTAAAAGAATAAAAATTCTAAAAACCCAAAAACCCAAAAACCAAACACAAACCTAAAAACCCTCATAATCCATAAAAACCCTAAATTCCATAAAATTCATAAAAATACCTATAAATCCCTATAAACATAAAAACCCTAAAACCCCATAAAACCCTTTAAAGAACCTTAAACACCTATAAAAACATAAAAACACTAAAAGAACCTAAAAACATGTTAGTAACAAGTTGGATGGATAAGGAAGTTAGAAGAGTTTGCTGTTACACATCATTGTTTTTTTTTGTCAAAGAAGATAAATCAATTCACTTTGTAAAGGACTTTAAAAACAAACGATGCTTTGTTGATATGTATTTCACAAATATCATAAGTTAGTAGAACTTGTGATGAAATCCTTATGAAAGAAAGGGGGAGAAATGATGATGCCAGTTATATACAGTTTTGATTGAAAGGAATGATGTGACTGGAAGATAGGGACGTTTTAGTACTTCCCATTGTAACTCTGACGATGCTGAATCTGGTCTATCAAAGGATATGTATCATGATAGTGGAGTTCGTGAAGAAAGCTGGAGAATAGTTATGGGAAGCAGTGAAGAGAGAAATGAAAAAGGAACAAAAATCTGGAGGTAGCACAAAAGAACAGTTTAAGGTGGCGTCATGGTGCACGAAAAATAATGTGGTGTGCAAAAAATAAACAGGTGCGTGAAATATTAGCATGGTGCGAAAAAAAATAAAGAGGTGCGAGAAATATTGGTGTGGTTCGCAAAATAGAGGAATAAAGTTTTTTGCGCAAGAGGTGTTTGAAGATCAGAAGCTCGAAAATTGGAAAATGCATGAGGTATGAATAATATTGGAGCATTGCGCAAAATATGACGTTGCAAGACCATGGAGAGGGTTTTACGTGCGGATTAGTGTTTTTCGCGCAGGGTTAAAAAGGCCTATAAATATGAGGTGACCCCCTATCATGTTGTGTGGATCGACACATAGAGAAATATAAATCTCTGAAGATTGTAAAATTATACACTAAGTGAGTTGCGTGAAAATAAATAAGTTTGTGCGAAAAGAGGAAAGGTGCGAGAAAAATTGGGAAGTTGCGTGAAAAGTGGAATGTTTCGTGGAAAAAGGCAGTTGTGCGAAAAAGTTTTTCCGTGCCAAAATGGAATTTTTACGTGCAAGCCAATTTAATTACGCACAAGGTACCCTAAATGTTGCGTGAAAAAATTATGGTCTTTGCACATATTCGGTTGTGCGTAAGATAGTTCTTACCTGCTTCTAGGTAAGAATGTGAAGATTTGTATTTCATAGAATACATTTGTTCAATTGTAAATAAGCACTGAAATACTATAATTCCCTATTTGAGATAAGAGGGAACACACACACTTACAGATTGTTTTCCAAATGCTACTTGAGTGTAAGGTTATATCCTACTCATTTTATTCTACATCAAAGGATTGTTTTCTAGTGGATTGTGTGGTACTGAAATATTTCCGTACCATACCAAGGACGTAACTACTCTTTTGAGTAGTGAACCTTGTAAATCTTGTGTTAATGTGGTTGTGTGTGTTCAGAAGAAAAGAAACTCTTTTATAGGAGTCGTAGGTTGTTGTGAATCAAAGAAAACATAAGAATAAAAAGACATCACTGATTCACCCCTCCCCCACTCAGTGATACTTAGATCCTGATTGGGAACTTCGAAACCCTAATAAACCCCCAAAACCATAAAACCCCGAAAAACCCTAAAACCCCATAAAAACAATAAAATTCACCACAAACTCCAAAAAATATTAAAACCCATAAAATTTTAAAAAAACTCTAAAAACCTAAAACCCCTCAAAAACAACAAAAATCTCTTAAAATCCCAAAAAATCAAAAAACCCTACAAATCATGAAATTCCCTAAAACCCCTAAAAACCATAAAAATCCAAAATATTCCCAAAAAATTTGAAAAATCATAAATGAATCCCAGAAAACCCTAATAAAATCTTCGAAACCTAAAAACAATTCAAACCCCTAAAAACCTGAAAAAGCTAAAAACCCTAAACACCTGAAAACCCCCTAAGCCCCTCAAAATCACTAAAAACCTTACAATCCACATAAATCATAAAAATCCCCCAAATAACTAAAAGGTAAAAACCCTAAATCCTAAAAACCTAATAATACCTTAATAAAATAGAAACACCAAAACCCCATAAAAACATAAAAATATTGTAAAAAAACATAAAAACCATCAAAATCCCTAGACCCCTAAAATCCATAAAAATCCATAAAACCATTATAAATACCAAAAACATAAGGAACCCTAAAATCCTTGAAAAACCCAAATAAAACCTTAATACCTAAAAAACAGAAAACCCCTAAAAAGGTAAAAAAATCTAAATATCCTAAAAATATCCTAAAACACTAAAAACAATAAAAAACCTAAAAACTGTAAAACCCAAAAAAACTCCTTAAAAACACAAAACCACAAAAAATAAACTTTAAATTCATAAAAATGTTATAAAACATTATATAATATTAAACAATTTTAAAAACGAAAAAAATCCTAGAGACCTAAAAAACCACATAACCCAAAAAACACTGGAAATCCTTAAAAACACTAAAAACAATAAAAAATCACTAAAATCACTAAAATTTCAAAAAATAAAAAAACCTTAATACCCATAAAACCATGAATAAAACCACTAAATGATAAACCACATAAAACCCCTAATAACGCAAAAATTCTAAAAACCAAGATATATTAAAAACCTAAAAACCCTGAATATCGGAAAAAAACCTTAAAAGCCATAAAATTCTTAACAAATCACTAAAAATCCATAAAATTTTAAAAAATACTAAATCCCTAAAAAACCCTAAAACATTAAAAACCTAAAAAACTTAAAAACCCAAAGAAACCTCAACCCCACAAAACCTCTGAAAATAAAAAAAATCTATAAAATACCTAAAAACCCCTAAATATTAAAAAAAAACCCTAAAAACCTTTAAAATCCTTAAAACGCGTAAAAACTAAAAACCCACTAAAAACTCTAAAAACCCATTAAACCCCTAAAATCATATAAATATTACAAAAAACCTTACAAAATAATAATAAAAACCCCCCAAAACCCAATAAGTATCATAAAACACTAAAATACTAAAAACCCCAAAATCCCACAAAATCCTAATTACCGATAAAATCCAAACAACCCAAAAAATCCCAAAAAACCAAAAAAACCCAAAAAACCCTAAGAAAACCTTAAAAACTAAAAACACTTAAAACCCCTAAAGAATTCTAAATCCCATAGACCCTAAAAAAATTCCTAAAACACTAAAAACCATAAAAATCTGAAAAACCCCCTAAAAATATGCAAAATATAAAAAACATAAAAACTCTAAAAGCCCCTAAAAAGCTTGAAAAACCTAAAAACATATAAAATCCATAAAAACCCAAAAAACGTTTAAAAAGCATAAAAATTTAATAAAACCTTAAAAACACCTAAAAACCATAAAACCTCTAAAAATCATAAAAAATAAAAAAAACCAATAACTACCCTAAAAAACTAAAATCTCTAAAAAGCCTTTTGACCCAAAAAGCATTAAAAACATCTAAAAAAATAAAAAAAAATAAAAACTCAAATAAAAACCTAAAAACCCAAAATAATTATAAAAACCCTACAAAACCATTAAGACCACAAAATCCATAATACCCTAAAAGCCATAAAAATAATAAAATCCCTAAAAATCCCTAAAAATTAAAAAACCCCTAAAAACCCAAAAAAAACCTTGAAAAACTAAAAACAATTAAACCCCCTAAAAAACCTAAAAATTATAATATCCTTAAATGACCCTAAAAGACTGTAAAACCCTTAAAACCCCTAGAACCCATAAAAACCCTAAAACACTTAAAAAAATTCATAAAGACCCTTAGACAACTAAAAATTCTAAAAACACATTAAATACCTAAATATGTTAAAAAAATTTAAAAAACCATAAGAACCCTAAAAACTAAAGAACACCCTAGACACCTAAAAAACATTAAATCTCTAAAATCCCTCAAAATACCAAAAAACCATAAAAATTAATAAAAATAAAAAAATCCCCCAAAAAACACTAAAACATAAAAAACTCAAAAATCCCTAAAAACCACATGGAAAACAAAAAACACTAAAACAGCTAAAAACATAAAAACCCATAAACCCCTTAAAACCATAAAACCCATGAAAACCCTAAAACCCAACTAAAAATAATAAAAACCCTTTAAACACTTATAAATGTTAAAAAACATTAAAAAAACATAAAACCCAAAAACCTAAAAAAACACAAACCTAAAAACCCAAAAATTCCTCAAATTCCCTCATAAAAAGAAAAGCCTATAAAAACCCAAAAAAACCCCTAAAAATCCATTAAATTGAAAACCTTGAATTCCCTAAAAAAACCTTAAAAACCAAAAAAAACTTAAATCCCCAAAATAAATTAAATATGGTAAAAACCCCAAGTACCCTAATAGAACCTAAAAACCTAAAAAGATCTAAAACCATAAAACCACCTAAAACCATTAAAAAAACCTACAAAAAACAAAAAACCACTAAAAACTCTATAAACCATTTCAAACCCTGAAAATGTTATGAAATATTAAAAATTAATTTGCCCCCTAAAACAAAAAAAAAATTAAAACACAAAAACCCATAAAATCCTAAAAAATACCAAAATCCATAAAATTCCTAACAAATCCCTAAAAACAATAAAAACATCAAAAACACTAAAAATCCTATATAACCCTAAGAAAAATCTAAAAAAATAAAAACACTAAAAACCCATAAAACCTAATAAATTAAAAAAATGCTAAAAAACCTAAAACCTCTTAACCCCAAAACCTTTAAAAATCATTAAAACACATAAAAAATAATAATCCTAAAAACTCCCTAAAATTTATCAAAACATAAAACCCTAAAAACCCTAAAAATAACAAAAAACCATAAAACCTAAAAACACATAAAACACATGAAAAATTAAAAAACGCTAAAACCCTAATGAACCCAAAAACCCATCAAAATTCCAAAAACTAAATAATTCCAAAAAGAGGTAAAAATTCCTAAAAATGTAAAAACTCATAAAAACCCTAAAAGAGCATATGAAAACACAAAAAAAACCTAGAGATACTTAAAACCCCTTAAACCTGAAAAATGATAAAACACTAAAATCCTGCAACCCCTTAAAATTATAAAAATCCAAAAAACCCTTAAAAACCTAAAAAACCAATAAAAATCTAAAAAACCATTAAACCCTAGAAAATGTTAAACAATATAAAAACCAATAAAATAAAAAAAAACTAAAAAAACCATAAAACCCTGAAAAAACCATAACAATTCTAAAACCCCCAAAACCCCCAAACCCCTCAAAATCCCTACTGTGAAAAAAATACAAAAAGAATACCTAAAAATTGTTATAAATCTAAAAAAACACAAAAACCACTAAAAAAACACAAAAAAAAACTAAAAACGAAAATACACTTAAACCCCTAAAAACTAAAAACATAAAAACCCTAAAAGACCATAAGAAAACTAAAAGTCAAAAAAACACCAAAACCCATTAAAAACATTAAAAACACTAAAAACCATTAAACCCCTACAAAACATTAAAATCTCTAAAAATTCAAAAAACCCAAAAAAAATCATAAAAATCATAAAAATAAATAAAAAACTAAATCATAAAAAATCCTAAAAACCGTCAGAAAAATTTTAAAACTAAAAAACATAAAAGCCTTAAAACCTAAAAAACCTCAAAAACTCTAAAAACAACCAAAAACCATGAAATCCCTTAAATCCATAAAACACAAAAAAAACCTTAAAAACACTAAAACCCCAAAAATACTAAAACCCCACTAAAAACTCTGAAAACACTTTAAACTCCTAAAACATTAAAAATTTAAAAACCAAGAAAACCATAAAAAATTCAAAAAACCTAAAAACCCAAAAAACTATAAAATCCCTAAAAACAATAAGAACCCCTAATACCACTCTAATAAAATCTAAAAACCATAAAATTTTAAAAATTACCTTAAAATACCAATAAATTTATAAACTCGTAAAACATCTAAAAAACTCTAAGAAAACATTAGAAACCAAAAAAACTTAAAACCACTAAAAACCAAAAAAAATTATAAAATCCATTAAATCCATAAAACCCTAAAAGACACTAAAAACCACCAAAATCCCAAAACCCTTAAAAACCATAAAAATCCTAAAAAATTCCAAAAAATCCATAAAAACATTAAAAAAACATTAAACCATGAACACCCCTATGAGAACCTTAAAAACCTAAAAAACGTTTAAGACCCATAAATACTCTAAAAATTCTAAAAATCCTAAAACATACTAAAAACCCTAAAAGATACTAAAAACCACTGAAACCCGTAAAAACCCTAAAACCATAAAAAAATAAACACTCATAAAAAACCTAAAAACCCAATAAAAACTCTAAAACTCTTTAATCCCCCCAAAAGTATGAAAACATTAAAACCCATAAAAACCGAAAAACCTAAAAATCGAAACAAATCCTAAAAAACCTAAATACCGTCAAAATCTATAACACCATAAAAACCATAAAAATCTTAAAATATATTTATTAATTCATAAAAAAGTAAGAAAGTCTGAACATTAAGAAGAAAAACTTAAAAATCTAAAAATAGTTAAAAAACAATTAAAAACATAAAAACACCAAAAAAACCGAAAAACCATAAATACATAAAAACCCTAAAAACATAAAACCCCTATAAAACTTTAAAGCCCCAAAAAGTATAAAAATCCTAAAAATCCCAAAAAATATATAAAAATGAAGTAACCAAAAAAAACCTAAAATCCATAATAAAACCATAAAATCCTAAAGACACTTAACACACCTAAAAACACTAGAAACACAAAACCTGAAAAAACCCTAAAACCTCAAAATCCATAAAAATTTAAAACACCATAATAATAACAAAAAAAATTCCCTTAAAAACGAAAAAAATCCAAAAAACCCTGAAAACCCCTAAGAAAATATTAAAAACCAAAAAACAATTAAAACCCCTAAAATTATAATTTCTTTTGGATTATTTTTGGGGGACCAAACTTGAATGGTCTCTAGCCTTCCTTTCCCTAAAAGTATAAAAATGATAAAATAAGAAAAAGTCCCTAAACACCCCCAAAACCCTGAAAACATAAAAATCCCTAAAAAACAAAAAAACCTAAAACCCATAAAATCCATAAAACCGCTACAAAATAAAAAAACCGTTATTCCCCCAAAAACTATAAAAACATTAAAAAATATTAAAACCCTAAATCCCACAAAAGGCAGGAAATCCCAAATAATAATAACTCTAAAGAATCCATAAAAACCTTCAAAAACACCCAAAATCACTAAAAACATTAAAAACTAATATAAATCCTAAAAGGAACTAAAAATTCCTAAATTGTAAAAACCATAAAAACAATGAACAAAACCTACGAAAAAACAGAAAATCCTTAAAATTATTACAACCCAAAAAACAGAAAAATGGCAAAAACCCTAAAACCAATCAAAATAAAAAAAACACCAAAAAACCATTAAATCCTTAAAATTTTATAAACATGATCAAAAAGTAAAAATCCATGAATGCCCTGAAAACCCCTAATAAATCCATAAAAACCTAAAAAACTTAAAACCCCAAAAAAATAAAAACGATAAAAACACTAAAAATCCAATAAAAATATATTAAAAAATGCAGAACCCCTAAAATTTATAAAGCACCATAAATCCTTAAAAAATTCCCCAAAAAACCAAAAAACCACTGAGAACTAATTAGAATGATAAAACCCATTTAAACCCTTAAAAACATTTGAAAAATTATAAAATACATTAAAACAATAAAAACTCAAAAAACCAATAATAAAAAAACCATAAAAACCCTCAAAATCCCCAAAATCACTTGAAATAATAAAAATAAAAAAATCTCTTAATAATCCAAAATCCTAAGAAATCCTAAAACCTAAAAACCCCTATTAAAACCAATAAAACCAAAAAACCCATAAAGCCCCTAAAAAATACCAAAAACCCAAAATCCCAAACAAAATTTTAATATCCTAAAAATCCCTCAAAACACAAAAACTCAAAAAAATAAATAAAATCCATTAAACCCCATAAAAAATAAAAAACCATAAAAAATAAAAAAAACCCTAAGAAAAAAATAAAAATATAAAAACACTTGAAACCCTAAAATCCATAAAAACTCTAAAAACCATAAAACGCTAAGAAGTGCTTAAAACCCAAAAACCCAAACACCCCTTAAAAACCATAAAAACCTCTTAAACCCATAACAAACCATAAAACCCTAAAACCCCATGAAAAACATTAAAACCCCCTGAAACACCAAAAAATATTGAAAACCTCTAAAATCCTTTTAAAAACTATAAAATAAAAAACCCTTAAAACCCCAAACAATTTCATAAAAACACTATAAATCCTTAAAACCCATAAAACCCAAAAAAATATCGGAAAACCCCAAAAACAAAAAATATCATAAAAAAGTAGTAATTTTGTTTAAAAAAAATAAAAAATGACAAAAACTACCAAAACCATAGGTAAAAATTAAAAAAATAATAACACATAAAACCCTTAAAAAATTAAACATTAAAAAACCCAAAAACAAAAAAGACCATAAAAACCCTAAAAATCCCAAAAAACACAAAAACTCTAAAAAATCCCAAACCCCCCATTAAAACTCCAATAACACTAATATATAAAAACCCATTAACCCCATAAAACATAAAAATACACTAAAAACTGAAAAAATACATAAAAATTCTCAATGTCCCTAAAAACTAGAAAAATCCTAAAAAAACCTAAAAATCCAAAAAAACATAAAAATCCTAAACAACCAGAAAACCCCTAAGGAATCCAAAAAACCTAAAAACACTTAAATCCCCTAAAATCTAAAAATTCTAAAAAACCTAAAATCCATAAAAACTATAAAAACCTCTAAAAACCATAATGCCCATAAAACCCCATAAAACCCCAAAGACACACTTAAAACTACAAAACCCCTCTAAACCCCAAAAAACATTAATAAAATTTAAAAAACCTTTAAAAATTTGAAAACTCAAAACAAACCCCAAAACCCAAAAAAATATGCCTAAAACCCCTTAGAAACCAATAAACAACTAAAACCCAAAAAAAATACTCAAAAAACCTAAAAAGAGTAAAACCATAAAAATACTAAAAATCACTAAAAATTTAAAAAACCTAAAAACCATGAAGTAGCCTATTAAAACCTTAAAAAACTAAAAACACTAAAAACACTAAAACCTAAAAATGCTAAAAACTCTAAAAAACCAACTAACCAAAAAACTCCAAAAAACTATAGAAACCACTAAAAATCCTAAAACAAAAAAACCATAAAAACCACTAAAAACTCCAAAATTAATTGAAATCCTTATAATATTTAACAATTATAAAAACCCTAAAAAACTCAACAAACTCAATAAACTGAATCAAATCATTAATACCCTAAAAAAAATAAAAAA
This sequence comes from Viscum album, assembly GCA_963277665.1. Taxonomy (NCBI): domain Eukaryota; kingdom Viridiplantae; phylum Streptophyta; class Magnoliopsida; order Santalales; family Viscaceae; genus Viscum; species Viscum album. Next base: position 1,959,141,363 of record OY728127.1, read on the forward strand.
TATTTAAACCCTAAAAACCTCTATGAAAACCATAAAATCCTAAAAAATTAAATACCCTAAAAACCTAGAAAATTCTAAAATCCCTTGAAACCCAAAAATCAACCTATAAACCCTAAAACCACTAAAAACCTTGAAAACCCTAAAATTCCAAACAAACAAACAAACCCAGTAATAACAATAAGAATCATTAAATCCCCTAAAAACTAAAAAAAATTAAAAATACTAAAATCCGTAAAACCAAAAAAACCCATAAAACCCTCAAAATCCCTAAAACCCCTATAAAATCATAAAAATACTAAAAATGTCCAAAAAATATCTAAAAATATAAAAAATCCTAAAACACAAGAAAAACCTTAAGAACCCCTTTAAAACCTAAAAACATATAAAACCCCTTAACACAAAAAAATGACAAAAAGCCCTAAAACCCTGAAAATCCCAAAAATACCTAAAATACCTAAAAACACTAAAATATCATAAAACCCTTAGAAATCCATAAAATGTAAAATACCTTAAAACATTGAAAACCACTCAAAAACCTAAAAAATTCTATAAAAACTAAAAAAAACAAAAGACACTAAAAACATAAAAATCCCAATAGCCCTAAAAATCTAAAAAATAAAAACCCTAAAACATAAAAACCCTAAATCCCAATAATAAATCCAAAAATCCATTAACCCCTTAAAAAGGGTAAAAACCCCTAAACACCTTAGAAACACTAAAAACTAAACCCCCCCCCCCAAAGAAAACATAAAACCCTAAGAGCCATAATATTCCCCAAAAACTCTAAATAAACAAAAAAGTCCTAAATGTCCCAAAAAATTATTAAAACATAAAAAACCCTAAAAACATGAAAACTATTGTAAAACGATATAAACCAAAAGCACTAAACCACTTAAAACCTGATAAATGTTTAAAACCCTAAACAATCCTAAAAATTCCTAAAAACAAAAAATAATAAAATCATTGAAAACCCTCTAAGAAAACCTTAGAATCATAAAACCACATAAAACCCTTAAAAACTATAAAATGATAAAAACCCTAAAATTTCCATAAAAGACCAAAAAACTCAAAAATATCTTAAAACCCATAAAACACCTAATTATTATAAAAATACTAAATGAAACTAAAAATATAAAAACCCTTTAAATCCCTAAGTACTTTAAAAAACTCTTAAAATCATAAAAACCTAGAAAATTCAAAGAGAAACCCTAAAAACCAAAAAAACAATTAACAACCAATAAAATCATATTAAACACACCAAATCCCAAAAATCAGCCCAAAAAATGAAAATCAAGAAGAAAACCCCTAAAATCCATAAAAACGTAACAAACTATAAACCCCTAGAATATATTAAGAAAACCGTAAAAAATTATAAAAGGCTTAAAACCCCAAAAACCCTTAAAACTCTGAAACTCCAAAACACTCTAAAAACCTCTAAAAACACTAAAATACCTTTACAAACATAAGACCCCATAAAAACCATAAAAATTAAAAAATCTAAAAACCCTAGTGAAATCATAAAATCCTCAAAACACATAAAATGCCTAAAAATCTAAAAAATACTAAAAACACTAAAAAACAAAAAAATGTTACTAAAATCCATAAAAATATGAAACCCTAAATACCGCTAAAAACATAAAAACCAAAAATCGCATAAAAACCACTAGAAACTATAAAAACCCATTGATTCTCTAAAAATAATAGAAAAAAAAACGTTAAAACTAAAAAAAACATAAACCCCTAAAAACAGTATAAACCATTAAACCATCAAAACCCCCAAAACCCAAAAAAACCACCAAAATATTTTATAAAACAAAAAAATACTACAAAACATTAAAAAACATAAAAATCAAAAAACCAAAATAAAACCTTGATAGATTAAAAAAAACATAAACCCCCTATAAACCAAAAAACCCTAAACATAACCTAAAAACCTAAAAAAACAATAAAACCCCCTAAACACTTTAAAACCCCATAAAATCCTAAAAACCCAATAAAAACTCTAAAAACCATTTAAAACCCTAAAAATGTTAAAAACCACTAGATTTCTTAAAAAATCCTAAAAAAAATAATAAAAATCCATAAAACCCAAAAAACAATAAAATACTTAAGAAAATAAAAACCATAAACCCCTCAAAATCCATAAAACCCTTAAACACTATATACGTTTTAAAAATGAAATAATTATCCCTAAATATGTAAAATACCCCTAAAAACCTTGGGAAACCCTTAAAAGCCCTTACAAAATGAAAACACTTAAAACCAATAGAAAGTTTAAATAATTCTAAAACCACTAAAAACCCAAAAACCCAAAAAACCCAAAAACCCTAAAAATCCATAAATATCCAAAAAAACAGCTAAAAAAATAAACACCATAAAAACCCTAAAAACCCACTAAAAAACCTAAAATTGATTAAAAAATATAAAAAAATATTAAATCCTATAAAAAACACAAAAAACCCTAAAACTAAAAAACCCATAAAAACCCTAAAAACAAAAAAAACCCTAAAAAACAATATCACTTAAAAACCTAAAAACAATTCAAATCCTTAAAAGTCCCTAAAATTTTAAAAAACCGAAAAAACACTGAAAACAGAAAAGAAAACGATAGAAACCCAAAAACACTTAAAAACCAAAAAACATAAAAAAACTAAAAAACTAAAAAACCCAGAAAAACATAAGAACCCTAATACCCCCAAATTCATAAAAATCCTAAAACCATTAAAATCTTAAATGCCCTAAAAATTAAAAAACACATAAAACCAATAGAAAAATTGAAATCCCTATGAAAAAATTAAAATCCTACAAACAGTTAAATCCCCAAAAAAACTAAAAAATGATAAAAACTATTAAAAACCCTTGAATAAAATTAAAAACCCAAAAAACCATAAAACGCCTAAAAATTTTAAAACCCTAAAACCCATAAAACCTCTAAAAACAACTAAAAACTATAAAAAACCATTAAATCCCTAAATATGTTAAAAAGTTAAAAAAACAGAAAAACATTAAAATAAAAAAACCTAAAATCCCCAAACCCTTCAGAATCCCTAAACCCCTAAAACACCATAAAATTCCTAGAAACTCCCTAAAAATACCTGAAAAAATAAAATCCACTAAAAAAATTAAAAAAACTAAAGAAAAAATAAAAAACCTAAAAAACGTAGAATCGATAAGAAAACCTAAAAACTGTAAAACCCTAAAAACCCATAAAAACCTTTAATAACCCTACAACCCCTTACAATCCATAAAATTGATATAAACCCTAAAACCATAAAAAATATTTAAAAGTCCAAAAATTACAAAAAAATAAAAAACACTAAAACCCACATAACCCTATGAAAATCTAAAACACCTTAAAAACACTTAAACCATCCAAAAACGATAAAAAACCCTAAAATTGCTAAAATGTCCTAAAAACCCTCAGAATTCATAAAATCCATTCAAAACCATAAAATTTATAAAAGAGCCATAAGGATCCCAAAAAATGTAGAAATACACAAAAACCAATTAATTTCCCTAACAAAACCATAAAAAACTAAAACACTTAAAAACCCTAAAAAACTAAAAATGCTAAAAACACTAAAAAGACCCTAAAACCCAAAAAACCAACTAACAACCATAAAAGACCCAAAAAACCTAAAAAACCTAAAACCCATAAAACCCAGTAACCCAACAAAAACCTGAAAACACCTATAAACCCATAAAAAAATAATAAACTCAAAATGAAAAAAATAAATAATAAAACCCAAAAATCCATAAAAAACCTAAAACCTAGAAAATCCCGAAAAAACTAAAAAACAATAAAATCCTAAAATATCCTTAAAAATCCATAAAAACATAAAAATCATAAAAAACACATAGAAACCCTAATAAAACCTTAAAAACCTAAAAATAATTAAAAATCATAAAAACCTAAAAACGCTAAATCCCCTAAAACACTAATAACCCCGATAAAGCATCAAAATACCTAAAAACACTAAAAAAATTCAAAAAATATTAAAATATCTATAAAAATTTATAAAGATGTAAATAAGCCTTAAAACCATAAAAATCCAAAGAAAACCTTCAAAACCAAAAAACATTAAATACCCAAAACAACCTAAAAATGTTAAAACCCCTAAAACCCTAAATAAAGCCTTAAACCATAAAAACACTAAAAAAATAAAATGATTAAAGGCCATAAAAAAACTTAAAACCCAATAAAACCCACTAAAAATTTATAATACCTTTAAAACTCTAAAAACATTGAAAAATTGTAAAACATTTAAAAACCATTCAAAGTTTGAATAACCCACAAAACCATAAAATACCTAGAACCCATAAAATCACATCAAAATCCCTAAAACACCTAAAACCCATAAAATTCCTAAAAATCATAAAAAAATTCATAGAAAACATAAAAAACCTTAAAACCCTAAAAGCCCTATGTAAATATTAAAGAACCAAAAACACTTGAAAACCATAAAAAACCTAAAAATGCTAAAAAACCAAAAAAAACCATAAAAACCCACAAAATAACATAAAAAACATTCATAAAAATCCAAAATAACATGAGAAATAAAAAACACCTAAAAACCCTAAAAAACTGAGAAAAAACCCAAAAATCCCAAAAATCCCAAAATAACTCTAAAAACCAATAAAAATCCTAGAAAATACCTACAAATCCCAAAAAATATAAAAACACGTTAAACCACTATAAAGCCCATAAAAACATAAAACACTTAAAAACCATATAGAACCTAACAGATGTTATAAACTCTAAATCCACTGAAAACTCGAAAATCTCTCAAAATCCTTAAAACCCTAAAAAACTAAAAAATTCTAAAAATATATAAAAATTCCAAAAAAATGTAAAAAACACAAAACCTCTAAAAACCTCAAAGATATCCTTAAAAATATAATAACACATAAAAAATAAAAAACATAATAACACCGAAACCATTAAAACCCCTAAAATCTCTAAAAACCCTAAAACGCCTCAAAATCCATAAAAACCCTCAAAAACTAAATAACCATAAAATTCATAAAAAATACCTTAAATACTTAAAAATATAAAAAAAAATAACCATAAAACCCACTAAGAAAAATATAAAAATATAGAAACACATAAAACCCATTAAAAACCTAAAACTGCTAAAATCCTTAAAAACCTAAAAAGACTATAAAAACCTAAAAGCACCCAAAAACCATAAAAACTCCAAAAATACTTAAAAACCCAAAAAACCAATAAAAACAATAAAAACCAATTAGAACACAAAAAACCCTTTAACCCCTAGAAACATTAAAAAAATCTATAACCTTAAAATATTTAAGAAATTCAAAACCCTGTTAAAAACGATAAAACCACAAAACCCATAAACAACTAAACATATCTAAAACCCCATTAAAATCCAGAAAAAAAATCTATAAAATCATAAAATAAAATAAAAACATTGAAAACCCCTAACAAATACATTTAAAACCTAAAAACACTAAAAACACTAAAAAATAAAAAAAATGCTAAAAGGATAAAAACCCTAAAAAACATAAAACCCCACAAAATCCATAAAAACATAAAAGAAAAAAAATCCTATAAAATTCTGAAAAGTCTCTAAAAGTATAAAAAAGTATGAAAACATGGAAAAAATATAAATAGACCATAAAAACCTAAAAACAATTAAAACGTCTAAAAATCCTAAAAAACACTAACACCCTAAACCCCAAAAAAACCCTACAAACCCCTAAAACCCTAAAAATCCCAAAAAACTCTTAAATTCATAAAAATTTATAAAAATACTTATAAATTTAAAAAAACCCTAAACCCCTAAAACCAAAAAAACCCTTAAAAAAATTAAACCCTGAAAATATTTAAACCCCCTAAAAACCTAAAAACTCTAAAAAATCATTAAACCTTAGAAACCATAAACCCTATAAAAACCCATTGAAAACAATAAAAAACCTAAAAAAAATAAAATCCCCAAAACCGACTAAAAATTATAAAGACCCTCTAATCCCCTAAAAACATTAAAAAATATAAAAACCCTTCAAACCCAACTCTAAATAACGAAGAAACCATAAAAATCCTAAAACCCCTAAAAAGTCCTAAAAATCCCTAAAAACATAAAAACCCCTAAATAACCTAAAAATATAAAGAAAACCTTAAACCCTAAAAACCATAAAAACCTAAAAAACACAGAAGCCCTCAATATCCCTAAAAATATTAAAAAATTATAAAAATATATAAAAATATCTAAAAATCCCAAAAACAAAAAAACCTAAGAAAACCATAAAAACCATAAAAAACATAAACCCTTATAAAACATAAAAATGATAAAAACCCTAACAACTCAAAAAAAATATTAGACCATAAAAATAAAAAAAACCCAAAAACCCCATAAAACCCTATAAAAACAACAAAAACAATTGAAAACTCTAAAATCGCTTTAAATTACTAAAAACAATTAGAAAAACTAAAAACATAACAATCCTGAAAACCTAAAAACTGTAAAACCCGATAGAATCATGAAACTATAAAATACTAAAAAGAATAAAAATACCTAAAAACCATAAAAATACTAAAAAGAGAAAAAAATACTTAAACATTTAAACTATCTTGGTGCTCTCTCCCCCTCAGGCAGCTTCTAGGGTTTCTGTCGGGTTCCTATGAAGATGGAGGTGCTGGTTCTATCCCCTTCCCTCTCAACCTTGGGAGGGGAGCTTGTGGCGGTGGCGGCCAGATGGAGAGGCTCTTGGTGCAGTTTTTTCTCTTCGACGTTTCAATTGGGCGGCATGGATCGAGGTTTCTAAAATTTTCCTAGACCTTCCCGCTTGTGCTATTTGAGGGAGATCTCGGAGCGGTTGGGGGTTTCGGCGATGGAGGGCCTCAGCTACATTCTCTATATCAATGGTGTCAGGTACCCCCCAGCTTCGATATGCAACAACATTGACTAGTGTTTCAGCACTGGTCTCAGCCCCTACTCTTAGGGGGAGATCGTGGCAACAGATGTTTTCAACGGGTCGCTACGGCTCAAAGGCAAAAAGAAACAACAGATTTTTATTCTTTCAGCTCTCTGATTCTCGATCCCGTGTTGCATAATGTTTGTTACATTTTTTGGTTCGATCATCTCCACGTTTCGCGAAGAAGATGCAGGTGCGTGCTCTTCCTAATCTCTCGGATTCGTCTCCGCTCCATGCTGTTGATGCTAGATCCGGTCGGACCTATAGGCATTCCATGTCCTCCTATTTCTTGTTTGTGATGTTGGTTATGAATCATCTGGTTTTGATGAAATGGGATAGATGATTTCTCTGGTGGTATGTAGTTATTTTTTCTATGAGGTGTGGAATGCTTGATGTGGTTCGGTCCGACGGCCTTGATTTCTGGATGTTGAGTTTTGATTCCTTGAGAGATGATGAGTTCGGATGTGCTTTCTGCTTTTTGTGCTACAAGTTGTTTGTAGTTGGTTTGCTTGGTGGTGGTGATGTTTTTTTAATACTGGTGTTTTGGTGCCGTCGTTTGTTAGAGGTTGTTGTTAGCTTCCTGGGAAGATGAGTTTGTCTTGGTTTTCTGAGCAGGATTTTCTTCGGTGCAACGATTTGGCTGCTACAGGAATTTTTCTATGCTATGGTTGGTTTAGTTGGGATTCATTATAGGCGCTGGTCTATGGTTATGGATGCTGGTGCTTGGTGATGGTTTCTGTTCTGCTGCATGGTGGCGAAGCTTCTCTGGATGTGGTTCAATGTGGATGGTGGCTATTGGTTCTGCTGAGTGGTGCTGCACTTTGTACTGTCTTTAGGTGTTGTGGAGCTGTTGCTTCATCCCGTAGTGTTGAAGGGGAGATTTATGTATTTGGTGATGATGGATCTATGCTGATGGCGGTGGATCTTCTTGGTGAGAAGGTGTTGGATGCTGATTTTTGTGAGTTTGGATGCTGGTCTGTGGTTTGTTGTGAGCTGTTGGGTGTTGGTAAATGCTGGATGACGGAGCTTCTTATGGCATAGCTTCTTGGTGAGAAAGTGTTTGATGCCGGAACATGTGAGATTGGACGTTGGTCGCTTCTTGGATAAGGGTCTTGGATGCTGGTCTCTGCTTGGTTGGGATGGGATAAAGGGGTGATGGAGCTGCTGACTGCTAGAATTGGCTGAGAAGGTGATGATGCTGCTGTGAGTTTGGTGTTGTGTCTTTTCATTTTTTTTCTTTGTGGTCTTTGTGTGTGTGTTTGTTAAGGGATTTGGGGTGTGGGTTGATTGACCGTTCCCCTCCCTTGTTTGCTGTGTCTTTTATTCTCTAAAAAATTTTGAGGGGGTCGGGAATAGCCTGACCCTCGCTTCTTCATTTCCTTAGAAACATCAAAAAACTAAAAACACGTAAAACACCAAATAATCTACAAAATGTTAAAAACCTCAAAAACCAAAAATTCTATAAAAACCCCTAAAATGATAAACATACTTCAAAATCCCTTAAAATTATGAATAAAATAAAATATCATAAAAACCTTGAAAACCCCTATGAAATCTGTAATAACAAAAAAATATTTTAAACCCCTAAAAACCTAAAAAATGATAAAAACTCTAAAACTTCCCTAAAATACCTTAAATCCCCTATAAGTGTATAACTATAAAAAATGTAAGAACCCATAAAAACTGAAAACCACAAAAAACCCAAAAAAACAACCCTAAGAATCCAAAAAACCATAAATCCCCTAAAAAAGCCTAACATACCACTAAAAACACTAAAATACATCAAAATCAATAAAAACCCTAAAAACAATAAATAACTAAAAAAGTTAAAAACCATAAAAACCAAAATACCAATAAGAAAAATCTCAAATTCAAAAAAACACTAAAAAACCCTTAAAACCTAGAAATAAAAAATTACCCTAAACTCCCCCAAAAAAAACCCTAAAATTGGTAAAATACTCAAAATTTAGGAAACCGTAAAAACAATAAAAATTAAATACCCCATTAAAATCCCTAAAAACATAAAAAACCTTGAAAACCCCAATGAAACCCTTAGAAACCAAGAAACACTTAATACTCCAAAAAACGTAAAAACGAAAAAAAACCCTAAAAATTTTAAAAACCATTAAACCCTTAAAACCCATAAAAACCCTAAAACCCATTAAAACCCAAAAAACACATGAAAACTCTAAAAACCATTAAAAACCTAAAAAACTCAAACAATACCTTAAAACCCAAAAAAACACTAAAATCCCTAAAAATTAATTAAAACATCAAAATCCATAAAATTCTTGTAAATAAGAATAATTCAAAAAAATCTCTAAGGACCCCTAAAAACTTAAAAAAGTTAAATCCCCTAAAAATACACATAAAATTTTAAAAACTAAAAACACTAAAAACACCTAAAAACCAAAAAAAATCCAAAACCCCTATAAAATTATAAAACACATTAAAACCCAAAAAAATCCTAGAAATCCATAAAAACATTAAAACCATAAAAATTTAAAAACCCTAAATAACCAATAAAACCAAAAAAATATACGAAAACCATGAAACCTAAAAACACATAAAACCCTAAAACCATAAAATTCTAAAAAATCTAAAACCCATAAACCACATAAAAATAATAAAACCGCCCAAAACCATAAAAGTCTTAAATACCAACAAAAAATAACAAACCACTAAAAATATAAAATACTTTTATGGTCATAAAAATTATAAAACTCTTAAAACCCTTACGAACTAAAAAACTCAAAAAATTGCTAAAACCATGAAATCCCAAAAAACATAAAATTCTCTAAAAGGCCTCCAAATCCCAAAAAAACCTTAAAACACGTAATATTCCTAAAAATTACTAAAAAAATAAAAACATTAAAACATTAATAAACCTGAAAACCCTTATGAAGACATTGAAAACATAAAAACACATAAAAATAAAAAAAACCCTAAAACCCCTAAAAACCCCTAAACACCCTTAAACCCTAAAATCCCTCTATATCCCTGAAAAACTAAAAACCATAAAAATCCTAAAAAGTGTTATAAATCCCAAAAAAATTAAAAAACCTAAATACCATGATTACCACAATGAAAACTTTGAAAACATAAAAATAATTAAAACCCCTAAACTACCTAAAAATAATAAAATCCCTAAAAACCCTCAAAATATTAAAAACCCTTAAACCCCATAAAAATCCTAAAAAATATCTAAAAAAGTTAAAACCCCTAAAAACCTCAAAACTCTTAAGAAAAAAAATAAAAACCCTCGATTAACTGGAAACCCATAAAAACCTAAATATTCTAGAATCCCTAAAAACCCTAAAAACTGTAAAAGACCCTACAAACCATCAAAATACCTAAAAGACCTAAGAAATCATAAAATTCCTGAAATATCTCTAAAAATACCAAAAAAATTAACACCCAAAAATCCTTGAGAAAAGTTAATAAAATAATGAAATCTAAAAACCCTAAAAACCGAAAAAATATATAAAGCCCTAAAAAGATCCTAAAACCCCTAAAAACCCTTAAAAATATAATAACCCCTAAAACCATGAAAACCCTAAAATTCAATAAAAACAATAAAAAAACATAAAACCCATTAAACCCCTAATAATTCTAAGAACTCTAAAAAACCATAAAGACCTAAAAACTCAAAAAAGTACACTAAAAACCCAAAAAACAATAAAGATCATAAAAACCCTAAAAACTAAAAACCCACAATCCTTAAAAATATAAAAAACATTAAAAATAATAAAAAATCCATATGAATAACAAAAAACTTAAAATACCATAAAAAATATAAAAACCCCATACAAAACCATGCAAAATAAAAACATTTAAAACCCTTAAAAAACCTAAAAAATGCTAAAATCCCAATGAAAACTAAAAATACACTAAAAAGAAACTAAATACAATAAAAACCCCTAAAACCTAGAAAAATCCCTAAAAACCTTAAATCCCCAAAAAACACAAAAAACCCAAAAAACCATTAAAAACTTTAAAAACCCTTTTAAATGAAAAAAACTTTAAAAACTCTAAAAACCCCTATAACCCCTAAAAACTCAAAAAACCAAAAATCCAAAAAACCACAAAAAACCAAATACCCTAAGAAACCCTTAAAATTATCAAAATCAATAAAATCCTAAAAAATCCATAAAAATCCTTAGAAACATATAATACAATAAAATTCTTGAAAACCCATAGGAAACCATAAAAACCTAAATGCACTTAAAACCCCTAAAAACCCTAAAAATGATAAAAACCCTTAAAGACCCTAAAATACTAAAATCACTTAAAAACCATAAACCCCTAAAATTTTAAAAACCCCAAACAACCAACTAAAAACTCTCTAAACCCCCGAAACTATTAAAAACTCTAGAAAACAATAAAAACACTAAAAACTCATCAAACCCTAAATACCCTTAAAACCCCTAAAAAATTTATATCCCTAAAAACCATAAAAAAATAAAACCATAAAAATATACAAACAACCCTAAAATAGAAAAACCCTAAAAACTCTGAAAATCTTTAATAAAAACATAAAAAACTATAAACAATTAAAACTCACCAAAGTGAAAATCCCTAAACCTTTAAAACCACAAAAACATTCAAGAAAATAAAAACCATAAAGTCCATAAATACACTAAATATCGCTAATAATTCATGATAATTTAAAAACCCTAAAACCCATGAAAACCTCTGTGACAACCTTATAAGAATAAAAATATTTTAAGTAGTTGAAAATCCTAAAAAAATAAATACCCTAAAAACCCTAAAAACCTAAAAACCATAAAAACTCCTAAAACCATTAAGAACTCAAAAAACCTTAAAAACATGAAAACATTTTAATCCATTAAAAACATAAATATTCTAAAAACCCAAAAATACCCTACAAATCCTAAATTCCATAAGAAATATAAAACAATTAAAAACCTTAAAACCCAAAAAAATCCTAAAAACAACTAAATATTATAAATACATTTTAAACCCCTAAAAACATTAAAATATTTTAAATAAAATCAAAGAAGTTTACAACTCGATAGAACCCACAAAATAAAAAAAAATAAAAACCAATAAATCACTAAAAAAACCTAAAACCCATAAAAATCCCAAAAAACCGTTAAATCCATAAATTTCCAAAATAATACCTAAAAATCACTAAAAACATAAAAAATTACAAAGAACAAAAAACATTCTATGAAAATCATAAATAACTAAAAAATCCCTTAAAAAATAAAAACACTAGAACCCCTCAACCCCTCAAAATACCTTAAAACCCGGAGAAAAACTAAAAACACATAAAACCATAAAAAAATTAGAAAACAAAAAATCACCTAAAAAACATAAAACCCTCCCAAAACCCCATAAAAAACTAAGACCCCCTAAAAACACTAAAATCCATTAATCCCATTTAAATATAAAATAACACGAAAACCCTGAAAACACCTAATAACTTAAATAAACCCTAAAACCCCCAAAAAACAAAAAACCCCTAAATAAATTAAACCCATAAGTACCCTCAAAATCAATTATAACCCTAAGATACCCTAAAATCCTAAAAAATACCTAAAATTTTTAAAAACATTAAAATCCCCAAACCCCCAGAAAACCACTATGAAACTATTAAAAATATAAAAGCACATAAAAACCCCAAAAAACAAAAAAGTGTTAAAATACATAAGAAAATATCAAGAACAAAATACCCTTAAAAACATAAAAATACATAAATCCCTTAAAACCTTAAAAACCCTAAAATCCCATAAAACCTGAAAAACCCACCCAAAACACTACAAAAACCTTAAAACCCCTACAAACACGAAAAACTATAAAAAAACCAATAGAAACCCTAAAAACTAAAAAAAATCCTCTAAAACTCCAAAAACCCTGAAAGCACATAAAAACTATAAAAAACCATCAAAATCATTAAAAACACAGAATGATCCAAAAAATCCTTAAAAGCCAAAAATTTCCAATAAATGTAAAAATACCTAAAAATCCTCAAAACCACTAGGAAAACCATAAAATAATAAATCACTTAAACCACTTCAAACAATAAAAGAAGATGTATCATACACCAATGATGCACAAAAAATATTGACTATCAATATGAAATTCAAAAATTATTTCAATCGTCTAGATTGTCTGATAGATGGGGTAATGTCTCTGAGTATGAAAGGGTGATTGTTGGTACCCCTATTCAGGCTTCAGGCAGTGGGGTGCATACCTCTTTTAAGGATGCATTCCTAAGTGGCAGGAACACGATCACATATAGTGAGGGCCTTACCTATGTTCCTATAAAGAGGAGACCACGAAAGGATTATTCTAATCTTCTTAAGACTGTGTCTACCAGATCGTCTTCTAAGCTACTAAGGAAGGTGGATGCAAATATCCTTAAGATTTTCAATCAAGGTAAGTCTCAATCTGAATGGGAAACAGGTGATGATTCTAATTATGGGAATGACATGTCATATTATGATATTTAACATTGTTTTTTGGTGGATAAGGGCATTTTTGTTTGTTTGACCCCGTCTGCCTATTTTATACTTTTCGTTTCATTTTAATAAATGGTCAGATGATCTCCTTCTGGATGGACTTGGATGGTAAGATAAAATTACTCAAACTATAAAAAACAAACAAACCCTAAAAGCCATCACAATACATAAAATTCATACAATCTCATAAATAATAAAAAGAAAATCCCTAAAAAGTAAAATACTAGAAAAACCCTGATAAATTCTAAGAAAACGTTAAAAACATAAACACACACAAAACCCCTATAAACCATAAAGACCCTAAAAATGATAACAAACTTAGAACCTAATATAAACCCATAAAATTATGGAAAACCACTAATAACTAAAAAAAATTTAAACCCTAAAAACATTATAAAATTCCTAAAACCCATAAAAAACATGAAAAAAATAAAAAAATCCTAAAAACCAAAAAAACCCAAAAAAACCCTTAAACCCTAAAAATCCTCAAAAATCCCTAAAAACACTTAGAAATAATAAATTCCTAAAGAAGCCCATAAATCCCTAAAAATGTAAAAACCCTAAAACCCTTGAAAAACCCTCTGAAAACATTAAAATCCTAAAAACAATTAACACCCCTAAAAACATATAAAAAGTTGAAACCCTAAAAACTCAAAGAACACCAAAAAACATCAAAAAACTAAAAAAGATAAAAACCACTAAACTCATAGATACCCCTAAAACCCATAAGAACCCTGAAACCGAATAAACACTTTAAAAACACTGTAAGCCCCTAAAAATGTTTACAACGATAAAACCATAAAACTTCTAAAAACTCAAAAAAACCCTTAAAACCCAAAAAGAACACAAAAAATCTAATACCACAACAATAATCAAAATCCATAAAACCCTTAAAAACAATTAAAATCATAAAAGTCCTCAATGTAAATTAAAACATAAGAAATGTGAAAACCCTAAAAACCCAAAAGAAAACCTTAAAAACACAAAAACATAAAACACCTAAAAAACTAAAAATTCTAAAAACCAAAAAAAACCCTAGAAAAACTTAAAACCATAAAACCCATAAAAACCCATAAAACATTAAAGAATCTAAAAACCTGATATCCGATAAAACTAATAAAAACTTTGGAACCCCTCAAAATGATAAAAAAAACTCTAGAAAACCTTAAAACCCATAATAGGTTCTAAAAATACCCAAAACACCCAAAAAACAAAAAAAACACTATAAAATCCCTAAAACACCCTAAAATACAATCAATTCATTAAAACCCCTAAAATAAAAAAATCTAAATAATCCCCAAACCCCAAAAAACATAAATAACCATAAAAACCCTCGAAAACCCCTAAGAAAACCATAAAAACCTAAAAACACTTAAAATCCATAAAAACGTGAAAACCCCAAAAAATAGTAAAGAACATGAAGAAAACAGTTAAAACCGTAAGAACCCCTAATCCATAAATCCCATAGAAATGAGAAAAATATAAAACCCATAAAATTTAAAAAAACCTACTAAAAACTCTAAAAACCATTTATACCTTTAAATATGTAAAAACTCAACAATACCATTAAAACCAAAAAAAACTAAAAAACCCCTTAAACCCCATGAAAACCATAAGGCCCCTTAATGAATAAAACCCTTCAAAATCCTAAAAATAAAAAAATCCTAACAAATCCCTAAAATTCCCTAAAATTGTAAAAAACACTAAAACCACTAAAAACCCCTTTGAAAACCCAAAATAATAGAAAAACTTGAAACCCCTAAAATACGAAAAATGTTAAAACCATTAAAAATATTTAAAATGCTAGAAAACATAAAACCCCTAAAAATTATAAAAACTCAAAAAACCCATAAAAACCCTAAAGAACAACTAAAGAATGTAAAACCCTCTAAACACCCAAAAATGTTTCTAAATTATAAAAAACCTAAAAACCCAAAAAAACGATAAGAATCCAAAAAAACAAAAAACCCAAAAAACCCCCCTCAAATTTGATAAATATCCTAAAAATCCATTAAAGTCCTTAAAATCCCACAAAAATAATTAACAACATAAAAACAAAATAAACCTCTATGAACCCTAATAAAACTGTAAAAATATAAGAACACTTCAAACTCCTAAAAACATAAAGAATGTAAAAACCCCTAAAAAACATAAACCCCATAAAACCATTAAAATCCCTAAAAACCTATAAAGACCCTAAAACCCTACCAAAAACTCTAGAAACTCATTAAACCCTTATAAAATGTTAAAAAATATATAAAACCATAAATACACTAATAAAATCCACAAAGTCACTAAAAACCCAAAAACACCCAAAAAACACTTAAAGACCCTAAATTTCCATTAAAACCCTAAAACACCAAAAAAACACTAAAAATTCTAAAACCCCATTAAACCTGTAAAATTTTTACAAAAATCATAAAATTCTGGAACACCCCTTAGAAATTCATTAATATATGAAAACAATTTAAACCCCTAGAATTCTAAAATTTCTCAAAACCACAAAAACCCCTATATATAAAAAAATCCAAACAAATAAAAAACCATAAATACATAAAACCCCTTAAAAACCATAAAAACCAATAAAAAATAACAAAACACTCAAAACACCATAAAACTTTTAAACACTATAAAAACCATAAAAGCACATAACGACTCAGAAAATACATCAAACCCAAAAAATAAAAAATCTATTAAAACCCTAAAAATCCTAAAACACAAAACCTTCTAAAAAATCAAAAACTATTTAAAAAATCTCCTGAAATCCATAAATGTATATGTAAGCCTAAAATATTTTTAAACTATAGGAAAATATAAACACTAAACAACTTAAAACCCCTAAGAACCAGGAAACCCATAAAACCCCTAAAGTCAATAAAAACCTAAAAACCCTAAACACCTTCAATATACAAAAAACCCAAAAAACCCATAAAAATCCTAAAAAATAACTAAAAATCCATAAATATATAAAAAAACCTAATTTTTTTTAAAACCAAAAGAAAACCATAAAACACTAAAAGCACTTAAAACCCATAAAAACCATAAAAATGCTAAACACAAAAAAAACCACTTAAAAATATTAAATCCATAAAAAACCACAAAAATACCTTAAAAATATTAAATCCCTAAAAACAAAAATAATCCCTAAAAATATTAAAAACCTCTAAAAGCGTATAAAAACTTTGAAAAGTCACTAGAAACTCTAATAACCCTTTAAACTGCTATAAATTTTAAGAAACTAAAAAACCCTTATAAACCCAAAAAACTAAAAAGGCCTAAGTCCCTTAAAAATAATTAATGTGTTAAAAATCCAAAAACACTAAAAACTCCAAAAAACCTCAAAAATATAAAAACTATAATAACCCAAAAAGCCGGAAAAATACCTAAAATTTTAAAAATCCTAGAAAACAACAAGGGAAACATTAAAACTAAGAAATTCTTAAATCCCATAAAAACCCTAAAAATAATAAAACCACGAAATCCCCTAGAAGCCTAATAAATTAAAAATCCCTCAAAATCCCTTAAATCCATAATGAAATCATAAAAATATATAAAAACCGTATATTACATAAAAAAAATAAAAAACATTAAAAACCTAGAAAACCCTATGTAAAAAATAAAATCCTAAAATTACTTAAAGAATTTTGAAAAACTAAAAATAATAACTGCCACAAATAACCCAACAAACCATAAAAACCAAAAAACCAAAAATTCCCTAAAACCTTAAATACCCTAAAACTCTATAAAACCCCTAAAACCCACTAAAAACTCTAAAAATCCTTTAAAACCCAAAAGCATTCAAAAACTCCAAAAATACGTTGAATTCCTTAAAAGAATAAAAAACCAAAAAATGAAAAGGAAATCATAAAATCCATTTAAACCCAAAAAATCATCAATATACATGAAAACTCTAAATAAATAAATAACTAAAAACCCTATAATTTCCTACAAACATAAAATCACCTAAAACTCTAGAAAAACTGAAAAATATATTTTAAAAAACATAAATCCCCTATGAAACTTTTAAAATTATAAAACCCCTAAAAATAACTAAAACCCCAAAAACCCTAAACCCAAAAAAATCCTTAAAACCCCCAAACACCTATAAAATAACATAAACCCAAACTAAAACTGTAATAAAACTTTAAACCCCTAAAATGTAAAAAAAATATAAAAATACTTAGAAACCCTATAAAACTCCAAGACGAAGAAGAGGGATCAACTCCTATGCTCTCAGCTTGGGGATTCAACTATAACATAGGAGGTGTAGTGATGGAAGCTGCCTCGGCCCCACCCCCATCAGTGGGGGATGGTTTTCCCTTCCACATCGACAAAGCCTCCCCCATTCATTACTTTCTCGAATACTGACTATCTTCCTTTTTACCTCATATTTCCCTAAATATGATGGTTCTAGAATGGTTTAAGGGTTATCCTTAGCTATAAATCATATCTATTGATTTCAAGGATGAATCTCTATGTTCAATCTGGCCTGATAGAGATATTTAGGAAACACGGGCCCTCAACGGATATGTTTCATCAGCATATTTTCGATTTGTGGGGTCTACTAGATCACACTATGGTGGGGATCCTTGTCTTTAATCATTTCTTGGTTATATTTTCTTTAAAGGAGGGTCATATTTCATCTTTTTTGTATGCCTTGTGAAGTTTTAATGGATCTCTTTTCATTAATTTTAAAATGGTCTTATGATTTCCATATGAAGCATGATTCGTCGAAAATGGTGATTTGGGTTATACTCCCTAAACTCTGGCTTCAATTTCAGAAGGCTTCCATTCTTCTTATACTAGGGAATCTTATGGCGTGATATCTTTTCTCAAATAGTATGACCCATTCTTTTAGTCCTTTGATCTCTCCTAGAATTTGTTTTGAATTGGATGTTTTGAAGCCAAGTGTTGATTCATTATAGATTATTGTAAGTAGTGAATTTCATTATAAGACATCAGCCATTTTTTGATTCCTGGTATGAATTCTATTTGATGTGCAAGAGGCTGGGTCATATAATGGCGATGTGAAAGCGTGACATATTCTGGTTGAATGCCTCTGGTGCTATAGTTCCTCACATGAAACTAGTTCCTATTGAAGTATCTTTGGATTTCACATTCCTTTCTGATCCGGATATTTATGAAGGCATCCAATTTGCATAGAATTTTCAAGCTATGTATCCTGATTTGGGGATCCCGGGTGATGTTTTTATGAAACCAAACAATCCATTATAAGTTAACTCGAATGATATGAAGGTCTATGCTGTTTTTAGTTGATTACAATATGATTTGGGTGTTTCTATTCCTTATGAAGATAATTTGAATTCGAAGAATTTTATGTCATTGTTTGAGTCAGATTCTATTTTAGTGGATGACGTTCCTTATAGTGATTTGAGGATAGTGTATGATGGGGTTAGGGATAATACTAGTTTTCCTCTGAATGTTTGTTTTGTGCATACATAGAGTGAGGTGAATGTATTTCATAAGATTCAGGTTTCTTGTTTTGGGCATGCAGAAAAGATGTCGGACCATAATTCTAGTGTTGGGTATAAAGAAAGGAAATCAGATTAGAATTATTCCTCTAGGACTGAGGAAATCCAATCAGCTACTGGGCATGAGTATAGGTAGTTGGACTATAAGAAATCAAACCAGATTTCTTGTTCTGATCATGAGGAGATAGAGGTTCATGTCATACAGATGGTTCCAGTGGTGCATGAAAGGTTCACTGCAAAAATTTCTCACCCTTTGTTTCTGGAGGTTAGGGTTCTGGAGGACACCAATGTGAAGCTACTGTTTATGGGATGCGACTTTGTGCAGTCAAGTGAAATTGATATGACATTACATGTTCTAGGTGATGGGGATCATAACACTAAAATGAAAATGTTATTTTTAATGAGGAAATCTAGGAACTATATAGTTTTTCACAAATCATGGATAAATGGGAGGATGTAATTGATGAAGAAAATAAGGATGAAAATAATAAATATGAGGGCTTGAGTTTTGATAAATCCCTATCTAGTGATGTCATCATTAATGGTAGGTAGAAGGGTTTTTTAGGATGAGGAAGGATTATTTCATTTTTCCAAGGACTGTGTCTACCAGCTCCTCTTTAAATGCTTCTAAAAATAGTGATTTTCATCCCAAGAGAGGTTGTACAAACATGTTTTATTCAAAATCATTGTTTACATTGGAAGAAAAAATGCTCAGCGAGATGTTTTCTTCACTCTTCAAGTAGTAAAAAAATTCACAATCTAAATGGCAGTCATTGGATATTGGTGCATCCTCTAATTAGGGATATGGTGACGACGGTGATGCCATTGATATTTAGTTTTATTTGGGTGGGGGAATGGTTTTTTGACTCTGCCTCTTTCTTTTAATGGTTTGTATTTACTTTTTTATTATATTTTGAGGGTCCAGAAATGGTCTTTCTTGACCCTTATTTTCCTATAAAACTCAAAAAACCCTAAAAAATAAAAAACATAGAAAACCCTAAAAACACAAAAAATCCCTCAAAATACCTAAAAACCATAAATTGACTTAAAATCCTAAAACCCCTTAAAATATTAAAAACCCCTAAAAACCCTAAAACCCTCTAAGAAGACCTTAAAAACCTAAAACTCTTAAAACCCTTAAAAAGATACCAATACAAAAAACTCCTCAAAATCGAAAAAACCCCTAATAAACCACAAAAGTCCAAAAAAAATCCCTAAAATCCATAAAAACATAAAAAATCATAAAAAAACCCTAAAAAACCCTAATAAATCCATAAAAAATTTAAAATCCCCAAGAATCCAAAAAATTATAAAAACCCTAAAACCCATAAATACCATAAAAATACCTAAAATCCATAAAACTGTAAAAACAAAGAAAACCCATGAACATGACTAATACTATAAAAACCCTTTAGACTCTTAAAAATGTAAAGAAAACTCTAAAAACATTAAAAAACCTAAAAACCCAAAAAATAATAAAACCCTCAAAATTCCTAAAGCTTTTAATGTCCAAAAAATCCAAAAAATCCTAAAGTTACCTATAATTGTAAAAAACACAAATTTCATGGATAAATTAAAATAGAATCATATAACCAAAAAATACATTAAAATCCTGAAAAAATAAGAAAGAAGCTAAAACACCCTAAACCCCTAAAAGGTTGAAAATCAGTTCAAACCTTAAAACCATAAAAATATTAAAAGGAAATAAAAATTCCAAATAAACACATAACGAAATAAAGTTCTTTAAATCCAAAAATGAAAATTTAAAAACTTATAAACACATAATCTCCTAAATCCTAAAAATAATAAAACCCCTAAAAACCCTAAAAATTCATTAAAACCCAAAAAACATTAAAACCATAAAAATCCCAGAAAACCACTAAAATCCACTAAAATATATGAAAACCATTAAAACCCTAAAATATTAAAAAAAAAATATGAACAACATAAAACCTTAAATACCCATAAAAATCATAAAAACATTAAAAACCCAAAAAACCCTCAAAATCCATAAAACCCAATAAAAACATTTAAAATCCTAAAAGGAAATAAAATCCCTTAGAACATAAAAACTCTAAAAACCCTAAAAACACTATGAAAAACTTGAAAACATGCAAATATATAACCCCACTAAAAAACCAAAAAATTCTTAAAACTCTAAAAACCCAAAAAAACCCCAAAAAATTCTTAAAAATGCTAAAACCCCTAAAAACACTCAAAATCACTATAATCCTTAAAACCCAATAAAAAATATCAAAATTCCCAAAAAAATCCGTAAAAACATTAAAAACACTAAAAACACTAAGAAATAATTTAAAACCTAAAAACACTTACAACCCTAAAAAACCATAAAAACACTTTAAAACCCAAATAGAACTGAAAAAACCATAAACACATAAAATTTTTAAAAAAATTTAAAAATCAATGAAAAAATAAAAAACTAAGAAACCCTAAAAATTGAAAGAAAACATAAAAACCCTAAAAACTCTAAAAACCTCAAAATCCATAAAACCCCTAAATACCATAAAGCTCCTAAAAATCCCAAAAAAGGTCCAGAACCATAAAATCCCAGAAAACCATATGAAACCCTTAAAAACCTAAATATAATGAAAGTCCCAAAAAATTAAAAAAAATGAAATTGTAAAAACCCTAATAACTCTAAAAAGATATAAAATCCCTCAAAATTATTAAAAACCATAAAAACCCATAAAAATGCTAAAAACCCAAAAAACCCCAAAAATGTAAAAAACCATAAAAACGTGAAAAAAATATGAAAACCATAAAATCACTAAAATCCCCTAAAAACTAAAAAAATATAAAAAACCCTAACCATGAACTAAAAACCAAAATAACCCTAAAACCTATAAAAATAAAAAAAAACACCAAAAACATTAAAAAACAACCCATAAATACCTTAAAAACCAATAAAAACTCCAAAACCCATTTAAACCCTAAAAACATTTAAAAACTCTATAAAACCTTAAACCCCTAAAAATTCCAAAACATTCTAAAAACCTAAAAAACCAAACAAATCCAACAATGCCATAAAAATCCCAAGAACATAATAACAATGGAAAACCAGGATATAAAATTAGAAATCTAAAAACACTATAAAACCTAAAAAACATAAAAATATGCTAAAACCCTATAAAAACATAAAAAACCTAATACCATTAAATCCCCTAAAAATCACAAAAAATTTAAACCTGCATACAAAACCCAAAATATCACTAAAAACTGTTTAAAACCCTAAAAATGTTAAAAACTCTAAAAACCCTAAAAAACATAAAAACTCAAAAAACCCTAAAAACTAAAAAAATCATACCCTAAAATCCCTAAACAATTTAGAACTCACTAAAAAACATAAAAACCTAAAAAATATTGAAAATAAATAAAAAGATAAAACCCCTGAAAACCCTTCAAAACATCAATAAAACCATAAAAACCATAAAACACATAAAACAGCTAAAATACTTATAAACCTATAAACCATAAAAATAATAAAATATAATAAAAACCATAAGGATACGAAGAATCCCAAAAAAACCTATATATCCATAAAATCCCTAAATATCCTTAACTATTTTAAAAACCATAAAACCCTTTAAAAGCACTAAGAAAACCCTAAAAACCTAAAAATATTTAAATCCATAAAAAACTAAAAAATGATAAACGCCTTAAAATGCCAAATGGGATATAAAACACTAAAACTCTTAAATCCATAAAAACACATAATTTTTTTTAAACTCCTAAAAAGAATAAAACCCAAAATTCCATTAAAAACTCAAAAAACCCTTTAAACCACAATTTTTTAATATAAAACCAAATCAAAAATACACTAAAAACTAAAACACACGTAAAACCTTAAAAAAATACCATAAAACCCTAACAACAAAAAAAACCCTCATAATCTCAAGAAATAATAAAAATAATAAAAATCCAAAACATCCCTAATGTCCAAGAAAACATAAAACCCCTATAAACCTGGAAAACTATAAAGAATACATTAAAACCCTAAAAACACTCAATACCCCTAAAAGAAAAAAAACTAAATTATGTTTAGAAAGATCTATTTCCATTGTTTTTTTAACTCAAGGTGGATTAGAGATGCTCTATTATGGAGTTTATTCATTTTCTTGGCTCTATTATTCCGAATAGAGGAGAGATCGCTAAATGTGGTCATCAATCGGTTGATGTGGGAACTAGCAGATCTCGACCAATATTGGACAGACCAATTGAAACAAACAAATCCTGCAATCCCATGATGATATCTGGTCCACGTGATGATTTGCAGAATGTGGATATGGCCAAATCATATGGTAACCGTAGACCTCTGGAGGTGGCGACCAAGAAGAAGGGTTTCTACTAATTTTCAATGCCTATGCTTGACTTATATAGAGACTGGCAAACTTTGGGTGGGTTGGATGAGGATAATGGGGAGAATAAACCCTAATTGGTGGACCTAGGGTTGACGTATCCATGCCTCAATACAATAATGGATGCCCAAAATGTATCCCATCAAGATATGGAAGTGACGGAAGCCTCGGTTGATGCTAACCATTCTGAAAGAGCGCATTTGGAAGATCCGGATTGAAGGACTTGTCAACCTCGTGCTACAGATGTTGTGGCAATGGTAGGATGATTACTTATTAATATGACTACTAATGTGAGTAACTCTTCTTGGTTTGGAGAATATGAATGAGATTCTAATAGAAGTCATTTTACACATATGAAGGGCGTTAATCCAGATCGTGCCATGAATAAGGGAGTCACATCTTGTGTGAATACTACCATGAAAGATATCTTTGATAGATTAATGATTTTTAGATATTCCAGTATTTCTAGAATTATTCTTCATACAGGTGGCATGACCTGAAAATTTCATGACGTGGTTCAAATCAAGATTATATATGTAATTATTTTGATTGGAGATGTATATCCATTGGTAGGCGCTTCTTTCACATCATTTTTCCATCCAAGGAACTGAAGTGTTGGGTTTGGGGGATCAAATCAATGTCTTTAATGTATTGTATGGTTATATTTCAAGAGTGGGTTTTTAAGTTTCACCCTTTTTCTTTAAAAGACATTAGGGCTTAATTTTGCCTAAAAAATGGTGGTCTTAACTGGATTCTAGGACATCCTAAGATTCTATTTGATATATCATCTGTTGTTATAGTTCTAATCAAAATAAATAAATCCACTAAGGTATCCATATTCAGGAATTTCTCTAGGTTCATGGTGGAGGTAGACCTAAGAACATGATTAATTAATAATATAGTGTTGTCAGCATTGGATGATGACATTTCTCTTAAGGTGTAATATGAAATAATTTCTCATTTTCTCTATATTTTTAAACTATTGGGAATTTCAAAGAAACATTACATAATTTTTTATCACTCTTATTGATCTCTAAAAGGGAATCATGAGTCATTTTGTAGGAAGAAATTGTAGAAGCAGACAATGTGAACATATGGGATGAAACCTATGTCTAAGGGTGTGGCTAGTGCATTGAAGGGGGAGGCCTCTCCCACTTTGATGAGGCATGGTCCGGATTTTTCTATTGGCATGTGAATTCAAAATCCATGAATAAATGGAAGTTTTTAGGGTGGGTCACATCATGATTGGATGGTGCAACATGTAGGTATTATTCATTCCTTGGATGGGATTGTGCAGGTGGATAGATCTTTCATCGACCATGATGGTGATGGTACACATCGGAAGATGACAGCTGTAGATAACCCTTATAATTTTAAAGAACGTCATTGGGATGATTTTGAGTATATCTCTACACAACCTAATTTTCATCAACGATGGATGCAGCTAGTGGCCTCTAATCTCTCATCCCAATAGGATTTGGTTTGAATAAAAATAATGCTCAAAAGCATATTGATTGTCATCAGGAGATCCAAAAAGTATTTAATTCCTCTATAATTTCTAATAAGTGGGGAAATATAACTGATGATGATGGGATGATTGTAAATACCCCTACAAAGGCATCAGGTAGTGGTGATCAGGAATCTTTTAATAACACAATAAAAAACAACAAGAAAAAGGTGGTTGATTTTGATGGTTTCACTCGCGCTCCTTTGATGAGATGACCACAAAATGTCTATTCTAGCCTTCTAGGGACTGTGTCTACCAGATCGTCCACTAAGGTGTCAAAGGAGACCAATTCATAAGTACTTATCATCTTCAATCAAGGTATGTCTCAATTGGAGTTGGAATATTTAAATGATTCTGAATATGAAAACGAAACGTCTTATTCTGATTTTTAAATCTTCTGTATGATGGATGAGGGAAATTCCCTTTATTTAATCCTGCTCATTTCCTTGTGTAATTTTTATTTCTTTTTTAATAAATGGACATAAGGTTTTTTTATAGTTAGACATGTTTGGTAAAAAATTATAAAATTCCAAAAAAAACCCAAAATCCATTAAAATCCCACAAAACCCATTAAAAATCATAAAAATCCTAAAACTTCCCTAAAAATCCCGGAAAACATAAAAACACCTAGAATTCTTGAAAACCCCTAAGAAATACATAAACCCCTAAAAATACTAATAGGCTGTAAAAGACTATAAAAAGCTAAGAAACCCTTCAATACCTTAAAAACACTAATACCCCCATGAAAACCATTAAAGCCCTAAAAATCCCAAAAACCCAAAATCCATAAAAACCCAAAAACTAGTAAAAACACTAAAAACAACACTAAAAAAATTTAAACCCATAAAACGTTAAAAACACTAAAAACATTAAAAAATATTAAAAAATCATATCAAAACCTAAAAATAAAAAATACCTGAAAAATCTTAAAATCCCTAAAAAAACCTAAAAACCCGAAAAACCCAAAAAATCCTTAAGATCCCTAAACACATAAAAACCCATAAAAATGAATAAAATCCATAAGAAAATTTTTAAAACATAAAAACACCTAAAATAACTAAAAAATTAAAAATGTTAAAAACCTAAAAAAAGCCTAAATATCATAAAATCCCCTAAAATCCATAAAAATCATAAAAATACATAAATACCCTAAAAATCACCGATAACTCTAAAAACCCATTAATTCCCAAAAATGTTAAAAATATATAAATTCCCTAAAAACCCTAAAAAATTTTAAAAAACCAAAAAAACCCAAAAAAAGACCATAAAACCACAAAAACCCTAAAAAGGGAAAAACCCTCAAAATCCCTAAATACCATAAATAACCTAAAAAAGTTCTAAATACCATGAAAACCTAAAAATAACTAAAACCAGTAAAACTCCAAAGAAATACATAAAAACATAAAACACTTATAACACATAAAAATGGAAAAAATATAAAAACCCTAAAAACCATAAAAACTATAAAAACCTTAAAAACCCTAAAACCCCATAAAACCCCTAAAACCAAAAATAACTCTAAAAACCCTTTAAAACCATAAAACATTGAAAAATTTTAGAACACCTTATAAATAGTTAAAAACTCAAAAAACCCATAAAAACCACCAAAAAAATATAGAAACATAAAAACCCATGAAAACCTTAAGAACAAGCAAAATCACTAAAACCCCTAAAGCCATATAAATCCTAAAAAGTCGTTAAAATTCCCTAAAAATGTTAAAAAACATGAAACTCCAAAATAAATTCTTAAAAACCTAAAAACACATAAAACACCTAAAATGCATTAAAATGGCTAATGCCCAACATCTCTTAAAAACACAAAAAAATGAATAAAAAAAGACCTAAAACCATAAAAACCAAAAACATTAAAAAACTATAAAAAACATAAAAACACAAAAAAAAAACTCTAAAACCATTTAGAACCCACAATATCTAAAAAACCCCAAGAACCATAAAAATTCAAAAAAAAAACCTAAAAAAACCTCAAAATGTAAAAAAACCTGGAACCCAAAAATACCCAAAGAGTACCATAAAAACAAAAAACAATAAAAACCTCTAAAATACCTAAAAACGTTAAAAACACTAAAGCCCTATAAATAATCAAAATACCTAAAATCCTTTAAAACCCATAAAAACACTTAAAAAATCAAAAGTCCAAAAAATATAAATAACCAAAAAACATAGAAAACCCCTATAAAATTCTTGAGGACAAAAAATTAGTTAAAACCCCTAATAAATCCAATAGCACGGAAACCCCCAAAAGCTCTAAAACCCTCAAAACCTCTAAAACAATCAAAAACCTAAAAGACACTAAAATTCCATTAAAATTGTAAATAATTTGTAGAAATAAATAAAAACATAAAAACACTAAAACCCTAAAAAACCCAAGAAAACCAAAAAACCCAAAAACACTTAAAAAACTAAAAACATGTTAAACCCCTATAATTCACTAAAAACCCTTTAAACCATAAATCCCATAAAACATTAGAATACCTAAAAATTTAAAAAAACTAAACCCCTAAAAAATATTAGAAAACCTCTAAAACCCTAAAAATTTAAAGAAAATATAAAAAAAATAAAAACACTAAAAAACCAAAACACCGTCAAAATACCTAAAGAAAATATTAAACTATAAAAATGTGAAAAAAAACCTAAAAATCACTAAAGACATAAAAACCCAAAAACCATGAAAAAAACTAAGAAAAACATTGAAAATTAAAAACACTTAAACCCCCTAATAACATAAAAAATGTGGAAAACGCTAAAAACCATAAAACACCAAATACCATAAAAAACCTAAAATCCAATAAAAAAATAAAAATACTCAAAACTATTTAAACCCCTAAAAACATTAAAAAACTCTAAAAACCCACAAAACCCTAAAAAACTCAAAAAACCATCGAAACCCAAGAAAACATATAAAACCCGAAAAACCCTCAAAATCCCTAAACACCCTAAAAACAATAAAAATATCTCAAAATATCTCAAAATCCCTAAAAATTTAAAAACCCTTAAAACTAATAAATCCCGTAAGAAAGAATTAAAACCCCTAAAAACTCAAAAAAAAACCAAAAATCCATAAAAACACTCAAAATCCGTAAAAACGCATAAAAATCCTAAATAGTCACTAAACATATCTAAAAATGTAAAACCCTATAATACCCTAATATAACCCTAATATCCTAAAAAAACATAGACCCCCTAAAACCCGTAAAATAGGTAAAAAAATTACAAAACCAAAAAATAGTTAAAACCTGAAAAATCCCTAACAACACCAAAAAACCATAAAAATCCTAAAAAAACAAAAAATCCCTAAAATAGTATGAAACCCTTAAAATCCTAAAAAATAATAAGAAAACCCTAAAAACATAAAAACAATTTAAATCCCTCAAAACCATAAAAATTCTAAAAACTATAATACCCTAAAAACACTAAAAACCCAAAAAAACCCTAAAAACCATAAAACAATAAAAAACTTTTAAAACCCTAATAACCCATAAAAACCCTAAAACAAAAAAACTCTAAAAACCATGTAAACCTCTAAACAATTTAAAAATCACTAGAAAACCTAAATCCCCCAAAAAACATATTAAACCTTAAAAACCCAAAAAACCCCATAGAAATGTGAAATGCAAGGAAAACCTAAATACCCTAAAAATCCTAAAATCCAAAAAATCCTAAAAAATCTATAAATATTACTAATAATGTAAAAAACAAAAAAAATGAAATACTCAATGAAAACCATAAAATCTAAAAAGTATTAGAACACTTAAATAATAAAAAAA
The DNA here is from genome assembly GCA_963277665.1 of Viscum album. Lineage (NCBI taxonomy): Eukaryota > Viridiplantae > Streptophyta > Magnoliopsida > Santalales > Viscaceae > Viscum > Viscum album. The sequence goes on from OY728127.1 coordinate 1,959,169,947, forward strand.
TCTTAAAAACATAAATCCCTTAAATAATTAATATTCTAAAAAACCCTCATAAACCAGGACAATCCTAAAAAATCCCCAAAAACCCTAAAAGCGTAAAATCCCAAAAAACCTGAAAAAACCTAGAAAAACATTAAAAAATTAAAAAAATTGAACCCCTAAAAACAGAAAAAATGATAAGAACCCAAAAAACCCAAAAATCCCTATAACCATAAAACCCCCTAAAACCTTAAAAATATATAAAACTCATAAAAATCGTAAAAACCCACTAAAAACACTAAAAACCATTGAAACTCTAAAAATATTAAAAAACACTGAAGATCATAAAACACTAAAAACTCAAAAATTCCCATAAAACCCAAAAACCCCCAAAATTACTAAAACTCGTAAAAATGCAAAAATAGTTCCTAAAAAAGCCCTAAAAATCACTAAAAATTTAAAAAAACCTAAAACCCCTAAAAATCCCAAAAACACTCTAAAACAAAAAAATATTAAAAAATATTAAAAACATAAAACCCTAAAAATAATAAGAACCCTAAAAACATTTAAAACCCTCAAAATCCTGAAAATCACAAAAATACATAAAAATCCTAAAAATCACTTAAAATATCTAAAAATTTAAAAAACTGTAAAAAACAAAGAAAAATCCTAAGAAAACCTGAAAAACCAAAAAAAACTTAAACCTATAAAACCCTAAAATTTCTAAACACCTTAAAAAACCTATAAAACACTAAAAACCCTAAAAAACAAGGAAAACACTTAAAACAAAAAACCAATAAAAACCCAAAAACATCCCTATGAACACTAAAAACCATTTAAACCCATATAAATCAAAAATATATTAAAAAATATAAAAACCCTAAAAACCTCAAAAAAACCCTCCAAACCCAAAAAATCCCTTAATGACCCTAAAACCCTCAAAGTTCCTAAAACCCAAAAAAACCATAAAAATCCTTAAAAATCTGAAAAATGCCAAATTTCACATAGAAACCCTTGGAACCCCAAAGAAAACATTTAAATCGTAAAAACCCATAAAACACATAAGAACCTAAAATTTTTAAAAAAATACCGTAATAATTCTAAAACCCATAAAACCCCCTAAATCGCTAAAAATTCATAAAACCATAAAAACCCAAAAAATTCAAAAAATCCATAAAAATCACTAAATAAATAAAAACTATAAAAACTTTGGAAACCCTTTAGAAAACTATAAAAATGTAAATATAATTTAAAACCTTAAAACCCTAAAAAATGGTAAAAATTTTAAAAGCCTTAAAACCCCAAATAATTATACACTCATAAAAATCATTAAAAACACCAAAACCCTTAAAACCATAAATAGACACTAAAAGGGAAAAAAACAAATTAATCCCAAAAATTCTTCAAAAAAATATAAAAACTATAAGACTTGTAAATATTCAAAAAAACCCATAAAACCAAAAAAAACATAATAACCCTAAAACCCTAAAAACCCATAAAACTCATTAAAATCACTAAAAACCCCCAAACCCAAAAAAACCTAAAAATCCCTAAAATCTGTAAAAATATAAAAACCATAAAAAAACTTAAAATCTCTAAGAACCCCTAAAAAACTAAATATGCTTTAAACCAGTAATATCGTAAAAACTCAAAATCCCCAAAAACCTTAATAACCCTTAAAAACCCGAAAAGCCCATTAAAATCCCAAAAATCCCTAACAATACCTAGAAACAAAAAACCCATAGAACCCTTCAATACAACAGAGGAAAAAATTATAAATTTAAAAGAAATTAAATCCCCTAAAAACACTAAAAACCACAAAAAATATTAAAACCCTAAAACCCCTAAAAACATTAAACACTTAAAAATATTAAAAACACTAAAAATACATAAAAACCCAAAAAACGCACTAAAATATTTAAACCCCATTTGATCCCATAAAAATGGTAAAAACTCAATAAATAATTAAAAACACTTGAAACTCGAAAAACCCATAAAAACCCAAAAACCCATAAAAACCCTAAACTTCGTAAAACCCTAAAACCCCAAAAAATTCAAAAAATTATCTACAAATAGCAAAGAATATGAAAATCATAGAAAACCCCTAAGAAAACCTTAAAAACCTAAAAAAATTAAAACCACCAAAACTAAGAAACTATAAAAAATCATAGAAACCCTAAATTCCCTAAAAACCCCAAAAGCCTTCAAAAACCCAAAAAATCATAAAAACAATAAAAATCCAAAAAAAACATCTAACAATACCTAAAAATATAGAAAATAATAAAAAACTTGAAAAAGAAAACGAAAACCATAAAAACAAAAAAACACATAAATCCACTAAAACCCTAAAAAAATCAAAAAACTCTTAAAACCCCCAAAACCCTAAAAAAATCTAAATCCCATTAAAATAAAAAACCACAAAAAATCTATAAAAATTCCTAAAAACATATAAAACTATAAAGAACACTAAAAAACCCTATGAAATCTTTAAAACCTAAAAACACATATACCATAAAAACACAAAAACCCATAAAAAGTGCCTAAAAACCCTAAACCCCTGAAAATTAATAGAAAACCACTAATACCTTAAAATCCAAAAACTATATAAAAAACCTAATAATACACATAATACTCTAAAACTCCATTAATACCCTAAAAACAATAAAAATTCTAAATGACATTAAAACAATAAAACATAAATAAACATAAAACCCCAAAAGACAACAAAAATACTAAACAACCTAAATACCCTCCAAATCCTTAAAACCCCTAATGCCAATAAAAAACCAAAAAATTCCTTAAAATTCATAAAATGTAAAAAATCTTGAAACCCCCTAAGAAAACATTAAAAAATAAAAACACTTGAAACCCCTAAAAATGTTATAATTGTTGAAAACACTAAAAACCATAAAACCCCCTTAAAACCATAAAATTATCTAAAATTCCTAAAACCGTAAAAATCATAAAGTGACTCAAAAAAATAAATAAAATGTAAAAAAACTAAAAACCTTGAAAACCCTTAAAAAATATAAAAACCTAAAAACACTTAAAACCTCAAAAAATATAAAAAACGCTAAAAAACCTAAAACCGATAAAAACAATAAAAACCCCTTAATACCTTAAAAACCCTAAAAACCCTAAAACTCCATAAAACCAGATAAAATCTCTTAAAATTTTTTAAACCACTATAAATGTTAAAAACCTCGAAAACCCATTAAAACCCAATAACACTCAAAAAACCCAAAAAACCCCTCAAAACCATCAAAATAAACAACCCCTAAAAACCATTAAAATCCAAAATACCCATAAAGTATGTAAAAATATAAAAAACCATAATAAATATTGAGAAAAGCTTAAAAACTAAAAACACTAAAAATCACTTAAAACCTAAAATATAACCAAAACCCCAAAAAATCATTAAAACCCATCACAATTCCTAATATCCCAAAAAATATATCAAAATCCTCAAAATAACTAAAACATAAAACCCCCTAAAAACTAGAAAACCCATAAGAAATTGATAAAATACTAAAAACACATAGAACACCTAAAAATCATTAAATCGATAAAAACCCAAAAAACCCAAAAAAAACTATAACCCTAAAAACTTATAAAATCCATTGAAACCTTAACAAACTTTATTAGAACATAAAAACCCTAAAAATCACTAAAAAATATAAAAACCCTTTTAAACCATAGAAAACATTAAAAAATATCTGAATCCCTTAAAACACTAAAAACTAAAAAAATCCCCTAATAACTAACAAAAACCATAAAAACCTAAAAACCCAAAAAAATACTAAAAACCTTCAAAATCCCTAAAATCTATAGAAATACCAAAAATTATAAAAATACATAAAAATCACTAAAAATAAAAAACCCTAAAAATCATAAAAACCCTTAAGAAAACTCAAAAAATCTAAAAACACTTAAACACCCCAAAAATTATAAAACCACTAAAAATGTGAAAAACCAAAAAAAATCCCTAAAAACCCTAAAACACCATAAAAATCATAAAAATCCATAGAAATACCTGAAAACATAAAAAACCCTAAAACCTAGAAATAACTCCTATGAAAACCTTAAAAATAAAAAACACTTAGTATCCAGAAAAAAATAAAATTGCTAAAAACCCTAAAAACCACCTATAAACACCAAAAAACTAAAAAACCCCATAAAACCCATAGAAATCGGTAAAAACATAAAAAACCAATTACCCATATAAACCCTACAAACTCACTAGAACCCAAAAAACAATTTTAAATCCTTAAAAATAATAAAAAAACAATGAACCTTAAAAACACTAAAAACTTCAAAAAAAAAATAAAAACCCCAAAAAATCATAAAAACCTTAAAAAAAGTAAAAACCCTAAAATTACAAAAAAAAACAATAATAATCTATACTATCCCTAAAAAAGTATAAAAATATTAAATCCGAAGAAAACACTAAAACCCCCAAAGAAATCCATTAAAACATAAAAATAGTTAAATCACTAAAACAAAAATAAATACTAAAAACATAGAAAATACTAAAAATGTTAAAAAACCAAAATACCCAAAAAATACTTAAAATCCTAAAATCCAATAAATATGGGGGAAATCCCTAAAATCATAAAAACCCTGGAAACCCAGAAAAACCCTAAAAATCTATAAAACCAAAAAATATAAACCAAGAAAAAATATTAAACTATAAAAACCCTAACACAAACCTAAAACACCTAAAAACTAAAAAAACATAAAATTTTTAATAAAAAATTAAGGAAATAAAAAACCACTAAAAATTTAAAACCCATTTAAACCCCTAAAAATGTTAAAAAAATCTTAAAAACTTTTAAAAAACCAAAAAATCCCAAAAACTCTAAAAATCATAAAAACCTAAAAAATCCCCACAAAATCGATAAAAAACCTAAAAACCCATTAAAATACAAAAAAAAACATCAAAATACATCAAAATGTAAATAACCCAAAATACCATGAAAACCCCTAAGAAAACCATAAATACCTAAAAACATCTAAAACCCCTAAAACCTAAAAATACTGAAAAATATATGAACTCTAAAAATCCTAAAAACCCTAAGAGCCCCTAAAAATATTAAGAACCCCTAAAAACATTAAAAACCCTAAAACCCATAAAACACTAAAAACTACTAAAAATCTAAAAATGGTTTAAACCCCTAAAACATTTAAATACTACAATAAATATAAAAACCCAAAAAAACTAAAAAAATATGAAAAAAAATTAAGAAATTCAAAAACCCCTAAAAACCCAAAAAAAAATTATAAACCAATAAAATCCTAAAACCTCATAAAATCCTTAAAACATAAAAACCCATAAAACCTATTTGAAACCCATAATAAACCTAAAAATATTTAAAAACCTAAATATCATTAAAAACCCCAAAAATCGATAAAAATCCTAAAAATCACTAAATTTACCTAAAAATTTAAAAAACCCTAAAAACCATAAAAACTTAAAATCCATTAAAACCCCTATAAACATAAAAAACACTAAAAACCCCTTAAAATCTAAAAACAAAAAAACCCCTAAAAACCTTAAAACCCCAAAAAACCCTAAAATCCAACTAAAAACTCTAAAAACAATTTAAATTCATAAAATCATTTAAATCTATAAAAAATCTCAAAATGCTAAAAATAAAAAATTACCCCAAATAACCAAGAAAACTAAAGAAAACGTAAAAAACTTAACACCATAAAAACCCTGAAAATTACTAAAACCCTAAAACCCAATAAATATTTCAAAAAATACATAAACATCTAGAAAACATAAAAAAACGAAAAAGATGAAAAACATTAAGAAAAAATATAAAAACATAAAAACACTTAAAACGCATAAAATACCAAAAATGATAAATACCCCTAACAACCAAAAAACCCCAAAACATTCCTAAAATCTGAAAACCCATAAAAAATTACAAAATTCCTTAAAATCAATAAATACATAAAAACCCTAAAAACACTAAAACCCCTATGAAATCATTAAAAAACCTAAAATCACATAAACCCCTAAAACATTAAATAATGTTAAACCCCCCAAAACTCTAAATAGTCCTAAATACACTATAACCCCCTAAAAATTATAAAACTCCTAAAAACATTAAATACCCGAAAACCCCATAAAATTCCAAAAAATACACTAAAAACTCTAAAAACCATTAAAAACCTAAAAATGTTTAAAAAACTCTAAATCTTTTAAATCCAATAAAAAACCAAAAAAACCCAAAAGTCACAAAAAATAATAAAAACCTAAAAATCCCCAAAAAATCAAAAAATAGTGAAAAAACCCAAAAAACCCTCAAAAAGCCTTAATAAAAACATAAAAACTAAAAATAATTAAAAAACATAAAAATATAAAAAATTATAAAACCCGAAAACCCTTCAAAATCCCTAATAACTACAAAAATCCTAAAAAATAAATAAAAATCCTATGAAAAGTAAAATAATTTGAAATATAAAAACTGCTAAGAAAACCTAAAAAACTAAAAAAATATAAACCCCTATAATCCTAATAAGTGCTAAAAACCATAAAACCCCTAAAAATACCCCAAAAACCCCTACATCCCCCTAAAAATCATAAAACCCATAAAAAACTTAACATCCCTAAAAACCATTAAAACCCTAAAAACACACTAAAATCACTAAAACCATTTAAATCCTTAAAAACATAAAAATCTCCAAAAAATATAAAACCCCTAAAATACTGAAAAAAACCCTTAAAACCCACAAAAAACAATAAAATAAAAAAACCCTAATATTGCATAAAAACATCAAAATCCCAAAAAAACCTTTAAAAACAATAAAAATCTTAATAAATACCCCAAAACCCAAAAACCATAAAAACCCTGAAAAATCCTAAGAAAACCATAAAACCCTAAAAACAAATAAAACCCCTAAAAACCTAAAAATGTAAAAACCCTAAAAACCCGAAAACCCTCAAAATACCAAAAAACCCTAACAGCCATATAAATCTAAAAATACATGAAAAATCAGTAAAAACATAAAAACCCCTAAAAATAGTTAAAACCCCATAGAAAATCTTAAAAACCTAAAAACCATAAAAACACCTAAAAACATAAAATTATAAAAAAACAAGAAAACCCTAATAACCTAAAACCCCAAATAACTATAAAACCCCTAAAATCCTAAAAACCCCATAGAAACATTAAAAACCCGCTAAAAAATCTAAAACCCTATAAACCCCTAATTTCATTAAAAAACAATAAAAAACAAAAATACTTATAAAAATAAAAAAACCGTAAAACCCCCAAAAACCATAAAATCTATAAAAGACCATAAAAACACCCTCAAAATCCCAATGAATCCTAAAAACCCAAAAAGATCCTAAAACCCCCTTAAAATCCATAAAAACATAAAAAAAACTAAAAACCCTGAAAACCCCTTAGAAAACCATAAAAAATAAAAAACACTTAAAACCATTAAATACTAAAAAACAAACAACAATAAAAAACACTTAAAATACCCTACACCCCAAACCCCAAAACCCCAAAATACTAAAAAACCATAAAACCTCTAAAAACTTAAGACCCATAAAAACTAAAACCCCCTACAAACCTAAAAATTCTAAAGTGCCTAAAAATACTCAAAACCCTCAAAATAAAATAAAAATCCTAAGGCACACTAAAAATTAGTAAAAACATATAAAACCCTAAAAATGGAGAAAACAAAAAATAAATACTTAAAAACTAAAAACTCTTAAAACCTCTAAAAACAATAAAAAACAATAAAAACCCTAAAAACTATAAAAACTAATAAACCCCCTATAAACCATAAAAAATCCTAAAACCCATAAAACCATAAAACCCAAATAAACTCTAAAACTCCTTTTAAATCCCTAAAGCTATTAAAAAATCATAAAACCATTAAAATCATAAAAACTTTTAAAACCCTAAAAGCCAAAGGAAACTCGTAAAGGCGCAAAAAACATCTAAAACCCCAAAAAATAAAAATCCATAAGACCCTAAAAAACAATAAAAATCATATCTGCCCTAAAAATATCTCAAATCAAAAAAACCCAAACAAAAAATCCCAAAGAAAATTATAAAAACCTAAAAACACATAAAATCCTTAAAAACCCCAATAAATGATAAAAACCCTAAAAACCTAAATTCTATAAAAAACCCTAACCCCCCCCCCCAAAACCATAAAGATCATAAAATATCCCAAAAATCCATAAAAGATAAAAAAATTCAAAAAACACAAAACCATAAAAACCCTTAAAACCCCAAAAAACCATCAAGACCATAAAAACCCTAAAATAATTAAACCATTAAAAACAATTAAAAATCATAAAAACCAACAAAACCCCAAAAACCACTAAAAACACTAAAAACTCATTAAGCACTTAAAAAAAACTCTCAAATCACTTAAAACCTCTAAAAAAGTCAAAAAATTTACTAAAAACCATAAAACCCCTAAAATAGCTCAAATCCCATAAAACTCTAAAGATATAAAATTTATAAAAAAATACCTCAAAATCCTTGAAAATATAAAAACCACTACAAATCCTAAAAACAAATAAGAAAATCATAAAATCCAAAAAACAATGAAAACCCCAAAAATCCAAAAAAATTGTAAAAAATACAAAAAACCCTAAAAATACTCAAAATACCGAAAACCCCTAAAAAGATAAATTTACTCCCCCAAAACATAAAAAACTCCTAAAAACCCTAAAAACCATTAAAAACCCTAAAAACCCAAAAACCCCATAAAAACTGCTAAAAACCATAACAATGACCTAAAAACATATTAAAACTCAAAAACCCCACTAAAAACTCCAAAAACCATTAAACTGCAAAAAATATAAAAACTATTTAAACCCCTTATAATACCAAAATAATTTAAAAAACCATAAAACCTTTATAACCAAAAACAACAATAAAAACACTAAAATTAATATAATTATTAATACCCCTAAAAACCTTAAAATAACTAAAGATCCCTAAAAATCCAAAAAAATATAAAAAACATGAAAACACTAAAAACCCTAAGAAAACCTTAAAAACATCAAAAAAAACATAAGTCCCCTAAAAATCTAAAAACACATGACACCCTAAAAAACATAAACACCTTAAATCCCATAATTATAGTTAAAAATCCCTAAAAAAATAAACCACCCTAAAAACGTAAAAACACCCTAAGAAAGCCTTAAACACCTAAAAACCATTAAATCTCCTAAAATCCCGAAATAACGCAAAACCACTAAAACCACTAAAAACCCAAATAACCCTAAACACCACTAAAACCCCTAAATCCCATTAAAAATAAAAAAACATTAAAACCACACTAAAAACTCTAAAAACTCATTAAACCCCTAAAAATGTTAAAAAACAAAAAAACCTTAAACGCCTTAAAAAATAAAATAACCTAATCAACCAAAAAACATTAAAATCCCATAAAACCCTAAAACCCTTAAAATCCCAAAAAGCCCTAAAAACGAAAAAATTTCCTAAGATACCCTAAAACATAAAAAACTATAAAAACTCTAAAAACCCCCAAAAAATACTTAAAAACCTAAAAACAATTAAAACCCCCAAAAACAAAAAAAAAGATAAAAACCTTAAAAACCCATAAAACCCATTAAAACCCCTTAAATCCTTAAAAATACTAAAAAACCAAAAAAATCCTTAAAAATCCTAAAATTTAAAAAACTCAAAAAACACTAATAAACCCATTGAAAACCTTAAAAGCCTTCAAAAACATAAAACCACTAAAAACTAAAAATACTAAAAAACCCAAAAAACACACTAAAAAACCTTAAAACGATAATAACCCATAAAAAATGACCCACCCTAAAACACTAAAACCCCAGTAAACACTTAAAAATTTTAAATAATCAAAAAACCCTTTTAACCGTATAAAACAAAAAAAGCCTAAAAACCAAAAACTCCATAGAAACCTAAATACCCAAAAAATCCAAAAAATCCCTAAAAATGAAAAAAATAAAAAATCCCACGATAGACCCTAAGAAACCCTTAAAACCACTAAAACTATAAAATCCATAAATTCGCTTAAAAACCATAAAAACATGAAAAATAAAAAAAAACTCCAAAATCACTAAGAACAATAAAATCCATTTTATCCCTAAAACATTAAAAACCCATAAAAATCGTAAAACTATAAAAAACAAAAAAACCTAGAAACCATAAAAACCAAAAACCCCTCATAGTACCTCAAACCCATAAAAAAATAAATACCTTAAAAATCCCCAAAAAACATAAAAAAGTATTAAAACCCATAATAAAACATTTAAAACATAAAAACACATAGAACCCCAAAAAACAAAATAAAACCCTGAAATTCCTAAAATCCCAAAAAAACTAAAAACCCTAAAAAGAAATAAAAAATATATAAAAAAATATAAAAATACATGGAAATGAAAACAAACCCAAAAACACAGAAAACCCCTTTGAAAAACCTAAAAACCCAAAAACAATTAATACACCTAAAAAACCAAAAAAAACACTAATATCACTAAAAGAATAATAAAAACCCTAAAAACCCATAAAAGCCACTAAAAAACTTCAAACACCTAAAACCCAAAACCCCCAATAATCCACTAAAACCATTAAAAATATATTAAACAACTAAAAAAAGTAAGAAAACTATAAAAAAATTTAAAAACTATAAAAAAAACACCCTAAACCCCATAATATCCATAAAAACTCTAAAAACCCAAAAAACCAACAAAATCACGAAAACCCCTAAACACCATTAAAATCCAAAAAAAACCTTAAATATCCAAAAACTGTAAAAAAACCATAAAAACCAAAAAAATTATAAGAAATTAATTAAAAACCAAAAAACACTTAAAACCCATAAAAACCCCAAAACCCTTAAACCCCATAAAAACCATAAAACCTTTAAAAACATAAAAAACCATCAATAACCCTAAAATAAAAAAAACTACTAAAAACACAAAATCCCATATAAACATCTAAAAATGTTAAAAACTCTAAAAAATGTTAAAAATACTAAAAGAAACAAAAAAACCCCTGAAACCTAGAAAGACCATAAATCCTCAAAAAACCTGAAAGCCCTAAAATCATTCAAAATTCCTAAAATCCCTGAAAAACATAAAAAATAATAAAAGGCTTTATAAATCCCTTAAAATGTAAAAAACCCCATAATGCGAAGAAACCCTAAGAAAATCATAAAACATAAAAAACATAAATCCCCTAGAGAACATAAAAATGCTAAAAACCCTACAAAACCATGGAAATATCTAATACCATTAAAACCCCTTAAACATTAAGGAACCATAAAATCCCATAAAAACCTAAAAATTACTAAAAACACAAAAAAACTATAATCTTCTAAAAAATTTAAAATTCTAAAAAACCATTAAACCCTTAAAAACACCAGGAAAACCCCAAAACCAAAAAAATAACCCTAAAACCCTAAAAACCATCATAATCCCTAAAACCCATAGAAACCCAAAAAATCTTAAAAAAATACCTAAAATAACATAAAATATGAAGAAACCTAAAAACCCTGAAAGAACCCTATGAAATCCTTAAAAACATAAAATCACATAAAACACCAAAAAAAATAAAAAACATAAAAACACCAAAAACCTTAAAACCCCTAAAAAACCCTAAAACAGTAAAACCACTAAATCCATAAAAACCCTAAAACATTAAAAACCATAAAAACCCATAAAACCCCTAAAATTCACAAAAATTATAAAAACCTTTTAAACCCCTAAAAAATTAAAAAAACTCTAAAAATAATTAAAAACCCTAAAAACTCAAAAACCATAACCCCCCCCCAACCATAGAACCCTTAAACATCATAAAATACCTAAAAACTATCAAAATAATAAAAACCCATGAAAAATACATCAAAATTTAAAACCACAGTAAAACACCTATGAAAACCTTAAAAACCTTAACACACATAAAACCCCAAAAAATGCAAAAAACCTAAAAACAATTAATCTCCTAAAAAACATAAAACCATAAAAACATTAGATACTCTAAAAAATATTTAATCCCCAATTTTTTTTGAAAAGTTATAAAAACATTTAAACCCTAAAAAACTCAAAAAATCCTAAATACCCCCAAAAAAATATAAAACTCTAAAACCCCTAAAACAATCAATATCCTAAAAACCCAAAAATTAATAAAAACCATAAGAACACCTAAAATACATAAAACCCCACTAAATCCTGAAACACCCTTGGAAAAATTTTAAAACCAAAAAATATTTTAAACAACTAAATACATAAAAAATGCTAATGATACTAAAAACCCCTTAAAGACAAAAAAACCCAAAAAACCATACAAAACCTTAAAACCTAAAAAACATAATAGCCTATAAAACCCATTAAACCCCACAAAATACTTTAAAAAACTCAAACCACTAAAAACGTTAAATTAATATAAAAATCATAAAACCCCTGAAACACTAAAAAAACCTAAAACCACAAAAATCCATAAAACTTAAAAACCCTAAAAAACGTTAAAACACCTCAAAAATCCCTAAAACCCTTAAAACCATAAAAATTCCAAAAATTCCAAAAATTTCATTAAAAAATAAAAAACCTAAGTAACCAACGAAAACCGTAAAACCCTAAAAACACTTAAAACCCATAAAAAATTTAAAATTCTAAAACCATATTAATGTTAAAACCCCTTAAAAGGATAAAACCCATAAAAATCATGGAAACCCTAAAACCACATAGAATAACTAAATACATTAAAAATTATTTAAACCCATAAAAGCATTAAAAAGCTCTAAAAACATTAAAAACCTATAAACCTAAAAAACTAAAAACCTAGAAAATCCATAAAAGCCATAAAAACAATCAAATCCCTCAAATCCCAAAAAATGTAAAAAACTTTAAAAATCCTTGAAACCCTTAATGAAACCATATAAAACTAAAAAAAATAAACCCCCTAAAACCCAATAAAAAATTAGAAACACTAAAGGACCCAAAGGCCCCCCAAAACCCCAAAAACCATAAAACCCCAAAAACCCATAAAAACCAATAAAAAAACTAAAACCCCACTAAAAACTCTATAAACCCATGAACCCCATACAAATTCTAAAAAACTATAAAAAATGTAAATAACCTAAAAACTCAAAATAAATCCCTAAAAACAATAAAAACCCCATTAAAACACTCAAAATCCTTAGAAACCCTCAAAATCTATAAAGTCCCTAAAAACCTAAAAATTTTGTAAAAATCCATAAAAATGTAAATACTTGTACAATCCCTTAAAATTCCTAAGAAAACATTAAAAATATCTAAAACACATAAAAACCATAAAAATCTAATGAAGCTAAAACTCCTAAAACCCCCCTAAAAACCTAAAAACCTAAAAAATTCATAAAACCATAAAAAAAAACCACCAACCCCATAAAACCCTAAAACCCACTAAAAACTCTAAAAACCCTTTTAAAACTAAAAACATTAAAAAACACTAAAAACCATAAAACCCCTAAAAACCTTAAAAACAAACCCAACCCCCCCCCCCCACCCCAACCCAAAACCCCCAAAAACCCTAATACCTCTCAAAATCCCTAAAAAATAAAAACCATTAAATTCCTTAAAAAAATCCTTGAAAATACACAAAAAATAAAAAACCCCTAAAGACCCTAATAAAACCTTAAATACCTAAAAATCCCAAAAAAAAACATAACACTTAAAAAATCCTAAAAACCGTCCAAATCCCTAAAACCCAGAAAAAACCTATAAATCCCATAGAAAATACCTAAAATCCCTAAAATATAGAATACCCAAAAAACCATAAATATCCAAAAAAAAATATTAAAAATCTAAAAACACATAAAACCCCTAAGAACCTAAATATTCTAAAACCCAAAAAAAACAAAAAAAAATCCATTAAACACAAAAAATTTATAAAACCCCTAAACCCCATAAATATTCTAATCCCACTTATAAATCTAAAACTCCATTAAACCATTAAAATGTTAAAAACTATAGAAAAATCATAAAACCCTAAAAAATCAAAAAAACCTAAAACCCCCCCAAAACATAAAAACCATAAAACACTAATTATGATATAAACCCTCAAAATCCTAGAAATCTCTGAAACCCCTAAAAGAAATAAAAAACCTAAAATTTTCCTAAAATCCTTAAAAATGTTATGCCCCTAAAACCATTAAGAATCGTAGGAAAAATATAAAACACTGAAACACATATAACCCCTAAAACATAAAAAATCTAAATAACCTAAGATACCATAAATCCCAAAAAAACCATAAAAGGCCCTAAAACCCATATAACACTAAAACCACTAAAAACTCTAAAAATCCTTTAAAAACTAATACATTGAAATATTATAAAGCACCTTAAAAACTAAATACACGAAAAAACCGAAAAAAACTATAGAACCCAGAAAACCCTAAAGACCCCCAAAATCACTAGACCCCTAAAAACAATAAAAATCATAAAAATAATTAAAAACCCTAAATACATTAGAAAAACCTAAAAACCTCTATGAATAAAATAAAAACATAAAAACACTTGAACCCCTAAAAATTAAAAATGGTTGAAACCATAAAACCCTAAAAACAAAAAATGAAAAAAAACACCTAAAAACCATAAAACCCTTAAAACCCCATAAAATCCATAAAATCACTAAAAACCATAAAACCCAATAAAAACTATAAAAACAATTTAAACACAAAAATATGTTATAAAACTCTAAAAAACATAAAAATACTAAAAACACAAAAAACCCTAAAAACTCAAAAAACCTTAAAAACCCAGAAAATTGTAAAAACGCAAAAATACTAAAAACATGGAGAACCCTCAAAATCCATATGTATCCTAAAATCCATAAAAATCCTTAAAAATTGCATAAAATCTCTAAAAATGTAAATAATATTAACACCCTAAAAACCCTACGAAGTCTATAAATACCTAAAAACAATAAAAACCCTTAAAACACCTAAAAATGATAAAAATCCTAAAACCCCTATTAAACATCGAAATCCCTAAAAAACATAAAGAACTAAAAATCCAAAAAAATCTCTAAATATGTAAACCAAACCAGAAATATTGAAAAACTTTTATGAAAAAACTAAAACGTAAAAAAACATAAAAAACCTAATAAACCTAATAACATTAAAACACAAAAAACTTCAAAAACTGTAAAAACCCTCAAAATCCAAAAAAAACAATAAAACCCCTTTAAAATCCTAAAAAATCCCAAAAAAATACATAAAAACATAAAAAACCTACATCCCTAAAAAAACCCAAGAAGACCTAAAATACTAAAAACACATAAAACCACTAAAAACATAAAACAATGATAAAGTCCCTAAAAATACCCTAAAATTAAAAACCCATAAAATTCCCAAAACATTAAAATCCCTAAAAAGAATAAAAAGACAAAAACCACTATAAACTATAAAAACCATTTAAGACATTAATAATGGTAAAAAATCTATAAACCATAAAAACCCTAAAAACTAAAAACAATATGGAACCCCCATAAAACATTGAAAACACTAACATAAAACTAATCAAAATCCCAATTAAAATTATAAATATCTAAAAATATAAAACCACCCTAAAAATCACTAAAATCATAAAATATCCTAAAAATCCAAATTAATATTAAGAAAAATTGAAAAACCTAAAAACACATGAAACCCCTAAAAACAAAAAAAATTATAAAAACACTAAAACCCATAAAAACTCATGAAATCCACGAAAACATAAAAAACTCCAAAACCATAAATCCCCCCAAATCCCTATAAAAACATAAAAAACAATAAATACACTGAAAATCCTTTAAACCCCTAAATATGATAAAAATATATAAAAACCCATAAAACCCTAAATAACTCAAAAAAATAGTAGAAACCCAAAATACCCATAAAACTCTTGAAACCCTTAAAATCCGTAGAACACCTAAAAACTATAAAATTCATAAAATACCTAAAATACTCTAAAATCGTAAAAACCCCATGAAACCTAAAAACCCCCAAGGAAACCCATAAAAACATTAAAATACTTAAAACCCCTAAAAATCTAAAAAACACTGAAAATCCAAAATAACTTAAACACTATAAAAACCATCAAAACCCAATAAACAAAAACCCCATTAAAACCCTAAAATCCCCTAAAACTCTAAACAACCATTCAACCACTAAAAAGGTTAAAAAATTGAATAATATTAAATCCCCTAAAAAAATCAATAAAACCATAAGAACCCAAAAAAAGCATAAAATCAATAAAATCCCTAAAAACACTAAAAACCCTTAAAATCCTTAAAACCCTAAAAACGATAAAAAAACCAAAAACTCAAAAAACATGAAAAACCCAAAAACCCTGACAAACCACAAGAAAAGATTAAAAACCTATAAACACATAAAAAACCTAAAACCCTAAAAATCACTAAAACCCAAAAATACACTAAAGTGACCATAAAACCCTTAAAAGCCCCTTATAAACCCTGAAACATGTAAAAAACCTAAAAACCCTTAAATTCGAGAAAACCTAAATAGCCACCAAAATATATAAAAACCCTTTAAACCACTTGAATCATTAAAAACTCTAAAAAACCTTTAAAATCCTAAGAACTCAAAAAAAACCAAAAAATCCAACAAAACGATAAAATCCATAAAACCCCTCAAAATCCCTAAAAACATAAAATATCATAAAAATACACATAAAATTGCTAAAAAATTAAAATTCCTAAAAATCTCTTTAAATCCATAAAAATCCTTAAAATCCAAATAACCCTAAAAACCCCAAAAAAATCTTAAAATCGGTAAAAAGACTAAAAACCCTAAAAAACATTAAAATCCTCAAACATCCCAAAAAAACATTAAAACCCTAAAAAACAAAAAAATACAAAAACATATATAAAACCCTCAAAATCTTGCAAAAAATATGAAAAAACTAAAAATCTAAAAACACTTAAACCCCACTAAACCACAAAAAATCCTAAAATCCCTAAAAACCCTAAAAATCGAAAAAATGCTAAAAACCATAGAAACCCCTAAAAACATTAAAAAGAGTAATAACCCATAAAAACCCAAACAATTGAGACCTCCAAAAACCCTGTTAACCAACAAACATAATAAAAAAACTCTATTAAAACTAAAAACCCCAAAAAACATATTAAACCCAAGAAACTAAAAAACCCCACAAAAACCAAAACAACCCATAAAACCCATAAAACCCCAAAAAATCCCTAAAATACCTAAAATCCCTAAAACCCCATAAAAATACTAAAAAATATCTAAAAATACCTGAATATGTAAAACCTACCCAAATAATACAGAATCACCCTAAGAAAACCATAAATCCCTAAAAACACATTAACCCCATAAAAACCCAAAAAACACTAGAAACACTAAAAACCAAAAGACAATTAAAATTCCTAAAAACAAACCAATCCCATGAAAATTCTAAAGAATATCAAAAAACCCTAAAAATTTAAAGAAACCAAAGAACGCTAAAAACCCCATTGAAATCCATAAAAATTTAAAAACACCGTAAACCCCCTATAAAAAATGCTAAAACCCTAAAAAATCCCAAAATCCAAAAAAAACCATAAAATCCCTAAAAACTAAAAAATCATATAAATTCATCGAAATCATAAAATCAAAATAAAACTATAAAAATTAAAAAATCCATAAAAATCCCATAAAATCCCTCAAACACAAAAAAAACAAAAAAACATTAAAAAATCCATAAAAATCCATAAAACATAAAAACCCTAATAACCCCAAAATACTTAAGGAAAACTTGAAAACCTGAAAATATATTATAGATATAAAATAATTAAAACCACTAAAAAACCTAAAATCTATAAAATACCATCAAAACCCTCAAAATCCATGAAATCACTAAAAACCATCAAAATCCTTAAAAATTGTAAAAAATAACAAAAAACATTAAAATCCCTAAAAACCCTGAAAACCCTTAACACAACCTTAAAAATATAAATATACTTAAAACCCCAAAAAATAAAAAATTCTAATCAACCTAAAATCCCTAAAAGACTCTAAAAATAGTAAAACCCTAAAACCACGAAAAACCATAAAACCCACGTAAAACATTAAAAACCCTAAAACACATAAAAAACCTAAAACACCTCTAAGAATAATAAAACCCTTTAATCCCCTAAAAATTAAAACAGCTCTAAAAAACATTAAAACCCCAAAAATATAAAAAAACCTAAAACCCCCTAAAAATAAATAAACCCTAAAACCACTAAAAACCATCAAAATTCCTAAAAACCCATAAAAATACTTAAAAATAAATTAAAACCCCCATGAACATAAATAAAAAAACCATAAATCCCATAAAAACATTAAACACATAAAAAAATTTAAAACCGCTAAAATCCTAAAAATTTAAAAACAAATTGTAAAAAATGCTAAAAATATTGAAACCCCCTTAAAACCACCAAAATCGGTAAAAGCCCTAAAAGTGAAAATTCTAAAAATCTATAAAATCAATAAAAAATTAAAAAAATATTAAAAACCTTGAAAACTACTAAGAATACCATAAAAACATGATGATAATTTAAACACATAAAAAACCTAAAAATGCTAAAAAACCTTAAATTCTTATAAACCATAAAACCCCAAAAAAAATTAAAAAAACTAAAACCCCTAAAAGACACTAAAAACTATATAAACCATTTAAACCACTAAAAAAGTTAAAACACTAAAAAACTTAAACCCCTAAAACCTCTAAAAATACCCTTAAAACAAAAAAAACATAAAAACCATAAAACCCCAATAGATCATTAAAATTCTAAATAACCTCAAAAACACAAAAAAATCATAAATAATCCATAAAACCATAAAATCATAAAATCCCTTAAAATACTGAAAAATGTAATAAACCCTTAAAATCCTTAAAATCCTTAAAATCCGTCAAAAACCTTAAATCATTAAAACCAAAAAACCCCTAAAATTGCTTATAAACCCTTAAAATCCCAAAAAAAGCATCAAATCATAAAAATCCATATAAGTAACTAAAAATGTAAAAAATCCTAAAAAACAAAAGATAACCCTATATCCTAAAAACACATAAACTAAATAAAAAACCAAAAATTGGTAAAAACCATAAAAATACGATAAAACCCAAAAAAACCCTAAATACTAAAATACCCCTAAAAACCTTAAAAACTCAAAAAACCAATTAAATCCAAAAAACCCCACTAAAATATCTAAAAAAATTTTGAACCCCTAAAATTGTAAAAAAATATAAAAACCAATAAAAACCCAAAAAAATAAAAATAACCCCAAAAACCCAAAAAAAACCAAAAAGACCCTAAAACCCCTCAAAATCCCTAAAAACCATAAGAACTCATAAAAATCCTAAAAATATATTAAAATCCCTTAAAATGTCAAAATCCCTAGAAAAAAAATAATAAATCCTTAAAACCCTAAAAAATCTAAAAAATGCTAATGACCTTAAAAAACCCTAAAGCCCGAAAAACCATTCAAAATCCCTAAAATTCCTAAAAACCATAACAATACAAAAAATACCTCGAAAAATCCCTAAAAATTTATAAAAACCTAAAAAATCTAATAAACAAAAATAAAACCACAAAACCTAAAAATACTAAAATCCATGAAAATAATAAAAACCCCTAAAAACCCCAAAATCCCTGAAAACATTAAAAACCCTAAAACACCATTAAAACCAAAAACCCCCTATAAAAACTCAAAAATAGATTTAACCCCAGAACAGTGTTATAAATACTAGAAAACCATAAACCCCCTAAAAATTCAAAAAAACCTAAAACCCCCAAAAAAACCATAAAAACCCTAAAACCCCCGAACAACCCTAAAAACACACAAAATCTCTAAAATCCCTAAAAAAACATAAAAAACCACAAAAGCCTTGAAAATCCCTAAAAACGAAATAAAATCTAAAAACAATGATACACCTAATAAAATATAAAAATGCTAAAATCCCTAAAGAGCCTTAAAATGCAAAGGACACTAAAAATAAAAAAGGCCATAAGAAAACGCATCAAAATACCTCAAAACACTAAATAATACAAAAATCCTAAAATTTTTTTAAAAACGATGATAACATAAAAAAATCTAGGAACCATGAAAAAAACTAAGAAAATATTAAAAAATTAATAACACATAAAACCTCTAAATAACATAAAAAGGTAAAAAATAAAAAAAACATAAAAAAGTCTCTAACTACCAAAGAAACCCTAAAAACCCTAAAAACCTTTTTAAACCTTAAAAACACTAAAGCCACCATAAAACCCTAAAGACTACTAAAAACTCTAAACCCTTTTAAAAACGTAAAAATATAAAAAAGCTCCAAAAACCGTAAATCCCCTAAAAAAATAAAAAAACCACACAAAATAAAAAAACCCTAAAACCTTAAGAACTCGAAAAACCTAAAATCACTAAAAACCCTAAAAACTAAAAAAAATCCTTAAAAAATCATGAATACATAAAAAACCCTAAAAACCATATAAGCCCATATAACCCTAAAACCATTAAAAACATAAAAGACTTAAAAATTTTAAAAAAAATAAAAAACACTAGAAAACCTAAAAATTCCTAATATCCTAAAACCCTTAAAAAATCTAAAAATCACTAAAAACCCCAAAAAACAATAAAAAATATAAAATTAACAATATATCCCTAAAAATGTTAAAAATAATTGAAACCCCTAATAACCCCTATGAATACCTTAAAAACTAAAAAACATTTAAAACTCCTAAAAACCAAAAAATACTAAAAACCCTAAATTTCCTATATAGACCTTAAATACCCGAAAAAACCCATAAAAATAATTTAAACCCCTAAAATGTTAAAAATGAAAAAATGAATTAAAACACTAAAAAATAAAAAATACCCTAAAAACCATAAATACCATAAATACCTAAAAAACCTCTAAAATTGATAAAAATAATAATAAACCCTAAAAACCATAAAATTACTAGAAACTAAAAAATGAAAAAAATGAGAAAAATGCAACAAACCCTTCAAATCCATAAAATTCCAAAAAAACAAAAAAAATCCAAAATAAAGCACTAAAAATACCTAAACATTAAAACCTATAAAACCCTAGAAATCCCATAAAAACCCTAGGAAACCCATAAAAATGTAAATAAAATTAACACTCCAAAAAAACCAAAACCCCAAAAAATAAAAAAAAACCAAAAAAACCATAAAAGACTTAAAAACATAAAATCGTAAAAACACATGAAACCCAAAAAATCCCTGAAAAAACTAAATCCCATTTAAAACCCTAAAAAATTAAAAACTCAAAAACTCATAAATAAACAAAAACCTAAAAAAACCTAAAAAAGAAAAAAACATAAAAACCCTAAAAACACTCAAAGTATCTAAATACAACAAAACGCCTAAAACTCCCAAAAATTCCTACAAATACCTAAAAATGTAAAAGACCCTTAAACCCTAGAAACCCATAAGAAAACTGTAAAACCTAAAAAATCTTAGAACCATTCAAGAACCTCAAAACCCTAAAATCACTAAAAATCCTAAAAACCCTAAAACCCCAAAAAATCCCTAAAACCCCAAAAATAATAAAATTCATAAAAATCCCTAAAAAGATAAAAAAACCTGAACAACCATGAAAACCCAATGAAACCAACAAAATCATAAAAATATAAAACCCGAAAAGCCCTATAAAAAACTAAAAAACATAAAAACTCTTAAAATGATATGAAAAACGATATAAATACAAAAAGACTATAAAACCCATAAAACCCATAAAATCACTAAAACCCCTAAACCCCTAAAAACACTAAAAAAACTAAATACCCTTTAATCTCCTAAAAATGTTAAAATACTCTAAGAACCCTAGGAAAAACATTAAACCCTTAAAATCCATGAAATTCCAAAAAACCCCTAAAATCGCTAAAAACATAGAAAAACCTAAAACCTAGAAAAGGAATAAGAAAACGTGAAAAATATAAAAACACATAAAACATCTAAAAATCCCTATAAAAACAATAGAAGCAAAAATCCTTAAAATCCCCTAAATACCATAAAACCCCTAGAATGATTAAAAAACCCTAAGAACCATAAAATACTAAAAATCATTAAAAAATATAAAAATCTTTTCAATACCCACAAATGTTAAAAAATACTCGGAGACCCTAAAAACCTTTAAAACTATACAAATAATAAAAACCTTAAAACCCATAAGACCCTAAATCCCTTAAAAACCCATACAAACTCTCAAAACCCCTAAAATACTAAAAACACATAAAAATCCATAAAAACCAAAAAAAAATATAAAAAAACCAAGAATAATTGGAAACCCTGATAGTACACTAAAAAAATAAAGTACATAAACATCGATAAAAACACGAAAAATTCTAAAAACCCTAAAAAGCACCGAAAAAACCTTAAATCCCTCAAAATCCCTAAAATCATAAAAAACCAAAACAATCTTAAACAAATCCCACAAATACCTAAAAATATAACCCTAAAACCCTAAAAACCCCTATAAAACCTTAAAAAATAAAAACACATTAAATCCTTGAAAAACATAAAATTTCTAAAAACCCTAAAAACCAATAAAAACCACTAAAACCATTAAAACCCAAAGAACAACATAAATACACACAAAATCCTTAAAACAACTAAAACATTAAAAATCTAATAAATCATTAAAAGAATAATAAAATAGAAAAACACTAAACACCCAAAAAACAATAAAAACCTAAAAACACATGAAACCCCCCAAAAAATTAATAAAAAACACAAAAACACATAAAAATCCTAAAAACCCCTAAAAATACCTAAAAAAATAAAATCACTATGACCCTGATTAACCCTAAGATAACCATAAAAACATAAAAACACATAAAACCCCTAAAGAACCTAAAAATGCTAAAAACCTTAAAAGCCCTCAAAATCAAAAAAAAATCAATATAATTAAAAAAATCTTGAAAAACCAAAAAAAAATACCTAAATGCAAAATATCCTAAAAACCCAAAAAACCCCAAAGAAAACCATATAAACCTAAGAACAACTAAAACTTCCAAAACCCCCTAAAAATTCTTATAAGAATTACAAAGTTATTCAAACCCAAAAAAAGGATTAACGTCCACTAAACCACTAAAAACCCATTTAACCCCTAAAATAATTTTAAAACTATGAAAAAAAAGATTGAAAAACCTATCCAACTCAAAGCACCCCAAAAAATCAAAATAAACCATAAAATCCCTAAAAACTATAAAAAACACTAAAACCCCTCAAAATCCCTAAAACAGTAAAAAACCAAAAAAATAAAAAAATCCTTGAAAATATAATAACCCCTAAAAACCCCCAAAGAAAACATAAAAACCTAAAAACAAAAAAAACCCAAAAGAACCTAAAAGCAAATAAATACTAAAAAATCCATAAAAGTTACTAAAAACATAATAAACTACAAAACCCTAAAAAACAATAACAAAACATTAAAACCTAAAAAGACATAAAAAATATTAATAACCTAAAAATAATAAAAACAACAAAAAGACCCTAAGAACCTAAAACCCCATTAAATTACATAAAACCCCTAAAACCATAAAAACCAAAAAAACTCAAAAATCCCTAAAAACCAAAAAACCCAAAAAATAACACTAAAAACATTAAACGCCCTAAAATTCCCTAATACCCCATTAAATCCTAAAAAATCCATAAAATCCCAAAAAATTAAAATACCTAAACATCCTAAAATAACATGAGAAAAACATAAAAAACTAAAAACACATAAAACTAACAAAAAACATAAAAAACTATAAATACACTAAAAATCCTTAAACCACCTAAAACCCCTCAAATTCCTAAACATGCTAAAACCCATTAAAATCCAGAAAAAAACTTCTAAAAATTCCAAAATTTATTAAAACATTTTAAAACCCTAAAAACCTTTAAGAAACCCTCAAAACCCAAAAAAAACCAAACCCCTAAAAACTAAAAAATTCTAAAAACCCTAAAAAAATAAAAATAACCGAAAACCATAAATAAACCGAAAAACATTAAAACCCCTAAATACCCAAAAAACCTAATACCCCACTATAACTCCAAAAACACCTTTAAAACCAAAAAAGATAAAAAAAACTCTAAAACCCATTAAAACCCAAAAAAAACCTAAAAATCCAATAAAAGAATCAATACCATTAAACACCTAAAAACTATAAAACCCTCAAAATATCTAAAACCCAAAAAATTAATTAAATTCCTAAAAACCCATAAAAATCATTAAAAACATAAAATCCCAAAAAAATTGAAAACCCATAAAAACCCCAAAAAATATATAACCACTTAGATTCCTTAAAAACCTAAAATATACTAAAACCCCAAAAACCCTAAAAACCATTAAGAATAATCAAAATTCCAAAGAAGTATAGAAATCATAAAAACAAAAAAAATATCTAAAAAACCCTTAAAACAAAAGAATCCCTAAATACCATAAGATATACGTATATATACTTGAAAACCCTAAATACCAAGAAAAACCTGAATGACTATGAAAATACCTAAAATAATAAAAACCATAAAACACATAAATTTTCTTTAAAGCTCCTAAAAAAACATAAAAACATAAAAACCCATAAAACCCCTCAAAACACTAAAGAAAATCTTAAAACCCAAAAAACACAATAAGCCTCTAATAATCAGAAAATACGAAACACCCTAAAAATACAAAAAAAAACCATAAAAACCATAAAAACCATAAAAATGCCAAAGAACCAAAAAACCTATAAAGATCTTAAAAGATCCCTAAAAACTATAAAATCACAAAAAACCTGAAAACCACTAAATCCCCATAATAAAACATTAAAACCCTATAAATTATTAAAACCCAAACAAACCTTAAAATTCTTAAAATATCCTAAAACCCCAAAAACCATAAAACCATAAATCCCAAAAAACTATAAAAACCCAAAACCCATAAAAACCCTAAAATCCCACTAAATGTTTTGAGAAACTATTAAAACCCCTAAAATGTTAAAATACTCTAAAATCCCTTAAAACCCTAAAAAATAAATAAACCCCTAAGAACCCAAAACCATAAAAACCTAAAAACCCTGAAAGTCCTTAAAAACCTTACAACCCCAAAAAACCTAAAGAGACCATAAAAATAAATAAAAATGCAATACACCAAAAAACCCTTAAAAACCCAAAGAAAACCATAAAAACCCAAAAAACTAATTAAAACCCCTAAAAGACTATATAACTATAATAACCAAAAAACCCAAATCCTGAAAATCATCAAACCCTTAAAATACATAAAAAACCAAAAAATCTGAAAAAATCATAAAAATACTGACAATTCCAAAAAATATTAAAAAACACTAAAACCCATTAAAACCCTTATGAAAATATTAAAACCCTAAAAATCTACAAAACCATAAAACACTACAACCCCAAAAGACCCTAAAACCCTAAAACCCCCTAAAACCAAATAAATAACTAAACACTTTAAAAACCATAAAACCGATAAAAACAATTACAACCCACCAATTTCAAAAAAAAAATTAAACCCCAAAAAAATGATAAATACATTAAAACCCCCCAGAAAAAAACTAAAATTGAAAAACCCTGAAGAATGATAAAACCTCTTAAAATCCATAAAAACCATAAAAACACAAAAATCCAAAAAATACATAAAAATACATAAGAAAATAAAAACCCTAAGACCCCTTAGAAAAACATAAAAACCAAAAATCCCCTAAAAATCCTTAAAACATCTAAAAAGTGATAAAAATCCCTGAAAACATAAAAACAATATATCCCATAAAACCCCAAAGAAATGATTAATAAACTGAAGAACATTAAACCCCTAAAGAACCTAAAAAATCAAAAAATACCCTAAAAACCATAAAACCCCTAAACCCCTTAAGACGAATAAATACCCAAAATTCCCTAAATACTCTATAAATCCATGAAAACCCAAAAAAATTCAAAACCCCCAAAAAACACAAAAAACCATTAAAACAATAAAAGACACTAAAAAGCCTCAAAATCCCTAAGACCCCTAAAAATAATAATATTCCTAAAAATCCCTATAGAATACCTAAGAACATAAAAAACCAAAAAGTACTAAAAACCCCTATGAAAACCATAATGTATTAAAAACACTTAATGCCCCTAAATCCCTAAAAACCGCTAAAAACCTTAAAAACCCAAAACCCATAAAAATATTTAAATCCCTAAAAGTTCCTAAAACCTCTATGAATCATAAAAATAATAAAACATCCATAAAAATCCCTAAAAATGTAAACAAACATGAAAGATCTTATGAAAATCTTAAAAACCAAAAAACACATTAAATCACTAAAAACCTAAAAGTACTAAAAATGGAAAAACCCTAAAAAGACCCAAAAACCCTTAAAAAAAATTCCCCTAAAACCCATACAAATACAAGAATACAATTAAAACCCTTAAAACCCACTAAAAACTCTAAGAACCCATTACATCCCTAATAAAATTAAAAAACTCTATAAAACCACTAAAACCCAAAAAATACAAAAAATCCAATGAACTAAAAAACCCATAAAAACCAAAAAAACACCTAAACCCCCTAAAAACAATAAAACCCTCAAATTTAATGGAAGCCTAAAAGCAGAAAAAATCCTTAAAACCTCTAAAAACCATTAAAAACATTAAAACACTAAAACCCATAAAAACCCATAAGATAAACATAAAAAACCTAAAAAACCCTTAAGACCCCTATAAAACCTCAAAAGTGCTAAAAACCCATAAAAACTATAACACCCCAAAACCCCCCATAAATTCTCCGAAAATGATAACAACCCATCAAAACCCTAGATCCCTAAAAAACCTAAAAACCCTGAAGACCCAAAAAACCATAAAAATAAAGGCACTTAAAACTCATAAAACACTAAAAAAGAAAAAAACTAAAATCCTAAATACCCTAAAAAAACCACAAAAACTAGAGAAATGATAAAAACCTAAAAACACTTTGAAATAGAAAAAACGTTAAAAATGGTAAAACACTTAAATCCCCCAAAATCACTAAAACCCTAGAAAACTGTAAAAATAAAAAAAAATCCAAAAAAATTCCTAAAAAATATAAAAAAACCCTAAAACCCCAATAAAATCATAAAACATTAAATCCCAAAAAACACATAAAGCCCCAAATAATACCCTAAAACCCTAAAACATCTAAATCCAATAAAATCCTAAAAAATATTACAAACCCAAAATACCCATAAAAACCCGGAAACACCCAATTAGTGTTAAACCATTTAAAACCCCTAAAATGTTTAAAAACTCTAAATAACCTTAAAAACATTTAAAATACACAAAGAACCCAAAAAAAAATAAAAACCATTAAATCCCCTAAAAACCTCAAAATCACTAGAAACCCAAAAAAGCCATAAAATTCTAAAAGCCCAAAAATTACCTATAAATGTAAAACCCCCAATAAACTATGAAAAACCCTAAGAAAACATTAATGCCCAAAAAATAATTAAAATCCCTAAAAATAAAATCAAAAAAAGCTAAAAACACTAAAAACCTGAAAAAAATCCTAAAAACCCAATAAAAAGTAAATCCACTCAAAATCACAGAAAAATGAATAACAATCCGGAAAAATCCAAAAAATACCTTAAAAATAAGAAAACATGAAAACCCTAAAAAATCCTAAGAAAAACAATAAATATTAAAAGAACATAAAACCCCAAAAAACTTAAAAAATGATAAAACCCTAAAAACAGTAAAAACCCTAAAACCCCTAAAAACCATGAAAAATATCAAAGAACCTAAAACCCTAAAAACCATTAAAAACACTAAAACCCCTTTAAACCCCTAAAAATGTTAATTAACTCTGAAACACCATTAAAACCCTAAACACTCAACAAATACATTAAAACCCCAAAAAACCATAAATACCCAAAAATCCCTCAATATCCCGAAAAAACCTAAAAACACTAAATATCCATATAATCCATAAAAACATAAAAAAAAACTTCGATATCCAATGAAACATAAAAAATCCTAAAAACCCGGAAAACATAAAAAAAGATAGAACCATGAAAACCCCTTAAACAGCTCAAAATCCCTAAAAACCCTAAACACTCCTAAAAATTATAAAAAATCACTATAAATCTATAAAAATGTAAAAAATCCGTAAAACCCTGGAAACCCCTATGAAATCCTTAAAAAATAAAAAACAATACTAAAATTCCTAAAAACTAAATAAACTCTAAAAAACTAAAATACCATAATAATACTCTAAATCATATAAATCTTAAAAACCACTAACAATAATAAGAACCCATAAAAACAAAATAAAACCCTTAAAAACCTAAAAAACACGAAGAAAGTTAAAAACATTATAAACCCCTAAAAATGTTAAAAATTATTAAAAACCATAAAACCCACCCCACCCCAACGTGCCAAATCCTAAAACACCTATAAAAAAACAATCAAAATCTCTAAAACCCCAAAAACCCCTAAAATCCATAAAAATCACAAAAAATACCAAAAAATCCATAAAACATAAAAAACCATAAAACATCTAAGAAAACCTTTACAAACTAAAAAACCCTAAACCCAAAAATACATAAAAAAATGCTAAAAACCCCTAAAAAACACTTGAAACCCTCTAAACCCATAAAAATGTTAAAATATCTATGAAATATTAAAAACACCTAAAAAACTCAAAAAACCCTAAAACCCCAAAAAATCATAAAAAACATAAAACCCTAAAAAACCCAAAAAACCCCTCAAAATCAACAAAACCATAAAATCACATAAATATTATAAAAATCCCTAAAAAACATTAAAAATCCTAAAAACCGTAATAAACTATAATAAAACCAAAAAACACTTCTACCCCTAAAAACATAAAAAATTAACAATCCTAAAAACCATAAAAAACTGTCAAACACTTCAAAATCCCTAAAGACCCTAAATATCGCTAAAATGAAAAAAACAATAAATCGATTTTAAAATCCCTCAAAATCAGTAAAAGGATAAATCCCCCAAAAACCATAAGGAATCCTTAAAACCCAAAAATCACTTAAAACCCCTAAAAACCCTAAAAACACTAAAACCCCTAAAACCCCAAAAATGACCCTTGACACCCAAAAACCCATAAATCTTGAAAAATACATAAAATATACTAAAATACAATATGAAGAATAAAAATATAATAAAAACTCTAAAAACAATTTAAAAACCTGAAATGTAAAAAAACTATAAAAACATTAAAAACAATAAAAAACTCAAAAAACCTAAAAGCCACAAACAACCCTAAATCCCCTAAAAAAATAAAAACACAAAAGCGTCTCAAAATCCCAGAAATCCCTAAAACCCTAAATATCCTAAAAGATAGAAAAATATCCCTAAAAATATAAGAAACTAAAAAACATGAATAAAAACCTATGAAAAACATAAAAACCTAAAAATACATGAAATACCAAAAAACATAAAAACACGAAAAATCAATAAGAAATCCTAAAAACCATGAAAACCCATAGAAATGTAAAAACATTAAAAATACCTAAAACCCCACTAAAAACAGAAAAACCCTTTAAGAACCCAAAAAAATATTAAAAAAATTAAAATAATCGTAAAAACCCTAAAAAAATCCAAAAACCCAAAAAATCCGAAAAAAAACATAAAAACATAACAATCCCTAAAAACCCTCAATGTACCTAAACACCCATAAAGATCCTAAAATCCGAAATAATACCTAAAACCTAAAAAACCAGAAAACCCATTGAAAACATTGAACAATGGAAAAACATATAACCCCTAAATAACCTTAAAATGATAAAAACCCTTAAAACCGTAAATAACCTTGAAAACCATAAAAATCCCTAAAAACCATAAAAATCATAAAAACCCCTAAAAATCCATAAAAACACAAAAACCCTAAAAACCCAAAGGAAACCTCAAAAACCTACAAATAACTTAAAACCCCTAAAAACCTAAAAAATCCTAAAAATCCTAAAAAGAATCTAAAAACCTTAAAACTCCTAAAAACCATAAAAAACTAAAAAACCTAAGAAATACCTATAATCCTTATAAATCCAAAAATGACACTAAAAACTCTAAAAATCATTTCAACACATAAATAATATTAAAAACTCTAAAACCCTTAAAAACCCTATAATACTCAAAAAACCATAAAACATCCTATGAACCTAGAAACCCTAAAAAGACTTCAAAATCCCTAAACCCCCCTAACACAAAAAAATTATAAAAATCCCTTAAAATTTCTAGAAACATGAAAGCCTAAAAAAATAAACCCCCAAAAATCCAAAATAAACTAAGCACCCTAAATAACCATAGAAACCCCCTTAAACCCCTAAAAATACCAAAAAAATCCCAAAAGGCATAAAAAATCCATAAAAATCCCTAAAAATCCCAAAAAACATTAAAAACCTCTAAAAACAATAAAAAAATATTTACATCCTTAAGACCCTAAAACACTTAAAACCCATGAAAACGAAAAAAGAACTAAAAATACAAAAACCCTAAGAAACCATAATAACCCTAAAACCCTAAAAACCCCTAAATACACTAAATACCCTAAAACCCCTAAAAACCTTAAAACCCCCCAAAAATCTCTAAAAACCATTTAAACCCACAAAACATTAAAAAACTCTAAAAATGGGAAAACCTTATAAAACTCCACCCCCCTGAACCTAAAAAACCATAAAACCCCTAAAAATGATGAGAACCCCATAAAACATTCAAAATCTCTAAATCCCCATAAAATTTATAAAAAACCCCCAAGAATCCCAAAAAACAAAAAAAATCCTAAAATTCAGGAAAAACCCTAAGAAAACCATAAAACCCTTAAAACCTGTAAGAAACATAAAAATGCTAAAAACCCATAAAACCATAAATACCCTAAAAACCCACAAAATTCCAAAAAAACCCCTACTAACCCATAAAATAAAAAAAATAACTAAAAACCCCAAAAAACATAAAAATCCTGAAAACCCATAAAAATATTTGGAAAACATTAAAAAACTAGAAAAACATAAAAGCATTAAATCCGAAAAAGTATAAACCTGTAAAACCCAAAAAGCTCCCCAAAACCCTAAAAACCATAAACCCCTTAAAAAACCTCAAAAACCATAAAAATCCATAAAAACCACTAAAAATATAAAAACCATTTAATCCCCTCAAAACATCAAAAAACTAAAAAAAACCTTTAAACCCTAAAAAAACCAAAAACCCAAAAAACATAAGAAACTCTAAATACCATAAAACCCCCCCAAAAAAATTGTTAAAATCCATAAAACCACTAAGAACTATAAAATTCCTCCAAAATCCTAAAAATACATAATAATTTAAAAACCTATAAAACCCTAAAAACCCTTGAGAAAAAATTAGAAACATAAAAACACATAAAGACCATAAACAAACTAAAAAACACTAAAAACCACGAAAACCCAAAAATCCAAAAAACACTCAAAATCCCTAAAAACCCTAAAAACCATAAAACCACTTTAAAATACCTCAAAATCCATAAAAACATTAAAAGATTTAAAATCCTAAAAACCCATAAGAGATCCATAAAAACATAAAAACAATTAAATGTTCTTAAATTCTCTAAAAAACCCACCGTCCCCAAAAAAACCCTCAAATAACATTAAAAACCATAAAAACACAGAGAAACGTTATAAATCCCTAATAACCCACAAAATCCAAAAAATCACTAAAAAATAAAAAACCCCATATATATTTAAAAATTTAAAAACACTAAAATCCATCAAAAACACTGAAAAAATAAAAAAAGGCCATAAAAACTATAAAATCCTAAAACCCATAAGAACACTGAAAACACTAACAACCCTCAAAATACCTTAAAACCTAAAAAAACTAAAAAAACCTAATTATCCCTAAAAACATAAAAATAATAAAAACCCATAAAAACCCTAAGAAACAAAAACATAAAATCATTTAAAACACCTCAAAACACTAAAAACCCCAACGAACCTTAAAAACCTGAGAAACCCACAGTATCATTAAAAATCCTAAAATCCCTAATAATCCTAAAAATCAATAAAAATATAAAACACCCTAAATAACTAGAAACCCCATAGAAAACCATAAAAATAAAAAACACTTAAATCCCATTAAAACTAAAAACCCTAATAACCCTATAACCCATTCAAAACACCTAGAAAACCCCACACCCCCTAAAAGCCATAAAAATCACTAAAACCATAGAAAACTAATAACCCATAAAACCTAAAAAACACATGAAAATCCCATAGAATGACATTAAAACACTAACTACGTTAAGAACACTAAAAGCTCAAAAAACCCAAAAACCCAACAAAAATAAATCCCCTAAAATATAAAAACCCCTCAAGATCCTAAAAACCTAACTAAAAATCATAAAAAAATCCCTAAAATTCATTAAAAGCATAAAACTACTAAAAATCCATAAAACCCAAAGAAAAACTTAAAAAATAAAAACACTTAAAAACCATAAAAGCCTAAAAAATTTCAAAAAACCATGAAAATTCTAAAAATAGAAAAAATAACTCAAAAACACAAAAAAAATCCCTAAAAACCTAAAAATCATAAAAATCATAAACATCCCCAAAAACGTAAAAACCCCTAAAACCTAGAAAAAACACAAATAAAACATTAAAAATATAAAAAAATTAAACCCCTAAAAAACATAAAAACACTGAAAACCCTAAAAACCTTAAATGACCCTAAAAACACTAAAAACCCAAAAACTCTTCAAAATGTTAAAAAACCATAAAAGCCATGATAACTATAAAATTAACTAAAAATATTATAACAATTTAAACCCCTAAAAATATAAAAACTCTAAAAAACTTAAAAAATCCTAAAAACTCGAAAAAACTTTTAGAACTCCCCAAAAATCCAAAAACACCCAAAAACCCTAAAAACCAAAATACTCTTAAATTCCATAAAAACACTAAAAACCCTTAAAAATTCCTAAAAATACTTTAAAACATTAAAAAAATTAAAAATCATGAAAAAACCTAATAAAACTTTAAACACCTAAAACCACTAAAAACCCTAAAAATGATTAATACTCTAAAAATTCTAAAAACCCCTAAAAGTCCCTAAAAGTCATAACTACCCCTAAACCCATTAGAAACTCTAGAAACCGATAAAAATTTTAAAAAAGAAATAAAAACTCTAAAAAGTCTTTAGGACCCAAAAACATTAATAGCTATAAGAAATATTTAAGACCAAATAAACTAATAAAAACCCAAAAAAAACACTTAAAACCCCTAAAAATCATTAAAACCCCTAAACCACCATAAGAATCCTAAAAAATCCTAAAAAACTCTAAAATGTAAAAACACATAAAAACATTGAAATCCCCTAAAAAACCTAAAAAACAAAAAACCCAAAAAACCCATAAAATGCAAAAAATTCTAAAAAAAAAAAAATAAAGACCATAAAACCCACAATATCCATAAAAACACAAAAAAAACCACAAAAATACTAAAAATTTACTAAAATTTCCCAAAACTATAAAAAAATCTTGAAAACCCGTAATAGGACCATAAAACCTAGAATAGCTTAAAACCTAAAAAAACATAAAAAATAAAAACAACAATAAAACCTCTAAAAACTATAAAATATATAAAAGCCCTAAAACCCATAAAAATATTAAAAAAATAAAAACCCTAAGAAGAAAATAAAAAATCTAAAACCCCCTAAAACATTAATAAACACTTTAAAATCATGAAACCTAAAAAACACAAAAAAACCATAAAACCCCAAAAAAACCAAAAAAAAGATCAAAAAATCCCTAAAAACCCTAAAAATCACTAAAACAGTGAGAAAGCATGAAAAAACAAAAAAACTAGAACAATTAAAACAACTAAAAAACCAAAAAATACTAGAAAACCTAAAACCCACCAAAACATAAGAATTCCTTAAAATCACTAAAACCCCTAAAAACCCTTAAAATCATAAAACATGTCTAAAATCCATAAAAAGGTAAGAAAGCCTAAAATATACTAAATCCCCTAAAACCCTTAATACACTAAAACCTCTACAACCATTAAAGGCCCTAAAACCATAATATCCCTTAACAATTATAAAAACCCTAAAACTAATAAAAAACATAAAACCCTATAAAATACTAAAAGCCATTAAAATCTCTTAAAACCCATTAAACCCTTAAAATTTTCGAAAAAATATAAAAAACATTAATCCCCTAAAAACAAAAAAGAAACCAAAAGACCCAAAAACCCAAAAAACCAAAAAAACCTTATAAACCTTAAACCCCCTTAAATTCCCTAAAATTCATAAAACAATAAAAATACCTAAAATCCCAAAAAAAAATTAAAAAACCCCATAAAACCCATGAAAACCCTTAAGAAAAACGTAAATAACTATAAATAATTAAAACCATTTAAAAATATAAAAATCTATAAAACCCTAAAACCCCTCAAAATCCCTAAAATCATAAAATTCCTAAAAAATACCTAAAAGTCCCAAGTAAAGAAAAAACCCTAGAAACCTAAAAACCCTTAAGAAAACCTCAATACCCAATGAAATATAAAACCCCTAAAAACATAATCATCCCTAAATCCATTAAAACCCCAAAAAAGACCCAAAACCCCTTAAAATCATAAAACCCCTAAAACCCATAACAAACCTAAAAACCCATTAAATTCCTAAATTCACACTAAATACTAAAAAACTCTTTTAGAATCCTAAACCAATAAGAAAAACTAAAAAATACCTTAAAAACCCTAAAAACTAAAAAACCCGTAAAAACCATAAAATCTATAAATATCCTAAAAACACCCAGAAACCCTCAAAATACCTAAAACCCAAATGAATAAAAAGTATACTAAAAAACATAAAAACCTTGAAAACACATAAGAAAACTTTAAAAACCTAAAAACACTCTAAATACCTAAACAGATAAAAATGATAAAAACCCTAAAACCCTTAAAATCCAAAAAAACCATAAAAACCATATAAGTCCAAAAAAAGTAAAATACATAAACACATAAAAACCCATAAAATCTTGAAAAAAATAAGAAAATTTGAAAACCAAAAAACACATAAATCCCCTAAAAACCTAAAAATTCTAAAAACACTAAGAAACCCTCAAAACCTCAAAACCCCTAATAACCACAAAACCCACAAAACCCTAAAACCCCATTAAACACCAAAAAACTCACTAAAAACTCTAAAAAACATTAAAACCATTAAAGTACTAAAAAATGAATGAAACCTTTAAATCTATACAATACTCAAAATCCCATACAACCCCTGTCTCGCGGCGCACGATGAGGTTGTGGGGAAGAAACGTGCGCTACCGATGGTTGATAAGATAAGGTTGGGTCATACTTAATCACTCATGTCTGGTGCACTGTTTTCCACCTCGAAATGCCCAACGGTTATATATCTAGTAATACATAGAATTTATTTCCAAAGGCAGAAATTTTCTGGGTGGTTTGACCAGCAATGATTAAGAACTCACATTGGACAAGAGGATGGGATGTTGGGCTCATCGCACCCTTTTGTGGGGAATTATTGCCTATTATGGGACTCTCTTATAGATTTAAGACGTATTCATATGTTCGTGAATCTTTGGTTTATACCCAAGCATAGTATCCACGGATTTCTCCTGATTGGAAATGGTCAACTAGACGTTGGGAATCATAATCATTAATGCCCAAGGTTTACCACCCCTCATTGGATTAATGACCCCGAGGAGTCTGGACTCATTGAGGAGGCACTAGGGTTGGTGCGGTAAACCAACGTGAAGATAGTCGGATCATCCAGTTGTTGGTCTTGAACCTCAGGGAGGCTTCCTACATACCCTTCCTAGGAGACAGGGGTCAAAGTCCACATAGTTCAGATTGGGGTGTCAAAGAATCGACATGAAGGTGGAACCGAGGGATGGTAATCCTTAAGGGTCTGACGGTGATAGAGCTTGAACCTCCTGGGAGGCTTCCTACGTACCCTTCCTAGGAGATAGGGATCGAAGTCCATGTAGTTCGAATGAGTGGTGCATACGCTCTGAGGTAGCCCATAAGAGGATGTCATGGTCGATGCTTACTCTAAGCCCACGTAAGTCATTCCTGGTGTGAGAAACAAGAGGCGGCGGGGACCAGACGATCACGTCGTGAAAGTTGCGTCTGTGAGAAGTGGAGTGGGGCTTACGCATGGAGCGGCCCATAAGGTCGGGGATTACTTTGATATGGACGCCCATTGGTGTCTTCCTCATGTCTGGCCATGAGGGAATCCTAACTTACTGGTGGGTTGAGGACCTTTACCTATGCGCTAGTGTACAAACGGGATAACGCCAAGGGTGTTGGAATCAGTCCGAACAAAGGGAGATGAAAAGTGTGAATTACATGCCCGACATTCGAAACATAATGAGGGTAGCATGTTGATGGAGGATAACTGCAGACCATGTTCGAAACACAGCATCCATATCACGTTAGCATGAAATGGGGATAAACAAATGAGGGTCGACTGCTGACCATGTTTGAAACACAGGACCTGACTCAAAGTGTCGTCCAAAGTCTTTCAGGGCATTGGCCCAGGACAGTAGGAGAGCCGATGCGGCATGGGACCATGCCGTTAGGGGGTCCCTTCATAAATGAAAAGGAATGAAGATCCGAATGAAGGACGTGCAAAGCATGGGGTGGAGTGATGGAATGTTTGAATGGATTACATCGCTCTTGAAATTATGCCACTGTAAACATGGCATGAGGCATCTTATGATTGGAGCATAAGGAATCTTTTGCATGGAGCAAGAGGCATCCAATTATTTAAAGATAGGGAATGCTATAGTTTATAGTCATGTAGAGAGGACTGTTCCTGTATAGTTTAACGTCATATTGATAGGACAAGGGCCATACAGTTTAACATCATGTGGTTAGGATGAGAGCCATACAGTTTAATGTCATGTGGTCAAGACGATGGCCATACAGTTTAACGTCATGTGGTCAGGATGAAGGCCATACACTTTAACGTCATGTGGTTAGGATGAGGGCCATATAGTTTAACGTCATGTGTTCAATACGAAATGGTTGGTGTGGGACTTACGTAAGGGCGGCCCATTCTGGATGAACCTAGAAAAATGAGCTAGGAAATGGGGGTTAAATGAGAGTCATGAGGAGTAGCGAGTGCATGGGGTTTTCTGCATGGGGCGGGCTGCGGAGGAGCTGGCCGCGAAGGGGCGGGCCGCGTAGGCGATGGCCGTGAAGGGGCTTTCCGTGAAGGAGCCAGCTGTGTAAGGATGGCTGAATGTGGCTCGTGGTTTGGTTGTGTACGAAGGGTGTCCGCGGAGGAGCTGTCTACGTGGGAGTTGGCCGCGAAGGAGTCGGTCTGTGAAGATTGTTGTCCGTGAAAAAGGTTATCTGCGAAGGATGGCCATGAAGGGCATCTGCAAAAGGGATGGAGCCCGTCCTACTTCGTGCCCGCGGAGGGATTCCCACCTCCATTTCGCGAACGACACTGGTCCGTGGAGGAGGTGTTCGTCCGTGAAGGAGATGGCCGCTATGGGTTGGCCGCGGAGGAGCTGGCTGCTTGTGGTTCGTGGACTGGTTTCTCCTCTCCGCGGAAGAGTTCATCCGCGGATGTTCACGAGACTTTACCGTTGGGAGCAATTTCTCCAGCGTCTCCCC
Source organism: Viscum album (assembly GCA_963277665.1). Taxonomy (NCBI): domain Eukaryota; kingdom Viridiplantae; phylum Streptophyta; class Magnoliopsida; order Santalales; family Viscaceae; genus Viscum; species Viscum album. Next base: position 1,959,207,545 of record OY728127.1, read on the forward strand.
ACGGGTTTTCACCCATCCTTCTTCTATTACTTTTGGCGCCACTCGGTGAATATTTATATAGTCACGAAGGGGATATGGCACATGACACTTTTTGCAGAAGCCCACGAAGGAATGCCCATCCACGAACGACTCGGTCAACCACGGATTTTTGGAACCGAGCTTTGCATAATTGCTCTGCGGCCGTGCACCACCCCACCTTTATCCCGCGAATGACAGCGGTCCGTGGAGGGGGCGGCTCGCGACGGTGGACCGGCCTATCACCCATCCTGCTTCGCGCCCGCGGAGGGTCCCCACCTCTATTTCGCGGACGAAGCTGGTCCACGAAATTGCGGGAGGTCGGTCTGCCGAACTGGCCGCGTGCTGTTTTTGGGAGTCGGTGGGTGGACTGGTTCGGTCCTTTTCCAAGTCTTACGGTAATTGGATTTACCCCTTGAGGAATTTTCAGGACCCTATAACCCCAAACACCATAAAAACCCAAAATACCCCTCAAAATCCATAAGAATCATAAAAACCCATAAAAATCCCTAAAACCCTAAAAATTCCATAAAAACATAAGAACACACTATAAAGCATGATAAAATCTAAGAAAACCTTAAAAACCTAAAAACACTTAAAGCCCCTAAGAAACCTAAAAATAGAAAAAAAAACCATAAAAATGATGAAAATACCATAAAACCCTAAAAAACATAAAAACCAAAAAAACCAAAAAAATATATTATAATCTCAAAAACATATAAAAACCCAAAAAAACAAAAAACTCTAAAAACCTATAATACCCTAGACCATTAAAAAATATTAAAAATATTTAAAACCGTAAAAACAAAAAACCGTAAAAACACAAAAAATCATAAAAACCCTAAAAATCGTAAAAAGCCTCAAAATCCCGGAAAAACAAAAACTTCAACAAATTCAAAAAAAGTCATAAATATCCCAAAAAACACAAAAAAAATCTAAAACCATAAGAAAACCTTAAAACCTATAAAATCTTAAAACATATAAAAACCTAAAAATGATAAAACCCCTAAAAACCCACAAAACCCCTTGAAAACCTAAAATCGCATAAAAACCTCATAACACACTAAAAATCACTAAAAACAATAAAAACGCAAAAAGACATAAAAACACTAATAAAACCTTAAAACTTGAAAATGATTAAAACCCATTAAAACCAAAAAAATGATAAAACCCCTTAGAAACTCTAAAAACCATAAAACCCTTAAATCCCTTAAAATAACCAAAACCCATAAAAACCATAAACACACTACGAACTCTAAAAACCCATTAATCCCCGAAAACCATTAAAAACTATTAAAACCTTCAAAAACCCTAAAAATCTATGAAAATTATCAAAACCCAAAAAACCATAAAGACCCAAAAACCCCAAAAAAACTCAAAATCCATAAAAAACTAAAAATCATAAATGTCCTAGATGCCCTAAAAATCTATCAAATCACAAAAGCCCCTAAAAACCATGAAATACATAAAGAAAACCATAAAACCTAAAAACAAATAAAACCCTTAAAAACCAGAAATGTTGAATACCCTAACAACCCTCAATACTGTTAAAATCCCAAAAAACCCAAAAAACCCATAAAAATCCTATAATTTTAAAAAATCCATAAAAACATAAATACTTCTAAAACCCAAAAAAACCATATGAAACCCTTAAAAACTAAAAACACTCAAAATACCAAAAATATAAAATAGATAAAACTCCTAAAAACATTAAAAATACATTAAAACCCTAAAAACACCTTAAACAATTAAACCACTAAAAAAATTAAAAACCATAAAAACCTGAAAAAATCCTAAAAACCAGTAAACCCTATAATATACATATATAAACCTAAAACCCCGAAACACTATAAAACCCCTTAAAACCCTCAAATCCATTAAAACACTAAAGCCATAAAATTTCTAAAAAATCCATGAAAAAAACTAAAAACACTAAAAAGAACACTAAAAACACTAAAAACCCATAAAAACCCATGAAAACCCTAAAAAACTAAAAAAAACACTAAAAAATAAAAATAAAAACCATAAAAAAGCATAAAAAATAAAAAAATTTAAAACACATAAAATCTAAAATAACACTAAAAACTATAAAAACCCTAAAACCCTAAAAACCATCAAAATCCTTAAAAATTGTAAAAACATAAAAATATTCCATAAAAAACATAAAATCTCAAAAACCCCGTAAAAATTATAAAAACCATAAAAACCAAAAAACCAAACAAAAAACCCCTGAGAAAACCCTAAAACCCAATAAAACAAAAAACCCACTAAAACTCCAAAAAACAATTAAACTCTAAAAAATGATTCAAAAAACATTAAAAAATAATATAAACCCCAAAAATTCAAAGAACTCTAAAAACACAATTTAATAATAAAATCCCTAAAAACCCACAAAATCCCTAAAACCCCTAAAAACTATAAAAATCCAAAAAAGCCCTAAATATCAAAAAAATCATTAAAATCATGAAAACCCCTAAAAACCCCTTGTAAAACATTAAAGATGTCAAAAGACCTTAACACCTCTAAAAACATAAAAATGATAAAAATACTAAAACCCACTAAACCCCCCAAAACCCTTAAATCCCATAAAACTCCTAAATACCTTAAAAACCCTTAAAATGCTTAAAACTACTAAAAACTCTAAAAACCATTTAAACCCCCCAAAAAGTTAAAAAACTCTAAAAAACATAAAACCCCTAAAAACTCCAAAAACACTAAATCCAAAAAAAACCATTAGATCCCTAAAACCCCAAAAAAACTTAAAACCCTAAAAACTTAAACACCCTAAAATCCCATAAAAATCATAAAAATGTCATTAAAATCCCTAAAAACATAAAACCATAAAAACACCTAAAACCCCTAATAAAATCAAAAAAACATTAACAAAACATAAATCCACTAAAAATATAAATAACACTAAAACATCCAAAAACATTGAAAACCCCTAAAAAACTAGAAACCATAAAAACTCCAACAAACCATTAAAAATCACAAACCCCTAAAAACCCACTAAAAAAATGAAAAACACTTAAACCCCAAAAAATGTTTAAAATCTATCTAAAAATTAAAATCCGTAAAAACTCAAAAAATGCCTAAATCCCATGAAAAAACCATAAAATCTCTTAAAACACTAAAAAAATACCCCCCCATAGAATCCCTAAAAACCATAAAAACATAAAATCTTAAAAATCCCTAAAATTACCAAAAAAATCCCAAAAAACATAAAACACCATAAAATCTTTGAAAAACCCAAATAAATCCTCAAAAATGAAAAAAAATAAACCCCTAAAAATCCTTAAGACCAGAAAACCCTAGAAAACCTTAAACCTGTAAAAACCCCTCAAAATACTTAAAACGACTAAAAACCAAAAAAATATGTCACTAAATACTTCAAAATTTAAAAAACATGAGAAACACTGAAAACCCTAATGAAAAACTAAACTAAAAACAATAAAAATCGTAAAAAACCTAAAAGTGAAAAATCGCATAATAAACCACTAAAACCCTAAAAATGATAATAATCCTGAAAACATTAATGCCCCATAAAACCAACCTAAAAAAATAAAATCCCAATGAAACCTAAAATATGTTAATAAATTTGCAAACCCCAAAAAAACATAGAAAAACCTGACAACCAAAAAAACCATAAAAACTCAAAAACCCCTCAAAATCCCAAAAAACCCTCAGAACAAAAAAAATTAGAAAAAATCCCTAAAAATAAAAAACCGATAAAAATCATGATAAACCCTAAAAAAACTTTAAAACCTAAGAAAAATTAAAATCATTAAAATCATTAAAACACTGAAAACCATAAAAACCATATAATCCAAAAAACTATAAAAACCCCTAAAACCCTAAAAACAAAAAAAGATCTATAAAAAACAATAAAAACACTAAATACTTTTTAAAAAAATAAAATTATAAAAACCCCTATAAACCTTAAAAACCTTAAAACACATAAAAACACAAAAAAAATCCCTAAAAATTTAAAAAATCCATAAAACCTTTAAAAATAATACAAACCCTAAAAAATCCCAAGTAATTTAAAAAACCCAAAAATAGCTTGAAACCCACTATGAAAACATTAAAAACATAAAAACTCTTAAAACCACTATACACATAAAAAAACCCCAAAATATCATTTTAAAAATCTAGGAACACTCAGTTACCAAAAACATCAAAATCCCATAAAAATTCTAAAAAGAATATAAAAATTCATAAAAATTTAAAAACATTTGAAAACAAATAAAACCCCTTATAAAACAATAAAAACCTAAAAAAAATTAAAACCCATAAAAACAAAAAAACACAAAAAAAACCCCAAAATGCTCTTCAATGTGCATAAAACCCACTAAAAACATTCAAACTCATAACCAACCATAAAAACCCTAAAACCCCACTACAAAGTCTAAAAATCCTTCAATTAGCCAAAAAAGTTAATAAAAATCAAAAGAACATTAAAACCCATAAAATATCAAAAAACACCGAAAACCCAAAAAATAATAAAACCCTCAAAACACTAAAAATCAATAAAACCCATAAAACCATAAGAATCATAAAATTCTAATACTTTAAAAAAAAAATGTAAAAATCCATAAAAAACAATAAAATTATAAGAAACCCTTATAAGCTTAAAAATACTAAATGCCCCTGAAACCATAAAAACTATAAAAACCCAAAAACCCTAAAAACCTAAAAAAACCTAAAACTCTTAAAAACCATAAAAACAAAAAATCTCATAAAAATAAAAAAACTACTAAAACTCTAAAATAGCATTAAACTCCTAAAAATGTTAAAAAAACTCTAAAAACCATAATAATTATAGAAAACTAGAAAAACACATAAAACCCAGAAAAACCATAAAATCCTCAAAAACCCAAAAAATCACTAAAAAACCAAAAAATCAATAAAACCCCTAATAACATAAAAAACCTAAAAAGGTCATATAAATTCCTATAAATTTTAAAAACCCTAATAAAATATTAAAAACATAAAATCACTTAAAACCCCAAAAAACGTAAAAGCAATAAAAAAACCCAATAAAACACCAGAAAACCCTTATATCCATTAAAACAATAAGACCCCTAAAACTATAAAACCCCCTAAAAACCCATAAAGACCTTAAAACCCCACTAAAACACTAAAATATCATTAATCCCTTAAAAATGTTAAAACCTCTAAAAAACCATTAAACACTAAAAAAACAAAAACCCAAAAAATCATAAATACCATAATTATCCCTAGAAAACATAAAAGACCATAAAAATTCTAAAAAGGCATAAAAATTAGTAAAAAAAACTTAAAACCATGAAAACCACTAATAAATCCCAAAAAAACATAAAAATACTTAAAACCCAGTAAATATAGAACATGCTAAAACCCCTAAAAAATGCTAAAACCCATAAAAACCCCTAAAAACTTAAATACCCATAATATATAATAAAATCCTAAAACCCAGTAAAAACACTAAAAACCATTTAGGACCCTAAAAATAATAAAGAATATAAATACACTTAAAAAGCTAAAAAAACTCAAAAAACCCGTAAAATCCCCAAAACCCATAAAAACTGATAAAAACCCTAAAATCATAAAAAATCTAAATGACACTAAAACCCCATAAATATATTAAAAATCCCAAAAAAATCAAAATTTAATAGACAATAAAAACACTAAACACCCCTAAGAAAACCTTAAAACATAAAAAAATTAAAACCCCTATAAACCCTAAAAACCCTAAATACCCCTAAAATCCATAAAACCCCATAAAAACCCTAAAAACCACTAGAAAAATAATAACCATTTTATCCCATCAGAAATTTAAAAAGTCTAAAAATCTTTAAAACCCTAAAAAACTGAAAAAAACAATAAATACACAAATTCAAAAAAAATAGAAAACAAACAAAAACCCTAAACCCCTCAAAATCCCTACAAACCCTAAAAACATTAAAATCATAAAAAACCCATAAGAACTGTTAAAAATGTAAAATACCCTAAAATCCCTGAAAACCCCCAAAAAACATTAAAAATTGAAAAACACTTAATACCCTAAAAAACCTGAAAAACTCTAAAAATACTAAAAACATTAAAACTCCAAAAATCCTTCAAAATCCTTATAAACCCTAAAAACCAATAATATCCTAAAAATTTATAAAATGCTTAAAAATGTAACAAACCATAAAATCCAACTAGATAACCATAAAACCATAAATTTTTTTAAACCCCTAAAATGTATAAAATGCTAAAAACACTAAAAAACACTGAAAACACCCAAAAATCCCAAATAAATACTAATAACCATAAAAATCCTAAAAACATCAAAGCCACTACTATCCCATAAAAACCCACTAAAAATCTAAAAAAATATAAACCCCAAAAAACATTACAATAATCTAAAAACCTTAAAACCCCTAAAAAATAAAAAACACTACACTCCCAAAAAACCATTATCCCCCTACAAACCCTGAAAACATTAAAATCATTCAAAATTCCTAAAACCCTAAAAAACATAAAAAATTATAGAAAATCCCTAAAAATCCTTTAAAATTTAAAAAACAAAAAATCCATTAAAACCCCTAAGAATGCCTTAAAAACATAAAAACACATAAAACCCCTAAAAATAAAAAATGATAAACATCCTAAAACCCTATAAATCCTAAAACCCCCAAAAAACACCTAATACATAAAAACCTTTAAACCCAATAAAACAACAAAAAACTATAAACCACTTTAGACCCCTAAAATCATTAAAAATATATAAAAACATTAATAACCCTAAATACCTTATAAAACCTCAAATAAACCATAAAACCATAAAAAGCTAAAACCCCTCAAAATCCCAAAAAAAAATAAATAAACATAAATGTCCTCAAAATCCATAAAAAACCCCAAAAAATATAAATTACTCTAAAAACCCTAAAAATACCAATAAAACCCTAAAAACATAAAAATACATAAAACCCCTAAAAACCAAAAAAAAATCTAATTACCATAAAACTAATAAAAAAATCCCAAAAAATCCCTAAAAATGAAAAAAAATTAAAAAACCATTAAAAACCCTAAGAAAACCATAAAAAACTAAAAAACCTTTAAACCCCTAAAAACAAAAAAAAATACTACAAACCCTAGAAACCCATAAAACCATACAAACCCCAAAAAAACCATAAAACCCCCTAAAACTCTATAAAATCACTAAAACCCACTAAAAAACTCTAAAAACCCATTAAACCCATAAAACCTTAAAAACTATAAAAACAGTAAACATCATTAAAAAACTCAAAAAACCCAAAAAAACCATAAATTCACTCAATGACACTAAAAAACCTCAAAATCCCAAAAATACCTATAAACTATAAATTTCATAAAATCCCTATAAATGTAAAAACTCCTTAAACCCAAAATAAAACTATAAAAACACTCCAAACTCATAAAAACGTGGTAACCCTAAAAACCCCTAAAACCTTAAAAACTCATAAAAACCTTAAAATACCCTAAAACCCCATACAAACATAAAAACCATTAAAAACTCTAAAACTGATTTAAACCCCTAAAACCATTAAAAATACTAAAAACCCATAAACCGCTAAAAACAAAAAAAAAACCCAAAACCCACAAAAACCCTAAAACCCCTCAAAATCCATGAAAATCATAAAAACATAAAATTAATAAATTTTCCTAAAAGTACCTAAAAACCAAAAAAAACCCCCAAAACCCCATAATAAATCCCTAAAAACCTAAAAATAATTAAAAATGATGAAAACCTAAAAAATACCAAAAAATCCTAAAACCCCTAAAAATCAAAAAACACATAAAACCCAAAAAATCATAAAAACCACAAAAAAAATATAACCCCAAAACCAAATATATTTATAAAAACCACTAAAAACTCTAAAATTCTCTTAAACACTAGAAAACGTTAAAAACTCTAAAAACCCATAAAAATACTAAAAACACAAAACCCCCTAAAATATCAAATAACCATAATGACCCCAAAAATCCTAAAAACCCTCAAAAACTGTAAAACCCCTAAATACACTAAAAATCATAAAAGGCCCTAATATCTCTAAAAATGTAAAAAACCCTAAACCCTTGAAAAATTAGATATATGATCTAGGACCCCCTATGATGTGTCCTAGGAACCTCATTGAATGTTTATATGTTGAGAACCTAGATATACATATGAAAACAAGTGAGAAGGGATATAAATGGTGGAAATTACGAAGAATGGAGAGATTTGGTCAAGGTAGAAACCAAAGTGATCCTATATCTATGAACTCTATCCCCAAGATGCCACAATGGTTGAAAAATCCACTGATAAGTCTAAAATTATGAAAGAACACAAATATTGCAAGAAAAACTCACCATAATAGCATTACTTCCATTCATTATGTTTAATGAGTATAAGGGGTGTCTATTTAAATCCAAATAGTTATAAAAAATTATAACCGATCATATCTACAAGTAAAATATCCTCAATTATGCTTTTGAATGTTTTGAAACATGCCCCTGACATTAAGGGAAAAGTATAAATCCCTTTTGGAAATTAAATACAACTAGCCCACCACTTTTTACATTAAAGATTCCTTTGTGTATTGGGCTTGAAATTTGTAGCATACCATATAACGGGTCTTTAATATCATGTTTTGGCCTTAATTAATGTAAACATAGGCATGGATTCTTCCCTGAAAAAAGGGTATTGGGTCTCCGCTTTGAATTCCATGATTATCCCATTTAAGGCCTTTTTTATTCTCTTGGCCTTCAAGCTTGTCATAAGGCTACCAACTCATCACAATGGGTATTGTGCAACCATGTTCATTGTTCCCTCCTAATCAAGTCTTCTTTTAACCCCTCAATACCCATGAATTGCATGATCCTCATCATCCCATCCCTCATAAAAAGGATTCATCCTCAAATCTAAAAATTCAAAGGGAGAAATATAAGCAACATTAATTGTGTCACTAACATATCCATACTTGTCGTGTAACTCAATATTATAGGAATTATAATCAATTTTCTCTAAGACTTGGAATTCCACATCACCTTATAGATGAAGTTTGGATTTTAACTGCTTTAAGAACCTCCATTTTATTAGTTTTTTCCATACAGAGCACCTAGATCAAATCTAGCTCATTTCCATCATTTCCTTACTTGATCACCATATTCTAGTGATAAATACACAACACAAGAATGAATTAATGGGTTAATAGAATTATTTGTTAAACATTATACCTTTTATAGTAGAATGATAGTCCCCCTACATCTATATCTCTCATTATCTCTATTTTTCTTGAAAATAAACTAGCTTTTCCCTCAATACTCATATTTTCCCTCTAATTTTCACTTTAGTTTTCAACTCTTTTATTTCCTTAATTTCATTGGATTTCACTCATCATTCCTTATTCACTATTTATTTTTACATTCTTTATATTTTTACCTCCCATTTATTTTTCTCTCGTTTTATAATCTATATTAATCGCCACTTGGTCTTGATAAGCTTGTAACATCCTCAAGGGTGTAATGATAAATATCCACTTGATGTAATCCAACTAATAATGGTTGGGGAATACATCATGTGTGACCCTCCTATAAAATTTACTAGGTCTAGTCAGTAAGATTTGAATATAATTCTTGGGAACAACATTACATATCACCTTTTATTCATACTTTCCTATAGAAAATGGAACTTGTTCTTTCTTAGCCACTTTAAAAAAAACTATAATTTAACCATTACAATATATAAGCCTTAGGATGCTTGTTTGTAGCTAAATTGAATTTATCAACCATCAAAACACTTTCTACTTTTTTGAAACTACCGCCATCAGTGATCATACTACATACCATATCTTGGATGAGGTATCTATTTTAAAAAATATACTCCATGTTCTCATAATCATGTTCTCCTTTGGGTTTAGCACTCATATCATGCCTTACCTCAAGCATTTCTCCATGTATATGGGTATCTATTTCCATATCTGAACACTCATCAAGTGGTGTAATTTCATATTCTATTGAGGTATCACTAAGAACATCTGTATCGTCCAAAATAATCATGGTCCTCTTATTTGGGAATTGTGGAGAAATATTTCAAAATCCTTGACATTTAAAACATTTTATATGATGTGATTTGGAAACAAAAGCACCCTCTATTTTACCTTTGGATTTAGAATTGAATTGTTTTGGTTTGGTCAAATCCTTTGGATTCATTTTTTTCTCCCTTATATTTTTTTGTGTTTTTGAATCCTTAGACATGATAGATGATTTATAATCCTTACTATAAGATGTATGGAAAATAATTCTTTCTTTTAGTTGCCTCGATGATTTAATATCCATGTGATGAGGATACTCCATATCCAAATAGTGGAACTTGTCCACTATGTATCAAATGTCATGGCAAAGTCCATTTAAAATCCTTGATATGGTGGCCTCTAGATCCTCCTCAATATTGTCATGAATCTTGATGATTTTTGTTTCTTTATTATACTCCTCAACACTGAATACTCGTTATTTTAAACCCTTCTTATTGAGGAAAAAATTGTAATAATAGTGGCTTTAAATAAATCACTTTTTAATTTCTACCTTCATTACCTCCCAAGTATGGATAGGTCTTTCCCAACTTTTTTTCAACTCACTTTTAATTGGTCCTACCAAATAATAGCATTGTCAGTGAATTCCACAATCTTAATCTTTGCATTGTTTTCCTATTAATAGTTATGGCCACCAAAAATATACTCTACCTTTCATTCCCATTAAATGTATGTTTTGGTGTTATTATTACCAAGGAATGAAGGGATCCTAAACAATAATCCTCTAAGATCATTTGCTTTCCTCTATAGTGGTTTATTTTATCGAATTGGTTACCCATAAAAATCATAGAAATCATCCTCTTCTTCAATGACCCTCCTCCTTGGTTGTACTATATAATTAGAAGGGTATTTAAATTCATCCATTATTATATCAAACATTTTTAATTTTTATTGTACATCCCTCATGAACTAATTAATATTTCTTTCATTCATGTTACTCACCTCCTCCATTTATTAATCCTTCATGAAAATTTTATGACAAATGAATACATACCTCACACACTTTGTCACGTGTTTACACTTAAAATTATTTTGTTCACTCAAGTTTCACTTAATTTTGTATTTTTTAACAAAAATGTAACAATATTTCATTTTACAACTCAAATTTATTAATATAGAGTTAATACCCAATTCCCAAAAATCTAAAGGATTTTTGGAGTTTATAAATCTTGATTTAGAATTTAAATATAAAATTCAAAATGGAATCAAGAGGAAAATGTTGTTAGGGGGAGATAATAGAGGAACATCGATTTTAAATGGAAATAGGACTCTAGATGTTGAAATTTTTTAAGACTTTATTTTTGAGCCATTTTTTTAATAAATGAAGTAGAAAAAAAAGATGACTTTTCAAAATTTAAAGGTAATAGACACAATAATTTGAAACATATAATGGATTCAAATTGAGAGTTTCTATATAACATCCAACCCCTCCTCATTGTCTTATGAAGTGATGGGAGAGCTACTAGGCCTGAGGTGACATACCGAAGACACCAAAGGGTGGAAATAAATTCCAAGGCACTCATAAATAGTTGGTGGATGAATTTATATTTTAAGTTAAAATTATCAAACCAATATAAATGTAACAACCAATATTCTTAATGATGCATGAGTAAAAAAATTAAATTCAACACAAGACTAAACTACAATATAATATTAGAGTACATGTTGAATCAATATGTCATAACCATTGTAAATAAATTATAAAAACAAAAAATATAACAAAGACACCAAAAAAACGGAAAATATTATCTAATATCCAAATCCACATTCCTAGCACAAGGTATCAAGATGAATCATCATTGAACTGGGATACCCTGCATTTACCTTTGTCTCAAAATACAACATTAGTAAATGCACAATAGTTCCCGAGAAGGGGTGATTATAAAACATAGTATTATTTCCACAATAACTTCAAAACTCATTCCACTATGATTGAACATGTTATCACATTTATATAAAAAAATTTAAAAACAATTTAAAGTTGTTTATGTTCAACAAAAATAATTATCCTAGGAAAACAATCAAACAAGCCACCAAGAAAAAATTTCAATGAATACATCAACAACTAACATAATCATTTTTAATGGAACATCAAGAAACCTTTAAACCATTACATAATTTATGATTTGGAATAAAAATTTAAATTTACACACACATCCTCAACACAAATGCATACACACATCTTAGAGTTACCATATATAGTGGAACTTCATGTCCATACTCCGTCCCATTTATAGTGGTACTTTATGATCATTATCCATCCCATTATACTCATTTACAAATTTTATGGCCAAATCATATCAATTAATTCCAATAAAAAAAATTTAAATTTTTTTACCATCATCATCCAACTATAATTTTAAAATCTCTATTTTAAAATTTAAAATAGTGTTTTTTCGAACAGACATCAAATTCACATGATTTCCAAAACCATAATTCAACCAATAATTCTACAAAATCACACCACTATTTTCACAAAAAATCAAGAAATTAAATCAATTTGAAATAAATTATTCTTTTTATAATCAATATTAGCTGAGATAGAATCCACCTACCGCTCACACATAGGAAAAAATGAATAATTCCACAAAAACATTAATAGAGTTCTTTAAATGATCAATATTCCAACTTAGATCTAATTCCCTTCAATAAAAACAATAATATCCATAAATTTTGACATCACAAAACATGGATTTGTCCCCAATGAACTAGATCCATGATTCCAATAGAAGGAACGAGAAAAGATATAAGGAAAATGATGAAGAATGGGAATTTATTAATGAATCTGGGTCTCTAACACACATAGATTATACTAGGAATAAATCATAGAAAAAATGGAATTGTATCCACCACCTTGGGAGGAATATGAATTTGTGTTAATTCCTATATAGGGGTGGATGAGTAGTTTAGTAGGTAAATCATATTAGATCCACAAATTTTGGATCTAATTTTTGAGGGTGTGTAGTTAGGGCCCACGATTAGGAAAATTGTGTGATAACCATGCAAGATCCACTGTCTCTAAACACACCTCACATGATTGGCTCCCACAGTTAACAAATAATGAAATAAACATGTTATACCCCACATTATATAATTTCATAGTTTCTTATAGTAATTTTCACGGTTTAGCTAAACTGTGCTTATAATCATTCCCTTCCCGAGTGTGCCCTATTTTAGTTACATGGTTCCCTGGAGGTGATAAATGGTTTATACTAACCATTATCAAACTATTCACTTCCATAAAATCCTAAAAAATAATTAATCTCCTATGAACCTCCCCAAACACATCCTAATCATTTTATATACTTAAAATAAATTAATAAAGTTTCAATTGATTAGAATTAGTGGGGATACATTCTCCCCACCATTGGTATTTTCATCCATATAATGTATAAACTAATTTTTCCCAAAATACTTATAGTCATCGCTTCTCCATATCCTTTTCACATACCCAAGTTACCTCCTGAATCTGACCTTTTTCCCATAAAACCTGAACTAGACCGATGATTTCCCCACACAAGACATTCTCTTTCCTATCCAAAATTTGTACCAAATCATGATCCCCTAATGCATCTGGCTCTAGGTCACCATTATACCATCAAATCACATGGTTAGGGTAAGGTTGATACTTATTCAATTGAAATACATAAAACAGATTATGCACTGAACTAAACCTTGGTGAAAAATCCAACTTATATTCCACCTCACCCACCGATACAATAATCTCAAAAGGGATTATCTAGAGAGGATTTAACGTTCTCTAGTTCACAAAAAGTTGATGCCCATTTCTTGGATAGATTATCATGTACACAATATGACGATCCTAAAACTACAATGGTCATTGACGATGATTTTCATATGATTTTTATGACTCTTTTTTATCTCCATTCTATTTCTGATTAACTAAATATTCATCATTGGCTTTTTCAAAAGTCTTGGTCTAATGAGTGATGTATCACATGATTCCAAAAAATAAGTGGAGAACAATAAGGGTTCCCATAAAATGACTTTAAAGGATCCATTTTTTATTGATGCCTGAAAACTATTGTTTTACAATAACTCCACTAATAGTATGTGCTCCATCAAATAGACACTAATATCTATTACCAAATCCCTAAGCATGTCCTCCAATATTTGGATCTTTTTGGATTTTCAGTCCATTTGACAATTATATGTCAGCATCATAGTCAACTATGTCCCAAGGGATTGCTGTAAATATTTTAAAAAAATCATATGTAAAACCAGGGTATCTATCAGATACAATTGATGTTGGAACATGATGCCACTTTGCAACATCTCAGATATAGATTTTGGAAAATTCCTTCATAATATTGGATTCCAAAATAGGGATGAAATGAGATGAATTTTTGAGTTGATCCAATGTCACCCATATATAATTATGTTTTAGAACCATGCATGGAATAAATATTACAAAATCAATTGTAATCTTCTCCCATTTCCACATGAGAATCATTAAATACTATAGCATACCCACTTTCCATTGGTTCTCTTCCTTAACCATCTGATAGGTGAGGAATCTCAAAAAAACTGATCCACCATTCTTTTCATTCCAGCCCACCAAAATTATGCTTTCAGTGATTTATACATATTTTGTATTCTAGGATGAAAAACCCATATTAAATAATGATAATCAGGAAGGACTTGTTTCAGACTATAAAAAGGTACTCCCATCTAATCTCAAAACCTGAACAAAAATCTTCTATCAAGATTACATCCATGAATGGTCTCCCCACCATTGAGTTTTGTCCTCATAGAAACACATTCAGAATAATATGTTTGTTTCTCTTAACATTATCTACAAAAATAGGAACAAAATAAACTAGATAAAAAATAGAAACACTACTTAAATATATAAAATCCATGTTCTTATCATAAATCATTGATATTAGCTGACATTGATCAGAGTCCTCCTTTTCTAGATGACTATATGATATTCTGATTAATGAATCCACCAAAAAGTTCACTTTATGTTGTTTATACATTTAGTTGAAGTTAGAAACATGAATATACTCCATACATATCATTTATCTTAGATTCAAATGAATTCATGAGAAAATGTGTTTTATGTTCTTATAATATATAAACACTATGAATTTCTCACTAAACGATAATGGTGTCAGATATTCAAAGCATAGACTATAACAATTAATTCAAAATCACGTGTTTCATAGTTCTTATCATGAAAATATAATTGTCATGATCCATAATCAACTACATGATCTCTCTATATGACAACACACCCCAACCTAATCTTGAAGCATCATGATACACCACATAGCCTTCTCCTAATTCTAGAAATATCAAGATTGATGCTATTATAAGGAAAACATTGAGCTCCTGAAAAGACTTTTAACATTGATTAAAAAATTGGAATAGTAAATTTTTCCTTTTAAAAGATATCATTGGTGAATGTAAACATGAAAAGTTACAAAGTGTCAGTAATAACCATCTCGGATATGGAATCTGTGTATCTCAAAGAAATTCATTAGTGGTCATAAGGAGATTATAATCTCTATCTTTTCATGATCTATAGAAACACATTTTTCAGATATAACAAGCCCATGGAAGCATACCTCTTGTATCAAAAAATCACAAATTGAATGTTTATCGTGTAGATCATGATCCCACAAGATATACAACACTATCACCATGTTTTTATGTTACTCATCCTAGGTCCTAGAATACCATAGTAAGTCATCCAAAAATACCACTAAAAATTAATCTAGATACCTTTGAAATATCATATTCATCAATTCTATAAAGACACCTGGTTTATTCTTAAGAGGTAAAATAAAAAACACATACTCATGATTTTCATATCATCTTATAAAATATTTCTTCAGAATATCTTCCTTCAAACCCCATAGTTGGTGATATCCCAAACACAAATAAATTTTAGATAAAAATTGGGATACCCTAAATTGATCAAAAATTTCATCAATGTTTGGAAGAGGATATAGATTCTTTATCATACCATGATTAATATTACGATAATCCAAAAAATATGTACTATTTTCATATGTCTTTTTACGAAAAGAACCAATGTTTCCCATAGAGACATACTTGTCCATATGGAAACTTTAGTTTCCAAATCTTCTAACTAGACTTTAAATTACCTTAATTTTTTGGTTCCATCCGATAATACATAAGTGTGATAGGACTGATCCCTGATAAGAGATGAAACATAAACTCTAATTCTCTTTTTGGTGGAAACCTTGTGAAATTATCGTAAAAAACATCATGAAACCGATAAAAATTTGTTAAAAATCTGATATTATTGATCTCATCCATAGATTCCAGGGTTAATAATACCAACTAGTATGTGATAGTTACAACCATTGGTTCCAAAAATCCTACTCCCCTTTCCCTTACATTCTAATTTCCTCTAATTAGATGCTTTATTCCATCATCATTTGTAAATATAACCCTTTAGGTATAATAGTCAATGTGATCTATGAACATTATCAAGTAATACATACCCAAGATTAAGTGATACAAATATATCTCATGAAAAGAGAATTCCCAAATCAATCTATCCCCATGAATATTTATGGAATATTACTTTCACACAAATTCCCATAATTCATTTTATCTAATAGGAGTATGATGTATTAAAATATTATGCATAATCTCAACATAAAAAACTAGAATATCAAGAGCATGAGAATAAATAAACATTTGTTACACCTCTATATTAAGAAAATATTACATGAGGTTAGTATTTAAAAGTTTCATACCTCTCACCATGAAAGGTCTCAATAGATCACCCATTATCAATTTCTCATTTAAATATAATTTCTTACTCATTGTGATTTTATCTTTGTTTCCATAATTTGATTTCCTTGGTTGAAGAGTCATGGTATTCCTAGAATCACCATCGATTTATTGGGTTTGATTACAAGAGCTATTCTACTGCACTCATCCTGTCGAAGCATACAATTCCTAATAAGCTTGGAATCTGTCTCTAGCACCCAACCTTGAATAATTGTGAACATAATGTTGTATATGTACTATCTTATTTCAATTGTGACATGATCTAGGTGGTAATATACAATCTCTCTTTATGTTGTTGAGGCAATAACA
Source organism: Viscum album (assembly GCA_963277665.1). Classification (NCBI taxonomy): domain Eukaryota; kingdom Viridiplantae; phylum Streptophyta; class Magnoliopsida; order Santalales; family Viscaceae; genus Viscum; species Viscum album. The sequence continues at coordinate 1,959,224,743 of OY728127.1, forward strand.
TTTAAGACAATCATATTTTCCCTTTGGTTTTGGAGGAAGATTCAATGATCCAACCATCTTATTCTGAGTCATACCACAACATTGGAAATAGGATCTCCTCTTCTGCTTATTCCAATCATTATAGCTCTCATAGGTATTCACATCCTTCCATGAACCTTATTTCCTAATATATCAATTTTTCCACTATTTATCTGTTAACCACCTCTTTATAATATGATATACAAATAAAAAAAATATTTTTGATATCCTCCATACTCAACCACAACTCAAAAATGAGTCCCTTCAAGGATGTACATTCAGTAACATCAGGTTCAAAGTGGAATAAATTCATAAATTTAGCTACATACTCTATCACTTTGTGGTTATATTGTTTTTAAATTAATAAGTATATTATTCTTGTAATCTAAAAAGTAAGATTATATAATGTTTTCTTAAACAATTATTCAATATCATCCCATGTAATTCCATGGTCCAATACATCTAGAACTAATAAATCCCACTACTAGTGTTCAATATCCCTAATGACTCTAAAAACCCATCAAAAACCCAAAAACATTCCAGAGATTCTCTAAAAACATAGAGACCCTAATACCCCTGAAACTCCTTAATAAAATCTTAAAAACCTATGAACAATTAAAACACATAAAAACAAAAAAATTGATAAAAACCATGAAAAACACTAAAACCAAAAAACCCCCCAAAATTGTAAAAAATCTAGAAACCCATAAGAATCGTAAAACCCCCAAAAAACTATAAATCTAATTTAATCCCCTAAAAATAAATAAAAATTAAAAAAACATTACAACCCCTAAAAACTCAATAAAAACCAAGAAAACCTGAAGAAACCATAAAATCCATAAAACCCCCAAAAACCAAAAAATCCCTAAAAACCTTCAAAATCCCTAAAAACCATAAAAACCCTAAAAATATTAAAAACCCTAAAATAGAAAAAACACTAAAAACCATAAAACACCTTAACAAAACTTTATAAACATAAAAATAGTTAAAACAACTAAATATCCAAAAAAAATTAAAATCCCTAAAACCCCTAAAAAATTCTAAAATACCTAAGAATAATAAAACCAACTAAAAACCTTAAAAAACCTAAAAACCTAAAACCCCAAAAATTTTAAAAAATATAAAAAAAACTTTAAACCCATAAAGATGTTAAACAATTATAAAAAACCATAAACCCCCTAATAAACTCACAAAATCATAAAAATAAATAAAAAACCTTAAAACCCTAAAACCCAAAGAAACCCTAAAAACCCTCAAAATCCTTAAAAACCCTAAAAACCCATAAAAATTAATCAAAATACCGAAAACTCCCTAAAATGTAAAAAACCTTAAAAACCCAAAAAAACCCTATGAAAACCTTAAAAACATAAAAACACTAAAAACCACTAAAAGACCTAAAAAATTCTAAAACAAAAAAAAATATAACACAAAAAACCGTATAAACCCCTACAAATCATAAAACCACAAAAAACCTATCAAACCAATAAAAACCATAAAAAGACTAAAAATATAAAAATAGTTTAAACCCATATAACCATAAAAAACTAAAAACTATTAAAACCAAAAATATTTAAAAAAAACCCTGAAAACTACAAAACCATTTAATACCCTAAACCCCCTAAAAATCCCAAAAAACCCTAAAAATAATAAAAATCATAAAAAAGAAATAAAAATCCATTAAATGTAGAAAATATTAAAAACCCATAAAAACCATATGAAAACCTCAAAACAGAAAAAAAAAATTAAACCCCTAATGAACATAAAAATGCTAAAAATAAAAAATTTCCCTAAAAACTCTAAAATTAATAAAACCCCCTGAAAACCATAAAAAACTTAAAAATCCATAAAATCCCATAAAATCCCTAACATACCACTAAAACCTCTAACAACCCTTTGAAACCATAAAAACATTAAATACACTAAAAACTTTTTAAACCCTAAAAAATCAGAAAACCCGGAAAAACCCCATAAAACCCATAAAAACCCTAAAAACCCTGAACTCCTCAAAATCCCTAAAAACACTAAATCCTTAAAAATCCCAAAAAATATCCAAAATCTATAAAAATGTAAATAACCCTAAAACCCTAAAACACCTAAGAATCCTTAGAAACATAGAAAACACTTCAAAACACAAAAAAACCAAATAAACACTAAAAACCTTAAATAACCTAAAAATAGAAAAACCTTAAAAACCGCAAAACCCCATATAACCATAAAAACACTTAACACTCTAAAACCCCTTTAAACTGCTAAAAATTTTAAAAATATAAAAAATGTAAAACCCCTAATAAATTTTTTTAAAAAAATAAAAATACTCTAAAACCCTAAAAATATTAAAAAATCCCTAAAAACCTTAAAATACTTAAAACCACTAGAACCCCTTAAAAATCCTTAAAATCCAAAAAAATTGATAAAAATGTAAAAACCGTAAAACCCCAAAAAAATCAATAATAACCCCTAAAAATACACTTAAAATACCTAAAAATCCTAAAAAAATAAAATTACTAAATAGATTCATAAAAATAACAAAAAATGTAAAAAAACCCTCAAGACCCTTAAAACCCCAAATAAAACCTTAAAAACCAAAAAAAAATAAACCCCTAAAAAACTAAAAACACTAAAACCCCTAACGGACCCTAAAAAAACTAAAACCCCTAGAAACCATAAAACCCCAAAAAACATTAAAACCCCTAAAACCAAAAAATATTAGAACAGATAAAAACTCTAAAACAAATTAAACCCCTAAAAATGTTAAAAACTCTAAAAAACATTACAAACCCAAAAAACTAAAAAAAACCCAAAACCCCTAAAACCCCTCAAAATTCCTAAAAAACCTAAAATTCCCATAAATATACTAAAATTACCTAAAAATATCAAAAAATATATACAAATCCCTAAAACCCTAAAAACCCCAAAGAAAACCTTGAAAAAAAAATAACAAAAAACCTTAAAATCAATAAATCCCTAAAAATCCCTAGAACCCCTAAAATCATTAAAAACTCTAAAACCCCTAAAAACCATAAAATTCCCTAAAACCCCATAAAAAATATAAAAAACCACTAAAACTATAAAAACCCTTTTAAACCCATAAAGACATTAAAAACACAAAAACCGTTAAAAACCATAAAAAAACTCAAAAATTCCATAAAAAGCAAACTAACTGAAAATCCTAAAACCCCCCTTAAAATCTTCAAAATCCCTAAAATCCCTAAAAACCATAAAAATCCTAGAAATTCACTGAAAATACCTCAAATTTTAAAAACCCTAAAACCCTAAAACACTAAAAAACTAAAAAAACTAATAAACATAAAACCCTAAAAATCTAATAATTCTAAAAAACCTAAAATCCATAACAATGGTTATAAGTATAACAAACCCTAAAAACCTTAAAAATACATAGAAACCCTAAAAACCAACATAAAACACTAAAAACACTTTAAATGCCTATTTTTTAATAAATCTATAAAACCTTAAACCCACTAAAAGACTCAAAAAATCCATAAAACACTAAAACCCTAAAAACCATTAAACCCCTCAAATTCCTTAAACAACCTAAAAACCGATAAAAGCCATAAAAATCCCTAAAAACATAAATACCCTAAAAAATAGTAAAACCCCAAAGAAAGCCTTAAAAAACTAAAATAACATAAAGCACAAAACAAACCTAAAAAAACTAAAATCCTGAAATCCCTAAAAACCCTAAAAACCCTCAACATTCAAAAAAATCATAAAAACCCATAAAAATTATAAAATATCCCTAAAAATCCATTAAAAACCTAAGACCCCTAAAACCCCCTAAGACGACCTTAAAAACCAAAAAACACATAATGTCCCTAAAACTGTAAAAAACTAAAAAACATAGAAACCTAAAACCCCCAAGAGACCATAAAAACCCTAAAAATCCCTAAAAATCTAAAAACCCTTAAATACCTTAAAAACCCTAAAGCCCATAAAACCCCTAAAATCCCACCAAAAACTCTAGAAACCCTTAAAACCGCTAAAAAAATTAAAAAACTCTGAAAAACCATAAAACACATAAAAACTCAAAAAACCCCTCAAACCCCTAAAAGACCATAAAAATCATAATATACAACCCAAACCCATATTCCCACCTAGAGAGTGCTCAGGACCGGTGTGCCACTGGGCCTCAAGTGTGCTTCCCCACACACCAAAGGCTATCGACTAATAGAAATGGTTTCCATAGGATATAGTGGGGAGACTATATCTTATATTGGTGATACTATTAATGGTATATATAAATATAATAGTGGAAGAATGACCATAATACAACAGGACCAGTAACCCACTATAGTAGAATAAATAACTTGAAATAGTGGAATCATAAACATACTACAGTAGTAATAAAAAATAAGCGCAAACATTCCATTTTTAGAATAAAACAAAACACGCTCTATCATATGAGGTCATATGAAATTAGATAAATAGAAGGGTCGCATTGGTCTAAAATATTCATTTATACATATAAGGTATTCTGAAAAAATGTAATGTAATAGTAAAATACAAATGATTCCAGAACCTTTAAGGCCCAATTCCAACCATCCCATGCTAAATAATACAACTTCATCACTATGGTAAAACTACTAAGGCTAAACCCTTACCAGAACATAGAAGTATAAAATCTACATGCGTCACAAGGGTCCCATGTAGGGTGTGGAAATAAATCACAGTAAAATGCCACCAATGTGTGCCTATCTTACATCTGTGATGATGCATGTTCATCTAATATAAAATAAAATTCAACACACACATAATAATTAAATACCATCTCCCCTTGTACTCAATAGACATAAGAAATTGATCACCTAATTTATCAATATCTAGTATACCACATGACCCTAGTTATACATATGGAATACAATAACATATATGCAAATATATAACTGTCATGTCAAGGATTCTTAATATAAATCATGTGGCTTCCCCTACTAAGTAATAAGTTGGAGATCCCTCAGGAAAGTCCGATAAAGGCATCACCAAAACCTCATATCAACTAACACTTCCTATGTCAGAATAAAATATATGATGTCTTGAAGGCATGCCCAAAAAGTACCTAGTCCCTTGGACCTCATCTTAGAAAACCACTTTCATCTTGAAGACTGGAGTCCTTAGGCATAATTAAGTCCATCCTCTAAATAATAAAAACAGATAGATCCTACATGACATCCTGAGGAATGGAAATATTCATCCACCCAAATAATCATGTCCCACAGCCTCAGTACAGGGTGAGAATCAACCCCCAACTAATTGTTTCATCATAGAAAACTGATGGCTCTTCACCATCTCTATGGATTTCTATAGAAATCACCTTCAACTACACTGATGATCAACACTATCCTACGTTGAATCTAATTAATGCCTCAACCCACTTGATTCGTCAACTCCACTTCATCATCTTGAGTCATATATGTGTTCACATGACTCCAACGGTGCATTGGTCAATCAATGCGTGTATAAATTGAGAAAAAATGTACATAAGGCACATCATCCTGACACCTCATTCCCCTACAACAATGTTTCTCATCTTAATGGTCAACACCATCCAATATCACACAGGCTATGATCATAACCTGAAGACCTCATCGCCTCAATCCAATGACTGTGTCACCCAAACTATTGATTAATATTACCTTAATTATCTAGGATAATCCTAGCCTGATGACCATCATCACTTTAGTCTAGGTGGTCATCGCAACCTCAATCCTTGGGATAAGCCTAACATGTTCTCATGGAATCCTCATAAGAAAAATATATAATTCAATTTAATTTAAATAAACATACCAATCCTACTTACCCATCTTGACCAATTCTTGAGGAGTAAGATCATTCTTATAAGAATCTCATATGACCAATTTTTAATTTAATTCCAATCCATTAATTAAATTGGGCATATATCATTCAACACTCACGAAACACATAGAGTGCACTCTTGAAACAAAATAAAAACAAGGAAATCACTAGGCACCACCTACCTCATACTGGTAGACATTATCTCATCTGACATCAGCCTCTAACTCAAACTGATTTAGAAGAAATTTTTATTTTTGATGAACATGATGAAAATAGAGTAAAACATCAGGAATTTATTTAGAACATATTGTGGTGAGATAAAAGAAGAAAAAAGTATATAGAATTAAGGTCTTATTGATTTTAATCTATAACCACCAATGGTTCAAATATCAGAGTCTGGATGGACAGATTATCTCAATGCCTAGGTGATGGAGGATGAGAGATCCATAGCTTTTGGAGAATAATCCCATGCCAAAGAGATAAAAATAGGGAAATTACCTTTAAATAAAATATGGGTAAAATGGTAACCTTTCCCTTTAAAAGAGGCCACACAATTTGGAAAACCATATGGTTCCCACTATCCATGCACCAGACTCACACATTTCAAGTGAACAGTTTCCCAAATAATTCTCAAACAATGTGTGATGCCTCTTACTAAAACTATTGAAGACCTCTCATGGTCATGAAACCCCTCTTGCACAATTTTTTAAATCATGCATAGTTAAAAAAGATGGTCACATAGTTACTCGAGGTAACTCATACAATTTTTTCAAATCATGCACCCAAATCTACACCTTCTCAAAATTGGTTTTTTTTGTCTTTATACTCTCAAAAACCATCTTAATCCTCAAGGAAAATTCTAAGCATTAAACCCCATCTAAAAAAAAGTCATTGGGTTAATCCCATTCTAAGAATTATGTTATGAAGTCTAGAATTCAAATTTTCCCACTCACCAAACTCAAAATTTCAAATGGGTTGAGGATTTAAACCTACTCCATAAAATTAAGGTTTTATTGTCAACCCACCATAACATAGATCATCTCCAAGCTATCAAGCCTTAATTGTATATGGTAACAAATATACCCATATCTTGATAAATAGACCATTCTACCCATGTTAGAATGTTACAGGTCAACTCACTTGATGCACTCTCCACCTTAGGTGTTACCTACCCACATTCATTTACCAACCCAAAATTCAAATAAAATGATGGTCCAACGACCATCCCCATACTCAAAAATAATCATGTGATGAATCTTCACTCCTAAACCTCATCAAGTGCTCAGAACTCATAGATGCCACATCTGAAACTAATCATGTCCCGCATCTAATTAGATTACCACCACATGCCTAGGTCCCACATGAACTTGTGAGGTCCTATATATCATCAGATGCCCAAATGTATCCATACTGCCTTAGGAACCCATAAATCCAGTACCTCATCAGATTACCACAATCATTATTAGTGCCTTTCACCTCACATAAATCCCACTTCATAACAATTCCCATAAATAATCTCAATTCCACACACCTAATATATATATATATATCATGCATCTGAACTGATTCCAACAATCTAACCAGCACCTGGTTAGTCCAAAATTAAAATTTTTCACCTCATGCTCACAAAAATAGACATTATATAAAGAAATTCCACACTATAATAAAAAATCAACTCGATCACACCCACATTATACCTCTAACTTTAGTCAGCTCCTCGGACTTCTCGGAACTAGGAAACTCCATTGTGTGCACTTTTCCTGAAGCCTGACTACCTGAGGCCTAGCCTTGCTACATATCTAAACTATATACTAGCCACTGGCCGCACTACTGGGTCCCACTGTCTTTTCCATGACCAAAACGTGCTGCTAAATCCCAATCAACAGCTCTTGGTATTGCTCTGGATCTGACAAAAAATTCCTAAGTCTGCCTCACTCCCAAACTATTGGCTGTCCGATGTGGATTCCTATAGAACCTCTCAATATTACCAACCTATCCAAGTGTTCGTTACTCCTTTAGTGCCCGATAAAACTGTGTCCACACATTCCCCAACACCATGCATTGGAATCACACAATGGAAGACCCAATCCTTTTTTGTCATCTTGAATATCTAGCCTAGGTTCCCCATTAAGATTTCCCTCTTCCCTAATTCCTACTACCTAATGGATATCCTTTGAAATAACCTAAATCCATCCCTCATATTTAATATAATTGATCCGTTAAATTCCCCTAAGCTATTAGCACTAGATTCGCCCCCTCTGCTAATGAGGTTAACCTGAAGAAGTTTGTCTACACCTTGATGAAATTATGTGAACCATCCTTAAAATTCATAACAACCATTATGTCATCTCCCACCATACCTGGAGGGTAATGAGACCAGTCAGTGAAGGTATCCATATAGTGCACCACAAACATGTATCCCTGATGATGGCTATAGAAATCATGAGCTCCCAGTGCCCTCAACATCACTGGATAGAAATGCATAATGAAAATGGCCCCAAAGTCCTTGAATGACATTCCTCATGTCTGCATGTTTGTACCTATCCCCCCAGTACTTCACTCTTAGTCTGATCATGTATGTCACCAACATTACTCTCCAACATGGGGATGACTCAATATGGTCAAAGATGTTCTAGACTGGATATATCTAGTTCTCTACTACTTATGGTCCATGATCACCCTGAAATAGTGGTGGGTTCTACGATTGGAACTCCTAAGTCAGGTATACCACCAATGGAATAGCTCCCTGAGATCCCCTATTGATACCATGTATGACACATAAACGGCTCTCCCTATGTCTATATTTAGGCCATGACCCAAAATCTTCCATATCATATAGCTATCCCACATATACTTGAGCATGTATCTAAGCCTGTACATGAGGATCATGATCTGTCTAACCCTCCTAGTCATCATCCCACCCCTTAGGGGCCTAAACCTATGCACAGTCAAGAAACACTAAATTACATCCCTCCTCACGCTCTATTGTAGCTCGTCTTAATGGAATCCCTCAGAATACCTATACCATGGAAAGGAAAACATACCAATATAAATATATAAAATAAATCCAATAGAGAGGAATCTATAACAGGAAACACAATATCACTGCCTCTATAATCCATTATCACCTCCTATCTCAGGACATCCGGCCTCAGGGCCCCTTACCTACATATATCATGGTCATGTATCATATGTAACTTAGCCTCATATCCCCAACCAACCCACATCGGACTCAAAAATCAAGTATCATCTAGCTGTATGGACTCTCACCTTCCCATAATATGTACATACATCAAATAACATCTGATTTAGTTAAGTATAATTCCACCAAAGATAAGTTATACTAGAATACATTTTTTATCTTCCTTTGTTGAAACTTTAATTATCCCACCCCTATCATCATACCTTCCTACTCATACCACATTCAAGACTATATATCATATATATAGAGTCACACCACATCACATAAAGATATCATTAGAACCAAAATCCTTGGAAGGCTGAGAAGAATTCCACCAAAGATATGCTTTATAGGAAAACACTTTTAGATGACTTTTTTGACATAGTAAACAACCCAAATCCACATAGTAAAATCTGGTTTCCAAATGGAGATCATAAAGAAAAACACATCATATCTTCCTAAAATCCTATCATAAATAATAATCAACCCTTCCACTCAATACCAGTTCAAGGGTCAAATGAAATGTAATAATAAACATGACACTAAATTGTACCACTTGTGGTGGAAATTAATCAACTGTAAAAAGTTCAAAGATGAACTTCAATTCCCATCCATGGAAACATGGTTTATTCCCCATGCATGGGGATCCAAGAATCCAAATATGATCACTGAAACCAGTTTTGACAAAATACTAATCTCAAGATAAGTATAACCAAAATAGTAAGGCTAAATAAGAAAAAAAAACAATTTGATATCCTTAATATCCAGTCGAACACCGATACTAATTCCCATGCATAAAATTATATGATACCATTTGTATTTCTCCAACCCATCCTTCCACCCAAACTGTTCTAAGGTCTAGTGTGACAATGAGACTCAGTCATGCCTCCACATATGCCAAAGGTTAAAGACTATAAGTGAGGGTGTAAATAGGTGATATTGGGGAGACTATACCAACTAGTGTTGATAATATTAATTTTATATATAAATATAACATTGAAATAAAGTATATAATACAATAGGAAAAGAAAACCACCATAGATGAAGAAATAACATGAAATAGTAAAATCATAAATATAGTGCTACAGTAATAACCAACAAGCTCAAACATACAATTTGTAAAATAAAGCCAAATATTCCATATCATTCTATGTTATACAATATTATATTACTATAACGGTTTCCCATGGCCAACCATATCATTATATAAAGATAAGGGATGCAGAATAGAAGGAAAGAAAAAGTAAACACCACATGATGCCAGAAATTCCATGTTCTAATGCCATCTATTCAATGCTAAATAGTACGACCTGATCACTATGGTTTAACTCATTTGTCTGAACCCTTAACTGATTGTAGAAACATAAAATCTACACATGTCCCTAGGGGCCCATGTACGATGTGAGAATAAATATTAGTGGCCCCACACCGTTGTTTTCTTGTGTTGCATCTGTAACGATGTAGGTGTATCTAATATAAAATAAAAATTAGTGTATTCATAATAAATAAATACCCACTTCTCTTGTTCTCAACATGCACAAGGAATCGATCACCCACTTCAAACATCCCAGGTATACCACATGCCCCAAATTATATATATGGATACATAAACATTTCTACATTTATATAATTGTAGTGGTGTAGATACTTAGCATAAATCTTGAAGAATCCCTTAACTGGTGACAAAATGGGGAGCCCATAGGCACGTCCTATAAAGGTATCACTGAAACCACCTTCCAACCGACACTTACTATGTCATAATCAAATATTTGGCATCCCGAAGGCAAGACCAAACAAGTAAATGCTCCCTTTTACCTCAGATCAGAAAACAACCATCATCTAGAAGCCCGATGTACTTAGGCATAGTAAAGTCTGTCCTCCAAATAATAAACATTGTCATATGAGTCTTATATGTGTGCACAAGACTGCAAAGATGTGTCAACCAATCACAATGAGATGTAATCACCAAAAAAATTCCTATGAATCATAATCTTGACACCTCTTTCTCATCCGACTGTGTCACTCATCCCAATCATCAACATGATATAATATTATGCGGGCCATGCCCATAATCCAATGACCTAATTATCTCAATCTGATGACTGTGTCACCCAAATTGGTGATCAGCATCATCTTATGTATCTGTTCTAAGCCCAACCTGAAGACAAATAACACCTCAGTCCTCGTCGCCATCACCAGCTCAATCCTTGGTCCAAGCCTGATATGTTCTCATGGAATCCTCAAAAGAAAAATATAAAACTCAATTTAATTTAAATAAAATAACCCAACCTAAACCTCCTAGGTTGGTCCATGCCCCTTACCAACCATGAATAATTTTAAAGATGTAAGATCATTCCTATAGGCATATCATATGATCAATTTATTAATTTAATGACAATAATTTAATTAATTAGCGTCTCTTTCAGTCAACCCTTATAGAACACATATAGCACAACCCTGAAAAACCCAAAAAACCTAGAGATATCTAGGAACCACCAAACTCATACTGTTATATTTTCACTCATCTAATATCAACCTCTATCTCTAGTAGATTTGGAAGATATCGTCATTTTAGACAAATTCCCTGAAAATAGAGTAAAATGGATCACATGGATTTAGCACAGCATATGGAGAGAGAAATATTAAAAGTGTATAGCTGATTGATGGTGTTACCTAGATGAATCCAAATCCATCAATGGTTTAAAATAAGATTCCAAACAAATGGATTAGATCAAAGCCAATGAGAGGGGGGATAGATTAATGGACCCTGGAGAATAATCCCATTCATGAAGGAAGAAAAAGGGAAATACCTCTTAATGAAAATAAGGTCAAAATAGTAATTTTTCCCTTCTGAAGAGGATGTTTGGTCATGGTGGGATTTTAAAAATACTACATAGACAATGTGGTTCCCACTATCCAAGAACCATACCTACATAGTTTATGAACATGGTTTACGAAACATGCCAAACCAAGTGTTAAGACTCTTCCAAAAAACTGAATAATTCCCTGTACGACCTTGCACCCCCTCTTGAACATTTTTTCAAACCCTGCAAAATGAAGAAGGAGGTCCTCACGGTTACTCTTGGGAGGGATAATAGTTTTTTCAAACCATGCACTATAGTTTTCACTTTCTAGAAATTGGGTTTTTGGGAATCGACATTTAAGAAACCCATTTGGAACCCCATCGAACAAGATAAGAATTAAATCCCATATAAAAATAAGGCATTGTGTCATTTCCACTCTTAGAATTTGGTTCCGAAGTCAATATTTCAAATTGGCCCACTCAAAAAACTCATAAATTTAAATGAGTTGAGGATTTGAACCCACTCAAAAAAAAACTATGGAAGTTACACCTAAAACCCTCCAAATCCCTAAAAACCTAAAAACTATAAGCCCCTAACACCCTTAAAATCCCTAAAAACCCATAATGTCCAAAAAACCCCATTAAAAACTCTTAAAACACTTTAAACCCCTAAAAATGTGAAAAACTCTAAAAACCTTTAAAACCCTAAAAAAACTCAAAACCCCCAAAAAAATAAAAAATACACAAAAATCCTAAAACCCATAAAAAATCCTAAAGCCAAATATATCCATAGTAACCCTAAAAACCCATAAAAATCCAAAAAAAAAAAATCTTCTCAAAATGTCGAAAACCCTAAAAACCCTAAAGAACCCTAAGAAAAACATAAACAACTAAAAACCACTAAAAACCTAAAAAGTGCTAAAAACCATAAAAATCATAAAACCCCATTAAAACCATAAAACGCCATAAATATACATAAAACCATAAAAACCCACTAAAACTCTAAAAACAGTTTAAACCGCAAAAAATGTTAAAATTCTAAAAAATTAGAAAACCCTTAAAAACTCAAAAATACCCTAAAACCAAAAAACCAAGGAAACCCTAAAACCCCTAAAATTCATAAAAATTCCTAAAAATCCTAAAAACGAAAAAATCCTAAAAAATTGCAAAAAATCCCAAAAAATATAAAAAAATCCTAAAAATGCTAAAAGCCCCTAATAAAACCCTAAAAACCTGAAAACACCAAAAAAACCTAAATCCTAAAAAATGATAAAACCCCTAAAAATCCTAAAAACTATAAAGAACCCCAATCCCCTCAAAATCCCATAAAACCCTACAACCCATAAAATTTCTGAAAAGCCCTAAAATTCCCTAAAAACCTAAAAATCCCTAAAAATCCTGAAAACCCCTTTGAAAAAGATAAAAAACAAAAAACACTTAAATCCCTCAAAAATCCTAAAAACCCTAAAAACCCTAAAAACCATTAAAAGACCTTATCAACCCTAAAACCCATATAATCCCTAAATATCACTAAAAATTCGAAAACCCTTTTAAACCCCTAAATATGTTAAAAACCATAAAAAACATAAAACCCCTAAAAAATCAAAAAACACTAAAACTCCCCAACAAACCCAAAATACCCAAAAACCCTTAAGACCCTTAAACCCCTCAAAATCCCTAAATAAATAAATAACCCAGAAAAGCTAAAAATTCCCTATAATCCCAAAAATTGAAAAAAACACTAAAAACTCAAAAATATCATATAAAAATCATAAAATCCTAAAATCACTTCAAACCCCTAAAAATGTAAAAATTGGTAAAAATCATATAAAACATAAAAACCCTTAAAACCCTCAAAACCTAAAAAAAAATCCCTAAAAAACATATGATCTTAGAAATGCATAAAAACCATAAACCTCTAAAAACTCTAAAAACAATTTAAACCCCTAAAAAGGTTAGAAAACTAAAAAATCCCTTAAAACCCAAAAAAACTCAAATAAACACTAAAATACTGAAAAGAAACCAAAAAACACCTAAAACCCCTAAAAATCTATAAATTTCCCAAAAAATAATAAATATCCTAATAAATCCCTAAAAATACCTAAAAACATAAAAACCCTAAAACCCCATAAAACCTAATAAAACCTGAAAACCCTAAAAACACTTAAAACCCCCAAAACCAAAAAAATGCTAAAAACCATAAAACCCATAAAATACCCTAAAAACCCTAAAAACCCCAAAAAACCATAAAAACCCTAAAAACCGATAACAACCTTAAAAAACCACCAAATACAATAAAACCTTTTAAACCCCTTAAAACATTGAAAAACTCTAAAAACATTAAAAACTCTAAAAAAATAAAAAATAAACATAAAAAGACTAAAAACATAAAAAACCTAAAAATCATAAAAATCACTAATAATACTAAAAAACCCTAAAAATAATAAAAAACCCAAAAAATCTCTATAAATGTAAAAAATCTAAAAATCCTTAAGAAGAACATAAAAACCAAGTAACTACCAAAAACCCATGAAACCCTAAAGAGACCATAAAAACCATAATAACTATAAGAACCATAAAAATCCCTAAAACCTTAAAAACCCATAAAAACCATAAAATCCACTAAAAACACTAAAATTGTTACAAATTCCCTAAAATGTTAAAACACTCTAATACCCATTATAAAACCTAGAAAACTCAGAAAAAAATAAAAACCAAAAAATAATAAAAACATAAAAAACCCTCAAAATCCATAAAAACACTAAAAAATCTAAAAATCCATAAAATCTAGAAAACCTAAAAATCCATAAAAATATAAAAACCTATAGAATACCATAAAAACCAAATGAAACATTAAAAACTTAAAAAAAATTCAAACCCATAAAAACATAAAAAATGCTAAAACCCCACAAAACCCTATAAAACACTTAAAACTCTAAAAACCACAAAACCCCCTAAAATCCTTAAAAAAGCTAAAACCCAATGAGAACCATAATTCATAGTAAAAATTATAAAAACAATTTAAACCCAAAAATTTCAAAAAATCTAAAAACCTGAAAACAATAAAAATCCAAAAAAAACCTAAAAACCCAAAAACCCATACAAAATCCTAAATACCCACAAAATTCCTAAAACCATTAATATTCCAAAAAATCCTAAAAAACCAAAAATCCCTAAAATATAAAAAACCCTAAAAACTAATTTTTTTTTGAGAAAATCTTATCAATATTAAAACAAATAAAGCGCCTAAAAACCTAAAAATTATAAAACCCTAAAAATCCATAAACCCCTAAAAACCCTATAACCACTAAAATACAATAAAACAATAAAAAATAAAACCCCATAAAAACACTTAAGACCACTAAAAACTATAAAACCCTTTAAACCCCTAAAAAGATTGAAACAGTCAAAAAAATTGATACCACTAAATACTAAAAAACCTTAAAAACCAAAAAACCATAAAAACAATAAAAACCCTAAAACCACTAAAACCCTACATAATTCCTAAAAACTTGAAAAATCATAAACTTCCATAAAAATGTAAATAAACCCTAAAATGTTAATAAACTTAAAGAACATTAAAACACATAAATCACCTAAACACCCTAAAATAACTAAAACATGAAAACCCTAAAATTTCTGAAAATGATTAATACCCCTAAAAACCTTACAAACACTAAAACCCCATAAAAACCTAAAAACTACTAAAAAATATAAAATCCCTTTTAACCCTAAAAACGTTAAAAATTTATAAAAAACCTAAAAAACCTTATAAAAATAACAGAAAAATAATGAAACCCAAAAGAACAATAACAATCATAAATATTTAAAAACCCTACCTACCCAATCCATAAAAACACTAAAAATCTTAAAAATCATAATATTTTCTAAAAACCTATAAAAACATAAAAACCCCAAAAAACACATATAGCCCCTATATTTATAAAAAACATTTAAAATTCTAAAATCTAAAAAAACCCTACAAAACCTAAAAACCAGAAAACTCTTAAAAACCCTGAAAAATGATAAAACCCTAAACACATTAAAACCCTAAAACCCTTCAATCCCATAAAAATATTAAAAAACTCTAAAAACCCATAAAACTCTAAAAACTCAAAAGGAACCCAAAACCATAAAACCCGTAAAAACAATCAAAATTCATAAAACCCCTAAAAACCATAAAAATCGTAAAAAAAATACCTATATATATATATATAACATAAAGAAGCTTAATAATCCATATTAAAACCTTAAATACTAAAAAAATCGAGACCCCTAAACACATAAAAAGTTCGTAAAACATAAAAACCCTTGACAATCCTAAAAACCCCCAAAACCATAAGTGCCCGTAAAAACTGAAAACCCCCAAAAAACCCCAAAATAACTACAAAAACCAACTAAAAACTATAAAAAACATTTAATCCTATAAATATTTTAAAAAACTTGAAAAAAATTAACCCCTAAAATCTGAAAGAAACCCTAAAAACCCATAAAACCAAAAAATCCAAAAAAAAACCCAGAAAACCCTAAAAACCATCATAATACATAAAAAGCCTATAAATCCTAAGAAATCCCTAAAATCCCTAAAAATGAAAAAAACTTGCAAAGCCCTAAAAAACCTTCATAACTGAAAAACACTTAAAAACCCTATAAACATAAAAAAACTCTAAAAACCATAAAATCTAAGAAATCTATAAAACCCCTCATAATCCCTAATAACTCTATACCACCATAAAAATCCTAAAAATATATAAAAATTTAGGAAAACCCTAACAACATTGAAACCCCTAACAAAAAATTAAAAACATAAAAACACTTAAAACCTTTAAAACCCCAAAAAATGCTAAAAACCATAAAAGACCCTAAAACCCTATATCCCCTAAACACCATAAACCACCTGAAAATCTTAAAAACCCCTAAAAATCCACTAAAAATAATAAAAACCCTTTAAACCCCTAAAAACATTAAAAAATATAAAAACCAAAAAAAACTAAAAAACCTAAGCCCTAAACAACCCAAAAAATCCTTAAAAAACTAAAATACCCAAAAAAAATCAAAATCCCTAAAACCCATAAAAATGCATAACAATCCAAAATTTCCATAAAAACACCAAAAACAGGAAAACACTAAAAACCTTTTAAAACCCTCAGAAAAATTTAAATCCTAAAACACTTAAAATCCTAAAAACAAAAAAAACACTAAAAACCCTAAAAACCATAAAGCCATAAAATATTTAAAAACACTAAAATCCCATAAAATCCATAAAAAACTAATAAAATTAAAACACCTTTAAACCCAAAAAATGTTAAAAATATATAAAAACCATAAAAACCCTAAAACCCTAAAAAACACAAAAAAACCCTGAAATACCTAAAGAGTCTAAAAAATTATAAAACTCATAAAAATCTCTACAAATAACTAAAAAAATAAAATAATCTAAAAACCTAGAAAACCACAAAGAAAACCTTAAAAACTTAAAAATAGTTAAAATCCCAAAACCCCTAATGTCTCTGAAAACCCTAAATCCCCTAAATACCTACTAATTACAATAAAAAACTTTAAACCCCTAAAATATTTTAAAACTCTAAAAACCAATAAACCTATAAAATCACAAAGCACCATACAATCCCTAAAAACCCTAAAACCCCTCAAAATCCATAAAACTCGAAAACCATAAAAATCCAATGAAACCCTAAAAATATTAAAAACTCTTAAAAGCATAAAATCCCCTGATATATAATCAAAGACCCATGAGAAGGTGTCCTAGGAATCTGTTTTAATGTTCTAATATTGAGAACTTTGATCTCATTAGGAAAATAAATGATAAGGTATATAAATTGTGGAAATAAGGATGAAAGGAGAGAGATTGTCAATGTAGAACCGAAAGATAACTTTTCTTTAAGA
This sequence comes from Viscum album, assembly GCA_963277665.1. Lineage (NCBI taxonomy): Eukaryota > Viridiplantae > Streptophyta > Magnoliopsida > Santalales > Viscaceae > Viscum > Viscum album. The sequence continues at coordinate 1,959,242,457 of OY728127.1, forward strand.
ACTCTAGCCACAAGACATCCCAAAATCAGACTAATAATTTTAAAACTAAATAATTAAGAAATAATTCATAGGTTACAATAAATACTCAGCATAATAATATTACCTTTATTCATGATGTCTAAAGAGTAAAAGGGGTGTCTATTTATATCCAAAGAGATATATAAAAGTATAACACCTTGTTTCCTCATTTCAAAAATTCTAAATAATGAATTTTAAAATTTTAGCACATGATCATGGATTTGAGGTACAAGTATAAAACCCATATAGAAATTAAATATATCTATCCCTCAACTTTTTAATTTGATGATTTTGTGGTGGCGTGGGCTTGAAAATAAAAGTGCACCACAACATGGGTATTTCAAAGCAAGTTTGGGAATTAATTAATGTTAATATATTCCAAAATTCCTCCTCCAGGAAATGGTGTTGTTCCCCATATTAATATTCCTTGATCAACCCATTTAAGTCCTCCTTCATTTTCTTGGTCCTCTCCCTTGTCATTGGTCCACTAACTCCTCATAGCAAGTCTTGTGAAATAATACACATTCCACCATCCTCATCATGCCTAGATTCAACCCCTCGATTCCCATGTGTTACAAGATCCTCATCATCCCATAACTACTCAAAATTATTCATCCTTGAATATGAATATTCAAATAGAGAAAGATCAAAAATATTAAAGGTGACAATAAAATTTTTATACCCATTTGTAAAAAGATATTGTAGGCATTATAATTGATATTCTCTAAGACTTGGAAAGGTCCATCTCTTTATAGATTATGTTTTTATTTTTTTTTTTGCTTTTGGAACCTCCATTTTTTCATTTTTTTTCATAACAAATGTCCTAGATAAGATGTAGCTCATTTCAACACTTCCTTGCACGATCAACAAATTATTGTAATAAAGAGATAACATAAGAAGTAATTGATGGGTTAAGAGAGTTAGTGGTAAAAAAATTAACCCTTGAATAGAAGCATGATAATATCCTACAACTCTAAATATATCTTTATCTCTACATTTCCTAAAAATAGACACACTTTTCCCTAAACACTATTGTTTGAACTCTTATTTTCACCCTTGTTTTCCACTATTATATTTCCCTCATTTATTTTGATTTCACTCTCTACTCATTTTTTCACTCTTAATATTTCCGTCATCTCTATTTTTTTTCTCTATTTTCTTTTTCTCTCTTTTTATAATCACTCTCAATTATCACTAATACTAGATATGATTTCAGTAGCCTCATGTGTGTAACTATAACCATCCTCTTGTTTTACTCAAAAGAATAATGGTTTTTGTATACATCATGTGCGACCCTCTAATCAAATTTCTAAGGCCATTCCAACAAGATATGGATAGAAAGCATGAGAATAAAATCACATAAAACCTTATCTTCATACATCCCAATATAAAACGATACGTTCATTTTATTAGTCACATTAACATCCCCACTATTATTTAACCATTTCAATATATAAGGCCAAATATTCTTGGTCATAACTAAACCAATATTTATCAACCATAAAAAAAATCTCTACATTTACGAAAATACCCCCATCATTGATCATATCAAATAAGTTATCTTTGAAAAGTCATATAATATGATAAAATTTCCCCCTTTTTCTTGATCATGTTCTCCCTTAGGTTGATAACTCAAAGCCTTCCATTCGATAGGGATTTATCCATGTATGGGTCTCTATATTTCTACACCTGAACACTCCACAAGTGGTGGAATTTAATCTTCACATGAGCTATCACTTAGAATATCCCCATCATACAAAATAATCATGATAAATTTATTTGGTAATTGTATGGATAAATTTCAAAATAATTTAAATTTAAAACATTTGACAGCATGTGATTTGGAAATAACCTTACCCTCTGTTTTACTTTTGGATTCCAAAAAATAATGGTTTTGGCTTGGTCAACTCCTTTGAATCTGTTTTGTGTTCCCATTTTGAATCATTTAACATGAAATAATATTTAAAATCCTTACTATAATATTAAGGGTACATCATTATTTTCTTTACATGCCTCTCTGCTTTAGTAGCCACATAAAGAAGGTCCGCCATATCAAAATAGTGGTGCAACACCACTATGTTCTATATTTCTTGGTTGTGTCAATTCACCAACCTTGTGGTGGTGTCTTATCACTCCTCAACATTATTTGATCTAATCATGATGAGCTCCATATCTTTATGATACTTCTCATCACATGTATCTCCTTATTTGAAACCCTGAAACTTGAGAAAAAAATCACAATAACAGTGGATAGAAATAATCCTCTGATGCATTAACACGTTCATCTCCTCCAAAGTATGAATGTGACTTTCTCCACATTGTTATGAAATAAATTATAGTTAAACTCACCAAATAATATCATAGTAGGTGAATTATATAGTTTCCAACTTCATTATATTTTTCGTCAAATAGTTCTAACAACAAAAAACATTGTCTACCTTTCCTTCCCATTCCATGTATATTTTGGGATCATTTTCCCTTATATTGATGGGATCTTCAAATTTAATCCTCTAAGAGAATTGGTTTCCCCCCATGGTTGTATATTTCTCTAAATTGGTGACTTATGAAAATAAAATATCTTCCCATCTTCTTCAACAACCCCATCCTTGGTGGTGTTGTAGTATTGGAATGGGATTGAAATTCATCCATCATGACATTCAACCTTTGGAATTGTTCATGTATAACCCTCACAATCAAATTAATATGTATTTACTTTTAGTTACTCACCAATGTAATTTAATAATAATCCATTAAAAGTTGATCAGAAAGGAATATGGACCTCACACACTCCCTCACATGTTTTCACTGAAAAATATTATGTTCGCTCATGTTTCACTCAATTTTTTCTTTTTTAACAAAATGTAATACTCATGCCTTTTACCACTAAACATACTTCCTATAGAATTCTTAACCAGTTCCAAAAAATATAAATAATTAATATAGTGTTTAAATACATATAAAAAATTGAAGGATAAAATTAAAAATGTATTCAAGAGGAAATTTTTTGGAAAGGTGTGATTGTGGGTGAAGAAAAATGAAAAATGGACGTATGACTCAAGATGTTGAAATTTTATTAATATTTATTTTTATATTTTTGGGATATTTTTATTGAATTAATGCAGTAGTAACAAGAGGAATTTTCAATATATAGAATTATTATAAGAAATTATTTCAAAAAACAAATGGAATAAAAGATAGATTTTCACTATACCATTACTTCGTTCCTCTTTGTATTAAGATGTGATGGGGTTGATACAAGGACATTGGTGACATCCCCAAGACACAAAAGGCAAGAAAAAAAATACCATGGGCCTCATAAATAGTTGGGGGATGATTTTCCATTTTATGATAAAATAACAAGACCCATGATAATCCATAAAAACCAAACTTATTAATTATTCATGAGTACCAAAATTCAAGACAATACCTAACTAAACCAAAAGACAATATTAGTGTGCATGTAGAATCAATGTGAAAATCAATGGAATTGAATGATTACAAAACTAAAAGAAACCCAAGAAACCAACAAAAACTCCAATTATGATCCAAGATCCAAATCCACATTCCCAATAAAAGGTATCAATAATAATCACCAAAGGAATGGGATACCATGACTTTACTGGTGTCTTAATAACATCTATAAATGCAGCATAGTTCCTAAAAAGGGGTTGAGTATGAAACTCAATAGGATTTACCAAATTAATACCCAAATAAATACACTAGGATTGAACATGTTATACAGTTTATGTAAAAAATGTAAAAAAATTAAAGTGGTTTATATCCAACCAAAACAATTCAACAAAGAAAATGGTCAAACGAGCTTTCAGAAACATTTTTTCAAGAAATACTTCAACAACTAACATAATAATATTTAATGTAAAATAAAAAAATCTTTTTACCAATTATAAATTTATTATTCAGAATAAAAATTTCCATGTCCACATAAATTCTAAACAAAAAGACACACACAATATTGGTGTTACAATTGACAGTGTAACTTCACATTTATACTCTTTCCCTTTGATGGTGGTACTCTACAAACATTATCCATCCTATTAAACTCATTCCCAACCATTATTCCCAAATTGTTTCAACCCATTTCAATAAAATAATTTCAAAAAATAATTTACCTTCATCAGAAAACCACAATTTTGAAATCAAAAATATAAATTATAAGCAATGTTTTTTCAAAAAACATAACTATTTCCCATAATTTCAAGCACCATAATTCAAAGAAGAATTCCATAAAATCACACTATGATGTTCCAAAAAAATCAAGAACATAAATAAATATGAAATAAATCCTTAAATTTCTAATAAATAGGAGTCGAGAGAAATCCACCTACCCCTAAAATTTAGGGAAAAATGAAAAATGACACAACAAAATTAAATAATCGTATTAAATGTTCACGATTCCATCATAGATCTACTTACCTGAAAAAACAATAATATCCCATCAATATTGACAACACACAACATGGATATATTGAAAATGAACATGATCTGTGATTCCAAAAGAGGTAAGGAAAATATATCTAAGTAAAATAATGAATAATGTGCTCTTACTAATGAATATGGGTCTCCAATGCACTTGGATTCTCCTAATAATCACTATTGTATTGAAAGGAATTGTCTGCAAAATCATTGGTGGAATAGTAATTTGTGTTATAGACTATTTAGGGGGGAAATGAGTGGTTTTGGAAGTAAATAAAATTATATACACAATTTTCAAATCAAAATTTCCATGGTTCATGATTAGGGCGCAAAATAAGAAAAATGTGCACCAATCATACAAGAGCTACTACCAACAAACACACCTTGCACGGTTGGATCACAAAGTTAGAAAAATCATAATCCCATTGTTATATACAACACTATACAACATTTCATGGTTTCTACTATGCATCCTCATGGTTTGGAAAGATCGTGTGCCTTATTGTACACCTCCCCAGTGTCCACTATTTCAGTTTCATGGTTTCATGGAGGTGTTTTACGGTTTCTACCAACCATGATCAAATTGTGAACCTCTAGAAAATCCGCAAAACCATGAAAGAGATCCTTTTATCCTCCTGAAGCTTAACCTAATAATTTTATATGCATAAAATACATAAATAAAGGATCAGGTACCTAGAACTAGGTGTGATTCATTCTTCCCACTATTTGTGTTTTTATCTTTGGAATGTAAAAAACCATCATTTTCCCTAAAGTTTTTTATCTATTGACCTATCATTTTGTTTTTATGGTACCAAATTTCCTCCTAAATATAAAAATTCTCCCTAAAACCCATGCTAGACCAATTATTTTCCCATAAAATAATTTCTATTTCCTTTCCAAAATCTTTACAGGCTCATGAACCATCGTATAATCTAGCTCTAGGACAATGTGATCACATCGAATCACATAGTTAGGGTTAATATGATACTTCTTCAATTGAGATACATGAAACACATGAAACACTAAACTGAAACTTGGTAAAAAATCCATTAGATATTCCACCACACCAACCAATTAAAGTATCTAAAAAGGGCTTATGTATCAAGGATATTACTTTACCTTTTTCCCAAAATGATAATTTCTAAGCCATGGAGAGATTCTTAAGAACTGGTGATCACTCACCTAAAATGAAAATGACCATTGACGAAGATCCTTATATGATTTCTCATGAGTATGTTCCATCTCTATCCCCTTTATTATTAACTAAATGTTCTCCATTTTCTATATCTGAATGTTTGGTCCAACAAGCTAAGTCTCGCCTATTTCCACCCAATAAAGTGGAGTAAAAAAATTATACCCATAAAATGAATCAAACAAATCCATAAGTATCGATGCCTGATAACTATTGTTGTATGAGAAATCCAATAATCTTATTTAATCCCCAATGTGACCCCCAAATTAATTAAACATGCCTTATGCATGTCCTAAAATGTTTAGATTTTTCATTCATATTATCAATCCATTTGAGGATGATACACCATGTTTATAGAAAATTTATTCCCTATGTTTTAGTATAATGATATCCAAAATGAGATGTAAACATAGGGTATATTTCAGATACAATCGATACTAGAACACCATGTCATTTTACAACTTCTCATATATATATATTTTGACAAGACCTCTAATGTATTGGATTCGTGAATAGTGATGAAATCTGATGAATTTTTGAGATGATCCACTATCACCCATATGTAATCGTGTTTCTGAACTATCCTTTGTAGACCTGTTATAAAATCCATAGATATTGTCTCCCATTTCCATATGTGAATCAGTAAATACTGGAGAATAATTACTTGTTTTTGGTATTACGCCATAACATACTGACATGTGATGCATCTCAAAAAAACAAGACCAATTTTTTTTCATGAAATCCCAAAAAATTGTGATTTTATTATCTTATACATCAATTTTATTCCAGGATGAACAACACATCTCCAATGTTGATAAGCGCGAAGGAGTTGTTCCTGACAAGCCAAAGGAATGACTATTGGTTCTTCAAACCAAAAAATTGATATTATGTCAAGAATCTATCCCACAATGGTCCCCCACCATTGATTTTTGATCTCAAAGAAACACATTTACAATCAGATGATTTTTCCACTTTAACATTATCTACTAAACCAGGAACAAATGAAACCATAATGAAAATAGAAACCCTACCTGGCCTTCATAATCCATGTGGATTTCAACAATTATCGTCCATAGATGTCATTGATATGTAGAAAATTTCAGCAACTAACAACATGACATTATGATTAATATATCCACCACTGAGTTCCCTTAACCTAGTGTATACATTAAGTCACATCCCAACATTTGAAGATACTTTATCCATATTATTTGTCTCGGATTCAAATATATTTGTGAGAGAATGTGTTTCAAGATATTATGATGAATAAACACCATGAATTTCTAACCAAAAAGATAATAATGATATGTATTCAAAGCATGGACCAAAATTGTTAATTCCAAATCATGTCTTTGGTAGTTCTTCTTAGGAAACTGAAACTACCATGAGACATAAGAAAGAACATAATATATTTTCATGAGAACATACCCCAACCCAAATCACAATTCATCATAAATACACCATATAGTATTTTCCTAATTATGGAAATATCAATATTGATGATAATGTATGGAAAACTTTGATCTCGTGAAAATTCTTTTGACATTTTTCATTCCATTAGAATGGAGAACATTTAATTATCAAATATTTCACCGGTGAAGCTAGACATGAATATTCGCGAACAAACCATCTTTAGTAACCATAGAGAATAATGAAATTGTATATCAAAATTACATTATTTGGAGGTTTCCAAGAGATCAAAACCCTTACCTTTTATGGATAAAAATGCCTTTTTAGAGTTAACATGGAAAAGGAAAATTATCTCTTGTATCCAAAAGTCACACTTTAAAATTTTGGTATATAATTGATGATATTGCAAGATTCCCAAAATTATCGACACATGTTAGTCATGATCAAATATTTTCCTACAATACACCTTTATTTCATGCACAAATTCCACACAAAAAATGAAGATACCTTGGAAATATCCAATTATTCATTTCCATAAAGATAGATCATGTATTCATAAGACAAAAAGGAATAACCACATTCTCATAATGTACATATATACTTCGGAAATATATATTTGGAATATACTTCTTATGAACATGTAGTTAGTGATATCCTAAATGAAAATAAATTTTAATGAACCACTAGGCTCCCATAAATTAATAAAATAGGTCATGAATTCATTGAAGAGGATACTAATACATTATCTTAAATTGATTAAGATTATGATAATCCAAACAAAGTCTAATAATTCCATCTAAATTTTTCAAAAAAAGAATTAGTGATTCCCAAAAATATGTACTAGGATGAATGAACCCTTTTCATTCCAACTTTTCCAACCGTACATTCAATTCCATGAATTTTGTTGGTTTCATTCGATAAGAGTGAGGTGAGATAGGATTGGTCCCTAGTAAGAGATCAATTGTAAAACATACTTCTTTTTTGGGGGGAAACCCAAATAAATATCAGTAAAACATTAGGAAATTGATAAAAATTTATTGTAAAATTATTATTCTCAATCTAATATATATATTCCAAGGTCAAGGATACCAAATGGTACAATATTATTCCAAAGACTAGTTCCAATAATCCTACTCCACATTCCTTTACATTCTAATTTCCACTAAAGAGATGTTTCCCCCATCATTAGTTGTAAAAATCCCTTTAGGTAAAACTAACCCTTCAATTATAAAAATATAAATGAGATTTGATCATTTTCACCCAAACAGATACATCGGATTAGGTCATATACATCCATATCAAGCACAGAGAAGTCCCAAATAAATTCAACACCACTAATAGTTATAGAACATGGTTTTTTCACAACTACTCAACATTCTTTTTATCCAAGAAGAGTTTTATGTTTAAAAATTATTGGAACTATATCAAAATAAAAACCAATAAGTTCAATAGAATGATAATAAATAAACATATGTGACGCACCCAAATTAAAAAATTATTGCATAAGGGTAGCATTGAAAATAATTATACCTATCACCTTTGAAAGTACTGATTGATTATACATGATCACTATATTATCTCCATACAATATCTTATTCAATATGATTTCTCTTTGTTACAATGTTGATATTTCCCTGGTTATGGATTCATAGTATTCCTAGAATTTTTAGTGTTTTTTCAATGTTTTTATTGAGATATATTCTTCTATATTCATCCCATCGAAAAGTGTGATTATTGAGAAGAATAAAATGTGTCCCTAGCACCCGACCTCAGAGCATTACGATAACAACATTATAGATTCCCCATATTATTGTGATTGTGACATTATCTAGGTGGTTTTGTAAAATAGTAAGCACTGGGGTGCAAGATATTAAAACATGTATATTTGCAAAATCATCTTCAGCTTAGCTTGTATACCATGGAAATCAATGGTTTGATTCATCCTATTTAGCTACACTTCTTCTTTTTACATTTCTAAATCATCCCAAAATATGGGTGGATTGTGCTTATAGAACTGAACTGAATGATCTAATTTAATTGGAACATTTTATATAATTCTTTTTTCCATGACCATAAATTATTATACAATACTCTAAACCAACTATTGGTTCACCCATGGATCAGGTGAAAATACATTCTCATTATCCACTTCTGATTGGTTTCAACATCACCTACATGGTTCTATTCTCTATAACCAAAAAGAAAACTCCATTTAGTATCACTCTCTAAAAAAGTATTAGATATTTTAAATTTACCACATCACACATCTCACAAAAAAGATTTATCAAATTAAACAATCTTCACATTGAAACTGTTTTTGAAAATTCCCCTATTATTTTAAAAATCAAACCATTTTCAACTATTTTAAAATATCAACAATTTTTCCCTAAATCATAAATAATTACAGAAAATTAATTTTTTACTCTTAGTGAGAATTCATTTCTATCAATGAATTTTATGCTCTTATCATCAATTAATCCCTTGATAATGAGGTCACACTTCCAAAAAGTTTCATAAAACAGTTTTGTACCCAACTCCTTGGTAACTTGAGTTTTCAAATAAATAATTAGATATGCATATTTTTTCTTTACATTTAATGTTATAACAATAATATATCATTGCTAAAATATCAAGAGACACACAAATAAAATATAAAATTCATGGACTAAAAAAATCTTATACTATTTTTAGAATCTCACCCCTCCTCATTGGCTTGATATGTGAAGAGAGAGATAATACACCTTATGTGACACCCCCAAGACACTAAAGGCTGGAAATAAATGTCAAGGGACTCATAATAATTTGTGGCATGATTATCCCATTTTATATAAAATTACCAAACCAATGACAACAATAATAACCAAACTTTTTAATGATTCACAGGTACCAAAATACTAACAAATCCAAGACTAAACAAAAAGCCAATATTAGGGTACACAAATTCAATGTGACATAACATATGAAACTAAATGATAACAAAACCAAAAGACACCAAAGATTCTTAAAACAACACCCATTATTCTCCAAGATCTAAATGCACTTTTCCAACCTACTGTATCATGAAGTATCACTAAATTACTGGGATACATTACCTTTACCTATGTCTTGATATATAACATCTAAAAATGCACCATAATTCATAGGAAAGGGGTGAGTATAAATCTCCGCAGTATTTCCCCAATGGATACTCAACTCACTACACATGGATTTAACAAGTTAGAACATTTATTTAAAATAGTTTTAAAATAATTTAACGTAGTTTATATCCAAACAAAATAGTTTTCCAATCCAAACAATGAAGCAATCATTAAAACCCATTTTTTAAAGAATATATCTCCAACTAACACAATAATTTTACTAGGAACATAATTTCTTTAAACTATTTCTCTATTTATGATATTGAATAAACATTTACATGTCCACACATACTCAACACAAACACACACAAGCTTGGGGTCACCATTGACAGTAGAACTTCACACCCATACTCCAACCCTTAGATTGTACTTCACGAACATTATCCATACCATTTAACTCATTAAAACCCATTATTCTCAAATAATTTCAACCCATATTAATTAAATAATTTCAAAACTTAATTTAATTATATTATAAAACCATAATTTTTAAATCTCTATTTTAATATTATAATCAATTTTTTTGAAAACCCCATCATATTCTGATGATTTCCAAAATGATAATTCAAATAAGAATTCCATCAAATCATACCCCGATTTTCAAAAAGAATCATGTAATTAAATCAAATTTAAATCAATCCTTAAAGTTATAATCAATAGGAGTTGAGATAGAATCCAACAACCTCTAAAACTTAACGAAAATGAATAAACAACATATAAAATTTAACAAACATGCTTAAATATTCTTTATTGTAACTTAGATCTCAAAACAATCATATAATATCAATATTGACATCACACAATATTATAATATCCACAATTAACTAGATCCATGAATCCAAAAGTGCGAAGGAGATTGATATAAGGAAGATGATGAAGAATGAGGAACTTACAAATGAAAACAATAGTTGTTGAGGGGGTAAATTGGATATGATCCACAATTTTTATATCTAATATTCCACAGTCCATGGTTAGGGCATATGGTTAGGCACACTGTGTGCTAACCATGCACGAGACACTGCCTCCAAACACACCTCACGTGGTTGGCTCACACAATTAGTCAAACCTTGTACCAACCATGCTATAACCCATTTTCCATAATTACCCAATATATATTGGTCATGTTCACGGTTTGGCCAAATCATGAGCCTAATCAATCACCTCCCCTAGTGTCCACTATTTTAGTTGCACAGTTTTTTGTAGGTGTTTCACGATTTATACTATTCTTTATCTAATAGTGGACCTCCATAAATTCTTAAAAAACATTCCAAATCTCCATTGAACTACCCAAAATTTAACCCATAAATTTTAAATAAATAAAATACCTAAATAAATGGAAAACTACTTGAAACTAGGGGTGCTACAAGCACAATTTTTAAATTGTAGAATTCATCAGAATATTTAAACCCACTATATCTCAAGATTTATATATTTGATTTTAATTATTATAGATGGAGAAGAAATATGATCTTCTCAAATACACGGTTGATTAAATTTACGTCAAAAATGACAAATACATGATGTCCTCTGGTAAATAAAAATTAGAGAAAATTTATGTCTTACAGATTCAAAATGAAAAGGAGAAGAAAGAAGGGACAACAAATTGATGAACCTGATTTCTTACAATTTGTATTTGATACCAAATGATATATGATCTCAGACCCACTAGGAAGTTTCCTAGTAACCTTGTTCAATGTTCATATGTTAAGCACCTAGATATCCATAATAAAACTAGTGAGAGAGTCTATATATGGTGGAAATAAGGAAGAAAGAATAGGGTGGACAAGGTAGAACCTAAAGAGAATGCGCCTCTAAGAACACAAGCCACAAGATGACACAAGGGAGGAACAATCCGTTGAAAATTAATGAATTATGTAATAAAACAATGATTTCAAGAAAAAATAACCATAATAACATTAACTTCATTCATGATGATCAAAGAGTATAATGGGAGGAAACTTATATTGTCACGAACTATCCCCCGGGGCCCGCATCGTGACTACCCCAAGCCCGCCTTCCATAGGCCAGGGGCTGGAGACTAGCACCAAAGGCGTAATTCCCTAAAACTGGGAAGGAATTGCCTTTATAAATTGTAAACACACACAACCAGAGTACACGCGGATGCAAAAACTAATTAAAAGCTGTATAACAAGTGTACTGAAAGTAAAGGGGGCCAGAATACAAGCTCAACTGTAATGTAGAAAGAAAAGACAAAACATGTACAACTAAAAGACAAATAGCTGGATGGTTTATAACATCTCATGGATCATTCACCACGGATCCTACCTGAAGGGTAGGTACAGATAGCCTCCTCAGTTCTCCATGTACATCCATCTCCTCGGGGTACCATCTCATCGTGAGGTCCACCTCCGAGTACCGTCCAATCCTCGCACACTCTGCCTTGGTCAGCGTTGTCCTTCATTTGCATCCAACACAACGAGGTGCGGGCATAGCCCATGCAGGGGTGAGTATAATGACACTCAGTAGGGAACCTGAGACCCTCAAGGACTCACAAAATCAAAAAAGGATAAACCACAAAGTATGAATCAATGGATAACCATTACTTAGGTATATTCCCATACATATACCTATGTTATCTAGCAACCCATCTCAATCATGAGGAAAACACAAAGGTCACTGACTCAGCTCAAACTAGGATTTTCATTATCGAAACCACGACTACTGGAGAAATCCTCCTCTATCATGTACAGTGGCCCTGTCACGATTCTGAGGTGCTACTCACTAACCTTAGACTGTTGAGGTACTCCTCCTGTCGAGTACCACGCGTCTGCTGCCAAACCGAGTGCTCCGTCTGCTGTGGGTCTGCTGCCAAACTTGGCACTCTCCCTAATAGCCGTCAGAGGTACTCCTCCTATCGAGTACCATGGGTCAGCTTCCAAATTAGGTGCTCCGTCCTCTGTGGGTTTGCTGCCAAACCGGGCGCTCCGCCCACTGGGCTAGTCGAATCACTGCGAGTCGAATCGGTCAAGAAGTCCTCAGGTCTACAGATACTAGGTCTCCGCACTCCGTATGCTCGTCTCTGGGAGGATCCGTTCCACGAGCTGCTATCGATACTACAATTGTCACGAAGTCTCAGGTAGAAGTATATCAAAGGACCGCCACGTTAAATGGGTCACAATGCAACAGAAGGCGCATCAATCGGATGCCCAGTCTGTGAGTTATTAGCCTTTTAGTCCCGGGGGCCTAGTTGGTTTCGTGTACGATCCAACCTGACCGTATCTTAACTATACCCTGATCTCCTGCTGGGTATTCTCAATGGGACAGCTATGCTCCATGAAAACTGGAGCCGTAGATGGTTCTTCAAACGGACATCCGGTGCCAAAGATATGGCCCAAGAAGGTAAAGGGGTCAGTAATGGGCCCAGGTCCGGTCCGACCCGGTCAGACCGACCCGGCCCAACCCAGTCTGGGCCGACCCGGTCAGCTAGCTAAGTTGTGACCTAGTCCACTGGGCCTGGCCCAGCGGACTGCGAGGGCGATTCAGCCTGATAGTCGCCACGTAAGCGGCTCGGTAACTCGGCTCGAGAGACCGGGCCGGTTTGGCCAGTGACACTGCGGGGGAAACGCATGTCGGCTCCGGAGTCCGGTTGCCGGGAAGCCAGCAGGTAGGCCGCGTGAGGCGCTGGCAGGACGGCTGGGCTCCGTCAAGATCCGGGTGCACCGGGAAGGTCGCGATAGGAGCCAGGTAGGCGGGCAACACGCCGACAAGGGGCGCGGGGCGCCTGGTAGCGCGCCGGCAGGGGCGCTGGGCGCTGGGAAGTGCACCGAAAGGGGCGCCGGGCGCCGGGAAGCACACCCGCAAGGGCGCGGGGCGTCGGGAGCACGCCGAAAGGGGAACGAGGTGACGGGTGCCCGACGGCAGGGGCGCGGTGCACCGAGCAGGCCACCGGTAGTGGAATGGGGGTGCCGGGCAGGCCGCCGGCAGGGGCGCGTGGTGCCGGGCAGGCCACCGGCATGGGTGCAGGGTGCCAGGAATGCTGGGATGCACGCCGGAGGGGCACCGGGTGGGCCGGGAAGCATTCCAGGGGGCGCAGGGATGGGCGGGTAGCGCGCCGCGGGGCGCCGGGCGGGCCGAGCAGCACGCCGGGGGGCGCTGTTCCGGCCGGGCAGCGCGCCGGAGGGGTGCCGGTCCAGCTGGGCAGTGCGCCTGGGGCGCCGGGCAGTGCGCCGGGCAAGCCGTGGGAAGCACAGTGGTATTCGGACAGGGGCATCGGTGCGCTGCAGGTGTGGCATGATTCTCGGAGGCCGTGTGTAGTGCGACCTTTGTTGTTGCCGCCTTCGTCGTCGCTTCATCGCCATGTTGTATGACGTCACAAGAAAGTAGAATGACGGAGGATGTCAGGAAATGTTAGGTTGGATCACATCCCCCGCGTTTAAAGGAGAATCAAATTGCTCAACGAGATAAGCAGATGATCATTAACACGCCCTCAATAAACCCTTTCTATCCGATGAAGGGGATAAGAAAAAGTATAACATCTTCATAAAATAAAGCCTCTACCTCGCTTGTCGTTCGTTGTTGATGAAGTCACGGGAAGCGGGCATCGTTCCATTGACGTCGGAGGAAGAAGAGCTTGAAGAAGACGAGTCGAGATGGTGTCATTGACATTCTTCGTGGGGCGTTAGTGCTCCCCTTTCTTGCCCCGGTTGAAGAAGGATAAAGACGACGTTCATCATTCTTCGTTCTTCATGGGCGACTGTACTTCATTGGAGGAATAATTCTCCAAGGGTTGGGCGTCGTGTCTCTTTGCTAGCATTTTGCCGCTTGAAAAGCCATCCCCAAACCTTTCCCCAAGCTTCCTTTATATAGAAGAGGGGGAGAGGTAAGTTACCATCGTGGAATTTATGATGGTTCATTAATTAGGAACCTTCCTAATTTCTAACGACGCAATTACTTAATTTAAAAATGGAGAACAAATTAATTGGCTCCACTAAAAATAATACACGATAGGTGGCACACTTAATTTGGAGGATGTTAAGAGGATCCCTATAATTAATTTACGCACATTGGTGAAATTAATTGGCCCATGCATTGGCTCAATTAATTGGCACATGCATTGGCACAATTAAATGGCACGTGCAATGGCACAATTATTTGCGGAGAGGAGGTCAACAGGTCCTCCCTCATTAATGAGGGGTTATGCGACTCATGTGGTCCCCACGTCGTAACCCCTTGCAGGAGGTTAATGTTCAGGTGGACCCCACCAATAACTTCCAATGGGTGGTTCCAACTAACTTCACACACAACACATAGCAGCTTAAAAATAAAATAAAGTGTTGTACTTTATTTTATTATTATTTTCTTTAATAAAAATCCAAAAACTAACATCCAAACTCATTAGAACGCCACTGCCGTGAAGGTCTCATTATGAAATTGTCGGTGCTCCGAGTTCAACGGTGCCCTTGGATTTAAATTCCGAGCCCCGGTTCAAAAGATATGAAACGTCGCTCGCACGTTTATTGAACGCACCCGAAAAAAAGTTCGGAAAATTATTATCAGTAACCCTCGACCCACTGCGGTCAAGGTTAGGCTCTGCCTCTGTGAAACACGCCCCAACGAACCTAACATTACTCTTGTATTTTCTATATGAGTTACCATTTAGAAGCTATTAATTTTACAATAAAAAAATGGTCACTTAATTATTTTATTTGCGGCCAAAAACTAACTTTTTCTGGTGGCCCGCGCCGGCCAATGTAAGTATCTTCTTCAATAAAGCAAGCCCTCACGAGTTCAGCGGTGGTCTCATATTTTTAATCCGAGCTACTGTTTGTGAGTTATAAGCATTTGAAAAAATAAAATAATTTATTTAATTATTTTATTTACTTTTATGCCATTTTTGGGATCTCAAACAGGAGGCCCGCACCGACTAAACATAAGCCGCGCCTAGGGTAAACCCTCCATCCTAAGCGCAACGGTGCCCTCAGATTTCTGATTCGGGTAACCCTTTACGATTTATTCCACTTTTTTCGGAAAACTACTTACGTGGGTTAATTTATGCTTAACAAAACTTCAACAGAGCATTCCGAGCACTCCAGGCCTTGGAATCGTGCACCGTTAGAAACCACGGACTCATAAAATTCTCATACATTTAAAACAAAATTAAACTGGAATTCCAGGTCTTTACATAGATCCAAAGAGTGATACAAAAGTCTAACACCTAATTTCCACAAGTCCAAAATCCTCAATGTTGTTTTTAAAAATTTTTGTTCATGGTCATGAATTTAAGGGAAATGTAGCAAAGCATTTTAAAAATAAATAAAACTATGCCACCATTTTTTTCATTGAAGATTCCATAGTAGGGTTGCCTTGAAATTCATAGCACACCATGAGATGGGTTTTAAGAGCATGTTTTGGCCTTAATTAATGTAAATATAGGCCTAGATTCTTCCAGCATAAATGTGTATTGATAATACAATTAGAATTCCCTAATTAACCCATATAAGGCCTCATTCATTCTCTTGGTCCCCTCCTCTGTCATTGGGCCATAACTTTTCATAACGGGTCTTGGGAAATCGGGTGCATTCCACCCTCAACATCAATTCCACCTTTAAACCCTTGATTTCTATGTGTTCCATGATCCCCATAAAATCTAAAAAACACCAAAAAACTAAAAAACACATAAAACCCTAAAAACCCTAAAAACTAAAACATTAAACCCCTAAAAAACCAAAAAACCACGTCAAATTCCCTAAACACCTTGAAAACCGATAAAAATCTAAAAAACTCCCTACAAATCCCCACAAATATAAAAAACCACAAAAACCTAAAACCCCTAAGAAAACCTTAATAACCTAAAAATATATAAAACCCCTAAAAACCTAAAAACTCTAAAATCCCTAAAACCCATAAAAACCATAAATTCTGAAAAACTCTAAAAATCCATAAAACCCTAAAATCACTAAAAACTCTAAAAACCCTTAACACCCCTAAAACATTTAAAAAATATAAAAAACCAAAAAACACAAAAAACAAGTAAATTCCCAAAAATCATAATTTCCATAAAATAGATAAAAATTATTAAAAATGGAAAATATTTTAAAAATCCATAAAAACCCTTAAAAATGTAAAATAAAAAAAAAACCTTGAAAACCCCTAACAAAATGTTAAAGACATAAAAACACTTGAAACACATAATAATTCTAAAAAAACTGAACAATCTAAGACCCTACAAACAATAGAAACCCATAAAAACATAAAAAACCCATTAAAACCCAGGAAAACCACTAAATAATCTAAAAACACTTTAAATCCCTAGAAATTTAAAAAAAAATATTAATAACCTAAATAACCCTAAAAAACTCAAAAGCCCCTAAATACTGAAAAAAAATCCAAAAAACCTAAATACCCTAAAAACCCTAAAACCCATCAAAATCCCTAAAAACCCTAAAAACCCATAAAAATTCTAAAAAATCCCTAAAAATTAAAAATACCAAAAAGATCCTAAAAACCCATAAGAAAATATTAAAAACATTGAAAAAATAAAATCTCTAAATAACATAAAAACACTAAAAACGCAAAAAATCCCTAAAAACCAACAAAAACTTTAAAAACCATAAAAACCCTAAAAACATTAAAAACCCATAAAACCCTAAAACCTGCTAAAATATCTAAAACAATTTTAAGCCACTAAAAACATAAAAAACTCTAAAAACCATAACCACACTAATAAACTCAAAAAACCCCAAAACCCCAAAACCCATAAAACCCCCAAAAACCTAAAAAACCTAAAAAACCATAAAAACCCTAAAGATAAAAAAACACTTAAAAACCATAAATCCCCAAAAAAACCTAAAATATATAAATAATTTAAAACCATAAAACCCCTAAAAACCTAAAAAACCCTGTAACCCCTTAAAACTATAAAAAAACTAAAATTCAAAAATCCCTTTAAAACCATAAAATGTTAAAAAAGAAAAAAACCTTAAAACCTTAAAACTATAAAAAACCCTAAAAACATAAAAACATAAAAACCCCATAAACCTCTCAAAATCCATAAAAAACCTAAAAAACAAAAATAAATTAATAATATACCAAAAATCCCTAAAATTTAAAAAACCTTAATAACCTTGAACACCCCAAAGAAATCCTTTAAAACCTAAAACACATTAAACCTATAAAAACCTAAAAACACTTAAAACCCTCAAAATCCCTAAAAACCCTAAAAACAATAAAATCCTAAAAAATGAAAAAAATCATTAAAAACATAAAAACTCTAAAAACCCTAAAAATCCTATGGAAGCCTTAAAAAAAAGAACGCTTAAAAACACTTAAAAACATACAAAATGATAAAATCCCCAAAAAACCCTAAAAACCATAATAACCCCTAAAACACATTAAAGCGCTAGAAACCTTAAAAATCCTAAAAACGATAAAAACACTAAAAACCACACCAAACACTAAAAACCCTTCACACCACTAATAACCTTAAAAAATCACAAAACACTAAAAAAATAAAACACCCCTAGAAAAACTAAAATAAGATAAAAACCCAAAAAACTTGAAAACCCTCAAATCAATATAAAAACCTAAAAACATAAAAACGCTAAAGGCCCTGAAGATTCATAAAAATGTAAATAACCCTAAAAACCCTAAAAATAATAAGAAAACCTTAAAACACTAATAAAATAAAACCCATAAAACCCATAAAACCAATAAAAATCTATATACCATTTCAAACCCTAAAAATGTTAAAAAACTGTAAAAACCATCAAACCCTAAATAACTAAAAAACCATGAAAACTAAAAAAACATATAACCCCTAAAAACCCTAAAACCCAATAAAAATCCAAGAATGTCCATGAAAAACCTAAAAATATAAAAAAAACCCTAAACCCCAAAAATCCCAAAGAAAACCTTAAAAATATAAAAAAAATAGGAAACCCCTAAAAACCTAAAAAACACTAAAAACACTAAAAAATCCTAAAACCCCCAAAAAATCATAATCTCCCTAAAATCTCTAAAAAATCTAATAACCATAAAAACACAAAAAAATACATAAAAACATGTAATTGTAAAAAATCAAAAAAAAAATTGAAAAAACCTAAAAAAACATTAAAACCCTATAAACACTTAAAACCCTTAAACACCTAAAAATACCAAAAACGAAAAAACTAAAAAAAAACCATAAACCCTTAAAGGCCTTAAAAATCCTAAAACCCTAAAATACCACTAAAATGCTAAAAATCTTTTAAACCCCTAAAAATGTTAAATAACTCTAAAAAATTAAGAACTCTAAAAAACTAATAAAAAACCCTAAAATCCCATAAAAACATTAAAAACCCAAAAAACCAAAAAACCCATAAAAACAGAAAAATACCTAAAATATAAAAAATCCAAAAATCCATAAAAATCCAAAATAATGTAAAAAACCCTAAAAATCTTAAAAACCTTTTAAACCCCTAAGAAAACCTTAAAAATCAAAAAAAAAATTTAAAACCCCTAAAAACATAAAAATTCTTAAAACCCTAAATAAAATTAAAAACCATAAATCTCTAAAAAATTTAAAAAACGTAAATACCAATAAAAACCCTAAAACCCGCTAAAAACACAAAAACACTTTAAAACCCTAAAAATATTAAAAAACTCAAAAATCCTTAAAAACCCTAACAACCTAAAAAACCCCTAAAATCTAAAAAAAAACTAAAAAAATTAAGAAACCCTCAACCCGTAAAAATCAATAAAACCCTAAAAAAGAAAATATCCTAAAAAATATCTACAATTCCATAAAAAATAGGAAATCCCCTAAAAATTCTGGAAGATCCTCAAAACCTTAAAAATGCTTAATCCCCTAAAACCCTAAAAATATCTAAAAACCCTTAAAAACCATAAAAAACCTAAAATCCATAAAAACACTATAAACCATAAAAAGGTCTAAAACCATAAATAAATAAAAACCCATAAACCCTAAAAACCATCTAAAACTCTAAAAACACATTGAACCCCTTAAAACGTTAAAAAACTATTAAAAAATAAGAAACAATAAAAATTTCAAAAAACCATTAAAATCCCTAAAACCATAAGAACCCTAAAACACAAAAAATCCAAAAAATCCAAGAAAAACCCAAAACAACCATAAAAACATAAAAAACCTCTTAATATACCAAAAATGTAAAAAATGATAGAAAACCTGAAAACCCCTAAGAATAGCTTAATAACCAAAAGAAACATAAAACCCCTAAAAACTTAATAATGATGAAAACCCTAAAAACCCTAAAACCACTAAATCCCCCCCCCCAAAACCCTCAAAATCCCTATAATTTTTAAAAAAATAATAATAAGGATCTTAAAATCCCTAAAACAAAAAAACACTAAAAACTATGAAAACCCCTATGAAAATACTAAATACCTAAATATACATAAAATCCATAAAAAACCTGAAAAACACTAAAAATGATAATAGAACCTATAAACCCTAAAAACCACAAAACCATTAAAATCCATAAACCCAATAAAAGCCCAAGAACCCACAATACTATTAAAACCCTTTAAAACCCTAATAACATTTAAAAATTATAAAAACAAAAAAAAAATATAAAAACACAAAAAAACCCAAAAACCCAAATATAATATAAAAATTATAAAAACCCTAAAAACCCTAAAACATATCAAAATCCATAAAAACCATACTAAATGGTAAAAATCATTAAAAATATGTGAAAATATATATAAAAAATAAATCCCTAAAAAATCAGAAGAAAACCATAAAAAACTAAAAACACATAAAACCCGAAAAAAATCTAAAAACACTAAACACCATAAAAAACCCTAAACCCAATAAAACCCCAAAAAACATTAAAAATCCAATTAAAACACATAAAAACATAAAAAATACTAAAAATCTAAAACCCCTAGAAAACCCTACAAACCCAAAAAAACTAAACACCCCCAAAAAACCAAAAAACCCCCTAAATCCCATAAAACACTAAAACCCACTAAAAATACAAAAAATATTTAAATGCCTAAAAATGTTAAAAAAACTAAAAAAAATTAAAACCCTAAAAATCAGTAAAACTGTCAAAATCTCTAAAAACCCTAAAAACAATAAAAATCCTAAAAAATCCCAAAAAATCTCTAAAAACATAAAACCACCAAAAAACATAGATTTTTTTAATATCCTTAATAACCAAAAAACACTTAAATATATTAGAAACCTAAAAAACATTAAATCCATATAAACACTATAAATAGAAAAATTTGTGAAAACAACAAACAAATCATTACAACCCTAAAAACACGTAAACCCCTTAAAATATAAAAAATGCTAAAACCCTAAAATACGCTAAAATCCAAAAAACCACTAAAAATCATGACTCCCCTAAAAAACTTAAAAAATCCAAAAAACCCTTAAAACTCTAAAGAATAGTTAAAAAATCTAAAAACTCTTTAAACCCATGATAAAAATGAAAAAATCTAAAAATCATTAAAAACAATTAAAAAAACTAAAAAAATACTAAAATCTCAAAAAACCAAAAAACCCAAGAAACCCTAAAAAACCTAAACCCTAAAAATCCAAAAAACCCTAAAAATCCATAAAAATATCTAAAAATATCTAAAAATCCATAAAATGTAAAAAACCTAGAAAACCCTGAAACCCCCCAAAAAACCATAAAAACATAAAAAAAACCTAAACCTCTAAAAAAATTCTAAAAACCCTAAAAAGATCTAAATGACCCAAAAACCCTAAAATCCACTGAATACTATAAAACCCCCCCCAAAAACATAAAACCATAAAGCCCCCCTAATCCCCTAAAACCACTAAACACTACAAAAACCATTTAAAACTCAAAAAAATGTTAAAAAACTCTAAAAAAAATTAAAAACATTCATAAATTTAAAAAGACCACTAAAACCCAAAAAAAACTTTAAAGACCCCTAAAAACCATAAAAACAAAAAAACCAAAAAACAAAAAAAAACTAAAAAACAAAAGCAAAAAACAAAAAAATCCCTAAAAATCCCTAAGAAGGTAATAACCTCTAAAAACCCTAAAAACACA
This sequence comes from Viscum album, assembly GCA_963277665.1. Taxonomy (NCBI): domain Eukaryota; kingdom Viridiplantae; phylum Streptophyta; class Magnoliopsida; order Santalales; family Viscaceae; genus Viscum; species Viscum album. The sequence goes on from OY728127.1 coordinate 1,959,264,659, forward strand.
AGAAAAAACATAAAAATCTAAAAGCACTTACAACCCCTAAAAACATAAAAACCCCAAAACCATAAAAACCCTAAAAACCCAAAAATCCTAAAACCCCTAAAACCCTAAAAACCATGAAAATAAAAACACACTAAAATTAACTAAGAATTTAATAAACCCTAAAAACCATGAAAACCCCTATGAAACCCTATAAAACCTAAAAACACATAAATCCCATAAAAACCTAAAAATTCTAAAAACCCTAAAAACCATAAAACTGCATTAAACAATAAAAACCCTAAAAACAATAAAAACCCATGAATATCCATAAAATCCTAAAAGAAAATAAAAACTCTAAAACCCTTTAAACCCCTAAAAATGTTAAGAAACTATAAAAACCATAAAAAAATAAAAAAACTCAAAAAAAACTGCTAAAACCCAAAAAAACCATAAAACCCTAAAAATCCCTCAAAACATATGAAAACCCTAAAAACCCTAAAAATCCAAAACAAAACACTAAAAACCCCAAAAAAATGAAAAAACCCTAAAAACCCTAAGAAAAACATAAAAACCTATAAAATCATAAGTCCCCGAAAAACCTAATAAATGTTTAAACCCCAAAAAATCCCTAAAAACACCAAAAACCCTAAAAACCGTAAAACCCATAAAAACCATAAAACCCATTAAACCCATAAAATCCTTAAAAAACACTATAAAATCTAAAACCCCATTAAACCCCTAAAACATTGAATAGATATAAGAACCATAATAACCTAAAAAACCCAAAAAAACCCAAAAAATACCCAAAAACCATAAAAAATCCCAAAAAAATACCTAAAAAGTTAAAAAACCATAAAAACCTAGAAAATACCTAAGAAAACAATAAAACTTTAGAACTCTAAATACCATAAAACCCCCAAGGAACACTAAGAACCCAAAAAAAAACTCTAAAACCTTAAAAACCCTCAAAATATCTAAATACCCGAAAAATTAATAAAAGTCCTAAAAAGTGATAAAAATCCATAAAAAATATAAAAAATATTGAAGACACAAGGAAAACCCTAAAAAACGAAAAACACATAAGACATCAAAAAACCCCTAAAAACCATAAATAACCTAAAAAAGACCCTAAAACCCTAAATATCCCAAAAAACCAAAAAACCCCTAAAACCCTAAAACCCCTAAAAACCATAAAAAACATTAAATTCATATAAAAACCCTAAAATTACACTAAAAACTCCAATAACCCTTTGAACCACCAAACATATTAAAAAAAATCTAAAAAAACCTTCAAAATACCTAAAAAAACATAAAATCCTATAAAAATTATGAAACCATAAAATCCCTAAAAACCTAATGAAACCCAAAAAAACCCAAAAAACCATAAAAAACTGAAAAACCCTAATAATACCTTACAAAAATTAAAACCATAAAAACTCTGAAAACCCCTAAGAAAAGCTTAAATACCTAAAAAACACATAATGCCACTAAAACATAAAAATACTATAAACCCCAAAAAACCATACAAACCCTAAAAACAAAAAAAACAATAAAAAACCTAAAATCATAAAAACCATAAAATACCTAAAAATAACTAAAATCATAAATATCCCTAAAAAACATGAAAAAAATAAGCAAACCATAAAAACATAAAAACACTTAAAACCCCTAAAAACCTAAAAAAACTCTTACAACACTAAAAGACCCTAGAAATCCCTAAAAACCATAAACCCATAAAACCCCATAAAACCCTAAGAAGCACAGAAAACTATAAAAAACTCTTAAACCCCTAAAAATGTTACAAAACACTAAAAAACATTAAAACCCATATGAAAAATAAAAAAAACAAAATACCGAAAAAACCCTAAAACCTATCAAATCACTAAAAACCCTAAAAACCCATAAAAATACGAAAAAAGTCTAAATATACCAAAAAATATAAACAACACAAAAATTCCTAAAATCCAGAGGAAAACCATAAAATCTTAAAAACACTTAAAACCCATAAAAACCTAAAACGCGAAAACCTTAAAACCCCCCAAAATAACATAAAACCCCTAAAAAGATAAAAATTAATAGATACCATAAAAACCCTAAAAATCCATAAAACCTTAAAACCCATAAAAACTCTAAAGACTGAATAAACCCATAAAAACATTACAAATCTCTAAAAAAACCTAAAACACATAATACCCTTAAAAACCCCCAAAATTCTAAAAATAATAAAAACCATAAAAACCATAAAAATAAAAAAACCCATAAAAACCCAAAAAACCCAAAAAAACCCAAAACCTCACTAAAGACTACAAAACCCCTTCAAACAACTAACAAAATTAATAAAAATATAAAAACCCATAAAACCCATAAAACCACTAAAAACCCTCAACAACTCTAAAAATCCTAAAACCCAAAAAAATCCTAAAAACCCATAAAATCCATAAGAACAGAAAAACCATTAAAAAGACTTAAAAACACGAAGAAAACTTTAAAAACCTAAAAACACTTAAAACCCCAAAAAACATAAAAAACGTTAAAAAATACTAAAACCCCCAAACCCCAACAAACCCTTTAAATCCCTAAAACACTAAATAATCCATAACAATTATAAAAACCATAAAAATCACTAGAAATGTAAAAGACACTAAAAACCCTAAAACCCCTATGAAAATATTGAAACCCTTACACCATTAAAAAACATAAATCACCTAGAAATGAAAAAGACCATAAAAGACACTAAAAACCATAAAACCCATAATAATAATAAATACCCAAAAAAATTAAAACCCTAAAAAGCACTAAAACTCTAGAAACAATATAATACACTAAAAAGTTATAAAAATCTAAAAACACTAAAAACCCAGAAAAACCATAAAATCCCATAAAAAGATAAAATCCCTAAACCCCCTGAAAACCCAATAAATAATCAAAATCCCCCAAAACCTATAAAAATCATAAAATCCCTAAAAATCCTCAAAAAACACCTAAAACCCATAATCCCCTAAAAAAAACTAAATAATATTTAAACCCTTTAAAACCCTAAAGTGATAAAAAATAATAACAAACACAGAAACCCTAAAAACAAAATAAACCTAAAAAACCAAAAAAACTAAAAAACCCTGAAAATCACTAAAACCACTAAAAACATTAAAATCCTAAAAAATATCTAAAAACAAAAAAACCGTAAAAACCCATAAAAAATAATAAATCCTTAAAAAACTAAATTCAATTAAACACCACAAAACCAAAAAAACTCTAAAAACCCTAAAACCTACTAAAAACCCTCAAAACACCGAAAAAACCATAAAAATCCTAAAAACCTAAAAAATTCCCTAAAAATTAAGGAACCCAAAAAACCTAAACCCACCATAAAGCCTTTAAAACATTAAAACAAATAAAATTCCAAAAAAATAAAAAAAATATAAAATCCCTAAAATCGTTAAAACCTCTAAAAACCATAACCCCCCCAAACCATAAAACCCTAAAAACCCATAAAAACCCTAAAACCAGACAAAAGTATTCGAAAACATCATACCCCTAAAATGTTTAAAAACTCTAAAAACACTAAAATACTAAAAACAAAAAAACTTGAAAACAAAAAAACTCCATAAAACACATAAAAACAATAAAAACCACTAAAAACCCCCAAATCCCAAAAAACCAAAATACCAATAAAATCCTTTATAATCAATAAAAATCTAAAAAACCTTACAAACCTAAAATATATAAGAGAACCTTAACATCATAAAAACACTTTAAACACTTCAAAAACCTAAAAATGTAAATTACTTTCATATATATTTAATATTTCATTAAAAAAATTCCGGAAAACGCAAAAAAATTAAAATCAACAAATACTATAAATTCATTTTAAACCAATAAAATCATAATAAACTATAAAAAAATTAAAAATCATAGAAAACTAAAAAACCCCAAAAAACCCAAAAACCGTAAAAAAACCAAAAAAAACCCTTAAATCACAAAAAACCAAAAAACCAAAAAAATCCTAAGAATCCTTAAATATCAATAAAAATGTAATAAACTATAAAAAACCTAAAAACCACTATGAAAACCTTAAAAAAGTAAAAACACCTAAAACTTGAAAACCCTAAACACCCTAAAAACCTGAAAAACTCTAGAAAACAAAATATCCTTAAAAATCCTTGAAAACCCAAAAAACCTATAAAATATCTAAATCCCCCTAGAAAACCCAAAAAACATAAAAATTTATAAAACCACATAAAACCCTTAATAAAACCATAAAACACAAAAAACAATTAAAACCCCTAAAAACATAAGAAACACTAAAAAACCTAAAAAACCCTAAAAGGCCCTCAAATCCCCTAGAAACCATAAAACCCTTAAAACCGTAAAAATCCCTAAAACCCTATAAACCGCTAAAAGTTAATAAAGACTCTAAAAACCCTTGAAACCCCTAGGAATATTAAAAATAATAAAAAACCATAGAAAACATAAAAAACACCAAAAAAACATAAACCCCAAAAAATTATAATAACTCTAAAAACCCTAAAAATCCTAAAAACCCTAAAAAGCTATGTGATATCCTTAAAATCCTTAAAACAATAAAAATTACTAAAAACCTAAAAAAACCAAAAAATCGTAAAAACACCCTAAACAACCCTAAAAACAACTAAAAATCAGAAAAACCCCTAAAAAAATAAAAAAAATATGGAAACCCATAAAAACCCTAAAAACCCACTAGACTCTAAGAACCCTTTAAAACCATAAAAATGTTAAAAGAACTCTAAAATCACAAAAAACCTAACAATACCATTAATACCCTAAAACCCAAAAAACAATAAAAATAACAAAAACCCTAAAAATAATAAAATCTTGAAAAACAATAAAAAAACAAAAAAATCCAACAAAATACAAAATAATTATAAAACCCAAAAACCTAGAAAACCATTAAGAACAGCTTAAAAACCAAAAAAACAATTGAAACTCTAAAAAATGGAAGAACTGTTAAATCCCCTAAAAATACCTAAAACCCTAAAAACCCTCAAAATCTCTAAACCCCAAAAAGACCCTGAAAATACTAAAAATGAACAAAAAATCCCTAAAAATATAAAATCTCTAAAAACCATGAAAATTCCTAAGAAAACAATAAAAAAACTTAAAACCCCTAAAATCCTTAAAAAATCTAAAAACCCAAAAAAAAACCCTAAAACCTCAAAACTGCTCAGAACAATAAAAACCGTAAAACCATAAAAATCCAAAGAAGTCCTAAAATTCTATGTAAATTGTAAATACCCCTAAAACCCATAAAACACCCCAAAAAACCCTTAAAACATGAAAATTGAAAAAAACTGCATTATAAAATAAAAAATTTTAGAAAACCTAAAACCCCTAAAACACAAAACCCCCATAAGAAATGTAAAGAACCCTAAAACCCATAAATACAATAAAACCCCAATAAAAAGTCTAAAACCCATTTAATCGCCTAATGAGGTTTCAAAACACTAAAAAAAATTAAAAACACAATATCACAAAAAAAACTCCTAAAATCTACAATAACGCATAAAACCCCTGAAAATCACTAAAACCCCTCAAAATCCAAAAAACACCTAAAAATAATAAAAATCCTAAAAATAAAAAAAAATCCAAAAAAACCTAAAAACCCTAAAACCCTAAAACCAGAAGAAAATATTTAAAAAAACTTTCATCCCATAAAAATCCTAAGAAACCCAATTCCTTTGATATATATATCTTTTTTTTGGGAAAAACTAAAAACAAAAAATCCTCTAAAACCCAAAACCCCCTAAAAACATAAAACCACTAAATATCATAAAACCCATTAAAAACCATGAAACCCACTAAAACTACATAAAACCCACAACTTCTAAAAACACTAAAATCCATTTAAACTAAAAAACCATAACAAAATATAAAAACCATAAAACCATATAAAACTAAAAAATCCATAAAACACAAAAAACCATAAAATACCTAAGAACCATTAAATCCATAAAATTCTAAAAACATATAAATCCTTAATAAATAAATAAAATCATAAAAAACATAAAAGAGCCAGAAGAAAAAATTAAAAACCTAAAAACACATAAATCCCCTAAAAACCTAAAAAATGCTAAAACCCCTAAAAAAGTCGAAAACCACTAAGAACACTAAAATAATTAAAAACCCCAAAAAACCTTAACAAACCAAAAAAAATCTTAAAAACCACCTAAAAATTCCAAAAAAAATTTAAAAATCCCAAAGAAACATGAAAAATCTAAAGAAAACCTTAAAAATCTAAAAAACACTTAATAACCATAAAAACCTAAAAACACTAAAAAATGCTAAAGAAATCTAATGGTCCTAAAAACCCCAAAACACTAATATCATAAAATCATTAAAAACATTAATAACCACAAAAACTATTTAAAACCATAAAAAACTATTAAAAAGGATAATTACCTTTTATCCCCTAAGAACGTTAAAAAAACTATTAAAACCCTTAGAAACTATAAAAACCTCAAAAAACTCAACCCCCCCAAACTATAAAAAAACTAAAAACCCTCATAATCCCTAAAACCCATGAAAACCATAAAATACCATAAATATCCCTACAATCCATAAAAATAAAATAACCCTAAAAGCTATGAAAAATACCAAAGAAACCCTTAAAAAACTAAAAAAAGTTAAACTTCCCAAAAACCAAAGAAACACTAAAAACCCTCTAAACCTAAAAACCCTCAAAATCTCTAAAACCCCAAAATAATAATAAAAACTCCAAAACATCCCTAAAAATGTAATAACACTAAAAATACTAAAAGCCCTATAAAACCCTAAGAAAACCCTAAAGACCTAAAAACCCTAAAACCCATAAAAAACTAAAAAACACTAAAAACCATAAAAAGAGCCTAAAAATCCTAAAAAACCCCAATAACCATAATCCCCATAAAAAAATAAAAAATAAAATAAGCCTATAAAGCCCCTATATATCCACTACAGACTCTAGGAACCAGATAAACATCGAAAAATGTTAAAAAACTCTAAAAAACCATAAAAACCCAAAACAATCTAAAAAAATATAAAAAAACTAAAACCCTAAAATCCCTTTAAATCATCATAGCCTATAAAAACTCCAAAATAATCTTGAAAAATCCAAAAAACATAAAAAAACTATACCCCTTACACCCCTAAGAGAACTTTAGAAAACTAAAAACACAAAAAACACATAAAAACTGAAAAATGCTATAACCCATTAAAAACCTTGACACCACCTAAAACTCATCAATGTTAGTAAACCCACCCAAAAACATAAAATTCAATGCTTTTCCCAAAAAATCTCTAAAAAATAAAAACCCATAAACCCCTAGAAATTCCAATGAAACCCCTAAAAAACTAAAAATGCATAAAACCCCAAAAAACCTAAATAACGATAATACCCCAAAAACCCTAAAAACAATAAAATACATAAAACCCCCCAAAGTCCATCAAAATACTAAAGAACTACTAAAATCCTAAAATCCCTAAAAATATACGAAACCCTAAAATCCAAAAAAACCTAAGAAAACATTAAGAACTTAAAAACACTAAATATCCTAAAACCCCTTAAAACATTTAAAACCCCTAGAATCCTATAAAATTCCTAAAAACCGCTAAATACTTAAAAAACCTTTAAACCCCTAATTTTTTTAAAAACCTGTGAAACCGTTAAAAAATTCTAGTAAATTATAAAACCCAAAATACATAAAAAACTAGAAAAAACTCCCTAAAAAAACTAAAACACTCAAAATCCCTAAAATCGTTAAAATCCCTAAAAACAAAAAAAAAATAATAAAAATTCCCAAAAAATCCAAAAACATACATAGAACCCTAAAAAACCAATATAAAAACCTTAAAAGGTCTAAAAACACTTATGACCCCAAAAAAAAATTTAAAAAAAATGCTAAAATCCTTAATACCCAAAAAACCATAAACAACTCAAAATCCTTAAAAACCCGAAAAAACCAAAAAAATCATAAAATCCCTAAGAATCCATAAAAACATACAAACAATTGAAAAAAAACCTATGATAACAATAAAATAACTATAAAAACTTAAAACCCCTTAAAATAAAAAAAACTCTAAAAATTCTAAAAACCATAAATTCCCATAAACCCTTAGAGACCATAAAAAACCTAAAACCCATAAAAACTAAAAACCCACTAAAATATCTAAAAACCATTTAAAGCACTAAAAACATTGAAATACTCTAAATCCATCAAAACCGTAAAAAGAGAAAAAACTGCTAACACCCCAAAACCCATAAAAGACCTATATCCCCTAAAAACAGTCAAAAACACTGAAAAAAACTAAAAAAACTGTAAAAAATCATAAAAATCATAAAAGGCCCAAAATCCCTTAAAATATAAAAAAATGCCTTGAAAACCCTTAAGAAAACCTAAAAACCTAAAAACACTTAAAACCCCTAAAAAAATTCTAAAGCCCCTAAAATCAATAAAAAATCCTAAAAACCCATAAATGCACTAAAAAATAATAAAAACTCTAAACACCCTTTAAAAACCTAACAATGCTTAGAAACCCTAAAAACCATAAAAACCTAAAAAAACTAAAAAAACCTAAAACAAAAAAAATCCAAAACATCCCTAACAACCCTCAAAATTCATAAAAACCATAAAACCCGTAATAAATTCAAAATAAACTATAAAAATGTAAAAAATATTAAAAATCATATGAAATAATAATAAAACAATAAAAACCAAAAAAAAAATAAACCCCTTAAAAACATTAAAACACAAAAAATCCAAAAACACTAAAAAACCCCTAAATACTATAAAAATCATAAAAATCCTCAATGAATCCTAAAAATACCCTAAAATTATTTTAAAACAAAATAAAACCTAAAAACTAGAAAAAACATAAGAAATAACGTAACAACCTAAAATATTGAAAACCCTAAAAAAATAAAAAATGATAAAATTCTTAATCCCTTAAACACTTAAAATCATAAAACACCTAAAGACCGTAAAAACACTAAAATGGAAAATACCCTTAAAATACAAATAGAAACTCTAGAAATCATTTAAAACCCTAAAAACATTGAAAATATATTTAACCCTAAACCCCTAAAAACTCAAAAAAACCCTATAAAACCCAAAAAAACAAAAAAATCCATAAAACCCTTTAAAACCCTAAAAACCATAAAATAACAGAATTCCCAAAAATACCTAAAATGTAAAAACTCAAAAAACCTTGAAAACACCTATGAATACTATAAAATTCTAAAATCACATAAAACCCATAAAACCCTAATAATGCTAAAAACCCAAAAAACAAAAAAAAACTGTACAAACCCATAAAACCACTAAAACCTATAAAAAACCATTAAACCCTTAAAAATGTTGAAATATTATTTAAAAACCATAAAAAAATAAAAAAAAAATCAGAAAACCCAAAAAAACAATAAAAACCCTAAACACCTCATAATCCCTCAAAATTCATACAAACTCTAAAAGTATTAAAAAAATTAAAAATTCCAATAATGAAAAAAACCCTATATAACCTAAATAAACCAAAAAAATCAAAAAAAAAACTAAAATCACTTATAACCCCTAATAACCTAAAAATTCTTAAAACCCTAAAAAACCCTAAAACCCTAAAAAGTAAAAAAAACCCTAAAAAAATTAAAAAACACCTAAAAATCCTTAAAAACACAAAAAATACAAAAACCAAGAAAATACCAATGAAAACCATAAAAACTTAAAAATTATAAAAACCCATAAAAACACTAAAGACCCCTAAAAACCATAAAACCCTTAAAAACATAAAAAACCTTAAAAACCCAATAAAACCCTAAAAACACTAAAACTCTAAAAAATCATTGAACCTGTAAAATCAATAATAAAATCTAAAAACTGTGAAGACCCAAAAAAACCCAAAAAACCTGAAACCCCAATAAACCATAATAAACCATAAAACTCTAAAAACACTAAAAATCGTCAAAATCCCTAAATACCCTAAAAACCATAAAAATAAAAAAAAATCCAACAAATCTATAAAAACATTAAAAACTCTAAAAACACTGAAGACCACAAAATAATAATGGAAAACTCAAAATTCTAAAAACTGATAAAAACCTAAAAAAACAATAAAACCCCAAAAAATCCTAAAAGCCTTGAAACCATCAAAATATTTAAAAACCTTAAATAATAATTAAAATATTAAAAATCCCTAAAAATCACTAAATACTTATAAAACCCTGAAACCCCAATGAAAACCATACTAACCTGAAAACACATAAAACCATGAAAAAAAAACAAAAAATACTAAAAACCGAAAAAACACTCTGAACACCCAACAAATCCAACAAATATCCTAGAAACCATAAACCCCCTAAAAACAAAAAAACAAATAACAACCCAAAAACAAATAAAAACTTTGAAAACCAATTAGACCCCTAAAAACATTTAAAAACTCAAAAAAACACATAAACCCCTAAAAACTAAAAAAACCCATAAACCCCTAAAAACTCAAAAAAATCCTAAAAATCAAAAAATAAATAAAACTACAAAAACCTTAAAAACCAAAAAACCATAAAAATTCTTAAAACACCTAAAAAGGATAAATGTCTGAAAAATCCCCAAAATTAGTAAAAACATAAAAACTATAAAAACCCTGAAAAACCCTAAAAACCATGAAAAAATCTAAAACAATAAAAACCATAAAAACCATAAAAACCATTAAAATCCTAAAAACCCATAAAAAAATCTATAACACTTTAAAACCCTAAAGCCAACAAAAACATTAAAACCCCTTTAAACCCCCTATAAACATTAAAAATCTTAAAAACCCAAACAACCCTTAAAAACTCAAGAATCCCTAAATACAAAACCCCCCAAAAAAACTTAAACCCCAACCCCCCAAATCACTCAAAATCCCTAAAAAACTTAAATATCCATAAAAATCCTAAAACCCCCAATAAATACCAAAAAACTAGAAAACCATAAAACCCCAAAAAATACTGAAGAAAACCATTAGAACCTAAAGGCATATTAAACCCCTAAAAATCTAAAAAATGTTAAAAACCCTAAAACCCTAAAACCCCTAAAACCCAAAAACTATAAAAACCCTAAGGACTTTTAAAAACCCTAGAACCCCATTAAAACACTAAAAATACACTATAAACCGTAAAACCAATTAAAACCCCAAAAAATATTAAAAATATCTAAAAAAACATAAAAATCCTATAAAACCCCAAAAAACACCTAAAAATAAAAACTCTACCAGATGTAAAAATTGTAATGATACTCAAAATCCATTAAAATCCTAAAAAACATAAAAATCTTAAAAATAAGTTAAGAATTCCTGAAAACCAAAAAACTCCTAAAACCTTGAAAACCACTAATAAAATGATAAATCCAAAAAAACATAAAACACCTAAAAAAACCAAAAAAATCTAGAAACCATAAAAAACTAAAAAACCCAAAAACCCTACAAACAATAAGTAATACTCAAAACATTAAAAACCCCAAAAAAACCCATAAATACACTAAAAAAACTAAAAAATATAGAACCCCTTAAACCCTTAAAAATTAGGAAACTATAGAAAAATTTAAAAACCCTAAGAAAAAACCTAAGAAAACCATAAAAACATAAAAACACTTAAAAATCCTAAAAAACCAAAAAACAGTAAAACCACAAAAACACTTAGACCCTAAAACCCCCTAACAAAACCTAAAAAATATAAAACACATAATACCCTTAAAACCAAATAATATTCAAAATCCTTAAAAAACAAAAAAATAACATACAACTCCTAAAAACCCCCTAAAACATAAATTCTCTTAAGAACCTTAAAAAAACATAAAATATAGAGAAAATAATATGGCATACCTAAAATCCCTAAAGTACAAAAAAACCTTTAAACAACTAAAAATGTTAAAAAATGTAAAATATAGAGAAAATAATATGAAATACCTAAAGACGAAAAAAATAAAGAGCAAATAATATGAAATACCTAAAATCCCTAAAAACATAAAAAAACATAAAGTCATGAAAAACCCTAAGGAAAACATAAAACACTCAAAATCCCTAAAGACCAAAAAAATAAAAACCCAAAAAACCCTAAAACAATCAAAATCCCAAAAAACTGTAAAATATAGAGAAAATAATATGAAATACCTAAAATCCATAAAAACATAAAAAAACCTAAAATCATGAAAAACCCTAAGGAAACCTTAAAAACCTAAAAATATTAAAACCCCTAGAAACCCAAATATGAAAATTCCCTAAAAAAACTAAAAACCCTAAAACCCCACTAAAATCTCAAAAAAAACCCTTTCAACCACTAAAAATGTTTAAAATATCTAAAAAACATAAATCACTAACAAATTCAAAGAAACCCTAAGAACCTGAAAAAACCATATAACCTTAAAACCCATTAAAACCCCTCGAAATGCAAAAAACCCCAAAAAACCATAAAATTACTAAAAAACCCAAAAATGCATAAAAATTTAGAAGACACTAAAAAATCTAAAAAATTAATAAGAATACCTTAAAAACAAAATACACTTAAAACCCCTAAAAATTAAAAAACGCTAAAAACACCAAAATCCCTAAAACCCTAAAAACCATAAAACACCTAAATACCTAAAAAAATGATTAAAACTCATAAAAACCATAAAACTAATACAAACACTAAAAACCTTTAGAACCCTAAAAGTATTGAAAATGTACATAAAACCCATAAAACCACTAAAAAAACCTAAAACGCAAAAAACTAAAAAACCCTAAATATCCTAAAAATTCCTAAAATACATAAAAATTATAAAAAAGACACAAAAATTCATAAAAACATAAAAAAAACAAAAAAACATTGAAAACCCCAAAAAAACCTTAAACAAATGAAAAAAAATTTAAACCCCTTATAAAAATAAAAACACTAAAAACCCTAAAAACCAAAAAACCAAAAAACAAAAAAAACCACTTAAAACATAAATAAATTATAATGACCATAAAATAAAACCAAAAATAGTAAATACCCTTCAAACCCATAAATATGAATAAAAACATCTAAAAAAACTTTAAAATAAATAAAACTAAAGAAACATCAACAAACTAAAAAAACTATAAATAACCAAAATCCCCCAAAAACCCAAAAGACCCTCGAAATCACAAAAAAAACTCTAAAAACCAAAAAAATCAAAAAATAACAAAAAATAACTAAAAAGATAAAACTAATAAAACCCACAAAACACCTAATAAAACCTTAAGACCCAAAAACATTACAACCCCAAAAAACCTATAAAACCATAAAAACTATAAAAACCCTAAAAACTCTAAAAGACCCTAAGATCCCCAAAACCAAAAAACACCTTCCTAAAACCATAAAAACCCTAAAACCATATAAAAACCCTTAAATAATAAAAAAATCTAAAATATCTTTTTACCCCATAAAATGTTAAAAAAATATATAAAAACTTACATACACTAACAACAAAAAAAACCCCTAAAAACACCTAAAACCCAAAAAACCATAAAACCCCCCAAACAGTAGAAACCTTAAAACCCAAAAAATCAATAATAAACCTTAAAAACATAAAAAATAAATAAAAACCCTGAAAAAAAAATAAAAACTTAAAATTATAAAAAGACATAAAACCCTTAAAAACTTAAAAACTCTAAAATTCCTAAAACAGCCTAAATATAATAAAACCCCCAAAAACCTAAAAAACCCAAAGATCAAAAAAAGCCATAAAAAAATTTAAACTAAAAAACCCTTTAAACCACTAAAAATGTTAAAAGGCACCAAAAACCAAAAAACACTAAAAACACAAAATAACACAAAATACCAAAAAGACCAAAAAACCAAATACCGTAATCACCTCGAAATCCCTAAAAACCATGAAAACCATAAAAATTTAAAAAATCACAACAAATCAATGAATCCTAAAAACCATAAAAACCTAGAAAATCCCTATAAAAACCATAAAACCTAAAACCCACTCAAAACCCATAAAAACACTAAAAATCATAAAAAATCCTAAAAACCCTAAAAACCACAAAAACCTAGAAAACCTCAAAATCCCTACAAACCCTTAAAAATAATAAAAATCCTAAAAAATTACTAGAACCCCCTATAAATGTAGAAAACCATAAAAATAATGAATAACCACAAAAAAGTTAAAAACCAAAAAACACTTGAACCAAATTAAAAATCCAAAAAAAATGCTAAAAACCCTAAATACCATAAAATCCATAAAACCCACTAAAAACAAAATGACCCAAAAAAGACCATAAAAAACATAAAAACCCATAAAAATCTATAAAACCTCTAAAAACTCGAAAAACCTATTAAACCCCTAAAAAAAATTAACACCCAGAGAGCCCTAAAAACTCCAAAAAAATACACATAAAAACCAAAAAAAACCATAAAAACCTAAACCCCCAAAATCCCTAAAAACCCAAAACACACAAAAAATCCTAAAAACCAGAAAATCCCAAAAAATGTAAAAAACCCTCAAAATATTTATGAAATATACGAAAAAAATAGAAAACTATAAAAATATAAAAAACACTAAAAACTATAAAACACCCTAAAAATCCTAAAAACTGTAAAACAACTAAAAACCTTAAAACCCCCTAACACCCTTAAAACCCCTAAAAACCCATTAAAAACTCTAAAAATAAATTAAACCCCAAAATGCATTAAAAATATAAAAACATTAAAAACCTTAACAAATTCAAATAACCATGAAAAACTAAAAAACTATAAAAACCTTAAAACCCTATGAAAACTGAAAAAACCGAAAAACCCTAAATAATAATATTAATTATAAAAATACCTATATATCAATAAAAACCTAAAAATTATTAAAATAACATAAAAACACCTATGAATTATTTAAAAATATATAAACAATAAAACCCCTTTGAAACATAAAAACACTTAAAAAATAAAAAAATCATAAAAACCCAAAAAATCCACAAATTCCAAAAATTCCTTAAAGATCATAAATATTCTAAAAACCATAAAAAATATCATAAAACGTAAAAAACTATAAAAACCCCAAAACACTAAGAAAACCATAAAAAACTAAAAAAAATTAAAACCATTAAAAACCTTAAAAATGATAAAAATCCTAAAACCCCTAAAAAATCTAATAACCCTAAACATATTAAAAACCCCTAAAAACCTTAAAAATTCCAAATAACCAATAAAATCCTTAAAAATACAAAAAACACTAAATCCCATTTAAACCCATAAAACATTAAATAACTCTAAAATACATTAAAAACCATAAAAAACTCAAAAACTCCTAAAACCCCAAAAAACCATAAAACCCCAAAAACCCCTAAAAATTATCAAAACCCCTAAAAACCCAAAATAAATCTCTAAAAACCCTAAAATCCCTATTAATGTAAAAAATACCTAAAATACCTAAAAACCCCTATGAAGTCCTTAAAAACCTAAAAACAATTGAAACATCTAAAAAATAATAAGTTCCCTAAAAACCATAAAAACAATAGAAACCCCAAAAAACCTTTAAAACTATAAATAACCATAAAAACCTAAAAACACATTAAAAACTCTAAAAACCATTTAAACCCCTAAAAAATTAAAAGACTCTAAAAACCATAACAATCCAAAAAAAACTTTAAAAACACGTAAAACCCCCCAAAAAACCATAAAAAACTAAAAAACCCCTAAGACTCCTCATAATCAATAAAAACCCTAAAAAATAATACAAAACATAAAAAAGGCCTAAAATCCCTAAAAATATAAAAAACCCTAAAATCCTTAAAACCCCTTACAAAACCTTAAAAACCTAAAAATTCTAAAAACCTCTAGAAACATGAAAACACTAAAAACCATACAAACCCTAAAACCCTAGCAGGTATTATTTTTTAAAAAACACTAAAAAACCAAAAGTCCCATCAAAATCCTAAAAACGCACGGAAAACTCTAAAACCACTTTTAACCACTAATTTTTTTAAAAAACAATAAAAAACCATAAAAACCCTAAAAAATAGAATACCATAAAACACTATAACGTAATAATAACCCAAAAAACCATAAATCCCTAAACCCCTAAAAACCCACAAAAAATGTAACAACCCTACAAACCATAAAAACCCTAAAAAATATACTAAAAACTCTAAAAATCCCTAAATATGCTTGAAAACAAAAAAACATAAAAAATATCAAAAATCCCTAAAAATGTAAGAGACTCTAAAAATGTAAAAAAACATTAAAACCCTAAAAACCCATAAGAAAACATTTAAACCGAGAAAACACAAAACCCTTAAAAACCCTAAAAAATATAAAAACCCTAAAGGAACCTATAATCCCTAAACCCCCTAAAAACCCTAAAAACTATAAAACCCCAAAATAACATGAAAAACCATAAAAATGCCAAAAACTATAAAAACCCTTTACACCCCTAAGAATTCTAAAAAACTTCAAACATCCATATGACTCCAAAAAAACCAAAAAAAACCCCAAAATCCACGAAAACAGATATAGATAACTAAAATACCCTAAAATTCCTAAACCCCATAAAAATTCTTCAAATCCATAAAAAACCATAAAAATCAAAAAAAATACCTAAATCTGTTAAAAACTAGAGAAAAACCAAAAAATTATTTTAAGAATAAAATAAAAACTTAAAGAAACATTAAACTCTTAAAAAACCAAATATCACAAAAAATATTAAAAAATGGAAAAAACAACACGAACAATATAAATCATAAAAAACATTAAAAAAAATATAAAAAACCCATAAAAATCTTAAAAACCACAAAAATTATAAAACCCCTTTAAACCCCTAAAAATGATGAAAAAATCTAAAAACCCATAAACATAAAAAACACTTAAAAACAAAAAAAATCTCTAAAAAACTAAATAAATCCAAAAACCATAAAATCTAAAAAATCCCCTAAAAATTAAAAACCCTTAAATCCGATAAAACCCAAAAAATTATTAATAACTGTAAAAAAACTTTTTAGCCCTAAATCCGTTAAAAAACTCTAAAACCCTAAAAAACCCTAAAAATAGTAAAATCTCAAAAAATTCTAAAAACCATAAAAATCCAATAAAATCCCTAAAATCCTAAATATTTAAAAATTATTAACAACCTTGATATTCAAAAATAAAACCTTGAAAATTTAGTAATAGTTAAAACCCTTAGAAAACCTAAATATGAAAAATCCCCAAAAATGCATAAAAACCCAAAAAATATAAAATCCCTCAAAATCCCTAAAATTCCAAAAAAACATAAACTATTAAAAACACTAGAAATCCAAAAAAACATAAAAACCCTAAAAGTCCCTAAAAATCCTAAAAAACCTAAAACCATAAAAAGCAGAAAACCTTAAAACCCTAAAAACTATAAAACCCCATAAAAACACTAAAACCCACTAAAACTATAAAAACCATTTAAACCCATAAAAAAATTAAAAAACTCAAAAAACCCATAAATAACATAAAAAACTCAAAAAATACTAAAAATCAAACAAATCCCCAAAAAACCCAAAAAAATAAAAAACACCAAAACACTAAAAATCCCCAAAACCATAAACACCAATAAAAATTATAGAAAAAATCTAAAAAACCTAAAAAGGTAAAAAACCCTAAAACCCAAAAAACGTTAGAAGATAATAAAAACATAAAAACAATTAAAACCACTAAAACATTATAATCCCTATAAAACCAAAAAAATATCCTAAAATAATAAAAACCCCTAAATACAATAAAAGCGCCTAAAAACATTTAAAACCATTAAAACCCATAAAACCCTAAAAACTAAATAAAAACTCTAAAATCCCATTAAAAATATAAAAGAGTTAAAAAACTCTAAAAGTCATTAAAACAAAAAAAACAAAAAAAACTAAAAACCCAAAATAAAATAAAAAACCTTAAAAACCCTTAAAACCCTCAAAATCCAAAAAAAATCAAAAAACAATTAATAAATCTATAAAAGACCTAAAAATATAAAACTATAGAACCATATAAAATCCTAAGAAAATATAAAAAACATAAAAACAAATTTAAACCCCTACCAACCTTAAAAACCCTCATAATTACTAAAAACCCTAAACACCCCTTAAAACCTAAAAAAATGTAAAAAATACCAAATACCTTGAAAACACCTAAGAAAACATTAAAAATATAAAAATACTTATAAAACCTTATAAAATATAAAAATACTAAAATCTATAAAAATCCTCAAACCACTAAAACACATAAAAACCTTAAAGAATCTTAAAACCCCATAGAAACCCTAATAACACTAAAAACTCTTAAAACCCCTTTTATCCCATAAAAACATTAGAAAGTTCTAAAAACCATAAAATCACTAAAAAATAAAATCCTCCTAAAACACTAAAAAATTCATAAGAACCCGTAAAACTGCAAAATACCCAAAAACACTCAAAATCTATAAAAACCCTAACAGAATTAAAAATAAAAAAAATTCCCTAAATCCAAAAAAAAAGAAAAAGTTAAACCCCTAAAAAACCCTATGAAAACCATAAAAAACTAAATATACATAAAACCCATAAAATCCTAAAAAAACATAAAAAAACTAAAACACTATAAAAGCACTAAAAACCTTAAAACCCAAAAAACCATTAAAACCCTAAACACCCATGAAAACCCTAAGACAACAAAAAATGCTAAAAACACTTTCAAACAACAAAACAATAAAACACAGTTAAAAAAATTAGAAACCCAAAAATATCTAAAAAAACCATAAAACCAAAAAAAGAAGAATACAAAAACCCTCAAAACCATCCAAATCCAAAAAAACCCTAAAACCCTAAAACCCAAAGAAATCATAAAAAATCCCTAAAAATTAAAAAACTTAACAAACCAAAATAGTTGTAAAAACACTATAAAATCAATAAAAACCTAAAAACATTTAAAACCCCTAGAAGCCTAAAAATGCTAAAGAAATAAAAAACCCATAAAACCCTAAAATCCCTCAAAATACCTAAAACCCCTAAAAATTATAAAAAACATAAAAACACACTAAAAATAACTAAAAATGTAGAAAAACCAGATAAAACCTAAGAAATCTATAAAAACCTAAAAACACAAAAATCCAATAAAAACCTAATATGTGTTGAAAACCCTAAAAACCATAAAATAACCTAAAAACATAAAAACCCAAAAACTCAAAAAACCCTTAAAAACATGAAAAACCCTAAATCCCCAATACCACTAACAACTCTAAAAACACTTTAATCCTCTAAAAAATTTTAAAAAAATTTAATCCCTATAAAATCCCTAAAAAATAAAAAGAATACTAAAAATCCTAAAACCCTCAAAATCTCTAAAAACCATAAAATCTATAAAAATTCTAAAAACCCTAGAAATCCCAAAAATTTTGAAAATACTAAAATCTCTGAAAAACCATAAGAAAATATTAAAATTAAAAAAAACATATAAAATCATTAAAGACCTTAAAAATAAAAAAAGCCTAATAAATCCTAAAAATCATAAAAACCCAAAAATAAAGAAAACCCCATTAATAATATTACAAATAATTAACCCTTACAAACAAACAAAAAACCCATAAAATAACTAAAAGAACCAAAAACCTTTTAATCATCATAAAATATTAAAAAACTCTAAAAACATAAAACCCTAAAAAAGTAAAAAAAATATAAAACCAAAATTTCGCTCAGATCATAACCCCTTGATTTCTGAATGTTCCGTGGGCCCTCCAAGGATATCACCCCTACCATTCAGGTTCAATAATGCCTGGATCACGGTCCCTGGATGTAGGTAAATTGTCAACAATGGATGGAATGAAGACCTTCTGGTAGTCACTAATACATGTTGGTCTATTGGTTAAAAAATATCAAAGCCTCACTCAAGGAATGGAGTAGGAACTACTTCTCTGGTCTGGATGATGATATTTGTACTATGGAGCAACAACTATCCTCCCACCAGAATTCTAATCAGCACTTTCCCCTGCCCTCTCGTGAGGAGTTGCAGCTTCATTCCAAACATGATGATCTTTTGGCTCTCAAAGAAAAGCTGGCCAAAAACCAGTTCAATGTTAGATGGCTCAAAAATGGAGATCATAACTCCAAATCCTTCCACTGGTTACACAGGGAGAAAAAGGTTAAAAGGTGTTTAAAAGCTGTTCATATTTCAGGATCAACTTTTACCTCAGAGGATGATATTTCCACTACTATTATCAATCACTTCCAAGGGATTTACTCAGATGATGGTGGGGAATACACCCTCCATTTGATGGACTCCATCTTGTTGCGCGTTGATGAGAAACCGAATAGGTCTTTAACGACTTCCCCCCTTGAGGAGGAAGTTAGGGCTTCTTTGTTCTCTCTTAACATTGACAATGCAACAGGACCAAATGGCTTCACTAACAAGTTCTTCATGTCTTACTGGGATATCATACACAAGGGTATTACTAGCACTGTTAGGGAATTTTTTCTCTCTAGTGTGTTCCCACATGGAGTCAACTCTAATTTCATTTCCCAGATCCCCAAAAAGTATAATTCCATTGAAATTGGGGAATTTTGACCAGTTTCCATTAAGAACTCTATTCCCACAATTATCAGTAAGATTCTGATTATTTGGATAGAGAAATTTGTGGGGGAAATTATCACTTCAAATTAATTTGGGTTTGTCTCCAAGAGGAACATTCAATAATGCCTTTTCACAGCCTCAGAGAGCATCAACGTCATGCAAAAGCGGTCTAAACAGGGAAACTTCATGCTTAAGATTGAAATCTACAAAGCTTTTAACACTATCAAGTTGAGTTTTGTCTCCTAGGTTCTCTCCAAGAATGGCTTCTCGAGCAGAATTATCAGGATGGTTATATCCATTATAAGTAGTGCCTTGGTCTCTATCCTTATAAATGGATCTCCCAAGGGGTTTTTTCCATTCTCCCGTGGGGTCAGACAGGGTGATCCGCTTTCAGGAATTCTTTTTACGATTGATGACGACTACTTGAGTAGGTGTCTTCTTTGTCTTGGACAGGCTGGTCTTTTTTTCTCCTATATTGGAAGGGATCTCCATGTGTTGTTCCATCTGTTTTATATTTATGACATTCTTCTGTTTGGGAAAGCGGACAAATGGACCTTGGATTCCATTCAGATGATCTTCCGGCATTATGAAAATGTGGTAGGGAAATCTATTAATTAGAGAAAGTCCCTAATTGTCTTTGGGGAGGGGGTCCCTCGACCTTGCCAGATTTACATTTAAAGGTCCCTTGGTGTCAAGAGAGGATCACTTCCCTTTGATTATCTAGGATTTCCCATTTTTTGGGGACGAGTCAAGCATTTCCACCATGAAGGCATTACCCCCAAAATTACTCAACAGCTAGAAAAATGGAAAGGGAAATGTTTATCGAAAGCTGGAAGGGTCTGTCTTATCAACTCAGTTATCACTTCCATGTTCACTTATGCCTTTTCTATCTACAGATGGCATGTCAACCTCCTGATATATTTGCAATCAAAGATCAGTAACTTCACCTAAATAGGATGTATAATAGAAAAGAAACTAGTTATGGTGGCATGGAAGGACTGCACTAAGCCCATAGAGCTGGGAGGGCTTGGCATAAAAGATCTCAGACGATATAATGATGCTCTTCTTGCTAAATTTACTTGGGGGATGCTTAATCCTACGAGTGGAGGCCTGGGCTTCACTCAGGAAAGGTTTGTTCTTAAACTTTGTGACAAATATGAAAGTTATTTCCCCTCTTCTGTTTGGCCCACAATCCGTGACTCGTACAAGATATTTATTTCTCACACGAAATTAATCATCACAATGCACTCAGAACTGAATCCTTGGTCCACACCATTTCTTGATAGGCCTCTTCAGGAATACATTACTCCCTCTGTCGGCCTGAAGATCATGTCCATCACGGCGTTCAGTTATCGGCTGGAAGAGTTTGAGGCGTTCCTTCCTACTAAATCCTTTCTACAAATCTAGTGATATGCCTAGGTTGAGTTTGACATCTTGATCTGGAAACCCAACCTTGTTGGGAGATTAAATTCTAAGGATTATAATCGGTAAAACTGTGCTAGGGGATCCCCTCCCCCAGCCTGGCTCTCAAAGTTTAAGAGTAATTTCATCTCTCCATCTAGCCATCTCCTTCTTTGGAGAATCTGTAAGAATCGACTGCCAATGCAGAAACAGCTTCCAAAAGCTGGACACAGCCTTTCCCCCTTTTGTTTCCTCTGCTTATGTGCTAAAGAGATAATTCATCACACCTTCCTCCAATGCAGATTTATTGAAACACATTGGGGTTACTTAAAGAATATTTTTGGGCTCCCAACTTCCCTGGACATGCCTCTCTTCAAGCTCCTGGGCGACCTGTCCAACTGGGATTACAACAATCTGGTACGCAATCTTTTGATGGTCACCATTGCAGCCATCATCTCTTATATCTAGACTGCTTGGAATACAGTTTCCTTAAAAAAGTGGATCTACATTTATGGTGGTGTGGTGATGATTCACAAGGCTTTCTATACAGCTTCCCGCATTTAGATAGGCTCTATGGAGAATGATGTTAGCGAGCTCATTATTCTTCGGCTGCTTGGTGTCTCCGGCAGGGCTAAAAATCCGATGGTTCCCATGTTTATCCAATGGATCCCTCCACTCCCCTCAAGGATTAAGGTTATCGTGGAAGGTGAAGCCTTATGCGCGCCAGGTCCTGCTGGGTGCGGTGGGGTATTTCGCACATACCGGGGCTTCGTCAAAGGTTGTTTCTAGTAATTCATTGGTTATGGGTGCGCCCTTGAAGCTGAACTATGGGCCATGATAAAGGCGATTGATTATGCTGTCAGATTCGGATGTAGCTTCATATGTATTGAATATGACTCCATGTTTGCTATGACTAATCTTCAAAACAGGTCTAGGTGCGTCCAATGGAGGATTCTCCCAAAATGGAAGGAATGCCTGAACATGTGTCGAAGGATGAGTTTTACTATGCCACACGCCTATCGGGAGGCCAATGCGGTTGCAGATGCTCTCTCCAAACATGCCATTGTGTAGAGGTGCTCATTGTGGTCCTTTTTTTCCATGCCATCATGCTTGTTGCTTGTGGATTCTGACCTGAGGGGTGAGTTTCACACCCGGTTATGTAACCTTTCCTTGGAGCACTCTGTTTCCCTTTTTTTCTTCTTGGTATTATATTTGGGGGACCAGGCTAACCTGGTCTTCGACCTCCCTTGTCCTAAAAATTCACTAAAAATCCAAAAAACATAAAATAACATAATAACCCTGAAAAACCTATGGAAAACATAAAAATAATAAAACACATTAAACCCATAAAAACCAGAAAAAAACTAAAAAATCATAAAAACCCTAAAAACCATCAAAATCTCTAAAACCCAAAAATATATAGAAATAAAAAAAAACCCTAATATACCAAACAATGTACACACCATTAACCCTTGAAAACCCCTATAAGAAACTAAAAAAAAAATAAAAAACACTTAAAACCATTAAAAACCAAAAAAATACTAAGAACCCAAAAAACCCCTAAAATGACACTAAAAATAATAAAAACTATAAAATCCCCTAAAAATAAAAAAACTCTAAAACCCATTAAAACCATAAAGTCTACTAAAAAATCTAAAAACATTTTAAACCCTGAAAAATGTTAAAAATTCTATATACATAAAAAACTGAATAATTCTAAAAATCCCCTAAAATTAATAAAACCGTCAAACCATAAAACCCCATAAAAACCTTAAAACCCTGAAAATCATTAAAAACACTAAAAATTTTGAAAACCCATTTGAATACCATGAAAACCTAAACCAACTGAATCCCTAAAAAAACCTAAAAATTTTAAAAACTAAAAAAACTAAAAATACCCTAAAATCACATAAAACAATAAAACACCCCAAAAACATAAAAATCCATAAAAAACCTAAACTAATAAAAAATATGAAAACACATTAAAAACCTAAAAACATTAAAAAACTCTAAAAACATTAAAAACCAGAAAAAAAATAAAAAATCCCATTAGAACAATAAAAACTCTAAAAACTCTAAAAATCCCTAAAATCCCTAAAAACCCATAAAATATTAAAAAATCCATAAAAATACCTAAAATCGTTAAAAACCCTAAATAACTTGAAAACACCTAAATAACCTTAAAAAACGTAAACACATAAAATCCATAAAAACCATTAAACCACTAAAACCCTGAAGAATTCCTAAAAACTATAAATACCATAAAACCCATCAATATCCAAAAAACCATAAACCACCAAAAAAACATAAAAACTCCCTAAAAATCCCTAAATACATAAAGCATCCTGAAAAACCACAATAAAATTTTAAAAAAACTAAAATCATTTAAAACTCATAAAAACCTTAAACATGCTAAATCCCTAAAAACAATAAAACTACCATAAAAACACTAGAACCCCCCCACCCCCCACCCCAAAAAAACATAAAACCCAAAAATTATTAACATCCCAAAAATCCTAAAAACCACAAAAAACTCAAAGACCCCTTTAAACCATCAAAAAATTTAAAAAACTATAAAAAACATTAAAACCATAAAAACTCAAAAAACCCTAAAACCCCCCAAAAAAACCTCAAAATACTTAAATATCCTAAAAAACCCCAAAATCCTAAAAATTCAAAAAAATACCTAGGCATGTAAAAAACCCTAAAAACTTGAAAATACCTAGGAAAACATTAAATATCTAAAAACATGTAAACGCATAAAAAACCTAGAAAAAGGTAAGTACCCTAAAAACGCCCAGAATCCCTAAAACCTTAAACCATATAAATCCTATAAATATGTAAAATAATTTAAACCCCTAATAATCCTAAAACACTAAAAACTCAAAAACACTAAAATCTATAAAACCCCTCAAAATCCCTAAAAATAATAAAAAACCAAAAAATTTCTACAAACCCATAAAAATACAAAAAAATACCACAATACATAAAAAATCATAAAAACCCTATAAAACCAAAATAAAACCATAAAAACCTAAAAACACATAAAACCCCTATATATATATTTTTTAAAATACAACCCCTAATCAAAACAAAAAAAACACAAAACATTAATATCCCTAAAATATTGAAAAACCAAAAAACCCATAAAATCACTAAAAATCCACTAAAAACACTAAAACCCATTAACACACATAAATGGTAAATAACGCTAAAAACATTACAGAAAAAAAACTAAAAAAACCCTATAACATAAAAAATAACATGAAATATTAAAACATTAAAACCCTAAAACCCCTCTAAACCCATAAACCATAAAAAAATAAAAAAAATCCTTAAAAACACAAAACCCTCTAAAACCATAAGAAAACCATAAAAACCTGAAAATACATAAATCCCCTAAAAACCTACGATATGCTAAAAACCTTAAAAATCCTAAAACCCTTAAAACCCCTCGAATTCCCTAAAAACCCTAAAAATATATAAAAATCCTAAAATTCCTAAAAACCCATAAAAAAGTAGAAGCCCAAAAAAATCATAGAAAACACTCTATAAAAATATTAAAAACCATAAAAACACTTAAAACCCCTAAAAACCATAACACCACCTAAAAACCATAAATCCATTAAAACCCCATAAATCTATAAAACACACTAAAATTCTAAAAAACCATTAAACCTATAAAAATGTTAAAAATAATTTCAAACCATAAAATCATAAAAAACAAAAAATACACTAAAATCTCAAAAAAAAACATAAATCCCTAAAATTCCTAAAAAACCTCAAAATCCCTAAAAAAACCCTAAAAACCTAAAATATACTTAAAAATCAATAAAAATGTAAAAAACCCAAAAACAATAAAGAACCCTAGTAAAACCATAAAACCATAAAACACATGAAATCCCAAAAAACCTAAAAAATACTAAATACCCTAAAAAACCATAAAACCCTAAAAACAGTAAAATACCTCAAAATTTATAAAAATACCTAAAAACCATAAAAATCCTAAAAATCCCTATAATATTTAGAAAATAAAAAGAAAACCTAAAACCCCTAAAAATACCTAAGAAAACCATAAATACCTAAAAACAGATAAACCCCTAAAAACGCATAAGAACCTAAAAACATAAAAGGCCATAAATCCGTAAAACCCCTAAAAACAAGAAAACCAAAAAAAATGAAAACAACTCAAAACATATTAGAACACCAAAACCACTAAAAACTCTAAAAAATTAAACCACTAAGAAAACACCAAAAAACATTAAAACACTATAAAAATAAAAAACCCTAAAAACCAAAAAAACCCCTAAATCCTCAAAAATCTATAAAAATTATAAAAAACCCCCAGAAACCCTAAAACCTAAAAAAACCCTAAAACCCTGAAAATCCCTATGAGAAATCATAAAAACCAAAAAACACATAAACCACTAAAAAAGAACAATAAAAATCTATAAGCCTAAACACCCTAAAAATCCTAAATACTGTCAAAACCATATGGAATATAAAAAGACTTATAAATCATAAAAATATCCTAAAATCCCTAAAAATTGAAGAAACACAAAATCCATGAAAATTCATGAGAAACCTTAAAATTATAACAACACTGGAAACCAAAAAAATCTAAAAAAATGTTAGAAATATTAAAATCCCCTAGAATAACCCAAAACCGCCTAAAAACTAAAAAACCCCCTAAAACATAAAAACCCCAAAAAAACTCCATAAAAACCATAAGAACCACTAAATACATTAAAAACATCAAACCTCTAAATACATTAAAAAATGTAAAAAAACTTATATCCATAAAAAACACCAAAAAACTATAAAATATCAAAAATTCATAAAAACCCTAAAAACATAAAAACCTAAAAAACATCTAAATTCAAAAAAACCCTATAAAACCATAAAAATCCTAAAAAAAATATTCAAAGTATCTAAAAACCATAGAACACCTAAAAACGCCAAAACCCTATGAAAACCTTAAAACCCCAAACAAAACTTAAAATCCAAAAAATCTTTAAAAAATATTAAAAACCAAATAAACACTAAAAATCCATAAAAAACAGAAAAAAACCATTATAATCCCTAAAAACCTGAAAAAACAACAAAAACATTAATACCATAAAACTCCCTAAAAATGTAAAAAACCCTAAAATCCCTGAAAAAAACTAAAAAACATAAAAACCTAAAAAAACATAAAACCACTAAAATATTAAAAATGTTAAAAGCCCTAAAACCCTAAATAGGCTCTAGAAACCCTAGAAACCCCTAAAAACCATAACAACCCAAAAACACCTAATACAAATAAAAATAAAGAAAAAGTCAAAAATCAAAAATCCCTTTAAACTCCTAAAAATCATAAAAAACTCAAAAAACCATAAAACCAATAAAAAAACAAAAAAAAACCAAAAAACATAAAAAACCAAAAAACCCAAAAAACCACTAACTTCCCTCAAATATCTAAAAACCCTGAAAATCCATAAAATTACTAAAATGATATAAAATCCCTTAAAAAATAAAATACCCTAAAGAACACTAAGAAAACCCTAAAAAACTTAAAATACATAAAGGACCTAAAAATGTTAAAATCTTTAAAACCCTAAAAATACCAAAACCCCATCAAAATACTTAAAAACCCTTAAAAATATCCTAAAAATCCGTAAAAATCCATAAAAAAAATAAAAACCCCTAAAACCCCTAATAAAACCTTCAAAACATAAAAAAATAAAAATATTAAAAAACAATAAAACACCTAAAACCCTAAAACCCCCTAAAAACCATAGAAACCCTTAAATACCATGAATAACAACAAACCCCCCTAAAACCCATAAAAACCCACTAAAACAAATATAAAAACACATTAAACCCCTAATTATGTTTAAAAATTCTAAAAAAATTAAAACCACTAAATACACAAAAAACCTTAAACACCCAAAAATACCCTAAAACCCATAAAAATCCAAAATAATCACTAAAAGTTTCTAAAAAATTAAATTCATAAAAAAATAAAATAAACCAAAAGAAACCCTTAGAACCTAAAAAACCTTAAAACCCATAAAAACCTAAGAAATATAAGAAGAGATAAGACCCCTAAAAAATACAAAAAACCCTAAAACACTAAAAACATAAAAACACCTAAAACCCCTAAAAACCTTAGAAAACAATAAAAACATAAAAATTAAATCTATTAAAAAACCTAAATATGATAAAAACCCAAAAAATCCTAAAACCCTAAAAACACTCAAAATACCTAAAAACCTAAAAACAATAAAATTCCTAAAAAATACCTTAATGTAAAAAATCCAACAGACCCTAAAAAACCTAAGAAAAAATTTAAGCTGAAAGAACACTTAATACATCTACAAAACTACAAAATAATAAAACCCATAAAAAACCTAAAGGACCATAAAAATCCCTAAACACAAATAAAACCCAAAAAATCATAAAAATCCCAAAAAACACATAGGAACCCCAAAAACCCACTAAAAACTATAAAAACTCCTTAAACTGTTATAAATGTTAAAAAACAAAACAAAAAATTAATCCACTAAAAAACTCAAAAAACCCCAAAAAACTCTAAAACTCGTAAAACCCCTAAAAACCCACAATACCCCTATACCTTCAAAATCTCTTAAAACCACTATAAACCATAAAAATGCCAAAAAACACATATAAAAACCCAAAAAAACTTTTGAACCAGAAAAAACAAAAAAACCCTAAGAAAATATTAAAAACCTAAATATACTTAAAACCACTAAAATAACTTTAGGCACTAAAAACTGTAAAAACCATAAAAACAATAAAAAATCTCTAAAACCCCTAAGAAAGAATAAATATCCTAATAAGTCCATAAAATTTTATAAATTAAAAAAACATATAAATCCTAAAAACTCCTAAGAAAACATTAATACCCTAAAAACACATAAAACACCAGGAAAACCTAAAAATATCTAAAAACCCTAAAAGAATGTAAAATCCCCAAAAGTACCAAAAAACCCTAAACACACCTTAAGAAATCCTTAAAAACATGTAATAATTATTGAAAACTGTAAAAACACTAAAACCCCTTTAAACCTTTAAAAACAATAAAAAAAGATAAAATCCATAATACCATTAAAAACTCAAAAAAATACTAAAGACCCAAAAAACCAAAAAACCCAAAAAACACTAAAACCCTTCAAAATCCCTAAAAACCCAAAAGTCATATAAAATCCTAAAAATGGTCAAAAGGCCCCTAAAAACAAAAGAACCACAAATCCCATAAATACCATAAGAAAAACTAAAAACCCAATAACACTTAAAATCACTAAAAAAGCTAAATAATGATAAACACCCACAAAACCTGAAAAAATACAAAAATATCAAAAAATCATAAAACCTTCAAAAACTTTAAAAATCCCTAAAACACCATAAAAACCCTAGAAGCAACTAAAAGTTATATAATCCATTTAAACACCTAAAAATTCTAAAAAATCAAAAAACCTGGAAAAAATTAAGAAATTAAAAAAATAACCTAACCCCCCCCCCAAAAGAATAAAACCCTAAAAATCCAAAACCCATAAAAATCCATAAAATCTAAAAAAATAAATACCCTAAAAATCCCTAAAAATCCCAAAAGACATAAAATACCCTTAAACCCATGAAAACCCATTATAAAAACATAAAAACCTAAAAACACCTAAAATAATAAGAAACCTAAAAATACTAAAAATCCTAAATAACCATAAAACCTAAAAACATTCAAAAATTCTAAAACCCTAACCCCCCTAAATATTATTAATCATAAAAATATTGAAAATCCCTAAAAATACCTTAAGACATAAAAATCCCTAAAAGCTATGAAAAAACCCAATTAAATCCTTAATAAACAAAAAACATTTTAAACCTCCTAGAAGGATAAAAAATGGCAAAACTCCTAAATATTCATCAAATACGATACGCACATCTTATGGGTGTAAAGAGGAATACCCTATCATTTACGTACCTCAGGGTTCCTCTATTTTGGTGTAATCCTAATTGTTCTCACTTTGAATCGATTTCGGCAAGATCCATCAACCAACTCGCTAGGTGGAAGGGGAAATCTCTATCAAAAGCAGGAAGGTTTTTCGGATCAATTAACTATTAATTCCCATGCTGGTGCATGTCTTCTCGGTTTACAGGTGTCAGGTCATCTTGCTTAAGAAAATTCAAGAGAAAATAAGAAACTTTATGTGGGCGGGATGCATAAACAAAAGGAAGCTGGTCATAGTGGCTTGGAAAACGTGCATTGAGCCAATTGACATGGGCAGTATTGGTATCAATGACTTGAGGAAGATCATTGAGTCACTCCTGGGTAACATTGTCTGGAATCTGATCAATTATAAGAATGAGGGTCTGGATTTTCTCAATGATCGGTTCGTTTACAGGATGATGAATGAATCGACTGGTTATTCTCTCTCTTCGGTTTGGTCCTCTATCAAGACAGCATACAATGATATTATCTCAAATTCAAGGTGTATTGTCTCGAAGCAATCTAACCTGAACTTCTGGACCAGTAATTGGATAGACACTCCACGAAATAGTATACTTCAGCCACCAGATAACATGCTTAAAATGACAATTTCTGAGTTTTTGCTGAATTTTGACTACATGGTTGGCATTCTTCCGAGCATGACAACCATGGAGATAAAGAGGTATAAATTTTTCAATGCTGATTCTTTAGTATGGAAACCTAATTTGTGTGGAATTCTCGACACCAAAGGGTTATATCATCACAAATGTGAACATAACCCCTGTGTTCCAGCGTGGATTTCCAAATTTAGAAAGTCGTTTATCCCTCCATCAAGGCAGATTTTCTTATGGAAAATATGGAAAGGGAGACTACCCCTACATGGGGCGCTGCAAATGGCTGGATGGCAGATTGTTTCAGGCTGTAACATTTTCTTGTGGGCGGAGGAAACTTGTAACCATTTTTTCATACACTGCAGGATGGCTTTTGTGTTATGGCTATATATTCGGGATGTCTTTGGAATTCATCTTAATTTGAGTAAGCAATGGGAGCAGGTGAATCTTCTCAGTGCTGTAGCTGAGGTAGGCCTAAGCTCGCAGCTTCACAATTTTCTCCTAGAAGATGTGGTGGTGGTGCTCTCCTATGTTTGGTTTGTAGAAATGCGGTGGCACATCGGAATAAAACAGGTTCTTTCCATGAAGGAGTGGTGAGCATTCATCATGCTATCCATGCGGCAGAAGGTATCCAGAATGGGGAGATGAATAATCATATGAATGACTTCTTGGTCCTGCGCAGAATTGGAGTTCCAGGGAGATGCAGAAAACTGAGGATGCTGAAAATTATTTGGTGTATCCCTCCGATAGCGAGCTTTATCAAGGTTAATGTTGATGGAACTGCCATGGGTTCGCCAGGTCCCTCAGGGTATGGCGGGGTTTTTCATTCCTCCCGGAGCTTTATCAAGGGATGCTTCTACAACTTCCTTGGGAACGGTACCGTGTATGAGGCAGAACATTGGGATATCATAAAGGTGATTCGATATGAAGCCCATTTTAGATGGAATAAGCTCTGGATTTAATGTGATACATCATTGTCGGTGGGGGCCTTCATGAAGCAGTCACGACTTGTACCATGGTGACTTCTCCAACACTGGATCAAGTGCCTTGATGCTGCCAGGGATCTAATCCTAGGCATTTCACATGCCTATAGGGAGGTAACCTTGGTTTCGAATGCTCTTTCCAAGAGATCAATTGATGAAGGGACCTCGGTATGGTCTTTCAAGACCCCAGACTTCTGTTTTTCTTCAGTTGACTCAGACATGAAGGGGAAGACCCACACTATGATATGCAAGACTCCTTTTTAATGCCTTGTACTTTAATTTTTGATTCTTTAATAAGTAATGGGGTCATCTTTGTCTGATCCCACACTATTTCTGCCCTAAATATTCGTAAAAATAATCTAAAAACTCTAAAAATACCTAAAAAATGTAAAAACCCTAAAAACCCTACAAAAACCCATAATAAACCTAAAATCCCCTTAAAATATTAAGACCCATTGAACACCTAAAATCACAAGAAAACACTAAAAAACCTTTAAAACAATAAAAAAATGAAAACAACCCAAAAGGCTAAAAAAATACATAAAAACCCTAAAAAACCTAAAACCCTTAAATATCATTAAAACCCTAAAAACCATGAAAATCTAAAAAATCCCAAAAAAAACTAGAAAAATAAGACCATAAATACCAAGAAAAACCCAAATATAACCATTAAAACCTAAAAAATAAATAAAATGCATAAAACCCTAGAAAACCATGAAAACCATAAAACCCCTAAAAACCTCAAAAACCCTAAAAATATTAAAATCCCAAAAAACCCATAAAAACCCTAAAACACAATAAAAATATAAAATCCTTTAAATCCTCTAATTTTTTTAAAAAAACTCTAACAACCTTATAACCCTTAAAAACTCAAGGAAAAAAACAAAAAAATCAAAAAAAAACCCAAAAAACCCCAAAAAACTAAAAAAATTCTTAAAAAAAGTCAAAATCCATAAAAACCCTAAAAAATGAATAAAAATCCTAAAAAAGTTATAAAATCACTAAGAACAAAAAAACACAAAAATCCCTTAGAAATCTTTAAAAACCTAAAAACTCTTAAAACCCTAATAAATCTGAAAAACCTTAAAAACCATAAAACACCTAAAAGCCTAAAAAACCATAAAACCGTCAAAATCCCTAAAATCCCCAAAAATAAAAACAATCCTATAAAATCCCTAAAAATACATAAATATGTAAAAATCGATAAAATCCCAAGAAACCCCTAAAACCATAAAATTATAAAAAAACTTAAAACCCCTAAAAATAATAAAGTTATAAAAACCATTAAAAAAACATAAAACCCCTAAAAACCACAAAACCCCTAAAAATATAAAAACACAAAAACCCACTAAAAACTCTAGAATCCATTTAAACCCCTAAAAAAATTTAAAATCACTAAAAATTTAACAACAACAAAAAATTCAAAAAATACAGTAAAAATTCAAAAAACCAAAAAACCTAAAACCCCCCCCCCCCCCCATAAAACCCCTTTAACCCATAAAAATCCATAACAACCCTAAAAAATCCAAAAAAATACCTAAAAATCCTTAAAAAAAATAAAACACCCAAAAATCCTTGAAAACCCCATAGAAAAACATAAAAATATAGAAACACATAAAACCCCTACAAATGTAAAAAATAATAAAAACACCATAACCCAGAAAACCCTAAAAATACTAAAATACCCAAATAATTCTTTAAAATCCCTAAAAATCCTTAAAAATATAAAAAACCATAAAAACCCTAAGAAAAACATTAAAAAAAACAAAAAAAACACTTGAAACCATAATATATGAAAAAGGGCTAAAAAAACTCCAAAAGACACTAAAAACTATCAAACCCATAAAAACCCAAAAATACCTAAAAACCATAAAAATATCTAAAAACCCATAAAATCACAAAAACCCACTAAAATATATCAATACACTTTGAAACCCTACAAATATTAAAAGACTATAAAATACATGAAAACTTAACACAAGAGCCCCAAAAACCTAAAAAAACAATAACAACCCAAAAACACTAAACCCTTAAAAACCCTAAAAATATCATACAACCCAAAAAAATATAATTCCTTAAATATCCCAAAAAATATATAAAACCATAAAAAACTTTAAAAATCCTAAAATCTACTAAGAGAACCTTAAAACCCTATAAACAGTTAAAACTCCTAGAAACCAAAAAAATGAGAAAAACCTTAAAAACCTAAAACACTCAAAATCCCTAGAAACCCTAAAACACATAAAAATCATAAAAATATATAAGAAACCCAAAAAATATAAAACCCCTTAAAACAATGAAATCCCTAAGAAAATGATAAAAACCTAAAATCACTTAATACCCATAAAAAACTAAAAACACTAAAAACCCTAAGAAGACCATAAAAACCATAAGAACCACAAAAACCCATCAAAACCCCAAGAAACCCCAAAAACCCATAAAATACCTTAAAAAATATGAGAAAAACCGTTATAATCTCTAAAAAAACCTTTACACCCCTAAAAATATTTTAAAACTCTAAACACCTTAAAAACCATGAAACTCAAAAAACACTTTAAAATGAAAAAAACCCACAAATACCTAAAACCATGAAAATCCCTAAAACCCATAAACAACCATAAACAACCAAAAAATCAATGAAAATCACTAAACCCCAAAAAACTATAAAAAACCAAAAAATGCCTAATATAACCTTAAAAACCTAAAAATACATAAATCCCTCAAAAACCAAAAAAGGATAAAAACCCTTAAAACACTCAATACTTTAAAAACCCAAAAAAATCATTAAAACTAATAAAACCCCTAAAAACCAAAAAAACCCTAAAAACCTAAAAACTCCTAAAAACCTAAAAACCCCTAAAAACCCATAAAACCCCAAAAAACCACTAAAGAATCTATATCCCCCTTCAGCCTATAAAAATGATAAAAACTCTAAATACCTTTAAAACCCTAAAAAACTCAAAAAAACCCCAAAAACCAAAAAACCCAAAAAATTTGTAAAAACACTAAAACCCATAAAAATCCTAAAAAATATTTAAAAATATCAAAAAAATTAAAAAACCTTTAAACCTTTAATATATCCGTGAAAACCTAGAAACACTTAAAACCCTAAAAAATATTAAAAACCCAAAAAACCTCAAAAAACCCTAAAAAAACCTAAATCCTCAAAACAACTCAAAATGAAAATAGTAGAAAAACCCTAAAATCCCTAAAATCCATAAAAATGAAAAAAAAACATAGAAACCCTCCTAAGAAACCCATAAAAACCAATAAACAACTAAACCCCATAAAAAGCTAAAAAATAATGAAAACCCTAAAAAACTGAAATGGCCTTAAAAATTCAAACCCCCCTAAAAACCCAAAAAACCATAAGCCCTTAAAAACCCTAAAAACTCAGAAAAACCCTAAAAACACACTAAAACACTAAAAAACCATTAAAACCCTAAAAATGATAAAAACTCTAAAAATATTAAAACCCCAAAAACCAAAAAACCCATAAATACCTAAAAACTAAAAAAACACTAAAACCATAACAAACCAAAAAACTCTCAAAATCCCTAGAAATCCTAAAAATCTATAAAAATAAAAAAATCCCAAAAATTACATAAAAACATAAAAATATAAAAAATCCAAAAACCCTAGAAAACCTAAAGAAAACCATAAAAACATAAATAACATAAAAGCCATAAAAACATAAAAAACAATAAAAACCCTAAAAAATATAAAAACCCCTAAAACCACTAAAAATATCTAAAAACCCTAAAAACCTTAATAATCATAAAAACCCCATAAAATCCATAAAATGTAAAAAACCCTAAAAATCATGTAAACTCTTAAGAAAACCATAAAAACATAAAAAACCTTAAAACCCGGAAAAAACATAAAAACGCTAAAACCCCTATGAAACATTAATAAGAACCAATAAATGATAAAAACCACTAAAAACAATTAAATTATAAAAGATGCATAAAACCCATAAGAACTACCAAAAAATAAAAAATTCATTTAAATAGATAAAAATGTTTAAAAAATTTAAAAACATTAAAAAACCTAAAAAAACACCCAAAAACTAATAAACCATGATAACCCTTGAAACCCCTAAAAACACTCAAAATCCATAAAACACATAAAACCAACAAAAAAAATTTTAAAACCTTAAAAATACATAAAAAATTAAAAACCCAACAAAATCTAAAAAACCCAAAAAATACCATAAAAACCTAAAAACCATTGAAACCCCTAGAAATGTAAAAAACACTAACAACCCTAAAAAACATAAAACCTAAAAAATCCCTAAAAACACAATAAAATAAAATAATTATAAAAAATACCAAAAAATGAAAATGAACAGAAAAAACCATAGAGACCCCGACGAACCCTATGATACCTTAAAACACTAAAAACACTAAAACCCCCCCAAAACACAAAAAATCTAAAAACACTAAATAACCCTAAATCCCGGAAAACTATAAAAACATTCAGAATATAGAAAACCCCAATAAATAATTGAAATCATAAAAAAAATATAAAATATCTAAAAAGGTAAAAAAATCCTAAAATCCCTGAAAACCCATAAAAAACAATAAAAATAAAAAATAATTTAGTCTGCTAAAAAATATAAAAAATTTTAAAAATACTATGAAACAATAAAAAGTCCTTGAAACCCCTAAAGTCCCCAAAAAACCAAAAAAAAACCCCTTAAAACCATAAAAAACCATAAACCCATAAAAAACATAAAACCCCACTAAAACTCTAAAAATTATTTTATCGTCTAAAAATATTAAAAATACTTTAAAACATTTAAAACCCTAAAAACTAACAAAAACCCGAATACCCCCAAAAACCCATACAACCCGTAAAAATTCTAAAAACCTATAAAATCCATTAAACTTCTATATACCATAAAAATCCTAAAAATTTACAAAAAAACACTAAAATTGTTGAAAACCCTAAAAAATCTGAAAAACCCTATGAAAACCTTGGAATCCCAAAAACTCTTAAAACACCTAATAAACTAATAATACTTATAACTTTAAAAATCCCAAGAAAACCCTAAAAACAATAAAAACCCTCAAAATAAATAAAAACCCTAAAAACAACAAATAAATTAATCCATAAAAATCACTAAAAATATAAAAATTCCTAAAAATATTGAAAACCCCAAATATTAGCTAAAAACATAAAAACACATAAAACCACTAAAAATGCCAAAAACCTAAAAATGCCTAAAAATAAAAAAAAACTCTAATTTTTTTTAAAATTTCATAAAATACTCTAAAACCAAAATAGAAAATTTAAAACCCTTTAAACACATAGAAACATTGCAAACCCTATAAACAAAAAAAAACCCAAAAAACTAAAAAATCCCCTAAAAATTCAATAAGATCCACAAAACCCTAAAATCCCTCAACCCCCAAAAACACTCACATTAACCAAAACCCTCCAAAACTATTAATGACCAAAAATATTAAAAAGTATTCCAAAAAGTTTAAAACACAAACACTCCTGTAAAACTCTAATAAAACATTAAAAATCCTAAAACACCAAAAAACCAAAAACCCCTAAAAACCATAAAAACACTAAAACCTCATAAAATTATAAAAACCACTAAACACTTTAAAAACATTTTGAACTTATAAAAACATTAAAGATGTATAAAAATGATTAAAACTTCTAAAAACTAAAAAAAAATCATAAACCCCAATCAAACTATAAAAACCCTAAACACCCCTAAAACCACTAAAAATCCCAAAAAACACTAAAATCCTGTTAAAATACTAAAGGCCTTAAAAATTATTAAAAACATAAAAAACACAAAAAATGAAAAACCCAAATAAAAAATTTAAAAATATAAAAACACTTAAAACCCCTAAAAACATAAAATACACAAAAATGATATAAACCCTAAAAACCCCAAAAAACCCAAAAAAACCCTAAAATTATCTAAAAATCAAGATATCATAAAAATCCTAAAAAATTGCTATAAATACCTAAAAACATAATAATGCCTAGAAATCCTAAAAATCCCTATGAAAAAAATAACATCTTAAAAACACATAAATCCAATAAATATCTAAAAAAATTAAAAATGAAAAATGTCCCTAAAAACGCTAAAAACGCCTAAAAACCTTCAAAACATATTTAAACCCCAAAACTCATAAAATTTTTAAAAAAACTTAAATTCCTTAAAAAAACTCTAAATACCATTTAAACCCCATAAAACTATAAAAATATTAAAAATCATTTAAAACCATAAATAAATCAAGAAACATATAAAAACCCAAAAAATTAAAACCCCTAAAAACACTAAAAACCCAAAAAATCACTAAACTCCTTAAAAACCCATAAAAATCCTAAAAACCCTAAAAATCCAAAAAAACTAAAAAAATCCCTAAAAATCCCAAATAAAACCTTAAAAACATATAAAATATAAAACCCTAGAAAACGTAAAAAAACTAAAAACAAGAAAAACCATAAAAACCATGAAACCCATAAAACCCATAAAACCCTAAAAACCCTAAAAACATAAAAGACCCTTAAAATCATAATACCTAATGAAAACTATAAAAACCCATTTAACAGCTAAAAAGTGAAAAAACTAAAACCACTTTAAAAAAAATTTCTAAAAAAAACCTACAACCCAAAAAGACCAAAAAGATACCTAAAACCCTAAAAACCCTTAAAATCCATAAAAACCAAAGACACATTAAAACATGAAACATTACTAAAAATCCAAATAAATATACAAAACAATAAAATCCAAAGAAATTTTAAAAAAACCTACAAGCACTTAAAACCCTTAAAAAACATAAAAAAACTAAAAAACAATAAAAAAACCCTAAAACACAAAACCCCCTAAAACCCAAAAACCCACAAAATTGTTAGAAACTATAAAAACCATTAAAATACTAAAAAAATTAAATAAAATCCCAAAAAATTGAAAAAAAACCCTAGATACCCAAAAAACAAAAGAAAAATATAAAAACCTAGAAACACTTAAAACCCCTAAAACTGAAAAATTGTAAAAATAATAATAAAACCAATAAAAAACCGTAAAAACCTAAAAACCCATAAATGCCATAAATAGAATAAAAGATACCTAAAACCATTAAAAACATTAAAAACTCATAAAAACCCTAATAAATCACTAAAAACTCCAAAAACCATTTAATCCTCTAAAAATATAAAAAAATATCTGAAACCCTAAAAAACTCCAAAAACTCCTAAAATGCCAACAAATAAAAAAAACCCTAAAACCCTTAATGAAAAAAACATCAAGATGGAGGTCTCAACATCTCGATTCCCTCACGATGGCTACTTTCCTTCCATCCCGAGTTAATGATGATGGCTTCCCAAGGGCCTCTCCCCCTCTCTGCGGGGGAGGGTCCTCCCACTAATGACCACTCTTTCTCTCCTTTCTCATCCACTGACTTTCTACCATACTTCCCACGAACGGTGCTTTTTCTGAAGGTTCCATAGATTTTTTAAGGTTGATCACAACTCCCTCTTTATCTCCAGGAGATCAAAAAAGCTTTGAATATATATTGACTGACTCTGGTTGCGAGGTTCCTAAAGTGGTGCCCCCTGGTGGACACTTTGGATAGGTTTGTTTATGAGCATTTGAATCTTCAGGATCATACAACGGTGAGTCTGGTTGACGACTCTACCATCATGATTCACTTTTCTTCTACGGAGGATCTGATTCTTGCCTATTCTATGGCACCTCAAAGCTGTAATGGTTCCCGCTTCTCCCACTTTCGGTGGAACTTTGACTTTCACCTGAAGCGTAACTCCCCAATGGTTGCGACTTGGGTTAGATTTCCTAAACTTCCCCTTCCCATTCAAAATTTATCTATAATTCAATGATTGGGAATCTATTGGGGAGGTTCCTCTGTGTGAATAATAGGACTCAGACCCTATATCATCATGTTTCTCTAAGGGCCTTCATTGAGGTTGATGCTTCAAAGGATCCAGTAGATTTTGTCTGTATTTATATGGGGAAGGAACTCTGTTGGAAGCAACGAGTGATTTTTGAATCATGTCTTGTATTCTATTTTGTCTGTTTGAATTTTGGGCATAATGCTCAGTCTAGCGGCTGGGATGACTCTGGTAAGAGTGGTTTAAATCTGGCTCAGTTTAGTTCTGGTGAGAGCAATCAAATTTTAGTGGAAGCGTAAGAGGTCAAGGGAGTGACTAGGCCTTTACCCATTCAACTGACGGTTGCTGCAGTCTTTGATCGAATCAAGTTAAATTTCATGATTGGGATTGATATGGAGGTGGAAATTATTGACTCGGGTGGCTTCAGTTTAAATTTTGCTGGATGCATTTGGGAATCAGGAGCTTCTGTCACTAAATTAGTGAACACAGTTGAAGGGAGAAACCAGTCTTGAATAGACGGGGTTTGCAGAAGTGGTGAATTATTAGGGAGAGAGATGGAGAAGGAGAAGGTTGATGAGCAGGTAGATTGGCTTGGTCATGATCATCGGGATCCCCCCTAGTGTAGTCCCTGGGTGGAGCGGTCATGGACATGAGGAAGGGAAGTGGGGGTTCCAGTAGTAGTCTTCTGCCAGACGCGAATTATGTTGCTCTGTGAAATAGGTTTCAGGACCTAGCCTTAGCTGAGACGGTTGGTGATGCTTCTCTACAGGTGGGAGAGCCTGGAAAGGGGGAGGTGGCTGAGCTAGAAATGAAAGGTGGAGATAGGCGGGAGATAATTTTAGTTGGGCTGGAGAAGATCTGGTTAGAGGAGCATACCTGTGATCCTGACATGGGGGTTATGCCAGGTTCTCTTGATGATGAGGCTAGTGGTATTCGTGTGAAGGGATTTCCGGGACATCGCCCATCGAAGCCCACTTCTAGCTCTGCTTATGTGGAGGGTCTGGATGGTATCCACATACCAAGGCCCAAAATTGATGAATGTGGGTTAGCCCCGAACATAAAGAAGGCCATGGTTTTTTATGGTGTTCCACCCATAGAATATCACTGTGTGCTTCTCCATGACATGATGATGGTTGAATGGGAAAGGTTCCCCATTAAGGATGATGCTAAAAGACTCAGGGAGAGGTTTGCTGAGCATGACCATAGGATAAATTCTATTATGTCCGGGTCCAAAGAAGAATGAAAAAAGCTTCAAATAATGGGTGATGCATCTCCTGGGACAGAAAGCAAGGATAGTAACAAAAGGGTATCGGGTGTGGCCTATGAGGGAGTTCTACATGAGAGAGAAGTTCATATAGATGGTTTCATCTCTAATCCCTTTAAAAGGAGGCATCAGAAGGATTTCTATACCCTTCCCAGACCCATGGCAACTCAGGCCATGAAGTTAGATACAACTTTTTATTATTTACATTCATATTTCTAAAATCTTATATCCTTTCTACCATCGCAAGAGAGAGACCAATAGGATTTCAATGTAGAGAATCGAACAAGATGAAAGAATTGTAACATTCCAACCCTCCTTGTGAGATTAAGAAGTGAAGGGAAAGAAATTAGACCTTAGGTGAAATATCCAAGACACTAAAGGATTGAAATAAATTCTAAGGTATTCATAAATAATTAGAGGCTAATTTTACCTTATAAGATAAAATGGAAAACAAATGATAACCTTTACACCCAAAATTCTTATTGATGCATGAGTACCAAATAGTAAGCCAATACAAGAATAAACCAAAAGGAAATATTTGAGTATAAGTGGAATCAATGTGACATAAAATATAGAACCAAATGATAACATAACCAAAAGAAACCAAAGACACCAAAAACAACTCCCAATCTACTCTAATATCCAAATCCACATTCCTAACCCAGGGTATTAAGAAGAGTCACTTAAGAAATAGGATATCATGCCTTTTACTATGTCTCAAAAAATAACATCTGTAAATACCCCATAGTTCCCAAGCAGGGGGAGTATACAGATTAGTAGGATTTAACCAATTACTTCTGAAATAATTCCACTAGGATTTATCATGTTAGGTCATTAATAAAAAACGTTTTAAAAATAATTTAAATCAGTTTATATCAAAAAAAAATCCAATAAAAACAATTAAAAAAATACATCAAAACCATTTTTTAACGGATACATAAAAAACTAATATAATCATTTTTCAAGGAACATAAAAAAATATTTTAACTGTTTCTCAATTATTGATTTTACATAAACATTTCCATATACACAAATCCTCTGCACAGACACAAACACAAGCCTGGTTTTACCATTGATGGTGGAACTTCACATCTGTACTCCATCAATTTGATGGATCTGCTTCATAACCATTATCAATACCATTCAACTCATTCCCAACTGTTATGACCAAATCATATCAACCCATTTTAGTAAAATCATTTAAAAAATTATTTTCCTTTAATCAACAAACCATAATTTTAATATAACCTTTTTAAAATTATAAGAAATAGTTTTCAAAAAATCTATCTAATTCCCATGATTTCCAAAACCATATTTCAAATAAAAATTCCATAAAATATCACCATGACTTTCACAAAAAAATTAAAAAAATTAGATCAATTTGAAATCATTCCTTCATGTTCTAATCATGAAAAGTCGATATATAATCCACCGACCTCTCAAACATAATAAAAAATAATGAAAAACACAACAACATTAAAAAACTGACCTAAAAAATCATAATTCCAACTTAGACTATATTCCATTCAATGAAACAAATCATATCTCATCCTGATTGACTTAAAAATCATGGATATATCCCCAAAAAACTAGATTTGTGATTCCAAAAGTGGGAATGAGAATTGATATATGGAAAATGATGAAAAACAAGTAATTAACGATGAATTTGGGATTCCAAAGCACTTGAATTCACCTAGGAATCACTCCCTGAACAAAGTTAATTATATCCACCTCCTTATGAAGAATAGTAATTCTTTTTTGTGGCTTGTTAACGAAAAAATATGCTTTTTAGGAGGTAAATCAGATTTGACCCATAGATTTTAGATCTAATTTTCCACGAAACATTGTTAAGGTGCATGGTTAGGAAAACTGTGCAGTAACCATGCATCATCCACTACCTCCACACACACATCGCATGACTAGATTATATGCTTAGACAAACTTTGTGCCAACCATTATATACCCCACTTTCTAGTATTACATTGTTTCTACTAGGAATCCACACGGTTTGACTAAACCATGTGTGTAACTGTGTGTATCCCCAATGTCCACTATTTCAGTGGAACAGTTTCTTTGAGTTGTTGGAATGTTTCAACTAACCATGCTAATATAGTGCACCTCCAAAAATGCCTAAAAACAATCCAATACTCCTTCGAACCTCCCAAAACATTACTAAATCATTTTATATACTTATAATATATAAATAGAGAGTAAAAGTGTGTTTACATTTATATCCAAGGAGTGATACAAAATATTAACACCTAGTTTCCAAAAGTAAAAAATCCCAGTTGATGGTTTTAACTATTTTGAAACCTGACCATTAATTTAAGGGATACTTAGCACACACTTTTGGAATGTAAAGACAACAATCCAACCATTTTGGACTATAAA
Organism: Viscum album; assembly: GCA_963277665.1. Classification (NCBI taxonomy): domain Eukaryota; kingdom Viridiplantae; phylum Streptophyta; class Magnoliopsida; order Santalales; family Viscaceae; genus Viscum; species Viscum album. The sequence goes on from OY728127.1 coordinate 1,959,307,680, forward strand.
GATTCTATGGTGGAGTGGGATTTAAATTAGTAGAAAACCATGATATGGGTCTTTAAAACCATGTTTGGTCCTTAATTATATTAAATATAGGTCCAGATTCTTCCCCAAAGAAAGGGTATTGGGAGTCCCCTTAGAATTCCATGATGAACCCATTTAAGTCCTACTTCATTATCTTAGTCTAATCCCTTTTCATTTCGCAACTAACTATTAGCAACAAGTCTTTTCCAATAATGTGCATTCTTCCCTCCTCATCAATTCCTCCTTCAACCCCTAGATTCCCATGTGTTCCATGATTCTCATAAAACCCTAAGAAATAATTAAAAATAACTAAAAAACATAAAACCCATACAAACCTAAAAACACTAAAACCCTAAAAACAATAAAATCCCTAAACCCCTACCCCAAGCCATCAAAAATCATAAAAACCATAAAACCCATAGAAATACTAAAAATACCTTAAAATACCTTAAAATTAAAAAAACACAAAAACCATAGAAAACCCCTAAGGAAACCTTAACAACCTAAAAATCACTTAAAATCCCTAAAAAGATAAAAAATTCTAAAAACCACCATAAAACCCATAAAAACAATAAAAAAACTAAAACCCATAAAACCCTATAACCAATAAAAACATTAAAACCCTTTAAAGCCCTGAAATTTTTTAAAAACTCCAAAAAAACATAAAAACCCTAACAATCTCAAAAAAAAACCAAAAAAACCCAAAAATCCATAAAAACCATAAAAATTGTAAAAAATCCATAAATTTAATTAAAAATATAAAAAAACACTAAAAAACCCTATGAAAACCTTAAATACATAAAAAATTTAAAACCACTAAAAACCTCAAAAATGATAAAAACCCTAAAAACCCTTAAACCCAAAAGATGCATAAAAACCCTTAAAACCAATAAAAACCCTAAAACCACTAAAAAATTATAACAACGCATTAAAACCCTAAAAAAATTTAGAAACTATAAAAAACCTTAAATCCCAAAAATAAAAAAAACACTAACCCAAAAACCATAAAAACACTACAAACATTAAAAACCCCCTAAGACCCCTAAAATTGCTAAAACTGCTAAAACATAATAAAAACCCAAGAAAAAACCTTAAAATACCAAAAAAAATTAAATATACTATAAACCCATAAAATTTAATAAAATTAAAAACACTTAAAACCCAAAAATACCTAAAATCATTAAAAACCCTAAAAAATATAAAAAACATAAAACCTTATAAATCTTAAAAACCCCTAAAAACAGATAAATACCCTATAAACCACTAGAAAAATCTAAAAACCCTTTCAATCCCCTAAAAAGTTAAAACCCACTAAAAGCGCATAAATGCACAAAAAAATAAAAAAACACCTAAAAACCATAAAACCCCCAAAAACCATAAAACCCTTAAAATCCATAAAATCCATAAAACCATGAAAATTCTAAAAAACCAATAAAAGTCCGTAAAAATATCAAAAAAACCAAAAACCCATAAAAATAGGTAAAAAAACATTAAAAACCTAAAAATAGATAAACACCTAAAACCTAAAAAACAACTATAGACATTAAAACACTTATAACACATTAAAAATTGTAAAACCCCTATGAACCCATAAAAACGAAAAACCCCACTAAAAACTCTAAAAACCCATCAAACCATAAAAACATTAAAACCCATAAAAACCCCATAAAAACACAAAAAATAGAAGAAATCATGGAAAAGACAAAAAAACAGAAGAAATCATGAAAAACAAAAAAAACCGATAAAACAACTAGAAAAACATAAAAATCACTAAAAACTATAAAAATCATATAAAACCTAAAAAAATTCCTACAAATTGGTTAAAATGAAAAAACCCTAAAACCAAGAAAACTTCTATGAAAACCATAAAACCCAAAATGCACTTAAAACCACTAAAAAACCTAAAAAACAATAAAAACCTTTAAACCCTATAAATAACAAAAAAATACCATTTAAACCACTAAAATCCTTAAAACAACCAAATACCTAAAAAACCTTAAAACCCATAAAAATCTGAGACACCGCTAAGAATCCTAAAAACACTTTAAACCCCTAAAAATGTTAAAAACTTTGAAAACCCATAAAAAACCTGAAGATCAAAAAATCCATAAATACCATAAATACAATAAATTCCCAAAACCCCTAAAAACCCTAAAAACACTAAAAACCATTAACACCAATAAAAATCATCAAAAAACCTAAAAACAACTAAAAATTTAAAAAACCATAAAAACACTAAAAAACCTATAAAACCTTGAAAATATAAAAACACTTTAAACCGAAAAAAAATTAAAAAACTATTAACCCATAAAAACTCTATCAAAACTTAAAAACCCTAAAATCCCAAAAAATAATAAAAAAAGTAAAAAAATATTAAAAAAATCTAAAAAATCTAATACATTTAAAAATTTAGAAAAACCCTAGAAAAATATCAAAACATAAAAACACATAAAACACCTAAGGCCTTAAAATTATAAAAACTCAAAAACCCATACAACCCCCGAAAATGTAAAAACCATGAATACCCATGAATACCATAAAAACAACTAAAAACAATAAAAAAACCTTTCATACCCAAAAAATGTTAATATAATATAAAAACCATAAAACCTCTAAAAAACTCAAGAAACCCCCAATACCCAAAAATCCATAAAAACCCCTAAAACACAAAAACATCCTAAAAATCCCTAAAATAATGAAAACCACAATGAAATCAGAAAAAAAATGTATAAACCCCAAAGAAACCTATGAAAATATCAAAAAACATAAAACGAAAAATGATGGTGCCTCCTCCACTCTCTCACAATGGTCGTTACCCTTCCCTTACAGCTTGGCGATGATAGAGACCTCTTCATCTCTCCCTCCCTATTCTAGGGGGAGGGACCTCCGTTGATTCTCGATGATGATTGCACCTTTATCTTATTCTTGTCTCCTGATTTGCTGCCTAATTTTCCATAGATCAGGCTTTTCCCTAAGGTACATGAACTTTTTGATAGTCACCCACAACTTCTGCTTTTTATCCAGGAGTTCAATGATGCATCCTCGCTACATTGTTGGACACTAGTTTCTCAATTTTCAAATCAGTGCCCCCTCGATGGATGTTTTTGACAGGTTCATTTTTGAGCATTAGTGTCTCAGGACCACACAATTGTGGTTCTCATTGATACTGATCACATACTGATTCACTTTTGAACGAAGGAGGATCTTATTATATCTTGGTATGTGGCACCTCCAATATGAAATGGTACCTTTTTAGACCTTTTTCAATGTAGCTTTGATCTACACTTGAACCGTGACTCTCTAATGTTTGCGACTAGGATAGATTTCCTGATATTCCCCTCCATTTTCAAAATCTGTCCATTATTTCAATGTTAGGGAATCTATAGAGAAGGATCTTATGTTTGGAAAACAGGACACAAGCTCTTTGTCATCCTATTTATATAAGGTATTTTTCTAAGATTGATTCATCTAAGGAACCAGTTTACTAAGTGTGGATTTTTTTTGTGAGGAGATCTGATAGAAGTAACATGTGGTTTTGGAGTCCTGGGTAGAGTTATGTTCTTCATGTTGGAAGCTTGGGAATCATGATCATACTTTCAGGTGTCCGGAAAAGAAAATATCTGGCATGAATCTGGATTAGGTGGAGTTAGGTGAAGGAATTTCGGCCGTAGTTGTGTTGCGAGTGGTGGTGGTGTTAAAGGATCCCATGATTCTGCCTCCCAAACCAATGGTTGGTGTAGTTTTTGAGCATTTTAAAATGGATTTGAATGTTAGGTGTGATTATGAGGTGGTAGTGGATGCTTCTTGTGGCATGGCTCAGGTTCTTGTTAGGAATGGTAGTTTAAATGGAAGTATTAATGCAGAGGCAATGCACAATGATGAAATTGAATTTTTGAGAAACACCAGTGGGAAGGCTGGAAATAGTGATTTGCAGTGAGGGAGATGAGTAGGGGGAGGTGGCTGAGTAGAGAGATATGGCTAGGTTTGGGCATAAATAGATTCAATTTGAGGGGCCCTAGAAGCAGCCCTTGGTTAGGGTTACAGAGACCTTGAGCAGCATCAGTGCGAAGGCTGGTAGTAGTCAGTTGCTGGTTCTAGGTAGTGTCTTCCTCAGTAATAGGTTTGGGTGTTTGGATGCGGTGGAGTCAGCTTGTGGAGATACTGCATAGGAGGGGATAACTGAGCAAGGGGAGATGGAAGATCTTGGGGGAGGTGGGTCAGATTTGGCATGAACCTAATCTGGATGAGAATCCGACTGTTTTCTTTAATCGTCCCCCCTCTCCTGATTGGAGCGTGGGTGACACTTCTACAAAAATCACTAGGTGCAGTGGAAAGGGGAGTGTTGGCCTGTGGGTTCTGCATTTGGATGACAATGAGGAGGTCAATGCAAATTTTTCTAAGGTTGTGAATGGACTCTTTCTACCTGGGAATGCTAGCACCTCTAGTGAAGGAGGTATGGCTCAAGACAAGAAGCTATCCATAGTTTTTTATGGATTGTCTCCAACTGTTGAGGACAAATGTGTGGTTTTTTACAACATGGTTTTGGTGGAGCAGCCAAGTGTCTTCATTACGGATGAGGCTAACGATTTGGTGAGATTTTTTCTAAGGATGACAACATGATCAATCCCAATATGGCCCAATTCAGGAGGGATAATTCTAAGGGGGATGCCTCTCCAAATAAGAATGGAAATATCTTGGTAGGGTTCACTCTAGGGGTATTAGGGTCCATTGGACATGTTATCAACCCTCTGCTGTCAAAATGTGAGAACAGTGCTAGGGATACGGGTCCTTAAATTGTGGCTAGTGACATAATCTTATATGGGAAGGAGGCTAAGGTTGATGGTTTCACCTATTCCCCCCCAAAGAAGGATGAAGAGGGATTATGCCACTCTACATAGACCCATGTTTACCTTGGATTCCTCAAAGGTGGTGAATGTGAATGTTAAAGTCAACAAGAGGGAGCATCCTTCAAGCACCTCGGAGCAAGAAACACTTAAGGAGTAGTATCTGGCACTTCAGGAGGAGCTTGATTTCGGATCGGAATCGATGGACACGGGGGCATACTCAGACTTCTTCTTTGCTGATGTGACTTCTAGGTATGGTGCATATGGTGACACTTACACTGCAGTTCCTGTTTATGACTTTGGTGGTGATGTTGACTAACTTGTATCTATTTATTTCTTTTAGTTTTCTTTGGGTTCTTAAGTTTTCTAGGGTGTGTTAGGGGTTTTTGGGTGCGGGTCGTCTGACAATGCCCCTCCCTTGTTTGTGTTATCTATTTTTCTAATAAATTTGGGGGTCTAAGGATAGCCTGGCCATGTGCCTTCCTTTCCCATATAAACCTAGCAAATCTAAAAAACCATAAAAACCATAAAAACCACTGAAAACTCTAAAACCCATAATGACCCAAAATACACTAAAAACACTTAAATCCATTTAAACCAGTAAAATGTTAGAACCTCTAAGAAAATTTGAAAACATGAAAAAACACAAAAAACCCCTAAAAATCTAAAAACCATAAAATGATGAAAACCCTGAAATCCCTCAAAAAATATAAAACCCTAAAAACCTAAAAAAAAATCCTTAGAAACCCTAAAAATCCTTAAAAATATAAAAATCCCAAAAAACCCAAAATACGCTAAGAAAACCATAAAAACCTAAAATGCTTAAAACCCTTAAAAACCTAATAATACTAAAAATACGAAAACACCAAAAAACCCTAAAATACCCCAAAACTCCTCAAAATCCCTAAAAATCCAAAAACTATAAAATCTTTAAAAAATCCCTAAAAATACTTACAAAGGTAAATGCCCCTAAAACCCTAAAAACCTTAAAAAATATTTAAAACTTGAAATCATTTAAACCCCTAAAAACCTAAATAATACTAAAAATACTAAAAGACCCTAAAACCCCCTAAAAACACTAAAAACCCATAAATCATTAAATAATCCGAAAAAACAATAAAACCCCTAATACCTAATAAAATCTCAAAAAATCCTTTAAAAACCAAATTATATTAAATAACACTTAAAAATATTAAAACCCCTAAAAACTCAAAAAAGACCCAAAAAAAGCCAACAAAAATAAAAAGGCCTCATATTATATAAAAACCGTAAACCCCCATAAAATTCCTAAAAACCCTTAAAACCACAACAAACATAAAAACCCTAAAACCCCCTAAGAAAACTTTAAAACACGTAAAATCCATATAAAACCTAAAAAATGAAAAAACACCTAATAAAACCTCAAAACCCTAAATACCCTAAAAATAATAAAAACCCCTAAAACATTAATAAACACACAAACCACAATAAAAACGTAAAACCCCACTTAAATCTCTAAAAACAATTTAAACCCCAAAAAACATTAAAAAAACTCTAAAAAATATTAAATCTATTAAAACTAAAACCCCCCTAATACCCAAAAAAGCATAAAATCCTAAAACCCCCCATAAACACTCAAACCCCCAAACCCTAAATCCCATAAAAATCCTAAAAAATTCCAAAAAATCTCTAAAAATGAAAAAAAAAACCCTGATAACACTAATAAACCGTAAGAAAACCATAAAAACCTAAAAACACTTAAAACCAATTGAGACCTAAAAATTCTAATGACCCTAAAACACCCAAGAAACCCCATAAAACCACAAAAAACCCATAAAATCCTCTAAAAAAATTAGATACCCTAAAACAAAAAAACTTAAAAAAACGACTAAAAAATGTATAAAAAATTAAACCCCTAAAATGATATAAAAACTCTAAAAATCATTAAACCCAAAAAACCCTAAAGAAACCCAAAAATATCATAAAAAATCTAGTTCCCCTAAAAACAATAAATCCCATCAAAATCCCTAAAAAAATTAAAAACATAAAAAACCCTAAAAATAATAAGAAACACTATGAAAAAAAATAAAAACTAAAACACTTAAAACCCCTAAAAACCCCAAACCTATAAAAACCCTAAAAACTGAAAAAAACAACCTAAAAACCAAAAATCCCCTAAAAATAATAACCCCCCTAAAACCCATAAAAATCCTAAAAACAAATAAAATCTCTAAAATCCCTTAAATCCCTAAATATGTTAAAATACGGTAAAATCCATGAAATCATAAAAAACTCAAAAAAACTATAAAACCCCAAAAAACCACAAAACCACTAAAAACTAAAAAAAATCTCAACACTGAAAAAAAACAAAAAAAAACAAAAAAATCCTAAAAAACAACTATGATCTTTAAAACCCTAAAACCAGGAAGAAAACCTTAAAAATCTAAAATCACTTTAAACCCTTAAAACCAGAAAAAACATAAACCCATAAAATCCCTAAAAACCCTAAAAACCCTAAAAACCCTAAAAACCCTCAAAATCCCTAAAAACCCTATAGTACCCTAAAAACCGAAAAAATCCATAAGCACCCTAAAAAATATTAAAATCATGAAAATTACCTTAAAGTACTTAAAAATTAAAAATACCCAAAAAACTATGAAAACACATAAGATCACTTTTAAAACCAAAAAACACATTAAACCCCTAAAAACGTAAAAAACATTAAAACCCATGAAATACAGAAAGAAATCTAAAAAACATAAAAACCATAAAACCCCTAAAAAAATAAATACCATAAAACCCCATAAAACACTAAAATATTTAAAAATCCTTTAAACGCATAAAAATGTTAAAATCCCCAAGATCCCTTGAAACCCTAAAAAACGCGAAAAACCCTAAAAACACTAAAAACTATAAAACACTAAAATAACCTAAAAACACTCAAATCCCTAAAACAACTACAAACAATAAAAATCCTAAAAAATAACTAAAAATACTTAAAAACATAAAACCCTAAAACCCTAAAAACCCTAATAAATACATAAAAACCTAAAGACAGCCAAAACCCTAAAAACCTAAAAATGATAAAAACCCTAATAACCCTTGAAATCCATATAAATCCTAAAAACCATAAAACCCCCTAAACACCCCTAAAACCCATAGTAATAAAAAAACCAGAAAACCCAAAATACCACTAAAAACTCTAAAAATCCTTTAAACCCATAAAAAAGAAACAATAAAAATACTAAAAAAAACGTGAACACGAGGAAAACACAACAAAACCATAAAAACCATAAAATCCCATAAAACCACTAATACCCCTAAAAACCCCTCAAACCCTAAACAACTTTAAAATCCAAAAATACCTTAAAAACTCTAAAAATATTATAAACAAAAAAATCCCTAAAAACCATAAGAAAAACCTAAAAAATTAAATTAAACCACCAAAACCCAAAAAAACATTAAAACCACTAAAAATCCTCAAAATCTCGGAAAGCCTTAAAATATATAAAAATCCTCAAAATCATAAAAAATTCATATAAAATTTAAAAACCGTAAACACATGAACACCCCTACGAAAACATTAAAACCCATAAAAACTGAAAACAACTGAAAAACCTAAAAATGGTAAAAATCATAAAAGACCCTAAACACCTTTAAAAATCCTAAAACCCCTAAAAATCATAAAACTCCAAAAATCCCATAAAAATCCTAAAACATCTAAAAAAATAAAAACTCTTTGAAACTATAAAATTGTTAAAAAACTCTAAATAACATGAAAAACTCAAAAAAGTCAAAAAATTCTAAGAAATCAGATGAAAACCATCCCTAAAATACCCAAAAACATAAATACCGCTAAAAAAATGAAAAAAACAATGAAATCCTTAAAACCCTAAAATAATTAAAACCCCTAATAAGCATAAAATTTTTTAAAACCCCAATAACAATAAAAACCAATAAATGAAAAAACCCTAAAACTGCTAAAAATATTAAAATACACTAAAAACCCAATACCCTCTAAAAACCACTAAAAATATAAAACCCCTTTAAACCCCTAAAAAAATTATGAAAAATAAAAAAACCTTAACACCCCCCACCCAGGAAAATCCTAAAAACCCTAAACCCCTCAAAAACCTAAAAAAATCTAAAAATCCTTAAAAATCATAAGAAATAAAAATCACTAAAAACATAAAAGACCCTAAAAACACTAAAAAGCCCAATGAAAATATTAAAAACATAAAAAACCTAAAACCCCTAAAAACCAAAAAAAATCTAAAAACCCTAAAACCCCTAAACCCAAAAAATCCCTAAAAACCATAAAAATATATAAAATTCCTAAAATTCCCAAGAATGCCCTAAAAATGTAAAAACACTAAAACTGATAAAAAACTAAGAAAACTATACAAAATTAAAACACTTAATACCTATTAAAATCCTCAAAAAGGGTAAAACCCCCAAAAACCCAAAAACATATAAAAACATAAAACCCATTAAAACTTGAAAACACCATAAAAACTAATCAAATTCCTAAAAACCAATAAAAATATAAAAATCCTTTAAGACACTAAAAACATTGAAAAAACTCTAAAAACATTAAAATCCTAAATAAATAAAAAAACCTAATATCCCAAAACAACCAAAAAACTCTAAAAATATAAAAAACTTAAAAACCCTTAAAATGATAATATATTCCTTAAATCCTTAAAAATTTAAAAATCCATAAAAACCATAAATCCCCTAATATACCTTAAAAAAACACATTTAAAACCCCTAAAATCCAAAAAAAACTAAAAACCCAAAAAACCCAAAAAACCCCTAAAAACCATAAAACCCCTAAATCCATAAATACCCCAAAAAACCCCATAAAAACATAAAAACCCATGAAAAACTCTAGAAACACTTTATAAACATAAAAACATTTAAAAACATAAAAAAACCATAAAATCAAAAAAAAAAATGAATCAACCCTGAAAACGAAAAAAACACCAGAAAACACTAAAAACCCTAAAAACATAAAAACACTCAAAATCCCATAAACCCCAAAAATTTATAAAAATCCTAAAATAGTCCAAAAAATCTCTAAAACTGAAATAAGAACTTAAAACCCTTGGAAACCCTAAGAAAACCATAAAACCCTAAAAATAATTAAAACCACTAAAAACCTAAATATGCTAAAAAACTAAAAACCTAGAAATCCATAAAAACCCTAAAAACAATAAAAATACTTACAAATAACTAAAAATTCCAAAAAAGTGTAAAATCTCAAATTACTCTAAAAAAAATAAAAACATGAAAACACTTTAGTACCCTTAAAACTAGAATAATGATAAAAACCCATAAAATTCTAAAAACCATAAAACCCCACTAAAAACTATAACACCATTTTAACCCCTAACAACATTAAAAACATTAAAACCCTTAAAAACCCTAAAACCCAAAAGCATTCTAAAACATCAAAAATACTAGAAAACCCCAAAAACCCCAAACCACCTGAAAAATCCCTATAATCCATAAAACCATATAAAAATCCTAAAAAATCCCTAAAATTACCCCCAAAAAATAAAACCCCCTAAAAACCATAAAATATATAAGAAAGCCTTAAAATCCTAAAAACATTACGAACCTGAACAATCTAAAAAACGATAAAACCCCTAATAAAATAAAAAACCATAAAATCTCCTTAAAAACTAAATACCTTTAAACCCCCATTAAAACATTAATAACAAAAAAAACTCTAAAATTAATTTTATGATCTAAAAAAATTAAAATCTTTAAAAAACTATAAAAACCCAATATATCAAGAAAAACCCCTAACAACCCAAAAACCGAAAAACCCAAAAAAACCCTAAAAACACAAAAAAAACCCACGTAAATATTAAAACACATAAAAACATAAATAAGAAATAAAAATCCATAAAAATTTAAAAAACTCTAACCCTTAAGAAACCATAGAAAACTTAAAAACATAATAACACATAAAAAACATAAAAACACTAAAAAAGCAAAATAACCCTAAAACCCTCAAAATCAGCAAACCCCATAAAAATAATAATAATCCATAAAAATCACTAAAAACATAAAAAACACTTAAAAGCATGAAAACCCCTACAAAAACCTAAAAATCGTAAGAAAACATAAAAATACTAAATATCCTAAAATACTAATAACCCTAAAAAACCCTGAAAACAAAAAAAACCCCAAAAACCATAAAATCCATAAAAATTTATTAAAAACTCTAAAAAACATTTAAACCCCTAATAATGTCAAAAAATTGAAAACCATAAAAGCCCTAAAAAAACTCAAAAAACCAAAAAACCCCACAAAACCAAAAACCCCAAAAAACTATAAAAAACTAAAAAATCCTCAAAGTCCATAAAAACCCAAAACCCATAAAAATCATAAAAATTCCCTAAAATCAATAAAAGCGTAAAAAATATAAAAAAACCTAAAAACCCCTAATAAAACCTTAAAAACCTAAAAACACTTAAACGCCACCAAAATCCTAATAATGTTATTGAACCAAAAACCCTAAAAACCCTAAAACCCTCAAAATCCATAAAACCCTAAAAACAATGAAAATCCCAAATAATCATGAAAAAGAAAAAAACATTAAAAACCCTAAGAAAGTTAAGAGAACACTTAAAACCTAAAAATACTTAATAACCCTAAATACTATAGAAAACAATAAAAAAACCTAAAAGACCAAAAATATACAAAAAACCCAAAAAAAACAATAAAACCCCTAAAACCTTTAAAAAAACTAAATCCTCATTAATACCATAAAATCTACGAGAAAATATAAAAACCCTTTAAACCCCTCAAAAAATTAAAAACACTAGAAAAACATAAATATAAAAAACCATAAAAACAAAAAATAAATCAATTTAAACACTAAAAATAATGAAAAACCCCAAAACCATAAAATCTATAAAAAACTAAAAAAATTAAAATTCGAAAAATTCCCTAAAAATCATAAAAATATATAAAACCCTAAAAACCATAAAAAACCCATAAAAACCCAAAAACACATAAAACCACTACAAAACCTAAAAATACACAAACCACTAAAACCCAAAAAAAACTATAAAAACCACTAAAACCATAAAAACCATAAAATTCAAAATCGCACTAAAAAAATATAAAAACCCTTTATACCCCTAAATTTTTTAAAAAACTCTAAAAAGTCCTATAAGACACTAAAAACCATAAAAACCCTAATAAACACTAAAAACATTATAATACCTAAAAATGGTAACTAATTATGATAATATTCAAGAAGCTCAAAATTCCCTAAAAATGTTAAAATACACATAAAAAACTGAAAAACCTATGAAAACAATAAAAACATAAAAATTTTGATATCTTAAAAACCTAAAAAAATTTAAAAACAATAAAATCCCTAAAATCACTAAAAACCCTCCAAATTCATTAAAACCGTGAAAACCGTAAAAATTCAAAAAAGATTTAAAAATCCATAAAAACATAAAAAACCCAAAACCCTTAAGAAACATAATAAAACCTTAAAAAATATAAACAATTAATACCCACAAAACCTTAAAAATTATAAAAACCCTAAATGACCCTAAAAATATAAAAATCCCAAAAAATAATAAAACCCATAAAAATATTAAAAACATTAAAAACCAACAGACCCTAAAAAAATAAAAACTACAAACACCCTTTAAACCACTAAAAATATTTAAAACTCTAATAAAACATAAAACCAATAAAAACTAAAAAAACATTAAAACCCAAAACCATAAAAACCCTAAAAACCCAGAAATTGTCATAATCCCTAAAACCCTTAAATCCATAAAAATTCTAAAAATCACTAATAATCCTTAAAAATGTATAAAAACCCTAAAACACTAAAAAAATAAAAAAACCATAAAATCCAATTGAACACTTAAAACCCCTTAAAGCCAAAAAATACTAAAAATAAAAAAGAATACTAAAAAAATAAAATACAGTAAAACCCATAAAAACCATAGAAAACCCTAAAAAGCCACAAAATGCTAAAAATGATAAAGACTCTAAAACGCTTTTAAAATATAGAAATGCTAAAAAATATATAAAATACATTTTAAACCATAAAAACCTCAATAAAACACAAAACCAAAAAAATTCCATAAAAACACTAAAACCCTAGAAACCCTAAAAAATTGTTAAAACCCTAAAATCCCATAAAATCCAAAAAAAATAAAAAAAAACCGTAAAAATTTACAAATCTATAAAAATCCTTGAAAAAAACTAAGACAACCTTAAAAACCAAAAAACACATAAAAAAAAAAGAAAACCCAAAAATAATTAAAACCTAAAAAACCTAAAAAACATTGAGAACCCTAAAATCTCTAAAAACCCTCAAGACCCTCAAAATCCCAAAAAACCCTAAAATCCTATAAAAAAAACTTGTAAATCTTCATAAAATTTTAGAAAACTGAAAAACCAATAAAAACTAAGAAGACCTTAACAAAATAAAAACACTTTAAACCCATAAACACAAAAAAAACTCTAAAAAGACTAAAAATAAAAAATAATAGAATAAACCCCCCTAAAACTATAAAAACTGTAAAAACCATAAACACCCATAAAACCCCATAAAACCCTAAAACCCATTAAAACTATAAACACCTTTAAAACCCTAAAAAATTTAAATATTTGTAAATAACCAAAATTTAAAAAAACACCTAACCCCACTAACCACCAAACACCGAAAAATCCATAAAAACCCCTCAAAATCCCTAAAACCATCAATATCAAGAGAAATCCATCATAAAAAATTAAAAAACACTAAAACCATTGAAAACCCCTAGGAAAAACATAAAAATCTAAAAAAAATTAAAACCCCTAAAAACCTAAAAGCAATAAATCCTTAGAAAACTATGAAACCCAAAAAAACTCCTAAATTCTATAAAATAGCCTAAAAATATTAAAACCCCTAAAACCCATAAAAACCATAATACCCACTAAAACCTATAAAAACACTTTAAATCCATAAAAATGTTAAAAAAATCAAAAAAACCATTACAACCCTAAACCCCCTAGCAACATAAAAACCATATGAAACCCTAAACACGCTAAATAACCTTAATAACCACACAAAACATAAAATATATCTGAAGATAACTTTAAATGAAAAATATACTAAAAATGTGAAAACTATAAGAAAACATTAAAAACTTAAATAAAAAAAATACAAAGACTATAGAAGACCCTAAAACCCTCTTAAACCTTAAAAACCCTTAAAACCCATAAAATCCCTAAAAATAACTAAAAACACTTCAAACCCATAAAATTTTTAAAAATAATTAAAATACCTTTATAACTCTAAAAACTCAAATGAAACCCTAAAAATTACAAAAAAACAAAAAATCCCAAAAAAACCCTAAAACCTTTAAAAATTATTAAAACCATAAAAAATAAAAAAATACTAAAAAATCACTAAAACTCCAAATAACATGAAAATCATAAAAACCCTAAAAACCCTTAGAAAATGTTTAATCCCTAAATACACTTCAAAATGTTTAAAACCTAAATACACATAAAACCCTTAATAAACCTAATGACACTAAAATTCTCTAAAAACCTCTAAACCCCTAAAAATCCTTAAACTCTATTAAAAACCATGAAAACCATAAAAACCATAAAACTCCATAAAAACCCCAAAACCATTAAAAATATAAAATCCCTTTTTACCAATAAATACTTTAAGAAACACTAAAAATCTTTAAAACCCTAAAAATCTAAAAACCTCTAAAATACCAATAAACTAAAAACCTAAAAAATACCTAAAAACTCTAAAATCCCTAAAAAACATAAAAAACATAAAAAACATAAAAATATAAAAATGTAACTAAAAATTACAAAAATCATAAATGATTGTAAATATCTTGAAAAGCTATAAGAACAACTTAAAAAACCTAAAAAACACTTAAAACCACTAGAAACATAAAATAACACAAAACCATAAAAACCATAAAAACCATAAATGAACGTAAATGCCCATAAAACCAATAAAACAATAAAAAAACCTAAAACCCATAAAACCCCTATTAACACACATAAAACTCTAAAACCTGTTCAACCCTTGATAAAGTTAAAAATCCCAAAAAACCTTAACAAGTTAGAAAAAACCAAAAAACCCCAATAAGAAAAAAACCCCTAAAACCAAATTTTTTTAACACATAATAATCCCTAAAAACCATAAAAATCCATAAAAACTCAAAACATTCCATAGAATCCTCAAAAACATAAAAACCCAAAAACACTACAAAAAAACCTAATAAAACCTTAAAATACAAAAAACACTTAAACCCATAAAAATAGTCGGTACCCTAAAATTGGTGAATAACCTGAACCCCTAAAACCCTTAAAATACCTAAAACCCAAAAAATTATAAAAAACCTAAAATCCCAAAAAATTCCTAAAAACCTAAAAACCCCAAAAAATTTGAAAAACCAAAAATAAAACTGTAAAAACATTAAAAAACTTTGAACATCTAAAAATACTAAAAATATTGAGGCCCTAAAAACCTAAAAATGATCCAAAAAAACTGAAAAAATCATTAGAAACCATTAAACCCCTAAAATCCTTAAAAACCCCTACCACCCATAAAAATCCTAAAAACCACTTCAAACTCTAAAAAACCATTAAACCCCTAAAAATGTCAAAAATATATATAAAAAAGGTTTAAAAGCCTGAACTTTTAAGATAAAAAAACCAAAAAAACACCAAAAAAAATATTAAAAACTCTCAAAATCCCTAAACAACCTGAGAAACCAACAATATCCCAAAGAAATATAAAAAGAAGAAAAATACTAAAAAATCCATAACGCTCCAAAAAAAATAAAAAAAACTTAAATCCCTGAAAACACATAATAAAACCTTGAAATCCTAAAAACACTTAAAACTGTAAAAAAATAAAGAAAAATTAAAACCCCTAAAAATAATAAAACTGCTAAAATTGTAAAAAATCGTAAAACCCATAAAACCACCAAAACTAACTAATACTCTAAAAAACCTTTAAAACCATTGAAATGTTAAAAAACATAAAAACCATAAAACCATAAAAACCCAAAAAACAAAAAAAATGAAAAAACCATAATAAACTAAGAACCCAAAAGCCCTAAAACCCTAAAAACCCTCTAAACATTAAAATCCCTAAATATCAATAACAACAAAAAATATCCCAAAAACCCTGAATAACCTTATGAAATCCTTAAAAACATAAAAACACTTAAATCCCCTAAAAACTTAAAAATGTCTAAAAACCATAAAAACCCTAATACTCTAAAAACCCTCAAAATCCCTAAAAACAATAAAAACCCGTAAAAATCCTAAAGAATCCATAAAAATATAAAAAACCAAAAAAAACCCTAAAAACACATAAGAAAATATTAAAAATGTAAATACCATAAAAAAAATAAAAAACTCTTAAAACCCCAAAAGACCATAAAACCATAAAATCCAATAAAAACCATAAAAAAAACCTAAAACCATAATCCCCCAAATACTCATAGAAACCCTAAAAAATTCTAAAACTCTAAGAAACCATTAAAACACCTTAAATGTTAAAAAACTCTAAAAAACCATAAAACCCCCAAAGATACTAAAAAAACTATAAAACCTAAAATAAAACAAAAAATCTTAAAATCATTAAGAAACATTAACCCCCCCCCCCCCCCAATCCTTCAAAACCATAAGAAACCATAAAACTCTAAAAAATATCCCTATGAATCACTAAAAACATAAAAACCCAAAAAACCCATCAAACTCCAAATAAAACATTAAAATTATAAAAGTAATTAAAACCTCTATAACCTTAAAAATGAAATAAACCCTAAAAAACCAAAAAAACATAAACCCTTGAAAATATTAAAAAACAAAAAAACCAATAAGATCCCTCAAAACCCACTAAAAACTCTAAAGACTATTTAAACCCCTAAAAAATCTAAAAAACTCTAAAAACCATTAAAAACCAAAAAGTCACTGGATTAAATGCAGATAGGGATGAATTTCAGGGGTGAATGGCCCTTTGGGCCAAAAAATGGGCCTTTGGGCCTTATATTCAGAACAATTTTTCTTGGGACTTCAGGCTATGAAATGGGTCTCCCTCTACCCAGTTTTAAAGTGGTCTTTACTTTAAATAATAAATGAGGCTTCGGCCTGAACTTTTTAAAAAAATCATTAAAACCCTAAAAAAATGAACCGTAAAACCCAACAAACATAAAAAACCCTAAAAATCACAAAAAATGTAAAAGCCCATAAAAATTTGAAAAAACCTAACAAAATATTAAAAACCAAAATCCACTTAAACCCCCAAAAAAATTAAAAAAACTCTAAGAACTAAAAAAACACAGAATACCCTAGAAACCCCTAAAAACATTAAAACCATAATAACCCAAAAAAAATCCAAAAAAACCTTAAAATGAAAAATAATTTAAAAACATAAAAACCCTAAAAATCCCTATGAAAAACAAAAAAACCCATAAAACCCCTAAATGACCTAAAAATGATAAACCTCCCTGAAAACTCTAAAAACCATAAAACTCATAAAAACTCCTAAAAACATAATAAACACTAACACCCATAAAAATGCAACAACCCACTAAAATGATAAGAAACCTTAAAAAATAAACACATTATAAACTATAAAAAACCATAAATACCCTAAAAACTCAAAAAAAAACCCTAAAATCCCAAAAGATTAAAAAAAACCATTAAACCCTCAAAACCCTTAAATCCCTAAATCCATAAAATCTTATGTAATCCTAAAAATGTAAAATACCAAAAAAACATGAAATCCCTTATCAATCCATAAAAATAATGTAATGATGAAAACCCCTAAAAATCTACAAAAACTAAAAACCCTAAATACCTAAAAAATTCAAAAAACCCTTCAAAATCCTTAAAACATTAAAAATCATAAAAATCGTAAAAAACTAATAAAATCACTAAAAATATAAAAATTCTAAAAAAACATGATAACTCCAAAAAAACTAAAAACCCTAAAAACACAAAAATATCTAAATATGATGGAAATATTAAAAACCCTAAAACCCCTAAAACCCCTATAAACTCTACAACCCCTAAAAATCCTAAAAACACTAAAAACCAAAACAACCATAAAACCACTAAAATCATTAAAAATACTTTAATCCCCTAAATAATTTTAAAACTATAAAAACCTAGAGACCCATAAAATTAATAAAAGAATCCCAAAAAAACCAAGAAAACCGTAAGACTCCTAAAAACCCCTAAAATTACTCGTAAATCCTAAAAACTAAAAATAACATAAAAAAAATCCCTAAACTACCTAAAACCCTAAAAATAATGAAAACCCCCTAAGAAAACAATAAAAACTAAAAATCCATTTAAACCTCAAAAAAATAGAAAATTCTTAAAACCTGAAAAAACCCTAAACACCATAAAAACACGAAAAAAACAAAAAAAAAAAAACTAAAACCATAAAAATCCTATTTTGTTTAAAAATCCATACAAACTTAAAAAACAATAATAACCCTGAACACCATAAGAAAACCTTAAAAATGTAAATGGACATAAATCCCCAATAACCCAAAAAAATGATAAAAATCCTAAAAACCCTAAAAACCTTAAATAACCCTAAAAACCATAAAAAATCCTACAAACCCTTAAAAACACTAAAAGCGCTAAAAACTCAAAAAACACTATAAACCCCTAAAAACATTAAAAATCACTATAAAATCATAAAACCCATAAAAATAAAAAAAACCCTAAAACCCAAAAAATCATATAAACATTAAAATCATAAAAACCATAAAAACATTAAAAATTCCAAAAAAAACTATAAAATCATAAAAAAAATTAATATATCCCTAAAAATATCTAAAAATATAAAAACGCTAAAAACCAAAAAGAACCACTAAGAAAACCTCAAAAACATAAATACACTTAAAACCCCTAAAAATCCTAAAACATACTAAAATCTATAAAAACCCATAAAAACCATAAAAACCAAAAAACCCCTAAAACCATAAAAAACCTTAAAACTCATAAAACCCCTCATAACCCACTAGAAACTCCAAAAAATAATATAAACCCCTAAAAATGTTAAAAACAATAAATACCATAAAACCCATAAGAACAATAAAATACAAAAAACACTTAAAACTGTGAAAACCGTAAAATTCGTAAAAACCCTAAAAAGCATAAAACATTCTAAAAATATTTGAAAAAAACACTACAAGGCCATAAAACACAAAATAAAAATACCTCTAAAACTCTAAAAATCCAGTACACCCCTAAAAATGTTAAAAAACTAAAAAACTATAAAAACCCATAAAATGAAGAAGAACCCTAAATATAAAAAAAACATAAAAACCCTAAAAACACTAAAAACCATAAAAATTTTAAAAACCATTAAAAACCTTAAAAACCTATAAAAACCCTAAAACACTAAATTCAATAAAAACCTATTAACCCTAAAAACTGTTCAAAAACTCTAAAAACAAAAAAAAATATTATAAACCCTCATAATCCCTAAAAACCATAAAAACCATAAAATATTTAAAAATTCCAAATAATTCCTAAGATCATGAAAAACATAAAAACCATGAAAAACCCAAAGATAACATTAAAACAATGAAAACACTTAAACCACTAAAATACTAAAAAATATAAAAACCCAAAAAACCCTTAACAACCCTAAAATCCTAAAACCATAAAAACCATAAAATTCCTAAAAATTCCACAAAAACATACAAAACCAAAAATACCTTGAAACCGACTAATAAAACCATAAAAACCTAAAAAAAATTAAATCCCCTAACAAACCTATAAAATTCCAAAAAACCCATAAAGACCCTAAAAACTCTAAAACCCCTAAAACATAAATACCCATAAAACCTTAAAACCCCTAAAAACATAAAAACAAAAAATATCAACTAAAAAATCTAAATAAATATTAAACCATAAAATCACTAAAAAATATAAAAACCCCTCAAAACCCAAAAAAGCTCAAAAAACACCAAAAACCCAAAAAAAAACTCTAAAACCCCATAAAACACTTCAAAATATATAGAAACCCTAAAGACCATAAAAATATAAAAAAATACCAAAAAATACCTAAAAATATAAAACCCCAAAAACCGTGGAAAACCCTAAGAAAACATTAAAAACCCTAAAACCCATAATACATCTTAAAAACAAAGAAAACTGTAAAAACTATAAACCCCCAAAAAACAATATAAACACTAGAACCCCCCAAAACCCCTAAAAACATAAAAACCCCATAAAAACCTAAAAACTACTAAAAACTCTAAAAACATTTAAATCACTCAACAAAATGAAAACACAATAAAACTAAAAAAACAATTAAAAACCATAAAACCCAAAAAATTTATAAAAGCCCTAAAAATATTTTCTTTTGTATTTTTATGAATTTTTAGTACTTTTAAGGGTTTTTAATGTTTTTATTGATTTTTAGGGTTTTTACAACCCCTAAAAACACTATGAAAACAGTAAAATCCTAGACAAAGTTAAACCACTAAAAACCTAAAAAATGAAAAAAAAAACTCTAAAAAACCCTAAGGCCCCTTTAAAACAATAAAACTCACTTAAAACATTAATAAACCCAAAAATATCAAAAAAACTAAAACCACTAAAAAGTTTAAAACCTTTTAAACCCCTAAAAAAGTTAAAAACTCAAAAAAACCTTAAAACACTTAAAATTCAAGAGAACCCTTAAAACCCAAAAAAATCATGAAGACCATAATACACTTAAAACCATCAAAATACCTATAATTCATAAGAATCCTAAAATATCACAATAACTTTGTAAAAACCTATAAAAAACATGAAAACTTGTAAGAAAAACGTAAAAACACAAAAAAAACAAATAAAACCCCTTCAAGACAAAAAAAATAAAAACCCCCAAAACACAAAGCACCCTAAAGTTCTATAAAAACAATAAAAAATATAAAACCTCAAAAAATACCTAGAAATCATAAAAACCCATAAAAACCATTATACCCTTAAAACACTAAAAACTATAAAAACCATAAAACCCACAAAAAACTCTAAAGCCCCTTTAAACCCTCAAAAATTTTAAAAAACATTAAAAACAATAAAAACCCTTAAAATTTCAAATAAACTATAAGAAACCTAAAAACCCAGAAAATTCCTCAAAATCCCTAAAACCCTAAAAACCCATTAAAATCATAAAAATCACTAAATATCACTAGAAATGTAAAAATACCTCAAAACCCTATAAAACCTTAAGAGAATCCTAAAAATCTAAATACACTTAAAACCCCTAAATAAACTAAAACGCTAAAAATACTAGAAAACCATAAACCCCTTATAATCCTTTAGAAACCCATAAAACACCAAAACTGCTAATAATTATAAAAACCCATTAAACCCATAAAACATTAAAAACTCTAAAAACATAAAAAAAATCAAAAAACATTATAAATCGTAAAAACCTTAAACCCACCCAACCCTCGAAATCCTAAAACACCCTAAAACCATAAATATTATAAAAAATCCCATAAAATCTCTAAAAATGTAAAAACCACTTAATATCCTTATAACTATAAAAAACCCTAAAAACCACACGCACCTAAAACCCCTAAAAAACCAAAAAAAATACTAGAATCATTAAGAAAACCCAGAAAACCCGCAAATTTCCTAATAACATTAAAACCATAAAAAAACACAAAATACCCAAAAAAACAAACAAATATAAAAACCTATAAAAACTGTGAATACAATAAAAAACATTAAAAATCAAAAAAACTAAAACCACTAAAAAACGAAAAAATGCTAGAACCCAAACAGACCCTAAAAACCTTAATCCCCTATAAACATTAATACCCCTAAAATGTTAAACAACCAAAACCCCATAAAACCCTAAAACCCACAAAAACCTCTAAAACCCCTTTAAACACCTAAATAAGTTAATAAAACTAAAAACCATACACCCCAAAAAACTAAAAAAACTCATAAAAACCTAAAAACCTTAAAAATACCTTAAACCCTAAAAAGACCCATAAAACCACTAAAAATCCCTATAATTACTAATAATCCCTAAAAATGCCAAAAAATGTAATAAAAAACTAAAAAACCTTGAATAAAACTAAGAAATCCTAAAAATAATAAACACATAAAACCCCTAAAAAC
The DNA here is from genome assembly GCA_963277665.1 of Viscum album. Lineage (NCBI taxonomy): Eukaryota > Viridiplantae > Streptophyta > Magnoliopsida > Santalales > Viscaceae > Viscum > Viscum album. Next base: position 1,959,329,684 of record OY728127.1, read on the forward strand.
TGTAAAAAAAACATAAAAACCCTCAAAATACTTAAAAATTGTAAATACCATAAAAAATCTAAAACATAAAAAAAACATAAAAAACAAGAAATCCTCAAAACACTTATGAAAATGGTAACATTAAAACACTTTATACCCAAAAAACTAAAATATACTTAAACCCCTAAAAGACCCTAAAACCCCTAAAAGCTCCTAAAAACCATAAACACCCCTAAAAACCATAAAAACCTAAAAACTATTAAAACCCTAAAAAACACTAAAACTCTAAAAACCCTTTAAACCCCTATAAATATTAAAAAACTGTAAAAATCATTAAAATCACAAAAAAGTAAAAAAAACATAAAATTTAAAAAACCTTAAAATCATAGAAAACACGACCCACCCCCCATCCACAAAAAACCCTAAAAACCTAGAAAATATTAAGGAATTCATAAAAACATAAACAAATATAAATCCCATTAAAATCCAATTAAAACAATAAAATCCTAAAAAATAACTAAATCCCCTAAAAACCCTAATAATGCTAAGACCTATAAAAACCCAAAAGACCATGAAAATCTAAAAAATATTAAAAACCAAAAAAACCAATAAAATCTATAAAAACCCGCTAAAAATACCAAAAACCATTTTAACTACTAAAAATTTAGAAAACTCTAAAAACCTAAAAACACTAAAAACCCTAAAAAATCCTACAAACCATAAAATACATTAAAATCCTAAAAAATCCCTAATAATCCCTTAAAATGTAAAATCCCACCAAAAATTGAAATACCCAATGTAAATCTAAAAAACCTTAAATCAATTAAAACCCCTATAATGTTACAAAACTATAAGATTCCAAAAAACACTAGAACCCCTAAAAACCGTCAAATCCATAAAAACCCTAAAAACCCATAAAAATCCTAAAAAGAACTAAAAATTCATAATAAAGTAAAAAAATTAAAACCCCTAAAAACCCAATGAAAACATTAAAAAAATAAAAACATTTAAAACCCCAAAAATACCTAAAAATGATAAAAACACTAAAATAATTTAAAACCTAAAAAAATAATAAAAAATCACTAAAACAAATAAAAAATCCATAGTCCTCCTAAAACTATAAAACCACTTTTAAACATAAAATAGTTAAAAACTCTAAAAAACCATAAAACCATAAAAAAATTAAAAAACCTAAAACACTAAAAGATCAATAAAATCCATAAGAACCCTATGAGCCCCTAAAACCAGAAAACCCAAAAAAATCATAAAAATCCCTAAAAATGTTAAAAACCCTAAAAACATTAAAAACCCTAAGAAAATTATAAAAAATATAATAACACTGAAAACACAAAATAAACCTACAAAACACTATAAAAACTAAAAACTACTAAAACCCTAAAAATAAAAAAAACACTAAAAAACCTTAAAAATCATAATAAAGCCCTAAAATCCAAAAAAACGTAAAAAATGTAAAAATCTAGAAAAACCATAAGAAAACCTTAAAACATTAAGAATAATTTAAACCCCTAAATATGATGCAAGATCTAAAAACCCTAAAACCACAAAAACCAAATAAAACTAAAACCCATAAAAATCTTAAAAACCCTCTAATGTCTTTAAAAACGATTTAAACGCCTAAAAAAATTTAAAACCCTAAAATCGCGTAAAACCTGGAAAAAATAATCCCTAAAGCCCAAAAAAATCATAAAAACTTCAAGACACCCCTAAAATAACCAAAAAATAAAAAAAAACAAGAAAATAAAAAGAAATTCAAAAAATCCGTAAAACCGCTAAAAACCATAAAAACCCTAAAAACCTAGAAGAAAGCCTTAAAAACCTAAAAAACCATTAAAACCCCCAAAAACCTAAAAAATTCTAAAAATGCTAAAAACACTAAAAAATCTCAAAACCCCACTAACAACAAAACTATAAATATCCAAACAAAATACGAAAGATCTATAAGACCATAAACTTCCCTAAAAACCTTGAAAACCCTTAGAAAACCTCAAAAACCCTAAATGGAAATAAACCCCAAATAAATTATAAAAACCCTTATAACCAAGAAAACATATAAAACATTAGAGACCCCATAAAAAACCAAAAACCCCTCAAAACTCTTCCAACCCCTTAAACCCCTAAAATGTTAAAAAAAATCTAAAAGACCTTTAAACCCAAAAAAACCCAAAATCTCCTAAAACCCCAACAAACCATAACGACCATAAAAACACTAAAAATACCCTAAAACCCCTCAAAATCCATAAAATCAAAAAAAACATAAAAATAAAAATAAAACTCTAAAATCAAAAAATACTATAAACCCTAAAACCCCTAAGAAAACCTCAAAACGTAAAAAAACTTTAAACCCCTAAAACCTAAAAGATGATAATACCCATAAAAACCTCTAAAACCCTAAAAATAAAAAAAATCATGAAACCCTTAATACCATAAAAATCCATAAAATCCACAAATTCCCTAAAAACCGACTGAAAACTCTAAAACCCTTTAAAACCCTAAAACTATTATTAACACTAAAAACAATTAAACCCCTACAAAACTCAAAAAAACCCAAAAACCCAAAAGAAAACCGTAAAATCATTAAAAATCATAAAACCCACTAAAAACATTAAAGACACTACAAAACCCATAAAAAACTGAAAAAACCCCACTAAAAACTCTAAAAACCAATTAAACCCCTAAAAACATTAAAAAACTCTAAAAGACATACAATCCCTTAAAAATGAAAAAAAATTCCTCGTATCTAAAAAAACCATAAAAAAATAAAAGTGTTAAAAGCACTAAAATCCATAAAACCCCCTAAAAGATTAAAAACCAATAAAATCCCATAAAATACAATAACCACTAAAAAATATAAAACCCTTTTATCCCCTGAAAATATAAGATACTCTAAAAAAATTTAAAACCAGAAAAACCTTTAAAATCAATAAAATATCTAAAAACCATAAAATCCGAAAAAATCCATAAACTTCCCTAAGATCATAAAGACCCTTAAAAACTTGAAAACCCTTAATAAAACTATAAAAAACAAAAAACACGTAGACCAGTCAAATTAATTAAACTCTTAAAAACCCTAAAACCCCTAAAACCCAAAAACCCTCAAATTTATAAATACCCTAAAACCAAAAAATACCTAAAAAATCCCAAAAATCTGAAAAAACGTAATAATCTAAAAGACCCTAAAAATCATTAAGAATACCATAAAACTAAAAAAAATAAAACCACTAAAAAACCTACAAAATAAAAAAAACTAAGGAACCATAAATATCCTAAGACAACTAAAAACCTAAAACCCGTAAAACATTAAAACCCTGAATACCCATAAAAACCAATAATACCAACTAAAAACTCTAAAAACCCTTTAAACCCCTAAAATCACTAAAAACCTCTAAAAACCCTTCAAAACTGAAAAAAACTCAAAAAAAAAGAAAAAAACCCATAAATACTCAAAAACCATACAACCCCAAAAATTGTGTAAAAACTGAAAAACAATAAAAATCAAAAAAATCTCTAAAAATACATAAAAACCAAAAAACCCTTTAAATATGAAAACCATAAAAAACAAAAAATAATTAAAACCTATAAAAACATAAAAAACACTAAAAACCCTAAAACACCTAAAACACCTTATAAACTCTAAAACACCCTAAAAACCACTAACAAAATTAAAAATCCCTAAAACCCCATAATACCCCAAAACCACTAAATAATATAAAAACATTAAAAAGTATAAAAATATGAAACCACAAGAAACTCAGAACACCCAAAAAATATAAAGAAAGTAATAAAACCCCTAAAACGATAAAAATTTAAAAAACACTGAAACCATGAAAACCCCTGAGGGAACCTCAAAAACCTAAAAATATTTAAACCCCTAAAAATCTTAAAAAATGATAAATACACTAAAAATCCCTAAAAACCATACAGACCATAATAACCCACAAAATCTCTAAAAACCATAAAACACCTAAAAATCCTAAAAAATACAAAAAAATCCCAAAAATAAGAAAAACTCTAAAAACAATGGAAAAGCCATATAAAACACTAAAAAATAAAAAATTATTTAAACCCGTAAAAACTAAAAAAAATGTGAAAACCCCTGAATGACCAAAAATAAATAAAAAGACTTTAAAATAATAAAACACCCAAAAAAACCATTAAACCCCTAAAACCCCATGAAAACCTAAATTACAAATAAAGACATTTTATACCCCTAAAAATGTTAAAATAATCTAACAAATCATTTAATCCCTAAAAACTAAAACACCCTCCAATCCCAAAACAACATTAAAAACCCTAAAACGCCTAGAAAACCATAAAAACACTCAGACTCCCTAATAACACCAAAAACTACAAAAAACCAATGAAACCTAAAAAATCCTTACAAACATAAAACCCCTAGAATACATGGAAAACCCTAAGAAAACAATAAACACCTAAAATACTTAAAACACCTAAAACATAAAAATCTAAAAACACTAAAAACCACAAATTTTTTGAAAAAAACCCTAAAACCCTAATACCCATAAAAACCATAAAAAATCATAAAACCCTAAGAAAACATGTAAAACCACTAAAAACTCTAAAAATACTTTAACCCCCTAAAAACAATGAAAAACTCAAAACCCTAAAAAATTCAAAAAAAAACTCTAAATCTCCCAAAAATCATGGGAACCTAAATCCTATAAAACCCATAAAACCCATAAAAACTTTTATAAACCCTCGAAACTATAAAAACCATAAAAATTACAAAAAATTCTTAAAAATCTTTCAAAACATAAAAACCCTAAATTTCTGGAAAAACCCTAAAAAAGGCATAGAAACCTCAAAACACATAAAACTCATAAAAACTAAAAAAACATAAAAAACATAAAAAACCTAAAACCATAAAAACCAATAAACCCCCAATATCTATAAAGCCCGAACAAAATTAAAAATCATAAAAAATCCATCAAAATCCCTAAAACAAAAAAACCATAAAACCCTAGAAAACCACTAAGAAAACTGTAAAAACCTAAAACATTTAAAACCACTAAAAACCTGAAAAATTATAAAATCCAAAAAAACCATAAAACCCTAAAATCCCATAAAACCGTAGATTACATGAAACCCATAAACCCTAAAATTACTAAAAACTCTACAACCCCTTTAAACCCCTAATAACGTTAAAAGCTTGAAAAATCCACAAAAACTTAGGAAAACCCAAAAAACCCAAAAAACCAAAAAAACCAGAAAAAATTATAAACCCTCAATGTAAATAAAATCTATAAAAATCCAAAATTATCCCTAAAATTCATAAAAACCTAAAATCCCTAACCACATTGAAAACCACTAAGAAACACATAAAAAAAGAAAACCAATTAAAACCCCCTAAAAACCTAAAAATAATTACATCCCTTAAAATCCCAAAACCTCTGAAAATACCTAATATCCCTCAAAATACCTAAAACCCCTAAAATTAAAAAATACTAAAAAAGAAATACAAATAACTAAAAATTCATAAAACCCAAAAAACCCAGAAAAAAATTAAAAACCTTCAAAACCTAAAAACACATAAAACCCCTGAAAACATAAAATGTGTTAAAAACCCTAAAAGAAACTAAAAACACCAAAAAACAATAAAGAAAAAACACATAAATTTTTTAACAAACACTAAAAACCATAAAAACCCTAAAACCGCATAAAAACCATAATGAACTCTTTCAAAACTCTAGAAACAATTTAAACCCTTAAAAATTAATAACTATAAAAACATTAGAACACTAAAAAATTAAAGAACCCCATAAAATCCTTAAAACCCTAAAAACCATTAAAATACCAAAAAATCCCTAAAGGTCACCAAAAATGTAAAAACCCCTCCAAACACTAAAAACCCTAAAAAACCCTAAAAACCTAAATTTTTTAAAACCCCATAAATAACTAAAAATTTATAATAGCACAAAAAACCCTTATAACCACAAAAAACAAAAAAACCATAAACCCCTAAAACAATAAAAAACTGATCCCAAATAAAATATCAAAAAACACACTAAGAATTCTTAAAACCCCTTAAACACCTAAAAATGTTAAAAAATTATAAAAAAAGTAAATCAATAGAAAATTCAAATAACTCTCAACCCCCCGAAAAACCCCTAAAAACCCAAAAAAAACCCATAATCCTTCAAAATCCCTAAAATCCATAAACATCAGTAAAATTCAAAAGAAATCACTTAAAATCCTTAAAAATGTAAAAAACCTTAAAACTATAATAAAATCTTAGAAAACTAAAAATGATTAAAACAAACAAAACTTAAAAATGATAAAACCAGTAAATCCCTAATAATACTAGAAAAACTAAAAAACCCTAGAAAAATCAAAAACCCATAAAAAATCCTAATAATACCCTAAAAATCAACAAAAAGCATAAAAAACCAAAAAACCCCAAAAAACCTAAAAAACCTAAAATCATAAAAACATTTAAAACCCCTAAAAACTGTAAAAAAACAGAAAACGTATAAAAACCATAAAAACTCACAAAAAATTCTAAAACCCCTATAAACCACTAAAAATATTTAAAGAAACAAAAAAACTATCAAACCCTAAAAAACTCAAAATACCCAAAAAAATCGTAAAAAACTATAAAATCATAAAAACCCTAAAAGGACAAATCCCTCAAAATCCTTAAAAACTCTAAACCCCCTTATAAATCCAGAAAAGACCTAAATGTCCAAAAAAACATAAAAAATTAGGAAAAACCTAAAAATCCCTAAGAAAACATTAAAAACGTAAAAACACTTAACCCCCCCTCCCAAATACATAAAAACATTAAAATTCCCTAGCAAACCCTAAAATCCATAAAAGCCCTAAAACTCCTAAAAACATTAAAAACCAAAAAAAACTAATAATCTATGAAAAAATATAAATACTTTTTAAACCCCTAAAACATTAAAACATATATAAAACCATAAACACCATAAAAAACTAAAAAACCCCTCTGAAACCCTAAAAACCCATAATATGCTAAAAACACTACAAGACCCAAGAAATATAAAAAGCCCTAGAAATACCTAAAAATCATAAAAATCCTAAAAAGTACAAAAAAAATCCCAAAAATTTTAAAAACCATAAAATCCCTGAAAACCCCTTTATAAACCTGAAAACCCAAATGAAAATTAAAACACCTAAAAATGATAAAAAACATAAAAATGACAAAAAACACAATAAACCTAGAAAACTATAAAACACCTTAAAATCTACAAAACCCTAAAAACCAAAAAAATCTATAAAATTCATAGAAATCCCAAAAATCATAAAAAAACCTAAAAACCTTGAAATCCCTTAATAAATCATTAAAAACAAAAAAAAATTTAGTACTCCTAAATTCGTAAAAACGATAAATACCCTAAAATCCATAAAAGTTTTAAAACCCTTAAAACCTATAAAAACCACTAAATACTCTAATAACACATTAAAGCCCTAAGAACATTAAGAAAATCTAAAAACCATAAAACCCTAAAACACTCAAAAAACCTAAAAAAACTAAAAACTTATAAAATCCCTAAAAATCCAAAAAATAGAAAAACCTAAAAAACCATAACATTTTTAAAAATCCCTAAAAATCCCTAAAAGTTTTAAAAACATGGAAAACCATTAGAAATCTTTAAAACCCATAAAGAGTTAAAAACCCTTACAAACCTAAATACACTTAAAACCATAATAACTCATAAACCCAAAAACCCCAAAAAATATCTAAAAACTGTAAAAACCCTAAAAACCATAAAAATACATAAAAATACCTAAAAAGGTAAAAACAGAAAAAAACTTGATAAAACCTATGAATACCATAAAAACCTAAAAACTCTTAAAACCCCCCCAAAAACCTAAATATGTTAAAAACCATAAAAACCCCTATAACGCCTTAAAACCATGAAAACCTCTGAAAACCATAAAAAATAATAAAAACCCATAAATACCTAAAACCCACTAAAACTCTAAAAAACCATTAGACCACTAAAAATGATAAAAATATCTAAAACCCCTTAAACCCCAATAAAAACATAAAAACACAAAAAACACCAAAATACCATAAAACTCTTATAAACCATTAGAATGCCTAAAACCATCAAAATATATAAAAACCTAATAAACCATAAAAATACAATAAAAGACATGAAAATATATAAAACTTAAAGAACCCTAAAACCGTTAACAAAACCTTAAAAACCAAAAAACACATAAAACACCTAAAAACCTTAAAATTGATAAAAACCCTAAAAACAATAAAAACCCCTAAATACCCTAAAAATCCAAAAAATCCTTATAACCCCTAGAAACCATTAAAATGATAAAAATCCCCAATTACCATAAAAATTTTAAAAACCATAAAACCCCTAAGAAAACCTTAAAAACTAAATAAATACTTCGAATCCCTATAAACCAAAAAAATGATAAAAACCCTAAAGGATACTAAAACCCCCAATAAAACCATAAAAATTGTAAAAAATATTAAACCCTATAAAACCTTCAAAAACACCAAAAAACCAAAAAACCCTTTAATCCCCTAAAATGTTAAAAAGTCAAAAAAACCCATAAAACCCCTAAAAATTGAGAAGAACCACTAAAATCCCAAAAACCAAAAACACCATAAAAACCTAGAAACCTAAATAACCTTAGAAACCCTGAAAGATATATAAAAAACATAAAAACCCATAAAAATACCAAGGAACCCCTAAAAATACATAAAAACATAAAACCCCATAAAACCCCAGAAAATCCCTAAGAATAACCTATAAACCTAAAAACGCATTAAACCCCCCAAAACAAAAAAAGATAAAAACCCTAAAAACTATAAAACCCCGAAAAACATAAAAGACCTTAAAAGCCCATAAAACCCCTAAAAACAACTTAAAAATATAAAAAAACATTAAACCCATAAAAACATTAAAATGTCTAGAACCATAAAAAGCTTATAAAAATGAAAAACACTTAAACAAACCCATAAAGTCCATAAAACCATTACAAACCATAATTCACTCAAAATCCCTCAAACCCCTAAGAGATTTAAAAATACTGAAAATCACTAAACATATCTAAAAATGTTAAAACCCATAATAATACATAAAAACCCTCAGAAAACAATAAGGACCTAAACCAATTAAAACACCCAAAAAATCATAAAAACAAACAAAAACCATTAAAACCCCTAAAACCCTCAAATACCTAAAACCCTAAAAATCCATAATGTTACTAAAAACAACCTAAATATCCCTTAAAATATAAAAAAACCCTAAAGACACTGAAAACCCCTTATAAAATCATAAAAACTTTAAATTACATAAAACCCATAAAGAACCAAAAAATGCCAGAAAACCTAAAATACCCTAAATACCACAGAACCCACTAAAAACCATAAAAACCCTAAAACATTAAAACCCAAAAAACCCCAAAGAACATAAAAAACTATAAAAACCCTATATATCCCTACAATCATTAAAAAATACAAAAAACATCAAAAACTCTAAAATTATAAAAAAACCTAACAAATCTAAAAAACAATAAAAACTGGAAAACACTAAAAACCCTCCAAACCCTAGAAATTCAATAAACCTAAAAAATAATAAACATCCATAAAATCCCAAAAAACATGAAAACCCTAGAAAACCCCTTAAAACCCATACGAAAAGCTTATAAATCTAAAAACACTTAAAATGCCTAAAAACACTAAAACCCCTAAAATACATAAATACCCAAGAAAACAATAAAGATCCCTAAAAATCTTTAAAAACCCCTAAAACCAATAAAAACTCTAAAATCCCTTTAAAACATGAAAAATGTTTAAAAAACTCGAAAACCATTTAAAATCCAAAAAAACACAAAAAAAACCCTAAAAACCCAAAATAACCATAAAAACCCTAAAACCCCCAAAAACCCACAAAAAAATACCTAGAAACACTACAAACCATAAAAATCATAAATAAATCCATAAAAATCAATAAAAATGTAAAAAACCACTAAATACTTACAAAACATTAAAGAAAACCACAAAAACGTAAAAATACTTAAAAACCCTCAAGAAATAAAAAATGTTAAAACCCATAAAAACCTTAAATTCCACAAAATATGTAAAATCCCTAAAAACCATAAAAATTCTAAAAAGACCTAAAAATAAATAAAAAAATAAAAAACACTAAAAAACCAAAAATAGCCTCAACAAAACCAAAAAAATGAAAAAAGATAAACCCCTAAAAACAATGAAAATGATAAAAACTAAAAAACCCCCCTAAAAAAATAAATCCCTAAAATCCATAAAACTCCTAAAACCCCATAAGAACCCTAAAATCTTAATATAAACTTTCAAAAAATTTAATCCCCTAAAAAATTAAAAAACTATAAAATTATAAAAAAAAACAAAAAACCAAGAAAACAATATAAATCTTAAAACCCCCCCAAACCCTTAAAATCCTTAAAATCCCTAAAACATCATAAAAATGGCCAAAAATGAAAAACCCATAAAACCCATAATAAACCCTTAAAACCCTGAACACACTTGAAACCACAAAAAACCCAAAAATGCACTAAAAATGAACAAATTCTAAAAACACTAAAAACCCTAAAACCCCCCAAAATCCCAAAATACCCTAAAGAGATAAAAAACAAAAAATATATCTAGAAATCCTTAAAAATGAAGAACACATTAAAACCAAATACCCTTATGAAAAAATCAAAAAACTAAAAATAATTGAAACCCCCAAAAACCATAAAAACTATAAAACCCTAACAGACCCTAGAAACCCTAAACACTCCTAAAAACCATAAAACACCTACAACCGTATAAAATCCTAAAAGCCATGAAACCCATAAAAATCCACTAAAAACTCTAAAAACACTTTAAACCAAAAAAATAGTTTAAAAACCCTAGAAAACCTTAAAACCTAAAAAAACCAAACACACCCTTACATCCAAAAAAACCATAAAACCCATAAAACCCCCAAAACTGGAAATACCCCTAAATCCATAAACATCATAAAAACTTCCTAAAAACTCCAAAAAATTTAATAAACCCTCAAAACCATAAAACTCCTAAGAAAACCATTAAAATATAAAAACAATTAAAACCCATAAAAATATTAAAATCACTAAAAACATTAAAAAACCCTAAAAACAAAAAATTCTCTAAAACCCACAAAAACTTTAAAACCCCTAAAACACATAAAAAGCCTAAAAATCACTAAAAACATTGAAACCATTTAAACCCCTAAAGGTGATAAAAAACAATAAAAATCCATACAACCCTTAAAACTATGAAAACCCCCTAAAAACAAAAAAAATCATGAAACTCCAAACAACCATAAATACCATAAACCCCTAAAAAACTAAAAACCTTAAAACCCCTAAAAATTCCAAAAAAATAAAAACCCTAAAACCTATGAAAAACCTAAGAAATCAATAAAAACCAAAAACCACTTAAAACCCTAAAAACCTAAAAAAATTATAAAAAAACTAATAACCCATAATCACTAAAAAACTATAAACCCCTCAAAATCCCTATAAATTAGAAAAAATAAAAAAACCCTAAAAAACAAAAAACCCCCTAAGAAATCCATAAATACCTAAATTCATTTAAAACAACTAGAAACCAAAACAATTCTAAAAATACTAAAAAACCTTAAAACCTATAAAACTCCTAAATACCATAAAACACTAAAAACCAATAAAAACCCTAAAAAGTCACAGAAAACTCTAAAAACACTACAATACCCTAAAAATTATAAAAACACTAAAAACCCAAAAAATCATTAAAATCCCCAAAAACCTAAGAAGCATAAAAATCCAAAAAAACCTAAAAACCCTTAAAACAATCAAAATCACTAAAATCCTAAAAACCCATAAGAATCTTTTAAAAGCTCTAAAAATACCTAAAAACATAAAAACCCCTAAAAATATGAAACCCCCAAAAAAACCTTAAAAACATAAAAACACTTTAAACCACTAAAAACCTAAAAATTATTAAAAAACCCTAAAAACACTTAAAATTCCAAAAATACCTTAAAAGCCAAAAAACCATAAAATCCTAAAAATCCATAAATATCACAAAAAATATAAAAAACCACAAAAATATTGAAAAATCCTAAAAAGTCCTTAAAAAACTATGATAATTTAAATCCCCAAAAAACTAAGAAACTCTAAAAAAAATAAAAGACCCAAAAAATCCCAAAAAACCATAAAACATCTAAAAGCATAAGAATCAAAAACCCCTAAACCCTAAATAAAAGAAATAATAATCCCTTAATCCATAAAGATACTAAACAACATTATAGAACAATAAAAACAGTAAAACCCCCAAAAAAACTGCAAAATCCTAAAAAACCTCAAAAATCATAAAAATCCAAAAAAAGAACAAAAAATCCCTAAAAACATAAAAATCCAAAAAAGCGCTTAAAACCCTATGAAATCATTAAAACCCAAAAAACACTTAAAACTCCTAAAAACTCTAAAATACCCTAAACCCCCTAAAAATACCTAAAACCATGAAAACCCCTAATAAGAAATTATATAACTATTTTTTTAAACCCATAAAAAACATAAAACCCGAAAACACCGTAAAAGACCCAACCCCCCCCCCCCCCCAAACCCCCCAAAACCCTGTAAATAAATTAATATCCTTAAACCCCCAAAAAACACAAAAAAACCCAAAAAACTCTAAAAACTCTTTAAACCTATTAAAAAAATTAAAAAAAATATAAAAACCCTAAAAAACCAATAAAACCACGAAAAACCAAAAAAAACTGAAAAAAATCCTAAAACCTGTCAAAATAACTAAAACCCCTAAAAACATATAAAACATAAATAATCCCTAAAAATAAATAAAAAAGTAAAAAACTAAAAAGAAATCCTAAAATCATTAAGAAAACCTTAAAAATATAAAAACACATAAACCCCTAAAAATCATAAAATTTTTAAAAACCACAAAATTACCATAAAAACATGAAAAACCATAAAAACTCATAAAAACAATAAAAACTCATAAAAACTATAAAAAACCTAAAACAAATAAAAAATATAAAACCCAATAAAATTTACAAAACTCTGAAAAACATAAAAATCATAGAAATATCGAAAAAACCCTAAAACTTAAAAAACCATAAAACCAATTAATACCCCAAAACCCTAAAAATATATAAAAATTATAAAAATCCCAAAAAATCCCAAAATTGTAAAGGATACCTAATATCCCATAAAACCCCTAAGAAAACACAAAAGACCTAAAAACACTTAAAACACTAAAAACAAAAAAAATATAAAACCCAAAAAAATAAAATCCATAAAACCTCTAAAAACCACAATAATACCCTAAAACCCATAAAAACCCTAAAAACAATTGAAAACACTAAAAAGCTTTTAATCCTATAAAAACATTAAAAAAATATAAAAAACTCAAAAAACTCAAAAAACACTAAAAACCCAAAAACCGTTAAAACCCTAAAAAACATGAAACCACGAAAAAAACCCTAAAAACATAACAACTATAAAAATACTATAAAGTCCCTAAAAGTCTCTAAATATATAAAACCCCAAAACCCCAAATAATCTAAAGAATAAAAAAATACAACCACTTAAAATCCCTAAAAACCTAAAACATACTAAAAACCCTGAAAACCCAAAACCACAAAAAAACCTCAATAACTCTAAAAACACTAAATCCCATAATTTTTTTAGAAATATCTATAAACCTAAAACCCCTAAATCCTTGAAAATCCTTATGAAAAATTTAAAACCCTAAAAAATTATAACCACCCAGAAAGACAATAAAATAATACAAAGCCATAAAATACCTAAAACTTTTAAGAACCTAAAAACCAACAAAACCAAAAATATACAATAAAAAAACTATAAACTACTAAAATAATTAAAAAAATATAAAAACTATCAAACCACTAAAAATAAAAAACAATCATAAAAAAAAAATAAAGACCCTAAACACTAAAAACCCTTACACCCCCTCAAAATAACAAAATAAATTTCCCCTAAAACCCCATAAAACCTAAAAATTATTTAAAAATCCCAAAAAACAAAAAAAAACCCTAAAAACCATAAAAACCTTTAGAAAACCATAAAAACCTAAAAACATAAAAAACATAATAACCATTAAAAACCCCCAAAAACCCAAAAAAACCCATAAAACCCCTAAAAACCTGACAAAATACTAAAAACCCATACAAACCATAAAACCCATCTAAAATGTTTAAAAACACATTAATTCCAAAAAAACATTAAAAAATATATAAAATATTTAAAACCCTAAAAAAATTAAAAAAATATAAAACCTAAATAAACCATAAAACCACTAAAATTCTTAAAACCCTCAAAAATTCAAAAAAACCTAAACACCCATAAAAACCATAAAATCCCTAAAAATACCTCAAAACATAAAAAACCAAATAAACCATAAAAACCCAAAGAAACCCTTAAAACTCTAAAAAAACATAAAACCCATAAATACAAATAAAATGCTAAACACCATAAAAAACCCTAAAACCCCTAAAAACACCAAAACACTTCAAAATCCCTAAAACCCCATAAATCTCTAAAAATCACTAAAATACCTAAAAATGTAAAAACCATAAACCCATAAACCCCTAATAAATCAATAAATACATAAGAGAACTAAAACCCCTAAAAACTAAAAAATGCTAAAAATCCCAGAAGACCGTAAAATCCATAAACTCACTATAAACAAAAAAACCCCTAAAACCCTTATAATACCCTTAAAACCAAAAAACAAAAAATATCATTGATTCTATAAAAATACTTTAATCACATAAAATTATTAAAACAATAAAACATTAAAAATTCTAAAAAACTAAAAAAACCCTAAAACCCCCAAAAAATGTAAAAGTCCCTCGAAGTCTCTAAAAGAAAAAAAACCCATAAAATGTAAAAAAAACCACTAATATCACTAAAAAAGTTAAAAATAGTAAAAAACATGTAAAACACTTATAATAAAATTAAAAACCTAAAACACTTAAAACCCCAGAAAACAGAAAATATTCCGAAAAGCCTTAACAACCCTAAAACCACTAAAAACCCTAAAACCCCTAAAAAAAATAAAAAATCCCTAAATACCATAAAAAACAAAAACCTAAGAAATCACAAAAAATAAAAAACCCTTTAAACTTATAAAAATGTTAAAATATCTAAAAAACCATGATACTGTAATATACTCAAAAATACCCAAAAAAACCATAAAAACAATAAAACCCATAAGAAACCGTAAAAACCTTAAAATCCCAAAATCCATAAAAATACAAGAAAATATATAAAAATAAATATAAATGTATAAATACTAAAAACTCTGAAAACCCATAAGAAAATCATTAACCCTAAAAATACTTAAAACCACAAAAATCCTAAAAAATGCCAAAAACTGCTAAAATCCCTAAAACCATAAAAACTTTTAAAATCCGAAAAAAACCCTAAAAACTATAAAAATACCAAGTAATCCCTAAAAATGCATAAAAATATTAGAAAACCCTAAAAACCATTAAAACCGTAAGAAAAAATAATAATATCCTAATATGACTTAAAAACACTAAAAAACCTAAAAACATTAAAACCCTGAAAGTCTCTAAAAACCATAAAAACCAATAAAATCATAAAGACCACTAACAACCATAAAACCCCTTAAACCCATAAAACCCTAAAAACAACTAAAACACTAAAAACCCTTTAAACCCCCCAAAAATGTTAAAACACCTCTAAATAACCTTAAAATCTCTAAAAAACTCATAATCCCTAAAAACCCAAAAAACCCATAAAACCCATAAAATAATAAAAAAATCCCTTAAAATATATAAAATCCATAAAACCCCATAAAATACTAAAAAATCACTAAGAATCCCTAAAAACATAACAAGACCTGAAAACCATTATAAACCCATAATAACCAAATATCATTAAAAACCCTAAATAACCTAAAAAATGCTAAAAGCATAAAATCTCTAAGAAACCCAAAATCCGTAAAAACCTTAAAATCCTATAAATCATTAAGAACCTATAAAACCACTAGAAAATATAAAAAATCATTAAAACCATAAGTCATTAAAAAATGAAAGACCCAAAAAACCCCAAAAAGTACAAAAAAACATTAAATATTCTAGAAAACCAGAAAACCCTAAAAATAGTAAAAACCATCAAAATCTCTAAAAACTCTAAAAAATAAAAGTTTTAAAAAATCCATAATGTCCATCAAAATTTAAAAGTCCCTAAAAAACCTAAAAACACTAAGAAAACCGAAAAACATAAAAACACTTAAAACCCCTTAAAACCTAGAAACTCATAAAACCCTAAAATCCCTCAAAATCTCTAAAAACCGTAAGAAACATAAAAATAATAAAAATCCTGAAGAATATAAAAAACATAAATCACCAAAAAGCCCATAAGATAATATTAAAAACCTATTAACATTTAAAATCCCAAAAAAATCTAAAAATTTTAGAAACTATAAAACCCCTAAAAACCCTAAAGCCCCAAAAAACCATAAAACATCATAAAACCATAAAATAACATAAAACCCCAATAAAACCCCAAAAAACTAGTAAAAAATCTATAAACCCTATAATCCCCTAAAAATGATAAAAATATAAAAAAACCTCAAAACTGTAGCAACTTTTAAAAACCATAAAAACCCTCTAAATCCCTAAAACTCCTAAAAAATCGTATAAATTAAAAAATACCTAAAATATTGTGAAAACACCCAAGATAACCATAAAAACCTAAATACATTTAAAACCCATAAAAATCATAAAAATGCTAAAAACCATAAAAAATATTAAAAATCCTAAAAGTCATAAAAACCCCTTAAATCATAAAAACCCATAAAACCCTAAAAACCAAAACCCTAAAAAACCTTTAAACCCATAAAAACATTAAAAAATCTCAGAAAATCTTAAAAACCCTAAAAACTAAAAAATCCCCAAAAACTAAAAAAACACATAAAACCATAAAAACCCAAAAAATCAGTAAACCTCTAAAACCCTAAAAACCATAAAAATCCAAATATTCCCTAAAAATGTAACAAACAGTGAAAATCATGAAAAAGCCTATGAAATCCTTAAAAAACTAAAAACACATAAAATACCAAAAAACATAAAAAAGTACTAAAAACCTTTAAAAACCCTAAAATCTAAAAACCCGCAAAATCTCTAAAGCCCCTAAACCCCTAAAAATCCTAAAAAATCCATAAAATACCTAAAAACAAAAAAAGCCATAAAAACCATGAAAACACATAAGAAAACCATAAAAACCTAAAAATTATTAAAATTCATAAAATACCTAAAAACACTACGAACTCAAAAAACACTAAAACCAAATAAAACCATAAAAAACATTAAAAAAAACCAAAAACCCATAAAAACCCTTAAAACTCCTAAAATTGTAAAAAATTATAAAAAAAAATTAAATAATTAAGACACAAAAATCCCTAAAAACATAAAAAAATCATAAAAATCATTTGAAAACCTTAGCACCACAAAAACCCCTAAATTCCAGAAAACCCTAAATTCCATAAAAATCCAAAAAATCCAAAAATCCCTAAAAACATAAATAACTATTTAAAAAATTGCAGAAAAATATAAAAAAACATATGTTATAAAAAACATAAAATCCATGAAATTATAAAAATTATAAAAAACCTAAAAACCATAAAAAACTAAAATACCATAAAAACTCCCAAAACTCTAAAAATCTTAATAATTCCATAAAAATATCTAAAAACAAAAAATACCATAAAACCCTAGAAAACCCTAATAAAATAAAAAAATCCTAAAATAACATAAACTTAGAAAAAACCAAAAAACACCAAAAAACCTAAAAACCATAAAAACCCCTAAAAATGATAAAACCATATAAAACCTTAAAACCCCCTAAAAATCCATAAGAACTATAAACCTCCACTAAAAAAATAAAAACCCCTTCAAACCCCTAAAAATGATAAAAACAAATTAATATAATATAAAACCTTTTAAACACTCAAAAATCACAAAAATTAAAAAAAAACAATAAAGATTTGAAAACACTAAAAACCATAAAAACCCTCAAAATCCCTAAAAACCTAAAAACATAAAAATACTTGAAATCCCTAAAAATACAAAAAAAATGTAAAAAACCTTGAATCCCTGAAAACTCTTAAGAAAACCTAAAAAACTAAAAACACATAAAACCCCAAGAAAACCTTAAAAATGATAACAACCCTAAAAATATTATAAACCCCCCAAAACCTCTAAATCTCTAAAAACCCATAAAAATTAAAAAAAGTCACTATATATACCTAAATACTTAAATACCCAAAAACCCTAAAAAACCTTATGAAAACCTAAAAAATCTATAAAAATACATCAAACCCATAAAAAATGTTAAAACCCCTAAAAGATCAAAAAAACCCCCTAAAACCACCTAAAAACAAAAAAAAACCCATAAAAACATAAAAGTCCATAAAACCCCATAAATACCATATAGCCCCACTAAATATTATAAAAACCCTTCAAACCCCTTATAATAGTAAAAATTAAAAAAAATCTTTAAAACATTAAAAAAATAAAAAAAACATAAAAGCAAGAAACCATAAAAACTCAAAAAACCAAAAAAAACCAAAACCCCAAAAATTCCATAAAAAACTAAAAAACCATAAAAATACCTAAAAAAGAAAAAACCTTAAAAACCCGTAAAATACTTATCAAACCATAAAACCCTAAAATCACTTCAAACAACTAAAAACCCAAAAAACACTAAAAAAAATTAAAATCCTAAAAACACTAAAAACCATAAAACCCCTAAAACAATAAAAACCATAAAAACCCATTCAAAATAAAAAAGTAAAAACTCTAAAATCCTTTTAATCCTCTAAAAGAATTAACAATACTAAAAAACCTAAAAACACATAAATCCCCTAATATACCTAAAAGCACTGCAAATCATAAAAAACCCAAAAAATCCTAATTAAAAAACATAGAGATAATTAAAAACTTTTTAATAAAAAAAATGTTTAGAAACATTAAAAAACCTTAAAACCCTAAAATACTGAAAACCTAAAGAACCCTAAAAAATTAAAACCCCTAGGAAAATCCTAAAAACCTAAAAATACATAAAACCCCTTAGAAAAGTAAAAAATTCTAAAAACCCTAAAAATCCCTAAACCCCTAAAAACCCTAAAACCCCGAAAAATATCTAAAAATCCTAAAAACCTATAAAATTAATAAAAACCCTAAAATCCCACAATATAAAAAATACATTAAAACATTAAAAAGAACTAAGAAAACATCAAACACCAAAAACCACTAAAAACCCCTAAAACCCTAAAAAATGATCAAACCCATAAAGACCCTAAAAACCTTAAAAACCTATATAATACCCTAAAATCCTTTAAACCCCATAAGAAACATAAAACCCACTAAAAACTAAAAAAACCTTTTAAAAACCTAAATATTTTTTAAAAACACTAAAAACCATTAAAACACTAAAAACCCAAAAAAACTAAAAAATCCAAAATCCAAATAGAACCCTAAAACCCCTAAAAACCACAAAAAAACCTAAAACATTGAAATCATAAAAAAAACCCTAAAAATAACTAAATAGGTAAAAAACCTAGAAAACCCCTAATAAAACATTAAAAACTAAAAAAGCTTAAAACCCTTGAAAACCTACAAATGATAAAAACCCTAAAAACCTCTAATACTAACAATCCCTCAAAACACATAAAAACTCTAAAACCACAAAAACTATAAACCCCTTTGAACCCCTAAAAATCTTAGAAAACACTAAAATCTTTAAAACCTATAAAAAAATCAAGTAAACCCTAAATATCGAAAAACCATAAAACCCCTAAGAACCTTAAAAACCCTAAAAACCATCAAAAACACTAAAATAACTAAAAAAATAAAAATGCAAAAAATGACTAAAAATACCTAACAACATAAAACCCCTAAAACCCAAAAATACTAAAAAACATTAAAAACTAAAAACAAATAAATCCCCAAAAAACCTACAAAATTATCAAACCCCTAATAAACCATACAAATGGTACAACCCCTTAAATCCCTAAAAACTATAAAAATAATTAAAATCCTAAAAATTCCATTAAAGTAACTAAAATAATAAAAATCCTAAAAAGAATAAAAACCCCTAAGAAAACCTTAAAAACATAAAAACACATAAAACCCTTAAAAACCTGAAAACAAAAAAATCTCTAATATTCCCTAAAACCCAAAAAAAAGTAATAACCTTTTAAAACAAAAAAACCCACAAAACCCTCAAAACATAAAAAATTAAAACCCATTTAAACCCATAAATACATTAAGAAAATACAAAACCATAAAACCCCTCAAAAACTCAAAGAAACCCTAAAAACCCAATTGCCAAAAATCCCAAAAAACCATAAAACCCCTCAAAATCCCAAAAAACCCAAAAAATCCTAAATGTTCTAAAATAACTAAAATCACTAATAACCTAAAAAACCCTAAAACTATAAGATAATCCTTAAAAACTAAACACACATAAAAACACTAAAAACAAAAAAATATAAAAAGCAAAAAATCTTAATAACCCTAAAAAACCCTTAAAACCCTAAAACCCATAAAAACCCCTAAAAGTCCAAAAAACCCAAAAAACAACTAAAAACTCTAAAAATAATTTAAACCCATAAAAACATTAAAAACTCTTAAAAACCCAAAAACCTTTAAAACCTAAAAAACATTAAAACCCAAAAAACCCTCATATCCCACAAAAACCCTAAAATTCCTAAAAATCAAAAAATACATAAAATACTTAAAAATCCCTAATATAATGAAAACCCCAAAAAACTGACAACCCTAAGGAAAACCTTAATAATCTATAAAAAATTTAACTCCCAAAAAAACCTAAAAAACACTAAAACCCCTAAAAACCATAAAAAACCTAAAAATACTAAGACCCTTTTACCTTACCTAAAAACCCTAAAAATACATAATAATCCTAAGAAAGTCCTAAAAATACATAAAATTTTAATGAACCATAAGAACCCTAAGAAACCTAATAAGACTATAAAAACATAAAAACTGTTAAAACTACTAAAAATCTAAAATACACTAAAAACACTAAAATCCTCAAAACCTCTAAAAACCATAAATCCAAAAACCCAAAAAAAATTATAAAAACACCTAAAACCCAAAAAACCAAAAACTCCACTAGAAACTATAAAAAATTAAACACTTGAAATGTAATAAAAACACTAAAAACATTAAAAATCATAAAAAACCTAAAAAAAATTATAAACGCCCAAGAAAACATTAAAAAACATAAAAACAATAAAACCCATAAAACATTAAAAATCCCGAAAATAATAAAAACCAAAAAAATAATAAATAATCCCTAAAATACCAAAAAATTAAAACACCCAAAAAACATTAAAATCCACAAAGAAAAAAATTAAAAGCCTGAAAACACTTAAAACCCATAAATTTCAAAAAAAAACTCTAAAACAACTCCAAACCCCTAAAAATTTATGGATTTTGATGTTTTTAAGATTTTTTTAATATTTTTATGAGTTTTTAGGGTTTTTAGAGTTTTTATAATTTTTAGGGTTTTATGGGTTTTTACAGTTTTAGTGGTATTATGGTTTTGTGGGTATTTTTTGTTTTTACGGCCTCATTTCCTTTATAGTATTTTTAGAGTTTTTTATGGTTTTAGGGGTTATATGTTTTTTTATTTTTTCAATATTATCTTAAGGGTTTTCATATTTTTTAGGGGTTTTTGTTTTTTTTTTGGGATTTTTAGGGATTTTTTAGGAATTTAATGGTATTCATTTTTTTTGGATTTTGAGTGATTTAAGGGATTTTTAGTGTTTTGGGGGGTTTTGGTTTTTTGGGATTTTTGAGTTTTTAGGGACTTTATGGTTATTATATTTTTTTTAAAAAATTAGCAGTTTAAAGGGATTTTATAGTTTTTATTGGATTTTTTGGTTTTTTTGGGTTTTTAAGGATTATATGGTTTTAGGTGTTTTCAAGGTTGTAAGGGTATTATTTTGGTTTTTAGAATTTTTTAGCTTTTTATGGGCTTTAATTGTTTTCGGTTTCTACAGTTTTAGTATGGATTTTTAGGGTTTTTAGTTTTTGTTACATTTTTATGGATTTAGGGATTTTTTATGATTTTTATGGTTTTAGGGTTTTTTAGGATTTTTAGGGTTTTTACGCTTTTAGGTTTTTAGGGTTTTTATTGTTTTTTTTTTGAGTTTTTATAGTTTCCAATTTTTTAAGAATGTAAGGTTTTTTAGAGTTTTTTTAGTTTTTAAAGGGGTTTTAGAGATGTTATTGGGTATTAGGTTTTTTATGGTTTTTAAGGATTTTAGTGTCTAGGGCCTTTTAGGGTTTTGGAATTTTTTAGGTTCTAAGGGGTTTAATTTATATTTATTATTTAAAGATTTCATAGGGGGTTTTAGGGGTATTAGGGTTTTTTATATTTTTTAGAATTTTTAGGGATTATTTAATATTGTTATGGGTTTTTTGATTTTTCTAGATATTGAGTGTTTTTAGGGATTTTAGGTTTTTATGGTTTTATAGGGTTTTAGGGTTTTTAGTTATTTATTTTTTAATGGTTTTTAGTGGTAAGTAATGTTTTTAGGGATTTAAAGTGTTTTTATATTTTTTAATGGTTTTAAGGGTTTCATGGGGTTTTAGGGATTTTAAGGTTTTTAGTGTTTTTGTTGTGTTTAGGATTTTTTAGGGGTTTCAGGTCATTTTTAAGGTTATTTTGAGATTTTATAATTTTTAGTTTTAATAGGGGATTTATTTTTTTAGGTTTTTACGGTTTTCGTAGGGGTTTCGCTATATTATGGTTACATTTTTGTAATTTTAGGGATTTTTTGTATTTTATAGTTTTTAGGGTTTTAGGGTTATTGAGGGGTTATAGGGTGTTTTTGGGTTTATAGTCTTTATGGTTTTTTAAAAAAAATTGGTTTTTTGAGTTTTTTTGGTTTTTTATTTTTTTATGATTTTTTAGAGTTTTTAATATTTTTAGAGTTTTTTTATGTTTTTAGGGGTATAAATGGTTTATATATTTTCATTGGGGTTTTATGGGTTTTAAGTTTTTTTAGAGTTTTTAATTTTCTTATGGGTTTTTTGGTTTGTATGGTTTTTAGGGTTTTTTTGGTATTATCATTTTTTTGGTTTTTTTTGGTTTTTTTTCTTAATGTTTTCAGTGTTTTATGGTTTTTAACATTTTTGGTATTTTATAGGGTTTTGGGTTTTTAATATATTTTATTTTTTTATGTTATCTTAGGATTTTTAGGGTATTTTATGGTTTTTAGGGGGTTTTAGCATTTTTCTGGCATTTAGGGTCTTTAATGTTTTTTAAAATTTTCAGTGGTTTATATGGTTTTATGAGTTTTTAGTGGTTTTGGATTTTTACGGTTTTTTATGGTTTTATATGGTTTTAGGTGTTTTTATGGTTTTTAGGGGGGTAGAGTATTTTTATGTTGTTTTTTGTTTTTATCGTATTTTTATATTTCTTAATGGTTTTAAGTGTTTTTAGGTTTTTATGTTTTTCTTAATATTTTTCAGGGTTTTAGGATGGTTTACATAGTTATTTATTTTAGTACTTTTTTAGTATTTTTAGGAATTTTTAATGTTTTTTAGGATTTTGAGGGTTTTTGGGTATTTAGGCTGTTAATTATTTTAGGGTTTTTTGTGTTTTTAGGGATTTATAGGTTTTTAGTGTTTTTTAGAGTTTTAGGGTTTTAAATGATTTTATAGTTTTTAGTGTGTTTTTAGGTTTTTAATCATTTTTTTTCTTTTAAAATTTTTTAGGTTTTTAGGGGTTGTAAGGGTTTTTAGGTTTTGAAGTGTTTCTTAGGTTTTTAGGGGTTTTTATATTTTTAGATATTTTTTGCATATTTTTAAGAATTATATGGGTTTTTAGGGTTTTATGGTTTTTAGGTTATTATTTTTTTACGTTTTTTAGGGTTTAAAAGGGTTTTTAGATTTTTTTAATGTTTTAGGGGTTTAAACGGTTTTATTGTTTTTAGTGGGTTTTATGGTTTTTATGGGATTTAGGGTTGTTTATGTTTTTAGTGGTAGTTTATGGTTTTTAGGGGTTTTTGGGTGTTTTTGGGTGTTTTATGGTATTTTAGGGTTTTTATTTTTTTTATTTTCAGATTTTAAATGTTTTTATCCTTTAAAGGTTTTTATTTGGGTTTTCAGGGTATTTAAGTTTTGTTTTACTTTTTTAGGGATTTTTAGTGCACTAATGGAAATGAGAATATTTGCGACGGGGCATTTATGATGGGACCCCATCGCAAAAAGTCAATTGAGATAGGGTCCCATTGTAAATGCCATGTTGAATAAAAGGGCATCACAGAGGGAGTCTTTTTGTGACTGGTCGTGACCAAAAAGTAATATTTGTGATGGGTCCATGTCTCGTTACAAATATTTTTCACAAGGTTTTAAAAAAAACCATTTTTTGATGGGTCATCCCAAAAGGCCCCCTCAGAAATAGTATAAAATATTGAATAAAATAATATTAATAATAATAATAAAATAATATTAGAAAATAATAATAATAATACTAATAATAATATTTATATCAGTAAAATAAAAAATCTAAAAAATAATAAAATAATATTACAAATAATTATATTAATATAATAGTAATAATAAAAAAGTATTAATAATATAATAATATTATTTTTATAAATAGTAATAAAATAATAAAATTAATATAAGTAAAATACTAAAAATAATGAAATAATAAAATACTCAATATTCAAAAAAATATAAAAAAAATAATATCAACAAAATTATAAAAAATAAAAAAATAAAAAAATTAAATAAAGTAATATAATAAAAAAATTTAAATAAAATATAAAATAATGAAATATTCCCAATAATATAAAAATTCACTATATAGAAATTTAAAAACTTAATATTATAAAAAATACATTCCAAAGTTTTATTATAAAAAATAAATAAATAACTGAGGGGGAGGGTCTTTTGGAAGAGCTGAAGGAGATTGTGGAGTGAACTCCATCCCTAAACAATGAGTCACATGTTTCATGTACTCCATTTGATCATGTTACAGCTTCAGGCATTGATGCATCACCGCCTCCTGCTACTGTTGTTGTTGGAGTTCTTCTTGCTACTGTTACTTCCATCGACATATCACCATGTGCTCCCTACACATACTCTCTATATTCTCACCTTGAGCTTAAAGCTGCTCTTGATACTGTGAAGTAGATGATGATGACTCACTACAAGCTCCTCTTGAGCTAGAAGTCGAAATCACAACAATACCATAATAACTCATAGGCAACAATCGAGAGCTAATACAAACAACTCGGCCTTTCTCGAAGCCATTCAAGGTCACCTACATCAATGTTGCCTCATCCAATTGGTGGGAATTGGTCTTATCATCCATCTTGGTCTAAATCTCAGTCTGCGTATGAGATGTCACAACCTCATAGTACTCCATCAATTTCAATTTAAAATTAAAATAGTTAAAATATTATTTTTAGTTAATTTTAAACCTAAAAAGAAATTATATTGACTACAATTTGATGTCGGTGATTGCCTCTAATATCTATGGTGACAGGATCACTATACATCCTCATAAAAACATAAAACTTCATAATATTGGGTTATTCAACTACCTATATGAATATAAAATAAACTATTTACATTTAAAGTTGTATAATTTAAAAAAATTACTTACCATATATTCCCTTTGCATACTGATTATATGACTACCAGCTCAATATATCACCTCCTATCTCGACCAGTTATGTCGACCTTCCAATTATATCCTCTAAAAATTTCCTCCCAAACAGTGTGAACATAATCCATCTCGAACCTAAGATGAAATGTAATCAGGTCAGTGGGTGTAACAATAATAATCAAACTCTATCACTCCTAGTTCCATAATTTCTTTCCTCCTCAAATTGTGCAAAAACTGATTGAAACACTCACACATAACCCCTCCCACATCTTCTATATACCATCATGCATTCTATCATCAATGTGACACTATAAACCATACAAATAATATATAATATCATGTTATCAATAAAATAAATTTAAAAATAAATATTACTTATTTACATACCAACCAATGATCAAACATGAGTTGTTGGACATCAATTGGAATGTCATCCCATGTGACCCATTCTTCAGAAAAATAATTGTGCTATATAGCGCTCCCCTATTTAATAGCTATATGAACAAACTGTGAAAAAATAAAAATTAATCAAAAAATTATTATATAAATTAATTAAATAAATATAACTAAAATACACATGTAAAAATAAATTTATATGCATGGATCAAAGATAAGATATGGATTTCACTTGGGGATAGGGTTAGGAGTCATCAATCACGCAAGACCACGCCCCCTATGAGTACTCCCTGAAGCACAAGTAGTCTAAGCGTCAGATGATCTAACATCATTCTCATCAAAAGTTAGATCATCCTCCTACAACTAACGAAACAAATCTTCATCCTTCTGAAATATAAAATGATAGTTGTTAGAAAATAGTTTGAAACAACCATTATATATAGATATATATTATATAAGATTATATTCATTATTTAACTGGGTCAATTTTCATCTTCATCCTCATCATCAAATCTGACGATGACATTGTCTTCACATTCCATCTTAGCATCATCAATTTCTATATGAGTTTCAGTTTCAACATATCTTATCATTTAAAATTCATTTGTAACGTCATTAACATCATCATCACCATCAAACCTCAACTATGGGGTGTCATCACTGATATTTATGTCTCCTCATGAAAAAGATGTATTAGGAGCAGTCTCTTGAAAATAGAAATTCCTTGCACTTCAGTTGAACCACATTCACATTGAGTAAACTAATTTTCATGAGATTTAATTTTTATTAAACTCCACCAATCACCCAACTCTCTTGAAGTATCACATTAATTTGTATATTAAATTTCATGTGACTAATGAGACAATAAAAATTGTTCTTTTACTGCAATAATATTTTTATATTTTATATTTGTGATACCAGGGGTCAGATGAACATGCAAGACTCCCTCAATATGAAACCACTAAAATTTAAACATTATTATCTAATTCTGTCTCAGATAACACGGTTCAATAATTTCATCCAGTATTTCATAAAATTCAACATCAGTTTCTCAATGATGAGATCCTCTCAAAAACTCACCACTATTCATTTATTTTTCTAATTCCCCATATTCATATGTATGAAATTGAAAACCATTCACCACATTTTCATGACAATATTTAACCATTTTTGGATTGTGGGTTACTCAATACACACAATCGATTATTAATTATATCATCATATTGAGAAACCTGAAAATTTTTAAACTAATTATAAATATAACAAGTAATGAATTTATTTTATAAGTTAATCCAAAAATAATCTATCTTACTAATTTTCCAAACAAGTGGAAAAAATTATTTTTATGACGTTCTTTAAGAGTAGCTATTGTAATTTGTGGGATATTATTCTTAATATTATAATCATATAACGTAAAAATAAAACAAGATTAATATACTGAAAAAAATATTATATAAAAAGTGATAGGATCACTCATGGTACAAATGGTTTCCTTTGTTTGTAGTAGAGAAGAATATACATTGGATGTTTGTGATGTTCATCATCTGAAATCAACCAATCATGAACTCCAATGAAGCCAAGTGCGGGATAATTAAAAACTGATAATTGATTTCTCATTTCATCTTCAACATTTCCCGTGTTATGAATAGTGTTGTTTTGTTTTGAGGGATATTTAGACTGAAAATAATCATACAATGAAAAAGTAATTTCCTTTTGTAAATAAGATTCTCTAATTGAACCATCAACTGAAGCTTTGTAACATATTTTTTTAATTAATTTCTATAAGAATCTCTGGAATGGGTACATCCATTAGAACTATACCAGACCTCCACATTTCTCTTTATACAGAAAATATATTATCAAATATTCCATTAAGTCAAATAAAGTTAGTAGGAATATTTTTTCCAGTTTATATAAAATTAAAACAACATCTTCTTATAGTCTTTCTTAGTTCATCATAGTCTATTATTTCTGAAAAAATTTCTCAGAAAAAAATATGATATATATGTTATTATATACCAATCATAGAATTAAAAAAAACCTATTAATTTAATTGGCATAAACCATTCAATTATAACATGAAATTCATGACTTTTTATTCTAGAAATATAACCATTTCTGACACATCTTACCTAATTGGAAGCATAACTATCTATAAGTCTAAAATATTCAATCCGATGATAAAATAATAATCAATTTTCTTTGGATATTATATAAGCTTATTTGGGATTCATTATCTTCTATGATCTAACATTTTAAAAAAGGTCAAGTTCTGGTCACCTATAAATTTGAAAAATATTTAATCGTGTCTTTAAATTATATTTTTCCTCACCTAGTGCATCCAAAACCATATGAAATAAATTATCAAAATAATCTTCTCAATATGCATGACATCCAACATGTGACAGAACAACAAATTAGACAAATATGGAGATCCCCAAAAATTATTTGTTTTATCCAATTGTGATCTTTCTTCAAGCCATTAGTTTTCATTTGGTTTATTGTTGGTCTAAATACGATGGGAGGTAATGAAGAGCAATTTATTTTTAATCTGTACCAGATATCATTGTTGTTGGTTCATCTCTCTCAATTGTTCATTTTCTGAAATATTATTTGTTCCTCCAAAAAGGATGATCTGTTGGAACGAATATGCGATGATTGTAGAAAAAAGAAATGTTTTTTTCTAATGATGATCATAAATGCTTTGCTATCTCTCATACAGTATGAACATGATTTTGAACCATGCTTACACTATCCAAATAACAAGTCATATGATAGGAAGTCACTGATTTTTCATATTAATGAATCTTTCAGTTGTAAATTTTGTATCGTAACAACATCATATGTACAGAAACTATTACACCGCAATGAATTAAACTCATCAATAAATGTTTCTATTAAACATAAATATTCTTTTTCGGTTGTCCTAGAATTAATAATATAAAAAATATATATGGATCCTTCATCAACATTCAAGGAGGTACATTTTAAGGAGTTATAAAGACATACCAACATAAATAATAGATACCTTATGAACCAGATGGATAGAAACCATCAGTAGAAAGACTCAATTTCACTTTTTGGGATTCTAAAGAAAAATATTGATGCACTTGGTGAAACTGTTTCCATAAATCTTCATCAGAAGTATGATTTAATCTTTTACCAGTTGAAATATTGGTTTTGTGTAATGATATCAATTATGATGTGTTCTGAGACATAAATAAATGTTACAATCCTGGTGTAAGTGGTAAATATCTCAACTATTTTATAGGAATCAATCTCGGATTCCCTAGCATATCCTTATTATACCTCTATTTTCAATATGTGGTAAAACAATCCAATGACACATTTTCACGATAATATAAGATGAAATCATATGAATATGGATTAATCTTCTGATAACCAAGACACAGATTATGAACCAACCGTTTTCTCCCATTGAAATTGTTAGGAAACACATTTTTTTAGGTAATAGTGTTTTTATCAAAGGGAAAATCTGATCGAAACATCCATTTGGAATTTCATTATCAAATGTAATAGCCATAAATTTTACAACTTCTTAAAATTTTATTATCTTCTAACCTAGATATAATGCATCCTCATTAGACCTCAATAACTCATAAAATTGATATGGTTCCAATTCAAGAGTTAAATCAATATCATCCGGAGTTTTAGTTTGTTGAAAATACAAACCTACCACATCATGTACTAAATTTTGAAATTATTATAGATCCAAAACCAAATTATTAGTATCTTCTATGGAATTAAATTCAACATATTGATACCAAAAGAATAAGCTAGTTGAAAACCCAAATGTAATAGATGACCCCCAATGTTGAATAATGTTTCAAAGGTCCTCAGAGCTCATTTTTTAAAAGGATACTTAATTTTTCCTTCTGAAACAGATTATTTTTTTGATTATTCAAATTATAATAAATCTTCAACAACCCCAATATATATAGGATTTAATACACAACCTTTTGGATTCATGCACTAATGTATCCATTCATAATCATCTAATAATGACTATTATCTACTTCCTTGTTCAATATTTCTCAATAAAATATAACATAATTATTGTTTTAATAATTTGATATAATAAAAATGCTATCAAAAAATAGAGTAAAATTAAATTAACTTTTCTAGAAATTTATAAAAATTCCTATTATTACATAGTTTTTTATAGTATTTGTTTTAAAATTTATACTAATCTAAACTAATTATTAGAAATTATAGTTAATTTATACTCATTACCACTAATTACCAGTGGCATAATCTCCACTGGATTTGTGATATCTCTTTATTCCAATGGCTCATCTCCTGGAAACGTTATCTGGCTGAACCACTATGAAAAATATTCTCCATGAAATGAATATCCATTTTTGGTATGCATGAGAATGGAGATCAGTGACTCCTCAACAAGCTTCTCTCCATTCTTGTGCATGGGAAAATGGATATCCTTATGTCAAAGTAGATTTTTATAGTGAGTTGAGTCAGATAAAGTTGTAAGGAGATAAGGCGTTGGAAAAAATAGCCTCGTTTTCCTGATGACTCGTGTCCTTGCAACTTTCTCCGACTGAAATTAGTACGAAAAATCTACTCGAGTGTACAGATATCCATTTTTATATGCACGAGAATGGAGAGCATGGAGGGCTCGTCACACTACTATCACTAATTTTATATATGAAAATGGATATCCATATACTAGAGCAGATTTTTCATAGTGATTTTAGTGGGAGAAATTTTCAATGAGATAAGTCATTGGGACAAAGAGATACCAACAATTCAATAGAAATTGTGCCAATTTATTAAAAAATATTACAATTTGTGCCCATTTATTTCTATTTATTTCTATTTGTGACTAATTACATCTATTTATTACTATTTACTACTATTTATGTCTAATTATTACTATTCATTATTATTTATGACTATTTATTACTAATTATTACTATTTATTTCTATTTATTAATATTTACTATTATTTATTACTAATTATTAGTAATTAATACTAATTATTACTAATTATTCCTATTTAACAATAATTAATACTAATTATTCATATTTATTAGTAATTAATACTATTTAAAACTATTTCATTCTAATTTTTACTATTTATTACTAATTATTACTATTTATTACTATTTATTCATATTTATTACTATTTATTCCTAATTACTACTAGTTATTTCTATTTATTACAATTTCTTAACAATTATTATTAATTATTATTAATTTTTACTAATTATTCATATTTATTACAAATTTTTCCTTAATACTAATTATTACTATTTATTGCCATTTATTACTATTTATTATTATTTATTACTGATTTTAGTAATTATTACTAATTATTACTAATTATTACTAATTATTCATAATTATTACTAATTATTAATAATTATTCATATTTATAACTAATTAATCCTAATTATTAATATTTATAACTAATTAATACTAATTATTACTAATTAATACAATTTAAAAATAATTATTACTAATTAAAACTAAATATTACTAATTACTAATATTTATTACTAATTATTACTAATTATTACAAATTATTACAAATTATTACTATATATTAATATTTATTACTAGTTATCCCTAATTATTGCTAATTATTTATATTTATTACTATTTATTCCTAATTATTTGACATTATTACTAATTATTGATATTTATTAGTATTTAATCCTAATTATTTCTAATTATTCATATTTATTACTTATTATTCGTAATATTTCATATTTATATCTAATTAATCCTATGTCTTCATATTTCTTACTAATTAATAATAATTAATACTAATTGGTACTTTTTCTTACTATTTATTACTATTTATTCCTATATATTATTATTTATTACTATTTATTACTATTTATTTCTGTTATTACTAATTATTACCAATTATTACTATTTATTATTATTTGTTAATATTTATTACTAATTATTACAAATTATTTCTATTTATTACTAATTATAACTAATTATTTCTAATTATTATTATTTATTACTATTTATTACTATTTATTACAATTTATTACTATCTATTACTATTTCTTACTATTTATTACTATTTATTACTATTTATTACTGTTTATTACTATTTATGAAAAATTATTAATAATTATTACAAATTATTTCAATTTATTACTAATTATAACTACTTATAACTATTTATTATAATTTATTACAAATTATTACTAATTATTACTATGTCTTGATAATTATTACTATCTATTACTAATTGTTACAATCTATTACTAATTATTTCTATTTTTCGCTAATTATTACTAGTTATTACAAATTATTACTAATTATTACTAATTATTTTGAATTATTACAAATTATTTCCATTTATAAATAATTATTTATGATCTTTACCATTTATTATTAATTATTAACAATTATTATAATTTATTTACAATTATTTCAAACTATTGCCATTTATTACCTTTTATAACTAATTATTAACATTTGTAGCTATTTATTACTATTAATTACTATTTATTCCCAATTAATGCTAATTATTACTAATTAATCCTAAATATTACTAATTATTACAAATTATTTTTAATGATTACTAATGATTACTAATTATTACTAATTATTACTAATTATTTCTAATTATTACAAATTATTACAAATTATTTCTAATTATTTCTAACTATTTCTAATTATCACTAATTATTACTAATTATCATTACTTATTACTAATTATCACTAATTTTTACTAATTATTACTATTCATTACTATTTATAAATATTTATTTCAATTTACTACTTATTAAGCATAAATTTTACTAATCATCCCTAATTATTACTAATTAGGAAAAATTCTTAATATTTATTCATGATTTTTCTAATCAATTATAATGACTACTAATTAATAATAATTAATATAATACTTGTTAATTAATACTAATTAATTCTATTAAATACTAATCACAAAAAATTATATGTAAAAAAAGAATGAAAAATAAAATGATCTAATTCTAATTTAATTTAATTTCAGCTAATTAACAAAAATTATAACTAATATAAAATAAAAATAATTAACTAAAAAATAAAAGAAATAGATAAATACCTTAAAATTGAATCTTTTAGAGGATATAAGTTGCGAATATTACTCTGATTTAAAATCATAAACTTTGAAAGATTTTGAGAGAAAAAAATGTAAGTATGGTGGCATTACTGCGGTTGTCTTCTCCCTTTTCTCAGTTAATTTGTGCTGGTTAAAGAATTTTGTTGATTCTGTGCAAGGTGATTTCGGTTCATCTTTGGCATTGACGTTAGTGGTGCTATGTGTTTTTACTAGTATGTGGGAACTTCTTATGATGTCGAGGTACAATAAGGGCGATGTTGATTCTGTCCTGAAGGTACTGATTCCAGCCCACAAACTGTAACTGTGTTGAGGTGGTGATGAGAGGGGTGATCCTGTTGCTTGAACGGTTCAAGGTTACTGCTGCTTGCAAGGTTTTAGGTTCTACTTTCTGAGGCGGTGTGATGTTCTCTGTTTGAAAGCTTCAATTTGAATTTTGAATCTTCAAAGGCAGTTTGTGGTGTGATGATTTGTTTTTTTTCGATGAGATCAAGGTTGTTCTCTGTTATTGTCATATGTTTGAACTGTGACTTCTACTTTTCAGATGGTTTACTGAGTTTCATTTTGAATTTATGTTTCCCACTTTTACAAAAAATGGTTTATTAAAAGAAGGGATTTTGAGGTGGGAGAGAGTGGTAGAGAATGGAGTGGAATGAGAAAAAATGGATGGGGGTATATATAGGTAAGATTTTTTGCGACTGGTCCCATCATAAATTCTAACCCAGTTAAAAAGATATTTGTGACATGAACCATCACAAATTCCATCCTACAAACATACTCATTGTGACAGATAACATCTACCCATCGTAAATAATTAGTTATTTGTGATGGGGAGAGGGCCTCATCTCAAATAGTCTGTCTATAGGGACTATTTATGACGGGACACTTCCTCATCGCCAATACCTATTTGAAAAAATCTATTTTTCTAAAAGTGCTGTTTTTTAGTATTTTTAAGCATTTGAGGGTTTTTATAGATTTTGATTTTTTTAGGGGTTTTTTTGGGTTTTTATATGTTTTATGGTTTTTGTGGTTTTCAGGGTCTTTTTTGAGTTTTTATGGTTTTTATTTTTTTTCAAGGTCGTTTTTTGGGGGATTATTGGGGTTTTGGAGTTTTTAGTGTTTTTTGATTTTTTTTATGGGGTTTTAGGGTTTTTAGCGTTTTAATGGTTTTTAGGGGTTTTTAGGGTTTTTAGGGACGTGTAAGATTTTTAGAGATTTTTAGGATATTAATATTATTTTTATGTGTATTTAGCATTTTAATGAAAAATTTGGGGTGTTCATGGATTTATGGGGTTTTTACATTTTGAGGGAATTTTCAGGATTTTTTAGCTATTTAGGGGTTAAAGGGTTTCTTAGATTTGGAGGGTTTTACGTTTATTTATGATTATTTTGGGTATTTGGGTGTTTTGGGTTTTCTTGAAATTTTATGGTTTGTAATGTTTTTATAGTTTTTTATTGTTTTTAGGGGCTTTAAGAGATTCTAGGGTTTTTAGTGTTTTTAGGGTTTTTATGGGGATTAAAGGGTTTTATGGTTTTTTGGGGTTGTATAGGTTTTATGTTTTTTCGGTTATCTTAGGGGTTTTCAAGGTTTTTTAGAGATTTTTTATGTTTTTAGGAATTTTATGGTGCTTTTAAGAATTTTATGGTTTTTAGTTATCAGGGATTTTGAGGGGTTTATGGTATTTTTGGCTTTTAGGGATTTTTCTATTTTTTCATATTTTTGTGTTTTTTGCTTTTAATGGTTTTTAAGAGTTTTTTTTAACTTTTTTAAGGGGTTTAAAGGGTTATTTGAGTTTTAGTGGGGTTTTTAGTTTTTTTTTGTTTTAGGATTTTTTGGTTTTTTAGGGGTTTCATGGTTTTAGGGGTTTTAAAGTCTTTTAGGTTTTTTGTGTTTTTAGCATTCTTAGATTTTGAGGGTTGTATGTGTTTTTTGGTTTTTATGATTTCTTAATGGATTTTTGGTGTTTTAAAGGTTTTTTTGTGTTTCTAGGGATTTTTAGGATTTTATGGGTCCTTAGTGATTTTTGGGATTCTGAGGTTTTTAGGGCTATTATGGTTTTTTGGGTTTATTATGTTTTTTGGGTGCCTTTTTAGAGGATTTAAGGGTTTTGTAGGTTTTTTAACGTTTTTAGGATTTTAAACAGTTTTTGAGGTTTTAGTGGTTTTTAGGTTTTTATGGGTTATTAAGGTTTTTAGGGTTTTGGAATTTTTTATGTTTTTAGGGTTTTATGTGGTTTTAGGTTTTGAAGGGTTTCATAGGGTTTTATGGGTTTTTAGAGGTTTTTATGTTTTTAGTGATTTTAGGGATTTTTTGTGTTTTTCTTGATTTTTAAGGTTTTATGGATATTATTGTTTTTTAATTTTTTTAGGGTTTTTATTGTTTTTATGGTTTTTAGCATTTTTGGTTTTTATGAGTTTCCAGGTGGATTTAGGTTTTCATTGTTTTCTTAGAGGTTGTCTAGGTTTTTACTGTGTTATATTGTTTGAGTGATTTTTAGGGATTTTTAAGATTTTAATTGGCTTTACCATTTTTTGTGATTTTTAAGGGGTTTATGGGGTTTTATGAGTATTCTAGGATTTTAGGGATATTTTGATTTTTTAGGGGTTTTAAGGTTTTTAGAGTTTTTATAATTTTTAGGGGTTTAATGGAATTTTCTTGTTTTTAGTGGTTTTAGGGGTTTTATGGGGTTTCATGTTTTTTTAAAGTTTTTTGGGGGTTCTTTGGTTTTTTGGGATTTTTGTGTTTTATAATTTCTAGGTTTTCCAAGATTTTATCTATTTTTAGGTTTTTGAGGTTTTTTTTGGGTTTTAAGGTTTGTTTAGTGCTTTTTGGGATATTTAGGTATTTTTAGGAATTTTATGGGCTTTTGGGTATTTTGGGATTTTGAAGTTTCTTAGGGTTTTAATAGTATTTTATGTTTTTCTATGCCATTTATCATTTTTAGGTTTTTAGAGTTTTTAAGAGTTTTTAGGTCATTAATGATTTATTAGGGGTTTTTATGTTTTTAGGGAATATAAGGATTTTTCTATGTTTTTTAGGTTTTTAAGGATTTTGAGGGTGTTTATTGGTTTTTAGGGTTTTTATGGAATTTTGGGTTTTTATAATATTTTTTTGAGATTTTTGGGGTTTAATTGGTTTTTTTGGAGTTTTTAAATGTTTTTAGGTGGTTAAAGGGTTTCTAACGTTTGTAGAGGTTTTTCGGGTCTTTTTGGATTTTAGGGTTATTATAGATTTTAGGTGTTTCATGGTTTTTATGGCTTTTAGGGTTTTAATGGTTTTTAAGGTTTTATATTTTTTTGGGCATTTGGGGTTTAAAGGGTTTTCGGCATTTATGGTTTTCTTAGGGTTTTTTAGGGTTTTATGGTTTTTAGGGTTTTTAGGGGTTTTAGATCTTATTAAGGACATTTATAAAATTTTGGGTGTTTAGGGATTTTGAGTTGTTTTATGGGTTTTTTTAATGTTTTTTGGGGTTTTATGGTTCTCTTTATTGTTTTAGGGGTTTAATGGGTTTTTTAGTGTTTTAGTGGTTTTTTTTGTTTTTCAGGGTTTTTAAAGGTTTCAAGATATTTTATTTCTTATGGGGTTTAGGGGTATTCGGGTCTTTATGGTTTTTAGAGTTTTCAGCATTTTCTAGTTTTTTTAGTTTATGTAAGTGTTCTTGGTTTTTAATTTTTTCTTAGGTTATTTATAATTTTATACATTTTTAGTTATTTCGATGGATTTTTGGAATCTTTATGATTTTCAGTGGTTTTGGGGATTTTGATGGTTTTAATAGTTTTTAGGTTTTGGGGTTTTAATAGATTTTTTGGTTTTTATAATATTTTAATTTTTCATTTTTTGAAGGTTTTATATAGTTATTTAACATTTTTATGGGTTTAAAGGGTTTGTAGAGTTTTTTTGGTTTTATGGTTTTTATGGTATTTTGTGGTTTTTAAGATTTTTAGGGTATTTTACAATATTAACATTTTTTACGGTTTTATAGGTCTTACATGTTTATAGGATTTTTAAGGTTTTCTTCCTTTTTAAGTGTTTTATGTTTTTTTAATTTTTTTTAATTTTTTAATATTTTTATGGGTGTTAGTTTTTGTAAGAATTTTGAGGTTTTTTTGGGTTTTTTTATAGTTGTTAGGGCTTTTGGGGTTTTATGGTTATTTTGGGTTTTAGGTTTATTTTTTATTTTTTTTTTCTTGCTAACATTTTATGGATATTAATGTTTTTATGGATTTAAATGGTTTCCTTAGTTTTTAGTGTCTTCTAGGGGTTTTATGGTTTTAGGGTTTTTAATGATTTTGGGGGTTTTATGCATTTTACGAGGATTAGGGTTTTTAGGATCTTTTATGGATTTGAAAAGTTTTACGATTTTTTAGTATTTAAGTGTTTTTAGTTTTTTAAGGTTTTTATAAGGGTTTTTAATTTTTTATGGTCTTTATGATTTTATGGATTTTTTAGGATTTTATGGGTTTCTAGGATTTTTGGTATTTTTGGAGTATTATTTTTTGTGGGGATTTAGGGTTTTTATGGCCTTTATGGGTTTTAAAGATTTCTTCTTGGGTTTTCACGGTTTTTATTCTTTTTAAAGGTTTTTAATGGTTTTACATGTTTAAAGGGTTTTATGAATTTTTAGTGGTTTTACAGTTTTTACTGTTTTTTATGCTTTTCTGTATTTTTATGGTTTTTAAGGTTTTTAGGGTTTTATGGGTTTTTAGGTATTTTAGTGTTTTAGGTTATTTAGGGCTTTTTTTTTTTTTTTGGTTTATATGGTTTTCTTAAGGTTTTTCAGGGTTTTTACGATCTTTTAAAATTTTCGGGATTTGATGGATTTCGTAGGATTTTTATGGTTTTGTAGGGTTTTTAGGGATTTTGATGGTTTTAGGTATTTTTTGGTTTTTTTGTTTTTATATATATATTTTTAGTCTTTAGGGTTTAAAATTTTTAAAAGAGTTTTTTTAACATTTATAGTGTTTTATAGGGGTTTTGGACTTTTTAAGGGATTTATAGGGTTTCATGCATTTAATGGGGTTTTTATAGTTTTTGGAGTCTAAGGGTTTTTAGGGGTTTTAGGATTTTTAGTGTTTTATTTTCTGATTTTTAGGGTTTTTATATTTTTAGGGATTTTATGGGTTTTAAGTTCTTTAAAGAATATATGGTTTTCTGAAGATTTTTAATGGGTTTTCTGGTTTTTTACATTTTTTAAATTCTTAGGGATAATTTTTTATTTTTATGGTTTCTATGGTTTTTATTAATTTGAAGGGGTATTATGGTTTTTATGGTTTTAATTATTTTTTTTTGTGTTTTATGAGTTTTTTGAGTCGATTGGATTGTTATAGATTTTTTGAAATTATTAAAATTTTTATAAGTTTAATGGATTTTCAGTGCTGTTATGGTTTTATGGGTTTTTAGGGGCTTTAAAGGGTTTTTTGAGGTTATATGATTTTTAGTGTTTTTAGGGTTTTTAGTTTATTTTAGGTTTTGTTGTGTTTTCTTTGTTTTTAGGTTTTTAATGTTTTCTTATGGTTTTTTAGGGTTTTTTGGGTTTTTTATGTTTTCAAGTATTTTATGATATTATTAAGGATTTTATGGTTTCTAGGGTTCTTATTATTTTAATGATTTTTTGTGTTTTATGGTTTTTTGGGGTTTCAGGGTTACTTTTCATTTTTCATTGTTTTTATAATTTCTCGTTTTTTATTGTTTTTAAGAGTTTAAAGAGGTTTTAGAGTTTTTAGTGATTTATATGGTTTTTATTGGGGTTTATGAGGGTTTTATGGTTTTTCGAGGTTTTAGGGTTTTTTTTTTGTTTTTGGAATTTTATGATTTTTAACATTTTTAATTCTTTAGGGGTTTTAAGTCATTTTATGACTTTAAGAATTTCAAAAGCGTTTTCTTCGTTGTTATGGTTTTTCAAATTTTTAGGTATTTTTATGGATTTATTTGGATATTTTTGGGTTTATATATTTTTTAGGGATTTTGAGGGTTTTTACTGTTTTTAGGGTTTTTAGGGTTTTTAAGGTTTATTTGTGGTATCATGGTTTTCTAGTTTTTTTTGGGTTTGTGGGTTTTTATAGTTTTTATCATTTTTCTGAATTTAAAGTGTTTTATGATTTTTTTTAATGCATTTTTTTTGGTTTTATTGGTTTTTATTGGTTTTTATGTATTTTAACTGGGTTTATGCTTTTCAGGTTTTTACTATTTTTTACAGTTTTTATGGGTTTTAGGCATTTTTAGGGTTTTAATGTTTTCTTCGAGGTTTTCAAAGATTTTAGTGTTTTTTACTATTTTACTTATTTCTAGATATTTTTCATATTTTTCAGATTTTTAGGGTTTTGAGGAGGTTTATGGTTTTTTTGTGTGTTTTGGGTTTTTAGAATTTTTGGGATTTAAGGGTTTATTTCAGTTTTTAGGGGTTTCAATATTTTCTGATTCTTTAAACGTTTTTAGGGGTTTAAATGGTTTCTAAAGTACATAGTAATTTTTTGGAGATTTAAAAGGTTTTAGGGGTTTTTTAGGTTTCTTTTGGTTTTATGGTTTTATCTTTTTGAAGGTTTTTTGGGATTTTATGTGATTTTTGGTTTTTAATGTTTTTATAGATTTATAGTGTTTTATTATTTTTCTATTTTATTTTATTTTGCCTTTCTTTAGGATTTTTATGGTTTTAAGGGGTTTTAAGGAGTTTTTGGGTTTTTAGTGTCTTTTTTGGGTTTTTATGGTTTTTATGGGTTTTTTGTTATTAAGGTTTTTTTAGTTTTTTTGTTCTAATGTTATTAGAGTTATTTTTAAAAAAACATTATGGTTTTAAGGTGTTTTTGGAGTTTTTAGTGTGTTTAGGGGTATTAAGGGTTTTTAGGATTTTTTTAGGTTTTTTTAGGGTTTTATGGTTTTTAGAGTTTTTAGGGTTTTTATGGTTTTTAAGGGTTTTATGTGTTTTTCGGTTTATAATGTTTTCATAGGATTTTTCAATTTTGTGGGTTTTATTTATTTTAGTTATTTTTTGATATTTTTTGATTTTTTGTGGGTTTTTATGTTTTTGTATGGATTTTGAGGGGTTTTAGGGTATTCAGGTTTTTTACTATTTTTTTGGTTTTTTTGGTTGTAAATATTTATTAATGATTTTTTAATATTTTTATTGGTTTAAAGTTTTTTTGAGCCCTTAGTTGGTTTTTAGGGTTTTAAAGGGTTTTTAGAGTTTTTACAATTTTTTAGGAGTTTTATGAATTTTATTTGTTTTAATGTTTTCAGGGTCTTTTAGGGTATTTAGAATTTTTTTGGTTTAAAATATTTTTAGTGTTATTATATTTTTAATTTTTTAGGGGTTTTCATTTTTTTGTGTTTGTGAATGTTTTTAGGTGTTTTAATATTTTTATGATTTTTACGGTTTTTAGGGATTTTGAGGTTTTTAGGGGTTGTTTGGGTTTTAGGGTTTTTTTGTTTTTAGGTTTCTTGGGGATTTAATTGTTTTTAGGTTTTTTGGATATTTTAGTATTTTAGTTATTTCTACGTTTTAAGGATTTTTATTGTTTTTTATTATTATTTTAATTTTTTGGGATTCTATGGATTTTGAGGGGTTTTATCATTTTTAGTGTTTTTATTTTTATTTTGGTTTTAGGGGTTTTTTTAAATTTGTCTAGTTTTAAATGTTTATCGAGTTTTTTTAATTTTTTTTGGTGTTTAAAGTGTTTTTAATGACTTTATAGGTTTTTAAGGGTTTTAGGGTGTGTAATGTTTTTACGGTTTTTAATGTTCTTGTTGTATATGGTTTTTAGGATTTTTAGCATTTTTAGATTTTCTAGGTGTCTAAATTTTTTAAGTTTTATATTTATTACTTTGTGTTTTATAATTTTTTATGTATTTTTAGGATTCTTTTGGTTTTTAGGTTGTTGTGGATATTGAGGATTATTGGTGTTTTTAGGGGTTTTAGAGTTATCTAGTGTTTTTAGTGTTTTTATTTTTTAGGGGTTTTAAGTGTTTTTTAAGGGTTTAATGTTTTTTTTTTGGTTTTAAGGTTTTCATTTCGTTTTTAGGGTTATTACTATTTTTACACTTTAAGGATTTTAGGGATTTATGAGAGTTTTAGGGAATTTAAGGGTTTGTTTAGGATTTGGAAGATTTTAGTGTTTTTAGGGTTTTTAGGGTTTTTATGGTTTTAAGTATTTTTAAGTTTTTAATATTTTCTTATGGAACTAAATGTTTTCAGTTTTTTTACAATTTTATGGATTTTTAGGGTTTTTTGGATTTTTCGGGTTTCTAGGGTTTTTAAAGATTTTGGGTGTTTTATGGTTTTTTAATGTTTTCTTTTGTTTTTTAGTGGTTTTATATTCTTTTTTGTATTTAAGGTTATCTTCATGATTTTATGGTTTTTAGTGTTTTAGTATTTTTAGGCATTTTACGTGATTTTAGGTTCCTATGGTTTTCATAGAGTTTTTCAAGGGTTTATGGTTTATTTTGCTTAAAGGGATTTTTTAGGATTCTTTTATAATTTTATGGTTTTTATGGATTTTTTGATGTTTTTATGGGGTTTTAGGGTTTTTTGGGGTTTTTTGGGGTTTAGGGTTTTGTTTCTGAGTTTTAGGGGTTTTATGATTTTTAATATTTTTTAAAAAAAATGTTGGATTAATGGTATTTTAGAGCGTTTAACTGATTTTTAGGGGTTTTATAGATTTTTAGGATTATTTGAGGTTTTTTGGGGTTTTATATTTTTAGGGGTTTTACAGTGTTTATGGTTTTAGGGGATTTTAGTGTTTTTATAATTTTTAAAGTTTTTTAGGATTTATGTTTTTTATGGATTTCTTATTAATTTTTCAGGGTTTTAGGGGTTATTAACTTTATACGGGTTTTTAGGGGATATTTGGATTTTTATGGGGTTTTTTGTTTGAGGGATTTTGAGGGGTTTGAGGGTTTTTAGGATATTTAGGATTTTTACTGTTTCTTTTGAATTTTGGTGGTTTTTTCTATCTTCAAGGTTTTTTTGTCTTTTTAGAGTTTTTAAGGGTCTTTAGAGTTTGTAATGTTTTTATTGGTTTAAAGGGTTTTAGTGCTTTTAGTGGGTTTTATATTTATTAGTGGGTTTTAGGTTTTTTTAGGGGGTTTGGCTTTTTGAAGGGTGTTTAGGGTTTTTTATTATTTTAATCATTTTATAGATTTATGGGTTTTAACTTTTTTTTGGTTTTTAACGGTTTTATGTTTTTAATGTTTTTAAGTTTTTATTTATGTTTTATGTTTTTTTAAGTTTTTATGGATTTTTAGGATTTATTTTTATTTTTTTGGTGTTTTGGGGGTTTAAGGATTTTGAGGGTTTTAAGGATTTTAGGGGTTTTTTTGGGTTTTAGTGTTATTTGGAGTTTTCATTGTTTTTAAAATTAATTTAATTTTTTTAGTGAATAAATGTGTTTTTATTGTTTTCAGTGGGGTTTTTAAGGTTTTTATAGGGTTTTAGGGTTTTTTACGATTTTAGATATTTTTATGTGATTTTTATCTTTTTTAGGGTATTCAAAAAAATTGGGTTTTAGTTTTCTAAGATTTTTAGGGTATTTAGATTTTTTTTGTTTTCACTAGTTTTAATTTTTTTTTTGTTTTTATTGTTTGATTAGGGGTTCTCAGCGGTTTTCTGTTTTTTAGGTATTTTTATTGATTTTCTATGATTTATTGGTTTTTATATGTTTTTACGTATTTTGGGGGCTTTTAGGGGTTTTATGGTTTGGGGGGTTAAAACTTTTTTTGTGTTTTCTTAATAGTTTTTTTAATATTTTAAAATATTTACGATTTATAGGTTTTTTATTGTTTTTAGTTATTTTTACACTTATTATAGATTTTGTGTTTTTAAAGGGTTTTGGGGGGTATATGGTTTTTAGGATTTTTTTTGTTTACAGGGTTTTTTGTGTTCTTGGAATTTTTAGGGATTTATGGGATATAATTGTAATTAGGTTGGTATGTTATTATTTGGGTTTTATGGTTTTATGATTTTATTTATTTTTTAGTTATTTTTAGGGAATTTTTATTATTTTTATTCGTTTTAGGGGTTTTTGGGATTTTGAGTGCTCTAAGGGTTTTTAGGGATTTTAGGGTTTTGATGTTTTTTAGGATTTTAGGGGTTTTATATGTTTTCAGGTTTAAATGTTTTTCTAAGTGGTATTGGGTGTTTTTAAGGTTTTTATGTTTTGAGGGATTTTTATTAATTTTTAGAAATTGTAGTGTTTTAAAGGATTTGAGGGTTTTTATGGGTTTTAGGGTTTTAGGTTTTTTAGGGTTTTTTATTTTTTTTATATGTTTTAAGAGTTTTTAGTTTTTTATGGTTTTATTTAGGGTTTTTGGGTTTTTTAGGTTTTTTCCATTTTTATGGTTTTTTTAGGATTTTTATGGATTTTTCAAGTCTTATGAATTTTAGGTTTTTTGGGATTATAAGGTCATAATGGTTTATTAAAATTTTATGTGTTTTGACGGTTTTTATAGTATTTAATTTTTTTATGGGTTTAATGGGCTTTTGAATTTATGGTGTATTTTTATGGGTTTTGAAGGTTTTGTAAGGTTTTAAAGGTTTTTTTTATTTTTTAAGCTTTTTTAGTTGTTAAGGGTTTTAGCGTATTTAGGTTTCTTTGGGTGTTATGTGTTTTTAGTTTTTTCTTATCTGAGGTGTTTTTAGGTTTTTTAGGTTTTTACATTTTTAGGGATTTTTAAGGATTTTTAGGGATTTTTAATATTTTTATGGAATTTTGGGTTTTTAGAGATTTTGTGAGATTTTATGGTTTTTTGTTTTTTGTATTTTTTGTATTTTTTAGGTTATTAATTTGTTTTTAGTGTTTTTAGTGTTTTAATGTTTTTCTTAGGGTTTTTAGTGTTTTAAGGGTTTCTCTACATTTTTAGGTATTTTTTCGGATTTTTATGGTTTTTAGGGTTTTTATGGGTTTTGATGGATTTTAGGGTTTTTAGGGGTTTTACTGTTTTTATGGATTTTTTGGTTTTTTTATTTTTTAGGCTCATTATGGTTTTTATATTTTATTAATGTTTTAGGGACTTGAGGGGTTTTTATAAATTTTCATGGGTATTTATGGTTTTTATGGGTTTTAATAGGTTTTCTGTTTTTAGGTGTTTTTTGGGATTTTTAGGGTATTTATGGGTATTTTATGTTTTTAGGGATTTTAAGTGTTTTTAGGTATTAAACATT
This sequence comes from Viscum album, assembly GCA_963277665.1. Taxonomy (NCBI): domain Eukaryota; kingdom Viridiplantae; phylum Streptophyta; class Magnoliopsida; order Santalales; family Viscaceae; genus Viscum; species Viscum album. The sequence goes on from OY728127.1 coordinate 1,959,374,045, forward strand.
TTCCAAGGTTTTTTTCATGGTTTTTAGGGTTTTTTACTTTTTTAGGTATTTTTGTGTTTTTTAGGATTTTTAAGGGTTTTTAAGTATTCTAAGATTCTTTAGGGTTTTTAGAGTTTTGTTATGTTTTTTATCATTTTTTAGGTTTTTAGGGGTTTTATGTTTTTTTATGTTGATAATGTTTTCTTACGGTATTTAAGGGTTTTAGGGTTTTTTGTGTTTTTTTACTTTTCTTGGGGCATAAAGGGATTATGGAGTTTTTAGTGAGGTTTTGGTATTTTATGAGGATTCTTATTTTTTATGAATTTTTGTGTTTTTATGGTTTTTATATTTTTTTAGGTTTTTAAATTTTCTAGTGTTTAGGGGTTTTAGATTTTTTTAGGTTTTTAAATTTTTTCTTTATGGATTTCAGGGTTTTTAAGGTATTTATGTTTTATGTATTTATAGTTATTTTTTAGGAATTTTATGGTTATTAATGATTTTAAGGATTTTAAGGGATTTTAATTTTTTTGGATTTGTTAGTTATTAAGGACTTTATGGTTTTTATATTTTTAATGTTTTATGTGTTTAAATAGTTTTATAGTGTTTAGTGTTCTTTAGGGTTTTTTGGGGTTTTTGTGTTTTAGGGTTTTTTATGGTTTTCATGGCTTTTATGGTTGTAGGTTTTTTAGTGTTTTTTATTTTTTTAGGGGTTTTAGGAGTTTTTATGCATTTACATTTTTCATAGGGTTTTTATAGTATTTTATTTTTTAAGGGTTTCTAGGATTTTTATTAATTGTATGGGTTTTAGGGATTTTAGGTATTTTAAGGATTGTACTGTATTTTATGGGTTTTGGGGTTTTGGTTTTTTATGGTTTTAGGGGTTTTTAGTTTGTAAGGTTTTTTAGTGTTTTTTAAAAAATTTAGGGGCATACAGGGGTTTATAGTTTTAGTGAAATTTAAAGTTTTTAAGGGTTTCTAAAAGTTTATTAATGGTTTTAGAGGTTTTATGTTTTTAGGGGGTTTTAGAGTTTTTTAGGATTTTTGGTGATTTTAGTTTTTAGTGGTTTTAAGTTTTTTTAGGTTTTTAAGGGTTTCTTCGGATTTTTTAGGGTTTTTAGGGTTGCATTATGTTTTAAGGGATTTTAAGATTTTTAGCAGATTTTAGGGGTTTTAGGGATTTTGAGGGGATTTTAGGATTTTTTAATGTTTTTAGGGGTTTCAGGGTTTTTTTCGATGTTTAGGGTTTTTTCAATTTTTTAGGTTTTTGAATGTTTTTTATAGTTTCTAATGTATTTTTTGGTATTAATTTGTTTTTAGAGTTTTTAGTGGGGTTTCAGGATTTCTATCGATTTTTAGGGTTTTGAGGTTTTTATTATTTTTATTGTTTTAGTTTTGTAGTGTTTCGAGGGTTTTTTTCATTGTTAAGTTTTTTAGGGTTTCAACTATTTTTATGTTTCATTGTTTTTCTCTGAGTTTTTATGGTTTTTAAGGTTTTTAACATTTTTATGGATTTTTGTTTCTTTTTAGGGTTTTTATGGATTTTAAATGTTTTCTAGGATTTTAAGGGTTTCTAGGGGATTTTAGGGATTTTATGTTTTTAGGGTTTGTTTTATCATTTTTAATGTTTTCTAGAGTCTTTAACTTCATCCTAGAGTTTTTTAAGATTTTTATGGGTTTAGAGGGATTTAGAGTTTTTAGTGTTTTATGGGTTTTTAATTTTTTTTCAGTGCTTTTTATGGTTTTTAGGGGATTTTAGGGGTTTAGGATCTCTTTATTATTTTTAGTGATTTTAATGTTTTTATGGATATGATGTGTTTTATGTTTTTTTGGTTCTTTACAGTTTTCAGGGTTTTTAGGGTTTTTTAGATTTTCAATGATTTTTACAATTTTTTATGGTTTTTAGGGGTTTTAGGGATTTTGAAAGGTTTTAGGGTTTTTATGGGAATTTAAGGTTTTTAGTTTTTTTATATTTTATAGGGGTTTATGTTTTTTTTGGTTTTTAAGGGAATATTAATGTTTTTGGGGGTTTTTTGGTTTTTCTTTGTTTTTGGGGATTTTTATAATTTTTAGGATTCTTATGGATTTTAGGGTTTTTAGGTATTTTGATGGTTTTGGGGTTTTTTGTATTTTTTTTGGGTTTTGGAGCTTTTTTTAGTTTTTAGGATTTAAAAGGGTTTTTTAGAGTCTTTCAACATTTTTAAGGGTATAAAGGGTTTTTTGTGTTCTTATTGTTTTTTAGGGTTTTTATGACGTGTTAGGTTTTTTAATGCTTTTGGGGTTTTATGGGTTTTAGGGATTTTTAGTTTATTTATAGTCTTTAGCAGCGTTAGTTTTTGGGTAGAGGGCGGTTAAGGGTTTTAAGGATTTTATTTTATTCATTGGATTTTTTGAGTTTTTTATTTTATTAGGTATTTTTAGGAATTTCTAAGGATTTCAATGGATTTTTATTGTTTTAAGTATTTTGATGGTTTTTATGGGTTTTAAGGTTTTTAGGGTTGTTATGGTGTTTTATGTTTTAAGAGTTTTTAATTTATTTTTAGTTTTTATGATTTTCATTGGTCTTTTCAGGGATTTTTGATATTTTTATGTTCTATGGATTTATATGTATTTTTTAGTATTTTTATGGTTTTTAGGGTTTGTAGGTATTTTGAGGGGTTTCAGGTTGTTTTGGATTTTTTTTGTTATTAGTGGGTTTTTGAGTTTTTAGGGGTTTAATAGTTTTTAGAGATTTTACCATTTTTAATGGTTTGAAGGGGTTTTAGACTTTTTAGTGGTTTTAAGGTTTTTATGGGGTTTTAGGGGTTTAAATGTTTTTAATGTATTTAGTGGTTTTATTGTTTTTAGGATATTTATGGTATTTTATGGGTATTAGAACTTTTTATTTTTTTAGAGGTTTAAGTGTCCTTAGGTTATAAGTTTTTTCTATAGTTTTTCACAGTATTTTGGGTTTTTTATGTTTTAATAAATTTTTGTGGATTTTTAGTATTTTAAATTGGTTTTTGGGTTATTTGGAGATTTTGAGGGTGTTTAGTGTTTTTTTATTTTAGGGGTGTTAGGTTTTTTAGCGTTTTTTATTTTTTAGGGTTTTTTTTAATTTTTAGGTTTTTATTTTTTTCTTATGGCTTTTTGGGTTTTAGGTGGTTTTATGTCTTAACTTATTTTTGGGGGTTTTGGATGATTTTTTAGGATATTATGGACTTTTACTATTTTTTGGGATTTTGAGTGGTATTATTGGTTTTTATAGTTTTTTTATTTTTTATGGGTTTTTAGTTTTTTTAGGTTTTATGTTTTTTAATTTTTTTATAATTTTTAACATTCTTAGGTATTTTAATGGGTTTTATTTTTTCTCGGTATTTTATGGGTTCATTGCATCCTTTTATGGTTTTTAGGGGTTTTATGGTTTTTAGGGGTTCTATAATTTTGAGGGTCTTTTAGGGATTGTATAGTTTCATGGTTCCTTGGATTTTTATTTGTTTTTGGTTTTTTAATATTTTCATATGGTTTTTAACGGTTTTATGGTTTTATGTTTTTACTAATTTTTAGGGATTTTTAGGATTTTAGGGGGTTTTAATAATTTTTTAGGATTTTATGGGTTTTTATATTTCATGGATTTTTAGAGGTTTTAAATTTTTTTTGGTTTTTAGGCATTTTAGTGATATTGATGGTTCTTATGTTTTTTAGGTTGTTAGTGTTTTTAAGGTTTTTATCATTCTTTATGTCTCATATGAATTTTAATTAATTTTGGTTTTTTTAGGTTTTGTTTGGGATTATCATAGTTTTTTTTTATTTTTTACATTTTTAGGGATTTTTATGGTTTTTAGTATTTCTCTGGATTTTGAGGGTTTTTTGAGTTTTTTTTTTGTATTTTTATAATTTTTTAGGTTTTTTATTTATTTTATAGGGTTTTTCATGGTTTTTGATGTTTTTATATTTTTACAAATTTTAATGAATTTTTACGGTTTTTAGGGTTTTTATTGGTTTTAGGGAATTTTTGGGTTTTATGGTTTTTTTGGATTTTAATGGTTTTTTGGGGGGATTTAGTGTTTTTAAATTTTTTTGGGAAGTTAACGTTTTTTATATATTTTAACATTTTTAGGGTTTTAAAAGCATTTAATAAATTTTATTGGGTGTTTTGTGTTTTATGGTGTTTTAGTGTTTTAAGGATTTTAGGGGTTCTTTTTTACGGGTTTTAGGGTCATTTAGGTTTTTTCATGTTTAGGATTTTTAAGTGATTTAAGTGTTTTCAGGATTTTAAGGTTTTCTTTGGGTTTTTCAGATTTTTTGGGGTTTTTAAATTTTTAGGTTAATTTAGGGATTTCTTATGATTTTTATGGTTTTTTGGGGTTTTTAGGGATTTTGATCATTTTTTGGGTTATTAGGTTTTAAGGGGTTTAGCATTTTCATAATTTTTATGGTTTTATGTTTTTTAGGGTTTAAATGTTTTCAGAGTGTTTTTTTGGGTTTTTATGTTTTAAGTATTTTTATATATTTTTAAGGGTTTTAGGGTTTTTATTGATTTTAGTATTTTTTTGGTTTTTTTGGTTTTTTTAGTTTTTTTTTATTTTTCTTATTTTTTATTATTTTTTTCTAGAGTGTTTTATAGTTTCTAGGGTTTTTAATGTTTTAGGGTTTAAAGGATTTATATAGTTTTGAATCAGTTTTATGGTTTTTATGGTGTTTTGGGGTTTTATGGTTTTGAGGGGGTTTTATGGATTTGAGGGGTTTTAGGATCATTTATGGGTTTTGGCATTTTTTAGGTTTTTAGGGGTCTGATGTTTTTCAGAGTTTTAAGGTTTTAATATTGGTTTTTAGGGTTTTAGTATTTTTTATGTTTTTAGGTATTTTATGGGATTTATAGGATTTTTATGGGTTTTTAGGCTTTTAGGGATTTTGATAGTTTTCTTAGATTTCTGTTTTTTTTGGATTTTAATGGTTTTTTGAGTTTTTAGGATTTTAAGGGTTTTTATAATTTATTAATAATTTTAGGTGTTTAAACCGTTATTTATGTTTTTAGTATTTTTAGGGTATTATGGTTTTTCTGGTTTTTTTAATGTTTTAGGGGTTCTATTGGTTTTTTGGGATTTTAGGATTTTAGGTGTTTCTTGTATTTTTTTTATTTTTAGGTTTTCTTTAGATTATTCATGGTTTTAAGGTTTGTTTATGTTTTTAGGGATTTTTAGGGATTTTTAGAACTTTTTTAGGATTTTTTTGGATATTAGGGTTTTAGGGATTTAAAGGCTTTTTAGGCTTTTTAGGGGTTTTAGGGTTTCTTATGGTTTATATTTTTTAGGTTTTTAGGTGCTTTAAGTGATTTTATGTTTTTAGGATTTTCATAGGGTTTTCCAAGTCTTTTTTTTGTGTTTTTTACATTTTTATAGTTTTTTATTTATTTTTATTTTTTTTGGTATTTTACGGTTTATAGGGATTTTCATGGTTTTTAGGGTATTTTGGTTTTTTTGGTTTTTTGGAATTTTATAGTTTTATGAGTTTTTAGTTTTTTAAGTATTTTTAGAGAGTTTTAATTTTTTGTGTTATTAGGGTTTTTAGATTTTTTTTATTGGGTTTTTATGATTTTTATGAGGTTTTTGGATTTTTATGTTTTTAGGGATTTATGGTTTTTAGGTTTTTTAGCTGTTTTAAGGACTTTTATTGGTTTTAGAGTTTTTTAGGTTTTTTATGATTTTAAAAATTTTAATGTTTTCTTATGGTTTTTAGGGTTTTTATGGTCATTAGGTTTTTAGGTATTGATTTGGTAATTTTTATGATTGTTATGGTTTTTAGGGATTTTAGCGATTTTGATGGGTTTTTGGGTTTTTTGGGGGTTTATGGTTTTCTGGTTTTTTGGGGATTAAGGTTTTTTTTTAATTTTTAGGGGTTTAAATGTTTTTAGAGTTAATTTAACATTTTTAGGGGTTAATAGGTTTTTTATAGTTTTTAGTGTTTCAGGGTTTCATGGTTTTTCGGTGGTTGTAAGAGTTTTAGGGATTTTATGATTTTTAAGGGTTTTTATGGTTTTTGGGTCTTTTAAAGTTTTTTCTGTTTTTTTTTTATTTTTAGGGATTTTATTTGTTTTTTGGGTTTTATGGTTTTCTTAGGATTTTTCAAGGTTTTCGACATTTATTTATTTTTTTTTGAATTTAAGGGTTTTCAGGATTTGTAGAGTTTTTTATTGTTTTTTTTATTTTGGGGTGTTTTAGGGATTGTTAGGGTTTTTTGGTTTTTTGGTGTTATGATTTTTTGGGTTTTTAGGGGTTTTAATGGTTTTTAGAGTTTTTTTAACATTCTTAGGGGTTTAAAGGGTTTTATTATTTTTAGGGGGAAATATTTTTTAAGGGTTTTAGTGGTTTTGAGGGGATTTGTGGGGTTTTTGGGGGTTTGTGGGGTTGTAGGGAATTGTTTTGGGTTTTTTATGTTTTTATGGGATTAAATTGTTTTTAGTTTTTTAAGGTGTTCTTAAGGATTTTTAAGGTTTCTAGGTATTTTTATATTTTATTGTATTTTTACGGATTTTTTAGGATTTTATGGTTTTTTTGGGTTTTTTGGAATTTGTAGAGTTTATTGTTTTTAGGGTATTAGGGTTTTATGGTATTACTAGGTTCTTATGGTTTTTATGTTTATTAAGGTTTTAAGGGATTTAGGGTTTTTTTATCATTTTCAGGGTTTCAAAGTCTTTTTATTATATTTAGAGAAATTTTTGGATTTTTATTAGTTTAAATGTTATATTATAGTTTCTATGGGGGGTGTTATAGTTTTTAATGCTTTTGGGGTTCTTGGTATCTATTAGGGTTTTCAGGGATTTTTTTTTGAATTTTTAGGTTTTTAATTTTTTTTTAATATTTTTAAAATTCTTAGGGGTTTAAATTGGTTTTTTCGGTTTTAATGGTTTCTTTGTTGTTTTAGTGGGTTTATGGTTTTCAAGGGTATTTTTGGTTTTTTGGGGGGTTTTAGGGTTTTAAGGTCTTCTTTAGTTTTTAGTTTTTTTTCAGATTTTTAGGGGTTTTAAGTGTCACAAAGTTTTTATGGGTTTATTAATATTTTTCAGGTTTTTGAGGGAGACCCATTACATAGCCTGAAGTCCCAAGGCTATGTGGCCCGAATACCAGGATTGATAGCCCAATTTGTTTGTCCCAAAGGGCCCATCTATGAATAGTACTGGTACAGTACCTGGGCTGCAATAGTCCCTACTACAGTACCACCACTATAGTTCCTCATACAGTATGTCCAAAAATAGGGATTATTAAAAAAATTAGGTTTTTATGGTTTTTAGGGGATTAAGGGGTTTTATGGTTTTTATGGATTTTAAGGGTTTATAAGGAATTTTAGTGTTTTTAGCATTTTTTTGGGTTTTGGGGGTTTTATGAGTTTTTGGATTTTTAATGTTTCCTTAGGGGTTTTCATAGTTCTTATGGGTTTTCATGTTTATAGGTATTTTTAGGGAATTTTTATGATTTTAATTGATTTTCAGATTTTTTTGGATTTTATGGTTACTTGGGATTTTAGTGATTATTGGGTTTTTATAGTTTTTATGAGTTTTAAATGTTTTTTTGGTTTTAAAAATTTTCTTATGGTTTTTAGGTTTTTAGGTTTATTTACATTTTTGGGATTTTTATGGATTTTTTATGATTTTTATTATTTTTAGGGTTGTAGGGTTTGTAATGTTTTAATGTGTTTTTTGTGTTTTTATGGTTTCTTTATTTTTTGTGGTTTTATGGGTTTTTAGGGTTTTTCAACATTTCTTGGTGTGTAAAGGTTTTTTAGATATTTAGTTATTTTTTGGGTTTTTATGGATTTTTGGGTATTTTAAGGTTTTCTTAGGTTTCATCAATGATTCTGGGTTTTTTATATGTTTTTAGGGATTTTTTTCAATTTATTTTTATTTTTATGGGTTTTGGATTTTTAATGGATATTTATGAGTTTTGGATTTTTTAAGGGCTTTTGGGGTAGTTATGATTTTTTTAGGTTATCCGGTCTTTTCTTGGTTTCTAATTTTGTTAGGTATTTAAAGGGGTTTTAGAGTTTTTAATGGGGTTTTTGGGTTTCTAAGTGTTTTTATTTATTTTTAGGGGGTTTGAGTGTTTTTATGGTTGTTTTGGGTTTTTGAGCCTTTAAGGTCTATTAGGGTTTTAACCAGTTTTATGGTTTTTTAGGGGTTTAAATTTTCTTTATTTATTTATGGTTTTCTTATGGTTTTTCTCTGTTTTTTTTTTGGGTTTTGATTTTTTAGATATGTTTATGCCTTTTTTAGGATTTTTGTGTTTTTAGGTTTTTTATGGTTTTAGGTATATTGGGGGGTTTCATAGTTTTTAGGGGTTTTATGGGTTTTAGGAGTTATTGTGTTTTTAGTGTTTTTTAGGTTTTTATGGCAAAGAAGGTGCGGGGCCATGTAGAAGGCTTGGTCCCTCAAGTGTATAAATGAAAAATAAAGTTAAAGGCATTTCAAGGGGGACCTATGCAACCGGGTACGGATAGCACCCTTCATGTCCGAATCCACAAATGACGAACAAAAAGAAGGAGTAACAAAAGAACACCATGAGCAGCGTTCTTCAATAGCCTTCTTGGAAAGCACATCAGCCACCATATTGACTTCCCTGTATGCATGGGTGATCTTAATAACTAGATTCTTGGATAAACTAATGCAATAAATCCATTGGGGTAGAAGACGCCAGGGAACCGTCCGAGAATTTTGACGAAAGGCTTCAACCGCAAGCATGGAATCAGACTCAATCCAGAGTTGCATCCAACCAAACTGGTTTGCAAACCGCACCTCCTTGATGATAGCCCAAATCTCTACTTCATAAGCACAGCCAATTCCGATGAAGTGATAAAAAGTGCCCTTGAAAAACTTCTATAAGTACGGAAGACGCCAACACAGCCCAAAGGCCCTGGAGAGCCTACTGCCACACCATCAACATTGACTTTGATCCAAGACGGGATAGGTGGAATCCATCGGATTGACTTCACCACCAAAAGTTTTTTCCACATACCAGAGACACCAAGAGTGCGGAGGGTGATGAGGTCAGTAAAGAAATTGTTCATCGCACCTATTTGAATGCCCTCGGCCATCCGAACATCAGAATGTATGGCAAGAATACCCTCATGAAGGGAGCTTGACTTATTCTAGAACATAGCAGAATTTCTGGCAGCCCACAGAAAAGCCACAATGGATGTCGATGCAGTAAGGAGAAGATTGTGAATTTGTTCACTATACCTTGATTCTGTGATGAGAGACATCATCTGAGCAAAGGTTCTATCTGGGGGCAATTGAAGACCAAAGGCGTCCTGAAGATACTTCCACAGACCATAAGCAATCTTGCATTCCACAAAAAGATGCTGCACATTTTCAGCATCCTGCATGCATAGACATCAAGCTGAAGCAAGATGCCAACCAACTTTTTGAAGTTGGCCATGCATGGGCAGCCGATTCCTCCAGATCCTCCATAAGAGCAGAAAGTGTCCAGGGGGAATAAAATGGCATTTGTATCTCATGATCCATGAGGGGGGATCCACCCCTTGCCGACATTTGTGATTTTAGATGTCCTTTGTAGTAAGCAGGCCAATCATGTTTAGTTTCCAGATAATTGTATCATAATCCATGTAACTGTAGAATTGAATCTCAGAAATGATATGAGCAGGTAAGATCCCATCCAGCTCCGGCAGTCTGGTGTTGAGGTCATTAATGGACATGTGTTTCAAGCCATGTAGAACCTTCATAGATTCATGCAGCGGACTCTTAAGCCAAGGGGTGAGCCAACAATTCAAGTTGGATTTCCTCGAGACATCCCAAGTAGATTGAGATATGATGTCCTTATACGAGGATTTAACCGTTGTCCAGACAGAGGAGAGAATGTACCCAGTGTAACCATTGCACAGTTTCCCAGTGAAGCGTTCTTTAAGAAATTCCAAATCACGCTCTCTATGTATGAAAATATTCAAAGTGAATTTAGTCAACAAGGGATCATTAAAGATCCTGAGATCCTTAATGCCTATCCCACCCATTTCAAGTGGTTTGATGCACTCCTTCCAGGAAACATTGATCAATTTCATTTCATTAATACAGGCCGTCCATGAAAATTTCCAGATCTTGGCTTGAAGGGATTTAATTAGGCTAACTGGCCACTTATAGATGGAGAAATCATGAGAAAAAATTGAGTTAACAATAGAATTGATAAGACATACCCTGCCTGCTTGTGAGAGGTTCTTGTCCTTCCGTTTGGAAAGCTGCTAGGTGATATTAACAGAGATGCTTTCAAGATGACAATGTTTATCCTTCCCCCAAAAAAAGGGAACCCCAAGATAGTTGAAAGGCAAGGATCCTTTTTTGACACAAATGCATCTAACAATATTGTTTTGTCTCGTAGTAGAGCTCACTTTCCCAAACACAATAGATGATTTACTCCAAATAATGGCATGTCCAGCAACGACCTCATAATGAACGAAGATTTTCCAGATAGAAGATATGGTCCACATATTAGCCTGCCCAAAGAGAAGGATATCATCACCATAAAGTAGATGTGAAGGAACAAATAGGCCTTTCCCATCTTTAATAAGGTTGTAGTAAACAGCCAACACAGTATTAGAAACAAGGTGACTTAGGTAGTCTTCAGAAAGTGCAAAGAGAATTTCGGAAAGAGGATTCCCCTGTCTGACCCCCCGGGAACACTGAAAGAACCCTTTTGGAGCTACATTAATTAGAACAGAAATTCTGGCACTATTCAAGATGGTGGAAATCATGCAAAAAAAATTTTCTGAGAAACCATACATGCCAAGAATCTTGAACATGAATTCCCACTTAATGGTATCAAAGGCTTTGGATATATCCAGCTTTAAGGAAAATGACCCAAACTTTGATGCCCTCCTCATGGCATTAACTCCTTCAAAGGCTGCATAAAGGCAGTTCTGAATACTTCGTCTAGGAACAAAGCCAAATTGATTAGGTGTAATCAAGTTTCCAACAATCTTCCCTAGCTGGATAACAATGATTTTGCTAATAATCTTGGGAATAGTGTTCCCAATGGAAATTGGCCGAAAATCACCTATCTCAATTACAACTTCCTTTTTAGGAACCAGGGAAATAAAATTGGAGTTGACTCCATGAGGGATTAAACCCAAGAGAAAGAATTCCCTGAAAGCTATCGTGATTTTGGCATGAAAGATGTCCCAATAAAAGGTGATGAATTTGTTTGTGAAACCATATGTGTCGGGAGCACTATCCGAGTTGAGAGAAAAAAGACCATATCTGACTTCATCCTTAAGAGGTGGAGATGTGATATCATTATTCTATGAATCATTAACACATTTCTCAATGCATGTAGCAATCAGGGAGGCCGGGGGAATGCCATCGTCATTATAAAGCACTTTGAATTGATCAACAACAGCATCAGAGAGCTCTTTCTCATTGACAATGGTATGACCATTGATACAGATCTGATTTGGTCCTTTATGATCTCTTTTCTCCCATTGGAAGTGATGAAAAAAATTTGAATTTCTATCACCAAATTTAAGCCAGTGAACATTGAATTGATGTTTTTCTAGACTCTCCTTGAGTTCCAGGAGATCATCACGCCTTTTATGAAACACAATATCTTCACTGGTAGGAATGTTCCCTTGCTGATTATTCTCCTGGAAATACTTCATCTAATATTCTGCATCACTAATGTCATCATCAAGCCTCGAGAAGGAGTTCCTGCTCTAGACTTTTAGGAGGCTTTTGATCTTACGAAGCTTAGAGGAAACCAAAAAATGCGAGCTCCCATGAAAAGCGGTGTTCCATCCATCAAGAACGACTTCCCTGCAACCTGGAATTGAGAGCCATGCATTATTAAATTTGAAAGGTAGAGGAGTGGTCCTCCTGCTTTCCTCCTGAATATTGACAACAAGATGGTTATGATCAGAATTGAATTTTGGAAGAGAAAATCCTGAGATAACATATGGAGAGTTGTTGTCATTGATTTGTATAAAGCACCTTTCAATCTTACTAGTCTTCCTACCATTGATAGTAAACCTTATCAAGGTAAATTTGGAACCTGCAATAGGGACTTAAGTGAGGTTGCATTGGTCCACACAACAGTGAAAATCATTTGCAGCAGCACGGGAGAAGTGAGGTCCAATATTTTCATCTGGACAAAGAGTATCATTAAAGTCACCGGTTATGACCCAGTTGTGATCCATATTCTCACTTAGAACAGATAAGTCATTCCAATGTTCTCTTCTTCTAGTGTAAGAGAAAGAGGCATAGACAAAGGAGAAGGTAAAAGAGTTATCCTGTATCCAGGTGCGGACCGAGATTAACTGATTGCTAATATCAAAAGAAGAAATTTTCAGAACATTGTGTTGGAAGACCCATAAGGTTTGAAGAGAACCCACACTTCTGTTTTGAGCAATAAATGAATATCCAAGGGAACACCAGTTGAAACCCTCCCAGTATTCAAAACTAATGATAGGTTCAGCAATGGCCACAAGAAAAGGCTTGTGGTAGGTGAGAAAGTTTCGAAGGGCTGAAACAGTGGGAGAGTTCCCAAGCCCCTGACCATTTTAGAACAACATCTTCATTGATTAGATATGTTTTTGCCTCTCCGACAAGGCAATCCTTGTGTATCCTTAGAGGAGATCTCTTTTCCCTTCCCTCCCTTCTTGGGGGGTCTTCCAGGGGCTTCTTGATGACTTGATCAGTTTTAGGCACCTGAGGAGAGGGCACCTCAGAAATTGTGTCAGTATCATGGCTTCCATCAGCTTGATCAGCCCAAAACTGCCCAGAAAGGGAGGAGAAGGTATTGGAAGCACAAATCCACTCATTATGGGAGATCACAATGGTTTTGGCCTTTACATACTTCCTTGTAGAAACAGGGATGAACTCATCAGGAACCTTGTCAGCAGAAGGATCAGGGTCACTAAGATGAGTAAATGAAAGTTGGTCGAAGGCAGGTGAAGGGATGAGATCTAATGACTCCAGGGAGGAACCAATTGGATTGATCTCCGGAAAAACCCCAGAAGGATCACAGGAAGTGGCATCCACTTTAGTCTGCTCAATAGGAGAAACATGTCCAGCCTGCACCTCAATGGTATCCACAAAGATAGGTGAAGGTGAATCATGCATATTTCCAGCAACTGCAAGATTAGGCATGTTCATTTCTGCAGCCTTCACTTCAATGGTATGATCAGGTGTAGGTGTATCATGAATCATGATAACAATTGTAGGACTAGGTGCATCAGGAGAAGGAGAGGGTATCACAGAGGCCAGGGAGGCGAGATCAGATGCTGTAGGGGGGACTGATAGGTTCAGAATCCCCCAAGGGAACTGGAACAGATGTAGTGTCCTTGGGATACTCAAGAGATACTGTTTTCTTTACACTATCTGGTACTGAGCAATTAGACTCAGGGGCCTTGATTTTCTCAGCAGGAGCTGAACCATTCTGCTCAGGGAGGACAAAAGCACTTGCAGTGGTCATGAGTTTCTCAACAGTGACAGATTGCTCAGCATTGTCAGGAGCCAAGCCACTGGCCTCATTAACCAGTTTTAACGTAGCTGGAGCACCAGTTCGCGTGTTTTCATTGCCTTGCATTATGAGAGATGCATCTTTATGGGTCATTTATTTCTTTTTGGAAATTTGACATGAACTGTCTTCATGTCCTTTTTCCTTGCAAATGCTACAGGTCTTCTGCCTCCTACATTCATTGATGGAGTGTCAAAGGAATAAGCAGTTTCTACAGAACTTGGGTCTCCTTGCATATTGAATTTCCAGTATGAGACTGTTATCCAACCTGTTTAACACCACTTCATCAACCAGAGTATTGGCCATGTCCACTTCAACAAGCACTCGAGCATAATTCCCAAATCTTGGGTTGTATATTTCCCTATAAATTCGGATTGGAAAACCTACAGAAGAAGCAATGCCCCCATAGAATCCGGGGATTCTAGTAGAACCAATTCAATTTGCAGATTCAGATCCAAACTTGAGTAAAGGTGTTCTTTACACTTGTTAGATCGTAATTGCGATCCCAGTCTTGAATCTGTAGTAGACCAGGCTTGAGGGAAAGCGAACCGAAGCTCCATGCATGTCGCTTGTGTTAGTCTGATGGAAAAACAATGTGATAGAAGACTCATCCCATTGCTGTAATTTTCCAGTCAAAGAAACCCCATATCTCAGCAACTCGTTTAACAAGCTCCGCAAATCTCCATAGTCTCTCTCCCTTGGGTATGACCAACCGGTAAATGATCAAGAATTTACATAGTTTAGTTCTCTCCTCAATAGCCTCCTGACTGGAAGACACATGGGATCTTTTTCCTTTCTTAATAACACAACCAGGAGAGGGAATGCCGAAGTCAGATAACGAAGTTACAGCCGCAGATTTTACGACCTCTGCAAAATTATTTTTCGACACATCCAAAGAATAATCTGTTGGTTGATCGGGTTTACCAACATGTGGATTGCAAAATTAAAAGAGAACATTATGCCCAACAGGTTCAATCTTAGTTTTTTTGCATGGGATCTACTACTTCATTCAAGGGAGTCAACATGCACGCTGGTTCCACAGAATCGCCCGAGCCCCCAACTTGCACAGCCATCACCCTTCCAGATCCTTTTAGGTTTTTAGGGTTTTTAAGTGTTTTTAGATTTTCATGGTTTTCTCTGTGTTTTTAGGGTTTTTTATTTTTTTAGGGATTTTTCGGGTTTTTATAGATTTTAATGGTTTTTTGTGTTTTTAGGGATTTTTTGGGTTTTAGGGATTTGTGGTTTTAAGGGATTTTTAGGGGTTTTTTGAGTTTTTTTGGATTTTAAGGTTTTTTAGATTTTCATAATTTTTAATGGATTTATAGGGTTTTATATATTTAATTTTTTTGGGTTTTCATTTGTTTTTAGTAATTTTAAATGTTTTAGTCATTTTTATGGTTTTATGGTTTTTGTGGACTTTAAGGGTTTTATGGTTTTAGGGTCTTATAGGGCTTTCAATGTTTTTTATGATTTTAGGGATTCTAAGTGTATTAAGGTTTTAATATTTTCTTAAGTTTTTTCATGGTTTTTTGGGTTTTTTCATTTTTAGGTTTTAGGTATTTTTAGCGAAATTTTGGATATTTAAGTGTTTTGGGATTTTAGGGGTTTGAGGGTTTTTTTGGGTTTTATGATTTTTTGGCGTTTTCATTTTTTTATGGTTTTTATGGTTTTTATATTTTTTTACAATTTTTAGGTTTTTAAAGGTATTTTGGTTATTAACTGTTTTTTATGATTTTTATGGAGTTTTAAGGTTTTATGGTTTTTAAAATTTTTTATGGGTTTTTTGATTTTTTAGGGTTTTTAGCATTTTTTTAGTTTTTAGGGGTTTTCATTATTTTTTTAAGGTTTTCTTTAGGGATTCTGGATTTTTTGGGTTTTATGTTTTTAGGTATATTTAAGGATATTAAGGGATTTTATGGTTTTATAGGTTTTAGGGATATTGAGTAGTTTTAGGACTTTTATAGTTTTAAGGGTTTTTTTGTTTTTTTTATTTTAGTGGTATTTTGAGTTTAGGGATTGTATGTTTTTTGGGGTTTTTTAATGATTTTACTGATTTAAGTGTATTTCAATGTTTATAGTGGGTTTTTAATGTTTTATTGGTTTTTAGGTTTTTGGGGGTTTTAAGGTTTGTAGGGTTTTTTGGGTGTTTAGAGATTTTAGTGTTTTAGGTTTTTTTGGGGGTTTAAGTATTTTATTTTTTAAGTCTTTCATAGGGTTCTCATAATTTTTAGGATTTTTACATTTTTATGTATTTTTTAGGGTTGTTTTAGGATTACTATGGGTTTTAGGGTTTTTATGGATTTGGGGGGTTTTGGATATTTTATGTTTTTAGTGTTTTTGGGGTTTTATGTGTTTTATGTTTTTAAGGATTTCCTAGGGGTTTTGAAGCTTTTATGGGATTTTAACATTCTTAGGTATTTTTATGGTTTTTCATAATTTTTGGGGTTTTAGTCTTTTTAGTGATTTTTAGGGATTCTAGGGGTTCTTTGGGTTGTTGGGTTTTTAGGGGTTTTAGGGTCTTTATGGTTTTTTAGAGTTTTTAATTTTTTTGGAGTTTAAAAGATTTTTAGAGTTTTTAGAGGTTATTTAGGGATTTTATGTATTTTTAGGGTTTTGAAGTTTTTTTGGGGGTTTAGGGTTTTTTGGGTTTTTAGGGTAATTTAGGATTTTTAGGGTTATTTATGTTTTTATGTTATTTAGGGGTTTTAAGTTTGTTTAGGTTTTAATGTTTTCATAGTCTTTTCCAAGATTATAATGATTTTTAGGTAATAATTTATTTTTATGATTTTTTTTGGATTTTTATCAGTTTTTATCATTTTATGCATTTTGAGGGGTTTTAGTGTTTATATAAATCTAATATATTATTGGGTTTTTATATTTTTTTGTGATTTCTAGGATTTTAGGGTTTTTTATTTATTTTTAAACATTTTTAGTGGTTTAAAGGTTTTTTAGAGTTTTTGTGGTATTTTATGGTATTTATGGATGTTTTGGATTTTTACGGGTATTAGGGTTTTATGGTTTTTAGGGTGTTTAAGGGTTTAAGGTTCCTTTATGATATTAGAATTTTTAGGTTTTTAGAGGTTTTTTTATTTATTTATTTAGGTTTTCTCAGTTTTTTTACAATTTTTTTGGGTTATTTATGATTTTATTAATTTTTATTTTCTTTTTGGGTTGTTATGGGGTTTTTTGGGGTTTTACATATTTTTGACGAATTTTAGGGGTCTTTTGGGGGTTTTGGGGGGTTTTTTGGGTTTTTAGGGGTTGTAAGGATACTTTGGGGGTTTTATTTATTTATTCATTTTAAGGATTTTTTAGAATTTTATGGTTTTATCATTTTTAAGGATTTTAGGGCTTATTTTAATTTTTAGGAAATTTAGGATTTTTATTGTCTTTTTAATTTTAATGGGTTTTTAGCCTTTTATTGTTTTTTTTTTCATTTTTAGGGTTTTTAGAGATTTTAAGTATTTTTATGTTATTAAGGTTTTCATAGGTTTTTTCATGCTTTTTAAGGTTTTTTATGATTTTATATATTATATGGATATTTTAGGATTTCTATTATTTTTTAAGGTTTGTAGGGATATTAAGGGTTTCTTAGGTTTTATGGGTTCTTAATGGGTTGCGGGTTTTTTGGGTTATTTTTTTTTAGTTTTTTGGTTTTCAATGGTTTATTATAATTTTTAAGGATTTTGCGGGTTTTATAGTTTTTTAGAGTTTTTAGTGGGGTATTATTGGGTTCCCGGGTTTTCTGTGTTTTTTTAGAGTTTTTTTTATTTTTAAGGGTTTAAAGTGTTTTTATGTTTTTAGGATTTCTTAGAGTTTTTCGTGATTTTAGGGTTTTTTATGTTTTTAGGGATCTCAAAGAATTTTTTAGACTTTGATGGACTTTTAGTGTTTTTAGGTACTTTGAGTGTGTTAGGGTTTGTAGGGTTTTTAATGTTTTTTGGTTTTTAGAGGTTTTAAATGTTTTTTGATTTTTAATATTTTCTTATGTTTTTATTTTTTATTGAGGTTTTTAGGGTATTTACTTCTTTTTTCAGATTTTAATGGTCTTTTGGGATTTTAGGGGTTTTGAATGGTTTTAGGATTTTTAATTGGTTTTAGGGTTTTTTGGGTTTTTATGGTTTTTGAGTTTTTTTTGGGTTTTAACGATTTTTATAGTTTTAATGATTTTAGGGGTTCTAAGAATTTTAGGTCTTTTAGTGGGTTTCTAGTGTTTCTATGGGTTTTTAGGATTTTTTAAAGTTTTGGGGTTTTAGGGTTTTTAGGAGTTATTAGGTTCTTTTAGGGTTTTAACATTTTTTGAGTTTTTTGGGTTTTAAGTGTTTCTAGGATTTTAAAGTTTTCTCAGGGGTTTTTAGGGCTTTTATAGTTTTTTACTATATTATGGTTTTTAAGGATGTTTTATGATTTTTAGAATTTTTAGGATTTTTAGTGATTCAAAGGGGTTTTAGGGTTTTTTAGAATTTTAAGTGTTTTAGCATTTTTTAGGATTTAAGGGGTTTAAGTGTTTTTAGGTTTCTAAGATTTTCTTATGGGTTTTCATGTTTTTATGGGTATTTTACATTTTTATGAATTTTTAGGGCCTTTATAGGATTTTTATGATTTGTTATGGTTTTTAGGGATTTTCAGGGATTTTTTAATTTTTGGGTTCATATGGTTTTTATGGTTTTTTTGGGTTTTAGGAGACTTTTAGTTTTTTAGGTAGTTGAAGGGTTTATTAGGTTTTATTATTGGTATTGGGTTATATGGTTTTTAAAGTTTTTTTTGTTTTTAGGGTTTTCGTGGGTTCCTTGGGTGTTCATGGTTTTTTGGGGTTTTAGGTTTTTTATTTCTTTTGTAGGTTTTTTGGTGTTTTTATATTTTTTAATGTTTTTATTATTTAATTTTTTTTCATAGGCTATTTCATTGTTTTAGGGATTTTTGCATTTTTATTGATTTTTATGGATTTTTCAGTATTTTTATGGTTTTCTGGTGTTTTTTAGGGATTTTTAGAATTTTAGGGGTTTTAGGGGTTTTATTTTTTTCATTGTTATTTAGCATTTATATGGTTTTAAGTGTTTTTATGTATTTAAGGTTTTAATTGGTTTTAAAAGGTTTTTTGGGTTTTTTATGATTTTACAGAATTTTATATTATTATTGTTTTTTTTCCTTTTTTAGGTGTTTTAGGGATTTTATTGTATTTTTTTTATGTTTTAGGTGTTTTTTATTTTTATATTTTATTTTTAATGTTTTTAGAGTCCTTTAACATTTGATTGGGTTAAATGATTTTTTTTATTTTTGGAAGTTTTAAGGGTTTTACATGTTTTTAGAGGTTTATTGTTTGTAGGGTTTTATAGTTTTTAGGAGTTTTATGGATTGAATGTTCTTTTAGGATTTTTATTTTTTTATGGTTTTTTTGGGGGGTTTATTTTTGTTTGTGTTTTTTAGTTTTTCATAAGGGTTTTCAGGTTTTTATTGTTTTTTTACATTTTTAGTGATTTTAATGGATTTTTAGAATTTTAATTTTTTTGAGTTTTAGGGTTAGTAGGGGGTTTTGTTTTTATTGGTTTTTAATATTTTTTAGGGTTTTTATAAATCTTTAATGTTTTTGGGTTTTTAGTGTTTTTATGTTTTAAGGTTTTATTAGGGCTTTTCAATGTTTTTATTATTTGACGTTTTAAGGGTTTTAAGTGATTATTAGGATTTTTTTGTTTTTAAATATTATTTGGGATTTTTTGGGTTTTTTGGATTGTTGGGGTTTTTATGATTTTTATGGTTTTTTGGTTTTTTATGGTTTTTTGAGTTTTTAGTGTTTATGGTTTTTTAGTGTTTTAATATTATTAAGGGTTTATTATTATTATTATTTTAGTTATTTTAAGGATTTTATTATTGTAGTGTTTTTAAGGTTTTTTGGGGTTTTACGGTTTTTTGGTGGTTTTAGGGTTTTTTAGGTGTTTATAGTTTTTTGAATTTTTAGGTTTTTTGTGGTTTTTTGTTTTTTTTTATTTATTTAATGTTTTTAAGGGTTTTTAGTTTTTCTTTTTTCTTTTACATTTTTATGTTTTTTTTCGTTTTTTTTTTGGATTTTTATGGATTATTAGGGTTTTGGGATTTTAATTGATTTTTGGGTTTTTGGGTTTTTCGATTTCAAGGGTTTTTTAGTGTTTTCATGATTTTTCATGTCATTAGGTTTTCAATATTTTATTAATGGTTATTTGGTTTTTAGTATTTTTCATGTTATACTATTTTTTTGGTATTTTTTAGGATTTTTATGGTATTTATGGTATTTATGGATTTTGATGGTTTTGAGGGTCTTAGAGTTTTATGTATTTTAGTCGTTTTAGGGGTTTTTTTTGAATTTTTTGTGTTTCAAGGTTTTTTAGAGTATTTTAACATTTTACGGGTTTAAAGGGTGTTATAGTTTTTTGTGGGTTTTTGTGTTTTATGTGTTTTTAGGGGTTTTACGGTTTTCAGGTGTTTTATGGTTTTTAGAGGTTTTTAAGAGCTTTAGTGTTTTTAGGGTGATTTTGGGTTTTTAGTATTTTTTATTTTTTATGTATATTTTCTATTTTTAGGGTTTTAAGGTGTTCATAGTGGTTTTCAGGGGTTTTAGGGTTTTTACATTTTTATGGATTCTAAGGGATTTTTTATGATTTTATATTTTTAGGGATTTTGAGGGTTTTAGAAGTTTTATGGATTATGCGAATAATTGTGTTTTTAGGTTTTACGGAATTCATGTTTTTTTAGTTTTTAAGGTTTTCTTAGAGTTTTTCATAGTTTTTAGTATTTTTTATGTCTTTAGGTTTTTTAGGACTTTCATATTATTTTTATTGTTTTTAGGGTTATAGGGATTTTTTGGGGTTTTAGGGTTTCATAGGGTTTTTTGGTTTTTTTTGTTTTTGGGTTTTTTTGGGTTTTTTGGGGTTCTTTGATATTTTTAATGGTATAAAGGGTTGTTAGATTTTTTCAACATTTTTGGGGGTTTAAAGGGTTTTTATATTTTTTAGTTGTTTTTTTGGGTTTTATGGGTTTTTAGTGGTTTTTTTAGGGGTTTATGGTTTTTAGGATTTTTAATTATTTTTGGATCTTTTAGGATTTATATGAATTTTTTATGTATTTTTTGGTTTTAAGTGTTTTTAACATTTTAAGGTTTTACTAGGGTTTTTAAGGTTCTTTTTGTTCTTTACTTTTTTATGGATTTTTAGGTATTTTTAGGATGTTCATGTGGTTAGGGTTTTTAGGTATTTTGTGAGTTTCTAGGGTTTGTAGTGGATTTATGGTTTTCTAGTTTTTTTTTGTGATTTCTAGTTTTTTTTTTGGATTTTTATGAGTTTATATATTTTTACTGTTTTCTTAGGTTTTTTCTAGGGGATTTACATTTTTATAATTTTTTTCTAATTTTTAGGACTTTTTGGATTTTATGGGTTTTAGGGATTTTAGGGATTCAAATGGTTTTATTTTTTTTTATCAATTTTTATGTTTTTAGGGGTTTAAGTGTTTTTAAATTTTTAATGTCTTCTTCGGTTATTCGTGGTTTTTATTGATTTTTTATTTTTTATGGATTTTTTGAGATTTTTATGATTTTTATAGGATTTTTGGGTTTTATGGATTTTGAGTTGTTTTACGGTTTTTTAATGTTTTTAGGATTTTTATGGTATTTTGGGTTTATTGGGATTTTTATGTTTTTATGGGTTCGAATGTTTTTTTGAATTTTTTAATTTTTTTAGAGGTTTAAAGGATTTTATAGTTTTTAGTTGGGTTTTAGGGATTTTTTGGGGTTTTATATTTTTTACAGTTTTAGGGGTATTTAGGGTCTTTATATTTTTTAGGGTCTTTTGAGTTTTTAGTATTTTTTTGGTTATTTAGAGTTTTTTATTTTTTATGTTTTTATGTTTTTTAGGGTTTCTCATGGTTTTAATGTTTTTTACTTGTTTTGGGATTTTATGTCCTTTTAGTATTTTTATGGGATTTTAAGGATTTTGAGGGTTTGTGTTTTTTGTTTTTTGTTTTTTGTGTTTCTTAGGGTTTTTGATTTTTTAGGGTTTTAGGGTTTTTCAATTATTTTAGGTTATTAAGGATTTTATGGATTTTATAGATTTTTAGGGTTTTTAGGGTCTTTTATTTTTAGGAATTTTTGTGGATTGTTAGGTTTTTTATGGGTTTTTAGGTTTTTAGGGGGTTTGTTGTTTTTAGTGTATTTTTGGTTTTTAGATTTTTTAAATCTTATTAAGGTTTTTAATATTTTTAGAGGTTTTATCATTTAAAGGTTTTTAGATGGTATTTATAGTTTTTAGTGGGGTTTGGGGGGGTTTTATTGGTTTTTAGGGTTTTTAATAATTTTCTAGGTTTTTATGTTTTTTCAATTTTTGAGGTTTTTAGTGTCTTTTAGAGTTTTTAGCATTTTTTAGATTTTTAGGCTTTTTATTTTTTTGTATAATTATTAGTTTTTCTTTAGGTTTTCGATGTTTTTAATGGTTTTTAGTTTTTAATGATTTTTAGGAATTTTCAGGATTTTTCGGTTTTAAGTTTTTATGTTTCTATAGATTTGGAGGGTTTTATGGTTTTTTAGGGTTTTTAGGGTTTTTTTGGGGTTTTAGGTTTTTATGGTTTTTTACCATTTTTTGGTATCTAGGGGATTTTAAGGATTTTAGTTTTTTTATGGTTTTTTAGGATCATTCAGTGTTTTCATGTGTTTTTTACTTATATAGGGGTTTCGAGGGTTTTTTATATTTTATGGGTTATTAGGGTTTTAGGGATATTTGGGGGTTTTTAGGGATTAAGAGTGTTTAACATACTTTAGGATTTTATTTGTTTTAATTGTTTTTTGGTTTTTATGTTTTTTATGTGTTATTATTCTTTTCTAGGTTTTCTACATCATTAAAAAGAATTATTTTTTATCGAGTTTCTTAGGGTTTTATGTATTTTTAGATATTCTAATGTTTTTTGTGGTATATAGGGTTTTTAGATTATTTAGTGGGTTTTTAGTGTTCGTATGGGGTTTTGGGGGTTTTTAGTTTTTTTGTGTTTTACGGTCTTTAGTGGTTTTAGTGTTTTTATGGGCTTTTAGTGTTTTTATATTTTATTGAGTTTCTTAGTTTTTTAGGGGTTTAAATCATTTTTGATTTTTTATGATTTTGTATTGGATTTCAGGGGTTTAGGGTTTTTTATTTTGTTTTGGTTTTTCTGCGATTTTTTGTATTTCTATTTTTTAGGGATTGTAGAAATTTTTAGAATTTTTAGCGTTTTTATAGTTTTTAGGTTTTTAGGTTTTTTATAATTTTTTTGTTTTTAATGGTTTTCAATTTTTTAGTTTTTTTAGGTTTTATAAGGGATTTTCTGGGTTTTCAGTGTTTTTTTACATTTTTAGGTGTTTTTTGGAATTTTTAGAAATTTAACGGTTTTTAGGATGTTTAGGGATTTTGAATGTTTATAGGGGTTTTTAGGGTTTTATGTTTGTTTATTTTATGTTTTTTGGGTTTTTAGGGTATTTATGGATTTTATTATTTTTTTAATGCTTCAAGGGGTTTAAAGGGTCTCTTTAGTTCTTAGTAGTTCTTAGGATTTTTACAGTGTTTTATGGTTTCTAATGTTTTTAGTGGTATTGTGGTTTTTAGGGTGTTTTATTATATTTATATTCCTTTATGGTTTTTAGCATTTTTTAGGGTTTTAAGGGGTTTTAAGTGGTTTATAGCTTTTAATGTCTTCTTATGGTTTTTAAGGTTTTTAGGATGTTTAAATTTTTAGGGAATTTTATGGCTTTTTATGATTTTTAAGGTTTTTGGTGTTTTAAGGATTTTGAATCTTTGTTTTGATTTTTAGTAATTTTAGGATTTTTAGGGTTTTATCATTTTTAGGATTATAGGGTGTTTTCAGTGTTTTTATGATTTTAAGGGTTCCATTGGGGTTTTCTTAGTTTTCATGGTTTTTTACGTTTTATTGAATTTTTGGGATTTTTAGTATTTTTATGGGGTTTTAGGGGTTTTTATTGTTTTGTTGTTTTTAGGGGTTTTTTGCGTTTTAGGGTATTTAACATTTTATAATTTTTAAATGTTTTTAGGGTTTTATAGGGTTTCTAGAGTTTTTATTTGGGTTTTATGGGTGTTTTTGGGTTATAGGGGTTTTTATTTTTTTAATGGTTTTATTTTTTTTGGGGTTTTCAGGATTTTTAGGGTCTTTCGGGTTTTGAGCAACTTTTATGTTTTTAAGGGTTAGGTGTTTGTCGTTTTATAACATTTTCTTAGTGTTCTCATGGTTTTGAGGGTTTTACTTTTCTAGGTATTTTTTTGGATTTCATAGTATATTTGTGGGTTTTTATGGATTTTTAGGTTTTATTAGGTTTTTTAGTTTATTTAGGGTTTTAGGGAGTTTTAGTGTATTTACCTTTTTTCGGTTTTTTGGGTGTTATGATTTTTAGGTTTTTTAGGTTTTCTTAGGGGTTTTAAGGGTTTTTATGGGGTTTTTTACTTTTTTATTGATATTTTGGGATTTCATTGGATTTTTATGAGTTTTTAATTTTTTTAGGTATTTTGAGGGTTTTAGAGATATTTTAGGGGTGTATGGTTTTTAGGTGTTTTTTATGTTTTTAGAGGTTTTACGGGTTATTTAGAGTTTTTAACATTTTTATGGATTTAAATGGATTTTAGATATTTTAGCACTTTTTATTAGTTTTTTTGGGATTCTAGGGGGTCTTATTGTTGTAAAGGTTTTTATGGTTTTTATGGATTTTTAGGTTTAGAGTATTTTAGGGGTTTTAGATTTTTTAGGGGTTTTAACATTTGTTTTTCAGTTTTCTTACAGTTTTTTTTTGTTTTTTCAGGTTTTTTATATTTTGGCGATTTTATGGTCTTTTTTGGATTTTTATGTTTTTTAGGGTTTTATGGTTTCTGATGGTTTTTAGTGGTTTTTTTGGGGTTTTATAATTTTTTTTGTTGTGGAGTATCAGTGTTTTTTGGTGTTTATAGTTTCTTAGTATTTTTCATGGTTTTTAGGGTTTTAATGTTTTTAGGGATTTTTTAAAGATTTTTATTGTTCTTGAGGATTTTTATGAATTTTGGGGGTTTTAGGGTTTTAAGTGTTTTAGGGGGTCATTTAAGGTTTTAGTGTTATTAAATTTTTACAGGTTTTAATTGTTTTTAGTTTTATAATATTTTCTTAATGGTTTTCAAGTTTTTAAGTTTTCTTTATCTTTTTATGGATTTTTTGGATTTTTATGGGTTTTAGGGGTTTTAGGATGTTTTTTGGATTTAAGGGATTTTTTATAGTTTTTTGGGTCTTTTTGGGGGTTTTAGAATTTTTAGGTATTTTATGGGTTTTAAGTGTCTTTATGTTGTTAAGGTTTTTATATAGGATTTCTTGGTTTTTAGGGTTTTTTATATTTTTATAAATTTTTAAGGATTTTAAAGGATTTTTATTGGTTTTTAGGGTTTTTAGGAATTTTTAAGGGTTTATGGTTTCTTGGGTTTTTAGGGTTTTTTTGAGTTTTTTAGGGTTTTAAGGAGTTTTTTTAAAATTTTTAGCTTTTTTAGTAGTCTGAAGTGTTTTGAGTTTCTAGTGGTTTTTTAGGTTTATATGGGTTTCTAGGGATTTTAGGTTTTTAATGGATTTATGGTTTTTGGGGTTTTTAGGGTTTTTAGTGTCTTTTATGGTTTTAGTGTTTTTAGGTTTTTTAGCGGTCTTAAGTTTTTTTGTTTTTTTAATATTTCATTAGTGTCTCCTAGGGATTTTATGGTTTTTATGTGATTATGTATTTTTATGTATTTTATATAATTTTTTTATTTTTAGTGTATTTAGGGATTTTGAGGGGTTTTAGGGTTTTTTATGGTTTTTATCATTTTTATGATTTTATGATTTCCTTCATATTTTTCAGTGTTTTATAATTTTTTATGTTTTTGGGATTTTTATTTCTTTTTTAGGATTTTTTTGGTTTTTAAGGGTGGTAGATATTTTGATGTTTTTTATGGTTTTTTGGGTTTTTTGAGTTTTTTAGGGGTTCTATTTTTTTACTATTTATTAACTTTATTAGGGATTTAAATGGGTACTATGTGTTTTAATTTGTTTTTGGGTTTTGATTAGTGTTTGGTAGTTTTTATATTTTAGGAGTTTTTATTGGTTTTAGGGGGTTTATGGGTTTTATGTTCTTTTAGAGTTCTCATCATTTTTTATATTTTTAGGGGAGTTTTATCTTTTTAGGTTTTTATGGTTTTCTTAGGGGTTTTCAGGGTTTTTAGGTGTTTTATGATTTCTTATTTTTTGGGGGTTTTAGGATTTTTATTGATTTTGGGGGTTTTTGGATATCTATGATTTTTAAGGTATTTTTAGGTTTTAGGGGTTTAAATTTTTATCATGTTTTTAAAAGTTTTTTGGGGTTTTTTAGGTTTTTAGAGTTTTTTATGATTATTGTTATTTTGATATATTTTTTAGATTTTTAGTGTTTTTTTGGTTTATATATATTTTTATTTTTTTAGGAATTTTATGGTTTTTTGGGTTTTTTGAGTTTTTTAGGGGTTCTATTTTTTTTACTATTTATTAACATTATTAGGGCTTTATATGGGTACTATGTGTTTTAATTTGTTTTTGGGTTTTGATTAGTGTTTGGGATTTTTTATATTTTAGGAGTTTTTATTGGTTTAGGGGGTTTATGGGTTTTATGTTCTTTTAGAGTTTTCATCATTTTTTATATTTTTAGGGGACTTTTATATTTTTAGGTTTTTATGGTTTTCATAGGGGTTTTCAGGGTTTTTAGGTGTTTTATGATTTTTTATTTTTTGGGGGTTTTAGGATTTTAATTGATTTTGGGGGTTTTGGGATATCTATGATTTTTAAGGTATTTTTAGGTTTTAGGGGTTTAAATTTTTTTCATGTTTTTAAAAGTTTTTTGGGGTTTTTTAGGTTTTTAGAGTTTTTTATGATTATTGTTATTTTGATATATTTTTGAGATTTTTAGTGTTTTTTGGTTTATATATATTTTTATTTTTTTAGGAATTTTATGGTTTTTTGGAATTTTTTATGGTTTCTTTGGGGTTTTAGGTGTTTTTTTAAGTTTTTATGGTTTTTATGTTTTTTTAGATTTCCCAAAAATTTGAGTGATTAATGGGTTTTTAGGATTTTTTGTCAGTTTTGGGTTTTTTTCAGTTTTAGTCGTTTTTAGATATTTAAAAGTTTTTATTGAGTTCAGGGATTTTAGGGAATTTAGGGTTTTTATAATGTTTTATATTTCTATGGGTTATATATATTTTTAATGTTTTCATGTAGGTTTTTTTGTTTTTTCAGGTTTTTTCCTTTTTAGGAATTTTTAAGGTATTTTTAGGATTTTTATGATTTTGAGGGGTTTTAGGTACTTTGAGGGGTTTATGGGTTTTTAGGGGTTTAGGGTTCATTAGGGTTTCCACTTTGTTATGTTTTTTTGAGATTTAATTTTTTGAATTTTTTTAAGGTTTTGTTTTGTTTTGTTAGGTGTTTTCTAGGTTTTTTTAATGTTTTAATGGTTTTCTATATTGTTTTTATGATTTTTTGTTTTTTATTGTTTTCTGGATTTTTTAGGGTTTTAGGTTTTTATGGTTTTAGGGTTTTTATGGTATTACTAGTTTTTAGTGTGTGTTTTTTTGATAATTTTCAGGGTTTTAAAGTGTTTTTTTGGTTTTTTATCATTTTATGGTTATAAAGGTTTTTAGTTTTTTTAGTGGGTTTTTAGGATTTTAAGGGTTTTAATGTTTTTATGGGTTTTAGTGTTTTTTATACTTTTCATGGATTTTTTTCCTTTTTGGAGTCTCTTAGGGTTTTTTAGAATTTTTTCTAGTTTATTTAGGGTTTTAAGGTTTTTAATGTTTTTAACACTTTTAAGGGTCTAAAGTCTTTTTACGGTTTTAGGGTATTTTCAAAGATTTTATGGAATTTTAGGGTTTGTGAGGAATTTAGTGGTATTTATGGTTTTTAGCAGTGTTTAGGGTTTTTAGCGTCTTTTGTAGTTTTTGGGGTTTTTTGGATTTTAGGGGTTTTAAGTGTGATTTGGTTTTTAGGGCTTTCATAAGATGTTTCAAGGTTTTAGTTTTTTTTATTTTATGGATTTTATGGCTTTTTTAAAGATTTTTAATGGTTTTTATGGTTTTTATATATTTATAGGGGTTTCATGTTTTCAAGGGGTTTTAGCATGTTTAGGTTTTTTATGGTTTTAGGTATTTTTTGATTTCTATTGCTTTATTAGGGTTTTTGGGTTTTTTATTTTTTACATTTTTAATGATTTTTAAGCCTATTTGGTATTTTTATGGGTTTTAGGGTTATTAGGAATTTTTATGTTTTTTTTGGGTTTTTATAGTTTCTTTGGGTTTTTAGAGGTTTTTTTATTTTTAGCGGTTTTAAGGTTATTTAGATGTTTTTAACGGTTTTACAAGTTTAAAGGGTTTTTATAATTTTTATTCGTTTCTCAGAGTCTTTATTGGGTTTTGGGATTTTTAATGTTTTAAGGGGTATTATGGGGTTTTAACATTTTTAGAGGCTTTTAGGTTTTTATAGTTCTAAAGGCTTTTTAAGGATTTTGATTGCTTTTAGAATTTTAATGTTTTCGTAGGGTTTTGGGTTTTTTTTGCAATTTTGGAAAATTTGTTGAACTTTTTTAGTATTTTTATGGTTTTATGGTTTCTTTGGATTTTTAGAGTCTTTAGGCGTTTTTCGAGTGTTGAGGGTTATATAGGGGTTTTAGTATTTTTTTTAGTTTTTTAGTGGTTTAAAGAGTTTTTTATAGTTTTATTATGGGTTTTTTTGGGTTTTTAATGTTTTTTAAATTTTTATGGTTTTTAGACATTTTTAAAATTTTTATGGTGTTTTTATAGGTTTTATGGATTTTGAGGGTTTTTCTTTTTTTTTCTTTTTTGATGATTTTTTTTAGTTTTTACTGATTTAATGGTTATTTAGGTTTCCAGGTTTTTAAGATTTTCATATGGTTTTTCTAGGTTATTATGTTTTTTACGTATTTAGGAATTTTTTGTTTGTTTTTAGGATGTTTTATGTTTTCATGTTTTTAAGGATTTTGAGGGGTTTATGGTTTTTATGTAATTTAGGGATTTTAATGTTTTTAGAATTTTTTTTAATTTTTAGGGGTTTCAAGAGTTGTTAGAATTTTAGGGGTTTCTTGAGGGTTTTCTATGTTTTTAGTTTTTTTAAGTTTTAGGAGTTTTTATTTCTTTTTTAGGTTTTTCATGTCTTTTAAGGGTTTAGGGATGTTGCGGGTTTTTAGGATTTTTATTATTTTTAGGGTTGGAGGGTTTTTTTAGTTTTTTATGGTTTTAATTCGTTTTAGGGTTTTTAACATTTTTAGCAGTTTAATGGTTTTTTATATATTTTTAGTGGGTTTTTAAGGTTTTTATGTGCTTTTAGGTGTTTTAAGTTTTCTAGGGGTTTTATGGTTTTCAAGGGTTTTTGGGTCTTTAGTGTTTTCAGTATTTTTAAGGTATCTTAGGTGTTATTGGTGTTTTTATGTTTTTATGGTCATTATAGAGATTTTCAAGGATTTTAGGGTTTTCTTATGTTTTAAGGGTCTTAGGGATTTTGATGTAATTTTTTGTGTTTTAGGGTTTTTATTTATTTTTAGGAGTTTTAGGGTTTTAGGGTTTTTACTATTTTCATCGTTTTTGGGGGGTTTTAATTATTTTTATTTTATTTATATTTTCTTAGTGTTTTATGGGGTTTTTGGGTTTTAAATTGTTTTGCATTTTTATGGCATTTTTAAAAAAACATTATGGCTTTCTTGGGTTTTTAGATTTTGAAAGGGTTTAGTGTTTTTAGGGTTTTTGTGGATTCTAGCATCATTTAATTGGGGGGGGGGGGTTAAGGGTTTTTAGTATTTTATAGTCTTCTTGGGGTATTTTATAGATTTTAGGTTCTTTTATGTTTTTTGTAAATTTTACTGGTTTTTTAATATTTTTAGGGCCTTTTATGGTTTTTAGGGATTTTAGGGTTTTAGGTTTTTTATAGGTTTTAGAGTTTTATGGTTTCTTGGAATTTTAGGAGTTTTTTTCTATTTTTTAGGGTTATTATGTTTTTTAATGTTTTTTAATGTTTTAAGGGGTTTAAAGGGTTTTTAGACTTTATAGTTTGTTTTTAGAGGTTTTATGCTTTGGGTGATTTTAAACGATTTTAGGGGTTTTATTGTTTTTGGGGCTTTCATTTATTTATCTGATATTTTAAGAGTTTTTTCATTTTTCATGTTTTCAGGGGTTTTAAGTGATACTTCATTTTTGAGGTTTTCTTAGGTGTTTTTAGTTTTTTTGGGTTTTATTTGTTTTTAAGTATTTCTAGGGATTTTGTGTTTTTAGGGGTTTTTATGTTTTTACGTATTTTTTGAGTTTTGATGGTATTTTATAGTTCTTTTTAGTTTTTATGGTTTTTTAGATTTTTTTTATTTTATTAGGGGCTTAAAAGATTTTTGGAATTCTTAGTGGATTTTTAGGGTATTTATGTGGTTTAGAGTTTTTTAAGGGTTTAGAGTTTTTATGGATTTGAGGGTATTTCGGGTATTTTGGGTGTTTAGAGTTTATGGAATTCTTTACAGTTTTATATTTTTAAAGTATTTTTTTATTTTTAAGGATTTTTATGGTATTTTTATTTTTTAAAATTATTTTATATTTGTAGGGGTTTTAGTATTTTTATGGGGTTTTAGGGTTTTTTGGATTATTAAGGATTTTTTTTGGGTTTTAGAGTTCTTTTTGGTTTAGGTTTTTAAGTTCTTTTTGGTTTTTATGGTTTTCATAGGGGGTTTCATGTGTTTTAGGAATTTTATGTGTTTAGGGATTTTATTTCTTTTAAGGATTTTTAGGGGTTTTAGGGTTTTTTGGTATTTTGATCTTCCTAGGGTTTTTTAGGGTTTATGGGTTTTTATGGTTTTTTGGGGTTTTTGGTTTTTGTAGGGGTTTTTAGGGATATTATGTTTTTTAGAGTTTTTTATTGTTTTTAGGAACTTAATTGGTTTTTATAATTTGTATTGGGTTTTTTGGGTTTTCATACAATTTACGAGTTTTTAGGGTTTTAGTGGTTTTTATTACTATTATGGGTTTTTAGAGTCTTTTAGGGTTTTTAACTTTCTTATGTTTTTATGGGTTTTGATTGTTTTTAGGTATTTATGGTTTTATTAATATTTTTTTTTATGATTTTAGGTATTTTTAAGGATCTTTCAGGTTTTTTTTGTTTTTAGCGGTTTTAGGGGGTTTTAGGGTTTTTAGGATTTTTTGGGTATTTAGGGTTTTTAAGGTTTTTATATATTTTTATGTTTTTAGGGGATTTAAGTGTTTTTAGGTTATTAAGGCTTTTATAGGTTTTTTTAAGGGTTATTAGGGTTTTTTATTTCTTTAGTGATTGTTAGAGTTTTTCAGATTTTTTTGGGTTTTAGAGTTTTTAGCGAATTTTTGGAATTTTAGTTTTTTAGAGTTTTAGGGGGTTTTAGGTTTTTTAACATTTTTTAGTAATTTAAAATTTTTTAGGTTTTAAAGGATTTTAAATGATTTTTTGGTGTTTTTTTACATTTTAGCGAATTTAGTGATTTTTTGTGATTTTAAAGGTTTTTAAGGTTTTTAGGGTTTTCTGGTTTTTTGGGTTTTTCGAATTTTATATTTTTAGGGGTATTAAGATTTTTAGATTATTTTAACATTTCTAGGGGTATAATGGTATTTTAGTTTTTTTTTGTTGGGTTTTAGGGTTTTATGGGGTTTATGGGTTTTTTATGTTTTTAGGGGTTTCAGTGTTTTTAGAAGTTTGGGGGTTTTAAGGTTTTTAGAATTTTTAAGATTTTTAGTGTCATAACACAATCCTACCCGGGCTCGAGCCGCAACAACCCCAAGCTCGCCTCCATAGGCCAGGGACTGGCGACCAGCGTCGAAGGCACAACAACTCGGGGATGCCTTTCCCTAAGTACCTGTACACACACACGCAGCCCACTCAATGCAGAAGTGCAGAGTAAAAAAGAAAAGAAAATTAAAGTAAAGGACAACTACGATAAATAAACCACAAAAGTGTATCGACCTCTAAATAGTAAAAAGTATAAGTTGAAGGTAAACTGAAAAGGAAAAAGGGGAAAAAACACGCCCAACCAGAAAAGTGCCACAACCCGGAAACAGGTAAACAAAAGAAAAGAGCTAGAAGGGTCCCCCACCTGGAACCCGACTCCAACCACCGCACGCAGTCCAAGCTCCTGAACTCCTATGCTCCACTGAAGTCACGACCAACCTGTCTGTCATCTGCAAGGGCCCACCAAGTGCGGGAAAATCCATAGCAGTGGTGAGTATAAAAATACTCAGTAGGATACCCTGAAGGCTCTTGGGAGCAACAAATGAGGTACCGAAGGGTGAACATTAGATCGAACATGGAAATTAGAGGAGTACAACCGAGAGTGTAGTAAGAGTAATAGTAGAGAGTCCAGCTCATCCCAACAAGATAAAGGAAGTAGACTCATCTAGACACAAGGAGATGGAAATGGTTAGAAGACTAACTTCTTGTCGAGCCTTCGCTACCTATAGAAGGAGAGTAGACTCATCCAACTATGAGAAGCTGGACATGGAAAGAACATGGCATACCCCACGCGTCTTTGCCTCTCCTGGAGGGAGAGTAACCAAGCCCAAGAAGTGGGTACTGGAACAAGGTATATACATATTCATATTCTCAGTCAAGAAGCCCAAACAAGATCGTAAGGGGATCTTCATCCCGTAGATCAGCCCAAGAAAGTGAGTAGCCAACAGTCCCAGTAGTAAACACCATCGATGCCCAGTGTCCCAAACATCTTCCCTGAACTGCAAGTCAAGGGCTCAAATCACTGCACCTCGAAACTATCCGCTTTCGGCGTCACTAACTCACCCGCACGGTATTAGGTCGCGTCGCAAGGACGTGTCTCGGTGGGTAAAGTGCCCCTCGAACTTGAGAGTTCTAGGGGAACTTCAAGCCACACCTTGTCACTGCCCCGCAGTTGAGAGGTCTCCTCAAAGTCGACAGGCGACCCCCCTTCCCAACCCCGTTGGAGGCTAATCCCTGGAAGTTGACGAGTTCCAATTGGAGGGAGACCCGATAAGAGTCGATGGGTGCCACACTGACCAGTCCCGTAAAAGGGTAATCCACTGGAGGGAGACCCGGCTAAAGTCATCGACGAGTCCCAATACCTAGTACTGTAAAAGGGTACTCCACTGGAGGGAGGCTCGGAACCGTCATCGAGAACCACTTCCCACCCCATCTGGAGGTAAACCCCGCATCGGGGACCACTTCTCAGCCCTGCTGGAGGTAAACCCGGAACCACTCTGGTCATCCCTACTGGATGGTACTGCTCAGTGAACACCACTGTTCTGGCCATCCTTGCTAGATGGTAACCCACTTTCCATCCCTACTAGATGGTAACCCACTGACCATCCCTGCTGGATGGTACCGCTCTGGCCACCCCTGCTGGGTGGTACCACACTGGCCAGCCCTGCTGGAAACAACCTCCTGGGTGGAGGATCGGTGCCCGCGTAATGTGTTTGTCACACGGAATCCACAAGAACTCTACCAGGGAACAGAAATAACCTCCTCTGGCCAATCAATCATGAACAGAACCAGGGTAAAACCACTCAACCCTGCTGGTTGTAACCATCGTGAAAAAAACCAGGGGAAACTCAACCCTTCCGGTCAATAAACGGGAATGGAACCAGGGGAAAACTCAACCCTTATCATCAACAAACGAGAACGAAACCAAGGGAAAACTCAACCCTGCTGGTCAACAAACGAGAACTGAACTAGGAAAAACTCAACCCTGCTGGTCAACAAACGAGAATGGAAGCAGGGGAATACTCAACCCTGATGGTCAACAGAAAAGAACCGAGGAACCCTCTACGTCACGAGAGGTAAAAATTACGTAAAGAAGAACACGACACACAAATGGGTCCCACACGACGTGTGGCCCCAAGTCAACCCCAACCAAGCGTACAAACATTCTCAGGTACAACCATCCACATTTACCTCCCAGCGTTCCCATATACTCCCAGAGTATACCACATCTCTATCCAAAAGGCTAACGTGCACACGGCACCCGTCGTAAACGCGAAGGCGTAAACGTAACAACTCAAACTTTCCACCTCAATGGCTGATGTATGACTAACCACATCTCTTTAAACACCAATATCACTCTCCCATGAGTGAATGCGATCACACTCCAAGGGTTCCCTAAAACCACCACAGCAAGAACCACTATCCGTACACCTTTCATATTTCCACATTTAATAATATCACATAAGGGGCTCCACTCACCAGAATAGATTACACCACTGTAATCCTCGTGGAAAAAAATGCGAGATCGACTACTTACTCGCCTCCAATGGATATCTGATGGAAAAGTTTCCAACACCGCTTTACACACGAACGACGTCCCGTGATCCCGAGCCTCGGCCCCGAAAATAGTCGGGTGCATTGTACCATTGCGATCCCCTCGGGAAAATAGGTCAAAAGTACTGCTCACTTGAGTGGAATGGATATCTGGAGGAAAAGATTCATTCTGGAGCATCGCACAAGAGCGGTGCTATGTGGGACCCACATCCCTGTCCCAAAGCACAACGAACGAATCACACCGTTGTGATCCTCTCGAAAAAGTACACAATTTTGACTAATCACTTCTCTGAAGAGGACACCCGATGATAAAACAAGAAATGATCGCCAACTCGCAAAATGGCCCATGTGGGTCCCGTGCTAGAATGTAGAATTAGAGCGGGCGGATTGCGCCATTGCAATTCCCTCAGAAAAACACCCGGAATCGACTACTCGCATGCCCCGAACGGACGCCTGATGAAAAGGTTATAAAGCGTTGCATATAGCTCGAGAGACGGCCCGTGGGGCCCATGCCACAACTCCGGTTTTGATGCCCGAAACCATACTGGAAAACTCCGCCTCAACTCCAGGGTCGCAATGCCACTGACGGTGTTCAATTTGGACATCGGATGTGCCCGCGCCATCCAAAACAAGAACCACCCCGGAGAAAACGCCATTCCACTTAAAGGCATGTCGTGCCATCGAACTCCCGTACCGGGAATTAAAAATTCCCAAAACCATCTCAAAAAGTACCCCTCAAACCATGGAACATGTCTCCGTAGACAGCACGCAAAACGGATGCCCATTGTGGAAAATACGGGCCTCCCAAAACTGAGAGGGAAAAGCCCCTTGGGCTGGACTGGCCTGGGCCGGCCGGTCCACCCGGTCTAGGCCGGGCCGCGCTGGTCGGCCCGCCTCACAACACCTGGTCCACAGCTTGGCCGCGTAGGGCGGCAGTGGACCCGGTCCCCCGCTTGACCGACAGGATGAGGCTGGTCGTCCATGTGACCACCCGCACGATGCGGGTCGGGTTCCCCCCACGTGGTCGCGTGACACGACCCCTGTCCCCCACGGAGCGCCGTCGTCGTCGCCCCAGCTAGCGCCACCGACGACTCCGCCCGCGCCGACCTCTGCTTTCGAGGAGCCTGCCGCCCACAGATCACGCCGAAAGAACCTCCACCTGTAGACACCGCCACCGCCTGGAGACGCCGCGCCACTGCCTGGACCTCGCCGGACCGCCGAAGAAAAACAACCCACAAGAAACCGCAACTTTCACCGGACGATTGCAGACACCACAGAGCTCGGATTTCAAGTACGAAACAAGAGTCGGAAAGCTCAGAATATGTACTACACAAATATGGCCCTCACTCGACAATTCAGCAGTAATTCAACATGTAAATTTGTGTTCTATGTTATGTACGGGAATAAAAATACAAAACGCAACCTTCTACTTGTTGGGGCGTTGCCCGACGCTTCACGTAGGGTCTGTCGCCATGCTGCTTCCTTGCTGGAAAAGAGGAGGAGAGGAGGAGCTTCCTCCTTCGTTGTTTGGAGTTATTGGTGCCAGGGAAAAAGGGGGAGAGGAGAGGGGTGGGTTAAGTGTTTAAATAGAAAACACTTAACCACCCGCCCATAGCCCTGAACCCAAACTTCCAGTGGGGTCGATATTAAGCCTCCCCTGGGGTAAGCACCATGTTATGAGCGCAATGGCGGTCTTGAAATTTTAATCTGAGGCCCTGTTCAAAAGTTATTAAACATAGCGCCCTAGGCTTCCAAATTAGGAAAAAACCCCTGGGGCCATTTTTCACAGACGGCCCGCGCCCGTGAAACTTACACCCCTCCAAGTGTAAACGGCACGTTCCGGACCCAACGGTGCCCTCAGTTTCCCAATCTGATCCACCATTTAAGAGATACTTAAGTTAATCCGTTAAACGAAAAAATTAATTATTTAATTTATCCATTCCACGCTCTGATAGCGAGTGAGGGGTCCAAAAGTCCTACGCCGACATGTTTTATGTCGTTACTAGGGTAAACACCCCATTCTGGACCCATCCGTACACTCAAGTTGCTGATCCAGATCACCATTTAGGAGTAATCCCATTTATTTGGCGTGTCCAGTGTGAATGCACTGAAAATTTAATTCTGGCAACACCGGGGCTCAGAATTGCACGCCGTCTGAAGGCGCTGCTATGGAATATCATCAGGATTATTCCAAATTATTTCATAGAAAAAACTGGGTTCTTACATCATTATCTCCTTCATGATTTTCGTCCCCAAAAAGCAAAACCAGGGAACAACTCAGGGTACTAAGATCGCACCTGGCTCTTCCGTACCTAGAAGAAATCTTGCACAGTTCTGTGCCACCGCGTACAGACCAAAGGATTGATCTATTCACGCAAGGTCTACCCTTGCCGATGACGTGCATAGGAGCACGCACACTTCTCCTCAGGTGAATCACGCGGGATACATCGTACACCCACTATAGACTTTGGATTTAGGGCAAGGCGGTAGAGAACCTCACCATCCCTTCACATGTTGTCAAATGGTCCGATGGACCTCGGGGTTAGCTCACCTCCCCGACCGAACCTATGTGTCGCATGTTGTGACTGGAATCACCACACGCTCCTGGAAAAAGGCCTGGTGATTCCCTCCTTTAGAACATCCATATGGTGAAAACTAAAGGATATCCAGTTACGTAATATTTCACAGTCAATGTTCCACAACCAAGACCCACTTACACCCTCGGAAGCGATGGAGTCAACACCATCGACTAAAGGGAAAAGTTCTACGCCTTCTACCTTTCCGACACAGGGTTACACTGATGCCTCGCGTCACCATGGTATCAACTCAAACAAGGAGCAGGGAGAAAAGCATTTCACATAGAGTCTAACAATTCTAATGCAAGAAGTAGAAGAGCTATAGAGAGTACCTATTATTACCCCATGCTTTGCAGGATCAGATACATCCAAAGCTCACGACTATTTGTGGTCCCAACTATCAGATCCCAGAGCCTAACATGGACTGCCCGGGGGTGATGGGAAGACCTCATAAAGTCATTCCCCACTACCATTTTCTCCCGCTCCTCGGAAAGCACCACCTCCCTCTAGGCTACATTGTGCCCTCCGACATCACTGTGGTGTAAAACCACGCCCCTGAGTCCAGTTGTTAGAAAGACACCTACGATGAGGTTCTGCTTGCCGACGCCCACTAGCTACGGTAGACATCTCGACTCTATCGAGCCTACTGCCTCCACTGACTGTAGAACACGACAGGAAGCCCTCTGTCACCAGCACCTGCTCTAGCACCCCGACATATGTGGAAATGCACAAGGGTACTATGATAGCACAAGTCTCTCTATGGAGACCCTTCTCAATCTTCTGTGCTTGGAAGATGTCGTCATGGACCAAGTCCAGGTAAAAGTGTGCACGATCTGCGAAACTAGCCGCGTACTCGGCCATCGTCTTCCCTCCCTACTGAAACTATAGGAGCTCCTAAACCCGAACGGAGCGTAAGCAGGAGGGTAAAAACTCCTCATGAAACAACAACTAAAAGTCACCCCATGAAAGCGATGAATTGTCAAGAAACTAGGTCACCAGACTCCACCAACGCCAAGCTGCTCCACGGAAAAGGTTGGCGGCCAAAGCCACCATAAGATCTACCGGTGTCTGCACAAGCCTGAAAAGGAGATCCATTGTCTCTAGCCAACCCTCTACTACCTGAGAAACTGGATCACCACTGAACCTTAGTGGTATCTGCCACTGGTACTCATGGTGCACGCTCAACCTACGCTCAAGATCAGTCTACTCTGTTGAAGTTGACTCCTGCTCAATAGGTGGGGGTGCTGCTACCGGCCCACATGGAGAAAGGGGCTAGAATGATGGGTCCTGGACTATGACCTCATAGCTCATAGGGTAGTCATCACGAACCAAAGCTGGTATCATGACTGGCTGTCTTTGCGGAAATATCCTGAATATTATCAAGGAGTGTCGCAGTTAGATGAGCATATATGTATATAACAGTAAAAACAACGATGGGGAGATGACTCAAGAAGGAAAATCAAAGACTCAATCCTTTGTGATGCACAAACCAATTTTCCCTACAATAAGTGTCTCAGCAAGCCGAGTCAACATGCAGGTTATCAAGGTCCTGTTGAATGGATACATCGGCCGCCACACCATCACTGCACTCCTTGGCCTGAGATCCGCTCTCGAGACACGTTAACACTGTCACCATAAATCCCAACCAATTCCTTTTTAGGGATGTCTGAACAACATCTCATGGAACGAACCACCTCTGATACCACTTTTTCACGACCCGACCCTACTAGGGCTCGAGCCGCAACTACCCCAAGCCCGCCTCCATAGGCCTGGGGCTGGTGACCAGTGCCGAAGGTACAAAAACTCCGGGAGGCCTTTGCCTAAGTACCTGTACACACACATGCAGCCCACTCAATGCAGAAGTGCAGAGTAAAAAGAAAAGACAAGTAAAGTAAAGGGAAACTACGATATATAAACCACAAAAGTGCATCGACCTCTAAACCGTATAAAGTATAAGCTGAAGGTAAACTGAAAAGGAAAAAGAAAAAAACATGCACCCAACCAGAAAAGTGCCACGACCCGACAATAGGTAAACAAAAGAAAACAGTTGGAAGGGTCCCCCACTTGGAACCTGACTCCGACCACCACACGCATTCTATGCTCCTGAACTCCTAAGCTCCGCTGAAGTCATGACCAACTTGTCCGTCGTCTGCAAGGGCACACCAAGAGCGGGCAAAGGGAAAGCAGAGGTGAGTATAAAAATACTCAGTAGGATACCCCGAAGGCTCGAAGGAGCAACAAAGGAGGTACATAAGGGTGATCAGTAGATCGAACAGGGAAATTAGAGGAGTACAACCAAGAGTGCAGTAAGAGTAACAGTAGAGATTCCAGCTCAACCCAACAAGATAAAGGAAGTAGACTCGTCTAGACACAAGGAGATGGAAATAGTGAGAATAAAAACTTTTTGTCGAGTCTTCGATACCTATAGCAGTAGATTAGACTCATCCAACTTTGAGAAGCTAGACATGGAAAGCATGTGGCATACCCCGTGCGTCTTCACCTCTCCAGGAGGGAGAGTAACCAAGCCCAAGAAGTGGGTACTGGAACAAGGTATATACATATTCATATGCTCAGTAAAGAATCCCAAAAAAGATCATAATGGGATAACCATCCCGTATCTCAGCCCAAAAAAGTGAGTTTCCAATAGTCCCAGAAGTAAACACCATCGATGCCCAGCATCCCACACGTCTACCCCGAACTACAGTTCAAGGGCTCAAATCACTGCACCTTGAAACTATCCGCTTTGGGCGGCACTGACTCTCCAACATGGTTTTAGGTCGCGTCTCAAGGACGTGTCTCGGTGGGGAAAGCGCCCCTCATACATGAGAGTTATAGGGGAACGTCAAGCCACACCTCGTCACTTCCCCGCAGGTGAGAGGTCTATTCAAACTCGATAGGCAACACCCCTGGCCAGCCCCGTTGGAGGGTAATATCTGGAAGTCGACGGGTTCCCACTGGAGGGAGACTTGGAAAGAGTCGATGAGTTCCACACCACCCAGTCCCGTAAAAGGGTAATACACTGGTGGGCGATCTGGCTAAATTCGTCGACAAGTCCCAATGCCCAGTCCCGTAAAAGGGTACTCCACTGGAGGGAGGCTCCGAACAGTCATCGGAGACCACTTCCTAGCCCAGCTGGAGGTAATCCCGGCATTGGGGACCACTTCCCAGCCCTGCTGGAGGTAAACCTGGAACCACTCTGGCCATCCCTGCAGGATGGTACTGCTTAGTGAACACCGCTGTTATGGCCATGCCTGCTGGATGGTAACCCACTGGCCATCCCTGCTGGATGGAAACCCACTGGCCATCCATGCTGGATGGTACCGCTTTGGCCACCCCTACTGGGTGGTACCACACTTTCCAGCCCTGATGGAAACAAACTCCTGGCCAGCCCTACTGGAAACAACCTCCTGGGTAGAGGATCGGTGCCCGCGTAATGTGTTGGTCACACCGAATCCACAAGAACTCTACCAGGGAACCCGAAGCACCACTACCGGCCAAACCATCGAGAACAGAACCAGGGTAAAACCACTCAACCCTACTGGTTGTAACCATCGTGAAGAAAACCAGGGGAAAACTCAACCCTTTTGGTCAAAAAAAGACAACGGAACCAGGGGAAAACTCAACCCTGCTGGTCAAAAATGAGAACGAAACCAGGGGAAAACTCAACCCTCGTGGTCAACAAACGAGAACAGAACTAGGGGAAAACTCAACCCTTCTAGTCAACAAACGAGAATGGAAGCAGGGGAATATTTAACCCTTCTAGTCAACAGACAAGAACCGAGTAACCCTCTACGTCATGAGAGGTCCAAAGTACGTAAAGCAGAACACGACACACACATGGGGCCCACCCGACGTGTATCCCCAAGTCAACCCCAACCAAGCGTACAAACGTTCTCAGGTACAACCATCCACATGCATCTCCCAGCATTCCCATATACTCCCAGATTATACCATGTTACCATCCAAAAGGCTAACATTCACACGACACCCATCATCAACACGAAGGCGTAAAAATTACAAATCCAACTTGCCACCTCAACGGCTGAGGCATGACTAACCACATCTCTTTAAACACCAACATCACTCTCCCATGAG
Source organism: Viscum album (assembly GCA_963277665.1). Classification (NCBI taxonomy): domain Eukaryota; kingdom Viridiplantae; phylum Streptophyta; class Magnoliopsida; order Santalales; family Viscaceae; genus Viscum; species Viscum album. The sequence goes on from OY728127.1 coordinate 1,959,414,489, forward strand.
TGAACACGATCACACGCCAAGGGATCCCTACAAACACCGTAGGAAGAACCACCACCGGTACACCTTTCATATTTCCACATTTAATAAGATCGTGTAAGAGGATCCACTCTCCTAAATAGATTACACCATTGTAATCCTCGCGAAAAAACATACGAGATCGACTACTTACTCTCTTAAAATGGATATCCGACGGAAAATTCACCAACACCGCTTTACGCCCGAACGACGTCCCGTGATCCCGAGCCTCGGCCCCAAAAACAGTCGGGCGCATCTCACCATTGCGATCCCCTCGGGAAAACACGTCAAAAGTACTGATCACTTGAGTAGAATGAATATACGGGGAAAAAGATGCATTCCGGCGCATAGCACAGGAGTGGTCCTGTGTGGGACCCGCATCCCGGTCCCAAAGCACAACTAACAGATCACACCGTTGCGATCGACTCAAAAAAGTACACCAGTTTGACTAATCACAGGTCCGAAACGAACACCTAGTGATAAAACTGGAAATCACTACCGACTCCCAAAACGGCCCTCGTAGGGCCTGCACCAGTGTGCAGAATTAGAGGGAACAGATTGAACCATTGCAATGCCCTCAAAAAAACACCCGGAATCTACTACTCGTACGCCCCAAACAGACGCCTGATGAAAAAGTTATAAAGCGCTGCGTACAGCTCGAGAGACGGCCCATGGGGCCCACACCTCAACACCAGTTTCGATTCCTGAAACCATACTGGAAAACACCACCTCAATGCCAGGGTCACAACTCCACTGATGGTGCTCAATTCGGACATCGGATGTGCTTGCGCCGTCCAAAACAAGAACCCCCCCCCCCCCCCCCCCGGAGAAAATGCCATTCCTCTTAAAAGCATGTCGTGCCACAGAACTCCCATCCCTAGAATTAAAAATTCCCAAAACCATCTCAAAGTGTTCCCCTAGATCCAAGGAACATGTCTCCATAGACGGTACACAAAACGGACTCCCGTAGCGGAAAATACTGGCGTCCGAAAACTGATGGGGCACAGCACCTCAGGCTGGAACGACCTGGGTCGGCCGGTCCGCCCGGTGGGGGCCGGGCCGCGCTGGCTGGTCCAGCTCGCAACACCTGGCCCGCGGCATGGCCACGCAGGCCGGCGGTGGACCTGGTCCCCCGCTTGGCCGACCGACTGAGGCCGATCGCCCGCATGACGACTCGCGCGACACGGGTCGTATTCCCCCCGCTGGGTCGCATGATGCGACCCCGGTCCACCGCGGAGCGCCGCGGACCACCACTCGCCATCACCCCAGCTCGCGCCGCCGATGACCCCGCCCGCGCTGACCTTCACTACCGAGGAGCCCGCCGCCTGTAGCTCATGCCAACCACGCCTCCGCCTGAAGACGCCGCCGCGTGGGGATGCCGCCGCCACCTGGAGACACCACGCCGCCGCCTGGACCTCGTCGGACCGCTGAAAAAAAAACAAACCCCAAGAATCCGCATCTTTCTCCGGACGATTGCGGACACCACAGAGCTCAGATTTTTAGTCTGAAACAAGCTTTGGAAAGATCTGAATATGTACTACACAAAATATGGGCCTCTCTCGACAGTTCGGCAGTAATAGGAAAGTATATTTTCGTTCGAAGTTAAGTATGAGAATGAAAATACAAAATGCAACCTTCTACTTATTCGGGCATTGCCTGACGCTTCACATACGGTCCGCTGCTACGCTGCTGCCTTTAGAGAGGGGAGGAGGAGAGGAGGATCTTATTCCTCTTTCGTTGGGAGCTATTCGTGCCAGAGAAAAATTGGTATAGGAGAGGGGTGGGTTAAGTGTTGAAATAGAAAATACTTAACAACCCGCTCGTCGGCCCGAACCCAAACTTCTGGCAGGGTCGAGATTAAGCCTCCCCTGGGGTAAACTCCATGCTCTGAGCGCAATAGTAGTCTCAAAAATTTAATCCGAGGCCCCGTTCAGAAGTTATTAAACTTAGCGCCCAAGGATGCCAAATTAAAAAAACGCCCCTATGGTCATTTTTCATTGATGCCCCGCGCCCGCAAAACGTACACTGCTCCTAGGGTAAATGGCACGTTCTAGACTCAACTGTGCCCTCGTTTTCCCAATCCGAGCCACCGTTTAAGAGATACTTTACTTAATCCATTAAACGAATAAATTAATTATTTAATTTATCTGTTCCACGCTCCGATAGTGAGCAAGGGGTCCAAACGTCCCGCGCCAACATGTTTTATGTCGTTCCTAGGGTAAACACCACATTCCGGACCCATCCATACACTCGAGTTTCTGATCCGGACCACCGTTTAGATGTTATCCCATTTATTTGGCGTGTCTAGTGTGAACACAATGAAAATTTAATTTCGGTCACACCGGGGCTCGGAATTGCACGCCGTCTGAAGGCGCTGCTCTGGAATATCATCAGGATTATTCCAAAGTCTTTTATAGAAAAAAAACAGGTTCTTACATTTAGGGATTTTAGTGTTATTATATTTTTACGTTTTTCTTTTCATTTTTTAGGGTTTTAATGTTATTTTATGTTTTTAGTGGTTTTTAGTTTTTTTTAGTATTTTTATTGTATTTATAGTTTTTAGATATTTTGAGGGTTTTTTAGGTTTTTTATGGTTTCTAGGGTTTTTATAATTTTTATTTTTTGGGAAGTTTTATACATTTGAGTTTTTTACAGTTTTCTTAGGGTTTTGGATGTTTTTGGGTTTTTATAATTTTTAGGGTTTTTAGGGATTTCTTATTTTTTTTTTACAGTTTTTTAGGTTTTTAAGTATTTTGAGGGATATTTTGGTTTTAAGGGTTTTAAGGGTTTTTTTGGGGGGAGGTGTGTTAGGGTTTTTAGGGATAATTTGGATTTTTTGATCTGTAGGGAAATTTTTATTAGATTTTTTATGGTTCTTAGAGTTGTTCAATTTTTTTCTTTTTAAAGGGGTTTTAGAGGTTTTAGTGGGTTTTTAAGGTTTTTATGGGTTTTTATACATTTTATGGATTTTTATGTTGTTATGGGTTTTAATGTTTTTATGGACTTTTAGGGGTTTTAAGATTCTTTAGGTTTTTATGGTTTTAATTTTTCTTATTTTATTAAGGTTTTAATAGGTTCTTTCTAGGTTTTAGGGGTTATTTTTTATATTTTTACATATTTTTTTGGGTTTTTTTATGATTTTTATGTTTTTAGATTTTTAGGGATATTGACGGTTTTAGGGTTTTTTTGGGAAATCTTGGTATTTTAGTTTCATTATGTTTTTTATATGTATTATGTGATTTTATGTTTCTTATTATTTTCTTATATTTCTTTCATGGTTTTGGTGGGGGGTATCATTTTTAGTTATTTTTTTTATTTTTTTTTATTTTTTTATTTTTTGGGTTGTTAGGGAAATGAAGGCACAGGGCCATACTATTTCTAACCCCCAAAAAATTATTAAAATAAAGACAAAGTAGAAGGGGTAGGGTCAAACCACCCACTCCCAAAAAACCTGGGACACCCCCACAAAACCCAAAAGTCCCCAAGAAAACCCAAAAGATACACAAAAACATAAAAAAGAAGAAAACCAAAATCATATCCAATGACATATCCCAGCCAAACAGCAACCAGGAGCCCGCAACACCATTTTTATCATCCATCACCTCCTTTCCAAGCATATTTTCTGCCAGCATCATAGAACCACCAACAACAAAGTCAAAGTCCCTCCTTCATCACCTCATAGTGACATAGAATCACCATCATCATTCCCATTATAAACATCACCTTCATAAACAACAGACTTATCTCCTCTTATCCAATTAACGACGCGTATCCATCAGCTCATCTTCTAGCATTCACCTCCTCATAGCCTACCAGCTCCTATCTTTCTGTAGCTCATATTCCAGCATCCAGCACCTCTTAACCCATTAGCTCCTAAGGGATCACAGCTCAACATCCGGCAACCCAAATGCTCTGAACAAATAGCTTTCAGCATCCCATACCTCACAACATAGCTAGAAGCATACCACCAGCATCTATACCCAGTATCAAAAAACAACACCTAGCATCCCTTAGATAGAATCCAACCCTAGGAACATCCCAAAACAAACATTCATAGCATCACCAGGTATCTCCTAACACCTCTTAACAAGTCTGAAAACTAGTACATGTAGTGACTCACAAACAAAACCACAAACAATAAAATTTAGAACACAAAATGTCCAGAAATCCAACCAAATCCCACATCAACATCATGATGTGAAGAAAATTTTGAGGGACCAAATTAGGCATGCACCTGCATCGGCTTCGCGAATCGAAGACAAAACTGAACCAGAGCACAACACAAACTATTGTAAACTTTGTGAGACCTGGAATATCAGACCTGAACCAAGGAGGAAACACCATTTCCCAATAACCATAGCTGAACCGAGGGAACAACTTTCTGCACATCTTCCAGAATCACCAATGACCAGAATCTCCACCACAAAAACCCAGTCGCGAAAGGGAATGTGGTTGGAATCCCGAGAAATACTGTCGCTCAGAAGACTAGAAGTCATAGAAGAACTCCTACCACCTATGACTCAGATAACACTACTGAGACTCTGCCACAATGAACGCATCCCACAATCATGAGAGGGCATGAGTGTGAAAGGGTGAGGCGTCGAAATGCCAATTGACACCGCTGCTTGAAGCTACCGAAGAGCAACCGCAGGGGAGTCCGGTAGAAACCCTAGAAGCCACGTCGAGAGGGAGAGAACACCAGGGGAGTGTTCCACTATATCTAGATTATTCTAGATTATTTTCATACGTTATTATATAATTTTTTGGGTTTTTATAGGTATTATGGTATTTTTTAATTTTTATACCTTTTGGTTTTTAGGGTCTTTTAATTTTATTTTGTTTTCTATGTTGTTGTATGTTTTTAATGTTTTAGTGGTTTAAAGGTTTTTTCTATTATTTAGTGATTTTTAGTTATTTGAGGATCTTGATTTTGTAGTGATATTTATGGTTTGAAATGTTTTTAGTGCTTTTAGGATTTTGTATAGTTTTTAGAAATTTTTAAGGGTTTTAATTTTTTTTTTGATTTTTAATGGTTTCTTACGGTTTTAGGGGGTTTTACATTTTTTGGGATTTGTAAATATTTTTATGGTTTTTAGGGTTTTAGTGAGTTTGATGGTTTTTAAGAGTTATTATCATTTTTCATGTTTTTAGTGAATTTACTGGGTTTTAGAGTTTTTACTTTGTTTTTTTGTTTTTATTGGTTTTTAGGGGTCTTAAGGATTTTAATGTATTTTAGGGTTTTTAGTATTTTCTATTTTTATTTTTTTTAATTATTTCTAGTGGTTTCTTTGGGTTATCATTGTATTAAGGTTTTTACTACATTTTTAGGTAATTTTTGGGATTTCATAGGATTTTTATGAATATATATATATATATTTAGGGATATTTAGGGTTTTAGTTTTTTTATGGTTTTGATGGGGTTTTTTGGATTTTTTTTATGTTTAGGGGTTTTTTATGTTTTATAGGATTTTAAGTTATTTAGTGGTTTTTAACATTTTTGGGGGTTGAAAGTGTTTTTAGATTTTTTTTACCGGTTTTAGTATTTTATGGGTTTAAGGGTTTTTTAAAGGTTTTTGGATATTTAGTGTCTTTTAGAGATTTTATAATTTTTAGGTTTTTTATGTATTTGAATTTCTTTCAGGTTTTTAAGTTGTTCATAGGATTTTTTAGGGTGTTGATGGTTTTTTACATTATTAAGGTTTTTTTTGTGTTTTTTAGGATTTTTTTGGTTTATGGTTTTTAGGTACATTTAGGGATTTTAATTTTTTTATGTTTTTTAGTGCTTTTAAATTTTAGGGGTTTTATGTTTTTTTTATTTTAATGGTTTTCTGATGTTTTTTCGCTTTTTAGGGGTTTTTATGTTTTTAGGTATTTTATGGATTTTTTAGTATTATATGGGTTTTATATATGATTAGGGTTTTATTTTTTTAGGGTTTTGAGGGGTTTTATGTTTTTTGGGGGTTTTAGGGTTTTTTTATTTTTTAGTGTTTTTAGGTTTTTTTAGATTTTTTATTACTTTTTGGGGTTTAATGGTTTTTATAGTTTTTAGTGTTTTTAATTAATTTTATGAAGTTTTATATTTCTAAATTTTTTTAGGGGTTTTTATTGTTTTTAGTGATTTTTAGAGTTTTGGAGTATTTTATGGTATTTTTCATCTTTATTTTTTAGGGTGGTTTGAGTTGTTTTTGTTTTTAAGGTTTTCTTATAGTGTTTCATGTTTTTTAGAGGTTATTATCCTTTTAGAGATCTTTATGTATTTTTTAGGATTTTCATGATTATCTGGGGATTTAGGGAATTTTAGTGTCTTATTGGGTTTTATGGTTTTTAGGGGTTTTAGCATTTTAAAAGTTATTTAGATTTTTGTGGTTTTATATGTTTTTTATATTTTTAAGGTTTTCTTAGCGGTTTTCTAGGGTTTTTTTTTGTTTTTATGGTTTCAATGGTTTTTAGTAATTTTTTGGGTTTTTATAGTTTTATAGGGTTTTTAAGGATTTTGAGGGTTTTTTAGGATTTTCATGGTTTTTTGGGGGTTTTAAGTCATTTTTAACAATTTTAGGGTTTTTTCTAACTTTTTTTAAAGTTTTTTAACATTTTATGGGGTTTAAAGGGTTTTTATAGTATTTAATTTTTTAAGTGTTATTCTGGGTTTTTATTTTTTTAAATTTTTTAGGGGTTTTTATGATTTTTAAGGGGGTTTATAGTTTATAGTTTCTTTTAGAGGATTTAAACTTTTTTGGGTTTTTAAAGATTTTTTTTGTTTTGTTATTTTAAGGTTTTCAAATTGTTTTGATGGTTTTAGGGTTTTTATATTTTTAGGGATATTTAGATTTTTTTGGTTTTTAGTGCTTTTTAGAGATTCTAGGGGTTTTGGGGATTTTTGGGTTTTTAGGGTATTAGGATTGTTTTAGGTTTTTTATTGGTCTTATATATATTTTATGTTTTTATGGTTTTATTTTTGGTTTTTAATATTTTTTGGGAATTTTTATGATTTTCAAGATTTTTTGGGGATTTCAAGGATTTATTTGATTTTAGGGTTCTTACAGAATTTGAGGGTTTTTAGGTTTTCTTAAGATTTTATGGTTTTTTTTATATTTGTTTTTAGGGTTTTTTTGAGTTTTTTGGGGTTTAAAGGTGTTTTATAATTTTTAATGATTTTATGGGTTAAATGTTTTCAAATTATTTAGTGGTTTTTAGTGGTTTTTATGTTTTTATGATTTAAAGGTTTTAGAGGTTTATATGATTTTTAGCATTTTACGTGTTTTGGGGTCTTTTTTTTCTTTTAGGGTTTTTTCATTTTTTAGGTTTTTAGGAGTTATTTGTGTTTTTTATTTTTTTAAGGGGTTTTCAGGATTTCTATGGTTTTTTAGGTTTTTAGGGATTTTGGGGATTTTTTAAGGATTTTCATGGGTTTTAAAGTTTCTAAGGAATTTTAGTGTTTTTGGATTATTTATATTTTAATGGGTTTTTTTTTCCTTTATGGGGTTTTAGAGTTTTTTTTTTGAATTTTATAGGGCTTAAAAGGTTTTTAGACTTTTTTTTACATATTAGGGTTTTAAGGGTTTCTAATATTTTTAGAGGTTTTTATGGGTTTTTTTGTGTTTTTAAGTGTTTAAGGGCCTTTTTGGGTTTGGGGGGGTTTTAGCCTTCTTAGGGTCATTTGTGGTTTTTATGATATTTTAGTTTTCTTATGGGTTTTGTGTACATTAAATGTTTTTAGGGGTTTTTTGGGATTTTGGGGTTTTAGGGAGTTTTATGGTTTTTATAATTTTTTAGGTTTTTTTGTTGTTTTGAGTGTTTATACATTTTTTTTGTTTTCCTAGGGGGTTTTAATGTTTTTTTGGGTTATTTACATTTTTATCAATTATAGGTATTTTTAGGATATAAATGGGTTTTAAAGGTTTTACGGATTTTGAGTGGTTTAAGGGTTTTAGGGGTTATTTGGGTTTTTAGTATTTTTTAGGTTTTTTGGTGGTTTAAAGTGTTTTAAGGATTTTATAGTTTTCGTAAGGATTTTAGGGGTTTTGAATTTTTAGGTATTTTAGGTAATTTTTTGGTTTTTATGCGTTTTACGGATTTTGAAGGATTCTGGGTTTTATAGTTTTTTTGGTTTTATGGGTTTTTTAGATTTTATGGTTTAATGTTTTTTTAGATTTTCTGAATAATTTTTTCATTTAAAGGATTTTTAGAGTTTTTATTTGTTTCAGGGTATTTATGGGTTGTTATGGTTATCTATCGGTTTTAAGTGTTTTATGATTTTATTGATTTTATGGTTTTTAGGTTATGTTAGGGGTTTTTTAATTTTTTTGGGTTTTTGGGGTTCTATGTGTTGTTAGTTCTGTGAGGGTTTCAAAGGGTTTTTCATGGGTTTTCAAGTTTTTAGGGATTTTTAGGGATTTTATAATATTTTTATGGCGTTTTTGGATTTTATAAATTTTGAGGGGTTTTCATTATTTTTTACGGTTTTTAGGGTTTTATGGTTTTTGAGGGGATTAATGGTTTTTTGGTTCCTTAGGGGTATATATTTTTTAGATTTTTTAGATTTTATTTGGGGTTTTGGGGGTTTTATGGTATTTTTCATTTTGGGGGATGTCATGGGTTTTTTAGAATTTTTATGATTTTTTTGGGATTTTGACACATTTTTTGGGATTTTTTGGTTTTACATTTTTTTTATTTTTAATGAATTTTATTTATTTTGTGTTTTATGTATTTTTAGATTTTTACTATATTTTTAGGGGTTTTCATGTATTTTAGGGTTTTTTTTGTTTTTAGGGATTTTTATGATTTTTATGGTTTTTCGTGGTTTTATGGATTTTTAGGGTTTTAAGGTTTTTTTTTGTTTTTATTATGGTTTTTATAGTTTGGGGGCATAGGGGTTTTTTATAGTTATTTTGGAGTTTTATTTTTGTTAGAGTTTTTAAAAAAAAAATTGGTGTTAAATATTTTTTAGAGTTTTTAGTTTTTTTGATTTTATGAGTTTTTAGGGTTTTTATATTTATTGTGGGTTTTGGTTTATTTAGGTTTTTTAGCACTAATAAGGGTTTTAGGAGATTTAGTTTTCAAGGGTTTCATTGGTTTTTCACGTTTTTAGGGTTTTTAAATTTTTTGATTTTAAGGAATTTTTAGGATTTATATGAGTTTTTATGTTTTTTTTGGGATTTTAGAGATTTTTAGAGATTTGTACTGTTTTTAAGGTTTCTTAGTGTTTTAATATTTTAGGGGTTTAAAAGGTTTTTATATTTTTAGTGGGTTTTATGTTTTTAAGGGTTTCTTTGCGTTTTTTTGTTGTTTTATGGTTTTTAGGGTCTTGAGTTTCTTTTATGTTTTAGTGGTTTTATTTTTTTTGGTTTTTTGAATTTATTATGGGGTTTTTCAGGATTTTAGTTTTTTTTACACTTTTAGGGATTTTTTGACCTTTTAGAATTTTCGTGGATTTTTAGGGATTTTTAGGGGGTTTGTGTTTCTAAGGTTATAGTGTTTTTTGGTTTCTAGGTGTTTTAAGTATTTTTAGGTTTTTAGTGTTTTATTAGGGGTTTCTAGGGGTTGTTAATTTTTTTGTTTTTAGGGATTTTAGGGATTTTAGGGATTTTTTATTTTTTTTGGGTTTTCAAGGATTTTGAGGTTTTTTGGTTTTTAGGGTTTTTTGGTTTTTTGTCTTTTTAATGGTTTTTTACTTTTTATGGTTTTTAATGTTTTTTATAGTTTTAATGTTTTTAGGGGTTTAGAGGTTTTGTATATTTTTTTTATCTTTTAGTGTTTTTTTGGTTTTTAGGGTTTCTTCATTTTTTTTGGGTTTAATGGTTTTAGGGGTTTTAAGGATTTTAGGCATTTTATTTTTTTAGTATTTTTAGGTTTTTTAGTTTTTTTAGTTTTTTTAGGTTTTTAATATTTACTTTGGATTGTTAATGGGGTTTATATATTTTTTAGGATTTTTAGGATTTTTTTGGTTTTTTAGGTTTTTAGGGATTTGGATGGTTTTTTGGGTTTTTTAGAGTTTAAATGTTTTTAGTGGTATTAGCGCTTTTTATGGTTTTTAGGAGTTTTATGGGTTTTTAGTTTTTTTAGGTTTTCGTAGGGGTTTTTCAGGATTTTTTGAACTTTTTATATTTTTATGGATTCTTTTGGGTTTTTTGGGTTTTTATGAATTGTAGGTTTTTTTATGAATTTTAATGAATTTAGGGTTCTTTCAGTTTTTAGGGTTTCAAACATTTTTCTAAGTTTCAATTTTTTTTAGTTTTTTAGGTATTTAGGTTTTTTTATTGTTCATTAAAATTTTTAAGGGATTAAAGGGTTTTTATTATTTTTAGTTGTTTTTTAGTGTTTTATGGGTTTTATGGTTTTTTAGATTTTTTGGGTTTTAAAGGTTTTAAGCTTTATTTTGGTTTTTTGGGTCTTTCAGTGTTTTTAGGGATTTTAGGGGTTTTCATATTGTTTTAGAATTTGGAGGATTTCTATGGTGTTATTATGTTTTTAGAGGTTTTTATATTTTTACTTATTTTAGGGATTCTTTATGATTTTTAAGGTTTTTAGGAGTTTTAGGGATTATTAGGGTTTTTATTACTTTTAGGGGTTTTTTCACTTTTTAGGTTTTTATGGGTTTTAAGTGTTTTAAATTTTTTAAGGTTTTCATAGTGTCTTTCATGATTTTAGGGGTTTTTTTATGTTTTTAGTGTTTTTTTGTTTTTAGAATTTTTTAGGGATTTTTTAGTATATTCATAGGTTTTCAGGGTTTTTAGGGGTTTTGATGGATTTTAGGTATTTTATGGTTTTTCTAATTTTGAGGGTTTTTTTTATATTTTAGGGCTTTAAATCTTTTTATATTTTTAACAATTTAGTGTTTTTTTGGGTTTTATTGTTTATAGAGGTTTTTTGGGTTTTTTGGGTATTCAGTGTTTTAATGGTTTTTATGGGTTTTATAGATTTTAGGTGGTTTACGTGTTTTTGAGTGTTTTAGGGATTTAGATTTTTTTGTTTTTTTGGATTTTATGTTTTTTTATAATTTTAAGGATTTCTTACTATTTTTATGGGTTTTTAAATTTTTAGATATTTTTAGGGGGTTTTAGGATTTTTATTGTTTTTAGGGGTTTCGGTTTTTTTATGGTTCATGGGGGATTAGGTTTTTTAGTCATTTAAGATTTTTAGGGTTTTATCATTTTTTACTTTTTAGGGGTTTTAAGTGTTTTTAGATTTTTTTGCTGTTCCTATATCTTTTTAGTGTTTTAGGGTTTTTACATTTTTAATGATTATTTTTTATTTTTTGGGATTTTTATGGTTTATTTTTTTTTGATTTTAGGATTTTTAGTATTTTAAGGGTTTTTAGGTATTTAAATTATTTTATAGTTAAAATGATTTTTTTGGGTTTTTTGTGTCTCGGATTTTATGGTTTTCTTAGTGGTTTTTATGGTTTTAATGGTTTTTAAATATTTAGGGATTTTTAGGGCCTTTAATGATTTTTATGACCATTTAGGGACTTTTTATATTTTGAGGGTTTTTAGTGGTTTTAGGTTTTTTATTATTTATTACTATTTTTTAGGTTTTTGGAGGTGTAAGTGTTTTTATGTGTTAATATTGACATAGGGTTTTTCATGGTTTTATGGATTTTTAATTTTTTTTGGGTTTTTATGGTTTTTTTATTGTTTTGGGGATTTTTAGAGTTTTGGGGTTTTTGGGTTTTTGGGTTTTTGGGTTTTTAGGGTTTTTTTTAGTTTTTTTGGGTTTTAATGGTTTTTTCGGTATTTTAATTGGTTTTTTTGTTTAAAGAGTTTTAAGAGCTCTTAGAGGTTTTTAGTGTTTTTATGGGTATTTATGGTATTTTAATGGGTTTAGGTGTTTTATTATTCTTAGGGGTTTTAGGGTCTTTTAGTATTTTAGATATTTTTAGGTTTTTTTGGGGTTTGAAGCGTTTTATTATTTTTATGGTTTTCTTATGGGTTTTTCAGAAATTTAGGGTTTTATAAGTTTATGGATTATTTAGGATTTTTTTTGGTTTTCAGGGTTTTTAGGAATTTTTAGGGTTTTTAGGGTTTTTTAAGGTTGTATGGTTTTCTAGGTTTTTGACTTTTCTCCATGTTTTTAAAGGTTTTTATTTTTTTATGATTTTATTATTTTCATATGGATTTTTCTTGTTTTCTGGTTTTTTTACTCTTTTAAGTATTTTTTGGTCTTTTTTGTTTTATAATGATTTTTAGGGTTTTTATATACTTTTGGGGGTTTAGGGGTTTTTAGGGATAGAGGGGTTTTTTGTTTTTAGGGTTTTTGGGTTTTTTATGTATTTAGGTTTTTTTAGTTTTTTAGGTTTTAATGTTTTTCTTAGGTTTTTTTTTTGTTTTCAGGTATTTTATATTTTAGGTATTTTTAATTTTTTTAGTATTTTTTTGTTATTTAGTGTTTTTATGGATTTTGAGGTTTTAATTATTTTTAAGAGTTTTAGTAATTTTTTTAGTTTTCTTAGGTTTTATCAGTTTTTAGGTTTTTATGACTTTGATATTATTTTTCTAGGTTTTTATAGTTTTTTATTTTTTAGGGATTCATAGGTATTTTTGGATTTTAAATTATTATTTGCCTATTCAGTTATTTTGATGGGATTTCAGGTATTTTTGGGTATTTTTCTTTTTTGGGTTTGTTGGGTTTTTTTTTAATTTTTTAATGGATTTTGATGTTTTTAGGGTTTTTTAGCATTTTAAGTGGTTTTAAGGGTTTTTACTATTATAGTAGTTTTTTAGGTTTTTATGGTTTTAGTTTTTTTGTGTTTTTTTTGTTTTTAGGGAGTTTTTCATTTTTTAGGTTTTTAAGGGGTTTAATCATTTTAACATTTTATGGTTTTCTTAGGGTTTTTCATGGATTATGTGTTTTTTCAGTTTTTATGGTTTCTTATAAATTTTGTAGGATTTTTATGTTATTAGGGGCTATAGGGAGTTTCAGGGTTTTAGTGGTCTTTAAAGTTTGGGGGGGTTTACAGTTTTAAGCATTATTAATGTTTTTTGGGGTTTGGTGTGTTTTTGTGGTTTTGTGGTTTTCTTTTGTTTTATCATGGTTTTTATGGGATTTTTTTTGTTTTTTTGGGATTTTAGGAACTTTTTAGTATTTTTATGGTCTTTAGGGTTTTTATGGATTTTTGGGGGGTATTAGGGGTTTTAGGGTTTTTAGTGTTTTTATGTTTTTTAGTTTTTTTAAGTTTTTGGTGGTTTTATGTTCTTTTAGTTTTATAATATTTTCATAGTTTTTTAAGGGTTTTGGTTTTTTACATTTTTTGGTTTTTATGTATTTTTAGGTTTTTATTGGTTTTTTTGTTATTATGGATTTTTGAGCTTTTTGGAGTTTTATGCTTTTTCTGGGTTTTTTGGTTCTTTCAGTTTTTAAGGGGTTTGAGGTTTTTTATTGTTATTGAAAAATTTTATGGATTTAAAGGGGTTTTATAGATTTAAGGGGGTTTTTAGGGTTTTATTGGGGTTTTATGGTTTTCATTATTTTTATGGATTTTAGGGGTATTTTGATCTTTTAAGGGTTATAATGTTTTAATCATTTTAGGGGTTTTATGTGTTTTTAGCGTTTTATTTATTTTTATGAATTTCAGGGTTTTTTTGGATTTTTTATATTTTTAGTGATTTTTAGAGATTTGTTTTGGGTTTTTTGGGTTTTTAGGGGGTTTTGGGATTTTGATAGTTTTAGGCATTTTTATGGTTTTTAGGTGTTTATGTTTTTTTATCATTTTTTAGGTTTTCAATGGTTTAAATTATTTTTAGTTTTTTATCATTTTCTTATGGTTTTTAGGGATTTATGGGTTTTACATTCTCATGGATTTTTATGTTTTTTTCAGATTTAAATGGTTTTTAGTGATTATGAGTTTTTTTTCTGTATTTTGTGTTTTTAGGGTTTTTTGGTTTTTTAGTTTTTTGGGATTTTATGTTTTTTAGGTCTTTAATTATTTTATTTTATTTTTTAAATTTTTTTATTTATTTAAAGGCGTTTTAGAGTTTTTAGTGGTTTATGGTTTTTCTTAGTTTTCAGGGTCTTTTGGTTTTTAGAGGTTTATGGTTAATATGGGTTTTTAGGGTTTTTACTGCCTTTTGGGTTTTTTGATGTTTTGTAGGTTTTAGGGTTTTAAATGTCTTTAGGTATTTAATATTTTATTATGATTTTCCTAGTTTTTTTGGTTTTTTTTATTTATGTAGATTTTTAGGGATTTTTAGGATTTTTATTGTTTTTAGTAATTTTAAGAATTTTGAGTTTTTTTGGGTTCTTAGGGTTTTTAGGGTTTTTAATATTTTGGGGTTTTATATGTTTTTTGGATTCTATGTTTTTCATAGGTTTTTTCATGGGTTTTATGGGTTTTTATGTTTTTAGGAGTTTTATGGATTTATTAGATTTAAAGGGTTTTGGGGTTTTCATGTATTTTATGGTTTTGTGGGGTTTTAGCATTTTTTTAGATGTTAGGGTTTTATGTTTGTTTAGATTTTAGTAAAAATTTTATTGGTTATAGCATTTTATTGTATTAGTGGTTTTAGGGTTTTATGCGTTTTTAGGGTTCTGTAAATTCTTTAGGGGTTTTAAGGTTTTTTGGGGGTTTTGGGGGGGGGGGGGTTTATCATTTTTAGGATTTTTATGTGTTTTTAGGTTTTTATAGTTTTCTTATGGTTTTTCAGGGTTTTAGGGTTTTTATTTTTTTACGAATTTGTTTTGGAATTTTTAGTTATTTGGATTTTGGTTTTTTGGCTTTTTAGGTTGTTTTTTGGTTTTGGGTGGGGGGGGGGGGTTAGTTTTTAGTGGTTATAAAGTTTTGTAAGAATTTTTATCATTTTTAGAGATTTTATTTGTTTTTAGAGTATTTATTGGTTCTTTAGGGTTTAATAGGAGTTTTGGGGTTTTATGGTTTTAAGGATTTTACGGTTTTCTGGTGTAGTATGGGTTTTATGGTTTTTTAGTGTTCTAAAGGTTTTTATATATTTTATGTTTTTAGTCATTTAAATTTTATTTCAGTTTTTTATGTTTTTCTTAAATGTTTTTAAGGTTTTTAATGTTTTTTTACATTTTTTGGTATTTTTATGTCTCTTTTAGTATTTTAATGGATTTGGGTGTTTTAGGGATTTTGAGGGTTCCTAGTTTCCTTAAGGGTTCTTATCAATTTTTGGGTTTTTAGGTGGTTTTTTTAAGTTTTCATTATGGATTTCAATAATTGTAGGATTTATTACATTTTTATGGATTTATAGGTATTTTGTGGGTTTCTCATGGTTTATTACTATTTTCAAGGATTTTGAGAGTGTTTAGGGTTTTTTGGTTTTTAGGGATTTTTTAGAGTTTTTAGGATTTTTATTATTTTTTAGATTTTTTATATTCATTGAGGTTTAATGGATATGTAGATTTTTTGTTGATTTTTTGGGTTTTAGGGGTTTTTATGGTTTTATGGGTTTTAATGGTATTTAGGGGATCATATAGATTTTAGGTTCTTTAAGGGTTTTTAGAATTTTTAGTTTTTTAGTTTTTTATGTGTTTTCATGTTTTAAATGTTTTCTTCTGTTTTTAGGGGTTTTTGGGAGGTTTTTTTACATTTTAATATACTTTTAGATATTTTTATGGTTTTTTTGTTTTTTAGGGTTTTTAATGATTTAGTTGTTTTATGTATTTTTATGGTTTTTGGGGGTTTTAAGGTTTGTGGCTATTTTAGGGTTTTAATGGGTTTTAAGTGTTTTTAATTTTTTTTGGGGGTTTTATGGTTTTTATTTATTTTAGGGTTTTAATGCTTTTTAAGTGTTTTTAAATTTTTTTTTGGGGGTTTTCAAGGTTTTTAGGGTTATTTACATTTTAGGGATTTTATGGGCATCTTTGGAATTTTTATGGTTTTTAGGGATTTTAGGGATTTTGAGGGTTTTCGGGATTTTAGGGTTGTTAAATTTTTTGTGTTTTTTTAGTAGTTTTTTTGGTTTTCATGGTTTTTATGGTTATTTAGAGTTTTTAACATTTTTAGGGGTTCAATGGAATATTAGTGATTTTAGTGGTTTTTATGGTCTTTAGGATTTTAGGTTTTTTATTATTCTATGGGTTTAATGGTTTTTATAGTATTTTAGGGTTTTTTTATTTTTGGGTTTTAGGGTTTTTAAATGTTTTTGGGGTTTTATGGATTTCTTAGAGGATTTTATAATTTTTAGGATTTTTAAAATTTTCATGTATTTTTAGGAATTTTTTCATTTTTTTATTTTTAGGGTGTTTAGGGATTTTATGGTTTTTGGGGTTTTTAAAATTTTTAATGTTTTCTAAGGGGGTTTGTGTGTTTCTATATTTTTATTGTTTTATTAGCATCTTTCAAGGTTTTGGGTTTTTTAATTTTATAAGGATTTTTAGAGATTTTTTATGATTTTCATGGGTTTTTTGCGGTTTTTAGGGATTTTGAGGGGTTTTTGGTTATTTTGGGGCTTTATGTTTTTTTAGTGTTTTATTCCAAGATTTTATGGTTTTTAGGTTTATTAGGATTTTTAGATTTTTACTAGTTCTTAGTGTTTTTTTAATTTTCAGTGGTTTTTAAGGTTTTAATTGGTTTCTAGGTTTTTTAATGGTTCTTTGGGGTTTTATAGTTTTTACGGGGTTCTAGGGTTTTTAGAATTTTTAATTTTTTTGGGTTTTGATTTTAATTAGGTTTTTATGGATTTATTAGGGATTTTTAGGGTTTTAGGGGTTTTTTACATTTTTAGCGATTTTTAGGGATTTTTAGGATTCTTATGGTTTTTTGGGTTTAAGGATTTTGAAGGGTTTTAGGAATTTTTCGGGGTTTTAATGTGTTTTTGGGATTTTTGGTTTTTTAGGGGTTTTAAGGGATTATATGATCTTAGTTTTTTCTTAGGTTTTTTCAAGGTTTTAAGGGTTTTTTACATTTTTAGGGATATTAAATATTTTTATGGATTTTTTGGGTTTTAAGGTATTTTTAGGAATTTAGCCCTTTTAGGGTTTTTTATGATTTTAGTATTTTTTAGGTTTTGGGAGGATTTTAGTGTTTTTAGGCATTTAATGTTTTCTTAGGGTTTTTTAGGGTTATTAGGTTTTTTATGTTATTTGGTATTTTTATTGATTTTTTATATTTTTTTAGTGTTTTTTTGTATTTTGGGATTTTGAAGGTTTTATCATTTTTTATGGATTTTAGGGTTTTTAGTGTTTGTAGTATTTTTAATATTTTTATGGGTTTTATGTGCTTTTAGGTTTTTAATGTTTTCTTAGGTTTTTAGATCTTTTATGTTTTTTATATTTTTTAAGATTATTAGGGAAATTATTTATCGGTTTTAGGGTCGTTGTGATTTTTAGGGTTCATATGGTTTTAGTTATTTTAGGGTTTTAGGGGTTTTAAGGTTTTTAGAGGTTTGTATATTTTTAAGGTGTATTAGGGTTTTTATGGTCTTTTAGGGGTATTAACATTTTTAGGTTTTCTTGGAATTTAATGTTTTTTAGCTTTCTATGGTTTTCACATGTTTTTTTGGGATTATTAGGTCTTTATGGATTTTAGGTCTTTTTTTGGATTTTTTTAGGGTTTTAGAGATTTTGAGGGGGTTTAGAGTTTTTTAGTTTTTCATGTTTTGTAGGGTTTTAGAATTTCTAGGTTTTAGGGGTTTTAAGTGTTTTTATGTTCTTACAGTTTTCTTAGCGGTTTTCATGCCTTTCAGGGCATTTTATATTTTTAGATATTTTTAGGTGTTTTCTATTTTTTTATCATTTTTAGGTAATTTTCAGATATTGATCTGTTTTATTGTTTTTTAGGGGTTTTTGGGTTTTTAGGTTTTTTAGATTTTTTAGGTGTTCTAAGATTTTATATATTTTTAAGGTATTATTAAGGTTGTTCTGTGTTTTTTGGGGTTTTTATGGTTTTTTACATTTTAGGGATTTCAAGGTATTTTTTAGGATTTCTATGGTTTTTGGGTTTTTAGTTATTTTTATTGTTTTTATGGATTTATGTTTTTTCATGGTTGTTTTCATTTTTTATGTTTTGGTGGGGAGGGGGGTTAAGTGTTTTTAGGATTTTAAGTTTTTCTTATGAATTATTCAGGGTTTTTAGTGTTTTTGTATTTTTGGAGATTTTTAGGGTTTTTATGATTTTAATAGTTTTTCATGTTTGTAAGGATTTTTTGAGATTTTATAGTTTTTTAGGGTTTCTATGGGATTTTTTGATTTTTAGGGGTTTTTTAGGTTTTTTATCATTTTATTGTTTTTAGAATGTTTTAATGTTTTTAGGTGTTTAAATACTTTTTATAGTTTTTTTGGCATTTTTTGGTTTTTATTTGTTTTTTTTTTGGTTTTTAGGTGTTTTGGGGTTTTAAGGTTTTTTTTTATGTTTTTATCATTTTTTTATTTTTAGTGTTTTAATTTTTTTAGGTTTTTAAGGTTTCTAAAGGGTTTTTTGGGTGTTTAGGTTTTTTTCTGTTTTTAAGGGTTTTATGTTTTTTTAATTTTTTTTGCTTTCATATGGTTTTATGGTTTTAAGAGTTTTTTACATTTTTATAGGTTTTTATGCATTTTTAGGATATTTATAGATTTTTAGGGTCTTCGGAATTTTTATGCTATAAAAGTTTTTTTAGGGTTTATAGGATTTTTATCATTTTTTATGTTTTCATGCATTTTATGGGTTTATTGGTTCTTCATATATTCATATGATTTTTCAGGGTTTTGGGGATTTTACATTTTTTTGGATTTTTAGGTATTTATTAGGTTTCTTATGGGGTTTTGGGTTTTTAGGGTTTTTAAGGTGTTTTAGAGTTTTTAGGATTTTTTTTAATTTTTTGGGTTTTAATAGTTTTTTGAGTTTTTAAGGGTTATTATTTTTTTAGAGTATTTAAAAATTTAAGGGGTTTAAAGGTTTGTAGATTTTTTATTTGGTTTTTGGGTATTTATGGTGTTTTAGGGGTGTTAAGGTTTTTTTTGGTTTTTTGGGGCTTTTTGAGTTTTCAGGACATTTAGGGTTTTATAGTTTAAATGGTTTTTTGGGGATATTAAGTTTTTTTATATTTTTAATATTTTCATAGGTTTTTTTAGGTTTTATATGTTTTCTTTGTTTTTTTCATGATTTTCACAAGTTTTTTAGGATTTAAATGGCCTTTTATTATTTTTTTGGAATTTTGTTGGTTTTTATTGTTATTAGCTGTTTTTAGGTTTTTTAATGCTTTTAGGTTTTTAACGGTTTAATGACTATTTTTTTAAGGTTTTTTATGGTTTTTCAATAAATATAGGGTTTTTTCATATTTAGATATTTTTAGGGGTTTTATGACTTTTATGATTATTTTGGTTTTTAGGTATTATGAGAGTTTTTTGACTTTTTTACGGTTTTAGGGTTTTTATGGATTGTGGGGGTTTTAGAATTTTTTTAGTTTTTATGGGTTTTAATTTGTTTTAGAGAATTTTATTAATTTTTTGTGTTTAAATCGTTCTTATATTTTAGATGATTTTAGGGGTTTTTATATTTTTATGGGTTACAGTATTAAGCTCTTTTAGGGGTGTTCAATTTTTTTTTGATTTTTATGGGTTTTAAGTGTTTTTATGGTTTTATGGTTTTCTTAGTGTTTTAAATTTTTTTAGGATTTTATGTTTTTTATGTTTTTTTATTTTTTAGGGTTTTTCTAGTTTTTAGTGTTTTATGGTTTTAATGATTTTTAACATTTTATGGGTTTAAGATTATTTTATAGTTTTTGTTTTTATGGGTTTTCGCGGTTTTTAGGCTTTCTTAATGTTTTTAGGGGGTTTTAGGTTTTTAGGGGATAATATTCTTTTCGAGATTTTATAATTTTTGTAGTTTATTAGGGGTTTTATGTGTGTTAGGGTATTAAGGATGTGTGGGGGTTATTAGGGTTTTTAGTGTGTTTTATGTTTTTAGGTATTCTTAGGGATTTTTTTGGATTTTAATGTTTTTAGGGTTTTAATAGATTTTGAGTGGTTTTAGGGTTTTTATTGGTTTTTAATTTTTATTTATTTTAGGATTTTTTTTTGGATTTTTATCGTTTTTGGGGTTTTTAGGTATTTGAGGTTTTTTTTGTTTTCAGGGGTTTTGGATTTTTATGGGTTTTAGAGTTTTTTTGTTTTTAGGAGTTTATGGGTTTTTAGATTTTTTTTTTGTTTTTAGTGGTTCAAAGAGTTTTTAGAATATTTTTAGAGGATTGTTAGGCTGTTTAAAGTTTTTATGGTTTTTAGGATTTTTATGGGTTTTACCATATTTTAGGGTTTTTTAGATTTTTAGGGTCTTTTAGGATTTTTTAGTTTTTTTGGGTGTTTTAATTATTTAAAGGTTTTTATGTTTTTATAAAGGTTTTTTAGGATTTTTATGGTTTATTAAATTTTATTGAGTTTTTTTGTGCTTATTTAAGAATTTTTTGGTTTTAGGGACTTTAGATATATTGATGGTGTTTAGGTATTTTAGGAATTTATAGGATTTTTAATTTTTTTTTAGGTTTTGGTGGTTTGAAGTGTTATTAGGTTTTTATGTTTTTTTCTTTTTATCGTTCCAAGGGGATCTAACATTTTTAGGTATTTTTTAGGATTTTTATTGGTTTTGGTGTTTTTTCAATTTTTTATTTTTTTTATTTTTTTAGAGTCTTAATGTTTTCATGGGTTTTCTTGTTTTTTATGAGGTTTTTTATTTTTTAGGGTGTTAAGGTTTTTTAGAGTTTTTATTGTTTTTAGGGGTTGAAAGTGTTTTTTAGAGTTTTTAGTGAGTTTTTATGGGTTTAAAGGGGTTTTATTTTTAAGGGTTTTATTCTATTTAGGGTTTAACGGTTTTATGGTTTTTGGGTTTCTTATGTATTCTTAGGGTTTTTAGCATTTGGGTTTTTTTAGCTGTTTTAAGTGTTTCTTGGATTTTATGGGTTTTTATGAATTTTTTGGGTTTTAGGGTTTTAAATGTTTTTAGGAATTTTTTAGGATTTTCTATGTAGTTTTATGGTTTTATGGTTATTAATGACTTTTAGGGTTTCATGATTTTAGTATTTTAGGATTTTTATTCTATTTTGTATTTTTAGGGGTTTTTTTCATTTTTTTATTTTTACAGTTTTTATGATTTTATTATTATTTTTATAGGTTTAATGATTTTTAGAGTATTTTTCAGTGGTTTATGGGTTTCAAGGTTTTTAAGGGTTTTTAGGGTTTTAGTGGTTTTTATGTTCATTCTAGGGTTTTTAGTGTTTTTTGGTTTTATAGATGTTTTAATAACTTTTATGTTTTTAGGTTTTTCTTAGGGTTTTTAGGTCGTTTATGTTTTTTATGTTTCTAGGGATTTTAAGTGTTTTTATAAAAAAATTTATGGTTTTTTTATTATTACGAATTTTGGTTATTTAGGTTTTTAGGGTTTTTATCATTTTTAGGCTTTTAAGGGTTTTATTTTTTTATGTTTTTATGGTTTCCTTAGGTTTTTAAGGATTTTAATGTTTTTTAAATTTTAATAGGTTTTTTTCATTTCTATTGGATTTTATGGGGGTTTTAGTTTTTTAGGTATTTTGAGAGTTTTTAGGGTGTTTAGGGTATTGTTATTTTAATAGAGTTTTGGGTATTATGGTTTTTTTAGTTTTTTAGGGTTCTTATTATTTTTATAATTATTTATGGTTTAAGGGGTTCAAAGGGTTTTTTGTGTTTTTAATGGGTTTTGTGGTTTTAATGTGTTATTATGTTTTTTAATGTTTTTAGTGGTTTTTATGTTTTTAGGGTTTTAGGGTGTTTCATGTTTATTTTGGGTTTTTAGATTTATATCATTTTTAGGTTTTTATGTTTTGAAAGTATTCTTAGGTTTTTTTAGTGTTTTTAGGGTGTTCATGTATTTTACATATTTTTAGGGGTTTTTTGGATTTTTTTGTTTCTTATGGTTTTTAGTGATTTTGAGGGACTTTATGATCTTCAGGTTTTTTAGAGTGTTTATGAAATTTTTGGGTATTTGAGGTTTTTTATGTCTTTAAGGGGTTTTAATGTATTAGCAATATTTTTAATGTTTTTATATGTCATAAATTTTTTAAGAGGTTTTAGTTATTTTTATGTTTTTAATGGGTTAAGGGTCTTTAATGTTTTTATGGATTTTTATTATTTTTAGAGGATTTTAGTTTTTAGGGTCCTCTAGGTTTTGTAGGGTTTTTAGCGTCTTAGGTTTTTATGGTTTTCTTATAGGTTTTGGGGTTTTTTTTGTTTTTAAAATTTTTACGAATTTTTAAGTGTTTTTAGTATTTTTATGGGTTTGAAGGGTTTTTGGGATTTTGGGAGTTTTTTGGGTTTTATGTGGTTTTATTGGGGTTTTATCAATTTTTTGGTTTTTTGGGATATTAAGGGTTTTTAGGTATTTTAGGTTTTCTTATGGGTTTTAAGTGTTTTTAGGGTTTTTTTTGTATTTAGGTATTTTAAGGGATCTTTTTGAGTTTTTATGGTTTTAGGGTTTAATGGATTTTGGGTTGTTTTAGTGTTTTTCAGGGTTTTTCATGTTTTTTTGGGGTTTTTTAAATTTTTGTAGTTTTTAAGATTTTTTAGAGTTTTTAACATTTTTAGAGGTATTAATGGATTTTAGAGTTTTTAGTGGTTTTTATAGTTTTATGGGGTTTTAGGTTTTTTTAAATTTTTATGGGTTTTTATTTCTTTTTTAGGTTATTAGGTTTTCTAGAATAATTTAAGCTTTTTTGTTTTTTAGCATTTTCTATGTTTTTTGGGGTTTAACTATTTGTAGGTTTTAATGTTTTTCTTAATATTTTTTATGGTTTTAGGGGTTTTAATGTTTTTTTGGTATTTTTAGTGCATTTAATTTTTTTTAGTTTTATGGGTCGTTATATATTTTGAGGGTTTTTATGGGTTTTTAGTTATTTTTTGGTTTTTTATATTTTTTAAGCTTTTAAGGGTTTTTAGTGTTTTTTTATGTTTACTTATGGTATTTCAGGGTTTTAGGGTTTTTTACAATTTTAGAGATTTATAGGGATTCTTCTTATTTTTATTAATTTTATGGATTTTCATGGTTTTTACGGTTTTTGGGGGTTTCAGGTTTGTTATGGTTTTTTTTTCTTTTCGGTTTTTTACAGTTTTTATGTATTTTTTATTTTTTTAATGTTTTTAGTGTTTTAATTGGTTTTTAGAGTTTTTAGTGATTTTTAGTATTTTTATGAGGTTTTTAGGGGTTTACAAGGGTTTAAGTGGTTTTAGGGTTTTTAGGGTTTTATAGCCCTTTTAGGTTTTTATCATTTTTTATGTTTTTTAATAGTTTTAAGTGTTTTTAGGTTTTTAGGATTTTCTTATATTTTTTCAATATTTTTCATTGTTTTTTAAAATTTTAGGGATTTTTTGAGATTTTATATTTTACGGGGATTGGGGTTTTATGGATATTTTCCATTATTAGGGTTTTTTTTGTTTTTATGGGTTTTTGGGATTTATTTTTCATCTTTTAGGATTTGTAAAGTTCATAGGTGTTCAAAAGGTTTCAATATTTTTTTTTGATATTTTGGATTTTATGGGTTTTATATTTTGTATTGGTTTTATGTTTTTATGAGGTTTTAAAAAAAATTAGGGTATTTTATTGTTTTAATGCAGTTTTAGTGTTTGTGGGGTCTTTTTTAGGGGTTTTAGGGTTTTTACTGTTTTAGGGGATTTGGGAGTTTTTGGCTTTTTACATTTTCTTATAGGTTTTAATGGTTTTTAATGTTCTTTATATTATAGTTTTTTTTAATTATTTTTTTATAGTTTTTAGGGTTTTATTGATTTAGAATGGTTTTTAGTGTTTTTATTGTTTTCAGTGGCTTTAGAGTATTTTTTGTTTATATGTGTTTTATGTGTTTTTATTTTTTTTATGTTTTCATTGGGGTTTCCAAGGTTTTTATGGGTTTTTATGTTTCTGGATATTTTTGGGGTTTTTTAGGATTTTTATGATTGTTTATGGTTTTATGTATTTTTAGTGTTTTTAGGGTACTTTATGGTTTTATGTTTATTTTGGGTTTCTTATCATTCTTTAGTTTTTTGCAGTTTTAAATTTTTTTAGTGTTTTTAAAAAAATTTAGGGTTTTAAAGGCATTTTATTGTTTCTAATAGTTTTAAGAGATTTTTTGGGATTATGGTATAAATATTTTAGGTGGTTTTACGAAATTTTGGGTTTGATATGTGTTTTAGAGTATTTTTAGGGGTTTTTATCATTTTTTTTGTTTTTTGGGGATTTTAATTCACTTTAGGATTTCAAGTTTTTCATAGGGATTTCAGGGTTTTATAGTTTTTTAGGTTTCTAGTGTTTTTTTGACTTTTTAGAAATTTAATTGGTTTTAGGGTTTATGGATTTTGAGGGTTTTTAGGATTTTTATGGTTTTAGGGTTTTTTAGGGTTTTTAGTGAAAAACCAATGTTATAATTTGAAAAGATAAAATTAGGTAAATATAGGGAATGATTGATTTATTATAGATAAAATTTCATATCAACATCGGTGATCTATAGCTGCAAATCCTTGAACTCGCTCCCATCAACAGTACACCCAATGGAGTCGTAGGTCTAAAGGATCTCCATTATAGTGCCAAAAAATTCCTTGGATAAGGATATTGACTACATGAACCTGGTGAATTTGATCACTTCGTCCAGCCATATGTTGTTTTTTGGCTTGATGTTTTTGTCTGGTTACGGTTATGCCCAAGCTCCTTTGAAGACTTGATGATAAGAGTGGTGGAAGAAGGGCTGACTGTTACCTTCACCTTCCTGTTCTGTATAGTTATCATGACCATAATGTTGATCCCTTCACATCACTGTAAGTTTTATTGGTGATTTAATCTCTGATCTTCATTATAAAGAGAACGAGAGAAAAAATCTTGGGAGTGAGGGAGCTGGCGGCACCAACCACACCTCGCATCACCCGAACGTACATCTACAAAACCTATGAGGCATCCAATTTAGGTGAAATCTTTAAAGTAGTTATGGGTTTTTGTGTTTTTCGGTTTTTTATTTATTTAATGTTTTTTCAGTTTTTAAGTTTTTCTAAGGTTATTTCATGGTTTTTATTGTTTTTTATGTTTTTATATATTTTTATGGGTTTTTAGCAATTTTATGGTTTTTTATCCCTTTTATGGATTTTGAGGT
The DNA here is from genome assembly GCA_963277665.1 of Viscum album. Taxonomy (NCBI): domain Eukaryota; kingdom Viridiplantae; phylum Streptophyta; class Magnoliopsida; order Santalales; family Viscaceae; genus Viscum; species Viscum album. The sequence continues at coordinate 1,959,439,529 of OY728127.1, forward strand.
ATTTACAGAGGTTTAGTATTTTAGGGTTTTAAATTTTTTATATTTTTTTAGGATTTTTAATGTGTTATGAGTTTTTAAAATTTTTATGGGTTTAAAGGGTTTATAGAGCTTTTAGGGGTTTTTTGGGTTTTTAGATTTTTTCTGGTTTTTATGGTTTTTTAGGCATTATATGGGTTTTAAGTGTTTTTATGTTTTTTATGGGTTTTAGAGTTTTTAACATTTTAGTTATTTGTATGTATTTTGTAATTTTTTATGTATTTTAGAGATTTTAGGGATTTTAGTTATTTTGAGGGGTTTTAGGTTTTTAGGGTTATTATGATTTTTGCATTTTTTTGGGGTTTTTTTAGATTTATGGGGTTTTATGGGTTTTTAGAGTGTTATAAATTTTTATGGGTTTAAATGGTGTAACATATTTTAGTTGTTTTTTTGTTTTTATATGCTTTTAGGTTTTTATGGTTTTGAAGTGTTTTTATGGTTTTTAGGGTTTTTAGATTTTTAAGTGGTTTTTTAGGTTTTTAGCATTTTTAGTTGTTTTTAGTGGGTTTTTTTTAATGTTTTCTTATTTTTTTAAGGTTTCTTTATTAGTAGGTATTTTTAGGTATTTTTGATGATTTTTATTAATTTTAGGTTTTGGTGGTATTTTGAGGGGTTTTTTTGATTTTTTTGAGGTTTTTTGGTTTTTTGGAAGTTTTTTGGCTTTTAGGTAAATTTTTTAGTAGTAAGGGGTTTTTTAAGGTTTTTATCATTTTTATCGATTTTAGGGGTTTCAAAGGTTTTTATAATTTTTAGTGATTTTATTGTTTGTTTTGGTTTTGGATGGTTTTGTGGGTTTTAATATTTTTTGGGCTTTTTAGGGAGGTTTAGAATTTTTAGTGCTTTTTCTGTTTTTAGGGGTTTTATTTATTTTTATTTTATGGTTTAATTATGTGTATTCAGGTTTTTAGAATTCTTACGCTCTTTGGAATTTTTTTATTTTTTTTGGGATTTTAGTATTTTTAGAAATTTTGTGGGGTTTTATGGTTTTTTATGTATTTTAGGGTTTTTATGTTTTTAAGGTATTTTAGAATTATTTAACATTTATTGGGGTTAAAATAGTTTTTATATTTTTTAGTTGTTTTTATAGTTTTTATTAGCTTTAGGGAATTTAATTTTTAGGTGTTTTTTGGTTTTTTTGGTTTTTTTGTTTTTTAGGGAATTTTTAGGGTTTGAAACATTTTTGAGGTTTCTTTGAGCTTAATTGTTTTTAGTATTTTATGTTTCTTATAGTGTTTTTCATTATTATGAGGGTTTTTACTATTATTAGTCTTTTTGGGTTTTTTTTAATTTTTATCGTATTTAATCATTTATAGGGCTTTTGGGGGTTTTTTGGTTTTTATGTTTTTAGGGTATTTATGGTTTTTTGGGGGGTTTTAGAGGGATTTTTGGAGTTTTTAGGGTTTTATGGTTTTTTAGTGTTTGTTAACACTTTTTGGGGTTTAAAGGGTTTTTAGATTTTTATTGGTTTTTAGACCATTTATGGGCTTTCAGGGCTTTTAATTTTTTCAGGGGTTTTATGGTTTTTAGGGTTTTTAGGAATTTTAGGGTTTTTAGAAGTTTTTAGGTTTTTTGGGGTTGTAATTTTTTTTATGTTTTTATGGTTTTCTTAGGGTTTTTTAGGTTTTTATGGGTTTTTATGTTTTTATTGATTTTAAAGATGTTTTTTGGATTTTTATGTGTTTTATGGGTTCTAAGTATTTTGTGGGGTATTAGGGGTTTTAATTGTTTTTATAGTTTTTAATATTTATAGGGGTTTAAAGGGTCTTTATAGTGTTTAGTGGGTTTTAGTTTTTTAATGGGGTTTTAATTTTTTTAAGGTTTTTAGGGGATTTTATGGTTTTATGGTGTTTTTGGGTTTTAGGGTCCTTTATTGTATTTTAAGAGTTTTTATATTTTTTAGGTTTTTATGGGTTTTATTTTTTTTAGGTTTTTATAGTTTTCTTAGGTGTTTTCAAGGTTTTAGGGTTTTATATTTTTAGTCATTTGATAGATTTTTAGGATTTTTATGGGTATTTGTTTTTTAAGGATTTTGAGGGGTTTTAGATTTTTTAGGGGGTTCAAGGACATTTAGCACTTTTGGTGTTTTTTATTTTTTTAGGTGTTTCATTTGTTTTTTTTTATATTTTCAATTTTTTCAGTGGAATTTTCAATGATTTAGGTTTACTTTGTTTTTAATGAATTTTATGGATTTTGAGGATTTTTGTGTGTTTTTAGAGATCTTTTGTTTTTTAGGGATCTATTTTTTTTTATGGTTTTATTTGGGATTTTAGGGTTTTGATGAGTTTTAGGGTTTTTATGGTTTTCATAGGTTCTAATGTTTTTAGGGGATTAAATGGTGTTTAGATATTTATTTTCTTTTTTGGTTTTATGGGTTTTTTGATTTTTTAAAGTGTTTAGGGGTTTCTTTATTTTTTGGGGTCTTAATAATATTTTGGGTCTTTTAGGGTCTTTATGTTTTTAAAAAAATTAGGGTTTTAAGAATTTATAATTGTTTTAGGTTTTTATGGTATTTATTTTTATTTTTTTTATGGATTTTAGGTTTTTATGTTTTTTTAGTGGTTCTATAGATTCTTTTGGGTTTTAGTGGTATATATGTTATTTTAGGGTTACTACATTTTTTTAAGTATTTTAATTGTTTTTTAGGGTTTTAAATTTTTTTTAGGGGTCTTCAGGGTTCTTAGGATTTTTTATGTTTTTTGGGATTTTTAGGGATTTTTTAGGATTCTAATTATGATTGAGTTTTTAGGGATTTTTAGATTTTTTAACGGTGTTTTATGACTTTTTTAGTGTTTCTTTGAGATGTTTAGGGGTTTTATGTTTTTTATTGTTTTTATCATGTTTAGGGGTTTAATTGGTTTTTAGAGTTTTAAATAGGATTTTAGGGTTTTTATTGGGTTTTAATGTTTTTTATGATTTTTAGGTGTTTTTATGGGTTTTACTGGGTTTTAGGGTTTTTTGTGTTCTTTTAGGGGTTTAGGGTATTTTTATGGGTTTAAATGTTATCCTATATTTATTCGGGGTTTTCATGTTTTTTTTTATGTTTTTAGTTTTTTTTATAATATTTTAAGGATTTTTATGATCCTTTATTGTTTTTAGTGTTTTCCTCAGGGTTTTCAGAGTTTTTAGGGATTTTTAGCATTTTTATGGTTTTACTAGGTGTTTTCTACTTTTTCTGTGTTTTTTATGTTTTTTGGGATTTTTTGAATATTTTTGGATTTTTATCGGTTTTAGGGTTTTCATGGATTCTGAGGATATTTAGTGGTTTTATTGGTTTTTAGTGTTTTTTGTTTTCTTTGGGGTTTATGGTTTTTTAACTATTTAACAATTTTGGGGGATTAAAGGGGTTTTAATGTTTTTATTTTTTATGGTGTTTATGGGATTTTAGGAAATATTATGTTTTTAGGGGTTCTATAGATTTTAAGTGGGTTAAGGGTTTTAGGGACTTTTAGTATTTTTTAATGGATTTTAATGTTTTTATGGTTTTATGGGTTTTAAGTGTTTTTAGGTTTTTGTGGTTTTATTATGGTTTTTTCCTGGCTTTTAGGGTTTTTTACGTTTTAAGGGTTTGTATGGTTTGTTAGTATTTTAATGGGTTTTAGGGTTTTATGAATCTTTAGGTTGTTTATGGTTTTATGGTTTTTATGGTTTTTGGTGTTTTTTATTTTTTTTAGGGGTTTAAGTGTTTTTATACTTTTAAGGTTATCTTTGGGTGTTTCGGTGTTCTAGGATTTTTGATTTTTAGCGAATTTTAGTTATTTTTTATGTATTTATGGTTTTTAGAGATTTTAAGGGTCTTTTGGGTTTTTTGGGTTTTTATGGTTTTTTGGGTTTGTAGGGGTTTTTTTTGAGTTTTTAGGGGTTTTATGGTTTTTAGAGTATTTTAAGGTTTTGGGCTATTTAAAGGGTATTTAATATTTTTAGTGGTTTTGGGTTTTGTTGGTTTTTATGGGGTTTTAAATTTTTCAAGAGGTTTTATGGTATTTATGTGGTTTTCAGGTTTTTATGGTATTTTTAGTATTTTTAGGGTTTTAGGGGTTTTAAGTGTTTTAAGGTATTTAAGATTTTCTTACAAATTTTCAGTGTTTTTAGGGTTTTACGTTTTTAGGGATTTTTAGTGATTTTTTATAATTTTTATGGGTTTCTATTTTCTATAGCGATTTTGAGGGTTTCAAGTGTTTATTATAATTTTTAAGGTTTTTTCGGCGCTTTTAATGATTTTTGGTTTTTAGGGGTTTTTAGTGTTTTCGCACTTTTAAGGCATTATTAATGGTTTTCAAGTTTTTTAGGGTTTTTAATGTTTGTAGTTATTTTTAAGTATTTTTTTTAAATATTATGGCGTTTTGGTGTTCTAAGGTATTTTGAGGGTTTTTATTTTTTTTAGTGTCTTTAATGGTGTTTAGGGTGTTTATTCTTTTTTATGTTTTTTATGGATTTTATGATTTTTAGGTTATTACTAATTTCTTTGGGGGTTTTATGATTTTAGGTTTTTTTATATTTTAGGGGATATTTATGGAATTTTTTGGATTTTTTAGATTTTATGGGTTTTATGGGTTATATAAATTTGAAAGGTTATTATATTTTTTTAGGGTTTTTATAATTTTTTGGGATTTTTTTTTTTTTTGTAGTTTTTATGGATTTTTGATTTTTTAGAGTTTTTTAACATTTTGACGATTTTAAAGGGTTTTAGTGTTTTTAGTGGTTGTAGGGTTTTTATACGTTTTTTGGGTTTTTAAATCGATTAACTGGTTTTTATTGTTTTTATGGTTTTTGGGGGTTTTGGGGGGTTTTTAGGGGATTTAAGTTTTTTTAGTGACTCTAGGTTTTTAATATTTCTTAGGGTTTTTAGGGGTTTTAATGTTTTCAACATTTTTAGGGATTTTTAGTACTTTTTAAGATACTGGTGGGTTTTTAGGGGTTTTAGGGTTTATAGGGATTTGAGTGTTTTTAGGGTTTTTAGGGTTTTTAGAATTTTAAGGGGTTTAAATTGTTTTTAGTTTCTTAATTTATTCTTACATATTTTTATGTATTTTATGTATTTTATGTTTTTTAGTATTTTTATGGATTTATTAGGTTTTTTTAGTTTTAAGGATGTTCAGGTTTTTTGAGAATTTTTATTGTTTTTTGGGGTTTTTTGGGTTTTTTGTGTATTTAATTAATTCTAGTTTTTAGAGGATTTTAACATTTTTATGGGTTTAAATGTTTCATAGAGTTTTTAGTTGGTTTATATGGGGTTTTAAGTTATATAATTTTTTTTAGATTTTTATTCCTTTTATAGGTTTTTGGGATATTAGGGTCTGTTTAGGACATGTTTCAGATTTTTTAGGTGTTTAGGGTTTTATTTGTTTTCAACTTTTTATGATTTTCTTAGGGTTTTCGAGGTTTTCAGTGTTTTTTATATTTTTAGTGATTTTCAGTGTTTTTTTGTTTTTTTTTTGGATTCCTAATGTCTTTAGGGAATTTTTCGGTGTTTAGGGCATTTTTAAGGTTTTTAGAGTTTTGTAGGGTTTTCATAATTTTCATTTTTTTAGGGGTTTTTAGGTTTTTGTAGTTTTTTTTTGTTTTCAAGGTTTTCTTAGTGTTCTTTCCTCATATTGTTTTTTTTATTTTTTATGATTTTAGGGATTATAAGTTTTTATAGAATTTTTATGGGTTTTAGGGTTTTTAGGTTTTATATGGTTTTATAATTTTTAGGGTTTTTATGGGTTTTGAGGTTTTTTTGTGTTTTTATGTTTATAAAGGTTTATAGCGTTTTTTAACATATTTTGGGGTTTAATTTTTTTTTAAATTTTTTAGTCGGTTTTTAGGATTTTATTCATTTATTGAGTTATTTATCATTTTTTATAGATTTTATGGGATTTTATGTTTTTATGGGATTTAACTGTTTCTAGGGTGTTTAATGGTTTTTCGAGGTTTTATAATTTTTTAGGTTTTTAGGGGTTTATGTTTTTTTATGATTTTTTATTTTTTTGGGTTTTTTATGGATTGTGTAGGTTCTGGGGGGGGGGGGGGGGGTTGGGGTTTGTTGGTGTTTTTGGGTTTTTATAAATTTTATGTTTTTAGGGGTTTTAAGTGTTTTTAGGTTTATACGGTTTTTCTAGGTATTTATGGTTTTTTGTGTTTTTAGGGATTTTAGGGATTTATTATTATTATTATGGGTTTTAGGGTTTTTATGTCTTTTTGAATTTTTTGGGGTTTCATTGTGTTTTTATGGGTCTTAAAATTTTTTAGAGTTTAAATGTTTCATGTGTTTAAATGGTTTTTAGATCTATAGTAATTTTTAGTGTTTTTGTTGTTTTTATGGTTTTTAGGGATTTTTGGGTTTTTATGGTTTTTATCATTTTTAGGGGTTTAAAGTGTTTTAAGGTTTTAAGGTTTTCTTAAAGGCTTATAAAGATTTCTTTGGGATTTTTATGTTTTTAGAGATTTTTTCGTATTTTAAGGTACTTTATTATTTTTAGGGGTTTTTAGATATTTTTAGGGATTTTAGGGTCTTTAGTGTTTCTAAGGTTTTTAAGGTTTTAGGGTTATTTTTTGAGATTTTATATTTTTATGTTATTTTATATTTTTATTATTTTTATTTGTTTAAAGTGTTTTTAGATATTTTAATTGGTTTTTAGTTTTTATATTTTTTTCTAATATCTGAGTATTTTGAGGGTTTTAGGGTTTTCAGGGTTTTCAGTGTTTTTATGGATTTTAAGAATTTTGTATATTTTTAGGTTTTTATGTTTTTCTAATAATTTTTTATGGTTTTAAGGGGTTTCTATGTTTTAGGTATTTTAGATAATTTTTAGGATTTTTTTATTTTTAGCGTTTTTAGGGATTGTTAGGATTTTTAGAGTTATTATGGTTTGGGGGTGGGGTTATAGATTTTTGTGGTTTTTTAGGGGGTTTTTTAATTTTTGGTAGTGTTTTATGGTTTTAGGGTTTTTTGACATTTTTAGGGGTTTAAAGGGTTTTTATAGTTTTTTGTGTTCTTTTAGGTTTTTATGTGGTTTTAAGGTATTTATGGGTTTTAGGCTTTTTTTGTTTTATGGGTTTTGGGGTCTCCCTAGGGTGTTTAAGTATTATAGAATTTTTTATTGTTTTGGGGGGTTTAAATTTTTTTAAGTTTATAAGGCTTTCTTATGTGTTCTTAGTATTTTAAGTGTTTTTTTTTTGTTTTATGGATTTTTAGGGATTTTTAGATTTTTTTAGTTTTTATTGTTTTTAGGGTTTTTAGGGATTTTGATGGTTTAAGTGTTTTTATGTTTTTATGTTTTTAGGTATTTTATTGTTTTATTGGGTTTTTGGGGTTTTTGGTACTTAGTATTTTTATATTTTTTAGAGTTTTCTTACATTTTTAGGGGTTCAAATGGTTTTTATAGTTTATAGTATATTTTTGGGGTTTATGGGGTCCTAGGGGTTTTAATTTTTTATGGGTATTTATATTATTTAGTGTTTTTTATATATTTTAGGGTCCTTTGACTATTTTATGATTTTTATCGCATTTTATAGTTTTTAGTGTTTTTACGGGGTTTTAAGTGTTTTTATATTTTTTTGTTTTTGTGTTTTTACTTAGGGTTTTTCAGGGATTTATGGGTTTTTATATTTTTCTAGATTTTTAGGGCAAGGAAGATGCGAGGTTCAGGGTATTCCTAACCCCCCCCCCCCCCCCCCCAAAAAAATTATTAGAAAAAATGATGTAGCAGACAAGGGAGAAGAACTGGATTTTTTGGGATTTTTAGAATTTTTATGGTTTTTTGGGTTTTTAGTGATTTTTAGGATTTTTAGGGTTTTATGGTTTTTATTTGAGGGGGTTATGGTTTTTTGAGTTTTTTATGGTTTTTAGCGGTTTTTATATTTTCTAACATTTTTTGTGGTTTAATGGGTTTTTATAGTTTTTATTGTTATTATGATTTTTATGGGGTATTATTTTTTTTATTGTTTTAAATGTATTTTCGAATTTTTTTGGGATTTTTTTTTTATTTTTTGTTTTTTGGATTTTTAGAATCTTTTAGGGTTTTGGGAGTTTCAAGTGTTTTATAGTTTTTATGTTTTTCTTAGGTGTTTTTAGTAATTTTAGGGTTTTTCATTTTGAATTATTTTTAGGTATTTTTTGGATTTTTATGGTTTTTAGAGTTTTGGGGGAATTTGTGGGTTTCTAGTTTTCTATGATTTTTAGGGTTTTAAGGCTTTCTTAGGGTTTTATATGATTTTTTATGTTTTCGCTATTTTTATTTTTTTTTATTTTTTAGGGTTTTCAGTATTTTTAGGGTTTTTAAGGTTTTTTATTGTGTTTTTTGGGGTTTTGTGGATTCTTTGGGTTTTAATTTTTTTTTTTGTTTTTAGAGTTTTTACAATTTTTAGTGTTTTTATATTTTTTTTAGGGGATCAAGTTTTTTTATAGTTTTTAGTGGTTTATTTAGGGTTTTAAGGGATTTTTAATGTTTTAGAGGGGTTTATAGTTTTTGGGGGTTTTTTGGGTTTTTTGTGTCTTTTAGTGATTTTTGAATTTTTTGGTTTTTGGGGGGGTTTATGTGTTTTTAGGGTATCAAGGTTTTCTTAGGTATTTTTAGTATTTTAGGTTTTTTATGTTTTTATGGATTTCAAGTATTTTTATAATTATTTTGGGGTTTTAGGGTTTATATTTATTTTTAGTTTTTTATGGTTTTTTGGGTTTTTATAGTTTTTTAATGTTTTTAGAGTTTGTTAGGGTTTTTAGCATTTTTATGTTGTTGTGGGTTGTATGTGTTGTTAGAAGTTTTTTGTGTTTTTAGGATTTTAAGGTTTTATAAGGGGTTTTCATGGTTTTTTGGGTTTTTTAGATTTTTAGAGATTTTTATGCATTTTTTAGGATTTTGATTTTTTAGGGTTTTTAGGGATTTTGAGGGTTTTTGTTTTTTTATATTTTTTTGTTTTAATGGTTATTTGTTTAGGGTTTTCTGTGTATTTTAGGTTTTTAGGTTTTTATCGTTTTTTTTTGTTATTTTGGTTTTTACTGTTTTTATGGTTTATAAAGTTTTTTAACATTATTATGTGTTTAATGGGTTTTTAGTACTTTTGGTGGTTTTCGGGGATTCAATGGTTTTTAGAGGGTTTTTTTAGGGTGTGGGTTTTCATGGTTTTTAGGAACTTTTAGGGTTTTTCACTTTTTTAATTTTTAGGTGTTTTAAGTGTTTTATTGTTTTTAAGGGTTTATTAGGATTTTTTAGGTTTTTAGAGTTTTTATGTATTTTGGGGTATTTTTAATATTTATGATTTTTAAGATATTTATGGGTTTTTAGTGTATTTTGGGATTTTTAGGGTTTTCCATTTTTTATGGTTTGTATCATTTTTTGGTTTTCACGGGTTTTATGTGCTTTTAGGTTTTTTATATTTTCTTTGGTTTTTTAATGTTTTTTTTATTTTTACAGTTTTAGGGATTTTTAACAATTTTTTAGGATTTTTAGGATTTTTAGGTGTTTTAATGATTTTGAAGGTATTTTGGGTTCTGTAGAGTTTTTATAGATTCTGGTGGATTTAGTTTTTTAGGTTTTATAGTTCTTAAGTTTTATAATATTTTTATGGGTGTAGATGATTTTTAGAGTTTTATGGTTTTTTTTTGTTTTTTAAGGGGGTTTTGGGTTTTTAAGATTTTTATGGGTTTTGTGGTTTTGAGAGTTTTGGGTTCTTTATTCTGTTTTTACGGTATTTTTCAATCTTTTGGTGTCTAGGGGTTTATTTTTTTTTATGTTTTTAATGTTTTCATAGGATATTTCAGGGTGTTTTGGGTTTTTTTTACTTTTTTAGGGATTTTTAGGTATATTTTTTGAATTGATGGTTTTTTAGGGTTTTAAAGGATTTTAAGGGTTTTTTTGATTCGTGGGTTTTTAGTTTCTTTTGGTTTTTACAGTATTTATAGTTTTTGTAATTTTTTTTGGTGTTTGAAGGTTTTTTATAATTTTTATTATGTTTAGTGTTTTTATGTGGTTTTAAGGGTTTTTAGGTTTTTAGCTATATTATGGTTTTCATTTTTTTAGGTTTTTTAGTTTTTTATTGCTTTTTAGGTTTTAGAGTTTTTTTGTGTTTTTAGGAATTTAAGGTATTCTTGGAGATTTTAGAGGTTGTGGGTTTTTCGAATTTCAAGATATTTTTATGGATTTTTTAGAATTTTTATACGTTTTAGGGGTTATACGGATTTTGTTATGATTTTTAGACTTTTTAGTGTTTATAGGGTTTTTATGTATTTTTTTGGTTTTTAGGATTTTTTATATTTTTAGTCCTTTTAAGGTTTTTATATATTTTTGAGGTTTTAGGTTATATATGGTTTTTAGAGTTTTTAGTGGGTTTTATGGTTTTTATGGGTTTTTAGGGTTTTTAAATTTTTATGGGTTATTATTATTTTTAGGGATTTCAATGTTTTTAGGGTCTTCCTAGGGATTTTAGGGGTTCAAGGTTTTCTGTATTTTTTTGGGTTTTCATGGGCATTAAGTGTTTTTTGGGTTTTTAGATTTTATGAGGTTTTTTCAGGGTATTTAGGATTTAATATTTTTTAGGGATTTTAATGGTGTTTTGGGTTTTTAGGGATTTTGATGGATTTATATGGTCTTTAGTTTTTTTCAATTTTTTAGGGTGTTTATCATTTTTAGGGGTTTTAGGGGTTTAAGTTTTTTTAGGTTTTTAAAATTTTCTAATATTTTTTCAGGGTTTGGTGGGGTCACATTTATATGTATTTCTATGGATTTTTTAGTATATTCATGATTTTTAGGGTTTTTGAGGATTTTTTTTATGGTTTTTTTGGATTTTAGTAAAACGAATTTGTTTTTATATTTTTTTAAAGTTTTTAAAAGTTTTTTAGTTTTTATAGAGTTTTTAAGGTTTTTAGATAGTTTTCACTGTATTTATGGCATTTATGGTTTTTTATGGTTTTAGGGGTTTTATGGTTTTTTAGGTGTTTTAGGGTTTTTAGGGCCCATTATTTTTTTTAACATTTTAAACTATTTGAGGGGATTAATTTTTTTGTAGGTTTGAATGATTTTACAAGGTTTATTTAAGATTTTTTCAGTTTTTTACATTTTAATTAATTTTTTTTAATTTTATGGGGTTTTTATGATTTTTATGGTTTTGGGGGATTTTGAGGGGTTTTCATAATTTTTAGGGGATTATAGTTTTTATGGGTTTTAATGTTTTTTATGTTTTTAGGGGTTTGTAGTGTATTTATGTTTTTATGGATTTTTATGGGTTTTCAAGGTTTTCAGGGTTTTCTAGGTTTTTAGGTATTTTTATCATTTTCTAGGTTTTTATGGTTTTTAGGGTCTTTAGGAATTATGAGAGTTTTATGGTTTTTATGTTTTTAGGGATTTATAGGTTTTTAGGGTTTTTAGGGGTTTTTTGAGTTTTTTTGGGTTTAAATATTTTTAGAGATTTTTTTATCCTTTTTGGTGTTCAAAGGGATTTAGAGTTTTTAGTGGGTTTTTGAGTTTTTATGGGTTATTAGGGTTTTTACGGTTTTTAGGAATTTTATGGTTTTTAGGGTTTTTAGTTTTTTCTGGATTTTTTTTAGGTTTTTAGGGGTTTTACGTGTTTTTATGTTTGTAAGGATTTCATAGGTTTTTATTGGGTTTTGTGGTTTTATATATTTTTACGGTTTCATTGGATTTTTAGGGGTTTTAGGGATTTTAGGGATTTTGAGTATTTCTAAGGTGTTTAGGGATTTCTAGGGGATTTAAGGTTTTTAGTGTTTTATGTTCTGAATTTTTTTTATGTGTTTTAAGTTATTTTAGGTTTTTATGGTTTTCTGAGAGGTTTTTTTGGGTTTTTTATGTTTTTATGGTTTTTAAATGATTTTTTATGATTTTAATTGTTTTTATAGATTTAAGGAGTTTGAGGGTTTTTTGGGGTTTTAGGGTTATTGGGTTTTTTGGTTTATTGGGTCTTTAGAGGGGTTTTTGAGTTTTTAAGGGTTTTTAAGGGTTTTTTGATTTTTTTAATGTTTGTAGTGGTTTAATGGGTTTTTAGTGTTTTATTGGTTGTTTTGGTTTTTATGGGAGTTTAGGGTTTCATTGGGATTTGGGGGGGTATGTTTTTTATGGTTTCATGGTTTTTTAGGATCCTCTGCATTTTTAGGGTTTTTTAGGGTTTGAAGTATTTATAGGTTTTTATGGAATTATTTGGGGTTTTTAGTTTTTTCAGTTTTTTATATATTTTTAGGGGTTTATTATATATTTTTTGGTTTATTACAGTTTTTAGGGATTTTTTTTAGGTTTTCTAGGGTTTTGATGTTTTTATGATTTTTTAGGGTTTTTATCATTATTTGGTTTTTAGGGGTATAAATTGTTATTTGGTTTTTATGTTTTTTAGGGTTTTACAAGTTTTTAGGATATTTTATGATTTCAAATATTCTTTTGGGTTTTTTTTTTATTTTCATGGTTTTAGGGGTTTTATGGTTTTAAAGGATTTTTAGGGTTTTTAATGTTTTTAGTGTTTTTACATTTTATTAAGTTTTATAACATTTTTAGTGGTTTAAAAGGTTTTTTGAGTTTTTGGTGGATTAAATAGAGGTTTGGGGAGTTTTTAATTTTCTTAGGGGTTTTTAGGGTTATTATGGTTTCTTGTGTTTTTAGTGTTTTTAGAATTTTTTACGATTTTATGGGTTTTAAGTGCTTTTAGTTTTTATGGTTTTCCTGAGATTATTCATGGTTTTTGGAGTTTTTTACATTTTCACAGATTTCAGTGATTTTTTTATTGTGTTTAGGGTTTTATGTATTCTGAGGGTTTTTAGGGTTACTTAGGGTTTTAATGGGACTTTTTTGGTTTTTAGGGTTTTTTTTTATTTTTTTTAGTGTTTTAAATTTTTTTAGAGTTTTTAATATTGTTATTATTTAAAAGGGGTTTTAATGGGTTTTTTTGACTTTTATTGAGTTATTATGGGTTTTTATGAGTTTTAAATGTTTTTATGGGTTATAGGTTTCTCAGTTTTTTAATGTTTTTAGGGTTTTTTGTGTTTTAAAGGTTTTATATGTTTTTACGTTTCTTAGGGGTTTTATGTGTTTTTTGGTATTCAAGGTTTTCTTAGGAATTTTTGGGATATTTAAAGATTTCTATTTTTTTTAGTGATTTTAAGACTTTTTTAGGATTTTTATGGGTTTTAGGTTTTTTAGGTTTATAGGGTTTTTGGGTTTTTTTAGGGTTTTAGGTTTTTTAGGGTTTTTAAGGGTTTTTGGGTTTTTTAGGGTTTTATGGTTTTATGGTTTTATGGTTTTTCTATTTTAGTATTTCTTGGGTTTTAGAGTTACAAAGGTTTTTATATATTTTAACATTTTTAAAAGTTTAAAGGGATTTTAGTGTTTTTTAGGGATTTAGGGGTTATTTGGGTTTTATGATTTTTAGGGGTTTTATGTTTTTTTGTGTTTTTAGAGTTTTTATGGTTTTTATCATTTATTGGGTTTTAAGGATTTTATATATTTATAGGATTTTAGTATTTCTTAGGGGTTTTATGGTTTTTTTGGATTTTTTTGTTTTTATTGATTTTTTAGACTTCTTTAGATTTTTATGGTTTTTAGGGTTTTTTGGGATTTTAAGGGAATTTTGAGTTTTTTTTATGATTTTTGGTTTTTTATGGGTTTTTAGGGATTTTGGTTTTTTTTAGTTTTTTAGTGTTTTAATTTTATTCATAGTTTTATAATATTTTAGGGGTTTTATGAGGTTTTATTTTTTTAGTTGGTTTTAAGGTTTTTATAGTATTTTAAGGTTTTTATGGATTTTAGGGTTTTAAAGTCTTTTTAGGTATTTTTAGGGACTTTTATGGATTTTTATGGATTTTTAGTGTTTTTGGGAATTTTGAGGGTTATAGGATTTTTATGGAATCTACGGGTTTTTAGGTTTTTATAATTTTTTGTTTTTTTAGTGGATCTGAGATTTTTTAGGTTTTTATAAATTTTTGGGTATTTTTACTATTATTTTAAGATTTTTTATGGTTTTAGTGATTTTTAGGGGTTTTAGTTTTTTAGGGTTTTATGGTTTTTACGTTTTTTTAGATTTTTAGGGTTTTTAGTTATTCAGTTTTTTAATGGTATTTACAGTTTTTTAATGTTTTTAGGGGTTTAAAGTATTTTTGAGTATTTTGTGGTTTTGGGGATTTTAATAGTTTTTAGGGATTTTATGGTTTTTAGGGGGGTTGTGGGGTTTTTAGGTATTTTAGGGTTTTTTTGGATTTTTAGGGTTTTTTAGGTTTTTAGTGGTTTTACGGTTTTTTAAGTTTTTAATGTTTTCTTCGGGTTTTCAATGTTTTAAGCATTTTCATTTGTAGGAACTTTTAGTGTTTTTCTGGTATTTTGTGGGTTTTTTGTTTTTATAGATCTGTGGGTTCTGAGGGATTTTTATCGGTTTTTTGGCCTTTAGGGTTTTGAGTTTTTTAAAGGTTTTTATGTGTTTTTAGGTTTTTATGTTTTCTTAGGGTTTCCATGTTTTTTAGTTTTTTTACTTTTTAGGGATTTCTATGTATTTTAAAAGATCTTTATGGTTTTTTAGGGTTTTATGGATATTGAGGGGTTTTATGTTTCTTAGAGATATTAAAAGTTTTAGGGGTTAAAGGGTTTTTAGTGTTTTTAATGTGTTTTTGGTGTTTTTATAGGTTTTTAGAGGTTTTTAAGGAATTAGGGGGTTTTAGGGTTTTTAGGGTTTTATGATTTTTTTTTACATTTAGGGTTTTTTATATTTTTTTAGATTATAATTACTTTCTTAAAGGTTTTCAGGATGTTAGGGTTTTTTGTGAGTTTTAGGAGCTTTTAAAGATTTTTATGGTTTTATGGGGTTTTGTGGATTTTGATGGCTTTGAGGGTTTATTAGGGTTTTTGGTTTTTTATTATTTTTTTGTTTTCATTATTATTTTTAGTTTTTAGGTTTTTTAAAGGGTTTTATATATTTTTAATGTATTTAGGGGTATAAAGGGTTTTTAGAGTTTTTAGTGTTTTATTAGGTTTTCATGGGTTTTTAGTGTTTTATGGTTTATAGATTTTTATGTTTTTTTACGAGTTTATGTTTTCAGGTTTTTTTAATTTTCAATAGTTTTTTCTGACCTTTCAGAGTTTCTTTTTCATTTTTAGGGATTTGTGTGAATTTTTTTTATTTTTATGCCTTTTTGGGTTTTGTAGATTTTAATGGTTTTTAGTTGTTTTGGGGTTTTTAGGGTTTTTAGGGTTTTAATTTTTTTGGGGTTTTAATTTTTCAATGGTTTTTAATATTTCCTTTTTGGTTTTCATGGTTTTTTGGGTTTTTAAATTTTTTAGTGAATTTGTGGAATTTTTGATATTTATATTATTTTTTGAGTTTTTCGAGATTATGAGGGGTTTTATGGTTTGTGATTATTTTTATGGTTTTTATGGTTTTTTCTATTTTTAGGGGGGTTTGAGTTTTTTAGGGAATTTTTCTTTTTAATTGTTTTTTATTATTTTATGGGTTTATAGGATTTTAGGGTATTAAGTGGTTTCATGTTTCTATGGATTTTTAGGGGTTTTCCAATTTTATCAGGTTTTATTGTTTTTAGGGGTTTTATGGTATTATATGTATTTTTGGTTTTTTACATTTTTTAGGTTTTTAGGTGTTTTACTTATTTTATGTTTTTAATTTTTTCTTACAGTTTTTCTGGGATTTTAGACTTTACATTTTTTGGGATTTCATGGAATTTTTTATGATTTTATTAGTTTTTTAGGCATTTAGTGATTTTATGGATTTTATGTTGTTGTAGTGTTTTTAGGGGTTTTATGGTTTTTTACTTTTTATTATTTTATTTTTAGAGGTTTTAGGTTTTTTAGTGTTTTTTGACATTATTAGGGGTTTAAATTATTTTCAGTGTTTTTAGTGGGTTTTTAGGGTACATATGGGGTTTTTAGGTATTTAGTTGTTTTATGGTTTTTTTGATTTTTAGAGTTTGTTAGGTTTTCTAGAAATTTTTTGGTTTTTAAGGGTATTAAGGTTTTAATTTTTTCTTAGGATTTTTTAGGGTTTTTAGGGATTTTTACATTTGTAGTTATTTTTAGGAATTTTTTATATTTTAGGGTTTTTTGGTTTCTAGGTATTTTGTTCTTTAATGGTTTTTTAATTTTTTTGGGGTTTTAAAGTTTTTTAGATTTTTTAACATTTTTATGGGTTTAATGGCTTTTATAGATTTTAGTGATTTTAGGGGTTTATGGGTTTTTAGGGATTTATGGTTTTTTGGGATATGAATAATTTTTAAGGTTTTTAGGGGTGGTATTTTTTTAGGTTTTTTTAGGTTTTTTAGAGGTTTTATGTGTTTTTAGATTTTTATGTTTGGGTTTTCAGGGTTTTCAGGATTTCCAAATTTTTAGGGATTATTAGGCCACTTTAGGATTTTTATACCTTTTAGGGGTTTAGGGATTTTGAGGGGTTGTGGGGGGTTTATGGTTTTTATTGTTTTAAGGGTTTTTTTGTTTTTTTTGGGTTTTTATGGTTTTGTTGTTTTTTTAGGATTTTTAAAAGGTTTTTTTTTGAGTTTTTAACATTTTTTTTGTGTTAACGGGGCTTTGGATGTTTTAGTGGATTTTTTTGGGTTTTTTGGGTTTTATAGGTTTTTAGTGTCTTTAAGGATTTTAGGTTTTTTATGATTTTTAGTGGTTTTAGCGGTTTTACAGGGTTTTTATGGGTTTGTAGGGTTTTCATATTTTTTATGAGTTTTATGCGTTTTTATGTTTTTAATTTTTTCTTAGTTTTTAGGGGTTTTTATGTTTTTTTGGGATTTTTTAGGTTTCTTATGGTTTTTAGGGGTTCTAGGTACTTTAAGGGTTTTTGGGGATTTTAGGGTTTTTAGAGTTTTATCATTTTTTATGAGATTTTACGTTTTTTTGAGTTTTTTAAGATTTTATGGTTTTTATTGTTTTTAATGTATTTAGGGGTTCATTGGGTTTTTAGAGAATTTAGTTCATGTTTTTTAATTTTTTGGGTATTCACTTTATTATGGTTTTTAAGGGTTTTATTGTTTTTATAGGTTTTTGTGTCTTTTAGGGTTTTTTGAGTTATTAGTGTTTTATGGTTTCTAAGGGATTTTAGTGTTTTGAGGTTTTCATAGGGTTTTCAGGGTATTTATTGGTTTTTAGGTTTTTTATAATTTTTATGTATATTTAGTATTTTATGGTTTTAAAGTTTTTTAGAAGTTTTAGGGTTTTTAGCATTTTTATGGGTTTTCTGGGTTTTTAGGTTTTTTGAGTTTTTTTACAATTTTTATTATTTTTATATTTTTTAATCATTTTTGGGATTTATATGGTTTTTAGTGTTTTTATGGGGTTTATGGTTTTTAATGGTTTTAGAGTTTTTAATGTTTTTTTTGTTTTTAGGTGTTTTAAGGTTTTTAGGGTTTTTACCGTTTTAGGGTTTTATGGGTTTAAAAAGTTTTTGGTTTGTAAATGTTTTCTTGTTGGTTTTTTAAATTTTTTGGTATTTTCAGTTTTTTTTATTTTTACAGGTTTTCACGGATTTTGGCAGATTTTCATGTTTTTAGAGTTTATTAATGTTTTTGGGGTTTTTTTGTTTTTTTGTTTCTTATGCTTTTTTGAGTTTTTTAGGTTTTTTATAGTTTTTTTAACATTTTTATATGTTTGAAGGCCTTTTATTGTTTTTAGTGGTTTATTATTTTTTATGGTTTTTAGGGTTTTGGTTCTTTTTAGTGTATTTTAGTTTTTTGGGGGTTTATGTATTCTTAGTTTTTTATGGTTTTCAATGGTTTTTTCCATGGATTTTAAGTTTTTTATGTTTTTATTGATTTTATTAAAATTTTAATATTAATATGGGTTTTTATGGATTTTGATGGTTCTTTTGGATTTTAGGGTTTTTTACGTGTTTTAAGGGTTTTAGCAATATTTAGGTTTTTTAGTGGTTTTAAGTGTTTATAGGTTTTTAAGGATTTCATTGGTTTTTTTCATGGTTTTTAGGGTTCATTATGTTCTAGTGATTTTTTGTACTTCTTAGGATTTTAATTGTTATTACAGTCTCTAGCGGTTCAAGGGATTTTAATATTTTTAGTGGTTTTAGGGTTTTTATGTGTTTCATGATTTTTATGGCTTTCCTTTGGTTTTCAGTGGTTTTTGAGTTTTTAGTTCATTTATGTTTTTTTAGAGTTTTTTATCATTTTTATGGGTTTTATTATTTTTCTAGAGTTTATAGTAGTTCTTAGGATTTTCATTGGTTTTTAGGGTTTTTTAATTTTTTGATGTGTTTTTATGATTTAAGGGGTTTTAGGGTTATTTATGATTTTGTAGCGTTTTTAGTGTTTTTTAGGTTTTTAGTGGTTTTATGTATTTTAGGTTTTTGAGAATTTCGTTTGGTTTTTCAGGGTTTTTAGGGGTTTTCTACATTTTTAGTTATTTTTAGATATTTTCTGGATTTTTTTAGGTGTTTTAGTGATTCTGAGGGATTTTAGGGGTTTTAGGGTTTTAGGGTTTCTATGGATTTTATAGGCATTATTTTTTATGTATTTAGGGGTTTGGGTTTTTTTATATTTTTTTAACATCGTTTTTGGTTTAAAATATTTTTAACATTTTTAGTGTGTTTTGTAATTTATATGGATTTATGCTTTTTAAAGGTTCATGGGGTTCTACGGTTTTAAGTGTTTTTGTGTTTTTCTTTGGATTTGTAGAATTTTAAAGGTTTTTAGGGGTATTAATGTTTATAGTTTTTAAGGTTTTTTGGGGGGGTTTTCTCGGTTTTAGGGTTTCTTACATTTTTGGTGATTTGTTTCGTATTTTTAGGTGTTTTAGAGATTCAGAGGGGTTTTAGGGATTTTTTTAAGGTTTTTAAAGTTTTTTAGTATTTAGGGTTTTTAAATTTTTTTTATTTTTCAATGTTTTAAGGGATTCAAATGGTTTTTTAATTTTTTAGTGGTTTTATAGTTTTTTTTGGGTTTTTAGGGCAATAAATATTTTTTGGGGGGTTTCATGGTTCCTAGTGTTTTAGGGGTTTTATCCTTTTTATGTTTTTATCGGTTTTAATTGTTTCTACATTTTTAAGGTTGTCTTTGGGTTTTTTAGAGTTTTAAAAATTTTATGTATATTTATGTATTTCTATGATTTTTATGGGGTTTAGTTTTTTATGTATTTTGAGGATTTCCAGGGTTTTTTATGGTTTTTTGGATTTTTTTTGTTTTTATGCTTTTCATTATTTTTATAGGGTATTGGAGGTTTCTTGATTTTTTTAACATTTTTTGTGGTTCAAATCATTTTTGGGGTTTTTATTAGGTTTTTAGGATTTTATGGGATTTTAGGGGTTTTAAGGTTTTAAGAGAGTTTTATGGTTTCTAGGGGTAATTAGTGTTTTTATTTTCTATTTTTTTTATTTTTTATGGTTTTTAATGGTTAAAGGGTTTAGGTATCTTAAGTTTCTATAGGTTTTTAAGGTTTTCTTAGGATTTTTAGGTATTTTTGGGTTTTTATGTTTTGGGGTATTTTTAGTGATTTTGTAGCATTTTTAGGTTTTTTTGTGTTTTTCATATTTTGAGGGGTTTTAGTTTTTTATGGGTTTCCAAGGTTTTATAATTTTTAGGTTTTTGAAGGTTCAATGTGTTTTTAGGTTTTTAAGGTTTTCTTAGTGTTTTTAGGGTTTTTAGTATTCTAAGTATTTTCATGGATTTTTAAAAAACTTTAGGGGTTTTGGGGATTTTAGGGATTTTGAGGGTTTTGTTAGGGTTTTTATAGTTTTATGTATTTTTTGAGTTTTATCGTTTTTTTGAGTTTTTTAATGTTTTATGGATTTTAGAGTTTTTTTAATGTTTTTAGGGTTTAAATGTTTTTTATAGTTTTAATTTTCTTTTATTTATTTTATGGGTTTATTGATTTTTTATGGTTTTTAAGTGGTTTTAGGGTCATTAATGTTTTTCAGGGTTTTTCGAATTTTTTTAGGTTTTTAAGGGATTTAAGTGTTTTTAGGTTTTAGGTATTTCTTAGGGTTTTCAATGTTTTTAGGGTTTTTCTGTTTTTCTGGATTTTTAGGGATTTTTTAGGATTATTTTGGTTTTCTTGGGTTTTTAGGTATTTTTAGGGTTTTTTGGTTTTTCTGGGTTTTTTGGGTTTTTAACATTTTTTATAGTTTTTATGGGTGTTAAGTGTTTTTATATTTTTAATGTTTTCTTAGTGTTTTTCTATATTTTTAGGGTTTTTTAGGTATTTTTTGGACATTGTAGTATATTTATATATTTTTAGGGTTTTATGTATTTCTAGGGGTTTAGGGTTTTTTGGATTTTTTGGTTTTTTTATGTTTTTTGGGGTTTTGAGGTTTTTTAAAGTTGTTTAGGGTTTTAAAGGTGTTTTATGATTTTTAATATTTTTAGGGGTTTAAAGGGTTTTTAGTGGTTTTTCAGATTTTTATGGGTTTTATTGTTTTCTAAAAGATTTTGGGGGGTTATTATGGTTATAAGGGTTTTTACTGTTTTTTAGGGTTTTTAGTGTTTTTAGTGTTTTTATATTTTTAGGGGGTTTAAGTGTTTTTATATTTTTAAGGTTTTCTGATGATTTTTTAGTGTTTTATTGTTTTTTATTTTTTAGGGATTTTTTGGATCTTTATGGATTTTTATGGCTTTATGGGTTTTTAGAGTCTCTATAGTTTTTTATGGTTTAGGGTTTTAGTGTTTTTTAAATTTGTTAGTGTTTTTAAGATTTTTTAGAGTTTTTAAAATTTTAGGTTTTTTGAAGCGATTTTATATTTTTTTAGTGGTTTATGGTTTTTATGGTATTTTAGTGTTTTTTATGTTTTTAGTGGTTGTTATGGTTTTTAGGGGGTTTAGACTTTTAAAGTTTTTTACAGTTTTTTAGGTTTTTACTATTTTTAGGTTTTTAGGGGTTTTAACTATTCTTAGGTTTTTAATGTTTTCCTTAATTATTTCTGGGTGTTTAATTTTTTAGGGATTTTTGGGTTTTTTTATAATTTTTATGGGATATTAGGGTTTTATGGGATTTTGAGGGTTTTTAGGGGTTTTTAGAATTTTTTACGGGTTTTATGCATTTTTAGGTTTTTATGGCTTTCATATGGTTTTTAATGTTTTTAACTATCTCTACGTATTTTTTATGATTTTATGGGTGTTTAGGGTTTTTAGGAGATCTAAGGGTTTTTTGGTTTATTGTTTTTCCAATTTTTATGTTTTAGGGTTTTTTTCACAGAAATTAGAATGAGTATATAAAAATGGGAAAAGGAATTGAAGTGAAAGAGTATCACCCAAAGGTTGAAACACTTAGCCTGAAGGCCAATAATGACTGCAAAGAAGGAATCAAAATGCAAGCCCAAGCCAATATTTCACACTCCACCACCCATATCCACATACAAGTGTCAATAGACATCAAAGTTCAGCCACACTCCAAACCACCAAACAGATAGTGCCACCAACCAGTAATCCCAATGTAACTAGATCATAGTAAGAAAACCTCAAACTATACAAGAGATAACCTTATGCTACCAAGAAAACTAGCAGACCCCTCAAGACCCATCACAACTAAACCCAAAGCAATCACAACTAAACTTTAAGCTCCTGACATTCAATGAACTACCACCCCTCAGCATAACTAGATCACCAGCAACAGCGACAACTTGATCTTAACCAATATCACTACCCACCATAATGAAGCCTTCTTCACAACAACATAACCATATAATAGCACATGTACCTATGATAACCCAAAAAACAAGCTATAACCTAGTATAAGACACTGAAAAATAACAACACCAACACCTCATAGAAAACAATAGCATTCATCCTACAGAAATAGACCCAAACCAACGACACAAGCCACCAGCACCAACTCGTGCCACTCTTGCAACACAGACCATCAAAGCAGCAGCCAACACCACACCAACAGAACCAGGCCAACAACCCATGCACCAGCTCACATCTCCCAATAGAAACCAAGATCCATCTATAACCCAGTCCATAGCAACATGGCCTCCAACATCTCCTAGAAAACACTAGACACACCTAGAACCACTGAACCCAAACAACAACAACCAACCCTCTTCCTGTTCCCTCCCAGTAGCTCCCATCATCCATCAAAAACATATCCTAGCATCTCCAGCACTCCAAATCATCACCCATCATCCTACAAAACCCCCAGTAGCTACACCACTTCCTATTACCCATGACATCACCCAATACCCCATTGAACCAGCTCATGTAGCACACCATCACGGAACTAGCATAAGAAACTAGAACTTGGATAAAAAATACCAGTCGCCCGCTCTACATTAGTATCACTCCCAACACCCAAGAACCACAGAAACAAAACCCAGCTTCCAACTCCCTCTAACAAGCATCATCTCCCCCACAAGTAGACATCCTCATGACACCCCATCACTATCATCATACCACACCCTCAAAGCCACCATCATAGACACCCTATAGCACCAGAATCTCCAAGAACATTCCCAAGAAGTAGTCCAAACCTCTCCATCTTAAATAGCTCCAACTGAAACAAGAAACCAACCAAAAATCACACCCCATCATAATAGATCGTATCCTTTAGAACAAGGCCACAATACATCAAAAAATATAATGTAGCTTGAAACTCCACAACCACCCCCCGACAACTGAGGACCACAAAACGTAGAAATAGAAGAGAAAAACAGTAAGGAAACCCTCTAAGAGTGAAGCCCCCACTCATATCTCTATTTCCAAAGACACATAAAGATTATTACATCCATGTAATCAACCAACTGAGAGAAAGATAAGACAAACCAATCGAGAATATCGATGACCACCACCAACATCCCAAAAAAATACAACAACTAATTAATTAGGAAACAATTATCAATAGACTACCAACCTGCAAACAGAACACCTAAGAAACACTAGCTGATGAACCCCCATCTAGAAAATTGAAGAACTACAAATTTCAAGCTCCAATAGAAAATATGACGAAGGAAGAACAATCATTATCCCAAGACCGAATATAATCTAATGAACACATGTGGAACCACCATAGAATGGGTAGCTTGGAAGCCACCACCCTGGGTGATGAGGACCGCTGAACATGAGAGCTGACAAACCTAAAACACCATTGAAACTTCATCAACACAATTGATGGAGTAACAATGATGGATGTTTTTAACCTATCAGAATCGAATAAGACATAATAGGCAGGCAATCCCACCCTCATGATAGAAAATTGAGTCACCTCAGTCCATATGACCTCGAACCATGAACCACCGACATGATAAGAACTCATCACATGCTCCGTCATATGGAAGAAGACATTTCCAACACTAAACTCACACACCAACTATGAACCCAAGCACCATCAAGGAACACCAAAGGAAAAGTCCCACACTAAGCTAAAAAATTCATTGAAATAGGAATGTCGTCGAATGGAAAATACCCTACCAGTCACTAATAATCCTAAAACCAGATGACAGGTGATCATGGAGCACCAGGAAATATCTCCTCCAACCTAACATTGGCATGAAACTAATTTCTCCATCATACTCATCATAAACCACCTGGAAGTATAATAAACAAAAAAACCCAACCCCCAGAAAAACAAGAGGGAACTTGAAAAACAAGCCACTCCCCCCCAACCAAAGTAACGATGGAAAAAGATGAACCAATAGCCTGTTAAACCCATGATGACCCCAACCAACCAGCCAAAGACGTCTTGAAACAGTGAGTAGTGATTGATCCATCTTTAATGAAAAAGAAAAACCATGACCCCCACCATTGGCCGCAACCCATCCACAAACCAACACAAGCTTCACCAAAAACCTTTGCAGAAGAGAGCATAGAATAACCCTTCAACAAAGGAAAGCAAGTTGAACCCACCAAGAAACCTAGTTCAATAACACATTAGTGAATCCACCATGGGCATGGGACTCCCAAGAGTTATTAGATCTCATTAAATATCCCTTTAAGTATATAGGGTTTTTTGTATGTTTTTAGGTTCTTTATGGTTTTGGAGTTCATTAACATTTTAAAGGGTTTGATGGGTTTTCAGGGTTTTTAGTGTCTTTTAGGGTTTCACGTGGTTTTATGGGTTTTTAAGGTTTGTATGTTATTAATGGTTTTTAGGGGTTTAACGTGTTTTTAAGTTTTTAATAGTTTTTATGGTTTTTATGGTTTTTTATGTTTTTAGGGATTTTTAGTAATTTTTTGGATTTTTTTTTTGCTTGATAGGTTTTTTAGTGATATTGAGGGTTTTTTTGAATTTTTAAGGATTTTAGGGGTGTTTAGGGTTTTTAGAGTTTTTTGGGGTTTTTAGGGGTTTTAATAATTTTAGGGTTTTAAGGTTTTATTAGAGGTTAAAAAGGATTTTAGTGGGTTTTTACGTAGTTAGTTATTTTTTGTAAATTTTTTTAAATTTTATGAGTTTTTAGGGTATTCATAGGTTTTTAAGGGTTTTGGAGTTTTTAGTGTTTTGAGGTTTTTTGAGGTTTTAATTTTTTTTAATGTTTTTATGTTTTTCTTAGGGTTTTTAAATGTTTTTTTTTCATTTTTAGATATTTAAGGGTTTTTTGTATTTTTATGGTTTTCTCAAGGTAAAATTATGTATTGAATAAGTAGATGATGAATTACAATCAGAATCACTAAAGGTTGAAGTAAGAGTTGACCTAATAAATGAAGCCTCATGGACCAAACATGCTCTAAGGCACCAAAGAAGGAACCCAAAATAACCAAGTGACCAAGCACACACCACCAACAATACATTTCAATAGCACACACACTAATGACGCAAAGAAAACCCATCAACGTGGGATACCAGTAAGTAGAAAAACCCAAAATAATAATGTAGAAATCAACACCATAACTAGTTCAACCTGTAACCCAACAAGTAAACACGGTCTAGCTAGAACATCAACCACCATCAAATAGTACATGAGAAAATTAAACAATCCACTCAAAAAAAATAAAGAAACACAACATCTCCAAGAACTGAACCAGTAATCACTCTAAGATACATCACCCTCAGGTCCTCAATATGGACAAAAGAAGAAATAAAAACCCACACGCACACGCCATCAATTTCATGCATGCATTAACACACAACCAAAAACACACAAGCATAAAAAAACACAAATTGTTCAAACCAACAGCATCACCCACACCATTCCACACCACCCATCTACAATAAACTCTACAAGAACTAGCCTCTCATCCACATCACCCACGACCAGTAGCCTAACCCTCCCAGCAGAACCTCGATAGCCTTCAAAACACATCTCTTCGAGCCACACACATGCACCAGACGATTCCAAGTCCTTTATACCCACCCTGCTAAGACAATCCACCCATTCACAACTCAAAAATAATAAAAAATAAAACCATCACCAGTCAAGTTTCCCTACAAACTTCCCCGTCACACCACCAACACAGCCCACTAAGTGAACTAGCTACCCACTCACAAACAAAACCAACACATCCCTTTAACCACCCAACAATACCACTATATCCCATGACCCAAAGGATATTTTTATGGGGTTTAAGTTTTTTTTGAGATTTTGAGGGGTTCTTGAGTTTTTATTTTTTTTAAGGGTTTATTGGGTTTTTTTAGTTTTTTATGGTCTTTAAGGCATTTTATAGTTTTTAACATTTATGTTTTTAAATGTGTTTTTATGTTTTTAGTGGTTTTGATTAATTTTTTATGGTTTATAGGTTTAATGGGTATTATTTTTTAGCTTTTTAGGTTTTTTATCAATTTATTGGTTTTTGTGGGTTTTAAGTGATTTTAGGTTTTTAAGGTTATCTTAAAGATTTTTATAGTTTTTAAGGGTATTTTTTTTTCAGGGATTTCTGGGATATTTTTAGTTTTTTTTATATTCTTTTAGGTTTTTTAGTGATTTTGATTGATTTTAAGGATTTTTAGGGTTTTTTGTGTTTTCTGGTTTTTATGGATTTTAGGGGTTTTTGAGTTTTTTTTTGGTTTTTAAGATTTTTTATATTTTTTATGTTTTTAGAGACTTAAAT
Source organism: Viscum album (assembly GCA_963277665.1). Classification (NCBI taxonomy): domain Eukaryota; kingdom Viridiplantae; phylum Streptophyta; class Magnoliopsida; order Santalales; family Viscaceae; genus Viscum; species Viscum album. Next base: position 1,959,465,465 of record OY728127.1, read on the forward strand.
ATTTTTTAGAGTTTTAGTGGTTTTATGGTTCTTATTAATTTTATTTTTTTTATGTTTTTTAGTGGTTTTATGGTTTTTAGTATTTTTAAGGTTTGTTATGTTTTTTAGTGTTTTAAGAGTTGTTTTTGGGTTTTTATGGTTTTTTTCTTCTTAAGATTTTAAGGTTTTATAATGGTTTTTTTAGGGATTTAGGGTTTTTATTTTTTGAGGAATTTTTACTGATTTTTTTATTGCTTTTTTGGTTTTAGGGATTTGTAGGTTTTTTTAGGGTTTTTATCCTTTTTGGGTCTTAAGTGTTTTTGAGGTTTTTAATGTTTTGTTAATGTTCTAAAGGTTTTAAGAGATTTTTATGTTTTTAATTAGTTTAGGGATTTATTAGGGTTTTAATGACTTTTTTAGTTTTTAGGTATTTTGATTATTTTTATGGGTTTTAGGGGTTTTAAGGTTTTATGGTTTTTTTATGGTTTCAGGGATTTTATTATGTTTTTAAGGTTGTTAATGTTTTTAGCGTTTTTTTATCATTTATAGGGGTTTAAATGATTTTCAAAGTTTTTAGTAGTGTTTAGGATTTTTATGAGTTCTTATGGTTTTTATGGTTTTTTTATGTTTATTTTGGGTTTGAGTGTTTTTAGAGTTATTTGGGTTTTTAGTGTTTTTTTGTTTTTTTGTTTTTTTTTTCTTTGGGGTTTTTAGGGTTTTCTGGGTTTTTAAATTTTTTATGGATTTTTAGGAATTTTTTGGATTTTATGTGGTTTTTTGGGTTTTTAGGAATTTTGAGTGTTATTATGGTTTTTAGGGGTTCTAGGGGGTTTTGGAGTTTTTTAGTGTTTTTTGGTTTTTTGAGTTTTTTTTAAAAAAAATTAGGGCTTTAAATGGTTTTTAGAGTTTTTAGTGGTTTTTAGGGTTTTTATGATTTTTTTAGTTTTTATGGTTTTTATGGTTTTTAGGGGTTTTAGGGTATTAGGGTTTTTAGTGTTTTTTGGTTTTTTAGAGTTTTTAGTGTTTTACGTTTTTATGGTTTTCTTTGGGGTTTTCATGGTCTTTGGTATTTTATATATATTTTTAGATTTTTATGGGTTTTTAGTGTTTCTTTGGATTTTGAGGGTTTCTAGGGTTTTGTAGGGTTTCTAGGGTTTCTAGGGTTTTATGGTTTTTTGTTTGGGTTGTTTGGGTTTTTTGAGACTTTTAGGGCTTTGAGGTTTTTTAGAGTTTTTAAACATTTTTAGGTGTTTAAATTATTTTTAGAGTCTTTAGTATATTTTTACGGTTTTTATGATTTTTTAGTGTTTTTATGGGTTTTAGGAGTTTTTATGTTTTTTAGTGGTTTTCAAAGTTTTCAATGATTTTAGGGTTTTTATTGGTTTTAAGTCTTTTAGGTTTTTATGGTTTTCTTATGGATTTTGGGGTTTTAGTGTTCTTTATGTATTAAGTGATTTTTCAGTATTTTTTAGTATTTTTATGGGTTTTTATAGTTTTTTGGTATTTTATGGGTTTTTTATTTTTAGGGCCGTTTAAGGATTTTAGTATTTTTTATGGGTTTTATGTGTTTTTTTGTTTTTAAGGTTTTATTAGGGTTTTTCAGGTTTTTTAGGGTTTTTTACATTTTTTGGTATTTTTTGTGCTTCTTCATATTTTTATGGTGTTTTAAGGTATTATGGATATTGGGGTTTTTTTATGATTTTGATGGTTTTAAGGGTTTTTAGTGTTTTTAGGTTTTTAATTTTTCTTTTTTTTCCACTGTTTTAGGGATTTTTATGTTTTTAGGGATTTTTATTGTTTTTTTAGTATTTTTATATTCGTTATGAGTTTTAGGTATTTTGATGGGTTTTGGGGGATTGGGGGTTTCTATGGTTGTTATGGTTTTTTTTGGATTTTTTGGTTTTTTTGAGTTTTTTAGGGTTTCAATATATTTAGAGATTTTTAATGTTTTTATGGTTTTAAAGTGTTTATAATATTTTTTGTGGGCTTTGGGTTTTTATGGGATTATAGATTTTTATTGTTTTTCGGGATTTTTATGGTTTCAAGGGTTATTATGGTTTGTTAGGGTTTTTATGGGGATTTAGGTTTTTATTATTTTTCGGTTTTTTATAAGTTTTCTGTGTTTTTTTTGTTTTTACGGTTTTCTTAGGGGTTATATGATTTTTTAGGGATTTTATATTTTTATAGATTTTTTGTAATTTTTTAATATTTTTATATTTTTTAGGGTTTTAGGGATTTTTAGGGTTTCTATGGTTTTTATGGTTTTTTGGGATTTAGGTTTTTTTATATTTTAAATGTTTTTTAGTGTTTTAAGGTTTTTTAGTGTTTATATCATATTTTGTTTAGTGGTTTTTAGGATTTTTATTGGATTTTTTAGGGTTTTTAGGGTATTAAAAGATTATTAGGCTTATATGGGTTTTAATGTATTTTTTTAAGGTTTTTAATGTTTTTAAGATTTTTAGGGGTTTAATGTGTTTTTAGGTTTATAATGATTTCTTAATGATTTTTAGGATTTTTAGGTTTTTTTACATTTTTTTTATTTTTTTGGATTTTTTAGGATTTTTACTGTTTTTAGGGGTTTTAGGGATTTTTACGACTCTTTAGGGTTTTATTGGGTTTTAGGATTTTTTGATTTTTTAAGGTTTTTATATTATTTTAGAGTTTTTAACTTTTTTAGGACTTTAAAGGGTTTCTGGTGTTTTTAGTGATTTTTTGGGTTTTAATGTCTGTTTATGTTTTTTTATGGGGTTTTAAGGTATTAGGGGTTTTGTGTTTTTTAGGGTTTTTAGGGTTTTTAGTTTTTGTTATAATTTTTATGGTTTTTAGGTGTGTTAAGTTTTTTAGTTTTTTATGTTTTTCATAGTGGTTTTCAAGATTTTATGGATTCTTTCCATTTTTAGAGATTTTTAGGGATTTGTTTTAGGATTTTTATTGGATTTTAGTGATTTTATGCTTTTTATGGGGTTTTAGGGTTTTTTATTTGGAAAATAAAACAGGTATATAAAAATTAAAAGCTAATTAGTGTAAAATATAATCACTCAAAGGATTAAATACATTTCTTACAGGCCAGTAGTGACAGTAATCACAGAATGGAACCCCAGGCCTAAGCCATCATTCTACACTCCACCACCCCTTTCCACATGCAAGTGTCCGCAAACATCAATGTCATGCAGCATTCCCCACCACCAAACAGACAGTGCCACCAAACAGAAAAACCAAATCAGTCAGACCACATCATGAAATCCTCAATAAAACCAACAAAACATCTCTAAGCCATTGTGAAAATCAATAGGGACCTCCAACTCCCAAACCATTAAACCTAGATCTCTCACTACTAAACCCCAAGATCCCATCATTGAATCAATAGAAAACCCTAACTAGAACCATCTCACTAGAAACATTATCATTCCACTCCACACTATTGTAACTCCCCACTATGAAGCATCACGCTCCACTCTAACAGCACTAACACTAACAAGACTTTTACCAGTAAAAACCCCTTCAATAACCATCACTTATGCAGAAACTCGCTCAATAGAAACAAAATCAATACTTCCTAACCAAAAATAGCATTCAACCACTAGTAATGGACCCAAATAAACAACATTATCCACTATCACCAACCTATGCTACACCTTCAACACACCCCATAAAAGTAGGGACAAACACTATACCAACAGAACCATCCAAAAAACCCTACAAAAAATCACATCCCCCAATAAGAACTCATCTCCAACAGCAACCCAGACCATAGAAACATGACATCCAGCACATCCTAGCCAATAACAGCCACACCTTCCACCCCTTCACCCAACCATCACTATCCATCCCTCTTCTTATTCAATCCCAGAAGATCCCATAACCCCTTAACAATATATACTAGTATCTCTAGCACCCAAAATCATCACCCAACATCCTAAAAAACCTCATCATATGCATCGAATCCTATAACTTGAAACATTACCCAAAACTCCACTACCCTAGATCCAATAATTACAACATCCCTACATAAACATCATAACCTAGAATTAGGAATAAAAATAGAAGTTACCTATTCTACACTAGCATTAATCACAACACCCAAGAGCATAAACATCAACACCAAGCTTCCAGCTCCTTGTAGCATGCATCCACACCCCAAACAGATGGAATACTCAAGCCACCCCATCCCCAGCATTAGAACACTCCCTCAAATCCACTTTCATAGACATTCCATAGCACCAGCATCTCTAAACCAACTCCCGGCAAATAGTCCACACCCTGCTATCTGAGACATATCCAACCCATACAAGTGACTAACAATACCCCAAACCCCACCATAAAGTATTATTTCAAATGGAATAAGTCCCCTAGACATTGCCCAATATAATTCAGCCTACAAATCTACAGTTACCCAAGAAAACTGAGGACCACTATGTGAAAATCCAGAAAATAACCCCATCTTGGGAACCATCCAATAGAAAACCCCCCATCCACTCCTCTATTACCAAAGTAGTAGAAATATATTAGAAAAAACATCGTCAACCACCTTTTAGGAAGAGATGAAAAAATCAATCGAGTATACTGAATAATGATGAAAGCCTCGAAACCAAATATAAAAACTAAAAAACTTAGACACACAAGCCAAAAGTCTATAAAACAACAAAATAAAAACATAATTGATGTCTAATGACAAACCTTTATCTAGAAAACAAAATAACCATGAATGCGGTGCTCCGACAGATAAGATAATTAAGGAAAACTGATCATGAAACCAATGTCAAACGGAATCTAAAGAACTCATGTAGACCCACCACAGAATGAGAAACCAGAAAACCACCATATCGGGTGATGGGGATTTCTTAATAGGAGCACTAAAGAACCTAAATATATTATAAACTATCAGTTGTTATATTGATTAAGGAACAACGATGAATGTCATAAATGACACATCACTTATGAAGACACAATAGTCTAGAAGTCCAATCCCCCATGATAGAAAATTGATAGACCTCTGTCCAGATGACCTCAAAATATGAACCCCTAACATGATAAGAACTCATTACATGCTCTAATTTAGTAAATAATCTACTGAAAAAACAAAACGCAAAATCTAATCTTGAACCCATCATCCACTGAGGAAAACTGAATGCAAAGACCTTCACCAAGATGAAAAAATCCACTAAACCGGAAAAGCTGATAATTAAGGAATCCGCTATAAATAATTGATGAACCTCAAAATGGACAATATGAAAACACAAATCATAGGTGAACAACAACTCTTACATAACATGGACAGATAACCCATTATGCTCATGTGCTCATGAGGAACTGTTGAAAAGGGTGATGCGTCCTGAAAAACATAACCCCCAAAAATCAGTCAGCAAACCTTAAAAAACTAGCACCCACCCCAAAACCAAATGAAAAAAGATTGATGAAGAATTACTATCTAGAAGAACCTATGATGAACATATTGTATGATCCAAAACCATCCCAAAACCTAGAGCATCAACGAATCCACTGGCGATGATGATGGCAAACTATGTTCCTCACCACTAACTACAAGTAGTAATAAACCGAACGTGATTGACCAAAAACCTCTTTTAAAATTTATATTAAAGAACCTTCAATGATGAGCAGCTAACATAATCAACCAAGAAACCTGTTCTAAACCATTTTTTTAGTGATGTTATGGTTTTTTTGGATTTTTAGTGTTTTTGGTGTTTTTAGTTTCTTTTTGTGATTTTGGGGTTTTTTAGAGTTTTTATGTTTTTTAGTGTTTTAAGTGTGTTTATTTTTTATGGTTTTCTCATAGTTTCTCATGGTTTTTTATATTTTTATCGATTTTATAGATTTTTTAATATTTTAACGGGATTTATAGTTTTTATGTATTTTGATGGTGTTTGAGTTTCTGTTGGTTTTTTAGTTCTTTTCTATTTTTTTGTGGTTTAGGGGTTCTTTTGAGTTTTTAGGGTTTTATTATTTTTTAAATTTTTTAACATTTTTAAGGGTTTAATTGGTCTAAGGAGTATTTAGTGGGTTTTAGGGTTTTTATTGGTTTTTATGGTTTTTATGTTTTTTGGGTATTTTATGGTTTATAGGGTTTTCAATGGTTTTTAGTGTTATAATAATTTTTTACATTTTTTCAGGGGTTTGAGTGTTTTTTTTGTAATTTTTTCTTTGGGGTTTTGATGGTTTTTAGGGTTTTTTATGTTTTATGTATTTTAATAGAATTTTTTATGATTTTTAGGATTCTAAGGTATTTTAGGGATTTATTGTGTTTTTTGGGTTTTAGGTTTTTTATCAGTTATAGGATTTATATGGGTTTTTTGAATTTTTAGGGTTTTTTATTCTTTTATGATTTTTATGGTTTTTTAGAGTTTTCTTCTATTATTAGGGGTTTGAAGGGTTTTTAGAGTTTTAGTGATTTTGGAGTTTTTATGGGGTTTTAGGGTCTTTAATGGTTTTAATGTTTTTATGGTTTTTATGGTTTTAAGTGTTTTTATGTTTATTATGGTTTTTAGTGTTTTTATATTTTTTTAGGTTTTCAGCAGCTTTATGTGTTTTTTGGTTTTTTAGGTGTTTTTCAATTTTTATAGATTTTTAGGTATTTTTTAGGATTTTTCTTATTATTATGGTTTTTAGGATTTATTTTGGGGTTTTTCCTAGATCATAGTATTTTTATGGTATTTTTGGGGTTTTAGGGTTTTTCAGTTTTTTAGTTTTTTTAACATTTTTAATAATTTTAATTGTTTTTAGTGTTTTTAGTGGATTTTTAGGGTTTTCCTAGGATTTTTGGGGGTTTATGTTTTTAGGGTATTCTGTGGGTTTAATTGGGTTTTGGGGTCATTAGGGTCTTTTAGTGTTTTATCATTTTTTAGGTTTTTTGGGGGCTTAAATATTTTTTTTGGGTTTATATGGTTTTCTTAAGGGTTTTTAGGGATTTTTGGGGGCTAAATAAGATTTTAGGGATTTTACGACAATTTTAGGATGTTTATGGTTTTTTGGTGTTTTTTGGGATTTTGAGGGGATTTAGGGTTTTATTGTTTTTAGGATTTGTTTGGGATTTTAGTATTTTTTTAGGGGTTATAAGTGTTTTTAGGTTTTTAAGGTTTCCTTAGTTATTTTCAAGGTTTCTAGTGGCTGTTATATTTTTAAATATTTTTTGGTATTTTTTAAATTATTTTTCATTAATTATTTTAATGGATTTTGAGGGTATTTAGTGTGTTTCAGGGTTTTTTGGGATTTTATGGGTTTTCGGTTTTTATGGGTTCCATGAGTTTTTATGGTATTTATCATTTTTATTGTTTTTAACATTTTGATATGTGTAAAGGGTTTTTATAGTTTTTTATTGGGTTTAGGTTTTTTTTAGAGTTTTTTAGGTTTTTTGGGAAGTTTATATTTTTTATGGTTTTATGGATTTTGTGGCATTTAGGTTTTTTGGGGTGTTTTTAGTATTTTTTGGTTTTGATGGTTTTTGTAGTGTTCTTTATGGGTTTTAGGGTTTTTTATGTTCATAGGTATTTTTTGGGATTTATAGTATTTTTATGGGTTTATAGGGATTTTGTGTGTTTTTTGGTTTTTAATGGTTTTTGAGGTTTTTTGTGTTCATTGGGTTTTAGCGAGGTTTTGTATTTTTTAGGGGTTTTATAGTTTATAGTGTTTTAATGGGTTTTAAGAGTTGTAAGTGATTTTTAGGGTTTTAGGGGTTTATGGGTTTTTATGTCATATAAATAGTTTTATTGTTTTAAGGGTTTTAGGGTTTTTCATATTTGTTAGGGTTTTAAAGATTTCTTAGGTTTTTTGGATTTTTACATATTTTTATTATTTTTAGATATTTTTTGGAATTTGTTTTATGGTTTTTTGGGGTTTGAGAGATTATTTGGGTTTTTAGGGTATTTATAATATTTATAGTTTTTATGGGTGTTTTGGGATTTTTAGTTTTTTTTATTTTTTAAGGGTTTTAAGGTTTTTTATATTTTTTTATGTTTTTACGAGGTTAAAGGGTTTTTTTGTTTGTAGTGGTCTTTTTGGATTTTTTATATAATTTTAAGGTTTTATGGATGTTAGGTTTTTAGTGTTTTTAATTTTTTATCGATATTTTTTATTTTTATGGTTTTTAGGATTTTTTTTCTTTTTTAGGGGTTTTATGTAATTTTTGGTTTCTTGTTTTTCTTAGAATTTTTCACTTTTTTTAGGGTTTCTCCATTTTTAGGATTTTTTTAAGACTTTTAAATATTTTTATGGACTTAGGGGTTTGGTGGTCTTTTGGGTTTCCTCGGTTGTTTTTAGTGTTTTAGGTTTTTATTTGGTGTTTTATTGGGTTTTCAAGTGTTTTTATATTTTTTAATGTTTTTAAGGATTAAAAGGGTTTTAATAGTTTTTAGTGGGTTTTTGGATTCTTATTGGGTTTTGGGGTTTTTTATATTTTTAGGGGTTTCTTATATTTTTTTGGTATTTTTAGGGATTTATGTGTTTTAAGGGTTTTAAGAGTTTTATGATTTTTTAGGATTTTATGGGTTTCAATTTTTTTTATTTTTATTGTTTCTTAGGTGTTCTCACGGTATTTTTTATGTTTTTAGGGATTTTTAAAACTTTTTTAGGATTTTTATGTTTTTAGGGGTTTAGGGACTTTTATTGTGTTTGGGTTTTTCAGGGTATTTATAATTTTTTAGGTTTATTAAGGGCGTTAATGTTTTTTAGGTTTTTAGTGTATTCATTGGGTTTTTAGAGTTTTTAGTGGTTTTATGTTTTTAGGAATTTTTAGGTCATTTTAAAAATTTTATCGGTTTTGTGTTTTTAGGTATTTTGAGGTATTTTGGGGTTTTTACTGTTTTTATGGTTTTTATAGTTTTGTTGGGTTTAAGGTTTTTTTTGTGTTTGTTAGGGTTCTTATGTTTTTTATAGTTTTTAATGTTTTTGGTGGTTTAAAGGGTTATTAGATTTTCTAATTCTTTTTAGGGGTTTTATGTGTTTTAGGGGGTTTTTATGGGGTTTACATTTTTTAGTGTTTTTTGGTTTTTAGGGGTTTTATGTGTTTTTAGGTTTTTAAGTGTGTCTTAGGGGTTTTCATAGTTTTGTGGTTTTTTACATTTTTAGGAATTGTTACGGGTTTTTTGGGATTCTTATTGGGTTTTAGGGATTTTAGGGATTTTTAGGGTTTTAGGGTTTTTATCATTTTAATGGTTTTTAGGGATTTTATGTATTTATAAATTTTTTATGTTGTGATAGGGGTTTTTAAAGTTTCAGTTGTTTTTATGATTTTAGGGATTTTATGGATTTTAAAATATTTTTATGGTTTTTATATTTTTTGTGGTTACTATGGTTTTTATGGATTTTTTGGGTTTTTAGGGATTTTTTGAGTTTTTAAGGGTTTGATGGTTTTTATTAATTTCTAATGATTTTTAGGGGTTTAAAGAATTTTTAATAGTTTTTAGTGGATTTTTAGGGTTTTAATGGGTTTAGGGGGTTTTATGGTTTTTAGAGATGTGTATAGATTTTAACTGTTTTATGGTTTTTAGGGTCTTTTAGGGCTTTTAGGGTTTATGGTTTTTTACGTTTTTAGGGGTTTTAATTTTTTAAGGGTTTTACGGTATTATTAGGGGTTTTATGGTTTTCTTATTTTTAGTGATTTTTAGAGTTTTTAAAGATTTTTATGGATTTTAGTGTGTTTAGAGTATTTTGAGTTTTTTGAGTTTTAGGGTTTTTAGCATTTTTTATATTTTGGGGGGTTTTGATTGTTTTTAGATTTTTAATTTTTTCATATGGATTTTCCAGTTTTTAGGGTTTTTTACATTTTAGGCATTCATATAACATTTTTTGGAATTTTATGGTTTTATAGGGATTTGAGGTGTTTTCCAGACTTTTTTAGGTTTTACGGTGTTTTGGGTTTTATGGGTTTTTTTTATTTTTAAGTGTTTTTAGAGTTTTGTTTACATATTTAGTGGTTTATAGGGTTTTTTTTAGTTTTTAGTGTTTTGGGGGGTTTTTGGGGTTTTTGGGTTTTTACGGTCTTTTAGGGTTTTTGCAGTTTTTAGGTTTTTAGTTTTTTTAATAGTTTTTTGTTTTTTAATGTTTTCTTAGTGGTTTTAAGTATTTTCAGTGATTTTTAGGATTTTTATTGGTTTTTTGGGTTTTTAGGTAATTTAAGGGGTTTTAAGGTTTTTTGGGGTTTTAAGGTTTTTTAGGATATTTTTGTGTTTCTTAGGTTTTTATGGGATTTTATTTTTTTTATGCTTTTATGGTTCCCCAAGGGGTTTTCAAGGTTTTTAGGGTTTCTTATATTTTATTATTATTATTAGGGTTTTAGTGATTTTGAAGGTTTTAGGGTGTTATGGTTTTTATGATTTATATGTTTTTTGATATTTTTTACGGTTTTCAATGTTTTTTTCATTTTAATTTTTTTTTTGATTTAAAGGGTTTTTAGAGTTTTTATATGGTTCTTAAGGTTTTATGGTGTTTTTTATGTTTTAGGCATTTCGTGGCTATATTTTTTTTATAGTTTTTAGGGTTTTAGTGTTTTTTGGTATTTAGTGGTTTTAATTATATTTAGCATTTAATGTTTTTATAAGGGGGTTTCATTTATTTTGGTGTTTTTTATGTTTTATGGATTTTAGGCCTTTAGTTTTTTTATGGTTTTAGGAATTTGAGGGGTTTTAGGCATTTTTTATATTTTTTAGGGTTTTTTGGGATTCAAGGATTTTTATATTATTTAAAATTTTAAGGATTTTAGAGTTTTAAAATGTGTTTCAGTTTTTAAAGTGATTAAATTTTTTTTAAATGTTTTTAGGGTTTTTAAGTTTTTTTTAATTTTTTGGATTTTTATGGTTTCTAGGGTTTTGGGGGGTTTTAGGGGTTTTTCGTTGTTTTAGCTTTTTTTAGGTTTTTTAGGGGTTTGATTGTTTTTAGGTTTTTAAGGTTTTATTCGGGGTTTAAGGGTTTTTTTAAAATTTTTATGGGTTTTTAAGGACATTTTTATAATTTTATGGTTTTTAACGATTTTTAAGGTTTTTATGGGTTTTTTGCGTTTTTTGGGTTGTTTGGGATTTCTAGGTTTTTTGAGTTTTTTAGTGTTTTTAATGTTTTTTAGAGTTTTATAACATTTTTAGAGTTTTAAAGGGTTTTTAGAGTTTGTAGTGTTTTTTAGGGTTTTATGGGCTTCAAAAGGTTTTATGATTTTTATGCCTTTTAGGAGTTTTATAAGTTTTAGAGGTTTTAAGGATTTTAGCTTTATTTTTTATATTTAGGGGGTTTATGTGTTTATGGTATTTAGAGTTTTTATTGGGTTTTAAGGATTTTAGGGTTTTGTGACATTCGTAGGGATTTTTAAGGATTTTTAGGGATTTTTTAGGAATTAAATTCTTTTTAGGGTTTCGATTTTTTGAGGGGTTGTTGGGATTTTTTACGATTTTTATGGTTTTTATGGTTTTTATGTTTTTTTGGGTTTTATGGTTTTTTTGAGTTTTTAGGTTTTGTAGATTTGTTTATAATTTTTATGGGTTTAATGAATTTTTAGATTCTTTAGTGGTATATAGGATTTTATGGGTTTTTTTGGATTGTATGGTTTTTTTGTGGTTTTATGGATTTTAGGTTTTTACCTATTTTTTGGTATTTTTAGGGTTTGTAGCATTTTTTGGTATTTTTGGGGACTTAAGTGTTACTAGGTTTTTGAATTTTTCTTAGGGTTTTTATGGGTTGTTAAGATTTTTTATCGGTGTTTTAGCTCTTTTTTGTAAATTTTAATGTTTCTTTGGAGTTTTAGATAATTTTTGGGTGTTTATGGTTTTTAGGGATTTAGGATATTTTTTGGTTTTAATGATTTTTTAGTTTCTTATGGTTTAACGGTTTTTAGAGTTTTTAAATGTTTTAGGGGTTTGATGGTTTTATAGTGTTTTTAGTGGTTTTAGGATCTTTAATGGGTTTTATGGTTTTTAAGGTTTTTAATGTTTTTAATGGTTTTTTGGGTTTTCTGGGTTTTTATCATATTTTATGTTTTTATGGGTTTTAAGTTTTTTTGGGTTTTTATGTTTTTATATGGTTTTTCCAGTGTTTGGGGTTTTTATGTATTTAGGTATTTTGAAGAATATTTTAGTATTTTTATGTTTTTTTTGAGATTTTAGGGATTTTACCGGTTATTAGGGTTTTTATTAGTTTTGGGGATTTTAGTTTTTTTTAGTTTATACGTTTCGACGTTTCATAGAGAGTTTTAATGTTGTTTTTCTATTTAATGTATCTTTAGTGATTTTTCGTGTTTTAGGGTTTTTATGGGGTATTTTGGGATTTTTGGTTTTTTAGGGTTTTTTTTAGTTTTTTGGGTATTTAAGGGTTGTTATAGTTTTTCAAAAAAATTAATGGTTTAAAGTGTTTTTATTGTTTTTAGTGGTTTTTATGATTTTTATGGGTTTTTATGATCTTTTATGGTATTTAGTGGATTTTATTCTTTTTAGGGGTTTTTTTGGTTTTCTAGTGTTTTTAGACTTTTTTATGTTTTAGGTGTTTTAATTATTTTTAGTGGAATGTGGTTTTCTAAGATATTTTCATTGTTTTTTTGAGTTTTATCATTTTTAGGGGTTTAAGGGTTTTATGATTTTTATTGGTTTTCAGAGATTTTAAGGATTTTGAGGTTTTTTATACTTTTTAGGGGTTTCTAGGTTTTTTAGGTTTTGGGTTTTTAGGGTATTTACGTTTTTAGGGTTTTTATGGTTTTCCAGAGTTATTTAAAAAAATTAGTGGATTAATAGTTTTTAGAGTTTGTTGTGGTTTTTAGGGGTTTTATTGTTTTTTTGGGTTTTTGGGTTTTTTTGAGTTTTTTGGGATTTAGGGGTTTTTATTTTTTAAAACATTTTTATGGGTATAAGTTTTTTTTAATGTTTTAAGTGGTTTTTTGGATTTTTATGGGTGTTTTGAATTTTTAGGGGTTTTTATATTTTTTAAAATTTTTAGCGGCTTTTATGTTTTTTTATGGTTTTTATTGTTTTGTAGGGTATTTGGCATTTTTATGTTTTTTAGGGGTTTTAAATATTATTAGGGTTTAAAGGTTTTCATAGGGGTTTTTTTTGGGGTTTTAGAGGTTTTAATGTTTTTAGTTATTTTTAGGTTTTTTTATTTGTTTTTTTGGGCGTTTATGGTTCTTAGGATTTTTATGATTTTTATGGGGTTTTTTAGGTTTTAGGGGGGTTTTTTTTAGGGTTTTAGTAATTTTTGGTTTTTTTGGGTTTTAATTGTTTTTAGGTTTTTATGGTTTTCAAGTTTTTTAGGTGTTTTTAAATTTTTATTGAATTTTTACATATTCTTAGAATTTTTATGTTTTTTATGGTTTTAGGGATTTGAATTTTTTTTTTTGATTTTTTGGTTTTTTTGGTTTTTTTTGTTTTTTTGGGTTTTTTGTTTTTTGTTGTATTTTTTTGGGGGAATAAGTGGTTTTTGAGTTTTTTAGGGTTTTAAGGGTGTTTAGAGTTTTTAACGTTTTTACAGGTATAATGGGTTTTTAGAGTTTTTACTGGTTTTTATTATTTTCATGGGTTTTTAGGGTTTTTAGGGATTTGGGGGTTTTGTGGTGTTTAAGGTTTTAGTTTTTCTTGGGTTTTTTCTATTTTTTAGGATATTAGTGGTTTAAAGTGTTTTTTTAATGTTTTTATAGGGTTTTTTAGCGGTTTTAAGGTTTTTTTACAATTTTATGATATTTAGGGATTTTTTATGATTTTTATAGTTTTTAGGGATTTTGTAGTTTTTTAGGGTGTTTAGGGGTTTTACGGTTTTAAAGTTATTTTTTGGGGTTTTAATGTTTTTTTTAGTTTTTTAGGGTTTTAAATATTTTTATAGTTTTTAACATTTTTAGGAGTTTAAAGGGTTTTTATAGTATGTAGTGGGTTTTTATGTATTTTATGAATCTATAGGGTTTTGAAGTTTTTTTCGGGTTTTTATTACTTCTTGAAGTTTTAGGGTCTCTTAGGTTTTTATAAAGTTTTTAGCAATTTTTTTGTTTTTAAGGGTTTTATGTGTTTTTTGGTTTTGAGGGTTTCATAGGGGTTTTTCTCATTTTTAGGGTTTTTTATGTTTTTTGGTATTTGTTGGACTTCATATGATTTTTATTGATTTTAAGGGTTTTTAGATGTTTTGAGAGGTTTTAGGGTGTTTTGAGTTTTTAGGGACTTTAGTGTTTTTATGGTTTTTATGGTTTTTATGTATTTTTAAGGCCTTCAATTTTTTTACATTTTAACGTTTTTCATAGGGTTTTTTTGGCTATTTTATATCTATAGTTTTTTTTATAGATTTAGATGATCATTTTGTTTTTATGGTTTTTATGGATTATGTGGATTTTAGAGTTTATAGGGGTTTACGGTTTTTTAGGCTTTTTCAGTTTTTCTAGTTTTTTAGGGTTTTTAGGTATTTCTAGTGTTTTTCAATATTTTGAGGATTTGAAAGTTTTTTAGTGTTTTGTTGGTTTTTAGGGGTTTTAAGTGTTTTTAGGGTTTGTTATGGTTTTAGGAGTTTTATGGGTTTTAGTGTTTTTAGGAGTTTCTAGGGATTTGGTGTTTTTAGGTTTTCTTACAGGTTTTTAGGGTTTTTATGTTTTCTTAAATTTTTATGGATTTTTAGGAATTTATTTAGGAATTTAAGGATTTTTTTGGTTTTTAGGGATTTTGGGGGTATTAGGGTTTTAATGGTTTTTTGGGTTTTCCAGGTTTATTTTTTTAGTTTTTTTGGGATTTTTAGTTTTTTAAAAATTGTTAGGGATTTAAAGTGTTTTTAGAGTTTTCATTGATTTTAGTCTTTTTATTGGTTTTAGGAATTTTTATGGTTTTAAGGGGTTTTTAGAGTTTTTTTGGTTTTTAGGTTTTTTCGGGTTTATTTTATTTTAAGGATTTTAGGGGTTTTACATGTTTTTTTTCATTTTTAAGGTTTTCTTAGAGATTTATAGGGTTTTCAGTTTTTTATATTTTTTAGTATTTTTAGTATTTTTATTGATTTTTATGGTTTTTAGGTTTTTTAGGGATTTTGAGTGGTTTTTTGGGTTTTTATTTTTTGGATTTTACGGTTTTTTTGAGTTTTTAGTATTTTATCGTTTTTAGAGTTTTTAACATTTTTTAGGATTTAAAGGGTTTTAAGAGTTTTTAGTTGGTTTTTTGGTGTTTTTGTTATTTCTATGGTCTTTAGGGGATTTATGTTTCTTAGTGGTGTTTAATGTTTTTATCTTTTTTTGGTTTTAAGTGTTTTTATGTGTTTTTTGGTTTTTATGGTTTTCTTAAGGTTTTTAGGGTTTTAGGGTTTTAATGTTTTTTTACAATTTTAAGTGATTTTTAATGATTTTGTTTTTGTTTCTATGGGTTTTAGGAATTTTGAGGGGTTTTCCTGTTTTTTGAGGTTTAGGGTTTATATGGTTTTATTGTGCTTTTAGGTTTTTTTATTTTTTTAGTGTTTTAGTGTTTTTAGTCGGGTTTTTATGAGTTTTAGGGGTTTTTACAATTTTTATGGTTTCAGGGGTTTTTAGGGTTTTTAGGGTTTTCAACATTTTTTAGGTTTTTCGAGGTTTTATTAGTTTTAATGTTTTTTTGTTTTCCTAGGGATTATTTAGGGGTTTTTTTGGTTTTTTTACATTTTTAGGGATTTTAGGTCGTTTTAGGATTTTTTTGGGATTTTAGGGTCTTTAGGTATTTTTTTGCTTTTTAGGGTTTTTTAGGGGTTTATGATTTTTTTTCTGGTTTTTATGTATTTCTATGATTTTTAGAGTTTTTATCATTTTAGTGGTTTAAATTTTTTTTCGAGTTTCTAGTGGTTTAGGGTTTCTACGGTTTTTATGGGTTTTATGGTTTTTAATGTTTTTAGGGTTTTTAGTGTTTATAATATTTTTAGGGGGTGTAACTGGGTTTCTGTTTTTTAGGTTTTATAGGATTCTTCAAGGTTTTTAGGCTTTTTTATTTTAAGTATTTTTTTTTATTTTTAGGGGGGGTTTAGTGTTTTTAGGCTTTTCAAGGTTTGTAGTGTTTTTTAGGGTTTTTTATTTTTTTATCGATTTTTGTGTTTTGGGTATTTTTTTTGAGTTTCTTAGGGATTTTTTGGTTTTTAATGTTTCTTAACTTTTTTAGGAGTTTAAAGGGTTTTTATAGTTTTTATGGGTTTTTTAAGTTTTTATGGGTTTTTACAGTTTTTAGTGTTTTAGTGTTTTAGGGATTTTAGTGTTTTTTGGTTTTTAGGGGTTTTAAGTTTTTTTATTTTTTATGGTCTTCTTATTGTTTTTAGGGTTTTTCCATTTTTGAGATTTTTATGCGATTTAAGATATTTGTGGTTTTTAGAAGTTTTAGATAATTTGAGTGATTGTAGGTGTTTTTTAGGGTTTTTTTTGTTTTTTTTGGGTTTTTATATTTCTTAGGGTTTTATGGGTTTTTAATGTTTTTTAACATTTTATGGGACTAAAGAGTTTGTAGAGTTTTTAGTGGGTATTTAGGGGTTTAATTTTTTTTAGCGGTTTATGGTTTTAGTGGGTTTAGGGGTTTAGGGGTTTTAGGATCTTCTAGGTTTTTTAGCCTTTTATCATTTTTATTTATATTTGGGGTATTTAGTGTTTTTATGTTTTTAAGGCTTTCTTTGGGGGTTTCAGAAAAAAAATTTAGTTATTTTTTGGGATTTTTATGGTTTTTATGGGTTTTAGGGTTTTTAGGGATCACTACAACATAACTAGGTTGATCAAGCGCTAGCTAATTTTTTTTGTTAAAGACCCCCTTTGTTAGTTATAAAAAAGTGTTGTTAAATGGCATCTTTAACATCACTATACTTAGTTATTTTAAACAAGGTCTTTAACAGCGTAAAAAATGTACTGTTGAAGGGAGGAATTTATTAGTTCATGTAAAAAAAGTAATGATAAAGGCCCCTTTTAACATCTATTTTTAAAAGCACATAAAAAGGGATCCCTTTACCAGTGCTAATAAAAAAGCGCTGATAAAGTGGGGGGGATTTATCTACGTTAGTAAAAACGTTACAATCGAGGTATATATCAAAAAAAAAATATTTCATCAAAAATAATATATTAATAGGTAAATACATTTATGTTGAAATAAATATATTTATATTGATATGAATATAAAATATGTTGTTTAAATTTGTTTTACATGAGGATAAATAGTCACTTTCACTTAATATATAATATATTTAGTGAAAATGGATCATAAAATAAATAAAAATATTAACTAATAATTTTCTATGTATTATCGAGTAACAATAATTTAATAACAATTCAAAGATAAAAAAATCATTAAAATAATAATAGTTTTAAAATATGTTGAAAACATAACTCCTACTTCAAACAGCCACAACTATAGATTCAAGTGTCTTTTTGGGCTTTATCACTTATCAAATGGAAGAATGCGATGATATCTATCCCATGTTGACCTATGAAGACCCTGGACACTATTTTTCATATGCCAAAATTGGCTTCAAATTCGTCCAAAAATGATTTTATTCAGGGTACCCCAATTTTTTAACATTTGATAGAATTTCCACCTGGTTTAAGGGAATATTTTTACCCTTTTACAGTGGTGAGTGAATTTTTTAACTATTATTACATTAATATTAATATTATTGTTTTGAAATTTTATTATTTTTCACAATGTAGTTTTATGTATAATCAAATATATGCATATTTTCTTATATTTAATTATAATAAATCACTTATATAAGTATATATATTAACATATTTATGAAGAAATGTATTTATATATATAATAAATACTTATTATTTATTTTTTATAGAAAATAATTATCCATTTTAATTATCTTATAAAAATTCATTCATTTGTATATGTATACCTATACAATTAATGTCATATAAAAACATGTGTGTCTATTAGTAATTAACAAGTATATATGTATATGCATATTCAAATATATGTAAATAAATACATATTCTAAAAATTTCTTTAAAACAATATCTGACTATTGTTATGATTATAAAAAAATATATATAATTTTTATATATACAAATATGTGTGTATTAATAAATGGATATATATATATTATTATAGTATCTGTAAATTAATATAATATATAGTATATTTAATAAATAAAGTATATATATATATCATATATATATATATCATATATATATATATATTATAAATCTATTTAAAAATAATTATATAAATATATGACTAAAAATATATTTGTAAATATATATATAAACATAAATATCATTAAATATTTAACAAAACAACTTGCTGTAGTGGTGATGTCATTATATCATCAAATGAGAGGTGATGGGTTCAAATACAAGAGGACACAAGATACTAGACATTCACAAAGTGCTGACAAAGGGGTAGTCGACTGAAAAGAACAGATGATGGGGGAGGGTTTAAGAATTATTAAAGGGGTTGTGGAAGGTATGATAAAGGGGTCAGACTCATAGATGTTCAAAAAATATAATTTTACCCCCTCTAATAATGCTTTTAACACTGTTAAAGGGGACCTTTATCAGCCCAAAAACTATATATTAAATAGGCCCTTTAACAACACTAAAAACACTAATGATGGGGTGATTTATCAGCTCTTTTTTTAGCATTTATAAAGGGACTATTTATCAGCACTTCTTGATTGTTGATAAAAGCCATGGACTTTTAACTACACTCCAGTAGTCAACTATTTTTTATCACGCATAAAGTCCTACCGAAACACCATTAAAGGCGTCTTTTGTAGTAGTGGATTTTGGCGGTTTTTAGTTTTTCTAGGGATTTTATATTTTTTTTGTATTTTTAGGGTTTTTTTACTTTTAGGGGTTCAAAGGGGTTTTAATGTTTTTAATATTTTTATAGGTTTAAAGGGTTTTTAGATGTCTTTTAGGTTTTTTAAGGATTTTTGAGGTTTATGGTTTTTTTGGGGGTTTAGTGTTTTTAGGATTTTTTGTGTTTTTAGGTTTTTAGGGGTTTTATTTGTTTTTAGGGTTTTAAGGATTTATTATTGGTTTTTATGATTTTGAGATATTTTTACATTTTTATTGACTTTTAGGGTTTTTTTATTTTTATTGGTTTGTTGGGGATTTAGGTATTTTTAGGAATTTTTTGGTTTTTTGGGTTTTTAGGGGGGTTTTGTGAATTTTTTAGTGTTTTTAATATTTTTAGAGTTTTTAATTTTTTTAGGGGTTTAAAGTTTTTTTAGTTTTTTTAGTGGTTTTCAAGGTTTCTATTGGTTTTTAGGGTTGTTATGGGTTTCAGTGTATTCGTTGGATTTTATGGGTTTTTATGGTTTTTATTATTTTCAGGGGTTTTTTGGATTTTTTATCCTTTTTAGGATTTTTTGCAAATTTATGTTTTTTTATAATTCTTTGTTTTTATTTGGGGTTTTCTATGTTTTAATGGGTTTTTACATTTTAGGGATTTTTTTTGGCCTTTTACGGATTTTTATGGTTTTAGTGTTTTCAGGAATTTTGATGGTGTTTTAGGGTTTTTATGTGTCTTAGGTTTTTTATTTAGGGGGGGTATGGGTTTTTATTTATTTATTTATTGTTTTTATGGTTTTTATAGTTTTTAAATTTTTTACGGATAAATAGGATTTTTTGATTTTTTATATATTTTTTAGTTTTTTATAGGTTTGGGGTGTTTAAGGTTTTTAGAAAGTTTTATGGTTTTAAGGTTATTTTATGTTATATAACATTTTTAGGTTTTTAGGGGTTTTACTTGTTTTTATTTTTTTAATGTTTTCTTAGAGAATTTTAGAGTATTATGGTTTTTTATTATTTTAGGTATTATTTCGTATTTTTTAGTATTTTTATTATTTTTAGGGATTTTTTATATTTTGATTTTTTTAGGGTTTTAGTGGTTTTATGGTTTTTTGGGGTTTTTTAGTTTTTTTAGATTTTAGGGTTGGTAATTTTTCATAGATTTTTTAAGGTGTTTAGGGGTTTAAAGGGTTTTAGAGTTTTTTGTAATTTTTTTATTATTTTTATGGGTTTCTAGGGTTTTATATATTTTTAGGGGATTTTATGCTTTTTATAGTTTTATGGGTTTTAGGGTTATTTAGGTATTTTTGTGTTATTTAGGTTTTTATTGGTTTTAGATATTTTATTTTTTAGGGTTTTTATGGGTTTTCGGGGTTATAGGGTTTTTTTACATCATTGGGGAATTTTATGTGTTTTTATGCTTTTATAATTTTTTTGTTTTTTGGGGGATTTTGAGGGTTTTTTTGGGTTTTTTGGTTTTTAGGGGTTTGGGGGGTGGTTTTAAGGGTTATTTTGAGTTTTTTAAGGTCTTTAATGTTTTTTAGAGTTTTTAGAGGGTTTTTTGGAGTTTAATGGGTTTTTTTTGTTTTTTAGGGGTTTTACGGTTGTTATGGTTTTTAGGGGTTTTTATGGTATTATTGGGGGGTTTAGTGTTTTTAGGTTTTTATGGATTCTATGTGTTTTTATGTTTAGAATGTTTTATTAGGGTTTTTTTGGTTTTATGATTTTATATGTTTTTCTGGATTTTGGTGATTTTTTATAATTTTAATTGGTTTTCAGGGTTTTTATGGATTTTGAGATTTCTTAGGTTTTTTTATGGTTTTAATGGTTTTTATGATTTTTTTGGATTTTAGAGTTTTTTATTTTTTATAGTTTTTAAGGTTTTTTAAAAAATTTAACTTTTTTAGGGGTTTAAAGTGTTTTCAGAGTTTTTATTATTTTAGGTTTTTATGTGTTTTTAAGGATTTTTACTGTTTTTAGTAGTTTTTATGGTTTTTAGTGTTTTAGGATTTTTAGAGTTTTTTAGGGAATTTTAGCTTTTATTATGTTTTTAAAGATTTTAGTTTTTTTTGGACTTAAATGTTTTATTAGGGTTTTAAAGGGTTTTTATGGTTTTTTAAATTTTTAGGTATTTTTTTGGATTTTTAGGTTTTTTATGAATTTTAGGGTTTTTAGGGGTTTTTAGGGTTTTTTTATTTTCATTGGTTTTACTGTTTTTTGGTTTTTTAATGATTTTTAGAGTTCTTTAACGTTTTTAGGGGTTTAATTTTTTTTAGCATTTTTGGTTTTTTTGGATTTTTTTTGGTTTTAGTGTTTTTTATAGTTTTAGGAATTTTTATGTTTTTCGGGTTTATAGGTTTTTTTTTGTTTTTGATGTTTTTTGGTTTTTTGGTATTTTAATTGTTTTTATGTTTTTAAGTTTCTATTGTGGTATTTAGGGTATTTAGATATTTTTATATTTTTTAGGATTTTAATGGATTTTTTATGTTTTTTTTATTTTTAGGGTTTTAGGGGGTTTTAGTGTTTTTAGGGTTTTATATTTTATTTTTATTTTAAGGTTTTTTTGAGTTTTTTAGGGTTTTATGGTCTTTCAGAGTTTCTTATTTTTTTGGTTGTAATGTTTTTTAGAATTTTTAGTGGTTTTTTTGGGTTTTTTTGAATTTTTAGTGTTTTTAATGTATTAGGGGTTTTTATAGCTTTTAGGATTTTTGGGGGTTTTAGTGTTTTTATGTTTTTAGGGGTTTATGTGTTCTTATGTTTTGAGGTTTTTCTTAAAGTTTTTATGGGTTTTAGGGTTTTTTACTTTTTTATGGATTTTTATACTTTTTGACAACTTTTATAGATTTTTAGTGTTTTTAGTGGTTTTCAAAGTTTTAGGGATTTTATATTTTAAAGGGGTTTTAGAGTATATATTGGTTTTTAGTGTTTTATAGTTTTTTATAAATTTAAGGGGTTTTATGGTCTCTTTAGGTTTTTAGGGGTTTATGGTTTTTATCATTTTTTATATTTTTAGGGGGTTTAAGTGTTTTTAGGTTTTTAATGTTTTCTTGGGGTCTTTCGGGGATTTTCAGTTTTTTTATTTTTTAGGGATTTTTATGTATTCATTTGGATTCTTATGGTTTTGTTGGTTTTTAGGGAAATTTTTTGTTCTATGGTTTTTTAGGGTTTTTATGGTTTCTCTTGATTTTTAGTTTTTTTTTATTTCTTAGGGTTTCTAATATTTTTTAGATTTTTTAAAACAATTAGGGGTTTAAAGGGTATTTTGAGTTGTTGTGATATTTTTGGATTTTTAGGGGCATTAACAGTTTTTATGGTTTTTCTGGTGTTTAGGATTTTTAGGTAGTTTTACGTATTCTTAGGATTTTTAAGGATTTTAAGTGTTTTTTAGGTTTTAAGGGTTTCTCAGGTTTTCTCTAGATTTTTAGAGTTTTCATGTTCTTAAGGATTTTTATGGTGTTTTAGTATTTTCATTGTTTTTAGGGTTTTTATGGATTTTTAGGGTTTTTATGTTTTTTAGTGGTTTTATGAAATTTTCTGTCTTTTGGGTTTTAAGGGTTTTTTTAGTTTTATAGGGTTTCAAATGTTTTTTATAATTTTTTAATGTTTTTAGGGGTTTAAAGAAGTTTTTTAATTTTAAGGGATTTTAGGGTTTTTATTAATTTTTGGCTTTATTATGTTTTTTGGTTCTTTATGGGTTTTTTCTTTTTTACTATTTTTTAGGGTTTTTATGTTTTTAGCACTTTTTTAGGTTTTTTGGGGTTTTTTGTGTTTTAGTGTTTTAATGATTTCTTAGGGGTTTTCATGATTTTTATGGTTTTTTAAATTTTTAGGGATTTTTAGGGATTTTTAAGTATTATTATGGTTTTTAGGTTTTTTATAAAAAAAAATCAATTTTAGCGTTTTTAGGGTTTTTATGCCTTTTATGGTTTTTAGTTTTTTTAATGTTTTTTAGGGATTTATGGTTTTCTGTATTTTTTATCATTTTTAGAGGTTTAAATTTTTTTATAATTTTTAGTGAGTTTTTCGGTTTTTAATGATTCTTATGGTTTTTTGGGTTTTTTGGGTTTTATAGATTTTAGGGTTTTTATGGTTTCTAGTATTTTTTATGTTTTTAAGGACATTATGTTTTTTATGTTTTTATATAAATTTTATTATTTTTTAGGGTTTTTCAAGTTTTAATGATTTTATGTATTTTCAGTCTTTTTTAGGATTTGTTTAGATTATTAAGGTTTATTTTAGATTTTTTATTTTATTTTTGGTTTTTTTTTTGGTTTTTCGGGTTTAATGTTTTTAGGGTTTTTGGGGTGGGGGGTTTATGTTTTCTTTTGGTTTTTGAAGGTTTTTAAGGAAATTTAGAGGTTTATTATCTTTTTATGTGTTTAATTGTTTTTTTTATATTTTTATTAGTTTTTACAAGTTTCTTTTAGGTTTTTTTGTTTTTTATGGGTTTTAGGGGTTTTATGGTTTTTATTATTTTTTAGGGTTTTCTTAGGTTTTTATAATTTTTAGGTTTTTAAGTGTTTCAAGTGTTTTTGGGATTTTAATATTTTTATAGGTTTTAAAGGGTTTTAGGTTTTTTATGTTTTTATTCATTTTTAGGGCTTTTTAGAATTTTTATGGTTTTAACGTTTTTAATGATTCTGAGGGGTTTTAAGGTTTTTTAGGTTTTTTAGGTTTTTTTATTTTTGTGGGTTTTTAGGTTGTTTTGTGCTTTTTTCATTTTTATGGTTTTTTTGATTTTTTTAACATTTTAGGGGATTAAATTGTATTTAGGGTTTTTATAATTTTTTGGGATTTTATTTATTTTAGTGAGTTTTTAAGGGTTTTAGCAATTTTATGGTTTCAAGGTTTTTAGAATTTTTTGGGTTTTTAGAGATTTTATTTGTTTTTTAGATTCTTAAGGTTCTCTTATTGTTTTTAGGGGTTTTAGGTTTTTTTTATATTTTTTAGGTTTTTATGGGTTTTTAAGGTTTTTAGGGATTTTGGAATTTGGTTTTTAAATTTTTTTGGGTTTTATGTTTTTTTAGGTTTTAAGGGATTTTTTTTGAGTTTTTAGGGTTTTTTATGGTTTTTTGGATTTTTTTAATTTTTTGTGAGTTTAAAGGGTTTCAGAGTTTTCAGTGGGTTTCTAGTGTATTTATGGGTTTTTTGGGTTTTTAATGTTTGAGGGGTTTATGGTTTATAAGGTTTTTAAGGGTTTAAGTGTTTTTATTATTTTTAGGTTTCTTAGGATTTTTGATAGTTTTTAGGTTATTAAGGTTTTCTTAGGGTTTTAGGGGTTTTCCTGTTTTTATGGATTTTTAGGTATTTTTTCGATTTTTAAAGTTTTTAGTGTTTAGGGATTTTGATGATTATTAACACTCTGTTTTATCAACATTGATGAGAAGGAAACAAAGGGGGATACCCGATAAAAAAGGAGTAGAAATTAGATGATAAAGCCTAAGAATCTCAAAGCCCCCAAAGAGAAGCTTACCCAAGGTATCCCCAAACATCATCAGTGCGCCAAATCCTACGTGACCTATATGTGCAAGACAAATTCCCGCAGCACCTGCGCGGAAATAAAACTTTTTCCCAAGGTCCCATATTTTCATATAAATAGGCTCTTGGGGTCTTCATTTGTACAGAAGAATTTTCCCAAAATCCGATTGCTACTCTAATCGTCCTAGTACTTCGCTCAAACTCCTAGAAACATTCTAGGTAGATTAATAACACCTAAAGAAGAGGTAATTGAAAGGGGATAATGAAACTTATGTCATCCGATGGTTCAAAGTAAACAACACCTATGCGAGTCTTTCCCCCAACTGTTAATCAACAATGACTAGCGCAAAGTTACCTTCCTTAACCAGGGACTTATGAGACTTAACTCCAGGAACACCTGTGGAGACCCATGAAGTCTTGAGAAAAGCCCCCCCCCCATGTGTAGTCACCTAGGTGGTCCATCACCCATGTTTCTCCCAATTTTCCTAGGTCTAACTACGTGGAGCACCCATTGCATGAAATTCCTTGGTTTACCCTATTCTCCAACCTGCACGAGCCATTCATGAGGCCTCCCTCAAAGCCACTCATGGAAAGGCATCTTCTTCTTTATCTACCTTGTCTGAAATGAACCATGTTGATACCACCAATAAGATCTCTTAACCTACAAAACATTGGAGAAATTCACATCAACAATTTTCCCATTTGGATTTGTATTTCTATGTTCAGAGGTTTCCCGCACCTGTCCTTCCAAAGGGTCGGGATCCACGGGTCATTTGTAGATTTGTATATCTATGGTCATGAGGACCCTTACCCCAGGGAAAATGTTGATGAGTTACCAGTCTGGAGGATTAGGGTTTAAACTATTTCCTTCCTTTCTCATATCTAAGATCTAGAACGTCTGGTTCCCATTAACTAGGGTGACGAACATACTTGTTTTTCTATTTAGCATGGAATGAGATCCTCCTCCCTCTACAAAACCAATTTCAAGGAATTCCTCCTAGAGTAAGCCCCTAGTATTTCATGCAGTAGGTTGTAGTCTTGCTCCTCTCTACCTATGCATCCTTCACTTTCATTTCTTACTTTCCTTGGACTCACATCCAATGTAAAGTGAAGAGAGGGATGTGACATAGCCTCGACCTCTTCCGTTGTAGCTTCGGCCTCTTCCACCATCCAAGGACAAAAAGTGTGTGGTTTGTCGAATCTTCCACTTCCTCTTGTTTCTCAAACCAATAATTACTCACATGGGCTTAAATTTTACTGATGATTACAACACACAGATGATTCCCCTAAAGGATTGAAGTATGTGATATTTGATTGCTTCCATAACTAGGATATGTTGGACGCATACCTAAGGCCCGAGCTCAATAGAAATACTCCTTAGAAGTTAGTCCCAAATCAAAATCCCCAATTTACCATGGAATCCTCTTCAATAATAATCCTCAACACAATCATCTCAAAAGACCATACACCCCTGTGAGATATACCCATGAGGCCCCCCAGAGGCGTGGGTCCTCTTGATCGAACAACAAGGGCTTTGATTCCCATCTACATGGGATACGTAGGAAGCCTTCCTGTGGTTCAAAACCAAAACCCAAATCAAACCTATCCTATTTTTCCCACATTCACAATATTTTTTAATTCAAAAAGAGGATACATATCTCTCGTAGGTTCTATGGGATGCTATGGAATAAGTCTCACACCATACATTGACTAGTAGTTTTTTACTAGACGTCATTGCCACATGACATTAAACTATACGGATTGGTCCTTATCACATAACCTTAAAAGGTATGATGTTACCTATTAGGTGGAACCAAACTACGTGGGTTCATATTGATATGACAAGGATACCTAGGAATCTCGTCTATGGGTTTGATCTCGACATAAATACAATTATAGTCTCCCTAGATAATGATAAACTCTATAGTGACATTAGTCTATCTGGATGAAAATAAACTTCATAGTTCCCCACTGTGTGGCAAGAAAACCAGAATCATGGTAATAAGGACCAAATAATATATAAGTAGTACATAAGGGGATACCATTGATGGATAATCTTGGATACATAAAAATATCTCTATTGATGAAGAACCTCTGATACATACATATAATTCTAAGATCTATACATGATAACAATTGGTTATTAATCTTGGTATGAACCAAATCAACCATGGAAATTAATAAAGGATACATGAAAATTTATTAAATATATAAGAGAGTCTCAAAGTAGGTGATAATTCAACAAAAAATGGTGTGATGAGCAATACCTCCCATCCACTCAACCAATGTGATTTCATAATCATCATAGGTCAAAACACCTAACGAGATATTACCTTTGGAATTTAGGTCCCCATTGATATAGAACCATTAGGTGATTCATGTTCTGTGAACAAACCTATTGGAAACTATTTAAAAATAAAAAATTGTGATGAGGCCCATATTTCGAGGGAAACAAAAAATGGTGAACCAGAGGTGAATGAATAAATTATGGAATTACCTTAAATAAGAGGTATGTATTGCTGAGTTACTGTTGGACCATTTTATTCCTTGAGGAAAACATATTTCCATTAGAAAAAATGGTGAAAAATATTTGAATCCTTAACCAACATGATTGTATTAACCACCCGTCAGGCCCCTTCTACTTTCAAAATGAAATAAGGATAGACAAGAAAATAAATCAAGCATGTGTTCACTAAAATGGGATTTTTCTTTGAAATGAGTTCCTTGTTTGTGTTTTACATATATATACAGGTACTCATTTTCAAAATTCAATTTGTTCCAGTGGCCTCCTTCTAGTTTTCATAAGTAAACACCCTAGCTACTACTCAGGTCAGATTCTCATCTCTGTGAAGAATGCCATCGCCAACCCAGCATATTCAATGCTGGGTATCAAACTTAATAGTATGAGAGTACCATTAAAACGGTATGATCCCAACATTGTGGGATTCCATAAAGGGACTCCATCTCAACCAGCACCACCGACTATCCAATCAATGACGACCGATGGTCCTAAAATAGATGACACTGACCATTGTCTTCAACTGTTTTGGGATCTCATCCCTAGAACACATCAACCATTCCATTCCATATTTCAGGGAGGTGGATCAAGAGGTAACCTATGTAATCATCTAGTAAATTTAGGGGTAATTTTCAAGTTCTCCTTCCATCAATCATTTCCACCAACACCATGTAGTAGTTAACCCTCATCATGATTAGGGTGATGTCCTTGGCTGTCTGGCATTATTCCTTCAGAACCATGCATGAAAGACAACCCTCTAGGGATGACAAACTCATAATAGGTATCACATTCACTCCATTTTTCCTTTGAAGAATCCTAAAAACATAGTTTGGTGGAAAACAGTGAGTAGGGACATACAACCGTCCTCCTTTATATAGCCATCTAGAAGATATATATGGGGGAATTGAAATAATTCTGTTAACCAAAAAAGGAGGTTGTCGAACATACACCGACCTTAACCCACCAACCCTTCCAACAGAATCATCTAGAAATACTCAAATAATTCCACCAACTATGTTTGAAAGAAAATATTGGTCTTTAACCCACACCTTATAGTACCCCTCAATCCTTCCAATAGCCTCATCTGTTAGCACTCATAGAATTCAGTTGAAAAGTCTCGATGACAAGAAAAGGGCAGACTCAACTCTCTTCCCCCACACATGAGTAATGTCAATATCCATAGCTAGTAAAGGGAGGATAGAAACTGGAACATACACCTAATATAAATATATTATGGACATATATCCCTTTTCCAATCACTGAAGTCTCCAATAATATCCTAGAAATGGTGAAAGGTAAAATGAAAATTCCTTCCCATATCTTAACAACTTACCAGGACATCATTACAATGATGAAAATAGTTCTTAAGGGATGTACACATTAGTCTATCCCCTCAAATGGGGTATCTCATTAGCAAAAAACCCTAGAGAAAACACATACCTCTACTCTAATCCGAGAAGGTCGTGGGGAAAATTCCTCTATATTATACGGACAACCAAATTGGTAAAATTTACCCACTCCAATCATAGGTAATCATCCTATTCCAATGGGCACTCTAAGGTTGGTAAAAACACCTTCCCATGATGGTCAATTCTCCCATCATGTGTCCCCAATCACACATAACAAGGAATCTAAGAAGAATCCCCATTAAGGACAATTGGAAATCAAGATTCGATATATAATCAAGCTTCACCTAATAATGGATTTCTTGAATCCCTTATATTCTTATATATCGAATCTCAAGATCCTATGCTCCCATTAACAAATTATGGGAGCATTAGTTGTAATTATTAAGGTCCTCATCATGCACTTCATTATAAAGGCTTTATTCATGAATAAAATTTTGTAAATCTTAAGATCCTATCTCCTAATGAGTTCCATGGCAACCCTCCATGGGCCCCGAAGACTAAAGTGCCAGAGGATATTCCCTTTACTGTAACCCCCCATGGTGGTCCTCTCCATACTGTCGTCCATTCCGAAACTTCTCTCTGTAGTAGTGATTCACATTGTCAAGAGAATTCTCTAATTAGAAATGTAGGGATGAGAAATACCTCCCATAATGAGGCACATGAAAACACATGTTCAGTCTTGCCTGATTCCATGTCACGGGAAGGTGAAATATTTTCCCTACCATAAGACTGCACAAGGTGAAAGTCATTATACAAACCTCCCATGGGTCATTTTCCTTACAACACAACTGAGAAAATCTCAACCAATACCATTGCTTGAAACAAGAAAAACAGGAATGGTCCACTCTTGTCGGACCAGGATGAGGACCCTATAGTGAAATATGATGAAAATATGCTTATCATGGGTAGTCAACTAGATAAACATGACGTACCAATCATGTTAGGGCCTTTGGACACCCCTCAATAAAGCATTCCAGAGGTGTTGGAAGAAGATTGTAAGATGAAAATCCACTTCAACATATGGATAAATCTTCATCACATAAAAGAAAAGGTATAACCATAAAAAGAATATCAAACTCACTGAAAGATAATATAAGTGTTGCAGTGCTAAATTGACATGGCATCTCACCTAGCTTCTAGATATCCAAATATCATGAAATAACAAGCAAAGCTTAAACATACATGAATTGATGCATTAATGAGATTGTAACACCTGATAGTAGATACCACATTTGGTGTTCATATAAGAGGATCAGGTACACATTGATCATTTCATTTCACTGTGCTCCCTACCCAGTAAATCTTTCCAAAGGAGGAATCATACAATTTTATTTCCCCATGCCATCTACAACAGATAGATTGTTTTCACAACTAAAGATATTCTTAGTAAGAATAGACCCCAACTAACTCTCCCTGATTCAGGCTAGAAGAGGGAAGGCTACTGACATACACATTCATCAATCATATGAAAATATTGATCAATAATTCTACATAGAGGATGTCAGTCACCAAATTTCCAAAATGATGGAAATAGAAAAATAATCTTCAAAAACTGGTGATTTATGTGAGTGTAGAATAATCCACCTAGTACTTTTTTGAACAATGATCTATAAATCATAAGATTAGTTGTGGTGATATCATCCTTGTTAGTTCAAGACCAATCCCAACCCTCATGGATGGGGGATTTTGTTAACAAAACCTTTAGAATCATCTAATCATGCTCAAAGGATTTCGAAAGTAGAACAGGAACATAACCATACCTTAGGGATGGGGGATTTTCACCTCAATAATCCCCTCCTAGATGGGAATCTGTTTTCTCATGATTAGGAAAGATTCCACATAATGAATCCTCATAGTTTGTCTCATCATGTGGCCTAGTATATTAACTTTGAACAGGTATGACTGAACTATCTGTAGATTCCCTTTGTGTTATTTTCCTTCAAACAGATTCTATGAAATAAGAAAAGAAGAGGACCAAGTCTCCTGGAGGACATAGAATAAGGATATCTCGTAGAGATACTAATAGAATTCTTTCGATGCATTATGTGTTTGTGGGCATCATCAATGTTTTCATCGAAGTCCCTCCATAATATAAGGCCAGCACAAAGGAGTCCGAAGAGGAAGTTCGAGTTCATACTCTGGTTCACACTGAAACAAATGATGGAGGTGTGTTTACCTAAAACTAGAGGCTTTCCCTAAATATGGGAACTATCTCTAATAATTCCAATTTACCTCCTTAAATGGTACCTAATAAGAAAAAGGTAAGAATTAGACTATGTATCA
Source organism: Viscum album (assembly GCA_963277665.1). NCBI lineage: Eukaryota > Viridiplantae > Streptophyta > Magnoliopsida > Santalales > Viscaceae > Viscum > Viscum album. Next base: position 1,959,495,814 of record OY728127.1, read on the forward strand.
CCTCCCTCACTAGGGGGGTCAATCCCTTTCAATAGAGTAAATATTTTCTCTGAAATAAGAGGAGATGATAGAGTTTAGAAGACTCATATAAGAGTTAGTCTGGGATAACCTTTCAGCTAGATATGCTCCGTAAGAAGACCCTCAAATCACAATTCTAGTTGGATCACCTCAACAAAGATGGTTTGTTACAACAACTAAAGAATACTACGAACATCTGCTAAATGTGGGATATCAACCACCAATATTTTTGGATCATGAAATAGTAGATCAAGAAGTACTTCTATTGGGTGCCCAAATATAATAGGGTCAATCACATCCTTACAGGCCTTCCCCTATTGGCTCCGCATAAAAGATACAAATATTGCCGCCACTAGAGTTTCTACTAGTCTCCATGCCTTATCAGGATCTATCCTTCATAACTTATTATTTTTTTGATCATCCATAAATTCCTATAATTGTTATGAACACCATCAGTTCATTAAAAACTCGAATCGATTTAATGGAAGGACGGCGTGCACCGATACAGTCAGAAAAGAAGGCTTACCCTAAATTTGTGGATACTTACCCTCCCCCTCCAAACTTTTTAAATACAAAATTTCTGATTTTAAATGGATTAGGATTCCCATATAAACACATTAATCATTTATCCTCTCACTACGATCCCATTATAGGTACCCCTAAACAACGGGGGGTAGTGAAGCTCAGATGTTTTGTGCAATCACTACAAGGGCCTTCTTTCATTTGGTATACAAGTTTGCATTTTTGGTCAATCACTGTATGGGAAGACATTTGTCATAAATTCCTCTCTTGGTTTAACTCAATGCTATAAAAGACAATAGTCTTCGATCTGACAAACTGCAAAAAAGGAGAACGTTTTGGTCAATAACTATATGGGAAGACCTTTGTCATAAATTCCTATCTTGGTTTAACTCAATGCTATAAAAGACAATAGTATTCGATCTAACAAACATTGAAAAAGGAGAATGAAAGTTTTACTAATTTCATTGCTTGGTAGAACGGACTAAAATATTCATTAAACCTACAACTCCATCAAGAAATGTTTTCCCTATATGTGTAGAAATTATATTTGATGAGTTACAAAAAACATTTCTTCTAGTATAATACATAGGAGGGTTTTGTTATTTGGCCTTAATTTCCCATCATGTGAAAAAATCCACCACATAGACCAAAGTAAAGTCATGTGTGATTCCATAAACTCAGGGATGTATAATAGGAAAAGATGAGGCCCCTATAATAAAACTTAAGTAGGCTTCTATACCCACTCCTACTTCAAATCCCACACAATATTATGGGGATCCACTGACTGAATGTTAGAAGTAATTCCCACCTCATAAAGATGATCAAAGAGATTGGTGGCAGAAATAATTTTAGGAGATCAAAAATGATGTCTACTTTTTCAAAATGAACAAGTCCTTAGCTACTTCATCTCAGAATTGGAGAATAACATAGTTAGGTTTCCAAAGAAAAATACGCCCAACACATGTGTTGATGAATATCTCACACACTATTTCTCCTTTCATCAAATGTTGGGGCACCCCATCTATGCTTTTTTTGTTTTCAAATACCTCCTACAAAACATGGTAGACTATGGGAAAGTGAAATTGAAATATTTTCCAGCCAAGGTAGCATGTTTTTTTCTACCTATCAAGAGGAGATAGGTTAATGGAAAGAAGTTAAAAGAAATAGTATACAGAATTTTAGTTATTGGATGGTTAGAAAAATCATCAAATAGACCCATGATATTTTCTAAGAATAGCTAAAATATCCAATTGTGTAATCAACTGCTTCCACTGCCTCACATCCATCTTCATCAAAATCCCAATATTCTGAAGGCCAATCCTTAAAAAAGTGACATGTCCAGAAGGATAAAGATAAAATAAAAGAATATGATCTTGTTTCAAGGACAATGTTTTCATTGTCAATATAAAAATTAATTCTGACCATCCCAAAAGTATGGACACTACCCCACCAAATAGTAAAACAAGAGTCGACCCATCAGGAAAAATCTCAATCATACGAAGAGTTGATCTTTAGTTCAATTTATGTAATTCAATTAGTGGATCCATTCACAGATGATGATTCTGATTATGAACATAATTTCCCTTCACATGATTGGGGAGCTTGAGGAAGAGGTTTTAAAGGTCAAGGATACAATGGGATACATGGTCATTCTAAGAGACACTACATCAACCAGAACCCCCACTTGAACTATCTATGTTTCCAAAACTCATGTGAAATATATACAGTGATCTTAGAAGGAACAAGAGAGGTCTTCCTCCAAGCATGATAGGGTGTTCCCGGACATGATCATCTTAGAAGACCAGTTAGAGGATACACCATTTCCTACTCAATTGTATATCCAACTAAATTGGATTAATTCACCAACAACAAGAACCCTTCTATCTCCTATCCCAAGGGATAGACCATCCACATCAGGGACATCACCTCCTAAAGTGTTTGAAAAATAAAATCCCTATGTTGGAAAGTGCATACCTTTGGATCATAAATGTGGTTCCTTGAAGTAATTATCCCACTTACTAGCTATATTATCAATCATGGTTGTTCTTAGTCAGTAAAAACGCCTCTAAGAAAAACTTATTAAGGCCTTATCAAGTCCTCGGATATTTGAAGTTGAAGTTTCTACTACTGAGGTATATCATGTTGAGAATGATCTAGTATAATACCATGTAGTCTTATTTTTCATATACCATGAAATGGATGTTATCATACAAGGACAAATTATACCCTTGTATACATCTAGAAGAATAAATGACATTGATATCTAATGATACTTCATTGACAATGGATCAGGGTTCAACCACATTCTGATCTGAACAATTTTCCCACTAGGTCTTAATGAATCCCATTTGTCTCCCCCCAATCTAATATTACTGGCTTGTGACAATAATGATCAATAGACTCTTGTCAAGATTATATCCAGAACTCAATTTGGGGATCTCATTTTGGACATAAAATTAAAGGTTGTTCGATAGGACACAAATTTCAATGTTTTTTGGGGAAGACCTTGGTTACATCAACATGTCTAAATTCCTTTACCATACGACCAGTGTCTCAAATATTGTTTCAATGTCCAGAATAGGACATTGTATGGTGACAAGCCACCATTAAAATCCTATTATTCATAGTACATTGATGTAGGATAATATCATAAGGGAGGAAACTATTCCATGAAAAATAATGTTACTCGAATTGTAACGGCCCAGTTCCAGGAGCCACCTAGAGGCGCCCCGTACCCAGTTAGTCACATGGCCTCAAGCGCATTTCCCCGAATGCCAGAGGCTGCCGACTAGTAGTGAGGGCCTCAGGTGTGATAGTGGGGAAACTATGCCCTCGTTGGTAGAGTACATAGAAGAAGTAAATAGATATAAAATATAGGAAGCAGAAATAATGACATACAACAAAAACAACAGAAAAATGAAAGTATAAAATGGAGAACACATATAAAATGATTCACGATAAATACGTCTAGGAAGACATCCAAACAAGTCACAATTTTGAAATACAACAGTTCTAAACCAAAGTGTAAAATAAATCAGATAAACTCCTCAGCATCGCAATCCATAGCTTGGTCCCATTCTCTTTAGCTTCACAGTAAATCAAGTAACTGAAGTAGAAGGGAGTTTTACCTTATCTATACCTGCATTAATATAATCTGTTTGGACCCAAAAGCAAGGCCCAAACAGGGTGTGAGATGAATCCCAATAGGCAGCCACCACAAGATCTGTGCCAAACATTCAGTTAATATATGGCAGGTAAAAGTGCAGAAAACATTAAACAAAGAAGTACCCAACAGTAACAATCCACAGTTCCATATATCAAGAAATAACTAACTAAAGTAGATAATAATAAATAGGTTTCCCTCTCAAGAGTACTCATAGCCTATCCCCTCTGGTCCTACCAAACATATACAAGCAACCCTCTTGGAAGCACACACACTCTCACCCCTTTGGTTTAGCAAAAGAATATACTCTCTAAGGAAGCACTCAACGTCAATTCCACCTATAGTATCGAATCGGTACTAAAGGAACTCTGGGGAAGCACACAATGTCTCATTCCCCCTGTGGCCCACGTTGAGGAACTATAGACTCTTTGAGGAAGCACTCAACGTCAATTCCCCCTATGGTCTCACATCGTAATATAATAAAAGACACTCTGGAGAAGCCCTTAAATCCATTCTCCCTATGGTCTACTACACTAGGTTCTCACGGTCCTATGTAAATCAACAAGTATAGCAAGCATATAATCCAAAGTAAACCTCAAGAACTACATGTCTAGCATTCTACAGCATAACAGCATAACAGAACAATAGTCACACTATCCTACGATACAAGGCATAGGAAAGTAAACACTAGCCTAATAGGCAACCTAGACACAAAGGTCAAAACAGGAAAAACATGCATGGGAAACACATCCAAAGCTTAGAAATTCACCCTATTCACAATCAAATATCCTCTACTAAAGCATACAAGATATCAATCAAACAATAGGGCTATAACGGTAAACACGCAATACCCCGTTCAAGGGTATTGGGAAAAATTTCACATAATACTCAATGACTTTAAACGGAAAGGCACAAACTACCTACCTCGATTTTAACAGATCACTATATGTGAACCTTGAGGCTTGAATCACCTTAGAATTCTGAAGATCTACAAAAAAGTCTAAAACATTTAATATAGGATAACTTGATAAAGAAGAGGAATCATGAAACGAGGCTCAAGCAGAAGAGAGAGCTTCATGTGGTGATCCCAACACAATTGATAGTGGTCGAATCAGATATCGGATATAGTCTTGGGGTCTCAAAGAAGAATCATGGTTGTACCCTTTCTCTCAGATGAACCAGACCTAGAAGGAGTTATTTTTGTCTGTCAGACGCGACCTCGTTGCATCTAATGAAAAAAATACACAGCGTATACTTTTGAAGTACATGGCGTGTACTCACCATTTCCGTACTCCACTTTAAGCGGCCTCCAGGTCACCCCCACATGGCCGTGTTTAGGGCTGCTACATGTCCTACACATGGATACCAGTGGTAACCAAGTACACAGCGTGTACTCATAATGTACACGGGGCGTTCTTCAAAAAAATTTCTAGAAAAACTCTTTTTCTCAAAAACTCTAGAAAAAGAAAAACATACCAGAAAAGAAGATCCGGGTTCTTAAAAACTTCCCCCATAAATAAATCCATCCCCGAATTTCCCTAGAAAGGTGTCGTAGAATAAGAAACCTCGAACAACTCCAGCCACCACGCTCGTATATCAGCCTCCCTCTCCCATGTCTCATCGTGTACTCACCTGTGCTGCCATAACACTCGTACCAGAGGAATAGACCAGGCACAGATAACCTTTGTACTGTGATTGACAATCCAGATAGGATGCTCCTCAAAAGATGTTTCCACTTCCAACTCAACCTCCTCATGTTGGAAAACATGAGATAGGTCTAAAAAGTAACATCAAAGCTGAGAAACGTGGAAAACATCATGCATAACTCAGTATATTTGAGGTATCTACAATCGATAGGTGACCATCCCAAATCTCTCAAACACCTAAAACTTCCTGACGTGCCTCGAAGAATTCCTACCATGTCTCCTAATCCTCTTGTGGCCCATCCTCGGTGTGACATTTAGAAGAACCTGTTCCCCGACCTCGAACTCCAGAGGTCATCTCCACTAATCAGCATAAGAAATCTGATGAGACTGCGCAGTAGCCATCCTTTTTCAAATAACTCTATCTACTTTGTGGTATCCTAAACAAGATGAGGTCCTAGAAAAGTTGTGTCTCCTCCCACCAGCCAAGATAAGGGTGATCGGCATGACCTACCGTACGAAGGCTCATAAGGTTCAATCTGAAAAGTTTCTTGAAAACTATTGTTGTAGGAAAACACTAGAAGAGGTATATGATTATAAAAACCCATATCTTTACATACATGGACATTACATTACTTTTTTGGAATAATTAATACATAATAATAAAAATGAAACCCAAGGACCGTAATTGTTTAGTGTCTCTGGAAACTCGGAACATAATTTTCTAATCATGGTGAAAGATCTTTGACATCTCCCATAAATATCTTCCACTTTTGTTTTCTAACCTGAAACCTTTATTTATATCCTGGGGAAAAGAAAACATATAAAGGGTGAGATCAAATGATCATTAAGGGTAAACATGGAGAAAATAAAACAAACCATATACATTTTGTAAAGACCCGTAAAATTCAAGGAAAATTTTTTTCTTAATTTTCTTTAGAATTTTACAAGAGCGCGGTTTCAGACGGCACCTGATTCCGAGGCCCGGAGTGCCCGGAATTATTTTCCGAAGTTTGGCTCGGGTACGTTCAGTGAACGAACGAGCGGGAATTCCTAACTTTTGATCCGGTGCTCGGAATTGAAATCCGAGGGCACCGATGAACTCGCAGCGCCGATATTCGCTTAAAGAGACCTTTTCGAGGGTTGCGTTTGTTGCGGGTTGAAAGTTAATTTTTGAGGGTTTAGGTTGAGTTAAATAAAATTTGAGTAGAACAAATTTTATTTTAACTTCTTAAAACCTCTCTAAGGTGGTTGGGAGTGGGACCCACACCCACTTAACCTCCCTTGGGAGGATTAAGTGTGGTGGGGCCCACACGAACCCCCCCACCTTTTCAACTCCCCACTCTCCCTCTTAATGGCTTGATAACTTAACTTCTTATTAATTATACAACTCTTGTATATTAAATAAGTGAGTTAATTTTGGGAGTTAACTCTTTTGAATTTCAAACTTTTGAAATCCTTTTGAGTTGTGTGTTAATAAAATAAGTGGTATTCTTATTTTATTAAGAGTTCTTTGTTTGTCTTTGGAGAGCATTCCCTTCATCTCCAAGCTTTGACGAAGAACCTTCGAAGAACGAAGAACGCGAAGAACGTCGTTCTTCAACGAAGAACTTCTCCGCCGAAGAACACGATCCATCCGCGACGCCGTATCCGCGACGCGACGTACTTCTTCCGCGTCATCCCTTCCGCGTCGGTTTTCCGCGACGAACGCCTTCGATAACAACTCTTCCTCCGACGTCAAAGGAATCGACACCAATATTCCACGACTCCGCCAACGTGTGATTATCGAGGTAGAGATTCTTGAGATCGTTGCTTTCTTTATATCTTGACTTTCCTCGAGACTTGACGAGGAACGCTCTCTTTTCCGACGAAGAACGCCGCAACTCCTTTCTTCGTTCACCGTGACAACGAAGGGGACGCCATCTCATCTTCGGACAACCTTCGTCGGCAAACGAAGATCCGCCAACGTCGTGTCTCTTCGGGCATAGCACTTCGTCAACGGATTTGACGAACGACGACCGCGACGCCCGACCTCCGCGACGCCGTCTTCCGCGGATCGTAGACGATTCTTCGAATCTTAAAACCGAGGTAGGGGTTTTTGTTTTCTTTTGGATTCCTCATTTATTCTTGATCGTGCTTTTATCAAGATTAACGTGTGACATGTTTTTCTTTAAGTTGCGTTATTATTATTAACGCGAGGGGGGCCGGATCGCACGAACACGGCCGAACCCCCCTCCAACGTTTTTGTTGATTTTTATCTTGCGGGAGGAAGCAAGTGGCGTGGTGCCGTCGCACCACGCGGATGAACGTGCAAATATCATCGCGATACCGTCGCACGCACCTTTGAAGAAACAACAAGAACACGACGCCGTCGCGCCGCGTTGAATATTATCAAAGCACGGCGAAGGGACGCGGTGCCGTCGCACCGTGCCGGATGACGAACGCCGCGGCCGGTTCCGGGCCGCGGCGGGACGAGAAGACCGCGGCCGGTTCCGGGCCGCGGCGGGACGAGAAGACCGCGGCCGGTTCCGGGCCGCGGCGGGACGAGAAGACCGCGGCCGGTTCCGGGCCGCGGCGGGACGAGAAGACCGCGGCCGGTTCCGGGCCGCGGCGGGACGAGAAGACCGCGGCCGGTTCCGGGCCGCGGTGGGACGAGGAGACCGCGGCCGGTTCCGGGCCGCGGCGGAAGATAAGACCGGCGGCCGGGCCGCCGGCGTCGGAAGCCGAAGAGGGGACCGGATTTTCCGGTCCCGTTGGAGAAAACCGGCCGGCCGGCTGGCCGGCCGGAACCGGGGAATTAATTCCCCGGCCTTCTGGCAAAACCCCCCTCTTAATGAGGGGGGCGGTTTTAATTTAAAGGGAGGGGGCCGGCTGCCCCCTCGGACCGGCTCAAGCAGGCCCCCCTCATGTGAGGGGGGGCGGTTTAATAAAATCGGCGCGGCATAGCCGCGCCGCCACCCTGAGGAAGCGGGGGTTTAACCCCCCGCGTGCGGCACCCCGTGCGGCACCCGCTGCCGCCGCCAGCGTGGCCCGCCGCCGCCGCCCGCGCGGCCCGCCGCCGCCGCCAGCGTGGCCCGCCGCCGCCGCCCGCGCGGCCCGCCGCGCCGCCGCTCGCCGCCGCCGCGCCGCCGCTCGCCGCCGCCGCGCGCCGCCGCCGTCCACCGCGCCGCCGCGCGCCGCCGCCGGCCACCGCGCCGCCGCCGTCCGCCGCCGCCGGCCGCCGCCGCCGGCCACCGCGCCGCCCGGGGGGGGGTCGGGCCGGGTCGGCCCGGACCCGGACCCCCCCGTTTCGAACCTGTTTTGGTTTTTGGCTCATAACTTGAGCCTCGGAACTCCGAATGACGAACCGTCTGCGGCAACGCGATCCTTGGATCGAGACGGTCGTTTCGGTATATCGCACTCAAGGTTTCGGGTTACTTTGAGTTCGGCCGGGTTGGTTCGTTCACGAAACCAACCGGGCCTTCGGAGCGGAAACGCTCATATCTTGAGCCACGAACGTCCGATTGACGCACCGTCAGTCGCGTTGTGTTCCTCTTAGTGAATCGGATCTTTTGGCATACTCCGCCCGAGGTTTGGACGCAGGTGGAGTACGGTCGGGTTGGTTTTTCCTTAAAAACCAACCGGGCCCCGGAGACGAAAATGCCAATAACTCACAGACCGGGCGTCCGATTGACGCGCCGTCTGTTTCGTTGACTTCCTCTTGATGAGACGAAACTTTTGGCACCCTCCGCCCGAGTTTTGGGTGCAGTTGGTTAGTGGCCGGGTTGGATCGCACCGAAATCCAACCGGGCCCCTGGAACGGGAAAAGCTGTTATCTTTCAGACAGGACGTCCGTCTGACGAACCGTCAGCGACGTTGATGATCACGATGAGAAACGGTCCCTATGAGTATACCCTATGAGAGTTCGGGGTACAGTTGAGATACGGCCGGGTTTGGTTCACACACGAAACCAACCGGGCCCCTGGGACGAAAAGGCTAATAACTCACAGACCGGGCGTCCGATCGACGCGCCGTCTGCTGCGTTGAGACCCCTGTGACGAGACGGACTTTTGAGATACTTCTTCGTGGGATTTTGTGATACTTGGAGTATCGGCCAGTAGCTCGTGGAGCGGACCCTCCCGATGACGAGCGTGCAGAGTACGGAGACCGTGTAACTAGCTGAGACCTGACGACTGCTTGACCGACTCGACTTGGAGTGAGTCGACTAGCCCAGTGGACGGAGCACTACTTTCAGAGGTGCAGACCCATGGCGGACGGAGTACGTGTGTGACAGTGCAGACCCGCGGTACTCGTCCGGAGAGTACCTCAGCAGGCTATCTGGGTGGCGCCCGGTATTTGGCAGCAGACCCTCAGCGGACGGAGCGCCTGGTAGTTGGCAGCAGACCCGCAGTACTCGACAGGAGGAGTACTTCAGCAGTCTTAGGTTAGTGAGCAGTACCTCGGAGTCGTGTCAGGACTACTGCACACTTCAGAGACGGGGCTCTTCAGCAGTTACGGTTTCGATAATGAAAATCCTGGTTTGAGCTGAGACTTTTGACCTTTGTGTTTCCTCATGATTGAGATGGGTTACTTGATAACTTAGGTATATGTATGGGCATATACCTAAGTAGAGTTTATCTGTTGAGATCTTCTTGTGTTTATCCTTGTTGGTTTTAGTGAGACCTTGAGGGTCTCGGGGTCCCTACTGAGTATCGTTATACTCACCCCTGCACGGGCTATGCCCGCACCTCGTTGTGTTGGTTGCAGACGACGGACAGAGCTGACAGAGGCCGAGTGTTCGAGGACTGGACGGTATCTGGAGGTGGACTATACGACGAGGCGGTACCCGGAGGTGGACCACTGGGCGGGATATACTCGGAGCAGACGGCGGGATCCGAGGAGCAGAGGAGCTATCTGTACCCACCCTTCAGGTGGGATTTCCAGTGGACAGCTCGGCGTAGCAGTTTTACTTTTCAGTTGCTGTTTTTCCTTTTTGAGTTGTACTTTACAGTTGGGCTTGTATTTCCGGCCCCTTTTACTTTTCAGCTCTTCTTTTTGTACTTAGTGTTTTACTTCCGCTTGTACTCTGTGGTGCTTGTTTTCTTTATAAAGGCAATGCCTTCCCAGTTATCGGGATTTTACGCCTTTGGTGCTAGTCGCCAACCCCTGGCCTATGGAAGGCGGGCTTGGGGTAGTCACGGCACGGGCCCCGAGGACGGGTCGTGACAAATTGGTATCAGAGGAGTTCGGTTCTACCGCAGAACTTATAACTCTGATGTTTCTTTCTGTGAAGCAATAGTGTTAAGAGTACCGAGTGTGGTTTTCAGTTCAGGGAGTCCAGTGTTGGTGCGGGCGGCCGACGTATCCATACACCAGGACCCTGACAACTGATTTCCGACTTTGTGCACAAAAACACTGATTGCGTGTGTGTTTTCAAAGGTTTTTCCCCTTAAAACAGCTCAAACCAGGTCAGCTCACCAGGTATAATCGTTTGATCGTGTTACGTTGTTTCTTTCAGGATGGCCCCACGACGACAGCCAGCTAGAGCCCGGAGGGATGAGCGTACTGACAGTCTGTCGAGCGACGAGGCTTCGGTACAGGGCCCTCTTGCAGTTGGGCCACCGATGCCACCAGCCCCAGCAGTAGGCGATGCACGACGCTTGAGCGCGCTGCACGAGTTCCAGCGCCAGAGGCCACCCAGGTTCCGGGGAGAGACGGACCCGCAGGCGGCTGAGTTTTGGCTGGAGGCTGTGGTGAGAGTCTTCAGGCTAGTGGGGACGCCGGCAGATTTCTTGGTGATCTTTGCTACCAGCCTCCTTCAGGCAGCAGCAGGTAGGTGGTGGAGCCACTTGTTTCAGTTTTGCGATGAGATGGACCTCACATGGGAAGACTTCGAGACCTTCTTCAGGGTGGAGTTTGTGCCAGTATCTCTACACCCCGAGCGTGTACAGGAGATTCTGCCTTTGCCGCGTGTTTTTCGATCAGAAGCCGAGTCATCTGTGGGCAGTAGACAGATGATGCAGAGGTCCAGGAGGACCAGACGAGCAGTTGGGCGATCTCGGGTTTTAGGACCAGTGGTGCAGGGCACCCGAGGTGGGAACAGAGCTAGCCGTGCAAGGAGCAGGTTGTGTTACTCATGCCGCGAAAAGGGACATCTGGCACGTGACTGTCCGACTCCCGATCCGCAGGCTCTGGGAGAGCCACCGAGATAGAGGCAGCGACAAATGCTTGAGCAACAGTAAAGCAGGTGGACAGGGGAGGAACTAGTGGATACGTCTTTTGTACTTCTAGTTCCATGTTGTTGTTGCTTTTATGTAGCGTCTTGTATTATGAGCTGCAATAATAAAAAGACGCATTCTTTTGTGATGTTTTCTTTCCTGTCCTCTTTTGTGATGTTACTAAGAGGTTCCAGTTGACTGTTGACTTGACCCTCACTTGTGAGACATCTACTGGAGGAGACCAGTTACCACACACTGATGCCGACAGTGTGACTCAACCCTTGGAGGCGAGAGTAACGGTTGGATCTCTTAGTAGTAGCGTCGAGGCCTTACGACGTCATCCTTGGTATGGATTAATATCATCCATGTTAGGATTGACTGTTTTAGGCAAAGAATGTGGTTCATCCAGGGGATGAGACCAGGTTTCTCTTTTCGGCAAAGAAGAAATCTTGCAGCTCTTGTGGGACCAGAGATGGTCCGGGCCACGTCAAAAGAGGTCCATGTCATCCAGGAGCGGGTCCTACATGGACGATCGATTCCTCTTGTGCGCAACAGATGGCGGCACGGGAATCTCCAGGAGAGCACATGGGAGCGGGAGGCTCAAATGCGTGCTCAGTGTCCTCTTTTTGTTTCCCTAGTTTTTGATGTAGCTTTACGGGGACGTAAAGCCCTGAGGTGGGAGTAGTGTAAAGACCCGTAAAATTCAAGGAAAATTTTTTTCTTAATTTTCTTTAGAATTTTACAAGAGCGCGGTTTCAGACGGCACCTGATTCCGAGGCCCGGAGTGCCCGGAATTATTTTCCGAAGTTTGGCTCGGGTACGTTCAGTGAACGAACGAGCGGGAATTCCTAACTTTTGATCCGGTGCTCGGAATTGAAATCCGAGGGCACCGATGAACTCGCAGCGCCGATATTCGCTTAAAGAGACCTTTTCGAGGGTTGCGTTTGTTGCGGGTTGAAAGTTAATTTTTGAGGGTTTAGGTTGAGTTAAATAAAATTTGAGTAGAACAAATTTTATTTTAACTTCTTAAAACCTCTCTAAGGTGGTTGGGAGTGGGACCCACACCCACTTAACCTCCCTTGGGAGGATTAAGTGTGGTGGGGCCCACACGAACCCCCCCACCTTTTCAACTCCCCACTCTCCCTCTTAATGGCTTGATAACTTAACTTCTTATTAATTATACAACTCTTGTATATTAAATAAGTGAGTTAATTTTGGGAGTTAACTCTTTTGAATTTCAAACTTTTGAAATCCTTTTGAGTTGTGTGTTAATAAAATAAGTGGTATTCTTATTTTATTAAGAGTTCTTTGTTTGTCTTTGGAGAGCATTCCCTTCATCTCCAAGCTTTGACGAAGAACCTTCGAAGAACGAAGAACGCGAAGAACGTCGTTCTTCAACGAAGAACTTCTCCGCCGAAGAACACGATCCATCCGCGACGCCGTATCCGCGACGCGACGTACTTCTTCCGCGTCATCCCTTCCGCGTCGGTTTTCCGCGACGAACGCCTTCGATAACAACTCTTCCTCCGACGTCAAAGGAATCGACACCAATATTCCACGACTCCGCCAACGTGTGATTATCGAGGTAGAGATTCTTGAGATCGTTGCTTTCTTTATATCTTGACTTTCCTCGAGACTTGACGAGGAACGCTCTCTTTTCCGACGAAGAACGCCGCAACTCCTTTCTTCGTTCACCGTGACAACGAAGGGGACGCCATCTCATCTTCGGACAACCTTCGTCGGCAAACGAAGATCCGCCAACGTCGTGTCTCTTCGGGCATAGCACTTCGTCAACGGATTTGACGAACGACGACCGCGACGCCCGACCTCCGCGACGCCGTCTTCCGCGGATCGTAGACGATTCTTCGAATCTTAAAACCGAGGTAGGGGTTTTTGTTTTCTTTTGGATTCCTCATTTATTCTTGATCGTGCTTTTATCAAGATTAACGTGTGACATGTTTTTCTTTAAGTTGCGTTATTATTATTAACGCGAGGGGGGCCGGATCGCACGAACACGGCCGAACCCCCCTCCAACGTTTTTGTTGATTTTTATCTTGCGGGAGGAAGCAAGTGGCGTGGTGCCGTCGCACCACGCGGATGAACGTGCAAATATCATCGCGATACCGTCGCACGCACCTTTGAAGAAACAACAAGAACACGACGCCGTCGCGCCGCGTTGAATATTATCAAAGCACGGCGAAGGGACGCGGTGCCGTCGCACCGTGCCGGATGACGAACGCCGCGGCCGGTTCCGGGCCGCGGCGGGACGAGAAGACCGCGGCCGGTTCCGGGCCGCGGCGGGACGAGAAGACCGCGGCCGGTTCCGGGCCGCGGCGGGACGAGAAGACCGCGGCCGGTTCCGGGCCGCGGCGGGACGAGAAGACCGCGGCCGGTTCCGGGCCGCGGCGGGACGAGAAGACCGCGGCCGGTTCCGGGCCGCGGTGGGACGAGGAGACCGCGGCCGGTTCCGGGCCGCGGCGGAAGATAAGACCGGCGGCCGGGCCGCCGGCGTCGGAAGCCGAAGAGGGGACCGGATTTTCCGGTCCCGTTGGAGAAAACCGGCCGGCCGGCTGGCCGGCCGGAACCGGGGAATTAATTCCCCGGCCTTCTGGCAAAACCCCCCTCTTAATGAGGGGGGCGGTTTTAATTTAAAGGGAGGGGGCCGGCTGCCCCCTCGGACCGGCTCAAGCAGGCCCCCCTCATGTGAGGGGGGGCGGTTTAATAAAATCGGCGCGGCATAGCCGCGCCGCCACCCTGAGGAAGCGGGGGTTTAACCCCCCGCGTGCGGCACCCCGTGCGGCACCCGCTGCCGCCGCCAGCGTGGCCCGCCGCCGCCGCCCGCGCGGCCCGCCGCCGCCGCCAGCGTGGCCCGCCGCCGCCGCCCGCGCGGCCCGCCGCGCCGCCGCTCGCCGCCGCCGCGCCGCCGCTCGCCGCCGCCGCGCGCCGCCGCCGTCCACCGCGCCGCCGCGCGCCGCCGCCGGCCACCGCGCCGCCGCCGTCCGCCGCCGCCGGCCGCCGCCGCCGGCCACCGCGCCGCCCGGGGGGGGGTCGGGCCGGGTCGGCCCGGACCCGGACCCCCCCGTTTCGAACCTGTTTTGGTTTTTGGCTCATAACTTGAGCCTCGGAACTCCGAATGACGAACCGTCTGCGGCAACGCGATCCTTGGATCGAGACGGTCGTTTCGGTATATCGCACTCAAGGTTTCGGGTTACTTTGAGTTCGGCCGGGTTGGTTCGTTCACGAAACCAACCGGGCCTTCGGAGCGGAAACGCTCATATCTTGAGCCACGAACGTCCGATTGACGCACCGTCAGTCGCGTTGTGTTCCTCTTAGTGAATCGGATCTTTTGGCATACTCCGCCCGAGGTTTGGACGCAGGTGGAGTACGGTCGGGTTGGTTTTTCCTTAAAAACCAACCGGGCCCCGGAGACGAAAATGCCAATAACTCACAGACCGGGCGTCCGATTGACGCGCCGTCTGTTTCGTTGACTTCCTCTTGATGAGACGAAACTTTTGGCACCCTCCGCCCGAGTTTTGGGTGCAGTTGGTTAGTGGCCGGGTTGGATCGCACCGAAATCCAACCGGGCCCCTGGAACGGGAAAAGCTGTTATCTTTCAGACAGGACGTCCGTCTGACGAACCGTCAGCGACGTTGATGATCACGATGAGAAACGGTCCCTATGAGTATACCCTATGAGAGTTCGGGGTACAGTTGAGATACGGCCGGGTTTGGTTCACACACGAAACCAACCGGGCCCCTGGGACGAAAAGGCTAATAACTCACAGACCGGGCGTCCGATCGACGCGCCGTCTGCTGCGTTGAGACCCCTGTGACGAGACGGACTTTTGAGATACTTCTTCGTGGGATTTTGTGATACTTGGAGTATCGGCCAGTAGCTCGTGGAGCGGACCCTCCCGATGACGAGCGTGCAGAGTACGGAGACCGTGTAACTAGCTGAGACCTGACGACTGCTTGACCGACTCGACTTGGAGTGAGTCGACTAGCCCAGTGGACGGAGCACTACTTTCAGAGGTGCAGACCCATGGCGGACGGAGTACGTGTGTGACAGTGCAGACCCGCGGTACTCGTCCGGAGAGTACCTCAGCAGGCTATCTGGGTGGCGCCCGGTATTTGGCAGCAGACCCTCAGCGGACGGAGCGCCTGGTAGTTGGCAGCAGACCCGCAGTACTCGACAGGAGGAGTACTTCAGCAGTCTTAGGTTAGTGAGCAGTACCTCGGAGTCGTGTCAGGACTACTGCACACTTCAGAGACGGGGCTCTTCAGCAGTTACGGTTTCGATAATGAAAATCCTGGTTTGAGCTGAGACTTTTGACCTTTGTGTTTCCTCATGATTGAGATGGGTTACTTGATAACTTAGGTATATGTATGGGCATATACCTAAGTAGAGTTTATCTGTTGAGATCTTCTTGTGTTTATCCTTGTTGGTTTTAGTGAGACCTTGAGGGTCTCGGGGTCCCTACTGAGTATCGTTATACTCACCCCTGCACGGGCTATGCCCGCACCTCGTTGTGTTGGTTGCAGACGACGGACAGAGCTGACAGAGGCCGAGTGTTCGAGGACTGGACGGTATCTGGAGGTGGACTATACGACGAGGCGGTACCCGGAGGTGGACCACTGGGCGGGATATACTCGGAGCAGACGGCGGGATCCGAGGAGCAGAGGAGCTATCTGTACCCACCCTTCAGGTGGGATTTCCAGTGGACAGCTCGGCGTAGCAGTTTTACTTTTCAGTTGCTGTTTTTCCTTTTTGAGTTGTACTTTACAGTTGGGCTTGTATTTCCGGCCCCTTTTACTTTTCAGCTCTTCTTTTTGTACTTAGTGTTTTACTTCCGCTTGTACTCTGTGGTGCTTGTTTTCTTTATAAAGGCAATGCCTTCCCAGTTATCGGGATTTTACGCCTTTGGTGCTAGTCGCCAACCCCTGGCCTATGGAAGGCGGGCTTGGGGTAGTCACGGCACGGGCCCCGAGGACGGGTCGTGACACATTTGAACATATAAACATGAACATAAAGTTTAAACATCAAATATTGAGTTGTGAAATAAATCTTGGAGCATGTAAGGAATAGATAATAAAGGAACATTAATCATGATAAAATAGTATATGAATAAAAAATGTAATTGTGGCAACCATTAATCACATGATATGATTTCCATAGGAGCCAAGGCATTGCTGCCAAGACCATCATAGTGGACAAAGTCCCTTACTGAATTGAGTTCACTCCTCATTCCGGTCCTGTATCACGGAACCGGATTAATTTTTTGTTTCATACATTCCTATATCATGAGATATAAATCTTTACCAAATTCATTGGAGGGAGATATATGTCCCACCCATCTCATAATTAAATCATTCTTACTTGTGCCCTAAAATAAAAATAAAACATTCATCATAACCCAAAAAATAAAATAGGTTTTATAAACATCAACCCATCATCACATAATCAATATAAAACAAATGGATATCATTTAAATATAAGAAAAATAACACCATGTAAATAATAGAGGCATTATACATGAAACATAAACATGCTAAATAATTTCATCTTAGAGGGAAAATAGTTTTGATAAAACACTTGAAGTGAATTCTTGAGGAAAGTATCCTTTCTTCTTCAAAATAATTTTTTAATCACAAAATTCCACACAATTTTAAAAGAAAAGGATTTTATTGAAAATAACCATGAAAACATGTAGAGGAAACTTCATAAAAATTAGGTATTATTAAACCGTAAAAAAGCGTTCATTCCGTAAAAAACATTCTCCTCGTACTTTTTCCGAAAAAGACAAAAAATTCCTCGTATGGTAAACAAAAGAAAGATTATTTCCATAACACAATGTAAAAGTAAAAGAGGGGTAAACATGACTTTAAAAATACATGGAATAATATTAAAAACTTTTTGAAAAACATTTTTATGGACATGGATGAAAAATATAACCCCAGTAAATACTTACGTATAAGCAATCTCGGATAAAAATGAGATTGAAAAATTATCCCTTACCTTATGTCCAATTTCTTCCATATGTGCCCGAGACTCCTGTATAGTGGGTTTAAATATATTATTATCTTGTAACCTAATCATAATAATATTTATTATATCATATATTATTCACTTATGACTTTATATTAACCATTCGTTTTTCAATTCCATGTTCAAGCAGTGTTTTGAATAAAATCGTTTCATTTATCGTACGTGTTTGGACTTTTTGTTTCTTGATATTATTATTACTTATATCATGATTTAATTACTTCCATAATATAAATCATGATTTATATATCATATATATTCAATATATATATATATATATATAATAGTTATATAAATGAAATGAAATACACCATTCATGGAGACGGTAGGTCGTACGTACGCCTGAATGTTGTTTTGCTTTACATATTGACTTTAATGGAAGTAAGTAGATGACATATATATATATATTAAGTAGATTTATTATGTCATATATTTCATTATTATTCATTATATATACTTTATAATCATTCTTAAATGGTTAACATGGAGAATGATTCTCATCGTGTCGTGGAGACGGTAATCCGTACGTACGCACGAGCGATGATATCATTCCCATAATTATTGAATGGAATTGGAGTGGATGATATAATATCTCATAACTTTTATAATTTTATAATAATCATATATAGTTATTATTTACACCATTACACTCATCCAAGTAAGTTGCTGGTAGAAAAACATACTACACCACGGCGTGGAGACGGTATTCCGTACGTACGCACGAGCGATGATTTTGTTTTTTGTAGGATGGATATAAGGTGAAATAGGGTTGTTTCATATTTATAATAACATATCAGTATATAATTAATAATTATGTTATTAATTTATAATGAAATAACTATATAAGAGGAATTATAAGAAGAAAGAAACTTGAAAGAATCGGTAGAAGAGATTACCTCTTTTTCGACGTGCCTCTTTTAAGCTTCCTCTTAGGGAAATAGAGTTGGTATTTTGAGAAGACCAGAACCTATATGATATAACTAGAGAGGTTGAGAATATAAATTGTTAGGGTTTGGCCGAGCTTTAAGGATCAAAATTTTGTACAGAGGAGAGGGAGGAGGTGCCCTTTAATAAGGGAGGTGAGGGTCACCATAGGAAAAACTAAAAATATTATTTTATTATAAATTCATATTTGGTTTATAATGGCTCCAAAGTGACTTATTTTGAGGATATAGTGGGTATGGGTAGAAATAATCTCAACCAATAGGTTTTAGACAAGTTTAGGATACCATTTTAACCATATCATTTAGATTTAACTCTAAGTTAAATAATTTAACTTTTATTGTGTCTTCTTGTATTCTTATAGTATGTGGTTAATAAACATACTATAAACTTACATTAAAACATAAACTGGTTAATTAATGTCATATATATTATTATATAAGCCGTTTTTAGGAACATTATATTTTTAGGACCATTATATCAATTAATAATATAATATTTGTTTTAGAAATGCTTTTTTGTCAATTTCGACACTATTTGGTATTTTGTTTTCTCTAAATTCATAAAAGCATTATTACTTCGAAAAAATTCATCTAACCAACCCTAATATGTTATTTTAACCTAGAAAAATTAGTTTAATTCATTAAACGTCTCAAATTACATTTATTTGGGTATTTATAATATCAATTATGTTAATATTTCATTAATAAGATAATTACTACATCATCATTGTATCATAAATAAATTAACTTATTTAATGTATAAAAATTACAAATAAAATACCATTATATTATAAATATGTTTATCTTTCTAATTATTATTTATAGACGAATTTATCTTATGTATAAACCTATATTAAAAATATTTTAGTTATTAAACAATGATTTTAACTCTTTTAACTCTTTTTTAAATAAAATAATAATAAGTGTCCTAATCTATTCAAAGTGGACCTAAAGGGTCATATTTTATTTATAAGGTTGTTTTTGGTTGAATTAAACTTATCCAATAGAATTAGGACATGTGTTATGGTAATAATAATATCATTTTTACCCTAAATTACCCTATTTACTTTTAACCGTGTTAAGTAAAAGTAAAAAGATACTATTCACCAAAAATTATTTTTATCTTATTGAACCAAATATTAATTACTGATATCAACCATGTTTCTTGAATTTTTAAAATTCCACTCATAGAAGTAGTAAGATAATGTTTTGTGTAAATTTGTAAATTCTGCTAGGAGGTGGGTAAAAGACGGTAAAGAGTTCCATAAAATTTTTATATATCTAAAATTATTATAAAATGACTCTAATGAATTATATTGAACTTATATAGGTATTATGTATCTATTTTTACCAAAATAAATTTAAATAAAATAAATTATTTTTTAAATAAAAATTCTGTTTTAACAAATAACTCAGTGTTTTCACTATTCATCAAAAATTGAAAGTTTTCAGAAAAATACCAAAAATTCACCCTAGGCTAGTTTTGATATTCAGAATCCAAAAATGAAGTCCATTTTGAAAGATAAGATTTATAAAATTTCAATAATTGGGTATTAATATTCAAAACTACTAGTTTATATAATATTTTAATAGCATATCGTTGTTTATTGAAACTTGGTATTGCGTACAACACACGCTATCGGGGAAGGTCGCGATTGCGTGTAATGAAAGCCAAGTCAGGGTTGCATGTAGTGAAAGCTCCCTTTGTGTTTTCTTATAACATAATCAAAACTTATTTCATTTATATATTAAACAAAATCTATACTTAATGTTGCGTAGAATAATTTCTACCAAAGGAACTTAAAATTATGTGTAATACGAGTCAAGAATAGTGTTGCGTATACTACAAGCTAATACGATGTTGCGTATAGTATAATCTAATCTTGGTGTAGTGTACAATATAAGACATAAAAGAAATTAAAAAGAATATATCTCATAAAATCTTAGGGTTTTTCATTTTACCCCCCTTAAAATGAATTTTTCCCTCGAAATTCGTCGGGGTTATAAATCATTTACTACTTGAAAGTTTATTTCATATAAACCCACATCTTAAAAAGGAATACTAAATCTTAATTTTAAAAGTGAAATAAGAAACTTAATGGTTACCCAAATTAACTCATCATTGGGTTTCCACATATGAGAACATAGGTGAAAATATGGATATTGAAGAGAAATATAATCATCAACTTCTGATAAAGAGTGGTAGAGGACATGGCTACGAAAAATCCAACAATCACAGAGCCATAAATTTGTGATGATCTAAGGTACCACATAATTCATCATATTTGAGGGAACTAGGACAACATTTTTGGTTTTCAAGATCATTTCCCTAAAGTTGATGAATTTTTGCATAAGGATAAATTATTACTTGATTTCAGTGTAATATCATCGTTGGTCACTCCATGAACAATTTCCACTTCATATCTTAAAGAACTGTAGTTGAATTTGTTATTTTTGAAGTTTTAGTATATCATGTGATATAATGATGGGTCATTCCATTTGTCTCAAAAAAAAGGTTCTCAAAAGGTATTAAATATAAATAAGTCTATATATGGTGAGATTAATCGTATATGGTTACAAAAATGGACTTATACTTCATCTATCATACCACTTAATGAAATAAAACAAGTTTCTACTAACTGGGGACTTCCTGTTGGCCAGGGGTAGGTGATAAAGTCCAGTCACACTTCGGTTGTGGGTTCGATTCCCGCAACCTTGTCCGACGTGACGGGTTGTCGCTCGTCCTGTAGGTTGTCCTTTTTCTAAAACTACACTGTTATTACATTCTATAAATAATATGGAAAAAAAGTTCTAGCCTTAAACAATACTATATGATGTCCAACATAATCCATTATAATCTTTAGGCTTATCCAAAATACATCTGTCCAATCTCATAGTATAAAGAAAATGATTACTTGAAAGGTCACGTAACAAGCACGTGAATACCATCATTTATCCCCCATATATCATAAGATATATATCTTGTTGATCTCATTCCAAACATGTGAATACCTTAATCTTGTATTCTCTTGCAACATGAATTACTATAGAATCTTTGTGAAAACATGATTTTTGCCAAAATTCTACTCTTTCCACATACCAAAATCCCAAAATTTCTATATACTCAAACCATGATATCACTTTGTCCTTATGTGAGCTCATTAATACTATCAAACATTTCATTATCTCATTATCCCTTCGTTATGCGCATATCATCTGCTTTCCAAAATCACTTTTCATGGTTACCGGTACCATTCATCATATACTTTCAAATACTCAAGGAAAGACAACAGCGTAACAATCCTTAGATTTTTCATTATTCCATAGTACCATACATTATTCATGCAATCATTCTACTACCTTTTCAAACCATTGACATAGCTTCATCATTTTATTCCTCAACACTTCTTTCATCTCATATATCATTTTTAGTGTCTTCATCATCATCAACATAAATACTACCCATGCGACCGTGTTGATTATATTCTTGAGATTTTCCCTTAGGGCATTGGTTTGAATAATGCCCATACATTCGACATTTAAAACATTTAACCGTTGTTGATGTCTTAGAAATACCATTATCCTTGTCCACTGTGTTAACTGAACCTTTTCCTTTTCAATTACTAGTTTGTGCCCTTCATTTCCACACCTAAAGCATCTTCCAGTTCCTTTAAAACGTTCTCCTTGATGCCTCTTCCAACATTACTTACATGATGGAAATTGAATTTTCTTTCCTCTATGATCATCATGAAACTCCATCTTTCTCATATTAGCTGAGTCGGGAATCTTACCAAAGTTGAGATTATTGAACATATTATGAGCTTATTTATTATGCATAATAACGATGTTTCACCTTCCAAATACCATTTCATTTGGTATCTCATGAAGAATATCATTCCAGTGTCCATCATATTCCCCATTAACATGAATCTTCCTATTTCCAGCCATTTTCTAAAACCCAAAAAGTATAGTGTGAGAAGAAAAAATCATGCTAGGAAAACAACGTAATAAAGGGGGTGTACCTTAAATATATAAGATCTTAGGTTTAATTATATGATCATTACCGTATTTCTAGGACTATAACATATAATTTTACTTAACCTTAGGGACATCCCTAGACATACCTTAGAAATATCTCTAGGGATCTCACTAAAATTTTCCCATCCTAGTTTCAAAAGGTTAACTAAACCTTTTCTCTGATACCAACTATAGAGACCCATAGCTTTATGTACATGGAAATTACAATACTTTTGCAGAATACTTAATATATAACAAAAAAATGAAACCCAAGTACCGTAATAGTTTAGTGTCTTTGGAAACTCGGAACATAATCTTCTAATCATGGTGAAAGATCTTCAACATCTCCCATAAAGATCTTCCACTTTTGTTTTCTTACCTAAAACCCTTCTTTATATCCTAGGGTAAAGAAAACATATAAAGGGTGAGATCAAATGCTCATTAAGGGTAAACATGGAGAAAATAAAACAAACCATATACATTTGAACATATAAACATGATCATAAAGTTTAAACATAAAATCTTGAGTTGTGAAATAAATCTTGGAGTACATAAGGCCTAGATCATAAAGGGACATTAATCATGATAAAATAGCATAGGAATAAAACATGTAATTGTGGAAACCATTAATCATATGATATTATTTCTATAGTATCCAAGTTATTGCTACCAAGACCATCATTGTGGACAAAGTCCCTTACTGAATTGAGTTCACTCCTCGTTCCAGTCGTGTATAACTGAATCAAATTAACTTATCATTCCAGCCATATATATATCATGAGATATAAATATTTACCCAATCCATTGGAGGTATATATAGGTCCCACCCATCTCATAATGAAATCATTCTTACTTGTTCCACAAAATAAACATAAAACATTCATCATAACCCAAAGAATAAAATGGGTTTCATAAACATCATCCCATCGTCACATAATCAATATAAAACAAATTGATATCATTTCATCATAATAAAAATAACACCATGTAAATAATAGAGACATTATACTTGAAACATAAACATGCTAAATAATGTCATCTTAGATGGAAAATAATTTTGATAAAATACTTGAAGTGAATTCTTGAGGAAAATATCCTTTCTTTTTCAAAATAATTTTCTTTTCACAAAATGCCACACAATTTTAAAAGAAAAAGATTTTATTGAAAATAATCATGAAAACTTGTAGAATAATCTTCATGAAAATTAGGCGTTATGAAACCGTAAAAATATGTTCATTCCGTAAAAAACATTCTCCTCGTACTTTTTCCAGAAAAGTCAAAAAGTTCCTCGTATGGTAAACAAAAGAAAGGTTCTTTCCATAACATAATGTAAAAGTCAAAGAGAGATAAACATGACTTTAAAAATACATGGAATAATATTAAACACTTTATTAAAAACATTTTTATGGGCATGGATGATAAATATAACCCCAGTAAATACTTACATATAAGAAATCTCGGATAAAAATGAGATTGCAAAATTATCCCTTACCTTATGTCCAATTTCTTCTGTATGTGTCTGAGACTCCTATATACTGGGTTTAAACAAATTATTATCTTTTAACAAAATCATAATAATATTAAAGATATCATATATGATTCACTTATGACTTTATATTAATTGTTCGTTTGTCAATTCCATGTTCAAGCAGTGTTTTGGGTAAAATCGTTTCATTTACCGTACGTGTTTGGACTTGTTGTTTCTTGATATTATTATTAATTATATCATGATTTACTTAATTAAAAAATTTAAATAATGATTTATATATCATATATATTCAGTATATATATATAATAGATAGATAAATGAAATGAAATACACTGTTCATGGAGATGGTAGGCCGTACATACGCATGAACGATGTTTTCCTTTCCTTATTGACTTGAATGGAAGTAAGTAGATGAATTATATTTATATATATACATAAATCCAGTAGCTTTATTATTTCATATATTTCATTATTCTTCATTATATATACTTTATAATCAATCTTGAATGGTTAACATGGAGAATGAATCTCATCGGGTCGTGGAGATGGTAATCCGTGCGTACACACGAGCGATGATATCATTCCCATAATTATTGAATGGAATTGGAGTGGATGATATATTATATCAGAACTTGTATCATGATATAATAATCATATATAGTTATTATTTACACCATTATACCCATCCAAGTAAGGTGGTGGTAGAAAAACATATTACACCACAACATAGAGACGGTATTCCGTACGTACACACGCGCGGTGATTTTGTTTTTCGTAGGATGGATAGAAGGTTAAATAGGGTTATTTCATACTTATAAGAACATATTAGTATATAAGTAATACTTATTTTATTAATTTATATTGAAAAAACTAAATAAGAGTAAGTAGAAGAAGAAAGAAACTTGAAAGAATATGTAGAAGAGATTACCTCCTCTTCGACGTGCCTCTTTTAAACTTCCTCTTAGGGAACTAGAGTTGGTATTTTTAGAAGACGAAAACCACTATGATATAAATATATAGTTTTAAAATATAAATTGGTAGGTTTTGGCCAAACCTAAAGGCTCAAAATTGTGTACAGAGGAGAGGAAGGATGTGCCCTTTTATAAGGGAGGAGAGGGTCACCTTAGAAAAAACATAAAATATTATTTTATAATAAATTTATATTCGGTTTATAATGGCACAAAAGTGACTTATTTAGAGGATAGGGTGGTTATGGGTAGAAATAATCTCAAAAAATTGGTTTTAGATGAGTTTAGGTTACCATTTTAACCTTATCATTTATATTTAACTCTAAGTTAAATAATTTAACTTTTACCATGTCTTCTAGTATTCTTACAGTATATGGTTTATAAACATACTATAAACTTCCAATAGAACCCCAATTGATTCATTAATGTCATATATATTATTATATAAGTCTTTTTTCTGAACCTTATATTTTTAAGACCATTATATCAATTAATAATAAAATATTTGTTTTAAAAACTCTTTTATGTCAATTTTGACACTATTTGGTATTTTGTTTTCTCTAAATTCATAACAGCATTATTACTTCAAAAAAAATTAATATAACCAACCCTAATATGATATATTAACCTAGAAAAATTAGTTTAATTCATAAAAAGTCTGAAATTACATTTATTTGGGTATTTATAATATCAATTATGTTAATATTTCATTAATAAGGTAATTACTACATCATCATTGTGTCATAAATAAATTAAATTATTTAATGTATAAAAAATATAAATAAAATACCATTATATTTTAAATATTTTTATATTTCTAATTAATATTTATAGTCGATTTTGTCTTATGTATAACCCTATATTAAAAACATTTTAGATATTAAACATTGATTTTAACTCTTTTAACTCTTCTTTACATAAAATAATAATAAGTGTCCTAATCTAATACAAGTGAACCTAAAGGGTCATATTTTATTCCTAATGTTTTTTTGGTCTAATTAGACTTATCCAATAGAATTAGGACATGTTTTAGGGTAATAATAATATCATTTTTACCCTAAATTTCCCTATTTACTTTTTACCGCGGTAAATAAAAGTAAAAAGTTACTATTCACCAAAAATTATTTTTATCTTATTGAACCACGTTTTACTTACTAATATAAACCATGTATCTATTATTTTTGAAATTCCACTCATATAATTGGTAAAATTATTTTTTATGTAAATTTGTAAATTCTTCTAGGAGGTGGGTAAAAGATGGTAAAAAGTTCAATAAAATTTTTATATATTTAAAATAATGATAAAATGACTCCAATGAATTACATTGAACTTATATAGGTATTATGTATCTATTTTTACCGAAAATAAATTTAAATAAAATAAATTATTATTTAAATAAAAAGTTGGTTTTAACCAATAACTTAGTGTTTTCACTATTCTACAAAAATTGAAAGTTTTCCGAAAAATACCAAAAATTCACCCTAGGTTAATTTTGATATTCCGAATCCAAAAATGAAGTCCATTTTGAAAGATAAAATTTTTAAAATTTCGAAAAGTGGTTATTACTATTCATAACGGCTAGTTCATATAATATTTTAATAACATATCGTTGTTTAGTGAAACTCGGTATTGCGTACAACACAAGCTATCAGGGAAGGTCACGATCGCGCGTAATGCAAGCCAAGTCAGGGTTGCGTGTAGTGAAATATCCCTTTGGTGTTGTGTATAACATAATAAAAAATTATTTCACTTATATATTAAACAAAATCTATAATTAATGTTGCGTAGAATAATTCCTATAAAACGAACTTGAAATTGTGTGTAACATGAGTCAAGAATAGTGTTGCGTATATTGCAAGCTAATATGGTGTTGCGTATAGTACATGCTAATCTTGGTGTAGCGTACAATAGAAAACATCAAAGAAATTAAAAATAATATATCTCATAAAATCTTGGGGTGTTACAATGCTTCTCCCAAGAACCTCAAAAATCTAGAATGCATGCTCGGAGCATGTTCTCAAGCACCTGAATCGTATGCTCGGACTGGCCATCTGTTTGGGGATGGTAAGCTATAATAAAAATTACCTGTCTACCCAAAGCCTTTTGAAGCCCCCTTCCAAACTCGAGAAGTAAAATGAGCATCTCTGTCTGAAACAATGGAGTGTGGAACTCCATGTAAGTGCACAATCTCTCAGATGTATAACCATCCTATCTCATCAACACTGATGTTCTCCTGGATCGGAAATAAGTGAGAGACCTTCGTAAGTCTATCAATGACAACCAATACTGCATCATTCTCGCAAGGATACCTCAGAAAACCTGTTACAAAATCCATCGTGACATCATTCCACTTCTACTCGGGAATGGATAACTGCTGCAAAAGCCTTGCTGGTCACTGATGCTCCACCTTGTCCTACTAACAGGTGGAACACTTCACAATGAAACCAATGACATACCTCTTCATACCTAGCCACCAATACTCATGGTGTAGATCACGATACATCTTTGTGGCACCAGGATGAACTGCCCAAACTAAGGAATAAAAGTACAACATCAGCTCCTCGCATATATCTGCTGGCACCCATATGGGCCCCTGGAAATGCAAGAACTCATCCTCAACTGTGGTCCATCCAGAAATAGGTACCACTCCTGACGCACTTTCCTGCAGGACTAGGCCTTCAGAATCTGATATATGCATCATTCGTACTCGACCAAGAATGGTAGAGGTAACAACAATAGAAGAAAGGAAGATCTTCCCATGTCTGTTTGGAACCTTCAAATGCATCCCAGAGAACATAGCCATAAATGACCACTCACTACTGGCCTCATGAACTACTTGTATCTGAGTAATTATGCTCAATGCATCATCCACTACGTTGCCTTTCCCAAGCATATAGTCAAGTTCAAATTTAAAAATACTGAAGGTACTCAACCCACCTTAGCTGTCTCAAATTTAGATCACGCTGAGTGAATATGTACTTGAGACTCTTATGGTCGGTGAAAACCACAAAATGCTCTCCCAGAAGATAATGTCTCCAACAACGTAAAGCATGAACAACTTCTGCCAACTCTAGATCATGCATCAGGTAGTTCCTCTCACGTGGCATAAACTACCGATACTTGTAAGAAATGACTGCATCTCCCTGAAAAAGCACAACTCCCATCCCAATACCTGACGCATCACAGTAAACAATATAGAACTTTCCCAACTCTAGAAATACTTGTATCATTACTGAAGTCAGCCTCCCTTTCAGGTCCTGAAGAGCTGACTCATAAGAATATGACCACAAGAACATTGCACCCTTCTTAGTCAGACCCACCAGTGGTGCCGCTAAGTGTGAAAAGTCATGTATAAAACATCTGTAGTATCCAGCCAGCCCTATAAAACACTGCACCTCAAAGACATTCTTTTGATGCTCTCAGGAAAATACTTCTCACACTTTCTTTAGGTCTACTGATACTCTTGTCTCTAAGATAACATTACCAAAAAAGTGAATCTGATCAATCCAAAAGTGGCATTTTGAGAGCTTAGAATATAAATAATGCTCTCCTAGTGTAATAAAAATGATATCAAGATGTTTGGAATGGTCATGTTGAGTGTGAGAGTACACCAAGATATCATACATGAAGACAACCACGAAATAATCCAAGTATGGATGGAACACTCAGTTCATCAATACTATGGAAACTGCAGGTGCGTTCGTGAGACCGAATGGCATAACCATATACTCGTAGGGACCATACCAACTCCAGAAGGCTGTGAGAGGTATATCAGATGGTTTAACATGCAACTGATGATAACCGGACCTCAAGTAAATACTCATGAACACCCAGGCTCCTCGAAGCAGATCAAATAGGTCATCAATCATCAGCAAGGGATATCGGTTCTTGACCGTCAAATGGTTCAACATCCAATAATCCACACAAAACCTTAGGGTACCATCTTCCTTTTTCGCAAATAGGATAGTTTAACCCCAAGGAGAAGTACTGGATCTGATGAAACCCTTTGTCTGTAACTCCTCCAACTACTTCTTGAGCTCCTGAAACTCTAGTGTGGCCATCCTATAAGGAGGAATGGACATCGGTGCTTCTCTTGGCACAAGATCAATCGAAAATTCTACCTTGATCTCTAGAGGAAAACCTAAAATTTCCTCTAGAAGGACATCCCTGAAACGATCCACCACTATAGGAAAGTCAAACTGTGAAGTCCCCTAATCATCCTGATATAGACTAGAAATCTGGGTTGTAACTCCTCCTAACCCATGATGCTCTGGACCCGCTCTGCACACCTGGACGTCCCACTCACCATTATGAAGAAAAAGATCCACCCTCTGGTGATATGAAACTCACCCTGTGGCAATAACAGTCGACGACTGCCTGTAAGGAAAATAGCTATTCCATTCCAAGAATGACATCATATCCTTTCATCTCTAGGACATAGAGATCCCATAAGAAGTGTCACCAACCAACCTCTAGAGGGAACTCCTTGAACTGATGTAAACTAGTCATCCTAGTACCCAACGGAGTGTCTAGCATCAAAATATCATCAGAAGAAAAGATACAGAGCCCAAGTCTCTCCATGAAAAAAACATATATAATTCTATGGGAATCCCCTGTATTGAAAAGAGATGAAGATAAAACTGAGGAAACTAGGATCGTACCTCAAAATGTAGAAGGTCTGGGATCCTTCTCTAGCTAGGTCTGGTCTACTGCAAAGGTCTGTCCAGCTCCATGATCCTGTGACCCTGCCTGAACACTCTGAGCTGATCCACTCTGTTGTCACTGAATGACTGGTGACTTAACACCACAACCACAACCTCCACCTCAGCCTAAACGGCTGGAAGAACTCCATTTCCCAGACTGGTGAGAAACTGGCGGTGCTACTCCCGAACGCGGAGTCATATAAGAACCCCTGTCACCAGCTGTTGGTGAGAAAACCTAACAGAAATGCTGAAGGTGACCCATATTTCCACAGGATCGGCACTCCACTAGGTCTCTCTAGAACTATGGCCTCATATTTCCACTCTTCCCGCACTGGTAGCATACCACCTACCTATCAGAAGATGTGTCTCACCTCATTGGATCACCGCATGAAGACTCCCTACAGCATTTCCTGCTGTTAGTGGGGGGGGGATGCTAACTCCAGATGTTGAGCTGCCCTGGATCACTGCTCCAAAATCCCTCAGATTGTGCTCCGTGATCAGCGCATGGTTGACGATAGAAGTAATGGAAGTCAACTGGAATATGTTCACCTGTGAACAAATTTCATTCCATAGACCATCCTCAAACTTCCTCATAAAGAACAACATATCTCCCCCTAGGAAGGGTGTAAAGCACTGAAGCTCGATGAAATGAGAGGAATACTCCATGGCAGAAAGGGTTCCCTGATCCAGGCTCATAATGTCCTGGGGTCAGTTGGCCTTTCAGGTCTCCGGGTAGAAGTAGTCATAGAAGATGTGCCGAAACTCATCCCACACCATAACCTGCTGGTGTCCCACCTATGAGAACTCATCCCACCACCTCTTCGCGGAGTCCCGAAGCATATAAGTAGTGATATTGACCCTCTTCTTTGGAGGCATCTCCAGATTCGCAAATATCGTCAGCAAGGATTCTATCCATGACTCTGTAGCCTGAGGTCCTCTTTCCCCTCAGAAAGTGGGAGGATGGTGCTGCTGGAAAACCCACGTCAAATCTGCCATCAATGGGGCAGCAGGCAGTGCTCCCTGAAAATTATGCATCATACTCATGAAGCCTTCCCTGAACAAAGCCTCAGATCCAGTATCAAGTATAACTACTGGTGCCAGGACTGGCACAACAGGAGGATCTGCGTGAAGTCCCTGATCAGCCGTATCCTGTGTTTGATCACTGCCCTATAACTGGCGGACAACTGAAGGACGTCTTGGTGGCATGACCCTACAAGGTCAATTGCACACCATAGATCAAGATTAACAGGGACAATAATATATAAGTGTAATAATGGAATATGAGAAAGAAAGTATTCGAGTTTTACAAAACATGGCTACACGGCGTGTATTAAGCCTACACGGCGTGTTCCCGTAAGTCATTTACATGGGCATGTACTCCAGCCTAACTGGTCATGTATCATCCCACACACACGACATGTTGTCTTAACACATGGTGTGTACCTGAATCATCTTTCCTTTCCTGAGTCCTTCTACACGGTTATGCCACAATGTTCTCTAAAGACAAGACTACATGGCGTATTCTCGAGAGACACGGCGTTTACTAGACAAGCTTCACCTAGCCCGTGTTGTTAGTGACATGTCCGGATACAAGTCTCCCACTACTCAGCATGTTCCTGGTGGACACGTTGTGTATAAGAAGAGACTCCACCGACCCATGTTGTTATCTACATGATCAGGTTCCTAGGATTACACTACACGACGTGTTCAATCCCAACATGGCATGTGTAGCTTAAGTTTTATTCATCTGTATTATTAGTTACATGAGTGGGAACAGGGTCAACACCACATGGATGTAATACTCATACATGAAGTGTTCCCTCAATAAAAAAATTCCCATCGTGTGTCTCTTCCCACAAGAAATATTACACAATTAGAGACTACATGGCGTGTACTTATGAAAAACAGTTTCCTCCCGAACAGAAGAACACATGGCATGTAGTCAAAACTACAAGGTGTTTATTCTTGGTTTTTTCTGGATTGTAAGCCTCAGAAACTACTCCAGAACCCAGAAAAACACTGAAACGAACCTTGAAGTTGGAAACTTCTGATCCATGAGAGCCCATACTCCCCGTAAATCAAATATTGGCATCTATACATGTTATAAACAAGGAAAACCATGAAATGATCCACAAAATTCCAGTCCATTAGGGCCTATAACACCTCAAGAACCCAAGTTTGGCATCCATTCAAGAAAAACCTTTCACAAAACAATACCCTATCAAACAGAAGGTATTCTATCAAGACATCTATCACAACAGCATGCATATCTAGCACAACATCTATCACAACAACATGCAATCGCTAATGCACCATAATGGCATGGAAAGAATGCTTGACATGTGATTTATAGCAAGTGCCTATATGATGCATGGGATTTTATACCCTCATCTCATTAGTTGGAGACAGAAATAGAACCTCAATAACATCAACAATAACAACATGATACATGTGAGTCACCCAATGGTGAAAATCAAATCAACTGTAAAATTGAAAAATTAGAAATATTTCATTAATAATGTAAATTGGCTTTTCTCTATACATGGGTTAGCTAATCCTTGGCACAGCTTATTACCAAATACCTATCCGGTCCTTTACCTAGATAAAGGCTCCAAACAGTTAGTCAAGATAAAATAATTCCTTTGATACCACTTTGTAACGTCCTGGTTCCGGAAGCCACCCAGAGGTGCCCCGTACCCAGTTAGTCACATGGCCTCAATAACCTTTCCCCGAATGCCATAGGCTGCCGAATAGAAGCGAGGGCCTTGGGTGTGATAGTGGGGAAACCATGCCCTCATTGGTAGAGTACACAGTGGATTTAAACAAATATACAATAGCGGAAGAAGTAATAATGACATACAACAGTAACGGTAGAAAAATGAAAGTATAAAATGGAAAACAAATATAAAATGATGCATGATACCTATATTTAGGAATACATCCAAACAAGTCACAATGTCAGAATACAACAGTGATAAACAAAAGTGCAAAATAATGAAGATAAACTCCTCACCATCAGAAGCCATAGCTTGGTCCCATGCTCTCCATCTCCACAGCAAATCATGTACCTGAAGTAGAAGGATGATTGCCATTATCTATACCTCCAACAAAATAATCTATTTGGGACCAAAATCATGGCCCAAACAGGATGTGAGATGAATCCCAGTAGGCAACCACCACAAGATCTATGCCTAACAGTTAGTGAATATATGGAAGGTAAAGTGTAGAAATCCGTAAACAAAGAAGTACCCAAAAGTAAAAATTTGCAGTTCCAGATATCAAGAAACAACTAATGAAAGAAGATAATCACAAACTGGTAACCATATGAGAAGTACTCACAGCCTATCCCCTTTGTTCCTTCCAAACAGATACAAGTAACCCTCCGGGAAGCACTCACAGTCTCACCCCTCTGGTTCATCTAAAGTACAGACTCTCTGAGGAATCACTCAATGCCAATTCCCCATGTGGTCTCACATCGTAATATTATAAAATACACTCAGGAGAAGCCCTTACGTCCATTCTCCCTATGGTCTACTACACTAGGTTCTCATAGCCCTGTGTAAATCAACATGTATAGCAAGCGTATTGGCCAAAGAAAACCACACAAACTACTTGGATAGCATTCTACAACATAACAACATAACAAAACAACAGTCACATCATCCTACGATACTAGGCATGGGAAAGTAAACATAAGCCTAACAGGCAACCTAGACCTAACAGTCAAAATAGGAAAAACATGCATGGAAAACACATCCAAAGCTCAGCAATTCACCCTACTCACAATCAAATATCATCTACTCAAATATACAAGCATAACAGACAAACAATATGGCTAAAACGGTAAACACGCAATACCCCGCTCAAGGGTATTGGGAAAAATTGCACATAATACTCAATGACATTCAACTGAAAGGCACAAACCACCTACCTTGACATTAGGAGATAGCTATATGTGGACCTCAAGTCTTGAATCACCTTATAACTCCAAATATCTACAAAAAATGTCTAAAACATTTAATAGAGGATAACTTGAGAAAGAAGAGGAATCATGAAATGAGGCTCAAGAAGAAGATAGAGCTTACTGAGGTAATCCCAACACAATCGATGGCAGTTGAATCAAAGATTGAATGGAGGATCAGAGGCTCAGAGAAGGAATGCAGTCGTGCCCTCGCTCTCGGATGAAACAGACCTAGAAGGAGTTAGTTCTATCCATCAGACGTGAACCTGGTTCATTTAATGAAAAAGAAAGAAAATACACAGTGTGTACTTTTGAAGTACACGGCGTGTACTCGCCATTTCTCTACTCTACTTTAGGCAGACTCCAGGTCACCCCCACATGGCCGTGTGTAGGGATTCTACACGGCCTACACATGTCTACCAGCGGTAACCGAGAACAGGATGTGTACTCATAAAGTACACATCATGTAATTCAAAAATTTCCAAAAAAAACCACTTTTTCTCAAAAACTCCAAAAAAAGAAAAACATACCCGAAATGAAGATCCAATTTCTTACATGAATCAATTCTCCAAATGGATTTATGATAATCCCAACTAACCATTTCAAAATGCTCAATTCATATTACATGATTCAGATTATTCAAATTGAAGGGGTGTGCCTGAATTCAAACAGTCATTCAGATGCTTCCATAACATCTATT
Source organism: Viscum album (assembly GCA_963277665.1). Taxonomy (NCBI): domain Eukaryota; kingdom Viridiplantae; phylum Streptophyta; class Magnoliopsida; order Santalales; family Viscaceae; genus Viscum; species Viscum album. Next base: position 1,959,530,181 of record OY728127.1, read on the forward strand.
AAAGAAGTGGATCATGATAGCACTGGTGAAATTAAAAACTCTCCAAGTGATATAGAAATACTAAATGAAAATTTTCCCACTCCATATCCTTAGATCTAATAAAGTCTGGTTTTGTCAGCTGTACTAGAAGAAGCTTTCGTGATGAAAGGAGAAATTGAAGGGACTCATTCTCAGTCTCTTATTGCCTTTTCGGATTCCAATAAGACTCCATGCCAGAAAGTGTGCCTAAAATTATTTCCTTATCCTCTGGATGTCTATATTTTGGTTCCCCTCTCCCCTCTGAGGAACTTGTTTTATCATCTCCTCTCTACGAAAAAGTGTAAGTAGTGGAGCATGGGCATGAGGAATATGAAGAAGATCATGGAGATGGCCCTTCAGTATTTGAGGAAAGTGTCTCTACCACTGTGGATAAACATAGAGATATAATTTTGGGTACAAAAGAAGATCCATATCCCAATCTAGTCATTTTATCCATGAATCTTGGAGAACAAGTGGTATATACCTCCATCCTAAAGTAGCACCATGATGTGTTTTCTTGAAACTACATTGAGATTCCACGAATTGATCCCAAGGTGTAAACCCATCACTTGGATCTTTCAAAAGATCATTTGGGATACAAGAAATTATCCAAGAGGATGCACTCGACTCACACCTCCAAAATTATGGCTGAAGTGGAAAAACTCATCAAGACTGAATTTATCTGAGAGGTAAAATACCCAAAATGGCTAAAAAACATATCCCTATGAAGAAAAATAATGGGAAATTATATTTTTCATTGATTTTGGAGATTTCAAATGGAATGTTTTCAAATATGTCTTCTCATTCCCAATAACATAACTCATGATTGATACAACGATTGGTTATCAGGGCCTCTCCTTCATGGATATCTATTCTGATTATAAAAAAATTTCATGGCCGTAGAAGATGAGGAAACCATGGATTTAACATCCCCTTATAGAGTATATTTATATTGGGTAATTCTCTTTGGCTTGAAGAATGCTAGAGCCACATATCAATGCGCCATGCACTACATTTTCAAACCCTCATTGTAGAAGTTTGTTGAATGCTCTGTTGATGATCTAGTAGTCAAGTGACAACAATTTTCAAACCACATGGTTGACCTAGAAACCATCTTCAATATGATTTGAAAACATAATCTAAAGGTGAAACCCATGAAATGTGATCTTGGAATAACCACAGGAAAATTTCTCTACTTCAACATATGCCATCACAACATCGAAGTTGATCTTGAGAAGACTAAAGTTATCCTTTTCATGTCACCTCTTCAAAACATTAAAGTGTTGAGATTAAATCAAGGAAACATGTCCCACATTCTATACTTTATAGAAAATATGGAAGGAAAGTGTTTTATATTCAATAAATTGATGAATTAGGGTGGTCACATATCATTGGACTAATGAATTTCTATAATAATTCGATTCAATCATGAAATATCACTTTATCCGACTTGTGTTGATGCCACATGTTGAATGAAAACTACTAATTATGTAGGTGATAGACTTGAAATGATCATTGGGTTCTTTTCTTACATATAATAATGATATTGGGAATGAAAATAGCATTTACTATCTTAGGAGAACCATACATGATACTGATACTCATTATTCAGGTATTGAGAAGAGATGCATGGTATTTTTCATTGCCATTAAAAATTTGAGTCACTACCTGTAGAATCAAGAGGTCTCATGGGTTTCTCCCAATAACCTTCTCAAATTTATCCTCGGTCGTCTGATACTGAAGTGAAATCTAGCATGATGGGAATTTATTCTATAGCATTTTGGTTTACAGTTTGTGCCTCAAAAAGCAGTGAAAGGCCATGTCTTAGCATATTTCCTTGCTGAGAATCCATCTACAGAAGGGATTTCATTAGATATATAATTACTCGACGAAGAGTTATTCTCTATTCAGGAAAACCCCCAGACATGGAAAATGTATTTTGATAGTGTGTCCAGAATTTTAACAAGAAATAGAATGGAATACCCTAATCTTAACAATGTTGGGTTAAGGATTCTTCTTATAACCCCATAGAAGGCAATATAGCCGTATTCCATCCTATTTTCAAAGGGAAGTACCAAAAATGAAGAAGAATATTTGGCTCTCATTGTAGACCTAGAATTTCCCCTTCAAATACCAGTAAACAACCAGGAGTTGAAGGGTTACTCAGAGTAGGTAGACAAGTAGACCATATGGGATTACACCATTAGAAAAATTAGGTTAATACCCCTATGTGATTATGTCTGAGGTTTATTGGAAGAATTACCCTCAAATACAACATTGATTTACATTCTATAATCATATAATTCCAAGGCTGATGCATTGGAAAATGCAGCCACATATCTTGAAGTTCTAAACATGGATGAAACAGTCATCATCATTTCCCACCATCGGATGGTCTCACATTTTGCTCAAATCAGAAACAGAAGAGATTAATGAAATTAGTACCATTCCCAAGACATATGGTTATATCATGGGATGGATGATTCCCATCATGGACTACCCTTAGGATTGAATTATCCCACTGGGTAGAGTTTCAAGAGAGCAGATCTGGTAGTGAGCATCCAATTTTATACTTTATGATAGACCAAATCACCAGAATGTCCTTTTCAAATGAGGCATAGATGAAGTCCTTATCAGGTGTGTTGATAGTGAAGAGATTACTACTATTATATAAGATCTAAATTCAGGATCTTGTGTTTCCCACAAATTAGGGTATAGGAATTTTTACCAAATCCAAAGTCTTGGATACTTCTAGCCTACAATGACATTGGATTGAAAATATTTCACTATGAAATTTCATTCCTATCAAGTGCATGCCAACTTCATTTTCCAACCCCCTAAGTTGACGCATAAAGCCAAATACTCTAAGCCATTCTCCATAGGAGTAATGGATTTTGTGGGACCATATCATCCAACTATATCTAAGGTGTTTAAGTGCATCCTTGCTGCTACTGATTTCTTCTCTAAATGGGTTGAGACAATACCTTTTAGAGAATTTGGGTCCAAAAGAATCATTAACTTAATCAAAACTAACATCACTGCTATATTTGGTATCCCTCATACCATATAGACAGAAAATGTCACCAATTTCTATTATGATAAAGTAGATAATCTATATTAAGAGTACAATATCAAATCCAATCATTCATTCCGCTATCATGCAGTTTCCAATGGGTAGATAAAGGCTTTCCACAAGACCCTATCAAACATAATTCATAAGATGGTGGATAATGATAATAATTATTTTCCTGATAATATCTTGCATTACTTATAGGCTTATTGGACTTTGACCTGTACTTCTACATGAGAAAATATGTATTCTATGGTATACAGAACAGAAGAAGTCCTAACCGTTGAGGTTCAATTTCCATCACTCTGAGTTTCCATCTGTGATTTTTAATCTATATATGGATAATCATATAAATGTTTGGATGAATTTGAGTGATTAGATGAAAAGAAATTGAATACTTTTCATCAGTTGGAATTCTATCAGAATTTGATAGCATGAGATTTCAACATGAAAGTCTTCCTCTCTTTATTACTCTAAGGAGAAGTGTTATTGGTTCATAGAACTCCGATGATCCTGGGAAAGAAGCCTCCAAATCATGAGCCAAAATGGGAGGGTACTTATTCTATACACAATTTACACTATAATGGAGCATATTACTTGATCTAAATGGATGGATAACTCATTAAAACCCCAACCAATGCAAGGTCCCTAAATAGGTTCTTTATGTAATCATATAGAGTTCATCCTAGTTGCATGATGATAAACTGTGTAACAACCATCGTCCTAGTTGAATGATGATAAATTGTGTAATAAACATTGTATTAGATTCCATATGATAAACCACATAGCACCATACATCCAAGATGCAAGATATAAAAATACATGGTTTATTTCGTTTTTATTCAATGTTGATAAACCCCCAACATACCATGAGTTGCAATATCCATCATGGACCCTTAAAAAATGGGCCCCTTTATGGGTATAAGTCCCAACATTTTCACATACTTTTCTTATGATAGTAAACTACACGATCCATCCAAGAAAAACATGTGTCTTGATTCTCACCCTAGTGAGATATGTAGTGATGTCCATATCTCAAATCTTAGGATCAGCCATGATCACAAAGGAAGCCCCATCATTCCCTATGTATGAACCAAAACTATACCCAGAACATATGGCATGATCAACATTCCATCTTGTGTCTTGGTCCCAACCATTATTATTTAAAATATTAAATCCCCTTCCCTATATAAAAACTAAATTGGTATGGGGAACCATCTTTAAGAACTATAATTTCCTTGATTCTCATTCCAATGAGATATATAGTGATGCTAAAATGTCCAATCTCAGGTCTAGATGTGACCACAAAAAGGTTCCCTCGTCTTCCAATGTGTACAGATGAAACATGAACAGGGAACATATTCAAGAACTACATGTGTCTAGATTCTTTCCTCAGTAAGATATGTAGTGATGTTTGTAACCTTCACCCTATCCTAACCGTAGTTTTTCTATAAAATCATGATAGATTATCTTCATCTATACTGCTTGATGTTAAACTACATGAAAATTTGAGAACTACATATTCCATGATTCTCATCCCAATGTGATATGTAGTGATGTTTGGACTCTATCTCCTATCCCAACCACCACATAATCAACATTACCATATCATTCACTCATGTTTCCCTTGTGCTTTAAAAGAAACCTTTACCCACTCCTTGTTTCTCACACTAAGCGTAGCTCACATGGGGTTTGGAGTTTTTCTATATTTTTTCCATGTATATGTACAATATATCCATTCATATTGGGGCTATCATGGTCCTGGAATTGAGACATTAAAAGGAACACTAGACATCATTTTCAAATGACTTTATACTACACAGTCATTGAAGAACTATGTGTGGCTTGATTCTCACCACCATGAGATATTTAGTGATTCCCAGATCCTCAATCCAAGGCCCAACTATCGCAGAAAATGGAAAATCCTATACTCCCCCATGTACGAGTCAGATCAACATAAGGATATCCAATATGAGTTCTCAAATTACATGTGATACCATATCTACAAGATTTGTGTGTTATTCTTTCACTGAAAAGACATATAGTGACGCTTGGGTCCTATTCCTTAGATTAGTTGCATTATCCTATTTTTCTTCAAATCAATACAAGTATGTCCCCACCACATGAAATAAAACTACATGGATAATGTCCTTACCGCGTGAATTTAAACATGAAGGTACACAGAGAACTATGTATAGATTAATTTTCATCCTATGGGGATATGTAGTAACGATTGGGCCTTAAATCCTAGACCTAGACACGAGGTAGGAAGAAACACACAAACTCATATATAAGAAAAAAACTTATGAAGCATATCTCAGTTTGGGTCCCATTGTTAGGGGGTCCTATAAGGAAATATAGATGTTACACTTTTACATATGAGTTAGATCTATATAAGGGATTCTATATTCATGACTGATTTTAGTCTAGACACTTCCTTAGTGCTCAAAAAATTTTATCCCACAAGTCATACTCTTAATATTATACACTTTCAGATATTCATAATCTGTCTTTAGTTCATAGTGATAGAATGTATGATTCCTAAAGGATATTTTTCCTAACTATGTAGTATGCGCCCCTATTTTCCTTGTATAATTCACCCACATAATAGGCCTGTTATCCTAAGGATACCACTATTTTACTATATAGTACATTCCCAAGTTAGACATGCATAAAATATCCCCATAAGGGTATTTCAATCAATGGTAACTTTACCCTTGGTAGAAGAATATTATATCCTCTTGAGCATTGATGTCAATATTTCGAAACCCATGATTTAAAAAAACAATAGTTATCCTCCATATATGACACATTTTCTCTCTCCTGATATGAGGACCCCCAAGACTATGGTTTACTATTTCATCCTCCATGTGTTTGAATCATATTGGGATAATATTTGTTCGAAAGGCCATAAGTATCTTTAACTTCCTTGGTGTAATGGTTTTTTTTTGTATTACCAAAATCTATAGGCACCATACTTTCTATGCTTGGGTCAGACCTGCAAAGAGTTCCCATTTTCTTGATTTTTTTAAATCATGGCTTCAAAATACCCCTTCTATATTCACTAACTCCTCTCCAAAAACCAAACTCTGTGCTTGGGGAGATCTTAATCACTATAAAATTTCATCATCTTTTAGTGATAGAATGTCATAATTCTTGAGATCTCCATTACCTGACTATGTAGTACACACCCTAGTTGGCATTGTATAAGTCACCCACACAATGGGTCTATCATCCTAAGGATACCAATACATGACTTCGTAGTATATTCCCCAGTTGGACTTGCATAACACAACTTCCATAATAGTGTTTTTATGTAGTGGTAACTTCATTCTCATGAGAGACCTACTCTAATTCCATAATCCCTTTTTCACATACCATTTCTCAGATTTGGAGATCCCTATGTTATAGTTTAATAAATTCTCTTTCCATATCGGAATATAGTAGCACATTTCTAGAAAAATCATCAAGAATGGGGACACCAAAAAACCCTTGGTTGAATATAAAATACCATAAAATAAATCCCCCTAATTCCAAGATACATGAATTTAAAATATAGAGTGTGATATATTTGTTTCATGACTTTAAACTGCATAGAATAATGTCATTACAACATGACTTTAAACTGCATAGTATAACTTCCTTTCTTCATAAATTAAAACTGCACATCATAATTTCCTAGATGCATGAATTTCATATTCACAACATAATGTCCTCATTTTATGACATTAAACTACATGAAAAAATTCTTTGTCACACAAAATTAAACTAAATGATTTCTTCATCCTTTTTTAGAAAGGGGCCTTCTCACATGACATTAGTTATCTAAAAAAATGTATGCTCCTTCACAAACCAAAATTGTATAGGAGTAGTTTCCTATTCATGGAATGTGCTGACATAGATATTACCTTCATTTTCATCATGATTCCTTGGAAAACCCACCCATTGTGTTCTTGATACATCTAAATCTTAAACATTCTTAAACTTTATTCAATAGGTTGTTGTAATTTCTAATAAATCTTTTACCTGACTATGGGGTATGTGCCGGAGTTGGCCCTGCATAAGTTTCTAACATAATGGGTCTGTCAACCTAAGGGTTCCACCATCAGACTATGTAGTACATTCCCTAGTTGTATTTTCATAAAACAAAACTCATAAAGGCTTTGTTAACCAGTGGTAACTTCGTTCTAAGGAGAGATATCCCCAATTCTTGAATAGTATGTTTTAAATTCAGAAACCAAAAAATTATGTATCTGGATTCCCCTTAGAGGTATCTAAAGAATCTCAGAACAATCATGACTAAAAATCCTTATTTGGGTCAATATTTCAAATGCTATGGTCAAATATGTTAGACCTAAAACACTATCCTCATTAGAATGATTTTCAGGACATTAAACTTCTCATAAAAAAAGAGACACAATACTCACCTAGTTGAAAACCCACAAAGGTAACTCTAGAAAAAAGTAGAGTCTTAGCTCGCTAGACTTACAATATATACAGTTTCAGGAATATCGAGTGAAAAAAGTTAAAATAGACAAACAATTTTAGGTTTAAAACCTAAGAAGGCCAGCCTAAGAAAAATACAAGTTTCACCTGCTAAGTCTCCTCCATGTCAAGCTTAGGTAAAATTTAGGTTGATGACATAAGAAGACATTAATTTTTTAGGGTTGTACATATGAAACTAACAATAGTAAAACTACGCTCACTAGGCCTCTTAGAATAGATAAAAAATTAGAGTTCCCCCCATACCTATCATTGTAATTATGATTAGATGGTATAAAGATGTCATGCTATGAAAATACTCTTCGACATTATGATTACAATAAAAATGTAGGGATGAAGACACAAATGATCATAAACAAAATTATTTTCATTTATAAAAAAAATATCCCCTAGAGGAACACCATAAAATTTAGTATATATTTAAAATATTATAAAAGGAATTAAAATAACTCATTATCTGTTGAATAGCCTCTCTATCCCCATCAACTTCTCATTGAAGCTTAGTCAATCGACCATCTTTAGTCTCCTCAGCCCGATGAAGTACTTCCATAGAAACCACAATGGCAGTTGACCCTTTTGTATGGAATTGTCCTAGAGAACTGTATAGTTTCATGAGATATCCCTAATCCGAATTTAACTCTTGAAGAATGTGTTACACTTGAATAATATTCTCCTTGATCATCTTTTTGAATTCCTCTAGTTTTGCGTTATGATTGACCTCTGTTTGGGAGAACGTAGATCAAAAGTCATCAATGTTGGCAAGTAGTTTGAACCTTATGAGGTCTTACTGGTGCTTATTCTCTCAATCCCGATTATGAGCAATATCTTTCACAGTAGTGTGGATCATATGATAATCAAAACCACAAAATCACAACATGCAAAATAGGAATGAGAGTGGTTGGATTTATGAATACAGGTCCTCAAGGGGAATCTCAGAGATTATCTTCAATATATCCCACTAGGACTTGCAATGTGCGATATGAAGAGCATTCTGAAACTCCTAATACAATTCTAAATTTCTTTCAAAAGAATATATCTACCTAAGGAGTAGTTCACTCAAAGAAGTTCCTTGCTCAACTCCATCCCTAATAATGGTTGCATTTCCTTCCGGTGCTGGTTGAGTGGATATAGGAGCTTCACCCTTGGACCTAGCCACAGAAGATAATAATCATTAATGATGAATTAGAATCATTAATATATTCAAAAGAACATCATGAATGGGGTATAATTAAAACAATTTGTGAACTTTAGCTTATAGCATGTCATCATCCTTAGTGTATTCTTCCTCAAATTTCCTAGCATTATCAGTTTGAACTATCACCAATTGATAAGGGGTACTCCCCTGGGTCTAATTATGATCTGCACTATGAGGCTCAGGAAGAATTCCTATTTCAATGTTCAACTGAGCTGGCTCCCGCTTAATAGTAGGACTGGAATATATTTCAATGTATTGTCCATGAAATGTCACCATAACCTTTTCTATGGATGGATTGGCTAATTTCAACCAGTCATGATTAGGGAATCCTGCATGAAAAGTTGACTTCATGGAAAATAAAGACTCATGTTTGTTTGGTTTTTTATATAATTCCCTAAATTCTTCTGAAGAAGTGGGGATATTAATATGTTATAGTATTTCATCAAAATTCATGCCAATATTTATCATAACATAAATTTAAATCCCAAGACTCATGTTAATCTCACCCATAAAAACACTTGGAGTGGTTTGTTAATGACCCTCCTCTAATGACTTCAGACCCCAAACATCCTTCTCAGTGACAATTGTAGGGTTAGAATTAATTGTCATAGAATTCTATGGTTCTTGATAAACATCTGAAATATTCTATAAGTGGAAATTAGTTATTATCATACAAAATATTATGAAATACCTCTGACATAATAGATTCTTCCTCCCTTTACACAGTGTAAGGAACAATGATAGGATAAAATGATGCATCCTCTACCCTCACTAATTCTTCTATTGAGGGAGCCATTACACCAATAGGGATCTGTTCTTGGTCTGAAGCACCCTCCTCGGTTCTTAGATACTCATTTTTAAGTCCCTTGAGAGAGGAAATTGAAGGATTTCTTAAATCCAAGTATGTTTAGACATTTGTCCTGGGAAGAGATGAATGACACCAAGATAAACTACCACTACAATCAATGCATTTAGCCAAAGATTTTTCCCATTAGTGTTCCTTATTCTTCGTGTTCTTAAAAGTATGGATAACATAATCCTCATAAATATAGGTATTATAGGTGTGAATTATCTCAACATATCATCCTCCATAGCCTCTTGGCCTCGAGATACCTATCTTGATTGAGGGGTGTGACCCATTAACCCCAACCAGTGTTCCTCCAGGGCTACACTGTGGCGATGGAACCTCAGTCAATTTTCCTTCAAACTACTGTAAATTTATATCATGTTACCCTTTAGTAATAAATATTTTACTAAAATATAAAGGAAAATTAGAAATTTGTTTGATAATAATAGAACTTATGTCTTTGGTATCGAGAAAGTCAGGCCATTCCTCAGAAGACGAATGGTTGATCGCTTCAGAAGCGCCACATTTTATAATATCCTCCACTCACCCTATGGTAGGAACCCAATTTTTTGGTTTCATAAATGAGAAAATCTAGGTCTTGAATATCAATATATAATTATTAAGTATTATCCTCAAAGTTAATTCATGGAATGGTTTTATGGTCTCATGTCCCCAGAATCAGCAACCCCACACATAGGAGCACTCACATAATTTAAAAATCAGAAGACATGTCGTGACACATTCTGAATTCCTCTGGTCATATGTATTCTAAATACATTCCATCCTTCTATGAGGATGATCCCACATCCATGGATTTTATAGGATTCCCAACCCATACTGTCATAGATGATGGATGAGAAAATGTAACATGATTCTCTTCTTAGATATGGTGACTAGACTGCCTCAGTGCAGATTCAATTGGTGAATTTGGTGCATCACACTTGATTCTGGTGGATGGATTATATCTTGAAAGAGGTTTTTTCGGTGACTTGGTAACCCTTTCATCCTCACTCTATGACTCGAAAAACACATCCTCTAAAGGAGGTGAAGAACCTTCCAAACGAGAATGATCTTTCATGCTTCGCCACTTTACCCCAACCTGAGAAACAAACTTGTCCATTACCCCTTTAGGGTGTGATGCATTCCAAGATTTGATATAGAAAGAATTTAATCCAATAGTCATATCCAGTGGAGGTTGTTTAATCCCCATATTCATCAAATCCATGGCTATGATCAACCAAAAATGTCGATCTACCATCGGATGTTGTTCTAATCCAATGTGCATCGAAGGAGATATGGTTATTGGCTATAGACCCTTGAACTAAAATTCAAACTGGTAAAAATAAAAACCCTTTTATATAATCTGTCCATCATTCTTGGTCACCAACACACCATACCTTAAGTCTACCATGTATGACCTCATCTCAATGATGGTTGTCCCATGATAAATAAACCTTCCCATGTGAAGATTACCATAGGGAAAGAAGTTGAAAAATTTAAATAAAATAAGCCTTATCTGAATTTCACAAGGTCTAAAGGATATGGGTGAAATACCATATACATATTTCATATATGGTCATAAATCACTCTGAAGGAACTTTATCCTACTCTACATGACATAAGTCCTAAACTGAGCCACAATCCATCCCCAAAAATCCTAGAACGGTCCTTCGATTATGAATGTAGCATTCCCTCTATAAATGCTCCACATACTTTTAAGGATTGTTTCAAAAATGGGGGTGTCCAAACCCACCAAGATTTTCTCTACCAAATTGGCATCTAAAAAAAATTTCTATGGCCTTATTCTTCTATTAGAATCACAAACATGTAGTAAATTGATGTTATTCCTCTTGAATAGAAATCATGTGATAAATGTATTAGCTGGAACGTTGGGATAGGTTTCGTATCCCCGCTTGTAAAATTATCCCTTTTCCAATGTCATGTAGAATGTACCAGGTGCACTTCTCTTTTCCACCTTGGGACGGCTTGTTGGATTCTTGCAAGTGGGGCCTTCCCCCTTCTTCCTCAAGAAACATTCCACCCTTACCGTGACATGAATATCCAATTTTATGCAGGGGTTTTCCTTTTTAGTATTGTGGTCTATTTTTAGTCGATACCAGGATAAAGAAGGTGTCCAAAAAGCATCATTCCATGTTTTCCTTGGAGGTATGAATTCAACATACATATGTCCAGGAATCGTGACCCTAGAGATATTGTAAACAACCAACAAACTGATGCCAAATGATTCACGCCTCAGATGATAATAATACATATGTAGACTCTACCTACTCAATAGCTCTGGAAAAAACTTATCACTCTTATATATATAAGTCTTCCATACCCACATGGGATTTTAAATTATGATGTCCTATAGATCATTTTTGAATTTAGCAGTGGTTTGGTGCACCCAATACACCCAAATCCATTCGGGCTTAACACCACCTCTGGGGAAAAAGTTCCAACCTTTATACCAGCCTTCAGTTGATCTATCTATGAATCTTGAAATATGGATTAACAAAAATTCATATTCAGTTCAATTGTTTGTGGTTTCAGATCTAAAGAACATGGGATGTGATTCATAAAACATTTCCTGGATGATGTCTCGACATTGATATATGCACCCGCGATGGAAATGATGGTGGTTAAGAAGTTCATGTGGTCTTGAAACCTAGAGTACAGGACTTAGTTTGTTGGAGTCTTTTTAAGGACCTCCCGAAGATAGAAATAACCATAAAATTGTAGATAAGTACTCTTAATAAATTGTGGTGATATTTCTTCAGAAACCCCACCAGATCAGGAATAGTGGTATCACAAATTTCATAATAATCACGTCCTAAGGGTTTCATAATCTACTCAATATGTTTACTAGCCAATTTATCAGAAATTGAATTCTTCTTAGTAGACATTGACCTAGAAAATAAATATCATGTTCATTTCAATGTAGGTTCACTTTGAATAAAACCACAAAACTAAGAAAATTTGGAAAAGGCATGAGTTTTCATATGTAGATCACTCATCTATGTCATGAAATTTCCTCATATAGGAGCATCATTCCTGATCCCCGTGCAAGTCACTCACCCTAGCCCATGCATCACATAGCTAGAAACATGTCATGTCTATCCAAATGAGACCATCAGTGAATGAACTTGAGTAAAGGATATGTGTGGGAGACTAGCCTCATGAGACCTGGAAATTCAGAGTTATGAGATTTTTTCGATGAAATGAAGACCCCATATATAAGCGATGAAGCCTATCTTTGAGAATATCTTACATGATTGACCTGAGCGAACAACTGAGCATGGAGTCTTGCATAATTAATCTATCATTTTTTTCCCTGTACCATAGTAATAGACCCTATTTATTTAATCATATCCAATACTAATGGGGGGGGGTTGACACTATATTTTATCAACATTGATAAAAAGGAGAAAAATTGGAATATACAAGAAAAGGGAGTAGAAAGTACATGAATAATGCCAATAATTTCAAATCCCCCAAAATGATCACCTCGCCCAAGGTATCCCCAAACACCATTGGCACAGAAGGCCCTGCAAGACCTACTTGCTTGTGACACCTATGTGAAACACCTATATGAAAAGAAACATTCTCACAGGGTCCCATATTTTCCTATAAATACGACCTTGGGGTCTTAATTTGTACACAATAATTTTCTAGAAGGCTGATTGATGCTCTGATCGCCCTAGCACTTCACTCATGCTCTCTAAAACCTTCTAATTAGTTTTCAAACACCTAAAGAAGAGGTAATTAAAAGGGGATAATGAATCTTAAGTCCTCCTGGGGTTTAAAGTAAAAAACACCATCCTGAGGCATTCTCCCAACCCCAAATTAATGAATATTAGGGTTGGTTTCTCTTCCTTTATAAGGGAATTAATCGACTAACATCCAGGAACACATGTGGAGGCTTTTAAAGGCTTGAGTAAAGTCTCACCAAATTTTTTTTCCTAGGTGGCCCATCACTCGTATTTATCCCAATTCACCTTGGTCTACCTACACGGATAACCCCTTTCACTAGACTCCTTATTTCACCCTACTCTATAGCTTGTGCAAGCCATTCATGAGGCCTTCCTCAAAGCCACTCACAATAGATCTTCGCCTTATTTGGCTCCCTTGAATGAAAGCGACCATGTTGAAACCTCAACCATGACCTCCTAACCTACAAAAAATGTGGAAATACACATCATCATGTCTCCCATTTTTATTTTTATTTCTAAAATCTGAGGTTTCTAGTAGATGTCCTGTTAGAGTGTCAAGATCCTTGGTGAATATGTAGATTGGTATATCTATGGTCATGAGGACCCTTACCCCAAGGAAAGTGTTCAGAAGTGCCTGGTGTGAAGGATTAGGGTTTGGAATATGTCCTCCCATTCTCTTCTATATGATATGTATCCTTTGTTTCCTAGTAGGTAGGGTAAGGATCACACATGATTTTTCATATATCATGAAATGGGATCTTCCTCCCACTGTAGAACCAATTTCTAGGTATCCCTCCTAGGTTAACCACTAAGACTTTCATGCAGAAGGTTTTAGTATTTCCCAAATCTACCAAGGTGTCCTTCACATTCATTCATTCCTTACCTTGGACTCATGTCCAATGTAAAGGGAAGATAAGAAGGTGTCGTAGCCCCATCCTCTTCCACCAAAGCCCCAAACTCCTTTGTCATAACTCCAGCCTCTTCTACTAGTGAAGGAAGAAATATGTGTGGTATATTGAATATTCCACTTCCTCTGGTTTATCAAACTGACCAAGAATCACGTGGTCTTAGAGGTTAGTGATGATTATGAGACTCGCACAATTCACATTAATGATTGAACTATGAGAACTCGGATTCCATCCATAACCAGGATATAGAGGATGCCTACCTAAGTCCTGAGCTCAAGGGACATCCTTATCAGATGACAGTCCCAAATCAAAACCAAAATTTTTCATGGCATCCTCTCCAAGAATAATACCCAACTTAATCATCTCAAAGGAACATACTCCAATTTTATATATATCGTTGGAATCCATTCAGAAATAGTAAATCATAATGGGGTGCGAATTCTGTGGGAAACAAAACATGGTTAACCCAATGTGAATGTCTTAATTATTGAATTTCCTTCAAAAAAAAGAATTTACTAATAAGTCTTCATCGGAAAATTCCATTAATTGGGAGAATCCCATTTCCATAAGAAACAAGCATTTTAGGGTATTTTAGGGATTTAATGTTTTTTTGGATTTTTATGTTTTTTTAGAGTTTTTAGGTGTTTTAGGGTTTTTTAGAGTACTGTTAATTTGGGGGGGGGATTAATTTTTTTTTTTTTTAGTGGTTTTAGGGTTTTTATTGGGTTTTAGGGTTGTTTATGGTTTTTAGGTATTTTATGGTTTTATTGTTTTTTAGGATTTTTAGGGTATGATAGTGTTTTAATGTTTTTAATTTTTAGGGGTTTTAAGTGGTTTTTGGTTTTTAATGTTTTCAACGAGTTTTCAAAGTATATAGTATTTTTTATATTTTAGAGGTTTTTATGATTTTAGGAATTTTATGATTTTTATGGGTTTTAGGGATTTCTGAGGGGTTTTAAGGTTTTTTTTTGTTTTTTCGGCTTTAGGTTTTTTTAGTTTTTTTTTCAATTTCAATGGTGTTTCGATTTTTTTTATAATTTTGAGGTGTTTAATGGGTTTTTAGAGTTTTTAGTGAGTTTTTAGGGTTTTAGGGGGTTTTAGAGTTTTTATATTTCTTAATGTTTTTATGGTTTTTAGAGTATTTAGTGATTATTAGGGTTTATGGTTTTTAGAATTTTTAGGTTTTTTAGTGGTTTTATGTTTTTTTAGGTTTTTAAGGTTTTATTGTTTTCTTTCAAGGTTTATAGGGTGTTGTATTTTTTTAGAAATTTTTAGGGTTATTTTAGGTGTTTATGGGTTTTTTGGTTTTTGGGATTTTCATGGTTTTTTAGTTCTTAATGTTTATTTGTGTGTTATAATTTTTGTATTTTTTATGGATTTTGAGTTTTTTTGATTTTTTAATGTTTTTTGGTGTTTAAATGGTTTTTAGATTTATTAGTGGTATTTCATGGGTTTTTGGTTTTTAGGGGTTTTTAAGGTTTTTGGGGTTTTCAGGGGTTTTTAGGTTTTTTAAGGATTTTAAGTGATTTTGGTTTTTAAGGTTTTCTTATAGTTTTCATGGTTTTATGTAATTAGGTATTTTTAGTAAATTTTTGGGATTTTTATGTTTTTAGGGGTTTATTGGGTTTTTTAAGTTTTAATGTCATTTTTTAGTGTTGAGGGGATTTAAGGGTTTTTAGAGTTTTTAAATGTTTTAGGGGTTTAAAGGGTTTAATGTTTTTATGAGTTTTAGGGGTTTTATTGTTTTTAAGGTTTTTTGTTGGTTAATAGTTTTTAGGGTTTTAGCATTTTTTTAGTTTTTTATAGTTTTAAGGGTTTTTTAGGTTTTTATGTTTTTCTTATGGATTTTCAAAGTTTTTAGGTATTTTTACATTGTATGAAATTTTTAGTGTTTTTATAGCCTGTTAAGGGTTATAGTGATTTTGATTGTTTTTTAGGATTTAAGGGTCATTTGGATTTTTATGGTTTTTTTGGTTTCAGGGGTTTTTAAGTGTATAAGGGGTTTTAATGATTTTAGAGTTTTTTAATCATTTTAGGGGTTTAAGGGTTCTAAAATTTTTTAGTTAGTTTTTAGGTTTTTTATAGTTTTTATGGTTTTTTGGTTTTTTGGGTTTTTATGTTTTTATGGGTTTTAGGTTTTTTTTTTGTTTTTTAGCATTACTATGGTTTTTATGGAGTTTGAGTGTCATTATGTTTTTCGGAGTTTATTAGGTGTTTTTAGTGGTTTTAGGTATTTTTACATTTTTAGGGATTTAAGGGACATTTTAGGATTTCATGTGGTTTTAGGGTTTTTTTGGATTTTAAGGGGTTTTATGTTTTTTTGGTTTTTTAGGGTTATATGGTTTTATGAGTTTTCTAGAAACTTTTGAGTTTTTAATGTTTTATTTGTTTTTATAGTGTTTTAACATTTTTAGGGGTTTAAATGGTTTTGAGAGTTTGTAGGGGGGGGGTTAGGCTTTTAATGGTTTGGCAGGGGGGGTACTATTTTTAGGGGTTTTATGGTTTTAGGGGTTTTAGGGCCTTTTTAGGGTTTTTAGGGTTTTCAAAGTTTTTATGTTTTTAGGTGTTTTAAGTGTTTTTATGTTTTTATGTTTTTCTTATAGTTTTTAGGGTGTTTATAGTTTTTATTTTTTTGGGATATTTATGGATTTTTAGGGTTTTTATGTATTTTTAGTGTTTATTGGTAATTTGAGGGTTTTTAGTGTTTTAATGTTTTTATAGTTTTCTAGGGTTTTAGGGATTTTTTAATTTTAATTTTATTTTTATGGATTTTAGTGTTTTTAATGTTTTTAGAAATTTAATGTTTTTTAGAGTTTTTAGTGGTTCTACGGATTTTATCGGTTTTTGGGGTTTTGGGCTTTCTATGGTTTTTATGGATTTCATGGTCATTTTGGGATTTTAGTATTTTTTATATTTTTAGGGATTTTAAGTGTTTTTATGTTTTGAAGGTTTTCTTAATGGTTTTAATGGATTTTAGGTTTTTAGGGATTTTTATGTATTTTTTAGGATTTTTATGTGTTATATTTTTTTTGGGATTTGGATAGTTTGTAGGGTTTTAAAAGGTTTCGAGATGTTTTTATGGGTTTTATGGTTTCTTGGAGTTTTAGGGTTTTATGGTTTTTTAGAATTATGTAATGTGTTAGGGTTTTAAAGGGTTTTTATTGTTTTTTTTTGGTTTTTAGAATTTTTATGGGTTTTATGGGTTTTTTTGTTTTAGGGATTTTATAGTTTTATATTTATTAGGGTTTTTAGGGATTTTTATTATTTTTAGAATTTTTTAGATTCTTAGTGTTTTTGGGTTTTAAGAGTTTCTTAGGGGTTTTTAGGTGTATTAGGGTTTTTTATGTTTTTATGGATTTAGAGATTTTTAGGATTTTTATGGTTTTTTGGGTTTTTAAAGATTTTGAGGGTTTATAGCATTTTTAGGTTTCTTATAGTTTATCATGGGTTTTTTGGGATTTTATGTTTTTATGTATTTTAGAGATTTTTAGGATTTTTATGGTTTTTTGGGTTTTTATAGATTTTGAGGGTTTTTAGCATTTTTAGGTTTTTTATAGTTTATCATGGGTTTTTTGGGGTTTTAGAGATCCTATTGAGTTTATAGGGATTTAATGTTTTTTAGAGTTTTTAATGAATTAAGGGGTTTAAAGTGTTTTTATGGGATTTTAGGGTTTTAATGTTTTATGAGTTTTTTATGGGTATTAGTAGGTTTTATGGATTTAAGGGTATTTTTATAGAGTTCTAGGTTTTTTAGAATTTATAGCTTTTAAGGAGTTTTATGTATTTTTATATTTTGAAAGATTTATTATGGGTTTTTTTGGTTTTTAGGGTTTTTATGTTTTTAGAGATATTTAGGACTTTTAGGGTTTTTTGGTTTTTTGGGATTTTTGTGATTTTGAGGGTTTTTAGTGTTTTTTATGGTTTTATGGTCTTTTTGAGTTTTAGGGGTTTCTTGGGTTTTTTGGGTTTTTTAATGTTTTGGGGGTTTAAAGGGTATTTTGAGTTTTACATAATTTTTAGGTGTTTTATAGATTTTTATGGTTTTGATGTTTTTTTGGTGTTTTTATATCTTTTAGAGTTTTTAGGGTTTTTAGGATTTTTACGGTTTTTGGGTTTTTATTACTTTTTAGTTTTTTTGGGGTCTTAAGAATTTTTAGGCCAGTAATTGTTTCTTATATTTTTTTAATGGTTTTAGGGTTTATTATGTTTTTAGGATTTTTAGGTCTTTTATATGATTTTTATGATTTTTTTGTTTTTTTGGATTATGATGGTTTTTTGGGTTTTTATGGTTTTTTGGGATTTTTTTTTTGTTTTTAGGGTTATAATGGTCTTTTATATTTTTTTTTAACATTTTATTGGTTTAAAGGGGTATTATATTTTTTAGTGGTTTATTGGGTTTTTATAGGTTGTTTTTTATTTTTAATGTTTTTAGGGATTTTTATAGATCATTGGGTTTTAGGGTTTTTTAGTTGTTCAGCGTTTTAGGTTTTTATGTGTTTTAAGTGTTTCTAGTTTTTTAAGGTTTTCTTAGGGTTTTCAGAGTTTTTATGGTTTTTTTATTATTATTTGGTTTTTATGGAAATTTTATGGATTTTTAGGGGTTTTAGAGTATTGTGCATTTTTAGGGTTTTTAGGTTTTCTAGGGTTTTTATAGTTTTTTTTAATTTTTTAGTGTTTTCATGGTTATTATATTTTTTCATGTTTTTTGTAGTATAAGGGGTTTTATATTTTTTTGGGGTTATTAGAGTTGTTTATGGGTTTTAATGGTTTTTTAGGGTTTTATGGTCTTTAGAATTTTTAAAGGTTTTAAGTGTTTTTTTAGTTTTTGTAGTTTTCTTATGGGTTTTCAGGTGTTTTTGGGATTTTTTATGTTTTTATGTATTTTTAGGAATTTCAATTATTTTTTGGGGGGTTTAGGGATTTCCAGAGGTTTTGGGGTTTTTATGGTTTTATGGGTTTTTTTTGGTTTCGAGTGATTTTTGAGTTTTTTATAGAATTTAATATTTTTAAAGTTTTTTATTGTTTTTAGGTTTTTTAAGGGGTTTTAGTTTTTTAGTGGGTTTTAGGGATTTTATGGGATTTTATGGGTTTTAATGTTTTTATTGGTTTTTTTATTTTTAAGGTTTGGGGGGGTTAGGGTATTTTTGTGATTTTATCATTTTATGGTTTTTGGGGTTTTAGGTGTTTTGTTGGTTTCTAAGGGTTTATAAGGGGTATTAGGGTTAATTGTGTTTTTTTCCTTTTTAAGATTTTTATGGATTTTGTAGGGTTTTTTTATTTTTAGGGTTTTTAGGGATTTTGATATTTTTTGGGTATTTTAGGGATTAATGTTTTTTTTTGTTACATTTCTTTTAGTTTTTAGGGGTATAAAGGTTTTTAGAGTTTTTTTATCATTTTTAGGGGTTTAAAGCTTGTTCATGTTTTTAGTTGTATGTTATGGTTTTCATCAGTTTTTGATGTTTTAATGGGTTTTTATAGTTCTTAGGCGTTTAGGGTTTTTAGAGTTTGTTAGGTTTTAGGGTACTTGAGTGTTATTAGTTTTTAATGGTTTTATTCAGGTATTTTAGGGTTTTTAGGGTTTTTTATATTTTAGGGATTTTTAGGGTTTTTTAGGATTTTAATGGGTTTTTTGGGGTTTTATGGATTTTGAGGCATTTTAGGGGTCATTGGGATTTTAGCGTTTTGAGGTTATTATATGTTTTAAGCATTTTCAGGTTTAAGGTTTTCTTAGGGTTTTTAGGATTGTTATGTTTTAGGTATTTTAATGGCTTTTTTAGAATTTTTATCATCTAAAAAACCTAAAAACCCTAAAAACCCTAAAAACCACTAAAAACCCTAAAAATCCTTCAAACCCCTGAAAATATTAAAAATAAAAAAAATCCAAAAAATCGCGAAAACCCCTAAAAAACCTTAAAATCTAAAAACACTTAGAACCCCTAAAAACCAAAAAATTCTGAAAACCATAAAAAATACTAAAAGCCTAAAAACCCCTAAAACCCATCAAAATCCTGAAAACCCTAAAAACCATAAAAATCATAAAACCGTTAAAAATCTGTAAAAATGTAAAAACCCAAAAAACCATAAGAACAACTTAAAAACCTGAAAAGAATTAAAACCCCTAAAAACCTAAAATACAATAAAAATAGTAAAACCTGTAAAAACCCGAAAAACATAAAACCCCGCAAAAAACATTAAAATCCCTAAAAACCCTCTAAAAACTCTAAAGACCATTTATGCCCATAATTTATTAAATGAACTCTAAAAAAATAAAAAATCCTCCAAAACTCAAAAAAACATAATATAAGACCAAAATCCATAAAACCCCTAAAACCCAAAACCACATAAAAATCATAGAAAAGTCATAAAAATTCCTAAATAAGTAAACTATCCTAAAAACTCAGAAAAATCATAATAAAACGTTCAATACCAAAAGATAATTTGAACCCCTAAAAAAACTAAGAATTGCTAAAAAAAGGAAAAAACCCCTAAAAACACTAAAAAACATAAGTCCCCTAAAAATACCTAAAATACATTAAAACCCATATAAATCCTATAAAATCCTTAAATATACCAAAAAACAAAAACAAAAAAACCGCAAAAAACTATAAAAAACCCAAAGGAAATCGTAGAACCTAAAAACACTAAAAACCCTAAAAAACGTAAAAACCATTAAATGAATAACAACCTTAAAATCCCCAAAAAACAATAAAAAACATAAAACCCTCAAATAACTAAAAACAATAAAGACCATTTAAATCCCTAAAAATATTAAAACACTCTAAAAAACATTAAAACTTTAAAATTGAAAAAATACCCCCAAAATCCCAAACCCCTAAAAAACCATACAAACAATAAAAAATATTAAAAAACCACAAAAAATCAAAAAATTAAAAAACCCTAAAACCCTTGATAACCCCAAATAAAACCTTAAAAACCTAAAAACACACAACACCCCTAAAAAACCCAAAAAAAAACTAAAAACATTAAAACCCTAAAAAACATAAAAACGCTTAAAAAATTAACAAACCTCAAAAAATACATAATAAACATAAAACCATTAAAAATAGGTAAACCCATTTAAATCCAAAAAAAGTAAAAAAAACCATAAAAAAACATTAAACCCTAAAAATCCAAAAACCCAAAACCCCCAAAAAAATAATAAAACCATAACACCCTTATAATCCCAAAAAAACCTATAAAATCTTTAAAAAATCCATAAAAAATATCCATAATTTTTAAAAAAACCATGAAAACCTTATGAAAATGTTTAAAATCCAAAAACACATAAAACCCCCAAAAACCCAAAATATGATTAAACCAATAAAAAACATAAAAATACATAAAAATTCATAAAAAAGAAAAAATACCCCCAAATCCCTATTTAAACCTAAGTAAACCTTAAAAAATAAACATATAAATCCCCTAAAAAACCTAAAAAAAATGCTAAAACCTGATAAGACCCTAAAACCATAATACCTCTAAAAACCATAAACCCCCTAAAACATTAAAAAACCATAAAACCCCATAAAATAACATAAAATCTATTAAACAGTCTGAAAATCATTAATCACATGAAAACTTAGAAAACTCTAAAAAACCCTTTAAAACCCTAAAAAACTAAAAAACCCTAAAATCTCAAAAAAATGTATTTTCCCTTAAAACCATAAATTAACCAAAAACCCCTCTAAATCAATAAAAACTAAAAAACATTAAAAACCATAATAATCCTAAAAAGTGCCTAAAAATCCCTAAAGAAATAAAAAACCCTAAAAAACCTAGAAACCCTAAACCAACCCTTAAAACATAAAAAAAACTTAAAAATCATAAAAACATTAAAAATTATAAAAACCATATAAAATCCTAAAAAAATTAAAAATAAAAAAAACATAAAAAAAACATAAAAATCATAAAAACCCATAAAAACCCTAAAAAGTACTAAAAAATTTAGAACCCCATTTTAACCCTAAAAATGATAAAATAACTCTTAAAACCTTTTAAAAAATAAAACTCAAAAAACCCTAAAAACACAAAAAAAACCCAAAAGAAACCATAAAACCCTGAAACCCCTCAAAAACACTAAAAACAATAAAATTCCCCAAAACCACTAAAAATATCTCAAAATGATAAAAACCAAAAAAAATTAAACCCATAAAAACTCAGAAAACCCTAACAGAAACCCTAAAAAAATAAAAACACATAAAACTTCGAAAAACATAAAAATGCTCAAAATCCTAAAAAACCCTAAAAACACTAAAAATCTATAAAATTTATCAAAATACATAAAAACCCAATATAACCATATAAATAATAAAATATCCCAAAAAATAGCTAAAATGGTAAAAACCCAAAAAACGGTAAGAAAAAAATAAAACCTAAAAAGGCATAAAACCCCTAAAAAACTTAAGAAACCCTAAAATCGCTAAAAACAAAAAAAAACCAAGAAACCATAAAAACCATAAAACACATAAAAAACATAAAACGCCTAAAAACCATGAAACCCTAAATCCTTAAAACCTATATCTATAAAAATCCCGTAAAATGGAAAAAAAAATTTAAAAAATATATAAAACATCAAAACCATTAAAAATCGAAAAATTTCTAAAAATAAAAAAAACCATTAAAAACGCAAAAAATCCTAAAAAAACCCAAAAACACCAAAAATCCTTAAAAAAATAAAAAATACAAGAGGCACAAAAAGTACCAAAAAATTGAAAACCCTAAAATCCCTGAAAATCCCAAAGAAAACCATTAAAAACCAAAATCACATAAAACCCCTAAAAACCTGAAAAATGATAAACCCCCTAAAAACTCCAAAAACCAAAAAATTCCTAAAACCCCTACAAGTTATAAGAAAATCCTAAAAGACCTCAAAATAACAGAAAATATAAAAACCTATAAAATCCCTAAAAACCACTAAGAAAACTGTACCATCATAGAAAACATGTAAAAACCCATAAAACCAAAAATGAAAAACACCCAAAAAACCATAAAAACACCTAAAAACCCTAAAAACCATAAAAACCCATAAAAACCTTAAAAACCAAAAAAAACCCAGTAAAAAATTCAGAAAATCTAAAATATCTGAAAACCCTATAAATCTCTAAAACATTAGAAAACTATAAACAACCATCAAAATGTAAAAAATTAAAATAAAAATCCTAAAAACCCAAAAAACCTTTAAATCCATAAAACCCCTAAAATCCATAAAACCCTAAAAATATAGAAAAATAATTAAAAATATAAAAACCCTAAAAAACCTAAAAAAACCTTTTGAAATCTTTTAATAACCTAAAAACGCATAAAAAACCTAAAAAATAAATACTAAAAACCATAAAACCCTAAAACTCCTAAAACCCATAATACCTCCAAAATCCCTAAAAATCCTGAAAAATAAAAACGTTCAAAAAAATCCCTAAAACCCTATAAAAATGTGAAAAACCCCAAAAACTATGAAAACCCCTTAGAAAACCTTAAAAATAATAACACTTTGAACCCCTAAAAACCTAAAAATGCTAAAAACCCTAAAAACCCAAAAAATCCTAAAAAACATAAAACTCCTAAAAACATTAAAAACCAATAAAAACCCATAAAAACCTTAAAACCTAATAATAATATTAAAACCATTTATACTCCTAAAAACTTTTAAAACCCTAAAAACCCTAAAAAACAAAAAAACCCTAAACCCCTAAAAATACTAAAAACCATCACAAACTCTAAAAACCTCAAACCTTAAGAATCCATAAAAATCTAAAAAAACCCCAAAGAAACCCTTAAAATATAAAAAATATAAAATCCTAGAAACTCCCTTGGAAAAATATAAATACCTAAAAACACTTAATACATATAAAAACCAACAAAAATCTAAAACCCCTTAAAACCATAACCCCCCCCCCCCCCAATCTAAAAAATCCCTAGAAAACCATAAAAACACAAAATATCCTAAAAAATTGAAAAAAAATCCCTAAAATTTTGAGAAACATGTAATACCATAAAAACACTTGGAAAACATTAAAATCCAAAAAACACTTAAAACACCAAAAATACCTAAAAACTCTCAAAACACTAAAAAACACTAAAACCCTAAAAATCCTAAAACCATAAAAATCATGAAAAACCTAAAAACCCTAAAGTCCTATAAAAATCCAAAAAACCACTAAAAAATCTAGAAACCCTTTATACCCCTAAAAATGATTAAAAGCTCTAAAAACCCATAAAAATCATAAAAACTGAAAAAAAAACCAACACCCAAAAAGAAAACCATAAAACCCCTGAAAAAATGCAAAACCGTAAAACCTATAAAAATACTAAAAACCCATAAAATTACCAAAAAACATAAAAAACCTAAAACCTTGAAAAAACCCAAATAAAACCATAAAAACCATAAAACACATAAAACCCTGAAAAAACTAAAAAATTTAAAATTTGTAACAAATCCTTAAAACACTTAAAATCATTAAAACCCCTAAAAACCATAAAAACATAAAAATTCCCTAAAAATACCTAGAAAAATAAAAACATAAAAAATCCAAAATAAAATTGTAAAAACCTTAAAAAATGAAAACACCTAAAAACCTATGAAACATTAATATGCATAAAAAATAAAACCCTAAATACCATAAAACCCCTAAAAACATAAAAAACCCTAAAACCTATAAAAACACTAAAAACCCATGAAAAACCCGTAAAAACCCATTAAACCCCTAAAATGTTAAAAAACATTAAAAAATCTAAAAAATCTAAAAAAATACTATATACCTAAAAAGCCATAAAAACAAAAAAAATCAATCAAAACACTCAAAAATCCTAAAACCTATTAAAATCACAAAAAAAATACTTAAAAACAATTCAAATGTAAAAAACCCCAAAAACCCAGAAAAATTATAACAAAACCCAAAAAACCTAAAAACACTTGATACCCCTAAAAAACCAAAAAAAATCTAAAAGACCATAAAGCACCTAAAGTCCCAAAACCCCATAAATCCCTAAAATTTGTAAAAATAAATAAAAATTACAAAAATTTCTAAAATCCTTAAAAATGTAAAAAATGCAAAAAACACCAAAAAACATTGAGAAAACCTTATGAAAATAAAAAAATTTAAACCCCAAAAATTACAAAAAAAGGCTAAAACCCCTAAAAAACTAAAAAATCATAAAATCCCTAAAACCCCTAATAACTTTTAACCCCCTAAAAACAAAAAAAAACACTAAACACCCTTTAAACCACTAAAAACATTAAAAAACACTAAAAAACATGAAAACCCTAATATCCCAAAAAACCTAATAAACCATAAGTACCCTAAAAACCCTAACAAATCTTAAACCCCCAAAAATAACCCTAAAACCCTAAAAATCCTAAAAAATACCTAAAACCCCCTAAAAACGTAAAAACTTTAAAACCATTGAAAAATCCAACAAAACCCTTATACTATTATAAACACTTTAATCACCTAAAAACCCATAAATGTAAAAGACCATAATGAATATAAAACCATCAAAATCCTTAATAACCCTAAAAATCTATAAACATCCTAAAAAAGAACAAAAATCCCAAAAAATAAAAAGCCTAAAAATTAGAATAACCCCTATGAATACCTTAAAAACCAAAATACATAAAAACCCTAAAAACCCTAAAAACCTTAAAAATGAAGACACCCCTAAGACCCATAAAAACCCTAAACCACTAAAAACTAAAAAAAACCATTGACCCCTAAAGACATTAAAAAATCCTAAAAACCATAAAATACCTAAAAACTAAAAAACCCCTAAAACCCCAAAAAACCAAAAAACCCAAAAAACCCTAAAAACCCTCGAAAACCAAAAAAACCCTAAATATCATAAAAATCCAAAAAAATCCAAAAAAATCCCTAAAAAGGACTAAAAAGGTAAAAACCGAAAAACCATGAAAAAACATAAGAAAATATTAAAAAACTACAAACAATTAAAACTTCTAAAATACCTAAAAATGTTAAAACCACTAAAAACAATAAAACATTATGAACCCTAATATTCCCAAATACCCCTAAAAACTATAAAATAAATAAAATCCTTAAGAATCCAAAAAATCATAAAAATACTAAAATATATGAAACACCGAAAATAAAACCTTAAAAACCCAAAAATAATTAAAACCCTTAAAAACCCAAAAAATAATAAAATAATAAAAAAACTAAATAAGATAAAACCCACAAAACCACTAAAAATCATAAAAACCATAAAAACCCATAAAAACCTAAAAAACACTAAAAATATAAAACCCCTTTAATCCCCTAAAAAAGTAAAAACTCAAATAAACCTTAAGAACCTAAAAAACAAAAAAACATTAAAACCCTAAAAAACACAAAAAAAAATGAAACCCAAAAAAACAATAAATAACATAAACCCATAAAAATCCTTAAAAAGAAATAAAATCCCAAAAAACCCAAAAACCACTCAAAATCCCTAAAAAACCTAAAAACCATAAAAACGCATAAAAACCGAAAACCCTAAAAATCACTAAAAACATAAAAATAATAAAAAATTAGAAAGCCCCTAAGAATAACTTAAAAAAATTAAAACTTGAAAGGATAACAATATTAAATATGATAAAAACCCTAAAAACATTAATAACCCTAAAAACCAATAATCCCCTAAAAACATTCCAAAATCCGAAAAACACTTAAAACCCTTAAAACACCCAAAACCCACTAACAACTCTAAAAACCCTAAAAACCCCAAATCCCTAAAAAAAATAAAAATTCCTAAAAACATTAAAAACCTAAATAACTGAAAATGAACTCTAAAACCCAAAAAAACCCATATAAACCATAAAACCCTAAAACCACCAAAAACCATTAAATCACTAAAAAAATAAAAAGATTAAAACCCCATAAAATATAAAAACCCTAAAAACATTAAAAAACCCAAAGAAACCCATAAAACATAAAAACACATAAAACCCTAAAAACCAAAAAACCAAAAATGATTATAAAACCTAAAAGAAACTAAAAACTATAGAACCCCTAAAACCCAAAAAAATCTGTAAAATATTTAAAAGGGAATAAAATGACATAAAAACCCAAAACCCCCATGACAACCCAAAATATGTTAAAAACACTAAAAAACATAAAACTCTAAAAAAATCAAAAAGAAATATAAAAATTGAAAAATATTATATAAACCCTAAAAACCCTAAAACCCTAAAAACCATAAAAATAACTACAAACCTTAAAAACCCTAAAAATAGTAAAAATCTCTAAAAATCCCTAAAAACATAAAAATCATTAAAATCTTAAGAAACCATAAGAATACCATAAAAACCCAAAAACACATAAAACCCCTAAAAACAATAAAACACTAAAAACACTAAAAACCATTAAATCTCAAACCCCTAAAAACCATAATAACCGCTAAAAACCATTAAAAACCCTAAAATCATAATAAAAACTCTAAAAACCATTTGAGCCATTAAAAACAATAAAAAACTCTACAAAACCATTAAACCCCTAAAAACTCACAAAACATTTAAATACCAAAAAAATACATAAAACCCTAAATACCCCTAAAAAGTATAAAAACACCCAAAATCATTAAATCCTTAAAAACCCTAAAAATCCTGGAAAGTCACTAAAAATACATAAAGTGTAAAATACCGTAAAATTTTAAAATCCTGAAGAAAACCTTAAAAACTTGAAAAATTCAAACCCCTAAAAACCTAAAAACACTTTAAACCCAAAAAGATCCAAAAAAAATAAAAACCATAAAAATAAATAAAAACATTAAAAACCTAATAAAAACCCTAAAACCCTAAAAACTATTAGAACTCTAAAGACTCATCAAAAATCACAAAAACCCAAAAACTTTAAAAACAATAAAAATTGTAAAATTCTTGAAAAATACCTAAAAATATAAAAAATATTAAAACCCATGAAATTCTATAATAAAATTTTAAAAACCTAAAAAAATAAAACCCCTAATAAACCTAAAACTCTATAAAACCCTATAGTCCCCAAAACCCACAAAAACCACAAAAAAACATAAAAACCAACAACTATAAAAAATTACTTAAATCCCATAAAAACCTATAAACCCACTAAAAACTCTAAAAACCATTTAAACCTGTAAAAACATTAAAAACAATTAAAATACTAAAAAACCCTAAAAACACAAAAAACAATAAAACCAAAAAAATCATAAAATTAAAAGAACCCATGAAATAAAATTAAAACAAAAAAACCCTAAAACAAAAAACCCTAAATCCCTAAAAACTCCATTAAAAACCATAACACCCTAAAAACAATTAAAACCAGTAAAAACCTATAAGACACTAAAACCCTAAAATATACCCTAAAATCTATAAAAACCATAAAAACCAGAAAATACCCTAAAATCCTTAAAATGGACTAAATCGCCATAAAAAACCTAAATCCCACTAAAAACTGTAAAAAGACATTAAAACCCTAAAAATGTTAAAAACCTCTAAAAACCCATTAAAACCCAAAAAACTCAAAATACCCTAAAACCCAATAAAAACAAAAAAAACAAAATACCCTAAAAACTATAAATCCCTAAAAAATCCCCAAAAACCTAAAAACCCAAAAAAACCATAGAATCCTATAATATCCCTAAAATTCCTTAAAAATGTAAAATATCTGAAAACAAGATAACCCCTAGGAAAACCATAAAGATTAAACATGATTAAAAACCCAAAAATATTGAAAAATCTAAAATCCCTAAAATCCCTAAAACCCCATAAAACACTAAAAAACATAAAACCCCTAAAAACCATCAAAAAACAACATAAAATTACATAAACCACTAAAAACTCTAAAAACCTTTAAACCACTAAAAATATTAAATAACTAAAAAAACAAAAAACCCTAAGAAACTCAAAAAAACAATAAAAACCCAAACAAACCATAAAAACATATGAAAAACCCTATAAACTGTGAAACCCCTAAGAAACAAATAAAAAACATAAAAACACTTAAAAACATTAATGTCTAAAAACACTAAAAACCCAAAAACCATAAAAATCCAAAAAACTCGCTAAAACCCCTGAAAACATAAAAACCCCTAAAAACATGAAAAAATAAGAAAACCTTGAAAAACTTAATTTAACCTCCTAAAAACATAAAATAAACTAAAAAAGAAAAAATTTTATACACCCTAAAAACATTAGAACCCCTAAAAACCATAAAACCATAAAACCCCATAAAAACATTAAAAACGACTAAAAACTCTACAACCATTTAAACCCCTAAAAATCTTAAAAATTTCAAAAAAAACATCAAAATTACTAAAAATATAAAAAACACTAAAAACCCCAAAACCCATAAAATCCCTAAAAACCATAAAACCCCCAAAACCTTCAAAATCTATAAAACCTTAAAAAACGATAAAAACAAAAAAATCCATAAAACACCTTATAAAAATGAAAAATGAAAAAAACCTTATGTAAAACTATGAAAAACCTTAAAAATATAAAAACACTTTAAAACCTTAAAGACCCTAAAAAGGATAAAAATCCTAAAAATTATAAAACCCCTAAAACACTATAAACCCTAAAATCTCTAAAAATCCTAAAACCCCATAAAAATCATAAAATGTCATAAAAATCCCACAAAATATATAAGATCCTAAAAACACTGTAAATCACTAAGAAAACCCTAAAAACCAAAAAACACTTAAAACGACTAAAAATCATAAAAACTCAAACACCCTAAAAGCATATATCCCTTAAAAACCTGAAAAACCTTAAAAATACTAAAAACTCTAAATCCCCCCAAAAACTATAAAAAGTTTAAAAAACATAAAAAAACCATAACAACCATATAAACTTGAAATAACCAAAAAGACCAAAAAAATATAATATCACTAAAAACCCAAAAAAACCCCTAAAAACCATCAATAACCATAAAAAACCTAAAAACTAAAAATACATTAAAAGCCCTAAAATCCATATAAATGTTAAAAACAATCAAAATCTTGAAATACCCTAATAAAACATTAAAACCTAAAAACACTAAAAACCCCTATAAACAAAAAGAATGTTAAAACCTAAAGAACCTTTAAACCACTCAAAATCCTTTAAACCCTAAAAACTCCCAAAAACACTAAAAGCCCATAAAAATGATAAAAATCCTTAATAATTCCTTAAAGAATAAGAAATCATTAGAACCATAAAAACACTATGAAATCCTTAAAAAACTAAAAAACATTTAAAACCCATGATAATCCTTAAAAATGGTAAAACCTTAAAAACCCCTAAAACCCATCAAACCCCAAAAAACATTAATAAACCCAAAAACCAATAAAAACCCACTAAAAACAATAAAACCCCTCTAAACCCTAAAAAAGGTTAAAAAACCAAAAAAAACCTCATAAAAACTAAAACCAAATAACCCTAACAACCCTAAACACCCTAAAAAAACCCTAAAAGCCGATAAAAACTGTAAAAAGCACTAAAACTCTTTTAAAATGTAAAATATCCTAAAAACCCTTAAAACACTAAGAAAAACATAAAACCTAATAACACTTAAACCACTAAAGACCAAAAAACTTAAAAAATGATAAAGAATCCATAAAAACCTTAAAACCAAAAAACCCCTCAGAATATCTAAAACACTAAAAACAATAAAAAACCTAAGAAACACATAAAAATTCTTAAAAATGAAAAATAAAATAAAAACCCCTATGAAAACCATATAATATAAAAATGGTAAAAAACATTATTTTTTTTCAAAATGCTAAAAAACCTAAATAAACTAAAAACTATAAAAACAATAAAAATCTAGAAATTCCTTAAAAAATGAAAAAACCCATAAAAAACCTAAAACTACTAAACACTCTAAAAACCCTTTAAACCCCTAAAAACGTTAAAAAATTAAAATACAATTAACACACCTAATAAACTCAAAAAACCCCCCAAAATGAATAAAAACCCTAAGACCCTTAAAAAACCATCAAAACCCATAAAACCGTAATAAATCCTTAAAACCCCACAAATTCCCTAAAAACCATAAAGCCATAAAAATCCTAAAATATCCCTAAGAACCATAAAAACAATAAAAATAAAAAAAACCCTAAAAACCCACTTAAAACTCTAAAATCCCATTAAACCCATAAAAACGTTCAAAAAAATAAAAAATATTGAAACCCCTAAAAATCTCAAAAAACCCTAAAACCCAAGAAACCATAAAATCCTAAAATCCTTAAAACCCTAAAAACCACAAGAACTATATAACATTAAAAAACTATAAACATCTTAAAAAATCCCTAAAATCAAAAAAAAAACATAAAAATGCTAAAAACCCTAAAAATTAAAATAAAAACCATAAAATCCATAAAAATATAAAAACCCTAATAAAGTTAAAAAAAACCCCATAACCCCTAAAATCCCTCAAAATCCGTAAAATCCGTAAAACCATAAAAAACTAAATAAATGTCCAAAATCCATAAAAATGAGGAAACCCCAAAACACCCACAGAAACCCAATCAAAACATTAAAAACCAAAAAACACTTAAACCCCCTAAAAACCTAAAAAATATAAAACAACTAAAAACCCTTAAAACCCTAAAACCATAAAAAAAGGAAAAAACATAAACCACTAAAAAACCACAAAAAACAAAAAAAACCACTAAAACTCTAAATAACATTAAGCATCTAAAAATGTTAAAAAATTATATAAACCTTTAGAACCCCTAAAACACAAAAAAACCCAAATACCCCAAAAACCCATAAAACACATGAAAACCATAAAACCCCTCCAAATCCAAAAACCCTATAAAACCATAAAAAATATAAATCCAATAAAAATACTAATAATATGTAAAAAATTTAAGCCCCTAAAAACGTTAAAATCCTAAAAAACCCAAAAAATACTCAACATCGGAAAAAACCCTTACGACCCATAAAAATCCTAAAAAAGTACAAAAAATTCAGAAAAATGTAAAAAAAATCATGAAAACACATAAGAAAACCTTAAAACTGAAATAAAACATAAAACCCCTAAAAACCTAATTGATTCTAGAAACCCTAAAAAATATAGAACATTAAAAACCGAAAAAACTTTAAATCCCCTAAAAACCTCAAAAAACCCTAAAACACATAAAAACCAAAATAACCATTAAAAAAAATCTAAAACCCCATTAAACCCCTAAAAAAAATAAAAAACTCTAAAAACCATTAAAAACCTATAAACTCCAAATCCCTAAACCCCCACAAAACTCAAAACTCCCAAAAAACTCTAAAAACAACTAAAACCACTCAAAACCGTAAAAACCCTAAAATACATAAAAATTATTAAGAATTCCTAAAAGTCAATAAAAAATAATGAACCCAAAAAACCATGAAGAAACTCAGTGAAAACAATAAAAACCAAAAAGCACATAAAAATCCTAAAAATGTAAAAATGATAAAAACCTCTTTAAAATCCTAAAAATATCAAAATCCAAAAAACCCATAAAAATAATAAAAATCTTATAAATCAATATTAATCCCCCAAAAACATAAAAAACATGAAAACCCTAAAGACAATAGGAAACCCTTAAAAAGGTAAAAAACTTAAACTCTATAATAACATGAAACCATCTAAAAACACTAAAACCCCCTAAAAGCCCTAAAAACCATAAAAGACTATAAAAACCATAAAAATCCTAAAAACCCATAAAAACACTAAAAACTCTAAAAACCATTTAAACTCTTAAATATTTTAAAATCTCTAAAAAATCCTTAAAAGCACAAAAAATTCAAAAAAAAGGTAAAACCCAAAAACATAAAAACTCTAAAACCATAAAAAACCCTAAAAACACTCAAAATACCTAAAAACCCTAAAAATGTATAATAACCCTAAAACACTATGAAGACCTTAAAAACCTAAAAATACATAAAACCCCTAAAAACATTTAAAACCCAAAAAACTCCTAAAATCCCAAACACCCATAAAATCTGTTAAGGATCCCTAAAAATCCCTAAAAATATAAAAAACCAAAAAACCCAAAAAACCCATAAGAGAACCTTAAAACCCTAAAAACATTTAAAATCCATAAAAAAACAAAAAAAAAATCTGAAACCCATAAAACCCAAAGTACCGTTAAAACCCTTAAATCCTTTAAAACCACTACAACTCAAAAAACCCTGAAAAACAACTAAAAACAATAAAACTCATTTAAACCCAAAAAAAACATTTAAAAAATATAAAAACCCTTAAAACACATAAAAACTAAACAAACCAAAAAACCCAGAAAATAATAAAAACACTTAGAAGCACAAAAACCCTAAAAAACAAAAAACTATAAAACCCCCAAAAACCCTAATAATAATAAAAATATTAAAAACATATAGATCCCTAAAAATGTAAAAATACACAAATAACTAAACCCCTTAGAAAACAATAAAAACCAAATTGAACTTCAAACACTAAAAACCCTAATAAACAATAAAAACCCTAAATACACTAAATGGCCCTTAACACCCTCAAAATCTCTAAAACCCATAAAAACTATTAAAATCCAAAAAAATAAATAAAAATAACTAAAAATGAAATAAACCATAAAAACATGGAAAATTACAAATAAAATATTAAAAAGCTAAATACACATAAAACCACTAAAAATGGAAATACCCTAAAAAATCCTATAGATGATAAAGTCCCTAAAAACCTAAAAACCCCCTTAAACCCATAAAAACCCTAAAACCACTAAAAAGTAAAAAACCAATTATAACCCCTCAAAATAGTAAAAAAATTTAAAAATCTATAAATCCCTAATAACTAAAAAAAACTCTAAAAAACCGAGAAAACATATAAACCCTAAAATTCATTAAAATCCTTAAAAAATATAATAACCATAAAAATACAAAAAACCAAAAAACCTAAACAAACCCAAATAAAATATTAAAAATCTAAAAATACATGAAATACCTAAAAGCCCAAAAAATGATAAAACCCTTTAATAAGCATCAAAATCCTAAAAATACATAAAAACCCTAAAACCAATAAAAATCCTTAAAAATACTTAAAAATAAATAAAAATACCTAAAACGTAAAAAAGAAAAAATCCCATAAAAACACTATGAAAACCTGAAAACCTAAAAAAAATTAAAACCCATAAAAACCTGAAATGCTTCAACCATTAAACCCCCCTATAATATCTAAAAACCATAAACCCATAAATACCTTAGAAACACCACAAAAACCAATAAAAACCCTAAAACCCACTAAAAACTCCAAAAACCCTTTTACCCCCTAAAATAAAAAAAAACTCTAAATAACCCTAAAAATTCAAAAAAACCCCCAAAGACCCAAAAAACATTAAAACGCTAAAAACTCTAAAAAACCCTACAAATCCATAAAAACATAAAGAACCCTAAATACTTAAAAAATCCAAATAATACCTCAAAAACCTAAAACCACTTAAAAATCCATAAAACGAAAATGAAAAAAACATTAGAAAACCTAAATCCCTCAAAATTCTAAAAAAACCATAAAAAGTAATAAAAAATATATAAAAACCAAAAAATTATTAAAAACATAAAAACCCCTAAAGACACTAAAAAACATTATAATATGCTAAAAACCTAAAAACACTAATTACCCCTAAAACCCAAAAAAAATCTAAAATGATTTTGAATGTCTACTTTGTTTGGATTTTGTGTGTGTTTTGGGTTTTGGGGTTTTATGGGTTTGGGGTTGTTAAGGGTTTTTGGGTGTGGTTAGTTTGACCCCTCCCCTCCCTTGTTTGTTGAATCTAGTGTTTTAAAATAAATTGGGGGGGGTGTCAGGAATTGCCTGACCCCCTCAACTTCCTTACCCAAAAACCATAAAAACCCTAAAAGCATAAAAAATCATTAAAATTCCATAAAACCCATAGAACCCCACTAAAAATTCTAAAACCCCTTTAAACCCAAAAAAACATTAAAAACCCATAAAAAGAATTAAAAATCACAAAAAAACTCAAAAAACCCAAGAAACCCTAAAAATCCTAAAAATCCCTAAAAACGCTTAAAAATATAAATATTCTAAAATAGGAAAAAAATACCAAAAAACACTCAAACACCCTAAGATAACCTTAAAACCTAAAATCACCTAAAACCCCTGTGAAAAAATGATAAACCCCTAAAAAACACTTAAAACCCTAAAACCCTCCAAATCTATAAAAACCCAAAAAACATAAAAATCCTAAAATTTACAAACAATCTCTAAAAACATAAAAACATTTAGAAACCTTGAAAACCCTTAAGAAAACCTAAAACCCCTAAAAAATTTAAATCCCTAAAAAACCTAAAAAACAATAAAAACCTAAAAGTCCCTAAAAATATTAAAATGACATAAAAACCTTAAACCACTATAATTCTTAAAAAACCTAAAAGCCAAAAAAACCCTAAAACCACTAAAAAAATCTAAAACCCTTGAAACCCCGAAAAAATGATAAAACAATAAAAAAGAAAAAACATTAAAAAACTAATATAAAAACCTATTTCCCCAAAAATATTCACAACACCCCTAAATATGTCAAAAGCCTTGAAAACCCCTATGAAAGAATTAATAACCTTAAAAAATTAAAACACATAAAAAACATAAAAATTCTAAAAACACTAAAACCCATAAATACCCCAAAACCCACAAACCCCTAAAAAACATTCATACCCCATAAAATTAACTAAGAACTCTAAAACAAATTTAAACCCCTAAAATTATGAAAAACTCTAAAAACCCAAAAAAACCTAATAAACTAAAAAACCATAAAACCCCAAAAAAACAAAAACCCTAAAATCCTTAGAAACCCTAAACCCCTCAAAATATTTAAATACTCTAAAAACCATAAAAATCATAAAAATGCCAAAAATATTCCTAAAAACATTAAACCCTAAACCCTCAAAACCCTCAAATCCCATAAATATCCCAAAAAACATTAAAAAACCATAAAACATTTTAAAAAATCCCTAAAATTTTAAAAACCCCTAAAAACCTAGAAAACCATAAGAAAGCAGAAAAAACATTTAAACACCTAAAAACCCAAAAAAACGATTAAACCCCAAAACCCTTAAAACTATAAAAAATAATAAAACCATAAACACCTAAAAACCATAAATATCAGTAAAAACCAATAGAACCCATAAAAAACAACTAAAAACTCCATTACCAATTTAAAACAAAAATACCATTAAAGATTTTTAGAAACCATAAATCCTTAAAAGAATTAAAAACCCATAAAAACCCAACACAACCCTAAAAACCCGAAAAGACCCAAAAAAACCAAAAATCACAAAAAATCCCAAAAAAATCCAAAAACCCCATCAATATCCTAAAAATATATAAAACCACTAAAAACATAAACAACCTCCAAAAACTTGAAAATCGTTAATAAATTATTAAATACATGAAAACACTTAAAACACCTATGAAACCTAAAAATGATAATGTCCTAAAAATACTAAAAACCCAAAAAAAACCTCCAATCCCTTAAGACCCTAAACACCATTCAAAATCCATCAAAATCTTTAAAAACATAAGAAATAAAAAACTCCCCAAAACCCCTAAGAAAACCTTAAAAACAAAAAACACTTCAACAGATAAAATTTTAAAAAACAAGAAAAACCATTAAACCCTAAAACCCTAAAACCCTAAAAACCTAAAACCCTAAATACAATTAAATACACTAAAACTCCATAAAAAACCTAAAACACCATTTAAAAGCAGTTAGAGCCAAAAAAATGTAAAAAAACTCTAAAAACCCATAAAATACATTAAAAACTAAAAAAACTCAAAAAATCATAAAAACGCTAAAAACTCTAAAAATCCCTAAGAACCCTCAAAATCCCAAGAAATCCTATTAACCATAAAAATCCTAAAAAATCCCTAAAAATAACGAAAAACCTAAAAACTTCTAAAACCCCTTACACACTTGAGGAAAACCGTAAAAAACCTAAGCACACATAAAAACCCTAAAAACCTAAAAAATGAGAAAAACCATATTAAACTCTAAAATACATAAAACCCCTTAAATATATAAAACCCCGAAATACCATAAAACCCCAAATAACCCATAAAAACCCCAAAACACTAAAAAATATAAAAAACCTAAACCCCTAAAATTTTAAAAATTATAAAATATTTTTAAACCCCTAAAAACAAAAAAAAACTCTTTTAAAAACAAAAAACAAAAAACCCTAAAAACCCTAAAAAATATCAAAATCTCAAAAACTATAAAAATCCAAAAACACCTAAAAATCCTTAAAAACATAAAAAATAGTGAAACCCGCCAATACAAACTTCAAAACCTAGAAAAAGTAAAATCGTAAAAACCATAGAAATACTAAAAACACTAAAAAACATAAAACCCATCAAAATCACTAAAAACCCCAAAAACCAAAAAAAATTATTAGAGGCCTTAAAAATCCCTAAAAACATAATATATCCTAAAAACCCTAAAGAAAACTAAGAAAACCATAAAACCGAAAAACTATTAAACCCCCTGAAAACATTTAAATGCTAAAAACCATTGAAACCCTTAAAAACCCTAAAATACATATAAACACTAAAACCCATAAAGGCACACTAAAAACAACAAAAACTATTTAATCACCTCAAAATGATCCAAAAATCTAAAAAACCTTAAAACCCCAAAAAACTAAAAAAAATTCCTACAAACACAAAAAACCAGAAACCCAGAAATAGCATAAAAAACATTAAAATCCCTAAAAACCCTAAAACAAATAAAAATCCTAAAAAATCCCTAAAATACATAAAAATGAAAAAAAAACCATAAAAATTTGAAAATATATAAATAAATACTAAAAACATAAAAACACATAAAACCCATAAAAACCCAAAAAAACACTTAAAGCCCTAAAAACCCTCAATATCAAAGAAAACCAAAAAATCCATAAAAATCCTTACAAGTCACTAAAATCCATTAAAACATAAATAACATAGAAAACCCTAAAAACCACTAAGAAACCCAGAAAAACCTAAAAAAACATTAATCCCTTAATAATCTAAAAACCCTATAATGCCAAAAAAAACTCATAAAAAGACCCTACAAAAACAAAAAACCCCTAAAACCCATAAAAACCTATAAAAACATAAAAAATAACTAAACCCTATAAACCCCTAAAAACTAATAAAACTCTAAAAACTGTAAAACCCAAAGACATGTTAAAAACTATTTAAAACCATTAAACCCATAAAATTTCAAAAGTTCCTTAAAACCAAAAAACCCCTAAAAATGCTCAAAACTATAAAAAACCCAAAACCCTCTAAAAATCCCTAAGAACCCTACAAACCATTGATATCCTAAAGTCCCTAAAAATCACAAAAAACATAAAACCCTCCCTATGAACCGTAAAAACCCCTTCGAAAACCTAAAAAACCAAAAAAAACAAATAAAACCCCAATAAATCCTAAAAACCCATAGATTCCCCAAAACCCCTAAAAATCACTAAAAACCTAAAATTAAGAAAAATCCTAAAAATCCCTCAAAATAAAAAAAAATAAAAACCCTAAGAAAACCACAAAAACCTAAAATCACTTAAAACCTCTAAAAGTTAAAAAATTCTAAAAAACTTTAAAATATCCTTGAAACGCCTAAAACCCCTAAAATCCTTAAAAATATCCCAAAACCAAAAAAACCCATAAAACACTAAAAATCCCTAATAGTCATTTAAATCCCTATAACCATTAATAACTCTAAAAACCATAAAAACCTAAAAACTCAACAAAAAGACTAAAAACCCCCAAAACCATAAAAAGTATAAAAATCCTAGAGAAACTAAAAACCCCAAGATCCTAAAAGTCCATAAAACCCCTAAAAACATAATAACCCCAAAAAATACCTAAAAATGTTTAAAACCCTAAAAAGCCTAAAAATACCTCAAAAACCTAAAAACACGTAGAACCCCTAAAAACCCTAAAAAACTATTTAAACCCTAAAAAGACCATAAAAAACCAAAAAATAAAAAAAAACCATAAAACACTTAAAAACCCTAAAACCCATTAAAACCCTAAAAACCTAATAAAATGATAAAACCCATTTAAACACCAAAAAACGTTAAAAATATATAAAAACCATAAAAACCCTAAAAAATTACACAAAACCCTAAAATCGAAAAAACCCAAAAGATCCTAAAACCCCTAATAAAAACTAAAACCCACAAAATCCCTAAAAACTTTAAAACCAAAAAAACACTAAAATCCCTAAAAACCATAAAAACCCAAAACACCCAAAACACCTAAAAAACCAAAAAATGATAAAATCCCATGAAAATTTAAAAACTCTAAGAAACCCTACCATAATAAAAAAAATTAAATCCCTAAAGCCAAAAAACTATATAGATTCTGAAAATTCCATAAAAATGGAAAAAATTCTAAAAACCCTGAAAAAACCCTACAATAAATCAAAAATCTAAAATCACTGAAAACACCCAAAAAACTATAAAATGAAAAAAAATCTCTAAAAGTCCCTAAAAACCTTTAAAACCCCTAAAACACATAAAATCCCAAAAACCTTATAAATCCATAAAAAACCATAAAAACCTTAAAAGCTACTAAAAAACTGAAACCCATTTAAACCCCTAATTTTTTAAAAAACACTAAAATAACTTATAAACCCCAAAAAAATCAATAAATCCCCTAATACCCAAAAAACATAAAAAAATAAAAAAATATAAACACATTATAACCCCTAAAAATCACTAAAAGTCCTAAAACCCAATAAAAATCATAAAAAACCATAATAACACAAAAAATAAAAAGAATATTTTAAAACCTAAAAATCCTAAAATCCTAAAATCCATAAAATCTAAAAAAACTACAAAACAATAAATACATCAAAAACACTTTAAAACCCCTAAAACACACTAAAAATAGTAAAATCCTATAAAGACCAAAAAAATTTAAATACACTAAAGAACTCAAAAAAATCCCAAAAATGTAAAAAACCATAAAATCCTAAACACCCTAAAAACACTAAAAACCCTAAAAATCCCAAAAAACATTAAAACCCAGTAAAATTCTAAAAACCTATAAAAGTAACTAAAACAAAAAATAATAAAAAATTAAAAATCCATAAAAAAACACAAAAAACCAAAAAACACATAAAACCCCAAAAAACAAAAAAAGATAAAACCCTAAAAATTATCAGACCACTAAAAACCCTCAAAATTAATAAAAACCTTTAAAACAATAAAAATCTTAAAAATACCTGAAAATTCAAATAAACAAAAAAACCAAAAACCCTACGAAAACATTAATAACCTAAAAAAAGATAAAAATCTTAATAACATAAAAACACTACAATAATAAAATAACATAAAACCCCCTAAAACATTAGAAACCCTAAAAATAATAAAAACATACAAGCATACTAAAATATCTAAACACCCTTTATACCCCTAAAAATGATTAAAAAATTTTAAAAACCATAAAACCATCCAAACTTTAAAAAACCCTAAAAACCTAAAAATCTATAAGAACAATAAAAATCATAAGAAAACCCTAAATACCCCCAACATCCATAAAACCCTAAAACACATAAAAATCATAAAAAACCATTAAAAATGTATAGAAATTTAAAAATCCATAAAACCCATTAAAACACTTAAAACCCTAAAAATACGTAAAAATACTAAAAACCAAAAATATCACGACCCGTCCCCCATGGCCCGCATTGTGACAACCCTAAGCTCGCTTTCCATAGGCCAGTGGATAGCGACTATCACCAAAGGCATGATCCCCTAAAACTGGGAAGGCATTACCTTTAAAAAATGTAAACTCACATAACCAGAGTACAAGCAGAAGAAAACCTTAAGTAAATTAAATTGAATACAGAAGAAGTGTTGGAAAGAAAAAGGGGCCAGAATACAAGCCCAACTGTAAAGTACAACTAAAAAGAAAGTACAACTAAAAAGGGACAAATAGTTGGAAGGTGAAAGAAGCTCCTGGATCATCCACGGGGGTTCCTACCTGAAGGGTAGGTATAGATGGCCTCCTCAGCACTCCACGTATGTCAGACTCCACCGTGTAACAATACGACGTAAGGTCCTCCTCTGGGTACCATCCAGTCCTGGTGCTCTCGGTCTTCGTCAGTGCTATCCTTAATCTGCATCCAACACAACATAGTGCGGGCATAGACCGTGCAGGGG
Organism: Viscum album; assembly: GCA_963277665.1. Lineage (NCBI taxonomy): Eukaryota > Viridiplantae > Streptophyta > Magnoliopsida > Santalales > Viscaceae > Viscum > Viscum album. The sequence continues at coordinate 1,959,571,553 of OY728127.1, forward strand.
TGAGTATAATGATACTCAGTAGGGACCACGAGACCCTCAAGGTCTCACAAAATCTAACAAGGATGAACCACAAACCATAAAATTAAACGGATAACCAAAAAAATGGTATATGCCCATATATATACTTAATTTATCATGTAACCCTTCTCAATCATGAGGAAAAATGAAAAGTTCCTTGACTCAGCTCAAACCAGGATTTTTATTCACGAAACCACGGCTGCTGGAGAACTCCTCCTTTGTCGAGCACAGCAGTCCTGTCGCGACTCCGAGGTGCTGATCACTAACCTTAGACTACTGAGGTACTCCTCCTGTTGAGTACCGCGAGTCTACTACCTCACACAGTAGCGTTCCCCACCATTGGTCTGCCGCCTCACACAATAGTGCTCCCCCTAACAGCCTACATAGGTACTCCTCCTGTCGAGTACCGTGGGTCTGCCACCTCACATAGTAGTGCTCCTCCTGCACGGGTCTCCCTCCTTACACATTATCACTCCCCGCTGGGCTAATCAAGTCACTCCGAATGAATCGGACAAGCAATCATCCGGTCTCAGCCAGTTTCTAGGTCTCTCTAGTCTACTCGCTCGTCTCCAGGAGGGTCCGCTCCATGAGCTACAAGCCGATACTCCAAGTGTCACGAAGTCCCAATAAGAAGTATCTTAAAGGTATTCCATTTCATAGGGGTCTCAACGCAACAGACGGCGCATCAATCGGACGCCCGGTCTGTGAGTTATTAGTCTTTTTGTCCCGGGGGCCCGGTTGGTTTCTTGTACGAGCCAACCCGATTGTATCTCAACTATAACCTGAATTTCCATGGGGTATTTTTGAAGGGAAGGTTTCTCAAGGAGATTATCAGCGCTTCTGGCGGTTCGTCAAACGGACATCCAGTACCAAATATATGGCCAACGCAAGCAAACGGTCAAAAGTGGGCTCAGGTCCGGTCCGACCCGGTCGGACCGACTCTGCCCAACCCAACCTGGGTCGACCCATTCTGGGTCAACCCGGTTCGACTTTCTGGGTCTGACTTCTCCCATTTGGCGGGTCAACCCACTATGATTGGCCCTGTATACTGGGCCCGTCCCAGCAGACTGCGTGGAAAACTCGGGCCGAAGTCACCACGTGGGTGACTCGGCCTGAAGGCCAGTGACTGGTTCGGTCGGTGCCGTGAGGGGCACGGCTCGGGCGAATCAACCCGAGAGGCCAACGGCAGCCCGCGTGGGGCGCATGCAGGCCGTGGGTGTGTCATAAATGGCGCGGGGCATGCTAGGCAGCCGTCCAGGGCATCGGGTAGGCGTCGGGAGGGTGCCTGGCAGGCGCCGAGCAGGTGATCGGGGTTCCAGGGGGCACCGGGCAGGTGTCGGGAGGGCACTGGGCAGGCGGCATGGGCGCTGGGTAGGGTGCTGGCGGTCGGGCTGGCCATTGTTTCGGCCGGGGCGCGCACCGGGTAGCACACGAGTAGCATGGTCGGGCGCCGCTCGACCGGTGGCATGGTTCACGGAGGCCGCAGGTAGCGTGACCTCTATTCGTCGTCTTCGTCGCTATTGCCACATTGCCATGTTGCTGCTACTTCGCCGTCGATCCAATGTTCCAAAACCATAAAGGTTTTGGAGGGGTCGGGTCGTGTTCATTCAGCCCGAAGCCTCCACGTTAGAACGATAGTAAGCGGCTCCAGAATTTGATTTAAAAATAGAAGATTAAGCGTTAAACAAAATAAAACACACCCTGACCTTTTTAATCGACGAGCGTTGGTTCGTCGTAGGGGAAGACGATGTTGTCGTCGTTCGTCGCACACATCCACTTCGGAGCTCGTGCATCCGTCCACTGACGGAAAAGAGGAATGAATAAGGGTCGTTGAAGAGATCCCACGTCAGAAGGGGGTGTTCCGAGGAAGAAGCTGAGGAAGAATTTTTCGTCGTCGGTTTCTTCGCGTTATTCGTCGGAGGAAGCGTAATCCTCCAAGTGTTGGGCATCGCGTCACTATACCAGCGCTTTGTCGCTTGGTGAATCCATCCCAAATCCCCCTCCTAATCTCCCTATATATAGGAGAGGGGGAGAGGTATGTAACAATCATGGAATTTATGATGATTTATTCATTAGGAACCTTCCTTAATTCCAACGATGAGGTTTAAAAAAGGGGTCAATAAAATTAAAATCATTGGTGCATAAAATTAATTGGCAGTAATTAATTTTATGTTGACACATAAAATTAATTGATAGATTTAATTTTATGTTGACACACAACATTTAATTTCACGTTGAAACATAAAATTAATTGACAGAAATTAATTTTATTTTCACACATAAAATTAATTGATAAAATTAATTTTTATGATGAAATACAGCATTAAATGAGAGGGTTGTGAGGTTTCCTCTCCCTCCCCATTAAATAGGGGGTTAAGCCCCATGTGGAGATTTTAACAAACATTACCACATTGTGTGAGTTCAACTAAAATAAAATAAGTTGCTACTTATTTTATTTTATTAATCCACGTGAAACCCAATAACCAACTCTCATACCCGATCATCTACCATTAAGGTGAAATCCTTTCTAAGAGAAAACCGGCGTTGCGAGTTTAATGGTGCCCTCAGATTTCCATTCTGATCACCCGTTCAATAGTTAAAAAAACCTACACGTACATTTACTGAATGTACCCGAACAAAAATTCATAAAATTATTATCAGTCACCCTCGACTCATGCCAGTCGAGGTTAGGATTTGCTTACATGAAACACGCCCCAACGAACCCAACGGTACTCTTGGATTTTTAAACTGACTGACCATTTAGAAGTTATGAGTTTTGAAATATAATAATTGTCACTTAATTATTTTATTCGTGGCCAAAAACTAACTTTTTCTGGTGGCCTGTGCCGACCAAAGTTAGTATCTACTTAAATAAAGCATGCCCTCACGAGTTCAGAGGTGGTCTCAGATTTTTAATCCGAGATACTATTTGTGAGATATAAGCATTTGAAAAATAAAATAATTTATTTAGTTATTTTATTTACAGTTAAGCCATTTTTGGGATTTCTCACAGGAGGTCCGCACCGACTAAACTTATGTCGCGCCTAGGGAAAACCCACCATTCTGAGCGCAATGGTTCCCTCTTATTTATGATCTGAGTAACCATTCAAGATTTATTCCAAATTTTTAGGAAAACTGCTCAAGGGCGTTAATTTTGGAAAACTGCTTGGGCACCTCGGCCCGAGAGGCCAACGGCGGGCCGCGTGCAGGCCGTGGTTGTGCCGGAAAGGCTGCGGGGCGCGTTGGGCAGCCGTCCTGGGGTCCAAGAAGGCGGCTTGGGCACTGGGGGCGACGGGGGGGGGGGGGGGGGTTGGGTTTCGGGCAGACACGAGGAGGGCACCAGGCAGGTGGCATGAGGGCGCCGGGGGGCGCCCGGCAGGGCGCCTAGGCACCATGCAGGGTGTCGGCAACTGGGCCGGCCGCAGATTCAGCCGGGGCACATGCTGGGAAGTGCTGGTAGGCAGGTCAGGCGCCGATCGGCCGACGGCGCGGTTCACGGAGGTCACGGGTAGCACGACCTCTATTTTCTATCTTCGTTTCCATCGCCACGTTTCCATGTCGCTGCTACTTTGCCGTCGATCCAAGGTTCCAAAACAGTAAAGGTTGCAGAGCGGTCCGGCTGTGTTTGTTTAGGCCAAACCCTCCAAGTTATAATGATATAAAGGGGCTCACAAAGTTGATTTAACGAGAGAAGATTAATCGTTAAACAACTTAAAACACACACCTTCATTTTTAATCGACATGCGTTGGTTCGTCACGGGGGAAGACTATGTTGTCGTCGTTCGTCGTACGCTTCCACTTTCGAGCTCGTGCATCGGTCCGTTGACGACGAAGAGGAAGGAAGAAGGGTCGTCGAAGAGATCCCACGTTAGAAGGGGGTGTTCCAAGGAAGAAGCTGAGGAATAATTTTTCATCATCATCATCTTCATGTTCTTCATCGGAGGAAGCATAATCCTCCAAGTGTTGGGTGTCGCGTCACTTTACCAGCACTTCGTCGCTTGGTGACGCCATCCCAAATCGTCCTCCTAAGCTCCCTATATATAGGGGAGGGGGAGAGGTATGTTAACATTGTGGAATTTATGACAGTTTATTTATTAGGAACCTTCCTAAATTCCAATGATGCGGTTAAAAAAAGGGGTCAAGCGAATTAAAAGCATTGGCGCATAAAATTAATTGGGAGAAATTAATTTTATGTTCACACATAAAATTAATTGATAACTCTAATTTTATGTAGACACACAACATTTAATTTCATGTTAACACATAAAATTAATTGACAACAATTAATTTTATGTTGACACATAAAATTAATTGATAGCTTTAATTTTATGTTGACACACAACATTAAATGAGAGGGTTGTGAGGTTTCCTCTCCCTCCCCATTAAATGGGGGGTTAAGCCACATGTGGAGCATTTAACAAAAATTACCACATGGCGTGAGTTGAACTAAAATAAAATAATTTGTTACTTATTTTATTTTATTAATCCACATGAAACCCAATAACCAACTCTCATACCTGATCATCTGTCGTCAAGGTGAAATCCTTCTTAAGCGAAAACCGGTGCTGCGAGTTCAACGGTGCACTCAGATTTCCATTCCGAGAACCCGTTCAAAAGACAGAAAAACCCACACGTATGTTTACTAAACGTACCCGAACAAAACTTCCTAAAATTATTATCAGTCACCCTCGACTCGTGCCGGTCGAGGTTTGGCTTTGCCTAAGTGAAACATGCCCCAAAGAACCCAACGGTACTCTCGAGTTTTTAACCTGACTCACTGTTTAGAAGTTATGAATTTTACAATAAAATAATTGGCACTTAATTATTTTATTCGCGGCGAAAAACTAACTTTTTCTGGTTTCTCGAGCAGTCCTAAGTTAGTATCTTCTTAAATAAATCATTACCTAAGAAGTTCAAGAGTGGTCTCATATTTTTAATCCACGCTACTGTTTGTGAGTTATAAGCATTTGAAAAATAATATAATTTATTTAGTTATTTTATTTACGATTAATCCATTTTTGGGATTTTTCACAGGAGGCCTGTGCCGACTAAACTTATGTCGCACCTACGGTAAAACATCCATCCTGAGCACAACGGTGCCCTCTGATTTCTGATCCGAGTAACCGTTCAAAATTTATTCCATTTTTTTCAGAACAATTCTCAGGCGTGTTAATTTTAGCTTAACAAAACTTCGACGGATCATTCTGGGCACTCCGGGCCTCGGAATCAGGTGCCGTCATAAACTATGGACTCGTAAAATTCCAAAGAATTTAAGAAAAAAATTTCCTTTATATTCCTAGGTCTTTACAAAAAAAATAAAAGAACCCCATAAAAACTGTAAAAATTTTAAAACCCTAAAATCCCAAAAAAGCCTAAGAAAATATTAAAAACACTAAAAACCATAAATCATAGCTCTTAAAATCCCTAAAAACCATAAATATCCTAAAAATCCCAAAAAATCCATATGATACCAAAAACCCCTAAAAGAAAAAAAAATCTTCAGAAAACATTAATAACCTAAAAATACTTAAAACCCTTAAAACCCTAAAAAATTTAGATACCCTAAAAGAACCTTAAAATCCTAAAAACCCCTAAAACCATGAAAAAAACAAAAAAACATAAAACCCTCCAAAAACCCATAAAAATAATAAACATCATTAAATACTCTAAAAACACTATAAATCCTTAAAATATTAAATATAAAAAAACTTTAAAACCCTAAAAAACTCAAAAAAACCCTAAAATCCCAAAAAACAATAATAATAACCACAAAACCCTAAAAACCCTAACACCCTCAAAATCCCCAAGAACCCTAAAAACCCATAATAATCATTAAAACCCTAATAATAACTAAAAACATAAAAATCCTAAAACCCTAAAAATCCCTACGAAAAACATAAAAACCTAGAAACAATTAAAACTCCCAAAAATATAAAAACAATAAAGCCCCTTAAAACCCTAAAAAACACTAAAAATTTAGAAACCATAAAACCCTTAAAACCTTAAATAACCAAAAACCAATAAAACCCCAAAAAACAAATAAAATCTCTAAATTTCCTTTAAACCCCTAGAAATTTTAAAAAATATAAAAACTTAAAATCCTATAAAATATAAAAAAATCTTCAAAAACCAAAAAACCATAATCCCAAAAAATCCAAAAAAAACCCTCAAAATCCCTACAACCTCTAAAAATAATTAAAATACTAACAAATACATAAAAATACATAAAAACATATAGAACCATAAAAACCAAAAATACCCCTTATAAAACCCATTAAACCTAAAACCACTTAAAAAATCTAAAAAAATTACAAACCCCAAAACACCTAAAAACCAAAAAACCCCTAAAATCCATCATAATCCCTAAAAACACAAAAAACCAGAAAAATCTCTGAAAATCCTTAAAATGTTAAAAGACACTAAACCCCTAAAAAATACGATGAAAACCATAAAAACATAAAATCACGGAATACCCAAAAAACCCCTCAAACCCATAAAATACCTAAAAACCCTAAAACACATGAAACACTAAAAAACAATATAAATCGTAGAAACCCTAAAAACAATAAACCCCTAAAATACTAAAAACTCTAAAAACACTTTAAACCTATAAGAACATAAAAAAACTCTAGAAATCATTAAAACTATAAAAAACTTAATAAATCCCTAAATTTTTTAAAAAATATTAAAACCCTAAAACCCTAAAAACTATAAATATATCTAAAAAGCCTAAAAACCATTAAAAACCCAAAAAAAACAAAAATTCCCTAAAAATATAAAAATCCCTGAAAAACATTAAAAACCAAAAAGAACATAAAAAACCAAAAAATCATAAAACACACTAATAACACAAAAACCCATAAAACACAAAAAATCCAAAAAATCACTATAAACTATAAATATCCTAAAAATCCATAATATCAATAAAAATGTAGTAAAACATAAAAAATATGAAAAAAAAAGGAAAAACATCAAAACCATAAAACAATTAAACACCACAAAACCTAAGAATGCTAAAAACCCTAAAACCCTCTAAAATACACTAAAACCCCTAAAAACCTGAAAACCCATAAAAACCATAAAAACATTTAAACCCCATAAAAAACATAAATTCCTCTAAAAACTCTAAAAAACCTTTAAACTCCTAAAAATGTTCAAAACCTTTGAAAACCTGAAAATCCCTAAAAAAGTCAAAAAAACACTTAAAACCCAAAATAACCATAGAAACCCTAAAAACTCTAAAAATCATAAAAATCCATAAATACCCCCCAAATCTCTAAAAATACAGAAAACCAAAAAAATACTTAAAAATATCTAAAATCACTAAAAAAATAAGAAAACATAAAAACCCAAAACAACCCTAAAACCTTATAAACCTAAAAAAAACATAAAACCCTGAAAAGGGGGAAAACCCAAAAAGATCATAAAGACCCTCAAACCCCTAAAAAATATAAAACCCACTAAAAACCTTAAAAACACAAAAAACACATAAAAACCTAAAAACCCACTAAAAACACAAATAACCCTTCAAAACTAGAAAAAATATATAACTCTAAAAAAAATAAAAACCTAATGAATTCAAAAAAACCTAGAAAAACATAAAAACCATAAAAACTAAAAAAACCCAAAAAAAATCCAAAAACCATTATATTCATAAAAATCCATAAAAATCTCTAAAAATATAAAAACCCTAAAAACTATTAAAACCCCTAAGAAAACCATAAAAACCTAAAAAATGAAAAAAAAACACAAAAATGATAAAAAAACTAAGAACCCTATAAAACAATAAAAACCCTAAATCATTAAAACCCTAAAAACACAGAAAATAATTGAAGGCCCACTGTGAACTATAAATCCCATTTATACCCCTAAATTTATAAAAACATTAGGTAAAATTTAATACCCTAAAAAAATAAAAACCTAAAAAACCATAAAATCCCAAAAACACTAAAAAAACCCAAAATAAATATAAATCAAAAACTCTGAAAACCAATAAATATAAGAAACCCCTAACAATCCCTACAAGTGTAAAAAAACCCTCCAAAATCTAAAAATAATAATAACAATAAGAAAACATTAAAGACATAAAAACACATAAAACTTTAAAAATAGAAAATACACTAAAAAATATAAAAACCTCAAAATCTTAAAACCCATTAAAATCCTTGAAAACTCTAAAAACAATAAAAATATTTTTGAAAAAGCCATAAAATCCATAAAAACAAAAAAAACCCTAGAAATATTTAAAACCCGAATAAAACATTAAAAACCTAAAAAAAACATAAACCATTAAAAACCATAAACCCTTAAAAAACAATAAAAAACCCATAAAAACCATAATCCAATAAAAACCCTAAACCCTTAAAAACCATAAAAACCCATAAAAATATAAAAACCACTAATAACTCTAGAAAACCTTTAATCTCCTACAAAAATGTTTAAAAACTATAAAAATAATTAAATAATAAAACACTAAACCACCCCAAATCATAATAACATTAAAACCCTAAAAAACCAAAAAAAACTAAAATTAATGAAAACCATAAAATTAATAAAAATACTAAAAAACCCTGAAAATCACTACAAGAAGAAAAAACCCTAAAAACCATGAAAATCATTAATAAAACCTTAAAAACCTAACAACCCCTAACAAACCTCGAAAATAACTAAGAAAACCTTAAAACCTTAAAAACATAAAACATATAAAACATAAAAATGAAAAAACCCCTAAAAACCATAAAATATCTAAAAACCATAAAATCATCAAAATCCATGAAATCCCTAAAAACTATAAAAATCATAAAAAATATTTAAAATACTTAAAAACATAAAAAACCCTAAAAAATAAAAATATTAAACAACCAAAAACTCTAAAACCCATGAAAATCCAAAAAATAATTACAAAACTCAAAAAACTATAAAAACCTAATAAACCCTTAAAAACTCTAACAACCCGTTAAACCCCTAAAAGGTTAAAAAAAGTCTAAAAAACATAAAAACTATATAAAATCAAAAAAAACCCTAAAAACTAGAAAAATGACACAACCCTAAAAAACCTTAAAAATCCATAAAATACCTAAAACCCCTAAAAACTATGGAAACCCTAAAAATACCTAAAAATGTAAAAAAACATTAAAACCTTAAAAACCCATGGAAAAACATAAAATACAATAAGCCATTGATACCCCTTATATATATTTAGTTGTTTTTAAGGTTTTTATTGGATTTTCATGTTTTTTATGTTTTTTATTGTTCTTTAGTTTTTTGGGTTTATTGTTTTTTTGCAGTTTTTAAAGGACATTATTTTTTTATTTTTTATGTGTTTTTTATATTTTTAGGGGTTTTAAGGTTTTTTTTATTTTTTATGGGCATACAGGATTTTTATAGTTTTTATTTGTTTTGGGGTTTTTATGGGTTTTATGTATTTTTTGTGTTATTAGGGGTTTTAGGGTTTTTAGAATTTTTATTGATTCTTAGGCATTATAGATGTTTTAATTTTTCGGGGTTTTAAAGATTTCAAAGGTTTTTAGGGTTTTTTGAGTTTTTTAATTTTTACATGTATTTTTATAGGAATTTTTTTATTTTTATTGTTTTTTGGATTTTGAGGGTTTTTAGGGTTTTTTAGTGTTTTGGGGTTTTATGGGATTTTTGGGGTTTTAGAGGATTTTTGAGGTTTTAAGGGGTTTTAAGGGTTTTTATGGGTTTTTAGAGTTTTTTATGATTTCTATGGGGTTAAGGGGTGTTTATAGTTTTAGTTGGTTTATAGTATGTTTATAGGTTTTAGGGTTTTGAAAGTTATTTATATGTTTTTATAGGTTTTTTTGGTTTTTAGGGTTATTAGAGACATTTGGGGTTTTTAATGTTTTTTTTAGGGGTTTTAATTGTTTTCGGGTTTTTAATGTTTCATTAAGGTTTTATGGGTTTTTATGATTTCTTATGTTTTAATTGATTTTTAGGGATTTTTTTATTTTTAATGGTTATTATGGGTTTTAGGGATTTTTATGGTTTTTTTGGGTTATAGGGTTTTAGGGTTGGTTTTAGGGTTTTTAGTGTTTTTATTATTATTTATATTTTTAGTGGTTTTTAGGTGTTTTGAGTATTTTCAGGATTTTAAAGTTGTCTTAGGGTTTTCAGGGTTTTGTGGTTTTTATGTCTTTTGGGTTTTTAATATTTTTATGGATATGTATTATTTTTAATATTTCAGTTGATTTTGATGTGTTTATGGTCTTTTTATGGATTTTTGGGGTTTTATTGTTTCTTTAGGTTTTTATAGTTTTTTTAGTTTTTATGTTTTTAAGGGTTTTTAGTGTTTTCTAAAAAATTAGGGGCTCAAAGTGTTTTATATTATTTTTCATTGTATTTAGGGTTTTATGGGGTTTTATTTTCTTTTAGGGTTAATTTGGTTCTATGGTTTTTATGGTTCAGGGTTTTTTTTGAGTTTTTAGCATTTTTATGTATTTTAGGGGTTTGGAGTGCTTACATGTTTTTAAGGTTTTATTATATTTTTTATGGTTTTTAATGTTTTTTATGTATTTAGGTATTTTTAGAGAATTTTTGGGATTTTTATGGCTTTTAGGGTTTGTAGGGATTTTGATGGTTTTTATGATTTTCAGGGATTTCAGAGCTTTTAGGTTTCTGAATCATCCTTAGTGTTTTTTATGTATTTAGGGTTCTTTACATTTTTAGGTATTTTTAGGGACTTTAAAGGATTTTTATGGTTTTTAAGGGGTTTTAAGGATTTTCTAGGGGTTTTAAGGTTATTAGGGTTTTAATGGGTTCTTTTTGGTTTTTTGTGTTTCATAATCTTTTTAGGTTTTTAAAGGTTTTTTTAGAGTTTTTCTTCATTTTTAGGTTTTTAAAGGTTTTTTTTATTTTTAGTGGGTTTTAGCGTTTTTATGGGAATTTGGGATGAAATGTTTTTAGGGGTTTTATGGTTTTTGGGTTTTTAGAATTTTTAGGTTTTTTGGAGTTTTGATTGTTTTAATTTTATTAAATTTTTATTACCAATTTTCAGGGTTTTTAGAGGTTAATGTTTTTAGATATTTTTAGAGAATTTTATATTTTAATTGTCTTTATTGTATTTAGGGATTTTTAGGTACTTAATATATTTAGTGATTTTCAAGATTTTTAGGTTTTTATGGGATTTAAGTGTTGTTATTTTTTTTTATTTTTTTGGGGTTTTTTTGGTTTTTTAAGATTTTATTTATGTTTTTATAGATTTATAGGGATTTTTTAGGAATTGTATTGTTTTTATAGTTTTATGGTTTTATGGGTTTTTAGGCATTTATGGTTTCTTTATGGGTTTTTAGGGTTTTGTTTTTTGTTTTCTGTTTTTAATATTTTTTATATCTTTTAAACATTTATAGTGGTTTAAAGGGTTTTTAGATTTATTGGTTTTTAGGGTTTTTAGGTGTATTTATGGTTTTTTGGTTTTTATGGGTTTTATGTTTTATTGGGGGTTTAAATTATTTTAGGTATTTTTGTTTTTCTAAGGGGTTTTTAGGGGTTTTAGGGGGGTTTTATATATTATTTAGATTTTTTTGGTATTTAGTAGTATTTTTATGGGTTTTTAGTGTTTCTTGTGTTTTTGAGCGATTTTAGGGATTTTAGGTTATTTTATGATTTTTTGGCAAGGAAGGCTCGGGTCCAGGCTATTCCTGGGACCCCCCAAATTTTATTAAAAGAAAAGACACAAACATTTCAGACAAGGGAGAGGAGGGATCCATCGATCCAAACCCAAAATCCCTTACAACCTTGGCCCGAAGGCCACAGAAAGAAAGGAATAAAATCAAAACAAAAACAACAAGTCAAAAGAACAAAAGGGAGATCACACAAAGGGAGGATTAGTCAACATCTCCACCAAAATCCTCCAGCTCTGCACCTCAAATCCCCATGTCCACACCAAAGCCGTCACCCACATCAACAAAACTGAAATCTAACTCAGCACCCACGTCCGTTGAGTCCCATCCAAATTCAAAATCCTCTTGCATGCCAAGCCTGGATATCAGCTTCTTCCTAGCCTTTTCCTGCTCTACAGACATTGAAAGACGCTCTCGCTTATTCACCTTTAGATTGAGTCTGACAGCTCATGTAGAGGCTCTAGTTTCCATGGGACGTGGGAGGGCAGAGTAATCCCTCCTCCGCCTTCATCTCGGAGGGGAAGAGGTGGAACCATCTGCAACACCCGCCTTTGCACATGTGACGCCATCACTGACAGCCGATGGTGCCTTCCCTTTCATACATTTTGTCCCAGGAGTTTCAGCACCTCCTCCGGTTCTTTTCTCCTTTGACCTGGCCATAGCAGCATTTATCCGGCGATCAGCCTCAACAAACCTCTCCCTGAGCCTCTCAGCTTCATCCTCAAGCAGGAACCTCTCTCGTTCAACCCACTCCATCTTATGCAACTTCACACAAAAATATTCAGCAGATGGGACACCATGAAGGACCATAGCCCTCTCCAGGTCCATGGACGAACCACCAGTGTTGCTAGCATTTCCCGGCCGAGGGCTAAAGCACTTGTCATTGGGAGGATCCTCAGCACCGCTTATGCTGTCAGAGGGAGGAGATAACTCAGGCCCCATGTCAGGACACCCGGACAGGACTAGGGGGGCATCACACCAGTTCATGTGTGGCCCCTTGGAGATCCAGGTCTCTTCATCCGCCCTAGACTTTTCCTCAGCTGAAGACAAGCTCCACTCATCCCCAGTCTTCAGGCCCTATGCAACCACCACTCCCTTCACAGCATCTGCCACCAGCACATCCACCATGGCAGGCTCAGCCAATTCTGCAACCTAGAAGTTGTTTGGAGCAATCACAACACCCTCAATTTCTAGAAGGGATCCAACAGTGATCTCATTGACCTTCAAGCCATCTATACCATCTCGCTCCAGATCCATATCACATGCCTCCTCCACATTTGCTCTACAGACACCCATCACAACATTCTTCCCTAACTCTGTCTGCTTCGAAGGGGAGTCACCACACACATGAACACCTTCAGCAGAAGCCTGATTATCCCTCTCAGCCAGTAGTATTTCCTTCACATCAACATTTTCCGAAACACCAGAACCTCCAGCTAGACTCACAACGAAGCCACCCGAATCCATTAGGGCCACCTCTAAATCACTTCTAGGAAGCAGAGCAGACGAGCAGGGAACATCAGCACTCAGAGGTTGGGAGGAAGCTACCTCCTCTGTCCCCTTCACCTCCACCAGAGGGAGGATAATCTCATCAGAAGACATTCGAGCCATAGAACCCCCACCCCTGACAGTGCTAGAGCAGCCTCCAGAGTGATCACTGTGCCCATAACTCCAACAAGATGAGCAGAAAACCGGCCATTGCTCAAAGATGATAGGCTGTCTCCACCTGAGTTCTTCCCCCACTACAATCCAGACAGCATCCACAGGAGACTTCGAAGCATCGATTTCAACAAAAGCCCTTGGTGCTACCGGATGACAAAGGGCCCTAGTCCTACTATCGACACAAAGGAACCTCCCCACCAAATTCCCAAGAATCGAAATAATAGAGATATTTTGAAAGGGAAGAGGAAGCTCAGGAAACCTCACCCAGGTAGCAGAAATTGGGGAACTCCACTTCAGATAAAAATCAAAGCTCCACCGAAATAGGGAGAAACGAGCGCCATTGCATGACCGAGGAGCCGCTGACCAGGCAAGGACCAGGTCTTCCTTCATGGAAAAGCGAATCATTATGTGGGATCTATCGATCAGACCCACAGTCGCTCGAGCCCTATGATTACAGAAATTCGACATGAACCTGTCGAAAGTGACAACGGGGGGCCGCCTCATCGGAAATCTTGCAATCATAGTCAAGTAGTGTAGGTCCGAAGCCTCATTGAACTCCCGAATCGAGAGGGGAAGCTGCGGGAAACCTTCGAAAAACTCTGGGACCTTCGGGAAGAGCACCATTCTCGAGAAAGAGGGTAACAAGTCCGTAGAGGAGAGCAAAGAGATGTCCTCCAAGAGAGGATCTTCCCCCGTAGGGGGGGAAGGTGCCTCTTTTGCCATCATCTTCAACCTGGGAGAACGCCGCCATCGCGAGGGAGCCGAATTGCCGGAATCTCCAGAATCGCCAGAGCTGCCATCCTTCTTCTTTTTAGGATTTTTTTGGGTTTTTAGAGTATTTTCATTATTAGGGTTTTTAAGGTATTTTGGATTTTTTAATGTTTTTAGGCCTGTAATGAGTTTTAGAGATTTTAGTTGTTTTTTAGGTTTTTAGGATTTTTTAATGATTTAGGGGTTTTATAGTTTTTTTATTTTTAGGGGTTCTTGGGCTTCTTTATAGATTGTTTAGGGTATTTAGTTATTTTTATGTTTTTAGTAATTTGTGGTTTTTTAGGTATTTATGAATTTTTAGGGATATTTAGGATTTTATGGCTTTTATGGTTTTAGTGATTTTGAGGGTTTTAACTGTTTTTAGGGTTTTTAGTGGTTTTAAGTAATTTTATATTTTAATTTTTTCTTAGGAGTTGTCACTTTTTTTATGTTTTATTATAAAATTTAAGGTATTTTTTTGGAGTCTTATGTTTTAAAGGTTTTTTGGGATTTTAAGGGTTTTAGGGGTTTTAGGGGTTTTTTTTGGGTTTTTCGGTTTTTTGGGATTTTAGGACACTATGTATTTGTTTAGGGATTTTAAGGTTTTCATATTTTTTTACCATTTTTAGGAGTTTAAAGGGTTTTTAGAGTTTTTCTATTTTTTATAGTTTTTATGGTTTTATGGTTTTTTAGGGGTTTAATGGTTTTAATTGTTTTTTACGATTTTGAGGTTCTTTTAGGGTTTAAAGCATTTTTTTATGTTTTTAGGGGTTCTAGTTTTTTAGGATTTGGAGGAATTTTAATGGTTTTTAGGGTTTTTTAGGTGTTTTAATTTTTTAATGTTTTTTATTTTATTTTTATGTTTTTAGGTTTTCAGGGCCTTTTAGGATTTTGTGGGTTTTAGGGTTTCTAGTATTTTTAGCATTATTATGGTTTTAATAGTTTTTTTTGGTTTTAGGGTTTTTTTGAGTTTTTAGGGATTTAATGTTTTTTTAGAATTATTAATTTATTAGGGGTTTAATTTTTTTTTTTAGTTTTTCAGTTGTTTTTATGGTTTTTATGGGTTTTGGGGGTTTTTAAGGTCTGTACGGTTTTATGGTTTTTAGGGGTTTTAGGGAATTTTAAAGGGTTTTTAAAGTTTTTAGTATTTATGTTTTTAGGGGAATTAAATGTTTTCAGTTTTTAAAAGGTTTTATGGTTTTTAATGGTTTTGGGGTTTTTATGTTTTTGTGAATTTTTAGGTATTTTTAGTATTTTTATTATTTTTTATGGTTTTCTTTAGGGTTTTTAGGGTTGTTTGGGGTTTTTTTGGGTTTTTAAAATTTTTGGGATTTTTAGGTAATTTAGGATATTTATGTTTTTTTGTTTATTAGATATTTTTAGGGGATTTGGGGATATTAGGGTTTTAAGGGTTTTATGGATTTTTCTATTTTTAGGGATGTTTTAAACATTTATGCATTTAAATTTTTTTATAGTTTTTAATATTTTTTTGGGTTTAATGGTTTTTTAGATTTTTAGTGGATTTTTGGGGGTTTTTTAGGTTTTTAGGGTTTTTTAATGTTTTTAGGGGTGTTTATGAATTTTTTGGGTTTTTAGTTTTTGTTGGGTCTTTTTATGTGCTTTTTGGGTTTTTTTGGTTATTAGTGGTTTAAAGTGTTTTATGTATTTTATGGTTTAATTAGGGGTTTTTAGGTTTTTCTATGTTGTTTATATTTTAATGGATTATAGTGATTTTTCAGATTTTTATATATTATTAGGGTTTTTTTATATTGAGGGTTTTTAGGGTTTTATGGTTTTTAGGCTTTTTAGTGCTTTTTGGTTTTTTGGGGTTTTAATTATTTTTATGTTTTTAAGTTTCTCTTCAGTTTTTTCACGGTTCTTTATGTTTTTAAGGAGTTTTATGGATTTTGTGATTTTTTATAGGTTTCTTAAGGTTTTAGGGATTTTAAGGGGGTTATGGGTTTTTTTGGGTTTTAAGTGTTTTTTAGTTTTTTTTAGGCATTCAATATTTTTTAAAGTTTTTAACTTTTTTATGGATTTAAAGGTTTTTTATAGTTTTTAATTTTTTAGGGATTTCTGGGTTTTTAGGTTTTTTATTGTTTTAAGGGTTTATAAAAAATTTAATGTTTTAGGGTTTTTAGGGTTTTAACGTTTCTAGGATTCATATCAGTTTTATGGTTTTTTAAGCTTTTTTATGTTTTCTTAGAGTTTTCTGGGTTTTCTTACTATTTTATGTTTTTATGGATTTAAGTAATTTATAGTATTTTTTCTATTTTTTGGGTTTTCAAGGATTTTGATGGTGTTTAGCATTTTTATGGATTTAGGTTTTTAATAGTGTTTTTTGGATTTTTAGGGTTATTTTGAGTTTCTTATAGATTTTAATGTTTTCAGAGTTTTTTAATGTTCTTATGGATTTAAAGGGTTCTAGAGTTTTTAGTGGGTTTTAGGTTTTTTATTGGTCTTTAAGATTTTTAACATTTCTAGTGTTTTTAGTGGTTATAAGTGAATTTAGGTTTTATGGTTTCTTAAGGTTCTTCAGGGTTTTAGGGTTTTTTATGTGTCTTGGGATTTTAGGGATTATATAGGATTCATTGGTTTTTAGGGTTTTAGGGAATTTTATGGTTTTATAGTTTTTTAGGGTTTTTAAATTTTTATGGGTTTTAGGGTTTTAATTTTTTTTAGGTTTTATGGTTTTATTAGGGGTTTTTAGGGTTTGTTGGGGGTTTTTAAATTTTTAAGGATATTTTAATATTTTTTGGGTATAATGATTTTTAAGGTTTTGGGGGTTTTCATAGTTTTTTTGTGATTTTTGTGTGTTTTTGGTATTTGAAGTGTTTTTTAGTATTTTAATATTTCTTGGGGTTTAAATGGTTTTTTGCATTTTTAGTGGGTGTTAGATTTTTTGTGGGTTTCTAGGGGTTTTATGATTTTTAAGAGTATTATGTTTTTATGGGTTTTTAGAAATTTTAGGGACTTTATGATTTTTAGATTTTCATATCTTTTTTATGGGGTTTATGAGTTTTTATGTCTGTATGGTTTTCATGGTGTTTTCAGTATTTTTTGGGGTTTTTACATTTTGAGTTATTTTTAGGGGTTTTAGGATTTCATGTGGTTTCAAGGTTTTATGGAGTTTTTTGATTTTGAGGGTATTTTAGTATTTGGGATTTAAAGGATTTTTGGGGTTTTTAATGTTTTTAGGGGTTTAAGTTGTTTTTATATTTTTTGGGGTTTTTTACATTATTTGAGATTATTAGGGATATTTTCTGATTTTATGGTTTTTTATGGTTTTGAGGGATTTTGACGGTTTTAAGGGGTTTTATGGTATTTTTGATTTTTTTTAGGGATTTTTTATGGTTTTATAGGATTTTAGGGTTTTTAGGGGTTTTTTAGTTTGTTATGGTTTTTGAGGTATGTAGATTTTTCTAGTGTTTTAAGTGTTTAATGGGTTTTATTTATTTTAGTAGTTTTTAGGGGTTTTATTTTTATTTTTGGTTTTTAGGGTTTTTACTTGTTTTTATAGTTTTAGGGGTTTTATTATTTCTATGTTTTTAAAAGGATATTTAATGGATTTAGTAATTTTTATTTTTTTAGGATTTTTATGTTTTTTAGGTTTTTAAGGATTTATTAGGGTTTTTAGTGTATTTTTTGGGGCTAATTTTTTATAGGTATTTTTACGTTTTTTCATATTTTATTTGATTTAAGGGGTTTTTATGAAATTTGAATTTTTTATGGGTTTTTGGGGTTTTAGTGTTTTTATGGGTTTCAAGTATATTTTTTGTTTTTAGGGGTTTTAAGTTTTTTAGGTTTTTATGATTTTGTTGGGTTTTTATGGTTTTTGGTGGTTTTATGGGGTTTTTATGGTTTTTATGGTCATTAGGGGTTTTAGTGTTTTCTGGGTTTTTGGTGTTTTTTAGGTTATTAGGTGTTTTATTTGTTTTTTGGTTTTCAAGAATTTTATATTGGTTTTCAGGGTTTTTAAGGATTTTTACATTTTTTTTGTATTTTTAGAGAGAGTTTATAAATTTTAAGGTTCTTTAGGGATAGTGAGGGTTTTTTTGAAATTTTTTGTTTTTTTTGTTGTTTTTTCAGTTTTTAGCATTTTATTGTTTTTGGGTTTTATTGTTTTTTTTTATTTTTTAGGGGTTTTTTGATTTTTTATAATTATTTAACTTTTTTAGGGTTTGAAAGTGTTTTTAGATTTTTGTGTCTTTTAGGGTTTTACGTGTCTATATTTTTTTCATGTTTTTAAGAATTTTATAATTTTTTAATTTTTTTACGATTTTTAGGTTCAATTAGGATTTTGTTTAATTTTTTGGTTTTTTGATGATTTATGTGGTTTTTTATTTCTATGGTATTCATAGGGTTTTTAGGGTTTTTTAGGGGTTTACATTTTTTGGTAAATAAAGGTCTTTTTAGGTTTTTTATGTTTTTGGGGTTTTTATGGATTTATTAGATATTTAGTGTTTTTAGGGGTTTTTATATTTTTTATTTTTTAGGGGTTTGAAGTGTTTTAGGTTTTTATGATTTTCTTAGTGTTTTCAGTGTTTTTATAGTATTATTGTTTTATGTATTTTTAAGTCTTTATATGTTTTTTATGTTTTTATGAGTTTTAAGGGATTTTGAATATTTTTGGAGTTTTTTAGGGTTTTTATTATTATTTTTTGTTTTTAGAGGTTTTTTAGTTTTTCAGGGTTTTAATGGTTTTTTAGTGTTTTTCAAAATGTTATGGGTTTAAAGGGTTTTTACAAATTTTAGTCAGTTTTTGGGTTTTTGTGGGTTTTAGGGGTTTAAGAGATTTCTAAGACATTGCTGCTCCGCATTTAGCTGTGCCTTGACAAACCAACCTTCCCTACCAGAGGTAACTTCCTTAGCTTTACAAGAGGCTCTTGTGGACAGTGTCTTTGGAAAAGTTGAATAGTCCTTCCTCGGATTTCTGTTTCGGGGGTCTAAAGAGAGCTCAAAAGAATTGTTTTCCTTCTCATATGGAATGGACACCTCTAGAAAGGCCCTCTCCTTACTAATTATAGCCATATTATAATTCATTTGTTGAGCATCCTCCTAGAAAAAAACTTGATCAGGGATGAAGGAGGCTTCTTAATTTAGGGAGCAGTTGGAAAGAACGCTAGGAGACACAACACTAACTAGGGCCAGCTGCAATCGCTCCTCCTCCCTAGGCAGCTTGTAGACCTCCACAACAGGCTCCATCACCTCCCTATGTTCAGAATCCTCCCACTGCTCTTGAGCAAACCGAGACAGAGCCCCCTGAAAAGTTTCACAAGAAGATTCACCAAAAAAACCCCCCTCATCTACCATCAAATCCAAAGGCCCCTACGCATGACATGGGGAACCCTCCATCACCACAAAACACTACTCCGCCAACTCCCCTTACCGAGACACCTCCCCATGCTTAGCCTCCACCCCCATCACCTGACTGAAGTGGGCCACATCTCTCAGTTCAACTCCCTCCGCTTGCCCATACACATTCCCTTCCACAAGAGATCCCCCCTGCTTAGACACCACCTCTATCTTATCAATTTTCCATGTTTATCCACCCTCCCCTGCCCATCTGCACAATAAGATTCACTAGTAGCAGGTCTGTCAAAAACCACCCCTGGTGTTTCCAGAGCGAGTCCCAGAGTCCTACATCCAGCCACACCCTTGACACTGACCTCCCCAACCTCCACATTGCTCTCTACTGACAGAACTTGCACCTCATCTTCACCATTGTCATCACATCTCAAGTCCCATACAACAGATTCAACCCCATTGTACTCAAGGAAAAAATATATCCCCTCCCCCTTCCCGACCTCATCTCCCAGTTCTCACGTCATCCCTTGATCCTCCATATCCCCCTGTGTCATTGTCTTACCCTATGGCTCAATAGACACAAGGCACTCAAACCTATTATAAAAGTTAGTATCACTTTGATCAGAAACCTCCCTTTTCTTCAGCCTTTTCACCGATAAAACCATCATCAAAATGCATGACTACTTCATTACCCTCCTCATTCCAACTACTGTTCTTGGAAGTCTCTAACCCCAAGGTGCAAGGATCCACCCTTTCCTTCTCCTTGTCACCACCACAATTAAGATCAGCTCTTAGGCCATCCAGGAAGTCCCTAACCTTTGGTTGGGGAGGCAATCATTGAGAATCCTTAATTGGAACCTCCTTCCCCCCACCGGATTTTGGCATCCTTTGACATGTCCCACAAGAGTCAGATTTGAAGTATTAGATCCCCTTAAGACTCTCCTACATAAATGGTTATCATGACCAAGATTCTGAAAAGAGGAACAAAAATCGACCCATTTCTCAAATATCACTGATTGTCTCCATCGGAGCTCCTCACCATCAATGATCGACAAAAAGTCCAGTGGTTCCATAGAAGCATCCACCTCAACAAAATCCCTAGGAGCGACTGGATGGAAAACAGCCCAAGTCCTGTTGTCCACACAAAGGAACCATCCCACCAGGTTCCCCAACATCGAAATAATAGACAAATTTTTGAAGGGGAGAGGAAGTTCTAGAAATCTCACAACGGTTTCCACCATTGGCGAATCACGGTGCAAGTTATGATCAAAACACCATTGGAAAAGAGAGAACCGAGATCAGGGTTTTTAAGGGGTTTTAATTATTTGTAATATTTTTTTATCTTTTTAGGGTTTTATAGAGTGTTTAGGGTTTTTAGTTTTTTTTAATATTTTCTGAGTTTTTATGGGGGTTTTATGGTAAATTATGGTTTTTTGGTTTTTTGGGTTTTTAGGATTTTTATGGTTTTTAAGGGTTTTTGTTTTTTTAAATTTTTAATGGATTTAATATGTTTTTAGGGTTTATAACATTTTTTAATGTTTTTATGAATTAATGTGTTTTTAGGGTTTTTTTTTGGTTTTAGGATTTTTATTTGTTTTATATATTTTTATGGTTTTTTGGGGTTTTTGGGTTTTTAAAGGTTTTATTATTTTATTAGGGTTTTTAGTGTTTCTTAGGCGTTATAGGGATATTAATTTTTGTTAGGTTTAAATATTTTCTTAGGTTTTGTTAGGGTTTTTTTAGTTTTTTTTTAATTTTTAAGTAATTATAGGAATTTTTTAGGATTTTTTTGGTTTTTATTACTTTTATCTTTTTTTAGGTTTTTAGGGGTTTTTACGATTTTAGGGTTTTAGGGTTTTTTGGATTTTTGGGGTTTCTAGGGTTTTTGTGAGTTTTTAAATGTTTTTACCTATTTTTACAGTTTTTAACATTTTTAGGGGTTTAAGGGGTTTTATGAATTTTTAGTGGGTTTTTAAATTTTTTTATGGTTTAAGGGTTTGTTTATGGTTTTTATTTGTTTTTATGGGTTTTTGGGTTTTTAGGGATTTTAGGGACTTTTAGAGTTTTAGCATTTTTTATGTTTTTTGGGGTATTAATTGTTTTTAGGTTTCTATGGATTTATTATCATTTTGAAGATTTTTTATGTTTAGATGGATTTTTATGGGGGTTTTAGGATTTTAATGTTTTTTTGGGATTTTGGGATTTAGAGCATTTTTGGGTTTTTTAGGGTTTTTAGGGTTTTTATTGTTTTTTAGTGGTTTAAGTGTTTTTAAGATTATAAGGTTTTCTAAGGGTTTTTATGATTTTAAATTTTCTATTGTTCTTAGGTGTGTTTTATTATTTTTATGGTTTATGGTTTTTTGGGTAATTTGACGGTTTTTAGTGGTTTTTAGGGATTTTAGGTTTTTTACTATTTCTTTGTGTTCTATATTTTTTTTATGTTTTTAAGGGGTTTTAGGGTTTTTTAGGGTTTTTTAAACATTTTTAGTGTTTAAAAGTTTTTTTATACTTTTTTGTATTTTTTAGGTTTTTTATGGGGCTTTGTGGGGTTTTATTGTTTTTATGGTCTTAGGGGGTTTTATAGTTTTTACATTTTTTGTGCTTTTTTTGGTTTTCATATTTTTATAGGTTTTTAGAGAGTTTAAGTGTTTTAATGTTTTTATGGTTTTATTATGTGTTTTCAATGTTTTTATTGTTTTTTATGTTTTTAGGTATTTTAGGCAATTTTTAGGATTTTTATGGTTTTTCAAGTATTTAGGGATTTTGATGGTTTTATGATTTTAAGGGATTTTAGTGTTTTTGGCTATATTTTGGGATTTTAAATGTATTAAGGTTTATAATTTTTTCAGTTTTTTTAGAGTTTTTTTTATTCTTTTAGGCATTTTTGGGGATTTTTTGGATTTATATGGTTTTTTATGGTTTTAAGGGTTTTTAGGGGTTTTAGGGTTTCTTTTGGGTTTTTGGGTATTTTTTCCTTTTAATGTTTTAAAGTATTTTTAGTGTTTTAAAAAGTTTTTAAGCGTGTAAATGGGTTTTTATATTTTTAGTGGATTTGTATGGTTTTTTATGTTTTTAGGGGTTTTATGGTTTTGGGGTTTTTAGAATTTTTTATGTTTTTTCTTGGTTTTATGTGTTTTTAGTTTTTTATGTTTATCTTAAAGTGATTTTGGGGTTTTAGTTGTTTTTAGGTTTTTAGATATTTTTTGGTATTTTCCAAGATTTTTATTATGATTTGGGTTTTCAGGGATTTTGAGGGTTTCTAGGATTTTATGGTTTTTTTGTTTTTTGGGGTTTTAGTGTGTTTTGGGGACTTTAGGGGTTTTAGGTTTTTTAGGTTTTTAATGTTTTCTTAGGATTTTTATGGTTTTAATGGGTTTTTATGTTCTTAGGGTTTTAAATGATTTTTTCTGTAGAATTAACATTATGGAGAGGGAGATTACCATAGATTCATGGAAATCTTGCAGGAAATCATATGACACAGTGGGTTTAGGGATTACAAATCTTGGACAGTTCAGTGATTCTTTATAGGCCTCATTCATGTGTAGAATTATTAATAGAGATTATGAGTCCCTTTGTTTTCTTTGAGCAAGATTTATGCACCAACTCCAAAATAGGAATTTCAATCACTTTAGCTCCTCAGTTTGGCCTAACATTAAATTTATTTTTACGTCAATTGACTCCCATTTTAGATGTCTTGTCTCCAGGGATTATTCACTTCAATTTTGGAAAGAAAACTGAACTGGAATACCATTACATGAATCATTCAGGAGTGAATATCATAATCTTAATCTAGACATATCTATCTAGGATCACCTTTGTAACATGGAAACTCTCTAGGACCATATTGTCAGCATTGTGGATAATTATTTTTTCTCTTCTATGGAAGATTTTTGGGCTCATGAACCTTATTTTAATGGAATTATCACATAAAAAATGTTTTATAGGCACTCTAGCTGCAACATATCTGACATTATGTGCATTGTAAAAATGAACAAAAGTTTTATCATCCCCTCTTCATCCATTCCTGTATAGAGATTGGAACATGGTAAGCTTCCAATTGATATCTTCCTTCAATCCTATGGAATTTCTTTGTTCTCCTCCTATGCTCTCTATCATTAACTCATATAATATATTGATCATTTGTTTTTATTTTGTGTGACCACCTCATCTATGTGGAAATATGTTTCTAATATTTTTTAAGTGACCTTGCCTCGGGTTGTCTCCATTTGTGACTTTCTTAATAGTTGGCATGATATTGTGCTCTCTCCTCTTCTCATGGATTTGTTTTAGGTTTTTATGGAGGATCTCGTCCATTAGATTTTTTTTCCATGATTAAGTCAATCCATGATAACTTCCATTATACAATCGAGGCTACCATGCCTGCAATCATTATTATTTTTCAAGATTCAATCACACTGAAGAAACATTACTGCTCTAATTCATTTCATGATTTATCCATTCTCAATCAGGTTGGTGTAAGTGGTAATTTCATCCGTCTATATGTTTTTTGTTAGGATCCATTCAATGGTTGGATAAAAATAAATTCTGATGGTCTCTCTTGGCGTAATCCAGGTCTCTCTTGTTATAGAGAAGTTTTTTAGGGATCATTGGGGAGCTGTAATTGGCTACCTTCATGGATCTTATGGAGTTGTTTCTTCACATGAATCAGAAATGATTTGTGTTATGACTATGGTTTATAAATCTATTCATCATGTATGGATGATTAATTGGATTGAGTGTGATTCCACTATTATGGTCTTTTCTATCAGGACGGTATCTTCTTATTTTTCTTGGAATATTACCAATCAATGGATCAAATGATTGGATTCTGTTTCATCCATGAACTATATCATTACACATATATATATAGAGATAAAAATTCAGTAGCAAATGGAGTTTAAAATAAAGGAATTAATGGTATTGACTATATATGTTCTAATGAGGTTCTGGATGACCTTCTACCTCTTATTCAAAGGGATCAATGTAAATCTCCCATTTTTAGACTTTTGTAAGTTTTCCTTTTATTGCTAATAAAGGAGTCTCTTACTTCTGGGAAAGGTATCATCTTACCATAAAAAGGTATTTTGAGGGTTTTTTGTGTTTTTTATGGTATTTAGGGTTTTCAGGGGAATTATGTTTTTTTAGTGTTTTCATAGGTTTTTTATGTTTTTATTTATCTTTTATTTTATTTAGTTTTTTATGGTTTTTATGTGTTTTAAGTTTTTAATTTTTTTACAATTTTTTTTTTGTTTTTAGTATTTGTTTTTTTGTTTTTAGGTATGTTTGTGTATTTTAAAGGATTTTATGGTATTTTTGAAATTTTAGGGACCTTAAGTGTTTTTAGGGTTTCTAGGGTTTTAGGGTTTTAGATATTTTTAGGTTTTTTAGGTATTTTAAGTGTTGTTGAATTTTTTAGGTTTTTAGGGTTTTCCGGGTTTTTTTTTCATTTTTATAGATTTTTAGGTTTTTTTACATTTTTTATTGTTTTAAGTTTTTAGCTTATTTTATGGTTTTTAGGGTTTTTTATTGGGGTTTATGGGTTTATGGGTTTTTTGGGTTTTATGGTTTTTTTTGTTTTTAGGGATTTTTTGAGTTTTTTATTTTTTTTTAAGGTTATTTTGAAAATTTTAATGTTTTAGGGGTTGAAAGGATTTTTAAGATTTTTTAGTGTTGTAGGGTTTTTATTGTTTTTTTGCGTTTTTATGGTTTTAGGTTATTAGTTGTTTTTAGTGTTTTTTGGTTTTTTAGGATTTCAAAGTGTCATTAATGGTTTTCTAGATTTCTATATATTTTTAGGGTATTTTTTGTATTTTTATATTTTGATTGGGATTTTATTTTCTTGAGGGTTCAATGTTTTTTATGGTTTTTAGGGTTTTTATAGTTTTTAGGGTTTTTTTAGTTTAATGGATTTTTATGGATTTTAGAGTTTTTTAATATTTTAGTTTCTTAAATGGATTTTTTAGTTTTTAGTGGGTTCTTATGATTTTTATTGGTTTTTCGGTGTTTTAATGGTTTTTAGTTGTTCTTAAGGTTTTAGGGTTTATATAGATTTTTGGATTTTTTTGGGCTATTAGCGATTTTTAGGATTTTAGGGGTTTAAAGTGTCTTTAGGTTTTTATGGTTTACATCTGACTTTTCAATGTCTTTAGGTGTTTTTACTTTTTTTTATGAATTTTCAGGGCCTTTTATGTTTTTATGGGTTGTTAGGGTTTTTAGGGATTTTTAAGTTTTTTAGGAGATTTAGGGGTTTTTAGTTTTTTTTAATTGTTTTGATCTTAGATGTTTCTTTGAGTTTTTTAGGGTTTTAATATTTTTTAGAGTTTGTTAAATTTTCTTGAAGATTAATGGGATTTTATTATTTTTAGTGTTTTTATGGATTTTTTATTTTTTTAAAGGTTTTTAGGAGTTCATGGTATTTATGGTTTTTAATGTTTTTAATGTTTTTATCATTTTTATATTTTTTGGGGTTTTATGTGTCTTTAGGTTTATAATGTTTTTTAGGTTTCTTAGGGTTTTTAGTGTATTTACATTTTTTGGTATTTTTAGTGATTTTTTAGGATTTTTATTCTTTTTTGTGGTTTTTTGGGATTTTGAGGGTTTTTAGGGTTGGTTTGGGATTTTAGGGGCTTTAGAGCTGTTTTCATTTTTTGGGTTATTTTGATATTTTTATGGCCTTTATGGATTTTATATTTTTTTTAATGTTTTAGGGTTTTAAATTGTTTATAGATTTATTAGTGGTTTATAGGGTTTTCTGGTATTTTAATGGTTTTTAGGGGTTTTAGGGTCCTTAAGGGTTTGTAACATTTTTTTGGTTTTTATGGTTTTTTATTTTTTTTATTTTTATGGGTTTATTTGGGTTTTTAGGGTTATTAGTGTTTTTTATTTTTTAGGTATTCTTAGGGAGTTTTTAGTTATTTATGGGGTTTTAATGATTTGTGGGATTTTGAGGGTTTTGGGGGTTTCAATGGTTTTTAGGGTTTTATTATTTTTCATATTTTAGGGGTTTAGGAGTTTTATGATTTTAAGGTTTTCCTAGGAATATTCAGTGTTTTATGGTTTTTTATTTTTTTACTTATTTTTAGGGTTTTTTAGAGTTTTTTAGGGTTTTTGAGGGTTTTAGGGTTTTAATGGTTTTTTAATTTTTAAGAGTTTTTTTGTGTTTTTAGTGTTTTTAATGTTATTTAGTATTTTTTAAAGTATCTAAGGCTAGGGAGATAGAGAGGCCAGGCTATTCCCAACCCCCCAAATTTATTAGAAAGAATATGCAGACAATGGAGGGGAGGGGTCAAACAACCCACACCTAAAAACCGTTTGCAACCCCAAACCCAAAGACCCCAAAACAATTCCAAAAAAGACACATAGAACAGGTCCAAAAGGAAAGATGCACAAAAAAGCACGTCAGTCAATATCACCTCCAAAGTCATCCAACACCACACTGCGGCAAAAGAAGCTCGCACCAAGGCCATCTCCCACACCGGTCAAGTAGCAGTCTAATTCAGCATCCATATCCATAGTGTCCCAGCCCAACTCGTAGTCCTCCTGCATTTTGAGCATTACATAGGCTTCTCTCTAGACCTCTGTTTCTCAGCATTTTGTGAAGGCTTCTCCCGCTTATTGACTTTGAGATTCAACCTGACCACCCTAGAGGTGGCCCGGTCCGCCATAGGTCATGGGAGGGCAGAGTAATCTTTCTGCAGCCTTTGCTTCGGGGGAGCGGAGGTGGAACCATCTTCATGTACTGCCTTCCCAAAAATGGATCCATCACTAGCCGCACTTGAGACCATTTTTTTCCCTTTCCTGCTTCCTAACCCATAATTTTCAGCACCCCTTTTTTGTAGCTTATTCTTCTCTTCCTTCGACCTGACCATAGTAGCATTTATCCTGTGCTCATCCTCAGCAAACCTCTCCCCGAGTCTCTTCGATTCAACCTCAAGGAGAAATCTTTCCCATTCGACCATCATCATATCATGTAGTATCACACAATGATCTTCAGCAGATGGAACCCCATAAAAAACCATGAACCTCTGTAGATTTGGTGCCATATCGCCTGATTCAACAGTGGGTCACAGCGGAGGAAACCCAATCGGGTCCACTACAAGAGCACTAGGCAGGTCCTCCACACCACTAGCACCTTCTTCAATAGGATCTGATCCAGCCTCCATGACAGGACTCCCCACATCATCATATCCTGCAAGCACTAAGGGGCACCTCGCCAATTGGTGCATCACACCCTAGGACTCCAGGACTTCTCTTCTTTCGTAGTCTTCTCCTTCCCAGCTGAGGACGTTAGACATTCATCCCTAGCCCTCATACATTGCGCATCCACATCCCCTTTCTCGAGCTCTCCCACCAACATTTCATCATCTTCCTGCTTTTAGTGGATTCTAGGGTTTTTAATGGTTTTAGAGTTTTTATAGATTTAGGTATTTTTATGATTTTTATGGTTTTTATGGGTTAATAGGGTTTTTAAGGTTTTTATGGGGGTCGTATGGTTTTTATTATTTTTATGGATTTTAGGGTTTCTAGGGTTTTTAGTGTTTTTAGTGTTTCTTAGGTTTTTATGGGTTTAAATTGATTTGGGTTTTTTGTGGTTCTCATAGGGATTTTTTGGTTTATTATGTATTGAATGATTTTCTTTGTTTTTATGGTTTTTAGGGGATTTTGGGATTTTGGTGGTTTTCTGGGGTTTTTTAGGGATTTATGTCTTTTTAAATTTTTTAGTGGATTTTTGTATTTTTGGGTTTTAAAGGTTCTTTTGAGTATTTTAACTTTTAGGGGTTTAAGTTTTTGTAGAGTTTTAAGTAGTTTTATGATTTTTATGTGTGTTTAGGTTTTTTAATGTTTTTATGGGTTTTATGGCTTTTAGGGTTTTGGGGTTTTTTTTGGGTTTTTATGGTTTTTTTTTCATTTTTTAGGTTTTTAGAGGTTTTAAGTGTTTTTAATTTTTTATATTTTTCTTAGGGGTTTTCATTAATTTTAGGGTTTTTTAATTTTTGGGTATTTTTAGGGATTTTATGTATTTTTATGGTTTTTTAGTATATTTAGAGATGATGAAGTTTTTAAGGAGTTTTAATGTTTTTATAGTTTTTTAGGTGTTATAGTTTTTTTTTACTTTTTAGGGTTTTAATGTGTTTAGGTTTTTTAAATGTTTTTAGGGGTTTAATTTAATTTTAGAGTTTTTAGTGATTTTTAGGGGTTTTATGGTTTTTATAGGTTAATAAGGTTTTTAGGGGTTTCCTAGTTTTTAGGGTTTTTTTGGGTATTTAGGGGTTTTATGGTTTTTAGAATTTTATTTATTTTTATGTGTTTGAATAATTTTTAGGTTTTTATGGTTTTCATTGCAGTTTTCAAGGTTTTTAAGGAATTTTAGGGGGTTTTATTTTATTATGATATTTTAATGTTTTTTGGGATTTTTTTTTGTTTTTTAGGATTTTTAGGGTTTAAAGATTTTTTAGGGTTTTTATGGCAATTTTTTGGTTTTAGTGGTTTTATGTTTTTTAGGGTTTTCTGGGTTTCTTTGTTTTTTTCATGTTTTTAGGGTTTTTTACATTTTAGGTATTTTTATGGTTTTTTAGGATTTCTATGGTGTTTTGTGATCTTGAGGTGTTTTAGGGTTTTAGGGTATTAGGGTTTTAGTATTTTAGGGTTTTAGGGTTTTAGGGTTTTATGGTTTTTAAGGGTTTTAGGATTTTTATGGTTTTATCATATTTTAGTGATTTGTTAGTTTTCTTTGGGTTATATGTTTTTTTTTGTTTTTTTAACATTTTAAGGGATTAATGGGTTTTTAGTGCCTTTAGCCGTTTTCTAGGGTTTTATGGGTTTTTAGTGATTTTTATCGTTTTCAAGGGTTTTAATGTATTTTATGAATTTCAGGATTTTTTGGTTTTTTGGTTTTTAGGGGTTTTAGTATTTTTACGTTTTTAAGGTTTTATTAGTTTTTTTTTAGATTTTTAGGATTCTTTAAATTTTTAAGGGGTTTTTGGTTTTTTTTGTATTTTTTTTATTAGTTTTTGGGGGATTTTGATGGTTTTTAGGGGATTTTGATGGTTTTTAGGGCTTTAGGTATTTAATGTTTTTTTTAGGTTTCTAGTGTTTTCTTTGAGTTTTTTTTGGGTTTTTAATATTTTTAACATTTTTATGGGTTCGAAGGATTTTCAAAAAAATTAGTGGTTATTGAGGTTTTTATGGGGTTTTATGGTTTTTATGGGGGTTTTATAATTTTTAGGATCTTTTAGGGTTTTTGGTGTTTTTATGTTTTTTAGGGTTTTAAGTGTTTATGGTTTTAAGGTTTTTTTAAGGGTTTTCAGTGTTTTTAGTATTTTTTCCTTTTTTAGGGATTTTTAGGATTTTTTAGAATTTTTATGGTTTTAGGGATTTCATAGACTTGTGGGATTTTATGGATTTTAGTTTTTTTTATGTTTTTAGTGTTTTTTAATGTTTTTAGTGGTTTTAAGTGTTTTTAGATTTTTAATGTTTTATTAAGTTTTTTCGATTTTTAGGGTTTCTTATGTTTTGAGTGATTTTTAGTATTTTTATGTGTTTTTAGGGTTTTCTAGGTTTTTAGGGTTTTTATGTGTTTTATGGTTTTTGGGGTTTTTAGGGGTTTTTAAGTTTTTTACTGCTTAATGGTTTTTAGGGTTTTTTTATCTTTTTGGGGTTAAAAGTGTTTTTAGAGTTTTTAGTTGGTTTTAGGGGTTTTATAGGTTTTTATGTATTTTTAAATTTTTTAGGGGTTTTATGGTTTTTACAATTTTTAGTGTTTTTTTGGTTTTCTGCGTTTTTCAATATTTTAGGGGTTTAAAGTGTTTTTAGGATTTTAAGGTTTTCTTAGGGGTTTTAATTATTTTTAGGTTTTTAGGGATTGTTAGGATTTTTTTTGGATAAGTATGAGTTTTTACGGATTTTGTAGGTTTTTTAGGTTTTTAGGGGTTTTAGGGGTTTTTTGTGTTTTTATGGGTTTTTTGAGTTTTTAGGGTTTTAAAGGGTTTTTAAATTTTTTAACATATTTATGAGTTTAAATTATTTTTTCAATTTTTTATCTTTTATGATATTAATGTGTTTTAGTGGTTTTTATGGTTTTTAGGGGTTTTATGGTTTTTAGTGATTTTATCGTTTTTATGTTTTTTGGGCATTTAATTTTTTTTAAGGTTTTATTAGGGTTTTAGGGTTTTTATTATTTATTACATTTTAAGGGACTTCTATTATAGTTTTTTATGTTTATTGTTTTTATCATTTTTAGATATTTTTATGCTTATTATTATTTTTTAGTGTTTTAAGGTTTTTTTTGGGTTTTATGGTTTTTCTAGTTTTTTGTGTTTTTAAGGGTTTTAGGGGTTTTTAATATTTTTAGGTATTTAAAGGGTTTTTAGAGTTTTAGTGTTTTTAGGTTTTTTATTGGTTTTTTGGGGTTTTATGGTTTTTAGGGGTGTTTGTGTTTTTCGGGGTTTTTTTGGGTTTTATGGTTTTTTAGGATTTTAGTGGTTTTAAGTGTTTTAGGTTTTTAATATTTGATTATGGTTTTTAGGGTTTTTAGAGTTCTTTATGTTTTTATGTATTTATAGGGTTTTTATGATTTTTAGGGATTTTAGGGATTTTGAGAATATTTAGGGTTTTATAGGGTTTTAGGGATTTTTGGGTTATTATTATTTTTTTAGGTTTTTAGGTTTTTTATGTGTCTTTATGTTTTTATCATTTTTGGGATTTATGGAGATCATGGAACACATGGGCTTCAAGGGGCTAAAGGACGACTTGATTGGGAAGAATGTACATGAATTCACAAAACCTATTGCAATGAGTTGGTGGCCCAATAAAAATGTAGTCGACCAAGAGAATGAAGGGGACCATAAATGGGTTAATCATGAAATTACAAGGGGAGAAAAAACACCCTTTCTTGGGGGAATCATCCAATAATATATTTACATTAATGAGGATGCAAACATACCTTTAAAGACCAGTCCCATTTTTTTTACGAATTTCAAGCCCACCCAACCATAGAATCATCAAATTTAAAAGTGGTGGGCTAGTTGTATTTAATTGACAAAAAAGGTGTTTTAATTACCACTTAAATTCATGGTCAAGTTTAAATGTTTTCCAAATAACGATTTAGGAATTTTGACTTGTGGAAATTGGCTGCTATACTTTTTTTCACTCATTGGATATAAATAGACACCCCCTTATACTCTTTGAATATTATGAATGAAGGAAATAATATTATGGTGTGTTTTTTCTAGAACATTTTTATTCATTATTAATTCCTAAACTATCAAATTATTGGACTTAATTTGTTGCATATTTTGTATAGAGTTCTTAGAGATAAGTTCAATTTGGTTTCTACCCTGAAAAACTCTCTCATTTCATCCTCATTTTTTCCATTCATTTAACTTCTATCTATTTTATTCATGAGATCTGGGTGCTCAACAGATGAAATTTGAACACAGTTCCTAGGATACTTCCTATAGGGTCTTATATTTCATATCATTTGGTATAAGATACCAATTTTAAGAAATCGGGTTCCTCATTTTTTATCGCTTCTTCAATATTCTTTTCTCTATGAATCTGACCGACATCAATTTTGGTCCATTTTATTCCTCACCTACGATCATCATTACATCAAAAATTTTGAAATTTAGTATATAAATCATTTTTTTTCGAATCTCATCATTCTTATTCATCTTGAATCATTTAAATTAGAGCTATAAATTATGAGATATAGCAAGTTAAAATTTTATAATGAATTCTATAATTTTAAACCCACACATGTAAAACCCCCAATTTCAGTTACTTATACCTTTATTTTAAGTATTTTATGTATATAAAATTACTAGGTAAAGTTTCATGATATTCAAAGGATGTTTGGCCTATTTTTTAATCTTTTATGTAGGTGAAAATTTTGAACACAATTAGAAGAAACCATAAAACACCTCTAAGAAATAGTGAAATATAAATAGATGACACTAAGGAGGTGCATAGATGTTCGAAACCATGTGTATGCCCAATAGAAATTGTGAAATTTTGTACAATGGGGTATAATATTGTTGCAACATGGCTTTTCTAACCATGAGAGAAAATTTTGAAATGTCTGTTTGGAGTCTATGGATGATACATGACTAGAACACAATTTTTCTAACCTTGCACCATGGAAAATTATATCCAAAAATTATGAATCTATTCCAATTTTCCTTCAAAACAATATTTTCCACAAAAATATTCCATGAAATGAATTCAACTTCCTCCCAATGTTGTGAGGAAAATTCATTTCAATTAAAGAGTGATTCCTAGGCGAATCTATGTGCGTTGGAGACCCGAATTTGTCAGTAAGTGATCATTCTTCCTCATTTTCCTTAGATCCCTTCTCCTTCCCTCTTTTTTAATCATAAATCTCTTTCATTGGGGATAGAACCATGTCATGTAATGTTAATATTTATGGGATATAATTATTTTCATTGTAGTGAACAAGATCTATGTTTTAATCATGAATATTAAAAACAATTTGTTAGTGTTTTTGGGTTATTCTTCATTTTTACCAAAGTTTTAGAGGTAGTTAGCTTCTCTCTCAACTTATATTGATTAAAAATTTAAGGATTTATTTTAAATTGATTTAATTGCTTGAATTTTTTTTGAAAATAATGTTATCATTTTATGTAATTCTCGTTTGAATTATGGTTTTTGAAATTATAAGAATCCGATGGTTTTTTATAAAATCATTATTTATAATTTTAAAATGGTGATTTTAAAATTAAGGTTGGTTAATTAATGTAACTTATTTGTTGAAATGATTTTATTGAAATTTGTTTATATGATTTGGAAAACAATTTGGGCAAAATTTGAATGGGATATATAATAGTCATAATGTACCACCATCAAAGGGATGAAGTATGGATGTGAAGTTCAATTTTCAATGGTAAAAAAAAGCTTGTGTGTTTGTCTATGTTGAGGATATATGAGGACATTTAATTTTTTTTGAAAAAACATAAATTGTTAAATTGTTAAATGTTTTTTTGATTTTCCATGAAAATATATTTTTTATTAGTTGATATATTCATTTAAAAAAATGGTTTTGAAATATTATTTGATTGTTTTCCTTAGAATAATTATTTTGTTTGATAGAAGTAGGTTTGAATTTTTTTAAAATATTTTATATAAATTTCTAAAATGATCAATACTAGTGATGTGAGTTTGGAATTAAATTGGGAAATCCTACTGAGTTTTATACTCACCCCATACTTGGGAACAATAGTGAATTTGAAGATGTTATATATCGAGACACAAGGAAATGAATGATATCTCAGTTATTTAGTGGTTCTTCTTGAATCCTTTGGAAGGTCATTTGGATTTGGATATTAGAGTAGATTGGGAGTTTTTGTGGGTTTATTTTGTATCTTTTGGGTTTTTTATCATTTGGTTTTATAGGTTTTTTTACATTGATTCTGATTGGACTCTAATATTTTATTTTGTTTTAGTATTGTATTAGCGTTAATTTTGTTACTAATGCATCTTTAAGAAGTTTGGTTGTTACGGTTATCATTTTTTTGGTTAGTTTATCTTAAAAGGTAAAATCACCACCCAACTTTTTCTAAGGCACATGGAATATACTTCTATCCATTGGTGTATTGGGGATGTCAACTAAGGTCTAACAGCCCCCATCACTTATCAAGCCAATAAGGAGGGGTGGGATTTTAAAAATTCTATCATCTTGTTCATTCATTTACATTAAAATTGTATTGTCCTTCCTATTGGGATGGTAGTTAGGAGATAGGATTTTCTAAATTGAAATGTAAAGAATAAAATCAATAGCTCACCTCTTTATACAGAAACTCAAGTTACCATGGAGTTTGTCACATGAGTGTATTGAGAAACTTCTATGTGTTTTCACCTCATCGTTATGTTTTTAGATGATGGAAGAGCATGAAAAACATTGATATAAATGACTTCCCACTAAGTGTACACAATTCATTTTTACTAAGGATTTATGATTTGGTGAAAAAATTTGGATTTTTTAAATTAGTTGAAAAAGGTTTTATTTTCAAAAGCATGGTGGAATTTTAGAAAATGGTATGAAAGTGGAAATTGTTGAATTTGGTAAAGCCATGTTATCCAATTTGTGATGTGGTAAATTTGAAATTGTTAAACCTTTTTTAACTATATAGTGAGACTGAATGGAGTTTTATTTTGTTTATAGAGAATGACATCGAGTAGGCATCGTAGAAACCAAATGGATGAGGCTGTTAAGAATTTGGTTGTACCAGAGCCATGTGTAAACCATCAATTGGTTTAGAGTATTTTCTAGAAATTTTAGGTCATGGATAGAGGGAACATAAATAATGAACCAAAGAAAGTGGGTCATTTAGTTCAGTTCCAAAAGCATAACCTGCCCATCTTTTAGGGTGATTCCAAAATTTGAAATAAAATAATTTTTTTCTAAATATAATGAATCAAATCTTAAATTTTCATGAAAAACTAGATGAACTAAATCTGAATTTGAAAATGTACAAGTTAGAAGATATTGCATGACAGTGGTGGTATTTAGCAGTTCCAGATAAATTGGACCAGGGCTTGACATGGTAATATTTGGAATAATTGTTTTAACAAATAATTATATACTCATTCTTTAAAGATTGGAAAAACATTATACTTCTTCATTTTTATGTAATAGAACCTCCTAGTGACACAGTATGTGGAAATATTTATGAATTTAGTCCTCTTTTCACCCAAAGTTGATGCATGTGTGTCCTTGAAGGCACAAATTTTTTAATCATATTTCAGTAAAAATATTCCCTCAAATATTGTTATACATTGATTATCATATTATAAAGAGATGGTTAATACATAAATAATGGTACAAAAGGATATATTAGGATATACAGTTTGATAAATCATGTTAACAGCTATAGGAACTAGTGGGAACTCTAATGATGGAAACAATTGGTAGAGGAACTCCTATTTCCACGGTTGTGGTATGAATCAGAATCAGACAAAGAGATTAGTGAATCTTCCTCCTTAACCAAAGTGTACACCCATTTTTTCAATGTTGTTCTCTCAATCAAATAATGCAAGATTGTATAACATAAACTAGATATTGTCACAATTTCAATAAGATGAGACATCAAAATATTTATTATCACAATTCTCTAATGTCAAGTGATCGGGACCCATCTCATACTCCTGGTGAAACATATACTTTGATAGGATTAGTGTAGTGGGATATAATTCATCAGAAAACCAGATAAATCCATGGAAATTCTAAGAATTCC
This sequence comes from Viscum album, assembly GCA_963277665.1. NCBI lineage: Eukaryota > Viridiplantae > Streptophyta > Magnoliopsida > Santalales > Viscaceae > Viscum > Viscum album. The sequence goes on from OY728127.1 coordinate 1,959,607,179, forward strand.
ATGACTCCAGAACCAAGGTAATCTCAACATGGTAATAAAGAAAAATTGTTGTGAGAAAAAAAATTTATGTCATTGAGTATGTGATCATGGTTGATCAAATAGAACTATATATAGTGAGATTTATTATTATTTTTAATTATACCCTTATGAAAGCATTTTTTGACATTAGCACATTGCATTAATTTATTACATCTCGCATTGTTGATCTTCTGGGTTTATATACTGAGATAATTCCTTCCATTTTGAAACATCAAACACTTCCTTCAAAAAATAATCTATGGGGATGAATTAACTTTAAACTTATCTATTCTTGAGATTGATGTATATGAATAAATCAAAGGTATGGATTAGTTTACAATGTTCAAAGATCACATCAATTATTATACTCTAAGGGTTAGTTTTACAATTATTGATGGTGTTGATCCTCTATTTAGAGGAAATAAGAATGTAAAGGAAAGTGGAGCAGAATTGTTGGCATCATCAGTTGGAACTATCTCATACTAGTTGATAGTCTTGAACTTGGAAAATGTGTATAATATCAAGAATAATTATTTTTTAACAATTTTTTATCAGTTTTTTGATGTTTTTCCCAATAATTTATCTAGTTTTCTACCCTATAGAAAAATAGAATTTATAATTTATCACATAACAGGGACCAATCCGATCCCACTTCTATCTTATTGGATTACACAAACAATATAATGGTAGTTGAGAGTACAGTTAGAAGAGTTGGAAATAAAAGGGTTCACTTGTCCTAGTACGTATCCTGGGGTAGTACCTGTTCTTTTTTTGAAAAAGTTAGTTAAAACTATTAGAATTTTTGTGGATTATAATAATAATAATCACGTTATGATAATTAATTAATATCCTATTCTATGAATTAGTAACAAATTTGATCAATTTAGGGAAGCCTATTGTCTCTCTAAAATTGACACGGGTTCATGATATCCCCAACTATGGGTTTATAAGGAGTATATTCCAAATACATCTTTCAAAAGTAGATATTTACATTATGAGTATGTGGTTATGACATTAGGTATTATGAATACAGTAGTTTTATTTATTAAATTGATGAATCAGATATTTTTTAGGTATCTATATTATATTGTGGTGGTGTTTTTTGATGAAATACTGGTGTATTCTAGGATAAATGTTGATCATGGAAAACACATGGAGATAATTTTGGGTATCTTGTGGGATCATCATATGTATGTAAAATCTTCAAAGTGTTATTTTTGGATATACTACGTACATTTACTTTTCCATTCTATCTCTAAAAAAGTTGATTCTATGGATCCATAAAAGATAGAGGAAATTATCTCTTGGAAACTACCAAAGAAGTTCTTTGAGATATGTAGTTTCCTTGGCCTTGATAGTTATTACAAACTTTTTTTTCATGAATTTTGATGACTATCTTCACCAATGACAACTTTGAAAAGGAAAAGGATCACATTCCAATAGAAGGACCAATGTATAAGGTATTTTTATGATCTTAAATTTCACCTTACATCAGAACAAATATAAAATTTCTATAATGAGGAAAAGGAAATGTTGTGTATTATGATGCTTTAAGATCTGGGTTTGAGTGTGTTATCATGTAGAGAGATCATATAATTTCTTAGGGTTCATAGTAGTTTTGGTTTCATAATAAGAACTACCAAACACATGATTTGTAATTTTTTTATGTGGTTCATGCTTTGAATACTTGGACCCATTATCTTTTTAGTAATAAATTCATGGTGTTTACGAATCATAAGAGCTTAAAACACATTTTTGCACAAAGATATTTGAATCTGAGACAAATAATATGGATGTATTATCTCAAAATTTTTGACATTGACTTAATGTATACACAAATTGAAGGGAATCTATTATAGTTGTATTAAGAAAAAAAAGTCATATAGTCAATTAGAGAAATAGGATTCAGATCAATGGATGTCAATGTCAGTGACTGCAGAAATGCACTTGGATTATGAAGATCAAGGTAGTGTTGTTGTTTTCTTCTTGGTTTTGTTTACTCCTGATTTGGTAGAGAATGTTAAATAGGCACAGACATCTAATTATGAATGTGTTTTGATGAGGTAAAAACTAAAGTGTGGGGTAACCATAGGGGTATGGAATCATGAAAAAATACCAGTGTCTTCATTTTGATATTGTATAGTTTTACCTTTGTCATTTCAGGAAGAACTTCATCACGATTATCACCATTTGAGATGGTCTCTTCATCCTAGAATAAAAAAGATGTATATGGAATTAGAAGAAAATTTTTCTTAGGCTAGTATGAAAAGAAAGGTGGATTAGTTTTCTTAGATGCCTCACATACTATTAAGATAAGGTAGAGAACAAACAGTCAGTGGGTATGATGTAGACATTACGAATTCCCATAATGAAATTGGTGTAGATAGCTATGTATTTTTTAATAGTTTTACCGAGGACAGTTTATAAACCCGATTCAATATGGTTGGATAATGTGAAAAATTCAACCCATTTCATGAATCCAATATGTTGGAGGACTTATCAAAGAAATATATCCTAGAAGTTGTAAAGTTTTATGGTGTTCCAGTCTTTATTTTATCTTATAGAGACCCCAATATATCATTTTTTGAAATCTTTACAACATGCCTTGGGACTCAGTTGACTATAAGCATGAGGTATCTTCCTCAAATTGATGTACAATCTTAAATTATGATCTAAACATTAGAGTATAATATTAGGTATTTTGTAATAGATTTTGCTGGTTCTTTGGAGGAGCACATACCATTAGTGGAGTTCTCATTCAATAATAGTTATCAGGCCTTGATATATATGTATCCTTATGAAGCATTGTATAGGAATCCTTTTTATTCTCTGATTTATTAGGTGGAAATATGTGAGACTTAACTAGTTGGATCAATCCTTGTAAAAGGGACAATAGATAAGATTTAGTTAAGCAAAAAGAGGATGGAGATGACACAGATTCGTCATAAATCGTATGCATATCGTAGTTGATGGAATATTTTATTTTAGTTAAGTGATTATTGGTTCTTAAGAATCCATTAAAGGGTTATTAAATGTCATTTTGGGAAGTATAGAAGGTTATCTTCCCAATACATAGGACCTTTTGAGATATTTGAATGGTTGGATGAGGTGGAATATTCTTTGTCTTTATCACCGAGGTTCAATTCACTATATAATCACTTTTTTGTATCTCAATTGAAGAAGTATTAACCTGACCCTGAACATGTGATTTTTATGGGATCATGTTGACCTAGATCTAGATACTATGGTCGATCATGAGATGGTATGGATTCTGGATAGGCAAGAGAAAGTTTTTCATGGGAAAATCATCATCCCAGTGTGGGTTTTATGGAAACATGTTTAGATTCAGGAAGAAAATTGGGAGCATGAAAAGGAAATGATGGAGAAATGTCTAGAACTCTATAATTACATCTCTAGATTTATACATTTTTTGGGTGAGAAGACCAATGGCGGAGAAAATATATCACCCCCAGTTTTAGGTATTTGACCCTTTATTTATGTATTTTATGTATATAAATATATCGGGCTATGTTTCAGGAGGTTCAGAGGAGATTTGGGATGTTTATTTATGTTTTTCTATTAGTATAAGGTTTGAGAACGATTAATAGAAACTATAAAAAACCTCTATTAAACTGTGAAACTGAAATATTAGACATTGGAAGGGCACATTTTTAGGTTCACAGTTTGGCCAAACCATGAAAATTATCCATATAAACCACGTGATAATGGATATTGGAGTATATCATGGTTATAACATGGTTTTTCTCCCTATTCTATCTAACCGTGTGAGGTGTGCTTGGAGGCAGTGACTCATGCACGATTAGTGAACAATATTACACTATTGGAATAGGGGTTTTTTTCCAACACTTATATACCAATGGTTTTATTAAACCATTGGTATATAAGAGTTTTACCAATGGTTTTCTTAAATCGTTGGAAAAACTGGGTGCAGGACACCCTTTACCAATGGTTCACTAGAACCATTGGTAAAGGGGTCTAAATACCCCGCCTTTACCAATGGTTTTTAAAAACTATTGGTAAAGGTTTTCCCCAATAACCCCACGCGGCCCTTCTCCTCTCCCCCATTCGGATAGAGCCCTAATTTGATAGCACCTCTCCCCCACGATCGAGCACCTCTCCCCATTCGGACAACACCTCTCCCCTAAAATCAGAGCAGCTCTCCCCCATTTGGACAACACCTCCCTTGGGTTCATCTTGATTCCTCCATCCAAACAGTTGGAATCTCGGCTTCCCCCATCCAAGCTGCTGAATCTTCATCTGAACCATCCCAAATTAGGTATTTTCTAAAGTGGTACCTTATTTTCATTGTAATCAATCTAATATTTCAGTTTTAAGTTTTGATTTTGATGTGTATATGTTTTTTTCTGTCTTGATTTAACCTAGAAAACCCTTTTATATTTTTTCATCGAAACCATAGAAAACCCTTTTATATTTTTTAGTTATCAGTTAAATTTATCATATAATTATATTAAAATGTTTTATAAATATAATAGATAGTTATAGACCTCTTGGTGTTCACCTACATGAATTGTATCTCACACGTTGTTCGAGATTCCATTGGGTACCCAAATATACTACATGATTATATGTTTAGATAAGGGGAATAACCATTTAATAGATGAATGACAACTCACATGACATAGGATGGAGCCTGTAGCAGATGATTGGTGTGTAGCTCAAGAAGCTAGGTCGAATTTTAGAATTTATTGAGCCTCTTGTATAGTACTACTTCATACTTGTTGTAACTATTTTTTTCTTCTTAATACATGGAATACATTACCATCATTCAGTTTATGATTCATTTATTAGTTGGTATTATTGATTTGGTTATTTTCATCCATTTCCAATATTTTCCCATTGTTACCTTTCTTCTACATTTTAACTGATAATATTAAAATTGTGCAACTTAGGTAATGAGGGAATAGTCTCCCCTAGACACACCAAAGGCTCTCCCTATTAGTCAATAACATTTGGAATTTTGGTAGATGTGATTGAGGCCATGTGGTCATCTAGGTTCGGGTCACTAATGAGTGTCATCATGGTTTGGGACGTCAAAATTCCTAGATATCGTTTTTATATGTGTTTCTAATCAAATCCATACCTATAACTATTGAAGGTCCCTCTTAAAAATCAATTGGGATATGATTCAATGAATACACCCTACCAACCTATGACCTATGGCCCCAAACCTAGGTTCCATTAATCCATGGTTAAGGTGAAACTTCATGACTCCATAACTACTTTTGATGTGATTCTCATCCAACTCAACATCCTGATCTCCCTAAAGAAGTTAAAGTATAAAACTCATGTACTCCCAATATGGCACTTAAGGATTATGTATTCTTTGATCCACTTCCAATATCTTACTGGGAAATCCTTGAATATAGGAATTAGAAATTTTGCATCTTATTTTCTTATATACACTGTTTTTTGTTGTGTTTCTTAATATGATTCTCATATAGAGTAATGTGTCAGTTATGATTTTATATAAACTAAACAACTATAATTCACCTAAATATTTTTTTTATTTAACTTCAATATTATTGACTTGATTTGAAATGACATATTTTATTTTTTTTACTGAATGGATAGAAGTTGGATGTACGAAACTGATTGGATTTTAACCAATTTTTAAAATAATTTGAACAACTTTTTAGATTTTTCATTTGATAGGGCTTCAGATAGTGGTCACATACACTTCCCATGTTCTAATTGTGTTAGAAGACCTTGGTTGAGTCATGAAGCAGTTAGCTATCATATAACCAAATATGGTTTCCAAAAAAACTATTATATGTGGTATCCTAATGGAGAGAAAATGGAATCTCAAAATGTTGATGATAATAATGATAGGACTGAATTAGAGAGTTTGATATATGATCGGTTTCCATCTATTCAGCATCATGAGAAGGAAAGGATGTCCAACCAACAAGATTTCTATACAAGCAGACATGATGTGTCCAATGAAAATGATGATGTTGATAGGGTGAAAAAATTGAATAATTCTATGACAACTCAAGTATATCGACAATGTGGTAAAAAGAAAAAGTTGGAATTTTTAATCTGATTGTTTCAGGGGAAAACTATGTATGGTATTTCAAATACTGTAATCGATTACATTCTTACCTTCTTGAAGGACTTAATTCTAGATGATGCAGATATTCCCTTAAACCACTATATGTAATGGAAGATAGTTGATGAACTTGGATTCTAACAAAAACCAAGCTTTCCCGAGTGATTGCAGATTATTTTGGGAGGAAACTGCTAAAAGAAATGATTGTATCAAATGTGGAACCTCCCAATGGAATCCAAAAGATGATGGAACACCATCTCGTGTGTCAAAAAAATTAATTCGGCACTTTCCATTGATCCCAATATTACAAAACCTTTTCATGTCTGATTAAATATCTGTAATAATGCGATGGCATGACACCGAGAGAAAAAAGTAGAATGAAGAGTTGGCTCACCCTGCAGATGGATTTTCATGGCAGCGATTTGATGCTCGATATCCTAAATTTGCAGCTGACATGCGTAATGTGATACTGGGTCTTTCATTTGATGGTTTTAATCCATTTGGGAAAATTATTACTTCGCACAGCACATGGCTGGTTTTCATACACATTTATAACCTTCCCCATTGTTGTGTATGAAAAATCCTTACACTCTCTTGATTATACTAATATCTGGACCTTATGATCCTGGAAATGATATAGATGTATAGATGCAACCGTTAATAAAAGATTTGAAACTTCTTTGGGATGTGGGTGTTCCCACATACAATTCATGTTCGAAAGACATATTTCAGATACGTGTTGCGCTTATGTGGACTATCAATGATTCTCCTGCTTATGCAATGATGCCTAGATGGAGCACAAAAGAAAAATTGTCATACCTTGTTTGTATGAAGAATACTCGATTGAGAATACTAAAATATCATCATAGTTTTAGTTTTATGGGACATCGATTATTCTTTCCAATGAACCATCCATATAGAAACAATCGTCAAAGATTTGACAATACCATGGAGAATGATGATCCACCTCAGCGTATGCCTGGAACTGATGTTCCTGATGAATTGAAAGATTTTAGTTACTCATTTGGGAAGGGTGTAATGAAATCTAGAAAGAGGAAAAATGTTTCCAATGATATCTGTTACAATTGGAAGATGAAGAGTATATTCTTTGAGTTGTCGTATTGTTCAACCAACTTGTTACGTCATTTCTTAGACGTAATGCACATTGAAAAGAATATATGTGAAATGTTTCTTTCAATTATTCTAAATGTAAAGGGGAAGACAAAATTTGATTTATGATCTCAGCGTGACTTGGTAGATTGGGGGATCAGACCAAAATTGCATCCTATCTGTATTAGTGAAAATAAATGGAAAGTTCCATGTGCTTCTTATGTGATGACACCTGCTGAAAAAAATCAATTTCTGGAAGTGCAAGAGACTATTAAAGTTCCTGATGGCTATTCAAGCAATATATCAAAATGGGTCAATGGAAAATAGTTGAAGCTAAAATCTTTGAAGACTCAAGATTATCACATCCTTTTGCATGAGTTGATTCCAATAGCAATTCGTTATCTCTTTTCCAATAATGTAAGAGTCTAAGTTATTCGGTTTTCCTATTTGTTTAGAGATCTTTGTGCTAATAAGTTTTTCAAATACTTACAAAAACTATTTTCAGAGACACCATTAATTTTTTACAAGTTAGAGAAAATATTCCCTCCATCATTTTTTAAATGCATGTTGAATCTGACTATCCATCTTCCAACGGAAATACATCTTAGAGGACCTATTTCTTTCCGTTGGATGTATCCAACAGAAAGAAACATGTACACATTGAAATAATATGTTCCGAACAGGAATTATCCCGAAGGTTCTTTTGTGAATGGTTACTCGGCTCAAGAATATATGGATTTCTGCTCAATGTATTTGTCTGATCTTACTAGGATAATAAATAGACCAATGAGAAATAAAGAAGAATAGTATGAGAAAATTGAACCCAGTTTTCCATCACTTCCTTAGACTTGAGGAATTTCGGGATCATATACATTGACGACATTAATCCTTGAAGAGCAAGAGATGTCACATCGTATAGTGTTGTTAAATTGTGATTTGTTCGAAGAGTATATAAAGTAAGTAAATTGTACATGTATCTCTTATCTTATATCTTGTAATTTTAAATATTTGTTAAACTATTATTATTTTTATCTACAGTGAACATAAAGAATTGATATATAGAAAGTATCATTCTTTATCTTTCAGAAGGAAAGAGACTTTTCATAGTAAAGGGTTTTCTGCTTGGTTGAAATTGAAGGTAAAAATATTTTTTTAATAACTAAATAAAAATAATATTTAATTAAGTTTACTATTTGTTTATATTTTAGGTATCGAGTTTGCCTACAGACTCTATTTCTGAGGAAATAAGAGCTTTGGATTTTGGTCCTCATTCCATGGTTTGTGCTTGTAAATCACTTATGATCAAGGGATACAAATTTATTATCACTAAACAAGTAAGAAACAAGAAAACACAGCATGATGGTGTTATGATAACTACTATAATAGACTGTTATTCCAGTTCATCCGATAATATACCTCGTTCTGAAAATGTAGCTTATTATGGAGTCATGGAGAAAATAATAATTTTTTATTATTACTCGCTTGGTCGAGTCACGATGATGAAATGTCAATGGTTTGATTCAATGACTAGGAAAGGCACCTTTATTGATGATTGGGGATTTTGTGTTATTGACATGACTCAGACTCTTGCCACTGATGAGTCATATGTATTGGCATCAATGGTGAAACAATTTTTTTATGTCAAAGATCATCATCAACCGAAATTAGATGTAATTATTGAAGTAAATCCTAGACATGTTTTTGATGATGGTGATGATGAATTTGACACTATCTCTACTAAAATTGGAAGAAATCTGTTTATTACTTATGATGACTCCAATAGCTCAATTGTTAGAGTTGATTGTGAACTCGAAGTTGTGTTGGGAAATATATAGAATCATACTATCGTGTTCTCACCTACATGTTTCACCAACATCATTCAGAGTGTGTATCCTAGTACTTACCTTAAAACCACGATAAGTATTCTCTTTCTTTCTATTTTTTTATCAGAATGGTTTTTCTATATTTTTTTTGGGTTAAACATTAGTTATCTATTTCTAATTACTTCCATATTTGTTTTCATTATAGGAAATGACACCCATTGAAGAGATGTGGCAGAAAAAGATGACAAAAAATAATCATCTCATGACACAGATGGGCGTTCCTCCACTCATCCTTGTTGTGAGTATTTTATTTCAAATATATATATTTCAATAACTTATAATATCATGTGTTTACCTTTGTGTTAAACTTGTTTTCAGGATCCACCCCCTATATGAGAGATATCTGATGAGGAGCATGATATTGCTCCTAGTACAGAGGCTGGTGGTAGGTGGGGGGGTGTTAGAGTTAGACGATCATCTGGTGGTCCTGGTACTGAGGCCGGTGGTACGAGGGCTCATGGTGTGAGAGTTAGACGATCCACGGGTCATACCCGATTGGACTATTCCCCGACCACAGATGTATCTTCTACACCCCATTTTGATCCTGGTGTGTCTTTAGGGACACACGTGATATTTAGGCCTTCAATGTTTACACTACTAGTTGGACAGAAGTCTGTTCCATCATCTTTTTCTTCTAGTTCATTATCTCCGAGCTATTATATTCCACCTTCTTCTACTCCTGCTCCGACACAGTATGTGGATGAGGAGCGTACACTGAAGGACACTCCACATATACAGGACATTCCTTCATCTTATGCGCATCCAGTGAATCCCATTGATCGGACTACCACAGGTATATTTATATAACTCTAACAAATTTTTATCCCAAAATTTATTTTTATTATAACTTGTACTGATATTTTTTTTCTTTAATAACATATTCATCTACTGATAAGAGGCGGGGGAGGGGGAATACTCGCTTGAATGCGGTATGGAACCACCTGACATAGTTGATTTTTGAATACAATGATGATGGACAGATGATTGATAAAACTGGGTAGGAATGTCGGAGTTTTTTGGCGATGCTAGTTAAATACTCTGACATCATTCCGGTCAGCCCTCTCTCTTGGAGACATCTGACACACGAAGTCAAGGATAATGTGTGGGCACAAATATGGTTAAAAAAACTATTGGATTTAATGTAGTATTTTTTCGTATTTATATGAATTAATCTATTGGGTGTGTGCTTTGGTCTTTGACCAAAGCATTACCTTTTTTAAAAAAAATCTATTAGGTGTCAGCTTTGTTTTAACTTCCCTGATGGAAAAGGTGAATGACCATCATGTTTAAAGGATATAGGAGAGCTTTGGAGAGCTTATAAGCATGAATTGTATGTTGGATGGTGTGATAGAGTGGGAATAGAGTTGGTGACAGTACCTATCGTGGATGACTACTGGATAGAGAAATATTTCCAAATGATTACCCATTGGATGACTTCCAAATTTAAGTATTAATCACATTTGAGGTATTTAAATGACAGTTTTCATAGTTTTCAATAATACTATATTATTTATTATTAAACATTATTTTGAAATCTTCTGAAAAAACAAAAAAAACATTGATTCAAAGTAACACCTCTACACTTTGGGGTGCACTAATATGTCAGATCATGAGAGGCAGCTGGTATGATATAGTTGTTTATAATTTATCTTTAGTACTTCCCCTTTTTATTGCTTCCTACTTAAATTATGTGATTTATTTAATATTGAATATATGATTATACTTTCATTTTATATTGTTTCAATGTCATTACAGAAGCATAAATTGAATATTGAATGACGTCTCCCTCAAGAAAATTTTTTTTGCTCGAGTAGAAGGAAAAAAGATGGAACTGTGGTTAATGAACCGACACAAGAAAATATTGTAAGTTTTAATTTGTTTATTTCAAAGTTTAATATCTATTTTGAAATTTAATAATCTATTAATATATTTAACCGTCTGCTTTAGAGGCCCTTGATGCCCAGGAACCTGAAAATTTAGGGCCACACGATCATTTATATCAGGTTTTGTGAGATGAGCACTCTGGTCGAGTACGCTACCGACCTGGTAAGAATATATTCCCAACGAGGTATTTTTCCTCTCAAGGTATCCATTATAGTACCACCGAGTTGGAAAGGGTTAAGGAGAATACAAGACAGTCTGATAAAGGGGTCACAGAGTTGGAAGAACATGTTCAAATGAGGGAGAAAGAATTTATGAAACTGATTAATGATTTATCTTCATCACTTCCACCAAAGGATAGAGCGGCTTGTCAGCCATATATGTCGTCGATGGGTGCATTATGCAATGCACCAGGCGGGAGTTCTAGTGGCAGTCGAGATGATGGCATTCCTGGTGATGATGAGGATGTTGAAGTGGATGAGGGTGAGGATTAAGATGAGGACGAGGGTGAGGATGGGGCCGAGGGCGAGGATGGGGCCAAGGATGAGAATGGAGATGATGATGAGGATGAAAAAAAAGATATAGATGGTGGAGAGGATGAGGCTGATGATGATAGTGGTGATGGTGATGGTGACCAGGAGCAGATTGATCCATTTCATTTTTGAATTCAGTATAACTCTTTATTTTTTAACCTGTTTTTTCACTCTGGTATGGATATTTTTTAATTCAGTATAACTCCTTATTTTTTACCAAATATGGAATCCTAATGATGTTATAATGGTTTATGGGGCTTCTGGGGCTTGTTCAGAGCTCGGAACCCCGATCGACATAGAAAAACACTATGCCTCACGGTTAGTAAAAAAATTAAGTCCATCCCACAAGGTATATACCAACCATATATGGCTATATATTAGAATAAATGTGCATGATTTTACCCAACCATGCACCAGGGGAAGAACATCATGCACAATGTCTATAGTTTTAGCATAAGATATTATCACTGTTGTTGTACGATTTGCCTAACTGGCATACAAAAAACTGACCAAATGCATTTTGATTGTGTCGATACTTTAGAAAAAAGAACCATGAGTCATATGTGACATGTAAAAGTTAACCCCGCCTCAATACGAGGCACAATGTGGCTGGTACCACTCAAAGTGTCTCTCTTTTGCTTAAAATGGATAGCCTTTTAAGTAAAAACAACTGGCATATGGAAAACTGACCAAACGTATTTGGATTGGGTTGATAATTTAGGGAAAGGATCCATGGGTCATATGTGACATGTATGACTCAACCACGCCTCAATCCGAGGCACAGTGTGGCCAGTACCACTCAAAGTGTCTCACTTTTATTTGAAATGAAAAACATTTTAAGTGAAAACAACAACTGACATACGGAAAATGGACCAAATATATTCAGATTCTGTTGATACTTTAGCACAACGATCCATGGACATTTTTGATCTGTAGAAGTCAATACCGCATCAATATGAGGCACTATGTGTCCGGTACCACTCAAAGTGTCTCTCTTTTATTTGAAATGATCACAATTTTAAGTGAAAACAATAACTGGCATACGGAAAACCAACCAAACACATTCGGATTGTGTTGAAAATTTTGGAAAACGATACATGGGACATTTGTGACATATAAGAGTCAACCACACATCAATACGAGGCACGTTGTGGCTGGTAACACTCTAAGTGTCTCTCTTTCGTTTAAAATGGACAATGTTTTAAGTAAAAACAACTCTAATATGGAAAACCAACCAAACATATTCAGATTGTGTTGATACTTTAGGAAAATGATCCATGGGACATTTTTGACGTTTAGGAGTCAACCCTGCATATATCTGTGGCGCTTTGTGGACGGTACCACTCTAAATGTTTCTCTTTTGTTTAAAATGGATATCATTTTAAGTGAAAACCACAACTGGCATATAGAAAACCAACCAAACACATTCTTATTTTGTTGATACTTTAAGAAAACGATCCATAGGACATTTTTGACATGTATGAGTCAACCCCACATCAATCTGAGGCACGGTGTGGCCAGTACCACTCAAAGTGACTCTATTTTTTTAAATGGTCAATATTTTAAGTAAAAACAAATGGCATATGGAAAACCGATCAAACGTATTCAGATTGTGTTGATACTTTAGGAAAACGATCCAAGAGAAATTTTTGACATGTAGGAGTCAACATCGCATCAATCTGAGGCAACGTGTGGCCGGTACCACTCTAAATGTCTCTCTTTTGTTTAAAATGGACATCATTTTAAGTGAAAACAACAACTAGCATATGGAAAACAAACCAAACCCATTTTGATTGTGTTGATACGTTAGTAAAACAATCCGTGGGACATTTTTGACGTGTTCGAGTAAACCTTGCATCAATCCGAGGCACGGTTTGGCCAGTACCACTCAAAATGTCTCTCTTTTGTTTAAAATGGACATCATTTTATGTGAAAACAACAACTGGCATACGGAAAACCGACCAATCCCATTCAGATTGTGTTGATACTTTAGGAAAACGATCCATTAGTCCTATGTGATGTGTAAAATAAAATACTGCCTCAATCTGAGGCATAGTGTGGCCAGTATCACTCAAAGTATCTCTCTTTTGTTTAAAATAGACAATTTTTTAAGTAAAAACAACTGGAATACGGAAACCAAATGTATTTATATTGTGTTGATACTTTAGTAAATCTATCCATTGGTCATATGTGACATCTATGACTCAACCTCGCATCAATCTGAGGTGCGGTGTGGCCGGTACCACTCAAAGTGTCTCACTTTTATTTGAAATGGACAACATTTTAAGTGAAAACAACAACTAGCATACGTAAAACTAACCAAACGCATTCATATTGTGTTGATACTTTAGGAAAATGATCCATGGGACATTTTTGACATGTAAAAGTAAACCCCGCATCAATCCGAGGCACAGTGTGGCCGGTACAACTCTAAATGTCTCTCTTTTGTTTAAAATGGACAATGTTTTAAGTAAAAAAAAATGGCATATGAAAAACTAACCAAACGTATCCGGATTGTGTTGATACTTTAGTACAAAGATAAATGGAATATTTTTGATGTGTAGGAGTCGACCCCGCATCAATCCGAGGTGTGGTGTGGCCGTTACCACTCTAAATGTCTCTCTTTTGTTTAAATGGACATTATTTTAAGTGGAAAAAACAACTGGCATACGTAAAACCAACCAAAAACATTTGGATTGTGTTGATACGTTAAGAAAATGAGCCATGAGAAATTTTTGATGTTTATGAGTCAACCCTGCATCAATATGAGGCACGGTGTGACCGGTACCACTCTAGGTGTCAATCTTTTGTTTAAAATGGACAATTTTTAAGTAAAAACTACTGGCATACAGAAAATAGACCAAACATATTCATATTGTGTTAATAATTTAGGCCAAAGATCCATGGGATATTTTAGACATGTAAGAGTCAACCTCGTATCAATCAGAGGCACAGTGTCGCTGGTACCACTCTAAATGTCTCTCTTTTGTTTAAAGTGGACATCATTTTAAGTGAAAACAACAACTGGCATACGGAAAACCAACCAAACACATTCAGATATTGTTTATAATTTAGTAAAATGATCCATGGAATATTTTTTATGTGTAAGAGTTAACCCCGCATCAATCCAAGTCACGGTGTGACCGGTACCACTCTAAATGTCTCTCTTTTGGTTAAAATGGACATAATTTTAAGTGAAAACAAAAACTGGCATATGGAAAATTGACCAAACACATTTGGATTGTGTTTATACTTTAGGAAAATGATCCATGAGTCATATGTAATGTGTACGAGTCAACCTCGCCTCAATCTGAGGCACAGTGTGGCCGGTATCACTCAATGTGTCTCTCTTTTGTTTAAAATGGACACTATTTTAAGTAAAAACTACTAGAATATGGAAACCAAACAAATTCGGATTGTGTTGATACTTTAGGAAAACGATCCATTGGTTATATGTGATGTGTACGACTCAACCCTGCATCAATCTGAGGCACGGTGTGGCCAACACCACTCAAAGTGTCTCACTTTTATTTGAAATGGACAACATTTTTAAGTGAAAACAACAACTGGAAAATGAAAAACAAATCAAATGCATTTGGATTGTGTTGATACTTTAGGAAAACAATACATGGGAAATTTTTGATGTGTAAAAGTCAACCCCATATCAATTCTAGGCATAGTGTGGCCAGTACCACTCTAAATGTCTCTCTTTTGTTTAAAATGGACATCATTTTAAGTGAAAACAACAACTGACATACAGAAAACAGAACAGATTTATTCAGATTCTTTTGATACATTAGAAAAACGACCCATGAGTCATTTTTGATGTGTATGAGTAAACCATGCCTCAATCTGAGGCGCGGTGTGGCCGGTACCACTCAAGGTGTCTCACCTTTATTTGAAATGATCATAATTTTAAATGAAAACTACAACTAGCATATGGAAAACAATCCAAACACATTCAGATTATGTTGAAACATTAGTAAAACATTCCATTGGTCATTTTTTATGTGTAAGAGTCAACCCTGCCTCAATCTAAGGCACGGTGTGGCCGTTAGCACTCTAAGTGTCTCTTTTGTTTAAAATGGACACGATTTCAAGTAAAAACAACTGACAGACGGAAAACTAACCAAACGTATTAAAATTGTGTTGATACTTTAGAACTACAATCCATGGGTCATTTTATGACATGTATGATTCAACCAATCCTCAATACAAGGCCCGGTGTGGCCGGTACCACTCAAAGTGTCTCACTTTTATTTGAAATGGACAACATTTTAAGTGAAAACAACAACTAGCATATTAAAAACCAACCAAATGAATTCTGATTGTATTGTTACTTTAGGAAAACTATATGTGGGACATATGTGACATGTACGAGTCAACCTCGCCTCAATATGAGGCATAGTGTGGCCGGTATAACTCTAACTATCCCTCTTTTTTTTAAAAAAAATGAACACCATTTTAAGTAAAAACAATTGGCATACAGAAAACCAACCAAATGTATTCGGATTGTGTTGATACTTTAGCACACCAATCCATGGTCCAGTATCCCACAATCCACTTCTCATGTGAGGAACTCCTACACCTATTCTAAAACACATGACATTTAATACGCCAAGGACATATTTATTCCCTAAGTCACACAAGCTCATTGATACACACCCATTATCATCATCACTAAGTTCAAAGACACCCGCCCCAAACCATGGCATTATATTTGTGTTTGGTTGAATTCATTTATTCATTTCCTTATTTTCGGTTATTAGATTCTAATTTCTAAATTCATTCATGTATGTGTTATAAAAAATGAAATTTGTATGTATTCTTAATTCTGTATCACATATAATTACATATTCAGTTTATAATGTATTGTATTCATAACTGATTATTAAATTATATATCCTCCTAATTACCAGTTTTGAATTATTTATCCTTATTATGTATTGTATTTTATGTATTCTTTACAATTCACACAACAGCACACAGAGCAGGCTACTGTGTGAATTTTACAACAAAGCCTATACAAATGGTTTTAAACCATTGGTATAGGTTATGTATGTATTTCCTTTACCAACGGTTTAAACCATTGGTATAGTAGTGAATGGAAGACAAAAAAATATATATTCCAATGGTTTTAAAACCATTGGCATATGTGTTGTATAAGAACACTATTCCTATGGTTTTATAAAGCCGTTGGGATTGAGTATATTTCTTATCATATACCAATAGTTTATCTCAAACCGTTGGTATATGTCTATTGTCAAGGCTTACTAGGGTACGGTTTCTAAAACCATTGGTATGATTTGTACCAATTGTTCTCCACCCTATACCAATGGTTTTCAACCATTGGTTTTTTTGGGATTTTGAGGGTTTTAAGGGTTTTTAGATATTTTTTCATTTTTTAGGTTTATAGTGTTTTTTTTGGTTTTTTAGGGGTTTTAAGTGTTTTTATGTTTTTTTTGTTTTCTTAAGAGTTTTAAGGATTTTATGTTTTTTACCTTTTTAGGTATTTTTGGGGATTTTTTTACAGTTTTTATGGTTTTTTGGGGTTTTTAGGGATTCATAACAGTTTCAGGGGGGTGGTTTTTAGAGTTGTTGGAGAATTTTTAGGTTTTTAGGGGTAGTAAATGTTTTTATATTTCATGGTTTTCTTATAGTTTTCAAGGGTTTTTATGTTTTTAGGGATTTATAGTAATTTTTTATGTTTCTTAGGTTTTTAGGGTATTTAGGTTTTCCGAATTTTAGGGGTTTTAGGGTTTTTAGGGTTTTTAGGGTATTTATGGTTCTTAGGATTTTTGTGGGTTTTTTTGGATTTTAGTGATTTTTATTTTTTTAGGGGTTTAAAGGTTTTGTAGAGTTATTTTTTGTTTTTAGGTGTTTAAAGGGGGTGTAGAGGTTTTTTTTGGTTTTTATGCTTTTAGGGTATTGAAGTTTTTTAGCGGTTTTAGGGTTTTTAGAGTTTTTAGGGTTTTATTGTTTTTTAGGGTTTTTAGAATTTTTGGGTTTTTAGGAGTTTTATGTTTTTTAGGGTCTTATGGTTTTCCTAATTCTTTTCTCATTTTAATTGTTTTTACATTTTTTATAATTTTTAGTTCATTTTTAGAATTTTTATGGATTTTTAGTGTTTCTATGTATTTTTAGTGATTTTGGGCTTTTCAGGTTTTAGGGTTTTTAGTGTTTTTTATCATTTTTTGGGGTTTAAATTGTTTCCTTGTTTTTATGTTTTGTTATGGATTTTCATGGTTTTTATGGTTTTTACATTTTCAATGATTTTTGGGAATTTATTTATGATTGTTCTGGGTTTTAGAAATTTTGAAAGGTTTTTGGAGTTTTTTATGGTTTTTTATGATTTCTTGGTTTTTTAAATTTGTCGGTTTCTTTTATTTTTTAGAGGTTTTAAGGTTTTTTAGAGTTTTTAATGTTGTTATAGGTTTAAATAATTTTTATAGTATTTTTTGGTTTAGTGTATTATGTGTTTTTATGGTTTTGAGGGGTTTTATGGTTTTTACGAGTTTTGCGGTTTTGGGGGGGGTGTAGGGTATTTGATGTTTTTAGGTTTTTAGGGGTTTTAAGTGTTGTTAGGTTTTTTAAATTTACATTTGGTTTTCACAGTTTTAGTTTTTTATATTTTTAGGTATTTTTGGGATATTTTAGGATTTTTATAGTTGTTTAGGTTTTTATGTTTTTTATAGGTTTTAGTTTTTTTGGATATTTACTTTTTAAAAGGAATTTTAGTTTTTTAATGATTTTAGAGGTTCAAAGGGATTTTATAGTTTTTAATGTTCTTTTAGGATTTTTATAGATTTAGTGTTTTTAAATATTTTTAATGGTTTTATGGTTTTCCATTTTTTACTCTTTTTATAATTTTTAGGGTTTTCTGGTTTTTAATTTTTTATAGGATTTTAATGTTTTCTTAGGGTTTTTAGGTTTTTCAGGTTTTTATGTTTTTAGGGATTTTTAAGAATTTTTTAGGATTTTATGGGTTTTAGTGTTTTTTGGGATTTTGGGGGGTTTTAGGGATTTTTTGGGATTTTGGTAATTTTGGGGTTTTAGGGGTTTTATGAGTTTTAAGGAATTTTATGGATTTTTAAATTTTTAAACCTTTTTAAGGGTTTAAATGGTTTTCATTGATTTTAGTGGTTTTTAGGGGTTTTAGGGGTTTTAGGGGTTTTTTTTATTTTTATAGGTTTTTATGGGTTTAACTATTTTTATGGATTTTTTTGTGTTAGTTTTTTTAGTATTTTTAGGTTTTCTAGGGGTTTAAGCGTTTTTAGGTGTTTTATGTTTTTCTTCGATATTTTCAAGATTTTTATTATTTTTAATATTTTAGGGTTTTTAGGGATTTTTTATGATTTTTATGGATTTTTTGGGGTTTTCAGGATATTGAGTGTTTTTAGGGTTTTTAAGGATATTAGGGTTTTAATCGTGTTTTTAGATTTATAACACTTTTTAGGGGTTTAAAGTGTTTTTTTAATTTTTAGTGATTTTTAGGGATTTATGGAGTTTTATGGTTTTTAAAGGTTTTTTTGGGTTTTTATTTTTTAGGTGTTTTAGGGTTTTAATAGTTTTTAGTGTTTGTATTATTTTTAGCGTTTTTTGGGATTTATGTGTTTTTAGGTTTTAATGTTTTCTTTGGGTTTTAGGGTTTTAGGGTTTTTATGTTTTTAGATATTTACTATTTTCTTGTATTTTTTTGGTTTTTAGGGTTTTTTGGGTTTTTTTAGGGTTTCTAGGGGTTTTTAGGGTTTTTAGGGTTTTTGTGATTTTTTTGTTTTTTAGCATTTTAAGTGTTTTTAGGATTTTAATGATTTATTAGGGTCTTCAATATTTTTAGGGTTTTTTATGTTTTTTTGAGATTTTAGGTATTTATATTTTTTTTATTTTTTTAGCTTTTTTATGATTTTTATGATTTTTTTGGGGTTTTATGGTTTTGTTTGTTTTAGGGGTTTTTTTTTGTTTTTTAAGGTTTTATGGTGTTTTATATATTTGTAACTTTTTTATTGGTTTAGAAGGTCTTTTGATTTTTTACAGGATTTTTACGGTTTTTACAGTTTTTTATGCTTTTTAGGGGTTTTGTGTTTTTAGCGTTTCATGGTATTCTTAGGGTTTTTAGGTTTTTTTACATTTTTAGTTGTTTTAAAATCAATTTTTTTGTATTTTTATAGTTTTTAGGCTTTTAGGTATTTTTAGTGTTTTTTGGGTTTTTTGGATTTTTGGTTTTTTTATGTTTTTAGAGTTCTTTAAACATTTTTAGGGGTTTAATTTATTTTTAGAGTTTTTAGTTTTTTATGGTTTTTTGGGACTTTTGGGATTTTAACAGTTTTGGGGGTTTTATTGTATTTAGGATATTTTGGGTTTTTTAGGGTCTTATGGGTTTTTAACAATTTTATGTTCTTACAGGTTTTAAGTGTTATTAGGTTTTGAAGTATTTATTAGGGATTTTCAATATCTTTAGGGGTTTTATCTTGTTAGGAATTTATAGGTATTTTTAGGATTTTTAGGGTATTTCCGTATTTTAAGGGTTTCAATGGTTTTATTAGGTTTTAGGATTTTTTAGGGTTTTTATATTTTTAGGTTTTTTGGGGTTTTAAGTGTTTTAATGTTTTCTATGTGGTTATCATGTTTTTTATGGTTTTTTAAATGTTTTCATATTTTGTGTATTTTATTTTATTTTTTATATTTTTTAGGTATTTTAAGGGGTTGTGGAGTTTTAGTGGGTTTTTTGTTTTTTTAGTGTTTTTTTAGTTTTTTAGGGTTTTGATGTTTTTAGAGTTTTTTATTCAATTTAGGGGTCTGAAGGGTTTTTAAATTTTTAGTGGTTTTATGGTTTTATGGGTTTTAGGGTTTTTAAATGTTTTTAGCGGTTTATGGTTTTAGGGTTTTTAGTAGTTTCTAGTGTTTTCGACATTTTTTAGGATTTTTTGGGGTTCTAATAATTTATATGTTTTTAATGTTTTCTTAGATTATATTCAATGTTTTTTGGGTTTTTTTTTCATTTTTTGGGATTTTTATGGATTTTTAGTATTTTTATGGTTTTAGGGTTTTTAGGGATTTTCAAGTTTTTTTTAGCATTTTTAGTGTTTTTATGTTCATTTTTGGGTTTTTGGTTTTTGGTTTTTTAGTTTTTAGGGGCTTTAAATTATATATAATTTTTTAACATTTTAATGGGTTTAAAGGTTTTTAAGATTTTTTTAATATTTTTTGTGTTTTTAAGTAGTTTTAGTTTTTTTATGGATTATTGGAGTTTTTTTATTTTTAGGGAATTTAATAAATTTTATTATTTTTTAGGATTATTGGGGTTTAAGTGTATTTAGGTTTTAAACGGTTTTTAGGGCTTTTCATGTTTTTAGTCTTTTTTACATTTCTCATGATTTTAGGTATTTTTAAGAATATTTTTTTCCTTTAAGGTTTTTTTTGGGATTTGAGTATTTTTAGGTTCTTGTTAGGTTTTCAGTGGGTTTTAGGGTTTTTCATTTCTAGTGTTTTTAGGGGTTTGAAGTGTTTTTTTGTTTCTTAGGTTCTATTAGTGATTTCCAGATTTTTTATGGTTTTTTATGTTTTTAGGGATTTTATGATTTTATTTGGGTTTTTTGGGTTTTAATGGTTTTTATGGATTTGATGGTTTGATGGGTTTTTTAGGTAATTCATGGTGTTTATGCTTTTTTTTGTTTTTATGGTTTTTTAAAAAAATAGGATTTTTTTAATTTTTAGATTTTTTAGCATTTTTAGGTCCTTAGTGGTTTTTTTGAGTTTTTACTATTTTTTTGGGTTTTTATTTGTTTTAATGGGTTTTAAATATTTTTATGGGTTTTTATGGTTTCCTGTTTTTTAGGGGTGTTTATGGTTTTTATGGGTTTTGGGGTTTTTGTGATTTTTATGGTTTTTTCATTTTTAGGTTTTTAGGGGTTTTAAGTGTTTTAGGTTTTTAATGTTTTCATAGGGATTTTCTAGGTTGTTAAGGTTGTTTATTTTTTTGGGATTTTTTGGACCCTTCTATGATTTTTATTGTTTTTTAGATAATTTGAGGTTTTTAGGGGTTTTTAGAGTTTTTAGGTTTCTTATAGTTTTTTTTTGTTTTTTAGGGGTTGTAAAAAAATTTCGTTGTTTTATGTTTTCTTAGGGGTTTTCAGGGTTTTTATAGTTTTTTATGCTTCTATGTATTTATAAGGCGTTTTTAGGATTTTTATGGTTTTTATGATTTTAGGGGTTTTATGTGTTTTTCGGGTTTATTTGGGGTTTTCGGTTTGTAGGATATGTTTTTTGATTTTTTTTAACATTTTTAGGGTTTAAAACAGTTTTATGAGGTTTTAGTGGTTTTTTGTATTTTTTTCATTTTTTAAGGTTTTAGTGTTTTTAGGGTTTTTAGGTATTTTAGGGGTTTCAAGAGTTTTTAGGGGTTTTATGGTTTTTAGTGTTTTTTTGGTTTTTAGGGGTTTTAAGTGTTTTTGGTCTTTTATGGTTTTCTTATAGTTTTTTGGGTTTTAATTTTTTTTATGTTTTTAAGATCCTTTTTAGGATCATTATGGTTTTTGGGGTTTTTAGGTATTTTTGAGAGGGTGTTGGTGGTTTTTGGAGTTTTATGTTTATGGGGCTTTAGGTTTTTTTAGTTTTTTAGGGATTTTATGTGTTTTTTGAGTTTTTTTATTTTTTTGGGGGATTAAATGGTTTTTAGAGATTTTAGTGTTTTTAGGTTTTATATGGGGTTTTAGGGGTTTTAAGGTTTTAGTGGTTCTACGTATATCAGTGGTTTACGGATATTTAGGGTTTCAAACATTTTTTTGGTTTATTAGGTGTTTTATATCTTTTTAGTTTTTTAAGGTTTTCATTGGGTTTTTTAGGTTTTTTGGTTTTTTCGGTTTTTTGTGGTTTTTAATGTTTTTAAGGATTTTAAGAGATATTTTAGGATTTAATGGGTTTTTAGGTTTTAGGGATCTTGAGGGGTTTTAGGGATTTAAGGGTTTTAGAGTTTTTTATGTTTTTTAGTGGTTTTAAATGTTTTTATGTTTTTAAGGTTTTCTTAGGGTTTTTAAGGGTTTAAAGGTTTTCCTATTTTTAGTGATTTTTAGGGGTTTTTTTTATTTTTATGGGTTTCTAAGGATTTTAGCGGTTTTGAACGGTTTTAGGATTTTTAGAGTTTTTTGGGATTTTTCGATTTATTATTTTCTTGGGGTTTTAAGGTTTTTAGGGTTTTTAAAATTAATATTGGTATAATGGGTTTTTAATGTTTTTAGTAGGTTTTTGTGTTTTAATGTATTTTATGTTTTTAGGGGTCTTATGGCTTTTAGTGTTTTTAGGGTTTTTAGATTTTTTGGGGGTTTTCGCATTTTTAGTGTTTTTAAGGGTTTTAAGGTTTTTAATTGTTTTAAACTTTTTAATGTTTTCTTAGGGGTATTTATGTTTTTTAGGGTTCTTTATGTTTTTATGTTTTTTAGGAAATTTTTTGGAATTTTAGGGGTTTTTAGGGTTTCAGGGTTTTTTATTTTTAGGGTATTTATGGGTTTTATGGTTTTTTTGGGTTTTAAGTGGTTTTTTGTGTTTCTTAGTATTTTAAGGTTTTTTTTATTGTTTAACATTTTTAGAGGTTTAAAGGGTTTTTTTGAGATTTTTTAGTGTATTTTTAGGGTTTTTGTGTTTTAAGGTTTTAGGTGGTTTTATTGTTTTTAGTGGTTTTAGTGGTTTTGGGGTTTTTAAGGGTTTTAGAATTTTAATGCTTTTTATGGGTTTTACGTTTTTTTGGTTTTTATGGTTTTCCTATGTATCTTTAACGTTTCTCAACTTTAGTACATTTTTATGGAATTTATATAGCATTTTTTGGTTTTTTTAAAATATTTACTATTTATAGGTATATTTTGGTTTTTTTTATTTTTGGGGTTTTTTTGTTTTTTTTTTGAGTTTTAAGGGGTTTTAATGTTTTTTTAATGTTTTTTAACATTTTTTGGAGTTTAATGGGTTTTTATTATTTTTTTTGTTTTGGGTTTTTATGAGTTATTAGGGGTTTTATGGATTTTAGAGGTTTTATGGTTTTTAACATTTTTATGGTTTTTCTAGGTTTTTAGTGTTTTATGGTTTTTAAGTTTTTCTTAGGGGGATTCAGTGTTTTTTGGAATTTTTAGGTTTCTAGGTAATTCTCTATATTTCTTAATATTTTCTGGATTTTTAGGTTTTTTTGTGATTTTGAGGGTTTTTAGGATTTTTAGGGTTTTTAGGGTCTTCAATATTTTATGGGGGATTTTAGGGATTTAAAATGTTTTTATATTTTTAAGGTTTTATTTTGGTTTTTCAAAGATTTTATAGTTTTTTATGTTTTGAGGTATATTTGTGATTTTTTTTTATAGAATTTAGTGTTTTGGGTTTTTTTTTGTTTTTTTTTGGTTTTTATGGTTTTTTGGGGTTTAATGAGTTTTTTATTTTTAGTGATTTTAAAGTTTTTTATATTTTTAAACATTTTTATTGGTTTAAAGGGTTTTAGAGTTTTTAGTGGGTTTTATGGTTTTTGTGAGGCTATAGGGATTTTAAAACTATTTAAGGGTTTATGGTTTTTATTATTTTTAGGGTTTTTTCTTGTTTTTAAGGAAAAGAAGGCACGGAACCAAGCATGCTTAGTTCCTAAAAAATTATTTTAAAAAATTAAATGAAATTTGGTACAAGGGACATTTACAAACATGGGTTTGGGGATCACCCCACATATTTGATTCCATAAATGGCTCAAAAAATTGTAGGGTGATGAAGGACCACATCGTGCATCTTTCCTCAATATCTTTCTTAGAAAGCACATATTCCACAATATTCACATCCCTATATGCATGTGTGACATTGAGAGTAAGGCCTTGGGAGTCATTAAGATAAAAATCCATTGTGGAAGAAATCTCCAAGGAACCCTTTTATATTTGTTTTTGAAGGCCTCCACCGCCAAAATTGAATTAGATTTAATCAAAAGGTGATCCCACCAAAATTAAACTGAAAATTTGACCTCCTTCATAATTTTCAAAATATCCACCTCGTAAGAAGTTTCACTCTGAATAAAGTTGTAGAAGTGTCATTTAACAAAGCCTCTATACGTATGGAAAAACCCACCACATCCCGAAGTTCTGGGTGCACCCAAAGTCGCACTATCCACGTTGACTCTAAGACATAATTAAACTCGGGGAATCCACTAGATGAACTTTAGGTCAATGGATTATCACACCTGCTTGAAACACTAAGTGTGCGCAAAGTGATCATATCATTAGTATCATTATCCATTTAACCAGTTTGTATGCCAGGCATAGCATGAATGGCTTTAGGTATGGTTAGAACCCCTTCAATAAATTAGCTCCTTTTATTGGATAAGACTGTTACATTTTGTGAAAACCATGTAAATGAAATCATAGTGACAATGGATACCAACATTAGGTTGTGTAGTTTCTCATTGAGGCTTATGGAAGTAATATGTTTCTACAGATCAATCAGCTAGATTTGGTTTTTAGGGTTTTTTTTTCAGGTTTCAATGTTTTTCTAAAGTCATTTAACATTTCTAAGGGTTTATAAGTTTAATATTTTTTATTAGTTTTCGTATTTTTTAGGGTGTTTAGGAATTTTTAAGGTTTTTAGGGGTTTTTATAGTTTTTATGTGTTTTGGGATTTTATATTTATTAGGGTTTTTAAGTGTTTTTAGGTTTTTAAGGTTTTCTTAGGGGTTTTCAGAATATTTATTATTTTTTACATTTTTATGGTATTTTTATGAATTTTTTAGGACTTTTGCGGGTTTTGAAGATTTTGAGGGGTTTTAGGGTTTTTTATTTTTTGTATTTTATGGGTTTATTGAGTTATTAGGGTCTTATGGTTTTTATAGTACTTAAGATTTTTTATAGTTTTTAATGTTTTTAGGAGTTTAAAGGGGTTTTTGATATTTTTTTTGGTTTTTAGGGTTTTAATGGGTTTTTAGGGTTTTTAAGGTTTTTAGGGGTTTTATGGATTTTAGGGTTTTAGGGTTTTTTTTGGGTTTTATCATTTTTTACTTTTGAAGGGGTTTTATTTATTTAGGTTTTTAATTTTTTTCTAGGGGTTTTAGGGTCTTATGGGTTTTTTACGGATTTTTAAGTATTTTTTAGGATTTTTATTATTTTTAATGATTTTAGGGATTTTAAGGGTCTTTAGGGGTTTGGGGGTTTTAGGATTTTTTCATGATTTATGAATTTTAGGGGTTTTTATTGTTTTTAGGTTTTTATGGTTTTCTTAGGGTTTGATGAGGATCATGTTACACATGGGAATCGATGGGTTGAAGGGGTAATTGATGATGAGGGAGGAATGTACACAATTGCACCAGACCCTTTGCGATGAGTTGGTGACCCAATGACAAGAGACAGAACCAAGATAATGAAGGCGGTATTAAATTGGTTATTCATAGAATATGAAGGTGATGCTCAATACCCTTTATTAGGGGATGTAATTGAGCCTATATTTACATTAATTAATGCCTAAACATGCTTTTAAAGACCCATCCCTTAGTGTGCTATGAATTTCAAGATCACGCACCATGGAATCATCAAAGTGAAAAGTTGTGGGATTTTTTCCATTACATTCCAAAAATGTGTACTACTTGTGTCTTATAGTCTTGGCCATGTGAAAAAAAATTCAAAATCATTACATAGGATTTTTTACTTCTAGAAACTAGGTGTTAGACTTTTGTATCGATCTTTGGTTATAAATAGTCACCCTTTGTATGCTTTGAAAATCATGAATGAAGATAATGTTATTATGGTAAATTTTTTTTTTCTTGCTTAATTAGTGACTTATCAAACGATTGGTCATCCTTTCAGGTGTATTGGGGTTGTACATCTTCGATACAAGTTCTCTTTGGGTTCTACCTTGAAAAACCCTCTCCTTTCTTCCATATTTCCACCATTTATACCCTTCTCACTTGTTTTCTTTTAGATATCTTGGTTATAAACATGAAAATGTTGATCAAGATTCCAAAGAAACTTCCTAATAGGTCTTGTATCATGTATCATTTGGTATCATATCCCAATTTCAATAAATCGGGTTCATTGTTTTTTAATAACTTCTTCCATCTTCTTTTCTCTTTGAATCAGGTCAACAACAACACTTGTTTATTTTGTTATTCACCTATAAGAATAATTTATTTATAATTATTGATGTATATTTGTTTCGTATGGATTTCGGGGATGACCTCCTGGATGGGAGATTCAAACGTTCTGATCGGTTTCTAGTGGGTTTGTTCGTAGAACCGGAAACATCCAATGATTCCACATCCGTTTGGACCTACTTTCCAAAGGTAGGCGCTCATTAGCTTGTGGACTGATGAGGCTTAGGAATTTTCATTGGTCGAGAGGATGGGAGGTCGGACTCATCACACCTTTTGAGGGGAATTATTGTCTACTCCGGGACTCTCTTTATAGATTTAAGTTATGTTCGTGAATCCTTATTACATTACCAAGTATAAAATGAGCTTTCCTTTAGTTTTAACAATCAATGATTAAATATTAAAGAAGTTTAGAGAATCTTTTATATGTATTCGAGGTTCTTCATCAATAGAGAATCATCTATATCTGTTTAGAGATTCTTGGTCAATGGTATCCTTCAAAACATTTATATAAAAGTCTCTTGGTCATTTATGATGACCAGGCTGGTGTTAAAGCCACTCAGTGGGGCACTTGAAGTTTATCGTCATTCAGAAGGAAAGAGATTATTTCAAAGTTGGGATTGAACCCATAAATGGGCTACCTACGTATCCTTTGTTTTGGAAAAGGAATCAGAACCCACGTAGTTCGAGTAATGGAGTATGATGTTTATGATTGATGGCTCAAAGAAGAATGTCATAATTACTTTTACACTCTAAGCTCACGTGAGTCATGCTCAGTGTGAGAAACAAGAGGTATTGGAAAAAAATAGACAATTGTGCCATGAAAGATGCAATCATAAGAAATTGTTTGGGGATTATGTATGTATGACTGCCAAAATAGATGAAGGTTTAGGATTTACTTTTAGGGAGAAAATCCAGGAGAAGGGTCCATAAAGTTATATGTTCTTCATGGAGATTTGAATACTCTAATCTTGGGGATTACTCCTAAGGAGGATGCCAAAGTTAGGAGGGGATTTATGATTGGGTTTTACTCCTGAAAATGAAACCCAAGTCAAGGGTAAATTAGGACTGGTTAAGAGAAATTTAAGGGGGCTTGGGATTTACTCCTGAAAAGGAAACCCAAGATTATGACTGGGACTTACTCCTAAAAAGGAGGCCCAGGTTAGGGGACTTGGGGCTTACTCTTGAAAAGGAAGCCTAAGATTATGACTGAGTCTTATTCCTGAAAAGGAGACCCAGGTTAGGGATTAAGGTTTGGGGCTTACGCCTGAGGAGGATGCCCAAGTTTGAGGTTGGGGCTTACTCCTAAGAAGGATGCCCAAGTTAAAGGATTTATAACTGGGGATTATTCCTGAAAAGGAGACCCAGGTTAAAGATTCTCTCATTTTAAAGGATGAGGTTAAATGAACGAACTCTCAATCTTTGGTGACATAAGGATATTTAAATCCCTAGGTTTTGAGAGATATTCCACAGAATTCCTTTCAGATAAGGAAGTCAAATCAAGAAATCATGCCATAAATGGATTTGAAGAGTGTCTTGAAGACTGAATCTTGAAAAGGAAAGGTGTAATGGCTTAAGAGGGGTAAAATGAGAAATATAGGCACCCAAAAAGATAGGGGCGCGCAAGTCTTTAAAGGCGCGCAAGTCTTCAGTGGGCGCGCAAGAATTGGTCGCGCAGGTATACCTGCGCGGCACATGGTGTACTTGCGCGATTTTCAACCAGTATTGAAATACTTGAGCGGCTCTTTTTTAAACCCTTTAGAATTTTCTTGAGGTTCTTCCAGAAAAGGGACGTGCAAGTTATATTGAAGGAAATAAGTCGGCGTGCAAGAGTTTGATAAGTTTCAACACTTAGGCCTTCCTTCTTCTCTTTAGATCTTCCATTCTAGGTAAGAAATTACCTTAGAAGTGTTCCAGAAGCTTTGAGAAGAGACTTGGGCGTCGGGAGCTTCAATCCGAGTTTCTGAAAAAAGGTCCTCTCGAATGGGGGGCCCACAGGGTCTATTTATAGGCAAAAGAAGGCCATGGGCGGTTACCGAGCGGTTATCACTTAGGTCGCGCAAGTCACTTGCACGACCATAAGTCATCGTGCAAGTAGACTTGAATGACCACAAGGTAGCGTGAAAGTACTTTCACGACCACTAGGCGGCGCGCAAGTGTACTTGCGCGACCATGAGGGAACTTGCGCGACCTATGGGCAATGTTCTCCTTGTTCATCCCTTTGTCGATTTTTGATGTTTCTTCAAAGGACGAATCACTTTGGACTAAGGTATTTCCTTTTTTTCAGTCCTTAGACTCTGTGACGGAAAAGAGCATCAACAAAAGTCCCCCCTCAGATTTGGATCCGGAGAGAAAAGAGGATTTGACTCTGAGGTGAAAAGAAAAATAAGAAATCTGGCAGTTTAAAGTCATGCATTTCAGACATAAAGGGGCTAATGTTTAAGGTCGAAATAGCTTTGACCTAAATGGATTAAAATTGATTCAATTCTTTGACAATTTATCTGAAAACATATTACCATACTCAAGTATGAGAGAAAAAAATGTAAACTATGTGTTAAGAATATTTGAATCTGAGGAATGATATGAAAAAGAGATAAAAGGCATTAGAAGTAGTAGTTTCCAAGAATGAAGTTACTATTATTTAACAAAACCCGTTAGGGGGTTGAAATATGCAGGGCCACCTAATGGAATTGGCTGCATGGTTAAATAAATAGCATCTTTCGGCTGACAAGTCTGTTATGTGGACTGTTTATGCAAGGCCACCTATGGGCACGTGCTGCATAGTCAGGCAAAAGAACTCCCAGAAATTTACTTTCCTAGTGCTAAAAGCCAGTGAAAGTTTATGGAGAATCAAATTTTCTAAAGTATTGAGTTTGTTGTATGGAAAGAGGTACTTGAATATGGAGAAGATATTTCCGAACAAGAATATCAAAGAACTGGATGAATATCACTCCTACGAAGGTCTGACCCAAACGTAGGGAAGAAGAATAAACCATAGACTTGAATACTTTCAGATCATGAAAAAGATATGGGACAAATATGTTAAGGATGGCTATTTTTTGCAGATCCCTACATATTGTCGTTTAAGACAAATAAGGACAAAAGAGGCATTCTTCCCAAGAATGAAGTTACTATTATTTAACAAAACCCGTTAGGGGGTTGAAATATGCAGGGCCACCTAAGGGCATTGGTTGCATGGTCAAATAAATAGCATCTTTTGGCTGACAAGTCTGTTATGTGGACTGTTTATGCAAGGCCACCTATGGGCACGTGCTGCATAGTCAGGAAAAAGAATTCTCAGAAGTTTGACATTTTTGTGATTAGAAGTCATGAAAAGGGTTATGAAGATCTGAAAATATTTAAGGTTAGGATTATAACACATAAAGATGGGTATTGTCCAATGTATATAAGGATACATAGGTCAATGATAACCATAATCATGTTGTGGCTGGGTCCCGAATTGAAACTTGGACTTCACTACGTATCTCATAAGAATGAGAATCAAGCCATACGTAGTTCTTGAAATGCAGTTTAACATCGTGCAGGATGAATGTGTGAGTGATCTTAGTTTAGGGTCATAGAATTCGGACCATAATAATGAATACACAGTGTGTGTTTTCATGAGGAATTTTCATTCAAGGGACTCAAAAGTGAAATTTGGGGTTAGGCCCAAAAGACTTGGGGCTGGATTCGAGGGATACTCGAACGTTCCTACGTATCCCATAAGGATGGGAATCAAGCCCACATAGTTCTAGAACTACCCTTTGTACAAATTTGGTTCGTACATGTGAAGGGTGAAAGGGGACTTTAGTGCAATGATGGTTTAACCTAAGATAAAAAGTTCAGGCATTACCATGTTTGCATGTAGTCCTTTGAAAATGAAAACCATGATTGAAAAATCAATGTCAATAATAGTTCTCTATCAAGTGAGGAAATCAAAGAATATTTTAGTTTATTGTCGTACCGGACAAAAGTGTTGTATAGTTTAACGTCATATAACAAGGACGAAAGTGAATCATTGTAAAGATATTGATTCCAGGGGCGGTTTCACGAATCAACATCATATGAGATGGTGGTGAACCGATGTGAAGAGATTGTTTTTGGGCTTGAACCTTGGGAGGTTGCCTACATACCCAGCCTGGAGGGCAAGGATCAAAGTCCGTGTAGTTCAATTAAAGAATGAATTAATGATCGAGTTATTCTTGGGGACAATGATCTAATAAAAAATGTTGTTGGGACTTACACATGGTTAGTGGCCCAAAGGGAGTATTATGGTTGATATTTTCTCTAAGCTCATGTGAGTCATACTCGGTGTGAGAAACAAGAGGTAATAACAACCATAACGATGCACAGTTTAATGTCATGTAGGACATATCAAGGGCCTTCTGTACAGTTTAGCGTCATGTAGTTAGGACGATGGGGACAATACAGTTTAATGTCATATTGGATGAAAGGGGGATTGTGCAGTTTAATGTCATGCAGTAAGGACAAAATAACACACCATTTATGTCATGTTGGACGAAAGTGCGAATAGTTTAAGGTCATATTCATGGACCGTGGATTGTGCAGTTTAATGTCATGCTGGACCTTTGATGATTATATAGTTTAACGTCTTTCCGGACGTGAGGGACTTTTATACATTTTAGTGTCATGTAGTTTAGGACGTCACAGTTTAACGTCTTGCTGGACATAAGGGATTTGCAAATAGTTTATGGTTATATACATGGACCAGGGATGATGCAGTTTAAGGTCATGCTGGACGGTTCATGGAACTTTTTCACAGTTTAATGTCATGTGGGACGAAGTTGCAGTTTAAAGTCATACAGGACCATTGCTGTATAGTTTAACGTCATATAGCAAGGACGAACTAGTGCTGTACAGTTTAAAGTCATGTAGCTAGGACTAAGGTGAACCAATATGAGGATATCAGTTCTGGGGACTTTTTACAGTTTATCGTCATGCTGGATGATGAAAGTGCCACACAGTTTAATGTTATGTTTCTAGGACACAATATAGTTTAATGTCATCTCGGACAAAATATAGTTTAATGTCATCTCAGACAAATTATGGAACTTCTGTACAGTTTAATGTCATGTAGATAGGACATAATACAGTTTAGTGTCATGTAGGACAAAATCATGAACCAATGTGATTGTTTTGGATTTGGGAACAATATTTTGTGTTTATACAAAATACTTCTTCAGAAATCTGGCATTAGTTGGAGTCGTGATGTGTTCTCCATCCATTGAGATTAGAGAATATGCTCCATTGGAGTAGACCTTATGTATTGAATAAGGTCCTTCCCATTTTGGTTCAATCTTGGGAGGCTTCTTTCCTGGTATCATTGTTGCTCTAAGAACCAATACCAATTCTCCCTGAATGAATGAACGAAGACGAACTTTTTTGTTAAAAGCTCGTGCTATTCGATTCTGATAGATTTCCAAGTGGTGCAAAGTGCACAATCTTTTCTCATCTAACTGTTCCAATTCATTCAACCGCTTTTGGGATTGCTCATCTGTAGATAACTGATCACAAATGGATATTCTGAGTGAGGGCAATTGAACTTCAATTGGCAAGACTGCTTCTGTTCCATATACCAATGAATATGGAGTTGACCGCGTTGCATTGCGAGTGGTAGTCCGATAAGCCCATAAAGCATGAAAGAGTTTATCAGGACATGACCTCTTATCTTTATCCACCATCTTTTGCAGTATATTTGAAAGAGTATTGTTGAAGGCCTCTATCTGGCCATTAGCCGCTGCATGATATCGAGATGAATGGTTGGACTTAATGTTGTATTCTTGATACAATTTGTTTACCTCAGAAGAACAGAAGTTGGTGCCATTATCCTTCAATATGGTATGAGGGACACCAAATCTAGTAATGATGTTAGACTTGATGAAGCTAACAATGCATTTAGAACTGACTTCTTTGAGAGGTACTGCCTCTGCCCATTTGGAAAAGAAATCAGTAGCAGTAAGAATGTACTTAAACTGCTTGGCCGTAGCTGAAGGGTAAGGTCCCACCACATCCATTCCCCATGTGGAAAATGGCCATGAGTATTTAGCTGTATGAAGCAACTCTGGAGGTTGATGAATGAAGATGGCATATACTTGGCATGA
The DNA here is from genome assembly GCA_963277665.1 of Viscum album. Classification (NCBI taxonomy): domain Eukaryota; kingdom Viridiplantae; phylum Streptophyta; class Magnoliopsida; order Santalales; family Viscaceae; genus Viscum; species Viscum album. The sequence goes on from OY728127.1 coordinate 1,959,639,902, forward strand.
ATGACACTTCTTTGTGAAATTAACACAATCTTGTATCATTGAAGGCCAAAAGTATCCAAGCCATCGAATTTGATCAGACAGTCTATGTCCAGAGTGGTGGGCACCACAGACTCCTGCATGCACTTCTTTTATGACAGTCATTGTCTCTTCACCATCAATACATCTGAAGAGAACTCCATCAAAACCACGTTTGTAGAGAATTTTCTCGAGGTGGTTTGGGCTATCATAAAGAGTAAAATTGACCACACGTCGCCGAATTTGTTCTTTCTCGGCTCTATCAGGTGGAAGTGTTCCATTTTGAAGGTATTCCCTGATAGGTGACATCCATCCTGTAGTATGACCATACGGTTCAGGAATGAGACTAATTTCATTAATTTCCTCTGTTCTGACTTGAACATAAGGTGAAATTGCACGACGGTGGGCAATACAGATGGTTGTCTCGTCCCGATTTTGATCTGATAAAGCTGTGGCTATATTAGCCAGTGCATCATCTTGAGCATTTTGTGATCTTGGGACATAAGAAAATGTCGGTTCTGAAGGGAATTCCGACATTAACTCTCTGACGTAATCATACAAAGGGATTAATTCTTCTTTTCTGATGGCATAATCCCCATTGACTTGTTTGATTCCCAGGTCTGAATCACCTTTCACCTTTAAGTGATTCACTTGTGCTTGAAGAGCTAATTCCAAGCCAGTAATGAGAGCTTGGTATTCAGCTTCATTATTGGTGCCACCTTCCCACAACAAAAAGGAATAAGGTAACACTGCCTTATCTGGAGAAATGAGCACAATTCCTAAACCAACTTTGTTGAATTTAGGATTTTCCATTTTCTTCCCAGTTGGACTTCTAGAAGCACCATCAAAATACATTTCCCATGTTTGAGGACTCTCTTGAATAGAGAAAACTTCCTCATCAGGGAGTTCGATATCTGAATACGTGTCTTCCACTGAAGGATGTTCAGCCAGGAAATCAGCCAGAGCTTGGCCCTTAATTGCCTTTTGAGACACATACTGAATGTCGAACTGCTGTAGAATAACCGCCCACCTTGCCAGACGTCCTGTAAGCATTGGACGACTAAGGATGAATTTGAGCGGATTATTACGAGATACCAATTGGACCTCATGATGTTGCAGGTAGTGTCTCAGTTTCTGAACTGCAAAGATTAATGCTAGGCAGCACTTTTCAATACTTGAATACCGGGTTTCTGCTTCAAGCATAGTTCTACTGAGATAGTAGAGACTATTTACATTCCCAGCATCATTCTTTTGAGCGAGAAAGGCACCCAATGATCGCTCTAAAGCTGTCACGTAGAGGATAAGAGGTCTACCCTCAACAGGTGGCATGAGTACTGGTGGACTCAAGAGGTATTTCTTGAGAACATCAAATGCTTCTTGACATTCTTCAGTCCACTAGTAAGTGACTCCTTTCTTCAATAATTTGGTAAAGGGTAAACTTTTGCCTGCCAAATTAGCGATGAAACGCCGAATGTAGGCTAAGTGTCCTTGAAGTCCTCTTAATTCTTTCAAATTCTTAGGAGGTGACATACCAAGGATTGATTTGGTCTTCTCAGGAGCGACTTCAATACCACAATGGCGTACAACAAAGCCGAGGAATTTTCCTTAGGTTACCCCAAAAGCACATTTTAAGGGGTTCATCTTTAAATTATGTTGTCGAAGCTTGTGGAATATGACATCCAAATCAGCCAAGTGATTAGAACATTGTTTAGATTTAACCACCAAATCATCTACATAGCATTCAAAAAACTTCCCTAAAAGAGGTTTGAAGATACGATGCATGGCGCGTTGATATGTTGCACCTGCATTCTTTAAACCAAAGGGGATCACTCGGTAACAAAACACACCTTGAGGAGATCTGAAGGCTGTATATTCCTCATCTCTTGGGGCCATTCGGATCTGATTATATCCAGAATATCCATCCATGAAAGAAAGTACTTCATAGCCAGCCGTCGCATCAATTAAGAGTTCTGTAATCGGAACTGGGAAATCATCTTTAGGACAATACCGATTAAGATCTCTGAAATCGATGAAAACCCTAATTTGTCTGTTCTTCTTCTTTATAGGGACAATATTAGCCAACCACTTGGGATATTGAACTTCTCTGACGAAGTTAGCTTTGATAATCTTATCCACTTCAGCCTCAATTTTGGAAGCATAGGTTGGGTGTGTTCTTCTCGCGGCTTGCTTGAATCCTCGATGTTCTTTTGGTAAACCCAAATGATGAGTAGCAACATCAGGATCAAGCCCAGGCATTTCTGTATAATTCCAAGCAAAAATATATTTATTTTGCTTTAGAAAAGAAATATGCATCTCTTTCTCTTCAAGGGTCATGGCCGTACTAATTAAAGTGGGGCGTGGATCTTTCTCTGTACCCAGATTTACTTCTCTGAGTTCATCCACAGTGGTAGAGATACCCTCTTCAAATGCTGGAGGAGCATCTCTAAGATCTTCCTCTTCCTCTTCATCATGTGTTATTTCTTCCGTTTCTACTTGCAAAGTAGATGAAAAAACGAAATTCTCATGATCATAAGAGATGTCAAAATTTTCACATTTTGAAGAAGAAGCTTCCATTTCCAACCCTATTGATGATAAAGGGTCTTCTTTGGGAAATAAAGAGGAGATGATGGATTGAGAATCGACATCATTATTCACCTTTGGTGTTGCTATAATTTCTTCTGGCCTGATTAGCGAAGTATAGACTTGTTGGATTTCAGCAGACGAAATGAAAACGTCACCACTTATGCTTTCATCACTGCTTGGTAAGTTACCAATTTCTCCCATGTTGTCTGGATCGATTGCCGTAATTGACATTATGGATCTTTCCATAAGAGTATTTTGATTTGGGCCTATTTTGTCAATTTGACTGATAGGTAACACATAATCTGTACTCATATGTGAAAATGGATTTATTGGAATTTTTTCCAAACCATATGGATCATTAACTTTGGTAATTTCCTTCATTGTAGATTTTTCTCTTCCCTTCATGTGATAAAATTCCGCCTCAATTTATTGAGACTCACATGTCTTGAACGGGGCCTTATCACCATACAATGTTCCAACATGACCATCGAAACAGTATTTGAGACATTGATGGTATGATGACGGAATAGCTGCATGCTGATGTAGCCAGGGTCTTCCAAGCAAGATATTGAAAGCTGAGTCTTGATCAACAATCATGAAATCCGAATTGGAAACAAGATCTCCAAACTGAGTTCTGAGTGTAACTTCTCCCAGTGGTTCTTGTTCATTTTTAACATATCCTTGCAACATCATGGTAGAAGGAGATAAATCAGATTCCGTGAGGCCCAATCGACGAAGTGTACGAATGGGCATGAGGTTGACTCCTGAACCATTGTCAATGAAAGCTCTTCGAACATCTATACCATTGACTTTTCCAGATAAGTACAAAGGTTTTATGTGCCCATGAACAACATCATCTTCATCTTTATCAGTAAAAGATATCACTGCATGGCATTCTGCAGGATTATTCTCTATGTGATAGATTTCAGCTGCAGCAATTTCAGCTTCAAACTCCTGAGGACTTGACAAAGCTTCGATGAGTGCTTCCCGAAGATCATTTGACAGATTCAAAGCATCCAAAATTGATAACTTGGGTGGTACTTGGGCCAAGTGTTTCAATATATCATACTTTTGATCTAGAGGTCTGCGTTTCCCAATAGGAATATGCGGTTTAGCAGGTACCTTGGAAGCAGATGCTTTGGAAGCTGATGCATCTTGTATTGAAGTTGGAAACATCCTTGGTTTTGGAAGATTAGACTGATTAGATCCATTTACTTTCTGAGATAAATAAGATGGAACCATTAATCGGTCTTCCAAAATAACTGTGCCAAAACTGAGTTGGCCATTGGCAGAAGAACTTTCTTGTTCTTTTTGAGCTCGTTGAAGGGATCTACCACGAGTTTCTGCTGCATATACAGTGCTAGCAGGGGTAGAATTAGAGTAGTGGCTTCGGAAAGATCCACGTCTACCCCTGTATCCTGAACCTCCAGAACTTCCTCGGATTCCCCTATTTGATATTGGGAATTCAGGCCCATCAAGACTGGAATATGGATCTGCTAATTGAATCATATTAACAGAACCAAAGATTAACTCTTCGTCTGATAAAGATTCTGCCTGGTTAGCCTGTTTATGCTGTGCCGTTTGGTGGGGTGGTGCCCATTGCTCTGAAGTAGATGACATGAAATCTGCCAGAGTCAAAGACAATTTAGGCTTTGATACATACTCATCTTCTCCTGATTCCTCTTTGTTCTTTGAATTGCGCTGCCCTTTTGAGGATTTGTCTTTTGATGGAGGCTTTACTGCAGCTTTTGTAGGAGACAAAATTGGATTCTTCAATTGTGTTCGCAAAATGGAATGGGTCTGATTGATTGTCTTTCTGACCATCCAATCATCATATTTTTTCGCAGTTTTGCTTTTGACTTCCTGCCACTCGCCTCCTTCCTCTGGATCTGTAGCGGTAATACATGCTACATGAGCTGAAGAACCCTTCAATTTGACTTGTCCCAAGTCGACCATCTTTTGCAGGAGGTCTTTAAAGACAAAACACTCCTGGATGGGATGCCCCAACATTTGATGAAAGGGACAATAATTTGGACGGTCTTCATCTCCTTCCTTGTTTGGCCTCTTGGGCACTGGTAATTGAACCAAATTATTTTCCAGAGATGCAATGAAGTAACCAGGAACTTGCTCATTTCGGAAAGAGTATGTTTTACTCTTCATATCGTCAAATTGTTTTCGTCGTTGATCTCTTTGATCATTTGGACGAAACGGCCTTTGTTGTTGGCGTTCAGGAGGTGGAGTCCTTAGAGAAGATGAAGGTTTTGAAGTAGATATAGGTACAGGTGCTTGTTTAAGCATAACTGTAGCAGTTTCTGCTTTACCCATTCTTCTTCCTGGAGCTGATGGAATTACACGAGATTTAACCTTAGCCTGTCTAAGGTAATCTTCAATCTGCTGAGTGATTGAAGTAAGGTCTCAAAACCCTCCTGTGTATTTCACAGGGATCAATGGCGTGCGTAATTCATCACGCAAATTTTCCACACAGATTGGCAACAATTCCTCCTGAGGGAGTGCTAAACTTAGGGAATGCGTTAATCCCTTCCAACGAGCAATGAAATCATAGACTCTTTCATTTTCCGTTTGCTTGCAGTTTGTAAGATCGAAAACTTTCATTTTTGGAAAAGTTGAGCTAAACTGAAGAAGGAATTTTTGACGAAGATCCTACCATCCGATGACTGACCAGGATTGCAAGCTTGTATACCAGACAAAAGCTGGTCCTTCCAAGGTTCGCACGAAGCATCTGAGTTTCACTGCTTCTTGCTGCTCTGGAGTTCCCATCATAGGATCACAACAAGACACGTAATGCGTCAAATGTTGTTCGGGGTCGCCTGATCCATTGAAAGTAGGGAAAACAGGGTTTCCAAAACTGGATGGAGGAGAAATTGAATCTACCCATTCAGGGTAAACTTTCTTTTCAGGTTGAACTTGCACCCGTTTCCCTTCCATAGTTTCTAACCGAGCTGTTAATGACTCAATAGTAGTTATTAGCTTTTGAGAAACGTCAGGTTGAACTTGGTTTTGGGTAGGTGCGATGAATGGAGCTTGGACAGACGTGGTGGTTGGTGCTGCAACTGATGGTAGTGCTGCCAACCGTTGTTGCGTTTGACCCGTAGGATTAGACCTATGAGGGTGTACTGATAAAGGAGGATATTCCTGATCCATCTCAGTAGTTACAACAAATTCCTTCGGCTATCGGACTTCAGCATCCTTAAGAGGAAGACTACTCTGAAGTAGTTCTTCATTCAACCTTCTTAATTCTTTCATTTCTTCCTCCTATTGTGCAAACCTTTGCTCTAATGAGAGCGATTGACCTCCTTCAGACAAAGGGTGAAAAGTAACATGATTCTTTCCTTTCCCCTTATTGGATCCTTTTCGGAGAGGGGGAAGTGGGTTACTTGAAGGAATACTCAGATTTTGGGTAAGCCTTTGATTACGTGTGCGCACACCTTCTTCATTTAGGTCTGTGTGCGCAACTTCTTGAGCGGGAACCTCTTCGTCTGATCCCTCTGATTGAGCCTCATCTGGTGAATCAGCAGCAACGGCATTGATGACATTAATGGATGCATATTGCATGGAATCCTTTCTATCAGCATTTCTGTGATATTGTCTTCTTCCATGTCCATGATGATACATGGAATTCCGTTGACTTGATCCCTTAGGAACTTCTTGGAGAACCGTCACTTGGAGAGAATCTCCTGATAGCTTGGCTCTTCGTTCCTCTTGAGGCTTATTCCCTAATCGAGAGAATACTGACTTTCTCTGAGGGAGGGAATGAGGATTTGAAAAATTCCCCAGTCCGATGGACTGGGGATGTTCCTGCTGTTTCCGCTCAACTCCTCGAATCCCATTTGTTGACTCTGAGGGTTGGGTTAGAGAAGTCCCTAGTCTGACAAGCTGGGGTGTCTCTTGACATGCTATGTCTGAGATCTTCTTAAAATCTCTCTTGATCTTGCGAATCTTAGTTCGGAAATTAGCTGGATGCATTAACCTGTATCAACTTTTATCACCTGGTTCAACAGATCGTTGGATGATTTCCGAAACTTCTGTCATTTGATGACGTGTTTGCTTCAGACGAGAGGCTTGTGCAATATTCTCGCCTGCTTGATGTAGGAGCAATTCAACAACTTGTTTTCTATATACTTGATTTTGAGAGGAACTAGTTGAAGCCTGTTCTTGAGCAAACCTTTGATTATGAACAAAGCACATTGACTGTGGCCGGCCATGGGCAATAACATTGCATGAGACCATTTTCGGTGGGCTTTGCTGACCGGAAACCACTGTGAAATGTAGTGCTCCGTGAACACCTCATCCTCTGATATGAACATCAGATGGAGCATTGGCAATTAACTGACGCAATTTTCTTAGTGCGCCAAGGCATGAACGTTGAAGGGTTCTCTGTTGCTTTTCAGCCTTCGGATACCGAGAGACTGATAGAGATTCCAAATCAATCTGACGTTGTATCCCTTTTATTATCTTAAGATGATTTTCATATTCATCGTAAGATAATACCTTCTTCTTTAATTGACAAATAGTTTTCCATATGTTGAGACGAATATCATGGATTCCATCATCTGTCAACATCTTTGGAATTTCGTACTAGGAGTCAGCCAAAGGCCAAAACATGACTGGTACTTTACCTTTTTCCAGTTTTTTCCTCATGTTCAGCATTTCCTCTTTATCATTAAATGAAGATTCTTCTACCTATTTGGACCAGAGTTGGTGTTTCCTTGCTGCTTCATCGGATTCAACAAGATTGGTAGAGAAATCACTATTCATGCTGGAAGATGAATGACCCAGGGATGGTTCGGAGAATAACCTGAACCCCAGGCTATCTTCTGATGAAGAAAGAGTTTCACCTGCCGATAGTAAAGCATCAGACATGACTGGTTTTACGTTTTCAAGTGCCTCAAGATAGAGGGCTTTCTCGTCACTACATTTCCTTCTGAAGAATTTTCGAGACAACGTGAATCACTACTGCGGAGAGGACTTTCGCAGCGAAGTTCATCATAATGAGGAGGACCATCATGATGGGTTACAGAAAAAGATGAAATCTCTTTCTCCTTGGTCTTTTGACCACACAGAGGGTTCCTGTGGCTCTCATATGAAGAAGAAACTTCAAGATTGACCGAACTTTCATGAAGCAAGTCTTCATGAGGAAGTGTCTGTTGAAGACCTTCAGAATTAATGATCCCGTTATTGGGAACTGAGGGAGTAGAATCTTGAATTCCGACAGATAAATGTCTGAGGGCTTCAAGAACTCCAGCATCGAGCAAGGCTTGGTTACAGATTGGCCTTTGATCTCTTGACTGTGCTAGGCAGATCTTTTTCTTAGATGCCTTCTTACTCACTTTAGAAACCACTTGATGACGAAAGTGATTGCTCTGAGCAGGTGTATGTGCCTGATCAGGAAAGATGGTCAGGTTAGGCTGACGATCTCCACTCAAATCAGGTGTATGTGCCTGACTTGGTTGTCCGTATGATATGGGGGAGTATGCCCCATAACCCTCTTGGACTGGAACAGATGTGTGTGTCTGTTCCGGAGTGAATCGTTGATGTGTCACTCTATTGCTAGGGATAGATTTATGTGTCTATCCCTGTGATGATGCTGAAGCTGTTATGATATCCTGGCAAGCATCCAGAATATGAGCAGGAATTTGCTTTTTCTCTTTCACCATTGACAAAATATGTTTGGTGACTTCAGCCGCCGGAACGGGGATATACGTCCACTCTGGGCTTGGAGTAGGTGTATGTGCCTGCTCCTGTCCTCCTTTTCCTGTCAATGAATCCTGACAGTACTCAAGTGTGGAGGCAGAGAGTTGAGTCTGCCTCCTGTTTGTCGTCGGGACTTTCCGACTGACTTCTCCGTGCGCTACCAAGAGAGACTGTTGGTAGGCTTGATTTGTATTAGCAGGTGTATGTGCCTGCTGTTTACACTTCGCCAAATGCGGTTGACGAGATCCTTCATATGTAGTCAGACGAGCCTGCTGACTAACTGGTGATGTATAAGCAGGTGTATGTTCCTGCCTATAGTAGTCCGCTGGAATTGCCTGGCGGGATCGGCTTGATGCTGCCAGACGAGTCTGCTGGACAGCGGAATTAAAACGGGCAGGTGATTGTGCATGCTCGTTATTTGCCACCAAGTTAGGTTGGTGGACTTCTCCGGAGATGGCAGGGATGACAACATGCCTATTGTTAACCGGATTCCGTCTCTGGTGGTTCATCTTGCCTGCTCGGGTTCGAGGAACCTGAGCTGAATGCCTGGAGTCGGTACCCTCATCATGTTGAGGGCGCACTACCGCACGAGTCTGGCGGCGATTGTTGATGGGAGCCCTCGGGAAGGACTCCTGTCTTTTTGAATTAAGGTCCTGCGGGACCTGCTCATTCACTTCCTCAGAGTAAGGGAGTGAGTGTAAATTGCGTTCCGGGGATAACGACCCGAAACGGTTGGAGACGGTAGTCAGTACCGCCTGCTTCTTTATCGCTGGATGCCGTTATTCGGACGACCAGGTAGAGTTGTTAACTTGGAGGGCTTGACGAGCGGCCTCCAGAGTTGGGATAGTACCGTTGCGACGGTACTCCTTAACCAGTGCATTAGAAACCCAGTGTTGAAGACGCTGAGTTGGTGATGTCATCCTCAGAGCGGACGACGTTCCAGCAGGAGTAGCAGCATTGGTTTTCACAGCAGCAGACCTCACAGTAGAGGTGTTCACAATAGCAGCATTCACAGGGGTGAATTTAAGGAAAGCCATTTTACAGAAGATCTTGAGAAAAGAGTGCCTGTTCCATATAACAAACATAATCAAGATGAATCCGGCCACTGCATCTTTTGGATGAGCATATGTCAATGATTGCTTTGTTGGCCCAAGGGGCCTAACAAATAAGAAGAACATCACTTTAACTTGGTTAAGGATTCACGTCGGGTTCACCATTTTTGTTTCGTACGGATTTCGGGGATGACCTCCTGGACGGGAGATTCAAACGTTCTGATCGGTTTCTAGCGGGTTTGTTCGTAGAATCGGAAACATCCAATGATTCCACATCCGTTTGGACCTACTTTCCAAAGGTAGGCGCTCATTAGCTTGTGGACTGATGAGGCTTAGGAATTTTCATTGGTCAAGAGGATGGGAGGTCGGACTCATCACACCTTTTTGAGGGGAATTATTGTCTACTCTGGGACTCTCTTTATATATTTAAGTTATGTTCGTGAATCCTTATTACATTACCAAGTATAAAATGATCTTTCCTTTAGTTTTAACAATCAATGATTAAATATTCAAGAATCTTAGAGAATCTTTTATATGTATTCGAGGTTCTTCATCAATAGAGAATCATATATATCTGTTTAGAGATTCTTGGTCAATGGTATCCTTCATAACATTTATATAAAAGTCTCTTGGTCATTTATGATGACCAGGCTGGTTTTAAAGCCACTCAGTGGGGCACTTGATGTTTATCGTCATTCAGAAGGACAAAGATTATTTCAAAGTTGGGATCGAACCCATAAATGGGCTACCTACGTATCCTTTGTTTTGGAAAAGGAATCAGAACCCACATAGTTCGAGTAATGGAGTATGATGTTTATGATTGATGGCTCAAAGAAGAATTTCATAATTAATTTTACACTCTAAGCTCACGTGAGTCATGCTCGGTGTGAGAAACAAGAGGTATTGGTAAAAAATAGACAATTGTGCCATGAAAGATGCAATAATAAGAAATTGTTTGGGGCTTATGTATGTATGACTGCCCAAAATAGATGAAGTTTTAGGATTTACTTTTAGGGATAAAATCTAGGAACAGGGTCCATAAAGTTATATGTGCTTCATGGAGATTTGAATACTCTAATCTTGGGGTTTACTCCTAAGGAGGATGCCCAAGTTAGGAGGGGATTTATGATTGGGTTTTACTCTTGAAAAGGAAACCCAAGTCAAGGGTAAATTAGGACTGGTTAAGTGAAATATAAGGGGGCTTGGGATTTACTCCTGAAAAGGAAACCCAAGATTATGACTGGGACTTACTCCTAAAAAGGAGGCCCAGGTTAGGGGACTTGGGGCTTACTCCTGAAAAGGAAGCCCAAGATTATGACTGAGTCTTATTCCTGAAAAGGAGACCCAGGTTAGGGATTAAGGTTTGGGGCTTACTCCTGAGGAGGATGCCCAAGTTTGAGGTTGGGCCTTACTCCTAAGAAGGATGCCCAAGTTAAAGGATTTATAACTGGGGATTATTCCTGAAAAGGAGACCCAGGTTAAGGATTCTCTCATTTTAAAGGATGAGGTTAAATGAACGAACTCTCAATCTTTGGTGACATAAGGATATTTAAATCCCTAGGTTTTGAGAGATATTCCACAGAATTCATTTCAGATAAGGAAGTCTAATCAAGAAATCATGCCATAAATGGCTTTGAAGAGTGTCTTGAAGACTGAATCTTGAAAAGGAAAGGTGTAATGGCTTAAGAGGGGTAAAATGAGCAAGATAGGCACCCAAAAAGATAGGGGCGCGCAAGTCTTTAAAGGCGCGCAAGTCTTCCGTGGGCGCGCAAGAATTGGTCGCGCAGGTATACATGCACGGCACATGGTGTACTTGCGCGATTTTCAACCAGTATTGAAATAATTGAGCGACTCTGTTTTAAACCCTTTAGAATTTTCTTGAGGTTCTTCCAGAAAAGGGACGCGCAAGTTATATTGAAGGAAATAAGTCGGCGCGCAAGTGTTTGATAAGTTTCAACACTTAGGTCTTCCTTCTTCTCTTTAGATCTTCTGTTCTAGGTAAGCAATTACCTTAGAAGTGTTCCAGAAGCTTTGAGAAGAGACTTGGGCGTCGGGAGCTTCAATCCGAGTTTCTGAAAAAAGATCCTCTCGAATGGGGGGCCCACATGGTCTATTTATAGGCAAAAGAAGGCCTTGGGCGGTTACCGAGCGGTTATCACTTAGGTCACGCAAGTCACTTGCCCAACCATAAGGCGTCGCGCAAGTAGACTTGCACGACCACTAGGTAGCGCGCAAGTACTTGCACGACCACTAGGCGGCGCGCAAGTGTACTTGCGCGACCATGAGGGAACTTGCGCGACCTATGGGCAATGTTCTCCTTGTTCATCCCTTTGTCGATTTTTGATGTTTCTTCAAAGGACGAATCACTTTGGACTAAGGTATTTCCTTTTTTTTCAGTCCTTAGACTCTGTGACGGAAAGGAGCGTCAACAATATTATATCAATATTTTAATTTATAATATCATCTTTCATCTGCATCTATAATCATTGAAATAAAAGCTATAAATCATGAGATATAGTGGGTTCAAATTTTATGGTGAATCCTAAAATTTTAAAACCACATAAGCTGAACCCTAGGTTTTAGGTAATTGATCGTTTATTTATGTATTTTATGTATATAAAATTATAGGGTTATATTTTGGTAGGTTTTTATATGGTTTTAAAATTTTTAGGATTTTATGGATATGAAAAATAATATTATTTATTTACTACTTATTTAGTGTGGGATATTTTTCCTGGGGCTAGGGAACACATATGGGTATTTTTTACTCCCAATATATAATCATGAGTGGAGAATCTCTTGGTGTTCTATTCATTTTACAAGAATGAGATCTTCTCTCTCCCCACACTTTATAGAGATAAAAATATTCTCTATGTGCAATGATCCATGAACGCCTTCAAGGATCGATGGCAGAGGATCGTAATGGTCATCCGGACATCGAAGACATCATCAGATCACCCTGATAGAATTCATAATTTTACTATCAATGCTCCTGTGTATTTTTAAAGTGAGTTAATGATCTTCATTTGTTTTCCTCATTAGGATAGCCACGCCTCAGTCCATAACTAGTACTGGACTCAAGAGGCTCCACAACTGATACCACGTGGCAGGTACTGTCCACCACCCTTTGGGGATTGAATATCGCCTCCCTCACAAATTGAACCCGTGAAATAAGGCATGACAACCAAACATGGATCATTTCAAATAACACCATTATAAGGGTGGGGGATGATACCTCCCACATAGTCTCCATTGTGCACCCAGTTGATCCTAGTCCTTGTTTTGGGATAGGGAATGGCTGACCATACGAGGAACTGCCAAAAGGGGACCATTAAAAATGTTCTTTTTTAACAGTAATTATATGTTTGTGCCTATTTGGGTTGGAAATCCCCCAACCCACTACTAGGACTGATCTCAACTAGTTCCACAATTGGGATCACCTAGAAGGCACTATCCCCATCCCTTAGAGGATTTAATATCACCTCCCTCAAAACTCAAACCCTTGTCCTAAGGCATAACATCCAGATGGGGAGTGTTTTATGTACCACCATTCTAGCTTGAATAGTGATATTAAATCCCCAATGGGTGAGGGAAAGTACCAACCACATGGTCCTAGTTAGGGACCCAAATGATACAAGTTTTTTTGTGGGCTAGAGAATGGAAGGCCTAACATGGCACAACCAAACAGGGACATAGTAAAAAACATGAAACACCTCTATGAAACCATACAACTAAAATAATGGACACTGGGGAGTCATAAGATTTATCCAAACCATGTATATTCCCAATAGAAACTGTGAAATGCTATAAAATGGGGTATTTGAGGGTTGGCACATGGGTTTTTAACCATTTTAGCCAACCATGATAGGTGTATTTGGAGGTAGTGGCTCATGCATGGTTAGTGTATGGTTTTCAAATATGTGTTCCCTAACTATGTACCATGGAAAATTTTATTTTAAATTGTGGATCTAATCAAATTTACCTCCTAAACCATTTTTTTCAAAAAAACATTGACAAAAATTCCAATTCCTCCCAAAGTGGCAGATACAAATATTTTCAATTCGGGAGTGATTCTCAGGTTAACACATGTCCATTAGAGACCCAGATTCATTAGTAAGAGGTCATTCCTCATCATTTTCCATAGATATTGTCTCCTTCCCACTTTTGGAATCATGGATATTTTTTGATAGGGGTATATCCATGTTTTAATTTCAATATTGATTGGATATGATTTTTTTATTGAAGGGAGTGAGATATAAGTTTTAATCTTGAATATTTAAGCCATTTTTTAAATGTTTTTGTGTTGTTCATCATTTTAATATATTTTTTATAGGTATGGGATTCTATCTTGAATTTTATATATTATAATATTAATTCTTTATTTCAAATTAATTTAATTGATTGGTTTTTTATGAAAATAATTTTGTGGTTTGATGGAATTCTCATTTGAATTATGATTTTTGAAATCATGAGAATTAGATGGATTTTTTGAAAAATGTTGATTATAATTTTAAAATTAAGGTTGGTTGATGCAAGTAAACTATTTATTGAAATTATTTTTGTTGAAATGGGTTGATATGGTGAGATATATTCCTCAAGGTTTATAAGGGATGTCTCTCTACTCCCTAGTATTTCTCCAACTCTTCACATCTCTCTCTCTTATGGTTTCTAGCAAGCATCATCTCCAGTGAGGACCCCATTATTCCCCAGGCCTCCCACTCCAATATTCCTCATCTCATCTTACAAGTATCACCCTTTATTATCATTCCATCATTTCTCTTGTGTTTCATGTGATCAGTACTTCAATAGATAACTATGATTTCTCTACCGACTAGATATTCCACGTCGGACACCATGCTTCACGGTGGTTTGGAATGTGATGTTGGTTGAATTTAATGGAATCTTTATTGGTTTATGGGATGTATGTGTTCAGATTATTCGATTATCTATTCCGTTGAGACTCACTATTAAATCACTTATTCATATCGACCTATGCTCTTGTTTCCATATCTACAACACTAGGCTCCATCTTAGTCTGATATGGTGTCTTCCATAGGAGTTTTAGGATGTGTTGGTTGATATGTCATCGATGTTCCAAGATTTCCGACCAACGTTGGTTAGATTATTTCTTATGGTTTTATTTTTCTTCACTGGTGTGATTTGGTTCATTCCTATTCTTAAATGGATCATGGAATCGTTATTTGGTGATGATGATTCATCTTTTTGTTTGTTCTATTGATGATGGATGGTATCATTTTCCTTCTTGTGCGGTTATCAATAATAGTGAATACGGTTCTTTTTTTATTTTTTGTTTGTAAATATTAATTATTAGGTGGTTCTTTTTTATCATCCCACAGATGTGAAAATAGTTCCATCTTTGAGAGTTGAAGTTATTCAGTTCGCTGGTGGGGAATAGTGGTAGGATTTCATCTTCATGGGATTTATGGAGATCATTGGTTCTTCCTCTATGTTATATTCTAGTGATGATGGCGTGAGGGGGTCCTATTGATGGATGTTATCTATTTTAGGATAATAGACTCTTGAATCGAGGCCTCCTAGATCATTTAATCCTCATATCTTTTTTTTTAATTTTTATGTTTTTAATTTAACACTAGTAATTGTTTGGATTTTTAGTCTTTTATTTGGATTGAATCTCTAGATGACTGTGAGGTTACCTATCCACCTAAAAGTTAATTTAGAAAATATAAAATCATATTTGGATTGGTAAATGGTTTGATATTATTTGGGAATAACTTATAGGCATGAGTTAAATTGGATTTATAATGGTCATGAAGTACCACCATCAAAGGGATGGATTATGGATGTGGCGTTCCACCATCAATGGTAAAACCAAGATTGTTTGTGTTTTTTTGTTGAGTATGTGTGTGGAAATGGAAATGTTTATGTTAAATAATAAATTTAATTTTTTTTTAAATCTTTGTTTTTTTCCTTGAAAAAATGGTTATTCTAGTTATTGATGATTTCCTTGAAAAAAATTGTTTTGAGGGATTTTATGATTTTTTTCATTGGAAAACTATTTTTTTATATAAACTCCTTTAATTTTTTTTTGAAAATATTTTTTGTAAATGTAAAAACATTTTCAATTTAAGTGAAATGTGTTGAGAAGACATTGGGAAAATCATACTAAGTTTTATAGCCATATATTTATTGGGAACTATGGTACATTTAAAGATGTTATATATTAAGACACGGGTAAAGGAAAGGTAACCCAATTCTTTAGTGATGATTCTTCATACCGTGGGTTTCACATGTAGACTAGGAAGATGGAGAAATTTGGGATTATATGTTGTTTTCTTTAGTTTCTATTGAATTTTTTATCATTTGGTTCTATTATTTATTTCACATTTATTCTGTATGTACTCTGATATTTTATTTTGGTTTAGTCTTGTATTGGATTTCATTTAGGTAATCATGAATCATTGTGAAGTTTGGTTGTTATGGTTATTATCGGTTTGATCATTTTATCTTAAAATGGAAAATCATCCCCCATCTATTTAATAACCCATTGGATTTTTTTCTATCATTTGGTGTCTTGGGGGTGTCAGCTAAGGCCTAGTAGCTCCCTCATCACCTCTCAATCCAATGAGGAGGGGTGGGATGTTACAAATGGTATCATCTTGTTTGATCATTGATATTGAAATCATATAGGTCTGTCTCTTGGGATGGTAGCAAGGATATATGATTATTGAAACTTGAAAAGTAATGTATAAAAGTAACTTCCATCCTCTTTATATAGAAACTCAAGTTACTGGGGATTTGGTTAAATTAGTGTTTTGAGACACTTCTAGGAATTTTCACTTAATCATTTTGGGTTTAGACGATTAGAAGAGAATGACATGCATTGATAGAAATGAATTACCCATAAGATTACAAAATTCATTATGATTAGAGATTTATGATTTGGTGAAAAAGTGTTTATTTTTTAAAATAGTTTATGTGTTTTTTTTTCCAAAAGCCTGGTGGGATTTTAAGAAATGGTTTTAAATTGAAAATTAATTAATTTTGGAAGGACTTGTTGTGATATGTGTGATGTGTTAAATTTTAAATTTCCAATCCTTCAGTTGAAAAAGATTGATACTAAATAATGTTTTCTTTTGGTTATAGTAATTGGCACAAGGTATGTGCCATAGTAACTAACCAGGAGAGGATAATGAGAATGTGGTTTCACATGATCCACAGGTGAACCAACAGTTGGTTTAGAGTATTATCTATACATTTAGGCCATGAAAAGAGGGGGAAAATGTACCAAGGCAATTAGATCATTCATTTTAGTTCAAAAAAGAAAATCCACCCATATTTCGGGGTGATTCATAATCAGAAAAAGAAGAAGTGTGGCTAAATAAGATGAATTGAATCTTCAATTTCTTTAGAATACTAGTTGATCTAAATATACTATTAGTAACATACAAGCTGGTAGATATTGAACACTAATGGTGCAATTTAACAATTCATGCTAAATTGGACCAATAAACGACATGGGAAGATTTTGAATAATTTTTTAACAAACAATTTTATTCTTATACTTTCCATATTTCAATCAAAAAATCTTCTTCAGTCTGAATAAAGAGAACCTCATAGTGATAGAGTATGCGGCTAAATTTTTGAATTTATCTCGTTTTACACTCAATGTTGTTGAAAGTAAACCCTTTAAGGTACATTTTTTTTAATCCTAATTGAGGCCAATGATTCACTCAAATATTTTCATGCTTTGTATGTTGGATTATATATAGATATTCAATAGAGAAATAGTTTAATAAAGGGATATTTTATGAAATATAGTTGGAGAAATCATATTAATAACTATGGGGTGTGGTGGGAACTATAATTCTAGGAATAAGAGAAATTGGGACACCTACTTCCAAGGTGGTGGTATGAATCAGAATTAGAAAGACGGACCAATGAATCTTACTCCTAAACTAAAGGGTAAACCCAATTTCTTTCAACGTGGTTCTCTCGATCACATGAATTGATATTTTACATCACTGACTAAATAATGTCACAATTGAAATAACATATAAAATCAATATTGTTATTTTCAAAATACACAGAGGTCAGATTCTAGGGACACAACTTATACATCATAGGAATTATATTCTATGACGGGTTGAGTGTAGAAGAATAGTTATCCTTAGAAAAGTTGATAAATAAATGGTGATTCTATGAACACCATTACTCCTCAACCAAAGAAATCCCAAATGGGTAACAAATAAAAACATATAGAGAGAAAGTAATTTTATAGAGATGAGAAAGTGATCATGGATGATCAATCGTGAACTTCGATGATGAGTGGTAAAATTATTTTGAATTATACTCTTATGAAAGATTTTTTTGATATGAGTGTGTCACATCCATTTATTGATTCTCATGATATTGATCTTCTAGGTTTGAATGTTGATATTATTCCCTCTATTATGAAACATAAAACTCTTATTGGACATAAATATTGTCAAGCCTTTGTGTGAAAAGCATATTCTATAACTATCGACAGGGATGAATTGATTTGGGTAATCTCTGTGATTGATATATATGTTTATGAATTAATATTTTATATGGATTGGTTGAAAATGTTCAAATCTCACATTGACTATTATACCTAAAGGGTTATTTTTATAACAATTGATGGCATCAAGAATCTCTTTAGAGGAAATAAGAATATAAAGTCAAGTGGAGTATAATTTTTTCACAACAATTAGAACTATATCATATTAGTTTGTAGCCTTTTTATTTTTATCTATGGATGATATCGATAATACTGTTTTTTCAATAATATTATATTAGTTTACTAATGTTTTTTCTGATAATTTCATTAGGTATTTACCCAAAATAAAAGTAGAGTTTACAATTGATCTCTTACCAGTGACTATTATTATCCCACTTCTATATTATTAGATAAAACCAATAGTGTTATGGGAATTGAAATTCTAGTTCGAAGAGATAAATAGAAAAGGGTTCATTCAGCCTAGTGCATCTTCATGGAAAGCATCAGTTCTTTCTGTGAAAAAGGTAGATATAACTCTTAGATTTTGTGTGGATTACCACAATATTAATCAAGTTATGATAATGAATCTGTATCCTCTTCCACACATTAATTACCCATTTGATCAATATAGGGGATCCTAGTGGTTCTCTAAAGTTTACTTATTCTTGGAATATCACAAACTGTAGGCTTAAAAGGAGGATATTCTGAAGACAACATTCATAAGTGGATATGGCCATTATGAGTATGTGGTTATGACTCTAAATATTACTAATACACTTGGTATTATTATGGAAAAGATGAATCAAATATTTTAAATGTATGTATATTATTTTGTGGGGGTATTTTTGGATGACATACTGGTGTATTCTAGGAAAAATGTTAAGCATGTGAAACACTTGTAAATAGTATTGGGTATCTCGTGGTATCATTATATAAATTACAAACATTCAAAGTTTCATTTTTGGATAAAAGAGCTATGTTTCCTTGGAAATTTTATCACTGAAAAAATTGTTTTTAAGAATCCATAAATGATAGAGTATTCAATCTTTTGGAAACCTCCAAATAATGACTTTTAGATATATCGTTTCCTTGGCTTGGCTGGTTATTTTCAACATTTTTTCAAGACTTTTCACAACAATCTTTTCCAATGATATCTTTGATATGGAAAAGTTTTTCCTGATAATGGAATGATGAATGTCAAAAGTATTTTCAAGAGCATCAAATTAACCTTACATTAGCATCAATCTTGATATTTCCAAAATCAGGACAAGGCTATGTGGTGTATTGTGATTCTTTGGTATCTGGGTTGTGGTTTTTTCTCATGTAGAGAGATCATATTGTTTCTTATGGCTCATGGAAGTTATATTTTCATGATAATAACTACCCAATACACAATTTGAAAATATCTACTATGGTCAATTATTTTAAAACATAGCATCATTATATTTTTTTATGATAATGTCACAGTGTTTACAGATCATAAGATCTTAAAACAAATTTTTTCACAAAGAGATTTGAATTCGAGACAAAGAAGATTGATGAAGTATCTTCAAATGTTTTACTTGGAATTAATTTATACACTGAGTAATTTAAACATTGTGGAGGATGCATTAAGATTAATTTTATATTGTTAGTTATTGAAAGTGGATTCAGATCCATGGAAGATAATGCTGGTAATTGTCGACATGCACTTGGATTATGGAGATTGAGGTATTTTTTCTATTTTCTTTTTGGTTTCTTTTGTTATTAATTTTTTAGAGATTGTTAAAGAGGCCCAAAAAATTCAATTATTAATGTGTTTTTATGAGGTCAAAACTGAATGGTGGGGAGACCTTTATAGGATGAATTCTTGATAAAAGATCTATGTTGTGGTTTCAAGATCATATTGTTGTACCTTTGGATTGTTAGGAATAACTCCTTCATGATTAACACTATTTAAGATGGTCTATTCATCCTAAAATAAAAAATATATATGGTACTGAAAGAAAATTTTGGTGGGTTGACATAAAAAGAATGGTGCTTTAGTTATTTTTGAGATGCCTCACTTGTCAGCAGGTTAAGATAAAGCACCAATGTCCAGCGATTATGCTATAGTCTTTACTTATTCTTATGTGGAAATGAGTGTATATAACTACGTATTTTGTAATATTTTTTCCAATGGTGGTTTTGAAACACGATTCAATATTGGCGATAGTGGAATGGATCACAAATTCATCTCATTTCAGCCCTATTTTTTAATCCAATAAAATAGAGAAATTTTTAGAAATCTATATTTGAGATGTTTTAAAGTGGGATGGTGTTCCAGTCTCGATAATATCTTAATGATACATTATGTTTATGTCTCATTTTTTAAAATCATTATAGTAATCCTTAGAGTATTAGTTTCCTATGAGCATGGAATTTTATACTCAAATGGATGGACAACTCGAAATTTTGGTCCAAGAATTGGAGGAAAAGATTGGGGATTTTCTAATGGATTTAGGTGGATCTTAGGAGGAGCACAAAACATTAATGGAGTTATTGTACAAAAACAGTTATCATGACGTGATACATATGGTACATTTTGGTGAATTATTAAGGCATACTTATTTTTATCCACTTTATTGGGTGGAAATATGAGAGTCTTCACTGGTTGGACCAAGGCTTGTGGAAGAGAAAATGGAGAAGATTCAGTTAATTAAAAATAGGATAAAAATGAAATAGAGTCTTTAGAGATTATGTGAAGATCGTTATTTAAGTTATTTTTTATTTTAGGTGAGTGATCATGTGTTCTTGATAATTTCTCCAATAATTGGGAACTATTTTTTAGGAGGTAGGGAAAGATATCACCATGATAAATATCCCATTTTGGGATATGTGAATAGGTGGGTGAGGTGGAATGTATGTTTTTTTTGATAAGGTTCAGTTCTGTGCATAATATATTTCATCTAATTCCATTTAAAATTATCTACATAAGCCTTATTATGTTATTCGATGGGACCACATTGACCTAGAACTGAATGTTATGATGGTTCATGATTCGTTACAGATTTTGGATAGGAAAGAGAAAGTATTTCACAAGAAAAGCATCAGTCTTGTGCAAATTTATAGAAACATGGTTAGATGTAGAAGGAAACCAGGGATCATGAAAAGGAAATGATGGAGAAATGGATAGAAATATTATATGAAAAAAATGATTTTCTACATTTTGGGGATATAAATAACAATGGTGGGGATAATTTAGCACTATCGATTTCATGTGAATGGCCCTTTAATTATGTATTTTATGTATATTAATTTATTTTATTTTTTTATGTTTGGAGAGGATTTATCATGTTTTTGAGGTTTTCAAGAGGTTAAAGGTTTGATAATGGTTAGTATAAACTATTAAAGGCATCTATGAATCTTTGAAAAAGAAAAAGTGGATACTGGGGAGGGACATGGTTAGGCTCACTGTTTTTAAATATTTAACGTTTCCTAGAAGAAACTATGAAATACTAGATAGTGGTGTATAACATGTTTGGAACATGGTTTGACTAAACTTCCAATCCAACCATGTGAGTTGTGTTTTGAGGTAGTGGATCATGTATTGATAGCGCATAGATCTTCTAATCGTGTGCACTGACTATTCAACATGGAAAATTTTATCTGAATATTGTATATCACATCTGATTTACCAACTAAACAACTCTTATCCCCCTCCCAAATTGGTCATAACATGGATTATTATTCCTTGAAATGGGTGGATACATTTTCTTTCAATCCATGTGATTCTTAGGCGATTCTATGTATATTGGTGACCCTGATTTTTTGAGAAGTTCTCATTCTTCATCATTTTCCTTAGATATCTTCTCCTTCCCTCTTTTGAAATTCAAGATCAAGTTCATTGGGGATAGATCTTTTTTTTGGAATTCAAAATTTATGGGATATGATTTTTTATTGAAGGTAATGAGATCTAAGTTGTAATATTGAATATTTATTGCATTTTTTAAATGTTTTGTGGCATTATTAATTTTCACCTATGTTTGAGAGGTATGTGGGTTTTTTATTCACTATTATTGATTATAACATTATGTGTTTAATTAAAATTGATTTAATTTCTTAAAATTATTGAGAAAATAATAATGTGATTTGATGTAATTATCATTGGAATTATAGTTTCCGAAATCCTGGGAATTGGATGGATTTTTAGAATGATGTTGTTTATAATTTTTAAATTATGATCTTAAAATTATGGTTGGTTGATGCATGTGAATTATTTATTGAAATTATTTTTTTTAAATGGGTTGATATAATTTGGGAATAAGGGTTGGGAATGTGTTTATTGGATGGATAATGGTCCTAAAGTACCACCATCAAAAGAATGGAGTATGGATATGACGTTTCATGGTCAATGTTAACACCGATCTTCTATGTGGGTTTGTGTTGAGGAGGTGTGTGTATAAGGAATTTTTTATACCAAATCATAAATTTTAAAAAGTGTAAAATATTTTTTGATGTTCCTTAAAAAATTATTATGTTAATTGTTGATTTATTCCTTGAAAAAAATAGTTCTTGAAGTCTTGTTTGATTATTTTCCTTGGAAAACTATTTTTCTTGGATATAAACTTATTTAAATTATTTTAACATATTTTATAATAAAGTTATAACACATTCAATACTAGTGGACTGATTTGGGAAGTCATTGGGGAAATCCTATTGAGATTTATACCCACCCACTACTTGGTAACTACGGTGAATTTATAGATGTTATATATAGAGACAGAGGTAAAGGAAAGTTATCCTTGTCATTTAGTGATTCATTTTGATAACATGGGTTGGGAATGTGTATTTTGATATGTGAGAATATTGGGATTTATTTTTGGTATCTTTTGGTTTTGTTATTATTTGGTTCCATTGGTTATTTCACATTGATTCTACTTGTACTATCATATTGTATTTTGGTTTAGTCTTGTATTGGCTTGAATTTTGGTAGTTATGGATCATTAAGAATTTTGGTTGTTATGGATATCATTATTTTGTTCATTTTATCTTAAAAGGTAAAATTGTCTCCCAAAATTTTATGATACAATTGGAATTTATTTCCATCCATTGGTGTATTGAATTTTTCACGTAAGTCATAGTATATTACCCATCACTTATCAAGACAACGAGGAGGGGCAGGATATTACAACACAAATATCACTTTCATTTAATGTGATGTTTCAAATTATTTATTCTCCTATATTTATATATTGAAAATTCATATTGTTGATAATTCATTTATTCAAAAAAAGATCCCAGAAATCCAAAATAATTTAAGGCTAATAAAATTGAAACATCTGGAGTCATATGTCTATTTATCATTTTTCTTCGCTCACTATCTTCCACCTACAACCTTTTCCCATTGATTCCATTTTAAATTTTATCTTTGAATACTCGTTTGGGATTTAAACACTCCAAAAATCCTTTATATTTTTTTGGAATTGGGTAGGAACTGTATTTGAATATAGTTAAGTGGTAAAAGGTAAGAGTGTTATATTTTTTAAAAAAATTAAAAATTGATTGAAAGATGAGAGAACATAATATTTTCGAGTGTTAGGATGTGGGGAGTGTGTAAGGTCTATATTCCTTTCTATTAAAATTTTCTTGTTGGATTCATAAATGGTGCATGTGAGTAACACTAATGAAACACACATTATGTTTCTCATGAGGGATGTACAAGAAAAATTACAAAAGTTGTATGTGAGGATGGATGAGTAGAAATCCCCTTCCAATTCTAGAGAACCACCAAGGTAGAGGTTCATTGAAGAAGAGGAAGAGTTATCTGATTTTCAGGAGTCTCTAATTTAGAGAAACCAACCACCAAAGATGGAAAACAATGATCTTGGATGAGTAAAGTTTAGGATCTCTTCATTACAACGTATGAATGATCTTGAAACATAATTTTAATGGGAATGAAAGGTAGTTCATGTTTTGGGTTTTCATAACTATTTATAGGAATATAAGGTGAAGTTTACGGTTGTGGAGTTCACTTACTATACTAGTATTTGGTGGGACCAACTACAAGTGAGCCGACAAAAAATTATAGAAACAACCATGCACACTTAGGATGAGATAAAAGTGGAAATGCATAAGAGGTTTGTTTCTATCCATAATTATCAGGATTTGTTCAACAACTTGTAGGGTTAGAGATTGGGATATATGAGTGTTGAGGAATACCATAAAGATATTCGGATCATCATGATTTCGACCAATATTGATGAAGTGTGAGAGGCCACCATGGAAAAGTTTTTAAATGGCCTCAGCCCTGAAATTTGGGACATAGTGGACATGCACCACTATTTGGATATAGATGATATTCTTCACATGGATATTAATGAGAAGAGGCAAGTATAGGTAAGAATTTTGTGACCTATATCTTATGGTAATGAATCTAAATCTTATTTTATGTCCAAGGATTATAAACCATAAGAACATGTAAGGTAACACAAAATTGATTCAACGGAGGTGACCAAACCAAAACCATTATTTCCAGAATCGATGTCTAAAATAGAGGGTAAGAACATTTCTAAATCACCTTATATAAAATGTTTTAAATATAAAGGATCTATAAAATTTTCCTCACAATGACCAAATAAGATAACCATGATTATTTTGGATGATGGAGATTCTCTTAATGAAAGATCAAGTGAAGATGAAATTCCAAAACTTTAGGAGTGTTCGTATGTGGAAATAGAGAGCCCCAAATGTGGAGAAAGTTTTCTGGGAAGGCATGGTTGGTCTGTCCAACCTGAAGAAGAACATGGTCAAGAGAAAAGGGAGCACATTTTTCTTACTACATTCCTTATCAATGATTATTTATTTAGTATGATCCCTAACAATGGTAGTTGGAAAATCATAGAAAGTGTTTGGATTTTTGATAAATTGGGTTTATATATGATCAAGAATCCTAATTCTTATAGATTGTGATGGTTAAATAATAGTGGGTATGTTATATTGACTAAGCAATCACATATTCCATTTTCTATTGGGATGTATAAATACAAGGTGATATGTGATTTTGTTCCCATGCATCCTAGTAATATCTTATTGGGAAGGCCATGGAAATTTTATTGGAGGGTGACACATGATGGATACACCAACCTCTATTCTTTTGAGAATAATAGGAGGATGATTAAACTTACACCCTTTAGGCTGTTGAAATATTATCAAGACCAAGTGAGGATTGACAGAGATTGTGATAAGAGAGTGAAATAAAAAAAGAGAAAAAAATGGAAAGTGTAAAAATAAAGTGTTAAAAATGAGTGATGACTGACATCGGAATAAATGATGTAATGAAAAGAGTTTAAAACAAGAGTGAAAATAAGAGTGAAAATAAGATTTTTGAGGGAAAAGTGTGTTTATTTTCAGCAAAAAAAAATAAAGAGAGATTTAAAGGGGGATGAAACTATCATGAATCTATATAAGGAAGAATATTTTCCACTAAATATATTAACCCATAAATTTATTCTAGTTTTGTTTATTTATTATTATAATATAGTGATTGGTAATGGAAGTGTTGGAAATGAGCTACATTTGATCTAGGTGGTTCGGTATAGAAAAACCACCTACAAGGGAGGTTCCTAGAGTAACAAAAATAAAACCTTCATCCATGGGGATATTGAAATTTCCATTACATAGATAATATCAATGATAATTCCTACAATATTGAGTTACCCAACATGTATGGAAATAATAGTGTCACCATTAATGTTGTTGATAATTCTCCCTTTGAATTTTTATATTTTAAGAAAAATATAATTAAGGAGGGAGGGGATGATGAGGATCAAGGAAAAAATGGGCATTGAGGGGTTTAAAGTAGACATGAAAAGGAGGGTGGAATGTTTATGGTTGTAAAAGACATATTGCGATGAGTTGATGTCCCATTTAAAAGTTAGAATACTAAGAGAATGAAGGATGGCCCAAATTGGTTAATAATGTAATTCCAAGGGGATGCCCAATACCCTTTCTTATGGGATTAATATGGGTATATATTTACATTAATTAAGGCCCAGAAATTATTTTAAATACTCATACCATGGTGTGATATGAATTTCAAGACGACCCCACCATAGAATCGTTAAAGCCAAAAGTGTTTGGCTAGTTATCTTTACTTTACAAAACGGTATTCTACGTGTCCCTTAAAGTCATGGGAATGTTCCAAAATTGTCAAAAGAATAATTTATAGTTTTGACTTGTGTAAACTAGGTGCTATAATTTTTTATCACTATTTGGATATAAATAGCCACCCACTTTTACTCTTCAAACGTCATGAATAGAGGTGATTTTATTATGGTGAGTTCTTCTTGCAACCTTTGTGTTATTGTTTGATTCTTGAATTATCAAAATAACAGTTTTCATTTTTGTTATATTGTGGATAATGTTCTTAGAGACAATTTTTCATTGGGTTCTACCATGACCAACTCTCACATTTCTTCCATATTTCCACCATTTATTACCCATATCACTTGTTTTCTTGTAATGATCTGG
Organism: Viscum album; assembly: GCA_963277665.1. Taxonomy (NCBI): domain Eukaryota; kingdom Viridiplantae; phylum Streptophyta; class Magnoliopsida; order Santalales; family Viscaceae; genus Viscum; species Viscum album. The sequence goes on from OY728127.1 coordinate 1,959,666,254, forward strand.
TAGCTCAACATGCGAACGTTGAAGAAGGTTTCTAGGACACTTCCTACCAGATCTTGGATCACATATATTGAATTTTAGAGTTTTTTAAATTTTTAGTAAATTTTTAGGGGTTTTATGATTATTATTATTTTTATGGACATTGAGGGGATTTTTTAGTTTTATTGAGTTTTTTTAAGTATCTTGGTTTTTTTGGATTCTAGGGTTTTTTAGTTTTTAAGGGTTTAAAAGGTTTTTTAGTGTTTTGAATATATATAGGGTTTCAAAGGTTTTTTATATTTTTTTTGTGGTTTTTAGGGTTTTTATGGTTTTTAGGGTTTTTTATGGTTTTGAAGGGTTATTATGGATTTTTTGGTTTTTAGGTTTTTTAGGGATTTATGGTTTTTAGTGTTTTTAGAATTTTATTATTTTTAAGGGTTTTAATTGTTTTTAGGATTTTAATGTTTTCTTAGGGTTTTGGAGGGTTTTTATGTTTTTCTTATTTTAGGCATTTTTATAGATTCTTTAGGATTTTAATGGACTTTTATAGTTTTTAAGGATTTTGAAGTATTTTATTGTTTTTTGTTATTTTTAGGGCCTTTATGGTCTTTTTTGGGTTCTTCATTTTGTTTATTTTTTTAGGTTTTTAATGTTTTTTAATTTTTTTTAACTTTTAGGGTTTTATTGGGTTTTTAGATTTTTTAGTCGGTTTTAGGAATTTTATGCATTTTGGATTTTTTAAGGTTTTTAGGGATTTTTAAGGTTTTCAGGATTTTTATGGTTTTTTAGGGTTTTATGGTTTCTATAATTTTTTAGGTTTATCATATGTTTTCAGTTCATTTAGGTTTTTATGGTTTTCATAGTGTTTTTAGAGTTTTTAGGGATTTTTAATTTTTGTGGGATTTTATGGGATTTTTTATGATTTTTATTGTTTTTAGGTGTTATATGTATTTTTAGGGTTTTAAGGATTTTAGGGTTTTAGGGTTTTTATTTTTTTTGGGTTTTATGGTTTTTTTAGGTTTTTTGTTTTTATGATTTTTTAGATATTTTAATGTTTTTTAGGGGTCAAGGGGTTTTTAGAGTTTTTATTTGGTTTTAGGGTTTTTATATGTTTTTAGGGTTTTATGGGTTTTTCGGGCTTTGGGGTTTAAAGGTTCTTTTAGGGTTTTAAGTGTTTTTAAGTTTTTTAGGGTTTTATGTAATTTTAGGATTTTAAGGTTTTCTTAGGGATTTTCAGGGTTTTTGTGGTTTTTATGTTTTTATGTATTTTTTACTATTTTTATGGTTTTTAGTGCTTATAGGGATTTTGAGGATTTTTAGGGGGTTTAGGGTTTTAGTGTTTTTAGGTTTTTAGGGGTTTTATGTGTTTTTAGGTTTTTAAGATTTTATTTGGGGTTTTTAGGTTTTTATAATTTTTTGGTTTTTAGAGATTTTTAGGGATTTTTAGTATTTTATGGTTTTTTGGGGATTTAGGGATTTTTAGGCTTTTTTTTGTTTTTTTGGTTTATTGGGTTTTTAGGGGTTTTTTAGTTTTTTACAGTTTTTTAGTTTTTTTATATTTTTTAATTTTTTTAGGCGTTTAAATGGTTCATAGTTTATTGAGTGGTTTTTTAGGATTTTAATGTGTTTTTGTGGTTTTTAGGGTACTTATGGTTTTTATAGTTTTTAGGTTTTTGAAATGTTTTTAGCATTTTTTTAGTTTTAATGGGGTTTTATGTTTTTTTGGGTTTTTAGGTTTTCTTAGTGTTTTTAGTAATTTTAGGGGATTTTATGATTTTATGGATCCATAATGGAGTTTTATAATTTTTGTTATTTTCTAAGGTTTTTAGGTATTTTTAGGGTTTTTATGGATTTTAAGGGGTTTTTGGGTTCCGATGTATTTTTGGGTTTTTAGGGTTTTTTTAATTTTTTATGTATTAAAGGGTTTTAATAGTTTTTAACTTTTTTAGTGGTTTAAAGGGTTTTTAGAGTTTTTAGTGGGTATTTAGGGTTATTATGGGTTTTTATGGTTATTAAGGCTTTTAGGGGTTTTTTGGGTTTAGGGGTTTTTTTGGGTATTAGGGTCTTTTAAGGTTTTCTTTTTATTTTTATCATTTTAATGTTTTTTGGGGGTTTTATGTGTTTTTAGTTTTTCATGGATTTCTATCGGTTTTTTGGGGTTGTTTAATGTTTTATATATTTTTGTATATTTTTAGGGGTTTTATGGGTTTTTTAGGGTTTTAGGGATTTTGAGGGTTTTTGGGGTTTTAGGTTTTTATGGGGTTTTAGTTTTTTCAGTGTTTTTTCTAGGATTTTTGTAGGTTTCTAAGGTTTTATTAGGGTTTCTCAATGTTTTTTGATTTAATATTTTTTTAGTTTTTTTAGCTATTTTATAGGTTTTAAGGGTTTTTTCTATTTTTAGGTGTTTGGGGTTTTTAGGGGTTTTAGGGTTTTCATGGTTTTTTTGGGTTTTAGGGTTATTTTTTGTTTTTAATGGTATTAAATAGTTTTATATTTTTATAATGTTTTATGGGTTTAATGTGTTTTATTATTTTTAATTGGTTATTATGGGTTTTATGGGTTTTATCGGTTTTTTTAGTTTTGATGGGTTTTATGGTTTTTAGGGTATTTTGGGAAAGGAAGGCTCAAGACCAAGTATGCTTGGACACCCAAAATTTATTAGAAAATAACGAAAAATCATTAGAAGAAGGATATTTAAGCATGGGTGTGTAGTTTACCCTTCATATTAATGTCCACATGGGGTGCACAAAAAAGTGGTGTGACAAAGGACCATATCAAGATTATTTCCTCAATTTCCATTTTAGAGAGTACATCTACCCCCATGTCTTCCTCCCTATAGGCACACATAACAGTTAGAGTAAGAGTTTGGGAGATTCTGATACATTCAATCAATTGTGGTAGGAGTCTCCAGGGAGATTTCCAAGATTTGTTCTTGAGGGTTTCCACTTCAAGCATCGAGTCAGATTCAATCCATAAAAACTTCCACTTGAATGGAGTTGTGAACATGACCGCCTTCATTATTTAATAATTCTTAGCTTCATAAGAACATATTATTCTAATAAAGTTGTAGATTCATACCTTCAAAAGACTATGTAGGTACCAAAGACCCCACTACACCACGAGGGACTAGGTGCACCCAAGGATGCACCGTCCATATTGACCTGATCCATGATGTATTCGGGGGAATCCACCAGATAAATTTTAAAACCTGTGGATTTTTTCTCCTGCTATAAACTCCTAGAAAATGAAATAGAATATGATCATTCATGTCATTAGACATCAAAAAAGTTTGTATATGATACCCCACCAATACCGCCTGGTGGATTCTCACAAATCCACCATGGAAGGAGAAAGGTTTCTGGTTGAAGTCCACCACATTACGAGAAGTCCAAATGTAAGAGAACATAACAGTAGCACCACCACATAGTAGGTTGTGCACCTATTAGCTGCAATAAATCTCCACCAGGATGCTGATTATACAATATAGTGATCTATGAATTTGAAAATCAAACTCGGACATCTACTACAGGTGAGCCCACAGTTTGACAACAAAACTAGAGTGAAAGAAGGTGTGCTGGATGTTCTCCTTAGACCATAGGTAGAGGTAGAAAACAGAGGCCAGATTCCAGCTGGTTTTCTTCAGCTACTCTTGAGTAGGCAGTCTGTTTCTATAGAGTTTCCCCATTATTATTTTTCTTGTAGGAAGAATGAAAGTGGATTTTTATTTTTATAGCCAACATAGTGGGACAATGCCTTAGGGACATTTAAGTCGTTATAAATCTCGTATAGTGAACTGTCCAACGAGGTTCAGTTTCCAAATGAGGGTGTCACTATACATGAAAATGTAACTCTTTATCTTCAAGATAATATGGGTTAAAAGAGTCACATGTAGTTCTCCAATTATTTTAATGAAATAAATAATAGACATGTCCTGTAACTCATGGGGAGGTGCCACAATTTCAACCAGGGGACTTTCAAGGTAGGTAGTTGTCCAGTAGTTTAGGTTCGATTGTTTTGATAAAACACATTTAGAGTGGGATATAATGTCCCTATATGAGGATCTGAGTGAAGTCCATATAGAGGAAGGTATATAACCAGTTAAACCAGCACAAAGTCTCTTCTTAAACCTCTCACAAAGAAAATCCAGACCATCATCAAGTTGATTGATCAAATTACTGGTGAAATTTCCATGAAGGGTATCATTAAATCTCCTGAGATCCTTAATTACTAACCCACCCAGATCAACAGGCTTAGTGAAATCATTCCATGCTATAGATACTGGCTTCCTTTCACTAATTAAAACATCAAAGAAAAGTTCCTAATCTTGGAATCCAAGATTTTAAAATGTATATTCATCCATCTATAGATAGAAAACACATGAAAAACATGGAGGTGACGACAAAGTCGATAAAAAAAATATACCGGTCCGAGATAAGAATTTTCCTTTTCATTTGGCCAGTAGTTGATTGATTTTGGTTGATATTCTCTCAAGGTAACAACTTTTAGCCTTCCCCCAGAAAATAAGGACACCCAAATATGTAAAGGGGAGTGAGCCTCTTTTCACCCATGTAATCTTCCAATGCAGAGTTGACTGGAGGTTCAAACCCCTTTTCCAAAGATAATGTAGGATTCATTCCAGTTAAGGGATTTCTCATCCATGCTTTCATAATAAAGAAATATAATTCTAATTGAAGATAAAGTATTCTTATTTGCATTATTGAATAGAAGGCTATCATCCCCATAAATAAGAACAGAGGGCACATGAATGTCTCTCCCTACAATAATTGGTTTGTGAAAACCATCCTATAAGAGATCATTAATGAACTGACTCATGTAATCGTTAGAAATAAAAACAAGGGGACCTGAGAGTGGGTCCCCCTACTTGACTCCATGGGAGAATTGGAATAATCCCTTAGGGGATCCATTGATAATGATAGAAACCCTGTAACTAGTCCAAATAGTGTTAATCAGTTTGATGAAAGTGATGGAAAAGTCATACTTTCCAATAACATTGAAGATGAAACACTATTTAATGGTTTCAAAGGCCTTCGAGATATCCAGATTTAGGGAAAATCTCCCATGATTCGCTTCCTTTCTCATAATATTAATGCTTTTCAAGGTTGTGTAGAGGTAGGTTTGAATGCTCTTCCTGGGAACAAAACAAAAATTTATTTGGGGTGATAAGAACCCATAAAATTATCCCCAACCTAAGGAATATAATATTACTTATAATTATTTGGTATGGTATTCCTAATGGAAACCGGCCAGAAATCCCCTATATCAATATCATTATCCTTAAATGGGATCAAAGCAATAAAATGGAATTAGTTTCAAGCGGTATTGAATAGGAGAGAAAAAATTACCTGACTAGATTGGTGATCTCCACATGCATAATTTCCCAATATAACATGAAAAACTTGTTTCTAAACCCATCCAGTCCCATTGTACTGTCTTTGTTCAAAGATAATAGTGTGGATTTGACTTCCTCTTCAAAGGGGGCATCCGTTAGGGCCTTTTTCTCAGGATCATCAATAGAACCATCATTATTTTACAATGATTGAAAATAATAAACAATGGCATTAGTTATGTCATTCATAGATGTGGAAGTGGAGAAATTGATGCGAATGACATTCAGGTTTTCCTTGGGCCTCTTCTCCATGTGCAGACAATGGAATAAATTGTAATTTCTATACCCATATTTAAGAAAAATAACATTAAATTGATTCTTTTAAAGCCTCTCCTTAAGATCCAAGAGGTCATCCATCTTGGAATGAAGACGTAGCTCAACTCAAGAAGGGATATACTACTATTTATTAGTAATTTAAAAAATGGAAAGATGAGATTCAATAGACTTAATTTCATCATCCAACCATTAAAAAGAGCTCTTTCTCTACTCTCTCAGAAGGAATTAGATTCTCTTACGATTATAGGGCATAATAAAATATTGGATGCCCTGAGAGGTTTTATTCTATCCATTGATTACCACTTCCATATACCCAATCCAAGAATTGTTAAATTTAATGTACATAGGGGTAGACCTAGTAATGCCATCTACCAAATCAACAATAAGGGGACTGTTATCCGAGTTGAACTTTTGAAGAGTGAACCTAGAGATATCCATAAGGGAACTCCTGTATCTGAACTGAAAGAAACAACTATCAAGATTACTAGCTTTTAATCCATTAATATTGAACCTTCCCAATGTGAAATATGGTCCAATAATAGGTACCTTAGTGAGGTCACATTTTTCTAAGAAATAATTGACATTATTTGCAGTAGTATGAGAGAAGTTAGGACCAATCTTCTCATCTTGTCTCAGAAAAGTGTTTAAATCACCAAGAACAATCCAGTTTTGGAATATAGTCTCATTTAATTTATCCAACTTCCTCTAGAGTTACCTTCTCATAGTGTTCAAATAGGATGAAAAATGATAGGTTTAAAGTGATAACCTAAAAGCAGATTGAGAGGGATACAATTTGAGAGGTCACCTCATAAAAAAGAACTTGGACATCATCATGCTTCATTACCCATACAGTTTATAAAGAACTATCATTACTATTATGAGAAACCATAGAGTATACAAGGATGTTCGAGTTGAATCCCTTACAATATTTATAATTCATAATTGGCTCAGTAATCCAAATGAGAATTAGCCTATTTAATGGTAGAAAGTTCCTATGGGCTGTAGCTATGGGAGAGTTATGAAGCCCCTGTAATTTCCAAAACATGATCCCCATTTAGAACATGATGGGTTTCACCAAGTAGGTTTAGTGGAGGATATATATTCCTTACCTTCAACTTTTTTCCCATTCTTTTTAGGCATGTCTACAACCTACTTTATGGGTTCATAATTAATCTACTACACCCTTCGGCTAGGCCTATTTTTGGTATACTCTTTACATTTTGGCCTAGTGGAGTGCTCAATCTGGTCACTATCATTCTGGGCATGAGAATCCTCAAAATAATCACAACAAAAAACCCCAATCAATGGGATAAATTGATTACAGATGAAAAACATTAATTTAGATGAATCTGGTTTCCACTTCCCAACCTTGTCTAAGGACACCACATTGAAAGAGTCTATACTCGGATCAAGAATAGGTGATCACTCAAGAGTGACCACCTGATCCCTAGAGTGTCTCAGGTCTATTGGTGTTATGTGGACAGGATCTAAAGGGGCCTTAGGTGCTAGACCCATTTATTTAGTCAACAAACTAGAAGTAGGGGTAGTCACCTCAACAGGTTTTATGTTGGACATTCTAAGAATGGGAGGAACGACATGTTTGGGAGCCCCTCCCTTATAATTTTATGGGATCCTTTTCATTGACAACAGGAAGAGAAACCAAATGCATTATCAATTGTACATTATTGTTTATAAAATTTCTTGGTATTTAAAGGGGTTTTATAGTTTTTCATGGTTTTTAGGGGTTTTCAAGGATCTAATGGATTTTTAGGGGTTTTGGTGTCATATAGTGTTTTTAGAGTTTTTTTGGTTTTTAGGGGTTTCTAGTGTTTTTAGGTTATTAAGGTTTTCTATGGGGTTTTCTATTTTTCATGTTTTTTAGATTTGTAGGGATTTTTATGTAACTTTAGGATTTTTATGGTTATTAGGGGTTTTAGGTATTTTGATGGTTTTTGTGGATTTTTATGATTTTTAGGGGTTTTTTTAAGTTTTTATCATTTTTTAGGGTTGTTAGGGGTTTAAGTGTTTTTAGTTTTTTATTCTTTTGGTAGGATTTTTTAGGTTTGGGGGGGGGGGTTTACGTTTTTTGGGATTTTAGGGATTTTTTCTATTTTTTATGATTTTTAGTGTTTTTAGGGTTTAGGGGTTTAATTTTTTAGGATACTTATCATTTTCTGGGGTTTTGAGGGTTTTATGAGTTTTTTTTGAGTTTTTAAGGTTTTTAGTGTTTTAATCATTTTAGGGGTTTAAAGGGGTTTTATTTGTTTTAGTGGTTTTATGGTTGAAATGTTTTTAGGGGTTTTATGGTTTTTATAGGTTATGGTGGTTTTTAGAGTTTTTTGGTTTTTTAGGATTTTTTAGGTTTTTAACTTTATTTTTATTTTTTTGGGTTTAAGTGTTTTTAGGTTTTTTCATGGATTTTAGGGGTTTAAAATTTTTAGATATTTTTAGGGATTTTTAGGATTTTTATGGTTTTAAGGGTTTTGGTGATTTTGAGAGTTTTTAAGGTTTTTAAGAGTTTTTATGGTTTTTTAGGTGTATAGTGTTTTATTGAATTTTTTAAGGTTTTTTAGGGTATTTAGAGTTTTTCAACATTTTTAGTGGTTTAAAGGGTGTTTAGTGTTTTCATTGGGTTTTTAGTATTTTATGTGTTTTTAGGGTTTTTATGGTTTTTAGTGGTATTATGGGTTTTGGAATTTTAGGGTTTTAGGGTTTTTAGTATCTTTAAGGTTTTTAGGGGTTTAAAGTTCATTTAGGTTATCAAAATTTTCATAGGTATATTCATTGCTTTAGGGTTTTTAGGTATTTTTTATGATTATTGTAGTTTTGATGGTTTTAATTGATTTTGAGGATTTTTAGGATTTTTTAGGGTCTTTAGAGTTTTTATGGTCTTTTTTGTGTTTTTTGTGGTTTTTGAGGTTTTTAGGGTTTTTAAGGGATTTTAAATTTTTTAACATTCTTAGGGATTTAAATTGTTTTTAAAGTTTTTAGCGGTTTTTAGGGATTGTATGGGGTTTTGGGGGTTTTTGGGGTTTCAATGATTTTTAGGGGTTTTTCATTTTGTTAGTTTTTTAAGAGTTATAAGTAGTTTTAATTTTTTAGGATTTCTTTGTGGTTTTCAAGGTTTTTAGCGGTTTTTACATTTTTCAGTATTTTATTTATTTTTTATAATATTTATAGTTTTTATGTTTTATAGGTATTTTGATGGTTCTTAGGGATTTTAGGGATTTAGTGGTTTTATGGTTTTTTTTGTGTTTTGGGTTTTTTTTTCAATTTTTAGGGTTTTTTGTTTTTAGGGTTTTTACATTTTTAGGTGTTTAATGTTTTTTAGTGTTTTTTGATGTTTTTATGATTTTTAATGGTTTTTAGGGTTTTTATGGTTTTAGGGTTTTTATGGTTTTCAGGGGTTTAGGTTCTTAAGTATTTTTAGATATTTTTAGGTTTTTTATAGGATTTAAGTGTTTTTAGGTTTTTAGAGTTTTCTTAGGTTTTATCAAGGTTTTTAGGGTATTTATGTTTTTAGGGATTTTAAGGTTTTTTTAGGATTTTATAGTTTTTAGGGGTTTTAGGAATATTGATGGGTTTTATGGGTTTTTAATATTTTTGGGTTTTTATGGTTATTATGTTTTTTTGTTTATTAGGGTTTTTAGGTTTTTTAATATTTATTTAACATTTTAAGGGGGTATAGAGTTTTTAGTGGGGGTTTTATTTTTTTTAGGTTTTTAGGGGTTTAATGAATAGGGTTTTTTAGGATTTGTAGAATTTTTTAGGTTTTTAGTGGTTTTAGGCCTTTTTAATGTTTTTAGGCATATAAGGGTTTTTAGCGACATTATTTGGATTTTTATGGGTTTTTGGGGTTTTTGGATTTTTAGTGATTCTGAGGGTTTTATAATTTTTAGTCATTAAAGGTTTTTTTGGGAATTTTATTGTTTTTCATGTTTTTATGAATATTTGGTGTTTTTAGGGTTTTTATCATTTTTGGGTTTTTAGGTTCTTTAATGGTTTTTAGGATTTTTAGGTTTTCTTTGCATTTTTAGCTGTTTTTATTGGTTTCAATTTTTTCGGGATTTTAGAGATTTTTTTAGGATTTTCATGGTTTGTTAGGGGTTCTTGGGATTTTGAGGGGTTTTAGAAGTTTTAATCGTTTTCTTTGTTTTTATGTTTTTTTTGAGATTTTTAGTGTTTTTAAGGGTTTTTAGTGTTTTTTAACTTTTTAGGGGTTTAATATTTTTTAGTTTTTTGAGTGGTTTTAGTGTTTTTATGGATTATATTCAATGGGTTTTATGGGTTTTTGTGGTTTTAGGTGTTTTATTGTCTTTTTATGGGTTATTAGGGTTTTTATCGGTTTTTAGAAATTTTAGGGTTTTAAAGTGTTTTCAGGTATTTAAGGTTTTCTTATGGGTATTCATGAGTTATATGGTTTTTTAATATTCTAATTATTATTAGGTATTTGTGGGTTTTTATGGGTTTTTAGGGACTTTACATATTTTTATAGTTTTAGGTGTTTTTAGGCTTTTAAACATTTTGGAGGTTTTTATGGATTTTAAGTGTTTTTAGGTTTTTATGATTTTCTTAGGGTTTTCAGGGTTTTTAGGGGTTTTTTATAGTTTTATGGATTTTTAAGAATTTTTTTAAGATTTTTATGGTTTTATAGGGGTTTTAGATATTTTGTGTGTTTTTAGGGTTTTTTAGGTTTTATAATTTTTTTCGATTGTTATTGGGTTTTTTTGTGTTTTTAGGGTTTTTTCGGTTTTAATACTTTTCACATTTTTATGGGTTTAAATGGTTTTTAGAGTTTTTAGTTGTTTTTATAGTTTTATGGATTTTTAGTGTCTTATTGGTTTTTTAGGGTTTTAACATTCTTTAAGTTTTTAACTATTTTAAGTGCTTTTAGGATTTTATGGTTTTCTTATGGATTTCAGGGATTTAGGATTTTTTAGGATTTTAAAGATTTTTAAGGATTTGATTTTTTTAGGATTTTTATGGTTTCTATGTTTTTAAGGTTTTTATGGGGTTTTAAGGGTTTTTTGGTTTTTATGATTTTTATGGTTTTTATAATATGTTTTATGGTTTTATCAGTTTTTATTTATTTATGGTTTTTATGTGTTTTTACTTTTTAGGATTTTATGTTTTCCTTATGGTTTTTTAGGGTTTTAAGGGTTTTTATGTTTTTAGGGATTTTTAGGGGTTTTTTAAGATTTTTTTGGTTTCTTAGATTATTAGGGATTTTGAGGGATTTTAGTTATTTTTTGTTTTTATGATTATTTTTCGTTTTTAGGGTTTTTTGAGATTTTAGGGGTTTTAAGGTTTTTTTGATTTTTCTAAAATTTTTAGGCGTATAAATGGGTTTATAGTTTTTAGTGGTTTTATTGTATTTTTGGGTTTTAGGGATTTTTTAATATTTTAAAAGGTTGTATGGATTTTAAGAGGTTTTATTGTTTTTAGAGCATTTTTAGTGGCTTTAAGGTTTTTATCATTTTAGTGTTTTTAAGGGTTTTTAGTTTTTTTAGAGTTTTATGGTTTTCATAGGGTTTTTCATGGTTATATGGTCTTTATGTTTCTTTTCTATTTTTAGGGAGTTTTAGGATTTTTAGATGTTTTTTGGGTTTTTAGGGAATTTTAGGGGTTATAGTGTTATTTAGGGTTTTTAATGTTTTGGGGATTTTAGGGTTTTGGGTTGTTTTTGGAGTTTTATGTTGTTAAGTGTTTTTAGGATTTTAAGGGTTTCTTTGGGGTTTTCAAGGTTTTTATGGGTTATTAAATTTTTTGGGATGTTTAGGGATTTTAGGATTTTTATGGTTGTTCGCAGTTTTATGGATTTTGAGGGTTTTTGGGGTTTTTATTTTTTTGGGGTTTTTATGTTTTTTCAGTTTTTAAAGTTATTTTTGAATTTTTTATGATTTTAGAGGTTTTTTAGAGTTTTTATCATTTTTTGGGGTATAATGTGTTATAGTGTTTTTAGGGGTTTTATGGATTTTATAGTTTTTATAGTTTTTTTTTGTGTTTTTAAATTTCTTTAGATTTTAGGGGTTTTATGTGTTTTTGGTTTTTAAGGGTTTCTTAGGGGTTTTTAGGTTTCTTAGGGTTTTTATGTTTTTAAGGAATTTTACGGAATAATCCGAAATTTTATGGGGTTTCAGGTGTTTTATGGAATTTCACTGTTTTTAGGGTTTTTTAAGGCTAAAATGTTATTTTAAAAAAATTTAGGATTTTTTATTTTTAGGGATTTTAGTGTTTTTATAGTTTTTAAAGATTTTAGAAGTTTAAATGGTTTTAAAGCTTTTAGTGGTTTTGGGGTTTTTATGAGCTTTTTGGTTTGCTTAGGTTTTTTATGGTGTTTAGGGGTATTTATGGATTTTAGGGTCTTTTTAGGGGTTTTAAGTGTTTGTAGCACTTTTTAGCTTTTTATTGGTTTTATGTGGTTCAAGTTTTTAAGGGTTTCATAGGATGTTTTAGGGTTTTATTTATTTTTATGTTTTTATCAATTTCCATGGTTTTTAGGATTTTCCTGATTACTAGTTATTTTGAGGGTGTTTAGGTGTTTTTTTTTATTTTTATGGTTTTTAACATTTTTATTGGTTTTTATGGGTTTTAAGTGTTTTTAGGTTTTCAAGCTTTTCTTAGGGTTTTCTGGGGTTGTCGGGTTTTTTTTATTTTCTTAATTATTTAAGCGGATTTTAATATTTTTATGGGTTTTTATCGTATTTATGGATTTTTATGGGTTTAGGATTTTTAGGCTTTTATTGTTTTTTAGGTTTTTGTGTATTTTTATGTTTCTTAGGGTATTAAGATTTTTAGAGTTTTTCATGTTTTTTTTGGGTTTTAGAGAGATTTTAAAGTTTTTAAATTTTTTAAGATTATAATGTTTTTAAGACTTTTAGAGGGTTTATTGTGTTTAGCAGTCATTAGGATTTTTAGTTTTTAAGGGTTTTTAGAATTTTTAGGGTTTTAAGGGTTTTGTTTTATTTTAGGTTTTTAATGTTTTCATGGAGGTTTTTTTGGGGTTTTTTGGTTTTTTGGTCTTTAGGGATTTTATGGCCTTTTTGGATTTTTTTTCCTTTTCCTGTTTTTTAGAGAATTTTGGGGTTTTTAGGGTTTATATGGTTTTTTGGGGTTTTAGGGATTTTGTGGCTTTAAATTTTTTTCAAAGAGTTTAGTGGGTTTTAGGTTTTTTATGTGGATTAGGTTTTTTAAGGTTTTGGGGGGTTTCTTGTTTTTTGGGGTTTTAGGGGTTTTATTGTTTTTAGGTTTTTAGGGGTTTTAGGTGTTTTTGAGGTTTTAAATGTTTTCTTATGTAAATTTAATTTTTTAGGAATTTTCAGGGATTTTTTATCATTTTAATAGTTTACGGTGAATTTAGAGATTTTGAGGGTTTTGAGTGTTTTTAGGGTTTTTGGTGTTTTTATGGTTTTTTTGGTTTTTAGGGGTTTTTTTGAGTTTTTTTTTGAGTTTTTAATGTTTTTGGAGTTTTTTAATGTTTTTATTTGTGTAAAGTGTTTTTACAGTTTTTTGTGGTTTTTATGGTTTTATGGATATTTTTTGTTCTAACGTTTTTTAGGGGTTTTAGGGTTTTAGGGGTTTTAGTGGTTTTTAGGATTTTAATTTTTTATGGTTTTTATGTGTTTTTTGGGTTTTCAGGTTTTCTAAGTGTATTTTGGGTTTTTACATATTTAGGGATTTTTATGGATTTTTAGGATTTTTACGGTTTTTAGGGTTTTTAAGGGTTTTATGGTTTTATGGTTTTTATGGATTTTTGGGATTTTGGGATTTTTTTGAGTTTTCTAGGGTTTTAATGGGTTATTATTGCTTTTAAAAAAATTTAGGGGTTTAAAGGGTTTTCAGTGTTTCTATAAGTTTCTAGGGTTTTTAAAATTTTTAAAGGATTTTAGGGGTTTTCGAAGGGTTTTAAAAACTTTTAGGGGTTTTTTTTGTGTTTTGGTATTTTTATGGATTTTCTAGATTTTTATAATTATTTTGGGTTTTTTGGATTTTGTGGTTTTTAGGGTTTTTAGGGTTTTTAGGGTTTTTAGGGTTTTTAGGGTTTTTTGGTTTTTTGGGTTATTTGGGTTTTAGGGTTTTTTGGGTTTTTTGTGTTTTTTGTGGTCTTAGGGTTTTTTGTTTTTTTTTTAGGTTTTTATTGTTTCATAGTTTTTTTTACATTTTTAGGGGTTTAAATGGTTTTATATTTTTTAGTGGTTTTCAGGTTTTTTTTATGTTTTTAGTTTTTTCTCTGGTTTTTATGGGGTTTATCGTTTTTAGAGTGTTTATGATTTTTAGCAGTTTTTTTGGTTATAAGGATTTTTGGGTTATTAAGGATTTATTAAGGTTTTCTAGGGTTTTATTTTTTTTAGGGAATTTGGCCTTCTCTATGATTTTTATGCGTTTTTTTTGTTTTTAGGGATTTCGAGGGGATTTAGGGTTTTTAGGGTATTATAGTTTTTTCTGTTCTTGAGTTTTTTAAGTGTTCTAAATATTTTTTAGTGTTTTTTATATTTTTGGATTTTAAATTGATTTTATAGGATTTAGTGTATTTTATGGATTTTATGGTTTTTGTGGGGTTTATAGGCTTTTTTATGTCTTTGTGGGTTTTAGGATATTTTTGGTTTTTATTATTTTTAGCATTTTTAGGTTTTTCAGGGGTTTTAATTGTTTCCATTTGTTTAAGATTTAATTAGGTGTTTCGATGGGTTTTAACATTTATATGTATTTTTAAGGTTTTTTTATGATTTTTAGGTTTTTAGGGTTTTTAAAGATTTTGGGGGATTTTAGGGGTTTTATGGTTATTTGGAGTTATTTGGTTTTTTTGGTTTTAGTATTTTTTTAATTTTTAGCAGTTTTAAGGGTATTTTGAGTTTTATAATTTTTTTAGGAGTTTGAAAGATTTTTAAAAAAATTAGTGGGTTTTAGGTGCTTTTAATGTTTTTTAAGGTTGTTAGGGTTTTCATTTTTTTAGGGTTTTAGTGTTATTTAGGGTTTTTAGTGATTTTTCGGTTTGTAATAGTTTTTATTGTTTTTATTTTTAAAGTCTTTCTTATTGTTTTTACGGTTTGGGAGGGTTTTTTACATTTTTAGGAGTTTTAAAGGGTTTTAGGAATTTTTTATGATTTTTATAGTTTTTTAGAATTTTTAAGTGTTTTCATGTTTTTATAATATTTATGGTTTATTGGGATTTGGGGTTTTTTTGATTTTTAGGGGTTTTTAAGGTTTTTAGAGTTTTTGAATGTTTTTAGGGTTTAAATGGTTTTTATTGTTTTATTGGTTTTAGGGTTTTTATCAGTTTTAGGTTTTTTTGGTTTTTAGGGGTTTATGGTTTTATGATTTTTGGGTTTTTAATTATTTTAGGTTTTTTTGAGGATTTTAATTTTTTTAATGTTTTATTAGGGGTTTTCAGGTTTTTTTGTTTCTTATGTTTTTAGGGATTTTTCTAGATTTTTAGGATTTTTATGGTCTTCAAGGTTTTTGAATGTTTTTGGGGATTTAAGATTTTTTATGCTGATTTTTGGTTTTTAGGATTTTTTTTTAGTTTTTTATGTTTTTTAATGCTTTTTGATATTTTTAACATTTTTAGGGGTTTAAAGGGTTTTTAGAATTTTTATTGGTATTTTTTGAGTTTTATTGGGTTTTGGGGGTTTTAAGGTTTTTAGTGGTTTAGTGGTTTTTGATTTCTAGGGTTTTAGGGTTCTTAGAGATTTTAGATTTTTATGTTTTTTATGTGTTTTTAGTTTTTTTAGGTTTTTCTATGGGTTTTTTGTTTTACATTTTTTTCTATTATTAGGGATTTTTTGGTTTTTTAGGATTTTTATTGGTTTTTTGGTTTTTTGGGATTTTGAGGGCATTTGGGTTTTTTATGGTTTTTCGGTTTTTTTAGGGTTTTAGTTTTTTAGGGTTTTTAATGTTTTTAGAGTTTGTAATATTTTAAGGGATTAAAGGGTATTTAGAGGATTTGGTGTTTTTAGGGTTTTAGGGGTTTTTATTGTTTTTATGGGTTTTTATTGTTTTTAGGGGTGTTTAGGGTTTTTAGGATCTTTTAGGGTTTTTAGAATTTTTTATGTTTTTTATGGGTTTTTATTTTTTTATGTTTTAAGGATTTCATCGGATTTTCAAGGGTTTTTGGGACTTTTTAAGGATTTTTGAGTATTTTTATGTTTTTATTGGTTTTAGGGATTTTGAGGGTTTCTACAGTTATTTAAGGTTTTTAGGGGTTTTTTAGGTTTTTAGATTTTTTACGAGTTTAAAGTGTTTTTAGGTTTCTATGGTTTTCATATCATTTTCAGAGTATTCAGGGGTTTTTATGTTTTTAGTTATTTTGAATGTTTTTAGTATTTCATTGGGTTTTAATGGTTTTTATTATTTTTGACTTTTAAGAGGTTTTTTTGTTTTAACAGGTTTTAAGGTTTCTTAGAGTTTTTTAATGTTTTTAGGGTTTAAAGTATTTTATATTTTTAGTTGTTTTAGGTTTTTAGGGGGGGATTTAGAGGTTTTAAGGTTTTTAGGGGTTTTATGGGTTTTAGGGTTTTTTAGTTTTTTTTGGATTTTTCGTAATTTTTATTATTTTTAGGTGTTTAAAGGATTTTTAGTTTGTTATGGTTATTTTGGGGTTTGTATGGTATTTAAGATTTTTTTACTTCTTTTTATTTTTAGGATTTTTTGTTATTTTAGGTATTTTAGTTATTTTTAGTGTTTTTTTGTTTTTATGGTTTTTTGGGTGTTTAGGGTTTGTTTTTTTATTATGAGGATTAAGTTATCATAGAATTGTTTGATGTTTTTTGGGATATAAAGGAGTTTTTTATTTTTTTTAGTCATTTTTATGATTTTTATGTGTTGTTAAGGTTTTTAAGGATTTTAGGTGTTTCGTTGTTTTTAGGGATTTCATGTTTTTTTGTTTTTTTGAAGGTATTTATCATTTTTATATTTTTAGGGGATATATATGGTTTACAGCTTTTATGGTTTTTATAGTAATTTTCTAATTTTTTAGGGTTTTTTACATTTTAGGGATTTTTAGGTATTTTTTTGGATTCTTATGGTTTTTATGGATTTCATGGATTTTGAGGTTGTTGAGGGTTTTTAGGGTTATTAGGGTTTTTATGGTTTTTTTGGTGTTTTATGATTTTTTTTAATTTTTTATGTTTATTAAGATTTTATATATTTTTTTACATTTTTAAGGGTATAAAGCGTCTTTAGAGTTTTTAATGTTTTTTAGGATTTTTATTGGTCATAGTGGTTTTAAAGGTTTTTAGGGGATTCTATGGTTTTTATGGTATTCTAAGTATTGTGAAATTTTTTTATTTTTTGGTTTTTCAAGTATTTTTAGGTTTTTAACGTTTTCTAATGGGTTTTATGGGTTTTTCACATTTGTAGGGATTTTTAGAGATTTTTAGGGTTTTTTGGTTTTTAGGGATTTTAGGGATTTTGATGGTTTCATGGGTTATTAGTACCTTTTAGGGTTTTATGGTATTTTTTGGGTTTAAATTGTTTTTTAGGTTTCTAGTTTTGAAAAGGTTTTTTAGAGTTTTTAATGTTTTCATTGGTTTAAATGGGTTTTAGAGTTTTTAGTGGTTTTTCATATTTTAATGTGTATTTATGGGTTTTATGGTATTTATGGGTTTTAATGGTATTCAGTGTTTTTAGTTTTATGTGGTTTTAGGGGTTTTTAGGTTTTTTCTGATTTTTTACGCTTTTAAAGATTTCTAGTGACTTTTTTAGATTTTTATTGGTCTTTAGGGGTTTTAAGGTGTTTAGCGGGTTTTATGGTTTTAGTGGTTTTTAGGGTTTTAAACATTTTTTAGGTTTCTATGGGTTTAAGTGTTTTTTGGTTTTTATAGGTTTTAAATGTTTTTTGGTGTTTATGTTTTTCATAGGGTTTTCATGGTATTTAGGTTTTCTTTTTTTTTTGGTAATTTTAGGTAATTTTTAGGGTTTTTAGGGATTTTAAGGGGTTTTCAGGTTTTGGGGGGTTTTTAGTATTTTAGGATTTCATTGTGTTTTTAGGAATTTTACGGGTTTTTAGAGTTTTAATGTTTTAGGGTTTTAAAGGGTTTTTAGAGTTTTTAGTGAATTTTTGAGTATTTATCAATTTAAATTTTTTACGCTTTTTAGTAGATTTATGGGTTCGAGGGGTATTTCTACTTTGCTTAAGGTTTTTTTTAATTTCGTTGTTTTTAGGGGTTTCAATTGCATGTAGTTTTTAGAGGTTTCCTCTGAGTTTTTCATGTATTTTTATTTTATTTTATCCATTTTTATGGATTTTAGCTCCTTTTTAGGCTTTTAATTTCTTTTCATGGTTTTTAGGGATTTTGAGGGCTTTTATGGATTTTAGGTTTTTACTATTTTTAGGTTTTCTAGTGGTTTTAGGTGTTCTAGGTTTTTATGGTTTTCTTGGGGATTTTAAATGTTTTAAAGTTTTTATGTTTTTAGGGTTTTTGGAATTTTTTATATTTTTTTGGGTTTTAGGGTTTCATGGATTTTGAGGGGTTTTGGATTTTTTAGAGTTTTCAGTGTTTTTCAGAAATTTTTGATTTTTTAACATTTTTTAAGGGGATTTAGTTTTTTTATCATTTTAAGAGGATTATAGGGTTTTATAGTTTTTAGTTGTTTTTTCATTAATATGAATTCTTAGGGTTTTTATGGTTTTTAGGGATTTTATGGTTTTTGGGGGTTTTACTATTATTTCAGGTTTTTATCATTTTTAGGATTTTATGAGGTTTTAAGTATTTTTAGGTTTTTATGTTTTATTAGGGTTCTTCAGAGTTTATAGGATTTATTAAATATTTAGAAATTTTTTGGTCATTTGTAATAATTTTTGGATATTTATGGGTTTTAGGGATTTTGAGCGTTTTTATGCTTTTTAGGATTCTTTATGGTTTTTAGGATTTTTTGTGTTTTTTCGAGTTTTTAGTGGTTTTAATGATTTTTTAATTTTTATCATTTTTAGGGGTTTAAAGGGTTTCATAGTTTTTAGATGTTTTTAGGGTTTTTATGGGTTTTAAGGGGGTTTAAGGTTTTTATAAGTTTTTAGTGATTTTAGGGATTTTTTAAAATTTTTAGGTTATATAAGGATGTTTAGAATTTTTTAGTTTTATTTGGGGTTTCATGTGTTTTTAGGTTTTTAAGGTTTTCTTAGGGGTTTTCTTCATTTTTAGTGTCTTTTAAATTTTATGTGATTTTAAGGGTTTTTTCTTCTTTTTGGGGTTTAAGGGGTTTTTTAGTTTTTTCGGGGTTTCAATGCTTTTTAGAGTTTTTTTAGCATTTTAGGGGTTTGAAGTGTTTTTATAGTTTCTAGTGGTTATTATCATTTTCGGTGTATTTAGGGGTTTTTTCTATTTTTAAGGGTTTTTAGGGTTTGGTGGGGTTTTAGGGTTTTATTGTTTAGGTTTTTTATGTGTTTTAAGAGTTTTTATGTTTCTAAAGTTGTCTTCAGGATTTTTATGTTTTTACAGTTTTTATGTTTTCATTTATTTTAGAAATTGTTTAAGATTTTTATGGTTTTTAGGGTTTTCAGCTATTTTGAGGGTTTTTAGGGTTCTAAGGGTTTTTATGTTTTTTTTAGGGTTTAGGGTTTTTTATTTTTCTAGGGAATTTATGGTTTTTAGAGTTTTTTAACATTTTTAGGGGTTTAATGGGTTTTTATAGTTATTAGTGGTTTTTTATTGTTTTATGGTTTTATAAGGTTTGAAGAGGTTTTATGGTTTTTAGGTATTTTTAGCTCTTTTAGGGTTTTAATATTTTTTTAATTATTTAGGGGTTGTAAATGTTTTTATGTTTTTAAGGTTTTCTTAGTTGGTTTTAGGGTTTTTATAGTTTTTATATTTGTTTTGTGAATTTTAGGGATTTTTTGATATTTTTATGGGATTTTCTTGTTCTTATGGATTTTGAGGGTTTTTTAGGATGTTTAGAGGTTTTAGGATTTTTTAGATTTTTTTTGTTTTTAGGTTTCTAGGGGTTTTAATTTTTTTATTTTTTTAAGGTTTTCTTATTTTTTTCATGGTTTTTAGGGTTTTTTATTTTTTCAAAAAAAATTATGGATTTTTTAGTTTTTAGGGACTTTTAGGGTTTTTACGATTTTTTAGGGTTTTTCTATTTTTTACGTTTTTTTCTGGGTTTTTTGGTTTTTTCAGTTATTAGATATTGAAGGGGTTTGAAGGGTTTTATAGTTTTTAGGGGTTTTTTTTTAATTTTTTCTATGGGTTTTCCTTGTGTTTTATGGTTTTAGGGGGATTTATGGTTTTTCTTTTTTTTTTTATGGTTTTAGAATTTTTTTTAGTTTTTAAAAAGGTTTTAATTGATTTATGGTTTTTAAGGTATTCTTTTGATTTTATGGTTTTTTATTTTTAGATATTTTTAGGTTTTTTTATTGTTTTTCTTGGTTTTTAGGGATTTTGAAGGGTTTTCGGGATTTTAAGGTTTTTCAAGGTTATTTTTTGAGTTTTTAGGTGGTTTTGTTTTTTATTTTTAGGGGTTTTTATGAGTTTTTAGGGTTTTACGGTTTTATATATTTTTTAAACTTATTATGGGGTTAAAGGGATTTTATATTTTTAGTGGTTTCTAGGGTTATTATGGGTTTTTAGGGTTTTAAATGGTTTTTTACTGGTTTATATGGTTTTTTTAGTTTTTAGGTGTTTTTAGGATTTATGGTCTTTTAGGGTTTTTAGGGTATTTAGAATTTTTCAGGTTTTTTTTTGAGTTTTAAGTTCTTTTTGGTTTTTAAGGATTGTTAGGGTTTTTTCGGGTTTTTAGGGGTTTTAATGATTTTTTGGTGTTTTTAGGTCTTTTTCTTATTTTTAGGGGTTTTTAGGGGTTTTATGGTTTCTTAGGGTTTTTAGTGTTTCTAGGGTCTAAAGGTTTTTTTTGTTTTACGGTTTTTTATTTTTTAGGTTTTTTATGTTTTTTGAGTGGTTTTTAGCATTTTTAATTATTTTAAGGGGGTTTATTTTTTATTTGGTTTTTATGGATTTTATGGTTTTTATTTTTTCAGTGTTTTTAGGTTTTTAGTTGTGTTTATGGTTTTTAGTGGTTTTTTGTATTTTTTTTGTTTTTAGGTTCTTTTATAGTTATTAGTGTTTTTTAGGTTTTTTAACTGGATTTAATTATTTTTAGTTTTTCTTGGGGTTAATCCGGTCTTTCAGGATTTTTAAATTTTTAGGGATTTTTAGATCTTTATTAGAATTTTTATTGTTTTTATTGTTTTTATTGTTTTTAGTGATTTTTTGGGGTTTAGCGTTTTTTGGGGTTTTAAGTGATTTTGGGGTCTTTAGCATCATTGAGGAATTTCAGGTTTCTTAAGAGTTTATTGGTTGTTATAGTTTTCTTATGGGTTTTAGGGGTTTTTATGTATATATATATTTTTATGAATTTTTGGAGTTTTACGGGCTTTTTTGTTTACAAGGATTTTGGGGGGTTATTAGGTTTTTTAGGGTTTTATGTGTCTTTTTTGGTTTTAAGGTTTTTTGAGTTTTAAGGGTTGTAACGGTTCTTAAAGTATTTTTAATGTTTTTATTTTCTTAAAGGGGTTTTAATGTATTGCGTGGGTTTTGGGGTTTTCATTGGTGTTTATGGTTTTCATGGGTTATATTATTTTTAGGTTTTTGTGGGTTTTTTTGGTTTTTAGTGTTTTTAGATTTTTCAACAGTTTAAGTGTTTTAAGGGTTTTTAGGTTTTTTATATTATTTTATTTTTTTTGGGATTTTAGGTATTTTTTACATTATTTTTGGTTTTTAGGGTTATTATATATTTTGAGGGTTCTTAGGTGTGTTTAAAATATTATGGTTTTAATCTTTTTTCATATTTTTAAATGGGTTTTAGAATTTTAAGACTATTTTATAGATTTTTAGACTTTCTAATGTTTTTATGGGTTTAATGGGGTTTTATATTTTTTTCAATTTTTATGGGTTTTTGGGTTATTAAAGATTATAGTTGGTTTTATCGTTTGAGGGTTTTTTGTGATTTTTAGGGTTATTAGCATTTTTTAGGGTTTTTTGGGTTTATAAGTATTTTTTGGTCATTGAATATTTTTTAGGGGTTTTTAGGGTTTTATAGGTTTTTAATTGTTTTAAAATTTTTGGGTCTTTTTTATGATTTTTTTAGTTTTTGGGGGTTTTAGAGGTTTTAGAGTTTTAAGTGTGCTTAGTGTTTTTAGGGGTTTTATGTGTTTCTAGGTTATTGCAGTTCTCATAGTGATTTTCAATTTTTTAGGTTTTTTATTATTTTTAGGGTTTTTAGGGATTTTGAGGGATTTTATGGATTTTACGGGTTCTTTATAATTTTAGAGTTTTTATGTTTTTATGTTTTTTGGGGTTATTTTCATTTTTTAGGGGTTTACTAGTTTTTTTTCTAATTTTTTAACATTTTTCGGGTTTAATGGTTTTTTAAAGTTTTAGTGCGGTTTTGGGTGCCTATTTCCTTAAAGGTTTTTTTTCCAGTTTTTTCAGTTTTTAGGGGTTTTTTGTGTTTTAGGGTCATTACATGTTTTTAGCATTTTTTAGGTTTTTAGATGTTTTAATTTTATTCTGGTTTTTAAATAATTCTTATAGTCTTCCAGATTATTTGGGTTTTTAATGTTTTTATGGATTTTTTGGGATATTTTTGGATTTTAGGGGGTTTTATGGTTTTTAGGGATTTCATGGTTTTCTGTGTGTTTGTAGTGGTTTTAGGGTCCTTTAGGGTTTGTGTCATTTTTTTCAGTTTTTTTCGGTTTTTAAATGTTTTTTTGTTTTTATTGTTTTCATAGAAATTTATGTGTTTTAAGGATTATTTAGATTTTTTGGGATTTTTTGGGATTTCTTAGGATTTTTAGGGTTTTTTATAGTTTTTTGGGATTTTGAGAGTTTTTAAATTTTTATGGTATTTTTTTTGTTTTTAAGGTTTTTTTTACTTTTTTACGGGTTTTAAAGATTTTTAATGTCCATTAAAAATTTTATGGATTTAATTTTTTATGGTTTTTTGTGTTTCGGTGGTTTTTATGGGGTTTCATGGGTTTTTAAGGTTTTCATGGGATTTTATAGTTTTTTGGGTTTTCATAGTTTTTTATATTTTTTTTAGTTTTTTATCCTTTTAGGTTTTTTAGGTGTTTTAATTTTTTTAGGTTTTTAATGTTTTTTAGGGTTTTCAAGGTTTTATGGTTTTTATGATTTTAGGGAATTTTAAGGATTTTTAATGATTTTTAGGGGTTTTAGTGATTTTTAGGGTATTTGGGTTGTAGATGTTTTATAGTTTTTTTTGGTTTTTTGTGTTTTCTAGGTTTCTTGACGTTTTTTAGAGTTTTTTATATTTTTTTGGGGGTAAAGGGATTTTAGAGTTTTAGTGGGTTTTAGGGTTTTTAGGGGTTTTAGTTTTTTTATGATTTTAGGGGTTTTATGGTTTTTAGGGTTTTCTCAGGATTTTTAGTGTTTTTAGAATGATTTAGGATTTTAGGAGTTTTAAGTGTTTTTAGGTTTTGGTTCTTTTCTTGGATGTTTTCATTATTTTTAGGGTTTTTTTTACTTTTTAATGATTTTCGGGATTTTTAGGATTTTTAAGGTTTTTTTATAGTATTAATGGATTTCGGGTGTTTTAGGATTTTTAAGGTTTTTTGGTTTTTTTGGGGTATTAGGTTTTAGTATTTTTTTAGTTTTTGAAGGTTTTTTTAGTTTTAACTATTTTAGTGGCTTAAAGCGGTTTTAGTCTTTTAGTGGGTTTTTAAGGTTTTATGGGATGTTAGGGTTTTAAGGGATTTTAGGTTTTCTATGGTTTTTTGGATGTTTTATGGCTTGTATGGTTTTTAGGGGTTGTAGTGTTTTTTAGGATTTTTAGGGGTTTTATTTTTTTAGGTTTTTATGGTTTTATTAAGGTTCTTCATTGTTTTTAGGGTTATTTATGTTTTTGGGGATATTTAGGAATTATTTAGGATTTTATGGTTTTTAGGGATTTGGAATTTTTTTAGGGTTTTTATGGGTTTTTGGGTTTTGGAGGTTTTAATGGTTTTTAGGATTTTTTAGGGTTTCGAGTTTTTTTTGAGATCTTATAAATTTTTATGGGTTTGAGGGGTTTTTTATAGTTGTATGTTATTTTTCAGGGCTTCTTTTGGTTATTAGTGTGTTTACGATTTTTTAGGGGTTTTATGATTTTTTGAGATTTTAGGGGTTTTAGGTTTTTTAGTGTTTTTAACATTTTTATATTTTTAGGGGTTTAAGTGTTTATATGTTTTATGATTTTATTAGGGGTTTTCATTTTTTAGGGTTTTTCATGTTTTTAGAGATTTTTAGGGATTTTTATGATTTTTTTGGTTTTTATGGTTTTTAGTGTTTTTATTTATTTTTAGGGGTTTAGGGTATTTTATAGTTTTAGGATTTTATGGGTTTTGTTGGGTTTTTCTTGTTTTGGGGGTTTAAATGGTTTTTAGAGTTATTAGTGTGTTTTAGGGGTTTTATGGGTTCTTAGGGACTTTTTATGTTTTTAGGGCTTTTAGGCTTTTTTCGGTTTTTAAGTTTGTTTAGGTTTTTTATGGGGTTTAAGTGTTATTAGGTTTTTTTATTTTTTTATGGATTTTTATGGTTTCTAGGAATTTTGAGGTATTTTTTTGGAATTTAGGGTTTTGTTTGGGTTGTTTGGATTTTTATGTGTCGTTGGTTTTTTTTATTTTTTTAGGGTTTTAAAAGTTTTTTAGAATTATTAAATATTTTTAGGGGTCTAAAAGGGTTTTATAGTTTTTAGTTCTTATTTTTAGTTTTTATTGGTTTTTAGGTTTTCTTAAGGTTTTAGTGTTTTTACGGTTTTTAAGGGTCTTAATGTTTTTAGTGTCTTTTTAGTGGTTTTCTCTGTTTTTAGTATTTTTTCACTATCTAGGGGATTTAATTTTTTTTAGGATTTTATAGTTTTATTAGGTTTTTTCAAGGTTTTTAATGTCTTTTATATTTTTAGTGATTTTTTTTCTTTTTTGGAATTTTAGGGTTTTTAGTGTTTTTAGAGATTTTGATGGTTTTTGGGCTTTTTAATGTTTTTAGGGTTCATATAGACTTTTTGGGATTTTATGGTTTTTTATTTTTTTTAGCGGTTTATGGATTTTTTGATTTATTTAATGTTCATTACTATTAATGTTTTTTTAGATATTCTGTTGGTTTTTAGTGTTTTAAGGTTTTTATGGGTTTTATTGGTTTTTAGGGGTTTTTTAGACTTTTTGGGTTTAAATAATTTTTATATTTTTTTGGGTTTTATGTGTTTTATTTTTTTAATGTTTTCTAAGGGGTTTTTAGGGCCTTAACGTTTTATTTCTATTTTAAAGGATTCTTTAGTATTTTTATGTTTTTTAGGGTTTTAAGTATTTTGAGTGTTTGTAGGGTTTTTAGGGATTTTTAGGGTTTTTAGTGTTTTTTATATTTTTAGGGGTTTTAAGTATTTTTATTTTTTTAATTTCTTTATTAGGGGGTTTTCAGAATTTTATTTTTTTTTCTTTTTGGAGATTTCTAGGTGGTTTTATGATTTTTATCAGTTTTTTTGGTTTTTAGGGATTTTTATGGTTTTTAGGATTTTTATGGGATTCAGGGTTTCTATTGGTTTTTTTTGTTTCTATGGTTTCATGTATTTTTTATGGTTATATGGGGTTTTAGATTTTTTTATCATTTTAGGGGTTTAATTTTTTTGAGTCTTTGGTTGGTTTTTAGGGTTATTATGATTTTTGCGGGTTTTTATGATTTTTAGTGGTTTTATGGTTTTTATATTTTTTAGGATTTTAAATGGATTTATATCATTTTTAGAATTTTGTTTTTATTTTTAAGTTTTTTTTGTGTTTTTATGTTTTTATAGTTTTCTTAGGGTTTTCAAAGATTTATGGGATTTTATGTGTTAATGGATTTTTAGGAAATTTTTTGGATTTTTATAGATTTTTAGAATTTTTTGGCATTTTGACTGGTTTTAGGGGTTCTTTGGTTTTTAGTTTTTTGTAGTTTTTTTTTGTAATTTTAGGGTTCTTTGGGTTTTTAGGGTTTTAATGTTTTTTTAGAGTTTTCTAATGTTTTTATGGTTTTGAAGGGTTGCTATTTTTTTTGTTTTTAGGGTTTTTATTTTTTTAAGGTTTTAATGGTTTTTAAGGTTTTTACAGGTTTTAGGGTTTTTAGGGTTTTAGGGTTTTTAGGGTTTTTAGTTCTTTTAGGTTTTTATGGGTTTTACTTGTTTTAGGTTTTTAAGGTTTTACTAGAATTTTTATGGGTTTTTCTTGGTTTTTTAGGGTTTTTTTTATTTTTTAGGGATATTTAGTGATGTTTTTAGGATTTTATGGTCTTTTAGGGTTTGTAGGTTTTTTAGGTTCTTTATAGATTTAATGTTTTTTGGGGTTTTTAGGGTTTCCGTTTTTTTTTTGATTTTATGGGTTTTTAGAGTTTCATAAGATTTTAAGGGGTTTAAAGGGATTCTAGAGTTTTTGTGGGTTTTTATGTTTTTTTTTGTATTTAGGTTTTATTTTTGTTTTTTCAGTGTTTTGGGGTTTTTAGGGGTTTTATGAGCCTTTTGGGTTTTCAGGGAAGTTTACTGTTTTTTGGTTTTTAAGCTGTTTTTAGTTTTTTAGGTTTTTTATGGGTTTCTTGTGGTTTTTAGGATATTAATGTTATTTTATGTTTTTAGGGATTCTTAGGGTTTTTTGGGTTTTTATATTTTTTGAGGATTTTTTGTTCTTTAGGTATTTTATGGATTTTTAGGGTTTTTATCATTTTTTAGGTTTTTGGGGTTTTAATTTTTTTTAGGTTTCTAAGTTTTTCATAGTTTTTTTCTTGGTTTTTAGGTTTTTGTACACTATTATGGATTTATATGACTTTTTAGGATTTATATTGGTTTTTTTTTCAGATTTCTAAGAATTTTGAGGGATTTTAAAGTTCTTTTGGGATTTTAGGGTTTTTATGTTTTTTTAGGTATTTATGGTTTTTTTGAGTTTTTTATGGTTTTTATGGGTTTTAGTGTTTTTAACGTCTTTAGGAATTTAAAGAGTTTATATAGATTTTAGTACTTTTTACGGTTCTATGGGATTTTTTGTTTTTTAAGTGGTTTAGGGGATTTATGAATTTTATGTTTTTAGGGTTTTTTAGGGTTTGTAAAGTGTATTTCATTTTTTGGTTATTAGGGTTTATATGTATTTTTAGTATTTTATGGTTTTATAAGAATTTTTCTGGGTTTTGAGGGTTTTTTACCTTTTCAAGAAATTTAAAAAAATATTAGTTTTATTGTTTAATATTGTTTTGATGGATTTTGAGGGTTTTTAGGATTTTTATAGTTTTTTTGGTATTTTTGTTTTTTAATTTTTTGGCGTTTTAAGGATTTTAAAATATTTTTAGGGTCATGAGGTGATTATAAAGTTTTATGTGGTTTTAGTGTTTTTAGTGTTTTTATGGGGTTATTGGTTATTTTAATTTTCTTGGGGGTTTTATGGTTTTTAAGTGTTTTATGGTTTGTATGGTTTCCAGGGTTATTAGGTTTTTTAGTATTTTTTAGTTTTTTGGGATTTAATGTTTATATTTTTTTTGGTTATCCTAAGGATTTGTAGGGATTTTAGGGTTTTTAAAATTTTTAGTGTGTTTTAATGTTTTTATATTTTTTAGTGGTTTTAGTGATCTTGAAGGTTTTTAGGATTTTTAATGTTTTTAGGGTTTTTTTAAAAAAAAATTAGGGTTTTTAAGTGTTCTTAGGTTTTTATGATTTTCTTAGGGTTTTTAGTTTTTTATGTATTTTTTATGTTTTTACGTATTTTTATGTATTTTTTTAGAATTTTTATAAACATTATTGTTTATGGATTTTTAGATTTTTTAGGGTTTTTATAGTTTTATGGTTTCTTCTAATTTGGTTGAGTTTATTAGTTTTTAAGGTTTCTTATAGTTTTTTAACATTGTTTGGGGTTTAAATTCTTTTAGAGTTTTTAGTGGATTTTTATGGGTTTTTAATGTTTTTAGTAGTTTTTAGGATTTTAGTAATTTTTGGGTTTTTTTTATGATTTTTAGCATTTTTACCATTTTTTAGGATTTTTGGGTGATTTAGTTGTTTTAATCTTCTAAATTTTTCTGGGTGTTTTTCAAGTTTTTTAGTGTTTTTTAAATTTTTTGAGATTTTAGGGATATTTAGGATTTTATGGTTTTATGGATTATGACATATTTTAGGGTTTAAGTGTTTTTAGGGGTTTTAGTGTTTTTAGAGGTTTTAGTGTTTTTTGTTTTTTTATGGGTTCTAAATGTTTCATGGTTTTAATGTTTTCTTTGTGCTTTTAAGGTTTTAGTGTTTTTATGTTTTTAGTGTTTTTTGTTCATTTTTATGTTTTTTTATTATTTTTATGGTTTTTAGGTATTTTGAGGGTTTTTAGGGGTTTTATGGATTTTTACAGTTTTACAATTTTTTGGGGTTTTTATGATTTTTATTGAGAATTTATTAGTTTAAAGGATTTTAGATTTTTTTAAAAAAATAGGGGTTTAAAGTTTTTTATAGTTTTTAATTCATTTTTCGCGTTTTTATGGTTTTTGGGTTTTAAAGGTTTTTATAATTTTGATGTTTTTAGGAGTTTCCAGTGTGTTTATGTTTTAATGGTTTCCTTATGGGTTTTCAGGTATTTTTATGTTTTTTACATTTTTAGGGATTTTAGCTCCTTTTTATGTTTTTTATGTCTTTTTAGGGGTTTTTGGGATTTTTAGGGATTTTTGGGATTTTTGGTTTTTGTCGTTTTTTTGTTTTTTAGTGGTTTTAGGTATTTTAGGTTTTTATTGTTTTCTTGTGGTTTTTCAATGTTTTAGGTTTTTTATGTTTTTAGGGATTTTAGTACATTTTTATTTTTTTTAGGGTTTAGCGTTTTTAAGGATTTTGAGGGGTTTTAGAGTTTTTAGGGTTTTTCAGAGTTTTTAGGAGATTTTTGAGTTTTTATCAATTTTTAAGGGGTTTTAGATTTTTTTTTATTTTTAGAGGATTAGAGGGTTTTATTAGTTTTTAGTTGTTTTTTTTTTGTTTTTATGGATTCATAGAGTTTTTATGTCTTTTAGGGCAGAAGAAGTTCGGGACTAGGTAGGCCTAGCCCCCAAAATTAATTAAAAAGAAAAAGGAAACTACAAGATGGGCCTAAAAGAGAGAGTATGAACATCTCCCTTACGATCCGAGTCCAAGAACGGAATAAAATAAGGTGGGGCCATAAAGGACCACATTGTGGAGCTCTCCACAAACGCCTGTTTGCAGAGAGCGTCAGCAACCGAGTTAGATTCCCTGTAGGCATGTGAGACATTGAGGTTCAAGTTTCAAGACAGCTCAACGCATTCGATCCAGTACGGCAAGAGTCTCCAGGGGACATCCCTGGAGCGTCCCTTTAACGCATCAACCGCAAGCATCGAGTCAGACTCAATCCAAAGCGGTGACCAGTTGAACTGGCGTGAAAACATCACAGCCTTTATGATCGCCCACAACTCTGCTTCATAACCACAACCATCCACAAGAAACTGAAAGAAGCATCCCTTCAAGAATCCCTACGGGCTGCGAAAAACACCCCCACACCCCGATGGCCCAGGAGCGCCAAGTGACGCACCATCACGTTGAAATTTATCCATGACGGGAGTGGCGGGATCCATCTAATAAATTTCAAGACTAGCGGCTTTCGGCTCCTGCCAGCCACACCAAGAGCACGCAGTACAGTGAGGTCCTCAACGTCATTAAACATTGTACCTGCCTGAAGCCGTGAGGTGCTGTGAATAGCCTTGTGTATCGACACCACCCCTCCCTGCAATGAGAGTGGTTGCCGATTGAACGTTGCTGCGTTACGGGAAGCCCAAATATAATGAATGGTTGCAGCCGCCCCGGACAACAGAATGTTCCGGATCTTGTCACTCCGGTTCAGGTCAACCAGCCCACACAGGAAGTCACAGATCGACCCATGCAAACAACAGGTCAGCCCAAATCTCTATGAAAGGTAGCTCCACAGCTCCACAGCAAAAGTACAGTGCAAGAAAATGTGGCCGCAACTCTCTCCTTCTCTCCTGCACAGAATGCAAACAGAAGCGAGTTTCCATCCAGCAATTTGAAGCTAATCATGCGTTGGGAGTCTGTTTCGCCAAATTTTCCAGAGGAGAATAAAGTGGGATGGAGGAATGAAGGATGTCCTGAATTTAGTCAACCATGACGGTGAGGCCAGGCCTGGCGGACACTTTACCCGGTAGTAATCACGGGTGTTAAATTTTCCAACCATGTTGGGCATCCAGATAAGAGTATCAGTGTCAGTATAAGTATATCGCTGCACTTGCATGACCACACTATCTGGGAGGGGGGCAGTCGATTCATCACATTGCTGAACCAGTTCAGCAATGGTGAGGTGTTGCTGGTCAAGTGGCGGTGTCAGGACATCTATAAGGGGCACTTCCAGCCATGGTGTCGACCAGCAGTTCATGGTAGAATTCCGGGACACAATCCATTTTACCTTTAACATAATGTCCTTGTATGAGGACCTTAATGTTGGCCAAACCGAAGAGGAAAGATACCCCGTAAAACCGTCACACAATCTGCACGTGAATCATTCCCTGAGAAAGTCAAGTCCTTCGTTTTGAGGGTTCAAGAAATGACACATAAAATTACCAATCACCGCATCATTGAATCATCGTAGGTCTTTAATGCCTAGCCCTCCCATATCAAGCGGCTTCGTATAGTGCTTCCAGGCAACAAAGATCATTTTCCGCTCAAAAATTGAGTCTGTCTAGGAAAAGTTTCTAATCTTGGCAGTTCGGATTTTAATGAGGCTCGTCGGCCATCTATAAATGGAGAAGGCATGGACGAACATGGAGGTGATAACAGAATTTATCAAGCAGACCCGTCCAGCCTGCAAAAGCGATTTTCCCTTCAATTTCGACATTTGCTGGGTGATTTTAGAGGCGATGCCTTGAAATTAACAGCTTCTTGCTTTCCCCCAGAAGAGGGGAACTCCCAGGTAGGTGAAGTGAAGTGAGCCTCTCTTGAAACCCAACATATTGGAAATGCGAGTCTGTTTTGCAGGAGGAACACCCTTGTCAAAAACAATTGAGGACTCGAACCATCTAATGGCCTGCCCAGCCACACATTCATAGTGGTGGAAGATTTTCTTAATTGTGGATAGTGTCTGCCTGTCGGCCTGCCCAAAAAGGAGGATGTCATCCGCATATAGCAGATGTGTGGGGAAAAAGAGATTCCGACCAGCTTTGATCGGAGAAAACAGCCCCGCCTGCACGAGATCAAGAATGCAAAGGCTCATGTAGTCCTCCACCATATCAAAGAGTAATCCAGAGAGAGGATCCCCCTGGCGAACTCTGCGACAGAAAGCAAAAAATCCGTGTGGAGAGCCATTAATCAGAACTAAGACTCTAGCACTATGGAGGATCGAGGCAATCAGCCTAATGAACCTGCTAGAGAAGCCATATCTGCTAAGTATCTCAAAGATGAAACTCCATTTAATTATTTCCAATGCCTTGGAAATATCTAGCTTCAAAGCAAAGCTACCTTGCTTTGTCTTTATCCACGCAGCATTGACCCCCTCTGATGTGGTAAAGAGGCATGTTTGGATGTTCCTTCTAGGGACGAACCCAAATTGATTTGGAGTAATGATGTCTCATAGTATTTTCCCCAACCTGATGACAATGATCTTGCTGATTATTTTCGGGATAGTGTTGCCAATGGAAACCGAGCGAAATTCTCCAATCACAATAGAATTCTCATTCTTCGGTATCAAAGAGATAAAGTTGTAACCTGCGCCATGAGGAAGAGAACCCGAGAGATAAAATTCCCTCACCGCATTGGTTACGTCCGCATGGAGAATATCCAAGTAGAGCATAAATAATTTGTTTCCAAAGCCATCAGGCCCTGCAGTGCTGTCCATATTAAGAGAAAAGAGTGATGACCTAACTTCCCCCTCAAGAGGAGCAGCCGTGAGGGTCTCATTCTGCGTGGATGTGACACAGGCTGAAATAGTGTCTGCAAACATGGTGAAAAGTTGACCATCATATGTGTAAAGCTTCTGGAAGTAGTCAACGGAGGCTTTGGCAATGTCCTCAACCACGGTAAATGTGTTGTCACCAACCCGGACAGTACTCAAGGTGTTCTTGGTCCGCCTCTCTCTGTGTAAGCCATGAAAATATTTGGAGTTCCGGTCTCCATCTTGCAACCATTTAACGTTTAATTGTACTTTGGAGAGCTTTTCTTTGAGGGCCAACAACTCATCCAGCCTTGTATGAAGGTGAATCTCCTCATCTGCTGGCAAATTCTTCTACTGTTCCAAAGTTTGACACGCGGCCAGCAGAGATTCATCTGCGGAAATATCCTCATCCAGCCTTGAAAAGGACTTCTTACTCCATTCTTTTAAGCGGCACTTCACTTATTTTAATTTTTAAATCAAGATAAAGTGGGGGATGCCAGTGATAGTGATGCTCTAGGCCTTCAGAATCTCCTCCCACCAACCGGATATTGTGAGCCATACATTGTTGAACTTAAACGGAAGAGGAGTGGATCTAGAAAGACGGTCCCGTATGTCAACCACCAGGGGGTTGTGGTCCGAGTTAAACCTCGGGAGGATGAACCCAGAAATAACCATTAGGGATCCTGCACCACCCATATGATAAAAGAATCTATCCAGTTTGCTGGCCTGTCTTCCATTAACGGTATGTTGTCCCCATGTGAAAGTGGCCCCAGAAATAGAGACCTCAGATAAATCAAAGTGGTCCAGGAAAGAGGCAAATTCCTCTGCAGCCGAGCACGAGAAGTGTGGACCAAGTTTTTCTTCAGGCCTCAGGACTGTATTAAAGTCCGCAGTAACCACCCAACTGTTATCGATGCCCTCACTAACATGCTCTAACTCTTTCCAGAGAAGTCGTCGAGTGTTGTACGAGCAGGAGGCATAAAAAAAAGAAAGGGTGAGCGTGTCGGCATGCAAGAGGACCTTGGTGGAAATCATTTACGGGCTCAAGTCAATCGAAGCAATCTGCACACTGTTGTGCACCAAGACCCATAAGGTTCCTAGACCATCAACTCCACCATTTGATGTGAGGAGGGAGTATCGAAGAGAGGTCCAGTGGAAGCCCTTCCAGTTTTCAAATATAATCATGGGCTCTGCTAGCCCGATTAATAAAGGCTTATGGGAAATAAAATGCCAAAGGGCAGCAGCCGTGGGAGAATTTCCCAGCCCTTGGAAATTCCAAAATAATATCTTCATTCGGGGTTGGAAGTGTCAGCCATGGGGGTATGCACCTTTCCCATTCCCTTTCCCTTCCTCCCTTTCTTTTTAGGGTTATCAGCCTACTTTTCCCCATCAGCTAGAAAATATTTTAATACCTGGTTCTGCGGAACAGCTTCTGGTGTCTTGGTGGAGTGATCCAGCCCAACATCTGCTTGCTCCTCCTCAGCATCGACCTACTCCTCTTCAACCGTGTCACTCCATAAATCCCCGCTGAGGGGGTTTAATTTATTCAAGACACAGATTGTATCCTCCGTGGGGACCCTTGGTGACTTCCTAGCTGCCTTGTCTGAGCCTACCAAAGTGAAAGCGGATCCAGTTTCCGGGGCTGCTGTGGTGGAAAGGGGCATATTAGAGCTCTCTCTCAGGGTGTCCTTGACAACAGTCTCACTGCTCGGGGTTTGCTGAACACCATCACCAAGGCATTGCCAGGGGAACTTCCGGGAGCAGTTCCCTCACACTCCAGAGCGTGCGATCATTGAGCTGGGGTGACCTTAACCTTAGACGCATGGCCATCATCAGCACTCTCCTTAGTAACCAGCACCAGGGAGTGAACATCTGCTTCAAGCATGGCCGAGGCATCTTATCCAGCAGCTTGAGCGTCCTGTGAATCCCCAGGGGCAACCTCTGGTACCACCGAGTCATCCGCACCTGAACCCCCATCATCCAACGCCGTATTTCCAGTAGTGCCATCGTTAGTTGGTGCGGCAACCACCCCGTGTTGGTGAGCCACAACGGATTGTCAGGCAGCCCCACGTTTCCTCCTTCTTTGAGATGCTTCGTGTCCCTGAAGATTGCAGATTGAGCAGGTCAACAACTTCCCGCATTCCAAAACCAGATGCCCAAAGTTGCTGCAGGAGGAGCATAACATGGGGCGCTTCTTGTACTTAAATTCCAGCGTTAAACTATCCTCAAGTGTGTTAAAAACCACTTCTTTAACCAGGGTATTTGAAATTTCAACCTCCATGAGTACCCTCGCATAGTTCCAGTACCTCGGATTGTCCGTCTCCTTATCAATGAGAATGGGATAGCCGACCGCCAAGGAAATATTCCACAAAATCCGCGGGTGCCAATAATACCAGTTCAGTTTACAGATCCGTATCCACACCTGGGCAATTGTGTTCTTCACACAGAATGGATCAAAGCCTCGGTCCCAATCCTGAATTCGAAGGATCCTGGGCTTGAGATTAAGGGAGCCAAAACCCCAAGCCCACTGCTTTCAGTCATCGGAGTGAAAAACAATGTGGAAATAGCCACGGCCCATCACCGTCATTTTCCAATCCGAGAACACCCATACATCCGAAATGCTCTTAGAAAGATCATCGCTTCTCCATAGCCTCTCCCCCTTTTCCACGGTAACTCTTGCAATGATAGAAAATTTGAAAAGGCTGGCTCGTTCTTCCAGTGCTTCTCGGTTGGCGGAAACATGCACAATCTGCCCCGTTCAAATCACTTGACCAGGGGAGGGGGCGTCAATTTCAGTAAAGGTCAGAGAAGCAGCCGATTTCACAACATTGGTGAAATTATTTTTGGATCCAGGTGGCTCTACTGTATCTTGAGGTGAACCTTTATTTGCAGTGCCAGCTCGACAATGCTGGAAGAGCTCAGAATGCGGAAGGGAGAAATCCCCTTTCTCCTTTTTCAAAATCGCAGGGATTAGTGCTACTGGAGGCGCAGGGTCTCCACGATCGCCTAGCTCCCGATCGTTCTCCATCCCTATGGATTTTAGGTGTTTTAATGTATTTTTGAGTTTTTATCAATTTTTAGGTTTTTGGAGGTTTTATGTGTTTTAGGTTTTTATGTTTTGTGAGGGTTATTCATGGTTTTTAGGATTTCATAAATTTTTAGTAATTTTGTGGATATTTTTAGGAATTTTAGGAATTTTATGGTTTTTATGGATTTTGAGGGTTTTCATGCTTTTTAATTTTTTTAGGGTTTTTATAGTTATTTGTATTTTGTGTGTTTT
This sequence comes from Viscum album, assembly GCA_963277665.1. NCBI lineage: Eukaryota > Viridiplantae > Streptophyta > Magnoliopsida > Santalales > Viscaceae > Viscum > Viscum album. Next base: position 1,959,701,045 of record OY728127.1, read on the forward strand.
TTTATTTTTTAGGGGTTTTATGTTTTTTTTGAGATTTTAACATTTTTAGGGGATTAAAGGGTTTCATAGTTTTTAAATGTTTTTAGTGTTTTTATGGGTTTTTGTGGGATTTCATGTTTTTAGGAGGTTTTAGTGATTTTATGGATTTTTAATATTTTTAGGTTATTTAAGGGTTTTAAGCATTTATTTTGTTTTTGGGGTTTTCAGTGTTTTAGGTTTTTAATGATTTCTTAGGGGTTTTTATAAATTTTAGGGTTTTTAAATTTTAAGGGATTTTTAGGGAATTTTTAGGATTTTTATCAGTTTTTAGGTGTTCTGTGATTTTGAGGTTTTTTCGGGTTTTTTCAACTGTTTTGGGTTTTAAGGGTTTTTTTATTTTTTTTATGGGTTTCATGGTTTTTTAGAGTTTTCTATAATTTATGGGTTTTAAATTGTTATTATATTTTCTAGTGGTTTTTATTGTTTTTATGGGTATTTACTGTTATTTATGTTTTTAATAGTATTAAGTGTTTTTAGGGTTTGAGGGATTTTTAGAATTTTTAGTGTTCAGGTTTTTTAGGGGTTTTAAGGGTTTTTATGTTTCTAAAGTTATCTGAAGGATTTTCATGTTTTTATGGTTTTAATGTTTTCATATATTTTATAAATTATCCAGTATTTATATGGTTTTTAGGGTTTTCTGCTATTTTGAGGTTTTTTAGGGTTTTATGGCTTTTGTGGTTTTTTTTGGGTTTAGGGTTTTTTAGTTTTATAGGGATTTTATGGTTTTTAGTGTTTTTTTTAAAATTTAGGGGTTTAAAGAGTTTTTATAGTTTTTTTCAATATTGTATGGTTTAAAGGTTTTATATGATTTGTAGGGGTTTTATGGTTTTTAGGGATTTTTGGTTCTTTTAGGGTTTTAAGAATCTTTTAACTATTTTTGTGTTGAAAATGGTTTTATGTTTTTTTGGATTTATTAGGGGTTTTAAGGGTTATATGGTTATAATATTTTTTTATGAATATTAGGAAATTTTTTATATTTTTATAGGATTTTCATGTTCTTAGGGATTTTGAGGATTTTTAGTGATGTTTAGAGTTATTTGGGTTTTTAGATATTTTTGTGTTTTTAGGTTTTTAGGGGTTTTAATTTTTTTTATGTTTTTAAGGTTTTATTAGGGTTTTTAGGTGTTTAGGGCTTATTATTTTTTTCGGAATTTTTAGGGCTTTTTTTGTTTTTTGGGGTTTCTAGGGTTTTTGGGGGTTTAAAGGTTTTTTTGGGGTTTTGGGATTTTTTTGATTTTTTTCGGGTTTTAAAGGTTTTTTGAGTTTTTAAACATTTTTAGGGGTTTAAAGGGTTTTAGTGTTTTTAGGGGGTTTTTTAATTTTTTCTATGGGGTTTCCTAGTGTTTTATGGTTTTAAGGGTTTTTATGGATTTAGTGTTTTTTACGATTTTAAGCATTTTTTTATTTTTATTGGTTTTTATGGTTTTTTGGGATTTTGAAGGCGTTTCGAGATTTTGAGGATTTTCAGTGTTATTTTTATATTTTCTAGGGGTTTTTATTTTTTATGTTTAGGGGTTATTTGAGATTTTATGGTTTGATGGTTTTATATAGTTTTTTAATTTTTTAGGAGGTTAAAGGGTTTTTATATTTTTATTGGTTTTTAAGGTTTCTATGGGGTTTTAGGGTTTTAAAAGGTTTTTACTTGTTTATATGGATTTTTCGATTTTTAGGTTTTTTAGGATTTTATGGTCATTTAGGGTTTTTTTAGGGTTTTTAACATTTTTTAGGTTTTTTAGGAGTTTGTAGTCCTTTTTGGTTTTTATGGTTTTTTAGGGATTTTAGGGATTTTATGTTTTTTATGTTTTTAGGTATTTTTTGTTCTTTTTCTTTATTTTTAGGGGTTTTAGGTGTTTTAGGGGTTCGTAGGGTTTTAAGGGTTTTTCGGTTTTATGGTTTTTATTTTTTTTGGATTTTTATGTTTTTCAGTGTTTTTTAACATTTTTAGGTGTTTAAAGGGGGTTTATAGTTTTTATTTGGTTTTTAGGCTTTTTTTAGGGTTTTTAAGGTTTTTGGGTGTATTTAAGGTTTATTGGTATTTTGTATTTTTTTGCTTTTTAGTGTCTTTTAAAGTTTTTAGAGTTTTTTGGTTTTCTTAGTGGATTTAATTTTTTTTAGTTTTTATGGTTTTCTTATGGGTTTTAGGGGTATTTACATATGTAGATATTATTATGAATTTTTTGGGTTTTATGGTATTTTAGGTTTATAAGGATTTTGGGGGGTTTTATAGTTGTTTAGGGTTTTATGGGACTTTATGGGTTTTATGGTTTTTGGAGGTTTATGGTTTTTAAGGGTTATTGGAGTTATTTTTAACATTTTTAGTTACTTAAAGTGGTTCTAAAGTATTGAGTGGGTTATAGGGTTTTCATTGGGGTTTATGGTTTCGTATGGTTTTTTGGGTTATATTATTTTTAGGGTTTTGGGGTTTTCTTGGATTTTAGTGTTTTTATATTTTTCAGCAGTTTATGTCTTTTTATGATTTTTAAGATTTTGTTAGGTGTTTTATATTTTTTATACTTTTTAGGGATTTTAGGTATTTTTTACATTTGTTGGTTTTTAGGGTTTTTATAGATTTTGAGGGGTTTTAAGTGTGTTTACAGTTTTATGGTTTTTTAGAGTTTTCTAAATTTTTAGAGGGTTTTTTGATATTTTTAGACTTTTTTAAAGATTTTTAGAGTTTCTAATATTTTTATGGTTTTTAAGGGTATTTAGATAATATTTCAATTTTTATCAGTTTTTGGATTTTTTAAAATTTTTTAGTTGTTTTTATCATTTTTATGGGTTTTAGTCTCTTTTAGGTTTATTATCATTTTTTAGGATTTTATGGTTTTTATGTATTCCTTTGTTTTTAAGGTTTTCTTAGGGGTTTTTAGGGTTTTCTATATTTTTAATTTTTTAGTAATTTTTAGGTCATTTTTATGTTTTTTTTTTGTTTTTTGGGGTTTTAGGGATTTTAGGGTTTTAAGTGTTTTTTAGCGTTTTTATGGGTTTTATGTGTTTTTAGGTTATTACTGTTATCTTAGGGGTTTTTAGGTTTTTAGGTTTTTTAAAGATTTTGAGGGTTTTATGGATATTAAGGGGTTATTTGGGATTTTAGGGTTTTAAGGTTTTTTTATGTTTTTTGGGTTCTTTTCATTTTTTATGGTTCTACATTATTTTTCTAATTTTGTAACATTTTTTGGGGTTTAATGGGTTTTTAGAGTTTTATTGGGGTTTAGGATTCTTATTTATTTTATGGTTTTGGGGGTTTTTTTTTGTTTTTATGGGTTTTTAGTGTTTTAAGTGTCTTTAAGTGTTTTTTTGGATTTTTTAGGGTTTTAGGGGTTTTAATTGTATTTTGATTTTTCAATTATTCTTATATTATTCCATATTATTTTTGGTTTTTAATGTTTTTATAGATTTTTAGGGATATTTTTGGATTTTTATGGTTTTTTATGGGTTTTATGGATTTCATGGTTTTCAGTGCGTTTTTAGGGGTTTTAGGGTCCTTTATGGTTTGTATCATTTTTTGAGTTTTTTGGTTATAAGTGTTTTTTTGTTTTTATGGTTTTCTTATTATTTTAAGGGTGTTAAGGTTTTTTTACATTTTATTGGATTTTGGGGATTTTTTAAGAATTTATGGGTTTTTTACAGTTTTAGAGATTTAGAGCGTTATTAAATTTTTATGGGTTTTTTTGGTTTTTACAGTTTTTATTGTTTTTTATGGGTTTTATGGTTTTTAAAGTCCATTAAAAATTTTACGGGATTAATTTTTTTAATATTTTTGTGTTTTGGTGGTTTTTATGGGTTTATATATGTTTTTAAAGTTTTTAGGGGATATCCTGGTTTTTGGGTTTTCAAAATTTCTTAGATTTTTTTGTATTTTTTTAGCCTTTTTATGTTTTTTGGTGTTTTAATTTTTTTAGATTTTTAATATTTTCTTATGATTTTCAAGGTTTTACGGTTTTTATGAATTTAGGTATTTTTAGCGATATTTTTTTATTATTTTTAGGGTTTTTAGTGAATTTGGGGTTTATTGGGGTTTTTAGGGGGTTTTTAAAGTTTTTTGGTTTTTTGGTTTTTTTGGTTTTCTAGGTTTCGTAAGGTTTTTTAGAGTTTTTATGATTTTTGAGGTGTAAAGGGATTTTTGAGTTTTAGTGGGTTTTAGGATGTTTATGGGTTTTAGTGTTTTTTTATGTGTTTTATGGTTTTAGGGTTTTAGGTTTTTCTCAGGTTTTTAGAGTTTTTAGAATTATTTATGGTTTTAGGGGTTTTAAGTGTTTTTAGGTTTTGATGTTTTTCTCGGTGGTTTTCATAGTTTCTTGGGTTTTATAATTTTTAGGGATTTTTCATTTTTTTAGGATTTTTAAGGATTTTTATTGTATTTATGGATTTTGGGTGTTTTAGGATTTTAAAGGACTTATTGGTTTTTTGCGGTATTAGGTTTTTTTTATTTTTTTTAGTTTTTAAAGGATTTTTTAGTTTTTAACTATTTTTGTGGATTAAATAGGTTTTATTTTTTTAGTAGATTTTTAGGGTTTTATGGGATGTTAGGGCTTTAATGAATTTTAGATTTTCTATGGTTTTTTGTGGGTGTTTTATGGCTTCTATGGTTTTTACGGGTTTTGTGTTTTTTTTTTTGGATTTTTAGGGGTTTTATGTTTTTTGGTTTTAAAGGTATTATTAAGGTTCTTCAAGGTTTTTTAGTTTTTTACGTTTTTAGGGATATTTAGGGCTTATTTAGGATTTTATGGTTTTTATGGATTCTGAAGGTTTTTAGGGTTTTTATGGGTTTTTGAGTTTTTAGGGGGATTTATGGTTTTTATGAATTTTTTAGGGTTTGGAGGTGTTTTATAGTTTTTAAACATTTTTATTTGTTTGAAGGGTTTTTATATTTTGATGTTATTTTTCTGGGTTTCTTTGGGTTTTTAGGGTATTTACGAGTTTTTAGGGGTTTTATGATTTTTAGGGATTTTAGGGGTTTTAGGTTTTTTAGTGTTTTTAACAATTTTATATTTTCAGCATTTTATTTGTTTATAGGCTTTATGGTATTCTTAAGGATTTCATTTTAGGGGTTTTTTATTTTTTTAGGGATTTTAAGGGATTTTTATGATTTTTATGGTTTTAGGGTTTTTAGTGTTTTTATGGTTTTTAGGGGTTTAGGGTATTTTAGGGTTTACGGTTTTATGGGTTCTTTTTATTTTTTCTTATTTTAGGTGTTTAAACGGTTTTTAGAGTTATTAGTGTGTTTTAGGGGTTTTATGGGTTCTTAGGGTCTTTTTATATATTTTAGGGGTTTTTGAGTTTCTATGGTTTTGTTGTTTTTTAGGTTTTTTAGGGGTTTTAAATGTTATTAGGGTTTTTATTTTTGTAAGGATTTTTATGGGTTTTAGGGATTTTGATGGATTTTGGTGGGCTTTAGGTTTTTTTTTTGTGTTTTTTGGATTTTTATGGGCTAATGGGTTTTTGGGGATTTATGTTTTTAGTTGTTTCAAGGTTTTTTATAGTTGTTAAACATTTTTAGGGGTTTAAAGGGTATTTATAGTTTTTAGTGATTCTTTTGAGTTTTTATTAGTTTTTAGGTTTTGTTAAGTTTATTAGTGTTTTTACGGTTTTTATTGTCTTTTTAGGGGTTTTTTGTGTTTTTAGTATTTTTCACTATCTAGGTGTTTTATGTGTTTTTAGGATTTAATGGTTTTATTAGGTTGTTTCAAGGAATTTTCTATTTTTGAGATTTTTAAATATTTTTTGGCCTTTTTAGGAATTTTATGGTTTTTAGTGTTTTTTGGTATTTTGATGGTTTTTTGGGATTTTTAATATTTTTAGGGTTCTTGTAGACTTTATTGGGATTTTAGGTTTTTTTCTAGTTTTTTAGCGGTTTATGGTTTTTTAGTGTTTTTAATGTTCTTTGTGATTAAAGTGTTTTTAGATATTCTGTTGGTTTTTAGTGTTTTTAAGGTTTTTATGGGGTTTTATGTTTTTTATTTTTTAGGGGTTTTAGGACATTTAGGGTTTAAAGAATTTTTAAATTTTTTTGGGTTTTAACTATTTTATTTTTCTTAAGGTTTTCTTAGTGTTTTTCAGGGCTTTCATGTTTTTCTAATATTTTTAGGGATTCTTTAGTATTATTATGGTTATTAGGGTTTTAAGTATTTTGATTGTTTTTAGGGTTTTTAGGTATTGTTAGGGTTTTTCGTGTTTTTTATATTTTTAGGGGTTTTAAGTGTTTTATGTTTTTTAAAATTTTTAGGGGGTTTTCGGATTTTTTGAGTTTTTTCGTTTTTGTATATTTCTAGGGGGTTTTATTATTTTTATCAGTTTTATAGTTTTTAGGGATTTCAATGTTTTTAAGATTTTTAGGGGATTTTTGGTTTCTATTGTTCATTTTGTTTCTAAGGATTCATGGATTTTTTAGGGTTATCTGGTTTTTTAGTTTTTTAAACATTTTTTGGGTTTAATTTATTTAGAGTCTTTTGTAGGTTTTTAGGGTTTTTATGAGTATTAGGTTTTTTATGGTTTTTAGTGGTTTCATGGTTTTTAGAGTTTTAGGATATTAAAAGGATTTATACCATTTTTAGAATTTAGTTTTTGTTTTTAGGGGTTTTATATGTTTTTAGATTTTTATAGTTTTCTTAGGGTTTTTCGAATATTTTTGGGATTTAATTTGTTTATATATTTTTATGGACTTTTTTGTATTTTTATAGTTTTTTAGAATTTTTTGGAATTTTTACTGGTTTTAATGGTTCTTAGGTTTTTAGGTTTTTATGATTTTTTTTGAATTTTAGGGTTCTTTGAGTTTTTAGGGTTTTAAGATTTTTTTAGATTTTTTTAATTCTTTTAGGGGTTTAAAGGGTAGTTATTTTTTTTGTTTTTAGGGTTTTTGTTTTTCTATGCTTTTTAAGGATGGGGTTTTATGGTTTTAGGGGTTTTTTGGTATTTTTTGGTATTTTTAGTGTTTTTATGTTTTTAGGGGTTTTAATTATTTTGGGATTTTAAGGTTTTCTTAGCGTTCTTTAGGGTTTTTTCTTGGATTTTTAGGGTTTTCCATTTTTTATATTTTTAGGGATTTTTTAGGATTTTATGGTCTTCTAGGGTTTTTAGGGTTTTTAGGGTTTTTATAGTTTTTAGAGATTCTATGGGTTTATTGTGTTTTTAGGGCTTTCTTTTCAATTTTTTTTGGATTGTATGGTTTTTTAGAGTTTCTTAAAGTTGTAAGGGGTTTAAATGGGTTTTAGAGTTTTTTGTGGGTTTTAGGGTTTTTTGGGGTTTTAGGGGTTTTTATGTTTTTTAAGGGTTTTAGGGTTTTTATGGGGTTAATGGTGTTTTTTTGTTTTTTGGGAATTTTAGTATTTTTATGTTTTTAAGGGGTTTTTAGTTTTTTTAGGGTTTTAAGGTTTTATTATGGTTTTGGGTATTTATGTTATTTAATTTTTTAGGGATTTTGTATTTTTTAGGGATTTTAGGGATTTTTAGGGTTTTTCACATTTTTTAGTTATTAAGGGTTTTAATATTTTTAGGCTTTTAAGTTTTTAATATGGGTTTTCATGGTTTTTATGTTTGTTTACACTATTAGGGATTTTTAGGGATTTTTAGGATTTATATGGGGTTTTTCAGATTTCTAGGGATTTTGAGGGATTTTAGGGATCTTTTGGGATTTTAGTGTCTTTATGGGTTTTTAGGTTTTTAGGGGTTTTTTTGAGTTTTTTTATGGTTTTTATGGGTTTTAGTGTTTTTAATGTCTTTACAAATTTTATGGGTTTCTAGAGATTTTAGTAGATTTTTAGTGTTTTTTGTGGGTTTTTGGTGTTTTTAAGGTTTTTAGGGGATTTATGATTTTTGGAGTTTTTTTGGGTTTTTAGGGTTTTAAGGTGTATTTAATTTTTTAGTTATTAGGATTTATTGTTCTTTGAGTATTTTATGGTTTATTAGAATTGATTGGGTATTTTTTAGGAATTTTATGGTTTTTAACATTTTTTAGGATTTTTGGGGGTTTTAGTTGTTTTTATGTTATAAATTTTTCTAGGTGTTTTTCATGGTATTTAGTGTTTTTTACATTTTTAGGGTTTTTAGAGATTTGTAGGATTTTATGGTTTTTATGGTTTTAGATATCATGATAGATTTTAGGGTTTAAGGTTTTTTTAGGGGTTTTAGTGTTTTTTTGGTTTTTTATGGGTTTTAAATGATTCATGGTTTTAAGGTTTTCTTGGTGTTATTAGGGTTTTATTGTTTTTTTGTCTTTAGGGATTTTTAGTTCATTTTTATGTTTTTTTATTGTTTTTATAGTTTTTATTAATTTTGAGGGATTCTTAGGGTTTTTAGGGATTTTTAAGGTTTTATGGTGTTTTTGGGTTTTTATGATTTTTTTATTTAGAATTTATTAGTTTAAAGATTTTTAGATTTTTTTAAAAAAACGTAGTGGTTTGAAGGTTTTTTTACAATTTTATATGAATTTTTAATGTTTTTATGGGTTTTAGGATTTTTATGGTTTTTAGGGGTTTTATGGGTTTTAGAGGATTTTTAGGATATCTTGGATCTTTTTAGGGGTTTTTATAATATATAGCATTTTTAGGTTTTTAGGGGTTTTACATTATTTAATTTTTTATGGTTTTCAAAAGCTTTTTCAATGTTTTTAAGGTTTTTTTATATTTTTAGGGATTTTTCATGGTTTTTATGGTTTTTTGGGTTTTACGAATTATGGAGGTTTTCCAGTTTTTTATGGTTTTTTGGGTTTTTTGGGTTTTATTCATTTTTTAGGTTTTTTAAGGCTTTAAGTTTTTTTTTGGATTTTATGGTTTTCTTATTGGTTTTCAGGGTTTTTATGGTTTTTTACATTATTAAGGAATTTTTTTTTATCTTTTTATGATTTTTGTTGTATTTTAACGTTTCTAGGGATTCTCAGGGGTTTTATAGTTTTTTATGTTTTTTAGGGTTTTATGGTTATTTTGGGTTTTAGTGGTTTTTCTGAATTTTTTAGGGTTTATGGCTTTTAGAGTTTTGTAAAATTTTAAAGGTTTAAAGTGTTTTTAAAAATTTTAGTGGTTTTAAGGTTTTAGGTATTTTTAGGATTGTTTTGGGGTTTTATGGTTTTTAGGGATTTTGAGGGGTTCTTTAGGGTTTTAGGGTTTTTTTGGGGTTTTAGGATTTTGTTTTTAGTTTTTAGTGTTTATATGAGTTTTGGGGGGTTTTATCATTATTTGTGTATTCTGGGTTTTTAGTGTTTTTAGTTGTTTTATTGTTTTTAGGGGTTTTAAATATTTTTATAGTTTTAGGGGTTTTTATGATTTTTTATGGGGTTTTGGGTTTTTAGTGTCTTTTAGGGTTTTTATAGTTTTTAGAGTGTTTATGTTATTTAGGGGTTTATGTGTTTTTTAGGTTTTAAGGTTTTATTAGGTGTTTTCTAGTTTTTTAGTGTTTTTAGGTTGTTAGGGATTTTTGGGATTTTTTAGGATTTTTATAGTGTTTTGGGTTTTAAAGGATTTTTTTTGTTTTTAGGGTTTTTATCATTTTATCAATTTTAAGGTTTTTGGGGATTTTCAGTGTTTTTAGGTTCTAAAGGTTATATTAGGGGTTTCTGAGGGTTTTAGGGATTTTAAAATTTTTAGGGTTTTTTGAGTTTTTTGGATTTTTAGGGATTTTATGGTTATTAACACTTTTAGGGGTTTAGAATTTTTAAGTTTTTTTAGGTTTTTAAGGATTTTCTAGGGTTTTTCTTAGTTTTTTAAAAAAATTTATAGATTTTTTGAATTTTTTAGGATTTATATACTCTTAAAGTTTTCTTAGAAATTGTGATAGTTTTTTTCGTTTTTTTGGGTTTTTTGGGGTTTTAGTTTTTTCAATTTTTAGGGTTTTTTGAGTATTTTAGGGTATTGAGGTATTTTAGAGTTTTTTATGTTTTTTTATGGATTTTAGGGAGTTCAGGATTTTTAGGGATTTTTTTATTTTTAGGATTTTTATGGTTTTTAGGTATTGATGTTTTTAGGGGTGTTATGACATATACATTTTGTAGGTTTTCTTATGGTTTTACTTGGTTTTTTAGGTTTTTATGTTTTTTAGATTTTTTATGGATTTTAAGGCTTTTATGTATTTTTATGGTTTTCAAAACTATAAGTTTTTTTGGGACTTTAATGTTTTTATGTTTTAGGGGTTTTTAGATTTTTATGTTTTCTTAGGGGTTTACAGGGTTTTTAGGGTTTTTTAAAATTTTAAGGTTTTTTTTGGATTTTTTCTAAATTTTATGGTTTTTTAGAGATTTTAGGGTTTTTGATTGATTTTTAGTGTTTTTATATATTTTAGCGATTATTTAGGTTTTTCATTATTTTAAGCGTCTTTAGGTTTTTATTTTTTTTGGTTGTTTAGTTTTTTTAACAGTTTTAGGCATTTTAAAGGTATTTTGATGATTTTTATGGTTTTCAGGGATTTTAGGGATTTGTAGGTCTTTAAGGTTTTTAATGGTTTTCAGGGATTTTTAGGGTTTTTTTGTTTTCGGATTTTTTTTGGGTTTTGAGTGTTTCTAGGTTTTAAAAGTTCTCTTAGGGGTTTTCATTGTTTTTATGGTTTTTACATTTATAATGATTTTTTTGGGATTTGATATATTTTTATGGATTTTAGGGTTTTTAGTTATTTTTTGGGTTTTTTGGGTTCTTATGATATTTATGATTTTTTTGGTGATTTTAGGGTTTTTTGAGTTTTTTTTTGGTTTTCATGTTTTTTAGTATTTTTTAACTTTTTAGGGGTTTAAAGGGTTTTTAGAGTTTCTAGTGGTGTTTAGGGTCTTATTGTTTTTAGGTTTTTAAATATTTTTTTTTGGGTTTTTTGGTTTTTAGGGGTATTTATGGTTTTTCGGGTCTTTTTAGGGTTTTTTGGGGGGTTTTATCTTTTTACGATTTTCAAGGATTTTATGTGTTTTTAGGATTTTAATGGGTTCTTAGAGTTTTCTGTTGTTTTTATTGTTTTTTACATTTTTAGTTATATTTAAGGATTTTTTAGGAGTTAATTGGGTTTTTTGGGTTTTTATGGATTTTGAGAGTTTTTTAGGATTTTTACGGTATTTATGTGTTTTAAGGGTTTTAGTATTTTTTATGTTTTTTAGGGGTTTGATGTGTTTTTAGGATTTTTATTGTTTTCTAAGGATTTTTCAGTGCTTTTATAAAATTTTAGGGTATTTTGGGTTTTAAGGATTTATAGCATTTTTATGGTTTTCAAGGGATTTTAGGGATTTTGAGGGTTTCTTATGATTTTTAGTGTTTTCAAGGTTTTTTATGTTTTTAGGGTTTTTAGCGGTTTTGGGGGTTTAAATGTTTCTAACATTTTTTAGGGTTGTTCAAGGTTTTTAATGTTTTTAAGGATTTTTAGGACTTTTTAGTATTTTTATTTTTTTTATGGTTTTTAGGGATTTTGAGGGTTTTTATAGTTTTTAGGGTTTTATTGTTTTTTTGGTTTTTAGTTATTTTTTGATATTTTTAATGTTTAAGATAATTTAGATTATTTATAGTTTTTTGGGGTTTGAATTTTTTTGGGTTTTAATTGTTTTAAGGGTTTTTATGGGTTTTAGGATTCTTATGGTTTTTGGGGGTTTTATCTTTTTCAGGGGAATTTAGGGTTTTTACAGTATTGATGGTTTTTAGGGGTTTTAAGTTTTTTAAGTTTTTAATGTTTTCTTAGTGGTTTTCATGTTTTTTGTAATTTTCTACGTTTTATGGGATTTTATGGATTTTTTAGGATTTGATGGTTTTTCAAGGATTTCAGGGATTATGTGGGGTGTTTAGGGTATTTACTATTTTTAGGGAATTTAGTGTTTTTGGATTTTTATAGGTTTTATATTTTTTTAGTTTTTAACAGTCTTTTAGGTTTGTTAGGGTTTTTATGTGGTTTTATGTTTTAGATATTTTTAATGATTTTTTTAGATTTTTATATTTTTTAGGGTTTTTTCATATTTTTGGGTTTTTTTGGTTTTTTCGGGTTTTAAAGGTTTTTATGGTTTTATCATTTAATAGGATTTTGGGGGTTTAAATTGGGTTTTGTTTTTATTGTTTTCTTTGGGTTTTTTTGGGGGGTTTAATGCTTTTAGATATTTTATGTCTTTTTAAGGAATTTAATGGTTTTTTGTGTTATAGCGACTTGAGTGTTTTAGGGTTTTTTGGTTTCTTATTTTTTTACGGATTTCTTGTTTTTTAGGATATTTATAGTTTTTTCAGTTTTTTAATGTTTTTACGGATTTAAATGGTTTTTAGATGTTTTAGTGGTGGTTTTAGGTTGTTTTGGGATTTTAGGGTCATTTAAGGTTTTTGGGGGGTTTTAATGATTTTTAGGGGTTTTTATGGTCTTTTATGGGGTTTTAGGGTTTTTTAAACATTTTTAGGTTTTTAGGGGTTTAATTTTTTTTAGGGTTTTAACTATTTCTTAGGGGTTTTAGGGATTTTATTTTTTTTAAGAATTTTTGGATATTTTTTTGGATTTTTAGGGTTTTTATCTGTTTTTAATTATTTTTTGGTTTTATAGATTTTTGGGGGTTTACAGTTTTTAAGGGTTTTTAACATTGGGGGGTAGGGGTTAATTTTTTTTAGATATTTATGGGTTTCTTATGGTTTTTTTGGGTTATTAGTGTTTTTAATGTTTTATGGATTTCTAATGCTTTTTAGGATTTTATAATTTTTGGGTTTTGAGGGATTTTGGGGGATTTTATGCTTTTTAGGTTATGAGGGTTTTATGATTTTTTTTGATTTTTTTGGTTTACTATGTTTTTACGGTTTTTGAGTATTTTAGGGATTTTAGGTTTTTTAGAGTTATTTATATTTTTGGGGTTTTAAGGGAAAGGAAGGTGTAGGGTCAGCCTATCCCTGGTCCCCCCCCAAAATTTATAAAAATAAAATAGGCGACACAAACAAAGGGAGGGGTTGGGCCAAATGGCCCACACCCAAAATCCGGAACACACCCTCAAAACACAAAAACCCAAAAAAACCCAAAACCACAAAATAGGGCCAAGTCAGTCAATGTCTCCACCAAGCTCATAAACCAAGCTCGCACCATAAGAGCTTTTATATGTTTAATGTTTTTTATGTTTTTTTGGTTATTAAGGTTTTTAAGGGTTTTTCATTTTTAGCTGGTTTTATGGTTCAAACATATTTTTTTTGTTTTTTGTACTTTTTATGTTTTTAGAAATTTTAAGCGTTTTTTTATTCTTAAGGTTTTTTTTTTGTGTTTATATGTATTTATACATTTTTTGGTATTTTTTGGTATTTTTTGGGATTTTAAGGTTTTTTGTTTTAGTACTTTTTTGTGTTTTATTTGATTATTTTATGTTTTTAGAGTTTTTAGATTTTTTAAGTGTTTTTAGGGGTTTAAAGGGTTTTTAGAGTTTTTATTGGTTTTTATGGTTGTAATGGCTTTTATTATTCTAGGGGTTTTATGGTTTTAGGGTTTTTTACGGTTTTTATTATTTTTAGCGTTATACGGGTTTTTATCATTTTTAGGTTTTTAGAGGTTTTTAGAGTTTTTTTTGTTTCTATGGATTTCTTATGCCATTTCAAGTTTTTTGAGTTGTATACATTTTTATTCATTTATAGGGTTTTTTGAATCTTTAAGGATTTTTATTATTTTTTGAGGGATTTGGATTGTTTTTTTGGTTTTTTATGGTTTTTAGTGTTTTTTAAGGTTTTTAAATTTTTTTATGTTTTTGGGGGTTTTTTTTGGTTTTTAACCTTTTCATAGGGTTGTTAGGGATTTTAGGGATTTTTATGTTTTTAGTGTTTTAATGTTTTTTAGGTTATTAGGGGATTACATGTTTTAGGTTTCAAAGTTTTCTTAGGGTTTATTCCATATTTTTAGGTTTTTTATTATTATGGGGATTTTTATAGGGATTCAATGGTTTTTTTGGGTTATTATTGATTTTGAGTGGTTTTAGGAGTTTTTGTGTTTTGTGGTTTTTTTGGAGTGTTCAGGGTTTGTTTTAGTATTTTAGGGTTTGTAAGGTTTTTTAGAATTTTCTAACATTTTTGGGGGTTTAATGGGTTTTTAGAGTCTTTATTTGTTTTTAGGGTTTTTCACATTTTTGGGGTTTTTAAAGGTATTAGGGGGTTTTATTGGATTTTTGGTTCTCTGGGGGTTTTTTGGCTTTTTTTAGTTTTTAGATTTTTTAGTGTTTTTAGTTTTTGAGGTTTTCTTAGGGGTTTTCCTGGTTTTTATGGTTTCTTACATTTTAGGGATTTTTTGGAATTTGTTAAATTTTTATGGTTTTTAGGGTTTTGGGGATTTAGGTTTTTAAGGGTTTATGGTTTTTTGGGGTATTTTTTTTTATGGTTTTATATTTTTTAAATTTTTTAACATTTTTAGGGGCCAATAGGATTTTCAGAGTTTTTATATGGCTTTTAGGATATTTTTTCCCTGGGTTATTTGGGATTTTTGGGATTTTTAGGTTTTTTTAGATATTTATGGCTTTTTTAGAGTTTTTAGGTTTCTAATTGTTATTACATTTTAAAATTTTCTTATTATTTTAGTAATTTTATACATTTTTAGTTATTTTTAAGTTTTTTTTTGATTTTAGGTGTTTTTTTGGTTTTTTGAGGTTTTTAGATTTTTTTGGGGTATTTGGGTTTTTTGAGTTTCCTAGGGGTCTTAAGGTTTTTAATGTTTTTTTAAAATTTTCAAGGGTTTAATGGTTCCTTGGATTTTTTAGTGGTTTTTTTGGTATTTTATGTTTTTAGGGTTTCTAATATTTTTTCACGTTTTTATGGTTTTTAGGTGGTTTTATGGTTTTAAAGTTCTTCTAGGGTTTTTTCTTTTTTAGATTTTTATAAGTTTTAAGGGTTTTTATGTTTTTAAGGTGTTCATAGGGATTTCTCTTGGTTTTACGGATTTTATGTTTTTAGGGATTTTTAGGGATATTTTAGGAGTTTTATTGTTCTCTTGGGTATTTTGGAATTTTGAGGGTTCTTAGGATTTTTTAGGGTTTTAATGTTTTATCGCTTTTTATGTTTTTATGGGATTTAAGTGTTTTTAGGTTTTTAATTTCTTATTAGGTTTTTTAGAGATTTTAAAGATTTTTATATTTTTAGTGATTTTTTGGGTTTTTTATAATTTTATGGGTTTTTAGGTTATTTAGTGATTTTGAGGGTTCTTTTGGAATTTTTAGGGTTTTAAGGGTTTTTAGTATTTTTTAGATTTTATAGTGATTTCAACTGTTTTTAGGTTTTTAATATTTTCTAGGGTTGTTTAAGGATTTTAATGTTTTTAAGGTTTTTCTGGGACTTTGTATTATTTTAATGATTTTTAGGGTTTCTAGAAATTTTGATGGTTTTTAGGGTTTTATGGAATTTATGGTTTTCTTGGTTTTTTGGGTTTTTAGGGATTTTTTATGATTTTAAAGATTTTAAGCTTTTATAGATTTTTTATCATATTTAGTTAATTAAAAGGTTTTTAGAGTTTTTATTGGTTATTGTGGTTTTATGGATTTGGGGGTTTTTATGGATTTTTTTGGGTTTTATGGGTTTTAGGGGTGTTTATGGTGTTTAGGTTGTTTTTTTTTTCAATTTTAGTATTTTTATGTTTTTTGGGGTTTTATGTCTTTTAGATTTTTAAGGTTTTCTTAGGGGTTTTTGTGGGTTTTATATTTTTCAAATTTTAAGGTATTTGTAGGGTTTATTTAAGTTTTTTATAGTTTTCAAGGTTCTTTGGTATTTTTACGGTTTTATGCATTTTTAGGGATTTTAGTGTTTTAAGTGTTTTTAGTATTTTTTAGGTTTTTAGATATATTAAGTGGTTTTAGGTTATTATGGTTTTCTTATAGTTATTAGGGTGTTTAGGGTTTTTTCTATTTATCTTTTTGTTATTTCTTTGGGGGTTTTAGGATTTTTATAGTCTTTTGTGTTTGTAGAGATTTTGGAGTTTTTGAGAATTTTTAAGGTTTTTAAGGTTTTTAGGGATTTTAGCATTTTTAGGTTTGTTAGGGTTTTAATTTTTTTAGTTATTTATGTTTTTCATTCAGTTTTTTGTGTTTTAAATGTTTTTAAGGATTTTTAGGAATTTTTTAAAATTTTATGGTTTTTATGGTTTTTCAAGGTTTAGGTATTTTTAGGGTTTTATTGTTTTTCTGGTTTTTAGGGTGTTTTGTTTTTCTTTTGTGTTTTAAGGTTTTTAAGGTATTTTAAAATTTTTAGGGGTTTGAAGGGTTTTTATATTTTTTAGTGGTTTGAAGGGTATTTATTGGTTCTTTGGGTATTTTTTCGTTTTTTGGTATTTTTACAATTTTTTGGTTTTTAGGGTTTTTATGGACATTTTGTAGTTTCTTAGAGGTTTTTAATTTTTTTATGTTTTTATGGGTTTTAATTGTTTTTTATGTTTTTAAGGATTTATTATTTTTAAGGTTTTTTAGTAATTTTTTGGATTTTTTCATATTTTATGGGTTTTGAGGGTTTTTAGGGGGTTTTAGGTTATTAATGGTTTTTTGAGTTTTTTAGGGGTTTAATGTTTTATATAGTTTCTATATGTTTTTGGGGTTTAAGTGATATTTAGATTTTTAAGACGTTTTAGAGTTTATAATGATTTGGGGGGTTTAAAGGTTTTTAGATGTTTTATGGGGTTTAGGTGTTTTTAGGGTTCTTAGTAACTTTTTAGGATTTTTTTATCTTTATATTTTTTATGATTTTAGAGGTTTTAAGTGTTTTTACGTTTTTAAGGTTTTCTTGGGGGTTTTCATTGTTTTAGGGATTTTTATCTTTTTTGGTATTTTTTGGACTTTTCAAAAAAATTATTGGTTCTATGGTTTTTATGATTTTTTAGGGTTTTTAGGGTATTTTAGGGATTTTTAGTATTTTTTGGGGTGTTTTAGTGTTTTTTAGAATTTTATTCTTTATAAAGTTTTTTTGGTTTTTATGGTTTTTTAGGGGTTTTCAAGGTTTTTTGGGCCTTTTTTGTTTCTAGCGGTTTTTAGGGATTTTTAGATTTTTTTTGGTTTTTAGTGTTTTTAGGGTTTTTTTATGGCTTTTAGAATTTTTATATTTTTAAGGGTTTTAAGTGTTTTTAGGTTTTTAATGTTTTCTTAGGTTTTCATAGTTTTTTATTTTTTCTAATAAAATTAAGGATTTTTAAGAATTTTTTTAGTATTTTTATATTTTATTTTTGTTTTTTATGGATTTTTAGGATATTTATGGTCGTTATGGGTTTTTAGGTTTTAGGGTTTTTTTATTTTTTAGGGTTCTGAAGGTTTTTAGAGTTTTTATTGTTTTTATGGGTTTAATGGTTTTTTAATGTTTTTAGTGGGTTTTTGGTTTTTTATGGGTTTTTAGGGATTTCTATGATTTTTATAGGTTTTTATGGTTTTTAGTGGGTTTTATATTTTTAGGTTCTTCTTAGGGGTTTTTAAGGATTTTTTCAATTTTAGGTTTTTAGGGGATTTCATTGTTTTTATGTTTTTAATGTTTTCTTAACGTTTTTCTTTTTTTAGGATTCTTATGTCTTTAAGTATTTTTAGTGTTTTTGGAGGATTTTTATGTGTTTATAGATTTTTATAGTTTTCTTAGGTTTTTTTGAATATTTATGGGATTTTATGTGTTTATGTATTTTTATGGAATTTTTGCGATTTTTATAGTTTTTTAGAATTTTAAGGAATTTTGACTGGTTTTAGGGGTTCTTAGGTTTTTAGGTTTTTATGGGTTTTTTTTGGAATTTTAAGGTTCTTTGATTTTTTTGGCTTTTAAGATTTTTTTGAGTTTTTTAATGATTTTAGGGGTTCAAAGTGTTGCTATTTTTTTATTTTTAGTTTTTTGTTTTTCTATGGTTTTTAAGGATGGGGTTTTATTGTTTTTAGGGGTTTTGGTTTTTTTTACAGTTTTTAGTGTTTTTATGTTTTTATGTTTTTAGGGGTTTTAATTATTTTAGGATTTTAAGGTTTTTTAGCATTCTTTAGGGTTTTTTCTTGGATTTTTAGGGTTTTTTGTTTTTTTATATTTTTAGGGATTTTTTAGGATTTTATGGTCTTCTAGGGTTTTTAGGGTTTTTATGGTTTTTAGAGATTCTATGGGTTTCTTGTGTTTTTTTGGGATTTCGTTCCAATTTTTTGGATTGTTTGGTTTTTTAGAGTTTCTTAAAGTTTTAAGGGGTTTAAATGGGGTTTAGAGTATTTTGTGGGTTTTTTGGTTTTTTGGTTTTTTAGCGGTTTTTCTGTTTTTAAGGGTTTTAGGGTTTTTATGGGTTTTAAGGGTGTTTTTGTGTTTTTTGCGAATTTTAGTATTTTTAGGTTTTTATGGGGTTTTTAGTTTTTTTAGTTTTTTAAGGTTTTCTTATGGTTTTTGGGTATTTTTGTTATTTTCTGTTTGTAGGGAATTTTAGGGTTTTTTTGGGGTTTTTATATTTTTTGGGATTTTGTGTTTTTAGGGATTTTAGGGATTGTTAGGGTTTTTCACATTTTTTAGGTATTAAGGGTTTTAATATTTTTAGGCTTTTAAGTTTTTCATTGTTTTTTGCATGGTTTTTAGGTTTTTTACACTATTAAAGATTTATAGGGCTTTTTAGAATTTATATAGGTTTTTTCAGATTTCTAGGGATTTAAGGGATTTTAGGGATCTTTAGGGATTTTACTCTCTTTATGGGTTATTAGGTTTTTAGTGTTTTTTTGAGTTTTTTTATGGGTTTTATGGGTTTTATTGTTTTTAAAGTCTTTAGGAATTTGATGGGTTTCTAGATGTTTTAGTATAATTTTATGGTTTTTGTGGATTTTTAGGGTTTTTAGAGTTTGTAAGGTGTATTTCATTTTTTGGTTATTAGGATTTTATTTTTTTTAGTATTTTATGTTTTTTTAGTATTTTATGTTTTTATTATCATTTTTGTGTATTTTTTATGATTTTTATGGTTTTTAACATTTTTAGGATTTTGGGGGGTTTTAGTTGTTTTTATGTTTTAAACTTTTCTGGGTTTTTTTCAAGGTTTTTAGTGTTTTTTAAATTTTTAGGGTTTTTAGTGATTTGTAGGATTTTATCGTTTTTATGGTTTTAGAGATCATGATCTATTTTAGGGTTTATGGTTTTTGAGGTGTTTTAGTATTTTTTTTTTGGTTTTTTATGGGTGTTAAATGTTTCATGGTTTTATGGTTTTCTTGGTGTTATTAGGGTTTTAGTGTTTTTATGTATTTAGAAATTTTTAGTTCATTTTTATGTTTTTTTATTGTTTTTATAGTTTTTATTAATTTTGAGGATTTCTATGGATTTTAGGGATTTTTAAGGTTTTATAGTTTTTTTGGGTTTTTATGATTTTTTACTGGGAATTTTTCAGTTTAAAGGCATTTAGATTTTTTTTAAAATGTAGCGGTTTAAAGGATTTTTAACAATTTTAAATGAATTTTTAGTGTTTTTATGGGTTTTAGGATTTTTATGGTTTTAGGGGTTTTATGGGTTTTAAATTATTTTTAGGGTTTCTAGGATCTTTTTAGGGGGTTTTATAATATATAGCGTTTTTAGGTTTTTAGGGGTTTTACATTTTTTAGTTTTTTATGGTTTTCTAAAGAGTTTTCAATGTTTTTAGGTTTTTTTATATTTTTAGGGATTTTTCATGGATTTTATAGTTTTTACGGTTTTACGGATTTTGGAGGTTATCCGATTTTTTTTTTGTTTTTTGGGTTTTTTTTTTGTGTTTTATTCATTTTTTAGATTTTTTAAGGCTTTAATATTTTTTTGGGTTTTTATGGTTTTCTTATGGGTTTTCATGGTTTTGTGGTTTTTTACATTATTAAGGAATTTTTTATCTTTTTATGATATTTATTGTATTTTATCGTTTTTAGGGATTTGGAGGGGTTTTATCGTTTTATAGTTTTTTAGGGTTTTTATGGTTATTTTGGGTTTTAGTGGTTTTTCTGAATTTTTTAGGGTTTATGGTTTTTAGAGTTTTGTAAACTTTTTATGGTTTAAAGGGTTTTTATAATTTTTAGTTGTTTTAGGGTTTTAGGTATTTTTAGGATTTTTATGGGGTTTTATGGTTTTTCGGGATTTTGAGGGGTTCTTTAGGGTTTTTTGGGGTTTTAGGGTTTTGGTTTTAGTTTTTTGTGTTATTATGAGTATTGGGGGTTTTTAAAATTTTTAGGGTTTTCTGGGTTTTTACTGTTTTTAGTGATTTTAGTGTTTTTAGGGGTTTTTAATATTTTTATAGTTTTTAGGGGTTTTTATGAGTTTTTGCGTTGTTTTAGGTTTTTAGTGTCCTTTAGGGTTTTATATAGTTTTTAGAGTGTTTATGTTTTTTCGGGGTTTATGTGTTTTTAGGTTTTTAAGGTTTTATTAGGTTTTTTCTAGGTTTTTAGTGTTTTTAGGTTGTAAGGGATTTTAGGGATTTTTTAGGATTCTTATTGTGTTTTTGATTTTAAAGGATTTTGATGGTTTTTAGGGTTTTTTATCATTTTAACAATTTTTAGGTTTTTCGAGGTTTTATGTGTTTTTAGGTTCTAACGGTTATCTTAGAGGGTTTCTGAGGGTTTTAGGGATTTTAAATATTTTAGGGTTTTTTCGGTTTTTAGGTATTTTATGATTGTTACCACTTTTAGGGTTTTAGGATTTTTTTAGTGTTTTTAGGTTATTAAGGATTTTCTAGTGTTTTTCTCAGTTTTTTTTAAAATTTGTAGATTTTTTAGAATTTTTTAGGGTTTATATACTATTAAAGTTTTTTTAGAAATTGTGACAGTTTTTTGGTTTTTTGGGTTTTTTGGGTTTTTAGTTTTTTTAGTTTTTAGGGTTTTTTTTGAGTATTTTAGTGTATTGAGGTACTTTAAAGTTTTTTATGTTTTTTATGGATTTTAGGGGGTTCATGGTTTTTAGGAGTTTTTTTTTTATTTTTAGGATTTTTATTGTTTTTAGGTATTGATGTTTTTAGGGGTCTTATGTTCTTATACATTTTTAGGTTTTCTTATGGATTTTCTTGGTTTTTTGGGTTTTTCTATTTTTAGGATTATTTATGGATTTTAAGGATATTATAAATTTTTATGGTTTTCATAATTATAAGGGTTTTTTGGTCTTTAATGTTTTTATGTTTTAGGGGTTTAAAATATTTTGAGGTTTTCTTAGGGGTTTACAGGGTTTTTAGGGTTTTTTACATTTTAAGGATTTTTTTTGGATTTTTTCTAAATTTTATGGGATTTTAGAGATTTTAGGGATTTTGATTGATTTTTAGTGTTTTTAGATATTTTAGAGATTTTATTATTTTTATTATTTTCATTATTTTAAGTGTCTTTAGATTTTTATTTTTTTGGGGGTTGTTTAGTGTTATTAACCGTTTTAGGTATTTTAAAGTTATTTTGATGATTTTTATGGTTTTTAAGGATTTTTGGGATTTAGAGGGATTTACGGTTTTTAACGGTTTTCAGGGATTTTTAGGGTTTTTGTGTTTTTGGATTTTTTGGGGTTTTGAGTGTTTCTAGGTTTTAAAAGTTTTCTTAGTGGTTGTCAAGGTTTTTATGGTTTTTTACATTTTTTATGATTTTTTGGGATTTGATATATTTTTATGGCTTTTAGGGTTTTTAGGTTTTTTTTTGGGTTTTTTAGGGTTCTTAGGGTATTTATGTTTTTTGGTGATTTTAGGGTTTTTTGAGTTTTTTATGGTTTTTATGTTTTTTGGTGTTTTTTAACTTTTTTAGGGGTTTAAAATATTTTTAGAGTTTCTAGTTGTTTTTAGGGTTTTATTGTTTTTAGGGTTTTTATTATTTTTTAGGGGTTTTAATGTTTTTGCTGGGTTTTTTGGTTTTTAGGGGTATTTATGGTTTTTTGGGTCTTTTTTGGGTCTTTTTAGGAATTTTTTGGTGTTTTTTTATCTTTTTAAGGTTTTTAAGGTTTTTATGTGTTTTAGGCTTTTAATGGTTTCTTAGGGTTTTCTGTTGTTTTTATTAGTTTTTAAATTTTACTGATATTTAAGGATTTTTTAGGATTTTATTGGGTTTTTTGGGTTTTTAGGGATTTTGAGAGTTTTTTAGAATTTTTACGGTATTTAGGTGTTTTTAATGGTTTTATCATTTTTTATGTTTTTAGGTGTTTAAAGTGTTTTTAGGATTTTTATTGTTTTCTAAGTATTTTTCAGGGCTTTTATAGAATTTTAGGGTATTTTGGGTTTTAGGGATTTTTAGCATTTTTATGGTTTTCAAGGGTGTTTAGGGATTTTGAGGGCTTCTTGGGTTTTTTAGTGTTTTCAGGGTTTTTTACGTTTTTAGGGTTTTTAGCGGTTTTGTGGGTTTTAATGTTTTTAACATTTTTTAGGGTTGTTCGGGGTTTTTAATGTTTTTAAGGATTTTTAGGACATTTTTAGTATTTTTATTGTTTTTACGGTTTTTAGGGATTTTGAGGGTTTTTATAATTATTAGGGTTTTATAGTTTTTTTAGTTTTTAGTTTTTTTTGATATTTTTAGGATTTAAGATATTTTAGATAATTTATAATTTTATGGGGTTTGAATTTTTTTTGGGTTTTAATTATTTTTAGGGTTTTTATGGGTTTTAGGTTTCTTATGGTTTTGGGGGGTTTTATAATTTTTAGGGGTATTTAGTGGTTTTACAGTTTTGATGGTTTTTAGGGGTTTTATGTGTTTTTAGGTTTTTAATGTTTTTCTAGAGGTTTTCAAGGTTTTTTAATTTTCTATGTTTTATGTAATTTTCTGTATTTTTTAGGATTTGATGGGTTTTCAAGGATTTTAGGGATTATGTTGGGTGTTTAGGGTTTTTACTATTTTTAGGGTATTTAGTGTTTTTGTATTTTTAGAGGGTCTATGTTTTTTTTAGGTTTTAATGGTTTTTTAGCTTTGTTATGGTTTTTATTTGGTTTTATGTTTTTAGAGATTTTTAATGATTTTTTATGATTTTTATATTTTTTAGGGTTTTTTCATATTTCGGGTTTTTTTGGTTTTTTCGCTTTTAAAGGTTTTGAGGGTTTTATCATTTTATAGGGTCTTTTGGGTTTAAATTGGTTTTAGTTTTTATTGTTTTCTTTGGGTTTTTTTGGTGTTTTTAATGTTTTAAGATATTTTTATTACTTTTTTAGGATTTTAATGATTTTTTTGGTTATAGGGATTTCAGTGTTTTATGGTTTTTTTGGTTTTTTATCTTTTTTGGGATTTTTTAATGATTTTTATGGTTTTTTTTCAGTTTTGTAATGTGTTTAGGGATTTAAATGGTTTTATATGTTTTAGTGGTGGTTTTAGGTTATTTATGGGTTTTAGGTTCATTTCAGGTTATTGGGGGTTTTAATGATTTTTAGGGGTTTTTATGGTCTTTTATGGGGTTTTAGTGTTTTTTTAAAAAAAATTGGTTTTTAGGGGTTTAATTTTTTTTAGGTTTTTAATGATTTCTTATGGGTTTTAGGGATTTTATGAGTTTTTAATAATTTTTGGATATTTTTTAGGATTTTTAGGGGTTTTTAACTTTTTCTAATAATTTTTTGGTTTTAGAGCTTTTTGGGGTATTACGATTTTAAAGGGTTTTTAGCATTGGGGGGGGGGGTATGGGGATTAATTTTTTTATGATTTTTATGGTTTTCTTATTGTTTTTAGGGTTTTTAGGGTTTTTAATGTTATATAGATTTATAATGATTTTTATGATTTTATAGTTTTTGGGTTTTGAGTGATTTTATGCATTTTAGGTTTTTTTGGGTTTTATAATTTTTTTGATTTTTTTGGTTTCCTAGGTTTTTAGGGTTTTTGAGTATTTTAGGGATTTTAAGTTTTTTAGAGTTATTTATATTTTTGGTGGTTTATGGGAAAGGAAGGTGTAGGGTCATGCTATCTCCGGTCCCCCCCAAAATTTATAAAAATAAAATAGGTGACACAAACAAAGGGAGGGTAGTGCCAAATGGCCCACACCCAAAATCCGCAACACACCCGCAAAACACCAAAACCCAAAAAAACCCAAAACCACAAAATAGGGCCAAGTCAGTCAATGTCTCCACCAAGCTCATAAACTAGGCTCTCTCCATAAGAGATTTTATATGTTTTATGTTTTTTATGTTTTTTTGGTTATTAAGGTTTTTAAGGGTTTATCATTTTTAGCTGGTTTTAAGGTTCATAGCATCATTTTTTGTTTTTAGTACTTTTATGTTTTTAGAAATTTTATGTGATTTTTTAATCTTAAGGTTTTATTT
Source organism: Viscum album (assembly GCA_963277665.1). Taxonomy (NCBI): domain Eukaryota; kingdom Viridiplantae; phylum Streptophyta; class Magnoliopsida; order Santalales; family Viscaceae; genus Viscum; species Viscum album. The sequence goes on from OY728127.1 coordinate 1,959,725,147, forward strand.
TTATTTTTTATGTTTTTATAGGTATTTTTACGTTTTTAGGTATTTTGTGGGATTTTTTAGAATTTTATTTTTTATGATTTTTCAAGAATATGAGGGATATTAAGGTTATTAGGGTTTTTTATGCTATTGTAGGGTTTGTAAAGTTTTTTAGGTTTTTTATGGATTATATTATTTTTTTATGGAATTATTAGGGGTTTTCAATGTTGTTAGGATTTTTTTCATTTTTATGGATTTTTAGGGTTTTTTTGGATATTATGGTTTATATGGTTTTTAGGGATATTTAATGTTTTAAGGGTTTTTAGTGTTTTATAGTTTTTACGGTATTTATAATTATCATGTTTTTAAGGGTTTTATGTACATTTATAATTTTAATTTTTTCTTAGGGTTTTAGGGTTTTTTACATTATCAGGGATTTTTTGGGCATTTTTTATCATTTTTATGTTTTTCTTCTGATTGAATAGATTTTTTGGGCTTTTGGGATTTGTGGTTTTTTATGTTTAAGGGGTTTTTTGGGGTTTTTTGTGTTCATAACATTGATTAAAGTTTTTTAGAATTTTTATGTGTTTAATTGTTTTTATCATTTTTAATGGTTTTAGGTTTTTTTATTTTTTAATGTTTTCTATTGTTTTTAGGGGGGGTTATTGTTTTTATTGGTTTTAAGGGTTTTATGATCTTTTTAGGGTATTTCATAGTTTTTTTGTTTTTTAGATTTTTTTGGGGTTTTATTTTGATTAATGTTTTTAAGGATTTTTTGCATTTTTCAGGGTTTTGGGGGGTTTTTTGGTTTTTAGGGATTTGTTAGGATTTTTATGGTTTTTACGTATTTTGAGTGTTTTAAGGGGTTTTTATAGTTGTAGGGGTTTTGGGTTTTTTAGGGTTTTTAGATTTTTAAGTTTTTTTGGGGTTTTATGTATTTTAATATATTTTTTCATAGGGTTTTTCTGGTTTTTTATGGTTTTTTTGTTTTTTGGGAGTTCAGGGTATCTAAATATTTTACCATTTTAGGGGTATTATGGATTTTAAGGGATTAAAGGGTTTTTGCGGTTTTTAAATTTTTTTGGGTTTTTTTGTTTTATTAGTGTATTTTATGTTTTAGGGGTTTTAGAGTTTTTTAATGTTTTTTGAGGTTTAAAGGGTTTTTAGAGTTTGTATTGGATTTTAAGGTTGTAATGGCCTTTATTATTCTAGGGGTTTTATGTTTTTAGTGTTTTTTAGGATTTTCATTGTTTTTTAGGGTTATACGCGTTTTTATCATTTTTATGTTTTTAAAGGTTTTATGAGTTTTCATGTTTCTATGGATTTCTTATGGCGTTTCAGGTTTTTTGAGTTCTTTACATTTTTATTCATTTTTAGGGTTTTTTGAATTTTTATGGATTTTTATTATTTTTTGAGGGAATTGGATTGTTTTTTTGGTTTTTTAGGGTTTTTAGGGTTTTTTAAGGTTTTTGAATTTTTTATGTTTTAGGGGTTATTTGTTTTTTGGTTTTTAAGCTTTTCTTAGGGTTTTTAGGGTTTTTAGGGATTTTTATGTTTTTAGGGTTTTAATATTTTTTTAGGTTTTTTGGGGATTACATGTTTTATGTTTCAAAGTTTTTCCTAGGGTTTATTCCATATTTTTAGGTTTTTTTATGATTATGGGAATTTTTATAGATTTTATGGTATTCAATGGTTTTTTGGGTTATTATTGATTTTGAGATGTTTTAAAAGTTTTAGTATTTTGAGGTTTTTTTAGAGTGGTCAGGCGGTTTTGGATTTTTTTAGGGTTTGTATGGGTTTTTAGAATTTTCTATCATTTTTGGGGGTTTAATGGGTTTTTAGAGTCTTTATTAGTTTTTAGGGATTTTCACGTTTTTAGGGGTTTTAAAGGTATTAGGGGATTTTATGGGTTTTCTAGTTCTGTGGGGTTTTTTGGCTTTTTTTAGTTTCTTGTTTATTTAGGGTTTTTAGTTTTTGAGGTTTTTCTTTGGGGTTTTCATGGTTTTTATGGTTTCTTATATTTTAGTGATTTTTTGGAATTTTTAAAAAATTTATGGTTTTTAGGATTTGTGGTGATTTAGGGTTTTTAAGGGTTTATGGTTTTTTGGGGCATTATTTTTTGATGGATTTAAATCTTTTTAAATTTTTTAACATTTTTTGGGGCCAATAAGAATTTCAGAGTTTTTAGATGGGTTTTAGGCTATTTTATATTTTTATGGGTTTTTAGGGTTTTTTGGGATTTTTAGGGTTTTTTAGATTTTTAGGGCTTTTTATTGTTTTTTTAGGTTTTTAGGGTTTCTAATTATTATAAAATTTTAAAATTTTATTATTATTTTATTAATTTTATACATTTTTAGTTATTTTTAAGTCTTTTTTTTATTTTAGGTGTTTTTTGGTTTTTTGGGTTATTTAGATTTTTTGGGGTTTTTGTGTTTTTTGAGTTTTTTAGGGGTCATAAGGTTTTTAATGTATTTTTAAAATTTTCAAGGCCTTAATGGTTTTCTGGATTTTTTAGTGGGTTTTTTTGGTGTTTTATGTTTTTATGGTTTCTACAATTTTTTCACGTTTTTATGGTTTTTAGGTGGTTTAGGGTTTTAAAGTTCTTTTGGGGTATTTTCTTTTTTAGATTTTTATGGGTTTTATGGGTTTTTATGTTTTTAAGGTGTTCATAGGGATTTCTCTTGGTTTTATAGATTTTATGTTTTTAGGAATTTTTAGGGATATTTTATGATTTTTATTGTTCTTTTGGGTATTTCGTAATTTTGAGGGTTCCTAGGATTTTTTAGGGTTTTTAGGGTTTTATCGCTTTTTATGTTTTTATGGTATTTAAGTGTTTTTTTGTTTTTTATTTCTTATTAGGGTTTTTAGGGATTTTATAGATTTTTATATTTTTAGTGATTTATTGGGTTTTTTAGAATTTTATGGTTTTGTAGGTTTTTAGGGATTTTGAGGGTTCTTTTTGGATTTTTAGGGTTTTTAGTATTTTTTATACTTTATTGTGATTTCAACTGTTTTTAGTTTTTTAAAATTTTCTAGGGTTGTTTAGGGATTTTAACGTTTTTAAGTTTTTTCTGGGACTTTTTAGTATTTTAATGGTTTTTAGGGTTTCTAGGAATTTTGTGGGTTTTTAGGGTTTTATGGAATTTATGGTTTTCTTGGTTTTTTGGGTTTTTAGGGATTTTTATATGATTTTTAAGGTTTTATGGTTTTTTATATTTTTTATCATATTTAGTTGATTAAAAGGTTTTTAGAGTTTTTTTTTCAAATTTAGTATTTTTATGTTTTTTGGGGTTTTATGTTTTTTTAGATTTTTAAGGTTTTCTAAGGGTTTTTTGTGGGTTTTAGGTTTTCAAATTTTAAGGTATTTGTAGGGATTATTTAGGTTTTTTATGGTTTTCAAGATTATTTGGTATTTTTAGGGTTTTATGCATTTTTTGGGATTTTAGTGTTTTAAGTGTTTTTGGTATTTTTTAGGTTTTTAGAGATTTTAAGTGGTTTTAGGTTATTATGGTTTTATTATAGGTTATTAGGGTGTTTAGGGTTTTTTCTATTTTTTTGTTATTCTTTTGGGGGTTTTAGGATTTTTATAGTCTTTCGGGTTTATAGAGATTTTGGGGTTTTTGAGAATTTTTAAGGTTTTTAAGGTTTTTAGGGATTTTAGCATTTTGTAGGTTTTCTAGGGTTTTAATTTTCTTAGTTTTTTATGTTTTTCATTCATTTATTTGGGTTTTAAATGTTTTTATGGATTTTTAGGAATTTTTTAAAATTTTATGGTTTTTAAGGTTTTTCAAGGTTTAGGTATTTTTACGGTATTTAGGGTTTTATTATTTTTTTGGTTTTTAGTGTGTTTGGATTTTTTTCTTGTGTTTTAATGTATTTTAAATTTTTTAGGGGTTTGAAGTGTTTTTAGATTTTTTTAGTGGTTTTTAGGGTATTGATAGGTTCTTTGGGTCTTTTTTGGTTTTATGGTATTTTTACAGTTTTTTGGTTTTTAGGGGTTTTAGGGAATTTTTGGAGTTTCTTGGGGGTTTTTAATTTTTTTATATTTTTATGGGTTTTAAATGTTTCTTATGTTTTTAAGGATTTATTATTTTTAAGGGTTTTTAGGAATTTTTTGGATTTTTCCATATTTTATGGGTTTTGAGGGGTTTTAGGGGTTTTTAGGTTTTTAATTGTTCTTTGTTTTTTTTTTGTTTTTTGAAATTTTTTAGGGGTTTAATGTTATATATAGTTTATATATGTTTTTAGGGGTTTAAGTGATTTTTATATTTTTAAGAGGTTTTAGGGTTTTTAATAGTTTTGGGGGTTTAAAGGTTTTTAGATGTTTTTATGGGTTTTAGGTGTTTTTAGGTTTCTTAGTAACTTTTAGGGTTTTTTTCTTTATATTTTTTTATGATTTTAGAAGTTTTAAGTTTTTTTAGGTTTTCAAGGTTTTCTTGGGGGTTTTCATTATTTTTAGGGATTTTTATCTTTTTAGGTATTTTTTGGACTTTTAAAAAAAATTATTCATTTTATGGTCTTTCTGAATTTTCAGGGGTTTTAGGTTATTTTAGGGATTTTTAGTATTTTTTGGGGTGTTTTAGTGTTTTGTATATTTTTATTCTTTATAACTGTTTTTTAGTTTTTATGGTTTTTAGGGGTTTTCAGGGTTTTTTTGGCCTTTTATGTTTCTAGTGGTTTTTAGGGATTTTTAGGATTTTTATGGTTTTTAGTTTTTTTAGGGTTTTATGGTTTTTAGAATTTTTAAAATTTTAGGGGTTTTATATGTTTTTAGGTTTTTAATGTTTTCTGAGGTTTTCATAGGTTTTTAGTTTTTCTAACAAAATTATGGATTTTTAGGGATAGTTTTTAGTATTTTTATATTTTTTTGGTTTCATGGATTTTTAGGGTCTTTACAGTCACTACGTGTTTTTAGGTTTTTTGTTTTTTTATTTTTTAGGGTTCTTAAGGTTTTTAGAGTTTTTAGTTTTTTTTATGGGTTTTATAGTTTTTTAATGTTTTTAGTGGGTTTTTTCGGTTTTATGGATTTCTATGATTTTTATAGGGTTTTATAGTTTTTAGTGGGTTTTAGAGTTTTAGGTTCTTCTTAGGGGTTTTTAAGGATTTTTGTATTTTTAGGCTTTTTAGGGGATTTAAATGTTTTTATGTTTTTAAGGTTTTCTTAAACTTTTTCTTTTTTTAGGATTTTTCCGTCTTTTAGAATTTTTAGTTATTTTTGAGGATTTTTATGGTTTTTAGAGATTTTGATGGCTTTTGGGTTTTTATGGTTTTTAGGATTTTTTGGGTTTTTAGAATTTTTTTGGTTTCTTAGGAGTTTCAAGAGAATTTTGTTTTTAAATATTTTCTTAGGGGTTTTCAGGCTTTTAGGGTTTCTAATGTATTTGGGATTTTAGGGTTTTTAGCATTAGTGTGGTTTTTAAGGGTTTTAGATATTTTATGGGTTTTGAGGTTTTTTTACATTATAGTTTTTTGGGTTTTGGGGGTTTTATTTTAGTTTTTTAGGGTTTTTAAGGCTTTTTTATATTTCCTAAATATTTTTAGTTATTTAAAGGGTTTTTATAATTTTTAGTGGTTTAGGGTATTATTGATTTTTATGGTTTTAGGGGTTTTATGTTATTACGGTTTTTGAGGCCTTTATGGTCTTTTTAGGATTTTTTAGAGTTATTATAATTTGTTGGATTTTTTAGAGGTTTTAATTGTTTTTTGGTTTTTGTGATTTTATTAGGGGTGTTCAGGGTTTTTAGGGTTATTTTCCTTTATGTTTTTTAGGGATTTTTATGATTTTTTAGGTTTTTTAGTTTTGTCAGGGATTTTGATGGTTTTTTGGGTTCTATAGGGTTTAGTGTTTTTTAATTTTTAAATTTGTTATGTTCTTAGGAGATTTAAGTGTTTTGGGTTTTTTAATTTCTTATGTTTTTTTAGTCCTTTTGGGGGTTTTATATTTTTAGGGTTTTTATGTTTTTTTATGTTTTTAGAGGTTTGAGTGTTTTTATGTTTTTAAGGTTTTCTTGGGGATTGTCTTAATTTTTATTATTTTTTACATTTTTATGGATTTTTAGTTATTTTTTAGGATTTCAAGGTTTTTAGGGTTTTTTGTGATTTTAAGGGTTATTGGAGATTTTAGGGTTCTTAGGGTTTTTTGTTTTTTTTGGGGTTTTTGGGTTTTTTTGAAATTTATATGGTATTTTTTTAGAGTATTATAACTTTTTTTGGGATTTACAAGGTTTCTAGTTATTTTAGTGGATTTTTATAGTTTTTTTAGGTTTGTAATTTTTTAAAGGTTTTAGGGAGTTTATGGATTTGAAGGTTTTCTGGGTTTTTTGGGGTTTTACAGTTTTTTATTTTTTTTTCATTTTAAGTGTTTTTAGGTTTTGAATGTTTTCTTAGGATTTTCAGGGTTTTTAGGGGTTTTTATGTTTTAGGTATTTTAATGGATTTTTTATATTTTTTAATATTTTTTCGGTTTTTTGGGATTTTGGGGGTTTTAGGTTTTTTATTATTTTTTGGGGATATAGGTTTTTTGAGTTTTTTAGGGTTTCCAAAAAATATTTAATGTTTTTATTGATTTTAGTGAATTAAAGGTATTTTAGATTTTTAAGTGAGTTTTTATAATTTTTTGGATATTTATGGGGTTTAAGGTTTTTTGGGGATTTTGAGGGTTTTAGGGTTTTTAGATTTTTTAGGTTTTTTAGGGTTTTTTAGCATTTTCTAGGATTTTTATGGTTTTTATGTGATTTTATATTTTTAGGGTATTATTATGGGTTTTAGGGGTTTTAAATTTTTTAGGGATTTAAGGGATTTTTTTTTTGTTTTCTAGGTTTTTTTGGGTTTTAAGGGTTTTTTTGAGTTTCCTAGGGGTTTTAACATTTTTAGAGTTTTTTTAAAAATTTATGGGTTTAAAGGGTTTTTTGAGTTTTTATTAGGTTTTAATGGGTTTTATTGTTTTTGGGGTTTTTATTGTTTTTAGGGGTTTGTGGTGTTAAGGGGCTTTTGGGTTTTTAGGGGTTTTAGGGTTTTTTTGTTTTTTTTGTTTTTCTAGGGGTTTTATTTATTTTTTTGTTTTTAAGTGTCTCTTAGGGTTTTCCATTGGTATTAGGGTTTTGTAAATTTTTAGGGATTTTATAGTAATTTTTAGGAGTTTTATGATTTTTTTACGTTTTTAGGGATTTTTATGGGTTTTAGTATTTTTTAGGGTTTTAGGGTTTTTAACATTTTTAAAGATTTTTAGGTGTTTTAGGTGTATTTTAGTTTTTAATTTTTTTCTTAGGGTTTTTTAGGGTTTTATATATTTTTACATTTTTTTTGATTTTTAGTGATTTTTTAGGATGTTTATTGCTTTTTAGGGTTTTAAGAATTTTAAGGGTTTTTTGGGTTTTTAGTGTTTTTAACATTCCTTATGTTTTATAGAAAATGTATGTTTTTTTATGTTTTGAATATTTTTTAGTGTTTTTTAGGGTTTTAAACATTTTTAAGTATATTTAGGGATTTTTAGTATTTTTAATGTTTTTAGGGTTTTAAAAATTTTGAGGGGTTTAGGGTTTTTAGGCAAAGCAGGTTCGGGGACAGGCGTAACCCGGCCCCACAAAATTCATTAACAAAAAAGTAAGTACAAGGATTTATAGGGAGGGTCTGGACAATCGAGTGTGAAAGTCACCCTTCATGTCTGAGTCCATAAGGGGAATACAAAAATCTGGTGCTATAGAAGACCACATGGAACATCCATCCCTAATTTCTTTCTTGGAGAGCACATCTTCAACCTTGTTCGCTTCCCTGTATGAATGTGTGACCACAATTTTCATACCCTACGATGTCCTCAGACACTCAAGACATTGCGGGAGAAGCCTCCCTGGGATTCTCCTTGTTTTTCTTTTGAGGGCTTCCACCGCCAACATCGAGTCAGATTCAATCCATAACTACTTCTACCTAAAGTGAATTGCAAACTAGACAACCTTTATCACAACCCAAAGATCTGCTTCATATGCACATCCATTCCCAATGAAGTGATAAAAGCATCCCTTAACAAAGCCTCTATACGTTCTGAAAATGCCTCCACATCCGGAGAGACCAGGAGCACCCAGAGCATCACCATCCACATTGACTTTTATCCATTATTGGATTGGTGGAATCCACCCAATGAATTTAAAATCCCTTGGTTTTCTTCATCTTCCAGCGACTCCGAGAGTTCTCAACAAAATAGTATCATTAACATCATTATCCATCGTACCATCTTGGATATGAGACGCCATAGAGATGGCTTTGTGAATCGCCACCACACCACTGTGGAGGCAGCAGAGACCATTATCAAAAAACCACTTTATTCAGAGCTGCCCACATAAAAGTGGTGAGGGACATAATATCAGCAAGAAGTAGGTTGGAATCCTATTGACTGCATTGCACACTGAAAACACTACAAAAAAGAGAAGACAATGTGTTGTCTATGGAGATTTTTAGCTAGTTACCTGCAGATTCTCCCAAACACCAACATCCAATCTACATTTAAGAAAAACATGCTACAGATTTTACACATCCTGAAGACATATGGGGCATGCAGAAGCCAAGCACCAACCAGATCTTTTCAACTTCTCTTGAACTGGAAATCTATTTCTCCAAATTTTCCACAGTAGAAGGTGACTGGAAGGGGGAAGGAAGGGCCTCTAAAATTTAGAAAGCCAAGAAGGGTGTTGGATTCCCTTCTCACATTCAAACCAGTAAAACTTCTTCTTACACAAATGCCCAACCATATTTGGTTTCCAAAAAAGATAATCCATATCCAGGAAGTTGTACCTTTGTATTTGTGCGATAATATTTTTTAGCAGAATGCTTTAAATCTCACCCATGTTATTATTGAGATCAAAGATGGACCAATGCTTAAAATTCTGAGGGGGCTGGAAAGATTCATGGATGGGCTGTTAAAGCTAGTTGGTTGTCCATAAATTTAAAACTGAATGCCCGGAGACAACCCATTTAGAGTGATAAATAATGCTTTTATAGGAGGACCTGATCGTGGTCCAGACCAAAGAAGGAATGAACCCAGGGAACTCCTCACAGAGTTGGGAAGTGAACCTTTCCCTCAAAAAGTCAAGACTCCTATCCTGCAGGTTGAAAAGGTTCCACATAAATTTTTCTAATTAATGAATCATTTAATTTTCTAAGATCCTTTATTCCCTGCACACCCATTTCGATGGGCTTTGTACATTTTGTCCTTGCCACAGATACAAGCTTCTTCTCAGTCATGCAGCCCTTCCATTCAATGTTCCTGATTTTTTCTTGTAAACTCTTGATGAGACTTGTCAGCCATCTATAAATGGGGAAAACATTCACAAACCTAGATGTAAAAACAGAATTGATCAGGAAAATTCTGCCTGCCTAAGATAATCATTTTTCCTTCCAGCTCGCAAGTTGTTGAGTGATTTTGAGAAAAATTCCATCAAGGTATCCACTTTTCACCTTCCCCCAAAATAAAGAGACCCCCAGGTACATTAAAGGGAGGGATCCCCTCATGACACCAAGATTTCATACAATTTTGCGTTGCTTGGAGGCTATAATCTGATTGCCAAAAATAATAGAGTACTTTTTCCAACTAATCGATTACCCCGCAACCTCTTCATAATGTTGTAGCAGTAATTTAATTGAGGATAAGGTACGCCTATCTGCTTTCCCAAAAAGAAGAATGTCATCTGCATATAGAAGATGAGTTGGCACATAAAGATCTTTCCCAGCTTTTATCAGATCATAAAAACCAGCATGAATGAGATCAATTATGCATATTCTAAGGTGATCCCCAACCAGAGAAAAGAGGAGAGGAGAAATCTGATCACCCTGCCTGACACCGCAACAGTAATGGAAGAATCCCTTAGGGGATCTATTAACACGAATATATATTCTAACAGTGGACAAGATAGTATGGATCATCTTGATGAAAGAGGTGTAGAAACCATACCTACTGAGAACAGTAAAGATGAAGCTTCATTTGATCGTATCAAATGCCTTTGAGATATCCTGCTTCATAGAAAATATTCCATACTTAGATTCCTTCCCCATGATGTTGATACCCTCTGATGCAGAATATAGGCTACTTTGAATATTACGTCCTGGGAAAAACCCAAATTGGTTTGGGGTGATTATCCCATCGAAAATATAACCCAACCAGATCGCAAGAATTTTACTTATTATCTTTGGAATAGTGTTTCCAATCACCATTGGACAAAAGTACCCAATATCCATGGAATTATCTTGTTTTGTAAGTAAATAACGGAAGTTGGAGTTTGTTCTATGTGGGATGGAGTAGGAAATAAAGAACTCTCTGATAGCATTAGTGACCTCCACATTTAAAATATACCAATAAAACATGAAGAACTTATTACTGAATCCATATGTGCCGGGAGTGTTGTCCATATTCAATGAAAAAAGAGTACACCTAACACCCTCTTCAAACAGGGCATCAGAAAGACTCTTATTCTGTTGATCATTAATGCAAGGATCAATAGATCCAAATGATCTATGGGTCTTCTCATGCCCGCTATCATTGTATAATGCCTTGAAATGACCAACCACATAATTGGAGATCTCATGTTTATATGAAAATTAGGTCCCATTAATCCGGATGACATTAAGAACTTTCTTAGATTTCTTCTCCCTGTGATGATGATGAAAGAATTTGGAGTTCATATCCCCTTCCTTGAGCCACACCATGCAAAATTGATTTCTAGCATGCTTCTCTTTTAATACCAAAAGCTCATCCTGCTTAAAATGAAGTTGTATTTCCTCCCTAGGGGGGTGGGTTACTGCTGAGTGTTTATTTGACAGTGATCAAGCATGGATTCAGCATCCTTAATGTCATCATCAAGCTTGGATAAAGAGATATTACTCCATTAATTAAGAAGACTCTTCATTCGTTTGAGTTTTCCCGCCACAACAATGTATGGGCTTCCATAAAATGTGGTACTCCACCCATTAACAACATCTTCCCAACAACCTAGGATGCTGAGCCAAAAATTGTTGAATTTGAAAAGGAAAAGGAGAGGACCTGTGGTTATTGTCACAGATTTCAATCATCAAGGGGTTGTGATGCGAATTGAACTTAGGGAGAGTAGCTGCAGTTATCGCACTTGAAGAACTAATTTCATTGATTTGTAAGAAGCATCTATCTAATTTACATACATTTCTCCCATTGATGGTGAACCTTCCCCATGTGAAGCGATCACCTGCAATAGGGAGTTCCGCCAGATTTCACTGATCAAGACATCAAGAGAATTCTTCTGCAGTGATTCTTGAGAAAGGTGATCCAATCCTTTCATCTGGCCTTAGCACCGATTTAAATCACCAACTATAACCCAGTTTTGATGAGTGTGCTCACTGATGTTCATCATATCACTCCATATTTGTCTTCTCCTAGTGTAAAAACATGAGGCATATACAAAAGAAATTGTATGCATAGAGTCATAATTATGAATCCGCAGTGAGATGACCTAAGGTCTACTCTCAAAGGATAAAAATTTAATATTATGGGTTTAGAGATTAAAATTATTTTAGGGTTTTTATGGTTTTTATGGGTTTTTATGGTTTTTAAGGGTATTTAATGTTTTAGGTCTTTTTAGGGTTTTTAGCAATTTGAGTTTTTTAATTGTTTGATGGTTTTTTGGTGGTTTAAGGTTTTAATTTATTCTTTCTAGGTTTTTAAGGTTTAATAAATTTTCAGGATTTTTATGGATTTTTAGGAATTTTAATGATTTTTATGGTTGTCTATGTTTTATTTATTTTGATGGGTTTAAGGGTTTTTAGGTTTTTCAGTGTTTTTGGGTTTTTTATGTTTTTATATTTTTGGGGATTGAAGTGTTTTTATGTTTTTGGGGATTTATTAGGGATTTTCAGGGTTTTTATGGGTTTTTATGTTTATAGTAATTTTTAGGTATTTTTTAGTATATTTATATTTATTAAGGTTTTTAAGTATTTTTGGGTTTTTTTGTTTTTCATGGTTTTTAGGTTTTTAGGGTTTTTAGGATTTTATAATGTTTTTAGGGAATTAGAGTATTTTAATTTTGTTAATGTTTTATTTGAGGTTTTCAAGGTTTTTAACATTTAAAAAAATAGGGCCTATTAGAATATTTTATTGCTTTTAGGGTTTTTAGGGATTTCATTGTTTTAGGGATTTTAGGATTTTTATGTTTTTTGGGGTTTTTTGGTTTTTTGATATTTTTTTATGTATTTAATGTATTTTTAGAATTTTTTAAAATTTTTAGTGGTTTAAAGGGTTTTTAGAGTTTTTAGTGAGTTTTTTAGGTTAGTTATGGGATTTTAGAATCTTTTATGTTTTTAATTGGTTATGGTTTTTTGAGGATTCAGGTTTTTCAGTATTTTAGAGTTTTTAGGGTTTTTTAGCATGCATCAGCTTTCTAGGGTTTTTAGTTATTTTAAGGGATTTTTAGTTTTATATGGGTTTTAGTTATTTTATATTTTTATAGAGTTTTTATTTATTTTAAGGGTTTTTGGAATTCTTGTTCTTTAGGGGTTTGTAGGGTTTTTTGTTGTTTTTTTTAGATTTTTTATGTTTCTATGATTTAGTATATTTTTAAGGTTTTTTTACATTTTTTCATGGTTTTTGGGTTTTTATGTTTTAAAGGATTTTAAGGGATTTTTTGGTTTTCATGGAATTTGAGGGTATTATGGGTTTTTAGGTGTTTTAGGGGTTTATGTATTTTTTTTGGTTTTTTGGTTTTTTTAGGTTTTAGGGGTTTAAAGTTTGTTATTTGTTTAAAATTTTTTGGGGTTTAAGGGGTTCTAATGTTTTTTGAGATTTTTTGGTTTTATGGGCTTTTAGTTTTTTGTAAGCTTTTTAGAGTTTTTTTTGTTTTTTTTGGGTTTATAGGTTTGTAGGGTATTTTTAGGGTTTTTGGGTGGTTTTTATAGTTTTATAGGTTTTTAGTGGTTTTATGTGTTTTTTTTTGGTTTTTATAGTTTTCTTTTGGGGTTTCAGCGTGTTTAGAGATTTTTATGTGTTCAAGGATTTTTAGTTATTTTTTAAATTTTTTTTGGTTTTTGTGTTTTTAGGGATTTTGAGGGTTTTAGGTTTTTTTAGAGTTTCTTAGTTTTTTACGATTTTTAGCATTTTTAGGATTTTTAGGGTTTTTTTATGTTTTTATGTTTTTATGTTTTTCATTAGGGTTTTCAGGGTTTTTAGGGTCTTTTATATTTTTTAGTATTTTTATAGATTTTTATATTTTTTATGTTTTTAGTGTTTTATGGATTTTGGTGTTTTAGGGTTTTTAGTGTTTTAAGGTTTTTAGAAATTTTAGTAATTTATAGTGATTTTATGTGTTTTTAGGTTTTTAATGTTTTCTTAGGTTTTTCAAGGTTTTTTTGGGTTCTTTGCATTGTTAGGGAGTTTTAGGTATTTTTTTAGGTTTTTATGTTTTTTCATTTTCTATGGATTTTGAGGTTTCTTGGGTTTTTTTGTTTTTTATGTTTTAGGATTATTTTGAGTTTTTAGGGCTCATAAGTATTTTTAGATTATTTTATCATTTTTATGGATTTAATGGGTTTTAGTGTTTTTAGTTTCTTTTTAGGGTTTTACGGGTTTTAGGGTTTTTTATGATTCTAATGGTTTTATGGTTTTTACAGGATTTTAGGGTTTGAGTTCTTTTTACAGTACTTTGGGATTTTTTGTGTTCTTTAGGTTTTGAGGGGTTTTAGTGATTTTAGGTTTTTACAATTTTCGAAGATTGTTTCAAGGGTTTTATTTTTTTTACATTTTCATTGATTTTTAGGGATTTTTTAGGATTTTTAAGGTTATTTAGGATTTTGATGGGTTTTAGGGTTTTTTAGGGTTTTCAATGGTTTTTTTAGGTTTTTTAGTTTTTTAGTGGTTTTATGTTTTTTTAGTTTTTTAAGGTTTTCTCATAGTTTGTCAGGGTGTTCAATCTTTTATATATTTTTACGTATGATAGGATCCCTTAGGATTTGAACGGTTTTTTGGGTTTTTAGCAATATTTTGGGTCTTTGGGTTTTTATAGTTTTTATAGTTTTTTTGGGTTTTTGGGGTTTTATTTGAGTTTTTTTGGGGTGTTAATATTTTTTAGAGTTTTAAAAAAAATTTAAGGGTGTACAGGGGTTTTAGAGTTTTTAGTGGTTTTAGAAGTTTTATGGGTTTTTATGTTTTTAGGGTTTTTTTTGGTTTTATTCTTTTTTTTTGTTTTTTATTGTCTTTTTAGATATTTTTAGCGTTTTTAGTGTTTTTCATGTTTTTGGGATTATTAGTGTTTTTCATGTTTTTTGGGATTTTTAGGTATTTTAGGATTTTTATGGGTTTTTATGGGTTTTTATTGTTTTCATGGATTTAGATGGTATTTTGGGTTTTTTAGGGTTTTAGGGTTTTTAAAGGTTTTTATCATTTTTTCTGTTTTTAGTGGTTTTAAGTGTATAGGTTTTTAAGTTTTTATATTGGATGTTTAGGGATTTCAGTGTTTTTTATATTTTTATGATTTTTAGGCTTTCTAAGCGTTTATGTTTCTCTAGGTTTTAGAGTTTTTCATAGGTAATTTTTTTATTTTTATGGATTTTTATGTATTTTTAAGGAATTTTTGCTATTTTAATGGGGGTTTTAGTGTTTTTAGTGATTTTAAGGGTAATTTGGGTGTTTAGGATTTTTTGGGTTTCATGGTTTTTTTGGGATTTTAGTGTTTTTTTAGCTTTTTATTGTTTTTAAAGTTTTTTTATATTTTTTACGATTTTTTGGTTTTGAAATGGTTTTTAGAGTATTTAATATGTTTTCTTGGTTTTTAGTTTTTTAGGTTTTTTAACGGTTTTGGGGTTTTATTGTTTTTAGGGTTTTTAGGGTGTTTTCTAGTTTGTAGAATTTTTATCATTTTTATTTTTTTGGGGTTCTAAGTGTTTTTAGGTTTTGATGTTTTCATTAGGTTTTTTAGTCTATGAAATTTTAGGTATCATTAGATATTTTTAGGATTTTTATGGTTTTTAAGGTTTTTAGGGATTTTGGTGGTTTTATTATTTTATTGGGGGTTTTATGATTTTTATAGGGTTTTAGGTTTTTTTCATTTTTTTAGGGTTTAAATATATTTTTGATTTTTTCTAAATTTTGTTGGGGCTTAAATGGGTTTTATAATTTTCATTGAGAATTTTTGATTTTTTATGGTTTTTTGGGTTTTTAGGTATTTTGAGGGTATTAGGGGTATTTATGTTTTTTGGTAGTTTTTTTAGTTTATTTATGTTTTTTAGGTTTATTAGGGTTTTTAAGTGTTTTAATTTTTTAAAATTTTTATTATGGTTTTTAGGGTTTTTTACATTTTTAGAGATTTATAGGGATTTTTGTATTTTTAATTTGTATTTTTATGGTTTTTTTGGGGGTTTAAGTTGTTTAGATTTTTTTTAACTTTTTATGGGTTTAAAGGTTTTTTGTAGTTTTAGTGTTTTTTGTGGTTTTTAGGGTTTTTTGTGGACTTTATGGTTTTTTTAATTGTTTAGGGTGTTTAGGTTCTTTTAGGGGTTTTTAGCCTTTTTAGGTTTTTATGGGTTTTAATTGTTTTTAGGTTAGGGTTTCCCAATATATTTAGGGTTTTTTATGTTTTTAATGTTTTTTAGGGATTTTTTAGGAGTTTTTGGTTTTTTTGGTTTGTAGGGATTCTAATGGTTTTTAGGAATTTTTATGTTTTTAGGGTTTTTTGATTTTTTTATGATTTTAGGGGTTTTAGTGTATTTAGGTTTTTAGTGTTTAATTATTTTAGGGCATTCAGATATTTTTATATTTTTAGTGATTTTTTGGATTTTTTTAGTATTTTACAGGTTTTTATGGTATTTAGGGATTTGGAGTTTTTTTGTGCTTTCGGTATTTTTAGTGTTTTTATGTTTTTTGGGTCTTTTAGTTGTTTTAGTGTAATTAGGTTTTTACAATATTTCTAAGGCTCTTCCTGTTTTCTATTTTTTAAGGATTTTATGCATTTTTCTGATTTTAAGGGTTTTGGGGTTTTTTATGGGTTTTGATGTTTTTTACGGTATTTGGTATTCTTTTAGTTTTAGAGATTTTTTTATATTTTTATAGTTTTATGTTTTTTAGGATTTAAGTTTTTTAGGGGATTAAAAGTTATTTAAAATTTATAGTGATTTTTTATGTAATTTATGGTTTTTATGTTTTTATGGTTTTTGGAGTTTTTATTGTTTTAGTGGTTTTAGGGTTTTTAAGTTCTTTTAGATTTCTATTATTTTAAGTTTTTTTGGGGTTTAAAGTGGTTTTAGATTTTTAAGGTGTTAATGGGGTTTTTAAGGGCATCTTGGGTTTTTCAAAATTATAGGGATTTGAGGGAATTGTTTAGGATTTGTATTGTTTTTGGGGTTTTTAGGGATTTTGAGGGGTCTTTGGGTTTTTGGGGTTATTAGAGTTTTTAGTGTTTTTTAGTTTTTTATGTTTCTGGGGTTTTAAGTGTTTTTAGTTTTGTATGGTTTTGTTATGGTTTTAAAGATTTTTATATTTTTAGGGATTTTTCTAAGATATTTATATTTTTTAGTGTTTTTAGGGATTTTAGGGATTTTTTTGTTTGTTTTTGTTTTCTACATTTTTTAATGTTTTTTGGGTTTTTAAGATTCTTTAAGTTTTAGGGGATTTAATTATTTTTAGGTTTTTATGGTTTTCATAGTTTTTTAAGGCTTTTAACATTTTTAGGTATTTCTAGGACTTTTTATGATTTTTTTTCGTTTTTATGGTCTTTAGGGATTAGAATGTTTTAGGTTTCTAGTGTTTTTTTGTTTTGGGGGTTTTATGGGTTTTTTTTAAGATTTTTAGGTTTTTAAGGTTATTAGAATTTTTTAATGTATTTTTGGTGTTTAAAGGGTTTTTAGAGTTTTGTGTATTTTTATTGTATTTATGGGGTTTTAGGATCTTTCACGTTTCTAGGTTGTTTAGGGGTTTTAGTGTATTTTTTGGGGGTTTTAGGGTCTTTTAGAATTTTTAGGTTTTTAGGGGCTTTAATTGTTTTAATGTTTTTAAGGATTTCATAGAAGGTTTTAGCTCTTTGAGAGTATATTATTTTTTATAGATTTTTAGGGGTTTTATGGTTTTAGATTTTTTAGTTATTTTAAGGGTTTTTATGGTTTTTTGGAATTTTGGGATTTTAAGGATTTTTAGCATTTTTCAGTTTTGTAGGGGTTTTAAGTATTTATTGGGTTTTTAGGTTTTATGATGGTTTTTCTGGGATTTTATTTGTTTTTATGTTTTTAGGAATTCTGAGGATTTCATAGATTTTATGGTTTTAAAGTCTTTAGGGATTTTGAGGCGTTTTAGGGGTTTTAATGCTTTTTAGGGTTTAATGATATTTTTTTTAAGGATTTTTTGATTTTATTAGGGGTGTAAGGTTTTATATATATTTTTTAATGTATTTAGGTATTTTAGGGGTTTTTAGAGTTTTTAGTGGTTTAGAGGTTTTATGAGTTTTCAGGGTTTTAATGGTTTTAGGGTAATTATGGTTTTTAGGGGTTTTAGGATTCTTAGGGTCTTTTTTTTTGTTTTTTGGGTTTTTATAATTTTTAGGTTTTTAGTGGTTTTAAGTGGTTTGGTTTTTTAATGTTTTATTTGAGATTTTCAGTGTTTTTAGATATTTATTTATTTATTTAGGTATTTTTAGAGGTGGTTTTTAATTTTTATTATTGTTTTAGGGGTTTTAGGGATTTTGAGTGGTTTTAGTATTTTTTTTAGGGATTTTTATATATTTTTTATTTTTTAGGGGTTTTATGTTTTTTAATATTTTTTGTGTTTTCTTATGGGTTTTCGGGTTTCTAGGGTTTTTACATTTTTTGGGATTTTTTGAATTTTTATGGTTTTTAGGGTTTTTAGGTATTGTGTAGGTTTTGGGGTTTTTTACAGTTCTTAGGTGTTTTTATGGTTTTTAGCAATTTTAGATTTTTAGGGGTTTTATGTGTTTTTTCGTTTTCTTATATTTTTTTAAGGGTTTCATAGTTATAGGGATTTCTAAATTTTTAGGGATTTTTAGGTATTTTTTAGGATATTTAAGTTTCTTTAGGGGGATTTATGGATTTTAAGAGTTTTTATGGTTTTTTAGCTTTTAGGTGTTTTTTGTATTTTCAGGGATCTTAATTTTTTTTAGATTTTTGTAATGTTTTTATGGCTTTAAAGGGGTTGTAGTGTTTTTAGTGGGGTTTTATGTTTTTTAAGGATTTTTAAGGGGTCCCTTTGTTTTTATAGGGTTTATTGTTTATGATGGGTTTGTAGGGTTTTAGTATATTTTTATGTTATATTAGGTTTTTGGGTTTTTATAGTTTTTATGCGTTTTCATTATTTTTATGTTTAAAATATTTTCTTAGTATTTTTCAAGGTTTATTGGATTTTTTATATTTTTCATGATTTTATTTTATTTTCTTATTTTTATGGTTTTTATCAATTTTGATGTTTTTAGGGTTTTTACAATTTTTATAGGTTTTTAGGGTTTTTATGGTTTTATAATGTTTTGGGGATTTTGATGGTTTTTCGGGTATTTTAGTTTTTTTAAAGTTTTTATGGTTTTTATCATTTTTTAGGTTTTTAGGGGTTTAATGTGAATTGGATATTATGTTTTTCTTAGTCTTCTAGGGATTTTAGGGATTTTTAGGTTTTTAGTGTTTTTTAGATTTTTTGGGGGTTTAAGTGTTTTTAAGTTTATATGGTTTTCTTAGTGATTTTCTAGATTTTTATGGTTTTTTGTGTTTTTTGGGATTTTTAGTGCTTTCTAGGATTTTAATTATTTTTAGGGTTTTTAGTGAGTTTTAGGGTAATTAGTTTTTTAGGGGTGTTTGAATTTTTTTGGGTTTTTAGGGTTTTCAAGGGGTTTTGAGTTTTCTTAGGGTTTTTATAGTTTATTAACATTTTTTTGGGATTAAAGGGTTTTTAGAGTTTTTAGTTGTTTTAGTTGTTTTTTTTTGGGTTTTTACGATTCTTAATGTTTTTCTAGTTTTTTCGGATTTTAGGATTTTTAGGGTTTTTTTCCAGTTTTTCAGGTTTTGATGGTTTTCTTAAGGATTTTTAGAGTTTTTATGGGTTTTTACATTTTAGTGATTTATAGGGCCATTTTAGAAATTTTACTGTTTTATGGTTTTTAGGGATTTTGGAGGTTTTAGAATTTTTACGGTTTTATGGTTTTTTTGGGATTTAGTTTTTTTTTTGAGTTTTATAAGGCATGGTGATATTTTAGTATTTTTGACATTTTTAGGGGCTTAAAGGGTTTTTAAGGATTTTAGTGGGTTTTCAGAATTTTTTGGATTTTAATGGGATTTCATTATTTTTTTGTATTTTGCGTGTTTTTAAGATTCTTTTGTTTTTTTGGGTTTTTAGGGTTTTTAGAATTTTTATGTTTTTTATGCTTTTCACGTTTTTTTAAGTGTTTACGGTTTTCTTATAGTTTTTAGGATTTTTTATGTATTTATGGATTTTTAGGGATATTTTTATTTTTAGGGTTTTTATATTTTTATGGTTGTTTGTGTTTTTAGGGTTTTTGGAATTTCTTAGGGGTTTAATGGAATTTAGAATTTTTTATATTTGTAGGGTTTTAAATGGGTTTTTTATTTTTTTTGTGTTTTCTGGTTTTTAATGATTAAAAGTTTTTTTGTGTTTTTATTTTTTTTATGTGTATTTATGGTTTTTATGGTCTTTTGGGGATTTTAAGGTTATTAGATTTTTTCGGTTTTATATTGGATTTCAGTGTTTTTAGGTTTTTAAGAGTTTATTAGGGTTTCATTTTCGTTTTATGGGTTTTTATGTTTTTAGGGATTTTAGAATTTTTTATAAGATTTTTGGTTTTTTGGTTTTTTTGGATTTTGAGGGTTTTTTGGATTTTTTTCGGGGTATTAGGGTTTTTAGGGTTTTAATGTTTTTTATGGGTTCTAAGTGTTTTTAGGTTTTTAATAATATATTTTTTCAGTGATTTTAGATAATTTTACATTTTTATTGATTTATTGTGATTTTTTAGGATATTTATGGTTTTAAAGGGTTTTAAGGATTTCGAGGGGTTTTGGAGTATTTTAGGGTATTTAGGGTTTTCATCATTTCTTAGTTTTTTTAGAATTTGTAACTGTTTATAGGTTTTTAAGACTTTATTAGGGTTGTTCTTGGATTTTAACAATTTATTGTATTTTTAGATCTTTTTGGGATTTTTATGGTTTTTATGGTTTTTAAATATTTTGAGGGTTTTTATGGTTTTCTAGTGTTTTTATGGGTTTTTAGGGTTTTTACATTTTTTGGGATTGTTGGGTATTTTTTTTATGATTTTTATTGTATTTAGGGGTTTTAAGTGTTTTTTGGGTTTTTTGGGATTTTAGGGTTTTTATGGTTTTTGGGTTTTTAGTGTTTTATAGGTTTTTAAAGAGTTTTTTGGTTTTTTCGGTTTTTAAGGTTTGATTATGGTTTTTAGGTTTTTTTAGCATTTTTGGGGATTTTTAGTATTTTCATAGGATTTTCACTGGTTTTTAGGGTTTTTAGGGATTTTGGCGTTTTAAGGTTTTTATGGTTTTTATGTTTTTTAGGGTTTTACGGTTTTTTTTGAGTTTTTTCATATTTTTATGGTTTTATAATTTTTAAAAAATTTTATAAGTTTAAATGGTTTTTAATTTTTTAAGTGGGTTTTTATGCTATTTTTGTGTTTTAGGTTCTTTTATGGTTTTAGGACGTTTTTTGGGTTTTAGGGGTATTAAGAATTTTTATAGTTTTTTTCTTTTTTATATTTTTATATCTTAAAAATTCTAGGTATTCAAGATTTTCTTAGGGTTTTTAGGGGTTTTTATTTTTTTATTTTTATTTTTATGGATTTTTGGATTTTTATGTTTTTAGGGTTTTTAGTTATTTTAAGGGGTTTTAGGGTTTTTTTAGGTTTCTAGGGTTTTTAATGGGTTTTATAATTTTTTTTGTTTTTTTTTTGTGTTTTTTAGTATTTTTTTAGGATTTTAAGGTTTTCAAATGTTTAATCATGGTTTTTCCCGTTTTTTATAGTTTTAGGGATTTTTAGGGATTTTTAGGATTGTATGGTTTTTTGGATTTTTATAGATTTTGAAAGTTTTATGGGTTTTAATGTTTTTGAGGGTTTTTTTGGTTTTTTTCATTTTACGGGTTTTCTATTTTTTTTTGGGTTTAATATTTTTTTGAGATTTTTAATGTTTTAATATGATTAAGGGGTTTTTAGAGTTTTTATATGTTTTAGGGTTTTTATGGGTGTTGGGGTTTTTTATGATTTCAAGGGTTTTTATTTGTTTAAAGGGTTTAAAGGATTCTTAGTGACCTTTTAGGGGTTTTAGGGTTTTTTGTGTTTTTAGGGGTTTTTTACGGTTTTATTGGTATTTTTGTTTTTAAGGTTTTTTTGGGGGTTATTAGTGTCCTTAGGAATTTTTATGTTGTTATGGATTATTTGAAATTTTTATAATTTTATGGTCTTATGGTTTTTAGGGATTTGGAGGGTTTTTATAGTTTTTTGGATTTTTTAGTGTCTTTTACTGTTTTTATCATTTTTAGTTTTTTAGGGTTTTTAAATTTTTTTAGGTTTTTATGGTTATATTAAGGGTTTTCTGGGTTTTTAGGGTCTTTTATGTTTGTAGGGATTTTTATAGATTTTTAGGTTTTTATGGTTTTTGTATTTTGATAGATTTTGATGTTTTTAGGACTTTTAGTGGTTTTAGGGGTTTTTAATGATTTTATCATTTTTAGGTTTTTAGGGATTTTAAGTGGTTTTATGTTTTTAATTTTTTT
This sequence comes from Viscum album, assembly GCA_963277665.1. Taxonomy (NCBI): domain Eukaryota; kingdom Viridiplantae; phylum Streptophyta; class Magnoliopsida; order Santalales; family Viscaceae; genus Viscum; species Viscum album. The sequence goes on from OY728127.1 coordinate 1,959,746,850, forward strand.
CCTTATATTTTTTGGAGTTTTAGGGATTTTTAAATTTTTAGGGATTTTTGGGATTTTTTATTTTTTTATGGATTTTGAGGGTTTTTTGGTTTTTGTGGTTTTCTAATTATTATGTGTTTTTTGGGTTTTTAGCATTTTTAAGGTTTTTTTTACTTTTTTAAATTTTTATGGGTTCAATTTGATTTTAGTTTTTTAGTGGGTTTTATGATTTTTATGGATTTTTATGTTTTTCTATGGTTTTGTGGGTTTTTATTACTTTTTGTGGGGCTTTGGGGTTTTAGGCATTTTTAGGAAAATTTAGGGTTTTTTGATCATTTATGGTTTTTTATGGGGTTTTATCATTTTTATGTTTTTATGTTTTTAATATTTTCTAATCCTTATTTAGGATTTTTTAGTATTTTTTACATTTTAAAGTATTTTTAGGTATTTTTATGGTTTTTATGGATTTTGAGGGGTTTTAGGGTTTTAGGGTTTTTAGGGTTTCTAGGGTTTTTAACATTTGATTTTTTTTAAGGGAATTTTTTTTAGGTTTATATGGTTTTCATAGAGGTTTTCTGTATTTTTATGTTTTTTTCCAATTTTTTGTATTTTTAGGGATTTTTTACTATTTTAGTTGTTTTTAGGGTTTTTGTTAATTTTAAGGGTTATTAGGGGTGTATGGATTTTTTTGGGATTTTAGGGTATATTTTTATATTTTAGGGTTTTAAATGTTTTCATAGTTTTTTTTAACATTTTTGGGGTTTAAAGAGTTTTTAGATATTTTATTGTTTTTTACGGTTTTTTCATTTTTAGGGTTTTTATATTTTAATGGGTTTTAGGGTATTTAATGTTTTTTGGGGTTTTAACAATTTTTTGGGGGGTTGTAGTATTTTTATGTTTCGAATATTCTGTTTGGGGTTTTGAGGCTTTTTAGGATTATTAACATTTAATTGGTTTTAGGAGATTTTTAGTATTTTAATGATCATTGAGGGTTTTTATGAATTTTGGGGGTTTGGGGGGTTTCTGGGTTTTTATGGTTTTTATGGTTTTTATGGTTTTATAGGGGTTTTAGATTTTTTGGAATTTCTAAGGTTTTTATATTTTTTTAGTTTTTGAACATTTTTATGGTCTTAAAGGGTTTTTAGAGTCTTCATTAGGTTTTTAGGATTTTGGGGATTTTTATAGTTTTTAGGGGTTTTTGGGATTTTGAGGGGTTTTTGGATTTTTTAGGGTTTTAGGGTTTCTTAGGGTTTTTTATTATTTTTAGTGTTTTAGGATTTTTTATTTTTTTTATGTTATTAAGGTTTTATTATGGGTTATAAGGTATTTTTGTTTTTAGTGATTTTTGGGGTTTTTTGGATTTTTAAGTATTTTTAGGGGTTTTAGGTTTTTAGGGGTTTTATAGTTTTTTTGGGTTTTTATGGTTTTTTGAGTTTCATAGGGGTTTTTAGGTTTTTAGAGTTTTTTTTATCTTTTTAAGGGTATAATGGGGTTTTGGAGTTTTTAGTGGTTTTTCATGGTTTTTATGAATTTTTCGTATTTTTAACCTTTTTGAGGGTGTATGGTTTTTTGCAATTTTTAGGTTTTTGGGGTCTTTTAGTGTTTTTAGGGTTTTTTGATTTTTAGGTTTTTTAGGGGTTTTAAGTGTTTTTCAGTTTTTAAGGGTTTCTTACAGTTTTTATTTGGTTTCAGAGTTATTTACATTTATATGTATTTTAGTAAGTTTTTAAGATTTTTATGGTTTTTTAGGGTTTTTATGGATTCTGATGTTTTTTATGAATTTTAGGGTTTTTATGTTTTTTAGGGTTTTTAGCATTTTTATGTTTATTAGGGGTTTTAAATGTTTTTATAATTTTAATGTTTTCAGTGGGTTTTTTCAAAGCTTTTAGATATTTTTAGATTTTTAGTAATTTTAAGTTATTTTTATGATTATTATGTTTCTTAGGTTTTTTAGGATTTTTGATGTTTTGGGGGGTTTTAGGGTTTTTTTAGCTTTTTTATGTTTTTTAGAAACTTTTAGTGTTTTTAGGTTTTTAGGATATCATAAGGGTTGTTCCTAGTTTTTAACATTTTATAGTAATTTTAGGACTTTTTTAGGAATTTTATGGTATTTAGCGGTTTTCATTATTTAGAGGGGTTTTTTGGTTTTTTGTTTTTTTTTGTTTTTTTGTGATTTTTTTGAGATATATAAGCTTTTATGGTTTTTTATATATTTTTTAATTTTTATTTGTTTAAAATTTTTTTATATTTTTTCATGGGTTTTTAGGGTTTTAGAAATTTTTTTGATATTTAGGTGTTTTATGGTTTTTAGTGGTTTTTAGTCTTTTTTAGGGTCATTAAAAGTTTTTATCCTTTTCAGTATTTTTTTTAGGAATTGTAAGTGTTTTTAGGTTTTTAAGGTATTCTTAGGGGTTTTGGGGTTTTTAGGGTTTTCAATGTTTTTGGTTTTTTAGGGAACTTTTAGGATTTGTTTGTTTTTTCAAGGTTTTTAGGGATTTAGAGGGTTTTTACGGTTTTTAGTTTTTTAGGGTTTTTAGTGTTTTTAAATTTTTTAGGGGTTTTAAGTGTTTTTATGTTTTTATGGGTTTTTAGATTTTTTAGGGGTTTTAAGGTTTTTTTAGGTGTTTTGCTATTTTTTTAAAAAATTACAGTTTTTAGGGTTTTTTAGGATTTTGGTGTTTTTTTGGGTTTTTTTAGGGATTTTAAGGTTTTTTGGGTTTTTAGCGCTTTATACGTTTTTAGGGGTTTTCATGTTTTTATGTTTTTAATGTTTTCATATAGGTTTCTCATGGTTTTCAAATTTTTAAGGTTTTTTAGGAATTTTTAATATTTTTATTGTTTTTTGGGTTTCTAGGGATTTGAGTGTTTTAGGGTTTTTAGTGTTTTATTTGTTTTTCTGTTTTTAGGGTTTTGTTAGTATTTTATCATTTTTATGTTTTTTTGATTTTTTAATGTTTTTAGTGTTCTGAGTGGTTTTTGAGGTATTTTGGGGTTTTAGGGACTTATATGGTTTTGGGGGGGGGGGGGTTCATTTTTTGGGGTTTTAAGGTATTTTTAGGTCAACGAATGTGCGAGGCCAGAATAGTCCTGGCTCCCAAATATATATAGAAAAAAAAGAAAGCAAGCAAGGGAGGGTGGGATCAAGTGACCCACACCAATGTCTAAAACCCCACACACCCAAGTCCAAAATACCCAAAAGACAAAAGGAAAGACTATTACAGACCAAATTCACCATCCTTATCAGGATCTGCATCAGCACCATAGCCAGAGGAAGTATCTGAATCCACTGACTCCCATTCGGAAGATTCATATTGCTTAAGGAAGGCTGCATAATACTTCCTAAGTTCCATATCCGGATTTGTTTATCCAGCCTGATCATCCCTACCATGGGAATTTCCTTCACCTGTACTAGCCTTAGAGGAGGCTCTGGTAGCCATTGGCCAATGAAGGGAGGATTAATCCCTCCTTTCCCTCCGTTTCATTGGAGGTACATTCTTCTCAACCCTCTTTCTTTGAACAACATCATCAACACTCATTACCTCTGCCTTTTTGTGAGTGGTATCATTAGGAACAACCATGTCCCCCTACCTACCAAATTTATGGACAGACCACGACTTTCTCTTCTAATTGTAGCCAGAGGAACCTGGAAGACCCATCATTGCCTGCTCCCTCCTAATCCAAGACAATCTAGCTTACATAAGGTCATTGTGATCCCCAAAAATTTCTCAAAACCTTATGTGTTCAACATTCTCATCCCCACAAAAGACCACCAGTTGCAGGTCTAGCCTTTAGTTATTTTAATTTTTTAGGAGTTTTTTAGGTTTCTAAGGGTTTTGAGTGTTTGTAGGTTTTGATTGGTTTTATGTGTTTTTAGAATTTTATGGTTTTCTTAAGTTTTTTTCAATTTTTTTAGGGTCTTCTATGTTTTTTAGGATTTTTAAGGCCCTTTAGGATTTTATGGTTTTTAGGGATTTTATGGATTTTCAGGAATTTTAGGGGTTTTATGGTTTTATGGTTTGCATGGGGTTTTTTGAGTTTTTAAGGTATTTTTTAGGGGTTTAAGGTTTTTTAGATTTTTTTAAATGTTTTTAAGGGTTTCAGGGGGTTTTAGTGTTTTAACATGATTTATGGTTTTTAATTATTATGTGGAGTTTTAAGGTTTTTATGGGGTTTTTAGGGTTTTAAGGTGTTATTAGGGTTCTTTGGGTCTTTTAGAGGTTTTTTGGGATTTTATCGATTTGTTTGGTTTTTTAGCGGTTTTCGGTGTTTTTAGTTTTTTAAGTTTTTCTTGGGGTTTTTAGTGTTTTTAGGTATTTTTATGTTTTTAGGGATTTTTGGTATTTTTTATAATTTTTATGGTTTTCAGGGTTTCAAGGATTTTGAGGTCTTCAACTGTTTTAGATTTTTTAGGGGTTTCTAGGGTTTGTATCATCTTTTATGTTATTAGGGGTTTTGTGTACTTTTAGTTTTTTTAAGGGTTTGAAGTATTTTTAGGTTTTATTCTTTTATTTGGGTTTTTCATAGTTTTTATTGTCTTTTCCATTTTTAATTATTTTTAGTGGGTATTATGTTTTTTTTGTTTTTAAGGATTTTAGGGATTTTCATGGTTTTTAGGGTTTTTTAGTATTTTAGGATTTTTTTTGATTTTTTTGATTTTTTGGTTTTTTCAGAGATTTATGGGTTTTTAGGTTTTAAATTTATTATTATAGATTTCAGGGTTTTTGGATATTTTATATATTTTGGTATTTTTTGGTTTTTTTAGGGATTTTTTTTGTTTTTTTTGGGTTTTTATGGATTTTAATGGTTTTTAGGGTTTTAATGTTTTTTTAGGTTTTAGAGTTTTTTTTTTGAGTTCATGGGGTTATTATGTTTTTTCTAGTTTTTTTTAATGTTTTTATGGGTTTAGTTGGTTATTAGTGTTTTTAGTGGGATTTAGGGTTTTTAGGGTTTTAGGGTATTATTATAGTATTTTTAGGGATTTTGTTTCTGTTTTTTAGGATGATCGGGGTTTTCAATGTTTTTATGTTTTTATGTTTTTCATAATGTTTTTCATGTTTTAGATTATTTTATGGGTTTTTATTTATTTTTTTAGGATTATAATAGTTTTTAAATATTTTTAGGATTTGTAGGGTTTTATAGTTTTTTGGTGTTTTTAGAATTTTTTAGGTTTCTAAGGGATTTCTGTGTGTATAGGTGTTTATTTTTTCCTAGGGTTTTTAGGGTTTTAGGGTTTTTTAGGTTTTTAGGGTTTTTTGGGTTTTTATGGTTTTTTGGGTTTTCAAGGATTTTAATGGATTTGGGGGTTTTTATAGTTTTTGGTGTTTTTTGGGTTTTATTTGAGGCTTATAGGGTTATTATGGGTTTTTAGATTTTTTTATCTTTTTTGGGGTTTAATTGGTTTTTAGAGTATATACTTGTTTTTAGGGATTTTATGATTTTAGGTTTTTTTTTGTGGTTTTTAGAATTTTTTAGGGTTTTATGATCTTTTTAGTTTTTTAGGGATTTTAGCAATGGTTATGTTTTTTAGAGGTTTTAAGTGTTTTTAGGAGTCTGGGGTTTTTCTTAGGGTTTTCTGGATTTTTAAGCGGGTTTTCAGTTTTAGATATTTTTAAGGAATTTTTGGAAGTTTTATGTTTTTAGTTTTTTAGTGATTTTGATGGTTTTTTGGGTTTTGTAGGGTTTTGTTGGGTTTTTACGGTTTGTAGAAATTTTTATGTTCTTAGGGGTTTTAGTAGTTTATGTTTTTTAGTTTTTCATTGGGTTATTAGGAGTTTATGGGGTTTTTTATGTTTTTATGGTTTTTAGGATTTTGAGGATTTTTAGGGGTTTAAGTATTTTTTGGTTTTGAAGTTTTTCTTAGGGGTTTTCCATTTTTTCATATTATTTTACAATTTTAGGGATTTTTAGGGATTTTATAGGATTTTTATGGTTTTTAGTGATTTTGAGGGTTGTTGGGGTTTTATGGTTTTTTTAGGTTTATAGGATTTTTTAGGATTTTTATAGTTTTTTAAAGTTTTTAACATTTTTTAGAGTTTAGAGGGTTTTTTTCATTTTAGTGATTTTTAGGGGTTTTTTGGGTTTTTACGTATTTTAATATATTAGGGGTTTTTTGTTTTTTGTTTTTTAGGGGCTTTTCAGGTTTTTAGCATTTTTAGGTTTTTTAGTGGTATTAAGTGTTTTGGGTTTTGAATACTCTCATGTATTTTTTCAGCATTTTTAGGGTTTTTTACATTTTTTTGGATTTTCTGTGCTTTTTTAGGATTTTTATGGTCTTTATGGGTTTGTAAGGATTTTTGGGGGTTTAGATTTTTAATGGTTTTTTGGTTTTTTGGGGATTTATTTTTTTTTTTAATTTTTTTTAGGTTTTTCAATTTTATTTAGTTTCTATGGATTTTTGGGACATAAATGGTTTTTAGAGTTTCTAGTGAGTTTTTTGGATTTTTTATGGATTTTTATGGTTTTTATTGGTTTTATGGAATTTGAGGTTTTTAGGGGTTTTTAGGTTTTTAGGGTTTTTTAGGGTTTCTTGTGGTATTTAAATTTTTTAATGTTTTTATGTTTTTTATGTTTTTAATGTTTTATTATGGTTTTTATGGTTTTTTATGTTTTTTTAAAAAAATTATGGCTTCTTTGGATTTTTAGAGTTTTTTGGTTTTATGGTTTTTGGAGATTCTTACGAGTTTTAATGTTTTTTAGAGTTTTTTTACATTTTAACATTTTTAACTAGTTTTTATAGATTATAGTGTTTTCGGTGTTTTTATGGGTTTTTAGGGGTTTAATGGTTTTTAGGTGGTTTATGGTTTTTAGGGGTTTAGAGTTTTTAGTCTCATTTAGGGTTTTTAGGGGAAATAAGGCTCGGGACCAAGGGTTCTTGTCCCCACAAATTTATTATAAAAGTAAACAATATAGCATTACATGGGGGATTACAAATACAGGTGAGTAAATAAACCTTCATGTCAGAGTCTATGAAGGATGAACAAATGGAAGGGGGGACAAAGGACCACATCGAGATCCTTTTGAAAATTTCCCACTTGGAGACAACAATTGCAACCGAGTTCACCTCCCAATAGAAATGTGTCACATTGAGAGTGAGAGGCCAAAAAGGCTGATAAATTAAATACATTGTGAGATAATCCTCTAAGAAACTCACCAGGACTTGTTCATGAGTTTATCCACCACAAGCATCGAGTCATATTCAAGTCCAAACATCTTCCACCCAAAATAAAATACAAATTTGACCACCTTCATCATTAACCAAAGATCAACTTCATAAGAACATACAACTAAAATAAAATGATAGATTCATCCTTTGAGAAAGCCTTTGTGTTTCTGAAAAAACCCTCCACACCCCGAGGGACGAGGTGCACCCAACATTGCCCGTCCACATTGACTTTGATCCATGATATTATCGGTGTGATCCAAAGAATAAAATTTAAAACCTGTAGTCTTTTGGTTCTGCTAGAAACTCATAGAAAACACAAGGTAATAAGTTCATTGACATTATTATTTTTCACACCTATTTTAATTCGAGACGCTGCATGGACCACATTGTGGATAGAAACAACACCACCATGAAAAGGGAGATGCTTACTATTAAAAGAAACATCACTTATAGATTCCCAAATATAAGAGAAAGTAGAGGAAACAATGGTAAGAAGAAATTTGAAAACCTACTTGCTACAATTCTACATGAAAAGGATGCTTAGAATGTCAATGATTAGATAGTTCAAGCTAATATTAATCCCAAATAAATTCTTCAAGTAATCCCATAAATCCATAGAAATTTTACATTGCAAAATGGTTTACTGAATTGTCTCTTCATCTCCTAGGAAGATATAACATACTAAGGACATACCAGGACCTGCCTTCTACAAAAACTCTTTTATGGGCAGCCTATTCTTCCAAAATTTCAAGAGGAACAAATTATTTACTGGTGGAATGAACAGTCACTAGAATTTCTATATCCAAGAAAGAGGATCTCTACCTCTTTCACATTTATATAGGTAGAAATCCCATTAATTAAAATTCCCAATGGGGTTTGGATTCCATATTAAGATATCAATGTTGGTAAACATGTACCTTTGGACATGTATTGTGATTTCAGCATGAAGGATATCATTAAGATCCTCTGGTTATTGGATGAGAGCTACAATAGATATATTTCTTAACTCATGAGGGGGAATCATAGATTCAACCAATGGAATATCAATTCAATTGGAGGACCAATAGTTCATGTTTGAATTCTATAACACAACCCATTTTGAATGGGCTACAGTATCCCTATATAAGATTCTAATTAATTACTAGACAGAAGAAGGTATATAACCTATATAGCCATCACAAAGTTTCTATGTGTACCTCTCCCGAATAAACATCAGGACATCATAATTTGAGCTGAATATATTCCATGAAAACATCCCAATGAGGGAATCATTGAATCTTCTGAGATCTTTAATACCCACCCCTCGCCTTAATCAATTGTCGTAGTGAAATCATTCCATGCCATAGAAACCATATTTCATTAACTAATGTAGCATGTCCAAGAAAAGTTCCAAATCATGTCCTAATTGAATTTGAAAATATTAATATTCCATATATAGACGGAAAAAGAATGCACAAACATATCAGTGATAACATAATTATTCAAGAAGACTCATCCTACTTGAGATAAACTCTTCCCCTTCCATTTGAAATGTTCCAGAGTGATTTAGGATGAAATTCTCTCAAGATGGTATCTATTAACCCTCCCCTAAAAAAAGGGATAACTAAATAAACTAATGGGATTGAGACCCTCTTCATGCCAAGGGACATAGAAATCCAATGTTAACTAGAATTGGAGACCCCCCTTCCAAAGACAATGAAGGATCTTCTCCAATTGAAGGGTTTCCCAGTCACACTTTCATAATGGAAGAAGATCCTTGTAATTGAATACAAGGTGCGCTTGTTTGATTTCACAAATAAAAGGATGTCATCAGCATAAAGGAGGTGGGATGTCACATTATGGACTCTCAATGTCTTAATAGGTGTGTAAAGATCATCCTGCATGAGATCAATGATTCACCAACTCAAATAATCTTCGGTAATCACAAAAATAAATCCCAAAAGTGTATCACCCTACCTAACATCAAGGGAACATTGATGGAACCCTTTCAGGGAGCAATTCACAAGGATGGAGACCCTAGAACTAGACAATATAGTATTAAAAATATTGATAAAAGTGTTTTAGAAACTATATTTACTTATAACATTGAAAATAAATCTCCACTTGATCGTGGAAAAGGCATTGGTGATATCCAAATACGTGGAAAATTTTACATGCTCTATTTTCTTCCTCATGATATTGATGTCATCGGAGGTTGTAAATAGGATGTTTTGAATAAACCTCCCAGGAACAAAACCAAATTGATTTGAGTTGATGAGGTCTCTGACAAGTTTCCCTACGCTAAAGACAAAAATCATGCAAATAATTTTTGTAATGGTATTCACAATGGAAATCAGCTACAAACCCCCGATTTAAATTGAATTTTCCTTATTTGGAATCAAGGAAATAAAGTTTGAATTTATTCTCTATGAAAAAATCTAGAAAGAAATACTTCTCTAATGGAATTGGTGATCTCCACATGCATAATGTCACAATAGAACATGAAGAACTTGTTTCTAAAACCATATGGGCCCACTGCACTATGCATATTCAATGAGAACAAATCGGATCTGACTTCATCTTCAAAAGGGGAATCCGTTAAGGCCTTATTCTATTTCTCATAAATGCATGGAAAGATGGATCCAGATATTGAATCAGAAAAATATGCACCATTATCATTATACAGATTCTTAAAATTATCCACCACAGATTTGGAAATATCATCCACTATTGTGAAGGTAGAGGTATTGATGCAGATGGAACTCATGATTTTTTCCTTATTATCATTATTAATCTGATGTAATATTTTTTAGTTCCTATACCCCACTTTGAGATAGTTAACATTGAATTGGTTCATGGAAATCCTCTCCTTAAGAGCTAGGAGATCATCCAATTTGGAGTGAAGTTGCAACTCCTCCTCTAGGGGAATGTGTAGCTACTGGTCAATAAATTGTAATCTGGATAGGTGAGATTCATCCACCCTATTATCCTCATCAGTTCTAGAAAATGATTTTTTTCTCCACCCTCACATCATAAATTTGATTTCCTTATGTCATTAGGCTACAATGTAGTGGGGGATGCATAAATGGTTCTATTCCATCCATTGAAAACCACTTCCCTGCAATCAGTAATTGTGAGCCAAGAATTTTTGAATTTAAAGGGAAAATGGGATGACCTTATAACACCCTCCCAAAGATCCACAATAAGGGGGTTGTGATCTGAGTTGAACATGGGAGGAGTAAACCCATAAAAGTCAATGAGGATAGTATTTTCACTGATCTAAAATATACATCTAGCATGCTTATTGTCTCATATTCTGTTAATTGTGAACCTTCCCCAACTAAAAGAGGTTCTAGTAATGGAATCTTTGGTGAAGGTACATTGGTGAAAGTAGGGAGAGAATTAGTCAGTAGTATCCTGGGGGAAATTAGGGTCATTATTCTCATCTGGTCTCATAAAAATTTTAAAGTCGCAAAGAATAATACAATTTTGATCTATGGGCTCATTTAATTGAACCAAATTCATCCAAAGGACCCATCTCCTAGTGTACAAGCAAGATGCATACACAAAGGACTCGGTGAAGGAGCAACCTGAGAATAGATTAAAATAGAGATTATTTGACAGATCTCCTCAAATGATAGAACCTGGATGTAATTATTCTTTATAACCCATAATGTTTCCAGGGTATTCCTTTTTGAATTTTGGGAGACAATTGAGTAGAAATGGTTGGTCCAATTGATTCCTTTCTAGTTTTGGAAGTTCACCATAGCATTAGAAATACCTAAAAGCATTAGCCTATTGGAGAGGTAAAAATTCCTAAGGGATGAGTCCATGGGAGAATTTCCAAGCCCTTGTAAATTCCAAAATGTGATCCTCATTAATTATAGAATGAGTTTACCCTAGCACATGGAAAATTATTTTTAAGAGAATAAGAGGAGGGGTTGTTTCCATTCTCTTTGCCATTATTACCATTATTTTAAGGATTATATACTGGGTTCTTCTTAGAATTAGTATCATTGAATTCCTCCTCTACAGGAGGATGATCCTCATTTTCCTCGAACCAGGTACCACCATTAGGGGGTTGATCTTCATCATCAGGTTTAGATCCATTGGTGTCCTCCAAAGTCTGTTCACTATCTATAGGGGTTTGGACCTCCACATCATCAGTCCAAAAAAAACTTCCAGTGAGGGGAGTGAATCTATTTCTAGAAAATAACCCCTTAGTAGATGCATCCCTCTATGATTTCCTCCTCACAAACTTTATTGAGGGAATCACTATGAAAGAATCATTATGAAATCCAGGAAAGAGTTTTTTTTAGATGGATAATCCTATTTATAAAAGTTGGTAGACTCTAATAAAGTGGCTGTAGAGACCCAAGGTGACTCTAAGGAAGAATCAATAGGCAAGGAAAACACCTATACAGGATCATAGATATCAAAATGAGAATAAAGTAAAACAAATAAAAAGACCTGCAGATCTACATCAGCCATGTCCCATGAATCTAGTGGGGTACTAGTGTCCCCATGTTTCTCATCAAGGGCTTGATCCATAGAGACGATATATAGAGATTGTTGCATACCACCATAAGGGGATGAAAAATTAAGTGGCAGCTTTGGAGGAATAACAATGGAAACCATAGATGCAACCTAATGAGTCTGTTTAGTTTCCTGGTTGGTCACCAAATTCCTAGTGGGTTGCACAACACCCTAATCCACTTAAACAGAACCTGAAATACCCTCTTAGAGAAAAGAACCATCACACTTCTTCAGAGTCTCCACATGATGGGTAAAATTGCAGATATCCTGTATGCCGACCACAACAAAGGGATTGAAGGAGTGATGAAGAAAATCTAATTTATTAACTGCCTCCAACCCAACAATACCAACAGGCATAGCTAACATAGGATCATGTGAAGTAGCCACCTCATTGGATGTGGAGTCATAATACCTTGGACCATGAGAAGAATCATTCTTATATTGGCATGCACTAACAGCTACACTAGGACCTTTACTAGGAAAAAATATAGTAGGATAAATAGCCTTCCCTTTCCAAAGTTCTAGGACTCTTTTTCATGATGACTCATCCTGGCCCTTTAATTTGAACTGTTCATATACCATAGATCTATTTAACATAGAATAAAGGTGACCAAACAAATTATAACTACCAAAAAACATAGGATTCCTTTTATTAAAATTTTCCAGGTTGAATCTATTATATCTCGTGGTCATAATCACTTTTTATACAATGTAATGGCCATGTAAACCTCAACAAGAACTCTTGAGAAGTGTTCATACCTTGGATTTTTAGTTTTCTTATAAATTCATATTGTATTTCCCACTGAAAATGCAATATCCCATAGAATTATAGGATGACAGTATAGCCAATTGAGTTTAAAAATAAGAATCCACTCTTTATTATGAGTATTCTTAACACTAAAGGGATCGAAATTATGTTCCCTTTCCTATATTCTTAGGATTCCAGGCTTTAAAGAGATAGACCCAAATCTCTAAGCCAACCTTTTTTGTTCATCAGAAAAAAAGACAATATGAAAGTAACCATTCCCCATTAAATTCATATTCTAGTCTCCAAACCCCCAAACCATGAAATTTTGATCAACCAAGTCATTGAATATCCACATTCACTCACCCCTTAGGGTCAATATTCAGGTAATTATCAAAAACCTTCATATTTGAAGCCTCTCCTCCATAGCCTCCTTATTGTCTAAAACATGTGCAGTTCTCCCATTATTGATACCTCTTCTAGGTGAAGGGGCTCAAAAATCACAGAATGCCACATTTGATTCCAATTTCATGACATTTTAAAATTTGTTCCTTTAATAAGAAGTATTTGGGGGATGCACAAGACTTGAAGTAATAAGTCTTCGAGAAACACATTAAGAGAAAATCTATTTTGTGCCATGGTATGTCATGCTCTTTTGAGTATAGATCTGCCTTGATGGGGTCAACACCATCACCAGGTATACAGCTTCCAGATCCACCACAAATACCCCTACTCTACCATCTACTACTTTTAGAGTTTTTAGGGGTTTTGGAAAAAATTTAGAGTTTTTGGGGTTTTAGTGTATTATGGTTTTAGGGTTTTCTCATGGGTTCTTAGGGTTTTTGGGTTTTTTTATGTTTTTAGGGGTTTTTTATATTTTTCAGTATATTTTATGGTTTTTTAGGGTTTTTATGGATTTTTAGATTTTTTCATGGTTTTCAATGCTTTTTAGGGTTTTTATGGTTTTTATCATTTTTTAGGTTTTTAGGGGTTTTAATTGTTTTTAGGTTTATAGGTTTTTCATAGGGGTTTTAATGGATTTACATAATTTTTTACGTTTTTAGGGATTTTAAGTGATTATTAATGTTTTTATGGGTTTTAGGGGTTTTTTGGGTATTTTTAGGGGGTTTATGGTTTTTATGGTTTTTAAGATTTTATGGGTTTTTTTGTTTTTAATGAGTTTTTAGGGTTATTAACATTTTTAATGTTTTTAGAAGCTTAAATATTTTTTAGATTTTTTTAGTTGTTTTTTACGATTTTATGGGTTTTTAGAGTTTTTTTGTGTTCAGGGGTTTCTGTGGTTTTTTTGGTTTTTAGGGGTTTTAGGACCTTTTACAGTTTTTATTTTTTTAGTATTTTTTAGATTTTTTATGGGTTTTAATTGTTTTTATATTTTTAAGGTTTTATTAGGGGTTTTTAGAGTTTTATGGGTTTTTTACATTTTTATGGATTTTTATGATTTTTTAGAAATTTTTAGGATTTTATTAGTTTTATGGGTTTTTTATAATTTTGAGTTTTTTAGGGTTTTTAGGGGTTTTCAAGGTTGTTAGGGGTTTTAGGGATATTACGGATTTTAGAATTTTCATGGATTTAAGGGTTTTATTTGTTATTAGGTTTTTATGGATTTATTTGGGGTTTTAAATGTTTTTAGCAGTTTTTATGTTTTTAGGTATTTTTAGTTTTTTTTGGATTTTTGGGTTTTTTTTGATATTTTAGAGATTTTGAGGGGTTGTAAATATTTATAGGATTTTTAGGGGTTTTAGGGGGTAATTTTTTTGACATTTTTATGTTTTTAAGGATTTTTATTGTTTTTAACATTTTTTGGGGTTTAAATGGTTTTTATAGTTTTTAGTGGTTTTGTAGGTGTTATATTTGTTTATAATATTTTTTGGGGGTTTAAAATTTTTTTAGATACTTTTAGGGTTTTTGGGAGACTTTAGGATATTTTAGGTTTCTTTTTCATTTTTAGGTTTGTTAGGGAATTTTATAGTTTTTATATATTTTAAAGTTTTCTTAGGGTTTTTCAACTTCGTTAGATGTTTTTTTGCAATGTGTGATTTTAGGTATTTTTATGGTGTTTAGGGATTTTTTGGGTTTATTTGGATTTTTATTGTTTTTAGGGTATATGGGGATTTTGAGGGTTTTTTGTTTTTTAAGGTTTTTAATTGTTTTTTTCATTTATTAGGTTTTTATTGGTTTTAATGTTTTTAGTTTTCTTAAGGGTTTTCATGATTTTTGGGTTTTTACATTATTATGGATTTTAAAGTATTTTTTTATGAGTTTTGTGGGTTTTCATGGTTTTTAGGGATTTTATGGGTTTTAGGTTTTTTTTAGTGTTTTATGGTCTGTGTAGTTTTTTTGGATGTTTGGGTTTCTTTGAGTTTTTAGGGATTTTATGGTTTTTTTGAGTTTTTAAAGATTTTAGGGGTTTAAATGGGTTTTAGAGTTTTTTTTGTGTTTAGGGTATTTTATGAGTTTTTTTAGGTTTTTAATGATTTTAGGGGTTTATGGTTTTTAGGGGTTTAGGGATTTTATGGTTCTTTTAGTGTTTTAAGGGTTTTTAGTGTTTTTAGTTTTGTAAGGGATTTAATAGTGTTATGTTTTTTTATGTTTTATTATGGTTTTTTCAGTGATTTTAGTGATTTTATTTTTTTTCCGGATTTTTAGTAATTTTTTAGGATTTTTATGTTTTTTATTATTTTTTGGTTTTTTAGGTTTTTGGGATTTTTTAGGGTTTTTATGGGTGTTTACGGTTTTTATGTTTTTTCAATTTCATTAGTGGTTTTAAGTGTTTTAGGTTTTTTAAGGTTTTATTTACGAGGTTTGAGGGATTTTTATAGATGTTGGGATTTATAGTATTTTAGGTTTTTTGGGGTATTCAGGTTTTTTGGGGTTTTTTTTCATTTTTAGATTTTTCGGTGTTTATGTTTTTATGTTTCTATGGTTTTTTGGGGGGTTTCATGTTTTTAGTGTTTTTTACATTTTTAGGTATTTTTATGGATATTTTTTTATATTTTTATGGTTTTTAGGGTTCTAGGGATTTTTAGGGTTTTTGGGTTTATTAGGGTTTTTAGGGGTGTCTGTTTTTTTCTAACACTTTTAGGTTTTTTTGGGTTTAATGAGTTTTTTGGTATTAAGGTTTTATTAAGGATTTTATGGTTTCCTATGTTTTTATGGATTTTTAGGGATTTAATTATTTCAGGTTTCGTTGGGATCTTAAGGATTTTAGTGGTTTTTAGAGTTTTTTTTGGTTTTTTGGGTATTTTGGGTATTATTTATTTTTTCAAGTATTAAGGTTTTTTATATTTTATGTAACATTTTAGGTTTTAAGGGGGTTGAAGATTTTTTTTATGTTTTTTAGGTTTTTATGGGATTTTAGGGGTTTTAAATATTTTTAGGGGTTTTATGGTTTTTAGGTGTTTAGGGTTTTTACGTTCTTTTAGGGTTTGTTAAGAGTTTTAGCATTTTTATGTTTTTAGGGGTTTTAATTTTTCTTTATTTTATGAGGGTTTCTTAAATATTTTCATAGTTTTTTATGTTTTAACATTTTTAGGGATTTTTTAAGTATTTTTCTTATTTTTTAAGGTTTTTAGGGATTTTGAGGGTTTTACAGTTTTTCTCTGTGTTTTCAGGGTTTTCAGGATTTTTTTGTGTTTTTTGGATTTTTTTTTAGTTTTTATTATTTTAGGTTTTAATGGTTTTATTAGGGTTTTTAGGGTTTTATGGTTTTTTACATTTCTAGATATTTTTAGGACTTTTTATTTTTTAGGGATTTTGAGGGTTTTAGATTTTTTTAGGTTTTTTAGGTTATTTATGGGGTTTTATGGGTTTTTGAGTTTTTAAGGGTTTAAAGGATTTTTTAGAGTTGTTTAACATTTTTAGGGGATTAAAGGGTTTTTTGAGTTTTTAGTGGCTTTTTTCAGTTTTTCTGGGCTTTTAGGTTTTTAATGTTTTTAAGCAATTGTTTTGGTTTTTATAGTTTTTATGGTTTTTTAAGGTTCTTTAGGGTTCTATATGTTTTTATGGTTTTTTAAGAGTTTTAATTAATCTTTGTTTTTAGGCTTTCATAGGGTTTCTCAGGGCTTTTAGGGGTTTTTATGTTTTTATGTATTTTTATGACTTTTTAAGGATTTTATGGGTTGTCATGGTTTTTAGGCATTATGAGGGGCTTTAGGGGTTTTAGGGATTTTCAGGTTTTATGGTTTTTATCATTTTAGTGATTTTTAGTTTTTTTTGAGGTTTAAGTGTTTTATGGTTATAACGTATTTCTTAGTGTTATTCATGGGTTTTAGGGTTTCTAATGTGTTTAGATATTTTTAGGGATATTTTAGGATTTTTATGCTTTTTAGTAATTTTGAGGGTTTTTAGTGTTTTTATGGTTTTAGGGGTTTTATGGTTTTTTTCTTTAGGGGTATTTTTAGTTTTTTTAGGGTTTTTAGTGTTTTTTTAACCTTTTTAGTTGTTTAAATGGTTTTAAGAGTTTTCATTGGTCTTTAGGGTTTTGTGGTTTTTATTGTTTTTAGGTTTTTTATGGCTTTAGGGGATTTTAAGGTTTTACGGACTTTTAGGGGTTTTAGAATTTTTTTTAGGATTTTTAGGGGTTTCAAGTGTTTTTATGTTTTTCAGGTTTTCATTACGTTTTTTATGTTTTTAGGAATTTTTATAGATTTTGGAATAATTTTATGATATTTATGTTTTTTGGATTTTTAGTGATTTTGGCGGTTTTTATGGGTTTTTGGGATTTTAGTGATTTTTTGGATTTTAAGTGTTTTTTTTGTGTTTTTATATTTATAAGGATTACTTAAAGTTTGTCAAGGTTTATAGGTTATGTTACATTTTTAGTGACTTTTCGAGATTTTTTAGAATTTTTATAGTTTTTAGGGGTTTTATGGTTTTGAAGGATTTCAGGGTTTTTAGGGGTTTTAGCATTTTTTAGGATTTAATGTGTTTTAATTTTTTGGGGTATTTAAGGTTTTCATACTGTTTTTTAGGGGATATAGGGTTTTTTTATTTTTTGTGATTTTTATGGTTGTTTTATGATTTTTTTTTGTTTTTTAGTGTTTTTAGGTATTTCGTGGTATTTTTGGGTTTTTACGAATTTTTTGGGATACTAGGAGATTTTTGAGTTTTTAGGGTATTAAATGTTTTTAGATATTTGTATCATTTTTTGGGGTTTTAATTATTTAGATATTATTTTTGGTTTATAAGGTGTTTATGGGTTTTTAGGTTTTTTTATGTTTTTAGATATTTTTATTATTTTTATGGGTTTTAGAGTTTTAGGGTCCTTTATGGGTTTTAACATTTTTATGTTTCTTAAGTGTTTATGTTTTTTTATGTTTTATATTTTTTCTTATTTTTTTCAATGATTTTAAGGTTTCATTAATTTTTAGGTATTTTTATGGATTTTTTTTTGAATTTTTATGTTTTTTAGGGTTTTTAGGTTTTTAGGTTTTTAGGTTTTTTATGGTTTTTTTGGGATTTTAGGGATTTTTGAGTTTTTTATTGTTTTATTGTTTTTTTAGTTTTGTAAATATTTAAGGGTATAAAGGAATTGTAATGTTTTAGTGGGTTTTTAGGTTATTTATGGTATTTTAGGGTTTTTAGGGTTTTTAACATTTTTTATGTTTTTAGTAGTTTTAAGTGTTTTTATTATTTTATGGATTTTTTAGGGTTTTTCTTGGTTTTTATGATTTTTACATTTTTAGGGAATTTCTGGGCTTCATAAGTTTTTATTAGTTTTTAATGGTTTTTTTGGATTTTGAGGGTTTTTAGCATTTTTAAGAAGTTTTATCATTTTTATCATTTTTAGGGTTTTTAGGGGTTCAAATTGTTTTTATTTTTGTAGGTTTTCATAAGTATTTTTTGGTATTTTATGGTTTTTTACATGTTTAGGGATTTTTGGGGATTTTTTAGGATTTTTTTCTTTAGGTTTTTAGAGATTTTGAGTCATATTTGGGTTTCTTTAGTTTTTATGGTTTTTGGGGGGTTTTAGGGTGGTTTTTTATTTCATTATGTTGATGTAGTTTTATATAGTTTTTTAACATTTTAGGGGTATAATTGGTTTTTTGAGTTTTTAGTGGTTTTTGGATTTTTGTGGTGTATTAAGGTTTGTTAAGGTTTTTTGGGTTTTTTTTGTTTTTTTATGATCTTTTTAGGCTTTTGGGGTTTTTATAATTTTTATGTTTTTAGGGGTTTTAAATGAGCTAAGGTTTTTACGTTTTTCAAAGGATTTTTAGGGTTTTAGTGAAATTTGTTTTTTATGGATTTTTAAGGAATTTTTAGGGTTATTATTATTTTTTTGTTTTTTAGGTTTTTTGAGGGTTTTATGGTTTTTAAGGGATTTAGGATTTCTCAGTTTTTTCATATTTTAGGTTTTTTAGGGGTTTTAAATATTTTTAGTTTTTTATGTTTTTCATATTTTTTTCACGTTTTTTTGGGGTTTCTTACATTTTTAAGGATTTTTTTTTGCTTTTTAGAATTTTTATTATTTTTAGGGTTTTAGGGATTTTGTGGTTTTTTGGTTTTTGTATTTTTTTATTGTTTTTTGGTGATTTTGGGTTCTTTTTTGTGTGTTTTAGGGTTTTAAGGTTTTTATAGTTTTTTAATGTGTTTAGGGGAATAAAGGGATTAGTGAGTTTTTAGTGATTTTTTACAGAACTTATGGGGTTTTTATGGTTTTTAAGGTTTTATGGTTTTTTATGGGTTTTTTGGATTTTTAGGGTTTTTAGGGTCCTTTATGGTTTTTATGGTTTTTATCAATTTTAGGTTTTTAGTGGTGTTAAGTGTTTTATGTTTTTTAAGGATTTATTTTGGGTTTTTCATGTTTTTTTGGTTTTTAATAGTTTTAGATAATTTCATTGATTTTTTATGATTTTTATGGGTTTTATGGTTTTTAGCTATTTTACAGGATTTTTGGGTTTTTAAAAAATTTTATATTTTTATGAGTTTTAATTATTATTAGGGTTTTAAGGTTTTCATAGTGGATTTTAGGGTTTTTAGGTTTTTTTTGACATTTCTAAGGACTTTTATGGATTTTTTATGATTTTACGGTTTTTTTGGTTTTTATGGATTTTGAGGGGGTTAGGGTTTTTAGGGATATTATCATTTTTATGGTTTTTTGAGGTTTGGGGTGGTTATTTGTTAAGGTTTCTATAGTTTTTTTATATTTTTTTAACATATTTATGGGATTGGATGGTTTTATTTTATTTAGTGGGTTTTTAGGGTTTTTATGGATCTTGGTGTTTTTTTGGTTTTTATGGGTTTTTAAGGTGCTTTATGAGTTTTAGGGTCCTTTGTGGGACTTTTTTGGTTTTTTTTTTATTATATGTTTTTATGGGATGTAAGTGTTTTTAAATTTTTATGGTTTTCTTAGGGGTTTTAAGGAATTTTTATGGTTTTTGTGTTTTTTACATTTTTAAGGATTTTTAGGTATTTTGTTGGATTTTTATGGTTATTAGGGTTTTTAGGGATTTTTTTGGGGGGGGGGGGCGGGTAGGTATTTTTAGGGTATTATGGGTTTTTAGGGTTTTTAGTGTTTTTAGGGTTTTAAAGTGTTTTTAGGTTTTTATGGTTTTCTTTGGTGATTTTAAGGTTTTTATGCTTTTAGGTATTTTTAGTTATTTTTTAATTTTTATGGTTTGTGGGGTAAGGAATTTGTAGGTTTTTATGTGTTTTTATTTATTTATTTTTTAGTTTTTAGTTTTTTTGGGGGGGAGGGGGGTTAGGTTTTTTAATGTTTTTTAACATTTTTATGGTTTTAGAGGCTTTTTATATTTTTGGGTGGTTTTTTTGGGTTTCATGTTTTTTACGGTTTTTAGGGGGCTTTATTGTTTTAGGGGGATTTAGGGATTTTATATTCTTTAAAGGGTTTTTTTCATTTTTTAGATTTTTTGTGGTCTCAAGTGTTTTTGGGTTTTTTATGTTTTCTTACAGTTTTTCGGTTTTAGGTTTTTTTATGGTTTTTATAATTTTTTATGTTTTTTTGGGATTTAAGTGTTTTTTTGTTTTTAATGTTTTCTTATGGGGTTTCAATATTTTTAGGGTTTTTTATGTTTTTAGTTATTTTTATGGAATTTTATGATTTTTATGGTCTTTAGGATTTTTAGGGATTTCAACGGTTTTTATGGGTTTTATTTTTTGTGTTTTTTTATTTTTTAGTGTTTCTAAGGGTTTTTAGAGTTCTTTAACATTTTTAGGTGTTTAAATGGGTTTTAGAGTTTTTAGTGTTTCTTTTGGGTTATTTAGGGGGTTTTAGGGTTTCTTAAGGTTTTTAGGGGTTCATTGGGTTTTGATGTTTTTTGGGTTTTATGGGTTTTATTGTTTTTTTTAGTTTTTTACTGGTTTTAAGTGTTTTTAGGGTTTTAAGGTTTTATTAGGGGTTTAGGGTTTTTTTACATTTTTAGGTATTATTAGGGATTTGTTAGTATTTTTATGGTTTTAAGAGTTTTTGGTATTTTGAGGGTTCTTAGGGTTTTTTACGGTTTCTAGGGTTTTTAGGGTTTTAGTGTTTTTTAGGTTTTTATGGGTGTTAAGTGTTTTTAGGTTGTTAAATTTTTCTTAGGTTTTTCTTTCATTTTTATGGTTTTTTACATTTTTATGTTTTTTTGTTATTTTTTAGGATTTTTATTATTTTTATGGTTTGTAGGGATTTTGAGGGGGGTTTTTTGGGTTTTTAGAGTTTTTTGTATTTTTATGGTGATTTGGGGTTTTCAGGGGTTTTTTTGATTTTTTTAAACATTTTTAGTGGTTTTTATGGTTTTTATGGGGTTTTAGGGTTTATTATGTTTTTTTGGGGGGTTATGGTTTTTAAGGGGGGTTTAGGGGATTTGGGGGGGGGGGGGGGTAGGTTTTTTATGGGTTTTAAGTGTTTTCATGTTCTATTTTGGAGTTTTTTCTAGGAAAAAGTAATAATTTTATATAAATAAAATGAATTGAAAAAAATCAACCAATGTGAAATATGATTTTTCTCTAGGAATAAGGTTCTTATACCAACAAAAACCAAGAACGCCAAAGAAATTTCCCAAGAATGACTAAGAAAACAAGCAACTGAAATAACCCTAGAAACACACAAATACCCTCCTATAAGAAACTAAAATATAGGAAAGAACCACCTCCATGTTGTAATAGCATGACACCAACCTTTTAGTGGATATCCAGCAATAAGACACATAGACAACCATCAGCACACGATCCCAGTGAAAATTTCGTCCAATAGTCAACCAATCCAAGCACATGTGCCCGAGCCGAACTAGTAGAGGGAACGACAAAAGCTCCCAAGAACCAATCCTATAAAGAACACCAAGTTATAGTAACCTACACACATGCACAGTCATGCACTACCATTCGTACAGATGCACACATGTACGCACCACCACCCACATGCACGCACACATGCACACCACACCACCCGGAATAACATACCCAAAATCAGAAGCCGACATATTTCTTGAGCATATTGTAAGAGAATCTAGCACCAACAAATTTTTTAGTGACAAAAACCCCCACATTCCTCAACCAACCATCCACAAAATCACCACCAAGGCAAAACTGCATGACTATCACACTAGTAGAAACTTGCAACCAGAACCTCAACCAAGCCACCAACACCACCACTTACAGACACAAGACCATGGGAAGTCGAGCAACCAGCACACCCTAAAAACCCCTAAAGTATTACAATTGAGTAACCACATGAAACAACTCTAAAAAACACCCCACTAGAATCCAAGATACCCCACATCCATGAAATCTCTAGTACAAAGCATATGTAGTCGCCAATGAAACAACCATGAAACACCCTTCACCAATCATCCACATAATGAAACACCTTCACCTACACCAAGAAGACCATGTTTCAATTCCACCAGAAACCAGAAACCACAATATTCTCTGAACCTATATAGAAATGTATCCATCACTACTCCAAGGTTCTTGACTAAAAAAGATGACAGCACTCCTACAAACATCCCACAGTCAAGGAATCCACTAGCCAGAGCGCCATCACAGCCAACCATCCAACCAACACGGAACCCAAAGGAGACCCTCCATAAACCCTCCTTTAAATTACATGAAAGATCAACACTAAATAGACAGTAGATCCAAAACACCCCAAAAAACCATTATCCTCACTATGTATTGATCAATACATCCAGCACAAACCAACTAGCCTCCCAAACTAAATATGTAGCCATAAGAACAACTACAAAGTGTCCAAAACTAGCACATCACCCAGAATGAGTCACCAAACTTAACCCCTCCAAATACAACATCACCATTCCAACAAAATTCCCAAACCAGCAACAAACCTCATATCACAGCTGAAGCAACCAAGCCACCACCCTTCCAATAGTACAAAAAAAAAACGAGCACCACCAAGATAGCCCCCAACAACACCCTTCCCCCTGTAGAAAACCCCTGAACTAAAAAAGAACAAAAAAACCCAGTACAAAACATCAATCTAGATAAAAATATCCCCAAACCCCAAATACCCAACATCCATCCCCCATAAAAAAATGTGCACCATCCACAAAAGTTGATCACCCAGACAAGAAGTAGGTTCCCCACCCCAAAAAAACAATAGAATGATGGAGCCCCAGTAGAAATCCACCAAAACCAACAAAATGACACCCAATCCACCCACACATGTATTAAAAACCGAAGGAGTAAAACCAGATAGCTAAATCATAAAACCATAATTGGATAACATTCCATCTCTAAGAAGAGATTTTGGGAAATTCTAAACACATACCAGCTCAAGATTGACATTAGTATTAGGAAAATACATGAAAGAAGAGGTTTTTAGTGGAATCTACACTCTATATTCATTCAAAAATAACAAAAAAATTGGTTAGAGGAACATTATAGATGAGATTTAAACTCCTTTCAAATGAGATAAACCAAAATATCCACCCCAGTCAATTCAAATCACTCCAGAGTGAATCCCCTTTAGTGAAACCAATACAACAGTCTATAATAGTATAAAATAAAGAAGCTGAACAATCCAAATTTAGGTTACTCAAAACGGGGGAAAAATCATATAATAAAAACTATAGTTCATAAAAAGTGATAAATATTCTCAAAATTCATCTCACAAAGCATGTACTCATTAGGGAAGGTCATACCCCTCCGCTAAAATATATCTTGGGTAAGCAGTTGATTAGGAATTTTTAACCATAAAAAAGTACAAATATAAGGAGAATACCATTTCCATTCCTATAAAAGTGATAAAACTAGAGAAAATTTAGGCCAATTATCCTCCCAAACCAAATGGATAGAGAATAGACACTACCCATTCCAAAGAATCTGATCACATCCGCCTCATGAATCAACAAAAAAATAATATCTTGATGAATATACCACAACTTCTAAAAAATATAAATGGTTGGATTCCTAACCCATTCATTGATAATATATAAGACAAAAGTATATAAATGTATCCTTGAATAATAAAAAACCCAAAAATCTGGGGAAGAATTTTGTGTCCCTCTAGGAATCCATGAAATAAACCGAATGTTCTTTCTCAAACCAGTTCTATTCAAAAAATAAATATTGACCTTGAGAAACTCCTGATCCCCATGAATATTCCTCCAAATCAATGAATAATTCTAGGGATCTTTGGTCACCCAAAACCGAGAATGTAAAAGAAGAATTATATGCAACCAATCCCCCCAAATCGAAGAATGAGAAAGATTTCATAATCTCTAGGAATTACTAGATACAGAAGATTTATTCCAATCTTGATCCCACATAATCCACAAACCCCATTCCTCATTAGTCCTCACTATCAAATCCAAATCCACCTTATCCCCTGATGTATTAAGAAAAGGGCCCTTCCAAAGAAATAATCAATGTTTGGATTTAATAGATTTAATCACTATATTTGGGAATATTTAATGGTAGCACTAGTAAGCCTCTAGCTAAACAGAATACATTGGAAAAGATGCATTCTTCCAAAAAACAAAATAAAATTGCTTATCCACACCTTAATTCTCCAAAAATATTCGATTCCATAATGGAAAAATTAATGGATCTAATATTATTAGTGATCAAAGACAACCCAAGATGGATAAATAATAAATATCCTCTATCAATCCATATATAATCCCTAATACTATCATGAACCAAATTAGTAATTCATTCTATGAACATCAGGGATTTTGAATGATTGAAGGACATCCCAAACAAGAAAGAAAAAAGATCCAGAAACTACTTCAGGACAAAAATAGAATCTATATTTTGAAATGAAAATAGATAAAGATAATTTGAAAAAATAGAAATGTAATACTTGATACATATCCAATGAAACATCAATGATCAAGAGGTCTAGATAATAAAATCATGGTTGCAAGAGAAAAATCCATAAAAACTAGGAAGAGAAAAGGAGAAAGAGGATACCCTTGTATAAATCCTCTTTTACCTGGGAAGTAACCATGAAAAATACCATTAATGTTCAATGAAAATATAGAGTAATAGAAACACCTTTTAACTCATGAAGAGAATATTATAGGGAATCCATGAAGGTCCAAATCATCCAATAAAAACTTCAAACTGATGAAATCAAAATTATTTAACAAATCAATTTTTAATGAACAATAAGGATCCCAAATGTATAGATGATAACCTCTAATCAGATTCTATGTATTCAAAATGTTACCAGAGATAGGTCTCCCTTCAATAAAGGAATATTTTTCCTTAGTAACAAAATTTGGATGAATCATTCTCATTTTTTCTACCAAAATCGTGGAAATGATCATATAAAGGGTGTATCGGCAAGTTATGGGTCTAAACATTGAAATATTATTGTCATTTGGAACCTTGGGAATCAAACAGATCATTGATCCATTATCCTCATATGGTAATTTCCTAGAACTGAAAAATTATAACAAAACCTATAACACATTTGGACCGACAATCGACTATTCCTTGTGAAAGAAGGAAGCATTAAATCCATCAAGACCAATGGGTTTATTGGTATTAAGATAAGTAAAAGTCTAATTAACATCCTCTATATCCACATATTTATCGAGTGATTCATTAGATTTATGATCAGTAGTATAGGATAGAAAAGGATTTAAAATCAATATTCTAACATAAGATGAATAATGAGGATTACCAATAAGGGATATAAAAAATTCAACCACCACAGAAATGATCTCCCATGTAGTAGATACTACCAAAGAATCATACCAATGAAGAAGCACTAATTTATTGAAGTTAAATCTATCGTTTACCAAGTTAAAATAGAAGGCTAAATTATCATCACCTTCCTCGATCTATTATACTCTTCTTTTCTATTTGTTCGAAAAAACACCCTTTATGGTTAAATATTTTAATCTTTCATTACACATTAACTCCTTATAAATTTGATCCTCAAATTTCCCATTCAAAACATAGAAATACGGGCCATCAAAAAACACCTCCCTAATCCTGGAAACTTCAGAAGAAAGATGAACTGAGACCTGAGCATGAAACTCATGAAGGTCTAGTTTAACCTTATTTAAATTTTGATAAACTCATAAAACATTTCACCCTATAACACCGACACACCATGATAAAGAAAATAAATTAATAAAACCATCATAATCAACACAATGGTTAAAATTTTTAAATTCCATCTTTTTGAAGTTAATACCCATCAAAACTCAAACGATTATAGGGGCATGGTATTACAGACCAAACAGAAAAAATAATCAATTAAATAAGGAAACCAAGACATCCATGAAAAATTTACTAGGTCTCTATCCAGCTTTAGCAAAACCCTTTAATTCCCCTTATTTAATGAAACTCTCATCAATAAAAAATGGAGGTCCTATATATTGGCATAAATAATACCTGAGTTAAAAACCTCCATTAAAGTAGTATAATATAAACACCCACCATATCTATCATTAATAATTCTCACTGTATTGAAATCCCATAATATAATAAAAGGCACAGATTAATGAGACATATCCTAGATGGATAAAACTTACCACAATAGCATCTGATTAGCCACTGAATTGGATCCATAAATAGAGTAAATCAAATAATAAATATCAACATTAATATCTTTAATAGAACATTATATGATCTAGTAAGACTCTAAATGAGGATCAATAACAAGAATGTTGGGATTTAAAATCACCAAAATCAACCGATCAGAAGAGGAAGTATGAATATATTTATATAGTTCCATCCTATCATGATACTCTTTATAAAAGCAGTAAGAGAATCACCCTTAATCTTATTCTCAAAAAGTCCCAAACTTGTTATCATATTAGTTGAAATGATCTCTCAAACCCCCTATTCTTAACAAAATTGTTGAGATCTCTAACATTCCAGACTCAAAAATTAATCATAGGAAATAGGAAGATAATCAATTCTAGTAATATTGGGACCAGATTTTATTGGAACCCTCTTATTACAACATTCATGAACCTTTACTAATTTATCCTTTAGATTATTTTCATTTAAAAAATAGTAAGTGGGATTGACTTGATTAATATGAACCAAAAACATAGAGGAAGGATCTCTATAATTAGAGCCTTATGGAAAAGTTGAAATATATCATGAAAACCCAAGGCTAGGATCCAAGACCTCTAATCATTCACTAATTAGAATAAGATTCAGGTGCCATGGAGAAATTGACACATACTCTCCATGAAAGGGATAATATTCAAATCCAAATAAAAAATATCAAACTCTGAACCTGTAACCTTAAATCCCTCCAAATATGACCAAAAGTAAGACATGTAAGGAGTATAAGAAACAAATATAGAAATTCCCCCTGACTAGAAGAGTATTTATTAAATATTCAAAATAATTGTGGATACTTATACCAGGATCCACTGATTCCCCTGGAATCCGCAGAACAAGAGAAGAGTGACCATCTAACATTGATTTTAAAAAACCAGGGGAAAATTCTCCGCAAGAATACTTCATCAACATCCCAGGAGGCATAGAAGGAACCATTCCATTTTAAATTGGATTAGGAACATTGGAAGAAAACTTATTCCTGTACACTTGCTTCTTGGGAGTATCCTTAGTCCAACCTGATTGAGAGTTTATATTTACATTCTTCATTAATTTTTTTATATAATGAATAATTATTTTATAGATTCTTAAACACTTAGGAACCAATCCATACTTGACTCTGATAGAAGAATAGGAAGAGGAACTGGAAACAAAAACAAGTGGATTTCCTCCAGAAAATCCTAGTTGGCTGAAAAATCCACAAAAATATGAGTAACATTTGTTCTACTAGCATCGATTATAGCCTTATCAGTAAATGTATTCGTTCCAATTTCACTATAAATGTAACTAAGACTCTAAATGGACCATGTTTCAAGTATAATGTTAAAAAGTTCACTCAAATCGAGAAGACTGAAAAGGTTTCCTTGTTGAGGGAGATTCTCAACTACCAGAATCGAATAAACATAGATTTACATGCAAAAAATCATGGACCATTCAAGAGCATATCGAATAGATCATATATCAGAAGAAACCTAAAGAATAAGAAGTCACCATCATTACTCAACATCTCAATAAAATCCTTACCTTGATATCCAAGGTGATTCTAGAAACCAATGAAAAATGGAGTTTCTTCTTAAGAAAATTCCCCACCAAAGTGTTGCTCCACCTCAGAGCTCCCTTTGGAAGAATCAAATTTTCTAGGAAGGCCTTTGGAACCATTCCATAATATATACAAGGATGGAAAACAATATCTATTAAATTAAATAATGATATAAAGCCCACATCATCTGAATAATCTACATCGTCACCTAGTAGTGAAGCCTTGGAAAAAACAAGACGTGTTGTATCAACTTTCACCACATCTGACATACCATCATCAACCAAAATCCGACAACCACCCTGAAAACAAAAACCAAATAAGGAATATGGAATTATTGGGGAGATACCTTCAAGGAATAATAAATTATGATCCCAATAAATGGATCTACCTCTTTCACCACCCCTAATTTCTTATCCCTAGCCACTGAAGTAAGAGCCTTATCTGAAACCATGACTTCTCGAGGTAAATATAGCCTTTGTCCACCTTTACTTCTATAAAATCATGAAATAAACCAAAAAAACATATTATTTTTAGGAGACCACTCCATCATAGACATGAATTAGAAAGATTTGTCATGATGGCCTCTCACCACCTCTACAGTCGCACGCACAAACCATCACAATGGAAGAAGAATACCTTGATTGAGAATATACACATATTCTATTTTTACAGGAATTTTAGGGGGTTTTAATTTTTTTAGATATTTTTAGGGATTTATATGATTTTTATGTGTTTTTATGGTTATTAGGGATTTGATGGTATTTTGGGTTTTTAGGATTTTATGGTTTTTAGGGTTTTTAGATTTTTTATGTATTTAGGGGTTTTATGTTTTTTTAATTTTTTAAGGTTTTCTTAGGTTTATATTGGTTTTTAGTGTTTTTAACATTGTTATGGATTTATAGGGATTTTTAGGATGTTCATGGTTTTTTATGGGTTTTATGGATTTTGAGGATTTTTAAGGGTTTTAGGGTTTTTATGGGTTTTTTGAGGTTTTAGAGATTCTCGAGTTTTATGGATTTTAATGTTTTATATAATTTTTAATGTTTTAGGGGTTTAAAAGTTTTATATGGTTTTAAGTGATTTTTTGGGGGTTTATGGGTTTTTAGGGGTTTTAGGGTTTTTAGGGTTTTAGGGGTTTTAGGGGTTTTAGGGGTTTTTGATTTTAGGTTTTTATGGTTTTTATGGTTTTCAGAGTTTTTTTTATCATTTTTTAGGGTTTAGGGGTTTTTAACTATTTTCAGTTTTTGTGGTTTTCATTGGGTTTTCAATGATTCTGGGGTTATTAAATTTTTAGGGTATTTAGGGATTTTAGGGTTTTTATTGATTTTTTTGGGTATTTTGGGATTTTTAGGGTTTTATGGATTTTTAGGGTTTTTATATTTAATTAGTATTTTTAGAATATTTAGATTTTTTAGGGGATTAATTGTTTTTTGGGTTTCAAGGTTTTCTTATAGTTTTTCAATGTTTTTAGTAATTTTTTATGTTTTTAGAATTTTTTGGGATTTTTTTATATTTTTATGGTGTTAGGGTGTTTATGGTTTTTAGGATTTTTTAGGTTTTTATATTTTTTGGTTTTTAGGATTTTTTGTGTTTTTAGGGGTTTTATGGGCATTTATAGTTTTTTAAGAATTTTAGGGGTTTAAAGGGGTTTTAGAATTTTAGGGGGTTTTATGGATTTGTAGGGGGGTTAGGGGGTTTTACGATATATAGGGGTTTTTAAGGTTTTTAGGGACTTTTTAGGGTTTTTAGAATTTTTAGAATTTTTTTCTTGAGAATTTATGTGGTTTTAGGTTTTTTATGTTTTATTTGGGTTTTCAGGGTTTTAGGGTTTTTTGAGTTTATAGGGATTTGTTAGGGTTTTTATGGATTCTTATGATTTTTAGGGATTTTGAGGGGTTTGAGGGTTTTAGGTTTTTTAGAGTTTTTATAATTTATTAGGATTTTTACGGGTTTGATGTGCTCTTAGGTTTTAATAATTTTATTATGGGGGTTTTACGATATATTAGGATTTCTCAACAACCCCTCCATCCTCATCCCCGCAGAACCTAGACTGGGAATGTCACTGCACGCCCCACTCGGAACCATCTGAAAGCACTCATCAGCAACCATATCTTTCTCAGGAACCACCTCCACCACCCCACTAGAGAAAGGGACAACACCTTCCCATCCTAAATCAGCCTTCAATCTCTTGAAACAGTCCTTTACCAAGACCCATGGGTGAAGCTCCCCCTCATTTTTATCAGGGCATAGTCCATCCCCACAGTCAGAAGCTAGGCCCAGCCATGGAGGGGTGGAACAGTCATCACTCTCAGAAACCAAGCGATCAATGCCCCCACGACGACACACATATTTCACGTGACCACGATTCAGACAAGATTCACAGTAATTCACCCAGGATTCGAAAACCATAGGTTTCTTCCACCGCAGCTCTTCACCAATCTCAATCCAGAAAAAATCAACTGGTTTCTTGGAGACATCAACCTCAATACAGACTTCAGAGCAACCGGATGACAGAGGACTCGCGTTCGGCTATCCACACATAGAAATCTTCCAACCAGATTTCCCAGCATTGTATGAATTGAAAAATTTTGGAAGGGAAGAGGAAGTTCAGAGAATCGTACCCAAATGGCTACCAAAGCCTAGTCCTGACATAAATGAAGATCAACGCTCCACATGAAGATAGAAAAGTGTGCACCTTCACATCTGTGAGGGGCAGTGGACCATGCCTGGATAAGGTCCTCCTCAGAAGCAAATCCGATCAAAATATGGCAGGCATCTACCAAGCCCACCGTCTCCCAATCCTGGAATCCCAATGTTCAAACACAAATCTATCAAAAACATCCACAGGGGGAACCAGCTAGAGAATCGAGCCACCTGAGTCATATTATGCAAAGTCGAAGCCTCGTTGAACTCTAAAATTGACAACTGTAGATTTAGATGACCTTCAAACAGACCCAGCTGTAGGATTGAATATGTAAAAAAATAGATGCTCAAATACAAGTGGGGGGATGAATTGTATACTTTAAAAATTCCTTTGGAACCCATAAAGTTAAGTTTAACAAGGTTAAAAAAACATTCACAAGACCTCTTAAAGAACCCTTTTTTATTTTCTTAATAGAAATATTCAACCTTAATTCTTATAGAATCTGTAATATAATCATAGTAAAGGAATTACAAAGTATAAGAAGGTTATACTTTATAACTTTAACAAAGTTACAA
This sequence comes from Viscum album, assembly GCA_963277665.1. Classification (NCBI taxonomy): domain Eukaryota; kingdom Viridiplantae; phylum Streptophyta; class Magnoliopsida; order Santalales; family Viscaceae; genus Viscum; species Viscum album. The sequence continues at coordinate 1,959,778,020 of OY728127.1, forward strand.
ATACAGTGGAATTAAGACAACTTATAAAAGGAATCAAGAAACAATGGGATTCTTTTAACCCAAATAGAAGGGTATCCAACAACCTTGGATAAAGGTTCATTGATTTATACTTTCAAGAAAGTAAGTCTTACCCAAAACCAAGTATGCCCTCAATCCGAAGATTGGTATCTGTCTTGCTATCCCCACAAGCCCTCGATTTAGAAGGAAATCGGAACCTCTATCATTAAAACCCGGAATCCCATGATCACCATGATTGGAGTCTGCACTAAGAAAGTCTAAACAAGTTTTTCATGTCTGAACAAGTTTTTCACAACATCTGCATGAAGAAATGAGAGTTGTAAGAGACTCTCTCTCTAGAAATCACTTCACAAGCTTGTTCACTGTCAAGTACTTTGCTCGTTCAAATGAGCTTGTATTTATAGGCAAAACATCCCAATGGTCGGATCCTCTCCAACGGTTATATTTTCCTTAAATTTCGGAGGGACCTAGACACATGGAAAACATACAACAGTTAGTTTATAATAGACTGTACGACATCATTCTGAGTAACAAAAACAATGTTAAGTATAAGAGAACTTAGAGTCCGATATCATTGGAATGATACATTTAAACAGTTCTAAAATTATCAAGAAAATGTAATCTCAAGAAACCTGGAAAGAAGATTCTTAGAAATAACATTATCAAGAAAAAATAATTATAAAATCAGAGTAACATATGCACCGGATTCAGTATTGAAAATCAGCATCATATATACACTAGAATTGGTATTGAAAATCAGCATCATATATACACCAGAATTTTTATTGCAAATTAGCATCATATATACACTAGATTAAGAATTGAATATCGGCATCATATATAAACTGTATTTGGAATTGAATGACGACATCATATATACACCGAATTCAGAATTGAATATCGGCAACATATATACACCGGATTCAGAATTGAATGTCGACATCATATATACACCATATTCGGAATTGTAAAACAGAATCACATATCATAATGAAAGATCTTGAAAAAATAACTGAATGACAAAATCAGAATGATAGATCTTGTAAGAATAAGAGATTGATAAAAATGTAATGATGTATCTGTATAACAGAATGACAATTCCAGATCTTTTGAAAAATTACAGAACTTAAAAAATATTCAGAACTTAAAAAAATGTTTTTGATTTTCAAAAAAAAAACCATAAGTAATGGAGAAGTCATAAGATATCCTTATTGACTCAAAAATATTCCCCTTTTTGGAAATCACAAAGAAATTTTCTAAGGAATAATATATTGACATAAACAAAAAAATATTATCTCCCATTTTTAATAATATTTTAGATGAATACGACTAACTCCCCCTTAGGTTATGTTTCCCAAGGATTGTATTCTTGATCTTTGAAGTCAGGTTTTCTTAAAGAAATATCTCCCCCTTATAGGGACATTTTCCTTTCTTTCCAAACTCCCCCTTAATTGATTATCCTTCTCGGTGATTAAATTATTCCTTTAAATATATTCTCCCCCTTTGTGATTTTCAAAAATAGGGAAAGGAATGGTGAAGTATAAGATGTAACTGAATGGTTAAGAGAGCATACATTCGAAAAAAATAAATATTTGCAATAAAATTCTTATCAAAACTTTAGAAATAATGTTTATATTACAACAAAACATTGGAATGTAAAGAAAAAATCATCCACTCTTCTTCTACTCAGAAAACATCTTCTTTATGAGAGCTTTGAGTTTCTTCACTTCCTTACGATCTTCTTCAAACCTCTTCAGTAAGATCTCATGATCTTAATTCTTCATTTCTAACGATAAGAACCTCTATTCTTGAGCAACCACCTTTATCTCTAATTCAGCTCTGACTTCCTTCTCACTACTAACAGATCGAGCAACAGAATTGAGTTGACTAGGTTTCTCAGAGATTGATGTTTTGACCTTGTTGAACTTAGTTTCACAAGTATTAAAGGCTACTTTTGTTTAATCCATGAATTCACCAAACTATCTAAGATCTTCATTTATGGTTTTGGTGAGGTTAAATTCTTTCTTACAAGTCACCTTCTAAGATTTGTAATCAATAAAAATATTACCAAAGTATGCTTCTTGCTTGAAAACCATTTCCATAAGCATATTGGTTGATTCCATCTTTTGATTCAGGGTCTCTTGCATCATTTGACTCTGGGCATCTATGTTTGCAAGAACCATAATAGTTTTGACCAACTTTTATAGAGATAGCTTGAAAAAACCATTCTCAACAGATGAAGAGGACTCGGATCCTGAAACATCTTTCCCTTTCTCAACTCCTCTAGGAGTTAAGGAAGCTTGTCTCTCTATTCTCATAGAGGACTTCTGGGGAGTTTCTTTATCCAGTGAGGCAACCAAAACACTCTTTCCTTTGTCAGGATTTCGAACTGGGGTTTGTTCATCAGATAATTGGATAACATTAAGATCTTCTTGTTCATCTTCTTCCTTCTTAAATTATTCCTCTTCTTCACCTTGATGTTCAACTTCTTCTTTATCTTCTTATTCCACTTCAGTTTCTACTTGTTCTTCTTCTACTACTTCAATTTCTTCCTCAACTTCTACCTCTTCCTCAACTTCTTCCTCAATTTATTCTTCAACCTATTCTCTTACTTGTTCTATAGATTTTGAAGTTGAACTAGAAGGAGTTCGAAAATAATATTCCACTTCCCTTAAGACATCATCATCATCTTCTTGGAAAATCTGATCTTCTACTTCGTGAACAGGTTCTGATAAAGATAGGACATTCTTAGATTTCTATATTTGCGGAGTCATAAGCGGTTTTTTATGAACTTTTTGAGGTTCCGGTACTTCTTGATATTTCTTTTATACATATTTTAGAAGAGACTGAAAATGTTTCTCTTCCAATGATTTTATCTTTAACTTCTTCTCCTTCTTTTCTTTCTCATGATTTTCAGCTTTCCTGATTCTCAAGGCTTTAGCCTCTATGGGATTCAGACCAAAAGAAGGATCTCCATCCTTTTTGGTGGCTTCCATTTCTCTCCACTTTTTAACTGTTGCATCTAAATAATCTTTTAGTTTCTTAGCAGGTGTAGGTGCCGATACCGGGACATCAGGAACTGGTACTAGCAAGCATGGTTCTTCATGTTTTCTTTTCTCGGATACTGGCTTTGAAGATTCTGAAACATCACCCTTGTTCTGGAAAACCATTTCTTCAATTTTTTTGATTCTAGAATAAAATATACTTTCATCCTCATTAGAGTGTCATCACTAAGCAAAAATATCTTGAATGGCTTCGAGATTAATCAACATGGAACATTCATCTATTGAAGACACAAACCAATTATCCTCAAAATAGTTACTGGGTACATAAGGATCTGAGATCTGATGGATCCGCCTTTTATTTCTTAGATGGTGAGAAAGATGTACTTCACCAAGTTGATCTTCCTTAAGTTGACAAGAAATTCTAAAAGAAATATATCACATATCTTTAGAGAATCTTTATCTCCCTTTCTTGGAATAAGAAATCCTTGCATCCAAAGGACCACCATCTTTTGGTTCGTTGAAAGATTCGTAATCTTCATATTCTTAACAAATTTATGACCAATAAAATCCAGAGCCTTGGATTTTTCAAAAGAACCTTCCTTCTCAGGAAGTTTTTGAGAGCATAGAAGAGCTTCCCCTTCATATGGAATATTGAGAACATTTTCTGCCTTCTTATAAGGAACTATATATGTATTATCATAGCATTTGAACTTTAAAATATCCTTACCATAATTTTGGATGAAAGAAACTAATTCATATAATTGAATAAGGAGATCAAGATAAACCGGATCCTGAGATTTCGCCTTAGCAACACAGACGCTTTCCCATCCATTAGATCTTATCACCTTAGAAATAAGGCAATCATATTTCTCAAAGAACATAGGGCATATCAACATTTCTCTAAAGATTGACCAATCCTTTATCTCCTTGCAAATCGGCATCTAATCTACTGAGGATTCAAGAGTCATTTGGAGAAAGAGAACTTCGGAATGAAAGCTTTGATGGAAATAGAATTTTGGTACTGATATCTATAAAGATGATGCGATACTTAAAAAAGAGGAACCCCTTATATAGACATGGCGATGACTTTTCAACTTCCATAAGATAATCAAACAGCTTACAAAAGGCTAATCTGATCTGAAGGTTGAGAATGGATATAGAAAATATGAATTTTGATCCTTTGAAGTAAGGTAAACCATAATTTAAGAAATTTTGAAATACCAACAACCAAAACATAAGATAAAGAAAATAAGGATTAAGAAATACTACCTTTTGGAATACTCTAGGAGTTTTATTGGTATTATATGAATTTTTCCTTCGGAGTTTTTAAATCTGAAATTTTCAAATCCGAAATTTTTAAATTCGAAAAAAAATCAAAAGAAAGAAAATAAACAAACATATGTACTCCCCCTGAAATAAGGAGTATTTTAATGTTAGAATATGATTTAAACAATAATTATATATGAATTATTACCTTATATAAATAATTTATAGCTTCTTTTTAATGTATTAAAATCTATCGGAAGGTAGAGGCTTTGTGAAAATATCAGCAAGTTCCTCTTGCGTGCCAATGAATTGAAGAATAATATCTCCTTTTAATGTGTGGTCCCTAAGAATGTGATGTTTAATATCTATGTTCTTTGCACGAGAGTGATGTGAAGGGTTTTTACTTAGGGAAATGGAACTTGTTTTATCACACATAATTTGAGTCTTAGTAAAACTCATACCATAGTCTGTGAGTGTGTGTTGCATCCACAACACTTGATCACAAAAACATCCAGTTGCTACATATTCATCATCAGTAGTGGAAAGTGCTACAGAGTTTTGTTTCTTGCAAGATGAAGAATCTAATGAATCTTTTAATAAATAAAAAGTTCTGGATTTACCTTTTATATCCATTTTAAAACCACCGAAGTCAGCATCCGAAAAAAAAATTAGTTCAAAAACATTTCCAGAGGAATAAAATTGTTGCCAAACTAAAGTTCCCTTTAAATACTAGAAAATTATTTTTACGACTTTTAAATGGGATTCTTTAGGATTTTCTTGAAATATTTCTCATAAGAATACTGAGAACATTAAATCAGGTCGACTAGCTATTAAGTATAGTAAACTTCTTATCATCCCTCTATAAGATGTTTGATCTACAGGTTTCACTGCTTCATCAATATTAAGAGTATTAGAGGTTCCAATGGGAGTAATTATACTCTTAGTGTAATCATTCCTGAAATTATTTAAAATATATTTGATATACTTATGTTGGGATATGAAAGTTCCCTCTGGTTTTTGTGAAATTTGAAAACCAAGAAAAAATGCTAACTCAACCATCATACTCATCTCAAACTCAGATTTCATAATATTCTCAAAGGAATCAGTTGAGGATTGCTGAGTTGATCCAAAGATGATGCCATCAACATAAATTTGAAAAATCAAAACATCTTTATCATTTTTCTTAATGAAAATGGTTGGATTAGTAGTCCCTTAACATAGTTATTTTGAAGCAAAAATTATGAATATCTATCATACCATGCTCTGGGGTCTTTTTTATGTCCATATAAAGATTTGGTAAGTTTATAAATATGATTAGGATATTTTGTATCTTCAAAGCCAGGGGGTTGATCTACATAGACTTCCTCCTGTACATAACTGTTAATAAAATCACACTTAACAACCAATTGATAGAGTATAAAATTAATTAATGTTGCAAAGGATAGAAGAATGTGAATAGGTTCAAGTCTTGATACAGGAGCATAGGTTTCTTCATAGTCTATGCCTTCTTTTGGTTATATCCTTTTGCAACTAATCTTGCTTTATTTCTAAAAATGACTCCATTTTCATCTCATTTTTTTCTAAAAAACCATTTTACTCCAATAACAGAAGATTCCTTTTTTTTCATCCAAGGTCCAAACTTGATTCCTTACGAATTCATTAAGTTCATATTGCATAGACTTTATCCAATATTCATCACCCAAGTCTTCTTCAGAAGTCTTTGGTTCAAATTGGGAAAGAAATGAAATATGTTCAACTTCATTTCTTAATGAACTTCTAGTTATTACTGGTTGATTAAAATTTCCAATGATATTATCACTAGGATGATTCCTATGTAAAACCTGACTTCGATTTTTAAAAAAAGTGTTCATCAACATAAGGTAGAAAATATTCAGGGGTAAATGTTTCAGAAACATTTCCTTGAACATTATCATTGCTTGAAAGATCTTATATCAATGTTTGGTGATCATTTTTTGAAAACACATCTGAAGATGTAGGTTGTTTGATAACAAAAGGATCATTTTCATCAAAATTAACATGTATTATTTCTTCCATAGAGAAAGTTTTTTTATTAAAAACACTACATGCCTTAGAGTTAGTATAGTCACCTAAGAAAATAACTTCATTGGATTTGGGTGCAAATTTATGTAAGTTATACTTGGTATTCAAGATAAATACTTTGAAACCAAAAACATTTAAGTAAAAAACTTTTGGTTTTAGGCCAACCCATAACTCATAAGGTGTTTTATTAAGAAAAAATCTTATTAAAACTTGATTTACAGTATAAAAAGAAGTACTTACAGTTTTGGCCCAAAAATGTTTGGCTATAGAATATTCACTCAACATGGTTCTTGTCATCTCTTGAATAATGCTATTTCTTCTTTCGACAACACCATTTTGTTGAGGAGTTCTTGGAGTTGAGAAGTAGTGAGTAATACCTTTTTTACTACAAAATGATTCAAAATCAGAATTTTCAAATTCTCCACCATGATCACTATTAATAGTTATCAATGTTAGGTTTTTCTCATTTTTAACCTGAGCTATAAATATTTTGAAATAAGAAAAATCTTCATATTTCTCTACAAGAAAATAGACCCAAGTAAATCTAGTGTAGTCGTCAACTAGGAAAAACACATAGTATTTGCCTCCATAACTTCCAGATTGTGTTGGACCAAATAAACCCATGTGCACTAACTTTAATGCATTAGAATTTGTAACTTCACTTATAGATTTAAAGCTATATTTATGTTGCTTTCCATATTGACAAGGATCATAGACTTTCAAAGAATCAAACTTATGTTCTGGTAGATATTGAACAAGTTCTTTCTTAGAAAGCTTACTTAGATTCCTTAAATTATAGTGTCCTAGTCTCCTATGCCAAAGCCATGATTGATCTTCAAATGCACTAAGGAAAGGAAGATCTTGACTTCTAAGTTCTTCTAGGTTTAAGGTGTACACATTCTCATGATGAAGGGCGGAGAAAATAAAATCATCCTTGGAATTGTGAACTAGACATTTATCATTTCATAAATTCATAAGGTATCCTTCATCACATAATTGGATTATGCTTATGAGGTTGTTCCTAAGTCATTTTACAAAAATAACATTTGAAATATCAGCCTTACCAAGAAGAATAATGTTACCAATACCAAAAATTTCCCCTTGAGAGTTATCAACAAAAGTTACCTTTCCACCTTTTGTTTTTAAAATCTTCTTGAAATAGTCATTTTTACCAGTCATGTGCCGGGAACATCCACTATCCATGTACCATAGGTTTTTGGTATTTCCTTAATTCTATTGAAAAATAAAGAGTTAGATCTTCAGAATTCAGATTTTCTTGGATCCATGATTATTAGATAATAAGAGCTTCGGTAACCATATTTGTTTAGAAAAATAAGCTTCATGAAACCCAAGGGATTGCAATTTATTTAAAGAAATTTTTTTTCAACCAATGCTCTCCACTTTGTCATTTAAAACAAAAAGGGGATCTATAAGGGAAAAAATAATTATTTTTAATAATATGTTTTTCATGAGAATAACCTGATCTCTGACTATTACCATGAGGTCGGATCAGAGAATACATCTTGTCAAAATTTTCCTTACCAGAAGTAAAATTTTCAAGAAGTTTCTTCAAGGATAATATCTCAGATTTTAGTCTCAAGACTAAATTATTATCCTTAAGAATAATAGATTTGGAGTTAATTTTATCCCCTAAAACATCATTTTCTAAAAATAGATTTTTAAGAACCTTAGGACATTTATCCTTCTCAGAATTAACATCCTCAAGTTTATTAGAATTATTTTTTAGAACATCATTTTTCTCATCAAGATCTTTGGAAATATCCAATATTTCTTTTGTTAAAATAGATTCTCTAGAATTTTCTTTATCATGTTTCTTAGAAACATTAAAATTTCTCTTTTCAAGAAATTTAGAAAACATAGGAACATCCTCATAGGAAGGAAAATTGTTATAATTACCTGATGAAGAAGATTCTTAATCTGAAGAAAAACCTCTATTTGGAAAATTTTCACTTAAAGTCATATTAGTTAATGATTCAGCAGTTCGTACCTTAGCTATAAGACAATGATTTTGAAATCGAGATCTGGCTATTAGACTAATATTATCTTTCCCAGAAGATTCATATTCTGAATATTCATCAGAAGAATCTCCACCACTAGCACTGCAAGTTTCATTGACTTTCAAGACTTTCTTATGCTTTGATCTGTAGAACTTCTTCTTGTTTCTTTCAGAATTCCTGTCTTTCTTGTCTCTCTTCTTAAGCAGGGGAAAATCAGGTCTGATATGATAAGTTCTTCTACATTCATAGCATGTAACTTATCCATCTTTCTTCTTGTATCTATATTGAAAGTTCTTCTACCAAACAATCTTTTTCATCCTATGAGAATGATTTTCTAACTCATTTTCTGAAGTTTCACTTTCACAAGATTCAAATTGAATACTGAACTTCTTAGATTTTGATCTTATAGTTCTCTTAGGAGTCTTGGATTTCATATGATTTGATGTAGTTGTAAAAGCAACAAATCCATTTCCATTTTCTTCTTAATATTATCAGCATCTCTCCTTATTCAGGTTTCATGTTGAAGAAGAGTTCCAAATATTTCATCAAGAGAAATCTGAGTAACTTTCCTATTCTCATCTATAACAGTCCTCTTGTATTCCCATTCGTTAGGCATGATGTCTATAATCATGTATACAAGAGGTTCATCATCTAAAACTTTCTCACCCATGGATTGTAATATGCTGAAAATAGTCATAAATCTTTTTTGTAACTTACATATAGGTTCTCTATAAGGGAAGCAGAAACCATGATACTCAGCCCAGAGCATTGGTCTTCTAGTTTCAATAACTTTGGAAGTTCCTAATGAGTTACATCAAGCTTCCTCTAAATACTATTTGCAGCTTCACAGGATGAAATTTGGCTATAAATGTTTCTATTCATGGAACATAACAAAGTATTACGTACCTTAATGTTCAGCTGATATTCCACCTTTTCAGATTAGTAAAGGTTCTCAGTTACTTATCAGGAATCTTATAATCTCCAGTTAACATAATGTATTTATCTACACCTATGTTTATCTCAAATGTCTTCATTCTATCTCTCCAGTACTCATAGTCATTTCCATCGAAGATCGGTGGTCTAGTAGGATTGAGATTATCTAGAGATCCAACATGAATTCCTGCCATACTAAAAAGATATTTCTTTCCACAAAACATGTTATTAGTAAAAGTTTAAAATCAAATATGAAGAACATAAGAAAATAAAAACTTGAGCAAGAAAACCTATATGTGGATATAAGTATTTCAGAGACCTCCTCTAATATATATTGATAGATTGATTCAGAGTATGAGGTAGCCAACCTCTGATACCAATTGTAGGATCGAATATGTAAAAATTGAGATGCTCAAATACAAGAGGGGGGGGGGGTGAATTGTATACTTTAAAAATTACTTTCGAACCTTTAAAGTTATGTTTAACAAGGTTAAACAAACAATCACAAGGACTCTTAAAGAAACCTTTTCTATTTTCATAAAAGAAATATTCTACCTTAAAGCATATAGAATCTGTAATATAATAAGACTAACGGAATTACAAAGTATAAGATTGTTATAATTTCTAACCTTAACAAAGTTACAAATATAGAATAATTAAAAAAACTTAAAATAGGAATAAATAAACAATGGGATTATTTTAACCCAAAGAGAAGGGTATCCGACAACCTTGGATAAAGGTTCCTTGATTTATACTTTCAAAAAAAATTTGTCTTACCCAAACCCAATTAAGCCCTCAATCCGAATATCAGTATCTCTCTTGCTATCCACGCAAGCCCTTGATTAAGAAAGAAATCATAACCTCTATCTTCCAAACTCGAAATCCCACGATCATTATGATCAGAGTCTGCACTAAGAAACTCTGAACAAGTTGTTGACACCTGAACTATTTTTTCACAAAATCCGCACAAAGCACTGAGATTTGTAAGAGCCTCTCTCTCTAGAAATCACTTCACAAGATTGTTCACAGTCAAGTACTTTTCTCATTCAAATGAGCTTGTATTTATAGGCAAAACTTCCCAACAGTCAGCTCCTCTCCAAAGGTCATATTTTCCTTAAATTTCGGAGGGACCATGACACATGGAAAACATACAAGAGTTAGTTTACAACCGATTGTATGACATTGTTTAAAGTAACAGAAGCGATGTTAAGTATAAAAGAACTTAGAATATGATATCATTCGAATGATACATTTAAAAAACACTTCATTACCAAGAAAATTTAATCTTAAGAAATAAAGAAATCAGATTCTTAGAAATAACTTTATCAAGAAAACGAAATCATAAAATCAGAGTCACATATACACCGGATTCGGTATTGAAAATATGCATAATATATACACCGGAATCAGTATTGAAAATAGGCATCATATATACACCAGAATCTGTATTTCAAATCAACATCATATATACACCGGATTCGGAATTGAATATCGGCATCATATATACACCGGATTCAGAATTTAATGTCAGCATTATATATACACCTGATTCGGAATTAAATATAGGCATCATATATACACCTGATTCAGAATTGAATGTCGGAATCTTATATACACCGGATTCAGAATTGTAAAACTGAATCACATATCATAATGATAGATCTTGCAAAAATAACTGAATGAAAAAATCGGAATGACAGATCTTGTAAGAATAAGAGAGTGAGAAAAACTTAATGATGTATCTGTATAACGGAATGACAATTCTGGATCTTAAGAAAAAATACATAACTTAATTTTTTTTTTGTGATTTTCAAAACATAAAACCATAAGTAATGGGGAATTCATAAGATATAATTATTGAATCAACACTGGCACCTTAGGGCTGAGATTAATACGTGGAAAATAAGGGAGAGAATCCGGATCCGAGAATGGAATGAAGGTTCTACTGGCATCAAGAACCAGCGAGGACCCCCACCCCCTCAGGGGGGGGGACAAGTTTTAGAGGCCAATGTTGTATTCAATCCGGTAGAGGAAGGTCACCATCGCAGAGCGAAGAGGGAGAGAGAAGATCAGACATATTCTTAGTGTTTTGGGGATTTAAGTGTTTTTAGGGTGTTAAGGTTTTCTTAGGGTTTTTAGGATTTTTGTGGTTTTTTATGTTTTTAGGGATTTGAAGGAATGTTTTATGATTTTTATGGTATTTATGGGTTTTAGGTATTTTGTGGGGTTTTAGGGGTTTTAATGGTTTTAAGGTTTTTATCATTTTTAGGTTTCTTAGGGGTTTTATGTATTTTTAGGTTTTAATGTTTTCAAAGGGTTTTAATGGTTTTTATGGTTTTTATGTTTTTTGGGACATTTAAGGATTTTAAAAAAATTTATGCTTTTATTGTTTTTGAGGGTTTTTAGGGTTTTATAGTTCTTTTGGGGTTTTGTGGATTTTTAGCTTTTTAGGGATTTAGGGTTTTTTAGACATTTTTAACATTTTTACAGTTTTAAAGGGTATTTTGTGTTTTAGTATTTTTTTTAGGGGTTTTATGATATTTTTAAGGTTTTTTGTGGTTTTTATGGTTTTTAAGAGTTTTTAGGGTTTTCTTTCATTTTTTAGGTTTTTAGGGGTTTAAAGTGTTTTTAGGTATTTAATTCTTTCATAGGTTTTTTTTAGGTTTTTAGTTTTTTAGCGATATTTTAGGATTTTTATGGTTTTTTGGGTTTTTTGGATTTTTATGTTTTTTAGGGATTTGAGAGGTTTTATGGGTTTTATGTTTTTTTGTGTTTTTAGGGTTTTTTGTGAGTATTGTGGTGGTTTTAAGGGTTTTAGTGTTTTTATCCTTTTTATGGGTTTAAATGATTTATAGATTTTTTTATTGGTTTTTAGTGTTTTTATGGGTTTTTATAGTTTTTTATGATTTATGGAGTTTTATGGGTTTTAGTGGTTTAAATGTATTTTAGGGTATTTCAAGGTTTTTTAGGGATTCAGTGGTTTTTAGGATTTTTAGTAGTTTTAAGTGTTTTTAGGTTTTTAATGTTTTCTTAGGGGTATTTAGAGTTTTGGGGTTTTTTAAATTTTTATGAATTTTTACCTATTTTTATTCCTTTTTAGGTTTTTCCCCGATTTTGATGATTTTTAGGGATTTTAGGGTTTTTATGGTTTCTATGATTTTTTTAGGGGGGAGGTTTATTTATTATTTTAGGGGTTTAAAGGTATTTTATAGTTTTTTAGAAAATTTAGGGGTATAAAGGGTTTTTAGAGTTTTTAGTAGGTTTTTAGGGTTTTTATGGGTTTTATTAGGTTTTTAGGGTTTTATGGTTTTTAGGGGGTTTTAGGTTTTTAAGGTATTTTTAGGGTTTATTAGGGTTTTTGGGGGTTTTACGGTTTTTATAGGGTTTTAGTGTGTTTAGGTTTTTAAAGTTTTCTTTGGGTTTTTAGTGTTTTGTGGGATGTTTTGATTTTATGGTTTTTTGGGATTTTTTATGTTTTTTATTATTTTTATGGTTTTTAGGGGCATGGAAGGTTTTGGGATAGGCCAATCTTTAACCCCCCCCCCCCCCAATTTTTTTTAAAAAAAGACACAATATACAAGGGAGGGGCGGGGTCAATCAACCCACACCCAAAAACCCTGGACTCCCCCACAAAACCCAAAAGTCCCAAAGAAACCGAAATACATACAAAACTAGACAAAGAAGAAATCCAAAATTATCTCCATCAGCATCACCCATCCAAACATCAACTGGCATCCCACAACATAGTTCTCAGTATCCATCTTCTCATCTCCATGCATATCCAATGCCAGCAACACAGAACCACCAACATCAACAACCTAAAAATAATGTGTTGTAAGAATCAACATCCCCAGCACCATCATAGTAAGAAGCTTTACCATAAAGGTCACCATCAGCACCATATCTAGAATCTACAATAGTATCCTCCAACTCCCATTCAGATTCATGTTACTTGAATAAGGTAATGTAATTTTCTCTAAGCGTTTTCTGATCTTCCTTTAGCATCACCTTGGTAGGCCACCCTCCCCTGTGTGAATTTTTCTTTGGAGCCTTGGAAGAGGATCTAGTGGGCACAGTCCTTGGACCAGTAGAGTAATCTTTCCTCGGCTTCCACTTTCGGGGATCATATGTGTCTGAATCTGATTTATTTTCATTCCCATGCAGAAATACCTCCTCCATCAAATACCTCTCCTAAATGATTGTATCTATATTAAAGATCATACTACTACCCTCCTACTGGAAAATTATTTTATGTATGGGGATGTATTTTTCTTTCTAATGTAATGTAAAGTCAACCAACACTTCATATTTCATCATATCTTGGGCCACAAACTCTTGATTAGGATCACCAGCATACTGGTCTAATGGAAAAACTTCCAGTCCATAATCACTGAGAGAATTTATACCCTCTGACCCCTACTCAAGACTAGTAACACTCCTAAAAACCACCAAGACAGTGTTACCTAGGTTTCCAAGAATCAATTTCAAACCCACCTCGTCTTCGCGAGAAAACTACCCAGAATGCATTCCCTCCTGATTACCAACGTCAGCTTCGCCTGGCCCTGTCTTAGTCCAAGTGCAAGAATCGCAACTGGGCAGGGGTATCTACACATTATCCCCTATAAAAACCATCACATTACAAGTAGACCATATGGAATTACCTCCCTCAAATACCAAAGAATCATCCACTGCAATTTGAACTGGAAATCCATTTACTGAAACACTCACGTCATGCATCGCAACGAAGTCCTCATCCTCAATACCATCCATCACAACATCACCACAAGTCAATACATCATGTAGAACATTACCCCTAACTTCAAGAGGAGCACCCTAAAGCTCAGAACAAGTAGTCTTCCTAGGGTTTTCTTCAGAGCCACCGGTCAGCATCTATTTCATAGCTTGCTGCTCATGGACCGGCTCCTCAGAAACCATGCCATCAAACTGATTGGGAAAAGGGATAGCAGAACTACCCATATTCTCTTCCAGTTGATCTAAAAAGTCCTTGGCCTTCTCCAAGCCTCTAGAATTGAAACACAACACTAGAAGAAAAATCTACCATATCTCCCTCATCCTTGAACTATTGAAACCTTCCTTAGTTTCTAACACCCCCTTATGGTTCACAACTCACGGGTCACGATTCAACCCATCAAACACAAAAAAGGTCCTTGGATCATGTGAATCCTATCAAACAACCTTTAGTGGGACATCCCCATCCACTATAGTAGCAAGATCATCAACCATAGTAACATTAGTCTTCCCAGTAGGTATATTTTCACCATGCAATCCATTACCCATGTAGAGGTGCATCTCGTTGTAAACCAAGAGTTGTCTCAGCCGACCGCTGCATTGTAGGCATAACAGTACTACTAGAACCCATGTAGTTAGAAGCATCATGGCCCATTTTATTGCATAAAAGTACTACGAGCATTCTTCCTTAGTATTTTTATATATTTTTAGTGTTTAGAGATTTTGAGGGGTTTTATGGTTTATTTGATTTTTCATGGATTTTACAGTTTTAGCATTTTTTTATGATTTTCAGGGTTTTTAGCAGTTTTAGGTATTTAATGATTTTTAGGGGTTTTCAGGGTTTTTGGGGTTTTTTTACATTTTTAGATATATTTAAGGATTTTTAGGTGTTTTTTGTATTTTTATGTTTTTTTGGTGGTTTTGCAGATTTTTTATGGGTTTTAGGGGTTTTATGGGGTTTTTATGTTTTTTAAGGTTTTTTGAGTTTTTTATGTTTTTAGGGGTTTAAAGGGTTTCCTATTTTTTCAGTGGTTTTTTGGGTTTTTTATGGGTTGTTAGAGTATTTTTAAGGCTTTTAGTTGTTTTTATGGATCTTATGGGTTTTAGGGATTTTAGGGTCTTTTAGGTTTCTTAATGGTTTTAACATTTTTTGGATTTTTAGTGGTTTTAAATGTTTTTATTTTTTTATGTTTTTAATGTTTTCTTAGGTGTTTTCGTGGTTTTTAGGATTTTTTACATTTTTTGGAATTTTTTGGGGTTTTTTATAATTTTTATAGTTATTAGGGTTTTTAGGGATTTTGAGGGTTTTTATGGTTTTTAAGGGTTTTTATGTTTTTTATTATTTTTAACATTTTAAATGTTTTTATGAGTTTTAAATGTTCTTATATTTTTAAAGCTTTCTTAGGGGTGTTCAGGGTTTCTATGGTTTTTTACGTTTTTTGTGATTTTTAGGTATTTTTTAAGGGTTTTAATGGTTTTTAGAGTTTTTATGTATTTTGAGGGTTTGGGGGGGGGGGGGGGTTTAGGGGGTTTGGGTTTTTTTTGGTTTTCATGGTTTTTTTGAGTTTTTATGGTTTCATATATTTCAAATAGCTTTTAAAAAAAGTAGGTGTTTAATGGGTTTTTAGAGTTTTTTTGTTGTTGGATTTTTCCAGTGGGCTGGTTTTATGGACCTTGATTAGTTGTCGACATAAGTCGTTGGTTTTTCTTTCCTAGTCCTCAAGATTTGTTGGTATCTGATCCTCATAATTAATTGGACAATGTGGTTTTTGGAGCATTCACTGTGATAGGTGAATGTGGGTGTCATGGGGGTCGAGATCCTATTTGATTTCATTCTCTTCAGGTTCAATTGGGTCTAGTTTAGGGCTTCTTATCAGTTGATTAGTGTGCTATTTTAGACGTTGGAAGTTCGTCGGTGCTTTTTTTTCTAGTTGGACGGATTGTGCCACTGATGTATCTTTCATCGACCTTATTTCTTGCCGACTTTTAGGATGGTTTTATGACCTGAGGTTAATTTTTCAGGGTACATCACTTGTTTTGGGATCTTATTTCATGAGTTTCATGGAGAACAAGACTTCATCACTTCATGGATGGTGTGTGTGGGAATTGTAGGATTGGAGATAGTTTCAAGATGATTTTCCTATCCCGATGGAACATTGATGATCGACATCTCTTCCGGTTCATGGGTGGTTGGTTCAATATTTTGTTTTCCATAGGTATTTGATTAGCATTGGAGGATTGATAGGCTCAATGAAATTTCTTTGATATCGGATGTTAACTACAATCCCTAGTTCATGTGTTTTCTGGATTTCATCTCAATGTCCAGTGATGATACTTCTTTTGGCCTTGGTGGGCCTCACTAAATCTCATGGTTTGTGTCTTTTCTAGTTATTGTCTCTGGCTCACTAGTGCTTTCATCGGCATATTGGGCCTCCTCTACTTTCTATCATCTTATTTTGTTATGATGTTATCATCTAGTTTTCTTGCACGTGATTTTTGGAGGGTCGATGTCCCTTATGTATTGAGGGAATCTAGTTTCATGTTTTTTTAGAGGTTTGAGATGGTTTCCCCTTCAGTATTATATAGGAGATGATGGTTATTCGACACTTCCAGTTTGGTTTTTTACTGCTTCTAGCCACATCAATCAATGTTTGTAATTTGTTTGGTTTCATATTCTTCCTTTGACATTGTGGGTTTGTCGACACTTGTTTTGATTGTCTCCTAGAAGCTGGTTCATCATTTAGAGATTCTAATCTTATTTGGATTTGGTTTTTGCTAGTGGAGTTATTCTTCTATTTCATCAATGCTCCTGGTATTTTGGACATCTCTAGCTAGTTATACACCTTTATTGTGGGAGTTGGAATTGTATTGACTTTGGTCGGATGGTTTAAGATTTGGTATTGGTGGTGGCTAGATGTGTTTGGGCTGATTTCTTGTGTGATCCTAGTTCTTTGGTGATTCCTCAGGTGGAATAATTAGTCGTGTTCTATTTTTGGGTTGTGGTTGGGTTGGATTTTGGGTTCGTATGTACCATTGTGGAATTTGGCATAGGCTGCAGGTCATTGTGGTGAGAGTTGTTCATGGATCCACAACAGTGTTGTTTGCAGACTTGGACGATGCATGACTATTATGTATTGGATTGGGCATTGTGTGGAAGGTAGGATATCATTTTTATTTTTATAGGATGTATATGTATGGAATCTAGGTGGGTTATAGTTTTTAGTTTTTTTGGGGTTTATGAGTTTTTAAGGGTTTTAATGGTTATTTTTTGTGTTTTATGGTTTTTAGGGGTTTTAGGATTATT
Organism: Viscum album; assembly: GCA_963277665.1. Lineage (NCBI taxonomy): Eukaryota > Viridiplantae > Streptophyta > Magnoliopsida > Santalales > Viscaceae > Viscum > Viscum album. Next base: position 1,959,795,374 of record OY728127.1, read on the forward strand.
AGGGTCATTTTAGGGGGTTTTAGGGTTGTTGGGTCCTAAAAAATATACGTGGAAGGTTAAAATAATTAAATTGATTTGGTAAATAAAATATCCAACTATAATAAGAGTTTAAAAAATGTTAAATACAACAAAGTCGTGAAGGGGGGTCAACTCCACATAAAAAAACTCACTATGCAGACAGCTGCTCTGCATGGAATCCCACAAACAAAAAAAATCATTTGTTGGGGTATGAGGTGTTTCTTATCCACAAAAAGATGAAATATTTATTTGAGTTATGTGGATGGTGTTTTCCATCCTCCAAAAATAAAAAAAACTGGGCATGTGTGGTGTTTTGTACCACCCATAGATGAAATGTCATTTGTGAGTTGGGATTTCTTTATCAGGATCCCATAAAGAAATTCTCCATCATGGACAATCTTTCATATCAATATTTATTTACCTCAATTCATTTATAAAAAAAATATAGGGGATCTGAAATAAGAAGGATGAAAACTTGAAGAAGGGTGCGAGATACCTTGATTACAAGCAGGTAAATTTTATACAAAATGCTAATGTTGAAAGGGAATTCACTGGACCATCTGAAGACCCAAAACCCTTTGTCGAATCTATTCTATAATGTATAAATGGTGGACCCTTTATGATCCATCACACCACATGGTAAAAATAGATATAATGGGATCCTTACCCCATGTATAAATACACTATGTGAGAGGAACTTGAATCTACATTGAAAGATGGTGTGTGGGAGGAAATATCACCCACATAACAAAGTACTATATAGAAGGAACCCAGACCCACATAGAAAAATTCTACATGGAGGGAACCCCATCCCATATAGAAAAATGTTATGTTGAATGGGGAATCTTGGGGTGCTCTGGTTCCCTCTCACATTACCTTCCTCTAATGTAGTTTTTGATCCCACCTTAACCCCTCCATGTAATACCCTAATGGCCTTCTTCATCAACCCTTTGTGTGATAACATCTAATCCCTATGTGGATCCCTTTGTGAGGCCTCAGGCCAAGGACACTCCCAAAACCACAAGATATTTATGATTAGATCATTGGACACACTAGCATGTCCTCTCAAGAATTCATACCCATGGTAAATGAGGTCTTATTGGTAACCACCATAAAATGGGGGGGGGGGGGGGTCCTCAGAATGTTTTCGAGTATACATTCCCATGGTAAATAGGGTCTCAGCCCTAGAGGTACTCACATGGGCCAACCTATTTCAGAGATTGAGAGGAACCACTCACCTTTCCATTTGATGAGGTCTAGTGTTGGATATATCCCTCATCCTCTCTAAAGACAAGAGTAGGGAATCCCTCCTAGAGTAAGCTCCTCGCCTTTATTGTTGGAGGATTCACTACTCCTCCTCTTCATCTTCTAGGTCATAGCCAAATGGTAGCTAGATGTGACGATTATTGATACTAAAACAAGATAGGATATGGGCACATTCAATTCCATTTATCTCCATCATTAGGCCCAAGATATAAAAACTATAGATGAGATGGGTTCTAGTACTCTCTATTTCCCTCTTCAATTGGGATCCAACCTCATCCACCAAGAGACATGTGATATTTTTTGGCTTCCAGATACACTAATTCCTCTTGTTTCCCACGCCGATCATGACTCGCTTTGTCATATAGGTTGGCAATGGTCCTGACATTCTCATGATCCCAAGCACCTATGGGCCTTCCATTCAGTATAATCCCTAACCATACTACATTGAAGGGCCATATTCCCTACAATAAAAACCTTTAAAGGGACATATCCTCGATGAATAAAATGAGCATCCTCTAAGGTGTAATCCCAACCAAATGTCTAAATCACACTTAGTCCAGACATTCCTCATGAATCAAGATTCAAGGTTTCCCCTAGTTTTATGCACCAAAACCATGTTAGTATCCTCAAAAGGGACATATTCCTTGTGAGACAATCCTTAAATGGTCCATATTTCCAATGGAAAAAGAAAATGAGCTTGTACCATAGGCGTGACACTCAACCTATCAGAACTACATGGGATTTGATTTCTAACTAACTAGGATACGTAGGAAGTCTCCCTGAGGTCCAAAACCAACACTAAAATCCACTGTAATGTTCTCTAGACTCTATCCATGGTAGGGTCATATCCAAACTAGAGGGACGTACTCTTTCTGGGTCCCCTTCATCACCATATTTAGTTAGTCCATGTTCTTAATAGGATCATAACCAATGTCACAACCTTCCCCCTGGGGCCTGTGTCGTGACTACCCCAAGCCAACCTCCCAAAGGCCAAGGCCTGGTGACTAGCGACGAAGACGTCAACCTGCAAGTGGGAGGAATTTTCCTGGATACCTGTATGCACACTTGCATAGCCACCCATGTCCTAACTCACAAAAGGGAAACAACATACCACTGAATAACTGAGCACAAGTACAACTGAAAGTAAAGGTGCCAGAATACCTACCATCTGAAATGTAAAAAAAATGAAAAGGGAAAACAACTCCTAAGGTCCTCTTCCAAGGATTCAACCTGAAAGTTAGCTACAAATCATCATTGCATCTCTCCATGTCAACTTTCACTACCATCAACCATCACGTTGTGGCTCCCCGAGTCTCAGTCAAAGTTGATCGTCGTCTACACAAGACATAACATGGTGCAGACGAAGCCTGTATAGGGGTGAGTATAAAAATACACTGTAGGTACCCCAAGACCCTTGATGGTCTCCTAGAATTTCAAAAAGGAAAAACCACATATCATAATCTCAATCACATTCACAAAGCAAAGGCAACTTACACCTGGTATATTCTAGGGTGTTACTAATAGCATCACCAGTCACATTATCGAACACCTCATCTACTGGAGAAATTATCCTCTATTGAGTAGAGTGGGTCTATCAGGTCACATAGAGCCACTTCACACTAACCTTGAACTTCTTAGGTACTCCTCCCCATTGTGTACCATGGGTATACCGGATCACACAGAACCACTCTCTACTATGTCCTACTAAGGTACTCCTCCTGTCAGGTACTGCGGGTCTGCCAAGTCAAACAGAGGTGCTCTCCACTTTATTCCTACCAAGTCACATAGAGGTGCTTCCCATTGGGTTGTCAAGTCACATAGAGTCGAAAATCTATAGTCTTCAGGTCTCAACTAGTTAGAGGGTTCCGTATGTAGCGCATTTGGGAGAACCTATCCTCAAGCCATCAGTCATATTTCAATTGGAACGAAGCCTAAAAAATAAGTAACTCGACGATTCTCTATGTTATAAAGTTTACAATGAAATAGAGTGCACATTAACTAGACACCTGTTCTGAATGTTATAGGCATTTTAGTGTTGAGGGTATGGTTAGATTCAGGTATGATCCAACCTAGTGAAACTCTAAATTTTCCCAAAAGTCGTGTGGAGTATCAAAAAAGGGCCGCCTCATCCAAAGAGTTTTGGTGCCACTGACGGTTCATCAAATCAACATCCGGTTTAGGATTTACGCACAATTAAATGTAACTGGACTGAAATGGGTCCTGGTCTAGTCTGACTCGGTTGGACCAACTCGACCCTACCCACTAGGCCCATCCCGAAGGGGCTGGGCTCGGCCCTGTTTGGCTGGGCCATGGGCTCGGCCAACAGGTCATGGGCTAGGTCCGCTAGGCCATGGGTTCAGCCCGGTCCACCTGGATGGGCATGGCCTGCCTGGTTGATCACGAGGTGTCCTCTCCCCTCCCGAATAGTTAAATCCTTTTAGGCCTTCGAGGAAGCAGTGCTGGTAGGCCCCACCTCTCCCGGATGGTCTTGCTGTATCAGTCACACATAGGACCCACAGACTACGGGTCCACCCTCCGTCGCGGCTAGAAGTTGGGACCTTCCTCTACAGTGCGCCGCCATAGCACGCCACCTAGCTCAACAGTGGCACCGGTTGGCACCACACTCACCTAGCCGGTCAATGTGAACTGGCCCGCAACAGACCCACGGGCGTGGGTCTACCCTCTGCCACGACTCACCGCCCTGATTCAATGCGGTCGGTGAAGGCCGACCACCCCCTTGTCTGATGCGGCGCCTTCGGACATCATCGTTCCTTTGTGGTTGGCACTTGTTGGCTACTGCCTCCCTCGATTGTTGATGTATTCATGTCATCAAAGCCTCTGTAGGCCTCCAGTGAAGCTCTGGTGGTCCACTTTTATTCTCGTCCGTGCCTATAGCCCGCTCAGGACGGCGCATGTGATATGAGGCCATTGGTTCCCTGTTTCCACCAAAACTTATGGTTGCCCGCAAAGAACGCCACCACAACCATGTTCGGTGGTGGGTCTGGGCCTTGTTCGATTGGCCCACACCCTCCGAATTAGCATAACAACATGGGAATAATATTTTAATTATAAAAACTCTCATAAAGAAAACCCCTCAATATCCTCTAGCATTAAAGAACAAAACATGGATCAACCCATTGGATGGTTGTTCGATGTTCTTCATAATATTCAAGAACGTTTTAAAGGATAGAAATAAAGCATAAAACCCCTTACCTTGTATTTATTGGAAGGTGTAGCAGAAGAGGAGGGATTGTACACATCCGAAGGTGTTCGTCAGTGCTTGTCGTCTCCCGTCGATTCCCCCAACATCCATCGCTCGATCAATTTCTTTGTCAGAGTAGAAATTCGTCGGTGCTTCGTCAGAGCTTCCTCTCACAACTCTCCCAAAAACCAATCCTGATCTCATATTAAATAGAGGCGAGGAGGGGATCAACACACCGCACAATTAATGTGGTTCATTAATGATTATAATTAATGAACCTCTTTAGTTATCTCAATGGTGTGGTTACACGTTATTTTAATTTCTCCCAATGGTGTAGTTAAAAAAAGAGTAAATCAATTAAATGTATTGATGTTGTAGATTCAATGGTTCCCTCAGATTTTTAATCCGAGCACTGGTTCAAAAGATAGAAAATATTGCCCGCATGTTTATTGAACGTACCTTAAAAAATGTTCAAAATTCCATTTCAAGCTCTCCGGGCCTTAGAAAAAAATTCCTTCAATTTTTGAAGCCTCATAATAATCCTATATAATTTTAAAAAAAATATATATTTAATTTTTGTGTCTTTACTTTCTCCCCACCTTAGGGATTTTCATCCTCGAAAGCTACAATAAAACTAAGAGAAAAAATGGGTGTACTGAGCATGTATCTGAGCCTCCTGCTCCCATGTGCTCTCATGGAGATTCTCATACTACCAACAAACTCACACCAAAGGAATCAACAACCCATGAAGGAACCTCTCTTGTCGATCCTCTATCTCCATTGAGAACTCTGCAAACATCACCCCATCATCGATAACCAGCTCTCCCTAGTCGATAACGTGCGATAGATCATGCACGTACCACATGAGCTCTGACATATGGAAAACATTATGCACCTAGAGCATCTGTGGGGGAAGAGCTAGATGTTATGCACCCTCACCTACAATACTGGGGATCTGAAAATGTTCAATGAACCACAGAGATAGCTTGCCTCCCCAACCAAACCTCTTTAATCCTCATCGGGGTGTGACTCGTAGGAATATATGTTCTCCCTCCTCAAAACTCCAAGGGTCTCTGTCTCCTATTTGAATAATACTTCTGATGGCTCTCTGAAGTCTTTATCCTCTCCTGGGTGATCTTCACCTTCTCTTTGGTAGCTTGTACCAACTCTGGACCAATAAGTACTGACTCCCCTAGGTCTGTCCAGCATAGTGGTGAAATGCAAGGCCACTCGTACAGGGCCTCAAACGGAGATATGCCAATGGTGGAGTAATAACTATTGTTGTATGCTAACTCCACCAGTGGCTGGTGGTCCTCCCAACCACAGAAAAAATCAAGGACACTAGCACGAATCATGTCATCGAGTGTCTATATAGTCCGCTCCATCTGACCATCTGTTTGAGTATGAAAGGTGGTGGTCAAGTGTAGTTGAGTCCTAAACGCCTCCTGAAATCCCTTCCAGAAGTAGGATGTAAAATGTGTGTTGTGATCTGAGATGATAATCGATGGCACCCCGTGAAGTAGTACGATCTCCTATACATAGATGTTTCCCAATCTCTCTACTAATACCTGCTCTCAGATGGATATGAAGTGGGCCGACTTGGTAAGTCGGACAACGATCACCCAGATAGAATCATGGCCCCTGGATGTATGTGGTAGCCCTATCCTGGTGTCCATTTAATATACCATCCCACTTCCATTCTGGAACCTCAAGTGGCTAAGCTAAGCCTGATGGTACCTGATTCTCAGCCTTCACTTGTTGGCAAGTGAGACATCATGATACGAACTCTTCCACCACTTTCTTCATCTCTAGACATTTGTACTGACTCCAGAGGTCCTGTTAAATCTTTTCCACTCCAGGATGTACCGCTAAAGGGGATGTGTGTAAATCTATCAACACCTCCTCTCATAGCACCACAGGTACCATGGTGCATCCAATGAATAGGATGATGTGATCCCCATGTTCATAAAATCCTTCAGGAGGTTGTCCTATGGATATCTAAGCATGTCGGGCCTCATAGTCAATGTCCCCAAGCTAAGCCTCCTGAAATCACTGAAGGAGTCGGGGGGGGGGGGGGGTGACAGTCATAGAATAGATATAGGCTGCTCCATCTCTATCCACAAAAGATATATGTAACATGCTTAGATGCTCTATTGCCTCACTCAGCAACTATAGACCAGAACGCATACTGAGTGCATCTGCTACTATGTTCCCATTACCAAGAGTGTAGAATATTTTAAAGTCGTAGTCTTGGAGGAACTCCATCCATTGCCGCTATCTTAGGTTCAGGTCCTTCTATGAGAAGATATACCTGAGACTCTTGTGATCAGAGTAAATAGTAAACTGCTCACTCACCAAGTAGTACCGCCACATCTTCAGTGCATATACCACTGCTGCTCACTACAGGTCATGGGTAGAATAGTTCTTCCCATTATGTCTCAACTGCCATGAGCCGTAGGTGATCACTACATGCTCTAGAATCAGGACACAACCTAGTCTAGTCCCTAATGAAATGTGGTAGACTACGTACCTAACGATCTCTTCTAGTAGCCTCAAGATGGGGGAACTTTTCTGTCTCCACCTCATCTCTTAGAAACTCTATCAGCACTTCTCCGTCCACATGAAGGGATTAACCTTCTTTGTCAATTCTAAAAAGTGTGCTTCTACCCTGGAGAAGTCTGATAAAAATATTTGGTAGTACTCAGCCTATCCCATGAATATCTATACCTAAGTCACACTCTTGGGTGGATCCCAAGCAGGAACTGCCTCTATCTTCACTGGATCCACTACTGATCCAGCCTCCGAGATAACGTGACCCAGGAAGCGGAATTTACGTATCAAGAACTGCCACTTTGAGAGCTTTCCATAATGTTAGTGCTCTCAGAGTGTATCCAAAACTATCTGCAGGTGTGTGGTGTGATCCTCCTCCGATGCTGAGTACACCAAGATTTCGTCAAAGAAGACTTCCACGATGCGATCGAGGTAAGGCTGGAAGATCCTATTCATGAGACCCATAAACACTGTCAGAGTGTTGGTCATTCCTAAGGGCATCACCATGAACTCATAATGGCCATAATGACATCTAAAGATTTTCTTCTGTTTTTCCTCTTCTAGTACCCTAAGCTGGTGATATCCTGATCTAAGGTCTATCTCCGAAAACCATCGTGCTCTATTCATCTGGTCAAAGAGATCATCGATCCACGACAGAGGATACTTTTTCTTCACCGTCACCTACTTCAGGTGCTGATAGTCCATGAAAAGCCTCATACTCCCATATACCTTCTTAGAGAAAAAAATCGGGGTTTTCCAAGGAGAAACAATAGGCCTTAAAAACCCCTTCTTCTATAAGTCTTCCAACTATACCCTTAGCTCAGGAAGCTCCATGGGATCCATCCAATATGATGGTGTAGATATTGGTTCCATCCCAGGGTATAGGTTGATGTAAAATTCTACCTCTCTAAGGGGAGTTAGTCTCAGAACATCATGAGGGAAGACATCAGCATACTGGTCCACCACTATAAGATAGCTTGGACCCCTCTCGTCTACTACATCGAGGGTGAGACTATCCAACTGATGAGAGATCGGTTTCACCCTCATTCTAGAAAGTCCATCTTGTGATGGAAAGGTTTCCTCCTCATCAGTGAAAGAAATCTCAATCCCATGCTCATCGACACACCACACTTTTCTCCTGAAATAGTCAATTTGAGCATGGTCTGTGGATAGACAATCCATACACAAGATGACATCGTAAGGCCTCAACACTGCTACTAGGGGATCCTAGTGGATTCTCTAACCTCCTAGAGTGAGCTCACACTACCTGAGAAAGTGTGAAAACATCGAATATTATTCTGTAGAAGTCTCTAAATGTAAGGATCGAGCCAACAGATCCATCAGAATCTCTGGGCACCGAATGAGTGTCAGGGAAATGAAAGAGTGACCAGAACCTGTGTCTATAAGAACTGTATCTAGGGTAGAATTGACACAAATCACACCTCTAATGATCTCTAGAGCATCATGGTCATAGTCCTATACCTCCTCGAGTTGGGTTCATCCCTATGCACCTTCTACCTGTGGTCGGGGTGGACCACCTATGGGTGGTGGTAGTAGAACCTAAAATTGTCATCTACCACCTGCTGCAGGACCTAATCCTCTACCACTCTTCTGCCCTACGGGCCTACACACTCTGACCTTGGCTATTTCCTCAACTATCCCTTGACAATATGTTGGTCATCTGTATTGAGGTTCAGATAGTTACGTTCCATCTACCCCTACCCACTGCACGTAAAGAAAATCCTGGCCCCCGTCTGACTCCCTCTGACCTGGGAGCCTCGCACTGCCTACCCTGAGTCCTGGGGTTGGCCTCTGAAAGACCTATCCTATTTGGGCCCATGCGACTGCTATCTGCATCCTGCCAAAGACTCTGCTGCCTAGGGTCTATTGGATGCTCTTGATGTGGGTGCCTGATCTGCCAAGAAGCTCTCCATCAAAAGGGCTCGCTCCAGCACCTTGGGCTGGGTAGTGATGCTGAGAGACACTACCAAAGCCCAGATCACCCGATTGAATCCCTGCTCGAAGGCTTAATCCCTAAAAAGGGTCATGTATCATGTTTGTGGAATAGTGAGAGAGGTCATTAAATCTCATTGAGTACTGGGCCTCTATTATGCTACCCTGATGTTGGTGAAGCATCTTTAGAATGTGCACAAAGCACAACATCACAAGGAAAAACTCATCCTGAAAAACCTCTCGAAGTCAGCCCAAGTGAGGGTCAACTATTTGTGAGTCTAGATGGTCAAGATCCACCATCTCCCTACCGATCCCTAAAGAAGGATCAAATCCATGATCACCACCTAGGAAGGAGATGTCCTCACTAAGAGGAAGACACATGTGATAGACTTCAGCCAGTCCTCAACAACCCGAGGATCCGAATCTCCCCTGAATCTAGGAGGTCTCTATCTCTGAAACTCATGTAGGGAACTGAGCCTTCATACATCCTATGTCAGAACCACTAGCAGTAGATGTTGACCATTGGGTGGTGGTAGCACTAGTGCGCCACCCGGTGGGTCCATCTCCAACACTGGTCCCTGGACGGATGCCTCATCGCTAAGTGGGCTATCCTCAATACCACGTATGGGATCCTGGATGGTCATCCATGTGGAGGCATCCTAAGATAGATCAAGATGTACCATGGTTAGAAAATTATACCTAGTGAGCTGACTATTATTCAAAATCACAAGACCCTTATACAACCAGTGTTTTCATGTATTGAGCCAAAAATCAGAATTCAAGGACCTAGTTTGTGGATATGTTGGTTACCGCAATAACACTATACTCCCTGAATCTGAATGTCAGACTTGCAACATTTAACATTATTTCTCTAAGTAAAAACATATACTCCTGATATTTGAGGAGGAACCGACCACCCTATGATACCCCTTTGTCACGACCCATCCCCCGGGGCCCATGCCATGACTACCCCAAGCCCGCCTCATGAATGCCTGGGGCTAGAGACTAGCGTTGAAGGTGTTAACCTACAATTGGGAGGAATTTTCTCGATACCTTTACGCACACACACGCCCAACCAAGTCCCAACTCACAAAAGGAAAACATCATACCACTGAAGAACTGAGCACAAGTGTAGCTAAAAGTAAAGGGTCCAAAATTCATGCCTAACTGAAATGGAAAAATAGTGAAAAGGGAAAAAAACTCCTGAGCTTGTCTTCCAAGGATCCTACCTGAAGGGTAGGTACATATCATCACTATGGCTCTCCACATCAATTGTCACCACCGTCTACCATCAGAAACTGGTTCCCTGAGTCTCTATCAAAGCAGCTCATCGTCTTCACAAGACACAACATGGTGCGGGTGAAGCCCATGCGGGGGTGAGTATAACAATACCAAGTAGAGGACCCAAGAAACCCAAAGGAATCATAGAATTAAAAAAAAGGAAAACCCACATAGCATAATCTCAATCCCAAGAGCGAAGAAAATACAGCTTACACTTGGTATATTCTAGAGTAGTAACATTAGAATCACCAGTCACATTGTCTAACACCCCAGAATCTAGGGAAATCCTCCTATATCAAATACATTGGGCCTACCGGCCATATAGATCTATTTCCCACTAACCTTGAACTGCTTAGTTACTCCTCCACATTGCGTATCGTGGGTCTGTTGGGTCATATAGAGACACTCCCCACCATATCCTTCTAAGGTACTTCTCTTATCAAGTTCTGTTAGTCTGCCATATCACAAAGAGGTGCTACCCACTGTGGGCCTGACAAGTCACAAAGAGGTTTTTTCCACTGGGGCATCAAGTTACACAGAGTCGAAAATCAGCAGTCTTCAGGTCTCATCCAGTTGAAGGGTTCCATACGTAGCATGTTTGGGATAACCACTCCTCAATCCATATGACGTATTTCTACTATCACTAAGTCTCACAAAGAAGTAACCCAATTATCAATCATGACTTAAGGGTTCCAACGTAACCGACGACGCGTCAATCAGATGCCCAATCTATAAGTTATAGGCATTTTAGTGCCGGGGGCCCAGTTGTATTCTGGTATAATCCAACATGCCCAAAATCCAGCATTCTCTGAAAGTCACATAGATTATCTCAAAAGGTCCTCCTCAACCTAAGGATTCTAGCTCCATGGATGGTTCATCAAACAGATGTCCGGTTTAAGAGTTACGCCCAATTAAATGCAACCGGGATTAAAGGGGTCCGTGTCCAATCTGACCCGTTTGGACCGACCCGAATGGCCTTCTCAGCCTGGCCCGAAGGCGCTAAGCTCGGCCTGGTTTGGCTGGGCCATGGGCTCAGTTCGTAGGGCCACAGGTTTGGTCTGGCCCACCCTACTGGGCGCAGCCCGCCGGGTCATGGAATCGCTCGGCCTGCTGGCCGAGCACGGGGTGTCTACTCCCCTCCCAAATGGCCAAAACCATTTGGGCCTTTAAGGCAGTGGTGCCGGTTGGCACCACCTATCCCAGTCGGTCCTGCTAGACCGTTCATGCTTGGGACCCACAGACCATGGGTCCTCCCCCCGCCAGGGCGAGAAGTCGGAGTCTTCCTCCGTGGTGGGCCACTGTAGCGAACCACCTGGCACAATAGTGGTGATGGATGGCTCCTCACTCCCCTTGATGGTCCACGTGGACCGAACCACAACGGACCCATGGGAGTGGGTCTGACCTCTACCGTGGTGCGCCACCCTGCTTCAATGTGGCCGGCAAAGGCCGACCGCACCCTTGCCCTCCGCGGTGTCTTCAGGACCCGCCGTTCCATCGTGGCCAGTGGTAGCTGACCACTGCCTCCGTCGGTCGCCAGTGCACTATGCCGACAAAGCCTCCACGGGCCACCACTGAAGCTCTGATGGTCTTCTTTTATTCTCGTCCTTTCCTATGTACCTCCCAAGACAACGCCTGTGCTATGTGGACCTTGGTTCCACCTTTCCGCAAAAACATATGGTTGCCCACAAAGAACACCACCACAACCGAGTTCGATAGAGGGTCCAAGACTTGTTCATTTGGCACGTACCCTCTGCGTTAGCATAACAACATGGGAAGGATGTTTTAATTATAAAAACTCCCATAATGAAAACCCCACAATATCCTCTCGCATTAATGAATGAAATATAGATCAACCCATTGGATGCTTGTTCTGTGTTCTTCAAAATATTAATGAACAGGTTAAAGGGGAGAAATCAAGCATAAGAACCCTACCTTGTATTCGTTGGAAGGTGTTGTAGTATAGGAGAGAGTGTACACGTCCAAATGTGTTCATCAATTCATTCCATCACCCGTTGATTCCCCCAATGTCTGTCACTCGATCACGTTCTTTGTCGGAGCAGAAACTCATTGCCACTTCTCCAGAGCTTCCTCTCATATATCTCCAAAAACCCAAGCTGAATATTAGATTAAATAGAGGAGAGGATAGGATCAACACACCACACAATTAATGAGGTTCATTAATGAGTATAATTAATGATCCTCTTTAATTTTCTAAACAGTTTGATTACACATTCTTTTAATTTCTTCCAATAGTGGGGATACACAAAAAAATAGTCAAGCCATTAAATAGATTGACTTTGCAACGCGGTCCCACCACTGTTTTTCCAATTATTGAAAAAAAGAAATAAAATAATCTTCAATTATTGTATTTGTTTTTTGTAAAGTCTAAGAAATTAAATTTTTTGTTCGACCCTTGTCGGTCGTAGTTATGATTCCCTTAAGAGAATCCAGGTGCTGTATATTCAATGATACCATCATATTTTTAATATGAGCACCAGTTCAAATGATAGAAAAAACCACCCGCATGTTTACTGAACATTTGTTAAAAAATGTTCGAAATTCAGTTCTAGGCTCTCTGTGGCTCGGACACACTTTCCATCAATTTTCGTAGACTAATAATAATCCCAAATAATTTAAAAAAAATATATGGAATTTATGGGTTTGTACAACCCACCTAAGAGCTCAAAAATATTCCAGGGTCCTTGGGATTCTTTGGTGTATTTCTCACTCCGTCTTTGGTTGGGCACCTTCCAAATAAACATCCTTGCCAAATGTTGTTAAATCGCATAGTTTGGTCCGTATCAGATGACCTAAAAAGGTGGTGTGTCCCATTAATTTTCATCAAAATACGTGGGTTATGATTCATTTCATAGGTATACATAGTAATATCATCTTATGGGTTCGATCCCCACATCAAAACAACCCTCGTATCTCTGGATGGAAGTAAATTTCCAAGCACCCCAATGCTTGGCTTAAAACCAGCTTCACAATAAATGACCAAAAAATTATCTTATTTGTTCATGAAAAGTACCATTTATTGAGCACCTTGGATTCATATAGATTTCTTCGTCAATGAAGAACCACATATACATATAGATGATTCTAAATCCAAACATGATAATAATTGATTGTTATTTCACGGGTGACCCACGTTACACTTGGGAATGAACAAAGTATTCATGAACATGTCTTCAATTAGCTCTACAATAGAGTCTTAGAATTGGAAATAACTTTCAACCAAAATGGTGTGATGAGATCTACCTCCCATCCTACCATCCAATGCGAGTCCCCAAGAATTATGGATCATTTTCCACCAATCGTCATCCATTGGAAAGGATTTTCAAATAAGGGAATCATTGGGTGTTTCCATATCCATGAATATTTCATTGGAAGAACTTCATAAATGATGGATGTGATGTGAATAATTGTGTAACCAAATTCAACCCCCAAAATCAAGCGTCAGGTGATAGGGTCTCAATAGGAAACACAAATGGCTAAATCGATGTGATTCTTAACCGAGGTGATGGTGTCACCTACACATAAAGCCCCTTTCCCTCTCAAAATTAAATATGGACAAACAAAATGATTAATGACACATTTTTTAATTTATAGCGATGCTGCTTTGATAGGTTATTCTTGTTTGTGTTTTTCATATATATTATAGGTACTTTTCACGAGATATCTCTTCGTTCCAAATGGTGTCTCTCCAATTCTCATAGACATGTGCATCAACAAATAAATACACTTTTTCCTAAACCAAATATAGGATTCTATCAACCATCGAACATCTTCAATGCTGGGTTTCAAACTCATTGGTTCAGTAGTACCAGAAAATTGTACTCTCCTAACCCTAGAGGTATCTTGACAGGACCTCTATCTTATGAAGAACCATTAGCCATCAGTTCAAAAATAGTCAGTGGCCCAGAACTAGATGGACCCAATATCCATATCAAACCGTTTCAGGACACTATCCCCAAAATTTGATAATGAGTTCCTCCCTTACCTTAAGAAGGCTAATAAATTGTTCACTGATGACTTGCCCCTCATGACATAAGGGTACCATTCAAGGGATCCTACCAGCAATTGTCACCACCAATTTGGTTTGGCCCATCATTCTCTACATGAAGAGGACACCACACCATAGGGCCCAGTCTATGTCTTTAGGACCTAGGACCCCATGGTGGCCCATAGAGTGTGACATCCCAATAACTCAGGACAAGCCATCATTCATGTTCCTTTTGAAGAAACCCATCCGTCAAATACAGTGGTAACCAATGATCAGATGAAGATCCCCACTAATAAATATTAATCCCATCAGTCAAATACAATAGAAAACAATGAGTAGATGAAAATATCAGCTCAAACATATCAATTTTTTCATTCAAATATGGTAACAAAATATGAGCATATAGAAATTACTGATCCCGCATATCAAGTATGATAGTCAAATAAAGTGGAAACTATGAGAAGATTCTGATCCCTACTACATCATATCAATATTCTTAGCCAAATACAGTGGAAACATATGAGCAGATGCAAATCCCTGCCCACACATATCAAACCCATCAGTCAAATACAGTGGACAAATATGATTAGGTGAGAATTCCCACTCTCGTATATCAAACCCATCAGACAAATACAGAAGAAATCAATGAGAAGAAGAAAATTCACGCTCCTTTATAACAATACCTTTATTAAAATATAGTGTAAAATTACGATAAGATGAAAATTCATACTCCTTCATATCAAGCCCATCAGATAAATATGGCAGCTGACAATGAGAAGTTGAAAATAACAATTAAAAAATATCAAGCTTATCAATCGAATATGGTAGAAAACAATGAGAAGATGAAAATCCATGCTCATGCATATCTAGAAGGTCAGTCATATACAATGTAAAAAATTGAGAAAAATCGTTATATCAAGACCATGAGTGAAATATCATGGTAATTAAAGGACCTAGCTAGTGTACCTCAACAATGAACCATGTGAATACTCATATTTCTACCCCAACACCGAAATGATTGTATATTACCATCCCCACTAAGGTTGTTTCTTAGCACATCCTGACAATGATGGAAGGTCAAACATCAATTCCTAACCACATCTTACAAACCATCCAAGGCATAATCACGTTAATGTCCATAATTAGGTGTGGGGACCATGACCCCAACTCTTCAAGCGGGTTGACTAATCCACAAAATGGGGGTAAATAAGGATTATAAATACATCCCTTATCCCATATATGAAGGTATTAGACCACATTACATTATAAATAGACAATCATATCGGGCACACATACCCATTCTAACTAAGTATTACCATCCCATTTGGCGGACCACTAAAGGGCCGAAATATATCTCGGCTAAAATTCCAGAATATTTTTTCATTTTCTAATAGAAACATTATAGTAAACTAAACCCACTCCCATGAATGGGAATCTCTATTCACAACATGTTATTCCATCTTCTCGCAAGAGAGAATAAAAAAAGAAATCCCACCTGGGACAGTTCAAAATTGATGTGAAGACACATGACCTTGCTTTGTTAGAATCTAAAGTTCTTGAGGCGAAAAAAAATTTATAAATGGTATCATAGGATCCATCCAATACACTACCAAATTATGGAAGTATAATTAGCTATCACAAAGGTCATCCCCACAACAATAATACCAGCAACTTTGGTGGCTCACCCCAGAATGTTTACCATGAAACCACTATTTGTGGGAATGATTTGATCGATCATGAGAGTGAATATCCTAATGAGTTCCAAAAAAAAGTTACTCTTGTCAATAAGATCAATAAACAATATTTTATTCCCCTTATTGAACCAAATATGAGAAGGCCATCATAATTTGAGGAACTTGTAAAAATGAGGTCAGTCATGCCTGACACCCTATACTTGAAAGCTGACATTCATTCTCAGTCAGAAGATGGTCTGAGGTAATGGTCATCCTATGAACCAACTCTAGAATATTTAAATGCTAATGAGTTCCCTACTATCCTTGCTTCCTATGTAAAAACAACTAGGAAACACCCATATTGGGCTGATCAAGTGGAGGAATCTCTAGTAGAAGAATAAAATGATGTGTTACTCATGAGAATAGCATTTTTAAGGGATGATATAACCATTATGTTTTATACCTCATACAAATATATGTTCAAAATTCAAGAGTTATTGTTAGAATATTTTATATAAAAAATCCTTATGAATCTATGGACAACTTTGAGGCACTAGACAGAAAATTTCTTACCTTAGAACTGGTATGCAAACCAGGTCAATGTATTAGGAGAGCTTCTTCATTAAATTGATGTGTATTATATTTCATCATTATGATGAAAACAATAAGAGAAGAAGTAGAAATATCATTAATTAGCCTTCCTAATGAATTTATTGAATTATATCATCTAATAATCGATACCACACCCGGTGTGCATATCTGGGGATGGGCCGAACAGTGCACTTTGCATTTCACATCACACCCGAGTCAAAAAAATCCTCCTGAAGTGATGTACTATAGTTTCATTTCTCATGTATGGATACCTGACAATAACTATGATCATGAAATATATCCCACTCAGTAGAAATCATCTTTGAATAAGTGTCATAATCATTGTGCTCGATGAGAGCAGACCATCGAAAAATTCTAAACCAGGGAGTCAAGAACACTAAGAAGGATTATTTCTTAATAGAATCCAATAATAATTCACAAATGATGTCCCCAAATGTAATAATTTTACATGAAGATTCATAATTTCTCTCATATCATTCCCAAACAAGGATGTGTGAGATTAAGAGAGAGGCAGTGGTTGCAGCTGATACTAAAGAATGGTATCTTCCCCCGTCCATAGGGCTAGGTAAATTTTTACACAAAGCCCCCCTCTAAGTCTGAAAAAATTCAGGTAGAGGGATAATAATGAATGAATGGGAGAAACCCATACCCACAGGGCTAGGGGAATTTTTACCTCAACCACCCCTTCAGCAAAAATGGATATTTTCTTGTTTGGCAGGAACACCAAGAAATTAGGTCTCCCGGTTCATCCTGTCTCACAACCCAGTCCCCCTATAATGTACACATATGAAAATGTTTCATGTTGGTTTCCTTAAATTAACTATTCACCATGAATATTAAATATAATCCTAGAAAGGAAATAATAATCCTAATAAAGGGAACAAACAACTATCATATCATTCAATATCTAGACAATGCATACAATGCATTGTGCATTAGTGAAAAACATAGGAATAAATTCCACAGATGGAACCAAAGATAACACCAACATTGAGGTGCGTTTCGGGGATGGTTCCATCCAGAATATTGTCCACAATGAGAGAAATGAAGGAGGTTTTCGTACCCAATACCATAGACTCTCCCTTAATTTGGGTAACTCCTCTACCAATCCCTCACTTCCTCCTTAGAGAACATAAACCAAAGAAAATGGTAAAGTCAAGGTAGTATAAAACCCACCACATGAAGAGGTTTATACCCTCATACTTAGGCAAATATTATCATGATAGGAGGAAGAGATGAAAGAGTTTAGAATAATCAATGAAAATTTAATCTGAGGCAGTATTTCTACGCAATATGTTCCATGATCAGATCATCCACTCTCACTTCCAACCGATGTACCTTAACAATAGAGGTTCACTCGAGTGAGTAAAGTTGGTCCAATAAATCCACCCAAACCAGTTTTTGGACCATCAATTTACCTATACTCGATCGTGAATAGATATCAAAATTCCCTTCCATTAGGGAAACAACCAAAACTGATTTAGCTGAACCCTAAAAATATATTCTCTATCGGATCTCATCCATAGATATTGGTAGATCCCAGGCACCATGCCATATCCATTGTTACATCCATTAGGGATATTGTTCATCTGAACATTTATCAAGGGCTTATTGACTCCATTGAATCGTTGGATGCTCTATTAGAATATTTGGAGAAACTGAATGCACCAGTATATCCAGAACAAAATCCTTAGCCTAAATTGGTGACCAAAATAACTCCCCACAAATTTTTTGGAGTCCTATGTTTCTAATATTTAATGGATCAGGAGATCCAGAAAAGCATCCAATACACTTTTTTCATTTATTATCCCATGATGGAATCCCTTGTGCAACAAGAATCAATGAAAAGTAAATGCTTAATGCAAACCATGGAAGGGTCGGCCTCCATATGGTACACCATTTTGTCATATCGGTTAATCATAGGATGGGAATATCTATTTCAGTAGTTTCTCTTTAAATTCATCTCAATAATGAAAAATATAATTATCCCTGACCTCTCAAGCAGAAATTTTTTGAAAATGAGAGTGTCTTGGATTTTATTTCCAGATGGAAAGGAATGAACTACTACCTGAGCCTATATCTTCCCCAAGAATATTTTATTTCCCTTTGTATAGATAAACTTTGTGAAAAAACATCAAAGGCCACTCATCCCAATATGATATATGAGTGGGTTGTGGGATCTCTCCACAATTTCTCAAAGAATGGAATATTTCATATAAATCCAAAGATCAAATCCCATATGATTCTCTCATACTTGGGGAAAATATGGGGAAAGGTAGAGGTTGTAGCCCTCATAATTAAGCAAGCCATTATCCCAACTCCAACTCCAAAACCCAAACCATATCATGCAGAACACCAAAGGAATTGACAAACACATAGTGCATCATTATTTCTCTATAGTTATAATAAAAATTCAAAATTTATAAAAAATAAAACTATTCTACTCATTTAATTAAAATGTAGTATTAGAATGTTATAGTTCGAACCCACTAGATGTTGAATTAGTTTATTTAGGATTTTGACAAGATTTAATTGTAATTAAAAATGAAGAAAGAGGTAAATAATATATCAGTTTGATTTATTTTAATAAAATTAAGGATTAATGAAAAGAAAATTGATTATTTTAAAATCATATTTGAATAACATGATAGAGTTTCATAATTTTAGAGTTCATGTGAAATTGGAATTTAGAAAATTAATTGATTAATCCTTGATTGGTGTCAGATTCAAGACATGGGAGATCCAATGGTCATGGAATCCCTTCTTTAACATGGAAATACCCTATTTCCCTTGTTCTAGTAATTTTCGGTTTCAACGAATCAAGTTTCTCTCAAAACCATTTTTAAACATTTCCCCATAAATTTGACAATGGGTATGCCTCCTTTAAGGTTGTCACTTGGGAAATTCAAAGGTTACTTTTAGATTAAAATACCAATGGTCATAATAAAAGTAAAATAATTGTATTGTAACTTGACTAAAGAGATCAAAAAAATCCAAATAAATGAATAAATGAAAATAAATCAATCCAACATCACCTTTGTAACACCTCAAAATTTTATGAGATAAATTATTTTTTATTTATATGATGTCTTGTGTTATAACATACACCAATATTAGCTTGCACTATACAAAACACTCTATTAGATTAAAGTATATGAAACACTATTATTTACTTGCGTTACATACAATAGTGACCTTCCTTGATAGATTACGTTGTACACAATATAGAATTTTACTAAACAACGATATAATATTAAAATATTTATATATAATTGGATATAAACTAGATGTTATGAATATTATTAACCACATATTGAAATTTATATAACATTAATGTTCATATTATTTATTTTATATAACATTATATAAGAACAAATTCAATTTTTCATATAAAATAAGTATTTTTCAAAAAAAAAATGCAATTTTGTCGCGTTTTGATGGAAAACCCAATTTACTTCTAGTTTTTATAACTTTTATATATTATATTTGAAAAAATTAAATTTTTATTTGTCATAGGGATATCAAAATTTACTCTGGTATAATTTTTGGATTTTTTCTGATAAAATTCATATTTTAACGAGTAGTGAAAAATACTGTATTTTAATTCAAAACATCATTTTTGTCTAATTTATTTATATAGTTATATTATATTTTTAATTTCTTTTAAATTGTAATTGGATTATATTTTTATCATTTAATCCAATTTTTGTCCTTATAAGTAACTTCACATTTGAATTGGACAAAACAAATATTGATCTTTTGATATTTTTTACTTCTTAAAACCCCGCCTTTGGGTTTTGAAGACGAGAAATAATTTAAAATTAATTTCTGCCAATTCTGTTTTTTGAATTTAGAAAATTGGATTTCATATTTGTAATCATAAGGTCCAATTTTTTTTAAATAGGTACCTTTTATTTTTGGATATTATTAAGAGTAACTTCAATAATTATTTTTATTTACCATGGTTAAAAGGTAAATCAGGTGAATAAGGGTAACAAATAATATTATAATAATATAAAACTACCCTAACAGATGTCCTAATCCTATTTTATGATTTATGGCCGACCATTATCATACATGGGCCTATTTTAGGACCCCATGGAGTCACTTGGGTGTGATAAGGACCTTTTATAATATTTAATTTAAAGAAAAGGGAAATATAACGTAAACATGTATCTTTTACTAAATTTTTTTAATATTGGCTTATATAATTGATCTCATTGAATATAATTATTGATTATAAATATAATAATATTTACTATATCATGGTATTTTATTTATAAATTTTAGACATTAAATAAATAAATATATTTATGACACAATCATGATGCAGGTATTACCTTATTAATGAAAGATTCAAATAAATGATAATATAAATATTGAAATAAATATAATTTAAAAAAATTTATTCTATAAAAGAATTTTATGGAGGATTATTACATGTTATATTTTGTTTAAATCCCATTTTTATAAGTAATGAAGTTTTAATTACATTCACAAAAATCAATTACTAAATAGTGTCAAAATTGACATAAATGAGTTAAAATAATATTATTTTATTAAATGATATAACAGTCCTAAAAATATATGATTTGTAAAAAGGACTTATATGATGTTAAAAATGTCAGTAATGATCCATTTTTTGTTTCATTTTCATTTTATTGTAGCTATACAAACCATATATTATGAAAATACAAGAAGACATGGTAAGAGTTAATGTTTTTAACTAAGGGTTAAAGCTAAAAGATTTTCTAACCTAAACTTGTATAAAACCTATTGGTTGAGAGGATTTCAACCCATAATCATCATAAATTCTAAATAAATGAGTTTTTAACCATTATAATCCTAAAATAAATTTATAATAAATTAATATTTCAAGACATTCATTAAGTTCCCCACCACCCTATTATAAAAGGCCACCACCTCTACCCACTTACTCACACTTTTAAATCCCATTGGATCATCTGAATTCTTCTCAAATAATCTCCCAACATCCCTCCCATACTCCTAGAGTCTACAATTTGGTCATAATTCTATC
The DNA here is from genome assembly GCA_963277665.1 of Viscum album. Classification (NCBI taxonomy): domain Eukaryota; kingdom Viridiplantae; phylum Streptophyta; class Magnoliopsida; order Santalales; family Viscaceae; genus Viscum; species Viscum album. The sequence continues at coordinate 1,959,816,973 of OY728127.1, forward strand.
CTAGAGAGACCTTTTGTGCAAATAAAAAAAAGATACTAAAAAAAGAGGTAATTGTTTTATCACCTCTTCAAAATCCTTTTCTTCTTCTACTTTCTCTTATTATGTTGTTTCAATACTAAAGTAATAAATCCAGTATATTATACATTAATATATGTTACTATAGTTATGGGAAACCTTATACCTCCTCTTATCTATCCTACGAATAACAATATCACCATTCATGTGTATGTACGACTTACCGTCTCCACAACATGGTGTAATTTGTTATTAAACAATACCTAATTTGGATGGGTATAATGGTTATTATAATGGATTTAAATATTTAATATAACATGAAAATTATTCTTTATAATTAACATACCATCCAATTACATACCATTTAACCATTAATTGAATGATATTGTCACTCGTTCGTACGTACGACCTACCATCTCCACGATGCGATGAGATTCATTCTCCACATTAACCATTGAAGAATTATTATAATGTATATATAATAAAGAATCATGAAATATATTACATTATAATGCTACTATATATATATATGTCATTTACCTACATCCATTCAATTCAATAAGTAAACATAAACAACATTCATGCGTACGTACGACGAACCATCTCTATGAACAGTGTATTCAATTTCATTTATCTAGCTATTATATATATATATATAATGAATATATATGATATATAAATAATGTTTTTCATTTTTGAAGTAATTAAATCATGATCTAATTAATATGATATTGAATAACAAGTCAAAACCTGTATGATTAATAAAACGATTATTACCCAAAATGTTTCTTTAACATGAAACTGATAAATGAATAGGTAATATAAAGTCATAAGTGAATTATATATGATATCATAAATATTATTATGGTTCTTTAACAAGTTAATAATATGTTTAAACACAATATACATGTTTTTTGGATACATACCAAGCATATCAGACCTAAGCTAAGGGATAATTTTGCTATCTCATTTTTATTCGAGATTTTTTATAACTAAGTATTTACTGGGGGTATATTTATAATCCATGTTTATGATTTCTAAAAATGTTTTCAAAAAATGTTTAATATTATTCTATGTATTTTTAAAGTAATTTTTACCCATTTTTTATGTTTTCTACATGGTATGGAAGGAATCTTTCTTTCATTTTCCTTACGAGGTATTTTTTGACTTTTTTGGAAAGGGTATGAGAGGAATGTTTTTAAACATACATGGCATGAATGGTTTTTTACATATTTTTAACAACTTATTTACATGAATCTTCCTCTATAAGATTTCAAGTTTATTTTCAACTAAATTATTTCCTTTTAAAATTTCATGTAATTTTGTGAAAAGAATTTTTTTTAAAAAGAAAGAATATTTTCCTCAAGAATTAAGTTCAAGTGTTTTATAAAAATTATTTTCCATATAATATAATGCTCTTTAAATAGAGTTATATTTATTTCCCAATTATTACTACAATTTTATTGTATTAATGAAGGAATGATATTTTTTATGGATTATGTTATGGTAGAATGATGTCAAAAAAACCCCTTTTATTTCTTTGGTTATGCTATGATGAATGATTTATTTTTTTGTGGAAAATGTAAGAATGATTTAATTATGAGATGGGTGGGACTTTTATCTCCATTCAATGCATTGGGTAAAGATTTATATGTCATGATATAGAAATTAATGGAACAATAAGTAAATCTTGTTTAGTAATACAGGGCATGAAGGACATGTAAACCCCATTCAGTAATACATGGTTGGAATGGAAATTAAACCCAATTCAGTAATGGACTTTGTCCACTATGATTGTCTTGGTAGAAATTCCATTCCTAATATGGAAATTATTTTTTGTGGTTATTTATTTTCAACAGTTCCATTTCTTATGCCAATGCTATTTTATTATGGTTAATGCTCTTTTATTATTAATTCCTTACGTACTACCAGTATTAATTTCATGACTCATGATTTTGATATTTAAAATTTATATTCATGATTTTACATTCTTATGTTAAAGGTTTGTTTTATGTTTTCCATGTTTACATTTACTGCACATTTGAGCTCAACCTTTTTATGTTTTCTTTTCCCTATGATATAAAGAAAGGGTTTAGGTAGGAAAACAAAAGGGGAAGTTATTTATGGGAGATATTGAAGATCATTCACCATGTAAGAAGATTATATTCCAAGTTTCAAAATGCACTAAACTAATATATTCATTAGGAATCTGTTTGTTTCATATATCAAATATTCTATAAAAGTAATGTAATGTACATGTATGTCAGTCTTGGGTCATTTGAGTTGGTATTAGAGTGAAGGTTTAGTAAACCTTTGGAAACTAGGAAGGGAAAACATCAATGAGATCCATAGAGATATTTTGAAGGATATTTATATGGATTTCATAAGGATAAGTCAAGTATATAATAAAATCCTAGAGTTTTTGTGATAATCATAAATAAACTAGTATTAAAACTAAGATATCATATGTCGAAAAACTATAAGTAATTTATATTACTTATGTGTTTTTAATCTCTGATACATATTTCTCACACTTTTCTTTATGGTCTTATTAAATAGCCATAACTGTATAAAAAATGGTTAACCATTGAATGTTTCAGATGTGGAAATTATGGTAATAATGAAGATTTATTTCCTAAGTTGAAATATCATGAAGATAATCATGATGATGGCATGAGTATTGGTTATACTGCTAAGGATAAAGAGATTGTAAATGACATGTGAAAGGTATGTGATGTTCTTTTAGTATTATTTACATTAAACTTAAGAAGATTAAGTTTAATAAACTATAGGACATGATTCATATTTTAGGAAAGATGAAGATGATGGATCCTGGTTAATAGTTTAAGAATATATTTGGATGTTTGAGGTGTATATGTTTCGAATTTAAAATATTATATTATATGAATCCTGAAATATATAACTATTTTCAGAATAACTATTTATTTAAGGATTGGAAAGGATATATTTAATAGTACTATGGCGACAGAATAGTGATTTAAGGGTAAGGTGATATATTGGGAAAACAGATGATTAAGGGGAATAAAACCATTAATAAGTTCCTTATGTTAAGATAATGATGTTTTGATAAAGATATTTTGGATTCGATTAAGTAAATTAGATGATGATAGATTCTTGGGAACTAATTATGGAGTTATTGAAAAGTGGGATATTCTATCTTGGATGAAGTATACAACTTTTCGGGACTTATGAAATAAATATAATAAAATTTGGAATAAGGAAACATGCATGTTTTCAATAAGGATATTAGATAATTCAGGTTGTTATCATGACTCAAGAGAATACATAATGAAGGTGTTCACATATTTAGAATGTGACCCACCAGGGATATCTTATGTCATGTGGGGGATTAATGTTATGAAGTGTTTGTGATCATTTTTCTATAGTTTTGGATTTTCATATTTTAGAAGGATTTTAAGGTTGTCAAATTTTTGGAATTTTTAAACATCAGATGATGTTTGGTAGAATAATGTATTATCTCACCATATATGGACTTATGCATGTTTGATAACTTGTGATAACATTTTTTTGATGAAGACGAATAAATGACCTATCATTATAATGAATGATATTATAAATATTCAAGAATAAAAAATTTAACTTGATTTCCTTAAATAAGAGATGAAGTGGAAATTTTTCCAGGCACAGACAACAGTGAGATTGTACCAAAATGAAGTAATTATTTATTCTCATGAAAAAGTCTACAACTTTAGGGAACAGATATTGAAAACCCAAAATGTTATCTTAGTACTTTCTTATCTTATGAATCAGATATTACCATAAATCATCTTATATTTATGGTTTTATAGTTGTTAACTTTCTCCAAACATTGTTCTCAATCACTATCCATCAGAACATGATGGTTATATTTTTCTTCCATATCTATGTTTTCACTTCCCACCTTTGTTCTTCTATGTGGAAACCCAATGATGTGTTAATTTGGGTATCCATTATGTTTCTTACATTCCTTTTTAAAATGAAGTTGTAGTATTCATTTTTATGATGTTCGTTTTTATGAAAGAATCTTTAATGTAGTAAAACTTTTATAACCCAAAAAATATTGAGGGTGAAATTCATTTTAAGGGGGGTATAGTATAACACCCTGATCTTTTATGAGATAGATTATTTTTTAATTTATTTGATATATTGTTCTTTATGATACACCAATATTATCTTGCAATATATGAAAAACCTTATTATCTTGCAGTATATGAAACACTATACTTTGCTTGTTTTACACACAAGAGCGACCTTCCACTATAGCTAGCGTTGTACACAATATAGAGTTTCAGTAAATAGTGATATATTATTAAAATATTATTATTTAATAAGATATAAAATACCCATTATGAATATTATTAACCAAAATTTTAATTTTATATAACATTAACATTCATATAGGTATTTTCTATAAAATTATATAAGAACAAATTCAATTTTTTAGATAAAAGAAATATTTTTCAAAAATGAAGTTTTGCCACCTTTTGATGGCGCACCCATTTTAAATATATTTTTAACACTTTTATCTATTATATTTGACAAAATAAACTTATTATTTGTAAGAGGGACATAAAAATTTACTTTCGTTTATTTTTTGGTATTTTTCTAATAAAATTCATAATTTAATGAATAATGAAAAATACTGCATTTTAATTCAAAAGACCCTTTTCATCTAATTTAGTTATATAGTTAGATTATATTTTTAATTTGTTTTAAAGTGTAACCCAATTATATTTTTATCATTTAATACAATTTTGGTCATTCTAAGTAATTTCACATTTAAATTGGACACAAAAACATGTCCATCTTTTGATAGTTTTTACTTCTTCAAAACCTCCTTTTTGGTTTTAACAACGGGAATTAATTTTAAATTAATTTCTACCAATTATGTGTTTTGAATTAATAAAAATAAATTCTATATTTGGTAATATAAGTTACACATTGGTTAAATAGGTACCTTTTATTTTTGGATATTATGAATAGTAACTTCAGTAATTATTTTTATTTTCCATGGTTAAAGGGTGAATCATGTAAATAAAGATAAAAAATAATATTATAATAATATAAAACTACACTAACACATGTATTAATGATATTTTATGAGATATTTACAACCATGATAATCCTTGGGTCGATTTTAAGAACCCATGTAGTCACTTGGGTGTGATAATGACCTTTTATAATTTTTAATTTAACGAAAAGCGAAATATAACATAAACATGTATCTTTTACTAATTTTTTTTTAATATAGGGATATATAAATGATATATTTAACTATAAATAGTAATTAGAAATATATTTGTATTTACTAAATAATGGTATATTTTTTATAATTTTTATTAATTAAATAAATAAATTTATTTATGACACAATAATGATGCAGTGATTACCTTTTTAATGAATGATTCAAATAAATGATATTATAAAAATTATAATAAATATAATTTTATCATTTTAATTCCATAAAAAAATTATGAATTAATATGACATGTTATATTTGGTTTAAAGATTTTTTTTCAAATTAATCAAATTTTTATGACTTTAAAAGAATCAATTACTAAATAATGTTAAAATTGACATAAATGAGTTTTAAAAAAAATACTATTTTATTAAATGATATAATAGTCCAAAAAATATACGATAAAACCAATTGACTTATTTAATGTTAAAAATGTAATTAATGATCCAATTTTGGTTCTCTTGGCATTTTATAGTAACTATAGTAACCATATATTATGAAAATACAAGAAGATGTGGTAAGAATTTATGTTTTTAATTAAGGGTTAAAGATAAAAGATAAGGTTAATATTGTAACCTAAACTTTTATAAAACTTATTTTTTGATAATATTTAGATCCATCCTTATATTATATTCTAAATAAATTATTTACGGACCATTAGAAACTGAAAATCAATTTATAATAAATTAATATTATAAGACATTCCTAAAGTGACCCTCCTCCATCTTACAAAAGGCCACCACCTCTATCCACTTACTCACACCTTTCAAGCCCCTTGGATCGTCCAAATTCTGGTAAAATAATCTCCCAACATCCATAACTTCCTCCTAGAGGCCACAATTTGGTCATAAGACATCCATAGGGAGAAATTTTGTGCAAATCAAAAGGAGATACACGAAAAATTGGTAATTGTTTTATCACCTCCTTCAAAATCATTTTTTTATTCTAATTCCTCTTCATATGGTGTTCCATAGTAAATTAATAAATACAGTATATTATACATGATTATATGTTACTATAGTTATGGGAAAAACATTATACATCCTTTTATCCATCCTATAAATAATAATATCACCTTCCGTACATACGTAGAGCTTAACGTCTCCTCGTCGTGGTGTAATTTGTTATTCAAGAATAATTAATTTGGATGAGTATAATGATGAGTATAATGAATGTAAATAATGAATATAACATGATAATTATTATTTATAATTAATATACAATACAATTACATACCATTTAACCATTAAGTTAATGAGATTCTTGCTCGGGCGTATGTACGACCTATCGTCTACACGACGCGATGAGATTCATTCTTCACATTAACCATTCATGAATTATTATAAAGTGTATATAATATATATGCATAAAATATGTCACATAATAATTTTAATGGATTTATGTATATATATATATATGTCCTTTAATTTCTTCTTTTCAATTCAATAAGGAAACAGAAACAACATTCATGCGTACGTACGGCGTATCGTCTCCATAAATGGTGTATTCCATTTCATTTATCTATCTATTATATATATATATAATGAATATATATGATATATAAATAATTTTTTACATTATGGAAGTATGAAAATCACGATATAATTAATAAGATCATGAATAACAAGTCAAAACACATATGATAAATAAAACTATTATTACCCAAAATGTTGTTTTAACATGGAATTTATAAATGAATGTGTAATATAAAGTCATAAGTGAATCATATATGATATAATAAATATTATTATTGATCTGTTACAAGTTAAAAATAATTTTAAACACACTACAAAGGAGTTTCAGATACATAAAAAGCATATTATACATAAAGAAAGGGATAATTTTGAAATCTCATGTCCATGTTTTCTAAAATTTTTTCATAATTTTTTTTAATATTATTCTAATCACTAAAAATGTAAAAAACCCTAAAACCTGTGTAAAACCTTATGAGAACCCTAAAAACAAAAAAAAACTTAAAACCTCTAAAAACCTAAAAACCACAACGAACCCAAAAAACCAAAAAACCAAAAAACCCCAAAAAACCCTCAAAATCTATAAAACCATATAGAACCATAAAAATCATAAAAAACCCTAAAATTACTAAAAATGTAAAAACACTAAAAAATATTAAAAAACCCTAACAAAACCTTAAGAACATAAAAACAGTTAAAACTTAAAAAATCTCAAAAACTCTAAAAAACATCAAAACTATATAACTATAAAAACCATAAAATCCATAAAACCCCCTAAAACATTAAAAAACCCTAAAAACCCTAAAAATTCTAAAAAATATATACCCAATAAAACCTTTAAAATAATAAAAACTCTAAAAACCAAAAATAAACTAAAAAAACACAAAAAAACATAAGATCCCTCAAAATCCTCAAAACCCCCAAAAATAGAAAAATTATAAAAAATCCCTAAAAATTCCTAAAAATGTAAAAAATCCTAAAAACACTATGAAAACCATAAAAAATAAAAATACATAAAAATTTTAAAAAACTAAAAAATGCTAAAAATATTTGGAAACCATAAAAAATCCAAAAAACAATAAAAACACCGAAAAACCATTACACTCCCCAAAAACCCCCAAACCCATAAAAATAGTAAAAATTCCCTAAAATATCTTAAAATTTAAAAATATATAAAAATCCCCAAAACCACTATGAAAAACATTAAAACCCTAAAACACTAAAAACCCCAAAAAACCAAAAAATGCTAAAACCCTAAAAAACTATAAAAATACCCTAAAACACTAAATAATCTAAACCCATAAAACCCCTAAAACAATTAAAAAAGAAAAAAACCCTTAAAACCCCACTAAAACCCCTTTTAATTTTCAAAATGTTAAACAACTCAAAAAACCTTAAAACCCCAAAAAACCCCAGAACCCTTAAAAAACCCTATAGGCGAACCCTAAAACCATTAGATCTGGCGACTCTAGCGATTCTGGAGTTCCAGATCCCTCACGATGGAGGCTTCCTCCGAGGTTGAAGACGATGGTAAATGAAGCACCTCCCCCCTCTCTACGGGGGATGACCCTCTCTCATAGGACATATCATCGTTCTCCTCTGCTTACTTGTTACCCTCTTTCCCGAGAACGGTGCTCTGCCCAAAGGTTCCAGAGTTTTTTGAAGGATTTCCGCAACTTCCCCTCTCGATTCTGGAGTTCACTGAGGCTTCGTACCTACACTGCCTGACTCTGGTTGCAAGATTCCTAATGCGGTGACCCCCGTTTTTCACTTTTGATAGGTTTGTTTCGGATATCTAGAACCATAGGGCTCGGGCGACTATGGGCCTGATCGATAGATCCCACATCATGATTCTCTTTTCCACGGAAGAAGACCAAGTCCTTGCCTGGTCAGCGGCTCCTCGGTCATGAAATGGAGCTCATTTCTCCCTCTTTCGGTGGAGCTTTGATTTTCATCTGAAGCGGAGTTCCCCGATTGCTGCTACCTGGGTGATATTTCCTCAGCTTCCCCTTCCCTTTCAAAATATATGTATTATTTCGATGCTTGGGAATTTGGGGGGGAGGTTCCGTTGTGTGGATACTAGGACTAGGTCACTTTGTCATCTAGTTGCACCAAGGGATTTTATTGAAATTGATGCTTCGAAGTCTCCTATGGATGTTGTCTGGATTGCAGTGGGGGAAGAACTCAGGTGGAGGCAGCCTCTCATATTTGAGCAATGGCCGGTTTTCTGGTCTTCCTGTTGGAGTTTTGGGCACAGCGATCACTCTGGAGGCTACTCTGGCACTGTCAGGGGTGGTGGTTCTCTGGCTCGCATGTCCTCTGGTGAGATTATCCTCCCTCTGGTGGAGGTGAAGGGGAAAATGGTGGTGGCTTCCTCCTAACCTCTGAATGATGATGTCCCCTGCTCGTCTGATTTTCTACCTGGAAGTGATTTATAGGTGGCCCTAATGGATTCGAGTGGTTTCATTGTGAGTATGGATGGAGGTGCTGTTGTTTCGGGAAATACAGATGTGGAGTAAGTGCTACTGGCTGAGAGGGATAATCGGGTTTCTGTTGAAGGTTCTCATGGGTGTGGTGACTCCCCTAGGAGGCAGACATATTTAGGGAAGGCTGCTGTGATGGGAGTCTGGAAAGGAAATGTAGAGGATCCCTATTCTTTGGATCTGGAATGAGATGATATAGATGGCTTGAAGGTTAATGAGATCACCGATAGAACCTTTCCAGTAATTGAGGGTGTTGTGATTGATCCAAACAACTCTCAGGTTGCAGCATTGGCTGAGCCTGCTGTGATGGATGTGCTGGTGGCAGATGTTGTAAAGGAGGCAGTGGTTGCTCAGGGCTCGAAGACTGGGGATGAGTGGATCTTGTCTTTAGCTGAGGAAAGGCCTATAGAAGATGAAGAGACCTGGATCCCCAGGGTGCCATACATGAACTAGCGTGATGCCCCTCTGGTTCTATCCGGGTGCCCAGGTGTGGGGGGACCTCACATGAGGCCTGGGTCACCTCCCTCTGACCGCACAAGCGGTGCTGAGGAACCTCCTAGTGGCCAGTTTGGCCATCTGTTGGGAAATTATGGCGACGCTGGTGGTCCATCCACGGACCTGCAGAGGGCTATGGTCCTTCATGGAATACCCTCTGCTGAAGATTTTTGTGTGCAGTTTCATGAGATGATGTGGGTTGAACGAGAAAGGTTCCTGCTTGAGGGTGAATCTGAGAGGCTTGGGGAGAGGTTTGCTGAGGCAGATCACCGGATAAACGCTGCCATGGCCAGGTCAAAGGAAACTGGAGGAGGTGCGGATGCTCCTGGACCCAAATGTCAGAAACGGAAGGCATCATCGGCTGTCAGTGATGGTGTCACTTGCGCGAAGGCGGGTGTTGCAGCTGGATCCACTTCTGCCCCTCCGAGACGAAGACGGAGGAGGGATTACTCTACCCTCCCATATCCCATGGTAACTAGGGCCTCTTCACGAGCTGTCAGACTTAATCTAAAGGTGAATAAGCGAGAGCGAATTTCAATTTCCACAGAGCAAGAGAAGGCTAGGATGAAGCTGCTATCCAGGATTGGCTTACAAGAGGATTTTGAGTCTGGATGGGACTCAACAGACATGGGTGTTGAGCCAGACTTCAGTTTTTCTAATGTGGGCGACGACTTTGGTGTGGGCATGGGGTATCGAGGTGCGGAGCTAGAGGATTTTGGTGGTGATGTTGACTGATCCTCCCCTTGTGTGATTTCTATTTTGGACTTTTTGACTTGTTTGTTTTTCTTTTTGCTTTTCTTCCTTTCTTTCTGTGGCCTTCAGGCTGAGGTCGTAAGGTGTTTTGGGTGTAGATCGGTGGATCCCTCCCCTCCCTTGTCTGAAGTGTCTGTGTCTCTTCTTTTAATAAATTTATTGGTGTGCTAGGAATAGCCTAGACCCGAGCCTTCCTTTTCCCAATAAAACCTCAAAACATCTAAAAATACTAAAAAGACATAAAAGCCTAAAAAACTACAAAATTACCTATAATGTAAAAAAAACTAAAATCCTTAAATCCCTAACAAAACAATGAATACTAAAAACACTTAAACACCTTAAAAACCTAAAACCATAAAATCATAAAACCTTAAAACCCTATAAACCCCTAAAAACATAAAAAACCCCTAAAACCCCCTAAAACCCCTAAAAACCACTAATAATTTTAAAAACCATTTAAACCACTGAAAGTTTTTAAAAAATATAAAAAAACATTAAAAATCCAAAAAAAAAATCACTAAAATCCCAAAAACTAAAAACAATCAAAATCCCTAAAACCCTAAAACTTCAAAACCAAATTCTAAAAAATACCTTATTCTTTTTTAAAACTACAAACCTAGAAAAAACACAATATAACTATAAAAAACTAAAAACACTTAAAACTCCTAAAAACCTAAAAATGATCAAAACCCTAAAAACCCCCCCAATAAAACTCCAAATCCCTTTAAAAATCCTTTAAACCATAGAGAAACATAAAATTATTAAAGAATCAATAAAAATAAATAAAACCCCTCAATACCCCAAAGAAAACCCTAAAAACATAAAAACACTTGAAACCCCTAAAAAATAAAAATAATATTTAAAACATTAAAACCCCTAAATAGACCTTGAAAACAAAAAAACACAAAACCCAAAAAACCAAAAAAACCTCAAAGACATTTAAAACCCATAAAATACCTAAAAACCCACTAAAAGTTATAAATCTATTTAAAACCCTAAACAAAATAAGAAGTCATAAAAAACATAAAACCCAAAAAAACTCAAAAAAATCCTAAAAACACAAAAAACTATAAAAACAAAAAACCCTCTGAATCTCTAAAAAAACTAAAAATCCCAAATAACCTAAAAATCATAAAATTCCTGAAAATTCAATAAAAATGTCAAAAACCTAATAAAATTGAAACCACTAAGAAACACTTAAAAACAATAAAAAACACTTAATACCCCTAAAAGACTCAAAAGCGCTAAAAACCAAAAAAAAAACCAAACACCCAAAGACCCCATCAAAATCCCTAAAAACCATAAAAAACCATTTAAATCCTAAAAATTCCTAATAACACCTAAAAACAAAAAAAACCCTAAAAACCCATTAGAACTCTAAAAACCCTACAAAATTTAAAACCCCTTAAACCCCCTCAAAAAACACCAAAACCCTAATAATAATAAAACCCTAAAACCCATAAAACACCCTAAGAACAATAAAAAACCCTAAAACCCCATAAAATCCCTTAAACCCACTAAAAACAATAAGAATCATTTATACCCCTAAAATTGTTAGAAACTCCAAAAAAATTAAAAACCTAAAAAAATCATAAAAAAACCCTAAAAACCAAAAAATGATAAAACACCTAAAATCTTAAAAACCCTACAAATCCCTAAAAACATTAAAAATACATAAAAATCCCAAAAAAATCCTTATAAAAAAATACACTAAAAACATAGAAAACCCCCTTTGAAAATCATAAAATCCTAGAAACATGTAAAATCCTTAAAAACCAAAAAACCCAAAAAAGCACAAAAACCCCTTTAAAATCACAAGAAATCATAAAACCATATATCGTTAAAAAACCACAAAAATCCTTAAAAACCTAAAAACCCTAGAAAAACTAGAAAACCCCCTAAGAAAACCTTAAAAACCTAAAAATACATAAAACCCCTAAAAACTAAAAACACTAAAAACCCTAAAACCCATTAAAATACCAAAAAAACATTAAAACCCATAAAAACTATAAAAACCCAATAAAACATCTAAATGCTCTCTAAAACACTAAAAAACCTTTACACCCAAAAACATTAAAAAATATAAAAAACTCAAAAATCCCTAAAAACAAAAAAAAACCATTAAACCATAAAAACATAAAAATCATTAAAAACCTTAAAACACAAATAATACTTAAATTTTTTAAAAATATCTAAAAACGTAAATAACCCTAAAATCCAAGAAAAAATCCCTAAAGAACATTAATAACAAAAAAAACTTAAACCCACTCAAAAACCTAATAATAAAAAAACCAATAATTCCCCTGAACCAAAAAAACCAAAAAACCCCTAAAAATATAAAAAATACCTAAAACCCATAAAAAAACTGTTGAATACTCTAAAAACCCATTAAAAGACTAGAAATACTAAAAAAAACCTTAAAAACAAAATCAAAACCACTAAAAACAATATTTTTTTAAAAGTACCAAAAAACCTAAATCCCACTAAAAACCAACATAATCCATAAAAACACTAAAACGCATTAAAATCCTAGGAAGCCATAAAATTTCCTAAAAACATAAAAATCACCAAAACATTGAAAACCAAAAAGAAAAACATAATATCATAAAAACACCTAAAACCCCTAAAACACTAGAATATGATAAACACCCTGAAGACCCTAAAACCCTAAAACCCTCAACACTCTTCAAAATCCATAAAAATCCTAATAATAATAAAAAACTAAAAAGGCACTAAAAAGACATAAAAACATAAAAAATAATAAAAACCCTAAAACAAAAATAAAACCTAAAAAAATAAAAAATAATTAAAACCCTGAAAACCCTAAAACACCCAAATCCCTAAAACCCAAAAATACCCTAAAACCCCTTAAATTCCCTAAAACCATAAAAACACTTAAAACAAAAAAAACACTAAAGACCAATAAAACCCCTAGAAATACTAAATACTCTAATATTCATTTAAACCGCAAATTTTTTTAAAAAAATCTAAAAACTCTTTAAAACCATAAAAAACTAAAAAAATCTAAAAACCAAAAAAACCATAAAACCCTTACAATCCCTAAAACCCCTCAAATTCCCAAAAATGCATAAAAATACAAGAAATCCACAAAATCCCTAAAATTGAAAAAACTGTAGAAATACTTAAAACAATAAAGAAAACCTTAAAAACAAAAAAAATCACTTAAAACCACTTAAAAACATAAAATGAAAAAACCCCTAAAAACCATAAAATGACCGTAAGAACCCTAAATACCCCCACAAATCATAAAAAACAAAAAAACATAAATAACCCTAAAAAACCATAAAAACCCTAAAAATCACGAAAATCTCTCAAACCCCTATAATACCCTAAAAATATTTAAAAACTCTAAAAATATTTAAACTCTTAGAACATAAAAAGAAACTGTAAACCCTCAGAAATAACCTAAAAACTATAAAACCCGTAAAAACCCTCAAAATCCCAAAAAACATAAAACCCCCTAAAAATCCAAAAAAAATCTTACAAATCCCTAAAAACGTAAAAATCTCTAAAAAACCTGAAAACCCTTATGAAAACCAAAAAAACCTAAAAATAAATAAACCCCTAAAAATCGTAAAATTCCTAAAAACCCTAAAAAACCAAATAACTCTAAAACCATAAACCCCTTAAATCCATAAAAACCCATAAAAACCCTAAAACCTATAAAATATAAAAAAACCCCTTTATAAACCCACCAAAATGTTAAAAAACTCTAAATAACCATAAGAACCCAAAAAAATGAAGAAACAAAATCCACAAAATATCTAAAACCCTATAAAAACCATAAAACCAAAAAACCACTAAGAAACCACAAATCCCTAAAAACCCTGAAGAAATAAAAAAACCTAAAAATCCTTGACAATCTGTAAAATTTTAGAAACCCCTAAAAACCTAAAAAATGATAAAAAATTAAAAACCACATAAAAACCCTAAAATCCCTCAAAATTGATAATCATCCAAAAATTAATAATAATTCTAAAATGTCCCTAAAACCACAAAAATGTAAATTTCATAAAAACCCAGAAAAACCATAATAAAACTTTTAAAAACTACAATCCCCTAAAAACCAAAAAACACTAAAAACCCAAAAATATGTTAAAACCAAAATTTCCCCTAAAAACTATAAAAACCACTAAAAAAATAAAAACTCTAAAAACACATAAAATCATCATAAAACACTAAATACTATAAAAAACTCTTTACACCCCTAAAAATGTTAAAAAATTTAAAAAATAACAGAAACCAGAAAAACTAAAAAAAATCCCAAAAAACCCCAAAAAACCTCCAAATCCTAAAAAACATAAAAACACTCAAAATCCCAAAAAAACCTATAAACACTAAAAATCATAAAAAACATAAAATCTACAAAAACATAAAAAAAATAATGGCCCCTATGTGAAATTTAAAAACTGAAGAACTAAAATCCCATAAAAACCTAAAAAATAATAAATAACCTAAAGAAAATTAATGATTTTAAACCCCCTCAAAATACCAAAAATAACCTCAAATTATATAATAATCCTAAAACCCCCATAAAAATATATAGAAAGTAAAAACCCCAAAAAATTAAAAACCCTAAAAAAACCTTTCACACCTAGAAACACTTAAAACCCCTAAAATCCAAAAAATAAAAAAAAAACCTAAAAAAAACTTAAAACTCTTAAAAATAATAAAACCCAAAAATACATTAAAAACCATAAAATCCCATTAAAAATCCTAAAAACCACTATGAACTCAAACAACCCTTTAAAATCCCCAAAATGTTAAAAATTATAAAAACCATAAATAAATCAAAAAATTATAAAAACCCAATACAACCATAAAAAACCTAAAAATATCTAAAAATTCCTAGCACCCCTAAAAACATTATAAAAACTAAAAATCCCTCAAATACTCAAAAATGAAAAAAACTCAAAAAACCTTGAAAACACCTAAGAAAACCTTAAAAACCTAAACACACTTTGGACCCCTAAAAACATAAAGACACTAAATACCCCTAAAAATTCATTCAAACCCCTAACCCCTAAAACCCCATAAATCATTAAAAATCACAAAAAGAGATAAATACAGGAAAATACCACTAAAAACAATAAAAATAATTTAAATCTTTAAAAATGTTAAAATAGTAAAAAAATCTAAAAACCCTAAAAAAGATAATAAAAAACCTAAAACCGAAAAAATCCATAAAAACCCGTAAAAACTAAAAAACCCAAAAAAAACCATAAAAACCCAAAAACCACAAAAACATCTAAAAACCTTTTAAACTACTAAAAATGTAAAAGATATTTAAAAAACCTAAGAAATCAAAAAAAAAAACTAAGAACCAAAAAAACTATAAAAATAATAAAACCCCAAAAACCTCTTAAAATCCCTAAAAATCCGTAAAAACATAAAATTCCCTAAAATACCAAAATAACCCTAAGAAAACAGTAAATAACAAAAAACATGTAAAACCCCGAAAAACAAAAAAACCCTAAAAAAACATTAAAATCATAAAAAATCTTTGAAACTCCATTAAAACATAAAAAACATTAAAACCCCTATGAAAACGCCAAAAACCTAAAAATACCAAAAATTCCTAAAAATATAAAAAATTATAAATACACTAAAAAGACCATAAACCCCCTAAAACCCCATAAAATAGTAAAACCTTCTAAAAATTCTAAAAACCAAAAAAAAACCATTAAAACACTACAACACCACTAAAATCTCTAAAAACCATTTAAACCCCTATAACCGTAAAATACTAAAAAACCATAAAATCACTAAAAAATGAAAAAATAATAAAACCCAAAATTCAATAAAATCCATAATCCCTTAAAAACCCTAAAAACCCTAACCCCCCCCCCCCCCCCCCCCGAACCATAAAATTATAAAAATTCCCTAAAACCCCTAAAATGTAATAAAACCTAAAAACCATGAAAATTCCAAAGAAACATTAAAAACCGTAAAATTCTAAAAACCATTAAAAAACCTAAAAACCTAAAATGACCAAAAACCCAAAAAAACCCTAACACCCCTACAAATCCTCAAAATACCTAAGAATCCTAGAACCCATAAAATCATAAAAAACCAAAAAATTCCCTAAAATATAGAAACCCATAAATAACCCCTGAAAAACCCAAGAAAATCATTAAAACATGAAAAATCTTAAAACCCCTAAAAAATAAAGAAACTCTCAAAACCCTAAAAAACCTTAAATATCCTGAAAATCATTAAAAGACCTAAATAAAAAAAATCATGAAAATACACTATAAAGTCTAAAACACCTTTAAACCACTAAAAACATTATAAAACTCTAAAAACCATCAAAACACTAAAAAAACTAGAAAAAACCAAAAACCCCCAAAAATCATACAAACCCTAAAAACCCTCAAAATACATAAAAACTTAAAAACCATAAAAATTCTACAAATATCTAAAAATCCCTAATAAAGTAAAACCCCCGTAAAATACTATAAACCCCTAAGAAAACCATATAAAACTTAAAACACTTAAAACTCATAAAAACCTAAAAAACGGCCCCCAAAGACCCTAAAAACTATAAAACCCATAAAACCATAAAAACCCGTAGAACCCCCAAATGTATAAAAATTATAAAATCCTTTAAGTCCCTATTTTTTTAAACTCAAAAAAACCATAAAACCTAAAAAACTCAAAAAACCCAAAAAAACTCTAAAACCCAAAAACCCTAAAAATCCTTCAAAACCCTAAAAAACCATAAAAATACCAAAAGGCCTAACACACCAAAAATCCTAAAAAAACCTATTAAAACCTTACAAACCTAAACACACATAAAACCCATAAAAAGCTAAAAAATGTTAAAAATAATAAAAAATCCCAAAACCCTAAAAACCCTAAACCCCTAAAAATCCATAAAAAACCCATACACCCATAAAAATCCTAAAACTCTTAAAAATACATAACAAGATAAAAAACCTTAAAAATACTAAAACCCCCAATGAAAAACTTAAAAGCCTAAAAACACTCAAAACCACTTAAAACCCTAAAAAACATGAAAAACACTAAAAACATCAAATGAGAACCTAAACACTCTAAAAATAATAAACACCCCTAAAACCTTAAAAACCAATAAAAACCTTAAAAACTAAAAATAATTCTAAAAAACCATTAAACCACTAAAAATTTTAAAAGCCTTTAAAAACCCAAAAAACTCTAAAAAATAAAAAAAACTCTAAAAACAAAAAACATAAGAACCAAAAAACCCATAAAAAACCCTAAAAATAACAAAACACTTTAAAAACACTTTCATACCCTAAAAACTCTAAAAAATCTAAAAAAACAAAAAACCCATAAAAAACACAAAACCCCCCTAAAACATAAATGAATATAAAAATCCTAGAAACCATAAAAAACCCTAAAACCCCTCAAAATCCCTAAAAATCCTAAAAACCGTAAAAATACTAAAAAATAAATAAAAATCCATAAAAATGTAAAAAACCTAATAACCAATAAATCCCATAAGAAAACCTTAAAACCCTTAAAATAATTAAAACCTATAAAAAAATAAAAACCCTAAAAACACTAGAAACCCAAAAAACCATAAAAACCTTTAAAATCCGTAAAACCCTAAAAAAGATTGAAATCATAAAAAATCCTAAGAATCCCTAAAAAATCATACAACCCTAAAAACATGGAAAATCCCTAATAACACCGTAAAAACCAAAAAAACAAAAAAATCATTAAAAACCGAAAACACTAAAAACTCCAAAAGGATAAAAACCAGAAAATCCCAAAATAACCTTAAAAACCCAAAAATCCCATACAAACGATAAAAACAAATAAAAAACTAAAAATAATTTAAATATCTAAAAACATTAAAAAACTCTAAAACCCTTAATAAATAAAAAAACCTAAAAGTGAAAATAACCAATACAACCCAAAAAACCCTCAAAATCCCTAAAACACTTAAAAACCCAACAAAATCCAAAAAATCAATAAAATACCTATAATGTAAAAACCCTGAAAACCCCTATGAAAACCTTAAAACCAGAAAATACTAAAAACTCCTAAAAAACCTAAAAATTCTAATAACCATAACAAGCACAATAAATTCCTAAAAACCATAATAACCATAATTACCTTCCAAATCCTTAAAAACCCTAAAAACCATAAATATCCTAAAAAATCACCAAAATACCTTAAAATATAAAAAACCCTAAAAACCTTGAAAACCCATAAGAAAACCTTAAATCCCATAAAACAAGAAAACCCCTAAAATAATAAAAATGTGAAAACCCCTAAAATATGCTAAAAATACAATAAAATTCCTAAAACCACCTAAAAACCATAAACACCCATAACCCATAAAAATCCTAGAAACCAATAAAAACACTAAAAAATGAATAAAAAATCCAAAAAAACTTTAATCCCCTACCAATGTTTAAAAACTATCAAAACCATAAAACATTTAAAAAACTAAAAAAACCACAAAAGCACTCAAAACCATTAAAATCCATAAAAACATAAAAACCAATAAAATTCAATGAACCCCTAAAAATCCCTAAAAACGAGAAAATCAATCAAAACCTTGAAAAAACTAAAAAATATAAAAAACCTAAAAGCACTTAAAACCCCTAAAAACCTAAAAAAACTACAACCACAAAAAACACCAAAAACACCAAAACCCATAATAACTTATAAAAGACCTAAAAAAATTATAACACAGCAAAATACTAAAAACATTTAAAAATAATAAAAAAATTTAAAAACCTTAAAATCTTAGAAAAAGTAAAAGAAACCCAGAAATTTGTAAAATCACTAAAATCCCTAAAATCCCATAAATATTCTAAAAATCCAAAAAAATCCGAAAAACATTAAACATCCAAATTCCGTTGAAAAAATCTCTAAAAACATTAAAAATCTAAAAACACTTAAAAACACTAAAATCCTAAAAATGTCCAAAACCCCAAATAAATAATAAAACCCCTAAAAACCCAAAAACCATAAAAATCTCTAAAATTCCAAAAAACTATAAAAATATGAAAAACAATAAAACCCTAAAACCCTAAAAACCCCTATGAAAACATTAAAATCCTAAAATCACCTAAAAACCTTAAAAAACATAAAACCCATAAATAATATAAAAATGCTAAAACATTAAAAAACCCTAAAGGAACCTAAAAACCATAAAAACACATAAAACCTTAAAACCCAAAAAATAAACTAAGAACCACAAAAAACAATAAAACCCTTTAAACCCATAAAAATGTTTAAAACTCTATAAAACCATTAAAACCATAAAAAACTAAAAGATAATAAAAACCCTCAACACCCAAAAAACACCCAAACCCCCCAAAACACTAACAAACCATAAAAATCATAATAAATCATTGAATTATCTAAAAATGTAAAAACCATAAAATCTCTGAAAACCCCTTAGAAATCCTTAAATAATTAAAACCACTTAAAACAACTAAAAAACCAAAAAAACCAAAAATTGCTAAAAATATAAAAACCCTCAACACCCTTAAAATCATTAAAACATCTAAAAATCCTATAAAACACTAAAAATCCCAAAATAAATAAAAAAAATAAAAAAAATAAAAACATAAACAACCTTAAGATAGAATTAAAAACCTAAGACACTTAAAACCCTAAAAACCCAAAAAAATTCTAAAACCCCTAAAAATAATAAAAACATAAAACCCCATAAAATCCCTAAAAACCCACTTAAAACTCTAAAAACCCATTGAACCCCAAAAAACTAAAAAACTCTAAAAACCTTCAAAACCATAAAAAAATTAAAAAACGCGAAAACTCCAGAAAATCATAAAACCGTAACATCATTAAAATCACTAAGAACCACAAAAATCCAAAAAAAAACTCTAAAATACCAAGAAATGTAAAAAAGCCAAAAAACTCTTAAAAACCCCAATAAAAAATTCAATACCTAAAAACACTTAATACCCCTAAAAACCCTAAAAATTATAAAACCATAAAATCACTTAAAACACTAAAAACCTCTAAAAATGATAAAACTCCTAATACTATAAAATCCTCTAAAATTCATAAAAACTATAAAACTCTCTATAAACTCTAAAACCCCTTTGAATACCTAAAACCATTATAAAACTTTAAAACCCATAAAAATCATAGAAAAAACATAAAACCCTTAACCCCCCAAAAAACACTTAAAACCCATATAAAAACCTAAAAGCCTTCAAATTCCATAAAAATAGTAAAACTAATAAAATTCCTTTTTTTTAAAAAAAATTCCCTAAAAATGTAAAAAACCATAAAAACCAAAAAACACTTAAACCCCCTAAAAACCAAACAATTATAAAAATTATAAAAACCCCAAAACCCCTAAATTTCATAAAACCCCTAAACCCCATTAAAATCCTTTAAACCAATAAAATTCCAAAAAACACACTAAAAACTCAAAAAACCCTTTAAACCGCATGAAATTTTAAACACTCTAAAAAACCCTAAAACCACAAAAATTCAAAAAAAACCAAAAAACCAAAAAAAATCAAAAAAAAAATTAAACCCTAAAAATATATAAAAACCTAAAATCCCTAAAAACCATAAAAATGATAAAAATCATAAAAGGCCCTAAAAATCCCTAAAACTGAAAAAATCCCTAAAACTGAAAAAATCCCTAAAAACCATTAAAACCCCTATGAAACCATACAAAACTAAATTCAGATAAAATGCATAAAAACCATAAAAATGGCCTAAAATCTAAATAAATCATAAAACCCCTAAAAATTTCTAAAAACACACAAAATCCCAAAAACCACAAAAAATCCTCAAAACTCCCTAAAAAATCCTAAAAATGTAAAAACCCTAAAAACTCTGAAAACCCCCAATAAAATCATTAAAAACTAAAAACACTAAAAACCAATAAAAATCAAAAAAACATTAAATAAACCTAAAAACTAAGAAAAACCTAAAACCATTAAAACATTAAAAACAGATAAATCCTTAAAAACCACTAAACACTATAAAAACACATTAAACCCCTACAAATATGAAAAAATATAAAAAAAATTATAAACCCTAAAACACATAAAAAACACTTAAAAATACATTAAACCCTTAAAAACTCTAAAAACCCCTAAAAACCCTAAAACCCAATAAAAATCCAAAAAAATCCAAAAAAATACATAAAAATGTAAATACCCTAAAACGCGCTAATAAAACCCAAGAATCCAATGAGAAATTAAAACCCATAAAACCTAAAAAAGGATAACACCCTAAAAATCCCCAACCCCTTAAAACCCTAAGAAAACCCTAAAACCCTCAAAATTCCTAACAAACTTGAAAAACCATGATGATCATAAAATCCAGAAAAATCACTAAAAGGTAATGACTTATAAAACTACAGAAAACTATAAAAACATAAAAACACATAAAAACACTTAAAACACCTAAAAACCTAAAAATGCTAAAAAACAAAAAATCCATAATATGACCCTAAAAACATTAAAACAACTAAAAACCATAAAAATATATAGAAACCATAAAAAATACCGAAAAACCAAAAAACCAATAAAACTTCTAAAAATAATTTAAAATCCTAAAAATGATTAAAAACTATAAAATCCCTTTAAAACTATAAAATATTAAAAAATAGTAAAAATCCCAAAAAACTATAAAAACCCAAAAAAACCCTTCAAAATCTCTGAAATCCTGAAAACCCATAAAAATTCTAAAAATTCCCTAAAATTCCCTAAAAACCTAAAATACAATAAAACCCAAATAAAACCTAAGAAAACCTAAAAACCCTAAGAACACTAAAAACCATAAAAAAATATAAAAGTGTTAAAAACCCTAAAACCCATTAAAACCCCAAAAAACCATATAATCTCCTAAAAATCATAAAATATACCTAAAAATCCCTAAAATGTAAAAAATCTAAAAACTGTAAAAACCCTAAAAACCTAAAAACACAAAACCCCCCAAAAAAACTAAAAATTCTAAATAACCTAAAAATCCAAAAACACTAAAAACCATAAGGGCTAAAAACCTTCTATAACACAAATAACCCATAAAAACAATAAAAAAATAATACAAAACCCCTTGAGAACCCAAATATATTTAAAAAAAATTATAAAACACTTTTAAAACCATAAAAACAAAAAAACCAACAAAAAACCATAAGAACCCTAAAAACCCCAAAAAATCCCTAATACCCTCTAAATACCTAAAAACCATAAAACCCATAAATAACATAAAAGAGTCACTAAAAATCTCTAAAAACATAAAAATCTCTAAAAATACATAAAACCCTATGAAAACTGTAAAAACATAAAACCCCTGAAAACATAAAAAACACTGAATCCCTAAAACCGTAGAAACCTTAAAAACACTAAACCCTCAAAATCCATAAAAAACCTAAAAATCATAAAACCATAAAAATCCTTAAACTTAAAAACCCCTAAAAACCCAGAAAAAAATAAGAAAACCATATAAACATTAAAAAATAAAACCCCTAAAAACCTAAAAATGCTAAAATCCCTAAAAAACCTAAAAGACCCTAAACCCCTAAAAACCATAAAAAACCATAAAAACCATAAAACCCCTAACAATTTTATAAAACCCCATAAAAATCCTAAAAAATGCTAAATGTTCTAAAACCCCTTTAAACTGCTAAAAATTTCAAAAACTATAAAAGACCATAAAACCCTAACTACTCAAAAATTCATAAAAACCCAAAAAACCCTAAAAATCCAAAAAACCCAAAAAAACCATACGACCCTTAAAATCCCTTAAAACCCTAAAATCCATAAAAATACTAAAAATCATTAAAATCACTAAAACCATATAAAACCCTAAAAATTTGGAACCCCTAGGAAAATATTATCAACCTAAAACACTTAAAACATCCAAAAAACCAAAAAATGATAAAATTTCATAAAACCCCCTAAACATATAAAAACCATAAAAACCTCTAAAAACATAAAAAAATAAAACCCCATAAAACACCTTAAAATGGATAAGAACTATAAAATCCATTTAAAATCAATAAGACTTTAAAAAACATTAAAAAACCATAAAACCCTATGAATATAAAAAAATCATATAACCCAAAAAAAACCATCTAAATCCTAAAAACCATGAAACCCCTTTAAAAACTCAAAATAACTAAGAACCCTAAAAACCCATAAATTTCTAATAAATCCATAAAATTTTATAAATATGTAAAAAAACTAAAAAACATGAAAACACTAAGTAAATATTAAAAACCTAAAAAAACTTAATACCCTTAAAAATATTGAAAAGGATAAAAACCATAAAAAATCTAAAAACCCAAAATCCCTAAAAATACCTTAAAACCATAAAAATATTATTAAATCCCTTCAAATAAAAAAAACTTTTAGAAATCATAAATACCTTGAAAACCATTAGAAAACCATAAAAACCTAATATATATAAAATCCATAAAAAATTGTAAAACATTAAAAATGCAAAAAGACCCTAAAATTACTAAACCCCCCCTAAAACCCATAAAACCATAAAAACACTGTAAAAACACTAAAAAATCTTTCAAACTTTAAAAACAACTAAAAACTATAAAAAACCATAAACCACTAAAAACTCAAATAACCCTAAAACCTAAAAAAACTTAACCACCCTAAAAACCATAAAACCCACCAAAATACCTAAAACACTTAAATCCCAAAAAAATACATAAAATCAATAAAAATATCTAAAAATTTAAAAACACTATAAACCTTGAAAAATATAAGAAATATTTGAAAACCAAAAAACACTTAAAACCACTAAAAAATAAAAAATTTCAAATACCCTAAAAGATAATAAACCCAAAAACCCCCTAAAACCATAAAAATCCTTTAAAACCTTAAAACCCCTAAAAAAGCACATAAAACCCCTAAAAACTAGAAAAAAATCATAATCCCTAAGAACTGTAACAACACTAAAATCCTTAAAAATCCATAAAACCCTAAAAACAATAAAAGCCTGAAATTCATAAGAATACTTTAAAATGTAATCACTATAAAACCCTGAAAGACCCAAAAAAAACCTTAAATAACTAAAAATACATAAAACCACTAAAAACATAAAAATTATAAAAATTATAAAAATAGTAAAAGATGCCAAAATCGACTAGAAAATATAAAAACTCCTAAAACCATTAAAAACCTAAAACCCCCAAAAAACACTAAAACTCACTAAAAACTCTAAAAAACATTAAATTCCAAAAAAACATTAAAAACACTAAAAACCATCAATATCTTAAAAAGTATAAAAATCCCAAAAAACCCAACAACACCATAAGAACCCTAAAACCATAAAACCCCCTAAAACCATAATAACCCCTAAACCCCTTAAAAAGGTTATAACCCCTTTGAAAACCTTAAAAACCTAAAAACACTAAAACCCCATAAAAAATCTAATAACCCAAAAAATCCCTTGAAGTCCCTAAAAACCTAAATACCCATAAAACTCCTATAATATCCATAAAATACATAAAAACCCATGAAAAAACTAAGAAATACTTAAAAACAAAACCACATAAAACAACTAAAAATATTGAAAATGATAATAACCCTATATTCCATGAAACCCTAAAACCATTAAAAACCCCATAAACAATAAAAACATTAAAAAATAAAAAGGAACTATAAAAACCCAAAACCCCCTAATATCTCGAAAAAACTAAAAAAGAAAAATCTATTAAAATAAAAGGAACCAAAAATCCCCCAAAACCCTCAAAATCCCCCAAAACCATAAAAACTATAAAAAATCCTTAAAATTATCAAAAATGTAAAAACTCCTAAAAAACATTAAAAATCCTAAGAAAATCTAAAAAACCTAAAAGCATTTAAAACCCCAAAAAAAACAAAAAACACAGAAAGAACCCTAAAAATGTAAAAATCAAAAAACCCCTCAAAATACCTAAAGCCAATAAAAACAAAAAAAAATCCTAAAAATCCTAAAAATCCATAAAAATGTAAAAAAAATTAATATATGAAGAACCCTAAAACCTTGTAAAAACTGTCCAACAATCTAAAACCCCTAAAAACCAAAAAACCCTAAAATACCCTAAAACCCTTCCTTGTGAAAAAAGACCCTAAAAACACTATAACACCCTAAAAACTCTAAAATCTCCTAAAACCCTTAAAAAACCCTAAAATACCATAAAAATTATAAAAAACCTAAAAATAATTTAAAGCCCTGAAATCATTAAAATACTATAAAAACCATAAAACCTATGAAAAACTCAAAAAAAAACCATAAAAACCATAAAACCCAAATCACAATTAAAAAACCATAAAAACCAAAAAACCCTGAAAACTATAAAAACCCATTAAAATCATAAAAAATCCCTAAAAATGTTAAAATCCCTCAAAATTATAAAATTCATAGGAAAAACATGAAAATCCATAAAAACACTAAAACCCATAAAACCCCATAAAATCCTCAAAATCCATAAAAACCCTACAAAACCATAAAAATTCAAAAGATCCCAAAAAATGAAAACACCCCTATAAACGCTATAAATAAAAAAAACATAAAAACCTAAAAACTGTTAAAACCATAAAAAAATTAAAACACTAAAAATGCCTAAAAACCCAGAAACCCCTCAAAATCCCAAAAAAACTTATAAACCTCGAAAACCAAAAAAAAGACATCGAAATCAATGAAAATGTAAGAAAACCCTAAAAACGAGAAATCCCCTTATAAAAACATTGAAAACCTAAAAACAAATAAAGCACCAGAAAACATAAAAAATTCTAAATACCCTAAATACCCTAACAACCCAAAAAACCAAAAATCTAAAAAACTAAAAAACCCTTAAATCCTTAAAAATCATTTAAAACCTAAAAACCCCACTAAAAACTCTAAAAACCATTTAAAAACCTAAAAACAGTAAAAAATCTGAAAAACCATAAAAAAAACTAAAAACTCAAAAAAAAAAAACACCAAATGACCAAAAATACCATAAAAACAAAAAAAAACTCTAAAAAACCATAAAACCCACAAAAACTCTAAAACACCGTAAAAACCATCAATAATCCAAAAACCATAAAAAATTCAAAAAACAAAAAAAAAATACCTACAAATGTAAAAAACCCTAAAACCCTAAAAATACCTTAATAATACCATAATAACCTAAAAACACCTAAAACTAATAAAAAACCCAAAACATTAAAACCCCAAAAAATCCCTCAAAACCCTAAAACCCTAAAATCCCTCAAAATATCTAAAAATCCTAAAAACTCATAAAAATCCTAAATAATCCCTAAAAATCCCTAAAAATGTAAAGGACCTAAAAAACCCTAAACACGACTAAGAAAACCATAAAAAAAAACACTTAAAACCCCTAAAAACCTAAAAACATTGAAAACTATAAACGACCCTAAAACCCTTTAGTTCCCCTAAAATAAAAAAACCTCTAAAACCATGAAAAACCATAAAAAACCACAAGAACCATAAAATACCTTTAAACCTTAAATATTTAAAAATCTATAAAACCATAAAACCCTAAAAAACAAAAAAACCCTAAAATCCAAGAAAAACCATAAAAACACTATACCCCCTAAAACACCTAAATATCCCTAAAACCCCTAAAAACCAATAGAAATTATAAAAGTTCCCAAAATATCCCAAAAACGTAAAAACATAAAAACCCTAAAAACACTTAAAACTTATAAAAATCTAAAAACCCTAGAGACATAAAAAAACCCTTAAAATATGTAAAAACTATAAAAACATAAAAATCATAAACACCCCCTAAAATCCCTAAAAATAAAAATTCTAAAATACAGAAAACAGATTAGAAACCCATAAAATATAAAAACACATAAAAACCATAAAACACTTGAAAATATAAAACCCCTAAAATAATAAAAACCCAAAAACCCATAAAGTCCTTGAAAATCCCAAAATCTCCATAAAAATCCGAAAAATCACTAAAAATCACTTAAAACATAAAACCCCCAAAAAAACCTCAAGTCCCTATAATAAAAAATTTAAAAACTAAATCACTAAAAACAAATAGGGAAGGAAGTCGCGAGGCTAGAGTAGTCCTGACCCCCAAAAATATATAAAAATAAAAAAAGACAAACAAACAAAGAAGGGTTAGTGAAGTGACCCACACCAAAGTCCGAAACCCCACATAGTATTGTCCAAAAGACCCAAAATACAAAAGGAAAGACAACTGCAGACCAAATTCACCATCACCATGATTATCTCCATTAGCACCATAGCCCGAGGAAGCATCTGATACCACCAACTCCCATTTAGAAGATTCATATTTCTTGAGGAAGACTGCACTATATTTCCTAAGTTCCACATTTGGCTTCACTTTTCTAGACCATTCTTGCCTACCATGGGTATCTCCTTCACAATTTCTAGCCTTGGAGGAGGCCCTAGTAGCCATTGGCCTAGGAAGGTAGGAATAATCCCTCCTTTCCCTCTGTTTCACTGGAGGATCACTTATCACCTTGGCCTTTCTGTGAGCTGTATCCGCAGGAACAACCATGTCGCCCTGCCTGCCACATTCTGGAACAGACCACTAATTTATCTTCTGATTACAGCTAGAGGAACCAGAAATACCCATCATCTCATACTCCCTCTTGATCCTAGCCAAGATGGCGTGCATCAGGTCATCACAGTCCCCAAAAATTTCTCATATCCTTATGTGTTCATCATTCTCATTCCCGAGAAAGACCAACGGTTGTAGATCTAGATTTTGGAAGATATATTTTTGATGCTACTCAAGAGGGATTTTTGAATAGTCCAACATAATCTGATCAAATAGCTCCACACAGGGGAGAAACTTCTCGAACAAAACAAGAGTTGAGCTTAGATCAGGTGGCTCAATGCTCCTCCTATCAGTGTGGAGGCTATCAGACTGTTGCTCAGGCTGAGGGGCATCACTCCGACCAATTCCAGGCATAACAGCATCAGTCAGCACTTGCTCGGACGAATGCATAGTGGGAAGGGGGTTTTCCACTCCCAAGACCCTCAATCCATCCTTAGAGGAAGAAAGATCTGCATCCTAAAGTTC
The DNA here is from genome assembly GCA_963277665.1 of Viscum album. Lineage (NCBI taxonomy): Eukaryota > Viridiplantae > Streptophyta > Magnoliopsida > Santalales > Viscaceae > Viscum > Viscum album. Next base: position 1,959,845,479 of record OY728127.1, read on the forward strand.
ATCAGTATTAGCCGCCACATCCTGCAGTTCCTGACCCACCAGAACCCCTTCCTCAATTCCCACAGAGTATAAAGGATCCTGTCCCGTGAACCAATTCGAGGTTAAGAGCAGCTCATGTCCACTTCCTTGAACAACTGCTAGAGGGCCTGATGAAGTCTCCCTCTCCGTCCCATGGAAAGTGGTTCTTAATTTCATGCTCCTATACCGAATAGGGTCAACCTGTAAGACCACAACCCCTGATTCACTAGGAGTGTCATCCCCCACTTTAGGCGAGGAATCAACCCCAGTCCCAAGTCACCCTTCATTCTCTTTAAAATGTCATTGAATGAGGTTTTCCCTCAGCACCCTGCTGGTGGAATGACCCCCCTTCCTCCACCTTGCCATCCCTTCCAGCACCCAACAGAGAGTCCCTCAGGCCATCATTTCTCACCTCTGGATCCCATGTTGAGCTCATCTTTGTGGAAATGACTTCATTGCCGCACCCAACCACCAAACAATCACTACATCTGTATTCCCTTTTCATATGACGATGTGTAAAGCATGAGACACAATAATTCACCCATGATTAGAACACCACCAGCTTCCTCCACCAGAGCTCTTCACCAATTTCAATCAAGACAAAGTCACCAGGATCCTTTGAGATGTCAATTTCAACACAAACCCTCAGGGAAACTGGATGATAGAGTTCCCTGGTTCTACTATCCACACACGGAAACCATCCAACCAAATTTCCCAATATAGTAATAATGGACAAGTTTTGAAAGGGTAGAGGGAGTTTAGGAAACCTTCCCAAATTTCCATCAGTGGGGAATCACGATTTAGATGGAAGTTAAAGTTCCACTGGAAGAGGGAAAAGTGAGGGGCATCACACCTGTGAGAAGCTGTTGACCTGGCCAGAATAAGATCTTCCTATGACAAGAACCAAATAAAAATGTGACTGGTGTTGACCAAGACAACAGTGGTGCGATCCCTGAGATCCCAATGCTTGAACACAAATGTATCAAATACATCAACCAAGGGACGCTAGTTCAGAAACCTGGCTACCAGGGTCAGGTTATGGAGGTCAGAGGCCTTGTTGAACTCTGCAATTGACAGTGGAAGCTTCTAAAACCTTCGTGAAAACCCAACACCTTATGGTAAAGTTCAATCCGCATGAAAGCTGGAAGCGAGTTAGGATCCGAGAAAGGTAAGAATCTTTCATTAACAGGGGCAGAGACGGCCCCTCCCCCATAGAGGGGAGGCCAGGGCACATCCATCAGCATCGTCTTCAAGCTAGCAACGAATCAACCACACTAAAAACACCTAAAAACACCTAAAAACATAAAAAAACTCTAAAACCACTAAAATCCCATAAAGTACCCTAAATTGAATGAAAACCCCTAAAACCACTAAAACCCATAAAAATCCCCGAAAAACCCAAAAACACCAAAAAAATATATTAAAAGATCTAAAACCTAGATAAAATAGTAAAACATTACAAAAGTATAAAAAAATTCTGAAAACCCAAGAAACCTCAAAAAACCCTAAAATACAAAAAACATACATAAAACCTCTAAAACCCCCAAAAACCTAGAAAACCCCGAAATGTCCCTAAAACCCCCAAAACCCATTAAAATACTAAATAGACATAAAACCCTAGAAACATAAAATACCCTAAAAACCTAAAAATCCATAAAAATCCAAAAAAAACCAAAAAACCCTAAAATCCCTCGAAATCATTAAATACCCTAAAAACCAATAATATCCTAAAAATCCCAAAAAAATCCCTAAAAACTCAAGAAACCCTAAAAAATCTGAAATCACCAAATAAACCCTTTAAAACTGAAAAACACTAAGAACCTATAAATACATAAAAATGGTAAAACCCCTAAAAACTGTAAAAGACCCTAAAACACAAAAAACCATAAAACCACTAAAAGGCATAAAAACCCTAAAACCCCATCAAACAGTAAAAAATCACTAGAAACTATAAAAACCATTTCAACCACTAAAAATATTTAGAAACACTAAAAAAATAAAACCTCTAAAAAATCTAAAAACCCTAAAACACCAAAAACTATAAAAACCGTAAAAACCTAAAAAACCCCTGAAACCCCATAAAAACCCAAAAGACCATAAAAAAAATTAAAATGAAGAAAAACATAAAAACCCTAAAAATCATGAAACCCCTAAGAAAATAGTAAAATCATAAACACACAAACATGCAAAATAGATAAAAATCCTAAAAATTATAAATAACTAAAAACCCATTAAAAACCTAAAAAGACTAAAAACAGTAAAGTCCCTCAAATCCCTAAAATCCTAAAAATCCTAAAAATCCCAAAAATCCCTAAAAACATTAAAAATGTAATGACCCTAAAAAAAAGTTAAAACCATAACAACCTAATAAATCTTATAACCCATAAAAACTAAAAACTATTAAACATTAAAAACCTAAATATATCGTAAATCCCATAACAACTCCTAAATCCACAAAAACCCGTAAAAACATAAAAAATCCTACACCACCATAAAATTCCTTGAAATGAACTAAAAACCCATTAAACCCCTAAAAACATTAGAAATCCCTTAAAACCTATAAAAATTTTAAGAAAACTCTAAAAAACCCAATAAAAAGTAAAACCCTAAAAACTAAAAAGCCCCTCAAAATCACTAAATACCCAAAATATAATAATATTCCAAAAAATCCTTAAAAAATATCTAAAAATGTAAAATACCCTAAAAACCCAGAAAAATTCTAAGAAAAACATAAAATCCTAAAAACACTTAAAACCCAAAAAACTTAAAAATGATAAAAAACCTAAAACCCTATAAACCATAAAAACCCCCAAAATCCCTTAAACCCCTAAAAAATCCTAACAAATCCAAAAAAGACTATTTGTTTTTAAATGTAAATAAAAAATGAAAACCATAAAAACCCTTAATAAAACCTCAAACCCAAAAAATCCCTGATGTGGCTGTGGTGGGTCGATTTGTTTCCAGAAGTTGGTTTGCAAGCATCAGTTGGTAGTTGGTGTTTGTTTCCTTGGTGTCAAAGATGGATGAGATGTTGGTTCGTGCTACATGGGTGTGGTGGTGGCCATTAAATATCATATATTCATACTCTGTATTAAGGATGTGAAGAAAAAATTCATCTTTTTTCACTTGGATTCATTTTTGGTTCTTTTATGATGGCTTGTGTGTCTTGGGCCTCAGTTTCGTTTCATTTCCTTTATTTGTTTTGTATGTCATTTTTGGCCTTTGAGCCAAAAAATTCACCCCTTGGGTGTTCATTATTTACTTCACCCACTTTTCATTTTTTTATAGAATACCTTTTATTTTCCTTGTAAAACAAACGTTAAAAACTCTAAAAACCATGAAAACTATAAAGAAACGCATAAAAACCCTAAAAACCCAAAGAATCCATAACACCCTAAAACCCTACAAATCCCTAAAAAGCATAAAAACATATAAAGTACAATAAAACCATAAAAAAAACTTAAAATATATAATCCCTAAAAACCCAAAAAACCCCTAAGAAAATCATAAAAGCCAATAAACACTAAAATTCCTAAAAAACTAAAAATTATAAATACCCTTAAAAATAATTAAAACCCCTCAAAATCCAAAAAAACCATAAACACCATAAAAATAAAAAAACCCCCTAAAAACACATTAAAAATAGAAAATCCTAAAAACCCTGAAATCCCTACGAAAGCTTAAAAACATAAAAACACTTAAAACCACTAAAACACTAAAAATGCTAAAAACGCTAAAACCCCCCAAAAAATACCCTAAAACCCCTACAAATTAGGAAAACCCATAAAATCCATAAAACCCTTATAAACCATAAAAAATATTAAAACCCACTAACAAATGTAACAACTCTTTAAACCCCTAAATAGTTAAAAAAACTCTAAAAATAGATAGAACACAAAAAAAATAAAAAACCATAAAACCCCCAAAAATAAAAAAATAATAAAAACCCTAAAAACACTTTGAACCCTTAAAATACCTGAAAACCATAAAAAACTATCAAAATGAAAAAACTTCATAAAATTCCCATAAAACACAAAAACACCCTAAACACTATGAGAAACCTTAAGAAAACCTAAAAACCTAAAAATGCATAAAACACCTAAAAAACTAAAAAACTCCAAAAATAATAAAATTCCAAAGAACCCATAAAACACTTCAACATACCTAAAAACCATAAAAATCTTAAAAAACACTAAAAAACCCTAAAAACAAAAAAACCCTAAACCATGAAAAACTCTAAGGTAACTTAAAAAACCAAACAACTCTAAAAATCCCTAAAACCCTAAAAATGCTAAAAACAATAAAAACAATAAAAACTCACAAAAGGTCCCTAAAACACCAAAAAACAAAGAAACCCCATTAAACAACCAAAAACATTAAAAAACCTTGAAAACCTAAAAAGCCACTAAAAACACTAAAAATACCTTTAAAACCCAAAAAATATTTAATAACTCTAAAAAACCTTTAAACCCAATTTTTTTTAAAACCCTAACACCCCAAAAAATCCATAAAAACAGTAAATACAATATAAATCCTCAAAATCCCTAAAAACCATAAAAACTATAATTTTTTTAAAAAATCCATAAAAATTCATAAAAACTTAAAACCACCAGAAAACCCTTATTAGACCTTAAAAAACACATAAATCCCATAAAAACCTAAAAATACTAAAAATACTAAAAACACTAAAAATAATAAAAACCCTTAAACCCCTCAATATCTATAAATTTTCTATTGTTCCATGAACTTGTTTGGTTTGGAAGAGGGTGTCCCCTACTATATTTTCCATTAATATTTGGTTAATCATTCTAAAAAGTCAACTTACTCATGATACATTTCGTCATTGTGGTTTTTCCTTCCCTTATCATTACTAACTTTTTGAATTGAGTGATTAGAATATGGGCCACTTATTTTTTCAACTATTCCTTCTCTTTTAAGATTTGGATATCCTTTTTGATGTTATTGAATATTGATTTTTTGGATTTCACTTTCAATGAAATAATTTATTGTTCTTTATGTAATTCCTTTGGGGATTCTTTTCATCTACCTTGGGTAGTCTTAGGGAGTCCAATTTAGTGTATATTATTTGGAAGGAAAGAAATGATCATATACATGGTTCCTTCACCCACTAAGGGAGTTTTATTTTGATTAATTTTTAGCATGTTATTATATATAGACTCTATTATTTCAATCTGTTTTCGAATATCAAGGGTAATCAGGAGATGGCTTAGAGATGGAATCTTTTAGGTTATTTTCTACAGGGTTGTTGAATTTTTATTGCTATTGGTTTTTCATCTCTACTTGGTCATGTTTCTAGTGGTTATAGTTTCTTTTTATTTCTTTCAGGTTTCTTGTTTTTGGTTTTTTATTGGATGGGTGATGGTCATGAGTTTCATTGTTCTGTTATAGTGTTTGATGGTTGTAAGGGAGAAGGGCCATCGGGTTGGAGGAAGACTAGTCTTTCAGTGCTTTGATAATTGTAGTGTTATGATTGTTGGAATTTTTTATTAGTTTACATGGGAATATATTAGATGTTTCTCATTTTATATTAGGTTAAACTATTGGTAGTTGGGGCTTAGTCTACCAATTTTTTAGTCCTAAAGGTTTCCTTGTTTTTGGTTTGGAGGTGTGGGATACTGAAGATCTTAGGGTCAGTAGATATGGTTTGTTATGGTGATTTTGTGAGTGTGTATAACATAGTTTGGAGGAGGTTTTTTCTTGTTGGTTTGTTGGTTAAGAAGATAGTTTGGAGTATTATAGTTTTTACTGTTTTGATTGTATGGATGGCTAGTTTTTGTGGGTCATCTTTGTGATTTCGAGCTTCTGGAATAGGAAATTCAACTTGAAGATACAAGGAGTTGTGTTTGTTTCTTGGTGGTGCAGGTCTGATTTAGTGGGTTATTTTTTGGGTGGGAGTAGGAGATGTTTTTTGGTTCTAGTGTGGGGTGTTCTATCTCCTATTCTACTACTACTAGAATTGTGTTTTAGGTGCTTCATTTTTAGTGCTACTTTGGTTTTTTTGGTTGGGTTACTTTGATGAGATTATGGCTGTTTGTGGTTTCTCCATTCCTACTGTTGGGATTTCTCTATTTCATTCTATGATAGGTGATGGTATCTATTTTGTATTATTTTGTTTCATTGTAGGTTTGGTTGGGATCAGTTTAGTACTAGTATGAGTTTGATCTTTCATACTTGTATAGTTTGGGGTGGCAGGATGGTTTAGTTGGTTAAAGGGTTACATTAAGATTTTTTGGGTTATGGTTAGTTATTGTTGGTGCATGGTGTTTCAAAGATTATTTCTATTGGATAATGTATTTTTGGTATACTGGGGCCTTTATATGTGCGGTGGTTTTATTTCTAGAGGGGTGTTTTTTGGAGGTGATTCGTGTGGGGTCCTGAGTTGGCTTGGTCTAATTCTGTTTTTGTGTAGGGATCTGGTTAGAGCGTGCTTGATGATCCAGTTGGAAGCATGTTTTTGGGTGTGCGAGTGTGTGTGGCTAGTCATGTGTTTGTGTGTGTGAAAAGTTGGTGTATGTGTTGACATGTGTTCATGTGTGTGTGTGTGGGTGGTGGTGTGTGTGTGTGTGTGATTATTGTTATATTTATTTGTTTCTTCTTCATGTCATTAAATATTATCCCTTGGTGTGCATATTGGATTTGTTCCTAAGAGCTGTGTGGTAGGCTCTTGTGTTGTTGGTTTCTAGATAGATTACTTTTTCCTAGAATCCATTGGGTTCTTTTTCTTTGATGCATGTTTATTGTCCTTGTCTATGGTATCCCTTAGAGTGCATGTTTGCTTGGTGCTTGGGAGATTCTATGATTCCTTCTACTTGTTTGGTGGGGGGGGGGTGTGCTGGGATTTTTGATGTTGGTCATTGTTCGCTGTCCTTGCCTGCTGAAAAAACATTAAAACCCCTAAAAAAACCCATAAAACCATAAAAACATTATATCCCCACAAAATCCCTAAAAATAATAAAAAATCATAATATACTAAAAAATATATAAAAATACCTAAAACGTAAAAAATCTCTAAAACCCCTGAGAAACACTAATAAAACCTTAAAAACATAAATAAATTAAAACCCCTAAAACACTAAAAACAATAAAATACATAAAAACACTAAAAATACTAATAAACATTAAAAAAAATAATAATAAATAATTAAACCCCAAAAAACATTAGAAGAACTCTAAAAACCATTAAAATAGCTAAAAACTCAAAAATCCCGTAAAACCCAAAAAAATCTAAAAACCCTAAAACCCTAAAAATCCATGAAAAATCTAAAAACCATAAAAATAATAACAACTCCTTAAAATCAGTAAAAATGTAAAAAACCCTAAAAGCTTAAAAAACCTTCAGAAAATCTTAAAAACCAAAAAACACTTAAAAGATCTAAAAACCTCAAAAGATCTAAAACCCCTAAAAATCTTAAGGACCCAAAAACCCATAAAAACAGAAAAACCGAAAAAAATATAAAAAATCCTAAAAATCCATAAAACCCCTAACACTCAGTAATAACTCCAAATACGTTTTAAACTCCTATAAATGTTAAAAAAATATAAAAAATATTTAAAAACCAAAAAAATTAAATTCCACTAAAAAACAATAAAAACCCTTAAAACCCTCAAAATCCCCCAAAAACCCTAAAAACTATGAAAATACAAAAAGCACAAAATATCCAAGAAAATGTAAAAACCCAGAAAAACCTAAAAAAACTATGAAAACTATGAAAATATATAGTAACTAAAAACCCTTTAAAACACCTAAAAATTCAAAAACAATAAAATCCATAAAAACACCTAAAAACCACTAAAAATTTGAATATCCTTCAAACCGTTAAAAATGTTAAAATCTCTAAAACTCTAAAATGTCAAAAAAAAACCTAAACCCCAAAAAAACAAACAAAACCCCAAAACCTCCCAAAACCCTCAAAATCCCTAATAACCATAAAAACAATTAATATCATAAAAATAACTAAAAATGCCAAAAATTTTAGAAAAAAATTAAATGACCCTGAAATACCCTAAGAAAACCTTAAAACCCCCAAACAACTTTAAGCCTCTAAAACCCGAAAAAAATAACACTAAAAACCTAAGAAATCAAAAAAGAATTTAAAACCCCTAAAAACACCTTAAAACCTTTAAAATGAAAAAAAATATTACAAAAACCTAACAAACCATGAAAAACATAAAATCCAACCAAAACCACTAAAAACCCTTCAAACCCCAAAAATCATTAATAACTGAAAAAATAACCTTATAAATCCTAAAAAGGAAAAAAACACTAAAAACCCAAATAATACCATAAAAACCCCTAAACCCCAAAAAATCTAATCCCCTCAAAATTCCTTAAAACATTTAAAACCATAAAAATCCTGAAAAACCCAAAAAATCCTTAAAATGTAAAAAACCCCTAAAACCACTAAAAACTTTTACACCCTAAAAATAATTAAAAACAATAAAAAACTAAAAACTCAAAAACACTGAAAAACTAAAAAAACACCAATACCCCAAAAAAACCATAAAAACAATAAAAACCATAAAACCCCTGAAAATCCATAAAACCCCTAAAAATCCTAAAAAATCTCTAAAAATCCATAAAAATGTAAAAAAATAAGAAAATTATAAAAACCTAAAAACTATTAAAACCCCTAAAAACCTAAAAAAGTCATAAAACCCTAAAACACTAAAAGACCCTAGAAACCTCAAAGAACATAAACACCCCTAAAAACATAAAAAAAACTCTAAAAACTAGTAAAAACCAAAAAAAAACCCAATGAACTATAAAAATTATTTAAACCCAAAAATATGTTACAAATTTTAAAAAAACCCTTAAAAACCAAAAAAATAAAACGAAACCATAAAAATCCAAAAAACTCAAAAAACTAACCCCCCTCAAAATCCCAAAAGACCCTAAAAACCTATAAAAATACTAAGATAAAACCTAAAAATCCCAAAAAATGTAAAACCCCTTTAAACCTATAAAACCCACTAAGAAAAAAATGAAAAACCTAAAAACTAAAAAAATGCCTAAAAACCTAAAAATTCTAAGAAACCTTCATATCTCTTAAAAACCCTCAAAACCTCAAAACACCTAAAACCCAGAAAAACCCTAAAAACACTAAAAACATTAAAATTCATATATAACTATAAAAACGTAAAAAAATCTAAAAACCATTAAAACCCTTAATACATCATAAAACAAAAAAACCTCAAAACCATATAAACTATAAAAAGAATAAAAGCCCTAAGACCCTCAAAATCCGTAAAAAACCTAAAACCCCCCAAAAAATCTTAAATTCCCAAATAACCCCCAAATAATAAAAAACCCTAAAGCCATGAAAATACTAGGAAAAAAATAAAAACCTAAAAAAATTTAAAACCCATTAAGACATAAAAACCATACAACCATAAAAACCCCTGAAATCCTAAAAACCATAAACAGCTAAAAACATATAAATCCCTAAAATCCCATAAAAAAGCAGACAAAAAACTCTATAACCACATTAAACCCCATTAATCCCAAAAGATGTTAAATAAATATAAATATCCTTAAAACCCTCTAAAATATAAAAAACACACAAAACACAAGAAAACAAATTCTTAACCCTAAAAGCACATAAAACCCATCAAAATACCATAAAACCAAAAAAACCATAAGAATCCTAAAAATCCCTAAAAATCCTAAAATATGTATGTAACCCAAAAAAATCCAAAAACCCATAAGAATAACATAAAAACAATAAACACTAAAAACCCCTAATACCCAAAAATGAAAAAACCTTAAAACACACTAAAAACCCTAAAACAAATAAAAATACCTAATGACCATATAAATCCCTAAAAACGTTAAAAAACCCAAAACCCCACTAAAAACCTTTGAAACACTATAAATTAAAAAAACACCAAAACCTTAAGAACCATAAAAAACTAGAAAAACCTAATAACCCAAAAAACCTAAAAAACTCGAAAAACCGCCTAAAAACCCTAAAAATCCCTAAAAACATAAAAACCCCATAAAACCTAAAAAAACCATAAAAATATCTAGAAACATAATTAAACCTAAAAACATAGATAAACTAATGAAGACCAAAAAAAACTAAAAACACATTAAGCTCATCAAAAACTATCAAAATAAAAAATCCCTAAAAACCCGAAGAGCCCCAAAAATCACTAAAAACTATAAAACCCTTAAAACCAATTAGAAACCATAACACCCCATAAAAACCCTAGAACCCCACTAAAACCATTTAAAACCCTTTAAACCCATAAAGATGTTAAATACTCTAAAAACCTTTAAAACCCTAAAAACTAAAAAAACCCCTAAAACCACAAAAAAACCAAAATAACCCGAAAACCCACAAAATCTCTAAAAATAAAAAACCAAAAATATCCTAAGAAATCCCTAAAAAAAACAACCCTTAAAGAACATATAACACATAACAAAACCTAAAATATTAAAAACACATAAAACCCAAAAAAAAATTAAAAAAACTAAAAACCCTAAAAACATTAAAACCTCTAAATATCCTAAAAACAATAAATCCCCTAAAAACCATAAAAACCATAAATCCAATAAAAATTAAAAACCACGAAAAACACAAAAAACCCTCCAAACCCCTAAATAAATTTAAAACTTTGAAAATGATAAAATCCTTAATAACTAAAAAAACCTAAAAATATTAAAAAATCACAAAACATCTAAAATCCTAAAAACCCGATAACCCCTCAAAAACACTAAAATCCAAAAAATCCTTAAAAATTCTAAAAACTGACTAAAAATATCTAAAATTGTAAAAATACCTAAAAACCCTTCAAAATAATACTAAAACATTAAAAATATTAAAAAAATTAAAACCCAAAAAAATATACTAAAAACCCAAAAAACCAGCAAACCCCTAAAAATCCCTAAAAATAATCTAAATCCATAAAAGTCCTAAAAATCCCTAAAATGCCTAAAATTTTAATAAACATAACGAACCACAAATTTTTTTAATAAAACCTTAAAAACCTAAACACACTTAAAACCCATAAAAACCTAAAAATTGTGAAAAACCCCAAAATACCATAATACCCCAAAAAACCATAAAAACCACTAAAACATTAAAAAACCAAAAAACCCCTAAAAATTTTAAAAACACTAAAAAACCTAAAACCCTTTAAACTGATAAAAACATTAAAAGACACTATAAAACCTTAAAATCAAAAAAAAAAAAAAATCAAAAAATCCCTAAAATAAAAACCCCACCAAACCCTAAAAACCATCAAAATCCCTAAAACAATAAATACCTTAAAATCTTAATAAATACCTAAAAATACCTAAAAACATAAAAACCACTAAAACCCTAAAAACCCCTAACAAATCCTTTAAAATTTAAAAACACTAAAACCCTTAAAAACCTAGAAAATACTAAACAACCTAAAACCCCTAAAACAATAGAACCAAAATTACAAATAAGAACCTTAAAATCCTAAAATTCATAAATACCCTAATACAACTAAAAACTCTAAAAACAGTTTAAATCCCTAGAAACTTTAAAAAATTTAAAAAACCATAAATACCATAAAAATAAAAAAAACATAAACCCCCCAAAAAAACTCTATAAAACACCTAAATACCCTCAAAATCCCAAAAACAATCCTAAAAATATCACTAAATATCCCTAAAATATTAAAAACCCTAAAAACCATGAAAACCCCTTAGAAAAACATTAAAAAATATTAAAACAGCTAAGACCCCAAAAAATTTTAAAAATATCAAAACCCCCTAAAACACTTAAAACCATTAAAACCCTTAAACCCATCAAAATCCTTAAATTCCAAAAAACAAAAAAATTCCTAAAAAACTCAAAAATTTGATAAAAATGTGAAAATAATAAAAATACTAAAACCCATTTAGAATAATTAAAAACCTAAAACACTTAAAACCCATAATAACCTAAAAACACTAAATCCCTAAGAGACCCTAAAACCCATATAAATCACTAAAACCCATAAAAACCCTAAAAATGCTAAAAACCCTAAAACACCTAAAAACTATAAAAACCATTTAAACCACTAAAAACATTGAAAAACACTAAAACCCCTTATAACAGTAAAAAACTCAAAAAAAACTCTAAAACCCCAAAAAACCCAAAAAACGACTAATGTACTCAATGAAGAATGAGTGATGGTGAAATGGAGTGTGAGCAAGAAATACCTAACCCCCCTTCACAACAATGGCGATTTGGAGTTTTTTGATCTTCTCACTTAAGTTTCTCTATGTAATCTTTCAACCCATAGTGGGAAGTGGCCTTCAAGGATAATCGTTATGCCTAAAAGGAAGATTTCAAGACCTTGGGATCTCAAGATTATTAGAATTTACAAAGAAAGAGTCTGTCTTTTGCGGAGGCTCATTTTGGATCTTCAAATCATACAAAGGAGGATTCATCTAAATCCTCAAGCATCACTAGGTTAGAGAATGGTGGGTTATCAGTGGTTATTAATCTGGATGTGTTGCAGAAAAGGCTAGATCTATGTAAGTTCTCCATACTTGGTCGTATGATTTACTCAAAAGGGGATAAACCTTGGTCTTATGCTGATCTCAAAAATATAATTTCACACTGTTGGGGTATGAGGGATTGGAAATTAATCTCTATTGGTAAATGGTATTTTCACATCATATACAATTCCATTGAATATTTGAATTCAGTTTCAAATTTGGGAAATCTTCAACTCAAACCTGGAGTCCTGAGATTATTTGAATGGGATGTAAATTTTAATCCTTTCACTCTCAGGCAATCGAATGCACAAATTTGGGTTGGGTTTCATGGATTAAACTGGGTGTTTTGGAATCCTATAATTCTAAATGATATTGCATCATGTCTCGTCATTCCAATTAGTTTGGATCAGGATAACCTTGATGGAGAAATTGGTTTCTTCGCAAGAGTCCTTGTGGACATTAATTTGGAAATCAAAAGACCTAGTTATATTTTGTTTAATGCTAATGGATTGAAATCAGATATTAGATTGGAATATGAGAATGTTCCATATTTTTGTAATGTATGAAAAATCATGGGGCATTATGTTTCTAGCTGTAGGATGATTAAAATAAATACTAAATCTCCACCTAGAGCTTCATAATGGACTGAAGTTAACAGGAACAAAAAGAACAAAGCTGTCTTTATTGAGAAAAACAGAATTCTAATAAAATCAATAGTCCCCCTGTCTAAACCCAAAGTGAGCCTTATACTAAAAAAGTTCCCACATACAATCACTTTTCTCCTTCATCATCTCTAAAAGTGTCATGGGATGATATAGCAGATGAGGAAGAGAATAATCTAGAACCAACACCCAAGGTTATCCAATCTGGTAACCCGGTTATTGAATGGGTTTGCAAGGATGATAATGAATTGTTTACTGAAATTTATAATGATGTGTGTAATATGGTTATAGTCTCACAGAATGAAGATTAGGAGAATCAGTTATTTTACGTTTTCTAAAATGATATCCTTGATCTTGTGGTATCCTTACAGGATGATAAGGATGCTTCTCCTTTATTGAATACTTTCCGATATGATTCATCTTCTGAAGTAGCAGGTCTTAATCTTGAAAATTCTCAGAATGAAAATGCCTCTAAACCTGATCTTCCTACTGCTATAAAATCTGGAAAGACCTGTATTTAAAACATTTCCAATCCTATTCCATGGGTCAATTGCATCAATTTTCCTAATGATCATGACATTCAGAACGCTCTGATTACATCAAGTTCTGGTAAAACTTCTTCATATGATTCTATTTCCAAAAGTAATGTTACAATTCCTGGAAGTATTTCTTCCATTGTTCACAAAAATCTGGACACATTTATTGTGTCTAGTACACCAAAAAGAGCTTGGATCCAACTTATGTTCTTCCAATAATATCAACTCAAAGGAATATTTTCATCTTAGAGGCATCCAACTCTTGACAAATTGATACCTGCAACATTGTTCACAGTAGTTTAATCTATTATGACACCTTACTTACTTCCCATAAAGAAGTGGACGCTTTGGCTGTACCTAGTTCCTTATCATCTACATTTGGGATCAAATCTTGTTCAATATCTATGCCTAATTCTGGTAACAATAATGATTCCTCATCCAAGTTCGTTTCACCCTGTGAAGAACAAACTCACATTACTAATTAGAAGGAAAAAATTTCTAATGACAGAGTGATCCCTGAAACTCAACAAAAATAAAAACTCAATGTCTCAAACATTGATGATCTCCTTCATGGTGTTAAAATCTCCAAAATTCCTAAAAGAAAAGTAGAGAGACCCCATAAGGCTAGAAATATCAAAGAGACTACAACAGAAAAAGGGGTTTCTAACCCTAGAATTAAGTTTACATGATGATCTTGTAATGAAATTGTTAGGGATTAGCCAATCATAATACCATTAGATCCCTCAAGTAATTTATTTTGCAGAAAATACCTCTCCTTATTGGTATCTCTGAACCCAAAAGGATATTTTCTCCCAAAATTCCTAATTTGGAATTTCTAGGATTCTCTCTTGTTGATTATAATATCTGCTTCTCTAAAGTTAAAAATATCTAGTTTCTGGCCCATTCATCATTAACTGATTTTCTTTGGTTGATAATAGGGGAAAACATGTAACTTTATCCTCCAAGCTTTTTGGTATTCAGCATTATTTCTCTTGTTTTTATGCTAATAATAGATATCAGGTTCGAAGGAGATTGTGGATGGATATTGATGTTCTTAGCTCTATCATCGCTGATCCTTGAATTATTCTTGGGGAATTTAATTCCATTATTCATCTGAATGAGAAGATGGGTGCCATGTTTAATGCTATCTCATCTAGGGAGTTCAAGTCTTGTATTGATTCTAATTATTTGCATGAGATTAATCTGGTGGGGGATAAATTCACTTGGTACTGGAGATTTTTAAATAAACTTGTTGCTAGCAGGATTGACAGAGCTTTTATTAATGAATATTCTCTTGATAATTGGGACTCCATTTCCTTCATAACACATCCTATAATTAATTTTGATCATCATCCAATTCCGGTGAATCTGATTGGTAAATAATCCAGACCTCCTTTGTCCTTTCGTTTCAATAAGGCTTGGATCAACCATCCTAATTATGCTTATATTATTGAAAATTATTGGAATTCTGTCAATTCAGGTCATGATTTTTTTTCTTGTATAACCAAACTCAAAATTATTAAAAGAACTTTGAGATTATGGATCAAAGAGAATTTTAGATTTTTTGATCAGGATATTTTATCCCTGGAATATTCTTTTCAGCATTTGCAGGTGCATAATACAATGAATAATTTTTCTAATATACCTAAGGAGGATTCTGAGATTGTTTCAAAGCTCAATGGTCTATTGAACATGAAATATAATTTACATAGAGATATTTTTATGCTCAAATGGAAAAAGGATGGGGACGAGAACACCATATTCTTCAATTCTTTACAAAGAATGAGGAAGGTCTCTAAACCTCTTTCCATGATTAAGAATGGTGATTAGATCATTGAAAATGATAGGGATCTCTCAGAACATGTCATATAATATTTTAAAGATCTCTTCAATGGTCCTTCTTCACTTATTGAGCATGTGAAGGGAATCATTCCCAAATTGGTGAGCCATCAGGATAATTTCAATCCCACCTCTTTACCTTTGAGCATTGAAATCAAAGAGGCTGTTTTTAGCCTCAAATCTAAAAGCTCCCTAGGTCCAGATGGTTTTGGTAATTTCTTCTTCCAAAATTATTGGGACATTATCCAAAATGATGTTTGAAAACTTGTTATTCATTTATTTAAGGGTGGTAATATTTCTTATGGAATCAATTCTCAGTTTCAAGCTCTTATCCCAAAGGTGGATAATGCTAATTAACTTCATTTGTTCAGACCTGTTTCCTTACTCAACACCATTTACAAAATTATTTGCAAAATCCTAAACACAAGGCTCACAAAAATTTCTAGTAAGATTGTCTTCTCAAAATAGTTTGATTTTATGAAAGGAAGGTCTATCCAATACTGCCTCATCACTGCCTCTGAATGTGTGAATTTTCTCAGGAAATCCACTAGAGGTGGAAATATTGCTCTTAAGATTGATGTCAGAAATGCTTTTGATAATATGAATTGGGGTTTAATTTGAAAATTTCTTCTTATGTTTGGGTTTTATGGTACTTTTATTACTTGGATCGAGAACATTTTATGCTCTAATTATATCGAAATTCTTATAAATGGATCCCCTCATGGTTTTTTTGATTGTTCTAGGGGGGTAAGACAAAGAGACCCTCTTTCTGTGATTATTTTCTCTATTACAGAATATTATTTGAGTAGGATCCTCTCCATTATGAATGGAAATGATAGGATTAAGCCTATTAATGTTGGTAGAGTTATTCTTGATCCCACCTACCTTTTGTATGCAGATGACATTATCATTTTCACTTTGGGGGATAAGAGAAATATCAAGAACAACAAAAAGGATCTTTTGCATTATGATTCTGTCTCTGGTCAAGATATTAGTTGGGGGCAATCCTTTGTCTATTTTGGTAAGAATATCAGTCAATGGGGGAAAAATTACAATTTTATTGAGCTAACATTAAGTAGGGGTACTTCCCTTTAATTATTTGGGGGTTCCCTTATTTTGGGGAAAGCCGAAAGCTAGATATTTTGCAGAGATTTTTGCAAAGTTAGAAGGCATCTCTTTACATGGAAAGGAAAATCTCTCTCCATGGTTGGTTGGGTTTGTTTGGTTAAATTTGTTATTATCTCAAAATTTGTGTACTTCTTTATGGATTATAAATGTCATATTTCTCTTATATGAAGTATCAATCCCTCTCTTAGGAATTTTATTTGTAGTGGAAGAATCTTCAAAAGAAAATGGTTATGGTTCCTTGGTCTGAATGCTGCAAACCATATGATGATGGGGGTATGGGTATTAAACATATTGTTCTATTTAATGAATCTTCTCAACCTTCCTTCATTTAGAGAATTTTTAATAGTAATTTTGAATCCTTAAACATTATTCATGGAAAATTCTTGAATAGGTTAAAGATTGGTTATTTTAATCATCTTGACTCCTCTGTTTGGCCAGAAATAAAGTACATCTTCTCTTCAATTGATTCTCATGCTAGACGGTTAGTTTCGAAAAATTCATCCCTTAATTTCTGGAAAATCAAATGGACAGATAATCCTCTGGTAGACCTTGTGATGGATGACAACAACATAGATTTGAACATTTCTATCAAGGATCAACGTGAGAACTTGGAGGGTCTTCTGAACCACATTGTCAACATTGTAAAAAATTACTGTTTCCTTGATAGGAAATATTTTTGGGCATGGGAGCCTGCGGTTAATGGTATTCTCTCTTCAAAGATTTATTATGAGTTCTCTTTGAATTGTAGCTTGGAATCAAATTAGATGGGTAATTTTCATAAAAACTTCATTGGACCATCTCGATCCAATTTGGTCTGGAGAATTGCTCACTAAAAGATACCAATGGATTGTAATCCTTAGCATTGTGGTATCTCCTTATGTTCCTCTTCTTTTCTTTGTTATCAACACAGAGAGGATGCTGATCATTTGATTCTTTTCTGTGTTACTGCTGCCTCAATGTAGAAGGCTCTAGCAGAAATCTTTGAATTCTCAAGTCCTATGATGACATCCATCATGGAGTTTATTCAGAGATGGAATTTTCTTTCTCTTTCTTCACAATTGCTAAACTTATTTCAGGTTTCTGCTTCTGGGTTGCTGCATTATATATGGTCTTCTAGGAATCATGTTCTTCATGGGAATCAGTCTTTCTCAGTAACTGTTTCTCTCTCAAACATCCTTGTTGTGATGCATGCTATAAGATTTCCTAAGAAACATTTTTTCAACAATTCTGTTCATGATTTTTATGTTCTTATCCGAATTAGAATCAAAGGAAATTTTAGACCTCCATATGTTACTTTTGAAGTTTTATGGCAAGAACCACTTTTTGGTTGGATGAAACTTAATTCAGATGGTGCCTCAAAGGGAAATCTGGGACCTTCGAGGTATGGCTCCATTTTTAGGGACCATCATGGTTAGGTGATTGGTTGTTTTCATAGATCCTATGGTATTGCTTCTTCAATTAAAGCTAAGAAGTGGGGAATTATTGTTGTGGTGGAGTAGGCCAAACATCATGGATGGAATAATCTTTGGTTGGAAAGTGACTCGACTGTTATTTTCTCTACCATCAGAGAAGTATCATGTCATCTGTCTTGGAAACTTTATAATCGTTGGGTGAACTGCTTTGACTCCCTTCGATCTAGGAATCACATTATTACTCATGTCTACAAGGAATCTAATTCTGTTGTAGATGGTTTGGAAAACAATGGAATTAACGGTGTTGACTTCATATGGTATGATAATCTCCCTGATGTTTTTCCCCTTTTGAAAATGGATTTGGATAGATCTCCTTTTTTAGGATAATTTAAGTTGGATTTTTTATTTTAATAAAGGGGCCTTGCTTTTCTGGGCAAGGTCTCATATCATTTTTCCCAAAAAACCTCTAATGACCCTAAAAACATAAAAATACTCAAAATCCTAAAAAACCCCTAAAACCCCATAAACAAAATAAAATTCCAATATAATCATAAAAATAAAAAAACCATAAAACCCATTATTAACCCTAGGAAAACCACAAAATCCTAAAAATCGTCAAATCCATAAAAACCCAAAAAACCATAAAAAATAAAAAAAATACACTAAAACCCCAAACACCCCTAAAACCCATAATACTCCTAAGAACCCTAAAAAACCAAAAATCATAAAAACTAATAAAAAATATAAAAACCTTTGAAAAAACATAAAACATTAAAAAACTCTAAAAACCATTAAACCCCCAAAAATCCAAAAAAACCAAAAACCCCAAAAATATGAAAACCCAAAAAAACCATAAATTTCTTCAAAATCCATAAAAACCCTAAAATACCTTAAAATCATAAAATGTCCATAAAAATCCCTAAGAATGTAAAAACTCCTAAAAACTTATAAAACTCCTAATAAAATCATAAAAACCTAGAACCACTTAAAACCCTTAAAACTCTATGAAACATAATAACCAAAACAACCCTAAAACCCATAAAACCCCTATAAATAATAAAAATCCAAAAAAACAAAAAAAAACACTAAAAAACTGAAAACCCCATAAACTCCTAAAATAATTAAATAAATTCTAAATAACCTTATAACCCATAAAAACATAAAATCTACCCAAAAACCCCAAAACTCCAAAAACCCAAAAAACCCCTCAAAATCACTAAAAACCCTAAAATTCGAAAAAAATCCCTAAATGTCCCTAAAAATGTAAAAAAACCTAAAAACCCTGAAAACCCATGGGAAAAAACCAAATACAATTAAAACACCTAAAAAACCTAATAATTACTAAAACCTTAAAAAACACTAAAAATAATTAAATCCCCTAAAAACGGTTAAACACTCTAAAAACCCATAAAAATCATAAAAACCACAGAAAACTCTAAAACCCCTTTATTCCCCTAAAAACATTATAAAACTATAAAAAAATTTAAAACCCTGAAAAACTAACAGAACCATAAAAAATTAAAATCCAAAAAACCATAAATCCCTAGAAACCTATAAAATCCTTAAAATCCCTAAAAATAATAAAAACCCATAAAAATCCTAAAAACATTAAAAATCCTAAAACCCCTGAATAACTCTATGTTGTCCTTAAAAACCTAAATAAAATAAAAACCCTAAAAATGACCCCCCAAAACCCAAAAACCCCTATAAAGCAACCAAGACCATAAAAATCCAAAAAAATAAAATCCTATAAAATCCCTAAAATACCTAAAACCATAAATACCCTAAAAATCCAAAAAATCCAAAAAATCCTTAAAAAACTAAAAAAAATTATAAACCCCAAAAACCTAAAAATGATAAAACCTTAAATGACCCTAACAACTACTAAAAACCTAAAACCCATATAAACGTTAAGAACATTACATAATTTTCAATATATTCTCTCTTTCATGAAAGCTTATTGGTGTTATAATTTCATCTTTCCTTAAAAAATTTATAATTCTATTGAAGAAAAGCTTAGTTTCTTCCTTTGGGAGGACACTTACCTGATTATGTCTGGGGCTAAAGTGTCTGAGGTCTTAGTGGATAGATCTACAGAGGAGGGAGGATTAGGGATAAATCATGTTGGTTATTGGAATAAAGAATCTATGGCTAGATAGGTTTGGAACCATTGTTCACTATCCTATTCATATGTTTGGGTGGATTGGGATCATATTTGTTTACTTGGTCTCTCCCAACTTTGGGTGGCCAGAGTTTTTTCGAATTTTTCATGGACTTGGATAAATTTATTGGGGCTATGATAGTTTCTCAATGACAATATTTCTTTATCTATTGGAAATTGATTCTGTAATACCCTATTGTTTGATTATTTTATTCCCATGGGGCATATATGTTAATCCATTGAAGATCAATTTTTTTTATCTTGTATCCTTAAATATTCTTGGGTTTTTTAAATTTTTTCAAATGGGGATTGGGATCCTTCGATGGTAGTTTTTGATGAGTTGTGGGATTTTATGAGGGAGATTCTATTACTTCTATAGCCTTGTGGTAATAATGATGTGATCATGTAGAATAGGCAGCCATGTTTTTCTATTAATAGAGTTTAGGAGGACCAGAGACCAAAATTTATCATTATTTCATGGCATTCTCCAGTATAGAATCAAGTCACCCTGGGTAGGTACTCTTTTATTTTATAGTTGGTGATCCTTGATCATTTTTCTTCAAAGGATAGGTTTTATTATAAGGGCTTGGATTTTCCTAACCACATTTTTATTTTTCTAACATCCCTTTAGATTATTGATCATTTTTTTCCAATTAGGAGTTATCTCATAATATTTTATCTTCCTTCTTGAGCCTCCAGAATATAAATTGTTCAAATCATGGTTTTTATTCTTTTATTGGCTACTGTTTTGATAAATTTATCATGGATTCCTTATTGAATGTTTTGGTGAAACACAGGCTTACCACCATGTTGTATCTTATCTAAAAGAAAAGTAATTATCAACCTCATGGATCCATATTTCTTTCTTGTAGTTATATTTGGATTAAATTTTACATGGATTTCCATTATAGACAATTTACATGTAATAATTTTTCTAATATTAATGAAAATTATGAGATGGTTTACGAGTAAAACTTGTAGGGATATCTTATCCGAGGTGGTTGATGTTCCCTGTGTTTTTATATTTGGGTTTTGAGGACTGTTTCTTGTGGTTGGTGTAATAATTTTAGTGAAAGGTGGTTTATTTTTTCCTAGGAACGATGTTCTGGTGTTGTTTCTATCCAGGTGAACTCTCATGATTGATAGGGATGTTGATGGGGGTTGGAGTCGAGGCTGTACGATGAAGGCTCATGTCTGATGATATGGATGAGATCTTTATTGGTTTTGGAGTTCTTTTGGTAAGACCCATTTCAACATGGGGTGTTTTATTATTGTATGCTTATTTTTATCTGGGTATTCTTGTGGCTCAAGATTTGGTTGGCGGTAGATTGTATTGATGGTGTTTTCTTATTTTTGTTTCTCTATTGGTACTTTTTTTTAGGGATACTTGTAGGTTGGGTTGGCTAGTGGTGACTTGGTATGAGTGTGATGGCTATGTGATGGCTTAGTGACTTGTTGGTGTTACTAAAAGTTGTTTGGTATGTTTCTTGGGTCTTTGGTAGGTGTGGTTATATGAAGCTTGATAGACATGGTTGTGTTTTTCCTCCATATTATGGGGATGGTTATACTTTTTCTATGGTGATTGTTACAATTGTTTGCATCTTCTCAGATCCATGTGGGATTATGGTCTATTGGGATTCATGTGTTATGGTGGTTGTTGATAGCTTCGGGGTGTTTAACTTTTGGTTTTGTTCATGTGTCAATGGATGATCAGAATATTGGGGTTTTGGTTGGTTTAGTTTCAAGATGTTAGATCCTAATGGATGACACTTGTTTGGATCCAAGTTGGTGGTGGTTCTCTTCTAGGCTCGTCTATGGCGGGTTCTTTGTTTTTTTGGTTGGATTTGGTTGTGTGGTTTGATGCCTGGTGTGGATCTGTGCTTGGATTATCTTATTTATTGGATTCTGGTGGTTCTTGTGGATTCGGTTATTGGCATTCTTTTTCCTTGTGAAGCTGTTTGGCATGGGTGCTTTAGCATCATCGTGTTTTTCCATTGATTTTGGGTTTATTGGTCTTCTAAAAGTTTCTTGATACTTTTTAGTCATTGTTATGGATGCGCTTCATGAGGTTCCCCAATGCATCTTCTAGGTGATGGTTGGTTGGGCTATGTGAGGTTTCTCGATCCATTTTCCAAAAATTGTTTTTTGGCCTTTATGAGGTTTCTTGATCCCATTTTATAAATAGCATCTTAGATAGGCTTCATGTGGTTTCTTGGGACCATTTTAAATGTTTTGGTTTTTTGGGCCTCGTGAGGGTTCTAAAGCCCATTTTTCTTTTGGCTGTTACTAGGGGCCTTGATCCATTTAGATCACACATTAGGTGATTTCATTATGCTTCAATTACTTCTCTTATATATCACATTCTATTTTCTTTTAAAAAAGACACTAAAACCCAAAAAAACCCTAGAAACCCCCTAATAACTCTGAAAAACCCTTTAATTTTTTTTAAAAAAAATTAAATACAATTAAAAAACCTTAAATCCCTAAAAACCTTAAGAAACCCCAGAAACCAAAAAAATATAATCAAAACCCAAAAATGACTAACAAAACTCAAACCCCCACCCTAAAAAACCCTAACCCCTCCCTCCATGATCCCTAAAAACCAATAAAACCCTAAAAATCCAAAAAAAATCCCAAAATATTCCTAAAAAAATATAAAACCCTAAAACACCTTTAATGCCCTATAAAAACCTAAAAACACTTAAAACCCCTAAATAAATAGAAATTTCTAAAACCCCCCAAAATGATAAAAACAAATAAAACCTAAGAATTTATAAAACCCCTAAAAACCATAAAAATTCTAAAAAATAACTAAAAATCCCTAAAAACACAGAAAATCATAAAAATCAGAAACCCCCCTAAAAACATTAAAACCACAAAAAAACATATAACCCCTAAAAACATAAAAGCACTAAAAACCCTAAACCTAAAAACCCTAAAACCCCTATAAACCATAAAAAATGTCTAAATAACATAAAAAACAAAAAAACAATAAAAACCAAAAAACCCACTATCGACTCCAAAAACCCTTTAAACCCTAAAAACATTACAAAATCTCTAAAAATCCTTATGACCCTAAAAAATTACAAAGAAACCCTGAAAACCATAAAATGATTAAATACCCTAAAAACCCTAAAAACCATAAAAAACCTTATAACCCAAAAAATACTCTATATAACTAAAAACCCTAAAAAACTTTAATATTCTTAAAAATCATTAAAACCCTAAAAATACATCAAACATAATAAACCATAAAAACCCTGAAAACCCCTGATAAATTATTAGAAACCTAAAAACACTAAAAACACATAAAAACCAAAAAATGAAAAAATCCTGAAAATCATTAGGAACCATAAAACCTCAAAAAACCATAAAACCCCAAAAAACCATAAAAACCTATTAACCCAAAAAAACCCTAAAAACCCAAAAAATTCTAAAACCGCATTAAACCACTAAAAAGATAAAAATATTATAGAAACACTTAAAATCCCCAAAATTTCAAAAAAAATTAAAAAAATGAAGAAACCATAAAATCTCTAAAATCCACAAAAAACCATAAAAGCCTCAAAATCCCTAAAGCCCAAAAAACCAAAAAAAAATCCTAAAAATTCACTAAAAATCCCAAAAAATGTAAAAAACCCCTAAAAACCCTTATTAAACCATACAAACCTAAAAACACATAAAACACATAGTGATCCCAAAAAATGATAAAACCCAAAACCCATAATAACCATAAACCCCCTAAAATCCATTAAAAACCTAAACCAAAAAATACTCTAAAAACCCTTTAAACCCCTAAAAATGTTAAAAGACTCTTCAAAACATAAAACCCTAAAACTAAAAAAGAAAATAAAAACCCTAAAAAACCTAAACCCAAAATACCATTAAAAACCATAAAATCCGAAAAATACCTAAAAACCCTAAAAACAATAAAACTCCTAAAAAAGACATAAAAGACATAAAAATGAAACAATCCCAGAAAACCTTGAATTACCGTAGAAACCCTTAAAAACCTAAAAAACATCAATTCCCTAAAAAAACAAACTAAGAACCCTAAAAA
Organism: Viscum album; assembly: GCA_963277665.1. Taxonomy (NCBI): domain Eukaryota; kingdom Viridiplantae; phylum Streptophyta; class Magnoliopsida; order Santalales; family Viscaceae; genus Viscum; species Viscum album. The sequence goes on from OY728127.1 coordinate 1,959,869,776, forward strand.
ACAAAAAAAATACCAAAATACCAAAAAAAACATTAAAACCCCATAAAACCCCATAGAAATACTAAAAACCACTAAAAAATTATAATCCCTTTAAACCCATGAAAATTTTAAAAAACTATAAAAACATTTAAAACCCTAAAAAACTCTAAAAACCCTAAAACCCAAAAAACCTTCATACCCAAAAAACCATCAAAATCCCCAAAAACACTAAATACCATAAATATACTAAAAAATAAATAAATAAAAAAACCTTAAAAAACCTGAAAACCACTAATGAAACCTTAAACATAAAAATAATTAAAGCCCCTAAAAAACCTCAAAAAATCAAACCTAAAAACCCCTAAAAACCCTCAAAATCCCTAAAATCCATAAAAATCCTAAAAAATATGTAATAATCCCTAAGAATATTAAAACCCATAAATCACTAAAAATGATAAAAAATGATCAAAACCTGAATGAAATTAGAAACCATAAAAAAATAAAATTGACAAACCCCCCAAACCATAAATACCAAAAACCCAAAAACTCTAAAAACCATAGAAACCCCTAAAAACTAAGAAACTCTAAAAACAACAAAAATCTTTAAAAATACATTAAAACCCAAAAAAAGTAAAAAAAACACACCTGAAAACACAAAAACTACCCAAACACCTTAAAAAACTTAAAACCCTCAAAACTTCTCAAAATCCATAAAACCCTAAAAAACATAAAATTCCTAAAAATACCTAAAAATTCCTAAAAACATAATAATACCTGAAGGCCCTTAAAATCCCTAATAAAACATTAAAAACCGAAAACACATAACACCCTAAAAACATAAAAACATCAAAAATGGTAAAAACAATAAAAACCTTAAATCCCTTAAAAACAAAACACCTTAGAAAACCCTAAAACCACATAAAAAATTTAAATCCACTAAAAACTCAGAAAACCCTTTTAACCCATAAAAAATTTTAAAACCTTTAAAAAAACTATAACACCCCAAAAAATCAGACGAGCCTAAAAACTAGCAAAATCCCTAAAAACCATAAAAATATGAAAAAAGTATCTCTAAAAACCGTTAAAAAGTAAAAAACCAAAAAACCAAAAAAAAATCCTAAGATAACCATAATAACCAAAAAACTCATTAAACCCCTAAAACCCTAAAAAACTAAAAACCCTCAGAAACCATAAAAACCATAAAAACCATAATAACCCAAAAAAACAATTAAACCCGAAAACCTTGAATATCCCTACAATGATAAAAGAATCTTTAAATGCAAAAAAATCCCTAAAAACATAAACAACCCTAAAAACCCTATAAAATCCCTAAAAACATAAAAAACATAAAAAAACTAAAAAACATTGAAAATTTTAAAACTATAAAATTCCATAAAAAACCCAAAAACACATAAAACCCTTGAAACTGCTAAAAACAGGTAGAAAACTAAAAACCCTAATATCCTAAAAATACCTAAAATCCCTAAAAATTTAAAATACCATAAAAAACTAAAAAACTCTAAGAAACCCTTAAAAAAATAAAAACACGTAAATCCCCTGAAAACCCCTAAAAAAATTCTAAAAACCCTAAAAGAGCCTAAAACCCAAAAAACCCCTAAAATAAATAAAACCGCCAAAAAAATTAGAAAAAATTAAAACCCACAAAAACCATAAAACCAATAAGGACTCTAAAACCCTTTAAACCCTTAAAATTTTAAAAATAATAAATACCCTCAATATCCCAAAAAACACTAAAAACCCATAAAAATACAAAAAAAATCCCTACATATCTCAAAAATTGTAAAAACCCTAAAATATTGAAAAACTCTAAGAAATCCTTAGAATGAGATAGATCCCGCATCTCCTGGATCCTCTTGTGATTGGGTCTTCCATCTGCGTCAATTATTCTTTGGCGTGGTTGTGGATCCTCAGGCATCGGCTTGCTTTTCTCTCGAGGTGAGATTTCTCTGGATCATTGATGACCTCGCAGGTCTCCTACAAAAGCTACTTCGGATGAAGTCTTCATTTACGTTCGAGCAAGCAAATTCTGGTCTTTATGGCTTTCGGCACTGTGAAGCTTTTGTGGGGTGTACTGGTCTTCCCACTGGGCGATCCATGGAGTAGGTGGTTGGGCTCGACCATTCCAATGTGCAACTAGTATTTTGGGGCAGCTCTGTCCCCTCCGGCGTGAAAAGATGCATTTCTATGGAGTATTCGATGGGAGTTAGTCTCCCCTTAATTCGGTGTTATAGATCCATGGAAGAGTGGACAAGATCCGCTCTTCTTGGTGCTAGATCTGGTTGTGGTGTTTTCAGATCCATTGTGGAATCACTTAGATCTGGAGCGCGCCTCTACAGATCCAAGAATGAGAGGGTCAGATCTTGGTGTTCTGGCTCGTGACGATGGGTTTAAGTGGTGCCTCTCAGACTCATGGCAACAGGTTCTCTTCGGAATCTTCGGAAAATCTGGTATGTCATCTTTTGAGCGAGTTTGTTTCTGCATTTTTGCTCTTCTCCTAGTTTCCTGGTGGCTCGTGGTTTCAGTGCACCACTGCTCTGTGGGTGCATGTTTGATCTGCTGATATGGTTCGCTTGGCTAGTGGATTGGTTCTCGATTGGGGATATTCATCTGGTTGGAGATACTCTGTTTGAATTTATGGCTGAGGTGGTTCTAGTTTTTTCATTTTTGTTTCTGTTGATATGGATTTTGGTGTGTGATGATGAGGGAAGTAGGCGTTTTGATGATGCTTGCTCACGAGGCACTGAAGGGAATCTTCGCTACCTGAAACTCTGGAGCTGGATGATGTTTGTGGCTAGACTGGTGGTTGCTGGATGGTGTGAGATGTTTTATGCTGACTGGTTTGAAAGTTATTGTTGTTGCTAGTTCTTGGAAAGGGGTATTGCTTTTCCCCGAAGTGATGAAGGGAGGTGGTGGCTACTGGTTTTTGGGAAGAAAGAGGATGGTTTTTGTCTAGACGCGAACTCTGGTTGCTGCTGGTTGTGTGATTTTGGTGCTGCTGGTTATGTGCTGTTGGTGGTAGCTCGTTTTGGTGTGAAGGTGCTGGTTTCTTGTTTCTGTAAGATTGGATACTGGTTGCTGTTTGGTGGTGAGCCACTGAATGCTGGTGAAGGTGAGGCTTGCGGCTCTGATGCTGATGGTTCTGTGGTGTTGGAAGCTGGTGGTTCTGTGATGTTGGATGTTGGTGGTTCTAGATGCTTGACACTGCTGGAATGGTAGCTGTTCAAGGTATTGCGCTTGTGTTCCTACTGGTTGTTGATTGGCTGGGATCTGTTGTCGTAGATGTCTTGGTATTTCTTTTTCTTGTGTGTTTTTTATCTTTCTTTTTTTTGCGGTTCTTGAGCGTGTGTCTGTAAAGGGTTTTTAGGTGTGGGTCGTTTGACCCCACCCCTCCCTTTTCTATTGAGTCTCTTTTATTATTTCTAATAAATTGGGGGGGGGGTTATCCCAACCCTCGCGTCTTCCTTGGCCTAAGAAATAATTAAAAACCAAAAACAGTTAAAATAAGAAAGAAAAAAAGACCAAAAAACTAAAAAACCCTAAAAAGACACCAAAAAACCAAAGAATCCTTGAGAACCCTAAAAAAATATAAAACTTAAAAAGCCCTCAAAATCTACAAAAACATAAAAAACCCCAAAACCTTAAAAAACCAAAGAAAAAATTAAAAAAATAACATAAAACTTCTAAAAAACCTAAACAACACTAATAATCCTAAAGACTCTAAAAAATATAAAAACCATAAAAGCCATAAAACCCCTAAAAACCTAAAAAACCTAAAAAACTATAAAAATCCTAAAAATCACTAAAGGCTCTAAACCCCCTTGGATCCCCTAAAACCATTAAAAACTATAAAACACCTTAAAACACATTAAAACCCAATAAATCATAAAAACCCTAAAAACCCTAAATCCTAAAAAATACCTAAAACCATAAAAAACCTAAAAATTCAATAATGATCCCTAAAAGTGTAAAACCGCCTTAAAACCCTGAAAACACTAAGAAAACATTAAATACCAAAAAACACTTAAATAACCTAAAAATCCAAAAAACCAAAAACCCCTAAAAGGCCCTAAAACCCAAAAATCCCCTCAACATCCCCAACAACCCTAACAACCATAAAAATCCAAAAAAATCTCTACAAATACCTGAATGTTTAAAAAACCCTAATAACCATGAAAAATGTAAGAAAAATTAAATAACCTATAATATTAAAAACTTCTAAAAAATAGAAATGAAAAAACCCATGAAATACCCTAAAAACCTTAAAACCCCTAAAACTATTAAACCCCTAAAAACATTAAAACCCCCTAAAAACCTGTAAAAACCTAAAAAACAATTAAAAAATGTAAAATAAATTTAAACAACTAAAATGTTCAAAACATTGAGAAACCATATAACCCTAAATGTTTTAAATAAAACACTAAAACCCAAAAAATCCTAAAACCCCTTAAAACACCTAAAATCCTTAAAACTTGTAAAACCATGAAAATAATAAAAATCCCTAAAAATCCCTAAAAATGTAAAAAAACCCTAAAACACTGAAAGACCCTAAGAAAACCTTAAAAAACTAAAAACCCTTAAAATCAAAAAAAAACTAAAAAATCTAAAAACCTTAAATATACCATAAAACTCTAAAGTCCAACAAAATCTCCAAAATATATATAAAAAACATAAATATTCTAAAAAATATGAAAAATACCTTAAAACAAAAAAATCCCTACAAAACATTGAAAAGTCCTAAGAAAACCATAAAAACATAAAAACACTTAAAATCACTAAAAACTAAAAAATGATAAAACTATAAAATTACCAAAACCCTAAAAAAATCTAAAAACCATAAAACCCATAAAAACATAAAAACCTGACGAACATAAAAAACCTAAAACAACTAAAAATTAAGACCCTATAAAAACCTAAAAATGTGAAAAAACTCTGAAAAAATATTAAAACCCTGAAAAACTATTTTTTTTGTAAAAACCCAACAAAACAAAAAACACTAAATAAACCATGAAAACCGTCAAAATCCCTAAAACATGAAAAACAATAAAAATCATAAAAGCCCAAAAATTCCTTAAAAGTAGAAAAAGTCCAAAAACCTTGAAAACCCCTAAGAAAACCTTAGAAACCTAAAAAAAATAAACACCTAAAAAACCTAATAAATGATAAACCCCTAGAAAACCAAAAAAGGCCATAAAACTATAAAATACCTCACAATTTATAAAACCCTTAATAAGAATAAGGATCCTGAAAAATACCTAAAATCCTTAAAAATGTAAAAAACCATAAAAAGCATGAACCCCCTCCGCCCCTTCAGAAAACCATAGAAACCTAAAAAAATTTCAAACCCCTATAACCTAAATATGATAGAAACCAAAACAAATTCCAAAAGCCCTAAAAATACCTAAACCCATAAAATCCCAAAAGGAAATTAAGAAACCATAAAACCCCAAAAACAAAAAAAACCACTAAAAACTCTAAAAACCATTTTAACCCCTAACAACTTTAAGAAACTCTAAAAACCTTAAAACCCAAGAAAATTTAAAAAAACTCCTTAAACACCTAAACCCATAAAATTCATAAAATCCCTAAAAAACCCTAAAACCCTCAAAATCCAAAAGGCCCTAAAATCCCAAATAATCATAAAAATCCCTAAAATATCTAAATACATAAAAACACTAAAAACCATGAAAACAACTAAAAAACATTAAATACCTAAAAACCATAAAACCCCTAAAAAAATAAAAATCATGAAAACACTAAATATCCCTAAAAGACCAAAATTGGTCTTAAAAAACTAAAAACACCTAAAACCCCCAAAACCCTTAAATATAATAAAAAAGATCAAAATATCACTAGAAAAATAAATAACCCTAATAATCTAGAAAAACCATAAGGAAAACATAAGAACCTAAAATCAATTAAGACCCATAAAAACCTAAGAAATACTAAAAACCCCTAAAATCATTCTAAACACCTAAACCCGTAAAAACCATAAAAAAACCCTAAAATATAAAAACCAAAAAACCCCATAAAATCTTAAAAACCCCTAAAAACTAAAAAAACATTGAAAACCCTAAATTTTTAAAAAAACACAAAAAACCATAAAAACCTAGAAAACTAAAAAAATCTAAAAACTAAAAATACGATAAAACCCATAAAAAGCCTAAAACCATATATCATTGAAAATCCCTAAAATACCTAAGAACATAAAAATAATGAAAAATACCTAGAAATCCCAAAAAATATAAAAAACCATAATAACCCTGAAAATACCTAAAATAAAATAAAAATATAATTTTTTTTGAAACACATACAAAAACTAAATATGATATAACCCCTAAAAAAGAAAAAAAATTGATGAAACCCCTAAAAACGCTCAAAATCCCAAAAAACCCAAAAACCAATAAAATTCCTTAAAATTCCTTAAAAATCCTTAAAAATACATTAAAACGTAAAAACCTTGATAACCTTGAAGAATCCCAAGAAAAAAATAAAAACCTAAAAACACATACCACCCATGAAGAACCTAAAAATCAAAAAAACCCTAAAAGACCCTAAAATCCCAAATATCCCAAAAATTCGAAAAAACCATAAAAAATCGCAAAGAACATAGAAAAACTAAGACCCCATAAAAAACAGAAACCCCATGAAAAACTCTAAAACTGAATTAAACACTCAAAAATTTAAAAAAACATTTATAAACCTTATTAACCCACAAAAAAATTTGTAAAAAACTCAAAAAACTGAAACAAAATCTATAAAAACATAAAAACCCACCAAAACCCTAAACCCTCAAAATACAAAAGACCCCTAAGATCCCATAAAAATGTAAAATCCAATAAAATTTCTAAAAACATAAGAAACACTTTAAACATTGAAAACCTCTAAGAAAAATTCAAAAAAATTAGAACACTTAAAACCCTTGAAAAACATAAAAATGAAAGAACACAAAAAAACCTCTATAATTTCCTAAAACCCCAAAAACCTTCGAATCTGAAAAATAAACTAAATGCCAAATAAATCCTAAAAGAGCCCTAAAAATCCCTAAAAACATAAAAAAAATAAAATCCTTGAAAGCACACTGGAAAAAATGAAAAACATAAAACACTTTAAACCCCTAAAACCCTAAAACCACAAAAACACTAAAATACACTAAAACCCCTAAAAACCCTAAAGACAACAAAACTTCTAAAAATATTAAAAACCCTAAAAACCTAAAGAAACCCTTAAAATAAAAAAACTCAAACAATCCATTAATCTTTAAAAAATGTTAAAAAAATCTAAAAACCCTTTTAGAAGCTAAAAAACTCCAAAAAACCCTAATAGTAGAAAAAAACTCAAAAAACCTAAAATCCCCAAAACCCTTGAAAATCCCTAAACCCTTAAAACCCAAAAAATACTAAAATGTACCACAAAAAGTAAAAATTTTCTAAAAACCCTAAAAACATAAGAAAACCTTAAAAATATAGGAAACACATAAATACCTTAAAACATTAAACAAAGATATAAGCTATAAAAAACCAAAAACCCAAAAAAACCACAAAACTCCTAAAAACCTGAAAGAAATATAAAAACAAAAAAAAACCAACTAAAAACTCTAAAACCCCTTTGAACACCTAAAAATTTTAAAGACTATAAAAATAATTAAAACACAAAAAAACTCAAAAAACCCCTAAAACACACAAATAAACATAAAAACACTAAATAACCCAAAAATCACAAAAAACCCTAAAACCCCATAATAACATTAAAATACATGAAAACTTTTAAAAAGGAAAAAAAATTCTAAAAATATAAAAACCCCTAAAAAGACTAAAAACCAAAAAATATAAAACCTATAAAAACCTAAAAAATGATAAAACCATAAACACAAAACCCCTCAAAATCCATAAAACCTCTAAAAATGCCAAAAACACTACAAATTTATAAACCCATAAACCTCTAAAACCACTAATACTATAAAAAACATTATACCCATAAAAATGTTAAAAAACTCCAAGAATCCTTAAATACCCAAAAAAACATAGAAAACCCAAAAAACCCAAAAAACATAAAAAAACTATATGCCATAAATACACTAAAAACCATCGGAATCCCTAAGAACCATAAAAATGATAAAAATACCTAATAAAGCCTCAAAAAAACTTCAAAACCCCTATAAAAACCATGAAAACCTAAAATCACTTAAAACCCTAAAAAGCATAAAAATTCTAAAATTCTAAAAGACCCTAAAACCCATAAAAATTAATAAAAACCATGAAAGAACCTAAAAACCAAAAAAACCCCTTAAAACCCTCTAAAAACTCTAAAATTCCTTTAAACCCCTAATAAAATTAAAAAAGTATATAAAACATTAAATCCATAAAAACCTCAAAATAGCCCCACTAAAATCCCAAAAAAACCATAAACCCCATAAAAACCCAAAACACACTAAAACCCATAAAAATTCGTAAAATACATAAAAATATCAAAAAAAAATTAAACACCCCTAAAACCATGAAAACCCAAAGAAAACATTAAAAACCTAAAAAAAGTTAAAAACCATAAAAATGTAAAAAACAATAAAACCAGAAAACTGAAAAAAGAACTGAAAAATATGGAATCCCGTCAAAATCCTTAAAACCCTATTAACCATAAAAATCATAAAAGCCCTAAAAATACATAAAAACCTATAAATCCCTAAAATCCATGAAAACCCATTACAAAACCATAAAAACTAAAAAAACCATAAACCCCTAAATAATATAAAAATAATAAAAAAATCCCCTAGAAACCCATTAAAACCATAAACCCCACTAAAACCCTTAATAACCCTAAAAACACGTAAATAACCTAAAAACCAATAGAAACTCTAAAAATCCATTAAACCCCAAAAAACATTAAAAACTAAAAAACCCTTAAAATCCCTAAATCACTAAATAAACTAATAAAAACCCAAAAAGAACCATAAAAAATATGAACGCTTAAAATACTTAAACCCTTAAAAACCATTAAAACTAAAAGGCCCTAAAATTAATTTAAAATATAAATAAAATCCCGAAAACACCTTAAGAAAACCATAAAGACCTAAAAACACTTAAACCCATAAAAATCTAAAACCCAAAAAAAGCTAAAACCCCTTAAAATCCAAAAAAACCCAAAAATCCTGAAAAATCCTAAGAAAGCCTTAAAAATCCCTAAAATCATAAAAACACTAAAAAACCCTAAGAAAAATTTAAAAACATAAAACAAATTAGTACCCATAAAAAACACCAAAAACCCTAAAACATCATTAAAACTATAAAACCCCTAAAACCCATAAAAACCCCTAAATCTCTTAAAAACCATAAAAACCCATAAAACCCAAAAAACCAATAAAGTGTATAAAAACTATTTATACCACTAAAAATTTATAAAATGAAAAAATACCTTGAAAATCCTAAACAACTCAAAAACATATCAAAACCCCAAGAAACCCATAAAATTCTTAAAAAAATTAAACCCCCTAAAAATTATAAAAATACCTAAAAACAAAAAAAAGGCATAGAAATACTAAAAAATCCTTAAATATCCCTAGATTTATAAAAAATACAAAGAAAACCCAAAAAATCCCTAATAAATCCTTAAAAACCTAAAAACTCTTAAAACACATAAAAACCCAAAAAAAGAAACAACCCATAAAGCCCTAAAACACCCTAAAAACGCTAACACCTGCAAAATCAATAAAACACTAAAAACCATATGAATATTTATAAATACCTAAAAATTGTAAAAACAGAAAAAACCCTAAAACCCCTAAAAAACTCAAAGAACACCAAAATAACCTAAAAACACTTATAACCACTAAAAGGCCTAAAAACACTAAAACCTAAAACACACTAAAACCCCTAAACACCTTAAAAACACTAATAATAATAAAACCAATAATAACTACTAAATACTATAGAAACCATTTAAACCCTTAAAAATGTAACAAAACCATAAAACCCTAAAATTTTCACCCCTCAAAAAACCCAAAAATCCAAAAAAACACTAAAAACAACAAAAACCCCCAAATCCCTTAAAAACCTAAAACCATAAAAATCCTAATAAGCCATAAATATCCATAAAAATTATAAATACCCTAAAACCCCTTAGAAAATCCTAAAAACCTAAAAATAATTAATACCCCATAATATCTTAAACACTCTTAAATCCCTAAAACCCCTAAAAGACCCAAAAATAACCCCTTCAAAATCCCCCAAAATAAGAAAAAATCATAAAAATCATAAAAATACCGAAATATCCTTAAAAATGCAAGCCCCCTAAAAATCCTGAAATCCACTAAGAAAAACATCAAAACACAAAAATAATTAAAACCAACAAAAACCCTTAAAAACTCTAAAAACCCTAAAAGCCCTTAAAATCCATAAAAACCCTAAATACCATAAAAACATATAAAAAAATAAAATACTGATAAAACCACCAAAATCACTAATAAAATTAAAATCCCTTTTAACCCCTAAAAACGTTAAAATTATAAAAAACTTTAAAACACTAAAAAACTAAAAAACCCTTAAAAACCCAAAAATCCAAAAAAATCCTTAAAACCGTAAAAACCATAAAACCCCAAAAATAACTACAAACCATGAATGAAGATAAAAATTATAAATGTCCCTAAAAATCCCTAAAAATGTAAAAAATCCCTATGAAAACTAAAAAAACATAAAACACTTAAAACCCCTAAAAACCTAATAACCATAAAATCCCTCAAAACCATAAAAACCCTTAAAAACCATAAAAACCATAAAAAATTTAAAAACCATGAAACCCTATAAAACCCTTAAAAACAACTAAAAACTAATAAAACCCTTAAGTCCACTACATATGTTAAAAAACTCTTGAAAATCTTCAAAACCCTAAAAACCTCAAAAACCCTATAACCCAAAAAATCATAAAAACCCAAAAAACCCCAAAACCCATCAATAACTCAAAGAACCCAAAAACCATAAGAACCATAAAAATCATTATGAATCCATAAAAATATAAAAAACAAAAAATCCCTGAAAACATATGAAAAACTTAAAACCCTATAAAAATTAAATCCCCTAAAACATAAAAAATGATAAAACCCAAAAAAAATTTAAAACCCTAAACCCCCTAAAAAGCCTAAAAATCCCTAAATATATTAAAAACCACAATAATCCTAAGAATCATAAAAAATACCTAAAAATTTAAAAACCCTTAAAAACCCCAAAAACACTAAGAATCCCATAAAATCCTAAAACAGTTTAAACCAATAAAATCCCTTAAAACAATATAAACCATAAAAACCCTAAATGTCCAAAAAAACTATACATCCCCAAAAAACAAGAAAGCCCAAAATCCTTAAAACCCTTAATAACTCATAATAACTCTAAAAACCAATAAAAAATCTAAAAAACATTTAATCCCCTAAAAATGTTTAACAACACTATAAATCATTAAAATACCAAAAAAACAAACCTAAAAACAGAATAAAAAATAAATCCATAAAAAATATAAAACAAAAAAAACTCCAATCTCTAAAACCCCTACAAATCCATAAAAACCCTAAAAATCTATAAAAACACCTCAAAACATAAAAACACCAAAACCTTGAGAAATCATAATAAAACCTTAAAAAGTAAAAACACTTAAAACCCTTAAATAACCTAAAAGCCTAAAACATCAAAAAACCATAAAAACTCTAAAACCATAAATTACCCTTAACCCCTAAAAATCCCTAAAACACCTAAAATTTTTAAAACATCGCCAAAAATGTAAAAAAATATAAAAAACCAAAAAATACCAAAGAAAAATTAAAAAAATTAAAACCCCTAAAAACCATAAAACCTCTAAAAACAATAAAACCCCATAAAAATCCATAAAAAGAGTACATAAACAAAAAAAACTATAAAAAACCTTTTACCCCTTGAACACCATAAAAAATTATTAATAACCCTAAAAATATTTTTAAACACAAAAAATCCAAAAATCCAAAAAAAACAAAAAACCATAAAAAACCCAAAAAACATAAAAATCCTAAAAATCCCAAAAAAACTCTAAAAAATGTAAAAAATCCTTAAATCACCTGAAAATGACACTCACGCCTGGTATATTCTAGGGTAGTACTAGAAGCATCACAAGTCACATTGTCGAACACCTCATCTACTAGAGAAATTCTCCTCTATCAAGTAAAGTGGGTCTATCAGGTCACCCAGAGCCACTTCACACTAACCATGAACTTCTTAGGTACTCCTCCCCATTGCGTATCATGGGTACACCAGATCACACAAAGCCACTCTCAACCATGTCCTACTAAGGTACTCCTCCTGTCAGGTACTGTGGGTCTGCCAATTCACACGGAGGGGCTCTCCACCGTAGTCCTACTAAGTCACACAGATGTGATTCCCATTGGGCTGTCAGGTCATACAGAGTCAAAAATTTATAGTCTTCAGGTCTCAGCCAGTCAGAGGGTTCTATACATATCACATTTGGAAGAACCTATCCTCAATCCATCAATCATATTTCAACTGGAACGAAGCCTAGAAAAGAAGTAACTCGATGATTCTCCATGTTATAAGGTTTACAATGAAATAGAAGGCACATCAACAAGACACCCATTCTGAATGTTATAGGCATTTTAGTGCTGAGGGTCTGGTTAGATTCAGGTACAATCCAACCCAGTGAAACTCCAAATTTTCCCAAAAGTCATGTGGAGTATCACAAAAGGGCCGCCTCATCCAAACAGTTCTGGTTCCACTGACGGTTTATCAAATGGACGTCCAGTTTAGGAGTTACGCCCAATTAAATGTAACTAGACCGAAGGGGGTCCTGGTCTAGTCTGACTCGGTTGGATCAACTCGACCCTACCCACAATGCCCATCCTAAAGGGGCTGGGCTCGGCCTTGTTTGGCCAGGCCGTGGGCTCGGCTAACAGGTCACAGGCTAGGTCCTCTAGGCTATGGGTTTAGCCCGGTCCACATGGCTGGGCGCGGCCTACCTGGTTGAGCGTGGGGTGTCCTTTCCCCTCCCGAATAGTTAAATCCATTCGGGCCTTCGAGGTAGCGGTGTTGGTAGGCGCCACCTCTCCCGGATAGTCTTGCTGGATCGGTCACACACGGGACCCATAGACTATGGGTCCACCCTCCCCATGGCTAGAAGTTGTGACCTTCCTCTGCAGTGTGCCACCATAGCACTCCACCTAGCTCAACAGCGGCACCGGTTGGCACCACACTCACCTAGACGATCAATGTGAACTGGCCCGAAACAGACCCACGGGCGTGGGTCTACCCTCTGCCACGACACACTACCCTGATTCAATGCGGTCAGTGAAGGCCGACCACCCCCTGGTTTACTGCGGCGCCTTCAGGCATCATTGTTCCTTTATGGTTGGCGGTTTTTGGCTACCGCCTCCCTCGATTGTCGATGTCTCCATGTCGGCAAAGCCTCTAGAGGCCTCCAATGAAGCTATGGTGGTCCACTTTTATTCTCTTTCGCGCCTACATACCGCTCGGGATGACGCCTATGCTATGAGTCCCTTGGTTCCCCGTTTCCACCAAAAATTATTGTTGCTCGCAAAGAACGCCACCACAACCATGATCGAGGGAGGGTCTAAGCCTTGTTCTATTGGCTCACACCCTCCTCATTAGCATAACAACATGGGAATTATATTTTAATTATAAAAACTCTCATAAATAAAACCCCTCAATATCCTACAGCATTAAATAATGAAACATGGATCAACCCATTGGATGGTTGTTCGATGTTCTTCATAATATTCAAGAAAGTTTTATAGGAGAGAAATAAAGCATAAAACCCCTTACCTTGTATTTATTGGAAGGTGTAGCAGAAGAGGAGGGATTGTACACATCTGAAGGTGTTCGTCGGTGCTTGTCGGAGCTTGTCGATTCCCCCAACATCCATCGCTCGATCACTTTCTTTGTCAGATAAGAAAGTCATCGGTGTTTTGTCAGAGCTTCCTCTCACAGCTCTCCCAAAAACCAAGCCTGATCTCAGATTAAATAGAGGCGAGGAGGGGATCAACACACCGCACAATTAATGTGGTTCATTAATGAGTATAATTAATAAACCTCTTTAGTTCTCTCAATGGTGTGGTTATACATTATTTTAATTTCTCCCAATGGTGTAGTTAGAAAAAAAGAGTAAATCCATTAAATGGATTGTCGTTGTAGATTCAATGGTTCCCTCATATTTTTAATCTGAGCATTGGTTCAAAAGATAGAAAATGTATCCCGCATGTTTATTGAACGAACCTTAAAAAATGTTCAAGATTCTATTTCAAGCTCTCTGGGCCTCAGAAGCACATGCCGTCAATTTTTGAAGCCTCATAATAATCCTAAATAATTTTAAAAATATATATGGAATTTCTGTGTCTTTACATTCTCCCCACCTTAGGGATTTTCATCCTTGAAATCTACAATAAAACTAAGAGAAAAAATGGGTGTACTGAGCACGTATCTGAGCCTCCCGCTCCCATGTGATTTCATGGAGATTCTCATGCTTCCAACAAACTCACACCAAAGGAATCAACAACCCATGAAGGACCCTCTCTTGTCGATCCTCTATCTCCACTGAGAACTCTGCAAACGTCACCCCATCATCGATGACCATCTCTCCCTAGTCGATAACATGTGATGGATCATACACGTACCTCCTGAGCTCTGATATATGGAAAACATTTTGCACCAAGAGGATCTGTGGGGGAAGAGCTAGATGTTACGCCACCTCACCTACAATACTGAGGATCTGAAAATGTTCGATGAACCACAGAGATAGCTTGCCTCCCCGATCAAACCTCTTTAATCCTCATCGGGGTGTGACTTGTTGGAATACATGTTTTCCCTCATCAAAACTCCAAGGGTGTCTGTCTCCTATTGGCATAAGAGTTTTGTTGGCTCTGTGATGTCTTTATCCTCTCCTGGGTGATCTTCACCTTCTCTGTGGTAGCTTGTACCAACTCTAGACCAATAATTGTTGACTCCCCTAGGTCTTTCTAGCATAGTGGCGATATGAAAGGCCACTCGTAGAGGGCCTCAAACAGAGATATGATGATGATGGAGTGATAACTATTGTTGTAAGCTAACTCCACCAGTGGCTGGTGGTCCTCCCAACCACAGAAAAATCAAGGACACAAGAATGAAGCATGTCATCGAGTGTCTATATAGTCCGCTCCATCTGAACATCTCTTTGAGGATGATAGGTTGTGGTCATTTGTAGTTGAGTCCTGAACGCCTACTGAAATCCCTTCTAGAAGTAGGATGTAAAATTTTTGTTGCGATCTGAGATGATAATCGATGGCACCCCGTGAAGTAGTAAGATATCCTATATGTAGATGTGTACCAAGATCTCTAATAATCCATACTCTCAGATGGATAAGAAGTGGTCCGACTTGGTAAGTTGGTCAACGATAACCCAGATAGAATCATGGGCCCTAGTTGTATGTGGTAGCCCTATCCTGAAGTCCGTGAATATACCATCCCAATTCCATTCTGGAACCTCAAGTGGCTGAGCTAAGCCTGCTGGTACCTGATTCTCTGCCTTCACTTGTTGGAAAGTGAGGCATCATCATACGAACTATTCCACCACTTTCATCATCTCTAGACATTTGTACTGACTCCAGAGGACCTGTTAAATGGTTGCCACTCCAGGATGTACCGCTAAAGGGGATGTGTGTAAATCTCTCAACAACTCCTCTCATAGCATCACCGGTACCATGGTGCATCCAATGAATAGGATGATGTGCTCCCCACCTTTATAAAATCCTTTATAAGACTGTCCTATGGATATCTAAGCATGTCGGGCCTCGTAGTCAATGTCCCAACGCTAAGCCTCCTGAAATCACTGAAGGAGTGGGGGTGATAGTCATAGAATATAGGTTGGTTGTTCCATCTCTATCCACGAAAGATATCTGTAACATAGCTAGCTGCTCTATTAACTCACTCAGAAACTATAGACCAGAACTCATACTGAGTGCATCTGCTACTATGTTCCCATTACCAAGAGTGTAGAATATTTCAAAGTCATAGTCTTGGAGGAACTCCATCCATTACCGGTATCTTAGGTTCAGGTCCTTCTATGAGAAGATATACCTGAGACTCTTGTGATCAGAGTAAATAGTTAATTGTTCACTCATCAAGTAGTGTCACCACAACTTCAGCATAAAGACCACTGCTGGTAACTCCAGGTCATGGGTAGCATAGTTCTTCTCATTATGTCTCAACTGCCATGAGCTATAGGTGATCACAACATTCTATAGAATCAGGACACAACCTAGTCTAGTCCCTAATGGAACGTGGTAGACTACATACCCTATGATCTCTTCTGGTAGCCTCAAGTTGGGGGAACTTGTCAGTCTCTGCCTCAGCTCTTAGAAACCCTTTTGGTACTTCTCCGTCCACATGAAGGGATTACCCTTCTTTGTCAACGCTAAAAAGTGTGCTGCTCCCCTGGAGAAGTCTGGTACAAATCTTTGGTAGTACTCAGCCTATCCCATGAATCTCTATACCTAAGTCAAACTCTAGGGTGGATCCCAAGAAAGCACTGCCTCTATCCTCACTGGATCCACTACAGCTCCAGCCTCCGAGATAACATGCCCCTGGAAGCAGAATTTACGTATCAAGAACTGCCACTTTGAGAGATTTCCATAATGTCGGTGCTCTCAGAGTGTATACAAAACTATCTGTAGGTGCGTGGTGTGATACTCCTCCGATGCTGAGTACATGAAGATTTCATCAAAGAAGACTTCCACGATGTGATTGAGGTAAGGCGGGAAGATCCTTTTCATGAGACCCATGAACACTGTCGGAGTGTTGGTTGAGCCTAAGGGCATCACCATGAACTCATAATGGCCATACTGACATCTAAAGGTTTTCTTCAGTTTGTCCTCATCTCGTACCCTAAGCTGATGATAGCCTGATCATTGTGCTCCATTCAGCTGGTCGAAGAGATTATCGATCCTCGGAAGAGGATACTTGTTCTTCACTTTCACCTACTTCAGGTTCCGATAGTCCATGAAAAGCCTCATACTCCTATATACCTTCTTAGAGAACAAAATCAGGGTTGTCCAAGGAGAAAAACTAGGCCTTAAAAACCCCTTCTTCTGTAAGTCTTCCAACTATACCCTTAGCTTAGGAAGCTCCATGGGAGCCATCCGGTATGATGGTGTAGATATTGGTTCCATCCCAGGGTATAGGTCTATGTAAAATTCTACCTCTCTATGGGGAGGTAGTCTCGGAACATCATCAGGGAAGACATTAGCATACTGGTCCCCCACTACAAGATATCTCGGACTCCTCTCATCTACTACATCGAGGGTGAGGCTAGCCAACTGATGAGTCATCAGTTTCACCCTCCTTTGAGAGAGACCATCCTGTGCTGGAAAGGTTTCCTCCTCATTAGTGAAGGAAATACTGATCCCATCCTCATCGACACACCACACTTTTCTCCTAAAATAGTCAATTTGAGCATGGACTATGGATAGACAATCCATACCCAAGATGACATCGTAAGGCCTCAATAGTGCTAATAGAAGATACTAGTTGATGCTCTAACCTCCTAGAGTGAGCTCACACTACCAGAACTATTGTGAAATCATCGAATCTTCTTTTGTAGAAGTCTCTAAATGAAAGGATCGAGCCAACAGATCCATCAGAATCTTTGAGCATCGAATGAGTGTCAGGGAAATGAAATAGTGACCATAACCTGTGTCTATAAGAACTGTATCTAGGGTAGAACTGACATAAATCATACCTCTAATAATCTCTAGAGCTTCATGGTCATAGGCCTATACCGCCTTGATTTGGGCTCACCCCTATGCACCTGCTCCCTGTGGTCAGGGTGGACCACCTATGGGTGGTGGTAGTAGAACCTAAAATTGTCATCTACCACCTGCTACATGACCTAATCCTCTACCACTCTTATGACCTATAGGCCTACACACTCAGAACTTGGATACTTCCTCATCTATCCCTCGATAATATGTTTGTCATATGTATGGAGGTTTAGATAGTTTTGTTCCATCTGCCCCTACCCGCTGCACGTAATGAAAATCATGGCCCCCGTCTGAATCCCTCTGGCCTGGGTGCCTCGCACTACCAACCCTGAGTCCTGGGGTTAGCCTCTGAAATACCTATCCTGCTTGGGCCCATACGACTGCTATCTGCAGCCTACCAAAGACTCTGCTGCCTAGGGTCTATTGGAAGGTCTAGATGTGGGTGCCTGATCATCCAAGAATCTCTCCATCAAAAGGGCTCGCTCCAGCACCCTGGGCTGGGTAGTGATGCTGAGAGACACTACCGAAGCTCTGATCACCCGATTGAGACCCTTCTCGAAGGCTTAAGCCCTAAAAAGGGTCATGTATCATGCTTGTGGAATATTGATTGAGTTCATTAAATCTCATTGAGTACTGGGCCTTTATCATACTACCCTGATGTAGGTGAAACAGCTTTAGAATGTGCACAAAGCACAAAATCATAGGGAAAAACTCGTCCTGAAAAACCTCTCGAAGTCAGCCCAAGTGAGGGCCACATCTTCGTGAGTCTAGATGGTCAAGCTCCACAATCTCACTACCGATCCCTGAAGAAGGCTTGCCTCCATGATCACCACCTGGCCAAGTGATGTCCTCAGAAAGAGGAATACCCATGTCATAGCCTTCAGCCATTCCTCAACATCCCGAGGATCCGTCTCTCCCCTAAATCTGGGAGAACGATGTCTCTGAAACTCATGTGGGAAACTGAGCCTTCAAACGTACTATGTTGGAAACACTGGAAGTAGATGTTGACCATTGGGTGGTGGTAGCACTGGTGCACCACCCGGTGGGTCCATCTCCTACACTTGTACCTGGACGGATGCCTCATCGCTAAGTGGGTTGTCCTTAAGACCTCGTATTGGGATCCTGGATGGTCATCCATGTGGAGGCGTCCTGAGATAGATAGAGATGTACCATGGTTAGAAAATTATACATAGTGAGCTGACTATTATTCAAAATCACAAGACCCTTATACAATCAGTGTTTTCATGTATTGAGGTGAAAATCAGAATTCAAGGACCTAGTTTGTGGATATGTTGGTTACTACAATAACACTAGACTCCCTGAATCTGAATGTCAGACATTCAACTTTTAACATTGTTTCTCTAAGGAAAAACATATACTCCCTGTATTTGAGGAGGAACTGACCACCCTATGATACCCCTTTGTCACGACCCGTCCCCCAGGGACCATGCCATGACTACCCCAAGCCTGCCTCACAAATGCCAGGGGCTAGAGACTAGAATTGAAGGTGTAAACCTATAAGTGGGAGGCATTTTCTGGATACCTTTACGCACACACACGCCCAACTAAGTCCCAACTCACAAAAGGACAACATCATAGCACTAAATAAATGAACACAAGTACAGTGGAAAGTAAAGGGTCCAGAATACAAGCTTAACTGAAATGGAAAAATAGTGAAAAGGGAAAACAACTCCTGAGGTTGTCTTCCAAGGATCCTACCTCAAGGGTAGGCACATCTCATCACTATGGCTCTCCACATCAATTGTCACCACCGTCTACCATCAGAACCTAGTTCTCTGAGTCGCTATCAATGCATCCCATCTTCTTCACAAGACACAACATGGTGCGGGCGAAGCCCATACAGGGGTGAGTATAACAATACCAAGCAAGGGAACCAAGACCCCCAAAGGTATCCTAGAATTACAAAAAAGGAAAACCCACATAGCATAATCTCAATCACAAGATAAAAGCAAATACAGCTTACACTTGGTATATTCTAGGGTAGTAACAGTAGCATCACCAGTCACATTGTCGAACACCCCGGCTTCTAGAGAACTACTCCTATATCAAATACATTGGGCCTAACGGGCCATATAGATCTACTTCCCACTAACCTTGAACTACTTAGGTACTCCTCCCCATTTCGTATCGTGGGTCTATCGGGTTATATAGAGAAGCTCCCCACCATAGCCTGCTGGGGTACTTCTCCTATCAAGTTCTGTGAGTCTGCCATATCACAAAGAGGTGCTACCCTTTGTGGGCCTGACAAGTCACAAAGAGGTTCTTCCCACTGGTCCATCAAGTTACACAAAGTCGAAAATCAGCAGTCTTTAGGTCTCATCTAGTTGAAGGGTTCCATACGTAGCATGTTTGGGATAACCACTCCTCAAGCCATCTGACGTATTTATACTATCATTAAGTTTTACAAAGAAGTAACCCAATGATCCATCATGACATAAGGGTTCCAACGTAATAGACGACACGTCAACCAGATGTCCAATCTATAAGTTATAAGAATTTTAGTGTCGAGGGCCCAGTTGTATTCTGGTATAATCCAACATGCCAAAAATCCAACATTCTCTGAAAGTCACATAGATTATCTCAAAAGGTCCTCCTAAACCTAAGGTTTCTAGCGCCGTGGATGGTTCATCAAACAGATTTCCGGTTTAAGAGTTACGCCCAATTAAATGTAACTGGGATGAAAGGGGTCCGTGTCCAATCCAACCCGTTCGGACAGACCCGACCCGTCCTGTTGGGTCCGGCCCGAAGGCGATGAGCTCGGCCTAGTTTGGCTAGGCCGTGGGCTCGGTTTTCTCTGCCATAGGTTCGGTTCGGCCCACCCTACTGGGTGCAGCCCACCGGGTTGTGGAATCGCTCGGCCTGCTGGCCGAGCGCGGGGTGTCTACTCCCCTTCCAAATGGCCAAAGCCATTTGGACCTTTAAGGCAGTGGTGCTGGTTGGAGTCACCTATCATAGCCAGTCCTACTAGACCTGTCATGCATGGGACCCACAGACCATGGGTCTACCCTCCTCCAGGGTGAGAAGTCAGAGTCTTCCTCCGCGGTGGGCCATCGTAGCGCACCACCTGGCACAACAGTGGTATTGGTTGGCTCCGCACTCCCCTTGATAGTCCACGTGGACCGACCCACAACGGACCCATGGGTGTGGATCCGCCCTCTACCGCGGCACGCCACCCTGCTTCAATGCAGCCTGCGAAGGACAACCACCCCTTGTCCTCTGCGGTGCCTTTAGGCCCCACCGTTCCTTTGTGGCCAGTGGTAGCCGACCACTACCTCCGTCGGTCGCCAGTGCGCTATGCCGACAAAGCCTTCACGGGCCACCGGTGAAGCTCAGATGGTCTTATTTTATTCATGTCCTTGCCTATGGACCTCCCGGGACACTGCCTATGCTACATGTCTCACGGATCCACCTTGCCGCAAAAACGTCTGGTTGCCCACAAAGAACACCACCACAACCGAGTTCGGCAGAGGGTTCGAGACTTGTTCATTTGGCCCGTGCCCTCTGCGTTAGCATAACAACATGGAAAGTATATTTTAATTATAAAAACTCCCATAATGAAAACCCCACAATATCCTCTCGCATTAATGAATGAAACATAGATCAACCCATTGGACGGTTGTTTCGTGTTCTTCAAAATATTAAAGAATAGGTTTAAGGGGATAAATCAATCATAAGAACCCTACCTTGTATTCGTTGGAAGATGTTGTAGTAGAGGAGAGAGTGTACATGTCCAAAGGTGTTCATCAGCGCTTTCCATCACCTGTTGATTCCCCCAATGTCTATCACTCGATCACATTATTTGTCGGAGCAGAAAGTCATCGACGCTTCGTCAGAGCTTCCTCTCATATCTCTTCCAAAACCCATGCTGATGATTAGATTAAATAGAGGGGAGGATAGGATCAACACACCACACAATTAATAAGGTTCATTAACGAGTATAATTAATGATCCTCTTTAATTTTCTAAACAGTTCGGTTACACATTCTTTTAATTTCTACCAACAGTGGGTTTACACAAAAAAAATTTTCAATCCATTAAATGGATTGACTTTGCAATGCAGTCCCACCACCATTTGTCCAATTATTGAAAAAAATAAAATAAAATAATCTTCAGTTATTTTATTTGTTTTTTGTAAAGTCTATGAAATTAAATTTTTTGTTTGACCCCTGTCGGTCGAAGTTATGCTTCCCTTAAGGTAATCCTGGCACTTTCGATTCAATGGTACCATCTTATTTTTAATCTGATGAACAGTTCAAATGATAGAAAACACCACCCACATGTTTACTGAACGTTCGTTAAAAAAAGTTCAAAATTCAGTTCTAGGCTCTCTTTGGCTCGGACACACTTTCCATCAATATTCGCACACTAATAATAATCCCAAATAATTTCAAAAAATATATATGGAATTTCCTACTCTTTACAACCCACCTAAGAGCTCAAAAATATTCCAGGGTCCTTGGGCTTCTTTGGTGTATTTCCCACACCGTCTTTGGTTGGGAACCTTCCACTTACACATCCTTGCCAAATGTTGTTAAATCACACAGTTTGGTCCTTATCACATAACCTAAAAAGGTGGTGTGTCACATTAATTTTCATCGAACTACGTGGGTTATGATTCATTTCACAGGTATACATTGTAATATCATCTTATGGGTTCGATCCCCAAATCATAACAACCCTTTTATCTGTGGATGGCAGTAAATTTCCAAGCACCCCACTGCATGGCTTAAAACCAGCTTCACTATAAATGACCAAATAATTATCTTATCTATTCATGAAAAGTACCATTTATGGAGAACATTAGATTCATATAGATTTCTTCGTCAATGAAGAACCACATATACATATAGATGATTCTAAATCCAAACATGCTAATAATTGATTGTTATTTCACGGGTGACCCATGTTATACTTGGGAATGAACAAAGGATTCATGAACATGTCTTCAATTAGATCTACAATAGAGTCCTAGAATTGGAAATAACTTTCAACCAAAATGGTGTGATGAGATCTACCACCCATGTTACCAACAAATGTGAGTCCCTAAGAATTGTTGGATCATTTTCCACCAACCATAATCCATTTGAAATGATTTTAAAATAAGGGAATCATTGGGTGTTTCCATATCCATGAATATTTCATTGGAAGACCTTCATAAATGCTGGACTTGATGTGAATAATTGTGTAACCATATTCAACCCCCAAAATCATGCGTCAGGTGATAGGGTTTCCATAGGAAACAAAAATGGATAAATCAATGTGATTCCATAACCGAGGTGATGGTGTCACCTACACATCAAGCCCCTTTCTCTCTCAAAATGAAATATGGAAAAACAAAATGATTAATGACACATTTTTTAATTTATAGAGATGCTGCTTTGATAGGTTATTCTTGTTTGTGTTTTTCATATATATAATAGTTACTTTTCATGAGATCTCTCTTCGTTCCAAATGGTGTCTCACCAATTCTTAAGACATGTGCATCAAACACTAAAAACGATTTATCCTAAACCAAATAGAGGATTACATCAACCATCCAACATCTTCAATGCTGGGTTTCAAACTCATTGGTTCGGTAGTACCAGAAATTTGTACTCTACTAAACCTAGAGGTATCTGGACAGGACCTCTATCTTATGAAGACCCATTAGCCATCAGATCAAAAATAGTCAGTGGCCCAGAACTAGATGTCCCCAATAGCCATATCAAACCGTTTCGGGAGACTATCCCTAGAATGTGATAATGAGTTCCTCCCTTACCTTAAGAGGGCTAATAAATTGTTCACTGATGAGTTAACCCTCATGACATAAGGTTCTCATTCAAGGGATCCTGCCAGCAATTGTCACCACCAATTCGGTTTGGCCCAACATTCTCTACATGAAGAGGACACCACCCCATAGGTCCCTGTCTATGTCTTTAGGAGCTTGTACCCCATGGTGGCCCATAGAGTGTGACATCCCAACAACTCAGGACACGCCATCATTCATTTTCCTTTTGAAGAAACCCATCGGTCAAATACAGTGGTAACCAATGAGAAGATGCAGATCCCCACTCATAAATATTAATCCCACCAGTCAAATACAATATAAAACAATGAGTAGATGAAAATATCATCTCACACATATCGATTTTTTCATTCAAATATGGTAACAAAATATGAGCATATACAAATTACTGATCCCACATATCAAGAATGACAGTCAAATAAAGTGGAAACTATGAGAAGATTCTGATCCCTACTACATCATATCAAGATTGTTAACTAAATACAGTGGAAAACTATGAGTAGATGCAAATATCTGCTCACACATATCAAGACCATCAGTTAAATACAGTGGAGAAATATGAGTAGGTGAAAATTCCTGCCCTCGTATATCAATCCCATCAGTAAAATATAGATGAAAGCAATGATAAGATGAAAATTCACACTCATTTATAAAAATACCTTCATTAAAAATAGTGGAAAATTACGACAAGATACAAATTCATACTCCATCATATCAATCCAATCAGATAAATATGGTATCTGACAATGGGAATTTGAAAATAACAATTCACAAATATCAAGCTTGTCAATCAAATATGGTAGAAAACAATGAGAAGATGAAAATCTATACTCATGCATATCTAGAAGGTCAGTCATATACAATGTAAAAAAATGAGAAAAATCATTATATCAAGACCATGAGTCAAATATCGTGGTAATTAAAGGACCTAGCTGGTGTACCTCATCAATGAACCATGTGAAAACTCATATTTCTACCCCAACACCGAAAGGGGTATATATTCCCATCCCCACTAAGGTTGTTTCTCAGCACATCCTGACAATGATGGATGGTTAAACATCAATTTCTAACCACGTATTATAAACCATCTAAGGCATAATCACGTTAATGTCCATAACTAGGTGTGGGGACCATGACCCCAACTCTTCAAGTGGGTTGACTAATCGACACAATGGGGGTAAATAAAGATTATAAATACATCACTTATCCCATCTAGGAAGGTATTAGATCACATTCCATGATAAATGGACTATCATATCAGGCACACATACTCATTCCAACTAAGTATTACCATCCCGTTTGGGGGACCACTAAAGGGCCAAAATATATCTCGGCTAAAATTCCTGAAGATTTTTTCATTATCTAATAGAAACATTAGAGTCAACTAAACCCACTCCCATGAATGGGAATATCTATTGACAACATGTGATTCCATCTTCTTGCAAGAGAGAATCAAAAAAGAAATCCCACCTGGGACAGTTCAAAATTGATGAGAAGACACATGACCTTGCTTTGTTAGAAGCTAATGTTATTGAGGCCAAAAAAAATTATAAATGGTATCCTCAGATCAATCCAATAAACTAACAACTTATGGAAGTATAATTAGCTATCACAATGGTCCTCCCCACAACAATAATACCAACAACTTTGGCGGCCCACCCCAGAATGTTTACCATGGAACCACTATTTGTGGGAATGATCTGATTGATCATGAGAGTGAATATCCTAATGAGTTCCAAAAAAATGTTACCCTTGTATATAAGATCAATCAAAAATATTTTATTCCCCTTATTGAACCAAATACAAGAAGTCCATCATAATTTGAGGCACTTGTAAAAATGAGGTCAGTCATGCCTGACACCCTATCCTTGAAAGCTGACATTCATTATCAGTTAGAAGATGGTCTGAGGTAATGGTTATCCAATGAACCAACTCTATAATATTTAAATGCTAATGAGTTCCCTACTCTCCTTTCTTCCTATGTAAAAATATCTAGGAAACACCCATGTTGGGCTCATCAAGTGGAGGAATCTCTAGTAGAAGAATAAAATGATGTGTTACTCATGAGAATAACATTTTGAAGGGATGATATAACCATCATGCTTTATCCCTCATACATTTATATGTTCAAAATTAAAGAGTTATTGTTAGAATATTTTATATAAAAAATCGTTATAAATCTATGGACAACATTGAGGCACTAGAAAGAAAACTTCATACCTTACAACTGGTATGCAGACCATCTTAAAGTATTAGGAGAGCTTCTTCATCAAATTGACTTGTATGATTTTTCATCATTATGATGAAAACAATAAGAGAAGAAGTAGAAAGATATTTAATTAGCCTCTCATAATGAATTTCTTGAATTATATCATCTAATAATCTATACCACACCTGGTGTTCATATCTGGGGATGGGCCGAACATTGCACTTTTCATTTCACATCACACCCCAGTCAGAAAAATCTACCTGAAGTGATATACTATAATTTCATTTCTCATGGATGGATACCTGACAATAATTATGATCATGAAAGATATACCACTTAGTAGAAATAATATTTGAATAAGTGTCATAATCATTGGGCTCGATGAGAGCAGACCATCGAAAAAATTCTAAACCAGGGAGTCAAGAACACTAAGAAGGATTATTTCTTAATAGAATCCAATAATAATGCACAAATGATGTCCCCAGATGTAATAATTTCACATAAAGATTCATAATTTCTCCCATATCATTCTCAAACAAGGATGTGTGAGATTAAGAGAGAGGCAGTAGTTGCAGCTGATTCCAAATTATGGTATCATCCCCCGTCCATAGGGCTAGGTAAATTTTTACACAAATCCCCCCTCTAAGGCTGAAAAATTCAGGTAGAGGGATAATAATGAAAGAATGGGAGAAACCCATACCCACAGAGCTAGGGGAATTTTTACCTCAACCTCCCCTTCAGTGAAAATTGATATTTTATCATTTGCCGGGAACACCAAGAAATTAGGTCTCCCAGTTCATCCTATCTCACAACCCATTCCCCCTAGAAGGTACACATATGAAAATGTTTCATGTTGGTTTCCTTAAATTTACTATTCACCAAGAATATTAAAGGTAATCCTAGAAAGTAAATAATAATCCTAATAAAGGGAACAAACAATTGTCATATCATTCAATAACTAGACAATGTCTACAATGCATTATGCATTAGTGACCAATATAGGAATCAAATACATGGATGTCACCGAAGATAACACCAACATTGAGGTGTGTGTAGGGGATGGTTCCATCCAAAATATAGTCCACAACGAGACAAATAAAGAAGGTTTTCGTACCCAAAACCATATACTCTCCCTTAATTTGGGTAACTCCTCAACCAATCCCTCAATTCCTCCTTAGCGAACATAAACCAAAGAAAAGGGTAAAGTCAAGGTATTATACAACCCACCACATGAAGTGGTTTATCCCCTCATACTCGGGGAAATATTTTCATGATAGGAGGAAGAGATGAAAGTGTTTAGAATAATCAATGAAAATTTACTCTGAGGCAGTATTTCTACCCAATATGTTCCATGATTAGATCATCCACTCTCACTTCCAACCGATGTACCTTAACAATAAGGGTTCACTCGAGTGAATAAATTTGTTCCAAGAAATCCACCCAAACCAGTTTTTGGACCATCAATTTACCTTTACTCGATCGTGAATAGATATCAAAATTCCCTTCTATTAGGGAAACAACCAGAACTGATTTAGCTGAACCCTAAAAATATATTCTCTATCGGATCTCATCCATAGATATTGGTAGATCCCAGGCACCATTCCATATCCACTGCTACCTCCATTAGGGATATTATTCAACTGAACATTTATCAAGGGCTTATTGAGTCCATTGAATCATTGGATGCTCTATTAGAATCTTTGGAAGAATT
Source organism: Viscum album (assembly GCA_963277665.1). Classification (NCBI taxonomy): domain Eukaryota; kingdom Viridiplantae; phylum Streptophyta; class Magnoliopsida; order Santalales; family Viscaceae; genus Viscum; species Viscum album. Next base: position 1,959,897,272 of record OY728127.1, read on the forward strand.
GAATGCAGCATTATAGCCAGAAAAAAAATCCTTAGCCTAAATTGGTGACCAAAATCACACTCCACCAATTTTTGGGAGTCCTAAGTTTCCAATATTTAATGGATCCAGAGATCCAGAAAAGCATCCAATACACTTTTTTCCATTATTATCCCATGATGGAAACCATTTTTCAACAAGAAAGAATGATAAGTAGAATTTTAATGCAAACCATGCAAGGTTCGGCCTCCATATGGTACACCAGTATGTCAGATCGGTCAATCATAGGATGGGAATATCTGTTTCAGTAGTTTATCTTTAAATTCATCTCAATAATGAAAAATATAATTATCCATGACCTCTTAAGTATAATTTTTTTGAAAATGAGAGTGTCTTGGATTTTATTTCCAAATGGAAAGGGATGAACTACTACCTGAGCCTATATCTTCCCCAAGAATATTTTATTCCTCTCTGTATAGATAACCTTCGTGAAAAACTTCAAAGGCCACTCATCCCAATAAGATATATGAGTGGGTTGTGGGATCTCTCCACAATTTCTCAAAGAATGTAATATTTCCTATAAATCCAAAGATCAAATCCCACATGATTCACTCATACTTGGGGAAAATATGGGGAAAGGTAGAGGTTGTAGCCATCATAATTAAGCAATCTTTTATCCCAACTCCAACTCCAAAACCCAAACCACATCATGCAGAACCCCAAAGGAATTGACAAACACATAGTGCATCATTATTTCTCTATGGGTATAATAAAAATTCAAAATTTATAAAAACTTAAACTATTCTACTAATTTAATTAAAATGCAGTATTAGAATGTTATAGTTTGAACCCAATAGGAGTTGAATTAGTTTATTTAGGATTTTGACAAGATTTAATTATAATTAAAAATGAAGAAATAGTTAAATAAGATATTAGTTTGATTTATTTTAATAAAATTAATGATTAAAGAAAAGAAAATTGATTATTTTAAAATCATATTGGAATAACATGACAGAGTTTCATAATTTTAGAATTCATGTGAAATTGGAATTTAGAAAATGAATTGATTAATACATGAATGTTGTCAGATTCAAGACATTGGAGATCCAATGGTCTTGGTATCCCCTCCTTAACATGGAAATACCATATTTCCCTTGGGTCTAGTAATTTCAGTTTCAACGAATCAAGTTTGTCTCAAAACAATTTTTAATCCTTTCCCCACAAATTTGACAATGGGTATGCCTCCTTTAAGGTTTTCACTTGGGAAATTCTAAGGTTAATTTTAGATTAAAATACCAATGGTTATAATAAAAGTAAAATAATTTTATTGGAAATTGACTAAGGAGATCACAAAAAAACCAAATAAATGAATAAATGAAAATAAATCAACCCAACCACACCTTTGTAACACCTCAAAATTTTATGAGATAAATTATTTTTTATTTATATGATGTCTTGTGTTGTAACACACACCAATATTAGTTTTCACTGTACAAAACACTGTATTAGATTACAGTATATGAAACACTATTCTTGGCTTGTGTTATATACAATAGTGACCTTCCTTGATAGCTTACGTTGTACACAATATAGAATTTTACTAAACAATGATATATTATTAAAATATTTTTATTTAATTGGATATAAACTAGCCATTATGAATATTATTAACCATATATTGAAATTTAAATAACATTAATGTTAATCTTATTTATTTTATAGAACATTATATAATAACAAATTCAATTTTTCAGATAAAATAAGTATTTTTCAAAAAAAAGCAATTTTGTCGCATTTTGATGGAAAGCCCGATTTAAATCTAGTTTTTATAACTTTTATATATTATATATGAAAAATTAAATTTTTATTTTTAATCGGGATATCAAAATTTACTCTGGTTTAATTTTTGGTATTTTTATGATAAAATTCATATTTTAATGAATATTGAAAAATACTGTATTTTAATTCAAAACATCATTTTTGTATAATTTATTTATATATTTATATTATCCTTTTAATTGGTTTTAAATTGTATTTGGATAATATTTTTATCATTTAATCCATTTTTTTCCTTATAAGTAACTACACATTTAAATTGGACAAAACAAATATCGATCTTTTGATATTTTTTTCTTTTTAAAACCCCAACATTGGGTTTTGAAAATGAGAAATAATTTAAAATTAATTTCTGCCAATTCTGTTTTTTGAATTTAAAATATTGGATTTCATATTTGGAATCATAATTTCCAATTATTTTTAAATAGGTACCTTTTATTTTTGGATATTATTAAGAGTAACTACGGTAATTATTTTTATTTACCATGGTTAAAGGGTAAATCAGGTGAATAAGGGTAACAAATAATATTATAATAATATAAAACTACCCTAACACATGTACTAATCCTATTTTATGATTTATGGCCAACCATTATCATCCTTGGGCCTATTTTAGGACCCCATGGAGTCACTTGGGTGTGATAAGGACCTTTTATAATATTTAATTTAAAGAAACAGGAAATATAACGTAAACATGTATCTTTTACTAAAAGTTTTTAATATTGGATTATATAATTGATCTCATTGAATATAATTATTAATTATAAATATAAAAATATTTACTACATCATGGTATTTTATTTATAATTTTTATACATTAAATAAATAAATATATTTATGACACAATCATGATGCAGGGATTACCTTATTAATGAATGATTCAAATAAATGATAATATAAATATTAAAATAAATATAATTTAAATATTTTGATTCTCTAAAATAATTTTATGGAGGATTATGACATGTTATATTTTGTTTAAAGCCTTTTTTAGAAGTAATGAAGTTTTAATTACATTCACAAAAATCAATTACTAAATTGTGTCAAAACTGACATAAATGAGTTTAAAAATACTATTTTATTAAATGATATAATAGTCCTAAAAATATATGATTTGTAAAAATGACTTATATGATGTTAAAAATTTCAGTAATGATCCATTTTTTGTTTCATTTTCATTTCATTGTAGCTATAAAAACCATATATTATGAAAATACAAGAAGACAAGGTAAGAGTTAATGTTTTTAACTAAGGGTTAAAGCTAAATGCTTTTGTAACCTAAACTTGTATATAACCTATTGGTTGAGAGTATTTCAACCCATAATCATCTTAGATTCTAAATAAATGAGTTTTGAACCATTAGAATCCTAAAATCAATTTATAATAAATTAATATTTCAAGACTTTCCTAAAGTTCCCCACCACCCTCTTATAAAAGGTCACCACCTCTACCCACTTACTCACACTTTTAAATCCCATTGGATCATCTGGATTCTTCTCAAATAATCTCCCAACATCCCTCCCTTCCTCCTAGAGGCCAAACATTGGTCATAATTCTATCCTAGAGAGACCTTTTTTGAAAATCAGAAAATGATACTCGAAAAAGAGGTAATTGTTTTATCACCTCTTCAAAATCATTTTCTTCTTCTACTTTCTCTTATTATGTAGTTTCAATACTAAAGTAATAAATCCAGTATATTATACATTAATAGATGTTACTATAGTTATGGTAAACCTTATAACTCCTCTTATCTATCCTACGAATAACAATATCACCATTCAAGTGTATGTACGACTTACCGTCTCCACAACGTGGTGTAATTTTGTTATTAAACAATACCTAATTTGGATGGGTATAATGGTTATTATAATGGATTTAAATATTGAATATAACATTAAAATTATTATTTATAATTAACATACCATCCAATTACAAACCATTTAACCATTAATTGAATGATATCGTCGCTCGTGCGTACGTACTACCTGCCATCTCCATGATGCGATGAGATTCATTCTCCATATTAACCATTGATGAATTATTATAATTTATATATAATAAAGAATCATGAAATATATTACATTATAATTCTACTAGATTTATATATATATATATGTCATTTACCTACTTCCATTCAATTAAATAAGTAAACATAAACAGCATTCATGCGTACGTACGACCAACCGTCTCTAGGAACTGTGTATTCCATTTCATTTATCTAGCTATTATATATATATATATATAATGAATATATATGATATATAAATAATGTTTTTCATTTTTGAAGTATTTAAATCATGTTCTATGTAATATGATATTGAATAAGAAGTCAAAACCTATATGATAAATAAAACAATTATTACCCAAAATGTTTCTTTAACATGAAATTAATAAATGAACAGGTAATATAAAGTCACATGTGAATTTTATATGATATCATAAATATTATTATGGTTATTTAACAAGTGAATAATATGTTTAAACCCACTATACAGGTTTTTTGGATACAAACCAATCATATTAGATATAAGGTAAGGGATAATTTTTCCATCTCATTTTTATTTGAGATTGTTTATAACTAAGTATTTACTGGGGGTATATTTATAATCCATGTCTATGATTTCTAAATTTTTTTTCAAAAAATGTTTAATATTACTCAATGTATTCTTAAAGTAATTTTTACCCATTTTTTACTTTTTCTACATGGTTTGGAAGGAGTCGTTCTTTCATTTTTCTTACGAGGTATTTTTTGACTTTTTTGGAAAGGGTATGAGAGGAATGTTTTTTAAACTTACATGGCATGAATGATTTTTTACATCATATTAACAACATATTTACATGAATCTTACTCTATAATATTTCATTTTTATTTTCAACAAAATTATTTCCTTTTAAAATTGAATGGAATTTTGTGAAAATATATTTGTTTTAAAAAGAAAGAATTTTTTCCTCATGAATTAAGTTCAAGTGTTTTATCAAAATTATTTTCCATATAATATAATGCTATTTAAATCGAGTTATGTTTATATCCATATTATTAATAAGATTTGATTGTGTTAATGATGGAATTATATTTTATATCCATTATGTTATGGTAGAATGATGTCGAAAAAACCCCTTTTATTTCTTTGGTAATGCTTTGATGAATGATTTATTTTTTTTGTGGAAATGTAAGAATGATTTAATTATGAGATGGGTGGGACTTTTATATCCCTCCAATGCATTGGATAAATATTTATATGTCATGATATAAGCGTTAATAGAACAATAAGTAAATCTTGTTTAGTAATACAGGGCATGAATGACATGTAAACCCCATTCAGTAATACATGGTTGGAATGGAAATTAAACCCTATCAAGTAATGGACTTTGTCCACAATGATTGTCTTGGTAGAAATTCCTTTCCTAATATGGAAATAATTTTTTGTGGTTATTTGTTTTCCATAGTTCCATGTCTTATGCCAATGCTATTTTATTATGGTTAATGCTCCTTTATGATTAATTCCTTACGTACTACCAGGAATAATTTCATGACTCGTGATTTTGATATTTAAAATTTGTATTCATGATTTTACATTCTTATGATAATGGTTTGTTTTATTTTTTCCATGTTTAAATTTACTGCACATTTGAGCTCACCCTTTTTATGTTTTCTTTTCCCCGTGATATAATGAAAGGGTTTAGGTAGGAAAACAAAAGGGGAAGTTATTTATGGGAGATGTTGAAGATCTTTCACCAAGTAAGAAGATTATATTCCATTTTTCAAAGGGTACTAAACTAATATATTCTTTAGGAATATGTCTGTTTCATGTATCAAATATTCTATAAAAGTATTGTAATGTACATGTATGTCAGTCTTGGGTCATTTGAGTTGGTATTAGAGTGAAGGTTTAGTAAACCTTTGGAAACTAGGAAGCGAAAACATCAGTGAGATCCATATAGATATTTCGAATGATATTTCTAAGGATGTCGTAAGGATAAGTCAAGTATATGATACAATCCTAGAGTTTTTGTGATAATCATGAATAAACTAGTATTAAAACTAAGATATCATATATTGAAAAACTATAAGGAATTTACATTACTTATGTGTTTTTAATCTCTGATACATATTTCTCATACTTTTCTTTATGGTCCTATTAAATAGCCAAAACTGTATAGAAAATGGTTAACCATTGAATGTTTCAGATGTGGAAATTATGGGAATAATGAAGATTTATTTCCAAAGGTGAAATATCATGAAGATAATCATGATGATGGTATAAGTATTGGTTATACTGCTAAGGATAAAGAGATTGTAAATGAAATGTGAAAGGTATGTGATGTTATTTTAGTATTATTTACATTAAACATAAGAAGATTACGTTTTATAAACCATAGGACATGATTTATATTTTAGGAAATATGAAGATGATGGATCCTGGTTAATAGTTTAAGAATATATTTGGATGTTTGAGGTGTATATGTTTCAGATTTAAAAGATTATATTACATGAATCATGAAATATATATGTGTTTTCAGAATAACTATTTATTTAAGGATTGGAAAGGATATGTTGAATAGTACAATGGAGACAGAATAATGATTTAAGGGTAAGGTGATATATTTGTAAAACACATGATTAAGGGGAATAAAACCCTTAATAAGTGCCTTATGTTAATATAATGATGTTTTGATAAAGATATTTTGGATTTGAATAAGTAAATTAGACGATGCTTGTTTCTTTGGAACTAATTATGGAGTTATTGAAAAGTGGGATATTCTACCTTAGATGATGTATACAACTTTTTGGGACTTATGAAATACATATAATAAAATTTGGAATAAGGAAACATGCATGTTTTCAATGAGGATATTAGATAATTTAGGTTGTTATCGTCACTCAAGAGAATACATAATGAAGGTGTTCACATATTTGGAATGTGACCCACCAGGGATATCTTATGACATGTTGGGGATTAATGTTAAGAAGTGTTTGTGTTCCTTTTTCTATGGTTTTTGATTTTCATATTTTAGAAGGATTGTAAGGTTTTCAAATATTTGGAATTTTTAAACATCAGATGATGTTTGGTAGAATAATGTATTATCTCACCATATATGGACTTATGCATGTTTGATAACTTGTGATAACCTTTTTTTGACAAAGAAGGATAAATGACCTATCATTATAATGCTGATATGATAAGTCTTAAAGAATGAAAAATTGAACATAATTTACTTAAATAAGAGATGAAGTGGAAATTTTTCAAGGCACAGACAACAGTGAGATTGTACCAAAATGAAGTAATTATTTATTCTCATGAAAAAGTCTTCAACTTTAGGGAAAGGATATTGAAAACACAAAATGTTATCTTAGTACTTTCTTATCTTATGAATCAGATATTTCCATAAATCATCTTATATTTATGGTTTTCTAGTTTTTATCTTTCTCCAAACATTGTTCTCAATCACAATCCATCAGAACATTATGGTTATATTTTTCTTCCATATCTAGGTTTTCACTCCTCACCTTTGTTCTTCTATATGGAAACCCAATGATGAGTTAATTTGGGTAACCATTATGTTTCTTACATTCCTTTTTAAAATTAAGTGTAGTATTTATTTTTATGACGTTGGTTTTTATGAAATAATCTTTAATGTAGTAAAACTTTTATAACCCAACAAATTTTGAGGGTGAAAATCATTTTAAGGGGGGTATAATGTAAAACCCTGATCTTTTATGAGATAGATTATTTTTAATTTATTTGATGTCTTATGATTTACGATACACTTATATTAGCTTGCACTATATGAAAAACCTTATTATCTTTCAGTATATGAAACACTATAATTTTCTTGTGTTACCCGCAAGAGTAACCTTCTACTATAGCTTGCGTTGTACACAATAAAGAGTTTCACTAAACAATGATATATTATTAAAATATTATTATTTAATGGGATATAAACTAGCCATTATGAATATTATTAACCAAAATTTTAATTTTATATAACATTAATGTTCATATAGGTATTTTCTAGAAAATTATATAAGAACAAATTCAATTTTTTGGATAAAAGAAATATTTTTCAAAAAATGCAGTTTTGCCACCTTTTGATGGAGTGCCCATTTTAAATCTAGTTTTTAACAATTTTTCTTGTATATTTGACAAAATAAACTTATTATTTGTAATAGGGACATAAAAATTTACTTTGGTTTATTTTTTGGCATTTTCTTAATAAAATTCATATGTTAATTAATAGTTAAGAATACTGCATTTTAATTCAAAACAACCTTTTCATCTAATTTAGTTATATAGTTAGATTATATTTTTAATTTGTTTTAAATTTTAATTCAATTATATTTTTTTTCAGTTAATACATTTTGGTTCATTGTAAGTAATTTCACATTTAAATTGGACACAAACACATATCCATCTTTTGATAGTTTTTACTTCTTCAAAACCTACTTTTTGGTTTTAAAAATGGGAACTAATTTTTGATTAATTTCTACCAATTATGTGTTTTTAATTCATAAAAATGGATTCTATATTTGTTATCATAAGTTACACATTGGTTTAATAGATAAATTTTATTTTTGGATATTATGAATAGTAACTTCAGTAATTATATTTATTTACCATGGTTAAAGGGTGAATCAGGTAAAGAAAGTTAACAAATTATATTATAATAATATAAAACTACACTAACACATGTCCTAATCATATTTTATGAGATATTTTCGACCATGATAATTTTTGGGTCGATTTTAAGAACCCATGTAGTCACTTGGTTGTGATAATGACCTTTTATAATTTTTAATTTAACGAATAGCGAAATATAACATAAACACGTATCTTTTACTAATTTTTTTTAATATAGGGATATATAAATAATATCTTGGACTATAAACAGTCATTAGAAATATATTTGGATATACTAAATCATGGTATATTTTTTATTATTTTTATTAAATAAATAAATTTATTTATTTATGACACAATAATGATGCAATGATTACCTTATTAATGAATGATTCAAATAAATGATATTATAAAAATTATAATAAATATAATTTTAACATTTTAATTACATAAAAAATATTAATGAATTAATATGACATGTTATCTTTGATTTAAAGATTTTTTTTCAAATTAATCAATTTTTTATGACTTTAAAAAATTCAATTACTAAATAATGTTAAAATTGACATAAATGAGTTTAAAAAAATACTATATTATTAAATGATATAATAGTTTGAAAAATATACAATAAGGACAATTGACTTATATAATGTTAAAAATGTCATTAATGATCCAATTGGGGTTCTTTTAGCATTTTATAGTAACTATAGTAACCATATATTATGAAAATACAAGAAGATGTGGTAAGAATTGATGTTTTTAACTAAGGGTTAAAGATAAAAGATAAGGTTAATATTGTAACCAAAACATTTATAAAACTTTTTGTTTGATAATATTTAGATCCATACTCATATTATATTCTAAATAAATGATTTTTGGACCATTAGAAACTGAAAATAAATTTATAATAAATTAATATTTTAAGACTTTCCTAAAGTGACCCTCCTCCATCTTATAAAAGGCCACCACCTCTATCCACTTACTCACACGTTTCAAGCCCCTTGGATTGTCCAAATTCTGGTAAAATAAGCTCCCAAAATCCATAAATTCCTCATAGAGGCCACAATTTGGTCATAAAACATCCATAGGGAGAAATTTTGTTCAAATCAAACGGAGATACTCGAAAAAGTGGTAATTGTTTTATCACCTCTTTCAAAATAATTTTCTTATTCTACTTCCTCTTCATATGTTGTTCCATAGTAAGGTAATAAATACAGTATATTATACATTATTATATGTTACTATAGTTATGGGAAGACATTATACATCCTTTTATCGATCCTATGAATAACAATATCACCTTGCGTACGTACATAGGGCTTACTGTCTCCACGCCGTGGTGTAATTTGTTATTCAAGAATAATTTATTTGGATGTGTATAATGATGAGTATAATGAATATAAATAATAAATATAACATGATAATTATTATTTATAATTAATATACAATACAATTACATACCATTTAACCATTAAGTTAATGAGATTGATGCTCGGGCATATGTACGACCTATCGTCTACACGACGCGATGAGATTCATTCTTCACATTAAACATTCAACAATTATTATAAAGTGTATAATAAATATGCATAAAATATGTTAAATAATAATTCTAATGGATTTATGTATATATATATATATTTCATTTAATTTATTCTTTTCAATTCAATAAAACAACAGAAACAACATTCATGCGTACGTACGACGTATCGTCTCCATAAACGGTGTATTCCATTTCATTTATCTATCTATTATATATAAATATAATGAATATATATGATATATAAATAATTTTTTACATTATGGAAGTATGTAAATCACGATATAATTAATAAGATCATGAATAAAAAGTCAAAATACATATGATAAATAAAACTATTATTACCCAAAATGTTGTTTTAACATGGAATTGATAAATGAACAGGTAATATAAAGTCATAAGTGAATCATATATGGTATAATAAATATTATTATTGATCTGTTACAAGTTAAAAATATTTTTAAACACACTACACAGGAGTTTCAGATACATAAGAAGCATATTATACATAAGGCAAGGGATAATTTTGCAATCTCATTTTTATCTGAGATCGTTTATACATAAGTATTTGTTGGGGGTATATTTATCAACAATGTCCATGTTTTCAAAAAAAAAATTCATAAAATGTTCAATATTATTCTAACCACTAAAAATGTAAAAAACCCTAAAACCTGTGGAAAACCTTATGAGAACCCTAAAAACCAAAAAAAACTTAAAACCTCTAAAAACCTAAAAACCACAACGAACCCAAAAAACCAAAAAACCCCAAAAAACCCCTAAAAACCCTCAAAATCTATAAAACCATATAAAACCATAAAAATCATAAAAAACCCTAAAATTTCCAAAAAAGTAAAAACACTAAAAAAAATTATAAAACCCTAACATAACCTTAAGAACATAAAAACAGTTAGAACCTAAAAAAATCTCAAAAACACTAAAAAATAGAAAAACTATATAACTATAAAAACCATAAAATCCATAAAACCCCCTAAAACATTAGAAACCCCTAAAACCCCTAAACATTACAAAAAATATATACCCAATAAAACCTTAAAAACAATAAAATCTCTAAAAACCAAAAATAAACTAAAAAAACTCAAAAAAACATAAGATCCCTCAAAATCCTCAAAACCCCGAAAAATAGAAAAATCCTAAAAAATCCTTAAAAATTTATAAAAATGTAAAAAATCCTAAAAACCCTACAAAACCAAAAAAAATAAAAATACATAAAATTGTTAAAAAAATAAAAAATGCTAAATATCTTTGGAAACCCTAAAAAATCCTAAAAACAATAAAAATTCCTAAAAACCCTTACACTCCCCAAAAACCGCAAAACCCATAAAAATAGTAAAAATTCCCTAAAATCTCCTAAAATTTAAAAATATATAAAAATCCCCAAATCCACTATGAAAAAAATTAAAACCCTAAAACACTAAATTATCTAATCCCATAAAACCCCTAAAACAATTAAAAAAGAAAAAAACCCTTAAAAACCCACTAAAATCCCTTTTAATTTTCAAAATGTTAAACAACTCAAAAAACCTTAAAACCCCAAAAAAAACCCCAAACCCTTAAAAACCCATATAAACCCTCAAAACATATAAAAAAACTAAAAAACCATAAAAGCATAAAAAACCCCAAAATTACCTATAATGTAAAAAACACTAAAATCCTTAAATCCCTAACAAAACAATGAATACTAAAAACACTTAATCCCCTTAAAAACCTAAAACCCTAAAATCATAAAACCCTAAAAACCCCTAAAAACATCAAAAACCCCTAAAACCCCCTAAAACCCCTGAAAACCACTGATAATTTTAAAAACCATTTGAACCACTAAAAAGGTATTAAAAATATAAAAAACATTAAAAATCAAAAAAAAAAACAAAAAAATCACTAAAAACCCAAAAACTAAAAACAATCAAAATCCCCAAAACCCTAAAACTTCAAAACAAAATTCTAAAAAATACCTTATTCTTTTTTAAAACTACAAACCTAGAAAAAACACAATAAAACTATAAAAAACTAAAAACACTTAAAACTCCTAAAAACCTAAAAATGATCAAAACCCTAAACCCCCCCCGAAACCCCCCCAATAAAATTCCAAATCCCCTTAAAAATCCTTTAAACCATAGAGAAACATAAAATTACTAAAGAATCAATAAAAATAAATAAAACCCCTCAATACCCCAAAGAAAACCGTAAAAAAATAAAAACACTTGAAACCCCTAAAAAATAAAAAAATATTTAAAACTTTAAAACCCCTAAATAGACCTTGAAAAAAAAAACAGAACCCAAAAAACCCCAAAAGATCTAAAAAATATTAAAAACCCATAAAATACCTAAAAACCCAATAAAATATATAAATCCATTTAAAAACCTACACAACATAAGAACTCATAAAAAACATAAAACCCAAAAAACTCAAAAAAATACTAAAAACACAAAAAACTATAAAAACAAAAAAAACCCTCTAAATCTCTAAAAAAACACAAAATACCAAATAACCTAAAAATCATAAAATTCCTGAAAATTCCTTAAAAATTTCAAAAACCTAAAAACATTAAAACCCATAATAAACACTTAAAAAAATACTTAAAACCCTTAAAAGAATAAAAAGTGCTAAAAACCAAAAAAACAAACACCCAAAAACCCCATGAAAATCCCTAAAAACCATAAAAAATCATTCAAATCCTAAAAATTACCAATAACACCTAAAAAAACCCTAAAAAACCAAAAAACCCATTAGAAATCTAAAAAACCTAAAAAAATTTAAACCCCTTAAACCCCCCCAAAAACACTAAAACCCAAAGAAGAATTAATCCCTAAAACCCATAAAACACTTAAGAACAATAAAAAACCCTAAAACCCCATAAAATCTCTAAAAACAACTAAAAATTATATGAATCATTTAAACCCCTAAAATTTTTAGAAACTCCAAAAACATTAAAAACCTAAAAAAATCATAAAAATCCCTAAAAACAAAAAAATTGATAAAACACCTAAAATCTTAAAAACCCTCAAAATCCCTAAAAACTATAAAAATCCATAAAAATCCAAAAAAAAAACCCTATAAACAAAAATACACTAAAAAAATAGAGAACCCCCTTTGAAAATCATAAAATCCTAGAAAATCCCAAAATCTCCGTAAAAATCCTAAAAATTACTAAAAAGTACTTATAACATAAAAACACCAAAAAACATCAAGTCCCTATAATAAAAAATTTAAAAAATAAAACACTAAAAACAACTATGGCAAGGAAGGTGCGAGGCTAGACTAGTCCTGGCCCCGAAAAATATATAGAAAGAAAAAAATTCAAACAAGAAAGGAAGGGTTAGTGAAGTGACCCACACCAATGTCTGAAACCCCACACAGTATTGTCCAAAAGACCCAAAATACAAAAGGAAAGACAAATACATGCCAAATTCACCATCAAAATAATGATCTCCATCGGTACCATAGCCCGAGGAAGAATCCGAGTCCACCAACTCCCATTTAGAAGATTCATATTGCTTGAGGAAGGCTGGACTATATTTCCTGAGTTCCACATCTTGCTTCACTTTTCCAGCACAGTCTTCCCTACCATGGGTATCTACTTCACCATTTCCAGCCTTAGAGGAGGCTGTAGTAGCCATTGGCTTAGGAAGGTAGGAATAATCCCTCCTTTCCCTCCGTTTCGCTAGAGGTTCCCTCATCACCTTGGCTTTTATGTGAGCTATATCAGCAGGCACGACCATGTCGCCCTGTGAACCACATTCTGTAATAGACCACTAATTTATCTTCTGATTACAGCCAGAGGAACCAGAAAGACACATCATCTCTTGCTCCTTCTTGATCCTAGCCAAGATGGCGTGCAACAGGTCATCACAGTCCCCAAAAAAATTTCATATCCTTACGTGTTCATCATTCTCATTCTCGAGAAAGACCAATGGTTGCAAATCTGGCTTTTGGAAGATATATTTGAGATGCTGCTCAAGAGGAATTTCCGAACAGTCCAACATAATCTGATCAGATAGCTCCACACAGGGGATAATCTTCTTGAACAGAACAAGAGTTGAGCTCAGATCAGGCGGCTCAATGCTCCTCCTATCAGCATGAAGGCTATCAGGCTGTTGCTCAGGCTGAGGGGAATCACTCCGACCAGTTCCAGGCACAACGGCATTAGTCATCACTTGCTCCGACGGATGCATAGTGGGCGGGGGGTTTTCCACTCCCAACACCCTCGATCCATCCTTAGATGATGAAAAATCCGCATCCTAGAGGCCATCAGTATTATCCTCCACATCCGGCAGTTCCTGACCCACCAGACCCCCTTCCTCAATTCCCACAGAGTCCAAAGGATCCAAGCCCGTGAACAGAGTCGAGATTAAGACCAGCTCATGTCCACTTCCATGAACAACTTCTAGAGGGCCAGACGAAGTCTCCCTATCCATCCCATGGCTAGTTGTTCTTAATTTCATGCTCCTATACCTAATAGGGTCAACCTGTAAGACCGCAACCCCTGCTTCACTAAGAGTATCATCCCCCACTTTAGACGAGGCATCAACCCCAGTCCCAAGTCACCCTTCATTCTCTTTAAAATATCATTGACTGAGGATTTCCCTCAGCACCCTTCTGGTTGAATGACCCCACTTCCTCCACCTTGGCATCCCTTCCAGCATCCAACAGAGAGTCCCTCAGGCCATCATTCCTCACCTCTGGCTCCCATGTTGAGCTCATCTTCAGAAAAATGACTTCATTGCCACACACAACCACCACACCATCACTACATCTGCATTCCCTTTTCATATGACCAAGAGTAAAGTATGATACACAAGAATTCACCCATGATTAGAACACCATCGGCTTCCTCTACCGGAGATCTTCAACAATTTCAATCCAGACAAAGTCACCAAGATCCTTTGAGATGTCAATTTCAACACAAACCCTCAAGGCAACTGGATGATAGAGTGCCCTGGTTCTACTATCCACACACAGAAACCTTCAAACCAAATTTCCCAGCATAGTTATAATGGATAAGTTTTGAAAGGGTAGGGGGAGTTTAGGAGACCTTCCCAAATTTCCATCAGCGGGGAATCATGATTTAGATGGAAGTTGAAGTTCCACTGGAATAGGGAAAAGCGAGCGGCATCACACCTATGAGGAGCCGTTGACAAGGACAGAATAAGATCTTCCAATGACAAAAACCAAATCAAAATGTGATTGGAGTTGACCAAGCCAACAGTGGTGCGGTCTCTGAGATCCCAATGCTTGAACACAAATGTATCAAAAAAATAAACCAAGGGATGCCAATTCAAAAACCTGGCTACCAGGGTCAGGTTATGGAGGGAAAAGGCCTTTTTGAACCCTACAATCGAAAGTGGAAGCTTCTACAGACCTTTGTGCAAACCCGACACCTTATGGTAAAGTTCAATCTGCAGGAAAGCTGGAAGAGAGTTAGGATCTGAGAAAGGTAAGAATCTTTCTTTAACAGGGGGCAGAGATGGCCCCTCCCCCATAGAGGGGGAGGCCAGGGCACATCCATCAGCATCGTCTTCAAGCCAGCAACGAAGCAGCCACACTAAAACACCTAAAAAAACAAAAAACTCTAAAACCTCTAAAATCCCATAAAGTACCCTAAATTTTATGAAAAGCCCTAAAAACCACTAAAACCCTTAAAAATCTCTGAAAAACTGAAAAACACCACAAAAATATATTAAAATATCTAAAACCTCGATAAAACAGTGAAACATTAAAAAAAATTAAAAAAATATAAAACCCAAGAAACCTCAAAAAACCCTAAAATACAAAAAACATACATAAAACCTCTAAAAACCCAAAAAACCCAGAAAACCCCACAAAGTCCCTAAAACCCCCCAAACCCATTAAAATCCTAAATAGCCATAAAAACCCTAGAAACATGAAATACCCTAAAAACCTATAAATCCTTAAGAATCCTATAAAATCCAAAAAACCCTAAAATCCCTCGAAGTCATTAAATACCCTAAAAACCCATAATTTCCTAAAAATCCCAAAAAAAATCCCTAAAAACTCAAGAAACCCTAAAAACTATGAAATCACCAAATAAACCCTTTAAAACTAAAAAACACCAAGAACCTATAAATACCAAAAAATGGTAAAACCCCTAAAAAATGTAAAAGACCCTAAAACACCAAAAACCATAAAACCACTAAAAACCATAAAAACCCTAAAACCCCATAAAACAGTAAAAATCACTAGAAACTATAAAAACCATTTAAAACAATAAAAAGATTTAAAAACACTAAAAAAATAAAACCTCTAAAAACTCTAAAAACTCTAAAACCCCAAAAAATGTAAAAACCGTAAAAACCTAAAAAACCCCTAAAAACCCACAAAAACCCAAAAGACCATAAAAAAAATTAAAATGACAAAAAACATAAAAACCCTAAAAATCATGAAACCCATAAGAAAATATTAAAATAATAAACACACACACACACACAAAATAGATAAAAATCCTAAAAATATAAATAACTAAAAACCCATTAAAAACCTAAAAAGACTAACAACAGTAAAGTCCCTCAAATCCCTCAAATCATAATAATCATAAAAATCCCCAAAATCCCTAAAAACATAAAAAATGTAAATACCCTAAAAACACGTAAAAACCATAATATCCTAATAAATCATAAATCCCATATAAACTAAAAACGATTTAACATTAAAAACCTACCCATATCATAAAACCCATAATAACTCCTAAATCCACAAAAACTCGTAAAACCATAAAAAACCCTAAACCACCATAAAATCCCTTAAAATGAACTAAAAACCCTTTAAACCCCTAAAAAAATTAGAAAACCCTTAAAACCTATAAAAATTTAAAGAAAACTCTAAAAAAACCAAAACAAAAATAAAACCATAAAAAACCATAAAACCCCTCAAAATCACTACAAACCCAAAATATAATAATATTCCAAAAATCTATAAAAAAAACTCTAGAAATGTAAAAAACCCAAAAAAACCCTGAAAAATTCTAAGAAAAACTTGAAATCCTAAAAACACTTAAAACCCAAAAAAACATAAAAATGATAAAAAAACCTAAAACCCTATAAACCATAAAAACCCTTAAAATCCCTTAAACCCCTCAAACATCATAAAAAATCATCAAAACACTATTTTTATAAATGTAAATAAAAATTGAAAAACATAAAAACCCTAAGTAAATCATCAAACCCAAAAAACTCTTGATGTGGCTGTGGTGGGTCGATTGTTTTCCAGCAGCTGGTTTACAAGCATCAGTTGGTAGTTGGTGTTTGTTTCCTTGGTGTCAAAGATGGACGAGATGTTGGTTCGTGCTACATGGGTGTGGTGGTGGCCTTAGACTCTCATAGATTCTTACTCTGTATTAAGGCTATGAAGAACATATCCATCTTTTTTCACTTGGATTCATTTTTTGTTCTTTTATGATGGCTTGTGTGTCTTGGGCCTCCGTTTCATTTCATTTCCTTTATTTATTTTGTATGTCGCTATTGGCCATTGAGCCAAAGAATTTACCCCTTGGGTGGTCATTATGTACTTCAATCATGTTTCATTTTTTTATAGAATACATTTTATTTTTCTTTTAAAACAAACGTTAAAATTCTAAAAACCATAAAAACCCTAAAAACCCAAAGAAACCATAACACCCTAAAACCCTACAATTCCCTAAAAACCATAAAAACGTATAAAGTACAAAAAAACCATAAAAATAACTTAAAATATAGAAACCCTAAAAACCCGAAAAACCCCTAATAATAACATAAAAGCCAATAAACACTAAAATTCTTAAAAAACTAAAAATTCTAAATACCCTTAAAAATAATTAAAACCCCTCAAAATCTCTAAAAACCCTAAACCCCATAAAAATCCAAAAACCCCCTAAAAACACCTTAAAACCCTAAGAAACCTTAGAAACATAAAACACTTAAAACCACTAAAATACTAAAAATGCTATAAACCCTAAAACCCCCCAAAAAATACCCTAAAACCCCTAAAAATTTGGAAAACCCATAAAATCCATAAAACCCTTATAAACCATAAAAAATATTAAAAGCCACTAACAAATCTAAAAACTTATTAAACCCCTAAAAAGTCAAAAAAACTCTAAAAACAGATAGAACACAAAAACCATAAAAAACCCTAAAACCCCCAAAAATAAAAAAACCATAAAAACCCTAAAAACACTAAAACCCTTAAAATCCCTGAAAACCCTAAAAAACTATCAAAATGTATTTTTTTTGTAAAATTCCCATAAAACATAAAAAATTCAGTAAACACTCTGAGAAAATGTAAGAAAACCTAAAAACCTAAAAACACATAAAACACCTAAAAACCTAAAAAATTCCAAAAACATTAAAATTCCAAAGAACCCATAAAAAACATCAACATCCCTAAAAACAATAAAAATCATAAAAAACACTAAAAAACCCTAAAAAATAAAAAAAACCCTAAAAATCATGAAAAACTCTAAGATAAATTAAAAAACCAAACAAATCTTAAAATCTCTAAAACCCTAAAAATGATAAAAACAATAAAAACTCACAAAAGGACCATGAAACCCCAAAAAGCAAAAGAAAACCCATTAAAAACCCAAAAACATTAAAAAAACCTTGAAACCTAAAAAACCAATAAAAACACTAAAAATACCTTTAAAACCCAAAAAATATTTAATAACTCTAAAAAACCTTTAAACACTAATTTTTTTTAAAAAACCCTAACACCCCAAAAAATCCATAAAAACAATAAATACTCTATAAACCCTCAAAATCCCTAAAAACCTTTCAAACTAGAAATTTTTTAAAAAATCCCTAAAAATTACTAAAAACATAAAACCCCTAAACACCCTAGAAAAACCTTAGTAGACCTTAAAAAACATATAAATCCCATAAAACCCTAAAAATATTGAAAATACTAAAAACACTAAAAATAATAAAAACCCTTAAACCCCTCAATATCCATAAATTTTATATTCTTCCCTGAACTTGTTTGGTTTGGAAGTGGGTGTCCCCTGCAATATTTTCCATTACTATTTGGTTAGTCATTCTCAAATGTCTACTTACCCACGATATATTTCATCATTGTGGTTTTTCCTTCCCTTATCATTACTACCTTTTTGAATTGAGTGATTAGAATATGGGCCACTTATTTTTTCAACTATTCCTTCTCTTTTAAGATTTGGATATCCTTTTTGATGTTATTGAATATTGATTTTTTGGCTTTCACTTTCTTAGAAATAATTGATTGTTCTTTATATAATTTCTCAGGAGATTGTTTTTGGCTACCTTGGGTAGTCTTAGGGAGTCCAATTTAGTGTATATTATTTGGAAGGAAAGAAATGATCATATAGATGGTTCCTTCACCAACTAAGGGAGTTGTATTTGGATTAATTTTGAGCATGTTATTAGATATAGACTCTATTATTTCAATCTGTTCTCGAATATCAAGGGTAATCAAGAGATGGTTTATAGATGTAATCTTTCAGGTTATTTTATACAGGATTGTTGAATTTTTATTGGTATTGGTTTTTCATTGCTACTTGGTCAGATTTCTAGTGGTTTTAGTTTCTTTTTATTTCATTCAGGTTTCTTGTTTTTGGTTTTTTATTGGATGGGTGATGGTCATGAGTTTCTTTGTTCTGTTATAGTGATTGATGGTTGTAAGGGAGAAGGGCCATCGGGTTGGAGGAAGACTAGTCTTTCAGTGCTTTGATAATTGTTGTGTTATGATTATTGGAATTTTTTATTGTTTTACATGGGAATATATTGGATATTTCTCATTTTTTATTAGGTTAAACTATTGGTAGTTGGAACTTAGTCTACCAATTTTTTGGTCTTAATGGTGGTCTTGTTTTTGGTTTGGATGTGTGGGATGCTGAAGATCTTAGGGTCAACAGATATGGTTTGTTATGGTGATTTTGTGAGTGTGTATAACATGGTTTGGAGGAGTTTTTTTTCTTGTTGGTTTATTGGTTAAGTAGCTAGTTTGGAGTCTTATATTTTTTAGTGTTTTGATTGTATGTATGGATAGTTTTTTTGGGTCGTCTTGGTTATTTCGAGCTTCTAGAATTGAACATTCAACTTGAAGATATAAGGAGTCGTGTTTGTTTCTTGGTGGTGCAGGTCTGTTCTGGTGGGTGTTTTTTGGGTGGGAGTTGGAGATATTTTTTGGTTCTAGTGTGGGGTGTTATATCTCCTATTATACTACTACTAGAATTGTGTTTTAGGTGCTTCATTTTTAGTGCTACTTAGGTTTGTTTGGTTATGTTACTTTGATGAGATTATGGCTATTTGTGGTTTCTCCCTTCTTACTATTTGGATTTCTCTATTTCATTATATGATAGGTGATGGTATCTATTTTGGATTATTTTGTTTCATTGTAGGTTTGGTTGGGATCAGTTTAGTACTAGTATGAGCTTGATCTTTTATACTTGTATAGTTTGGGGTGGCATGATGGTGTAGTTGGTTAATGGTTTACTTTAAGATTTTTTGGGTTATGGTTAGTTGTTGTTGGTGAATGGTGTTTCAAAGATGGTTTCTATTGGATAATGTAGTTTTGGTATACTGGGGCCTCTGTATGTGGTGTGGTTTGATTTCTAGAGGGGTGTTGTTTGGAGGTGATTCATGTGGGTTCCTCAGTTGGCTTGGTCTAATTCTATTTTTGTGTAGGGATCTGGTTATAGTGTGCTTGATGATACAGTTGGAATCATGTTTTTGGGTGCGCGAGTGTGTGTGGCTAGTCATGTGTTTGTGTGTGTGAAAATTTGGTGTATGTTTTAATATGTGTGCATGTGTGTGTGTGTGGGCGGTGGTGTGTGTGTGTGTTTGATTATTGTTATATCTATTTGTTTCTTCTTCATGTCATTGAATATTATCCTTTGGTGTGCATATTGGATTGGTTCCTAAGAGCTGTGTGGTAGGATCTTCTGTTGTTGGTTTCTAGATAGATTACTTTTTCCTAGAATCCATTGGGTTCTTTTTCTTTGAGGCATGTTTATTGTCCTTGGCTATGGTATCCCTTAGAGTGCTTGTTGGCTTGGTGCTTGGGAGATTCTGTGATTCCTTCTACTTGTTTGGTGGGGGGGTGTTGTGATTTTCGATGTTGGTCATCGTTCGTTGTCCTTGCCTACTGAAAATACATTAAAACCCCTAAAAGAAAAAAACCCATAAAACCATAAAAACATTAAATCCCCGCAAAATTCCAAAATATAATAAAAAATCATAAAATACTAAAAAATATCTAAAAATACCTAAAACGTAAAAAATCTCTCAAACCCCTGAAAAACTCTAATGAAACCTTAAAAACATAAATAAAGTAAAACCCCTAAAACAATAAAAACAATAAAATACATAAAAACACTAAAAAACCTAATAAAAATGAACAAAAATTAATTAAACCCCTAAAAACCTTAGAAGAACTCTAAAAACCATTAAAACCCCTAAAAACTCAAAAATCTCCTAAAACCTAAAAAAATCAAAAAACCCTAAAACCCTAAAAATCAATGAAAAATCTAAAAACCATAAAAATAATAAAAACTCCATAAAATATGTGAAAATGTAAAAAACCCTAAAAACTTTAAAAAACCCTAAGAAAAGCTTAAAAACCAAAAAACACTTAAAAGATCTAAAAACCTCAAAAACTCTAAAACCCCTAAAAATCCTAAGGACCCTAAAAACCCATAAAAACCAAAAAACCCAAAAAAATATAAAAAATCCTAAAAATCCATAAAACCCCTAACACTCAGTAATTACTCTAAATGTAAATGTTGAAAAATCTAAAAAATATTTAAAAACCAAGAAAATTAAATTCCACTAAAAAACAATAAAAACCCTTAAAACCCTCAAAATCCCCAAAAAACCCTAAAAACTATTAAAATCCAAAAAGCAAAAAATATCCAAGAAAATGTAAAAACCCAGAAAAACCTAAAAAAACTATAAAAACTATGAAAATCTATAGTAACTAAAAACCCTTTAAAACACATAAAAATGCAAAAAAAATTAAATCCATAAAAACACCTAAAAACCACTAAAAATTTGAATACCCTTCAAACCGTTAGAAATGTTAAAATCTCTAAAACTCTAAAATCTCAAAAAAAAAACCTAAACCCAAAAAAAACAAACAAAACCCTAAAACCTCCAAAAACCCTCAAAATCCCTAATAATCATAAAAACAATAAAAATTATAAAAATAAGTAAAAATTACAAAAATTCTAAAAAAAATTAAATTACCCTGAAATACCATAAGAAAACCTTAAAACCCCTAATCAAATTTAAGCCTCTAAAACCCAAAAAAATAACTCTAAAAACCCTAATAAATAAAAAAGACATTAAAATCCCTAAAAATACCTTAACACCATTAAAATGAAAACAAAGATTACAAAAACATAACAAACCATGAAAAACATAAAATCCAACCAAAAACACTAAAAACCCTTCAAACCCCAAAAATCATTAAAAACTGAAAAAATAACCTTATAAATCCTAAAAAGGAAAAAAACACTAAAAACCCAAAAAAACATATAAAAACCCCTAAACCCGAAAAAATCTAAACCCCCTCAAAATCCCTTAAAACATTTAAACCCATAAAAATCCTGAAAGCCCAAAAAATCCTTAAAACGTAAAAAACCCATAAAAAAACTAAAAACTCTAAAACACTAAAAAAATAAAAAAACACTAATACCCAAAAAAACCATAAAAAACATAAAAACCATAAAACCTTTGAAAGTCCATAAAACCCCTACTAATAATAAAAAAAATCTCTAAAAATCCATCAAAATGTAAAAAAACTAAGAAAATAATAAAAAACTAAAAACTCTTAAAACCCCTAAAAACCTAAAAAAGTATAAAAACCCTAAAACACTAAAAGACCCTAGAAACCTCAAAAAACTTAAACACCCCTAAAAACAAAAAAAACTCTAAAAACTAGTAAAAACCAAAAAACCCCCTAAAGAACTATAAAAATTATTTAAACCCATAAAAATGTTACAAATTTAAAAAACCCTAAAAAACCATAAAAATTAAAAGAAACCATAAAAATCCAAAAAACTCAAAAAACTAACGCCCCTCAAAATCCCAAAAGACCCAAAAAACGTATAAAAATACTAAGAGAAAACCTAAAAATCCCAAAAAAATGTAAAACCCCTTTAAACCCCTAAAACCCACTAAGAAAAAAATGAAAATCCTAAAAACTAAAAAAATTCCTAAAACCCTAAAAATGTTAAAAAACCTTCCAATCTCTTAAAAAACCTAAAAACCTTAAAACACCTAAATCCCATAAAAACCCTAAAAATGCTAAAAACATTAAAATTCATATATAACACTAAAAATGTAAAAAAATCTAAAAACCCACTAAAACCCATAAGAAATAATAAAACACAAAAAACATTAAAACCATATAAACTATAAAAAGTCTAAAATACCTAAGACCCTCAAAATCCCTAATAAACCTAAAAACTGAAAAAAAATCTTAAAATCCCAAATAACCCCCAAATAATAAAAAAACCATGAAACCATGAAAATCCAAGGAAAAAAAACCTAAAAAAAATTAAACCCCATAAAGACATAAAAACCATAAACAGAGAAAAACATTTAAATCCCTAAAACCCATAAAAAAATAAGACAAAAAACTCTAAAACCCCATTAAACCCCATTAATCCCCAAAGATGTTAAATAAATATAAATATCCTTAAAACCCTCTAAAATTTAAAAAAAACACAAAACCTAAAAAAACAAAATTTAAACCCTAAAAGCACATAAAAACCTTCAAAATACCATAAAACCAAAAAAACCATAAGAGTCCTAAAAATTACTAAAAATCATAAAAAATTTATATAACCCATTAAAATAGAAAAAACCCATAAGAAAACCGTAAAAACTATAAACACCAAAAACCCCTAATACCCAAAAATGAAAAAACTTTAAAACACACTAAAAACCCTAAAACAAATAAAAACACCTAATGACCATATAAATCCCAAAAAAACCATAAAAACCACAAAACCCCAATAAAAACCATTGAAACACTATAAATTAAAAAAACACCAAAACTCTAAGAACCCTAATAACTAGATAAACCTAATAACCCCAAAAACCAAAAAAACTCGAAAAACACCCTAAAAACCATAAAAATCCCTTAAAATATAAAAACCCCATAAAATCCTAAAAAGTCCATAAATATTTCTAGAAACATAATAAAACCTAGAAACTTATATAAACTAATGAAGACCACAAAAAACTAAAAACACATTAAGCTCATAAAAATCATTCAAAAGCAAAAATCCCTAAAAACCCGAAGAGCCCCAAAAATCACTATAAACTATAAAACCCCTAAAACCCATTAGAACCCATAAAACCCCATAAAAACACTAAAACCCCACTAAAACCATTTAAAACCCTTTAAACCCCTAAAGATTTTAAATACTCTAAAAACCTTTACAACCCAAAAAATTAAAAAAAACCCCTAAAACCACAAAAAAACCAAAATAACCCGAAAACCCTCAAATTCTCTAAAAACAAAAAACCAAAAATATCCTAAGAAATCCCTAAAAAAACAAAACAACCTTTAAAGAACATTAAACCCATAACAAAACTTAAAATATTAAAAACACATAAAACCCAAAAAAATATTACAAAAAAAAACAAAAAACCCAAAAACATTAAAACTCCTAAATATCCTAAAAACAATAAATCCTCTAAAAACCATAAAAACCATAAATACCATGAAAATTAAAAACCATGAAAAACTAAAAAAACCCTCCAAACCCCTAAATAAATTTAAAACTTTCAAAATTATAAAATCCTTAAAACTAAAAAAATCCTAAAAATATTAAAAAATCCCAAAACATCTAAAATCCTAAAAACCCGATAACCCTTCAAAAACACTAAAATCCTAAAAATCCTTAAAAATTCTAAAAACCGACTAAAATATCTAAAATTGAAAAAATCCCTAAAAACACTTAAAACTCATAATAAAACCTTAAAAATATTAAAAAAAATTAAAACCCAAAAAAACACTCAAAACCCAAAAAACCAGCAAACCCCTAAAAATCCCTAAAAATAATATAAATCCATAATATTCCTAAAAATTTCTAAAATGCCTAAAAATTTAAAAAACATAAAGAACCACAAAAAATTGTAAGAAAAACTTAAAAACCTAAACACACTTAAAACGGATAAAAACCTAAAAATTGTGAAAAAACCCAAAAGACCATAATACCCCAAAAAACCAAAAAACCCCTAAAACATTAAAAAAACCAAAAAACCCCTAAAAATTTTAAAAACACTAAAACCCTTTAAACTGATAAAAACATTAAAAAACACTATAAAACCTTAAAAACCTAAAAAAATCAAAAAAAACCCATAAAATACAACCCCCCCCCCCAAAACCCTAAAAACCATCAAAACCCCTAAAACAATAAATACCATAAATATCTTAATAAATACCTAATAATACCTAAAAACATAAAAACCACTAAAACCCTAAAAACACCAAAGAAATCCTTTAAAACATAAAAACACTAAAACCCCTAAAAACCTAGAAAATACTAAACAACCTAAAAACCCTAAAACAATAGAACCAAAATTACAAATAAGAACCTTAAAAACCCTAAAATTCATAAATACCCTAAAACAACTAAAAACTCTAAAAACACTTTAAATCCCTATAAAATTTAAAAAATCTAAAAACCCATAAATACCTTAAAAATAAAAATACATAAAACCCCAAAAACTCTATGAAACACCTAAATACCCTCAAAATCCCAAAAAATCCTAAAAACATAACTAAATATCCCTAAAAATTTAAAAAATATAAAAACCCTGAAAATCCCTGAGAAAAAAATTAAAAAAATATTAAAACAGCTAAGACCCAAAAAAATATTAAAAATAGAAGAACCCCCTAAAACACATAAAACCATTAAAACCCTTAAAACCCATCTAAATCCTTAAATTCCAAAAAACAGACAAATTCCTAAAAACTCGAAAAATTGATAAAAATGTGAAAACAATAAAAATACTAAAACCCTTTTAGAATAATAAAAAACCTAAAACACTTAAAACCCATCATAACCTAAACACACTAAATCCCTTAGTGACCCTAAAACCCTTGTAAATCACTAAAACTATAACGACCCACACTTTACATACATTGTTAATACTTCAAAATTGAATCACACTTATTACAACATATGACAAAACCACAAAGGACCATATAGGTATAGTGTCTTTAGAAACTGGGAAACATAAACAACTGGTTCATAAATATTCTACAGTGTCTCCCATTTATTTCATCATATCTAGGGTCCCTTTTAGCATATTCTACTTAATATCCATCTTCCTGGCCTGGGGAAAATAAAACATAAAAGGGTGAGCTCAAATGCTCAGCAAGGGCAAATAAAGGAAATAAAAATCATATCATATCTTTTTGAAAATTAAAACCTGCAAAAGAGATCATAATATCTTAACATGGAATAAATCATATAAGTGAAAATGAGATCCCCATAATCATAACATAAAACTTGAATCTTTGTGGCATGCACACATAATCATGGAAAATCATTTCTTGTTAGTCATGACTCATTGCCAAGACTATCTTAGTGGACAAAGTCCCTTTCTGAACCGAGTTCACTCCTCGTTTCAGTCCTGTATCACTGAACCGAAATAACCTTCCGTTCCAGCCATGTCTATCTCATGAGATATAAAATCATTACCCAATGCATTGGAGGGAGATATAGGTCCCACCCATCTTATAATGAATCCTTTCTTATGTGTGCCACATAATCATAAAACATACATCATCGCATAACACATGTAACAAAAATGGGATTCTTGAAACATCATGACATCATAAATCAATTCATATAAGATATAGGAATTCATAAAAATAATTCCATCACAACATGAACAAATCAATTTAATAATAGGGATAAAAACAGAACCCTTTATTATCTTAGATGGAAAATAATTTTGATAAAACACTTGAACTCCATTCTTGAGGAAAATATCCTTTCTTCTTCAAAAACATTTTTTCCTTTCATAACATGTCATACAACTTTAAAATAAAAGAAGTTGATTAAAAATAAACTTGAAAACTTGTAAAGGAAGCTTCTTGGAAACAATGTTTTAAAAATCCATTCATGCCGTATAAGTTAAAAAAAACATTCTTCGTACTTTTGTCGGAAAAGTCAAAAAGTACCTCGTACGGAAAAACGACAAAAGATTCCTTTCATATTCTTTACTAAAAACTCACCTAAGGGTAAAATTGGATTTAAACTATTTCAAGTGGATGGAAACAATATTACATATTGAGGTAACATGGATGTGGATGATAAAATACACCCCAGTAAATACTTACGAATAAACAATCTCGGATAAAAATGAGATTGTGATATTTCCCTTACCTTAGGTCCGATTTGCTTTGTTCGTGTCCGAAGCTCCTGTATAATGGTTTAAATAATGTTATTGACTTATTCCAGAATCATACATATTGATATGAGATCATATATGGTCATATTATTAGCTTCTTGTTAGTAATATTTCATTGTTACTTGTTACTCGGGTCTTTATAACTTTTTGTTCTTATGCGTGTTTTGTCGAATAAATTCTTATTCTTATCTTTAGGTTATAGATAATTCATTTCCAGAATGGTATTAGTGTAGTATATACCATATTCATTCATTAAATTCATTTATATAATCATTATGAAATGAAGATCATGTAGAACGAGTCGCATCACATCGTGGAGACGGTATTCCGTACGTACGCACGAGTGATGATATCGTTCCTATGATCGTGGAATTGTATTGGAGTATATATATATATTATTTCAGTATCAATATTACTTAATAATAATCATATATAGTTACTTATTACACCATTATACCCATCCTTGTATGGTGATGGTGGAAAATAGATTACACCACGGCGTGGAGACGGTATTCCGTACGTACGCACGCGCGGTGATTTCATTTTTCCGTAGGATGGATAGAAGGTGAATTAGGGTTGTTTCATATTTATAATAACATATCAGTATGTAAGTAATACTGATGTTATTACTTTATCATGAAACAACTAAAGAAGAAGAAGTTGAAGAAGAAAGAAATTGAAAAGATCGGTAATGGATATTACCTCTTCTTTGGAACGCCTTTTTGAATCCTCCACTTAAGGAACTATGATTGGTCTTTGGAGAAGACCAGGACCTCTAGGATTATTCTAGGGAAGTGGAGAAGGGAAAATGGCAGGGGTTGGCCGAGCTTGAGTGCTCAAATTGGTGTGAGGAGGAGGGGGAAGAGGTGCCCTTTTATAAGGGAGGAGAGGGGCACCTTAGGAATATCTCAAAATATTATTTTATATTAAAGTCAAAATCGGTTTATAATGGTTCCAAAGGGTCTTATTTCGAAGCTAAAGTGGGGATGGGTCGAAATCCTATCAACCAATAGGATTTAGACAAGTTTAGGGTATTATTTTAACCTTATCAATTAGATTCAACTCTAAGTTAATTATTTTAACTTTTACCGTGTCTTTTTGTTTCCTTCACTATATGGTTAATACACTTACTATAACATGACAAACGAACCCCAAATTGTTTATTATTAATATATATATCCTTATCTAAGTCATTTGGCCTAACCTTAGATTTTTAGGAATAAAATAACAATTAATAATATAATATTTGATTTCAAAACTATTTTGTGTCAATTTTGACACTATTTGATATATGATTTTTGTGAAAGTCATAACAGAATTATATGTTCGAACCAAGTTGATTAAATAAATACTAATATATCATAGTAACCTAGAAAATTAGTGGAATTCATAAAAAGTCTCAAATTACATTTATTTTGGTGTTTATAACATCAATTATGTCAATATTTCATTAATAAGATAATTAATGCATCATCTTTGTGTCATAAATAAATTAAATTATTTGATGTCTAAAAATTACAAATAAAATAACATCATGTAGGAAATCTTTTTAGCTTTCTAATGAATATTTATAGTCGAATTTATCTTATGTATAACCCTATATTAAAAATTCTTTACTTATTAAACTTTGATTTTAACTATTTTAACCCTTCTTTAAATAAATTAATAATAAATGTCCTAATCTAATCCAAGTGGGCCTAAATGGTCATATTTTATTCCTAAGTTTGTTTTTGGTCGAATTACACTTGTCCAATAGAATTAGGACATGTGTTAGGGTAATATTAATATCATATTTACCCTTAGTTACCCTATTTACTATTAACCGCGGTAAAAATAGTAAAAAGATACTATTCACCAAAAAATTATTTTTATCTCATTGAACCACATTTTAGTCCTTGATATTAACCGTGTCTCTCGGATTTTTGAAATTCCATTCACAGAAGCGGTAAAATTAAGTTTTATGCAAAATTCAGTTTTTTAACCTACCACTTAGTGGTTTCACTATTCATCAAAAATTGAAAGTTTTCAGAAAAATACCAAAATTTCACCCTAGGATAATTTCGATATTCTGAGTCCAAAAATGAAGTCCATTTTGAAAAATAAAATTTATAAAATTTCAAAAAGTGGTTATTACTATTCATAACGGCTAGTTTTAATAGCATATTGTTGTTTAGTGAAACTCGGTATTGCGTACGACGCAAGCTATCGAGGAAGGTCGCGATTGCGTGTAAAGCAAGCCAAGCAAGTGTTGTGTAGAAAAAGATTCCTTTGATGATTTATATAACATAAAAGTCTCGGGTGTTACATTCTACCCCCCTTAAAAAGAATTTCGCCCTCGAAATTCGTCACTTTGCAACAAACAAATGAGGATACTTCTCCCTCATCATATCCTCAAGCTCCCATGTAGCTTCTTCAAGTTGGTGGTTTCTCCATAAAACTTTCACCAAGCGAGTGGTCTTGTTTCGTAGGACTTTTTCGCTACGATCCAGAATCTCTATCGGCTGTTCTTCATAAGAAAGATCTTGCTCCAGCGGTACAACTTCTGAGCTGAGTACATGTGAAGGATCTGGTATGTACTTTCTCAGGAGAGATACATGGAACACATCGTGAACTTGAGAGAGATTCGGTGGAAGCGCCAATCGGTAAGCTACCTTCCCAACACAATCCAGTATTTCAAAAGGACCGATATATCTAGGGCTCAACTTCCCCTTCTTTCCAAATCTCATAACCCTCTTCCAGGGAGATATTCGTAAGAACACTTTATCACCCACTTCAAACTCTAGGTCTTTTCTTCGGTTGTCGGCATAACTTTTCTGTCGACTCTGAGCTGCTCTTATGTGTTGTTGAATAGATCTGACCTTTTATGCCATTTCATCAACGAGATCAGGTCCTAATAGCTTTCTTTCCCCAACTTCATCCCAGCAAGTTGGAGTCCTGCATTTCTTTCCATAGAGAGCTTCATAAGGATCCATCTGAATACTGGAGTGAAAGCTATTATTATAAGAAAATTCCACCAAAGGTAGGTGTTGATCCCAACCTCCTTTGAAATCCATAGAGCAAGCTCTCAACATATCTTCTAGGGTTTGAATTGTTCTCTCAGACTGACCGTCTGTCTGGGGATGATAAGCAGTGCTGAAACTCAACTCTGTATCCAGAGTATGCTGAAGACTTCGCCAGAACTTCGAGGTAAATCTCGGATCTCGATCAGATATAATAGAAAGTGGTACTCCATGCAATCTTACCACTTCCTTTACATATATCCTGGCAAGCTGATCTAGAGAGAAATCCTCTCTAATAGCAATGAAGTGTGCAGACTTTGTAAGACGATCAACTATGACCCAGATAGCATTATTGCCTTTGGATGTTTTAGGAAGTCCTGTGACAAAGTCCATAGTGATGTTTTCCCATTTCCATTCGGGTATGGGTAATGGTTGTAACATCCCCTTAGACTTCTGTCTCTCAGCTTTAACTTGTTGAAAAACCAAGCATCGAGAGACATATTTAGCAACATCTCTTTTCATGCCATCCCACCAGAAGTACTCTTTCAGGTCCCTATACATCTTCGTGCTTCCAGGATGAATAGAGAATGAAGAACTATGAGCCTCATCCAGCAGCTCTTTCTTTAATTCGGGGATGGGAGGAACACAAACCCGATTCCTGAACTTTATTATCCCATCACAATCAAGGTTGAATTCAGGAACATTTCTCACCTTCTTTTGTAACTCGACATCTTCTTTCTGTGCCTCTTTAATCTTCACATGTATAGATGGTTGAACATTCATTTGAGAAAGATAAGATTTTTCCCCTTCCATTATAATTCCAAGATTCATCCTTTGTAAATCCATAAATATTGGATCTTTTGTGATCCTCATCATGGATAAACTAGCATGGTCTTGTCGACTTAATGCATCTGCCACCTTGTTTGCTTTCCCAGGGTGGTAATGGATTGAGCAGTCATAATCCTTAATCAGCTCCAACCATCTTATTTGACGCATATTCAACTCCTTTTGTGTGAAAATATACTTTAAACTTTTATGATCAGTATAAATATCACACCTTTCACCATAAAGGTAATGCCTCCAAATCTTTAATGCAAAGATTACCGCAGCCAACTCCAAATCATGTGTTGGGTAATTTTGCTCATGGATTTTCAACTGTCGTGAGGCATAAGCTATCACCATATCATTTTGCATAAGAACACACCCCAATCCCTTCTTGGATGCATCACTGTAGATCACAAACCTTTCTCCACTACAAGGCAGTGTGAGCACAGGTGCGCTGGATAACCTTCTTTTCAACTCCTTGAAATTCTCTTCACATTCCTCTGTCCAGACAAACTTAACTCCTTTCCGAGTCAACTTGGTGAGTGGATTAGATAATCGTGAAAAATCTTTTACAAAACGTCGATAATAACCAGCCAAACCAAGAAAACTTCGGATCTCAGTTACTGTTGTTGGTCTTGACCATCTTTCGATAACCTCTGTTTTTGCTGGATCCACAGATATCCCCTCTTTTGAGATTATATGACCCAAAACTGCAACTTTTTGAAGCCAAAATTCACACTTGGTAAATTTGGCATAAAGCTTCTCTTTTCTCAGGGTCTTCAATATAATTCTCAAGTGATCTTCATGCTCTTCCTTGATCTTTGAATAGACAAGAATATCGTCTATAAAGACTACCACAAATTGATCAAGATAGTCTCTAAAGACTCTATTCATTAGATCCATGAAGATAGCAGGGGCATTAGTAAGACCAAATGGCATCACTATAAATTCATAGTGTCCATACCTTGTACGGAAAGCCGTCTTTGGTATATCCTCCCTTTTGACCCTTAATTGATGATACCCTGAACGAAGATCAATCTTGGAAAAGTATTGAGCTCCGCGTAGTTGGTCAAATAAGTCATCAATGCGTGGGAGAGGATATTTGTTCTTGATAGTGATCTTGTTAAGTTCTCTATAATCAATGCAGAGTCTCATTGATCCATCTTTCTTCTTAACAAATAGAACAGGTGCTCCCCAAGGTGACGCACTAGGGCGTATGAATCCCTTATCAAGATTCACTTGGAGTTGCTTCTTCAATTCCTGCAACTCAATTGGGACCATTCTATAAGGTGTCTTTGAAATAGGCAAAGCACCCGGTACGAGTTCTATTGAAAACTCAACTTCACGATTTGGTGGAAGACCCGGTAATTCCTCCGGAAAGACATCATCAAACTCCCGTACAATGGGCATATTCTTAATCGTGAGTTTCTCACCAACTATTTGAGATAAATAACCTTCATTTAGTGGAATCAATACCCATAAGATGGAAGAAATTTCCACTGGAAGGTTATGTTCATCCTTGCATTGATAGACGATCGTAGGTTGATCTGGAATATGAAATGTGACTTCCCTTCTTTGGCAATTGATATGAGCTCCATGTAGAGAAATCCAATCCATGCCAAGAATCACATCAAATTCCACTAAAGGAAGGATCACAAGATTTGCAGGAAGCACTTTCCCACAAACTTCGATCGGAGAAGAATTATAAACTTCTGATGCGATTGATGTGCCATTAGGTGTTGTCACAGCTAACTCAACATCTAATTGTTGAGGTAATACGGTGATACCCTTAGAAAATTTTTCAGAAATAAAAGAGTGGGTGGATCCAGAATCAAATAAAACATTTGCTACTTTAGAGTGGATGGTAAGTGTACCTTTCACCACATCGTTATCGTATTCCACATCGCTGATAGAAATTGCATGTGACTTTCCTTTTTCTTTAGCCTTAAGAGTTTGTTGACGTCGACCATCATCATCAACCCTTGGATTTGGGCATTGATTGGCATAATGCCCCATCTCCTTGCACTTGAAACATTGAAGTGTAGCAGGTTCATTCTGTGTATCCCTTCCTTTGTTTGCATCATTAGACATCTTCTTCCCATTATCACGGCATTCAAATGCCCGATGACCTTCCTTTCCACATTTAAAACATTTACTTGTCCCTTTAAGACAACTCCCTCCATGTTTCTTTCCACACTTTGAGCATAAGGGAAAGTTCATCTTCTTTTCCGTGTGATCTTTAGATTTTTCTTTGAATTCCATCTTCCTCTTCTTATCAAACCCATGTGACTGATGGGTTACTCCAATCTCCATCTCGACTTTGAGAGCACATCGAACGATTTCCTCGTAGCTATTGAAGTCCCTTATGGCTAACGCCCTTCGAAGACTTGGTTTTAAGCCACTAAAGAATCGATCGATCTTACTCTCAGGTTGGATAATAATACCAGAAGCGTACCTTGCAAGTCTGGTAAAATTTGCTTCATAGGTACCAACAGATTCATCATCCCTTTGCTTCAGTTCAAGGAACTCTTTCTCCATCTTTGTTCGGAGAATACGAGGGAAGTACTTATTGAAAAATAAGTTCTTGAACTCGTCCCATTCCATAGACTCAATTTCATCCCTTTGCCTTGTATTCTTAACAAGATTCCACCATTGATCAGCAGCTCCTTCCAAACGATACACTGCTAGGATGACTTTATCATGCTCAGAACATTGAAGAACTGAAAATATCTTTTCAGTAGTACTAATCCATTGTTCAGCAACTAATGGATCGGTAGACCCGCTGAAAGATGGTGGACGCTGCCTCATGAAGGATTCAACAGAATGTTGCTCCCTCCTTTGTTCGTTTGGAAATCCTGCATGATTCATAGCTTGAGAAAGTTGTGTGAGCATGGCTACAAGATTTTGCATTCCAGCTCCCATATCGTTTGGTTGCTCAGGGGGACAATCATTGCATTGCCCATCGCATTCCGCATTAACACGGTTCCTTCGGGTTCCAGCCATTGACTAAAACCAAGAATAATAGTGTGAGCAACACTAATTATAATAGGAAACCACATAATTCAAGAATAAAATTTTCATGCTTATGGTCTTATCCTAGGTTATTCATGGCCATTTCTAAGATTGTGTTCTATGCTTAGACTTATCCTTAGGGTTCTTACTAAGGCTTTCACATCCTAGTTTCCAAAGGTTGACTATAACTTTCCTTTGATACCAACTATAACGACCCACACTTTACATACATTGTTAATACTTCAAAATTGAATCACACTTATTACAACATATGACAAAACCACAAAGGACCGTATAGGTATAGTGTCTTTAGAAACTGGGAAACATAAACAACTGGTTCATAAATCTTCTACAGTGTCTCCCATTTATTTCATCATATCTAGGGTCCCTTTTAGCATATTCTACTTAATATCCATCTTCCTGGCCTGGGGAAAAGAAAACATAAAAGGGTGAGCTCAAATGCTCAGCAAGGGCAAATAAAGGAAATAAAAATCATATCATATCTTTTTGAAAATTAAAACCTGAAAAAGAGATCATAATATCTTAACATGGAATAAATCATAGAAGTGAAAATGAGATCCCCATAATCATAACATAAAACTTGAATCTTTGTGGCATGCACACATAATCATGGAAAATCATTTCTTGTTAGTCATGACTCATTGCCAAGACTATCTTAGTGGACAAAGTCCCTTTCTGAACCGAGTTCACTCCTCGTTTCAGTCCTGTATCACTGAACCGAAATAACCTTCCGTTCCAGCCATGTCTATCTCATGAGATATAAAATCATTACCCAATGCATTGGAGGGAGATATAGGTCCCACCCATCTTATAATGAATCCTTTCTTATGTGTTCCACATAATCATAAAACATACATCATCGCATAACACATGTAACAAAAATGGGATTCTTGAAACATCATGACATCATAAATCAATTCATATAAGATATAGGAATTCATAAAAATAATTCCATCACAACATGAACAAATCAATTTAATAATAGGGATAAAAACAGAACCCTTTATTATCTTAGATGGAAAATAATTTTGATAAAACACTTGAACTCCATTCTTGAGGAAAATATCCTTTCTTCTTCAAAAACATTTTTTCATTTCATAACATGTCATACAACTTTAAAATAAAAGAAGTTGATTAAAAATAAACTTGAAAACTTGTAAAGGAAGCTTCTTGGAAACAATGTTTTAAAAATCCATTCATGCCGTATAAGTTAAAAAAAACATTCTTCGTACTTTTGTCGGAAAAGTCAAAAAGTACCTCGTACGGAAAAACGACAAAAGATTCCTTTCATATTCTTTACTAAAAACTCACCTAAGGGTAAAATTGGATTTAAACTATTTCAAGTGGATGGAAACAATATTACATATTGAGGGAACATGGATGTGGATGATAAAATACACCCCAGTAAATACTTACGAATAAACAATCTCGGATAAAAATGAGATTGTGATATTTCCCTTACCTTAGGTCCGATTTGCTTTGTTCGTGTCCGAAGCTCCTGTATAATGGTTTAAATAATGTTATTGACTTATTCCAGAATCATACATATTGATATGAGATCATATATGGTCATATTATTAGCTTCTTGTTAGTAATATTTCATTGTTACTCGTTACTCGGGTCTTTATAACTTTTTGTTCTTATGCGTGTTTTGTCGAATAAATTCTTATTCTTATCTTTAGGTTATAGATAATTCATTTACAGAATGGTATTAGTGTAGTATATACCATATTCATTCATTCAATTCATTTATATAATCATTATGAAATGAAGATCATGTAGAACGAGTCGCATCACATCGTGGAGACGGTATTCCGTACGTACGCACGAGTGATGATATCGTTCCTATGATCGTGGAATTGTATTGGAGTATATATATATATATTATTTAAGTATCAATATTACTTAATAATAATCATATATAGTTACTTATTACACCATTATACCCATCCTTGTAAGGTGATGGTGGAAAATAGATTACACCACGGCGTGGAGACGGTATTCCGTACGTACGCACGCGCGGTGATTTCATTTTTCCGTAGGATGGATAGAAGGTGAATTATGGTTGTTTCATATTTATAATAACATATCAGTATGTAAGTAATACTGATGTTATTACTTTATCATGAAACAACTAAAGAAGAAGAAGTTGAAGAAGAAAGAAATTGAAAAGATCGGTAATGGATATTACCTCTTCTTTGGAACGCCTTTTTGAATCCTCCACTTAAGGAACTAAGATTGGTCTTTGGAGAAGACCAGGACCTCTAGGATTATTCTAGGGAAGTGGAGAAGGGAAAATGGCAGGGGTTGGCCGAGCTTGAGTGCTCAAATTGGTGTGAGGAGGAGGGGGAGGAGGTGCCCTTTTATAAGGGAGGAGAGGGGCACCTTAGGAATATCTCAAAATATTATTTTATATTAAAGTCAAAATCGGTTTATAATGGTTCCAAAGGGTCTTATTTCGAAGCTAAAGTGGGGATGGGTCTAAATCCTATCAACCAATAGGATTTAGACAAGTTTAGGGTATTATTTTAACCTTATCAATTAGAATCAACTCTAAGTTAATTATTTTAACTTTTACCGTGTCTTTTTGTTTTCCTTCACTATATGGTTAATAAACTTACTATAACATGGCAAAAGAACCCCAAATTGTTTATTATTAATATATATATCCTTATCTAAGTCATTTGGCCGAAACTTAGATTTTTAGGAATAAAATAACAATTAATAATATAATATTTGATTTAAAAACTATTTTGTGTCAATTTTGACACTATTTGATATATGATTTTTGTGAAAGTCATAACAGAATTATATGTTCGAACCAAGTTTATTAAATAAATACTAATATATCATAGTAACCTAGAAAATTAGTGGAATTCATAAAAAGTCTCAAATTACATTTATTTTGGTGTTTATAACATCAATTATGTCAATATTTCATTAATAAGATAATTAATGCATCATCTTTGTGTCATAAATAAATTAAATGATTTGATGTCTAAAAATTACAAATAAAATACCATCATGTAGGAAATCTTTTTAGCTTTCTAATGAATATTTATAGTCGAATTTATCTTATGTATAACCCTATATTAAATATGATTTACTTATTAAACTTTGATTTTAACTATTTTAACCCTTCTTTAAATAAATTAATAATAAATGTCCTAATCTAATCCAAGTGGGCCTAAATGGTCATATTTTATTCCTAAGTTTGTTTTTGGTCGAATTACACTTGTCCAATAGAATTAGGACATGTGTTAGGGTAATATTAATATCATATTTACCCTTAGTTACCCTATTTACTATTAACCGCGGTAAAAATAGTAAAAAGTTACTATTCACCAAAAAATTATTTTCATCTCATTGAACCACATTTTAGTCCTTGATATTAACCGTGTCTCTCGGATTTTTGAAATTCCATTCACAGAAGCGGTAAAATTAAGTTTTATGCAAAATTCAGTTTTTTAACCTACCACTTAGTGGTTTCACTATTCATCAAAAATTGAAAGTTTTCAGAAAAATACCAAAATTTCACCCTAGGATAATTTCGATATTCTGAGTCCAAAAATGAAGTCCATTTTGAAAAATAAAATTTATAAAATTTCAAAAGGTGGTTATTACTATTCATAACGGCTAGTTTTAATAGCATATTGTTGTTTAGTGAAACTCGGTATTGCGTACGACGCAAGCTATCGAGGAAGGTCGCGATTGCGTGTAAAGCAAGCCAAGCAAGTGTTGTGTAGAAAAAGATTCCTTTGATGATTTATATAACATAAAAGTCTCGGGTGTTACAAAAACCCATAGAAACCCTAAAACACCTAAAAACTATAAAAAACCATTTAAACTACTAAAAACATTGGAAAACACTAAAACCCCTTATAACACTAAAAAACTCAAAAAAATACTCTAAAACCCACAAAAACACAAAAAACCAGTAATGTCCTCCATGAAGAAAGAATGATGGTGAAATGGAGTGTGAGAAAGAAATCCCTAACCCCCCTTCACAATAGTGGCGATTTGGAGTTTTTTGATGTTATCACTTAAGTTTCTCTATGGAATCTTTCAAACCATAGTGGGAAGTGGCCTTCAAGGATAATCATTATACCTAAAGGGAATATTTCAAGTCCTCGGGCTCTCAGGATTCTTAGAATTTACGAAGAAAGAGTCTGTCTTTATTGGAGGCTCATTTGGGATCTTCAAATCCTACAAAGGAGGATTCATCTAAATCCTCAAGCATTACCAGGTTAAAGAATGGTGGGTTTTTAGTGGTTATTGATCTGGATGCGTTGAAGAAAAGGATTGATCTATGTATCTTCTCCATACTTGGTCATATGATTTACTCAAAAGGGGATAAACCCTGGTCTTATTCTGATCTCAAAAATAGATTTTCACACTATTGGGGTATGAGGGATTGGAAATTAATCTCAATTGGTAAAAGGTATTTTCACATCATATTCAATTCCATTGAATATTTGAATTAGGTTTGGAATTTGGGAAATCTTCAACTCAAACCTGGAGTCCTGAGATTATCAGAATGGGATGTTAATTTTAATCCTTTCACTCTCAAGCAACTGAATGCACACATTTGGGTAAGGTTTCATGGATTAAAATGGGTGTTTTGGAATCCTATAATTCTAAATGATATTGCATCATGTCTCGGCACTCCAATTAGGTTGGATCAGCATACCCTTGATGGAGAAATTGGTTTCTTCGCAAGAGTTCTTGTGGACATCAATTTGGAAATCAAAAGACCTAATTACATTTTGTTTAATGATAATGGATTGAAATCAGATATTATATTAGAATATGATAATGTTCCATATTTTTGTGATGTCTACAAAATCATGGGGCATTCTGTTTCAAGCTATAGGACGATTCAAAGAAATTCTAAAGCTCCACCTAGAGATTCATAATGGACTAAAGTTAACAGGAACAAAAAGAACAAAGATGTATTTATTGATAAAAAATGAATTATGATAAAATCAATGGTCCCCCTGTCCAAACCCAATGTGATCCTTCTACTAAAAAAGTTCCCACATACAATCACTTTGCTCCTTCCTCATCTCTAAAAGTGTCATGGGATGATATAGCAGATGAGGAAGAGAATAATCTAGAACTAACACCCAAGGTTATCCAATCTGGTAACCAAGTTATTGAATGGGTTTGCAAGGAGGATAATGAATTGTCTACTGAAATTTATAATGATTTTTGTAATATGGTTATAGTCTCCCAGAATGAAGATGAGGAGAATCAGTTATTTTAGGTTTTTTCCAATGATATCCTTGATCTTTTGGTATCCTTACAGGATGATAAGGATGCTTCTCCTTTATTGAATATTATCCAAAATGATTTATCTTATGATGCAGTAGGTTTTAATCTTGAAAATTCTCAGAATGAAAATGTCTCTAAACTTGATCTTCCTGCTACTATCAAATCTGGAAATACCTGTATTTACAACATTTCGGATCCTCTTACATGGTTAAATTCCATCATTTTTCTTGATGATCATGACATTCAGAACACTCTGATTACATCAAGTTCTGGTAAAACTGCTTCATATGATTCTATTTCCAAAAGTAATGTTACAATTCCTGGAAGTATTTCATCCACTGGTCATAGAAATTTGGACACATTGATTGTGTCCAGTACACCTGAAAGCAGCTTGGATCCAACTTCTATTCTTCCAATCATATCTACTCAAAGGAATATTTTCATCTTAGAGGCATCCAACTCTTGACAAATTGATACCTGTAACACTGTTCACAGTAGATTAATCTCTTCTGACACCTTACCGACTTCTCATAAAGAAGTGGATGCTTTGGCTGTACATAGTTCTTTATCATCTACATTTGGGATCAACTCTTGTTCAATATTTGTGCCTAATTTTGGTAACAAGAATGATTCCGCATCCATGTTGGTTTCACCCTGTGAAGAACAAACTCACATTACTAATGAGAAGGATAGAATTTCTAATGACAGAGTGTTCCCTAAAACTCAGTAAAAATAAAAACTCAATGTATCAAACATTGATGATCTCCTTCAAGGTGTTAAAAGCTCCAAAAGTCCTAAAAGAAAAGTAGGGATACCCCCTAAGGCTAGAAAAATCAAAGTGACTGAAACAGAAAAAGGGGGTACTAACCCTGGCATTAAGTTTACATGATGATATTGTATTGAAATTGTCAGGGATTAGTCAATCATAATACCATGAGATCCCTCAAGTCCTTTATTTTGCAGTACAAACCTCTCCTTATTGGTATCTCTGAACCCAAAAGGATATTTTCTCCTAAAATTGCTAATTTGGAATTTCTAGGATTCTATCTTGTTGATTATAATATCTGCTTCTCTGAAGTTAAAAATATCTGGTTTCTAGCCCCTTCATCATTAACTGATTTTTCTTTGGTTGATAATAGGGGAAAACATGTAACATGCTCCTCCCAGCTTTTTGTTATTCATCATTATTTCTCTTGGGTTTATGATAATAATAGATATCTGGATCAAAGGAGATTTTGGATGGATATTGATGTTCTTAGCTCTATCATTGCTGATCCTTGAATTATTTTTGGGGACTTTAATTCCATTATTCATTCGAATGAGAAGATGGGTTCCATGTTTAATGCTATCTCATCTATGGAGTTCAAGTCTTGTATTGATTCTAATGATTTTGATGAGATTAATCCGGTGGGGGATAAATTCACTTGGTACTGGAGATTTTTAAATAAATTTGTTGCTAGTAGGATTGACAGAGCTTTTATTAATGAATATTCTCTTGATAATTGGGACTCTATTTCCTGCATAACACTTCCTATAATTAATTTTGATCATCATCCAATTATGGTGAATCTGATTGGTAAATAATCCAGACCTTCTATTCCCTTTTGTTTCAATAAGGCTTGGATCAACCATCCTGATTATGCTTCTATTATTGAAAATTCTTGGAATTCTGTCAATTCTGGTCATGATGTTTTTTCTTGTATAACCAAACTCAAAATTATTAAAAGAAATTTGAGATTTTGGATCAAAGATAAGTTTAGATTTATTGATCAGGATATTTTATCCCTTGATGATTCTCTTCAGCATTTACAGGTGAATAATACAATGAATAATTTTTCCAATAGACTTAAGGAGGATTTTGAGATTGTTTCAAAGCTCAATGGTCTCTTGAACATGAAATATACTTTACAGAGAGATGTTTTTAAGGTCAAATGGAAAACTTATGGGGACAGGAACACCATATTCTCCAATTCTTTACAAAGAATCAGGATGGTCTCTAAACCTCTTTCCATGATTAAGAATGGTGATCAGATAATTGAAAATGATAGGGATCTCCCAGAACATGTCACATATTATTTTAGAGATCTCTTCAATGGTCCTTCTTCACTTATTGAGCCTGTGGAGGGAATAATTACCAAATTGGTCAGCCATCAGGAAAATTTGAATCTCACCTCTTTACCTTTGAGCATTGAAATCAAAGAGACTGTTTTTAGCCTCAAATATGAAAGCTCCCCAGGTCCGGATGGTTTTGGTAATTTCTTCTTCCAAACTTATTGGGATATTATCGCAAATGATGTTTGTAAACTCATTATTCATTTCTTTAAGGGTGGTAATCTTTCTTATGGCATCAATGCTCAGTTTCTTGCTCTTATCCCAAAGGTGGATAATGATAATTAACATCATTTGTTCATAATTTTTTCCTTACTCAACACCATTTACAAAATTATTTGCAAAATCCTAACCACAAGGCTCAAAAAAATTTCCAATAAGATTGTCTTCCCAAATCAGTTTGGTTTTATCAAAGGAAGGTCTATCCAAGACTGCCTCATAACTGCCTCTGAATGTATGAATTTTATCAGGAAATCCACTATAGGTGGAAATATTTCTCTTAAGCTTGATGTCAAAAAGGCTTTTGATACTATGAATTGGGGTTTCATTTGCAATTTTCATCTTATGTTTGGGTTTGATGGTACTTTTATTACTTGGATCAAGAACATTTTATGCTCTGATCATATCTCAATTCTTATAAATGGACCCCCTCATGGTTTTTTGATTGTTCTAGGGGGCTTAGACAAGGAGACCCTCTTTATGAGATTATTTTCTCTATTACAGAATATTATCTAAGTAGGATCATCTCCATTATGGATGGAAATGGGAGGATGAAGCATATAAATGTTGGTAGAGTTATTCTTGAACCCACCTACCTTTTGTATGAATATGACATTATCATTTTCACTTTGGGGGATAAGAGAAATATCAAGAACATCAAAAAGGATGTTTTTCATTATGCTTCTGTCTCTAGTCAAGATATTAGTCATGGGAAATCATTTGTCTATTTTGGTAAGAATATCAGTGAATGGAAGAAAAATTACAATGTTATTGACCTAAACATTATGGAGGGGGTACTTCCCTTTAATTATTTGGGGGTTCCCTTATTTTGGGGAAATCCGAAAGCTAGATATTTTAAATAGATTATTAGCAAAGTTATAAGGCATCTCTCTACATAGAATGGAAAATCTATCTCCATGGCAGGTTGGGTTCTTTTGGTTAAATTTGTTATTATCTCAAAATTTGTGTACTTCATTATGGTTTGTAAATGTCTTATTTCTCTTATAAGAGGTATCAATGCCTCTATTAGGAATTTTATTTGGAGTGGAATCATCTTCAAAAGAAAATGGCTACGGTTACTTGGTCTGAATGCTGCAAACCATATGATGCTGGGGGTATGGGTATTAAACATCTTGTTCTATTTAATGACTCTTTTCAATATTCCTTCATTTAGATAATTTTTAATAGAAATTTTGAATACTTAAACTTTCTTCGTGGAAAATTCTTGAATAGGTTAAAGATTGGTTCTTTTAATCATATTGACTCCTCTATTTGGCCAGCTATAATGTACATCTTCTCTTCAATTGATTCTCATTATAGATGGATAGTTTAGAAAAAATCTTCCCTTAATTTCTGGAAAATGAAATGGACAGATAATCCTCTGGTATACCTTGTGGTGGATGACAACAACATAGATTTGAACATTTCTATCGAGGATCAATGTGAGAACTTGGAGGGTCTTCCGAGACACATTGTCAACTTTGCTAATAATCACTGTTTCCTTTATAGGAAATATTTTTGGGAATGGGAGCCTGAGGTTAATGGTATTCTCTCTTCAAAGATTTATTATGAGTTCTCTTTGAATTCTAGCTTGGAAACAAATTGGATGGGTAATTTGCATAAAAACATCATTGGAAAATCTTTCTCCAATTTGGTCTGGATAATTGCTCACCAAAAGATACCAATGGATTTTTATCCTTAGCATTGTTGTATCTCTTTATGTTCCTCTTGTGTTATTTTTCATCAACACAGAGATGATGCTGATCATTTGTTTCTTTTCTGTGTTACTGATGCCTCAATGTGGAAGGATATAACGGACATCTTTGAAGTCATAATTCCTATGATGACATCCATCATGGAGTTTATTCAGAGATGAAAATTTCTTTCTCTTTCTTCACAGTTGCTGGAATTATTTCAGGTTGCTGATTCTGGGTTGCTGCATTATATATGGTCTTCTAAGAATCATGTTCTTCATGGGAATCAGTCTTTCTCGGTAACTGTTGATCTCTCAAACATCCTTGTTGTGATGCGTGCTATAAGATTTCATAAGAAACATTTTTGCACCAATTATATTCATGATTTTTATGTTCTTATCTGAATTGGAATCAAAGGAAATTTTAGACCTCCATATGTTACTTTTGAAGTTTTATGGCAAGAACCACTTTTTGGTTGGATGAAACATAATTCGGATGGTGCCTTAAATGAAAATCTGGGACCTTATGGGTATGGCTCCATTTTTAGGGATCATCATGGTCAGGTGATT
Organism: Viscum album; assembly: GCA_963277665.1. NCBI lineage: Eukaryota > Viridiplantae > Streptophyta > Magnoliopsida > Santalales > Viscaceae > Viscum > Viscum album. The sequence goes on from OY728127.1 coordinate 1,959,941,387, forward strand.
GGTTGTCTTCATGGATCATGTGGTATTGCTTCTTCAATTAAAGCTAAGATGCTGGGAATTATTGTTGTGGTGGAGCAGGCCAAACATCATGGATGGAATAATCTATAGTTGGAAAGTGACTCGACTGTTATTGACTCTTCCATCAGAGAAGGATCATGTCATCTGTCTTGGAAAGTTTATAATCATGGGGTGAACTGCTTGGACTCCCTTCGATCTATGAATCACATTATTACTCAAGTTTACAAGGAAGCTAATTCTGTTGCAAATGATTTGGAAAACAATGGAATTAACGGTGTTGAATTCATCTGGTATGATAATCTCCCTGATGTTTTTCCCATTTGAAAATGGATTTGGATAGATCTCCTCTTTTTAGAATTATTTAAGTTGGATTTTTTATTTTAATAAAGGGGCCTTGCTTTTCTGGGAAAGGTCTCATCTCCTTATTCCCAAAAAACCACTAATGACCCTAAAAACCTAAAAATACTCAAAATCCTAAAAAACCCCTAAAACCTCATAAAAAACATAAAATTCCAAAAAAAAATCATAAAAATAAAAAACCATAAACCCCTGATTAACCCTAGGAAAACTACAAAATCCTAAAAACCGTCAAATCTATAAAAACCCAAAAAACCATAAAAAATAATAATAATACCCTAAAACCCCAAACACCCCTAAAACCCATAATACTCCTAAGAACCTTGAAAACCCAAAAATCATAAAAACTAATAAAAACTATAAAAACCTTTGAAAACAATAAAACAGTAAAAAACTCTAAAAACCGTTAAAATCCCAAAAATTCCAAAAAAACCAAAAACCCCAAAAATATGAAAACCCAAAAAAAACCATAATTTTCATCAAAATCCATAAAAACCCTAAAAGACCTTAAAATCATAAAATGTCCATAAAAATCCCTAATAATGTAAAAACTCCTAAAAATTTATAAAACTCTGAAGAAAATCATAAAAACCTAGAACCAGTTAAACCCCTTAAACGCTATGAACCATAATAACCATAACAACCCTAAAACCCATAAAACCCTATAAATAATAAAAAACCAAAAAACCAAAAAAAACACTAAAACACTGAAAACCCCGTAAACCCTTAAAATAATTAAATAAATTCTAAATAACCTTATAACCCATAAAAATATAAAATCTACCCTAAAACCCAAAAAAACCAAGAAACCCAAAAAACCCCTCAAAATCACTAAAATCCCTAAAATTCTAAAAAATCCCTAAATGTCCCTAAAAATGTAAAAAAAGATAAAAACACTGAAAACCCATTGGAAAAACAAAAAAAACAAATACACATAAAACACCTACAAAACCTAATAATTACTAAAACATTAACAAACACTAAAAATAATTAAATCCCTTAAAAACCGTTAAACACCCTAAAACCCCATAAAAACCATAAAAACCATAGAAAACTCTAAAACCCCTTTAATCCCCTAAAAACATTATAAAACTATAAAAACATTTAAAACCCTGAAAAACGAACAAAACCATAAAACAATAAAATCCAAAAAACCATAAATCCCTAGAAACCTATAAAATCCTTAATAAGCCTAAAAATAATAAAAACCCATAAAAATCCTAAAAAAATATTAAAAATCCTAAAACCCTTGAATAAATCTATGATGTCCTTAAAACCTAAAAAAAATAAGACCTCTAAAAACCCTAAAAATGAAAAAACCCCCCAAAAACCCAAAAACCCCTATAAAGAAACCAAGACCATAAAACTACTAAAAAATAAAATCCTATAAAATACCTAAAATACCTAAAACCATAAATTCCCTAAAAATCATAAAAATCCTCTAACGTGATGGCTATGTGATGGCTTAGTGACTTGTTGGTGTTGCTAAAAGTTGTTTGGTGTGCTTCTTGGGTCTTTCGTAGGTTTAGTTCTATGAAGCTGGATAAACATGGTTGTGTTTTTTCTTACATATTAGGGGATGGTTATACTTTTTCTATGGTGAGTGTTACAATTGTTTGCATCTTATCAGATCCATGTGGGATGATGGTCTGTTGGGATTCATGTGTGATGGTGGTTGCTGATGGCTTCAGGGTGTTCAACTTTTGGTTCTGTTAATGTGTCAATGGATGGTCAGAATATTGGGGTTTTGGTTGGGTTAGTTTCAAGATGTTAGCTCCTAATGGATGAAACTTGTTTGGATCCAAGTTAGTGGTCGTTCTCTTCTAGGCTCGTCTATGGCGGGTTGTTTTTTTTTGGTGGTTGCATTTGGTTGTGTGGTTTGATGCTTGGTGTGGATCTGTGCTTGGATTCTATTATTTATTGGATTCTGGTAGTTCTTGTGGATTTAGTTATTAGCCTTCTTTTTCCTTGTGAAGATGGTTGGAATGGGTGCTTTAGCATCGTCGTGTTTTTCCATTGATGTTGGGTTCATTGTTCTTCACAAATTTTCTTGATACTTTTTAGTCATTGTTATGGATGTGCTTCATGAGGTTCCCAAATGAATCTTCTAGGTGATGGTTGGTTGGGCTACGTGAGGTTTCTCGGTCCATTTTCCAAAAATTATTTTTTGGCCTTTATGAGATTCTTGATCCCATTTTATAAATAGCATCTTGGATAGGCTTCATGTGGTTTCTTGGGACCATTTTCATTGTTTTGGTTTTTTGGGCCTCATGAGGGTTCTCAAGCCCATTTTTCTTTTGGCTATTACTAGGGGCCTTGATCCATTTAGATCACACATTAGGTAATTTCATTATGCTTCAATTACTTCTCTTATATATTACATTCTATTTTCCTTTCAAAAAAGACACTAAAGCCCCTAATAACTCTGAAAAACCCTTTAAATTTTTTTAAAAAATTAAATACTATAAAAACCCTTAAATCCCTAAAAACCTTAAGAAACCCAAAAAACCAAAAAAAATACAATCAAACCCCAAAAATAACTAACAAACCTATAACCCCCACCCTAAAAAACCCTAACCCCTTCCCCCAAGATCCCTAAAATACAATAAAACACTAAAAATCCTAAAAAATCCCAAAATATTCCTAAAAAAATATAAAACCCAAAAACACCTTAAATGCCCTATAAAAACCTAAAAACGCTTAAAACCCCTAAATAAATATAAAATGCTAAAACCCCCAAAACACTAAAAACAAATAAAGCCCTCAGAATTTATAAAATCCCTAAAAACCATAAAAATTCTAAAAAAGAACTAAAAATCCCTAAAAACACAAAAAATCAGAAAAATCAGAAAACCCCCTAAAATACATTAAAACCCACAAAAAATTTTATAACCCCTAAAAATGTAAAAACACTAAAAACCCTAATCCTAAAAACCCTAAAACCCCTATAAACCATAAAAAATTATGAAATACCATAAAAAACAAAAAAAAAACCCATAAAAACCAAAAAACCCACTATCGACTCCAAAAACCCTTTAAACCACTAAAAACATTAAAAAATCTCTAAAAATCCTTATGACCCTAAAAAATTACAAAGAAACCCTAAAAACCCAAAAATCATTAAAAACCCTAAAAACCATAAAAACCCTAATCACCCAAAAAACACTCAATATAACTAAAAACCATAAAAAACATTAATATTCTTAAAAATCATTAAAACCCTAAAAATACTTCAAATGTAAAAAACCATAAAAACCCTGAAAACCCCTGATAAATCATTAAAAACCTAAAAACACTTAAAACCCCTAAAACCCTAAAAATGAAAAAACCCTGAAAGTCATTAGGAACCATAAAACCTCAAAAAACCATAAAACCTCAAAAAACCATAAAAAAACTAATATCCCAAAAAACCTTAAAAACCCAAAAAACTCTAAAACCACATTAAACCACTAAAAAGATAAAAATGTTATAGAAACCCTTCAAATCCCCAAAAAGTAAAAACAATCATAAAAAATGAAGAAACCATAAAATCTCTAAAAATCCAAAAAAAACATAAAAGCCTCAAAATCCCTAAAGCCCAAAAAACCAAAAAATTCCTAAATATTCACTAAAAATCCCAAAAAATGTTTAAAAACCCTAAAACACATAAAACCCCTTATTAAACATTACAAACCTAAAAACACATAAAACACATAGTGAACCAAAAAAATGCTAAAACCCAAAACCCATAATAACCATAAAACCCCTAAAATACATTAAAAGCCTAAACCACAAAATACTCTAAAAACCCTTTAAACCCCTAAAAATTGTTAAAAGACTCTTCAAAACATAAATCCCTAAAACTCAAAAAGAAAATAAAAACCCAAAAAAACCTAAACCCAAAAAAACCTAAAAACCCTAAAATCCAAAAAATACCTCAAAACCCTAAAAACAATAAAACTCCTAAAAAAACCTAAATGACATAAAAATGAAACAATCCCAGAAAACCAGGAATTACCTTAGAAACTCTTAAGAACCTAGAAACACTTCAATTCCCTAAAAAACCAAAAACAAACTAAGAACCCTAAAAAATAAAAAAACATAAAATACCAAAAAAACATTAAAACCCCATAAAACCCCATAGAAATACTAAAAACCACTAAAACATTATAATCCCTTTAAACTGATGAAAACGTTAAAAAACTATAAAACATTTAAAACCCTAAAAAACTATAAAAACACTAAAACCCAAAAAACCATCATACCCAAAAAACCATCAAAATCCCTAAAAACACTAAATTCTATAAATATAATAAAAAATAAATAAAAAAAACCACAAAAAACCTGAAAACCACTAATTAAACCTTAAACCTAAAAATAATTAAAACCCCTAAAAACCTCAAAAATTAAAAACCCTTAAAAACCCAAAAAACCCTCAAAATACATAAAATCCCTAAAATCCATAAAAATAATAAAAAATCTCTAATAATCCCTAAGAATATTAGAACCCATAAATCACTGAAAATGATAACAAAATGATAAAAACCTAAACGCAATTAGAAACCATAAAAAACTAAAAATGAAAACCCCCCAAACCCTAAATACCCAAAACCCCAAAACCTCTAAAAACCAAAGAAACCTCTAAAAACCTAAGAAACTCTAAAAACCACAAAAATCCTTAAAAATACTTTAAACCCCCTAAAAATTTATCAAAACATTAAAATCCATTAAAACCCTAATAAAGAAAAAAATCACACCTAAAACCCCAAAAACTACCCAAACCCCCTAAAAACCCTAAAACCCCCGAAACTCCTCAAAATCCGTAAAACCCTAAAAACCATAAAATTCCCAAAAATACCTAAAAATTACTAAAAACATAAAAAAACCTAAAGGCCCTTAAAATCCCCAATAAAAAATTAAAAACCAAAAAAACATAACACCCCTAAAACATAAAATCCTCAAAAATGGTAAAAAAAATAAAACCCTAAAAACCCTAAAAACAAAACACCTTAAGAAACCCTAAAACCCTATAAAAAATATAAATCCACTAAAAACTCGGAAAACCCTTTTAACCCATAAATTTTTTTAAAACCTTTAAGAAACCTAAAACACCCCAAATAGTCAGACGACCCTAAAAACCAACAGAATCCCTAAAAACATAAAATATGAAAAAAGTATCTCTAAAAACCATAAAAAGGTATAAAACCCAAAAACCAAAATAATCCTAAGATAACCATAATAACTAAAAACCTTATCAATCCCCTAAAACCCTAAAAAACTAAAAACCCTTAGAAACCATAAAAACCAAAAAAACCTTAAAAACCATAACAACCCAAAAAACAATTAAACCCTAAAACATTGAAAATCCCTACAATGCTAAAAGAATCATTAAATGCTAAAAAATCCCTAGAAACATAAAAAACCCTAAAAACCCAGTAAAAACCCTAAAAACATAAAAAACATAAAACAACTAAAAAACATAGAAAATTTTAAAACTATAAAATTCCATAAAAAACCCAAAAACACATAAAACCCTTGAAACCCCTAAAAACATGTAGAAAACTAAAAAACCTTATATCCTAAAAATACCTAAAATCCCTAAAAATTCAAAATACCATAAAAACATGAAAAAATCTAAGAAAAAATTAAAAAATTACAAACACATTAAAACCCTGAAATCCCCCAAAAAATGCTAAAAACCCTAAAAGAGCCTAAAACCCTAAAACCCCTAAAATCAATAAAACCGCCCAAAAATTTAGAAAAAATTAAAACCCACAAAAACCATAAAACCAATAAGGAAACTAAAACCCTTTAAACCCTTAAATTTTTAAAAACAATTAATACCCTCAATATCCCAAAAAATACTAAAAACCCATAAAAATCCAAAAAAATCCCTACATATCTCAAAAATTGTAAAAACCCTAAAATCTTGAAAACCCCTAAGAAATCCTTAAAAACCCAAAATAGTTAAAATAAAAATGAAAAAAAGACCAAAAAACTAAAAAACCCTAAAAAGAGTAAAAAAAACCTAAGAATCCTTGAGAAACCTAAAACAATAAATAACCTTAAAAAGCCCACAAAATCCATAAAAACATAAAAACCCCAAAACCATAAAAAACCATATAAAAAATAAAAAAATAAAAAAACTTAAAACTTCAAAAAAACCTAAACAACACTAAAAATATTAAAGGCTCTAAAAAATATAAAAACCACAAAAGCCATAAAACACCTAAAAACCAAAAAAACCCTAAAAAACTATAAAAATCCTAAAAATCACTAAAGTCCTTAAACCCTCTTGGATCCCCTAAAACCATTAAAAACTATAAAACACCTTAAAACACCTTAAAACCAAATAAAGCATAAAAACCCTTAAAACCCTAAATCTTTAAAAATACATAAAACCATAAAAAACCTAAAAATTCAATAATGATCCCTAAAAGTGTAAAAACCCCTAAAAACCCTGAAAACACTAATAAAACCTTAAATACCAAAAAACACTTAAATAACCTAAAAATCCAAAAACCCAAAACCCCTAAAAGGCCCTACAACCCAAAAAACCACTCAACATCCCCGACAACCCTAACAACCATAAAAATCTCAAAAAATCTCTATAAATACCTAAATATTATGAAAACCCTAATAACCTATAAAAATGTAAGAAATAGTAAAAAACATATAATATTAAAAACCTCTAAAAAATAGAATTGAAAAAACCCCTGAAATACCCTAAAAACTCTAAAACCGCTAAAACAATTAAACCCCTAATAACATTAAAACACCCTAAACCCCCGTAAAAACCTAAAAAACAACTAAAAACTGTAAAATAAATTCAAACCAATAAAATGTTCAAAACATTGAGAAACCATATAACCCTAAATGTTTTAAATAAAACACTAAAACCCAAAAAAACCTAAAACCCCTTAAAACACCTAAATCCCTAAAACTTGTAAAACTATAAAAATAATTAAAATCCCTAAAAATCCCTAAAAACGTAAAAAACCCTAAAACCTTGAAAGACCCAAAGAAAAATTTGAAAACCTAAAAACTCTTAAAATCCAAAAAAACTAAAATAGATAAAAACCGTAAATTGACCATAAAACTCTAAAGTCTCACAAAATCTCCAAAAAAATAAAAAAAACAAAAAAATTCTAAAAAATACGAGAAAATACCTTAAAAAATCCCTAAAAACATTGAAAAGTCTTAAGAAAACCATAAAAACATAAAAACACTTAAAATCACTAAAAACTAAAAAAATGATAAAAACTATAAAATTACCAAAACCCCAAAAAAATCTAAAAACCATAAAACCCATAAAACACATAAAAACCTCATGAACATAAAAAAATTAAAACCACTAAAAACATTATGACCCTTTTAAAACCTAAAAATGTGAAAAAACTCTGAAAAAATATTTAAACCATGAAAAAGTATTTTTTGTAAAAACCCAAAAAAACAAAAAACACTAAATAAACCATGAAAACCGTCATAATCCCTAAAACCTGAAAAATAATAAAAATCATAAAATCCCAAAAATTCATTAAAAATAGAAAAAGTCTAAAAACCTTGAAAAACCCTAAGAAAACCTTAGAAAACTAAAAAAAATAAACACCTAAAAACCCGAATAAATGCTAAAACCCTAGAAAACCCAAAAAATGCCATAAAAACTATAAAATACGTCACAATTTATAAAACCCTTAATAAGAATAAGGATACAAAGAAATCCCTAAAATCCCAAAAAATGTAAAAAACCATAAAAATCCTGAACCCCTCCCACCCCCACTTCAGAAAACCATAGAAACCTAAAAAAATTTCAAACCCCTATAACCTAAAAATGATAGAAACCATAAAAAATTCCAAAATCCCTAAAAATACCTAAAACCATAAAATCCTTCAAGGATATTAAAGAAACCATAGAACCCCAAAAACCAAAAAAAACCACTAAAAACCCTAAAAACCATTTTAACCCCTAAAAACTTTAAGAAACTCTAAAAACCTTAAAACCCAAGAAAATTAAAAAAACCCCTTAAACCCCTAAAACCATAAAATTCATAACATCCGTAAAAAACCCTAAAACCCCCAAAAACCAAAAAAGGCCCAAAATCCATAATAATCATAAAAATCCCTAAAAATATCTAAATACATAAAAACACTAAAAACTATGAAAACACATGAAAAAAAATTAAATACCTAAAAACCATAAAACTCCTAAAAAATTATGAAAACACTAAATATCCCTAAAATACCAAAATTGGTATTTAAACACTAGAAACACTTAAAACCCTAAAAAACCTTAAAAATACTAAAAAAGATCAAAATATCACTAGAAAAATAAATAACCCTAATAATCTAGAAAATCCATAAGGAAAACATAAGAACCTAAAATCAATTAAGACCCCTAAAAACCTAAGAAATACTAAAACCCCTAAAATCATTCGAAACACCTAAAACCCTAAAACCATAAAAACACATAAAATATAAAAACCAAAAACCCCATAAAATCCTAAACACCACTAAAAACTTAAAAACATTGAAAATCCTAAATTTTTAAAAAAACTCAAAAAACCATAAAAACCTAGAAAAATAAAAAATAAATCTAAAAATTAAAAATACGATAAAACCCATAAAAACCCTAAAACCATAAAGCATTGAAAATCCCTAAAATCCCTAAGAACATAAAAATAATAAAAAATACCTTGAAATCCCAAAAAATATAAAACACCCTAATAACTCTGAAAACCCCTAAAATAAAATAAAAATCTAATTTTTTTTAAAACACAGACAAAACCTAAAAACGATATAATCCCTAAAAAACAACAAAAAATGATGAAACCCCTAAAAATGCACTAAATCCCAAAAAACCCAAAAAACAATAAAAATCCTAAAAATCCTTCAAAATCCTTAAAAATACATTAAAACGTAAAAACCTTGAAAACCTTGAGGAGCACCAAGAAAAACATAAAAACCTAAAAGCAATTACCACCCATCAAGAACCAAAAAATGAAAAAATACCTAAAATACCTAAAACCCCAAATATCCAAAAAATTCCAAAAAACCATAAAAACTCGCAAATAACATAAAAAAACTAAAACCCCAAAAAACTGAAACCCCATTAAAAACTCTAAAACTAAATTAAACCCTTAAAAATTGAACAAAACATTAAAAAACCTTAATAAGCCACAATTTTTTTTAAAAACTCAAAAAAATCAAAAAATTAAATAAAAACATAAAAACGCTCCAAAACCCAAAACCCTCAAAATACAAAAGACCCCTAAGATCCCATAAAAAATGTAAAATCCCTTAAAATTTCAAAAAACATAAGAAACACTCTAAACATTGAAATCCCCTAAGAAAAATTTAAAAAAATTAGAACACTTAAAACCCATAAAAAACATAAAAATGAAAGAACAGAAAAGAACCTCTATAATTTCCTAAAACCCCAAAACCCTTAGAATCTGAAAAATAAAATAAATCCTAAAAGAGCCCTAAAAATCCATAAAAACATAAAAAACAATTAAAACCTTGAAAGCACACTAGAAAACCTGAAAAACATAAAACACTTTATAACCCTAAAATCCTAAAACAACAAAAACAATAAAATACACTAAAAACCCTAAAAACCCTAAAGACAATAAAACTTCTAAAAATATTAAAAACCCTAAAAACCTAAAGAAACCCTAAAAATAAAAAAAAACTCGAAAAATCCTTTAATACTTAAAAAATGTTAAAAAACTCAAATTTTTTTTTAAAAGATAAGAAACTCCAAAAAAACCTAATACAAGAAAAAAAACTCAAAAAACCTAAAATCCCCAAAACCCTTTAAAATCCCTAAACCCTTAAAAACCCAAAAAATACTAAAAAGTGCAACAAAAAGTAAAAATTTCCAAAAAATCCTAAAAAACCTATGAAAACGTTAAAAATATAGAAAACACATAAATCCCATAAAAAATTAAACAAATCTATAACCCTTAAAAAACCAAAAACCCAAAAAAACCTTAAAACTCCTTAAATCTAAAAGAAACATAAAAACAAAAAAAACAACTAAAAAAATCTAAAACCCCTTTAAACCCCTAAAAATTGTAAAATCAAACAATGATTAAAACGCAAAAAAAATTCAAAAAACCCCTAAAACAGAAAAATAAACATAAAAACCCTAAATAACCCAAAAATCCCAAAAAACCCCTAAAACACCATAAAATCATTAAAATCCATGAAAACTTTTAAAAAGGAAAAAAATCCTAAAAATATAAAAACCCCTTAAAAGACTAAAAACCAAAAAACATATAAAACCTATAAAAACCTAAAAAATGATACAACTATAAAGACACAAAAACCCTCAAATTCTACAAAACCTCTAAAAACGCCAAAAAACCTACCAATTTATAAACGCATAAAACCTCTAAAACCACTAATACTATAAAAAAATGTATACCCATAAAAATGATAAAAAATCCAATGTTACCGATGATGTTTGATTTGGAGTCTGGATCAAAGAGAAATGGTGATCCCTAGATTAAATATAGGAAGAAGTTATGGGAGAGGAGTAGAGGGATCATCTGATGGATATGAATAGTGAAAATATAGGGGTTATGTTTTTAACTTCAGTAAGGGTAGAAATTTAATTTAACCCACAAAATATGGGTCTTATGGTTTAGATGCATGGTTGGCCAAACAACGTGCCAACTATGCACCCTTCACTATCTCAGGAGGGACCCTGTATGGTATATGAACATGATTTTCCAAAACATGACCAAACTGTGTGATTTGGATCTGTCCAAATTTTGATAGTTTTCACATGGGTGTGGGTCGTGGCATGTATAGTTGCAGAAAAATCATGTGGCCTCCTGTTGAAAGAAGGTTACATGGATGGTTAAGCTGCATGGTTAGTAATAATCGTGCTCTTACCATGCAGCCCACTATGTTTTCCCATTTTCCAGAACTCTGAGATCTGATCAATCCCTGTAATATCTTGGAAGTTTCCATAGGATGTATCACACATTTACTAAGAGAAAAAATTATTCAAACCAAAAACAAATGAGCAACACCTTTTCAAAAGATCTGGTTGTTACAACATCCCATCCTTAAAGAAACATGTCCCTGAGTTTTCCTTTTATGGGTAAAGAGGTATCATCATTGAAAATATCTTGAAACTAATATCATATACTATATTCCCACTCCCAAGTCTCATATTGTACGAATAAGTCTTTCCATTGAACCCATACTAAAGGAAATATCATGTACCAGAGTTTCTTCACACTCCAATCAACAATACCCATTGGAAACTCCTCTTCAATAAAGATTCATTTACCTAAACCTACTCATGTTTGAATATGTGTGATGAATCTAAAAAATATTAGCAACGTTTTGATATGTGAAAGACAACATTCATAGACTAGTATATATGAAGAAGTTATATCTGGTAAGCCACTGGTCTGAATCACTTCACAAACTAAGGGGTCCAATGAATCTTGGTGAAAGCATTCCATGAATCCAAATATATCAATGGCCAAACCTAGGCGAGGCTCATAGTAAAACCTAATCTCCAACCTTGAACTCAAGAGGTATTCAGAACTAGTTGTCATCTTACTACTATCTTGACTAACCTATCAACATGATCTTTTTTATCAACTGGACCTTCTCTTAAGCCTCCTAAACAAGACGATGTCCAATTAAATTTGTCGCCCCTAGCCCTAACAAATACAGACGTGATTGGAAAGGCCTTCCACATAAGGCATTATAAGGATCCATTGTGGTATTATCCTGAAGTTGGATGTCATAAGAAAAATCAATAAGGGGTTTGTGCTTCTTCCAATAACTCCTAAAGTCAAGAACACATGAACATAACATGTTCTCTAACAAATGAATCATACACTATTTTTTTATGTTGGTATATAGTGGTAGGTCTTTATCAGAAGCACCTATGTACCCAAGGACTTCTTTAACCACTTCATGAACTGAGATGTGAATTGAGTACCTCCATCAGATATGATAGAATTAGGAGATCCATGAAGACATATGTCTTCCTTAACATATAAAATCCATATATCATCTACTGAAAATGTCTCCCACATAGATAAAAAGAGTTAGACCTTTGTCAAATGGCCAATGAATACCCAAAATATATCATTTCCACAAGGTGATTTAGGTAAAACTGTCTCTAAATCAACATAAACTCATGAAATTTTCATGTGGGAATTGACAATGAATGTAAAATATATGCCCATCATTAATGTTTTTTCATTCACCATATGGTAGGTGGAACACCATGTGATAAAGCTGGTAACCTCTCATTTCATACCGGGCCACCAATATTGGGAACATTAGTCTCGATACATCTTGCTAATACCTAGATTTACTACATATTTTGAGCCGTGAAATTCCTACATCAGATCCTCTTTGATGTCAAAAGGAACCCATACACACCCATGAAATCATAGAGTCCCATCCTCTTCCATGGTCTAACCAAAAAATGAATCATCGTATGAGATTATTTTCCTTAGGAAAAATCCATTGGGATCAGATATTTTCCTCATTCTCACTCATTTTATAAGATTGCAGGTCACTACTAAAGTGGAGAGGATAGTTTGTTCATGATCCTCCTAAACCTCAACAAGAATATCTAAAAATAAATCCATGATATGCCACTGGCCTAAAAAACCACCTATGTCTAATTTTGAAGGCTCAGATCATTGGTTACATCATTTCCATTCCCTTTCATATAATCAGGCTCAATATTTAAGTACTGCAGATACTAAACCCATCAACACAACCTCAAATTCATATAATGATGTGTCAAGATGTACTTGAGAATTTTTTTGATCCTTGGATACTAAAAAAACTCTCTCTAAGATAATAGATTCTCCAAAAGTTGACATTATGGACTACATCATCTAGCTCAAGGTCATGCATAAGGTAATTACACTAGTGCGAATTAACTAATGAGACCCATATGTAGTGAATCGATTGTGTTGCACCAAAACAACTCCTAGTTAGATACGTGATGCATCATTGTAGACTGTATAGGTCCTTCCCAACATTGGAAGAATCATCATCAGTGTTGAAGTCAATCTTCCATTAAACTACTAAAATGATGCTTTATAATCTTTATACCATATTAATTTCACACCCTTTTTAGTTATAACATTAAGGGGTGATGCATGGTGTGAGAAATTTTAGAAGAAGAACCAGTAATATCTAGATATCCCTAAGAAACTCCATATGTCAAAGAATTTCATGGTATGTTCCTAGGAAACCATAACTCTCACTTTTTATGAGTCCATTTAAACTCTTGAATCTGAGATGATGTGACCCATGAAGTTATTTTTATCAATATAGAATGTTATTTACTGAGATAAGCATAAATATGATGCTCTCTCAGTGTATTTAGCTTGATCTTAATATGATTTTAATGGTTTTTTCAAAAGTGACAATTATTTAAGACGTCATTCAGAAATACTACCATGAATTATTCCAGGTATGGGTGAAAACCTAGTTCAATAGATCCATGAAAATAGAAAGTGAGTTCTTTAGACCGAACAAAATTACCAGATATTCATAAAAACCAAACCTTATACTAAATGATATGTGAGGAATTTCAGAAGACCAGATACACATTTAATGATAAACCAACCTCAAATAAATCTATGAAAACACTCTTTCTTCTCATATTTTTTGAAATAGGTCATGTATTCAAGGGAATAAATATTGGTTCTTCTCCGTAATATAGTTCAACCATCATTAATCCACGCAAAAACTAAGGGTACCATAAACCTTGTTAGTAAAAAGGACTAGTAAACCCCAAGGATAATTTTTTGGGACGATAAATCCATTATCCTCTAGATCCTCCAACAATTTATTGAGCTCATGAAGCTCTTTAGGTTCCATCAATTAAGGAGAAATGGAAACTGGTGCCACTCTTGGAACTAGGTCAATGGTAAAATATACCTCTCAGACTAGAGGTTTCCAAGAAAAGTCTTTAGTTAATACATACCTAAATGATCCACTTTAGGAGGGATAATAGTGGTTTGTAACCCCTAATCATCCATGAAAATACTCGTAATATGAATTTTTACTCGAACCATCCTCTACTTCTTGGGACCCACTCAATTCGAAATAATATCCCTTTATTCCTTATATGCATACCTACCACCCTCTAGTGATATAAATATTGTACACTAATGATATCAGTCAATATGAGATCAACAGGGAACTTACTTGTCCATACTGATGATTACATCAAACCCTATCATGTCAAGGATAAAGAGATTTCCTACAAAAATTCATCCACATATTTCAAGGGGAAATCCTTACAATAGAGTATACTCTCTGGTTGGATACCCAAATCGGTATCGAGTTTCATCATGCCACAAAATTGTTCTATATTAAGGCCTACGCTCCCCAGGAGTTCGTCAGATATAAAAGAGTACAGCGTGCCTATATCAAATAGTGCAAAAACTAATGTAGAGGTTAGAATAATAATACCTCAAATTTTATAATGGTTGTTTCTCTACTCCTCCTTAATAGGATCCACTCTATGTAACATTCTTATATCATGGCCTTGAGTCACAACCTGACTACCATGAGTTGGCCCATTCTTTTGGTTCTGAGAATCCTAAGTTTGATTATGTCTTCCTTGACCACCACCTTGGCCTAAGAGGCAGGTGGTATTCCAACTCCCTACCTGATGAGATACTACATGCCCCACTATAGAATGTGGGGTAGTTAAATATCCCCACTCTCTATGAACTAATGGAAATGTTCAATAGAATCATTGGATATACCTAGTCCTATAGTATCTGCTATATCCAACTAGGTCCTATAAAAAATGAGGTTTCACTTGTTTTAGTTTCCCACACTAGTTACACATATGGATGTTATTATTATGAGCTACCTAAATACTTCTACCCCCATGAGAAACCTTGATGCATTGTTTACATTCTCTATAAGAATCAATGGTAGTTCTATGTGATAAAACTCCCTGGTTCTCAAATTTAGTTGCCCTCATATTTCCCTTAGTAATAAGGGAATGGTTGACTATCTCAGAAATAGTACTCATCCTGAAGACATTGACCTACGATCATACAGAGTATACCATCTAATTCTCTAATTTCCAAGTTGTCATAAGATCATAGCTAGATAGAGTCAATGTGAAGCATTGCAACTTAATAAAATGAGCAGAATAACCCATGATTGACATGGATCCCTATTTTAGGTTCTTAAACTCTCTTTCTACATCAACCCTCATAGCATGTAGAATAAAGTGTCATAAAATATCATTGGTGTGTCTTCCCAGATCATTTTTATATGTAGAGATTCCAATGTAATAAAATCCCACCATTTCATGATATAATAACATAGCATTTAGGTATAAATTTTGATTTATTCAATGAATGTGCCTCCCGATGCTCAAAGAATGAATGTATGGCCTCCATCCATGACTCGACAACATGTGTTCCCCCATTCCCTGAAAAGGTGGGGGGATGTAACTTCTGGAACTCCTTATTAAACTATGCCATATTCAGGGCAGGTCGACCAACCCATTGTATATTTTTCATTATTTGAAACAATCTCTCTCACAAATGGGAATCATTTACCATATCAGGAACACCAATTGGGGCCATAGGTGTCACTAGAGAAGGAATCACTGGTGACTCGGGGCCCTCCACCTCATGTGAATGTTCATTGACACCTACTTAGAATATGAATCAAGGATTTCACGGTGTAATGTGTATAAAATTACAAATTAAATTCCTCAAGAGATAATTTTATGGTTTAAATAATTCATATATTGATAACTAGGATAGGTAGATATCCTTCTTAGGAACAGATCACACCTATCTTTCAACTCTGAAATCTAGGTCTAGGTGATGGAGAAAGACTATAATAGGACATAAGAACGTTTGATACTCCCAACTACCCAATAATAATGTTAGGTCTGTGTTTAGGTCTTTCTTCACCTAAATAAAATGACCATTTCTTAATAAAAGTAATATCTATTTAAAACTTTTTCTAGTTTATGTACTTAATTTTATATAAATGATTGAATTAGATGGATCTATATTTCTATTTTAGAAGTTCACATACACGTTATAAATTTCAATGTTGCATCCACTTAATAATAACCATAACACATTCCACCCCATGTATCTAATGGTCCATGGCTCAATGTTTTATAACTAAATGCTCATGGTGTCTGATTTAACCTATGCATAACAAACATTTTGGTTAAGGTAAACACATTAAGTTTCAATTATGCTTTTCTATGTTCTACAAGAAACTTCATCACATTTCCATATATAATAATCCCACACTAACTATATGTGACAGGAAAGTGCATGATAAAAGTAAATGTGGAATGGAAAAATGCATGGTATGTTAGTCCTATTGTTCCTATAATGATTCTTGATATGTTACTCCTTCATTTCATCAGTCCATGTAAAAGAAATATCATATCAATAACACCAATAATAATATCATAATTCATGCGTGTCATCCAATGGTCAAGTTGTATCTATTTTAAGATACATAATCAATAACATGAATTATACATCCCAGGTAATTTGGGTTTCCCTTGTAAATGGGTCACATGATCCCAGGCATAGGATCATTACTAAATTCCATAATCTCATAGTCTCATGTAAAATTACCAAATTTTAATATAAAGAAAAATATATCTAATACAACATTGAAACATCCCAACCTAGGATCCACTTAACTCATGCCTCAATAAGGTGGGCCATATGGCCTTATGCATGCCTTACCGTATGCCAAAGGCTGCCGACTAATAGCAAGAGTCTATGGGGGTTTAGTGGGGAGACTATACCATCAAATCAGAGTGGATAAACAAATACATTATATAAATATAATATAATAGTAAGGTATATAAAATGACACTGTGACAATTAGACCAATAACCCGTTATCATAGAAGGCATGATATAACAAAATGGAAAAATGAAAATAGATATAATAAACAACTATGGAAGTGTAAATAACCAAGAAACTGTAATAATATCAAAATACAACAGGATAAGTAATAAAAAATGATTTCATGGAATGAATATATACAAAAGGGGAAAAAGGGACATGCATATAAAACATGCTATAAAAAAGTAAAAAAAGGAAAAAAGGATGCCCCAATAGAATCATGAGCATATGATCAGTCCTCTACTCCCTTTATTCATACTATAAGAAAAATGAATCAAGCATCTTTATTAGGGAGTTTTCCCTTATCCATACCTGCAGAAAGGTAATATACTTTGGTAAAGAAGGTGGCCCAAGTTGGGTGTGAGATGAAAATCAAGTAGAATACCACCAATGGTTTCTAGAAATAATGAATAAAATATACAGAACAGTATTAGTGTGAAGTTACAATGAATAATTAATAGTGATGAATAAATATATACTAGTAGGCTCAAGTTCCTACAGGACATCTGGATGGATATACCTTTTTTGGAATAGGCTAGTGAAAGTATGATAAGTAACCATACATATATAATAATAATATATATATTATAGTTATATACTATATCCACCTATATGAAATATGTACATGAGAAAACAAGTAATCATATACCTGGATACTAGTTGTTGGCTAGACCTGAGCCCTAACATATTCACCTATAACCAGTCTTACAAGCTATAGGCTCAAGAATATGGTACATTACATAAATCTCAAGGTTAATATAAGACATTATTATAAAAACATGGGATATGTGGGGTGAGTCTTCATGGAAGACACCTATAACATAGGAATGTGGAAAGTCATACCCATTACCAAGATAATAGGCTAACAATGAGAGACACCGTGCTCCACACCTGATGTAAGGGGGAGTGAAACATCATTCTCAACAAGTCCCTTAACCACAATTCCAAAACCAATGTCAATGGAGTAATCATAGTAATAATAATTACATGAGGTATCACATCATAATCATTATATTCATCAAGCCCAATATATAAGTGGGTTTCACAATTCATTTGATCGGTATGACAGAAGCATGAATCAATAGGTGTTTCCTTTCCACCAATCATTATTCATATAAATTCATCTATTTAATTCATTTAAGCATGTAAAATAATAGTTAAGATAATATGTTCAATTATAAGATAAGGAAAATTCTATTTCACGGAAACTTAATCACTTTGGATCTACTTTGGTCGACAAAAAAAGAATTCAAATGTTGGAAAATCCATTTACAAATATAGCTGAATTCTTGGTCTGATTTCGGACCAATAAAAAATTATACGATTTGTGAAAATACATTTGGAACACCCAAAGGGGTATCCGTGAATGTAGTCAAAGTCCCCCTAGTAACCTTGAAATGGTAAATAGAAGTATAATAGCATGATTTAAATGATTTAAAATGATAGAAAAGATTTTCTGGAAATGCATATCAATGGACAGTTTGTGGAACAATGGTGGAACTATGAAAATCACTAAATCCTTGGGAATAATTCTAGTCCACGTATCTTAGGTCCATAGGTGACTCCTCATCCAATATCAGCTTTATATTCGAAGTATTTTGTAAGAAAAATGAATAAGGGATCTATGACATGCAAATAAGGCCTATGGGATTGCACCTAAATAGTGAATGTGATAGTGAGAGAAGCCATAAATGAAAGAAAGAAGGATTTTAGAGATTACTGATGAGGATACAACTTGACCGAAGATATTTGATTTGGAATCTAGATCGAAGATCCAAGGAGCTACCTAGATTAGATGGAGGGACGAGCTACGCGAGTGGAGAGGAGATCTCATCTACTGTAGAAAAAGATAGAAAAGACAGGGGTTATGTTTTTAACTTCATTAAGGGAAGAAATTTAATTTCACCATAAAAGGGTGGTCATACAATTTTACCGCATGACTAACCAAACCGTGCAACCTTAAATTTCTAAAGAGGGACCCTGTATAGTTTGTGTACTTGGTTTTCCAAACCGTTATCAAACCATGTGATTTGGATCTATCCAAATGTCTGTAGTTTTTTCACAAGAATACGCCTTAGCTTGAACAGTTGCAGACAAGTCATGTGGCGTCCTATTGTACAAATCTGCACCACACTGTTAAGCCATAGAGTTGGAACTAACTATGCATCCCACTCTGTTTTCCCATTTTCCAAAACTTTGGGTTCCGAACGAGCCCCGAACACTCCCAGAACCTTCCTAAATTTGTATAACACGAGAAAAAAAAGATAGAAACCCAAAAAAAAACGAGCCATACCATTGACAAAATTCAGGTCGTTACACCCATAAAAACACTAAAAAACTCAAAAACCCAGTAAAACCCCAAAAAGTTCAAAAATAATCCTAAAAACCTAAAAAACCATGAGAACCCTAAAAACCCAAAACCCCTCACACATCCTTTAAAGGACATAAAAACCCTAAAACCGCTAAAAAAATAAATAGAACCATAACAACAAAAAAACACATAAAACCCTAAAAACCCTAAAAAAATGAAAAAAAACCTTAAAAACCCTAAAACCCATAAAAACCTCTAAAAACCATGAACACTTCTAAAAATCTTAAAACTCAAAAACAAAAAAAACCTCTAAAACTCAAAAAAACGTTAAACCCCTAAAACCGTAAAAAAATCATCATCCCTTAAAAACCATAAATACTCAAAACACCCTAAAACATTAAAAAACCATTAAACCCTTAATCCACTAAAAAACCCTAAAAACCCCTCAAAATCCATAAAACTCCAAAAAACCAAAAAATCCAAAAAAATCCATAAAAATCCCAAAAATGCATTAAAACCATGAAACCATAAAAACCCATATGATATCCTTAAAACCTGTGTAAAACCCCTAAATCCCTCGAAACAGTAAAACCCCAAAAAATAATAACCTAAAAAACTCTAAAACCCCTTGAAATCCCTAATAATAAAAAATGCCATAAAAATACAAAAAAAGCCTAAAAATTTATAAAAATGTTAAAAACCCAGAAAACCCCAAAAAATATTAAAAAACAAAATACACCTAACCCCCCCCCCCCCCGCCCCACAAAAAAAATTAACAATGTTAAAAACCATAAAACCCCTAAAAAGACCGTACAAAACCTAAGAACCCCTAAAACCTATAAAAACCCCTAAAAACCTTAAAAATCCCCCAAAACCCACTAAATACTCTAGGAACTTTTAAACCCATAAAATTATTTAAAAACTAAAAAAAGTATAAAAACCCTAAAAACTCTAAAACACCCAAAAAATCATAAAAACCAAAAAAACCATAAGAACACTAAATCCCCAAAAAAAAATATAACCTAAAAATTTAAATACCCTAAAAACCTAGAAAACACAAATAAAAACCTAAAAACCTAAAAACACTTAAAATCCTAAAATGTAAAAATGACAAAACCCAAAAACCACCTAAAACCCATAAAAACCCAGAAACCCCTCGAAATCCATAAAAACCCAAAACCTCATAAAAATAATTAAAAAATCATAAAAATCCCTAAAAACATAAAAATCCCTAAAAACCATGAAAACCCCTAAAAACCCTAAAAACCAAAAAACACTTAAAACCCCTAAAAATCTAAAAATACTAGAAATCTTAAGAACCCCAAAAAGCCCCTAAAACCCTTAGAAGACATAAAAATCATAAAATCCCTAGAAACCATAAAACCCCACTAGAAACTCTAAAACCCTTTAAACCCCTAGAAATATTAAAAAAAATCTAAAATAATCAAAACCCCATAAAACTAAAAAAACCTAAAAACCCAAAAAAACATAGAAGCCCTAAAGCCCTAAAAACCCCTGAAAACCATCAAAATACCTAAAAAGACAAATGAAAATAAAACCCCTACAGAATCACTGAAAACCTAGGAAATATAAAAATACCAAAAACCATGAAAAATCCTAAGAAAACCTTTAAAACCTAAAAAACACAAAACCCCTAAAATCCTAAAAACTCTTAGAACCCTAAGAACCCTAAAACACCATAAAACCCCTAAAACCCCTAAAATTCCATAATAATCTTAAAAATCACAAAAAATCAATAAAAAAATATTTCCCTAAAACCTTCAAAAACCAAAATAAACCCCTAAAAACATAAAAACACTTAAAACCCTAAAAACAAAAAAAATATTGAACCCATAAAATGCCTGAAAATCCATAAAACCCCAATATACCAAAAAAATCCTAAAAACCTTGAAAAATACCTACAAACGTAAAAAATCCTAATAACATTGAACACCACTAAGAAAACCATAAAACCAAAACATAATTAAATCCCTTAAAAACCAAAAAACACTCAAAACCCTAAAAGAACCTAAACCCCGAAAAAATATAAAAGCATAAAAACAACAAAAAGCCTTAAAACCCTAGAAATCGATAAAACCCCTAAAAAAATTAAAAACCCTTCGAACCCCTAAAAATGAAAAAAACTCTAAAAACCATAAACACTGTAAAAACTGAAAAAACCCCCCTAAAAATCCATAAAAACCCATAAAACCCCTAAAAAACCCTAAAAAACTGAAAATAAAAAGAAAGTAAAAAATACCTAAAAATTAAGGAAAATAAAAAATAACCTAAAACCTGAAAACCCCTAAGAAATCCTTCAAAACCTAAAACACTTTAAGCCCTGAAAAACCTAAAAATACTAAAAACCCAAGGAAAGCCTTAAAAACCATAAAACCCCTAAAAACACAAAAACCCATAAAAAAACTTAAAAACCCTAACCCCCATAAAAACTATAAAAATAACCTAAAAGTTCTAAAATCCAATTAAGCCACTAAAAATATTAAAAAACACTTAAAAATCATAAAAACCCTAAAAATCAAAAAAAAATCCTTAAAAACCAACAAAACATAAAAACCCTCATAACCCTAAAAATCCCTGAAAACCTGAAAAAATAAATCCTTAAAATCCTTAAAATTTCCAAAAAATGTAATAAAAACCACAAAAACATGAAAACCCGTATGAAAACCCGTAAAAACCTATAATCACTTAAAACAACTAAAAAACGAAAAAACCCTAAAAATCCCTAAAACCCCATAAGAACCCTCAAAATAACTAAAAACTAAAAAACCATAATAATCCTAAAAATACCTCAAAATCACTAACAACGAAAAACCCATAAAACCTATAAAACCCTAAGAACACCATAAAACCATAGGTAATCCATAAAAATGGTAAAAACCCTAAACAAAAATAAAAAACCTAAAACGCCTCAAATTCCCTAAAAACCATAAAAATCCTAAAAAGTCCTAAAAATACCTAAAAAATTAAAAATCCCTAAAAACCTATGAATACATTAAAAACCTAAAAACACTTCTGACCGATAGAAAACCTAAAAATTCTAAAAACCTTAAAAACCGTAAAAATCTCCAAATATCCAAAAACCCTAAAAACCGTAAAAACCTAGAATATCTTAAATCCCTAAAAATGTAAAAAGACTTAAAATTATTTACAACCCTAATAAAACCATATTAAACTAAAAACATTTAGAATCCTTGTTAACCTTAAAAAAACTAAAAACCCTAACATACCCTAAAACCCCAAAAAACCAGTAAAAACCCCACAAATAAAAAATTCCCTAAAAACACATAAAATCAAAAACAACCACAAAAAAGATATAAAATCCATTTAAACACTTAAAAATGATAAAAAATATAAAAACCATAAAACCCTAAAAACACAAAAAAAAACTAAAATCCCAAAAAACATGAATACATTAAAACCCTAAAAACATAAAAACGATCAAAATCCATAAATACTCAAGAAAACCATAAAAATGGTAAAAATGAACAAAAATACTACCAACATGAAAAACCCTAAAAGACTTAAAAACACTAAAGAAAACCACAAAATACTAAAAGCATTAAAAACCCCTAAAAAAAGCTAAAACCCCTAAAACCCTAAAAACTTAAAACCCATAACCTATAAAACACAAAAATCACTAAAAACTCTAAAACCCCTTTAAACTACTAAAATAGTTAAAAATCTATTAAAAATCATTAAAAACCTAAAATGAATAAAAAAAACTAAAACCCCAAAAAAACCAAAAAAACCATAAAAAACCTAAAAACCATCAAAATCCCTAAAAACCCTAAAACCCAATAAAAATCCTAAAAACTCACAAAAACCTTAAGTAACCTAAGAACTAACTAAAAAATCTAAAACCCATTTAAACCTATAAAAATGTTAAAAATTATAAACACCCTTAAAATCCCTAAAAACTAAAAAAAATTTCCCTAAAACCGCAAATAAAATCCATGAAACCCTTAAAACCCTGACATCTATAAAATCATTAAAAACCATAATAATGATAAAAATTATAAAACTGCCAAAATATTCCCGAAAAAGATAAAAACCCTAAAAACATAGTATAACCCTTAGAAAACCTTAATAAACTAAAAACATTTAAACCCCTTAAAAACCCTAAAAATGCCAAAAACCTTAAAAACTCTAAAAATACTAAAAACCCAAAACCATAAAAATCCTTAAAATCCCCAAAACATGATAAGAATAATTGAAATCCATAAAAACAAGGAAAAACCTAAAAACCCCAAAACCCTAAGAAAACCTTAAAAACCAAAAGACAATTAAAACCCATTATAACCTAAAAAATGTTAAAACACCCAAAAATATGAAAAACCCTAAACCCCTGAAAAATCCCTAAAACATTCAAAACTCCTAAAACCCAAAAAAATTACAAAAACCACTAAAACTCTAAAAAAATGAACCCCTAAAAATTATAAAAAAAACTCTAAAACCCCATAAAAATTAAAAAACTCAAAAAACCCAATAAAAACTAAAAAAAACCTAAAAACCCTCAAAATACCTGAAACTCCAAATGACCATAAAAATTAAAAAATTACCTAAAGTCCCTAAAGATGTAAAATAAAATAAAATCCACAAAATTTCCAAAGAAAACATTAAAAACCGGAAAATAATTAAACCCCTAAAAATTTTAAAAATATTAAAAGCCCTAAAAACCTATAAAAAATTATATAAATCCTTAAAAATCTATAAAAACCCTAAAAACCTTATAAATACTAAAAAACCATAAAAATATCTAAAAAATAAAAGAACCTAAAATAAGAAAAATCCAATTAAAACATAAAAACCTAAAAACACATAAAACCCTTAAAAACTAAAAATGCTAAAAACCTAAAAAATGCTAAAAGAACATAAAAACCATAAAACCCCTTAAAACCATAAAACCCCTAAATACATTTAAAACCTTTAAAACCCGTAAAATCTAAAACATCGCTAAAAACTCTAAAAACCCTTTAAACACCAAAAAATGTTAAATACTTCAAAAAACATTAATACCATAGATATTCAAAAAAATCCAAAAACCATAAAACATATTAAAACACTAAAACCCTACAACCTCTCAAAATCACAAAAACCCATTAAAGACAATTAAAATTATAAAAATATTTAAAAAAATAAAATAACCCTAAAAACCATGAAACCCTGATAAACCTAAATACACTTAAAACACTAAAAACCTAAAAAATTCTATAACCCCTAAAAACCATAAGACCCCTAAAAACATAAAAACCCACATAATCCCTAAAACAAATAAAAACCATAAAAATCATAAAAATCACTAAAATTGGAAAAAACATTAAATAATCCTAAAAAAGCCTTAAAACCCTAAAAACACTTTAAACCCCTAAAAACATAAAACCAATAAAAACCTAAAAAGACCCTAAAAACACTAAAGATCCATAAGGACATAAATATCCATAGAAAAATCAAAAAACCAAACATCCTTTAATTTTCTATAGATGTTAAAAACTCTAAAACCCCTTGAAACCCCTAAAAACTCAAAAATTACCTAAAACCCAAACAACCATAAAACCCTAAAAACCCTCGAAATCCCTAAAAACCGTAAAAGTCCATAAGTATCCAAAAGAATCCTTAAAATCCTTTATAACATAAACAAACCAAAAATCTATAAAAACCCCCAAAGAAAATCTTTAGATCCAAAAAAAACTTTAATCCCCTAAAAATCTTAAAATGCTAAAAATCGTAAAAACCGCTAAAAACATCAAAATCCATAAAACCCTAAAAACATTAAAAATATGAAAATGTAATAAATATCCAAAAAACATAAAAAAATACAAAAAACATTTAAAACCCTTAAGAAACCCATAAAATCATAAAAACAATTAAAACCCCTCAAAAACAAAAAAAAACAAAAAACCCTAGAATCCCCTAAAAACTCTCAAAATCCCTAAAAACCCTAAAAACCCATAAAAATTATAAAAAAACACTCAAAATTCCTAAAAACATAAAAGAAACTATGACCACTCAAAACCCCTAAAAAAACCTAAAAAAATAAAACCACTTTAAACCCCTAGATACCCTAAAAATGCTAAAACCCTAAAAACACAAACTATATTCTAAACCCCCTAAAACACATAAAACTCCCAAAAAAATTTAAAAAATATAAATACCCATAAAAATGCTAAAACCAAACTAAAACTCTAAAAATATTTGAAACCCCTAAAAACATTAAAAACTCAAAAAAAACATTCCAAACCCTCTACAACTCAAAAAACCCTAAAAACCTAAATACACAATAAAACCCGTAAAAACCCTAAAACCCCAAAAAACACTAAAAATCCCTAAAAATTATAAAATTCACGAAAACCAAAAAAAGTCAATAAGAATCACTAAAATTTTAAAAACCCTAAAACCCCTTAAAACTCCATAAAAATATAAATCCACATAAACCCCAGAATACCAAAAAACGCTAACAATCCTAGAAAACCTAAAACCCCTAAAACCACTAGAAAACCTAAAAACCATTAATATCCTAAAGAATCAAAAAAATCCCAAGAAGAGTAAAAAACAGAAAACCCCTATGAAAACCTAAAAACATAAAAAAAGTTAAAACCCCTAAAAACAAAGAAACTCCGAAATCCTTAAAACACTAAAAAGACCTTAAAAACCCTAAAACTCCTAAATTCCATAAAATTATTGAAACTAATTTAAAACCAAAAACCCCACTAAAAACTCTAAAAATCCATTAAACCCTGAAAAACATTAGAAAAACTCTAAAAACCTTAAAACCCATAACAAGAAAAACACCATAAAACCCAAAAAAACAAAAAAAAAAACCCCTAAACGCCCTAGAAACCGCAAAAACTCTCAAAATCCCTAAAAACCCAGAAAAAATCCTAAAAATCAATGAAAATACCTATAAACATAAAACTCATAAAACCATAAATACCCTAATAGAAAATTAAAAATCTAAAAACACGTAAAAACAATAAAAATACAAATATTCTAAAAACCCAAAAATACCCAAAAATACCTTTAATACCATAAAAATCTGAAAAAGCATTAAAAACACATAAAAATATAAAAATAGTTGAAAATCACTAAAATAATAAAATACCCTAAAAACCGTAAAAACCTAAGAAAACCTTATTATCCAAAAAACACCTAAAAACCTAAAACCTTTAATATCCCTAAAAATCATAAAAAGACCATAAAATTTCCTAAAAAACATAATATCCTCTAAAAACCATAACAACCCCTAAAAACCATAAAATCCCTAAAAACCAGTAAAAATATAAAAATAATTTATACCCTTCAAATCATTAAAAATTCAAAAAAACCGTAAAATCTCCAAAATCACTAAAACCCCAAAAAATTGTAAAAACCCTAAAATACACTAAAAACATAAAAAATCCCTAATAAAAATAAAAACCAAAAATTTCATTAAATATCAAAAAAATTATTAAGAAAATAAAAACCCAAAACCCCCCAAAACCCCGAAGAAACGCTTTAGAACCTAAAAAACATAATACCCCCATAAACCAAAAAACTGTTAAAAACCCGAAAACCCCTAAAAGACCCAACAACACTAAAACCCAAAAAAACCCTATAACCCCACTAAATCATTGAAAACAATTTAAACCCTAATTTTTTTAAAAAACTCTAAAAAATCATAAGAACCCTAAAAACACAAAAAAACCTTAAAAACACCAAAAAACATAAAAACCCTAGAAATAATAAAAACCCACTAAAATATCTTAAACACCAAAAAATTCTTAAAAAATACCTAAGAGTCCATATAACTATACAATTCCCCTAAAAACCCTAATAAAAATAATAAATTTACATTGAAACCTAAAAACGCTTAAAACTATAAAAACCTAAAAATGATGAAAACCATAAAATACCCAAAAACCCTTAAAAACCCACAAAACATTAAAAATTAACTACAAAATATAAATACACATTAAAAAAATAAAAATGAAAAAAAAATATAAAAACCCTTACACCATAAAAAACTAAAAACTCCTAAAACCCAAAAAAACAAAAAAAAAAACAAAAAAAAAACAAAAAAACCATAAAAATCCTAAAAACCGTAAAACCCATATTAACCCTAAAAAAGCCCAAAAATCCCCAAAAAAATAAAATTACATAAAAACACTAAAAAACATTAATAGTTTTAAAAAAAAATATAAACACTTAATACCATTAAAAATTTAAAATTTTTAAAAACACTAAAAATCCCTAAAACCCTAAAAACTCTCAAAATCCCTAAAAGCTCTAAAAAATCAAAGAAATCATAATAAAAATATATATATTAAAATTTAAAACCCCTGAAAAATACCAATATCCTAAGAAAACCATAGAAACCTAAAAACACTTAAACCCCCCCCCCCCCAAACCTAAAAATGTTAAAAACCTAAAAAAACACCCCAAAAACCATAAAACCCCCTAATAACATTAAAAAACCTAAAATCCATAAAATCCCTAAAAGTCACTAAAAATTAATAAACAAATAAAACCCCAAAAACATTAAAAATTCTAAAGGACCCTAAAATGAAGAAAATGATAAAAACAAAAAAACATAAAACACATAAAAACACTAAAAACTCGTAAACCCCCTCAAAAGACTTAAAACCCAAAAACCATAAAAACCAAGAAGCCATAAAATCCCAAAAAATATAAAAAACCCTAAAACCCTAGAAATACCTATGAAAACATTGAAAACCTTAAAACACTTAAACCCCATAAAAACCATAGAAATGATAAAAACCATAAAATCCAAAAATCCCTAAAAACACTAAAAATGTAAAATACCCTAAAAACATTAATAATTCAATAAAAACTAAAAAAACACCTAAAGACCCAAAAAACCTAAAAAACATGAAAACCCTAAAAACCCAAAATTACCCTATAACCCCTAGATATCATAAAAACCCAAAAAGAACATTAAAAATCCCTAAACCCCTATAAAATCGACAAACTCAATAAACCACTAAAACCATTTAACCCCAAATTTTTTTAAAAAAATATAAAAAACAATAATAATAAAAAATCAATATATATATATATATATATTAAAAAAAATATAAAACCTTCAACACCCTAAAACCCTAAATCATCCTAAAAAATCCCCAAAATTCCTAAAAATTTAAAATCCTAAAAAATCTCTAAAAACCATAAAAATGTAAAAAAAAACTCTAAAAATACAGAAAAACCTAAAAAAGATTAAAAGACAAAAACACAAAAAATCCCTAAAAACCTAAAAAATGCTAAAAAGACAAAAAATATATAAAAACCTTGAACTATGAAAATAAATAAAACCATAAATATCTTAAAAATTTCTAAAAAGCCTTTAAAAAATATAATTCCTTAGAAACCATGAAAACCCTAAGAAACCCATAAAAACCTGAAAAAAAATAAAACCCCCAAAAACATAAAAAAAATGTAAAAACCCTAAAAGAGATCCTAAAACACTAAAAATCCACTAAAAACACTAAAACCCATTTAAACACCAAAAAATGTTAAAAACTTTAAAAAATCGTTAAAACCCTAGAAGTCCTAAAAACAATAAAAACTATAAAAACTGTAAAACCCAAAAAACAATATAAATTCTAAAAAATCCTCAAAAATACAAAAAAAATGTAACCATAAATGACCATAAATCCCCTAAAAATCAAACAAACCCATAAAAACTATAAAACCCCTAAAACCCATAAAAACCCTAATATACCACAAAAAACACTAAAACCACTTTAAACCCCTAAAACGTTCAAAAAATCTAAAAAAATTTAAAAAACCAAAAAATAAAAAATCTAAAAACCATTAAAACCCCATAAAAAACTATAAACCTAGAAAATACTTATAAATCACAAAACCATAAAAATTCTCAAAACTACCAAAAAAATACTTCAAAATTTAAATACCCCTAAAACCCGTGAAATCCCCTAAGGAAACCTCAAAATCCTAAAAACACTTAAAACCCCTAAAAATTGAAGAAAACTCAAAATAACACTAAAACCCCAAAATTATGGCTCACTATCCTGGTTCTCTCTCACTCTCAACGCGGGTTCTAGGTTTTATTCTAGCTTCATCTGGCGATGGTGATGGCAGATCTTTTCCCCTCTCCTCTCGTGCTCATGAGAGGTGCTCTTGGAGGTGGCAGTCTGGTTGGAGATCTCTTCAATGCAGCCGTTGTTTTCCAAGCGGTGACATTGGCCGGGTTTTCAACACCCGACTCTTTCATGACCTTTCTCTTTCACGCCTGGGGGTGGGGTGGGGTAGATCTCGGTGACATCAAGCCTCATCGTCACATTTTGGACAACCGGTGGAAAGGTGTACTTGTAGTTTCCTCCATTCTGAGGGATGGCGTAGCTCAGGATTCCAGCATCTCTGGAAGTGAGGAATGTTGTAGCTTTAGTTTGGATTTTGTCTTTGGGTGACGATGTTTCTTCCTCATCTCAGATCATAGATTCCCAATCTCGTGATACTGGTGAAGGTTTGTATTTTGCACTGGTATGGCATTGTCTTCGATTTTCAAAGCAGATGCAGGTGCGTGCTCGACCTATTCCCTTGGTTCCATCTCCACTGCACGCTGTTGATGCTAGAGTTGGTTGGATTTCTTGTCTTTTCATGTTCTTCTGTTTACTGGTAGGGGATGGGGCTCTGAGTCAATGTGATTTCTAGTTATTGCGTCTACGAAGAGGAGTTAGGCATGGTTTGATGATGCTTAGCAAAGTTGTTTTGTCCAAGGAGTGCTGGGTGTTGTGGTTTGGTAATGGCTACAGTTGCTGGTGGTGCGTAGTTGGATGTGCTGCATGGTTTGGAAAGATGAAAGTTATTCGGTTTGAAGGAATTGGTTACTAGATGTTGAGCTATGACCTCTTATTAGATGACAGGTTAGGAGGATGTTGTTGGTTTCTTGGGCAGATGGGATTGGAAAGGCATTATCTACATCATGCTGCTGATGAAGGGCGTGTCAAGATATGCTTCACTACAACTGATATGCTGGATTGTGGTAAACTGTGTCGTGGATGTCCTGCATGTGAATCATTGCGGTTGATGGTTCTTGATGGGAAGAGATGTGGTGCAAGATGCTGGTGATTGGTGATGGTTGGTGTTTCACTGAGAGGTGACGTGATACTGATAATGTGCTGATTAATATTGATGATGTTGATGAAGTTGTTGTTGATGGTTTTGGTGATGTTGGATGCTGGTTGCTGTTTGGATAGAATATATGAGTTTGGATGCTGGTCGCTGCTTGGATGTAATCTGCTTGATGCTGGTTAATGATGGATGATGGTGATGGTTGATGCTTGGTTCTTGTGTTTTTTTTTCTTGGCTCTGTTTTGTTTCTTGACATCTTTGGGTTTTCTATTCTGGGTTTGGTGTGTTTAAGCATTTTTGGGTGTGGTTCATTTGACCCCTCCCCTCCCTTGTCTACTGTGTCTTTTTTCTTAATAAATTTGGGGAGGGGGGGCTGGGAATAGCCTGACCCTCACATCTTCCTAGACTCTAAAAATTAAAAAAATGAAAAATTATACTAAAACCCGGAAAAACACAAAAATCAATAAGTACCCCAAAAAACCATTAAAAACCCCTAAATCCCAAAAAACCCAAAAACCCACTAAAAACACTAAAAACTTTTTAAACCCCAAATAACATTATAAAACTATAAAAACCTTTAAAAATCAAAAAATTCAAAAAACCTATAAAAACACATAAAAACATAAAAACCATAAAAATTTTAAAAAAATAAAACCATCCAAATTCATAAAATCTCAAAAAAAATCCTAAAACCCCCAAAAATTATAGAAACCATGTAAACACCTGGAAAAAAACCTATGAAAACATTAAAAACCTAAAAACACATAAACCCCCAAAAAAACCTAAAAATTCTAAAACCGTTGAAAACCCTAAAACCGTAGAAACCCATCAATACCCTAAAAATATCTAACAACTTTAAAAGGAAATTAAAATAAAAAAATCCTTAAAAACATAAGAACCCATAAAAACCATGAAAACCTATAATAAATCCTTAAAAACCTAAAAACATTGAAAATCCATAAATACTCAAAAACACTAAATATCCTTGATACCCTAAAAGACACGAAAATCACTAAAACCCCCAAAAACCATAAAAACCCTAAAACCATTAAAAACCCTAAAAATCAACAAAAACCCAAAAACCAATAAGAACACTAAAAAAATTTAAACCCCTAAAAATGTTAAAAAAGCACAAAAAAAAATTAATACCCTAAAAAATTAAAAAAAACCTAAAAACCTAAAAAACCCAAAAAACCCAAAATATCATAAAGAATCCAAAAACTCGAAAAACCCTAAAAACCCCCAAAATCCTTAAAAACCATAAAAATCCTAAAATACTTCAAAAAGAACTAAAAATAAAAAAAACATAAAAAACTCTAAAACCCTATAAGACCCTAAGAAAACCTTAAAAACTGAAAAACACATATGGCCCTGAAAACCTAAAAAATGAAAAAAACAGAAGAACACTAAAAACCATAAAACCCTAAAAATCCTAAAAATAGTAAAAACAATAATCATACATTAAAATCCCTTAAAATCCCTAAATACATAAAAAACCCTCAAAAACCCTATCAAAACCTTAAAAACCTAAAAACTATTTATTCACTTAAAAAACTAAAAAATTCTAAAACCCCAAAGAAAAACACTAAAACCCCTAAAACCCCCTAAATTCCATAAAAACCCTACAAAAATAAAACCACATAAAAATGTAAAAATCCTCTAAAAACATTTAAAACCATTTAAACCCCATAAAATTTAAAAACTCTAAAAACCCCTAAAAACTCAAAAAACTCCTCAAAATCTGAAACACCCATAAAAAACATAAAACCCTAAAAGACCCTAAAACCTCTAAAATTCAATAATAACTCTAGAAAACCAAAAAAACCTTATAAATCTCTAAAAATCCCTAAAATGTAGAGACCCATAAAACCCCTTAAAACCCCTAAGAAAATCCTAAAACCCCTCAAAATACCTTAAAACATTAATTACTAAAAAATCATTAAAACCTAGTAAAAATACCTAAAAATCCATAAAAACATAAAAACAACTAAAACCCTGGAAAACCCATAATAAAACCTTAAAATCCTAGAAACATTAAAACCCGTAAAAAATAGTAAAAACCCTAAAACCCTTAAAAGACACCAAAACCACAAAAACATTCGTTGAACCATAAAACCCCCAAAAAAGATTAAAATCCATAAAAACCATAAGACTATAAACCGTTTAAACCTTAAAAACATTAAAAATTCTAAATACCATTAAAACCCCTAAAAATCAAAAAATACCCTAAAAACCTAAAAACCCATAAAACCACTAAAACACCACAAAATCCCTAAAAACCATAAAAATTATAATAAAACCCCAAAAATCTATAAAATTGAAAAAAACCATAAAACCCTGCAAATCCATATGAAAACCTTATAAATCTAAAAATACTTAAAACCCCTGAATACCTAAAAACAATAAAAACCCTAAAAATCACTCAAAATACAAAAAACCCTTAAAACCCTAAAAAATATCCAAAAATCCATAAAAATTAAAAGAAAAATCATAAAACCCTGAATACTTTTAAGAAAACAATAAAACCTTAAAATCACTTAAAACACCTAAAGAACCTAAAAATGATAAAAACCCAAAAAAGACCTTAAAACCCAATAAAAACCCCAAAAACCCTAAAAAATATAAAACCATAATACCACTATAAAATCTCAAAACCCATTCATTCCCTAAAAACTTAAAAAACACTAAAAACCCTTAAAACATCAGAAAACACTAAAAACCCAAAAAACCATAAAAACTCCAAAAACACTAAAACCCGAAAAATATTCAAAATAACTATAGCCCCTAAAAACCATTAAAATCCTAATGATCCCTAAAAATCCCAAAAATGTAAAAACCCTGCAAAACCCTATGAAACCCATAATATGAAAAAAACTCATAAACCCCATAAATAATATTAGAATGCTAAAACCCCTAAAACCTTAAAAACAGTAAAACCCCTCAAAATCACAACCCAAACTAAAAACCAAAAAATCCAAAAAATCCATAAAAATCCCTAAAAAACATAAAAAAACCTATAACCATGAAAACCCATTAGAGAGCCTTAAAACCCTAAAAACACGTGAAAGCCCTAAAAACCTAAAAACCCTAAAGAATCCTAAAAGGACCCTAAAACCCCTGTAAACCCCAAAAAACCATAAAAACATTAAAAAACATTAAAACCAATAAAATCATAAAACCACTACAAAATCCAAAACCCCTTCAAACACCTTAAAATGTTAAAAATGCTATTTTTTTTAAAAATACTAAGAAAAATAGAAAACCACCAAAAACCAAAAAAACCCTAAAAGCAATCAAAATCCCAAAAAATCCAAAAGAACCCAGAAATTCTAAAAAAATCCATAAAATTCCTTATAAATGTCAAAACCATAAAAATCAGGAAAACCCCTAATAAAACCGTAATAACTAAAAAACACATAAAACACATAAAACCACAAATTAATAAAAACCCCTAAAAACCCTAAAAATACTAAATATCATAAAAACCATAAAAACCCTATAAAATGCCTAAAAATCCCTAAAAACATAAAAACCCTAAAATCCATAAGAAAATAATAAAATCCTATAGACATAAAAACCCTTAAAAACTTAAAAAAATCTAACAATCCAAAAAAACCCTATAACCCTAAAAAGACCCTAAAACTCTGAAAACCCCCTAAAACCATAAAGGCCCCCTAAAAACATAAAAAACCAATAAATAAATAAAAACCTTAAAAAACTAAATACACTAAAACCCTTTGGATCCCTAAAAATATTAAAATTCTAAAAATCCTTAAAGTCCCTGAAAACTCTAAAACCCCCAAAAACCCCAAATACAACATAAAAATCATAAAACCCAAAAAACTCTAAAAACCCAAAAAAATCCTTAAAAATCGTAAAACCCATTAAATCATAAAAAAACTATAAATCCCTAAAAATGTAAAAAAAACCCTAAAAACATTGAAAATTCTTAAGAAAACCATAAAAATCTAAAAAAACATAAAACCTG
The DNA here is from genome assembly GCA_963277665.1 of Viscum album. NCBI lineage: Eukaryota > Viridiplantae > Streptophyta > Magnoliopsida > Santalales > Viscaceae > Viscum > Viscum album. The sequence goes on from OY728127.1 coordinate 1,959,976,071, forward strand.
TAAAACATAAATATGAATCAAATCCTAAAAACCAAAAAAACCATAAATAAAACCATAAGAATGTAATAAGAATCTAAAAACACATAGAACCCATAAAAACAAAAAAAATGCATAAATACAAAAAAGACTCTAAACCCTATAAAAACATTAAAAACCCCTAAAAACATATAAACAGGAAAACCCCCCAAAACCATAATACCACTAAACTCTCTAAAACCCATTTAAACCCATAAAAACATTAAAAACACTAAAAGACCTTAAATCCCTAAAAAACTAAAAAAACATAAAACCAAAAAAATCCACAAAACAGTAAAAAACCCATAAAACCCATAAACCCTCGAAATCCCTAAAATCCCTAAATGCCAAAAAAAATTGTAAAATGCCATAAAAATCTATAAAAATTTAAAAAACGAATAAAAACCCATAAAACCCCAAAGAAAATTGTGAAAACTGTAAAATGCTAAAAATCCAAAAACCCCTAAAAACCATAAAAAATTAAAATACCCCAAACTCATAAAAACTGTACAAAACATAATAATCCACAAAAAATATGAAAAAATCCCTTAAAATGTAAACACCCCTAAAATATATAAAAACCCCTAAATATCATTAAACACATAAAATCACATAAAACTCTTAAAAATGATAAAAACCCTAAAAACCCTAAAAGACCATAAAACCCAAAAATATATAAAAAACCCCCTAAAAATCCATAAAAACACAATGTAACCACCAAAAACTCTAAAAACTCTAAAAACATTAAATATGTTAGAAATATAAAAACCCTTGAAACCATAAAACCTAAAAAACCCCGTAAAATCCCATAAAACCTTGAACTCCAAAAAATCCCTAAAAACCCTAAAACCATAAAAATTATAAAAAAACCCCAAAAATCCCAAAAATTCTAAATAACCCTAATGAATCTTAAATTCCCTATGAAATATTTAAAACCCTAAAAACACTTGGTCTCGCCCAAATTTACCCATGTTTTTATGTTTAAGCATTCGCTTGTAGTTCAGCTTGGGTTGTTGAATCCTTCGAGACTTAAGAAGAAATCTATAGAAAAGTACATTCTATGGACTATTCTTGGCTATGAAGTGGCCAACTTGGGTTGATTTTAGATGGGTTTATGTGAACTCTAAGAGACTTAATTGAATTCAAAATAAAATAATGATTTGATCCTATGTTATCACTTGGGGGTGATTGGATGAATTCCCTTTTTTTTTACCAATTTAAATTTCATTAACTCCAGAAGAATTCATTTAATAAATTCCAACTAACCACATCACTTACTGGTTAAAAAACATAAAAAACACTGCATAATCACCTATGCACTTGTAGGATCATTTTCATGAGCACTCTAAGATAAAGGATCTTATTAGCATATAAAAGTGGGGCGATAAAATTCAATAAGGAAAAGGAAGAGTGAAAATCATTGAATAAAAGAAACACAAGTGAAAGAAATCATTGAAATTTAGATATCGAAAAATAACATCCAATCTAGACCCTTGTTACTTCCTTGTAATAACCCATAAAAGAGTTATCCCTCCATTGATTCTATGGTTTCAATGGATGAAGAATGTAGACTCATGAGGGAGGAATTGGAGAAGTAAAAAAACAACAAAAAAGAAATCACTCCGCAGTTGTGTGAATAATATCACAAGGTATGGTGTGAATAAATTCAAACCTTAAATAAATAGTATCAAATTGATAAGAAGAAGAATAGAAAAAGAGAACATGAAGAACTTTTATAAATAATCTAAGGTAATTGTAGAACTTACAATTGAAGGAATGTGATTACAACATCAAATTGGTAGCATAACATTAAAATGAAACAAATCTAAACGATCCCCCAATAATACAAAACCACTTCCTTAAATAGGCATTTTGGGAGCCTTGGGTCGAGCACCCATTTGTCCAAGTCACCTAAATTAATAGTGGTAGGCCTAGGGTGGTGGAATGTAAGAGAGAGGAGACTTTTCCACCCTTGACCTGAAGTTGCATCCATCTTGTATCCACCGAATAGAGGCGCCTATATGACCTTTTAAATGGAAAAATTGGAGAGGGACATATAATGTAAAAATTAAGATACCAATTTCTTGAATCTCTCTATTAAATTTCAGCCCAAAATAAATTTTGGTTTCAGAGATGTGATTAAATTGGTGAGATGTTTTTCTGGAACATAGAATTTCATCTTCCACTTGGACTACCTAGAACTCCATTCAAAAATCAGAATTAGATTTTCCACTATTTAATTAAATGTTCCCCATGATTTCCTCTATCTTCAGTTAAATTTTCAGAATAATTGGGCTTGGATATTGGCCGATATAGTAGTTTTTTTGGGTTTCTATCCAGTCCACTTCACCCAAAATGTTGTTTGTTCAAGGCTAATATTAGTGGTCTTCCAATATGAATCTCCAAGTACTCCAAAATTATGAATGGTTACCAATGTAATGAGAAAACTAAAAACTAAATATGAAACTAATATCAAGATCATTGGGTACTTTAAATGATGTTAAAAAACATACCATGTAATAGTGCATTTTACAAAGGAATAACAATTATTATATGAAATAATGTTCAAAGTGTAAAATGCACTAAAATGGTGCTTATGAATAAAAAATCACATGAATATTATATATATTAACATTAAATATTAGCCTGATTCAAGAGATAATCAACACTTAAACCCCTAAAAACTCTAAAAACACTAAAATCCCTCAAACTACAAAAACCCAAAAACCCTAATTAAAACACCTAAAAACCGTGAAAACCATAAAAACACTAAAAACCACTAAAAAATTTAAGAACCCTATAACCCCTAAAAATATTCAAAAAATATTCAAAAAATTTAAAACCCTTTAAAACTCAAAAAACCCCTAAAACCCTGAAAAAACAATGAAAACCCAAAACCCCTAAAAGACCTCAAAATCAATAAAACCTATAAAAAAATAAAAAACCATAAAAAAACCTAAAAAATAAAGATCCCTAAAAACTATACAAACCCAAAGAAAACCATAAAAAATAAAAAACAATTAAAATCCCAAAAACCATAAAAATTCTAAAAACCCTAATAACTCCAAAAAACCCCTAAAATCCAAAAAATCCAAAAAATCCCCCAAAACTATAAAATCCTACGAAATCATATAATTTCATAAAAACGTAAAAACCCCTTAATACCCTGAAAAACAGAAAGAAATCCTCAAAAACATAAAAAACATAAAAACCCAAAAAACCTAAAAAATGATAAAAACCATTAAAGCCAAAAAAACCCTAAAACTCTCAAAATCCTTGAAAACCGTAAAACCCAGAAATACCTAAAAACCCTAAAAATCCCTAAAAATGTAAAAAACTGAAAAAACCCTAAAAACTCTAAGAAAACCCTAAAACCATAAAAAACATAAAACCCCTAAAAAACGTAAAACACTAAAAACACTAAAAACCCAAAAATCCCTTAAAACCCCTAAAAACCCCTAAAAACCAAAAGACCCCTCAAATATAACAAACTCTAAATACCCCTAAAAAACCTAAAAACCACAAAAAACTATAAAACCAATTTATACCACTATAATGATAAAAAAACTGGACCGTCCTCTTCGGCTTCGTGGATCGCCTCCAGACCATGCTTTGTGATGCAGATAGAGTTCAGTGGCTTTCTTCCGTGGTGCGATGGTGGAGGACGAGGCAGATGATTGATGGCGGTGGGATCTTGTGTGTTGTGACGGGTGAAGGCGATGTTGGCTTGGTCTGGTTTGGTTCGGATCTAGTAGATCTGGACCTTCCTCTTCCTCGGACGCTATCTTTATTGCTTCATGGTGGCACTATTGATGGTTTCCCAGTTGATTGGGTGAATTAAACGTGGTCGAAAATGACGTCAACCTTGGTTTCAGATTTGAAACTCCGGTGGATTTGCTTTGACTTGCTGCTTGCTGCTTTGTTTTTTCCCTGATGCTTCTTCATTTCTGGTGGATGCGACAAGCTTTGTGTCTTCTTGGAGGTGGCGTGCGCGGCTGTACACTCGGATTTAGGCTTCTCTCTTCGACCCGTAGTGTCTCTTGTTGGATTTTGTGGTTTCCCGACTGGTCAAGGTGGATACAAAGGGGAAAAATGAAGGTTTGTTTTTCGGATTCCTCTCCCTTGTCCTTGAGTCTTGTTGCCGATGAGGGTCTATTAATTCTGATCTGTGATATGTTCGACTGCAAAATTTTGAGTGTTGGTTGGTTCAGGTATGAGTCGTTTCTGGTTCTGAAAGATGAGTTTAAAGAGATTTTGATGATGCAGAATGTTCATAAGACAGGGTGTTGGTGGTTTTGTGTGTTTGGCTATGGAGGGATGCTGGAAGTTGTCTGGTCAGGAGGAGGTGGCTACTCTATTTTGTTTTTCTGTATTTTGTATGTTGGTGGTGGTTGGTTTTCCTATAAGCTACTGCTAGTTTTTTGCTGGCTTCTGATTTGTTGGATGATGAGTTACTGGATTTTGGCCGCCACTTTACTTGAGGGCTGGAGTTGGAGGGTGCTGCTGGATGCTGGATGTTGCTGGATGCTGGAGCAGAAGCGGGATACTGAGTGGTGTTTTGGTGTTTGAAAGAGATGTTGGTTGTTTGATGATGAGGTGTTGGATCCTGGCTGTGGTATGGCTAGGATGTGAGCAAGCTGGTGTTTATGATTCTAGTTCTGGTCGTATTAGAGTGAACTATGGTTGCTGGCTCTTGTGTGATTCTAGTGATGATGGTTATGTGCTGCTGGTGACGGGTCGTTTTAGTGAGAAGGTGCTTGACGCAGGTATATGTGAGGTTGGAAGCTGGGAATTTCTTGGTAGTGAGCTGCTGGATGCTGGATGCTGCTGGATGAAGGTGATGGTTGCTACTTGGAACTGGGTGTGCTTGTCTGGTTTTTCTTTTCTTTTATTTGATTTTTCTTTTTTGGCATGGGTTGTAAGGGGGTTTTGGGTGTGGGTCGTTTGACCCCTCCCCTCCCTTGTCTACTGTGTCTCTTTTCTTCTTTCTAATAAATTTGGGGGGGGGGGGTGAAAGCCTGACCCTCACATCTTCCTTGCCCAAAAACCCTAAATAACCCAAAAACCCCTAAAAATAATAAAAAAACCAAAAAAACATTAAAAATACTTAAAATACTTTAAATACCTAAAAAATAAATAAAAACACTACAAACCTTTTATCTCCCAAATTATTTTTTAAAAAATAAAAAATAATATATATATATATATTTATTTATTTATTAAAAACAATAAAACCTTTAATACCCTAAAACCATAAATCCCCAACAAATCACTAAAAGTCTTAAAAAAAATAAAATCCTAAAAAATCTTTAATAATAATTAAGAATATAAAAAAATCTAAAAACACTAAAAACCCTAAGAAAACATTAAAATAAAAAAACATATAAAATCCCAAAAAACATAAAAATGGTAAAAATACAAAAAATATAAAATCTCATAGAACCATGAAAATAAATAAAAAGCCTAAAAATCCTAAAATATTGTTAAAAATCCCTCAAAAAATAAAATTCCTTAAAAACCTTGAAAACCCCTAAGAAAACCTTAAAAACATAAAAAATGTTATAACCCCAAAAAAATCCAAAAAAAATCTAAAAAACCGAAAAGAGATCCTAAAACAATAAAAATCCACTAAAAACACTAAAAACCATTTAAACACCTAAAATTGTAAACAAAAAACTAAAAAACCTTTAAGAAAATAAAAACCCTAAAAACCATAAAAGCCCTAAAACCTAAAAAACAATAAAAATCCTATAAAATCCCCAAAAATCCCTAAAAATGTAAGAAACCCTATAAAGACCGTAAAATCCTAAATTTTATATAAAACCATAAAACCCATAAAACCCTAAAAACACATAAAACCCCTAATATACCACGAAAACACTAAAACCCCTTTAAATCCCTAAAAAAGATAAAAAAATCTGAAAAAAATAAAAATCCTAAAAACTAAAAAAACCGATAAACCATTAAAACCCCATATAACCCTATAAACCCTGAAAATTCTTATAAATCCTAAAAACCATAAAAATTATAAAAAAATACCAAAAAAATACTTACAAATTTAAAAACCCTAAAACCCTTGAAATCCCCTAAGGAAACCTTAAAATATTAAAAACACTTTAAACCCCTAAAAATCGAAAAAATAAAAAATGCACTAAAAAACCCAAAAGTAAAAAACCATAAAAACCCCTAAACACCATAAAAACCATAAAACCCAAAAAAACAAAAAACCACTACAAACTATAAATATCGTTTAAACCCCTAAAAAAATTATAAAACTATTAAAATCCTCTAAAACCTAAAGAATTCAAAAAACCACTAAAAACAAAAAAAACATAAAAACAAAAAAAATTAACAAAAACATAAAACCCTCCAAATTCCTAAAATATAATATAAATAATAAACCACATAAATTCTAAAAAAACCACGTAGACACCTAAAAAAAACCTAAGAAAATATTAGAAACCGAAAAACACTTAAAACACCCAAAAACCTAAAAACACTAAAACCCCTAAAAACCCTAAAACTGTAGAAACCCATAAAAATGATCAAAATATCTATCATCCTTAAAAGGGAATTAAAATTCAGAAATCCATAAAAACATAAAAACCCATAATAACCATGAAAAACCACAATAAATCCTTAAAACCAAAAAAATTTAAACCCATAAAAAACCTAAAAACATTAAATACCCTAAAAGACCCTAAAAACTCTAAAACCCCCCAATAAACCATAAAACACCTAGAAACATTAAGACCCCAAAAAACCAAATAAAATCCAAAAAACTAATCAGAACTATAAAAAAATTTAAACCCCTAAATATGTTAAATAACACAAAAAAATTAAAACGTTAAAAACCCAAAAAAAACCCCAAAATACCATAAAGAATAAAAAAAACCCTAAACCCCAAAAAACCTCAAAATCCTTAAAATTCCTAAAATTCATAAAATTTCTAAAATAAATTAAAAATCCTGAAAACCAAAAAAAACTCTAAAATCCCTCTAACACCCTAAGAAAACCCTAATATCCTTAAAAACACTTAAGGTCCCTAAAAACCTAAAAATGATAAAAACCCTAAGAACAACAATAAACATAAAAAAACTAAATATCCTAAAAATTCTAAAAACAATAAAATTCCTTAAAATTCTTTAAAATCCTTAAAAACATAAAAAACACTCAAAAACCCTAAGAAAACCATACAAACCTAAAAATAATTAAAACCCATCAAGAAACTAAAAAAATGCTAGAATCCAAAAAAACACCCAAAACACCTAAAAACAACCCAAAAACCCATAAAACCCCTAAAACCATAAAACCCCATAAAACAGCAAATTCCACTAAACACTCGAAAAACTATTTAAACCCCCAAAAATTTAAACTCTAAAAACCCCTAAAAACTCAAAAAACTCCTCAAAACCCAAAACACCCATAAAAACCATAAACCCCTAAAAGACCCTAAAACCTCTAAATTTCCATAAAAACCATAAAAACCATAAAAATCCTTAGAAAGCTCAAAAAAACATAAATCGTAGAGACCTATAAAAACACTTAAAACACCTAAGAAATCCCAAAAACCCCTCAAAACCAATAAAAATCATAATAACTAAAAAATCATTAGAAGCCCATAAAAATCCCTAAAAATCCCTAAAAATATAAAAACTACTAAAAATCATGAAAACCCATAACAAAAACTTAAAATCATAGAAACATTAAAAATTGTAAAAAATCATAAAACCCTTGAAACCCCTAAAATATACAAAAACCCTAGAAAAACTTCACTGGACCATAAAAACCCCTAAAAAGATTAAAATCCATAAAAACCATAAAACCATAGAAAACTCTAAAAACCCTTTAAAAATTAAAAACATTAAAAGGTCTAAATACAAATTAAACCCCTAAAACTCATAACAACCCCAAAAACCAAAAAAACCATAAAACCACTAAAACCCCACGAAATCCTTAAACGCCATAAAAATCATAATAAAACCCCCGAAATCACTAAAACTATAAAAAACTGCAAACCCCTAAAAATACATAAGAAAACACTATAAATATAAAAATACTTAAAACCCCTGAAAACATAAAAACACTAAAAACCATAAAAACCCTAAAACCCCCTCAAAATGCATAAAACCCAAAAAACCCTAAAATCTCTAAAAATCCATAAAAAGATAAAAAATCATAGTACCCTGAAATCCAATAAGAAAACATTAAAACCCTAAAATATCTTAAAACCCCTAAAGAACTTGAAAATGTTGAAAACCCTAAAAGTACCTTAAATCCCCATAAAACCCCTAAAAACCATAAAAACCATAAAACCCTAATACCACTAAAAAATCTAAAAACCCATTAAATTCCTAAAAAGGTTAACAAACCCTAAAAACTATAAAACCCAAAAAAAAAACCTTAGAAAACAATAGAAACCAAAAAAACTATAACAAATCATAAAACACTAAAACCGTAAATTTTTTCCAAATAACTACAACACCTAAAAACCATTAAAATCCTAAAGAATCCATAAAAATCACAAAAAATTTAAAATACCATAAAAACCCCGTAAAACCCTATGGAACCCATAATAACAAAAAAACTCCTAAAACCTCTAAATAACCTTAGACTGCTAAAACCCCTAAAACCATAAAGATCGTAAAAACACTCAAAATCCTTACCAAAACTAAAAACAAAAAAAAAACCAAAAAATCCACATCCCTAAAAACATAAAAAACCATAAAACCACAAAAATTTATAAGAAAACCTAAAAAACCTAAAAACACTTGAAACCCCTAAAAACCTAATAACCCTACATAATCCTAAAAAGACCCTAAAACCCCTAAAACCATAAAAAACCCTAAACATCATTAAAAACCCATAAAACCCTAAAACACTACAAAACCCAAAAAAATCATAAAACACAAAAAACCTAAAAAACCCTAAAAACACTCAAAATCCTTAAGAAACCAAAAAACCATATAAATCCGTAAAAACCCTAAAATACCTAAAAACCTAAAAACCTAAAAACCTTGAAAACCCTTAAGAAAACCTTTGAAACAAGAAAATAAAAAAACCCCCAAAAAAACTAATAATATTAAAAACCATAAAAATCCCCAAAATAACCTAAAAACCCTAAACCCCTTAAATCCATAAAACCCCCAAAAAAACCATAAAACCCCTAAAAAATAAAAACTAGAAAATCCCACTAAAAACACTGAAAACCTTTTCAACACTCCAAAAATGTTAAAAAACTCAAAAAAACCATATATACCCTAAATCCCCTAAAACCCCTAAAAACACTCAAATTCCCTTAAAAATTTAAATACATAAAAATATTTAAAAATACATAAAAAAAATAAATTCTGAAAAACACTGAAATCCCCAAAATAAACCTTAAATCCCAAAAAACTACACTTAAATCCAATAAAAAATCTAAATATCCTAAAACCCCAAAAAAACCCAAAAACCCATCACAATCCATAAAATATAAATAAATGATAAAAATCCTAAAAAACCAAAAAATGTAAATTTTTTTAAAAAAACCTAAAACTACTAAGAAATCATTAAAAACCTAAAATTCATTAAAACCCATAAATAGTTAGAAAATTCTAAAACCACTTAATGAAAATAAAAAACCTAAATCCCCAAAAAGTAATAATACCCCCTAAAAACCATAAAAACCAATTAAAAACCCAAACCCCCACTAAAAACTATAAAAACCCTTTAACCACATAAAACACTAAAAAATCTAAAAACACATTAAACCTCTAAAAAATCAAAAGACCCACAAAACTCAAAAAAACATAAAAAACCTAAAACCCTCAAAATCCATAAAACCCCTAAAAACAATAAAAATCATAAAAAATTCCTAAATTTATTTAAATATAAAAAAACCCTAAAATCATAAAAATCCCAATGAAAACCTTAAAAACATGGAAACACTTAAGAGACCCAAAAACACTAAAAACATTAAAAACCCTAAAACCACTTAAAACCTTAAAACCCATAAAACCCCTAAAAATAATAATCTTCAATAAAAACTCTAAAATCACATTAAATCACCAAAAACATTAAAAACTCTAAAAATATTAATAATCCTAAAAATCTAAAAAACCAAAAAAAAATCCATAATATACCTAAAAACCAAGAAAACCCCCTCACAATCCCTAACAGCAATAAAAAGCGATAAAAATCCAAACACCACCTAAATATCCATAAGCATGTAAAAAACCCTAAAAACACTGAAAACATCTATGAAAAATGAATAATCATAAATACACTTTAAACCCCTAAAAGTCCTAAAAATGCAGTAAACCCTAAAACCCCTAAAACCCCTTAAAATCCTAAAGGCCCACAAAAATCCCTAAAGACCACAAAATACATAAAAATACTAAAAACCATATAATTCTATAAAATTTTTAAAAACCTAAAAACCCTAAAGAAAACCATAAAAACCTAAAAACAGTAAAAGCACCTAAAAAACCTAAAAAATGCTAAAAAAATCAAAACCCTAAATGACCCAAAAAAACCATGAAACTCATAAAACACCTAAAAACCATTAGAAACCCATAAAAAAACAATTGAAAAATCCAAAAAGAGTCTAAACCACTAAACATGCTAAAAACTCTAAAAACCCTAAATAACTCAGAAACCCTAAAACCATTAAAACCCTTAAAACCATTAAAATAACAAATATCCATAAAAACCTATAAAAATATTAAGAAATACCTAAAACCCCTAAAAACTTAAAAACACCTAAAAATAGTGAAAACCCTATGAAAACTATAAAACCCAAAAAAATCTTCAAACCCTTAAAAACCTAAAAAACCCCAAAAAACCTTAAAAACCCTAAATCCCCAAAAAAATCCCAAAAAACACCCCAAATCCCTAAAACCGCATAAAACCATAAAAACCTACACAATCTCAAAAAATTCCATAAAAATATAAAAAACACAAAAAACCCGTTAGAAAGACATAAAAACATAAAAACACTTAAAACCCTAATAGTCATAAAAACACTAAAAACCCTAAAAAATCATAAAATGTACCTAAAACCACTAAAATCCCCTTTAAACTATAAAAAACCATAAATCCCATAAAACCCCAAAAAACATATAAAAACCAATAAACTATAGAAACCCATTAAACCCCTAAAAATTCTAGAATCCCTAAAAACCATTATAAACCCTAAATACTCAAAAAACCCCTAAAACCCAAAAATCTATAAAAGCCCTAAAAACCATAAAAATCCCTAATAAGCCTAAAAGCCCCTAAAATTATAAAAAATACCAAAAATAATCCCTAAAAATTTAAGAAACTCTCAAAACCCAATGAAAAAATTAAAACATAATAACACTTAAAACCACTAAAAACCAAAAAAAATGTTAAAAACACAAAAAATACCTAAAACCCATAAAAACTCTCAAAATATAGAAAAACCATAAAAATCCAAAAAAAAATCCCACAAAATCCCTTAATATGTAAAAAACCATAAAAACCTTGATCAATAAATGAAAACCATAAGAACCAAAAAAACTAAGAATCCCTAAAAAACATAAAAAATTCTATAACATATAGAAATAAAAAAAAAGACCCAAAACTTTAAAAACCCTAAAAACCCTAAAACCACATAAAAACCATAAAAACCCTAGAATACTTAAAAACCCATAAACTCATAAACCCCAATAAAACTCTAAAAACCATTTAAATCCCTAAAAACATTAAAAAACTCTAAAATAAATTATATACCATAAAAATCCAAAAAAAAACAATAAAAGCACTAAAACCATAAAACCCTCAAAATCCCCAAAACCCTAAAAAACATATAAATACTATGAAATAACTATAAATTTCTAAAATTTTTGAAAACCCCTAAGAAAACATTAAAAACCAAAAAACACTTAAAACCCCTATTAATATAAAAAATACTAAAATCTTAAAAACACTAAAAACCCTAAAACACTAAAAATCTTTAAAACCCAAAAATCCAATAAAATCATAAAATGGCCCTAAAATACCTAAACATAAAAAAAACAATAAAACCCCAAAAAAACTATATGAAAAACTAAGAAACACCAAAATCCGTAAAACCAATAAAAATATATATAAATTAAAGAAACCCTAAAAACACCCTGAAAACCATAAACCCCTAAAACCCATGAAACCCCCTAAAACCTTAAGGAACATAAAACCTCTTAAATTTCTTAAAAACAAACTAAAAAAATCTAAAAACCCTTTAAACTCATAAAAACATTAAAAAACACTAAATACCCATGAAAACCCTTATAACTGAAAATCCACTAAAAACCTCAAAAAACCATAGAAACCCTAAAACCCTAAAACCCTAAAACCCTAAAACCCTTCAAACCTCTCAAAATCCCTAAAAACCCAAAACCATAAAAATCCCCAAATAGATCTAAAAATCCGTAAAATTAAAAAACCCAAAAACCCTAAAAACCCATAAGAAATCATTAAAAACCGAAAAATACTTAGAACACATAAAAACATAAAAATATTAAAAACCCAAAAAAATTAAAACCCCTATAAACCCTAAAAACCCTCAAAATCCCTAAAACCCCCAAAAATCCATAACAATCTTAAAAAATAACTAAAAATCAATAAAAAGATAAAATAACATAAAAATTTTTAAGACGCCTAAAAAATATTAAAATCATAAAACCATTTAAAACCCTTAAAAAACCTAAAAACCCTAAAAAACCCAAAACCCAAAAAAGAACCTAAAACACATAAAAATCCTTGAAAACATTAAAACCCCTAAAAATCATAAAAATTCATTAAAACTCTAAAAACTATTTAAACTACTAAAATAGTTAAGAAATCCTAAAAAACATTAAAATCCAAAAAAAATAAAAACCTAAAAACACAAAAAACCCATTAAAACCTAAAAAATCTAAAAACATCTAAAACCATCAAAATGCCTAAAAACCCTAAAAATCCATAAAAATACTACAAACTCGTAAAACCCATAAAAACATAAAAAACTCCAAAAAAACATGAGAAACCTTAATTAAACATTAAAAACATAAAAACACATAATACCTCAAAAAATGCTGAAAACCCTAAAAACCCTAAACCCCATAGAAACCTAAAAGCCCCTCAAAATCACTAAAAATCATAAAATACAATATTAATTTTAAAAAATCCTTAAGTACATAAAATACCTTAAAAACCTAAAAGAAAACAAAGAAAACCATAAAAACTATAATCACTTTAAACCCCAAAAAAATCCAAAAATAATAAAAACCAAAAAAACCCAAAAAATATCAAAAAACATGAAAAAACCTAAAATCCCCTAAAAACCAAAAAAACCTTTAAAACCCTAAATAGCCACTAAAAACTCTAAAAACCGAATAAAATCATAAAAATGTAAAAAAACTCCCAAAATGCATAAAACCTATAAAAACTAAAAAAACAACTCAAAACCCCATAAAACCTTTAATACCTTGAAAACCCCTCAAAATCACTAAATTCCCTAAAAACTAAACAAAATTAATATATGTTAAAAACCATAAAAACCCCTTTGAAAACCTAAGAACACTATAAAAACCATAGACCCCAAAAATGGTAAAAAAACTAAAAGACCAAAAAACCCCTAACAGCCCTTAAACCCATAAAACCCATAAAACCTTTAAAAACCCTAAAACCAAAAAAACCAATAAACCCCACTTAAACCACTAAAACCCATTTAAAACCCAAAAAATTCTAAACAATTCTATAAAATATTAAAACACTACAAAAATAAAAAAAAACCCAAAACACCCAAAAAATCATAAAAACACTAAAAAACTATAAAACTCTCAAAATCCATAAAACCTATAAAACACTTAAAAATGATAAGAAATCCAAAAATCCCTAAAAACATAAAATATCAAAAAACCCTAAAATACCCTAAGAATAAATTAGAAACCTAAAACAATTAAAACCCCTATAATCCTTAATTATCATAATTACCCAAAAAACACTAAAAACCCAAAAAAACAAAAAACCCTCAAAATCTATAAAAAAACTCTAAAAATCATAAAAATCCTCCAAAACCCATAAAATTCCTAAAATCAAAAAATCACCTAATAATTCGAAAGACCCATAAGACAGCCTCAAAAACCTGAAAACCATTAAAACCCCTAAAAACCTAAAAACACTTAAAACCCTAAAAGACGCTGAAACCCTAAAACCCCTGAAAACCCCTAAAAACTATAAAAACCCTAAAAACCCATAAAAACCATAATAACCCACTAAAAACAATAAAACCACTTTAAACCCCTACAAATGTTAAGAACTCAAAAACACCTCAGAAACCCAAAAAATGAAAAAAATGTTACTACCCAAGAAAAAAATAAACCCCTTAAAACCCCTCAAAATCCCTAAAATCTATTAAACCAATAAACCCTGAAAGAAAAACATAAAAATATAAAGACACCGAAAATCCCTACAACCTTAGAAACCCCTAAAAACCATAAACAACCCTTAAACCATCAAAATCCTAAAAATATTAAAAAGCGCATAAAATCAGTAAAAATGTAAAATACCCCTGAAAGTCCTTTAATTCCCCTAATAAATCCTTAAAAAATAAAAAAACTAAAAACCACTAAAATAAAAAAATGTTAGTAACACAAAAAAAGTCCATAAAACCCAAAAAACCCCAAAAAGTCAAATAAAACTCCTAATACCCCTAAAAACCCTAAAACTAATAAAAAACCTAAAAACACTTAAAACACAAAAAAAAACCCTTTAAACACATTAAAATGTTAAAAAACTCTAAAAAATGTAAAACCATAAAAAAACCAAAAAAACCCTAACACCACTTAAAACCCAAAAAATTAAAAAAAAACCAAAAACCAATAAAAATCCTTATAAATCACAAAAAATGTAAAATACCATAAAACCAAAAACTATACCCTAAGAAATCATAAAAAACCTAAACACTAAAAAACCCTAAACAACTAAAATATGCTAAAAACCCTAATAACCATAAATAACCCTAAAACCCCTTATAATCACTAAAAACCCTAACAACCAGATAAATCCAAAAAACCCCTAAAAATCCCAAAACATTTAAAAACTCTAAAATCCATACAATACACAATGAAACCCTTAGAAACATAAAAACACTTAAAAACCTAAAAATTCAAAAACCCTAAAAACCCCTAAAAAGACACTAAAACCCTAAAACCAAAAAACCCAAAAAACCCCTAAAAATTTAAAATCCCCTAAATGACATAAAACCCCACTAAAAACTATATAAACAATTTAAACCCCTAAGAGCGTTAAAATTTATAAAAAACTTTTAAACCCTAAAACTCAGAAAGTCTTAAATACCCAAAAAATCCTATAAAAAATCCAAAAAACGAACAAAGTCCATAAAAATACTAAAAACCATAAAAATACAAAAAATCCAAAAAATATCTAATAACCTAAAAAATCATAAAATCAATCAAATAACCTAAGAAAACCATAAAAACCTAAAAACACTTAATTTCCTGAAAAACGAAACAAATTCTAAAAAATCTAAAAACCCTAAAAACCTAAAAACCATTAAAAATCCTCAAAATCACTAAAAACCCTAAAAACCATAAAATAATAAATAATACTTAAAATCCCAAAAAACATAAATCTCACTAAAACCCTAAAAACCCCTAAGAAAACATTTAAAACCTAATACAATTACAAAACATAAAAAAACTAAAATATGCTAAAACCATTAAAAAGACCCTACAAACCACTAAAAATAATAAAAAACCAAAAAAACCAAAAAACCCCTAAAACCACATAAAAACCATAAAATCCCCTAATACTCTAAAAACCCTTTAAACCCCTATGATCTTTAAAAAACTCTAAAAACAATAAAACCCTAAAAAACTCAAAAAAATACTTAAAAACACAGAAAACCATAAAATTCAAAAAACAATAAAACCCTCAAAATCCCTAAGAATAAAAAAACATAAAAAACTATAAAATTTCTATAAATCCATAAAAAAGTAAAAAACCCTAAAAACCTAGAAAAACACAAAGAAAACCTTAAAATCCAATAACCCCCAACAGAATCAATGAAAACCTAAAAAACATTTAATATATTAAAAATCCCTAAAAACCCTAAAAATGTAAAAAAAAACCCCAAAACCCTAAGAAAACCTTAAAAACCTAAAAACAATAAAATCTCCTCAAAAAAACTAATACCCCTAATACCACTTAAAAACCCTAAAACCCCTAAAAATCATAAAACCCCTTAACGTTGTAAAAAATCATAAAAACCATAAAAACCCAAAACAACTACTAAAAACTATAAAAACAATTTAAACTACACAAAGCGTTATAAAACTCTAAAACACCTTAATACCTTAAAAAACTAAAAAAACCTAAAACCCAAAAAAACAATAAAAACCCTAAAATCTTTATAAACATTCTAAATCCCTAAAAACCCTAAAATCCACAAAAATTATATAAATCACTAAAAATCGCTAGAATAATAAAAACCCAAAAAACAAAAAAAAACTATAAGAAAACCTTAAAAACATAAAAATGATTAAAACCTCTAAAAAACTAAAAATGATAAAAACCCTAAAAACCTAAAACTACAAAAAGTATAAAAACACCATAAAATCTTAAAAAACCCCTAAAACCCTACAAATACTAAAAACTACAAAAAACCCTTTGTACCTCTAAAAATGTAAAAAACTCAAAAAACCATTAAAAGCCAAAAAAAAAACCATAAATACCCAAAAACTATAAAAACACTAAAAACCCTAAATCCCCTCAAAATATCATAAAAATTTAAATGACCTAAAATTTCAAAAAAATATAACCCTTAAAATCCATAAAAATCATAAAAACCCTAATAAAATCATAAAACAATAAAAACACTTAAAAATGATAATAAAAACCCTAAAAACACTAAAAAACCTAAAAACCCTAACACCCATAAAAACCAAAAACCCAATAAAAACTCTAAAAACACTCCAAACCCTAAAAAACGTTAAAAATATCTAAAAAACATAAAAACCCTAAAAAAATCAAAAAACCTAACATCGAAAAAAACATAAAAACCCTGGAACCCTCAAAATTTCAAAAAACAAAAAATAAAATAAAAATGCAACAAATTACATAGAAATACTTTAAAATGAATGAAACTATAGAAACCATGAAAACTAAAATGAAATCCTTAAAAACCTAAAAACACATAAAACCCCTAAAAACCTAAAAACACTAAAAATCCTAATAACTATAAAAATCATCATGAAACCTAAAACTATCAAAATACATAAAAACATTAAAAACCATAAAAATCCAAAAAACACATAAAAACATAAAAAACCCTAAAAACCCATAAGAAAACCTCAAAACCCTAAAAACACGTAAAACACATAAAAACAATATGACACTAAAACTATTAAAAACCCTAAAATCCCCCAAACCCCCTAAAAATCATAAAAATCATAAAATTCATTTAAAACCATAAAACCCAAAAAATCCAAAAAATACCTAAAACCCCAATATAAACTCTAAATACGCTTTAAACCCCTAAAAATTTAACAAACTCTAAAACATTAAAAAACCTAAATTACTCATGAAAACCCCTAAAACCCCAAAAAACAGAAAACCCCTACTCCCCCCCAAACCCTCAAAATCCCTAAAACCCTAAAAACCATAAAAATCCTAAAAATTCCTAAAAATCCCTAAAATTGTAATAAGAATTAAAATACCTAAAACCCCAAAATAAACCCATAAAACCCAAAAAATACTTAACACTCCTTAAAAAAATTTACAAATCCAAAACCTAGAAAGTCCCCTAAAAACACTAAAACCCTTAAAACCGTAAAAATGCTTAATAAACCAAAATACCATAAAAATCCCTAAAAACCATCAAAATCCTTAAAACCCATAAATACCATTGAAATCATAAATAATCCCTAATATCCCTAAAAAATAAAAAAAACCTAAAATCCCTAAAAATCACTAAGAAAACCCAAAAATCCTAAAAATACTCAAAACCCCTAAAAATATAAAAACACTGAAGCCCTTAAAAATTCCTAAAAAAGACGTTAAAAACAATAAAACATTGAAAACACTAAAAAACTCAGGAAAAAACCTAAAACCCTAAAAACAAAAAAAACCCTAAAAAACCAAAAACCCCTCAAAATCTCTAAAAACCCCTAAAAACCATAAGGATCCTAAAAATTCCAAAAAAAATCTAAAAACATAAAAAACCTTAAAAACTCTAATTAACCAAAAAATACATTAAAAAACTAAAAACACTTAAAACCCCTAAAAACCTAAAAATTCTAAAAACCCTAAAAGACCCTAAACACCGAGAAAACCCCTAAAATTTATAACAAGCCCCAAAAACTATAAAACCCCTAAAAACCCATAAAACCAACTAAAATATCTAAAATCCATTTTATCAATAACAATGTAACAAACCCTAAAACCCTTTAAAAACTAAAAAACTCAAAATACCTTAAAACCCCCAAAAAATAATAAATACTGTAAAAATTCTTAAAAACCCCAAAAACCCCAAAATTCCCATAAAAATAAAAAATATACCTAAAAAATTCCAAAAAAAAACGTAAAACCCCTTAAAACTCATAAGAAATACATAAAGACATAAAAATAAATAAAACCCCCAAAAACCTAAAAAATGATAAAAAACCTAAACACCATAAAAAATCATTAAAACCCTCGAAATCCTTAAAACCCATAAAAACCATAGAAATCCTAAAAATCCCTAAAAAACCCAGAAAATGTAACAACCCTAAAAACAATGAAAAAATGTAGAAAACCATTAAAAACAAAAAGAAATAAAACCCCAAAAAACCATAAAAATGATAAAAACCCCCAAAACCCTAAAAAGTATCTAAACCCCTGAAGCCCCATAAAAAAATAAAACCCCTAAAAACCGTAAAACCCCTAGGATCCAATAAAAACCCATAAAACCCCACTATATACTTTAAAACCCATTTAATACCCAAAAAATATTAAAACTCAAAAAAACTAAAAAACCATAAAAACTAAAAAAAATCCTACAGACTAAAAAAACAATATAATCACTTAAAACCCTCAATATCCATAAAACCCATAAAAATCATAAAAATACATAAAAATACCTTAAACCCCTTAAAAGCACAAAAACCATAAAACCCCTAAAAACACATATGAATACCATAAAAACCTAAAAACTATTAAAACCTTTAAAAACCTAAAAATGATAAAAAACCAAAAAATCCTTAAACCCCAAAAAAAACCTCAAAAAAATCCATAAACACAAAAAAACTACATTAATCCAAAAAAATACCTAAAACCCTTTAAAACATAAAACACTAAAATCTTGGAAACCCTAAAAATCCTTGAAAACCTAAAAACACTTAAACCCCATAAAAACCTAAAAATTATGTAACCCTAAAAACCACTATAACCCATAAAACCCATTAGAATCCTAAAAAACCAAAAAAAAAATTAAAAATGAAAGAAACCCAAAAAATTACCTGAAAATTTTAAAAAACATTAAAACACCTGAAAATCCAATGAATCCCAAAAAAACATAAAAACACTTTATACCCCTAAAAACCATAAAAATGATAATGATACGAGAAAACCTTAAAAATCTCTAAATCCATTAAAACCGTTAAAATTCATAAAAAATATAAAAAACCACTAAAACGTTTAAAAACCCATTCAACCCCTAAAAATTATTAAAAACTATAAAAACCCATAAAACAATAAAAACTCAAAAAAACCCCCCCAAAACCCATACAAATTATAAATACACAAATACCAATAAAAAAACCAAAATATCTCAAAAAACTATAAACCCATAAAAATAAAAAAAATCTTTAAAACTGTAAGAAACCTTAAAACCATAATAAAAAAAATAAGAAAACCATAAAACCATTGAAACTCTTAAAACCACTAAAATCCTAAAAATAGTAAAATCCCTAAAATAAAAAAACCACTAAAACCCCTCAAAATCCATAAAAACAATTAAAATCCTAAAAAACCTTTGAAATCCCTAAAAATATTGAAAACCCTAAAAACCTAAAAAAATCTAAGAAAAACTTATAACTAAAAAAATTAAAACCCCTAAAAACCTATAAACATTAAAACCCCAAACACCCCAAAATATCCTAATATCCTTTAGAACCCCTCAAAACCCCTATAAACTCTAAAAACCCAAAAAAATTATAAAAATCCATAAAAAAAACAAAATATCTAAAAAACTCAAAAAACCCAGAAAACCTCTATGAAAACCTTAAAAAACTAAAGACAATTAAAACAACTAAAACCAATAAAATGTTAAAAACCCTAAAAACCCATAAAATTCAATAAAGACCTAAAAAACCACTAAAACCAATAAAACCCCTAAAAATACTAAAAACTCTAAAAACATAAAAAAACTATACCCCCCAAAACATTATAAAAACACTCAAAAAACTAAAAAATTCATAAAACATTCTAATCCCTAATCCCCAAAAAACCATAAAATTCACTAAGAATCCCTAAAAACATAAAAACTATAAAAAATTAAAATACATAATAAAACCTTAAAAAACTAAAAACCAATAATACCCCTAAAACATAAAAAATTTGTAAAAACTCAAAAAACACTAAAACCCTCAAAACCCCTAAAAACAATAAATAAAATCTTAAAAAGTCCTAAAAATATATGAAAACATAAAAACCCCTAAGAACCCTAAGATGATTGTAAAAACCTAAAAAAACTTAATACCCCAAAAAATAAAAAATAATTCTTAAAACCCTTAAAGTCCTTAAAAACCAGATAACCCCGAAAACCCATAAAACCCCTAAAAACCGTAAAACCTCTAAAACCCCATAAAATCCTAAAATCTACTGTAAACTCTTAAAACAATTTATACACCAACATATGATAAAAATCTATAAAACCTTATACCCCCTAAAAACTCAATAACCTCATAAAACCCAAAAAAATCATAAAAATATGAAAAATCCTAAAAAAATATCAAAATCCATAAAACCCTAAAAGCCATAAAAATATTAAAAATACCTAAAACACTAAAAATGTAAAAAACACAAAATCCTTGAAAAACTTTAATAAAACCAAACAAAATATAAAAAAACTCAAATCCTTGAAAAACATTAAAAACATTAAATACCCTTAAAACCACTAAAACCCCTAAAAACCATAAAAACCTAAAAAACCTAAAAAACCGAAAAAATATCAAAAACCCTAAAAATCACTAAAAATGTAAAAACACTAAAAATACAGAAAATCCCTAAGAAAACCTTAAAATCCTAAAAACACAAAAAAACCTCTACAAAACATTAAAAACTATAAAGGCCCTAAAACCCAAAAAGACCTTAAAAACACAAAAAAACCATGAATAACATAAAACCTAAAAACATTAAAAACCCTAAAAACACCATAATAATTCTAAATATTTTTTAAACCCCCAAAACCATAAAAAAAAAGAAAAAACATTAAAACTATAAGAAATTAAAAACCCCAAAAAAATCAAAAAAATCATAAAAACCATAAACCCATAAAAACCCTCAAACTCCGTAAAATCCCAAACAAGAATGAAAATATAAAAATATACCTACAAATACCTAAAAATATAAAAAACCCTATAAACCTTGATAAAACTTAAGAAAAACCTAAAAACATTAAAACATTTATAACCTATAAAACATACAAAGCAAAAAAGTTCCTAAAAATACGAAAAAACTCTAAAAAGTACTAAAATCCTAAAAACCAATAAAAATACAAAACAAATCCAAAAAACCCCTAAAAACATAAAAACCATAAATACGCTAGAAAACATTGAAAACCAAAAATTCTCAAAACCATTAAAAACACCTAATTTATATAAACCCCTAAAAACATTAAAAAAAATCCTAAAAACCCTTAAACCCCTAAGAAAACGAAAAAACCAAAAAACCCATCAAGAACCCAAAAAACCCAAAAACATACAAAAACCATAAAAATTTTAAAAACATATAAAAATCATAAATATCCAAAAAATGCAAAAAACCATAAAACCCTAATACACAAAGAAAACTACACATACCAAAAAACACGTAAAACACTAAAAAACCTAAAATATTATGAAAACCGTGACACCCCTAAAACCATAAAAACCCAAAAAAACACTAAAAACCAAAAAAAATACTAACAACCATAAAAATCCTATAAAACATAAAAAACCTAAAAATTCCCAAAACACCCTAAAAACTAAAATCCTCTAAATAATATAAAACCTCAAAAAACCAAAATACCTAAGACCCCATAAAAACCCACAAAACTCTACAAACTCTTTAAACCCCTATTTTTTTAAACATTAAAAATCCATTAAAATCCTACAAAATAAAAACCACTATAAATACTAAAAATAATAAAAACTCTAAAACCCATAAAAACCGAAAACCCCTCAAAATCCCAACAAAAGTAAAAATCAAAAAATCATAAACAATACCTAAAATTAATAAAAAACTAAAAACCCATAAGACCCTTAAAATCCCTATGAAAATTTGAAAAACGTAAAAACAATTAAAATCCCTTAAAATGTTAAAACCCTAAAAAACCAAAAACCCCTAACACCACAAATAAACCTCAAAATCCCTAAAAACCCTGAAGAACCATTAAAATCCAAAAAAATCCCTAAAACTAACTAAATATATAAAGAACCATAAAAACATTTAAAACCAGTATTAAAACCATAAGACTCTACAAAAACTTAAAACCCTAAGAAACCTAAAAACACTAGACACCTAAAACCCCTAAGAAGACCATAAACCCCTAAAAACTCGTAAAACCCCCTAAAACCATAAAAAACCCTAAAAACCCATAAAAACCATACAACCATTAAAAACTATAAAAACATATAAACTACTAAAAATGATAAAAAAATCTCAAAAAACATAAAATTTATTAAAATGTTAAAGAACCCTAAAACCTAAAAAACCCCATAAAAACCCTAAAAACACATAGTATCCCTAAAACCCTAAAAATAATAAAATTTCTACAAAAGACCTAAAAAACCCTAAAATCACTGAAAACCACTATGAAAACATTAAAAACCTGAAAACACTTTAAACCCCTAAAATCATAAAAATGTTAAAAACCCTAACAAACACTAAATCCCCCAAATTATTCAAAATCCCAAAAAACACTAAAACCCATAAAAAAGATAAAAAATACTAAAAATACGTAAAAACCTAAAACCCCTTAAATCTCTAAATGACCCTATGAAAACCATAAATACCAAAAAAACATAAAACTCCTAAAAACCTAAAAAATGATAAAACCCCTAAAAAACTCCTAAAACCCCAAGAAACCTTAAAACCCCATAAAAATCATATAAATGAACCAAAAACTATAAAACCCTTTAAAAACCTAAATATATTAAGAAACATTAAAAATACTAAATAACTAAAAAGACCATAAAAACATAAAAATCTATAAAAAACCGAAATACCCCCAAAACCCCTAGAACCACTCAAAATCCCTAAATCCCCTAAATACCATAAAAATCATAAGAAAATCAACAAGTATCCAAAAACAGAAAAATACAGACAAAAACCTGAAACCCCCTTAGAAAATATTAAAAACCTAAAGGAACTTAAAACCCCAAAAAATATAAAAGGAATAAAAACCATAAAACCCTAAAAACATTAAAAACACTAAAAATCCTTAATAATCCTAAAAACCCACAAAAATCCTAAAAATCCGTAAAAATACCTAAAAACACAAAATAACTCCCTAAAACCCTTGAAAACCCCTATGAGAACCTTAAAATCCAAAAAACACTTAAAACCCCTAAAAAATAAAAACACTAAAACCCTTATAAAGACCATAAAACCCCAAAACCCCCTAAAATTCAACAAACCCCTAAAAACCGTACATACCATAAAAACCATAAAACCCACTAAAAATTCTAAAAACCCTTTAAACTCCTAAAAATTTTAACCACTCTAGAAACCTTGAAAAACCTCAAACTAAAAAAACATAAAAACATTAAAAACCTTGAAAACCCTTAAAACCCTCATAATCCCTAAAAACACTAACAACCCATAAAAATACATAAAAAATACATAACAAGACCTAAAAATGTAAAAAACCCAAAAACCCTAAGAAAATCATAAAAACATAAAAACCATAAAAGCCAATTAAAATCCTAAAAATGATAAAAACCATAAAAACCCCTAAAAGACCCTAAACCCCATAAATTCCCTGGAAACCCATAAAAATCCCTAAAAACCATAAAAACCCAAAAACCCATAAGACTCTAGAAAACCACTAAAATCTATAAAATCCATTTAAACCCCAAAAAAATGTTATAAATTCCAAAAAACACATTAAAACCACTAAAAACACAAAATAACCTAACCCCCCCCCCCAAAAAAAATAACTCCCCTAAAAACCTAAAAACCCTAAAAATCCTTAAAACCCCATAAAAATCAGAAAAAATACCTAAAAATACATAAAACCCTAAAACCCCTAATCACCTTGAAAACCCCTGATAAAAACATATAAACCTAAAAACACATTAAACCCCTAAAAATTATTAAAAACCCCTAGAAAACCATAACACCCTAAAAACCCTAAAAACCATAAAATCTATAAAAACCGTTAAAACCATAAAACCCTGTAAAATCTCTAAAACACATGAAAACTAAAAAACACTTTAAACTTATAAAAATGTTAAAAATCTCCAAAATCCTTAAAAATGATAAAAAATGAAAATGAAAGAAAACATAAAAAACCCTAAAAACCCTAAAAATCCCTAAAACCCCTGAAAACCATAAAAATTCTAAAAATTCTAAAAAATCCCTAAAAACATCAAAAGAATAAAATACAACTAAACAATAAGAAAACAATAAAAACCTAAAACATATGAAACTCATAAAAAAATAAAAATGATAAAAACATAAATACCCCCCCCCCCCAAAATGCCCAAAAAGTCCTTAAAACACATAAAACCCCTAAAAATAAAAAATCCTATAACATCTTGAAAGCCCTAAAACCAATAATAACTCAGAAAAGCCTTTAAACCCCCAAAAATTTTATAAAAATATAAAAACCACAAAAACCTGAAAATACTCAAAAAAAACCCATAATAATCCAAAATACCCATTAAAACCCTAAAAACCTAAAAACACCTAAAAATTTCTCAAAAGACTAAAAAATAATTAAAAACCTAAAAATTCAATAATAACATGAAAATCCCTAAAATCCATGAAACACACTAAGAAAACATTAAAAAACTAAAAACACATAAAAACCTAAAACCTAAAAGATACTGAAAAGCCTAAAACTATTTAAAAAACATAAAACCCCCTAAAAATAGTAAAAAAACCCAAAACCCCATAAAACCCAATTAAAACTCTAAAATCCCTTTAAACCCCTAATAATGTTAAAAATTATATAAAAACTTAGAATCCCTAAAAAATAATAAAACCCTAAAAACTCAAAAATATCATAAAACTATAAAACCCCTCAAAACCACTAAAACCCCTAAAAACATAAAAATCCTAAAAAACCCTAAATACATAAAAAACTAAAAATACTTGTTTACCTATGAAAATTTTCGTTCCCTTGTGGTTCATTATAGTGGTTTGATATTTGTATAATCATTCATGTTTGATTCACTATCTCTGGATTGATTTCAACGAGTTTTGTTCATAGAACTGAAAAATCCCAACAGCTCCCTTGTTTGTGATATTTCATGAAATTACATTCCAAATCCATGATATTGTTGGGAAATGTTCCAAAAATACTTATAGAATCTCACTGGTTGAGAGGATATGAGGTCAGGCTCATCACACACTATTGGGGGGAACTGTTTCCTATTATGGGACCCTCTTAGAGATTTAAG
Organism: Viscum album; assembly: GCA_963277665.1. Taxonomy (NCBI): domain Eukaryota; kingdom Viridiplantae; phylum Streptophyta; class Magnoliopsida; order Santalales; family Viscaceae; genus Viscum; species Viscum album. Next base: position 1,960,001,939 of record OY728127.1, read on the forward strand.
ACATATTCATGAATCCATTATTAAATACAAAGTATAATTCCCATCTCCCTTTATTGACAATAAATTATTAGATTATATTGATACTAGAATCATATGTATGTATTTGAGGTTTTCCATCGATAGATATATCGGTTTGTATCTAGGGTTCTCCATCAATGTTACCAATTTCTATGCAGACTAGAGATTATTTAGTCATTTATAATTATGATGATGATGGTTTTAAGACATGCAATGGGGTGCTCTAGAATTTATTTTCATATAGTGATAAAGGATTTATTTTTATTTTGGGATCAATCCCATGAGATGTGATTCCTATGTATCTTTGTGAAAGGAATCAATACCCATGTAGTTCGGTTCCACTTATTGAGACACATAATACATTTCATGGTCATGTGATGAGGACTAAACCATGCAGTTTAGCATCGTGTGACAAGGAAAACTATGAAAAATATGCCTAGACAATGGATTGGGTGGTTCTTATGTCGAATAATCCCAAAGAACCCAAAGGGTGTTTGGCCTCTAGGGTTGGTGAAGGCCCTTCTTAGAATGTGTCTTGGAGATGATTAGGTTTAATTTTGTGTTTTCTATTTGGGCCCCAATAGGGCTTCCTATATATCCCAAATTTAAAAATAATCAATTACCATGTAGTTTGATGAATAAAAGTACCCATGCCTATGGATTATCTTTGATGGTTTGTCCCATAGGGTAATGTGTCTCTTTGAGATGATACAACATGGTTTTTTTAGATTACACCTAGGAGGAGTATCATGTGTCTCAAACCATGAGGAATGTTTTGAATCAAGATGATTTAGAGTATTGGTCAGCGTTTAAACCTAGGAGGATTCAATTGTTTGTGATTAGTATGGTTGGATATTATACTGAATAAAAGGCCCACAATATGGATACATTGATTTAAGGATCCACGCCTATAGAGGCCATATGATGGAAGGTGAGAGGATGATTCGAAGAAGGATTCACTACTGATACATGCATCTAACCTTGAAGATGTCATGATTAACATTAACCTCTAAGACCATGTGAGTTATGAACAGACGTGAGAAATGAGAAGAAGAGAATGATCTAAAAAAAGCATTACCCTTCTACCACTGTTGGAAGTGGTCGGTGCTACGAGAGAAGAAGAAAGCAGATTTTATGTTACCGATTTGTTTCTCATTTTAATAACTAGGATGGTCACATATGTGTTATTGTTTGACAAATTCCCATAAGAAAGGATAGGGTATTAATCCATGGGGGATTCCCTACTCCCATTTCTAGTGGAAGAGTGTAGGGTTAGTCACTAATCCCCATCAAAAGGAAGAGAAATTTTTATTTCGACCCACCTCACCATACAAAACAGAAGGTCCCTAGTCTTAGATATGTGAAGGGGAGTAAATCCTCACACTCACATATGAAATAGGTAGATCCTTTGAATTTCCCCTAAAGTTGGGTTCCTCATGACTGAATGGATGCAATATTGTAAAAACCCCAGGTGGCCTACCCATCAGGCGGGACACGTGCTGGACACATCTTACTGAAGGAATGAATAAATAAATGGGAGACACACCAGTGTGTATCTCAATAGTGTTGTGTAGGTTCTAAGGATTAAGTGTAGGCTTCAATTTGGCTCCCCTCAGACTAGGGATATAGAGGAATAAGATCTCTACAATTATTATCTTGAAATAGGTCTTAGAATGGGGATCGTATAATTTAGGGATGGGAGAGCTGATGTAACTTCATGCGTGGTAAACCTTGGATTAACTAGAAGTACTTTACATAGGCTATACATGCATGATATAGAGTTGCCTTAGGAGATGGAAAACATGGGCAATAAGCCTTGGTAAAGGCCTTTCCCTAGGGACCAAGGGATTATTAATGTTTCCCTGGAAGGTTCTTTCACATGTCTCAAGTTTTCGAAGGAACATCCCTGCTAGTGCTTGTTAACTATGGGTCTTCATGAATGTGTCTCATTTTTTAGACCATGGAGTGACTTTGAACACACTATCCCCTTAGTTCCCTCTAATATTGGGTTTTTGAGATCTACCTAAAATTTTGTGAGGGCCTGAGTGAAGGGGCTATGTGATCAGATATCTGAGGTTTCTTCTAGTTTTTTAGTGCTTCAAATGTGGATCCCTATGGGTATATTTATAAGAAAAAATGGGAGTCTAGGAAAAGTAAGTTGCTCTCCGAGGTACCCTATGCAGGTGTCCCATACAATTGACCCATGCAGGGGACGATTCCCCTTCTGGTCCAGGAAGGTAATCCTACATGAGCCTCTTGGCGTGCAAACCTCCTGTGTGCAACATGATTTGGGTGAGTTCCCTTTATCCTTATTTTGGATCTTCAAATATTTATTTTTTGAGGTACTTATCATTAAATATTTTCATCCCCATGCAATAAAAAGGAGTGTTATCAGAATCCCCACCTTAGAATTGGATTTGATCAGAAGAAGTTGGTTTAGTCCTAAGGTAGTGGGAGGAAAACATTAATCGGGTTGTGCAGGTATTCTTCATAGTTCATACTGGAGGTCAACTATGAATGTATGGAACACCGTTCAATAATATCTATAAATATTGGTTACTACCCATAAAATTCTTCCTTCTTCTCTCATCGCATAGGTCTTCCACATTTTCTTACCACTCATTTCATTATTGAAAGCCTTTTGGGGATCACCTTCACACAAACACATGGAATAGATTTATCTACCAATCAGAGAACCCTGAGAAAGTGACCTATGGAAGGTCACTTGGGTGAGTTGCCTATATGAGTCCCTTGGGTGAGTGAAATGTGCAAGTCACTTAAGTGAGTGACTTGCATGATTAAATTATGTGAGTCCCTCCCTTTCTCCAATTTTTTTGAATTTTTTATCCCTAATAATTTTATTTTAATGAAAATTTTTATGTGTCCTTATAGACCACCAATGGTTGCTCCAATGACTTCCCATGAACAAGAGGTTTCACATGTATCATATATGCTCAAAACCATCAGGCTAGAATACTATGGCATGTGTGACTCCAACCTCCCAAAAATAGAAAATAATTTGAAGTAGTACCAATGTGAGTACCCTAAAAGTGATTATCTACCACTCTACTACCATGGTCTTCTATGAAATACATTCATCATGAAGATTCAATGATTACTTTTGAAGTCCTAGTTCATGAAACATAAAAATTGTCCGATTTCTAGAATCTCATCCTTTGGATTATTCATCAAGGATGGAATAGTTCCTACCACCTATGTTATGAACCCAACATGTGTGCCTTAGATCTAAATCCTCACACCTAGGAATCAAAGCCTCACTACTAAAATTAAACCATACATGCTTCCATGATATTGTAATAATAAAACTGGAAAGAGGACTGAGAATTCATTTCTAGAGGGGGAGTTAGGCTTGAATGGTTGTGGGCATATCGGGTGAGCTAAACCTATGCATATTTTAAGCAAGATATTAAAATTTTAATCATTTAAAAGGTTTTTTGGGTGGTGAATAAATATGTTTACAAGAACCCAAAAGTCATCCTTTAAATTTTGAGATGATGGATCCCTTAGGTGAATTATTTTCATCTCATGCATGGTGAAGTTAGAATTATCTATTGGGATGTTTAAAAAATATTTGGAGCCCCTATACATGAATAAATGTATGATGAGTTTATCCCATTGAAAGTTATGTGAGATGAAGTAGAAAAATGATGGCCTTGACTCACAAGATATTGAATATGTCTTAGAAAACATAGAATTGAGGTACAAGTTTGATGGGAAACATTCATTTAGAAGCATGGATAAAGGAATTCCTCAATCTAAAAGAAGAAGGTCCTAATTTCTTGTGCCAAAAAGATTCCCTACATTAGAGAATCTTATCATTTCTTGAAGATTATTACCTACTGTGGAGTAGGTCCAGTATCACTGATGGGGTTATAAAGTGAAGCCTATGGTTTTTGTGAGAACCCACCAGGACAACTTTTTTGCAATGTGGATAAGCACCTACCTACTACCATTCCATGAACGTGATGGTGGTGTGAGATCAGGGGAATTTTTTATAGAATCCAAAATATCCTAATAGATCCACATAGTGTTGGATTCCCCTATTCCAATGATGATATATCAATTTTTATTGAATGTGTACACCAATAATGATCCATTTTTAATTTCAGGGCCTTTTCAAGTGTTATTGGGATGGATATAAGAAAAATTCTGTTCTTACACTGTGATAATCTAATCTCAAGTTCCTAAAGATTGATTTCTCCTATTGATTCAAATTTTTTCCAGTATCCAACCTTTATCCATGATGCATGATGAATCTTTGTAGATTCTGAACATATAGATAGAGTTCAACTTATTCATATATTATGATCCTCCTACTGGGACATTCACTGACAATGGAAAACACAATGATGATCTGAGGTCATATATGATTTCATTCAGAGATAGCATACTGGAGGTTCATATTGGGACAAAGATTATATAGGAGGATTATTATCCATATCGATTTACCCACCAATTCATGTTCCTATAATTGAAAAATAACCCCCCTTGAATTTTTTAATTGAGAAACACCTGATGGTGGATAAATAGTTTTGGATCTAATGGCCTTTGAGGTATTGAAAATTTCAATCAAGACACCTCCATAGAGTGCATCAATTGTGACAGAATATAGGTATTAAAGTGCTTGTATTTTTTTATAACATCAAGGGGGAATTAATTAAAATCATTCCTCGAGTTCTGGCTACGATAATTTCTAGTTGTGGAAGTCATGGTAGGAAGGTTCCACCTAAGGTGGTGATGTTAAAGATTCAATGTCTTCAAAGAAATCACAGTTAAGGGTCGTGTAGAATGTCAATGTTGAGACCACATCTTCTGTTCCTAGTTAGTCTATTATTCACCACATATAGGAGACTTTATATCAAGTCACCCATTCTCTTATGAGAGAATAGAATCCTAAAATGGATTCAAATTAAAAATATGTAGGGTCTTCCTCAGAGCTAGTTGTATTAGCATCGGAGTATGTATGGACTTTAGCCATTCAAGACTAGAAGGGAATGACTTGTGACCTAAAATACATGTGGGTGTTTCTCTAGGATGGAATGTGTATCCTAGAGCCTGGAGATATTTTAGTGCCTTTTAATATTCACCCCGATATAAATATTGATAAGGGGTTAATATATTCTGGAACTCAAGATGTTTATATATGTGACCAATGATTTTATCCTAGCCACTAAGAGGGTATCTGATATACTGCATTAAGATAATATTAAGGAGATATCTTATCGATCTTATGAATAATGGGATGACTACTTCGACATTAGTGATGTATCTCTCTATTATACCTTTTCCATTCCACCCTTGTCCACAATAAATAACTTTTCTTGGATTTGTCTTACAATTGGAAGGATGTGATGAAGAATCACCAAGGGCAGTGCTTGAGACACTGAAATATGGGCCCATGGCCACCCACTTAAGATTGGTGTTTGAGTATCCTTAGTCCTCAAAATTGTATTCAAGTAAAAGGATGATGGTGAAGGAGATTGAGGGAGGGTCTTCTAAAATTATAAATCCATTACCCATAACTAAGAGGACCAACATGGGCCCATATCCATCTCATGAAAAAAAATAAAAGAGGATGAAGTAGTTTTTTAGGCATATACACTATGATAATCCTTTTCGTTGCCACATAATCTCATGGCTTGACTGACATACCCATTTGATGGTGTTTTCCTTTTACTGTATATGCTTTAATTTACTCCCTTAAGGGGATCAACATTGAACATTTGAGGATTGAGGGGCACATCCCGGATGAGGCATAGATTCATTCTGATAAATGCATCCATTTCATAGAAGAAGTTATGAGAGATAAATCTGCTCCTGCTCCAATTACTATAGTGAGTGATGAGGGACCTAGTAATGTTAGATGAATATAATAAGGTTTTATACACCAGTCTTTGACATTATTTCCTCACAAACATTTAGAACTGTCACCTAAACTATAGGACCATGAATTTTACAACATCATCCCTATTTATATACTAAAATGGGATGACAAGGACCTTGGTTCATCTGATGAGGGAGTCGGTATTGATCCTGACTCCATAGGGTTCAAAGAGGTCACGCATGTCAAGAGACCAGTGGGAAAATCAATGGTAGATCCAATTTGGCTCCAAAACCAACCACTTATAATATCCCTTTTGCTGAGGATGCTATTAGATGGGAGGAAATATATAGTGAACTGACATATGAACTAATAGATCTTGAGGAAATTTTGAAAAAAAATTAATATCACTACCTCTTTGGATGAGTTATGAGAATTTGATAAGTTATTTAATAATGTGAGATTTATATTGATTACATTTTCAAATTCATCTGACATCCTTAAATTTTATGTCTTACATCCACGCATGACTTTGGATTCTATTTCCATAGAAAAAAAAAATCCATGGAAATTCATGACCAAGGTGAAGTCCATTTTACTCACATTAATGTGGGAGAAACATATGAGGGCCTTAAATTAGGACATTATTGAGAGCCCTCTATCCTTTTTTCTGAACAAACTCATGGGAATATTCTATTCTAAGAGACCCCCAATTAGAACATCAAGACTGGGGATGTTAGAGAGGTGTAAATTATAGCCGCTGATCTAACAACTGGTTAGTGTTACTAATAGCTCTAGTTGTTTCAATACCTTTGTTTTATTTTAATATCATAATGTTAAGGAGGGGTGTCTTCTTTTTTCTAGTGCAAGAGACATTGGTGGTTGAGCCTGAAAGGGGAGATTTCCATACCCTTTCATCGAACATTGAAATGTATAGCTAACATTATTTCAGAGGGAGAAGAGCAGGATTCTTAATTATTTATGATAATCCCAGTGTACATTTATCACTCGAAAAGTTGTTTGGAATCCCAATTAGAGACACAGGATTCCTTTTACACCACATGTAATATTATCTTGAATTTTTTTTAAGATAGTCTTTAAGACTTATCCTGATGACCTACTCTCGTGAATTAGTTTAATTCCACTCATGTTTGAAATGTTGGGATATGAATGATTTGATTACTTAATGATCCATCATGAAATGAATTAAATCATTCTGCATCAGGAGGATGAGAAAAGATCACAGCAATTCGAGGTGCAACTAGTATGTTTGTTTGAATGTCTTAGAGCTGCCATATCCCAATATTTTCTCATACAAGCCAATTAGGTGTATGATTATCAACATCGCATTGATGATAAATATCTATAAATGTTGCGCCTTTAAGAATAATTAAATGTTTTTAAGGAAGAGATAGTCCAACTCCACCAATCCTTGATGGGGGCCTTGGAACAAAGAATATATTTTGCTATTTCAAATCATAAGAATCTCCATAATATTGATGAGGACTTCTCTAAATAATTGGTTGGGTTTCATAAAACTATAGAAAATGATTTGGTTGTAATGAAACAACTGAAATCCTTGGTTTAAGAGCACATGTGAAGTTTTTTATAATGGCTCTATCATATGATTGTTTCTTCCCTTCTTAAGACATGAATAGAATGGATTTTTTTTCTGATCATTTTTTCAGAATTTTCATCTTCATTATAAGCATGATATAATATTGGAAATGACTCAATTGATTTAATTACATTGTGTTATAATTTAAATCATATGGGTGAGGTTGTGATCTATTTTTTTCCTAGGTCTTTGGACCTAGAAAGTGTAGTTTTAATATTACTAGGGTCATATAGAAGACCATAAAAACATTGTGACTTTTTTGGGTCATCACACTCTGTTTATCCTAATTTTGATATGAGGACAACATAGTGGGTGAGATTTGGATGTTTCTTAATCCTCCATTTAAAAGTTTTCAACATAAAAAGTTCTTTCCTTTTATTTTTTATTTCTCATTTTTTCCTAAACTGTATGGTGTGTGGGTCTAGAGAGCAGAGACAATAATTTTATCTAGGGTTCTCTTTGTGGGTTTCAACCTGGTAAGAACTATGTCACTTTTTTGTAGAAATATGAGAGTCTTGAAAAATATACTATTTTTATTGGTGTTTTCGGTCAGACAAATTTGACAAGGAGTTTTGGAATGAGAATCTAAAAATTTCTAGTGGGCCAACAGTGTTACGAAATTATCCATATATGCAAATGGGGATTTCGAGTCATGAATTTGTGATTCCCAAATCTCAAACATTATATCTGACAAAAATGTGAGGAATTGTCTCATACTATATTAAAAAAATGGTTTCCAAGATGATATTGTCAAGGATTATGTGAATATAGGAGGTCACTCCAAGGGACGAATGTGCCCCTGGTTGGAACCCTTTTGTGTGAGACTTTATGCATATCCAACTGGGTGTATTACTACATATTCAAACAAAAACATCCTCTGACTAATAGGTATTTTAGGTGGGATACTTATGAAAAGAAAACTGGAGCGTATTACTGTATACTCAGACAAAGGTTTCCTCAGGATTTTGTAATTCTATTTTTGATGGCCATATAGAGATTGTAGATATTTTTATTTCTCAATACCATGAAAGGAATGAGTCTAATAATGAAGGAAACATTTTTTTAGCACTTTCCATGAATTTAGAAGCCATTCCTACATGAATTTGGTCTATCTAGTGGAGGGGAAGTTTTGTTTTGAACAATATCTTGAAAGGGAGGGGACCTGGAAGAAGTCCAGAACCTCCCACCCTCATTAGGGCTATGTCCATTAATGAAGGGACAAACATTTTATAGTTTTTATAGTGGTGAGGCTTATAATAGAGGATCTCTGCATCAATATGTGTCTTTATTGAATGAGAATAATTTAATATGCATTTCTTTGGGGTTATGTGGTAGACGACCAAGATCAGGAGCAAGGATCTTCTCTGGTGAAGGTTGAAGCATCTTTTAGTTTAATGTCATGCAGCTGGGGCATGGACTGTATAGTTTTACATCATACAAAAAGTACATTGAGAGATAAAATTTATGTTCATTTATCATTGATTTAAGGATTAAAATTTTTCCATTCCATGTTGATATGACTTAGAACATTCCACTATCTTTAGGTATGATGGGGGGAGGTTGTAAGTTGTAATATGGGGGTCTCTAGATCTAAAAGGTGATATGAAAAAAATATGAATGGAATCACTGTAAAAAACATTAAAATAAAGGGTTATTCATAATTTAATTAAGGTTTACAAATATAGAGGTGTTATCCCTTAGAAATGAATGTTCCACTAGTTTAAATACCCTTTTTGTGAGTGACTTTATACAAATATATATGGGTCATATTACTAAATATAAAAATAGTGGAATCCTATTACTGACATGCCCTTTTGGTGGGTGACTTTATGCAAGGAAAACTTGGATGTATTTATAAATAGTTAAAAAAAGGTATCCTTGGGAATATGACATTCCATTTCTGATGAGTGAAGAATGTTTATAGAGATTTAGGTTTCCCTAGGCATAGAGTTTGGGTTTCTAAGGATAGTGCCTAAGTTATGGAATGTGAATTTCATGTAACGACCACTTAAGAATTTAAATGAATGTTTCCAATGTTGTTCTGACCCATATGGATGGAATAAAAAATCATTGTGGTTGGGCCCATGATATAGGATAAGGGCATCACTATATATTCTGTTGAAACGTGAATTAATCCATATGTAGTTTTATAAATAAACTCCCTACACTGATTGAATTTTTGTGTGGAGAAGGTTAATTTTTCATTATTATAGCTAGTCCTAAGACATAGAATCCATGCATCACTATTTTCCTTATCAAAGATGCAATGAAGTCATATGTAGTTCTTTGAAATCATGTAGTTTAAAATCATTCTACCAGGACTCACTGTGTAATTCAACATCTTTCAATGAGGAAGAGGGAGAATTATAACATTGAATAAGTGGTAAATCAACCATGTAGTTCAATTTCATGTGGTAATGATGAATCATGCAGTTTCACATCAAGTGACCAGGATGATATGGTTCCTTTTAGTTTTAAATCATATGACTAGTACCACTATATTATGGAAATTATAGGTAAAATGAGTCCTATCTGAACAAAGATGTTCCAACATACTTTGGTTGTGATGGAAGAAATTATAAACCAATATCACAAGGGTTATCATATTAGGAGAAGTGACATGGGGGATTCATGCATGAAATAAATTTGAACCATGTTCAAATAGAGGGATCTAGCACAATGTCGTTGGGGATTACAGAGATAAAAGGGGTTTCTATAGAGGACAAACATTCCACTGGTGGACAATCCATTTTGTTGGGAGACATTTTTAAAATAATAATGGGGCTTATTACTACATTTTCAAACAACTAAATCCCCTAACTGATAGGACCATTTTGGTTGAAATCTTTATGAAAATCCAATGGGGGTATTACTGCATATTCGTACAAAGGAATCCTCATGTATTAAAAATTCCATTGTCGATAGCTAAAGGAATTTTATGAGGATTTAAAATTTACCAGTATTATGTGTGTGATGTGTGGAAGGAATATATTTGAGAATAAAGGAAGCATTAGGACTAGTATTGACCATAGAGTGTGGAGTCCCCTGTATAGATATGACTCATATGTGGGATGATACATTTTTGTTTCCTAGATGGACTCCTGAATGAGGGAACCGAAATTAAGATCTCCCACACAGATCATTATTTATACACCGGATAGGGGGAATTCTTCTATAGCCTGTGGATAGGCCTAGGACATGACGTCTCAATGTCACTACATATCCAATTTAAATGAGAATAAAAAATAGGTAGTTCTTTAAAGGAGGTGTGGTGGGAGACCATCATAGTGGATTGTGATCCTATCATGTGCAGATCAAAATGTTACATAGTTTAACATCTTGCGACTAGGATATAAATCATACAGTTTTACGACATGCAGTAAGAAAATTTTGGTGTGCCATTTAAGATCTTGAAATCAGGACCATGTTAACCCTGTCATGAACTGATTCACCTTGATCATGCGGGGAAACATTTTCAAAAACTCCTAATACCATGTGAGAAATGTTTGATGTTAGAAACAAGAAGTAGTAAAGGTTTATTTTACTACACATAAGTGATCTGAGAAAATGACTGGGGTATTTTGATCTTGTGGTGGTCAGAATAGGATATATGATCTCAGCAATTCTATGTATCTCATATAAATGAGAATCAATTCATATGTAGTTCTAAGAATCCTTAACATCGAATGATAAGAATAATTACCGTGTTGATTAACATCATGTGGTAATGACATAGGTGATTCAACATAGTAGACGAATATTGAATATTGATCACGGAATGGAGATCAAGGCATCACTATATATCCTGTAATAATAAGAATCAATCCACATATAGTTCTTAAATAAGTTCCCCACATTAATCAGGTTTAGTTATAGGGAAAATCAGACTTTTTTTAATTTTTTTTAATGATGAATGGCACCAAGATATAAGGTCTAGAGATCACTGTATATCCCATCGAAATGAGAATATACTCACATGGAATTCTAAATTGAGGTATATTAGGAGAGAAGAACCAAGATTTGTGATCCATTTATGCACAAAACTAAATGTTATGCAGTTTTATATCATGTAACGAGGATGTATACCATGCAGTTTTTCATTTTTCAGTAAAGAAATTGTCATAAAGTTTAACATCTGGTGACTTGTACATTGGGATATATAGTTTATAGACTAATAAATCAGAATTTTGAATATTTTAGTTTTTGGTTTTATGACTAGGACCATCCGGTGTACCTTTTAAGGTCATGCATCCTGGACCATGATTATATTCGGTTTTATGTTATGAAGTCAGGATAAAGGGAACCATACAGTTTAACATCATGTGGAAAGGACTCTAGTGTCACATATTTTTTATGTCACACTATAAGGACAAGGTATTTTATAGTTTTACATCATTTAGCAAGGATTTTTATATCATACAGTTTAGAATCATGTGGAATGTAAGTTGATGCCATGTTGTTTTACGTCATATCATAGGGATGAGTGTGTTGTGTCATTTTATATCATGAGGAAATGATGTGTATTTCATGTAGTTTATCATTGTGTGACTAGGAAGAAGATGTTATGTAGTTTAACATATTTCATCACATATATGTGGCTTCTTTATAATAAAAATTATTTCTTAAAAATCCATGAATTGGTATGGGTCATGAAAAGATCTTCATCCATAAAAATACAAGAATAAGATCCATTAGAATGGACCTTGTGTATGGAATAAGGTCCATCACATTTTGTCGCAAGAATTTTAGGATTCCTCCCTAGTATCATCAAATTCATGAGGACAACTACCAATTCTCCATGGGTAAATGAGTGGGGGTAGACATTCTTATTAAAATCCTATGCTATATGATTTTGGTGGACTTACAAGTGATGAAAGGTATGCAGTCTTTTCTCATTGAGTCAGCCCAATTCATCCAGTCGTTTTTAGGATTTATTTTCTACAGATATCTGATAACATATGGAAATGCTGAGCGAGGGAAATTAGAATTAAATGGGTAAAACATCTTTTATCCCATATACCAGTGAATATAAGGCTTCCTAAGTGATGGTCTGGGTTGTAGTCCAATAATCACACAAGGAATGCCAAAGTTTTTTTGGAAAATACTTTTTTGTTTTTATCCTCCATATTAAAGAGAATTTTTGATTGGGTCTTTTTGAATGCCTCTATAAATCCTTTAGTTTTTTTAATATTAAGAGGAATGGTTAGATTTGATATTTTACTTTAGATATAGACTCTCTAACTCGGCAGAATAGAAATTTGTTCAATTTTCAGTCAATATTGTATGAGAGACACTAAATTTGGTAATGATGTTGTCTTTCATGAAACAGATAATTATTTTGGTCTTGAAAACTTTTAGAGGTATTACCTCATCCCACATGGATAAGAAGTTGGTATCATTAAATATGTACTTGAACTTCTTGGATGTTGCTAGGGGATATGGCCATACGACATCCAATCCCTATATAAAAAATAGTCAGGTGTATTTAGCTATGTTTAGAAACTCCAATGGTTGATGGATGAATTTGGAATTAACCTTGAAGGAATGCCATTTCTTGGTGACTTTGAAAAAATCTATTTCATTGATGGAAAAAATTATCCTAGACTCTGAATTAGAAGGGAAAGACTAAACCCTAACTGGTTGGAACCATAGGCACCTATTTGTTCTTATTTCATGATAGCTAAAGTATCTTCTATGTTAATGAATCTGAGATGTAATCCATCTAAGCTTATTTTTTAGATGAAATTCTAGTGATTTTGGCCATCATAGACTCTAAAGTTGGTTGTCTGTCATCAAATTTTATATTTTATGGATTTATCTGATGAGATCACTCCATTTTTAAGGTAGTAAAATATGGTAATCATCCATCTGGTTGTAGGGCCTTCGGGTTTGGGTAAGGAGTTAATCTCATTTATTTACCCCATGTAAACCTGAGAAAAGGGAAGCACCAACTGAAAGTGTACAATGCTAATAATTATTTCACCTAAATATATATATTCTAAATTAACGGATGCATTTTCTAATGAATCTTTTTAGAAATTTTTTGATCGTCGAACATGATTCAATTTTTGGATCTAAGGTAAATTCTTCCATTAACCCATAGACATAGTCAATCATATGGAATAAATCCTATTTTCCTATAGAATAATCCCCATTGATCTTCTTGATTTCTAACTCTAAATCACCTTTCACATTTAACCAGTCCATTGGTATTTGAAGTTCTAGTTCTAGCCCAAATTTGATATTCTAATATTCTAAATCATTATTTATGAAACCTTATAATAATAGGAAGAAGTAGGGAATTACTACCTATGATGGATAGGTATGAATGACTCCCAAACCAACATTGCTGATCTTGGGGTCTAACATTCTCTTCCTTATTGGGATTCTAGATGTGCCATAAAAATAAATTTCCCCTATCTGAGGTTTATCTTGAATAGATAAGACCTCTTCATTGGGTAATTATATAATTGAAGATGTTGTTTCTATAGGTGGATGTTCTTCAAGGAAGTCATCCTAATATTGGACTTTCACTACTTTCTGAGGCATAAACTAAATTTCAAATTTCTATAAGATCACTACCCACTATGAAAAATTTATAGTCAACATAGGATAACAAATGATGTATTTGATCAAGTTGTTGTGAGAGACAGAATGAACCTCATGGTGCTACAGATAGTTCCTTAGCTACTGAACAATTAAGATTAATGACAGAAATCTCTTCTCAGTATTTAAATAACATTTCTTAGTGTCAAGAATATTTCAACAGAGATAATAAAGGCTATTCCCTTATCGATGTCATTATTTTGTGCAATGAAACCACCAAGTGATTGTTCCATGAAAATCACACACACACAAAAAGTGGTTTCCATTAACTAGGAGACATCATAATTTGTGGACTCAAGAGATATTTCATGAGACTATCTAATTCTTCCTAAAAATCATAATTCCCTATATATTTGACCCACTTTTATATAAACTGGTTAAGTGAAACCATTTTAATGTGAGGATTTATATAAAGTACCGAAAGTAGGCAAGGTGTCCCTAAAACTCTCTCAACTCATTATGGTTTTGAGGCGGTGAAATATTAAGGTTATCCTTGGTATTATCAGGGCTGACTCTGGTTCCATTATGGCATATGAAAAATATGAGAATATTTTTTGAGGTCACGTAAAATCTCATTTCAATGGATTCATCTTTAGGATATACTACCACTGTTTGTTGAAGATGATATTAAGATCATCTAGGTGATCATAACATTTGTTATACTTAACCACCTAATTTTTTATGTATCATTAGACAAATTTCCCCAAAAGAGTTTAAAGATATTATGCATGTCCCATTGGTTTGTGGCATCTAAATTATTCAATATAAAGGGAATTACCTGATAGCAAAACACTCCCTAGGGGTCCTAAAGGCAGTGTATTCTTAATATTTTGGGGCCATTTGGATTTTTTATACCCTGAATTATTATGTATGAAGGAAAGGTTCGGATATCTATTTGTAGGATCAAACATTAGTTATATGATTGGGACTTGGATGTATTCCTTTATATAATTCTGATTCAGATCATTAAAATAAATGCATACCCTGATTTTACCATTCTTCTTATTTACATGGATTATATTGTCTATAAAATTCTGATATGTAACTTCTTAAATGAAATTGGCTATAATAATCTTGCCAACTTCAGCCTCAATTTGAGCAGGGTGAGTCGGGTGTGTGCTTGTGGCTTCATATTTGTAGCCCCGAAAATTTTCTAGTAAGCCAAGGTGGTAAGAAGACACCTCAATATTGAGATCTAAGAGTTATTTGTAATTATAGGAAAACACATCCCTTTTCTAATTTACAAAGGATTTATATTCCTATAATTCCTTTGAAGACATGGAAAAACTAATAAATGTGGATTTTGGGTCCTCTATTATACCCAGATCTATTTTCCGGGGCTTATCAATGGTGGTAGATATGCCTTCCTCAAATGTATGAGGTACAACCCTAAGGTCTTCATCATCCTCCTCTCCGTCCTACTCTTCCTTGTCCTCCTCTTCCATGTGCTAAGGGGATGTTTGTGATATATAAAATTCCTTGTACTTAGGATAGGGGTTAAGATTTTGATATCCAGGAGATAAAGTAGCCTGTTATGACCCAACAGACTATGCAGCTCTCTTTGAAGCTCCAAAGGGGATATGAGAGGTAGATAATGAGTATCTTCACTCTCTATTGGTGACATTATAACTCCTTCAGATTCAGATGATAAATTAGGGAGTCATTGAAGATTAGGCAATGGAATGATGGTATTTTGATCCAAACTAATTCAACTTTTTAGAGAGTTAATGACTTTTTGAACACTATTGGGATTATAGGTCACAATAGATATCATGAAATCCACTATACATGTGTCTAAATATTCACTAATTTCTTCGATCTAATTGATGGAAAACACATACTCTTCATTGAGTTGTTTGAAGGGATTGACCGAGGTCATTTCTAGACCGTTCAGGGCATTGATTCGAGAATCTTCATCATTCATGGGATTCTTACCATCCCTCTAGTAGAATCTCACATCGATTTTTATGATTAAAGGGATTCAAATGGGGATATAACACTATGAAACATCCCAATTTGTTAATTGATTCAATAATTGAGACATTGGTGGTATGATGATTTTATTTCCATATGTTGATGTAACTAAGGACTTCCAAGTATAATGTTGAGGGCCATATCTGGTTGAAAAACTATAAATTTATATTTGGATATGAGGTCCTTGAAATTGGTCTGAAGATTGATTCTACCAAGTGGATTTTTCTCTCTCTTATTGTAACCCAATAGAGTCTGAGCAGAGGGGGAAAATGGGAATTGTTATAACCTAGATGAAAAAGTATTTAGAATGGAATTATGTTGGACCTTGATCCGTTTTTAGTGAAACCAGTTTTATATCAACATCATTTATCCTCCCAAAAATATAAAATGGTTCTAATGTGTCCCAATATAATGGGGTCTTAGAATTTCTCCCATAAAGGGATGATAAAATTAAATTATATGGGATAAATTTCTTTTCAATATACATCAGTAGAAGAAACCTCATCTTTAAACTCCTAAGGGATCAATAAATCCTTTATGAGCACTTCATGGATGTCCTTTAATAAACAGAGAGTATCCAAAATCGAGAGCTTGTCTAGAAACATGACCAATTGATTTATAATATCATACTTCTGAGCTCGAGATGTGTTCCTTAAGACATGAGGCTACTTTTTTTAAAACACATTAGGGTCCAATGTTATTTAGGTGGGAAGATTTCCCCTTGAAATATGGGTTGAAGAAATTATTATATTTTTGTGGTTAGGTCAAGTGGGACTAAATACTCATTGAGATTGATTAGGAAGTTGTGTCCCCCTATTAGTTTGTCTAAGATAATCAGGTTATGATGAATCAAATCATTGGTGGAAGAACATTCTAGATCCTACTGTTTCCACTTGAGAGATCTCCCATGAGTTTGGAGGGAATATACATCCTGAGTGGGGATGTAGCCGGAGTGTTGATTTCTATTGTAGTCATGTCTTCCCTGGTATCCTCAACTCTTCCGACCTCTTACCTTAATTCCCTAATTGGATGCAGGGTATTCAGGTTCATGAACATATTCAACATAATATAAAGGATCCTTTAAGTGAATTATGTTAATGGATTTGTATATTAACTCCTCATATGATGAGAATTCCATCTGGTCGGCTTACTATGAGGGTACCTTTTGGCCAGGAAGTGCCCGTTCTCTTAGTACTATAGGAATGAAGTCTAAGAGAGTAAAATACAACTTTTTTACTTAGCATAGTTTCATCTTCCTATTTTTTTTCTCACCCTTACAACCCTATCGGTTTTTAGAATACTGGACTTTAGTGGGTTGTGGTGTTCATGGAGTCAACTATTCTATATAAGATACATATGGGGGAATAGTTTGTTTCTTCAAATATTCTTAGAGAATAGCATGATTATGGTAGATTTTATTTATGACCATCCAATCATTTATCTTCTATGTACCTTTTAAATTAAATTCCATTCATTCACTCTCCCCTTATGAATTGGTGGAAGAAACAAATTCTACTTGAATGAGTGGTTTTTCCAGCTTCACTTTCCAAGAGTCAACCATTTTTTATATGATGTAATTGAAACATAACATTCATGTATGGTGTATCCCAATGTATGGTGGATGGGGGAATAGTTATGGATATCTTCGAGACCATCCTAGTCAAGACTCTAGGAATTTTACAATGTGGTTATATTTTTCTCAAGATCATATATTAAGTAACCAGGGAGTTGATCATCTTAGAAAGAATAAAAATTGTTCTTCAGCTCTGAAATATATTTTTTTCCTTTACTCTTTTTTCTCATCTTGATGAGGAGGGAATTTTTTTTTATGCTCAAGAGGGGGAACCACATGATATGGTGTGGTATTTTGGATTGGGAGTAAGTGTAGGGGGAGGATTAAGAATGACAGGGGAAACCTATTCTTTTCTTATTCTATTCACCAAAAAATGATGGAACAAATCACTACATAGCATTGGTTCATGAGATATATCCTTGAAATCTGTAAGTAATTGAAACTAGACCCTAGAACCCTAATATATATTTAATAGGTATGAGATGTTTTCACAACCTTTCATGATTATTCTCTATGAAAATGGAAAAAATATTATTCAAGAAGCTATAGGATTAGGGAGTATGTTAACACCTACCACAGAGAAATGAAATCAAATACCCACTAATTATCCCACTTTTTTCAGTTTTAGAGGTCAAGGACCATTGTCTTAGGTAGTGTTCAACTGTATTAGAAGATAAAATTATGGTGAATATCTTCCTATCCTATAATTGACCAAGCTAAAAAACTGATGTACCACACAATGGCTTGTCCGTGTTGTGCTTTCATAAAGAAAAAAAGTTTCATTGTTTATTTTTATATAGAGGTAGGTACTTAAATTCATTTACCCTCTTCCTTAGATGATTCTCATTGATTTGGAGGAACTAGAACAATCATATGATTTCATGAATTCATTATGATACTCTAGATTCGATTACTCACACAACCTTCAATAGCTTTAGTGTGGAATGTATTATAAAGAAAAAAATTTCCTCCTACTCCTCTATATTTTACTCTTGTTCTGTAGTGTTTTTAGGGGTGTTATTAAAAAAATTCACTAATGAATATCACATTTTTTGTATTTCAGAATCTTCTTTGAGATATTGATTTTGTTTTCATCTACTAAGAGGCCTCATCCATCCCTATAATAGTCTTATAGGAATTTATTAAAAAAGAGTGATCTAAATGAAATATCCATAAATTTTCTCACGATATTTACTAGTGAGAACACCATGTCATGACATAGGATGATCTAGGAAGATCTATTTTTCAGTATTCCCCCTAAACAAGAGAAGAATAACTTTTATTGAAAAGTTGGTTATTGAGGTAAAAAATCCCTCAACCCTGTGAGATGGGGATATTCCTATTCTGTCTTCAAAACCATTAGAGTGTGTTTTTTGGACCCTAAAAGTTGTGGTAAAAAATCCCCTAACCCTGTGGGCTGGGGTTTCTCATGGACCATCATGGCTGCTACAACCATGATTTATTTTTTTAATTCTATGGAGCCATATCCGAACATGAGTTAGATGCATGGTGAAAAACTCACCTGAGATAACTTTTTTTGTAGAAATTTGTGATATTTGAAACATTTTCACCATCTTATGGTTTACTTCCCGTAATTGGGATTATTTTTTATATTTTTTGAATTTTTATGTAAAATTATTTCGATAACTCGCTCTCTCCTGGGTCAATGTTTTTAAGAGTTGTTCAAGGATGGTTTTTGTTGAGAACACAAGATATCACAAACTAATTTTTTTTTTGAATATGACATAAATATATGATATTGAAAGATGTTAACTTTAGTAGGGTTTTTTGATTGGGGATAGAAGTGATGTGAAACTCCCCATGCTCACCCCATCCTCTTATGAAAATAATAGATGGGATATTTGTGATTAGATGACACTAATATTTTAACTTGTTGAGACATGTGTATTGAAGTGATCCCTATTGTTTTCCTAATTTCATGTGTAATACAGCTATGATGTAATCTATGTCAATTTGATGGTGAATCCCTTTTATTACATGAACATGGATTTGATAATATTCATAAGTTAATACCATTTATTTTAAGTAATGAAGTGTATTCCATACATTGAGGTAGATTTAATACTCAAAATTTTCCATCAAAAACTCTAGAATGATGTATTGGGGAGTGTATAAATTCCAAAACATGACTGGTATATTGTCCTTGGATAACTATATCCTCATATTAAACTCGTCTTTATCATAATTTTTCAGATGATGCTTAACCTGGTCTGACCAAAGTAGTCATTTCCTAGATTCTTTATTGTAAATAGCAAGATCGATAGGGACTATTTCCTCTATCACACAGAAGGCAAGAAATCCAAGGGTTTTTTAGAGAAAAACATTTTCCTTGGGCTACCTTCCAACTCAGAAAGGATGTAACTTGACAATTATGAGGCATCTGGTATGACTAGCCACATTTTCCCAAGTGCCTCATAATAGGAGGAATTTCTCATAAAAAAATATGAAAGGAGAGTACATTCTTGTCAAAGTAGATCACTACTGTGGGGGGAACTTTTTAGTGAATTATACCATGGGAAGGAGTCATCTATCTGCAAGGATATGTCCTATAGTGTATACCATTAGGAGGACCTTTAGGGAAAACAACAACAAGGGGAGAACCTTTTTACTATTTGATCTTATGGCCACATTGATTGCTTACTTACTTATCATCACGAGATGGGATCTTGAGATCAATCAGGTCATAAATTAAGTCTTCATGGAATGATTTCTAGGGAGTACCTATGGAACTGTTGCTTCTATTTTCATAATTTGATAATAGAAAAGTAGGAACCCATTCCAATAAATATAAGTGTTTGTGAGATTCATGAACTCCATTGTTAATAAGTATGGGATTTTAGAAGAGATATTAATTTTCAATATCATTTGGTGAGGGTTATTTTTTATTCCTTCTTGTAGGTGACTATGATACTTTATGGGGAAATAAGTATTCACATGAGGAAGCTTATTTTATAGGTCCTATATTACGGCCCAAATTTTCTGGCTAGTCTCCCGAATTTCAGTAGGGGTGTGTGTCTACCATGGGGTGGCCACTAGTGTATAATGATGAACATCACCTGGAACATGAGTATTGTATTAATCTAGTTATCCATATATCATGGGGAAGTTTGGCCCACGACCCTCCTGGATGAGAGATGATTCAAATGTATGCTCCATAGTGATATGATAACGAGTCACCCCAAATATGGGAAAAATCATTTCTACCCCACTACGACTACCTATCCAATTATATTATCCTGGATGGTTTGTAGAATGTGGGGAGGAATTTTTGTCTTCCCATTCACCATTTTCAAGACGCTCTTGCTAACTTCAGTGACTAGAGGGAGGATATATTTCCATTTTTTTGATAAAGAAGGGTTTTGTTCCTACTTCTATTATCCATTTATTTCCATTATATAATGATAGTAATTAGGTGTGAGGGAATATATGTTGGACTTACCTATTTTTTTTGGGGTTTTATAGATCATTTCCCAAATTTCTATGAGATGATACCACTGCCAAGCTTGATGGGCGTGGACTAGTGTGTTCACATGCTCACGGTCTGCAAATGAATTTGAATTTTGGGATTTTTGGGTACGGGAAGGTTTTTATAACTACTCATGATTTTCCACTACATTTTTTTGTTACGCTTCACAAGATGCTGGCAGTTGAGTTTGCATATAGGATTGGTTGGTGTGGGACATTTTTGGTTCCTGCTCTCTATTTTCCACCAATATTTTTATGATATTTTATAGTGTGAAAGAGGTGTATCCTTGTTACATTTTGACCACACGTTGAACATGGTAGGATATCTTGCATGTCTGGGTCTGGGAGATATTGGCTAGGTTCTTCAGGACGGAACCCTCATCATGCTGAAGGTGACCTATCCAGAGGTGTTGAAAAGTATGTCTAATGGAAAGAGACCTTTGGAGGGATGCATGTGTATTTTGTGTAAGGGAATTTGGGTCCTCTTGATCTACCTCCCTAAGATAATAGGGGAGATGATTTCTTTATTCAAGGAATAACCTCCCAAAATGTTTAGAGATGGAAATTGGTTCCATCTACTTATGGACTACCAGACACCATTGGATGGATGAAAAGTGGGGCCTCATAAGCTAGAGGTCCTATTGATCTGCCTCCAGGGTCAAGATAGTACCATTTTGGAAGTACTCCTGAACCAGTGCATTTGAGACCCAACAATGAAGATGTTGGGTTGGTGATGATATCCTTTTTTATTTGAGGATCCATCTTGAATGCTAGTAATTGCATACATCTGCTTGAACAGATGAGACACCATTATATATGAGGGAGTTCTAAGAGAAAATTCCTAAAATATATGTGAAATATAGGAACATGGAATCCTCTTAAAATAATAATATCAATAAATTAACACATTCAAAATTGATTTTTTGGATCCATATTTGTCCCTCTCTAATTTGTATGAGTGTGAAGGGGCTTAACATGTGGGTGGCACAATCATCTTGGTTAAGGATTTGCATCGAGCTCACCATTTTTATTTCCCCATAAAAATTTTGTACCCCTTTTGATTTATTGTGGGGGGTGGGGTTTAGATTTGTAAAATCATTCATGTTAGGTTAAATATCACTAGATTGTTTCCAATAGGTTTTTTTCATGCAACCGAAATCACCCATCTGTTTCCTTATTCATGTTGTTTCACAACCCTACTTTCCAAATGTAGTCGAATATTGGAAAATGGTCCAAAAATTCTTAGAGACCCACATTATTTATGGGGACGATAGGTCATGATCATCACACCTTTTTGGGGGGAACTATTTCCTACTTCAATACTTTCTTATAGATTTAATATATACTTTTTAATCCTTTATTAAATACCATGTATAACTCAGGTCTCCCTATATTAACATTAATTATTAGCTTGTGTTGATTATAGAATCATATGTATGTATCCTATGTTCTCTATCAATGGGGATATCGTTATATATTTGAGGTTCTTTATCAATGTTACCCTATTGTATGTGAACTATATATTCTTTAGTAATTTATTATTATGATGATGGTTTTAAGACATGTAGTAGGGAACTATGGAATTTATCATCATCTGGGGAGACGGGAGTTATTTTGATATTGTGATCGGACCCATGATATCAGATTATAATGTATCCCTATTAATGGAATAAGAACCCATGAGGTTCAATTCCACTTAATGAGGCACCTAATACCTTTTAAGGTAATGTGTAGGGGAAAAACCATGTATTTTAATGTTTTGTAGAAAAGACATCTACGAGATAGATGCCAAGCTAATGGTTGTTGTGAGACTTATGTTGAACCATCCCAAGGAACTCAGATGGAGTGTGGCCTCCTAGATTGGTAAATACCCTAATGGGAATGCGGGATAAAGAGGATTGGTGTGGATTTTGGGTTTTAGTTTTGGACCTCATAGAGGCTTCCAATTTATCCAACTTGGTTGTGAATCAAGCCCACATAGATCGCTGCCTTAAAGGAACCACGCCTATGGAGGATGACTGAAGGTTTTTATGATAAGGTGAATGTAGCCCTTTTAAAGTATATGACATGGTTTTGGGGCATACTCCATGGAGGATTCCCATTTGTCTTGACCCATGAGGAATGTTTTGAATCATTGTGATTTAGAGGTTTGGCCAGGGCTTACACCTAGGAGGATAAACTTAGTTATGATGAGGATGATTGGGGATTATACTAAATAGGAGGCCCGAATGATGGATACATTGCTTTTAGGAACCATGCCTATGGAGGAACACTGAAGGAATATGATATAGATATCTGGAAAAGGATTCTCTATTGATACATGCATCTGACCATGTGGATGTCATGATCATCTCTAACCTCTAATCCCACATGATTCATTCTCATGTGTGAGAAATATGTGGAGGAATAAGAGATGGAAAACCACACGACCCTTATTATACTATTAAAATAGTTTGGGGATACCAAAGAAAAAGAAATGTATTTGATGTTCCCATATCATTTCCCTTTTTAATAACCAAGACAGTCACATCTGACTACCCATCTAGATATGTCCCTTTAAAAAGGCCAAGGTATTACTCCAGGAGGGATGCCCTGCTCCTATTCTAGATGAAGAGAGGAGGATTAGTTAGTAATCCCCATAACAGGTAAAATAAAAGCATGATCCCCACCCCCTCACTGTCTGAAATGGGAGGTCCTTGGTCTTAGAGATGAGAAGGGGAGAAGATCCTCACCCTCGTATCTCAGATAGGGAGGTCCCTATCACTTCCCCTAGGATTTGGGTCCTCATGATCGAAGGGATACATAACGGAACACACCACAATGACCCTACACGTATCATGGGATAAGTGTAGGACATCCCTGATTGAAGGAATGCATAACCTAATGGGAGACACACTATCATATATCTATAAAAAGTTATGAAAGACCAAAGGCTTTTGTGGAGGCTTAAATTTGCCCCCCCCTCAGATGAGGGATCCATATAAAGAGGATACTTCCCATTATTTTCTTGAAATAGTGTTTAGAAGGTGGATCATGTAGGTCAGGGATGGGTGATAAGATAGTGCTTCACATAGGGTAGACCCAGGAAGAACTGGATGTTCGTTACACATGGTAGGCCTACGCAAGCTGGAGATGCATTGGGAGTTGGAAAACCTAGGAAACAACACTTGGGTGAGGCCTTTATCTAGGAACCAAGGGTTTCTTCATGTGTCCTGGGAAGGGTCTCACATAGGTCCCAGGTTTGGGAAAATAACTTCATGCTGGTGCTTTTCAACTAGGGGGAGGGTGAACACACAAATATTTCCTATGTTTTAGACCATGGAGGTACTTTTATCCCACTATCTCCCTTAGTTCACTCTTATATAGAGTTTTGGAGAGCTTCCTAAAATGTTTTAAGGGCCTAGGAAAAGGGTCAACATGATTAGATATCTATGTTTTGATCCTTTTGTCCTATTCATAAAATGAGGAGCCCCATGGTCCTATTTATAGGAAAAACACAAGGCCCTTGGAAAAGGAAGCGGCTCACACAGGTACCGTGCACAGTTGTCTTACACAGGTTCCTCGCACATGGGTGGTTGCACCTTCTAGGTTGTGTAATTGGGATTGTGTGAGCCTCTTATTGCACATTCTTGGTATATGAATATTGATTTGGGTGATTTCCCTTGATCCTTCTTAGGGAACTTCACCTCTTTATTTCATGAGGTTTTTCTTATTAAATATTTTCATCCCCATGTGACAAAAAAAGAGTGTCAAAAACCCTAATAACCCATAATAAAACCTCCCAAACCTATAAACACTTAAAACCCCAAATAAACTAAATATGTTAGTAACCCTTTGAAACCCTAAAAACACAAAAAACCCTTAAAATCCCAAAAAACACTAAAGAACTAAAAATCCCTAAAAAGATAAAAACACCTAAAAACCCCAAAAAACTGTAAAAACTAAAAAAAACATAAAACCATTCAAAAATAAAAATACTAAAAACCCAAAAAATCCCTAAAATACCTTAAAACCCCTAAAACCCCCAAAAAATCATAAAAACCCCTAAAAACCTTAAAAACAATAAAAACCCATAAAAACCACAAAAAAAAAACATAAAACCATTTAGACCCCTAAAAATGTTAAAAACATTAAAAGTCTATAAAAACCTAAAATACTCAATAGAAACCAAAAACCTTAAAAATCCATAAAACCACTAACAACTAAAAAACCCCTAAAAATCCCAAAAAACCCTAAAAACCTAAAACCATAAAAATCCTAAAAATTTAATAAAATCCATAAAAATAAAAAAAACCCATTAAAATCCTGAAATATTTGAGGAAAACATTAAAAACCATAAAAAACAAAAATCCCCTAAAAACCTAAAATATTCAAAAAATTATAAAAAAATATAAAACCCCTAAAAACCCTAAGACCCCTCAAAATCACTAAAAACCCTAAAAACCCTAAAAAAATCTCTAAATATCCCGAAAAACATAAAAACCCAAAAATACTAGAAAACTCCAAAGAAAAAAAATTAAAACATAAAAACACATTAAAACAAATAAAAATAAAAAATCCCCTAAAAACTAAGAAAACCGTAAAAATCCCGAAAAACCATAAAACCCTTAAAAACCATAAAACCCCACAAAAACTCTAAAAATAAAAAAAAACTAAAAACCCTTTAAACCCCTAATTTGTGTTTAGAAAAACTCTAAAAAACCTTAAACCCCTAAAAAATCAACCCAAACCATAAAAACCCAAAAAATCAATTAAAACCCTAACCCCCCCCCCCCCCAAAAAAACTCCTCAATATCCCTAAAAATCATAAAGTACCATAAAAACCCTAAAATCCCTAAAAAACTATAAAATTGTAAAAAACCTTAAAACCCTGAAAATACCTAAGAAAACAATAAAGAACTAAAAACACTCAGAACCCCGAAAAAACCTAAAAAATGATAAAAACCCTAAAAAACTAAATACCCTCAAAATCCCTAAAAAACCTGAAAACCATAAAAATCCTAAATATCCCAAAAAGTACCCAAAAACATAAAAAAACCTAAGAAAACTTAAAAACCTAAAAACACTTAAAACAACTAAAATCCCAAAAAAAATACTAAAACCCAAAGAGACTATAAAAATCCTAAAAACCACCAAACCCCATAAAACCATGAAAACCCTAAATACCCATAAAAACCTAAAACTGCTAAAAACTATAAAAACCATTTAAACCCATAAAAAAATTAAAACCCTCTAATAAATATTAAACTCTCTAAAAACTCAAAAAACCCCTAAATACCCAAAAAACCCATAATAACTATAAAAACCCTATAAAATATAAAAATCGTAAAAAATCCCTAAAAACCATTAAACCATAAAAACCATAAAAACCCTATGAAAAACATAAAAATCTAAACCCCCACAATATCCTAAAAAATAACACTATTAGAAACTGCCTTTATCCCCATGGATCTATAGACCTGGTATAAAGAAACTGTGGATATTGATTTTCAACCCAAACCGGTACATATAGTTTTAAAAACCATTGATATAGGTTGAGCTATACCAATTGTTTTTTTAATTGTGGGTATATCCCTTTAAAAAGGTCGGCTTTCTCAGGATCCCCCTCCCCTCCCACCTCATTCAAACCCTTATTCTCTCCTATCCCATTAACCAGAAAATCCCCCTTCCCTCCGCTTGTTATTTTGGTGTCCCTCTTCCCTACTCAGGAAATTTTGGAACCCCCTCCCCTATTTTGGTGACATTTCACCCATTGGCCAAGTGTTATTCATCCTTTTGTGGTATATTTTTTTGTTTCGATATTTGATGGGTTATATTTCCTACCATCGACTTATTCTTTATCTTGACATCATCCATTTTAATGGGAATGAGTAACTTTAATAAATCTACATTGAGTCAACATATGTCTTTGTACTTTTTTTGGATATTGTAAAAAGTAATCTCTTTTGACTATAGTTTTTTAATATTTTTTAAAAGTGTTTTACATTATGAAAGAATGATTTTCCATTTATTTTATTTACTTTGTGGTAATATGATTTTACAGTGGTATTTTATCATTCAACCCTATTTTCGACCACTATAGATTAGGTTACTATGCTTTATCATATATGGGATCCTTTTTTAATAATCAAGGATTGGGTCAAAAAACACAATTATTACAATCAAAATAGTTTTAAACTATGACTGTACCTAATAATGGAGATTTTTAAATTGAGAGAACAAATGAAACCCATATATTAAATTTTACTCTATGGAGGAGTTAGAAACCTTAACATTAAAATAATGGATTGAGAGATAAGTCATGTTGAAGATACTAAAGTAATCAATTTTGGAAGGTAATCCAAATTTAGGATATTTTTTTAATTTTTTATTTATTAATTTAGTTTACATGGTTGGATTCCCTTAGTCATTGAACTAACATTTTATTTTTCAAAAGTAACTTGAAGAAACTTCAACGACTATATAAGTATTCATGAATGAGATCCATTATAACTCAATATTTTGTTTTACCTATTCTATATTCCATATAATTATATCCCATATTTCATCTGATTAATCTTTCCAAATGATTTTGTAAAGATAAAGGAGACAATATCATTCATGTATGGGGGATATTAAAATATGTTTTTTGGGTCATCTCAATTGCGTAATCTATTTAGTTTGAATAATATAAGTAATTTTAAATGTAAAAAATACCTTTCATGAATAAATTTTATTCTCAATTATGTTTTCAAATGATAAGGCCTCTATGGATAAAAAATACACATTTTTTTATAGTATTCCATTATTGTTATTTATTGAAACACAAACAAATTGTTTGGACTTCAATGAGTACGCTTTGGTTTTTTATTATGAAATTCCTTATTCATTGTTGGGATAGATAGTAGAGTATTCAATAATGGTCACATACATCAGGAATTTTATTCAATTAGATTTCCTATTAGTGTTATTTAATTTCCTATACACTATACTTTTAATTTATATTTTAATTTGGATTTTGTAATTATGGTTTACAATGTTGATTGGAACATAACTTTTTTCCAGTAATATAATTTATAGAAGCTAGATGTATCATAATGATTGGATTTCAATTGAGTTTCAATAGAATTTTGAAACTTTTTTAGATTTTTTATTTCAAAATACTTCAGAGGGAGGTTGTATAAAGTGACTATGTTATAATTATGTTGGAAGACCATGGTTATGCTAGGAAGATGTTAGCAACCATCACTAGTATAAAAATTATTTTTCATGCCAGCTATATCATGTCAGTTATTCATTACAAACATGAAAAAGGCATTTAACTGACGTTATGATGTCATTTATATAATAACAGATGTGATAAATCGATTTATATGCTTTATAACGTCATTTTATCATATAAAAACCTTGAAAATTATCGAGAAGTTACCTTTTTAGCATTAGTTATTGTAAAAACGACATGGTAAAGGATGTTTCCTCACTTTATCACATTTATTAGAAAATAAACAACAAGATAACGTTGATTTTTCATGTAGTTTATTATTTAACTGATGTGATAAGTGATTTTTACATACTTTTTCATGATAGTTATTATATAAGCGATGTGAAAAAATAGATTTATCATGTCAGTTACATAATAATTGACGTGTTAAAGAATTTAAATTTTTATGAAATGTATTTTGATTCATTTCAATGTTATTATTCTATCACAAAAGTCGTCTTGTTTCTCTCACGTAGAATCCCTAACCCTCATTTCTTCAATCCTGTGGACTCAAATATCAGTTTTCCATCTTCCTAGATCATCAGGTTTCATTTTCCTCATTGTCACATATTAGATCTACACCAATCTTTTGTAAAACTTTCATATCGATCCTCTATTTCAGTTGTTCAATGGAGACGAGGCACTGAACTTCATTTTTTATTCTGTGCACTCAAACCTCGCATTACAATCTTCTTAAACCATCAAAATTCATTAGTATCATCATTTCAAATTCATATATAGATCTGCTCATTACACATTGCTATCAATTTACATATTTGTTTCATATATTCAAAATGAATACATTGATTAAGATTTTATGGGATGTAGGATGTTTGTGGTTGGGATAGTCTACTTAATCAAAGTGGAATTGTGGTAGAATTTAAGCTAACGAATTTTGAATAAAATTAATTGTCAATAGATTGTGTAGATTTTTAATTGGTTAACCTTGATTCAATCAATTTTTATGTATCATGTTCACTATAAATTTAGGTTCTTCATACTCCCAATTTATAAGGAAACTTCCATGATAATCATTAATTTAATTACCATATTCTTAAACCATCAGATTTCATCGGTCTCCTCAGTGGGTGTTTTAATAAACATCTGATTATGTCAAATATCACATTACGATCTTCATATACCTAAATTATGAAATTGTTTATGTGAAAAGGTTTTTTTATAACATTATATGTTTTTATTTTGGTGTTTCTTTTAAATGTAAATTCATTTTCAATGAATTGTTTTAAATATGCTTATACTACATCCCATCTTAAATTTCTAGGTTGAATCTAAAATTGTTTCTTATTTGGATTATTCTTGTGAATCATTAATTTTTTATTCATACACTACCATGTCCATGGATAAATTTCAATTTTTTTTTAACTTATTAGTAACTTAGTAATATTAAAATGTAATAAATACATACATTTTAATGTGCATGCAGTTTAATATACAATATCATATAACTAGTGTATATGCATATCAACACTTTTCTTTTGATGTGAGCATATTATTACCATGAAAAACATATATTAAATATGAATTCTTAATAATAGGAGTTACTATCAATATAATGATGAAATTATTGGTGAATACACAATAGTAATTTTCAATTGGTTCATTTATATATCATGTTATATTAAGATAGATATATTTTCAGGGAATTACACATGCACCACATGGTATTCACACTGAATGCATTATTCTCCCCATAAATTTGGATTTTTATTTTATCAAATGAAGATGGATGTAATATTTAAAATGTGGGTTATTAGTGTGTTTTATTCAAATAAAACATGTTGTCATATAATACCCAATACATAATATTATTTTCACAATTTTCATAATACACTAATGATAAATAATATATAATATTAATTATATATATATACCCCATTACAAATTCAATATTGTGTTGGTTGAAATCTACTATATGATTATATTATAGTATGGATTAATGTTTCAACAATTATTTGTTTGATATTTTAAGTAAAAAAATTCTTCTAAATTCAATAATAATGATACTAGTTAAAATGTAAAATGTACACTTTATTTCAATTTTGTTAAATAATATTCAATTTCAAGTTTCATATAATTTAATTCATAAGAAGATAAAATGTGAGATAATGGTTTAACTATATTTTATTTTCTAAATTAATTCCACAGATATCTTTTTATGATTTACCATTTATATTTAAACTTATCATCCATTGTTGTATTGAATTTATAATTATATTTTTCAAATATAAATATATTTGTTTTATATTTCAATATTTTGTTACTTGAAAATCATGGAATATTTAATATAAATTTAAAGTTGGATTATCTTGACAATATATATATATATTTATATATATTATTTTTTTATAGATAATAAGGAGTCAAGTTTGGATTATACAACATCAAATTAGTGGTGAATATGATGAAGGTGTTGATGATTTTTTTGAATTTTTTAAATAAAATGTTCCAAAACACGACATTTTTTATATCTACACTTGAAAAGATAAAAAATGAAGAAGTTGAAAATAAAATAGATTAAATATCATTTAATTTTTCATGCTTTTAATCTGAGTTACAACCCTTGGATTTGGTATGGTGAAACTAGAAAGAATTTTGGATCTCTTGAAGATGATTATTTACAATACAATAAGATAAGTCAAATTGATGAAATGATTCATGATACATAAGTACATTCAATTGAGAAAGAATTGATAATTGAGTATATATATGGTGATGTTAAAAACCCATTGTATCTAGGTTGTATGGAATTTATGTTTCTATCGATGGTGTTAATATTTATTAAATTAAAGTTGATACATGAATGGAGTGAAAAGAGTTTTACAAAGTCTCTATAATTGTTGAAATATATTCTTCCTAAATAAAATGATCTTTTAGAATCACATTATAAACCGAATAAAATAATATGCTTGATGGGATTAGGGTACAAAAAATTCATGCCTTATTGAATGACTATGTGATATATAGTAAAGAATAAGAACTTATTTTAATGTTTCTTAAATGAGGGACAACATGTTATAAGTTAAAAGAAAAATCATAGGATGATTTATCAATTACTAAGACCCATACCAAGGAATTTTGGTATCTTCCTATAATTTTTCATTTGAAAAATTTATTTTCAAATTCACATGATGAAAAAGGTAAATATGAAATGAAAATGTGCAAATATATGATGGAAAATTATAGCATTCAGGTTATTTACATTAGTGGGAGAAAATTGATCACCAGTTTCCAACATTCATAAATGAACTTACAAATCTCATACATGTACTATGCACTAATGGAATGAATCTATATAGACGTCTTAGTAGCACACATAGTTCATGGAATTTTTATTGGTAATTTAAAACTTATATCCTAATTTTTGTATGAAGATAAAATATTCGAAGTTGATTTTATTGATCTCTAGACCAAAACATCATACAAATGATATTGACATTTTATTGTCACCATTAGTTGATGATTTGAAACTATTATGAGAGGAATGTAAAAGGGTGTATGATTCTTATAAAATTGAATACTTTCAAATACATACAATGATTTTGTTAACTAGAAATGACATCCCAATATAGAGATTTTTTTGTATACAGTGTTATGAGACATAAATCATGACAAATGTTTAAACACCAGACTTCATATTATCAACTGCATCATGGGTGAAAAATAGTATACATGGGTAATCAAAAGTTTTTTTCTACTGATCATACTTATAAAAGATTAGAAATTTATTTCAACAGATCACTTGAATTTGATATTACTCCAAAACCTATATCCACTTATCCGTATTTTGAGAGGGTGAAAAAAAGTGATATGAAATTTGGAGAGACACATAAATCTAATAATGATAGAAATTTTTGGAAAAAAATGGTCTATATTTTTTGAGCTACCATATTGGGGATATAATGAGGTCCAACATAACATTGATTTCATGTAAATAGAGATAAATATCTATGATAGATGGATTATGAAATTGGTAGATATTAAAGAAAATAAAAATAATGGGTTGAATTAAATATTGGACATACTCAAAAGGGGAATACGTTAGGAGTTGGTTCCCACTCCTGATGGAAGGAGGGCATTCCTCACCCCAGCTTGCAATACATTATCGAAAAGAGATAAAATTATATATTTTCAATATTTCCATGATATCGATGCCCCACATGGTTATTATTAAAATTTAAAAAAATTGTCTCTTTAAAGGATTTGAAGTTGACAGGTATGAAATCTCATTAATTTCACATCATGATGCAACAACTCCTACAAGTTTTATTGCATGGAATATTGATCTTCCATGTCTGAAT
This sequence comes from Viscum album, assembly GCA_963277665.1. NCBI lineage: Eukaryota > Viridiplantae > Streptophyta > Magnoliopsida > Santalales > Viscaceae > Viscum > Viscum album. The sequence goes on from OY728127.1 coordinate 1,960,034,615, forward strand.
AACTATCATGAAGATGTGTTAATTTTTCAATTCATGTTTTAATAAGGTTATTGATTCAAATGATTTGAACGCATTGGGGAACAAATCGATTTATATACTTTTTCAATTGGAAATATATTTTCCTCTAGATTTTTTTAATATCATGGTCCATATAATGGTTTACTAGTTTTAGAAATAATGCATTTAAGACTAGTATATCTACATTGTATACATCCTTTTGAAAGATATATGAAGATATTTAAGGGTTTTTTTAAAAATACATTTCCATGTTAACAATCCATTATTGAGAAGTCTATTTGTAAGAATGTTTTAGATTTTTTATAAGATAATTATATGTAGTGGATCACATAATTTTACCTACATCTCACCATGAATTATTTAATAATGGGGGAAAGGGGATGCAAAGATTGAAAGTCAATTTTTTGATAGGTGAACAGATAAACAAGGTACATTTATAGACCTAGAATAACATAGATGATGCTCAAACATATAAAAAATTTAATACTAATGTGTTGAAAAAATTTTATCCAATGAAAAAGGATATGGGGATCTAGAATGATCAAAACAAAACCTTTTTTTCCATGTCTTAAAGAGACCATTCTTGGTAGATCAAATACTTTGGAAACATTAAGATGATTAGATTTAGGTCCATGTATGAATTTGATAACATGGTATGGGTATAAAATTAATGGCTATACATTTCATAATAATGATCAGGACAATATAAGTGTGGTTCAGAATAGTAGTGTATTGGTTTACATAGAAGAAATGCATTTTTCAAGTGTCAAAGACAAAAAACCAATCACCACATCAACTGAATATTAAGGTTTCATTGAAGAAATATGGGATGTTGATTACATTAAATTTCAAGTTCTATTATTTAATTAAAAATGGTTTATCAGTAACAATAGTGTCAAAAAAGATAAATTTGGAATGACAGTAGTAAATTTGAATAAATTAGAATACATAGCTAATTCTTTTATCATAGAAACACCTCGAAAAATTTATGTTTTTTATTAATATGATATGTAGTGGTATATAATTTTACAATGAAAAAATAATATGTTGGTGATGATAAAATTGAAAAAAATGCTAATTTAGGTGAGATCCCTACTTCTATGGAAAGATTATCAAATTATATCGATGATCATGTCATTGACATGGTTTATTCTATACAAAAAATATTATGATGAAATTTGGGAAGAAATACTTCAGTGTGTTCCCAATATAACATGTATCATATATTTACTTTTGGTTTAAAAATTTTAAATTTCATAATTTGTTAGATAATTAAATTTGATTTTTTTTATTAAAACAAGTATTATAAATAATAAGTTAAACTGTTTTTTATACTAGTCTAGTTTTGTTTAGTTTTCTAGGTTTACCCTTACATAACTTATATATTATTTGTTTTTTAAAACCAATTATTTTAAATTTAATATATTAAATAAAAACAAAAAATAATATATAAGATCATATTATAAAAATAATATTTTTTGTAAAAATGATTTATCAGGTTGGATAATTTTTACTATACACAAACCATTTTTATATTTGAATTGATTAATTTATGTAATTCTATTTTAAATTAATATTGTTAGAATTTTCATTAAATATAATCTATATAAATATAAATTTGGTATGTTTGGTTTAATTTTTGTTTGATAATTGTTAATTTTTTTATTTTCATTTGTGTGTAATAGTTGGATTTTTATATTTTTTGTAATATTGTTGTTTCTTTGATTTATATGATAATGGTACATCAATAATATGATCCAATACATCCTTCTGGAGATGTTAATACTCATACCTCTGGATAGGAACATGCACATGCTCCTATTGATGAGCCCCATCCTTCTTTACAAGGGAATACTACTCCAACAAGGCCAAAGATAAGTTTGAGGGTTGGTAAATATGACAGGACATGTATACCCAAATTATAAATTTCCCATATCTAGGACCAGACGATACTAGAATAATTTTATGATAATGATATTCCAAGAGGTCCTAATTAAAAACAATTCAAGAGTCTTATATTAGTTTTGGAGAAAAGAAAAGTCATTATTTTTTTTGATGATTGGATAAGTGTTGAAAAATTGACACTATATCACTTGTGGGAGGCCATTTTTGAAATATTGTTTGCTAATATTCTATATATCTTGAAATTTTTATAATAATATATGTTTTCCATATTCTTATCATAAGAAATATGATGTACCTTACCCTAAAAAAGTCAGGAGTAAATTTTTATCATTGGTTACTAGGAGATGAAGGTATTTCAAATCAACCCTCACATCATATTTCATTTTTGTTCATAGGAAACATCATAATACATGTGATATATATCCCTTTATAGATGAAGTTACATGGAAGAAATTTTTTGAAATTAGAAGACAAGAATCATTTTTGGAAAGAGTAGTGTTACATTTTAGAAGTTTTTTAAATTAATGATCTTATAAATGATTTATTTATTCTTAATTTACAAAAATCAGGGAGATATCATCAGGATATCCAATATAGAAATGTATACCCTTATAAAATATCTTGGAAAAGGTATACATTATTAGAAGAACAAATTATGGATAAAATTTTTTAAAATTAGAGAGATGAGTCTTCAATCACTATAGAGGTTCCCCTCTATTGGCCCATCTATACATGAAAAATGGAAGATGTCTAGAAAGAAAAATCTTTTATGGAGGAGTCAAGGGTTGTATTTGATAGGATTATAAGATGTTTATATTATTTACTTATTTAAGTTAATTCAATTATTTATATATTTTTATTCATCACACAATTTTTCAAATAAATCATACATGGTTATCATGAGGAGAAGAGAAGATAGGAGGAATTTTTTTGTGGGTAGATAGTATATTTTAGCTACAAAATTGGGAAATCCCAAACACTTGGGTCGTGTACAATGATACCTGGTGGGTGTATCAGTGAAAAAAGAGTATCCACATTAATCAACTTCTGCAATGGGGGGGTTTTATAAAAAAATTGAATATTCTGAATCTCAAGTTTAGGATATTCATGTGGTGATGGAGGATAGGATCTGAGATTCAATACAACCGATATTTGCAAATATGAAAATTCAGTTTCAGACTGCATAAACCACTCCACCACATCCTCCAGTCACTCCCACTCCTCCTACTAATCTGATTCATACATCTCCTCATACTGAACCTACTCATACATCTCCTCCTAATGACCCACTACTTCTTATCTTACCCTCAACCCATCCTCCATAACTTCCTAGTTACTATGACTTATATGTTGATGATCCCCATCATTTTGTTTCATATGGGATGATATTTTATATCGGTGATACCATTCATAAAAAATAGATATAGATAGATATCATAGGTTTATTGTACAATGTTTTACAGATAGATCAAAAAAATACCATTTCCTATAGATGATGTGAGTATAGTGGGAAAAAGTGTAAATAATTTTTTAGTTTATCCATCTGGACTACTTCATCATATTACCATAGAGGTATATATATATATATTATCTTTTATTTAATTTTTCTATTAATTTTTCTTCATTTTTTAGTTCATATATTTATTTAATTTTTTGTAGGAATAATTTAAATTTAAATAAATTATGTATAGACAATATAAAATACAAAGTTTTAGATCTTTTGATACAGATGCTACTAGTATTTATAGGTTTCCTAGATATTCAATTTTTTTATTAGATTTATATGAGATTCCAATTTAATCTACTATCTATTGGAATGAAATGAATGTGAGGCTTTTGAGAAGCGATATCCTAGATCTTATAGTGGGATATCAGTTGGGAATCAACATGTTGTAATCTTTTTCCATGTAAGTAAATTAAAAAAAATTTGCCATTCATTTAATTTATTAAAAATTTATAATTCAGTTTTTAAGTCATATTTATTAAATTTGTACATAGTATGAGAAGACTCATATTTATAGATTTATGGACACACAATTAATTTCTCTTATAGCTAGGATAATGACTGATGTGGATAGAAAAGTTTATATTTTCAAATTATTTTAGAATCATTCAATTATTCAATGGTGGATTTTTCCATATCTTCAAAAGTATGAAAGATATTTCTCGCAAACTATTATATATCTATTTACATATTAACATATCACATTAAATTTTATTATATATAAGTCTTAATTGGATGTTGGATATTTTTATCCTAGATAGAAGAAATTGGACTAGTTATTCTCCATCTATGGTGACATGATAGAAAATTTTACGAATGTATTAAACATGTAAGTTTGAATTTTTTAATAGTTGAATATATTATAGTGATTAAATTTTATTTTATTCATATTATTTTCAAACAAGGTGTGGAATTTATATTGATATTGGAAATAAAAGAAGAGATTTAAGTTAAAAATTTTACATGTTATGCTGAATTTTCATTTTTAATTACTAAATTATGGATATATTAATCAAAAATGATATTTTGAATTACAATTTATTTGGAGGTTTTTTTGATAAAAAATAATTTTTAAAAGAATGTGGATATTTTTTTTAAGATTTATGTGTGAAATAATTTCAACTAGGATAATTACAATGTTACAGAAGGTTATATTTTTTTATAATGTTTTCTTTAATATTTAATTTATTTTATTGAAAATACAATTTTAATGATTTATTGATTATTTATATCTTTTTAGGACCCATGAACATATAGTTCACAAGATTTGAGACATTTAAATTTTTTTTGGTGAATCATTTTTTAGGTTAGATTTATTTTTAGTTTATTTGTAATTGAAAATTTGACAATTCAATTGTAACTGTCTTTTATTGGATGTTTCTACTGCATTTTCTTCTGGTGTTTATATTTTTTTAATTTTGGAGAGGTTGTAAAATTGTGAAATAATTTTTTTAGTCTATTATAGGATAAACAACATGAAAAAAGACAATATGTTTTTAGCATCGATTATCACAAAACCCATGTGAATATATTTTTAACACATTAGTTATTTTAATAAACTAATGTGATAAATAGTTTTCAAGTATGTTATTCAATAAGAAATGTGAAAACCAAAGGATAATTTCTTTTTCACATCGATTTTCAAATAACTAATGGGAAAATGTTTTTTTACATCAATTTTGGAATAATAGACCTAAAAACCTCAAAATATATTTATTTACAAAGTATGTTTTAATTAGCTATCATTAAGAATTTATTTAAAATGTTGTGTTTAATAATGTTCCATAATAACTAACGTTAAAAATAAAAAAACCCCGATGTGAAAATCATTTATGTAATAGTGAATATAATGAAATATGTATTTAAAACAAAATATTGTGTTTGGAATAAAAATAGAGAGATGAGATAGTCTTCTTCTATTCATGAATGAAAAAATATAATTTGTATGGAGAATTTGTTATTTTATTGGTTTACATTTGTGCGTCGTCAGGAGGAAGAAATTATGAAAATTTTAGAAATAAATGATATCAATACACATGAGGAAAAGACTTATTGTGATGATCTTGAGAGAGTGAATGATCTAATGGATAATTTAAAAACTCATGTATATTAGGAATGTATTAAAATGTAAAATTTATAAATTTTAAGGTTGTTATATCCAAGAAAAATGGAATATGAAATTACTAATACCACAATTTATTATATTTTTACATTTTGAAGGACTTTATTCTTGATAGTGCATATATTTCATCAAATCATTATAAAAAATGGAAGTTAATTAAGCTGCTCAAATATTTTACAAATAAAATTCATTCTTGTTTGAAATATTGCATTTTATTTTGGGACAAAACAAATTAACATAATGACTATATAAAATTTAGTACATATTGATGGAAGACCAACTTAGATAGAACACCATCTCATGTTCATTATAAAGTCTTGTGGTACTTTCCATTGATTCCCTCGATTCAAAATATAATAATGTCTGTAGAAATATCATCCAGTATGTGATAGAATAATACTGATAGAATTAAAGGTAATGATGAGTTAGTTCATCATATAGATGTATTATCATGGTGGTATTTTTATGTACAACATCCATATTTTGTATCTGAGGTGTGTAATGTGAGGTTGGGTCTATCCTGTGGTGGTTTTAATCCATTTGTTCAGACACTTACTACTCACAAAATATGGTTAGTTTTTATTCATGTTTATAATTTTCCTCCTTGTATGTGTATTAAAATCCTTTCACTTTGATGAGTATACTAATATTTGGACCTTCTAATCCTGAAAATGATATGGACATCTACTTACAGCCTTTAATAAGATAGTTGAATCAACATTAGGAAATGGGTGTGCACATATTCAGTGTTTCATAAAAAATATATTTCAAATGCATGTTTCCCTTCTATGGAATATAAATGATTTCCTATATTATGTAGTGAGGTATGATTAAATCATGATAAAAAACTATCAATCGCTATGTGTGTGAAAAATACAGAATCGATAAGGCTTAAATATCCTCATAGTTTCAATTTCATTATCCACTGACAATTCATGGAAATTGATCATCAATACAAGAAGAATAACCAGAGGTTTAATAATACTACTGACATTGAACAGCCACCTCAACATATTTCAGTCACTGATGTGCATAATGAATTGAAGGATTTCATTTTTTCATTAGGGAAAGGTCAAATTAAATCTATAAAGAAGAAAAATATTAACATTTAATTCTCTTATAATTAGAAAAGGAGAAGTATCTTGTTGATTCTCCATATTAGTCTACCAATTTTTATTCTATTTTTTAGACACAATTCACATTGAAAAAAATATATGTGAAATTTTGTTTTCAGTTCTTCTAAATATCGAAGGGAATACCAAATTTGAATTATGAACTCACGAAGACATGTTGAATTGGTGTATTTGACCAGAACTACATTCTCTGTGTATTGGTGAAAATAAATGAACAATTCCTTGTTCTTTTCACATGATGAAATATTTAGAGTAAAATAAATTTATTGAATTATTGGAGAATATCAAGGTTCCTAATGGTTATTCTAGAAACAAATATAAATGAGTCAACAGAAAGGATTTGAAGCTAAAATCACTAAAAATCATGATTATCACATCCTCCTTCATGAATTTATTGTAATAGAAATCTAGAATTTTCTATCCAATAATGTAAGGGTGATAATTATTCTCTTGTAACAATTTTTAGAGACCATTATTCTAAATGGTTATCAAATTATTTCTTGATAAAAAAACAGAATGTGGCGCCATTAATTTTGTATGAGTTTGAAAAATAAACTTCCTACATCATTTTCACCTGCACGTTACATTTAACAGTTCATATTCCAATTGAAAGACATCTTGGGGACCTGTTGCTTTATGGTGGATGTATCCTACTGAAATAAATATGTGTAAAATGAAATATTATGTCTAAAAAAATAATTATCCTAAAGGATCCATTACAAGAGGTTATCTGGAACAAGAATGTATGAATTTTTATTACATGTATTTGTTTGATGTGAGAGAAATACATGACCACCCAATGAGAAATTAAGATGAGCAGTATGGGGAGATTGATCCCTTGTTTTTATCTCTTCCACAAAAGGATTAATTACTAGGTCATATACATTGGCTACCTTGATCCTTGAAGAACATGATATGGAAAATCACACCGTCTTGTTTAACTATGGTTTGATCTATGACTATATCAAGTAAGTAATTTTGATATTTATATTTTATCTTATAATTTTTCTTTTCACAAATACCTTATAATTTTATTATTATTTTATGTAGGGTACATAAACAAATTATTAGTATATTTTAGCGATCTTTTCCTTTGACAAGTAGAGAGGCATTGCATAGAAAAGAGTTTCCTACTTAGTTAAAGTAAAATTTATGACCATTACTTTAATTAACATAATATAAATAGATTTATTTAATTGTATTATTTAGACATATTTTAGGTATTGAGTTTACCTATTGACTATGTTTCTCATGAATTAAAAGTGTTGTATTTTGGTCCCAATTCCTTGGTCCATTAATGAAAATATTTAATAATCAAGGGGTATAAATTTGTTTCAAGTAATCAAGTAGAGAAAATGAGTACACAATATGAGGGTGTCATGTTAACAAGTACAACATATTATTATGCCCATGAATCAGTTATTCGTCATATATATATAAATGTGTCTTATTATGTACTTGTTGAGAAACTATTGTTATTGGATTACGACACTCAAGGTCGAGCGACTATGATTAAATACAAATGGTTTGATTCAATGACATGACATGGTAAATTTATTGATAATTTTAGATTTAGATTTATATACATGAGTCGATTCCTAGCTGCTGATGAACCATACATTTTGGAATCAATGAAAAAAATGTTTTTTATGTGATAGATCATCTCAGACATGATTATGGTTTCATTTATTAAGTAACCCCAATACATGTTTTTCATGTTTTTGTGGAAGAAATAGACAGCATTGATTCCCCCATTTGTGTTAACCAAAATATTTTATTTGATGACTCAAATTGTCCCATTGTGAGAGTTGATGTGGAACCTGATTTAGGGGTGGGTAATATATATAACAAACCACATATGTTCATATTTCATTACGTTTAACTTGACATGGGTTTACCAGGTTGGTATTATAGTAATTATTTTAGTTTAGTTTTAGTTTTAAATGATATTTTTTTAGTTTTTTTTGTTTTTCTACATTTAATTATATTTATTTCATTTCATAAAAATGAGTTTAAAATAGTTTTTTTTAAATGTATAACATTGTTTTAAAACATTTTTACTAAATCATTTTATTACATTGTTTACGAATTATTTGAATTTTACGTATTATTTATGATTTTTAAAAACTGTTACTAAAAGACATACATTTCATTCTTATATAGATTATGAAAAATAATACGGAGGTTCGAAGGAAGTTATTATTTGATGTCAATCGATAGATGACTGAGTGTGAATTTCCCCCTCTTCACTTAGTGATTATAATAATTGTAATATTTTTATTCTTCATTATATATAATGTTATATTCATGTTATTTATCCAATTTTTTTAGGGACATTCATTTTCTCTAGAGTTGAAACCTCCTCATCCTACTAGCATGGGTCTGATCAGGGATTCTCTTAGACGTTGACTTATCACCCTTCATACACATCCCACCCTAATCCACCAATGGAAACCCCATCTACAACACCATTCCATCCTCTGATTGAGCCTCCAAGGATGTTCCCACCCATGCTTACATCACTATCTCATCTAGCCTCTTATTCCCATACCATGTTTATACCTCCTCTAGGGACGTTTCCACCTATACCATACCCATATCCTTTGATGTAACCCCAACCATACTACCCATATACTTCATATCTATACATCCTCCATTTTATTCTATCCATCCATGATTTTATTATTCTATTCCTTCATCTTCTACTCCAGTGCATAAAGATCACCAAGAGAATGCACTGGAAAAGACACATCCTTATGAGGCTACTGATCCCGGATAGGCCCCAGATCTATCAGATCCTACTGAGTATCATTCTTTTGTGTTTTTTAATTATAATTGTGTCAAATTATATCATATAATTTTTGTCCTATTTTAACATGACTTAATTTATCCATTCATATTTTATCTTATTTAGTGTGATATTATATATGGAGATGCGGGTGCACTCATATACCAGAAATCTGGAATAAGCAAGCAAAAATAATGGTGGTTTAAAATGAAGAAAATCGAATTATAGGAAAAACTGTCAGGAAGTGTAGAAGTTTTGTGCCTAATTTAGCAAAGTACCTTGATATAATTCTGGTGGAACTAATATCATTGAGACATATTGAAAATGACATCATGGAAAAATAATGGGCCGAGATATGGGTAAGAAATGTTTTAATATTTATATCTATATTATTTTTGCCTTTATAATAATTAACATGTTCGTTTAACATCATTTTTACATTCCTGATGGTGAACCTGGTATGGTTACATTGATGATAGATCTTTGGGAGTTTTGGTGATCATATAAGCATGAGTTATATGTTGGTTGGATTAGAGTCGGTTCTAATTTAGAGGGTGTACCCATGTTCCTCGAACTATCCAAAAACATAACATTAAAAAATAATCCCATATAGGAAGAGTGATGAGTTTATGTTATTCCAAATATTTAATTGTTTTCATATAATATTTAATTCTTATTACTTGTATTGAATTATTTATGTATGTATTAAGAAAAAACAAAAAGAAAAAATATTCAATGATGTATCTGCACACATTGGGGCGTACTACAATGTCTGACACTGAAAAGCACCTAGTACATTAATATGAATAGAAATAATATCTGGAATTATATTGTTACATAGTTTGATTTTCATGATGAAATTTTAGTATTATTATCATTAAAACCTTTATTATAAGGATGAAATTACCCCTTCTAAATGGCCTAAGGGAAAATTATCATAATATCATAATGTCTTAATTTATTAATGTCTTAATGGAAAATTAGCTTAATGGAATAATGTAAAATTGGCTAATTGGCCTAATGACCTAACATCCAATTGTATTAACAACATAATGAAAAATTGGCCTAACGGCCTAATGGAAAATTGGCATAATATACTAATGGAAAATTTACTAATTATCCTAACGACCTAATGACTAATTGGTCTAATGGCCCAATAAGCAATTGGAATAATGAACTAATTTCCAATAGTCATAATATCCTAACTACCAATTTCCCAATTGGACTAATGGACTACTGGTCAATTGGCCAATTTTTCTAATGGTCTAATGACCAATTGGCCAAACAACATAACAAAAAATTGTCCTAACATCCCAGATGCCAATTTTACTAAAGGTATAATGGCCAATTGGCCTAACATCCTAATGTCCCATTGGCCTAACGACCTTATGGAAAATTTGACAATTGGTATAATGAAATAACGACCTAAGGGCCTCACATCCAAATGGACAATTGAAAAATTTTACTAATATCCTAATAAAAAATTAGCTTAATGGCCTAACAACCAACTGGCCTAATGCCCTAACTACCAATTGGATCAATGTCTTAATAACATAATGGAAATTTGGATGGAAGAATTAATGAAAAATTGGCCAATTGGAATAATTTCCTAATGGATAATTGGACTAACAATCTAATGGCCAATTGGCATAACTGCATAATGGATAATTGTACTAATAGAAAAGTTTCAAATTGGCCTAATATCATAGTGGAAAATTTTCCTAACAAACTAATGAAAAATTGGCCTAATTTTCTAAGGGAAAACTGTCCAATTGACCAATTAGCCTAATGTCCAAATGGAATGTTGTACAATTGTCCTAATTGAAAAATTACCAATTGGCGTAATGATTATTTGGACTAATGGACTAATCTCATAACAAACTATTTTCCTAATGGACTGAAGGCCTATTAGAAAATTGTCCTAATGTCCTAATGATGAATTATCCTAATTTTCCTAAAAGCCTAACAAGCAAATAGAAAATTGGATAATTGTCCTAATGACCTAAGGAACAATTGGACAATTGGCATAATGGCCTAACTGACAAATGTACAACTGGCCTAACTGTCTAATGGCCTATGGAATAATGTCCTAATGGACTAATGGACTAATTTACTAATGGCCTAATGGACTAATGGGATAATGGCCAATTGGCCCAATGGCCTAATGACATAATGGCCTAATTTTCAATTGGCCTAACAACCTAATGACCTAATCTCTAATTGGCCAAACAACCTATGTCCAATTGGAGAAGTGGCCTAATGGCCTATTTCCAAATTTTCCAATTGGCCTAATGGAATAATATCCAATTGGTCTACTAGCCTAACAGACTAATGGCCAATTGGTCCAATGGCCAATTGGTCAATTGTTATAATGGCCAATTGGTCAATCAGTCTAATGTAATAATAGTCAATTATCCTAATGAACTAATTACTAATTGTCCTAATGGACTAATAGCCAATTATCCACCTGGCCTAATGACCTAATCGACTAATATTCAATTGACCTAATTTTCCTAATGACCTAATGAACAATTGAAAATTAGTATAATGGCCTAATAACCTAATAGCCAAATGAAAAATTAGTCTAATGTCCTAATGGCCAATGGGACAGTTTTCTAACTATATTAATTACCATTATACCATTAGACAATTTTCATTCCTTATGACATAAAAATATTGAATTTATTTTTAGAGATCATGAATTGTTCAGAAATACATAATTTGAAATATTCAAATTAGGGGCCTTATTTTGGTATTATTGAAACCAAATAAAAATATTTTTATGGTTTAGTTGATCAAGGAGTAAATATTATTAACTATATTAAATTTATATTATCTGAAAATCTTGTATAAAAAATTGAAATATAAAATATTTATATTTAATAAAATATTAAATATATACAGTAAATTACATATAATGAATAATATGAAGTTCATATTATAAAATTAATATAAATAATTCATATTAAAGATTACATAATGTTCATAATGAGTTGTTAAAATTATAAAGTGTTTATGATTAACTTTTATTTATGATTTTTTCATCAATGATTATCACATGTTTAAATTTATGAATTTTTCATTAATTTAAAAGTTATTCCGTTTTATTATTATTCATGATTATAATATGTTTATATTTTGAATATGTGAATAATAATCAATGTCATTTTCATCAAGATGTATTAGTCATCAAAGGTTGTGTGCCTCGAGAAAAATTATTTTTCTCTAGTAGGAAGAAAAAGGTTAGAAGTGCAGTAAATGCCCAAGCATAAGAAAAAATGGATTTTTTATGTTTAAAAAATTTATAAAAAATTAATAATTATATATATTGTTTATATTTTCAACAATCTTTCTTGGAGGAACTTCATGATATATAAAATAAAAACATTTGGGCCAATTGATCATTTGAGTCAAGTATTGGGTGAGGATAACTAGGGGAGAGTCTGATGTCAACGTGAGAAAAACATAATCCCATTAAGTATTGTTCCTCATCCGACTCCTCTCAAACCTCCCATACCATTAAGATTCAAAAATATTATGAATAAACATTCGAGTTGAAAAATATATTTTACATGAGCATGAAAGTTGTGAACTAATCATCGAACACTTCCTCAAAGAAATGTCATTTATAATTCAATAACTTACATCAGAATATGATAGTACTGTTGATTCAAAAATTGCATCAGTGTAGTTTTAAATAATGTCTTGAGTGATGCCAATGAGGGTACTATTGGTGGTCGAGATGATGGTGGTAGTGTTGGACGTGATTATGATGATGATGGTGGTCCATATAATGCTATTGGTGATAAGGATATTACTGATGGTGATGACTGTTCAGATGAAGTTAGCTATAAAAGGTTTTTAGAATATGAATAAGTTTTTTTATCAAATGTATTGTATTTTTCCCAAAAATGTTTATGAAGAAAGTAATACTCACATCACTTTGTTTTTGGTGGATTTCAAACTGGCCATTACGTTCAAAAGAATTTGACTCACAATGCTTGAAAAGTTTGATCTTATTGGGCATGAATATTGATGAATTTAAATGGTGATCAGATTCAACCTGAATCTGGTATGAATGATTTATGATAATGGTGAATAATTAAAGTCGGAATGACATTGATAAAATTAGTGTGATGATGATTTTTAGATCTTGGAGTTCTCATAAATAAAAATTATTCTGAAAACATGTGATGCAATCTTGATGAAAATTAAATAGTGAAATATATTTTTTCAATCATGTTTAGGTTTATCAGATCTGGATGTAAAGAAAAAAGGTTATTAGAGATCATATTCAATTTGATCATATTCATGTCAATCATTTTCATAATTAGATTGAAAGGAAAGAAGTGACTAAGAAGTTACAAAACATTTTAATGTAATAATGATGATGCCAAATATGTTTTCAAATGTATTAAAATCAAAAAGGAATCCCTGATACAAGAAAAATTTTGTGATTGAAGAAAGTTGTTGAAGTTGAAGATGATAACATCAGTCCATAATATTTGGCATACCATAATATTTAGGTGAAATTGTTTTCAATAATACTGATGATAAATGAATTCAGTTAAATCCAATGAAATATGTAATTATAGAGACCAATCAATAATAGAGTCAACCATTTAAGATGGTCTAATCTGTAGTCAAAGTAAAATCTTGAATTATAAATCCTAGGGATATCTGTGACAAATGTGAGTAACTGAAGTTTCATTTTTTCATTCAGAATAAAATCCACAAGTTATAAATCTTTATAGAATTTAGTTTATGGGTATTGTATTTATAAGAGAAAAGAATAACTCAAATTTTATTTGAAATAATTTTATAAAATGGGTCAAAGGATATCGTATTGGATTTGATGCAGATTTATCCTACCGATCGTAATGAAAAAAATGTCATGGGAATTGAAATCATATTTTTGTTTGTGAAGAATGTCAGAAGAGATTCGAAGGAGGTAGATGTGTTTTCAGGGGTGTTCAAATTCGAAGAATATGTGTTTATTCTTTAATTGATGCATAGAAATGTAATGAAGCAATCATATTAGAAATTGGGAAGAATAATTGGAATAGAGTATGCAATGAAGATGAAAGATTCATATTTCTTCATATATATAATTGGTTTAGAGTATCATAATTAATAAATCCTATTGAGAAAATTTAAATTGGAAATTGGATTTAGACAAGCACTTAGAAAGGAATCCTAAAGAAAAGTTGAAGGTTGTAGAAGTTTTGAGAAGAATCGAGAAGCATTGATAAAGTCATAAGTGCACCTGAAATTTATGGGAAATCAAGATTGTGGACAATTTATTTAAGCGATAATGTTTTGGGGATTCTTGCCAAAACAACTCATGGGTCACCTATAAAGGGGGATAAGCACACCGTTCTTTTATAAAGATTGATGGCTGAATTATTATTCATAGTGAATAGAGAGAAGCTCTGATGTTTAAGGGAGAGAAATATGTTTATGTATTGAGAATTTTTTGAAGAAGTTTTGACAAGGGGAAGTGAAAGGAGAAGAGACAAGATTTCAATGTTGTTTAGATGATCATTTCATTCAGTTGTTTATCTTATTCTAATTGGTATCATATTCTGCTGGTTATCATATCTGGCTGGATAATTGGAAGGGGATTTCCATTTTGGGATTTCTAGACCCAAGAAGAAGGAATTCTAAAATGTCTCAGTTGTATTAAAATAGTTTTATATCCATCCTATTTGGAATAATATTTTATGATCATATTAAAATCATACTAAGTTGTACATCAAGTTCATTTATTGTTCTTACCAGTTTCTGGGTAAGAAATTGAATAATTGTTTACCAAATAATACATTGGTGGATGTTGAAAAGGAATCATAGGTATCATGTTTTTTTAAAAACATTCTATTACATCATTTGTGGTAGAAGGTTCACACACACTATTGGATTGTTTACACAACACTACACGAGTGTAAGGTAATATCGTACTCATTTTATTCCACATAAAAGGGATTGTTTTCTATAGGATTGTGTGGTATTAGATAATTTCCAAATCATACCAAGGATGTAGCTATTCTTATTAAATAGTGAAAATGGTAAATACTTATGTTCCTACAGATGCCTAATTCATTTTTTTCAATAAGTAACGGAATCCTTAATAGGAGGTGAAGGATCTTTCATTTGTAAGGAAAATATAAATGAAAAATTTATCACTGATTCACACCCCCACTCTTAGTGATACTATCAATCTGGCTAGGAAATTACAATTGGTATTAGAGCATAGCTTCCCTTCACTTATTATTTTCTGATATTTTGAAAAGTAGTTGATGGAGAATCTCAAATGTGTGAACAGTAAAGGTATTCCAATTTTTGATTGAATGAATTATCATATCTAGAATGATATACTGTTGCCTTATCTTATGTCAATTTTATATGATGTTCTTGAAGATGCAACAGAAGGGTTTCCTCATATTGATGAAAAATTTCCTCTTACATCTCTTGATTAGAAGAATATTGAGAATGAAGGAAGGTCCAAGTGTGCATGATTATCACCACTTTATATAAATGAATTTGTAAGAGTAAATGGTTTTTCCATATCCAATGGTATATGGTACAATTTAAAAAATTATAAGAAAGAAATATAAAAGTAATGAAGGAAAAGTTAAAAATATGGAGGTTGATGTATATATATTTGAATATGGGTGAATATGAATATATTGGGGACTTCTTTACTAGGGTGAACGAAATTGTTATTACTATCAGATGTCTTGCTGAAAATTTAGAAGATTATATAGTTGTTGAAAATATTTTGAGAATCCTTCCTGAAAATTTTGATGTAAAAGTATATTCATTTGATGATAGAGATCATAACATATTATCTCTAGATTATTTCAAATCACTCTCATCATTTACGAAAAAAGAAGGGATAAATCTATAAAAATCAAACTAAAAGTTGAGAGAGAACTGTCTTTAAAGGATAAAAAAATAAAATTCAAAGACGATTATTATTGAAGTTGAAGCCAGTGATACTAATTTTGAAAATGAGGTATATAAAAAATTTTATGAAATTTTATCCTTGTTTTCTAAAAATTTGAAAATATATACATGTAAATACAAAGGGAAAATTTCCTTGAAATACATTGAATTTGAAACCTTTTGTCCCTTTATGACCAATTTTCCTTGAAGAAATAAATAATATTATATTAATGCAAAATAAAAAAAATCTAAGAAGATCATGGAAGAAATAGGGTGATAACGATTAATATTTTTCTTAAGGGAAATATAGAAAATTATTCAAATGAAAAAGAATAATTTTCTAATATAAAGTTGAAGAATAAGAAGATAATGAAGATGAATCCAAAAAATTGGTTGAGTATGTTGGTGAGAATAATTTTATTACAACAATTAATGATAAATAATTTAGAAGTATTAGTTCTAATGAAGAAGGAACTCAACTTGAAATGCATTTTAAAGAAGATTTTAAAGAAGATTTGAGAAATATTAGAATACATGAAAAGAAAAATAAGATGTTTAAGTTTTAATCTTCTTTATAAGTTCAAGAAATATTTTTAGAATATAATTAAAATATTCGGGTGGATATTTATTACTTGAATAAATATCCTTTAGAAGAAAATAATCATAATGATAATCTATAGGTAATGCTGGAGGAAAAAATAAGAAGAGTTAGAACTTGTCCAACAAAAACCATCTCATGCTAAATTTAGGAAAACATGTTTCAAAAACTCTATCTCATTGGTTAATGAAAGTTCTCATAAGAAGAAACCTGATAAGGATAAAAAAAATATACCCTCTATGTTTGAAAAAAATGGTGGAATTTCTTCTAAAAAGTAGAATGCTGGGAATGTTATTTATGCGGCCATGACCAAAAAAGTTGGGAATTCAGACGTCTCTAAAAACCCTGAATCAAAAAACTCAGAGTACAAAAACGTTCAATTTTTTTTGATTCTGTTAAGGTATAAAATAAAAGGGATATTCTGATTTATTAAAGAAAGGATGGTTGTTCAGATAAAAAGGATAATAAGGTTACTGAGAAACATGTCTACAACTCCAGTCAATATGGATGTTTCAGAGAAAAATAATCATTCTATGGATACTACTCGTATTGTGGTGGACTCATATATATGAAAAAAATGTGTAGGTTCAACCAAAAATATTACTATCATTCCATAGGTTATTAAAGAAAAAGGTTTATGGGGATTAAATTCCTTCAAAATAAGAAGTTTGAGAGGGATGTTCGAAAGAAACCTAAGATGTTTGGTGTGAAAGTTGAAAATATGATCCAACCTTTGGAAACTATTTTGGAAAGATGCGAAGAACATGGAAATATTGGAGAAGGATTTCTTGTATTGTTATTGTCACAACAAAAAATACATAAAAATTATCATAACATGAAGGTGAAGAAATAAAAGGAAGAAGAAAAATCTCTTCTTGTTGAAACTGCTCTGAAAGCTACAAAAGCAAGAACAAACATAGATTATTAATAGTGAGTTTTCTTGTCACATTACAAGATATTTGATGTTTTTTAAGAATTTAAAATTATTTAAATAAGGTACAATGAAATTTGGGAATGATTAATATGAGAGAATCAAATGTGTTGAATAAGACATCATTGGAAAGGAAAAGTCGAAATCCAAGAAAGCATTGTATGTTGATGGGATGATTCATAACCTATCGAGTGTTTCAAAATTCTATGATTAAGGTAACAATGCAACATTCATAAAATATAGATTTTTTGTAAAAAGTTAGAAGGATGAGAAGATAGTTATAAGAGGCGAATATACAAAGGGAAACTTGTTCCAAGTTGGTGAGAAAAAAACTCTAATTACTTCATTATGGTGAAAGAGAATCAATTATGGAATAAAAGGATGGAAAATATGTTTTAAAGAAACATGATCAAGTTATATAAAAGAAATAGTGTTCGAAATATTTCTTATTTTTTGAGAAGAATAGAATTGTGTTGCACCATATTTCATAAAGGAAAGATTACAAATTACGTGCACAAGAAAGTTCACATTTGTTCAAAACAACCCATGGAGATTATTCATTCCGATATCTGTGGGCCAATGAGAAAATAATGAAATAATGGAGATAAGAATTTAATTACATTCATTGATGATTTTACTCACATTACATGTGTTATGTATATGAAAAATAAATAAGATTCTTTAAAAATGTTGAAAATATTAAAAACAAAAGATGAGAAAGAATGTGAGTATTCAGTGAGGAATTTGAGAATTGACAACATCGATGAATACATAAATGAATAATTTTAAAGTTAACTCATGTATAAAATTCTCCATACACTCCTAAAAAATTCTGGGTTCTGAAATAAATAATATAAGTTCGATGGAAATAGGGAGAATAATGTTACTTGAACATGGTTATTCTCATTACTATTAGAGGAAAGCCATGAGTATTCCTATGTATAGTCAAAATTGATGTTTCCACGGGTTATGTTATGATATTAATCCATATGAATTTTTTAATGGATAAAATATATGTTTTAAACACTTATGTGTTTTTTGGATTCCATGTATTATAAATAAGAAAGGTGGAAACCATGGGATATTTGAGGAGAATGGTAAAGATGTAATTTTCATGAATAGGATCTCGAAGGAAGAGGATATAGATGTTTCAACAATGAAACATGAAGAATTATTGAATCTATTTATCTAGGAGTCATTGAATGATTTGATAAAGACAAACATACTTATGATGATAAGGAAGTTTAGTAGGATAAGAAAAGTATTGATGACATTCCTGATAAGGATATATACAATCATAATCAAGAAGAATCAGAATTAGCCATCCAGAGTGATGATAAAGATACTCAAAAATATAATACTTGGATGAGTAAGCAAGTGGAAGGTTATAATATTATTGGTGATCAACATCATAAGTTTCAAACAAGAATAATGAAAAATGTTATTACACATACTTCTTTGTATTCAAAAGTTGAGTCGAATGATGTGAAAGAATATTTTGATTATCTGGAATGGGATCAATATATGAATAAAGACTTGGATCAGACTGAAATGAATGATACATGGGAACTAAAACCTATGATATATAAAAAATATATTAGTGGCACAAATTGGGTTCTCTGGGACAAGTTAAATGAAGAAGGTGATGTGATAAGGAATTGGACAATACTTGTTTGAAAATGGTATTCACATATCGAATGTATTGATTTTGATGAAACCATTTCTCCAATTACAAGATTAGAAACTATTATAATATTTCATTCTATTGATAAAAAATGATATTACAAGATCTTTCAAATGACTTTTAAATCTTCATTCTTTAATGGTGATCTTGTGGGGAAAGTTTACATCGAAAAACCTTGTGTATTTATTGTTGGGAAATATGATAGTTATGTTTGCAGATTGAGGAAATCCTTATATTGGCTAAAACAAGATCTGAGGGAATGATTTTCAACATCTAATACTTTCTTAACGAAGATGAATTTTAGTAAAGTAAGTGTTTATAATAATATTTACATAAAATAATGTCAAGAGTGTTTCCTCATCATAATTGTTTATGTTGATGATATTATCTTTGATAAGAATGATGAATGAACTTGTGAGATATTTTCTGATGAAATGAAAATGTTTTTTAAGATATCCATGTTGGGAGAGATGAAATACTTTTTTTGTGTTACAAATTCTACAAAATAATAAACATATCTTTTTTTAAAGAAAATAATGATAAATAAATTCATAAGAATTTATACATGGAGAATTTGAAACCAGTTTCCAAACCAATATCAGTGGGAACACAATTAAGTAAGTTGATCAGAGATAATTCAAAAATCTAATTGTAATTTTGTTATATTTGAATGTCTCAAGACCCAACATTGTTTATTCTTTTACCTTATGTGTTATATTTTAGAGTGCTCCTAAATAATAAAATTGAATTTATGGAAAAATAATTATCAAATACATCCAAGGAACAAAAAATTTTAGAATCAGGTAAATTAGATGATGATTGGGAAAGAAATGTTGATTATAGAAGAACCATATTTGGTGGAGTATTATTTTTGGGAAGGAGTTGTGTTAGTTGAGATTCAAAGAAAGAGAATTCATTTACTCTCAGTATGGCTAAATTTGAGTATTTTTCATTTACCCAAGACGCTACTAAACATATGTGGATGAATAATCATTTATAATACTTACTAATTTTAAGTTTCCCTTACTCTAGGTTTGTGATAATCAAAGTAAAATCAATATCACTAGGAATCAGGTTCATCATTCTCATTAAAAACATATTGATATAAAATATCATTTCATAAAAGAACATGTGTATATGAATTAATTGATGATTTAGTATGTTCCTGCATTGGAACAAGTTACTGATATTTTCACCAAACCTTTACTGAAGTAATCCATTTCAAAATTGAGGTTGAACATGGGTGTCCAACCTCTTTCTAATCAAGGTTGAGTTATGTGTTTTTGTCTCCTATCTCATCTTACCATTGGATTTCATTGTAAATAGGGATAATTGCTTCATAAATCTATCCATGGTAGCATGTAAATAAGAGGAGCTATGGGTAAGTTGTGAATCCATCAGTTTATGTGTGTGTGATCTATTCTAAATGTTTGTTGGAGTGGTTGTAGGAAACAAATTTTTGGTATTATAGGGAAATTGAAAAGGTGTAGAGTGAGGAATATAGTTGAAAATAAAATTTGAAGAGGTTTCATGATCACTAAATTTGAAAAACCTGTTTTTTATGTTAATTATTATAATTTCCTATAATTATTTATCTCACATAGGCTTAGAATTGTTGATAAGTAATCCATTTATTGAGGATAAAAATTTCAGTAGTTTATGAATCTTGGTTGAAAACAAAATCCAAACGGATAATGTTCATATTATGTTAGTTGGATAAGGATTCTCAAAGTTAAATTAGTTTTTTTATTAGAGGTATTGTCTTTTGTTGTCAATGAATTTTTGACTAACCACTATACTCAAAAGAGTGTGATTTATAATAATTTAAAAGTTAAATTGTTTTGAAGAAGAATCTCGTTGGAAGTAAATGGTCCTCAGATACACCCAGAATCCGGTATGAATGATTGATTGTACTGGTGGAGAATCAGAGTTAGCATTACAACAATAATATTAGTGTGATGATGATTTTTTGATATTAGAGTTATCATAAATTAAAATTATTTTGAAAACTTGTGATTCAATATTTATTAAATAAAGGAGTGAAAGAGATGCTACTGATCTTATTCTGGTTGATTAGATATAGATGGAAAGAAAAATTCTACTCAAGATCATATTCAGTTTGATGGTATTCTTATCAATTTTTTTCAAGCTGAGATGGAAAGGAAGGATGTGATTGGAAGGTTGTAAAACATTCCAATGTATGACTGATGATGCTAAAGATTCTCTCAAATGTATTCTAAATCATGAAGGTAGACATGATACTGGAACAAGGTTTTCATTGAAGGAAGTTTCTAAAGTTGAAGATGCTAACACCAGTCCATTGTATTCAGCATACCATCATATTCAAGTGAAATTGTTTTCAAAAAGACTTGTGGTAAATGAATTTAGTTGAAGTCGATGAAATATGTAATGATATAGATTGATAAAAAATATATTCAACCATTTAAGATAGCAGAATGTGTTTTCAAAGGAAGATATTGAATATTGAAGGTTTGGAAGATCTGTGACAAACATGAGAAACCAAATATACTGGTTTGCAGTCAGACCAAAATCCAAAAGTTATAAATCTTATAATAATGGAGCTAATGGTTATTGTATTCATAATACAAAAGAATAAATCTGATATTATTTGAAATTATTTTATCAATTGGGTCAAAGACTATCGTATTAGATTTGATATTGATTCATCCTTCTAATCATAATGAAAAAATCAACAAGGTAATTGAAATCAGATTTTTGTTGGTGAAGAATGTTAGAAGAGAGCTAAAGGAGGTGGATGTGTTGTCGAGGGTGAGTTTCAAATTTCAAGAAAATGTTTTAATACTTCTATTGATGAAAAGAAATGTATTGAAACAATCATATTTGAAATTGGGAAGAATAATCGAAATGGATTTTATAAAGAAGATGAATGTTGCTTATTTATTCATTTATATAATTGGTTCAGAGAAACAAAATGAAGAAATCATTTTGAGAAAATAAAAATGGGAAATCAGATCTAGACTAACATTTGGAAAGGAAGCCTGAAGAAAAGTTGAAGGTTGTAGATGATTCGAGAAGAATCAAGAAGCATTTATGAAGTCATAAATGCACCTGAAATTCACGGGGAATTGAGATTTTGGTGATTTTGATTAAGTGGGAATGTTTAGGGGATTCCACTCAAAACCACTCATGGGCCACCTAAAAAGTGATAATTACACCATAAATTTTATAAAACTGAAGGCCAAAGTACAATTTTGATAGAAGAGAGAGAAGCTCCTAAGTTTATGGGAGGGAAATAAGATTTCTTATTGAGACTTTATTGAAGAAGTTTCACTAGAGAGATGTTGAAGGAGAAAAGAAAAGAGTGAAACATTGTTCAAATGATCATCGTATATAGTTGTTTATCGTATTATGCTTGATATAATATTTGGTTGGTCATTGTATCCGGCTAGATAATCGGATCGGGATTTATATATTAGGATTTATGGACAGAGGAAAAATGAATTCTATATTTTCCCAATCATATCTAGACAGTGTTATATCCATCATATTAGGAAATCAAATTTGAAGACCAAATTGAATAATTAGACAGGAAAATCTGACTGAGTAGTATATTAAATTTCTTTTTTGTTTATATGAACTTCTAGGTATGAGGTTTAATAATTGGTTTCTAATGAATATATTGGTGGAATTGAAAAATAGTCACAGGAAACATTTATTGTTACACAAACTTTTTACTACATCATAGGTACTAGAAGGTGAACACGCACTATTGGATTGTTTACATAGTTCTACACAAGAATATCCTACTAGTTGTATTCCATATAAAAGGGATTTTTTTCAAGTGTATTGAGTGTTATTGGATCATTTTTAAACCATACCAAGGATGCAGCTATTCACATTTAATATTGAACCTTGTAAATACTTGTGTTCTGATGGATGTGAGTTTGATTTGTTTTCTGTAGGGAAAGAAATCTTTAATATGAGGTGAAGGTTATTTCATTAGCATGGAAACATAAAATAAAAAGTGATCACTGATTTAACCCTCCCTCTATCAGTGATACAATAATTCTGACTATACGGTACTGTAGCAGGCAGGTTACTATTCATAGAATGGGAATTGGGCCAAAACATTGGGCCTCCGGGCTATGTAATGGGATACAAGCCCACTGGGCCTTCGGGTTATGTAATGGGTCTCCCTCTACAGAGTTAAAAGAGGTATTTGATTTGATTTAATAATAAAATGGGGCTTCAGCCCAAAACTTTAAAAAAAGTAAAGATGCTTGTGGATGTTGTTTAAAGACTTGAATTGATTGGTTGAATGGATGTAAAAGTTTGTTATAGTACTATAAATGGTATGACAATTATTGTTAGTAGTTGGTTGAATGCTAAATATACAATATTTGTATTTCTCTAAATGTGTACTATGTTTTCTCTTTTATTTACAGGCTTACGAGCTTGAAGTGCTACTGTTGCTACCAAAGAGTGACAACTACCTGTATACCTGGTTTGGAGAACCCAGGGTATATGTTTTATGCTGGGAAAAGTTTTACCCATGGTTTTAAAAACCTTGGGTATAGATATATACCCACAGTTTGGGTTAAACTATGGGTATGATAAAAGCCTCTTTGGTTACACCAACATTTTCAATAAAAACCATGGGTACACCTTTAAATCGATGACTCCCAAGGAAAGAGTTACTAAAACTGTGGGTGTAAGCTATACCCATTGTTTTAGGGATTATACCCATGGTTCTAAAATGTGGTTATGGGAGGGGGGATCGAGTAGTGTAAAAATGTTAAATACACTAAAACACTAAAAACCATAAAAACCATAAAAACCATCAAAATCCCTAAAAACCCACAAAAATTCTAAAAAATCATGAAAATACCTAAAACTTTAAAAATCACTAAAACCCTAAGAAACCTTAAGAAAATTATAAATCCTAAAAAAATTAAAAACCCTAAGAATCTTAAAAAATTATAAAAACCCTAAAGTCCCTAAAAGACCCTAAAAACCTTAAAACCCGCTAAAAACCATAAAACCCCTAAAACCCTTAAAAACCCTAAAACCACTAAAAACTCTAAAAACTGCAAAAAAAAAACCTAAAAAATCCATCAAAGACATCAAAACCCCAAAAATCCCTAAAAAACCCAAAAAACGGTCAAAATCCCTAAAACCCAGAAAATGATAAAAATATTTAAAAGCCCTAAAGATAATGAAAAACATAAAAAAACCCTAAAGACCCTGAAAAACCCTAAGAAAAGCTTAAAAAGGTAAAACACTTTTATCCTTTAAAAAACCAAAAATACTAAACAAACCCTAAAAACCCTCAAAATCCCAAAAAATGCAAAAAACCTTAAATAATCCTAAAAAAGACCAAAAAACATAAAAATCCATAAAAACCCTAAAGAACCCTAATAAAACCTTAAAAACCTAAAAACACTTTAAACCCATAAAACATAAAAATGATAAAACCCCTAAAAGACCATACAACCCCTAATAACCCCTAAAAATCATAAAAACCACTAATAACCATAAAAACCCCATAAAACCAAAAAAAAACTAAAAAAACATATTACTATGAAAACTGATTAAACTAATAAAAATTTTAAACAATCTATAATGCTTTAAACACTAAAATAACCAAAACCAAGAAAAACCCAAAAAAATTGAAACCCAAAAAAACCTAAAAACCCTAAATGGCCAAAATCCCAAAAACTCCAAAAACCCATCAAAATTATAGAAAATTTCTAAAAATACCTAAAAATATAAAGATACCCTAAAACCCCTGAAAAAACTTTAGAAAACCTTAAGAATGTAAAAACATATAAAACCCCTAAAAATCTAAAAAATAATAAAAACCCACAACCCCTAAAAAGTACTTGAAACCCTAAAAACACCCTGAAAACCTTAATAACCCTCAAAAATCCCTGAACCCCCCCAAAAAACCAAAAAATCCCTAAAGAACCACTAGAAACTATAAATAGCATTTAAACCCCAAAAACATTAATAAAACTCAATGAAACCTTTAAAACCCTAAAAAACTCAAAAAAAACCCTAAGAACCCAAAAAACATAAAAAACTCTTAAAAACATATTACTCCTAAAAATTCCCTAAAACCATTAGAAGTTTAAAAACCCTAAAGACCAAAAAAATCATAAGAAAACCTTAAAAATCTAAAAACTGTTAGAACACCTAAAAACGTAAAATGCTAAAAACTTTAACCTCCCAAAACCTAAATAACCCTAAAAACCCTAAAAATAAATAAAAACCATAAAACCATAAAAATAATAATATGGTAAAAATGAAAAAAACCCTAAAAAATCTCAAGAAAACCATAAAAATATAAAAACACTTAAAACCCCCAAAAACCAAAAAAATTATAAAAACCCAAAAAAACGTAAAATACCATCAAAACCATACCAACCATAAAACCCCTAGAAACAAAAAAACCACAGAACCCATAAAATCCCTAAAAGCCACTAAAAACACTAAAATTCATTTGAACTCATAAAATGATAAAAAACTCTAAAAACATTAAAAATCTGAAAAACTAAAAAAACCCTTGAAATAAAAAACATTAAAACCCATAAGAAACTTTATAAACCATCAGAATCTCAAAAAATCTTAAAAACCCAAAATAATACTAAAAACCCAAAAATTTTAGAAAAAAATAAAAAATTCCTAAAAAGACTGAAAACCCCTATGAAAACCTTAAAAATATAAAACACTTAAAACCCCAAAAAACATAAAAAAGGATAGAAATACTAAAAAACCCCGAAAACACTAAAAAAGCATATAAATCCTAAAAACTCAAGAACCCTTTAAGAAAACATAAAAAAACCTAATAACACATAAAACCACTAAAACTATGAAAAACCCTAAAAACACTAAAACCCTAAAAAAATATAAATACCCAAAAACACTTAAAACCCATAAAACCCATAAAAATATATAAAAATCCCTAAAACTCTAAATAAATACTAAGAAATAAAAAATCTATTTAAACCAATAAAAACATTAAAAAATATAAAAATCTTTTAAACCCTAAAAAATATAAACCCCCCTAAATGTCCAAAAAAACCATAACAACATTAACACCCTAAAAAACTCTAAAAACCCTAAAAATCACTAAAAACAGTAATAAAACATTAAAAATCCTAAAAAACCCCTATAAATAATTAGAAATGTTAAAAACCCAAAAAAATAGAAAAAATCCTAAGAAAAGTTTAAAAAACACAAAACCCCTACCAAACCTAAATAATTATAATAACCCTAAAACCCCTAAAAACACTAATGACCCTAAAACACAAAAAAACTATAGATATCATAGAGAACTCTAAAAACCCATTAAAACCTAAAACCAATAAAAATTATAAAAACCATTTAAGCCCCAAAAAATTGAAAAACTCCAAAAAACTATAAAACCATTAAAAAACCCTTAAAACCAAAAAACACCATAAACCCCCTAAAAAGCCTAAAAATTTCTAAAAACCTTGAAAATCTATAAAAACCCTAAAATACCATTAAAATTTTAAAAATCCCATAAAATACCTAAAAATGATAAAACCATAAAATCCATGAAAACCCCAAATAAAATAATTAAAAAAACACTTAAGACCCCTAAAAACCTATAAATGAGAAAAATAATAAAAAACACTAACAACCCTAAAAACATAAAACGACTAAAAACCTTTAAAAGCCCTAAAATCCCAAAAAACTAATAAAAACAATAAAAATACATTAAACCCAATAAAGCTGTAAATATCTCTTGAAACCTTAAAACCCCTAAAAACTCAACCCCCCTAAAAACCCATGAAACCTTAAAAAACCTAAAAAATCTCAAAATCCAAATAAACCCTTCAAAACGATAAAATTCCTAAAAAATACCTAAAAATAATTAGAAACATATGAAACCCAAAAAAATATGAAAAACACTAATAAAACCTTAAAAACATAAAATCACTTGAAACCCCTAAAAACCTAAAAAAAATTGAACACCCTAAAAAACACAGAAAACTCTAAAAAGACTAAAAACCTTAAAATGTATAAAACCCCTAAAACCATAAAAATTCTAAAAAATTCCCAAAAACACCTAAAAACAAAAAAACCCCCAAAACCCCATATAAACACTAAGAAAACCATAATAATCTAAAAACACGTAACCCCCCCCCCCCCACCCAAAAACCAAGAAAAGGATAAAAACCCCTAAAAACATAAAAATCTCTTTAAACCCTCAAAATATCTAAAACCCTACAAAACCATACGAATCCTTAAAAATGAAAAATAATCCCTAAAAAAATAGAAACCCATAAAAAGCCTAAAAATGCATAGAAAACCTTAAATACCTTAAAAAGCTAACACCCATAATAGAAATAAAAAATACAAAAACCCATAAAATCCTAAAAATATCCTAAAACCCAAAACCCCCCAAAACCATAAAAACCCTTGAAAACCATTTAAAACCCTAAAAACCCATAAAAACCCTAAAACCAAAATAAATAATAAAATCCCTTTAAACACTTTAAAATTTTCAGAAAATGTAAAAAACCATAAAAATATATAAAAACACAAAAAACAATGAAAACAAAAAACAATAAAAATGTTAAAACCCCTAAAAAGGCCCAAATTCCCCCAAAAGCCTAAAATAAAATAAAAATTCTTAAAAATCCATATTAGTTATTAAAATATAAAAAACCCCAAAAAAACCTTAAAAACTCCAAGAAAACATTTAAAACCTAAAGCACTTAAAACCCCTAAAAACCGAAAAACACTAAAAATCCACAAAACACTAAAACCTTTAAAAATCTCCAAAAAACCGTCAAAATCCCTAAAACCCCTAGAAATACCGTAAAAATCCTAAAATCCCATAATAACCACAAAAACCCTATAACATTATCAAATCCAAAAAGAACATAAAAACAAAAAAAAAACAACATAAAAAATCCAAAAACCATTTAAACCCCAAGAAACATTAAAAACTCTAAAAAACATTAAAAACGTATAAAATTAAAATAATCCCCAAACCCAAAAAACCAAAAACCCCCAAAAACCCCTAAAAACCCTCAAAATCTCTAAAAACCATAAAAATCCTAGAAAATCCCTAAAACCCCAAAAAACATAAAAAATCCTAAAAACCTGTAAAACCCTAAAAAACCTAAGAAATCCTAAAACCCCTCAAAACCCAAAAAACCCCCATGGAATCCCTAAAAACCCTAAAAATCCTAAAAACTATAATCATCGTAAAAAACCCCTAAAAATCCATTAAAATGTAAAAAACCCTAAAAACCTTAAAAACCCCTAACAAAACCATAAAAACCATAAAAAAATTAAAACCCCTAAAATCTAATAAATTAAAAAACTCCTAAACCCTTATAAAGACCCTAAAAACCACTAAAAACAATAAAACCCCATAAAACCTTAAAATACATAAAAACAGAAAAAACCATAAAAACAACTAATAAACCTTTAAACCTCTAAAAAAGTTTTAAATCTAAAATAATTTAAAACACCCAAAAGAACCAAAAATCCACTAAAAACCCCAAAAAACCAAAAAATCATTAAAACCCCCAAAAAAAATCCACAAAACCCAAAAAAGTCCATAAAAAATAAACAACCTTGAAATCCATGGAAAAACATAAGAAAAACATAAAAACCCAAAAATAAATGAAACCCCTAAAAATCTAAAAACACTAAAAACCCTAAAGACTCAAAAAACCCATAAAACCATTAAAATTTTAAAACCCCATAAAAACCCACTAAAAACTCCAAAAACCCTTTAAACCCCTATATATTTTACAAAAATCTAAAAAACCGAAATACCTAAAATGATCAATAATCCCTAAAATCAAAATAACCATAAAAACCCAAAAAACACTTAAAATTAATAAAAACACTAAAAAACAAAAAAGTCTAAAAATACATAAAAATGTTAAAAACCAATAAGAAACTTAAAAACCTAAAAAAACTGAAAACCCTAAAAAAATAAAAAATACTAAAAAACCAAAAAAAAAAAATATCTATAAATCCATAAGAACCCACAATACCTGTAACAAACCTAAAGCCCCATGAAAATCCTCAAAAACCCCTAAAAATCATTAAAACATAAAAACCCCTAAAAACCATGATAGAAACTAAGAAAACAATAAAAAAACTAAATGCACATTAAAACCATAAAATTCTAAAAACACTAAAACCCTAAAAACACAAAAGACCCTAAAGCCCCAAACCCCCCTAAAACTCCAAAACCAAAAAACCCCTAAAAACCTTGAAAACCCTAGACCCAATAAAAACCCTAAAAATCACTAAAAAATCTAAAAACACTTTAATCCCCTAAAAACATTAAAAAACTATAATTAAACTTAAACCCCTAAAAAACAAAAAATCCTTAAAAACCCAAAAATCCAAAAAACCCAAAAAACCCTAAAAAAACCCTAAACCCCAACAAAATCCCACAAAACCTAAAAAACATAAAAAACAAAAAAAAATCCCTAAAAATTTAAAAAACCTAAACACCGTAAAACCACTAAGAAATATTTAAAAATATAAAAACACATAAAACCACTAAAAAACCTAGAAATCACTAAAAACCCTAAAATGAAACTAAAAACCCTGAAACCTGCTAAACCCCCCTAAAACCATAAAACCCCTAAAAACCATAAAACCCCAATATATGGTCAAAACCTAAAATGACTAAAAACTCTAAATTCCTTTTAAACCCATAAAAATGTTAAAAATAAATAAAAACCCTTTAACGTCCTGAAAAAATAAAAAAACCATAGAAGTATAAAAAAACAATCAAAATCCCAAATACCCAAAAAACCGTAAAAATCCAAAAAAAAAACCCTAAAAATCCCTAAAAACCTAAAAAATCCAAAAAAACTTGAAAATCCATACAAAAATTGTAAAATATTAAGAATACATAATACCCCTAATAAACCTAAAAATAACTAAACACCTAAACACCATAAAAGACCCTAAAAACATAAAAACCATAAAAGACGCTAAAATATAAAAAACCCAAAACATCACATAAAAACCCTAAAACCCTCTAAAAACCCAAAAACCCATTTAAAAGCCTAATATGTTAAAAAACAATAAAATTCCAAAAAACTAAAAAAATCATAAAATCCTAAAAACCCTAAAAAAGACTAAAAGCCCTCAAAGTCCCTGAAAACCCTAAAAAACAATAAATATCGAAAAATTCCATAAAAATCTCAAAAAATGTAAAATCCTAAAACCCTAAAAAACCTAAGAAAATCTTAAAAACATTAAAACACATTAAAACACTAAAAACCAAAAAAAATCTGAAACCCTGAAATACCTTAAAAACCCTAAAAATCCTTAAAAAACCTAAATATCTATAAAAACCCAAAAAATAATAAAATCCTAAAAAAATCCCTAAAAACATAAATCCCCCTAAAATCACAGAAAAAAACCCCAAGAAAATACTGAAGACCTAAAAACACATAAAACCCCTAAAAACCCAAAAAAATCCAAAATACCTTAAAACCCTTAAATCATCCTTAAAACCCTAAACCCCCTAAAATCATAAAATCCCTAAAAAAATAAAAAACCCAAAAAAACCCTAAATAACACTGAAAATGTAAAAACCCTTTAAACCCCTAAAAAAATTAAAAACTATAAAAAAAACTTTTAAACCCCAAGAAACTCAAAAAAACCTTAAAAACCTAAAAACCATAAAAACAAAAACAACCATAATAACCATAAAAACCATAAAAAACCATAATCCCTTAAAATTCATAGAGACCATAGAAATCCTAAAAATTCATAAAGATCCCAAAAAATTAAAAAAACCCAAAACCACTTAAAATACCTATGAAAACCATAAAAACCCAAAAATACTTTAAGCCCCTAAAACCCTAATGAATTCTAAAATCCCTAAAAACCCCTAAATACCCTAAAAACATAAAAACCCCTCAAATAAAAAAACTCCCTATAAACGATAAAAATCTTCAAAATCCCTAAAAATAATTAAAAACATAAACCCCCTAAAAATCTAAAAAACTCCAAATAAATCGTTAAAAACATAAAAACACTTAACACCCCTAAAAACCTAAAAAATGTAAAAACCCTAAAAACCCCAAAAGATCATAATAACACTAAACCCCCTAAAAATAATAAAAACCCCTAAAAACATAAATAATCACTATAAATTTATAAAAAACCTAAATACCATTTATAATTATAAAAACCCTTCAAAACCATAAAAACGTTAAAAAACTCATTTTTTTAAAACCATAAAAAAACTAAAAAAACCCGAAAACCCCAAAAAACACATAAAAACCAGAAAACCCAAAAATCCTTTAACACCCAAAAAATCGCTAAAAACCCTAAAACTCAATATTTTTTCAAAAATTCCCTAAGACTCTAAAAAATATTAATAAATCCTAAAAAACATGAAAACCCCTAAAAAAACTATAAAAGAAATTAAAACCCCTATAATCCTTAAAAACTATAAAAATCATAAAAAACCGTAAAACACCTAAAAATCCAAAAAACCCATAAAAACAACTAAACACATTAAAAAATCCCAAAAAACCCAATAAAACTCTAAACCCACTAAAAACTCTAAAAACCCTCTAAAACCATAAAAACATAAAAATGCAAAAAACCTTAAAACCCGAAAAAAAACCCCAAAACCCTAAATACTAAAAAAACCTAAAACCTTAAAAACCCTAAAACCTTAAAACCCATAAAAATCTCTAAAAACCCAGAAACACATAGAAATCCTTAAAATCCCTAAAAGTCCATAAAAATGAATGAAACATTAGAAACCCTATGAAAACCTAAGAAACAATAAAAAACCTTAAAACCCCTAAAAAATATAAAAAAATCTAAAAACCATAAAAATACATAAAAACTCACAAAATACCTAAAAACAAAAAAATATAAAAACTACCTAAAATCCTTTAAATTATAAAAAACCGAAAACCCAGAATAATCCTAAGAAAACATTGAAAACCTAAAAACACTTAAATCCCATAAAAAACCTAAAGAATTTTAAAAATCCCAAATTACAGTAAAAAGACAATAAGTACCCTAACAATCCCTAAAAACAATAAAAACACAAAAAACATTTAAAAACATGAAAACCCATGAAAAGGCTAAAAACCACTAAAAATTATGAAAACACTTTAAAACCTAAAAATGATGAAAAACAATAAAAACCATAAAATCCATAAAAAAACCAAAAAAAAAACCAAAATAATAATAAAAACCTTTAAAGCCCAAAAAACCCAAAAAACCCCTAAAACAATGAAAACGTTTAAAACCACAAAAATCCTAGAAAAATCAGTAAAAATACCTAAACATGTTAAAAGCACTAAAAACATTGAAACCTCTATGAAGTTGTTAAAAACCTAAAAAAAATTAAACCCTAAAAATGATAAAAGTAGTAAAAACCCTAAGAACACTAAAAAAATCATTAAAACACTAAAATCAATATAATCCCTAGAAACGTAAAAAACCGAAAACCTAAAAACCCTAAAACTCCACTAAAAACACTCAAAACCCATTAAAACATTAAAAATGTTTAAGAACTATAAAAACCGTAAATCCCATAAAAATAAAAAAATATCTATGAATTAAAAAAACATAAAAACCATAAAACCCTAAAAAACCATAAAAACCTTGAAAATTCCTAAAAACTATAAAAACCATAAAAATAATTAAAAACCCTAAAATCCCTAAACATGAATAAAATACTAAAACACCATAAAATCCTAAAAAACTCTTAAAAACCTAAAAACACTTAAAATGCCTAAAAATCGTAAAATGATGAAAACCCTAAAAAAACCAAAAAAACTAAAAACCCTAAAACCATAAAAAACTCCTAAAACCATAAAAACCCTAAAAACTCAAGAAAAAAAAGAACAAAAAAGAACAAAAATCCCAAAAAACCCAAAAACCCCATAAAAACCATAAAATCCCTTGATATTCCTAAAATCCCTAAAACTATAAAAATCCTAAAAAATCACTAAAAATCCAAAAAAACAAAAAAAAACCTAAAAAAACATGAAAACTCATAAGAAATCCTTAAAAACATAAAAACACATAAAATCCCAAAAAAACCTAAAAACATTATAGACAACATAAACACCCATAAAACCCTAAAATACCCTAATAACTGCTACAATCCCTAAAAAATTAAAATTAAAAAAGCCCTAAAACATATAAAATGAGAAAAACCCTAAAAACCCTTATAAATGTTAAAAAACTAAAAAACATTAAACCCCTAAAAATCTAAAAACACTAAAAACCCTAAAAACCCATAAAATTGGTAAAAACAATCTAACCCCCCTAAAATCCCATAAAACACATAAAAATCATTAAATACCCATATAAATGTTAAAACCATAAAACCCTAAAGAACTCTAGGAAATCCATAAAATCCTAAAAACACTTAAAACGCCTAAAAATCTCAAAAACACTAGAAACCCTAAATGACTCTAAAAACCTAAATCCCAAAAAACCAAAAAACGTCAAAAACCATAAAAATCCCAAAAACCCCAAAAAACCATAAAAATCCTAAAAAATCCCAAAAAACCCTAAATCCTAAAAAACTCTAAAATCCCTAAAAATAAGCTAAGAAAAACATCAAAGCCTAAAAATGCCTAAAAACATTAAAAAACATAGGAAATTACAAAAACCATAAAATAACCTAATAACCATAAAAACCCCTAAAATGATTTAAAACACTAAACCCCATAAAAAACGTTAATCCCACTAAAAACTATAAAAACCCTTTAAACCTCCAACAATGTTAGAAAACATTAAAAAACATTAGAAACTCATAAAAACCCATAAAACCACCAAAAAACAATAAAACCCTTTAAACCCTAAAAACCCCAAAAAGCCTAAAACCCCCCAAACTCCTCAAAATCCTCAGTTACCATAAAAACCAAAAAATTGTAAAAAAGGCCTAAAAATACCTTTAAATGTAAAAAACCATAAATCCTAGAAAACCATAAGATAAAAATAAGAACTCAAAAACCATAAATAACCTAAAACTATAAAAAACCAAAAAACCTCACAATCCCTAAAAACCCAAGAAAACCATAAAAATCCTAAAACCCCTAAAAACAGTTAAATCTAAAAACCCCTTAAAATCCAAAGAAAACCTAAAAATCCAAAAATAGGTAAAACCAATAAATAACATAAAAATTTATAAAAACTCAAGAAACCTTGAAATCTATTAAAAACCACAAAAACCCTCAAGATCCCTAAAAACCCTAAAAAATTCCTAAAAATAATTAGAATTCCCTAAAACCATAAAAAACCCTAAAACCCCCTATGAAAACATTAAAAACCTAAAAACTCTTAAAACCCATAAAAAATAATGATAAAACCCTAAAAGAATATAAAAACCTAAAAACCCCTAAAACTATAAAACCCCCTAAAAACCATAAAAAAAAAATCTGAAATCCCATTGAGCCCCTAAATACGTTAAAAACTATAAAAATCCCTAATCCTTTAAAATTAGTCAAAAAATACCTTAAAACCCATAAGACTATATAATCTTTAAAAATCCCTAAAAACCTTTAAAATCCCTAAAAACCCAAAACATCTATAAAAACCTACAAATCCTTAAAAACCCATAAAAATATAAAAAACCCTGAAAACCTGAAAAACCAAAAGGGAACCATAAAAACCTAAAATCACTTAATATCAATAAAAATAAATTAGTCTATAAACCATAAAACCCCAAGAACACTATAAACCCCAAAAACCCATAAACCCCCCCAAAAACCATAATAGACACTAAAAATACATAAAAATAAAAAAAACTAAAAAATATAAAAGATCATTAAACCTAAAAAAATTAAAAAGATCTTAAACCCTAAATACATAACCCCCCCACCAAATCACAAAAAACCCATAAAAACACAAAAAACCTAAAAAACCCTAAAAAGCCTCAAAATCGGTAAAAACCATCAAATACCATAATTCATAATGACGTACTAATAAATCTATAATAACATATAAAATCATAAAAACTATGAAAACCCTTAAAAAAACATCAAAACCTAAAATCACTTAAAACCCCAAAAAACCTAAAAATGCTAAACCCCTAAAAAGACACTAAACCCCCCAGAAACCCTAAAACATTGAAAATCTAAAAAAACTAAATAACCATAAAAATCATAAAAAGGCCATAATAATCACTAAAAAGGTAAAAACTCCTAAAAACCTAGAAACCCTAATAAAACCCAAAAAATCTAAAAAAACATAAAACCCCTGAAAATATAAAAAATGCTTAAAACCCTAAAAACACCTAAAAGGAACCTAAACCCCTAAACCCCCTAAAATTATTGAAACAAAAAAAACATAAAAACCTTAAAAAACTATAAATCACAAAAGAAAACTAAAAACTCTAAGAACCCTTTAAACTAATAAAAACATTAAAAACTATAAAAAAACCTTAAAACCAAAAAAACATAAAAACCAGAACAACCCTAAAAAATCATTAAACACTAAGAATCCTTAAAAGCCATAAAAATCATAAAAAACCTCAATTCATTAAAAATATAAAAACCTCGAAAAACACAACGAAAACCATAAAAACTTAAAAACACTTAAAACCCCTATAGAAAATAAAAAACAATAAAAACCACTAAAATCCTAAAAATTCTCCATGAACCCAAAAATCCCTAAAAACCATAAAAACACATAAAATCCATAGAAATCCCAATACCCATAAAAATAATAAAAACCAGGAAAAAATGAAAAAAATCATTAAACCACAAAACTGTTAAAACACTCTAAAAAACCTAAAATCCCTGAAAATTTGAAAAACCCCCAAAAAACCAAAAAAATATAAAAACCACAAATCCCCTCAAAATCCATATAACCCACAAAAAACAAAAAAATACTAAATTAATCCCAAAAATATATAAAAACCCAAAAAACCTTGAAATCCCCAAATAAATCTTTTAAAACCTAATAACACTTCAAAACAAAAAAAACTATAAAAAACCTAAAAAACCTAAAAACCCAAAAACAACTAGATACATTAAAAACCCCCATTAAAACATGAAATATCCACTAAAATAATAAAAACACTTTAAACCCCCAAAATTTATAAAAATATCTAAAGAAAATTAAAAGCCCAAAAATACCCAAAGAAACCCTAAACGTCGCTAAAACCCCTCAAAATCCCCAAACCCCCCAAATAACCAAAATATTCCTAAATATCCAACAAAATAAAAACTCCTAAAAACTATGGAAAAACCCTAAGAATCCTTAGAAACCTAAAAACAATTAAAACACATAAAAATATAAAAAAATATATAAACCCTATAAAACACTAAAAACCCTAAAACCCTAAAAACCATAAAACCCCTAAAAACCATTAAAACCCTAAAAATCCATAAAATCCTTAAAAACTAATAAAAATATAAAACCCCTATAAACCTATAAAAACATTAAAAACTATAAAAAATTATTAAAACTCTAAAAAATAAAAAAAACCTCTTAAAACCAAAAAATCCATATAACCCAAAAAAAACATAAGAAACTATAAAACACTAAAAATACATAAAAACCCTTTAAAACCAAAAAAATTCCTAAAAAATTCCTAAAATCCCAAAAAACATAAAAAACCCTAAAAAACAAGAAAATCCATTAAAAACTTAAAACCTAAAAAAATTAAAACCCCAAAAGCCTAAAAATTTCTAAAACACCTAAAAACCCTATAGAACCTTAAAACCCCTATAAATCCCAAAATACCCTAAAACACTAAAAATTCTAAAATAGTCCTAAAAATCCCAAAAACTGTAAAAACCCTTTAAATCCATGAAAACCCAAAACAAAACAATTGAAAATCAAAAAACACTTAAAACCCATAAAAATAAATTATTCTAAAAACACTACAATACCCTAAAACACTAAAAACCCCTAAACACCATAAAAGCCCCTACAAAACAAAAAAATCATTAAAACGCACAAAAACCTAAAACCACAAAAAAAACTAAAAACCCTTTGAAACCTAACAATATTAAAAAATATAAAAAACCATAAAAACCCTATGAAACTGAAAAACCATAAAAATCCAACTAACAAAAAATCCCATAAACACCTAAAAATCCTAAAACCCATAAAAATACCTAAAAACAATAAAAATTTTAAAACCCTAAAAATCCATAAAAACAAAAAAAACCATAAAAACTCAGAAACCCCCTAAGAATGAATTAAAAACCAAAAAACACTTAAACCCCCTAAAAACCAAAAAAAATCTAAAAACAATAATAACCCTAAAACCCCTAAAAACTCTTAACATCATAAAAAACCCCTAAAGACCCATTAAAACCATTAAAACCCCTAAAAAACAAAAAACCTTATAAACCTCTCAAAACATTTAAAAAATCGTAAAAAAATTAAACCTCTAAAAGTCAATAAAAACCCTAAAAACCAAAAAGACCATCAAAACCATAAAACACTTAAAAACCCAAAACACCTTAAAAACCCTAAAACCCCCAAAACAATAAAAGTCATAAAAAATTAGTTTGAATCTCTAAAAAGGTAAAAACCCCTAAAAACCCTAAAACCACCTATGAAAACCCTAAAAACATATGAAAAAATTTAAAACCCCTAAAAATCCTGAAAAATGCTAAAAAAAATAAAATGCCCCATTAACACTAAAATCCCTAAAATCCCAAAAATCAATAAAAATCCCTAAAACCCCAAAAACCATAAAAATCCTAAAAAAGACATAAAATTCTCTAAAAATAGAAAATCAATAAAAAACTTGAAAAACCTTAATAATACCTTAAAAACCTAAAAAATACTAAAAACCCAAAACCCCCAAAAACCATTAAAAAGCCTAAAACCATTAGAAACCCCTGGAACCAACAAAAACCCCAAATAACAATAAAAATACCTTTAAAACCCTAAAAACATTAAAAAGCTCAAAAAAAATCCATAAAAAACCAAAAAACTCAACTAAACCTTTAAATCCCAAAAAACCACAAAAACCATAAAAACCTGTTAAATCCCTAACAGTCCTAAAAACCATAAAAATTATAAAAATCATTATAATTAAATTAAAATGTAAAAAACCATAAATTGCAGAAAAACCCTAAAAGTACTTTAATATCATAAAAACACTTAAAAAACTAAAAAATACAAAAAATTGATAAAAACCCTAAAAATTACTAGAAGACCCTTAAACCCCTTAAAAGCATAAAATCCCCTAAAAACCTTAAAACCCATAAAACCCTAAACCCACTAAAAACATTAAAAACCCTTTAATCCCTTAAAAACATTAAAAAACCATAAAAACACAAAAATAACAAAAAAAAGAACCTAAAAACCCCAAAAATAAAAAAATAATAAAAATACTAAAAACACTTAAAAACCTAAAAATCTATAAAAAACATAAAAACCCAAAAAAAAACCTAAAAAGAAAAAAAATACCTAAAAACATAAAAAACTTTAAAAACACTGAAAACCCTAAGAAATCCATAAAAACAT
Source organism: Viscum album (assembly GCA_963277665.1). Taxonomy (NCBI): domain Eukaryota; kingdom Viridiplantae; phylum Streptophyta; class Magnoliopsida; order Santalales; family Viscaceae; genus Viscum; species Viscum album. The sequence goes on from OY728127.1 coordinate 1,960,073,719, forward strand.
AAAGACACTTAAAACCCATAGAAACCTGAAAAATGATAAGAACCCTAAAAAACCCTAAAATCCCTCAAAATCCATAAAATCCCTAAAAAATCATAAAAATACCCCAAAATCCCAACAAATACCTACAAATCCCTAAAAACATAACAAAACCCGAAAATAACTAAAAAATCCTAATAAAATCTTAAAAACATAAAAAAATAAGACCCCTAAAAAAACCTAATAATTGCTAAAACCCTAAAATACACTAAAAACCCTAAAATTCCCAAACACTAAGAAACCCCTTAAAATCATTAAAAACCCTAGAAACTGTAAAAAAACAGAAAATATAAAAATCCTAAAAAACTAAAGAAACCCTTTAAAACCCCAAACCCTAAGTAATTCTAAAAACCATCAAAATCCCTAAAAACCCTAAAAACCCATATAAAGTCAATGAAAGTCTAAAAAAATAAATAAAAACATAAAAAAACATAAAAACATTTAAAACCCCAATGAAATCCTTGAAAATTTAAAAATATTAAAACCACTAAAAAATCTAAAAATTCTAAAAACCGTAAAAAGATCATAATACCCAAAACCCCATAAAATCATAAAACCCATAAAACCCCTAAAACCATAAAACCTATAAAAAATAAAAATCCACTAATAACTCTAAAAACCCTTTAAACCCTTAAATTTTTTTAAAACGTCAAAAAAAATTAAAAGCTCTAAAAATCTAAAAATCCCTTAAAAACCCAAAAAATACATAAAAGCCCAAAAAAATATATAAAAATCGAAAAAACACAAAAAATCAAACATAACCATCAAAATCGCTAAAAACCATAAAAAATCCCAAAAAAACCTAAAAAATACCTGAAAATACCTCAAAACATAAATAAACCATTAAAACTAGAAAACACCTAAGTAATCTTCAAAAACATAAAAAATTTGAAATCCCTATAAAAATTAAAAAATGATAAAAACCAAAAAAAACAACTAAGACCCCTAAAAACCATCAATATCACTAAAAACCTTAAAAACAATAAAATCCTAAAAAGGATTTGAACCCCTAAAAATGAAAAAAACACAAAAACACTAAAAAATGCTAAAAAAGCCTTACATAACTAAAACCACTTAAAATCCCCAAAAAACCTAAAAAATTATAAATATAAAAAAATTCCCTAAAAGATTCTAAAAACCCTAAAGCCCCCAAAAAACATAACCCCCCCCCCCCAAACCATAAAAATTTATAAAAAATAATAAAACTATAAAACCCCATTAAAAACTATAAAACTCTTTTAGACACTTAAAAATGATAAAAAAATAAAAAAACATTAAAACCGCTAAAAACTAAAAAAACCCTAAAAACTAGAAAAACCATAAAAACCATAGAAACCCTAAAAGATCTAACAAACATTAAAAAGAAATTTAATATCCCTAAAACCCCTAAATACCATTAAAATCATAAAAAACCATAAAACTATAAAAACATAAAAAAACCCACATAAAACATTAATACGTAAAAAGAGTTAAAATACCAAAAAAATTGAAAATATGCTAAAAACCCCAAAAGCATATAAACCCTAACTCCCCTCAAAAACCATAAAATATCTAAAAATAATAAAAAAAAAAAAATCACTAAAAATCAGTAAAATCTTAAAAACTAATAAAAACCCTGAAAATACCTATGAAAACCATAACAACCTAAAGATAGTTAAAACCCCTAAAACCCTTAAAAAAGCTAAAACCGTAAAAAACCATAAAATTCCACAAAACCCTAAACACGTCTAAAAACCATAAAACCCATAAAACCATTAAAACCCCAAAAAACCATATATACCTTAAAACCCACTAAAAACACTATAAACCATTCAATCCCCTAAAAAATTAAAAAACACTAAAAATACTCTAGATCCCTAAAAACTCAAAAACCCACTAAAACCAAAAAAAAATATTAAAAGGACTAAAACTACTAAAAAAGACCTACAAATTAGTAAATACATAAAAAATGATAAAAACCCTAATAAAACCTTAAGAACCAAAAAACCCTTTAAACAACTAAAAAATCTAAAAACCCTAAAAAAATCAAAATTCCCTAAAAATCATAAAACTCCCAACACCGTTAAATAATATACAAACCCCTAAAAACCTCAAAAACCACTAAATTTTTTAAAACCATTAAAACCCCTAAAAACATTTAAAATCTATAAAATACCCTAAAACACCTAAAATAGTCAAAAATCCCTAATAACCTAAAAAACCATAGAAACCCAAAAACCCAAAAACCCAAAAACCCCTAAAAATCCCTAAAAACACCAAAAATCCATAAAAATCATTAAAAATCCCAATGAATCCCTAAAAATGTTGTAACATAAAACTCTGAAATCCCTGAAAAAACCTAAGAAAAATTTAAAGAACTAAGAACACTTAAAACCCCTAAAACACCCCAAAACCCCGTAAAACCCCCTAAAAACCTAAAAAACCATAAAAACACAAAAAACCTTAAACACCTAAAAAACACTGAAAACCATAAAACTCCAAAACCCCTAAAAACCCTAAAAAACCTAAAAACATATAAAAATTCATAAAAAGAACTCAAGATCTATAAAATTTAAAATAACACAAAAACCCCAAAAAACCTCTAAGAAAACCATAAAAACATAAAAAATACTTAAAACTCCTAAAACCAAAAAATTATTAAATACCATAAAAAATTGAAAGACCCTAAAATCGCTAAATCCCCGTAAAATAATAAAAACCCCAATAAACATTATAAAACTCTTAAAATCCCTAAAAACATTAAAAATCACCAAAATCTCATAAAACCCTTTAAAAAATAAAAATACTAAAAACCTCTAAAAACCTCTAAGACCCAAAAAAACTCCTAACAAACCCTAAAGACCAAAAAAACCAATAAACTCAATAAAAATACTAAGCACCCAAAAAACACTCAAAATACCTAAAAACCAAATAAAACCATTAAAATTTAAAAACCTTAAAGTCCCTAAAAACATAAAAAAAATTAAAATCGTGAAAAGCCCAAATAAAAACCTAAAAACAATTAAATCCCCTAAAAAACTAAAAAAGGATAATATATCTAAATACATTAAAAACCCCAAAATACCTCAAAATCCCAAAAAATATATAAAAACCATAAATATTCAAAAAAAATCCACAAAATCCCAAAATCCATAAAAATTAAAAAAAACCCTGAAAACCATTAAAAAATATTAAAAAAATAAAAACATTAAAAACCTAAAAAATTATAATACCATAAAAGAAACTAAAGACCCTAAAAACCCATTAAAATTTTAAAAACCTTAAAAAAATTAAAAAACTTAAAAACCATAAAAACATTAAAAACCCACCACATAAGAGAAAAACGCTTTAAATCCATAAAAACATTAAAAATACTAAAAATCATTAAGACTCCTAAAAAAGTAAAAAAAATATTCTAAAACAAAAAAACACAAAAAAACCTAAAAACCCACAGAATCCCTAAAAACAATAAAAAAAATAAAAATCCTAAAAAATCTTTAGAAATCCAAAAAATATAAAAACACAAGAAATCCTAATAAACCCTAAGAAAACATTAAAAACATAAAACATTTAATACCCCTAAAAATTATAAAAAAACTCTAAAAACCCTAAAATAACCTGATAACTATAAAACCCTAAAACCCTAAAAATCCCTAAAATCTATAAAAATAATAAAAATATTAAAAAAATCCAAAAAACCCTAAATATGTAAAACCCTCTTAAAAACTGGTAAATCCCTAATAAAATAATAAAAAACTAAAAGCACATAGAAAACCTAAAAAACCAAAAAATGATAAAAACCCTAAACACCCAAAAGACCCTAAAATCCATAAAAATCCATAAAAACTAAGAAACCCCTACAAGCATTAAAATCCTGTAAAAACCCATAAATACCCAAAAACCCACAAAATACTTTAAAATCCATTTACACCTGTAAAATGTTAAAAAATATAAAAAACCTTAAAGACCCTAAAAGCCCATAAAATCCTGAAAAATCCTAAAAACTCCCCAAAATCTTAAAACCCATATAATTCTTAAAAAACCCCAAAAAAACCTTAAAAATATAAAAAACCCCAAACCCATAAAAATATTAAAGAAAACATTAAAATCATAAAAACACAGAAACCCCCTTAAAATCCCAAAAAAACAATAAAAACAACTAAAAACCCAGAAATTCCCTACGGAAACCATAAAAACCAAAAAACACTTAAAAACCCTAAAATACTAGAAATGCTAAAAATTCTAATAAATAATAAAAAGAACAGAAAAACCATAAAACCCCATAAATACATAAAAATTCATAAATATCATAAAAACCCTAAAACCCCTAAAACCGCACAAAAAAATAAAACCCCATTAAACCTCAAAAACATGTTAAAAAATGATAAGAAAACCTAGAAATTATAAAACTAAAAATCCCTAAAAAACATAAAAAGCTTTAAAAAACTAAATCTGATAAAAGCCCTGAAAATCCCAAAATTCAAAAGAAACCATAAAAATAATTATAAATCCCTAAAAATTAATAATAACATAAAAAATAAAAACCCTAAAAACCCCTAAAAATCCCAAAAAACAGAAAAATATTTCAAAATCCAAAAAAACCTAAAAAACACTAAAACTCTAAAAAATCTATAAAATCCTAAAACCCTAAATATTCATAAAAAGCATTAAAATATATATAAATCCCAAAAAATCCCAAAAAACCCTAAAAATGTAAAAAGAACCTAAAAAACATGAAAAAACCTATGAAACCCATAAATACCTAAAAACACATTTAACACCTAATATACCTAAAAATCATAAAAACCATAAACCCCCAAAATCCCAAAAGAACAAAAAAAACATAAAAAGATATCAAACAACAAGAAATGAATAAAAACTATAAAACCACTTTAAACAATTGAAAAATATAAAACTATATGAATCCTAAAAAATCCTAAGAAACTCAAAAAACCCTAAAACCCAAAAAAATTAAAACAAACCCCAAAAAACCCTAAAAATTCTAAATATACATACAATCCAAAAAAACTATAAAAATTATAAAAAATTATTAAAAATCCCTAAATAGGTAAATACCCCTAAAACCCTTAGAAAACCCTATGAAAACCTAAATACACTTAAAACCCCTAAAAACCAAAAAAACTACGAAAAACCTTAAAAATCCTAACAAATCCCAAAATATCCCTAAAAACATAAAAGAACCCTAAAAAACTGAAAACCCCTAAGAAAACCATGAAAATATAAAAACACGTAAAACCCCTAAAACACTTAAAAATTTATAAATCCCTAAAAACACTAAAAACCATTTAAAACCCTTAAAAACTCTAAACCCCTGAAAATTACCAAAAACCCTAAAAATCCTTAAAATACCAAAAAAATATAAAAAACGCTAAAAAACAAAAAATCACTAAAAACCTTAAAAACCTAAAAATATTTTACACCCCTAAAAGCATAAAAAATCTAAAAAATGGTAATTGGCACTAAAAGACCAGGAAAACCCTAAAACCCATAAAAACACCTAAACCCCCATAAATCCTCTAAAAACCATAGAAAACCCTAAAACCCATACATTCCATAAAAATACACTAAAAACTCTAAAACTCCCCTAAACCCATAAAAACCCTAAAAACTCAAAAAAAAAACATTAAAAAACAACCCCTAAAAACCCTTAAAACCTTAAAAATCTCTAAAACCCTAAAAAATCCCTAAAAACCCTTCGAATCCGTAAAAATATATGAAACTCCCCGAAAATGTAAACATGAGAAAACCCCTAAAACAATAATAAAACCTTACAAACCTAAAAAACCCTAAACAGTAAAAAACTATAAAAATCCTAAAAATTGTACACAGACCATAAAAACCCCTAAAAACCAAAAAAAATAATTAAAGAATAAAATCATTAAAACCCCTAAACACACTAAAAAACCACTAAAAACTCTAAAACCCTTTTAAACCCCTAAATTTCATTAAAAAATATAAAAACATTAGAATACTAAAAAAATAAAAAAAAAACACAAAAACCCTAACATAATTCATAAAATCCTAAAACTATAAAAAACCTTAAAGTCCCTAAAATCCCTAAAAGCACTAAAACTGCATAAAAATCATAAAAAAGACCAAAAACACCAATAAAAGTAAAAAACTAGAAAATCGATACAAAACAAACAAAACAACAAAAACCTAAAAATTCATAAAACCGCTACACAACCTAAAAAAATTCGAAAAACCCTAAAACCCCTCAAAACGCTCAAAATCCCTAAAAATCCAAAAAACTATAAAATACCATCAAGACAAAAAATCATTTAAAATTTAAAATATCCTAAAACTCCTATCAAACATAAGAAAATCATAAAGACATAAAAACACATAGAAATCCTAAAAAACTAAAAAAAATCACTAAAAACACATCCAAACCCTAAAAACCCATGAAAACCATTAAAACAAAAAAAAACCAAAACACCCTAAAACACCTAAAACCACATAAAAACTCTAAAAAAACCTTTTTAACCTTATAATTGTTAAAATAAACTCTAAAACCCCATATAAAACCTAAAAAACTAAAAAAACCCAAAAAACACAAAAACGTATACACCCTTAATAACATTAAAAACCCCCAAAACCCTCAGAATCCCCAACTATAAAAATCCCCAAATTGACATAAAAATACCTAAAAAGAAAAACTCCCTATGAACCATGAAAATACATAAGGAAACCTTAAAAACCTAAAAACACTTAAAATCCATAAAAAATAAAATAAAAATCTAATACCACTAAAAATAATATAAAAAACTAAACAAAAACTAAAAGCCTTCCAAATCCCTAAAAATTTGAAAACATGAAAAAAAACAAAAAAACCTTGAAAACCCCAATGAAAACCTGAAAAACCTAAAAATATTAAAACCCATTAAATCAGAAAAAATTATAAAAACCCATAAAACCCTAAAACCCAATAAATACTCTAAAAAACCTTTAAACCCATCAAAATGTTTAAAAACTAAAAAAATAATTAAAACCCTAAAAAATAAAAATATACCTAAAAATAAAAAAACATAAAACCCGTAAAAACCCAAAAAACTTTTAACCCCCTCAAAATCCCTTAAAACCCAATAAACAATGAAATTCCTAGAAAGCCGTAAAAATCCCTAAATTTTTTTTGAAACCCTAAAATCCCTAAAAAACCTCTAAAACGTTGAATATGTAAGAAAATTTAAAACCCTTTAAAACCTAAAGAACTCTAAAAAACCTAAAAAACCCTAAAACGCTAAAAATTATGAAAAAACTAAAAATCCTAAAAATGATTAAAAATTCCCAAAAATCCATGAAAAAGTAAAAACCTTGAGAAAACCAATTAAAAAAATTAAAATCCAAAAACAATTAAAACCACTAAGAACCTAAAAAAATGCTAAAAACACTAAAAAACCTAAAATATGCCCAAAAATACATAAACTACCTAAGAATCTTCAAACCCCAAAAACCCCATCAAACCCCAAAAAATCACTGAAAACTCTAAAACCTATTAAACCCCTAAAAAGGTTAAAAAAACTCCAAATAACCTTAAGAACCCTAAAAAACTAAAAAACCCCAAAAAATATAAGAAACTATAAAAACCCTAAAACCGAAAAAATTTCCTAAATACTGTAATAACCCATAAAATTTAAAAAAAACTACAAATGTCTAAAAATTTGTAAAACCTAAAAACACTAAATAAAATTTATGACACCATAAAAAACTAAACACCCTTAAACCCTCTAAAAAACAAAAAATTTTAAAAACCCTAAAAACCCAAAAACCCTCAAAATCCAGAAAACCCTAAAAAATAAAAAAAATGAAGAACTATAAAAATATATAATAATTTAGAAAACCTTAAAATCTCTGAATAACCATAAGAAAACCTTAAAACCCAAGAAATAGATAAAACACCCAAAAAGCTAAAAACGCTGAAAATGATTAAAACCCTAAAATAAACCAAAACCCCTAAAAAACATAAAAAAATAAAATCCCTAAAAACAATAAAGACCCCTAAAATCCCAAGAAACCCCAGAAACAAAAAAAACACTAGAAACCATTTAAACCATTAATATGTTAAAAACTCCAAAAAATCTATAAAACCCTAAAAGAATAAAAAAACCCAAAAAAACACAAAAAAACACAAAAAAACACAAAAAACATAAAAACATAAAAACCCTAAAAAAATATAAAACCTTAATAATCCATAAATTCCCTAAAAACTATGAAAATCCCTAAGAAAACCTTAAAACTCTGAAAATAATTAAAACCCCTAAGATTTTTAAAAATGATAAAAACCCAAAAAACCCTAGAAAACCTCAATATCAAAAAAATCAAAAAAACCCATAAAAATCATTAAAAATATCTTAAAATGTAAAAATCATTAATATTCCCAAAAAACCTTAAGAAAACCTTCTAAATCTAAATACACTTAGAATCCCTAAGAACTAAAAAATAGAAACACCCTAAAAAACCCCCAATAGACCCCAAAACCCCCAAAAACCCATAAAACCATAAAAACCACTAGAAACCTTAGAGGATGGAGGCACACTCCCCCGAATCTCCCACTCATTTGTTGCTTCTCCTAGGGTTTCCTCAGGATTCTCCTTGGGGATTCGTCTATGGATCCTCGCTTTTTCCGGTTTCTTGGAGAAGGTGTGCTCTGAAGGAGCTTCTCGGTCTCAAGGCGGCGGTGGGTTCCTGCTTTCGGTGGTCTCGAACTCCTTAAGAGATGTCTCTGCTTGCGCGTTTGGCCTCAGATCCTGGTGAGGATCGACTTCTGCGTGCTCAGGATTTGGATTTTTCAGAGGGTGTGTGGTCTGCTTGTGCCGCTCGGTTTGTGGTAAGTGGCGTCGTAGACAGATTTGTGGTGGTTGTCTTCCTTGCTAGGCATTAGTTGTGGATCGGGGCCGAGCTTTCCAATCTGGTGCTTCCTTAGATGATTCAGCGGCTACAAGGGCTCCAATAGTAGATAGATTTGCGGATCTGGCCTCGTCGGCGGTTTTTCCCCTTTCGCTTGCTGCCTCATGGTGCCTGTGCATGGAGTGGTATGGTTGTGGTGGCGGAAAGGCAGATCGGGATCTGGTTCTCATGGTTGGGTGGGTTGGAGGTTCTAGCTTCTCTGGTAGTGGACCGGGTCGCGTGGGTGTGGTTTGGTGCCTCTGGATCTCCACTGGTGTCTACGATGCATGTATGCTCTCTAGTATGGATTCTTGCTTGAGCTGGTTCTTCGGATTGGCAGTCACCTCCCGCTACTGCGGTTTTGCTTTGGTTTTGCTGTGTTCTGGTCCTTTTGGAAGTCAATGGCTTCTTTGCAGGATCTTCTGGATTGAATCCTCTGTATTACATGTTCTGATGCTTTGTGGATGTGGATGGATGGGATGAGAACCGCTAATGGTGTTGGTTCTTGAAGTTGGGGCGCTGGATACTGTGGTTTGGTTCGAGAACTGTCTGTTGTGGTATGCTGGATGTGGTCGCTTCTGTCCATGTTAACATGCTAGTTGCTGGAAATGGTGTGTATGGAGTTGCTGTTTGTTGTTTTCTGGGAGGTGATGATGGCCGCATTTGGTTGCGGTGCTCGTGTTGTGGTTTCATGCTGCTGGTTGTGATTGGTTGCGATGTTGGTTTTGGTGTTGTCGGTTGTTGGGGCTGGTCGGTTTAGATGTGTTACTACTGCTGTATTGATGTGAAGATTGGATGTAGTGCTGTTGGATGCTGGAATGCGCTGGATGATGGAAATTGTGATGCTTGATGCTGTTTGCTGCTGAACTGGGAGTTGCTGAAGCTGTGGTTTATAATTGTGCTACTGCTAGATGCTGATTGATGTTTGAGTTTGAATGCTGGTCGTTGGTTAGCTGTGAGCTGCTGGATGATGGTTGATGCTGGATGATGCTTCTGGTTGCTTAGAATTATGTTTTTTTTTATTTTTTCTCTTTTTTTTTTCTTTTTTTGGGTCTTTTGCATCTTGGGTTGTAAGGGGTTTTTTGGGTGTGGGTCGTTTGACCCCTTCCCTCCCTTGTCTGCTGTGTCTCTTTTTTCTTTCTAATAAATTGGGGGGGGGGGGGGTAGGGAATAGCCCGACCCTCGCATCTTCCTTTCCCTAGAAACCTTAAATAACCCTAAAAAAATATAAAAACCTTGTAAGACACTAAAAACGTTAAAAAACCGTAAAAACCCTTTAAAACCCAAAAAAAACTAAAAACCCAAAAAACATAAAAAAACCTTCAAAACTATAAAAATCCTTTTAAAGTACTAAAAATCCCTAAAAACATAAAAACCCATAAAACCTTGAAAACCCCTAAAAAACCCTTAAAAATATAAAAACGCATAAAACCCTAGAAAACAAAAAATGGTAAAAACCACAAAAAATCCTAAAACACTTAAAACCCCTAAAAACCCTCAAAATCCATAAAAACTCAAAAAAACCCAGAAAATCAATAAAAATTACCTAAAATCCATAAAATTATAAAAAACCTTAAAACACATAAAATCCATAAGAACCTAAAACCCACTGAAAATCGTAAAAAAACCCTAGGAAGACCTAAAAACCTATAACCCGCTAAAATCCATAAACCCCCCACCAAAAAAAACATAAGAAACCCTAAAAATCCATAAAAGCACAAAAAAATCATTCAAAAATCTAAAGACCCTTGAAATCTATAAAACACTAAATAACTCTAAAAACCATAAAAACCTTATAAATTTCCAAATAACAATAAACTAAAATAACCATAAAAAACCTGAAAACCCTGAAAATCCTTAAAAACCATGAAAATCACTAAAAACATTTAAAAGTATGAAAATCACAAATAACACTTAAAAAATCGCTTAAAAAATAAAAAACATTAAATCCTTAAGAAAACCATAAAAACCAAAAAACACTTAAAACCCCTAAATCCTAAAAAACATAAACACCCATAAAAACCCTAAAACCCCATAAAACACCTAAGAATCCCTAAAAACCGAATAAAACCTTAAAATATCCTCAATACCCTAGAAATTAAAAAATCTAAAAACCACAAAAAAATTGAAAATCATCAGAAAACCATAAAAACATAAAAACACATAATACCCCTAAAAACCTAAAAAAAAGCGAAAACCCCATAAAAAGAACTTAACAACCCTAAAAACCATAAAAACCATAAATACCCCTAAATACATAAAAATTAGTAAAACCCCATTAAATTACTAAATCCACTAAAAACTCTAAAACCCTTTAAACCACTAAAAACGAAACAAACACTAAAAAATAATAAAAACACTACAAAACTCAAAAAAATAGTGAAATGACAAGAAAACATAAAAACCTTAAAGACCCTAAAAATGATAAAAACCTCCAAAATACCTAAAAAACTATAAAAATACAAAAAAATCCCACAAATTTCCTAAAAACTCTCTCAACTTTCCTAAAAACATAAAAAAAATTAGAAAACCATTAAAAGCCATAAGAAATCCTTAAAATCCTGAAACACATGAAACCCCTAAAAATAAAAAGGACCCTAAAAACTATAAAAAAAACCGAAACAACAAAAACCTCTAAAAACAATAAAACAACTAAAAATATTTACCCCCCAAATTTCCATAAAAAACTAAAAACACTAAAAAATATAAAATCCCCTAAAACCTCTAATAACGTTAAAAAATATAAAAACCATAAAACCTAAAAAAACACAAGAAAACCCTAAAACCCTAGAAAAAACACAAAAACCCAAAAAAACAAAAAACTCATAAATTCTCTAAAATCCTAAAAACATAAAAATCCTAAAAAATCACAAAAAATTCTCAAAAAATGCAAAACAAAAACAAAAAACCCTAGAAAACCCTAAGAAAATCTTAAAAACCAAAAAATAAAAAAAACCATTAAAACCATTAAAACCCCCCAAACCCATAAGGACCCTCAATATCCTTAAAAACCGCAACAACCCTAAAAACCTAAAAAATCCCTAAAAGTCCCTAAAAATATATGAAAACCCTGAAACCCCTAGAAAAACCTAAGAAAACCTTCAAACCTAAAAACACTAAAATTCACTAAAAACCCAAAAATTCTAAAAAGGCCCTAAAAAACTAAAAATCCTAAGAACCTCTATAACCATGAACCTCTAAAAACCGTTAAAATCACTAAAAATATAAAAATTCTAAAACGCACTAAAAAATCTATAAAACATTTAAACTACTATAACTGTTAGAATATTCTAAAAACCCTTAAAAATCCTAAAAACTCAAAAAATTCTTAAAACACCCCAAAAAACCATAAAACCAACAAAAACACTCAAATTATTTATAAACCCTAAAAACATAAAAATCCAAAAAGCCCTAAAAATCCATAAAAAACTGTAAACACCTACTAACCATAAATAATTTATCATCCTAAAAAATGTAATACCCTTAAAATCCTAAAAAATCTAGAAACTCTAAAAAACAGTAAAACTCCAAAAAACCATAAAACCCATAAAAATAAATAAGAACCATAAAAACCATAAAAACATTAAAAATTCTTAAAAATCCCCAAAAATATAAAAACCTAAAAACCCTATGAAATCTTTTAAAACGTAAAAACACTTTAAACCCTAAAAAATTATAAGAACTCAAAAACCACTAAAAAACTCTAAAAACCCCTAAAAATCCTAAAAACCATAAAACCACAAAACCCTTAAAAATCCACGAAACCCACCAAACCACTAAAAACACAATAAGAATTCTAAAAACCCTTTAAACCCCTAAAATTTTAAAAAAAAATTAAAAACCTTAAAAACCTAAAAAATAAAAAAAAACCTAAAGACCTAAAAAAACTAGAAAAATAATAAAAAACCCTAAAAAAATACGAAATCCCTATAACCCTAAAACCCATAAAAATCCAAAAAATCCCTAAAAACATAAAAAACCCAAAATACCTTGAAAACCCTTAAGAAAACTAAAAAACACTTACAACCCATTTAAAATCCTAAAAAACATAAAAGTAATAAAAATGATAAAAAACCCTAAATCTATAAAAACTCTAATAACCCTTAAAATCCCTAAAAACCAAAAAAACCCAAAAAATCCAAAAAAATATTCTGAAAAATACCTAAAAATGTAAAATACCCTAAAAACACTAAAAAACCATTGAAAACAAAAAAAAACTTGAAACCCCTAAATAACATAAAAAACACTAAAAACAACAAAAACACTAAAACCCTTAAAACCACAAAACCCCTATAAACGTTAAAAGACCCAAAAAAACCATAAAAACCATAAATACTACTAAAACATGTAAAAACCCTTTAAACTCCTAAAAATTATAAAAAAATCTAAAAATACTTAAAAATAAAGAAAACACAAACCCCCCTAAAACCCCAAAAAACCTTAAAAACCCATAAAAACCTAAAACTATAAATACCATAAAATTCTCTAAAAACCCCCAAATCCATAAAAATCCTAAAAAGTCATAAAAACCCTCAAAACATAAAAAACCCTAAAAACCCTGAAAATCCCTAAGAAAACCTCAAAACCCTAAAAAAACTTAAAACCCAAAAATCACTAAAAACCTAAAAAACTCCAAAAACCCTAAAACCCACTAAAGCCCCTAAAAACCAAAAAAACCCCTAATAAACTATATAAATCCTAGAAATATATTAAAATACATAAACAAATACAAGACAATAAAAACCCTGAAAAAAACTAAGAGAGTCTTAAAATCCAAGAAATGCTTAAAACCCAAAAAATGCTAAAACCCTAAAAAACAGCTAAAAGAGCCTAAAAGAGCCTAAAAACATTAAAGACCCTTATACAAAATAAAAAATCATAAAAACCTTTGAAAAACCTAAATTATAATAAAAATAATAAAAAAATCTAAATAATATTTAGACCCCTAAAAATATTAGAAAACTAAAAGAAAACTCAAACCCCCTAAAAAACTAAAAAACAACCTAAAATCCAAAAAAACCAAAAAACCCTCAAAATCAAAAAAAACCCTTAAAACTATAAAAATGCTAAAAAATGCCTAAAAATACAAAACAAATATAATAGTCCTTGAAAACCATGAAAACCCAAAGAAAACCATTAACACCTAAAAAATATAAAACTCCTAAAAACACAAAAAAACACTAAAAACCCCCAAAACTCTAAATACCCTAAAAACCCCAAAAAAATTCTTGAAAACCCCTTAGTAGAGTATAAAAACATATAAACACTTAAGACCCATATAAAATTAAAAGACTCTAAAAAGCATAAAAACTCGAGAAGACCCTAAAACCCCTAAAACCCTTAAAAACCATAAAACCAAAAAAAACCTTAAAATACATAACAACAAGAAAATCACACTAAAAACAACAAAACCCATTTAAAAACCAAAAAATTTCTAAAAAACACAGAAAATATTAAAACCTTAAAAACTAAAAATATACCTTTAAACCCAAATAACCATAAAAACCCTAAAACCCCTAAAAACCCTTAAAAATCCACTATATCTCTAGAAACCTTAAAACCCCATAAAAATCAAAAAAAAACCAAAAACACAAAAAATCATAAAAACCATAAAATTACTTATAATCTATAAGAAAACAATAAAAACATAATACATGTTTAACCCCCAAAAAACAAATAAAATGAAAAATATGATAAAAACCCATAGAAACCCTAAAAATAAAAAAAAATCCTCAAATTCCCTAAAAACCCTAAAAACATTAAAAATCCAAAAAAATCCCTAAAATCATAAAACAAACACATAAAACCCATGAACAACCCTAAGAAAACCATAAAATCAAAAAAAAAACCATTAAAACCACTAATAACCTAAAGAATTCTAAAAATACTCAAAAGAACTTAATACCCTAAACCCCCTTAAAAACCAAAACCCCCTAACATTAAGAAACCCCAAAAAACCCATTAAAACCTAAAAAATACTAAAAAATCTAAATACATTTAAACCCCTAAAAATGTTAAAAAATGCAAAAATTCCTTAAAAACACTGAAAATTCTAAAAAAAAAACAAACAAAAACCCACCAAAACCATAAAACCCTAAAAATATTTAAAATCAATCAAGATAAAAAAACCATAAAAACTATAAAAAGTATAAAAAACCTAAGAAACCCTGAAATCCCTAAAATGTAAAAAATCTAGAAACCCTGAGATACCCTAAGAAAACCTTAAAAACCTAAAAAACATTAAACCCAAAAAAATCTAAAATGTTATAAAAACCCTCAAAATCCTAAAAAATCCTAAAAATCATAAAATTATTAAAACACAAAAAAAATCCCTTAAAATGTAAAAAACCCTAATACCATGAAAAACCATTTGAAAACCATGAAAACCTAAAAACACATAAACCACTAAAACACCTTAAAATAGTAAAAACAATAAAAATCCCTAAAAGTACTTAAAACCCTAACCCCCCCCCCCAAAAAAAACCAAAAATAACCATAAACCCCTAAAAACATTTTAAAAACCTAAAAACCATAAAAATCCCTAAAAACCCACTAAAACAATAAACACCCTACAAACCCCTTAAAATGTAAAAAAGTTCCCCAAAACCATAAAAGACCATAAAAGATTCAAAGAAGAACTCAAACCCTCAAAAATCCAAAAACCCATAAAAACCTAAAAACCCTAAAACCCCTCAAAATTATTAAAAAAACAAAAAAAAAATCATAAAAATATGAAAATTGAAATAAAAATTAATAAAAAACATAAGAACTATAAAAAACCCCCAAAACCCTTGATAAAACCATAAAAAACTAAAAACACATAAAACACCTAAAAATTGATAAAAAATACTAAAAACCATAAAACCCCTAAAATTCCCAAAACCCTTAAAATCCATAAAAAACACTAAAACCCCTAAAAATATTTTAACTATACATAAAAAATCTGAAAATTTAAAAATCAATAAAATCCCTGAAAACCACTAAGAAACCTTAATAACCTAAAAAGTCTTAAACCCCAAAAATATCTAAAAACCATTAAAAATCCAAAACACCCATAAAATCCCTAAAACCCAAAAAACACCTAAAATATAAAAAACCGTAAAATTTTTAAATAAACATTAAAATCAATAAAAACCCTAAAACCCCATAAAAACTATAAAAATGTTTTAATCTCCTAAAAATGTTAAAAAGGATTAATAATCATAAAAATCTAAAAACTCAAACTAGTCCCCTAAAAATCAATAAAACCATGATAATCCTAAAAATTACTAAACATCGTAAAAATACCTAAAACCCTAAAACCTTAAAAACCAAAAAAATCATAAAAAAATCCCTAAAAATCCTTTGAAATAGAAATAATATTAAAACCCAAGATAATCCATAACAAAACCTTTAAAACCTAAAAACACATAAAATACCTAAACACCTAAAAACCTAAAATCCCTAAAAGTCCCAAAAAAATATAGCTGCAACTAAAACTCTCAAAATACCTAAAAATTCAAAAAAACATAAAAATCCAAAGAAAATACTTGAAAATACATAAAAACAATAAAACCCTGAAAACTATGAATAACCATATGAAAACCTTAAAAACATAAAAAAAACTTAAAACCCCTAAAAACATAAAAATTTTAAAAACCCCTATAAGATACAAAAAACCCTAAAACCCAAAAAATCTAAAATACATAAAGACACCTAAAAACTGTAAAAAAACCCTAAAACCCCATAACAACCAGAAAACCCAAAAAACCCCTTTAAACCACTAAAAATGATAATAAAATTATAAAAACATTAAAAACATAAAATATTCAAAAATACCCAAAACCCAAAAAACCAAAAAACCCAAAAAACCCATAAAAATCCTATAAACCATAAAAATATCTAAAAAAACCCATATAAAATTCATAAAAATCGATTAAAACATAGAAAAACTAAAAACATTGAAAAAACCTAATAAGATCACAAAAAAATAAAAATACATAAACCCACTAAAAAACATTAAAATGTTAAAAACCCAAACCCCCTAAAAATCATAAAACCCCTAAAATATTACAAAACCATAGATACTCAAAAAACCGAAAAAACCCATAAAAACTCTAAAAAACTATTTAAACAACTAAAAATCTTAAAAATCTCTAAAAAACCTCAAAAACCTAAAAACTCAAAACACCAAAGAAGAATAAAACCCCAAAAAACACTAAAACCCCTAAAACCCCTCAAAATCCCTAAAACACTAAAAAACCGTAAAAATCATAATGTATCCCTAAAACCCATTAAAACATAAAAAACCATAAAAATCATGAAAAACCTGATAAATTTAATAATCTAAAAACACTTAATGTTTATAATAACTTAAATAGAGATAAAAAGTCTAAAATACCTAAAGAGACCATAAAATATCAAAAATTAAAAACCCTAGAAAACAAAAACAAACCTAAAACCCCATAAAAACCCTAAAAATACACTAAAAATATAAAAACCCTTAAACACCTAAAAACATTAAAAGCTAAAAAAAATAAAACCTTAAAAAAATAAGAATACCCCTAAAACCTAAAAAATGTGAAATAGCCTAAGGGAAAATTTATTGTTTTCATTTTCCAAAATTTTCATTAAATATTACTGGTAACCTTACATTTCAAAAGGATATTTCAAAAAACTTCCCTAGAGTCCAAAAAATTAAAAATTGAAATTTCAAAAGACATAATCACCCATCTTAGTTCACATGTCCTCATGAGTCACACACCTTCCTCAAGTCACACACCCATCACATTGAAGTCGCTATCCTTTAGCCTACCCATCCTCATAATGCCAGCGAGACCCACTAATATCCCCAATCGCTATAAAAGTTTCATCTTCATAGCTATCTCATAGAGTTATGCATCATTATAGTCATTGAAATTATCACTGATCCATTTCAACCATCATCACCGTCATCCAAAAAACCACACCAGTCTTCCGGAGAATGTCGTATTCCATCAAACAGTTGTAAAACCATAAAAAATTCTAAATCCCTAAAAATAATCAAAATCCATAAAAATCCTTTAAAAGCCATAACAATCATAAAAATCCCTAAAAACACAAAAAAAACGTACTAACAATACCTTGAAAACCTCTACGAAAACCTCAAAAACCTAAAAACACTAAAACCCATAAAAACATAAAAAATTAAAAACCTAAAAAATTAAAAACCCAAAAAAATAATGAAACCCCCTAAAAACCATAAAAACCACTCAAACCATAAAAATACCAAAAAAACCCAAAAAACCGAAAACCCATGAAAAACTCTAAAAAACCTTAAAACCCCTAAAAAACTAAAAAATCTTCAACAAACACAAAAAACCCATAAAAACCCTAAAAACACTCCGATCCATAAAATCCCCAAAAAAATCATAAAGACTCCCTAAAAATCCTATGAAAACCATAAAAACTAAAAACACTTAAAGCCACTAAAAATACTAAAAATGATAAAAACATTTAAAGAACCTAAAATCCACTAAAAACACTAATACCCATCAAAATCCATATAACACTAAAAGTTCTATAAAAATCATAGAAAATCCATAAAGATCCTTAAAAAAATAAAAACCATAAAAACCTTGAAAAAACATGAGAAAACCATACAATCCTAAAAACACATAAAAACCCTAAAAAGATAAAAAACCCTAAAAGGACCCTAAAACGCCCCTAAATACCATAAAACCCCTAAAGACAACTAAAAAGTCTAATACCTATTTAAACCCATATAAATGTCCAAAAACTAAAATAAACCTTTAAACCCTAAAACATTATAAGGAATGGCATAGAAAGAATGGATATAGGGTATCCATTGGGATCAAGTGAAAATCCAATGTTTGATTTCCTCAACTAGTACAATCATAGATGTAGACAAGAAGTAGTTGGACATGGTCGGGAAAAAATAAATCTTCCACCTATGTAATCCTCACAATTAGAATATAGATGATCATCATGCAGCTTTGAATTTGGTTAAACAGAAGAAGAATTTTGCGAAGGTCGTCAAGTCTGCAACATCGATTTACTTACCATATTTTAGCATTCATTCACTTGGTCAAGTCATCAAGAAGGGGCATGTTGCACATTTCTCTACAAATTAAGAGGTTGTAGAGGAATGAATTATCCTATTCCAGTTCTCTATTATATTGTGGGTCTTTACCTAGAATGGGGAAAGGTTGTGGATATTTTGGGATCATTTCATTCATATAGATGAAGTATGGGGATTCAATAAATGAAAGATGACTTAAATGGTATGGGGTTTCTATCATATTGTTTTTTCCTCAGGTGATTGGAAAATGGGGGATTGAAGATTGGACATGATCTCACTCAAGCCAGGACTTCTCTGGATCCAGGATATGGATCACAATTTTGATCCCTCTACTGTAAATAAAACCTTCTCTCCAGTCCAAATCCACATCTTCAAATTTAATTAGATTTATTGGAACCCCCAGATTCTATGGGACATCACTTCCTCGATCAGGTTCCCTATTAGAATTTATCGGGAAAAGGACAACCCCGGATTTGGGAACCTTTCTAGGGTGCTCATTGAAGATGATTAGGAAAGAACCCTAGTTAAAGAGGTTGTTATTATTAAACTGAATCATAGTCTCATTCTTTAAATTTAGTACAATTGAAGGCCCATGCTATGTAGAAAATTCAAAATTCCTGTCCATTCACTCTATGAATGTTAAAGTCTCAAAATTTATAGTATCATCAACCTCCAAGGTCATGTGGAGGGTACCTTACAGAGGAACAAATGGAAGGGAAAGGAGAAGGATTGTAATCCCAAAAATATTCCCAAAGATAAGTTAAACACTGCATCACCCTCCTTCAAGGGGAACTCTATCTCGGAGGCGTATCCCTATATGATTGACATAGATAATAATGAACCAAAAAATCCCCCTGATGGTCAGAACACCTTGTAGGATCTGGGACCTATGGTTCTCCCCCGACCATCTGTTGTGGTACCCAGGTACTCTGGGAAATACTCCCTTGATGTTTCTCACCCATCTTCTACTCATGGGCATGATGTTTATCACCCATCTAAGCTGATCCTGAATGAACCCCTATAGGATAACGGGAAGGCCATATCCTAGGGCCTATGTATGTCGATGAATAAAGGGGAAAAGGAGTATTTGACGAACAATCGGTTCATGGTGAACCTCTACCCATTGAATTGAATTAGAAGTAGCCTCCCTATGTTTAGGGGAAGTATCTTGATCAAGCCCCTAGTGCTACGAGATACACATGATATATGGGGGGATATACACCTTAGGACTTATTAATTATGACACCCCAACATCCTCTAGAGGTTGTGCTTAGGGACCTGATAAACCCCTGTACTGATCCTCTCACCATGGGTAATATTCACATCATGAATGATGAAAACAAATATGTATCCCACCTTGGGAATGTAATGGAATCAATGATGGCCCTTACCTTGGAACATCAAGATACATATTAGATGGAAGTGATGGGCACTATGGCATCTTCTCAAGGTGCTTATGTTGTATAATTGGGTGAGAAGGAGTATCTTGTTTCTCAATATGATCTAGTTATGGACACAACTACCTAGTTTCCATGAGTGAATGTGTCCCCTGACCATGCTAAGAATTCCAAGAATCATGATGCATATTTGGATGCTACACCAGGTCCCCCCTCTGGTCTTTGAAAATCTTTTACATCATCCACTATATAAGGCTATCACCATTCTAAGGTGATGTTGAACACACATGAAAAATAACATCTAGATATGGGTGAAAACTACTTTACAACGGCTCCATCAGGAAAGGTTTCCAAAAAAAGCTTGGGAAAGATGAACCCAAAGAAGGGATATCTTCTACAAAGAAGTTCACACCAATTAGTAGAGAATATTTGGATGATTATCATGAGGAAAATATTCCCTATGATGATGGCGACCGGAGGGAGGTGGATAGTCATCCTTATCCCACTAAGAAGCTTATTGTAAGGCCGAAAAATAAAGGAATGAAGGAATAAGGGAAGGGAAGAAACCCTACCACTAAGACATCAAATTATTACCTATTCCAATGTAGGGGAAACCACCCCTTAAGTGAAGATCTTGTTCTAGAACTATCAGGGGTTTGGGACCCACCCCCCATGACCACAACCCTTAGGAACATTATCACCTCCAACAAAGTTATAATCTCTAAACCTATGAAGAGAATTAAGAATTAGAAGATCTTTAATTGGTCAAATTAGGGTAATCCCATACTATACATGAAATTAATGATAATTACAGTGAAATATTGTGGATTTTGAAGCTTGATAATGTTGAAATTATCTCACATGAGATGAGCTCCCAAATTATTTTGCTCTCTATTCACTGTCATGGTATCACCCATAACCTCTTCTTTGTTTATGCCTCATGTCTATACATTAAGAGAAGGGAAATTTGGAGGAAACTGATCCAATGAGTAAATGGATCATAACTAGGATTTTATTAGATACTTTAACACCATCCTCATACCAAATTAAAATATTGGGATAAACTTATCATGAAAAACTACTGATGCATTTTCTTGCAGCATTGATCATTGAAACTTTATAAAAGTTCCGATAGCTAGAGAAGAGTTCACATGGGGTTGATTTACTATTCATGGAAGGTAGGCTAGTAAACTTGATAGATGTTTCTTTCATATTAATGATAAGAATTTCCCCAATGAACTATCTAGGTTTAATCTTCCAAAGTCAAACTCAGATTACAATCCCATTATTTTTTATATCTAAGAGGGTACCATGTGGTCTGCCTCTTTTCACTTCAAATTTAAAAATTCATGGATTAAAATTCCTTTTTGTAGGTATGTGGTTATTAATGGATAGAATAACATATTTCATGGAATAACTCCCTTCATCATGGCTACCAAACACAATAAAATCAATTCTATTCTGAAAGAGTAGAGCATGAACTCTTTTTTTAGGATGGATGCTGAAATTAAGGCTACTGAATCTCAGATTTCCCCTGCCAAATAAGAAACCAACAACAACATATTCCTTACTAGGAGGAGCTCTAGGTTTGTTCCAAACTAGATGACCTTATGGATTTAATGTAGAGGTTTTCATAGAATAAATTTTATGGTATGTGGATTAAATATGGGGACAGAAACTCCAATTATTTCAACCATCTTCATAGGGATAAAAAGTCCATGAATGGTCTGAATGTCGTCTGTATCAATATTACCACCTTTACATCTAAAAATGATATCTCCAATGTTGTGGTGGGTTACATCACATTAGTTTAAAATGATGGTGGTGATGGTCATTCCAACCCTCTGTCTAAATCCATTATTCTGTGTGTGGGGATCACCATAATAAGGCTTTAACCGCTACCCCATTTAATGAGAAAGTCAAATATTCCTTGTTATCCTTGAATATGGAAAGTGAATCCATCCTAGATGGATTTAGTAAAAAGTTTTTCAGGTTCTATTGGGACATCATGCATGTGGATATTACCAATAAAATCAGGGAATTAATTCTCTCATGTTCACTCCTCCATGAAACCAATTCTAATTTTATTGATTCGATACCCAAGAAGGACAATGTTATTGATATAAGGGAATTTAGTACTGTCTCCTTGGGGAACACCCTTCAAAAAATTATAAGGAAGATTATCGTCATCTGGATGGGAAAGATGTTGTAGGATCTTATAACCCCAAATCAACCTGGGTTTATACCTAGGAGGAGTATTCAAAATTATCACTATATAGCCGAAAATGGAATCCAAAATCATGGGGAAGGAAATGAACAAAGGGAATTTTTCCATGAATCTGGATATCTCAAAATCCTATGAAACCATATAGTGGATATTCATATTTAGTGTTCTTAGAAAGTATGGATTCTCTAGCACTTTGATCAAAATCATTATCAAAATTTTGACTAGTGTCAGGGGGTTCATTCTTATCAATGTCTCTCCAAAATGGTTCTTCCAATGCTCCTATAGAGTCAGGCAAGGGGGTCCACTATCAGGTCTTCTATTTGTGATTTCTAAAGATTATTTGAGATGATGAATCAATGAAATCCTACAGGATTTTCTCTACATTCCAATAAAGGTAAGGAAATATCCACATGTTTCCTCACATCTTCTGTATGTAGATGACATACTCCTTTTTGGGAAAGCCAAAAAACAGACCGTTTATTCAATATGAATGATCTTCCACCATTATGAGGATATGTAAGGTCAATAAATAAACTAGAAAAAATCCTTAATTGTATTTGGAAAAAAGATTTTCGCTTCTTGGTAATGTAGTATTTCTTGGTATCATGGTATGATGAGGATCTCTCTACCGTTCATGTACTTAGATGTCCCTTTATTTTGGGGGAGGGTCAAAAGATGTCACCTTGAGATAATTTCACTCAAAATCACTCATCTACTATTAAAATGGAATTTGAAATGTTTATCTCAGTTAGTTATAGTTTACCTGACTGATTATGTTATCACCTACGTGTTTTTTCATGCCTGCTCCATCTATAGACGACCCAGAAGTCTGATCAAAAGCTTACAAGCTATGATCTGGAATATTGCATGAATGAGAAAGATTAGTGAAAAAAATATAGTGTCCTTTTATTGGAAAGAATTCTCCAAATCCATTGATATGGGTAGGATGGGAATTAAGGATCTCAAAAAATTCAATGAGTCCCTCCTTGAAATGTTCACTTGGAATCTGTTCATCCAACAAGACGGGGGGCCTGTACATGCTCTATGAAATGTTCAATCATAAACTCTGAAATGTTTTAATAGGTCAAATTACATCCTATATTTGGCCTAAAATCATAGCCTATTAAAATGACATTATATATCACTCAAAAATGAATTTTTCTATATAATTGAATTTAAACTACTGAACCACTACCTTTCTTGAAAGGCCCCTGCTTGAAATTGTTCTACCTCCACATAATATAAAGCAGTTGTCCATTACTGGCCTCACCCAGAGGATGGGAGACCATGATGGGGTTATTACAGATTGCATCATCTTGAAAATCTATAGGTAAATGTTCATCCAAACTAACATCCCCATGTAGAAACTAAACTTGGTTGGGAAATTGAACACATGGGAGCTCTATCAGCATAAATGTGAATAGGGTATGCATCCTCCTTCTTGGCACTAAAAATTTAGGAGACATTTTATTCCACGATCACACTACTTAATGCTATGGAAAAATTATAAAAATAGATTTAACATGCATGAATAGTTAAAGAATGATGGATAGTATCTGGCCTTGACATACTGTCTACTTCATTGAGCTGAGGAAAGTTTGAAGCACACTTTCATCTGATGTAAACTGGTTGTCTGCATGTGGGATTACATACAGAATCTATTAGGGTTTAGTATATTCATCTAAAACAGGCTTATATACCTGATAAATATCACTGATGATATGAAATTTAGTGAATAGGATCACAACCCCTTCCCTATAGTAGTTACTACCACTATTTCCTTTATATGGGAAGCTCGAAATATGGCCTGTTTCCACATCCAAATCATCTCCTTTTGTTGTGGGTTCATGGAAATTCACAAAGACTTTCATGTATAGTCTTGCATTCAAACTGGTCCAGTGTCCAATGATATGAATGAATTGATTATTTTGTGAGCACTTTGTGTTTATAGATGGTATAGAAAATCATTGAATCTGAAATTCATCTAGTGAATTCCCCCAATTCTATCACAGATAAAAGTTAACAAGGATGGAGCGACATCAGGTTCACCTAGTCCCTTTGGTTGTGGTTGTGTTTACTATATATACAAAGGATTCGTTAAAGTATTACTCTATCATATCATTGGGAACAGATGTTCTTATGAGGAGGATCTTTGGGAAATGATCAAAGCGGTCCATTTTTCAAATCAATTTGGGTGGAATTTTCTTTGGATCAAATCTGACTCAATCTTAGTGGTGGAGGTCCTAAAAAACAAATCAATAAGGGTAGCTTGGAGGATTCTCCCACATTGGATTGATTTCATCATGGTATCCCAGGACCTGAGTCTCAATGTCATGCATGCATATAGGGATGTGAATATGGTGGTAGATCTAATCTCCAAAAAAGAAATTGAGGAAGGGAGCTCAATGTGGTCCTTTTTTCCCCCACAATTTTTTTCATCCTCCGTGATGTCTAATATGAAGGGTGATCTTCACACCCGTGTTTTTAAACATTCATTGTATTGCTCTATACTTTCATTTTGTAAATAAATTTTAGGGACTCGGAACATTGGATCCTAAGCCTTCTTTTCCCTAAAAAATTCTAAAGAACCCCACAAAACTAAAAAATACCAGAAAACCCCTAAAAACACTAAAAACCTTAAAATCCTTAAAATCAAAAAAATAGTAAAAAATCTATAAAATTCATAAATTTCCCTAAAAACATAAAAAAATATAAAAATCATAAAAACCCATATGAAAACCGTAAAACCCATAAAATACATTAAACGCATAAAACCTAAAACACTAAAAAACACAAAACCCCTAAAACTCAAAAAACTATAAAAATCCTAAAAACCAAAAAAAAACAAAAAAACCTAAAAATCCTTAAAAATGTAAAATAACTTATATTCCAGGTAAACTTCTATGAAAACCTTAAAAAAATAAAAACATTTAAAACCCCTAAAAATGTAAAAAATTACAAATCCCCCCAAAAAACCCTAAAAGACCTTAAAACCCCTAAACCCCCCAAAAAAACCTTAAAACCCATAAAACACATAAATACCCTAAAAACCCAATAAAAACTCCAAAACACTTTAAAACCCTAAACATGATAAAAATACTCTAAAAACGCTAAAAAATTAAAAAAACCATAAAAATACCAAAAATACCTTAAAAACCAAACAAACCAAAAATCCCATAAAACCCATAAAAACCCTAAAAATCCCAAAAAACAGTAAAAGTACTAAAAAATCCCCAAATAATCCACTAAAATGCCAAAAACTGTAGAAACTCTTAAAACCCTAAGAAAAAATTCAAAACATAAAACACTTAAAATCCCTAAAA
The DNA here is from genome assembly GCA_963277665.1 of Viscum album. Lineage (NCBI taxonomy): Eukaryota > Viridiplantae > Streptophyta > Magnoliopsida > Santalales > Viscaceae > Viscum > Viscum album. Next base: position 1,960,099,648 of record OY728127.1, read on the forward strand.
ACTGAATAAATGATAAAAACACTTAAAACTCTAAAAAACAACAAAATCCCTAAAAACTAGAAAAACCATAAGAATCTTCAAAAACCCGAAAAATATTTAAAAACATAAAAACCCATAAAAACAATGAAAACGCTATTAAAACCGTAAATACCTAAGAACACCTAAAACCCCTAAAAACATAAAAAATATTAAAACCCCAAAAATTGGTAAAAAGAAAATAAAACACAAAACCACAAAAATATCAAAAAACCCTTTAAACCCTGAAAAATGTTTAAAAACAATAAACACCATTAAAACACTAAAAAATAAAATAAAAAATAAAAATAAAAAACCAAAATACCATAAAATTCCATAAAATACCTAAAAACCCCTAAACCCCTCAAAATCCCTAAACCCCTCAAAACCATAAAAATCATAGAAACAACCTAAAAACTCTAAAAACATAAAAAAAACCTGAAATACCCAATCAAAATTATAAAAACCATAAAAACCCCTAAAAATATAAATAACAGCAAAACACAAAAAAAACCAAATAACAAAAAACCCTAAAGAACCTCAAAAATATGAAAATCAATAAAAATACCTTAAAATGTAATGCCCCTAAATACATTGAAAAAAAACCTAAGAAAACCACAAAAACCAAAAAAAAACTTAAAAATAAAATAATATAAAAAAATATAAATACCCTAAAAACACCAAAATATATAAATACCCAAAAAACCATAAAAATCCTATAAAATTAATAAAAAAACCCTAAAAATAAAAAAACCCTAAAACCATGAAAAACCCTAAGAAAGCCTTAAAAATAAGAACACTAAAAACACCAAAAAAACATACAAATTCTAACAACCCTTAACACACCAAAAGAGACCCCAAATAATCTAAATACCCAAAAAACCCCTAAACACTAGAAAACTATAAAAACCTAAAACCCCCTAAAAATGCATAAAATCCAAAAACCACTAAAAACTCTCAAAACCCTTTAAAAACAAAAAAAAAATTAAAAACTATAAAAACCCATAAAACCATGCAAACCATATTAAACCTTAAAATCCTGAAAACTCAAACAAAACCTAAAAACAAAAAAAAACAATAAAATCCCTAAAACCCTCAAAATCACGAAAAACCATAAAACTCTATATAAATAGAAAAAATGTCCTAAAAATCCATAAAAACCTAAAAAACACTAAAGACCCTAAAACGAACATTGAAAACCTTAAAAACCTAAAGACGCTAAATACCCCTAACAAAACTAAAAAATTCTAAAAGCCCTAAAACCCTAAACCGCAACAAAACACTAAAAACCCTTAAAATCCATAAACCCCAAAAAACCATAAAAATAAAAAATAATCCCTAAAATTCTCTAAAATTAGAAAAACCCTTAAAAACCACAATAAAATGTTAAGAACCTTAAAAAAATAAAACCCCTAAAAGTCCATTAAAACCTTTAAAACCCAAAAAACCCATAAAATTCATAAAACCGCTAAAACCGATAAAATACTGAAAAACCCATAAAAACCTTGAAACCCACTAAAATATCTAAAACCCGTTTAAAAACATTAAAATGTTTAAAAAAATATAATAAACCGCAAAGCCCTAAAAACTAAAAAAACCCTAAAACATGAGAAACCCAAAAAAACCCAAAAACCCCATAAATGCCCTATCAACCCCTAAAAACACTGAAAACTAATAAAAATACAAAAAAATCCTAAAATCCCAAAACACATAAAAAAATAAATGTACATAAAAACACTATGTGTACCTTAAGAACATAAAAACACTTAAATTCACCAAAACCTAAAAATGCTAAAAATCATAAAAATCCCTAAAACCCTAAATAACCTATTAATTCCTCAAAATCCCTAAAAGCCATAAAAAACTAAAAAATCCTAAAAACCCAAAAAAATTCCCAAAACCAAAAAAAAACACTAAAAAACTCTATATAACCTGAAGAAACCATTAAAACCCTAAAAATGCTTAAAACCCCTAAAAACCTATAAAATGCTAAAAACCTTAAAAACCTTAAAATAATAGGAAAACCCTGAAAACCCGTAAAAATCATAAATCTAGTAATATCTTTAAAAAACCTAAAAACCTATAAAACCCTAAAAACTAAAAACAAAAATATCGATAAACAACCATAGAAAATTAAAACATTAAAAAAAATTAAAAACCATAAAAAACTCAAAAATATACCCAAAACCAAGAATAATCATAAAAACATTTAAACCCCTAAAAACCCTAAAAACCATGAAAATCCTTAAAATCCATAAAACTTCATAAAATCCTAAAATATCCCTAGAATCTATAAAAATTTAAAGAACCCAAAAATCTCTTAAAACCTTACGAAAATATTGATAACCTAAAATAAATTAAAACCCCTAAACAACTTAATACCGCTAAAAACCATAAATCACCCTAAAAACCATATAAAACCCTAAAAAATCTTAAAATCACTAAAACTATAAAACCCCTATAAATCCTAAAAAAGCACTAAAAATCCCTAAAAAGCTAAAAACCCCAAATTACCATGAAATCCTCTATTAAAACCATAAAATTCAAAAAACAATCCAAAACCATAAAAATACTAAAAATGATAAATACTATTAAAAAGCCCTGAAAACCTAAAAACCCCTAAAAACCATAAAAGACCCTAAAACACTAAAAACCCCCAAAACCCCATAAAAAACCTAAAAATCAATTAAAACCCTAAAAATCCTTTAAACCCATAATAACTTTAAAAAATTCAAAAAAAATCTAAAAACATTAATAACTCACCAAAAAACCCTAAAACCCAAAAAATTGAAACCCAAAAAACACTAAAAACCCTATCAACCCCAAAATCACAAAAAAACCCTTAAAAATCTTAAATTCCTAAAAGCACTTAAACCCCTAAAAACCCTAGAAAATTCTAAAAACCATAAAAACCCCTAAAAACCATTTAAACCCAAAAATCCTTTAAAACCAATAAAAATATAAAAACCCTAAAACACATAAAATACCTAAAATACTACAAAAAAAACTCAAAAAACCCTTTAAACCCTCAAAAAACAACAAAAACATAAAAGAACATAAAAACTAAAAAAATCAAAATACCCATAAAACACCCAAGAAAACCTAAAAACCCTAAAATCCCTAAAATCCCCTAAAACCACTAAAAATCATAAAACCCCCAAAACCCCTCAAACAACCTAAAACCCCTCAAATTCCCTAAATATTATGAAAATGAAAAAAAATCCCAAAAAATACCTAAAAATGTAATAAACCCTAAAAATCCTGAAAACCAGAAGAAATACTAAAAACATAAGATATAATAAAACTCCTAAAAACATTAAAAAATTCTAAAACCATAAAAAACCATAAAAAACCCAAAGAAGAATAAAAATCCCTAAAACCTTAATGAACACTAAAAACCCAAAACCACTAAAAATTCTAAAAACTCGTTAAAAACATAATCACATTAAAAAAAATATAAAAATATAAAAAACTAAAAGACTAAAGAAACCCTAAAAACTCAAAAAACCAAAAAACCCAAAAAACCATAAAACCCCACAAATCCCTAAAACCCCTTAAAACTGATAAAAATCCTATAATCTCTAAAAACATAAATAACCAGAATGCCCTAAAAACATAAGAAAACCATAAAAACTTAAAACACTTAAAACATATAAAATCCTAAAAATGTATAAAAACCTAAAACCCCAAGGGACTCTAAAAAACCCTAAAACCCCACAAAATTCCTAATAATAGTAAAAACCAATAAAAATCCTAAAAAACCATAAAATCCCTAAAAAACTATAAAAACCTAAAAAAGATATAAAAAATACACAAAAACGTAAATGCACTTAAAACCCCTAAAAATGGTAAAACTATTGAAGACAATAAAAATATATAAAAACCCGTAAAAACCATAAAATCCCATAAAAAATTTAAAACCAAAAAACCCATAAAAACCTCTAGAACCCACTAAAACCCTAGAAACTATTTATACTAAAAAATTGTTAAAAAACACTAAAAAACACTAAAAACCTAAAAATATCTAAACCCCCCTAAAACCCACAAAAAACCATAAAAACCCCTAAAAAAATAAAAAATCCAAAAAACCAACCAAATCACTGAAAACATAAAAACCCTACAAGATCTAAAAAACCTTAAGAAAACCCTAAAAACCTAAAAACATTTAAAAACCATAAAAAACTAAAAAAACTTAAAAACCCTAAAACCCTAAAAAACCATAAATGTCTTAAAATCTATAAAAACCATAAATAAACATTAAAATCCAAAAAATTATCTACAAACTCAGAAAAATAAAAAACCCTAAAAACCCTTAGTAAATCATAACAACCTAAAAACAAATAAAGGACCCAAAAAACCTGGACTCTATAAAAACCCTAAAAACCTTAAAAACTTTCGAAACACATAAAAACCATACAGGCCTCTAAAATGATAAAAACACTAAAAGTCCATAAAAAACCAAAAAAAAACCAATTAAAAATTCTAAAAACCCTATAAACCCTTAAAAATGTTAAAAAACTCTAGAAAATCTTGAAAAACCTAACAAACTCAAAAAAAACTCAAATAAAACCTAAAAAAGCCCCTAAAATCCTTAAACACTTAAAAGACTAAAAAATATAAAATCCTTAAACACCTAAAAACACTAAAAAACCTAAAACCTCTAAAAACCATAAAATCACATAAAACCTACAAAAACATAAAAGCCCAATAAAAACATTAAAAACTATTAAAACCCTAAAAATCCTAAAAAAATCTATAAATGATTTAAAACTCTAAAAACTGAAAAACCCCCTAAAACCCCAGAAAACTATAAAACCCCTAAAACCACCAAAAAAACCAAAATACCACAAAATACCTAAAACCCCTAAAATATTAAAAAAACCCCTAAATAACATAAAAAACACTGAAAACTCATAAAACACTATGAAAACACTAAAAAAATAAAAACAAATAAAATCCTAAAAAACATAAGAATGCTTAAAACCATAAAACCCTTAAAATCCTAAAAAACCCTAAAATCCCAAAAAATCCCCAAAACCCTAAAAAATAAAAATATTAAAAAAACCCTTAAAATCCAAAAAAAAACATCAAAAACACTAAAATCCTAAAAACCTTTATGAAAATCGTAAAAAACTAAAAACAAATAATACACCTAAAAATATAAAATGTTAAAACACTATAAGACCCTAAAACCCTAAAACACTAAAAACCATAAACTCTTAAAGCATTAAGAAACCCTAAAAACCCATTAAAATCATAAAAAACTAAAACACTTAAAATCCATAAGAAACTAAAAACCATAAAAACCTAAAAACTCTAAAAAAATTAAAACCCTAAAAATGATAAAAACACATAAAACCTATAAAAACATAAAAAACCCCTAAAAACATTTTGAAGGAAAAAGAAAGAGATGCTGGCACACTCTCCCGGGTCTCTCTCTCGCTCGGTGATTTCTCCAGGTCTTCCCCTGGATTCCTCTTGGATATTCGGTTATGGATTCGTGTTGCATCTAATTTCTCGGCGAATTGGGCTATAAAGGCCTTCAATTTCAAGTCGGTGGTGGTTTACATTCTTTGGCGGCTTCGAATTCTCAAAGCGTTGTTGTCGCATGGGTTCTTGGCTACAGATCCAGTCGAGATTCCATGTGTTTGGGCTTCACTGACTATGGAGGATGTGCGGATGTATGTGCTATTTGTCTGGATCAAATCGGAAAGTGATGATGCAGATGGACCCTTGTCGAATGGAAACCCTCCTTATCCTCTAATGCAGATTGGGGTTTAGCTTGCAGATCTTGGGTTTCCACGGATGGGTCAACAACGTCGAAGGCTTCAACAACAGAGGGGGTTGCAGCTGCAGCACATGATTTGTCTTCATGACCGCTTGGTCAACTTTTTTGGTCTACCACCTCGATCTTCGGTTTCTTCTTCGATGATGCTACAAATCTGGTATGTTGTCTCTTATGTGGTGTTGATCCAATGATTTCTCTCAGTTCATGGTGTTTTGGTGGTTCGGGGTTTCAACTTCCTTCTGTTTAGTGGGTTCCCGCGCTGTCTGCTTTTATGGATTGGTTCGCTGGTGGTTTGGCCCATGGGTTGGGTTGTTCTTATGGCTTGGGGTATCCTGTTTGAGGTTCTGCGCGAGTTGTCTATGGTCTATTCACTTATTTTGGTGCTGCTGCGAGAATTTTCTTGTTCCGCTACATGTTTTTGGTTGTATGATGCTGCTTGGTTATGAGGTATGGAAGGAATTTCTAGTTGTCGGAATCCTTGGTGGTGGATGCTGCTTAGTGTTGGGCTAGGATGTGATGAAGCCATTGATTATGGCCACATGCACTGTTGGTCCAGTGCTGTTGATGGGAACTACTAGTGGATGGATGCTACTTGGATGGGTACACTTGAAGGCGGTGTTGGTTGCTGGAAACTAAGGTTCTGGAGTTTGGCTGCTGCTTGGCTAAAGGATGAAGTCGCTGTCTATGGCTCTGTTATTGGCGGTTCTGTGTTGCTGGTTATTCATTGCTATTATTTCTGGCAGTTCGATGATGGTGTTGGTGGATATGATTTGGATTGGAAGCGATGGTCGTTGGATGCTGAGCGGCTGGTCACTGGCTGCCGCTGTTATGGCTGTGATGATTGGAACTGGTGTTGCTTGTTGGTGGAACTGAAGTGGGGGTGTTGGGAGATGTTTTGTGAGCGAAAGATGTGCTGGTTGTCTGAAAATGAGGTGTTGGATCCTAGTTGTTGTATGGCTGGGATGTGACCAAGTTACTGCTTATGATTTTAATGTTGGTGGTTCTGTGCTGATGGTGGTGGACATGATTAGAAAGGAGGTAATGGATGATGGAAGATATGTTGTGGGATGCTGGTTGCTGTTTTGGTTTTTTGAATTTTCTTTTTTTCGGATCTTTTGTGTCTTGGATTTTAAGGGGTTTTCGGGTGTGGTTTGATTGACCCCTCCCATCCCTTGTATGTTGTGTCTCTTTTTTTTATAATAAAGTTGGGGGGGGAATAGCCCGACCCTCGCATCTTCCTTTCCCCTAAAAACATTTAAACACATTTAAAACCCTAAAAATCATAAAAAACACTATAAATAATTGAAAACTATAAAAACTGGAAAAAAATCCTACCACCCCAAAAAATCATAAAACCCCTAAAAACAAAAAAACCCTAAAATCCCACATAATATCTAAAACCCCTAAAACCCCTAAAAAATCCCAAAATCCCTAAAAAACATAAAAACACTAAAAATCCATAAAAACACTATAAAAACCGTAAAAACATAAAAAAACATAAAAAAACCTAAAAACATAATAATGCTTAAAACCCTAAAAACCTAAAAAACCTAAAAAACACCTAAAATCCCACAAAATCCCAAAAACCACTAAAAAAATAAAAATCATAAAAAATCCCTAAAAATCCAAAATAGCATAAAAAACACTAAAACCCTTACAACCCTTAAGAAAATCTTAAAAACTTAAAAAAATTAAAACACCTAAATACATAAGAACTTAAAAACCAATAAGACTATAAAAAACTAAAAACACTAAGAACCATAAAACCACAAAAGCATTAGAAAACCATAAAACCTGATTAAAACCGTAAATAACTAAATACTCTAAAACCCCTTTAAACCCATTGAAATTTAAAAAAAAATATAAAAACCATAAAACCCAGAAAAAACTCTAAAAAAAAATAAAATCTCCAAAAACATATAAAGTATCTAAAAATCCAAAAACCATTCAATATACCTCTAAACCATAAAAATAAAAAAAAATCCTTAAAAGGTCTAAAATACCTAAAATTTAACAAATCCTAAGCAACCTAAAAAAACTATGCAATGATAAAAACCAAAAAATTCGTAAAAACCCTAAAATATATAAAGACCCTTCTCCCCCTAAAATCTATAAAATCCCTAAAAACTATAAAAACCATAAACACCCATAAAACCCTTAAAAACACAAAAAGTGTTAAAACCCTTTAAATACCTATACACGTTAAAAGAACTATAAAAACATAAAAATCCTAAAAATCTCAATAAAACCCTAAAAACTGAAAAACCCTAAAAACCCTAAAAACCCAAAAAATATAAAACCCCCTAAAAATCCATTAAAACCAGAAAAAAACCAATAAATTAAAAATAAATCCCAATAAATATATAAAAAGCTAAAAAAATAACCTTGAAAAAACCTAATAAAAATTTAAAACCCTAAAAAAATAAAACCCCCAAAACCCTAAAAAATGATGAAAACCCAAAAAAAAATCCTAAAATCCCTAAAACTCAAAAAACCCCTAAAAAAATAAAAAATCTAAAACCCATTTGAACCCAAAATGTTAAAACACTAAAATACCATAAAACCCTAAAAATTGAAAAAAACGAAAAAAATCTTAAAAACATAAAACCCTAAATACTATAAATCTTCTTAAAAACCCTAAAATCCCTCAGAAAAACTTAATTACCTAAAAACACTTAAATCCCAAAAAACCTATAAAAACAAAAAAACTTATAAATCTTTTTAAACTCTCCAAACCCTATAACCCATCAAAATTCCTAAAACCCATAAAATACATAAAATATTAAAAGGGCCCTAAAAATCCCAAAAAACCCTAATATTCCCTAAAAATCCTAAAAATATCAAATATAAACTTAAAAACCACTTAAAACCATTAAAAAATAAAAAACACAAAAAACGATAAAACCCATAAAACCCTGTAAAACCCCAAAAATAATGAACCCCATAAAAATGATAAAACATATAAAAACCCTAAAACCTATAAAACTCTAAATACCACTTAAAAATTTATTTGAAAAAAGTCTCCACTAAAATACATAAAAAACCATTAAACCCCTAAAAATGAAAAAAAACTCTAAAAAATATTTAAAACCCTAAAAACACAAAATCCCCTAAAAACACCAAATAACCAAAAAATCCCAAAACCATAAAAAACATAAATACACTAAAAATACATAAAATATTAAAATCCCTAAAAATCTCTAAAAATGTAAAAAAACCATGAAAATCCTTCAGTGAACATCAAAAAACTAAAAACACTTATGACCCATAAAAACCCTAAAGACAATAAAAAACCAAACAACTCATTAAAATATGAAGACGTTAAAAAACATTAAAAACCATAGACAACATAAAAAAACCATAAAAACCCCAAAAACAATAAAATCCTAAAAATCATGAAAAACACAAAAAACAATCAACATCATTAAAAATCCTAAAAACACATAAAAATACAAGAAAATATTAAAATCACTAAAAATGTAAATAACCCCAAAAAAATATAAAAACCCAATTAAAATACTTAAAACCACTAAAAACAAAAAAACAATAAAAACCCTAAATATCTCCTTAACCACTAAAACCCCTTAAAAATCAAAATCCCTAAAAACCCTAAAAACCATTATATTTCTAAAAATCCCTAAAAAATTACTAAAAACATAAAAAACCAAAAAACCTTAAAAACCTTAAGAAATCTTTAAAAAATTAAATAAATTTAAAACCAATAAAAAACCTAAAAATGTTAAAACCCTAAAAGACCCTAAAACTATAAAAAACACCAAGACCCCTAAAATCCATAAAAATCCCTAGAAACCCATAAAAACCATAAAAAACCATAAAAAATCTAAAAACCCTTTAAACCCCTAAAAACCTTTAAAAACTATAAAAAAATTAAAACCCTAAAAAATTCAAAAAATCCCAAAAAACCAAAAAAACCATAAGAACCCTAAAAACCATAAAACCCCACAAAATCACTAAAATACTAAAAAACCATAAAAATAAAAAACCCCATAAAATCCCACAAAAATATAAAAACCTATAAAAAAGTAAAAAACCATAAACACCATGAAAACCCAGAATTGAACCTTAAAATCTAAAAAAACATAAAACTCCAAAAAAACCTAAATATTATAAAAACTCTTGAAAATTATAAAATTCCCTAAAAAGCATAAAAACCTTAAATAACCGTAAAAAACCTTAAAATAATTATAAAACCTAAAACTTTTTAAATCCCTAAAATGTAAAAGAAACTCAAAAAACCTTATAACCCCTAAAAAATCTGAAAAACCCCTATAAAATAAAAAAAAACATAAAATCCATAAAAACCCATAAAAACCCAAAACCCTCAAAATCCATAAAAACATAGAAAACCCATAAAAATCCTAAGAAATCCCAAAGAATCCCTAATAACATAAAACCCCTAAAAACCCAGATAACACCTAAGAAAACCTTAAAAATCTAAAAACAATTAAAACTTCAAAAAATACTAGAAATTCTAAAAACTTTAAAAAACCCAAGAAACCCTATAAAGCATAAAACCCTAAATACCATAAAAACATAGAAACACATAAAAACCATAAAACCCACTAAAAACTTCACAAAAAAACCATTAGTCGCCTAAAAATGTTAATAAATCCAAAATCCCTTTAAAACCTGGAAGAAATAAAAAAACCCTAAACCCCCGCAAAACCATTTAAACCCTAAAATCCCTAAAAAACCTAAAACCCCTCGAAATCCCTCAAAATGAAAAAACCATAAAATCCTAAGAAATCCCTAAAATTCCCTAAAAATGTCAAAACCTTAAAAACCATGAAATTATCTAACTAAAACTTAAAAGCCTAAAAATAAATAAATCCCTTAAAAAAAACCCTAAAACCCTAAAACCCCCTATATACCCTAAAAACTATAAAAACCATAAAAACACCAAAAAACATTAAAAAACCCAAAACCCATAAAAACCCAAAAAACCAGTAAAAACTATAAAACCCCTTTAAAACCAAAAAACCCAAAAAACCCTAAAACCCTAAAATCCCTTAAAACCATAAGAAATCATAAAAATCCAAAAAAATCCTAAAATACCTAAAAATTTTAAAAACCTAAAATCCCAAAAAAACCATAAGAAAACATTAAAAAACTAAAAACACTTTAACAAACCTAAAAAATGTAAAAACAGTAAGACCTTGAAAACCCTAAAAAAGCTAAAAATCATAAACCCCTAAAAACATTAAAAATTCTAAAACCCCCTAAAAAACAAAAACCCCACTAAAAACAATAAAAACAATTTAAAACCCTAAAACATTAAGAAACTATAAAAACCCTTAAAAACATAAAAAATCAATAAAAACCCAAGCCCCCAAAACATAAAAACCATAAAACCACAAAAAACATAAAACCCATGAAAATCCCTAAATGTCCTAAAAACCAAAAACTAGTTAAAATATCCAAAAACATAAAGAACACTAAAAACCCTAAAAATTATTTTGAAGTCCATAAAACCAAAATTAACTTAAACCCCAAAAAACCTAAAAATACTAAATATCCGAAAAACCCTGAAGACCCCTAAAAACTATAAAAACTATAAAATCCTTTAAAAACCTCAAAAACTCCTAAAAACACATAAAATCTATAAAACTGATTAAATATCTAAAAACCCATTAAACCACTAAAAATTTAAAACCTCTATAAACCCTTAAACCCTTATAAAGCTCAAAAAAACCCAAATGATACAGAAAATAATAGAAAATACCTAAGAACCATAAAATCCTCTAACTCCCTAAAAATCCTAAAAAACCAATAAAATATAAAAAAACCCTAAAAATAAATAAAATTTTAGAAACCCCAAAAAACATCAAAAAACCTAAGAAAACCATAAAAACCTAAAAACACATAAAACTCTAAAAATGTTAAAATCTTTAAAAACCCAAAAAAATAAAAACATAAAAACTATAGTACCCCTAAAAACCATTTAAAACTATAAAAACCAAAAAAAATTCATGATTCCACAAAAACCACTAATAACCATTTAAAACCCATACAACATTAAAAACTCTAAAAAAATAAAACACTACGAAAGGGAAAAAATATCTAAAACCAAAAAAAAACTAAAAGACCATAAAAACCCAAAAAAACATAAAAAAACCATATGAACCCCTAAAAAATAAAAAAATAAAAACCTTTAAAACACTAAAAAACACAAAAAACACTTAAAATCCTTTAAAACCTTAAAAATATACAAAACTCTAAAATCTCATTAAACCCCGAAAAACTCTAAAAGACTCTAAAATTAAAAAAAACCACTAAAAACCTCCAAATCCATAAAAACCTAAAAATCAATAAAAATCCTAAAAAATGCCTCAAAACCCCTAAATTTTAAAAAACCATAAAAATTTATAAAAAAATATTTAAAACATTATAACACTTAAAACCTCTAGAATCCTTTAAAACACTAAACCCCTAAAAACCCTAAAAAACCCAAAAACCCATAAAAATCATAAAATACATAAAAACCCTAGAAACCCAAAAAACCCCTAAAAACCCATAAAAACCCTAAGCCCACTAAGAACTATAAAAAAATTTAAACCCCTATTTTTTAAAAAAACTCTAAAAACCATAAAACCTTAAAAATAAAATAAATAAACCCTAAAAACTGAACAAACTTTAAAACCCCTAAAAATGATGATATGGAAATTTTTCTAGAGATACAGATAATCCACACTATGGACATTATTCTAGGGTTATTATATAAGTACATATGACAAACACCAGGGTTGAGGAGGTTGTTCTTACTAAAATAGACAAAATCCCCACCCTATAAATCCAATAATAAAGATGAAAAAAAATCAATCAATTGAAACCTGTTTGGTGATCTTCTCCCAAAATGAAGAAGGATAAATATCTGTTGTGTCTATAATCTCCATGGGCATGATGAAATCACCTACCAAAACAACTGTGGGAAGAGAAAAGGGAAGGTCAATGTCCCCCCAACTCATCCAATGGACTCCTCAAGGTTACGGATCCTATTATGAATACCATGGTATAAAAGACTGGCCCCATAGGACTATAAATGAAAGAAGTGAGAAGCCTATTTCCCATGCCTCAGTTTATCAAATCACTCTAATGTAGGAGGCGATGAACTTGATAATTTTACCATCTGAGAAGGCTATTTATGTTTTTATCACTATTAATGTGAAACCTCCCATGATTTCTGTTGTGGATATAGTCATGAATTTTCTCCCTTCATCACTTGTTGTGATAGATGACGTTCAAGACCTTCGGTGTAAGGGGAAGGATTGTGTTTCTAACCCTCTTGTTCCTGATGATGCAGTGGATAACCATACTTCATAGGATGAGGGGGTGTCTATTGTTATTTCCCCTAAGGTAATATATGATGATCTGAAAATTTTCCAAGTTATGGTTGATTGGTGGGATAATATTTATCCTCCTAGGCTAGAGGCAAGGAAAAGACCCCTTACTCAGGTTGTTTTGGACTCAACTCCCCACCAGGAAAGAATTTATGAGTGCCCTGGCCAGAATGTGGGTTGTTTCCTTTAGGATATTTTATATGGAAGTGCTGATTTTTCCTATAAAGGGATGGGTTACCCAGGAAACCCTCTCTCTATACCTTCTAGGAATGAGCTTATAGCCCAAGAAGTAAGAAATCACCAAGATGATGTTCATGGTTTACCCCTAATTGGCCACCTATGAATGAATTGGGCAAGTATCCCTTCCCAATGGTGGCCTCAAACAAGGATACCAAATATAAATTAGGTAGTGAACCATCCAAGTAAGGAGCTACCTCTAATAAAAAACTTACTCCGCCTAGTGGGAAATACTGGCCAGATGATGATGATTTCATTCAACCATCTAAAGATGGTGACCACATAGATGATGGAAAAGACACTCAACCCCTCATGATGTCAGTAGGTAGGCCCATGAAAATGGAAGGAATGATAATGGAAAGGGTAAAAATTTTATGTCTGATTCTTGGAAATAGAACATACCCTATTCTAGGGGCAATGTATCCTTGACATAATGAGGATCATGTAATGAAACTGCCAAGGGCTCTGAAATTTTCCCATGGTCTCATCCCTTATGAATTTTCTAATTTCCTATAGGCCAATGCAGATTGGAATCGTTAAACCAAATATGAACATTGTGTACTAGAAGGCCATTAATTAGGCTAACCTTAACTACTCATGTGTTTCACATAATATAATTGAATTTTCGAAAGAATCCTTGTGGGTACTAAATACTGATGAAATACCTATTTTTTCTATTATAAAACATATCAGCTCATTTCCCAATCAATATTTCTTCATGATACTTCCCTCACCCACTTTTTTATATATTATTCCTTCTTTAACACCAGATAAAGGTAACTTTGGAAGGATCTAGTCCAACTGAATGAGAAAATGGACTAGAATTCGATAATTATTAGAGAATTCAATTCAATTCCAAGACCATATTAATTAATTTTCTTAAACTTATCATAATCTACTTATTATTAATATTAGGTTATACCCCATGAGTTCGGATCTTTTGTCTTTTAAATTTAAATATTCTTAGCTCCCTATTCCAGGATGCAGGGAAGTGTTTATTAATGGTTTGATAAACACCTAAAATGGTATCCATCACTTCATTGAGTCTTTTAAGCTCAAAATAATAAAAAATATCTTGAGGTAATGGTGTAATAAATATTTTTTAAGCTTTTAGATGAAATTAAAACCACTGAAATCCATCTTTCTAAATGCTAGATTACTAACCATTAGTATAATTTACCTTCCCCTACGGAGCTTTAGATTCATGCCAATATGGATGACCTCTTGGATCTAAAATAAAATATAGATAATAGTGAATTTAATGTTAAGTGGATCAAATATAGTGATAGAAATTCTAATATCTTCCTCCATTTACATAAGGAGAAAAAAAAAGACAGGACCAAATGGAGTTCGAATCAATGAATATCATCTCACATATGAGAATGATATTTCTAATACTATGGTGGATTATTTTAAAATGATCTACAATGATGATGGAATTGGAGTTTCAAATCAAATGGATGACTCTATCCTTCCATGCATTTAGGATCATCAGAACATGGATTTAATTATTTAACCCTTTAATGAAGAGGTCAAATTTTCCTTGTACTCACTTAACATGGAGAGTATGTCAGGCCTATATGGCTTCACCAATATGTTATTTATGATTCATTGGGACATAATAAAAGTGGGGATTACAAATTAAGTCAGGAAATTATTCCTGTCTTGCTCAATTCCCTATGTAAATAACTCCAACTTTATTGCTCTGATCCCAATGACTCAGAAATCAATTGACATAAGATATTTTAGACCTATTTCTATTAGAAATAAAATTAAAAATATTATTTTAAAAATTATGACCATGAAGATGGATAATATTTCCAAAAACATTATCAACCGTAATCATTATGGGTTTTTTCTGGCTGTAGAATCCAAAGTTTCCCCTTTACTCCCTCGGAAGGCATCAACTTCACACAGAAGAAGACTAAGAATGGGATATTTTCTCTGAAACTAGGCATCTAGAATTCCTTTGACACCATAAAGTGGATTTTTATCTTCAACATTCACAGAAATTATATTTTCTCCCATACTTTCATCAAATTGGCCTCCGCCATCTTGAATAGTTCTAGGGTTTTGATTCTTATTAACATATCCCAAAAGGGGTTCTTTAAATTCTCTCATTGTGTCAGGAAGGGGGATCAACTCTCAGGCATCCTCTTTTCACATGATGAATATTATCTGAGCTGATGTATCAATGAAATCTCTCAAGATGGTATTTATAGGCCAATAAAAGAAGGAATAGATCTCCATGTGCCAACTCAACTCCTCTATCTGGATTATATCCTTATATTAATGAAATCCACCAAAATAACATTTGATTCAATAAAACTATTCTTTTTTATGCTATAAAAATGTGGAAGGGAAATCCATTATCTTGAATAAAGATTCCAGGGTCTTTGGAAAATGAATCTCAAAATACAAACAAATTAGAATATATGGTACTCTTGGTATGAAGAGAGGGTATCTACCCTTATTGTATATTGGTATCCCTATCTTTTAGGGGATGTTGAGAATATGTCACGTAGAGAGAATATCTTTCAATATATCTAACCAATTGGATAGATGGAAAGTGATATGAATGTCCCAAGAAAGAAAGGCTTTCCTGAAAAATTCTATCATCACCTCAATTTGTTTTCATGGTTTCTCCATATAAAGATATCCCATTACTTTTATTCAAGGTTTTCAAGCCAGGATCCCAAAATATTCTTAGACTAGATGAATCAATAAAAAAATATAGTATCTATGGTTTGGAATGATTACACCAAACCAGCTAACATGGGTGGAATAGGTATTAAGGATACTAGAAAATCCAATGAGGTTCTCCATATAAAATTTACCTAGAATTTGATCACCTCAAAGGACATAGGTCTGCTCTTTCTCAAGGATAAATTCACTCACATACTCTATAATGGATATTTAGGTTACATCCTATCCTATGTCCGACCTATGATCAAAAAATCCTGTCAAGAAATTTTGTCCTGCTCAAAATGGGATGTTGCAAAACACTCCATCCAGATTTTATGGAAAAAAACATGCTAGAAATGCCACTAAATGAGATGGTTTCACCTCCACAAAATAGACAACATATGTTTATTTCTTATCTTAATCATAGGATTGATAAATTTTCTAAGATTATCCCCTCACACATAATCTTTTACATCAAGAGACACATTTTTATTTATATTTAAACTCTAATATAGAAACCCAATATGGTTGGAAAACTGAATACATGGGACTTTTATTAGAATACGCATCCACAAATCACAAATTCTCTATCTTGGCTCTCTAAATTCAGGAGACCGTTTATCTGCCCTTCAAAAAACCTTATTTTGTGGATGTTGTAAAAGAACCAGCTTCTTATTCATGATTAACTAAAGAAGATTGTATTAAAGATTGTCTCACCCTATAACCTATACCTATAGGTAGATGAAAAAATACAACACCTATTTGTTCAGTGTAGATTTTCTACTAATCTATGGAATTATGAAAAGATCCAGTTCAATATTGATCTTCACTAGTAATTCGTTGTGGTAAATCTGAAAAAATATATTACCAATATGAATCTCAGTGAATACCTGTACAATATCCTACTCATAGTGGATTCCACTATTTTGATTATTTTTTGACAGATTGCAATGTTATTGCATTTAAAAATAAAAGTTTCTCATTTAATGTTGGAGTTGTGTCCATTAATAATGTGGCTCATGTAGCATCCATCATCCAAATAAGTTTGATTGATTACGACACCAATGAAAATATTATTTTTCATATTCTTAGGGTTTCTGGTGCGATAAAAAATCCACCAGTTCAAAAATTCATCTCATATATCCCTTTGATACATCCTGGATCAATGCTAATGTCAGTGGTGTGACCTTGGGGGCTACACGTTCTTTGGTGTGTGGTGGAATCATCCATTATCATAGGGTATTTTTGAAAGTGTTCCTTTACCACTTCATTTACAATGGAAGTATGTATGAAGTTGAGCTATGGTAAATGATAAAGGCTATCTCTTTTACAGCTTAGTTTTGGTGGAATCCACTTTGCATTGAATAAGGCTTGATTCTTGTAGTGGACTTCATAAAGAAAAAATCTAGAAATGTTCCATGGAGAATTCATCCATATTGGATTGAATGCCTCAATGTCTTTCATAATCATTCAATCAGTGTAACAAACACCTATTGGGAGGCGAAAATGGGGGATATGTGTCTATATAAACAATAATTATGGAAACAAGCTTGATGTGGTACTTTGTCTTCCCACATTTGTTCACGTCCATTATGGAATAAGATATGAAGGTTGACCTTCACACCCATGTTTACAAACCCCCTTGTAACACTCTATGTCTTTTTTTTGATTTAATATATTTCAGGGGACCAAAGTTTCTTAGTCTCGATCCGTTTTTTCCATAAAAAACACTAAAAACATAAAACCCTAAAACCCTAAATATTCCTAAGAAGTACCTTAAGTCCTAAAGACACTGAGAACCCCTAAAAACATCATAAATGATAAAAACCCTAAAGAAGCCTTAAAAACCCACAAAACACCCTAAAACCTAAAAACACAAAAAACCCTAAAATCCCCAAAAAGATTTAATAGCCCCTAAAAATCCATTAAAACCCTAAAAACCAACTAAAAACTCTAAAACCCATTTAAATCCATAATAATTATAAAAAACAATAAAAACCATCAAAAACCCTAAAAATTCAAAAAATCCCTAAAACCCCCAAAAAACCATAAACCCCAAAAAACCTCCGAATTCCTAAAAACCCTAATAAAAAATAAAAAAAAATAAGAAATCCATAGAAATATATGAAAATGTAAAAATATCTACAAACCAAGAAAACCCCTAAAAAAACATCAAAAAACATAAAACACTTTAAACCCCTAAAAAACCTAAGAAAAATAAAACCTAAAACTAGTAAAAACCCTAAAAAAATATAACCTCTAAAAACATTAAAAAACACTTAAAACCCATAAAACCCCTAAAAACCCACTAAACATTCTAAAACCCCTATAAACCCCGAAAAACATTAAAAACTCTGAAAACTCATAAAACCCCTAAAATTTCAAAAAAACCTTAAAACCCCCAAAAAACATAAAAACCCTTAAACCCCTAAAAATCACTAAGAACCCTAAATCCCATAAAAAACATAAACAATCCCAAACAATCTCTAAAACATAAAAAACCCTAAAAACCCTATTAAACCCTAAGAAAACTATAAAACAATAAAAAGACATAAAACTCCTAAAAAATTAAAAAACATATAAAAACCCTACAAAACCCCAGAAACCCTAAAAACCATAAAACCCCTAAAAAATAAAAAACCCTAAAATCCCATAAAAACCATAAAACAACTAAAATATATTAAAAACTTTTAAACCTATAAAAAAATTAAAAAACACTAAAAACCATAAAACCCTAATTTTTTTTAAAAAACCCTAAGAACCACAAAAACTATAAAGCCATAAAACCCCTAAAAACACTAAAATCCCTCAAAAACCCTACCCCCAAATAAAAACCCTAAAACAACCCTAAAATAACTAAAAAATAATAATAAACCTAAAAACCCTAAAAACCCGAAATAACTCTAAAAAACAATAAAAACATAAAAACACTTTAAACTCCTAAAATCCTAAAAAGGTAAGAAATCCTAAAAACACTAAAAACATGAAAAACTATAAAAACCTTAAAAAACATAAAAACCCCTAAAAAGAGAATAAAAACTCTTAAAACCCTTTATACCCCTAAGAAATTAAAAAAAGTAAAAATCATTAAAAAAATAAAAACTCAAAAAAAATCTAATTACCCCAAAAGAATAGATATAGATTGGATTCAACCCAAGGAGAATAATTTTGGGCTTGATAAAAATTGTATGCCCAATTTTTATTCAAATTGGAATAGCTATCACTTTTTGAAATAAAAAAAACCATTGTTGGCCACAAAAAATTTATTTGGGGTCCAAAATGACTTATCAACATGTATAATTATGTAAATTCATGGAAAAAGGTTAATTAATAGAGAGACCCTAAACAAAAAGGGTCATTAAGATAAAAATTTTCTACTATAGTCAGTTGGTTCATTTAATAGAATTAGGAATTTTTTTAATCTTTTATGTGCCTTTTGAGTGACCCATGAGTTTAAATTATATTTGGGTCATTTTACTCTATTTATATTTATAATTTGTTTTAACTCTTTTGTAATAGGGGAACTTGAATCTGACAAATTTCTGAATCTTGTTGTGAATCCTTCTTACGTTTTCCTCTTCCCTTTACCTCAAATTAGGGGTGAATCTCCATTACTGGAGAAATTTTCTTTAATCATTGAGAAATTTTAGTGGGTGGAGTTTACTTTATTCCTTGGTCATTTCAACTACATTTATATGATTCATCTCCACTTATTCATTTCATCCTTCCAGTAAAGAATATGTTTTTTATCAGAGAAGTAGGTTCCAATTAGTATGTTCTTTCACATTATTCTTATTATTATTTACCATGTCTTGCAAGAGTGGATCATATACTACTTGTCCATTGAAAATTCAAAACACACAATTAAAATCACAAATTACACAAATTAGTGAGAAACATTCTCATCTTCTGAGAGTATAATGATTCAATTCCCCTCCACCATAGTGGCGTCCCCGAAATCCATCTCCACATTATAGGTGCAATCCAAAACAACTTTGTGAAGGTCATATAAATGTAATGATGCTATAAATTTAGGGTTGTATATGTGAACAAGATGAGATAATGAAAATATTGAAAGAGGAATGAAGATTGACATTACATATTTTAATGGTAGAGTGAATCCAGATGATTTTCTAGATTAGATGAGGGAAATCAAATGATTCATCGAATTTATGAATTGTTTTGATAAGAATAATTTCATGGAATACATTATTAAATATAATTATTATGTATCTCATTTTTTAAAAATAATAAGAAATAGTAGAAACGTGATGGGAAAGACAAAATATTATCATGGGATAAGATGAAAAATATATTGATTAGATTATTTATATAGGATAATTACAAGCCAACTTTATTTTTTAATGCATATCTTTCAACTAGGAGATAAATTCATTAAATATTGAATAAGGAATTTCGATCAATTATTGATGTGAAGTGATAATATAGCGTAGAAATAGGGAAAAAATGATTTTTTTTGGGTGGATTAAATGAAGAAATTGTAAATTTAGTGGAGTTAAAACAATTATTCTCACATGATGATGTTTGTAGGCTAGTTATCAAAGAGGAAAAGAAAAAGAGGTCTGAAATTGAACTAACACTCATGAACTACAATCGAGGTACATATTTTTATAAAGGAATTTTTTTTCTAATAAATCTTGTGATGGTGAGAAGGAATTTGTGTTGAAAAATATTATGGATAAAGGGAAAGTTCAACTCCTTTTAATATGGGAATAAAAAGTGCTTAAAATGTCATGGGTATGGTCATTTTCATGCCAATTTCCCTAAAAATAAAAATATTACTATAAAGTATATCAAAGATATTAATAGAGAAATTGAAGAGGATAAAAATAGTAGGGATGAATCTAAAAATAAAGATCATATTGCGGAATAAGCTGGAGTGGGAATTATTTGTTTTTGGGAAATTGTTCCAAAATTATTGTACCATTAATAAGTGAGTATATTGGGAAATTTTTGATATCGGTAGATGCATAAATATTTCTTCAACAAAACTAGTAGATAAATTGAATCTTACAACTCAAAATCATCCTTGATCATATAATTAAGAATGGTTAAACAACAAGATCACAATACGAATAAAAAATAATATCCTATTCAATTTTACATTGGTAATAACTATGTTGAAGATGTATTTTGGGTTTTTATTACTATGGATGGTAATTATTTGTTTTTGGGAAGGCCTTGGTGTTTTCAAATAGAAGTTAAATCTGATGGGAGGAAGAAAACATATTCCTTCTACTCTGAAAAAAAAGAATATAACACTTTCCCCTTTGAATCCATCAAAAAATTATCAAGATAAATCTATTCAAAAGTGACCAAAGAATTATTATTTATCAATAAAGATCAATTGGATAATAAAGTCAATAAGAAAAAGCTAGTTTTTAGTTATTGATGACGGAAAAATCATGCAATGAGGAGAAGATTCATTAATATCTATTTTCTAATTCTATGATTGAGGAATATCATGATGTTTTTCTTAATGATATTATAGTATTATTACCACCCTTTAGAGGCATTTAACTCTTGATTGATCTTGTACCTGGTGCATAATTACCCAATAAACTAGTATATCAGTGTAATCCTAGAGAATCAAAGGAATCACATAATAAAGTGGAAGAATTGGTGGATCATGGATTATAAGTCCAAGAATGATCATGTCTTAGTTACAACATTTTTGGTATCGATGAAATATCGTACATCTCATATGTTTATATATAGTAGAGTTATCTTTAATATTACCATCAAATATAGGTATCCCATTCCACTATTTGTTGATATAATCGATGAAATACATGGGTTATCAATATTTTTAAAGATTGATATTCTAAGTGGATACCATCCTATTTGAATGGAGGAAGAGGATGAGTGAACAAAACACATTAAAAACCGAAAGAGTATTAATGGAGTGGTTTTTCATGCCATTCAGCCTATAAAATGATTCTATTACTTTCAGGTGACTCATCAATGAAGTTATAAACCCATTTATTGGTTAATTTTTTATTTTTTATATGTATGATATTTTGATTTATAGAAAGGATGTGGAGAACCATGTGGATCATATTCGATTGGTATTTGGAATTCTGTGAAAATAATGGTTATATGGATATATGGAAAAGTGTGAGTTCTTTTCAATGAATTTGGTGTTATGAGGATATGTGGTATCCAGAGAAGGCATAATGGTGGATTAATCAAAGTGTAATCAATCATGTTCTGGATAAAACCATAATATATCACATAATTAAAAAGTTTTTATGGTTTGAAATCATTTTATTATCACATTATTTCTAATTTCATCACTATCATGGAACCTATAACTGAATGCTTGAAAATGGTAAATTTGAGTGGTAAAAGGTAGCGAATGAATAATTTGAAATCATTAAGTAAATGTTGTATGAAGATTTTTTTCATTGCTTGATTTTAATCAAGTCTTTGAAGTAGAGTGTGATGCAAGTGGAGTTGTGAAAGGAGATACTCTTATCTACAACAAGAATCATGTTGCATATTTTATGGATAAATTGAATAATTCAAGGAGTAATTTCAACGCCTATGATAAAGAATTTTAGGTGATTTGAGATCCCTAGATCATTGGTCTCATTATTTGAGACCAAAACAGTTTTATCTTCATTCTGATTATCAAGCATTACGATTTATCGATTGTAAACCTAAGTTGAGTTTGAGGAATGAAAATTGGGTGGGATTCTTGAAATAATTCCCATTTGTGTCAAAATACAAGAATGGGAAGGATAACCAAGTTTAATATTATTTATCTCAATGATATGCATTACTTACCATTATAGATGCTCGAATTCTAGGATTTCATCTTATAAAAAAAGATTATTTGGATGATATAAAATGAAATTTTATTTTAATACAATTTCAAAAAGTTTATTTGGAGGATATTCTATATATGACGGATTTAACATTATTATAGACAAGTTGTGTGTTTAAAAGGGAAATTATAAGGAATTTCTCATTCAGGAGGCACATGATGGGGGACATGTTGGCATCAAAAAACCTTAGGGATACTAAAGTAGCATTTCTACTGGCCAAATATGAAATTAGATGTTATAAAAATTATTTCAAGATGTGAGACATGTCAAAGATAAAATATTCATTTTGTTCTAAGTTTATACACTCAAATATATATTCCAGATAAGGCATAGGAATATCTTAGCATGGATTTCATTATATATTTTACAAATACTCAGCAAAGTAATGATTAAATAATGTTTATTGTTGATCGATTTGAAAATATTGGCCATTTCATACCTTTATATAAGACTAAAGTTGAAGTGAAAGTGGCAGAATTTTTTTTCAAAGGTAATTTTCACCTTCATATAATTCCTCACAACATTGATTCAGATAGGGACACTAAATTACTCAGCCATTTTTGGAGGAAATTATGGGGAAATGTTTTAAGAATATTCTTTTAATAACTTCCCATAACCCTCATACTAATGGGAAAATGGAAGTTACCAATAATACATTGCATACTACTCTGAGAACATTTGTAAAAAAGAACACGAGAAATTAGGATTTATAGCTTGTACAAGCTGAGTTTGTTTTCAATAGATCTCTGAGTGTTACCACTTGAAATTCTACATTAGAATTTGTTTTTGGAATCAATAAAATCACTTGTATATAATTATTCCATTCTCCTCTTTATTTATATGAAGAGTAGAAGGAAAATAAGGTGAATAATATTCATGATTTTATTCATTATCAAATAGAGAATTCCAATGAAGTATACAAAAGGTGACATAGTAAGCATAGAAAGTGGGCTATTTTCAATCCTAGAGACAAATTTGGGAATCAACATTATAAGAATATATTTCCATATAAAATGAAAATAAAATGGCACCATGAGCTAAAGTTCCACTCACAGTGCTTGAATGAATGGGAAACAATGCCACCAAAATCAATTTACTCAATGATTTTGGTCGCGTTAATGCAACGTTTAAAATTGGGGGCTTGTATTTAGACATTAAATAATATGAAACCATGTATTTTATGGAAAATAATCTACAACTAGGGGGAATTATATAGATTATATTCAACCTAAGGAGAATAATTTTGGACTTGAAAAAAGTTTAAAGCCAAATTGTGTATTTGAATTGGACTGGCCAACAGCTTTGGAAATCAAACACCATGGTGGTCCACAAAACAATTATTTGGGGCTTAAAAAGACATATCCACATATAAAAGGGAAGAAAATTTGTAGCAACACATTAATGAAGAGAGAGTTCCTAGAAAAAAGAATAATTACATATTATTTTTTTACTTTAGTTAGTGGGTCATTAAATAACACGAGGAAGGATTTTTATGATTTTTATGTGCCTTTTGAGTTCTCTAAGACTTTTAATTGGATTTGGTTCATTTCTATCTCTATATTTTGTCATTATAATGTTTTTTTGCTACTTTTTAATTGGGGAACATGAATGTGATGAATTTTGGAAGCATTTTATGCATCATTTCTTTATCAAATTCCCTTTTCCAAGAATCGGTGGTGTATCTCAATTACTGTTGACTTCGTATTTAATCTTAGTTAAACCTTGGTGGTTGGGATTTATTTTTTCCTTGGTCATTTAGACTACATTTTTCTGCTTCAAATTCACTTAATAAATTTGATCTTTCATCAATGCATCAAAACCATAAAAACCCAAAAAACCCAAAAACCCAAAAAACCCCCAAACCCTTAAAATACTATTAAATCCCTAAAAACAATAAAAATAATAAAAAATACCAAAAAAACAAAAATAATATATAAAAATGTAAAAACTCTGAAAACCCGTAAGAAAAACATAAAAACATTAAAATAATTAAAATGCCTAAAAACCAAACAAAATGCTATGAATGCTGAAAACCCTACAATCCTATGAAAATATAAAAACCATTAAACCCCTAAAAATTTAAAAGACCCTAAAACCATAAAAACCACTAAAAACCCTAAAAAACTCAAAAACAAAAAACAAAAAAACTCCAAAAACCCAAAAAATTCACTATAAACCATAAAATATCTCAAAACCCTCAAAATTCAGAAAAAAACATAAAAAAATTTCCTAAAAATTCAAAAAAACACCATAAAAATGTAAAAACCCTAAAAATATTGAAAAAACATAAAAACATAAAAACACATAGAAACCCAAAAAAACGTTCGAGAACCTTAAAAAGTCTTAAAAACCATAATTTCTGGCAGCTGGAAATGGTGTGAATGTTGATGTATTGGTTGTCAGTCGATGGTGCTACTATTTTTGGGTTGTAACTGGTCGGTTTGAGATGTTTGGTCTGGAGGATCTAAATGCTGGATTCGGTAATGCTGGTTGCTGGATGGTGAGTAGCAGGGTGCTAGAAGATGGCTATTTAGGTGGTGATGGATGCTGGAATGAGAGACCCTAGTCTAGGGAAGTGTTGTAGGAGATTCTGATGTTGCTGGTTGTTGATGATGGGCTAATGAAATTGCTGGTGCTGGATTTGGGGTTGTTGGCTTTGTTGCTGATGAATTCTGGCTCTAGTGCTGATAGATGTGAGTTGATGATTGGATGGGAGGTGTAGTTGGGGACTTTTCTTTTTCTGATGGGATGGATGTTGGCTACTTGGCTGAGACTTGATGTTGTTGATGTTTTGGAGGTGATGAAGTTGTTGCGTATGGTGATAGTGCTGCTACTGCTGGATATTGGTTGTCGCTTGGTTGGGACTACTATTGGATCTTTCTTTCTTAGACTTGTGTGTTTTTTCTTTTTCGATCTTTATTTTTTTAAGACTTTTGCGTCTTGGGTTTGTAAAGGGTTTTTGGGTGTGGGTCGTTTGACCCCTCCCCTCCCTTGTTTGCTGCGTCCTTTTTTCTTAATAAATTTGTGAGGATCGGGAATCGCCCGATCCTCGCATCTTCCTTGCCTTAAAAACCATAAACCCCCCTATGAAAAACTTAACAACCTAAAAATACTTAAAACCCATAAAAACCTTAAAATGATAAAAACCTAAAAACCCAAAAAACCCAAAAAACCCCTAAAATCCATAAACCCCCTAAAAATTGTAATACCCCTAAAACCCCATAAAAACCCTAAAACACAATAAAAAGTCTAAAAACACTTTGAATGCTTAAAAATTTTAAAAAAACTATGAATCCTTTAAAACCATATAAATTCTTAAAACCCTCATGAAAATAAAAAACCCATAAAAATCCTAAAACCCCTAAAAAATAATAAAAAAACACAAAATCCCAAAAAGACCTAAAAACCATAAATATCCTAAAAATCCCTAAATGTCCCTAA
Source organism: Viscum album (assembly GCA_963277665.1). Taxonomy (NCBI): domain Eukaryota; kingdom Viridiplantae; phylum Streptophyta; class Magnoliopsida; order Santalales; family Viscaceae; genus Viscum; species Viscum album. The sequence continues at coordinate 1,960,126,023 of OY728127.1, forward strand.
AAATTTAAAACGCCCTAAAATCCTAAAAAACGCAGAAGGAAACATTAAAAACATAAAAATGATTAAAACCCCTAAAAAAACTAAAAAATCATAAAACCCTAAAACTCCAATAACCATAAAAACCCTAAAAACCCAAGAAACCAAAAAAACCCAAAAAAACCTTAAGCCCCTAAAAACCAAAAAGACAAGTAAAAACAATAAAACAACTATACAACCTAAAAAATGTTAAAAAACTATAAAAAACTATATAACCATAGAAAAAAATAAAAAAACCATAAAACCCCTAAAACCTAGAAAACCCAACAAACCCAAAAAACCTTTAAAAATATAAAAATCCTAAAATCCTAAAAAAGTTCTTAAAATAAAAAAACTTTAAGGAACAAAAAAAACTATGAAAACCCCTAAGAAAACCTGAAAAACATAAAAACACTTTAAACCCCTAAGAAACTAAAAAATGAAAAAATCCATAAAACCCACAAAACCCTTATATCCCTAAAAATCCTTAAAAACTTGTAAAAACCCTAAAATTCCATAAAATCACTAAAAGGCCACTAAAAATTCTAAAAACACTTTTAGTCCCTAAAAATGTTAAAAATCTCTAAAAACCCAATAAAACCCTAAAAAACTCAGAAAACACCCTAAAACCCCAAAAAACTGTAAAACCCATAAATACATAAAAACCCTCAAAATCCATAAAAAAATAAAAAATGATAAAAAGTCTATATAATCCCTAAAAATCCCTAAAAACATAAATAACACTAAAAACCCTAAAAAAGAATGAAAAAAATTAAAAACCTAAAACACCTAAAAACCCTAAAAACCCTAAAATCCCTAAAACCCTAAAAACTCTAAAAACTAAAAAAAACCTGAACCCCCAAAATCCTTAATACCCCCATTAAACTCCTAAATACCTGAAAAAACAGTAAAAACACTAAAACCCCTTTAAACCCATAAAATGTTAAAAAGTCAAAAAACCTTAAAAACCCTAAAAAACTCCAAAAACCCCACAAAAACGCAAAAACATATAAAACCCTAAAACCCAAAAAATCCCTAAACCCCCAAAATCCCAGAAACTATAAAAAATTATAAAAATCATAAAAATATCTAAAAATATCTAAAAACATAAAAACCATAAAGCCTTGAAAATATCTTGAAATGCATTAAAATCCTAAAAACACATAAAACCAGTAAAAATTTTAAAAATGATAAAAACACTAAAACCCAAAAAACCAAAAAACCTAACAAAAAATTAAATACAAAAAACCTAGAAAACAAAAAGAACTCTAAAACCCCTTAAACCCCTGAAAAGTTAAAAAATACTCAAAAACCATAAAACCTTTAAAAAAATACTCTATTCCCAAAAAAACCATAAAAGACCCAAAGAAACCATAAATTCTGTAAAGACCGTAAAAACTATAAAAATCCTTAAAACCCTAAAAGTGATTAAAATGTAAATTCCCTAAAATCCCTAAAACCCCATAAGAAAACCTTAAAAACATAAAAAAAACTTAAAACCCCTTAAAAAATGCTAAAACCCAAAAACCCCAATAAACCAAAAAATATTTAAAACCCTAAAAACCCTAAAACCCTAAAGAACCAGTAAAAATATAAAAACCAATTAGAACCCTAAAAATGTTAAAAAACAATGAAAACACTTAAAACACCCCCAAAAAACAATAAACTCGTAAAACCCAAAACCCTAAAAACCCTAAAAAACCTAAAAACCTAGAAAGAACAATAAAAATCCGAAAAAATTCTAAAAACCCATAAAAATATAAAATACCATAAAATCAAAAAAATAAAAAGAAAATATTAAAAACCCTATAAATTATTAAAACCCCTAAAAACATAAAAATACTAAAAACCCTAAAAACATAAAACCCCCCAAAACCTTAAAAATACCAATATTTTTTAAAAAAACCTAAAAACCAAAAAAACCCTAAGAAACCACTAAAAATATAAAAACTCTTTAAAACCATAAAAACATTAAAAAGTCTTAAAAACATAAAAATAGTAAAAAATCAATAAAACCCTAAAAACCCAAAATTACATAAAAACCCTAAAAAATCCTAAAACCCTCAAAATCCATAAATTCCATACAAACCATTATAATCCTAAAAATCCATAAAAATCCATAAAAATATAAAACACCCTAACAAAACATTAAAATCCTAAAAACACTTAAACCCCCTAATAACCATAAAATGTTTTAAACTATAAAAAACCCAAAAAACTATAAAAATCCTAAATACAATAAAAAATAAAAACCATAAAAACATGAAAAACTTATAAAAAAATTTGAACCACTAAAAACAATAAAAACCCATAAACCCCTAAAAATGTTAAAAAACAGTAAAAATGTTATAAATCTAAAAAAAATCAAAAAATGCTATAAAATAATAAACCAAAAAACCATAAAAACCTAAAATCCCTCCAAATTCCCACAAAATCACTAAAAAAACTAAAAAACCATAAAAATCCTAAAAATCCCTCAAAATAACTAAAAACGTAAAAAACCTCCAAAACCTACGAAATGCATATGTAATCCTTAAAAACCTAAAAACAATTAATGCCTTTAAAAAACATAAAAAATGATAAAAACCATAAAAACCATAAAAAACATAAAAAACCAAAATAACCTCAAAATCTCTAAAACCCCTAAAAACCAAAAAACCAAAAAACCAAAAAAAATAAATTAAAACATAAATATCTAAAAACCACTGAAAACCCCAGGAAGACCATAAAAACTAAAAATACTTAAATCAAAAAAAACATGAAAATGTTAAAAATCAAAAAACCTTAAAAAAAGAAAAAAAAACTAAAAATAATAAAACCCATAGAAAAATAGAAACTCATAAACCCCATAAAAACACTAAAACCCACTAAAAATACTAAAAATTCTATAAATTCATAAAATGATGAAAACAGTCTAAAAAATATAAAAACCCTAAAAATTTAAATTAAACCCCTTAAAACCATTGGAACCCTAAAACCCTTAAAACCCTAAGAAACCGTTAAAATCCTAAAAAGAACTAAAAAAATTTAAAACAAATTAAAACCCCAAAACACTGAAAAAACCCTAAGAAAATATTAAAAACCAAAAATAAATAAAAACCATAAAAACATAAAAATGATAAAAATATTTTAAAACTACAAGAACTACAAAAACCATTTAAAACTCAAAATCCCTAAATAAATTAAAACCCAGATATCATAAAAATTCACTAAAACAGCTAAAAATTTAAAAAACACTAAAATCCATGAAAATACTAAGAAAACCATAAAAACCTTAAAAATCATGATAACATTAAGAAAACTAAAAAAATTATAAAAACATTAAAACCTCTAAAAACTATAAAAACCATAAAACCCCTAAACCCCTATTGAAATTCATAAAACCACAAAAAAGTATTTAACCCCTTTAAAAACCTAAAAATATTAAAAAAACTTTTTAAAATTAAAACATTATAATACTAAAAAACACACTAAAACCCAAAAAACAAAAAAAAACTATAAAATCCATAAAAACCACATAAATCCATAAAAACCTTAAAAACCAATAAAATTCCTAAGAAATACCTAAAATAATTAAGAATTTAAAGACCCTAAAAACCCCTATGAAATACTTGAATCCCTAAAATCAATTAAGCCCCCAAGAAAACCTAAAAAAACTAGAAATCCTAAAAAACCCTAAAACCCCTAAAAAACCCCAAACCCTTAGAATCGATAATAAACTTAAAATCCTGTAAAAACTCCTTAAAAAATCATAAAAATTCCAAAAAACAAAAAAAAATTGTAAAAACACTAAAAAACCCAATGAAAAATATAAAATCCTAAAACACTTCCAACCCGTAAAAAATCTAAAAATGCTAAAAATTCTAAAATACCCTAAGAACCCTAAAAACCCCAAAACCCTTAAAAATAATAGAGGAACCTAAAAACTCATAACTAACAAAAAAACCTTAATAAACCTTTTAAACCCTAAAAAAATTAAAAAACACTAAATAAACTTAGAACAGATTAAACTAAAAAAACATTAAAAATATAAATCAAATCACAAATACACTAAAAACCCTAAAAGGGTCTCAGTGGCAGAAAATGTCTCTTCGGAAGTGGGAGTTTTTCAGTGCTTTGGTTGCTGCGGTGACTAGTCTTGGCATAGGATTTTTGGCAGAATATGGCGGTTTCAGACGCAGTTTGCGCAAAGGATGTGTTTCGGGTGGATCTATGATGGAAGAATGCGTTTGGCACTTCATGCTGCAAGAGATTCTGGTTCTTCACTTTGGTTCTGATTCGTGGATGCTTCCTTGTCGTAGACTCAAATCTGGAGATGCGGAGTCATCCTCAGTGGCTGCTGGTGTCTTCGGCCTATGGTTTGGTGACCTGTAGGTCGGCGGTGTGTGGCACCATCGAAGAAGATTGTCCAGATCTATCCTGATCTGGTCGAATGTTGTGGTTTCAAGAACAAATCTACCCTCTCATGGTGGATTGATGATGTTGAAGGTTTTCTCTACACTTGGGTTAGATTTTGTCTTCATTTTGCGCTTATGTTGTTCCATTCTGGGTACCTGGCTCCGCCTTTGTTTCATGCTTCTGACACTGGTTCTGGTTGGAATTCTTGGTCTTGTTTAATTTGCTGGTTTGTAGTGATGTCTGGTTTGGGTGTGATCCTTGGTGAGCTACGGTTTTTGATTTTGAGGAAATGTGTTTGTCTGAGAATGATGTGTATTGGTGGCTGCTGGAATGCTGCTTGGATGGGAGGTGATGCTTTTGTCCTGGTGCTGATGGTTTTTGTTGTTGCTTGTTGTGGTTGTGGTGAATGGATGATTTTCTGTTGGTCCTGTCTGATGGGCTGGTTGTATGATGAGGCTTCTCTCCCTAATGGTGTTTCATTGAATCCAACACCCACCGCTACTTTGGCCGCCCTTCCCAATGTATCGGACCACACTTTGGTCTGGTATGCTGGTGTTTTGTGGAGGCTTTGGGATGGTGATGGTGGTAGTGTCTGGGGTCTGGGGAATATCGCGGTGGAGTGGCATTGATGACTGCTGGTTGTTGGTTGCTGTTTACTGGAGGATGATGATGGCTGCTGTGGTCTACAGTTTCTATTGTGGTTTGATGCTGCAGGTTGTGATTGGTTGTGATGTCGGAGCTGGTGCGGTTGGTTGCTGGGGCTGGTCGGATTGGACGTGTTGTTTCTGCTATGAGGATTTCATGTTTAGTATTGGTGCTGGATGCTAGTATTGGCTGGACAGGAAGTGTGGACGCTGCTGGGGCTGGTTAGATTGGACGTGTTGTCTCTGCTGCTTGGCTGTGATGTTTGGTATTGGTGCTGGATGTTGGTGTTGGCTGTACAAGATGTGTGGATGCTGCTGTTGTGTTTTGTTTTGTGTCTTTTCTATGTTTTTATTTTCTTTTTTAATTTTTCATTTTTTGGGTCTTTTGCTATAAAGGGTTTTTGGGTTTGGGTCGTTTGACCCCTCCCCTCCCTTGTCTGCTGTGTGTTTTTTCTTCTTAATAAATTTGGGGGGGTTGTGAATAGCCCGACCCTTGCATCTTCCTTGCCTAAAAACCCTAAAACCCCTAATAAAATAAAAATACCTAAAACCCATACAACTCAGAAAAACCATAAATATCATAAAAACCCTAGAAATCCCTAAGAACTTAAAAAACTCTTAAAACCGACTAATAAAACCTAAAAGACCTAAAAACACATAGAACCCCTAGAAAACCTATAAAATTCTAAAACCCTTAAAAATCCTAAAATCTATAAAAACCATGAAACCCCTTAAAAACACAGAAAACCCTAAAAACAATAAAACCCATAAACCCATTAAAAACATCAAAAACCTATTAAATAAATAAAATCATTAAAAACTCTAAACCCAAAAAGCACCTAAATCCCCTTAAAACCCCAAAAAACCATTAAAAACCTAGAAAAACCTTAAAAATCTAAAAACACACAAAATCCCTAAATGCTAAAAACCCTAAAAATCCAGAAAACTATAAAAACCAAAAAAAGAATAAAAAACCATAAAATCCCCTAAAAAACTAAAAAATCACAAAATATCCTAAAACTCATTTAAAGCGTTGAAAACACAAAAAACTCTAAAAATCCATAGAATCACTAAATACTAAAAAAACCCTAAAAACCCAAATAGACCATAAAAACACTAAAATCCAAAAAAAACATTAGAACCCATGAATAAAACTCTAAAAATAGAAAAATACTAAATAACATAAAATTTTGATAAAATTTAAAAAACACTAAAAACCCTGAAAAACCCAAGGAAAACCTTAAAACCTAAAAACACTTCAAACACATAAAAGCGAAAAAAACACTAAAAACTCTAAAAACCCTAAATTCCAAACAAACCATAAAATCCCTAATAACCCTAAAATATCATAAAACACATAAAAAATCACTAAAAATACCTAGATACATGAAAACCTAAAAAACATAAAAAACCCTAAGAAAATATTAACAACCTAAATACACATAAACCCATAAAAATCTAAAAAACCAAAAAACCCTGAAAATCTATAAACACCCTAAAAATATAAATATCCAAAACCCCCCTAAAAATCCATTATAATAGAAAAAACTAGAAAACCATAAAAACATAAAAAAAATCATTAAAACCAAAAAAACACATAAAAATCTATAGAAAACCTATATACCCAAAAATCTAAAAAAACCTAAAAAAATATAAAAACCCTTAGAATCCCTAAAAACCAAAAAAACATAAAAAAATCTTAAAAGAACCCAAAAATTCCCAAAAAAACATTGAACCCTTAAAAACCCTAAAAAACATTAAAAACATAGTAAAAATTAAATTACATTGAAAACATAAAAATTATTAAACCCCTAAAATATTAAAATAAACTAAAAACCATAAAACCCAAAAAAACAAAAAAACCACTAAAAACAATAAAAAAACAAAAAACCCTTAAAACCCTAAAAATAATGAGAAACTATATAAACCATTTAAACCCTTAAAAAGGTCAATAACTCTAAAACCCCTTGAAAACATAAAAACTTAAGAAAATAACCATAAAACCTAAAAAACCATAAATTATCTATAAACCTTGAAAACCCTAAAAACCCCTAAAAACACTAAAAACCCTAAATCCGAAATAACTCCCTAAAATACCTAAAAACAAAAAAACTAAAAAATCCCTATAATCCCTTAAGAAAACATTAAAAACCTTAAAACACATAAAACCCCTAAAAACCTAAAAAATGAAAATTAACCTAGAAAAGAACCCAAAACACTTAATAACCCCTAAAAACAAAAAGAAACTCCTAAAAATCATTAAAAATCCAAAAAATCAATAATACTACAAAAAAAAATAACTAAAAAATATGAAAACCCATTAAACCCATAAAATGTTGAAAAAATATAAAAAATCATAAAAATCATAAAAAAATAAAGATATTCAAAAAAACCAAAAAAAAACCTATTAAACCCTCAAAATCCCTAAAAATCCTAAAAACCATAAAAATCCTTAAAAACCCCAAAATTCCATGAAAATGTAAAATTCCCTAAAAACCTTGAAATCCTCTAACAAGACCATAAATACATAAAAACATTTAAAGCCCCTAAAAAACATAAAAACAATAAAATCACTAAAAATACCCAAAAAATCATAAAAATCTGAAAAATAACAGTAAAACCCCAAAAAACCAAAAAAACCAAAAAAACCCTCAAAATCCTTATAAACCCTAATCACCCATAAAAATATTAAAAAATTCCTTCAAATATCTAAAAAATAAAAAATAACCTAAATACTTAAGAGAACCTATGAAAACCTTAAAAATCACATTAAACGTCGAAAAAATATAAAAAATGCTAAAAACCCTATAAACACTAAAACCCCCCAAAACTCTAAAAACACAAAAACCATTAGATGTTTAAAATGCAAAAAAACTAAAAAAATATAAAATTTAAACAACCATAAAACCCCTAAAAATTAAAAATATAAAAATCCAAAAGAACACAAAAAATTCCAAAAACCCTAAAAACTAAAAAATACACAAAACCCTTAAACTCATAAAAATCCTCAAAAGTCACTAAAAATACTAAAATCCATAAAAAATCCTAAAAATCACCTAAAATTTCTAAAAATATAAAAACTCTTAAAACCCTAAGAAAACCATAAAAACCTAAAAATACTAAAAACCACTAAATATAAAAAAACCATCAAAAATCATAAAAACCCTTAAAATCTCTAAAAACCATTGATATACCTAAAAACCCCAAAAATCCTAAAAATCCATGAAATACTACTAAAAATACGAAAAAAACATAAAAACCCAAAAACACTTAAAATCCATAAGAAAAATTTGAAAACCAAAAAACACATAAAATCCCTAAAAAAGACCAAAACCCTAAATGTGTGTAAAACGACTTTAAAAACACTAAAAATACATAAACACCACTAAACCAAAAAAATCCCAAAATCCATAAAACCAGTAAAAACTATAAAACACTTTTAGACCCCTATAAAGGTTAAAAAAAATCTAAAACCCCTTAAAAGCCACAAAAAACACCAAAAATCACCTAAAATCCAAAAAAAAAACCAAAAAAACCAAAAAACCCGTCAAAATCCCTCAAAACCATAAAAATCCGTAAAAATAGAGAAATATTAAAAATACTATAAAAATTTAAAAAATCATAAAAACCTCAACAATAATAAAAACCCAGAAAACCTAAAAAACATAAAAATAATGAACACCCCAAAAAACCAAAAAAAATCCATAAAAATAGTAAAAATTCACTAAAAAATATCTAAAAATTTTAATAACCCTAAAACCCATGAAAAGCCCTAGGGAAAAAATAAAAAAATAAAAACAAAAAAACATAAAACCCCTAAAAATGAAAAAAAAACACAACCCCCCCCCCCCCCCTTAATTACTAAAACCCATTAAAAATAAAAATCCCAAAAATCATTAAAAATCCATAAAAACATAAAAAATCATAAAAACCCTGAAAACCCCTAAGAAAAACGTAAAAACATATAAAATCTTAAAACATCTAAAATCCTAAAAATTATGAAAACCCTATAACACTAATACCCATAAAATACCCTAAAACCATCAAAATCCCTAAAACAATAAAAACCTAAATAATCGCAAAAAATATCTAAAAATGAAAGAAACCTTAAAAATATGGAAAAATCCTAAAAACATATAAAAACTTAAAAATAATTAAAACCACCCAAACCATAAAAACCATAAAAAGATCCTAAAACCCCCAAAAACACATAAAAGCCCCTAAAAATTTAAAAATCCCTAAAAACCTATAAAAAACATAAAACCACTAAACACTCTAAAAACACATTAAAAACCTTAAAATGTTAATAAAAACTAAAAATCTAATACACTAAAAAAACCAAAAAACCCTAAAAATGATAACAATCCTAAAAAATACATAAAAATACTTAAAAATGTAAAAGTCCCAAAAATTCTTGAAAACCCACGAGAAAAACAAAAAAAAACTAAAACACTTAAATCCACTAAAAACCTAAAATATGTTGAAATACTTAAAAGGATGAAAAACCCCAATCCCCCTGAAAACCACTAACAAAACCTTAAAACCCAAAAAACACTCAAAACCCTAGAAAACCTAAAAACTCTAAAAACCCTAAAAACCCAAAACGACACTAAAAACCCTAAAACCAATTTAAACCCATAAAAAACCAAAAGATCCCAAAAACCCCATAAAAACCCAAAAAACTAACTAAAAACTCTAAAAACACTTTAAGCCCCATAAAACACAAAAATATATAAAAAACCATAAAAACCCATAAAAACCTCCAAAACTCAAAAAATCCCTAAAACCTAGAAAAAAATATAAAACCCAAAAAACCCCCAAAAAACCTTCAAAATCATCAAAAACCCTAATAAACAATATAAAAAAATCTTAAAATCCCTAAAAACCATAAAAATGTACGAATCCAAAAAACCCTCAAAACCCATAAGAAACCCTTAAAAACAAAAAATAGTTAAATCCTTTGAAAATCCTAGAAATTCTAAAAACCCAAAAACCTTAAACCCCCCCCCCCCCACACACACACAAACAATATAAAAAAACATAAATAATTATAAAAACCAGAAAAATTGAATAAAACCCAAAAAATCCATAAAAAATAATAAATCCTAGAAACCATGAAAATTCCTAAGATAACCTTAAAACCAAAAAATACATAAACCCTTAAAAACCTAAAAATGCTAAAAAACACTAAAAATACAAAAAACCCTTTAAACACACAGAATCCCTAAAAACCCTATAAATTAGAAAAAAACTAAATAAATCCTTAAAAATAATAAAAAATGTAAAAGAACCTAAAAACTAGGAAGAACCCTAGGAAAAAAAATTAAAACCCTAAAAACACTTAAAACCCCTAAAAATAAAAATGATAAAAAACCTAACAAACCCAAAAAAGTCCTTGAAAACTCTAACCCCCCCCCAACCTTAAAAAATGATAAAACCCATAAAATACATAAATTCCCATAAAAACATTATAATCCCAATAAAAATTATTAAAACCCTTTAAACTCCTAAAATGTTGAAAACACTAAAAACATTAAACCCGAAAAAACATAAAAATTCCCTAAATATCCAAAAAAAACTACTAAACCCTAAAAACACAAAATACCTTCAAAATATTCAAAACACCAATGCCATAATAATCCTAAAATGGTCCTAAAATCAATAAAAACATAAAACCCCTAAAACACCTTATAAAAACCTAAAAATCTAAAAACACTTAAAACCCCTAAATACCTAAAAAACATTTGAAACTCTAAAAACACTAAAAAGAACCCTAAAAGTCCCAAAAAACCATAAAAACCCTTAAAAACCAAAAAAACCATAGAAACGCATAAAATTCCTAAAAATATTGAAAAATCTAAAAACCCTTTAAGCCCCTACAAAAGTTAAAAACTCCAGAGAACCATAAACACCCAAAAAACTCAAAAAAAACAAAAAAAAAACCGACAAAATCACTAAAAACCTTGAAAACCCATAAATATCCTAGAAATGTAAAAAAATCCCTAAAAAGGTAAAAACCCCTAAAAAGGATTAATAACACTATGAAAAAAATTAAAACATAAAATCACTTAAGACCCCAAAAAACAAAAAAAAATATTAAAAACCATAATAACCACCAAAAACCCCAAAAAGGCCAAAAACCAACAAAATACCTAAAAACCCAAAAAAAATTAAGAACCCAAAAAAATCCAAAATTTCTCTAAAAACATAAAAACTCTAAAAACCTGAAAACCCCCTAAAAATGTAAAAAACAAAAAAACTCTTCAAATCGTGAAAAACATAAAAACTCTAAATTCCCACAAAAACCCTTAAAAACCTTAATACAAAAAAAATCCCTAAAAATACTAAAAACACATAAAATCCATAAAAACCCATAAAACCTTTAAAAACCAAATAAAATCTTTAAAAAATCTTGAAACCCCTCAAAACATTAAAAAAAAGACAAAAAGAATAAAAATTGTAATGACATAAAAACCTTAAAACCGAAAAAACCCCTAATACCCCTAAAAATACCAAAACCCCCTACAAACCATAAGAAACATAAAAACACCAAAAAATCATGAAAAATTATAAAATAAAATAAACTCTAAAAATATCAAAGAACATAAAAAATTAATAGAATTAAAACCAATAAAAACTAAAAAAATGATAGAACCCCTAAAAGTCAGTAAAACCCTAAAAAGTATATAAATCATAAAAACACCTAAAAATATAAAAATTATAAAAACTATAAAACCACTAATAAAACTATAAATACCTAAAAAAATACCTATAAAAACCCTAAAAACACTAAAAACCCTAAAAGCCTTTAAAACCCATATAAAAAATTAAAAACCATAAAAACCGTAAGACCCTATAAAAAACCCAAAAAACCACTAAAAACCATTTAAACCCCTAAAAATATTAAAAAATCTATTAAAAATAAAAAACCCTAAAAACTCAAATAAAACCTTAAAAACCTAGAAAAGATAAAAACCATAAAAGACAATTTTTCTTAAGTGTGAGGGGATATCCCACTTTGATTAACATTGAATAATAAAACCATAAAATACCAAAAAACCCAAAAAAACATTGAAATCCTGAAAAACACAAAAAAAACATAAAAATGTAAAAAAAAAGTCTTAAAACCCTATAAAAAGTAAATAACCCTAAAAACCATGAAAACCTCTAAGAAAACCTTAAAATATGAAAAAAAATTATACCCCTAAAACCATAAACCCAATAAAATCCCTAAAACCCCTAAAACACTTAAAATCCAAAAAACCCCGTAATAGCCCACAAAATTCCTTAAAATAAATATAAAACCAAGAAAAATTTAAAAAAACCTAAATCCCCTAAAACCCCCCAAAATCCTAAAAAAATCTATAAACTCTAAAAGCCCATTAAACCTTCAAAAATATAAAAAAATTAAAAAAGATTAAAACCCCTAAAAAATAAAAAAAAACCCTAAAAACCCAAAAAATCATAAATCCTAGAATACCCTAAAACCCCTAAAATTCCCTAAAACCATAAAAGTACAAAAAATCCATAAAACCCCTAAAAACATAAAAAACCCCAAAAAACATTGAATACCCCAATGAAAAACATAAAAACCTAAAAGAAATTAAAACAAATAAAAACCCAAAAAAGACCAAAACCCAAAAAAAACAAAAAAAATATTTAAAACCCCTCAAAATCCTTAAAAACCCAAAAAACCGTAAACATCATTAACAAGCCCAATAATAAATAATAACGTAAAAAACTATAAAACCATGAAAAACCTAACAAAACCACAAAATCCTAAAAACACTTAAAACCCCTAAAAACCTAAAAATGATAAAACCCTAAAATCTTTTAAAACACCTAAAAATCTCAAAATCCATAAAAACCCTAAAACCACAAAAATCATTATAAAACCTAAAATCCCTAAAAACATAAAACTCTTGAAAATCGTAAAAACACTAAAAAACCTAAAAACCCAAAAAATTATGAAAAACCCCTAAAACCAATAAAAACCCTTAAAAAATATAAAATTTCTAAATACTAATAAAACACTAAAAACCCACTCAAATATCTAAAAACCCGTTAAACCCCAAAAAAGTTTAAAACACTGAAAAACATTTAAAACCATAAAAAAATAAAAAAATACCTAAAAACCTAAAAACATAAACCGCTAAAAATAATCAAAAACCAACAATATTCTAAAACTTATGAAAACCATATAATGAAAAAATCCCCTAAATCCAAAAAACCAAAAAAACCACTTAACCAAAAAAACATTAAGAAAACTATAAAAACCAAAAATAATTAAAACCCCTAAAAACCTAGAAACACTGAAGCCCTAAAAACCCTAACAACCTTAAAAAACCCAGGAAAATCACTAAAAACTTTAAAAACTATCAATATTAATAAAAATTCCTAAAGATCCCTAAAAAGGTAAAAACACTAAAACCCATATGAAAACCCTAAAACCGAAAAACACTTAAAACCCCTAAAACCCCAAAAAACCTCTAAAAACAAAAAAACCCCTAAACACCTTTAAAACTGTAAACCCACTAAAATACCTAAAAATATTTTAAACACATAAAAAAAATAAAATACATTGAAGACAATAAAAAACCTAAAAAACTCAACAAACCCTAAAAATCAAAAAAACCATAAAATCACTAAAACCCCTGAAAGCCTAAAAATACTAAAAAACCTTTAAACCCCTAAAAACTATACAATTACTAAAATTTCCCTAAAAATATCTAAAAAACCTAAACATCCCTAAAATACCTAAAAATACCCAAGAAAAAAATTTTAAAAACCTAAAAATAATTAAAACCCAAAATACCTAAAAATGATAAAAACACAAAAAAAAGCTAATAACCCCACTAAACCTTAGAAAACCTCAAAATATCTACAAATTCTAAAAACCCATAAAATTTCTAAAAGAAATACAAATCCCATAAAAAATAAAAAACCCATATATATTTTAAAACCCCTATGAAAACATTAAAACCATAAAACACTTAAAACCTCTAAAAACCTAAAAATGATAAAAACCCTAAAAACCCATAAAAGATATTAAAAAACATAAAACCAAAAAAAATATAAAAACCATAAAACTCAAAAAAAACCCATAAAACCCCTAAAAACCATAAAACTATTAAAACCCATTAGACCCCTGAAATAGTTGAAAAACTCTAAATAATTAATAACCATAAAAATATGTGAAAAACACTAAGACACAAAAAAACTGTAAAATTACTAAAAACGAAAAAAACCCTCAGAATCCCTAAAGACCCTAAAACCCCAAAAAACCCCGAAAATCCCAAAAAAATCCCTAAAAACATAAAAAACCCTAAAACAGTATGAAAAAAACATTAAAAACAATTAAATTCTCTAAAAACCTAAAAACACTAAACCCCCCTAAAATGCCCATAAAACGATTAAAACCCCATAAAGACCATAACCTCTAAAATTTTAAAACCATAAAACCCCATAAAAACCTAAATGGACTAAAAACTATAAAAATCCTCTAAATACCTAAAAACGTTAAAATACTCATATAACATTAAAAAAACCAAAAACATAAATATTTGAAAAAACCATAGAAAAACACAATAATCCAAAATAAATCCCTAAAACCCCATAAAAATGTGAAAAAACCTAAAAACCCTAAAAAATTAGAAAATCATAAAATCCTAAAAACACATAAAACCCCTAAAACACTAAAAACACTAAAAATCCTAAAAATCCTAAACCCCCTAGAAACCACTAAAATCCTTAAAAACCCTAAAAACCAAGAAATCCCTAAAAATCTAAAATATCTAAAAACCCTTAAAAAAGGCTCTAAAATCATAAAGACCAATAAATATCATAAAATCCACTAAAGACAATAAAAATCCTTTAAAACCCTAAAAACCCACTAAAAACTATCAAAACCCTTTAAACACCTAAAACATTAATAAATTCTAAAAAAATATATATATATAAATATAAAAACCCAAAAAAATAATAAAAACCATATAACCCCAAAAAACCATAAAACCCATAAATTCCATAAATTCCGTAAAAATAATAAAAAACCTAAAATCCCAAAAAAATGTTAAAACCCCTAAAATACTAAAAATGCTAAAAACCCTAAAATACCCTAAAAGAACAAAAAAATCCCCTACTAAAAAATAAAAACCCATAAAACCCATAAAAATGCTAAAACCCATTAAAAATCTAATAAACCACTAAAAACTATAAAACACATTTAAGTCCCTAACAACATTAGAAAAGATAAAAAAACATAAAAAACTCGAATGCTCAGAAAACCCAAAAAACCCAAAAAATCCCAAAGAGACCCTAAAACCCTAAAAACCTTTAAAATACTAAAAAACACTAAAAAATCCTAAAAATGTAAGAAACCCTAAAACCCCAAAAAATCCTTTGAAAAACCTAAAAACCAAAAAATAATTAAAATCCCAAAAAAACCCTAAAAACCTAAGAACCCTCTATACCATAAAAATACCTGAAAACAATTAGAAAACCTAAAAATCATAAAAAATCTAAAACCAATATAAACTCTAAAACAACATTAAACCCTAAAAAACATTAAAAAACTCTAAAAACTCTACAAATCCATAAAAATTTAAAAATACCATAAAACCCCAATAATTAAAAATAATCTATAAAACCCCTAAAACCCCAAAAACATTCTAAAAACCATCAAAATCTCTAAATACCAGAAAAATTAAAATATGAAAAAAACCCAAAAATACCTAAATATAAAAACCGCTAAAAACCTTGAAAACCCCTAAGAAACCCATAGAAACAATTAAAACTTCTAAAAAACTACAAAACGATAAAAATACTAAAAAAACATAAAAACATAAAAAACATCTTCAAATCCAAAAACCCCTAAAAACCATAAATTCCTAAAAACCATAAAAATTCCAAAAAATGTAAAAAAAACCCAAAACTATGAAAACCACTAAGAACAACTTAAAAACCCAAAAACATTTAAAACTGTTAAAATACATAAAAACTAACCCTAAAACCACTAAAAACCATTAAATCTCCTAAAATCTATTAATACCCTAAAAACCCCACTAAAAATTCTAGTGACCATTAAACCAATAAAAACACTAAGAAACTCTAAAAACAATTAAAAAAATTAAAAACTCAATAGACTTGAAATACCTTAAAAATCATTTAAAACCCTAAAAACAAAAAAATTATAAAAAATCCCTAAAAAAGTAGAAACCCATAAAACCCTGAAAGCCCAGAAAAAACCATAAAACCTAAAACCCTCTAAAAACCTTGAAAAACATAAAATATAGTAAAAACCCAAAAATATTTCTATAAAACCTAAAATTACCTAAAACTATAGAACACCTAAAAACCATAAAAACCCAAAAATACTCAAAATCCCATAAACCCCAATACAACCATAAAACCCTAAAACCCTAAAACCCCTAAAGACACTAAGTACCTCAAAACCACAAAAAACCCAAAAGCCACACAAATGAAAAAAAATCCCAAAAAATCATTAAAAATATAAAAAACCAGTAAAACCCCTAAGAAAACCATAACGAACTAAAAACACATAAAAACCCAAAAAACAAAAAAACACCAAAAACCATAAAACACATAAGAATCCCTAAAACACCAAAATACCATAAAAACTCTAAATACATTAAAAAACCTAAAAAACACTAAAACCCAGTAAAAACTCTTAAAACCCTTTACACCCTAAAAACAATAAAAACCTATTAAAATACAAAAAAAACCTTAAAAAAATCAAAAAACCCAAATACCAAAATAAACCCTAAAAACCCTAAATCCTGCAAAATCCCGAAAACCCCAAAAAAATCATAAAAAATCCCTACAACACCAAAAAATATAAAAAACTGAAAAACCCTTGAAAAACATTAGGAAAACCATAAAAACCTAAAAACATATAAAAGCCATAAAAACTCTAAAAACGCTAAATCTATTGAAACCCCAAAGAACCCCTAAACCCTGAAATAAAATCAAAATCCCTAAAAACTGTAACAACTATAAAAATCCTAAAAATAACATAAAAATACCTAAAAAAATAAAATACCCTAAAAACCAAAAAAACCCTAAGAAAACCTTAAAAACCTAAAATAGAAAAAACCCCTTAAAATATAAAAACTATAGGAACCCTAAAACCTTAATAGATTGTAAAACCCTAGAAACCTAAATTACCATAAACACCCCTAAAAACCTAAAAATACACATTAAAGACTTAAAACCCACTAAAAACATTAAACCACATTAATCCACTAAAAACCTTAACAAATCTAAAAAACCATAAAATACTAAAAACTCAAAAAAAATCCTAAAAACCAAAAAAAAACCCTTGAATATAGAAAATCTCAAATAACCTTGAATCACTCAAATCCCTAAAAATATTATGAATCGTAAAAAATAAAAATAAAAAAAACTAAAAAACCCAAAAATCATATAAAAACCTAAAACCATATAAAACCCTAATAAAACCTTAAAAATGTAAAAACAATTAAAACATCTAAAAAACATAAAAATGATAAAACCCCTAAAACCCGCTAAAATACCTAAAAACCCTAAAAACATCAAAATCCCGGAAAACCCTAAAAACCAAAAAAAATCTTAAAATGTTTATAAAAATTCCTAAAAACTTAAAAAATTGAAAACCCCAAAAAAATCCTAATAATGACTTAAAATAGTAAAAACACTTAAAACATCTAGAAAATTAAAAAAAATCTAAAACCCCTAACAACCATAAAAGACCTGAAAACCCCTAAAACCCCTTAAGACCATAAGTACCACTAAAACCCTTAAAACACCATAAAAACCATACCCCCAACTCTAAAAACACTTTAATCCCCTTCAAATGTTAACAACTCTAAAAAACCTTTAAATCGTAAATAACTCTAAAATCCCTAAAATCCCAAAACCCCCCAAACCCAAAAACACCTAAAAGAACCTAAAACCCATCACAATTCATTAAAAACATAACACCCCCATAGAAATCCTATAATATCCTAAAAATCGCCAAAAATTTAAAAAATCTGAGTAGCCTTCAAAAAAAATATGAAAACCTATTAACAAATAACACTTATTAAGAACTTAAAATTTTCAAAAAAACTTAAAACACCTTAAAAACCTAAAAAATTCTAAAAACCCTAAAAATCCCTAAAAACTATAAAAACAAAAAAAAATTAAAATTCCTTTAAAATTCCTAAAAATGTCAAAAACCACTAAAAATGAGGGAAAAACTACAAATCTAAAAATCATTAAATCCCCTAAAAACAAAAAAATGATAAAAACACTAAGAAACCCCAAAAAACCCAAAAAACCTGAAAACCCCAAATAACTATAAAAACCCATAATTACCTTAAATAACCTAAAATCCCTAAAAAAATTTAATCCCATTTCAACCCCTAAAAATATTAAAAACACTAAAGCCCTTCAAAACTCTAATAAATTTTGGGGGGCTAGGAGTAGCCTGAACCTCGCATTTTCCTTGCCCTAAAAAACTTAAAAATTCTAAAAACACAAAAACCATAAAAGACCAAAAAATCCATAAAAACTCTAAAAATAATAAAAATCACTACAAATACCTAAAAACTCCTAAAAATTATAATCTCGAAAACCCTGAAAATCTATAAGAATACCTTAGAAACGTAAAAACACATAAAATGTCAAAAATCCCTAAAACACCAAAATTGACTCTAAAAACCCTAAAACCCATTAAAAATAAAAAAACCCTATCAAACATAAAAAAACACTAAAAAATAATAAAAACAATAAAAATACTTAATAAACCGAAAAATGTAAAATACACTAAAAAGCCATAAAATCCCAAAAAATTCAAAAAAACTCTAAAAATCCCAAAATTCCGTGAAAATCCCAAAAAACCCTCAAAATACCTAACACCCAAAAAAACATGAAAATTCAAAAAATACCTAAAAATTATTCAAAATTTTAAAAAATAAAAACAACCTGACAACCCCTTAAAAAACCTTAAAAACAAAATAACTCATGAATCCCCTAGAAAACTAAAAATTCTAAAAACACTAAAATACCATAAATACCCGAAAGCCCCTAAAAACCATTAAAATTCCCTAAAAACCATAAAAACCCATAAAATATTCTGAAAAATTATCTAAAATCTAAAAAACATAAAAAAACACTAAAACCCATAAGAAAACATTAAAATCCCAAAAGCAATAAAACCCCTAAAAACCTAAAAATATAAAAAAAATAAAAACCCATAAAACACCCTAAAAACATAAAACCCCCTGAAATTCAAAAACTCCTTAAAACCTATAAAAATAAATAAAAACCCTAAACCAACTTAAAATCCCTAAAAGCTCAAAAATAAACAAAAAAAAAAGAAAACTAAAAAACTCTAAAAACACAAAAGAACCCTAAAAACCTAAAAACCATAAAATCCAAAAAAATCCCAAAAATCGCGAAAAACGTAAAAACCAATAAAAACCTTGAAAACCCCAAAGGAACCCTTAAAAACCTAAAAGAACTTAAAAACTCTAAAAATGATAAAAAACACTAAAAAGACCATAAACCCCCAATAACCCCTAAATCCATAAACCCCCCTAAAAACCATAAAAACCCAATAAAATCCAAAAAATACCCAATAAAAACTCTTCATAGCTTTTAAACACCAAAACAATTACTAAATATAACACCATAAAACCCTAAAAACTAAAAAAAACATTTAAAACCCAAAAAATTCCATAAATACCTTAAACCCCTAAAAACTATAAAACCCCTCAAAATCTTTACAAACCTAAAAACTACATATATCCTTAAAAATATCAAAAAATCTAAAAAAACAAAAAAAACCCTTAAAAACCCAGGAAACCCCTAAGAAAACAATAAAAAATTATAAACACATAAAACCCCTAAAAACACTAAAAACCCCTAAAACCCTTAAAACCATAAAAATCCAAAAAAAGTGTAAAAATAATAAAAATCCTAGAAAAAACCAAAAAATCATAAATATGTAAAAACCTTAAAACCATGAAAACCCATTAGAAAACCATAATAACCTAAAAACAATTATAACCATAAAAATCTGTAAAAACCTAAAAACCTTAAAAAAGACACTAAAATCACTAAAACCCCTTAAAAACAACATCCCTTAAACCTTAAAATCCATAAAACCATGTAAAACCCTAAAAACCTGGTAAAACCATAAAAAACATTTAACTCAAAAAATGTTCCTAAAATGTATAATAAAACATAAAAATCCAAAAAAATCCCTAAAATCCCAAAAAAAACATAAAAGCCCCTAAAAACACAGAAAACCTTTAAGAAAATCATATATACCTAAAACAATTCAAACCCATAAAAACATAAAAAAAGAATCATGAATAACCCTAAAAACCATTAAAATTCCTAAAAACCTATGAATCCCTATAAAATATGAAAATCCCTTAAAACCGTAAAAACCCATAAAAATCTGGAAAAATACCTAAAAATCTCAAAAAATATAAAAAACCCAAAACACCCCAAAAGTCCATAAAAACCTAAAAACACAAAAAAACTAGAATAACCAAAAAACAGAAAGATCCATTAAAATGTTCCTAGAACCACTAAAACCTCATAAAAACCATAAAACCCCTAAAAGCATAAAAATCCCTAAACCCAATAAAAATATTTGACAACTACTAGAAACATTAATAAATATTTATACCCATAAAAACAACACAAAAATATAATAAACATTAAAGACCCTAAAAAACTGGAAAAAAAACCCCTTAATCCCCAAAAAACTAAAAAAATCCAAAGACCCTAAAAATCCCTAAAAATCCTAAAATACCATAAAAACAATAAAAATCCCAAAACCACCATAAAACCCTAAAACCATGATAATCCAAAGAAATCTTTAAAAATATAAAAAACATAAAACCCCTAAAAATATCTAAAACTCTTAAAACCCAAAATAACGATAAAACACCAAAGGCCCATAAAATACCTTTAGAACCTAAAAACCAAAAAAATGCTAAAACCCCATAAAAACCCTTTACAACCACAAAAAACTCAAAAACCCATAAAACCCCTAAAACGTAAGAAACTCTAAAAACCATTTATAACATTAAAAAACTCAAAAATACCCATAAAAACACAAAAAAAATCATAAAATCACTAAAACCCACAAAATCCATAAAAACCCTAAAACCCATAAAATTCTAAAAAGACTAAAAAATCCCTAAAAATTCAAAAAACCATTAAAACCCTAAAATCAACAAATAAAACCTTAAAAACCTTAAAACACATAAAATCCTAAAAATCCTAAAAACTCTAGAAACCAAAAAAACTCAAAAAACCTAAACACCTAAAAAACACTCCAAATCCATTAAAACCCTAAAACTATAAAATTCATAAAAAAATCCCTAAAAATCATTTAAACATACAAATCCTGAAGTCCATAGAAACCCCTATTAAAATCGTAAATACCTAAAAACCCTTAGAATAAAATAATTACCTAAAATTATTAAAAACCATAAAATATCCTAAAACCCCTTAAAATTATAAAAACCCCCCAAAAACCATTAAAAACCTAACACCCCAAAAAATCTGAAAAACCCACTAATATCCCTAAAAACCCTTTAAACCCCAAAAATGAAAACAAAACTAAAAAACCTTAAAACCCTAAAAAACAAAAAAACCCAAAACACCCAAAAAACCATGAAAACCCTAAAAATACATATAATCCTAAATAACCCAAAAAACCCAAAATACCATAAAAACCTTAAAAATTCATAAAAATACCTTAAAACCCTATTAAAACCTTCAAAACCTAAAAACACTTAAAATGAATAAATACTAAAAAACACTAAAAACCCTAAAACCCATAAAAGGCCTAAAATCCCTAAAACCCCCAAAATATCATAAAAATCCTAAAAATTACATAAAATCCCAAAAAATATTAAAACCATAAAAAAAATTAAAAACACCTCTAAAAACCATAAAAACCTAAAAAAAATTAAATTTCCTAAAAAACATAAAATACCCAAAAAAACCCCCTAAAACCAATAAAACCCATAAAAACCATAAAACCCTCAAACCCCATAAAAAACCAAAACAAACAATAAAAATTATAAAAACCCTTTAAACTCCTAAAGACATTAAAAAAAATGACCATAAACCCCTTAATAACACAAATAACCCATAAAACCAAAAAAACCTTAAAAACCTAAAAACCCTAAAGCCCTCAAAATATCAAATACCAAAAAAATCATAAAAATCATAAAAACTCGATAAAAATTCCTAAAAATGTAAAAAACTGTAAACCAACAAAAAACCAAAGAATAACATAAAATCCTAAAAATAGTGAAAACCCCTAAAACCAAAAAATTGATAAAACCCTAAAAACCCCCAAAAAATTAAAACTATAAAACTACCAAAACATTAAAAACCTATAAAACCCAAAAAAAACCATAAAAACTAGAAACATTGATAACCCATTAAACCCATCAAAATGTAAAAAAAAACTAAAAATGCTAAAAAATAAAAAAGAACCCTAAAAACCCAAAAAAATAAAAAACCCTAAAAACTCAAAAGACCCTAAAAATCCCTCAAGACCCCAAAAATTATAAATCTTAAAAAATCCCTAAAAATAGAAAAAAATGTAAAAAACCCATAAAAACATGAAAAAAACTGATGAAAACCTTAAAATCCTAAAAACATAGAGAACCCATAAAAACCCTAAAAACTCTAAAAAGCAAAAAATCCTAAAAACAATAAACACACCTAATACCATAAAAACACTAAAACCATTAAAATGACTAAAACCCACAGAGGTATCTAAAAACCCTTTCATCCCATAAAAACATTTCAAAACTAAAAAAACATAAAAACCTAAAAAATAAAAAAAAAATCCATAGAAACCCAAAAAACCATAAAAACCGTAAAACCAATAAAACCCCTAAAAACCCCTAAAACCCTAAAACCCAATAATAATATGAAAAAAATCCCCAAAAATACCTAAAAATGTTAAAACCCCTAAAAACTCAAAAAACACCTATGAAAAAAATAAAAAATCTAAAAACACATAAAACCCCTAAATATATTAAAAAATTATAAAAACCCTACAAATTTTGGAAATGTAAAAAAACCCAAAATACCCAGAAACCCCCTATGAAAAACTATAACATTATTAAAATTTAAAAAAAAGACCAATAAAAACCATAAAAACACTAAATGTCCCAAAAAACCCTAAAACCCAAAAAACCCATAAAAACCATTAAAACCATAAAACTCTAAAACACAAGAAAACCCTAAAACCCACAAAAAACTCAAAAATCCCATTAAACCACTAAAATGATTAAAAACTATAAAAATCATTAAGTCGACTAAAAAATCATGAAAACCCAAAAAATCCATAAAAAACCTAAAACCCCACCAAATCCCTAAAAACCATAAAACCCCATAAAAACATAACAATCCCTAAAATCATTAAAAATATAAAAAGCCCTAAAACATTGAAAAAAAATAAGAAAAAAATTAAAAACATAAAAAAACTACAACCCCAAAAACCAAAAAATGCTAACAACCTAAAATACCTGAACGTAGTTAAAAACCATAAAATCCCAAAACACTAAATAAAATAAAAATCCAAAAAAACCATAAAATCCCTAACAATTTAAAATCCCTAACAATTTAAAATCCCTAAAATCCCTAAAAACATGATATAACCGTAAAAACATAAGAACACTTAAAAATCCTAAAAACCCTAAAACCACAAAAAATCCTAAAAAATCCCCAAAAGTCCCTAAAAACTCGAAACCCCTAAAAATAAAAAAAATCCAAAAATATTAAAAAACCTACAAATCCAAAGAAACTATAAATCCACACAATGAATTATTAAATAACATTAATCCCATAAAAATGATAAAAATAGTAAAAACCCTTAAAACCCCAAAAAAAATAAAAAAACCATATTTACCCAAAAAATTCATCAAACCCCTAAAAACCCCAAAAAGCTTAGAATCCATAAAAATATTAAAAATCCATAAAAATCCTTAAAATAACTACAAATCACTAAAAATGTAATAAACCCTAAATACCCTAAAAATCCTTAGAAATCCTTAAAAATATAAAAACACTTAAAACATCTAAGAAAAATAAAAAACATTAAAAAACACTAAAACCCTTAAAAACTTAAAAATCCTAAAAATCCCTAAAATCCTAAAAAACCATAACAATCTGAAAAAGGGCCAAAACATTACAAAAAATGTAAAAAAATCATAAAATCCCTAAAACCATAAGAAAAATTTAAAAACATAAAAACACATGATACCACTAAAAAGATTAAAATGCTAATAACCCAAAAAACCCTAAGAAGACCCAAAAAACCTAAAAACCCATAACCCGTAAGAACCCCTAAAACCTCAAAATACCTTAAAACCCTTAAAACCCATATAAAAATCTAAATATATTTTAACCCATAGTAATGTTAAAAATAATCTAAAAAATCTTAGGAATTTTAAATAACTAAAAAACACAAAAAACCCCCCCAAACCCCATAGAAACCCTAAAATCACTCAAAATTACTAAAATCCATAAAAAACATAATAATCCTCCAAAATCCCTATAACCACTAAAAGGATAAAAACCATAAAAACCCTCTAAAAACATTAAATCCCTAAAACCTCTTAAAACCCTCAAAACCCCCAAAGCACACTAAACTCCTTATTAACTATAAAACACCTAAAAACACATAAACCCACTCATTGTCCCAAAAACCAAAAACCTATAAAAATCCTAAAATTCTGTACAAATCCCTAAAAACATAAAAAATTCTAGAATCCCTAAAAATGCATTTTCAAAACATTAAAAACCTAAAAACACATAAACCCACTAAAAAATAAAAAATACTAAATCCCCCAAATCCCTAAAAATCATAAAAACCCTAAAATCATAAAACTCTAAAAACTGATAAAAATATTAAAAACCACTCAAAACAAAAAAAAATTATTTAAAGCCTTAAAACATTTTAAAACACTAAAATCCCATAAAAACCCTAAAAACTCAAAACAAAACCGAAAAACCAAAAAAAACCAAAAAAAACCCAATAAACCATAAAAAAACTCAAAATCCATAAAAACACCCAAACCATAAAAATCATAAAAATACATAAAAAATACTAAAAACATAAAAGACCATAAAAACATGAAAAACTCCAATGTAAACCTTAAAAATATAAAAACATTGAAAACCCAAAAAACATAAATTATTTTAAAAACCCAAAAACCCAAAAAAACCAAAAATACCCGTAGAATCCCTAAAAACTATAAAGGCCATAAAAATCCAAATAAATCCCTAAAAATACATAAAAAAATAAAAACCTAGAAACCTAGAAAACAAACCAATGAAAAACAAGTATACCAAAACACACTCAAACCCCCTATAAAACCCTAAAAACCCCCAAAAAATCAAACCAATAAAAACTCTAAAAACAATAAAAAACCATAAAACCCTAAAAACCCATGAAAAACATATAAACTCTTAAAAATTGTAAAAACCCATAAAAACCATAAAATTCCACTTAATATCAAAAATCCCTTTAAACCCCTAAAAACCTTACAAAACTCTGAAAAACCTTAAAAACATTAAATACTCAAAAATCCTTTAAAACCTAAAAAACCATAAAAACCTAAAAACAATAAAACCCCCAAAAATACCTCAAAATCCTTAAAAACCAAGAAAACCATAAAAATCCTAAACAATATATAAATTCCCTAAAACTCCCTATAAGACTAAAAACCCCTAAGAAACTATTAAAAATCCAAAACACAAAGTCCCCTGAAAACCAAGAAATTCCAAAAACCATATAAATACCCTAAAAACCATAAAACCCCTAAAATCTTTTAAAACCCTAAAAACCATAACACCCAACTAAAACATTGAAAAACATTTAAACCCATAAAAACATTAAAAACATGAAAAATCCTTAAAACCCTAAAAACTAAGAAAAATCCTAAAAACCCAAAAAACTATACAAACCCTAGATAACTGTAAAAACCCTCAAAAATACCTAAAATTCAAAAAAAACCTAAAAAACCATAATTATAATTAAAAATATCTAAAAATGTAAAAAAACTAAAAACCATAAAATAATCTCAGAAAAAATTAAAAACAAAAAAAATACTTAAAACCCTAAAAACATTAAAAACCCAAAAATCCATAAAAACCATAAAACCCTAAACCAAAAAATCAGTAAAACCCGTAAAAACCATAAAATTGATAATAAAATCCAAAAAAGTCCCTAAAAAAGTAAAAACCCATAAAACCCGTAAGAAAAACTCTAAAAAACACTTAAAACCCATATAACCTAAAATATATTAGAACACTAAAAAACCCAAAATATATCCTAAATACACTAAAAACACCTAAAAACCTAAACAATCCAATAAAACCATAAAAAACCTAAAATCCAATAAAACTGTAAAACCCACTAAAACCTTGAAAACCCCTTAAATCCCAAAAAATGTTAAAATACTCAAAAAATCCTATTAACCTATAAAAAACACTATGAAACCCTAAAAACTAAAAAACCATAAATATAATCAAAACCCTAAGACCCTCAAAATCCCTAAAAACCCTTAAAATCATAAAAAACTTAAAAATCCCTAACAAATAACCCTAAAAATATTAAACACGCTAAGAACCCAGAAAAACCTAAAAATACTTAAAACCCCTAAAAACTTAAAATACTAAATACCGTAAAACCCCCAAAGTCCATAAAAAACATAAAAATCTTAAAAAACAATAAATATCCATAAAAATAAATAAAATGTTAAAAAAACCCAAAAACCATGAAAATACCTACGAAATCCATAAAAATATAAATTACATAAACCCCTAAAAACGAAAAAAACAATAAAAACCATTGAAAACCCTAAAATATCCTAAAAACCCATAAAAACCATAAAACCACCTTAGAAGATAAAAAATCCCTAAAAACCCATAAAAAAATCACTTCAAACACAAAAAACCCTTTAAACCTCTAAAAATGTTAAAAAATATAAAAAACATAAAAAATTCAAAAAATTCAAAAAAACCCAAATAACCATTAAAAAACTAAAAACTGTAAAAACACCCAAAATCCAAAAATATGTAAAGGCCATAAAAATACCAAAAACTCTTAAAAATCACTAAAAACATAAAAATGCTAAAAACCTTGAAATGCCTCTAGAAACCATAATAACTTAGAAATCACAAAACCCTTAAAAATCCGATAACCCACAAAACCTAAAAATCCCTAAAAATAATAAAACCCCATAGAAATCCTAAAAATCCCCCAAAAACATAATAACATAAAAATCCCTAAAACCCCAATGAAAACTATAAAACCGTAAAACACATTGATCCCCGAAAACATAAAAACGCTAAAAACCCTAAAAACATAAATGATCCTAAAAACCATAAAACTATTAAAAATAATAAAATCTTATAAAAACATTAAAACCCTAATAGCCTAAAAACTGGAAAAATACTATATAAACCCTTTAAAACCTTAAAAATGTTAAAAAATTACAAAATATAAAAAATCCTTAAAAACTAAAAAAACCCAAAAAACACAAAAAACCAGAAAACCTATAAAAACCCTAAATCCCTAACAGTCTCTGAAACCCCAAAAAAGCCATTAAAATCAGAAAAAATCCCTAAAAATACAAAAAAACCATGAAAAACAAAAAAGAAAACAATAAAAAACAAAAAAAATTCAAACCCCCAAAAACCCAAAATATGCTTAAAACATTAAAATACCATAAAAACCTAAAAACCCATAAAAACTATCAAAATCTCTAAAACTCCGAAAAACCCAATAAAAATCCTAAAAAAACACTAAAAATCCCAAAAAAATATTAAAAAAATTCTAATAATCCTAAAAGACCTTAAGAAAACCTTAAAACATAAAAACACTTAAAACCCCCCAAAAAATTCTAAAAACCATAAAACCCCTAAACCCCTTAAAACACCAAAAAAAAATTAAAACCCATAAAACCCTAGAAAAACCATAGAAAACCAATAAAATCTCTAAAACTCCTTTAAAACCATTTTTTTAAAACTAATTCAAAAAACCATAAAAAATCAAAAAAAACTCAAAAAAACCTAAAATCCAAAAATTCCATAAAAATTATAAAACCCTAACAACCCTCAAGATCCATAAAAACTATAAAAACCCAAAAAAACTAAAGAATCCCCAAAAATTGATAAACACATAAAATCCCCAAAAAATAATTGATGAACCCTACCATAAAATTAAAGAACCAAAAACACATAAAACCCCTAAAAACCTAAAAAATGAAAAAAACCATGAAAACACTAAAATCTCAAAACTCCTATAAACCCTTAAAATCCCTACTAATCATAAAAAAACATATAAAATACAATAAAATGCCTTAATGTCCCTAAAAACCTAAAAACACCTAATAACCATAAAAACCATAAGAAATACATCAAAATCTAATAAAACCTAAAACCCCGAAAAAACTACGAAACGATAAAACCATTAAACCCCTAAAAAGTCCATAAAAACCCTAAACACCCTAAAAACCCCAAAAATCACTAAAAAACCTGAAAACCCATAAAAATCATAAAAACCCACTAAAAACACTAAAAACACTAAAAACTATTTAGACACATAAAAATGTTTTAAAAACACCAAAACACCAAAAAAACCCAAAAAACCCTAAAAATCCCCAAAAACCATAAAAATACCAAAAAAGACCAGAAAATCCAAAAAAAATGTAAAAAAATCAAAAAAACATAAAAAAACTAAAAAAAATAAAAACATATAAAACCCCTAAAAACATAAAATATGATCAAAACCCAAAAACCCAAAAAAAAATTAAAAAGACTCTAAAACCCTTCAAATCCCTATAAACCCTAAAAATCATGAAAATCCAAGAAAATACCTAAAAATCCATAAAATCCAAAAAACTAGATAAATATATAAAAACCCTAAGAAAACCATTAAAACCTAAATACACTTAAACCCCTAAAAAACCTACAAAATTCAAAAACCCCTAAAACCACTAAAAGACACTAAAACCCCTCAAAACCATAAAAACTCATTAAAACCCTTAAAATAATCTAAAAAACTGGAAAAAAAACATAAAAACCCACTAAAAACACTAAAGACCCATTAAACCCATAAAAGCATTATCAGACACTAAAAAACAAAAAACCCTAAAAACTAAAAAATCCAAGAAATCCAAAAAACATATAAAAACCCTAAAACGATAAACCCACAAAACCTCTCAAACTACCAAAAAACCCAAAAAACCAAAAAAATATAAATAATCTCTAAAAATCAATAAAAAATAGAAAAACCTAAAAAAAACCTGAAAACCCCTATGATAACCTTAAAACCCTAAAAACACTCAAAACACATAAAACCCCTAAAAACCCTAAAAATGCTAAGAACACAAAATAAACTAAAAAACCTAAAAACCTAAAAACCCTAAAATCCCTAAAAACCTATAAAACCATAAAAATCCAATAAATTCCCTAAAACCAAAAAATACCTAAAAGACTTGAAAACCCATAACAAAACATAAAAACCTAAAACCCTTAAAACCCCTAAAAACCTAAAAACACTATAAACACCTGAAAATGCTTTTACAAGATAAAAATACCTAAAAACCATAAAACCCCAAAAAAAACATTTTAAACCCTAAAACCTCATAAAAATCTAAAAACTACACTAAAAACTCTAAAACCCCTTTAAAACCCTCAAAATGTAAAAAACTCTAAAAAACTCTAAAAATCATAAAAACCCTACAAAACCCAATAAAAATCCTTAAAACCCTCAAAATCCATAAAAACACTCAAAATCACAAAAATCCTAAAAATCCATAAAAATCTCTAAAAAAGTAAAAAAGCCCTAAAAACCTTAAAAATCCCGGAGAAAAAATTAATACCCTACAAACACTTAGAACCCTTAAAACCCTAAAAATGCTAGAACACCAAAAAAATAACTAAAAATAACTTAAAACTATAAAAACATAAAAAATCCTAAATACTATCAAAATACCTAAAAATCATAAAACACTAAAAAACCTTTAAAACTCTAAAAATCACAAAAAAACCCCTAAATTCCCAAAAAACAACAAAACCCCTCTAAACCCTAAAAATATCTAAAAAACCTAAAAGGCTGTAAAATTCATAAAAATTCTTAAAAATCCCAAAAAACATAGATACCCTAAATGTCGGAAAATCCTAAGAAATAATTAAAAACATAAAAACACTTAAAACCCATAAAACCCCAAAAACACTAAAACCCCCAAAACAAATAAAAACCATAAAATAACCTAAAAATATAAAAACCCTAAAAACCCCTATAAACCTTAAAAAGCACTTAAAACTATAAAAATCATTTAAACACCTAAAAATAATGAAAATTTCTTAAATACCTTAAAAACTATAAAAAAACCTAAAAACCTAAAAACCCCAAACCCCCTTAAATCTCTACAAACCTTCAAAATATCTTAAATCCTTAAAAAACCAAAAAATACTAAAAATTCCATAAAAATATATAAAATATTAAAAAACCATAAAAAACATGATAAAACCTCAAAAAAATTTAAAATATAAAATAGTTAAAGAACCTGAAATCATAAAATGATAAAAACCCTCAAGACAACTAAAAAGATACTAAAAACCCCTAAAACAAAAAAAAATAAAACCATAAAAACCCCTAAAAACCTTAAAATATGAAAATACTCAAAATACACTAAAAACCCAAAAAAACATAAAAACATTTAAAAACCAAATAATAACCCTAAAATAGTAAAAATCCCTAAAAACCTAAAAACCCATAAAAATCCTAAAAATCTCTAAAATTCATAAAAAATAAAAACCCTTAAAACCCCAAATAAAAACATAAAAAATTAAAACCTTTAAAAAACTAAATAACATTAAAATCCATAAAAACCTAAAAAACCATAAAACCAAAAAAACAATAAAAACCATATCATACCATAGCACCCCATAAAACACCAAAATAAGAGTACAAACTATAAAAATCATTTAATACACTAAAAAATTAAAAAACCTAAAAACTTTAAAAATCCATAAAACGCTTAAAACCAATAAAAATAATAAAAATTACTAAAAATGTAAAAACCAATAAAAAACCCATTTCCCCATAGAAATTTTGGCACCCTTGTAATTGATTGTATGGATTTTAGTAATCTATAAAAATTTACATCAGGATTGCTGTCTCTAGATGGTTTCCAAAGGGTTTTTCCATGGAACTGAAAACACCAAAGGGTTCCCTTATTCAATATGTTTCACAAACCTGATTTCTAAAGGCATGTGATTTTTGGGAAATGGAAAAAAAATGATTGGGGACATGCATTGGTCGAGAGGATGGGAGGTCAGGATCACCACACCCTTTTAGGGGAAACTATTTCCTACTTGAGTACTCAATTATAGATTTAATTCATATTCATGAATCCTTTATTAAATACCAAATATAACTATGACCACCCTATAATAAAAATAAATTTATAGAATGTATTGATTCTAAAATTATCTACATCTATTTGAGGTTCTATATTAATGGGGATATCTATATGTATATGAGGTTCTCCATCAACTTTACCCTTTTGTATGAAGACTAGATATTCTTTAGTCATTTATTATTACAATGCTAGTTTTAAGCCACGTAGTGGGTCACTATAAAATTTATCATCATCCAAGGAGATGGGAGTAGTTTTGATATCAATATTTGACCCATGTTATCAGCTTCATACATATCCTTTTGAAAGGAATCAGAACCCACATAGTTTGGTGACACAAAACAAGACACATCAAATCTTTTATGGTCATGTGATGGGTACCAAATTGTGTAGTTTATCATAATGTGAAAGGGAAATATAGGAAAAATATTCCTAGGAAAGGTTTTATTGGGGACTTATAATAAAGAGACATAAGGAACTCGGAGGGAGTGTGGCCTCCTAAGTTGGTGAATACCCTACAGGGAATGTCCCTTGGAGATGATTATGGTGAATTTGGGGTTTTGGGTTTGGACCTCAGTAATGATTCCTATATATCCCACTTTGACAGATATCAAATCAATTATAGCTTAATTAATTCAAGGATCCATGCCTATGGATGATATCTAATTGTTTTTCTCATAGGGGAATGTATCCCTTTGAGAGTATTTGACATGGTTCTAGGGCTTACACCTAGGAGGAGGCCCATGTGTCTAGAACCATTAGGAATTTTTTTTTCATAAGGTGATTTAGATTTTTGGTTGGGGATTACACCTAGAAGGATGAAAATAATTTTTATAAATACGATAGGGGATTATACCGAATATGAGGTCCTCAAGATGGATACATGGCTTTGATGACCCATTACTATAGAGGCCCTCTAAATGGAGGAGAGAGGATGATCCAGTAATAGATTCCCTATCGATACATGCATCAGAATATGCCGATTTCATGATCACAACTAACCTCAAATACAACTTGATAAATTCATGCATTTTAGAAACAAGAAGAATCTGAATATCTAGAAAACAACACAATCCTTCTTCCACTAGTGGAAGATATTGAGACAATGAGAGATAAAGAAAGGGATTTGATGTTCTAGTCTCATTTCCCATTTTCATAACCAAGATAGTCACATCTCACTACTCATCTATATATGACCCATAATAAAGGTCATAGGATTAATCATATAGGGATTCCCTAATCCTAGTTCCAAATTAATAGAGGAGGATTATTCACTAATTACAGTCAAAGGGAAAATAATGTGTAATCCCCAAGCCCCTCACTGTTCGAAACGGGAGGTCCGTAGTATTATAGATAAGAAGGGGAGAATATCCTCACCCTCACATATAAGAATGAGAGGTCTCTGGAACTTTCAAAATGGTTGGGGTCCTCATGAACTAAGGGAAGAAAAACATCACACTCCTTGAGGACCGTACTTGTCGGAAGGAAAAATTATGGGACAAATCTCACCGAAGGAATGAATAATCAAATGGGAGAAATTTTGTTGTGTCTCTAACTATATTTTTTCAATTCAAAAGGCTTCATTGGAGGATTCAATTTGGTCCCCATTAGACTAGGGATATATAAGAAGAGGATCCCTTACATTATTGGCTTGAAAGAAGGATTAGAAGGTGGATCACATAGGTCAGGGGTGGGAGAGCAGATGGTACATCACATAGGGTAGACTAGGGAGAAATAGGAAGTGTTTCATGTAGGGTAAGATGACACAAGCTGGATATGCCTTGGGAAATGTACAGCCTAGGAAACAAAACTTTAGTTAGGCATTTATCTAGGCACCAGTGGTTTCCTTAGTTGTCCTAAGAAGGGTATCACATAGGTCTCATGTTTGGGAAGTGTCCTTTATAATATTAATTATCAACTAAGGGGAGGGGGACCTTGTATATGTGTCTCTTGTTTCAAACCCATAAGGGACTTTGATCACACTATCCCCCTTAGTTCCCTCTTCTCTTAGGTTTTGCAGATCTTCTTGAAATGTTTTTAGCACCTGGATGAAGGGGCTGCATGATCAACGCTCTGAGGATTCTTCTAGGTTTCTAGTTCATAAAATGAGTAGCCCCATGGTACTACTTATAATAAAACGCATTTACCTGGGTAAATGAATTTTCTCACATGGGTGCGCTGTGTAGGTGCCTTAGGAAGGTGTGTTTTTCCCTTCTGGGCTACAGAGGTAGGGCTTATGCAAGCCTCTTGTAAAATAGGCCTGAGGCATGAATGCTGATTTGGGTGAGATCCCTTGATACATCATTGGGATATTCACCTCTTTATTTCATGAGGTATTTATCATTAAATTCATTTGTACTCATGTGGAACAATAATTTTCAACAAAATCCCCCCTTGGTATTGGATCCTATCGGAAGAAGAAGGTCGAGTCGTGAGGTAGAGGGAGGAAATGATTCATGGTGTCACGCATGTATTATTTAGAGGTTGTCTATGGAGTTCATCTGTGAAAGTATGGAATACAGGTTAACTATGTCTATAAATATAGGTGAACACTCAATAAATTATTTCTTGCACATTTTATTTCTTATACTAACATCGTGGTGTTCTTCTGCTCTGTATTTTTCTGATTTTAGTTTGTACATGGCTTCCAGAGGACCACATTTGCGGAAGCACATGGTATGAATTTTTGAAACCATCATAGAACCCTGATTGAGTGAATTTATCAAGGTCAATTAGGTGAGACTCATCAAAAAGTCACATAGGTGAGTGACTAGTGCAAGTCACATGGGTGAGTGACATGTGTGATTCACTTATGTGAGGCCCCCCCCTTTTACTTTTTTTTTGAATTTTATAACACCAATATTTTTTCATTAATTGTAATATCAATGTCTCATTATAGGAATCCAATTTCATCTCCAATAAATTAACATGAACAAACTACTGCATATTTTTCAAAAAATCATAAGACTGTTGGGCCATACTACTGTGATTTGCATGACCGCACCCTTCTAGACATAGCGAAGCATATGAATCAGTACTTAAAAAAGATCCCAAGAAGTGATTATATACCACTCTACAACCATGATATTCTATATATAGTTTCATACCAAATATCTAAAGATAACTTCCAAATATCCGGTTCATAGAGCATACAAATTTTTCTATTTCCAATGTCTCTTCCAAGGGTGTATTCCTCAAGGAAGGAATGCTTCCTATAGCATGTGTTATGCACCATAGCCTATTTTTCCTATATCAGAATCCTCACACCCATGAATAAAACCATAACTTATATGATTCAACCTTTCACACATTCATTATAGAACAATCACAAAGAGCGAAGTATGATGAGTACTTTCAATCTATAGAGGGAGTCAGGCCTGAATATATGTGGTCATACTAGGTGCACCAAACTAATGTAGTTTTTAAGACTGAGCTTCAAAATTTCAACATTTACGAGGCCATTTGTGTGGCACTGACACATGTTTATTAGTGGCTACACATAATACCTAAACTACTGATCTGATGTACCCCTGAGATTAATTTTTTCCATCTGATGCATGGTGAAGTTGGCATTAGACTTTGGGATGTTTAAAATATATATATAGACACTATACACGGAGAAATATATGATAATTTTATACCACCTAAGATAAGTGTGATGACATAGAAAGACCACCGACCATATCCCATAAGCTATTTAAGATAGCTTATAAAATTAAGAAGGGTGACCCCCATATGATGGGAAACATTCATTTTAAATTATTGATAAAGGAATTCCATGAACCAGAAGTATAAGGTCCTACATTCCAGTTCCCAATGGGATGTACTACATTTTATAACTATAGAAATCCTTGAAGATTTTGTCCTACCTTGGATTAAGGCTAGTATCATAGGTGTGGATATAAAGTGAATCCTGAGGATTTTGTGAGACCCACCTGGATGAATTTCTTGAATTGTGGCTAAGCATGTACCATATGTCGGTCCATGAATCCAATGATAGTGAGATACTAGGGATATTTGTTCTAGGAGCCAAACTAGAATAAGTGAGTCACATATGTTTGGATTCTCCTGTTCTAGAAATGACTGCAACTGTTTATTTCATGTCTACACCAGGAAGGCCCCATTTTGAATTTCAAGGACATTTCGAGTGATATGGGGATGGATAGTAATGCACTTCAGTTCTTACAATGTGCTTAGAATAGATTAAGTTCACGAAGATCGATTTTCCCCATTCATTGAGTATGTTTCCAGTATCCATCCTTTATCCCTGAACTGTGAAGAATCCCAGATGATTCTGAAGATATCATGAGAGTTCAATATCTTCCCATTTGGTGATCCTTATACATGGATCACCTAAAACCCTAAAAGACCCTAAAAGAACCAAAACCCCACTAAAAACATTAAAAACCCATAAAACCCTAAAAACACTAAAAACCCTAATAATCCACTAAAAACTATAAAACACATTTAAGGTCCAAACAACCTTAGAAAAACTAAAAAAACATAAAAAACATGAATGCTTAAAAAACCAAAACAAATCATAATGACCTTAAAACCCACTAAACCAAAGAAATATCTAAAAACCCTAAAAACCAATAAAATACTAAAAACACTAAATATTACTAAAATTTTAAGAAACCCTAAAACCCTAGAAAACCTCTTTGAAAAACCTAAAAACCTAAAAACAGTAATAATCCCAAAAAAACAAACAAAACACTAAAAATTTAAAATCCCTAAAAACCCTATATACAGTAAAACACCTGAAAACAATTAGAAAACCTAAAAATCATAAAAAATATAAAACCTCTATAAACTCTTAAAACCCATTAAACCCTTAAAAACATTAAAAAACTCTAAAAACTCTAAAAATCCAAAAAATAAATAAAAAAACCATAAAACACAAAAAATTAAAAACAAACCATAAAACCCCAACCCCCCCACCCAAACATTATAAAAACCTTCAAAATCTCTAAATACCCTAAAAAATTAAAATATAAGAAAAACCCCAAAAATACCTAAACGTAAAAACCACTAAAAACCCAGAAAAAACCGCAGAAACCCATACAAACAATTAAAACTTCAAAAAGCCTACAAAACCATAAAAATAATAAAAAAACATTTAAACCCTAAAAACACCTCAAAATTCCCAAAACCCCTAAAACTCATAAATTCCTAAAAACCCTAAAAATCCCAAAAAAATGTAAAAAAACCCAACACTATGAAAACCACTAAGAACATCTTAAAAACCCAAAAACATTTAAAACTGTTAAAAAACCTAAAAATACCTAAAAACCATAAAATCCCAAAAAAGATAGTAAAAAACCTAAATCCACTAAAAACCTTAAAAACTTCTATAATTCAATAAAACCATTAAAAATGCAGAAAAAACTCTAGCGACTATTAAACCACTAAAAACATTAGGAAACTCTAAAAACAATTAAAAACTGTAAAAACTCAATAGACTCGAAATTCCTTCAAAATAATTTAAAACCCTAAAAACAAAAAACATAAAAAATCCCTAAAAAGGTAATAAACCATAAAACCCTAAAAGCCCAGAAAAAAACCACAAAACCTAAAACCAACTGAAAACCTCAAAAAACCAAAAATATGCAAAAAAACCTTAAAATACTCTTATAGAACCTAAAATTATCTAAAAACCCCAAAACCACAAAAAATTCAAAATCCACACAAATGAAAAAAAGCTTAAAAAATCCCTAAAAATATAAAAAATACAGAAAACCCCTAAGAAAAACATAAAAAACTAAAAACACATAAAAACAAAAAAAACAAAAAAAACCATAAAAACCATAAGATTCCCTAAAACACCAAAATACCATAAAAACCCCTAAATACATTAAAAACCTAAAAAACCCTAAAACCCACTAAAAAAATCTTAAAACCCTTTACATCGTAAAAAACTATTAAAATCCAAAAAAACTATAAACAACTCAAAAAACCCAAAAACAACAATAAACTATAAAACCCCAGAATCCTTCAAAATCCCCAAAACCTCAAAAAATCATAAAAATTCCCTAAAACAACAAAAAATATAAAAAAACTAAAAACCCTTGAAAAACATTAGGAAAACCATAAAACCCTAAAAACACATAAACCCATAAAAACCCTAAAAATACAAAAAACATGAAAACCCCAAAGAACCCCTAAAACCTAAAAAACAATAAAAATCCCTAAAAATCCTAAAAACTATAAAAATACTAAAAATTACATAAAATACCTAAAAAAATAAAAAACCATAAAACCCAACAAACCCCTAAGAAAAACATAAAAACCTAAAAACAAAAAACCCCTTAAAATCTAAAAATTATAAGAACCCTAATACTTTAATAGACCATAAAACACTAAAATCCAAAATAACCATAAACACCCCTAAAAACCTTAAAATACACAAAAAAACCTTAAAACCCACTAAAAACCTCAAACCACTTTACAACCCTAAAAACCATAACAAATCTAAAAAACTATAAAACACTAAAAACTCAAAAAATTCCTAAAACCCCAAAAAAACCCCTTGAATATAGAAAATATCAAATAACCTTGAAACCCTCAAATCCCTAAAAATCATATGAACCGTAAAAATAAAAAAAATTCATAAAAAAACTAAAAATCCCAAATATAAAATAAAAACCTAAAACCATGTAAAACCCTAAGAACACCTTAAAAATGTAAAAATAGTTAAAACATCTAAAAAAACTAAAAATGATAAAACCCCTAAAACCCACTAAAATCCCTAAAAACCCAAAAAAACATCAAATTCCTTGAAACCCATAGAAACCAAAAAATCATAAAATATCTACAAAAATTCCTAAAAACCTAAAAAACCTAAAAACCCAGAAAAATCCTAAGAAAGACTTAAAAACATAAAAACACTTAAAAAACCTAGAAAACCTAAAAATTCTAAAACCCCTAAAAAATTTAAAAGACCATAAAACCCCTACAAATCCCTAAAACCATAAGTATCCCTAAAACCCTTAAAACCCCCTAAAAATTGTACCCTCCAACTCTAAAAACACTTTAATCCCCTTCAAATGTTAACAACTCTATAAAACCTTTAAACTCTAAAAATCTCAAAAAACCGTAAATTCCCACACCCCAACCCAAAAACACCAAAAAGAACCTAAAACCCATCAAAATTAATTAAAAACACAACAAACCCATATAAAACCTATAATATCCTAAAAATCTCAAAAAATGTATAAAATATGAGTATACCTGAAAAAACATATGAAAACCTATTAACAAATAACACCTATTAAGAACCTAAAAATTTATAAAAAACCTAAAACACCCTAAAACCCTAAAGAATTCTATAAACCCTCAAAATCCCTAAAAACTCGAAAAACAAAAAAAAACTAAAAATCCTTTAAAATCCCTAAAAATGTCAAAACCACTAAAATTGAGAGAAAACCTACAAATCTCAAAATCATTAAATCCCCTAAAAACCAAAAAATGATAAAAACCTGAAGAAACCCTAAAAACCATAAAAACCTGAAAACCACAAATAACCATAAAAACCCATAAAGAAATTAAAAAACCTAAACCCCTAAAAACTCTTGACCCCCTTTCAACCCCTAAAATTGTAAGAACTCGGTTCTTAACATTGAGGTAGGGGATTATTTTTTCTCTTTTTCCTTAAGTGTTTTTGAAAAAATATAGAAAATGGGGAAAAATCCAAAATTTTGGAACTACACGCCGTGTACTTTTCCACACGCCATGTACTTTTTTCAATGTTGGGATGAGTACACGGGGCGTGTAGCCATGTCGGCGACGAGGGCTATAGGAACAGACAACACACCATGTAGTCGTACCTTATGTAACACCCCGAGATTTTATGAAAAATATTCTTTCTAATTTCATTAATGTCTTGTGTTATATGCTACACCAAAGGGAGCTTCCACAACACGCATCATTGACTTTCCTTGAATTAAACGCAATCATGACCTTCCTCGATAGCGTGTGTAGTACGCAATACCGAGTTTCACTAAACAACGATATGCTATTAAAATATTATTAAAACTAGCCGTTATGAATAGTAATAACCACTTTTTGAAATTTTGTAAAATTTATTTTTCAAAATGGACTTCATTTTTGGATTCGGAATATCGAAATTAGCTGAGGGTGAAATTTTGGTACTTTTCAGCTAACTTTCATTTTCTGATGAATACTGAAAATAACTAATTTTTAATTAAAAACAACCTTTTTAATCGAAATAAATAATAGTGATAAATTATTAATTTGAGTGGTTTTAAAGTATATTTATAATATATTTTTACAATTTAATACAATGTTAGTCATTGGATGTAATTTCACATTTTAACAAGACATAAACAAGTGTCAATCTTTTGATAGTTATTATCTCTTAAGAACATGCTATTTTTTTTACGACGGGAATTAATTTTTTAAATTAATAAATGCAAATGATATGTTTTGAATTTGGTAAAATAGACATCTTTTTTGAGTTCATAATATCAAATATAGCTTAGGCCTAATTTTTGGTATTTTTCTGAAAACATTCAATTTTTGATAAATAGTGAAACCACTAAGTGGTAGTTAAAAAAATGAATTTTTCATAAAACTTAATTTTACCACTTCTGTGGGTGGAATTTAAAAAATCCGAGAGACACAGTTGATGTCAGTAAGTAAAATGTGGTTCAATGAGATGAAAATAATTTTTGGTGAATAGTAACTTTTTACTTTTTTTACCACGGTTAAAAATAAATCGGGTAATTAAAGATAAAAATGATATTATTATTACCCTAACACATGTCTTAATTCTGTTGGATAAGTTTAATTCAACCAAAAACAACCTTAGGAATAAAATATGACCATTTAGGCCCACTTGGATTGGATTATGACATTTATTATTAATTTATTTAAAGAAGGGTTAAAATAGTTAAAATAAAAGTTTAATAACTAAATCATTTTTAATATAGGGTTATACATATGATACATTCTATTATAAATATAAATTAGAATGATAAAAAGATTTCCTACATAATGGTATTTTATTTTTAATTTTTAGACATTAAATAATTTAATTTATTTATGACACGACGATGATGCAGTAATTATCTTATTATTGAAATATTGACATAATTGATGTTATAAATTCCCAAATAAATGTAATTTGAGACTTTTTATGAATTAAAATAATTTTATAGGTTAATATGACATGTTATTATTTATTTATGTAACTTTTTTAGAACTAATAATTCTGTTATGAGTTTCAAAAAAATCAATTACTAAATAGTGTCAAAATTGACATAAAATAGTTTTTAAAACAAATATTATATTATGAATTGTTATTTTATTCCTAAAAATCTAATGTTCAGAAAAATTACTTATATATGGTTATATATATTAATAATAAACAACTTGGGGTTCGTTTGTCATGTAATAGTAAGTTTATTAACGTTATAGTGTAAGAACACAAAAAGACACGGTAAAAGTAAAATTATCTAACTTAAAGTTAAAACTAAATGATAAGGTTATAATAGTAAACTAAACTTGTCCAAATTCTATTGGATGAGAGGATTTCGACACATCCCCACCTTAGCTTCGAAATAAATCAATTTGGAGCTATTTAAAACCGAATTTGTCTTTATAATAAAATAATATTTTTTGTTATTCCAAAGGTGCCCCTCTCCTCCCTTATAAACGGGCACCTCCTCCCTCTCATCCTCACACCACTTTGAGCCTTCAAGCTCGGCCAACCCCTGACAATTTCACCTCTCTACTTCCCTAGAGACATCCTAGAGGACCTGGTCTTCTTCAAAGACCAATTTTAGTTCCCTAAAAGGAGATCTCAAAGAGGCGCTTCAAAGAATAGGTAATGTCTGTTACCAATTCTTTCAACTTTATTTCTTCTTCCACTTATTCTTCTTTAGTTGTTTCATTATGAAGTAATAAAATTAGTATCAATCATATACTGATATGTTATTATATGTATAAAACAACCCTATTTCACCATCTCTCCATCTTACGGAAAACGAAATCACCGCGCGTGCGTACGTACGGAATACCATCTCCACGCCGTGGTGTAATCTATTTTACACCACCACCTTACTTGGATGGGTATAATGGTGTAAATAATGACTATATATTACTATTATAAAGTGATATTGATTCGGAAATAGTATACATACACTCCAATACAATTCCACGATCATGGGAACGATATCATCGCTCGTGCGTACGTACGGAATACAGTCTCTACGATGTGATGCGACTCGTTCTACATGATCTTCATTGCATAATGATTATATAAATGAATTTAGTGAATAAATATGATATATATTACACTAATACCATTCTTAAAATGAGGTATCTATAACCTAAAAAGAATTATAAGAATTTATTCGACAAAACACGCATAAGAACAAAATGTAATAAACACCCGAATAAACAAGTAGTAATGAAATAATACTAATAAGAAGATAATAATATGACCATATATGATATCATAAATATAAGTATGATTCTGTAATAAGTCAATAACATTATTTAAATCATTATACAAGAGGTTCAGACACTTACGAAGCAAATCGGACCTAAGGTAAGAGAAAATATCACAATCTCATTTTTATCCGAGATTGTTTATACTTTGGTATTTACTGGGGTGTATTTTATCATCCACATCCATGTTTCCTCAATATGTAATATTATTTCCATCCACCTACAATTGTTTAAATCCAATTTTACCCTTCTGTGAGTTTTTAGTAAAATATATGAAAGGAATCTTTTGTCGTTTTTCGTACGAGGTACTTTTTGACTTTTCCGACAAAAGTACGAGAAGAATGTTTTTTTAACTTATACGGCATGAATGGATTTTTAAAACATTATTCCCATGAAGCTTCCTTTCAAAGTTTTCAAGTTTATTTCTTTTAGTTTAAAATTGTATGACATGTTAAGAAAGGAAAAAAAATTTGAAGTAGAAAGGATATATTCCTCAAGAATGGAGTTCAAGTGTTTTATCAAAATTATTTTCCATCTAAGATAATAAAGGATTCTGTTTCTATCCCTATTATTACATTTATTTGATTATGTTGTGATGGAATTATTTTTATGAATTCCTTTATCTTATATGAATTGTTTTATGATGTCACGATGTTTAAGATTCCCATTTTTATTACATGGGTTATGCTTTGATGTATGGTTTATGATTTTGTGGCACACATAATAATGGTATCATTATGAGATGGGTGAGACCTATATCTCCCTCCAATGCATTGGGTAAAGATTTTATATCTCATGAGATAGAAATGGCTGGAACGGCAGGTTAAACCGGTTCAGTGAAACAGGACTGAAACGAGGAGTGAACTCAGTTCAGAAATGGAATTTGTCCACTAAGATAGTCTTGGAAATGAGCCTTGACTAATAATAAATGATTCTCTATGATTATGTGTGTATTCCACAAAGTTTCATGTTTTAAGTTATGATTATTGGGATTACATTTCACTACTATGATTTATCCAATGTTATGATATTATGATCTCTTATGCAGGTTAAGATTTCCAAAATGTTATATTCTTATGAATATGATGTGATTGATATTTCTTTTTTTACCCTTACTGAGCATTTGAGCTCACCCTTTTATGTTTTATTTTCCCCTGGATATAAAGAAAAGTTTTAGGTAAAAAAAGGAAGATCTTTATGGGAGATGTTGAAGAACATTCACCACGATTAGAAGATTATATTACGAGTTTCCAAAGACACTAAACTATTACGGTCCTTGTGTGACTGTTTTTGTTATGTACTAAGTATTCCACAAAAGTAATGTAATGTCCATGTACGTTAAGCTTCGGGTCTCTACAGTTGGTATCAGAGGAAAGAGTTAGTCAACCTTGGGAAACTAGGATGTGAGAACTTTAGTGAGATCCATAGAGATATTTCTAAGGTATGTCTAGGGATGTACCTAAGGTTAAGTATAAGTATAGGTTATAGTACTAGAATTATGGTAACCTAAGATGTTAGATATTGAAGGTACTCCCCCTTTATTATGTTGTTTTCCCTAGCATGATTTTTTCCTCTCACACTATTCTTTTTGGGTTTTAGACGATGGCTGGAACCCGAAGGAACAGTGTTGATCAATGTAATGGACAATGCAATGATTGTCCTCTTGAACAAACAAATGTTATGGGAGATGGAGTGAAAAATCTTATTGCTATACTTACACAAGCTATGAATCATTCTGGACTTCCAAACGAGCAAAGGATGGAGCAAAATTTTGTTGATTCCTTCATGAGGCAGCGTCCACCTTCATTCAGCGGGTCTACTGATCCATTAGTTGCTGAACAATGGATTAGTACTACTGAAAAGATATTTTCAGTTCGTCAATGTTCTGAACATAATAAAGTCATCTTAGTAGTGTATCATTTGGAAGGTGATTCTTATCAATGATGGAATCTTATTAAGAATACAAGGATAAGGGATGAAATTGAGTCCATGGAATGAGACGAGTTCAAGAAATTATTTTTCAATAAGTACTTCCCTTGTATTATCCGAACAAAGATGGAGAAGTAGTTTCTTGAACTAAATCAAAAGGATGATGAATCTGTTGGTACCTATGAAGCAAATTTTACAAGACTTGCAAGGTACGCTTCTGGTATTATTATCAAACCTGTGAGTAAGATCGATCAATTCTTCAGTGGCTTAAAACCAAATCTTCGAAGGGCATTAGCTATAAGAGACTTCAGTAGCTATGAATAAATTGTGTGTTGTGCTATCAAGGTAGAAATAGAATTTGGTGTTACTTATCCATCTCATAGTTTTGACAAGAAACGAAAGATTGAGTTAAATGAGAAATCTCAGAATAATGGTGAAAAGAAGATGAATGTTTCCTTATGATCAAAGTGTGTAAAGAAGAATGGTGGAGATTGTCTTAAAGGGACTAGAAAATGTTTTATGTGTGGAAAAGAAGGTCATCGAGCAGCTGAGTGTCGATGTAATGGAAAAAGGGTTTCTAATGATGTGAATAAAGAAAAGACTGCAGAGAACGCACCCCCAACACTTTAATTCATCAAGTGCAAGGAAATGGGGCATTATGCTAATAAATGCCCTAATCCAAGGGTTAGTGATGATCGACATGAGA
The DNA here is from genome assembly GCA_963277665.1 of Viscum album. Lineage (NCBI taxonomy): Eukaryota > Viridiplantae > Streptophyta > Magnoliopsida > Santalales > Viscaceae > Viscum > Viscum album. Next base: position 1,960,170,650 of record OY728127.1, read on the forward strand.
AACCACATAAGGAAAAGGACAAAGGAAATTCACATGCGATCACTATTGGCGATGTTGAATATAACAACGATGTGGTGGAATGATTAAGTGTTTATGTAATGGGATTCCAAAATAATGTTGTATATAGTATCGTGGAATATTGGAATATTTATGTATTGGTCTATTGTGGTTTTCAATGGTACCGGTAACCATGGAATGTGATTGAGAAATTTTTGAAAAAAAAAGATGATATGCGCATAATGAAGGGATAAGAAGATAATGAGATGTTTGATTGTATTCATGAGCTCATGATTGATATAAGGACTAAGTGATATCATGGTTTGAGTATGGAGAATTTTGGGGATTTTGGTATGTGGAAAGTGTTAACTTTTGACTGCATTCATGTTTTCACTAAGGTTTAATGGGTATTAATTTTTCAAGAGAATACATGATTAAGGTATTCACATAACTGTAATGTGACCAACAAGATATATGGGGGATAAATGATGGTATTCACATGCTTGGTTGACGACATTTCATGTAATCATTTTCTTTATACAATGAGCTTGGACCGAAGTATTTTAGATAAGCCTAAAGATTGGAATGGATTATGTTGACCATAAGTTAGTATTGATTAAGGATAGAACTTTTTTTTTGATATTATTAATGTGATGTTATTGTAATGTAGTTTTAGAAAAAGGACAACCTGCAGGACAGGCGACATCCTATCGCGTCGGACTAGGCTGTGGGAATCAAACCCACAACCGAAGTGCGACTGGCCTTTATCGCCTACCACTGGCCTACAGGATGTCCCTGTTTAGTAGAAACTAGTTTTATTATATTAAGCAGTATGATATATGAAGTATAAGTCCATTTTAGGAACTATATATGATTAATCTCACTATATATGGGCTTTTGTAAGATTTAATAACTTTTCTAACCTTTTGTTTGAGACAGAAGGAATGACCCATCATTCTATCACATGATCTGCTGACACATCATGAATGACAAATTCAACTTCATTTCTTTAAGAGATGAAGTGGAAATTGTCCAAAGAATGACCAATGGTGAGACTATACCAAAATAACGAAAGTATTTCTTCTAATTCCAATTTCATCAACTTTAGGGAAATGATCTTGAAAACCAAAAATGTTGTCCTAGTGCTCTTATATCTGATGAATCAGATGGTATCTTAGATCGTCACAAATTTATGGCTTTGTGATTGCTGGCTTTTCCATAGCCATGTTCTCTACCACTCTCCATCAGAACATGATGGTTAGATTTCTCTTCCATATCCATATTTTCACCTATGTGGAAACCCAGTGATTAGTTTATTTGGGTAACAATTACGTTTCATACTTTTGTTTTTAAAGATTGGTTTTGGTATTACTTTTTACGATGTGGGTTTCTATTAAAGAAACTTTCAAGTAGTAAACCATTTATAACCCCGATGAATTTCGAGGGCGAAATTCATTTTATGGGGGGTAGAATGTAACACCCCGAGATTTTATGAAAAATATTCTTTCTAATTTCATTAATGTCTTGTGTTATATGCTACACCAAAGGAAGCTTTCACAACACGCATCATTGACTTGCCTTGCATTACACGCAATCACGACCTTCCTCGATAGCGTGTGCAGTACGCAATACCGAGTTTCACTAAACAACGATATGCTATTAAAATATTATTAAAACTAGCCGTTATGAATAGTAATAACCACTTTTTGAAAGTTTGTAAATTTAATTTTTCAAAATGGACTTCATTTTTGGATTCGGAATATTGAAATTAGCTTAGGGTAAAATTTTGGTACTTTTCGGCTAACTTTCATTTTCTGATGAATAGTGAAAATAACTAATTTTTAATTAAAAAAACCTTTTTAATCGAAATAATTAATAGTGATAAATGATTAATTTGAGTGGTTTTAAAGTATATATAGAATATATTTTTACAATTTAATACAATGCTGGTCATTGGATGTAATTTCACATTTAAACAACACATAAACAAGTGTCAATCTTTTGATAGTTATTATCTCTTATGAACACGCTATTTGTTTTGACGACGGGAATTAATTTTTTAAATTAATTAATGCAACTGATATGTTTTGAATTTGGTAAAATAGACATCATTTTTGAGTTCATAATATCAAATATAGCTTAGGCCTAATTTTTGGTATTTTCCTGAAAACTTTCAATTTTTGATGAATAGTGAAACCACTAAGTGGTAGTTAAAAAAAATGAATTTTTCATAAAACGTAATTTTACCGCTTCTGTGGGTGGAATTTCAAAAATCCAAGAGACACGGTTGATGTCAGTAAGTACAATGTGGTTCAATGAGATGAAAATAATTTTTGGTGAATAGTAACTTTTTACTTTTTTTACCACGGTTAAAAGTAAATAGGGTAATTAGGGGTAAAAATGATATTATTAATACCTTAACACATGTCTTAATTCTATTGGATAAGTGTAATTCGACCAAAAACAACCATAGGAATAAAATATGACCATTTAGGCACACTTGGATTAGATTAGGACATTTATTATTAATTTATTTAAAGAATGGTTAAAATAGTTAAAATCAAAGTTTAATAACTAAATAATTTTTAATATAGAGTTATACATAAGTTAAATTCTACTATAAATATTCATTAGAAAGATAAAAATATTTCCTACATAATGGTATTTTATTTGTAATTTTTAGACATTAAATAATATAATTTATTTATGACACGACGATGATGCAGTAATTATCTTATTAATGAAATATTAACATAATTGATTCTATAAATACCCAAATAAATGTAATTTGAGAATTTTTATGAATTAAACTAATTTTATAGGTTAATATGACATGTTAGTATTAATGTAAGTAAATTTTTTAGAACTAATCATTCTGTTATGAGTTTCACAAAAATCAATTACTAAATAGTGTCAAAATTGACATAAAATAGTTTTTAAAACAAATATTATATTATTAATTGTTATTTTACTCCTAAAAATCTACGGTTCGGCCAAATGACTTATATAATGTTATATATATTAATAATAAATAACTTGGGGTTCTTTTGTCTTGTTATAGTAAGTTTATTAACATTATAGTGTTAGAACACAAAAAGACACCGTAAAAGTAAAATTATCTAACTAAAAGTTAAAACTAAATGATAAGGTTAAAATAGTAAACTAAACATGTCCAAATTCTATTGGATGAAATTATTTCGACACATCCCCACCTTAGCTTCGAAATAAATCAATTTGGTGCTATTTAAAACCGAATTTGTCTTTATAATAAAATAATATTTTTAGTTATTCCAAAGGTGCCCCTCTCCTCCCTTATAAAAGGGCACCACCTCCCTCTCTTCCTTACACCACATTGAGCCTTAAAGCTCGGCCAAACCCTGTCAATTTCTCCTATCCACATCCCTAGAGACATACTAGAGGTCCTGGTCTTCTTCAAAGACCAATTTTAGTGCCCTAAAAGGAGATCTCAATGTGGCGCTTCGAAGAAGAGGTAATGTCTGTTACCAATTCTTTCAACTTTATTTCTTCTTCCACTTCTTCTTCTTTAGTTGTTTCATTATGAAGTAATAAAATCAGTATCAATAATATACTGATATGTTATTATAAGTATGAAACAACCCTATTTCACCATCTATCCATCCTACGGAAAATGAAATCACCGCGCGTGCGTACGTACGGAATACCATCGCCATGCCGTGGTGTAATCTATTTTCCACCACCACCTTACTTGGATGGGTATAATGGTGTAAATAATGACTATATATGACTATTACAAAGTGATATTGATTCTGAAATAGTATAAATACACTCCAATACAATTCCACGATCATGGGAATGATATCATCGCTCGTGCGTACGTACGGAATACCGTCTCCACGATGTGATGCGACTCGTTCTACATGATCTTCATTGCATAATGATTATATAAATGAATTGAGTGAATAAATATGATATATATTACACTAATACCATTCTATAAATGAGTTATCTATAACCTAAAAAGAAGTATAAGAATTTATTCGACAAAACACACATAAGAACAAAACGTAATAAACACCCGAATAAACAAGTAGTAATGAAATATTACTAATAAGAAGCTAAGAATATGACCATATATGATATAATAAAAATAAGTATGATTCTGGAATAAGTCAATAACATTATTTAAATCATTATACAGGAGGTTTGGACACTTACGAAGCAAATCGGACCTAAGGTAAGGGAAACTATCACAATCTCATTTTTATCCTAGATTTTTTATACTTTGGTATTTACTAGGGTGTATTTTATCATCCACATCCATGTTTCCTCAATATGTAATATTATTTCCATCCACCTAAAATTGTTTAAATCCAATTTTACCCTTCGGTGAGTTTTTAGTAAAAGATATGAAAGGAATCTTTTGTTGTTTTTCGTATGAGGTACATTTTTACTTTTCTGACAAAAGTACGAGAAGAATGTTTTTTTAACTTATACGGCATGAATGGATTTTTAAATCATTATTTCCAAGAAGCTTCCTTTACAAGTTTTCATGTTTATTTCTTTTAGTTTAACATTGTATGGCATGTTAAGAAAGGAAAATGTTTTTGAAGTAGAAAGGAGATTTTCCTCAAGAATGGAGTTCAAGTGTTTTATAAAAATTATTTTCCATCTAAGATAAGAAAGGATTATGTTTCTATCCCTATTATTACATTGATTTGATTATGTTGTGATGGAATTATTTTTATGAATTCATTTATCTTATATGAATTGTTTTATGATGTCACGATGTTTAAGATTCCCATTTTTATTACATGGGTTATGCTATGATGTATGGTTTATGATTTTGTGTCACACATAAGAATGGTATCATTATGAGATGGGTGGGACCTATATCTACCTCCAATGCATTGGGTAAAGATTTTATATCTCATGGGATAGACATGGCTGGAACGGCAGGTTAAACCGGTTCAGTGAAACAGGACTGAAACGAGGAGTGAACTCGGTTCAGAAATGGACTTTGTCCACTAAGATAGTCTTGTCAATGAGCCTTGAATAATAAGAAATGATTCTCTATAATTATGTGTGTATGCCACAAAGTCTCATGTTTTATGTTATGATTATTGGGATTACATTTCACTACTAAGATTTATCCCATGTTATGATATTATGATCTCTTTTGCAGGTTAAGATTTCCAAAATGTTATGTTCTTATGAATATGATGTGATTGATATTTCTTTTGTTTACCCATACTGAGCATTTGATATCACCCTTTTATGTTTTATTTTCCCCAGGATATAAATAAATTTTTTAGGTAAAAAAAAGAAAGATCTTTATGGGAGATGTTGAAGATCATTCACCACGATTAGAAGATTATATTACGAATTTCCAAAGACACTAAACTATTACGGTCCTTGTGTGTCTGTTTTTGTTATGTACTAAGTATTCCGCAAAAGTAATGTAATGTCCATGTACATTAAGCTTCGGGTCTCTACAACTTACATGCCGTGTAGTCAGTCGGCAGGCTTAAACAGTAAGGCGGTGGAGTCACCGCTAGCTGGGTGACAGTACACGCCATGTACTTGGGAGTACATGTCGTGTACTCATGTCGAAAAATGAACAGTGTGGCAGTGCCACCAATTGAACAGTTAAATGAAAGAGGTACACGCCGTGTACTTTGTTTTTTCGGCTTAAAACAGGAGGTAGCCTCCTCATTTGGTAGAGTAGACACTTGAGCCGATTTGGAGCCAAAGGAGGAGGTCGGACCTTTGATGATCCGCCGGGTGTTCTTCTGGAATCCGATTCGGCTTCGAACGATCTCGTTGGAACCGCACATGTAAGACCCCTCCTCTCCTGGTACTGTTCTTACCAATTCATTCCTGAGGGGAAGTTATTTACATTTTAATGGGTTTTATTATTCTTCATATCTACGCCTTTCCTGGGTGTTTCTGGATTTGGCATTCAGGTATAACATTCGTTGGCATATAAGGTTGGTGGCTTTGTGTTTATTTTCCAACTATCGTGCGTTTTTGTGCGTTTTCGTGCCATGAACCCATGTTGGGGTGTCATGTGGATGAGGTCGTTGCTATATTTAATGCCTATAATTTCATAGGTGATTAAATTGTGATAATAAAATGCTGGTTGGGATCATTTCTTGGATCTGGAACCACCCCCCCCCCCGGGGTGTGTTTCACTGTTTAGTCGTTTGGCCAGGATACCCGAGGGTATTCCTTTAAAGTATTAATTGTAGAATTTCCTTAAGAGTAATTTCTTTTTTATTGCTTGTTTACCTGTTGGGCATGGCCCGGTTACCTGTTTAGCCTGAGGGAGTTGTTGTGATTAGCCTGTGGGCATTGTACTATATTAGCCTGAGGGCGTGACTATTTTAGCCCGAGGGCTATTGTTATTCTGCCTAAGGGAAACCTTTGTTGCTTGAGGGCTTGACTTATGTTCCTGAGGGCGACAATTCCTACGCCTAAGGTCAATTTCTGTTACGCATAAGGGAAATACCTGCGGGTTGGATTCTGTATAGCCTGAGGGCGTGGTTCACTATATTAGCCTGAAGGCGAGATACTGGTTGGCCTGAGGGCTTGGTGCTGTTTAGCACATAACGATACTAAATTTAATGGATTAAATGAATAATAAAATTTCAATTTAATTGTTAATTAGTTACTTTTCAGTACTTCTTACTTTATTGCATTTTACTATTGCACACTATTGATTGCATGCTTACACGCAGTTGGGCACGGGCCTTTGGTGGGTGCCTACTGAGATATATTTCTCACACCCTATTTGGGTCATGCTTTTCAGCCCAAACAGATTACGTTTCCATAGGTGTAGATAGGGGAAAGAGTCCCTTTACATGTACATGATTGTTGCTGAGGAACATGAGGGAATGGGACCGAGCCTAGGCTCGTGATGCCGCTACCAGCTATTCTGCCTTGTTTTGTTGTACTCTACTTTTGGTTGTACTGTAGTGATGTATAACATGTTCTGGCTATTTTCTTAGAACTTGAGACATGTAGCATCATCATTTACATATTGTTGGTTATATTCACTGATGTTGGTTATTTCAGTTGTGTATGGTTTACCGCTTCCGTTGTATGTTGTATGTTTTATTCTGTACTCCGTTGCACTACACTTTGACAAATGAGGGCATAGTTTCCCCACTATCAGACTTGGGCCCTCGCTACTAGTCGGCAGCCTCTGGCGTTTGGGGAAATGCACTTGAGGTCATGTGGTGAACCAGGTTTGGGGCACCCGTTGAGTGGCACCCGGGTCCGGGACAATACAAAGTGGTATCAAATGAGAGATTTCTTCTTTGACAGACTATTTGGAGCCGTAGTCTGGGATAGGATGAACGGTAGTTGGTAATGAGCTATGCCGGGGCATAGCTAACCCATGTACAGGGAAAATCCAGTCTAACTCGTATTTTTCAATTCTTCTGATTTTTTAAATTTTACAGTTGAAATGATTTCACCTTTGGGTGACACACTTTGAGATTGTGCTGTTTATAATTTATCTATGGCTTCTCTTTAGTTGCAATCCGATGATATGAGGGTATGCCGTCTCATGCATCATATAGGCACATGTTAGATGTCACATGCCATGCATAGTTTCCATGCCATGTAGGTGCATTAGAATTTTCATGTTGTTGTGATAGTTGTTGTGCTACTAAAGCATGCTATTGTGATAGCTACTTGATACATACCTGCTCTATGATAGGGTATTCCTTGTATGATCTTGTTTAAAGAATGGACGCCAATCTTTGGTTTTTGGGGAGTATGGGACCCCATTGACCGGAATTTGGTGGATCATTGACTGTTTATTGGTTATAACACATAAAAGATGTCAGACTTTAATTCGTGGTGAGTATGGGCCCTCACGGGTCGGAATTTTACACTTAGGTGTTGTTTTACGGTATTTTCTGGGTTCTGGAGATGTTTCTGATGCATACTGTCTGGAAACCCAGTATAGACGCTGTGTAGTATTTTTATACACGTCGTGTATGTTCTTCTGTTCGGGAAGAAAAATGAACTTTTTGATTACACGTCGTGTACCCCGAGTACACGCCGTGTAGTCTCTTCTCATGTCACAAACCGTGTGGGCGGCGACACGGGGTAGGGAAAGGCTTGCGTAAAACACGCCGTGTACAAAATGGACACGCCGTGTATTGTGACCCGGAGTCCAGCTGTGTAACTAACAACACGGGTTGGTGAACTCTTGTACAGACCACGCCGTGTCAATGCTGGAAACGCTGTGTAGTGTGACCTGGGGACTCGGTCATGTAACTGACATCACGGGCCAGTTTCACCTCTCCTTTACACGCCGTGTACGTATGGTACACTCCATGTTGTCATGTCCGAGGACAGACCGTGTGGACTTAGCCGGGTGGCTGGGAAATGGGGTTATGTACACGCCGTGTGCAGGTGTAACACGCCATGTAGTTTCATGCCGAGTAGTCGGCCATGTCACAAGCGACATAGGCAGTTGTAAATTAACACCATACACGCCGTGTATATTAAGTACACGCCAGGTAGTTTTGTTTAACGGGAGCCGTGTGGCTTAGCCATGTAGAAGGACCCGGTCAGGGGAAGGTAAGTCAAGTACACGTCGTGTAGTCAGTGTACACGCCGTGTAGTCTTGTTTTGAAAATTTTGAAATTCCTTCTTCCTTTTTTTCCTTTGTGGTTCCTTTATTTCGGTAATAATAATCATGAATCTGTGGCGTGCTTTTAACCCTGTAGTGTCATGCCGCATAGACGACCGTACGTTGTTCCCCAGGAGAGCGACAACGAGTATACTTCAGAGATGGTGGGCCATAGGCTACCAGTTGATCCTCCAGTAGAGCTAGATGTGGAACTAGCTTTTATACCAGACATAGGCGCGGAGTTGCAGTTCTGTGAAGGTTTTATGTGGTTTATGCAGACCTTTCAGGGAGCACGGAAGGCTGCTACGTCTATGGCCGAGCTAACGCGTATCTTTTAGCAGCAGCATCCGCCTATGTTTTTAGGGGATGGCGGACCACAGGTTGTGGAGTCTTGGCTAGGATCGATACACACTATTTTCGAGCATCTTGAGATGCCTCCAGGGTGGAGGGTCAAGCTCGCGACCTACATGCTGCGTGATTCTGCCAAGAGGTAGTGGGATGTTACCACCCAGTCAAAGAATCACATGGACATGGCGTGGGAAGACTTTCAGGCAGTCTTTTATGACTTTTTCTTTCCCAAGATGCTGAGGGAAGATAGAGCTCAAGAGTTCATGAATCTGCAGCAGGGCGCTATGTCAGTGATGGACTATTCTACTCGTTTTATAGAGATTTAGCCCTTTTCACCCGTGCTGGTGGGTGATGAGACGCTGAGAGCCAGACGTTTTGAGGATGGCCTTTGGTATGACATTTGAGCTCTAGTGAATGTCTTCAAGATTCCTACTGTACACGCCATCGTGAACCAGGTGCTGATTACGGAGGGGAACCTGTGAGAATCTGGTGGTGTGGGCCAGGGCGGTTCAGCACCAGTTACTGGTACTATTTCTGCCAGCAAGAGGAAGAGACAGATAGACTTCTCTCAGGGCGGCAGTACCAGCCATGAAGCTTCTTCAGGTGGTCCGAATAGGTGATACCAGTGTGGTAGAGAGGGGCACAAGAGACCACAGTGTCCACGAGACCCAGTGGAATGCCGAGCTTGTGGGAAGATTGGTCATCTGTAGTTCTTTGGTAGGTCGTATCCACCAGTGGCTAGTGAGAGGGGTTCTGTGCAGACTCCATGTGCGAGAGTAGGACCAATGGCTTCTTACCATTCAGGGAACTGGAAAACGTCGGGGCGTGCAGGCAGAGATGGTGGCCGTGGCCGTGGTATCCAGACACCAGGATCGTAGAGGCAGCAGGGCGGGATAGCTCAGGGTAGCCAGGCTGTGTCACAGGGATGCGGCACTGGGCAGGCATATGCAGTGCAACAGACCTTGCAAGAGCAGGATCCCGGACCTTCTACAGTCAGAGGTACTATTTTAGTAGCTTTTGTCTTATCTTCAGTACTTTTTGATATGGGTGCTACACATAGTTTTATATCTATGCACTTTGTGGAGAGCCTTGGGCTCCGTGTTTCTTCTTCTTCGTATATCATGATGCTAGACACTTCGTTGGGGACTAGGACGACTGGTGTGCGTCAGTGCAAGGAGTACCCCCTTGAGGTTGGAGGATGTCACTTTCTTTGGGACCTCTATGTCTTAGAGATGATAGCTTATGATGTCATTCTCGGGATGTACTGGTTGGTTCCCTTTCGAGCCTTTGTAGACTGCTATCGTCGCAGGGTTCATTTCACATCACCAAAGGGCGGAGAGTTTATATACAAGGGCGAATGGGATGTTCAGGAGAGTCGAGCTGGACTAGAGCATCATGGGTGAGGTGGAGTCACAGCCCAGATTTCAAGTTTATATCTGGACGACCAGGGGACTTGTTAGGAGAATTTCCCTCCCGTTCTTGATCATTTTAGGGATGTCTTCCCGGGCGAATTTTCATGTCTACCTCTGGAGCGAGAGGTGTATTTCTCTATCGAGCTTGTTCCAGGATAAGCAACGGTGTCCATTCTTCCTTATATAATGGCCACGCCTGAGTTGTAGGAGAACAAGAGGCAGTTAGAGGATTTTCCGGAAAAAGGATTCATCCGACCCAGTACTTCTCCTTGGGATTCTCTGGTCCTTTTTGCGAAGAAGGCGGATGGTACCCTCAGAGTTTTCGTGGATTATCAGAAGCTGAACCAGTTGACGGTTAAGAACCGATATACCTTTCCGATGATTGATGATCTTTTTGATCAAATTCGTGGAGCACGAGTGTTCTCGAAGATTGACTTCAGATCAGGATATCATCAGCTGCGCGTGAGACCATCGGATATACCGATTACAGCTTTTCGAAGCATATATGGTCTGTACGAGTACTTGGTTATGCCGTTCGGACTCACGAACGCGCCAAGAGTTTTCATGGATTTGATGAATCGTGTGTTCCATCCGTACCTTGATACATTTGTGGTAGTATTCATGGAAGACATCTTGGTGTGCTCTCAAACTCGACATGACCATGCCACCCATCTTGAGATCGTATTGAGTACACAGAGAGAGCATTGGCTATATGATAAGCTCTCGATGTGCCACTTTTGGATGGACCAGATTCACTTCCTGGGTCATATCATCTCTGAGGCATGAGTTTCAGTAGACCCAGAGAAGGTGATAGCAGTAGTTTCCTGGGAGCAGCCTCAGAACGTGTTTGAGATACGGAGTTTCTTAGGACTGGCTGGATACTACAGGTGTTTTATACAGGACTTATCCCGCTTATCAATGGCTTTGATGGGCTTGACTAAGAAGGGTGTGAGGTTCGTTTGGTCGGTAGCTTGCGAGACAGCTTTCCAAGACCTGAAGGTAAGGTTGACATCAGCACCGATCCTGATACTCCTAGAGTAGGGAAGGAGCTATACAGTTTATTGTGATGCATCAGGGATTGGGATGGGGGCAGTTTTGATGCAGGGTGATCTAGTTGTTGCGTACGGGTCTCGGTAGTTGAGGCCACATGAGAGGAATTACCCGACGCATGATCTCGAGTTGGCTGCAGTTGTGCATGTGTTGCGCTGTTGGAGACATTATCTATTGGGAGAGCATTTTGTGGTTTTCACCGACCAAAAAAGCCTCAAGTATATCTTTACTCAGCGTGACCTGAATCTGAGGCGGTGAAGGTGAGTTGAATACCTACAGTCCTTCGATTTTGCGCTTGCCTATAATCCTGGTAAAGGAAATGCAGTAGCTGATGCACTGAGCAGGAAGACTCACATACAGGAACTGCAGGAGGCCAGTGGTGAGTGGAATCTCATGGCTTTGTTCTCTGAGATGCATATAGAGGTGCATGACGGTCAGGGGTAGAATTATCTTTCATCTTTAGCTGTGACTTCTACCCTCCTGGACAGAGTGAGGATGAGATAGCTATCGAATTCATAAGGCCTAGTTCTACGGGATTTGGTGGCAAGTGAGGACCCTCCTCCTAGTTAGACGATAAGCGATGATGAGGTTTTGCGTTTCTGTGGATGAGTATGGGTTCCCGGAGATATATGTGAAGAGATGATGTGGGAGTTTCATGCTTCAGCTTAGGTAGTTCATCCCGAGGTTACCAAGATGTACCATGACTTGAGACGTCAGTACTGGTGGCCGGGTATGAAGAGAGATGTAGCTGGTTTTGTTACGAGGTGTTCCACCTGTCAGCAGGTGAAGGAGGAGCATCAGAGACTAGCTGGGCTGTTACAGTAGTTATCCATTCCAGAGAGGAAATGGGACAATGTCGTGATGGTTTTCGGGACTGGGTTACCAAGGTCACCTCATGGCAATGACGTCGTGTGGGTTGTTGTGGACTGACTCACGAAGGCAGCTCACTTCTTGCCGATCAAGGAGACCTTCGGTGTTGACGAGCTCAGAAGGTTGTATATCCGAGAGATCGTACGTCTTCATGGGGTCCCTCATTCTATCATTTCAGGTAGGGACGCCCGCTTTACGTCTCGTTTCTGGCAGGGTTTTCAGAGGGCACTGGGTACACAGGTGCTTCTGAGCACAACATACCACCCTCAGACAGAAGGCCAGTTAGAGCGTACGATACAGATGCTAGAGGACATGCTGCGTGCATGCATCCTAGACTTTGGGGGCTCATGGGAGAAACATATAACCTTAGTCGAGTTTTCGAATACTAATAGATTTCAGGTGATGATTGAGATGGCACCATACGAGGCTTTGTACGGTAGGTCGTTCTGATCACCCTTGTGCCGGTTAGAGGCTGGTGAGGTAGCTTTACTTGGACCACATCTCGTACAGGAGACATCTGAGCAGGTCCAGTTGATTCAGAAGCGGATGGCTACCATGCAGTCTCGTCAGAAGTCTTATGCTGATCGCTGCAGACGACCTTTGGAGTTTGTGGTCTGGGATCAGGTTTTCTTGCATGTTTCGCCGAGGCTGGGACACAAGCGGATCGGGAGACAGGGTAAACCTTCACTGCGGTATGTGGGACCATTTGAGATTCTTGAGAGAGTTGGGCTGGTTGTCTATCGGTTGCGGTTACCACAACCGTACCAAGACATGCATGACGTCTTCCACGTATCTCATTTGCGTCGCTATCATTCAGACCCGTCTCACACCTTTTATCCAGAGGAGGTTGAGCTGGAGGCAGATGCATCCTTTGAGGAGCATCCGATTCGTATCATTGACAGGAGCATGCAGGTTCTTCGAGGTCGGTCAGTTCCTCTCGTACGGGTGCTATGGCAGCACAGCCGAGTGCAGGATGAAACATGGGAGCGGGAGACCGACGTACATGCTCAGTGGCTGGAGTTGTTCACGGTTATATCTTCCCCACCCGTGGAAGGGAAATTCGGGGATGAATTTCTATAAGGGGGGAATTTTGTAAGAACCCGGTTCTTAGCTTTGTGGTACGGTATTATTATTTCTCCTTTTCCTTAAGTGTTTTTGATAAAATATGGAAAATGGGGAAAATCCTAAATTTTGGAACTACACGTCGTGTACTTTTGGACGTGTTGGGATGATTACACGGGGCGTGTAGCCATGTCGGCGACGAGGGGTGTAGGAAATGACTACACGCCGTGTAGTGGTACCTTACACGCCGTGTAGTCAGTTGTCAGGCTTAAACAGTAAGGCGGTGGAGTCGCCGCCAGCTGGGCAATAGTACACGCAGTGTACTTGGGAGTACATGACGTGTACTCATGTCGACAAATGAACAGTGTGGTGGTGTCACCAATTGAATAGTTAAATGAAAGAAGTACACGTCGTGTACTCATAAGTACATGCCGTGTACATTGTTTTTTCGGCTTAAAACAGGCAGTAGACTCCTCATTTTGCATAGGAGACACTTGAGCCGATTTGGAGCCAATGGAGGAGGACCGACCTTTGAAGATCCGATCGGTGTTCGTCTGGAATCTGATTCGGCTTTGGACGATCTCGTTGGAACCGCACGGGTAAGCCCCCTCCTCTCTTGGTACCGTTCTTACCAATTATTTCCTGAGGGGAAGTTATTTACATTTGAATGGGTTTTGTTCTTCGTCAGAACTACACCATTCTTGGGCGTTTATGGAGTCGGCGTTCGGGTATAACGTTCGTTGGCGTATAAGGTAGGTGGCTTTGTGTTTATTTTCCAACTGTCGTGCATTTTTGTGTGTTTTCATGCCACGAACCCATGTTGGGGTGTTGTGTGGCTGATTCCATTGCTATATTTAATTCCTAGAATTTCATAGGTGATTAAATTGTGATAATAAAATGCTGGTTGGGATCGTTTCTTGGATCCGGAACCACCCCCCTAGGTTGTGTTTCACTGTTTATCCATTTGGCCAGGATACCCGAGGGTATGCCTTTAAAGTAGTAATTGTAGAATTTCCTTGAGAGGAATTGCTTGTTTACTGCTTGTTTACCTGTTGGGCATGGCCCGGTTACATGTTTATCCTGAGGACGTTGTTTTGATTATCCTGTGGGCACTGTACTGTATTAGCCTGAGGGTGTGACTGTTTTAGCCCGAGGGCTGTCATTATTCCGCCTGAGGGCAACCTTTCGTGCCTGAGGTCTTGACTTCTGTGCCTGAGGGAGACACTTCCTACGCCTGAGGGCAATTTCTGTTATGCCTGAGGGCAATACCTGCGGTTGGATTCTGTATAGTCTGAGGGCGTGGTTCACTATATTAGCCTGAGGGCGAGATACTGGTTGGCCTGAGGGCTTGGTGTTGTTGAGCACAGAACGATACTAAATTTAATGGATTAAATGAATAATAAAATGGAAATTTAATTGTTAAGTTAGTTACTTTTCAGAACTACTTACTTTATTTCATTTTCCTATTGCACACTGTTGATTACATGCTTACACGCAGTTGGGCACGAGACTTTGGTGGGTGCCTACTGAGATATATTTCTCACACCTTGTTTGGGTCATGCTTTTCGTCCCAAATAGATTACGTTGCTGCAGGTGTAGATAGGGGCAAGAGTCCCTATACAGGAACATGATTGCTGCTGAGGAATAGGAGGGCATGGGACTGAGCCTTGGCTCGCGATGCCACTGCCAGCTGTTCTGCCTTGTTTTGATGTACTCTGCTTTTGGTTGTACTATAGTGATGTATAACATGTTCTGGCTATTTTCTTAGAACTTGAGACATGTAGCATCATCATTTACATACTGTTTGTTATATTCACTGCTGTTGGTTATTTCAGTTGTGTATGGTTTACCGCTTCCGCTGTATGTTGTATGTTTTATTTTGTACTCCGCTATGCTACACTTTGACAAACGAGGGCATAGTTTCCCCACTATCAGACCTGGGCCCTCACTGCTGGTCGGCAGCCTCTGGTGTTTGGGAAATGCGCTTGAGGTCATGTGGCGAACCGGGTTCGAGGCACCCGTTGAGTTGCACCCAGGTCCGGGACGTTACAAAAATCATAAAAACACTAAAAACCCTTAAAAACTCTAAAAACCTCAAAAAACCCAAAAAACCATAAACACCCTAAAAACCCTAAAAATAAAAAATTCCCAAAAACCCCTAAAAACCTAAATGATCCTAAAAAACCCCTAAAATCCCTAAAAATGAAAAAAACACAAAAAATATTGAAAAGACCTAAATAAACATAAATATAAAAAAACCCTAAAACTTCTAAAAACTATTAAAACCCTCAAAATCCCTAGAAATCCAAAAAACCATAAAATTCATAAAATATACCTAAACATAAAAAATCATAAAAATCCCTAAAAACCCTTAATAAAACAATTAAAACTAAAAAACACTTAAAACCACTTAAAACCTAAAAAACAATAAATAACTTAAAAACCCTAAATTGACCCTAAAAATCCCTAAAACCAATAAAATCTCCTAAAACAAAAAAAAATACTAAAACACCATAAAAACACAAAAAACAAAAAACAACCATCAAATACCATTAATCTGATAAAAATGTTAAAAAAACTATAAGAAACCATTAAAGCCAAAACAAATACTCAATAAAATCCCAAAAAACCCAAAATAACCATAATAACTAAAAACCCCTAAAAAATTCACAAAATCCATAAAAACACTAAAAATACAAAAAAAATCCTAAAAATTAGAATACCCCAAAACCCTATAAAACCTCAAGAAACCCTTAAAAACCTAAAAATACTTAAACCCCCTAAAAACCCTAAAAATTAAAAAAACAAAAAAAAATCCATATAAGACAAAAGAAATCCATAAAAACTCTAAAAATAATAAAAATCACTAAAAATCCCTAAAAACCCCTTAACATTAAAAACCATAAAAATTGGAAAATTCATAATAATACCATAAAAACGTAAAAACACATAAAATATAAAAAATCCCTAAAACACTAAAACAAAAAAATTGACTCTAAACCCCTAAAGCCCATTAAAAACCAAAAAACCCAAAAAAACCTTAAAAACAAAAAAACCCTAAAACCCAAAATAACTATAAAAATCCTTTAAAACACTAAAAAATTAAAATACACTAAAAACCATAAAATCCCTAAAAAACTCTCAAAAATCACAAAATCCATGAAAATCCCAAAAAACCCCTCAAAATCCCTAACACCCTAAAAACAGGAAAAATTTAAAAATACCTAAAAATTCATCAAAATTTAAAAAAACACAAATAACCTAAAAACCCCTTAGAAATTCTTAAAAACATAAGAACTCGTGAAACCCCTCGAAAACTAAAAATGATAAAAACCCTAATATACCATAAATACCCTAAAACCTATAAAAACCATTAAAATCCCAAAAAACCATAAAAAACCATAAAGATTCTAAAATAGTCCTTAAAATCCAAAAAGCATTAAAAACCATAAAAACCCATAAAAAATTAAAATTACAAAAACATTAAAACCCCTAAAAACCCTAAAAACATAAAAAAGGTAAAACCCCTAAACACCCTAAAACACAAAAACCCCCAAAAATTCAAAAACCCCTTAAAACCTTTAAAAACTAATAAAAACCCTAAACCCACTTAAAATACCTAAAAACTCAAAAAAAACACAAAAAAAAAACAAAAAAGCAAAAAAACTCTAAAAACCTAAAAAACGATAAAATCCTGAAAAATCCCAAAAATCCCTAAAAACGTAAAAGCCAATAAAAACCTTGAAAACCCCAAAGGAAACCTTAAAAACAAAAAAACAATTTAAAACTCTAAAAATTCTAAAAAATACTAAAAAGACCCTAAAACCACTAATAACCCCTAAATCCATAAATACCCCTAAAAATCATAAAAAACCAAAAAAAAACCCAAATATACTTACTAAAAAATCTACAAAAACTTTTAAACACCAAAAACACTACAAAATCTAAAACCATAAACCCCTAAAAACTAAAAAAAACATTAAAAACCCAAAAAAGTCCATAAATACCCTAAAACTACTAAAAACTATAAAACACCTCAAAATCCCTAAAAACCTAAAAACTATATATATCCTTAAAAATATCTAAAAATATCTAAAAATATAAAAACCCATAAAAACCCTGGAAACCCCTAAGAAAACATTAAAAACCTATAAACACATAAAACCCCTGAAAAACACTAAAAATCCCCCTAAAACCCTAAAATTCTATAAAAACCCAAAAAACCCTAATATTCCTAAAAAACCCCAAAAAATCCATAAATACATAAAAACACTAAAACCATGAAAACCCATAAGATAACCATAATAGCCTAAAAAAAATTAAAACCCTAAAAATATTTAAAAACCTAAAAACCTTAAAAAACACTAAAATATATAAAACCCCATTAAAAAAACATCTCTTAAACATTAAAACCCATAAAACAGCATAAAACCCTAAAAACCTAGTAAAACCATAAAAAACATTAAAAATAAAAAAATGTTAATTTTTTTAAAAAACCATTCAAAACCCTATAAAAATAAAAAAAATCCATATATATTCAAAAAACCCATAAAACCATAAAAATAATACCCTCTTTAAAACACTAAATATTCCCTAAAACGCACAATAAAACATAAAAATCCAATAAAATCCCTAAATTACCAAAAAAACGTAAAAGCCCCTAAAAACCCAGAAAAAAACCTAAGAAAATCTTATATACCAAAAACAATTGAAACCCATAAAAACATAAAAAATAATCATGAATAACCCTAAAAACCTTTTAAACTCCTAAAACCCCTATGAATCCCTATAAACACTCAAAATCCCTTAAAACCATAAAACCCCATAAAAATCCTAAAAAATACCTAAAAATCTCAAAAAACAAAAAAAAACCCAAAAAACCCAATAGACCATAAAAACCTAAAAACACAAAAAACCTTGATTAACCTAAAAAAACCAAGATCCTTTAAAATGATCCTAAAACCCCTAAAACCTCGTAAAAACCATAAAACCCCTAAAAAATCATAAAAATCCCTAAAACCCTTAAAAATAGTTAACAACTAATAAAAACATTAAAAAATATTTAAACCCATAAAAAATAAATATAAAACATTAAAATCCCTAAAAAACTCAAAAAACCCCTTAATCCCAAAACAACTAAAAAACCCAAAAACCCTAAAAATCCCAAAAAAATCCTAAAAGACCCTAAAAACATTAAAAATCGTAAAACAACCATAAAAATCCCAAAAAACATAAATGTCTCTAAATACCATGAAAACCCTACACAAATCCACAATACCTTATAAACACTTATAACCCCTATAGACCCTCAAAAATGCTAAAAACACTAAAAACCCTAAAAACCTTAAAAACCCAAAACCCAGAAAACTCCAAAAAACATAAAAATTACTAAAAAAATTAAAACTAATAAAAACACTAAAAAAATTTTAAATCAATAAACATATTAAAAACACTAAAAACCTTTAAAGCCCTAAAAAACAAAAAACCCACTAAAAAGGCAAAAAAAACCATAAAAACCCTAAAAATCCTAAAAACCCTTAAAAACCATACAAACCCTCAAAATCTATAAATCCCCTAAAAACCATAAAAATAAAAAAGAAACAATTAGTAAAATTTAAAAAAAAAACTTATAAAACCATAAGAAAACCTCAAATACCAAAAAACTATTAACACCCCTAAAACCATAAAAACTGTAATACCCCTAAAACCCCAATAGTCCTTAAAAAATCTAAAAATCCCTAAAACCCCTAGAAAAAACATAAAAATAATTAAAATCCCAATAAATACCTAAAACATAAAAAAGCCTAAAACCCACAAAAAACCTAAATAGAACATAAAAACCTAAAAGCATTAAAATCCCATAAAAAACCTAAACACAATAACAACCTTAAAAAGAACATTAAAACCATAAAATGACCTAAAATTTTTAAAATCCCATAAAAAAATAAAACCCTAACATAACCATAAAACTAATAAACCCATTTAAATCCTCAAAAACTATAATAAACTAAAAAATAAATAAAACCCCAAAAAAACTCAAAAAATCATGAAAACCCAAAAAACAAAAAAAAACCGTAAAACCCATAAAAATATAAATAATTCCCAAGAAATATCTAAAAATTAAAAACCCAAAACCCTTAAAACCCCTATGAAAACCTTAAATACCTTAAAATTTTTAAGACCCATAAAAACCATAGAAATCCTAAAAACACTAAAAACAATGAAAACCATAAAATCGGTAAAACACTCAAACCATAAAAAACCTAAAATCCCTAAAATCCCTAAAAACATAAAAACCCCATGACACCCTGAAAACCCCTAAAAACCATAAAAACTGAAAAAATAAAATCCTTAAAATACTAAGAAATAATTAAAAACCTAAAACATTAAAATACCCTAAAATCCCTAAAATCCATAAAACTACTAAAAATAAAAACCCCATAAAAATATGAAAACGCACTAAAAATTCAGAAAACCATTTAACCCCTAAACACATTAAAAAACTCTAAAAATTTATAAACCCAAAAAACCCCAAAATCCCTAAAACCCTTAAAAACTAAAAAACCCTAAACAGCAATAAAAAACCTAAAAAATCGTAAAAATCGGTAAAAACATAAAAACCCCTTAAACCATAAAAATCCCAAGAAAACCTTAAAAATATAAAAAAAACATAAAACCCCTAAAAATATATAAAACTCTAAAAACCCTAAATAACCATAAAACCCCAAAGGCCCATAAAACCCCTATAAAACATAAAAACTATAAAAATACTAAAAATTTCAGTTAAAGTACCGAAAAACATAAAAACCCATAAACCCCTAAAAGCCCCTAAACAACCAAAAACACCAAAAACATCAATAACACCTAAAACTCCTATAAAACATAAGAAATTCGTAAAGGCCTAAAAACCCAAAAATAACATAAAACCCCCAAAACCCCTGAAAATAATAAAAACCCCTAAAATACTTGTAAGCCCCCCAAAACTATAAAACCCTTAACAACCACAAAAAATTCAAACACCCATTAAACCTCTAAAATGTTAAAAACTATAAATACCCATTATAACTATAATAATATCAAAAAATCCATAAAAACACAAAAATACCATAAAACCCCTAAAACTGAAAAAAAATCCATAAAAACCCTAAAACCCATAAAATTCTAAAAATTCTCAAAAATCCCTCACAATTCAAAATACCATTAAACCCCTAAAAAAATAAAACCATAAAAATATTAATAGACATAAAACCCGAAAAATCCTAAAAACTCTAGAAACCATAAAAACTAAAAAACCCTAAAAACCTCAAAAACACTCAAAATCCATTAAAACCAAAAAACCAAAAAAAATCATTCAAAAATCCCTAAAATCATTAAAAACATACAAAACCCAAAGTCCATGGAAACCCCTATTAAAACCTTAAATAACTAAAAACCCTTAATACCAATAAATACCTAAAAATTTTAAAAACCGTAAAATATCTTAAAACCCCTTAAAATCATAAAACCCCCCCAAAACCATTAAAACCCTAAAACCCCAGAAAAACCAAAAAACCCCACTATAGTCCCTAAAACCCATTTAAACCCCAAAAAATGAATACAAAACTAAAAAACCTTATAAACATAAAAAACATAAAAAATCCCAAACACCCAAAAAACCATGAAAACACTAAAAACCCAAAAAAATCCATATAATTCTAAAAATGCAAAAAACACAAAAAACCCAAAAAACCATAAAACCCCTAAAAATTCCTAAAAATACCTAAAAACATTAATGAAACCTTCAAAATCCAAAAACACTTAAAATACCTAAAAAAACTAAAAAACCCTAAAGACCCTAACACCCATAAAAATCCTAAAAATCCCTAAAACCACCAAAATATCATAAAAATCCTAAAAATTCCATAAAATACCAAAAAATGTAAAAACCTTAAATACATTAAAAACACCTATAAAACCATTAAAAAATAAAAAAAATTAAATTTCCTAAAAAACCTAAAAGGCCAAAAAACCCCCTAAAAGCAATAAAACCCATAAAACCCCCAAAACACTCAAACCCTATAAAAACCTAAACAACCAATAAAAAATATAAAAATCCTTTAAACCCTTTAAGTCATTAAAAAATACTAAAAAACCATAAACCCCTTAAGAACACAAAAGAGGGCCTCTGAGCGGCTGCGACTCCCCTACTGAGAGCTCCGACTGCATCCTCCTCCTCGCGTTCCTACTTCCTCCTCCGGCCTCTTTGATTGGCCCGACGCATGCTGGTCCATCCTCGGCTCGGCATTGGCCCTTATTGCTCGTCTTGGTTCTAGTTTCTGGGCATCTGTTCAAGAGTTCCTTCCCTAGCGGTGGATTCGACCCTTTTTTGGTGACAGATATGGCGCTTTTTTGGCATGGTTCTTGCTTGAATCCCTCGGATCATGGTCAGCGTGGCTCGGTCTGCATGTTCCTTGATGACGGACCGTGTTTTGCTCTGGATCTGCCGTTTCTTGGTGATGGATCTGGCAGCGTTCTTGGCCTTTTTTCGGCTCGGGCATGCTTCCGGCGTGGCTGGCTTTGGGTCCCTGGGTTGGCGTCTCCACGGCCGTTTGCTTGGCGTTGGCCTTGGCTGTGACAGTTCTGGCGACATTTTCGGTCAGGTTTTCTTCCGGTGTGGGTTTGGTTTTGAGTTCTAGGATTTGCATTGGTGCTGCTTGGCGTGCTTCTGGTCTCGTCCATCTTGCTTGTGGATTCTCCTGTTCGATTTTGGTGGTTCTTGGTGGTGGCTCCACTGCTGCCCTTGGATTGGCATCAGTTTTGGTGTGCTTTCGGTTCTACGTTGGCTTGCAGGTTGTCCATGTGCGGTTTCTTGGGATTTTGGTATGGTTCATCACCTCCCTAAACTGTCTTGGTGGTGGCTATGGAGCAGCCTGAAGGGGGGAGGTATTGGCTTTGGTCTGGTTATTTTATTTTTATTTCTCATGTTTGATTTGTGGCATGATGCTGCTGTGAAATGGTGCTGGATGAGCATGATTTTGGCTTCTAGATACTAGTTAAGGGGTGTTGCTGGGATGGTTGTTGGGCTGTGATGCTAGTGAAAGTGCTTGTTTTTCTTTGCTGTTGGTTGATGTGCTACTGGTTTTGCGATCTGGACTTTTTGTGGGGCTGGACGATGGCTGCTGCTTGCTGAATGATGGCTGTTTGGTTTGATGGTGATATGTGTTGCTATATGCTTGTTGTGGCTATGATTCTTGATTTGTTGTTGCTGATTGCTAGTGTTGGTTGGATGAGATTTGTGGGTGCTGCTGCTGGTGGGATGTTGGCTTCCGGACTCTGATGGGCTGGACGTTGGCTGCTGCTTGGATGAGATGTGATGTTGCTGATGCTTTAGAGGTGATGAAGTTGTCGTGTATGGTGATAGTATGGCTGCTGCTGGTGTTTGGTTGCTTCATGGTTGTGACTTCTGCTGGATCTTTCTTGTTTCGCTTTGTGTGTCTTTTCTATTTTGATCTTTCTTTTTTTGGGGTCTTTTGCATCTTGGATTTGTAAAGGGATTTTGGGTGTGGGTCTTTTCACCCCTCCCCTCCCTTGTCTGCTGTTTCTTTTTATTGAAATAAAATTCGGGGGGATCAGAAATAGCCTAATCCTCGAACCTTCCTTACCCTTAAGAACACACAAAACCCCTGAAACCCAAAAAACCATAAAAAACTAAAAACCCCTAAAACCTTCAAAATCCAAAATCCATAAAAACCATAAAAATCATAAAAATTCCATAAAAATACCTAAAAATGTAAAAAAAAACTGTTAAATAAGGAAAAACCGAAGAAAACCATAAAATCCTAAAAATAGTTAAAACCCCTAAAACCTAAAAAATGATAAAACCCAAAAAAACCCAAAGAAATCAAAACTATAAAAACCACCAAAACCTTAAAAACCCATAAAACCCAAAAAACAGTAAAAAACTAGAAACATTGAGAACCCATTAAACCCCTAAAAATGTTAAAAAATACTGAAAATGTTAAAAATAAAAAAGATCCCTAAAAATAAAAAACACCCTAAAAACCCCAAAACCCTAAAATTCCCTAAAGACCCTAAAAAAATTAAATCATAAAAATTCCATTCAAATAGAAAAAAAATGTAAAAAACCATTTAAAACAATAAAAAACTGAAGAAATCCTTAAAAACCTAAAAACATAGAGAACTCATAAATACCATAAAAACACCTAAAAACCATAAAAATACTAAAAACCTATAAAATCACTAAAACCCGCTGAAGTCTCTAAAAACCCTTTCATACCATAAAAACATTTAAAAACTCTAAAAACATAAAAACCTAAAAAATAAAAAAAATCCATAAAAACCCCAAAAAACATAAAAACCGTAAAACTCCTAAAACCCCTTAAAATCCATAAAACCATAAAAACAAATAATAATTTGAAAAAAATTCCCAAAAATACCTAAAAATGTAAAAACCATAAAAATGCTAAAAACCCCTATGAAAACCCTAAAAATCTAAAAACACAGAAAACCCCCAAATATATTAAAATATTATAAAAAACCCCTAAAAATCCATGAAATGTAAAAAAACCCAAAATACCCAGAAACCCCCTATGAAAAACTATAAACTTCATAAAATACAAAAAAACCAAAGACCAATAAAAACACTAAAAATACTAAATGACCCAAAAAAACCCTAAAACCCAAAAATATCAAAAAAAACCCTTAAAACCATAAAACCCTAAAACACAAGAAAACCCTAATAACCCACTAAAACTCTAAAATCTCATTAAACCCCAAAAAATGATTAAAAAATATAAAATTCATTAAAACTCCTAATAATCATGAAAAACCCCAAAACCCAAATATCTATAAAAACCCTAAAACCCCGCAAAATCCCTAAAAACCCTAAAAACCCATAAAAAACATAAAAATCCCTAAAATCAATAAGAACGTAAAAATCACTAAAACATTGAAAACCCCATAAGAAAAAAGTTAAAATCTTAGAAGAAAAAACTCCTTAAATCCAATAAAACGTTAAGACCCTAAAATCCCTGAACACCGTTAAAAACCATAAAATCCCAAAACACTAAAAACCATAAAAATCCAAAAAACCATAAAATACCTAACAATGTAAAAACCCTAAAATCCCTAAAAATCATTATATAAACCTATAAACATAAATAAACTTAAAACCCCTAAAAACCATAAAAACCACTGAAAATCCTAAAAATCCACAAAAGTCCCTAAAAACTAGAAACCCCTAAAATCATAAAAGCCCCAAAAATATTTAAAAACCTAAAAATCCATAAAAACTATAAATCAAAACTAAGAATTCATAAATCACTTTAAACCCATAAAAACGTTGATAATAGTAAAAACCCTTGAACACCCTAAAAAATAAAAAAACCATATCAACCCAAAAAATTCATCAAACCCCTAAAATCCCTAAAATCCCCAAAAACCTCAGAATCTATAAAAATATTAAAAATCAATAAAAATCCTTAAAATAACTATAAATCACTAAAAATGTAATAAACCCTATATACCCTAAAAAAGAGTATTAAATACTTAAAAATATAAAAACACTTAAAACATCCAAAAAAACATTAAAAGAATAAAAAACACTAAAAACCATAAAAACCCTTAAAATCTTAAAAATACCTAAAATCCTAAAAAACCATAAAAATCCTAAAAATGCCAAAAACTTTAAAAAAATGTAAAAAACCATAAAAACCCTAAAACCATAAGAAATCCATAAAAACATAAAAACACATGATACCCCTAAAAATATTAAAATGCTAAAAACCCAAAAACCCAAAGAAGACCCAAAAACCCTAAAAAACCTAAAAACCCCATAACCAATTAGAACTCCTAAAACCATAAAATACCTTAACACCCTTCAATCCCATAAAAAATTTAAAAATATGTTTAACCCATAGTATTGTTAAAAAAATCTACCAAATCTTTAGAATTTTAAATAACTAAAAAACCCAAAAAACCCAAAAACCCCATAAAACCCCTAAAATCACTCAAAATCCCTAAAGTCCATAAAAAATATTAATCCTTAAAAACCCCTAAAACCCCTAAAAGGATAAAAACCATAAAAACCATCTAAAAACATTTAAAACCTAAAAAACCATAAAACCCCAAAAAACCCCAAAACACGCTAAACCCCTTAGAAACTCTAAAACACCTAAAAACCCATAATCCCCCTCAATATCCCAAATAACCTTAAACCTATAAAAATCCTAAAATTCCCTAAAAATCCCTAAAAACGTAAAAAATTATAGAATCCTTGAAAACACATTTTGAAAACCTTAAAAACCTAAAAACACTTAAACCCGCTAAAAACATAAAAAATACTAAATCCCCTAAATCCCTTAAAATCCTAAAAACCCTAAAAAACATAAAACCCTAAAAACTAAAAAAAACACTCAAAACTCTAAAAACTCTTTAAAGCCGTAAAACATTTTAAAATACTAAAATCCTATAAAAACCCTAAAAACAAAAAAAACCAAAAACCAAAAAAAAACCATAAAAACCCAATAAACCATAAAATACCTCAAAATTCATAAAAACCCCCAAACCATAAAAATCATAAAAATACATAAAAAATAATAAAAACATAAAATACACTAAAAACATGAAAAACTCCAATGTAAACATTAAAAATATAAAAACATTGAAAACCCAAATAAACATAAAAACCGATAAAAACCCTAAAAACAAAAAAAAACCCAAAAAACCCCCCACGGAATCCCTAAAAAATATAATGGACATAAAAATCCAAATAAATCCCTAAAAATTATTAAAAAAACCAAGAACCCAAAAACCCAGAAAAAAACCCAAAGAAAAACATAAATACCAAAATCCACTCAAAACCCCTAAAACCCCCAAAAAATTAAAACCCAAAAAAACACTAAAAACCCTAAAAAACCATAAAACACTAAAAACCCATGAAAAAAATAAAAAAACGTAAAAATTATAAAAACCCATAAACAACATAAAATTCCACATAAAATCTAAAATACCTTTAAACCCCTGAAAACGTTACAAAACTCTAAAAACCTGAAAACCAATAAATAATCAAAATTCCTTTAAAACCCAAGAGACCATAAAATCCTAAAAACAATAAAAAACCCAAAAATACCGCAACATCCTTAAAATCCAAGAAAACCATAAAAATATTGAACAATATATAAATTCCCTAAAACTCCCTAAAAGACTAAAAACCCCTATAAAACCATTAAAAACCAAAAACACAAAGTCCCCAAAAAACCTACAAATGCCAAAAACGATATAAATACCCTAAACTCCATTAAACCCCTAAAAACTTTAAAAACCCTAAAAACCTGAACACCCCAGTAAAACTTCGAAAAAAATTTAAACCCATGAAAACATTAAAAACACGAAAAATACTTGAAACCCTAAAACTCTAAAAAATCATAAAAATCCCCAAAAATCTATTAAAACCCTAGAAAACTGTAAAACCCCTCAAAAATCCCTAAAATCTCTAAAAACCCTAAAACCATAAATATCCTAAAAATACCTAAAAATGTAAAAAAACAAAAAACCCTGAAATAACCTCAGAATGAATTAAAAACATAAAAAATACTTAAAATGTTAAAAAAATTAATAACAAAAAAATCCATAAAAACCATAAAACCCTAAACAAAAAAAATACATAAAACTCCAAAAACCATAAATATGATAAAAATCCATAAAATACCCTAAAAAAGTAAAAACCGATAAAACCCCTAAGAAAACCTTAAAACATTAAAAAAAATTAAAACCCCTAAAACCTAAAAAAAATATTAGAGCACTAAAAAACCCAAAATATATCCTAAAAACACTGAAAAAACCTAAAAACCCATACAAACCTCTAAAACCTTAAAAAACCTAAAATCCAATAAAACCCTAAATACCACAAAAACCTTGAAAACCCCTCAAATCACAAAAAATGTTAAAAAACTCTAAAAATCTTCTTAACCCATAAAAAACTCTATGAAACCCTAAAAACAAAAAAACCCATTAAAATAATAGAAACCCTAAAACCCTCAGAATCCCTAAAAACCCTAATAATCATAAAAAACCAAAAATCCCTAAAATATGACCAGAAAAAATCATAAACACCCTAAGAAAACCATAAAAACCTAAAAAAATATAAAACACCTAAAAACCAAAAAATACTAAATACCTTAAAACCCCCAAAATCCATAAAAACCATAAAAATCTTAAAATAACCTTAAATATCACTAAAAATCTCTAAAATGTTAAAAAACCAAAAAACCCTAAGAATACCAAATAAATCCATAAAAATATAAAAACAAATAAACCCCTAAAAACGAAAAAAACAACAAAAACCATTGATTTATTTGGTATTCTTAGGGTTTTTTGGTTTTTTAACATTTTAGAGATTTTTAGTGATATTTAAGGTTATTTTAAGATTTTTATGGTTTTTATGGATTTTGGGGGTTTTAAGGTATTTAGTATTTCCATAAAAACCATAAAACCCCCTTAAACCATAAAAAATGCCTAAAAACCCATAAAAACAAAAAACCACTAAAAACTCAAAAAACCCTTTAAACCCCTAAAATGTTAAAAATTATAAAAATCCTAAAAAACCTAAAAAAGTCAAAATAACCAAAATAACCCTTAAACCAATAAAAACTATAAAAACACTAAAATCCCAAATATGTAAATACCATATAAATACTAAAAAATACTAAAAAATCACTAAAAAAATAAAAACCCTAAAATCCTTGAAAGCCCTTACGAAAACCATAAAAACCTAAAAATTGCAAAAACCCTTAAAAACCCTAAAACCCAAAAAACCATAAATATTCCAAAATATAATAAAACCTAATAAAAATGCTAAATTCCTGAAAAATACATAACAACATAAAAACCCCTAAAACCACTATGAAATCTATAAAACTATAATACACATAAAACCCCTAAAAACATAACAATTATAAAAACCCTAAAAACATAAATGATCCTAAAAACCATAAAACTGTTAAAAATAATAAAATCCCTAAATAACATTAAACAACCCTAAAACCCTAAAAACTAATAAAAACTATAAAAACCCTTTAAACACCTAAAAATATTAAAAACATTAAAAGAAATAAATAAATCCTTAAAAACTCAAAAAACCCAAAAAACAGAAAAAACCAAAATAACCAGACAACCTCTAAAAACCCTAAACACCTAACAATCTCTAAAAACAAAAAAAAACCATTAAAACTATAAAATCAATAAAAATAAAAAAAATAAAAACCATGAAAAAACTGCAAAGAAAACAATAAAAAACTTAAAACAATTTAAACCCCCAAAAAACCCAAAATATGCTAAAATCATTAAAATACCCTAAAAACCTAAAAACCCATAAAACCCATCAAAATCTCTAAAACACCTAAAAACCCAATAAAAATACCAAAAAATATTAAAAAAATTCTAAAAACCTTAAATGACCCTAATAAAACCTTAAAAACATAAAAAACACTTAAAACCCCCAAGAAAATCCCAAAAAATCTAAAATCCATAAAAACATAAAACCATAAAACCCCAAAAACACATTAAAAAACATAAAACCCCATAAAAACCATAGAAACCTAATAAAATATCAAAAACCCCTTTAAACCCATCTTTTTTTAAAATAATCAAAAAACCCAAAAAAAATAAAAAAACTCAAAAAACCATAAAATCCAAAAAAAACCCTAAAAATTATAAAACCCTAACAACCCTCAAGACCCACAAAAACTATAAAAACTAAAAACAAGTAAAAAATCCCCAAAAATTCCATGAAGAATCCTACAAAAAAAATAAAAGACCCAGATACACCTAAAAACCCTAAAAACCAAAAAATGCTAAAATCCATAAAAACAATAAAAACACCAAAACCCCTATAAACCCTTAAAATCTGTAAAAATCTTAAAGAAAAAATATAAAATCCAATAAATTCCCTAAAAGTCCCTAAAAACCTAAAACCCCCAAACAATCATAAAAAATTGTAAGAAAAACATCAAAATATAGAAAAACTTAAAACCCCTAAAAAACTAAGAAATGATAAAACCATTAAAAACCATAAAAAGGAAATAAAAACACTAAACACCCTAAAACCCATAAAAACTCCTAAAAACACTAAAATGCCTGAAAACCCATAAAAATCATAAAAACCCACAAAAAACACTAAAAACATTAAAAACCATTTAAACACATAAAAATGTTTTAAAAGCTCCAAAAACCCCAAAAACCCCAAAAACCCAAAAAACCTAAAAATCCCAAGAAACCCTAAAAATCCCCCCAAAGCCCTAAAAATACTAAAAAAAGACCTAAAAATCTCAAAAACATAAAAAACTCTAAAAAACATAACAAAACCTACAAATTTAAAAATATATAAAACCCCTA
This sequence comes from Viscum album, assembly GCA_963277665.1. Taxonomy (NCBI): domain Eukaryota; kingdom Viridiplantae; phylum Streptophyta; class Magnoliopsida; order Santalales; family Viscaceae; genus Viscum; species Viscum album. The sequence goes on from OY728127.1 coordinate 1,960,200,410, forward strand.
AAAACATAAAAAATGATAAAAACAACCCAAAAAAATATAAAAGACTCTAAAACCCTTGAAATCCCTATAAACCCGAAAAATCATGAAAAAAAATAACTAAAAATCCCTAAAATGTAAAAAACTAGAAATATATTTAAAACCCTAAATAAAACCTTCAAAACCTAAAAACACTTAAATCCTTAAAAAACTTACAAAATTCTAAAACCACTAAATAGCACTAAAATACCTAAAAACCATAAAAACCTCTAAAACCCTTAAAATCTTCTAAAAAATCACAAAAACCCACAAAAACCTCTATAAACCCTTTAAACCACTAAAAGAATTAAAATACACTAATAACCCACAAAACCCTAAAAACTAAAAAAACCTAGAAACCCAAAAAACCAATAAAAACCCTAAATTCATAAACCCCTAAAACCTCACAAACTAACTAAAAACCCTAAAAACCATAAAAATTATATATAATCTCTAAAAATCTATAAAAAAATAGAAAAACCTAAAAAACCTAAAAACCCCTAAGATAACCTTAAAACCCTAAAAACACTCAAAACCCATAAAACCCCAAAAAACCCCAAAAAACCCAAAAAATGCAATAATCACAAAATAAACTAAAAAACATAAAAACCCAAAAACCCTAAAATCCCTAAAACCCTAGTAAACCATAAAAATCCAAAAAATCCCTAAAACCTAAGAAACCTAAAAGCATGGAAAAAACACAACAAAACCTCACAAACCTAAAATCCCCTAAAACCCCTAAAACCTCAAAACCTTAAAACAACTAAAAATAATTTAAAAAGATAAAAATCCCTAAAAACCGTAAAACCCCAAAAAACCATTAAACCCCAAAAACCCCATAAAAATATAAAAACTACACTAAAACTCTAAAACCCATTATGAACCATCAAAATGTAAAAAACTCTAAACAAACCTAAAAATACTAAAAACCCAACAAAAACCTTAAACCCTCAAAATCCCTAAAAACACTCAAAATTATAAAAATCCTAAAAATCACTGAAAAATTAAAAATACCTAAAAACATTAAAAATCCCAGCGAAAACATTAAAAACCTAAAAACCCTTAGAACAACTAAAAACCTAAAAATTATAAACCCCCAAAAATTCACTAAAAATAACCTAAAAACCCTAAAAACATAAATAATTCTAAATACTATAAAAAACCCTAAAACCATAAAACTCTAAAAAACCTTTTAAACCCTCAAAATCTCAAACCCCCCCCCCCAAACCCCTAAAATAACAAAAAACTCCACTAAACCCTAAAAATATCTAAAAAACCTAAAAGGTCGTAAAATTCCAAAAAAAAATCCTAAAAAACCCTAAAAGTATGAAAAATCTAAAGAAATCATTAAAAATCTAAAAACACTTAAAACCCATAAAAATCCAAAAAACACTAAAAACCCAAAAACACTTAAAAACCATAAAATACCCTAAAATATTAAAAACCCTAAAAACCCTAGAAAACTCAAAAAACACTGAAAACTTTAAAAATAGTTTAAACACATAAAAATAATGAAAAAACTTTAAAAACCTTAAAAACTGTAAAAAATAAAAAAACCCTAAAACCAAAAACCCCCTTAAATCCCTAAAAACCTTGAAAATATCTAAAATCTCTAAAAACATAAAAATACTAAAAAGTCCATAAAAATATATAAAATTTTTAAAAAAACCTAAAAATATGATAAACCCTAAGAAAAAAATAAAAATATAAAACACTTAAAACCCCTAAAAACATAAAATGATAAAAACCCTAAAAATAGCTAAAAAGACACTAAAAACCCATAAAAATAAAAAAACAAAAAACCATAAAAAACACTAAAACCTATAAAAATCCAAAAAAAACCAACTAAAAACTCATAGATCCATTAAAACCCATAAAAGTTTTAAAACCCTCTAAAAACCTAAAAATCCAAAAATACTCAAAAAACATTAAAAATTCAAAAAACCTTAAAAACAAAAAAACCAAATAATAACCCTAAAATAGTCAAAATCCCTAAAAACCATAAAACCCATAAAAATCCTAAAAATCCCAAAAATCCATAAAATTGAAAAACCTTAAAACCCTAAGAGCCCTCAGAAAACCTTAAAAAACTAAAAACAATTAGAAAACTAGCAAACACTAAAATCCATAAAAAACCTAAAAAACCACAAAACAATAAAAACGATAAAAACCATATCATACCATAGCACCCCATAAAACACCAAAATAAGGGTAAAAACTATAAAAAAAATTTAATCCACTAGAAACATTAAAAAAAACCTAAAACCCTAAAATTCCATAAAACACTTAAAACCAATCAAAATAATAAAAATTAGTAAAAATGTAAAAAACAATAAAAACCCCCTTGTTTCCCCATAGAAATGTTGGCACCCTTGGGATTGATAGTATGGTTTTGAGCATTGTAAAATCATTTACATCATGTTTTCTGTCTATGGATGGTTTCCAAAGGGTTTTGTTCATGGAACTGGAAACACCCATGGGTTCCATTATTCAATATGTTTCATGAACCTACATTCCAAAGGCATATAATTATTGGGAAATGGGACAAAAATGATTATGGACTCACATTGGTTGAGAGGATGAGAGGTCTGGATCACCACACCCTTTTAGGGGAAACTATTTCCTACTTGAGTACTCTATTATTGATTTAAGACATATTCATGAATCCTTTATTAAATACCAAGTATAATTATGACCTCCCTATAATAAAAATAAATTTTTAGAATGTATTTATTCTAAAATAAACTTTCTCTATTTGAGTTTCTCCATTAATGGGTATATCTATATGTATATGTGGTTCTCTATCAATTTTACCCTTTTGTATGCAGACTAGAGATTATTTAGTCCATTATTATTACAATTCTATTTTTAAGCCACGTAGTGGGTGACTCTAAAATTTATCATCGTCCAAGTAGATGGGAGTTGTTTTGATATCAATATTTTACCCATGATATGGGATTCATACAGATCCTTTTGAAAGAAATCAGAAACCGCATAGTTTGGTGCCACATAACAAGACACATCAAATATTTTATGGTCAGGTAATGGGTACCAAACTATGCAGTTTAACATCATGTGAAAGTGAAATATAGGAAAACTATTCCTAGGAAAGGTTTTATGGGGACTTATAATGAAGCCACTTAAGGAACTTGGATGGAGTGTGGCCTCATAAGTCAGTGAAAACCCTACTAGGAATGTACCTTAGAGAAGATTATGGTGAATTTGGTGTTTTGTGTTTGGACCTTAGGAATGATTCCTATCTATCCCACTTGATCATGAATCAAATCACTTTTAGTTAAATTAATTCAAGTATGCATGTATATGGAGGATATCTTGTTGTTTTTCATATAAGGGAATGTATCCCTTTAAGAGTATTTGATATGGTTCTTGGGCTTACACCTAAGAGGAGGCCCATGTGTTTGGAACCATGAGGAATTTTTTTACTCAAGGCGATTTAGAGTTTTGGTTTGTGATTACACCTTGGAGGATGAAAATAATTTTTATAATGATGTTAGGGGATTATACCTAATATAAGGTCCTCAAGATGGATACATGGCATTGAGGACCCATTATTATATAGGCCCTCTGAATGGAGTTTAGAGGACAATCCAGACAATGGATTTCTTATTAAGACATGCAACCGACTATTAATATTACAAGATTGTAACTAAACTCAAATAAAACATGATAAATTCATGGATTGGAGAAACAAAAAGAAGCTAAAGATCTGGAAAACAACACAATCCTTCTTCTTCTAGTGGAAGAGGTCGAGACAATGAGGGAATAAGAAAGGGCTTTGATGTTCCAGTCTCATTTCCCATTTTCATAACCAAGATAGTCACATCTCACAAATCATCTAGATATGACCCATAATATAGGTCATGGGCTTAATCACTGAGGGATTCTTGACTCCTAGTTCCAAATTAATATAGGAATATTATTCACTAATTCTAGTCAAAGAGAAAATGAAGTGTAATCTCCAAGCCCCTCATTGTCTGAAATGAGAGGTCAGTAGTATTATAGATAAGAAGGGGAGAACATAATCACCCTCACAACTACGAATGAGAGGTCAGTGGAACTTCAAAAATGGTTGGGGTCCTCATGAACTAAGGGATGAAAAACTTCACACTCCATAAAGACTATACCTTTCAGAAGGGGGAAGTATGGGACAAATCTCACTAATGGAATGCATAATCGAATGGGAGACATTTTTTTGTGTCTATAACTATATTTTTTCAATTAAAAATGATTCATTGGAGGATTAAATTTGGTCCCCATTATATTAGGGATCTATAAGAATAGTATCCCTTACATTAGTGGCTTGAAAGAAGGATTAGAAGGTGGATCACAAAGGTCAGGGGTGGGAGAGCATAAGGTACTTCGCATAGGGTAGAACAGGGAGAAATTGGAAGTTTTTCATGCAGGGTAGGCTTATGTGAGCTGGATATGCTTTGGGAAATGTACATCCTGGGAAACAAAACATTAGTCAGGCCTTTATCTAGGCACCAGTGGTTTCCATAGGTATCATAAGAAGGGCCTCGCATAGGTCTCATATTTGGGAAGGGACCTTCAAAATATTTCTTGTTAATGAGGGGTAGGGGGACCTTGTATAGGTGTCTAGTTTTTCAAACCCATAAGGGAATTTTATCACAAAACCCCCCTTAGTTCCCTCTTCTCTTAGGTTTTAGAGCTCTTCTGGAAATGTTTTTAGCACCTGGTTAAAGTGGATTCATGATCAAAGCTCCGAGGATTCTTCTAGTTTTATAGTTCATAAAATGACCAGCCTCATGGTCCTATTTATAAGAAAACACATGAACCTAGGTAAATGAATTTTCTCACATGGGTACACTATATTAGTGTCTTAAGAAGGTGTTGTTTTCCCTTCTGGGATACAAAAGTAGGGCTTATGCAAGCCTCTTGTAACACAGGCCTGAGGCATGCATGCAGATTTGGGTGAGTTCTATTGTTACTTCATGGGGATATTCACCTATTTATTTCATGAGGTATCTATCATTAAATTCTTTTATACTCATGTGTAAAATTTTTTTTTAACAAAATCCCTCCTCAGGATTGGATCCTATCGGATGAAGAAGGTCGAGTCCTAAGGTGGAGGGAGAAAATGATTCGTGGTGTCACACATGTATTCATTATAGTTTGTCTATGGAGGCCATATGTGAAAGTATGTAATATAGGTTAACAATGTCTATAAATATAGATGAACACTCAATAAATTATATCTTTCACATTTTATTTCTTATACTAATGTTGTGAAGTTCTTCTGCTATGTATTTTTGCAATTTTAGTTTGTTCTGGACTTCCAGAGGAACACCATTACTCATGCACAAGTTATTAATTTCTGAACCCATCATAGAACCCTGATTGAGTGACTTTATCAAGGTCAATTAGGTGAGATCCATGCATGAGTCACTTGGGTGAGTGACTTGTTCAAGTCACCTGGGTGAGTGACATGTGTGATTCACTTATGTGAGGCCCTTCCCTTTTCCATTTTTTTGAATTTTATAGAACCAATATTTTGTATTTAATTAAAATATAAATGTGTCATTATAGACCTCCAATGCCATCTCTAATAAATTAACATGAACAAACTGCTGCATATTTTTCAAAAAATCATAAAACCGTTGGGCCAGACTACTGTGATCTGCATGACTCCACCCTTCATGACTTAGCGAAGCATATGAATATGTACTAAAAAAGATCCCAAGAAATGATTATGTATGGCTCTACAACCATGGGATTCAAATATATTCATTCATACCAAAGATCCAATGTTACCTTCCAAAGATCAGGTTCAGGGAGCATACCAATTTTTCTATTTCTAATGTATCTTCCAAGGGTGTATTCGTCAAGGAAGGAATGCTTCCTATAGCCTGTGTCATTCCCCATAACCTATTTTACCCATATCATAATCCTCACACCCAAGAATAAAAACATAATTTCTAGGATTAAACCTTTCAAACTTCCATTATAGACCAATCACAAAGATGGAAGGAGGATGAGGACTTTGACTCTAGAGAGGGTGTCAGGCCTGAATAGATGTGCTCATACAAGGTTTACCAAACCTAAGTAGTATTTAAGAATGAGCATCAAAATTTTAACATTTATGAGGCCATTTGTGTGGCACTGACACAAGTTTATAAGTACCTACACATAATCCCTAAAATACTAATCTGATGTACCCCTCAGATGAATTTTTTCCATCTGATGCATGTTGAAGATGGCATTATCCTTTGGGATATTTACAAAATCTATATAGACACTATACATGGAGAATTATATGATAATTTTTTACCACCTAATTTAAGTGTGATGACATAGAAAGGCCACTGACCATGGCCCATAAGCTATTGAACATAGCTTATAAAATTAAGAAGGGTGACCCTCATATGATTGGAAACATTCATTTTAAAGTACGGATAAAGGAATTCCATGAACTAGAAGTATAAGGTCCTACATTCCAATTCCCAATGGGATGCACTAAATTAGATATCCAGAGAATTCCTTGATGATTTTTTCCTACCTTGGATTAAGGCTAGTATCACAGGTGGTGCTAGAAAGTGAATCCTGAGGATTTTGTGAGGACCCACCTGGCCGAATTTCTTGAATTGGGGATAAGCACCTACCTAATGTTGGTCCATGAATCCAATGATAGTGAGATACCAGGGACATTTATTCTCGGAGCTAAACTAGAATAAGAGAGCCACATAGTTTTGATTCTCCTGTTCTAGAAATGACTACCACTGTTTATTGAATGTGTACACCAAGAAGGCCCCATTCTGAATTTCAATTCCATTTCAAGTGATATGGGGATTGATAGTAGTTCACTTCAGTTCTTACACTGTGCTTAGAATAGATTAAGTTCATGAAGGATGATTTTCCCCATTCATTGAGTATCTTTCCAGAATCCATCCTTTATCCCTGAACTGTGAAGAAGCCCAGATGATTATGAATATATCATGAGAGTTAAATATCTTTCCATTTGGTGATCCTCTTACATGGATCACCTAAAACCCCTAAAAACCCTAAAATACCCTAAAAGAACCAAAAACCAAAAATTCCATAACAACAATAAAACCCCCTAAAACCCATAAAACCCTAAAAAATCTAAAATCCCTAATAAACCACTAAAAAATATAAAACAAATTTAAGGCCCTAACAACATTAGAAAAACTAAAAAACATAAAAAAACTCAAAAACCCAAAAAACCCAAAAAAACCCAAAAACCCCTGAATGACCCTAAAACCCTAAAACCCCATGAAATCCCTAAAAACCCTAAAAAACATTAAAATAATAAAAACACTAAAAATTCCTAAAAATGTAAGAAACCCTAAAACCCCAAAAAATGCCTTTGAAAAACCTAAAAACCTAACAAACACTTAAAATTCCAAAAAAAACAAAAAAACACTAAAAACCTAAAAACCTTATATACCATAAAAAAATGAAAACAATTAAAAGCCTAAAAAGAAGAAAAAATCTAAAACCTCTATAAACTCTAAAAACCCATTAAACCCTTATAAACATTAAAAAACTCTAAAAACTCTAAAAATCCATAAAAAATTAAAAAACCCAAAAAAACCCAAAAATTTAAAAAAACCATAAAACCCCTAAAACCCCAAATATATTAAAAAAACCACCAAAATATCTAAATACCATAAAAAATAAAATATGAAAAAACCCAAAAATACATAAACATAAAAACCACTAAAACCCCTGAAAAAACCTAAGAAACCCATATAGTTAATTAAAACTTATAAAAAACTACAAAATCAAAAAAATACTAAAAAAACCTTAAAACCCTAAAAAACACCTGAAAATCCCAAAACTCCAAAAAACCATAAATTCATTAAAACCCTAAAAATCCCAAAAAAATATGTAAAAAAAACAAACACTATGAAAACCAATAAGAACATCTTAAAAACCCAAAAACATTTAAAATTGTTAAAAAACCTAAAAAAAACTAAAAACCTAAAAATACCTAAAAATAATAATAAAAACCCTAAAACCACTAAAAACCATTAAAACACCTAAAATCCATTAAAACCCCTAAAATACCACAAAAAAATCTATCTACCATTAAACCACTAAAAACATTAAGAAACTCTAAAAACAATTAAAAACTTTAAAAACTCAATAGACACGAAATACCTTAAAAATCATTTAAACCCCTAAATACAAAAAAAAATAATAAAAATCCCTAAAAAGTAAAAAACCATAAAACCCTAAAAGCAAAGAAAAAAACCATAAAACCTAAAACACCCTAAAAACCTCGAAAAACCTAAATTACGCTAAAATCCCTAAAATACTCTTATATTACCTAAAATTCCCTAAAATTATAGAACACCTAAAAACCAAAAAAAACCAAGTAAACCCATAAAAATACTAAAAACAACTAAAACCCTTTAAACCCCAAAAGACATTAAAAAATAATAAAAATCATAAAACCCCTAAATTACTCAAAAAACCATAAACCCCCAATAAAACCATAAAACACTAAAAACCCTAAATACACTAAAAACCCCAAAACCACAAAAAACCCAAAAGCCACACAAATGAAAAAAATCCCAAAAAATCCCTACAAATATAAAAAACCGGAGAAAACCTAAGAAAACCATAAAAAACTAAAAACACATAAAAACACAAAAAACACTAAAAACCGTAAAAACCAAAATAATCCCTAAAACACCTAAATACCGTAAAAACCCCTAAATACATTAAAAAAATAAAAAATCTAAAAAACCCTAAAACTCACTAAAATCTCTTAAAACCATTTACAACCTAAAAACATTAGAAAACTATTAAAATCCAAAAAAACCATAAATAACTCAAAAAACACAAAAACCACAATAAACCATAAAACCCCTAAACGCCTCAAAATCCCCAAAACCCCAAAAAATCATACAAAATACCTAAAACACCAAAAAATATAAAAAATCTAAAAACCCTTGAAAAACATTTAGAAAACCATAAAAATCAAAAAACACATAAAACCCATAAAACCCCTAAAAATGCTAAAAATCCTGAAAACCCCAAAGAACCCCTAAAACCCTAAAAAAATCAAAAACTCTAAAATCCCTAAAAACTATAAAAATCCTAAAAATTACATAAAAATAAATAAAAAAATAAAAAAAATAAAACCCAATAAAGCCCCTAAGAAAACCTTAAAAACCTAAAAACTGAAAAAACCCATTAAAATCTAAAAATTATAGGAACCCTAAAAGACTAATAGACGATAAACCCCTAAAAACCAAAATAACCATAAACACCCCTAAAATCAATAAAATACACATAAAAACCATAAAACCCACTAAAATCATTAAAACTCTTTAAACCCCTAAAAACCGAAAAAAATCTAAAAAAACAAAAAAACACTAAAAAACCAAAATACACTAAGAAAAAAAACCCTTAAAACCCAAAAAACCTTTGAATATAGAAAATCTCAAATAACCTTGAAACCATGAAATCCCTAAGAATCATATGAACCGTATATAATAATAGAAAAACATAAAAATCATAAAAATCCCAAAAAATCATATAAAATCCTAAAACCTTGTAAAACCCTAAGAACACCTTAAAATATAAAAACACTTAAATCATCTAAAAAGAGAAAAAATGATAAAACCCCTTAAACCCACTAAAATCATTAAAAACCCTAAAAACATCAAAATACCTAAAAACCATAGAAACCAAAAAAACCTAAAATATCTATAAAAATTCCTAAAAACTGAAAAAACCTAAAAACTGAGAAAATACTATGAAAGACTTAAAAACCTAAAAACACTTAAAACACATAGAAAACCTAGAAATTATAAAACCCCTAAAATCTGTAAAAGGCCCGAAAACCCCGAAAAACCCCTAAAACCATAAGCACGATACCCCCTACTGACCTTAAGAGCCAGTCCATCGCAGCATGTATTCCTCAGCTGGAAGAGTTTGGGGCCCATATCCTAGCTGAAGCTCTTATTCAAATCCAGCGTTATGCCTTTGTAGACTCTGACATATTGATCTGGAAACCCAACCTGGTTGGCCGACTAAATGCAAAGGATTATTATCAGTACAACTATGCTAGGGGATCCCCTCCCCTAGCCTGGCACTCCAAATTTTAGAGGAATTTCATCCCTCCCGCCATCCATCTCCTTCTCTGGAAAATATGGAAGAACCGAATGCCAATGTAGTACTAGTTGCAGTAAGATGGGCACTGTCTTGCCTTTGTATGTCTCCTCTGCCTAGGCGCGGAAGAATGTTCTCAACACACCTTCCTTCAATGCAGATTTAATGAAACAATTTGGGACTACTTACAACAGATATCTAGGCTCTTAGCCTTCCAGGACAAGACTCTTTTCGAACTCCTGGGTGACCTGTCCAACTGGTATTACAGTGAAGAAGTCGGAAATCTCTTGATGGTTGCTGTTTCTACCACTATTTCGTATATTTGGACCTCTCGGAATGCAATTTCATTCAATAAGAAACGAATCTATATTCATGGCGATGCGGTGATGATCCACAGGGCTGTCAATGTGGCTTCCTGCATTCAGACAGGCTCTATGGTGAATGATGTTAGTGAGCTCATCATTAATCGGTTTCTTGGCGTCTCTGGTAGGACCAAGAAGCCATTGTTCCCCATGTTTATTTGATGGATCCCTCCACTCTCTTCTTTGATTACGGTTAACGTGGATGGTGCTTATCTGGGTGTGCCAGGCCCTGCTGGGTGTGGTGGAGTTTTTTTCACCTATCGGGGCTTCATCAAAGGATGCTTCCAACACTTCATTGGTGACGGGTGTTCCCTTGAATATGAACTATGGTCCACGATTAAGGCAATTGAGTACGTTGTCAGTTTTGGTTGGAGCTTCCTGTGGATTGAATCTGACTCCATGTTGGTCATGAATGCTCTTAAGAACAAATCTAGGTGTGTTCCTTGGAGGGTCCTCACCCAATGGATGGAATGTCTCACCATGTGTCAGAGGCTGAATCTCACTATGACACACGCCTATCTGGAAGTGAATGCGGTAGAAGATTCCCTTACCAAGCAGGCTATTGTGGAGAGGTGCTCTTTGCGGTCCTTCATTGACACACCCTCCGACTCTTTGTTTGTGGTCTCTGACTTATGGGGTGAGACACACACCCAATTTTGTAACCCCCCTTATATAACTCTGTTAGATTTTTTGTTTTTTGTATAATATTTGGGGGACCATGCCTACCTGGTCTCATGACTTCCATGCCCTAAAACCGTAAGTACTCCTAAAACCCTTAAAACCCCATAAAACCATACCTTCTAACTCTAAAAACACTTTAATCCCCTTTAAATGTTATCAAACCTAAAAAACATTAAACCATAAAAACTCAAAAAAACCCTAAAATCCCAACCCCCCCAACCCAAAAACACCTCAAAGAACCTAAAACCCATCAAAATTCATAAAAAACATAAAAACCCCATAGAAATACTATAACATCCTAAAATTCTCAAAAAATGTAAAAAATATGAGTAGCCTTGAAAAAACATATGAAAACCGATGAACAATCAAAACCTATTACAATCCTAAAAGTTTCTAAAAACCCTAAAACACCCTAAAAACCTAAAAAAATTCTAAAAACCCTCAAAATCCCTAAAACTCTAAAAACAAAAAAATATTAAAAATCCATTAAAATCTCTAAAAATTTCAGAACCACTAAAAAACTGTGAAAACCTGCAAATCTCAAAATCATTAAATCCCCTAAAAACTCAAAAAATGATAAAAATCATAAGAAACCCTAAAAACCACTAAAAACCTGAAAACCCCAAATAACCATAAAAACCCATAATGTCCTTAGAAACCTAAAATTTCTAAAAACTCTTAACCTCCTTTCAGCACCTAAAAATCTTAGGAACACTTAAAACCCTGCAAAACTCTAAAAAACTCAAAAAAAACAAAAAAATATAAACAGCCTAAAGACACTAAAAACAATAAAAAAAATCCCTAAAACACCTAAAAACCTTAAAATTCCTAAATACCCTAAAATCCCCAAAAAATGCATAAAAACCCAAAAAACCTTGAAAAGACCTAAATAACCTTAATAATTAAAAAAACCTAAAACCCCTAAAAAATAAAACTCCTAAAAATCCTTAGAAACCCTAAAAATAATAAAATTCATAAAATATACATAAAACTTAAAAATTCATAAAATCAGTGAATATCTTTAATAAAACAATTAAAACCAAGAAACACATAAAACCCCCAAAATCCTAAAATACAATAAATACCTTAAAACCACTAAATTGACCCAAAAGATCCCTAAAAACAATAAACCCCCTAAAACTATAAAAAAATACAAAAACAATATGAAAACAAAAAAACAACCATTAAATACCATTAATCCCCTAAAAATGTTAAAAAACTCTAAGAACCCATAAAATCCAAAAAATACTCAAAAAATCCCAAAAAACCCAAAATAACCATAATAACTAAAAAACCCTACAAAATTCACAAAATCCATAAAAACACTAAAAATATATAAAAATTCCAAAAAAGTAGAATACCCCAAAACCCTGTAAAACCTTAATATACCATTAAAAACCTAAAAATACTTAAACCCCCCTAAAAAACCTAACAATTACATAAACACAAAAATCTTAAAAGACTAAAAAATCCATAAAAATTGTAAAAATAATAAAAAACAGTAAAAATCCCTAAAAACCCCTAAAAATTAAAAACCCTAAAACTCTGAAAATCCATAAGAATACCTTAAAAACGTAAAGTCACATAAAATGTCAAAAATCCCTAAAACACTAAAACACCAAAATTGACTCTAGAACCCCTAAAACCCATTAAAAACCAAAAAACCCTAACAAACTTAAAAACAAAAAAACCATAAAACCTAATAAAAACTATAAAAATCCTTTAAAACCCTAAAAATGTAAAATACACTAAAAACCATAAAACCCATAAAAACTCAAAAAAAAAACTCTAAAAACCCACAAAATCTCTAAACATCCAAAAAAACCCTCAAAATCCCTAACACCCCCAAAAACATGAAAATTCTAAAAATACCTAAAAATTCATCAAAATTTAAATAAACACAAATAACCTGAAAACCCTAAGAAAACCCTAAAAACATAAGATCTCATGAAACCCCTAGAAAACTAAAAATTCTAAAAACCCCAAAACACCATAAATACCCCAAAACCCCTAAAACCAATTAAAATCACTAAAAACCATACAAATTATAAAAAAATCCGTAAAATCTAAAAAACATAAAAAACCCTAAAAACCCTGAAAATCCATAAGAAATCATTAAAATCCCTAAATAATTAAAACACCTAAAAACCCTAAAAAAATATAAACTGTAAAACCTTAAAACACCCTAAAAACAACTAAAATTCAAAAACCCCTTAAAACCATTAAAAACCAATAAATACCATAGAACCACTTAAAATCTATAAAAACTCAAAAAAAAAACACAAAAAAAAACCAAAAAACCAAAAAACCCCAAAAGAACCCTAAAAACCTAAAAATCCATAAAATCCTAAAAAAACCGAAATATCCCTAAAAACGTAAAAACCAATAAAAACCTTGAAAACCCCAAAGGAAACCATAAAAACCTAAAAACACTAAAAAACTCTAAAAATTCTAAAAAAGACATAAAAGACCCTAAAACCCCTAATAACCCCTAAATCCATAAACACCCCTAAAAACCATAAAAACCCCAAAAAATCCAAAAAGGCTCACTAAAAACTCTAAAAAACATTTAAACACCAAAAACATTACAAAATATAAAACCATAAAACCCTAAAAATTAAAAAAAACATTTAAAACCCAAAAAAAGTCCACAAATACCCTAAAACCCCTAAAAACTATAAAACCCCTCAAAATCCCTAAAAACCTAAAAACTATATATATCAATAAAAATATCCAAAAAAGTCAAAAATCATATAAACCTTTAAAAACCCTGGAAAGCCCTAAGAAGACATTGAAACAAATAAACACATAAAACCCTGAAAAAACACTAAAAACCACTAAAACCACTAAAACCTTAAAAATCCATAAAAACCCTAAAAACTATAAAAATCCTAAAAAAGCCAAAAAATTCCATAAATACTTAAAAAACCCTAAAACCATGAAAACCCATAAGAAAAGCATAATAACCTAAAAACAATTAAAACCCTAAAAATGAGTAAAAACTTAAAAACAGTAAATAAGACAATAAAATCCAGAAAAACCCTTAAAAACAACATTCATTGGACCTTAAAACCCATAAAACACATAAAACCATAAAAACCTAGTAAATCCATAAAAAAAATTAAAACTAAAAAAATGTTAACTTTTGTTAAAAACACTTCAAAACCCTATAAAACACCAAACAAATAATATATATTCAAATAAAACCATAAAACCCTAAAAATAGTAACCCCCCCCCAAACACTAAAATCCCCTAAAATGTATAATAAAACATAAAAATCTAAAAAAATCCCTAAAATCCCTAAAATCCCAAAAAAACGTAAAATCCCCTAAAAACCCAGAAAAAGCCTAAGAAAATCTTATATACCTAAAACAATTGAATCCCATAAAAACATAAAAAAATAAACATGAATAACCCTAAAAACCTTAAAAACTCCTAAAACCCCTATGAATCCCTATAAACTCTCAAAATCCCTTAAAACCATAAAAACACATAAAAATCCTAAAAAATAACTAAAAATATCAAAAAACATAAAAAACCCAAAAAACCCCAAAAGACGAAAAAAACCTAAAAACACAAAAAACCTTGAATAAACTAAAAACACCAAGATCTATTAAAATGTTCATAAAATACCTAAAACCTCATAAAAACCATAAAACCCCTAAAATCATAAAAATCCCTAAAACCCAGAAAAATCATTAACAACTACTAAAAACATTAAAAAATCTTTAATCCCATAAAAAAAAAGAGACATTAAAAACCCTAAATAACTCAAAAAACCCCTTAATCTACAAAAAACTAAAACAAACCCTAAAACCCTAAAAATACTAAAAGACCCTAAAAACAATAAAAATCCTAAAACAACCATAAAAATCTCAAAAAACGTCCCTAAATACCATGAAAACCCTTAACAAATCATCCATACCCTATAAACACTTAAAACCCCTATAGACCCTCAAAAATGCTAAAAACACTAAAACCCTAAAAACCCTAAAAATCCAAAAACCGATAAAATGCCAAAAAAATTACTAAAAAAAATAAAACCCATAAAAATAATAAATATTCTAAAAACCTGTTAAATTAGTAAACATGTTAAAAAATCTAAAAACCTCTAAAAAACTAAAAAACCAAAAAAAAAACCCTAAAAACATAAAAACCATAAAACCATAAAAATCCTAAAAACCCTTAAAAACCATAAAACCCTCAAAATCCATAAAACCCCTAAAACCATAAAAATTAAAAAAAAACGTAAAATCAGTAAAATTTAAAAAACCAAAAAAAACACTAGTAAAACCATAAGAAAACCTCAAAAACCAAAAAACTATTAATACCCCTAAAACCCTAAAAACTCTAAAACCCCTAAAACTCCAATAATCCATAAAAACACTAAAAATCCCTAAGAACCCTAGAAAAAACCTAAAAATAATTAAAATCCAAAAAAATACCTAAAATGAAAATAATCCTAAAACCTAAAAAAAACCTTAAATAGAACATAAAACCTTAAAAACATTAAAATCCCATAAAAATCTAAACACTCTAAAGAACTTAAAATGAACTTAAAAACCATAAAACAACATAATTTTTTTAAAAACCCATAAAACAATACAAACCCGAAAATACCCTTAAAAACTCATAAACCTATTTAAATCTTCAAAAACTATAATAAACTCAAAAAATTTAAAACCCCAAAAAAACACAAAAAATCAAGAAAACCCAAAAAACCAAAAAACAACAATAAAAACCATAAAATTCCTAATAAATCCCAAGAAATTTCTAAAAATGCAAAACCCAAAACCCTAAAAACCCCTATGAAAAGCATAAATACCCTAAAATTTTTAAGACCCCAAAAAACCTTGAAATCCTAAAAACACTAAAACACTAAAATCAATAAAACAATCAAACCATAAAAAACCTAAATGCCCTAAAATCCCTAAAAACATAAAAACCCCATAAAACCCTAAAAACCCCTAAAAACCCTAAAAACTGAAAAAATAAAATCCATAAAAACTGAAAAAATACTTAAAACCCTAAAACATTAAATGTCCCTAAAACCCCTAAAACCCATAAAATTACTAAAAATAAAAAAGACACCTAAACCCCATAAAAATATGAAAACCCACTAAAAAGTCCAAAACCCTTTAACCCCAAATAACATTAAAAAAAATAAAATTTTATAAACCCAAAAAACCCTAAACCCCCTAAAAATCCCTAAAACCCTAAACAACAATAAAAATCCTAAAAATCCCTAAAAATCTGTAAAAACATAAAACCCCTAAAACCATCAAAATCCAATGAAAAACATAAAAATATAAAAAACATAAAACCCCTAAAAATATCTAAAACTCTAAAAACCATAAATATCAATAAAACCTCAAAGGCCCATAAAATACCTATAAAACCTAGAAACCATAAAAATACAAAAAAAAAATCTGTTAAAGTACCTAAAAACATAAAATCCTACAAACCCCTTGAAAACCCCTAAACAACCAAAAAATCATAAAACACCTAAAACTACTATAAAACATAAATAATTCTTAAAGCCTTAAAACCCAAAAGACCATAAAACCCCCCAAACCCCTGAAAATCATAAAAACCCCTAAAGTCCTTTTAAACCCATAAAAACCCTTAACAACCACAAATTACTCAATAACCCATTATTCCCCTAAAACGTTAAAAACTCTAAAAAACTTTATAACTTTAAAAAACTCAAAAAACCCATAAAAACACAAAAAAAATAATAAAACCCACAAAATCCATAAAAATCCTAAAACCCATAAAATTCTAAAAAGTATAAAAAATCCCATAAAATTACTAAAACCATTAAAACCATAAAAACAACAAAAAAACCTTAAAAACCTTAAAACTCATAAAACCCTAAAAATCCTAAAAACTCTAGAAACCATAAAAACCCAAAAACCATAAACACCTTAAAAACACTCAAAATCCATTAAAACCCTAAAACCATAAAATTCATAAAAAAATCCCTAAAAATCATTTAAAACACAAAAAACCCCAAATTCCATAGAAACCCCAATTAAAACCTTAAATACCTAGAAACACTTAAAACCAATAAATACCGAAAAATGTTAAAAACCATAAAAGATCCTAAATCCCCTTAAAATCATAAAAACCCCCAAAATCATTAAAACCCTGAAACACCAAAAAATATAAAAAAACACACTAAAGACCATAAAAACCCTTTAAACCCCAAAAAATGAAAACTATACTAAAAACCCATAAAACCCGAAGAAACATAAAAAACCCAAAACACCCAAAAAACCATGAAAACACAAAAAACCCTAAAAATCCATATAATCCTAAAAACCCCCAAAAACCTAAAGAACCATAAAAACCTTAATATTTCCTAAGAATACAAAAAACCCTAATAAAACCTTTAAAACCGAAAAACACTTAAAATCTATAAAAAAAACACTAAAAACACTAAAAACCCCAAAACCCATAAAAAGTCTAAAAATCCCTAATACCACCAAAATATCATAAAAATCCAAAAAATTCCATAAAATCCCAAAAAAATGTAAAAACCCTAAAATTTTAAAATCACCTATAAAAACCATAAAAACATTAAAACAATTAAATTTTCTAAAAAAACCAAA
The DNA here is from genome assembly GCA_963277665.1 of Viscum album. Classification (NCBI taxonomy): domain Eukaryota; kingdom Viridiplantae; phylum Streptophyta; class Magnoliopsida; order Santalales; family Viscaceae; genus Viscum; species Viscum album. The sequence goes on from OY728127.1 coordinate 1,960,218,208, forward strand.
AAAACCCTAAAACTAATAAAACCCATAAAAACCATAAAACCCTAAAAACCTATAAGAAACCTAAAAAACCAATAAAAAATATAAAAACCCTTTAAACCCCTAATGACATTAAAAAACACTAAATAACCATAAACACCTTAAGAACACAGAAAACCCCTAAAACCCAAAAAAACATAAAAAACTAAAAAACTAAAAAACCCTCAAAATCCCAAAGACCATACAAACCATATAAATCATAAAAATTCCATAAAAATACTTAAAAATGTAAAAAAACGTAAAACAAGAAAAAACCAAAGAAAACCAAAAAATCCTAAAAATAGTTAAAACCCCTAAAACCTAAAAAATGGTAAAACCCTAAAAACCCAAAAAAACTCAAAACGATAAAAACCACCAAAACCATAAAAACCCATAAAACCCCAAAAAACCATAAAAAACATTAAACATTGAGAACCCATTAAACCCCTAAAAATGTTAAAATAATACTAAAAATGTAAAAAAAATCAAAAAGAACCCTAAAAAGCCCCAAAAAAATTAAAACCCTAAAAATCCATAAAAACGCTAAAAATATTAAATCTTAAAAATTCTCTAAAAATAGAATAAAATGAAAAAAACCCTTGAAATCATGAAAAAACTGAAGAAAACCTTAAAAACCTATTAACAGAGAGAACCCATAAAAATCCTAAAAACTATAAAAACCCAAAAACCCTAAAAATAATAAAAACACAAAAAACCCATAAAACACTAAACACCTATAAAATCACCAAATCCTCAAAAAACCATTTCATCTAATAAAAACATTTAAAAACTCTAAAAACATAAAAACTTAAAAAATAAAAAAAATCCATAGAAACCCAAAAAACCATAAAAACCGTAAAACCCCTAAAATCCCTCAAAGTGCATAAAAACCTAAAAAACAATAATAATATGAAAAATATCCCAAAATACCTAAAAATGTAGAAACCCTAAAAACACTAAAAACCTATTTGAAAACCCTAAAAATATAAAAAACATAGAACCCTTAAATATAATTCCATGTAAATATATCTTGATGCTACTTAAGAAAAAAGTTATATACATATTCTTCCTCAGAATACATTGTCTCACTGATCAATGTCAGTCATGGGTCCTTCTCTATACCTAAATCTATTTTCCTAAGCTCATAAATGGTGGTAGAGATGCTTTACACAAATATTGGAAGGTCATCCCTCAGGCCTTCCTCCTCCTCTTCTTGCTCCTTCACTTCCTCCTCCACCTCTTCCTTTTCCTTATGGGGAGTTGGTGATAATGAAAATTTCTTGAGGTTATGAGATGAGTTAATATTTGGATATCTAGGAGATAAAGAAGCTTCTTCTAAACTATATGATGATGTGGGGTATCTTTGAAGCTATAAAGGCGACAAAACTGTCATGTATTTAATATCTTAACTCTCTCATGGTGACATGAAAACTCCTTTAGATTTATACAATTAATCATAGATTAATTAAAGCTCAGGCGATAAAATTATAGTGTTTTCATCTGAAATACTACCACTATCTGAAGAGTTTAAAACTTCTTCAGTGCTATTGGGATTAGTAGTCATTACTGATTTCATAAAATTTAAAAAAAAATCTGGAATTTAGTTGCAAGCCTTCAATATGATTGATGGTCAACACATACTATTTAGAGAGCTTCTTGATGGGACTGAACAGGGTTATTTCTTGACCATTCGGGGGAATGATTCGATCAAAATTCTCTATCATGGGATACTTTCCTTCCCTATGGTAGAATACCACCTTAGTGAATTTAAATTTATAAGATTCGAATGGAAATTTATCACCAAGAAACATCCCGTTTTGACAGTTAATTCATTAATTGAGACATTGATGGTTTGAAATGGGGATTGTCATGTGATGATGTAACTAGAGCCTTCCCAAAATAACGTTGATTGTCATATGATTCAAAAGAAAAAAAATTTGGATTTAGATATGAGATCTATGAACTGGGTCATCATCATGGTTGTTGTAGGATGATTTTTCTCTCCCATATCATAACCTAGTATAATTATAGAGGATGAACAAAAGTGGATCTCACTATAACCCAATCAAAAAAGTTTTCATATTATAATGAGGATGAATCTGTATCCATTTTCAATACAATCTCATTGGAAATCAACATCGTTTACCCTTCCAGAAACCAAGAAGGGTGTGATGTTTCCATGTATAATGACATCTTGGTATTTCTCCATGAATGAAATGAAAGAGACGAATTCTATAGAATTAATAACATTATGATATAATTTAGCAGTGGAAACCTCATCATCAAACTCTCAAGGTATCAAAATAGCCTCTATGAGCACTTCACAGAGGTCTTTTGACAATATAAGAGTATTTGGAATTGATAGCCTGACCGGCACCATAGAAAATTTAATTTGAATGAAATACATATGAGAAATATTTATGAGACGTATTGAATAAGTATTATCTTTTGAATTCAATTTAGGGGCCTAATTACATGATGTTGGAAGATATTCCCTTAAAACATGAGTTGAAAAAATTTCTGTATTTTGGTTGTTAGGCCGAGTAAGTCTACCTACTCACCTAGGTTGATTAGGAAGTTGCATATCCCATTCGATATTCTAGGAAAATCATGTTAATGAGACTCTTAGAATAATGGGGGAACATTTCCACCCCTTATGCGCCCACTATAGGTCCTTCCCATAAGTTTCGATATCATAAACAACTTGCATATGGATGGGGAAAAATGTTTATTTCTGCTGCACCCGCATATTCACCCATATCCTCCGATCTAGAGACATTTTCCTCTAATTCCCCAATTGTATGTAGGGAATTTATATTTTTGGATATATTCATCATAATCAAAAGGATCCATCAAGTGAATAAAGTTAATTGAACTGGACATTAACTCCTCATCTGATAAAGATTTCATCTGGTGAGCCGACAATGAGGTTACCATTTGGTGGGGTGTCTCCCATTCTCTTAGGATTTTAGTCATAAAGTCTAAGATATTATTATAAAAAAATTTACTTGGAAGGATCTTATCTTACTATGTTTGTTTCCTTCCCATAGACCCATGTTGGTTTTTATAATACTATCCTTTAGAGGGATGTAGTGTTGATAGAGTCGACTTTTCCATAGAAGAAGTTGGTGGGGGAATAATTGTTTGCTTCAACTATGATAGAAGAATAGAAACAGTTTGGTGGTTGTCTTTATAACTATCCAATCACTAAATTTATTCATTTCTTTGTTGTTAAATTCATTCCATTCACTCCCCCTTTGGATTGGCAGCATAAATCCACGCTACTTGCGTGGGTGGGTTTCCCAACATCACTTTATTAGTGTCCAATGTTTTTTGTAGGATGAATTTAAAAACAAATAATTAATGGATGGTGTTCCTAAATGTTTAGTGGAAGGGGAAATAGTTTTGGAGATCTTCAAGACCACACTGGTCATGCCTCTTGGGATTCAAAAACATAATCAGGTTGTTCTCTATAAATAAGATGATGTAGCCAAGGACATGATCATATTGGAATGAATAAACTTTGTTCTTTATATCCTTGAAATATTTTCACCTTTTCTTCATTTTATCATTCTTATGAGTGGTAATTGTTTCAGATGCTTAGTAGGCTAAATGATATGGTGTGATATTTGTTGATGGAGTGTGTGTAGGGGATATATTATGTGTTCTAGTGGTAGCCTCTACATTTCCTATTATCTTCCCCTAAGGGGATGGAAGTACATTGGACTTATCCTTAGTTTTTGAGATGGTGTCTTTTAATATTTGATAAATTATTGAATGATCTCAAAATGCTGATGTATGTTTAACAATGATGATCAGTGTGTGTAACTCGTCATGATGTTTCTCTATGAATATGGGAAAAAAATCTTGAGGATACTATATGATTAGGTAATTTGTAAAACCCTTCTAAACAAAAATGAAATATGAGAACCTCTCAATATCCAATTGTTTTTAGTTTTAGATTTTAAGTAATTTTTTATTCTAAATAATTAAGATTGATTTTAAGGAACAATACCGGTAAATATATTCCCATCCTACAATTGACCAAGCTTAAAAACCGGTGTACCTTTCAAAGGATGGTCCCTATAGTGTTATCATAAAAAAACCTTAGTTTTATTGCATAATTATTATGAAGGGGCACCCATTATGGGATCAGAAAGGGAAAAAATGAATCAAATGTAACTCTAGGTCCCCCAAGCCATTTAAAATTGAAAATGTAGGGTTCCCAAAATTTGGTGGGGGAGAGGGTGGATTATCCCATTCGGGGTAAATCTTCTTTTCCAGTTCTACCGACACACATCACTCCTATATAACTTCTAACCAACCCAATAAAGACTCAATGGTATTGATGAGACCTTGGAGAATTTCTAGTTTAGTAGAAGCTTGAATAGGAGAAACAATTGGTAGGGTCAACTGTAGTGGCTCTGCTAGTATCATCCATGGGTAACCTATAGGGGAAGGTCATTGAGGATCTTCCTGGAACTATTATGGTTGTGTTCCTAATGGAGGTAACATCTGATCTACTATCATGGGTTCCAAATATAATGGTTTCATGAAACCCACATTGATTTGATGTGGAGAATCCATTTCTATTGTGGGGATGAAGCCTCTTTGTTGAGGTATTCGATTTGGGAGCATGAGATGAGGTTCTTCTTATAGAACATATCTTGTAGGGATATTTCCTTGGATTAGTTATGTATTTATTTTTCTCAACTCCTTCATTTCTTCCTCCACATATGTGAAAATTTCCACCAGTGTGAGGAGTTCATCCCCTTTAAGAGGAGGGTTAGTTAATTCTTTTATGTTAACCTTTTCCTTTGGTGATTCTCATGTGTAAGAACTTGAACATTCAAAGGATTTCCCAAAGTCCTAGCGATCATCTAGTTATAGGTTGTCACACCTCCTTGAATGGTTTCAGTGTGGACCATATTATGAACCAAAACTCCTTCCTCCTACTCCTCTGTATTGACCTCAAGTTTTGTAGCATCTATAGGGGTGGTGTTAACAAAATTCATCAATTAATAACACATTGTGGTAATTTTAGAATCATTTTTGACAGATTTATTTTGTTTGAGTCTACCACTTGGACTCACACTTTTTTCTATTAGACTATTTGGGATTTTATAATAAAGGGTGACCTAAATTGAATATGTGGACAATTTTTTCTAGTGATTTCCATGTGAGGACACCAATTCATTATATTGGATGATATTGGAATATCTATTTAATAGTGCTCCCCCTAATCGAGATAAGACTAACTTCCAACGAAGAGGAGTATATTGAGGTAAAAATACCCTATCCCTATGTACTGGGGATATTCCTACTCTATATTCACAAAATTTCAATCTTGTTTTTCTGAATTTGATGTTTTTGGAAAAAAAATCCTAAACCTACAGGTCGGGGTTTCTCTGGGACTATTGTGGCTACTTCCTTTGTGGATAATTTTGTTAATTTTATGGAGTTATGTTCGAACTAGGGCTAGATTCATAGTGTGACCTGCACATGTTCTACCATCTACCAATGTTATTTGCGAGAGTTTTTCTATCAAATGGTTGAATTACATCAAGTGGTAGGATTTCTCTCTATTTTCATAAGTTTGATGAAAAAAAATATTTTTATGGCATGATATTTCCTAGCTCAATATTTTTAAGATTCTATGATGGATGGTATATTTTGAGGGAACCATTTGTCGCAAACTGATTTAGTTTTTTTAGGTTGGACTGAAGCTATAACATAACATGATGTTACCATTGGTGGGATTTGGTGATTAGGGATTTTAGTGAAGTTAAACACCTTATTCTCACCCTATACTCTAATGTGAACACATGATGTGGTATTTTTATCAGCTAACACAAATATTTTAACCTGTTGAGAAATGTGTGTTGAAGGGATCCTTGTTGCTTTCCCAATTTTAGGTGTTGGGTAGCTATGAGGGAATCCATGTTGATTTAAAGGTGATTACCTTCTATTAACTTGATTTGGATTTGATACTCATCATATTTAAATAATTTTTCTTTATGAAGGTGAATATTATTCCATACATTGAGGTGGATGTTATGAGCACAAAAATCTAGAAATACCTTTGGAATTTTGTATTTAGGAGTGGATAATGGCCATGACAAGACTAGTATATGGTCTTTGGACAACTATCTACTCATATTAGACATGTATTATTCATCTTTTTCTAGAGGCTCATCAACCTGGTTTGACCAAAGTGGAATTTTTCCTACTACTTTATTGTAAATAGTATGATTGATAGGGACTATTTCCTCTTTCACACTGGAAGGAATGTGATCCAAGGGTGGTTCAGAGAACAACCTTTTACATGGGTTATCTACTGATTATAAAATGATTTCACATTTTAATAATGAGGCTCCATGCATGATTAGACTCATTTTACCAAGTGCCTAATGGTCGGAGGTCATTCTCCTCATTAAATAGTGAAGTGGGGGAACTTCTTATTGAAGTGAAAAACTACTGTAGTGAGTAAATTCATAGAGAATTCCATCTTGGGGAATAATACCATTGTGAAATGAAGTTTTATTCAAAGGAGTGTTCCTGAAGCATATACCCTAGGGAGGACCTTTAGGACTGATGAAAACAATGGGAGGACCTTTTTTCTATTTGATCCTCTAACCACACAGAGGGATGTCATGGTTCTCATTAAGAGATGGGCTTTTGAGATCAATCAGGTCATGAAGTATGACTCTATGATATGATGTCTGATGAGTACCATCAAAAATATTAAAACGATTCCCATAATTTTTAACAAAAATGTATGATCTTGAGCCTCCATGTATAAATGTTTGAGGGTTTTAAGAACTCCTACAAGAAGAATAGCGAGATTGTATTTTGACTCTACATTTTCAAATATCCATTAGAGATGCTTCATTTTTGATACCTTCATATGGGTGTCTAGGCCTGCTTAATGGGGGACATGGTTTTCACATGAGGAAGATATTTTGATTAGATCCTATTTTAATTCCAAAATTTTATGATAGGTCTCTAGAATTTTATCTAGGGTGTGTGCCTACCATGGAGTACCCAGTTTGGTAGATCGATGACCTATAAAAACCCCTAAAAACCTTAAAAACCAAATTCCACTAAAACCATAAAACCCCTAAAAACATTAAAAACTAGAAAGCCCTAAAAATCCCCAAAAACACTAAGAACTCTTGAAACACATTAAACCACTAAACACCTAAAAGATCCTAAAATCCATTAAAACCATATAACCCCCCCAAAACCATGGAAAACTAATAAAAGACCAAAAAACCACCAAAAACTCTAAAAACCACTCAGACTATTAAAAAATTTATCAAAATCTAAAAAACCTCGAAAACCTTGAAAACTAAAAAAAATTAAAATCCAAAATATCCATAAAACCCTAAAAACCATAAGAAACCCTAAAAAATACTAAAAAAATAAAAAACATAAAAATTAATAAAAACCATAAATACGTAACAAAACATTAAAAACATTGAAAACCATTTTAAAAACCATAAACACATATGAAATTTTAAACCCCTAAATTTCTTAAAAATGCTAAAAATAGTAAACAACCCTAAAAACTCTAAAAATAATAAAAAAACCCTAAAAATAATAAAAAACCCTAATACTTTAAAAACCCTTAAACCCCCCATAAAAATGCTAAAAATTACTTAAAACACTAAAAAACTCCCCACTAAAATGTTAAAAAGCTATAAAACTTTAATACCTCTAAAAATAAATAAAAACCCTGAAAAACAAAAAAAACCAAACCCCAAAAAAACCATAAAATAAGAAAAACTATCAAAATACCTAAAAACTCTAAAAATGATAAAAATATTAAAAAAATACCAAAAATTGTAAAAACCCATACATACCCTAAAAATCACAAAGAAACCCCTAAAAAAGGGAAAACACTTAGAACCACTAAAAACACAAAAATGATAAAACCTTAAAAACCCTAAAACCCCCAAAAACCACAAAACCACAAAAAAACTATAAAACCCTCAAAATACGTAAAAACCTAGAAACAAAAACAAATTCTAAAATACCTAAAAATACCTAAAACCAGAAATAATAAATAAAAGCTCTTGAAAACCCCTAAGAAAACGTTAAAAACCTAAACAAACATAAAACTACTAAAAATCAAAAAAATGAAAAAAACCCTAACACCGCCTAAAAACACTAAAAACCCCAAAACCCCCTAAAAATCATAAAAAAATTAGGAAAACCATAAAATTTAAAAAACACTAATAACCCCTAAAAACCAAAAAAATGCTACAAACCGAAAATACCAAAAAAAAGTCCATGAAAACCCAAAAACCACAAAACCCATAACAACATTATAAAAAAAAATTAAAACCTATAAAAATCCAAAAAACCAACTAAAAACTCTAAAAACTCCTTAAACACCTAAAATAGTTAAGAAACTCGTAAAAACCTCAAAAACCAAAAATACCCAAAAGTGGCTAAAAACATAAAAAAAATATAAAACTGTAAAACCTTCAAAATCCATAAAAAACAAAATACCATAAAAATAACAAATAACATAAAAATCCCTAAAAAATAAAACCCATAAAACCACTAATAATGCTTTGAAAACCTTAAAAACTTATAACCCCAAAAAATCTAAAAAAAATTAAAAAAAACTCCAAAAGCCTAAAATACTAGAAACCCAAAAAATTATAAAAACCTTTAAAAACCTTAGAAAACCCAAAAAACCCAAAAAACCCCAAAAAACCCACTAAAAATTCTAAAATACCATTGAACCCCCAAAAATGTAAAAAAGTCTAAAAAACCTTCAAACCTAAAAAAATAAAATATTCCCTAAAAACACAAAAACCCAAAAAACCCAAAAAACACTAAAACTATCAAAATACCTAAAAACACTAAAAACACATAAAAATCATCAAAGATACCAAAAAATTCCTCAAAATGTTCAAACTCAAAAAAAACCTATGAAATCCTAAAAGACCTAAAACACTTAAAACCATTAAAATCACTAAAAAACGAACAAAACCTCTAAAACCCATAAAAATCCTATAAGATATGTACAAATTCCTAAAAATTTACAATCTCTAAAAAAACATATGAAAACTGAAAAAACCTAATACAGTAAAACCCATTAAAAAGCCTTAAAAATGCTACAATCCCAGAAAACCCTAAAAACCATAAAACCCTCAAAATGACTAAAAACCATAAAACCCCTAAAAACCACAAAAACCCCTAAAAATCCTAAAAATCCATAAAAACCCATAAAAATTTAAAAATCCATAAAAACACAAAAAACCAAAACCCACAAAACACTAAAAAACACTAAAAAGTTTAAAAATCCAATAAACACCTAAAAACATTAAAAACTCTAAAAACATTAAAACCCTAAGAAAATAAAAAATAAATAAAAACCCAAAATTACCAAAAAACACCCTTAATCCTTAAAATCCCTAAAAACCACTAAAATAATAAATATCCTACAAGGGCCCAAAAAATCCCTAAAAATGAAAAAAACCCTAATAACCCTAAAAACATTTAAAAATATTAACTACCTATAAACTCTTAAAACACCTAAAAAACATAAAAAATGGTAAAACCATGAAAAACCCATAAAACCCTAAAAACCCTAGACACCCTCAAAATACCTAATATCCCTAAATACTATAAAAATTCTAAAATATCCTTAAAATGTAAAAAAACATAAAAACATTAAAAATCCCTATGAAAACCTTAAAAACCTAAAAAAAGTTAAAATTACTAAAAATCATAAAAAATATAAAAACCCTTAATGACCATACAAAGACCCTAAAACCCAAAAACCAGTAAAAATAAAAACCCATAGAAAAATTGAAAAACAGAAAATCTAACAAATACACTAAGAACCACTAAAAACTCTAAAAATCCATTAAACCCTAGAAATAATAAATAAAGTCTAAAACCCCATTAAAACCCAAAAAACCTCAAAAAACACCTAAAAACCAAAAAAGACCATAAAAAAATTAATTCAAAAAAATCCCTATAACACCACAAAACCCTAAAACCCATAAAAGTTATGAAAATCCTTAAACCCCCTCAAAATCCAGAACCACATAAAAAACCCTAAAATCCTCGAAAACCCCTAATAAAATTTAAAAAACAAAAAAATCCATTAAACACCTATATAACATAAAAAATTTGTAAAATTCTAAAAACCCATAAAAACCATAGAAATACTAAAAAAATACCTAAAAGTACTTTAAAATGTAAAAAAAATTAAAAAACCTCAAAACCTGTTAGAAAAACATATCAACCTAAATGTACTTAAAACCCCTAAAAACATAGAAAAAATTAAAAACCCTAAACAACCACAAGGGAAACTTGAAAAAATAGAAACATATAAAACCCCGAAAAAACTAAAACCCCTAAAAAGACTTTAATACCCTTAAAACCACTAAAGACTATAAAAACCCCCGAAAAACCAAAAAAAATGAATATAAATCCATAAAAATAGGAAAAAAACTAAAAACTCTAAAAACCCAATAAATCCCTAAAAATGTTAAAATCTATAAAAAAATTAAAAGGTTTAAAAAACTCAAAAAAACTCTAAAATCCCAGAAAACCCTAAAACCCCTCAAATCCCTGAAACCCCAAAAAACCAAAAAAACCAAAAAAAACTGAAAAAATCCATAAAAATTCCTAAATAAACTCTAGAACCCTTGAAAACCCATAATAAAACCATAAAAACCAAAAATATGCTAAAATCCTTAAAAATAGAAGACATCCAAAAAAATCCCTAAAAACCATTAAAATCCCTAAAAACACTCACAAACCATAAAAATCATAAAAAATCCCAAAAAATTTATAAAAATATAAAAACAACTAAAAACATTGAAACAACTCAATAAACCCTTAACAAATATATAACCCTTTAAACCCACAAAAAAATAAAAAAATGCTAAAAGTCTAAAAAACACAAAAAGACACTAAAAACTAAAAAAATACTGAAAAACTATAAAACCCTAAAAAACCTTAAAAACCCTAAAAACCCATAAAATCCAAAAAACCAAATAAAAACTCTAAAAACTCTTTAAAAACCTATAAAATTTAAAAAAACTTAAAATACGTTAAACCCATAAAACCCAAAAATCCCAAAAAACCCAGAAAACCATAAAAAACCTAAAAAATGACCCAAAATTCCTATAAACCTGAAAACCATAAAAAACCAAAATATACATAAAATCTCAAAAAACATAAAAAAGACTAAAATCCTCAATAACCCCTATGAAAACATTAAAACCATAGAAACACTTAAAACTCATAAAAACCAATGAATGCTAAAAAACCAATAAAAGCCTAAAACCCTCAAAATCCTTAAAATCCAAAAAACCAAAAAAATTCTTAAATATCCATACGAATTCGTAAAAACATAAAATACAATAAAAAAACTAAAAACATAAGTAAAAAAATAAAAACCAAACAACACATAAAACCCCAAAAAACCTTAAAACGCTAGAAACCCTAAAAATTCTAAAAAGACCGTAACACCCCTAAGCCCCAAAAAACCATAAAAACCCATACAAACCTCAAAAAACTCTAATCACCAATAAAACCCTAAAGAAGACAAAAATCTATAAAATTCCATTAAACACCTAAAGATATAAAAAACTATAAAAACCTTAAAAAATAAAAATACTCAAACAACCCTTAAGAAGAAAATACTAGAAAACCTCTAAATACCCTAAAAAACCCTAAAATCCCTCAAAATCCCTAAAAATCATAAAAAACATACAATTCATAAAAAAAGATAAAAAATACCAAAAAATGTTAAAAACTTCAAAAACCCAGAAAACATCCAACAAACCATTATAAACTACAAACACCAAAAAACCCTAAAAACATAAAAATGATAAAAACCATAAAAACCCTAAAAAACCCTAAAAACCATAAAATCTCTAAAAACAATAAAACCCCTAAAAACTTTATAAACCATAAAAACCCTAAAAAATGCTAAAAACCACTAAGAATGCCAAAACACCTATAAATCCGAAAAAAGATTAAAAAAACTAAAAAATCATAAAATCCATAAATAACTCAAAAAATCCCCAAAGCCCCTAAACACCTGTAAAAACAGTCAATATCTGTAAAACAATAAAAAAATAAAATCATAGAAAACCCTAAATATCCCTTAATACCTAACAAACCTGAATAACAATGAAAAACACGAAAAAAACCATACAAACCTAAAAACTCTTCAAACCCCTAAAACCCAAAAAAAACATTAAAACACTAAAAATCCCTAAAAAACCTCTAAAACCCATAAAAATCCTTAAAAATCCCTAAAAATACCTAAATACCTAAAAACCAAAAAACCCATAAAAACCATTTTAAAACCTTAAAACCCTAAAAACACTTAAAACCCCTAAAAATAAAAAAATATAAAAACAATAAAAACCCTAAAAACCCTAAAAACAATAAGAACCCCTAAAAACCATAAAAACCTGAAAACCCCATAACCCCTAAAAATTGATAAAAACTATAAAATTCCTTAAAACCTCTAAAAACATTAAAAACATAAATAAACCATAAAAACAATAAAAAACATTAAAAACATAAAAAACACAAAACACATTAAAACTTTGAAGACCCTAAAAACCCAGAAAATCCCAAAAAATAGTAAAAATGATAAAATCCTAAAAAAATCTCTCAGAATTCCAAAAATGTGGAAAACCTAAAAACCGTACAAAACATCAAAGAACTATAAAATCCAAAAAAATTAAAACCCCTTAAAAACCTAAAAATTTCTAAAAACCCTAAAATTCCAAAAGAAACTAAAAACCCTAATATGAAAAAACCTAAAACCCATAAAAAACCTAAAACCAAAAAATTCACTAAAAGTATAAAAAAACCCCTGAAAGCCCTATTGAAAACATTAAAACCCCAATGATACATAAAACCACAAAAAACCTAAAAATTCTAAAAATAAAAATAAAAACTAAAAATACCCTAAGGAATAGAAACACCCCAAAAACCCATAAAGCCCCTAAAAACATTAAAAACACTAAATACCCATAAAAACCTAAAACTCCACTAACAATTATAAAAACCCATAATACCCCTAGAAATGTTAAATGAAATGTAAAAACCATTATAACCTTAAAAAAATAAAAAAACCATAAAAACTCAAAACAACAGAAAAAATCATAAAAAAACCTAAAAACCATAAGACCCCTAAAAATCCCAAAACCCCTAAAAACCCTAAACACAATGAAATTCATAAAAAAGACTTAAAAATCCCAAAAAACATAAAAACCCCTATAATCCATGATAAACCGTATGAGAACCTTAAAAACCTAAAAAAAATTAAAACCCCTACAAACCATGAAAACCCCTAAAACCTTTAAAATTAATGAATGCCCTTAAAAACCAATAAAAATTCTAAAAAATCTCTAAAATCCCAAAAAACATAGAAGTCCTTAAGAACCCCAAATGAAACAATAAAACTAAAAAACTCATAAAACCCCTAAAACATAAAAAATGCTAATAAATGTAAAATTCCTATGAAGACCCTAGAAAACCTAAAACCCCAAAAAACCATAAAACCCCACTAAATCATAAAAACCATAAAACCAATAAAAACCATTAAAAACACTAAAAACCCTATTAACTCTTAAAAATGTTAAAAAACTCTAAAAACCCAATAAATTCTTAAAAATATCCAAACACCCAAAAATCCTGAAAAAAAAATAAGAACACTGAAACCCTAAAATTCCCTAAAACCAGTCAAAATCTCTATAATCCTTGAAAATCAATAAAATTAAAAAAACATTCCTTAAAAATACCTAAAAATAAAAAACAAATCCTAAAACTGTTGAAAATATATGAAACCAGAAAATCCTAGAAATACATAAAACCCCTAAAAAGATAAAAAATTCTAAAAACCTTAAAAAAACAATACAAATACTATAAAATCCGAAATTCCCCTAAAACCATAAAAACCATAAAACCCAAAAGACCCAAAAAAATCCCTAAAAACACTATGAACTCTAAAAACACTTTAAACCCCTAAAACAATAAAAAATCTACAAAATCTAAAAACCCATAAAAAACCAAAAAAAACAAAAAATGCTAAAAATAGTAGAAACACTCAAAATCCATAAAATCCATAAAAAATACCTAAAAATACATAAAAACATAAAAAATGATAAAATCCATAACAAACCCTAAGAAAATAATAAAAACCCCCAAAACACTTAAAACCCCTAACAAACCAAAAAATGAATAAAACCCCGAAAAACCTAAAAGATCCTAAAAACCCTAAAACCATAAAACCACCAAATACCATAGAAAACAAATAAAAACAAAAAAACCAGATAAAAACACTAAAAACCTCTCAAACTGTTAAAAAATTTAAGAAACTCTAAAAACCTCAAAAACCCTAAAATCTAAAAAAAAACATTAAAATCCAAAATAGCCATAAAACCCTAAATACCTTAAAACCCCTAAGAATCCCTAAAAAATATCAAAAAAAAAATTAAAAAACATGAAAATTAATAAAAACCCTAAATACATAGAAAAACCTAAAAACCTTGAAAACCTTTATAAAAACCATAAAAACATTAAAAAAATTAAACCCCAAAATTCTTAAAAATGCTAAAAACCCGAAACAGCCATAAAAACCCTAAAAAGAATAAAAAAACCCCTAAAACCCTTAAAACCCCATAAAACCCCAAAAATCATCAAAACCACTTAAAACACTAAAAACCTTCCCCCCTAAAATGTTTGAAAAACTATAAAACATTAAAACCTCTAAAAATCTATAAAAACCCTGAAAACAAAAATAACAAAAAACCCCCAAAAAACCAAAAAAACCTAAAAACTATAAAAATACATTAAAAAAAATCTAAAAATGATAAAATTATTAAAAAATAATAAATATGTAAAAACCCTTGATGACCCTAAAAAGCCCAAAGAAAACCTAAAAAAAGGGAAAACACTTAAAACCACTAAATACACAAAAATGATAAATCCTTAAAAACACTAAAACCCAAAAAAAAAATCCTAAAATCCCTAAAAATACATAAAACCATAAATAATCACTAAAATCTCTAGAAAACCCCTAAGAAAACCTTAAAAACCTAAAAAACATTAAACCAGTAAAAACCTTAAAGATGGAAAAAACCCAAACACCCCCTAAAAACCCTAAAAACCCCTAAAAACCATAAAAACATTAAGAAAAACATAAAAGTTAAAAAAAATTAAATCCAACAAAAAACCAAAAAAATTGCTAAAACCCCTAAGAAAGATAAAAAAGTCCATGAAAATACTATAACCGTAAATACCCAGAAAACAAGATAAAAATATTAAAACACATAAAAACCCAAAAAAATAACTAAAAACTCTAAAGCACCTTTAAAAACCTAAAAAAGTTAAGAAACTATAAAAAACATCAAGAACCAAAAAAACTCAAAAGATCATAAAAACATAAAAACTATAAAATCGTAAAACCATCAAAATCCATAAAAAACATAATACCATAAAAATAGTAAAAAACCCTTAAAATAGATAAAAACATAGAAAACCCTAAAAACCCCTAAGAAAAATTTAAAAACCCAAAAAAATATAATACCCCTAAAAATCAAAAAATTGAAAAAAACACCAAAAACCCTAAAAATGCTGGAAACCCTAAAAATTATAAAACCCCCCTAAAACATTAAAAAAACCCAATAAACCCCTAAAACCATTAAACCCATTAAAAATAATAAAATTCTTTGGACCCCAAAAGATTATAAAAATCCTAAAAACCTTCAAACACAAATAAAAACAAAATAACAAAAAATCCCAAAAATCCCAAAAACCTAAAAAACACTAAAACTATCAAAATACATAAAAACACCAAAAACACATAAAAATCCTATGAGATACATAAATATTCCTAAAAATATACCAACTGTAAGAAGTAAAAAAATATGAAATCCTGAAAAACCTAAAACACTTAAAACCATTAAACACCATAAAAATGAAAAAAACCAATAAAAACGCTAAAAATCCAAAAAGATACCTAAAAATTTCTAGAAATATACAAACCCTAAAAACAAAAAAAATTATGAAAACCTAAAAAACCTAGAACACTTAAATCCATTAAAAACCATAAAAAATCTATAATCCATAAAAACCCTATAAAACCATAAAACCCTCAAAATGCCTGAATACCATAAAAACCCTAAAGACCATAAAAATCATAAAAATCCCTAAAAACCATAGATAATTAAAAATCCATAAAAAATTCAAAAACTTAAAACCCCAAATCCCACAAAACACTAAAAAACCACTAAAAAGCCTAAAAAAATTAAACCCCTAAAAACATTAAAAACTCTAAAAAACCTTAAAACCCCAACAAACTAATAAATAAATAAAAACCCAAAATACAATAAAAACCTTAAAAAACCTCAAAATTACTAAAAACCCTAAATACCATAAATATCCTTAAAGATCCCTAAAAATCACTTAAAATGTTAAAACCCAAAAAACCCAAAAAACACTAAAAAATATTAAAAACCTATAAACACTAAAAACCCCTAAAAAACCTAAAAAATGGTTAAGACCCAAAAAACCCAAAAAATTAAAAACCCCTAGAAACCCTCAAATTCTCTAATATCCCTAAAATCTATAAAATTCCTAAAAATTCCTTAAAATTTTAAAACCCATAAAACATTAAAATTCCTTATGAAATCCTTAAAAACCTAAAAAAATTGAAATAACTAAAAAACCTAAAAATTCTAAAAACCCTTAAATACCATAAAAAACTCTAAAACCCCAAAATACCCTAAAACAAATAAAAACCCATAGAATTATTGAAAAATCGAGAATCCATCAAAAAAAAATAAAAACCCCTAAAAACTCTAAAATTCCTTTACACCCCTAGAAACATTTAAAAATGTCTAAAACCCAAAAAACCTCAAAAAAACTAAAAAAAATAAAACCCATAAAATCCAAAAAATCCATAAAACATCACAAAACACCTAAAACCCCTAAAAGCAATGAAAATCCTAAAAAACCCCTCAGAATCTAGAAACACATAAAAAACCCTAAAATACCTGAAAACACCTAATAAAATCATAAAAACCACAAAACACTATGCAAGGGTCCTTGTTGAGATTGACTTGGAGAGTACCCTCATTGAAGAGGTGGTCCTCACCACAATTGATGATACCTTGATTCTGGAAATATAGTACGAGAGCAAGCCCAAGTTTTTCTCCAATTGTAGCTTCATCGGCCACTTTTCACTGAGTTTCGAAGGTCCAGAATCTGTGGATTTTGTAATTATTGAGGGCATGAGGACTCTGACTGTCAGAAAAAGCAGTTGAAGGGAAAAAGGATGGTCTCTGAATCAATGAAGCAACCTCCAGGAATTCCAAGTAACATGGAACCATGGAATCTCTTAGCTGTGGGAAACAATGTGGTGGCCAAATTTCCAGTTGGGATGGCCCATGGAGACGTGGCAGATGCAGAGGTGGTGAGGGATGATAGGGCGTCAACCACCAAGGAAGTCACTGCCCATCCCGGGCCTGAATCTACTATCCCCCCATAGGATCAACTTAGGCCCAGGTTCTATCAAATTTGTTTCTGGTTGATAAGGAGTCACACATCTGTTCGGATCCTAACAAGGATATGGAGAGTGGGGTTTTTCCTGTTGGCGGTGGTTCTATTCCGTCGTAGCCGCCCCCTGCACAGATGGGATTGGAAAGCCTTGACAATCCACCAGCCTCTGCAAGGATTCCATCTTGCCCGAACTTCTTAGAAATAACATGGGAATCCAGTGTTCCTATGGGACTATGGCAGTTCCACATGCAACTAAGGATGTGGAGGGTTCAGCCAGTGGGTAACAGTCTGACTCTAAGATGTGTGATTCTGTGCAACACGTTCCAGGACAAGGAAAGTTATTGTTTGGACACATTAGCGATACAATCATCCCTAGTTTTGTTGCATCACCCTCTCCTTCTCTCACTCTAATGCTGGTGGATGGGAGTCTTGTGGATGCAGTTGCACTAGATCAGGAGGATGGAATCGTACAGGATGGTAGGGTGTGCACTGAGATTATTAGGGTGCTAGAGCATTCTGATGGTTCTATACAGGATATGAGTGGGGAATTCACTCTGGTCATCTCATGTAAGGCTGAAGAAGTATTTCCACTGGTTTCGAGCCTCTTGAAGGGCTTTGTGCCACCAATAGGTTCATCCCACTCTCTGGTAGCTTCTGGGATGATGATGGGGGTAATGAGCAAGGTCATGAAGAGGGGGCCCATGGGTCTTCTAACAGTGGCACTCCTAATGAGGAGCAGGTGTTTGGGAATGTGTTCAAACCCACGAAGAAGCCTTTTTGTAGGCCTCCTATGAAAAATGGAAGGAAATACAAAGGGAAAGACATTGATCCCCCATCGATGTAACCTCCTCCCGGGGGTGGGAAAACCTCTTCTTAATGAAGATCATTTTCTGGAACTGTAGAGGGTTGGAAAATTTACCAATGAACCGTGCCCTTAAACATTTAATTTTAGCCAACAAACCAATGCTTCTTGGGATTGCAGAACCTATGAATAGATATGATAACTGGAAGGGCCTTAATTGGCATATGTTTGGATATTCTCTTCTTTCTCATAATAATATTGAGAGTGGTATGGATACTCTTTGGGTTCTCAAGAATAATAATATTAAATTATTATCCTTTTAGAGAAGACCTCAAGTCATCTCACTACGAATCCAGAATTATGACTCCATACATACAATTTCTTTTGTATATACCTCATGTGTTTACACTAGGGGAAAGAAACTATGGAGTGATATGATGAGCATCAGGGATCACACTCATTACAACTGGGTTGTGGTTGGTGATTTCAATACGGTCCTGAGGCTAGCTGAAAGGATTGGATCATCTTTCTCACACATCGCTGCAGAGTAATTCTCTTGTTGTATTGACCAGTGCAATCTAGTGCAGCTCCCTATTGTGGGTGATCGCTTCACATGGGGAAGGTTCACCATCAATGGGAGGAAATCATGTAAATTAGATATATTTTTCTTCCAAATCAGTGATAGTAGTTCTTCACATGTGATATCTACAACTACTCTCCCTAAGTTAAATTCGGATCACAACCCCTTGATGATTAAAATCAATAATAATAACAACATCTACAATCCTTTTCCTTTAAAATTAAAAAATGCATGCCTCACCATCCCTGGATGTAGGGAAGTGATTGTTAATGGGTGGAGTAGGACTTTTTATGGCAGCCCACACTTTGTTGTGGTCGAAAAGCTCAAATGAATAAAGAGTCTTCTTATGGAATGGAGTAAGATCTCTTTCTCCAAACTCAATCATGACATCGTGGCTGCTAAATCCTAGCTTGATCACAGTCAAATAAACAATCAGCAACAACTCACTCCCTCTAGGGAGGAAATGCAGCTTCACTCTAAGCTGGATGAGCTCTTCTCTCTAAAAGAGAAGCTGGAAAGAAATTAATTTTGCGTGTCCTGGCTCAAGGAAGGGTATAAGAATTCAAAATTCTTTCATCTTCTTCACAGGGAGAAAAAATCCAAGAAAGTTCTGAATGTCATCTAGATTAATGGGGTCTCCTTTTCATCTGAACATGAGATCTCCAATGCTGTGGTTGGTCACTTCCAAGAAAATTAAAATGATGGAGGGCCTGAGAAGACCCCTAGAATATTTGGATCTATTGATCCTTGTATTAATGATCAGCATAATAAGAGTCATACTGATGCCCTGTTTGAGGAGGAAGTCATGTCTGCTCTTTTTTCTCTGAATATGGACAGAACTCCCGGGCCAAATAGATTCAGTAATAAGTTCTTCACATTCTATTGGGATATTTTACATGTGGAGGTCACTAATGCTGTTAGAGAGTTCTTTATATCCTACTCCATCACTCATGGAACGAATTCCAACTTCCTTTATTTACTACCAAAGAAAGAGAATTCCATGGATATTGGGGACTTTCATCCGGTGGCGATTGGAAACACTATTCCTAAGATAATAAGTAAAATTCTGGCGATCAGGCTGGGGAAAATTGTTTGCGGGATAATTACCCCAAACCAATTTGGGTTAGTCACAGGATGTAATATTCAGAGCTGCATATATTCTGCATTGGAGGGTATCAACATCATGAGGAATGACTCTAAGTATGGAAGCTTTACTATGAAGATGGACATCTCAAAGGCATTTGATATGATCAAATGAAGATTCATCTTTACTGTTCTCAGCAGGTATGGCTTCTCCACCTCTTTTATAAAGCCGATACATACTATCTTTTCCAGTTCTAGGATCTCTGTTCTTGTTAATGGATCACCTAAGGGATTCTTTCATTTCTCTCGTGGCGTCCTACAAGGTGACCCGATTTATGGCCTCCTCTTTTCTCTGGTTGAGGATTACCTTAGCAGATGCATAATTGATCTCGTTCAGGATGGTTTTTATGCTCTGATAAAAGATGGGAAAGTTATTTATGTGCCAACTCATCTTCTATAAGAGGATGACATTCTCCTTTTTGGTAAGGCTGATATGCGTAACCTATCCTAAATTAAATCACTTCTACAACATTATGAAGAGGTTGAGGGGAAATCGATTAGTTGGAAAAAGACCTCTGTTATTTTTGGCAATGGGATTCCAGCCTCCAAGAAATGCAGAATTGTTAGAACTCTTGGTGTCATGAGGGGTTCTCTCCCTTTCATGTACCTGGGGGTTCTCGTGTTCTGGGGGAAGGTGAAAAGTGGATACCTTGAGGGAATTTCTCTAAAAATCACTCGGCATCATGCAAGCTGGAAAGGAAAATGCTTATCCCAGGTGGGAAGAATTTTCCTAATCAACTCTGTTATTACATCCATGTTTGTGCATGATTTCTCCATTTATAGATGGTCGTCAAGTCTCATCAAGAGATTGCAAGAAAAAATCAGAAACTTCGCATGGATGAGCTGCATGAATGAGAAGAAGCTTGTATTTGTGGCATGGAATAAATGCACAAAGCCCATCGAAATGGGTGGGTTGGGCATCAAGGACCTCAGGAAATTCAATGATGCCTTAATTGGTAAATTTACATGGAATATTTTCAACCCACAAGACAGGAGTCTTGACTTCTTGAGGGAAAGGTTCACTTCCAAACTATGTGAGGAATTACCTAGCTTAATTCCTTCTTCGGTCTGGACCACAATCAGGGCCTCCTATAGAAGCATTATTTCTAACTCTAAATGGGCGGTCTCAAGGCATTCAGCTTTGAATTGTTGGAAGAGCACCTGGCTTGATAGGCCAATCCGTGAATCTATCTGGCCCCCTCATAATTTTAAGCATTAGTCCATCGCTGATCTCAACAATAACATGAGGGAGATTGAAAGCATTCTGTGGCAAAATATTATCATACAAATACAAAGTTACAGCTTCATGGACATGGACTATCTTATTTGGAAGCCCATTATGGTTGGGCTGTTGAGTGTGAAGGATTTTTATCAGTTTGAATGTGAGTAGGGAATTCAACCCCCAGCTTGGATCTCTAAATTTTAGAGGCCCTTCATTCCTCCTTCCAGCCACCTTCTACTAAGGAAAATTTGGAGAAATAGATTTCCAGTTCAAGAGCAGTAGAAAAGAGCTGGGTGGTGCTTGGCATCTGCTTGCCCGATCTGTCTTCAGGATGAGGAAAATATGCAGCATATTTTTCTTAATTGTCGATTGGCTGCTGGTCTTTGGGAGTATTTTCAGGGTATTTTTCAGCTAAAAATATGCACAGACAGCACGATGTCTACTCTTTTCAGCAGTGTTGTCGGTGTGCAATGCAGTCAACAGGTTTCCAACCTGCTTCTTGTTGCTGCTGCGGCCCTTTCCACTTTTGTGTGGGCAGCCCAGAATAAAGTGGTTTTTGATAATGCTCCATGCTGCCTTCGCACTGGTGTGGTGGCGATCCAAAAGTCTGTCCGCATGGCGTCTCATATCCAAGACGGTACGATGGCTAATGATGTTAATGATCTTATTGTGTTGAGAACTCTCAGAGTTTCTGGAAGATGCAGGAAACCAAGGGTCTTTAAATTCATTCGGTGGATTCCACCAATCTCAGAATGGATAAAAGTCAATGTGGATAGTGCTGCTCTGGGTGCGTCTGGTCTCTCAGGTTGTGGTGGTGTTTTCCAGATATACAGAGGCTTTTTTAAAGGATGCTTCTATCACTTCATTTGGAATGGGTGTGCATATGAAGCAGATCTTTGGGCCATGATTAAGGCTATCCAGTTTGCAGTTCACTTTAGGTGGAAGCAGCTATGGATTGAATCTGACTCGATGTTGGCGGTGGAAGCCCTCAAAAGTAAAACAAGGAACATCCCATGCAGGCTCCTCCCACAATGGGTTGAGTGTCTGAGGACTTCTCAAGGTATGAACATTATGGTCACACATGCATAATGGGAAGCGAACAATGTGGTCGACATGCTCTCTAAGAAAGAAATTGAGGATGGATGTTCCATGTGGTCATTTGTAGCATCGGATTTTTGTACTCCCCTTGTGGACTCAGACATGAAGGGTGACTTGCATACTCGATTATGCAGATCATCCCTGTAAATCCTTGCACTTACTTTTTGTTAATAAATTTTGTTGGGCCAAGAAACACCTGGCCCCAAACCTAATTTTCCTTAAAATGTTAAAAACTCTAAAAACATTAAAAGGTTTAAAAACTCAAAAACAAAAACTCTAAAAATCCAGAAAACCCTAGAACCCATCAAATCCCTAAAAACCCAAAAAACACTACAAACCATAAAATTCCTAAAAAATCCCTTAAAAATCTTACAAAAATAAAAAACTCTAGAAACCATGTACAACCATAATAAAACCACAAAAACCAAAAAGATGATAAAACCCTAAAAATCAAAAAATCAAAAAATCCGTAAAAACCATCAAAACCCATCAAAATCATAACAATTCCAAAAAAAATGTATAAGAACATTAAAACCACTACAAATCCTAAAAAACTCAAGAAACTATAAAAAAATATAAAACACTTGAAACCACCAAAAACCTTAAAAAATGATAAATGTCCAAAAGCACTAAAAACTAAAAAAACCCCTAAAAACTGTAAAACCCTAAAAAACAGTAAAAACCCCATAAAAACCCAAAAAACCAACTAAAAACTCTAAAAACCTTTAAAAACCTATAAAATTTAAAAACACTAAAAATCATTTAAAACCAAACAACTCAAAAATAACTAAAAACCCAAAAAAACCATAACAAATCACCCAAAATACCTAAAAACCATAAACCATAAAAAACCAAAACAATCATAAAATCCCTAAAAAAATCCTAGAAAACCCCTAATAAAACATTAAAAACCTAGAAACACTTAAAACTCATAATAACCTATGAGTGTTAAAAATACAAAAAAAAATCATAAAACCCTCAAAATCCATAAAATCCTAAAAACCATAAAAATTATTTAAAAGCCCTAAGAATTCCTAAAACCATAAAATAATATAAAAACCCTAAAAACACAAATAAATCAGTAAAAAATAAATAATACATAAAACCCCTAAAAACCTAAAAATGCTAGAATCCCTAAAAATGATAAAAAACCCTAAAACCCTAAATCCCAAAAAAACCATAAAAACCCATAAAAACATAAAAAATCCTAAACAGCTATAAGACCCTAAATACCATTAAAAACTATAAAAATCCATTAAACACCTAAAGATGTAGAAAAAACACCTAAAACCTTAAAAAATTAATAAAAACTCAAACAAAGCCTAAAAACAGAAAATACTAGAAAACCCCTAAATATAATAAAAACCCTAAAAACCATCAAAATCCCTAAAAATCATAAAAACCATAAAATTCCTAAAATAAGATTAAAAAACCCAAAAAATATAAAATCCCAAAAAAGCCATAAAACATCACAGAAAAGCATTATATCCTAAAAACACATAAACCCCTAAAAAAATTAAAATGCAAAAAAACTAAAAAACCCTTAAAAGACCCTAAAAGCAACAAACCCCCAAATAACCCTAAAACCCATAAAAACCTTATAAATCATAAAAATCCATAAAACCCTAAAAACCCATAAGAATACCAAAAATCTTATAAATCCTGAAAAACATTAAAAAAATCTAAAATGCAATAAAGTCACTAAATAACTCAAAAAACCACCAAAACCCCTAAACACCTGTAAAAACAGTCGATATTTGTATAATAATAAAAAATTAAAAATATAAATAACCCTAAATATACCATAAAACAAAACAATCCCAAAAACCCATTAAAACCCCAAGGAAAACCTTACAATCCTAAAAACACTTAAAACCCCTAAAAATAAAAAATACACTACAAACCCTAAACGTCTAATAAGATCCAAAAAACCCTAAAACCCACTAAAATTATTAAAACCCTTTGAACACCTAATAATGGTAAGAAACTAAAAATATTATTTAAAACCATAAAACTCAAAACAAACCCTATAAACCTAAAAATCCCACAAAACCCTAAAACCATAAAAAACTCTTAAAACCCTCAAAATCCCTAAAAAACCACAAAAAACCATAAAAATGATTAAAAATTCCTAAAAATGTGTAAATACGTAAAAAACCTAACAAACCCTTAAAAACCATTAGAAAACCATAAAACCGTAAAAACACTTAGAACCCCTAAAAACCTAAAAAATATAAAAAATATAAAATCCGAAAAAACCTAAAAAAATAAAAACCTCTAAATACCAAAAATATCCTAAAAACCCATAAACCCCTAAAAACACATAAAAACATTAAAAATAATTTAAACCCCTAAAAACATTAAAAACTATATTAAACTATAAAATATTAAAATAAACTCAAAACACCCTAAAAACACAAAAAACATAAAAACATTGAAAACCCTAAAAACCCAAGAAATCTCAGAAAACCATAAAAAAGGATAAAATCATAAAAACTCACTAAAAATCCCAAAAATGCGAGAACCTAAAAATATTACAAAACATAAAATAACTATAAAATACAAAAATAATTAAAACCCTAAAAAATCTAAAAAATGCTGAAAATGCTAAAACCCTAAAATGCCAAAAGACTCTAAAAACCCTTAATATAAAAAACCTAAAAACCCATAAAAAACACGAAACCCTAAAAATATCTAAAAATGAAAAAAAAACCCTAAAACCTTGAAAAACTCAAAGAAATCATTAAAAAACTAATGTCAGTTAAAACCCTAAAAAACACTAAAAAATACCAAAAATCCAAAAAAAAATTTAAAAGACCCTAAAGACGTGAAAACCCCTATGAACCATAAAACCACTAAAAACATTAAAAACCCTAATAACCCATAATAACCATAAAAATCCACTTATTTTTTAAAAACCTAGGAAATCCCTAGAAATGATAAAAGAAATCTGAAAACCATTAAAACCGTAAAAACCTCAAAAACAAGCCATAAAAACCCAAACACCATGAAAATCCTAAAAAACCCTAAAACCCATAAGACCCCTAAATATCCTTAAAAACCCTAAAAACCATGAAATTCCTAAAAAATATGTAAAAATCCAAACAACATATAAAACCCTAAGAACCATGAAAACCCCTATGAGAACCTTAAAACCCTAAAAATACATAAAACCCCTACAAACCATAAAAAACCCTAAAACCCTTAAATTTTTTGAAAACTCTTAAAAACCAATAAAAATCCTAAAAAATACCTAAAATCCCTAAAAACATAAAATTCTTTAAGAACCCAAAATAAAAACAGAAAACCAAAAACTCTTAAAACCCCTAAAACCCAATTTTTTTTAATAACTGTAAAAATCCTCTAAGGACCCCAAAAAACCTAAAACTCCAAAAAACCAAAAAAATCCACAAAACCATAAAAAACAAAAAAACAATAAAAACCAATGAAAACTCTAAAACCGTATTGACCCTTGAAAATGTTAAAAAACTCTACAAACCAATAAAAGCCTAAAAATATCAAAAAAACCCCTAAAGCCCCTAAACCCCCAAAAAATTATAAGAACAATAAAACCCTAAAATACCCTAAAACCAGTCAAAATCTCTAAAATCCTTGAAAATCAGTAAAATTTTAAAAATCCTTAAAAATACCTAAAAATAAAAAATTCCTAAAACCATTGAAAATATATTAAATCTTAAATTCCCAGAAACACTTTAAACCTCTAAAAAATAAAATAAAAATCTAAAAACCGTAAAATACCCTACAAATACCATAAAATCCCAAATTCCCCTACAAACCAAAAACCACCTAAAAATCATAAAAACTGAAATGACCAAAAAAATACCTAAAAACACTAAGAACTCTAAAAACAATTTAAAAAACTAAAACATTACAAAAATATACAAAATCTTAAAACCCATAAAAACTCAAAAAAACCCCTCAAACACTAAAAATAGTAGAGACCCTTAAAACCCATAAAATCTATAAAAAACAAAAAAATCCGTAAAAATACATAAAAACATTAAAAAGGATAAAATCACTAATAAACCCTAAGAAAATCATAAAATATAGAAAACACTTAAACCCCCTAAGAAACCAAAAAATAACTAAAACCCCTAAACACCTAAAAGATCCTAAAACCCTAAAAACTTTAAGAACCCCCAAAAACCTTAGAAAACTAATAAAAACCCAAAACTGATGAAGGTGGGTTGGCCTCAGACTTGTAGAATTCCATGGTTGTTTATGGTGTCCCATCTACTGAAGACCACTGTGTGATTCTCCATGACATGACGATGGTTGAATGGACAAGGTTTCACCTTGAGGATGAGGTTAAAAGACTTAGGGAGAGGTTTGTTGAGGATGACTATAGGATAAATGCTAATATGGCTAGGCTCCAGGAGGAAAAAAGCACCAAATAGGCGATGGAGCATCTCGTGGTGCAGGAAGCAAGGATGATAACAAAAGGTGATCAAGTGTGGCCAGTGATGGAGTTTTACAAGAGAAGGTAGTTCATGAGGATGGTTCCATCTCTAGCCCCCAAAAAAGGAGACAGCTAGTCTTCCATGACCCATGGTGACCCGGGCCACCTCTAAGGCAGCCAAGATGAAACATAAAGTTATCAAGCAGAAGCGGGTTTCACGTAATGCAGAGTAGGAGAGGGCCATAAAGAAACTCTTGGCTATGATAAAAATAAAGGAGGAATATAAGTCGGGATGGGAATCTATGGATGCAGGAGTTGACTCAGATTTTTGCTATGCTGACATGAATGCTAGTCTTAGTGCTTTTATTGGACCTTTCGGTGCAGATCTGGATGACTTTGGTAGCGACATTTACTGACTTGTTCTCTTTGGTGTTTCTGGACATTTTTAGGGTTTTGGTTTGGGGTTGTGTTGGGGTTTTGGGTGTGGGCTATTTTTCCCCACCCCTGCTTTTGTGTTGTGGCATCTTCTTTTACTTTATACGATTTTGGGGGACCAGGAATAGTCTAGCCCCGCATATTCCTTACCCAAAGAGACCCTAAAATCCCTAAAACCCCTAAAAATCATGAAAATCCATAAAAACCGTAAAAAGTTCTCAAAACCCATTAAAACCCAAAAAACCCACTAAAAACTATAAAAACACTTTAATCCCCTAAAAATATTAAAAACTATTGAAATCATTTAAAATCCTGAAAAACTAAGAGACCCCTAAAACCAAAAAACCAAAAAACCCAAAAAACTGAAAAAACCCTGAAAACCCCTGAGAAAACCTTAAAACCCAAATTACACGTAAAATCCCTAAAAAACATAAAACCCCAAAAAATCCTTAAAAAACCTAAAAACCCATAAAACCCCTAAATAATCTCTCAAAAAACAATAAAACACTAAAACCCCTAATTTTTTTAAAAAGAACTAAAAGCCTTAAAAACAAAAAAACTCAAAAAACACACTAAAAACCTAAAAAACCCATAAAAAAATAAAACCCTAAAAACCATAAAACCCCTCAAAATCCATAGGAACCAAAATAACCTAAAAATACTAAAGATCCCTAAAGATATCTAAAAATGTAACAATCACTGAAAACCTAAAAAACTATAAGAAAACCTTAACAACCTAAAAACACTTAAAACTACTAAAAAAACAATAGAACGCTAAAAACCCTAAAACCCCCAAAACCCATAAAAACCCAACATTCCAAAAAAAATCCTCAAAGAATTATAAAACCAATAAAACCCCTAAAAATTCTAAAACCCCTAAAATACATCAAAATCCATAAAAACCCAAAAAACATAAAAATCCTAAAACTCCATTAATATCACTAAAAATATAAAAATCTCTAAAAACCTTGAAAAGAATTAATAAATCCTTAAAAACCTTGAAACAATTAATCCCCCAGGAATAACATTAAAAACACTAGAAAACCACGAAAACCATAAAACACCTAAATCTAAAAAAACAATAAAAACCCTAAAAACCACAAAACCCTAAACCCCTAAAAACCCAAAAAAACCACTAAAACTATATAAACCTTATTTACCACTAAATATGTTAAAAATACATAAAACCATACAAATTTTAAAAATACCCTAAAAGAAAAGAAACCACAAATACCCTAAACAACTACAAATCTCTAAAAACCCTCATAGTCCCATAAACTCTAAAACCATAAAAATCTTAAACACCCTGTAAAAATCCATAAAAATGTAAAAAACACTAAAATCCCTAAAAACCCCTAAGAAATCTATAAAAAACTAAAAACACATAAAACCCAGAAAAAACCCTAAAAAATACAAAAAACACTAAAAAACCCTAAAATCCCCTAAAATTCCCTTAACTAATAAATAATATACTAAAAACACATAAAAATACCTAAAAATGAAAAAAATATATACAATCCCTTTAACACACTAAAAAATAGAAAAAAGACTATAAGAAAACATAAAACCGTAAAAAACCCAAAAAACCCTAAAATCCAAAAAAAACCATAAATACCCAAAAACCATAAAAAATCCTAAAAGCCCTCAAAATCTCAAAAATACAAAAAAATCAGAAACATATAAAATTCCTAAAATCATGAAAAACACATAAAAACATAAAAAATCCAAAGAAAATTGTAAAAACATGAAAAAACATAAAACCTATAAAAAATATAAAAAAACATAAAAAGAATGAAAAAATTTGAGAAACCAAAAAACCTCATAAAAATTTTAAAAACCCTAAAACACCATAAAACCAAGAAAACCCACTTAAAATATAAAAACCATTTAAACCCCTAAAAACAAAAAAAACACAAAATACCAATAAAACCCTAAAAAACTAAAAAAACACAAAAAACCAAAATAACCAAAAAACTCCTAAAAACCCTAAAAATTCCAAAAAAAACAATAAAACCCAATAAAAATACTGAATAATGAACTCTAAATCCCTAAAATTAGAAAAAAAACCAAACAACTCTAACAAATCCAATGAAAAACATAAACACATAAAAACACTTAAAACTCCAAAAAAAACCTTACAAATGCAAAAAAAACCCTAAAAACCCTAAAAACCTGAAAACCCTAAAAATACCTAAAAACAAAAAAACCATAAACATACAAAAAATCACTAAAAAGACCAAAAAATAACCTAAAATTAAAAAACCTTAAGAACCCTAAAAAACTCTATGAAAACCATAAATAAATAAAATTAATTAAAATCACTAAATAACCTAATAAACACCAAAACCCCTTGAAACCCTAAAACAGCTTCAAAAACCCTAAAAATCCCTTAAAACATGAAAAACCCTAAAAAATAAAAACCCATAAAAACCCAAAAAAACACCAAAAACTCTAAAATAACTATAAATCCATAAAAACTCTAAAAAAACTAAAAAATCATAAACCCCCAAAAAACCCTTAAAAATCAGAAAAACATTAAAAACATTAAAACCCCTAAAACCCTTTAAATTAATATAATCCCAAAAAAACATTAATATACAAAAAATCAGTAAAAATACAATGAACATAAAAACCAAAAAAACCCTAAAAACTTCATGAAATCATTGATAACCTAAAGACACTTAAAACTGATAAAAACACAAAAAATGCTAAAAACTCGAAAAAAAATGAAAACCCCAATAAATACAAAAAAAATACATAATAACCATAATAAACCTAAAAATCCACAAAACCCTAAAAATAACTAAAAAAACCATTTTAACCTTTAAAACATAAAAAAATGAAAACATACCATAATCCCTTTAAAACTCACCCCCCCCCCCCCAAACCCAAAATACCATAAAATCATAAAAAACGTAAAAACCCTTAAAATCCATAAAACCCCCAAATATTTTAAAAAATCCCTAAAACATAAAAAACACAAAAAACCCTAGAAATCAAAAGAAAAACCTAAAACCTAAAAACACATTAATCCCCCAAAACCCTAAAAACCATAATACCCTAAAAACCCTAACCCACAAAAACTCAAAACCTCTAAAACCCTAAAAACCATAAAAATAGTAAAAATTCAATAAAAATACATAAAAACATTCAAAATTCCTATAAACCATGGAAAACCCAATGAAAACCTTAAAAATAAAAAAACAGTTAAAACCCCTATAAATCCTAAAAAACACTAATTCCCCAAAAGGTCCAAAAAATAACCTAAAAATATAAAACACCGGTAAAATAATAAAAACCCAAAAAACATTAAAAACCCTAAAAAACTAAAAAAAACCTAAAATACAAGAAACCCTAAAAAACCTTTAAACCCCTAAAAGTAAAAAAAACTCTAAAAACAAAAAATCCTAAAAAAACTCAAAAAAACCATAGATGCCCAAAAAACACTAAAACCCCAAAAAACTATATAAACACTCAAATTCCCTAAAAACCATAAATAATCATATAAATCATATGGAATCCCTAAAAATCAAAATAAAAAAACATAAAAACCCTAAGAACGAAAAAAACCTAAGAATTATTAAAAAAATAATCACACTTAAAATCCCTAAAAACCTAAAAAAGGATAAAAACCCTAAAACTCAAAAAAAACCCCTTAAAACCTTAAAAACATTAAATATCCCCAAAATCAATAAAAACACTAAAACCATAAAATACTCTAAAAACAAATTAAACGCCTAAAAATGTTTAACAACTTTAAAAACTATAAAAACCCTAAATTAATCAAAAATCCAAAAAACCATAAGTACCCCAGGAACCCTAAATCCATCAAAATACCTAAAATCCGTAAAAAACAATAAAAATCCAAAACAATCTCTAAAAAACCATAAAAATATAAAAACCCCTAAAATCCCTGAAAGCACTAAGAAAACCAGAAAACCCTACAAACACTTAAATTCTATAAAAACCTAAAAAAAGAAAAAACCCACAAAACCTGAAAAAAATAGAAACCAAAAACCCATAAACTTTCTAGAAACACTGAAAACCAAAAAAATCAAAAAAATCCTTAAAAACCCAAAAAATGTAAAAAATCTTAATATTCTTGAAAACACATAAGAAAATGATAAAAAAATCAATACAACTAAAATTAATAAAAACATTAAAATGGAAAAAAAACCCCATTAAAGAGTCTAAAAAGACCTTAAACCCCTAAAACCCCTAAAACCCCTAAAACATTATAAAACCCTAAGAACCATAAAAAGACGAAAAAACAGGAAACACTCTAATAATTCATTAAATCCATAACATTGTTAAAAATCACTAAAGAACCATAAAACCCATAAAAACTAAAAAAACCCTAAAAACCCTAAAACACCAAAAATAATAAAGAGCCTAAAAACCTAAAAATACACGAACTCCCTAAAAACCCTAAAGACCATAAAAATCCTAAAAAATCCCCAAAAACATAAAAATCCATAAAAATACCAGAAAAATATTTGATGACCAGGAAAACATAAAAAAACTTAAAAATCCAAAAAAACCTAAAACACTAAAATGCTAAAAACCCAAAACCCTATAAAACCCCTAAAAACACTAAAACCGATAAAACCTTAAAAAATCATTAAATCCATTAAAAACTATAAGAACATTTTGAACCCATAAAAAAGTTAAAAAAAATATAAAAAACCATAAAACCCAAAAAAACTCAAAAAATCCCAAAAAACCAAAAAAATCACAAAGAAAACTCAAAGTCCCTAAAAACCCAATAACCCCTCAAATTCCCAAAAAACCCTAAAAACCATAACAAATCATAAAAAGTTCAAAAAATACATAAAAATGTTAAAAACAGTAAAAACCCTAAAAAACAAAGAAACCCTTCTTAAACTAAATACAAATAAATTCTTAAAAACCCCTTAAAGACCCCTAAACCATAAATCCCCATATAACCCTAAAAATCCTAAAAACTAATAAAAACATAAAACCCACTAAAAATCTAAAAAAACTTTAAACCCCTAAAAATGTAAAAAACACTAGAAAAACATAATCCCCTAAAAACCCAAAACACCCCTAAAAACAATAAAAAAAATCTCTAAAATCCAAAAAATCAAAAAACACCTTAGAATCCCAAAAAACCGTAAAAGTTTCCAAAATATCCCAAAGAATGTAAAAGACCCAAAAAACCCTTAAAAACATTATAAATAAATAAAAAACATAAAACGCCATAAAACCTATAAAAATACAAGAACCCTAAAAAGCCCAAAGGACCCAAAAATCCCTTAAAACCCCTTAAATTCCATAAAAACTCTATAATCCCATAAAAAATCCAAAACAAATCACAAAAATCCATAAACGCATAAAAAACAATTAAACCCTTAAACCCCATACAAATCCTAAAACCCACTGAAATCTCTAATAAACCTTTAAATCCATAATAACATTAAAAAAAGTAAAAATTGAAAAACCATAAAAAACAAAAAAAACTCCCCAAAAACGAAAAAATCATAAAAACCCGACCCCCCCCCCAATCCATGAAAACCATAAAAAACTAAAAACACTAAAATCCTTAAAAATGCATAAAAATCCCTTAACACATCAAATACATTAAAAACCCAAAATCCCCTAATAGAAACCGTAAAAACCTAAAAAATTAAAACCCATAATAATGATGAAAACACTAAAACCCCTAAATACCCTGAAAACCCCAAAATACATAAAAATCTAAAAAACCCCCAATAAACCATAAAATTCCTAAACACCCAAAAAATCCCTAAAAACATAAAAAACACTTAAACCCGAAAATCTTAAGAAAACCTTAATAATCAAAAAACACTTAAAACCCCTAAAAATAATATAAAATGTTAAAAAAAAATAAAACTATAAAATGCTTTAAATATCCAAAAAACCATAGAGTCCTCTAAAACTATAAATCCCCATAAAGCCCCAAAAACCATAAAAACAATAAATAGCCTAAAAAATCCCAAAAAATCCCTAAAATCCTAAAAACAAATAAAATATCTGAAAAAATAAAAACATATAACTATAACATTTGAAGTACAAAAACAAAAAAAAAACCCTAAAATATTCCAAAAACCGTAAAAACAAAAAAACTATAAAACCCTTAAAATCCCTAAAAATCATAAAACCGTAAAATCCTTAAAAACATTAAAAAACCTAAAACCCTAAAAATCCCTAAAAAACAAAAAATCCATAAAAACATGTAAACCCCCTTAAAAACCATAAAATATAAAAAATCAAATAAAATACTCTAAAAATACCTAAAACCATAAAACCTCTAAAAACAATACATCTCCCAAAAAATCATAAAAACCCATAAAACCCCAAAAAACACTTAGAACTATAAAAACCTTTTAAAACCTTAAAATAAAAAAAACTAGAAAACCTTAAAACCTATAAAAAGATAAAAAAAACTTAAAACACTATAAAACCAAAAAAACCATAAAACACCTCCAAATCCCTAAAAACAATATAACACCGTGAAAATCCAATAAAATTCCATTAAATCCCAAAAACCATAACAAACACTAAAAACTTGGATAAACCCTATGAAAATCTTAAAAACCTAAAAGGAATCAAAACCCCTAGGATACTAAAAACCATAAAACCCTAAAAACACTAAAACCTTAAAAATCCCAAAAATAATAAAAAATCATATATATCAAATAAAATATCTAAAAATCCAAAAAATGGTAAAAAATATGAAAAAACCTGAAAACCACAAAAAAATTAAAAACATAAGATCATTTAATACCCCTAAAACACCTAAAAAATACTAGAAAACATAAAAACCTAAAAATAAATAAAAATCCTAAAAACAAATAAAACCCTAAATACTCACAAAAAACTCTATAAACTCTTTAAATCAATAAAAATGTTAAAAAACTATAATAAAATAACAACTATAAAAACTATAAAAACTAAAAAATAAATCCAAAAACACTAAAAACCCTAAAAAACAAAAGAAAGCCTTAAAAACCTAAACATACATAAAACCCATAAAAGCATAAAAACTCTAAAAACCCTAAAGATCCTAAAACCCCTAAAAAACCATATAACCCACCAAAATTCCTAAAAACTATAAAAAAAAATTAAAATACTAAAAAATACATAAAAATTCCTATAAACATAAAAAACAATAAAAATTGGGAAACCCATAAGAAAACATGAAAAAAAACATTTTACACTACTAAAAAACCATAAATCCCCAAAGAATAATAAAACCTTTAAAAACCGTAAAACCCCCCAAAACCATAAAAACCACTAAAACCCAACACAAACCCTAAAAACCAACTATAATCTCTAGAAACTCATTAAACCTCTAAAAAATTAAAAACACCAAAAATACCTAAAAACAATAAAAACTAAAAAAACATTCAAAACCCAAAAAACAAAACAAAAACACTAAAAACCCTAAAATTTCATAAAACACCAAAAAATCCCTAAAAACAATAAAAATTATAAAAATTATACAAAATCAATAAAAATTTATTGAAAAATAAAAAACCTTAAAAACCATGAAAAACCCTGAAACCCCAATAAAAAATCAAAACAACTTATATCCCCTAAAAGCCTAAAAATAGAAAAAACCCTAAAAACCTAAAAACCTAAAACCCCTTAAAAATCTTAATACCCCCCAGAAACCGGAAAATTCATTAAAAATCCTAAAAATCTAAAAAAAAGTAAAAAATCAACAAAAAAAACAAACAAAAATGTAAAAACCTAAAAGCACTTAAAACCCCTAATAATCTAAAATCACAAAAAACCCTAAAAACCTAAAAATCCCGTAAAACCCTAAGGCCCCTAAAAACCATAAAAACCCTTAAAACCTTAAAAAACCTAAATTCCCTTAAATCCCATAAAAAACATAAAAACTCTGAAAAAAAATTTCAACCCCTAAAAATGTTAGAAAATCCTAAAACCCATAAAAACATTAAAAATTTAAAAAACCCTAAAACCTCAAACCCCCCTCCCACCCTAAAACCCCTAAAACCCCCAACAATACTCAAAATCAATAAAACCCATAAAAACCAATAATATTCAAAAACATTCCTAAAATACCAAAAAAGGTGGAAGCCTATAAAACCCTAAAAACCCAAAGAAAAATTTTAAAAGATAAATATGCTAAATACCCCTGAATCCCAAAAATGTTAATGACCCTAAAAACCTAGAGAACCCCTAAAACCCAAAAAAAACCAAAAATCCCAAAAATCCATTAAAATCCAAAAAAAATCCCAAAAATTCATTGAAACATAAAAACCCATTTAAACCCTAAAAAAGCTATAAAAAAAATAAAACCAAAAACACTTAATACCCCAAAAAAACATAAAATTATAAAACCCCTAAAAACATGAAAAAAATTAAAAAACACAAAAAACTCTAAAAATCCCTAAAAATCCTAAAAACCATAAATATCCTAAAAAAATAAAAATACCTAAAAATGTAAAAACTTGTAAAACACCTTAAAACCTAGAACAACATTAATCACATAAAAAACTAAAAAAACACTAAAAACCATAAAAAACATTAAAATATATAAAAACCCAAAACCCCTCAAAGTCTGTAAAAAATCTATGAAACCATACAAAAGCACTAAAAAACCTAAAGGTAAAAATCTATAAAAATCCAAACAACTTCTTTGAAAACCATAAAAACCCAATAAAAATTAAAAACCATTAAAAAACCTGAAAAATATGGAAACCATAAAAACCCCTAAAAGACCCTAAAAACCATAAAACACCTAAATACCATAGAAAATCCAAAAAATCAATGAAAACTCAGGCCCACTAAAACTCTAAAACCCATTAGATTGCTAAAAATATTATAAAAATATAAAAACATTAAAACCCCATATTAATATAAAAACCCATAAAACCCATAATATAGCATAAAGAACCTAAACACTCTAAAGAAACCTAAAACCCTTCAATATACCTAAAACCCAAAAAACCAAAAAATCATAAAATCCCTAAAAATCCCTAAAAATATTAAAATAAAAAAACTAACCCTAGAAACACTATAAAAACCCTAAAATCCTAAAAACACTTAAAACCTCCCCCCCCAGAACTAAAAATACTAAAAATACTATAAAACTATTAAAACACTAAAAAACCCTAAAACATATCAAAATCAACAAAACCCATAAAAACATCAAATCTAAAAAATCCCTAAAATTCATAATAACGTAAAATCCATAAAACCCATAAAAAAACTCAAAAAAATTGAAAACATAAATACACTTAACGCCCTAAAAACTATGATAATTAAAAACCCTTAAAAACCTAAAAACCCTAAAAACCCTAAAACCATAAAAACATCAAAAACCCAAAAAACATAAAAAAAATGCCATAAAAACCCAAAACAACTAAAAACTCAAAAAACTCTTTAAATCTAAGAAAATTTGATAAAATTATAAAAAAACATAAAATCGTAAAAAAACACCATGACCATAAAACCATAAAAGAAACAAAATTCCAATAAACCGTAAAATCCATTGAAATCCTTAAAATCCCTAAAAATTCCTAAATTCATAAAAAACAAAAAAACCCTAGAAAAACACATTTTAATCCTTAAAATTCTAAAAGCACTTATAACCCCTAAAAATAATAAAAATGAAAAAATAATAACAAAATCCTAAACATTATAAAACAATAAAAACCATAAAATTCCCAAAAAATACCTAAAAATATAAAAAAACTAAAAAACCTAAAAACCGTATGAAAACCTTAAAATGCGAAAAAACACTTAAATCCCCTAAAACCAATAAAAATAAAATCCATTGACACAATAAAAGTCCAAAAACCCTTAAAATCAATAAAAACCAAAAAACCCCTAAAAACATTAAAAAACCAAAAAAACCAAAAAAACCCTAAAACAACTCAAAATTTTAAAAACACTTTAGACCCCTAAAAATGTTTAAAAAAATCCAAAAAAACATTAAAAGCCCTATATTCTCAAAAAATCCAAAACACATAAAAAATACTAAAAACAAAAAAAAACACTAAAGAGCCCAAAAAACCCTCAAAATCCCTAAAATACTAAAAATTCAAAATACCTAAAAACACTAAGAAAACTATAAAAATGTGGACACACATAAAATCCATAACAATGCTAGAAAAATTAAAAACCAAAAAACCCTAAAACCTCAAAAAAAACCCTAAACCCTAAAGAACCATTAAATTCCAAAAAAACTATAAAATAACAAAAAACATAACAAACCATAAAAACCCCCAAAACCCTATGAAAACCATGAGAACCTAAAAATTCTAAAACACTAAAAATGAAAAAAGACACTTAAAACACAAAACCCAAGAAAACCGCAAAACCCCTGAAAACCGTAAAACCATCTAAAGGCCATAAAAATCATTGAAACCTGTGATAATCCTAAGGAATCCTTAAAAATTATGAAAAAATGTAAAAAACCAAAAAACCCTGAAAACCCCTATGAAAACCTTAATATCCTAAAAAAATTAAAACCCCTAAGAATACTTAAAACCCTAAAACCCCTAAAAATCCCCAAAACCACTAAAAATACAAAAAACCTAAAAATTCCCTAAAAATCCCTAAAATTAAAAAAATCCTAACAAACACAAAAAAACCCTTAAAATCCTTAAAATAGAAAAAAACCCTAAAACACAAAGAAACATAAAAATCCAAAAAATACACTAAAAACCATAAAACCCCCAAAAAACATAAAACCCATACAAAAACCCAATAGAAAACCTAAAACCCCTTTAAACCCATATAAATGTATTAAACCACATAAAAACCCTAATACCCCTAAAAAACAAGAAAACCCAAAAATCAATAAAAACCCTAAAAGCACTCAATATCCCTAAAAAATAGCACAACCATAAAAATCCTAAAAAACCTAAAAATCCCTAAAAATGAAAAAATATCTAAAAACCATGATAAACCCTAAGAAACCCTTAAAACCCTAAAAATACTAAAAACTGATAAAAAACATAAAAACCCTAAAAACCTAAAAAATAATAAAAACATTAAAACCCCTCAAAATACCATAAACCCATAAAAATATAGTAAAATACCTAATAATCCATAATAACCTAAAAATAATAAAACCCATAAAAACTCTCAAATAAAATCATGAAATCATAAAAACACTTTAAACCCCTACAACCCTAAGAATTATAATAACCCAAAAAACCCTAAAACCACCTAAAAACCATAAAGACCGTAAAAACACCTAAAAGCAAAAGACTATAGAATACAACAAAAAGTATAAATATATATTAAATCAAGAAAAAAATTATATACACTAAAAAATATTAAAACTCAAAAAATTAAAAAAACCCTAAAAACCCCTAAAAACCCCAAAAAAGATAAAACCATTAAAACTCCTAAAATACATTAAACCCCTCAAAATCCCTAAAAACTATGAAATTCCATAAATATCCAAAAATTCCAAAAAATACAAAAAAAACCTAAAAAACCCTAAAAACTGTTAAAACCTAAACAAAACCTTAAAAACAAAAAAAATATAAAACCTCTAAAAAATAGAATAAAAAACCCATAAAACCATAAAACCCCTTAAACATGTAAAAATACCTAAAAACCCTAAAAACCTAAAAAATACTAAAAATATTTAAAAATCCTTATAAATGAATGATCCCTTAGAAATTTTATTAATTCTTTAAAACCTTAAAAACTTTTAAAACAATAAAAAATCATAAAAACCAAAAACACTAAAATCCTCTGAAAATCCTAAAACCCTTAAAAATCATAAAACCCATAAAACCCCTAAAAATACCAGAAACCAATAAAAACCCTAAAACCAACTATAAACTTTAAAAACCCTTCAATCCCAAAAAATGTTAAAAACTCCAAAAAATATCTTAAATGACACAAAAAAGATCAAAACCACAAAAAACCATAAAAAACCCCCAAAACACCTTAAAATCAGTAAAACACTCAAAATCCCAAAAACCCTAAAAAACACTATAAAATCAAAAAAAATGTAAAACCCCCTAAAAACCTTGAAACTAAGGAAAACCTTAAAAACACAAAACACTTAAAACCCCTTAATATCCTAAATATGAAGAAAACCATTAAATCCTAAAATCTTGAAAACCATTAAAACTCACAATATCCCTAAAAACCCTAAAAACAATCATAATAAAAAAAATCCCTAAAAATACCTAAAAATGAGAAAACACCTAAAAACATAAGAAATCATTAAAATCCTAAAAAAACAAAACCCTAAAAACCAAAAAATG
Organism: Viscum album; assembly: GCA_963277665.1. Taxonomy (NCBI): domain Eukaryota; kingdom Viridiplantae; phylum Streptophyta; class Magnoliopsida; order Santalales; family Viscaceae; genus Viscum; species Viscum album. The sequence continues at coordinate 1,960,257,733 of OY728127.1, forward strand.
CTAAAGACACAAAAAATAATAAAGACCCTAAAACCCCTACGACTCCTAATAAACATAAAACCCATAGACCCTTGAAACCCATACAAATATATGAAAGACCTAAAAATCACTAAAAACTCTTAAAACCCTTTCAACCATCAAAACAATTAAAAAACTCTTAAAAACATAAAAACCCTAAAAAATTAAAACCCTCCAAAAATCATAAACACTAAAAACCCTAAATACCCCTAAAAACCCTAAAAATACCTAAAAACATGAAACCCCCCATAAAAATCCAAGAAAAATCCCTAAAAATCCCTAAAAATGTAAATTTCCATAAAACCCCTAAAAACCCCAAAGGAAAAAATTTAATGGAAAATCACATAAAACCCCTTAAAAAATAAAAAAATCTAAAACCCCCAAAACCACTAAAACACCTAAAAATCCAAGAAATATTTAAAAACAATAGAAAAACTAAAAATGAATAAAAATATAAAAACCCTAGAGTCCCTAAAAACCCTAATAAAACCTTAAAAACTGAAGAAAAAAAACTTGGCCCCCCTAAAAACCTACAAAACACTAAACCTCTAAAAACCCTAAAAATTCTCAAAATCACTAAAACCCCTAAAACCCATAAAACCCTAATAAGTCTAAAAAAATACCTAAATGTATAAAAAACCTAATAAAAAACAAAATACCTAAAATTACATTAATCCCTTATAAACCTAAGGAAATGCTAAAATCCTTAAAACCCCTAAAACCCCCAAAAAACGTAAAATAACCTTAATACCCTAAAAACCCCTATAGAAACCTTAAAAACTGAAAAGATAACATGAGAACCCCTAAAAACTAAAAAATAATAAAAGGCTTCAAAACCATAAAAACCCTAAGATCCATAAAAACCCTTGAAAAAATTTAAATACCCCAAAATCCATAAAAACACTAAAACACACTAAAAGTCTAAAAATCTTTTAAATCCATATAAATGTTAAAAAAAACTCTAAAAACCCTTCTAAATTTACCAAAAACACAAAAATCACCTAAAACTAAAAAATAAAATAAAAACCCCAAAAACAATAAAGAATCCTAAAACCCAAAAAATTCATAAAAACTAAAAAAATATAAAAATTCATAAAATCTTTAAAAACATAAAAAACACCAAAAACCCTGAAAACCTTAAAAAAAATTAAAACACATAAAACCCAAAAAAATTAAATATCGCTATAACCCCTAAAACCCCTAATAAGATCATAAAAAACCAAAAACCCCTAATAACAAAAAAACCCAAAACCATAAAAACACTAAAACCCCATAAAACACCTAAAACCACTAAAATCTCTAAGAACCCTTTCAATCCCGAAAATGATATAAATATCTAAAGACCATAAAACACCTAATAAAAACCCTCTGTTTCATCGGTTTTGGATTTCGGCCTCGAAACGCCCAATAGATCCGTATCCAATGATTGGTGGACCTGCTTTCCAAAGGCAGGAATTTTCCGGATAGTCTGACCAGCGATTCTTAAGATCTCACATTGGTCGAGAGGATGGGAAGTCAGGCTCATCGAACCCTTTTTGGGGGGAAATTATTGCCTATTGCAGGACTCTCTTATATATTTAAGAAGTATTCATATGTTTGCGAATATTTGGTTTAGACCCAAACATAGTATCCACTGATTTAACCATGGTGGGCAACTGTCAACTGGACGCAGGGGTTCAGAATCATTTATGCCCGAGGTTTACCATCCCTCATTGGGTTAATGACACTGAAGGGTTGGAACTCACTTGAGGCGGCACTAGGAGTGGCGCGGTGAACTGATGTGGAGATGATCAGATCGACCGGTTGTTGGGATTGAACCTCAGGAAGGATTCATACGTACCCTGCCTAGGAGGAAAGGATCAAAGTCCACATATTTCTCATACACATTTTAACGTCATGCTGGATGGGGGGTGGAACTCATCGTGAAGAAACGACCGAGTGGTGGGCTTGAACCTCATGGAGGCTTCCTACTTACCATATTTTGGCATGGATCAAAGTCCCCGTTGTTCACTTAGGCTTGGGGATTATGATTTGGGGCAGCCCGAATTGATGGATTGGGACTTACACTCTAAGGAGGCCCTTGACGTTGGTAAACCGACGTGAAAGGGGGGGTCGGAATGACCTGTTGTTGGGCTTGATCCTCGGAGAGGCTTCTTATGTACCTTGCCTAGGAGGCAGGGATCAAAGTCCACATAGCTCATATTAATGCGGGGCTTACGCTCTGAGGTAGCCCAAGATGTGTATTGGGGCTTACACTCTGAGGAGGCCCATAGTGTGGATTAGTGCTTACACTCTAAGGAGGCCCAAGATAATGGGTTGGGGCTTACACTCTGAGGAGGCCCGGGATGATAGATTAGGGCTTACACTCTGAGGAGGCCCAAGATAATGGATTGGGGCTTACACTCTGAGGAGGCCCAAGATGATGGATTGGGGCTTACACTCTTAGGAGGCCCATAGTGTGGATTGGGTCTTACACTCTCAGGAGGCCCAAGATAATGGGTTGGGGCTTACACTCTGAGTAGGTCTGGGATGATAGATTGGGGATTACACTCTGAGGATTCCCAAGATAATGGATTGGGGCTTACACTCTGAGGAGTCCCATAAGAGGATGTCATGGTCGATGCTTACTCTAAGCCCACATGAGTCATGCTCGGTGTGAGAAACAAGAGGTAGCAGGGACAAGAGGATCACGTCGCGAGAGGTGCGTCCGTGAGAAGTGGAGTGGGTCTTATGCATTAGGGAGGCCCATGAGGTCGGGGCTTACTCCGAGATGGATTCCAGGGGTGACAAAGTCCAGCGGGAGAGGGAATGGGGGTGCTCTTGTGCCCATCTCCTCTCTTTCAATGCATGAGGGCCTCCTTATGATGGCTATTTTACCATCTCCGAGGAACCTTTAGCAAGTAGAGGGGCAGAAAGGGGATTCTCGAGCTCAGACTCCACATTACCGTGATAATGTGAACCCAGGAATGCTTCAGGAATCTGCTCAAGGGTTGGGGCAACCCCTTTGCCCCTGTTTACCGTGAGTATGTGAACTCAAAATGGTGTGCTGATGCACCTGAAAGTTACACCACCCGGATCTGGTGGCTCTGGTGGAGGCCTCGGCTTGGGGCCGATGAATAGGCCAATGAGGGAGTCACGGAGGACTTTGCTAGATCAGAAGGATTTTATCTTGCTCGGGAAACGAGAGCACCAAAGTATTTGGAAATCCACTGAAAGGTATGGGTGGTGGCGCCCTTTTTGTGGCGAAGTGCCACACGGCAGGAGAAGCTGTCAGTGAACTAGGGTGGTCCGCGGACTAATTGGCACCCCACAAACCAGGGTGGTTCGTGGCTTCGGGTTCAATACGAGAACCAGGGAGGTTCGCGGAGGGTTCCAGGCAGGCAGCAGCGGCCAAGGGCGGCATCAATCGGAGGCTCGTCAGACGGGGCTTCACCCATGTAGGAGAGTGTTACGCGGTGCAACGGATTGGAAAAGAGGCACAAACTCCCTGGTCCAAGGGAAGTCATCCGTGGAGGGGGTATGGTTTGTTATTATCCTTGTTTTTGTAATTTTAGGTTCGCAGTTCACCAAATTATTATGCATGTTCCAATTTCTTATTAATTCGTATACCTGCTGTGGTTCGCGGGAGGGAATTTTGCTGTTTGCGAAATCCAAAGCCTTCCTTCAACCGATCTCCTTCTGAATCTCCAATACCTACGAATATAATTCCAGTTCTCCGATCATCCTTTTTCTTTCCCCCTTGGTCCCCTTTTATAGAGTGGGTAAAGTGATGTATCTGTTGCCATGCGACACCTTTTTTGGAGAACCATTTCCAAATACCTGGTTCACAGCTGACTTGGTCAATCTGTGATCCGTGGTGGGTATTGAACGCTTCCCCCACCCCCCTCCGTGAGGTGAACTCAGGGAGTGCTCCGCGGCTGTAGAGGGTTCTACCTCTATTCTGTGAACGACAACGGGTGCGGATTGAACCGGTCGACGCGGTCTGCGGTTGGGGTGGTTTGTGACGATTAATCGGACTACCGCCCATCCTGCCTCGCGGCCGTGGAGGCTCTCCGCCTCCATTTCACGAACGACAATTGTTAATAGAGGGGGCGCTTCGCAGGGCCTGGCCACGTTGCATTTCCATGGGACTGGTCCACGGACTGGTCTTATTTGTGTCCCTTATTTGATTATTTTACCAAATCTTTGAGGGATTTGGGTAGAATCTCCTTTGTGGATTTTCAGGACCCTACAAATGCCCCCCATCGGAATGGGGTCCGATCGGAACGAAGAGGAGGCCATTCCGATGAAAAGCGGTCCTGAAACTGAGATGGTTTGCGGTAGAGAGGTGGACCTGGTAGGGGACCATGCCTATAAATACGGCGAGCCCTTCATTTTTTCCTTTACCGAATTCCTCTCAAAACCAGAGCTCTTTCGCCTCTGCGTGTTTGCTCCTTCTAGAAGTACCTTGTCCGTGAATTGGCAGTGACCTCCGCGAACCATTCCTTCTTCGCGGTTGCCTTCACCCGCAGACCAACTTATCAATCGCCAACCATTAATCTTAATTAATTAAAATTTAGTGATGACGGGTTGCAGAGGAACTTGCTTCTCAGTTTCGATGCTCCGCGGACTAAAAATCTCTTGAACATTAAAAAGTATCTGAGTCTTCCGAATAAACTCGGGATTAAAATTTCGTGGAGTGACTTGGTTCGCAGTTTCCTAGCCAACACTCCATGGGATAGGGCTTTGCGGACTGATTTCATGAATGGCTGGTTTGCGGGATGATGTCATCGCGAACCATCCTCCAAAGTCTCCTTGCTGGCTTTGCCTATGAAGTCTCCTTAGCCATATATCTGGTTATTTTTGTCTAGATTCTTATTCCGTACTAACCAATTGTTGGCTCTCATTGTGCAGGGAGAAAATATGGTTCCCCCTCGTTCTACACCGAGGCATACTGTAGAGCCCCTATCAACCGGTTCATAGAGACGTTCAGCTATGATCCACAGAGCGGAGAGTGTCAAAGAAGACCCTAGTCGGTCCATCAGTCCTGATGATGGTGTATTGAAGAACCTACTCTCTCCGGAGCTTCTGAGTTATCCATTATCAAATCGACTCCTGCTCTACGGCTTCGGTCTTTAGGATGACATCCCTATCCCCCCTACTTTATCAGGTCTCCCTTCTCCATTCTAGGAAGCACCGTCAAAATTCATTCAGGCAATCCTTACACAATCTGGGGAGATAATCTCTGATTTTGGTTCGAAAAACACATTTATTCTAAGGGGCCCTGTCTGGACCCAAAGCGATCAGTGAACTCAAGACTTTTCTCAGAAAGCTGTCCTTAAGAACTACCCTTCTATTATCAACCTTGCTCAAAGGTATCCTGGCGCGGGGTGGGTTCCTAGGTGGGATCTTCGGTCCGGTGGGCTCTTCTCAAATGATTGGGCCTGGGCTTTCTGGGTCCATCATCATTGTTGGGAGTCTCCTGAATTACTGGAAGCAGTCAATCTATACTCCGCAGTGGGGGCTTCCCAATTCGCTGTTTTTCCACCATCTCTGATCCTGCCCGACCTGTTCAGCTGCTGGTGTTCAAGTAATAATACTTTCCACTTTGCCCACGGTGAATTTGGCATTAGTCTGTGGGACATCTACCATATAGGAGGACTGGTGATTACTGGCGAGATGTATGATAAATTTGTTCCCACTCCCGACGCATGGGACGACATCGAATAGGTGCCTTTATTGGAAAATGAGCTATTGATTATGGCAAAGCAGTCATTGGGTCAGGCGTTGCGTGCCTGCTCTCTCATTCCCTATGGTACCTGGATAGGGTTATTTCCGAACACTATTGGTCCTGTGTCGAAGATCAAGCGCCCCAGGACACACCCTTCTCAGCAATCACTAACCTCCCCAGGTTCCTACTGGGCGGTTCTGGAGGCGGGAGACTACCTTTCATGGGGTTAAGAGGTGCGCCCTGCTGTGTCCCCTACGCTCCGGTTGGCTGGTCTGTTTGCTATGTCTTTGAGTGGCTAGCTATTTCCTTCCCGGGATGTTAACCCAGGTGTCCGGTCCTGCACTTTGATGATGGCGACTGAGTTAGCAGAGGGCCGCCTAGTGAATTTATCCATGCCCACTTTGGCCCATATTTATGAGCTTTTGAGCCACATGCAGGTGGGCGGGTCACCCTACCGTCTGAGTGGGCCATTTCAATTTTGGTATGGCTGGGTGGATGATCATTGTCGCTGTTATGAGTATCGTCACAACACGGCCATACTGCTCCCCACCTTTCGTCCTACCCTACTGGACATAGCCAGAGTTCACTTGAAGTCCCTCAACTCTAGTGAAGTCCTCGAGCTTCTGAGGGACTTATCCCAGTTCATCTTCACTCCCTACTCCACCCCTTCTGGCATCTTAATTGACAACCGTTGGGGGATCCTGGAGGATCTCTCTTACATGATCTCCCTACGGGACGGGTTTCTGTCCACAGGGATCGATGGGGTTTCTCTGTGTGAGTTATATGTCCCGTATCGCTTTCCTCGCCCGTTCGGGTGCATGCAATTCCCAGTTTCCCTTCCCCCTTCTCGAGCTCAAGGACTGCATCCGGCCATACTTCTTCAGTGGTGGCTGATGCTGACGCGAGAGGGATCTAACACAAGCATTCCCCTACCTGATACGGGGGTGGCTGCTGGCCTTTCCATGGAGTATGCAAAAACATGGGTAAAATATTGTCCTGATGGGATCCTAGGGAAGGCTATCTAGTAGGTTCCCAAATCAGGATGTATGATGGCTGCTGCATCCACTACACCTTCCTCATCAGTTTTAAGGAAGGACCTACTAATTGCTCGTCGATCAAAGTAACTCAGAGAACATTCCTCTCCCAACCCTGCGGTGGCTGCAGTTCAGAAAAATTAATCCTTCTTGTGTGTGGATGAGGATGACCCTGTGGTTTTGGGTCCTAGTGAGACCATCCTGGAGGTTCCGCCAGTCGCTACCAGTCTTAGAAACTTAGTCCCCAAGCCTGAACCGGGGTTAGAGGCTCCAGACATTCCAGCTCCGGAGTCAACTTCTAGTGAGCACATGTCCGCGCGGGCTTCCATGCCAGACTTTGTTATCGTGTTGTCCAATGAGGATACCAAAGATCCTCATACCATGGCAGACCATTGGGTAGTGTGTAGGTGTGCCTGGCCCCGAATCTGTGAAATCTTCACTGAAACCCCTTTAGCCAAAATGGAAACTAAAACCTAAGCTCTTTGCCAGCTCTTCCTGGGTTTGGGGTCTGGTGGCTTTGACTATCGGTAGTTCCATTCTCTTGCTTTCCAAGTTTTCATGGCCCGTGAGGAAGCTGTCACTAATGAATGAAATCTTGACCACTTTGATACCACTCATTGTGGGGCCCGAACCTTGGAGGAAACCACAACAAAGATCCATCAACTGATAGCATGGGAGGTGATCTCTCGAGATCAGGCGGCCATCCTATCCTCCGTGTTGCATGAATGCAAAGAACGGGCCGCGATTATGAGGGATTAGTTATCGGCTATGACTGGTCGTCTTGAAGCTACCAGAAAAGGGATCAACGACCTCCAAACCACAGTGGAGCGTATCCGTCCGATGGCTGATGTTGAAACCAAGGAGAAGGCAGCGTTGGAACAGTCCTGCAATGAACTTCGCCGCATGGTCGCAGATCTGGTGGGGAGAGAGATTCAGGCTCCTTTATAACTATCAGAGCCACTTTTGTATCCCCTATTTTACTTACCCCTCACGCCCCCTTTTTGTGAAGGATAGACCCTAGCTTGTGGATGTCCTCCATTTTTTTTGTTCGAACGAAACACAGTCTCTGTCAATCACTTGTTGCTGCGGAATTTGATTGTTACTTAGAATAATTGTTGTTAAAATAACAATTCGCTGATTCAGAATTAATCATAACTTAGGAAAATAAGCTCTAACTTTTTCCTAGACCATGGGGTCCAGCGAGCGTAGTTTGACTATTTCTAGGTTTTTGTAGGAAAACCCCACAAAATTTTTGTCTTCTTTTTTTTCTTTTAATGCCCTGATTTTTCCTGGGCCCATTTAGTGTGGACCCAGTGGGTATAACCTGACTTTTTCTTTGGTCACCCTTTTCGGGTTTTCGGCCTAACATGCTTTGTGCCTCTTTCTTTTGTGACCGGTTTAAAGTCCCACTGTCAAGACAATCACTACTGATGTTTTAGGTCAAGCAGCATTGACCAAATATGGTGGGGTGAGGGCCCCAATGGGGTTCAAATTATTGAAATATGTCTTAATACCCTTCAGAAGAATGTGGGGGGAAACGTGTTTAAATTTGAGTGGCATGAAAGGCATGTCTCAAGGCATGGGAGCCATGTCGGCGTACAGAGGTAGGAAGAGCGTTGCCTGAGGAAAACATGCCTTTGGTAGGCGATCCAGGGACAATCAATATGCAGAGCCGCTGAGGTCATGGTATGCATATTCATACAAAGGTGTCCTTAAGTCAAAGACTTATCCATTTCTGATGGCCAGGGGACTTCATGGAAGCCCAGATCATGGAAACCACGATGGGTGGTTTTGAAAATTATGAAAACCAGCAGGGGTGGCTCAGAAGGGGAGTGTGACATCTTAAAGGGTTTTGGGAGCATCCGTACTAATCAGTATCGTGGTTAGGAGACCACTTCCCTATGCATTTAGTTAGTGTAAGGGATGTTCGAGGTTCAGTGCAGTTTAAAGTCATGTAGCTGGGACATCATTTAAAATGGAATGACTTCTCCTGGTTCTCCATAATCGTGTCAAAGACATTCCACCGCATTCAGGTAGGATTTTGGAAGAGGTTGGTAAACTGTAGCTCAGAGGGTTTTCGAATCCCTGGATAAAAATAGGGGCTCAGAGGCCAAGAGGCGTACGAAGAGAAGCATTGCCTATGGAAATCTTTCCTTTGGTAGATGGGCCAGGGGAGATCAATATGTAGAGCCGCTGAGGGCATGGTATGCATAGTCATGAAATGGTGTCCTTAATTCAAAAACTATCCACTTCCGATAGCCGATCCACTTCAGGGAAGTTGAGATTTGGGACCACCATGGGTGGCTTATGAGGGTTCAGCTTTTTTGAGTATAGAGTATGGGTTATGATGAGAGGGTGCCAGAATACGGGGGAAATATCTGGACTAAACTTCCCGAGAACAGGTGAAGTAATTATTTATCACGCTAGTGTGAGGCGGTGGTTAGTACAGGTTTGACCCGTGCACTAAAGGATGGAGAAAAATACTTTGTTTCTCATTGGACCCATGACGAGTATGACCGTGTAGTTAATCGTCATGTGATTGGGACATAATCCACATAGTTTAACGTCATGCGGCAAGGACAAGAGGAATTTTTGAAGGTTTCTACGCAGTTTAACGTCATGTAGTGAGGACGGAGGGTATTTTGGAAGTTTGCTATGCAGTTTAAAGTCATGTAGTGAGGAAGGGGGGTATTTTTGAAAATGCTACTATTCATCAGAATGTAACTTGGTTTGAATACCTCATCATGCTCTAGACGTGGGGGGGTTGATTGGTGTAAATCATGGTTCCGGGGCTTCTTGGATCAGGGAAGGTGATATGGGGGCTCTGAGGCTGGTAAGCGTACGGAGCTATGAAGATCATCGCCTGTGGAAATCATGCCATTGATGGTAGAGCCAGGGGCTATCATTATGAAGAGCTGCTGAGGGCATGGTATGCATAGTCATACAAAGGTTTCTACGGGTCGATAACTTTCCACTTATACTGGCCATGAATGGTTATGAGGATCCACAATTATCTGGGCCATGAAGTCTGTCAATTGGCCGGAGAATGTCTGGGCATGTCGGGGATATCTTCCCTTGGTTGCTTGTTGAGTTTCAAAGATCCCCCTGTGCTGATCTTTTCTCTCTCTCTCTCTTTTGTGCATGGGGGTGTGCCTTCATTCCATGCCGTTTAACGTCATGCGGTGAGGATGAGGTACTCCTAGTTTATCGGTCATAGAGCTCAGACCATTGGGTGACTATTGCTGCAGTCACTCGTAGGATAACTGAGTCGACATGTTCTGATATACTTGGAACAAGGTGGGGGATGAAGGTCGTAAACTGCAACTTTGAGCTTTTCTAGATCAGGAGGTATGATGTGGGGGATCTGAGGCCGGTAAGCGTACGGAGCTAGGAAGAGTACCGCCTGAGGAAATCTTTCCTTTTATGGATGAGCCAGGGGCTATAATTATGCAGAGCCGCTGAGGGCATGGTATGCATAGTCCTACAAAGGTGTCCCCGGGTCGATAACTTTCCATTTCCGATGGCCATGAATGATTATGAAAATCCACGATTGCTCACAGTGTGGAGTTCGGCACGTGGGGATAATGGTATCCGGGTATACAAGAAACATCTTCACTGCAATTGTCCATTGAGTCAAAGTAGCCTAGTCCTGGCTTGATGTTTGTTGATGTAGGTCGCTATGTGAACCACTGATAGACACATAGGCTATCCAGATAGGGATAACCTGGAAACACCTAGATGTGAAAAGGGGAATGAACTTGTAAACCACTTCGCCATAAACATCTGGATCAGGAGGTATGGTATGGGGGCTCTGAGGCCGGTATACGTACGGAGCTAGGAAGAGTGTCGCCTGTGGAAATATTGCCTTTGGTAGACGAGCTTGGGGCTCTCATTATGCAGAGCCGCTGAGGGCATGGTATGAATAGTCATGCAAAGGTGTCCACGGGTCGATGACTTTCCACTTTCGATGGCCATTAGTGGTTATGAAGATCCATAATTATCTAGGTTGTGGAGTCTGATGTATGGAAAGGATACATCCCAAATTTGCAAGGAGTATCTCCATCTCGTATTGCTATGTGTCTTGGGTGGGTCGCGACGAAGTCCATGCAGTTTAGCGTCATGCAGTGAGGACGAAGATATACACCCCATGCAGGACTGGTCCGCACACGGGGGAAGGGGGCATTTTTAACATAATTGTATGTGTAGTTTAACGTCGTGCGATAAGGATGAGAAGTACACCCCGTGACAGTCTAGTTCGCACACAGGGGGAAAGGGCATTATTTTTGTTTATTCAGGGGGCTGGGCCAGGACTAGGGATCCTGGCGTCGCTACGTATCCTACGAGGGTAGGAATCAGGCCGTACATAGTTCTCTGGAATCCATGCAGTTTAACATCATGTGGTGAGGATGAAGTACACCCTGTGCAGGTCTGGTCCATACACGGGGGAAAGAAGGAATTTTTTTATTCTTTTATTTAGGGGGTTAGGCCATGACTAGGGATCCTGGTGTCGCTACGTATCCTGCGAGGGCAGGAATCAAGATGTATGTAGTTCTCTGGAATCCGTACAGTTTAACGTCATGAAGTGAGGATGAATTCCATATAGTTTAATGTCATGTGGTTAGGATGAAGTACACCCCGTGCAGGTCTGGTCCACACACGGGGGGATGGGTGATCTTAACTCTTGTTATCTGTGCAATTTAGCGTCGTGCAGTAAGGATGAACTCCATGAAGCTTAAAATCATGTGGTGAGGACGTGAAGAAACCCCGTACAAGTCTGGTCCGTACATGGGGGAATGGGCATTTTTTTTCTTTTTGAGGTGGTTGGGCCAGGGTATGGAATTCTAGCATCACCACATATCCTGCGAGGGCAGGAATCAAGCCTCACGTAGTTCTCTGAAAGACGATACACCCTATGCAGGTCTGGTCCATACACAGGGGAAGAGGGAATTTTTAAATCACCTTGTCCATGCAGTTTAACTTCATGCAGTGAGGATGGAATGCTATTAGTTTAAGGTAATAGATTTAGGACTTTTGGGTGCTTGGTATTTTAACGTCATGCAGCTCGGACGATGAGTACATCTCATTTTTTTCATCCGTGTAGTTTATCGTCGTGCGGTAAGGACGATCTCCATGCATTTTAATGTCATACGGTGAGGACAGACTCCATGCAGTTTAACGTCATGCGTTTCAGACGATAATTCTCTTAGTTTAAGGACATAGAGTTTGGACCATTGGGTGCTTGGCAGTTTAACATCATGCAGCTCGGACGATGAATACACTTCGTGCAGGTCTGGTTCATACATGTGGGGAGGGGCATTCTTAACTCTTGTTATCTGTGCATTTTAGCATCGTGTGGTAAGGACGGACTCCATATAGTTTAACGTCATGCGGTGAGGATGTGAATACACCCCATTTTTATTTCTTTGTCCGTGCATTTTATCGTCGTGCGGTAAGGATGATGAATACATCTTGTTTTTTTCCCTTCGTCCGTGTAGTTTATCATCGTGTGGTAGGGACGATGAATACTTCTTGGTCTCTATGTGAAATACTTCTTCAGGAATTTCACATTGGTCAGAGCCGTGGTGAATTGCCCGCCCATGGAGATCAGGGCATATGCTCTGTTGGAGTAGACCTTGTGTACAACATATGGTCCCTCCCACTTGGGCTCCAACTTTTGAGGCTTCTTGCCAGGTATCATTGGGGTTCGGAGGACCATCACTAATTCCCCTTCCAAGAAATACCGGAGGAGAACCATTTTGTTTAAGGCTCGTGCGATCCGGTTTTGGTACACTTCCAGGTGGTGCAGAGTGTGCAACCGTTTCTCGTCTAGCTGTTCACCTAGCAACTTTTCTGGCTGCTCATCATCAGATAATTGATCACATATGGCAACAAGGAGTAAGGGAAGTTGGAGTTCAATGGGAAGGACTTCCTCTGTGCCATACACCAATGAGTATGGGGTATAATGATTAGCGGTGCAGATTGTGTTTTGATAAGCCCATAATGCAAGGAGGAGTTTATCTGGCCATGAATTCTTGTCTTTGTCCACCATTTTCTGGAGGATGTTGGAAAGGGTCCTGTTGAAAGCTTCTATTTGTCCATTGTCCACTGCATGGTAGCGGGATGAGTGGTTATCCTTGATACCATACTCATGGTATATCTTTTCCAACTCAGTAGAGTAGAAATTGGTGCTATTGTCTGTCAGTATAGTATAAGGGACACCAAATCTGGTGATGATATTGGCCTTCACAAAGCTGAAAATATTTCCTGCCCCGACATCTTTGAGGGGTATGGCTTCTTCCCATTTGGAAAAGAAGTCGGTTGCTTCGAGGATATACTTCAGCTGTTTGGCCATGGAGGGAGGATATGGACCATGACGTCCATCCCCCAGACAACAAATGACCAGGAGTACTTAGCTTGATGAAGTAACTCAGGGGGCTGGTGTATGAAGTTGGCATGAATCTGGCATGAGTGGAATTTTGTGGTAAAACGCTCACAGTCTCGTGCCACTGTGGGCCAGTAGTACCCAATCCTTCGAACCTGATGGGAAATCTTGGTCCCTGTTTGATGTGATCCATACGCTCCTACATGTACTTCAGTCATGACAGCAACGATTTCTTCTCCATCAATGCATCTGAGGAGCACTCCATCGAGGCATCGTTTGTAGAGGACCTCTTGCTGACCCGCACCACCATATAAGACAAAATTGGTTTCCCTTCTCTGTATTTTCCCTCGTTCATCCCTGTCTGATGGAAGCTCACCCCGTTGAAGGTAGTTTGCGATGTGGGTCATCCAGCCGGTGGCAGGAGCATATGGCTCGTGGACCGGACCGACTTCGTGGATTTCATTCATCTTATCTTGAACAAATGGCAATACCATTCGACGGCGAGCAATACTGATGACCATTTCATCCCAGTCTGGGTTGTCTAAAGATGTGGCCACGTTGGCTAATGCATCATCCTGAGCGTTCTGAGACTGGGGAATATAGGTTATTGTTGGTTCTGTGGAGAACTCGGCCATTATCCCTCGGACATGTTTAAACAAGGGAATTATATCCTCCTCTTTAATAGCATAGTCACCATTCACTTGCTTGATGACCAGCTATGAGTCACCTTTTACTTAAGTTGTTGTACTTCTGCCTGGAGTGCGAGCTCCAGGCCTGCAATAAGGGCTTTATATTCCGCTTCATTTTTTGTACACCCCTCTGACTGGAGGAAGGAATATGGAAAAACTACATTTTCTGGGGACAAAAATATTATCCACAAACCCACTTTGTTAAATATGGGATCCTCCAACCTCTTCCTGGTGGGGATTTGGGAAACGTCGTCAAAGTACATTTCCCATACTGGGAACTCCTCTTAGACCAAGAATTTATCTTCATCAGGTAGTTCAGCGTCCGGTGTAGTGGTCCCTGTTGAAGGGTGCTCTTCCAGAAAGTCGGCTAATTCCTAGACCTTAATGGATTTTTTAGGCACGAACCGGATGTGGAACTATTGTAGGATGACCGCCCATCAGGATAGGCATCCGGTTATCATCGGGCGACTGAGAATGTACTTGAGCGGGTTACTCCGCAAGAAAAAATGGACTTCATGATGCTGCAGATAATGCCGCAGCTTTTGAACCGCAAATACCAAGGCCAGACAACTCTTCTCGATATTTGAGTATCGAGTATCAGCATCAATCATGGTTTTACTGAGGTAATAGAGACTGTTTTACCTGCCCGCGTCATTATTTTATGCGAGGAAGGCTCCCAGTGATCGCTCTAGGGCTGTCACATATAGAATGAGAGATCTTCCTTCAACTGGGGGCATGAGCACTAGTGGGATTAAGAGGTTCTTATTCAAGTTGTCGAATGTCTCTTGGCAGTCATCCGTCCATTGGTACATGACCCCCTTCTTCTTTAACCTGGTGAAAGGAAAACATTTTCCTGCTAGGTTGGCTATGAACGACCTAATACTGGCTAGGTGTCCGTGGAATCCCGTCAACTCAGTAAGATTTTGGGGAGGTGGCAGTCATATGATAGCCTTCGTCTTGTCAGGGTCAGCTTCGATTCCATGATGGCGTACGAAGAAGCCAAGGAATTTCCCTGAGATAACCCCAATGGCACATTTCAAGGGGTTCATCATCAAGTTATACTGTCGGAGCTTATTGAAGACAGTCTCAAGGTCCGATAGGTGATCCGAGCGCTATCTCGACTTGACCACTAGGTCATCCACATAACATTCAACGAATTTCCCCAAGAACGGCTTAAAGATCCGATGCATGGAATGCTGATATGTGGTGCCAACATTCATGAGACCAAAGGGCATGACCCTGTAATAGAATACCCCTTGAGGGTCCCTGAAGGCAGTGGCTTCTTCATCTTCTCGGGCCATCCTAATTTTATTATATCCGGAATAGCCGTCCATGAAGAATAGAGCCTCATACCCGGTCATTGCATCAATTAACAACTCGGTGATTGGAACCGGGAAGTTATCTTTCGGACAATGCCGATTATGGTCTCTGTAGTCAATGCAGACGCGGATTTTCCCGTTCTTTTTCTTGATAGGGACAATGTTGGCCAACCAAATGGGGTACTAGTCATCTCTAATGAAGCATGCTTTAATGGTCTTATCGACTTCAACCTTTATCTTGGCAGCATGTGAGGGATGCGTCCTTCTATCGGCCTATTTGTAGCCCCAGTGGTCTTCTAGAAGACCTAGGTGATGCGTTGCTAACTCAGGATCGAGTCCTGGAATTTCCGTGTAATTCCAGGCGAAGACATCCTAGTATTGCCTTAGGAAGGAGGTATATACCTCATGTTCCTTGGGAGACATGGCCGCCCTAATGAGAGTAGGCCTCGGGTCTTCCTCGGTACTCAGGTTTATTTCCCTGTGTTCATCCACAGTGGTGGAGATACCTTTCTCAAATGTGGGAGGTGCATACCTGAGATCTTCCCCCTCTTCTTCTCGTAAATCCTCATCTTCTTGGTCCGATGAGGAGAGAGGTCCTGACATGATCTCTTGGAAGTCCGGAGGTGAGGTGTCGTGGGCGCCCATGCTCGGTCTTTCACCCCCCTAATTGAGGGTCAGTGGATGTTCCCACATTGTCACACATGGCCGTTGTGGCTGAAGTCATGAGGACATCTGAGTGCATGTCCAGACTTGAACTCCTACCTTCCATGTGGTTGATGGGAAAGACATAATCTCTGCCAAGCTACCTGAGGGGGTCATCAGGGACCATCTTTAGGCCATTTGGAGCGGGGATCCAATCGAAACCATCAACCAAGGGATTCTTTTTCTTTTTCTCATAGAACCTGGTGTCAATGTAATGTGACTCGGAGAGCTCTAAAGGGTCCTTGTTGGTGTGAAACTTCCCTCTTTGTCCATTGACACAATACTTGATACACTGGTGGTATGATGAAGGAACACTCATGTTCTTATAGAGCTATGGCTTTCCCAACAGGGCATTGAATGATGTGCTCTGCTGGACCACCAGGAATTTTGTGTACGCTGCCAGGTCACCAAAATAGGTCTTTATATTAATTTTTCTCATTGGTTTCTACTCACTCTTGTCGTAACCCAACAAAGTTGTGGCTAAGGGAATTAGATCGTCCTCAATGTAGCCCAACTTACGGAGTGTCCATTGGGGAAGGAGTTTAACTCCATATCCATTGTCTATAAAGACTTTTCGGATCTCAATACCATTCAACATGATAGACACATATAGTGGTCTGATGTGTCCTTGAATGATGGCATCTTCATCCAGATTGGTGAAGGAAATCACCACGTTGCATTCAGCCGGGCCAGTCTCCGTCCTGTAAATCTCGGCGGCAGCTACATCGGCTTGAAACTCCTGGGGACTGATCAAAGCATCGATAAGTGCCTCCCTAAGGTCTGATGACAAACCCAGGTCATCCAGGATGTACAGCTTGGTTGGTACCAACCCCACCTGCATAAGGATATCATATTTCTACTCCAGCGGCTGATGCTTCTCCATTGGCGGGAGAGTCTTTGCAGGTGCTTTCAGAGTTGGAGCATTTGAAGAGGAAGGACCGGCCATGGGGATGGACGCTGATGGCGTTCCTGCGTTTTGAGGACTTGGCCCGGCTGGTCTGTTTGTGTTCACTAGGCGACCAGACACTTGCTCCTCCTCTGGTGGGTATCGTAGAACAACATGTCCAGAGTGCCTTCTTGTGGAGGTAGAGGGGAATTCCCTCTCTTGTTGACTCTGTTGAAGGGTTCTCCCACGGGTTTCTGCGATATTAACGATTTGGGCCAGGGTCCAGCAGTATGGTTGGTTTCGGCTGCGGCTGTGCCTTCCCTGGTATCCACTACCTCTGCGGTTCCTTATCCCGGTTCCTCATGTAGGGAACTCAGGTTCGTAATCATACCCTTCATCAGGGAATGATTCCATGAGATGGATGATGTTTATAGAACAAAAAATTGGCTCTTCCTCCTCTGACAGGTCAGCCTAGTCGGTTGTCTCTGATAGTGTCGTTTGGTGGGTCGGTGCCAATGGTGTCAAATTTGAGGGCATACAATCTTCCAGGGTCGGGACTAACTTTGGCCCCGTTGCGGACTGCTCCTCTTGCGATTGTTTCCTCCTTCGACTCTGCCTGGATGACCGGCTCGTAGAGTATTGTGAGGCCGATGTTGTTGGCTCTACGACTTCAGGGGCTGTTGGTGACAACACTGGCTACTGTAGTTGATCTCAAAGTATTCCCTGGGCTTGGTTGATAGTCTTCTGAGTCATCCAGTTGTCAAATTTCTGCCCTTTTTTGCTAGTGACTTTCTGCCATCCCTCCTCTTTTTCAGATTCGATGATAGAGATACATGCCACATGTGTTGGGGTGGTCCCAGGTCAACTTTTCTGGAATCTACCATCCTCTGCAGGAGGACATTGAAGATGAAGCATTCTCGGATACTGTGCCCCAACATCCAATGGTAGGGTCAGTAATCTGGCCTATCATCACGACCGGCATCTTCAGGCTTCCTTGGCTCCGGAAAGTGGAGAAAGTTGCAATTCATGGTGGAAATGAAGTAGCCGAATACTTGATCGTCCCGGAACGAGTATACTTTTTGTCTTCGTTCCTCAAACTGGTTCCCCTTTGGTCCTTGCTGATCATCCCGTTTAGGCTGGGGCGACTGCTGATATGCAGGAGGCCCTTGACGATTTGGTGGAGCCATGAGCGGTGGAGCGGGCACAGGGTCTAGTTTGAGTGTGACAGCGGACGCTTCAGCTCTAGGGTCTCTTTCCATAGGAGCCTGCGAGGCTATTCGGGACTTTAAATTAGTCTACTGTAGGGAGTCCTCAATTCTCTGGGCAATGTCCGAGAGATAGCGGATGCCAGTGGTGCACTCCACCGGTATGAGCGGTGTTCGCAACTCATCTCTAATATTATAAATGCATATGGCTAGCATCTCATCTTGAGGCATTGGTCTATTCAGAGAATAGGTCAGGCCTTTCCATATGGTGATGAAATTTGAGACCCTATCGTTCTCCCTCTGCTTTCAGTTCATGAGATCGCTGAACATTGTTTTAGGCAACGTTGAGCTGAAGTGGAACAGGAACTGCTGTCGGAGGTCCTCCCAACTCTTTATCGACTGGGCTACCAGACTCGTATACCAGATGAAGGCAGACCCTTGCAAGCTCTGTACGAAGAATCTGAGTTTCACTGCTTCTTGTTGTTCCAGAGTCCCCATCATAGGGTCACAATAGGATGTGTAGTGCATCAAATGCTGCTATGGATCACTTGATCCATTGAATATGGGGAACACAGGGCTCCCAAAATTGGGTGGAGGCAGTGTTTTGGTCACCCAATTTGGGTAGGTTTTCCGTTCCGGATGTTTCGGATCGCATTGACCTTCCATCGCTTCCAAATCGAGCTGTTAGTGCCTCAATGGTGTTGGTGAGTCCCTGGTTTACATCCTGTTTGGCCCGGTCCTGGGCAGGTGTAGCTCGAGGCATTTCCTGAGGATCTGGGTTGGCCGACACCAAGGGTGTGTGTTCCGTTTGTGGCACCTTCGGAGGGTTCAGGCGTACTCACTCCGGTTGCTTCCTGAGTGGAGGGAAATCTTAGTATTCGTCTGGATCCACATCTAGGGAGTTGGACGGGCCATGCGCTTCATTAGACAGGAGCCCTGGCACTATTTTGTTTACCGGGGAAAACCTTATCCTTTAAGGTGAACTTACTGGGAGTTCATGATGTGTCTCTTCTTGGTATGTACATTCAATAAAGAGGTTCCTCTGGAGAAGCTCGGCGTTAAGCCATCTCAATTCTTTCATCTCTTCTTCCTATCAAGCAACCCTCTCTTCGAGCATGAGTGGCTTGTTTTTATCGAGAGAAGGGGATGGGTTAAGGGTAACCATTCCTTTATTCTTATCCTTGTTAGAAGATCACAGGGTAAGCGGAGGGAGGTTAGCTGAAGGGGCATACATATTTAAGGCGGACCTCTGGTTCCGAGTGTGCATACCTTGGGGTTCATTGCGAGTCACAGCCTGACCGGAACCATCGTCTCCCAATCTGTCCAGATTTTCATTTTCCCCAGTGTCACCCATGGGGTTAGCCTCTATGGCGTTGATGAATGCATATTGTAGGGTGGAGGGGATTTTATCATCCAAATAGGAATAGGACCTCCCGCGTCTTTGGTTGGCCTTCCCTTTCATGACCTAGGATTTCCCTAGGACTTCTTGACGAAGGGTGATGCGGAGAGTTCTTTGATGTGACCTTACGGTACACCTTCCTCTCAGAGGGGATGATGATTCAAATGACGGGATAGGACGAGAACCTCCTCTTCTGACTGTCCTCCCCATATGAGAGAATACCAACTCTCAGAGGGGAGGTTGTTGTTGAGGGGGTAATAATTCCCCTAGCCCTGAGGGCTGGGGCTTGCTCCGTTCTCTGGACGTTGAGTCTCTTCCCAGTTTTATTGGTCTTACAGGGGCATTCGTTGTTAAAAATGCCCCCAGACCTACAGGCTGGGGTTGACCCTGGATTTCGGTAGGGGCTGCGGCTATCGCGACCTGCAAGATCTCGCGTGCTCCCATCCTGGGGTGAACAAGATCCGGTGCCGAATTCACCTGTGGATCAGTCCATTCTGAGGAGGCACGCAAAGATCATTGATTGGCCTCTCTTTGGAGAGAGGCCTATTGAATGCTCGTGGTGGCCTGATTCAGGATTTTTTGAATGGCTCGTTCTCGCCAGGCCTAACGCTTCTGGGACATACTCAAGGCCCGAATCTGTTGGGTGTGTTGCCTTTCCTGAGCAGGGGGTCCACTCGACTGCCATCTTGTCGTGATGATGTTGCAAGACACCATACCGAATGGGTTTTTTTGGGCGGGAGCGGAGTGAAATTCAGAGATCCATGTTCTCCCCATCCCTGAAATATGGACTCCCATCGGAGCGTCACCGATGAGGCGGCGCAGCTCGTGCAGTGCATGGAGGAAAGCTACCTCCATATTCCCTTTGTGCCTCTCGGGGCTGTGTTGTCGTGTAGAGGAAAGGGCCTCTAGGTCGATGTGACGCAGGAGGTCCCCTATCATCTTGACGTGGTCTACATACCCATCATAGGGCAGGAAGCTCAATTTCAACCAGCAGAGGGTCGTCCATAGATTGTGGAGGATGCTGTCCATTAATTCTTCCAACAACTCCCTAGGTATGTCGACTTGAGAGGTGGTCGTAGGCCAAAACATAACTGGTATATCATCCCTAGCCAGTCATTTTCTCAGGTGCAGCATATCGGTATACTCCTCTACTAGTGACTCCTCTACTTGGTCGGCCCAACTAAGATGCTCACTGCCAATGTGGTCGAAGGAAGTTAGACCTGTAGGTGCTGAGTCCTTATGTGGGCGATTCCGAGGTGGTTTAGAGGATGAATGTGGTCCTGGACCGTCGCCTGATTGAAGATGGGCGTCATTAGTGACAAGATGGGAATCTGACATGCTCAATCACATCCTTCTGAGTGCCTCGACATACGAGGGCCTTTCGATGCTTGATTCGGCAAGAGGAGGACCTTCCTGTAGATATGATATGTCATCACGGGGAGGACCTCCGCAATGGAAGTCGTAATGGTGAGGAATACCATTACTGCTTTATGCTTCACTACATAGAGGAATTTTGCAGTGCACATCCTCGGGAGGACGTCCAAGGAGTGTCGTAGCAAGGGGAGGAACTTCTGGCTGCATAGCGTCGTTACGGGGAGAACCTTCGCAATAACTGCCATCATGGTGAGGATGGCCATCATGGCTTGACGTTCAACGCTGTTGACGCTCCTTTCGTCACAGAATCTAAAAATCGTAAAAGGGGAATATATGAGCTCAAAGTGATTCAACCTTTGAAGAAAATATCAAAAATCGACAAAGGCATGAACAAAGGATCAAAAGCAACTGCACCACGCAAGTTATATCACTGTCGCGCAAGTCCACTTGCACGACGCCCTTGGTCGCGCATGTGACTTGCGCGACCTAAGTGATAACTGCCCGGTAACCGCCCGGGGTCTTCTCCTGCCTATAAATAGACCCTGTGGGCCCCCCATTTGGGAGGATCTTTTTTTAGAAACTCGTATTGAAGCTCCCGATGCCCAAGTCTCTTCTCAAAGCTTCCGGAACACTTCTAAGGTAATTTATTACCTAGAACGGAAGATCCAAAGAGAGGGAGGAAGGCCTAAGTGTTGAAACTCATCAACACTTGCACGCCTGAGTGGCCAGCCCTTAAGGGAAGTAGTCACACTTGCGCGTCGCCTTACTCCTTCGATAGAACTTGCGCGTCCCTTTTCTGGAAGAACCTCAAGAGAATTCTAAAGGCTTTATTAAAGAGTCTCTCAAGTATTTCAATGTTGGTTGACCATCGCGCAAGTACAACATATGTCGCGCAGGTAAACCTGCGCGACCAATACTTGCGCGCCCCCGCAATACCAGCGCGCCTTCCAAGACTTGCACGCCCCTACTTTTTTGGGTTCCTTTCTTGGCCATTTCACCCCTCTTAAGTCATTACACCTTTCCTTTTCAAGATTCAGTTTTCCAGACACTCTTCAAAGCCATTTATGTCATGATTTCTTGATTTGACTTCCTTATCTGAAAGGAATTCAGTGAAATATCTCTCAAAACCTAGTGATTTAAATATCTTTTTGTCACTAAATATGGAGATTTCATTCATTCAACCTCATCCTTTAAGATGAGAGAAATCCTTAACCTAGGTCTCCTTTTCAGGAATAAGTCCCAGTCATAAATATGGGCATCGTTCTTAGGAGTAAGCCCCAAGTCCCTTAATTTCGGCATCCTTCTTAAGAGTAAGCCCCAATCTCAAATATGGGCATCCTTCTTAGGAGTAAGCCCCAAGTCCCTTAATTTGGGCATCATTCTCAGGAGTAAGCCCCAAGTCCCCTAACCTGGGTCTCCTTTTCAGGAATGAGTCCTAGTCCTAATCTTGGGCTTCCTTCTCAGGAGTAAGCCCCAAGTCCCTTAAATTCTCTTTAACCAGCCCTAATTTACGTTTGATCTGAGATTCCTTCTCAGGAGTAAAACCCAGTTATCAATCCTCTCCTAATTTGGGTTTCCTTTTCAGGAATAAGTCCCAAATTAGAGTGTTCAAATCTCCATAAAGCACATATACCTTTATGGACCATGTTTCTGGATTTTCTCCCTAAAGTAAATCCTCTGGGCAGTCATACATACATAAGCCCCAAACCATTTCTTATGATTGCATCTTTCATGGCACAATTGTCTAATTTTTACCAATTCCTCTTGTTTCTCACACCGAGCATGACTCACGTGAGCTTAAGGTGTAAAAGTAATTGTGACATCCTACTTTGAGCCATCAATCATAAACATCATACCCTTATTCGAACTACATGGGCTCTGATTCCTTTTCCAAAACAAAGGATACGTAGGTAGCCCATCTATGGGTTCGATCCCAATTTTGAAATAATTCATGTCCTTCTGAATGAAAATAAACTTCAAGTGCCCCACTGAGTGTCTTTAAAACTAGCCTGGTCATCATAATGACCAAGATAATTTTATATGAATGTTTTTAAGGTTACCATTGACCAAGAATCTCTAAATAGATATAGATGATTCTCTATTGATGAAGAACCTCGAATACATATAAAAGATTCTCTAAATTTCTTACATATTTAATCATTGATTGACAAAACTGAAGGAAAAGCTCATTTTATACCTGGTAATGTAATAAGGATTCACGAACATAACTTAAATCTATAAAGAGTGTCCCGGAATAGACAATAATTCCCCTAAAAAAAGGTGTGATGAGTCCGACCTCTCATCCTCTCGACCAATGCAAATTCCTAAGCCTCATCAGTCCACAAGATAATGAGCGCCTACCTTTGGAAAGTAGGTCCAAATGGATGTGGAATCATTGGATGTTTCCGGTTCTATGAACAAACCCGCTAGAAACCGATCAGAATGTTTGAATCTCCCATCCAGGAGGTCATCCCCGAATTCCGAGGGAAATAAAAAATGGTGAACCCGACGTGAATCCTTAACCAAGTTAAAATGATGTTTCACCTATTTGTTAAGCCCCTATTTAAAACTCAATAAGAGGGCTAAAAAAAATCATTGACATGTGTGCTCATCCAAAGGATGAAGTGGATGAATTTTATCTTGATTACGTCTGTTATATCAAACATGCACTCTTTTCCAAGATCTTCTGTATTTCTATAATGGCTACTCTCAAATTCACATCTATGAATACTGCTGCTGCAAATACCACTGCTGCTATTCCTACTAGATCATCATCCGCTCTGAGGATGACATCACCTACTCAACATCTTCAACGCTGGGTATCAAATGTGCTGGTTAAGGAGTACCGTCAACATGGTACCATCCCAACTTTGGAGGCTGCCCGACAGGCCCTCCAAGTGAACAACTCACACAGGTCGTCCGGACAACGATGACCAGTGATCAAGAGGCAGGCGGTGCTGACTACCGTCTCCAACCGTTTCGGGTCATTATCCCCGGAACGCAATTTCCATTCACTCCCTTACTTTGAGGAAGTGAATGACCAGGTACCTCAGGGCCTTAATTCAAAAAGACAGGAGTCCTTCTCGAGGGCTCCCATCAACAATCGCCGCCAGACTCGTGCGGCAGTGCACCCTCAACATGATGAGGGTACAGACTCCAGGCATTCAGCTCAGGTTCCTCGAACCCGAGCAGGCAAGACGAACCGCCAGAGACGGAATCTGGTTAACAATGGGGAGGTTTTCATCCCTGCCATCTCCGGAGAAGTCCACCAACCTAACTTGGTGGCAAAAAATGAGCAGGAACACACACCTGTCCATTTTAATTCTGCTGTCCAGCAGACTTGTCTGGCAGCATCAAGCCAATCCCGCCAGGAAATTCTGGCGGAATACTATAGGCAGGAACATATATCTGCTTATACATCATCGGTTAGTCAGCAGGCTCGCCTGACTACATATGATGGATCTCGTCAACCGCATTTGGCGAAGTGTAATCAGCAGGCACATACACCTACTAAACTAATCAAGCCTACCAACAGTCTCGCTTGGTAGCACACAGAGAAGTCAGTCGGAAAGCTCTGACGACAAACAGGAGGCAGACTCAACTCTCTGCCTCCACACTTGAGTACTGTCAGGATTCACTGACAGGAAAAGGAGGACAGGAGAAGACACATACACCTACTCCAAGCCCAGAATGGACGTATATCCCCGTTCCGGCAGCTGAAGTCACCAAGCATATTTTGTCAATGGTGAAAGAGCAGAAGCAAATTCCTGCTCATATTCTGGATGCTTTCCAGGATATCATAACAGCTTCAGCATCATCTCAGGGAAAGACACATAAATCTATCCCTAGCAGTGGAGTGACACATCAACGATTCACTCCGGAACAGAGACACACATCTATTCCAGTCCAAGAGGGTTATGAGGCATACTCCCCCATATCATATGGACAACCAAGTCAGGCACATACACCTGATTTGAGTGGAGATCGTCAGCCTAACTTGACCATCTTTCCTAATCAGGCACGTACACCTACTCAGAGCAATCACTTTCGTCATCAAGTGGTTTCTAATGCGAGTAAGAAGGCATCTAAGAAAAAGATCCGCCCAGCACAGTCAGGAGATCAAAGGCCAATCTGTAACCAAGCCTTGCTCAATGCTGGAGTTCTTGAAGCCCTCATACATTTATCTGTCCAAATTCAAGACTCTACTCCCTCAGTTCCCAATAACGGGAACATTAATTCTAAAGGTCTTCAACAGACACTTCCTCATGAAGTCTTGCTTCATGAAAATTCGGTCAATCTTGAAGTTTCTTCTTCAGATGAGAGCCACAGGAACCCTCTGTGTGGTCAGAAGACCAAGGAGCAAGAGATCTCATCTTTTGCTGTAACCCATTATGGTGGTCCTCCCCATGATGATGAATTTGACTGTGAAAGTCCTCTCCGCAGTAGTGATTCACATTGCCTGGAAAATACTCCAGTGGACAATGTAGTGCCGAGAAAGCCCTCTTATCTTGAGGCACTTGCAAATGCGAAACCAGTCATGTCTGATGCTTTATCGCTGGTAAGTGAAATACTTTCTCAATCAGAAGATAGCCCAGGGTGTAGGTCATTCTCCGAACCACCCCTAAGTCATGCATCTTCTAGTTTGATCAATGATCTCTATACCAATCTTGTTGAATCCGATGAAACAACAAGGAAACACCAACTCTGGTCAAAACAGGTAGAAGAATCTTCATTTAATGATAAAGATGAAATGCTGAACATGAGGGAAAAACTGGCGAAAAGTGAAGTGCCAGTCATGTTTTGGCCTTTGGCTGACTCCCAGTATGATATTCCAAAGATGTTGACGGAAGATGGAGTCCATGATATTAGTATCAACATATGGAAAACTCTTTTTCAATTAAAGAAGAAGGTATTATCTTATGATGAATATGAAAATCATCTTAAGATAATAGAAGGGCTACAACATCAGATTGATTTGGCATCACTATCAGTCTCTCGGTATCCGAAGGCTAAAAAGCAATAGAGAACCTTTCAACGTTCATGCCTTAGCACACTAAGAAAATTGCGTCAGTTAATTTCCAATGCCCATCTGGTGTTAATATCAGAGGATGGGGTGTTCACGGAGCACTACATTTCACAGTGCTTTCCAGTCAGCAAAGCCCGCCGAAAATGGTCTCATGCAATGTTATTGCCCATGGCCGGCCACAGTCAATGGGCTTTGTTCATAATCAAAAGCTTGATCAAGAACAAGCTTCAACTAGTTCCTCTCAAAATCAAGCATATAGAGAAAAAGTTGTTGAATTGCTCCTACATCAAGCGGGCGAGAATATTGCACAAGCCTCTCGTCTGGAGCAAACAAATCATCAAATGACAGAAGTCTCGGAAATCATCCAACGGTCTGTTGAACCAGATGATAAAATTGGATACAGGTTAATGAATCCAGATAATTTCCGAACTAAGATTCGCAAGATCAAGAGATCTTTTAAGAAAGTCTCAGACATAGCATGTCAAGAGCCACCCCAGCTTGTCAGACTGGGGACTCCATTAACCCAACCCTCAGAGTCAAAAAATGGGATTCGAGGAGTTGAGAGGAATCAGCAGGAACATCCCCAGTTCACGAGACTGGGGACTCTTTCAAATCATCAATCCCCTTCTCAGAGAATATCGGTCTTTTCTCGATTGGGGAAGAAGCCCCAAGAGGAACGAAGAGCCAAATTATCAGGAGATTCCCTCCAAATTATAGCTCGTCAAGAAGTTCCTAAAGTTTTGAACCATCAAAAGGCAATGTCTCATCAAAGACATGATAGAAGAAAATATCACAGAAATGTTGATAGAAGGGATGCGATGCATTATACATCAATCAATGTCATCAATGTCGTTGTTGCTAATCCACCAGAGGAGACTCACTCAGGGGACTCATATGAAGAGCGTCCTGCTCAAGAAAATGTACGCACCGATACAAATGAAGAAGGTGTGCGTACACGAAGTCAAAAGATTACTCAGAACCTAGGTAATCCACTTCCCTCTATCCAAAAAGTATCCAACAAAGGGAGGGGAAAGAATAAGGTTACATATCCTTCCTCTGGAGAAGGTCAATCGCTCTCATTAGAGCAAAGGTTTGCACAACAGGAGGAAGAAATGAAAGAATTAAGAAGGTTGAATGCAGAACTAATTCAGAGTAGTCTTCTTCTTAAGAATGCTGAAGTCCGACAGCCGAAGGAATTTGTTGCAGTTACTGAGATGGATCAGGAATATCCTCTTTTATCAGTACACCCTCAGAGGTCTAATCCTACGGGTCAAACGCAACAACGGTTGGCAGTGCTACCATCAGTTGCAGTGCCAACCACCACATCTGTCCAAGCTACATTCATTGCACCTACTCAAGACCAGATTCAACCGGATGTTTCTCAAAAGTTAATAACTACTATTGAGTCATTAACAGCTCGGTTAGAAACTATGGAAGGGAAACGGGCGCAAGTTCAACCAGAAAAGAATGTTTACCCTGAATGGGTAGATTCAATTTCTCCTCCATCTTGTTTTGGAAACCCTGTTTTCCCTACTTTCAATGGATCAGGCGACCCTGAACAACATTTGACGCATTACGTGTCTTGTTGTGATCCTATGATGGGAACTCCAGAGCAACAAGAAGCAGTGAAACTTAGATGCTTCATGAAAACCTTGCAAGGACCAGCTTTTGTCTGGTATACAAGCTTGCAATCCCGGTCAATCATCGGATGGGAGGATCTTCGCCAAAAATTCCTTCTTCAGTTCAGCTCAACTTTGCCAAAAACGACAGTTTTCGATCTTACAAACTACAAGCAAAGGGAAAATGAAAGAGTCTCTGATTTCATTGCTCACTGGAAGGGATTAACGTATTCCCTGAGTTTAGCACTCCCTCAGGAAGAGCTGTTGCCAATCTGTGTGGCAAATTTGCGTGACGAATTACGCACGCCATTGATCCCTATGAAATACACAGGAGGGTTTCGAGACCTTACTTCAATCGCTCAGCAGGTTGAATATTCCCTTATACAGGCTAAGGTTAAATCTCGTGTAATTCCATTAGCTTCAGGAAGGAGAATGGGTAAAGCATAAACTGCTACAGTTATGCTTAAAGAAGCGTATGTACCTATTTCTACTTCGAAACATTCATCTTCTCGAAGGGCTCCACCTCCTGAACGCCAACAACAAAGGCTGTTTTGTCCAAATGATCAAAGAGATCAACGACGAAAACAATTTGAGGATTTGAAGAGTAAAACATACTTTTTCTGAAGTGAGCAAGTTCCCGGTTACTTCATTTCAGCTCTGGAAAATAATTTGGTTCAATTACCAGTGCCCAAGAGGCCAAACAAGGAAGGAGACGAAGACCGTCCCAATTATTTTCCCTTTCATCAAATGTTGGGGCATCCCATCCAAGAGTGTTTTGTCTTTAAAGACCTCCTGCAAAAGATGGTCGATTTGGGAAAAGTCAAGTTGAAAGGTTCTTCGACTCAGGTAGCATGTGTTACTGCTACAGTTCCAGAGGAGGAAGGTGAATGGCAAGAAGTCAAAAGCAGAAATGCACAGAAATATGATGATTGGATGGTCAGAAAGAAAATCAATCAGACTCATGCCATTTTGATAACACAATTAAAAAAACCAATTGTGTCTTCTACCATGAATACTGCGGTAAAACCCTCTTTGTCATAGGGAAAGTCATCAAAGAAACGGTTTGATTCAAAGAAGGAAAAAGAATCAGGAGAAGATGAGTATGTGTCAAAGCCTAAATTGTCTTTGACTCTGGCAGACTTTATGCCATCTACTTCAAAACAACGGGCACCGCCCCATCAAACGGCACAGCCTAAACAGGCAAGTCAGGAAAAGTATTTATTAGACGAAGAGTTAATCTTAGGTTCTGTTAATATGATTAAATTAACAGATCTGTATTCCAGTCGTAATTTTAATTTTTATGGGTCTTAATTCCCCGTATCAAATAAGGGAATCCGAGGAAGTTCCAGAGGTTCAGTATACAGAGGAAGACGTGGATCTTTCCGAAGCCACTACTCCAATTCTACCCCTGCTAGAACTGTGTATGCAGCAGAGACTCATGGTAGATCCCTTCAGCAAGCTCAAAAAGAACAAGAAAGTTCTTCTACCAATAGTCAACTCAGTCTTGGAAAAATTATTTTGGAAGACCGATTGAAAATTCCATCTTCTTTATCTCAGCAATTAAATGGATCTAATCGGTCTAATCTTCCAAAACCAAGGATGTTTCCAACTTCTATCCCAATATAAGATGCATCAGCTTCCAAAGCATCTGCTTCCAAGGTACCTGCTAAACCGCATATTCCTGTTGGGAAACGCAGACCTTTAGATCAAAAGTATGATATATTGAAACACTTGGCCCATGTACCATCCAAGTTATCAATTTTGGATTCTTTGAATCTGTCAAAAGATCTTCGGGAAGCACTCATCGAAGCTTTGTCAAGTCCTCAGGAGTTTGAAGCTGAAATTGCTGCAGCTGAAGTCTATCACATAGAGAATAATCCTGCAGAATTCCATGCAGTGATATCTTTTACTGATAAAGATGAAGATGATTT
The DNA here is from genome assembly GCA_963277665.1 of Viscum album. Taxonomy (NCBI): domain Eukaryota; kingdom Viridiplantae; phylum Streptophyta; class Magnoliopsida; order Santalales; family Viscaceae; genus Viscum; species Viscum album. The sequence continues at coordinate 1,960,287,027 of OY728127.1, forward strand.
TGTGCATGGTAACATAAAACCTCTCTACTTATCTGGAAAAGTCAATGGTGTGGATATCCGAAGAGCTTTCATTGACAATGGTTCAGGAGTCAACCTCATGCCCATTCGTACACTTCGTCGATTGGGCCTCACAGAATCTGATTTATCTCCTTCTACCGTGATGTTACAAGGATTTGATAAAAATGAACAAGAACCACTGAGCGAAGTTACACTCAGAACTCAGTTTGGGGATCTTGTATCCAATTCGGATTTCATGATTGTTGATCAAGACTCAGCTTTCAACGTCTTGCTTGGAAGACCCTGGCTACATCAGCATGCGGCTATCCCTTCATCATACCATCAATGTCTCAAATACTATTTCAATGGACAAGTTGGAACATTGTATTGTGATAAGGCCCCGTTCAAGACATGTGAGTCTCAATACATTGAGGCAGAATTTTATCACATGAAGGGAAGAGAAAAATCTACAATGAAAGAAATTACCAAAATTAATTCTCCATATGGTTTGGAGAAAATTCCAATAAATCCATTTACACATGTGAGTATAGATTATGTATTACCTATCAGTCAAATTGAAAAAATAGGCCCAAATCAAAATACTCTTATGGAAAGATCCATAATGTCAATTACGGCAGTTGAGCCAGACAACATGGGAGAAATTGGTAACCTACCAAATAGTGATGAAAGCACAAGTGGTGACGTCTTCATTTCATCTGCTGAAATCCAACAGGTCTATACTTCGCCAATCAGGATAGAAGAAGTTATAGCAACATCAGAGGTGAATAATGATGTCAATTCTCAATCCATCATCTCCTCTTTATTTCCCAAAGAAGGCCCTTTATCATCAATAGGGTCAGAAATGGAAGAGTCTTCTTCAAAATGTGCAAATTTTGAAATCTCTTATGATCATGAAAATTTCGTTTTGTCATCTACTGTGCAAGTAGAAATAGAAGAAATAGCACATGATGAAGAGGAAGAGGAAGATATTAGAGATGCTCCTCCAGCATTTGAAGAGGGTATCTCTACCACTGTGGATGAACTCATAGAAATAAATCTGGGTACAGAGAAAGATCCACGCCCCACTTTAATTAGTGCGGCCATGACCCTTGAAGAGAAAGAGATGTATATTTATTTTCTAAAGAAAAATAAAGATATTTTTCTCTTGGAACTATAACGAAATTCCTGGGCTTGATCCTGATATTGCTACTCATCATTTGGGTTTACCAAAAGAACATCGAGGATTTAATAAAGCCGTGAGAAGAACACACCCAACTTATGATTCCAAAATTGATGCTGAAGTGGATAAGATGATCAAAGCTAACTTCGTCAGAGAAGTTCAATATCCCAAGTGGTTGGCTAATATTGTCTCTGTAAAGAAGAAGAACGGATAAATTAGGGTTTGCATCGATTTCAGAGATCTTAATCGGTATTGTCCTAAAGATGATTTTCCAGTTCCGATTACAGAACTCTTAATTGATGTGACGGCTGGCTATGAAGAACTTTTCTTCATGGATGGATATTCTGAATATAATCAGATCCGAATGGCCTCAGAAGATGAGGAATCTACAGCCTTCAGAGCCCCTCAAGGTGTGTTTTGTTACCGGGAGATGCCCTTTTGTTTAAAGAATGTAGGTGCAACATATCAACGCGCCATGCATCGTATCTTCAAAACTTTCTTAGGGAAATTTGTTGAATGCTATGTAGATGATTTGGTGGTTAAATCCAAACAACGTTCTAATCCCTTGGATGATTTGGAAGACATATTCCACAAGCTTTGAAAACATAATTTGAAGATGAACCCCTTAAAATGTTCTTTTGGGGTAACCTCAGGAAAATTCATCGGCTTTGTTGTACGCCATCGTGGTATTGAAGTTGATCCTGAGAAGACCAAATCAATCCTTGGTATGTCACCTCCTCAGAATTTGAAATAATTAAGAGGACTTCAAGGAAACTTAGCCTATATTCGGCGTTTCATCGCCAATTTGGCAGGAAAAAGATTACCCTTTACCAAATTATTGAAAAAAGGAGTCACTTACCAGTGGACTGAAGAATGTCAAGAAGCGTTTGATGTTCTCAAGAAATACCTCTTGAGTCCACCAGTACTCATGCCACCTGTTGAAGGTAGACCACTTATCCTCTATGTGACAGTTCTAGAGCGATCATTGGGTGCCTTTCTCGTTGAAAAGAATGATGCTGGGAATGAAAATATCCTCTACTATCTCAGTAGAACTATCCTTGAAGCAGAAACCCAGTATTCAAGTATTGAGAAGTGCTGCTGGCATTAATCTTTGCAGTTCAGAAACTGAGACACTACCTGCAACATCATGAGGTCCAATTGGTATCTCTCAATAATCCACTCAAATTCATCCTTAGTCGTCCAATGCTTATAGGACATCTAGTAAGGTGGGCAGTTATTTTTCAGTAGTTCGACATTCAGTATGTATCTCAAAAGGAAATAAAGGGCCAAGCTCTGGCTGATTTCCTGGCTGAACATCCTTCAGTGGAAGACACGTCTTCAGATATTGAACTCCCTGATGAGGAAGTTTTCTCTATTCAAGAGAGTCCTCAAACATGGGAAATGTATTTTGATGGTGCTTCCAGAAGTCCAACAGGGAAGAAAATGGAAAATCCTAAATTCAACAAAGTTGGTTTAGGAATTTTACTCATTTCTCCAGATAAGGAATTGTTACCTTATTCCTTTTTATTGTGGGAAGGTGGTACTAATAATGAAGCTGAATACCAAGCTCTTATCAGAGGCTTGGAGTTAGCGCTTCAAGCACAAGTGAATCACTTAAAGGTGAAAGGTGATTCAGACCTGGTAATCAAACAAGTCAATGAGGATTATGCCATCAGAAAAGAAGAGTTAATCCCTTTGTATGATTACGTCAGAAAGTTAATGGCAGAATTCCCTTCAGAACCGACATTTTCTTATGTCCCAAGATCACAAAATGCTCAAGCTGATGCACTGGCTAATATAGCTACAGCTCTAGCAGATCCAAATCGGGACGAGACAACCATCAGTATTGCCCACCGTCGTGCAATTTCACCTTATGTTCAAGACAGAACAGAGGAAGTTAATGAAATTAGTCCCATTCCTAAACCATATGGTCATACTACAGGATGGATGTCACCTATCAGGGAATACCTTCAAAATGGAACACTTCCACCTGATAGAGCCGAGAAAGAACAAATCCGGGGACGTGTGGTCAATTTTACTCTTTATGATGGCCCAACCAACCTAGAGAAAATTCTCTACAAACGAGGTTTTGATGGAGTTCTCTTCAGATGCATTGATGGTGAAGAGACAATGGCTGTCATTAAAGAAGTGCATGCAGGAGTCTGTGGTGCCCACCAGTCTGGACATAGATTGTCTGATAAAATTCGAAGGCTTGGATACTTTTGGCCTTCAATGATACAAGATTGTGTTGATTTCACAAAGATGTGTCATTCATGTCAAGTGCATGCCAACTTCATTCATCAACCTCCAGAGTTGCTTCATACAGCTAAATACTCATGGCCATTTTCCACATGGAGAATGGATGTGGTGGGACCTTACCCTTTAGCTACGACCAAGTAGTTTAAGTACATTCTTACTGCTACTGATTTCTTTTCCAAATGGGAAGAGGTAGTACCTCTCAAAGAAGTCAGTTCTAAATGCATTGTTAGCTTCATCAAGTCTAACATCATTACTAGATTTGGTGTCCCTCATACCATATTGACGGACAATGACACCAACTTCTGTTCTTCTGAGGTGAAGAAATTGTATCAAGAATACAACATTAAATCCAACCATTCATCTCGGTATCATGAGGCAGCCCATGGCCAAATAGATGCCTTTAACAAGACTCTTTCAAATATACTGCAAAATATGGTGGATAAAGATAAGAGGTCATGTCCTGATAAACTCTTTCATGCTTTATGGGCTTATCGGACTACCACCCGCAATGAAACGCGGTCATCTCCATATTCGTTGGTATATGGAACAGAAGCAGTCTTGCCAATTGAAGTTCAATTGTCCTCACTCAGAGTAGCCATTTGCGATCAGTTATCTACAGATGAGCAATCCCAAAATCGGTTGAATGAATTGGAATGGTTAGATGAGAAAATATTGTGCACTTTGCACCACTTGGAAATCTATCAGAATCGAATAGCACGAGCTTTTAAAAAAAAAGTTTGTCTTCATTCATTCATCCAAGGAGAATTGGTATTAGTTCTTAGAACTCCAATGATACCAGGAAAGAAACCTCCCAAGCTTGAGCCAAAATGGGAAGGACCTTATTCAATACATAGGGTCTACTCTAATGGATCTTATTCATTAATCTCGATGGATGGAGAAATCATTACTACTCCAACTAATGCCATATTTTTGAAGAAATATTTTGTATAAAATACAAAGTATTCACAAGATGTCCCCACAACATGACATAAACTGTGCGGCACCAGTTCGTCCTTTCTATATGACGTTAAACTATACAGCAACGGTCTAAGCATATCACCCTAAACTATTTTCACATACGTCCCACACGACGTTAAACTGTGAAAAAGTTCCCTAAATGGTCCAGTATGACCTTAAACTGCATCATCAATGGTCCATGCATATGACCCTAAACTATTTGCAAGTCCCTTACGTCCATCAAGACGTTAAACTGTGACGTCCTAACTACATGACGCTAAACTGTATAAAAGTCCCTTACGTCCGGAAAGACGTTAAACTACATAATCATCAAAGGTCCTGTATGACCTTAAACTACACCACCGTCCAGCATGACATTAAACTGCACCATCCATGGTCCATGCATATGACCTTAAACTATTCGCCCTTTCGTCCAACATGACGTTAAACTGTGGGAAAAAAATCCCCAATGCATCCAACATGACATAAATGGTGTGTTATTTTGTCCTTACTGCATGACATTAAACTGCGCAGTCCCCCTTTTGTCCAACATGATGTTAAACTATATTTTCCCCATCGTCCTAACTACATGACGCTAAACTGTACAGAAAATTCATGATATGTCCTACATGACATTAAACTGTATTTTTTCCCTGCTACATGACACTAAACTGTGCAGCACCAATAGTCCTAAGTGCAAGACTTTAAATTGCATAGTCCCTTTATATGTCCTACATGACATTAAACTATGCATCGTTAAAGTTGTTGTTACCTCTTGTTTCTCACACCGAATATGATTCACGTGATCTTAGAGAAAACCTCAACTGTAACACTATCTTTGGGCCGCTAACCATGTATAAGTCCCAACAACATTTTTTTTATTTTATTATTTTATTTTATTTTATTAGATCGTTGTCCCTAAGAACAACTAGATCATTAATTCATTCCTTAATTGAACTACACAGACTTTGATCCTTGCCCTCCAGGCTAGGTATGTAGGAAACCTCCCAGGGTTCAAGCCCAAAAACAATCTCTTCACATCAGTTCACCACCATCTCATATGATGTTGATTCGTGAAACCGTCCCTAGAATCAATAACTTTACATTGATTCACTTTCGTCCTTGTTATATGACGTTAAACTATGCAACACTTTTGTTCGGTACGACAATAAACTATAATACTCTTTGATTTCCTCATTTGAGAGAGAACTATTATTGACATTGATTTTTCAATAATGCTTTCATTTCAAAAGACTACGTGCATACATGGTAATACCTAAACTTTTTGTCTCAGGTTAAACCATCATTGCACTAAAGTCCCCTTTCACCCGTACGAACCAAATTTGTAAAAATGGTATTTCTAGAACTACGTGGACTTGATTCCCATCCTTATGGGATACGTAGGAACATTCGAGTGTCCCTCGAATCCAGTCCCAAGTCTTTTGGGACTAACCCCAAATTTCACTTTCAGTCCATTGGCTGAAAAGTCCTCATGAAAACACACAATGTGTATTCATTATTATGGTCCGAACTCTATGACCCTAAACTAAGATCTCTCATACTTTCGTCCTGCATGACGTTAGACTACATTTCAAGAACTACGTATGTCTTGATTCTCATTCTTATGAGATACGTAGTGAAGTCCAAAATTTCAATTCATGACCCAGCCACAACATTATTATGGTTATCATTGACCTATGTATCTCTATATACATTGGACAATACCCATGTTTATGTGTTATAATCCTAACCTTAAATATTTTCAGATATTTATAACCCTTTTCATGACTTCTAGTCACAAAAATGTCAAAATTCTGAGAATTCTTTTTCCTGACTATGTAGTATGTGCCCATAGGTGGCCTTGCATAAACAGTCTACATAACAGACTTGGCAGCCGAAAGATGCTATTTATTTGAACATGCATCCAATGCCCTTAGGTGTCCCTGCATAATTCACCCCCCTAACGGGTTTGTTGGATAATAGTAACTTCTTTCTTGGGAAGAATGCCTCTTTTGTCCTTATTTGTCTTAAATGACGGTATGTAGGGATCTGCAAAAAAATAGCCATCCTTAACATATTTGTCCCATGTCCTTTTTCATGATCTGAAAGTATTCAAGTCTATGGTTTATACTCTCCATATTCTCTTTCCCTATGTTTGGGTTAGACCTTCGTAGGAGTGATATTCATTCAATTCTCCGATATTCTTGTTCGGAAATATCTTCTCCATATTCAAGTACCTATTTCCATACAACAAACTCTATACTTTAGAAAATTTGAATCTCTATAAACTTTCACTGGCTTTTAGTACTAGGAATGTAAATTTCTGAGAGTTATTTTGCCTGACTATGCAGCACGTGCCCATAGGTGGCCTTGCATAAACAGTCCACATAACAGACTTGTCAGCCGAAAGATGCTATTTATTTGACCAAGTAGCCAATTCCCTTAGGTGGCCCTGCATAATTCAACCCCCTAACGGGTTTTTGTCAAATAATAGTAACTTCATTCTTGGAAACTACTTCTTCTAATGCTTTTTAGCTCTTTTTCATATCATTCCTCAGATTCAAAAATTCTTAAGTCATAGCTTACATATTTTCCCTCATACTTGAGTATGGTAATATGTTTTCAGATAAATTGTCAAGGAATTGAATCAATTTTAATCCATTTTGGTCAAAGCTATTTCGACCTTAAACATTATCCCCTTTATGTCCGGCATGCATGACTTTAAACTGCCCACAAAAGACAAAGGGACTCTGAATAAAAGTCAACTTCCAGCTCAATAAACATACATTCTGTATGATTTAGGTAATATTGAGCAATTAAAAGATTCAAGGTTTATAGGGTTATTTCTAATAATCCTAGTAAAAATCAAACTATGCTTACTAATCCCATTGGCTTATGTAAATTTGAAGCAGGTAGTGAAAGAATGCAGGTACAAATGATTGAAGATGAAAGTGTTTTTTATTGATACACAAGAGTTAGAAGAACATCCACAGACTGGAGTCTCTTCTCTTTTTCAAAGAATTACAAGAGTCTTTCACCATAACTCTTCATTTGATTTACGGCATCCTGAGATTTATCAGCAGTTACTTGAATCTCGTGCACTTGACCAGCTTCACTCTTTTCAGCTTGATGAAGTGCCTTCTTAGCATCTGCGATGGATTTCATGCCATTCATATGAGTTTCATCCAATGATTTATTAAGCTTATCAAGTTCCCCAATAACAGCATCTAACTGTTTCCAGAGTTGCACCTGCTGGACAACTTTTTCTTTAATTTTATGCTTTAGCTCCTTCATGTTGGCAGCATAATCAGCTTCAGCTTGGGATACCACAGCCTCAAATTCGCCTATGCTGACTGATAGTTTCACTATGATCAAATCTTCGCGACTTTTTTGAGCCTGCTCCCTCCTGAAAATGATCTGTTTCACCGTGGCGTGGATCTTTTCATATCCAAAACCACCAATTCCTAGTATAACAAATTGGGATGACAATCGAGTAATTTTCGAAGGTATCTCTTCTAATGGCACCCCAGATATGATGTTCCATATGTTGTTCCATGCCTTACGTTGTGAAAAGCTGAACGATTTAAGAATCTTTGGATCTGATTCAACATCATCGTCAGAGGGGGGCATGTAATCTGGAATTAATGCACTTAAAGAAGTTCCATGTCCTGCTTTCCCCCCCCTGATTAGTGCTTCTTCACTTTCAATTCCTGTTGGGACAGAGGTTGAGGCCTCACCTCCGGATCTAGTCATTGCAATTGATGGTCCTGCATGATTAATTGAAAGATTTAGTTAGCTTCAAAGGATAACAAAAGAATAGATTGTCTTTCAAATAAAGTACAATCACAAATATTGTTATCCCTTACCCAGGGATGGTTCAACAACCTGAGAAGACTTCTACCCATCTTTCCCGGTCTCAACAGGATTTTCAAGATGGGTCTCAGGAGGGTTTATTGGGTTTAGCTCTACTTGAGATAATGTTTCTGCAATGGTAGGGTTGACATCAATGTCCACACCCTCTTCAGGCATTGGCAGTTCAGCAGCTTCTACGGAAGAAACTTCATATTGTTTTCAGTCATGGTTATAAGTGTAAATTTAAAAAAAAAATTGGTCGAAGGGTAGCACTCACGCCCAAGGTCTTCTAAATCACATGATAACTTAGCATGATCATAAAATTCTTCGAAAGTCATTCCTTGATTCATCATTTCATCTAATGATATTTCAAAATCCTGGTTAGTCTCACCAGTTGAAGCATTTGCTACATCTTCTTGCCGACTTATGTCCGGCAATCCTTGACCCTGGACAGCATCTTCCATAGTAGGAGGGATACTGGGAATGGATGTTAGCTCTTCTCCAAGATAAACCAAGTCAGCTTGGGTCTGTGATTGTTCTACAGCACCCTCCACGGCCTTTGAAGGAGGGCCAGTCCCTTCCCTCAAGGGGGAAATTGAAGAAGCCCCTGCAATCCTTAGAAATATGAGTAACCATGTGATTATGAGTATAAACTCATGATTATTCGAAGGACTTATCGCTAATAATGAAGCGTTTAGCTATGGATTTCCTCCTTCGTTGCCTTGGATTCTTTTGTTTTTTTGGAGTATCAGTAGTCTCCCTTATTGGAACTTGGATTGGCGAATGGAAGGCTATGTCCAGCGCCTCATTCATGGCCTGATGGCCTGGAGATATCTCGCCTGGTTCACGAGGAGAATCAGCAGCAGCCCCGATAGCAGTACCACTAGGGCTATACTGTGGCGAAGGAACCCCGGTTCCTTTATTTGCAAGCTGCGAGATGAAGAAAATAACTTCCTTAAGTAACAAAGCTTCAACTGAAATCATGTTGCAAAGAAAATAAGGAAAGAAAACTTACATCTTCAGGAGCCACGTACTCTTGCCATTCCTCATCTCCAGAACCACCAGCCCCATCAGTGGCGCCACGATCAATCATTTCCTTCACCCTCTAGGTGATAGGAACTGAGTCATCAGTGGCATATATGAGCATTTACAGCTCTCTAATGTAAGCTCGCACTTCATTGGGGTTATCTCCGTATTGAAGTTTTTTAGAAGCTATAAGATTTCATATTCCAGGAAGTTGTAGGCCCTCACACAAATCCATCCAGGCGGTCTCAGTACCATAGTATAAGCTCTGCCATAGCTGAACAGCCTCTGGTCTTAGATATGAAGGTTGTGAGGAACGTCCTACAATTTTTTGATTTTAATTTCTTCCCAGCTCCTGTAGCTACAGATAGAGAATAAGAAAGTAAGACTTATTACTTTATAAAGTAGCAGTGATTGAAATTACTACAATGAAATAACTAACCAAGAGTTGATGGAGTGGGTCTTTTAATTCTGGCCGGAGGATTATATCGGGCACGAAACCGCTTTGCTGCCGGTTGTGCCTCATCATCCCCATCACAAAAATCCGATGAATCAGTTCTAGAAGAGGAGTCTGTTGAACCTATTTTAGGTGGGGAAGCGTCACCTTCATGAGGAAGGGGTTCTTTGTCTACAGTCCTCTTCCTCTTTCCCACTTGATATGCTGGGTGATTCAATATCCCTTTGGTGTATGATGCTATCCAATGTTCGGCATAAAATGTAGTCAAATTATGTGCCATTTTTTCAACTGGTAGATCAAATACTGCCCCAGTCTTCTATCTTGATGTCAGCAGACATAGTTGTCGAGCAACCATCAGATGTTTCTCTAACCTGACATGTACTGGAGGGGATAAAACAATCTGTTGTAGAAATTTGAATTGGCATGCAAATCTATATGGAGAATAGGCCTCACATATGATTTCCCCATCAATCCTGGATACTAACACACCATCCCTGCAAGCTAGCATGTATGCCCTCAAATCCAAATGGGTTGTCCCATCATCAACAAACCACCCGGATGGAGGACTTCCATAGGGAAAGAAGTTGAATTCCTTAAACATTCTCAGCCTCACTTTCATTTCATAACCATTAAAATCTAATGGAGCAATTCCAGAGAATGATTGCACTGACGGTATGAAAGAGCTTCAAGGAATTTGTAATCCATTCTGTACATTGTAAGTCTTGAAGTGAGTGGCGATCCATCCCCACAAAACCTGGAATGGTCCCACTATTCTTAAAGGAGATTTACCCAGGAAGAAATGAAGTAAACTCCTATGAATATTTTCTAAAATGGGGGTAGATAACCCAACCATTTTTCCCTCAGCCAACTTTGCCGAAATAATGAAGGTCCCTGGCCTAATGCCTCCCGTCGAATCCCTGACCGGCAAGAGATAAAAACTGAGCCACATTGCCAAGAAACCTGCCAGATGAGTTTTCTTTGGAATTCTTTGATTCACTTCATATCCCAACTTTTCAAACTCTCCTGCTTTTAGAGTTGGCCAGAATGTGCCAGGAGCTCCTCTCTTCTCAGGTTTTGGACAGGTGGTAGGACGTTTGGGCCTGGTATCCTTGGATTTCTTCTTCTTGGATCCTTTTTCTTTTGGCTCCATCCCTTTCTTCTCAATAAGAAACACATTCATCCATTCTTCCGGATGAATATCTTTTCTAAAATGAGTTAATGAGGTCTCTGAAATCTTGAGCCTGTGGAAGATCTTAAATAATTCTCGAGCTAAACCAGGAGTCTTCTCTGAATCATTCCAACTCACCTTGGGAGGAATGAATTCATCATACATATCGCCCAAAATTGGAGCCCCGGAGATCTTGTGGATATCCCACAAACTGATACCTACTTCTCCATGAGTCAAATGGAAAGAATTAGTTTCTGGGCTCCAGTGGCTGAGTATCTCTGGCACGAAGTTATCATGTCCTTAAACATATGTTTTCCCAACCCAGATAGCCTCATATATTGCAGCTCTTTTCAGATCCTCGATAAACTCTGCGCAGGTATGTCGCACCCAGTATGCCCACATCCAAGTTGGTTTCACACCTCCCCCAGGACGGAAGTCCCAACTTTTCTTCCAGCCGTTGGATTGATCCATCTGAGCATTTAGGAAGATCGAAGGATGACAATGTGGTTGAAGCTCAGGTGTATGTTTATTCAGATCTGGTGTGCAAGGGCTATGATGAATCATGTAGGCCTTCTCCACTATTCCATTAGTTAGAAATACTCCTCCACCTGAGATATTTGCTGAAGAAAAGTTGGTATAATTCTGAAACCACGAAAATGGAAGATAATTCTTTACTTCTGGAATAATGACTTCTTGTAGATGACCATAGCCATACAACGGTAGATAAGTGCAATGAGGAAAGTTGAGATGATATTTCTTCAGATACTTAGACAAATTTGGAAGAGTACTATCTTTGACAGTATAATAATCAGGGCCAATGATTTCCATCATATCATCTATCCGCTTGCTAGCCAGTTCATCAATTAATCCGGGTCTAAGAGCCATTAATTCTGCACACATAGTTGAATAAGTTAATTTATAAATGAATTAATTTTTTCACAAACTTTGTGAAAGAATTCAAAAAATAGGCCAAGGCATTAAGGCGCGCAAGTATGGAGATGTCTCTCAAGTGTTACATGAGCCGCGCAAGTTTCTGTCGCGCATGTATCACCGCGCAATCCCTATTACCTTGAGAGTAGCGCGACAACGAGGAAATAGTGGAAAAAGAGACTTGCGCAGCGAGGAAGACTTGCGCGGCGAGAGCTCGAGAAATTCGGGATCATATGTTATACACGGCCAAAAGCCATTTATTTATAGGCCAGGAAGCCTATCTGCGCGCCGCACCCAGTGCGCTTAAGGCCTGCGCGGAGAGAACTTGCGTGCCGCCCTCTGTGCCCTGAAGACTTGCGCGCACCCTTTTCCTTTGGATGGATTCAATTTCCTCAAAGTCAAATCCTCATATCTCTCCGGATCCAACTCTGGGGGGGGGGACTTTTGTTGACGCTCCTTTCGTCACAGAATCTAAAAATCGGAAGAGGGGAATATCTGAGCTCATAGTGATTCACCCTTTGAAGAAAATATAAAAAATCGACAAAGGCATGAACAAAGGATCAAAAGAAACTGCACCGCGCAAGTTATATCACTTTCGTGCAAGTCGACTTGCGCGACGCCCTTGGTCGCGCAAGTGACTTGCGCGACCTAAGTGATAACCGCCCGGTAACCGCCCGCGGTCTTCTCCTGCCTATAAATAGACCCTGTGGGCCCCCCATTCGGGAGGATCTTTTTTCAGAAACTCGGATTGAACCTCCTGATGCCCAATTCTCTTCTCAAAGCTTCCGGAACACTTCTAAGGTAGTTTCTTCCCTAGAACGGAAGATCCAAAGAGAGGGAGGAAGGCCTAAGTGTTGAAACTCATCAACACTTGCGCGCCTGAGTGGCCAGCCCTTAAGGGAAGTAGTCACACTTGCACGTCGCCTTACTCCTTCGATAGAACTTGCGCGTCCCTTTTCTGGAAGAACCTCAAGAGAATTCTAAAGGCTTTATTAAGGAGTTGCTCAAGTATTTCAATGTTGTTTGACCATTGCGCAAGTACAACATATGTCGCGCAGGTAAACCTGCACGACCAATACTTGCGTGCCCCCGCAATACCTGCGCGCCTTCCAAGACTTGCGTGCCTCTACCTTTTTGGGTGCCTTTCGTGCCCATTTCACCCCTCTTAAGTCATTACACATTTCCTTTTCAAGATTCAGTCTTCAAGACACTCTTCAAAGCCATTTATGGCATGATTTATTGATTTGACTTCCTTATCTGAAAGGAATTCAGTGAAATATCTCTCAAAACCTAGTGATTTAAATATCTTTTTGTCACTAAATATGGAGAGTTCATTCATTCAACCTCATCCTTTAAGATGAGAGAAATCCTAAACCTGGGTCTCCTTTTCAGGAATAAGTCCCAGTCATAAATATGGGCATCCTTCTTTGGAGTAATCCCCAAGTCCCTTAATTTGTGCATCCTTCTTAAGAGTAAGCCCCAATATCAAATATGGGCATCCTTCTTAGAAGTAAGCCCCAAGTCCCTTAATTTGGGCATCCTTCTCAGGAGTAAGCCCCAAGTCCCCTAACCTGGGTATCCTTTTCAGGAATAAGTCTCAGTCCTAATCATGGGCTTCCTTCTCAGGAGTAAGCCCCAAGTCCCTTAAATTCTCTTTAACCAGCCCTAATTTACGTTTGATATGGGATTCCTTCTCAGGAGTAAAACCCAGTTATCAATACTCTCCTAATTTGGGTTTCCTTTTCAGGAATAAGTCCCAAGTTAGAGTGTTCAAATCTCCATAAAGCACATATACCTTTATGGACCATGTTCCTGGATTTTCTCCCTAAAGTAAATCCTCTGGGCAGTCATACATACATAATCCCAAAACCATTTCTTATTATTGCATCTTTCATGGGACAATTGTCTAATTTTTACCAATACCTCTTGTTTCTCACACCGAGCATGACTCACGTGAGCTTAGAGTGTAAAAGTAATTGTGACATCCTGCTTTGAGCCATCAATCAGAAACATCATACCCTTATTCGAACTACGTGGGCTCGGATTCCTTTTCCAAAACAAAGGATACGTAGGTAGCCCGTCTATGGGTTCAATCCCAACTTTAAAATAATTCATGTCCTTCTGAATGACAATAAACTTCAAGTGCCCCACTAAGTGGCTTTAAAACCAGCCTGGTCATCATAATGACCAAGAGACTTTTATATGAATGTTTTGAAGGTTACCATTGACCAAGAATCTCTAAATAGAAATAGATGATTCACTTTTGATGAAGAACCTCGAATACATATAAAAGATTCTCTAAATTTCTTACATATTTAATCATTGATTGTCAAAACTGAAGGAAAAGCTCATTTTATACTTGGTAATGTAATAAGGATTCATGAACATAACTTAAATCTATAAAGAGAGTCCTGGAATAGACAATAATTCCCCTCAAAAATGGTGTGATGAGTCTGACCTCTCATCCTCTCGACCAATGCAAATTCCTAAGCCTCATCAGTCCACAAGCTAATGAGCGCCTACCTTTGGAAATTAGGTCCAAATGGATGTGGAATCATTGGATGTTTCCGGTTCTACGAACAAACCCGCTAGAAACCAATCGGAACGTTTGAATCTCCCATCCAGGAGGTCATCCCCGAATTCCGAGGGAAACAAACGCGCATCCTGGGGAGGACCTTCAGGACACGCCACGACAAGGGGAGGACCTTATTGTTGCTTGGGGCCATTGCGGGGATGAACTTCGTAACGGCGGCCGTGGTGGCGAGGACTATCATCACAGGTACGACAATGGTGAGGACTACCATTACTGCTGCTGTAGGGAGAATATCCGGGGGATATATCCTGGGGAGGGCCTCCAGAATTTACCACAACGAGGGGAGGGCCTTATCGTTGCTTGACGTCTCTATGGGGAGGACCTCCATTATCAGGGTGGCGAGGACTACCACCATGATTTGATGCCTGGCTATGTGGAGTTCTGTTGCAGCGTAACCCCTGGGGAGGACCTTTAGGGTAGGCCATGACAAGGGGAGGTACTTCTTGTTGTGATGAGATGCCACTACGGGGAGGGCCTCCGTAGTTGCGACTATGATAGCGAGGACTACCATCACAATCTATGGTCCCACTGGATAGATAGTGATTGCAGTGTATACCCCAGGGAGGACCTTCAGGGTGGACCACAACAAGTGGATGACCTTCTTACTGCTCGATCTTCAGGCCACGTCGAGGGTTTCTGTGACTCGCATCAAAAGAGGAGCTCTCGTGATCGATCATTATATGCCTGTGGGGGAGGCCCCCAAGGGTGCTCTGGGTAGGAACTTTAGAGCTATTGGTAGAGACATTGCGGGGAGGACCTTCACAGCTGCTAATTTTTCTCCTATAATATGGTAATGGGTGGTTAGGGTTCCGAACCATTGACATGTGATTGGCAGTGTTGGGAACCCCAGCTTCCGGCAGAGTGGAGTCATGAACCCTCTCTTTATTTTCCAGCTACCTTCGGCGCGTTCGGGGAACTATTTTGTGGGCAGCGGGGACTGTCTGCTATTGGCAACAACCATCACCTTTGGGTCCCTATCTAATTGGGTCCCGTGATGCTTCCGGGATACACCGAAGAACATCTTGACTTTTAGCAGGGATATATGCCTGCTCTGGAGCATCCACTATGATGGACGGGTGTCCCCCAGTTGGAACGAGTGAAGCTACTCGATCCGGTTTCCCTTGCGTCGTGAAATATAGCCGGCGACCCTCCTGGGTGGAAGAAGGGATGCATATCTGCTCCGAGGCAGCTATCTCCTCTCTTAGATGAGTCGCCTCAATTGGGGAGATGGGCTCACGGGCCCGATTCCTTGTTGTTACTGCTGATGCAATTACATACTAGAAAGTCTGCAAGATATGATCTGGGATCGATACCTGCTCCTCCATCATTCCCATGATATGTTGAGAGACATATTTGGTTGGAACGGGTATGAAGTTCCATTCCGGTATCGAAGTAGGAATATCCCACTCCGGTCCTCCAGTGGTCAGTGGGTACTGACAATTCTCCTATGTCGGGGCAGGTGAACGAATCTGCCCCTGTACCGGGATACGCCGGTTTATCTCCCCATTTTCCGCCACATCGGGGTGGCGGGATTCACTTGGATCCACAGGGAGCTGACCCTGCATATATTGGTTTCCCACTATATCGAGTCGGTGGCCTTTTTTGGCTGGGAGACGAGCCCGCCTATGATTTGCCGCCACATCTGGGTGGCGGGATTTGTCGATTGCTGCCATGTCAAGATGGCAGGTGTCAGGAGAAACTGCCAGGAGCTGGTCCTGTAGGTGTCGGGTCGCCACCATGTCAAGATGGTGGGCTGCACGACCCAGGGCAGGGATAGGTGCCTGTCGAGTAAGCACTGTCTTGCATGAGCGACAGGCCTGATAGAGCTTGGTGGGGATTCACGGTGGCTCGTACGATGCCGCCATGTCTGGATGGCAGGATTGGGAGGAGCGAACAGGTGTAGGTGCCTGTTCGTGGTACGTCTCCGTGGATGGGAAGCAGAGCTTCTCCTTAGGGACTAGTGTGATGACCGGTCCCCGATTGTACGTCTGCCGCCCTTGTCGGGTGGCCCGAGGGGCCGGAGCTCGGGGAACATGGGCCTGAATCCTCGGGGAGACACCTCCCTGGAGCGAGGATGTCGGGTCGCGGCATGACGACGATGACGTCTACCGGCATGGGCCTTGGAGCGGAACCCCCGTTCAGTGGGGATGAGGTCCTCAACATCGACCTCATCCACCTCCCTAAGATAAGGGAGGTATGCATTGTCCCGTTCTGGGGATAGAGTCCTGAAACGGTTGGAGATAGTGACAGGGGCTGTCTGGATCCGCCTTCGCGGTCGCTGCTGGGCTGGCGACCGACAAATCTTGACGAATTGGAGGGCATGCATGGTCGCCACCACCATTGGGAGAGTACCCTTCATGTGGTACTCTCGGATCAGCCCATCTGAAACCCATCATTGAAGATGTTGGGTGGGTGACTGGGTCCTCCGTTGTTGAGGAAGTCCTGTCCTTGCGTTGTTTGAAACGGGTGCTTGTGAGTTCCTTTGCGATTCCATTGGATAGAAGGGAGTTCTGAAGGTAGTACCTGCAAAACATTTTAGCAAATACAAGCATCAAACCCGTCAAAGCAGCATCTCATAATCCCATGCATAATTAATGACCTTGCTTGGCCCTCCTTTAGAGCATGAGGGGGCACAAGGTGGGATTAAGTTGAATCCGTCATGTTTGGTTAAAGATTCATGTCGGGTTCACCATTTTTTGTTTTGTCGGTTTTGGATTTCGACCTCGAAACGCGCAACTGCTCCGTATCCAATGATTGATGGACCTGCTTTCCAAAGGCAGGCGTTCGCTAGATGGTCTGAACAGCAACTCTTAAGAACTCACATTGGTCGAGAGGATGGGAAGTCGGGATCATCGCACCCTTTTTCCGGGGAAATTATTGCCTCTTCTGGGAATCTCTTATAGATTTAAGACGTATTCATATGTTCACAAATCATTGGTTTATACTCAAACATAGTATCCATGGATTTAATCTTGGTGGGAAACGGTCAACAGGAGGCTGGGGTTCAGAATCATTTATGCCCGAGGTTTACCATCCCTCATTGGGTTAATGACCCCGAAGGGTTGGAACTTTCTTGAGACAACACTAGGAGTGGTGCGGTGAACCGATGTGGAGATGATCAGATCGACCGATTGTTGGTCTTGAACCTCAGGAAGGCTTCCTACGTACCTTGCCTAGGAGGCAAGGATCAAAGTCCATATAGTTCGCATACACAGTTTAACGTCATGCTGGATGGGGGTGGAACTCGTCATGAAGAAATGACCGAGTGGTGGGATTCAACCTCGTGGAGGCTTCCGACGTACCATGCTTTGGCATGGATCAAAGTTCCTGTAGTTCACTTAGGCTTGGGGATTATGCTCTGGGGCATCCCGAAATGATGGATTGGCACTTACGCTCTGAAGAGGCCCCTGATGTTGGTAAACCGACATAAAAGGGTGGTTGGAATGAACCATTGTTGGGATTGAACCTCAGAGAGGCTTCCTACGTACCCTGCCTAGGAGGCAGGGATCATAGTCCACGTAGTTCGGATTAATGCGGGGCTTACACTCTGAGGCAGCCCAAGATGTGGATTGGGGCTTACACTCTGAGGAGGCACATAGTGTGGATTGGGGCTTACACTCTGAGGAGGCCCAAGATAATGGGTTGGGGATTACACTCTGAGGAGGCCCAGGATCATAGATTAGGGTTTACACTCTGAGGAGGCCCAATATAATGGATTGGGGATTACACGCTAAGGAGGCCCAAGATGGTGGATTGGGGATTACACTCTGAGGAGCCCCATAGTGTGGATTGGGGATTACACTCTGAGGAGGCCCAAGATAATGGGTTGGGGCTTACAATCTGGGGAGGCCCATGATGATAGATTGGGGCTTACACTCTGAGGAGGCCCAAGATAATGGATTGGGGATTACACTCTGAGGAGGACCATAAAAGGATGTCATGGTCGATGCATACTCTAAACCCACGTGAGTCATGCTCGGTGTGAGAAACAAGAGGCTGTAGGGACCAGAGGATCACATCACGAGAGGTGCATTCGTGAGAAGTGGAGTGGGGTTTACGCATGAGGGCAACCCATGAGTTCGGGGTTTACTCTGAGATGGATGCTTGGGGTGAAAAATTGTAGCGGGAGAGGGAAAAGGGGTGCTTCTGTGCCCATCTCCACTCTTGCAGTGCATGAGGTCCTCCTTCTGATGGCTATTTTACCATCTCCAAGGAAGCTTTAGCAAGTAGGGGGGCAGAAAGGGGATTCACGAGCTTAGACTTCACATTACCGTGGGAATTTGAACCCAAGAATACTTCGAGAATCTTCTCATGGGTTAGGGAAACCACTTTTCCCATGTTTACCGTGGGTATGCGAACTCAAAATGGCGCGCTGATGCACCTGAAAGTTACACCACGCGGATCCGGTGGCTCTGGTGGATGCCTCGGCTCGGGGTGGATGAATACGCCAATGAGGGAGTCACGGAGGACTTGGCTGGATCGGAAGGATTTTATCTAGCTCAAGAAATGAGAAAACCGAAGTATTTGGCTAGCCACTGAAAGGTATGGGTGGTGGATCCCTTTGCGTGGGGAAGTGCCACGCAGCTGGAGAAGCCGTCTGCAAACCAGGGTAGTCCGCGGACTAATTAGCGCCCCATGAACCAGGGCAGTTCGTGGATTTGGGTTCATTCCGCAAACTAGGGTGGTTCGTGGTGGGTTCCGGGTAGGCAACGGCATCCAAGGGCAGCGCCGGTCGGAGGCTCGTCGGTCGGGGCTTTGCCCGCGTAGGAGAGTGCTACACGGTGCGACAGATGGGAAAAGAGGCACAAACTCCCTAGTCTATGGGGAAGTCATCCGCGGAGGGGGTATGGTTCACGATTCTCCTTGTTTTTGTTATTTTAGGTTTGCGGTTCACCAAATTATTATGCGTTTTCCAATTCCTTGTTAATTCGTATACCTGATGTGGTTCGCGGGTGTGAATTTCGCTGTTTTCGAAATCCGAAGCCTTCCTTCAACTGATCTCCTTCTGAATCTCCCATCCCTCTGAATCCGATTCCAGTTCTCTGATCTTCCTTTTTCTTCCCCCTTGGTCCCCTTTTATAGAGTGGGGAAAGGGATGTATCTGTGGCCACGTAGAACCTTTTGCGGAGGCCCATAACAAAATACCCGGTTCACAGCTGACTTGTTCAATCCGCAATCCGTGGTGGGTATTGAATGCTTCCCCCCCCCCCACCCCTCTGTGAGGCGAACTCAGGGAGTGCTCCGCGGCTGCGGAGGGTTCCCCCTCTATTCTGCAAATGAAAACGGGTGCGGCATGAACTGGTCGACGTGGTCCACAGTTGGAGCAGTTCGTGACGGTGAACCGGACTGGCACCCATCCTGCCTCGCTGCCGCAGAGGCTCTCTGCATCCATTTCACGAACGACAATGGTTCGCAGAGGGGGCGCTTCGCGGGGCCTGGCCATGTTGCATTTCCATGGGACCGCTCGGCGGACTGGTCCTGTTTGTGTCCCTTCTTTGATTATTTTCCCCAATTCTTTGAGGGATTTGGGTAGAATCACCTTTGCGGATTTTTCAGGACCTTACACCCTCAAACCCATTAAAAATAGTACATACCTAAAAAGCTTAAAAACCCTCAAAATCCATAAAACCCCCCAAAACAATAAAACTTCTAAAAATCCCTAAAAATTCCTTAAAATGTAATAACCCAAAAGAAACTACAAATCCCTAAGAAAACTGTTAAAATATAAAAACAATTAAAACCCCTAAAAACCTAAAAAATGTTAAACCCCTAAAAACACTAAAATCCCACAAAAACCTAAAAACCCAGAAAACCCTTATAAACCCTAAACATCCATAAAAATTAAAAATGTAATCATAAATCTGTAAAACATAAAAAACCATAGAAAGCTAGAAATCCATTGGAAAATCATAAAATATAAAAACACTTTAAACCCCTAAAAATTTAAAAACTCTAAAAAACCTAAAAACCCTAAAAATCATAGAGACCCTTCAAAACATAAGAATTAAAAAACACTTTAATCCCTGAAGAAATCGAAAAATTATAAAATATTGAATACCCTAAAAAACCCAAAAAAAACCTCAAAATATATAAAAATATTAATTAACCATTAAAATCCTAAAAATCCATAAAAATAACAAAAACATAAAAATCTCTAAATACTGAGAAAAACTCTAAGAAATCCACAAAAACCAAAAACCACTAAAAACCCTTAAAAATATAAAAATGACGAAAACCATAATAAATCATAAAAGGACCCAAAAAACCTTATAATTTTTTTAAAAAAACCTTTTAAACCCTAAAAAATCACTAAAACTCTAAAACCCTCTAAATCCATAAAAAACATTAAAATAATATAAAAAACCTTTCAAACAAAAAAACCCCCTCAAAACATAATAATACCATAAATATCTTAAAAATTATAAAGAACCCTAAATTCCTTAAATATTCCATAAATATCCAAAACCCATAAATATCCTAAAAATCCCATAAAATCTCTAAAATCATAAAAACAATAATAACACTAAAACACTTAGAAAACCCCAAAAACCTAAAATCTCTCAAAACCCTAAAATCCATCAAAATCCAAAAAACCCTAAAATAAAATAAAAAACATAAAACACTCTAAAATATCTAAAAATGTAAAAAACATCAAAAAAATTGAAACCAATATGAAAACCTAAGTATCCAAAAAACAACTAAAACCCCCAAAAAACCAAAAAACACTAAAAACCCTAAAAAAATAAAAAACCCAAAAAACATAAAGACCCCTAAAATCCATAAAATCCCACAAAACACTAAAACCACTTAAAAACTCTAAAACCCCTAAAAATTATAAAAACCCTATAAACAACTAAAAACCCGAAAAAATATAAAAATATTAAAACACCTAAAAATAAAAAACACATAAATCCATTAAAACCCTATAAATGCTAAAAAAACCTAAACCCCCTCAAAATCTATAAAAATGATAAAACATAAAAATCAAAAAAAATCCCTAAAAATACCTGAAAACAGAAAAACCCAATAAAAAAACACTGAAAAAAACTACGAAACCCATAAAAACCTAAAAAACTTAAAACCCTTAAAAAGATTAAAAAATCTAAAATCCCAAAAACACTTAAAACCCAAAACCCCATAAAAATCAATAAAAACCCTGAAAAACCATTAAAACCCCCAAAAAGACCTAAAAAATCCCTAAATCATTAAAAACTCAAAAAACCTTAAGAAAAACATAAAAACTAAAAAACCACTTAATAACCCTAAAAATAGAAAATTGATAAAAACCCTAAAAGTCCCTAAAAAACCTAAAACCCAAAAAAACCCCTAAAACCATAAAATCCCTAAAAACCAATCAAAATTTTAAAAACCACTAAAAATCTAAAAACCCTATGAACCCCTAAAACCACTAAAAACCATAAAAACCCTAAAACTGTCAAAATCCCTAAAAACCCTTAAAATCCATAAAATCTTAAATAAAGCCCTAAAAATGCAAAAAAAAAATATAAGAAAACCTAAAAACAATAAAAAACTATAAGAAAACTATAAAACCTAAAACCCCTTAATAATAATAAAAACAAAAAATATGTTAAAAACCCTAAAAACCCATAAAAATCCTAAAACCACTAAAAACTCTAAAAACCTTCTGAACCCCCTAAAAATCTAAGAACAATTAAAAATATTAAAACCCTAAGAACCAAAAAAACCAAAAAACCCCAAAAATACCTAAAACTAATAAATCCACAAAAACCTTCAAATCCCTAAATCCCTTAAAACCATAAAAATAATAAAAAAATACCAAAAAATCCCTAAACACATAAAAAACATTAAAAACCCTAAAAAACCATAGAAACCAAAAAAAATACAAAAACTATTGAATCCAAAAAAATCAAAAAAATGATAAAAATCAAAAAATAAATCCTAAAAACCATAAAAAACAGTAAAAACACACAAAAATCATGAAAACCCATAAAACCCATAAAAATACTAAAAATCTATATAAATCCCTTAAATTTTAAAAACCCCTTAGTTTACTAAAAACCCTAATAAATACATAAAAAACTAGAATCACATAAAACCTTTAAAAACCAAAATACTCTAAAAACCAAAAATATCATAAAAAGACCATAAAAACACTAAAACTGCTAAAAACCATAAAACCCCTAAAAACAGTAAAAACCTAAAAACTACTAAAAACACTAAAATATCTTTAAATGCCTAAAATTGATAGAATCTATAAAAATTATAAAAACCCAAGAAACACAAAAACCATAAACACACAAAAAACCATAAAAACCCAAAAACCCCTAAAAACCCTAAAAACCCTCAAAAACCATAAAATATCTAAAAATCCTATTATTTACCTAAAAACCCCTAAAAAGTACAAACCCTTAAACCTCCAAGAAATCATTCAAAACATAAAAACACATTAAACACTTAAAACCCTACAAACACTAAAACCACTAAAAATCCTAAAAACCCTGAAAATACCAAAAGTCCCGAAAAGCGCACGAAGTCTCTAACACCCCCAATGACCTTTAAAATTATGAAAAATACCTAAAATCACCAACAAATGTATAAATCCCCTAAAATCCCCGAAAAAACCTAAGAAAACAATAACAACCTAAAATCATATAAAACCCCTAAAAAACTAAAAAACGCTTAATACCATGAAAAACTGAAACCCAAGAAAACATAAAACCCCCAAAAACCATAATAACCCCAAAAATAAAAAACCTCTAAAAACATGAAACAAAGTAAAAACATATTAATCCCCTATAAATATAAAAAACCTCTAAAAACCAAAAGTAACCAAAAAATAAAAAAAATCATAAAAACCTAGAAAAACATAATACCCCTAAAAATCCTAAAAATCTAAAAATCGCTCAAAATCACTAAAAATGAAAAATATAAATAATTATTCCTAAAAATATATAAAAGAACTAAAACCCATGAAAACCCCTTCAAAAATCAGAAAACCCACAAACAGATAAAACACCTAAAAATCCTAAAAAACTCTAAAAACCCAAAAAATCTAAAAACCCTAAGAAACCCAAAAAACCATCAAAATCCTTAAAAACATTAAAAACCATCAAAATCCATAAATGGTTTAAAAATCCCTAAAAATAAAAAATACATAAAACCCCTAAAAATCTATAAGGAAACTCTTAATCCTAAAAAACTTAAAAACCTCTACAAATAAAAATGAAAAACCTTTAAAACCCTTAAAATTCATATACACAAGTAAAAAACCTAAAAAACCTAAAACCCATGAAAACCCTCAAAACCATTAAAATAATAAAAACAATTTAAAAACATAAAAAAGTTAAAAACCTAAAAACACATAAAAGCCTAAAAAACTAAAAAAAACCTAAAACCAAAAAATGTTTAAAAAGCCCTAAAACGCCCCTTAAAACCCTCAAGATCACTAAATCCCGAAAAAGCCAAAAACATGATAAAAATACCAAAAACCCCCTAAAAATATTAGAAAATACTTCAAAAACATTAAAAAATTTAATAAAACCATAAAAACCTTAATAAATATTAAACCCCTAAACCCAAAATAGGCTAAAACCACTAAAAACACTAAAACCCCTAAAACCCCTAAAAATCCTAAAAATACCAAATAACCATAAAAACCCATAAATCATAAAAAACTAAAAATATAAAAATAATAAAAACCCTACAAACAATAAGAAAACCTTATAAACCTAAAAACAATTAAGTCACCTAAAAATTGTTAAAACCCAAAAAAAACTAAAACCCAAAAAAACCCAAAAAAAAACCCATAAAAAACCAAAAAAACTAAAACCTATAAATCCCCTTTTAACCCAAAAAATTGTTTAAAAAATATAAAAATATTAAAAAGAAAAAAACTAAAGAAACCTAAAAAATCATAAAAACTATAAAATCATCAAAACTCAAAAAAAACTCAAAAAAAACTAAAAACCATAAAACCCATACAAATCCAAAAAATACATAAAAAAATCCCTTAAAACTAAAAATACCTAAAACTATAAAAAACATATGAAAAACATCAAAACATAAAAACACTTAAAAACCCTAAAAACTAAAAAATTCCAAAAACCAAAATACACTAAAAAGACCCCAAAACCCCCCAAAAACTATTAAACACCCTAAAAATTACAAACCCCATAAAACATTAAAAACCAACTAAAAACAGTACAACCCATTTAAAACCCTAGAAATTATAGAGAAATATAAAAACATTAAAAAATCTAAAAAATTAAAAAACCCAAAAAACTGACGAAGAAAAACATAAAAACACTAAAAATAATCAAAAATTAAAAAACCCATAAAAGATAATAAAAATCCGAAAAAGTAACTAACAATCCATAAAAATTAAATAAAGATAAAATCCTTGAAAACCCCTCAGAAAACCTCAAAAACCTAAAAACAATAAAAACACCTAAAAACCTAAAAATGATAAACACCCTAAAAATATTTTAAAACCTTCCAAATCCCTAAAAACCCTAAAAACCCAAAAAATCCGAAAAAGCATAAAATTCTGAAAAAAATATAAAAAATCCATAAAATTGATAAAAATACTGAAAATTCCTAAGAATACCTCAAAACTATTATCAAAACATTAAAAATATAAAAAAACATAAAACCCCTTAAAAACCTAAAAATGTTAAAAAACCTAAAACCCCTAAAAACTCTAAAAAGCAAAAAACATATAAAAACGTTAAAAACCCTAAAAACCACAAACCCTTAAAAACCATAAACCCCTAAAAACCATAAACCCCTACAAACAACTTACAATTTTAGAAACCTTCTAAACCCCTAAAAAAATTTAAAATCTCAAAAAACCATTAACCTCCCCCCCCTCCCAAAAAGCTCAAAAAACCCATAAAAACACTAAAGAGCTAATTAAACATCGAAATTCCTAAAATCCAAAAAAACCCCTAAAAATATTAATAAATCCCATAAAAATATATCAAATTTTAAAGACCCTAAAAACCTAAAAACCCTAAGAAAACCATAAAAACATAAAAACATAAAAGCCCTTAAAACTACTAATAACCTAAATAACTCTTAAAAACATAGAAACCTTAAAACACCCCAAAATCCATTAGAACCCTAAAAACCATAAAAATCCTAAAAAATCCATAAAAATCTATGAAAACATAAAAAACCATAAAACCATAAAACCCCCCAAGAAAACATTAAAAAAATAAAAACACATAACATTACTAAAATACCAAAAAAAACTCTAAAACCCAAAAAAAACTAGTTAATGTCCCTAAAAAACCTAAAAACCCAATATAAACAATAACACCCCTAATAACCATAAAAACCCAAAAAACCTTAAAAAACATAAAATGCAATAAAAATCCTAAAAACCATGAAAAACTCTAAAAAACCTGCAAATCCATATTAACATTAAAAACATAGAAACCCTAAAACCCCTGAAAACCCTAAAAGAACCAAAAACCCCTAAAAATCCTACAAAATCCTTAAAATCCATTAAAATATAAAATATATTAAACACCCAAAACCCCTAACAAAAACCAAAAAAACATTGAAAACCATAAAACCCATAAAAATCCAAAAAAACCCCTAAAAACCATTAAATTCCAAAAAACCCACAAAAACCCCATAAAAACATAAAAACACTAAAAACCCAAAAAACCTAAGAAATCCTTAAAACTGAAAAATAATTAAAACCACTAAAAAATATAAAAAAAGTTGAACACCCATAAAACCCCTGAAAATACTTTAAATAACCAGAAAACCTTAGAATCCCCTAAAACCATTAATACCCATAAAGCCCAAAAAACAATGGAAATAATAAAAATACCAAAAAATCCCTCAAAATCCTTAAAATCATAAAAACCTATAAAAGAAAAGAAAAACCCTAATATATATTTATAAATATGAAAAAACATAAAACCCAAAAAATTATAAAAGATGCAAAAAATCCTAAAAACCTTAAACCCAAAAAAAACTCTAAAAAACTAAAAATCCCTAAAAAAACTAAAAATCATAATATCCTTATAATCCTTAAAAATGTAAAAAAACATAAAACCTTATAAATAAAAAACAATAAAATTCAAGAAACACTTAAATCCCCTAAAACCTAAAAAACATAAAAACCCCTAAAAACCTAAAAGGTACCTAAAACCTTAAAATGCCTAAAAACTATAAAAATCCCCAAAAATCATAAAAACCCCTAAAAACCCTAAAAACACTCACACTCTTAAAATCCTCAAACACAATAAAAATAGTAAAAATCTATAGAAATCCTTAAAATCCCTAAAAAGATAAAAAAAATACCAAAAAGCCCAAAAAAACCAAAAAAAATATAAAACACCTCAAAATCACTAAAAACCATAAAACACTATGAAAATCCTATAAAATTCCCTAAAATCCCAAAAAAATCTAAAAACATAAATTACTTGGATAAACCCTAAAAAAACCTTCAAAACCTAAAAGAAATTAAAACCCCTAGGAATTCTAAAAACCCTAAAACCCTAATTAACTCTTAAACCCTCAAAATCTATAAAATATTTAGAAACCCATATATATCAAATAAAATACCTAAAAATCCAAAAAAATGTAAAAAATCCTAAAAAATCTAAAACCACTAAAAATCATAAAAACATAGGATAATTTAAAACCCCTAGAACCCTAAAAATTCTAAAACAACCTACTAACTAAAAAAATCATAAAAAATAAAAACCATAAAAACCCATAAATACCATAAAATCCCTAAAATACTCACTAAAAACTCTATAAACCTATTCAATCAATAAAAACATTAAAAAATATCAAAAATAATTAAAACTAAAAATACTAAAAAAATAAAAAAACACTAAGAAACCCACAAAAGCCTAAAAACCCATAGAATACATTAAAAACACAAAGACACATAAAAACCATAAAAATCTAAATAAGGCTAAAAACCCTAATGACCAAAAAACCCTAAAAACCATAAAACCTTTCAAAATTCCTAAAAACACTAAAAACCATAAAAATCATGAAAAATACAAAAAAATCACAAAAAATATAAAAATCACTTGATATTGAAAAACCCAAAGAAAACATGAGAAAATAACACATTTTAAACTACTAAAAATCCCTGAATAATAATAAAACCCTCAAACATCGTAAAATACCAAAATACATTAAAAACCCTGAAAAACCTATAAAACCCATAAAACATTAAAAAATCTATAAAACCTTGAAAACACTAAAAATATCAAAAAAAAAATTAAAAAAACAAAAACCCTAAAAAACACTAATAACCCTAAAGCCCCCTAAAACCCCTCAAAGTACCCAAAAATAATAAAACCCATAAAAATTATATAAAATCACTAAAAAATTATCAAAACATAAAAACTCCTAAAAACCATGAAAACACAAGATAATACCTTAAAAACCAAAAAAAAAATTAATCCCCTAAAAGTCTAAAAAATTATAAAAACCCTAAAACCCTAAAAACCTAAAATCCATTAAAAATTTCAATATCCCTAGAAACTCGAAAATCCCTTAAAAATCCTAAAACCCTAAAAATTACAAAAAAGTAAAAATATACAAAAACCAATAAAAAACTAAAGAAAACTGTAAAAACCTAAAAACACTTCAACCCCCTAATAATCTAAAATAACTAAAAATACTAAAAACCCCCAAAAGTTCGTAAAACCATAGGACCGTAAGCCCAATAAAAACCATAAAATCCCTAAAACAATAAAAACCCTTAAATCCCCTAAAAAACTAAAAACTCTAAAAACCCTTTCAACCCCAAAAAATGTTAGAAATCCCTAAAACCATAAAAACTGTAAGAAATTAAAAAACCCTAAAACCATAAAAAAAATCTCCCAAAACCCCTAAATCCCTAAAACCCCAAAATTCCTCAAAATCCATAAAACCCATAAGAACCATTAATATTATTGAAAATCCCTAAAAATATCGAAAAACGTGGAAACCCATATAACCCTAAAAAACCTTAATAAATCCTTTAAAATCTAATAACACATAAAACCCATAAATATCAAAAAATTCTAAAACCCCTGAAAACCCTAAAAACATAGAAAACCCCTAAAAACCCTAAAAACACCTAAAAATCATAAAAATGCATTAAAATCCAAAAAATTCCCTAAATTTCATTAAAACATATAAAACCATTGAAACCCAAAAACCCCCCGATGAAAGCCTAAAAAGCCTAAAACACATAAAATCCCTAAAATCCCTTTATATTCTAAAACCCCTAAAGACTTGAAAAATCCCCAAAAAAATCAAAAAACATTCAAAATCCATAAAAAACATAAAAACCCTAAAAAACCTAAAAATGGCCTAAAAATACTTAAAAACGTAAAAACCCCTAAAACCCCATAAATCCATAAAAATATATTAATACCATAAAAACCATAAAAACGCTTAAAACCATAAAAACCCTAAAAGCCTTCAAAACCCAAAAACCCCTTAAAATCCATAAAAACATAAGAAAACATAAAAATCATAAAAAATTGCTAAAAATCCATCAAAAGGGAAGAATATATAAAAATCCTAATAACTTCTTATAAAACAATGAAAATATAAAAAAATTTATAACCCCTAAAAAAACTAAAAAAGATAAAAACCATAAAAAACCCTAAAAGACACTAAAAACCATAAAAACACCTAAAAACATAAAAATAAAAAAAAACAATATAACCATAAACCCACTAAAAATCCAAAAACAGATTA
Organism: Viscum album; assembly: GCA_963277665.1. Taxonomy (NCBI): domain Eukaryota; kingdom Viridiplantae; phylum Streptophyta; class Magnoliopsida; order Santalales; family Viscaceae; genus Viscum; species Viscum album. Next base: position 1,960,316,155 of record OY728127.1, read on the forward strand.
TATTCCTAAAAACAATAAAAAAATATAAAAACATTAAAACCCCAAAATAATTCAAAAAGACCATAAAACCCCCAAAATAACATAAAGACCCTAAACACTCTAAACAACCCTAAAACCCTTCAATATACCTAAAACCCAAAACAACCATAAAATCCTAAAATCCATAAAAATCCCTAAAAATGTAAAAACTATAAAAAACCCTTAAAACACTACGAAATCCCTAAAATCCTAAAAATACTTAAAATCCCCAAAAAAATTAAAAAATAAAAAAACCCTAAAAAATCTAAAAACCATAAGAAACTCTAAAACCATTCAAAATCAATCAATCCCATAAAAACCCATAAACTACTAAAAATCCCTAAAAATAGATAATAATGTTAAAAATACTAAAACCCCTGAAAAAACCTATCAAAACCATGAAAACTTAAAAACACCTAAACCCCCTAAAAACCTAAAACAAATAAAAACCCTATAAACCTTATAAACCATAAAACCCCTAAAAACCATAAAACCTCTACAACCTAAAAAATACACTAAAACCCCATAAAACCCTAAACCACTAAAAACACACAAAAAACCCTTTTAAATCCATGAAAATGTGAAAAAAATAAGAAACCTTAAAACAATAAAAAATAAAAATAAACCCAACTTCCAAAAAAACCATAAAAACCTTTAAAAACCTCAAAATTCCAACAGACCATAAAATCAATTAAAATCCATAGAAAATAATTAATACATAAAAATTCCAAAAACCAAGAAAAAACACTAAGTAAACCTTAAAATCCCAAAAAACACTTAAAACCCCTAACAAGATTAAAATTTCTAAAACCCCAAACAAAACCCTAAACTTCCTAGAACCCTAAAAAAAATAAAATCCCAAAAATAACTAAAAACATAAAAACACTAAAAACCATAAAAACCCTAAGAAAAACTTAAATCCCAAAAAACAAAAAATACACTAAAAATTTAAAAATAAAAAAAACCTAATAACCTAAAAACCCAAAAAAACATTAAAAAACAATAAAAACCCAAAATTCCAAAAACCCTAAAACCCCAAAAAACTAAAAAAAATCCTAAAACCACTAAAAACTCTAAAACCCTTTAAACTCCTAAAAATGTTAAAAAAATATAAAAACTAATAAAAACCCTAAATTATAAAAAATCCTAAACCCAAAAAAAACCATAAAAACACTAAAAAATCTAAAGATCCCTAAAACCCTAAAAATCACTAAAATCCCTAAAAACCATAAAAATCATAATTAACCCTAAAAATCACAAAAAATATAAAAACCTTACAAATACTAAAAACCATAAAAAACCATAAAATGTAAACTCACGTAAAATCCATAAAAATGACCAAAAAACTGTAAAACCTAAATCACCCTAAAACCAAAAAAAAATCCATAAACCCTAAAAAAACTTTAAATTCCAAAAAAATCTATAAAATACCTAAAAACAAAAAAACCATAAAAAACCCAAAAATCCCTAAGAAACATTGAAAACCTAAAAATGATTTAAACCTATAACAAACCTAAAAAATGATAAAAACCCTAACCCACAAAAAAATATACTAAAAACCCAAAAAAAACCAAAAAACCCTAAAACCCCTAAGAATTTTAAAACCTTATAAAGGCCATAAAAATCACTGAAACCCATGAAAATCCTAGGGGATCCCTAAAAATTTCTAAAATTCTAAGAAACCCAAAAAAAACTAAAAATCCCTATGAAAATGTTAAAAACCTAAAAAAATTATAACCCATAAAACCAAATATTTCTAAAAACCATAAAAGACCCTCAAAATCAATAAAACCTTGAAACCCCACAAAAACCCCCAAAATCCCTATAAGTATAAAAATCCAAATAATGCCCTAAAAATCCCTAAAAATGTTATAAATCCAGAAAAACACAGACAAAACCTTAAAAATCCTAACAAAACATAAAAACTCTAAAAACAAAAAAACCTAAAAACCACTAAAAATTCCCCAAAACCAAAAAAACCCTAAAAAACATTAAACCCATACAAACTCTAAAAATTGACCAAAAACTATAAAACCCCTTTAAACCCATATAAATGTAAAAAAACTCAAAAAAACCCCTCAAAACCCTTAAAAATACCTAAAACTCAAAAATCTATAAAAACCCAAAAACCTCTCAATATCCCAATATACACAACCATAAAAATACTAAAAACCCAAAAATCATAAAACAATAAAAAAAACGTTAAAAAACTTGGTAAACACAAATAAAACCGTAAAACCTAAAAACCCTAAAAACAGATTAATAACATAAAAATCCTAAAAACCCTAAAAACACTAAAAACCCTAAAACCCCCCAAAATCCCCAAAATCCATATAAATTCAGTAAAATATCTACAAGTCAAGAAAAACATAAAAAACAATAAAATCAAGAAAATCCTCTAAGAAAACCATATGAAAAAAAAAAAATTTAACCCCATAACACCCTAAGAATGCTAAAAACCATAAAACCCTAAAACACCTAAAAACCCTAAATACCATAAATATGACTAAAACACAAAAAGTACTCTAATATCCCACTACAAACTCTTAATATATATTAAATCAATAAAAATGTTAAAAACTATAAAAAACATAAATCCCAAAAAAACTGAAAAAACCCTAAAAACCAAAAAAATGATAAAACCACTAAAACGCCTAAAATACTTAAAAACAATCAAAATACCTAAAAGCTATGAAATGCTATAAATATCAAAACAAATTCTTGAAAATACCTAAAAATAAAAAAACCCTAAAAACCAAAATAAAACCTTAAAAACCTAAAAACAGATAAAACACCTAAAAAACCATAAAAACATTAAAAGCTATAAAATCCCTAAAAACCTCTTAAACCTGTCAAAATACCTAAAAACCCTAAAAACAATAAAAATCCAAAAAAAATCATTAAAAATTATTATAAACTTAAAATCTATAAAAGAAAAATAGAATAACTTAAAAACCTAAAAACATTTAAATATTTTAAAAATCATAAAAAACAAAAAACCCTAAAAGCCGCTAAAAATCCTAAAACACTTAAAAATCATAAATCCATTAAAAATCATAAATAAAATCCCAAAAACCAATAAAAACCGTGAACCCACTATAAATTCTAAAAACCCTAAAAATCCTAATTATTTTAAAAAAAGAATAAAAATATCTTGAAAATACTAAAACCCTAAAAAAACCATAAAACCCTAAAAAACCATAAAAACCCCAAAATCCCTAAAAATCTGTAAAAACCCTCAAAATACATGAAACCCTAAAACAAAAAAAAATCTATAAAAACCAAAAAAAATCACTAAAAATGTAAAAACACAAAAAGACCTCGATACAATAGAAGAAAATCATAAAACCCTAAAAAGAGTTAATAACCCTAAATATCCTAAAAATGAAAAAAAACCTAAAATCATAAAAACACTAAAACCCACAATATCACTATTAACCCTAAAAACCCATAAAAATATTTAGAAAGCCCTAAAATCCATAAAAAGTTAAAAACCTATAAACCATAAGAAAACATTAAAATCCTAAAAAAAATAAAACCCCTAAATACCAAAAAATGATAAAAACCCTAAAAACCAAAAACATAAAAACCCTATGACGCCTAATAAACATAAAACCCGTATAACCATAGAAACCCCTACAACTACATAAAAGACCTAAAAACCCCAAAAAATACTAAAAAACCTTTCAGCCCATCAATGTGTTAAAAAACTATTAAAACATTAATACCAAAAAAAACTAAAACCCCCCAAAAAAGAATAAACCCCAAAAAACCCTAAACACCCCTAAAAACCCTAAAAATCCCGAAAACCCTGAAAAAACCATAAAAATTATAAAAAATCCCTAAAAATGTTAAAAACATTAAAAAACTAGAAAAAACAAAAAAAATAGTAATAGAAAAAACACATACAACACCCTTAAAACATAAAAAATGATAATACCCTTAAAACCCCAGAAAACCAATAAAAAGCCACAAAATCCCTAAAAACAAAAGCCTAAAATCCCTAAAAACATAAAAAAACTATAATACGTAAAAACCCTAATAAACCCTTAAAATTGTAAAAAACATGGGCCCCAAAAAAACCTACAAAACACTAAAACCCCTAAAAACCCTAAAACCCCACAAAATATCTAAAAACTCTGAAAGCATAAAACCCTAATAAATGCTTAAAAATACGTAAATTTATTGAAACCATAATAAAAAACTAAAAACAAAAAATCAAATTAATCTCCTAAAAACCCAATAAGACTTGAAAAACACTAAAAACAAAAATAATGATAAAAATATAAAAACACCTATAAAAACCTTCAAAACCTAAAAAAACAATAAAAACGTTAAAAACAAAAATATGATAAAAAACTAAAAACCCTAAAAAACATAAAAAATGATAAAAACCTAAAAACCCTCAAACTATAAGAACCATAAACCCCATAAAAACATTAAAAACTCAAAAATACATAAAAAAATAAAAACACACTAAAACCATAAAACCCATTTAAATTAATATAAGCGTTAAAAAACATTAAAAATATTTTTAACTCCACAAAAAACTAAAAAACCCCCTAAAACCCAAAAAATACCATAAAGAAACAAAAAACTAAGAGGAAACTTAAAACCCTAAAAACCATAAGAAACCATGAAAATTAAAAAAAATCCCTAAAAATGTAACCCCCCCACCCAAATCCATAAAAACCCAAAAAACCATATAAACCCCTAAAAATGAAAAAACGTTATAACCCCTAATAAGACCATAAAACCCTAAAACTCGTAAAAACCAAAAGAAACCCAAAATCGTAAAAAACCCAAAAACCCCATAAAACCCCATAAAACCACTAAATACTCTAAAAACATTTGAATACCTAAAAATGTTAGAAATATCTAAAAATCGTAAAACCACAAATGAACAAATAAAACACTAAAACCCAATAAAACACATAAAATACCCTAAAAACCATAACAATCCTCAAAATACATAAAACCCATAAAAATCATAAAAATCCTCAAAATAAATTATAATTTAAAAACCCATAAAAACTAAAAACCCAAAAAAACCTTTAAAATCTAAAAAAAATTAAACCCCTAGCAAACCAAAAAAACGTTAAACCCCTAAAAACACTAAAAACCAAAAAAAAACTAAACACCCTAAACATTAATAAAAATCATAAAATTTCCCTAAAAATATATAAAAGAATAAAAACCCCTATAAATCCTTAAAAATCATAGTAAAATCCTAAAACAATGTTAAACCCTTAAAAACATAAAAAATCTAAAAACCCAAAAACACCTAAAAACCACAGAAACCCGAAAAACCATAATAACTAAAGAACAGTTTAATCCCTGAAAAAACCTAAAAACTCTAAAATCCATAAAACCCATAAAACCCCAAAAATCCCTCAAAATACATAAAAACATTAATAAACCATAAAAATCAAAAAAATCCACAAAAATCACTAAAATATAAAAATCCCTAAACTCCCTGAAAAACTCTCAGAAAACCATAAAAACCAAAAACCACTTAAAACCCCAAAAATATAAAAATGATAAAACCCATAAAAAATCATAAAAAGAACCTAATAACCTTAAAAACCTTAAAAAATTAAAAAAAAGCACTTGAAACACAAAAAACACTAAAAATCTAAAACCCTCTAAATCCCAAAAGAAATTTAAAAAAATATAAAAAACCTTAAAAAAACATAAAAACACAATAATAACAAAAATATCCTAAAAACTCTAAAGAACCCTAAAAAACCTCAACATACCTAAATTCCCTAAAAATCATTAAAAATGCATAAAAGACCATAAAATACCTAAAATCATAAAAACCATAAAAACACTAAAAACACCTAAGAAAAACCATAAACCCTAAAAACCATTATAACCACATAAAAATATAAAAATGATAAAAACCCAAAATTCTCTAAAACCCATAAAACTCTAGAAACCCTAAAACCCTTTCGAATCCCAAAAAACCCTAAAGGACCATAAAAATACTAAAAATAACTAAAAATCACTAGAAGTGTAAAAAACCCAATACCAACTCTATAAAAACCAATTAAAACCTTAAACACCAAAAAATAATTAAAACCCCTAAAAACCAAAAAACATAAAAAACCCGAAAACAATAAATGATTGTAAAAACCATAAAATCCATAAAAATAATATAACCACAAAAACACTAAAACCACATAAAAACCCTAAACCCACTAAAAATCTAAAAAATCTTTAAACAACTAAAAACATGAAAAAAATCTCAAATACCCTAAAAAATAAAAAAACATAAAACCCTCTAAAACCCTAATAAAACCAAAAAACCACTCAAAATCCATAAAACCCCTAAAAACATAAAAAACATAAAAATACCTAAATATACCTGAAAATAGAAAAACTCTACAAGCATTAAAGAAATAATTAAACCTTAAACACCTAAAAACACATTAAATCCCTAAAAATATAAAAACTCTAGAAACTCTAAAACACTTAAAACCCTAAAACCCATAAAAATCACTAAAAACACAAAAAACCCATAAAGATACCAAAAAATACCTAAAAATTCATATAAACTTAAAGAACACTAAAAATACTAAAACCCCTAAGAAAAATTCAAAACCCAAAAACCTACAAAACCCCGAAAAATAAAAAATTTATAAAAACATTAAAAGACCCTAAAAACACCTAAAAACCAACAAAACCCCTAAAATCATTAAATTCATAAAAACAAATAAAAATTATAAAAAGAACTAAAAATATAAAAACCCTATAAACCCCTAAAAATTAGAAAATCTAAATAACATAAAAAACAATTAAAACTCAAACAAAATCCTAAAAACCCATAAAACTAAAAAACCAAAAAAAACTCTAATGATCCCTAAAATCCCTCAAAATCCCTAAAATTCCTTAAAACCATCAGAATACTAAAAAATTCATAAAATTACATAAAAACAAACAATCCCATAAAACCCTAAAAACCCATAAGAAAACCTTAAAACCCCCAAACCACATAAAACCCCCAAAATTTTAAAAACCCTAAAAAACATAAATAAATAAAAACCCTAAACCCACTCACAATCCCTAAAAACCCTAAAAACCATAAAAACCATAAAAACCCAAAAAAAAGAGCTAATAATTCCTAAAAATTAAAAAACTCTAAAATGCCTCAAAAAACACTATGAAATCCATAAAAACCTAAAAAGTATTAAAATCACTTAAAACCCATAAAATGATTAAAAAATATTTAAATCATAAAAGACACTACAACCCCATTATACCATAAACCCCTAAAAATTATAAAATCAAAAAATCCCTAAAAGCCATAAGATGGCTGCTCTGCTCTCCTACGATGTTCATTCTGCCTCTCCACTACTAGCTTGAAGATGTCACTGATGTCTGTGCCCTGTCCTCCCCCGATTGCATGAGAGGGGCCTTCCCGGATTCCTAATAAAGATAGAACATTTAAAACTTTCTCGGATCCCGACTCGCTTCCATATTTTCCATGGATTGAGCTTTTTACTAAGGTGTTGGGCTTGCATGAAGGACTTTCGAAGCTTCCTATGTTGATTGTAGAGTTCAACGAGGCTTCTTCCTTGAATAATCTGACCCTAGTATCCAGGTTCTTGAATTGGTTCCCCTCAGTTGATGTTTTTGATAGGTTTGTGTTTGAACACTGAGATCTATGGGATCATTCCACTATTGTCTTGGCCGATTCCTATCACATTTTGAATCTATTCTCTTATGAGGAGGATCTTATTCGGGCCAGGTTTACGACTCCTTGTAGATGTGTTGCTATGTGATTTTCCATCTTCCGGTTGAGCTTTGACTTCCATCAGCCTCGTGATTACCCATTTATGGAAATTTAGGGGAGGTTTCCTGAGATCCCCCTCCCCTTTCAAAACCATTCTATTATTTTAATGATATTAAATTTGGTTGGAAGCTTTTTGTGTGTGGAGTGAAAAACTAAGGCCCTTTGCCGCCCAGTTACTCTGGGGGTTTGTGTTGAAATTTGTGTCTCAAAAGAGCTTGCTGAATTTTTTTGAATTGAAATTGGTGAGGAGCTTCAGTGGAAGCAACCAGTGGTGTTTGAATCATGGGTGAGCTACTATGAAACTTTATCTACTCATGGCCATGTGAAAATGGATTACAGACGTAGGGGTAGTGAGCGTCTTGTGGCTGGGAGTGAACAACGAGTCATCTCTCTGAGGATGGGGTTTACAACTAAGCTTGAGGAAAGAAAGGGAACTCACAAATATACCTATATGGACATAGGGAGGGATGATAGGGTGGAATAATGTGGAAACTCCTCCCAAAATGGTGCTGAGTGGAATCAATCTGATGCCAAGGTAAAGGACATCTTCAAGAGACTGAGGTGTGACCTGGGACTTGTGGGTGATGCCCCATCCTCCAGTGAGGTGGGGGATTAGGATCCTAATGAAGATGGGGTTTTGGACATTAATTTTCTAGTTGATTCTATCAGGGATGACAACAAGCATCCAAGCCTTATCGGTGAAGGGATGGAGAGGGAGCCACAGGTAAATCCTTTATCCATGTTTTTGCAAGGACAGATTCTAGGATAGGAGTTTGTCTTAACATCTAATCAGTTCACAGGCTTGGATCCAATGGAATCTGTGGGCAAAGATGAGGGGAGTCTTATTATCCAAGAATTACAGCTCGTGATGGTTAAAGATGACTATAAACTCCCTAAAGACCTATAGGAGATAGCTTCACTTCCATTTTGTGAAGGGATGAGGCAAGTTGTAGTGGAACTTATTCCCTTACGAACTGAGAAAGTGTTGGAGCAGGTGCTGGCTGATGATGATGAGATTGGGGATGGTCCGCTTCATGTCCCTAAGCCTAGGCATCACAAGTCTGATAACCTTCCTACAGTTAGGAGGACTATTGAAAAATCTTATCTGAGCCTTGGCCTTGTTCTGTTTGAGACTCTAACTCCGTGTGTTGAGTTTTCTAAAAAGATAATTTTGGATTTCTCGGAAATCAATTTTGTGTAGAATCAAAACGAAATCTGGCGGATTCTAGACCCGCAATAGGATGTGATCTTCGTTTGGGATGAGGATGATGAAACTTTAAGGTTGAGGTTTGTCTTTGGGGATCATGATGACACCGTCAATGATAATATGGCTAGGATAAGGAGGTAGAATGCTTCGATGGGACCCCTGGTTCTTATGGCTTGGACTCATGCCCCCGGAACAGGAAGGGGCGATTTGACAATGATCTTATTCTAGAACAAGGTAGTCAGAGAGGTTGGGTTGAGCATGCTACTCTTGATCATAGGAGGATGGTAATCTCAAGCCCCATGCATCGAGCACTGATGATGTGCTACAAATCAAGAAGGAAGGGCTTGGAGCACTCCTAGTGAAGCGGAGAACAATGAGGTACTATTATTCCCCTCCTAGGCCAATTTCTACCCGAGCCTCCTCCAAGGCCAGCAAAGCTGAGGAATATGATCATGGAAGGGAAGGTCGGTCTGGAATGGTATAGCTGAATGTGGAGAAATGACATCTCAAAGAGTATTACACAACCTTCCTTAATCAATATTAATCTTCTGAATGGGAGTTGGAAGAGTCAGATGCTTCCTCTAGTTATGGTGCTGATGGGGATCCTTTTGGAGATGGAGATGTTGATTTGTAACTCTTATTTCTTTCTCTTTGTCTTTTGGGTCTTCTGGGCTTCAGTGTCTGGGGGGTTCAGGGCTTTTTGGGGTGGGTCTTTTGAACCCACTCCCTTTGCCTTCTTTTTTTTCTTTTATAAATTGGGGGGGGAAGGAATATCCCTACACCTTCCTTTCCCTAAAACCCATAAGATCCTAAAAATCCCTAAAAATCTATTAAAACATAAAAAATAAAAATAAAACCTAAAATCCCCCTAATAAAAACATAACAACTTGAGAATACTTAAACCCCCTAAAAACCTAATAATGCTAAACCTATTAAAAATCCATAAAAATCCTTTAAAAAAACCTTAAAACCCCTAATATCATTAATAGAAAATAAAAAATCCTAAAAATCCCTAAAAGCCCTAAAAATGTCATAAAAACGTAACAACCCCTGAAAACCCTAAAAACTATAAAATAATTAAAACAGATAAAACCCCTAAAATCTCACAAAAATAAAAAACCCCATAATTACCCTACCCCCAAAAAACAATAAAAAACCTAGAAATCCTTAAAACCCCTAAAACCCCTAAAACTGACTAAAAACTCTAAATACACTTTAAAACAATAAAAAGGTTTAAAATGTTAGACGATCATAAAAATAAAAATAAACTAATAAAATACCTTAAAACCCAAAAATTGATAAAAACCCTAAAACCACTAAATATCACTAAAAACCATAGACAAAAATAAAAATCCTAATAAAAAACCTAAAAATCACTAAAAAACAAAAAACCCATAAAAACATTCATAAACCCTAATAAAACCTTAAAAAAAATACTTTAAACCCCTAAAAATATAAAAACCCTAAAACTCCCTAAAACTCCTCAAAACCTTATAAATCAATTAAAAGCCCTAGAAATCTCTAAAAACATAAAAAAAACCCTAAATCCCCAAAAAACCAAAAAAATGTCATAAACATAAAAACACTTAAAATTCCTAAAACCCTAAAAATGATAAGAATACTAAAAACCCTAAAAACCCTAAAAACCCTAAAATAAAATTAAAATATCTAAAAACCATTTAAATCAATAAAAACTGTAAAAAATATAAAAAACCATAGACCCCCCAAAAAATCAAGAAATCCTAACCCCCCCACAAATTATAAAACCACTAAAAATCTAGAAAACCTAAAACCCCCCAAAATCCCTAAAAAACCTGAAATAACATAAATATCCTAAAAATCCCCAAAAATCACTAAAAACCCAAAACCTCTAAAAACCCTGAAATCCCAAATAGTGTTGTATCGATTTTATGGTAGATATGATACTGATTGTAGTATCAAACTATGGTGTAGATACTCAATAACAAATAGGGGGGTGAACTGTATACTTAAAAAATCCTTAAGGAAATTTTTTATAAACAAAATTCATAACACCACTAAGTTCAAATAACATGCTTGATTCCGAAAATGTAATTCTAAAAAGGAGATTCCAGAAATGAAACTTAACAAATGTTTACAACAACAAAGATTATACCTTAAAGCGTATAGAATCCTATTTAATCAGAGTAAAAGTATATGGATGTATAATATAGTTATACTTTCCTCGACAACCAAAATTACAGCAGAAAACAAAATTGAAACACTACAAGTAACAATTAGTAAATATTTTAACCCAAAGAGAAGGGTATTCAACAACCTTTGATAAAGGTCCCTTGATTTATACTTTAAAATAATTATTTCTTACCCAAACCTAGGTAATTCCTCAATCTGATGATCGGTATATGTCTTTCTATCCCTGTAAACCCTCTATTTGTAAGGAAATCAGCACCTATGCACAAATGATTCTGCACGAAGAAAGTCTGAACAAGTTTGTCACACCCAATCAAGTTGTTCACAACATCCTCACAAGGAACTAAGAGTTTAACGAGCCTCTCACTCTAGAAATCACTTCAACTTAATATAATATCTAGAATCATATAAATGTATGTCAAAATTTGTTCAAAAGTTGTGAGCTCTTTTAAATGAGCTAGTATTTATAGACACAGCTCCAACAGTCAGTTCCCTCCTCCAACGGTCATATTTTTCCTTGAATTTCAGAGGGACCTGTACACGTGTCACTCAAACAACGGTTAGTTAGTAACTGAATGAACGACATCATTTTATAACCAAAACATGAGTGAGAAAAATTATGGTTACTTAAGAAAATTCATTTTTCTGAATGTAAGAAAAAATGAAAGTTTGGAGTCTGCCCAAAAACTATTCGGAGTTTATAATACAAGGATATTTGGATTCTGTTTTCCAAGGAATTCGAAACCCGAATTCTATAGAATTCCAGTGTCTGAATTTCAAGGAAATTAGGAATCTGGATTTAGAAGAATTCTGAACCTAAACTTAGAATGTTCGGAATCTGAATTCATAAGAATTCGAAGTCTAAACTCAGAAGAGTTCAGATTCATAATTCATAAGAGTTCTGAGTCTGAATTCAGAGAACTCGGAGTCAGAACTCATAAGAGTTCGGAGTCTAATTCAGAAAACCTGGAACCTGAATTTGGATCCTGAAAACAGGATTCTTTATATCTAAGTATATATATGATTTTGTGGTTTTGGATACGAAACCAAATTTTATACTTAGATACAAAGTGAACAATGTAAAACATGGTAAGGATAAATTTCCTTGGGGAAGGAAAATTTTCCTTATTTAAGTAAAAAACAGGGTAAAATGAAATTTTCTTAAGATAAGGTGTTTGTGATTTTCAAAACAAGAAGGTATGGAAAATTCATAAGAAAACCTTATTGACTCAACAATCTCCCCAAACATAAAGGAATGTAAAAGTCCTAAGGAAACCTTATTGACTCAATAATCTCCCTCCTTTTGGAAAGCACAAACATCCTTTCAAAAAAAATAAGGACTTAGAAAATATTTTTCTAGACTTTGAAAATAAAAATTATCTCCCTTAACACATGGGCAAGGATGAATGAGACTAACTCCCCCTTAGGATTTGGAACACTAAGGATCGTATTCTAGATTTCCGAAATGATATTTTTCATTTTCTTGAATATATAAATATTTGAAATTAATACCCCCCTTAGACGAACATCCCCTTAGGGACATTTCTTATTTTACTCAGTATTTTTTTTTCCTTTCTCTCCCTTTGTGATTTTCCAAAAGGAATCTAAGGGAATGAAAAAGAAATTATGGTGCCTAAAATATTAGTACAACACATCCAAAATACATGCAACCAAACATTTAATTATGATAGGAAAAATTTATACAAGGAAGGAAAATACAACAAAATATCATATTTAAACAATTTTATCCTTCCTTTTCCATAGGCATCATCTTCTTCACTATTGGTTTGAGCTTCTTAAGATCCTTGTGTTCTTCCTATGCTCACTTAAGAATCTGATCTTGATCCTCAGCTTTCTTCTCTAAGGCTTTGATTCTATATTCCTGAGCCTTAAGAGCCTCTGCCTGAGCCTTTAGGACTACTTCCTACTTGACAATCTTTTCTTCTATCTCACTCCGAAAATCTCTTTATCTCTTCCAGCTTTGAGCCACTAAATATAGTTTCCCATTCAAATACTTCACTTCTTGACTCCGAGAATTCTATTCGAGAGTCAACTTCTCTTCAAAAATACTTGTGAGATCCTTGATCTTACCATATTCAATGTCAAATGCCTCCTTGACACTATCTTGGAACTCATCAAGATATATCATATCTTTAACTGTCTTCTTTGACCAGTTAACCATTTTCTTACAAGACCCTTTGTGGTTATCATAGTTAATGAAATAATTCTTGAAATCACCTTCAAGCTTTACACACTTATCCATCAATGTGGATACGGAATTCAATTTCTGGTTAGAGGTGTGTTGAAGCATCTGATATCTCTAGTCAATGCTTGGAAAAATTAAAATGCTCCCAACAACCTTCTTCATCAATTGAACAATGAAATCTGGTCCAAGGGATGTTATGAATCTGAAACTTTTCTAGGTGAGGGCTCTTTGTCTAGCTCAGAAAGTTTCCTCTTTGAGGATCCACTAGATTCCTTCTTCTTTACAACAGATTTAGTAGGTGTATCAACAACCACCTCTTTACCCTTATTCGTTTTCGTAAAGGCTTCCTCATTCAGTGATTTATGTTCACTGTTAGACAACTGAACAATTTTATCATCATTTATATCTTCTTTTTGATCTCTTTCATCAGCATCCTCTAGTTTAATGAAGTAATGATTAGAAATTTCTTCCTCAAAGAGCTTATTCACTTCATCTTCACCCTTCGTATCCTCTCATTTATCATCTTTCCTAGGTGTGGCCAGCTTTGAAGAGTATACATCAGAAGTTCGGATTGAGAAATTCTCGGATGGGCTTTCTTTCTCATGAAAATCTTCTACTTTCTTAATCAAATATATAGTATCCCCACTTCTTTTTATTTATTTTTTATCTTCTTCTACTTTTTGGCTTTTTCTGGAGTCACAAATTTCATCCATGGAGTTTCAGGTAATGCTTCTACAAGGAAGGATTCTAGTACCAGAATATTTTTGGATGCTTTCTCCGCAGCCTTTAGGAGTGATTGCACTATCTCAGCTTCATCCATCTTCTTCCTTTGTTTCTTTTCATTCTCTTTCCTTTCCAGATACTCAATTTTCTTCTCCTTCATATATTTTGATTCAGCAGGGTCTATTCCAAACTTGGGCTCCCCTTCTTTCATGTTCTTTTTATCTTCCCTCCACATAGTAACTACCTCATCCAGATAGGTTTTTTGCTTCTTAGGTTTTGGAGGTACGGAATGGATTTCCTTGGGCTCTGCAGTTTTTCCTTTCACTACTACATCCTTCAATTTCCTCTTCCTTCCTATCTTTTTGGACGGTTCGTCTACTTCTTGTTTTTTAGGAACAACTTTATCTTCTTTCTCTGGTAATTCATAAAATTAGCTAGAGTCTGTAGAAAAACCAATGTCCATCCTCTTCAGGGTATCATCACTGACTAACATGACTTTGCAATTCCTTGGCTTTGAGGTGCAAGGAATTTTAAAAGATTCTAAGCTCCAAAAAATTAACTTCGAGAGAATGTCTAGATACATGATTATCTAAGTCTTCAAGTTTCCATTATTAATATTCTAAATCGTAATGAGAATATGGTTAACCAGATTGAACTTCCTTTGGTTCACCAAGAAATACAAGATATACATTTCACTCTTATTCAATGTGTCATTCCCTCCTTTCCTCAGAATGATGAATCCTTCAACCCATAATTCGAGAATCTGATGATTTGTAGACAAGTGGGCGATATTCAAGGTCATTACATCTCTAAGGTCGAGGCACTCCATAGCTTTTACCATAACAAAACTTCCTTTGACATCTAGCAGCTTATGAGAATAGTACTCAACTCCCCCTTCTTATGGAATACCAACCAAACTAGCTACCTTAGTATATGAAAGAGCATAAGTATTTCCATAGCTCTTGAATGAAAACTTCTCTCTACCTTCTTCCTTAACGAAACTAACTAATTCATAAAATTCAACTAGCAAGTCCAGATATACTAAATCTTGAGCCCCTGGCATCGATACACAAACACTCTCCCATCTATTCAACTTAATGTTCTTCAAGATAATTGAATAATACATAGTGAAAAAAAGTTTGTATGCACCAACCTTTATCTGTATACCTGCCACTCCGAGATTGATTTGAAAGTAGACATATCTTTATGAAAATATTCTTCAACATACATTCAGAATTGAGAAACCCTTGAAAATATAGAATGAGATTTTGTAGAAGGGCAGAACTTTAACATGCAATATCTTGAGATTAGATGTGGTACAACCATTAGGGGGTCCATTATATAGGTGTTTGATGTGACAGTTCTTCTTCCAAACTCAATCCAAAGGCTGAAAATCCTTGTAATCAGATCTGACGGTCGATATGATAGCCGCAAGGAAATATTGGATCCAATATTTTGAGGGTTTTTTAATAAAAACATTTGGATTTAAGGAAAAGAGAATCCAAAAAATTTAAAAACAAAAGAAACTAAAAGAAAGTAAAGGACGGTTATAGAAACATAGGAAATGAAACATTCATTTCTGATTGCTAGGAAGATTACTCGTCATGAGGAAAATTCTTCTTGAAGAACTTTAGATTCTGAAAAATTTTGATTATGAGAAAAATTAAAAACAAAACTCTCTATTATGAAAATTTTAAGTACAAAAATCTTCATTATGAAAAATTTTAGAAAATCTTACTATGAAAATTTTCATTACAAAAAATTTGAAAAATCTAGCTACGAAAATTTACATTACGAAATATTTGAAAAATATGACTATGAAAAGTTTCATTA
The DNA here is from genome assembly GCA_963277665.1 of Viscum album. Classification (NCBI taxonomy): domain Eukaryota; kingdom Viridiplantae; phylum Streptophyta; class Magnoliopsida; order Santalales; family Viscaceae; genus Viscum; species Viscum album. Next base: position 1,960,332,109 of record OY728127.1, read on the forward strand.
CTAATTATTTGAAAAATATAACTACGAAAATTTTCATTACGAAAGATTTGAAAAACTAACAAGAAAATGTACTCCCCTTATGAAAAAGAGTTTATTACTGTAAGGAGATTGGTTTTAGCATAAACTCAACAAGGATGATTACCTTATGGTTATCATTCTTAACTTTTGTTCAATGAATTCAAATCTATAAAAAGGTAAATATTTTGTGAAAATATCAGCAATTTGATCTTGTGTTCTGATAAATTGAAGAATGATATCCTCTTTTTGTGTGTGATCCCTAAGAAAGTGGATCCTAATATCTATGTGTTTTGCACGAGGGTGATGTGAAAGGTTTTTACTAAGGGAAATGGAACTAGTATTATCAATAGAATATGTGTTTTGGTATAACTCATACCATAGTCTGTGAGTGTGTGTTGCATCCACAACACTTGAGCACTACAACTTCCAGCTGCTAGATATTCAGGTTCAGTAGTGGAAAGTGCTACTGAGTGTTGATTTTTGCATGACCAAGAAACTAATGAATATCTTAAGAAATGACAAGTTCTGGACGTACTCTTTCTATCCATTCTACATCCACCCATGTCGGCATCCAAAAAATGTTTTAGAACAAAATCATTTCCAGAAGTATAAAAGAGTCCTAAATCCATGGTTCCCTTTAAGTATCAATTTTTTTCACTGCCTTTAAATGAGATTCCTTAGGATTGGATTGATATCTTTCACATAATCATACTGAAAACATTATGTATAGATGACTAGCTGTCACGTAAAGTAAACTCCCTATCATACCTCTAAAAGATGTTTGATCAACTAGTTTCCCAGCTTTATCAAGATTAAGTGTGTTTGAGGTACCAATGGGAGTAATAATACTCTTAATATTGTCATATCCATATATTTTAAGAAGATATTTAATATAATAATGTTGAGATATATAGATTCCTTCTAGTTTTTGAGAAATTTAAAAACGAAGGAAAAATTTTAACTCACCCATGATACTCATTTCAAACTAATATTTCATTAGATCCGCAAAGGAATCAGTTAAAGATTGATGAGTTGAACCAAATATAATTCCATCAACATAAATATGAACAATCAAAACATTTTTTTATCTTTCTTTATAAAAATGGTTGGATCTGAATTTCCCTTAACATAATTATTTTGAATCAAAAATCCTATAAGCCTATCATACCAATCTCTAGGGGATTGCTTAAGTCCATACAAAGCTTTGGTAAGTTTATAAACATGATAAGGATGTTTTGTATCTTCAAAACCAGGATGTTGTTCAACAAAAACACCCTCTTGTACAAAACCATTAAGGAAAGCACATTTCATGTCCATTTCAAAATGTTTGAAGTTGAATAATGCTGCAAATGCAAGTAAGATACGAATAGATTCAAGTCTAAATAATGGAGCATATATTTCTTCATATTCTATTCCTTCTTATTGATTATAGCCTTTAGCAACCAATATAGCTTTATTTCTAACTATGATTCCATTTTCATCACATTTATTTCTGAAGACCCACTTTACTCCAATAATAGAAGTTTCCTAAGGTCTTTCAACCAAAGTCCAGACTTTATTCCTTTCGAATTCATTTATCTCATTTGGATAGCTTTTATCCAATCATCATCACTTAAAGCTTCATCAGTGCTTTTTGGTTCTAATTGGGAAAGGAATGATATATGTTCTACATCATTCCTTAAGGAACTTCTAGTCCTTATAGGTTGGTTCACATCATCATTGATACTATCACTGGGATGACTCTTATGAATCAACTAATTTGGGTTTTGTAAAACCTGTTCATCCACATAGGGTAGAAATTATTCTGGGTAAAATGCTTCAGAAACATCTTCTTGGAAATTTTCCTTATCAGAAGGATCTTCTAACAAAGGTTGACAATCAGTTTTTGAAAACACATCTGAAGATGTAGATTGTGGTAGTTTAAAAACAAAGGGATCAGTTTCATCAAATTTGAAATGTACTGTTTCGTTAATAGTACAAGTGTTTTTATTGAAAACTCTACAATCCATAGAAGTTGTGGAGTATCCTAAGAAAATTCCTTAATCAGATTTTGGTGCGAATTTATGTATATTATCTTTAGTATTAAAAATGAATACCTTGAAACCAAAAACCATAAAGTGGAAAAGTCAAGGTTTAATACCATTTCATAACTCATAAGTAGTTTTATTAAGAAAATGTCAAATCAAAACACGATTTATAGTATAACAAGAAGTACTTACAACTTCATCCCAAAAATGTTTGGCTATAGAATATTCACTCAACATGGATCTTGTTATCTCTTGAAGAATTATATTTCTTATTTCAAAAACACCATTTTTTTGAGGTGTTACAAGTGTTGAGAAGTTATGAGTAGTTCCTTTTCTATAACAAAAAGTTTCAAAATCAGAATTTTGAAATAATCCTCTGTAACATCCTGGATCCGAGTGCCACTCCACGGGTTCCCTGAACCCGGTTGGTAACATGACCTCAAGCGTAATTCCCCAAACGCCAGAGGCTATCTACTAGAAGCGAGGGCCCAGTTCTGATAGTGGGGAAATTATGCCCTTATTTTTTTAAAGTGTAGTGTAGCGGAATACAATATAAAAACATAAAAACAGTAGCGAAAGAGATAAACCATACACATTTAATATGAAAAACTGCAGAAAAAAATTACCAACAGTTATATAGATAATGATGAAACATGCCTCTAGTTCTATGAAAATATCCTGAACATGTTACACAATAGTACAATACGATACAAAGTATAGGTATGTCAGAACAAAACAAAACAATTGGCTACATCGTGAGCCTAAGCCCGGTCCCATGCTCCTCTACTCCTCAGAAACAATCAAGTAGTTATAGAGGGACACTTTCCCTTATCCACACCTACAACAACATAGTCTGTTTGGGCCGAAGACATGACCCAAACAGGGTGTGAGAAATAAATCTCAGTAGGCACCCACCAAAGGCCCGTTCCCATCTATGTGAACAATATGCATCAAAAGTGTGCAGTAGTAAAATGAAATAAAATAAGCAGTACTCAAAAGTAACTAAAATAACCAGTTATATTTCCATTTTATTATTCATCTTAACCATTTAATTTAATAACCTTCTGTGCTCAATGGAACCAAGCCCTCAGGCCAACTAGAATCTTTCCCTTAGGATAATATAGTAAAACCACGCCCTCAGGCTTGGCCTCAGGCTATCGATTATATCCCTTAGGCATACGAAATTTCGCCCTCAGGCATAGAATCTATAGCCCTCAGGCACAGAAAGTTTCCCTCAGGCAAATTAGAATGTTTCCCTCAGGCTAAGCAGTTCCTTTCCCTCCAGCTAAACAAACAATGCCCTCAGGCTAAAAAGAACACTTCACTCAAGCGCAAGTAACTGGGACATGTCCAACATGTAATAATCAATCCACATACAATTCCACTCAAGGCAATTTAATAAACATTATTACTGTGGCATACCCTCGGGTATCCTGGCCAAACGGATAAACAGAGGAACGCACCCCCAGGGTGGTCCTGGATCCAAGAAGCGATCCCAAACAATAGTTTATTATCACATTTAATTACCTATGCAATTATAGGTATTTAAACAGCCAAGGCCTCAGCCACACAACACCCCAACATGGGTTCATAGCACAAAGGAACACAAAAATGCACATCATTTGGAATTAAAAAACTAATCCAGCTACATTAAACGCCCCTAAACGGTATACACAAACGAAGATCCTCGAATCATCCTAGAATGATGTAGATCTAAGGTGAAATAAATCCCCGTTAAAACTCAAATAACTTCCATTAGAAGAATAATTTGAAGGAACAACATAAGGAGAGTGGGGGGCTTACCCGTGCGGTTCCAATGAGATCGTCAGAGGCAAAAACGGATTCTCGAAGCTCGATCTGGAGATCCTCGAAGGTCTGGACTCCTCTCCTGACTCCTTCCTCTGGTTCTAAGACAATATTGTGAATAGGGTTGGCTACTGCCCATTTTATGCAAAACAAACAAACTACACGGCGTGTACTATTGACTACACGGTGTGTACGTTTCTCATTTAACTATTCCTCTAGTACCACCGTCGCACTGTTCATCTGTCAACATGAGTACACTGAGTGTATCTCTGATTACACGGCGTGTACTGCTGCTCCGCTTGCGGCTGCTACCACCGCCTAACTATTTGCCTGCCGACTGACTATACGACGTGTAAATATCCACTACACGGCATGTAGTGGGTTTTTACACCCTTCGTCGCCAACATGGCTACACACCCTGTGTACTCATCCCACACGGCCAAAGTACATGACATGTGGAAAAGTACACGACGTGTAGTCCCAAAATTTAGGCTTTTCCCCCAGTTTACTTATCTTCTCAAAAACACATAAGAAAAAGAGAAAAGAAGAAACTCGTACCTCAAAACTGAGAACTGGGTTCTTACAAACTTCCCCCCTTAAAGCTATTCGTCCTCGAATTTCCCTTCCATGGGTGGTGAAGATAAAGCTCAGAACAACTCTGTCCACTGAGCACGTACATCGGTTTCCCAATCCCATGTTTCATCCTACACTCGGCCATGCTGCCATAGCACCCATACGAGAGTAACTGACCGGCCTCAGATAACCTTCATGCTTCTATCCACGATACGAATCAAATACTCCTCAAGGGACACATTTATCTGCAGCTCAACCTCCTCTGGCTGAAAGACATGAGACGGGTCTGAATGATAGTGGCACAACTGAGATACATAGTAGAAATCATGAATGGACTAGTACCTCTGTGGTAACTGAAAACGATAGGCAACTACCCTAACTCTCTCCAGAATTTAAAATGGCCCCATATACCTCGGTGAAAGTTTACCCTGTCTCATGATCTCCCTGTGTCCCAACCTCGGCGAAACATGCAAGAAAACCTAATCCCCAACCATGAACTCCAAGGGTCGTCTGTGGCGATCAACATAAGATTTCTGACGAGACTGTGCAGTAGCCATCCACTTCTGAATCAACTGGACCTGCTCAGAAGTCTCCTGCACGAGATGTGGTCCAAGTAAAGCTGCCTCACCTGCCTCTAACCAGCACAAGGTTGATCGGCATGGCCTACTATATAATACCTCGTATGATGACATATCAATAGTTTCCTAAAAAACTATTATTATAGGAAAACTCGACTAAGGGTATATGATTCTCCCAAGATCCCCCAAATTCTAGGATGCATGCACACAGTATGTCCTCAAGCACCTGTATCGTACGCTCTGACTGGACATCGGTTTGAGGGTGGTAAGCTGTGCTCAGAAGCACCTGTGTACCCATTGACCTCTAAAATATCTTCCAGAAACGAGGTGTAAAGAGGGCATCCCTATCTGAAATGATATAATGAGGAACCCCATGAAGACGTACGACCTCTCAAATATACAGCTTTCCAATATCGTCAACACCGAAGGTCTCCTTGATCCGAAAAAAGTGAGCTACCTTCGTGAGTCTTTCCACAACGACCCATACGGCATAATTACCTCGAGGTGACCTCGGCAACCTAGTCATGAAGTCCATCGTGACATCATCCCATTTCCACTTTGGAATAGGCAACTGTTGTAACAGTCCACATGGCCTCTGATGCTATGCCTTCACCTGCGGACAGGTGGAACACCTCGTAAAAAAACCATCTACTTCTCTCTTCTTACCCAGCCACCAGTATTGACGTCTCAAGTCACGGTACATCTTGGTAACTCCAGGATGAACTGAATAATCTAAATCATGAAACTCCCGTGTAACACCACAATCTTTCACGATACACTTCTGTTTCAATAATGCAATAGCTTGCATTGTACGCAAGTTCGAGATTCTAACACGCCGTGACCAATCAAAGTAGCAGTTATGAATAGTAATACCCACTTTCTGAAATTATATAAATTTTATATTTCAAAATGGACTTCATTTTTGTATTCGGAATATCGAAATTATCCAAAGTTGAATTTTTTATAATTTTCTGAGAAATTCTAATTTTTTATGAATAGTGAAAAATACATAAAAACAACTTTTTTAATAAAAATATTTTATAGTGATAAATTATACTATTGAGTGGTTTTAAAGTATAATTAGAATATATTTTTACTATTTTATCCAATGGTGTTCATTAGAATTAATTTCACTTTGAAATTGGACATAAACAATTGTCAATCTTTTGATATTTATTGTTTCTTAAAAACAGGCTATTTGTTGTGACAGCGGGAAATAATTATAAAATTAATTAATGCAACTTATATGTTTGGAATTTTGTAAAATAGACATTATTTTTGGATTCTTAATATCAAATATATCTTAGGGTGAAATTTTGGCATTGTTCTGAAAAACTTCAATTTTTGATGAATAGTGAAACCACTAAGTGGTAGTTAAAAAACTGATTTTTCGTTTAAATGAAACATTGCCACTTCTGTGATTTGATTTTCAAAAATCTGACATACATGGCTTTCATTAGGAAGTATAACGTGGTTCAATGGGATTAAAATAATTTTTTAGTGAATAGTAACTTTTAAGTTTAATTAATCGCGATTAAAGGTAATTAGTGAAATTTAAGGTAAATATAATGTTATAATAATAGGAAATAACCTTGAAACTTGTCCTACCCCTATTTTATGAGTCATGGCCGACCAAAAAAACCCATGGGTCAACTTGGGGACCCCATGGAACCACTTTGGTAGGGAAATGTCATTAAAAACGTTTTATTTAATGTTAAAATAAAATTGTCACAAACATGAGTTTTTTTACTAAAAAAATTTCTAAATGGGGTTATAAAAGTCATATTTTTTACTATAAATATTCATTAGAAATCTACAAATATTTCCTACATCATGATAATTTTTTTATAATTTTTAGACATTAAATAAATTAAATTATTTTTGACACCATGATGATGCGGCGATTACCTCATTAATTAATGATTTAAATAAAATGAAAAGATAATGTAAAATATAAGACTTACACTTATCAAAAACCTATTGTATGAGTATATTTCGAACCCTTATCACCTTATCCTAGAAATATATAAGTGTGGGACCTTTAGAATCCGAATAAAGCATTTCATAATAAAGTAACATTTCAATCTTTCCAAGAGTGCCCCTTCTCTCCTCTTATAAAAGGCCCCCACCAATACCACCTTACTCACACCTTCAAAGCCTATTGGCTCGGCCAACCTCTGCCCAAATACTCTCTGAAATTACCTCCCTTACTCCAAGAAGCCTCACGTTTTTCAGAAGTCTTCCCAAGGAATCCTTTGGCTCAAATCAAAAAGAGTTACCTGATTTTAAGGTAATGTCTTCTCTAATGTTGTTTTGTTTTATTTTGCTTCTCTAACCCCATAAACTATTCTTATTCCTTTATTTTATAACAAAAACAGTATCTAAAATATACTAGGATGTTTTTATGATAAGGATTTGGTTTACACTTACACACACCTTCGTCTAATGGTTAAAGAACATTCTGTTTCTGTGGGTGGTGAAATACTGCCTCACGAAACGATGATTGTTCAATATTTTTTTAACACCGCTAATGGTGGCCATTTTGATGAAACTATTTTCATATATGATATATATATATATATATATTATGTTTATGTTTTACTTATGCTTCTGTATTTCTCATTTAGGGCATACTTTATGATTTCCATTATGGGTAAACACGATAATTGCATTTTAGGAAGTGCGGACTACCGCCCCCTCAAAGTGATTTGAATCGTTAATGTCATATGTGGGATGTATAAAGGATGTATTAAATGTTATTATACATTATATTATACTGGAATTATATTATACCTTTATATAATTATAACTTCATTCCATTAAATATGAAATATAAATGAAAGTTGCGTTCATGCGTACGTACGGCTTACCGTCTCCATGAACAGTGCATTTCATTTCTTACCTCTAAATGTTATGTAATATTATAAATGAATTTATATACTATATATATATGATGTATATGATATATAAATCATGAATATAATTATGGACATAATGGATATTTTACCACATGAACAAATTGTAATTATAAGAATATTATTTTTGACTCAAGTACCTAAGATTGACAAAACAACCGTTATAAACTTAAATAATTACAGAATGTTCATGACATGGTAATAAGTGATATAAAAGGAATAATGAACTTAAAAAAGGTTCTTAAGAAGTTAGAGATTAACTCTAGTTTATTATTCAGGAGATCAAAGAATGGTCGAGTGAATTCAGACGCGAGGTAAGGGAACTTCTTAACCCAATTTCTATTCTTTGGGTTAATCTCCTACTTTCAAATTATGTCATCATATTATTATGGTCTATCTTATATTAGTACTTACATTATGTGTACCTATACTGAATACACATAATATATCTATTTTATTTAAAAAATTATCTTTGTATGGGACTTCGTCTCAATCTCCATTCATTGAGGCATATTTTGTTTTATACACAAATTTCTTTTATACGGTGTATAAACCCCTTTGACTTTTACGTTTATTCAAAAGGAATATTTTTATACGAAGAGTTTTACTAAAGGACAAAAGGAATTTTTTTCTTGTCGTACGTATGCGGAGACAATGACTTCTCCGCCACCGTGACCATTATTTGAGTTTCGACTTCCCCTATAAGCCATCACTTTTTTTAAATGAAAAATAAAAACCAAGTTTTAACTTTTATTTATTTTGGTATTGAAAATGGTTTTGATAAGGTTTTTATTATATCAATGTGTTTTATTGATATCTTTTGATTAAAATGTGGAAATTTTTTGTTTCCTTTATGCATGTTTTATGTGATATGATTATGTTATGGTTTATGATATGTTTAAACCTGTTCATATGAGGAATGCATTGGACTTAATAAGTGACGGGTGGAGCCCGCTATAGCTCCTCGATGCATCGGTAGGTCTCATGAGACAAACTAGTGTCTTGGCACGAGGCCTTGACAAACTATTATTTGTAGTCTTGGCACGAGGCCTTGGCTACGTGGTTATGATAGTCTGGCATTATGCATTCCATCATTATGAAAGTGGTTATTGATATTTCATGTGATTATTCGACCAGTAGAATATCCATGTGAATAAGTAAATGGAATTATCTCATTTTACTTTTGCCATATTATGTTTAAGTTCATGTTTAAAAGGCTTTTGTTTTAGTTCTACATTGGCTTAAATGTTAATGTTTATTTATGAAAGCTTCCGCAATATTGTTATCCTTACTGAGCATTTGAGCTCACCCCTTTCAATGTTTTAATATTTTCCATGATGTGAAGAAGTATTTTATGAATGACCTGCAGGGATAGTCAGAAGAGGATATGAGTGTGGACTATTGAGACTTTGTTATTGTAGTTTTTCACTTTATGATGTAATGTAACATTTATGAATGTATCTAGTGTTTCCAAGGCTACTAAACTAATCGGTCTTTCGAGACTTGATCTTTTGTGATCATGCCAATGTTACGCAATAATGCACCGACTCTGGGAAACTGGGGTCGGGGCGTTACAGTTGGTATCTGAGGCAGTTTATTACTAACCTTGGAAGCTGGATTTAGATAAACTCTGATTAGAGCACATAGCCCAAAGATAGACTTTGAGGATTAGTATAGAAGAACTTCCTAGAATTTTGTTGTTGTATAGATTTTGTGAGTTTTTCGAGCAATAAATCCCTGTCTGGATACGAGCAGGTAGAGGCGGCTCTGGCACAGATGTACCTAGGGGTAAAACCCGAAAACACCGCTTTGAGCTAGACTCGAACGGGAACTGGTGCACGACAACGGGTCTTACTGCACTCTTGGTTACGACACTCCCGGGGGATATGCTTAGGATAATTCTCATTTTCTTTACAAACCACTATGAAGGGTTATGATATATACTTCCTCAAAGAAAACATTTTTATGGATTATATCCATAAATAGTTCAATTTATGTTAAGTATTTTACAAGTATGGAATTATTTATTTTGATTCATAAACTAATCTAGTTTATGCCATTGTTTAGAAATGGTTCCTAGTGGAAGTAATGGAAACCGTATCAATGCACGCACTCCGTGTAAGTATTTCCTTCTTGCTCAAGATAATTGTTGTGGATCTGGAGATACAACTGGTGCTGATCAACTTATTACCATACTGAGACAACTCACTCAGGTTATGAATAATAACCTTACTCGTATGGAGCACCCTGATCCGCAACGTGGAAGATCAATGTTAGACCGCTTCATGAGGCAACAACCACCAACATTTAATGGTGGTACAAATCCATTAGTAGCTGAGTAATGGATAAACTCCTTAGAAAAAATATTTCATGCCTTGGGGAGTAGCGAAAGGGAGAAGGTTGTCATGGTAGTCTACCGCCTCACTGGAGATGCCGATCAATGGTGGTCGCTGATTCAAAACACAAAGGAAGATGAATAAGTATCAAATATGGAATGGAGAGAGTTCAAAGATCTTTTCTTAGAAAAATACTTTCCACATGACCATCGAGTAGATATGGAAAGGCAATTTCTGAGTCTGAGTTAGAAGGAGGATGAGAATGTCTCAAATTAAGAGTCTAACTTTACAAGGTTAGCGAGGCATGCTGCAGATTATATACGTAACCCAATAAGTAAGATTAATCGTTTCTTTTATGGGTTAAAACCATTTCTCCGTTGAGCATTATTCTCACAAACCTTCTCGTCATATGAAGATATCGTCTCGTGTGCTATCAAGATGGAAAAGTAATTCTCTAAGTCTTATGAATTTAAAGAAATGCAAGAAAAGAAGAGATCTTCTAATCAATCTGGAAATGGAAATAAGGGGAAGAAGGGAAGAATTGAATATCAGTCCTGTAGTAAATGTGGAAAGATACACCTCGGTACTTGATTGAAGGGAATGGGAGTATGGTACATGTGTGGTGAAAAAGGACACCAAGCTCATGATTTCAAGGGAAAGAAAGTTGTTGTCAATGTGGAATGCTATAATTGTAGAGATATGGGAAATTATGAAAATGAATGTCCTAAGTGTCAGGAGAACTTACCTCAGAAGAGGCCAAGGGATCAAGGCCAAGCATATGCTATCACTACTACTGAGGTTGAAGCTCCGAAAGACGTGGTGGCAGGTAATTTAATAGTTTCCTCAAGTTTAGAAAATGCATTATTTGATTCTGGATCATCACATTGTTTCATATCTTCCCAGTTTGCTAAGAAAATTAGATATTTCAAATTTGATTTAACAAGAGAATTGTTAGTCAAAACTCCTAAGGGAAGTATTATTGCAACAAATTTTTGTGAATCAGTCCCCATTAGAGCACATAACTGTTCTTTATCCGCTGATCTCATTGTCATACCTATGATTGAGTTTGATATAATCCTCGGTATGGATTGGATTTCGGACTATGATGCAAATATTTATTGTAAGAAGAAGGAGGTTACGATTTTTGATGATGATGATAAGGAACACCTTATTTTTAGAGCAGAATCGTCACCACCTAATTCTTATTTAGACCCACCCCCAATAGCTCAACTAAATTCAATTATTGGGGAGGAAGAGAATGAAATGACTAAGGGAGAGGAAAGGAATGTTCAAATAGAGGATGTACCTATTGTGAATGAATATAAAGATGTGTTTCCGGAAGATTTACCTGGACATCCTCTAGAATGAGAAGTTGAGTTTTCCATTGATTTAATTCCTAGATCAAGGCCTATATCGAAGACCCCTTATAGGATGGCCACCATGGAATTAGTAGAACTAAAGAAACAACTAGAGGAATTGAGTAATAAGGGATTTATTCTCCCTAGTGTTTCTCTATGGGGAGCCCCTGTCCTTTTTGTTAAGAAGAAATATGGATCTATGAGGTTGTGCGTTGACTACATGGAGATCAATGATATAACAATAAAGAACAAGTATCCCCTACCTCGCATTGATGATTTATTTGACCAATTTCATGGAGCTCAATACTTTTCAAAGATTGACCTTCGATCTGGATACCTTCAGTTGTGTGTGAAGAAGGAAGACATTCTGAAGACAACATTTCGAACAAGGTACGGACATTACGAGTTTACAGTAATGCCTTTTGGATTGACTAATGCACCTTCTGTATTCATGGATCTAATGAATAGAGTTTTCAAGGAATATCTAGATGATTTTTTGGTGGTATTTATTGATGAAATCTTGGTGTACTCCAAAAGCTACAAAGATCATGAAAATCACTTGCACATTATCATTAAGACTCTTAGAAGGCATGAATTATATGGGAAGTTTAGCAAGTGTGAATTCTGGCTTCAGGAGATTTCCTTTCTTGGCCACATTGTCTCTAAGGATGGAATTTCCGTTTATCCTTCTAAGACCAAGGAAATCCAAAAATGGCCAGCACCGATGAGTATAAATGAGGTACACAGCTTTATTGGTTTGGCAGGTTATTATCGACGTTTTGTCCAGAATTTTGCCCAATTGGATAACCCATTAACAAAGCTCACACGTAAAGGGGTTAAATTTTTCTGGACAAAAGAGTGTGAAGAATGTTTTGAAAAACTGAAGAAAAGATTAGTCAACGCTCCTATATTGACTCTACCATCAGGGAATGATGGGTTCGTTATTTTTAGTGATGCATCAATGAAAGGAATTGGTTGTGTCCTTATGCAGAATGATAGGGTTATTGCTTATTCATCACGACAGCTAAAAATTCATGAGCAGAACTATCCTACTCATGATCTGGAGTTAGAAGTTGTAATCTTTTCCTTGAAGATATGGAGACATTATCTCTATGGTGAAAAATGTGAGATATATACCAATCACAATAGTTTGAAATATATTTTCTCATAAAAAGAACTCAACATGAGGCAAAGGATATGGCTTGAACTACTCAAGGATTATGATTTCACGATACACTACCACCCAGGGAAGGCAAATAAGGTTGAAGATGCTTTGAGTAGAAAAGATCATGGAGTTTTGAACATGATGAGAGTAGAAAGGGATCCTATTTTCATGGATCTAGTAAAGATGGATATGGGAATCACCATGGAGGGTGAAACATAAAAAAAAATCAAATGGTTGCCAAAGCATCTTTACTATAAAGGATAAAGTGTTCTTAGGCCAATGATGAAGAGTTGAAAAAGAAGATTAAAGCTGTGAAAGATGGGTTTTTGGTAAAAATTTATTAAGTAATGAACGTCTACACGATAAGAAATAATATTTCCTTACGTTCTTAGAAACTCACTTAAATAAATTCCTCAACTTTATAAAAGGCAACTTAAAACAAAAACGTTGTTGGTTAACTTTTCCAACTGGGGATTCAATGACTGTTTAACCAATCACAAGTTTGAGATTTTCTTATTGTTAACTTTCTCCTAATCCTGTTTTCTACAACTCTCCATCAGACCATTCTGATTTTTTTTCTTCTATATCCATATTTTCATAGAATCCTAGTATGGGCTATCTCGGGTGACCTTTGTACTTCTCTTTATTTCTTTTAATGTTATATTCTTATTAACCCTATTTTCGATGTGGGTTTTCCATAAAGGTATTTTCTATTTTCAACCTTTTATTTTCGAAGAGCATTTTCAAATTATGAGGATTCAATTTATTGAAGGAGGGGAGAATGTAACACCCAAAGCTTTTACGATACACTTCTCTTTCAATAATGCAATAGCTTGCATTGTACGTAAGTTCGAGATTCTAACATGCCGCGACCAATCAAAGTTGCTGTTATGAATAGTAATACCCACTTTTTGAAATTATATATATTTTATATTTTAAAATGGACTTCATTTTTTTATTCGAAATATCGAAATTATCCAAAGTTGATTTTTTTGTAATTTTCTGAGAACATCCAATTTTTTATGAATAGTGAAAAATACTTAAAAACAAATTTTTTAATAAAAATATTTTATAGTGATAAATTATACTATTGAGTGGTTTTAAATTATAATTATAATATATTTTTACTATTTTATCCAATGTTGGTCATTAGAATTAATTTCACTTTGAAATTGGACATAAACAATTGTCAATCTTTTGATATATATTATTTCTTAAAAACATGCTATTTGTTGTGACAGCGAGAATTAATTATAAAATTAATTAATGCAACTTATATGTTTTGAATTTTTTAAAATAGACATCATTTTTGGATTAGGAATATCAATTATAGCTTAGGGTGAAATTTTGGCATTGTTCTGAAAAACTTCAATTTATGATGAATAGTGAAACCACTAAGTGGTAGTTAAAAAACTGATTTTTTGATTAAATGAAACATTACCACTTCTGTTATTTGATTTTCAAAAATCCGACATACATGGTTGTCATTAGGAAGTAAAATGTGGTTCAATGGGATTAAAATAATTTTTTGGTGAATAGTAACTTTTATGTTTAATTAATCGCGATTAAAGGTAATTAGTGAAATTTAAGGTAAATATAATGTTATAATAATTGGAAATGACCTTGAAACTTGTACTACACCTATTGGATGAGTCATTACCGACCAAGAAAAACCATGGGTCAACTTGGGGACCCCATGGAGCCACTTTGGTAGGGAAATGACATTAAAAACTTTTTATTTAATGTTAAAAAAAAATGTCACAAACATGAGTTGTTTTACTAAAAAAAATTTATATGGGGTTATACAAGTCATATTTTTGACTATAAATATTCATTAGAAAGATAAAAATATTTCCTACATCATGATATTTTTTTATAGTTTTTAGACATTAAATAAATTAAATTATTTCTGACACTATTATGATGCAGCGATTACCTCATTAATTAACAATTTAAATAAAATGAAAATATAATGTAAAATCTAAGACTTAAACTTGTCAAAAACCTATTGGATGAGTATATTTCGAACCATTATCATCTTATCCTAGAAATATATAAGTGTGGGACCTTTATAATCCGAAAAATCATTTCATAATAAAGTAACATTTCAATCTTTCCAAGAGTGCCCCTTCTCTCCTCTTATAAAAGGCCCCCACCACTACCACCTTACTCACACCTTCAATGCCTTTTGGATCGGCCAATCTCTGCCCAAATACTCTCTCAACTTCCCTCCCTTACTCCTAGAAGCCTCACTTTTGGCAGAAGTCTTCCCAAGGAAGCCTTTGGCTCAATTCAAAAAGAGTTACCCGATTTTAAGGTAATATCTTCTCTAATGTTGTTTTGTTTTATTTTTCTTATCTAACCCCTTAAACTATTTTTATTCCTTTCTTTTGTAAAAACACAAGTATATAAAATATACTAGGATGTTTTTATGATACAGATTTGTTTTACACTTACACACACCTTCGTCTAATGGTT
The DNA here is from genome assembly GCA_963277665.1 of Viscum album. Classification (NCBI taxonomy): domain Eukaryota; kingdom Viridiplantae; phylum Streptophyta; class Magnoliopsida; order Santalales; family Viscaceae; genus Viscum; species Viscum album. The sequence goes on from OY728127.1 coordinate 1,960,347,363, forward strand.
AAAGAACATACTGTTTCTGTGGGTGGCGAAATACTGCCTCACGAAACAATGATTGTTTAATATTATTTTAACACCTCTAATGGTGGCCGTTTTGATGACACTATTTTCATATATGATATATATATTATGTTTATGTTTTCTTTATGCTTCTTTATTTCTCATTTATTTCATACTTTATGATTTCCATTACGGGTAAACACGATAATTTCATTTTAGGAAGTGCGGACTACCGCCCCCTCAAAGTGATTTGAATCGTTAATGCCATATGTGGGATGTATACAGGATGGAGTAAATGTTATTATACATTATATTATACTAGAATTATATTATACCTTTATATAATTATAACTTCATTCCATTAAATACGAAATAGAAATGAAAGTAGCGTTCATGCGTACGTACGACTTACCGTCTCCATGAACGGTGCATTTCATTTCTTACCTCTAAATGTTATGTAATATTATAAATGAATTTATATACTGGATATATATGATGTATATGATATATACGTCATGAATATAATTATGGATATAATGGATATTTTACCACATGAACAAAGTGTAATTATAAGAAGTTTATTTTTGACTCAAGTACCTAAGATCGACAAAACGACCGTTATAAACTTTAATAATTACATAATGTTCATGACATGGTAATAAGTGATATAAAAGGAATAATGAACTTAAAAAAGGTTCTTAAGAAGTTAGAAATTAACTCCAGTTTATTATTCAGGAGATCAAAGAACGGTCGAGTGAATTCGGACACGAGGTAAGGGAACTTCTTAACCCAATTTCTATTCTTTGGGTTAATCTCCTACTTTCAAATTATGTCATGATATTATTATGGTCTATCTTATATTAGTACTTACATTATGTGTACCTATACTGAATACACATAATATATCTATTTTATTTAAAAAATGATCTTTGTAAGGGACTTCGTCTCAATCTCCATTCATTGAGGCATATTTTTTTTATACACAAATTTCTTTTATACGGTGTATAAACTCATTTGACTTTTACGTTTATTCAAAAGGAATCTTTTTATACGAAGAATTTTACTAAAGGACAAAAGGAATGTTTTTCTTGTCGTACGTATGCGGCGACAATGACTTCTCCACCGCCGTGACCATTATTTGATTTTCGGCTTACCCTACAAGCCATAACTTTTTTTAAATGAAAAATAAAAACCAAGTTTTAACTTTCATTTATTTTGGTATTGAAAATGGTATTGATAAGGTTTTTATTATATCAATGTGTTGTATTGATTTCTTGTGATTGAAATGTGGAAATGTTATGTTTCCTTTATGCATGTTTTATGTGATATGATTATGTTATGGTTTATGATATGTTTAAACCTATTCATATGAGGAATGCATTGGACTTAATAAGTGACGGGTGGAGCCCGCTATAGCTCCTCGATGCATCGGTAGGTCTCATGAGACAAACTAGTGTCTTGGCACGAGGCCTTGACAAAATATTATTTGTAGTCTTGGCACGAGGCCTTGGCTACGTGGTTATGATAGTCTGGAATTATGCATTCCATCATTATGAAAGTGTTTATTGATATTGCATGTGATTATTCGACCAGTAGAATATCCATGTGAATAAGTAAATGGCATTATCTCATTTTACTTTTTCCTTATTATGTTGAAGTTCATGATTAAAAGGATTTTTTTTAGTTATACATTGCCTTAAATGTTAATGTTTATTTATGAAATCTTTCGCAATATTGTTATCCTTACTGAGAATCTGAGCTCACCCCTTTCAATGTTTTAATATTTTCCAGGATGTGAAGAAGTATTTTATGAATGACCTGCAGGGATAGTCAGAAGAGGATATGAGTGTGGACTATGGAGACTTTGTTGTTGTAGTTTTTCACTTTATGATGTAATGTAACATTTATGAATGTATCTAGTGTTTCCAATGCTACTAAACTAATCGGTCTTTTGAGACTTGATCTTTTGTGATCATGCCAATGCTACGCAATAATGCACCGACTCTGGGCAACTGGGGTCGGGGCGTTACATCCCGCATTAGCTCCTCGCGTATATCCCCTAGAACCCATACTCATCAATGGAAATGCAGCACCTCACCATCGCCTATCATCCACAAAGGAGGAGGGCCCCACTTTCCACCGACTCCTATAGAACTAGGCCTTCTGAATCAGGTATTTGTCTCATCCTCACTCTATCCAAGAGGGTAGAAGTCATAGCTAAAGATGAATGATAGGTCTGCCCCTGACTATTGTGCACCTCCAGATGCATCTCATAGAACAAAACAATGAGCTACCACTCACTACTAGCCTCTTACACCACATGTACCTGTGTCTTCCTGCTCAGTGCATTAGCTACTGCATTACCATTACCAGTTGTATAAGCAAGCTCATAGTCAAAGGACTAAAGGTATTCGACCCACCTTCACTGCCTCAGATTCAAGCCACGCTGAGTAAAGATTTACTTGAGACTTTTGTGGTCGGTGAAAACCAAAAAATGCTCTCCCAAGAGATAATGTCTCCTACAACGCAACGCATGAACAACTACGGCTAACTTGAGGTCATGCATCGGTTAATTCCTATCATGTGGCCTCAACTACCGAGACACGTAGGCAACAACTTAATCACCCTGCATCAACACAACTCCCATCCCAATACCTGATACATCACAGTAAACTATATAGATCTTTCCCTGCTCTGGGAGTATCAGGATTGGTGCTGATGTCAACTTTCCCTTCAGCTCTGGGAAGGCTGTCTCACAAGCTTCTGACCAAACAAACATCACAACCTTCTTAGTCAAACCCATCAATGGTGCTGCTAAGCGGGAGATGTCCTAGATGAAGCATCTGTAGTAACTAGATAGCCTCAAGAAACTCCGTATCTCAAACACGTTCTTAGGATGCTCCCAGTAAACTACTGCTCTCACCTTCTATGGGTCCACAAAACTCATGCCTCTGAGATGATATGACCCATGAAGTCAATCTGGTCCATCCAAAAGTGGAACTTTGAGAGCTTATCATATAGCTTATGCTCTCTCGGTTTACTCAATACGATCTCAAGATGGGTGGCATGGTCATGTCGATTGTGAGAGTACACCAAGATATCGTCCACGGATACTACCACGAAAGAATCCAGATAAGTATGGAACACACGATTCATCAGATCCATGAAAACTGCTGGCATCTTCATGAGTCTCAACGGCAGAAAGTACTCGTATAGACCATACCTGCTCCTGAAGGCTGTGAGGGGTATATCAGATAGTCTAACGCGTAACTGGTGATATCTGGATCTCAAGTAAATCTTCGAGAACACTTGTGCTCCATGAAGTTGATCAAAGAGATCATCAATCCTCGACAAGGGATATTGGTTCTTAACCGTCAACGGGTTCAGATTCCGATAATCCACACAGAGTCTGAGGGTACCGTCTGCCTTTTTCGCAAAAAGGATTGGTGAACCCCAAGGAGAATTACTGGGTCGGATGAAACCCTTTTCCCGTAACTCCTCTATCTGCCTCTTGAGCTCCTGCAACTCAGGTGTGGCCATCCTATAAGGAGGAATGGACACCGGTGCTGCTCCTGGAACAAACTCAATAGAGAAATCCACCTTTCGATTTGGAGGTAGACCTGAAAAGTCATCCAGGAAGACATCCCTGAAACGATCAACCACTGGAGGGAAATCCAACTGACAAGTCCCCTGATCGTCCAGATATAAACTCGCAATCTGGGCCATGACTCCACCTCGTCCATGATGTTCTGGCCCAGCTCGACTCACCTAAACATCCCATTCGCCCTTGTTTAGAAACTCTCCACCCTCTAGTGACGTGAAACTCACCCTAAAATGATAGAAATCTACAAAGTCTCGGAAGGGAACCAACCAGTCCATCCCGAGAATGACATCATAGATCGTCATCTCCAAGACATAGAGGTCCCAATGAAAGTGAAACCCACAAAACTCAAGGGGGAACTCCTTGAACTGACGCACACCAGCCATTCTATTCCCCAATGGAGTGTCTAGCATCATAACATTAGAATAAGAAGAAACACAGAGCCCAAGGATCTCCACAACAGGCACAGTTACAAAGCTATGTGTAGCACCCGTGTCAAAAAGTACTGAAGATAAAACAGAAGCTACTAGAATAGTACCTCTGACAGTAGAAGGTCTGGGATCCTACTCCTATGGGGTCTGGTGCACTGCATAAGCCTGCCCATTGTTGCGGCCCTGTGACACAGCTTGGCTACCCTGAGATGTCCCGCCCTACTACCTCTGAGATCCTGGTGTCTGGATACCATGACCATGACCACCATCTCTGCATGCATGGCCTGACGTATTCCAGTTCCCCAACTAGTAAGAAGCTGCTGGTCCTGCTCCCACATGTGGAGTCTGCACAGAACCCCTCTCACTATCCATTGATAGAAACGCCCTACAAAAGCACTGTAGATGACCCATCTTGTCGCAATCTTGGAATTCCACTGGGTCGCGTGGACACTATGGTCTCTTATGCCCCTCTTTACCACACTGGTAGAAAATAACCAGGACACCTGAAGTAATCGCCTAGCTAGTACTACCACAGTGAGAGAAACTCATCTCTCGCTTCCTCTTACCGGTAGAAATAGTACCAGAAACCGGTGTTGAACCGCCCTGGCCTATACCACTAGCTTCTCGAAGGTTCCTCTCTGTAATCAGTGCCTAGTTCACTATAGTATGTACTGTAGGAAACTTGAAAACATTCACCTGTGCCCAGATGTCATATGAAAGACCATCCTCGAAGCGTCTAGCTCTGAATGTCTCATCACCCTCTAGAACGGGTGAAAAACGCTGAAGCTCGGTGAAACGAGCAGAATAATCCATCACCGACATAGCGCCTTGCAGTAGATTCATGAATTCTCAATCTCTATCTTCCCTCAGTGTCTCTAGAAAGAAGAATTCATAGAAGACTACTTGAAAATCTTCCCACGCCATGTCTCTGTGAAGATCAGACTGAGTGATAACATCCCACCACCTCTTTAAGGAATCATGTAGCATTTAAGTTGCGAGCTTGACCCTCTGCCCTAGAGGCATCTCAAGATGCTCGAAAAAAGTATGCATAGAATCCAGCCAAGACTTCACAGCCTGTGGTCCTCCATCCCCTAAAAACATAGGTGGATGCTGCTACTGGAATATACGAGTCAGCTCAACCATAGATTTGGTAGTCGACGGTGTCCCTGAAAGGTCTTCATGAACCGCATAAAGCCTTCATGGAACTGTGCCTTCGCGCCTGTGTCAGGTATAACAAATGGAACCACATCTGGCTCTGTTGGAGGATCCACTAGTAGCCCATGGCCCACCATCTCTGGAGTGTAATCGTTGCCTCTGTTCTGGCAAACAACGCGTGGTCGTCTCGGCGGCATGACACTACAAGGTCAAACGTACACCTTAGATCAAGATTATCAAAGAAAGAAAATGAAGGGACCAAAAAGGGGAATAGGAGGAAGAAGGCATTCAAGATTGCACAACAAGACTACACGGCATGTGTACTGACTACACGACATGTACCTGACTTCTCTTCCCATGCCCAGGTCCTTCTACACGTCTAAGCCACACGGCTCCCATTAGAACAAAACTACACGGCGTGTATATTAACTACACGGCCTGTATGGTGTAATTTACAAACTATCTGTGTCATTCGTGACATGGATGAATACTCAGCTTGATACCACATGGTGTGTTACACCCACACACGGTGTGTACACCACCCCGTTTCCCCAGCCACACGGCCAAGTCCACCCGGTCTGCCACTGGTCAAGACTACACGGCATGTCCCTCAGGTACACGATGTGTTCATGAAGAGGTAACACCAACCCATGTTTGTTTGTTACATGGTCGGTTCCCCAGGTCAGACTACACGGCATGTTCATCATTGACACGATGTGTACAAAAAGATTCCACCAACCCGTGTTGTTAGTTACACAGCTGGACTCTGATTCAACACTACACAACATGTACATCCGGTACACGGCGTGTTTGTCCCGAGCATTTCGCCTCCCCGTGTCCCCTCCAACGTGGTCCTTGACATAGAAAGTGACTACACAGCATGTACTTAGGGTACACGGAATGTACTTAAAAAGTTATCTTTTCTTCCCGAACAGAAGAACACAAGATGTGTGTTCGAGGAACTACATGGCGTGTATCCTGGGTTTTCCGGTCAGTAAAGCTCAGATACTACTCCGGATCCCCGAAAATACTAAAAAACAACACCTAAGTGAAAAATTACGATCTTTGTGGGCCCATACTCCCCGCAAATCAATGTTTGGAATATTATTTATGTTATACAAGATAAACAGTCAATGATCCACCAAATTCTGGTCAATGAGTGCCCATACTCCCCAAAAATCAAGGTTTAGAATCCATTCAATCAACAATATTATAAAACAATACCCTATCACAAAGAAGGTATTTATCAAAGTACCTATCACAACAACATGTTTTTCTAGCACAACAACTATCACAACAACATGCAATTTCTAATGCACCTACGTGGAATGGAACTATGTATGGCATGTGATTTCTAACATGTGCCTAAATGATGCATGAGATGGCACACCCTCATCTCATTGGGTTGCAACTAAATAGAACCTAGGGATAAAATATAAATACCACAATCACAAGTGTGTCACCAAATGGTGAAATCAAATCAACTGTACAATTTGCAAAATCAGAAAAATTGGGATTACCTAGGTAGGCTGGCTTTTCCCTATACAGAGGTTAGCTACTCCCGGGCACAGCTTATTACCAACTTCCTTTTCCATCCTATCCCTAACTAAGGCTCCAAATAGAAAGTTAAATAAAAGAACTCATCTGATACCACTTTTTAACGTCCTGAATCCGGGTGCCACTCCACAGGAGCCCCGAACCCGGTTGGTAACATGACCTCAAGCACATTTCACCAAACTCTAGAGGCTGTCAACTAGTAGCAAGGGACCATGTCTGATAGTGGGGAAGTTATGCCCTCATTTTTTCAAAGTGTAGCATAGCGTAATACAATATACAAACATAAAACAGCAGTGGAAGAGATAAACCATACACATTTAATATAAACAACTGCAGAAAAAAATAACCAACAGTTATATAGGTAATGATGCAACATGCCTCTAGTTCTAAAAAAACAGCCAGAACATGTTACACAGTAGTACAATACGATACAAAGTACAGGTAAAACAGAAAAAAACAAAACAACTGGTAGCATCGTGAGACTAAGCCCGGTCCCATGCTCTTATACTCCTCAGCAACAATCAAGTACATGTATAGGGACCCTTTCCCTTATCCACACCTGAAGAAACATAGTCTGTTTGGGCCGAAGACATGACCCAAACTGGGTGTGAGAAATAAATCCCAGTAGGCACCCACCAAAGGCCCATGCCCATCTATGTGAACAATATAAAACAAAAGTGTGTAGTAGTAAAATGAAATAAACTAAGCAGTACTCAAAAGTAGTATCTTTACAAGTTATATTTCCATTTTATTATTCATCATAACCATTTAATTTGATAACCTTATGTGCTCAACAGAACCAAGACATCGGGCCAACCAGAATCATGCCCTCAGGCTAATATAGTAAAACCATGCCCTCGGGCTTGGCCTCAGGCTATCTAGTGTTGCCCTCAGGCGTATGAAGTGTCACCCTCAGGAACAGAATCTACAGACCTCAGGCATGGAATGTTTCCCTTATGCGAATTAGAACGTTTCCCTCAGGCTAAGCAGTACCTTTCCCTCAGGCTAAACAAACAATGCTCTCAGGCTAAAAAGAACACTACCCTCAGGTGCAAGTAACTGGGCCATGCCTAACATGTAATAAAAAATTCACATACAATTCCACTCAAGGAAATTTAATAAACATTATTACAATGGCATACCCTCGGGTATCCTGGCCAAACGGCTAAAGAGTGGAACGCACCCCCGTGGTGGTCTTGGATCCAAGAGGTGATCCGAAACAGTAGTTTATTATCACATTTAATTACCTATGCAATCATAGGTATTTAAACATCCATGGCCTCATCCACACGACACCCCAACATGGGTTCATAGCACAACGGTACACAAAAACATACAATAGTTGGAATTAAAACACTAAGAAACCTACCTTAAATGAACCTGAATGGTATACGTGAATGACGATCCTCGAATCGTTCTAGAACGACGTAGATCTGAGTTGAAAGAAATCCCAATTAAAACTCAAATAAATCCCTTTATAGGAATAATTGTCAGTAACGGCTCAAGGAGAGTGGAGGGATTACCTGTGTGGTTCCAATGAGATCGTTAGAGGCGAAAACAAATTCCTGACGCTCGATCTGGAGATCCTAGAAAGTCCGGCCTCCTCTCCCGACTCCTCCATCCGGTTCTAAGAAAATCCTGTGAACAAGGTTTCCTACTTCCCATTTTAAGTGAAAAAAACAAAATACACGGCGTGTATTATTGACTACACGACTTTTACTTTTCATTTAACTATTCCTCTGGCGGCACTACTGCACTGTTCATCCGTTGACAGGAGTACAAAGCATGTATCTCTGATTACACGGCATGTACTACTGCTCCTCTGGCGGCTGCTACCACCGCCTTACTATTTTCCTATCGACTGACCACACGTCATGTAAATTTCTACTACACGACATTTAGTCGGTTTTTACACCCTTCGTCACCAACATGGATACACACCCTGTGTACTCATCCCACACAGCCATAGTACATGGTGTGTGGAAAAGTACACGGTGTGTAGTCCCAAAATTTAGTCTTTGTCCCCAGTTTCCTTATTTTCTCAAAAACACTTAAGGAAAAGATAAAAGAAGAAACCCGTACTTCAAAACTAAGAACCGGGTTCTTACATCCTCCATGATCACTATGAATAATTATCAAAGGAATTTTTTTCTCATTTTTAACTTGGGCTATAAAACTTTTGAAATAAAAAAAGATTCAGATTTATTTTCTAGAAAATAGACCCATGTGAATCTAGTGTAGTCATCAACTAAGAAAAATACATAATATTTGCCTCCAATGCTTCCAGTTTGTGTTGGGATAAAAAGATCCATATGCACTGAATGTATTACATCAATCATTGAGACTTCAGTGAATGATTTTAAACATGATTTATGTTTCTTGCCAAATTGAAAAGGATCACTAACTTTGGAAGAATCAAACCTAAGCTTCGGTAGATCCTTAACTAGTCTTTTCATAGAGAGTTTTCATAGGTTCCTGAGGTTACAATGACCTAACCTTCTATTCCACAACCAAGAATGATCTTCCATTTAACTATGGAAAGGTAGATCTTGGATCCTAATGACTTCTATGTTTAGTGTGTAGACATTCTCTTGCCTATTGGTAGAAAGTATAAACTATTCCTTAGAATTGTGTACTAAGCACTTGTCATTCCTAAAGTTCACAAGCTAACCTTCACCACATAATTGAATTATTCTAATGAGGTTGTCCTTAAGACCCTTAACAAATAAAACATTTGAAATCAATGTTTTTCAAGAAGAACGATGTTTCCTATACCAATAATTTCTCCATTAGCATTATCTCCGAAAGTTATTTTCTCTCCTTTCATCTTGATAATATTTTCAAAAAAGTTTTTGTTACCAGTAATATGCCGGGAAAATCCACTATCCATGTACCATGTATTGATGTTGGTACTTTCTTTATTTTCTGATAAATACGAATGTTATACTTTTGGAATCCAAACTTTCATGGATCCGGATTTATTAGACAATAAAATTTTGGGTATCAACATTTTTTTAGAAAAATAAGCTTTATGAAACCCAAGAGATTGAAAATTAATCAAAAAAAATTCTCCTAATGCCCACCACATTGACATTTAGTAAAAAATGGGGCTCTCTATGGAATAAAATAGTTGTTTTTCAAAACAGGTTTTCTGTTAGTATGACCTACTCCAGTAGTATTTTCTTGAGGTTTGATTTGAGAATACATCTTGTAAAAATTTTCTTTACCAGAAGTAAAGTTTTCAAGAAGTTCCTTAAGGGAATATATTTCAGATTTTAGTCTTATGACTAAATTCCTTTCCTTAGGAATTATTTACATAGAGTTATATTTTTCCTAAAAAAACATTTATTTGTAAAATCAAATTTTCTTAAGGTCTTTAGAAAACTTTTCCTTTTCCAAATTTACTTCTTTAAGGTCATTAAAAATATTTTATAGAATCTTATCCTTATCTTTAATATCTCTAGAGAGGTATAAAATATTTTTTGTAATAATTTCTTCCCTACTATTTTCCTTATTTAGTTTCTTAGAAATTTTACAATTTCTTGATTCTAAAAACTTGGAAATTCTAGATACTTCTTCATATGAAGGTATTTCTTCATTATATGAAGATGAAGTATCTTCATTATAAGTAATATCTTCAGAATAGTAATTCTTATCAAGAGATAAATTTGTTAAATCCTCGGAAGAGCGTACCTTGGCCATAATACAAGTATTTGGGAAAGAATTAGTAGCAATGAATATAATATTTTTCTATGTTGATGATTCATATTCAGAAGATTAACTTCCTGATGAGTCTCAACAGCTAGCACTGCACATATATATGGCTTTAAGACTTTTCTTGTGCTTCGAATGATAGAACTTATTCTTGTTTATTTTTGGATTCCATCCCTTCTTTTCCTTATTTTTTAATAGAGGTAAATCAGGTCTGATATGACATGTTCTTCTACATTAATAACAAGTAAATTCCCCATATTTCTTCTCTTTTTAGTCTCTCTTATTGAACTTATTTTGACAATTCTTCTGAGTTACTATCTTCTTCATTCCTTGAGCAAGATTAGCTAATTCATTCTTAGACTTTTCTGTATCACTAGATTCTAACTGAATAGTAACTTTCATTGACTTTGATCTAGTTACTCTTTCCAGAGCCTCAGATTTCATATGTTTTGAAGTATTTGTAAAAGAAACTCCTCCATTAACATTCTTCTTTTTAACGTTGTCAGTATCTCTCTTCATTCTAGTATCGTGCGGAAGAAGAGTTCCAAACAGCTCATCTAAGGAAATATGGGTGACTTTCCTGTTCTCATCAATTGCCGTCCTCTTGGACTCCCACTCATTTGGAATGATGTTTATGATTTTATCTACAAGGGCCTCATCATCCAAACCTTTTTATCCCATAGATTTTAATATATTCATGATTGTCATGAACCTTTTATGAGCTCTTCTTTTAGGTTCTTCATAAAGAAAGTTAAATCTGTGGTATTCAGCTCTCAACATAGCTCTTCTTGTCTCTATTACTTTAAAAGTACCAAAATTTGTAACTTCAAGTTTCTTACAGATACTGTTTACAGCTTCACATGAGGATATTTGGCTATATATGTTCCAAGACATGGAACATAGTAATGTGTCTCTGACTGTAAAATAAGCTTGATATTCAGATTTCTCTTGATTTGTAAAAGTCCTCAATTCCTTATCAGGAATCTTATATTCTTCTATAAGCATAAGGTAGTTATCAACTCCAGTGTTAAAAACAAATGTATTTATCCTATCTCTCCAGTACTCATAATCATTTTCATTGAAAATAGGAGGTCTGGTAGGATTTATATTGTCGATTGAACCAACATTTAAACCTACCATCTTAAAGAAATTCTTTCCACACAAACTTGATAGTAATAAATGTTTGTAAACCAAAAAACTTATGAAAGGAAAATATAGAACTAGAGCATCTCTATGAAAAATATGAATCTGAATTTTTAGAGTCCTAAATTCTGATTCTGAAAAAGTGAAGGAGAAGATTTCTCTTCTGAATATAATCGTGAGAATAATTCGGATTGAACCAATCCTCTGATACCAATTGTTGGATCGATTGTATGATAGATATGATACTGATTGTAATATCAAACTATGGTGTAGATACTCAATATACAAGAGGGAGGGGGTGAATTTTATACTTAAAAATATCCTTAAGGATATTTTGTATAAAAAAAATTCACAACACCAATAAGTTCTAATAACCTACTTGATTCCGGAAATTTAATTCTAAAAAGGAGATTATAAAAATGAAACTTAACAAAAGTTTACAACAACAAATATTATACCTTAAAGCATATAGAATCCTATTTAAAAAGAGAACAAGTCTAATGAAGTATAAAATAGTTATACTTTCCTCAATAACCAAAATTACAATGGAAAAAAATTGAAACACTACAAGAAATAAGTTGTAAATCTTTTAACCCAAAGAGAAGGTAATCCAACAACCTTGGATAAAGGTCCCTTGATTTATACTTTCAAGAAAGTCTATCTTACCCAAACCCAAGTAAGCCCTCAATCCGAAGATCGGTATCTGTCTTGCTATCCCCGCAAGACCTCGATTTTTAAGGAAATAGGCACCTCTAAATTCATAACCCGAAGTCTCTGATTTTAAGGAAATCACACCTCTCCACAAAGCAATTCTGTACAAAGCAAGTATAAACTAGTTGTTCAAACATGAAGAAGTTGTTCACAGCCGAAGAAGTTGTTCAAAAAATCCAAACAAAGCACTAATATTTGAAAGACCCTCTCACTCTATAAATCACTTCAACAATATATAATATCTAGAATCAAAGAACAGTACGTCAATAGTTGTTCAAAAGTTGTGAACTCTTTCAAATGAGCTCTTATTTATAGGCATATCTCCAACGGTCGGGTCCCTCCTCCAACTGTCATATTTTACCTTGAATCTCAGAGGGACCTGTACATGTGTCACTTAAACAATGGTTAGTTAGTAACTGAATTCACGACATCATTTTATAACCAAAACATGAGTAAGAAAAAATATGTTTACTTAAGAAAATTCAGTTTTTGGAATGTAAGAAAAAATCAAAGTTTGGAGTCCACCCAAAAACTATTCGGAGTTTATAATAAAAGGATATTCATATTTTTTTTTCCAAGGAATTCAGATCCTGAATTCTATAGAATTCCAGTTTCTGAATTTCAAGGAAATTCAGAATCTGGATTCATAAGAATTCAGAACCTGAACAGAGAAAGTTTGGAATCTTAATTAATAAGAATTCAGAGTCTGAACTCAAAAGAGTTCAGAGTCATAACTCATAAGAGTTCGGAGTTTGAATTCAGAGAACTCAGAGTTATAACTCATAAGAGTTCGGAGTCTAAATTTAAAAAACTCTGAACCTGAATTTGGATCCTGAAAACGGAATGCTTTATATCTAAGTATATATATGATTCCGAGGTTTTGGATATGAAACCAAATTTTATACTTAAGGAAAAAATGAACAAGGAAAAACACGGTAAGGATAAATTTCCATGGGGAAGGAAAATGTTTCTTATGTAAGTAAAACATAAGGTAAATGAAATTTTCTTAAGATAAGGTGCTTGTGATTTTCAAAAAAAGAAGGGATGAAAAAGACATAAGGAAACATTATTGACTCAACAATATCCCCAAACATGAAGGAATGGAAAAGTCGTAAGGAAACATTATTGACTCAATAAATAGATCCTTATAAACCTAAAAAATATTAAAACCCTAAAATTAAAAAACCCTTAAAACCATTAAAAATTCTAAAAACCCTAAAACCATTTACAAATCCCTAAAAATCATCAAAAACCAAAAAAATCCAAAAAAATCCAAAAAAATCCTTAGAAAAGAAATAAATAAAAGCCCTGTAAATCTCTAATAATAATTTTAATACCTATAAACATTTAAAACTACTAAAAAATATAAAAAACCCATGAACCCTATAAGACTATAAAAACCCTAAACCCATAAAAACCCTAAGAACCAGTAAAAACCATAAAAATCCCTAAAAACTAATGAAAACTCTAAAAACCATAGTATACTCTAAGAACCATTCAAACAAATAAATTTTTTTAAAACTCCAAAAAACCATAAAAACAATAAAAATGTCATGAAACCATAAAAATCCCAAAAAACCATAAAACCCTAAAAAAACATAAAATCCCTAAAAACCCTAAAATCTAGAAAAATACAATAAAATCCCAAAAAATCCCAAAAATGTAAAATCCTTAAAAAGAAAGAAAATTCTGATGAAAAACATAAAAACCTAAATACACTTAAAACCCCTAAAAATCCTAAAAATCATAAAAACCCTAAAACCCCTAAGAAACATAAATATAATTAAGAAACTAAAAAAAGTCCCAAAAAACTATAAAAACACTTAAAAATACTCTAAAAATTATAAAAATCCCTAATATCCTAAAAACCCTAGAAAAAGCTAAAAACCAAAATATTCTAAAACCCTAAAACCCCAAAAAACCCCAAAACACCAAAAAACCATAAAAAACCCAAAAACCATAAAAACACTATGACATCATAAACCTCCTAAAACTGTTAAGAATTCTAGAAAACCTTTAACCCCTAAAAACTTTAAAAACTCTAAAAAAATTAAAACCCCTAAAAACAAAAAATACCCTAAAACTCAAAAGGCCAAAGAACCCCATAAAAATATGAAAAATCATAAAAATCTCTAAAAACCCAAAAAACAATAAAAATCTTAAAACCCCATAAAATAGCTAAAAAAGAAAAAAATATAAAAAACCTGAAAACTCTAAAGAAAACCATTAAATTCTAAAAACAATTTTGACCCCTAAAATCCACAATAGAAGGATGGAAGTGAACTCCCCTGACACTCCCTCTCGTTCGTTGCTTCTCCTAGGGTTTCCTCATGATTCTACTTGGGGATTCCTCTATGGATCCTCACTTTTCCGGTTTCTTGGAGAATGTGTGCTCTGGAGGAACTTCTTGGTCTCAAGGCGACGGTGGGTTCCTGCTTTCGGTGGTCTCGGCTTCCCCAAGAGATATCTTGCTTGTGAGTTTGGCCTTAGATCCAGGCGGGGATCGGCTTCTGCGTGCTCAGTATTTTGCTTTTTCGGAGGTTGCGAGGTCTGGTTGGGCCACTCGGTTTGTGGTAAGTGGCATCACAAACAAATTCGTGGTGGATGTCTTCCTTGCTGGGCATCGACCATGGATCGGGGCCGAGCATGCCGATCTAGTGCTTCCTCAGATGATTCAATGGCTATGAGGGCTTCAACAGTAGATAGATTAGTGGAATTGGCCTCGTTGGTGGTTTGTCCCCTCTAGCTTGCTGCCTCATGGTGCCTATGCATGGAGCATCATGGTTGCGGTGGTGGCAAGGAGGATCGAGATATGCTTCTCATGGCTGGGTGGGCTGGTGGTTCTAGCTTTTCCGGGTGCGAACCTGGTCACGTTGGTGTGGCTCGGTGCCTCTGGATCTCTGCTAGTGTCTACGATGCAGGTATGCTCTCTGGTATGGCTTCTTGCTCGAGCTGGTTCTTCGGATTGGTAGTCGCCTCCCGCCACTGCGGTTTTGCTTTGGTTTTGCTGTGTTCTCGTCCTTTTGGTTGTCAATGGTTTCTTTGCTGGATCTTCTTGACTGAATCCTCTGCATTAAAAGTTTTTCTGCTTTGTGGATGTGGATGGATGGGATGAGAACCGCTACTGTTGTTGGTTATTGATGTTGAGGCACTGGATATTGTGGTTTAGTTCGGGAACTGTCTGTTGTGGTATGCTGGATGTGGGCGCTGATGTCCCTGTTAACATGCTAGTTGCAGGAAATGGTGTGTATGGAGATGCTAGTCATTGTTTTCTGGGAGGTTATGATGGTCGTGTTTGGTTACGGTGCTCGTGATGGGGTTTCATATTGTTGGTTGTGATTGGTTGCGATGTTGGTTTTGGTGCTGTTGGTTGTTGGGGCTGGTTGGTTTGGACGTGTTGCTGCTGTTGTATTTCTGTGAAGATTGGATGTGGTACTGCTGGATGCTGGAATGCACTGGATGATATAAATTGTGATGCTGGATGCTGGTTGCTGCTGAGCTGAGAGTTGCTAAAGCTATAGTTTATGATCGTGTTGCTGCTGGATGTTGATTGTCGTTTGAGTTTGAATGCTAGTCGTTAGTTAGCTATGAGCTGCAGGATGATGGTTGATGCTGGATGATGGTGGTGGTTTCTTGGATTTATGTGTTTTTTCCTTTTTTTATCTTTTATTTTTTTGGGTCTTTTGCGTCTTGGGTTGTAAGGGGTTTTTTGGGTGTGGGTCGTTTGACACTTCCCCTCCCTTGTCTACTATATCTCTTTTTTCTTTCTAATAAATTTGTGGGGTCGGGAATTTCCCAACCCTCACATCTTCCTTGCCCTAAAAACCCACAAAAACCCTAAAAATAAAAAAACTATATCCCTACAAATCCATAAAATTCCTAATAGTCCCTAAAAATCCCTAAAAACATAAAAACCCAAGAAACCTTGAAAACACTTTCTAAATCCTTAAAAACCAAAAAACACTTAAAACCCCTAAAAACCAAAATCCACTAAAACCCCAAAAAACCAAAAAAATACATGAAATCCATATAACCATAATAACCATAAAAACCTTAAAAGGCCATAAATTTCATAAAAAGCTTTAAAATCCTTAAAAACACTAAAACACCTAACAAAACAATGAAATCCAAAAAACATATTAATCCCGTAAAAAGATAAAAACAAAAAAAAACGTAAAAACCCCCAAAAACATTCTAAATCCCTAAATACAATAAAAACCATATAAATCCTAAAAAGAAATAAAAATACGTAAAAACATAAAATACCATAAAACCCCTGAAAAACCTTAAGAAAACCATAAAAAACTGAAAAAATTAAAATTGCTAAAAAACCTAAAAATGGAAATAACCATTAAAAAGCCTAAAAACCCTAAAAACCATAAAACCACTAATTCCTTAAAAATCCCATAAAGACCCTAAAACAAAATAAAACAATAAAAACTCTATAAATCACTAAAAATGTTAAAAAAGCTCTAAGAAACCTTAAATGCACAAAAAAAATAAAAAACCCTAATACCCCAAAAAACCACAATGATCATAAAATATATAAAGAATCTTAGAAACCCTAAAAATTCCAAAAAACCCTAAAAACCAAAAAAATCCTTAAAAAATCCCAGAAAATCCCTAAAACATTAAAAAAACACTTAAAACCTATAGAAACCTAAAAATGTAGAAAACCCATAAAATCGTCAAAAATCCCGAAAACCCTAAAACCCTATGAAAATACTAAAAATACCTTTAAAATCCTAAAAACCTAAAAACCCAAAAAACAATGAAAAAAAATAAAACATTGAAAACCTAAAAAACATAAAACACCTAAAACCAAAAAAGATGCTAAAAACCAAAAAAACCATAAAACATCAAAACCCCGTAAAACCATAAAAATCCCTAAAATCCACAAAAAGAAAGAAAAAATTGTATCGCTCTCTCCTAGGATCTCCATCCCAATGCTACAATCTCTAGGTCTTCCACTTAGAACCCTCTTCAGAGGCTTCATTTATATATTATAGCTCAGGTCTGGTGATACAGATGGAGTCTTGTTCGAGTGGTCTTCTCACCAGGCTTTGTGCATGTGGAAGAGAAGGAAGATTCTTGTTGTTGATGGCCTCTGGAGGTTCTATTCAGGAAACGGTGGTGATGGCTTGGCCTGGATCTTGTGACGATTTGGCTTGGCTTTGACATATTTGGAATATTCTCTTCCTTGGGTGTTGTCTCACTTGTGGAAACATTTTCATTGTCATGGAAGCATCCTTGGTCAAATCACTGGGTGGTGGAGCTTCTTGTCAGTAGGTCTCGCTCTCGATGGAATTCGCGATGGAGATGAAAAATCTGGTCATTAGATAGTGTCGCAGCTTCTTGCGCTGTTCAGACTCAGGTGGCTTGTGAGGAGTCACAACGAGGTGAGGTTTTGCATCAATGATCTAGGGCTCGGTGATCCTCGATGGCTTTTCTAGCTTTGTGATATAATAAGAAGATTAATTATTGATGCTACTATGGGTGATATCGGTTATTCTCAAAGGTTTCATGAGGTGAAATTGACGTTTTTTCTTCTCATCTTCGGTATTTTCTTGTTCTATTTTGTTTCTTCAATGTTTGTGGATGGTTTAGTTGCGTTCTGATGCTGGTGTTGCTTATTTTCATGGATGTTAGGGGTTTTTTGGTTCTGGATTGGAACAAGGAGCTATGGGTGTTGAATTTTGGTTTTGGGTGTTTTTCCAGGTGGTTTGTGTTTCTGACGGGTGTGAAATGATGGACGAGGACTGGCTAGAAGGTGATGGTTGTTAGGAACTATGGGGATGGATGGCAATTGATGCCAAGAGGGGAGATATTGAAGGAGATGTTGGTTGTTGTAAACTCAATAGATGGATGTTGGTTACTGATTGGCTGATATGTGATGATGTAGAAGCTGATTCCATTTTTTGGGTGTTTTGATGTTGTTGGTGGTGAATACATTTTCTTCTGCTTGGCTATGAGAAGCATAAGAAGATGCTGGTTGTCAGACTATGTGGTTTCTGGAACTAAAGAGGGGTGCTGGGAGATGTTTAGTGATCAAAATAGGTGTTGGTTGTTTGGAAATGAGGTGTTGGACCCTGGTCATTGTATGGACAAGATGTGATGAAGTTGTTGTTTATGTTTTTTGTGCTGGTGGTTCTGTATTGCTGGTGGTGGATATTCCTGGCAAGGAGGTGATGGATGATGGAAAATGTGATGTGGGATGTTGGTTGCTGGTAGGCAGGGAGACGCTAATGGTGATGATTTTGTTTTTCTCAATTGTCTAGTTTTGTGTTTCTTTTGGGTTTTTTGCGGACTTGTGGGTTTGTGGGGGTGTCTAGGGTTTTTGGGTGTGGGTTGATTGACCCCGCCCCTCCCTTGTCTGTAATTTCTTTTTTCTAATAAAATTTGTTTAGCCAGGAATAGCCTGTCCTGGCACCTTCCTTGCCCTAAAATCCATAAAAAAACTAAAAGGCTATAAACCCCCTAAAAACTATAAAAATAATAGAAACATGTTAAACCCCTGAAAACATGAAAAACACTAAAAAAATTAAAATCCCAAAAAAATCAAAAAAAAAATATAAAACCCCATAAAAACCTGAAATCGTTAACAAACCCTAAAACTCCTCAAAATCCCAAAAAACCCTAAACCCATAAAAAAATTAAAAATATCTAAAAATACCTAAAAAACCATAAGATCCCAAAAAATTGGTAATAAAACCATAGAAACCTAAAAACACATAAAACCCCTAAAAATCTAAAAAATAATAAAAACCCTAAAAACCATTAAAAACACTCAAAATCCCAAAATCCATAAAAACCCATAAAAATCCCAATAATCCATAAAAATCTCTAAAAATCTAAAAATAAATAAAATAGCTGAAAACCCATAATAAAACCTTAAAAACATAAAAACACATAAAACCCATACCAAACCTAAAAACGCTAAAAACCTTAAAATTCCTAAAAAGATGCAAAAAACCCGTAAAAACTAAAACCCCCCAAAAAAATTATAAAAACCATAAAAACCAATAAATCCTCCAAAACCCATTAAAAACACTAAAACACCATTAAACAACCAAAAATTTTAAGAAAATATGAAAAACCTTAAAAACCCAAAAACTCAAAAACAAAACACCTAAGATCACGAAAAAACATAAAAAACCCAAAAAAATCTAAAAAACCTAAATCCTACCAAATTCCTAAAATCCTTAAAACAATAAAAATACTAAAAAGCACTACAAATCCCAAAAAATGTAAAGAAACCCAAAAACCCCTAATAAAATTGTAATAACCTAAAAACACTTAAACCCCCTAAAACACTAAAAACCCTAAAAATCCAAAAAACCTCAAAACCCTCAAAATCCCAAAAAACCATAAAAACACATAAAGGTATTTAATAATCCATAAAAATCCCTAAAATGATAAAAAACCTTAAAACCCCAGAAAACCCTAAGAAAACAGAAAAAACCAAAACACACTTAAAACCCCTAAAAAACATAAATACCCAAAGACACCAAAGAAACCCTATAATGAAATTAAAAAACCTAAAAACCATAAAAACCCCTATAAACCAAAAAAAACCATTAAATCCCAAAAAATATTAAAAAATTACTAGAAAATATAAAAACCCATTAATCCCCTAAGAACGTTAAGAAACTCTAGAAACCATAAAACTCCTAAAAATATCTAAAAAAAACCTGAAAAACAAAAAACCTTGAAAATCACTATAAACCTAAAGAGCCATAAAATCCTAAAAACCTATTTAAAGTGACAGAAAACATTAAAACCCTATAAAACCCCTAAGAAAACCTTTAAAACCTAAAAAAACGTAATACCCATAAAACATTAAAATTCTAAAGACCCTAAAACCCACAGAAACCTTAAAACCCCCAAAAATCCTTAAAAACCTAAAAACCATAAAAATACTTAAAATTTCCAAAAAAATATATAAAAATTTTAAAAACACTAAAACCCATGAAGAAACCTAAGAAAACCTTAAAGCATAAATAACTTAAATCATGTAAAACCTAAAAGTTCTTAAAATCCTAAAAACCCTAAAACCCCTAAAAATGATATAAACACCATAAAAACACTAAACCTAGTAAAAACTAGTAAAAACATAAAAACCCACTAAAAACTATAAAAACCCTTTAAACCCATAAAAATTTTAAATACTCTAAAAACCATAAACCCCTAAATAAAAAACTAAAACTCAGAAAAACCCTAAAACCCCATAATAACTATAGAACCCTCAAAATCCCTAAAGCCCAAAAAACCATAAAAATCCTAAAAATCCCAAGAAATCCTTATAACATAAAAACAATAAGAATAAATTAAAAACAAAAAAAACATAAAACCCCTAAAAATCCAAAAAAACACTAAAAACCATAAAATAACTAAAAAAATGATAAAAAGCCTTAAAACCCCTAAAAACTCTAAAATACCATAAAAATCTGAAAACACTTAAAATGTAAAATCCCTAAGAAAAAATAAAAAAAATAAAAAACACATAAAACCCCCAAAAAATATAAAATCTCCTAAAAACCCTAAAAACCCTAAAAATTACTAAAAACATTTAAAACCCTATAAAATACTAAAAATCCATAAAAATGTTAAAACCCTAAAACACCTAAAAACTCCTATGAAAAACATAAAAACCTTAAAAACAGATAAAACCATTAAAATACCTTGAAACTTCTAAAAACCTTAAAAAGCCAAAAAACTGTAAAACACACTAAAACCATTAAAAATCATAAAACACACTAAACCATTTAAAACCCCTCTAAACCCATAAAGATGAAAAAATTCTAAAAACATTAAAACCCCTATAAAAATTTAAAAAACCCCAAAAACACAAAAAAACCCAAAAAACATGAAAAAACCAAAAAACCAAAAAACCCTCCAAATCCCAAAAAACCATAAAAACAATTAAAATCCTAAAACACCCCAGAAATACCTAAAAATGTAAAAACCCTAAAAAACACCTAAGAAAACATTAAAAATATTTAAAGACATAAAACCCTAAAAACATAAAAAAATTAAAACCCTAAAAACACAAAAAAACCATGAAGCCCCTTGAAATCACTAAAAACCAAAAAAACAATAAAATACTAAAAAGGCCCTAAAAATTCTAAAAAAATTTAAAAAACCCTAAAAACCCATAAAATCACAAAGAAAATTTTAAACCAAAAAACAAAAATATAAAATCACTTAATACCATAAAAATTGATAAAACCCTAAAAACTATAAAAACATTCAAAATCCACAAAAATTTTAAAAACCCATATAACCCTCAAATGCCTAAAAGACGATACAATCCCTAAAATAACCCTAAAACCCTAAGAGACCCCCAAAAACAATAAACACCCCAAAACCATTAAAAACCCTAGAAACATATAAAATCCCTAAAAACCACTACAAACACTAAAACCCATTAAACCCCTAAAAATGTTATTAAAATATAAAATCCCTTAAACCCCATAAAATCTCAAAAAACCCAAAAAACTCAAAAAAAATTAAAAACAAAAAAACTCTAAAACCCTCAAAATCCTTAAAAACCCTAAAAGAAATAAGAATCCGAAAAAACCTAAAAATCCATTAAAAAATGTGAAAAATAAAAAGAACCTAAAAACTCTAAGAAAACCATAAAACCAAAAAACACATAAAATCCCAAAAAAACTAAAAAATAAAAAAAGAAATCATTAAACCCCTAAAACTCAAAAAAAACCCTTATATCCCTTAAAATCCTTGAAAACCTAAAAAACCAATAAAAATCAAAAAAATATATCTCAAATTAACTAAAAATTCAAAATCAATAAAACCATAAAAATTCATTAGAAAACATTAACAACAACAAAAAACTTTAAACCCTTACAATTCCTAATAGTGATAAAACCCTAAAACCCTAAAAACCACTAAAAATATAGAAACCATTAAAAACAATAAAAAAATACTAATAACCTATAAACCCCTAAAAACCTAGTAAAAAATCTAAATAAATTTTAAAAACATAAAAAATTAATACTCTAAAAAAGAAAAAAAACCATAAAAACCATAAATGTAACAAAATCCCTAGATACCCTTAATAACCCTTAAACCCCTCAAAATGACTAGAAACCCCAAAAACAATAAAAATATTTATAACCCCCATAAAAATCACTAAATATGATATAAACCCTAAAACCCTTAGAAAACCATAGAAACCTAAAAACACTTAAGACACCAAAAGATTTAAAAAATTCTAAAAACCCTAAAAATCACTAAAAACCCTAAAATTCCTAAAATTCCCTAAAACCCTAAAAAACATAAAAATTATAAGAATCCATAGAAATCCCAAAAAACATAAAAAAATCCTAAAAACATAAAAACCCCTAAAAATAAAAAAATAGAAATAATCCATAAATAACCCTAAAAACATAAAAAACATAAAAACAATAAAAACCCTTTAAAACAGTAAAACCTAAAAAATACCCTGAAAACCTAAAAAATGATAAAACTTTGAAAACCCGAAAAACCCGAAAATCCCCTAAAACCATAAAAACCCTAAAAACTAATATATTCTAAAAAACACACTAAAAATATATAAAAACACATTAAACCCTAAAAATTGATAAAAAAAACTATATAAACAATAAAAACCCTAAAAAACTCAAATAATTGAAAAATAAAAAAACCATAAAACTCAAATAATCTTTCAAATCCCCAGAAACCCATAAAAACATAAAAAAATCACTAAAACATTAAAGAAAATCAAAAACATGAATCCCCATTTGAAAACCATAAAAACCTATAAACACTTAAAACCCCTAAATTACCTTAAAAACTCTAAAAATCATATAAATCTCTAAAAATCATAAAAATCATAAACCTCTAAAAACAATAAAAATCCCTAAAACCACATAAAAACAAAAAAATCCACTGAAACTCTAAAAAACCTACAAACCACTAAAAATCTTAAAAATCTTCAAAAAACCTCAGAAACTCAAAAAACAAAAAAGAAATAATTAAAAAAAACCATAAAACTTTAAAAATCCTAAAACCCATCAAAATCCCTAAAAACACAAAAAAATCCATAAAAATCCTATAAAATCCCTAAAAGTATTGAGAGGATGAAAAATGTCACCGCCCTCTCCTGGGTTTACCCTCCCGATATAGTGATATCTAGTGTTCCCTCTTGGAATCCTCCTCGGAGACTTTGTTCATTTCTTCCAGCTTGAGCTTTGTGATGTGGATGGGGTCTTGTTAGAGATGTCTTCTTCAATAGTGTCGTGATTGTGGGAGACAAGGTAGATGCTTGGCGGTGAAGGGATCTGGAGGCTCTGTTCGAGCAAGGGTAGTGACGACTTGTCTAGGATCTTGCAGAGAAATGGCTCAGATTTAGTAGATCTAGAAACTGCTCTTCCATGAGCATCATATCACTTGTGACGGTGAATTATTTGTCATAGCGGCATCTTTGGTCGAATCACTGGGTAGTGGGGAGTCTCATTAGTGGGGATCAACTCCTTTCTCGATGGCAAGGACAGATCTGGTTTTTAGGTGGTGTCGCAGCTTCTTGTGTTTCTTGGTTTCAAGCAGCTTGTAAGGAGTCATGGTGGGGCGAGGTTTTGTGGCATCGATCTGGGGATGGATGGATCTATGTGAATTTTCTAGATTTGTGATGGAATATGGTGAATGGTTCTTGATTCTATGATGGGGGAATACACATCTTCTCAGAGGATGCGAGAGGTGCAGATGATATCGTCTTGGAAACAGTTCATGCAGAAGATGTAGGTTAGTGTTTCTGGTTTCTCTCTCTTGAATTTGTTTTCTGCTGTTGAAGAAGGGCTGGTTAAGTTTTTCTACACTATGGCTGCTATATTGGACTGTGGTCTTCTGTTTTGTGGCTTGTTTGGTTGGGAAACGTTGTGGGTGCTGGATATTAGTTCTATTGAGTGGCGCTAGATGTTGTCTATCCTTGGGGTGTTGTGGATTGGTTCTATAAATGGGGGCTGGTTGCCATATGTTTCCAGATGTGCTACAAGGTGTGAAATGATGGAAGCTGACTGGATATAAGGTGATGGATGTTGGATTCTAAGATGCCAGGTGATAGATGTTTCTTGGCTGGGATGTGATGAAAGATATTGGTTGCTGCTTTATTTGGTGGTGCTGACAGACATGATCCTGAATGTCTAGATTTTGCATGCTTTTTTCATGATGATGGTTGCTGCATGGCTGTGATGTGACAAAGGTGAGACTTATAATTTTTATGCCGGTGGTTTGGTGATGCTGGCGGTGAATTTTCTCGGAAATAAAACAATAGATGATGAAAATAATGT
The DNA here is from genome assembly GCA_963277665.1 of Viscum album. Lineage (NCBI taxonomy): Eukaryota > Viridiplantae > Streptophyta > Magnoliopsida > Santalales > Viscaceae > Viscum > Viscum album. The sequence continues at coordinate 1,960,371,980 of OY728127.1, forward strand.
TGGGGTATGCTGGTTGTTGTATGGCTGGGAGATACTGTTAGAGATACTTCTTTTTTCTACTTTGTCTTCTTTTGTGTGCCTTTTGGGTTTTTTGGGGACTTGGGTTTTTGGGGGTGTCTAGGGTTTTTGGGGGTCGGTTGATAGACCCATCCCGTCCCTTGATTGTTGTGTCTTTTTTTCTAAAAAATTTGGGGAGGGGGGGGGTCAAGAATAGCTTGGTTTTGCGCCTTCTTTGCCCTAAAAATCCCTAATAACATATTAAACATTAAAACCCCATAAAAAACCCAAAGAAAACCTTAAAACCTAAAAACACTTAAAACCCATCAGAAACATAAAATTGATAGTAAACCCTAAAAACCTAAATATCCTAAAAACTCTAAAAACCATTGAAAAAACTAAAAACACTTCAAACCTTACAAATCAATAAAAACCCCTAAAAACAAAAATCCCAGAAAACCTAAAGAAAATTTTAAAAACCTTAAAATAAAAATCCCTTAAAAATAGTTTAAAACGGTCAAAACCATAAAAGACCCTAAAAGAACCTTAAAACGCAAAAAACCATAAAAAACCCATATATTCCCTAAAACCAACTAAAAACACTAAAAACATTTAAACACTAAAAAATGTGACAAAAACTCTAAAAACCCTTTAAAACCTAAAAACTAAAAAAAACCCCTTAAAACCAATCAAAATAAAAATACCTAAAAATACCATAAATACCCGCAAAATCCCTAAATAGCCTAAAAATCCATAAAATTCTTATAAATGTAATAAAAATCCCTAAAATCATCAAAACACTAAAACGTTCATAACCCCTAAGTAAACCATAAAAACCTAAAAGGCTTAAAAACTCAAAACTCCTAAAAAATTCCAAAATTCATAATAAACCCATTAAAACCCCTAAAAAAACTAAAAATATAAAATCCATTAAAACCATAAAAACCCTAAAACCCATAGAAACCCTAAAACACACTAAATACTCTAAAACCCCTATAAATCCAACAAACATTAAAAACTCTAAAAAAATACAAAACCCCCCTAAAACTAAAATAACACCTAAAATCTCAAAAACACCATTAAACCCAAATCCCTAAAAACAATAGAAACCCCACAAAAAACAATAGAACCCATTAAAATCCTAAAAAAATCCAAAAAAATCCCAAAAATTGAAGAAAAACAGAAAAACCCTAAAAACACTAACAAAACCTTAAAAAAATGTTAAAACCCTAGAAAATTAAAAAACTATAAAACCCATAAAATCCGTAAAATACATTAAAACCCCTCAAAACCCGTAAATGCACTAAATCAATAAAAACCCAAAAAAATTCCAAAAAATCTCTAAAAACCCTAAAAACCCTAAGAAACCTTAAAAACCTAAACACACCTAAATCAATTAAAAACCTAAAAACGACTAAAAACCATAAAACCCAAAAAATCAACATAAAAAACCTAAATGTCCTTAAAAACCATAAAACCCCTTAAAATATAAAAAACCCTTAAAACCCCTAAAAAATAAAAAACCCTAAAAACACTTTAAACTTATAAAAATGATAATAAATTATAAGAAAACCATAAAAACCTAAAACAAATCATTAAAAAACCCAATAACCCAAATAAAAATGAAAAATAAAAAAATATAAGAGAAATCCTAAATAACCAGAAATTTGTCAAAAACACCTAAAAACCATAATAGCCAATAAATTCATAAAAAATCTGAAAAATCTCTAAAAATGAAAAAAAACAAGAACCCCTTATTACCCCTAAGAAAACCATATAAACCGAAAATCACTTAAAACCCATAAAACCTAAAAAACACTAAAACCAATAAAAACACTAAATCCCTTAGAATCCCTAAAACCATAAAAATCCTTATAAAACATAAAACCCCTAAAAATTAGAAAAACCCCTTTAAACCCCTAAATCCAAGAAACCAGAAAACCCAGAAAACCCCCAAAATACCAAAACCCCCTAAAAACCATAAAAAGTCTAAAAGTCCCTAAAATACCTAATAACATAAAACCCTAAAAAACTAAGAAAAACTTAAAAAACTAAAAACACATAAAACAGTAAAAACCTAAAAAAATTTCAAAACCCTAAGAAACTCAAAATATCCCTAAAAACCCTAAAACCAAATAAAACTATAAATATCCCAAAATCCCATAAGAACCCTAAAAACCCACTAAAAGTCTAAAAATTGTTTAAACCCTAAAAAAAGTTAACGAACATTAACAACCCTCAAAAACCATAAAAAATTAAAAAACACATTAAAATAAAAAAACTATAAAAACAAAAAAAAACTCTAAAAAATCCTAATTACCTGAAAATCCTTAAAACCCATAAAAACCCATAAAATCCTATTTTTTTTAAAAATCCCTAAAAATTAAAAAATACAAAAAAACCTTGATATTCCCTAAGAAAACCACAAAAAAGTAACACATAAAACCCTAAAAACAAAAAAAAACACTCAATCCCTAAACCAACCTAAACCCCCTAAAAACACTGAAAACCATAAAAAACCATAAAAACCCTAAAAGACCCCAAAAAACCTGAAACCAATAAACAGTCAAAAACCATTTAAAACCACAAAAATAGTTAAAAGGTCTAAAATAAAGTAAAAAACTAAAAAAAATTCAAAAAACCCTTAAACCCCCAAAAACATCGAAACCCTAAAAATACCTAAATACTCTAAATTTTATAAAAAACCTATAAAACAACTAAAAAAACCTAAAAACTCAAAAAACCCTAAAATCCCTGAAACCACTAATAATACCATAAAAAACCTAAAAACACATAAAAGACATAAAACCCATAAAAAACCTAAATATGATAAAAAAATCTAAAACCCATAAAAACCATAAAAACATATAAATAGCTTGAAAACCCCAAAAAAACCAATAAAAACCCTAAAATCCCACTAAAACCACTAAAACCTTTAAAACATAAAAAACACTAAAAACATTAAAAACATGAAAAAACCCCAAAACCCCAAAAAACCTAAAAAAACTATAAACCCCCCTAAAACTCCTCAAAATCCCTTAACACCCTAAAAACCCATAAAAATCCCAAAAACCCTATAAATCACTAAAATCATAAAAAACCTGAAAATATATAAAAAGACCATAAAAACAGAAAAACACTTAAAAATTCAAAACATTTAAATTCGATAAAAACTCCAAAAAACACTAAAAACCTAACAAACTGTAAAACCCCTCAAAATCCCCAAAACCCTAAAAACCCATAAAATAAAAAAACCCTAAAAATGCCTAAAAACATAAAAAAAACTAAAACCCAAAAAAACATAAAAACCATAAAACACATAAACCCCAATTAACTATAAAATGATTAAAACTTTAAAAGACACTAAAATACCCAAAAACCTCTAAAACCCATAAAAACCACAAACCCTGAAAAATAATAAAAACCTTTAAAACCCATAAAAACCCTTCAAAACCACTAAAAACGTGACTAACCCTTTATACCCCTAAAATCATTAAAAACAATAAAAACATTCAAACAGCCTAAAAAACTCAAAAAAACTATAAAAAAACAAAACACCCTAAAAACCCTAGAAAACCTCAAAATTCCAAAAAAAAATCCCAAAAAACCATAAAAATCATAAAGATCACTAAAAATACTAAAAATTAAAAAACACCATGACATTGTAAATCCATAGGAAAATTTTAAAATCCTATAAATACATAAAACAAATAAAAAACCATAAAAACATAAAAACCCTAAAAACCCCTAAAAAATTAAAAACCCTTAAAAACCTTAAAAAACTAAAAAAACATAAAAACCCATAACGTCCCTAAAAATACTAAACACTCTAAAATCAATTTAAAACCCAAAAAATGTTAAAATAGAAAAACAAACTGACAAATACTAAAAATTTAATGAACCCAAAAAACAAAAAACTATAAAAACCCTAAAAAACTGTAGAACCCCCCTCCTAATCCCTAAAAAAACCAAAAACCCAAAAAATCATTAAAAATACCAAAAAAATCCCCCAAACCATAAAAAAACTAAAACCCAAAAAAACACTAAGAAAAAATTAAAAACCTAAAACACTTAAATCCCCTAAAGACCTAAAAAACACTAAAACCCCTAAAAACCCAAAAATCCCAATAAAACCAAAAAACCATAGAAACCCTAAAAATATTTCACACCCAAAAAACCAAAAAACCACTAGACACTCTAAAACCGTTTAAATCCCTAAAAACACTATAAAACTCAAAAAACATTAAAACCCTAAAAAAACAAAATAAAAACCATAAAACTTCAAAAAACATAAAACTTAATATATCATAAAAACCCTTAAAATAATTAAAACTCTAAATAATAATAAAATATCATTAAATATCACTAAATATACAAAAAAACATTAAAAACAATAAAATATCTTAAGAATCATATGAGAACCATAAAATAATAAATGCACTTAAACCCCATAAAAACATAAAACTCTGAAAATGCTAAAAATGATTAAAACCCAAAACCTGAAAAAACCATAAAAAACTTAAAAACCACTAAAACCAAAAAAACACAATAATATCACTAAACCCCATAAAAATTTAAAAAACTATAATAATCCTTAAACACAATAAGAACTCATAAATAACCGTCAAAACCCAAAAAACTATAAAAATCCCAAAACCCCATAAACCCCCCCAAATTCCCTTAAAATAATAAAAACCATAAAATTCCATAAAAATGTTAAAACCCCTTCGAAAACCTTAAAAACCCAAAACACATAAAATCCCTTAAACCCCTAAAAACACTAAAACCCTCAAAACCCTCAAAATCTTAAAAAACACAAAAAACCATAAAAACCTAAAAACCATAAAAATAACTAATAACGTAAAAAACATTAATCCCTAAAAACTATATGAAAACCATAAAAACCTTAAAATAATTAAATCCCAAAAAACATTAAAAACATTAAAAACCCAAAAATCCATAAAAAACAAAAAAGTCCATAAAAATTCCTAAATTCCCTAGAAATGAAAAAACTCTAAAACCATAAAAACCCATAAAAACTCTAAAAAACCAATAAAAACAGAAAAAAATCATTCTGACCATAACAATGTTAAAATTTTGAAAAATAATAAAAACCCTAAAAAACTCAAAATACCATAAAAACCCCAAAAACACTAAAATCCCTAAAAACCCTAAAAAACATAAAACCCTAAAAATTCATTAGCACTCAAAAAACTATAAATATCTTAAAAATCACTAAAAACCCTAAAATTTTGAAAAACACTAAAATAGTGAAAAACCGTAATAAAATCATAAAAACCTAAAAACAATTAAAACCCTTAAAACCTAAGGAACACTCAAAAACCTTAAAAACCACATAACCATAAAAACCATAAAAATCATAAAAACCCTTAAATATATTTAAAAACCATAAAACCCACTAAATACTATAAAACCCATTTAAACCCATAATTTTTTAAAAAAAAATATCAAAATCCTAATGATCCTAAAAAATTAAAAAAACACTAAAAACCCATAATACCCCACAAAATCACAAAAAATATCTAAAAACCATAAAATCCTAAAAATACCTAAAAACATAAAGGGCGGCTCTGGCGATTTGGCTCCTTCGCGATGGATGGTTCCTCCGAGGTTGAAGACGATGGCTAATGAAGCCCCCCCCCCCTCTCTTCAGCAGAGGAACCTATCTCGGAGGAATCCTCGTCACTTTCCTCTACTGACTTGCTACCCTCTTTCCCGGAAACGGTGCTCTGACCAGAGGTTCCAGAGTTTTTAGAAGGTTTTCTGCAGCTTCCCCTCTCGATTCGGGAGTTCACTAAGGCTTCAAACATGCACCACCTGACTCTGGTTGCAAGCTTCCCGATGCGGCGACCCCGGTGGTCACTTTTGACAGGTTCATTTCGGCATTCTGGAATCATAGGGCTCGGGCAACAGTGGGCCTGATCGATAAATCCCACATCATGATTCGCTTTTCCTCGGAGGAAGACCTGGTACATGCCTGGTCAGCGTCTCCTCGGTCGTGCAATGGCGCTCAATTATCCCTCTTTCGGTGGAGATTTGACTTTCATCTAAATCAGTGTTCCCCGATTGCTTCTACCAGGGTGAGATTTCTGGGGCTTCCCCTTCCCTTTCAAAATATCTCTAATATTTTGATGCTTGGGAATTTGGTGGGGAGGTTTCTTTGTGTGGATAGTAGGACTAGGGATATTTGTCATCCTGTTGTACCAATGGACTTTGTTGAAGTCGATGTTTCGAAGACTCCTGTGGATGCTATCTGGATTGCAGTGGGGGAAGAACTCAGATGGAGACAACCTGTTATCTTTGAGCAATGGCCATTTTTCTACTCTTCTTGCTGGAGCTTTGGGCACAGTGAACTTTCTGGAGGATGCCCTGTCCCGGTCAGGGGTGGTGGTTCTATGGCTCGCACGTCTTCTGGTGAGAGCATCCTCCCTCTGGTGGACGTGAAGGGGACAAAGGGGGTGGCTGAGCCATTATCCTCCCAAATCATGGTTGCTGATGTTCCCTGCTCGTCTTCTTTGATGGATAGAAGTGTTTTAGAGGTGGCCCTGATGGGTTCGAGTGGTTTCCTTGTAAGTCTGGCTGGAGGTGCTGGTGTTTCAGGAGATGGTGATGAGGAGGAAGTGATACCGGCTGAGAGGGATAATCGGTTTTCTGCTGAAGGCATTCACGGATGTGGTGGCTCCCCTAGGAGGTAGACAGAGAAGGCTATTGAGATGGGCGTCTGGAAAGAAAATGTGGAGGATCCCTGTGCTATGGAACTGGGATGAGATGATATAACTGTCTTGAAGGTTAATGATAGCAGCGATGGATCCTTCCCAGCAGCTGAAGTTGTTGTGAGTGCTCCAAACAAGTCTCAGGTTGCAGCCTTGGCTGAGCCTGCTGTGGTGGATGTGCTGGTGGAAGAAGTCGTGAAGGAGGTATTGGTTGCTCAGGGCCTGAGGACTGGGGATGAGTGGAGCTTGTCTTCACCTGAGGAAAGGTCTATGGAAGAAGAGGAGACCGAGAGCCCAAGGATGCATTATACGAATTGGAATGATGCCCCTCTGGTTCTGTCCAAGTGTCCCGGTATGGGGGGACCTGACATGGGGCCTGGGCCTTCTCCTCCCTCAGACAGCACTAGCGGTGCTGAGGACCTTCCCAGTGCACAGTTTTTGAGCCCTCTTCCGGTGAATGCTGGTGATCCGTCCATGGACCTGCAGAGGGCTTTGGTCCTTCATGGTGTTCCCTCCACTGAAGATTGTTGTGTGCAGTTGCATGAGATGGTGTGGGTTGAACGGGAAAGGTTCTCGCTTGAGGGTGAAGCTAAGAGGCTTGGGGAGAGGTTTGTTGAGGCTGATTTCTAGATAAATGCTGCTAGGGTTAGGTCAAAGAAGGAACGAACCAGAGGAGGTGCTGAAACTTCTGGTTCAGAATGTAAGAAGGGGAAGGCACCATCGGCTGTCAATGATGGGGTCAATTGAGTGAAGTCAGGTGCTGAAGCTGGATCCAATTTCGCCCCTCCGAGGCGAAGGCAGAGGAGGTATTACTCTTCCCTCCCACGTCCCATGGAAACTAGGGCCTCTTCACGAGCTGTCAGACTTAATCTAAAGGTGAATAAGCGAGAGCGGCTCTCGATTTTTTTTGAGCAGGAGAAGGATAGGATGATGCTGCTATCCAAACTTGGCATGCAAGAGGATTTTGAGTCTGGATGGGACTCAACGGTCATGGGTGCTGAGTCAGATTTCAGTTTTTCTGGTGTGGGTGATGGCTTTGGTGTGGGTAAGGGGTATTGTGGTCCAGAGCTAGATTATTTTGGTGGTGACGTTGACTCATCCCCCTTGTGTACTTTTCTTTTTGAACTTTTTTTCTTTGTTGTTCTTGCTTTTTGTTTTTTCTTCATTTCTTTTTGTGGCCTTCGGGCTGAGGTCGTAAGGGGTTTTGGGTGTGGATCGATTGATCCCTCCCCTCCCTTGTCTGCAATGTCTTTGTGTCTTTTCTTTTAATAAATTTTTTGGGGGTGCCAGGAATAGCCTGGACCCGAGCCTTCCTTACCCTAAAAACATAAAAAAACCCAAGAAACCCTGAAATACTTTATAAACGTTAAAACCCAAAAACACTTTAAACCCCTAAAAACCTAAAAAATCTGAAAACCATAAAAAACACTAAACCCCTAAAAATCTAAGAAAACAATAAATACCAATAAAAACATTAAAAAAACCAAAAAACAATAAAAATCCTAAAAACGAATAAAAATAGCAAAAATACATTAAAAACATAAAAAACCTTAAAACCCTTTAAAACACTCAAAAATTCCAAAAATGATAAAAACTATAAAAATAATATAAATACCAAAATATCTCTAAATACATAAAAGACCCTGAAAAAAGCAGAGAAAACCTTAAAAAACTAAAACCACTTAAATCCTCTAAAAACCCTAAAAACACTAAAACTATAGAAACCCATAAAATACATAAAAACATCAAAATCCTTAAAATCCCTAAAAAACAAAAAAGATCCAAATAATGAAATAAAAATCCCAAAAATATTTTAAAACACCAAAACCTGAGAAAAATCAGATGAAAACCTTAAAAACATAAAAACTCATCAAACCCCTGAAAACCTAAGAAATTCTAAAAACCACATAAATAAAAACCCCAGAAATCATAAAGCCCATTAACACCTTAAAAACCCCTAAAATGCATAAAACCCAAAAAAAACACTAAAAAAACTATAACCCTTTAAACCCCAAATGAATTTATTCTACTATTCAAATCATAAAAACACTAAAAAACCCCCAAAACCCCAAAAAACACTAAAAAAACTATAACCCTTTAAACCCCAAATGAATTTATTCTACTATTCAAATCATAATAACACTAAAAAACCCGAAAACCCCAAAAAACCCAAAAAACCCAAAACCCCCCTAAAAATCATCAATGTCCCTAAAACCCATATAAAAAATAAAAATAGGAAAAATCCCTAAAAATAATGAAAAATTTAAAAGTGAATAAAAATCATGAAAAACCCTAAGAAAACCATCAAAACATAAAAACACCTAAAAACGTAAAAGACTCTAAAAACATAAAAAACACTGAAAACTAAAAAATCATAACAACCACAAAAAACCTTGAAACATCCGTCACTATTAAGTGAAAACCCTATGAAACCAAAAAAAATTAAAATCCCTTTAAACCCCAAAAAATTTGAAAAACTATAAAACCCCATTAAATCCCTAAAAAATAAAAAAACCTGTAAAAACAATTAAACCCTCGAAATAAACTTAAATCGTTAAAAAAACTAAAAACCATAAAAATCCTAAAAAATAAAAAATATAAAAAAAATAAAAAATAATAAAACCCTGAATCCCCTTAAAACCATAAAAACTTAAAAACACTTAAAACCCCAAAAACACTAAAAAACCCTAAAAATATTAATAACCTTGGCCACCGTAAAAACCACTAAAATCATCAGAAACTGAAAACCCATAAAAATTATAAAAAAAACTAAAAACACTAAAATATTCTTAAATCCCTAAAGTAATCTAAAACATATAAAAACCATAAAACCCTAAAAAAACTAAAAAAACACAAAAAATCTCCTAAAAACATAAAAAACGCTAAAACACCCAATAACCCCAGAAACCCCAAAAACCAAAAAATAATCCTAAAAAATCCATAAATATCCATAAAACCATAAAATTCCTCCAAAACCATAAAAAAATTCATAAGAAAACATAAAAAAATAATAAATTATTTAATACGCGTAAAAACCCTAAAAAGCTGCTAAAAATCCTAAAAACCCCTAAAACCCCTAAACACCCTTAAAACCCTCAAAAACCATGAAAACCATAAAAAACATAAAAATACAAAAATACCTAAAAATCAATATAAGAAAAAACCCCTGATAAACTCTAAAAATGCTAAAAAATATTAAAACCTAAAAAACACTTAAACCCTAAAAATATTAAAAAATCATAAAAACCTAAAACCCCCCAAAATGCCTAAAAACTCGGGAAAAACGTATAATACAAAAAACTAAAAATATATAAAAACATAAAAACTTTTAAAAACTAAGAATAACCCTAATCAAACCTAAAATCACGTTATACCCCTAAAAACCTTAAAAACCCTAAAACCCATAAAAACCATAATACTCTAAAAACCCAAAAAACCAAAAAAAACCCTAAAAACCCATAAAAATCCTAAAAACCCACAAAAACCCTAAAACCCTTTAAAACCTTAAAAATGGTAAAAAAAGTATAAATTCCTTAAGTCCTCTAAAAACTCAAGAAACCCTAAAAACCCCAAAGAACCATAAGACCCCTAAAACCCTAAAAATCCATTAAAACCCTCATAATCTTGAAAACCCAAAAAACCATAAAATTCTTTTAAATCCCTAAAAATAAATAAATACATAAAAACCCTAAAATGCATAAAATTCCTAAGAAAACATTAAAACCCAAAAAAACACATAAAACCCCTAAAAACAAAAAAATTAGAAAACACCTAAAAGTCCCCCAAAAACCTAAAAACCAAAAAAAATCCATAAAATCCATAAAAACCTTAAAACACCTTAAAAATCATAAAACAAATATCTAAAAATCCCTAAAAACATAAAAAACCCAAAATCCCTAAAACCCTTAATAATAACTTAAAAACCTAAAAATTATAAAAACCCATAAACCCCCAAAAAATCACTAAAAGACTATAAATACCCTGAAAAACCAAAAAACAATAAACAACCCAAAAACCATTAAATTTCATTAGAACACAAAAAAATTAATAAATACTTGAAAACCCCTTTAAAACCCTAAAAATGCTAAAGAAACTATAATAAACATGTAAAACCAAAAAAACTCAACAAATATCCTAAAAAAAACATAAAACCTTTAAAACCTTATAAGACCTTAAAACCCCTCAAAACCAACAAAATCCCTAAAAACAATAAATATCCCTAAAATCCCCAAAAAATCCCTAAAAACATAAAATTTCCTAAAAGCACAAAAAATCATTTAAGACCATAAAAACCAAAAACTAATGAAACCCCTAAAAACTCTCAAAACACTAAAAACAAAAAAAAACTCTAACAACCCTAAAACCCTAAAAACCCTTGAAAACATTAAAAAACCCTAAAACCCATAAAAACCACTAAAAAATACTTTAAATATTAAATAAAATTTAATCCCCTAAAAATTTAAAAAACTCTAAAAACCTAAAAAACCTATAAAACTAAAAAAACCCTTAAAACTCCCAACAAAATAATAAGAACCTTGAAACCATAAAAACACTACAACCCGTCAAAATCACTAAAAACCCAAAAAACCATAAAAACCAAAAAAACCTTTAAAATCCATCGAAAAGTAAAAGACCCCTAAAAACCTAAAAACCCCTAGGAAAACCATTGGAACCTAAAAAACCTAAGCCAATACAAACCTAAAAATTTTAAAAACAATAAAAGAAGCCTAAAACACCTAAAACACCTAAGAACCTCAAAATCCATAAAAACCATAAAAATCATAAATATTCTAAAAGGCCCAAAAAATCCCTAAAACTTAAAATCCTAAAAAAACCTAAGAAAACATTAAAAAATTAAAAAATATTAAATACCATAAAAACCTAAAAATGGTAAAATCATTAGAAAACTATAAATATGCCCTAAAACCCTAAAAATTCCACAAAACATAAAAACCCTTAAAACCCATAAACCCCCTAAAAACCCATAACACCTTAAAAACCACTTAAAGCCCCAAAAACATTAAAAACCAAAAAATGTTAAAAAAAACTCTAAAAAACATAAAAACCTAATAAACACAAAAAAACCAAAAAACCTGAAAAGCCATAAAAACCGAAAAAACTATAAAAAACCACTCTAATACTCAAAATCCCTAAAACCCTAAAAACCATTAAAATCCTAAAAATCGAAAACAATACATAAAAACGTTAAATACACTACAAATCCAATATAACCCTAAGAAATCCTTAAAAACAAAAAAAAATTAACACCCCTAAAAACATAAAAAATCCAAAAAATCAGAAAAAAACCCTAATAACCCTTAAAATCCAAAAAAATATTTAAAACTTGTAATAAAATTAAAAATCCCAAAACCAAATAAAATCTCTTAAAGCAACTCATTACTCTAAAAAACCCTTTAAAACCCCAAATTTTTTAAAAAACCCCTAAAAACCTGTAAAATCCTAAATACTCAAATAAACCATAAAAACCCGTAAAACCCATAAAACCCGTAAAAACCCTAAAACCCCTAAAAATCACTAAAAACCCTAAAAACCATAAAAATACTAAAATACCTAAAAATTGATAAACACTAATGATTCTGAAAAACTCTATGGACACATTAAAGAAAATAAAACACTTAAAACACATAAAAACCAAAAAATGCTAAAAGCCCAAGATTTCCCTAAAAGTCCTAAATTTGGGGGGATCCGAAATAACCTGATCCTCAAACCTTCCTTGCCCTAAATGTCCTAAAAAGAAAAAAACGAAAAAATCCATAAAAACCATTATAAATCCATAATAACTGACTAAATTCTCTAAAAATTCCAAACCCCTAAAACAATAAAAAAACTCTGCAAAACATTTAAACCCCCAAATCTCCTAAAAATCCCTAAACCCCAAAAAAACCATAACAACCATAACAACCCCTTAAATACCTCAAAATCCCTAAAAACATTTAAAGCACATAAAATTTATAAAAAATTCCAAAAATTCACTAAAATACTAAAAAACCCTCAAACCCTTGACAACTCTGAAGACACCCATAAACACCGAAACACACACAAATCATCTAAAAATATAAAAAACCCCTAAACCCCTAAAATCCTTAAAAACCATAAAAACCCAAAAAAATTAAACCACACTAAAAAACCATAAAAACCCTAAAAACCATTACAAACTATTTATACCCCTAAAATGTTTTAAAAATAAAAAAACATTAAAAACCCTAAAAACACAAAAGAACCCTAAAACCCCTAATCACCATCGAAACCCGAAAATCCCTAAAACTATATAAAACACCTCAAAATCCATAAAAACCATTAAATCCCAAAAAATCCCAAAATTTCCTAAAAATTTAAAAAACCCTAAAAACTATAAAACATCATAAGAAAACCTAAAAAACCTAAAAAACCTTAAAATTTTAAAAAAACCTAAAAAACCTAAAAACCTAAAACCCTCAAAATTTATAACAACCCTAAAAACACATAAAAATTGCAAAAAATACTTGTAAATCTCTAAAAATTTTAAAACCCTGAAAAACCCTAAAACCCATAGAAAACCATAAAAAAATAAAAATACTTAAAACATCTAAAAACCTAAAAATTCTAAAAACGCAAAAACATTAAAAGTCCCTAAAATCACTTAAAAACATGAAAACCTCTAAAACCATAAAACCACAAAAAACACATAAAACCCTAAAAATTACTAAATCAAAAGACCACATTAAACCCCAAAAATTTTAAAACCCCTAAAATTCCATAATAACTCAGAAAAAATAAAAAATACATAGAATCCCAGAAAACCTTAAGACCTTCAAATCCATAAAAACATTAAAAACCCATAAAAATCCTAAAAACCGTAAATAACCCTAAAAATGTAAAAAAAATTCAAAAACCTTGAAAACCCCCTATGAAAACATTAAAACCCTCGAATGAAAATGAAAACCCATAAAACCCTTAGAAACCCAAAAAACCAAAAAACCAAAAAACACTAAAAAATCCTAAAAACTGTCAAAATCACTAAAAACCCTATAAAATATAAGAAATACAAAATATGCCCTAATTTTTCTAAAAAAACCCTAAAAACCCAGAAAACTCAAAGAAAACACTAAAAGCCGAAAAACACAAAACCCCCAAAAAAACCTAAAAATGAAAAATCCCTAAAAATCCCTAAAAATCCAAAAAAACCTTAAAACCCTAAAAATCCTTAAATACCCGAAAAACCATAAAAATAATAGAAACGACTTCAAAACATAAAAAAAATAAAAAATGAAAAAATCTTATAATATCATAAAAAAAATAAAATTAAAAAACTCCCTACAAAACCTTAAAAATGTTAAAAAAAACCCTAAAAGACCATGAAACCCTAAAAACCTTAAAATCCATAGACACCAAAAACCCTTAAAACCCTAAGATAAACCCTTAATGACCCTTATGAAATCTAAAAATCCTTTAATCCTCTAGACACATTAAAAAAATCTCAAAAACCATTAAAACCTTAAAAACTCAAAAAAAAAAACACATAAAAACCCCAAAACTCCCCAAACAACTCCAATGACCATAAAATCCCTAAAAATCGTAGAGCCCCAAATGCCCTTAAAATCACTAAAAATGAAACAAAAACTATAAAAGTCATATAAAGACCCTAAAATCCCTAAAAACATAAAAAAACATAAAAAAATTGGAAATACATAAGAAAACATTAAAACACAAAAAATGTACAGCCACAATTGAACCTAAAAAACGCTAAAACCATAAAAAACCACAAAAACCTTAACAACAGACCAAATCCTTAAAACAGAAGTAAACTATAAAAAATCTAAAAACCCCCTAAAAATCCCAAAAATGTTAAAATCGCTAAAAATGTAAAAATACCTAAAACCCATGAAAAATCCATGGAAAACATTAAAAAACAAACAACACTTAAAACCCTTAATACACCTAAAAAAATGGTAAAAGCCCTAAAAGACCCTAAAACGCTGAGAAACCATAAAAACATCAAAACACTAAAAAAATAATAAATCCCCTAAAAATCAATCAAAACTATAAAACCCATTAAAACCCAAAAAATGTTAAAAAACACAAAAACCCATAAATAAACTAAAGAATGAAAAAACACCTAAAACCCTCAAACCCTGAAAAATTACTCAAAAGAATAAAAACCCATAAATATCCAAAAACTAATTTAATTTCTAAAAAAAATAAAAAACTATCCCACCCTAAACACCCATAAGAAGACCTTAAAAACAAAAAAACACATAAAACCTCAAAAAATCCTACAAATTCTATTAACCCTAAAAAACCCCAAGCCTTAAAATCACAAAAAACACAAAAACTCTAAAATCCTTAAAATCCCAAAAAATATAATGAATCCAAAAAACATTAAAAAACCCTATAAAAAACCAAGAAACATAAAAACACATAAAACCCCTAAAAACCATAAAATCAATAAAAAACCCTAAAAAGAAAAAACCACTAAAAGCCGCTAAAATCCACAAAAATCACTAAAAACAAAAAATCCTAAAACATTTAAAAACCCTAAAACCACTAAATACTCTAAAAAACCTATATACCCATAATAAAATTTAAAAAAATATAAAAATATTAAAACCCCTTGAAGAATCAAATAACCCGAAAACCCAAAACAAATCCATAAAAACCCAAAAACATCAAAAAACACTAAACCCCTAAAAATCCATAAAAACCCTAAAAACCATAAAAGACCTAAAGAATACCTAAAAATAACTAAAAATGAAAAAAACTCTAAAACCCTATAAACCCCTAATAAAAACTTCAAATACTAAAAAAACTAAAATCCCTGAAAAACTAAAAACACTAAAAACCATGAAAGCAGAAAAAACCCAAAAACCCCTAATATATTTCAAAATAACTAAAAACCCTAAAAAATCATAAAAAACATAAACATCCCTAAAAAATCTGAAACACGAAAATAAACCCATAAAAAACTAAAAAAACTTAAAATCCTCAAAACATTAAATATCCAAAAATTGCCCAAAACCCCTAAAAGAGCCTAAAACCCCTAAAAATCATAAAACCCCAAAAAATAAAAAAACCTTAAAAACCTTAAAACCCATAAAAACCATAAATGCCAACAAAAATATGAACACCCATTAAAACCATAAAATTATTAAAAATATCAAAAACCCTTAATCCCCTAAAAAAAACCTTAAATCTCCCCAAAAATGATAAAATCCCTAAAACCCTACAAAACCATAAATGCCATCAAAATCCTAAAAACCCATAAACATCCTAAAAAATACCTAAAAACACCAAAACATATAAAAATAATAAAAACTTTCAAAAACCCCAAGAATACCTTAATACCCTTGAAAAACATAAACCCTTGAAAATAAAAAAACACTAAAACCCCTAAAAACCCTCAAAATACCTAAAAACCCTAAAAATAATAAAAATCTTAAAATAGCCAAAAATCCCAAAAACATTAAAAACCTGAAAAAATAAAAAACACTTAAACCCCATAAAAACCTAAAAAATGATAAAATCATTAAAAAACCTATCAAATCTAAAAAACCCTAAAAACATTAAGAAAACCCAAAAATCTATTAAAATTATAAAAAACCCTAAAAACCCAAAACCCCCTTTAAACCCATAAAAACACAAAATATCACCAAAAACTCTAAAAACCCTTTAAACACTCAAAAAAATTAAAAATCTCAAAAAACATTTCAAAAATAAAAAAAAACTAATAAAACACAAAAAACCATTAAATAACTAAAAACACTAAAAATCTCTAAAAAACCTAAAAATCCCTAAAACCCTTAAAAATCCAATACAAAATCCCTAAAAATCCAAAAAACATAAAAACATAAAAATCCTTTAAATCCCCAATAAAAACATTAGAAACAAAAAAACACTTAAAACCAATGAAAAACTGAAAAAGATTAAAAACCTTAAAAACCCACAAAAAAACTAAAAATTTATAAAACCCCTAAAAACCCATAAAACCCTAAAAATGCATAAAACCCTAAAAACCCATAAAAATCCTAAATATCCATTAACAATCTAAAAATGATAAAGAAAATAAAAATACATAAAAACCCAAAGAAACACTATAAAAACTAAAAACATTTAAAACCCTTAAAATCCTAATAAATGCTAAAATCCATAAAAAATACTAAAGACCCTAAAGCCCTAAAAACCAATAAAAGCATACAACCCCTAAAATCCTTAAAAACATGAGAACCCCATAAAAACCCATAAAATCCACTAAAACTATAGAACCTATTTAAACTCCTAAAAATGTTAAAAAACAATAAAAACCCATAAAAACCCTTTAAACCCCAAAAAATCTTTAAAACCCCATACAGCCCAATAAAACATTAAAAATCCTAAAAAACATTTAAAACCATAAAAATATGAAAAAAATCTCTAAAAAAGTAAATAACCTTAAAATATTGAAAAACACTAAGAAAACCGGAAAAACCAAAAAACACATAAAACCCCCTAAAAACCTTAAAAATTAAAAAACCCATAAAACATAAATATATAAAAACCCATAAAAAATATAAAAAATCAATAAAATTACATAAAAAGGTAAAAATATCTAAAAAACCTAAAAACCGTAAAAACACTAAGAAAACCATATAAACTTAAAAATACTTAAAACCCCTAAATTCCTAGAAAACTGTAAAAACCCTCAAAGTCCATAGAAACACTAAAAACCCCTTAAAACAATAAAACACCTAAAATCATTAAAAAACATAAAAAACCCCAAAACCAATTAAATCAATAAAATGGTTATAGACTCTAAAAAATAAAAAACCATAAAAAATATAAAAACGTCTAAAACCCAAAAAACCATAAAGCCCCTAAAAACACAAAAAACCTTCAAACCCCTTGATATTTCAAAAAACCAAAAAAGACATAAAAATACAAAAAACACTAAAAATACCTAAAAGCCTAAAAACCTAAAAAAACTAAAAAACCCTAAGAAAACAATAATAACCCAAAAACACATAAAACCCTTAAAATCCTAAAAAACATTAAACCCCCTAGAAACCCTAGTTACCCCAAAAAAATAAAAATACCAAAATACACTAAAAACTATAAAAATCATAAAAACTGTAAAAATGAACAAAAACATGAAAACCATTAAGAAAAACATAAAACTAGAAAACACATAAAATCCTTAAAAAACCAAAAATCCCAAATAATCTTAAAATACCCTAAAATACCATAAAACCATAAATGCACTAAAACAATAAACAACCCGAAAAAACATAAAAACCAAAAAATAACTAAAACCTCAAAAAACCATTTAAACCCCAAAAAATGTTAACAAAAACCTGAAAAACTATAAAACTCTAAGAAAACTCAAAAAAGCACATAAAACCCAAAGAACCCTAAAAACCCTTAAAAACCATAAAATCCCTAAAAACCATAAAAACTATAAGAAAATAATAAATCATAAAAACACCTAAAAATACTAGAAATGAAAAAAAATTTAAAAGAACCTAAAACACCTAAAAAATATGAAAAACTTCAAAATCCCTAAAAAACCGAAAGACCATTAAATCATGCAAAATCCCTAAAAATTTCTAAAGACATAAAAAACCCTTAAAAGGCTTAAAAATGATAAATAAAACTCTAAAAACCCATAAAACACAAAAAAGTCTAAAAAACACAAAAACACCCAAAAACCCATAAAAATCGTAAAAACCTAAAAAACCCCTCAAAATTACTGAAAACCCTAAATTCCATAAAAATCCAAAAATATACCAAAATAATCACTAAAAAATAAAAATAATAAAAATTTGAACACCCTTAAGATAACCATAAAAACATAAAAACACTTAAAACCCCTTAAAATGCAAAACACGCTGAAAACCCAAAAACCCCTAAATAACCCTAAAAATACTAAAAAACATAAAAATCCTTAAAACCCTTAAAAACCCCTATAACCCATAAATACTTAGAACCCCACTAAAAACTCGAAAAACTCATTAATCCCCAAAAAACGAAAATACCCTAAAGGTCCTAAAAACCATCAAAATCCCTAAAAACCCAAAAATTTAAAAACCCAAAAAAATCCCTAAAAACAAATAAAGAAACCTCAAAAAAGAAAAGAAAACTATAAAAACCTAATAAAATTAAAAACCCTTAAAACCCAGAAAAATTATTACAACCCTAAAATACACTGAAAATATTAAATCACCTAAGAACTTTAAGAAAATCTAAAAATCCATAAAACAACTAAAAAACCACAAAAACTCTATAAAACCATTAAAACCTAAAAGACAATAAAAAACTCTAAGAAACCTTAAAAACTCAAAAAAAAATTAAACAAATCCTTGAAACCCTAAAGAACCATAAATTCAATAAAACCCCAAAAAAACCCTAAAACCCCACAAAATCCCTAAAACCCTAAAAAAATATAACAATCTTATAAAATCACTAAAAATATAGAAACACCTAAAACCAATGAAACCACTATGAAATCATTAAAAACCTACAAAAACAAAAAAAAAACCCTAGAAACTGAACAATCACTAAAATCCCTAAAATCCATAACACCCCAAAAAACCCTAACACTCTCAAAATCCCTAAAACCTCTAAAACCATAAAAAATATTATTAAATAGCAAGAAATTTATAAAATAGTAAAAAACACTAAAATCAATGAAAAACATATAGAGCATTAAAAAACAAGAAACACATAAAACTCCTTAAAATATAAAAATGATAGAAATCATAAAAGACACTAAAAACGCAGAAAAACCCAAAAAACATTCAAATCACTTAAAAACATCTAAAACCCTAAAAACACATGATAAACCTAAAATCCCATTGAAAACTCCAGAACCATTTAAACCCATAAATTTTTTAAAAACCTCTAAAAACCTTAAATCCCCAAAAATTTCATAAATACACTAAAAACCCAAAAAAATCAATAAAACCCCTAAAACCCTAAAAACCCTTAGAACACTCAAAATCCATAAAACCTTCAAAATAATAAAAATACATAAAAATACCAAAAAACCCTAGAAATGTAAAAAATACAAAAAACCGTCAAAACCATGAGAAAACCATAAAACCTAAAACACTTGAAACCCCTAAAAACCTAAAAATGTGAAAAACCATTAAAAACATTAAAAAGACCCTAAAAACCCCTAATACATAAAACCCATAAAAACTCTTAACCCATAAAAATCCTAAAAATTCACTAAAAATAATGAAAACACATTAAACCCTTAAAAATGTTAAAAAACTCTAAAAACCATAAAACCCTAAAAATTAAAAAAAACCCATGAACACTCAAAATACATAAAACCAATAACACCATAAAAATCATGAAAATATCTAAAAATTTGTAAAAACATAAACAACCCTAAAACCCTTAAAACCAATAAAAAATGAAAATAAACCATAGAAAACATAAAAACCCTAAAAATACCAAAAAATACCCCAAAAACTCAAAAAAACCACTAAAAAATATAAATCTCCTAAAACCACAAAAAAATTTAAAAACCTATAAAAACACTAAAAATACATTAATAATATAAAAAAATTAAACCCCTTAAAAGTTAAAAAAAACTCCAAAAAACCATAAAAATCCTAAAAATTTAAATAACCCTAAAAACCCAAAAAAAAAACAGAAAAAACAGAAAAAAAACCTAAAACCTAGGAAAACCCTCAAAATCCCAAGTAACAATTAAAACCCATAAAATCCTAAAAATACTCACAAATCGATAAAAACATAAAATCCCCTAAAAATCCTAATAAAACCTTTAAACCCTAAAACACTTAAAACAGATGAAAACCTTAAAAACGATAAAAACCCTAAAACCCCATAAATACCTTAAAACCCTCCCATAAAATCTTAAAAACCCCAAAATACACAAAATTTATATTAAACCCGTAAAAATGACAAATAAATATAATTATCCTTACAAACACTGAAATATAAGAAACCCAAAAATACAAAAAAACATAAAAACTGTAAAAACCCAACAAATAAACAAAATGCATAAAAACCCTAAACACCCATATAAAATTTAAAAATACCAAAAAAATATAAAAATGTAAAAAAACCATAGAAAACCATTGAATCCTAAAAACACTTAAAATTTCTAAAATCCATAAAAAAATTTGAAACCCCTAAAAACCTATTAAAACTCTAAAACCCTAAAACCCTTGGAAATCCCAAAAAACTCTAAAAACCATAATAATAATAAAATATATGAAAAAATACCTAATGAAAAAAAACTGTTAATAATTGAAAACCCCTATAAAAACCTTTAAAAATATAAAACAATTAAAACCCTTAAAAACCTAAAAAGTGTTAAAACCCCTTAAAGACCCTAAAACCCCTAAAATCCATAAAGTCCCTAAAAATGCCTAAAAATAATAAAAAAACTATAAAGACCCATAAAAAATCACAAAAAGAATAAAACACTAAAACTCCTAAAAACTTTAAAAAAAATAAAATACCTTAAAAACCTTAACAACTAAAAATGATTAAATCGCCCAAAAAACAAATAAAAACCCTAAACACCCTTAATGTCCCTTAAATCTTGAAAAACCCATAAATCCTTAAAAAACATTTAAAAATCAATAAAAATGAATGAAATCGTAAAAAACATAAAAACCGTATAAAAACCTTAAAAACCTTAAAACAGATAAGACACCAAAAAACCTTAATAAATGATAAATCCCCTAAAACCCAAAAAACCTAAAATCCCTTAAAATCCATAAAACACTAAAAATCATAAAAATATAAAAAAACCTAAAGATACCTAAAAATGTAAAAACAACTAAAAACTCTAAAAAATATAATAATAAAAATGAGGCTTTGGAATCAACCATTAAAAAAATGATAAGAACCCAAAAGACCATAAAACCCCTAAGAACCCTAAACCTAAAAAACCTCATAAAACCTCTAAAAAATAAAAATAAAAAAAATATTGAAACTTCTAAACATGTTAAGAACTCTAAAAAACCATGAAACCATAAAAAATACTAAAAACCCTAAAACCCTTCAAAATCCGTAAAAACCATAAAGACCCTAAAAACCTTTTAAACCCACAAAAACTAAAAAACTCGTAAAAACCACTATAGACTTGAAAAACCCTTTAAACCCCTAAGAACATTCAAAAACTCTAAAATCCAAAAAAACTAAAAATCTAAAAAAAATAAAAACATAAAAAACCATAGAAACCATAAAAATAATAAAAACCCCAAAAATTCCAAAAAATCCCTAAAAACCCTAAAAATATAAATATCATAAAAAATCCCTAGAAATCCCTTAATAAAAACCCCAAAAATATGAGAACCCCTTATAAAATGTTAAAATTTAAAAAAAATAAAACCCCTAAAAACCTAAAAAATGCTAAAATCCCAAAAAACCCAAAAAAAACACCCAACACCCTTGAAATCCCTAAATACCATAAAACCCCTAAAATTCCTAAAAAATCCCAAAAAGTACCTAAAAATTTAAGAAAACCAAAAACAATATAAAAACCCCTATGAAAACCATAAAAACATAAAAACACTTAAAACCCCTAAAAAATGTAAAATCATAAAACCCCTAAAAACCATAAAATCTCTTAGAAATAATAATAAACCCTAAAAACAAAGAAAACCCTAAAACCCACTAAAACATTAAAAAACCTTTAAACCTCTAATTTTTTTTTAAAACTATAAAAAACCTTAAAACCTTAGAAACTAAAAAACTAGAAAAACCTAAAAAACCCATAAAACAAAAAAAATACTAAAAACACTTAATCCCCGTAAAAACCCACTAAATCTCTAAAACCTTAAAAACCAAAACACCCTAAAAGTCCAACAAATCAACAAACATGTAAAAAACCTAAAACCCAAAAAAACACTAAGATAACCTTAAAACCCTAAAAAAATTAAAACCTCTAAAATCCAAAAACACTAAAAATCATAAGAATCCTTAAAAGCCCCCATAATCCCTAAAAATCCTAAAACCCATAAAAATCATGATAAATGTAAAAACCCTAAAAACACTTAGGAAACATTAAAAACACATATACCCCACAAAACCATAAAAATTATAAAACCACTAAAAGACTATAAAAACCATAAAACCCCAAAAACATTAAAATCCCCAAAAATTTATAAATAACCACTAAAAACTCTAAAACCCCTTTAAACACCTATAAATATTAAAAAAACTCTGAAAAACATTAAAACACCAAAAAACACAAAAACCCCCATAACCCCATAAAATGATTAAAAACCCAAAAAATCACTAAAAACACACACAAAAATATAAACACTAAAATTGGCCTCAAAGTCTATAAAAACATAAAACCTATAAAACCCCTAAAAACCCATAAGAAAAACCATAAAATCCTAAAAAACACATAAAACCCCTAAAAACCTAAAAACCTAAAAAATGTTAAAAAAACAAAAAACCCTAAATTCCCTAAAAACCACAAACCCCTAAATTCCTTAAAAATATTAAAACACTTTAATGTCACTAAAAGCTCTAAAAACCCTTCAAACCCTTTAAAATGTTAAAAAACTCTAAAAACCATAAATCCACAAAAAAACTAAAAAAACACTAAGAACCAAAAAAACCATAAAACCCCTAAAAAGCCTAAAAACCTTCGAAATCAATAAAGACTCTAAAAATTATAAATATCGTTAAAATATATAAAAATGTAAAAAAAACCTAAACCCTGAAAACCCCCTAAGAAAACCATTAAAACAAAAAACTAGTTAAAACCCATAAATTCCCTAAAATGCTATAAAACCACTAAAACCACAAAAAACCCTAAAACACCACCAAAATAAAAATATAAAAAAACTATAGAAATAATGAAAAATCTACAAAAATCACTAAAAATATCAAAACCCAAAAAACTATGAAAACCCGAAAGAAAACCATAGAAACCCTAAAAAACATAAAGCTACAAAAAGATCTTAGAAAACTAAAAAGCCTAAAAGAACATAAAACCCTAAATCCCTTCAAATCTATAAAAATACCTAAAAACATAAAAATACAAAATAACCATATGACCTTAAAAACTATTAAAAACTCAAAAAACCCTTTAAACTCCTTGAAATGTTAAAAAATGCTAAAATCCTTAAAAACTCTCAAAAACTCAAAAAAAACACTAAAAAATCCTAAAAATTATTAAAATCAATAAACCACAAAAACAATAAAAATCCAAAAAAATCCCTAAACATCTCTAAAGATTTGAAAAACCCTAAAAACCTTACTAACCCTAAGAAAACCATACAAACCAAAAAATACTTAAAACCCTTATAAAGCCTAAAAATGGTAAAACGCCTAAAAATAATAAGAAACCCGAACACCCATAAAAACAACGAAACCCTTAAAACTATTTAAAAATTATAAATTCCCATAAAAATGACAAAACCTAAGAAAAACTATAGAAAACATTTATACCACAAAAAATGATAAAAACTATAAAAATTATTAAAAACCCACAAAAACTCAATAAAACCCGAAAAACCCAATAACCCAAAAAACCCTAAACCACTAAAATCAATAAAACAATCAAAATTCCTAAAATAAAAAAAACCAAGAAAATCTAAAAAAAATCCCTAAAAATGAAAAAAAACCTAAATAAACTTAAAGACCCTAAGAAAACATTAATTCCCTAAAACGGTTAAAACCCATAAAAACCCTAAAACCCTTAAAAAATCCATACACACCATAAAACCCCAAAAAAACCAAAAAAATATCTAAAACACTTAAAACCCCTAAAAACCATTAACATATCAAAAAACTATTTAAAAACTATAAAAATCCTAATAGCCAAAAAACCCATAAAGCTCTAAAAACCCTAAAAACTCTAAAACCCCCCAAAATCCTTAGAATCCCTAAATCCCCATAAAAACATTAAAAGGCATAAGAAATCCCTAAAAACGTAAGGAACCCAAAAAACCCTGAAAACCCCTAAGGAAACATCAAAATCCTAAAATCGTTAAAACCCCTAAAATACATAAAAATTTTAAGAACTCTAAAAACACATAATAACCAAAGAAAACCTCAAGATATATAAAAATCCAAAAATCATAAAAATCATAAAAAATCCATAAAAATCACTAAAAACAAAAAAAACACTAAATCCATGAAAAAACATAAAAAACATTAGAAAACCTTAAAGACCTAATAACACTTAGAACCCCTAAAACCTAAAAACTATGAAAACCCTAAAAACATTAATAAACCCAAAAAACCATAAAAATTCCAAAAACCTAAAAAACCATAAAAACCCCAAAAACCTCATAAAACCCAAAAATCCACTAAAAACATTGTAACCCTTTCAACCATTAAAAATTTAAAGACACTCAAAAAAACTTAAAAATAATAAAGATATTAAAAACCCTAAAACCCCCAAAACCCCTCAAAAACCCTAAACCCCTCAAATTCGACGGACCATAAAACCATAAAAATCCAATACAAATCCCTAAAAATCCATAAAAATGTAAAACTACCTTTAAAACCTTGAAACACCTATGGAAACCTTCAAAACCTAAAACACTTAAAACACCTAGAAACGAAAAAAACTCTAAAGAACTTAAAAGACCCAAAAAATCCTAAAACCCCTAAAACCAGAAAACCCCCAAAACCCTCAAAGACCTAAAAGTCCCAAAACAATTCTACAAACCAATAAAACTCTAAAAATACTTTAAAACCATAAAATTGTTTAAAAATTAATATATCCCCTAAAAACTCAATAATTCCAAAATCATAAAAATCCAAAAAAAACAACAAATCCCTAAAATCCTTAAAATTTATAAAAATCACTACAAATCATACCAAACAATAAAAATATGTAAAAATTAATAAAAATACCTAAAAAATTTAAAATCCTAAAATCACGAAAAAACAATAATAGAACTAAAAAAATGTAAAAAAGATATAAAACCCTTAAAACCTAAAATATTAAAAACCCAAAAAAACCAAAAACCAATAAAAAATATAAAAAACACAATAAACCTAAAAAATTAAAAACTCTAATCCACAAAACCCCCAAAAAAATCACTAAAAATCATTTAAAGACATAAAACATGAAAAAATATAAAAACCATTACAAATAAAAAAAACTAAAAAACCAAAATGAACCAACAAAACCATAAAACCCCTAAAAACCCAAAAAACACACAAAATCCCAAAAAACTCTAAAAAAATCATAAAAAGCCATAAAATTCCCAAAAAATGATAAAAACCCCTAAAACCATGAAAAAACTTATGAAAATATTAAAAACATAAAAATTCTTAAAACACCATAGAAATCTAAAAAATGCTAAAAATAATAAAATATGGTAAGAAGACTATAAAACCCTAAAAACCGCTAAAAACCATAGAATTCAATAAAACAATAAAAACCCCTAAAATCCATAAAAACTATTAAAATCCTTTAAACCTATAAAAACATTAAAAACACTAAAATACCTTAATACCATTAAAAATAAAAAAAACCTAAAACCCCCAAAAATACCCCATAATAAATATAAAAACCATAAAAACCTTAAATCCCAAAAAGGCAAAAAAATCATTAAAACGAACTAAAATACTTGAAAAAATTAAAAAACATGAAAACCCTTAAAACCTAAGAAACCCTTAAAAACCTAAACACACATAAAACCCTGAAAAAACCTAAAAATACTTAAAACCCTAGAAAAACTAAAATACTAAAAACCCTCCAACTCCCTAAAAACCCTAAAAATCCATAGAAACCCTTAAATATCGCAAGAAAACAAAAAAAATTTATAAATCCTAAAAACCCTGAAAAACATTTAAGAAATTTTAAAACCTTAAAACACTTAAAACCCTTAAAACATAAAAAAAACTAAAAACCCTAAAATATCCTAAAAACCCGAAACCCCTAAAAACCTAAAACCCCCTAAAAATATAAAATAACCATGAAACCCATAAAAACAATTGAATACTAGTAAAAACTATAAACAAAATTTAAACCCCTAAGAATGTTAAAAAATATAAAAATACTAAAACACCAAATAATTAAAAAATCCTAAAACTCAAAAAACCAAAAAACCAAAAAACCAAAAAACCCCATAAAAGCCAAAAAAATCCCTAAAAACATAGACACTATAAAAATCGTAAAAACACAAAAAATCCTTAAAAACATATAAAAACATAAAATCTTTGAAATCCCAAAATAAAACCTTAAAAACTAAAAACCATTAAAACCACTAAAAACATAAAAAATGATAAAAATCCAAAACCCCTCAAAATCCCTAGAAACTCTAAAATAAACTAAAAATTATAAGAAATACCTAAGAATATGTAAAAACGTAAATAATCGTAAAAACCAGGAAAAAATCTTAGAAAAAATTAAAAACCTAAAAGCAATTAAAACACCTAAAAACTGAAAATATGCTAAAACCCTCTAAACCAATTAAAACCCTCAAACCCAATAAAAAAACTAAAACCCAATAAAAATATAAAAACACTTTAAAACACTAATAATGTTAAAAAACTTTAAAAATCCTAAAACACATAAAATTCAAAAAAACACCGTAAAAACCCCAAAAAAACCAGGATATCCAAAAAAAACCCAAAAAACACTTAAATCCCAAAAAACATAAAATAATAAAAATTATTAAAATCCCTAAAAATCCGGAAAAATGTGGATAACCCTAAAAACCCAAAAACCTAAAGAAATTATTAAAAACAAGAAAACATTTAAAACCCCTAAAAAGGTAAAAACCCCTAAAAGACACTAAAACTCCAAAACCCCTAAAAACCCTAAAAAATCCTAAAAACCAAAATAAACCATAAAACACTTAAAACCCTTAAAAACCAATAAATAAATAAATATATATATATATGCATTAAACCTGTTAAAATAGTTAGAAAAACTCCAAGACACTATAAAAACCTAGATAAACCATAAAACCCAAAAAACCCTCAAAATAACCCATACTACCACTCAAAATAAAAAACCCTACAAAACTATATAAAAATCCCTAAAATTATAAAAAACCTAGAATAAAAAAAACATGAAACCCATAAAAAACCTAAAAAACAAAAATACCAAAATAAATCCTAAAAACCCTAAAAATAGAAAACCCTCAAATCACTAAAAACAATAAAAACTATAATAACCCTACAAAATCCCTAGTAATAATTTTGCAATTAAAACCCCTAAAAACCCAGAAAACCATAATGAAAACCTTAAAACCAGAACACACTTAAAACCACTAAAAACCTAGAAATTCCAGAAACCCAGTGACCATAAGTACCCAAAAACCCCCTAAAGACCATAAAGACCAAAAATCACCTTCAAAAACCATAAAAAGTAATAAAAACACTAAAAACCAATAAAAACTCTAAAAAACCCATAAAACCGCTAAAAAAGATAAAAACCAAAATAACCAATAAAAACCCTAAATACCTAAAAATCCCAAAAAATACCCAAAATTCCTAAACCCTAAAAACCACAAAAATACCAAAAAAAATACCTAAAAATCCATAAAGATTTAAAAAACCTTAAACCCCTAAAAACCTGAGAAAACTATAAAAATATAAATCACTTTAATGCCCTAAAAATCAAAAAACCCTGAAAACCCCTAAAAATACTCTAAAACCCCTAAACCCCCTAAAATCAATAATAAACACAAAACCCTTAAAAAAACTAAAACATATAAAAAAACCTAAATAACCAATTAAATCTCTTAAAACCCTTTAAGCACCTATTTTTTTAAATACCACTAAAAAACTTTAAAACCCAAAAAAAGATAAGAAAACACTGAAATCCGAAAATCCCTAAAACCCTCAAAATCCCTAAAATACATAAAAACCATAATAATTGTAAAAAATAACTAAGAAAATATTAAAATTTACAACACCCTAAAAACCTAGAAAAATATTTAAAAACCCTTAAAAAATAAAAATGCATAAAACCCCTAAAAACATAATTTTTTTTTAGAAACTCTAAAAAACCATAAAATATCCTAAAAATCCGAAAAACCATAAATCCCCTAAAAACCATAAAAATCCTAAAAATCCTAAAACCACTAAAAAAATATTAAATCCCTTTAAACTCATAAAAACATATAAAAATATTAAAATACTCTAAAAATCTAAAAAAGTAAAAAAAACCATTAAAACCAAAAAACCAAAAAACCCTAAAAACCCAAAAAAATGCTAAAACCCCTTAGAATACCTAAGAGCACTAAAAACCATAATAATCTAAAAAAATCATCAAAATCCTTAAAAACATAATATATTATAAAATCACTAAAAATGCATGGAAAACCATAAAAACCTAAAAATTATTAAAAACTATAAAAAATTATAAAACCCATAAAAACCATAAAACCACTAAAAATCATAAAAAAACCCAAAATATATATATAAAACCTAAACCATATAAATACTCTAAAAACTCTTTAAAACCTAGAAACCATAAAAACCCTAAAGATCTAAACAAACCCTAAAAGCACTCAAAATCCCTAAAAACATAAAAAATTTATAAAAAATCTAAAATTCCCCAAAAAGACATAAAACAAAAAAACATTGGAAAAATAAAAAATAAAACCATAAAAATATTAAATCATTTAAAACACCTAAAAACTGAAAAAATTGTAAAAATCCTAAAAGACCTTAAATAACCAAAAAACCTTAAGAAACCAAAAAGAACCATAAAAACCCTAAAACCCTCTAAAATTATAGAAAACCATTAAACCCATAAAATTATTAAAAAACTATATGAAACCTTAAAACAAAAAAAAATAAAATAAAACCCTAAAATAATAAAAACTCACAAAACCCACAAAACCCCTAAAAATCCTTAAAAACCCTACAAAACCATAAAATTCCTAAAAAAAGGAATAAAAATACCTAAAAATGTAAAAAAATACTAAAATACCTAAAAACACAATGAAAACATTAAAAACATAAAATCACTTAAATTCCATAAAAACCTACATAAAAAAACCCTAAAACCCTTAGAAACCCCCAAAATCCCTAAAACCCTAAAACCATAAAAACATAATAAAGACAAAAAAATCCATAAGTAAAAAACCCTAAAAAATCCTAAGAAAACCGTAAAACCAAAAAACACTTTAAAACCCTTAAAACCTAAAAATTATAGAAACCCTAAAACACCATAGAACCCCCAAACACCCCCAAAAACCAATAAAAACTCTTACAAGATTTTAAAGCCATAAAAAATCATAATAACCATAAAAACCCAAAAGAAATCTGAAGCCCCTTTAAACCCAAAAAAACATTTAAAAGGTATAAAAAACAATAAAACTTCCAATCAAATACCCTATAAAACAATAAAAACAAAAAACCCCTATAAAAACCTTCGATATCCCTAAAACACTATAAACCATAAAAATTAAAAAAATCGCTAAAGATGTAAAAAACCCTAAAAACTCTAAAAACCCCAGAGAAGACCTTAGTGGGGAAAAATATACTAATCCCCAAGATAATGGTGAACGCTTGAATGGAAATTCTATTAAGCTATCACTATAGATCCAAGAAACCTCTACCTCACTCACTAAGGAAGGAAAGTGATCCAGGAAACCTTTACCTCACTCACAAAGGAAGGAAAGGAAAATATAAAATCCTTTATCCCTCACTCCATCCTCTCTATAAAATCCCTCACTATCATCTGGGTTTGGAAAATCCACTTCATCTTCTGAATACCAAGATCATTACTCTTCTCCCAACTTTGAAGGGTTCATATCAAAAATAGTTTTTCCATGGGAACAAGAAGAAGAAGGTGAAGAGGAGTAAGAGTAAAAG
Source organism: Viscum album (assembly GCA_963277665.1). Lineage (NCBI taxonomy): Eukaryota > Viridiplantae > Streptophyta > Magnoliopsida > Santalales > Viscaceae > Viscum > Viscum album. The sequence goes on from OY728127.1 coordinate 1,960,402,477, forward strand.
AATTTAGTTAATACCCTCCATCATTTTAGTAGGGTGTATATACAACCTTTGATGAACTTTGGGAAATAAATATAGGTATGAAGGAAGATCCACAACCCATCCTAATTAGTTCATCTATGTCATCCGAAGAGAAAGAGGTATACCCTTCTTGGGAATGTTTTTTTAATGGTATATTGATGACCTGGTGGTTAAATGTTAGCAACTATCATATGAACCAATAGATCTAGAAACTATTTTTAACAAATTTAAACAACAAAATATGAAAATAAACCCCTTAAAATGAGAATTCATAGTTTCCTTAGGGAAATTCCTCATCTTTGTTGAATTCCATAGTGGCATCGAAGTCGACCATGAGAAGATAAATGATATCCTTGGAATGTCAAATCCTCAAAAACTCACTGAGTTGATAGTAATTTAATGAATCATTGACTGTATTTAGCAATTTATATCCAACCATGTATGAATGTGTTTTCCATTTACATGGTTGATGAAAAAATGGGTTGGATATCAATGGACTGATGATTGTCAGGAAGCATTCGATAGTCTTAAGAAATATCTCTTAAGCCTGCCATTAATATTAATGTCTGTAGAAGGAATAATACTAATTTTGTATGTGACTATCCTAGAATGATCACAAGGTTCCTTCCTCGCATAGAAGAATTAAACTAGTTGTGAAATCAACCTTTATTATCTCATCCATATCACAATCAATGCAGAAACTCATTACTCAAATATCGAGAAAAGATGTTTGGAACTAATATTTACTATCAAAAAATTGAGGCACTTCCTTTAACATCATAAGTTCCATTTGGTATCTCATAGAAACTGACCTAGATTCATTCTCAGACATGAAATTTTGACCGGATGTCTATCAGAGTGGGAGGGCATCATGTAGAAGTTTGGCGTCCAGTTCATTCCTTAGAAATCTATCAAAGGATAGGCATTAGTTGATTTTTGGGAAGAGAACCCCTAAAAAAATGACTTCACTTGATACTGAAATTTCAAATGAAATGTTTTTCTCAATTTAAGAAGACCCTCGGGTCTGGTAGATGAATTTCGATGCTGCATCTAGAAAATCGACATGAAAAGGGATGGAAGACCCTAAGCTCAATAAAGTGGGGTTACGTTATTTACACCTATCTCCAGCAAAGGATGTACTGTCTTACTCCTTCCAGCTATTGGAAGGGTGAGAAAACAATGATGTATAATACCAGGCTCTCATTACTAGACTAGAGATAACACTTCAAGTATATGTAAAACACATGAAGATAAAATACTATTCATAAATATTCATCAATCAAGTCAATGGTGATTATACTATCCAAAAGAAAGAGTTGATCCCCTTTTTAGAACATATCAGAATACTAATGGAAGAATTGCCCTTGAAAATGGCATTAAATCACTACTTGATACAGTATCTGGAGCTAGTAGATATGAGTTTTTCTTTGAAAATCCAGAAGCACTAACTCTATGGTGGGAAGTGTGACATATATACCGATCACAAGATCCTAATGTATATATTCACATAAAAGGATCTCAACATGAATCAATAGAGATGTTTAGATCTAATTAAAGACTATTAATTTTCTATTCACTATCAACTTGGAATGTTGAATACGGTAGCTGATGCTCTTAGTAGAAAATAACCTTCTACTCTATCCAAGTTTCATATTGAGAAAGACACTATCTTCCTAGATACGACAAGGATGGATTTGGAAATCATAATGGTATGAAATAAATCTTACCTTTCCCAAATTATTTTCCAACCATCTATCTATGTGATTATTAAAGAGGCACAAAGGGATGATCTGAAGTTACAAAACCTGGTGAATCAAGTAAAGGAAGGGAAACCACAAGAGTTATATATGAATTATTATGGTATGATTCAGTTTGGAACATGGATTAATGTTCCATCATCACTTGGGATAAAGAAGGATGTATTTGATAATTCACATAGCTCGCCTTTCTCTATCCATCCTAGTATCACCAAGATGTATAGTGATCTTTGAGAAAACTTCTAGTGGGAAAACATGAAGAAGAATATTTTAGAGTATATCTCAAGATAATTAATATGTTATCAAGTTAAAGAAGAGTAAAAAATGACCAAATAAATGATGTAACCATTTCTTTTACCCTTGTGGAAATGGGATAATGTCACTATGGATTTTTTCCCCGGTCACCTAAAGACATACAAAATAAATATTGTGACATGGGTTGTGGTAGACTGACTCACCAAGTTTTCCCACTTTATCTATATTCAGGAATATATCTGACATGAACAACTTGCAATGATACATATGAAGGAAGCGGTGAGACTGCATGGGGTTCCACTGTCAATTTACTCTGATCATGATCCAAGGTTCACATCTAAATTCTTGATGTGTCTTCAACATGTTTTGATAACTGAATTGAATTTCAACATGGATTATCACCCCCAAACCGATGGAAAATCTAAAAAGAATATTTAGACAATCGAAGATATGTTAAGAGACTGTTATTTATAATTAAAATGTAGATGGGATCATCATATCCCATTGGTTTAGTTCTCATACAATAACAGATTCCATTCGAGTAGTCAAATGCCTCCATATGAAGCTCTTTATGGAGAGCGATGTAGAACTCCAACCTGTTGGGATAAAGTTGGAGAAAGAAAGATACTTGGACTTGATCTTGTACAAGAGATGATTGAGAAGGTTTAATCCATCCAACAATATATCAAATATTCTTAGAGTCAAAAAAAATATCTATGCTGACAACCATTGAAGGGATTGGGAGTTTGACATTGGAAATAAATTATTCCTTTGAATATTACCATAGAAGATATTTGTGCGGTTTGGAATGAAAAGGAATATATGTTGAGTCAATAAGGTTGTCTTATGACTTATCAATTCCTTATGGTTTTATGTTTTGAAAATCACAAACAATTTTTCTTAAGTTCCGAATTTTTTATTCCATTTTACTTATAGTCTTGTCATTCAATTATACTTACAGAATTCTCATTCCATTATACTTATAGAATTATCATTACGCTTACCTACAAAAATATCATTCTATTATACTTGCAGATTTTTCATTCCATTTTACTTAAGGATTTGTCATTATGATATATGTTTCATTATGTTTTACTTACATCTTTAATAGCATGGTGTACATAATATTTCGATGTATTGATTTACTTAATCCAACGTGATACCATTTTTATGATATCTACACTCATAAAAATGTCATGTTTTTTTATGACACCAATACCGGTACAAATTTCATACTGTTTTTATGATACTAGTAAAAATTTCATACCGTTTTTATGATATCAGTACCCAAAAATAGTGATACCATTTTTGTTTTCTCAATCCTATTTTTATTTTCATAAGAATCCATTTTCTAAATAATATTAGAGTTTTTTAATTTATCATTTTAATATTATCGGATTCTAAGTTTTCTTATACATAACATTTACCTTAAACATAAAATCGTTTCTTTTACATGAAATTATATCGTACAATCTGTTAAAAATTAACCGCATTCCATTTGACACGTGTCCAGGTCCCTCCGAAATTTGAGAAAAATATGACCGTAGGAGTGGAGCCAACCGTTGAGAATTTTTGCCTATAAATACATGTTTATTTGAATGAGCCATAGGGGACTAAATTTATAGTTAATAGAAAATGAATCAAAGCTTGTGAAGTGATTTCTAGAGAAAGGGGCTCTTACTACTCTCAATGCATCATGCAGATTCTATGAAAAACATGTTCAGGCGTGAACAACTTATTCAGACATGATTTGTGTGGACTCTAATCATGCTGAACGTGGGATTCTGAGTTTGGAAGACAGAGGTTCCAATTTCCTTCTAAATCAATTGTTTGTGGGGATAAAAATATAGATACCGATCTTCGGATTAAGGACATACCTGGTTTTGGGTAAGACAGACTTTCCTAAAATTATAAATCAAGGAACCTTTATCCAAGGTTTTTAGATACCCATCTCTTTAGGTTAAAATAAACATATTATTACTTGTATTCTATTTCTGGTTTTTTATTACTTATACTTTCTAATTCTAGTACTATGATTATATTAAATATTCTATACGCACAAAGGTAGAATCTTTCTTTTAAGAAATTCATTCTTATATTTTTATTTTAATGTTGTAATGTTTAAGAAAATATTTTTTTAATAGGGTTTGTGAGTTTTTTTTAACTTTGTCAAACTATGTTTTCTTAAAGTCAAAAGTTAACCTTAAGAAACATATTTTTTTAATGTTAAGAAAAATTCTTTAAGAAAGTCTTATACCAACTTTAATGGTTCCAAAGGAATTTTTAAAGTATACAATTCACCACCTCTTTTATTTGAGCATCCCATTATACTTATTTGATCCTACAATTGGTATTAGAGGAGGTCTATGAAATACTTATATTCACCTATAAGTTTTGGTTCTTATGTTATCATTGTTCCCAATTTTTTTCTGCTAACAAGTTTTTGTGGAAGGAAATTTTCCTTTAGTATAGCAGGAATTCATGTTGGATCGCTAGACAATCTCAATACTACTAGACCACCGATTTTCTATGGAAGTGATTATGATTAATGGAGAGAAAAAATGAAGACCTTTGTGATAAACACTGGTGTAGACAACTACATTATGTTAACTATAGATTATAATATTCCTGATAAGTAACAAAGAACCTTCACTAATCTAGAAAAGGTGGAATACTAGATAAACATTAAGGTACGAAATACATTACTTTTTTTAATGACATGAAATATATATAAAGACAAATTTCATCTTGTGAAGCTGCTAATAGTATTTGGAAGAAGCTTTAAGTAACTCACTTTGGAACTTCTAAAGTCATTGAAACTAGAATAGCCATGCTCAGAGCTGAATATCATGGTTTTTTCTTATGGAGAACCCATATGTAAGGTACAACAAAGATTCATGACTATTTTTAATAGCTTACAATCTATGGTTGATAAAGGTTTAGATGATGATATTCTTATAGACAAGATTATAGACATCATGCCCAACAAATGAAAATCAAAGAGGATAGCTATAGTTGAGAATAAGAAAGTTACTCAGATTTCTCATGATGAATTATTTGTAAATATTATCCAACATGAAACCATAATGAAGAGAGATGTTGATAATATTAAGAAGAATAATGGAAATATAGGTGTTTCTTTTATAACTACATCAAATCATATAAAATCCAAGAATCCTGAGAGAGTTTCAAGATCTAAATATAAGAAGGTTGTTATTCAATATGAATCTAGTGAAAGTGAAGCTTTAGAAAATGAGTTAGAAAATATTGCTCGGAGAATGAACAAGATTGTTGTAAAAAAGAAAATTAAATATAGATACAAGAATAAATATGGAAAAGAAATGAAATATTGAGAAGTTACATGCTATGAATGCAAAAGAAATAGTCATATTAGACCCAATTTTCCCTTGCGTAAAAAGAGAGAGAAGAAGGAAATGAATTCTAAAAGGAAAAAGAAGAAGTTCTACAGATTAAACAATTTAAAATTCATGAAAGCTAAAGACATTTGGAGTTCTAGTGGTGGATATTCTTCTGATGAATCTTCTAAATATGAATCTTCTGAGGAAAATAATATTGGTCTAATAGCTAGAGATCCTTTTCAAAATTTTTGTCTTATGGATAACGTACGAACTACTAAATCCTTAACCTATATGTCTTTAAGTGAAAATTTTCTTAATAAAGATTTTTCTTCAGATGAAGAATCCACTTCATTAGACAACAATAATGATTTTCCTTCCTATGAGGATGTTTTTAGATTTTCTATGTTGCATGAAATTTAAAACTGTAAAGTTTCTAAGAAACTTGAAAAATAAAATTCTAGAAAATTTATTTTAACAAAATAACTTTTGGATCTTACCAATGATCTTGATAAGAAAAATTATTTTTTAGTAAATATTTTTAAGAAACATGAGGAAGCTAATTCTGAGAAGGGTAAACTTTCTAAGGATTTTAAAAATCTATTTTTAGAAAAATATTCTTTATAGAATAAACTTAACTATAAATATATTATTCTAGAGGATAATAATTTAGTTATGAGAATAAAATATGAAATATTTTCCTTGATGAATCTTCTGGAAAATTTTACTTCTGGTAAGGAAAACATTGACAGGATGTATTCTCAGATCTGACCTCATGGTAACAATCAAGGATTATATTATTCTCATGAAAAAACAATTTTTAGAAACAATTATTTTGTTCCTACAAGAGCTCCCTTTTGAACTAAATGTCAATGTGGTGGAAATTGGAAGAAGAATTATTCATTGAATAATGTCCAATCCCTTGGGTTTCAAAAAGATTACTTTTCTAAACAAATGTGGATAGCCAATAATTTTTTATCTAACAATTCTAGATCCAAGAATGTTTGGATTCTAAGAACCTAACTCTTTCTTTTTCAGGATAACGAAGGAAATACCAACAATATATATTACATGGATAGTGGATGTTCTTGGCACAAGACTGGTAACAAATACTATTTCAAAAATATTTTAAATACTAAATGTGGAAAAGTATCTTTTGAGGATAACCCTCAAGGAGAAATTGTCAATATAGGTAACATTATTCTTCTTGTTAAATCTATTATTTCAAATGTTATTTTTGGAAAAGGCCTTAATCAAAACCTCATTAGCATAATCCAATTATGTGATAAATTTTACCTTGTGAATTTTTGAAATGATAAATGCTTAGTTAAAAATTCCAAGGATGATTTTATTCTCTCCACCCTTCGACATGAGAATGTGTACACCTTTAACGGAGAAGACCTTAGTAGTCAAAATATACCTTGACTTAGTGCATTTAAAGATCAATCATGGATTTGGTATAGAATACCAGGACACTGTAACTTAAGTAATCTTAGTAAACTTTCTATGAAAGATCTTGTTAAGGATCGACAGGAAAATAGGATTGATTCTATAAAATTATATGATCCTTGTCAATATGGTAGGAAACATTAATATAGCTTTAAATCTATAAGTGAAGTTTCAAATTCTAATTACTTACAGTTAGTATACATGTATTTATTTGGTGGAACACTAAATAGAAGTATTGGAGGAAAATACCATGTGTTTGTTCTATTTGATGACTACATTATAATTACTTGGGCCAATTTTCTTGTAAAAAATATGAAGCTTTTTCTTATTTCAAAAAAATTAGAGCTCAAGTTAAAAATAGGAAAAATCTACCATTGATAACTATTCATAGTGATCATTATGGAGAATTGGATAATTCAGACTTCGAAACTTTTTATAGTAAGAAAGGTATTGCTCACAACTTTTCATCTCCACAAACTCCTAAACAAAATGGGGTTGTTGAAAGAATAAATAGTATTATTCAAGAGATGACTGGAACCATGTTGAGTGAATAATCTATAGCTAATCATTTTTTGGGTAGAAGCTATAATTACTGATTGTTATACTATAAATAGAGTTCTAATAAGACCATTTCTTAAAAAACACCCTATGAATTATAGACTGGCCGAAAAAAAGAAGTGTCTTACTTCAATGTTTTTGGTTTCAATGTATTCATCTTTAATACAAAATATTATTTACATAAATTTTCACCCAAATATGATGAAGGAATTTTCTTAGGCTACTCTAATAATTCTATGGAATATAGTGTTTTTAATAAAAACACTTGCACTTTGGAAGAAACTATACATGTTAAATTCGATGAAACTAAACCATTTTTTCAAACAACCTAAACTTATTTCTGATATATATTCTAAAAATGATCACCAACATTTGATAGAAGATCCTTCAGTTAAGGAAAATGTTCAAGAAGACATTTCTGAGACATTTACTCCTGAATATTTTCTACCCTATATTGATGAACATGTTTTTCAAAATCCAAGTCAGTTGTTACTTAGGGATCATCCCAGTGATAATATCATTGGTAATGTTAATCAACTAGTAAGAACAAGAAGTTTATTTAGAAATGAAGTTGAACATTTTTCTTTTTTCCCAACATGAACCAAAGACTCCTAAAGAAGCCTTGGGTGATGAAGATTTGATAAAGTCTATGCAAGATGAACTCAATGAATTTGTAAGAAAATAAGTTTTGACCTTGGTTGGAAAACCAAAGGAAACTACTATTATTGGAGTAAAATGGGGTTTTAGAAATAAATGTTATGAAAATGGAATTATTGTTAGAAATAAGGAATGATTAGTTACTAAGGGATATAATAAACAAGAAGTCATAGACTATGAAGAAACCTATGCTCCGGTAGCAATACATGAATCTATTCATATTCTGTTATCCTTAACATCATTCTTTAACTTAAAAATTGATCAAATGGATGTGAAGTGTGCTTTCTTCATTGGTTTTTTATAGGAGGAGGTCTATGTAGATCAACCCCTTATTTTTTAAGATAAAAAATATCCTAATCATGTTTACAAATATACCAAATCTTTATATGGAGTTAAACAAGCCCCTAGAGCTTGGTATGATAGACTTACACGATTTTTGCATCAAAATAAGTATATTAAGGGAACCGCTGATCCAACCCATTTTTTTGAGAATGTTAACAAAGATGTCTTTATTATTCAAATTTATGTTGATGACATCATATTAGGATCAACTCAGCAATCCTTAACTAATTCCATTGTGAATCTTATGAAATATGAGTTCAAGATGAGTATGATGGGGGAGTTAACTTTTTTCCTTGGTTTTCAAATTTCTCAAAAACTAGAAATAACTTAAATATATCAACATAATTATATCAATGAAAATATTAAGAAATTTGGTTATGACAACACTAAGAGTATAAGTACTCCTATCGGAACTTCTAATACTCTTCATATTGATGAAGGAAGGGAACCTGTGGATCAAACATATTATAGAGGAATGATAGGAAGTTTACTTTACCTAACATCTTGTCGACCTGACATAATTTTTTCGGTATGCTTATGTGCATGATTCCAAGATAATCCCAAAGAATCCCTTTTAATGGCTGTAAAAATAATTTTTTTCTATTTAATAGGAACATTAGATTTTGGACTATTTTATTCTTCGGGAAATGCTTTCGAACATAAATTTTTTTTTATTCTGAATTTGTGGTTGTAAAATGGATAGAAATAGTACATCACGAAATTTTCATTTCATAGTAGATTTCTTAGTTTCTTGGTCTTGCAAGAAACAACATTATGTAGAAATTTCCACTACTGAAGATGAATATGTTGTAGCTGGAAGTTGTTGTGATCAAATGTTATGGATGCAACACACACTCATAGACTATGGTATATGTTTTACTAAAACTCAAATAATGTGTGATAACACATGTGCCATTTCCCAAAGTAAAAACCATGCATATCACTCTCGTGCAGTGCACATAGATATTAGACATCACTTTCTTAGGGATCACTCACTTAAAGGTTATATAATTCTTCAATTCATCAGAATACAAGAACAACATGCTGATATCTTTACAAAACATTTACCTTCTAATAAATTTTAATACATTAAATAGAAGCTGGGAATTATCTCTATAAGATAATCATTCATATATACTTCTTGTTTAAACCATCTCTAAACATTAAATTACTCTTTATTTTAGGGGGAGTACATATGCTTGTTTATTTTATTTCTTTCTCTTTCAATAAGAAAATTTCCTTTCATTAAGAGAATTTATCATTCTTCAATTTTTTTACATATTTATATTTGGAATTGAAATTATTAGAATTGAACTGCTCAGAATTGAAATTGTGGAAATTGACATTCTCAGAATAGAAATTCTCGGAATCTAAAACTTCCAAGAGAATTATTATAATACCGATAAATTATTCAGAGTATTCAAAAAGGTACATTTTCTTATTCATTTGTTTCTAATTTTAAGTTTCAATTGTTGGTATTTCAATATTTTCAATTCATTGTTTACTTTACCTCAAAAGATCAGAATTCATATTTTCTAAAATCATCCTCAACCATTAGATCATATAAGTTTATTTTCAGCCAATTGATTATCTTATGGGAGTTGAAAGATTATTGATATATCTATATAAGGGGTTCTTTTTTTATAAGCACCACACCATCTTATCAGATCTCTGTGGAAAATATATATTACCTTTAAATCCTATGTTCTGTTTCCTTAGTTTGTTTCACTCCGAATGTCTCATGAAATCTCAGCAGATCAGATGTCGATTAGCAAGAAAATAATGGATTGGTCGATCTTTAGGGAAAGACTGGTATTCCCTAACTTCTTTTCAAAACATGAATCCTAAATTTCTAAGGTCATAAGAACTACATATGGGAATGTGTATGTGTGGCTAAAGAGAAAAGTTAGAATCCAGTTTACCCTGATCTAGTCATACATTTCTATGAATATGTTACATTCTTTAAAAAATATGGCAAGGATATGTTCAAGTTTAAATGTTATGGAAAGGATTATATAGTTGCTTATAAGAACGTGACAAATGTTCTCAAGATACCATATATAGGAGAGGCTATTTTATGATCTCACATACTTCCCTCGAAGGAAGGTTCTTTTGAAAAAGAAAATGCTCTGGATTAACTTGGTCTTATGTATTTTAAGAATCCAAAGATTACAAATCTTACAACAAATCACAAGCTGGTAGCTCTCTAGATGAAGGTTTTCCTTATTCCATGAAAAGGCGATAAGGACTCTTTAAAGATATCTTTTTATTATACTTTCTTTTCAATGTAAGGACGATCAATGTGATCAAGTACATATTTCTCACCATACATGTCGAAAAAGGAAGAACCATCAGGTCTCAGATACTCATGTATCCGGAAACTATATCCAGGATAATCGTAATATGCCTTAAAGAGCTAAATATCCTTTTCCAATCTGTCTTTAAGATGTTTAAGATTTTGTTGCTCAGTGATGATACTAAAAGGAAAATAAAGGTAGATTTTTTAATGAAATCCAATTTTTTTTGAAGAAATGGTTGTCCAGAACAAGGTTAATGTTCCATACTCTTCAAAATCAGTACCTTAGAAAAGGAAACGTGAAGAAATAAGCTTACCAGCACTGGTTCCGGAAGTTCTGGTATCAGCACCTCCTCCTGCAGAGAAGCCAAAATCCTATTCTGATGAAATGGTTGCAAAATGGAGAGAGATGGAAACTACCAGAAAGGAAGGTGGTCCTTCCTTAAACTTAAACCCTTTATAGGCTAAGGCCTTAAAAATAAAGCAAGCAAAAAATATATAGAGAGAAAAGAATGAGAAGATCTTGAAGAAGAAATCCTTGTAAGATCAAGTGTGTCCGTATTTACTGAAAGATGTAGAGAATAAATCTCAAGAAGTACCAAAATCTCAAGTTATTATTTAGAAACAGGTTACCACTCCAGAAATCTAGAAAGTGAAGAATGTATTAATAAAATCAGATCCTTTTCAATAAATGGAAGATAAAATCTTTCAAGAAGACAATGATGATGTTTTAAGGGATGCAGAAGATTAAATTGGAACTCCTTAGAGTTTAACTTCTAAATATGTTTCTGAAGATCAAGATATTGAAGAAGAAGTTAGAGTTGAAGGTGAAGAACATGTCAAGATTGAAGTGGAAGAATAAGAGAAAGAAGATTCTGAACAAAAAAGTGATGAAGGGGAAGATATCTAGAAATAATAAAGATAAGAAATAACAAAAAAAGAAGAACTTGAAGGGGAACAAGATTAACAGGGAGATATTAATGTTATTCAACTGTCATATGAACGAACCCCAGTTTGAAATCCTATCAAAGGAAAGAGTGTTTTGTTTACCTCATCTAAAAAAGACACACCTCAGAAGTCTTCTAAAAGGATAGAGAAACCAGATTCCTTAACTCTTAGAGGAGCAGAGAAATGGAAAGATGATTCTGATTTTGAATCCGTGTCCTCTGTTGAGCATTATTTTGTCAAGTCGTCTCTTAGAAAGTTGTTCAGTAGTATTGTGATTCTTGTAAATATAGATGCTTGAAGTCAAATGATGCAGGAGACCCTGAATCAATAGACAAAATCTACCAAAACTCTTATGGACCTGGTGGTCAAGTAAGAAGCGGACATTAGTAATATTTTGATTGATTATAAATCTCAGAAGGTGACCAGTAAGTATGCCTTTAACTACACCAAAACCATCAATGTAGAGCATAGATAGTTCAGTGAATTTATAGATTCAACAAACATAGCATTTAATACCTATTAATCCAAGTTCAACAAATTCAAGGCATCCATTTCTGAGAAATTTATCCAAATCAATTCCATTACCCAGTGTGTAAGCAATGAAAAAAAATTCAGAGCTGAATTAGTGAAAATGTTGGCCTCTCAAGAAGATTCTATTAAAAATCAAGATAATAGAATAAAATATCAAGAAGAAAGGATCTTGTCCTTACAAAAGAATAACCACAATCAAAAGATATTATTGAAGAATCTTTAAGAAGATCATACATAATTGAAGAAACTTAATGCTTTGATAAAGAAAATTTTGTCTGAGTAGAAGAAGGATGGATGATATTTTTTCTTAAATTCTGATGTTTTGTTGTAAACTAAACTTTACTTCCAAAATTTATTTAAGATTTTTCATAAATATCTTTCATTTGTTTTCACATGCATGTTTTCTTAACCATACAGGTACACTTTATACGTATCCATTCCTTTTTGAAAATCACAAAGAGGAAGAATTTATTTGAAGGAAGAATTTAATGAAGACTCCAAAGGGGGAGAATATATTAAGGGGGAGTATTGTAAGAAAGAAAACCTATGTAAGGGGGGTTTCTTTTTAAGAAGAAATGTTTATATAAGGGAGTATATTTCTTTATGAAAGAAAATTGGATGCTAAAATATGATCCTTGGGAAACATAACCTATGGGGGAGTTATTCACATTCATCCTAAATCTCATTAAAAGTGAGAGATAAGTTTTCATACTTGTTTATCAAAGTCAATATATTTTTCCTTATCAAAGTTGTTTGTTCTTTCCATAAAGGGGGAGATTGTTCAATCAATAAGATTATCTTTTGACTTCGCCATTCCTTATGGTTTTCAGTTTTTAAAAATTACAAACACTTTTTCTTAAGTTCTGAATTTTTCATTCAATTTTTCTTATAGTTTTGTCATTCCGTTATACTTACAAAATTCTCATTCCACTCTACTTACAGAATTCTACTTATGTTTACCTACATAATTCTCATTCTATTATACTTAAAAATTTTCCATTCCATTTTACTTACAGATTTTCCATTACGAAATATTTGTCATTATGATTTACTTACATCTTTAATAGCATGATATACATAAGATTCTGATGTATTTATTTACTTAAGCCTACATGATACCATTTTTTATGAAATCGATACTAGTAAAAATTTCATGTTGTTTTTATGATATCGATACCATTACAAAAGTGATACCATTTTTATGATATAGGTACCCAAAAACAGTGATATCATTTTTTTCTCAATCCATTTTTTATTTTCTTAAGAATCCATTTTCTTTATAATGTCAGAGTTGTTTAATGTATCATTACAATGTTATCAGATTCTAAGTTTTCATATATATAATATTTACCTTAAACATGACATTGTTTCTTAAACATGAAACGATGTCGTACAATCTGTTATAAACTAACCATTGTCTGTTTGACACGTGTCTAGGTCCCTCAAAAATTTAAGGAATATATGACCATTGGAATGGGGCCAACCATTGAGAAGTTTTTCCTATAAATACGAGTTCATTTGAATGATCCATAGATGAATAAATGAAAAGTTAATATAATAGTGATCAAATCTTGTGAAGTGATTTATTAAGAGAGAGGCTCTTACAACTCTCAGTGCTTTGTGTGGATGTCGTGAGAAACTTGTTCAGGAATGAACAACATGTTCAGAATTGCTTTTTGTAGACTCCAATCATGATGATCTTGGGCTTCTGGGTTTGGAAGATAGAGGTTCTTATTTCCTTCAAAATTGAAGGCCTACGGGGATTTCAAGACAAATACTGATCTTTGGATTGAGGGCTTACCTGGGTTTGGGTAAGACATAATTTCTTGAATATATAAATCAAGGAACATTTATTCAAGGTTGTTGGATACTCTTATCTTTGGGTTAAAAGAATATTATTGTTTCTTGTATTCTATTTCAAGTTTTTTTATTCCGCTGTTATTTTTAACTTTGTTAAAGTTAGAAAATATAACATTCTTATACATTCTAATTCTGATACTTTGATTATATTAAAGATTCTATACACTCAAAGGTAGAATCTTTATTTTAGGAAAATCATTCTTATGTTTTTATCTTAAGGTTGTAAATTTTAAGAAAACATTTCTTTAAGAGGGTTTGTGAATTTTGTATAACTTTGTTAAACTAAGTTTTCTTAATGATAAAATATATCCTTAAGAAACATATTTCCTTAACGTTAAGAAAATTTCTTTAAGAAAGTTCTATACCAACCTTAAAGGTTACAAAGGAAATTTTATAGTATAAAATTCACCCCACCTCTTATATTTGAGCATCTCATTATACATATTCGATCCTACAAGATAATCCCACGGTACATTGGACCCTTTTAGATCCATGACCGCATAAGATTAGTGGCCTATCGGTTTTCACTTCCACCAAATATAGATCAAGTTCATGATGGGTTTCACGTATCACTCCTAAGAAATTATATACCATATCCCACACATTTACTTGAATCAGAGGTGGTATAGCAGAAATATGGTCTCTCTTATTAGAAGAAACTAGTAAAGATTCTGGACTGAAGAGATAAGGTTCTACGCAAAAAATAATACACACCTTGTCAAAGTGTTGTGGAAGAACCATATATATGAAGAAGCATCTTTGGAACTGGAGGATGTGATGAAGATTACTACCCTCACCTTTTTATGTAAAATCATATTTCATGGGCGAAATTTCAAAAGGGGGGAGGAAGAATATAACAACCGAAACATTTATCAGTAAATTTTTTTCTTTATTTTAGTAATATCATATATTATAATCACATAAAATCACATTAGGAAAAACAATGCCACATCAAGCTTAAATGAACTAATAAATTCTATATGAGCTTTATGAATAATTTTTCCACTTCTGTGATTTGAATTTTGAAAATCTAACATACACGGTTTTGATCAAGAAGTTGTTTGGAGTCTAATGGGACAAACATAATTTTTGGTGAATATTAATATACCATTATGAATAGTAATGTTACCCTTATGAATAGTAATATTACCCTTATGAACAGTAAATTTTCCAAGTGAATAAGAACCTTACAAATGATAGTATAAAAAAATATCCATCCTATAAGTGATAATATGATATAATAATATTATAGTGTTAATATTTTTGTATGTCATGAAAATTTAATGATTAATTTAATAATTTAAAATAAAATTTATTTTCAAAAAATGTATTCATAAAAAATTATTTTGATGTATTATGATTATATAATAATTTTATGATACCTTAATTAATTTTTCAAAGTGTAAGAAAAGTATTTTTCATTTTAAAATTTTTATTTTTAAAGTAATTTTGGATTTTAATTAAAAATTAAATTAATCATATTTAGAAAATTATTTTTAGACAATTCAATTCATTTTTTAATTATATACATCAAAAAATGGTTAGTGAGGATGTTTGATATTTTTATGAAATACTTTAATTTTTTGGTGAATAGTGAAATTCTATAATTTACAAAATATGCTAAATAAATGAATTTTTGCCTCATGATTGAGTCATGGATGATATAAATGTCCATTGGATAGAGCTAAGATTCCATATTTACTATATTTAGTCATTTTTTGTCTTTATGGAAATTAATAAACTAATTAATTAAATATTAGGAAAACACTCATCCCCTCCACTATAAATAACACACCTCACAACCTCATTTCCTCACACCTCTCAAACTTCATGACTTGTCCCAATTCCATCCAAAACTATTACTTTGAACCTCCCACACGTATGAGAGCTCTTTGTATCATTATATTTCCAATCCTAAGTTCCATGAGGAGGATCTCCAGAGGAGAACTCAAGAGGTAATTTTTCTCTCTCCCTTTTCTTTCAAATTCCTTTCAAATTTCATTTCTTTCTTCTCTTATCATAATCTTATCTTATCCAAATTCCATGACAACTCTAGTATGATTAATAAACTAGTATTCTATCATGTTAATGAAATATTATTCATTATACTCCAATCTCTCTCTATATTTATTAAAATGATATTGTCGCCTGTGATGTGTTAATTTACCTACATCTTGGGCGATGCACCTCCATTTTCCTTCAACACATTCAAGGATGTTAATAAAACCATTAAATGGTTGAAAATAGATTTTAATATTTATTTTGTAACCCATTTTATGTTTTATAGACAACTTTTATACATAATACTAAATGATAAAACAAAACATGTTCGTTGTGATCCAGAAACCACCCAAATTAAGCTAAAACAATCATCATTAAATTTCAAATAATGATTCATTCTCATAGTATATAAGTAAATTTATTATAACATCATTTAAACTCCTAGGATATCATTAATAACATTTAATTTCAATTATGTATGTTTATCCATGATCTACAAGAATTTCCATTCATGTGTACAATTAAACTGTTCAGGAAAACTATGAAGAAGAACACTCCCGAAAAATGAATTTAAACTCTATAACTCATCCAAAGGCCCCTATAAGAACATAATAAAACCATAATGAATCAATTCGGTGTATAAAAGGTTATTTAAGGGTTAATTAATGAATCTAATGTTATTTTACATGAAATTAATGTGAATAAATTTTTCGAACACAAGGTAAGGGGAATTTATTAAGTTATTTTATGGGCCTTTAGATGAGTTATAGAGTTTAAATTAATTGTTTGGGATTGTTATTTTTAGTTTTCATGAACTGTTTAATTGTACACATGAATGGAAGTTCGTGTAGAATATGGATAAACATCCAAAATTAAAATTACATGTTATTAATGATCTCCTTGAAGTTTAAATGATCTTATAATGAATTTTTTTATAAACCATGAGGATAAATAATTAGTTGAAATTTAATGATGATCATTTTTGGTTAATTTGGGAAGTTTTTGGATCACAATGAACATCTTTTGTTTTATCATATAGTATTATGTATAAAATTTGTTCCCATAACATAAAAGGGGTTACAAAATAAACAATAAAATATTTTTTCAACCATTTAATGGTTTTATTTATATCCTTGAATGTGTTGAAGGAAAATGGAGGTGCATCACCCACGATGTAGGTAAATTAACACATCATGTGAGATGATTTAATTTTCATAAACAGAGAGAGAGAGAGAGAGAGAGAGATACAGATAAGAGTAAAATGAATAATATTCCATTAACATGATAGAATAATAGTATATCAATCATATTGGAGTTATCGTGACATTTTAATAGGAGAATTTGGGGATAAGAGATGAAAAGAAATAAAATTTGAAAAGAATTTGAAAGAAGAGAGAGAGAGAGAAAATACCTCTTTAATTCTCCTCTTGAGATCCTCCTCAGGGAACCTAGGAGTAGTATTTGGATGATAAAAAGAGCTCCTGGAAGTGGGGGAGGGGATAAGAAAGTCATTTTGTCAGAATTTGGAGAAGTATATAAGCTTGAGAGGTGTGAAGAAATTTGGTTGTGAGTGGTGGTATTTATAGTGGAGGGGAGGGGTGTTTTCTCAATATTTAATTCATTATTTTATGAATTTCACTCAACAAAAATAATAGTGATGATTTCATGACTAAATACATTAAATATGACATGTTAGTTTGAAACAATTTCCACTTACATTATCCATGACCCAATCATGATGCAAAAATTCATTTATTTAGCATATTTTGTAAATTATCGAATTACACTATTCACCAATAATTAAAGTATTCAGAAAAATCTAAAAAATTGTCCCTAACCATTTTCGACGTATAGAATTCAATAATGAACTCTATTTTATAAAAATAATTTTCTAAATATGATTAATTTAATTTTTAATTAAAATCATAATTTACTTTAAAAATACAAATTTGAAAATGAAAACTACTTTTCAAACACTTTGAAAAATTAATTAAGTTTTCATAAAATTATCATATAATCATAGAACATAAAAATAATTTTTTATTAATAAATTTTATGAAAATAAGTTTTATTTTAAATTATTAAATTAATCATTAAATTTTCATGACATACAAAAATACCAAAACTATAATAAAATTATATCATACTGTCACTTATAGGATGGATAAATTTTATTTATACCATCACTGGTAAGGATCCTATTCAATTGGCCAATTTACTATTCATAAGGGTCATATTACTATTCATTAGGGTAACATTACTATTCATAAGGGTATGTTACTATTCATGAAAAAATTATGTATGTCCTATCAAACTCTAAACATCTTACCGATCACAACCATGTAAGTCATGTTTTCAAAATTCAAATCATTGAAGTGGAAAAAATTATGCTTAGAGGTCACATAGAATTCAGTAGTTCATTTAATCATGATGTGGTATTGTGTTTCCTAATGTGATTTTATGTCGTTATACTATATGATATTACTATAATAAGGGATAAATTTCATTGATAAAATTTTAGCTCATTACATTCCCCCCCCCCCTTTTTAAATTTCACACTCAAAATTTCATTTTACATAAACAGGTGAGGGTACTTATCGTTCATCACATCCTCTAGTTACCAAGATTATTCATCATTCTTATGGTTCCTCTGCAACACATTGACAAGGTGTGTTTTCTTGATGCATAGAACTTTATATCTCTAGTACAAAATCTTTATTGGCTACTCCTCATAAGATAGATCATCTTCCAGCTATACCACCTCTGATTTTAGTACATGTGAGGGATCTGTTATGTACGTCCTCGTGAGTGATACGTGAAACACATCTTGAACATGAGCCATATTTTTTGGAAGGTCAAGCCTATAGGACACAACTTCTATGAGGTCACAGAGCTCAAAGGGTCCAATGTACCTTGGGCTTAGCTTCCGTTTCTTTCCAAACCACACAAATCTCTTCCATGGAGATATTCAAAGGAAGACTTTATCTCCAACGTCAAACTCCAAGTCCCTTAGATGTTTGTCAGTATAGTTATTTTACCAATTCTGAGCATATTTGATATGTTTTTGGATTACTTGAACCTTATCGATCATCTCTTGTATAAGATCATGTCCAAGTAGCTTTCTTTCTCCAACTTCATCCCAACAGGTTGGAGTTATACATTGCTTTCCATACAGAGCATTATATGGAGCCATATGACTACTTTATTGGAAGCTATTTTTGTATGAGAACTCAACCAATGGGAGATGATTATCCCATCCACATTTTAATTCTAAATTAAAATCCCTTAACATATCTTCGAGCATATGAATAGTCCTTTTAGATTGGACACTAATTTGGGGGTGATAGGCCATGTTGAAATTCAATTCAGTACTCAAGGAATATTGAATAATACTCTAGAATTTAGATGTGAACCTCCGATCATGATCAGATATAATCGAGAGTGTAACCCCATGCAGTCTCACCACTTCACATATATCTTTTGAATTTGTTCAACATAGATATCTTTCTGAATAGTGATAAAGTGGACAATCTTGGTGAGTCTTTCCACCACAACCCATATCGCATTATTTTCTTTGGATGTATTCAGGAGATTTATGACAATGTCCATAGTTATATTCTCCAATTTATACACGGGTATAGTCAATGGTTGCATCATTCTTGTGGACTTCTATTGCTCTATTTTATCTTGATGAAATATCAATAACCTTGATATATTCACAGCAATATCCTTCTTCATGTGGTCCCACCAGACGTTTTCTCAGAGATCTTGGTATATCATGGTGCTACTAGGATGGATAGATAAATTTGATCTATGTGCATTATCAAATATATCCTTCTTTATCCCAGTTGATAAAGGAACACAAATTCATATTCCAAACTAAATCACACTATAATCAATGATATGTAACTCTTACAGTTTCCCTTTACTACATTCACCTTCTTTTTTAACTCCAGATCATCCCTTTATGCCTCCATAATCATAACTTTCATAGATGGTTAGGAAATAATTTGGGAAAGGTAGGATTTATTTTTTACCGTTATTATTTTCAAATCATTCCTTTTCATATCCATGAATATATGGTCTTTCTCAATCAACAATGTAGATAGATTAGTAGGGTCTTTGCTGCTAAGAGAATCAAATACCCTATTCACCTTTTGAGGATGACAATGAATAGAACAATCATAGTTATTTATTAGCATTAAACATATCCTTTTATTCATGTCAATATCCTTTTATGTGAATAAATAATTTTGGATCTAGTGATCGGTATATATGTCACACATCTCACCCTAGAGTTAGTTCTGCCATATTTTCATGGCAAAAATCATAGTTTCTATCTCCATATCATGTGTCGGGTAGTTCTTCTCATGGATCTTCAACTTCTGTGAGGCATAGAGTATCACATTATAATTTTTCATGAGTACAATACCCAAGAATTTCTTTGAATAATCACTATATTTCACAAAACATTCTACATTTTTTGATAATGTGAGTGCATTTGTTGTGATCAACCTTCTCTTTAGATCCCTAAAACATTACTCATATTCTTCCATCCAGAAAAAATTTACCCCTTTCCTTGTTAACTTAGTTAACAGGCTTGAAAATCCTGAGAAATTTATCACAAAACGTCAGTTGTCCCCAGATAATCCAAAACAAATATATATGGATTTCTATGACACTAGAGGATCTCTTTCATTCCTCAATTTACTTTGTTTTTGAAGGGTCCATAGAAATTTCATCACTTGTGATCACAAGTCCCAATAAAATGACTTTATCCATCCAAAAATCACACATTCTAAACATGGTTTACAACTTCTCCTTTCTCAATGTCTCCAATACAATCCATTGATGTTATTTATGTTACTCCTCGCTCTTAGAGTAGATGGTAATATCATTGATAAAAACTACAACAATTTTGTTAAGGTAATGTTTAAATACTGTATTCATCAAATCAATGAAGATTTTAGGGGAATTAGTAATTCTGAAGGGCATCACCATAAACTCATAGTTCCCATACCTTGTACAGAAGGTAGCCTTCTAAATATATTCATTCTTCTCCGTTAACTGATGATATCCAAAACGAAGATCCACCTTTGAGTATTAATGAGAACCTCATAGATGATCGAATAAGTCTCCAATACATGGGAGAGGATACTTTTTCATTATGGTGATCTTGTTGACATACCTATAATCGATACACAACCGCATTGATCCATCCTTCTTATTCTTAACAAAGAGAACTGGTGCACCCCAAAGTGATGCACTAGGGTGTATGAACCCTTTTTCCAAATGATCTTTCAACTACTTCTCTAACTCCTCTAGTTATATAAGAGAAATTCTATAGGGACACTTTTAGATAAGAGTATATTTGGGAATAAGTTCTATTGATAACTCTAACTCATGATATGGGGAAAGTTTGGGTAACTCTTTATGAAATACATTATTGTATTCCCTCACGATGAGAATTTCCTTTAGGTGGACGACTTCCTTTGACTCAACTATTTGAGAAAGGTATGCCTATTAATAGGGAATCAACACCCAAAACAATGAAGGATTTTTTGAAGGAGATTTATGATCTTAAATTCATTTTTAGAGGATTATGGGATGATTTAGAATAATAAAAGATAGTTCCTTTTCTCGATAGTTGATATGTGCTCTATATAACGTGTGACAATCCATTCCCATTATAGCATTGAATTCCACCAAGGGAATTATCACGAGATTCTCCAGAAGAATCTTCTCACATATGCCAATAGGAGAAGATTCCAACACTTGGGTTGCAACGATTTCAACACTTGGCAATTTTCCAGTTATATCTACTTAATGGTTTTTAGGCTTCAATTCATTAGTTGTAGAAAAATTGCGAGATATAAAGGAATGCTTATAACCTGAATCAAATACGACCTTTTCCATTATTGAGTGATTATGATGTGTACCTTGTATGACTTCATTTTCGTTCTCCACTTTTGAAGTTATGATGGCATAATCATTCCCTTGTTCCTTTGTATTTGTTGGCTGCTGATGCTGATTACCCTCGAAGAATCAGTGTTTAGTACACTGGCTTGCATAGTTCCCTTGCTCCCTATAGTAATAGAATTGGAAAATAGGTGGTTATATCCTTTACTGAACCACATTCTCATAGTTTCTCATGTATTTTAGAAACTCTTGAGACTAGTGGACTTCCCTCCCACACTTCAATCATTTACCCATCCATTTGAGGTAGTTCTCATGATGATTCTTCACACATTTTTGACACGTGGGTGGTTTAGTTTTATTTCCATGTTTCTCATTAGATCCTTTGGCATGAAACTTAATATTTTGTTTTATATCACCATATCCATGTGATGAATCTTGAAACCCCATCTCCAGTTTGAGAGAACATTGAATGACTTCTTTATAACTCCCAAAGTCTCAAATTTTATGATCCATTCGAATGTGTACCATTCATGCCTTGGGAAATTTGATCTGTAGGCTGTGACATATTCTCCATAATTTTTATTTAGATCTATGAATTCTCTCTATATCTTTCTACGAAGATTTTGTGGGAAATACCTATTAAGAAAAATTATCTTAAAGTCTTCCCACTCAATCTATTAAATTTTCCCCTCATCTTGGTTTTCTTAATCAAATCCCACTATTGTTTAGCCTCTAAATTGAGATAAAAAATGGCCAGAGTCACCCTCCCCTTCTCAGAATAGTGAATCATATAAAATAACATCTCTATTGAGTTGACCCACTGTTCCACAACAAGTGGATCAGAAGATCAACTAAACATCGGTGGTCGTTGCTGCATAAACCACTCGATAGCCTGTTGCTTCCTATTAGGTGAAGTAGGACATTAAAAACTATTCAAGTTATTATTCATAACATGATACAACTGGGAAAGCATCACCATGAAGTTTTTACCTCCACCTCCAAAAGTATTGGGGATGTCGTTTAGGCAATTGTTGAATTGTCCCTTGTATTGGTTATTGGCCTGGTTTCTCCTACTTCCCACCATTTTCTAAAATAGAAAAGTTTAGAGGAAAAAACATGTAAAAAATTCATGAATAATTTATTTATTTTTGAAATTATCTCTAAAATCATATCTTATGGGATCCCTATGATTAGAAACACTTCTTTTGTGCTTACATATACTTAGTCTCATACTAGGGTTTTTACTAAGATTCTCTAATACTAATTCCCAAATTAAATAAATTGTGCCTTTGATACAAACTATAGAGACCCTTATTTTCATATATGACCTTTATATAATTTTAATGATAAAAAACATAAAAACATTACACAATAGGGATCCAAAGATTTAGTGTCTTGTGAAAACATGGAGAATACATAACTTGTGAAATATAAAACATAAACATTTATTTAATTCCTTATTCTCTAGAATATAATTGGCCCTTGAGTTCTACTGAGTACAACTAATCATCTGAGGGTATAAATCCAAAAGGGATGAGCTAAAATCCCAATAACAGGATAAGAACCTGAGATAATACAACATGGGATGAGCATAATCATTATCATCATAACATAATCATAGGATCATAAACATGATAGGAAGAATTAATAAAAGTATTGAAAAGTGGAAATGCATAAAAATCAACCTTATGTATTTTTAGTTAACTACCACATATAGTTTTGAACAAATCTATCATTATGTTCATGCGTATTTCTCTTCAACTCTTGTGATTCACCACATTAACCAATGCATTGGAGTGCTATATAATTCCAGGCGCACCCGTCACATCATAAACTTAATATTATCATGCATGCCACATAGAACATATATCAATCTTGGAGATAAATAACCCATGTAAAGGAATAAATTTAATTTAATAAATCAAATATTCATAAACTTTGGGTTCTAAAATGAAATAGGGAATAACATACTTGATACAAGAACCATCAACCTTGAGTGAGAAGTAAAAGGTGTGTTTTATAAAGAAGTGTTCTTTTGGAAAAAAATGTGTTTGACATAAAATCCAGTGGAAAAAATTTATATCCAATAAAATGTAAGATAATTATGAAGGAATTATTTTTATGGAATAACCATACCAAAAGGGGAGTGAAAGTGGGAAAACCCGATGAAATTCGGATTTGAGAATTTCCCTTAACTTGTGTCTGAATGCTTTATTCACATTAATCTCCTATATAATCACATTATATTCATTAATTAACACATAAATAACATTTTATTAATATAATATATTCATTATGGATTTATTAAGTTCTTTTATGGTCCTTATTATGAGTTATAGAGTTTAAATTCATTTTTCAGGAGTGTTCTATTTCATAGTTTTCACGAGTGGTTCACTTATACACATGAATGAAATTTCATGTAGAACATGGATAAAAATACAGAATTGATATTACATATTATTAATGATCTTCCAGGAGTTTAAATTATATTATAATGATTCTTTTTATATACCATGAAGATGAATCATTATTTAAAATTTAACGATGATCGTTTTAGGTTAATTTGGGCGGTTTTTGGATCACAACGAACATATTTTGTTTTATCATTTAGTATTATGTATAAAAAGTGTATCCAAAACATTAAAGGAGTTAAAACATACATATTAAAATATTTTTCAACCATTTAATGGTTTTATTTACATCCTTGAAGTTGTTAAAGGAAAATGGATGTGCATCGCCCATGATGTAGGTAAATTAACACAACAAGGGTGACGATTTCATATTCATAAATAGAGAGAGAGATTAATATAATTAATAATATTACATTAACATGATTGAATAACAATATATAAATAATAATGGAGTTATCATGACATTTTTATAATATAAGTTGAGGATAATAGAATAAAAGAAATGGAATTTGAATGAAATTTGAAAGAAAAGAGAGAGAGAAATTACCTCTTGAATTATCCTTTGGAGATCCTCCTCAAGGAATCTAGGATAGGTATTTGGGTGAGACCAAGATCTCCTGGAAGTGTGGGAGGAGATAATGACTATTTTTTGGAAGCATTTGTTCAAGGATGAAATCTTGAGATGTGTAAGGAAATGAGATAGTGATGGGATGTATTTATAGTGGAGGGGAGGGGTGTTTTCTCAATATATAATTCATTCGTTTATTCATTTCCATCAAGAAAAGAAATAGTGATGATTACATGGATAAATAAAGTAAATAGTTAATTTAAGTTAGAACCAAAATCCATTTACAACATCCATGACTCAACAATTATTTATAAATTCATTTATTTAGCATATTTTGTAAATTATCAAATTTCACTATTTACAAAAATTAAAGTATTTCCAAAAATTCTCAAAATTTCTCCCTACCCATTTTTCAATGTGTAGAATTAAAAAATAAAATCCATTTTATGAGAATAATTTTCTAAATATGGGTAATTTAATTTTTAATTAAAATCACAATTTACTTGAAAAATATAAATTTTGAAATTAAAAATGCTTTTCTAACAGTTTGAAAAATTAATTAAGGTCTCATAAAATTTTCATATAATAATAAGACATAAAAATACTTGTTTATGAATATATTTTAGGAAAATAAATTTTCTTTTAAATTATTAAATTAATCATTTAATATTCACGACTTACAAAAATACAAGCACTATAATATAATTATATTATATTGTCACTTATAAGATAGATAAATTTTATTTATACTATCATTGGTTAGGATCCTATTCACTTAGAGAATTTACTATTTATAAGGGTCATATTACTATTCATAAGGGTAACATTTATATTCATAAGGGTTTGTCACTATTCACTAAAAATTTATTTTTTCCCTATCAGACTCCAAACATCTTACTGATCGCAACTACGTATGTCAGATTTTCGAAATTCAAACCACAGAAGTGGAAAAATTATGCTTAAAGGACACAAAGAATTTAGTATATCAGTTAATAATGATGTGGAATTGTGTTTCCAAATTTCATTTTATATGATTATATTATATGATATTACTCTAAGAAATGAGAAATTTCATTGATAAAAGTTGGGGTCATTACAATACGGGGATCTTCCCTACTTTATTTGACCCAATAGTTCGTAAATGCGACTATGAGTATGAACAAAAAAAATTAATGGGATATACCTTGGCCAATGTGGATTCCATAATTAAGGTGAAAATTCAAACACAAGTATTAAAATCACAGGATGGGAAAATACATATTCTTTGAAACTTAGAAAAGAAACCCTCCAGTATGAGTCTAGGTCATATGCATGGTAGGAACCTATAACCCCATATGGTGTATTGACCTACCTCGAGGGAAACATAGTATAGACCTAGGATGCATCATGAATGTTGGGATGGATGAGTTTGGATATGGAATAACTTCATCCTCAGACCCTCAACCTCTAAAAATAAACCATCCCAATATTTTAATGGGATGAGTGAGCAAGCTTAGAGGGGCTAACCAAGTAATCTATCTACCATGAACAACATATCTATCATCAGTGGAGACACTTTCTCGGCATTATCCCAGTATTTTTGTAGGTAAATAATTCATCAGACACCATTCCTTGGATGGGAAGTCCACCAAGCCGATAAATATCAAAGAAACCAATCCCTACTTCACTATACTATAAGTGGAAGGTATTCGTTCTTGAACACTTACAGATGAGATATTCAGGTATCAGGTTGATCAGTGAAAAAATTGAAAATTTTGAATCCCACACCACTATGAAAAAATATACATCCTTAATTTTTTTGGGAAATTATATGAATTTTGGGAGTACCCGGAATTCCCCAACCCATTCATTTGAGAAGAACCCTTTAGAATAAAAATCCCATTTGGTGCTCCAACCTCTATTGGGATAACCTCAAAAAAGGTTGAAAACATATGGATAATCCTGGATGATTGATTCCAAATATGTTTGAATGATATATAGGATTATTTTCATTCACATGGATCCATTCATAATGAAAAATTCCTCTCAAATTTAATTAGACATGATTTTACCCATAGATGAAATGTTCACATGGGCACACTCACAAGACATCTCAAACCAAGCAGCAGGGATGTGTTGGTCAACTAGTGTAAGGGGTGTCATCTTGGATTGGGAAGTTATAAAGTTGTAAATTACTAGATATAGGGTAGTCCATAATTTATAAAGGAAGGAGATCTCTCAGAGTACCCTCTTTAGAAGTGATGTAAGATCGATTATCTTTTTCAACATTCTAAGGTTTAACCATTCTTCTCCTGGTCCTATTCGTAGAAGTGGAGGCCAAAGCCATTGTGGTCACTACAATGGATCATCCAATGTGAGAAATATATTTTAGAGAATTAAAAGAAATGAATAGGTAAAATTAATGGACTATTTTAAAACCAAGGACTAACAGTTTGTGAAGTCACCATCCCATGAACCGTAGGTCCATGATGGAATTGTTCCAATGTGTATCCATTGAAGAAATAGTTCACATAACAATCAATTTGAAAAAAAAACAACTCTATTTGAAAATATAACACATTATTTGTGGTTAAATTCTTTCAGTTCATGAGTCAAAAATCTCAGTTCATGGGAAAAGTGAACCACAAAGGAGACAGTTCATAGAACTATACGTGATCGAGGATTTGTGGGAGTGTTGAGTTCTCCGAGAGAATCGGTAAATGAAAAATGAGCTAGGACCCATATATATAAGTGTGGTCTCATACTATGGGTCTAACTATGTATATAAAATCTATTCATATCCCAATATCTTTCTATATCGAAATAAACTCCTCATTGTCTCTATTATAACCCATTCTAATGGGGGTCATTTTTTGGGTCCAGAAATTTCCACAAAAAAGATTTAGATATTTCAATAAAATTTAAAACAATTGAAATGGAATATAAGAAGAATATTAAAGGAAATTTTAAAAGGGGGTGTGTGAATAAATAAAAAAACCTTCATGGATCACCACTTTTCATGGAATTTTTCCACTTCAAGAAGTACCCACAAACGAAATTGTTTGTAGGAAGGGTGAAACCAGTGGCATCCATAAATGAACTGAATAAATTTTCAGGAAAAGGTGGTGATTTCCTCTCTTGAAAATGAATGATCCCCATGAACTAAATCGTTCACAGTGAAAGGAAATATCTTTTCTCATACGAATGAAACAAATTCATTTGTGGCAATAGGCATGGATTTTGGTGCCTGAAAAGGATGCCTCCTACTGACTAAGTCCCTTATTGTCTCTATTAGATGATGCTCATGAACCACCAAAAATGACTAATCACTCTGTTATTCAGTCCCTTCAATATTCTATAAATAGACCTCAAGGGGGACCTAAAAAGGGAGAATGAGATGAAGAGAACAAGGAACTGAGAGGGGGAAGGAAAGAAAACATGAAAACTAGATCCCTTATATGATTCCCCACAGGGAAATCCCACAAAAAAGCATTAAGAAGGAAATAATAAATCATCTAGTAGCCTGTGAGCCCAAAATCCTTTGATAACATAAAATCTATGAGGAGTAAAGATGATTCTCCCCTTTTCACATATACGTACCGCATAGAAAAAAATTATGTGGAAGGAACTTGACCTCATGTAGTGAAACACTACATTTGAGGGAACCAATCCCTCATAATGAAATGCTAAACAAGCAGAACCTGGCCTCGCGAAGCAAGATGCTATGCTGGACAAAATCATATCCACAAACCACAATGGTATGTGGATGACCCCCTTACCCACATAGAAATATTCTATGAAAAGAGAACCCATCTCATGTAAAAACATTCTATATCGAAGGGGCTATCCTAGGTTGTTCTACTCGATGGACCCCACTATTCTCTTTGGTCATATCATTAATCCCCTTGTTGGTCCCTAAATGAAAAAATCTAGAGACATCAAGATAAGGCCCCTCCCAAATCAACCTGACACATATCATAAGATCATCGGGCACATTTTCATGACATTTGGAGTTTATATACCAGTGGTAAGCGGAGTCACAAAGGTAATCTCCACAGAAAGGTAAAACCTTAGAATATCCTTGAGTTCACATTCTCATCGTAACATGGGTTCCAACCATGAGATACTCATTTGAACCTCCTCGTTCTAGGATTTTAGTGGAACTAATTTCTATTCCCTTTGATAAGGGCCAGTGTTGAACATTACTCTCTTTACTAGAACTGATCTCAGGGAACTCCTCCTGAGGTAATCCCATATCCTTTCTTACAATAGGTGTCACATTTTATCCTATTTAATTCTGCCCAAGATGTATCTAGATGGATCCCAAAATGTAACTATCCAGGATTCAAAAACAACATAAAAAACATGCACACTCAAAGCCCCTTAATCTCTTCCTTTGGTCTCCAGCACTAAGCATCAGTGGATAGGGTGAGATCATGTGATCCTAAATTCCACTACATCCTCTTGTTTCTCAAATCAAGAATAACTCATGTGGACATAGATATTAGTGGCGACTATGTAATCCTCATGATCCTAATAATAAAACCGGAATCTAGATTTCATAAGCTACAACCATGAACCTCAAATGGGCATCTCCAATGCGTAATCCCTAACCATTCCCCTCAAATGGGTAGCTCCCTTGGGTATGCCCCAACCATTCCCCTAAAATGTGTAGATCCTATGTGTACGCCCCAACCATGCCCCAAAAATGTGAAGATCCCATGAATAAGACCCAATCATGACCCATTTAATGGTCCTCCCCTAAGGTGTAAGTTCCAGTCATGCTGAACTATGTGGGATTTGATTCCCAACTAACTGGGATACATAGTAAGCGTTACTGAGGACTAAATCCAACACCAAAATCACCCTAATGTTCTCTGGGACACATTACCAGTAATTTCATATCCACCAAGGAGACTACATATCTTTTGGGATCCTTATACAGCCTTAGAATAAGTCCCATAACATATTTAACCAGGCGCCCTTCTCCTAGATATCCTTACATAATGATGTTAAACTGCATGGTTGGGTCCTTGTCGTACGTCCTTAAAGGTGAGGTCTCTGGTTATATGTCATCAAACTATGTGGGTTTTGATTCCTCTCATTAGAATATGTAGGAATAAAATCTTTTGAGTTCTATACCAATATTAAAACAATTCTTATCTCCCATGGAGGATGATAAACTCTAGAGCGCCCCATCATGTGGCTCAAAACTAGCGTCATCTCATTATGTAATCAAGGAATATATGATATATCCAAAAAGGGTAAAATTGATGGAGAACATCAGATACATACATATATCTTCATTGATGGAGAACCTCATATACATACAGATTATTCCAAACCCATGAGTTGTTACGATCAATTGTTAACAAGGAGTAATCTATAGACACATACTTGGGAATGAACCAAGGATTCATGAACATATCTAAAATCAATAAGAGAGTCCCATTACAGTAAAAAGTTCCCTAAAAAGAGTTTGATGATACTGACTTCTGATCCTCTGGACTAATGTGAGTTCTTATGTGTTATTACCCAATTTACCAAATGAGCACCTACTATTGGAATCATGGATATGAGAGCCATTGGTGTTTCCAGCTCCATGGAAAAAAACTCATTGGAGACTGTTTGAGGATATTGTTCCCAATGTTAGTGATTTCACACCATTCAACCCCCTTGAAATCAATGATTTAGTCTTAAAAAATTTCCCCTAGGGAAAAAATTGAAAAATATGACTTTAATAACTTAATTATGGAAGCTCCTTCACAGGATGAAAAGGATGCACTTCCAGTCATATTTGGACCCTTTGATTCTGTAATCAGAAGTACTCTTTGATGGAAACACCCACTAAAATAAATAAAAACACATTATACCACAAAAAACACTAAAAACCTTAAAAAACCTAAATAACCCAAAAACTCACAAAAAACCCTAAAACTCAAAAAACAATAAAACCCTAATACCGTCAAATCCTTAAAAACCCCCAAACCATAAAAATCCTAAAATACAACTAAAAATCCATTAATCTATAAAAACCCCAAAAAACCCTCATAAAAAACATAAAATCTAAATGCACATAAAACCCCTAAAAATATTAAAAAAATCTAAAAACCCTAAAAATCCCTAAAAACCCTAAAAACCCGTAAACACCCTCACAATACCTTAAAACACTAAAAACTCATAAAAACCCTAAAAATACCTAAAAATCACTAAAACCCAAACAATATAGAAAACCCCAAAGAAAACATTAAAAAAATAAAACACTTTAAACCCCAAAAAACAATAAAAATGCTAAATACTCTAAAAACGCCAAAATCCCTAAAGCTAATAAAACCCCATAAAACAAGAAAAACCTAAATCCCCCTAAATCCTTCAAACCCACTAAAAACATTAAAAACCTTAAAACCCATAAAACATTAAAAACTATAAAAAACTTTAATAGCCGAAAAAACTCAAAAAACCCCTAAAACACAAAAAAAATCCATAAAAAACATAAAACCCTTCGAAAACCCTAAAACCCATCAAAAATCATAATAACCATAAAAACCCATAAAAATATTAAAATGTCCCTAAAATCACTAAATACATAAAAACCCTAAAACCATTAAAAACCTTAAAAACTAAACAATACTTACAACCCCTAAAAATATTAAAACCCTAAAACCCTTAAAATCATTAAAATCCTAAAAAAAATAAAAACCACGAAAACCTAATAAAAACCCCAAACCCCACTAAAAACTCTAAAAAAACTTTAATTCCCAAAAAGATAAAAAATTTCAAAATCCATAAAAACCCTTAAAATCTATAAAAACCCTAAAAACCCAAAAAACCCAAAAAACCCTGAAAAACCAAAAAACCCACAAAATCCAAAAAAAACCCTAAATACATAAAAAACCTAAAAAATCCCTACAAATACCTAGAAAATTTAAAAAATATTAAAAACATTGAGAAACCCTAAGAAATCCTTAAAAACCTAAAAAAACATTAAACCCCTAAAAACCCTAAAAATGATAAAAACCCTAAAACCCTTAAAACCATATAAACCCTAAAAACCATTAAAAACACTAAAACCAAAGAAAACACTAAAAAATAAAAACACTAAAAACACATTAAACCCCTGAAAATGATAAAAACTGTAAAAATCCTTAAAAATGAAAAAAAAATCAAAAAAACCTTAATACGTAGAAAAACTATAAAAAACCCTAAAACCCAAAAACCCATAAATCCCTAAAAACGATAAAAACCCATAAAAATACTAAAAAGGCCCCAAAAATCAGAAAAAAAATATAAAAACCCCTAAAACACCTGAACCCCACTAAGAAAATATTAAAACCGTCAAACACTAAAAGCACCAAACAAACCTAAAAATGATGAAAACCCTAAATAAACAAAATAAACCTTAATATCCATAAAAACCCTAAAAACATTACAAACCCATAATAACCCATAAAAACACTTAAAAAACTAAAAATCATAAAACCCCCATTAAACTGCTAAAAAGGTTAAAAAACCATAAAAAACCTTGAAACCCTAAAATAATAAAAACCCCTAAAACAAAAAAAAATACTCAAACCCTAAAAACACTCTAAATTCCTAAAAAACCTAAAACCATAAAATACTAAAAAATCCCTATTTTTTAAAAAAAATCCTGAAAACCCATAAAGACCATAAGAAAAAATTAATAACCTTAAAACACATAAAACCCTTAAAACCTTAAAAACCATATATTCCCCAAAAATGTTTAAAACCCTATAAGCATAAAAATCCCTAGAAACCATAAAAATTTGAAAAATACATAAAAAACCCTAAACACCAACTAATGACCCTAAAAACCCTTTAAACGCATAAAAATGTTAAAAATATCTAAAAAATCCTAAAACCCCTAAAAATAAAAAAACCCCAAAACCTTAAAAAACAAAAAATCCTTAAAATCCTTAAAAAAACCCTAATAACCATTAAAATCCCTAAAACCCTAAAAAACTATGAAAATATTATAACTGCTCCAAAAATACCTCAAAATGTAAAAACCACCTAAAAATTTTGAAAACCCAAATTAAACCATCAAAACATAAAAACACTTAAAACCCATTAAAACTGAAAACCTGCTCTAAACCCTAAAAACCCCTAAAACCCCTAAAACCCCGAAAAAAACCATTAAAACCCATAAAAATGATAAAAACCAAAAAAAATCATAAAAACCCTAAAACCCACTAAAAGTTCAAAAAACCGTTTAAACACAAAAATTATTAAAAAAAACTCCAAAAAACCATAAACCACTAAAAACTAAAAAAAATAAGAAAACCCCAAAAAACCAAAACCCTAAAAACCCTAAAACCCCTCAAAATCCCTAAAATACCTAAAAACCATAAAACTCAAAAAAACATAAAATCCCCAAAAAAAATAAAAAAAAACTAAAAACACTGAAAAATTATATGAGAGCCTAAAAACCTAAAAACACATAAAACCCAAAAAAACCAAAAAAAATGCTAAAACCCTAAATGACCCTAAATAACCCTAAAAACCATAAAACTACTAAAATCCTTAAAAACCATAAACCCCAAAAAACACCATAAAAACCCTAAATCCCACTAAAAACTCTAAATACACTATAAAACCATAAGAAAGTTTAACAAACTCAAGAAAAACTTAAAACCCCAAAGAAACTAAAAAACCCTAAAACACTAAAAACATAATAAATCCCCTAAAATCCTTAAAAAATTACAAACACCTCAAAATACCTAAAATCCCTAAAAACCATAAAAATAAAAAGGCCATAAAAATCCCTAAAAACATAAAAAATCAAAAACCATGAAGAAACCCTTAAAAAACTTAAAACCTAAAAAAACTAAACCCATAAAACACAAAAAAAATGCTAAAACCCCGAAAACCCTAAAAACCATAAAACCATAAAACCAATAAAAGCTTAAAAACCCTAAAATTAAAAATAATATAAAAACACAGTAAAAACACTAAAAACTCTTTAAAATCCTAAAAATGTTCAAAACTCAAAAAAAATTAAAACCCAGAAAACTCTAAAAAATCTAAAAATCCAGAAAACCCCTAAAACCCAAAAAAACCCAAAAATCCCTAGAAACCCATAAAATACTAACAAATACCTAAAACATTAAAAAACATAATGAACATGAAAACCCATTAGGAAACCATTAAAACCTAAAAAACACTTAAAAAACCTAAAATACCTAAAAATTCTAAAATTCAAATAAAACACTAAAAAACCTAAAAACCATAAAAACTGTAAGAACCCATGTTTTTTCAGACAGTCGTTTTGAGCAGGAATTTGAATTTTTGTTGTTAGATTCTTGTTAAGGGTAAAACGGTCATTTCACCTACTTGATGATCTTGGATAATTTTTCTGACAACTCTGTTGGTCCCGGAATAGGGAGTTTACCCTAGAACAAGAGTTTGGAGGAAATCTGAGCTGTTCGAATTTTGGCAGAATATTTAATATTTAATATTATAAAATTAAATATTAAATTATTCTCATAGGTTCGTTTGGAAATAACTATAAAAAGGAGTATTGTATTGAGATTCCATCTACTCCGTTGAGTCTGGAATGGGGAGTTTAGCCTAGGGAAGGCATAAACTCATGTCGGGCGTCGGGGTCGGCCTGTGCCCCTTTTTCTTCCTTTTCTTTTCTTCTTTCCTTTTCTTTTCTTCTCTCTTATTTCCTCCTCCTTGCACACATCTCTTATGCCGCTCATCTTTGTCCGTGACCTATGGGAGATATGGAGTTTGAGAAATAGTAAGAGTTGGAAGCCAAGAAGGGTACCGATTCGAAGCCCTCGACGCGTTGAGTCGGCGTCCGGCAACCGTAAGCCGTGAAATCAACCGAAGCATCGGCGGTTTCTTCCCGAAGGTAGGGCCATTTATGTTTTTACCATAGATGCTATTAAAACATGTTGTTTTGGGTTTTTAAATCCTTATATTTCTTGCTTGTATTCCCATGGGGCTCGATCTATTGTTTCAGGGGCGAAAACGGGTGTTTCAGGTGTTTTGAGGGTTTTTCCATCAGAAAACCAAGAATACACGACGTATATTCCAGGGTACACGCAGTGTGTTCATCTTGTTCGGGGAAGACGAAGTTTTCTTAAGTACACGCCGTGTGATTTGAGTACACTCCGTGTAGTGGGTGGCCGTGTGGCTGGCCGTGTTGAGTAGAACACAGAAATAATAGTTTTTAAGGACTACACGCCGTGTACATTAAGTACACGTTGTGTAGTGGTACATGGGCATGTGTTCGGGTGAAAACGGAAATGACATAACTTTTTGTGAACAGTACACGCTGTGTACAGTAAAGTACATGTCATGTACTATTACACAGGCATGCCCATTGTGCTCTGTCCATGTACTCTGGCCATGTACAGCTTCGGTTTAGTAATTTTGAGATATCTTGGGGTCTGGAAGTCATAATTGGGCATGTGATTAGTCATTTCTGAGATTTTTTCCACGTAGATAGCAATTTTGGAATCCTTTTTACATTTTTAGGCATTATAAAGGGAGTTTTTTTGGATTTTCATCTAATGGAGGGGTTGTTCCTCCACTTATCGAGTTCAGTTATCACCTGAGAGTGAGACATGGTGTGGATGATAGGTTGTGGGTTTAGACCAACTTAGTTGAGACCATTAATAGGATATTAGCAATGATATATCTCCCATTTCCAATGCTTTAAAGTATATTCCCTTTGTGAGATGTCCCCTTATAGACTATGAGTCTGTGAGACGAGATACTTCTAAGGATCCCCTGAGGGATGCCTTTGCTTGTATGCTGACCTAGGGAGTCCCTTGTAGGATCTCTCTCTTGTTCTTCCATTGATTGGAACCATGTTACGGAATGCCTATGTTTTCCTTCCTTTGAGGATCCCATGTAGGATTCCTCCCATACTATTTTCTACGGATCCCGCGTAGGATGCCTTCACTCGTGTTTACCTGGAGGATCCCGAGTATGATGCCTCCTATGTGTTTGACCTGAGTGACCCAGTGGGTGCCCGTTGTTTGACCGACCCTGAGTTGTTATGTCAGATTTGGGTAGAGATGGTGATCGGGTTTCACCTAGAACCTATGCCAAACTGGTGATCTGTTTCTGCTTTTGATGTATTTTTGGGTTGGGAGTTCGGGCCACCCACACTGTTTGTTTATATCTGACTTGGTTGCTGATGTTGTAGTGTTCATCAGAGGTGCTTTCTGGTTGGTGGCTAGTGAGCCTGGCACAAGACT
Source organism: Viscum album (assembly GCA_963277665.1). Lineage (NCBI taxonomy): Eukaryota > Viridiplantae > Streptophyta > Magnoliopsida > Santalales > Viscaceae > Viscum > Viscum album. The sequence continues at coordinate 1,960,438,616 of OY728127.1, forward strand.
TCTTTCTTGATTGTTGTTTTCCTGCATTTCTTATATGTTTGTGTAGAGGTAATTTGATCAGGTTTGAGGATAATTGTTGTGCTTGGATTTTTTTCCCATGCCTTGTTCTGTTTATGACTATTGGGTCTTGTTAGCTTTTGGCTGTTATGCCTATTTTTATTGCCTTGTGACTGTAGGATGGAATGATATTCTTGACATGCTTGTTATGTGGTAAACTGGTTAGCCAAGTAGCTCTGTAGGTTTACTTTGTCCTTATATCATTATTATGCACTGACTGGCACGGGACCGTAAGAACTTGGTGCTATATACTATAAGGGATAGACCGAGTGAGCTTCCCAGAGAGTCTTGGACAATATATACTATAGGAGGGTAGACCGAGTGTGCTTCCTTAGAGAGTCTTGGACATTATAGACTATAGGGGATAGACCGAGTGAGCTTCCCAGAGAGTTTTGGATATTATAGACTACAGGAGGGTAGACCGAGTGAGCTTCCTCAGAGAGTCTTTACCTTGTTTGAATTTCTTTAAAACCTTTCCAGACAAGAGAAGGAATTGACTGAGTGAGATTCCTTAGAGATTCTGTGATAGAACTGAGACTACAGGAGGAATTGATCGAGTGAGTTTCCTCAGATAGTTTCTATACCATGGGGATATAAGAGGGTTAGACTGCACGATCTTCCTCAGAGAGTCCCTGACTAACCTAGACTATAAGGGGAATTGACCGAGCGAGCTTCCCCATAGAGTCTTACAATTGTTTTATGACCAAAACAGAGGGGTAAGGCTTAGTTCACTGTCCAGAGGGTTGTTGGTACTTCTTGGATAGGACCATAGGGGTTAGCTGCGAGTACTTCCCAAAGGGTTACCTTTTGTGTTATCTTCTTTCTTGTGTTTGATTGGTTGAACTAGAGGATAAATTGTCCTTTTTTATCTTATTCAGAGGCATATTTCCGGCGCTGGCCGAAGCAGGTACATGTCGACGGGATTACAGACCCATAGATCAACTTATTTGATATACGGCTTGAGTGGCACTTTTTTCAGCTCAATGCCCTTGAATAGGATGTCTAGGAGATCGGGCTTCTGGTCCCAAGGATTGATTGCTGATGTTTTTTCTTGTTATTTGAATCATTTCATCATGAACATTCATGTTTATGTATATGTGTATAGGTATGGGACTATACATGTGTACGTATAAAGATATGGACAACCATGGTGGCACTTACCCAGTTGATAGTGATTACATGCCCTGAGTTCAACTGTGGTTGCACGTTTGGGTTACTTACTTTTTTTGTGCTCCAGCTAGGCTGAGCACTTTGTTGTTGTATACACTTTTAGCAGTGCAGTTGTAGGTTGCTTGTCAGGGTGCCCAACTGAGATTATTTCCCACCACTGCACGTGCACCTCAATGGACGTGTAGACTTTATATCTGATTTTTTAGGTTGAGCATGGGTTGTATGGTGGATATGGGTGAGTCCTAGTGTTGCATGATCGAGCGGAGCTGCTCGAGTGGTTTTATAGATCAGGCTGCTGCAGTTCGACTTTTTCTGGAGATCAGGTAGGTGGATTAGCTCGGAGTTAGTAGCAGAGCCCTGTACTTTTAGCTTCAGTTTCTTTTTTACATGTATATGTATGGTAGACCCATTGGGTGACCAGTGTTGTTTTGTATTGCATGGCTGTTTGGGCTTTTACAACATTTTACTATTACATCTTGTTCTATTTCAGTTGTTTACTACTTCCACACTCGGTTTAATTTCCGATGTGTATGATACTTAGTTATTTCCACTATTTTATTACTCTCGTATGAGGGCATAGTCTCCCCACTATCACACCCTAGGCCCTCAGTGATAGTCGGTAGCCTCTGGAATACGGGGAGGCGCGCTTGAGGCCTTGTGGCGAACCGGCTCCAAGCACAGGTTTAGTGGCTTCTCGGGTGGGACGTTACAAAGTGGTATCAGAGGAGTTTTCCTTCTTGGTCGTTACTATTTGGGATATGGTAGACATGGGTATTAGGAATGTGTCGGAACCTGTGATAGATATCGGGCTGGTGTGTCGTGAACACTTGTTCCGGTAAGATGTCCTGGTTTCCAGGGTTTGGGATTGTTGTTCTGATTTTGCGATGTTATGGTTGTATATAATATTCTCCTTGAGTGACTCACATGTTGTGTGGTCTTTTGATTTTCTATGGATCTCTGGCTCTTGTCCATTGGTAAGATTCTAGGGATAGATTTTGACTCTTGTCTAGAAAGGGCAAGAGGCGTCTCATGCATCATACTAGGAACGTAGGATCCACAGTATATAGGCCTGCTAGTGTGTGTTTTTACTGACGACTGAGACCTTTGGGTCTTCTTACACATAATTTTTTACTCTGATGGCAGGTTATGTAGATCTACTTTGAGTTGATGGTGTGAGGATGATGACTCGCTATTCTTACACAGGTGGTGCAGTGGTCCTAGTTGGACTATGTGGCACATGATGTCTTTCTGTTCAACCTTTATTGGGTGTTTTTTTTCTTAGGTCTATGGTTATCTAGTAGAATCGATGAGAACGATGTCGATAGATACCAAGGATTTTCTGGTGAACTGGACCTCCTTGGGGGTATTCCTGTATAAATATTCCCGATGGGTGTCAGTTCGATTTCTCTTCTGCTTGGGTTGTGAACTCCCGGGAGTAGTTCCTTATGAGGATGCTCAGAGAGGATCAGGGTCCTTGTAGGTTGTGTTTCAGTTTCTAATTTCCTTTGTTCATTGTGATCTTTACGGTCTTATAAGAGGTTTTTGATCTATTGGGCTAGGTGGTTAGACCTTGTGACCCAGTTTTGAGTCTTTTTCTGTAGGGCTAGGTGGAAGACCTAGAGACCCTAGGTTTTGACTCGAATCCTTATCGATCGATGTCTGTTCCATTTTTGGGAAACCTAGGTGAGAAGGTTAGCCAGTGTTTTCCAATTCCTTTGGGCGGTGTTTGTTTTCACTACTGGTTTTGACGAGCAGGAATGTTTGGGTGCCTGGCCTGGTCGACCAGTGTTTTTGATGTTTCTATTGCAGAGGTGACCTTGTGAAATTTCGGGTTACCATGAAATGGGTGACCCGTGTTTAAATCCTGGTCGGGTTTTGGCAGGATGTTAGCATGGCTCGGAGGGAGCTAGACACGCCTTTGGAGAAATCTTAGTATACTCCTATAAGAGACGATCATGAGATATCTAGATTCATCTTGAGTATGCTAAGAGAGCTTCAACCCTACAACGAGATCTTTTTTTCATTCTCAATGTTCATCCCTTTGAGGATGGAACGTGTTCTAGTTGTGCCCTCAGAGAGGTGTAAGGAAGGCCATATGGTGGGGAGTGCACCATTGGACTTTGAGAGTGGATTTCCTTGTTTAGGTTAAACATTGTGTTTTCCAGGAGCTTTTGTGCTCAAAGTTTCTTTTTAGATGACGACAGGGGTATTCCTATGGTGGGGAGTTCCAGTTGGTTTTAGTTGAATATCTTCTATGTAGAAGGTGGTTGTTAACACTAAGGCTGGTCGTTGGACGGTACATGTAGCTTGGTTGTGCAGATGCTCAGGTTGGGGGCATCGCTGCTGGTCCTGCTGATGGTCCTTCTTCTGGGCTTCTCGGGGACAAGAAGGTTTATAGTGGGGAGTATGTAAGAACCCGTGTTTTTCTGGACAGTCATGTTGAGAAGAAATTTGATTTTTTTCTGTTGGATGCTCATGAGGGGTGAAACGGTAATTTCCCCTACCATCTGATCTTAGATAATTTTATGACAACTCTGTTGTTCCCGGAATAGGGATTTTACCTTAGGAAAGGAGTTTGGAAGAAATCTGAGCTGTTTGAATTTTGGCGGAATAATTAATATTTAATATTATTAAATTAAATATTAAATTATTCTCATAGGTTCATTTTTAAATAACTCTTAAATGGATCATCAGATTGAGATTCTGACTACGCCGTTGAGTCCAGAATGGGGAGTTTATCCTAGGGAAGGCATAAACTCATGTCGGGCGCCGGGGCCGGCCCGAGCCCCTTTTTCTTCCTTTTCTTTTCTTCTTTCCTTTTCTTTTCTTCTCTCTTATTTCCTCCTCATCCTTGCGCACGTCTCCTACACCTCTCCTCTTTGGCCGTGACCTATGGGAGATATGGAGTTTTAGAAATAAGGGGAGTTAGAATCCAAGAATGGTACGAATTCGAAGCCCTCGACGCCCTGAGTCGGCGTGCGACAACCGTAAGCCATGAAATCAACCGAAGCATCGGCAGTTTCCGCCTGAAGGTAGGTCCGTTTATGTTTTCACCATAGATCCTATTAAAACATGTTTTTTTAGGTTTTTAAATCCTTATATTTCTTGCTTGTATGCCCATGGGGCTCGATCTATTGTTTTGAGGGCGAAAACGGGTGTTTCGGGTGTTTTCAGGGGTTTCCCGTCAGAAAACTCAAAATACACGGCGTGTATTCCAGGGGTACATGCAATGTGTTCATCCTGTTTGGGGAAGATAAAGTTTTCTTAAGTACAAGCTGTGTACTTTGAGTACACACCGTGTAGTGGGTGGCTGTGTTGAGTGGAACACGGAAATGGTAGTTTTTAAGGACTACACGCCGTGTACTTTAAGTACACACCATGTAGTGGTACATGGGCATGTGTTCAGGTGAAAAAGGACACGGTGTAACTTTTTTTTGAATAGTACACACCCTGTACAGTAAATTACATGCCGTGTACTATTACACAGGCTGGCCCATTGTGCTCTGGCCATGTACTCTGGCCATGTACTGCTTCAGTTTAGTAATTTTGATATATCTTGGGCTCTGGAAGTCAGAATTGGGTGTTTGAGTAGTCTATTCTGAGCGTTTTTCCATGTAGATCATAATGGTGGAATATTTTTTACATTTAGAGGTATTGTAAAGTGAGTTTTTGGAATTTTCATCTAATATAGGGGTTTTCCTCTGCATACCGAGTTCAGTTGTCACCTGAGAGTGATACATAGTGTGGATGATAGGTTGGTTGTTCGGACCAACTTAGTTGAGACCTTTAATAGGAGATGAGATATGAAATATCTTTTGTAACCCATGATTTAAAGGATGCTCCCTTTGTGAGACGTCCCCTTCTAGCCTATGAGTTTGTGAGACCGAATACTTCTAAGGATCGTCTGAGGGATGCCTTTGCTTGTGTGCTGAACGAGGGAGTCCCTTGTAGGATCTCTCTCTTGTTATTCCCTTGACAGGAACCATGTTACGTAATGCCTATGTTGTCCTTCTTTTGAGGATCCCATGTAGGATTCCTCCCTTACTCTTTGCTACGGATCCCGCGTAGGATGACTTCACTCGTGTTTACCTGGAGGATCCTGAGTATGATACCTCCTCTGTGTTTGACCTGAGGGACCCAGTGGGTGCCCGTTTTCTGACCGACCCTGAGTTGTTATGTCGGGTTTGGGTAGATATGGTGATTGGGTGTCACCTAGAACCCATGCCAAACTGGTGACCCCTTTCGGCTTTTGATGTATTGTTGGTTTAGGTGTTTAGGCCACCCACACTGTTTGTTAATATCTGACTTGGTTACTGATGCTGTAGTGTTTACCAGAGTTTCTTTCTGGTTGGTGGCTGGTGAGCTTGACGCAAGACATCTTTCTTGATTGTTGTTTTCCTTCTTTTCTTGTATGCTTGTGTAGAGGTAATTTGATCATGTTTGAGGATAATTTTTGTCCTTGGATGTTTTTCCCATGCCTTGTTCTATTTACGACCATTGGGTCTTGTTAGATTTGGGTCTTTATGCCTGTTTTCCATGCCTTGTGACTGTAGGAAGGAATGATATTCTTGACATGCTTGTTATGTTGTTGACTGGTTAACCAAGTAGCTCTGTAGGTGTACTTTGGACTTATAGCGTTATTATGCATTGACTGGCTTGAGACCGTGAGAACCTGGTGCTATAGACTATAAGGGATAGACCGAGTGAGCTTCCTAGAGATTCTTGGACATTATAGACTATAGGAGGGTAGACCGAGTGTGCTTTCTCAGAGAGTCTTGGACATTATAGACTATAGGGGATAGACCGAGTGAGCTATCCATAGAGTCTTGGATATTATAGACTACAGGAGGCTAGACTGAGTGAGCTTCCATAGAGAGTCTTTATGTTGTTTGAATTTCTTTAAAACCTTTCCAAACTAGAGAAGGAATTGACTGAGGGAGCTTCCTTAGAGAGTCTATGATAGACCTGAGACTGTAGGGGGAATTGACCGAGTGATCTTCCTCAGAGATTTTTTAGACCTTTGGGCTATAATAGGGATAGACCAAGTGATATTCCTCAAAGATTCCCTGACTACCCTAGACTATAAGGGGAATTGACCGAGCGAGCTTCCCCATAGAGTCTTATAATTTTTCATATGACCAAACCAGAGGGGTTAGGATGAGTGCACTACCCAGAGGGTTGTTGGTACTTCTTCGATAGGACCAGAGGGGTTGGCTGCGAGTACTTTCCAGAGGGTTACCTATTGTCTTATCTGCTTGTTTGTGTTTGATTGGTTTAACTAGAGGATAACTTTTCCTTGTTTAGCTTGTTAAGAGGCATATTTCAGTCATTGGTCGAAGCAGGTACATGTCGATGGGATTACAGACCCATAGATCGACTTATTTGATATACAGAATGAGTGGCACTACGTTTTGCTCAATGCCCTTGAATAGGATATCCAAGATATCGGGCTTATGGTCCCAAGGATCGATTGATGATGTTGTTTCTTGTTATTTGAATCACTTCATCATGAACATTCATGTTTTTGTATATGTGTATAGGTATAGGAATATACATGTGTATGTATAAAGATATGGAAATCCATGGTGGAACTTGCCTAGTTGATAGGGATTACATGCCTTGAGTTCAATTTTGGTTGCACATTTGGGTTACTTAATTTTGTTTTGCTTCAGCTAGGCTGAGCACTTTGTTATTGTATACACTTTTAGCAGCACAATTGTAGGTTTCTTGTCGGGGTTCCCTAATGAGATTATTTCTCACCCATGCATGTGCACATCGGTGTTTGTGTAGACCTTATGTCTGTTTTTTCATGTTGAGCACTGGTTGTATGGTGGATAGGGTTGAGGCCTAGTGTTGCATGATCGAGCGGAGCTGCTCGAGTGGTTTTACAGATCAGGCTACTGCAGTTCGACTTTGTCTAGAGATCAGGTACGTGGATTAGCTCGGAGTTAGTAGCAGAGCCCTTTACTTTTACTTTCTGTCTCTTTTGTACTTGTATCGATATGGTCAGCCCAGTGGGTGACCAGTGTTGTTTTTTATTGCATATATTTTCGGAATTTTATAGCATTTTAGTATTACAACTTGTTCTATTTCAGTTTTTACTGATTCTGCACTCTTTTTACTTTATGATGTGTATGATACTTAGTTATTTTGATTGTTTTTTTACTCTGGTATGAGGGCATAGTCTCCACACTATCACACCCTAGGCCCTCACTGCTAGTCGGTAGCCTCTTGCGTACAGGGAGGCGCGCTTGAGGCCTTGTGGTGAATGGTCTCGGAGCACCGATTTAGTGGCTTCTGGGCCGGGACGTTACAAAATGGTATTAGAGGAGTTTTACTTCTTGGTATTTACTATTTGGGATATGGTAGACATGATTATTAGGAATGTGTCGGAACCTGTGATGGATATCGTGTTGGTGCTTCCCAAACACTTGTTCCGGTAAGAAGTCTTGGTTTCCAGTGTTTGGGATTGTTGTTCTGATTTTGCGATGATACAGTTGTATTTGATTTTCCCCTTGAGCAACTCACACATTGTGTGGTGTTTTTATTTACTATGGATCTCTGGATCTTGGCCATTGGTATGGTTTCAGGGATAGATTTTGACTCTTGTCTGGCAAGGGCAAGAGGCGTCTCATGCATCATACTAGGCATGTAGGATTCACAACATATAGGCCTGCTAGTGTGTGTTTTTACTGACGACTGAGACCTTTGGGTCTACTTACACATACTTTTTTACTTTGATGGCAGGTTATGTGGATCTAATTTGAGGTGATGCTGTGAGGATGATGACTCGGTCCTCTTACACAGGTGGTGTAGTGACCCTAGATGGTCTATGTGGCATGTGATGTCTTTCTGTTCAACCTTTATTGGGTGTTTTTTCTTAGTTCTATTGTTATCTAGTAGAATCGATGAGAACGATGTCGATAGATACCAAGGATTTTCTAGTGAACTTGAACTCCTTGGGGTATTCCTATATACGGATTCCCGATGGGTGTTAGTTCAATTTCTCTTCTGCTTGGGTTTTGAACTCCAGGGAGTAGTTCCTTATGAAGATGCTCAGAGAGGATCAATGCCCTTGTAGGTTGTGTTTTGTTTTCGAATTTCCTTTGTTCATTGTTACCTTTACTTTCTTCTGAGAGGTTCTGGATCTATTGGGATAGGTGCTTAGACCGTTTGACCCAGTTCTGAGGTTTTTTCTGTAGGGCTATGTGGAAGACCTAGAGACCCTGAGTTTTGACTCAAACCCTTATCGATCGATGTCTTTTCCGTTTTAGGGAAACCTGGGTGAGAAGGTTGTCCAGTGTTTTACAATGCCTTTATGGCAGTGTTTGTTTTCACTACTGGTTTTGACGAGTAGGCATGTTCGGGTGCCTGGCCTGGTCGACCAGTGTTTTTGATGTTGCTGTTGTAGAGGTGACCTTGTGAAATTTCGGGTTACCATGAAATGGGTGACCCGTTCTGGAATCCTGGTCTGGTTTTGGCAGGATGTTAGCGTGGCTCGGAGGAAGCTGGACATGCCTTCAGTGAAATCTTAGTATACTCCTATAAGAGACGATCATGTGATATCTTGATTTGACTTTAGTATGCTGAGAGAGCTTCAACCCTACATCAAGCTCTTTTTTTTCTCTCTCAATGTTCATCCCTGTTGAGGATGGAATGTGTTCTAGTTGTACCCTAGGAGTGGTGTAATGAATGACATATGTTGGGGATTGCACCATTGGCCTTTGAGAGTGGTTTTCCTTTTTTAGGTTAAACATTGGTGTTTTCCAGAAGCTTTTGTGCTCAGAGTTTCTTTTTACATGATGACAGGGATATTCCTATGGTGGGGAGTTCCAGTTGGTTATGGTTGAATATCTTCTATGTAGAAGGTGGTTGTTAAAGCTAAGGCTGGTCATTGGACGGTCCAGGTAGCTTGGTTGTGAAGATTCTCAGGTTGGGGGAATGGCTGTTGGTCCTTCTTCTAGGCTTCTCGGGGATGAGAAAGTTTATGGTGGGGAGTTTGTAAGAACCCATGTTTTTTCAAACAGTCATTTTGAGCAGAAATTTGAATTTTTCCTGTTGGATGCTTGTGAGGGGTAAAACGGTCATTTCCCCTACCAGCTGATCTCTGATAATTTTTCTGACAACTCTGTTGGTCCCAGAATAGGGATTTTACCCTAGGAAAAGGTTTGGAGTAAATCTGAGCTATTCAAATTTTGGCGGAATATTTAATATTTAATATTATTAAATTAAATATTAAATTATTCTCATAGGTTAGTTTGTGAATAACTCTTAAACGGAGCATCTGATTGAGATTTCGTCTACTCTGTTGAGTCCGGAATGGGGAGTTTATTCTAGGGAAGGCATAAACTCATGTCGGGCGCCGGGGCCAGCCCGAGCCCCTTTTTCTTCCTTTTCTTTTCTTCTTTCCTTTTCTTTTCTTCTCTCTTCTTTCCTCCTCCTCCTTGAGCTTGTCTCCTACGCTGATCCTCTTTGGATGTGACCTATGGGAGATATGGAGTTTGAGAAATAGGGATATTTGGAATCCAAGAAGGGTACCAATTAGAAGCCCTCGACGCGCTGAGTCGGCGTGCGACAACCGTAAGCCATGAAATCAACCGAAGCATCGAAAATTTCCACCCAAAGGTAGGGTTGTTTATGTTTTCACCATAGATACTCTTAAAAAATGTTGTTTTAGGTTTTTAAATCCTTATATTTCTTGATTTTATGCCCATGGGGCCCGATCTGTTGTTTCGGGGGCGAAAATGGGTGTTTCGGGTGTTTTCAGGGTTTTCCCGTTAGAAAACCAAGAATACACGGAGTGTATTCTAGGGGTACATGCCGTGTGTTCATCCCATTCAGGGAAGATGTAGTTTTCTTAAGTACACTCCGTGTACTTTGAGTACACACCGTATAGTGGGTGGTCGTGTTGAGTAGAGCACAGAAATAGTAGTTTTTAAGGACTACATGCCATGTACTTTAAGTACACATCGTGTAGTGGTACATGGGAATGTGTTCAGATGAAAATGGACACGACATAACTTTTTGTGAACATTACATGTCATGTACTATTACACATGCAAGCCCATTGGGCTCTGGCCATGTACTCTAGCCATGTACTGCTTTAGTTTAGTAATTTTGAGATATCTTGGGATCTGGAAGTCAGTATTGGGCATGTGAGTAGTTGATTCTGAGTATTTTTCCATGTATATCTCAATGGTGGAATCCTTTTAACATTTAGAGGTATTATAAAGGGAGTTTTTGGGATTTTAATATAATGAAGGGGTTGTTCCTCCACTTATCGAGTTCAGTTATCACCTGAGAGTGAGACATGGTGTGGATTATAGGTTGGGTGTTCCGACCAACTTAGTTGAGACCTTTAATAGGATATGAGCTATGAGATATATCCCATAACCCATGATTTAAAGGAAGTTCCCTTTGTGAGACGTCCCCTTCTATCCTATGAGTCTGTGAGACCGGATACTTCTAAGGATCCCTTGAGGGATGCCTTTGCTTGTGTGTTGACCTAGGGAGTCCCTTGTAGGATCTTTCTCTTGTTCTTCCCTTGACAGGAACCATGTTACGAAATGCCTATGTTGTCCTTCTTTTGAGGATCCCATGTAGGATTCCTCCCTTACTCTTTGCTACAGATCCTGCGTAGGATGCCTTCACTCATGTTTACTTGGAGGATCCCGAGTATGATGCCTCCTTTGTGTTTGACCTGGGGGACCCAGTGGGTTCCCATTGTTTGACCGACCCTGAGTTGTTATGTCGGGTTTGGGTAGAGATGGTGATCAGGTGTCACCTAAAACCCTTGCCAAACTAGTGATCCCTTTCAGATTTTGATGTATTGTTGGGTTGGGTGTTCGGGCCACCCACACTGTTTGTTTATATCTAACATGGTTGCTGATGATGTAGTGTTTACCAGAGGTGCTTTTTGGTTTGTGGATGGGGATCCTGACGCGAGATGTCTTTCTTGATTGTTGATTTCATACCTTGCTTTTATGATTTTGTAGAGGTAATTTGATCATGTTTGAGGATAATTGTTATTATTTGATGTTTTTTCTCATGCCTTGTTCTGTTTACGACCTTTGGGTATTGTTAGATTTTGGCCGTTATGCCTGTTTTCCATGCCTTGTGACCGTAAGATGGAAGGATATTCTTGACATGCTTGTTATGTTGTAGACTGGTTAGCCAAGTAGCTTTTTAGGTGTACTTTGGCCTTATAGCATTATTATGCATTGAATTTCATAGGACCGTGAGAACCTAGTGCTATAAACTATAAGGGATAGACTGAGTGAGCTTCCCATAGAGTCTTAGACATTATAGACTACAGGAGGTTAGATCGAGTGTGCTTCCTCAGAGAGTCTTGGACATTATAGACTACATGGGATAGACCGAGTGAACTTCCGAGAGAGTCATGGATATTATAGACTATAGGAGGGTAGACCAAGTGAGCTTCCTCAGAGAGTATTTACCTTGTTTGAATTTCATTAAAACCTTTCCACACTAGAGAAGGAATTGACCGAGTGAGCTTCCTTAGAGAGTCTGTGACAGACATGAGACTATAGGAGGAATTGACCGAGTGAGCTTATTTAGAGAGTTTCTAGGACTTGGGGCTATAAGAGGGTTAGACCGTGTGATCTTCCCCAGAGAGTCCCTGAATACCCTAGACTATAAGATGAATTGACTGGGAGAGCTTCCCCAGAGTGTCTTATAAATTTTCATATGACCAAACCAGAGGGGTTAGGCTGAGTGCACTGCCCAGAGGGTTGTTGGTACATCTTGGATAAGACCAGAGGGGTTGGCTACGAGAACTTCCAAGTGGGTTACCTTTTGTGTTATCTTCTTTCATGTGTTTGATTGGTTGAACTAGAGGATAACTTGTCCTTGTTTAGCTTGTTCTGAGGCATATTTCTGGCATTGGCCGAAGCAGGTACATGTCGATGGGATTACAGACCCATAGATTGACTTATTGGATATACGACTTGAGTGGAACTACAGTCAGCTCAGTGCCCTTGAATAGGATGTCCAGAAGATCGGGCTTATGGTCCCAAGGATTGATTGCTGATGTTGTTTCTTGTTATTTTAATCACTTCATCATGAACATACATGTTTATGTATATGTGTATAGGTATTGGACTATACATGTGTACGTATAAAGATATAGACATCCATGGTGGCACTTTCCCAGTTGATAGGGATTACATTCCCTGAGTTCAACTGTGGTTTCACATTTGGGTTACTTACTTTTGTTGTGCTCCAGCTAGGATGAGCACTTTGTTGTTGCATACACTTTTAGTAGCACAGTTTTAGGTTTCTTGTCGGGGTGCCCTACTGAGATTATTTCTCACCCCTTCACATCCATCTCGGTGTACGTGTAGACCTTCTGTTTGCTTTTTCAGGTAGAGAACGGGGTGCATGGTGGATAGGGCTGAGGCACAGTGTTTCATGATCGAGCAGAGATACTCGAGTGGTTTTATAGATCGGGTTGTTGCAGTTCAACTTTGTCTGAAGATTAGGTACGTGGATTAGCTCGGAGTTACTAGCAGAGCCCTGTACTTTTACTTTTAGTTTCTTTTGTACGTGTAACTGTATGGTCGGCCCAGTGGGTGACCAGTGTTGTTTTGTATTGCATAGTTGTTTGGGCTTTTACTGCATTTTACTATTACAGATTGTTCTATTTCAGTTATTTACTACTTCTGCACTCTGTTTACTTTCCGCTGTGTATGATACTCAGTTATTTCCACTGTTTTTTTACTCTGGTATGAGGGCATAGTCTCCCACTATCACACCCTAGGCCCTCGCTGCTCGTCGGCAGCCTCTGGCGTACGGGTAGGCGCGCTTGAGGCCTTGTGGTGAACCGGCTCGGATCACCTGTTTAGTGGCTTCCGGGTTAGGACGTTACAAAAACCCTAAAAACCCATAAAAACATAAAAATACACTAAAACTATAAAAACCCTACAAACAACTAAAAAAGATAAAAAACAGCAAAAAACATTAAAACTCCAAAAACAAAAAATAAACCATAAAAAAAACATAAAACCCTAAAAACCATAAAACACCTCAAAATCCCTAAATACCCTAAAAATCCATAAAAATCTTATAAAATCCCTAAAAATACCTAAAAACATTAAACACTATAAAAAACCTTGAAAATCCCTAATAAAACCTTAAAAACCTAAAAACACTTAGAATACCTAAAAACCCAAAAATAAATAATAACCCTTAAAACCCCTAAACCCCTTAAATAACCCTGAAAACCCTGAGAATACGAAAAACTATAAAAATCATAAAATGTTTGTAAAAATCCTTAAAAAAACCATGAAACCTAGAAAACCATAAGAAAATGTTAAAAACCACAAAATACAAAAAACCCTAAAAAGTGTTCAAAATCTTCAAAACCCTAAAAAGGTCCTAAAAAGAACTTAAAAAGCTTAACACCCCTTAAAACCATAAAAACCCTAAAACCATAAAATCCCATAAAAACCCAAAAACCAATTAAAAGCTCTAAACAACATTAAACCCAAATAAAAGTGAAAAGGACTATAAAAAACCTTTTAAAACCCAAAAACTCAGGAAAAGAAAACATAAAACCCCCAAAAAATATTAAAATCCCTACCCCCCCCCCCAAAAAAACCTTAAATACCCAAAAAATACATAAGAATCCTAAACAATTCATAAAATTCCAAAAAATCATTAAAAACCATAAAATAGTAAAAAACCCTACGTACATTGTAAGTAACTAAAAAAAGCTTAAAACCCCTAAAAACTTAAAAAAAAGAAAAAATCCATAAAAATTGAAAAAAAACCCTAAAACCATAAACACCATAAATCCCATAAAAACCATGAAATCCCTAAAAACCAATATAAACCAAAAAAACTACTAAAAACACTAAAACCCCTATAAATCCTTAAAATAATAAAAACTGTTAAAAAATCCGAAATCCCCCTAAAAACTCCAATAACCCCTAAAATACCAAAAATACCATAAAACCCCAAAATCCCTAAAAAACAATAGACCCCCCCCCCAAACCTAAGAACCCATTAAAATCCTCAAAACCCCTAAAAATACCAAAAAATGAATTGAAAAAAACACCTAAAAACCCAAAGAAAACCATAAAAAACTTAACACCCTTTGGACCCCTAGAAACAAAAAAAAAAACTCAAAAATTGAGGCTTTAGCCACATCCTTTAATGAGGTCTTTGCTTTAAATAATAAATTAAGGCTTCAGACCCAACCTTTAAAATACATTAGACCCTAAAAATATGAAAAAACCATAAAATACATAAAAACTATAAAAGTCAAGGAAAATTATAAAAAATCCCTTAAAATATATAAACATTTTAAAACCCCACAATTCCTTAAAAACCCTAAGAAAACCATAAAATAATATAAACAATTAAATCCCCTAAAAACGCAACAAAACTCTAAAAACCTTAAAACTCCAAAAAAACTGTTAAAACACATATAAAATACTAAAAAAATTAAAAACTTTAAAAACCTATAAAACCCTAAAACACACTACTAACTCGAAACCCCTAAAAATGTTAAAAAAAACTCTAAAAGACTCAAAAACACAAAAAAAATCATTAAAAACCCCTCAAATCCAAAAAAACCCATAAAAATACTATAATCCCCTAAAACCTCTCAGGTTCCCTTAAAATAATAAAAACCCACAAAATTCCTGTAAAGGACCTCCAAATCCTTGAAAACATAAAAACCCTTGAAAACCCCTTAGAAAGCCTCACAAACCTAAAAACAATAAAACCCCTAAAACCTCTAAAACCGTTAAAAACCAAAAAATCCCTAAAATCCCTAAAAACTATAAACCCCTCATAATCCCTAAAAACTATAAAAAATAATAAAATAAAAAAACCTTAAAATCCCAAAATATCCCTAAAATCAATAAAGTTTAAAAAAAACCATAAAACCCCTAAAAATCCACTAAGAAAACCAGAAAAACCTTAAAACACTTAAAACCCCAATAAAATTTAAAAACGTTAAAAAAACTAAAAAAAACCATAAAATACCTTGAAACCACTAAAAATATCTAAATAGTAAATAACCACTAAAACCCTAAAACCCCTAACACCCTATAAAAACACTAAAAATACACTAAAAACTTGAAATAAAATTCAAGAACCTAAGACATAATAAAAATTCTAAAACATTTTCAACACTAAAAAATTAAAAAAACACATAAAACCCGCTAAAACACAGAATTACCATAAGAAAATACTAAAAACTTAAAAACACTTAGAACCCTAAGAATAAAAAAATGCTAAATACCCAATAAAACCCTAGAACCCCTAAATATCCTAAAAAACATGAATCCTCTAAAACCCATAAAAATCCTAAAAGACCATAAAAACACATGAAAACACAAAAAACCTAATAAAAACTCTAAAACCCCTTTAAAACCCTAAAATCATTAAAAAAACACTGAAAATCCTAAAAATACTAAAAAAATCAAAAAAACCCTAAAAAACCTTAAAAACACTCAAAATCCCAAAAAACCCAAAAACCCCAAAAACCTGAAAATCCACTAAAAACATAACAATCTTAAAACCCATTAAAACTCTAAAAATACCTTAAGACCGTAAAAACACTTAAAACCCCTAATAAACCTAAAACCCAAAAACCCAAAAAACACTAAAAACCCTAAAATCCTAAAAAACCAAAAAAGTCAAAAAAAATTAAAAAACCCAAAAACCCATAAAAAAACACTTAAAAAATTAAATACCCCTTAAAATCATAAATTTTTTTGAAAATCTAAAAACTAGAAAAACACTAAAAAACCATAAAATCCTAAACACCCCTAAAAACGAAAAAAAATCTTAAAAAACCTAAAAAACCTACTGACCATAAAAATACTAAAAAATCACTAAATATCCCTAAAAACAAAAAAAGACCATGAAAACCCCTAAGAAAAATATAAAAATCTAAAAACACATAAAAATACTAAGAACATCAAAAATTATAAAAACCCTAAAAACCCAAAAAACATCAAAATACCTAAAAACCAAATTTATCCTAACAAATCCATAAAAATTTAAAAAAATGTAAAAAACACTAAGAACCTAAAAAACCCGTACAAAAATGTTAAAAACCTAAAAATAATTTAATCCTCTAATACCTAAAAAATTCAAAAACCCCTATAAAACCCTGGACATCATAAATCTCCTAAACACTTTACAAACCCCTAAAATCGATAAAATCCCTAAAAACCATAAAAATCACTTAAACCCTTTAAACCCCTAAAAACATTAAAAAAATATGAAAATAATAAATACTCTAAAAATTTGAAAAATCTCTTAAAACCCAAATAATCGAAAATCCCTAGAAAACCAAAAAAACAGTAAAACTCCTTAAAATCCCTAAAACCCATAAAAACAATAAAAATACCTAAAATAACTAAAATTCCATAAAAACATAAATACCTATAAAAATACAAAAAAGACATAAGAAAATCTTCAACACTCTAAAAATACATAAAACCCAAAAAATGTAGAAAATGCTAAAAAACCTAAAACCCCTAAAAATCAAAAAAACTCAAAAATTTTTAAAAAAAAAAACCTTAATGAAACTTAAAAAAATTAAAATAATATAAAACCCCAAAAAACACTAAAATCCCTTTAGACCCCAAAAAAGTGAAAAACACTAAAAACCCATAAAACCCCAAAAAACACCAAAACAAACAAAAACACTTAAAAACCAAGAAAACCCCAAAATCACTAAAAATCCTAAAAACCCATAAAAATACTAAAATAATCATAAAAATATTTAAAAACATAAAAAACACTAAAAACCCTTAAAACCATTAAAACCATAAAAAACTAGAAACACTAAAAACCCTTAAAAGCGTAAAAAATGCTATTAACTCGGAAAAAAACTTAATAAAACATAAATACCTAGAACACATAATATCTCTAAAAAACCTAAAAACATTAAAAAACCATAAAAACAAAAAAAAAACCCCTAAATACCTTAAAACACTAAAACCCCCTAAAAACATAAAAAACCTAAAATATCTAAAAAACCATTAAACCCATAAAAATTTTAAAAACTATAAAAACCCTTGAAAACCCTAAAAAGTAAAAAAATCCTAAAAAATACTCAATATACAAAAAACCATAAGAAAACTGAAACCCATAACTATCATAAAACCCAAAAAAATCCCAAAGAATTTATAAAACCATAAAACACTGAAACCGCCAAAGGAAACCATAAAAAACAAAAAACAATTAAATCCGTTTAAAACATTAAAACTATAAAAACATTTAAAAACACTAAAAACATTAAAAAATTCTAAAACCCATAAAAATCACTACTAAAAAGCACAATTTTTTTTAAAATCTATAGAAATCTTTAAAAATGTAAAAAACACTAAAATCCCTGAATATCCCTAAGAAAACCCTAGAATCCTAAAAAAATTACGCCATATAAAACCAAAAACTATTTAACAAACCAAAATGACCCTAAAAACTCTAAAAACAATAAAAACCCTAAATCAATAAATTCCCAATAAACCATAAAAACCCAAAAAACCACAAAAAACTCTAAAAAACATGAAACCATTAAACAATGATTAAAAACTCTAAAAAACCTAATAACCATAGAAATCATAAAAACCCCTAAAAACAAGACAAACCTAAATTCATGAGAAACCTCATCCAACCCCACTAATATCCTAAAAAATAATAAAAAACCCTGAAAATAATTATAAATCCATAAAAATACCTAAAAATTTAGAAAAAGCATTAAACCCTAAAAATCATAAGAAGAACTACACTTAAAACCCATTTAAAATATAAAAATGATAAAACCCCTAAACCCCCCCCCCCCCCAAACCCTAAAATCTTTGAAAACCCCTAAAAACATTAAAAAACCTAAAAATCCATAAAAACTCTAAAACCCACTAAAAATTCTAAAAATGTTAAAAAACAATAAAAACCCATAAGAACTCAAAAATCTCACCCCCCCCCCCGAAACACCAAAAATATCATAAATCAATAAAAACTCTAAAAAAACATCAAAATCCCTAAAAAACATAAAATACAAGTAATAAAAAAACCCAAAAAAACAAAAAAAACACTAAAAATCCAAAAAACCTTCAAACTGCTAAAAACCCATAAAAATCCTAAAAACCCACAAAAATCTATACACCATTTAAACCCCTATATCATTAAAAAATGTTAAAACCCAATAATCCCCTAAAAATTAAAAAATTATTATAAACTAAAAATTAACATAAAAACCCTAAAACACTAAAATTCCATTAAAACCTACAGAATCATGAAAACCCTAAAAATTATAAAAATGATAAAAATCCTTAAAAATCCCTAAAAAAATAAAAACCCCTAAAACACGTAAAAATCATAAGAAAACCATGAAAATACTTAAAATCCAAAAGAAAAATAAAAATACTAAAAACCTTAAAAATACTTAAAACCCCCACAAACCCAAAAAACATCAAGAACCATAAAAACATTAAAAATCATAAAAAAATTTCCTAAAATTCCATTAAAATTTAACCAACATAAAAAACCCTGAATACTAGTAAGAAAACTATAAAAAATGCTAAAAACCCTTCAAACCACATAAAAGGCAGTAAAAAAGACCCTAAATACCCTAAAACACCTAAAAATTAATAAAATCCTCTAAAAGATCTAAAACCCATAAAATCCAAAAAACTACTAAATACTCTAAAAACCCTTTAAACCCCTAAAAACATTAATAAACTCTAATAAAAATTAAAAACTCAAAAAAACCCCTAAAACCCCAAAAAACCATAAAAACTAAAAAACCCAGAACACCATAAAAATCCTCAAAACCCTTAAAATCCTTAAATACAACAAAAATCCAAAAAATCCAAAAAATCACTAAAAACATAAACCCTACTAAAACCCTGAAAAACAAAAAAAAAACCTAAAAACATTAAAACACGTAAAACCCAAAAAAACCTAAAGAATACTTAAAACCCCTAAAATATCTAAAACACAAAAAATACATGTAAACAATAAACCCCTAAAAAAGTAAAAATCCCAATAAACCCATAAAAACTTTAAATACAAACTATAAATTCTAAAAACCATTTAAATCACTAAAAACATAAAAACCTAAAAAATACTAAAAAATATAAAAAAAAACCCTAAAACCCAATAAAACAATAAAAACCCTAAAAAATTTAAGAATTAAAAACCCTAAAAATCCTCAAAAACCCTAAAAACCATAAAAACCCAAAAAACACCTAAAATCCCTAAAAAAGTCAAAACCCCAAAAAAATTAGAAACTCCCTAAGAAAAAAATATATTACTAATAAAACTAAACCACTAAAAATCTAAAAAATGTTAAAGCCCATAAATACCTAAAAACACAAAAAGCCCTAAAATTCAATAAAATACCTAAAAACATAAAAATATTAAAATTCATAAAAACACTTAAAAGCTCATACGAAAAGTCTAAATTCCCTAAAACCCCTTTAAACGCCTAAAATCATTAAAAATCTAAAAAAGATTTAATCCCGTAAAACACAAAATACCCCAAAAACCCAAAAACCAAAAAAATCATATAAAACCCCCAAAACCATCAAAATTCCTACAAACCCATAAAAATTCTAGAAAATTCCAAAAAAATCTCCAAAAAACTAAAAAAACTTAAAAAACACGAAAAACCCTATGAAACGCCTAAAATTTTAAAAACATTTAAGACCACTAAAAACACTAAAAACCCTAAAGCCCATAAAACACTAAAATCCCTAAAAAGAAAACCCATAAAACATTAAAAAAATACTAAAACCCCCTAAAACACAAAAAAAATTGTTAAAAACCTTAAAAAGCCTTTAATCCTATGAAAATGTTAAAACCTCTACAACCATTGAAAACCCTAAAACCTAAAAAGATTCCTTAATGCACCATAAACCAAACAAACCCATCAACACCTAAAAAAGCCTCAAAATCCCTAAAAACCATAAAAACCATAAATTCTTAAAAATTATAAAAATAGAAAAATCCATAAAAATCCTAAATAAATCCGGATTAAACATTCAAAACCAAAAAACACTTAAAACCCCTAAAACTATAAAAATCCTAAAAAACCTAATAAACTCTAAAAACCCTAAAAATACCTAAATAGAATAAAATAAAATAAAAATAATAGAAAACTATAAAAACCTAAACACCCTAAAAACCCTAAAATCCCATATAAAACCTTAAAAACCTAAAAGAATTAAGATATCTAAAAGCATACAAATACTAAAACAAAGAAAAAACTTTAAGACCCTAAACAACCTAAAAACACAAAAAAACCTTAAAACCCCCTAAAACATTAAAAACATAAAAACCCATAAAAAATAAAACAACCATTAAAAACACTAAAAACTATTTAAACCCCAAAGAAAATTAAAAAATTCTAAAAATCATTAATAACTCTAAAAAAATAAAAAAGCACTAAAAACCTAAAAATCCCTAAACCCCTAAAAAACCATAAAACTCTTCAAATCCATAAAAAACCATGAAAACAAACAAAAATCCTAAAAAAAACAAAAAAATCAAAAAAAAATTAAAAATCCCTAAAATCCTGAAAACCTTAAGAAAAAATTTAAACCATAAAAATTAAAACCTAAAAAAAAACTGAAAAAAATGCTAAAAGCACTAAAAAAACCCAAAAACTATAAAAACACAAAAAAACTAAAACTCTAAAAACCCATAAATAAACTAAACATTTAAAAAATATAAAAACCTTAAAACTCTATAAACTTAAATAAACCATAAAATCCTAAAAAACCCATTAAACCCCCTAAAACCCTAAAAATACTAAAAAACACAAAAAATCACTAAAAATCCAAATAAACATTAAAAATCCTAAAAAATCTTAAAAAAGACAAAAAATATCAACAAGAGTAAAAAACAATAATACCCTGAAAACCCCAATGAAATACCTAGAAACCAAAATGATTTAAAACACCTAAAAGCCAAAAAATACTAGAAACCCTAAAACCCCTAAAAATACTAGAAAACCATTAACACCATCAAAATCACTATAAACCATAAAAACATATAAAAATCACCAAAAATACATAAAAACATAAAAATTGCTAAAAACCTTGAAAAATTTAAGAATTCCTTAAATACCTAAAAACACTTAAAACCCCAACCAAAACTAAAAACATTAAAAACCCTAAAAACCATAAAAATCATAAAACCCCTAAATACTATTAAAACTCCTAAAAACCCTAAAAACCATAAAAATCCTAAAAACTATTAAAACCCTTAAAAACATTTAAAAAACTAAAATCCCTACGAAAAAATAAAATAACACATTAAATCCAAAAAAAAATTAGAATCTCTAAAAAGATCAAAAAACCCCAAAAAAATAAAAAAAACAGTAAAATAAAAAGAACATAAAACCATAAAAACATGGAAACCCTAAAATTACATAATAACCCTAAAAACCATAAAAATTATTAGAAATCCCTAAATCATTAAAAATATAAAAAACCATAAAAATCCCTTAAACCCCAAAGAAATTTGTAAAAAAATAAAAACACTTAAAACCTCTAAAAGAACTAAAAAACCCAAAAGGCCCAAAAAATGAATGAATACCTAAAAACATAAAAACAATAAAAAACCTAAAAACCATAAAATCCCATAAAAACACATAAAACCCCTAAAACAACTAAGTGTTCTCTCCCTCTCATCGTGATTTCTTGGGTTTCCTCAGGAAGGCAGGGTTAGATCCCTTCCCCAATCCTATTGGCCTAGTGGGAGGCACTTGTGGAGGCGGTGGGTCAATATAGAGTCCTTCAGTACTGATGTTGATCTTTGATGGCATCACTTTTCCTTATAAGAGGTGCCGATTGGGGTTTCGGCACCTTTCGCAGCCCTGCCCCCTAGTGCTTGCGGGGGGAGATCTCGGCGACATCGGACCTCAGCAGTGTTCTTTGGACCAAAGGCATCAGGAAATGGTGGTTATTCCTTGTTTTAGTTCTAAAAGTTTCAATCTTGTGATGCAAAAGTTTTGTTCTATGTTTTGGTTCGATCTTTTCTTCAACCCATGGAGAAGATGCAGGTGCGTGTTTGGCTTGTTAAGCGTCTTTTGGTGCTCTCATACAAGCTTGATCTGGAGTGCTGGGAGTTGTGTTCTGGCTAATTTTACTGGTGTTTCGTTGCTAGATTTGCTGCGAGGCATGGATTGCTGAATGCTATTCAGTCTGAAGGCCTTGTTTGCTTGTTTTTGAGCTATGATCTCTTTGGAGATGATGGGTTAGGATGTGATGGATGCTAGATTTTGACCTGCTTTTTGATAGGAGATGGTTGGATTGGAGGCGGTGTTTTCTATGACATTAATACTGGTGATACTGGTGTTTCTATTCATGGTTTATGGGATTTAAAGAGATGGTTATGGGATTTGATAGGGATTGTTGGTCGTTGTTTGTGTGTGTTGTTCTTTGGTCGGGTTTTCCTGGGTTGGTGTTGCTGGAAGCTTTCTTGTGGTGGTTTTGCTGATGTACGGTGTTTAGATGACTTTCTAGGTGATTGTTGGTTTTCCATGATGGAGTGCGGCTACCCACCTTTGTCGTTACCCTTGACTTGTGCATCCACCTCTGCTCCTGCCTCCCTCCCAATCCTATTGGACCCCATCTTGGTTCGGTATGATGGCGTATGTGGTGGTTTTGGGATAGTGGTGGTGGTCCTTCTCCGCGTCGATGGCGCGTATTGTAAGGGTGGTGGTGTTAGGCGGCGATGGTTTGTGAAGCTCAGTTTGGTGTTTTGGATGAGGGTAGCGGATCTCAGTTCGGTGACAAAATATGGTGATATTGTTGCAAGGTTTTTTGTGTTGCTGATGATATGGTGCTAATGAAAGTTGATGAAGTTGCTGCTAGTGGATATGGTGTTGTTGGATGAAAGGTGATGAAGCTAATTCGGTGTTTGGTCTCTTGTGTCTTTTTCTTTTTTGGGGGCCTTTTGTGTCTTTGGTTGTAAGGGTTTTTGGGTGTGGGTTGATTGACCCCTCCCCTCCCTTGTTTGCTGTTTTTTTCATAATAAATTCTGAGGGGGTTGGGAATAGCCTGGTCTCACACCTCTCCAACCCTAAAAACTCTAAAAACTATAAAAATTCCTTAAACCTATAAAATGTAAAAAAACCCTAAAAATATTTTAAAACCCTAAAAATCTCAAAAAATCCAAGAAACCCAAAAAAACATAAAAAACTGAAAACCCAGAAAATTCCAAAAACACTAAAAATCCTAAAAACCCTAAAATAATTTAACAAATTCCTACAAAACCCTCAAAATCCCTAAAAACATAAGAAACATGAAAAATGTGATAATCTATAAGAAAACTATAGAACCCTAAAAACACTTTAAAACCCTAAAAACCCTAAAATTCTAAACACCATAAAAGCCCTAAAAACTATAAAACCCCTAAAAAAATAAAAAAAATAAAACTCCATATAAACCCTAAAACCCCTGAAAAATCTAAATGCTTTTAAATCCCAAAAAACATAAAAAAATATGAAATAACCATAAAAACATTAAAAACTCAAAAACACCAAACCCCCCCCCCAAAAAAAACTAAAAAAATATAAAAACTCTAAAAACCCTCCAAACCCTAAAAAACCCTAAAAAACAAAAAAAAAATCCATAAAAATACCAAATAACATAAAAATACCTATTAAACATGAATGAACATGATACACAATCCAGGACGTGCTATGAAGTGTCCAAAGAACCATGTTCAGTGTTGGCATGTTCAACACCAAGAACTCCTCAAAATGATTCATGTATAATCATGCACATTCTATACTCCTCATCATGTCTTCCATAAACCTCTCGATGCCCAATTGTGCCATGATCCTCATGAAACCATACAGAAACCATAAAAACATAAAAAACATAAAACATCGAAAAACCCAAAAAAATGCTAAAAACACTAAAAACCCGAAAAAACCCTAAAACCCCCAAACCCATAAAAACGCACAAAATCCTTCAAGACCATAAAAATTGTTAAAATCCATAAAAATCAATAAAAATGTAATTAATGCACTGACAATCCCAAAAAACCATTGAAAAATCTTAAAACCTAAAATCACATAAAATCCCTAAAATCCTAAAAAATGTTAAAAAACCTTTAAAACCGCTAAAACGCGACAAATAATTAACCCCTAAAAACCTTACAAAATATAAAAATTTAAAAAACCCGTAAAAACCGAAAAACCCACTAATAACTCTAAAAGATCATTAAACCTATAAAAATGTTAAAAAATCTCTGAAACCCCTTTAAACCCTAATAAACTAAAAAAAAACACTGAACCCCAAAAATCTATACATACTTCTAAAAACAAAAAACCCATAAAGACCACTAAAATCCAAAATAATATAAAATCCCATTAAGATACTACACAATCACACAAAAATGCCTAAAAATATAAACATATCTATAAAACATGAAAACCCCTATGAGAACCTTAAAAACCAAAAAATACGTAAAACCCCTAAAAACCTAAAATACACTAAAACCCTTAAAACCCCTTAAAAATCCTTAATATCCCAAAATAGCCAAAAATTTATTGAAAAAAATACTAAAACCTAAAAAAATCCCTGAAACGTAAAAAACCCTGAAAACTCATATGAAAACATTAAAAGCATAAAAACACTTTAAACCCCTAAAAAATGATTTCAACACTTAAATAACCCTCCCCCCAAAATCCCTAAAACCCAAAAAAACCCCTAAAAACTAAAAATACAAAAGAAAATAAAACCCTACAAAATCACCAAAAACTATAAAATAACATAAAACCCTAACAACTCAAAAAACCCTAAAAATCTAAAAAACCATTAAACCCCTAAGAACCCTAAAAGACCCAAACCCCCCTCAAAATCCAAAAAATCTCGAAAAAACATGAAAATCCTAAACTTGCCTAAAAAATCCCTATAAATGAAAGAAACCCTAAAAACTTTTAAAAACCCCATGAAAAACAATAAAAACCAAAAACACATAAAACCCCTAAAAAAAACAAATGTTAAAAACCATACGCAACCCTAAAAACCCCTAAAAACCATAAAAATATATAAAACACCATAAAACCCTAAACACCAACTATAAACTCTAAAAACCATTTAAATATCGAAAGCATTAAAAACTCCCAAAAACCATAAAAAACAAAAAAACAAAAAATCCCCTAAAAACCCCAAAAACCAAAAAACCCTAAAAAACATCAAAATCCAATAAAACCATGAAAAACCAAAAAAAAAATCATAAAAATCCTCAAAAGGCCCAAAAACCATAAAAACACTAAAAACCTTAAAAACCTCTATGAAAACCATAAAAACGCAAAATCCTTAAAACCACCTAAAAACATAAAAAAATATTAAAACCCTATGAAACCCCAAAACCCTTAAAACCCCTAAAAACCCTCAATATCAATAAAATCTTGAAAAGTATAAAAATAATAAAAAATCACTAAAAATTCCCAAAAATATAAAAAACCCTAAAAACATGGAAAAATCCTAAGAAACCCTTTCAAATCTAAAATTCTTTTTAACCCACAAAAATAATTGACCACCCTAAATAACCCTCCAAATCATAAAAACCTCTAAAGACCATTAGAAACCCTAAAAACCATAAAAACCCATTAAAACCCAAGATAGCCCTAAAACCCCACTAAAAACTCAAAATAAATTTAGACCCCTAAAAACTTTTTAAAGCTCCAAAAAATTTTAAAACACTAATAAACTAAAAAAAACCTCTAAAACCCTATAAAATCAAAAAACCATAAAACCCTTAAAAATCCCAAAACCCTCAAATCCCTAAAAACCCTAAAAACCTATAAAAATCCAATGAAAACCCAAAAAAATAAAAAAAATTAATAACCCTAAAAACCAATAAAACATTAATAAAACCTCTAAAATATAAAAATGAATCCCCCCCTAAACCCCTAAAAAATTCAAAAAACCCAAAAAACAATAAAAACTATAAAAACCAATAAAAACCTTAAAAACCATAAAACCCCTGAAAATCCACTAAAAACACTATAAACCCTTTAAAACCTAAAAATGTTAAATTCTAAAAAAAAATTAAAACCCTAAAAAAATCAACATTACCCTAAAAAACAAAAAAAAACTATTAAAATGTTTAAAAACTTCTAAAAAATCTAAAACCCCTCACAACACATAAAAATCCTAAAAACTATAAAAATAAAAAAAATCCTTAAAAATTTCTATAAACTTATGAAAGCCTAAAAAATATGAAAAAACCAAAGAAAACATAAAAAACCTAAAAAAACTAAAAACCTTTAAAAAAAACGCAAAAAAAAAATATATTCTATAAAAACTGTAAAACCTAGAAATCCGTTAAAACCCAAAAAATTCATAAAAATTATACAAAAGAACTCAAAATCCCAAAAATCACAAAAACCCATAAAACCCATAAAAATTCCTTAGAAACCCCTAAAAACTAACACACATAAAATCACTTAAGGCAAAAAAACACAAAAATCATAAAACCCTGAAATAACCCTAAAATCTAAGAAAAATCTAAAAAACCATAACAATAATTAAAAAACCCAAAACCACATAAAACCCATAAAACCACAAAGACTCTAAAGACCCATTAATCCACCAAGATTATAAAAAAACCATAAACACACTAAAAATCCTAAAACACTCAAAATACCAAAAACCAATAAAAAATACTAAAAAATCCCTAAAAATGTATAAAATCCTAAAACTGTGTAAATCCCTATGAAAAAATAAAACATTAAAACACTTAAAACCACTAAAAAAATAAAAACCCTAAAACCCCTTAGAAACCATAAAAACCAAAAAAAACATAAAAACCCCAAAAAAACAAAATAAAACCTAAAAACCCATAAAAATTGAAAACCCACTAAAAATCCTAAAAACACTTTGAACCACTAAAATGTTTATAACTCTAAAAATCATAAAACCCTAAAACAAAATAAAAAACCTAAAATCCTAAAAAACAAAAAAAACATGAAACCCCTAAACACCCTTAAAATCCCAACAAACCATAAAAACCATTAAAATATTGAAAACCCCCAAAAAATCCATAAAAAATTAAAAACTCTAAAACCCTAAAAAACTATGAAAACCATAAAAACCTAAAAACAATTAAAACCCCGAAAAATAAAACAAATTCTAAAAATCCATAAAATTCTTGGAACCCTAAAAAACATAAAAATCCTCAAAATCCATAAAAACTTTAAAGACCCAAAAAATCCTAAAAGCCCCTAAAAATAAAAAACACATAAAACCCCTAAAAACCGATAAACACCCTAAGAGTACCTAAAAAACATAAAAAAAATAAACCCCTAAAAATATAAAAAATTATTAAACCCCAAAACACCCAAACAACACTAAAACCCCTAAAAACAAAAAAAAACCCTAAAAAACATAAAACCCTGTAAAAACATTAACAACCACTAAAAACATTAAAAGCTTTTTAAACTCCAAAAAACGATAAAAAACTATAAAAACCATTAAAATAACTATAAAAACTTAAAAACCATAAAACCCTAAAAACAATAAAAATTCTAACATAATAAATATCCTTAAAATACACTAAAACCGGTAAAAATCCATAGGAATTCAAAAAATTTATAAAATCCCCTGAAAAATAAAAAAAACTAAAATCCATAAGAACCCTAATAACACATCAAAACCCTAGTAATACTTAAAACCCATAAAACCCTAAAAATTATAAAAACCCAAAAAAAACTCTAAAACCCAAAAAACCCCCCAAAAACTCTGAAAACAGAAGAAGACAAGAAAAACATAAAAATACTAAAAATTCCCAAAAATTCCCAAAAATTAGAACAACCCAAAAACCATGAAAATATTTAAGAAAAAATCTAAAAACCTAAAAACCCTTAACACCCAAAAAGACCTAAAAATTATAAAAAACTTAAAAACCATAAAAACCCTAAATGAACAAAAAATCAAAAAACCATTAATAACTTTAAAGAACATAAAAATCCTATAAAAACTATAAACCACTAAAAATTCAAAATTCCATTGAAATCCCTAAAAATTTTAAAAAACACTACCAACATTAAAACCCATAAAAAACAAAAAAAATTCAAACCCAACAAACCCTAAAATCCCTAAAAACACTAAAAACCATAGAACACCTAAAAGCCCTAAAAATCCTAAAAATACATAAAAATACCTACAAATTCCCAATAAAAAACTAAAATCCCTAAAAAACCAAAGAAAATATTCAAAACCTAAAACCACATAAAACCCTTAAGAACCTAAAAACGCGTAAAACCCTAAAAACCTTCCAAATCCATAAAAAACCGTAAAACCATAAAAATATTACATAATCCTTACAAATACCTAAAAAGGGAAAATAAATCCAAAAAACCCTAAAACCATAAGAGAAATTTAAAAAAATAATACACTTAAAAACCTAGAAAATCCTAAAAACGCAAAAACTATAAAAACCCATTAAAAAGGGAAAAAAACATAAAACTCCTTAACTAATTTAAAAACTATAAAACCCTAAATCCAAATAAGAACACTAAGAACAATTTAAACCCATAAAAACATTAAAAACTATAAAATAATTTAAAAACCTAAGAAATAATAAAAACTCCTAAAAGCCTAAAAAACAATAAAACCCTAAAAACCCAAAAAACCCTAAAACCCCTAAAATTCACTAAAATCCATAGAAAACAATAAAAAACAAAAAAAAGACATAAAATCCCTAAAAATATAAAAAACCAAAAAACCTTAAAAAAATAAAGACACTTTTAAAAACTAAAAAGCATTTTAAACCACTAAAAACCCTAAAACTGTTGAAAATACATAAAACCATAAAAACCCATATGAAAACCTAAAAACCCAAAAAACAACAAAAAATTTAAAAAACCAAAAAACCAAGTAAGACCATATTAAAACCTGGTAAACATAAAAACTCACAAAACAACTAAAAAATCTAAAAAAATTTAAAACCCCTAAAATACCCTAAAATACACTAAAAACCATAAAAACCCTTAAAAACCTTAAAAACCCATAGAAGCACTAAAAAACTAAACAAAACCTAAAAACCGAAAAAAACTCTAAAAATCATAAAAACAATAAAAAACCATAGAAACCCTCAAAATCCCTAAAAACTGTTAAAATCATTAAAACCAAAAAAACACCTAAAAACCTTAAAAACATAAAAATCCTAAAAAATTCGGAAAACCATATGAAGATATTAAAACCTTAGAAAAAAATAAAACCCCTAGAAAACCTAAAAAATGATGAAATCCCTAAAAACCCATAAAATCCCTGATGACCCTAAAAACCATAAAAACCCATAAAAACAATACAACCCCCTAAAAACCATAAATCCCACTAATGAATCTAAAACCATTTTAAAACGCTAAAATGTTAAAAAAACACTAAAAACCTTAAAAACACTAACAATCACAACAAAACCCAAAAAACCAAAAAAAAGTAATAAAAACCCTTTGATCCTAAAAACCCTTAAAATCCAAAAAAACCAAAAAAATACATAATAATCCTAAATAGGCATTAAAATCCCTAAAACATAAAATACCCGAAAATCCCAAAGAACAAATTGAAAACCTAATAAAATTAAAAAACTTAAAACCCACAAAAATCTTAAAACACTAAAAAACCTAAAATCCCCAAAAACCATAAAACACCTAAAAACTCAAAAAATAACCTAAAAACCAAAAAAAACCCATAAAACCCTAAAAATCCAAAAAAGCCTCAAAATCCCTAAAAACCCTAAAAATTATAAAAATCATAAAAATCCCATAAAATCTTTGAAAATGTAAAAATCCCTAAAAACATTGAAATCCCTTAAGAAAACCATAAAAAAATAAAAACTCAAAAAAACACCTAAAAACCTAAAAAATTATAAAAAACCCTAAAACTCCCCAGAAATCTTTAAAAACCCTAGAATACCCTAAAAATCATATAAAATCACTAAAAATTCATAAAAAACTAAAAAATAACAAAAATAAAGAAAGAATCTAAGAAAATGTTAAAAACCTAAAAAATCTTAAAACTCCTAAAAACAGAAAAATATGATAAAAATCCTAAAAACCCTAAAAACCCATAAAAACCATAAAAACCATAAGACCCAATAAAAAACCTAAACCCCAGTAAAAATATAAAAAACCCTTTAAACCCCTAATAACGTTAAAAAACTCTAAAACCATAAAACACATAACAATTAAAAAACCCTACAACCCAAAAAAACCAAAATACCCTAAAAATCCTAAAAAATCTCGAAAAAAACACTTGAAATCCCAAAAAAACCCTTAAAAATTATAAAAATTCTTAAAAACCCTAAAAATCCCTAAAAAAATAAAAAAACCTTAAACACCGTATAACCCAAAGAAATTACTAAAAACCAAAAAACATTTAAAACCCCTAAAAATAAAAAAAGATCTAAAAGTCACTAAAACCCCTAAAACACCTAAAAAACCCTAAAACCCATAAAAATCCATAAAAACGCTTAAAATATAAAAAATACTAACAACTATATATATAAATTAAACCCAAGAAATATTAGAAAACTCTAAGAAACATTAAAAACCTAAAATCTCCAAGAAACTTAAAAACCAAGATTAACCGTAAAACCCTAAAAACCCAAAAAACCCTACCACCCCTCAAAATAAAAAAAACCCTAACAAAAACATTAAAATCCTAAAAAATCCCTAAAAATCCCTAAAAACATATAAACCCATTAATCCCATGAAAAATAATATGAAAACCGTGAATAACTAAAAACACTTAAACCCCTAAAAACATAAAAAAGAAAAACACCCTAAAAACCATAGAACTCCTAAAAAGCATTAAACCCTCAAATCACTAAAAACTATAAAACTATAACAATCCAATAAAATCCTTAAAAATTTCTAAGAACAAAAATACATCTACAATCCCCAAAAACCCCATATAAAACCTTAAAAACTTGAAAACACTCAAAACTCCTAAAACCCTAAAAATTCTAGAAACACGAAAATACCCAAAATACCCATACCCCCTAAAGACAAAAAAACCAAAAATCACCTTTAAAATCCCTATAAACTAATAAAAACCCTAAAACCCAATTAAAACTGTAGAAATCCTTAAAACCAAAAAAATCAGAGGAAACCTAAAAACCAAAATACCCCATAAAAACCCTAAAACCCTTAAAACTCTAAAACCCCTCAAAATCCCTAAACCCTAAAAAACCATAAATATACAAAAAAACCCTAAAAATCTCTAAATTTTAAAAAACGGTAAAAACTCTAAAAAAACCTAAGAAAACCTTAAAAACATTAATACACATTAATTCAGTAAAAACCAAAAAATCGTAAAAACCCTTAAAATCCCTAAAAGGCCCTAAAACACCTAAACCCCCTAAAATCCATAAAACCCCTAAAACCCTTAAAAACACTAACACCTATAAAACCCCTAAAAAATAATAAAAACTCTAAAAACTGTTTAAACACCAATTTTTTTAAATAACTATAAAAAACCTTAAACCCTTAATAAGATAAAACACATTGAAATCCTAAAAACCCATAAAACCCTAAAATACTAAAAAACCCCAAACCCTCAGAATCCCTAATAACCCTAAAAACCCTAAAAACCATAAAAGTCATAAAAATCACTAAAATTCAATTAAAACATAAAAAACCTAAAATCCTAGAAAACCCCTAAAAATCTGTAAAAACTAAAAATGCTTAAAACTTCAAAAAATAATAAAAAATTAAAAACCCTAAAAACCCCTAAAAGAACCTAAAAATCATAAAAAATCATAAAAATAAAAAAACCCATAAAAACCTTAAAAACCCATAAAACCTCTTAAAACTCTAAAAACCCTTGAAACCCCTAAAAACAATCAAAAACTCTAAGAAACTTTAAAAATATAAAAAAGTAAAAAAATCCTTAAACCCAAAAACCCAAAAACCCCCAAAAAACACTAAAAAACCCATAAGAACCCTCAAAATGCCTAAGAACACAAAAAACCCATAATAATCCTAACAAATCCCAACAAAACCTTAAAAGTATAAAATACCATAAAATCCCTTAAAACCAAATGAAAACCATAAAAACCAAAAAAATATTAAAAACTGAAAAAAAAAGTTAAAAACCTAATAACCCTAAAAACATAAAAACCACTAAAACATTAAAAAAAATAGATAAAAAACCTATACCCTCTAAAAACCCTTTCGACACCAGAAAACCATAAAAACCGTAAAGATATAAATAAGCTGTAAAAGCACACAAAATCCCTAAAAACAAAATAAATTTATAAAACCCCTAAAAATCCCTAAAAATAAATAAAAATGAAAATTCCTTAAAAGAATAAAAAATATTAAATATTAAATATTAAATCATTTAAAACCCCTAAAAACCAAAAAAAGATAAAAAACATAAAAGACCCTAAATACCATAAAAATCTTAAGATAACCTAAAACCCCATAAAACCATTAAAACCCTCTAAAAACTATATAAAACCTTTAAACTCTTGAAAATGTTAAAAAAAATCTACAAAACCATAAAAAACCAAATAAATCAATAAATAAAAGAAAACCCTGGAAAAAATAAACATAATAAAAACCCTAAAAACCAAAAAAAAACTAAAAAAATAAAAAACCATAAAAATATAAAAAATCCTGAAAGACCATAAAAAAACCGTAAAAAAAATAAAATCACTTAAAACCCCTAAAAACATACAAAACAACAAAACCCCTAAAAAATCTAAAACCCCACCAAATCCCTAAAAACCCTAAAACCATAAAAAAATATAATAAAGACAAAAAATCCCTAGGTAGAAAACCCTAAAAAATCATAAGAAAACCTTATAACCAAAAAAAAATTAAACCCACGAAACACCAAAAAGTGATAAAAACCCGAAAAGAACATAAAAACCAAAGACACCCCAAATATCCATTAAAACTCCTAAAAGATTTTAAAACTATAAAAAACGTATAATAACCCTAAAAACCCACAAAAAAAAATTCTAAAAATCATTTAAAACCAAAATAACTTTAAAAAAATCTACAAAACCCTAAAACCCCTAAAAACAAAAAAAAATTCCAAAAAAACATAAAAACCAAAAAACCCTAACAAATTCTAAAAACCATAAAAATACATAAAAGACTATAAACCATAAAAATAAAAAATACAAAAATTGTATAAAACTGTAGAAACCCTGAGAAACCCTAAGAAAATTTTAAAAACATAAAAAAACAAACCCCCTAAAAATCTTGAAATTCTAAAAACCCTAAAAAATCTAAAAAGAACCTAAAAACCCTAAAAACCACAAAACCCCCAAAACCCCCAAAACCCTCAATCCACAAAAACATAAAAGACAAAAAAGATCTAGGAAAAACCTTGAAACACCTATAATGGTTTAAAAACTCTAAAGAAGCCTTAAAATAATAAATATTAAAAAACCCCCTAAAATCCCAACAAATCCATAAAAACCCTAAAATCCATAAAAAATTCAAAAATCTATAAACGCTAGAAATATCCTAAAAAATATCTAAGAATATCTAAAAACATAAAAGACACTAAATACCCTTAAAACCCCCAAAAACCTCAAAATCACCCAAAACCCTCAAAATCCAAAAAAATATTAAAAAAACCATAAAAATTAAAAAAACATCCCTAAAAATCCTTAAAATTAAAAAATCCAAAAAATCCAAAAAAACCCTAGAAAACCCAAAAACCGTAGAAACAATAAACCCCCCCCCCCCCAAACCTGTGAAAAATTCTAGGAACCCAAAAAACGATAAAAATTAAAAAAATACCTAACATCACTAAAACATAAAAACCCTAAATCTCTGAAAAAACTAAGAAAATTTAAAAACACTTAAAACCCCTAAAAACATAAAAATGATAAAAAGATTAAACACCCATAAAAACCCAAAAACCATAAAAACTGCAAAAAAATATAAATAGCCCAAAAAACCCATAAAAACCAAAAAACCCACAAAAAATCTAAAAACCATTAAAACCCATAATAACATTAAATGCTCTAAAAATACTTGTAACCCTAAAATACATTAAAAACCATAAAAACAAAATCCCTAAAAAAACCAAAAAAACTAAATAAAACCCTAAAAACAATCAAAATCCATAAAACCCCTAATAAAAGAATAAAAAACCTAAAAATTACTAAAATATTTAAGAAAAAAAAAACCTATGAAAACATAAAAATACTAAAAAAATTAAAACCCCCAAAAACATAAAAAATTGGAAAACCCCTAAAAATCCAAAAAACACTAAAAACCCTAGAACACGTCCAAATCCAAAAAACCCAATTAAAATAATAGAAAATCCCAAAAACTCCCAAAAAAGTACAAACTCTAAAATCCCAGAAAGACACTAAGAAAACATTAAAAACCCCATAACACATAAAACCGTTAGAAATTTAAAAAACGTTAAAACCCATAAAAGACCCTAAAACCCTTAAAGCCCATAAAAATCATTAAAAACATAAAAAAATTCTTGTAAACCCCCATAAAAATTATAAAGACAAAAAAACCCTATAAACCCAAAAAAAATATAAAATAACATTAAACCCATAAAAATTTAAAAAGAACCAAAAAACATAAAAAACAATAATAAACCCAAAATTTGAAAAAACCCTTAAAGTTCCTAAAACCCCTAAAAATATTAAAAATAAAAAAAAAATTACTTAAAAATTATGAAAACTTACAAACCCTAAAAACCCCTTATAAAACCATAAAAACATAAAAACACTTAAAACCCCAAGAAAAACTAAAATCGCTAAAAACCCTAAAAACCCAAAACCCTTAAAACCCTAATTCTCCTTAAAATCCATAAGAACACTAAAAACCATAAAAATTTAAAAACTCCCTAAAAATAAAAAAAATGTAAAAACCCCTAAAATCCATGAAAGATCATAAGAAAAAAATTAAAATCATGAAAATAATTAAAACTCACAAAAACCAATAAAAATGATAAAAAGTAAAAAGACACTAAAAACCCTAAAACCCCCAAAAAATCCTAAAAACCCCTAAAAACTTTTAAACCCCAAGAAACAATAAAATCCAAAAAAATCCAATAAAACTAAAAAAGTCCATTAAACCCGTAAAAATTATTAAAAAACTCTAAAAATCCCAAAACACCCTAAAAACGCAAAAATCCCTAAAACCCCAAAAAACCCATTAAAACACCAAATACCCCAAAAAACCCTAAATCCCTTCCAATCCCTAAAACCATAAAAACCACTAAAAAAAATTGAAATCAGTAAAACCCCACAAAAACCGTCACACCACTAAAATCTCAAAAAACCCTATACGACCTTAAAATCATTAAAAAACTCTAGAAAAAACTTATAAACACTAAAAAACTCAAGAAATGCCCTAAATTATAACAAACCATAAAAACCCAAAAAAACCCTAAAAGATACTAAAAATCCTATAAATTCTTAAAATCCCTAAAAATGTTAAAAATTTTAAAAAGTCCCTAAAACCATAAAAATGTAAAAACCCCAAAATTCTATGAAAACCCCTAAGGAAACCTTAAAAACCTAAAAATCCTCTAAAAAACTAAATAATGCTAAAACCTAAAACCCCTAAGAACCGACCCCCCCCCCAAAACCCTTAAAATCATAAAAACCCATTAAAATCCATAAAAATGTAAAAGATCCTAAAAACCCCGAAAACCCATTAGAAACCATTAAAATACAAAAAACACTTTAAACCCCTAAAAATGCAAAAAAAACCTAAATACCCTAAACCCCTAAAAAATTAAAGATAGAAACGAAAGCAGCTCTGCAGACTCTAGAAATTATGTCGATTCAGATCCTTCGCGATGGCGGATTCCTCCCAGGTTGAAGATGATGGATAATGAAGCACCTCCCCCCCCCACTCTCTGCGGGGGAGGACCCTCACTCAGAGGACTTATCGTCGCTTTCCTCTGCTGACTTGTTACCCTCTTTCCCGAAAATGGTGCTCTACCCAAAGGTTCCGGAGTTTATAGAAGGTTTTCCGTAGCTTCCCCTCTCGATTCGGGAGTTTACTGAGGCATCAGACCTGCAACGCATGACTCTGGTTGCAAGCTTCCTGATGTGGCGACCCCCGATGGTCACTTTTGATAGGTTCGTTTCGGATTTCTGGAATCTTAGGGCCCAAGCAACTGTGGGCCTGATCGACAGATCCCACATCATGATATTCTTTGCCTTGGAGGAAGACCTTGTCCTAGCCTGGTCAACGGATCCTTGGTCGTGCAATGGTGCTCGTTTCACTCTCTTTCGATGGAGCTTTGACTTTCATCTGAAGCGGAGTTCCCCGGTTGCTGCTACATGGGTGGGATTTCTTGAGCTTCCCCTTCCCTTTCAAAATATCTCTATTATTTCTATGTGTGGGAATTTCGTGGGGAGGATACTTGGTGTGGATAGTAGGACTAGGGCCCTTTGTCATCCGGTTTCACCAAGGGCCTTTGTTGAATTCGATGCTTCGAAGAATCCTATGGACACTATATGGATTGCAGTGGGGGGAGAACACAGATGGAGACAGCCTGTTATCTTGGAGCAATGGCTGGTGTTCTTCTCTTCTTGTTGGAGCTTTCGGCACAGTGACCAATTTGGAGGATGCCCTGGACCTGTCAGGGGTGGTGGTTCTCTGGATCGCATGTCTTCTGGTGAGAAAATCCTTCCTCTAGTGGAGGTGAATGGGACAAAGGGGGTGGCTGAGCCATTATTCTCCCAACCATTGGTTACTGATGTTCCCTTCTCATCTACTTTGCTGGCTGGAAGTGATTTAGAGGTTGCCCTGATGGATTCGGGTGGATTCATTGTAAGTCTGGCTGGAGGTGCTGGTGTTCCGGGAGATGCTGATGAGGAGGAAGTGCTACTGGCTGAGAGGGATAATCGGGTTTCTGTTGAAGGCGTTCACGGGTGTGGTGGATCCCCTAAGAGGGAGACAGAGAAGGCTGTTGTGATGGGCTTCTGGAAAGAAAATCTGGAGGATCCCTGTGCTATGGAACTAGGACGAGATGATATAGTTGTCTTGAAGGTTAATGGGAGAACCGATGGATCCTTTACAGCAGTTGAGGTTGTTGTGGGTATTCCAAACATCTCTCAGGTTGCAGCCTTGGCTGAGCCTGTTGTGGTGGATGGGCTGGTGGCAGATGTCGTGAAGGAGGCAGTGGTTGCTCAAGGCCCGAGTACTGGGGATGAGTGGATCTTGTCTTCAGCTGAGGAAAGGACTATGGTAGAAGAGGAGACCGGGATCCCGAGGGTGAAATATACGAATTGGCGTGATGCCCCTCTGGTTTTGTACGGGTGTCCCGTTGTGGGGGGACCTGACATGGGGCCTGGGCTATCTCCTCCCTCAGACATCACTCATGGTGCTGAGGATCTTCCTAGTGCCCAGTTTTTGAGCCCTCTGCCGTTGAATGCTGGCGATGCTGGTGATCCGTCCATGGACCAGCAAAGGGATATGGTCCTTCATGGTGTTCCACCTACTGAAAAGTTTTGTGTGTAGTTCCATGAGATGGTGTGGGTTGAACGGGAAAGGTTCCTACTTGAGGGTGAAGCTGAGACGCTTGGGGAGAGGTTTGTTGAGGCTGATCGCCGGATAAACACTGCTATGGTCAGTTCAAAGGAGGAAAGAACCAGAGAAGGTGATGAAACTCCTGGTTCCGAATGTAAGAAGGGGAAGGCACCATCGGCTGTCAGTGATGGTTTCACTTGTGTAAAGTCAGGTGTTGAAGCCAGATCCACTTCTGCCCCTCTGAGGTGAAGACGGAGGAGGGATTATTATGCCCTCCCATGTCCCATGGAAACAAGGGCCTCTTCACGAGTTGTCAGACTTAATCTAAAGGGGAATAAGCGAGAGCGGCTCTCAATTTACACTGAGCAAGAGAAGGCTAGGATGAACCTACAATCTAGACTTGGCATGCAAGAGGATTTTGAGTCTGAATGGGACTCAACAGACATGGGTGGTAAGTTAGATTTCAGTTTTGCTGATGTGGGTGACGACTTCGGGGTGGGCATGGGGTATCGTGGTGCAGAGCTGGATGATTTTTGGTGGTGATGTTGACTGACCCTCCCCATGCGTGCTTTCCCTTTTGGACTTTCTTGACTTCTTGTTCTTGCTTTTTTTTCTTCCTTTCTTTTTGTGGCCTTCGGGCTAAGGTCGTAAGGGGTTTTGGGTGTGGATCGGTGGATCCCTCCCCTCCCTTGTCTGCAGTGTCTTTGTGTCTTTTCTTTTAATAAATTTTGGGGGGTGCCAGGAATATCCCGGACCTGAGCCTTCCTTGCCCTAAATACCCTAATAAACCGAAAAACCCTAAAAAGTATAAAATACACAAAAAATATAAATAAACCCAGAAAACCTATAAAACCATAAAAACCCACTAAAAAATATATAAACACTTTAAACCCATAAAAACATTAAAAACTCTTAAAACCATAAAATTCCTAAAAAACTCAAAAAAACCCAAAACACCATAAAATCCCTAAAACCCTAAAAACTATCAATATCACTAAAACCCTAGAAACCTTAAAAAACCTAAAAATACTTTCAAATCATTATAAACATAAAATCCTAAATAATTTGAAAACCCTTAAGAAACCCTAAAAAAATAACGAAAAAATAAAATAAAAAAAACCTAAAAAATACTAGTAACCCTAAAAATCCCTAAGAACCATAAGAATCCTAAAACCATCAAAATACCTAAAATTACTACGAAAAAATAAAAAAACCAAAAATAAATAAATATCTTAAAAATCTTAAAAACCCTAAAAACCCTGAAAACCCCAAAAAATATTAAAAACACCTAAACCATTAAAAACCTAAAAAACTAAAAAACTAAGACTATAAAACCCATAAAACCCCTAAAAACAATAAAAATAGAAAAAAAATTAAAACCCATAAAATCCTAAAAACCAACTAAAATAATAAAATCCCTTTAAAATCCTAAAAATGTTTAAAAACTCTAAAAACCGTTAGAAACCCTAAAAATACTAAAAAACACAAAAAACATAAAATCCATAAAGACCCCAAATCCACTAAAAACCTAAAAATATATAAAAACTATTAAAACCTAAAAAATCCAAAAATCCCAAAAAATAAAACACCTTAAAAACATGAGAACCCCTAAGAATACCAAAAAAACCAAAAAAATACTTTAAACCCCAAAAAAACCGACATTTATAAAATACACAAAAATCCTAAAATACAGTAAAATCCATAAAAATCATAAAATCATTAATCATTTAAAAACCATTAAAATCCATAAAAACACTAAAAACACTTTAAACCCCATAAAAACGTTAAAAACACTAAAAACCATAATTCCTAAAAAACTAAAAAACAATTCAAAACCAAATAAACACCAAATACCTTAAAACCCTAAAAAACCCTAAATCCCATAAATATATATATAACCCGTAAGATACTATAAATATCATAAAAAGCAATAAAAATACCTAAAGAGGAAAAAACCCCTAAAAGAATGGAAAACCCTGTGAAAAACATTAAAAACTAAAACCACATAAAACCCCTAAAAACCTTAAACTCTAAAAACCCTAAAAACCTTTAAATACCATAAAAGCCATAAAATGGAAAAAAATAAAAAATACATAAAAATACAAAAAATTCCCTAAAAATGCAAAAAAAAACATAAAAACCAAAAAAAACTCTGAGAACCCTTAGGACAATACTAAAAAACAAAAAATACACAAAACCCATAAAACATATAAAAACACTAAAAACCAGAATAGAACCTAAAACCCCAAAAACACCTAAAACTATAAAACTTATAAAAACTATAGAAACCCTAAAAACCTAAAAACCCTAGAAAACTACCAAAAAACCCAAAATCCTTTAAGCCAACGAAACACTGAAAAACTATAAAACCATAAAACCTTATAAACTCACAAAAAACACTAAAATAGAAAAAAAAATTAAACCCTAAAAACCCTAAAACAATTAAAATTACCAAAACCATAAAAAACCATAAAATATAAAAATCACTAAAAATCCCTAAAAACATAAAAAACATAAATTATTTGAAAACCTAATGAAAACCTTATGAACCAATAAAAATTAAAATCCCTAAAAAACAAAAAAAATGATAAAAACCCAAAAAACATTAAAAACCCTAAAAACCCAAAAAAACTATAAAACACTTATAGCCTTAAAAAATCATAAAAACCCATAAAACCCTAAAAACCCAATAAAATCTATAAAAACATTTATACCCCTAAAATTTTTAAAAAACTAACGAAACATTAAAACCCAAAAAAACAAATAAAACCCTAAATCCCTCAAAATAACTAAAAACCAAAAATCATAAAAATCATAAAAAATTACTAAAAACCCTAAAACAATAAAAAACATTGAAAACTCTAAAAACTCTTAAGGAAAACATAAAAACATAAAAACACTCAATACCCCGAAAAATCATAAAAAACCAAAAAGACCCAAAAAACCATAAAAACATATAAAACCCATAAAACCCATAAAACCCCATAAAATCGTTAATAAACATTAAAAATTGTAAAAAACATTAAAAACCCTAAAAATGATAAAAATCAATAAAAAAATTAAAAACCCCAAAACTCAAAAAACTATAAAACAATAAAAACCCTCAAAATCCCAAAAATCACTAAAAACCATAAAAGCCTTAAAAATCCATTAAAATCCTTAAAAATGTAAAAACCCCTAATAAAATTAAAAACCCAAAGAAAACCATAAAATACTAAATTTTTTTAATACCCCTAAAATTCCTAAAGACACTAAAAAACCTAAAAACCTAATTGCCCATAAACACACTAAAACCCCTAAAAACCCTAAAAACCCCAAAACCCCACAAAATCCTAAAAATCTCTAAAAAAACACATAAAAACCACTGAAAACATAAAAAAACCCTAAAGAAGACCAAAAAAACATAAACATGCTTAAGACCCCTAAAAAATAAATACCATAAAAACCCTACAAACCATAATAAACCCTAAAACAAATTAAAACCTTAAGAAACCCTAAAACCCCATAAACCCTAAAAACCCAATAAAAAAATTAAAAACCCATTAAACCCCCCAAAATTTTAAAATATTCTAAAAATCTTTACAAACACAAAAATACACAAAAATCCCTATAACCTCCCCAAAAAATTAAAACCCTAAAAACCCTAAAACACTAAAAATCACCAAAACCATAAAACCATAAAAATATTAAAAATAACTATAATTCCATAAAACATAAAAAAGGTACTAAAACACATAGAAAACCTAAGAAAACCATAAAATTCTAAAACAATATAAACCCTTATAAAACCTAAAAAACGATAAAGACCCTAAAAATCCAATAAAACCCTAAAAATAATAAAAACCAGCAAAAAACCTAAAAAACTTAAAAACTCAAAAACCCTAAAATGCCACTAAAACTCTAAAACCCTAAAAAATAAAAAAAATTCAAAAAACCCAGACAAACCAAAAAAACCAAAAAACTCTAAAAATTCTCAAAGTCTATAAAAAACTTGAAAATCCTAAAAAATAAATAAAAATTCCTAAAAACATAAAAAATGAAAAAAAATCCCAAAAACCCCTAAGAAAACCATAAAAACCTAAAACACATAAAACCATTAAAACCTAAAAAAAACCTAAAATATCCAAAAAACCACTAAAAACCATACAAACCATAACATCCCTAAAACCTTAAAAACCAAAAAACCCCATTAAACAAAAAACCCCACTAATCCCGTTTAGACCCCTAAAAACATTAAAAAACTGTAAAAACCATAGAACCAACAAAAAAACCACAAAAACCCAAAAAATTCCAAAAAACAATTAAAACCCCAAAAAAACCTAAATACATTAAAAATCCCCAAAAACTCAAAAAAAAATAAAAATCATAAAATAGTCCTACAAATCCCTAAAAATGTAAAAAAAATAAAAACCATTAAAAACCCTAAGAAAACCCTAAAACCCTAAAAACACATAAAATCTCTTAAAAACCTAGAGGAAGAAGAATAAGGAACCTAAAATATGGTCAGAAGACTATAAAACCCCAATAAACCATAAAAATTCATAAAAACATTAAAAAACATAAAAATCCTTAAAAACCCTAAAACCCACTAAAAAAATGAAACCCCTTTATATCAATAAAAAATTAAAAAATATTAAACACCTTAAAACACGTAAATAAATAAAAAAACCTAAAAACCAGGAAAACCATAAAACCATAAAAACCAATAAAAACCTCAAATTCCCTACAAACCCTAAAACCCTATAAATATCAAATAAAAATTCCCTAAAAATCCTTAAAAATGAAAAAAACCTTGAAAACCCTAAAAATCCTAGGAAATTGTTGGAAGCCAAAAAAGACATAAACCACTTAAAAAAATGCAAAAAACAATAAAAAAATATAAAAACCTCAAACCCATAAAATTCCATAAAAACCTTAAAAAAAATAAAAATTCTTAAAAACCCCTAAAAATAATTAACATTTAATCAATCCTAAAACCCACAAAAATCCATAAGAAAAACTTAAAAAACTAAATCCACTTAAAACCCATAAAAAACTTATAAAACACTAAAAACATTAAAAGAACCTAGAAACCACTAAAAACATAAAAACAACTAAAAACCATAAAAACATTTAAAGCCCACAAAACCCCTAAAAACTAAGGAAAACCCTAAAATCCTTTAAACCCCTAAAAATGTTAAAAAAACACTAAAACCCCATAAAAACCAATAAAATCAAAATATATAAAAAATTAAAAATAGTAAAAATCCTAAAAGGCCATTAAAATCCCTAAAAATGTAAAAAACCCAAAGAAAACCTTTAAAAATCATAAAACCACTAAAGACCAAAATGTTTTCTAAAAACACTAAAACCCCTCAAAATCCCTAAAACCCTAAAATACCATAAAAATACCAAGAAATCTCTAAAACCCATAAAATCTAAAAAACATTAAAAGACTAAAAAAACACTATGAAAAACATGAAACCTAAAAACACTTAAAATTTAAAAAAATTGAAAAAACACTAAAAACAATAAAAACACTAAAACCCCTAAAAAGAATTAGATACCCTAAAACCCATAAAAACCTAAAAAACCACTTAAAATCTAAAAAAATCATTAAAAAACTAATAACATTAATGAAATAGAAAAACCTTAAAAACTGTAAAAAGGAAAAAAACCAAAAAATCCTCAAAACCTATAAAAACCCTAAAAACCAAAAACCGCTCAAAATCCCAAAAAACCCTCAAAATTATAAAAACCAAAAAATCCAAAAAAATC
The DNA here is from genome assembly GCA_963277665.1 of Viscum album. Lineage (NCBI taxonomy): Eukaryota > Viridiplantae > Streptophyta > Magnoliopsida > Santalales > Viscaceae > Viscum > Viscum album. The sequence goes on from OY728127.1 coordinate 1,960,482,087, forward strand.
CCTAAAAGTTTAAAAAAACCTTAAAACCCTAAAAACCAAATGAAAAAAATTAAACACCTTAAGACATTTAAAACACATATAAAACAAAAAACACTAAAACCCTTAAAAGACCCTAAAATCCCTTCAACCCCCTTAAACCCATAAGAACAAAAAACCCATAAAACACAAAAAACACACTAAAAACTACATAAACCCTTTAAACTTGTAAAATTTACTAAAAACTCTAAGAAACCATAAAACCCATAAAAACAAAAAAAATGTGAAATAAAAAGAACCAAAAAATCATAAAACACAAAAAAACTCTAACACCCCTAAAAATCCGTAAAAACCCTAAAAATACAAAAAATACTCCCAAAAAATTTGTAAAACCATAAAAAATTTAAAACACAAAAAAATACTATGAAAACATTAAAAACCTCAAAACACTTAAAACCCCTAAAACCCTAAACAATTCGAAACACCATAAAACCATAAAACCCCTCACAAGCCTTAAAATACAACAAAATCATTAATAACCCAAAAAACTATAAAAATCCTAAAAAATGCCTAAAAAAAACTAAAATTGTAAAAAATATTAAAAAAGTAGAAAACCCTTAAGAAAAACTTAATAACCTAAAAACACATAATACCCCTAAAATCCCTAAAAATTCATGAACCCCTAAAAGACCGTAAAAACCCCAATACCCCCTAAATCAATAATAAACCTGAAAAATCTCTAGAACCCCAAAAAACTCATAAAAATCCCCAAACCCACTAAAAACTCTAAAAATCATTAAATCTAAATAAACATTAAAAAATAATAAAAACCCTTAAAACCCCTAAAAACCCAAAACAAAACTTAAAAACCAAAAAAACCCATAAAACCCTAAAAACCCAAAAACCCCTAAAATCCATGGAACCCTAAAAAAGAAGATAATCCAAATAAAGGCCCAAATGTCCCTAAAAACGTATATAAACATAAAAATAGTTAAAACACATAAGGAAACCGTAAAACCTAAAAACACTTTAAACCCATAAAAACCCATAAAATACAAAAACCCCCAAACCCTTAAAATACTAAAATTCATAAAAACAGTAAAAAACCACTAAGAATTCTAAAAACCCATTAAACCCCTCAAAAATTTAAAAACACTAAAAAATATAAAACCCTTAAGAAAGGTAAAAAACACTAAAATCCTAACAAACCATAAAACCCCCAACAACCTAAAAACCCTAAAATTACTCAAAACCCCTAAAACCTAAAAACCTAAAAATCGTAAAAATCATTAAAAAATCCCTTAAAATATCTAATAACATAAAAAACCAAAAAAACTTTGAAAACCCCCAAAAAACATAATGAACTAAAACCAATTAATATCCCTAAAAACATAAAAAATTTTAAAAACCATAAAAATATCCTAAAAACCCTAAAAAACCCTAAAACCATAAATTCTCTAAAATGATAAAAACCCCTAAAAACCAAATAAAACCCCTAAATACCAATGAAAACAATAAAACCCCTCTAAAATCCTAAAAATGTTTAAATGAATCTAAAAATCATTAAATCCCTAGAGAAATAAAAAACCCTAAAACCCCAAATAATACCCCATAAAAAATTGAAAACAACTAAATATCATCAAATCCCTAAGATCCCTTAAAACCCATAAAATCAAAAACTTCCCTAAAAACATAAAAATCCCTAAAAACCCTGAAAACCTATATAAAAACATTTAAATCCAAAAAAAAACATAAAACCCCTAAAATAATAAAAACTCTAAAAAACTATAAAACCCTAAAAATCCATCAAATCCCATAAGAAATATATAAACCTACTTAAAACCATAAATCCATTAAACCACAGAAAAACATAAAAACCCTAAAGACCCTAAAAACCATAAACCCCTTAAATTCCCTAAAAACCAAACAAAATTATAAAAATCTGAAAAGATCCCTAAAAATACATTAAACTGTAAAAACAATAAAAAAATAAAGAAAACCACAAAAACTGGAAAAACTTTATATCCCTAGAAAACCACAAAAAATAGAAAAAACCTAAATGGAATTAAAACCCATAAAACCATTAAAAATCTTAAGATACCCATAAAAACCCAATAAAACCACTTAAAACTCAACAAACCCATTAAATCCCAAAAAAATGTTAAATACTCAAAGAAACCATAAAAATATAAAAAAACTCAAAAAAATACATGAAAAACAAAAAACAAACATGAAAACAATAAAAAAAACCCACAAAAATCAATAAAATCCACAAATACCCTACAAAGACATAAAAATCATAACAAATCCCTAAAACCCATAAAAATGTAACAAAACCCTAAAAACCAGAAAAACTAAGAAAACCATAAAAATATAAAAATACTTAAACCCTATAAGAACCTATAAAACAATAAAACCATAAAACCCCTCAAAATAAAGAAAAATACAAAGAAAACCACAAAATTATAAAAACACTATAAAACCCTAAAAACCAAAAAAAGATAGAAACCCTAAAGACCATAAAACTTAACCCCCCCCCCCCCCAAAAAAAACTATAAAAACCCCTAAAAACCTTTAAAACACCTAAAAACCCGCTAAAAACATTAATAACCCACTAAACCCCTAAAAATGTTTTCAAACTCTAAAAAACAATAAAACAACTAAAAACTCAAAAATTACCTAAAAACCATAAAACCCAAAAAAACCCAAAAAACCCTAAAACCCCCAAAATCCCTAAAAACAAAAAAATCCAAAAACCCTGAAACCCTCTGAGAAAACCTTAAAAACCTACAAACACTTAATACTTCTAAAAAACCTAATAAATGATAAACCACATAAAAACCCATAAAATACCCTTAAAACACTAAAACCTCTAAAATCCATAAAACCCTTAAAAATCCTAAAACCATAAAAACCCTAAAAACCACTAAAAAATAAGAAAACCCATTAAACCACTAAAAATTTTAAAAACACTAAAAAATGTGAAAACCCTAAGAAATAAAAAAAACCCATAAACCCCAAAAAATCCAAAAAACCCCTAAAATCCAAAAACCCTAAAAACATTCAAAATCCTAAAAAATTGTAAAAAAAATACCTAAAAATATATAAAAATTCAAACAACCATAAAACCCATAAACACCCCCTCACAAGCCCTAAAAATCACGAAACACTTACTACCCATATAAATCCTAAAATTTCTAATAACCCTAAAAACCCTTAAAAGGCCCTAAAAATCATTAAAACCATGCTAACCATATATCTCCTAAAAACCTAAAAAATCCTAAAAAAATAACAACCCAGTAAAAACTTTAAAAACCCTTTAAACCGATAGAAAAGGTAAATGAAACTCTAAAAATTTCAAAACCCCTAAAAATTAAACAAACCCTAAAAACCAAATAAACCATAAAAACCCTAGACACACAAAAAAACCCTAAAACCCTAAAAATCCTGGGGAACCCGAAACAACCATAAAAATACTAAAAATCCCTAATAATACCTAATAAAATAAAAAATCATAAAAACCTTGAAGACCCATAATAAATCCTTAAAAACCTAAAAACACTTAAAAACCTAAAAACTTTAAAAACCATAAAACCAGAAAACCCCTAAAAACCATGAAAATCCCCTGAAACCCCACTGAAAACATAAAAACCATTAAAACTCTCAGAACCCTTTAAAATTCTAAAATCCCATAATAACTCTAAATAGGCATTAAAACCCAAAAAACTCAAAAAAACCCTAAAACAAAAAAAAATTGTAAAAATTGAAAAAAACTGATAAAACATGATAAAACCTTAAAAATCTCTAAAAACAATAAAAACCTTAAATTTTCTCTATAATACCTTAATTATATAAAAACAAAAAAAACTAAGAAAATCATTAAATCCAAAAACCCTTAAATACTTCAAAACCTAAAAAATTCTAAAAACCCTTAAACTCCTAAAAGCCCTAAAAACCCTCAAAAACCCAAATAACCCAAAACCCATAAAAATAATAAAAACATCCCAAAAATCCATAAAACACAAAAAAACCTATAATCCCTGAAAACCCAAAGAAACCCTTAAAAACATTAAAAAAATTAAAACTCCTAAAAAATTAAAAAATTCAAAACCCCCTAAAAGACCCTAAAAGCAATACAAACCCCTAAAAACAATAAAAACTCTAAAAACCCATAAAAACCAAAAAACCACTAAAAACACTGAAATCCCTATAAACACATAAAATTCTTACGAAATCAAAAAAAACCTTATAAATGATAAAAATACAAAAAAACTATTACACCCAAAAGGCCAGAAAAAAACATAAAAACACTAAAAACATTTAAAGTCCCTAGAAATCCAAAAAACAATAAAATTCCAAAAAAATCCTGAAAAATGATTAAAAATGCATGATACCCTAAAACCATAAAAACCAAAAGAAATCCATAAAAACTATAAAAAACCATAAAAACCTAAAAATAATTAAAACCTATAAAAACCTAAAAATAATAAAACCATAAAACACCTTAAAACCCCTAAAAATCTTAAAAAACCTTAAAATCATTAAAAACAACATAAATCCATAATTATATTAACAAAATCCCAAAAAAATCACAAAAAATGATAAAAAACTAAAAACCTCTGAAAACCCTTAAGAAAACCTTTAAAACCTAGAAAATAATTTAAACCCCTTAAAACCATAAAAACACTAAAAACCTAAAAGGCCATAAAAATCCAAAAACCCTTAAAACCATAAAAATACTAAAAACCAAAAAACCCTAAAAACAAAATAAAACCCTAAAAATTCATTAAACCACTAAAAATGTAAAAAAATAAAAAAAACCTAAAAACCCCTAAAATATAAAAGAACCATAAAAACCCAAGAAATTATAAAAAACCAAAAAATCCCTAAAACCCATAAAAATCCCTAAAAACTTAAAAAAATAAAAAACCATAAAAACCATAAAAATTACTAAAAAGTTAAAATCCCTTGAAATCCTTAAAACCCTAACAAAACCATAAAAACCGAAAAAATATGAATGCAACAAAAAACATAAAAATGGTAAAAACTATAAAATACCATAAAACCCCATAAACCCATAAACCCCATACAAACCCCTTAAAACCTTAAAAACCCATAAAACCTAAAATGCCTCTTGAAACTCTAAAAACCCATTAAACCCATAAAACTTTAAAAAATCTAAGAAACCATAAAAATTATAAAAACACAAATAACCCCTTAAAACCCCCAAAAAACAAAACCCCACTCAAAATACATAAAAACAATAAAAATTATTAAAAATAAAAAATGGCCAAAAAATCTATACAAACATAAAATACCATAAAACACTGAAAAAACATATGAAATCCTTAAAACCTAAAAACACTTCAAACCCCTAAAAAACTAAAAAAACCATAAAAACCCTAAAAAACTCTTAAAATTACTAAAATCATAAAAATCCTAAAACCCCTAAAACAACGTAAAACTCTAGGCACCATTGAAATCCCAAAACTCTTTAAAAATTATATCAAAAATATTTAAAAAAAACATAAAAAATCCTAAAAACAATAAAAACCATGAAAAATCCAAAGACCCTAAAGAACCCTAAAGAACCCTAAATATCTCTAAAATCCCTAAAAACAAAAAAAACTAAAATAATTCTAAAAACCATAAAAATTACTAAAAATGTAAAAAACCTAAAAACCCCAGAAAACCATCTAAAAATCCTTATAAAACTAAAAGTAATTAAAACCCCTCAGAAACCAAAAAAAAAGATGATGACCATAATAAATCCAAAAAAACCCAAAAAAAATAAATACCCCTAAAAACCATAAAAATCCTAAAAACCCACAATAACCCAGAAACCAACCTTAAACTATAAAACACATTAAACACCCAAAAAATTAAAAACACTAAAAACTATTAAAACACTAAAGAACTAAAAATAATCTCTTAAAACCCCCCAATAAAAAAACCTAAAAACACAAAAAACCTCTAAATCCCTAAAAACCCAAAAAACTCCAAAATAAAAAAAACGTAAAAAAACATAAAATTCATGAAAAACCATATTAAAATCATAAAAATCTAAAAACAATTGAATCCCTTAAAAACCCTTGAAATGCTAAAACCATAAAAACCCTAAAGACTCTAAAAACCTTAGAAATATAAAAACCCCTAAAAATACAAAAAACATGAAAATCCTAAAAATCTATAAAAAATTATAAAAAAACATAAAAGCCCAAAAAAACCATGAAAAACCCTAAGTAAACCTTAAAAAACAAAAAACACAAAAAACCCCTAAAAACTAAGAAACACTAAAAAACCAAAAGACCCTAAAACACCTAAAAACCATAAAACTCATCAATACTGTAAAAACACTAAATATCAATGGAAACCCTCAAAATCCAATAAAAACTATAAAACCATTTCAACTAATAAAATGTTAAAAACAATAAAATAACATAAAACCCATAAAAACTAAAAAAATCCCTAAAAATCCAAAAAAACAATAAAAACCCTTAAAACCAAAAACACCCATAAAATACCTAAAACCCTAAAAAATACATATAAATACCAAAAAAATGTAAAAAATACTAAAATCCTTGAAAAACACTAAGAAACCCTTAAAAACATGAATACACTTTAAACCCCTAAAATCCTAAAAACACTAAAACCCTAAAAAAGTATAAAAACCCAAAAAACTATAAAAACCCTAAAAAGATTTTAAACCCCTATAAAACAATAAAACCCTAAAAACCACTTAAAACTATAAAAAACCTTTAAATTCAAAAAAGTGTTAAATACACTAACAACTTTAATACCCTACAAAACTAAAGAAAAACCCTAAAATATAAAAATAAAAAAACCCAAATAATATATAAAGACCATAAAAACCCCTAAAAATCCAAAAAACAACATAAAAAAAATAAAAAAAAAATTAAAACAATGAAAAATTCTAAGAAGATCTTAAAAACCTAAAAATACATAAACTCATAAAAATACAAATATACCCTAAATCCCATAAAAGACCCAAAAACCACTAGAACCCCCTAAAAACTGTAAAACCCCTAAAATCCTTAAAAAATATAAGAACCCATAAGAACAATAAAAAAACACTAAAAACTCTATAAACCCTTTAAAACCTTAAAACCTTAAAATTCTATATAAATTTAAAACCCCTAAAAAACTCAAAAAAAACTTAAAAAACCCAAAAAAGAACACAAAACACAAAAACCATAAAAACCCATAAAACCCCAAAAATCCATAACTCCCACAAAAACCATAAAAATATGTAAAAATAGATAAAAATTTTAGAAACGTAAAACCCCAAAAAACTCTAAGAAAATGTTAAAAATATAAAAACACTTAAACACAAAAAACATAAACTATTCTAAAAATCGTTAAAATTATAAAACCCCTAAAATCCCTAAAAACCAAAAAAAACCCTAAAAATAAAAAAAACACCCCATAAAAATACATGAAAACCCTAAACCTACTAAAATAATATAAAACCATTAAACCACTAAAATCATTAAAAACTACAAAAAATATAAAATAAAAAAATTTGGAAAACCCTAAAACTCTAAAAAACCATAAAAACCCTACAACCTTAATAAACCATAAACCCCTCCAAGAAGCCTCGACGATGCATCATCTTACTCTGACTGAGAGATTCATGAAGTGGTGCCCTCCAGTGAACACTTTTGACAGGTTTGTCTTCAAACATAGGGATCTTTAGAATCAGGTTGTGGAGGGGCTCATTGACAGTGACCACATCATGATTCGCTTCACGTTAGAGGATGATCTCATTCTTGCCTTGTCCACAGCACCCCGAAGTTGCAATGGAGTTCACTTATCCCTCTCCCAGTGAAAATTTGGCCTTCATCTAAAGTGATAGACCCCAATGTTTTCAACTGGGTTAGATTCCTCAAACATCCCCTCCCTTTTCAAAATATATCTATAATTTCAATTCTAGGGAATCTGGTGGGGAGGTATCTTTTTGGGAATATCAGGACGAGGGCTCTCTATAATCGAGATTATCCAAGTGATTTTATTGTGGTTGATTTTTCAAATGATCTCTCTGATTTTGTGTGGATTTATATGGGTGAGGAGAACCGCTGGAAGCAACCGAAGGTGTTTGAATCATGGGATGATTTATTTTCTTCTTACGGGAAGTTTGGGAATAGTAAGAAGGCATGCGGTTTTGGAACTAGTGTTAGGGGTGGAGTATATCTAGCATAGGAATGTTATGGTTAATGCAGCCGGGAAATGGTGAAGGTGAAAGAGAATAGGGGTTTTCCCAGGAAAATTACCTCCCAACTGTCAATTTCTACAATTTTTGAGAGGCTTAGAAAGGATATAAAGGTTGGTAGGTATTATAGAGTTGTAGTGGTGACTTTAGATGTAATGATTTTGAATATGGCTAGGAATTCTTGTGGTATGGGAGGTGATGGTATTGAGGTGGTGTTCATGGATGAAGGGGTGGATCTTATTCACAACGGTGTGCAAGATGAAAGTGGTGACCTGATAGGGGGGATAGAAGCAGGGGGAGGATTCACAGTAGGGTGTCCTGAATGGGATTGGGCTCAAGGGGAGCCCCCTGATGAAATCCTCTGATAGCGTTGTAGTGGAATAGAAGAGGAGAAATAGGCAGGCATGCGGCATCCATTTTCTGATTTTTTCAAATATTGTTTTGAATAATAGGTTTTAAGAGTAGTCCCTGGTTGAGTTAGATGGTTATGAGGCTGAGTAGGGGGTTTATAAACAAGGGGAGGTGGTGGGGTTGGTGAAGATAGCTAGAACTGGTAAGGAGTTGTTTATGGTTGGGGGGAGCTGATTTTGGTGGGGAATAGGTTCAAGGAGGGACCCCCTATTTGGATAATGGATGAACCAATGGTACTGCATGCTGAGAGTGGTGATTTTTGGAGGAATGGAAGAAGGATTTCATCACTTCCCCGTAGTGAGTAGGCTTTTGTAGACTATTTAGAGGACCTGGCTGGATGTGCATTTCCATGGATGGATATCGGAAATGGTAAAGGAGGCATGGCCCTAACTTTGCAGAAGGCCATGGTGGTTCACATAGTCCCTTCTACTGAAGACCATTGTGTTCCCTAGCATGACATGGTGATGGTGGAATGGACAAGGTTCCCTATATAAGATGATGCTCAAAAATTAAGGGAGATATTTGATGAGGATGACCATAGGATAAACACCAATATGGCCTAGTTTAGAGAAAAATTTTAGCTAGGGGATGCTTCTGGCGCATCCTCTGAAGGGTATAGGGATTGTACGGCTAGTGACAGTGTCCATTATGAGAGATAACCTCCTGAGAATAGTATCATATTTACCCACCCCCCCCCCCCAAACGGAGGTAGAGGAGGGACTATTCCTCTCTCCTAAGGCCAATGAAAACTAGGGCAACCTATATGGAGGTGAAGATGAAATTGAAATTCAGTAGGATAAAGTGACCTTCACGCTCTACCGATTAGGGGAAGCTCAGGGAGAAATACTTGTCGCTGCTTAGACTGTAGAAATATTTTGAGTTGGGATGGGAATCCATTGACACAAGGGTAGAATCTGAATACTTATTTGCTTATGTGGCTACTGGAATGGAATTAGATGATGATCCATATGGTGCTGGCCTAGTGCATGACTTTGGTGGAGATATTGACTGATTTGTGTCTTTATTTGTCCCTTGTTGTTTTTTTGGGTGGTGTTGGGAACTGGGTTTGTGGGGGGGGGGGGGGGGTGTTGGGGTTTTTGGGTGTGGGTCATTTGACCCTGCCCCTCCCTTTGTTTGGGTGGCCTATCTTTTCTATACATTTTGGTGGGACTAGATGTAGCCTGGCAATACATCTTCTTTTCCCTAAAACCCCTAAACAACTACAAAATTTTTAAAAAATACCTAAAATATCTAAAACCATAAAACCCCCAAATGAAACTAAAAAGGATACTATAAATGAGGGATTTACCCATTCCCATATCCCAACGGTGTGTCCAAACCATTAGGATTGGGTGATTTGGTGAAGCCTATCCCAATGGTTTCTAAAATAACATTGGGATATCTTACCTATTCCAATGGGTTTTCAAAAACCATTTGTATAGTTTTCCTCCAAATCAAAGCGCAAGATCTCGTCTACTCCTCTATATCAAATTCCATCCTAAGGGCTCCCCTCCTCCCATCCCGAGTGCTCCCCTCCTCCATACCAGATCCTATCTTGAGATCCTATCCTGAGTGCTCCCCTACCCCCTACTAGATCTCGTCCCAAGAACCCCCCACCTCCTTGACATATCCCATCCCAATCCTTATCATTTCTCCCATCCTCCCATCCTGAGAGATCACCTCATTGTTCTCCACTCCACAAATCCTGGGATGTCCCCTTGTGGTGGCATGCACCCCTCCCTTCGATTTATCCTGAAATTGATACCTTCGAGTCATCAATATTCTTCTCTAGCCATTGACACCCATAATCAAGCTTCTATTTTCATCTGATTTATCTTCAATATCAAATCGGAATGTTCTAGATCCTCTATTTAATATTATCCTTCTACAGTTTCAGTATATTTTCTTATAGTTTCTATAAAAATAATAGGTTGATATGTGTAGATTTTGTGATGAGTAAATAAAAGTCCAAAATTTCTTGTGAACAGGCCTAATATATTTTTTAGTCAGATATTTTGCTTAGATTTTGGGTCCCTTGAATCATTTATTTTAGGAAATTCATATTGATGGGTGTCTCTTCATATACCAAGAGTACCCACTATCCTTATACCATAAATCATTTTTTGGACCTTCAAGGAATTGATTCTAATAAAATAATATAATATAAATCTTTCTTAACCATGCCACATTGAGTCCAATACTATTTTTGAATCTATATTTGAGAACTGTTAGATATTTTTAACAATTAAAATTCAAAATTTTAGAATAAAATAATCTAAAAATATACACTTTTGTGTATCTCAAATATTTTTGAAATCTAAGTGAATTTTTACTAGAATTGTGTCCTTAAATTATATTTTTGTGACACATAGTAGTTGAAATAAAACCTCTCAACCCTTTAACAATGATATTTATATTCATTTTTTATAGTTTCACATTATTATAAATATATTTTTTATTTCCTTACATCATTTTTACTGGCATTATCTTGAAAAAATCAGATTCAATATTAATATAAAATTTGGAATCAAAACCATATTATCAAGACTCATTTTTAATATCCATAAAGAACAGGTTCATTTATTCCTACTTTGTTTTATATTCATATTTAGAATCATATTCGTTAGTGTAGTTCCATCATGCAACTAATTCACTTTTATTTTTTTATTTATATCATCATCTACTTTGTTTCATTATTTAGTATTTTGATGTCCAACTAGATGTTGTATTTATTTAAATACTAAAAACATTTGAGATATGATGTATTAAAATTATGATGACTAATAGTATTCTAATTTCAATTATGATAATCTCTTCCCTAGTCACTTTTACATTATTTATTGAAACCTTCCACAATTTCATTTTTTTGATGATATCATCTAAACCTGACTCACTATGAATAGTAACCAGATCAAGTATCCACATTTAATAATTCATTCCACCATATAAATTGAGTTTATTATTGACAATGAAAGTTTGAAATGAGGTTCATTATTACATATCATTTTTATACTCTTATGCATGACTAGTTATATAATATTTATACTCTTTGGTAATATATTTTGTTGAATTATCTCATGAGGTGTGGAAGTACACAACTTCAATACATATTATACTTTTAAATAAATAATTATTCTTATTGATTGTATAATATTTTCATGTTAACATTAAATTTATAATATTTAAACAAATTTTATCTGATTGTGAGTTTGGTGAAACATTATCAGTATGTATTTTATTTTTTTATTTTTTTATTCATTATATTTTTTTTTGAAATTTAATTTTTTTTAAACTGTTTATAATTATTTATATTCACATGAATCTTTGTTATTCCAATCACCATTCATCAATACTCACCTCATGACACATCCTTAAGAATACTTTTCGCCTTATTTCACTGCAAACTGTTGACAATAATTCTTTCAACCAATATCATAATGTCTAATATAATATTTTATATTTGTATTGTGAATGTATGTATGGGAAGATTATTTCAAATGATCAGTAATAGGTATACCTATTACTGAATAATGTTTTATGGAATTATTTTCACATGAAACATGTTAACATAATATACCCCTTACCTTATTCCCACATCAATGGGAAATGAAATAAGTAAATGGGATTCAAAATTCTCTTTCCCCTATAATGGATTGAGTATTCTTCATTGAATAAATTTTATTTTATGTTCTCAAATTTTATGTGTTAATTAATTTAAGGTAATATAGGTCTAGCCCATCATTATTTTTGGAGTAACATTTCACCAATAAAATAAATCCAATATTTCTTATTTATAATGGTAATAATAATTATTTCTACTCCTATAACTCAATATTGTTCCACAAAAATATTTTATTATAACATTTCTTATGTGGTGGGGTGCTTAAATCTTACTAGGAATATTAAAATCAAATTATTCATATGAATATCATAGATGTGTAAACATCCTTTTATATGAGTACTATGGAATGGAAATTTCCTAGAGATAACGAGGGATATGGATGGTTGAGTTTTTTTAGTTAAATTTGGATCCTTGGATGGATTAACTGGTCCTTATTGTTGGGGTTTTCATTAGATGAATTGATATGTGTTCTTATATATATAATATCTCATTTAAATAACACCCCTAGGTATTTATATTTTATAAGAAACATTTTCATAATAAAATCCATAACCATAGATAAATTTGGAACATTATTACTCATTGATATAATTGAAATCAATATCATGGTTTTATATTAATTGAATTTTTTTATTTATATAGTATTTTGTTGTCTTTTATATTATGATTCTCATATAGACAAATGTGTTAATTATGTTTTAATATAATTTCAAGCGATATCATTTCCTTAAATATATATTTTTTATTAAACTTTAATATTATTTAATAGCTTTTATGAAATGACATATAAATTTTTTTTACAGAATTGATTTTTTTGGATATAGGAAACTGATCAGATCTCAAGTGATTTTCAAAACAACATAGAGAGGTTTTTATATTTTTCATTTGAAAATTCTTCAAATAGTGGTAACATACATTTTTCATGTTATAATTATGTTGGAATACCTTGGTTGAGCCGTGAAGAAGTGATTTACCATATAACTGGATATGGTTTTCAAAAAACTACTATGTGTTGTATCAAAATGGGGAGAAAATGAAATCTCAAAATGATCATTATCAAAATGGGAATAATGGATTGGAGAATTTGTTAGATGACCAGTTTCTATTTATTAGTCATCATGAGAAGAAAGGGATTCTGAACCCAGAAGACTTTGATAGAGCACCCATGATGAATTTATTTAAAATGATGATGTTGACAGGATGAAAAAATTGAATGATTATTTCATGACTTCAGTATATCAGCGATGTGGTAAATTGAGGAAGCTAGAATTTTTCATTTTATTGTTTCATGGGGAAAAAAGTATGGTATTTATAATACTACCATCAATTACATTCTTAGCTTTTGGAAATAATTTCTTATAGATGATGTATATGTTCCCACAAATCACTAAATGGAATGGATGTTAGTTGAGGAACATGGATTTTCAAAAAACAAAATCCATGATTTCTTGATATATTTCAGCTTATTTTGGGAGAAAATTGCTGAATTGAATGATTGTATAAAATTTTGGAAATCCTAATAAAATTTAAAATCCAATGAAACAACATCCTGTGTTCCATAAAAATTAATGTGTCCCTTTCCATAGATCCCCAGACATCAAAATATTTTCATGTCTGTTGAAATATTATTTAAAATGAAATGGCATGATACCAAGAGAAAGAATAATAACGACTAGTTGGTTCACCCTACAAATAGATTTTCATGTAAGGGGTTTTATGATCGATGTTCTAATTTCATAGTTAACATCTGTAATGTGAGGATAGGTCTTTCATGTTATGGTTTTAATCCATTTAGAAGGATTCTTACTTATAACAATACATTCAATGTTTTCATACACTTTTATAACCTTCCTTCATGGATGTGTATGAAAACCCATTCAATTTCTTGAGTTTAGTCATATATGGACATTATGATCATGAAAATGATATTTATATATACATTTAAACTTTAATAAAAGAGTTTAAACCTTTCTATAATTTGGGTGTCCACACATACGATGCATGTTTGAAAGAATTATTTCATATGCATGTTGTGCTTATGTGGAAGATCAATGATTTTCCTAATTATGTAATAATTTCTGGATAGAGCATGAAAGTAAAACTATAATTTCTTATTTCTATGAAGAATAAAAATCGAAAATACTTAAATATATCCATTGTTTAAATTTTATGGTGCATCGACAATTTTTTCCAATGGACCATCCATATAAAGATAATCATCGAAGATTTCACAATACCGTAGAGGCTGACAATCCACCATAGCATATTTCTGGAATCGATGTGTGTAATTAATTACAAGATTTAAATTTTTCATTTGGAAAGGATCATATGAAATCTAGAAAGAGGAATAATGTTTCCACTAAAACCTATTATAGTTAGAAGAATATAAGTATCTTCTTTGATTTGGATAATCAGCCAACCAATTTGTTATATCTTTGCTTAAAAGTAATGCACATTGAAAATAATATATATGAAATGTTGATTAAAATTCATCTAATTTTCAATGGAAATAAAAAAAATATGATTTAGGACCTCATAATGACTTGGTTGATTGGAGAATGAGAGAAAAATTTCATCTTGTGTGTATCAGTGAAAATAAATGGAATGTTTCGTGTTCTTATTATGTGATGACACCTATAGAAACATATAAAATTTTGGAATTCCTATGAACTATTAAAATTCATGATGGATATTTAAGAAACATATCAAAATGGCTTAACATAATAAATTTGAAAATGAAATAATTGAAGACTCATGATTATAACATCTTTCTCAATGAGTTGATTCAAATAACAGACCATCGTCATCTATCCAACAAAGTTACAATGTCATTTATTAAATTATTCCATTTATTTATAGATATTTTTTCTAAGATATTGTCAAAGTCCTTGTTGTATTTTTTTTTGAAAGTTTCACTATTAATTTTGTGCAAGTTAGAGAAAATATCTCATTTATCATTTTTCAAATGCATTCTACATCTAACTATCCATCTTCGAACCGAAATTCTTCTCAGAGGGCCTATTTCTTTTCACTGGATTTATCCGACTAAAATAAATATTTTCAAATTGATGGCTTATGTCTGGAAAATAAATCAACCCAAAGGTTTGATCATAAATGGCTACATGGCTGAAGAATGTATGGATTTATGATCATTGTATTTGTTTGATCTGACTACAAGACGAAACATATAAATGAGAAATGAAGAATATTAGTTTGAGAAAAGTGAACTCATTTTTCCATCACCTCCCCAAATAAGGGGAATTCATAGATCATATACATTGAATAAATTAAGCCTTGAAGAGCGGGAGATGGAACATTAAAACCCCAAGAAAACTCAAAACCATAAAAAACATTAAATACCCTAAAAGACACTAAAACCCTAAAACCACGCAAAAATACATAAATACCCATTAAAACCTTAAAAATAATTAAAAAAAAATACAAACTACTAAAAATATAAAAACCCCTTTCTACCACTAAAAATATAAAAAATCTGTAAAAATCTTTTAAAACCCTAAAAAACTCCTTAACTCCATAAAATAATAAAAACAATAAAAAAAATTTAAACCCTAAAAAATCAGAATAACTTAAAATACCAAAAACCATAAAACACTTAAAAACCTTAGAGAAATCCCCTAACCCTAAGTGAGAGATGGTGGCTCCAGTGGATTGGCTCTCTCACGAGGGCAGCTTTCTCTCACTCCTTGATTGAAGATGATGGTGTCTAAAGCACCTCCCCCCCCCCTTCTGCGAGGGAGGGTCCTCCCTCTGAGGACCTCCCTTTCTCTCCATTCTCTACCCCAGATTTACTGCCCCCATTTTCACAAACAGTGATTTGTCTGATGGTTCTAGAGTTCTTTGAAGGTCGACCGTAGCTTCCCCTCTCAATTCGTGAGTTCAATAAAGCTTCAGATCTGCACTGATTTACTCTGGTTTCATGGTTCCCAATGTGGTTCACCTAGGTGGACACTTTTGACAGGTTTGTCTTTCATATATTGAATCTTTAGGATCATGCGACGGTGGGTCTGGTCGATGGATCCCACATCATGATTCGTTTCGTGTCTGGGGAGGATCTGATCCTGGTCGGCAGAACCCCGAATCTATAATGGCACTTGCTTCTCCCTCTTTCGGTGGAGCTTCGACTTTGACCTGAAGCAGAACACCCCGATGGTTGTGACCTATGTTAGATTTCCTGAACTCCCCCTTTTTGTCCATAATTTATCTATTATTTTGATGCTTGGGAATCCGGTGGGGAGGTTCCTCTGTGTGGATAGTAGGACTAGGTACCTCTTCCACCCAATTTCCCCAAGGGCCTTTGTTGAGTTTGATGCTTCAATGGATCCAGTGGATGCTGTCTGGATTGCTATGGGGGAAGAACTCTAGTGGAGGCAGCCAGTTATCTTTGAGTCATGACCGGTTTTCTATTCTAATTGTTTGAGCTTTGGGTATAATGCTCAATTTGGCAGATGTGTTTCCCCTGGTAGGAATGGTTAAATCTGGTTTAGAAGAGTTGTAGTGAGAGCATACACGCTCTGGTGGAAGGTGAAGGGGGCCAAGGGGGTGACCGAGCCCTTGTCCTCGCATCCTATAGTTGCTAAAGTTCCCTACATGAAAGACTAGATGGCAGGGAGCGATCTGGAAGTTGCATTGATGTGCTTAGGTGGTTTCAGTATTAGTCTAGCTGAAGATGTTTTTGAATCAAGAGATGAAGTTACTGAGGTAGTTCTAATGGATGAAGGGTAAATTCAGTCTTGTGTTGAATATGTTTTCGGTTGTGGTGAAATTTCAGGGAGACAGTTGGAAAAGGGGAAGGTTTATGTGATGGAAAATTAGCACGGGAATTACCAGTTGGAGGCTCCCCTGGAGCTGACACTGGGAGGGGAGGCTATGGACTATAAGAAGAGTAGCGAGGGTGCTAGTTGTAGCAGAATATCAGATGAGAATGTTGTGACTCTACATAACAAGTTTCATGACTTATCCTTGGCTGAGCCAGTGGATGCTAATGTGCTGGCGGGAGAGCTTGCGCAGGGTGTGTGGATGAGCAAGGTATGAGGGTTGGGGGTGAGTGGATAAGTCCTAGGATGGGAATGAGAGGATTGTGATAGAAGAGCAGACCTAGAGTCCCAGGGTGTGATGTACCGATTGGAAAGATCCCCCATGGTGCTTACTGGGTGTGACGACACGTGTATACCTTTCATGGAGTCCGGATCAGTACCTCTTGCTGAAGGCGCTAGCGGTGTGGAGGACCTGCCTAGTGCTCATGTAGTGGACCTGATTAGGTTCCCTCAACTGGGGCCCATCATTGAAATATGCGAGCTGGCCTCAAACCTACAGAGGTCCATGGTTGTTTATGGTGTTCCATCTGCTGAAGATCATTGTGTGCTGCTACATGATATGATGATGGTTGAATGAGAAACGTTTCCCCTTGAGGATGAGGCCAATAGAATTGGGGAGAGGTGTGCTAAGGATGACTGAAGGATAAATGCTACTATAGACAAGTTCAAGGAAGAAAAGGAAAAGCTCCAAGAACATGGTGGCTCAACCTCTGGAGCAGTTAGTAAGAAGGGGGACAAAGTGTCTTCAAGTGCAACCAGTGACGGTGTATTTTGTGGGAAGAAAGTACATGAAGAAGGTCACATCTATACCCCTCCAAAGAGAAGACAAGAGAAGGATTACTCTTCCCTTCCAAGACTAATGGCAACCCGAGCCACCTCCGGGGAAGTCAATCTGAATATCAAAGTCAATAAATGGGAGCGGCCTTCGCGAAATGCTGATCAGGAGAGGACCAGAGAGAAACTTTGGTCTATTCTCAGAATACATGAGGACTATGAGTTTGGCTGGGACTCAATGGACATAGATGCCGACTCAGACTTTTGATTTAATGATGTGGGCATGGGGCTTGGTGAAAGCTTTGGATACCATGGTGTGGACCTGGCTAAATTTGGCGGTGACATTGACTGAATTTCTCTTTTTCTCTTTTGTTTATTTTCTTTTATTTTGTACCTTTGGGGTGTGAGTCTCTTTTCGTTTCTTCATTTTTTCTGGTTGGGGATTTTCCTTTGGGTATGGGTCGATTGAGCCTTCCCCTCCCCTAGTCTGTAGTGTCCCTTTTTTAATAGATTTGTGGGGGCTAGGCTAGACTAGTCATGCACCTCTTCTGCCCTAAAAACCTGAAAACCCCTTAAAATCCCTAAGAATCCTCTAAAACCATAAAAATACATAAAAAACCTGAAAAATCCATAAAAAAATAAAAATCCAAAAAAACATTGAATCCCCATTAGAAAAATTTAAAAATATAAAATCACTTTAAACATTAAAAAACCTAAAAAGCACAAAAAAACCCTAAATCCCCTAAAAACAATCAAAACCCTCAAAATCCCTAAAACCGCTAAAAATCATAAAAATCTGAAGAAAATCACTAAAAACATAAAAATACCCTAAAAAACTAAAAACCCCAAAGAGAACATTAAAAACCATTAAACACCTAACCCCCCCCCCAAAACCTAAAAACACTAAAAACTGTAAAAAACTCTAAAAACCCTAAAATCCCATGAAACCCATAAAGCTCCTAAAAACCTTTAAAACCCCATAAAACCCTAAAAACCAACTAATACTATGAAAACAAATTAAACCCCATAAATGGTAAAAAAACACTCTAAAACCCATTAAAAACCCAAAAAAATCAAGAAAACACTTAAAACCCTGAAAAAACAAAAAAAATCACAAAAAAATAAAAAACCCTCAAAACCCTCAAAATCCCAAAAAAACTGTAAAAACCCAAAAAACACAGAAAAACATAAATAAAACTAAATACTATAAAAATCATAAGAAAAATGATAAAAAAATGTTTAAACCCTAAAAACAAAAAAAACAAAAAACCGTTAAAAACCATGAGAACCCTCAAAATCCCTAAAAACCAAAAAAAACCAAAAAAAACCCAAAAAACCCTAAAAATCCCTAAAAATAAATAAAAGGAAAAAAATCCTTAAATACACTGAAAAAACCCTATGAAAACCATAAAAACCTAAAAACACAAAATACCCCTAAAAACCTAAAAACCCTAAAAATCATAAAAGACTCCAAAAGTCCTAAACACCCCTAAAAACCATTAAACTCCCAAAAATCATAAAAACCCTAAAAACCAAAAAACTGTAAATCCACTAAATACTCTAAAAACCCTTTAAACCACAAAAAACCTTAAAAAACTCAAAAAAATCAACAAAAATGATAAAATACTAAAAAACCATAAAAACCCAAAAAACCAAAAAAACCAAAAAAAAAACCATAAAAGACATAAAAACCCATAAAAACCCTCAAAATCACTAAATAATCTAAAAACCCTAAAAACCTGAAAATCCAAAAAATCCCTAAAATTCACTAAAATCATGAATAACACTAAAAAACCCAAAAAAACTATGAGAACCTTAAAAACCTAAAAACAACTAAAACCCATAAAATACCTAAAAATGGTAAAAAACTAAAACCCCCTAAAAACCCTAAAAAAATAAAACCCCTAAAAACACTAAAGAACCCACAAAACCAATAAAAACTTGAAAAACAACTAAAACACTAAAACCCCTTAAACCCAAAAAAATGTTAAACATCTCAAAAACCCCTTAAACCCCCAAAAAACACAAAAATACCCAAACAACAAAAAAACCAAAATAACCCGAAAACCCCTTAAAACCATAGACACCCTAAAAATCTATAAAAATCCAAAAAAACCATAAAAATTCAAAAAATACCCTAAAATACATAAAACGAAATAGGCCAGAACCACCCTAATAACCCCTAAGAAAACAAATTAAAAATCTAAAAATTATTTAATCACCTAAAAATGTAAAAAATGCAAAAAAACCTAAAAACAAAAAGACCCTCAAAATCCCTAAAAACCCAATAAATCATTAAAAACTATAAAAAATAATTAAAATCCCTAAGAACCCTAAGAACCCTAAAGAAAACCTTAAAAAAATAAGAACACTGAAAACCCCTAAATGCATTAAAAAATGCTAAAAACCCCAAAAGACAGTAAAAACCCTAAAACTACTAAAAAAATAACCCTAAAAACAATAAAACCCAAAAAACCCCATATATACCGTAGAAATAACTAAAAACTATTAAAACTATTAAATCCATAAAATGTTAAAAAACATTACATACCATAAAAACCCTAAAACCCCAAAAAACTTTTAATACCCTAAAAAACATAAAAACCCATAAAATCCCTCAAAATCACTAAAAATCCTAAAAAACAATAAAATACTAAAAAGTACATAAAAATTCCTAAAAACATAAAAACCCCTAAAGACCCTAAGAAAAACATAAACACCTAAATAAATTTAAATCCCCTTAAAAACCTAAAAACACTAAAACCCCAAAAAACCAAAAATGCTAAAACCCACAAAAACCCAAAAAAAAGAAACTAAATGCCATAAAACACATAAATACCATAAAAACCCCTAAAAATCATAATAAAAATCTAAATTCCCATAGAACCCCTAAAACCCATGAAAAAATCTAAAACCCATTTAAACCCCTAAAAAATAAAAATCCCTAAAAACGCATTAAAACACAAAAAATATAAAAAATCCCATAAAACCAAAAAATATAAAAACATCAAAACATCAAAATCCAAAAATAACCATAAAAACCCAAAATATTCATAAAAATCCAATAAAACCCCAAAAATTAAAAAATCCTAAAAGCCCTAAAAAACATTAAGAAAACCTTAAAACCCTAAAAATACCTAAAACCCCTCAAAAACATAAAACTGCTAAAAACTCTAAAAACCCATATATCCCATAAAAACACCTAACACCCATGAAAATATACTAAAAAACCTAAAACCCCACTAAAAACTCTAAAACCAATTTAAACCCCTAAATTTTTTTAAAAACTCTAACAAATATTGAAACCCATAAAAAATAAGAAAATCACTAAAAAACAACCTTAGAAATAGTACGAACCCTAAAACTCCCCAAATCCCTAAAAATCCAATAAAAAACTAAAAAATCTTAAAAAATACCTAAAAATCCTTAAAAATTTAAAAAGACTTGTAAACCTTAATATAACGTTAAATACCTAAAAATGATTAATTCCCATAAAAACCTAAAAAACTATAGAAACCCTAAATCCATAAAAACCATAAATAACTCTAAAAACCTTTAAACCCCCAAAAAACCCTAAAAACCCTTTAAAAATTATAATGCCCTTTAAATCCTTAAAGATGAAAAAATTTCAAAAAAAAACTAAAACACTTAAAAACTAAAAAAACCCTTAAAACCCTAAAAACCATCAAAATCCATAATATTACTAAATACCAAAAAAATAAAAAAAATATAAAAATACATAAAAAAGAAAAAATACTCTAAAATAAGAAAAAAACCTAAAAAACCGCTAAAAACAAAAAACACATAAAACCCCTCAAATCCTAAAAGACACTAAAACCCATTAAAACACCTAAAATACATAAAATTTAAAAACATCCAAAAATATTTAAAAACAAAAACAGAAAAACCTCTAAAATCTCTAAAAACCCTTTAAACCCTAGAAATGTTAAAAACTCAAAAAACCAAGAAAAAATATTAAAATAAAAAAACAAAAAAAAAAACAAAATACCAAAAAAACACTTAAATCCATCAAAATCCCTAAATACCGTAAAATACTGTAATAATAGTAAAAATCCCTAAAATTACTAAAAACATAAAAATCCCTAAGAACCATGAAAACACCAAAGAAAACCTTAAAACCCTAAAAAACATAAAAACCATAAAAACCTAAAAAATGATACAGATCATAAAACCCCCAAAATCCTAAAACTATAAAAACCCGAAAAATTTAAAAACCCCTAAAACCCATAAAAACACTAAAAACACTAAAACCACATAAAACCCATAAAATTGATAAAAAGATCTAAAAAACCTAAAAACCCCTAAAAAACTAAAAAATTGTTTAGAACCCAAAAAACCATAAAACACTCAAATTTCATAAATACACTAAAACCATAAAATTCAAAAACCGCCAAAAATCCCTAAAAACAAAAAAAACCCAAAAACCCCCTAAGAAACATTAGAACCCTAAATAAATATAAAACACTTAAAAACGTGAAAAATACTAAAAAAGCAAAAAAAAACCTAAAAACCTTTAGAACCTTAATATACCTCAAGATCTATAAAACCCAAAAAATTATAAAAATACTAAAAATTCTAAAAATTCTTAAAACCCTAAACATTTAAAGAGCACTAAAAACCCTAAAAACCCATAAGAACTCACTAAAAACCTAAAAAAAGTTAAAATCACTAAAAACCTAAAAACGCTAAAAACCATAAAAGACCCTAAAAACCCTAACACCCTGAAAAAACCCTAAAAACCCTGATAACTAATAAACCCCCAAAACCATAAAAACCCTTAAGACCCATAAAAACCTTAAAAAGTACTAAATACTCTAAAACACCTTTAATCTCCTAAAAATGTTAAAATACTCTAAAGTCCATAAATAAATCCCAAAATACTAAATTCCCAAAAAACCATAAAATCCATAATGTTGAAACCCAAAAATCCTGAAAATCCCTCAATGTCCAGAAAAAACACTAAAACCAAAAAATTACATAAATATCCCTAATAATTCCTAAAAATGAATAAAAACCAAAAACCACTAAACAACCCTAAGAAAACCTAAAAAACTAATGCTGTAAAACCCCATAAAACCTTAAAAAACAAAAAAAAATGGTAAAAATTATAAAACCCTAAAAAACCATAAAAACAAATAAACCCATAAAAATATAAAATACACTAAAAACCCTAAAAATTCATTAAATCCCAAAAACATTAAAATGATCAAAAGACATTAAAACCCTAAAAACCCTAAAACCCAAAAAACATGAAAACCCTAAAAACCCTAAGAACCATAGAAACTATAAAGACCCTCAAAATAACTAAGATACCTAAAAACCATAAAAATTCTAAAAAATCCCTAAAAATCACTATGAATAGAAAAAACCCTAAATACCATTAAAACCCAATGAAATCCTCAAAAACCTAAAAAAAATTAAAACCCTAAAAACCTGAAACACACTAACAACCTTAATATCCCTAAAACCCTAAAAACTATAAAACCCCACAAAAAATAAAACATATAAAACCGCTAAAAACACTAAAAACAATAAAATCCCCTTAACTCCCATAAAAAATATTAGAATATAAAAAATTTTAAAACACTAAAAAATTAAAAAAAAATTAAGAACCAAAAAATTCTAAAAACTAAAAAACCCCTAAAACTCTAAAAATCTAGAAAACCCTGAAAAATGTAAAATTCCAAAAATATCAATAGAATCCCTAAACTTGTGAAAGAACTTGAAAAAATGGAAACCCATTAAAAAACCATAAACACCCTAAAAACACTTAAAAGCCTTATAAACCTAAAAACTCTAAAAACCATAAAAACTAAAAAACAACTAAAAACATAAAAAAAAACCTAAAATATCATAAAAATATTAAACCCCAATAAAACTCTAAAAACCATTAAACACCTAAAAACATCAAAAATGCCTTAAAACCCTAATTACTCAAAAAACCCCTAAAACTCAAAGAAATAATAAAACTCTAAAAACCAAAACAACCCCTAAAACCCCACAAAATCTATAAAACCACTAAAAACCATAAAAACCTAAAAAAATCCCTAAAATACCTAAAAGTATAAAAAACCCTAAACCCCCTTAAATACATTAAGAAACCCTTAAAACCTAAAAACACTTAAAACGCCTACAAAATAAAAACCCCTAAAAATAATAAAATAACCTAAAAACCTTAAAAATAATCAAAACCCATAAAACCACTAAAATCCACTGAAAACTCTAAAAACAATTTAAACCCCAAAAATGTTAAAAAACTAAAAAAAAACATTAAGAACCCTAAAAAACTCAAAAAAAAAACATAAAATCCATAAAATCCATAGACCCCAAAGACACTCAAAATCCTGAAAAAAACCTCAAATCCATAAAAATCATAACAAACCCTAAAAAACACAAAAACTCATAAAAAACATAAAAACCATAAACCCATTAGAAAACCATTAAAACCAAAAAAAACTTAACCCCCCCCAAACCAACATAATGAAAAAAACCATAAAACCCTAAAGACTCTAAAAACCATAAAACCCCAAAAAACCATAAAACACTAAAATTCTGAAAACCCTTTAAACCCCTAAAAATGTGAAAATAAAATAAAAACCCATAAAACTCAAAAAGAACAATAAAAACCCAAAAACCCTCAAAATTTTAAAAACCCCTAAAACACTATAAAATCCTAAAAATTCCCAAAAAAACCATAAAAACTAAAACCCAATAAAAACCTTGAAAAAGACTATGAAAACATTAAAATCCTAAAAACTATTAAAATCCTAAAAACCCTAAAAATGATAAAAAATAAAAAAACTAAAAACCATAAAAACCAATAAAAACCTTAAAAATACTAAAATCCCAAAAAAACCTCTAAAAACTATAAAACCCATTTAAACCCATACATATGTTAAAAAATTTAAATATATTTAAAATGATAAAAACAAAAAAAAAAATCCCAAACCCCCAAAAAACCATAAAAATCCTCAAAATCCATAAACACCCTAAAAACTATAAAAATATGAAGAATACCTAAAAATCACTAAAATTTAAGGAAACCGTAAAAACACTATAAATTCCTAATAAAACATTAGAAACCTAAAACCCCTTAAATACCCAAAAAACAAACCAATTCTAAAAACCCTAAAAACCATAAAAACCATAAAAACCATAAAAAACCTTAATATTAAAAATCCATAAAAAACCCATAAAAATCCTAAAAACCTCTAAATATTCTAAAACCCAAATAAACCCCAAAAAAAATTTAAAAATATAAACACCTTAAAAAGAATAAAAAAATGAAACAAATTTTAGAAACCAAAAAAACATGATGACCCTAAAAACAAGAAAAATGCTCAAAATCCCAAAAAACCCAAAAAATCATAATAATCTGAAAAAATTCATAAGAATCACAAAAATGAAAAAAAACTCTAAAAGCCCTAAAATTCCTTTAAAACTCAAAAACACCTATATTCATAAAAACATAAAATAAGTTAAAACCCCAAAAAATCTGATTACCCAAAAAACCCACTAAAAACACTAAAAAACCTATAAAACCCAAAAAATGTTTTAAAACTCTTAAAAACCTTAAATGACCTAAAAATTGAAAACCAGAGCATTAATGAAAAAACACAAAACACTAAAAACACTAAAAAACCTAAAACCCCAAAAGTTCCCTATAATCCTTAAAACACATAAAATTACTAATAAATCTCTAAAAAACCTAACAAACATAAAAGAACACTAAACCACTAAAAATTCTAAGAAATACCTAAAAACCTAAAAACACTTAAAACCCTTAAAAACCCTAAAAACACTAAAAATCATAAAAAAAACCCGTCAAACCCTAAATACCTTAAAACCACATTAACCATAACACCCCATAAAACCCTATAAAAAATAAAAACAATAAATCCTTTTAAACCAAAAAAATTGTTAAAAATCTCTAAAAAACCTTTAAACCCCTAAAATACTAAAAAAATTCCAAAAACCCTAAAAAACATAAAAACCCCTAAAATAAACTAAAAACCCTCAATAACTCCCAATATCCCCAAAAACCTGAAAAATCCTAAATATCCAAAAAATCCATAAAACATAAAATACCTGAAAATCCCTTAGAAATCATAAAAACCTAAAAACACTTAAAACCACAAAAAATATAAACACACTAAAAACACTAGAAACCCTAAAACCATAAAAACCATAAAAACACTAAAAACCATAAAACCCATAAAACCCATAAAAACCATAAAACCATAAAAATCCATAAAAAGTCTACTAAAATCTCTAAATACCATTTAAAACCTTGAAAACATTAAAAACCCTTAAAACCGTAAAAACTAAAAATACCCTAAAACCCATAAAATACATAAAATCCATCAAAACGCTAAAATCCCTAAAACACCTCAAAATCCACGATAACAATTAAAAACCATAAAATCCTAAAAACACCATTAAAATCCATAAAAATTTAAAGACTCCAGAAAGTCATAAATACTCCTAAGAAAACCTTAAATACATAAAAAACATAAAACCCCTAAAAACAAAAAAATGTAATAAACCCTAAAAACCCTAAAAACCCCTAAAATCCCAAAAAAACCCTAAGAACCTTTAAAAACTATAAACATCCATAAAAACATTAAAACCACCAAAGACTCTAAAAACCAATTAAAACCCAAAAAATATTTAAACACTCTCAAAAAACATAAAAATAAAAAAAAAATTCCCAAAAAACAGAAAAACCATAAAACCCTAGATCCGGAAAAACCCCTAGAAACCCTCAAAATCCCTAAAATCCCAAGAAACCATAAAAATGGTAAAAATCCCTAAAAACTCCTAAAATGTAAAAAACACATAGGAACCCAAAAAAACAATGAAAATCATTAAAAGCAAAATATAGTTAAATTACCTAAATACCTAAAATCCCATGAAAAAATAAAACCCTTGAAAACCCCAAATAACCCAAAAACATAAAATCCCCTAAAACCATAAAAATCTTAAAAAACCATAAAAAACTAAAATCGACAAAAAACCATTAAAATCCTAAAAATGGTTTAAAAAAATAAAAAAAATAATAAAAACCAAAAAACCCCAAAAAACCATGAAAACCCTAAAGAATCATAAAACCCCTAAAAACCTAAAAAATTAAAAAAAATAAAAAATCCTAAGAAAATGTAAAAATGTAAAAAACACTAAAATAACCCTAAAACCCTAAAAAAACGCATAAAACTCCTAAAAACCAAAATAGACAATAAAAACATGAAAAAACTCAAAACCCCTAAAGAACTCAAAATCCCTAAAAATCATAAAATCCATAAAATTCATAAATAATCCCTAAAATCGCTAAAAATGTTAAACCGCTTAGAAAAGTTTAAAAACCTAAAAACGCGTAAAACCTTTAAAAATCCTAAAAACACTAAAAATGAAAAAAACCCTAAGATACGCTAAAATTTATAAAAACCATAAAGTCCATAAAACTAATAAAAATTGTAAAACATCCACTAAAAATCCAAAAACCCATTTAAACCTATAAAATTTTAAAAATCTCTAAAAACCATTAAACCTAAAAAAACTCAAAAAACCGGAAAAATAAAAAAACCCCCCCACAAAATTAAACCCACAAAATTCATATAAAATCCCTAAATCCCAAAAAATGTAAAAAACATAAAAAACCAAGAAAAACCCTTAGAAAACATTAAAAACCTAAAAAATATTAAAACCCGTAAAAAACTAAAAATGTTGAAACCCTAAAAACATAAAACCCTAAAACCCCCAAAATACCAAAAAACCCAAAAACCCATATAAATCCTAAAAAACACTAAATATCAATAAAATTGTATAAATCCTTAAAATCCCAAAAATTCCTTTTGAAATCCTTAAAAACCTAAAAACACTTACAACACTTAAAAACCTAAAAAATTGTAAATATCTTAAAAGTGCATAAAAACCCTTAAAACCAATAAAAACTATAAAAACTCCTAAAAACCTTAAAAAATAAAAAAAACCCATAAAAACCTTAAAAATCCACTAAAAAATAAAACCCCTTTACATCAATTTTTTTTAATAAACGCAAGAAAATAAAAAATCATAAAAAACTCCAAAAAATCCTAAAACCCCCAAAAAGCATAAACCCCCTAAAAATCCTCAAAATCCCTAAAATCCCTAAAATCACCTAAAATCATAAAAAATACCAAAAAGTAAATAAAAATATAAAAAACTCTAAGACACAGAAAAAACTATAGAAAACCATAAAAACCCGAAGCCACATAAAACCTCTAAAAACTAGAAAATGCAAAAACCCTAAAAAACGGAACCCCCCTAAAACCCCTAAAAATCCCCAAAAACCATAAAAACCATAAAAATATTACAAAAACATAAACAATTCCAAAAAAACTAAAAAACTCTAAACCACTAAAAATCACCAAGAAAACGTCAAAAATCCAAAAACACATAAAACACCTAAAACCATAAAAAAGCTACAAACCCTAAATTTCCATAAAATCCCTAAAAACCCGTAAAAATCTGATAAACCCCTAAAAACAATAAAAACCCAAAAACCCCATACTAACCCTAAAAATTAACAAAACCCCTAAGACACTTAAAACCTAAAAATAATGAAAAACTATAAAAAACATAAAACACCTAAAAACTCAAAAACAACTAAAAACCCAAAAAATATTATAAACCACAAACCGCTAAAAACCCTAAAATCCCATAAAACCCTAAAAAGTAATAAAAACCCTTAAAATTCCTTAAAAATTCCCTAAAAATGTTAAGAAACACTAAAAACCCATAAAAATTCTAAAATCCCAAAAAACCTGAAATCCCCAAAAACCCATAATAAAAATAGAACCCCTATATTTCGTAAAAAATCCAAAAATACAATGAAATCTCTAAATGACTAAAAACTGTAAAAACCTTTCAAAAACAAAAAAACATTAAAAAAATTTAATACCATAAGAACCATAAAAAAATCCCTAAAAACCTAAATAAAAATACCCTAGAAAACCTAAAAAACCCTAAAAATTCCTAAACACCCTAAAAACCATAAAAACCATAAAAATATTTAAAAATTAATAAATATACCTAAAAATATAAAAAACCCTAAAACCCTTGAAAACAATAATATATCCATAAAAACCAAAAAAAATATTAAACGCGAATAAACCTAAAAACCTTAAAAACTCTAAGAATACCCTCAAAATCCCTAAAATCTCTATGAACCATAAAAATACTAAAAACTCCATAAAAATCCAAACAAATTTAAATAACCCAAAAACCCATGAGAAAACCTAAGAAAACTGTAAAAACCTAAAAATAATTAAAACCCCTCAAAAGTATTAAAATGATAAAACCCTAAAAACCCCTAAAAGTCCCTACAAACCTTAAA
Source organism: Viscum album (assembly GCA_963277665.1). Taxonomy (NCBI): domain Eukaryota; kingdom Viridiplantae; phylum Streptophyta; class Magnoliopsida; order Santalales; family Viscaceae; genus Viscum; species Viscum album. The sequence continues at coordinate 1,960,511,330 of OY728127.1, forward strand.
CCCATAAACCCCATAAATAGTCTTAAAAATTAGAAACCCAAAAAACCCAGAAAAACCTAAAAACCAATAAAAATAAAAAACCCCTATAAACCAATAAAAATTCTAAAAACTTCTAAAATCCCTTAAAACCCAAAAAACTTTAAAAACCCTAAAATCCTAGAAAAAACCCTAAAAACACAAAACCTCTAAAAACTCTAAAAACCCCAAAAAATATCTAAAATCCCTAAAACACATAAAAATCCGAAAAAACCCTAAAAAACCCTAAAAAACATAAAAACTAAAAAATCCCTAAAAACCCACAAGAAAACATTAAAATATAAAAATTCTTAAAACCCCAAAATAACTAAAAATGCCTAAAACCATAAAAACCCTAAAAACCATAAAATCCCCCAAAACATTAAAAAACCTAAACACTTAGAAAAACCTAGAAACCCACTAAAATCATTAAAGGTGATTTAAAACCCTTAAGATGTTAAAAGTCTCAAAAAACCTTTAAACCCCTAAATGTCCCAAAAAACCAATAAAACCCCAAAAACCCAACAACCCCAAAAAACCCAAAAAAACCCAAAAAAACCATAAAAATACCTAATAACCATAAAAACCCATAAAAATCTTTATATTTTTTTTAAAAAAACCATAAAAATTTAAAAAACATTAATACACTACAAAATCCAAGAAAACCTTAAAAACCTAAAAAACAATTTAAAAACATACAAAACCTAAAAAACAAAAACACTAAAAACCATAAAAACCATTAAAACAGAAAAACCTTTAAACCCCTAAAAACCTATAAAAACCCTAAAAACCAACTAAAAACTATAATAACCCTTTAAACCCCTAAAAACTCTAAAAACTCAAAAAACCATAAAACCCCTAAAAAACTAGAAAAAAACTATAAAACCCCCCCAAAACCATATAACCCCTAAAACCCCTCAAATCCCTAAAAATCATTAAAAAATGAAAATCACAAAATGTACATAAAATCCCTAAAAACATAAAACCCCAAAAAATATCCTAGAAAACCTCTAAGAAAAACATAAAAACCAAAAACACTTAAAACCCATAGAAGCCTAAAAACGCTTAAAAATATAAAATACTGTAAAAACCCTAAAAACCATAAAACTATAAAAACCTTAAAACCCATAAAACAATAAAATATATAAAAACACTTTGAACCCAAAAACCATTAAAAACTACAGAAACCTTAAAAAACACAAAAAACCCCTAAAAACTAAAAAACCCTTAAAAACACGGAAACCCCTAATAACTCTAACAACTATCAAAGTCCCTAAAACCCCTAATACCTATTAAAATCATAAAAAATATCTAAAAATCCCCAAAAACATTAACAACACTAAAACCCAGAAAACCCCTATAAAAAATAAAACCCTAAAAACAGTTAAAATCCCTAAACAACCTAAAAATGATAAAATCATAAAAACCCAAAAAAACATTAAAAATTCTAAAAACATAAAAAAAACCAAAAAAAAAACAAAACCACTAAAATAATAAATACTCAAAACACCTTTAAACCCCTAAAAATGATAAAAAACCATAAAAATTCTTTAAAACCCTAAACATGCAAAAAATCCCTAAATATAAAAAAACAAGAAAATATTCAAAAATAACTAAAAATACAAAAAATGTAAAAACCCCTAAAACAAAAAAATCCTATGAAAACCATAAAAATAAAAAAATAAGAAATTATAAAAAAAAATACTAAAAGACGCTAAAAACCCAAAAAACCCAAAAACCATAAAACCCCTAAGAACCATAAAAAGAAAAAAAGAACCATAAAAAGACAAAAAAAACCAAAAAACCAAAAAAACCCATAAAAACATTAACAAAACAAAATAATCTACAAACCCTTTAAACACAAAAAAATATTAAAAAACACTAAAAATCATAAAAATTACAAACAACCCAAAAAACTGAAAAAAAAATAAAAACCCCAAATCATTAAAAAACTATAAAAACCGTAAAAACACTCAAAATCCCTTAAACCCCAAAAAACCAAAAAAGCCCAAAAAATCCCTAAAACATAAAAACCTCTAAAACCCTAGAAAAACCCTTATAAAAAGGTAAAAATATAAAATAACTTAAAAATTATAAATTCCAAAAAATGCTAAGACCCCTAAATACCCAAAATACCCAAAAAAAACCCCAAAATCAGAAAAAACCCTAAAAATAATAAAAAAGATAAAAAAACACATAAAAATCCATCAAAACATAAAGAAACATAAAAAACCTAATAAAACTGTAAAAACAAAAAAAATACATTAATGCCCATAAAAATATAAAAACACTAAAAACCCAAAAAGATAATAAAAAGACAATGAAAACCCTAAAAACCTCAAAAAAAAACCCATTAAAAAAATAAAACCCCCTAAAACATCATAAAACCCCTAAAACCCAACTAAAACTATGAATACCCTTCAAATACCTAAAAATGATAAAAAAACTATAAAAATCCTAAAAACCCTAAAAATATAAAAACCCCTAAAAACCCAAAAAAACATAAAACCCCTAAATACCTTAAAAACCCTCAAAATCCCCAAAAACCATAAAACCATAAATATCCTAAAAAATCCATAACTTTTCCTAAAGATATAAAAAAATAAAAACCCCTAATAGAACCGTAAAAATCAAACAAAACCCCCAAAAAACCCTAAAACCCCTAAAAATTTTAAAATCCAAAAAACCCCTAAATTCAAGAAAACTCAAAAATCCCATAAGACCCTAAAAACCATTAAAACTCTAAAAACCATTTAAACATATAAAAATGATAAAAAAACTTAAATCTCATTAAAACTCATAAAACCATAGAAACCTAAAAGAACCCAAAACCCTAAAAATAAAAAAACCTCAAAACCCTCAAAAAACCTAAAAATGATAAAAATATATAAAACACCTAAAAATTGAATAAAAATCCCTAAAAATGTAAAAAACCCTAAAAACCACCAAGAAATCCATAACATCTTAAAATCCAATAAAACTCATAAAAACCCAAATTATGTTAAAAACCGTAAAAAACTAAAAACCCTAAAACCCCGCAAAATCCCGAAAAAAATTAAAAACATTTATATCATAGAAATCCCTAAGAATCCCTAAAAAGATAAAACCCCTAAAAATATTTAAAACCATAAGAAAAACGTAAAATATAAAAACACTTAAACCCCTAAAACCCTATAAAATGGTAAAAACCCTAAAAGGCACTAAAAACCCTAAAACTCCTAAAAACTATGAAAACAAAAAAAACATTTTAAAAAACTAAATAATACATAAATAAATTAAAACCTAATTAAAATAAAAAACTATTTAGACCATAAAAACCATAATACTCTAAAAAACCAAAAAACCCCAAAAAACATCAAAATCCATAAAACCCTAAAACACCATAAAAACCTAAAGAATGCTTTATAATACTAAAAAAAATTAAAACCCCAAAAAACTGAATTTTTATAAAAACCCTAAAAACCTAAAAACTATAAAAACCAGAAAAACCAGAAAAAACTATAAAATACCGTAAAAACCCAAAAAAACTCTAAAAACCACTAAAAACTATAAAAATCAATTTAATCCACTAAATTTGTTAAATAACTCTAAAAACCTTAAAAACACTGAAAAATAAAAAAAACCCAAAAACCATAAAAAACCAAAAAACCTCCAAAACCCAAATATCCCTCAAATGCCTAAAAACCCTAAATAACCATGAAAATCATAAAAATCCATAAAAATCACTACAAATGTAAAAAATCTAAAAATAGGGAAAATCTATAAGAAACCCTAAAAACAATTAAAGCCCCTAAAAACTAAAAATTATAAAACTAAAAAAACCCAAAAAACACTAAAAATGATAAAACACCTAAAAAAATAAAGACCCCTAAAAATGAATTAAAAACTAAAAACAATTATCACCCTTTAAATCCCAAAAAATGTAAAAAACTTTTAAAAACCCTTAAAACTCCTTAAAGATCCAAAAACCCAAAAAACCTAAAATAACCCATAAAACTAAAATTACAAAAAAATATTAGTAACCCTAAAAATCACTCAAAACCCTAAAAACCCATAAAAATTATCAAAAGGCCCTAAAAATCAATAAAATCTTAAATACCATAAAGACCCTAAAAGGGACTAATAAAACTTTAAAAACATGAAATCATAAAACCCCTAAAAACCAAAAAAATGCTAAAACCCTAAATACCCCTAAAATTCCTAAAATCAGCAAAACCCTCTAAAAAGATTTAAAACACTAAAAATCCCATAAAACCCTAAAACCACTAAAAACTCTAAAAATTGGTTAGACCCCTAAAAATTTTAAAAATTTATAAAAACCAAAAAATTCCAGAAGCCTAAAAATATGATAAAAAACCTTAAAACTGAAAAAATATTTAAAACCCCCAAATCCCTAAAACCCCTAAAAAATAAAAATTTGAAAAAAAAACCTTAAAAATTATTAAAAATGTAAAAAACTATAAAAACCCTAAGAAAACCTGAAATCCTAAACCACATAAAACCCCTAAAACCTAAAACACCCTAAAAACCATTTAAACAATAAAAATTATATAAAAACCCAAAAAACAAAAAAAAACCCTAAAACCCCAACCCCCCCCCCCCAAAAAAAATAAAAACTATAAAACCATTTTAAACCCGTAAAATATTAAAACACCCCCAAAAACATTAAACCCCTTAAAAAATTAAAATTACCCTAAAACCCCAGAAAATTATAAAAAACATAAAATCCCAAAAAACACTCCAAATTCCTAAAAACATAAAAACAATAAAAATCCTTACAATATAGAATGACCTAAAAACCCAAAAACACTGAAAAATCCCTTGAAAAACCATAAACACCCAAAACAACTAAAACCACTAAAAACCTAAAAAATCCTAAAACCCTAAAATATAAAAAAAAACAAAAATAAATTCAAAACCCTTAAAATCCAAAAAACCAAAAAATACTAATACTGCCCTTAAAATTATTTTAAAATTACAAAACCTTAAAAAAACCTTATAAACCTAAAACACTTTAATCCCCTAAAAACCTAAGAATGTAAAGTAACCATAAAAATCCCAAAAAAAGTAAAATGACCAAAAAAACCTTAAAAACCCAAAAAAATAATTAAAAAAACATAAAATCCATAAAAACCTAAAAAATGATAATAACCCTAAAAATATTAAATGCCCTAAAAATCAGAAAAATCCATAAAAACCCATAAAACACCATAAAAACCTAAAACCCCACTATGGGTCCTAAAATCGCCATAAACACGATTAAAATATTTTGATAAATTTGAAAATGTTTTGAAATGAAATATAAGAAAAGGATTGAAGGAAATGTTCTAAGGGGTGTGAACGTGAAGAAAAAACCCTTCACAGATCATCTCTCCACATGTATATCCACCGCTCTAAGAAGCACCTTAAAAAACATTTCACATAAAGGGAGGAACCAACAGTTCCTGCAAACAATGTAAATTTTTTTTTGAGAAGAGGAGGTAATTTCAGCTCCCCCTGAAGAACACTCCCCACGAACTAAATTTTTCACTATGAGACATGGTGTTGTTGGATCTCGTGAATTAAATGGTTTCATTTTTCTAGGCTAGGTGGAGATTTCGATTCTCACAAAAGAAGCCCTATGCCGATAGAGTCCTTCATGGGATCCTGAAAATATCACTCATGGTCTACCACGAATGACAAGAAGAACCTATATATGATCCCTCTAATATTCTATAAATAGACCTCTATGGGGGCTGAAAAGGGTGTAGGAGATGCGAAGACTATGGAACTGAGTGGAGGAAATAAAGGTACCATGAAAAATCGATACCTCTGACAATGCCCAACTAGTAAACCCTATCGTGAATAATTAAGGAGGAAATAATAAATCATATGGTGGCCCGTGAACCCAAAATACTTTGTGGAAATAACTTCCACAAGTTATAAAAATAATGACCCCTTTTTCACATAGGTATCCCATATAACAAAGCGTTATAAGGAAAAAACTCAGCCTCATGTAGCGAAACACTATATAGGATAGAAGTGGACCCACACAATGAAACACTACATGGACAGAAACTAGCCTCATGAAGAAAGATACTATGCAAGAATATCCCAGTTTTGTGTACCATAATGGTATGCAGATGATCCCCTTACCCACATAGAAATATTTTATGTGGAGGTAACCCCATCTCCCATAAGAACATTCTATACTGAATGGGAGATTCTAGGATATTCTACTCTAGAGATCCCACCATCATCTTTGATCATATCATTAGCCCAAATGTTTGCCCCTCGATGAACTAGTCTAACAATATTAGGTTCAGGCCCCTCCCAAATCCACCTGACACATATGATAAGATCACTAGGAACATTTGCAAGCCCTTTTGAGTTTAAATACACGTTTTAAGCAGAGTCACGTCGGTTATCTACATAGAAAGGTAGACCCATAAAATATTCATGATTTTACATTATCATGGTAATTCAGGTTCTGACCATGGGATGCTCAAGTGAAACTCATCATTATAGGAGTTGAGAGAAACTTCTAGCCTTTCACATTGATAAGGGAAATTGTTGAGCATTACTCTCTTTTCCATAACCGATCTTAGGTCACTCCTTCTAAGGTAATCCCCTAGCCTTTCATGCAATAGTTGGAACTTTTTCTCCACTTTACCTCTTCCTAGGATGTATCTAGAAGGATCAGCAATGGTGGCTATCTTATATTTGAAAAGAACAGTGGACACAAGCACACTAAAATCCTCCTTTTCTCTCTCATTGGGCTCTTGAACCATCAATCAGCGGATAGGGTCAGATCATGTGATCATTAGATCCACTATTTCCTCTTGTTTCTTAGACCAATCATGACTCGTGTAGGCTTAGTGGTTAGTGGTGATTATGAAATCCCCATGATCCCAGTACTTAAATGGAAAGCTCCCATGCGTGATCCCTAACCATGCCCCTCAAATAGGTAGCTCCCATGGGTAATCCCTAACCATGCCACTCAAATGGATGTCTACCATGTGTGATCCCTAACCATCCCCCTTATATGGGATTCTCACATGTGTATTCCCTAAAAAATCCCCTCAAATGGACAAAAACCATGTGCAATCCCCATCCATGCCCCCAAATGTGAAACTCCCTGGTGTAAGTACCAAACTGCCCTCATTAATGGGCCTCCCCTATGGTGTAAGTCCCATTCATGCCAAAGTCTGTGGGATTTGATTCCCAACTAACTGTGATATGTAAGAAATCCTCCTTGAGGTCCAAACCCAATAACCAAATATCCCTAATGTTCTATGGTCTATATTCCTAGAAAGTTCATGTCCACTGAGGAGACCACATCACTTCTGGGCTTGTTAGGCCTCTACAACATAAGTCTCACACCATTATTGACTAGAAACCCTTCCCTCGGATGTCTTTACCATATAATGTTAATCTGTATGGTTGCTTCCTTGTCATACCACCTTAAAAGTCGATGTTTATGGTTAAGTGGCATCGAACAACGTGGGTTATAAATCCTATTGCAAGGATATGTTAGAACCTCATCTTATGGGTTTGATACCAACATAAAAACAATTCTCATCCCCTTGTATAATGACTAACTTCAAAGTGCCCCATCACATGGCTTAAAACCAATATCATGTCAATAAGAAATCAAGTAATCCATGATTTATCCACAAAAGGGAAACATTGATTGAGAAACTATGATAATTTCAGATATCATAATTGATAGAGAACCTCATATACATATAGATGATTCTGAACCCATAAATAGTTACAACCAATTTTTACTAATGTATAATTCATGAAAATGTACATTGGAATGAGCCAAGGATTCCGAAACATATCTGAAATCTATGATAGAGTCATAGGATAGACCATAGTTCACCCAACAGGGTGTGATGAGCCCGACTAATCATCCTCTAGACCAATGTGAGTTCATAAGTGTCTTTGGACAAGTTAAATTATAAGTGTATAACTTTGGAATGTAGGTCAATGAATCATGGATATGAGATCGATTGAGGGTTTCTGGCTCCTCAAACAAAATCTTTTAGAGACTGTTTAAGGAGATTTTTCCCAACTTTTGCGATTTCACACTATTGAACCCCCTTACAATCAACCTTTTGGGTGTGATAACATGTCTCTAAGTGAAATTAAATGTAAAATATGACTTGAATGACTTAATTATGTCACTTATTTTACAATATGAAAAAGGTTAAACAAATATCCATCATCGTACCCTTTCATTCCTTACCCAGCGGAACTCTTTGGTGGAAACCGAAATGGTGAACCTAACATGAATCCTTGACTAAGGTAGTGATGTTACCCCACATCTTACACCTTTCACATTCAAAATAAATGAGGTTCAAGCAAGACCACCATTCATGCATGTGGTTATAAGATTCAACTTTGATGAGGTTTTGTTTTATGTACTTGTCACATACTTTACAGGTCATCTTCAGATATTCCTTCAATCCAAAGGGATCTCATATGTTTTCATAGACATGCATGTAAACCAGTACACTATCTAGGTCATCTATGAAGTTTAGGTATCCATCGACCAGCCAGGGTCTTCAACACTAGGTCTTGAATGCACTTGTTTAAGAGTAACAACAGAATGGTGCCCTTCTTAACTTAGAGGAAGCTATGAAAGGCCTCCATGATATAATTCCCTTCTAGACTTCTACCCAATGATTTTAATTGGTCTATAACTTTTATGCTCCAAAATACATCTTCAATAGTTTCGAGATCCTATCCCTATAATGTGACAATGAGTTCCTCCATTATCTTAGGTGTGAAGATGAAGTCATCACCAGCGATTTCATCCCTATTGTACATGGTTCCCGCTCAAGGTCCCCTGTTAGAATCCATCACCACCAATTCCATGTGACCAGGTATCCTAACTATGGGAAGGATATCATCCCGAGGGTCCTTGGTAAAGTAAAACGAACACAGGTCCCTTGAGTATCCCACCAAGGGAAAATACTAGACTATTAGGAATAGGTTATCACCCTTCTTTCTGAGGAAGAAATATTCCATGAAAATATAGAGGAACACAATGGGAAGATATATATTACAGACCCCTTTTATTAATGATTTAATGTAAATATGGAGGCAAATAATGAGCAAGTAAAAATTCCTGCTAATCCTTGGAAAACCCTTTATGCAAGTAGGGAGTAAAATTATAGGAAGATGAAAATCCCTATGAACATGAATGATGATCATCATCAAAATAGGGAATCATATAGCTATGAAAAAATTATTACTGATATATACCAATCTCTTCATCCAAATAGGGTGGAAAACTATAGGAAGACACATATCCCTGCCAATGAATATAAATCCCACCAGTAAAATATGGTGGCTATCAAATATAGGTTGAGTCAAATTCATGAATATGAAAATCAAGAAAATTAGACAAATATAGTGTAAAATGATAAGAATAAATTACCTACTCATAAATTAAAAACAAAACAATCAAATACAATGGACACTATAGAATGAAACTGAAGATTCCCAAACATAAACTAGGGGAATACTCGTTTCCCATTCCCCACACAAGAGAACTGTCAATGCCCACTGAAAAGAAAATGAGGAATAGATGAGGAACATATACCTAATTTGACAATAGAATGGTTATATATTCCCATTCCTACTAAGGATATATCTCAACACATCCTAGAAAAAATGGAGGATCATACATCAATTCCTCACCACATCCTGAAGACTTGTTAATATGTAATTGTGTCCATGAAAATAACAAGGATTAGGGCCCACAACCATGTCTCTCCATTTGGGGTGACTCCTCCACACATTGATTTTGTCACCCCAGAGTATACCTACATCCATGCTCCCATCCAGGAGGGTCATTGGTGACATTCCATGATAAATGGAAAAACAGATCAAGCACAAAAACTCATTCCAATTGGGAGTCATTGGTCCACAGTGGTGGCCACTTTAGGGTATGAATATATCCCTTCTAGAACTCATAGATAATAGTATATTATCCCATCAACACCATGAGAGTAACTCAAATAGGAACCAGTATATGAAGTTCACTACCTACATTAGGTGGCCCCAGTCACCCAAAAGAGAGCACCAAAAAATGAATCTTGCCAAAGGAAACTGGAAGATGATGAGAAATTTCATGTCCATGATCTACTAGAATCTAGAGTTCCTAAATCCATCAATCATATATTAGTGGTGTATTAAGATCATACTAGCCCGTTTACCAAATTACAGATGCAGTAGTAGTAGTTAAAAAGGTCCTCCCGACAACATTTTTACCAGGAGCTTAGGATCCCCTAGCGAGCATCAACCAAGAAGGCTCCCTTCATGGATTTAAAATTATTGATAATGAGATCCTATATCCTGATGGTAATAATAGTAACCCTCATAATGTCCCTATGGTCATTCAGTAAAAATATACTCCACTTGATTTCATCCTCTCTAATGGTCCTCTTCAGGGTATACGCTGTAGAAATTTTCTCAGAAGTCAGACATCAATCATTGATGATAGTACTTACCATGATTACAGTCACAATAAAGGTCCTCCCTATAATGAAAACAAACAACAAAAAATTCTTCCCCTTAGAAAATAAAATTCAAGAAAACCCTCATATATAAAGGTACCTGGAGGGATGGGGTTAAATATGTTAGATTCCCAGTCAATAAAAAGAAAAATAATTTCTCAACCAAGAGGTGGAATGTGGCCACATTCATCTTTTGAACCACCTATGGACCACTAATGTGTCAATGAGGACCCTACTAGCACCACTACTTACGCTGAGATCAGCAAGAAGCATTCAAATTGGGTATATAAAGTAGAGTAATATCTAGTGGAATGACATAATTACATGTTGCTCATGATAAGAAAATTATCCAAAGATGGAAGACCAATTATTTTTTCCCACACCCACTTATCATTTGAACATACCAAGAGAGTTTTCATAAGAATGTATACATAAAATTCATCAAAATATCTAGAAAACTCTTCACTAGTTGAAAACAAAGTTCATTACCAACAATGTGTATGTAGACTATGTCATGATAATGGGTGATCATTTCATCAAATCGATGTTGAATCCCTTCTGTCTTCACATTTGCCACAATTAGAGGGTATGAAGAATTATCTCCAACTAAACTACCTCCATAAACTATATTAGTTTTGAAGTCTTATTGGAGGTGCTCTATCTAGTGTTCATATCCATAGATGGTGAGATCATGGAGCTATTTATTTTACCACACATCCCATTTAGTAGAACCTATTGGAAATGAAATCTTGTAATACCATTACCCAGATATGATGATAAAATGAAATCCTAACTCAAGAATGGAGAAATACTCAACAATAATTGGGATTCATTAAGTCTCAAAAGCATTAGGACTGACAAGAGAAATCCATTAAAAAATCCTAAACTAAGAAAATGAGAAAATTTAGCGAGATTCTTGATTAAGGGAAAGAAACCATTAATCAATGTTGATGTATTCATAAAAAAATAGTTCACATAAAAAACCAACATCAAATCTGAATCACACTTGAACTAAAATGTGTGATATAAAGAAAGAATAAATAGAATTAGCAATCACATTAGTACATTAGTAGCACCATACATCAATTATGGGGGCATTTTTAACGAAAAATCCCCCTATAAGACTGAAAAACCTAGGATATAGGGTAATAACAGAGGAACGAGTGCAGGCCCAGCCTATAGGGGTAGTGGAATTTTTACCTCAACCACCAGCCCAATAGAGATTATTATTTTCCTTTTTAGGGAGAATTAAAAGTCGAGTGGTCTCTGATTTTGTCCCATATTGTGACTCATTTCCCTCAGAAGGGAGGCATATGACAAGGTCATATAATTTTTCCCTCTTAGTTTCCCTTTTCCAAGAAGAATGAATATGATATCTGAATGGAGGGAGAAGATCCAAAAAAGGAAGTAAAAAGTTCTCATACAATTCAAAAGTTGGTACACCACCCACAATTTATTTTGAATCGACGAACATCATGGATATTAATCCTTCAGACCACGCTAAAAATGATGAAAAATAAAAAATAATAGAGAGAGAATGGTTCCACCCTAAATCTACTCCACAATGAAAATGAAGGTGTGCTTACCCAGAACCAGAGGGCCACCCCAAATCTGGGTGTCCCCAATCAATCCTCCACCACTGGATTATCAAATCTCTAACAAAAAGAAGAATAAAATATGGTTTACATATGACCCACCACATCCCATTGGTGAGTACGAGCCCCTCATGATTGAATAAATATTCACTTACTGGGAGGAAGAAATGAAAGTGTTGAAGAGAATCAATGCTAAGATCCTCCAAAAAATCTATCCTATCGATATTTCTCCCCGAATAGAGCCTCAAAATACACTTCTAGAAGGTGTACCTCAACTACAAGGGTTAATATAGACAAATAAATAAAGGTTAGGAAATTTTTCATACCTAGAACTAGAGACATCGGTATAACTTAAAATGATCATGGATAAATATCAAGATTTCTCTACATTAAGGAGACATCCATAATAGGTTTTATAAAATCCTCAAACGAAACCCCCAATCAAATATCAACCTCAAATTCCAAATGAAATGGAACATTAAATATGCCCCCTTAATGTGATTTCCCTAGATTAGGCTCAACATAACACATATCAAAGGATTAACAATACCATCGAGTCATTGGAAGGTCAATTGAAATTCATGGAGGAGCAGCATACACCGATACTGTCGAAATGGAATCCTTACCTAGATTAGGTGAGTAATAATCCACCTATTCCAAATTTTAGGAGTCCCATGTTCCTAATATTCAATGGATCAGGTGACCCATGACAACATTTTATGCACTACATATCTTATTTTGATCACATGGTGAGAACCCTAGAGTAAAAAGAAATAGTTAAAATTAGATTCTTCATGAGAACTTTATAAGGTTAATCCATTGTACGGTACATCATTTTTCAAGATCAGTCAATAACTGGATAGTATGGTCCCCACTGATAGTTCCTCTTTTAGTTCAGCTCAATTTTAACAAATATATTAGTCAAAAAAACTCTAAAACTAAAACCAGATGGAGAATGAGAGAGTTTCATAATTTACTTCCCGATGGAAAGGGCCAACCTACTATTTGAACTGACCACTCCCCCATGATGAAATTCTTGATGTATGAATTTATAACCTCCACAAATAGTTGTAAATACCACTCATCCCGGTGAAATATTCAATTGGGTTTCAATATTTCCCTTACATTTATCAATGAATATAATACTACATACAATGAAATAAACTCAAATTCCATGAAACCCCACTGTTCTCAGGAAAAAGAGAGAAAAAAGATGAAGCGGCCTCTGTCATGCTTAATCAAGCCCCTATGCCTACTCTGGATCCAAGGCATTTACTATATCATGAAATTCCCCTTATCTGTCAACAAAAAAACCCACATAGACAATATGAGTGAAGGGGACCTAGGAAAAATAATTTTGAGGAATGGAGGAATAAATATTACTCATTCCAAGATGATAAAGTAGGTGGTTAGTGTATAACCACTATGAATGACAATTTAATTTGGCTACCAGAAAGGAAAAGGGCTGATGAGGCTGATCTTGACAACCAAACAGACTATTGTCTCTTCCACCAGATACCAAGACACACTATCCAAGAATGTTTCTTCTTCAATGAACTCCTATGTAAAATGATATATTCTTGAATTCAGAAAGGGATCAATGCTAGCACAAGTGGAATATAATTCCACTACTTATGATGAAGGAGATGTGTGGTACTAATTTTTTTAGCAGGAGATTAAAAAATATTGATATTTTTGTGACTCAAAATAAAATCAACTGAACACATGGTATTCTCTGAGCATAGTTGAAACAACCAATTGTGCCCCCAACTGCTCCTACTACAACACAACCAATATCCTTAGCCCCAAAACCCTCCAGAATCTGACCATCCAAAAAAAATTGTGACCAAATAAGAAAGGAACAAGTGTAGTGATATAGACTTATATCAAGACCAAATTAAACATTGAACCTGTCATAATTGATGCCATATGATCTAAAAGAATGGGTATCGCCCCACCAGATGACACACTAGAAGAATTCAATTGGGAAGAGATTTCATTAGTTGAGGAGTTGATCTTAAGCTCCATTAATTTCATTAACATAATGGATCCCTTATCCAACTATGTGTATGGCTATGATCCTGAGTTCCTTGCACCCAATCATGGAATCATAGGAAGAGGATACAAAATATGGGGGTACCAAAGAAGGAGAAACCATGAAAAAAAACAAATTTATGGTTGTACTATTTCTCAAACCATAAATGATGATTAAACCAATGGAAAATCCCTTAAGAGAACATAAAAAAGAAAATAAAGATCCTCCTACACCTGTTAGAATCCACTCTTCCCCAATCATTCTATAATATCCATCAAAATAAGAACATGTGTCTAATCACCCTCAGAATTCAGAAGGACTTTCCTGGACCAACTCAAATAAATTAAAACACCTACCACTCCTATCTCAAGTTATGATACATCTAAGTCCAATATTATATCCCCTAAAGTGACTATAAATGAGAATCCCCACACTGGTAAGCATCAAACTTGAGGCAAGAAGCATGATATTCTGAAACAATCAGCCTCAGTACCAATCAAACTATCAATCCAGGATTCCTTTGGTTTGTCCAAAGATATTAGTGAATCACTCATAGATTTTTTGCTGATCCACAAGGAGTTCGAAGCCAAATTAGCTGATGATAAAGTCTGTCATATAGATATTGATATCTTAGAATGACACTTTGTATTATCCATCACAAATCAAGATGAATACATCATTATATAAGGGGACATTAGACCCTTGTATGTGTCCGACAAGATAAATGGAACTGATGTCTGAAAATTTTTCCTTAAAAATGTCTCCAGAGGTAATCTCATTCTAGTTTGAACTCTTTTTTGTCTGGGATATAATGGGGATAATCTAGAACCTTCCTCTATAACTTTGAAAAGATATGAAAAAGTGAGCATGATCCATTTGGATACATCAAGCTCAAGACTCTAATCAGAAACCTTATGGATGACTCATAATTTCTAGTCATATAGAAAAATATAGCCTTCAATGTCTTTCTAGAAATTCCATAGTTTCACCAACATACATCAATTCCATCATTGTACCATCAGTGCATCAAATATTTCATTAATGGAATAATTGGTGCATTATATTCCAATAAGGGCCCGTTCAAATCTTATAAGTCACATTATGTCAATGCAGGGTTCTATCAGGGAATGGGAAGAAATCCTTGGTCAATGGTATTGATTGGGTCACCACCATTAGTGGTCTAAAAATGATTCTGTCTAACCCCTTGAAATATTTTGGTTAATAATACATACTTCCAATCAATTAGGTTGGAAGTATAAGTCTAAGTTAATATTCATGTTTAGTAGTTCCCATGATTTTGGTCATGGTAACCGAGTCTAATATCATTGAAAAATATACTTACCCCCAAGATAATGGTGAATCCTCAAATGGAAATTCTCTTAATAAATTAACAGAACACCAAGAAACCTCTACATCACTCACTATGGATGGAAAGGAAAAATGAAATCCTCCATCCCTCACTCTATCATCAACATAAAATCCCTCACTGTTAGCTGGGTCAAAGGAATCCACTTCATCTTTTGAATACCAAGATCTCGACTCTTCTCCCAACTCTGAAGGGATATTCTCAAAAATAGTTTTCCCATAGGAACATGAGGAAGAAGATAAATAGGAGGAAGAGTAGGAATAATTTAGGTATTCCCCTCCATAATTTTAGGAGGGTTTATCTACTACAATTGATGAACTTTAGGAAATAAATATGGGTATGAAGGAAGATCCAAAACCCAACCAAATTAGTTCATCTATGTATTCCGAAGAGAATAAGGTATACACTTCCTTACCAAGTAACAATAGAGATTTTTTCAACCATAACTACATAGAAATTTTAGGCATTGATCTTGAGGTATCCACTCATCACCTGGTCCATCCAAAAGATCATCAGGGCTATAAATAACCATCCAAAAGGAAGCACATGATACATGTTTCCAAAATAAAGGCTGAAGTTGACAAGATCATCAAAGAAAGCCTCATTCGATAAGTCCAATATCCAAAATTGAGGGATAATATAGTCCCCATAAAAAATAAGAATATAAAAATCAAATTTTTAATTGATTTTAAAGCCCTCAATCGAAAATTTATAATGGATGATTTCCTAGTCCTGATCATAGAATTTATGATCGCTATAACTACCAGATACCAGGATATCTCATTAATGGATGGATATTCAAGATAAAAAAAATTGAATGGATCAATAATATGATGAATCCACTACCTTTAGGGTCCCCCAAGGAGTTTTTTTATATCGGGTGATTCCCTTTGGTTTGAAAAATGATAGCACTACATATCATGGTTCCAGGCATCAAATCTTCAAACACTTCTTCGGAATGTTTGTTTAACTCTTATTGATGACTTGGGGGTTAAATATCTGCAACTATGATACCAACCAATAGATCTGGAAACTGTTTTTAGCATACTGTGACAACACAGTTTGAAAATAAACCCCTTAAAATCTGCATTTAGTGTTACCTTAGAGAAATTCCTTAGCATCGTGGAAATCCATTGTGGTATCTAAGTTGACCCCGAGAATACAAAGGATATCATTGGAATGTTAACTCATCACAACGTCAATGAATTTAATGGACTACATGGAAACATAACCTACATTAAACACCTTATATCCAACCTTGCAGGAAAGTTTCTTCCCTTTATCAGGTTAATGAAAACTGGGTTTCATATCAATGGACTGATGATTGTTAGGAAGCATTCGATATTCTCAAGATATATCTCTTAAGACCACCAATACTTTTAATGTTTGTGGAATGAATACCACTAATTTTGTATTTTACTAACCTGGAATGATCACTAGGTGACTTCCTCACATTGATGAATGAAACTATTAGGGAAAACAACCTTTATTATCTCACTCAATAAATAATCAATGCAAAATCCCATTACTCAGATATTAAGAAAATATGTTTGGAATTAATATTTTCTATCCTAAAATTAAGGCACTGCCTACAACCTCACCAGGTCCATTTGGCATCTCGTAGAACCCCACCCAAATTCATTATTAGTCTTGAAATGTTGACAAGATGTTTGTCATAGTGGGAGGTCATCTTGCAGTAGTTTGAAATCCAATTCATGCCTTAAAAAGCTGTAGAAGGATAGGCGTTAGTGGATTTCTAGGAAGATCACCCTAAAAAAAACTAACTTCACTAGATACCGAACATTATGATGAAATGGTTTTCTCTATTCAAGAAGACCCTCAGATCTAAGAGATGTATTTTGATGGTGTATCTAGATTACCGAAATGATAAAGGATGGGCGACCTTAAGCTCAATTAAGTGGGGTTGAGTTTTGTACTCATATCTCCAGTAAAGGATTTCCTACCTTACTCCTTCCAGCTTTTGGAAGGGTGAGAAAACAATGATGTAGATTATCAGGATCTCATTACAGGGATAGAGCGAACACTTCAAGTACATATAAAACACTAGAAGATAATATCTGATTTAGAACTAATCATCAATCATGTCAATTGTGATTATGCTATCAAAAAGAAAGATTTTACCCCGTTGTCAGACCATGTCCAAGGACTAATGGAAGAATTCCTCTCAAAACTGACATTAAATCACTACCTTATGCATGATCTGGAGCTAGAAACTATGATTTTTTTTTAAAATGTGGTGGCACTACCTATGTAGTGAGAAGTGTGACATTTATACCGATAATAAGAGCCTAAAGTATATATTCACATAAAAAGATATTGAAATGCATCAAAGGATATTTTTAGAGCTAATTAAAGACTACCATTGTTCTATTCACTATCATCCTTGAAAGGTGAATATGGTATCTAATGCTCTTACTAGAAATTAACCTTCTAATCTATCCAAGTTTTAGATTCAGAAAGACCTTATAATCATGGATATGAAAAATATGTATTTGGAAATAATAATGAATGGAAATACATCTATCCCTTACCAAAATTTTTCCTATCCATCTATCCAAGATATGGTTAAGGAGGCACAAAGGGATGATCTAGAGTTACAAATAATGTGAATGTAGTAAAGGAAGGTAATCCACAAGAGTTCCATATCGATGATTATGGTGTGATTCAGTTTGGGACACGTCTTTGTGTGCCTTCATCACATAGGATAAAGAAGGATCTATTTGATAATGCCCATATCTCACCTTTCTCTATCCACCCTGGTAGCACCAAGATGTACCATGATATCCAAGAAAACATCTGGTGGGACATAAGGAATAAGGATATTACTGAGTATATCTCAAGGTTCTTGATATGTTATAAAGTTAATTAAGAGTGATATAAGTCCAAAGGGATGATTCAACTGTTTCCTATACCCATGTGGAAATGGGAGAATTTCACTATGGACTTTGTCACGGGTCACCCAAAGACATTCAATGGAATTAATGTTATATGGGTCTTGGTGGACTGAATCATCAATAATGACCACTTTATCTCTATTCAAGAAGATATATCGCTTGAAAAACTTGCAAATATATAAGTGAAGGAAGTGGGGAGACTGCATGGGGATCTACTCCAGATTGTCTCTGATTGCGATCCAAGAATCACATCTAAATTCTAGAAGATCCATCAACATGCCTTGAGTACTGAATTGAATTTCAGCATGTCCTACCACCCCCAAACTAATGGACAATCTAAAAGTACTATTCATATTCTTGAATATATATTAATAGCCTATTATTTATAATTCAAATGTGGATGGGATCATCATCTCCCATTGGTTGAGTTCTTATACAACAATTTCCTCCACTCGAGTAGTTAGATGGCTCCGTATGAAGATATGTATGGAAAGCGATGTAGAACATCAACCTATTGAGATAAAGTTAGAGAAAAAAAGCTACTTTGACCTGATCATGTACAAGAGACTATCGAGAAGGTTCAAGCCATCCAACAAGATATCAATGCTGCTCTGATTCAAAAAAAGAGTTATGATGACAACTGTCGAAGGGACTTGGAGTTCATAGTTGGGGATGAAGTCTTCCTTCAAATATCACCATGGAATTGATTCATGTAGTTTGAAAATAAAGGGAAGCTAAGCCCATGGTACATTGGACCCTTTGAGATTTGTGACCTCATAGTATTTGTGGCCTATGGACTAGCACTTCCACCAATTATGGCTCCAGTTAATGATGTGTTTCACGTATCACTCCTAAGTAAGTACATACCAAATCCCTCACATGAACTAAAATTAGAGGTGGTACAACTTGAAGATGATCTCTCTTAGAAGAAGTATCCAGTAAAGATTCTGGACCATAGAGATAAGGTTCTACGTAATAATTATTCACACCTTGTCAAAGTGTTATGGTGTAAACATAAATATGGAGAAGCATCATAGGAACTAGAGGATGCGATGAAGGATAAAAACCCTCACCTATTTATGTAAAGTGAAATTTTGAGAGAAAAATTTCAAAAGGGGGGAAATTTTAATGACACAAAATTTTATCAATGAAATTTCTCATTTCCTAGAGTAATATCATATAATATAATCACATAAAATAAAATTAGGAAACACAGTTCCACATCATCCTTAAATGAACTACTAAATTCTATGTGAACTTTAAGAATAATTTTGTGTCTTCTATGATTTGAAATTGGAAAATCTGACAAACACAGTTGTGATCAGTAAGATGTTTGGAGTCCGATAGGACAAACTTAATTTTTGGTGAATAGTAACATACCCTTATGAATAGTAATGCTACCCTTATGAATAGTAATATGAACCTTATTAATAGTAAATTTTCCAAGTGAATAATAACCTTACCAATGATATTATAAATAAAATTTATTCATTCTATAATTGACTATATGATATAATTATTTTATAGTGTTGGTATTTTTGGTTGTCATGAAAATTTAATGACTAATTTAATAATATAAAAGAACATTTATTTTCATAAAATGTATTCATAAAAAACTATTTTTATGTCTTATGATTATATGATTATTTTATGAGACCATAATTAATTTTTTAAAGGGTTAGAAAATCAGTTTTCATTTTTAAATTTTTATTTTGAAAGTAAATTATAATTTTAATTAAAAGTTAAATTAATAATATTTTTAAAATTATTTTTATAAAATGGAGTTCATTTTGGAATTCTAAACGTCAAAAAATGGTCAGGGAATATTTTAGATTTTTCTGAAACACTTTAATTTTGGGGAATACACAATATACCAAATAAATGAATTTTGGCATCATGCTTGAGTCATGGATGATGTAAATGGTCATTGGTTCGATCTCACCTGCCATATTTACTATATTTATTCATTTAATAATCACTATTTTTTCATGAGGGAAATTAATAAAATAAGGAATTAAATATTGTGAAAACACCCCTCCCATCCACTATAAATACCACCCCTCACAACCTCATTTCATCACACCTCTCAAGCATCAAGACTTATCCCAATTCCATCCAAACATCTTCCTTAGCCCCTCCCCCACATAAAATATCTATTGGTCTCATCCAAATTCCAATCCTAGGTTCCTTGAGGAGGATCTCAATAGTATAATTCAAGAGGTAATTTCTCTCTCTCATTTCTTTCAAATTCCTTTCAAATTTCATTTCCTTTATTCTCATATCCTCAACTTCTCTTATCCAAATTTCATTATAACTCTAGTATGATTGATATATTGGTATTCTATAATTTTAATGGAATATTATTTATTATACTCCTATATATCTCTCTTTGTTTATAAAAATGAAATCGTCGCCTGTGATGTGTTAATTTACCCACATCATGGGCGAGGCACCTCCATTTTCCTTCAACACGTTCAAGGTGGTCAACAAAACCATTAAATGGTTGAAAAAATATTGTAATATTTATGTGGTTACCCCATTTATGTTCTGGAAAAAACTATTATACATAATACAAAATGATAAAAAAAAATATGTTCGTTGTGATCCAAAAACCTCCCTAATTAACTTAAAACGATCATCATTAAATCTCAACTAATGATTCATCCTTGTGTTATATATCCAAATTAATTATATGATCATTTAAAATACTAGGAGATCATTAATAACATGTAATTTAAATTCTGGATACTTATCCATTTTCTACATGAACTTACATTCATGTTTTCAATTAAATCTGTCATGAAAACTTTGAAAAAGAACACTCTAGAAAAATGAATTTAAACTCAATAACTCACCGAAAGGATCATAAAATAACTTAATAAAACAATAATTAATCAATTCCCTATATAAAAGGATTTATAAGTGTTAATTAATGAATTTAATGTGATTATAAAAGAAATTAATGTGAATAAATTGTTCAAACACAAGGTAAGGGGAATTTATTAAGTTCTTTTATGGGCCTCTAGTTGAGTTATAGAGTTTAAATTCATTATTAGAGAGTCTTCTTTTTCATAGTTTTCATGAATGGATTAATTGTACACATGAATGGAAGTTTTTTTAGAACATGGATAAACATATGAAATTATAATTACATGTTATTAATGATCTCCTATTAGTTTAAATGATCTATAATCAATTTGGATATACACCAGGAGGATGAATAATCAGTTTAAATTTAATGATGACAGTTTTAAGTTAATTTGGGTGGTTTTTATATCACCATGAACATGTTTTGTTTTATCATTAAATATTATGTATAATTTTTTTTCAGAACATAAAATTTGTGAAAAAATAAATATTAGAATTTATTTTCAACCATTTAATAGTTTTATTGATATCCTCTAAGGTGTTGAAGGATGATGGAGGTGCATCACCCACGATTTAGGTAAACTAACACATCACATGTGATGATTTGATTTTTATAAACAATGATTGAGAGATATGAGTATAATGAATAATATTCTATTAACTAGATAGAATACCAGTATATCAATCATACTAGAGTTAACATGACATTTGGATAAGGGAATATGAGGATAAGAGAAGAAAAGAAATAAAATTTTAAAGGAATTTAAAAGAAAATAGAGAAAGAAATTACCTCTTGAATTTTACTATTGAGATCCTTCTCAAGGAACCTAGTATTGGTCATTAGATGAGACCAAGATCTCATGGATGTTGGGTCATGGATAAAGAAGTGGTTTGGGTGAAATTGGTACAAGGCTTTAAGCTTGAGAGGTGTGAGGAAATGAGGTTGTGGGGGCGGTATTTATAGTGGAAGGGGGTGGGGGTGTTTCCTCAATATTTAATTCATTAGTTTATTAATTTCCCTCAAGACAAAAAAATAGTGATGATTACATGACTAAATATAGTAAATATGTCATGTGAGTTTGAACCAATGCTCGTTAACATCATCCATGACTAAATCATGATGCAAAAAATCATTTATTTAGATTATATTGTAAATTATCCAAATTCACAATTCACAAAAAATTATCGTTTTTTAGAAAAATCTCAAAAAATATCCCAAACCATTTTTCGATGTGTATAATTAAAATATAGAGTCTATTTTATAAAAAAAATTATAAATATGATTAATTTAATTTTTAATTAAAATCATAATTTACTTTAAAAATAAAAATTGAAAATTGAAAATTGGTTTTCTAATACTTTGAAAAATTAATTAAGGTCTCAAGAAATTATTATATAATCACAGTACATCAAAATATTTTTTTAAGAATAAATTTTATGAAAATAAATTTTCTTTTAAATTATTAAATTAATCATTAAAATTTCATGACATACAAAAATACAAACACTATAATATAATTATATCATATTGTCACTTATAAGATGGATAAATTCTATTTATACTATAATCTATAAGGTTACTATTCACCTGTCCAATTTAATGTTCATAAAAGTCATATTACTATTGATAAGGGTAATATTACTATTCATAAGGGTATGTTGGTATTTGAAAAAAATTAAGTATGTCCTATCAGACTCTAAACATCTTACTGATCGCAACCGTGTATGTCAGATTTTCAAAATTCAAAATCCCAGAAGTGGAAAAATTATGCTCAAAGGTCACATAGAATTTAGTAGTTCATTTAATCATGATGTGGAATCGTGTTTCCTAATGTGATTTTATGTGGTTATACTATATTATATTACTATAGAAAGGGATAAATTTCTTTGATAAATATTTTGGTCATTACTTTTCCCCCTTTTGAAATTTCACCCCTGAAATTTCATTTTACATAACTAGTTGAGGGTACATATCCTTCATCACATCCACTGGTTCCCATGAATCTACTTCATACTTTTAGTTCATCCACAACACATTGACATGGTGTGTTTTATTGTTTCATAGAACCTTATCTCTCCGGTCTATAATCTTTACTGGCTACTCCTCATAAGAGAGATCATCTTCCAGCTGTACCACCTCTGATTTCAGTACATGTGATGGATCTAGTATGTACTTACTTAAGAGTGATATGTGAAAAACATCAAGAAAATGAGCCATATTCGGTGGAAGTGAATGTCAATAGGCCATGACTCTTATACGGTTACATATCTCAAAGGGTCCAATTTACCTTGTTCTTAGCTTCCCTTTCATTCCAAACCACACAAATATTTTCCATGGTGATATTCAAAGGAAGGCTTTATCTACAACTTAGAACTCCCAGACCCTTCAAAGGATGTTATTATAGCTCTTTTTTCAACTTAGAGTAGATTTGAAACGTTGTTGGATGTCTTGAACCTTATCGGTCATATCTTGTACAAGTTGAGGTCTAAGTAGATTTCTTTCCCCAACATCATCCCAACAGGTTGGAGTCATACATCCCTTTCTATATAGAGCTTCATATGGATCCATATGACAATTTGAGTGGAAGATATTTTTGTATGAGAACTCAACCAATGGGAGATTATAATCCCATCCACATTTGAATTCTAAATAATAGGATCTTAACAAATCTTCGAGGTTCTGAATAGTACTTTCAGATTATTCATTATTTTGGGGGTGATAGGCCATGCTAAAATTCAATTCAGTACTCAAGGAATGTTGAAGACTACTCCATAATTTAGATGTGAACCATAGATCATGACCCGAGAAAATCGAGAGTGGAACCTCATGAAGTTTCACCACTTCCTTGAAATATATATTTTCAATCTGTTCAAGTGATAGATCTTCCAAAATAGCGATGAAGTGGGTAATCTTTTTGAGCCAGTCCACTAGAGCCCATATCGCATTACTTCTTTTGGATGTTTTCAAGAGACCCGTGACAAGTCCATAGTGAAATTCTCCCATTTCCACATGGGTATAGGCATTGGTTGCATCATCCCTTTGGAATTATATCACTCTACAATAACTTGATGACATATCAAGAACCTTGAGATATACTATGCAATCTCCTTCTTCATATTGTCCCACCAGAAGTTTTCTCAGAGATCACGATACATCTTGGTGCTACCAGGATGGATAGAGAAAGTAGATCTATGTGAATTATCAAATAGATCCTTATTTATACCAGGTGATTAAGGCCCGAAAATCTGTGTTCCAACCTAAATCACACCATAATCATAGATATATAACTCTTAAAAATTCCCTTCCTTTACTGTGTTCACCTTCTTTCGTAACTCCAGATGTTCCCTTTATGCCTCCTTAATCATCTATTAGATAGATGGTTGGGAAATCATTTGGGAAAGGAATGATTTATTTACTTCCATTATGATTACGAAATCTATCCTTTTCATATCCATGAAGATAAGGTCTTTCTCAATATTCTACAAGGATAGAGTATTAGGTTCTTTTCTACAAATAGCATCAGCTACCCTATCCACCATTCTAGGATGATAGCGAGTAGAAAAATTGTAGTCTTTGATTAGATCTGAACATCTCCTTTGATTTATGTCATGGTAATTTTATGTGAATATATAATTTAGGCTCTTTTGATCAAAATATATGTCCCACTTCTCACCACATAGGTAGTGCCACTATATCTTCAAAGTAAAAAAATCATAGCTGATAGCTCTAGATCAAGCATCAGGTAGTTATGATCATGGATCATCAATATCTGTGAGGCATATGCTATCACATTATCATTTTTCATTATTACACAACCCAAGCCTTTCTTTAATGAATCAATTTATATCACCAAACATTATCCAATTTTTGATATTGGGAGTACGAGTGTAGTGATCAGACTTCTCTTTAGTTCCTTGATTCTTTCCTCGCATTCTTCCATCCAGATATAATTTACCCATTTTGTTGTTACTTTAGTTAGTGGGATTAAAAATCTTGAGAAATTTATCAAAAAACATCGGTGGTACCCAACATATCCAAGAAAACAACTGATTTTTGTGACACTAGAGGGTCTGGGCCATTACTCAATTGCCTTCTTTAAGGGTCCATAGAAATTCTCTCACTTGTGATCACATGTTCCAAGAATGGTACATTCATAATACAAAAGTCACATTTTCTGAACTTGGTGTACAACTTCTCATTTCTCAATGTCTCTAATACATTCCTTAGATATTCTTTATGTTCCTCATTTCTATTGGAGTGGATGAGAATATCATCAATGAACACTACCAAAAATTTGTTGAAGTAAGGTATAAAGACTATATTCATCAAATCCATGAGGATTGTAGGGGAATTCGTAAGTATGAAGGTCAGCACCTGAAACTCATAGCGCATGTACCTTGTACGAATGGTATTCTTATAAATATCTTCCTTCTTCACCATTAGCTGATGATATCCAGAATCAAGATCCACCTTTGAGAATTAAATAACACCTCATATCTAATCGAAAAAATATTCAATCCTTGGGAGAGGATACTTGTTCTTTAAGGTGATCTTGTTGAGTTCTTGATAATTGATACACAGCCACAATGATCTATCCTTCTTCTTCACAAAGAGTATCGTTGCACCCCAATGTGATGCACTAGGGCGTATGAACCTTTTTTCAAAATTCTCTTGTAACTAATTATTTAACTCCTCCTATTATATAGTATCCATCTTATAGGGACACTTTTAGATAGAAGTAGCTTTTATAATGAGTTCTATTGAGAAATCTGCATCATGATCTAGGGTTTGTTTTTGTAACTCGTTAGGAAATACATCATTATATTACCTCATGATGGGAATTTCCCCCAGGTGGATAACTTCCTTTGACTTAACCATTTTGAGTGTGGTATGCCTCTTCATAGGAAATCTATACCCACACCATTGAATGTTTTTTAAAAGGAGATTCCGGATCTTATTTTCATTTGTAGAGGATCATGGGATGGTTTAAAATATGAAAATATAGTTCCTTTTCATGATAGTTGATATGTGATTTATATAATGAGATCCAATCCATTACGATTATAGCATCGAATTCCACCAATGGAAGTATCATGATATTCACTGGAATAATATTACCACATACACCAACAGGAGAAGTTTCCAACACTTGGGCTGAAATGATTGCACTACTTGGTGTTTTTACAGTTATCTCTACTTCAAGGTTTTGAGAATTCGATTCAATAGTTCAAGAAAACTTTCACGATATAAAGGAATGCGTAAAACCAGAATGAAATATGACCTTTTCCATTCTTGAGTGAGTAAGAATTTTACCTTGTATAAATTCATTGTCTTTCTTCTCTCCCACAATAGTTATGGAATAAGCCTTCCTTTTCCCCTTTTGATTTGGTGGATGCTAATGGTAATTACCCTCAAGGACTCTAGGTTTATTTCACTCACTTCCATATTTCCTTTACTCCCTATAGTTATAGCATTGGACCATGGGTTGTTCTATACTTTCCTCCACCACATTATCATACCTTCTCATTTCTTTTAGAAACTCTTGATCCTGGTGCCTTCTATCCCACACATGAATCATTTCCCCATATTTTTAAGTAAGTTCCCATGATGCTTCTTCCCACATTTTTGACATGTGGGTGTTTGAGTTTTATTACCACTTTTTTCATTAGATCCTATGGAATAAAACTAAATGTTTTTTTATTATCACCATATCCATGGGACCAATCTACAAACTCCATCTTCACTTTGAGATCACATCGAATGACTTCTTCAAAACTTCCAATGTATGGAATTTCAAGAGCCTTTCGAATGCGTGGATTTAATCCACTAATGAATCTATCAAAGTATCTATAATTGTTGATAAAAAACTTGATTTGTACCTTTCATGCCATGGAAAATTTGATTTATAGGCCGTGAAAGATTCTCTGTCATTTTTCACTAGCTCAATGAATTGTCTCTCTATCTTTGTATGAGTAGTTCGTGGGAAATACTTTTTAAGAAACATTAAATTAATGTATTCCCACGTAATCTATTAAATTTACCCTCGTCTTGGTGTTCATAATAAAACCCCACTATCGGTCAGCCTCTCCATTGAGATGATAAATGGCCAGAGTCACCTTCCACTTCTTAGAATACTGAAGCATATAAAATATCTTCTCCATTGATTTTACCCACTATTCCACAACAAGTGGATCGGGAGATCAAGTAAACATCAGTGGACATTGCTGCATAAACCAATCAAAATCTAATTTCTCCCTCTTAGGTGAAGGATGACATTCTAAATTATTCTAATTATTATTCATAACCTAATAAAATTGGGTATGAATCACCCTGATTTTTTGAACTCCACCTACCAAATAATTGGGGATGTTATTCGGGAAATCACTACATTGTCCCTCGTTTAGGTTTTTGGCCTGGTTTCTCTTGGTTCCCACCATTTTCTAAAATAAAAAGGTCTAGAGGAAAAAATAATTAAAAAAGTCATGAATAATTTTTTTGTTTATGAAATTAACAATAAAATCATATCTTATGGGATCCCTATGTTTAAAAAATACTCTTATGTTCTTATATATACATAGTCTCATAATAGGGTTTTCACTAAGGTTCTCTAATCCTAATTCAAAAATTAACTAAACTGTGCCTTTGATACCAAATATAAAGACCCTTATTTTATTACATTACTTTTATATAATATTAATGATAAAAAACATAAAATCATTACACAACAAAGATCCAAAGTTTTAGTGTCTTGAAAAAACTAGGACCATACATTACTTGTTCAATAAAAAACATAAACATTTATTTAATTCCATCTTCTCTAGCATCTTATTTCCCCTTGAGATTTCCTTAGTACATGTAATCACCTAATGATATACATAAAAAGGGTGAGATAAAATCCCAGTAAGAGGATAATAATATGAGATAGTACAACATGGGATGAGCATAATCATTATCATCACAACATAGGAATAAGATCATAAACATTATAAGAAGAATTAATAAAAGGATTGAAAAGTGGAAATGCATAAAAATGAAACCTTATGTCCTATTGGTTAACTACAAAAAATAGTTTTGAGCAAATATAGCATCATATTTATGCATATTTATCTTTAACTCATTATATTCTCCACATTACCCAATGCATAGAAGCACTGTATAATTCTGGGCGCACTCGTCACATCATAATATTAACATTATCATGCATTCCATATAGAAAATATATCACTATTAGACCTAAATAACCAATGGAAAGTAATGGGTTTCATTTAATAAATCATACACTCATAAACATTGGCTTCCCAAATGAAAGAGGGAAAATAATACTTGATAAAAGAACCATCTACCTTGAGTGAGATGTACAATGTGTGTTTTTGAAAGAAGAGTTCTTTTGGAAAACATTGTGTTTGACATAAAATCCACTAGAAAAAAATTATATCTAAGAAAAGTTAAGATAAATATTTATATATTATTTTTAAGTAATAACGACACTGAAAATTGAGTGAAAGTTGGAAAACCTAAAGAAATAAAGTTGGGTTTGAGAATTACCCTTACCTTTTGTCTGAATGATTTATTCACTTTAATTTCCTATATAATCACATTAGATTCATTAATTAACAAATAAATAACATTTTATACATATAATTAATTCATTATATTTTTATTAAGTTTTGTTATGGGTCTTTGGATGAGTTATAGACTTTAAATTCATTGTTCGGGAGTGTTCTTTTTCTTAGTTTTCATGAATGGTTCATTTTTACACATGAATGGAAGTTCATGTAGACCATGGATAAAAATATAGAATTTCAATTACATTTTATTAATCAACTACCAAGAGATTAAATTATATTATAATTATTTTTTTACATACCATGAATATGAATAGTTATTTAAAATTTAATGATGGTCATTTTAGGTTAATTTAGGATGTTTTTTTTATCCCAAAAAACATGTTTTGTTTTATCATTTAGTATTATTTTAAAAAATTGATTCCAATACATAAAAGGGGTTAAAAATAAATATTACAATAATTTTTTACCCATTTATTGGTTTCATTGACATCTTTGAAGGCGTTGAAGGAAAATTGAGGTGCATCGCCCAGGATGTAGGTAAATTAACACATCATGGGTGACAATTTCATTTTTACAAACAAAGAGAGAGAGAGAGAAAGGAGTATAATGAATAATATTCTATTAACATGATATAATACTTTTATATCAATCATACTATATTAATCATGAAATTTTGATAATAGATGTCAATGATAAGAGAATAAAAGAAATAAAATTAGAAAGGAATTTTAAAGAAAAGAGGGAGAAATTACCTCTTCAATTTTCCTATAGAGATCATCCTCACGGAACATAGGATTGGTTTTTTATGATACCAAGAGCTACATGTCATGGGGGATGGGATAAGGAAGTTTTTTGGGCAGAATTTGGACAAGTATAGAAGCTTTAGATTTGTGAGAAAATGAGGTTGTGACGAGTGGTATTTATAGTGGAGGAGAGGGGTGTTTTCAAAAGATATAAATTATTAGTTTTAATTTCCATAAAGAGAATAAATAGTGAAGATTCCATGACTAAATACAATAAATAGGAAATGTGAGTTTTATCCATTGTCCATTTACATAATCCATGACTCAACCATGACATATAAATTAATTTATTTAACATATTTTGTAAATTATCGAATTTCAATATTCATCAAAAATTAAAGTATTTCAAAAAAATCTCAAAATTTCTCCCAAACCATTTTTCTATGTGTATAATTTAAAAATTAAATCCATTTGATGAAAACATTTTTCAAAATATGATTAATTTAATTTTTAATTAAAATCATAATTTACTTGAAAATTACAAATTTGAAAATTAAAACTGCTTTTCTAATGCTTTGAAAAATTAATTAAGGTCTCATAAAATTAACATATAGTAATAACATATCTAAATACTTGTTTATGAATAAATTTTAAAAAAATAAATTTTCTTTTAAATTATTAAATTAATCATTATATATTCATGATATAGAAAAATACCAACACTATAATATAATTATATAATATTGTCACTTATTGGATGGATAAATTTTATTTATACTATCATTATTTAGGTTCCTATTCACTTGTTTGATTTTCTATTCATAAATGTCATATTACTATTCATAAGGGTAACATTGCTATTCATAAGGGTATGTTATTATTCACCAAAAATTATGTTTGTCCTATCAGACTCCAAACATCTTACTTATCATAATTGCGTATGTCAAATTTTCAAAATTCAAATCATAGAAAATGAAAAATTATGTTTAAGGGACAGCTAGAATTTAGTAGTTCATTTATGAATGATGTGGAATTGTGTTTCCAGATGTCATTTTATGTGATTATACTATATGATATTACTATAATAAGGGAGAAAAATAATTGAAAAAAGTATGGGTTGTTACAATGCAGGGATCTTCCATGCTTTATTTGATCCAATTGTTCATAAATGTGAGAAATGGTTGGAATAGACAAATTGATGGGTATCCCTTGACCAATGTGGCTTCCATCATTATAGTGAAAACTCAAACACTAGTATTAATGTAATAGGATGGGAAAATACATCCTCTTAGAATCATAAAAATGAAACCCTCCATTATGAGTTCGGGTGATATGCATGGTTGGACCCTACAACCCCATATGGTGTATTGACCCACCTCAAGGGTAACACAATATAAAGCTAGGATGTATCATGAATGATGGGTTAAATGAGTCTTGATATGGAATAATTTTGGCTTTAAACCCTCAACCTATAAAAATAATCCTTCCCGGTATTTTAATGGGACGAGTCAGCGATCATAGAGGGCCTAACCAAGTAATATATCTACCATGACAGACATATCTCTCACCAGTGGAGACATTTTCTCAGCATTATCCTGATATTGTTTTAGGAAAAAATTCATTATACATATTTTCAAGGATGAGAAATCCACTAAACTGATAAATATCAAAGAAATCAATCCCTAAATCACCATACTATAAGTGGAAGGTATTGGTACTTGAACACTAGCAACTGAGATGTTCAGGTAATAGTTTGATCAGTGAATAAATTGAAAATTGAGTAACCCACACCACCATGAAAAAATTGACATCCATCAATTTTTTGGGAAATTCTATGAATTTTTGGTGTACGCAGAATTCGCATTCCCATTCATTGGATAAGCACCCTCCAGACTAAAAATCCCATTTGGTGAACCTAATTCTATTATAATCACCATACAAGAGGTTAAAAATAGTTGGGTAATCCTAGAAGACCGATTCCAATTATGTTTGAAGGATATGTTGGTTTCTTTGCATCCACATGGAGCCATTCAGAATGGAAAATTCCTCTAAAATTTAATTAGAAATGATTTCATGCATAGAAGAAATGTTCTCACATGCACACTCACAAGACATATCAAACCAAGCAATAGGGATGTGTTGGTCAACCATTGGAATAGTGGAATCATCTTGGATTGGGAAGTTGTAAAGTGTAAATTTAGTAGTTAGAGGGTAGTCCATAATTTATTGAGGAAGGAGTTATTACAGAGTACCCGCCTTAGGAGTGATGTATGATCGATGGTAATATTCAACATTCTAAGGCATAACCATTCTCATCCTGGTCATATTCCTAAAATTGGAGGCCAAAGACATTCTGGTCCCTACAATGGATCATCAAAAGTGACAAATATATTTAAGAGAATGAAAAGAAATGAATAAGTAAAATTAAAGGACTAAGTTGTGACCATGGACTAACAGTTCAAGAAGTCACCATCCCATGAACAATCGGTCCATGATGGTGATGTCTCACAATGCGTTTCCATCGAAGAAATAGATCACCTAACAATAAATCCACAATACAAACACCTCTATGCGGAAAACAGAACTCACCATTTTCGATTTAATTATATCAGTTCATGGGTCAATAATCTCAGTTTGTGGAAAAAGTGAACCACAAAGGAGGAAGTTCACGGAACTCTACATGATCAATGATTTGGGGGAGTGCTGATTTCACCGAGATAATCAGTAAACAAAAATTCAGTTAGTACCCCTATATAGGTTTGGTCCCCTCCTATAGTTATACCTATGCACTGCAAAACAATTCATATCTGGATCTCTTTCTACATCATAATAAAATCCACATTGACCCGATCAGAACCCATTCCGATGGGGTCATTCTTTGGGTCATAAAATTGCCACAAACAATATTGATATATTTCAATAAATTTGAAAAAGGGTTGAAAGGTAATATAAAAAGAAGATGAAAGGAAATTTTCAAAGGGGTGTGACCAATAACCAAAAATCCTTTCATGGATCACCACTCTACATGACATTATGTGGCTTTGAGAAGCACCCACAAATGAAACAGTTTGTGGAAAGGGTGGAACCGGTGGTGGCCAAAAATGAAGTAAATACGTTTTCAGGAAGAGGGGGTGATTTCCTCTCCTGAAAATGAACACTCATCATGAATAAAATCATTCACAAGGAGAAGAAGTATCTTCGGCTCTAAAGAATGAAACAAAGTTTTTTGTGGCGATATGTGGGGATTTTGGTGGCTAAAAAGGATGCCCCCTACTGACTAAGTACCTTATAGTCTCCCGTAAAAGATGCTCATGAGCCACCACAAACGACCAACCAGTTCGGTATCTGGTCCCTTTAATATTCTATAAATAGACCTCAAGGGGGACCTAATAAGTGATGATGAGATGAAGAAACTACATAACCATGAGAAGGAAGGAAAGGCTTCATGAAAACTAGATCCCTACTATGATTCCCCATAGGGAAAACCCAACGCGAAGAATTAAGGAAAAATATCAAATCATCTAGTGGCCTACGAACCCAAAATAATTTGTAGACATAATTCTAATGAGGAGTAAAGATGATGAGCCCCTTTTTAGATAGTAATCCCTCATAGAAAAAAACTATGCAGACAGAACTCAACCTTATTTAACGAAACACTGTATGGAGGGGAACCAATACCTCGTAGTGAAATGCTAAAAAGAAAGAACCTGGCCCCATGAAGCAAGACGCTATGCCATCCAAACCCATGTCCTTATACCACAATGGTATGTGGATGATCCCCTTACCCACATACAAATATTCTATGTGGAGGGAACCCCATACCATGTAAGAACATACTATGTGGAATGGGGTATCCTGGGGTGTTCTACTCAATAGCTCCCACCATTCCCTTTGGTCATATCATTAGTCCCCATGTTGCTTCCTCCATGAACAAGTTTACCGACATCAAGATAAGGACCCTCCCAAAGCCACTTGACACATATGAAAATATCATCAAGAACATTTTCATTCCCTTTTGATTTTACGTACTACCTGAATGTGGAGTCACATGGGTAATCTCCACAGATAGGTGAAACCTTAGAATATCCTCAAATTTACATTCTCGTGGTTACACGGGTTCTGACCATGGGATACTCATGTGAACCTTCGAGTTCTAGGAGTTTAGTGGAACTGATTTCCTTTCCCTTTGACGAGGGCTAGTGTTAAAAATTACTCTCTTTCCTAGAACTGATCTTCTGGCACTCCTCCTGAGGCAAGCCCATACCTTTCTTGTAATAGGTTCACTTTTTTATCCTATCCACTTCTACCCAAGACGTATCCAAATAGATCAAAAAATGTGACTATCCAGGATATAAAAGAAACATAGGAAACAAGCACACTCAAATCCCATTATTCTCTCCCTTTGGGCTCCAACACCATCCATCATTGGATCAGGTGAGATCATGTTATCCTCATATCCACTAATTCCTCTTGTTTCTCACATCAAGCATGAATCATGTGGGATTATAGGTTAGTGGCGACTATTTCATCTTCAAGATCCTAAGACTCAAATGGGAATCTACCATGCATAAGCTATAACCATGCACCTAAAATGGGTATCTCCCATGAGTAATCCCCAACCATGCCCCTAAAATGGGTAGATCCCATGGGTAAGCCCCAAACATTCCCCTAAAATGGGAAGATCCTATGTGTAAGCCCCAACCATGCCCCTCAAATGTACAGCTCCCATGCATAATCCCCATTCATGACCCCTTTAATGGACCTCCTCTATGTTGTAAGTTCCATTCATGCTGAACTATGTGGGATTTGATTCCCAACTAACTAGGATACATAGGAAGCCTTCTAGAGGTCCAAACACAACACCAAAATCAACCTAATGTTCTCTAGGACACATTTCTGGTAAGTTCATATCCACCCAGAAGACCACATCTCTTCTATAATCCTTAGGTTGCCTCAACATAAGTCCCATATCATCCTTGTCCAGGAACCATTTTCCTAGACGTCCTTACAGTATGAAGTTAAATTTCATGGTTGGGTCCTTATTGTACAACCTTAAAAGGTGAGGTTTCTAGTTATGTGTCATCAAACTACATGGGTTTTTATTTTCCTCATGAGGATATGTAGGAATATTATGTTATGTGTTTGATCCCAACATAAATACAATTCCCATATCCCATGGACGATGATAAACTCTTGGGTTCCCCATCATGTGGCCCAAAACCATCTTCATCTCATTATGTAATCAAAGAATCTTTGATCTATCCACAAAAGGGTAATATTGATAGAGAACCTCAGATAAATATAGATATCATCATTGATGGAGAACCTCATACACTTACAGATGAGTTTGAACCCCTTAGTAGTTATGATCAATTCTTACCAAGAAGTAATCTATAGACACATTCTTGGGAAGGAACCAAGGATTCACAAACATATCTTAAATCAATAATATAGTCTCAGAATAGTTAAAAGTTCCACACAAAAAGTGTGTGATGAGCCTGACTTCTCATCCTCTTCACCAATGTGAGTTCTTAAATGTCATTATCCAATTTACACAATGAGAAACTACCATTGGAATCATGGATATGAGATCCATTGGGTGTTTCCATTGTTATGAAAAAACCCGTTGGAGACAGTTTGAGGAGACTATGCCAAACATTAGTGATTTAAAACCACTCAACCCCCTTGAAATAAACCATTCAGGCTTCAAACATGTCTCCTTGGGAAAAAATGGAAAATCTGATTTGAATAACTTAATTTTGGATCCTCCTTCAAAAGATTGAAATGATACACAACTAGTCATCATTAGACTCTTTTGTTCCTTAACATAGAGTACTCTTTGGTGGAAACCCCCACTAAAAACTATAATCCCCTTTCAAACCCCAAAAAAGGAAAAAAACTCTAAAAAGCCTAAAAATCCAAAAAATGCAAACAACCCCGAAAAAACCAAAAAAACAATAAAAACCTTTAAACCCTCAAATCCATAAAAAACTCCAAACAAAAAAATCCTAAAAATTAACAAAAAATCCATCAAACTATAAAAAACCCTAAGAAAAACATAAAATCTAAAATCACTTAAAACCCCTAAAAATATAAAATAATCTAAAAAGCCTAAAAAACCCAAAAAATCCTAAAAAACTGTAAACACCCTCAAAATCCTATAAAACACTTAAAACCATAAAATCCTTAAGAATCCCTAAATATTCCTAAAAACCTAAAAATTTAGAAAAACCATAATAAAACCTTAAAACCTAAAAACCAATTAAACCCAAAAAATGATAAAAACCCTAAAACACTAAAAAAACCAAAAACCCCTAAAAAACAATAAAACCCCCTAAAATCTAGAAAACCCTTAACCCCCTAAAACAGCTAAAACCCACGAAAAACACTAAATTCCATTAAACCCCTAAAATCATGAAAAACTATAAATAACCTTAATACCCTAAAATCTCAATAAACCCCCTAAAACCCCAAAAAATCCATAAAAAACATAAAACCCATAGAAAACCGAAAACCCCTCAAAATTCATAACAACCCTAAAACCCCATAAGAACCCTAAAAATCCCTAAAATCACAAAATACAAAAAAATACCCTAAAAACCATTAAATAACACTTAAAAACCAAAAAAATTTAAAATAAACCTAAAAACAGAAAAACCATAAAATCCATATAAATTAAAAAAATCCCTAAAAGCAATAAAAACCACTAAAACAGATAAAAACATTAAAATCCCATTAAAAACTCCAAAACTCATTTAAATCCCAAAAGTTAAAAAACTCTAAAATCCATAAAAACCCTAAGAGTCTAAAAACCGTAAAACTCTAGAAAACCATAAAAACACTGAAAAATCCAAAAATTCTACAAAATCCATAAAAAACCTAAAATCTTAAATATTCTTAAATAGGCTTAAAAATACCTAGAAATACAAAAAACAATAAAACACGAAATACGCCTAAAAAATCCTTAAAAACATTAAAAACATTAAACCCCTAAAATACATAAAAATTTATAAAAACCCTAAAAACCCTAAATCCATAAAAACCTAAAAACCATTAAAAACCATAAAAACCCGAAGAAACCCCTAAAAATATAAAAAATCTAAAATCCCATTAAACCCCTAAAAAGTGAAAAATTGAAAAAATACTTAAAAATACAAAAAACAACTCAAAAAAACCTTAAAAAATTGTAAAAAAATAAAATCCCTAAAAATCCTAAAACCCATAAATCCCTAAAAACCATAAAAACCAACAATTTTTTTAAAAGCCCAAAAAATCCCAAAAAATATAAAAACCCCTAAAACACATGAAACCCACTAAGAAAAGAACAAAAACCATCAAACACTTAAAGCACCAAACAAACATAAAAATGGTAAAAACCCTAAATACACAAACAACCCTAAAATCCATAAAAACCTTACAAACCCCTAATAACCCATAAAAATACTTAAACCACAAAAAACTATAAAAAACCATTAAACCCATAAAAATGTTAAAAACCCTAAAAACATTGAAACCCTAAAATATTAAAAAACCCTAAAACCCAAAAAAACACTAAAACCCTAAAAACATTCAAAATTTATAAAAACCATAAAACCATAAAATACTAATAAATCCCTAATTATTTTAGAAATTCTCAAATCACTAAAATACAATAAAAAAACATTAAAGACCTATGAACTCTTAAAACCCTTAAAAAAATTAAAAACCCGAAAACCTAAAAAGCGTTAAAAACACTAAGAAACCTAAAAATCCCTAGAAACCATAAAATTATGAAAAATACATAAAAACCCACTAAAAACCTTAAAAACCCTTTAAACCCATAAAAATGTAAAAAATGTCTAAAAAAAATTTAAACCTATAATTTTTTTTAAAAAAAAACCTACAAACCCAAGAAAACCACAAAATCCACAAAATTCATAAAAAAGCTATAAACCCTAAAAACCCCATAAAACCCTTAAAAATAATAGAAATCTTAAAACTACTCCAAAAAATACCTCAAAATGTAAAAAACACGTAAAAACCTTGAAAAACAATAATAAAACTATATAAACAAACTAACACTTAAAATCCCTTAAAATTGAAAACCTGCTACAATCCCTAAAAACCCCTAAAACACCCAAAACCCTATACACTATAAAAACCATTTTTTTAAATACCCATAAAACCCATAAAAACCCTAAATCCCACTAAAAGTTCTAAAAACCCTTTAAAACAAAAAATGTTAAAAATTGTAAAAAAAACCTTAAAACCCCTAAAATAATTAATAAAACAAGAAAAACTAAAAAACATAAAACCCTAAAAACCCATAAAACTCTAAAAAATATTAAAATCCCAAAAAACGTAACAAAAACTAAAAACTGTAATTTTTTTTAAAGCCTTAAAACCAAAAAGCATTTAAATCCAAAAAAACATAAAAAATGATAAAACTCCTAAATGGCCCTGAATGAC
This sequence comes from Viscum album, assembly GCA_963277665.1. Taxonomy (NCBI): domain Eukaryota; kingdom Viridiplantae; phylum Streptophyta; class Magnoliopsida; order Santalales; family Viscaceae; genus Viscum; species Viscum album. Next base: position 1,960,549,395 of record OY728127.1, read on the forward strand.
CCCAAAACACCTAAAAATCCTTAAAACGCCAAAAAAACCCACTAAAAACACTTAAAAACCCACTAAAAACCCATAAAAACCCTAAATACCACTAAAAAATCTAAAAACCCATTAAACCCATAAAAATGTTAAATAAACTCCAGAAAAACTGAAAAACCCTAAGAAACTAAAATAACCCTAAAACACTAAAAACACTAAAACCCCTAAAAACCATAAAACTCCTCAAAATACCTAAAAACCCTAAAAACCATAAAAATAAAAAAATCCATAAAAATCCTTAAAAAAATAAAAAACATAAAAACCTTGATGAAACCCTTAAAAACCTTAAAAAATAAAAATAACATAAACCCCAAAAAACCTTGAAAATGCTAAAACCTTGAAAACCATAAAAACCATAAAACCAATAAAACCTGAAAAACCCTAAAAACTAATAAAAACATAAAACCCACTAAAACATTAAAAAAACATTAAACCCTTAAAAACATTAAAAAAACTACAAAAACATTAAAAACTACAGAAACATTAAAAACTTCAAAAAACTCAAAAAATTCGAAAAAATCAAAAAACCCAAAACCCCAAAATCCCAAAAAACTCTAAAAACCATAAAAATTCTAAAAAATCACTAAAACATTATAGTTTTAAGAAAACCTAAAATCCCATTAGAAATCCATAAAAACCTAAAATACACTTAAAAACATAAAATCCCAAAAAAATTCTAAAATCCTATAAAACCATAAAAACTATAAAACCCCTTAAAATCATAAAACCCCCAAAAAAAAACAATACAAACACAAAAAACTAATAATTCTCTAAAAACCCTATAAATTAAAAAAATGTTAAAAAACACCAAAAAAACATAAAAACCAAAATACAAAAAAGAAACCATAAAAACACAAAGAAAACATAAAACCCTAAAAACTCTCTAAAGCCGTCAAAATCCCTAAGAACCCTAAAAAACCACAAATATCCTCAAAAAATCCCAAAAAATCCCTAAAAACATAAAAAACCATTAAAACCATAAAGACCCCAAAAATCACAAAGAAATTATTAAAATTCTAAAAACAAATAAAACCCCTAAAAACCATAAGATCGATAATAACCCCTTAAAACCCTAAAGACAAAAAAATCCCTAAAACCCCTTGAAACCCCTAAAATACTAAAAATAATAAAAAAAAATTGAAAAAATTATTTAAAAATAATTAAAAATAAAAAACCATAAAACCAAGAAAACCCTAAGAAATTCATAAAAACCTAAAAATATAAGTCCCTAAAAAATGTTCAAAAACCCTAAAAGACACGAAAAGGAACTTAAAACCATAACACCACCTAAAACCACAAAAACCCTAAAAACTATAAATCCCATAAAATCCCTAAAAACAATAAAAATCTAAAAAAACATTAAAGCTACAAAAATGTGAGAAAAACAATAAAAAAATTTAAAAACCCTAAAAAATCAAATAAAACCCTAAAAACTGAAGAAAATATTAATACCCTAAAAACCCCTAAAACCCCAAAAAATTTCTAAGTACCATAAATATCAATAATAATCCTAGAAAATTCCTAAAATTCCCTAAAATCATTAAAAAAACCCTAAAACCTTGAAAACCCCTAAGTAAACAGTAAAAATCTAAAAAACATTAAAACCCATAAAAACCTAAAAAATTGAAAAATCCCTAAAAGCCTTAAAAAACTCTTAAAAATAATAAAATCCCCTAAAAAAATAAAACCACAAAAACCAATAGAAACCCTAAAAACCACTAAATCCTCTAAAACCCCTATAAATCCCAAAAAACCTTAAAAACTCTAATAATCACTAAAATACCAAAAATACCATAAAACCCCCAAATACCTATAAACCCCCTAGAAAGCCCCCAAAATACCAATGAACCCATTAGAAACCTTAAAAATGGTTTTAAATATTCCAAAAAAATGTAATGAAAATAAAATCCATAAAAACACTAAGAAAACCTTAAAAAACTAAAATCACTTCAAACACCTTGGAACTAAAAAACTCTAAAAAACTAAAACCCCTAAAATACACTAAAACCCCTAAAATTTCCTAAAAACACTAAAACAATAAAAAACCTAAAAATGATAAAAACAAGAAAAACCATAAAAAACCTAATAACACCTAAAACAATTATAGACCTAAAAACCACAAAAACCACAAAAACCCAAAAAGGACCATATAAACCACAGATCTCATTAAAACCCATAGAACCCCTTAAAACATAAAAAACCTAAAAACCAATAAAAACCCTAAAAATAATTAAAAACTATAAACACATTTTAATCTCATTATAAATTTAAAAAATGTTAAGAAACCATAAAAATCCTAAACAACTCTTAGAAAACCCTAAAAACCAAAAAAACAAAAAATCAAAAAAAATAAGAAAAACCCTAGAAAACCCTGAACCCCTCAAAATACCTAAAAACCATAAAAAATCCAAAAAATCCCAAAAAATTATTAAAAAACTAGAACCACTGATTTCACCTAATAAAACACTAAAAACATTAAATCACTTAAAACCCTTTAAAAACCTAAACAAATGCTAAAACCACTAAAAACCCATAAAACACTTAAAACCCTAAAAATACTAAAATCATTAAACTCCCAAAAAACCCTTAAAAACCTAAAAACCCTAAAACCCAAAAAATCCATAAAAAACATAAAAACCATAAAAACAAAAAACCCTAAAAACCCTTTAAACCACTAAATCCAAAAAACCATAAAACCCTAAAAACCCAAAACCCAAAAAACTCTCAAAATCCCTAAACCGCCTAAATACCATAAATATCCTAAAAATCCCTGAAAATATATAAAAACATAAAAAATCCTAAAAAACTAAGTTAATCTTAAAACCTAAAAACAATTACAACCCTAAAAAACTAGTAAAAACCCTAAAATACAAAAAAAACCAAAAAATCCATAAGAACCCTAAAAACTAGTAAAAACCCTAAAAAACATTTAAACCCCAAAAAACCTTAACAAACATTAAAAAATATAAAACCCGAAAAAGTCAAAAAACCCCAAAAACAAAAAAAACCCAAAAAACAAAAAACACTAAAAAGTGCTAAAAACCTCAAATATCCTTAAAATTCCTAAAAATCATAAAAATTCATTAAAAATACCCCAAAAAATAAAAGTTACTAATAACCCAAAAAACCCAAAGTAAATCCTTAAAAATCTAAAAACTCTTAAAACCCTAAATACCAAAAAACACTAAAAACCCAAATTAACCCTAAAGCCCTTAAAACTATAAAAACCATAAAACACAAAAAACCTTAAAATACCCAAAAACTATAAAAACCAAAAAACGCTTTAAAATCCTCTAAACCAATAAAAATATTAAAAAAGTCTAAAATAATGATAAAACCAAAAAAACTCAAAAAAACCGTCAAACAACAAAAAATATAAAACCCTAAAAATCCTAAAAACCTTCAAAATGTCGAGAAATTCTAAAAAACCATTAAAATTATAAAAAATTCATAAAAATACCTAAAAACCTAAGAAACAAAAAAATCCCAAAAAACCCATAAGAAAATAAAAAAACACAACAAAACAAAAAAACCCTAAAATACTCGTAGACGCTAACAACACTAAAAACCGTAATAACCATAAAAACTATAAAAATCCATAATACATTAAAAACCACTATAAACCAATAAAAACCTATAAAAACCCTATAAGAACTAAAACATTAAAATCACCAAAAAATAATAAAAACTCAAAAAAAACCTAAAATCCAAAAAACCCATAAAAACTATAAAACCCACTAAAAGTCCTCAAAATTCCTTAATACCTTAAAAACCCATAAAAATTATAAAAAACCCCTAAAAATCCCTAAAAACTTAAAAACCCCTAAAAATAATAAGAAAATATTAAAAACATAAAAACACTTAAAACCCCTAAAACCCTAAAAAAATACCAAAAACCAAAAAACCCAAAAAAAACCCAAAAAACCCCTAAAATTCCTAAAAAATCCCCCAAAACCCTAAAAACCCATAAAATAAAAAAAACCCCTAAAATACCTAAAAATATAAAAAACCCTAAAAACAATGAAAAATCCCTTAGAAAACCATAAAACCATAAAACACTGAAAACCCCAAAAAACATTAAAAATGATAAAAACCTTAAAAAACAATAAAATACCCCAAAACCTCTAAAACCCCAAAAAACTATAAAAACTCCAAAACCCATAACATCCTTAAAACTCTGTTAAAACCCCAAAACCAACTAAAAACATGAAAAAACCCTTTATACCAAAAAATAGTTAAAAAACTCTAAAAACAATAAGAAACCTAAAAAACTCAAAAAAACCTAAATCTTGGAAGAACTATAAAAACCATAAACAAACTAAAGCCCCTAAATACTATAAAAATTACTTAAAAAAACCCAAAAAACCATAAAAACCTAAAAATCCCAAAAAATAATAAAATTGAGAAAAAAACTAAGACATTGAAAACCCCTTAGAAAATATTAAAAGCATAAAAACAAATACATCCCCTAAAAAACTAAAAAAATAAAAAACCCCTAAAACCACTAAAAACACTAAAATTATAGAAACCCCTTAAAAAGAATTAATAAACTAAAAAAATGTAAAAACCCATAAAATTCATAAAAAACACTAAACAATATAATACCTATTTAAACCCCTAAAATGATTAAAAAACACTAAACAACTAGAAACCCTAAAAAACTCTAAAAAACCCCATAAAAACCAAAAATCCAAAAAAACCCCTAAAAACCAGAAAAACCCTAAAAATCCCTAAAACCCAAAAAAAACTAAAAAATACTAAAAAACCTCTATAAATCCCTAAAAACGTAAAAAAATATTAAACTGTAGAAACACAACAAGAGAAAAAACACATAAATCCCTTAAAAAACTAAAAAACACAAAAAACCCTAAAAACCCAAAAAACCACAAAAGGCTTAAAGCCCCTAAAATCCTTAAAACCCCCTAAAAACCCAAAAAACCACTAAACATTATAATACCATTTAAATGCCTAAAAAAATTAATAAAACTATATAAAACATTAAAACCCAAAAAAATCTAGAAAAACAATAAAACCACAAAAAAACTAAAACCCTGAATATCATAAACACCCCTAAAAAACTCTAAAAAACAATAAAAACCCTAAAAACCCTAAAAATCCAAAAACACTAAAAATACCTAAAATCCATTAAGAAACCAATGAAAACCATAAAATTATAAAAACACTCAAAACCCCTACAAACCAAATAACGGTAAAAACCCTAAAAATGCAAAAAATGCAAAAAAAACCCATAAAACCCCCTAAAAATCAATAAAACCCTAAAACACACTAATAACCCTAAACCCCCTAAAAACCCTAAAAACTCTAAAAACCCATAAAAACACTAAGAAATCATTAAAAACCCCTCAAAACACTAAAAAACCTAAAATAATAAAACCCCCCAAATTCCCTTAAAACAATAAAAACTATAAAAATCCAAAAAGGACCTTAAAATAACTAAAAATGTAAAAACCCCTGAAAACCCCTTCAAAAACCATAAAAACGTAAAACACAAAAAATTCCTAAAAACCATAAAAATTATAAAACCCTAAAAAAACCCCTAAAACCTTAAAAACCCTAAAATTTCTCAATATCCCTAAAAAAAATAAAAATCCATAAAATACAAAAAACCCTAAAAATCTCTAAAAATGATAATAAAATAAAAACAATAAATTAACACTATAAAAACCATAAAAAATTAAAACACTTCAACCCCAACCCCCCAAAAAAATTTAAAAACCTTAAAAATAGTAAAAAACCATAAACACCCAAAAACCTCTTAAAATCCATAGTAAAAACTCAAATAAAAACACTCCATGCCCCTAAAAGGTTTAAAAAATAAAATAACATTAAAAAAACTTAAAATTCTAAAAATACTAACCCCCCAAAACACTAAAACCCATAAAAAACATAAAACCGTAAAAAAATATAAAATACTAAAAAACCATAAAATTCCTAAAATTCCCTAAAAAACCTAAAAATTTAAAAAACACTAAATCACTAAAAAACCATAATAAAATCATAGAAACATAAAACCACATAAAACTCCTAAAAACCTAAAACACGTTAAAACAACCACCCCCCCCAATGCTAAAAACCCTAAAATCATATAAACCCTTAAAAATATTTGAAATCCATAAAAACCATACAATCTATAAAATCCCACTAAAAACTAACCCTTAAAATCCATAAAAACATTAATAACCTATAAAAATCATAAATATCATACAAAAATACGAAAACCCTAAATACCATAAAACCCCACAAAATAACAAAAAAACTCTAAAAACCATAAAATTCTAAAAATCCCTAAAAATCCCTAGAATCATAAAAAAACCTAAAACCCTAAAAAAATATAAAAAACCATAAAACCGTAAAAACACTCACAACCCCTAAAAACCTAAGATAGAAAGGAGGATTCTGCCGCTCTCTCCTGGTCTCTCCTTCCCGACGCGTTGATCTTCAGGTCTTCTAATTCTCCTTAGCAGATCTGTTGATCTCCTTCCATTAGAGCCTTGTGATATTGGGAGACTCTTTCTTGAGCAGTATTCTCCCCTTGTGTTTCGCTTGGGGGAGGTGAAGATGGTGCATTGTAGTTACGGCCTTTGGTGGTTCTGTTCTTGCAAGAGCAGCATTGACTTGTCTTGGATCTAGCGACGACTTTCCTTGGTTTTGGAAGATCTAAAATCTGCTCTAACTAAGGCAAAGCCTCGCTCCTCGTCTATGCTACTCAGTCCTGGGTGTCTCTCAAAGAGCCACAACACGGTGAGTTTTGGAGTCAATGAGCTACATCTGGGTGTTTCTCAATGGCCTAAATTTTTATGTGATGGAATAAGGTATTTGATGCTTGCTGCTAATACGGATACTTCTCGTTCTCCCTAGAGGTTACAGGAAGAAAAATCTATGTGCTCTGGGTTTGCGATAATATTCCAGGTTCGTTCCTTGGTCATGATTCTTATTGATGAAACTAGTCTTTTGTGCTCTGCTGCGTTTTGGTTTTAGTCAATGTTGTCTTGTGCTATCAAAGCGGTTATCTTGGTCCCGTGTTTCTTACTGAAGGGTCTCCTTGGATCCTTTTTCTCTTATGGATTTTCTATTGTGGTGGATGGGTCATCTGTTCACCGATGATGATGTTTTTTGTTGGTTCAGACATAAGGTTTTGCCTACTGGTCATGCTCTTCGGTGTTGCTAGAGGTGCTGTTTAGGCTGCGGAATGGCGCTTGTCTTGGATGCTGGTGATTCAAATCCCCTGGTTTTGCTGCTGGGTGCGACTTGATGGATTGTTGGCTGTTATATGGATGAGACGTGGTGATTTTCTTATTCATGTTTATGTTGGTGTTGGTCCTATACTATTGGAGAGGGACCTGACTGGCGTGGTGTCGCTGGCTAATGTGGGAGCAGGTGTTTTTGGGTGCTGCGGGCGTGTTTCTAGAAATGGGTGTTAAGGAAGATACTGGTGTAATATGATGGCTGCCTTTGATCTCTTATTGTTGGTAATCTGTTATGGTGTGTGTCCTTTAGTGGTGGTCACTGTTGGTTTTTGGCCTCCAATTACTGGAAGTTGCTGTTGCTGGAGGGGTATTAATGTGAAGGTGATTAGCATGAGGCTGTTGGAGGTTGATGGTTGTGATGGTTGTGATTCCGTGGTGCTGAAGTTGGGTTGATTATTTTTTTGAAAATGGACTTGGTGTTGCTGTTTATGAGCTGATTATTGGTGTATTTGGTGCTGAAGAATGGTGATGCAGAGGAATGGTGTTGAAGAACGTTGCTTGGTCCTTGTGATTATTTTACTTGTTTTCTATTCTGTTTTCTTTATTCATTTTTGTTTCTTCTCCTTGTCTTCCTTTTGGGGTTTGTTTTTGGGCATGGGAAGATTGGCCCTACCCCTCCCCCGGTCTGTTGTTTCTTTTTATTAATAAAATTTTAGGGAATCAAGAATAGCTTGGTTCTGGAAACTGCCTTTGCCCTAAAAACCTAAAAACAGTAAAAACCCTAAAAAACCCTAAAACCCGTAAAAATCCTCAAAATCCATAATGTTGTTAAACAACTCTAAAATTCATAAAAACACTAAAAAACTGAAAAAACCCCCGTTAAACCCCAAAATCCACAAAGCCCTAAAACCTTAAAACCCCAAAAAATCCTCAAAATACCTAAAAACAAAAAAAAAATCATAAAGATCATAAAAAAATCCCTAAAATCAGTAAAAACCTAAAAACCCATAAAAATCCGTAAAATCCCTAAGAAACCCATCAAAACCTAAAAACACAAAAATCCCCTAAAAACATAAAAAATGCTAAAAACCCTAAATCCCTAAAAAACACAAAAAATTTAAAAAAACCATAACAGCCATCGAAAACCATAAAAACCCTAAAAACAAATAAAAACCCTAAGAAAACACAAAAAAACTAAAAAACCATTAAATTCCAAAAAAGGTTAAAAACTCTAAAAACCCATAAAACCCCTAAAAACTAAAAAAACTATAAAAATACTGAAACCCCAAATTATCCATAAATCCCTAAAACCCATAAAAACCCATAAAATCATAAAAAGTATCATAAAAATCTCTTTAAACATAAAAAAACCTAAAAACCCCTTAAAAACATAGAAACATAAAAACACTAAAAACACTAAAAAACATCAAAAACACTAAAAAAGCTTAATAATCCTGAAAACCATCAAAACCACTAAAAATCATAAAGAACTGAAAACCCATAAAATTTTTATAAACTACTAAAATCTATGAAAACCTATTAAACCCCTAAAAACATTTAAAATATCTAATAATCGAAAAAACCTAAAAAACTCAAAAAAAACACAAAAAAACCCAAAAAACCAAGAATGCCTAAAAAATAGAAAAAAATCCATAAAAATACATAAAATCATAAATTTTATGAAAAACCCGAAAAACCATAAGGAAACCTTAAAAATATTAAAACACTTAAAACCCCAAAAAACCTAAAAACAATAAAAATCCTAGAAACAAATAAAAACCCTAAAAACACACAAACAACCTCAAAAACCATGAAAACCATAAAAAAATTAAAAATCCACAATATCCCTAAGAACCCTAAAATCATAAAAAACCCTAAAAAACTATAAATACCTAAAAAACATAAAATACCTAGAAACCCAAAAAAAATGGTAAAAATTAAAAAAACCCTAAAAGCCTAAAAACCCATAAAACACTAAAAACCCATGAAAACCCTAAAAAACTAAAAAAATATAAATACCCATCAAACCCTAAAAAATGATAAAAACTCTAAAAACCATTTAAAATTGTAAAAACACAAAAAAAATATTTGAAAAATAATAAAAAAATTAATCATAAAAACCCATAAAAATAAAAAAAATACCTAAAAATTCCAAATAATATAAAAAACCATAAAAACATTGAATACCCGAAATAAAATCATAAAAAATAATAATTAAAACCCTTAAAAACCTAAAAACACTAAAAGCCATAAAAATCCCAAAAACCCTTAAACCAATCAAAATCCCAAAAAACTCAAAAAAGATATAAACAACCTCAAAAGTCCATAAAATCCCAAAAAAGTAAAAAACCATAAAAACCCGAGCATCACTAAGAAACCTTAAAATCCTAAAAAAACATTCAACCCCTAAAACCTAAAAAACTAAAGAAAACCTAAATGACCCTAAAACCCCTAAAAACCAAAATAATACTCTATAAACATAAAAACCCCTCAAAACCCATAAACACCCAAAAAAATATTAAAAATTATAAAACCCCTTTAAACTTCTACAAACATTAAAAAATACTAAAATACTTAATAACCCTTACAAACTGATAAAACCCTAAAAACCCCAAAAAATCCCTAAACCCCAGAAAACCCTAAAATCCCCTAACACCCCTAAAAATCCTAAAAAACCCAAAAAATCCATTAAATTCCATAAATTCCATAAAAATGTTAAAAAACCAAAAAAAACTTCAAACTCCATGAAAACGTACATTTGAAACCCCAAAAACCTATAATGTGCTAAAACCCATAAAACCCCAAAATTCCCTAAAAACTATAAAAATCCCATAAAACATAAAAAAACCTAAAAATCCAAAAAACCATAAAATCCCACTAAAAACTCTAAAAACATTTAAAAATATATAAAAATCACAAATCCCTAAAATCTAAAAAAACCCCTAAAACACCAAAAACCATAAAACCATGAAAAATCTAAAAAACCCTAACCCCCCAAATTCCTAAAATCCATCAAAAACCATAAAATACAAAAAAATTATTAAAAATATATAAAAACACATAAAACCATGAAGAACCCTAATAAAACCAAAAAACACCTAAAACTCCAAGGAAACTGAAAATTTCTAAAAACAATAAAAACTATATAAATCCATAAAAACCATAAAAACTCTAAAACCCATAAAAATTCCTAAAACCCACAAAAAATTCTAAAAACCCTTTCAACCCCTAAAAACATTAAAAAATAAAAAAAACACTTAATCCCATAAAAAAAAGAACCCTTTACACCCAAAGAACAATAAAAATCTAAAAAATCATTAAAACCCTCAATAACTTGAAAAGCCTAAAAACCATAAAAAGCGTTAAAAAGTCATAAAAATCTATAAATACATAAAATACCCAAAAACCATAAAAAACCATAATAAAACCATAAAAACAAAAAAACACTTAAAACCCCTAAAAATATAAAAACTCTATAAACCGAAAATAATCCCCAAAACCCATAAAACCCTAAATCCCTTAAAATCCCTAAAAACCCTAGAACCCTTAAAATCATAAACAATATCTAAAAATCCATAAAATGTAACAAAACAAAAATGCATTATTATCCTTAATAAGACCTTATAAACCTAAAAATTATAAAAACTATAAAACCCCTAAAAAGTCACTAAAAGCCACTAAATACCCTAAAACCCCTAAAAAATAAAAAACCCTAAAACCATTGAAACTAATTAAAGCACAAAAAACCACCAAATACTCTAAAAACCCTTAAACCCCTAAAAATGTTAAAAACATTAATAAACTGTAAAAACAAAAAAAAAATAACTCATCAAAAACCCTAAAACCACTAAAAAAATAAAAACATAAAAACTCTAGTTGACCTTAAAAACCCTCAAAAACCCTAATATCCCTAAAAACAATAAATACCCAAAAATACCAAAAAAAATCCCTAAAAACATAAAAACTCCTTAAAACCCCTATGAATCATTAAAACCCGTCAAAAATACTTGAATACTCTAAAAACTTATAAACTCTAAAAACCCTGAAAAATCCTAACAACCCTATGGGAGATGGATTTCGATTATCCTAGTTTTCTCTCTCCTCGCGCTAGGGCTCCACTGTGTCGCCGCCCCCTTCATCCTGCTAGCTCTCGATGGTCTCCTTCGACGGCACTTTGGAAAGGTCGACTGAACCTCAATGGTGAATGTCATTGGCAGTAGATAAAGGGATTAAGGAGGTTGGCGGGTCACGACTTCAATTTTTCGAAGAGGAAGGGGTTGCGACTTCTTTGGATTCGGAAACCCCGTTTGTTGACCTCAGATATGGGATTCAACATCGGTGGCTAGTGACTTCGTGCGATGCCCTTAGTCAGTATGCGAAAATTTTGTGGCTTCACTTCATGGAAATTAAGGGTTAGATCTAGATTTGAAGGATGAGTCTTTGGTTTGGCTCAGTTGAGGCGCTTCGACTCAGATCTGCTACTTCGGGCGGCACTCCTCGGTGGTTTCATGGATTTGCAGAGAAGACGTTGCATGGATGGGTCGAGTTGGTGTCTACGATTTAGGCTGATTCTGCTGCTATTTTCTTTCCACAACTTTTGAGGATCAGATCTGGGATGTTCTCAAACTCGTGTGATGCGGTGTCACATTTACAGGTTTGGGTCTACTTCTTATAATGTTTTTTGTTGAATGCTCTAGATTTGTGTTCTTGGTAGCGTAGTGGCTGTGTTGGAATGGTAAGAGTTAGTAAAATGCAATTAGGGAGGTGGTTTCTTGGAATAAGGAATAATAAAGTGGTGTCAAAGATGCATATTGATCTTCGATTTGGTTCAGATCATTTCTGGTTGCAGGCTCTCGATCTGCATGTTGTCGAATGGTTGTGAGTTTGGTGGATGGTTGGCTGGCTCTGATCTTAATACTTTTGAGGTTGGAATAGTGGCTCCTATTTGCTGATGCTAGTTTGGTGCTGAATAATGGTGATGCAGATGAATGGTGCTGAAGAACGCCGCTTGGTCCTTGTGTTAATTTTACTTGTTTTCTGTTTTGTTTTGTTTTTTCTCCTTGTTTTCCTTTTGGGGTTTGTTTTTGGGCATGGGCCGATTAGCCCTACCCCTCCCCTAGTCTTCTGTGTATTTTTATTAATAAAATTTGGGGGAATCATGAATATCCTGGTTCCCACACCTACCTTTACCCTAACATCCCTAAAAACCCTAAAAACCCTAAAACCTGTAAAAACATAAATATCCCTAAAAAATGTAAAAACCCCTAATGTAACACCCCGAGATTTTATGAAAAATATTCTTTCTAATTTCATTAATGTCTTGTGTTATACACTACACCAAAGGGAGCTTTCACAACACGCATCATTGACTTGCCTTGCATTACACGCAATCACGACCTTCCTCGATAGCGTGTATATTACGCAATACCGAGTTTCACAAAACAACGATATGCTATTAAAATATTATTAAAACTAGCCGTTATGAATAGTAATAACCACTTTTTGAATTTTTAAATTTTTTTTTTCAAAATGGACTTCATTTTTGGATTCAGAATATCGAAATTATCTTAGGGTGAAATTTTGGTACTTTTCGGCTAACTTTCATTTTTTGATGAATAGTGAAAATAACTAATTTTTAATTAAAAACAACCTTTTTAATCGAAATAATTAATAGTGATAAATTATTAATTTGAGTGGTTTTAAATTATATTTAGAATATATTTTAACAATTTAATACAATGTTGTTCATTGGATGTAATTTTACATTTAAACAAGACATAAACAAGTGTCAATCTTTTGATAGTTATTATCTCTTAAGAACACGCTATTTGTTTTGACGACGAGAATTAATTTTTTTAAATTAATTAATGAAACTGATATGTTTTGAATTTGGTAAAACAGACATCATTTTTGAGTTCATAATATCAAATATATCTTAGGCCTAATTTTTGGTATTTTTCTGAAATCTTTCAATTTTTGATGAATAGTGAAACCACTAAGTGGTAGTTAAAAAAATGAATTTTTCAGAAAACTTAATTTTACCGCTTCTGTTGGTGGAATTTCAAAAATCCGAGAGACACGGTTGATGTCAGTAAGTAAAATGTGGTTCAATGAGATGAAAATAATTTTTGGTGAATAGTAACTTTTTACTTTTTTTACCACGGTTAAAAGTAAATAGGGTAATTAAGGGTAAAAATGATATTATTATTACCCTAACACATGTCTCAATTCTATTGGATAAGTGTAATTCGACCAAAAACAACCTTAGGAATAAAATATGACCATTTATGCCCACTTGGATTAGATTATGACATTTATTATTAATTTATTTAAAGAAGGGTTAAAATAGTTAAAATCAATGTTTAATAACTAAATAATTTTTAATATAGGGTTATACATAAGATAAATTAGACTATAAATATTCCTTAGAAAGATAAAAATATTTCCTACATAATGGTATTTTATTTTTCATTTTTAGACATTATATAACTTAATTTATTTATGACACGACGATGATGCAGTAATTATCTTATTAATGAAATATTGACATAATTGATGTTATAAATTCCCAAATAAATGTAATTTGAGACTTTTTATGAATTACACTAATTTACTAGGTTAATATGACATGTTAGTATTGATTTAAGTAACTTTTTTCGAACTAATAATTCTGTTATGATTTTCACAAAAATCAATTACTAAATAGTGTCAAAATTGACATAAAATAGTTCTTAAAACAAATATTATATTATTAATTGTTATTTTATTCCTAAAAATCTAAGGTTCGGCCAAATTACTTAGATAAGGTTATATATATTAATAATAAACAACTTGGGGTTAGTTTGTCTTGTTATAGTAAGTTTATTAACCTTATAGTGTAAGAACACAAAAAGACACGGTAAAAGTAAAATTATCTATCTTAAAGTTAAAACTAAATGATAAGGTTAAAATAGTAAACTAAACTTGTCCAAATTCTATTGGATGAGAGTATTTCGACACATACCCACCTTATCATAGAAATAAATCAATTTGGAGCTATTTAAAACCGAATTTGGCTTTATAATAAAATAATATTTTTAGTTATTCCAAAGGTGACCCTCTCCTCCCTTATAAAAGGGAACCTCCTCCCTCTCTTCCTCACACCACTTTGAGCCTTCAAGCTCGGCCAAAACCTGCCAATTTATCCTCTCCACTTCCCTAGAGACATCCTAGAGGTCCTGGTCTTCTTCAAAGACCAATTTTAGTGCCCTAAAAGGAGATCTCAAAGAGGCGCTTCAAAGAAGATGTAATGTCTGTTACCAATTATTTCAACTTTATTTCTTCTTAAACTTATTATTCTTTAGTTGTTTAATTATGAAGTAATAAAATCAGTATCAATAATATACTGATATGTTATTATAAGTATGAAACAACCCTGTTTCAACATCTATCCATCCTACGGAAAACGAAATCACCGCGCGTGCGTACGTACGGAATACCGTCTCCACGCCATGGTGTAATCTATTTTCCACCACCACCTTACTTGGATGGGTATAATGGTGTAAATAATGACTATATATGACTATTATAAAGTGATATTGATTTTTAAATAGTATACATACACTCCAACACAATTCCATGATCATGGGAACGATATCATCGATCGTGCGTACGTACGGAATACCGTCTCCACGATTTGATGCGACTCGTTCTACATGATCTTCATTGCATAATGATTATATAAATGATTTGAGTGAATAAATATGATATATATCACACTAATAACATTCTGTAAATGAGGTATCTATAACCTAAAAATAAGTATAATAATTTATTCGACAAAACACGCATAAGAACAAAAAGTAATAAACACCCGAATAAACAAGTCGTAATGAAATATTACTAATATGAAGCTAAGAAGATGACCATATATGATATCATAAAAATAAGTATGATTCTATAATAAGTCAATAACATTATTTAAATCATTATACAGGAGGTTCGGACACTTACAAAGCAAATTGGACCTAAGGTAAGGGAAAATATCACAATCTCATTTTTATCCGAGATTGTTTATACTTTGGTATTTACTAGGGTTTATTTTATCATCCACATCCATGTTTCCTCAATATGTAATATTATTTCCATCCACCTACAATTGTTTAAATCCAATTTTACCCTTCGGTGAGTTTTTAGTAAAAGATATGAAAGGAATCTTTTGTCGTTTTTCGTACGAGGTAATTTTTGAATTTTTCGACAAAAGTACGAGAAGAATGTTTTTTTAACATATACGGAATGAATGGATTTTTGAAACATTATTTCCAAGAAGCTTCCTTTAAAAGTTTTCAAGTTTATTTACTTTAGTTTAAAATTTTATGACATGTTAAGAAAGGAAACTGTTTTTGAATTAGAAAGGATATTTTTCTCAAGAATGAAGTTCAAGTGTTTTATCAAAATTATTTTCCATCTAAGATAATAAAGGATTCTGTTTCTATCCCTATTATTACATTGATTTGATTATGTTGTGATGGAATTATTTTTATGAATTCTTTTATCTTATATGAATTGTTTTATGATGTCACAATGTTTAAGATTCCCATTTTTATTACATGGGTTATGCTATGATGTATGGTTTATGATTGTGTGGCACACATAAGAATGGTATCATTATGAGATGGGTGGGACCTATATCTCCCTCCAATGAATTGGGTAAAGATTTTATATCTCATGAGATAGACATGGCTGGAATGGCAGGTTAAACCGATTCAGTGAAATAGGACTGAAACGAGGAGTGAACTCGGTTCAGAAATGGACTTTGTCCACTAATATAGTCTTGGTAATGACCCTTGACTAATAAAAAATGATTCTCTATGATTATGTGTGTATGCCAGAAAGTTTCATGTTTTATGTTATGATTATTGGGATTACATTTCACTACTATGATTTATCCCATGTTATGATATTATGATCTCTTTTTCAGGTTAAGATTTCCAAAATGATATGTTCTTATGAATATGATGTGATTGATATTTCTTTCGATTACCCTTACTGAGAATTTGAGCTCACCCTTTTATGTTTTCTTTTCCCCAGGATATAAAGAAAGGTTTTAGGTAAAAAACAAGTAAGATCTTTATGGGAGATGTTGAAGATCTTTCACCACGATTAGAAGATTATATTACAAGTTTACAAAGACACTAAACTATTACGGTCCTTATGTGTATGTTTTTTTATGTAATAAGTATTCCTCAAAAGTAATGTAATGTCCATGTACGTTAAGCTTCAGGTCTCTACAGTTGGTATCAGAGGAAAGGTTTAGTCAACCTTTGGAAACTAGGATGCGAGAACATTAGTGAGATCCCTAGAGATATTTCTAAGGTATGTCTAGGGATGTCCCTAAGGTTAAGTATAAGTATAGGTTATAGTACTAGAGTTCTGGTAACCTAAGATGTTAGATATTGAAGGTACTCCCCCTTTATTATGTTGTTTTCCATAGTGTGATTTTTTCCTCTCACACTATTCTTTTTGGGTTTTAGACAATTGCTAGAACCTGAAGGAACCGTGTTGATCAATGTAATGGACAATGCAATGATTTTCCTCCTGAACAAACAAATGTTATGGGAGATGGAGTGAAAAATATTATTGCTATACTTACACAAGATATGAATCATTCTGGACATCCAAATGAGCAAAGGAAGGAGCAACATTTTTTTGAATCCTTCATGAGGCAGCATCCACCTTCATTCAGTGGGTCTACTGATCCATTAGTTGCTGAACAATAGATTAGTACTACTGAAAAGATATTTTCAGTTCTTTAATGTTCTGAACATGATAAAGTCATCTTATCAGTGTATCGTTTGGAAGGTGATGCTGATCAATGGTGGAATCTTATTAAGAATACAAGGCAAAGGGACGAAATTGAGTCCATGGAATGGGACGAGTTCAAGAACTTATTTTTCAATAAGTACTTCCATCGTATTCTCCGAAAAAAGATGGTGAAGAAGTTTCTTGAACTAAAGAAAAAGGATGATGAATCTGTTGGTACCTATGAAGCAAATTTTACAAGACATGCAAGGTACGATTCTGGTATTATTATCCAACCTGAGAGTAAGATCGATCGATTATTCAGTGGCTTAAAACCAAATCTTTGAAGGTCATTATCTATAAGAGACTTCAGTAGCTATGAAGAAATTGTGCGTTGTGCTATCATGGTAGAAATGGAAGTTGGTGTTACTTATCCATATCATAGTTTTGACAAGAAATTAAATATGGAGTTCAAGGAGAAATCTCAGAATAATGGTGAAAAGAAGATGAATGTTTCCTTATGCTCAAAGTGTGGAAAGAAGCATTGTGGAGATTGTCTTAATGGGACTAGAAAATGTTTTAAGTATGGAAAAGATGGTTATCGAGCAGCTGAGTGTTGAAGTAATGGAAAAAGGGTTTCTAATGATGTGAATAAAGAAAATACTGCAGAGAACGCACCACCAACACTTCAATTCTTCAAGTGCAAGGAAATGGGGCATTATGCTAATAAATGCCCTAATCCAAGGGTTAGTGATGATCGACATGAGCGACCACTTACGGAAAAGGACAAAGGGAAGTCACATGCGATCACTATTGGCGATGTTGAATATGAAAACGATGTGGTGGAATGATTAAGTGTTTATGTAATGGGATTCCAAAATAATGTTGTATATAGTATTTTGGAATATTGGAATATTTATGTGTTGGTCTATTGTGGTTTTCAATGGTACCGATAACCATGGAATGTGATTGGGATATTTTTGAAAAAAAAGATGATATGCGCATAATGAAGGGATAAGAAGATAATGAGATGTCTGATTGTATTCATGGGCTCATTATTGATATAAGCACTAAGTGATATCATGGTTTGAGTATATAGAATTTTGGGGATTTTGGTATGTGGAAAGTGTTAACTTTTAACTGCATTCATGTTTTCACTAAGGTTTAATGGGTATTCATTTTTCAAGAGAATACATGATTAAGGTATTCACATAAATGGAATGTGACCAACAAGATATATGGGGGATAAATGATGGTATTCACATGCTTGGTTGACGACATTTCAAGTAATCGTTTTCTTTATACTATGAGCTTGGACCGAAGTATTTTAGATAAGCCTGAAGATTGGAATGGATTATGTTGACCATAAGTTAGTATTGTTTAAGGATATAACATTTTTTTTGATATTATTTATGTGATGTTATAGTAATGTAGTTTTAGAAAAAGGACAACCTGCAGGATGGGGGACAACCCATCGCGTCGGACAAGGCTGTGGGAATCGAACCCACAACCGAAGTGCGACTGGCCTTTATCGCCTACCACTGGCCTACAGAAAGTCCCTGTTTAGTAGAAACTAGTTTTATTATATTATGTAGTATGATATATGAATTATAAGTCCATTTTAGGAACTATATATGATTAATCTCACTATATATGGGCTTATGTAAGTTTTGATAACTTTTCTAACCTTTTGTTTGAGACAGATGGAATGACCCATCATTCTATCACATGATCTGCTAACACATCATGAATGACAAATTCAACTTCATTTCTTTAAGATATGAAGTGGAAATTTTCCAATGAACAACCAATGGTGAGACTATACCAAAATCACGAAAGTATTTCTTCTAATTCCAATTTCATCAACTTTAGGGAAATGATCTTGAAAACCAAAAATTTTGTCCTAGTTCTCTTATATCTGATGAATCATATGGTACCTTAGATCGTCAAAAATTTATGGCTTTGTGATTGCTGGCTTTTTCATATCCATGTTCTCTACCACTCTCCATCAGAACATGATGGTTAGATTTCTCTTCCATATCTATATTTTCACCTATGTGGAAACCCAGTGATTAGTTTATTTGGGTAAACATTATGTTTCATACTTTTGTTTTTAAAGATTGGTTTTGGTATTACTTTTTACGATGTGGGTTTCTATTAAAGAAAATTTCGAGTAGTAAACAATTTATAACCCCAACGAATTTCGAGGGAGAAATTCATTTTAAGGGGGGTAGAATGTAACACCCCGAGATTTTATGAAAAATATTCTTTCTAATTTCATTAATGACTTGTGTTATACGCTACACTAAAGGGAGATTTCACAACATGCATCATTGACTTTCCTTGCATTACATGCAATCGCGACCTTCCTCGATAGCGTGTGTAGTACGCAATACCGAGTTTCACTAAACAACGATATGCTATTAAAATATTATTAAAACTAGCCATTATGAATAGTAATAACCACTTTTTGAAATTTTTTAAATTTTATTTTTCAAAATGGACTTCATTTTTGGATTCGGAATATCGAAATTAGCTTAGGGTGAAATTTTGGTACTTTTCGCCTAACTTTCATTTTTTGATGAATAGTGAAAATAACTAATTTTTAATTAAAAACAAACTTTTTAATCGAAATAATTAATAGTGATAAATTATTAATTTGAGTGGTTTTAAAGTATATTTAGAAAATATTTTTACAATTTAATACAATGTTGGTCACTGGATGTAATTTCACATTTAAACAAGACATAAACAAGTGTCAATCTTTTGATAGTTATTATCTCTTAAGAACACGCTATTTGTTTTGATGATGGGAATTAATTTTTTAAATTAATTAATAAAACTGATATGTTTTGAATTTGGTAAAATAGACATCATTTTTGAGTTCATAATATGAAATATAGCTTAGGCCTAATTTTTGGTATTTTTCTGAAAACTTTAAATTTTTGATGAATAGTGAAACCACTAAGTGGTAGTTAAAAAAATGAATTTTTCATAAAACTTAATTTTACCGCTTCTGTGGATGGAATTTAAAAAATCCGAGAGACACGGTTGATGTCAGTATGTAAAATGTGGTTCAATGAGATGAAAATAATTTTTGGTGAATAGTAATTTTTTACTTTTTTTACCACGGTTAAAAGTAAATAGGGTAATTAAGGGTAAAAAGATATTATTATTACCCTAAAAAATGTCTTAATTCTATTGGATACATGTAATTCGACCTAAAACAATCTTAGGAATAAAATGTGACCATTTAGGCCCACTTGGATTAGATTAGGACATTTATTATTAATTTATTTAAAGATGGGTTAAAATAGTTAAAATCAATGTTTAATAACTAAATCATTTTTAATATAGGGTTATACATAAGATAAATTCGACTATAAATATTCATTAGAAATCTAAAAATATTTCCTACATAATGGTATTTTATTTTTAATTTTTAGACATTAAATAATTTAATTTATTTATGACACGACGATGATATAGTAATTATCTTATTAATGAAATATTGACATATTTGATGTCATAAATACCCAAATAAATGTAATTTGAAACTTTTTATGAATTAGAAAAATTTTATAGGTTAATATGACATGTTAGTATTTATTTAAGTAACTTTATTCGAACTAATGATTCTGTTATGATTTTCAAAAAAATCAATTACTAAATAGTGTCAAAATTGACAAAAAATAGTTTCTAAAATAAATATTATATTATTAATTGTTATTTTATTCCTCAAAATCTAAGGTTTGAAAAAATGACTTAGATAAGGCTATATATATTAATAATAAACAACTTGGGGTTTTTTTGCCTTGTTATAGTAAGTTTTTTAACCTTATAGTGTAAGAACACAAAAAGACACAGTAAAAGTAAAATTATCTAACTTAAAGTTAAAACTAAATGATAAGGTTAAAATAGTAAACTAAACTTTTCAAAATTCTATTGGATGAGAGGATTTCGACATATCCCCTATTTAGATTCGAAATAAATCAATTTGGATCTATTTAAAACTGAATTTGGCTTTATAATAAAATAATATTTTTAGTTATTCCAAAGGTGCCCCTCTCCTCCCTTATAAAAGGGCACCTCCTCCCTCTCTTTCTCACACCACATTGAGCGTTCAATATCGGCCAACCCCTACCAATTTCTCCTTCCAACTTCCCTAGAGACATCCTAGAGGTTCTGATCTTCTTAAAAGACCAATTTTAGTGCCCTAAAAGGAGATCTCAAAGAGGTGCTTCAAAGAAAAGGTAATGTCCGTTACCAATTCTTTCAACTTTATTTCTTCTTCCACTTCTTCTTCTTTAGATGTTTCGTTATTAAGTAATAACATAAGTACCACTAATATACTGATATGTTATTATAAGTATTAAACAACCCTATTTTACCATCTATCCATCCTACGGAAAATGAAATCACCGCGCGTGCGTACGTATGGAATACCGTCTCCACGCCGTGGTGTAATCTATTTTCCACCACCACCTTACTTGGATGGGTATAATGGTGTAAATAATGACTATATATGACTATTATAAAGTGATATTGATTCTTAAATAGTATACATACACTCCAATAAAATTCCACGATCATGGGAATGATATCATCGCTCGTGCGTACGTACGGAATACCGTCTCCACGATGTGATGCGACTCGTTCTACATGTTATTCATTGCATAATGATTATATAAATGAATTGAGTTAATAAATATGATATATATTACACTAATACCATTCTGGAAATGAGGTATCTATAACCCAAAAAGATGTATAATAATTTATTCGACAAAACATGCATAAGAACAAAAATTAATAAACACATGAATTAACAAGTAGTAATGAAATATTTCTAATAAGAAGCAAAGAATATGACCATATATGATATCATAAAAATAATTATGATTCTGAAATAAGTCAATAACATTATTTAAATCATTATACAGGAGGTTCGGACACTTACGAAGCAAATCGGACCTAAGGTAAGAGAAAATATCACAATCTCATTTTTATCCGAGATTGTTTATACGTCGGTATTTACTGGGGTGTATTTTATCATCCACATCCATGTTTCCTCAATATGTAATATTATTTCCATACACCTACAATTGTTTAAATCCAATTTTACCCTTCGGTGAGTTTTTAGTAAAATATATGAAAGGAATCTATTGTCATTTTTCGTACGAGGTACTTTTTGTCTTTTCTGAAAAAAGTAAGAGAAGAATGTTTTTTTTAACTTATAAGGCATGAATGGATTTTTAAAACATTATTTCCAAGAAGCTTCCTTTACAAGTTTTCAAGTTTATTTCTTTTAGTTTAAAATTGTATGACATGTTAATAAAGGAAAATGTTTTTGAAGTAGAAAGGATATTTTCCTCAAGAATGGATTTCAAGTGTTTTATCAAAATTATTTTCCTTCTAAGATAATAAAGGATTCTATTTAAATCCCTATTATTACATTGATTTGATTATGTTGTGATGGAATTATTTTTATGAATTCCTTTATCTTATATTAATAGTTTTATGATGTCACGATGTTTAAGATTCCCATTTTTATTACATGGGTTATGCTATGATGTATGGTTTATGATTTTGTGGCACACATAAGAATGGTATCATTATGAGATGGGTGGGACCTATATCTCCCTCCAATGCATTGGGTAAAGATATTATATCTCATGAGATAGACATGGCTAGAACGGCAGGTTAAACCGGTTCAGTGAAACAGGACTGAAACGAGGAGTGAACTCGGTTCAGAAATGGACTTTGTCAACTAAGATAGTCTTGGCAATGAGTCTTGACTAATAAGAAATGATTCTCTATGATTATGTGTGTCTGCCACAAAGTTTCATGTTTTAAGTTATGATTATTGGGATTACATTTAACTACTATTATTTATCCCATGTTATGATATTATGACCTCTTTTGCAGGTTATGATTTCCAAAATGTTATGTTCTTATGAATATGATGTGATTGATATTTCTTTTGTTTACCCTTACTGAGCATTTGAGCTCACCCTTTTATGTTTTATTTTCCCCGGTATATAAAGAAAGGTTTTTGGTAAAAAAAGGAAGATCTTTATGGGAGATTTTGATGACATTTCACCACGATTAGAATATTATATTACGAGTTTCCAAAGACACTAAACTATTATGGTCCTTGTGTGTCTGTTTTTGTTATGTACTAAGTATTCCGCAAAAGTAATGTAATTTCCATGTACGTTAAGCTTCGGGTCTCTACAGTTGGTATTAGAGGAAAGGTTTAGTCAACCTTTGGAAACTAGGATGCGAGAACTTTAGTGAGATATCTAGAGATATTTCTAAGGTATGTCTAGGGATGTACCTAAGGTTAAGTATAAGTATAGGTTATAGTATTAGAATTATGGTAACCTAAGATGTTAGATATTGAAGGTACTCCCCCTTTATTATGTTGTTTTCCCTAGCGTGATTTTTCCCTCTCACACTATTCTTTTTGGGTTTTAGATGATGGATAGAACCTGAAGGAACCGTGTTGATCAATGTAATGGAAAATGCAATGATTCTCCTCCTGAACAAACAAATGTTATGGGAGATGGAGTGAAAAAACTTATTGCTATACTTACACAAGCTATGAATCATTCTGGACGTCCAAACGAGCAAAGGAAGGAGCAACATTTTGTTGAATCCTTCATGAGGCAGCATCCACCTTCATTCAGCGGGTCTACGGATCCATTAGTTTCTAAACAATGGATTAGTACTACTGAAAAGATATTTTCAGTTCTTCAATGTTCTGAACATGATAAAGTCATCTTAGCAGTGTATCGTTTGGAAGGTGATGCTGATCAATGGTGGAATCTTATTAACAATACGAGGAAAAGGGATGAAATTGAGTCCATGGAATGGGACGAGTTCAAGAACTTATTTTTCAATAAGTACTTCCCTCGTATTCTCCGAACAAATATGGAGGAGTATATTGAACTAAAGCAAAAGGATGATGAATCTGTTGGTACCTATAAAGAAAATTTTACAAGACTTGCAAGGTTAGCTTCTAGTATTATTATCCAACCTGAGAGTAAGATCGATCAATTATTCAGTGGCTTAAAACCAAATCTTCAAAGGGCATTAGCTATAAAAGACTTCAGTAGCTATGAAGAAATTGTGCGTTGTGCTATCAAGGTAGAAATGGAAGTTGGTGTTACTTATCCATCTCATAGTTTTGACAAGAAATGAAAGATGGAGTTCAAGGATAATTCTCAGAATAATGGTGAAAAGAAGATGAATGTTTCCTTATGCTCAAAGTGTGGAACGAAGCATGGTGGAGATTGTCTTAAAAGGACTAGAAAATGTTTTAAGTGTGGAAAAGAAGGTCATCGAGCAGCTGAGTGTCTAAGTAATGGAAAAAAGGTTTCTAATGATGTGAATAAAGAAAAGACTGCAGAGAACGCACCACCAACACTTCAATGCTTCAAGTGCATGGAAATGGGGCATTATGCTAATAAATGCCATAATCCAAGGGTTAGTGATGATCGACATGAGAAACCACTTAAGGCAAATGACAAAGGGAAGTCACATGCGATCACTATTGGCGATGTTGAATATGAAAACGACGTGGTGGAGTTATTAAGTGATTATGTAATGGGATTCCAAAATAATGTTGTATATAGTATTGTGGAATATTGGAATATTTATGTGTTGGTCTATTTTGGTTTTCAATGGTACTGATAACCATGGAATGTGATTGAGATATTTTTGGAAAAAAAAGATGATATGCGTATAATGAAGGGATAAGAAGACAATGAGATGTTTTATTGTATTCATGGGCTCATGATTGATATAAGGACTAAGTGATATCATGGTTTGAGTATATAGAATTTTGGGGATTTTGGTATGTGGAAAGTGTTAACTTTTAACTGCATTCATGTTTTCACTAAGGTTTAATGGGTATTCATTTTTCAAGAGAATACATGATTAAGGTATTCACATAACTGGAATGTGACCAACAAGATATATGGGGGATAAATGATGGTATTCACATGCTTGGTTGACGACATTTCAAGTAATCGTTTTCTTTATACTATGAGCTTGGACCGAAGTATTTTAGATAAGCCTAAAGATTGGAATGGATTATGTTGACCATAAGTTAGTATTGTTTAAGGATAAAACTTTTTTTTGGTATTATTTATGTGATGTTAGAGTAATGTAGTTTTAGAAAAAGGACAACCTGCAGGACGGGCGACAACCCATCACGTCGGACAAGGCTATGGGAATCGAACCCACAACCGAAGTGCGACTGGCCTTTATCGCCTACCACTGGCCTACAGGAAGTCCCTGTTTAGTAGAAACTAGTTTTATTATATTAAGCAGTATGATATATTAAGTATAAGTCCATTTTAGGAACTATATATGATTAATCTCACTATAGATGGGTTATGTAAGTTTTGATAACTTTTCTAACCTTTTGTTTGAGATAGATGGAATGATCCATAATTCTATCACATGATCTGCTAACACAACATGAATGAAAAATTCAACTTCATTTCTTTAAGAGATGAAGTGGAAATTTTCCAAAGAACGACCAATGGTGAGACTATACCAAAATCACGAAAGTATTTCTTCTAATTCCAATTTTATCAACTTTAGGGAAATGATCTTGAAAACCAAAAAATGTTGTCCTGGTGCTCTTATATCTGATGAATCAGATGGTACCTTAGATCGTCACAAATTTATATCTTTGTGATTTCTGGCTTTTCCATAGCCATGTTCTCTACCACTCTCTATCAGAACATGATGGTTAGATTTCTCTTCCATATCCATATTTTCACCAATGTGGAAACCTAGTGATTAGTTTTTTGGGTAAACATTACTTTCCATACTTTTTTTTAAAGATTGGTTTTGGTATTCCTTTTTACGATGTGGGTTTCTATTAAAGAAACTTTCGAGTAGTAAACCATTTATAACCCCGACGAATTTCGAGGGAAAAATTCATTTTAAGGGGGGTAGAATGTTACTCCCCGAGATTTTATGGAAAATATTATTTCTAATTTCATTAATGTATTGTGTTATACGCTACACCAAATGGAGATTTCACAACATTCATCATTGACTTTCCTTGCATTACACACAATCGCGACCTTCCTCGATAGCGTGTGTAGTACGCAATACCGAGCTTCACTAAACAATGATATGCTATTAAAATATTATTAAATCTAGCCGTTATGAATAGTAATAACCACTCTTTGAAATTTTGTAAATTTTATTTTTCAAAATGGACTTCATTTTTGGATTCGTAATATCGAAATTAGCTTATGGTGAAATTTTGGTACATTTCGGCTAACTTTCATTTTCTGATGAATAGTAAAAATAACTAATTTTTAATTAAAAACAACCTTTTTAATCGAAATAATTAATAGTGATAAATTATTAATTTGAGTGGTTTTAAAGTATATTTAAAATATATTTTTACAATTTAATACAATTTTGGTCATTGGATGTAATTTCACATTTAAACAAGACATAAACGAGTGTCAATCTTTTGATAGTTATTATCTCTTAAGAACATGCTATTTGTTTTGACGATGAGAATTAATTTTTTAAATTAATTAATGCAACTGATATGTTTTGAATTTGGTAAAATAGAAATCATTTTTGAGTTCATAATATCAAATATATCTTAGGCCTAATTTTTGGTATTTTCTGAAAACTATCAATTTTTGATTAATAGTGAAACCACTAAGTGGTAGTTAAAAAAATGATTTTTTCATAAAACTTAATTTTACCGCTTCTGTGGATGGAATTTAAAAAATAAGAGAGACACGGTTGATGTCAGTATGTAAAATGTGGTTCAATGAGATGAAAATAATTTTTGGTGAATAGTAACATTTTACTTTTTTTACCACGGTTAAAAGTAAATAGGATAATTAAGGGTAAAAATGATATTATTATTACCCTAAAACATGTCTTAATTCTATTGGATAAGTGTAATTCGACCAAAAACAACCTTAGGAATAAAATATTACCATTTAGGCCCACTTGGATTAGATTAGGACATTTATTATTAATATATTTAAAGAAGGGTTAAAATAGTTAAATTCAATGTTTAATAACTAAATCATTTTTAATATAGGGTTATAAAAAAGATAAATTCGACTATAAATATTAATTAGAAATCTAAAACGATTTCCTTCATAATGGTATTTTATTTGTAATTTTTAGACATTAAATAATTTAATTTATTTGTGACATGATGATGATGTAGTAATTATCTTATTAATGAAATATTGACATAATTGATGTTATAAATACCCAAATAAATGTAATTTGAGATTTTTTATGAATTACACTAATTTTTTAGGTTAATATGACATGTTAGTATTGATTTAAGTAACTTTTTTTTAACTAATCATTCTGTTATGATTTTCACAAAAATCAATTACTAAATAGTGTCAAAATTGACAGAAAATAGTTTTTAAAACAAATATTATTATTGGTATTTTATTCCTAAAAATCTAAGGTTCGGCCAATTGACTTAGACAAGGTTATATATATTAATAATAAACAACTTGGGGTTCTTTTGGCTTGTTATAGTATGTTTATTAACCATATAGTGTAAGAACACAAAAAGACACGGTAAAAGTAAAATTATCTAACTTAAAGTTAAAACTAAATGATAAGGTTAAAATAGTAAACTAAAATTGTCCAAATTCTATTGAATGAGAGGATTTAGACACATCCCCGCATTAGATTCGAAATAAATCAATTTGTAGCTATTTAAAACCGAATTTGGCTTTATAATAAAATAATATTTTTAGTTATTCCAAAGGTTCCCCTCTCCTCCATTATAAAAGGGAACCTCATCCCTCTCCTCCTCACACCACTTTGAGCCTTCAAGCTCGGCCAACCCCTGCCAATTTATTCTCTCCACTCCCATAGAGACATCCTAGATGTCCTGGTCTTATTCAAAGACCAATTTTAGTGCCCTAAAAGGAGATCTCAAAGAGGTGCTTCAAAGAAGAGGTAATGTCCGTTACCAATTATTTCAACTTTATTTCTTCTTCCACTTCTTCTTATTTAGTTGTTTCATTATGAAGTAATAACATCAGTATCACTCATATACAGATATGTTATTATAAGTATTAAACAACCATATTTCACCATCTATCCATCCTATGGAAAATGAAATCACCGTGCGTGCGTACGTACGGAATACCATCTCCACGCCGCGGTGTAATCTATTTTCCACCACTACCTTACTTGGATGGGTATAATGGTGTAAATAATGACTATATATGAATATTATAAAGTGATATTGATTATGAAATAGTATACATACACTCCAATACAATTTCACGATCATGGGAACGATATCATCGCTCGTGCGTACGTACGGAATACCGTCTCCACGATGTGATGCGACTCATTCTACATGATCTTCATTGAATAATGATTATATAAATGAATTGAGTGAATAAATATGATATATATTACACTAATACCATTCTGGAAATTAGGTATCTATAACCTAAAAAGAAGTATAAGAATTTATTCGACAAAACACGCATAAGAACAAAAAGTAATAAACACCCGAATAAACAAGTAGTAATGAAATATTACTAATAAAAAGCTAAGAATATGACCATATATGATAACATAAAAATAAGTATGATTCTGGAATAAGTCAATAACATTATTTAAATCATTATACAGGAGGTTTAGACACTTCCGAAGCAAATCAGATCTAAGGTAAGGGAAAATATCACAATCTCATTTTTATCCGAGATTGTTTATACTTTGGTATTTACTGGGGTGTATTTTATCATCCACATCCATGTTTCCTCAATATGTAATATTATTTCCATCCACCTAAAATTTTTTAAATCCAATTTTACCCTTCGGTGAGTTTTTAGTAAATGATATGAAAGGAATCTTTTGTCGTTTTTCGTATGAGGTACTTTTTGACTTTTCTGACAAAAGTACGAGAAGAATGTTTTTTTAACTTATACGGCATGAATGGATTTTTAAAACATTATTTACAAAAAGATTACTTTACAAGTTTTCAAGTTTATTTATTTTAGTTTAAAATTGTATGACATGTTAAGAAAGGAAAATTTTTTTGAAGTAGAAAGGATATTTTCCTCAAGAATGGAGTTCAAGTTTTTTATCAAAATTATTTTCCATCTAAGATAATAAAGGATTCTGTTTCTATCCCCATTATTACATTGATTTTATTATGTAGTGATGGAATTATTTTTATGAATTCCTTTATCTTATATGATTTTTTTTATGATATCATGATGTTTAAGATTCCCATTTTTATTACATGGGTTATGCTATGATGTATGGTTTATGATTTTGTGGCACACATAAGAATGGTATCATTATGAGATGGGTGGGACCTATATCTCCCTCCAATGCATTGGGTAAAGATTTTATATCTCATGAGATAGACATGGCTGGAACGGCAGGTTAAACCGGTTCAGTGAAACAGGACTGAAACGAGGAGTGAACTCGGTTCAGAAATGGACTTTGTCCACTAAGATAGTCTTGGCAATGAGCCTTGACTAATAAGAAATGATTCTCTATGATTATGTGTGTATGACACAATGTTTCATGTTTTAAGTTATGATTATTGGGATTACATTTCACTACTATGATTTATCCCATGTTATGATATTATGATCTCTTTAGCAGGTTAAGATTTCCAAAAATGTTATGTTCTTATGAATATGATGTGATTGATATTTCTTTTGTTTACTCTTACTGATCATTTGAGCTCACCCTTTTATGTTTTCTTTTCCAAAGGATATAAAGAATGGTTTTAGGTAAAAAAGAGGAAGATCTTTATGGGAGATGTTGAAGATCTTTCACCACGATTAGAAGATTATATTACAAGTTTCCAAAGACACTAAACTATTACGGTCCTTGTGTGTCTGTTTTTGTTATGTACTAAGTATTGCGAAAAAGTAATGTAATTCCCATGTATGTTAAGCTTCGGGTCTCTACACCTAAAACCCATTAAGAATATTAAATAAAATTTAACCCCCCCCAAAAGTTAAAAACATCTAAAAACCCTAAAAACCATAAAAACCTTAAACCCTGCAAAATCGCTAAAACCCAAAAAAACCATAAAAACCCGAAAAAAAGCCATGAAAATCTATAAAAAAGTAAAAGACCCTAAAAAATTGAAAACCCCTAAGAAAACCATAGAAAACTAAAAAAGTCACTAAAAACCAAATAAATGCTAAAAACCCTAAAAGAAACCTAAAACCCCTAAAAACCTCAAAAATCGCTAAAAACAAAAAAACCATAAATATTCTAAAAAAGAGAAAAGAGTCCATAAAAACATAAAACATCTTAAAAAACTATACGAAAAAATTAAAAAATTAAAAAATATTAAAACCCCCAAAAACCTAAAAAAAGTTAAAACATAAGAAAACCATTAAAATACACTAAAAAAATTTAAACCCCTCAAAACCATAAAAACCCTTAAAAACCTTAAATCCCATAAAACCCGAAAACCGACTAAACACCCTAAAAACCCTTTAAACCCATAAAAATGCTAAAAACTCTAAAAATTCCTTAAAACCCTAATGAAAACAAAGAAAAACCTAAATCCCAAAAAACCATAAAAATCTAAAAACCCTAAAAACCCATCAAACCCTCAAAATCCCTAAAACCCCTAAAAACCATAAAAATCCTAAAAATCACTAATAATCCATAAAAATGTAAAATCCCCCAAAACACCTGAATAAACCTATGAAAACATTAAAAACCTAAAAACACTTATCACCTCTAAAAAATCAAAAAAAATCCTAAAAACTAGAAAAACCATAATAACCCTTAAAATCCAAAAAATAGTAAAAACCCGTAAAAACATTAAAAATCCAAAAACCACATAAAATACCTAAAAATAACAACAAACACTAAAACCAATTTAAATACCCAGAAATATTAAAAACTCTAAAAATTCATAAAACCATAGAAACTCAAATAAACCACAAAAAAAATAAAAACCCATAAAACCATAAAAACAATAAAAAACCTAAAAAACCTCAAAATCCCTAAAACTCTGAAAAACCATAAATATCCTAAAACCCCTTAATGTCTCTAAAAATGTAAAAACACCAAAAACCGTAAAAACACATAAAAAGAAAATAAATACCAAAAAACACTTAAAACCCCTAAAAACCAAAAAATGCTAAAAGTCTTAAATATCACTAAAACCCCTAAAGATAAAATAAATCCTAAAATCCATAAAAACCATTATAAACCCATAAGAACCCACTGAAATCTCTAAAACACTTTAAACCCCTAAAATAGTAAAAGAAAATTAAAACCACTAAAACTAAAATAACCCTAGAACAAAAAAACCCCCCAAACCCCCCAAACCCTGAAAATACCTAAAACACATAAAACGCATAAAAATTATAAAAAGACAAAAAAAATCCAAAAAATCCATAAAAACCCTAAAATCCTTGAAAAATCCAAAGACACCCATAAACACCTAAACACAATTAAAACTACTAAGAACGCTAAAACACTAGAACCCTTTGATCCCTAAAAACCATGAAACCCTAAAAAGATTAAAACCCACTAAAATCCATAAAAACCCTAAATACGATTAAAAACTCTAAAAACATTTTAAACCGCTAATTTTTTTGAAATTTTTAAAAACAATAAATCCCTTCAAAATTTAAAAGAACCCTAAAGTCCCCTAAACCCATCAAATCCCTAAATCACCGTAACCCCCCCCCCCCCAAAACCCCCCCAAAATCCTTAAAAATCATAAAATCCTAAAATCCCATTAATTTCATAAAAATGTAAAAACCCCAAAACACAAAAAAACCATAAGAAAACCATAAAAACCTAAATACCCAAAAAAAACTCTAAAAACCATAAATTCATCAAAAGTAAATAAAAACTCTAAAAACCCCTCAGAAGCCTAAAAATCCCCTAAATACTCTAAAAATTTAAAAAAACCTAGAAGCCCAAAAAACCCATATAAAACAAAAAAAAATAAAAGAATTAAAACATCTAAAAACATAAAAAATGATAAAAACATAAAAACCCTAAAGGAACCTAAAAACCATAAATCCCCTAAAACCTTAAAAACCCTAAAACCCCATAAAAACACTAAAGTTCCACTAAAAACACTAAAAACCCATTAAAACACTAAAAAAAGTTAAAAACCACTGAAATTCCATAATAACTATAAAAAACTCAAAAAACATAAAAACCTAAAAAACAACTACACACCTAAAAACTTTAAAGACTTTCAAATTCATAAAAACACTAATACCCCAAAAAATCATAAAAAATCTATAAATATACCTAAAATTGTAAAAAAATCCAAAAATAATGAAAAACCCTAAGATAACATTAGTACCCACAAATAATTAAAACCTCTAAAAAACATAAAAAAAATCCAAAAACCCTAAAAACCCTCAACAACCATTTAACCCGAAAAAACCTTGAACTCCGTAGAAACCAATAAAACCCTAAACAGCACTAAAAACTCTAAAATCCCTTTAAACACCTAAACGCATTAAAAAACTCTATAAAACCATAAAACACTAAAACTCAGATAAACCACAAAAGACAAAAAAGACCCATTAAACCCACAAAACCCTAAAATTACTCAAAATCCCTAAAAACTAAAAAAACCATAAAACCATAAAAATTTAAAGAAGCATAAAAAGAAATAAAACTATAAAAACCAAAAATAAAAACATAAAACTAAAAATGATTAAAAACCTGAAAAACCAAAAAACACTTATAACCCTGAAAATTCTAAAAAACCATTAAACTCCTCAAAATCACTAAAAATTAAAAAAAATTATTAAAATACCCAATGAAACCTAAAAACCAAAAAAACAATAAAAAACCTAAAAAACCTTAAGAAAACCTAAAAAACATAAAAAACACTTAAAACCCCCCAAAAACAAAAAAACATTAAAAACCCTAAAAAACACTAAAAATTCATAAAAACCATAAAAACCATAAAAACCATAAAAACCCTAAAAATAAATAAAACCCTAAAAAACCCACTAAAAAATATAATAAAACTTTAAACCCCAAAACATTTAAAAAATATAAAAAATCATAAAACCCAAAGAGCTCAAAAAACCCCAAAAAAACAAAAAAAACTATACAACCCTAAAAAACATAAAATCCAACAAATTCCATAAAACCACTTAAAAACCATAAAATCCTAAAAAATCCCCAAAATCTATAAAAACATAAAAACCCTAAAAACACTTAAACCTCTATGAAAAACATACAAACCCTAAACACTTAAAACATCTGTAAAACATAAATAACACTGAAAACTCTAAAAACCCCCAAAGAAACTCTAAAAAACCATAAACCCCCAAAAAATCCCAAAAAACCAAAAAACCACTAAAAACTATAAAACCCTTTAAACCGCTAAAAAAGTTTAAAAACTATAAAAATCCTTTAAAACCCTAAAAATCTTAAAAAACCATAAAAACAAAAAATCCTTCAAATCTTTAAAACTATAAAAACCATAAAACCCTCTAAATCCCTAAAAACCCTCAAAATCCCTAAAAACCCTAACCAAATTTAAATATCTTAAAAAATCTATAAAAACATAAAAAAACTTATAAACTATGAAAAACCCAATGAAAACAATAAAAAACCAAAAACACTTTAAACACCTAAACATCCAAAAAATGCCAAAAACAACAAAAAACCATAAAAACCATAAAAACTATAAAAAACATTTGAAAACACTAAAACCAAATAAAATCCTTAAAACCACTAAAAACTATAAAATCCTTCGAAATCCCTAAAAAGGTTAAAAACTACAAAAAATATTAAAAACCTTAAAAAATAAAAAAACCCAAAATATCCAAAGAACCATAAAATCAATGAAAATCCCTAAAAACCATAAAAAATATTAAAATCCAAACAAATACCAAAAAAATCAAAATAATGTAAAAACCCTAATAAACCTAGGAAATCATGAGAAATGAACCAAGAACTGCTATGAAGGGTCAAATGAACCTTAATCAATGTTTGTGTGTTGAGAACCCAGAACTCCTTGCAACAGGTCATGTTCAATCATGTGCATTCCACCCTCCTCATCAAGTCCCCCTTTAACCCCTCAATACCCAAGTCTTCCATGATCCTCATCAAACACTAAGAAATCCTTAAAAACCTAAAACATTTAAAACCCATAAAGACAAAAAAATCTAGAAATGTTAAAACCTCTAAAACACCTCAAAATCACTAAAAATCATAAGATTCCTTATAAATCCCTAAAAACTCTAAAAATGTAACAGATCTGTAAAATCCCTGAAAAACCCATACAAAAATCAAAAAAAAGTATTCAATCACTAAAAACTCCTAAAACCATAAAAAAAATTTAAACCCCTAAAACTCATAAAACCCTAAAAACCATTAAAACCCTAAAAAACCTTAAAACCCCTAAAACACATAAAAACCTAAAAACCCACTAAAAACCCACTAAAAACTCTGAAAACCGTTTAAAACTATAAAATTATTAAAAAACTCTGAAAAAAAATAAAACCATAAAAAACTCAATAAAAACAGTAAACCCTAAAAAACTATAAAAACCCCAAAAACTGTAAAAAAACCCTTAAGACCTCTAAAATCCATAAAAACATAAAAGCGAAAAAAATCCAAAAAAATCCATAAAAATACATAAATACATAAAATATATAAATTTCTTTAAATCCCCTATGAAAACCATAGAAAACTAGAAACACATAAAAATTGAAAACCTTAAAAAACCTTTAAATCTGTTAATATCTAAAAAACCCATAAAAATCCAAAAAACAGTAAAAAAGATAAAACATAAAAATAAACTAAAGACACCACGGAAATTATTTTAAAAAATTAAAACACTTAAAACCCATAGTAAACCTAAAAATGCTAAAAATCATAAAATAACCTAAAACACCTATAATCCTCTAAAAATCATAAAACCCCTAAAAACATTAAAAACCCTAAAACCCATAAAACCCTCAAAATTCAACAAAAAAAATAAAAACACTTTAAACACTTTAAAATGAAAAAAACTCTAAAAACCCTCAAAACTCTAAAAAATCAAAAAAACCATTAAAACCTTAAAAATCATTAAATCCCTAAAAACCCTAAAAATCTGAAAAATGCTCAAATTCCCTAGAAACGCCTAAAAACCATAAAAATCCGTAAGATTCCCTAAAAATATTAAAAATGTAAAAAACTCTAAAATACTTCCAAAAACATAAGAAATCCTTAAAAACCCAAAACACTTAAAACTCTTAAAAACCCAAAAAATTATAAAAACCTTAAAAACCCTAAAAACTCATAAAAACATTAAAACCCCCTAAAAAATCACAAAAACCTAAAAGCACACTATAAACTCTAAAAACCCTCTGAAGCTCTAAAAATATTAAAAAAACCAAAAAATGATAAAACCCTAAAAATTTAATAAATTCCCCTAAAACCCATAAGACCCCAAAAAACCCTGAAAATACATAAAAACCTAAAAAAATTAAAAATGCTAAAAATCCTGTAAAAACCCAAAAAGCATAAAAAACCTTAAAACCATGAAACCACTAGGAATACCTTAACAACAGAAATCAACAGAAACCTAAAAAACAAAATATTCTAAAATCCTATAAAACTGTAAAAACCCTAAAAACCATAAAACCCCCCAATATCCCCCAAAAAACCTAAAAAACATTAAAATAACAAAAAATCCCTAAAATCACAAAAAAAATCCTAAAAATCCATAAAACCCTATGAAAACCTTCGAAACATAAAAATACTTAAATTCCATTGAAACCAAAAAATAGCTAAAAACCCAAAATGACCCAAAAATCACAAAAAATATTTAAAGACCATAAAACCCCCAAACCATTTAAACCCTAAAATACCCAATAAAACCCTAAAAACCCCACTAAAAACTCAAAAATATATCTAGAGTACTAAAAAAATTAAAAATAACTAAAAACCATAAAACCATAAAAAATTTAAAAAACCCCCTCATACAAAAAAAACCAAAAAAACCCTAAAATTCATAAAAAACCTTAAAAACATAAATTCCTTAATACCCTAAAAATTAGAAAAATAAAAAAAACCCACAAAAAATCCCATAAAATGTAAAAAACCATAAAAACCATGAAAAAATTAAAAAAAAAGAAACCCCTAAAAACCTAAAAAACACTAAAAACCGAAAATCCCAAAGAACTATAAAACCCCAAATACCCTAAAAACCAAATAAACTGATAAAGATCCTAAAACCCACTAAAACACTAAAAACACTTTATACCCTAAAAAATGTGAAAAAAACTAAAATACCTCAAAAACCCTAAAAACCATAAATTAACCCAAAAAACAAAAAAAAACAAAAAAAACCATAAAAACCCTAAAAAAACATAAAAACCCTAAATTCACCTAAAACCCTAAAAACCATAAAAATACTAAAAAAATCATAAAATCTCTAAAAACAGATAAAACCCTAGAAACTCCAATAAATTTTATGAAAATATAAAAAACATAAAAACACTTGAAACTCCTAAATCCAAAAACTACAGAAAACCTTAAAACTTTTAAAAACCCATAAACCCCTCAAAATCTATAAAAACCCTAAAAATCATAATTTTTTTAAAATGACCTATAAATCCCTAAAATCGAAAAAACCCTTAAAAATGAAAAACTTCACTGATGTCCTTAAAAACCTAAAAACACTTCAACCCCTAAATACCTAAAAAACAATAAAACCTTAAAAACCCAAGATAACCCTAAAATCCCTAAAACCCTATAAATAATAAAAACATTTTAAAAATACAAAAAAACCTAAAATCCTAAAACCACTATAGACTATAAAAAACCTTCAAACCCCTATAAACACAAAAAACTATAAAAACACAAAACCCTAAAAATTCTCAAAATCCATATATACACTAAAAATACTAAAAATCCTAAAAACGTAAAAAGTACTAAAAACCATGTAAAACCCTAAGAAAACCATACATAATAAAAGCACATTAAACACCTAAGAAACCCTAAAAAACCCTAAAAACACTAAAAACAAAAAAAAGGTTAAAAAAACCCTACGAACCCATAAAACCATAAAACCCCTAAAAACTATTAAAAAACATTGAACCCCTATAAACATTATATGTCAAAAAATCCTAAAAACCCTAAAATCACAAAAAACACTAATAGAATAAAGATACCAAAATAAACCTAAAACACCCAAACCCTAAAAATCCAAACAACCCTAAAACCCATCAAATCTTAAAAAACCATAAATTCCTTAAAATAATTTATAACCATAAAAAAACTAAAAAAATTAAGAAAATATTTAAAACCTAAAAACACATGAAACCATTAGAACACCTAAAAAATGCTAAAACCCTGAAAAATCCTAAAAACCCTAAAATCCATCAAAATACATAAAAACCCTAAAACCCGATAAAAATCATAAAAAACACTAAAACATTGAAAAAATAAAAAACCCCAAAAAAAGAGAAAACCCCTTAGAGAACCTTAAAAACATAAAAAATGTAAAACCCCTTAAAAGCCTAAAAAATGTCAGAACCCAAAAATACCCAAAAAACCATAAAAACCCCGTAAAAACATAAAACCCCCCAAAAAAACTTTAAAAACCCTAAAAAATCTTTAAAACCCTAAAAACACAAACAACCCACTAAAATCCCTTTAAATCTCAGAAAATATTAAAAAAATCATAAAAAAAATTTAAATTCTAAAAACTTAAAAATAACCATGAACCCCTAAAAAACAGAAAACCCCCCAAAACCCAAAAACCGTTTAAATACCCAAGAATCCATAAAAATCCATAAGAATTATAAAAATTCCAAAAAATAGCTAAAACATTAAAAAACACTAAAATCCTTGAAAACCCCTAAGAAATCATTAAAACCTAATAACACTTAAAAACCATAAAAAACTAAAAAACACTAAAACCCTAAAAACCCTCAAAATCCTTGAAAACCTAAAAATTATAAAGACATAAAAAATCTTAAAAACCAATAAAACCCGTAAATCCATAAAAACACTTAAAACCTTAATAAACCTAAATGCTATAAAAACCCGAAAATCTCTAAAAACCCTAAAATTCATAAAATCCCAAAAACATTAAAAACCACTAAAAACCCATAAAAAACCAAAAAAAACCACTCTAAAAACTCTAAAAACTCCTTGAACCCCTATAAAAGATGGAAAACTCTAAAACCCATAAAACCCAAAAAACCCAAAAAATATCAATAATATGCAAAAACCAAAAAACCATAGAAAACCTAAAACTTTATAACCCCCATAAAATCCCTAAAAACCCTAAAAAAAATCCCAAATAATACCTAAAATTTTTAAAAACACCAAAAACCCTAAAAATATTTTGAAATACTTAAAAACCTAAAAAAATTAAAACCCAAAAAACATAGACAACACTAGAAACCCTAAAAACCTAAACAACCCTAAATACCATAAAAAACTAAAACCTATAAAAACCCAAAAAACCTATAAAACCCTAAAAAACTAAAAACTTTAAAACCCATTAAACCCCTAAAAACGTTAAAAACTCCAAAAATCCTTAAAAATGGTAAAAAACTCAGAAAAATTCCTTAAAACAAAAAACCCCTAAAAAACATAAAAACCCTAAGAAACCCAACACCCATGAAATCCCTAAAAACGCATAAAAATCCTAAAAAATCCCAAATAAATTCATAAAACAAAAATCCCCTATAGCCCTTGAAACCTCCTTATAAAACCATAAAAAAATGAATAAACATAAAACAACCAAAAAACCTAAAAAATATAATAACCCTAAATACAAAAAAACCTTAAAAATCCTAAAAACCCATAAAAACCTTACAAACACCTGAAAACCCACAAAAACCCATAAAATCACAAAAATTTCTAAATAAAAATTAACCCAAAAAAAGGATAAAAAATAAAAAACATGAAAACCAAAAAATAATAAAAGTCTTTAAAACGCTCAAAACCATAATAACCCTAAAATATCTAAAGACCTAAAAAATACCTAAAAACCCTAAGAACCATAAGAATACTAAAAAATCTTTAAATTTTAAAAAACCCTGACAAACTTGAAAAACATTTATAAAAAAACAAAAATCTAAAAACACGTAAAACCCTTAAAAACCATTAAAACTCTAAAAACCCAAAAAACCCTAAAACCCCTAAAAACATAAAAAACCTAAAAACCATAAAGATTCAAAAAACCCATAAAACACTAAACACACACAAAAAATACTAAAAACACCTTAAACCCCTAAAATGTTAAAAATATTTAAAAAATCTCCAGACCACTAATAACTCAAAAAAACCCTAAAAAAATAACCATAAAACCCCTTAAATCCCTAAAAACACTAAAACCCCCTAAAAGTCCATAGAAACACTAAAACCCATAAAAATCTTAAAATTTCTCCAAAAACACAAAAAACATTAAAAAACCATAGAAACCTTGAGAACCCCAAATAAAACCATAAAATCCAAAAAACACTTAAAACCCCATACAAACCAAAAAAAAATTAAAAAAATAAAACCCCTAAAAAACGTTAAATTTCAAAAAAACCCATAAAAATTACAAAAACACCTAAAACCCATAATAACCCTAAAACCCATTAAATGCTCTAAAAACCCTTTAAATCCCAAAAAATGTTTAAAAACTCTAAAAAACCATTAAGCCCTAAAAAATAAAAAAACATGAAAAACCAAATAAAACAAAAAATCCAAATACCCAAAAAATCACTAAAATCCCTAAAAACCCATAAAGATCCAAAAAATACAAAAAATCCCTAAAAACGTAACAAACCCTAAAGACAGTAAAAGTCTCTAAGAAAAACTAAAAACATAAAAACATAACAAACCCCAAGATAACTAAAAAAATGATAAACCCTTAAATGACCCTGAATAACCCTAAAAACTAAAAAACCCTAAAAACCATAAATCCCCTTATAACCCCATAAAAACCATAAAACCCACTAAAAAATCTAAAAACCCTTTAAACCCCTAAAAACGTTAAAAAAAACTCCAAAAACCCTTAAAAACCTAAAAAACTCAGAAAACCCAAAAAAATGAAAAAACACTAAAAACCCTAAAAACACTTCAAACCCATAAAATCCGTCAAAATCCCTAAAACCCAAAAATCCAATAAACATTATAAAATAAATAAAATCCCTAAAAATATTAAAACCCTAAAAACTGTAAAAAACCCTTAGAACACAATAAATAACTAAAGAAACATAAACCCCTAAAAACACAAAAAAATGATAAAACCATAAATCAATGATTATAAATCCTAAAAACCATAAACCCCTACAACCTTAAAAACCCTAAATATTAAAATTGCACTTTGTTTCTTTTTTTCTTTCCTTTTGTGGCCCTCGGGCTGAGGTCGTAAGGGGTTTTGGGTGTGGATTGATTGTTCCCTCCCCTCCCTTGTCTGCAGTGTCTGTATCCTTTGTTTATAAATTTTGGGGGGTTCCAAGAATAGCCTGGACCTGTGCCTTCTTTGCCTAAATATTAAAAAAACCCAAAAAACACTAAAAAATGTAAAACCCTTTAAACCCCTAAAATGTTAAAAACAATAAAAATATTAAGAAACCTAAAAAACTCAAGAAACCCAAAATTACAGAACACCTTCAAAACCAAAAAAATACATAAAATCTATGTAAACCCATAAAAATTGTAAAAAATGTATAAAAATCCATAAAATGTAAAAAAGCATAAAAAACTAAAAACCCATAAGTGAACCTAAAAAAATAAAAAATTAAAACCCCTAAAATACATAAAAACTCTAAAAATAAAATAAGACCCTAAAAACCATACAATTCATAAAACCCCTAAAAACACTAAAAACCCATAAAAATTCCAAACAACCACTAAAACAATAAAAACCCTACAAACCACTAAAAATGTTAAAAAACTAAAAAAACCTTTAAAACCTAAAAACCCCAAAATATACCCTAAAAACCATAAAGAACCCTAAAACCCCTTAAAATCCCTAAAAATGGTAAAAATATATGAAAATCCTTAAAAATCCCCAGAAAACTCTAAAAACATAAATAATCTTAAAATACCAAAAAACCCATAAATAAAACCAAAAAACCAAAAAATGCATTAATCATCTAAAAACCCTAGATATGATAAAAAAACCCTGAAGACCCTAAAAACCCTAAAAACACTTACAACCCTCAAAAACTGTTGAAATACTAAATAACATAAAAATACTAAAAATCAATAAATATCACTATGAACATAAAAAACATTAAAAACCTATAAAAACACTATGAAAATTTTAAAAAGCTAAAAATACATAAACCCCTAAAAAGATAAAAAATGCTCAAAACCCAAAAAAACATAAAAGTCCCTAAAATTACCATAAAACCTCTAAAACCCCCCAAAACCATAAATCCAATAAAAACTGAAAACAACTAGAAACTCAAAATACTCTTTAAACCCATAAAAATATGGGAAAACTATAAACAACTTTATAGTCCTCAAAAAGTCAAAAATCACTAAAAATCCCAAAAAATAATAAAAAACCCTAAAAACCACAAAAAACTTAAATACTCTAAAAATCCTTAAAATACTAAAAAATTCGTAAAAATCCATAATACCATGAAAACCCTAAAACCCTTAAAAATCCTACGTAAGCTTTTAAAACAAAAAAAATCCATAAAACCCATAAAACCCCTAAAACAATAAAAAATTCTAAAACCCCTATAAAAATCCTTAAAACCCCAAAAAACCATAAAGCCCCAAAAACCAATAATAACCCTAAAGACCCATAAATGCCTAAAAACCACTAAAAAAATTTAACACCCCTAAAAATACCTAAAAACATTAAAAACTCTAAAAAACATGGAACACCCTAAAAACCCCAAATAAACCCAAAAATCCAAAAAAACCATGAAAATGATAAAAAAACAAAAAAACCCTAAAAATCCATATAAATTGATTAAAATCCATAAAAAATCTCTAAAAATCCCAAAAAAATGTAAAAGATGTACAAACCCCTAACGGTCCATTTGGCCCGGTGATGCTGGTATTGTTTGCAAGTTCTGATGCGAGGTGTTGCATGCTGGTTGTGCTTTGCTTTTTCTGGATCGCTGGAAGGGCGATTTGGGATGTGGTTTGGTTTTTGATGGATTTTTTCCCCTAGTTGTGCTGTTGGGTGCGTATGATGGTGAGAATTCCTGGTGAGATGACATTGGCCGATGGGAGGTGCACTGTGGTTTGGTTTGTGGTCCTTTGTGCTGTTGCTGGTGTGGCTGTGTTTTTGCATGGATGTTGGCCTTTGGTTCTGTTGAGTAGTGAGGGGAACTGTCCTGCCTTTGGTTGTGTTTCTTGTTGGAAGCTGGAGTGCTAGTGGCTAGTTACTTATTGGCTGGGACATGACATTGTGGTGATTGATGGCGTTGTTGATGGTGGTCTGATGCTGCTGGTGGTGAATCCCCTTGGTGCGGAGCTGCTGGACGTTGAATGGTGTGTTTCTAAACTTTGGTTACTGCTTAGCTGGGAGGTGTTGAATGAATTTTATGGTTGCGATGATTGGAAGTGGTGCTGGATGCTGGTGTTGGCTGGACATGCTGTAATGATGTTGCTGTTGTGCCTAGTTTTCGAGTCATTTTCTTTTTTGTTTTTCTTTATGTGGGCTTATCTTTGGGTATGGGTTGATTGACCTAGCCCCGCCCGGTCTGCATTGCTACCTCTTTCAATAATAAACATTGGGGGGGGGGGTCAGGAATAGCCTGATCCTACACCGACCTTCACCCTAACTACCATAAGAAATCATTTAAAACCTAAAAACAACTTAAAACCCTAGAAACTTAAAAAATGAAAAAAATACATAAAACCCCATAAAACCCCTAAACACTAAACACCCTCAAAATCCCTAAAAGTACTAAAACCATAATGAACTAATGATCCCTAAAAATGCAAAAAACTAAAAAAACCCAAAAAACCTAAGAAACCTAAAAACCCTAAAAACATGTAAAATCAGTAAAAACCTAAAAACCAATGCTAACCTAAAACCCCTAAAGTGACCATAACAACCCTAAACCCCCTAAAATCCTTAAAAATAATGGAAAACTATAAAATACATTTAAACCAATAGAATTTCTAAAACCACTAAAAAACCTTGCGACCACTATACTAAACAAAACAAAAGAATGAAACCGAAAAAACCAAAAAAACCGAAAAACCCCAAAAAACCCTACAACCCCTCAAAATCTATAAAAAATGTAAAAACTCGAAAAATCTTAAAAAATACCAAAATATCGGAAAAAGTGAAAAAACATAGTGCCCCAAGAAACCGTTAAGAAAAACCTAAAAACCTAAAATCACTTATTACCCATAGAAATATTAAGAATGATAAAACCACTAAAAACAAAAAAACCCCTAAAATACCATGAAATTCCAAAAAACCATAAAAACCCCAAAATCCAAAAAACCATATAAACCATAAAAACCACTAAACCACCATAAAAACCATAAAAATCCGAAAAATTCATCAAAATCCCAAAAACAAAAAAAACCCCTAAACCCCTAAAAACCCTTAAAATTTTAAAAACAATTAAAACCCCTAAAAACCCTAAAACCCTAAAAATTGAAAAATTCCCAAAAAAAAACTCTAAAAATAACTAAATATAATAAACCCCTTAATAACTACAAAAAGACCTAAACACCCATAAGAACCCTAAAAACCACTAAAAACTCAAAAACCCTTTAAACCTCTAAAAACGTAAGAACCATTAAAAAACCATAAAAAACCTAAAAAACTAAAAAAACCCTAATAATAAAAAAAATCCCATAAAAACATAAAAAAACTAAAAAACCCAAAAACCTTAAAATCCTTAAAATCACAAAATAACCATAAAAATCCAAAAAAAGACCGATAAATCCTAAAAAATGTAAAAAACCCTAAAGAACCCTATAAAAACCATAAAAATCCTAAAACTGCTTAAAATCTGTAAAAAACCAAAAAACACTAAAAACCGTAAAAAATTACTAAAAATCCCTAAAAATTTAAAAACCATAAAAACACATAAAACCATAAAAATACAATAAAATCCCTAAAAATCCACGACACACTCTAAATCCCAATAAATCCCTAAAAAACTAATAAAATATAAAAAAATTTAAACCCTAAAAAACTCAAAAATCCCTTAAACCCCCAAAAAACCACTAAAAACTAAAGGACCCTCAAAATACCTAAAAACTCTAAAAACCCATAAATATCCTAAAACAATCCCTATAAAATTCCTATAAACTCAAAAAAAAAACTAAATCCATGAAAACCCCAAAGAAAGTAATATAAACCTAAAACACTTAAAAACCATAAAAACATAAAAACACTAAAAACCCTAAAACCCCTTAAAATCTTAAAACCCTAAAACCCTAAAAACTCATAAATACCTTTGAAACACCCAAAACTACACCAAAAACCCTAAACACCATAAAATGACAAAAACACTTAAAAAATTAATAACTAGAAAACACTAAAACCCTAGAAAACCATAAAAAATTCTAACAACTCCTAAAACTCATCAAAATCCAAAAAAACCCTAAAAACCAACAAAAATTATAAGAAATCATTAAAAATATATAAAAATGAAAAAACGTTGAAAAACCTTAAGAAAACCCTAAATACTAA
This sequence comes from Viscum album, assembly GCA_963277665.1. Taxonomy (NCBI): domain Eukaryota; kingdom Viridiplantae; phylum Streptophyta; class Magnoliopsida; order Santalales; family Viscaceae; genus Viscum; species Viscum album. The sequence goes on from OY728127.1 coordinate 1,960,594,068, forward strand.
AAAAATATTTAAACCCCTTAAAGATTTAAAAAATCAAATAAATCCAAAAAACCCTAAAACCCTAACAAACCACTAAAAAGCCAAAAAACCCCAAAAAACCCCAAAAACCCATAAAATATAAAAAAATCCCTAAATATAAAAAAATGTATTCATTTCTAAAAACATTGAAAATAATCTAAAAATACCATAAAAAAATATTAATCCCCAAAAAACCTTAAAATGTTAAAAACCATAAAAACATAAAACACCCAAAAACCTCTAAAACCCTGAAAAAAAATAATACCCCCAAAAAATTAAAAACAAAAAACCCATTAAAACCCTAAAAACCAACTAGAAACATGATAAAAACATTAAACCTTAAAAAAAATTAAAAAACCATAAAAACATTAGAATCCCTAAAAAACCAAAAAACCCATAAAACAAAAAACTACAAAAACCCTTAAACACCGTAAAAAAGACTAGAACCCCAAAAAATTCATAAAAACCCAAAATCATAACAATCCTAAAAGTCCCTAAAAACCAAAAAATTAAAAAAACAGTAAAACATAGAAAAATTCTATGAAAATATTAAAAACATAAAAACACATAAAACTCCTAAAAACCTATAAAATTATAAAATCCCTTAACAAACATAAAAAACAATAACAAACCTTAAAAAACCTTAAAACCCCATAAAACCACTAAAAACCATTAAAACCCCAAAAACCCCTAATAAATTTATGAAAACACTATAATGAATAAAAATCATAGAAAGCCCTAAAAATCTTTAAAAATATAAAAAAACCTAGAAAAACAAAAAAACTCTAAGAAAATATAAAAAAACATAAATCCCATAAAACCTAAAAATGTTAAAAAAATCTAGAAATTCTTATAAAAACATTAAAACACTAAAAACCATAAATGACCACTAAAAACATTAAAAAACTCTAAAAATAGTAAAATCTCACTAAACCCTCTAAAACAATTTAAACCCCTAAAATCATTAAAAACTAATAAAATCCAATAAATATAAAAAAATGAATAAAAACCTTAAAAATCGCAAAATTCATAAAACCCTAAAACCCTAAAAACTGATAAAATACATAAAAACACTAAAAATAATAAAAATTATAAGGAAAGACTATAAATCCCAAAAAAAATTAAAAACCCCCAATTACGTAAAAACCCTAAGGAAACCATAAAATTATATAAACACATAAATCCCCTAAAAATCCAAAAAAAATGCTAAAAACCCTCACACCCCAAAAAACCCTTAAAATGTATAAAACCATCTAAAAACCTTAAAAACCCTAAAAACCCATAAAATCCTAAAACACACTACAAACTATAAAACCAAAAAAAATGTTATAAAACTCTAAAAAACATAAAAACCTTAAAAACTCTTTTAGAAACCCCCAAAACCCATAAAACCCCTAAAATCCATAAACCCCCCAAGATCCCTTAAAATAATAAATCCCAAAAAAATACAAGAAAGGAACTCAAAATCCCTAAAAATGTAAAAACCCTTGAAAACATTTTCGAAAACCTTACAATCCTTAAAACAGATTAAACCCCAAAAACCCTAAAAATTTTAAAACCCAAAAATATCCCTAAAACCCTAACAATATAAACTCCTCAAAATCCCTAAAAACTGTAACAAATCATAAAATACAAAAAAACCCAAAAATCAATAAAATGTAAAAAAACTATAAAAACCTTGAAAACCCCCTAAGAAAAACAAAAAAACAAAAAAACACTTAAACCCCCCAAAAAACATTAAATAATTTTAAAAATAAAAAACCCTGAAAGACCCTGAAACCTCTTCAAATCACTAAAAAGGAGAAACCCTAAAACCTTAAAAAATCGTTGTATGCCATAGAAACTCTTAAAATCCACTAAAAACTAAAAAAACCTTTATGACCCTAAAAAAATTTAAAAAACTAAAATATTAAAAACACTAAAAAAATCAAAAAAACCCCTCAAAACCCTAGAAAACCATAAAAATCGTGAAATTCCCTAAAAACCCTAAAAATTTAAAAACCACTAAAACACTAAATTTGGCATTGTGTGTCTTCTTTGTCTTTTTTTTTATTTTTCTTTTTTGGGGGTCTTTTGTGTCTTGGGTTGTAAGGGTTTTTTGGGTGTGGGTAGTTTGACCCCTCCCCCCCCCCTTGTCTGTTGTGTCTCCTTTTTTCTTTCTAATAAATTTGGGGGGGGGGGAATAGCCTGACCCTCGTATCTTCCTTGTCCTAAGTACAGAAAAAACCCTAAAACCTCTAAAACTCCTTAAAAACATAAAAAACCATAAAATCCCATAAAAAACTAAAAACATAATAAAAACTCTTATCCCCATTTAAAACCCTAAAAACATAAAAAACTATGAAAATCATAAAAAAATCAAAAAAAACCTAAAAAACCTTAAAAACACCCAAAATCCTAAATACCCCTTAAAATCCCAATAACCTAAAAATCCCTAAAAACGTAAATAACCTTAAAAAACCTATAATACTCTAAAAAATATTAAAATAATAAAAACACTTTGAACCCCTAAAAACATAAAAACAAAAAAACCCTAAAAACCCTAAAACCCTAAAAATCGTAAAATAAAAAAACCCCTAAAAATAATAAAAACACTAAAACCCCCAAAAAACATATGAAAAACCACTAAAAACTATAAATACCCCTTAAAACATTAAAAATTTTAAGAAAATATAAAATCTATAAAAACACTAAAAAACCCCCAAAAAACCAGAAACCATAAAACCCCTAAAAACACTAAAATATCAAAAAATACATAAAAACCCATAAAAATAATAAAAAAACCCAAAATATACTTTAAAACAAAAATGAACTTGAAAAACCCAAATAAAAACATAAAAAAATAAAAACACTTAAAACTTATAAGATCATTGAAAATGATAAAAATTATAAAAAACCTTAAAAACCCTAAAAACAACAAAATACCAAAAAACCCTAAAAACCAAAAAAAACCTAAAAAAATTTATGAATTGAAAAAAATTTAAAAATAACTAAAAATATAGAAGAACCGTAAGGAAATTATGAAATCCTAACCACAATTCAAACCCCTAAAAACCTAAAAAATCCTAAAACCTCAATAAAACCCTGGAAACCATAAAACACCTAAACACCTTACAAACCCCTAAAACCGATAAAAACCCTAAAAACCATGATAAAATATTAATCCCTTTAAAGCAATAAAACATTAAAAACTCTAAAAATCATAAAAACACTGAAAAATTGAAAATTCCCATAAAACCCAAAAAACCAAAAAACCCTAGAAACCCTAAAAAACATTTAAACTCCTCAAAATCCCTAAAAATCATAAAAAAGAAAAATCATAAAAATCCATTATAATCCATTAAAACATAAAAATGTGTAAAAATACTTAATGTCCCTAAGAAAAAATTAAACCCTAAAATTACATAAAACCCAAAAAAATGTAGAAAATGAATAATATCCTAAAACCCCTAAAAAATCCCAAAAACTCAAAAAACCATAAAAAATAATAAAAAAACCTAAAACCCATAAAGACCATATACAACCCCAAAAAACACTAAAAACCCATTATATGAAAAGGGTTAAAATATCTAAAAACCTTTAAAATCCAAAAAAACCCCTAAATACACATAAAAAACCAAATAACCCTTAAATCACTAAAAATACTAAAAACCATAAAAATCCTAAAATATTCATAAAAATATCTAAAAACATAAAAAACACTAAATACATTGAAAAAACCTTAAAAACATAAAAACCTAAAAATACTAAAAACTGCTAAAAACGTTAAAATAGTAAAAACTCAAAAAACTCAAATAAACCTGAAAACCATAAAAACCACTGAAGACCATAAGAAATTGAAAATACATAAAAACCATAACAAACACTAAAAAATATAAAAACCCATCAAACCCCAAATAATATTTAAATAATCTAAAATAATTAAAAACCCTAAAAAAACAAAACCCCCCAAAACCTCCTAAAAATGCAAAAAACATACCGACACTAAAAACTAAAGAAAGATTAAAAAATCCATAAAATCATAAAATACCCAAAAAATCTAGAAAACCCCTAAGAAAATAATAAAAAATATTGAAACACTTAAAACGACTAGAAACGTAAAAAATTATAAAAATCATTAAAAAAATCTAAAAACCCTCAAAACCCAAAAAACCCTCGAATTATATAAAAACCTCAAAACCCATAAAAAATTGTAGAAATTTCTAAAAGCGTGAAAAACCATATAAACATCGAAAAAACATTAATCAAACTTAAAAACCTAAAACACATAAAATCTCTAAAAAACCTATTTTTTTTAAAAAATCCCTAAAACACTAAAACCCAAACCCCCCTAAAAACCATAAAAGACACTAAAAACCCTAAAAATACAAAAAACTTCTAAAATATCTAAAAACCCATTAAATCCCTAAAAAATGTAAAAATTTTAAAAACACTTGAAAACCCTAAAAATTTTAAAAACCCTAAAAATCCAAAATATATAAAAAACCATAAAAAACTAAAAAACCATAAAAATCATAAAACCCTAAAAATCCCAAAAAATGAAAAAACTATAAAAACACTGAAAACCCTAAATAAATTCGTAAAAAACTAAAAATAATTAAAATTTTAAAAAACCTAGAAGCTCTAAAAATCATTAAAAAACATAAAAACAATAAACAGCCTTAAAACCCATCAAAATACCAGAACACCCTAAAAACATAAAAATTATAAAAAAGTGATAAAAATCCCTAAAAATGTAAAAACCCATAAAACCATGAAATTCCGTAAGAAAGCCTTAGAAACCTAAAAACACTTTAAACCACTAAGAAACCTAAAAATATCTAAAAAACCAAAATAACCCTAAACACCCATAAAAATAATATAACACCTGAAACCATAAATACCAAAAAACCATAAAAACCAAAAAACCATGAAAAACTCTAAAAAATCGTTAATCCACTAAAAATGTTTAAAAACTATGAAAACCCATAATAACCCTAATAATACAAAAATACCCTAAAAACTCTAATCCATGAAAACCCCAATAAACCACCCAACATCCCTAAAGAGAATAAAAACCCCTAAAAATCATTTGAAATCCATAAAAATACCTAAAAATGTAAAAAAACCATAATACTAGAAAAATGTAAGAAAAAAATAATTAAAACCCAAAACAACCTGAAAATTATAATACCCCTAAAACCCCCTAAAACCCCTATAAACTATGAAAATCCCTAAAAACATAAAAAACTAAAAATCCCTAAAAACATTAAAAAACCGCTAAAAACATTAAAAATGTTAAAAAACAATAAAACCCCATATGAACTCTAAAAACTCAAATGAAAACCTAATACACCCCAAACCATAATACCATAAAAAATCTAAAAAACATCAAAATCCCTAAATACACTAAAGGTACATAAAATATAAAAAACTCGAAAACCTGAAAAACACTAATACCCATAAAAACCACCAGTACAAAAAATATTATTAACATCACTATTTTCAGGTTGGGTTTTTAGAACCAATGTGAAAATCTCTAAAAATTGATTTATCATGTCAGTTATTATATAACCGATGTGAAAATCCATTTTGTTGATTTTTCACATCGGTTATATAATAACTGATGTGAAAAATATATTTCCCAGTCTTTTTCAAGTCAGATCTAATTAACTGACGTGAAAAATAAAATTTCTTGACTTTATCACGTTGGTTATTTACTAAAAAACATAAAAAATGTTTACAAACATGTATTTCATTTCCCAAGCTTCGATTTGACAGGTCACAAAGCACAAATGGAGTTACATATCAAAAGTTATGGGCATCAGAAATTGATCATCTCTAAACAAAGTCTTAGAGAAGACCAATTTCCGAAGGCCATAACTTTTAATCAATAACTCAATTTGAGAACAATGACCTATAAAATCAATGTTTTGAAAATGTAATACATGTTTGTTAACATTTTTCACATTGGTTATTAAATAACCAATGTGAAAAATATCTTTTAAGGTCAGTTATTAAATAACTGATGTGAAAATGTGATAAAAATTGAATCTTAACATCTGTAATTTAATAACAGATGATAAAAAGGTTTAGAAACATGTAATTAATTTTACAATATTCAATCTGATAGGTCACGGAGCTCAAACAGAGTTACAGATCAAAAGTTATGAGCATTGGAAGTTGATTATCTCTTAACAAAGTCTCAGGGAAGACCAATTTTTGAAGGCCATAATTTTTATTCAGTAACTCCGTTTGAGCTTCATGACCTATCAAATCAAAGCATGGGAAATGAACTAAATCTTTGTTAAAATTTTTCCAGTCTATTATTTAATAACTGATGTGAAAAATATAGTTTTACTTCGGTTATTAAATAAATGACATGAAAAAGTTATTAAAATTGATTTTTCACATCGGTTTGCTTCCTAAAATAATTAATACTGCGTTTTCATTTATCACCTAAATTAGATGTTTTCATAATAAAAATATCTTAATTTAACGATAATTTCTTTCAACCATCATCATTACTCCAATTAGACTCGTTTGATCATCAACGTGATTCAATTATTTCTTCTTTCCGCGATCTCGTCAAGGTATTTTTAATTGTTTATCCATGATTTATGGTTTTTTCGATTTTTTTATTAATTAATATACCATTTAATAAAAATTTCTTTCAACCATCATCATTCCACCAACTCAACTGGTTTGATCTTGCAAGTGAATCCACTATTTCTTCTTTCCGCGATCTCGTCAAGGTATTTGTAATTATTTTTTCACGATTTATATTTTTTATGAGGAGTTTTCTTAATTGATAAACGATTTAAGGATTATTATTTTATTATAATGATGTATAATTATTTATATCATGGTAAAACTACAAATCCTCCTTCAGATTATTAAATTTATTCTATTACAATGTTATAGTTGGCTCATTTGATCTTTCCTCGAAAAAAATTATATGAAACTTCTAATGGTTATAACTTTTCATCCGTAACTCTGTTTGAGCTCCACGACCTGTCAAATCAAAGATTAGAAAATTATCGACTAGATAGAAAATATATTTTAGGTCAGTTATTTTAAAATTTATGTAAAAATGGATGTTTAACGGAATTTCTAGAAGGTCTTTCAAGTTGGGTTTTTAAAAACTGACGTAAAAAATCATAAAAACTAATTTTGAATATCGTTTATTAAATAACCAACTTAAAAAATCATATTTTTTTAAGTTGCTCATAATAAAATTGCCCAAAACAAACGTTAAAAATCTAAAAACCCTGATGTAGAAAAAGGTTTTTGTACGAGTGAACCTTTAAATCTCGAAAAACCCAAAAAAAATCCTGAAAACCCACAATATTCTAAAAACCATTTAAACCCCTAAAACATTAAAAAATTGTAAAAAAAAATTAATCCCCTAAAAACTCAAAAATATTTATAAACTCCAAATAACAATAAAACACCTAAAATTGTAAAATTCTATTAAAACCCATAGAATCTTTACAACCATAAAAATAATAAAAATCATAAAAATCTCTAAAAATCTCTAAAAACAAAAAAACCCATAAAACCCTGAAAAAACCTAAGAAAACATTAAAAACACTTAAAATACCTAAAAACCTAAAAATACCGAAAACCCTAAAGATCCCAAAAACCCCCCAAACCCAAAAACCCTCAAAATCCATAAAAATCATAAAAACCATAAAATTTATAATAAATCCCTAAAATTATATAAAAACGTAACAATTCTTAAAACCTTTGAAACCCTTAGGAAAACCATAAAAACAAAAAATTTCTAAAAACATAAAAAACACTAAAAATGGACTAAAAATGCCCAAATTTTCCTAAAAACACCTAAAAATAATAAAATAACCAAAAAATATTTAAAACCCATAAAACCCAAAAAACTACTAAATACTCTAAAACCCCTTTAAACCCCTAAAACATTAGGAAACTCTAATAGGCCTTAAAAAATAAAAAAAACCCCTAAAACCCCCAAAAAATCATAAAACCCTAAAAAACCCATAACTCCATAAAACCCCTAAAAACCCCTAAAATCCCAAAATATAAAAAAAATAAAAAAATTGAACAAAATAACTAAAAACATAAATCACATAAAAATCAATAAAAAACAAAAAAACATAAAACCTTTAAATAAATAAAACCCTCAAAAACCTAAAGAATTCTACAAAAACCTAAAAATCTTTAAATATCCAAAATATAATGAAAACCATGAATCCTTAAAAATGTAAAAATCCCTAAAAACCATAAAAAACCGTAAATATCCAATAAAAATTTTAAAAAAACTTTACACCCCTAAAAAGTTAAAAACCTAAAAAACACTAAGAACATTAAAACTCCCAAAACCCCTAAAACTACAATAAAATCATAAAAACCGTAAAAATCAAAAGAATCCTAAAACCCTAAATATCCCTAAATACCCTAAAAACCATAAAAATACAAAAAAAACCTAATAATCCCTAAAAATTTAAAAAACCCTAAAAACCCCAAATCCCCTAAGAAAACCTTATAAAACTAAAAAACATAAACCACTAAAAACCTAAAAAATGTTAAAACCTAAAAAAGAACCATAAAACTATGAAAAACCCTAACACCCTTAAAATACCTAGATATCCTAAAACCGTAAATATTCTAAAAAGAGCAATAAATCCCTAAAAACATAAAAAATCAGGAAAAACATATGAAATCATTAAAAATATAAAAAATATTAAAACCCATAAAATAATAAAAATGGTAAGAACCCTAGAAAATGTTATAAATACACTAAAAACCGTAAAAATCCATAAAAACCATAAAACCCCTAAAAAACATAAAAATCCCTAAAAACCCACTGAAAAATCTAAACACCTTTAAAGTCCTAAAAATTTTTAAAACTATAAAAAACAAAAAACGCCTAATAATATCAAAAAACCTAAAACACCACAAAAACTCTAAAACATAAAAAACCCTAAAAAAGCCCATTAAATCCTCAAAATCCCTAAAACCCATAATACCCATAAATATCCTAAAATCCCTAAAAATACATTAAAACCCCCATAAAACCCCTAAAACCAAAGGGAAACCTTAAAATATAAAAACACTTAACATCCCTAAAAACATAAAAAATCATAAAAACATGAAAAACTCTAAAAACCTTTAGAATACAAAAATTAGTAAAACCCAGTAAAAACATTAAGAACCCCAAAAAACATAAAATATATAAAAACTAATAAAAACTCTAAAAAACATTACAATCACAAAGAAGGTGTTAAAATCTTTAAAATCCTTAATACCCCATAAAAACCCAATAAAAACACAAAAAACCTTAAAAACCGTGAAAACCATCAAAATCATAAAAAACATAAAAACCATAAGAATCCAAAAAATCCCTAAGAGTACTAAAAAAATATAAAAAACCCTACAAAATTTAAAAAATCTATGAAAAAAATTAAAAACATAAAAATATTTAAAACCCCTAAAAACTTAAAAACGATAAATGCCCTAAAATACCCTAAAATCCCTAAAAACCATAAAAACCCTAAAATCAAAAAAAGTACTTAAAAACACACATGGACAAACTAAAAACTTCAAAAACAATTTAAATACATAAAATCTTTAAAAAATATAAAAAATATTTAAACCCCTAAAACTCATAAAAAACCTGAAAACCCAAAAAACCCATAAAAAATCTAAAAACCCCCAAAACCATCAAAATCCCAAAAAACCCTAAAACCCAATAAGAATAATATAATATAGAAAACAATCTCTAAAAACTAGAAAACCAATAAACCCTTAAAACCCATAAGACATCCATAAACTTTTATAAACACTTAAGACCACTAAAACACAAAATACACTAAAAACCCTAAAACAATAAAATCCCTAAAACCCATAAAAACCAAAAAAACCATAACAAAATTAAAAAAGACTAAAAACCCATAAATCCCTAAAAAACCATTAAAAACCCTAAAACGTATTTAATCTCATAATAATGTTAATACCACTTAAAACATTAAAAACCCGAAAAACTAAAAAGATCCCTAAATGCCCCAAAACCCCAAAAAACCTTAAAACCCCTGAAAACCCCAGAAAATCCCTAGAAACCATAAAACCCTAAAAAATAATAATAAAACTAATAATGGAAAATACCATAAAAACACTAAATAAATCATAAGAAAACCTTAAAAACCTAAAAACACTTAAAACTCCTAAAAAACTCTAAAAATCCAATAAAACCTAAAAAACTCGAAAAACCCTCAAAATACCTAAAAACCTAAAATAGAATAAAAATCCTAAAAATCCATAAAAATATATAAAAACACAAACTCCCTAAAAACCCTAAAAACCCTTTGAAAACTTTAAAAACCTAAATGACTCAAAAAATCTAAAAACCTAAGAATTTATAATAACACAAAAAAATATTGACAACCTTAAACAACCTAAAAATCATAAAAATCCCTAAGACCATAAAAACCATTAAACCCATAAAAACTCAAAAAATCACTAAAACAGTATAAACCCTTTAAACCACTAAAAAAATTAAAAAACTCTAAAAATCCTTAATAACTCTAAAAAATAATAAAACCATAAATACCATAAAACCATAAACCCCTAAAAAACCTCAAAACCCTTCAAATCTTTGAAAACCCTAACATCCCATAAAAATCATAAAAAACACCAAAAAATCACAAATATTTTTAAAACCCCTAAAAACCCTGAAAACCGATAAGAAAACATTAAAACCCAAAAAACATAAAACCTAAAAAAACGTAAAAAAATATATAAATACTAAAAAACCATAAAAATCATAAAACCCTAAAACCGCTAAAAACCCTTAAAACCCTTTAATCCCCTAAAAACATTAAAAATCTAAAAACCATAAAAAAATATAAACTCAAATAAACCATAAAAACCCAAAAAACCCATTAAACACCCTAAAACCGTAAAAATACTAAAACAATCAAAATCCCTAAAAACCCAAACATACCATAAGAATCATAAAAAATCCATAAAAATATCAAGAATAGAAAGAAAACTAAAACCCTAAAACCCAAAAAAAATCAAATGAATCCAATACGATTTAAAACACCTAAAACCAAAAAAATAAAAAAACCCTTAAAACCCTAAAAATCCTAGAAAACCATTAAAAAATAAAAATCACTAAAACCCCTAAAAACCTATCAAAATCCCTAAAAATACCTAAAAACATAAAAACCCCTAGAAACCCTGAAAAATCCAAATAAAATCTTTAATACCTAAAAACACTAAAAACCCTAAAAAAATAAAAAAGATTAAAACCCTAAAAAATCTAAAAACCATAAAAAACACAAAACCATTAAAAACCCTAAAACATATAAAAAACTAAAAATCCAAAAAAATATATATAATAACAATTTTAACCCAAAAAAATCTTTGGAAACTCTAAAAAATCAAAATAAGCCCAAAAAAATAAATAAAACACTAAAAACCCAAAAAAACATAAAACCATAAAACATGAAAACCCTCAAATTCTATAAAATCAATAAAAACCATAAAAATACCTAAAAATGTGAAAACTGTTAAAAACCCTTAATCCATCAAGAATTTAGTAAAAAAAATAAAAACACTTAAAACCTCTGAAAAAACAAAAAAATGCAAAAATTCATAAAAAATGAAAGAGTCACTAAAAAAATAAAAACCATAAAACACCTAAAAAAAATAAAACCCCCTGAAACACATAGAAACCATAAAACCACTAAAAAAATATGATTTAAACCTCTAAAATGTTAAAAAAACTCAAAAAATATTTTAAAACCCTAAAAATCCCAAAAAAACCCAAAACACCATAAAAAATAAAAAACCATAAAAATCCCTAAAACATTAAAATTCCTTACAACCCCTAAACGAATGTACAAAATCCTAAAACCCCCTAAAAATAACTACAAAATAAAAAACATGAAAACTGTGAAAAAACCTAAGAAAGCCATATGACTCCAAAACACATTAAGCCCCTAAAAACCTAAAATGGTAACAACCATAAAAAAGCCTAAAATCCTTAAAAACCCCAAAAAATTAAAAAACACTAAAACTCCATAAAACCAAAAAACCAATAAAACTCTAAAAAGCTTTTAAATCCCTAAAAAACTACAAAAAACCTTAAAACCCATAAAAACCCAAAAAACCCAAAAAACCAAAATAACAAAAAAATCAAAAAAAACTCTAAAAACCCTCAAAAACCCTAAAAACCATAAAAAAACATAACAATCCAAAAAATCACAAAAAATACCAAATATCTTAAAAAATCTATTAAAAAGGAAAAACTGTGATATACAACTTGAGACCTGATATGAAGTATCCAAGGAACCTTGTTCAATGTTTGCGTGTTGCGAACCCAGAACACCTTGTAGTGGGTCATGTGCAATCACGCCCATTCCGCACTCCTCACCATGTTTCCCTTCAACCCCTATATGCCCAAGTGTGCCATGATACTCATGAAACCATAAGAAAAAAATGAAAACCCTAAAAAAATATAAAACACCTAAAAACCCAAAAAATCCAAAAAACCCTAAAAAACCCAAAATCCCTAAAACTCCCCAAAACCCTAAAAACCCTAAAGGTCCTTAAAAGGTATAAACATCCATAAAATAAATAAAAATACCAAAAAATGTAATTAAAACACTAAACAACCTAAAAAATATTGAAAAACCATAAAAACATAAAATCACATAAAATCCTAAAAAATGATAAAAATCCTAAAACCCCCTAAAACCATACAAACCATTAACCCCTAAAACCATACAAAACCTAAAAATGAAAAAATATCGTAAAAACTCATAAAAACTACTAATATCTCTAAAAACCCTTTTAACCTATAAAAATGTTAAAAGAACTCTAAAAACCCTTTAAACCCCAAACAACTCAAAAAAACTCTAAACCCCCCAAAATATATAAAAACCCCTAAAAATCATAAAAACTCTTAAAGACCCCTAAAATAGATAACAACATAAAAGAAAATTAAAATCCTAAAAAAATACCAAAAAATACATAAAAATATAAAAAACTCTATAAAACATGAAAACATATGAAAATCTTAAAACCCTAAAAACAGATAAAACCGATCAAAACCTAAAAAAAATTAAAAACCCTAAAAGCCCTTAATATCCCAATAAACCCATAAAAATCCCAAAAAATCCTAAAACTTGTAAAATCCCTAAAATGTAAAGAAACCCTTAAACCCCTATGAAAATATTAAAAGCATAAAAACATTTAAAAACCCTAAAAAATAATAAAAATTCTAACAACCCTAAAAGAACCAAAACCCCCACAATCCTCTAAAACACATGAAACCCCTAAAAACATAAATATTCATAAAACAAATACCCCCCTACAAAATCACCAAAAACACTAAAAACCCATAAACCCCTACAAAATCAAAACCCCCTAAAAACCTAAAAAAACAATCAAAACCCATAGAAACCTAAAAACACCAAAACCACTCAAAATCCCTAAAAACCATGTAGGGTATTGAAAAATACAAAAACGAGATTCTACCCAAATCCCCTAAGAATTGGGGAAAATAATCAAATAAGGTACACAAATATGACTGGTCTGCGAACCGGTCCAATGGAAGCACAGAGTAGTCAGGCCCCGTGAGGCACCCCCCTCCGCGAACCATTGTCATTCGCGAAATAGAGGCGGAGAGCCTCCGCGGTCGCGAGGCAGGATGGGCGCCAGTCCGATTCACCATCAAAAACCGCCCCAACCGCAGACCACGTCGACCGGTTCAAGCCACAACCACTTTCTTTCGCGGAATAGAGGCGTAACCCTCCGCAGCCGCAGAGCACTCCCTAAGTTCACCTTGCGGAGGGGGGGGGGGTGTTCACTACCCACCGTGAATCACGGATTGACCAAGTCAGCTGTGAACCGGGTATTTGTTTATGGGACTCTGCAAAAGGTTCCATATGGCCATAGATACATCCCTTTCCCCACTCTATAAAAGGGGACCAAGGGGGAAGGAAAAAGGGGGGAGATCGGAGAACTGGAATCGGATTTGGAGGGATTGGAGATTCGGAAGCAGATCGGTTGAAGGAAGGCTTCAGATTTCGCAAACAGCGAATTTTCCATCCGTGAACCACAGCAGGTATATGAATTAAAAAGGAATTGGAAAACGTATAATAATTTGGGGAAACACGAACCTAAAAATAACGAAAAAGGAGAACCGCGAACCATAACCCCTCCGCGGATCACTTCCCCACAGACCAAGGAATTTATGCCTCTTTTCCCATCCGTCGTACCGCGTAGCACTCTCCTATGCGGGTGAATCCCAGACCGACAAGCCCCCGATTGGAACCGCCCTTGGCTGCCACTGCCCGCCTGGAACCCTCCACGAACCACCCTAGTTCACGGATTGAACCTGAAGCCGCGAACCACCCTGGTTCATGGATTGGCCCCAAAGCCACGAACCACTCTGGTTCACGGGACGCCAATCAGTCCGTAGACCACCCTAGTTTGCAGACGGATTCTCCAGCCATTTGGCACTTCCCCGCGCGAAGGGCGCCACCACCCATACCTCTCGGTGGATCTCCAAATACTTCGGTGTTCTCATTTCCAGAGCAAGGTAAAATCCTTCCGATCCTGGCAAGTCCTCTACGACTCCCTCATTGGACTATTCATCGGCCCTGAGCCAAGGTCTCCACCGAAGCCACTGGATCCACATGGTGTAACTTTCAGGCGCATCAGCACGCCATTTTGATTTTTCATACCCAAGGTAAATAGGGGAAAAGGGGTTTCCCCGACCCTTGAGCAGATTCGTGATGCATTCATGGGTTCACATTCCCACGATAATGTGGAGCCTGAGCTCGGGAATCCCTTTTCTGCCCCTCCACTTGTTGAGGGTTCCTCGAAGATGGTAAAATAACCATTAGAAGGAAGCCCTCATGCACTATAAGAGGGGAGATAGGCACAGGAGCACCCCCTTTCCCTCTCCCGCTGGGCTTTGTCGCCCCGGGCATCCATCTCGGAGTAAGCCCCGACCCTCTGGGCCTCCTCAGAGTGTAAGCCCCAATTAATCATCCTGGGCCGCTCCATGCGTAAGCCCCACTCCGCTTCTCATGGATGCACCTTTTGCGACATGATCCTCTGGTCCCTGTTGCCTCTTGTTTCTCACACTGAGCATGACTCACGTGGGCTTAGAGTAAGCATCGACCACGACATCCTACCATGGGTCTCCTCAGAGTGTAAGCCACAATCCATCATTCTGGGCCTCCACAGAGTGTAAGCCCCAAGCCAAAGCGAAATACGGGGACTTTGATCCATGCCAAATCATGGTACATAGGAAGCCTCCATGAGGTTCAACCCCACCACTCGGTCGTTTATTCACATCGAGTTCCACCCTCATCCAGTATGACGTTAAACTGTATATATGAACTACATGGACTTTGATCCCTACCTCCTAATCAGGGTACGTAAGAAGTCCTCCTGAGGTTCAATCCCAACAACCAGTCGATCCGATCATCTCCATATCGGTTCACCGTTCCACCCCTAGTGCTGCCTCAAACTTGTTCCAACCCTTCGGGGTCATTAATCCAACGAGGGATGGTAAAACTCGAGCATAAATGATTCCGAACCCCTGCGTCCAGTTTACCATTTCCCACCAAGGTTAAATCCATGGATACTATGTTTGGGTATAAACCAAAGATTTGCGAACATGTGAATATGTCTTAAATCTATAAGAGAGTCCCAGAATTGGAAAAATCCCCCCAAAAAGGGTGTGATGAGCCCGACTTCCCATCCTCTCGACCAATGTGAGTTCTTAAGAGTTGCTGGTCATACCATCCAGCGAGCGCCTGCCTTTGGAAAGCAGGTCCATCAATCATTGGATATGGAGCTGTTGGGCGTTTCTTGGCCGAAAACCAGAACGAACCAAAAAATGGTGAACCTGACATGAATCTTTAACCAAACATGATGGATTCAACTTAATCCCACCCTGTGCCCCCCTATGCTCTAAAGGAGGGCCAAACAAGGTCATTAATTACACATGGGATTATGAGATGCTTCTTTGATGGGTTTTCTGCTTGTATCAGCTAAAATGTTTAGCAGGCACTACTTTCAAAACTCCCTTCGATCCAATGGCATCGCAAAGGAACTTCCAAGTGTGCGTTTCTAATGACGCAAGGACGAGACTT
Organism: Viscum album; assembly: GCA_963277665.1. NCBI lineage: Eukaryota > Viridiplantae > Streptophyta > Magnoliopsida > Santalales > Viscaceae > Viscum > Viscum album. The sequence continues at coordinate 1,960,610,219 of OY728127.1, forward strand.
CATCGACACCAGAGTACCCCGTCCCCCACCTAAACCCATAATAACATAAAAATTAATAAAAACCTTAAAAATTTGTAAAAATGATAAAATCCCAAAAAACACTAAATCCACCAAAAATATATTAATACGTTAAAATCCTTAAAACCATAAAACCCCAGAAAAATTATAAAACCCTTTATTCACCTAAAACGATAAAAAATAAAAAAAATGTTTAAACCCCTAAAAAACTGAAAAACCCTAAAAACTCAAAACAAAAAACAAAAAACAATAATAATCCAGAAAATTCCCTAAAACCTTGAAATACCAGAAAAATTTAAAAAAAACCAAATAACACCAAAAAAATAAAAAAACCTAAAAACCTAGAAACATTTAAAACAACTAAAACATAAAAATTGGTAACATCACTAAAATTCTTTAATAATCTAAAAAACCCTAAACCCTAAAAACCTAAAAAATGCCTAAAAACCCTAAAACCCCTAAAAACCATAAAAATCCTATAAATCAATAAAAATTTAAAAAATCATAAACCATGAATATCCCTAAGAAAAACTCAATAACCTATAAATAATAAAAACCCCTAAAAACCTAAAAAATCAAAAAAAAACCTAAAAAACAATACAACCCTAAAACCATAAAAACCCCTAAACACCATTTAAATCTAAAATCCCATAAAACCCCTAATAAACCATTTAAACTTTAAAAACCCATTAAACCCTTAAAAACTCTAAAAAATTTAAACCCTAAAAACATAAAAAGAAACTCTGAAAAAAATGAACAAAAACCATAAATACCCAAACAACTATAAAACCCATCTAAATCCCAAAAACCCCTAAAAATTGTAAAAAACCCTAAAATTTAAAATGAAATATTAAAAAAATTAAAAACCATGAAAACCCCTATGAAATATTTAAAACCCAAAAAACATTTAAAATCAAAAAAACTAAAAAGGATAAATCAATAAGAAACCCCAAAACCCCCAAAACCCCAAAAAACCCTCAAATCCCTAAAACTCTATAAAATTTTAAAAATTATAAAAATCATAAAAAATACCAAAAATTGATAAAGAAAACCTGAAAACCTCTAATAAATCCTTAAAAACATAAAAAAAATTAAAACCCCTAAATAACCTGAAAACACTAAAAACACTAAATACCTCTAAAAGAAAAAAACCCAAAAACCCCCTACAAACCATAAAATCCATAAAACCTTAAAAAAATAAAGTCTATAAAACCCCAAAACACTGAAAACTATAAAAACCTCTTAAAACTCCTAAAAATTTTTAAAAATAAAAAAAATCATAAAACACACAAAAACCTAAAAAACCCCTAAAAACACAAAAAAAACAAAAAAATAAAAAAACCCAAAAAAACTGGAAAAACACTTATTATTTCTAAAACCCTTAAAACCATAAAAATTATAAAAAAATAAAAAAATTTCTAAAAATGTAAAAATGCATAAAAACCTTGAAAACCCATAGGGAACCCTTAAAAAAATAAAAATAATTTAAACCCCTAAAATACCTAAAAAAATTTAAACCCATTAAAAATCCTAAAACCGTAAATAACTCTAAAAACCATCAAAATACCTAAAACCATAGAACACATAACAATCTTAAAAGACCCTAAAAATCCCTAAAAATGTAAAATACCCTAAAAACAATGAAAAACAAAAATAAATCATAAAAAACCTAATAACACGTAAAACCCCTAAAAAATAAATGATACACAAAAACCTTAAAATCCTAAAAGACCTAAAACCCTCTAAAAACCCCTATAAATTCCTTGAAAACAACAACACCTCTGAAAACCCATTAAAAAATTAAAAATATAAAAAAATAAACTAAAAACATTATAAAACTGTTTAAAACTATGAAAATCTTACAATTCCTTAAAAAACAAAAACAAAATCCCAAAAAAACCTAAAAATCCAAAAAATTGAGAAAAAACCCTAAAAACCAACAAAATACATGAATTCCTAAAAATCATAAAAATTCAAAAATTCCCAAAAATTCCTAAAAATATAAAAACCCAAAAAACCCCTAAAAATAGTATGTAAACCATAAAAATAAAATAAAAAACATAAAACCAATAAAAAATATAAAAAATGAAAAATACCATAAAAATCATAAAAAACTAAAAATCCATAAGAGCCCTCAAAATCCCAAAAAACCCACAAATATGATAAAAATCGTAAAAAATATATAATTCACTAAAAATGAAAAAAACCCTTAAAACTAGAAAAACCTTAATAAAACCTTAAAAACATAAAAATATAGAAAAGTTCTAAAATAATGAAAAAGGCTAAAAAACTGCAAAATCTTAAAAACTCTCTAACTCCTAAAAACCCTAAAAACACCTAAAATGTTTTAATCCCCTTGAAACACATAAAAAACAAAAAACCACTATAAATAATAAAAAACATTCAATATCCTAAAAACATTAAAGAAACAAAAAATTATTAAAACCCATAAAACAATGAAAAAATCCCTAAATCCAAAAAAACCCTTAAAACAAAAAAAACCCTTTAAAAGGCCTAAAACCCCTCAAAATTCTTGAAAACCCTAAAAAAAAAAATACTAAAAAATCCATACGAATATATAAAAACATAGAAACTATAAAAACCTTCAAAACCCTTAAGAAAACCATGAAAACCAAAAAACACTTAATGCCCTAAAATAGTAAAAATCTTAAAAAACCTAAAACCCTTAAACACATTAAACCCTAAAACCCTCAAAATCCCTACAAGCCATAATATTCCAAATACAATCCTAATAAAGTCCTAAAAATATTATAAACATAAAAAACCATTAAACCCAGAATAAACCAATGATATTATTGAAAACTAAAAAATGCATAAAACCCCTAAAAACAAAAAAAGGCCAAATATCATACAAAATCCTAAAAACCATAGAAACCCCTAAAAACCATAAAAATCACTAAAATAAATAAAAATCATAAAACCTTATAAAACTCTTAAAAACAACTAACAAAATCTACAAAATATTTATACACCTATAAATGTTGTAAACACTAAAAAACTATAAAACCCTAAAAATTAAAAAACCCCATAAAACCCTAAAAATCCTATTAAAACTCTAAAACCTAAAAACCATAAAAACCCTCAAACTTATAAAAAATATATAAACCATATAAATCTTAAACATACTTAATAATCCCAAATGTAATGAAACCTTAAGACCCCTAAAAGACAAACATAATTTTTTTTAAAAAAATCACATAAAATAATAACTAACATAAAAATGGTGAAACCCTATAAAACTCCAAAAAACCCTAAAATTCATAAAATCACCAAAAAACATTAAAGACCCCTAAACCCCATAAAACCATAAAAACCAATAAAAACTATAAAACCCATTTTAATTGCAAAAAATGTTAAAAATTCTAAACAATGTTAAAAACCCAAATAATACTAAACCCCTTAAAAATCCAAGATCCCCTCAGAATTCCTAAAACCCTAAAAACCATATAAATTGTAAAAAATCCCTAAAAATCCATAAAAACATAAAAACCATAAAAACTAAAAAACCCATAAGAAAACCATAAAATTATAAAAACACTAAATCACCATGAAAATCGTTAAAAACACTAATAACCACAAAACTATAAAACACCTAAGAAAGCCAAAAACAGCTCAAAATCACTAAAAACATAAAAAACATATCCTAAAAATACCTAAAAATTCATAAAGACAAAAAAAATGAAAAAGATGAAAATACTTGAAAACCCCTTTAAAACATAAAAATGCATAAAATCTTGAAGAAACCTAAAAAACATAAAACCATTAAACCCCTGAAACCCCCTAAACCCCTTAAAACCCCTAAAAACCCTAATAACTTTAAAAAAACATAATAACATAAAAACCCAACAAAAATCAATAAACCATTTAAACCCAAATAACATTTAAAAATATATAAAATATTAAAAACTGTCAAAAAAATAAAAAAACCCCCAAAACCAAAAAAAACATAAAAACCCTAAAATAACAAAAAACACTAACCCCCCCCCCCAAATTCCTAAAAACACTAAAAACCAATAAAATCCTAAAAAACCTAAAAACATGAAAACCACTAGGAAAACTGTAAAAACCTAAAAACAATGAAAAGCCCTAAAATCTTAAAAAATGATAAACAGACAAAGACCCCTAAAAACCTAAAAATTAAAACCGTAAAACCCCTACAATAATTAAAAAACCACAATCCCTTTAGGATAATAAAAACTATAATAATCCTTTAAACCCCAAAATCTATTAAAAACTCTAAAAACCTTAAAAACCGTAAAGCCCCAAAAAACCAAAAATAAAACCATAAAAACTGTAAAACCACTCAACATCTATAAAAACCATAAAATCAAAAAAAATCATATAAATTCCTAAAAACACATAAAAATGAAAAAAAATCTAAAACCCTAAAAAACACTAAGAATTCTTTAAAAACCTAAAACACAGAAAACCTATAAATACAAAATAAATGTAAAACCCATAAAAATCGTAAAAAGAATAATACTCTCAAAATACCTGAAACCCCTAAAATAGATAAAAATATTAAATCCCTAAAAATCCCTAAAAACAGAAAAAAAAACTTAAAATGTTAGAAAAACCCTATGAAAACTAAAGAAACATAAATAGAATTAAAACCCCTAAAAACATGAAAAATGCTAAAAATCCTATAATACTTTAAAAACCTGAAAACCAATAAGAACTATAGAAACCCAAAAAATTTTAAAAACACTAAAAACCCATAAAAACCTTAAAACCACTAAATAAATATAAAACCTTTTAAACCAATAAAATGTTAAAAAAATGATAAAAATCCTTAAAATCCAAAAATACTCAAAAAAACCCTAAAAACCAAAAAAACAAAAAAAAAACCCTAAAACCCCTAAAATCCAAAAAAATTCTTTAAAAAATCCAAATAAATACCTAAAAAATAAAATAATAAGAAAACCTTAAAAACCCCATGAAAACAGAAAAAATAAAAAATCTATTAAAACTCTTAAAAGGTAAAAATGCTAAAACTCCATAAAATAGTTATGAATTATAAAAACTATAATACCCATAAAAACCATAAAAACAATAGAAACCCATAAAAACCATAAAGACACTAAATATTTAAAACACCCTTTAAACCCCTAAAAATGTTAAAATACTTAAAAATCTAAAAAACCACTAAAAAACCAAAAAAACCCCCAAAAACCCAAAAAACTGATAAACACATAATAAAAACCTAATAACTTTCAAGGTCACTATGAACACAAATAACCATACAAATCCAAAAAAAATCCATAAAAATCCATAAAAACACAAAACCCACTAAAACACAAAAAACCCATAATAAAACATTAAAACCCATAGAAAACCATTAACCCCTAAAAAATATAGAAATTGTTAAAACCCCTAAAACCCTAAAATTCTAAAAACCCTAAAACCCACAAAAACCCTAAAAATAAAAATAAAAATAATCCAAAAAAATAGATACAAAATATATAAAAACATAAAAAAACAATAAAACAGTTAAAAACCCATAATAAAACCTTAAAATTCAACAAAACTCTTAAAACCCATAAAAAACCTAAAAATGAAAAAAAACCTAAAACCCCTAAATTCCCTAAAAAAACTAAAATCACAAAAACCTCTAAAACCATAAAAACCCCAAAAATCCATAGAAACCATAAAACCCACTAAAAACTCTAAAAACCCTTAAAACATTAAAATACTTTAAAAAGATTAAAACACTAAAAAATTCAAAGAAAAAAAACCCTAAAATCCTGAAAAACTATAAACCCATAAATCCCTAAAAATCTTAAAAGTCCCTAAACCCCCTAACAAAATTTAAAAATCCTAAGAAATACCTAGAATCCCAAAAAGCATATAAATCGCTAAAAACCCTAAAACCCCCAAAGGAATCTTGAAAAACTATAAAATACTTTAAACCACTAAAAATCTAAAAAATACTAAAAACCCTAAAATCCCAAAAAAAATCCAAAAAACCCAAAAAACCCTAAAACACTAAAACCCCTAAAATCCTAAAATCCATAAATGTCCCTAAAAACAAAAAAAACCCAAATACCCTAAAAACCATAAGAAAATAAAAAAGCATAAAAACACTTAAATCTCATAATAACCAAAAAAATGCTAAAAACCATACAAAAGACTCTAAAAACCAAAAAATACCTAAAAGAATAAAACCAGTAAAAATAGTAAACACCCCATAAAATTCCTAAAACCCACTAAAAACCCTAAAAAAACCTTTAAACCTAAAAATGTAATTAATGTCTAATAATCATACAATCCATAAAAAATGAAAAGCGTTAAAAAAACCAAACAACCATGAAATAACTAAATACCCAAACAACCATTAAAACCCTAAAAACATTAAAACCCCTCAAAATCCATAAAACCAAAAAACCTATAAAATGATAAAAAAACCACTAAAAATCCCTAAAAATGTTAAATACACTGAAATTCCCTAATAAAACCTTAAAAACATAAAAACAACAAAAACCCTAAAAACCTTGAAAAAAATTGTAAAACCCTAAAAAAAGAGACAACCCCAAAAAATTCCTAAAATCACTAAAATCTTAAAAACCCACAAAATCCCTAAAACACCTAAAAACCCTAAGGGCTATAAAATTCATATCAATCCCCTAACAATCCCTAAAATTAAAAAACACTAAAAAATATAAGAAAAAATGATAACTTAAAAACAATTAATACACATAAAAAATAAAAACTTCCCTAAAACCCCGAAAAACCCTATAAAGAACCCAAAAAACTCAAAAAACCACTAAAAATAATAAAAAAAATCTAAAAACTGTTAATTAAAAAGTCCTCTTTTGATTTTTATGTCTTGTTTTGGAAATCAAAAATCTAATCATAATTTTTTATCATACTAACTATGTTTATCGTACTGACTATGTTTATTGTACTGACTATGTTTATCATACTGACTATTATTATTGTACTGACTATGTTTATCATACTGACTATGTTTATCGTACTGACTATGTTTATCGTACTGAATATGTTTATTATACTAACTATGTTTATCATACTAACTATGTTTATCATGCTGACTAAATCATACTGACCCTGTTAATAGTACTGACTTTTGTGCATCATACTCACTTTGCATTATATCAATACATTGCACTATGTAATACAAATAGTACTCATTTTTTACTTATATCACAGGCATGTTTTTATCCTTTATCAAAACAAATGTTTTATATCAATTGTACTCATGATTATCATTTTCATATATCTTTTGTTTTAACCAAAACGATGTTGTGGAGTTAGTTATAAACTAATCAAAATGATGTGGTGTTTTCTATTTCAATATGACTGTTATAATGTCAGGTGTCCATGTCCCTCCAGGGTTTCTAGAGAAATATAACCAATTGAGGAAATATGACTGTTGGAACCTGAGTCCTATAAATAGGAGGTCATTTGATTCTGAGAACACAACTAAGAGACTTTGATCATTCTTTGCTTCTATCAAGTTCTAGAGAGAGATGCTATGACTTCTCCCTTGCTTTATAAAAAAGACTTGAAATTACAAAACATGAACAACTTGTTCTTAGTTATTGTATTTCAATAAGTGCATTGTTTTTATTTGTGCGACCGATTAGGTGATAACAATCGAGGGTTATTGAGGATAGGCAGGTGGTGCTACTGATCTTCGTATCAAGGGCATTCATGTGTTTCAAAGACAGAGGTACTGATTACCTGAAAAATTGAGGGCTTGCAGGGATAACAAGACAGGCGCTCTGATCACCGTATTGAGGGCTTGCGGGGATAGAAAGACAGATGTACCAATCATCATATCGAGGGCTTACCAAGGTGTTGGTAAGATAGACCTCTTATCTTAGGTGAAAGGATACCCATCTCTTTGGGATAAAATAATTTTAATACTTTTACATTTTCGATGCTGTTTGTATTATAAAGAAAATTGTATTGTTTCTTTTGTTCATTTCACATTCAATTATAATTATTTCAATTACAATTATATTGTTACATATTATATTAATAAATTCTATACGTTTTATGGTAGAATATTTCACTATTTTTTTACTCTGATTGTTGTATTCATTTAAAATAAAATTGATTTACATTACTTATAGTATTACATCTTATCATACCTTATATATCCAAGAAAATTGTGGTTAATTATTTTTTTTTGTGAATCTTATTAGTTTAAGATCATTTAAAATAATTTCATGAGTGATTAAACACAGTGTTTTTAAACCTCTAATTCACCCCCATCATGTATTGTTCCATATAATATACATATACATTTATATATCGATCCAACAATTAGTATCCAATAAAGTTTCCACTAATTTGTATTACTTGCTCTATTTTTTTATTAAATAATAATTGTGTTTTTATTACAAATTTATATTTTCAAATTACTACACTAACGTGTGGAGTGGAAAAGATTTTGTTTTATTAGATGGTAGAAATGAATATTGGATCAATTGAAAATCTAAATCCAACTAGACCACCTATCATTTATGGTGATGATTATGAGTACTGGAGAGATAAAATGAAGACATTTGTTATTAATACTGGTGTAGAAAATTTTATAATGCTTACTGGAGGTTACAAAATCCCTGACAAAGAAGTTAGTACTTTCACCAATCAAGAGAAGAAAGAATATCAACTGTATTACAAGGTACACAATACTTTATTGAGTTCTAGGATAAAGAATATATATAGTCAGTTATCATATTATGAAAAAACCAACTGTATTTGGAAGAAATTTGAAGTCACACATTTTGGTACATCTAAGGTTATGGAAAGAAGAAGAGCAATGATTCAAGTAGAGTACCATGGATTTATTTTTGATTATGGAGAGCCAGTATGTAAGGTGCAACAAAGATTTATGAAAATTTTCAACAGTTTAGAATCTATGGGAGAAAAAGGTCTTGATGATGAAGCTCTTGTAGATATGATTATTGATATAATGACAAAAAAATGGGAGTTAAAAAGGATAACTATTGATAAAAAGAGAAAAGTTTCTCAGATTACCCTTGATGATCTTTTTGGAACTCTTCTACAACACGAGACAAGAATGAAAAGAGATGTTGATTTCAGTAAGAAGAAAAATGGAAATGTAAGTGTAGATTTTACTACTACATCTAGATCTAAAACACCTAAAAGGATAACAAGATCCAAAGCTATGAAAGTTTTTATGTTATAATCAAGTGATTGTGATCACATAGATAATGAGTTTTCTAATATTGCTCGATGGATGAACAAGATTGTGGGAAAAAAAGACATTCAATACATATTGAAAAAGAAATATAGGAAGGATAAGAATGATTCAGAAGTAACTTGTTATGAATGCAAGATAGCAAGTCATATAAGACCTAATTGTCTTTTACTGAAAACAAAAGATATAAAGGAGAAACATTCTGAAAGAAATAAGAAAAAATATTACAGGACAAAGACAAATAAAGTCTTGAAGGCAAATGATTCCTGGAGTATAAGTGGTGTTGATTCATCATATGATTATTTAGAATATGAATCTTCAGGATAAATGAATATTGGACTTATATCCAGACTACCAATTGAAGTTCATTGTTTCATGGCTAAGGTACACAATGCTGAAGCTATTAAAAATGTATCCTTGAATGAAAATTATACTGATAATAAATATTATGAATCTTCAAATGATGAGTCTGCATCTTCAGAAGATAATGCATTACTTTCTTATGAATAAGTGTCTAGGTTTTCTAAACTACCTGATAATGAAAATTCTAAACTCAAGAAAAAGCTTGATAAAAAAATTCTAGAATTTATATTTTAACTAGAGGAGTATCAGATCTTTCCAATGATCTTGATATGAAAACTTCTAATTTTGAAAGTATTTTAAAACCCCTTGAGAAAGTCAAATCTGATAAAGATAAACTTTCTAAGGATCTTGAATATGCAATTTCTAAGAAAAATATTTTAGACACTAACTCTAGTTCTGAAAATAATATATTCAAGGATAAAAATATAGTTTTAAAACTAAATTTATAAATATTTTCTTTGAAGAAGTGTTTTTCAAACTTTACCTATGGCAAGGAAAACATTGATAAAATGTATTATCAAATATTACCATTAAGGAATCATTCTGGTTTTGTTTATACTCATTCTAAACTGTTTTTTAGTAATAACTATTTTGTTCCTCAAAGTAACCCATTTTGTACTAAGTGTTAATGTGGTGTACACTGAGAAATAAATTTTTCTCTTAATAGAACTCATTCTTAAGGATTTCATAAAGCTCATTTTACAAAACAAATGTGGATTCCTAAAATTCTTTTATCTAAACCTTCTGGATCCAAAAAAGTTTTGATTATAAAACACTAATTGTTTTTTAAGGAAAATAAGAAGTGTACCAACAACAAGATCAATTGGTACATGGATAGTGGTTGTTCTCGATACATGACCGGAAACAAAAATATCTTTAAAAAGATTATCGAAACAAAAGGTTAAAAAGCTACCTTCAGATATAATGCTCAAGGAAAGATTGTAGGAATATGTAATATTGTTTTTATTGGAAAAGTTTTAATTTCAAATGTTTTGTTTGCCAAAGGTCTTAAGCATAATCTCATCAGCATAAATCAGTTATGTGATGAATGATACCTTGTGAATTTTAGAAATGTTAAATGTTTAGTTTACAATTCAAGGATGAATTCATTCTATCTACCCATAGGCAAGAGAATGTATACACCATTAACTTAAAAGACCTTAGATGCCAAAATTTACCTTTCTTAAGTGAAATAGAAGACAAATCTTGGCTATGGAATAGAAGACTAGCACACTGCAACCTAATAAACCTTAGCAAAATTTCAATGAAAAGACTTGTAAAGTATTTACTGGATCTTAGATATGATTCTTCAAAGGTATGTGATCCTTGTCAATTTGGAAAGCAATATAACACTATATTTAAATCAATCAATGATGTTTCAACATCCAATGCATTACAGCTAGTGCACATGGATTTTTTTGGTCCTTCACAAACTGGAAACATTGGAGTAAAATACTATGTATTTGTTTTGGTTGGTGAAATTACTAGATTTACATGGGTTTATTTTCTATCAATGAAATCTGAACCATTTTTCTATTTCAAAATTTTCGGAGACCAAGTTAAAAATTAGAAAAACCTACCATTGATAACCATCCATAGTGATCATGGTGGTGAATTTAAAAATTCAGATTTTGAAACATATTGTAGTAGGAAAATTATTACTCACAAATTTTAGCTCTATGAACTCCCCAAAAAAATGGTGTTGTTGAGAGAAGAAATTTTATTCTTTAGTAAATGACAAGAAACATGTTGTGTAAATACTCAATTACTAAGCATTTTTGGGATGAAGCTGTTAGTACTACTTGTTATACTATAAATCATGTTTTAACTACAACTTTTCTTAATAAAACTCCTTATAAATTGTGGACTGGCCAAAAACCTATAGTTTCATACTTCAATTTTTTTGTAAGCAAAGTATTTATATTGAATAAAAAAGACAGTATATATAAATTTGAACCCAAATCAGATAAAGGAATATTTCTAGGATATTCTAAAACTTCTAAGGCATATAGAGTTTTCAACAAAAACTCATGTACAGTTGCAGAAACAGTGAATGTTAAATTTGATGAAACTAATCCCTTTGTTTATAAACAACCTCAACCTAAATCCTCAGATGTGTTTTCAAAAACTGATTATCCACTTGTGATAGATAATATTTCTAATTAGGAAATTTTTTAAGAAACTATTTCTGAAACTTTTAACCCAGAATATTTTCTACCATATGTTGATGAACATGTTTTAGAAAACCCAAATCTGTTTTTTCTTAGGAATCATCCCAGTGATAATATCATTGGTGATGAAAATAAACCTTTAGGAACCAGAAATTCCTTGAGAAATTAAATAGAACACCTTCCCTTTTTTTCAAAATTTGAACCTAAAAGTCCATGTGAGGCCTTAGGTGATGAAGATTTGATTAAAGAAATACAAGATGAACTAAATTAATTTGAAAGGAATCATGTCTGGATGTTATTTGAAAGACATAAAGAGACAACTGTAATTGGTGTAAAAGGGGTCTTAGAAATAAATGTGAAGATAATGGAATCATTGTAATAAATAAAGCAAGACTTGTTGCAAATGGCTATAATCAAAAATATGGAATGGACTATGAAGAAACATATGCTCCGGTAGCTGGACTTGAATCTATTCGTATTCTATTAGCCTTTATAGCATACTTTAATTTCAAATTATTTCAAATAGATGTTAAATGTGCTTTTCTAAATGGGTTTTTTCAAGAATAAGTTTTTGTTGAACAACCACCTAGTTTTATAGATTCAAAATTTCATAATCATGTTTTTAAACATACCAAAGCTTTATATGGCCTTAAACAAGCATGCAGAGCATGGTATGATAGACTTACATGATTTATTTTACAAAACAATTATGAAAAAGGTATAGAGAATCCAACCCTTTTTATAAAAATGGAAAATAAAAATGTTTATATTGTTCACATTTATGTTGATGATATAATATTTCGGTCAACTCAGAAATATATAACTGATTATTTTTTAAATTTAATGAAATATGAGTTTGAAATGAGTATGATGGGTGAGTTAACATTCTTTTTAGGTTTTAAAATTTCATAAAAATGATAAGGAACCTATATATCTCAACATAATTATATCAAAAATTTACTCAAAAAGTATGGATACGAAAATACTAAAAGTATTGGCACTCCAATTGGTATCTCAAATTCACTTGATCTTGATGAAAATGGGAAACCAATGGATAAAACAACATTTAGAGGTATGATAGGTAGTTTTTTATACATGACAGATAGTCAACCAAACTTAATTTTTTCCGTATGATTATGTTCAAGATACCAATCAAATCCAAAAGAGTCTCATTTAAAAGCTGTGAAAAAGATCTTTTGGTATTTAAAAGGAAATTTGGATTTATGTGTTTTCATTCTTATGGAAATGATTTTGTTTGGAAAATTTTTTCATATGCAGACTTTTTTGGTTGTAGAATGGATAGAAAGAGTACATCTGGAACATGTCATTTATTAGGAGATTCCTTAGTTTCTTGGTCATCCAAGAAACAACAATAAGTAGCACTTTACACTACTAAAGCTGAATATGTAGCAGCTGGAAGCTGTTGTGCTCAAGTATTGTGAATTCAACACAGAATCACTGACATTGGATTGATCTCTTCTGAAACTCAAATTCTATGTGATAATACTAGTGCCATAAACCTTAGTAAAAACCCAGCACAACACTCTCGTGAAAAACACATAGATATTAGGAATCACTTTCTTAGGGATCACACACTAAAATGAGATATTATTTTACAATTCATCATAATGCAATAAAACCTTGCTGAAATTTTTTCAAAACCATTATCTTCTGAGAGATTTGAGTTCATAAAACATAATCTAGGAATGATTACCCTAAGATAATCATTTATATCTACATGTTTTACATTTCTTCTTATATTTAACAACACCACTTAAAAGCGAGAGAAAATTTTCCATTGTTTCACTTGATGTATTTCTTAACATTTTTTTATGACTTTATCTGTTGATTTTCTATTCTATATTTTTGGTTTTTATCTTGACAGTTCAGTTATCATTTTTTCTTTCTGTTTATCATCATTTCATGCTGGTATACTTATTTATTTTATATCCATCATCACGTCAATCTATGGTAAAAAATTTGTTTTCCAACGGCTTGACAACCTATGGTAATGACTTTTTTTTCCATTGTCTTAACAACCTATGGTAATGACTTTTTTTTCCATCGACTTGACAACCTATGGTAATGAATTTTTATTATATCTGCTTGACAATCTATGGAAACAACATTATTTTCCATCGGGTTTACAACCTATGGAAATGACATTGTTTTCCATCATCTTGACAATCTATGATAACAACTTTGTTTTCCATCGACTTGACAACCTATGGTAATGAATTTGTTTTCCATAGGCTTGACAACCTAAGGTAATGAATTTTTTTTTCATTGGCTTCACAACCTCTGGTAATGACTTTGTTTTCCATCGGCTTGAAAACCTAAGGTAATGACTTTGATTTCCATCATTATCACAACCGATCGTATTCTTTTTCCTTCCTATGTATTCTTGTATTTTCTTTTTGTTATTGTATTACACTATGTTAATACTGTTAAACCAAGGATTTACTTAGAATCTATGACAGTTTCATTATTTCTTTATTTTGTTTTGTCTTTCTTATGTTTTATTGTTTCTCATTTTTTACCCCTTTAAATCCTAGATGTTGATTTATATATCTTCCAATCTATAACGTAGAAGATCAACGATTATCTTTCTTCACCTATAAATAGATCCCCCTCCCCAAACCCACACCAGTTTTTTTAGATTTCTTGGCGAAGCTCTGTCTCTTTGTTTTATGACTCCATACGATCTTCTTTTTGTTCCACCTAAATGTCTTAGTCCTTTTCCAACACTCCTACTGAAATTTTTTCGAAGAAATTTTCAGAGGAATATTTCTTCAGAGAAAGGTTAGTTTCTCAGGACTTCTTTAACATATATGATTCAACAAAAATATTATGATCAACTTTATTGTGTATGATAGAAAATTTTCAATGTCTATGAAAAAATTAGCTCAATTTATCAATGATTCAATGGAATGTGATTCTTTTTTTCCATCTCATAAACTACTAGAGGAAGTTGGTACATTTAATAGAGAAAGATCTGAAATATCGCTATTTATTATAAATGAAGAGAAAAGAAAAGTAGCACATTTATCTCCAGATAATAGGTTCGTGGTGCTTTGGATGCAAGGAATTATTATCCCAAGGAAATGGGATAGTGAAACCCTTAAATTTTTTGATATCTTTATGCTAGACTATCTTGTAAACATAAGAAAGGTAAATCTCATGGGGTAAAATTTTGGAACAATCAAGAATGTCAATTCAGGAGCGATCAAGTCTCATTTGATTATATATCCATCTATTCATAAAAAGTTCATTCTTGAGAGCTTAAAATTTTGTAATATTTCTCTAAAATGGAAGTTGAAAGAACAAATGCCTTCTTGGATAAGTATGAATACGCTAAAGAAGTTGTATGTATGTTTTGAATAAGATCCAAAGATTTTTGTTAAAGATGTAGAAGTTGAATCGACACCAAATCAATCAGAACCTACGCTAATCGAAGAAAATCCAACTGTTGTTGCTCCTAAAAAGACATATTATCAAATCAGTACTAAGATGAAGAAGAAAACAAAATACAAAAATGAGGTTATGTCCAAGTGGAGGAAAGATATAGAATAAAGAAAAGAAGGTGATCCTAAGTTTGGCCTTGATCCAACTGAAGCCTTAGCTAAGAAAATAGTCGTAGAAGATACTCTACAAGATGAGAAGAAAAAGAAGACTCTCTTGAAAGGGAAATATCAATATTTTTATGTCACTAAAATCTTGAAAGTATTTGAGTTGGCAAGTGATCAATTAACCGAAAAAGTGTAACAAGAATCATTTGTATAGAGTCTTCCAGAAAAAGAGAAAGGGAATCAGTTATTGAACGAAGTTCAGGAAGTTGAAGAAGTGGAAGAAGATTTTCTTTTGGAATTTCTTCATAGCACAAAAAAGAGTAAAGAATAATCTTTTTAAAAGAAAAGTCAATGTATTAAACAAGTTCCTCATGATGATCAAGCCCCAGCGAAATCCCTTGAAACTCTTTTAGGTATATTTCTTTCTCAAGTAAATCAAGGTGCTCAAACTTCTCATACCGAAAAATTAATTGTTATGAGTGACAATGTGGAAGAAGAAAGAAAGGAAAAATAGAAAGCAAAAGGAAAACAGCCAGTTGACACTCAAGTTGATCAAATGAGATGGATTCAAAAGATGAGGATACTGATTCAGAACACACAATTTCTCTCAAGATAAGTGATTACATTGTTCACGTGTTGAGGAGAATTGAAAAGACTGTTCCTTATTTCCCTAGAATTGAAGGGAAAATTGATTTCATCACATATAATCAAATGAAGATGTTTGGTTCTATAAGGGAACTCAGAAAGTGTGTATTGTCAATAGAAGATGATTTAAAAGTACTGTCTGAATGATCAGTTGTCCACAAGAAGGCCTACAATAAGATGACTAAATGGTCATAAAAAACAGAAATCTTAGTAAATGAACATGAGGTATCAATTGAATACTTAATGATTCTTTCAAATGATCTTGCTATTGCTTTTTACAAGCATGAAAAATAAACTTTTGAAAGGCTGAATCAGATGTCAAAAACTCATGGAGCCGATACTCCTTCAATAAAAGAGCTACAAGAGAGAATGAATGATTTCTGGTCAATGTTTTCGAAGGTTTCATATTTCAAAGATGAAATAGTTCTGTTGAAGAAGAAAAATTCTTTATTGTCTCAAGACAATAATAGTTTTCAAGACAGAATTGATACTCTTGAATAAGTAATCAGAGTTCAAGAAGAGACTATCAAGAATCATGATCAGATTTTTTCCGATCAATAAGAGCTTCTCAAATCCCAGGGAGATTCAATTTCAGAAGGCAAGAAAGAAATCAAGAAGATGAAAGTTGTTCTTCATGAGCTGATCACGTAAGAAAAAGAAAGAGAAAACAAATGAATTTTTTGGTTATATCTTTTTTTCATTAATCACTTGTCAAATTCTATAGATAACCTTAAAAACCTTATGGAACTCAAAACCCCTAAAAATGGTAAATAACCTAAAAACCCCAAATAACCTAAACACAAAAAAAAACTAAAAACCAAAATTACCCATAAAGACATTAAAAAACTGAAGAAACCCCTAAATCACCAAAACCCACTAAAAACTAAAAAACCATTAAACCCTCAAAAATTAAAATTCTAGAACACCTTTAAAACCCAAAAATAATAAAAAACCTTAAAACCAAAAAATACCATAAAACCCCTCAAAGTCCCTAAAAACACATAAAACCATTAAAACCTAATAAATCCTTAAAAATACAAACAAATTGAATAACCAAAAAACCATAAAAGGATATGAAATCCTTAAAAACAAAAAAAATCACCCCTAAAAATACAAAAAAACACTAAATACCCCCAATTAATCCTTAAATTCCTAAGACCCCTAAAACCTCAAACAACACCAAAGACCCTAAAAATCAAAAAAAATCCCAAATATAGCTAAAAACATAAAATAACTAATACAATAAGAAAATGTTAAAAACAAAAAAACACTGAAGACCCATAAAAAACCTAAAATACCATACAACATTAAAAATCCTAAAAATATCCTAAAAACAAAATATCCTAAAAACAAAAAAAACACTAAAAACCATAAAAAACATAAAAACCCTTAAACCACTAAAAATGTAAAAAACCCATTAAAAAACAAAAAACCCTAAAACCCACTAAAAAATCTAAAAAACATTTACATTCCTAAACAAATTGAAACACCCTAAATAAATATAAAACACGAAAACAACTAAAAACCCATAAATAAAACCAAAAACTTTTAAAGACCCTAAAAACCCTAAACCCATCAAAATCCCTAAAAACAATATAGAAATAAAAAACTTAAAAATCCATAAAAATTGATAAAAAAACCAAAAAAACCAAAAAAGGTAAAAACCCTAAGAAAACCACAAAACCTAAAAAATATTAAATCCCTTAAAAACTAAAAAATTATAAAATCCAAAAAAACCATTTAAATCCTTATAAACCATAGAATATCATAAAAATCCTAAAAACAACCATGAAAATTCCCTAAAAATGTAAAAAACCCTTAAAACCCAAAAAATAATAATTAAAACCTTAAAACGTAAAGATAATTAAAACCACTAAAATAAGAAAATGAAAAAAAACCAAAAATACCTTTAACCACCAAAAAATAGTAAAATCGCATAAAAACCATAAGACCCATGAATACATTAAAAACCCTAAAAATCCCTATAAACCCTAAAAATCACTAAATACTCTCAAAACCTTTCAAAACTATAAAAACATTAAATTTTTTACAATACCTAAAAACCCCTAAAAACCCTAAAAACCCCTAGAACCCAAAAAAAACTAAAAATCCTAAAAATCAATAATAATTCTAAAAATTCCTCAAAATACCTAAAAATGTAAAAAGCCCAAAAACCAGTGAAATTTTTTCTTAAAACATTAAAAACCTAAAAACTCTTTAAACCCCTAAAAACCTAAAAATTGCTAAAACCCAAAAAACATCAAAATACCAAAAAAACCCTAAAATATATAAAATACTAAAAAGAACTAAGATTCAATAAATAATTAAAATCCTAGAAACCCTGAAAACCCCTCAAAACCTTAAAATCCTAAAACACCTAATCCCCCAAAAACATGTATATGCTAAAAACCATAAAAACCCATCAAAACCTCTAAAACCCAGAAAGACCCCGAAAAGATATAAAAAACCTAAACCAACTAAAAACTCTACAATATAATTAAACCATTTAAATCGTAATAAAACTCAAAAAAACATTAAAAAATTTAAAAAATCAAAAATAAATCCATAAAAATTCATAAAAACAAAAAATCCCTTAAACCCCTTAAAACACAAAAAAACCCAAAAATCCCTAAAACCCCCTAAAAACCCAAAACATTTAAAAAATTCCTAAAAATACATAAAAATGTTAAAAACCCTAAAAACCATGAAAAAACATAAGAAAAACTTAAAAATACAAAAACACATAAAACCGTAAAACATAAAAATACTAAAAAACCTAAAAAACCCCTTAAAACCCATAAAAACGATAAAACTGTAAAAACTGTAAAAAAGTAAAAAAATCCCTTAGAATCACAAAAACAATAAATACACATAAATACCCTAAAAACCCCAACAAAAAACTTCAAAACGATAAAACACTTAAAACCCATAAAATATCTAAAAAAACTAAATACCCTAAAAATCCTAAAATCCCCTAAAACCCCTAAAAACATTTAAAACCCATTAAAACCCATGAAAACCTTAATTACCTTAAAAAAGAATAAAAAACATAAATAACACTAATAACACTAATAACCCTTTATACCACTAAAAATGTTAAAAAATATAAAAAACTATTAAAACCCAAGTAACACGGAACCAGGGCATGAGGACTCTGACTGTCAGAAGAAGTGGATGAAGGACAAAGGGATGGTCTCTAAAGTAATGAAGAAACCTCCTGGAATGCCAAGTAACACGGAAACAAGGCATCTCTTAGCTGTGGGAAACAATGTGGTGGCCAAATTTCCAGTTGGGATGACCCATGGAGGCATGGCAGATGCAGAGGCAGTGAGGGATGATAGGGCGTCTCCCTCCAAGGATTTTACTGCCCATACAATGCTTGAACCAACTGTTCCCTACATAAGATCAACTCAGGCCCAGGTTTCCTCAAATCAGCTTATGGTTGATAAGGAATAACACATTTGTTCGGATCCTAAGAAGGATGTGGAGAGTGGGGTTGTTCCCACTGGTGGTGGTTCTGTTCAGTCACAGCCGCCCCCTGCACAGATGGGATTGGATAGCCTTGATAATTCACCAGCCTCTGCAAGGATTCCACCTGGCTCGAACTTCTTGGCAAGAAAACGGGAATCCAGTGTTCCTATGGGGACTGTGGTAGTGCCACATGCAGTTAATAATGTGGAGGGTGCATCCAGTGGCCAACAGTCCGACTCTAGGATGGGTGATTCTGTGCAGCATGTTCCAGGAAAAGCAGAGTTATTGGCTGGCCACATTAGCGATATTGTCATCCCCAGTAATGTTGCATCACCATATCCTTCTCTCCCTCTAATTTTGGTGGATGGGAGTCCTGTGGATGCAGCTGCACTGGATCAGGAGGATGGAATCGTGCATGATGGTAGGGTGTGTACCATGATTTTTGGGGTGTTGGAGCATTCTGATGGTGGTCTCCAGGATATGAGTGGGAAGTTCACTCCGGTCGTCTCATGTAAGGCTGCAAGAAGTATTTACATGGGTGTCGAGCCTCCTTAAGGGCTTTGTTCCACCAATAGGTTCACCCCACTCTCTGGTAGCTTTTGGGATGATGATGGGGGTAATGAGAAAGGTCATTAAGAGGGGACCCATGGGAATTCTAACAGTAGCACTCCTGATGAGAAGCAGGTGGTTGGGAATGTGTCTGAACCCATGAAAAAGCCTGTTGGCAGGCCTCCTAAGAATAATTGCAGGAAAGGAAAAGGGAAAGAAATCGATCCCTCATCCAAGAAGAAACAACCTCCTCCTGGGGGTGGGAAAACCACTTCTTAATAAATATCATTTTCTAGAACTTTAGAGGGCTGGGAAATTTACCAACAACCCATGCCCTTAAGCAATTAATTTTAGCCAACAAAACAATTCTTCTTGGGATTGCAGAACATATGAATAGCTATGATAGCTGGAAGGGCCTTAATTGGCAGAAGTATGTATATTCTTTTATTTCCCATAAAAACATTGAGAGTGGTATGGAGACTCTTTGGGTTCTCAAGCATGATAATATTTAATTGTTATCCTTTGAGAGAAGACCTCAAGTCATCTCACTATGGATCTAGAATTATGACTCCATACATAAAATTTCTTTTGTATATTCCTCATGTGTTTAAACTTGGAGAAGGCAGCTATGGAGTGATATGATGAGAATCAGTGATGACACTCATTACAACTAGGTTGCGGTTGGTGATTTCAATATGGTTATGAGGCCAGATGAAAGTATTGGATCATCTTTCTTATGCATTATTGTAGAGGAATTCTCTTGTTGTATGGACCGTTTCAATCTAGTGGATCTCCCTATTGTGGGTGATCACTTCACATGGGGATGGTTCACCATCAATTGGAGGAAAGAAAGTAAATTAGATAGATGTTTCTTCCAAATCAATGATAGCAGTTCTTCAAGTGAGATATCTACAACTACTATCCCTATGTTCAATTCAGATCACAACCCCTTGATGATTCAAATCAGTGATAATAACCACAGGTCCTCTCCTTTGACTTTAAAATTCAACAATTCTTGGCTCACCATCCCTGGAAGCGGGGAAGTGGTTTTTAATGATGGAGTAGCACTTTTTATGGAAGCCCACACATTGTTGTGGTGGAAAAGATCAAATGAATAAAGAGTCTTATTAAGGAATGGAGTAATATCTCTTTCTCCAAACTCGATGATGACATCATGGCTACTGAATCCTAGCTTGCTCACTTTCAAATAAACAATCAGCAGCAACTCACCCCCTCTAGGGAGGAAATGCAGCTTCACTATGAGCTGGATGAGCTTTTGGATCTAAAAGAGAAGATGGTTAGAAATCAATTTTGTGTGGCCTGGCTCAAGGAAGTGGATAGGAATTCCAAATTATTTCATCTTCTTCACAGGGAGAAAAAATCCAAGAATGTTCTGAATGTCATCCGGATTAATGGGGCCTTCTTTTCATCTGAACATGAGATCTCCAATGATGTGGTTGGTCACCTCAAAGCACTTTACAATGATGGCGGGCCTAAGAAGACCCCTAGAATTTTTGGATCTATTGATCCTTGAATTAATGATCAGTATAATAAGCGTCTTTCTGATGCCCCGTTTGAGGAGGAAGTCAGGTCTGCTCTTTTTTCTCTGAATATGGATAGCACTCCTGGGCCAGATGGATTCAGTAATATGTTCCTCATATTCTATTGGGATATTTTACATGTGGAGGTCAATAATGCTTTCAGAGAGTTCTTTATATCCTACTCCATCCATCATGGAACTAATTCCAACTTCCTTTATTTATTGCCAAAGAAAGAGAATTCCATGGATATTGGGGACTTTTGTCCAGTGGCGATTGGAAACACTATTCCTAGGATAATAAGTAAAATTATGGCAATCAGACTGGGGAAAATTATTGGTGGGATAATTACCCCAATTCAATTTAGGTTTGTCCCAGTATGTAATATTCAGAGCTTCCTATATTCTACATCGGAGGGTATCAACATCATGAGGAAAGACTCTAAGTATGGAAGCTTTTCTATGAAGCTGGACATCTCAAAGGCATTTGATACGATCAAATGGAGGTTCATCTTTACTATTCTCAGCAGGTATGGCTTCTCCACCTCTTTTATAAAGCTGATCCATACTATCTTGTCCAGTTCCAGGATCTCTGTTCTTGTTCATGGATCCCCTAAGGGATTCTCTCATTGCTCTCATGGCGTCAGGCAAGGTGACCCGATTTCTAGCCTCCTCTTTGCTCTGGTTGAGGATTACCTTAGCAGATGCATGATTGATCTCATTCAGGCTGGTTTTAATGCTCTGATAAAAGCTGGGAAAGATCTTTATGTGCCAACTCATCTTCTATATGCGGATGACATTCTCTTTTTTGGGAAGGCTGATAGGTGTACCCTATCCTCAATTAAATCACTTCTTCAACATTATGAAGAGGTTAGGGGCAATCGTTTAATTGGAAAAATTCCTCTGTTATTTTTGGAAATGGGATTCCAGCCTCCAAGAAATGTAGAATTTTTATAAATCTTGGTGTCATGAGGGGTTCTCGCACTTTTGTGTACTCGGGGGGTTCCCATGTTCTGGGGGAAGGTGAAAAGTTGATACCTTGAGGGAATTTCACTCAAATTCACTCAGCAACTTGCAAGCAGGAAAGAAAAATGCTTATCCCAGGCAGGCATAATTTGCCTGATCAACTATATTATTACATCCATGTTTGTGCATGCTTTCTCCATTTATAGATGGCCTACAAGTCTCATCAAGAGCTTGCATGCAAAAATCAGAAACATCGCATGGAAGGGCTGCATGAATGAGAAGAAGCATGTATCTGTGGCATGGAAAGAATGAACAAAGCCCATAGAAATGGGTGGGCTGGGCATCAAGGACCTCAGTAAATTCAATGATGCCTTAATTGGTAAATTTACATGGAATATTTTCAACCCGCAAGACAGGAGTCTTGACTTCTTGAGGGAAAGGTTCACTTCCAAAGTATGTGATGAATTCCCTGGCTTCATTCTTCTTCGGTTTGGACCACAATCAGGGCCTACTATAGAACCATTATTTCTAACTCTAAATGGGTGGTCTTAAGGCATTCAGCTTTGAATTGTTGGAAGAACACATGGCTTGATCGTCCCATCTGTGAATCTATCCAGCACCCTCAGAATTTTCAGCATTGGTCCATCGCTGATCTCAATAATAACATGAGCGAGATTTAAATAATTCTGCCACAAAATATTATTGCACAAATAAAAATTTACAGCTTCATGGACATGGACTATATTATTTGGAATCCCAATATGGTTGGGCCGTTGAGTGTGAAGGAGTTTTACCGGTTTGAATGTGAGTAGGGAATTCAACCCCCTGATTGGATCTCTAAACTTCGGAGGCCCTTCATTCTTACTTCCAGCCACCTTCTACTGTGGAAAATTTGGAGAAATTGATTGCCCATTCAAGATCAGTTGAAAAGTGCTGGGTGGTGCTTGGCCTCTACTTGCCCGATATGTCTTCAGGGTGAGGAAAATCTGCAGCATATTTTTCTTAATTTTTGATTGGCTGCTGGTCTTTGGGAGTATTTCCAGGGTATTTTCTAGCTGAAAATATCCACGGACAGCACGATGTCTGCTCTTTTCAGCAGTGATGTCAGTTTGCAATGCATTCAATAGGTTTCCAAACTACTTCTTACTACTTCTATGACCCTTTCCGCTATTCTGTGGGCAGCCCAGAATAAATTGGTTTTTGATAATGCTCCATGCTGCCTTCGCACTGGTGTGGTGGCGATCTACAAAGCCGTCTTCATGGCGTCTCATATCCAAGATGCTACGATGGATAATGATGTTAATTATCTTATTTTGTTGAGAAATCTCAGAGTTTCTGGAAGATGCAGGAAACCAAGGGACTTTAAATTCATTCAGTGGATTCCACCAATCCCTGAATGGATAAAAGTCAATCTGGATGGTGCTGCTCTGGGTGCCCCTGGTCTCTCTGGTTGTGGTGGTGTTTTCCGGACATACAAAGGATTTCTTAAAGGATTATTTTATCCCTTCATTGGGAATGGGTGTGCATATGAAGTGGAGCTTTGGTCCATGACTAAGGTTGTCCAGTTTGCAGTTCACCTTAGGTGGAAGCAACTATGCATTGAATCTGACTCGATGTTGGCGGTGGAAGCCCTCAAAAGCAAAACAATGAAAATCCCATCGAGGCTCTTCCCACAATGGGTTGAGTGTCTGAGGACTTCTCAAGGTATGAAAATTATGGTCACACATGCATACAAGGAAGTAAACAAGGTGGCAGACATGCTCTCCAAGAAAGCAATTGAGGATGGATGTTCCATGTGGTCATTTGTAGCACCGGATTTTTGTACTCCCCTCGTGGACTCGGACATGAAGGGTAACTTTCATACTCGGTTGTGTAGATCCTCCCTGTAAAGCCTTGTACTTACTTTTTGTTAATAAATTTTGTGGGGCCGGGACACGCCTGGCCCCGAACCTGCTTTACCTAAAACCCCCTAAAACCCCTCAAAATACCTAAAATCCCTAAAAACTCTAAAAATCATAATAAAGCCCTAAAATCTCTAAATCATAAAATGTATAAAAAACCCAAAAATCCAATGAAACCCTAAAAATAATTAAAAACACTTAAAAGCACCCAGAAAAAATAAAATTCCCTAAAAACCCTAAAATCCCAAAAAACCTAAAAAACTGTTAAAATCCCTAAAAACCCTAAAAACCAAAAAATAAAATCCAAAAAGCCATAAAAGTTTCTAATAAATTAAAAACCCTAGAAATAATGAAAATACATAAGAAACCCTTAAAAACCAAAAAACCCTAAAAATACTTCAAAACCATAAAAGCCCAAAAAACCCTAAACCTCTAAAAACCATAAAAACCCATCAAACCTTTTAACCCTGTAAACACCATAAAAACCCTAGAAACCCACAAATTACTCTAGAAACATTTAATCTGATAAAAACAATAAAAACTATTAAAAATATTAAAACCATTAGAGAAATATATAATACCAGAAAACCCAAAAAACTATAAAACCCTAAAACCCTAAAAGCCACAAAATCTCTTAAAACTCTAAAAAACATAAACCTCATAATAAATTACTAAAAATACAAAAAATTAAAAAAACAAAAGAACATTGAAAATCATAAAAAAAACATTTAAAACATTTAAAACCCCTAAAAACCCAAAAAACAATAAAATTCTTTAAAAACTCGAAAACCATAAAAAACAAAAACCCCCATAAAATCCCTAAAATCCATAAAATCCCAAAAAATAAAAAAATCACAGAATAACGAAAAATATAAAAAACCATACAAACTATGAAAACCCCTCAGATAACCTGAAACCCAAAAAAACACTTATAAATCCTAAAAAACCTAAAACAACTAAAAACCCTAAAAATAACAAAAAAGACCTAAAAAATATGAAAAACCCACAAAATTCATAATATCCATAAAACCATAAAATCCATAAAACGCATAAAAAGACACTAAAATCTATAAAAACCCTTCAAACAAATAAAACATTAAAAAATGTAAAAACATTTAAACCCTAAAATTTGTCAGGAAACCTTAAACCCCCCCCCCCAAACCATAATGACAATAAAATACCATAAAACAATCAAAATCCATTAAACCCTAAAAATCAATAAGAATCCTCAAAAATCCCAAAAAAATAATTAAAAACATAAAAAATCCTAAAAACCCATAAACATATTAAGAAAACCATAAAATCCAAAACACTTAAAACCCCTAAAAACACAAAATTTCTAAATACCCGAAAAACAAAAAAATTGTAACAACAAAAAAAATATAAAAACCATAAATCCCTAAAAACATTAAAAAATCCAAAAAACCCAAAAAACAACTAAAATCACTAAAGAATCTAAAAACCATTAAATCCCCCAAAAACATTAAATGACATAAAAAACCCTTAAAAACATGAAAAATATCCTAAAAACCCAAAAAACGCAAAAAAAAATCCATAAAAGCCCTGAAAACCATTAAAACACCTCAGATTTCCTAAAAACCCTAAAAAGCAATAAATTTCTAAAATTGTGCTTATAATGTCTTAAAAGATTAAAAAGACCCTAAAATCCCAAAAAAGACCTAAGAAAAATATGACAACATTAAAATACTAAAACCCCTAAAACCAATAAAAAACATGCAAAAACTACAGAATCCCAAGAAATCATAAAAATTATAAAAATCATATAAATTATCTAAAAATTAAAGAAAATGTAAAAACCCGAACAAACCTGAAACCCCTAAGAAAGATTTAAAAACCTAAACAAAATGTAAAACCCGTAAAAAAATAAAAATTCTAAAACCCCCAAAAACTCTTTAAACCCCTAAGAACATTGAAAAACTCTAAAAACATTAAAGCCCTAAAAAATGTAGAAAACCATTGAACGACTAAAAAACCCAAAAAATTCATAAAAACAACAAAACCCTAAAACCCTCAAAATCCCTAAAAACCCTAAAGAACATAAAAAATACCAAAACCCCTATATATGAATAAAAATGTAAAGAACCCTAAAAATTGATGACCACTATGTAAATTTTAAAAACAAAAAAACAGTTAAAACCCCTAAAAAACTTTAAACGGTTAAAACATAAATAATCCCTAAACACCCAAAACTCCCTAAAAACCATAAAACTCTCCAAAATTGAAAAAACCCTAAAACCCATAAAAACCCTACAAAATCATGAGATACTTTAAAATCCTTTTAAACGCCTAAAGAAGTAAAAAAAAATCTAAAAAACACTAAAAACACTAAAAACTCCAAAAAATATTAGAACCCAAAAAAAATATAAAACCCCTACCAACCATAAAAACCATAAAATCCTCAAAATCCATAAAAAACCAATAAACCTATAAAATTAAAAAAAGGACTGAAAATCTATAAAAATGTAAAAAACAATAAAAATCTGGAAACACTATTAAAACCGTAAAACACAAAAACACTTAAAACCCCTAATAATTATAAAAAACTAAAAACTATACAAACCCTAAAAACCCTAAAACTGATAAAACCATGATAATCCCTAAAAACCCTAAAAAAACTCAAAATCCTTAAAAACACAAAAACCCTAATGCCCTCAAAATCCTTAAAAACCCCTAATACCCATAGAATTCCTATAAAATCCCTAAAAATTCCTATGAACATAAAAAGCACTAAGAACCTAGAAAAATCATAGAAAAACATAAAAACTTAAACCCACCTAAAACCCCTAAAAACATAAAAATGCTAAAACACCTAAATACCATAAAAATAAAAAAACCCATAAAAAACCCTAAGACTCTTAAAATACCTAAAACCCATAAAAATAAAAAAACCCTAAAACGAAATAAAACCCTAAGAACATAAGAAACATTTAAACCACTGGAAAACTCTAAGAAAGCCTTAATGACCTAAAAACATGCAAAACCCCAAGAAGATAAAAAACACTAAAACACCTAAAAATCCTAAAAAGACCCTAAAACCATTAAAAATAAAAAAACCCGTAGAACCATAAACCCTACAAGCTCATAAAAAGAGTAAAAAACACTAAAAACTCTAAGAAAGCTTTAAACCACAAAAAATGACAAAACTCTAAAAAACATTAAAACCCTAAAAACTTCATAAAATCCTAAAACCACCAATAACCCTAAAAACTCTTAAAGAAAATAATTCCTAATACCCATAAAAATTCCTAAAAAACATAAAAACCCATTAAAATCCCAAAAAACATTTATATCCATTAAATCCATGGAAACCCCTAAAAACACTGAAAACCCCTAAAAACCCAAAAAATCCTAAAATCCATAAAATTATCTAAAAAGTAAATAACCTAAAAACAATGAAAAATACAAATAAATCTATAAAAACATAAAATCACCTAAATCCCTAAAAACCAGAAAAATACTAAAAACCCTAAAAATCATAAAACCCCAAGAACCATAAAAACCACTAAAAACCATTAAAAACTCTAAAACCCTAAAAACCCACTAAAAACTCTAAAAACACCTTAAACACATAATTTTTTTTAAAAAATTCTAAAATTCTAAGAAACATTAAAAAACAAAAAAACCTTAGAACCCAAAAAAACCATAAAAACCATAAAAAATCTCAAAACTCTCAATATGCCTTCAACCCCTAAAATGCATAATAATTATAAAATAATATTTAAATATCCATAAAAATATAAAATCTCTAAAATCCATAGAAAATTCTAATATAACATAAAAACCTCAAAACACTTATAACCCATTAAAACATTAAAATCTCTAAAAACTCTAACAAAATCATAAAAACCATAAAAATAATTTAATCAATAAAAACTCCATAAAACCAACTAAAAAATTAAAAACCCTTTAAAACGTTTTAAATGTTAAAAAACTATGAAAAAAAATTAAACCCTTAAACACAAAAAAACCCTAAAATTTTAAAATAGAGAAAAAACACTATAACCACTAAAACCCCAAAACCCCTCAAAATCAAAAAACATTTAAAAACCTATAAAAATTGTAAAAACCCTAAAAAACCCTAAAAACCTTTAAGAAATCATTCATACAAAAAAACAATTAAAACGCCTAAAAATTCAAAAAATGAAAAAAACGTACGCCCCCAAATCCCTCAAAATCCCGAAAATTCCTAAAAACAAGAAAAACTAAAAAAATCCTAAAAATACTTAAAATCGAAAATACACACTAAATACCATAAAAACCACTATTAAAACATATAAATATAAAAAAAATACACAACCAAAAACCTATGAAATGATAAAAAACCGAAAAAACTTAAAATAACCCAAAAACCAAAAAACCCCCCTAAAACTACTAAAAACTATAAATCTCCTAAAAAAAAAAATATAAAAATACCACAAACCATTAAACCCCACTAAGAACTCTAAAAATACATTAAATTCCTAAAATGGTTAAAGAACCCTAAAAACCTTAAAACCCAAAAAAAACCAAGGAAACTACCTTAAAACCCAAAAAACCATAGAAAATGTAAAATCCCTAAAACCCCAAAAAAATCACTAAGATCCCTAAAAACCATAAAAATGTAAAAAATACCTAAATTCCTTAATACATAAAAACCCATAAAAACCCTATAAACCCTAAAAACACCGAATAAAACCCTAAAAAGATAAAAATTCTAAAAACCTAGAAAACCCTTAAATACCCCAAAATCCAAAAAAAACTAAAAACCCATAAAAAATCCATAACAATATAAAAAATGTAAAAACCCATAAAATCGTTGAAAACCCCTTAGATAAAAAAAATCATAAAACACATAAAACCGCTAAAAACCAAAAAAAAATTAAATACCCCCAAAACGATAAGAATACCCTAAAACCCCATAAAAACATAAAATACCTAACAACCATAAAACCCAAAAACATATAAAAACCATAAAAACCAATAAAAACTCTAAAAACTCTTTAAAACCCTATAAACTTAAAAATATCTCAAAAACCATAAAACCCATAAAAAGTCAATAAAACCCTAAAACCAAAAAAACCAAAAAACCTAAAATATCTCAAAATACCTAAAACCCTAAAAAACAAAAAAATCCTAAAAAATCCTTAAAAACCCATAAAACTTTTAAAAACCCTCAACACCATGAAAATCAATAAGTAACCTTTAAAAACTATGATACTTTTAAAAACCCTAATAAACGTAAAAAACACTAAATATAGTAAAACCCCTTAAAACCCTTTAAAACCTACCAAAATCACTAAAAACCCAAAAATTCATAAAAATCCTAAAAAACCCCCAAAAATTCCCAAAAAATGTAAAAAACCCCCAAACCCTCAAAAACTAATAAATCCAAAAAAATGTAAAAACAGTTAAAACCCATAAAAATTAAAAAAAGGTAAAAGCCAGAAAAACCCTACAAACCATAAAACCCTGAAAAAATCCCAAAAACCATTAAAACCCAAAAAACCCTAAAAACTGTAAAAAACGTAAAAAACCCAATAATCCCCTAAATAGTAATAAAACGTTTAAAACCCATAAAACCCCTAAAACATCCAATAAACCTAAATATAAAAAAAAATTAAATCACGAAAATGGATAAAAACCACAAAACCCCTCAAAATACATACAAATCCTAAAACCAATTAAAACCCTAAACAAGCAATAACTGAACCTAAAAAATACAAAACTCCTAAAAACACTGAAGACCCATTGGAAAACCATTAAAAACTAAAAACACTAAAACCCCTAAAAAATAAAAAATGCTAAAATCCTGAAAAGATTCTAAAATCATTTAAAATCCTAAAAACAAATAAAAACTCTTAAAACCTATAAAACCGCTTGTTTTTTTAAAAAAATCTAAAAAAATATAAAAAAATAATCACCCAAGAACCTAAAAAAATAAAGAAATCCTAAAACACCTAAAAACCCTTAAAAACTCAAAATCCCTAAAATCCATAAAATATTATAAAAATACTAAAAATTACTAGAAAATTTAAAAATAACTAAAAACTATGAAAACCCCTACGAATCCATAGAAAACGAAATAACAATTTAAACCCCTAAAAATATAAAAAATGATGATAACCATACAAACCCAAAAAATCCAAAAAAACAACCCGTCCCAATCTATAAAAACCATAATAAAATTAAAAAACCTAAAAAGTTCCTAAAATTACCTAAAAACATAAATACAATATAAAAACAGAAAAATCCTAAGAACCCCTTATGACTAAAACACCTAAAATCCATAAAAACATGAAAAACTCTAAAAACCCTAAAAATATACTAAAAACCCCTCAAAACCAAAAAACACCTTAAACCATAAAAATCCTAAAAACCTATAAAAACACTAAAAATCAATAAAACATTAAAACCCCTTGAAACCCTTTAAAACATTAAAATACTCTAAAAAACCTTATGACCCTTAAAACATTAAAAACACCTAAAACACAAAAAAACCATAAAAATCATAAAAACTCCTAAAATCAATAAAAGCATTAAAAACCCCAAAAACCTTGAAAAATCCTAATAAAACCATAAAAACATAAAAATAATTAATACCACTAAAAAACTAAAAAATTCTTAAACCACTAAAAACCCAAAAAATACCCAAAAAGCCAAAAAAATCCCATTAAAACCATAAAAACTAAAAAATTCTAAAAAAACAGTAAAACCCTTAAAAAACCAATACATTAATAAAAATAATAAAAAATGTTTAGTCCCTTAAATATGTTAAAAACTTTTAAAAATTAAAAATACTCTAAAAAATAAAAAAAACCCCAAAACCCCAAAAAAACCTAAACCCCTAAAATCCATAAAAATAAATAAAAACCGAGAAAATCCTTACACCCCTACAAAATTAAAAAACCTAAAAAATCCCTAAAAAACCTAAAAATTTAAAAATCATAAAGCGCTAAAAACACATAAGAAAAAAAACATAAAAACACAAACACCCCTAAAAGCATAAAAATAGTAAAAATAGAAGTAACCCATAAATCCATAAAACCTTCAATATCCGTAAAAACAATAAAACCCATAAAAATCCTCAAAAACCTAAAAATCTATAAAAATGTAAGAAACCATAAGAACCCAGAAAACCAATAATAAAATATTTAAAATGAAAAAACCCAAAAATCCTATAAAAACCTAAAAATACCAAAAATCATAAATAACATAAAAAGGAATCTAAAACTCTAAAAGGTGTAAAAAAATACAAAACTCTAAAAATCTAAATAAAACCTTAAATCCCATAAAACCCTAAAACTACTAAAAACTCTAAAAAACCCTTTAAACCCAAAAACATTAAAATACTCTAAAAGTCTGTAAAAACCCTAAAACATTCAATAAATCATAAAACAAAGAAATCTATAAAACAATAAAATACGTAAAAATTGAAAAACCACTAAAACTATCTAAAAACCTTAAAAACTATAGAAATCACAATAAAGATCTAAAAATCCTCAAATATGTTAAAAAACACAAAAACCTAGAGAAGTCCTATGGAAACCTTTGAAAACATAAACACTAAAACTGTTAGATAACCTAAAAGGATTAAAACCTAAAAAATCCATTAAAAACCCTAAAACCCCTCAAAATCAACCAAAATATTTCAAACCCATAAATATCATAAAAAATCCCTACAAATCCATAAAATATAAAAAATCCCAAAACCCTGAAAACCGCTATGAAAACATTAAACATATAAAAACACTTAAAACTGTGGACCCCGTAAAAATGATAAAATCCAAAAAACCCTAAATGGCCCTAATAATAATAAAACCACTAAAAACTATAAAACCCCATAAAAACATAAAAAACCTAAAAACCATAATACCTATAAGACTTTAAAACCCTCTAAAAACTCTAAAAACCCTTTAAACCTTAAAATCATAATAAATTTTAAAATAAAAAAAACCCTTAAAAATTCAAAAAAAACCTAAATACCCAAAAAACCAAAAAAAACCCATAAAAACCATAAAACTCAAATAACAATAAAAACCCATAAAACCCCTAAAATCCCAAAAAATCCAAAAAAATCCAAAAAATCGGGGAAAATAAACATAAAATTGAAAATATATAAAAACCCTAAAAATCCTTAGGAAAATCTTAAAACCCTAAAATACAAAAAACCCCAAAAAAACCTAAAAACCATTAAAAACACAAAATATGAAAAGAACCCCTTAAAATTATGAAATGCCCTAAAAATACCTAAAAACAATAAAAAAATATATAAATCCTAAAACATCCCGAAAACAAAAAGACCCCTAAAATTTCTGAAAACCCCTCTAAAACCCTTAAAATCCTAAAATGACATTAAACCCATAAAAACCCAAAAAAAATCTAAAAACCCTAAAAAAACCATAAAAATACCCAAAAACCCAAAAAATTTCCTAAACACGAAAAAACACCCAAAACCATTAAAACACTAAAACCCCATAAAAACCCAAAAATCCCCCACGAAACTCTAAACACACTTAAAAAAACTAAGAATAAAAAAACTCAAAAAACCACAAAAACCCCAAAAACAAAAAACTCCCAAATCCCCCCCCCCACCCAAAACACTCCATAAAACCCCAAAAAATCCTTGAAACCTCAAAATACCTAAAAACCCAAAAAACCATAAAAATACTAAAAACCCATAAGAATATAAAAAAAGATAAAAAACCCCCTAAAACCCTAATAAAACAATAAAATCCTAAAAAAACTTAAACACATAAAAAACAACAAAAATGCTAAAAACATTAAAACCACTAAAAACACTAAAAATCAATAGAAATCCTAAAAATCCAAAAAATCATAAAAACCCAAAAAATATGTAAAAATATAAAAAACATAAAACACCAATGACAAACATAAATACATAAAAATAATTAAAACCCTTAAAAATGTGAAAAAATCTAAAAACCTTAAAAGAACCGAAAAGGCCTAAATCCAATAGAAAATAAAAACACTAAAACCATCAATACCCCTAAAACACAAAAAAACCATAAAAACATTAAAAATTATAAAAATCCATTAAACCAATTAAAACAATAAACAATTACAAAAACATTAAAAACATTAAAAACTCAGAAAACCCTAAAAATCCCACAAACCAAAAAACCATAAAAACCCCAAAAAACCCCTAAAAATATTCAAAATCCAAAAAACCCTATAGAACTATAAAAATAAAAAATGAATCCTTAAAAACCTCTAAAAAATTAATGAATACTAAAAACCATGAAAACCCTAAGAAATCCATAAAAGCTATTAAAATAAAACCCCTAAAAATCTAAAAACCACTAAAACAAGAAAAAATCTGAAAAGAATAAAAAAACATATAAATAAGAAAAATAAAAAAGATCCCTATGATCCAAAAAATAAAAAAAAACCCAGAAAAAACCTAAGAAAACCATAAAAAATAACTTAAAACCCATAAAAAACCTACCAATTATAATTAACATAATTCCCTTAAAAATAGACAAAAAATCTTTAAACCCCATTAACCCTTAAACACAAGAAAAAAATAAAAAAAATAAAAACATAAAAAACTATAAAATCCCTAAAAACCAGTAAAAACACTAACCCTTGAAACCCTTAAAAATATTAAAAAACATAAAAAACCAAAAAAAACATATAAAACATAAAAAACCCTAAACCCAAAAAGCCCCATAAATCCCTAAAACCCCTAAAAACTCTTAAAAGTCCTAAAAAGGGGGAAAAATCATAAAACCTAAAAACCCTAAAAAGCCTAAAAAACCTGAATAAAACAATAAAATCTTAAAACACATAAAGCTACTACATATTGTAAAAATGATAAAAACTATAAAATCCCTAAAAATACTTGAAATCCCTAAAAACCTAAAAACCCATAAAAATAAAAAAATCCCTAAAACTAATAAAAATATAAAAAAACCAAAATCCCTGAAAAACCCATTGAAAACCTCAATATCCTAAAAACAGGTAATACACCTACAAATTTTAAATAATAAAAAAACCCTAAAAGAACCTAAAAAGTCCCAAAATACCCAACAACACCAATAAAAACAAAAAGACCCCTGGAAAACTGTAAAAAAATTTAAAAAACCTATCAAAAACATAAAAAACACACTATAAACTCTAAAAAACATTAATCCCCTTAAAATATTTAATAAACCATATAATCCATAAAACCCTAATAATTGAAATAAGACATAAAAACACAAAAACCCTAAAAAACCCTAAAATCCTTAATATCCATAAAAATTTTAAAAGAAAAAAAAATCCTTCTAAATCCCTAAAAACATTAAAATCACAAAAAACATTAAAACCCATTATAAGAACATAAAATCCTAAAAGTGATTAAAACCCCTAAAATACAAAAAAAATGATAAAAACACTTAAAACCCAAAAAATCCCAAAACACCTAAAACCCCCCATAATAATCCTAAAAAATACCCAAATATACATAAAAAATTAAAAAACCTAAAACCCCTAAAACCCCCAATGAAAACCATAAAAACAAAAAAAAACTAAACCCTCTAAAAATTGAAAAAATACAAGCAGTTCCAAAAAACCCTAATAGGATCCAAAAAACTAGAAAAACCATAAACCCCCTAAAAACCATAGAAAACCCCCCAAAAAATTAAAACACTAAAAACCCTTTAATCCCCTAAAAATATTAAATGACTCTAAAAACCATTAAAAACCCTAAAAATTTAAAAAACCCGTAAAGCCCAAAAAAACCAAAAAAACCCCTAAAACCCTAAAAAAGGAAAACCACTCAAAATACCTAAAACACATAAAATGATAAAAATACTTAATGAACCATATAATGTCTATAAAAACATAAAAACCCAAAAATCCATAAAAATAATAAACACCAAAAATCCTTAAAAAACCCTAAAAACCATAAAAACTGTAAAAATCATTAAAAACTATAAAAACCATACCCAAAACATTAATTAATAGAAAAACCATAAAACCCTATTAAAACTCAGAAAACCCTATAAAACCAAAATACCAAAAAAACCACTAAAACCCTAAAAACCTAAAACCCCAAAAAATCCAAAAATAAAACCATAATTCCCCATAGAAATCTGAAAAAATCCCTAAAAATAACAAAAGACGTAAAAAACACTAAACCAAGGAAAATCCCTAGGAGAACCTAAAAAGAATAAAAAAACATAAAACTCCTAAAAAACCTAAAAACCCTAAAAACATTAAAGACCCACAATATCCTT
Organism: Viscum album; assembly: GCA_963277665.1. NCBI lineage: Eukaryota > Viridiplantae > Streptophyta > Magnoliopsida > Santalales > Viscaceae > Viscum > Viscum album. Next base: position 1,960,645,863 of record OY728127.1, read on the forward strand.
CAAAACCCTAAAAATAATAAAAAACATAAAAAGGAAAAAAATCCCAAAAAAATCAAAATCCCAAAAAACTTTGAAAAAAATGATTGAAAACCATAAAAAAAATAAAACATTTAAAACAACAAATAAACATAAAAAATATAAAAACCCTAAATTAAAAAAAAGTCCCTAAAAACCCTAAAACCCATAAAATCCATAAAAACTGCAAAAAATCATAAAACCCACAAAAACCAATAAAAATTACAAAAAAACTGCAAAAACCCTTTAATCCTATAAAAATGTAAAAAAGGATAAAAAATCATAGAAGCCAAAAAAACTAAAAACATAACCACAAATACCCTAAAATACAAAAAATACCTAAAACAGTAAAAACCAAAAAAACCTTAAAGATCCTGAAAAATATCAAAAAACATAAAACACCTATATTACCAAAAAATACTAAAAACCATAAAACCCCTAAAGCACTTAAAACCCTAAAGAACCTTAAAAAACACAAATTCTCAAAAAAAACTCTTAAAACCCGATAAAAATCCTTAAAATAAAAAAAATCAAAAAAATGTAATAAACCCTAAAATCCCTTAATCATTAAGAAAACCATGAAAACCTAAAAACATATAAAACTCCTAAAAATCCTAATAAATATGAAAACCACTAAAAATTATTAAAAGACCCCAACATCCCTAAAACCTACTAAAAACATAAAAAACCCTAAAAACATTCAAAAAATCCTAAAACCGCATAAAAAACCTAAAACCCACTAAATAATTTAAACATAATTTAAACCCATATATATAGAAAAACACTTACAAAACCCCAAAACTGAGAGAATCCCATAAAACACAAAAAACCCTAAAATCCATAAAAAAAAATTAAAAACTAGAAAATCTTAAAATTACCAAAATACACTATAAACCCATACCAAGGCTTAAAAACCTTTAAAATTACCTAAACATCTGAAAAACTCTAAAAACCACGAAAAACCCAAAGAAACCCTAAAAACCTAAAATCAATTAAAACCCCAAAAATACATAAAAAATAAAAAAACATAAAAAACTGAAAAAACCATCCAAATCATTAAAAACAATTAAAAACCATAAAATACTAAAAAAATCCCCATAACTCCCTAAAACATAAAAAACCCTAAATCCCCTAAAAATTCCTAATAGTACCCTAAAAAAGTAAGTACACTTAAGTCCCATATTAACCAAAAAATTGTTAAAAACCCTAAAATCGCTAAAAGGCATTAAAACCCCATAAAAACCATGAAAACATATAAAAACATAAAAAATAAAAAAAACCATTAAAACACTAAAATAACTTTTAACCCCTATAAATGTTAATTTATTATAAAAACCCTTTATACCCATAAAATATAAAATTCCCCTAAAACCATAAAAAAATATCGTTATATCCCCAAAAACCCTTAAAATACATAAAAACATTAAAAATCATAAAACCCTAAAAAACATAAAAATATCTAGAAAGAATAAAAAAGACTAAAAAACTGAAAACCCCAATGAAAACCTCAAAATAATAAAAACACCTAAAACCCACAAAAAACCAATAAGCGCTAAAAACCATAAAAACCCCTAAAACCCAAAGAATACATTAAAACCGAAAAAATCCATCAAAACCATAAAAATCCAATAAAATCCCTAATATCCCTAAAAAAGTAAAAAACATGAAAATCCCTAATAATCCTATAGAAAACCTTAAAATTTCAATAATACTTAAAACCCCTAAAAAACCTATAAAATGCTAAAAACCCTTAATGACACTAAAACCCCTAAAAAATAAAACCTCATAAAAATATAAAACCCCATAAAACATTAAAAACATTCTAAAAACAATAAAACCATTTAAACCACTAAAACTGATAAAAAAATATAAAAAACGTTAAAAATCCAAAAAAAAGTAAAAAATTCTTAAAAAACTAAAAAAGCATAAATACGCTAAAAATAATAAAAAACCCAATAAACTCTAAGAAACCCTAAAAATCTTGAAAATCTAGAAATACCATAAATACATAAAATTCCTAAATATCCCATAAATCACTAAAAACCTAGAAAAGCCTAAAAACCTTGAAAAAACCCAAATAACATTAAAAGCCATTAAAATATTTAAAACCCCTAAAAAATAAAAAGGATAAAAACCCAAAAGAACCATAAAACCCATAAACCCCCAAACTATGAGAGATTTATTATATCATAAAAACCCTTTAAAAATCCAAAAACCCAATAAAACCCTTAAAACATTAAAATCACTACCCTAAAAATATTAAAAACCCAAAAAAACCACAAAAAACCTAAACCACATATAATCCCTAAAAAATGTAAAAACGATAATAATCTTAAATAAAACCTAAAAATTCCTAAAAATGCAAAAAACACAATAAAAACTTTAAAAACTATAGGAAATCATTAAAAACATAAAAAAACTCAAAACCCCTGAAAAAACATAAAATACCCTAAAACCCCCTTAAAATATTAAAAACCCTAAAAACTATAAAAATAACTAAAAACACTAAAAACCTATAAAAATACATAAAATATCTAAAATCCCCTAAAATCCTAAAATACCCATAAAACCCATAAAACCCCTTCGAAAATCATAGAAACCTAAAAACAAGTAAAATCCATAAAAACTTAAAAATCTAAAAACATTCATAACCCTAAAAACTATAAAACACCAAAAATACCACAGAAAACCCTAAAACCCCATAAAATCACAAAAAATACTAAAAACTCTAAAATACATCTAAAACCCTAAAAATATTTAAAAATTTAAATATTTTAAAAACTGTAAAATATTGAAAAAAACACCTAAAAACCCAAAAAAACCCTAAAAATGTCCAAATCCCAAAAAAACGTAAAAATTCATACAAATCATAGAAATTCAAAAAAAAATCCATAAAATTGTAAAAAACAAGAAAACCCTAAAAACCCAAAAGAATACCATAAAATCCTAAAAACACTAAATACCCCAAGATAACATAAAAAATTATAAAAATTGTAAAAACACTAAAAACCATCAATATCCCTGAAAACAATAATAAACCATAAAAATAATAAAAACCTAAAATCCCAAAAAATTGAAAAAATCCATATAACACAGAAAACTCTTAAGAAAACCTTAAAATCCAAAAACCATAACAATTACAAAAAATCCATATAAATCCTAAAAAATACCTAAAAATTATTAAAACGTAAAAAATATAAAACCCCTTAAAATCCTTAAGAAAACTATAAAAACCTAATACAAATAAAACCCCTAAAACCCATAAAGCCCCCTAAAACCTTAAAATCCCTACAATCATAAAAATCCTAAAAACCAATAAAAAATCTAAAAACCCAATAAAACACGAAAAATTTATAAACTCAAAAAACCATAAATCCATAAAAACTCAAAAAATCCCTAAAACCCAAATAAAACATAAAACCGTAAAAACCCAAAAAACACTCAAAATCCCAAAATACCCTAAAATTTCATAAAAAACCTAAAAATTAATAAAAAATACCTAATATGTAAAAATTACTAAACCCACTAAAAATCCTGAAGAAAACATTAAAAACAGAATAAAACTAAAAACCCCTAAAAACCTAAAATTTATTAAAACCCTAAAGAGGCCTACAACAATAGAAACCCAAAAATCCAAAAATCCCTATGAAAACCCTAAAAAATATAAAAGGTCTTGAAAACCCCTAAAATCCCTAGAAACATATAAATCCCTAAGAAATCCAAACCACCCATAATAAAACCATAAAACCCTAAAACACATAAAAACCTTAAATACCAAAAAATTCTAAAAATAATAAAAATCTTAAAAGACCCTTAAAACCAAAAACCCCAAAAAACAAATAAATCTCCTAAAAACATTAAAAAACCCCATAAATCCCTAGAAACAAATAAAATACACTAAAAATAATTTAAACCCCAAAAAACTTGAAAAAATATAAAAAATTTAAATCCTTAAAAAACTCTAAAAATCTATAAAAAAAACTAGTAATCCCTAAAACCCAAAAAACTCCTAAAACCCCTCAAAATCCCAAATATCCATAGAAAACCATAAAAATCTTAAAAAACCTAAAAACCCAGAAAACATGAAGAAAACTAAAAACCAAAATTCCAGTAAAAATTTATAAAAACATAAAAACACTTAAAACCCCCAAAAAACATAATAAACACTAAAAACCCTAAAACCCCCTATGATAGCTACAAACCATAAAACCATCAATCCCCAAATAATATGAAAAAAATATTGTAGTGTTATGAAAATTCCGCAAAGGAGAATGATGATCCCCTTTAACTCAAGGGAGATTCAACCCAATTTCCCCTCAAAAGGATTGGGAAAATGTGGATAATACTCAAGGATGGTGATGGATGAACCAGTTTAATTTTAGCGACGCACGACCGGTTCCGCGAAGCGTCCCTCCTCTTCGGACCGTTGTCGTTCGCGAGATGGAGTCGGAGATCCTCCACAGTCGCGAGGCGGGACAGGCGCCAACCCGGTTCACCATTCCGGACCGCCCCAGCCGCGAGCCGCGTCAGCTGGCCCAAACTACCTCTGCTGTCATTCGTGAAATGGAGGCATAACCCTTCGCGGCCTCGATGAACTCCCAGAGTTTGGTTCGTGGAGGAGAATTGTTTAATGCCCCGTGAATTTTGGATTGACCAAGTCATCTATGAACCAGGTTTTTGGTCATGGGCCTCCGCAAAAGGTGTGTCATGACCATAGATACATCCTTTTACCCACTCTATAAAAGGAGGTTTAAAAAGAAGAGGAGAACGGAGAGGACATCGGTCAGATTCAGGTGGAATGATTTTGAAAGAAGGCTTAGGATTTCAGAAGTTAGAGTTCCCGAACCAGAGCAGGTATGAACCTGGGAACAAACTAATAAGGAACCAAAAAAGCATAATAACTTGGTGAGCCGCGAACTTAAAATAACAAAAATAGAAAACCGCGAACCAGGGTCCCTCCGTGGATGTACTCCCTGTGGACCAGAGAGTTCATGCCTCTTTTCCAATCCACAGCACCACGTAGCACCCTCCTACGCTGGAAAAGCACCAACCGACGAGCCTCCAGCCGGTGCCGCCCTTGGCATCCGCTGCTCGCGTGGACCCCTCTGCTTACCAACCTTGTACACGAACTGAACCTGATGCCACAAACCCTCTTGGTTCGCGGGATTCAAATCAGTCTGCGGACCCTTTTGGTTCGCGGAAGGCCAATCAGTCTGTGGACCCTCCTGGTTAGCGGGCAACCAATCAATCCACGGACCATCCTGGTTCGCGAATGGCCAATCAGTCCACTTAGTACTTCACTACGTGAAGGGTTACACCACCCATACCCCTGTGTGGCCTGCCAAAACCTTCGGATTTCCCATTCCCTGAGGCCGATAAAATCCTTCCAATTCCAATCCGGCCTGATCCTTCGCAACCTCCTCATTGGCCTACTTAATAGCCCTGAGCAGAGGCCTCCACCAGAGCGACCAGATTTGTGTAGTGTAACCCTCAGGTGCATCAACGCGCCATTTTGAGTTCACATACCCATGGTATATAGGGGAAAATGGGTTGCCCCAACCCTTCTTCGGATTCCCAGAGCATGCATGGGTTCACATTTCCACGGTAATGCGGGGTATGAGCCCGAGAGCCCCCTTTCTACCTCTACTCGCCAGGATAGGGGACTATACACTTTGGCGGTCGGGCACTTCTCCCCTCCCCAGAGAGGGGGCGGCATAACCATCCTAAGGCAGCCGTCCTCATGCACCTTAGTACTTCCCCGGGGAACAAGAGAGGTGACGGGCACAAGAGAACCCCTTTCCCTCTCCCGTTGTGCTTTGTCTCCATGGGCGTCCATCCCGGAGTAAGCCCCAACTTTATGGGCCGCCCTCATGCATAAGTCCCACTCCACCCCTCACGGACGCACATTTCGCGATGTGATCGTCTTGTCCCTACTGCCTCTTATTTATCACACCGAGCATGACTCACATGGGCTTAGAGTAAGCATCGACCATGACATCCTCTTATGGGCCTCCTGAGAGTGTAATCCCCAATCCATCACTCTGGGATACCTTAGAGCATAAGTCCCAAGCCATTACAAACTACGTGGACTTTGATACTTGTCTCTTAGGCAGGATATGTAGGAAGCCTCCCTGAGGATCAAGGCCATCATCCACACCTTGGGCCTCCTCAGAGTGTAATCCCCAATCCATCACTCTAGGCTTCCTTAGAGCATAAGTCCCAATACATTAGGAACTACGTCGACTTTGATCCTTGTCTCTTAGGCACGGTATGTAGGAAGCCACCCAGAGGTTCAATCCCATCATCCACACCTTGGGCCTCCTCAGAGTTTAATCCATAATCCATCACTCTTTGCTGCCTCAGAACGTAAGTCCCAATCTATTACGAACTACGTGGACTTTGATCCTTGTCTCTTAGGCAGGGTACGTAGGAAGCCTCCCTGAGGCTCAAGCCCATCATCTACACCATGGGCCTTCTCAGAGTGTAAGCCCCAACCCATCACTCTTGGCTGCCTCAGAGCATAAGTCCCATGCCATTATGAACTACGTGGACTTTGATCCTTGTCTCTTAGGCAGGGTACATAGGAAGCCTCCCTGAGGTTCAATCCCATCATCCACACCTTGGGCCTCCTCAGAGTGTAAGCCCCAATCCATCACTCGGGGCTACCTCAGAGCGTAATTCCAAAGCCATTACGAACTACGTGGACTTTGATCCTTGTATCTTAGGCAGGGTATGTAGGAAGCCTCCTGGAGGTTTAACCCCATCATCCACAGCTTGGGCTTCCTCAGAGTGTAATCCCCAACCCATCACTCTGGGCTTCCTTAGAGCCTAAGTCCCAAGCCATTACGAACTACATGGACATTGATCCTTGTCTCTTTGGCAGGGTACGTAGGAAGCCTCCCTGAGGTTCAAGCCCATCATCCCCACCTTGGGCCTCCTTAGAGTGTAATCTCCAACCCATCACTCTGTTCTGACTCACCGCGTAATTCCCAAGAAATAATGAACTATGTGGACTTTGATCCTTGTCTCTTAGGAAGGGTACATAGGAAGCCTACCCGAGGTTCAAGCCCATCATCCACACCTTGGGCCTCCTTAGAGTGTAAGCCCCAATCCATCACTCTGGGCTGCCTCAGGGCGTAAGTCCCAACCATTACGAACTACATGGACTTTGATCCTTGTATCTTAGACACGGTACGTTGGAAGCCTCCCTGAGGATCAAGCCCATCATCCACACCTTGGGCCTTATCATAGTGTAATCCCCAATCCATCACTCTGGGCTGCCTCAAAGTGTAAGTCCCAAGCCATTACGAACTATGTGGACATTGATCCTTGTCTCTTAGGCATGGTACATTGGAATCCTCCCAGAGGATCAATCCCATCATCCATACCTTGGGCATCCTCAGAGTGTAAGCCCCAACCCATCACTCTGGGCTGCCTCAGAGCATCAGTCCCAAGCCATTATGAACTATGTGGACTTTAATCCTTGTCTCTTAGGTAGTGTACGTTGGAAGCCTCCAAGAGGTTCAAGCCCAAAAACTGGTCAATCCGACTATCTTCACATCGGTTCCCCGTACCAATCCCAGCACCGCCTCATTGAGTCCCCACTCCACGGGGTCAATAATTCAACGAGGGATGGTAAAACTCAGGACTAAATGATTTCGGACCCCTGTGTTTAGCTGACCATTTCCAACCAGGAGAAATCCGTGGATACTATGCTTGGGTATAAACCAAAGATTCGTGAACATATGAATACGTCTTAAATCTATAAGAGAGTCCCAGAAAGGCAATAATTCCCCCCAAAAGGGTGCGATGAGCCCGAATTCCCATCCTCTCGACCAATATGTGTTCTTAAGCGTTACTAGATAGACCATTCGGTGAACACCTACCTTTGGAAAGAAGGTCCATGTGTCATCGGATACGAAACCGTTGGGCGTTTCGAGACCGACCCGAAACAAAAATGGTGAACCCGACGTGAATCTTTAACCAAGCATGATGGATTTAACCTAATCTCAACTTGTTCCCCCTTTTACTCACAAGGCGGGCCAAGAAAGTTCATTAATTATGCCTGGGATCATGAGATGCTGCTTTGACGGGTTTGATGTTTGTATCTTTTAAAATGTTTTATAGGTACTATACAGAACTCCCTTCGATCCAATGGCATCATGAAGGAACTCGCAAGTGCGCACTTCAGGCTACGCGACGATCAGGAATCCTCGCCAATGGAGGACCCTGTCACCCACCCAGTGTCTTCAACACTGGGTCTCTGACGTGCTGATCTGAGAGTACCACGTGAACGGTACTCTCCCAACAGTGGAGGCGGCCATGCACACCCTTCAATCTTCCAGAATTCGCCGGTCGCCTACCCAGCAGCGGCCGCAAAGGCAGATCCAGACAACCCTTGTTGCTGTCTCCAACCGTTTCGGGAGTCTGTCCCTGGAACAGGACAATGCGTACCTCCCTTGTCTTAGGGAGGCAGATGAGGTCGACGTTGAGGAATTCATCCCTGCTGAACGGGGGTTCCTCTCCAAGGCCCCCACCGGAAGACATCGTCACAGTCATGCCGTGACTCAACATCCTCGCGCCGAGGAGGATGTCTCCCCAAGGATTCAGTCCCACGCTCCCCGAGCTCCGGCCCCTCAGATAGCCCAACGAGGGCGGAAAATGTACACTCAGGGACCGGTCATCACCCTCGTCCATGAGGAGGAGCTCTGATGCCAAGCCATGAAGACGTACCACGAACAGGCACCTACACCTCTTCGCTCCTCCCGAGCCCACCATCCAGACATGGCGGCATCATACGAGCCGACGCACATCCCCACCGAGCTCTGTCACGCCCACCGCTCATGCATGATGGCTCTTACCCGGCAGGAACCTCTCTCTACTCAGGGTCGTGAAGCCCACCAGCGTGACATGGTGGCGACCAGGCACATGTAGGACCAGCTCCTAACAGATGCTTCTAACACCCGCCATCCTGACATGGTAGCGATCGGCAAAGCCCGCCACCCAGATGTGGCGGCAATTAATAGGCGGGCACGTCTCCCCGCCAACAAAGGTCACCGACTCGATACAGTGGGAAACCAAGAAATGCAGGGCCAGCTCCCTGTGGATGAAGTAAAGTCCACCACCCCGATGTGGCGGCAAACAGAGAGATAAACCGGCGTATCCCAGTATAGGGGCAGATTCATTTACCTGCCCTGAAATAGAAGAATTGTCACTACCCACTGACCACCGAAGGACCGGAGTAGGATATTCCTACTCTGATACCGGAATGGGCCTTCATACCTGTTCCATCAAATGATGTCTCTCTGCATATTCAGGAAATAATGGAGGAGCAGGTATCGATCCCAGATCATATCTTGCAGACTTTCCAGAAAAACCCTAAAAACCCATTGTAATCCTAAAAACTCATCAAAAACAAAAAACCCAAGAAAACCTAAAATTCCTAAAAACCCTTAAAACATTAAAACCCCTAAAAAACATTAATAACACAAAAAAGAAAAAAACCCACAAAACCATAAATGACAAAAAAATTATAACTATAAAAATAATAAAAAAATATAAACTAAAAAACTATATAAATGTTTGATAACCCTATAAATCCTCAAAATCTCTAAATACCCTAAAAACCCTACAAATAATAAATGTCCTTAAAATCCATAAAAAATAAAAACCCATAAAAATCCAAAAAACCCCAAAATACCCTTCAAAACCTAAAAATCTAAAAAAACCACAATGTCTCAAAGGAACACAAAAAATACATGAAAATCAAAAAAATATCTCTAAAAATTCTAAAAAACATAAAAACACATAAAAGCCTCAAAAAACACCAACGAAACCCATAACAACATAAAAATATATGAAATCCATAAGAACCTAAAAAACATTGAAACCCCCAAAATCCCTAAAAATCCCTAAAAATCATAAAACCCCAAAAAATAATAAAAACCCCTAAAACCACTCAACATCGTAAAAATATTTTAAACCTCTAAAATTGTTAAAAAACTATAAAAACTATAAAACATACAAAAATATAAAAAAATACTAACCAATAAAACCCCCTAAAATCCCATGAAACCCCCATCAAATTCCATAAAACCCTAAAAACAACAATAATTCTATAAAATCACAAAAAAATCCCTAAAAACCTAAAAAAACTTAAAATTCTAAAAACCATAAGAAATCCATAAAAACATAAAACAGTTAAAACCCCTAAAAATCTATATACATAAATTCCATATATATATATATATATATATTCCTTGAATCAAATCCTAAAAAACATTGTAAACCCTAAAAGATTACAAACCTCTAAAATCCCCTAAAATCCATTAAAAACCCTAAATACATTAAAAACCCCTAATATCCCATGAAAACCATAAAACGAACTAAAAATGCTAAAACCCCTTTAAACCCTTAAAATGTAAAATAATTTAAAATAAATTAACAGCCTAAAAATATAAAAACCCTTAAAACCACCTAAAAAACCATAAAACCCTAAAAACAATAAAAAAACCCATAAAAACCTTCAAAATCCATAAAGAACCAAAAGACCCTTAAAAACTAAAAAACCCTAAAATAAACAAAAAAAATCATAAAACCCAAAAAACCTTAAAAAAATCTAAACACCCTAATACAAAAAAACCAAAAAATGCTCAAAATCCCTAAAATGAAAAAAAATCCCTAAAAATCCTTAAAATTACCCTAAAATATCTAAAAATAAATAAAAAATAAAAATCAATAAAAAACGTAAAACCCCTAAGAAAATCATAAAAATGAAAAAAACACTTAGAACACCTAAAAAACGAAGAACAATAAAAACCTAAAAACCCTAAAAGACAGTAAACCACTAATTATCCCCAAAACTAGAAAGCACCATAAAACCTAAAAGTCCCTAAAAATCGAAAAAACCCTAAACCAACACTATACACTCTAAAACCCTTAAAAATGTTAAAAAATTCAGATAATAATAAAATACTAAAAAACTCAATAAAGACAATTGAACCCAAAATAACCATAAAAAACAAAAAAACCCTAAAAATCCTAAAACCCTAAAAGTCTGAAAAACCCAAAAATCCAAAAATAAAAGCCGAAAAATTACTTAAAATCCCAAAATATGTAAAAATACCTAAAATACTTACAGACTTAAAGAAAATATTAAAAACATAAAGCACCTAAACCTCTAAAATACCAACAAAACTCAAAAAAACCCTAAAAAATGCTAAAATACCTAATAACCCTTAAAACCATAAAAACCATAAATAAATTAAACTGCCCATATAAATCCAAAAAAACACCTAAAACCCATAAAATCTCAAAAAAAACTCTTTAAACTGCTAAAAACAATTAAATACTATAAAAACATTTAAAACCGTAAAACTCAAAAAAAACCTAAAACCTCAAATAACTATAAAAAATCCAAAAACCAAAACAACCCCTGAAAACATAATAATGGTAAAAATCCTATGAAAAAAAAACCTAATAAATAAAAAACCTAAAAACCTGAAAACCCATATAAAAACATGAAATCCTAAAAACTCTTAAAACCGCTAAAACCCTAACACCCTAAGAATACTAAAAACTATAAAATACTAAAATCCTTAAAAACCATAAACCCCTAAAAACACATAAATATCCTAGACCCCAATGAAAACTCTAGAAACACTTTAATCCTACAAAAAATGTCAAAAAACACTAAAACCCCCATAAAAATATCAAAAACCCTAAAACAAAAAAAACCAAAAAGACCCTAAAACCCTAAAACCCTAAAAACTGTTAAAACCCACAAAACCCTAAAACCCATAAAAAACTAAAAATACATAAACAACAAACAAACACTAAATATCTTTAAAAAACCGTAAAAACATAAAAATTCATAAAACCACTAAACACAAGAAAACTGTAAAAACTGAAAAAATTAAAAAAAAAAAATAATCATAAATATCCATAAAAATCCCAAATAACATAAAAAATGAAAAAAATAAAAACATTAAAAATAAATAGAAAAAAAAAGAAACACTTAAAACCCCAAAAAAACTAATAACCCTAAAATTTTAAAAACCCCAAAAATACTCAAAATACTGTGAAACGCAAAAAAAACGAAAAACCTAAAAAATCCACAAAAATAATAAAATAACTAAAAACTATTAAAGCCCTTTAAACCAAAAAATATTTTAAAAAACATATAGAAAACATAAAATAAAATAAAAAACTAAAACAAACACCATAAAAATACAAAAAACAATAAAAACTAATAAAACAAACAAAATCCCTAAAAATACTAAAAAACCATAAAAATCCAAAAAATCCCTAAAAACCTTTATATATGTGAAAAAACTAAAAACACTGAAAAAAATTCAAGAAAACATAAAAATAATATTACACTTAAAACCCATAAAAAACCTATAAAATCAAAATAAAACCCTAAAAACATAAAAACCCTAAAAATAATTAAACCCCTAAAAACCATAAAAACCACATAAAACCCACTAAAACTATAAAAAACATTTACACACTAAAAATTTTAATTACCCAATAAAAAATTAATACCCTTAAAAACTAAAAAACCTCTACCCCCCCACCCCCAAAAGCCACAAAACCCCAAAATCCCGAAAACCTAAACATCCCTAAAAACCCTAAAAATCAGAAATATCATTAAAAATTATTAAATATCCCTAAAAATAAAACCCCCTAAAAACCATAAAAACAATGAAAACCACTAAAAAATATAAAATTGAAAAACACATAAAACACATAAAACCTAAAAAATAATAAAAACCCTATGAATGATAAATGCTAAAAAAACAGAAAATATTGTAAAATTGAAAAAAAAACCCCTAAACCCATCAAAATCAGGAAAAATAATCAAAAATTCAAAAAAAAACCCCAAGAAAACTTGAGTATCCCTCAAAACACATTAAAACATTAATACAAATAAAACCCAAAAAATACCCTAAAAAATACCATAAACCATAAAAAACTAAATACCCTAAAACACTTAAAACCAATAATTACCCATAAACCACATAAAATACAAAACCCCATATTAAACTCTATAATACCATTAAAACTGTAATAATGTTAAAAACTATAAAAGTCTATAAAAAACCTAAAAAATAAAAAAACCCAAAAACCCAAAAAGACCATAAACACCCTAACAAAGGCTAAACACCCCAAAAATCCTTAAAAACCCATAAAATCCAATAAAAACCCTAAATGTTTGTAAAAATTAAAAAAAACCCTAAAAACCCTAAAAAACCCCCCAAAACACTAAAATATATAAAATCCCCTAAAAACCATTAAAACAATAAAATCCATAAAACTGTAAAAACCACTAAAATCACTAAAAAAACCTTTAAACCCTTAAAATGATATAAAACTTTTAAATATTTGAAAACCCGAAAAAAATATAAAAAGTGTAGAAATCCAAAAAACCCATAGAACCCTAAAACACTAAAACCTTAAAAATTCTGAAAATTCCTAAAAAGTTAAATATGATAAAATTATAATAAAATCCCTGAAAACCCATAAATGTAAAAAATTGTTAAAACCCTAAAAAACAGTAATAAAAATTTAAAAACTATATAACACCTAAATCTCCTAAAAACATAAAAATGATAAAATCCACAAAAACCTAAAAATAAAAAAAAGACCCTAAATCCCATCAAAATACAAAAAGCCCTAAAAACTATAAAATCCATAAAAAGCCATAAAAACCCTAAAATCACAAAAACTACTAAAAACCTAGAAAAATTGTATGAAAATCATTAAAATTCAACAAACACTTAAAACCCCTAAAAACCCATTAACACATAAAATCTCTAAAAAACATAAGTATCCATAGAAATTCTAAAAGAGCCCTAAAAACCCCATAAAATAGAAATAAATGAAAACCTCTAAGAAAAACATAAAAACCAAAATCACATAAAACCCCTAAAAACTGTACAAATGAAAAATATCGTTCAAATCCACAAAACACCCTAAAACAAAAGACCCATAAAACCCATAAAAACCCATAAAATAATAAAAACACCAAAAATCCCATAAAAACCCTAAAACACAGTAAATCGATAAAAACCAAAAAAATTCTAAAAATATGAAAACTGTAAAATAATAAAAACTAAAATAGATCCCTAAAATCCCAAAATATTAATAAAACACTAGAAACACTAAAAATCCCTAAGAACCCTCAAAATTTGGAAGGACCATTAAACCATAAAATCCTAATAATTCCAAAACGCCTAAAAACATAAAAAACCTTGAAAATGTCAAATCCAAATAATGTGAAAAAACATAAAACATGAGAAAACCCCTAAAACCCTATAAAATGTAAGGACTCTTCAAACTATAAACCCCTACAAAAAATTAAAAACCTATAAAAATCATTAAAACCCTAAAAACCTAATAAATCACTAAAAAATATATAATCACTTTAGTCCCCTAAAAACATTTAAAATCTCTAAAAAATTAAAAAACCCTACAAACTCAATAAACTCAAAACCCCCCAAAATATATAAATCCAGAAAATAGAAAATATCCCTAAAAACCTAAAAAACCATAATGTCCTAAAAAATTCTTAAAATAAAAAAACATGTAAAAAATAATAAAAAACCATAAAACCCTAAAAATCCTTTAAAACCATAAAACACCTAAAACAGCATAAAACCCCAAAAACCCCATTAAAAAAATCAAAAAACCCATTAAACCCCTAAAAATATTAAAAAACTCTGGAAATATTTTCATAACCCTAAAAAATAAAATCTTCCCTAAAACCACAAGAAAACTATAAAACCCCTAAAATAAAAAAACATAAAACCCCATAAAAACCAAAAAAAATAAAAAACAATAAAAATCCTTAAAATCTTTAAAAATCCTTAAAATATAAAAAACCCGAAAAACTTAAAAACCCCTAAGAAATTATTAAAAACCAAATACACTTAAAACCACCAGAAAAAAATACAAAAAATAATAAAAAGAACCAAAATCCCCAAAATCCCCCTAAAAACCATAAGAATCCCTAAAACCCCCAAAAAATATAGAAAAACGAAAAGCATTATAATTATGTTAAACCCTGAAAAATGTTAAAAACTATAAAATATCATAAAACCCATAAATACTAAAAATCCCTAAAAACCTAAACATCCATAAAAACTAAAAAAACATTTAAAACCCTCAAAATCACTAAAACCATAAAAAAAATATTTAAAATCCTAAAAAATCAATAAAAATCTCTTAAAATGTAAGAAACCCTAATAAGATTAATATCCTAGGAAACCCATAAAAACCTAATAAAAAATTACCCTAAAAACCAAAATATTTATAAAAACCCTAAAAATCCAAAAAATCCTTAATAACCATAAATAAACCGAAAAAAACATAAAAAACCATAAACCATAAAAACACATGACACCCTAAGAAACACCAAAAAACTATAGAAAATCATTTAATGCACAAAAAACATTAAAAACTCAAAAAAAACATAAAAACCTTAAGAAATATAGAAAAAACTCTAAAACCTCAATGAAGCCTTAAAAACCAAAAAAATAAAAAAAATCAATAAAAAACCCAAAAAAACATAAAAACCCAAAAACCCTATTAAAATCCATAACAAATTTAAACATTACAAGAACCATGTAATCCCATGAGAAAAAAAATAAAAATCTAAGAACACTTAAATCCCATAATAAATCCAAAAATTATAATAACCGTAGAAAACCATAAAATAGTAAAAAGCCTAAAAACCCTCAAAATCCCTAAACACCCTAAAAACCTATAAATATACTAAAAGGATATGAAAATCTCAAAAAACATAAAAGTATTAAAAACACTAAAATACCTTAATAAAACCTTAAAAACATAAAAACACTTAAAACACCTAAAAAACTAAAAAAACCTAAAACCACTAAAAACCCTAAAAACCATGAAAGAGCCTAAAACCTTCAAAATCCATAAAAAAACTAAAACCCCATAAAAATCCCAAAAAAATCTGAAAAATTTAAAAACCCCAAAACAATGAAAACACTTATAAAACACTTAAAAATATAAAAACACTTTAAAAACCAAATTAAACTGAAAAATAAAAAATTACTAAAAAACCCTAAAATTACCCTAGAAACCTCAAAATAACTAAACACAATAAAAACCCCTAAAACACATTATTACTAAAAAATCACACATAAATATAAAAACCCTTTAAACCACTAAAAATGATAAAAACACTTAAAAATTCAGAACCCTTAAAAACTAAAATAACCCTAAAAACCTTAAAATCCCATAAAATTCTTAAAATCCCTAAAACCATAAAAATCCTAAAAAATCACCAAATATAGAAAAACATACAAACCCTTAATAAAAACATAAAAAACTTAAAAGACATAAAAACCCTATAAACCTAAAAATTATAAAACCCATATAAAATATTAAAAACCAGAAAATCCCGAAAAAAAACAAAAAACCAAAAAACCAAAAAACCCCTAAAACATTAAAAAACCAAAAAAACCATAAAAAAAAATCCCACAAACAAACATAAAACCCTTTAAATCACTAAAAATATTAAAAAAACACTAAAACCCCTAAAATTAAAAAAATCATAAAAACATAAAAACACATAAAACCCATAATAACATTACAACCCACAAAATCCAAAAAACCCCAAATAACCATAAAAATCCTAAAAAATCCAAACAAACACCTAAAAATATAAGAACCTCTAAAAACCCTTAAAAAACATAAGAAAGCCTTATAAACATAAAAAACCATAAAAGCCCTAAAAACCATAAAAACCCTGAAAACCTTTAAAACCCCTAAAACATTCAAAACCCCTAAAAACCCATAAATTCAAAAACCATTAGAAAATATAAAAACCCTTTCAACCCTTAAAAACATTAAAAAACAACAAAATGTCAAAAAAAAATAAAGAACTAAAAACCCTAAAACCCATAAGAAACAGAAAACCCTAGAACCTATAAATACCCTAATAACCCCCAAAAATCATTAAAAAACAAAAAACAATAAAAATCCGAAAAAATACAAAAAAATCCTTAAAAGTGTAGAAACCGAAAAAATACTGAAAAACCTCTAAAAACCATAAAAACCAAAAATCATTTAAACATTATGAAAACTAAAAATCACTAAAAATTATAAAACACTAAATCCCCCAAACCCGTGAAAATCAATAAAAACCCTAAAAACTATACAAATCATAAAAAATCCATAAAAATACATAAAAACATAAAAAACCCTAAAAATCATGAAAAACACTAAGAAAACCTTAAATATTTAAAACACCTAAAACCACTAAAAATCCATAAAAATGCTGAAACCCCTAAAAGACCAAGAAGAATACTATAAAAATCATAAAAACCTTAAAACCCATAAATACCATAAAACCCTAAAACCCACTAAAACTCTAAAAACACTTAAAATCCCTAAAAACATTAAAAACTCTAAAAATCATTAAAAATAATAAAAACTCAAAAAACACTAAAACATGCAAAAAATATAAAAACCCTAAAACCCTAAAAGGCATAAAAACCGTCAAATACCTAACAACCCTAAAAATCTCTAAAAAGGTAATTTTTTTAAAACTATGACAACCCCTAAAAATCATAACATAAAATCACATAAAACCCCTAAAAACCTAAAAATAATGAAAAACCTAAAAAACCATAAAGCTACTAAAAACCATAAAACCCCTAAAACACCTAAATACCCTTAAAACCCAAAAAAAACCCAATAAACCACTAATAAACCAAAAAACCCACTAAACCCCAAAAACGATAAAAACTCTAAAAACCTCAAAACCCATAAAAAAGCCAGAAAAAACTTATAATCCCAAATAACCATAAAAACAAAAAATGCCTAAAACCCCCAAAAACCCTAAATATTCCTAAAAACCCTGACACCAATAAAAATTAATGAAATACATTAAAATCACAAAAATTGTATAAAACAACAAAAACTTTGAAAAACCTTAAAAAATCATAAATAACTAAAAATAGTTAAAAATGTGAAACTTAAAAATGTTAAAAAGGAAAAATATCCTAAAAACAATAAAAACACTCAAAATTCCATAAAACACTATGAAGACATAATAATCCAAAAAAACCGCAAAAAATCCCTAAAATCCGCAAAAATCCCTAAAAACCCAAAAAAACCCAAAAAACCCCTGAAAACCCCTATGAAAACCTAAAAACCCGAAAACACTTAAAAACCCTAACATCCCTAAAAACCATAAATACCCATTAAATAATAAAAACCCATAAAATCCAAAACAAACCGTTTAAAAACTATCAAAAACCCATTAAACCCCTAAAAACATTAAAAACAATAAAAATCATAAAATCCATTAAAACCCAAAAAAATCCCTAATACCCCCATAATACAATGTAACCCATTAAAACCATAAAAACCCCCAAAACCCCTCATTATCCTAAAAACCCCTTAAAACCAATAAAAATGTAAATATTCAAAAAAATACGTAATAATATAAAAACCCCTAAACCCAAGAAACCCGTAAGAAAACCTTAATTAACAAAAAACAATTAAACCCCCTTAAAAACCTAACAATCCGAGAACCCTAAAAACCCCGAAATTTCTAAAAACCGTAAAAACTATAAAAATTACTAAAACATAAAAATCCAAAAATGCACAAAAAAAATCTTAAAATATAAAAAACCTAAAACCCTTAAAAACCCCTAAAAAAATATTAAAACCCCAAGAGAACTGTAAACCCTTAAAAATCAAAAGAATTCGAAAAACCTGAAAATTCCCAAAAAACCAACCCCCCCCCCCCAAATATAATAAAAACAAAAAAACTCGTCAAACCATTTAAAATACTAAAAACTCTAAAAAATATTTAAGCCAATAATTTTTTAAAAAAACTATATAAACACATAAATCCACTAAACACTCATAAAACCCGAAACCCCCCAACAAATCCATAAAATGATAAAAACCATAAAAAACCTAAAAACTATCAAAACCCATAAAAACCCTAAAATTCATAAATATCCATAAAAGACATAAAATTACCTAAAATCATAATAAATATTAAAACCTAGAAAACACTGATAAATCATTAAAAATATAAAAACACATAAACCCTCTAAGAACCTGAAAAATGTGAAAACCCCTGGAAACCCATTAGAATCCTAAAAAACCCTCAAAGCCCTCAAAAACACTAAAAACCATAACTTCCTTAAAAATATAAAAAATACATAAAAGACTAAAAATTATAAAATGACTACGAAAATAGAGAAAACATGAGAAAATTTTAAAAACCTAAAAAAACTTAAACCCCCTATAGAAAATTAAAACCTTTAAAAATGTAAAAATTTCTAAAAAATCCTAAAACCCATAAATTCCCTTAAAACCCTTAAAATTGCAAAAACACATAAAAAAACAAAACACTAAACACTCTGAAATTCCATTAAACCTATAAAACATCAACAAACTATAAAAACCACAAAACCCTTAACAACTCAAAAAACCCATAAAACCACCAAAAAATAAATAATGTCTAAAACCCCTCAAATCCCTAACAAACCTAGAAACCAACAAAACTACTCAAAATCCATTACAATACATAAAAATGTGAAAAAGCCTAAAAACCCAAAAACACCTAAGAAAACCATAGAATTCTAAAATGGATTAAAACCCCTAAAAACATAAAAAAATCTAAAAAATTGCAAACAAATCCCCAAAAATCCCTAAAAATGTAAAATGTTATAAATCCCCATAAAAAACCTAAGAAAAACATAAAACCTAACAACCACATAAAACCCCTAAAAATATAAAAAAATTGAAAAAACCCATAAAAAAACTAATAGACCCTAAACCCCTAAAAACCCCCAAAACAAAAAGAAAACACCTAAAACCATAAAAAACACTAAAACTCAAAAAAGACCCTAAAAACATCTAAAAACACTAAAACCCCTTTGAACAAACAAAAATGTTAAAATACTATAACAAAACTAAAAAACCAAAAAAACTAAAATAAATACCTTAAAAACCAAATTAACAAATTGAAAATCTAAAAACCCTAAAAATGAAAAAAACAGTCAAAATGACTATTAACCTTAAAAACCATAAAAATCAAAAAAAAGTTCTAAAAATCCCTAAAAATAAAAATAATCCTAAAAACCATGAATACCCCTAATAAAACTTTAAAACAAACAAACACATAAAACCCCTAAAAACAATAAAAATTATAAAACCCATAAAAACCCCCAAACCCCTAAAAGCACTAAAACTTCCCAAAACCCAAAAAAGAACAATAAAAATCCAAAACAATTCCCATAAATACATCAAAATAAAAAAACAATAAAACCACAGATAATTTCTAATAAAACCTTTAAATCCTAAAAAATAGTTTAAACCATGAAAAACCTATAAAATGATAAAAACACTAAAATTCCTAAACACCACTAAAAACACAAAACCCCTAAAAACATTAAAAACCCAAAAAACCCTACAAGCCAAAAAACTCTAAAAATCATTTAAACCCCTTAAAATATTAAATAATATATATAAATCATTAAAACCCCTAAAAATTCCACAAAAAAACTCTAAAACACCCCAAAAACCATAAAACCCAAAAAAAATCCCTCAAAATCACTAAAACCCCTAAAAAAATGCATAGATCCAAAAAACCATAAAAATACGTAAAAACATAAAAACCATTTAAAACTCTAAAACCCTAGTAAAATTTTAAAAACCTAAAAAACATAAACTCATTAAAATATAAAAAATTCTAAAACCCAAAAAATATAAAAATGATTAAAACACTAAAATTCCATAAAAACTATAAAAAATATAAAACCCCTTAAAATCCCTTAAAAAGTAAGAACGCAAAAAAACCTGAAAACCCTAGGAATAAATTAAAACCAAAAAACACATAGAACCCCTAAAAACATAAAAATTATCAAAAAACTCTAAAAATCACCTAGAAACCCTAAAACCCCTAAAGACCATAAAAACATTAAAAAACAAAAAAAATACCCCAAAAAGTACACTTAAAGTATAAAACCCAAATTAATCCCCTCAACATTAAATCATTTTAGAAACCCTCAAAACCCCCAAAAAATTATAAAACCCCAATAACCAAAAAATAATAAATACCCTAAAATCCATCAAAATCCTAAATAGCCCATAAAATTCATAAAAATCCCCCAAAATTTCTAAAAACTCTAAAAAACCTGAATAACCAAATAAAAAAAATCCTAAAATTAGTTAAAATTTCAAACAAACATAAGAATTAAAAAAATCCAAAAAATAATAAAACTCTCAAAATTACGAAGAACCCTAAGAAACCATAAAAGTATTATAAATCCCTAGAATCCCTTAAGCATAAAACCCATAAAAACCCCAAAAATACCCTATGAAAAATTTAAATACCTAAGAAACATAAAACACATATACGAAAAAAACTCCAAAAACCATAAAAAACATAAAAATTCTAAAAACACATATGACCATAAAAACCTTTAAAATATTTAAAACACTAAAACCTAAAAAACCATAAACCACTAAAAACTCTGAAAACCTTCAAACCCCTAAAAACATTAAAATACTAAAGATACATTAAAACACATAAAACACCTAAAAACCTTAAAATCCCAAAAAACAATTAATAACATAAAACAAAAAAAACCCTAAAAATCCTCCTAATCCCTAAAAACTAGAAAACAATACAAATAATACAAAAATCCCAAAACACCACTTAAAACATTAAAACCTGTAAAATCCACAAAAATCTAAAATACCTTAAAAATTTAAAACACTTAAAACCCATAAAATCTGAGAAATTCTAAAAAGCCTAAATCACTTTAAAAACTCTTATAACCCCTATGAAAATAAAAAACACTAAAAAAGTAAAAACCCCTAAAAACCATAAAAAACACTGAAACCTATATAAACCCTTCAATCCCCTAAAAATGATAGAAAATTTTCAGAAACCTTAAAACCCCTAAAAATAAAAGTCCCTGTAATCCCAAAAAAGCCATAAAAACCATAAAAACCCTTAAACGACCAAAATCCCTCACAACCCAAAAAATCCATAAAAATAAAAAAACTCTAAATTTCTCTAGAAAAAATAAAACCTCCCAGAAATATTGTAAAAATAGAAGAAAAACTTAAAACTAAACACATATAAACCCCAAATAACCTAAAAACACTAAAAACCCCTAAACCACCTAAAAATAGCTAAACACCGTGAAAACCCATAATAACCATGAAAATCCATAGAAATACCAAAATATGTAAAAACCCATAAAATTACAAAAATTAATCCTTAAAAACATAATATTACATAAAACCCCTAAAAACATAAAAAATGATAAATATACAAAAAGGCCCTAATATACACTAAAACCCCTAAAACTCCCAAAATTTATAAAACCACTAAAAACCATAAAAACCCCAACAAACCCATAAAAACCCTAAAAACAATGAAAAACTCTAAAACCCCATTTAATCACCTAAAAACATTAAAAAACGTAAAAAACCATTAAAAACATAAAAAAATCAAAAAAATAAAAACAACCAAGTAAATCCTAAAAACCATAAGAACACTAAATACCCTCAATGTCCTTAAAAACACAAAAACCACATAAAAATCCCCAAAATAAATAAAAATACCTAAATATTTAAAAAACCATAAAAGTTTTGAAAATCTATAACAAAACATGAAAAACCTAAAAACCCCTAACAATCCTATAATGCCTAAAACACTAAAAAACTAAAAACTATTAAAACCATTAAAACCTTAAAAATTCACAAAATCCTAAATAATCCTAAAAAATACCTAATGATAATGTAAAATTTAAAGAGATCTAAAAAAGGAAAAACCTATGAAAATATTTAAATTCTAAAAACACTTAAAACCCCTTAAAAACCTAAAATTGATGAAAATCCTAAAAGCCCTAAAATCCAAAAACCATAAAAACAAAAAAAAAAAACAAAAAAAAAATAAAAACCTGAAATCCCTAATAAACCCCTACAAATTTTAAAACCTTTAAAAATCCTTTAAACCCCTAAAATATCAAAAAACTATAAAAACCTTAAAAACATAAAAATAGAAAAAAAAACCTAGAACCCCCAAAAACCATAAAAACCATAAAGACACTAAACACCCTTAAAACAATCAAAATCCATAAGACCATAATAAAACACAAAAAATATAAATAATCACTAAAAATCACTACAAGCTTAAAAACCCTGAAATTGAAAAAAATACAAAGAAAATGTAATAAACCAAAAAACGCTTAAAATCCCAACAAACCTAAAAAACGATAAAAAATCTAAAAAACCATAAAATTACAAAAAAACCACAAAATCACCAAACTCCTTAAAACAAATAAAAATACTATAAAACCCTGAAATCCCTAAATACATAGATACCCCTAAGAACTCTGAACACCCTATTAAATCCTTTAAAACGTAAAAACCATAAAAACCCATAAAAACCTAATGAAAATCTAGAAACCCTAAATCCCCCTAATAAGGCATTAAACCCCATAAAACCCTATAAATCCATAGTAACCCCTAAATACCTTTTAACCCTATAAGATACTATAAAACCCTAAAAACCCACTAAAAACTCTTTAAAACCCTAAAATTTTAAAAATCTCTACAGACCAAAAAAACCTACAAATTTAAAAAAACACCTAAAAAATCAGAAAAACAATAAAAACCCAGAAGACCATAAAAACCATCAAAATCCCAAAAAACAATAAAAATTCATAAAAATTCATAAAAATCCCTAAAAACGTAGGAATCCTTAAAAACTCCTAAGAAAACCTTAAAAACCTAAAAATAGATAAAACCCCTAAGATTCCTAAAAAATATAAAACCCCTAAAAACTCTAAAACCACTAAAAACCATAAAACCCACAAAACCCTAAACCACTAAAAACTCATAAAACTCTTTATATCCATAATTTTTTTAAAAATAACTCTAAAAACATTTAGAACCCAATAAAATAAAATAAACACCAAATACAAAAAAACACTAAAACACCTCAAATATCCTAAAAATCATAAAAATCACTGAAACACTAAATTTGTAAAAATATTTGAATTACCCTAAGAAAACAATAAAACCAAAAACCACTAAAAACCACTAAAAACCGAAAAATGTTAAAACCCCTAAAACCATCAAAATCCATTTAAACTCTAAAAACAATAAATAACTAAAAATCCCTAAAAATATCTAAATGCATACAAAACACTTAAACTCAAGAAAACCTGTATGAAAACAAAAAAACAAAAAAAACATTAAACCTCTAAAAAACCTAGAAACACAAAAACACAAAACCCCCCAAAAGACCCTAAACCCCCTAAAAATCCCTCAAAACCATAAAACACCTAAACACCATAAAAAACCATAAAACCTATAAAAACCAAAAAAACATGAAGAACGCTTTAAACCCCTAAAAATGATAAAAAATATAAAAACCTTAAAATGATAAAGGACTCTGGAAACCCCCTAAAACAAAAAGAACTTTAGAAATCCTAAAAACCAAAAAACACTCAAAATTCCTAAAAACATAAAAACCCAAACACTAAAATCACAAAAAACATAAAAACCCCTAAACCCTAAAAAACCATAAGAAATCATTAAAAACATATAAACAAAAAAACCCCTAAAAACAACAACCAAAAAACTCTAATAACCCTAAGAAATCCTAAAATCCAAAAAAAAGTGTCAAGCTACCTAAAAATACTAATAATCTATAAAATTACTAAAACTCCCTATAAACCCCTAAAAACATAAAAAACTATAAAAACCTGAAAAATCATAAGAAAACCATAAAAAACTAAAAAAATTAAAACCCTTAAAAATCTAAAGATGCTAAAAACCCAAAAAATCTAAAAACCATAAATATCCTCAAAATCCCTAAAAACCATAAAAAACATAAAAATCCTTAAAATATGTAAAAACCAAAAAACCCTAAACACATTTAAAAACCCTAATAAAAACATAAAAACACTTAAAACACTAAAAACCCATAAGAATACTATAAAATGCTAAAAATACCAACAAAACATTTAAAAGACTCCACAACTCCCTAGAAACCATAAAAACCCCTACAACCTTAAAAACCACATTAAAACCCTAAAACCCCACTAAAAATATAAAAACCATTTCGACCCATGAAAACATTGAAATCTCTAGAAACCATAAAAATTTTAAAAAACTCAAAAAAACCCAAAAAACAACAAAACCAAAAAAACACCTAAAACCCTCAAAAGTCATTAAAATCTATGAAAATACCAAAAAAAACTAAAACTATAAAATAATAAAAAGTCATAAAAATCCCTAAGACTCTAAGAACCATTAAAATTGAAAAAAATACATTAAAACATAAAAACAAAAAATATCCCCAAAATCCCTAAAACACCAAAAACATATAAAAATCCAAAAAATCTCTAAAAATCGCTAAAAACATAAAAACACTAAAAACATCAAAAACTCATAAGAAAATATATAATAACCAAAAAACACGTAAAACCCTTTAAAAACCTAACAAATGCTAAAAATAAAAAAAACTCCCAAAAGACCCCAAAAAAAACTAAAAAACCCCTAGAAACCATAGAGAAACCTAAACACCTTAAAAACTATAAAACCAAATAAAAACCCTTTAAAATCCTAAAAAAAGATAAAAAAATCTCGAAATCCTTAGAAACCTAAAAATACTCAAAAAATTATGAAAACCCGAAAAAAGTTCTAAAAACCCTAAAATCCCCTTAATCGACTAAAAATCCAAAAAAAACACTAAAAAAATCATAAAATACTTAAATGTCCTAAAAATTTGAAAAAACCCCTAAATATCCATAAATACCATGAAAAACCTTAACAAACATTAAAAATATAAAAACAGATAAATCCCCATAAAAGCTTAAAAATGCTAAAATCCATAAAAATAATAAATGATCCTAAAAACCATAAAAAATAAAAAGTCCCCTAAAAACCGTAAAAAGCCAAAAACCCATAAATACCCTTATACCCCCTAAAAACCATAAAACCACTAAAAAAGTAATTCCTTTAAGTGAATAAAATTTAAAAAAAACTTTAAAACCATTTAAAAATACTAAAAAATGAAACAAATAATAAATCCCCCAAAAAATAATAAAAACACTGAAAAACCAAAAACCCATCAAAATTCCTAAAATTTTTAAAAGACCATAAAATACAAAAAAACTCTCTAAAAATCCATAAACACATAGAATACCTAAAAAAAGAAAAACCCTAAGATAAAATAAAATTTCAAAAAACAATTCAAACCCCTAAAACCACTAAAATCATAAAAATGCTAAAATCCCTAAAAATGCTAAAAATGCTAAAATCCCTAAAAACCCTAAATAAACATAATAACTTAAAAACCCATTAATGTAATAAAAACTGCTAAAACCCTAAGAACCCATAAAATCCCAAAAAACCACTGAAAACTCTAAAAACACATTAAATAGTTAAAAATGTTAAACAACTATAAAAACTAAGAAACAAACACAAAAAACCCCTAAACCCAAAAAAACACCAAATCCCTAGAAAACTTACAATATAATAAAAATCCTCAAAAATACCAAAAAGTCTCTAAAAATGTTAACGATCTTTGAAACCTTGAAAACGAATAAAAAAACAATAACAACACCTAAAAAACACAAAAAACCTCTAAGAAGACCTTGAAAACCATAAAATCCCTAAAAACCCTATATACCCCTAAAAACAATAATCCCCTAAAACCCCTTAAAACCCTAAAAAAACCCTAAAAAAATAAATACCCTTTAAACCTATAAACTATTAAGAAACTCTAAAAACCCATAGAATCTCTAAAATACTCAAAACATTACTAAAAATCCAAAAATTCCATAACAACATAAAATCCATAAAAAAAAAAGCATCCTCAAAATCCTAAAAATATTAAAAAATAATAAATATCCTATAGAATCCATTAAAATAACTAAAAACATAAAAGAGCCCAAAATAATGAGAAACCCAAAAAAATTAATAACTTAAAAACACATAAAACCCCTAAAAACTTAAAAAATGATAAGAACCATAAAAATGAAAAAACACCAAAATCCAAAAAACCAGAAACTCTTAAATGAATAAAAACCCAAAAGAACCATAAAAACCATAATAACCACAAATAACACTAAAAACCGTTAAACCCGAGAAAATTTAAAATAGTCAAAAAAACATTAAAACCTTCCTCAATCTATAAAAATCTAAAAAGTCCAAAAAACCCAAAAAGAATAATCACCGAAAAACCCATTAAAATCCTTAACACCCCTAAAAATCTACAAAAAACCTAAAAAATCTCTAAAATCAATAAAAATAAAAAAACATAAAAAACATGATAAAACCTAAGGAAAAAATTAAATACCTAAAAATACTTAAAACCCCTTAAAACCTAAAAAATGATAAAAACTCTAAAAACACTAAAAACCTCAAAATCTATAAAATCCTAAAACCCATAATTTTTTTTTAAATTCTATAAAAGTTCTTAAAACATAAAAAACCAATAAACAATGAAAATCCCCAAGAGAACCATTAAAACAAAAAAGCACTTAAAACCCATAAAATCCAAAAAATGTAGAAAACCTTGAAATCCATAAAAATCGAAAACCAAAAAAAACCCATAAAAACCTTTTAAACCCCCCCCCCCCAAAAGATAAAAAAATATGGAAACCCAAAAAGTACTCTAAAACCCCTTTATACCCCTAAAATAGTTAAAACCCACTAAACCCTCATCCCCATAAAACCCATAAAGCTCAAAAAACCCCTAAAACACCCAAAAAACAATAAAACACTGAAATCCCAAAAAAACCTAAATACCCATAAAAGTTCATAAATTCCCTAAATATACCATAAAACAAAACACTCTAAAAACCTAAAAATCCATAATTAAACCATAAAAAACTAATAACACATTAAACACCTAAAACCCCCAAAAATGGTAAAAACCATTAAAAATAGTAAAAAACATTAAAACCCTAAAACCCATTAACCCCATTAAAACCATATAAAACCTTAAAACCATATAAAAACCCAAAATACCCAATAGAAATTCTGGAAACATTTTAATCCCTAAAAAACACTAAAAATGTTAAAAATTAAAAAACATAAAACCTCAAAAAAATCTTAAAACCCCCAAAAGCTGTAAAACCCCTAAAAACAATAATACCCATAAAAATCCCCAACCTCCAAAAAACCCTAAAAATGCATAAAAATTCCAAAAAATCCCTAAAATACTATAAATCAAAAACCCTGAAGACTTGAAAATCCCTAAGAAAGCCTTTAAAAACTAAAAACACTTTTATCCCTAATAACTTAAAAACACTAAATCCCAAAAAAATATTAAAAATTCCTAAAATTATAAAAAAAACCCATGCAATCTTAAAAAACCATAAAAATCTACAAAACTCCCTAATAACACAAAAAATGAAAAAATAACCTCAAGAAACCAATATAACTCTAAAAAAACTTAAAACCATCAAAACCCAAAAAATTATATTCCCCTTAAAAATATTCTTAAACCCCTAAATCCTCCAAAAATAATAAAAATCCCAAAAACCCATTAAGAACCCCTATTAAGCATAAAAACCCTAAAACCCTCTAAAAAATCTAAAAACTATTTAAACCCCTAAAAATGTTAATAAAAACACCATAAAAAATAAAATCCCCTATATTACTAAAAAACCCCTTAAGACCTAAAAAACTATAAAATTCATAAATAACCAAAAACACTAAAACCCTTTAAAGTAACTCAAACCCTAAAAACCATAAAAATTCTAAAAATTCCCTGAAGATCCCTAAAAATTTAGAAACCCCAAAAACCATGAAAACCCCTAAGAAAACCTTAAAAACATAAAACACTTAAAACACCTAAAAAACAAAAAATTATAAAAAAACTAAAAACCACTAAAATCCATAAAAACCCAAAAATCCATAAAAACACCTAAAGGCCTTTAAAGACCCTAAAACCCAATAAAAACCCCACTCAAAACTCTAAATCCCTATAAACAACTAAAAGTATAAAAAACTATAAAAAAACTTATAAACCCTAAAAAATATAAAAACCCTAAATCGCAAAAACCCATAAGTCCCTAAAACCCTAAAACCCCAAAAATACCCTCAACATTCATAAAGCCCTAAAAGACCATAAAATTCGCAAAATATCCATAAAATCCATGACAATTTAAAAACCCCTAAAAACCTAAAAACCATTAAGAAAACATTAAAAACCAATAAAACACTTAAATCCCACTAAAACCCATAAAAAAATAGTCCCATTAAAATCATAAATGACCCTAAAACCACTAAAACCCATAAAAACCTCTAAAACCTATGAAAAATCAAAAAATCTATAAAAACCCTTAAACCACTAAAAAATCAATACCCCATTTAAACACCTAAAAAAATAAAAACTCTAAAAATCCTTAATAACCATTAAAAACTAAAAAAAGCATAACAATACAAAAAAACCTGAAACCCTAAAACCCTAAAACACTAAAATATGTAAAAAAAAACCCTAAATATCCTTAAAAACCTAAACTACCATAAAAATCCTTAAAATACCCAAAAATACCTAAAATCGACAAAAAATATAAACCATGAAAACTCTAAAGAAAAACATAAAAACCTCAAAACACTTAAAACCACTGGAAACATAATAATTGATAAAAACCTTAAAATCCCTAAAAACCCATAAAACCTCAAAAACCATACAATACAAAATCCCTAAAAATACCTATAAATGGAAAAATCCCTAAAACCATGAAAAATTGGAGGAAAACCTTAAAAACCTAAAAACAATTAAACTCCCTAAAAACCTAAAAAATGATAAAAAAACTCTAAAAACTTAAACCATTAAAAGTCCTAAAAATAAAAAAAATTCATTAAAATCCAAAAAAAAACTATAAACACTAAAAACTATAAACAACCATTAAACCAGTAAAATGTTAAAAAACTATAAAACCCATAAAATGTAAATGGCCCCCTAAAATCCTAAAAAAAAGCATATAAACCCAAAAACCCTCATCAAAATCATTAAAACACCCTAAAACCATAAAATTAATAAAAATACCAAAAATCCTTAAAAATATAATAAACCCTAAAAACCATAGGAAGTCCTTAAAAACCTAAAAACACTTAAAACCCCTAAAAATCCTAAAAATGAAAGAATCCCTAAAAACCCATAAAACAACTCAATATACCTAAATACCCATCAAAATCCTAAAAATATTCCTAAAACCCCTAAAAACATAAAAACCCTAAAAATCATAATTTTTTTAAGAAAACCATAAAAACCAAAAATAACCCTTAAAATACCAAAAAAACCTAAAAACTCTAAAAACATTAAAAAATACAAAAAGTCCATTAAAACTCTTCAGAACAATAAAACCCCTAAAAACAAAAAAAAACACTAAAAACCCAGTAAAATCTCTACAAACCCTTCAAACCCCTAAAAATTTTAAAAACTCTAGAAACCCTTTGAAACAAAAAAAAACATGAAAAACACAAAAAAACAAAAAAAAACCACTAAATCATGTAGAAATAACCAAGAAACCATAAAATCCTAAAAATCCCTAAAAATCCTTAAAAATTAAATATCCATAAAAACATTGAAAATACATAAAAAATCATAAGATTCTAAACCCACTTAAAACACTCAAAAAACCAAACAATGCTAGAAATCCTAAAACCCTAAAACCTAAAAAACCCTTAAAACTCCTATAAAATATATAAAATTGAAAAAGAACATATACACTAAAAAAACCTAATACCCTAAAAATACTTTAAAGCCCTAATAAAAATAAAATTATACATACCCCAAAACCCGAACAAACATGAAAACCCTAAAAAAACTTGTAAAAACATAAAAAAAATAAAACCCCATAAAAACCATAAAAAACTTTAAAAACCCTAAAAACCAAAAAAACTATAAGAACTCTAAAATCCAAAAAACCCTCAAAAACCTTAAAAACCCTAAAAACCATAAAATTCCATAAAAGATAGAAAATCCACTAAAACATAAAAAAACCGAAATAAACGAAATACCAATCAAAACCCCTACAAATCTTAAAAACAATAAAAACCCCCAAAACACCAAAAACCCTAAAAACCCAAAAAAACCAAAAAATCCCTGAAATCACTGTAAAATAATAAAAATACTAAAAATAACTAAAATCCATAAAAATGTAAAAAACTAAAAAACCTTAAGAATACTTTGATATTATAAAAACACTTATAACCACTAAAAACCTAAAAAATGAAAAAAAACCCTAAAACCCTAAATCTTTAATAACCCTAAAACCCAAAACCCCCAAAAAACCATAAAAACCCTAAAACCTTAAAAAAATTAAGAAACTCGATAAAATTTTAAAATCCCTAAAAACACAAAATAACCAAAAACGCCAAAAAACCCCAAAAAATCATAAAACCCTTTAAACCCTAATGACCCTAAAACCATGAACACCCATAAAACCATAAAACCCATTAAAATCCTAAATAATCCAAAAGAATCGCAAAAAAAATAAAAACCATAAAAACCATGAAATTAAAAAAGAAATCCCCTAAGACCAAAAAACTCATAAAAACTGAAAAAATTATAAAAAATGATAAAAACCATAAAACCCTAAAATCCCTCAGAATCCCTATAAAACCTAAAAAACAAAAACTTCCCAAAAAATCCCAAAAAATGTAAAAAAACCTAAAACCTTAAAAACCCTAATAAAACCGTAAATACTTAAACAAACATAAACCGCTAAAAGACAAATGATGCAAAAAAAACACTAAAAATACTATGAATCACTAAAACTATAAATAACATAAGACCATAAAAACCTAAAAACATTTAAACCCCTAAAAAACTACATAAAATTATAAAAACCCTTAAAATACATAAAAATTTAAAAATAATTAAATCCTTAAAAAGTATAATGAACTCAAAAAACCATATAAACCTAAAAAAACCCAAAAAACCCAAAAACCCATAAAATCCCTGAAGACCCTAAAAACCATAAAAACCCTAAAAAATCCCCAAAATACCAAAAAAAACCAAAAAAAACCCCTAAAAACAAAGAAAACAATAAAAATATAAAAACACATAAAACCCTAAAACACCCTAAAAACTACTAAAACCCTAAAAACACTAAAATCAAATACCCTCAAAATCACTAAAAGCCTTGAAAAAAATATCCTTAAAATCCAAAAAAATCCCTAAAAATGTAAAAAAACCCTAAAAACCTGAAAACCCCTATGAAAACCTTAAAAACCTAATAGAACATAAAAACCCTAAAAAACCAAAAATCTCTAAAAACCTTAAAAATCACTAAAACCACTAAAAACCATAAAACCCACTAAAAACATTAAAGAAACCTAAAAACCACTAAAAACTAATAAAAATCCATAAAATCATAGACCCTTAAACCATTAAAAACTCTGAAAACAATAAAAACACTGAAACTCATAAGGATTCCTTAAAACCTGAAAAAACCATAAAACCCCAAAAATCCAAAACAACCACAAAAACACAAAAAACACTAAATACCATAAAACCGTGAAAATCCTTAAAAAAGAATAAAAAAACTCCAACAACTTGTAAAAATGTAAAAACCCCTAAAATCACTAAAATCCATAATAAAACCATAAAAACATAAAACACATAAAAACCATAAAAACAAAAAACATGATAAGAACCTAAAAATCCCTAAAACCATTAAAAATATCATTAATCCCAAAAATTACTAAAAAGCCTAAAACAAAAAATAATATTAAAAATTTATAAAAGTCACTATAATCTTGAAAAACTCTGACAAACCCAAAGAAAACATTAGAGACATAAAAATAATTATAACCCATAAAAAGCTAAAAAACACTAAAAACCCAAAACACCCAAAAACCAATAAAAGAACCTAAACACCTTAAAACCCATAAAAACCCAAAAACCACAAAAAATACCTGAATAATCAAAATACCCTTTAAACCCCTTAAAAATTAACGAACCTTAAAAAATATAAAAACATAAAAAATCCCTAAAACCTTAAATCCCATAAAAATAATAAAAATACTTTAAAATCCTTAAAAATAAAGAAAATACCTAAAATCCTTAAAAACAATTAGAAAACCTTAAGAACATAGAAACACCTAGAATCCCTAAAAACCTAAAAAAACTAAAACCCCTAAAAACACTAAAACCCCCAAAAAATGTAAAAATTATAAAAATACCTAAAAACTCAAAAAACCCATAAAAATTATAAGATATACCTATAAAATCCCTAAAAATGTAAAAAACACTAAAAACTATGAAAACATTAAACAACAAATAACAACTGAAACCCCTAAAAACCTAAAAAAATCCTAATAGTCTGTAAACAACCTTACAGAATTTAAAAACCAATTAAAACCATAAAAACCCATAAAAACCATAAGAACCACTAAAAACAACATAAAATCACTATAAACCAAAAAAACATAAAACCATAAAAACCCCTAAAAAACTCAAAATCCATAAAATTCCTAAAATCACAAAAAATCCTAGTAGTACCTTAAAATACTAAAAAAACATAAAAACCCTGAAAACTGCATGAAATTCATAAAAAACAAAAAACACAAAAAACCTAAAAACATTCAAAACCCTAAAACCATAAAAACCATGAACCTGTAAAAAACACAAAAATCTGAAAACCCCATAAAAACCATAAACCACTAAAACTCTCGAAACTCTTTTATCCTCAAAAAATGTTAAAATAATTTAAACATGGAAACCCCTAAATTCTCAAAAAAAACCTAAAATACCAAAAAAATATAACTCCCCTAAAACCCTAAAAAACTAGAAAAAAATCCCTAAAAATCCATAAAAATCCATAAAAATATAAAAAACTATAAAAACGCGGATGAAAAATAGAAAACCAAAAAACACATAAAACCTTTAAAAACATAAAAAATAGAAAATATATTAAAACCACTATAAACCCTAAAAAAACAAAAAAACCCTCATAATCCATAAAAACTATAAAATATCAAAAAATCCTTAAAATTCAAAAAGTCCCTAAATATGTAAAACCCAAAAAGACCCTGAAAAAATATAAAAAACCATTAAAAACCTAAAAATACATAAAACAAATAAAAATTTAAAAACCATAAAAATTCTAAAAACCCTAAAACAACATAAAACACCAAATACATTAAAACCTCCTAAAACACTAAAAACCCTAAAACTGGAAAAACCAAAAAACCACTAAAATCTCTAAATACACTTCAAAAACCTAAAAATATTAAAAACCCATGAATGACTCAGAAAACCAATAAAACCCCAAAAAACCATATAAACCTATAAATATCCTAAAAGAGCATTAAAATCCATAAAAAATGTAAAAAACATAAAATATTGGAAAATACCTAAAACCCCAAAAAACTTTAAAATAACATAAATCCACTAAAACCCTAAAAAGGATAAAAAAATGTATAACCCCCAAAAAACTCCAAAACCCTCAAAGTACCTAAAACACATAAAACCATCAATACCCTAAAAATCCCTCAAATCACTAAAATAGTAAAACCCACTAAAACACTAAAAAATCATTTGAACCCTTAAAAACCAAACAACACATAAACACACTAAAAACCCAAAAAGGAAAAAAATACTAAAAACTAAAAAACCCTTGAAAAAC
Organism: Viscum album; assembly: GCA_963277665.1. NCBI lineage: Eukaryota > Viridiplantae > Streptophyta > Magnoliopsida > Santalales > Viscaceae > Viscum > Viscum album. Next base: position 1,960,680,554 of record OY728127.1, read on the forward strand.
TTAAAATCCCTAATGTCCTATGAAAACACAAAAACCCACTAAAAATAATAAAAATCCTCTAAGACACTAAAAACATTCAAAACTCAAAAACACCCGAACACCCCTAAAAACATAATAAATCCCTAAATCCCAAAAAAATAAAAGCCCTAAACCCCAAATATCCCTAAATAACTCTATTATGGTGTTGAGAGATGTTGGTTGCTGATTGGCTGGGAGAATGCTGGAGTTGGATGAGAGGTGATGAAGTTGCTGTTGTGTTTGGTCTTTTGTGTCTTTTTCTTTCTTTGTTTTCCTTTTGGGGTTTGTTTTATAGGTATGGGTTGTTTGACCATGCCCCTCCCCGGTCTGTGGTGTCCTCGATTTCTTAATAAATTTTGGGGGGCCAGGAATAGTCTGGTTCCCGCATATTCTTTTCCCTAAATAACTCTAAAAATTAAAATCCCCATAAAAATCATAAAAAATCACTAAAATTCCTAAAACAAACTTACAAAAAACAAAAAATGTTAAAAACCCATAAAAACAGAAAAAAAACTAAAAACACTTAAAGCCTCTAAAAATCCTAAAAACACTAAAAACCCTAGAAACCTATAAAACTCTTAAAATCCCTAAAATCATCTCCAAATTCATAAAATCGATCAAAAACAATTAAAAATTTACTAAAACCCTAAAAAAAATTTAAACATAAAAGCCAAGAAAATCCCTTAAGAAAACCCTAAAACCCTAAAACAATTAAAACCCCTAAAAATCTAAAAACGTCTAAAAACCCTAAAAACTATAACACCCATAAAACCCATAAAACCATAAAAACTATAAAACCCACATAAAAACCATAAAAATTACTAAAACTACTAAAAACCTTTAAAAATATGGAACAAGTTAAAAAATATCTAAAGAAAGCTTAAAAACACTAAAAGCACAAAAAATCAAAAAAACCAAAAAAAAATTATAAAAAAACACTAAACCCCTCAAAATCCCTAAATTCCATAAAAACCCCACGAAAACCATAAAACCCTAAAATCACATACACCCCCCTAAAAACCCTAAAAATGCCAAAATCCTTAAAAAACATGAAAATCCAAAAACACCATAAAAATATTAAAAAAATACCTATCTTCCCAAAAAAACGTAAGAAAATATAAAAACCTTGAAAAACCCCAAAGAAATAATTAAAAACCTTAAAAGACATAAAACCCATAAAACCTAAATACTGTTAAAAACCAGAAAAGGTTATAAAACCCAGAAAATTCCCTAAAAAGATTAAAAACCCATAAAATGCATAAAAACCCTAAAAACTAAAAAAACTCTAAATCCCTTTGAACCACTAAAAATTATAAAAAACTTTAAAATACTAAAACCAGAATAAACTATAAAAAACGTAAAACCCTTAAACACGAACTAAATCCCTAAAAAACCTGAAAAATCCAACAAAATTCTAAAATCCATATAGACCCCAATAACATAAAAAACTATAAATAACTAGAAAAACAATAATAAAACCATAAATACCTAAAAATACATTAAACCCCGAAAAAACCCAAAAATACTAAAACTCATAGAAAACCCTAAAAACCGATACAACTCCATAGAACCACTAAAAACACTAAAAATTCAACAAACCCATTAAACAACTAAAACATTAAAAGGATACGAATACCCTTAAAACATTATAAAACTAGAAAACGCCAAAAAAGAATAAAAATAATAAAAACCATAAAATCCTCAAAAACCAAAAAACAATAAAAACCATTAAAATTGTAAAATACCCTAAAAATTCCAAAAAACATAAAAATCCCTAAAAACCCTGAAAACCCCAATGAAAACCATGAAACCCCAAAAATAATTAAATCCCCTAAATAACGAAAAAACCTAAAAACCCTAAAAACTGATAAAACCCTAGAAAACTCCAAAATCCCTAAAAACCCTCAAAGTTCATAAAACCCCTAAAAATCCTAAAAATTCTAAAAAACATAAAACTTATAATAATCCTAAAAAACACTAAAATTTCCTAAAAAACTTGAAAACCCTAAAACCCCAAAAAACCGTAATAAAAAAAATTAAAAACCTTAAAAACATAAAACCCTTAAGAACATTAAAAACCCTAAGAAGCCAAAAAAATCCCAAAAAATAACAAAAATCCCTAAATACCATAAAAATCCTAAATACCATAAAACCCATAAAAGCCACTAAAAACTATAAAAATAATTTAAACACTTAAAAACATTTAGAAATCTATAAAACTCAAAAAAAATCTCCAAAAACCCTGAAAACCCCTAAAAACACCAAAAAATCCTAAAAACAAAAAAAAATCTAAAATCCATTAGAAACCATAAAAAATATAAAAAAACATAAAAAACCATAAAAACCTTAAAAATCCTTAAGAAGGCATTAAAATCATAACAGGCAATTAATTCCTCTAAAAACCTAAAAACACTAAAACCCAAAAAATCTTAAAAACACTTGAAACCCTAAAAACCACCAAAAACAAAAAATTACCTAAAAACCCTAAAAAAGCAACAAAATCCTAAAAGACCTAGAAATATCATAAATTGTAAAACCAATAAAACCCTCCAAAACTATAAGAAAACCCTAAAAAAATAAAAAACTGAAAACTACTAAATATAAATAGAATAATAAAACCCTAAAAAACATAAAAACTCTAAAACCCATAAAACCCAAAAAAACCAAAAAAATCCTAAAACCCATAAAAACCTTAAGAAGATAAAAAATACTAAAACAATTTAAACACATAAAAATTTCAAAAAACTCTAAAAAACCTTGAAACTCAGGAATAAAACTCAAAAAAAATGCAAAAACATAAAAAACATAAAAACCATTAAAACCACAAAAAATAAAATAAACCCTTAGAAACTCAAAAAATTCAAAAAACCAAAAAAATCCTTTAAAATCCCTAAAAATCTAGGAAATCATTAAAACCCAAAAAACCATTATGAAAGCCTTTAAAACATAAAAACATCTAAAACCCATTAAAACCTAAAAAAATGCTAAAAATCATAAAATCATTATGATCCATAAAAACATCTAAAATCTATCGAGATCACTAAGAACACTAAAAACCATAGAATCCTAAAAAATACCCAAAAGTCCTGAAAAACATAAAAAACCTAAAAACCTAAAAAACCCTAATAAAAATGTAAAAACATAAATAAATTTGAAACCCTTAAAATCCTAAATGACTCTAAAAATACTAAAAACCATAAAAATACCTAAAACCCTTAAAAACACTAGAAACCAATAAAAAACCAAATTAACCACTAAAATTATAAAAAAAACATTAAACCAACAAAATACCAATAAAACACTAGAAAACCATTAACAACCTAAACACTAAAACACCGTAAAATTCAAAATACCCGAAAAACAAAATACACCCTCAAAAACAAAAAACCATAAAAAATCCCCCCAAACCCCTAAAAATCATGAATCCCTAAAGTCTATGAAAACACCTAATAAAAAATTTAAAAACAAAAAACACTTATAATCCCTAAAACCTTAAAAATTCCAAAAAACCCTAAAACACCAAAAGCACTAAAACCTCTCAAAAATCCTAAAACCCCAAAATACTATAAATATAAAGAAAAATCAATAAAAGAAATAAAAAATGATTTAATCCTTGAAACCCTTGAAAAAAAATAAACCCTTAAAAAATAATTAAAACCGTAAAAAAAACTAAAAACATTAGAATCCCTAAAAACTCCAAACAAATCTCTAAAAATCAAAAATACCACTAAACCCCATAAAATGTCTAAAACACTATTAAATCAATAAAAACTCCTAAAAACCATTTAAACCCCTAAAAAATAAAAACAAACTCCAAATAATCCTTAAACCCTTAAAAATAAAAAAACCAAAAAACAAAAAAGACCACAATAACCCTAAAACTGTTAAAACCCTAAAAAACAAAAAATCCCTAAAAACACTAAAACAATATCCAAAAAATGCCCAAAAAATAACGAAAAATAAGAAAAACCCTAAAATCACTAAACCCCCTAATAAAATCATAAAAACCTAAAACACATAAAACACCAAAAAATCCTAAAATTGTTAAAAACCCAGACAACCGTAACAACCCAAAAAACCCTAAAACCCCCTCAAAATCTCTAAAAACACAAAAAACTATAAAAACCTAAAAATAAAATAAAAAACATCCAAATCATAAAAAACCCAAAAATCCCTTAACATAAATATAAAAAACCTAGAAACCTAAATACACTTAAAACCCATAAAAATTAAAATTCTTAAAAGACTAGAAAACCCTAAAACCACTAAAAAAATAAACCCCAAATATCCGTAAAAACCCAAAACACTAAAAATATAAAAACCCATTTAACAAATAAAATAATAAAAATCTATTAAATTATTAAATCCTTAAAAATATGAAAAACAAGTAATACACAAATAAATCATTAAAGCACAAAAAACCCAGGAAGAAAGCATAAAAACACTCAAAAACCCTAAAAATCCAAAAAACCGCAAAAAAATCCCTAAACATCCCTAAAACATAAAAATCCTTAAACACATGAAAAACCCTATGAAAACATTAAAAATATAAATATTTTTTAACCCCCTAAAAACCTCAAGAAAGATAAATAGCCCTAAAAACCCTAAAAACCCTAAAAAGAAAAAAACCCAAAAACCCTCAAAATACCTTAAACTCCTAAAAACCAATAAAAATCCTAAAAATGTCCGAAATATAGCTAAAAATGTAAAATACCCTAAAAACCATAAAAAATACTAATAATATATAAAAAATTCACTTAAAACCCCTAAAATAAAAAAAAAATTCTTAAAAGTATAAAATCCCCTAAAAACCCTAAAACCATATAAACCAAAAAACCCCTAAAAACATTCAAAAACCCTAAAACCCCACAAAACAGTAACAAATAAATAAAATAATACAAAACATTTAAACCCCCAAAACCAATAAAACTCCAAAAATCCTTTAAAATATTAAAAATATAAAAAAATCACTGAAGTCCTAAAAAATCATAAATACCCTAAAAACCCTCATGATCCCTAAAAACGTAACAATGTGTAAAACTCAATTTTTTTTTAAATCTATGAAAATGTATAAAAACCTAATACCATGAAATATCTAATAAAACCTTAAAACATATTATAAGAAAAACCCCTAAAAACCTAAAAATGTAAAAAAATCACAAAACCTGTAAAAACCTCTAAAACCCCTCAAAATTCATAAAAACTGTAAAAATAAAAAAAATCCCAAAAAATCACTAAAATTTAAGAAAACCATAAAACCCTGAAAAACCATTATAATACCTTAAAAACGTAAAATTACTTAACATAACTTAAAAAACTAAAAACCATAAAAACTCTAAGAACCCCAAAGGCCCTAAAAAACGCAATCCACTAAAACCCTATAAAACTCTAAACCCCGTAAAACAATAAATCCACTAAAAACTCTTTAAAACATTCAGACCGTTAATTTTTTTAAAAAAAATCTAAAAAACATTTAAAACCGAAAAATATATAAAACCTCCTAAAAACTCAGAACAACTATAAAACACTTAAAATACTAAAATCTATAATACCATCAAAGTCCCAAGAAACCAGAAAAAACCATAAAATTCCTAAAAATCATTAAAATCCAAAAAATTTAAAATCCATAAAAATATTGAAAAAGTCCAAGAAAACCTTAAAAACATAAAAACACACAAAACCCCTAAAAACCTAAAAATAATGAATATGATAAAACCCATGAATCCATAACACCAATAAAACCTTAAAATACTATAGACACCCATAAAACCCTAAAAACAACTAAAAACACTAAAACGCTTTAAACCCATAAAAATATTTATAAAATAAAAAAACCATAAAAAACCCTAAACCCCCTAGACACTATAAAACTCTAAAAACCCTAAAAACCTATAAAAAAATTAAAATCCCTATAAATATAAAAAACTCTAAAAAAATATACAAAAAACTCTAAGAAAACTCTAAAAACATAAAAAAAACTCAAAACCACTAAAAACAATAAAAACACTAAAAAACCTATAAAACCATAAAATCCTTAAAACCCCAAAAATCCATAAAAACCATAAAAAGATAAAAAATATCAAAGAACCCTAAAATACTTAAAAAATAAAATTCCATAAAAACACTAAAAATTCATAAGAAAACATAAAAAAACTAAAAACACTTAAAAACCAAACAAACACTAAAAATAATAGAAACCCCTAAAACCCTTAGAAACCCTAAAAAGTAATAAAAACCATAAAAACAACAAAATTCCCTATAAATCCCTTAAAACTAAAGAAATATTAAAATACAGTAATGGGCCTTTAAAACCATACAAAATAAAAAAAACCCTAAATCCCCAAAAAACCAAAAAACCCCAAAAATCCCAAAAAATCATAAAACCCAAAAAATACATAAAAATAAAAAAAACATAAAAACCCCAAACAATGTATCAATTGATAAACACATTAATAACCTCAAGAAAACCCTAAAAAACTAAAAACACATAAAATCCTAAAAAACCTAAAAACTCTAAAATTGTAAAACCCAAAAATCATCAACTTCCCTAAAAACCGTAAAAACCCATAAAAACCTAAAAAGGTCCAATAAATCTCTAAAAACATAAAAAAATTCTGACAACCCTAAAAAACATAAAAACCCATACATACATAAAAACATTTAAAACCCCTAAAAACATAAAAACTCTAAAAAAACCCGTAAAAAACATAAAAAACATGAAACCCAAAAAAACTAATAAAACCTTAAAAACAAAAATAAACAATAAAAAACTTTAACCCCTTAAAACAATAAAAAACACTAAAATACCTAAAAACTATAAAAACACCAAAATACCCAAAACCCATAAACTCTATGAAATGTCTAAAAACCCTTATAATCCATAAAAACCAAAAATCACAAAAAAATCCTAAAAATCTCTAAAAATAACTAAAAATATAAAAACCCATAATATTTCTGAAAACCTCATTGAAAACATTAAAACCTGAAAAACACTTAAAACCCCTAAAAACATAAATAATGATAAAAACCCTAAAAATACCTAACACCCCTAGATCCCCTAAAAACCATCAAAATATATAGAAATAAAAAAACTCATAAAAATACATAAAGTACAAAAAAATACCTAAATACATAAAAACTCCTAAAATACTAAAAATTCTAAGAGACACATTAAAATGTGGAAGCTAATAAAACCCCTAAAAAACCATAAAAACCTAATATACCCAAAAAATACCCAAAAAACAAAATAAACCTAATAACCCCTAAAAACACAAAAAAACTAAATAATGCATAAAATCCTAAAATAAAAAAAAACTCAAAAACCCTTTAAAACTAAAAAAACATTAAAAATATCTAAAAAAAATTAATCCTCTAAAATCTCAAAAAAATCACTAAAACCTCAAAAAAACATAAAACCATAAAAGAAAAAAAATCTTAAAACCCTAAAAAATAATAGAAACCTTAAAAACTATAAATATCATAAAAAGACAAAAAATTCCTAAAAACAAAAAAAAACACTAAAGACCCTGAAAATTCCTTATGAAAACCTGAAAAAACTAAAAACACTAAAACACTTAAAAATATAAATAATTATAAAAACCCTAAAAAACCAAAAAACATAAAAATATCCACAAAACCCGCAAAATACCTAGAAACCCTAAAAACCATAAAATCCCTAAAAATGTAAAAAACACCTAAACCCCTAAAAACACATAAGATAAACTTAATATACCTAAAAAAATTAAACCCTAGAAATATAAAAAAACTAAACACCTTAAAAACCCTAAAGACAATAAAAACCCTTGAAACCATAAAAAACAATAAAACCCCATAAAACAAGGAAAAATCACTAAAAAATCTAAAAACAATTTAATCCCCTAAAACATTTAAAATGCTAAAATATGATAAAACCCTAAAAACTAAAAACCCCTATGATTCCTAAAAAACCAGAAAAACCATTAAAACCTTAAAACCCTAAAAACCCTCAATATCTCAAAAACTCTGAAAAACCAAAAAAATATTAAAAAATTCATTAGAATCTCTAAAAATGTATAAACCCCTAGAAACCATAATAACCTAATAAATCCCTAAAAATCTTAAAAATATTAAACCCCTAAGAACCCTAAAAATTCTAAAACCCAAAATACCCTAAAACACCACAAAAATTCTAAAAACCATAAAATCCAAGAAAAGTCCCAAAAATACCTAAAAATGTAAAAACCCTTAAAAAAAATAGAAACACATTAGAAATCATTTAAAACCTAAAAACACATAAGACCCATAAAACCATTGAAAATATTAAAAACCCTAAAAGACTGTAAAAACCATAAAAACAATTAAATCCCACGAAAAACTCTAAAATCCATTTAAACCCCTAATATTGAGTAAAAACTATACAAAACCATAAAAACGAAAAAAACATAAATAACCCTAAAAATAAAAAACCCAACAAAACCCTAATAAACCTAAAAACTCTAATAACCTTAAAACCCCTAAAGAACCCATAAAAACAAAAAAAACCACTAAAAATCTAAAAACCCTTTAAATCCGTAATTTGTTTTAAAAATAACTAAATAACAAAAAAAAACAAAAAAAGCACATTAAAACCTTCAAATGACCTAAAACACCTAAAAATAATAAATATCCCAAAAAATATAAAAAAATCCATAAAAATATTAAAATTCATAAAAGCCTTGATAAATTCCTAAGAAATCATGTAAAAACAAAAAACACTTAGAACTCTAAAAACCTAAATAGGGATAAAAATCCTAAAAACCATTAAAAATAAAAAAAACTCATAAAACCTATAAAATCAGTAGAAATCATAAAAACCCATAAAAATACGAAGAAAAGACCTAAAACCTTAAAACCTAAAAAATAAAAACCATAAAAACCCTAGGGAAACCATCAAAACCTCTAAACACATAAAATAAATAAAAACAAAAAAAATTCCAGAAACCCTACAAAACACCCCAATTCCATAAAAATCATAAAAAATAAAAAAACCCCAGCAAACTATTAAAAACCCTAAAAACCAATGTAAACCCTAAAATGGATAAAAAAATTTAATAACCTTTAACCTCCAAAAAAAAACTAAAATCCATTAAAAAAATTAAAAAACCAAAAAACCTCAAAAAAATCAAAAACCCAAAAAACCCACCATAAAATTCGAAAAATCCTCAAAATCCCTAAACAACCAAAATAATAATAAAAATCTAAAAAATCCAGAAAAAATACCAAAAACAAAAAAACACTAAAATCTTTTGAAAACCCTAATCAAACTATAAAAACTTAAAAAACATAAAACCATTAAAAAAATGAAAATAGCAGAAACCCCTAAAAACCCTAAAAATACTAAAAACCATAAAATGCCTCTGAACCCCTAAAAACCATAAAATCCTAAAAAATATTAAAATCCAAAAAAATAGAAACCCCTAAAAACATGAAAAACATTAAAACTGAAAAAACACATTAAAACCCCAAAAAAACTAAAAAACTAAAACACCCCCAAAAAACTAAAAAACTAAAAAACCCCAAAAACCCAAAAACCATAAAAACCATAAAATCCCAAAAACCATTAATACCCCCCAAAACCCGTAGACCTCAAAAAAACCCCTAAAACAATAAAAACCATTTAATCCCATAAATTGTTAAAAATCTCTAAAAATCCTAAAAAATGAAAAATCAAAAAACCCCTGAAAACCCCAAAACCATAAATACCCTAAAATACCACAAAACTATTAGAAACCCTCTAAAACCATAAAAACATGAAAACCTTAAAAATCATAAAAACCCAAAAAAAATCCATAAAAAAATAAAAATATTAAATACCTAAGAAACCCCAAATAAAACCTTAAAAACATTAAAAACCTAAAACCCCTAAAAAGATAAAACTTTATACAAATCCTAAAAAACCTTACAAACCTACAAGCCCTCAATAGCCTCAGAATTCATAAAACCCTTCAAAGCCCTTAAAAATCCTAAAAATCCCTAAAATCCCTAACAACGTCAAAAAACCAAAAACTCCAAGAAATCCCAATGATATTTAAAACATTTAAAACCCCTAAAACATCAAAACAATAAAAACCCTAATAGGCCCTAACAAAACCTAAAAAACATACAAAAAAACAACAGAAACCCCTAAAAACACACTAAAAATAGTAAAAAAATTATAAACCAGAAAAAATGACTAAAAAATCTAAATAATCCTAAAAACCATAAAAACACATAAATACATAAAACACAAAAAAACCATAAAAACCCCAAATACCCTAAAAATTATTAAAAAAACCTAAAAACCAATCAAAATCCATAAAAAATCCTAAAAATGTAAAAAATTAAATCCCTAGAAAAAACATAATAAGAAAATAAATATATAAAAACACTTAAAACACTTGAAACCATAAATAATGCTAAAAACCATAAAAAAACCTAAAATCCTTAAAACCCAAAGAAACCCCCAAAACCCTTAAAATTCCATAAAACCCCATAAAAACCCTTAAAATCACTAAATAAAATAAAAAACATTTAAAACCCAAAAAACGTAAATAAAATATAACTACCATAAATACCTTAAAACACTCAAAAAACCCAAAAAACCAAGTAACCCATAAATTCTGTAAAACCCAAAAAAAATCTAAACCAACACAGAATCCAAAAAACATAAAAACATACAAATCCTAAAAAGCATTATAAATACTTAAAAATTAAAAAACGATAAATAATCTAAAATAATTCATGAGAAACATTAAATCCTAAAAAAATTATAACATAATAACACCAGAAAACCCTAAAAAGCATAAAACCCCTAAAAATCCTTAAAAACTCTAAAACACGAATAATAAATAAAAACCGTAAAAACCATAAAAATAATAATAAATACCTAAAAATACTTAAAAATGTAAATACCCCTAAAACTCAACGGTGAGTTAGTTAAAGGCGGTGGCTTTCTGACCCCGAGGTTCCAGGTTCGAGTCCTCCTAAGGCAACACGCATTATATGCTAACAAACTTCTCGTGGGACCCCTACCACTTTGGGAACTGGCCTAAGCCCAAGGGTTGGCCACCTTGGGCCTTGCTAGGGATATGCGGCAAGTGGGTGGGGAGGCCCCCATAATACCTAGTTATCCAATAACACATGTTCCCACAGGCCATATGTGAGTTGGTTAAATGCAGTGGCGTCTTGACCCCAAGGTTCCGGGTTCGAGTCCCCATAAGGCAACATGCACAATATGCTAACAGGTGGGGAGGCCACCCCAATACCTTGGTACCCGACAACATGTTTCGATCCTAGGACAATGACTTTCTCTCCCAATTCCTCTCATGATCGGGATTCCCGAAGATTCATATCACAGTGCATCTCCTCCAGCATGGAATTGCCTTCTTGGCTGCTATGGATTCTGAGGCATCAGCTTCAATGTCATTTTTTATTCTTTTGGTGGTTCCCCTATTTTGGATTAGCAATGTTCTTGTAGTATAGATTTCTCTTGCGTCAGATTTGGATGAAGGCTTCATCCTTAGATGACTGGGAAGATCTGGTCTCCCCGGCGTGCTGTGTTTCAGTTTAATGGAGGAGTGGTCCAAATCTGGGGATTACATACTGTAGCTTCATACTACCATGGTGGAGTAGCTCAAATATGGTTTTTTTGTTGTGAGGCGGTCTGTGGAAGAGTAGGACAGATCTGGGGGTTTTCGGTTATCATGTTGAAGATCTATGTCCCTTCAACAACACTGGGCTTCAGCGGAGACCTTCGGTTTCATGGCAGCAAGTGATTCCCAGATTCTTCTGCATCTTAGTATTTTACGAGTGGTGGTATGGAGAGGATCGACCATGGTGTATCTAGAAGTTGTGTGGTGGGAGATTGTGGTGTTCTTCTGATCCAAGGTGCCTGGTGTTATAAGGAGGTCTTGTTCTTTACCTGTAGCACTGTTTGGTTTGTGGTGGAATGTATCATCATTGGTGATCACAGAAGTGATGCGGGGGGCCGTTGCCTTGTTTTGGCTCGGTTCTTCAGGTGATAGTGTAGATTTATCAATTTAGATCTCAGCACAGATGCATGTTTGTTTCTAGGACTCATTTTCATTATATGATATTGATGCAGGTCTGGATAAGTTTTGTGTTTTGGGTTCTTTGTTGGGATATGGTGGTTGTTTCATGGACTATGGCAGGATTGTTTTGGTACTAGATAATGATTTTTATCTGAGGTTTCGGAATTTGTCTTTTCATAGTGTACGATTTCTAGGTAGCTGGAGGGGAAGATTAGTCATGGGTCTGCGCAAAGAAATTTGGGTGTTGTGGAATGGTCCTCGGTGAGAGGGATGGTGGTCCACTAATGCTGGTGGTGCTGCTATATGTGAAATTCAGGATGCAAATTCTTGGATGTTGGGTCTTGATTGGATTGAAGGGTATGGATGCTGAATAATGGGTTGTGGGTTATTATTTGCGTCTTATAGAGGCGGTGGAAGAGGTGGTGTGGCTGTATCGCTCGAGTGTTGGTTGGGGTGTGTGGATAAATTGGCTGTGAATCAATGGTGGTTTTGTTTATTGGTTGTGACTGGTCTTCTCGAGATGATTGGTCGGGAGGCTCTAGATGCTTGGTTAGGTGATGCTGATTTCTAGAATATGTGTAGTGGTATGCTGGGAGACGTCTGTTTAGGTGGTACTAGATGCTGGAATTTGAGTTGTTGGATATGGTTTGCTACTTGGCTGGGAGGAATACCCTGGCCCTAGAAAGTGTTGAAGGAGATGCTCATGCTGAAGGTGATGGATGATGGAATATGTGCTGTGAAATTTAAGTTGCTCATTGGCTGGGAGGTGTTGATGGAGATGATTAGGGGACTCCACTTTTGTTGGATTTTGTGTATTTTTTGGGTTTTGAGTTTTTATGTGTTTGGGGTTGTTAAGGGTTTTTGGGTGTGGTTCGTTAGACTCCTCCTTTCCCTTGCCTTATTGGTCCCTTTTCTGCTACGTCTTTATTTTTAATAAATTTGGGGGGTCAGGATTAGCCAAACCCTACACTTTCCTTTCCCTAAGACACAAAAGAAAATACAAAATAACTAAAAACACATAAAACCCCTAAAAAACTAAAAAAAATCTAAAAGCCTAAAAAATATTAAAATCTCTTAAAGACCATAAAAACTAAAAACACCCAACAAACCTTAAAACCCCTAAAAACCCATAAAACCCTAAAAACTCACTAAAACTCCAAAAAACCCTTTAAACCACCAAATATGTTAAAAAATCAAAAAATTCTTAAAACCTCTAAACACATAAAACCCTGTATCTGAAAAAACCATAGAAACCCAAAAAATTCTTCAAATCCCTAAAACCCTTATAAAACCATAAAACACTAAAAAACCATTAAAATCTATAAAAATTTCAAAAATATTAAAAATAAGGAAAACCCCTTAAAAAACCCTAAAAACATAAAGAAATTAAAACTTCCAAAAAACCAAAATGCTGCTAAAAACCCTAAACCCCCTAAAACTCATAAAAACCCAAAAAATATGAAAATCCATAAAACCGTAAAACCCATTAAAATCAATAAAAATCCCTAAAAATCCCAAAAATATAAAAAACTTGGAAAACATGTAGAAAACCTTAAAACCTTAAAAAATGTGAAACCCCTTAAAACATAAAAATGCTTAAAACACTAAAAACCATAAAAAAATTAAAATGAATAAAACCATAAAAACCATTACAACTCCTAAAACCAATAAAAATCCACTGAAAAATCTAAACACTTTAATCCACAAAAATGATAAAAACTCTAAAAAACCTTACAACCCTAGAAAAATAAAATAACCCCTAAAAACAAAAAAAACCCTAGAAACCCTTAACATGTCAAAAAATACTAATACCCATAAAAATATAGAAAACCCAAAAAATTTAAAAGACCCCAAAACCCAAAGAAAACCTTCAAATTCTAAAAAAATTAAATCCCTTAAACAACCTAAAAAACACAACAAATCCTAAACACCATAAAACCCCTAAAACCATAAAATACCTAAAAACCCTAAAAACCCCTAAAAATCCTAAAAAATACCCAAAATATATTGAAACATAAAAAAAACTAATAACCCTGGAAACCATGATAAAACATTAAAAACATGAACAGTTAAAACCTCTAAAATCCTAAAAATGTTAAAAACCCTAAAAGTCCATTAAAACCACAAACCCCCTAAAAACCCTAAAACCCCTAAAAACATAAAAACCCAAAAAACCAAAAAAACCCTAAAGAACACTAAAAACTATATAAATCCTTTAAACCCCGCAAAATTTTAAAAACATTAAAAAACCATAAAACCCAAAAACTCAAAAAACCCCAAAACCACAAAAATAAAATAAAAACCAAGAAACCATAAAAACCATAGAAACCCTCAAAATCACTAAAACCCCAAAAATAATAAAAATACATAAAAATAAAATAAAATGAAAACCCTAAAAACCTAAACCCCCCAAAACCTGTGAATACCTAAATATACTTAAAACCCTTAAAAATCATAATCCCCTAAAATCATTAAAACCCATAAAATATCATAAAAAACCAATAGAAGTCTAAAAACACTTTAAACCCTTAAAATCATTAAAGACACTAAAAAACCATATAACCCTAAAGAATTATAAAAAATCCCTAAAAATTGAAAAAAACCATAAGAACACTAAAAACATAAAAACCTCAAAACAATCAAAATCTGTAAAAACCATAAAAAATACATAAATGTCCAAAAAAATAATAAAAACATAAAAATTCCTAAGACCCTGAAAACCCCTAAGAAAATCTTAAAAACCTAAAAACACTTTAAACCCCTAAATACGATAAAAGCGTTAAAAGGCCATAAAAGCGTTAAAACCCCTTAAAAACACTCAAAATGCCTAAAAACCCTAAAACCATTAAAATTCATAAAAATCACTTAAAATACCACAAAATTTAAAAAACACTAAAACCCATGAAAAAAACTTATAAAATCTTAAAAAATTAAATACACTTAAAACCCCTAAAAGACCTAAAAACTCTAAAACTCTAACAAACATTAGAAACTGTAAATATCATAAAACACCTTGAAACCATAAAAATCTATAAAAAATATTCTACCCATAAAATATAACTAAAAACCCAAAAAACCCTTTAAACTAGTAATACCCCAAAAAACAATAACCCCCCCCCCACTAATGTCCATAAAAACCGTAAAAACCATTAAAAACCAAAAAATTCCCTAAAGATCCCTAATAGTGTGAAAATCCATAAAAATTTTAAATCCTTAAGAAAACCATAATAACTATAAACACATAAAACCCTTAAAATAAAGAATGATAAAAAACATAAATCCCTAAAAACCCTAAAAACCTAAAAACATAAATATTCAAAAAAACACTTATAATCCCAAAAAACATAAAAACCCTAAAACCCTGAAAACCTCAAAAATTAAAAAAATACATAAAACCTTATAAGACCCAAAAAATGATAAAAACATAAAAAACCAAAAAAAATCTAAAAACCCCCAAAACCCTCAAAATCATAAAATTTTTGAAATCCATAAAAATACCACAAAAATCATCAAAATCAATAAAAATTAAAATACCATAAAAATCCTATGAACACAAAGACAAAATTAAAAACCATAAAAACCATATGAAAACCATATGAACATAAAAAACATAAAACCCCAAATCTATGAAAAACCATAATAACACCTAAATCCCAAATAGCCATAAAAACCCATAAAAACAAAAAAGAGCACAAAAAACTCCAAAAACCCAATAAATCCATAAAAATGAGAAAATAATCTAAAAAATTTAAATACCCTTAATACTCAAAAAAAATAATAAAAACAAATAAAAACGTAAAAACACTAAAAACCAAAAAAGCACAAAACCCCCTCAAAAACCCTAAGCCACCAAAAACCCTAAAAAACATTAAAATTGTAAAAGTACCTAAAAATACCTAAAAATATAAAAAACTCAAAGAAAAACATAAATAACCATATGAAAATCATAAAAACAAAAAAACACATAAAACCCCTAAAAACCTAAAAACCATTAAAACCCCTAAAAATGTTAAAAACCTAAAAAACCAAAAAACCCCTCAAAATCCTGTAAAACAAATAAAAATTATAAAAACCCTTCAGATCCCAAAAAACCCCTAAGAATATAAAAAATAACAACAACAAAAAAACACTAAGAAAACATTAAAAACTCAAAACACTCAAAACCACTAAAAACCTAAAAACTTCTAAAACTCTTAAGAAAATCAAATAACCCTAAAGACCATAAACCCATAAAAACCATAAAAACCCATATAAACCCATAAAAATCCAAAAAACGATAAATCCTTTAAAAACCCTTTAAACCCTTAAAACATTAAAAGACTTTAAATACCATAAATCCCCTAAAAAACTAAAAAACCAAAAATACAAAAAAATATCATAAAAATTATAAAACTCTAAAAAACACTATAAATCCCTAAATCCCTAAAATCCATAAAAATCCTAAAACCGAAAAAAATTAAAAAATCCCTAAAAATTCCTTAAAACATAAAAAACCATAAAAACTCTGAAGAAACCTAATGAAATTTAAAAATATAAAAACTGTTAAACCCCTAAAAAACTGAAAAAACGCAAAAAAAACTAAAAATACCTTAAAACCATAAAGAACCCTAAAACCATCAAAATCACAAAAAACACAAAAATACTATAAAAACCAAAAAACCCCTAAAATGTAAAAAAAATGTTGAAAACCCCTAATAAAAAAATACAAACCTAAAAACCTAAAACACTTAAACCCTAGAAACCCCTAAAATGCTAAAAACTCTAATACCCCAAAAAAACCCTAAAACCCCATAAAAACCATAAAAACCCTGAGGACCAAAAAACCCTAAAATCCCACTAAAAATACTAAAACCCCTTTAACCCACTAAAAATGGTAAAAACACAAAAAAATTATAATATCCTATAAACTCAAAAAAACAATATAAACTCAAATAAACCATAAAAACCAAAAATCCTATAAAAATAGTCAAAATCAATAAAACCAAAAAATATATAACATTATAAAAAAACCAAAAAATTACAAAAAAATGTAAAAATAAAAATAAAAATCTTGAAAACACCAAAAAATTCCCTAAAAACATAAAAATAATTAAAATCTCAAAAAACATAAAATCTCTGAAAACACAAAAAACCCATAAAATCCTGACAAACCCTAAAATTCTATAAAAAACATAATATTAAAAAATATACAAAATCTTTAACCCCTAAAAATTTTAAAAACTCTAATATACATAATAACCCTAAAAACTCAAAAAATACTTTAAAATAAAATTTTTTAAACATCCTAAAAAATCTAAAAATCCTAAAACCATTAAAATATCAAAGAATTCCAAAAAACTATAAAAATCCTAGAAAATCCCTAAAAAATACTAAAAACATAAAAAACCAAAAAAAAAACACAAAAAACCCTATGAACAAAATTAAAAACATAAAAAATTTAAAACCCCTAAAAACCCAAAAAACAGTAAAAACACTAAAAACCCTAAAACCCATAAAATCCCTAAAACCCCTAAAAACCAATAAAAATCCATAAAAATCCCTAAAAATCCCTAAAAACATAAAAACCATAAAAATACTGGAAAACACTATAAAAACCTTAAAACCATAAAACACTTAAAACCCCTAAAAACCTAAAAACGTTAAAAATCCCAAAAGACCCTAAATAACCTTAAACCCCAAAAGTCCATATAAACACCTACAAAAATTATAAACACAAAAACCATAATACATTAAAACCCACTAATAACACTAAAAACCCTTTCAAAACCAAAAAATGTTAAAAACTATAAAAAACCTTAAAAATCCTAATAAATTCAAACAAACCATAAAACCCAAAATAACCCTTAGAAAACCTAAAAAACATAAAACCCCGAAAAATCCTTAAAATCCCTGAAACCCAAAAAAATCATTAAAAATCCATAAAATATAAAAAACCAAAAAAACACTAAAAATGCCGCAAATCCTTAAAAAACTATAAATAGGTAAGGCCCCTAAAATTATAAAATTTATAGAAACCCAAATAAACCATAAAACCCATATAACCCCTAAAACCCGTAAAAACCCTCAACACCATAAAAACCTAAATCACACTAAAATCTATCAAAACCATTTGATCCCCTAAAATATTAAAAATTAATAAAAATGTATTAAAACACTAAAAAACCCATAACACTAAAAAATAGAAAAATCCTATAAATGATTAAAAAATAAAAAAATATCTAAAAATACCTAAATACAAAAATACTCATAAACCTCTTAAAAATAATAAAATCAATTAAAACCCAAAAAAACCCAAAAACCCTCAAAATATTCAAAGAAATAAAAAACATAAAAATCTGAAATCGCATTAGAATTCAAAAAATATATAAAAACCCCTAAAACATTGAAATAACTAAAGGAAACTTTAAAAACAAAAAAATACTTAAAACCCCTCAAAACCAAAAAAACCCTAAAAACCCTAAAACCATGAAAACCCTAACACCATAAAAATGATTTAAAACCCAAAAAACACTACGAACCTATAAAAACCCTAAAAACAAATAATAACTCTAAAAACCATTTAACCCATAAGAATATTAAAAAACTAAATAAACATTAAAACCTGAAAGAACACAAAAACCCCAAAAGTCAGAAAAAACATAAAATCCCTATAAAACTAAAAACAATCTAAATCCCTTAAATCCCATAAAACCATAAAAATACTAAAAATTCATAAGAATCACTAAAAATGTCGGAAACCCTAAAACCTAGAAATCATAAGAAAACCATACAGAGAACTTTAAAACCCTAAAAACGTAAAAAAATCTAAAAACCTTTAAAACCATAAAAACTATGAACAAAACCCAAAAAATTGAAAAATAATAGAAACCCTAATCACTTAAAATCCCACTAAGAACTCTAAAACCCCCTTAAAACCCTAAAAAGGTAAATAATATATAAATAAATAAATTTCCAAACACTCAAACAAAAAATAAAACCCCCAAAACCCATAAAAACCCATAATAACCCTAAAACCCCAAAAATCCCAAAAAACCCTAAAATCCAATAAAAATCCTAAAAATCCCAAAAAAATCCAAAAAATGCAAAAAACCAAAGAATCACTAAATACCCTACGAAAAAATTAAAAAACAAAAAACCCAAAAAAACCCCTAAGAACCTAAAAAATTATAAACCCTCAAAACTCCATAAAACCCTCAAAATCCCTTAAAACCATAAAAAAATTATAATCTAAACAAATCCATAAAAATCCAAAAATAAAAATATCCCATAAACCCCGAAAAATCCTATGAAAACATTAAAAACCTAAAAAACAGGTAAAACCCTTAAATCCTTGAAAAATGGTAAAAACCCCAAAACCTACAAAAACCCTAGAAACCATAAAACCCTTAACAAAATCTAAAAACACATAAAACTCCTAAAACCCTCAAAACACTCTAAAACTCTTTTAAACCACTAAAAATGATTAAATAATCTCTGCCTAACCATAAAAACACTAAAAAATAAAAGACACACTAAAACCCAAAAAAAATAAAAAAACTAAAAACCGTTCAAAATACCTAAAAACCTGAAAAAAAAAATAAAAACCTAAAAAATCAATTGCCAAAATGTAAAAAACATTAATAGATGAAAAAATCCTAATAAAACATTAAAAACATAAAACACCTAAAAACCTAAATAAATCTAGAAACCCTAAAACTATATAAAACCCTATAAACCCTTATAGTCTATAAAACCATAAAAACCATTAAAATTCATAAAAATCACCTAAAAACATTAAAAACAAAAGTAATCGAAAAAACCATGAAAACCCCTATGAAATTTTTGAAAACAAAAAAAAACGCTTTAAACCCATAAAATCTTAAAAATTATAGAAACCCTAAGACCCTAAAATCACTAAAGATCCTAAAACCCTAAAAATCATAAAAAATAAATAAAAAATTTAAAAACCACTAAATACTCTAATTTCATTAAACAAATAGAAATATTAAAAAAATAAAAAAATAGAAAACCCTAAAAACTAGAAAAATCTAAAAACCAAAAAAAACCAAAAACTACAAATAGACCCTAAAAACACATAAAATATATATATATGATAAACACCATAAAATTACTTAAAAGGCACTCAAAGACCCTGAAGATGTAAAAAATGAAAAAACCCTAACAAACCCTAAGAAACGATTTAAAACATAAAAATATTTAAAACCCCAAAAAATAAAAAAAATGATAAATCCTCTAAAAACTATAAAACCCATAAAACTCTTATAACACTTAAAAATACCTAAATCCCCATAAAACCCCTAAAACCCACTAAAAATATAAAACCATTTAAACTCTTAAAAATGTTAAAAACACTTAAAAAATAGAAAAAGCATAAAAAACAAAAAAATCATAAAAAAACTCTAAAACACAAATAAAAATAAAAAAATGCTAAAACCCCTCAAAAACCATAAAAATCCCAAAAAATACCTGCACACATAAAAACCCAAAAAACCCAAAAAACCACTAAAAACCACAAAATCCTAAAAACACTTCAAACCCTTTACGAACTAAAAAAATGATAAAAACCATAAAAAACACAAAAAGACTTTAAATACCCTAAAACCCATAAAACCATAAAAACCCTAAAAACCGTAACAATCATAACATCCTATATAATCCTTAAATACACTAAAAACTAACAAATCCCCATAAATATATAAAACATTGAAAAAAATCAAACACCACATAAAACACTAAAAATTAAAAAAACACTAAAACAATAAAACTACAAAACTCTAAAAAACATCAAAATTCCTAAAAAAACAAAAAACCATCAAAATCAGTAATAAATCCCAAAAAATACTTAAAAATGTGAAAACAAAAAAATTACCATAAGCCCCAAAGAAAAAATTAAAAAAATAAAAACCAAAAAAACCGCGAAAAACCTAAAAATGATATAAACCTTGAAAAATCCTAAAAACCTAAATAAATGAAAATTCCTAAAAACCTAAAAAATCATTATATTATTAAAAATTCCCTACAAATTCCTAAAACCATAAAAACCTCTAAAAACCCTGAAAAAATTAAAATACATAAACCCCTAAAAGATCTAAAGATGATTAAATCCCAAAAAACCATAAAAACGCTTAAAACCTTTAAAGCCCAATAAAAACCCTAAAACCCACTAATCTACTAAAAACCCTTTATAGCCCCCAAAACATAAAAAACTTTAAAAATAGTAAAAACCATAAAGAACTAAAAAATCCCTAAAACCCAGAAAACCCCAGAAAACCCTAAAACTCTAAAATACCTTTAAAAACCTTAAAATCCCTAAAAAACATAAAAACAGATAAAAATATAAATATTCCATAAAAATCCCTAAAAATGTAAAGTCCCATAAAAACCCTGAAATCCCCTAATAAAACCTCAAAAACCTAAAAAAATTAAAACCCTAAAAAACAAACCAAAAATGATAAAACCCTAAAAATCTAAAAATCCCAAAACCACTAAAATCCATCAAAAATTGTAAAACTTCTAAATACTATAAAAATTCATAAAAAATACCAAAAATTACATAAAACATAAAAAACCTAAAAACCATAAAAACACCTAAGAAAAACATAAATACCTAAAAAAGCATAACACCCCTAAAAGCGTAAAAAACACTAAAAACCATAAAATCCCCAAAAATGTAAAACCCCTAAAACCCTAAAAATGAATTAAAACCCTAAAATCAAATAAAATATATAAGAACCCTTTAAACTAGGGCATTTTTCAAAACAAAAACTCTAAAAAACCTTAAAAACACTAAAATATAAAAAAAATTCCCCAAAACCCCTAAAAACCCAAAAAATCCAAAAAAGCCCTAAAAATTCCAAAATCCCCAAAAACTGATAAAAAATACCTAAAAACAAAAAAAACCCTAAAGACCCTAAAAAACATAATAAACCCTTTGAAACATAAAAACACTTAAATCATCTAAAAACCTAAAAATGTTAAAACCCCTAAAAAAGTAAAAAACCTCAAAATTAGTGAACGCCAAAAAACCATTGAAATCCTAAAAACCCCTAATAATCCCGAGGAACTAAAAAACCCTAAAACATAAGAAAACATTAAAAATATAAAAACAGTGGAATCCTATAAAAATCTGAAAAATTGATAAAAACCCATAAAAACCATAAACCGCTAAAATAATAGAAAACCTAAAACCCCATAAAATCCCTAAAAATAAACTAAAAATAGTAAAAATAATTTAAACCCCTAAAAATGTAAAAAAACTAAAAAATCATACAAAACCTAAAAAACTAAAAAAACACTAAAAACCCAAAAAAACAATGAAACACCAAAAAACCTATGAAACCGTAAAAACCTTGAAAATCCAAAATGAGTATCCATAAAAATCCAAAAATATTCTAAAAATTCCCTAAAAATGATAAAAACCAAAAAAATCTTAAAAACACTAAGAAAACCATAATAACGTAAAACACATAAAACCCCTAAAAAACCAGAAAAAATAAAAACCCAAAATATGTAAAAAAAACCCCTAAAACCATAAGAATCTTCAAAATCCCAAAAATCCACAAAAATCCTATAAAGATCGAAAAATCCCTACAAACATAAATGACCCTAAAAAATTTCAAAACGATAGAAAAAAATTAAAAACCTAAAAATACTTAAAACCCCTAGAAATCATTAAAACATTAAAAACCATAAAAACCCTTAAAAACATAAAAATCTAAAAACAACCTTTAAAATTCATAAAACACCTAAGAAATCACTATAAACTCTTCAATCATTTTAAACTCTAAAAATGATATAAAGTATAAAAATTAGATTCAATAAAAAAGTCCAATAAACCCTAAATCCCAAAAAAAATAAAAAACCCCTAAAAACCCTCAAAATCGACAAAAAACTTTAAAACCATAAAATTCAAAAAAAAAAGATCTATAAATATCTTAAAATATAAAGAACCTTTTAGACATTGAAAAATCCTTAAAAATTTAAAAACAAAAAAAACACTTAAAACATATAAAAACATAAAAATTGCTAAATATTATAAAACACCCTAAACACAAAATAAATCCAAAAGAATCCTCAAACTCCATAAAACAACTAAAGACCAATAATAATACTAAAAAATCTTAAAAACCCCTAAAAAAAGACCAAAAAATATTGAAAACAACTAAGACAATCATAAAACTTTAAAACACAAAAAACCCATCAAAAACCTAAAAAAAAATTACAGTAAAAACCCAAAACCCCTAAAAATGATAAAAACCACTAATTTTTTTAAAATCCTATAAAACAATTAAAACAAATAAAAAATATAAAAACCCTTTAACTGCCTAATTTTTTTGAAAACTCTAAAAACCTTTAAAAACATAAAAACACAAAAATACCATAAACACCAAAAAAATTAAACACATAAATATCCTAAAAATCATTAAAAACCTAAACACATTTAAAATCCTAAAAAAATACAAAAAATACCTAAAAGCATAAAAAACCCAAAAAACCTAAAAAACCAAAAGAAAACTTTAAAAATTAAAAAAATTATAAACCCTAAGATACAAAATGATGAATCCCTAAAAGACCATAAAAATCATAAATCCTCTAAAAAATAAGTACCCTAAAATCTATAACAAATCCCAAAAACCTTAAAACCCACCATAAAATTTAAAAACCCATCAAACCCATAAAATATTAAAAAAATTATAGAAAACCTTGAAACTCATAAAAATAATGAAAACCCCAGAAAAACCATAAAAACACTAAAACCCCCCAAAATTCCCCTAAAACTTAAAACAACATAAACTTTCGAAAAAACAATAAAAATCCTTAAAAATTTAAAAACTCTTAAAAACCATTAAAACCCCAATAAAAACCTTAAAACCTAATAACACATAAAACCCAAAAAATTCATAGAAAATGATAAGAAAACCATAAACCCCTAAAAACACATAAAACATCTCAAAATCCATAAAAACCACGAAAAACCATAAAACATATAAATCCCTAAAAATCTCTAAAAATTATAAAACCCTAAAAACCATAAGAAACCCTTAAGAACCTAAAAAACATTTAAAACCCCTAAAAACCTAAAAAAATATTAAAAATAATAAAAGGCACTAACTATCCCTAAAAACACCTAAAAAAAATAAAGAATTCCTTAAAACCTTAAAAACCCTAGAAACCTATAAAACACAAGAACCACAAAAAAATATTAAAGCCCTTTATTCCCCTAAAAAAATTAAAAATCTCTAAAAACCCTTAAAACCCATAAAAAATATAAAAAACCTAAAACCCCCCAAAAAAATTAGAAAAAACTGAAAACCCACTTGAAAACCTAAAACTCCTCTAAAATCTCGAAAAAACCCTAAAAATCCAAAAAAAAATGACAATTTATAGAAACATAAAAAAACCCAAAAAATGAAAAATTAATAAGAAAAAATTTAAAATATATAAAACATAAAACCCCTAATAAAATTTAAAACACTAGGAACCCAAAAAACCCTTTAAACACAAAACCTCAAAATCCCTCAATCTCACAAAAACCATAAAACTCCTATAAACACAAAAAATACCAAAAAAAATAAAATCCCAACAAACCCTAAAAACCTTTAAGAAAACCATTAAAACCAAAAAAAATTAAAATCCCTAAATAACCTAAAATGATAAAACAAAAAAACTGAGAACCCCCTACATCCTAAAAATCATAAAACACCTTCAAACCATAAATATCAGAAAACCCAGAAAACCCCTAAAAATCAAATAAAAACTCTAAAACTGCATTAAACCCCGAAAAAGTTAAAAAACTATTAAAACATACAAATAAATAAAATCCTTACCCCCAAAATAAAAATCCAAAAAACCCTAAAACTCTAAAAACCTTCAATATTTTGAAAGAACCAGAAAACCAAAAATCATAAACATAAATAAAAATCCAAAAATATATAATCACCCAAAAAACCCGTAAAATTAAAAAGAAAACCTTATATATATTATAAATATTTAAACCCCTAAAAACCCAAAAAAATCTAAAAACCCTGAGAGACCCTAAAAACCATAAAATCTAGAAGAATCCCTAAAAACCCTAAAAATTTCAAAATACCCATAAAAATATAGAAACCCTAAATCACTAAATAAACCATAAGAAAACCATAAAAACCAAAAACCCTAAAAAAAATATAAAAACCCCAAAGACCGAAAAAAACAAAATAATCCCTAAATACCTTAAAAACCCCAAATCCCCATAAATACATTGAAAACCACTTAAAACTCTAAAAACTATTTAAACACCTAATTTTGTTTTTGAAAAAACTCTTAAAAACAAGAAACATTAAAAAAATAAAAAGACCACTAAAATCCAAAAAAACAATAAAAATCATAAAAACCTTTAAAAATCCTAAAAACCATTACAATCACAAAACCCATAAAAACAATAAAAAAAATTATAAGGCCCTACATATCAGTAAAAACATAAAAACCTAAAAAATGCTATGAAAACCTTAAAAACCACAAAAAAAAAATAAAACCCTTAAAAACCAAAAAATGATAAAACCATAAAATCCATAAAAATAGGAAAAACATAAAAACTCATAAAACATTAAAAAAACCCTAAAACCCCATAAAACCGTAAATTGCACTAAAAACTATGAACACCCATTAGACAACTACAAATGTTAAAAAACTCTAAAAACTATAAAAACCATAAAATCTCTAAAAAACAAAAAACCCCAAAGACCAAATAACCTAAAAATCCGTAAACCCCCAAATTCCCTAAAAATCCAAAATATGGCAAAAAATACCTAAAAACATAAAAACCATAAAAACCCTGAAAATCGCTAAGAAAACTTTAAAAACCTAAAAATACTTAAACCATAAGAACCCTAAAATGATAAAACTATAAATACCTTAAAACCCATAAAACCCTCAAAATCCCTAAAAACACCAAAATCCCATAAAACCCATAAAAATCCATGAAAATCCCTAAAAGAATAAAAAATCCAAAAAACTCTGAAACCCCCCAAAGAAGTCCTTAAGAATTAAAAACATAAAAAACCCATAAAAATAAAAGTAGTAAAATCCCTAAAAACCCTCAAAAATCCAAAATCCCTCAAATTCAATAAAAACCCTAAAACCTATAAATCGTAAGAAAATCCACAAAAAATAAAAAAAACCTAAAACCACTTAAAAAACTTAATAAAACCTTAAAAAAATAAAAAAAACATAAAATGAAAAACACATAATGAATGATAAACCCAAGAAAACCCAAAGAAACCTTTAAACCCTTCAAGCCATTAAAACCTATAAAAACATATAAAACCCATAGAAATATATACAAACCCAAATAACCACTAATAACTTTAAAATACCAATAAACCCCAATGATCATTAGAAATCACTAAACCCCATTAAACCATAAAAAACACAAAGAAATACAAATACCCAAAAATAATAATAAAACCCTATACACATAAATAGAGTCTCAAATTGACTAAAACCCATCAAAACCATTAATTTCTTATGATTGAGAGAAACCTTAGAAATAAGATGGTGGCGCACTCCCCCGAATCTCGCTCTCATTCGATGCTTCTTCCAGGTCTTCCTCAGGTTTATTCTCAGGATCATGGTGTTGGATTCTTGCTTCCTTGGCGATGGGTGTCTCTGATCACCCTCTTCCATCTCAAGATGGTGATGGTGTTTGGTTTTTGGTTGCTTCCTTCTCTCTGTTCCTTGCTCTGGATCTCGGATTTGGATGGTCTTCTCTGCTGGTGTGCCTGGGTTTTGGCAGATTTGAAGGTTTTGCGAGTTTCTTTGGTTTCATATCGGTCTGATCTAGCTTGAAGCGAAGCAATCCCTATAAATCCTTAAAATTTTAGTAAAACCCACAAAATTCATGAAAACCAAAAAGAAAACCATTAAAAAATCACTTAAAATCCCTAAAATCCAAAAAAAACTAAAACCATTAAACAACCTAGTAACCCTAAAACCATTAAAACCCTAAAAATCCCTAAAAACACTTTAAGACATTTACAATCCTATTAAATACCTAAAAATCCATAAAAATGTAAAAATCCCAGAAAACTCTATAAAAACAATATAAACATTAAAACACATAAAAAAGAAAAAACAAAAAAGCTAAAATGCTGAAACCCCCCTAAAAAGACCCTAAAATCATAAAAACCATAAATCCCCTAAAAACCGTAAAAACCATAAAACCACATTAATCCCAAAAAACCAACTAAAACACTAAAAATAATTTAAACCCTTAAAAAAATTAAGAGACTCTTAAAAACCTTTAAACCCCTAAAAAACAAAAAAAATCTAAAACCCCCAAAAAAACCAAAACAACTCAAAAAATCCTAAAAATCCCAAACTACCCTAAAAACCAAAAATATCCCTTAACATCCCAAAATAAAAATACACTAAGATCCATAAGAATAAATGAGAAACCCATAAATAACTAAAAAAATTAAACCCACTAAAAACCTAAAAATGAAAAAAACCCCCTTGAACCCTTAGAGCCCACTCAAAATCCCTAATAACACTAAAACACATCAAAATCCTACAAATCCCTAAAAATACTTCAAAACATAAAAACCCTAAAAATCCCTGAAACCCCTAAGAAAACCTTAAAATTAAGAAAAATATAAATCCTTAAAATGGATAAAACCCTAAAGGACCCTAAAAACCCTAAAACCCAATAAAACCCTAAAACCCTCTAAATACCATTATAAATCCTAAAAAACCCTAAAACCATAAAATCTCATTAAAAACTATAAAAACCATTTGGAATAGTAAAAACATTAAAAAATTAATAAACCTGAAAAAAAATATTAAAATATAAAATACTGATAAAAAACAAACAACATAAATTATATATAAATTATAAAAACATGGAAACCCTCAAAAACCCTAAAAACCATAAAAATTCAAAAAAACCAGAAAATCCTGAAAATTGAAAAAAAAAACTAAAAACCCTTAGAAAACCTAAAAAACCAAAAACAATTAAAACCCATAACTACATAAAAATTTATTAAAATCACAAACCCCACTAAAATTTCCTAATACCCCTCAAAACCATAATCACCCCTAAAAAATAAAAAATACATAAAACCCTTAAAAGTCCTAGAATCCTCTAAAAACTAAAAAAACATTTAAACCCCTAAAAATGTAAAAAAATGAAAAAAACAATAAAACCCCTAAAAATATAAAAACCCATAAAACCCCGAAAATACCATAAAAACCGTAAAACACTTAGAACCCTCAATATTCCTAAAAATTCTAAAAACCATAAAAATCCATCCAAATCCTTGAAAATACCTAAAAACATAAAACATTATAAAATACATGAATACCCTAATGAAAACCAAAAACCCCTAAAAAATACTTAAGACCCTTAAAAACCCTAAAAACACTAAATCCCTAAAAATCATAAAACAACCTAAATACCATAAAAACCTATATAAACTATAAAACCCCCTAAAACCATTAAAAACCCCTAAAACCCCATTAAAAACAAAAAAACCCACCAAAAAATCTCTAAAATTAATTTAAACCCCTAAAGTCGATGAAAAAGATAAAAACATTAAAATCCCTAATAAAACTCCAAAAAAATAGTAAAAACCCAAGAAACCCCTAAAAAACAAAAAAAAAACTATATAACCCTTAAAATCCCTAAGGACCCTAAAGTCCATACAATTCATAAAAAATCCCCAAAAATATATAAAAACATAAAAATCCTAAAACCCTAAATAACCGTATAAAGTCACTAAAAACCTAAAAATACATAAAACCCTTAAAACAAAAAAACGCTAAAAATCTTAAAAACATAAAATACATAAAAATCCTTAAAACATATAAAAATCCTTAAAAAATCCATTAAAAGTTAAAACCCTTACAAAAATTGAAATACCCAAAGAAAACATTAAAACCCAAAAAACACTTAAAACCCTTAAAACCCAAAAAAAACACAAAAAACCATAAAAATTCATAAAAGACACATAAACCCAAAACCCCCTAAAAACCATAAGAACCCATTAAAATGAAAAGAAATATAGAACCCACTAATCTTAAAAAACCCTAAAAACTCAAAAAATCCATAAAAAATCATAAAACCATAATAACACAAAATAGCTAAAAATCCAGAACCCCCCCCCCCAAAAAAAATCATAAATCCCCTAAAAACACTAAAACACTAAAAACACCTAAAACCGCCCAAAATCAAAAAAAGACACTATAAACTATAAAAATCCTAAAGAGAAATAAAAATACCTAATATCAAATAGAACCAAAAAATTACATGAAAACCAAATGAAAACATAAAAATCCTAAAACACTATGAACACAAAAAAACTCTAAAACCCATAAAAACCCAAATAATCATCAAATTCCCCAAAACCATAATAACCATTAAAATCCTAAAAATCCTAAAAATCCCCAAAAACAGAAAAAACCTAATAACATTTAAAACCTCAATGGAATCCTTACGAATCTAAAAACACATAAGACCCTTAAAACCCTAATAAATGCAAAATCCATAAAAACTATAAGAACCTTAAAACCCCATAACAACCCAAAACCAATAAATATTCTAAAAACCCTTAAATCCCATAAAAATTTTAAAAACTATAAGAAATATAAAACCCATAAATAACTCAAAAAAACTCCAAAAAAACAAAAACCCCTAAAATACCAAAAAAACCCTAAAACCCGTATAACATAAAAATCCTTAAGAAACATAAAAAAGCATATAAATCATAAAAAACCCCTAAATATCCATAAAAACATAATACCCTAAAAACCTTCAAAATCCCTTGAAAACGTTAAAAACCTAAAACATTATATACCGATATAAATATTAAAAAATCTAAAAACACTAAATACCTTAAACCCCAAAAAACCATAAAAAACCTTAAACCCATTAAACAATAAAAAACCCATAAATCCCAAAAAACAACTATAAATATGAAAACCCTTTGAACCCATAAAATTTTTTAATAACCCTAAACCCCATAAAAAACATAAATATTTTAAAAACCCCTAAAAAATCCAAAAACCCATAAAAACCATATATCCCAAAAAAAACCCTCAAAATCCCCCAATACATCTAAAAACCATAAAAATCCTAAAAATCCCAAAAAATAAAAAAAAAACAAAAAAACCTCTAAAAACTAGGAATATCTTTATGAAAACATTAAAAACCTAAAAACACATAAAACAACTAAAAACTAAAATAAGATAAAACCCATAAAAGCTTATAACCCTAAAACCCTCAAAATCCCTAAAAACCATAAAAGCCCTAAAACCCCTCAAAATCCCTAAAAACATTAAAAACAAAAAATAATCCTAAAAAGTCATAAAAAACCTTAAACCATAAAAATCCTAAAAACCTTGAAAACCCCAAAGAAAAACATAAAATATAAAAATTACCTAAAACCCCTAAAAACATTGAAATGATAAAAACTGTAAAAACCCCAAAAAGGATTGTAATGCCTAAAACCATCTGAACCACCAAAACACTAAAAACTATATAAACCCATATAAGCCTAAAAATATAGAAAAAGTATAAGACCCTATTAAAATCCTAAAAATTCTAAATAACTCTAAAAACAATTAAAACTAAAAAATTCAAAAATCCAAAAAATCTTAAAAAAAGTATAAAATCCTTAAAACCCCTAAAAAAATCAATATCAATGAAAACACTAAATGACAAAAAAATCATAAAAATCCTTAAAAACTTTTAAAAACATAAAACCCCTATAAAAAATGAAAAAACTTATGAAAACCTCAAAAACATAAAAACATTAAAAACTCTAAAAAATAAAAAATTCTAAAAACTGTAAAAAAGCCTAAAAACCCTAAAAAACGATAAAACAAACAATGTACCTAAAACCTAAAAAAACATAAAAATCATAAAAATCTCTAAAAATGTAACGAAAAACGAAAAAACCATAAAATCCAGAAAAAAACATTAGAAAACCAAAAATACGCAAAAAACCATGAAAAATCACTAAAACCCTTAAAAAGTATAAAAATCATAAAATATCCTAAAAACCATAACAACACATAAAATATTTAGAAACCCTAAAAATACTAAATAATTATAAAAACCCTTTAAACACCAATTTTTTTCTAAAAACTGCAGAAAACATTTAAACCCTAAAAAAAATCCCTGCATCATAAAAAATCCATCAAAAACCTAAAAACCCATAAAACCCTCGAAATTAATAAGACCCTAAAACCCATAAAAATCCTAAAAATCTTGAAAACCCCCAAAAAATATAAAAACCCTATATCCCCACCGAAAATACTAAAATCATTTCAACCCAAAATGTGACAAAAACACTAAAAAACCCAAAACCCTACAGAACTCAAACAAACCCCTTATATACAAAATAACCATAATCCCCTAAAACAATAAAAATCCCTTTAAAAACTTTAAAACCCTTAAGAAACTTTAATAACCCTAAAAATTCAGTAAAAATTCCTAAAAACGTAAAATAACCCAAAAAATTGAAAAAAAACCTTAAGTATACCATAAAAATATGAAAACACAAAAAACCCCCAAAAAACAAAAAAAAACTCTATATACCAAAAAATAATAAATTCCCTAAAAATTGTCAAAATACCTAAAACTCTTAAAACCATAAAGATCCTAAAAATCCTAAAAATCCCTAAAAACCTAAAAATTCCAAAAACTCTAAAACTAATAAAAATACTAACAAAAACCAAAAATCAATAAAAATGTCAAAAAATACATAAAACCCAATAAGAAAACCTTAAAACCATAAAAATATTAAACCCCCTAAAAACCACAAAATTCCTAAAAACACTAAAAACACAACCCCCCTCAAAATCCCTAAAAATGTAAAACACCATAATAACCATGAAAACTATTAAGAAAACGTTAAAATACTTAAACACTTCAATCCTGTAAAAACCTAAAAATAAAAATAACACTAGGAAACCATAAAAGACCCTAAAATTAGTAAAATCCCTAAAAACCCTCAGAAATCCTAAATCCCTCAAATTACATAAAAACCCTAAAAACCAAAAAATCATAAAAAATCACTAAGAATGCCTAAATAATAAAAAAACATAAAACCACTAAAAACCCCAATAAAACCTTAAAAAACAAATAAAAAGTAAAATGAAAAAACATAATGAATGCTAAAACCCCATAAAAACCAAAAAAAAGTAAAATCCTTCAGACAATAAAAACCCATAAAAACATTTAAAACACATAAAAACATATACAAACCAAGAAAAACCACTAATAACTCTAAAATACCATTAAAACCAATGATCGTTAAATGTCACTAAAAACTATAAAACATTAAAAACAAAAGAAAATATAAAAACCCAAAAAACTATTTACACCTAAAAAAACTCTCTAATTCACTAAAACCCATCCAAACCATTAATGTCTTAAAAATCCTGAAAAATCCCAAAATACCTAAAAACCACTGAAAACCATGAAATCCTATGAAAACATAAAAGAAACTATAAACATTTAAATCACCTAAAAAACTAAAAATCACTAAAAACATTGAAATACCCTAAAATAATAAATACCACAAAAAACACTGAGCCGATAAAAACCTTAAAACCCCTAATACCCAATAAAAATCCTAAAAATACTTTAAAAACTCCAAAAACTTTTTAAACCCCTAAAAATGTTAAAAAATATTAAAAATAAAAAAACCCCAAAAAACACTAGAAAACCATAAAAAATCTAAACAAAACCCATAAATCTTATAAAAACCCAAAAATCCTAAAATAAAAAAAACCAAAAAACCGAAAAATTCCTAAAAAATCATTGAAATCTATAGAAACATAGAAAACTATAAACTTCCAAAAAATAACAACGAAATCCATCAAAAAAATACACTTAATAACCCTAAAAACTTAGAAACACTAAAAATTATCTAAAAACTATAAAAATCCTACAAAAATAAAAACCTAACCACCAATAAAAACCATAAAAACCAACTATAAACTCTAAAAAACATTAAACCACTTAAAATTTTAAAAAAAAATCTAAAACCCATTAAAAATCTACAAAATTAAATAATTAAATAAACCCAAAAAAAATATTAAAAACAATAAAAACATAAAACCTTAAAGAATAAAAAATCCTAAAAACCATAAAACTGATAAAAGAACTATAAAATCAGTAAAATCTGGGAAAACATGAAAACCCTTAAAAACTATGAAAAACTATAAGAAAAACATGGAATTCTAAAGAACATTTTAAACCCCTAAAAACCCTAAAAATGCTAAAAACCCTAATAAAACCTTAAACCCTAAAAACACTAAAACCCTCAAATTCCATAAAAAATTTGAAAATCATAAAAATCTTAAATAATCCCTAAAAACATAAATTCCTCTAAAAACCATGAAATGACCTAAAAGTCCTTAAATACATAAAAATACATAAAGCACAAAAAATAAAATAATCATTAAATATCCTAAAACCTCTAAAAACCTTACAACCACCCAAAAAAATAAAACCCCAAAAAATCATTAACACCATAAAAACAACTAAAAACAAAAAGCCTTTAATTCTATAAAAACATTAAAAAACTCTAAAAAACATGAAAACACATGAAAAATATTCAATCCCATAAATATCATAAAAACCAAAAACCATAAAAACCCAAAACACATCAAATTCCCTAGAAACCCAAAATAAAATTACAAAATTAATAAATCCCTATAAATCCTTAAAATTTTAAAAAGACCACAAAATTCATGAAAACCACAAATAAAACATTAAAAATAATAAATCACTTAAGAATGATAATGTCTAAAAAACACTAAAACTCTTAAATAACCGAAAAACTCTAAAACCCTTAAAAGCCTCAAAATCACCAAAAACCCATTAAAACATATACAATCTTATGAAATACATAAAAATCCATAAAAATGTAAAAAACCTTGAAAACTCTAAGAAAACATTATAAAATTTAAAACACTTAAAAACCCAAAAAAGATAAAAAATCTAAAACCCCAAACTCCCCAAAAAGACCCTAAAACTCCTAAAAACCATAAAAACCATAAAACCCCTAAAACCATAAAAACCCTACAAACCCATTAAACCCTAAAACCCACTAACAACTCTAAAAATATATTAAACCCTTAATAACCTTAAGATATTATTATAAACCTTAAAACACATAAAAACAATAAAAAATAAACCCCCCTCCCCCAAAAAAAACACAACAACTCAAAATATCCTCAAAATAGATAACCCTAAAACCCAAAATATCACTAACCATCCCTAAATACAAATACACTAAGAACCCTAAAAATAAATAAGAAAGACATAAAAAACTAAAAACTCTTAAACCCACTAAAAACCTAAAAAATGAAATAAATCCTAGAAACCATAGAAACACCACAAAATCCCTAATAACAATAAAAACCATCAAAATCCAAATCCCTTAAAATACTTCAAATCGTAAAAACCCTTAAAAACCATGAAATCCCTAAGAAATCCTTAAAAAATAAGAAAATATAAATCCCTAAAAAGGATAAAAGCCTAAAAGTCCATAGAAACCCTTAATCCCCATAAAAACTATAAAACCCTCTAAACACCATTACAAATCCTGACAACCCACAAAACCATAAAATTCCACTAAAAACTATAAAATCCATTTCAAATAGAAAAAAATTTAAAAAATTAATTAAAACCTAAAAAAATAAAAAAATAAAAAAAATTGAAAAAAACCAAACAACATGAATTACTTATAAATTATAAAAACACAAAAAACACAAAAAACCCAAAAAACCATAAAAATTCAAAAAAACCAAAAAAACATAAAAACCCATAAAAACTGGGATAATCGTTATGAAAACATTAGAAACCTAAAAACACATAAAACAACTAAAAACTAAAATAAGATAAAACCCATAAAAGCCTATAACCCTAAAAACCTCAAAATCCCTAAAAACCATAAAAGCCCTAAAACCCCTCAAAATCCCTAAAAACATTAAAAAATAATCCTAAAAAGACACTAAAAAATCTTAAAAAATAAAAATCTTAAAAACCTTGAAAACCCCTATGAAAAACATAAAATCTAAAAGACTTAAAACCCCTAAAAAACATTGAAATGAAAAAAACTGTAAAACCCCCCAAAAAAGATTATAATGCCTACAACCATCCGAACCACCGAAACAATAAAAACTACATAAACCCATAAAACCCTAAAAATATAGAAAAAGTATAAAACCCTATTAAGATCCTAAAAATGTTATATAACTCTAAAAACAATTAAAAATGAAAAACTCAAATATCCAAAAAATCCTAAAAAAGAATAAAATCCTTAAAATCCCTAAATACATCAATATCAATAAAAACCCTAAATGACAATAAAAATCCTAAAAATCCTTAAAAATTTGTAAAAACATAAAACACCCTATAAAACATGAAAAAACTGTTGAAAACATCAAAAACCTAAAAACATTTAAAACTCTAAAACATTAAAAATTGTAAAAATTGTAAAACAGCCTAAAAACAATAAAAAACCATAAAACAAACAATGTACCTAAAACCCAAAAAAACATAAAAATAATAAAAATACAATAAAATATAGAGAAAACTCCAAACAAAAAAACCATAAAATCCGGAAAAAAACTTAGAAAACCTAAAATACGCAAAAAACCATGAAAAATCACTAAAACCCTTAGTAAGTATAAAAATCATAAGATATCCTAAAACCATAACAACACTTAAAATCTTTAGAAACCCTAAAAATACTAAAGAATTATAAGAACCCTTTAAACCCTAAATTTATTTAAAAATTGTAGAAAACATTAAAACCGTAAAAAACAAAAAACCTTGAAACATAAAAAATCCATCAAAAAACTAAAAACGCATAAAAACCCCTCAAAATTAACAAAACCCTAAAAACTATAAAAATCCTAAAAAACTCAAAAAAAACCCAAAAAAATATAAAAAACCCTATATCCCCACCAATAACGCTAAAATTATTTCAACCAAAAATGTGTCAAAAACTCTAAAAAACCCTAAAACCCTACAGAACTCAAACAAACCCCTTATACACAAAATAAATATAAACCCCTAAAACACTAAAAATTCCTTGAAAATCTTTAAAACCCTTAAAAAACTATAAAAACACAAAAAACCCCAAAAAAACAAAAAAACTCTAAATACCAAAAAATAATAAATCCCCTAAAAATCGTCAAAATACCTAAAACTCTTAAAACCATAAAAATCTTAAAAACTCTAAATTCCCTAAAAATCTAAAAAATCCAAAAAGTCTAAAAACTAATAAAAACAATAACAAACAGTAAAAATACATAAAAATGTCAAAAAATCCTTAAAACCCTATAAGAAAACCTTCAAACCTTAAAAATATTAAACACACTAAAAACCATAAAAAATCTTAAAAACACTAAAAACCCAACCCCCCCCCCCCAACCTCAAAATCCCTAAAAATGTAAAGCACCATAATAACCATGAAGACTGTTAAAAAAACATTAAAAGACTTAAACACTTCAATCCCATAAAAAACTAAAAATGAAAATAACACTAGGAAATCATAAAAGACCCTGAAAGTAGTAAAATCCCTAAAAACCCTCAGAACTCCTAAATACCTCAAATTACATAAAAACCCCAAAAACCTAAAAATCATAAAAAATCCCTAAGAATCCCTAAATAATAAAAAAACATAAAACCACTAAGAACCCAAATAAATCCTTAAAAACTAATAAAAATTAAAATGAAAAATTAAAATGAATGCTAAAACCCTAGAAAAAAACACTAAACCCCTTCAACCCATAAAAACATTTAAAACACGTAAAAACATATACAAACTAAGAAAAACCACTAATAACTCTAAAATACCATTAAACACCAATGATCGTTAAAAGTCACTAAAAACCATAAAACCTTAAAAAACAAAAAAGAAATATAAAAACCCAAAAAACTATATACACATAAAAAAACTCTCTAATTCACTAAAACCCATCAAAACCATTAATGTCTTAAAAATCCCGAAAAATCCCAAAATACCAAAAAACCCCTAAAAACCGTGAAATCCTATGAAAACATAAAAGAAACTAAAAACACATATATCTCTTAAAAACCTAAAAATAACTAAAAACATTAAAATACTGTAAAATAATAAATACCTCAAAAACCATAAATCCATAAAAACCATAAAACCCCTAATACCCAATAAAAACCCTAAAAATCCTTTAAAAACTCCAAAAACTTTTTAAACCCCTAAAAACGTTAAAAAAATCATAAAAATAAAAAAACCCCAAAAAACACTATAAAACCATAAAGAATCAAAACAAAACCCATAAAACTTATAAAAAACCCAAAATCCTAAAAATAAAAAAAAACCAAAAAACAAAAAAAAAATTCTAAAACTCTCTGAAATCTCTAAAAACATAGAAAACTATACACTTCCAAAAAATACCAACTAAATCCTTCCAAAAAATACACTTAATACCCCTAAAAACCTAGAAACACTAAAAATTATCTAAAAACAATAAAAACCCCTCAAAAATAAAAACCTAAAAACCAATAAAAACCATAAATTTCAACTACAAACTCTAAAAACACTTTAAACCTCGTAAAATTTTAAAAAAATATAAAAAACATTAAAACTCTAAAAAATTAAATAATTAAATAAACCCAAAAAAATAAAAATACAATAAAAACATAAGACCTTAAAAAATAAAAATTCCTAAAAACCCTAAAACTGATAAAAGAACTATAAAATCACTAAAATCCATGAAAACATGAAAACCCTTAAAAACTATGAAAAACTATAAGAAAAACATG
This sequence comes from Viscum album, assembly GCA_963277665.1. Taxonomy (NCBI): domain Eukaryota; kingdom Viridiplantae; phylum Streptophyta; class Magnoliopsida; order Santalales; family Viscaceae; genus Viscum; species Viscum album. The sequence goes on from OY728127.1 coordinate 1,960,718,423, forward strand.
GAATCCTAAAGAACATTTTAAACCCATAAAAACCCAAAAAATGATAAACACCCTAAAAACACTAAAACCCTCATATTCCATAAAAATTTTAAAATCATAAAAATATTAAATAATCCCTAAAAACATAAATTTCCCTAAAAACCATGAAATAACCTAAAATTCCTTCAAAACATAAAAATAAATAAAGCACCTAAAACCAAAAAATCATTAAATATCCTTAAACCCCTAAAAACCTTACAACCCAAAAAAAAATAAAACCCCAAAAAATTCATTAACACCCTAAAAACAACTAATAACAAAAAAACCTTTAATTCCATAAAAACATTAAAAAAACTCAAAAACCCTTGAAAACACATGAAAACTCTTCAATCCCATAAATACAAAAAAAACCTAAAACCTTAAAAACACAAGAAACATCAAAATTTCTAGAAACCCATAATAAAATTAAAATACTAAAAAATCCCTATTAATCCTTAAAATTTTGAAAAGACTACAAAATTCTTGAAAACTGCAAATAAAACATCAAAAACCATAAATCACATAAAAATGCTAAAGTCCAAAAAACACTAAATAACATAAACAACCTAAAAACTCTAAAACCCTTTAAAACCTCAAAATCACTAAAAACCCTTTAAAACATTTACAATTCTATGAAATACCTAAAAATCCATAAAAATGTAAAAAACCCTGAAAACTAAAAGAAAAAATTATAAAATTTAAGAAACTTAAAAACCAAAAAAAATCTAAAAAATGCTAAAAGCCAAAATTCCCCTAAAAGACCCTAAAACTCCTAAAAACCATAAAAACCATAAAACCCCTAAAACAATAAAAACCCTACAAACCCATTAAACCCTAAAAATCAACTAAAAACTCTAAAAATACATTAAACCCTTAAAACCCTTAAGAGATTCTTAAAAACATTAAAACACATAAAAACCATAAAAAAAATAAAAAACCCCCAATGAAACACAACAACTGAAAATATCCTCAAAATCGATAACCCTAAAAACCAAAATATCCCTAAACATCCCTAAATACAAATACACTAAGATCCCTAAAAATAAATGAGAAACACATAAAAAACTAAAAACACTTAAACCCACTAAAAAACTAAAAAAAAAAATTCTTGAAACCATAGAAACCACTCAAAATCCCTAATAACACTAAAACCATCAAAATCCAAAAAATCCCAGAAAATACTTCAAAACATAAAAACCCTAAAAACCCTGAAATCCCTAAGAAAACCATAAAAAATAAGAAAATATAAATCCCGAAAAAGGATAAAACCCTAAACGACCCTAGAAACCCTTAAACCCCATAAAAACTATAACCCTCTAAACACCATTATAAATCCTAAAAACCCATAAAACCATAAAATTTTACTAAAAACTATAAAATCCATTTAGAATAGAAAAAACATTAAAAAATTAATTAAAACCTCAAGAAATATAAAAATATAAAAAATTGATAAAAACGAAATAAAGTAAATTATTTATAAATTATAAAAACACGAAAAACCCTCAAAAACCCCAAAAACTATAAAAATTCAAAAAAAAACCAAAAAAACATCAAAACCCCTAAAAACAAGGAAAATATTTATGAAAACATTAAAAACCTAAAAACACATAAAACAACTAAAAACTAAAATAAGATAAAACACATAAAAGCCTATAACCCTAAAACCCTAAAAATCCCTAAAAACTATAGAAGCCCTAAAACGCATCAAAATCCCTAAAAACATTAAAAATGCCTAAAACCATATGAACCACCAAAACACTAAAAACTATATTAACCCATAAAACCCTAAAATTATAGAAAAAGTATAAAACCCTATTAAAATCCTAAAAATGTTAAATAACTCTAAAAATAATTAAAAATAAAAAACTCAAAAATCCAAAAAATACTAAAAAAGAATAAAATCCTTAAAACCCCTAAAAATATCAATATCAATAAAAACCCTAAATGACAATAAAAATCCGAAAAATCCTTAAAAATTTGTAAAAACATAAAACCCCCTATAAAACATGGAAAAACATATGAAACCCTCAAAAGCATAAAAACATTTAAAACTCTAAAACATTAAAAATTCTAAAAACTGTAAAAAATCCTAAAAATAATAAAAAACCATAAAAGAAACAATGTACCTAAAACCCAAAAAACATAAAATCATAAAAATCCCTAAAAATGTAAAGAAAATTAAAAACAAAAAAACCATAAAATCTAGAAAAAAAACATTAGAAAACTTAAAATATGCAAAAAAAAAAACCATGAAAAATCACTAAAACCCTTAAAAAGTATAAAAATCATAAAATATCCTAACAACCATAACAACACTTAAAATATTTAGAAACCCTAAAAAACTAAAGAATTATAAAAACCCTTTAACCCAAATTTTTTTAAAAACTATAGAAAACTTTAAAACCCTAAAAAAATCCATGAAACATAAAAAATCAATTAAAAAACTAGAAACCCAAAAAACCCATGAAATTAATATAACCCTAAAAACCATAAAAATCCTAAAAATCCTGAAAAAACCCAAAAAATATAAAAAACTATATATCCCAACCAAAAACACTAAAATCATTTCAACTCCAAATGTGTCAAAAACTCTAAAAAACCCTAAAACCCTACAGAACTCAAACAAACCCCATATACACAAAAAAACCATAAACCCCTAAAACACTAAAAATCACTTGAAAATCATTAAAACCCTTAAGAAACTATAAAAACCCTACAAATTCTCTAAAAATTCTTAAAAACGTAAAATTACCCTAAAAATTGGAAAAAACCTTAAGAATACCATAAAAATATAAAAACACAAAAAACCCCCAAAAAACAAAAAAAAACCCTAAATACCAAAAAAATACTAAATCACCTAAAAATCGTTAAAATACCTAAAACTCTTAAAACCATAAAAATCCTAAAAATCCCTAAAAGCCCTAAAAAATTAAAAAATCCAAAAACTCTAAAAACTAATAAAAATACTAACAAACACTAAAAATCCATAAAAATGTCAAAAAATCCTTAAAACCCTATAAGAAAACCTTAAAACCATAAAAATATTAAACCCCCTAAAAACCATAAAAAATCCAAAAAACACCAAAACCCCACCCCCCTCAAAATCCCTAAAAATGTAAAACACCAAAATAACCATGAAAACTGTTAAGAAAACGTTAAAAGACTTAAACACTTCAATCCCATAAAAACTAAAAATGATAATAACACTAGGAAACCATAAAAGACCCTAAAAGTAGTAAAATCCCTAAAACCCCTAAGAAATCCTAAATCCCTCAAATTACATAAAAACCCCAAAAACCTAAAAATCATAAAAATAATACTTAAGAATCCCTAAATAATAAAAAAACCTAAAACCACTAAAAATTCCAATAAAACCATAAAAACTAATAAAAATTAAATTGAAAAAACATAATGAATGCTATAACCCTAGAAAAACAGCAAAAACCCTAAAACCCTTCAAACCATAAAAACCCATAAAAACATTTAAAACCCATAAAAACATATAAAAACTAAGAAAGACCACTAATAACTCTAAAATACAATTAAACACCAATGATCATTAAAAGTCACTAAAAACAATAAAACATTAAAAAACAAAAAGAAATATAAAATCCCAATAAAACCATATACACATAATGAACTCTCTAATTCACTAAAACCCATCAAAACCATTAATGTCTTAAAATCCCGAAAAATACCAAAATACCTAAAAACCCCTAAAACACATGAAATCCTATGAAAATATAAAAGAAACTAAAAACACTTAAATCAAATAAAAACCTAAAAACCACTAAAAACATTAAAATAAAGAAAAATAATAAATACCACTAAAAACCATAAACCCATAAAAACATTAAAACCCCTAATACGCAATAAAAACCATAAAAATCCTTTAAAAACTCCAAAAACTTTTTAAACCCCTAAAAACATTAAAAAAATCTTTAAAATCAAAAAACCCCAAAAAACTCTAGGAAACCATAAAAAATAAAAACAAAACCCATAAAACTTATAAAAACCCATAAATCCTAAAAATAAAAAAAAAACAAAAAAACCAAAAAAAAATCATAAAAAATCCCTGAAATATCTAGAAACATAGAAAACTATAAACTTCATAAAAATAACAATTAAATCCATCAAAAAAATACCCTTAACACCCCAAGAAACCTAGAAACACTAAAAATTATCTAAAAACTATAAAAACCCTACAAAAATAAAAACCTAAAAACACATAAAACCATAAAAGCCAACTACAAACTCTAAAAACACTTTAAACCCCTTAAAATTTTAAAAAAATATAAAAACCATTAAATCTCTACAAAATTAAATAATTAAATAAACCCAAAAAATAATAAAAACAATAAAAACATAAAACCTTAAAAAATAAAAAATTCTAAATACCCTAAAACTGATAAAAGAACTATAATATCACTAAAATCCTTGAAAATATGAAAACCATTTAAAACTATGAAAAACTATAAGAAAAACATGGAATCCAAAAGAACATTTTAAACCCCTAAAAACCCTAAAAATTCTAAATATCCTAATAAAACCTAAAACCCTAAAAACACTAAAACTGTCAAATTCCATAAAAAATGTAAAAATCATAAAAATCTTAAATAATTTCTACAAACATAAATTCCACTAAAAACCATGAAATTACCTAAAAGTCCATCAAAAGATATAAATACATAAAGAACCTAAACAAAAAAATCAATAAATATCCTAAAACCTCTAAAAACCTTACAACCCCAAAAAAAAAATAAAACCCCAAAAAATTCATTAACTCCCTAAAAACAACTAATAAAAAACCATTAATTCCATAAAAATTTAAAAAACTCTAAAACCCTTGAAAAAACATGAAAAATCTTCAATCCCATAAATACCATAAAATCCTAAAACATTAAAAACCCAAAACACATCAAAATCCCTAAAAACCCAAAATAAAATTAAAAAACTAAAAAATCCCTATAAATCCTTAAAATTTTAAAAAGTCCACAAAAATCATTAAAACCACATATAAAACATTAAAAACAATAAATCACTTAAAAATTCTAAAATCCAAAAAACACTAAAACCCTTAAACAACCTAAAAACTATAAAAGCATTAAAAAACTAAAAATCACTAAAAACCCTTTAAAACATTTACAATCCTATGAAATACCTAAAAATCCATAAAAATGTAAAAAACCCTGAAAACTCGAAGAAAAAATTATAAAATTTAACACTTAAAAACAAAAAAAAAGCTAAAAGGATAAAACCCTAAACACCCATATATGACCCTAAAACTCTTAAAAACCATAAAACTATAAAACCCCTAAAACCATAAAAACCCACTAAAAACTCTAAAAATACATTAAACCCTTAAAAACCTTAAGAGTTTCTTAAAAACCTTAAAACACATAAAAACCAAAAAAAATAAACCCCCCCAAAACATAACAACTCAAAATATCCACAAAATAGATAATCCTAAAAACCAAAATATCCCTAAACATCCCTAAATATAAATACACTAAGATACCTAAAAATAAATTAGAATCACATAAAAAACTAAAAACACATAAACCCACTAAAAACCTAAAAAATGAGAAAAAAACTCCTAGAAACCATAGAAACCACTCAAAATCCTAAATAACACCAAAAACCATCAAAATCCAACAAATCCATAAAAATAATTCAAAACATAAAAACCCTAAAAAACCCTGAAACCCAAAAGAAAACCTTAATAAATAAGAAAATATAAATCCCTAAAAGGGATAAAACCCTAAAGGACCCTAGAAACCCTAAAACCCCATACAAACTATAAAACCCTCTAAACACCATTACAAATCCTAAAAACCCATAAAACCATAAAATTTCACTAAAAACTATAAAATCCATTTAGCATGGAAAAAAAATTAAAAAATAAATTAAAACCTCAATAAATATAAAAATATAAAAAATTGATAAAAACCAAACAACATAAATTATTTATAAATTATAAAAACACGAAAAACCCTTAAAACCCCAAAAAACCATAAAAATTAAAAAAAATCCCTCACAATGGGGAAAAAACTAAAAACCCTACAAAATTTATAAAACCTAAAAAACTAAATCAATTAAAACCCGTAAATACATTAAAATTTATTAAAATCTTAAAAACCCCTTAAATGTCCTAAAACCCTTCAAAACCATAATAACCCCTAAAAAAATACATAAAACCCATAAAAGCCCTATAATCCCCTAAAAACTTTAAAAACTATTTATACTGTTAAAATGTAAAAAATATAAAAAAACATAAAACCCCTAAAAATATAAAAAAACAATAAAACCCCCCAAATACCATAAAACACAAAAACCCTCAATTTTCCAAAAAACTCTAAAAACAATTAAAATCCAACAAAATCCTTAAAAATACCAAAAAACAAAAAACATTATAAAAAACATGAAAACCCCCAAAGAAAACCTAAAAGTCCAAAAAATACTTAATAACCCTAAAAACCTTGAAAACTATAAATCTGTAAAAACCATAAAACAACCTAAATACCGTAAAACCCCTATAAACTATAAAACCCCCTAAAACCATTGAAAACCCATAAAACCCCATTAAACAGTAAAAATTCAATAAATAATTTAAACCCCTAAAAATGTTAAAAAAGATAAAAAAAACTAAAATGTCCTAATAAAACTAAAAAAATAGAAAAAACCCAAGAAACCCATAAAAATCCTATAAAAATAACTGTCATAATTTCTAAGGACCCTAAAGACCATACAATTCCTAAAAAAGTCCAAACAATATATAAATAAATAAATATCCTAAAACCCTAAAAAATAGTATGAAGCCACTAAAAACCTAAAAATAATTAAAACCATTAAACCCAAAAAATGATAAACCCTAAAAACATAAAAACCATAAAAATTCTTAAAAACCATAAAAATCAGAAAAAAATTAAAAAATCCACAAAAAATTAAAACCCAAAAACACTTAAAACCCTTAAAAACCAAAAAAATTCTAAAAAGACCCATAAACCAAAAATCCCTTAAGAACCATAAAAAACCATTAAAATTAAAATAACTCTAGAACCCGATAACCTTAAAAAACCTCTAAAAACTCAGAAAATCTAGAAAAACTCATAAAACCCTAAAAACACAAAATAGCTAAAAACCTCAACACCCCTAAAAAATCATAAAACCCCTAAAAACCCTAAAACCCAAAAAACCCTAAAATCCAAGAAAATCCAAATGAGACTCTATAAACTATAAAAAACCTAATGAATCCATAAAAATCCATTATATCATATAGAACCCAAAAAATCCAGAAAAAACTTGATGAAAACCTAAAAATCCTAAAAACACTAAGAACCCAAAAACACTCTAAAACCCATAAAAACCCAAATAATCAAAAAAATCCAAAAAACCATAATAACCATTAAAATCCATAAAAATCCTCAAAAACATAAAAAAAACCAAAAAATGAAAACCCCAATGAAAAATGTATGAACCTAAAAACACTTAAAACCCTTAAACCCCTAATAAACACAAAATCTATAAAATTATAAGAACCTTATGCCCCCAAAAAACACCAAAAACCCCAAAAAAGCACTAAATTTTCTAAAAAACCATTAAACCCATAAAATTGATAAAAACTATAAGAAAAATAAAACCCATAAATAACTCAAAAAAATCTAAAAACCCCAAAATCCCAAAAAAACCCTCAAAACCCGTAAACCATGAAAATCATTAAGAAACAAAAAAATATAAAAATTCAAAAAAAACTCCAAAATATATCTAAAAACATAAAATCCTAAAACCCTGAAAAATCCCTTAAAAAACTAAAAACCGAAAACATTATATAGAAATATAAATATTTAATAATCTAAAAACACTAAATACCCTATACCCCTAAAAACAAAAAAAACCCATAAATCCCTAAAAACAACTAATAACGTGAAAACCCTTTGAACCCATAAATTATTTTAATAACCCTAAACCCGATAAAAACCTAAAAAACTTAAAACCCCATAAAAATACAAAAAAACCAAAAAAACAGAAATCCCAAAAACCCCTCAAAATCCCAAAAAACCCCTAAAAACCATAAAAATCTTAAAAATTCATAAAAATCCAAAAAACATAAAAAATGCTAAAAACCAGGAAAATCTCTATGAAAACACTAAAAACCTAAAAACACATAAAACACCAAAAACTAAAAAAAAAGATAAAACCCCTAAAAAACTAAAACCCTAAAACCCTCAAAATCCCTAAAAACCATAAAGCCCTAAAACCCCTGAAAATTCCTAAAAACACTAAAAATCAAATAATGATCCTAAAAAACATAAAAAACCTTAAAACATAAAAATCCTAAGAAACCTAGAAACCCCTAAGAAAAACATAAAATATAAAAAGACATAAAACCCCTTAAAAAATAAAAATGATAAAAACAGTTGAAACCCCTAAAAATATTGTAATACAATAAAACCATCGAAACCCCCAAAACATTAAAAACTGTAAATACTCATAAAAACCCTAAAAATCCACTACAAATTCTAAAACCCTTTTAAAATTCTAAAAATAATAAATAACACTAAAAACAATTAAAACTGTAAAAACTCAAAAATCCAAAAAGTCCTAAACGAGAATAAAAACCCTAAACCCCCTAAAACCCATAATATAAATAAAAACCCTAAATGATAATAAAAATCCAAAAAAATCCGAAATTTTTTTAAAAACATAAAACCCTTTATATTCATGAAAAACTTATGAAAATTTCAAAAACATAAAAACATTTAAAACCCTAAAACAATAAAAATTATAAAAACTATAAAAAATCCTAAAAACCCTAAAAACCCCTAAAAAACCATAAAACCAACAATGTACTTAAAACCCTTGATAACACATGAAAACTCTTCAATCGAAGAAAACCTAAAATATGCAAAAAAAAACTTGAAAATTCACTAAAACCCCTAAAAATAATAGAAATCATAAAATATCCTAAAAACCTTAAAAACAATTAAAATCATTAGAAACCCTAAAAATACAAAATAATTATAAAAACCATTTAAGCCCCTAATTTTTTTAAAAACACTAGAAAACATTAAAACCCTAAAAACAAAAAAACCCAGAAACCTAAAAATTCCATCAAAAAACTAAAAACCCTAAAAAACCATAGAACCCCTAGAAATTAATATAACCCTAAAAACCATAAAAATACTAAAAATCTTGAAAAAACCCAATAAATATAAAAAAAACTAAAACCCCACCAAAAAAACTAAAATCTTTTCAACCCCAAATGAGTCAAAAACTCTAAAAAACCATAAAAACCTATATAAATCAAACAAATCCCTAAGACACAAAATAACTATAAACCCCTAAAACCCTAAAAAAGCATAAAAATACTTAAAACCCCAAAGAAACTATAAAACCCCTAAAAATTCCCTAAGAATTCCTAAAAACGTAAAATAACCCTAAAAACTGAAAAAAAAATCTTAAGAATGCCATAAAATATAAAAACAAAAAAACCCCAAAAAAACCAAAAAATATCTCTAAATACAAAAAAAAACTAAAACCCCTAAAATCCGTCAAAATACCTAATCTCTTAAAACCATAAATTTTTTAAAAATCCCTATAAATCCTTAAAAAACATAAAATTCTAAAAACTCTGAAAACTAATAAAAATACTAATAAACAATAAAAATCTATAAAAATGTCAAAAAAAGCCTTAAAATCCTTAATAAAACCTTCAAACCTTAAAAATATTAAACCCGTTAAAACCCCTAAAAATCTGAAAAACATGAAATACACAAAAAACCCTCAAAATACCTAAAAACTGTAAAAACCCAAAAAAATTCTAATAATCCCTAAATGTCCCTAAAAATGTAAAACATTCTAATAACAATGAAAACTGTTAAGAAAATTTTAAAATCCTTAAACATTTACATCCCCTAAAAAACTAAAAATTCTTAAAACCCTAGGAAACCATAAAAGATGCTAAATCCCCTAAATTCCACTAAAATCTATAACAACATTAAAAAAATCAAAATCACCCTTAAAAATCCCAAAAAACATTAAAACCCCTTTAAATCCTTATAAATGAATATAACCGCTAGAAAACCTAATATCCATAAAAAATTCAAAAATCCTAAAAAAAACCCACAAAAAAACTAAAACCACTTAAAATACCTAAAACCATAAAAACATAAAAATACTTAAAATCATTAACAATCTAGTAAAACATAAAATACCCTAATCCTAGAATGTCTTAAGTAAACTTTAATACCCGTAAAACAATTAAAATCCATAAAAATAATAAAAACCCGAAAGAACCCTAAAACCCAAATCCCCCAAAAAGTCCTAAAACCGCTAAAACCTATATACTATAAAAATCATAAAAAATACATAAAAATACCTAAAATGTAAAAACCCTAAACCATAAAAAACACTAAAAACCCTAAAAACCATAAAACCTAAAAATACTTTAAACCACTAAAAAGCTAAAAATTATAAAAACCATAAAAACATTATAATGGAATGACCACTAAGAACCCCTAAAAGACACTAAAATAGTAAAACCCCTAAAAACATTAAAACCCTTAAAAAAAATAAAAACCCCCTAAAAATCCGTAAAACCCACATAAAACCTCTAAAAAATCTAAAAATCTCTCTTATAACCCTAAAATGGTAATGAACTCTAAAAAATATTTAAAAACCTAAAATACTAAAAAAACCTTAAAACCCCAAAAACCATAAATACCATAAAAAACATAAGAAACCGAAAAACCCTTTAAAATGCCTTTAATCCCTAAAAACCATAATAATCCTAAAATCCATTATAATGACCAAAAACATAAAACCCCCTAAACCCCCCAAAAACCACAAAAAACCCCAAAGAACCCTAAAGAAATCATTAAAAACCTAAAAACACCTAAAGATCATAAAAAAATGATAAAAAACATAAAAATCCAAAAAAAACCCAAAAAACACCAATGAACCTTAAAACCCCAAAAAACAACAAAAAACTATAAAACCCCCATAAACCCTAAAAAATTGAAAAACAAACATTAAAACCCCATTAAAAACCTAAAAAATATCAAAAACCCTAAAAACACAAAAAACACAAAATAAACATAAAGACCCTAAAAACCCTAAAAACCATCGATATCCATAAAAACCCTTAAAACCTTAAAAATCCTAACAATTCCTTAAAAAAATAAAAAAATAACGAACCATAAAAATAAAGAAAACCCTATAAAAACCATAATAAATATAAACACTTAAAATCCATTAAAATACTAAAAATGAAAAAACACTTAAAAACCCAAAAAACACTAAAAGTCTAAAAAACAATAAAACCATAAAAATTTATAAAACCCTACAAAATCCATAAAAATATATAAAATGTAAAAACCCTTAAAAACTATAAAAACCCTAATAAATCTGTAAAAACCCAAAACACATAAAATCCATAAAAACCCTAAAAACACAAAAAACCCTAAAATCCCAAAAAACTATAAAAACCATAAAACCCATAAAACACCTAAAAACCATAACCCCCCCCCCCCCCCACAAAACTCATAAATGATCCTGACCACAAAAAAACTCTAAAAACCCTTTAAACACCTTAAAATGATAAAAACTCTTAAAATTCTTAAAACCATTAAAAATAAAAAAACAAAAAAAATCCAAAAAATCATAAACACCATCAAACCTCTAAATCCCTAAAAACACTAATGAAATAAGAATCCCAAAATCCCTAAACATCCCTAAAAAAATAAAAAACCCTAAAACCACTTAAAAAATTAAAAATTAAGAAAACCCTAAATACCTAAAAAACTATAAAAACCCTAAAACACAAAAAAACACTCAAAATCCCAAAAAAACCCTAAAACCAAAAAATTCTGCAAAAATACCAAAAAATCCTTAAAAATGTAAAAAACACATAAAAACCATGAATATCCATAAGATAACGTTAAAAACTAAAACAATTAAAACACCAAGAAAACTAAAATAAGATAAAACCCCTAATTTTTTTTAAAAACACTAAGAACCCAAAAACCCCATAAACCAAAAAACACAAAAAACCCTCAAAAATCACTAAAAACCATAAAAATTATAGTAACACTAAAAAATCCTAAAAAATAAAATCCTGGAAAACCATAAAAACCTCTATGAAAACCATTAAAACCAAAAAATATTTAAATCCCTTAATAACCTAAAATGCTAAAACACAAGAAACATGAAAAACCCATAAATCCTAAAAACCATAAAACCCTTAAAAACAAAAAAAACCATAAAACCCATAAAAACCCTAAAACCAACTAAAAAATATAAAACCACCTTAAACCCTTAAAAATTAAAAACTATTAAAAATATACAAATAAATTATAACCTTACCCCTAAATATATAGATGGCCAGTAAGTCTGATCAAGTCTCTTCAAGACAAGATTCGGAAGTTCACATGGACATGATGCATTAATGAAAATAAATTGGTAATTGTTTCATAGAATGAATGCATTAAACCCATTGAAATGGGTGGTCTTGGAATTAAGGATCTCAGGGTTTATAATGAGGCCTTGTTGGACAAATTCACCTCGAACCTCTTCACACACAATGAAGGTGAGCTGGATTTTCATAAAGAAAGATTTACTACTCCTTTGTGCAATAGCTACAATGGTTAGATGCTCTCTTCTGTCTAGACCACAATTAAATCCTCATATCAAGACATTATCTCCCAATCTATTTGCGTTGTTTCAAGTCACTCCAATCTAAACTGTTGGCTCACCTCGTGGCTCGACAGTCCTCTACATGAAATCATGCAGGTAACCCAAGGTCTACAACACATGTCTATCAATGATCTCAATCCCAGGCTGATGGAGCTGGATGGACTCCTACCACCACACATCATTTCCCAGATTCACCATTACAGTTACATTGATTCTGATACTCTCATATGGAAGTCTAATCTCATTAGTCATCTCACTATAAGGGAGTTCTACAAGTTCAAATTCTAGCAAGGCCTAGACCCCCTCCCTTATGGATCATGAAATATAAGTGTCAATTCATTCCCCTAGACACTTCCTTCTCATTTGGAGGATTTGGAGAAACGGGCTGCCTATGCATGGTCAGTTGTAAAAAGCTAGATGGAATATTGTTTCAGCCTGCAGCATCTGTTTGCGAGGTGATGAAAGTGTAAAACACCTTTTTGATGGAAGTAATATTTTGCATAGACTATGGAATCACATTCAAGATTTCTTTGGTCCTCCTTTACCCCCAAGAACCTTTTCCCAAAGGATTCCCTTTATTACAGACTTCAGCTGTAGTGAGAAGCTTCACAACCTCCTTCTTGCTGCATCTATAGAAATTGTTTCCTTCCTATGGGATGTGAGGAATTATGCTATGTTTTGGAAGAAATCATGCTCCACACATGAGGTTATTATTTCCATGCACAATGATATTAGAATGGCTAGGTGTATTCAATCAGTTACGATGAACAACTGCTTCAATGACCTTGTTACACTCTGCACTCTTGGTGTTCCTGGATGGTGAAAAAAACCAATGTTGATGAAGTACATTAGATGGATTCTACCAATCCCGTCATATACCAATGTTAATGTTGATGGTGCGGCAGCTGGTTCACCAGGACCTTCAGGTTATGGTGGTGTTTTCCGTACATATCGAGGTTTTATCAAGGTAATTTTCTACCATTATATTGGGAATGGCTGCGCCTATGAGGCAGTGCTTTGGGCTATTATGAAGGCTGTTCGTTTTGCAAATCAATTTGGGTGGATGCATCTATGGATCGAATCTGACTCGATACTTGTGGTGGAGGCTCTCCAAAAAAACTAAAAGAAAGGTTCCATGGTGTCTCCTACACCAATGGATTGAATGACTTAGCTTATCCAAGAACCTGAGCCTCAAGATCACTCATGAATATAGGGAGGTCAATATTGTGGCTGATGTTCTTTCTAAGATCGGAATTGAAGAATGCTGATCATGGTGGTCAATCACTGCTCCTTATTTTTGCGTGTCTCATATAGACTCTGACATGAAGGGCACTACCCACACCCAAATGTACAAGTCCCCCTATAATGTTTTGTACTTTTCTTTTTTTTATAAATAGAGGCACCAAGATCTACGCTTGGTCCGCGCCTTCTTTGCCCTAAAAACCCTAAAAACAAAAAAATTCTAAAAACCATAAATCCCTAAATAATTCTTAAGAAATACTAAAAAACATGAAAACACAAAAACACCTAAAAACCTAAAAAACTATAAAAACAGCGAATCCCGTAAAAACAAAATAATCTCTAAAGACATTAAAAACCCTAAATCCCTGTAAATACCCTGAAAACCACATAAAACTCTAAAAAGTATTCAAACATCTAATTTTTTTAAAAAACTCTTAAAATCATAAAACCTTACAAAAACACAAAAGACCACTAAAATCTGAAAAAACAATAAAAATCATAAAAACATTTAAAAACCCTAAACCCCATAACAATCCCAAAAACACCTAAAAACAATAAAATAATTTAAAGGCCCTACATATCTCTAAAAATATAAGAACCCATAAAAACCTAAAAAATTACTAAGAAAACTTCAAAAACAACAAAAAAAAATAAAACCCTTAAAAAACTAAAAATGATAAAAACATAAATAACCCTAAAAATAGAAAAATCATAAAAACATCTAAAACATTAAAAACCTTAAAACCCTAAAATCTCTAAATTTCACTAAAAAACATTGAACATCCATTAGAAAACTACAGAAGTTAAAAAAACACTAAAAACCCTAAAATCCATATAATCCCTAAAATTCAAAAAACCACAAAAATATAAAAAACCAAAAAATCCTTAAACTACTCAAATTCCATAAAAATCCTAAATATCCCCAAAAAATCCCTAAAAACATATGAACCATAAAATCCCGGAAAACCCTTAAAACCCCTAAGAAAACTTTGAAAACCTAAAAATATTTCAAACCCATAAAATCCCTAAAATTCTAAAACTCTAAAACTTTTAAACCGCTAAAACCCTCAAAAACCCAAAACACACCAAAATCCCATAAAAACCATAAAAATCCCTGAAAATCCCAAAAAGAGTAAAAAATCCAAAAAACTCTGAAAACCCCAATGAAGTCCTTAAAAATTGAAATCATAAAAACCCTATAAAAACTAAAAGTAGTAAAATCCCTAAAAACTCTCCAAAATCCTAAATCCCAAAAATTCCATAAAAACCTAAAAAACATATAAAATCCCTAAAACCCATAAAAAAATAAAAAATAACATAAAACCACTAAAAACCCTAATAAAACTTTAAAAAACAAAAAAACATAAAATGGAAAAAAAAATTATTGAATGATAAAACTCATGAAAATCCAAAAAACCCTAAAAACAGTCAAACCTTAAAAAATATATAAAAACATTTAAAAACCATAAAAATATATTCATACCAAAAAACCACTAACAACTCAAAAAACCCCTTAAACCGCAATGATGATTAAAAATAACTAAAAACCATAAAACCATAAAAACAAAAAGAAATACAAAAACAAAAAAATAAAAATAAAAAACCATATACACATAAAAAAACTCCCCAATTCATTAAAACCCATCGAAACCAATAATGTCTTAAAAATCCCTAAAAACAAAAAAACCCCTAAAAACCATGAAATCATAAGAAAACATAAATGAACCTAATAAAAATCTAATCCCATTAAAATCTAAAAAACACTAAAAACATTAAAAGGCCCTAAAACCATAAATACCACTAAAAACTCCAAATACCCTAAAAACCATAAAAACCCTAATACACAATAAAAACACAAAAAATCTTCTAAAAACTCCAAAAACATTATAAACCCTATAAATGTTTAAAAAAATCTAAAAAATCATAAAACCCCAAAAAACTCTAGAAAACTCTAAAAACTCAAAACAAAACCCATAAAACCCCATAAAACCCCAAACCCCTAAAATAAAAATAAAACAAAAATCTGAAAAAAAAATACTCAAAAATTCTAAAATCCCTAGAAACATAGAAAACAATAAACACCCTAAAAATAATAAAAAAATCATTCAAAAAAATACACTTAATACCCCTAAAATCATAAAAACACAAAAAAAAATTTATCTAAAAACCATAAAAACCCTATAAAAATAAAAACATAAAAACCATTAAAAACCATAAAAACCAACTAAAAACTCTAAAAACCATTTAAACCCGTAAAAATGTTAAAAAAACTCCCAAAACCATTATAACTCTACAAAATTAAATAAATAAATAAACCCAAAAAACAATAAATACATAAAATCCCTAAAAAATTAATCAACCCTAAAACTGAAAAAATACTAAAAAATCACTAAAATCACTAAAAACATGAAAACCCTTAAAAACCCTGAAAAACTATATAAAAAACTTGGAAACCAATTTTTTTTTAGATATTTAATAACCATAAAAATGTTAAAAACTATAATAAATACTAAAACCCTAAAAACACTAAAACCCTCAAATTCAATAAAAATCGTAAAAATCATAAAAATCTTAAAAAATTTCTAAAAACAAAAATTAACTTAAAAACATTGAAAATAACTAGAAGACATTAAAACATAAAAATACTTAAAACGCCAAAACCTAAAAGTATTTAAAAATACTAAAATCTCAAAAACCAAACAACCCCAAAAAAACCTAAAACCCATAAAAATTCATTAAAACCCTAAAAACAACTAAAAACACTAAAAACCCTTTAATTCCATAAAACATTAAAAAACTCTAAAACCCTAGAAAACATTTGAAAAATCTTAAATCCCAAAAATTCCAAAATACCTAAAACCTAAAAAACCCAAAAACATATCAAAATCCTCAGAAACACAAAACTAAATTAAAAAACTTAAAAACCCCTAAAAATCCTAATTTTTTTTATAAAAACCACAAAATTCATGAAAACCACAAAGAAAACATTAAAAACTAAAAATCACTTAAAACCCCTAAAATCCAAAAAACACAAAAACCATTAAACAATAAAAAAACCTTAAAACCCTTTAAAACCCTAAAAATTCCTAAAAACCCATTAAAACATTTACAATACTATCAAATACCTAAAAATCCTTAAAAATGAAAAAAACCCTGAAAACTCTAATAAAACATTATAAACCTTAAAACACTTCAAACCCCAAAAAACCTAAAAAATCTAAAACCCCAAACCCCCTAAAAGACCCTAAAACTCTTAAAAACCTTAAAAATCAAAAAACCCTTAAAACCCCTAAAACCCATAAAAACCCTACAACCCTATTAAACCCTAAAACCCACTAAAAACTATAAAAATAATTCAAATCCTTAAAACCATAAGAGACTCTAAGAAACCTTAAATCCCCTAAAAACAAATAAATCAAAAACCCACAAAAAATCAAATACTCTAAAAATACTCAAAATTCCAAACAACCCTAAAAACAAAAAATATCCCTAAATATAAATACACTAAGATACCTAAAAATAAATGAGAAACCCACAAAAAAATAGAAACACTTAAACCATCTAAAAACCGAAAAAATTAAAAAAAATCCCTAGAAACCTTAGAAACTACTCAAAATCCAAAAAATCCATAAAAATACTTCAACACATAAAATCCCTAAAAACCCCTGAAACCCCAATGAAAACCTTAAAAAATAAAAAAATATAAAACCCAAAAAAGGCTAGAACTATAAAGGAACAAAGAACCCATAAAAACCCATAATAACCATAAACCCCTCTAAATACCATTAAAATTTTAACAACCCATAAAACCAGAAAATATCATTAAAAACTATTAAAACCATTTAGAATACTAAAAACATTTAAAAATTCATTAAATCCTCAAAAACTATAAAAATATAAAAACTGATAAAAACAAAACAACATAAATTACATATAAATTATAAAAACATAAAAAACCCTCAAAACCCTTGGAAACAATAAAAATTCCAAAATTCCAAAAAAACCCTCAAAACGGAAAAAAACTAAAAACCCTATTAAAACCTATAAAAATATAAACAATTCAAACCTATAAATACCTAAAAATTTATAAAAATCATAAACCCCTAAAATTTCCCAAAACACCTCTAAACCATAATAACCCCTAAAAATAAAAAATAAAGAAAACCCATAAAATCCATAGAATCATCTAAAAACCATAAAAACCGTTTAAACCCATAAAAATATAAAAAAACCATAAAACCCCCTAAATACCAAAAAAACCCTAATATCCTAAAACCCCTCAATATTCCTAAAAACACTAAAAACTATAAAAATCCAACAAAATCCTTAAAAATACCTAAAAACATAAAACCTTATAAAAAACATGAAAACCACAAAGAAAACTAGAAATCACTAAAAATAATTAAGACCCAAAAAAACCCTAAAAACTCTAATTCCATAAAAACCATAAAAGAACATAAATACCTTAAATCCCCTATAAACTATAAAACACCCTAAACTGTTAAAAACCCCTAAAACCCCATTGAACACTAAAAAACAAACTCAAAACTCAAAAAAAAAATTAAACCCCAAAATACGTTGAAAAATATAAAAAACCTTAAAAGCCCTAAGAAAAGTAAAAAACATCAAAACCCCACAAAACCCCTAAAAATTTAAAAAACAGTATAACCCTAAACATCCCTAAAGACCATAAAGACCCTAAAGACCATAAAATTACTAAAAAAGTCTAAAAAATATATAAACACATAAAAAATTCTATAACCCAAAATAAATGTAAGAAGTCACTAAAAACCTAAAAATACATAAAACCCCTAAAACCAAAAAATTCTAAAAACCCTAAAAACATAAAAACCATAAAAATACTTAAAACCCCAAAAAAAAATCCCCCAAAAATTAAATCCCTTAAAATTGAAATACCCAAAAAACACATAAAACCCTTTAAAACCCAAAAATATACAAAAAAACCCCAAAACATTCATTAAATAGCCATAAAACATTCAAAGAACTCTAGAACCCAAAAATCTTAAAAAACCCTAAAAACTCAAAAAATCCATAAAAACACATAAAACACTAAAAACACTAAATTTATAAAAAACCCCAACACCCCCCAAAAAATCATAAAACCTCTAAAAACCATAAAACCCTAAAAACAACTAAAAACCTCCAAAATCTAAAAAAGACTCCATAAACTATAAAAATCATAAGGAAGCCATATAATCACTAATATCATATAGAACCCAAAAAATCCAGAAACATCTGAAGAAAACCTAAAAACCCTAAAAAGACTACGAACCCAAAAAAACTCTAAAACCAATAAAAACCCAAGTATTCATCAAAATCCTAAAAACCATAATAACCACTAAAATCCTAAAAATCCTTAAAAATCCCCACAAACATATAAAAACCTAAAAAAATTGAAAACCCAAATGAAAAACTTATGGACCAAAAAACAATTAAATCCTTTAAAAACCCTAATAAATGAAAAACCATAAAATATATAAGAACATTAAAACCCCATAAATGCCCAAAAAACCACTAAATATTCTAAAAACCCTTAAAACCCATAAAAATTTTAAAAAAATAAGAAAGATAAAACCCATAAATAACTCAATAAAACTCAAAAAAAGAAAAACAATCACAAAATCCCACAAAATACCCTAAATACCCATAAAATCTAAAAATCCTTATGAAACATAAAAAACGTATAAATCCTAAAAAATTCCTAAATATCCCTAAAAACATAAAACCATAAAACCCTACAAATCCCTTGAAAACATTAAAAACCTAAAACATTATATGAAACTATAAATATTTAAAAATCTAAATACACTAAATACCATAAAACCACTAAAAACCATAAAAACCGTAAAACCCCTAAAAACATTAAAAAAAACTTTAAATCCCAGAAAACAACAAAAAACATGAAAACCCTTTGACCCCATAAATTTTTTTAATAACCCTAAAACCCATAAAAACCTAAAAATCATAAAAACCCCTAAAAATAAAAAACTATAAAAATGCTAAATCCTCAAAACCCCTAAAATCTATAAAAATCCTAAAAACCCCTCAAAATCCCTAAAAAACAAAAAATGCCATAAAACCAACAAAAATCTCTATGAAAACATTAAAAACCTAAAAACACAAAAACCACCTAAAAACTAAAATAAGATAAAACCTCTAAAACCGTATAACCCTAAAACCCTCAAATCCCTAAAAACCATAAAATCCCTAAACCCCTCAAAAAACATAAAAACATTAAAAACAAATAATGATCCTAAAAATACATGAAACACATTAAAACATAACATTCCTAAAAACTATGATAACCCATTAAAAACATAAAACCTAAAAATACTTAAAACCCCTAAAAAACATTGAAATGATAAAAACTGTAAAAACTCCAAAAAAGATTGTAATACCTATCACCATCTGAACCACCAAAACACTAAAAACTATATAAACCCATAAAACCCTAAAAATATAGAAAATATATAAAACCCTATTAAAATCCTAAAAATATAACTCTAAAAATACTTAATACCCTGAAAACTCAAAAAATTCATAAAATCCAAAAGTGGAATAAAAACCATAAAACCCCAAAAAACATCAATATCAATAAAAACCCTAAATGACAATAAAAATCCAAAAAATCCCAAAAAAATATGTAAAAACATAAAACCCCCTAATAAATATGAAAAAACTTATGAAAACCTCAAAAATATAAAAATATTTAAAACCCTAAAAACATTAAAAATTCTAAAAACATTAAAAAATCCTAAAAACCATAAAAACCCGTAAAACCAACAATGTATCTTAAACCCAAAAAACCCAAAAAATCGAAAAAATAACTAAATGTGTAAATAAAACTAAAAACATAAAAAACCATTAAACATAGAAAAAAACCTTATAAATCCTAAAATATTCCAAAAAAACCATGAGAATTTACAAAAACCCATAAAAAGTATAAAAATCATAAAATATCCTAAAATCCATAAAACACCCAAAATCCTTAGAAACCCTAAAAATAATAAAGAATTATAAAAACCCTTTAATCCACTAAATTTTTTAAAAACTCTACAAAACACTAGAACCCTAAAAAACACAAAAGTACATGAAACCTAAAAAACCCATCAAAAAACTTAAAACCCTAAAAAACCTTAAAACCCTCTAAATTAATATAACCTTAAAACCCATAAAAATCCTAAAAATCTTGAAAAAAACCATAAAATATATAAATCCCTAAAACCCCACCAAAAACACTAGAATTAATTAAACCACAAATGTGTCCAAAACTCTAAAAAAACCTTAAAACCATACATAACTCAAACAAACCCCTAAGACACAAAATAACCATAAGCCCCTAAAATCCTAAAAAATCCTAAAAATCCATAAAACCCCAAAGATACTAAAAAATCTCTAAAAATTCCCAAAAAATTCCAAAAAACATAAAATATCCCTAAAAACTAAAAAAACGTTAAGAAAATGATAAAAATATAAAAACACATAAACCCCCAAAAAACCAAAAAAACTCTAAATACCAAAAAAATATTAGAACCCCTAAAAACCCCCAAAACACCTAAAACTCCAAAAACCCTAAAAATCCTAAAATTCTCAAAAATCCCTAAAAAACTAAAAATACTAAAAAATCTAAAAACTAATAAAAATTCTAAAAAACTTTATAAATCCATAAAAATGTCAAAACAATCCTTGGAACCGTTATGAAAACCTAAAAACCTAAAAAATATTAAACCCCCTAAAATCCCAAAAAATCTATTTAACACTAAAAACACTAAAAACCCTCAAAATCACTAAAAACCCCTAAAAACCCAAAAATATATAACAATACCTAAATGTCCCTAAAATTTTAAAACACCCTAATAACCATGAAAACCCTTAGGAAAATGGTAAAATACAAAAACACTTAAATTCCCTAAAACTTTATAAATGCGAAAAACCTTAGAAAACACTAAAAGACCCTAAAACCCATTAATTCCACTGACATCCTTAAAAAATATAACAACATTAAAAAACCTAAAACCCATAAAAACCCATAAAAATAACCAAAAAATTAAAACCCATTTAAATCTTTATAAATGATAAAAACCTCTTCAAAACCAAAAATCTATAAAAAAATAAAAAAACCCAAAAAACAAAAAAACCCCCAAAAAATAAACCCACTAAAACCCCTCAAAATACATAAAAACCATAAAAATATAAAAATCCTAAAAATCCATAATAATTTAATAAAACATATAAACCCTAAAATCTTGGAAAATCCAAAGAAAACATTAAAACTCATAAAACAATTAAAATCCTTAAAAACAATAAAAACCCAAAAGAGCCCTAAAACACAAAAACCCCTATAAATCCTAAAACCCCTAAAACCTAAAAACCATACAAATCCTAAAAAATACATAAAAATACCTGAAAATGTAAAAACACTAAAACCAGAAAAAAAAACTGAAAATCCCAAAAAACCATAAAACCTATAAAGACATAAAACCCCTAAAAAACTAAAAATACTAAAACCCCTATAAATCATTAAAACTGGAGTGAACTATAAGAACCCATAAAATACCCTAAAAAAAGTAAAAACCCTAAAAATTAAAATCCTTAAAAACATAAAACCCCTAAAAACCCATAAATACGACATAAAACCATTAAAAATCTAAAAACTATCAAATACCTGTAAAACGTTAAAGAACATTAAAAAATATTTAAAAACCTAAAATAATAAAAAAAACCCTAAAAACCCAAAAACCATAAATACCCTAAATACTATAAGAAACATAAAAACCCTTTAAATTGCCTTTAAACCCTACAACCCATAATAATCATAAAATCCATAATAATGACAAAAAAACATAAAAACCCCTCAAACCCCAACAAAACCAAAGAAAACATTAAAAACCCAAAAACACCTAAAGAACTAAAAGAACAAAAATAATGATAAAAACCATAAAAACACAAAAAACACAAAAAAACCATAAAATCCTAAAAACCACCAAAAACTCTAAAAACCCATCTAATCCCTAAAAAATTTAAAAAACAAACTTTCAAACCCCATTAAAAACCTAAAAAATCTAAAAAACCCTAAAAACACAAAATAAACCAAAAATAATCCTATAGACCCTAAAAACCATAAAAATAACCGATATCCATAAAAATCCTAAATATCGTAAATATCTTAAAAATTCGCTAAAATATGTAAAAAGATAATGATTGATAAAAACACAGAAAAACCCTATAAAAACCTTAAGAAACTAAATACACTAAAAAACACTAAAAATCCTAAAAATTATAAAACACTTAAAAACCCAAAAAACACTAAAAGTCCAAAAAAACATTAAAACCCTAAATATCAAAAAATCTTACAAAATCCCTAATAATAGAAAAAATGTAAAAACCCACAAAAATTATAAAAACCAAAACAAATCCTTTAGAACATAAAATCCATAAAAACCTTAAAAAACACTAAAAAACCTAAAATCCCAAAAAACTATAAAAACCATAAAACCCATAAAACCGCTAAAAACCATAAAACCCCCAAAAAACTAATAAAAGCTATAGAACTCCAAAAAACACTAAGAACTCTTTAAACACTAAAAATGATAAAAACTCTAAAAATCCTAAAAACCCTTAAAAAATAAAAAATAACAATAAAAACAAAGAAAACCTTAAAAACCATAAAAACCATCAAATCCCTAAAAACACTATTGTAATAAGAACCCTAAAAAGACCTAAAAATCCATAAAAAAATAAAAAACCCTAAAAACAACTTAAAAACATAAAAAAAACTCTAAACCCCAAAAAACCATACAAACCTGAAAACACAAAAAAAAACATTCAAAATCCCCAAAAAATCCCAATAATGAAAAAAATCTGAAAAAATACATAAAAGTCCCTAAAAACATAAAAACCCCATAAAAACCAAGTATATCCCTAAGAGAACGTTAAAATTGAAACACTTAAAACACCAAAAACACTAAAATATACTAAAACCCCTAAATACCCTAAAACACCTAAAACCCTAAGACCCTTAAAACCTAAAAAATCACAAAAAACCAAATAAGCCTTAAGTCCATCGAAATCCATAAAAACCCTAAAAACCAATAATGATCATAAAAATCCCTAAACCACAAAAAATAATAGAACTATTAGAAACTAGAAAACCCCTATAAAAATCCTGAAAATAAAAAAATACATAACACCAATAAACCCCCTTAAAAGGATAAAAGCTGTAGAAACCCCTAAAAATACAGTAAAACCGCAAAACCCATAAAACCATCAAAACCCCCAAAATAATTAAAAACTATAAAATCCCATAAAAACTATAAAAACCCACTAAAAATTATAAACCCCTATTAAAAACAAAAAAATGTAAAACTACCCTTAAAACATTTAATACCATAAAAAACTAAAAAACTTGAAAATAATAAAAACCCTAAAACCCCTAAAAACATCAAAACCAATAAAAAAACATAAATTTCCTAGAAATCCAAAAAATACCTAAAAATTAATAAAAACATAAAACCCAAAAAACACCAATTAAAACCTTTAAAATTATAAATCATTTTAAACTCTAAAAAACATAAAAAAGTGTTAAAAAAACTAAAAAAACCCTAAAATCCCTTTATACCCATTATTCCCTCAAAATCCTTAAAACTCCTAAAAACTATAAAAATTAATAAAATTTTAGAAATTAATAAAAACATAAAAAACCATATAACACTAAAAGTACTTAAGAAAAACTAAAATAGGAAAAAAACCCAGAAAATCACTAAAACACCAAAAAATACTAAAAATCATAAATTATTCTAAAAACCATAAAAACACAAAACCCCATAGAACCCTTAAAAGAATAAAAAAATATATAAACCCTTTAAACCTCAAGTAGTTTTAAAAACTCTAGAAAACCATTAAAGCCCTAAAATACTAAAAAAAACATTAAAACCTAAAAAAAGTCAAAAAACTAAAAACCCTTACTAAATCATCAACACCCTTGAAATCAGTAAAGACCATAAAAATCCTAATAAATCCCAAAAATCATAAAAAAATTTAAAAACGCTAAAGCCCCACAAAAAACTCGAAAACCCTTTAACCCCCAAATACATTAAAATTTTCAAAAAAATAATAAAACCCTAAAGAACTCAAAAAAACCCTTAAACCCCCAAAATAACCACAAACCCCAAAAACCGTAAAAACCCTCACAATACATAAAACAGGTAAAAAATATCAAAACCATAAACATTCCTTCAAAATTCATAAATCATTAAGTAATCCTAAAAACCCAGAATAACCTTCAAAAAACCATAAATATATAAAATCAATTAAAACCCCTAAAAACCAAAAAAAAAAACAAAACACCCCAAAAAACACTAAAACCCCTAAAAACCACCAAAATCAATGAAACTCATAAAAACTGTAAAAATTCTAAAAAATCCTTAAAAATCTAAAAACACCTACTAATACTTAAAAAATTATATAAATACCTTAAAAACCTAAAAACACTTTAACCCCTAATAACGTTAAAACCCCTAAAAACCAATAAAAATCTTAAAAAACACTAAAAATCAATAAAATGTCAAAAAAAGGCTTGAAAATACTTAAGAAAACTTTTAAAACCTAATAAATACTTAAAACCCCAAAAAATCATAAAAATCATAAAATCACTAAAAAACCAAAAGCCCTCAAATACTTGAAAAACCATAAAAACCCAAAAAATCCCAATAATACCTAAAAGTGTAAAACATCCTAAAAACCATAAAAACCCTTAAGAAAAAATTAAAAACCAAAAACACTTAAATCCCCTAAAAACCTACAAATTATAAAAAACCTAAAAACTGTAAAAGATCCTAAAACCCCTAAAAACCACTAACAACTCCTAAAATTATAAAACCTAAAAAAACTCATAAAATCTCTAATCCCACCACCCAAAAAAACTCTAAAAATCCATTTCACCCTTAAAATGATAAAAAAACTCTAAAAATCTTAAAACCCTTAAAAAATAAAAATACAATAAAAACCCAAAAAACCATAAATACCATAAAAAATCTCAAAATCCTTAAAAACACTAATACAATAAGAATCCTAAATCCCTAAAATTCCTATGAAAATAAAAATCCCTAAAAACCCAGAAACACCCAATGGAAAATTTAAATATGTAATAACATATAATACCCATAAAACAATAAAACACTAAAACCCCTATGAAAAACTAATAATCCTAAAAATTATAAAAACCCTAAAAACACATAAAATACCTATAATCCACTAAAAACTCTTAAAAATCATTAAACCTATAATTATTTAAAAAAAATAAACTTAAAAACCTTATGAAACTCTATCCCCTCCCCCAAAAAAAAACCATTAAAACCTTAACAACATAAAAAAACCATAAAACCCATCAAAACCTCTAAAACATTTAAAACCTATAAAATCTTAAAAACCCTAAAAATACCTAAAAAGTAAAAACCCTAAATCCCTTAATAAAACTCAAAGAGTGACCGGAATAACTAAAAATTACATAAGATACCTAAAATAACTAAAAACCGTAAAAAACCATAAAACCACTAAAAACCCTACAAACCCTCAAAATTATTAAAAACATAAAATCCACAAAAAAACACAAAAATATATGAAAAAATATATAACCTAAAAAAATGGAAACCCCTAAAATACCTAAAAACACTATATCCCCCAAAAATAGTAAAAATACACTAAACCTCTAAGACCCCCAATACTATAAAACCCCCAATGAAAATTAAAATACTTAAAAACCCATAAAATCCCTAAAACCCACAAAAAACTCTATAACCCATTTAAACCACTAAAACAGAAAAAACATTAAAAACACAAAAACACAAAAACTAAAAAAACCAAAAAAAACCAAAAAAACAAAAAAAAACCCATAATACCCATAATACCCATCGAAATCTATAAAAACCTAAAAGGAGTAAAAATCATAAAAATCCTTAAATATCCATAAAAATGTAAAAAATAAAAAAACCCTAAAAACCCTAATAAAATATTAATAAACTAAAAACACTTAAACACCCAAAAACCTAAAAATTCTAAAACCCCAAAATAACACCAAAATTCAAAAAAATGCATAAAACACTTAATATATATAAAAAATCCTAAATCCACATTAAAAAAATAAAAATCCACTAATGATTATAATTCCCGTTGACACCAAAAAAATTATGAAAAATATATAAAACCCAAATACTGAAGAAATCCTAGAAATTGAAAAAAAATATAATGAATAAAAATCAAAAAAATATGAAATCTCCTAAAAATTCCAAAAAACACTAAAGACCCTAGAAATCTAAAATATAAATGAAAATCCCTAAAGAATTTAAAAATTATAAAAACCATGAACACCCTAACAAAAATGTAAATACATAAAAAACATAAAACCCTAAAATCATGAAAACACTAAAAACAAAAAAAACTAGAAAGCCCCTAAAAATTAAAAAAAACACCTCAAAAGTCCCTAAAAAACCCTCAAAGGACATAAAAAGCCAAAAAATTCCATAACACTGCCAAAAAATGTAAAAAACAATAACACGCCTAAAAATCGCTATGAAAATATTAAAAACACAAAAAACACTTAATACCCCAAAAAATCCTAAAATCCCAAAAATACACCTAAAAATCACAAATACCCTAAAACCCAAACAACCACTAAAAAATTGGAAAACATTTTTGAGCCCTAAAACAAAAAAACCTCTTAAAGCCCTTATAACCCATAAATAATTCAATAAACTATAAAAACCCATAAAAAACCATAAAACCCATTAAAACCCTAGAAACGGAAAAACCCTCAAAATCCCTAGAAACCCAAAAAACTATAAAAATTATAAAAATGAACAAAACTCCTTAAAAATGTAGAAAAACATAAATAACTAGAAGACCCCTAAGAAATCATTAAATTCATAAAAAAATTAAAAATTATAAAAAATAAAAACCCAAAATCATAAAATCCCAAAAAAACCCATTAAAATCCCTAAAAACCCCTGAAAACCATAAAAACCTAAAAAATAAATAAAAATACAAAAAAACATAAAAACCCATAAAAACCCCAAAAATCCCTAATTAAAACATAAAATACCATAATAACTTATAACACCTAAAAAACTAAAAACAATAAAACCCATAAAACTGCAAAAAATACCCTAAAATCCTAAGAACCCACAAAAACCATAAAAACCCCAAAAACCCATTAAAACCCCATATAAATCCATAAAAACATAGTAAAAATATACAACCCTTTAACCACTATAAATGAAAAAAAACTCTAAAACCCCTAAAAACCTTAAAGACTAAAAAACACTAATAACCAAAAAGTCAACAAAAACCCTTAAACCATAAAATTCCCTAAAAACCATAATACTATAATAATGAAAAAAATCCATTAAAATAAAAAATTATAAAAATACATAAAAATCCTTAACAACC
Organism: Viscum album; assembly: GCA_963277665.1. Classification (NCBI taxonomy): domain Eukaryota; kingdom Viridiplantae; phylum Streptophyta; class Magnoliopsida; order Santalales; family Viscaceae; genus Viscum; species Viscum album. The sequence goes on from OY728127.1 coordinate 1,960,746,839, forward strand.
CAAATAAAACCAAAGAAACCAAAAACACTTAAAACCTCTAAGAACTTAAAAATCACTAAAAACCCTAAAAAATCGTAAAAAACCCAAACGACCTTAAAAACCCATTTGAACCATAAAAACCCCAAAAAACACAAAAAACACCACTAAAACTTTAAAAACCCCTTAAACACAAAATTTTTATATAATCACTAAAAAAGTTTAAAAAATCTAAAAAATCAATACCTCAAAAAACCCGTAAAACCACTAAAATCTCTAAAAACCCTAAAAATCCCTAAAAATCCATAGAAATAAACAAAATCCAAAAAATACCCAGAAATCACAAAAAAGTAAAAAAAACTAAAAACCCCAAATAAAACCTACAAACCTAAAATCATTAAAAACCTCATACATAAAAAAGGCTAAAACCCAGAAAACCCTTAATAACCTAAATAACCTAAAACCTTCACAATCCATAAAAACCATAAAAACCCAGAAAAAACTATAAATATTTACAAAAAATCTATAAAAATTTAAAAAAATTTAAAAAGCCTAAACACCCTAAGAAAATAAAAAAAAACCTAAAAACACTTAAAACCTTTAAAACTGCTAAAAATGATGAATACCCTAAAAACTCAAAAATGACAGTAACAACCCCAAAATTCCCAAAAAGACCATAAAACCCCAAAAAATGCTAAACTCCTCTAAAACTCTAAAAGTCCTCTAAGACCCTAAAAATGATGACAAATAATAAAACCCCTTAGAAACCTTAAGAACTCAAAAAAACTAAAAAACCTAAAAAAATATAATAAAAGACTAAAAACCCCATAAAACCACCCTAAGAAAACTCAAGATACTTAAAAACCATATAAATAGAAAAACCCTAATAATATTTAAATCGTAGAACATCCTAAAAACCCTAAAAACCCCTATGAAAAAACAATAAAATCTAAAACGCTTTAAACCCTGAAAAATATAAAAAAACATAAAAAACCCCTAAAACCATTAAACCCTCAAAACACTCCAAATCACTAATAGCACTAAAAATCTATAAAAATCCTAAAAATCAATAAAATTACTAGAAATAAAAAAACACTAAAAACACAGAAAAACCCTACGAAAAACCTAAAACCTAAAAAACATAAAACCGCTAAAAACCTAAAAAACACTAAAATATATAAAAATCCGTAAAAACCCTAAAAATAATAATAACCACAAAACACATAAAAACTAAAAAAACCGTAAACACCATAATAACCCTAAAAACCCACTAAGACATCTTTAGACCCTTCACACCCCCGAAACATTAAAAACTCTAAAAAACTTTAAAACCCTAGAAAACAAAAAAAAACTCATAACTACAAAAAATGAACAATAAAAACCCTCAAAAAATAAAAAAAATGGAAAATCACTAAAAATATGTAAATATTTAAAAAATAATAAAACCTTGAAAACCCTTAGAAAACCATAAAAACCTAAAAATGCCTAAAATCCCCAGAAAACCATAAAGGTGCTGAAAACCCAAAAAACAACAAAAATATCCAAAACCCCTTAAAAAATATAACTACCCCAAAAAACCTTGAAAACCTCTTACAAATCATGGGATCAGCTTTGTCTGACCCCACACCTTTTCTGCCCAAAGCAGCCAAAACAACATTAAAATAATAAAAATCACTAAAAAATCATAAAATCACTAAATATACTTAAAGACATAAAATACCATAAAGAACTTGAAAATACCTTAGAAAACCAAGAAAACCATAAACCACATAAACCCCTAAAAAATTATATAAACCCTCTAATCACTAAAAACACTAGAAAACAAAAAAAAATCCAAAGAACTAGTAAAAATAACTAATACCATAAAAAATAGTAAAAAATAAGAAATCTCTAAGAAGAACATAAATTCCAAAAAACACATAAAACCCCAAAAAAATGCTAAAAAAATTAAAAAACTAAAAAATTCCCTAAAAATATAAAAACCCTAAAAACCAAAAAAAACCCTAAATACACATAAGACCACTTAAAATACCCTAAAAACTCTCAACCCATTTATAACCCTAAATATGTTAAAAATCTCTAAAAACTCTAAAAAACCAAAAAGACCAATAACCTCAAAAACTCAAAAAAACCAATAAAAGATGACAAACATTTAAATCCCTAAAATCCTTCAAATTCATAAAATTCTTACAATTCCCTTAAAATCCCTAATGGCATAAAAAACCAAAAAACAATAAAAAAACAAAATATCTATTTAAAACCAATAACCGTTAAACCCTTAGGATCATAAAAACTCTAAAACCCAAAAAAACCTTATAAACCCTAAAAAATAAAAAACCCATACAAACCATAAAAAACATTACAAATCTCTAAAAAACCTAAAATCGACTAAAAACACTAAAAAAATGTAAACTTCTAAATAAATTCAAAAACTCTAAAAACCATTAAAACTAAATAACTAAAAAACCTTGAAACCCCCCAAAAAACCATAAAACTTAAAAACAAAAAAATCCTTAAAAATCATAAAAACCATAATAATCCTAAAAAATCCCTAAAAATATAAAATTATAAAAAACCTAAAGACCCCATGAAAAAACCTATATAAAACCATAAAACCCCCTTAAACCCCCTAAAAACATATAAACCACTAAAAACTCTAAAATACCCTAAAGAGACCCAAAAAAACCTCTTAAAACAATAGAACCCCTAAAAAACTTTAAACCCCTAAGAACACATAAAAACCCTAAAACCACTAAAATCTATTAAACCAATTTAAAACCAAAAACCCTAAAATATTCTAAAATCCTTAAAACACTTAAAAAATTCAAGAAAACCCTAAAAATGAAGAAAACAATAAAACCTATAAATACACTCAAAATCATTAAATAACCTAAAACTAAATAAAAAAATCCTAAAAATACATATAAATCACTAAAAATGTCAAAAACCCAAAAAACCTGAAAACCCATAAGAAAACCATAAAACCCTAAAGCAAATAGAACACTTAAAACCCAAAAAAATCTAAAAACCCTAAAGACACTAAAACCCTAAAAACTATATAACCCAAAAAAGCATAAAAACTGAAAAAACCCTAAACCCACTAAAAAATATAAAAACCCTTTAAAATTAAAAAGATATTATAAATGTCTAAAATCCATAAAATTCCTAATAATCTCTAAAACCCTTAAAACACAAAAAAACACTAAAAACCATAAAAAACATCAAAACCCAAGAAAATCCCTTGAATCCCTTTAAACGCATTAAAATCATCAAAATCCATAAAAAATACCAAAAAAATTTAAAAATCCTAAAAACATATAAAACCCCTAAGAAAACCCTAAATACCTAAAAATAATTAATACACCAAAAAAACAAATAAATTCTAATAACCCTAAAAAAATAAATACCAAAAAACCCAAAAAACCTTAAAATAACCTAATAACCAATAAAAATATTAAAAACAAATAATAACACTAAAAAACATTTAAGGCCATAAAAATGTCAAAAACTATATGAAATCACAAAAAGACAACAAACCCAATAAAATACGTAAATACCCAAAAAACACATAAAACCCCTAAAATCCACAAAATCACTGATTTCCCAAAAAAACAAAAAAATTCAAAAAAAACCTAAGAATCCATAAAAAACATAAACAACCCTATAAGCCTAGAAAACCAAAAAGAAAAACTGAAAAAACTATAAATAGATAAAACCTAAAAAACCTAAAAACACTAAATATCATAAAAATCCTAAAAAACCCAATAAACCCTAGAACCCTTAAAACCCACAAAATACCATAAAAACACTGCAGACCCATATAAACCCAAAAAACCACTAAAAATTCCAAACACCTCTAAATTCCTAAAAATGTTACAAAACACTTAAAAAATAAAAAAAACCCTAAAACCCAAAAAAACCCATAAACCCCCAAAAAACATAAAATCTCTAGTCCTCTAATAAACCCTAGACCCCCAAAAAATCCATAAACTCAACAAAAAAACATAAAAAAAAAATCAAAAACCCTAAAAAACCATAAAAACATAAAACCCCAAAAACCGTAAAAACCCCTAATAAAACATTAAAAATAAAAAACAATTAAAATCCCTAAAAAATTTAAAAATTCAACACACCAAAAACCCTAAAAACCATATAAACCACATAAAACCCTAAAAACCTTAAACCCCCAAAATCCCATAAATGCTATAAAACCCACTATAAAATATAAAAACACATTAACCACTTAAAAATGTAAAAACACTAAAAACCCTTAAAACACCAAAAAAACTCAAAAAAAACTGAAAAATCCAAAAAAATTAAATTCCTAAACGCCCTCAAAATTAATAAAAACACAAAAAAATCTAGAAATCCTAAAAAACACTAAAACTCTAAAAACATAACAAACCAATTAAACCCTAAAAACCCAAATAAATGCACAAAATCAAAAAAATAACTAAAAACCCATAAAAACAATAAAACCCATAAAACCCTAAAAACCGATAAACCCCATCAAAATTCCAAAAAACATTAAAAACCATTAAAATCATAAAAAAATAATAAAAATCCTTAAAACCATAAAAACCCATAAAATCCACATAAACCACTATGAAATCCATAAAAACACAAAATAGAAAAAATAATAAAAAGACCTAAAAACCTAAAAAACACAAAAGACCATAAAAAATATAAAACTATAAAAACCCTAAACACCCATAAAAACAGTAAAAATTCTAAATACCCATTAAAACCCTAAAAAATATAAAATATCTAAAACCATAAAGACCCAAAAAATTAAAAAACAAAAAACATTCAAAAAAACATAAACCCAAAAAAATCCTCAAAGTCCCTAAGAATACTATAAACCAAAAAAATCCTAAAAATCCCTAAAAAGCATAAAAATTGTAAAAACCCCAAAAATCATGAAAACCATAAATAAAACCTTAAAAGCCTATAAACAATTGAAACCCTCAATGAACCTAAAAACACTAAAAATCATAACAACCACTAAACCCCTTAAAACCCAAAAAACCCAAAAAACCATAAATACCCCCAAAACCTTAAAACCCCTAAATACTATGAAACCATTTAAACACCTAGAAAAACCAAAAACTCTAAAATTCTAAAATACCCTAAAACACCAAAAATCCCTAAAAACCCAAAAAATATATAAAAACCCCAATAACCATCAAAATCAAAGAAACCACAAAAAATATGAAATACTATAAAACCCATTAAAAACAATAAAAAAAAAATTAATCTCTAAAACCCTAAATATGATAAATAACCGAAATTAAAAAAAACCCCAAAACCCCCCAAAATAACTAAAACCCTAAAATATAAAAAAAACAAAAAAATCCATAAAAACGCATCAAAACATAAATACCCTTAAAATCTCTAGAAAAACCTATAAACATAAAAACACTTAAAACCCCAAAAAACCCCAAAAAACACTCTAAATCCCCTAAAAACGCTAAAAACCATAAAAACCCAAAAAAACCCCCCAAAAACCCAAAAAACACCAAAGAACATTACAAACCCTAAATACCACAAAAACTATAAAGACACTCTAAACCCTAAAAGATTAAAGGAGGAGATGGAGACTCTGGTGATTCTGGCGATCCGGCTCCCTCACGATGGCGGCTTCCTTCCAGGTTGAAGACGATGGAAAATGAAGCAGCTCCCCCCCTCTCTACGGGGTAGGATCCTCTCTTGGAGGACATCTCATCGCTCTCCTATGTTTACTTGTTACCCTCTTTCCCGAGAATGGTGCTCTGCCCTATGGTTCTGGAGTTTTTGGAAGGTTGTCCGCAGCTTCCCATCTCGATTCGGAAGTTCACTGAGGCTTCGGACCTGCACCGCCTGACTCTGGTTGCAAGATTCCCGATGCGGCGACCCCTAGTTGTCACTTTTGACAAGTTTTTTTGGCTTTCTGGAACCGTAGGGCTCGGGAAACTGTAGGCCTGTTCGAGAGATCCCACATCATGATTCGCTTTTCCACGGAAGAAGACTTGGTCCTTGCCTAGTCAGAGGCTCCTTGGTCATGCAAAGGCGCTCGCTTCTCCATCTTTCGGTGGATCTTTGATTTTCATCTGAAGCAGAGTTCCTCGATTGCTGCAACCTGGGTGAGATTTCTTGAGCTTCCCCTTCCCTTTCAAAATATCTCTATTATTTCTATGCTTGGGAATTTTGTGGGGAGGTTCCTTTGTGTAAATAGTAGGACTAGGGATCTTTTTCATCCAGTTTCACCAAGGTCTTTTGATGAAATAGATACATTGAAGTCTCTTCTGGATTCTGTTTGGATTGTTGTGGGGGAAGAGCTCAGGTGGAGACAACCTATCATCTTTGAGCAATGGTAGGTTTTCTGCTCTTCTTGTTGGATTTTTGGGCACAGCAACTCTGGAAGCTGCTCTGGCTCTATTAGGGGTGATGTTTCTCTGGATCACATGTCCTCTGGTGATAATATCCTCCCTCTGGTGGAGGTGAAGGGGACAATGGGGGTGGCTTCCTCCCAACCTCTGAATGCTGATGTCCCCTTCTTGCCTGCTTTGCTGGCTGGAGGTGATTTAGAGGTGGCTCTGATGGATTCGGGTGGTTTCATGGTGAGTCTGGCTAGAGGTGCTGGTGGTTCCAAAAATGCTGATGAGGAGGAAGTGCTGCTGGCTGAGAGGGATAATCGGGTTTATGCTGAAGATGCTCACGGGTGTGGTGACTCCCCTAGGAGGCAGATAGATGAAGGGAAGGCTGTTTTGATGGGCGTCTGGAAAGAAAATGTGGAGGATCCCTGTGCTCTGGATCTGGAATGAGATGATATAGCTATCTTGAAGGTTAATGAGATCACTGATGGATCCTCTCCCTCAATTGAGGGTGCTATGATTCCCCCAAACATATCTCAGGTTGTAGCCTTGGCTAAGCCTTCTGTGGTGGATGTGCTGGTGGCAGATTTCGTGAAGGAGGCAGTGGTTGCTCAGAGCCCGAAGACTGGGGATCAGTGGAGCTTGTCTTTAGCTTAGGGAAGGTCTATGGCGGATGACATGAATTGGAATGATGCCCCTATGGTTCTTTCCGGATGTCCAGGTGTGGGGGGACCTAGCATGAGGCATGGATCACCTCCTCCCTCTAACAGTACAAGCGGTGCTGAGGAACCTCCCAGTGGCCAGTTCTTTAGACCATAGCCGGGAAATGCTGACGACACTGGTGGTCCATCCATGGATCTGTAGAGGGCTATGGTCCTTCATTGTGTCCCCTCTACTGAAGATTTTTGTGTGAAGTTGGATGTGATGGTTTGGGTTGAATGGGAAAGGTTCCCACTTGAGGAGGAAGCTGGAAGGCTTGGGGAGAGGTTTGCTGAGGCTGATTGCCGGATTAACGCTGCTATGGCTAGGAAAAAGGAGAAAAGAACAGAAAGTACTGAAACTTCTGGACCTGAATGTAAGAAAGGGAAGGCACCATCGGCTGTCAGTGATGGTGTCACTTGCGCGAAGGTGGGTGCTGCAGCTGGATCCACTCCCCCCCCTGAGACGAAGACAGAGGAGGGATTACTCTGCCCTTCCACGTCCCATGGAAACTAGTGCCTCTTCACGAGATGTCAGACTTAATATAAAGGTGAATAAGAAAGAGCGGCTTTCAATTTCTGCAGAGTAGAAGAAGGCTAGGATGAAGATGCTATCCAGGCTTGGCATGCAAGAGGATTTTGAGTCTTGATGGGACTCAACGGACATGGGTGCTGAATCAGATTTCAGCTTTACTAATGTGCGCGATGACTTTGGTGTGGGCATGGGGTTTAGAGGTGTAGAGCTGGAGGATTTTGGTGGTGATGTTGACTGATACTCCCCTTATGTGATTTCCCTTTTGGACTTTTTGACCTGTTTTCTTTTGTTTTTGCTTTTCTTCCTTTCTTTTTGTGGCCTTCAGGCTGAGGTCGTATGGGGTTTTGGGTGTGGATCGGTGGATCCCTCCCCTCCCTTGTCTGTAGTACTTGTGTCTCTTCTTTTAATATATTTTGGGGGGTGCTAGAAATAGCCTGGACCCGAGCCTTCCTTTGCCCTAAAAGATTAAAATAAAACTTAAACCCCCATTAAAAACCTAAAAAAACTATAAAACCCTAAAAACACAAAAAAACTCAAAATAAACCTATAGACCCTAAAAACCCATAAACACTATCGATATCCATAAAAATCTTAATAACCTTAAAATATACTCCAAATTCCCTAAAATATATAAAAACATAATGAACCATAAAAACACTAAAAAATATTATAAAAACCTTAAAAAACTAAAAACACTTAAAAACCCTAAAAATTATAAAATAATAAAACACTTAAAACCAGAAAACACTAAAATTCCAAAAAAACATTAAAACCATAAAAAATCCTAAAATCTTACAAAATCCCAAAAAATCCAAAAAACGTAAAAACCCATAAAAACTATAATAACCCTAATAAGTCAATATGAACCCAAAACACATACAATCCATAAAAATCGTAAAAACACTAAAAACCCAACAATCCCTAAAAACTATAAAAAAACATAAAACCCATAAAACCTCTAAAAACTATAACAAATCAACAAAACTCATAAAATCTTCCCCCCTAAAAAACTCTAAAAATTCATTAAAAAACTAAAATTGATAAATACTATAAAAATCCTTAAAACCCATAAAAAATAAAAAAAAAATAAAATCCCAAAAATCATAAAAACCATAAAACCCTAAAATCCCTAAAAACACTAATGCAATAGTAATCCTAAAGGACCTAAAAATCCCTAAAAAATAAAATACACAAAAAACCACTAAAAACTTCAAAAACTAAAAAAACCATAAAAACCAAAAAAACTATAAAAACCCTAAAACGAAAAAAACACTCAAAATCCCCAAAAAAACCCATAAAACCAATAAAAATATGAAAAAAAAGAAATAAAAATCCCTAAAGCGTAAAAATCCCATAAAAACCATAAATATCCCTAAGAGAAAATTAAAAACTGAAACACATAAAACACCAAAAACCCAAAATAAGCTAAAACCCCTAAAAACCCTAAAACACCTAAAAACCCTAAAACTCTTAAAACCCTAAAAATCCCAAAAAACAAAAAACCACTAAACCATTCAAAATCCTTAAAAACCCTAAAAAACAATAATGATCTTAAAAATCCCTAAATCCCCTAAAATTATATAACTCTAAGAAACATGAAAACCCCTAATAAAATATTAAAAAAGAAAAAATATTTAAAACCCCAAAACCCCTTAAATGGATAAAAACTATAGAATCCCCTTAAAAGACAGTAAAACCCTAAAAACCCCAAAACCATCAAAACCCCCAAAATAATTAAAAACTATAAAAACCAACTTAATATTTTAAAACCCTATTAAAAACCTAAAATGTTAAACAACTCTAAAAACAACTAAATCCCTAAAAAACTCAAAAAAACCTAAAATTATTAAAAACCCTAAAACCCCTAAAAACCTCAAAATCAATAAAAACCCTAAATGGTCCTAGAAATCCAAAAAATTCTTAAAAATTAATAAAAACCTAAAACCAATTTAAATATGTGAAAAAAACTTTGAAAACATCTAAAATTTAAATTCAATTTAAACTCTAAAAAATAAAAAAAATGAGAAAACACTAAAAAACCCTAAAAATACAAAAAACCCAATATTCCCTCCAAATCCCTAAAACCCATAAAAACTATAAAAGTCATAAAAATCCATAAAATGTAACAATTAATAAAAACATAAAAACCATAAAACCCTAAAAAACATAAGAAAACCTAAAATATGAAAAGAAACCAAAAAAATCACTAAAACCCCCAAAAAATCAAAAAAATAATAAAATATCATAAAAACCATAAAAAACAATAAACCCATTAGAAACCCTAAAAACAATAAAATAATCTAAATTCCCATTAAACCCCCTAAAGTATTAAAATATCTAAAAATCCATTAAACCCCTAAAAATAACAAAAAACCATGAATCCTACAAAATGTCAAAGAACTAAAAACCCTTGCAGAATAATAGAAAATCTTGAAATCACTAAAACATATAAAAATCCTAAAAATCCCAAAAATCCTAAAAAATATTAAAATCCCTAAAACCCCACATAAAACTTAAAAACCCTTTTAGCCCCCAAATACCTTAAAAAACTCTTCAAATCCTTAAGACCCTAAAGAACTCAAAAAAAATCCTAAAACCCTCAAAATAACCACAAACCCCTAAACCCTTAAAACCCATCACAATTCATAAAACCCCTAAAAACTATAAAAACACTAAAAATTACCTCAAAGTTATAAATTATGTAAATAATTATAAAAACAGATAATAACCTTAATAAAACCATAAATATATAAAAGCACATAAAACCCCTAAAAACAAAAAAACAAAACACCCCAAAAAACACTAAAATCCTTAAAAACATTCAAAATCCATAAAACTTATAAAAACAATAAAAATTCTAAAAAATCCCTAAAAATATAAAAACCTCATCTAATACTAAAAAACCATATGAATACCTTAAAAACATAAAAACACTTACAAACCCTAAAAATTCTAAAACCCCTAAAAAACAATAAAATTCCTAAAAGGCACTAAAAACCCGAAAAATGTTAAAAAATCCATGAGAATTCTTATAAAATCATTAAAAACTTAAAAGCACTTAAAACCCCTAAAACCCTTAAAAATCCTAAAAACAAAAAAAAACAAAAAAACCCTCAAATCCTTGAAAACCCTCAAAACCCAAAGAAATCTCAATAATCCCTAAAAGTTTATAAAAATATAAAACACCCTAAAAACACTTAAAACCCTTAAGAAAACATTAAAAACCTAAAACACTTAAATCCCCTAAATAACCTACAAATTATAAAAATCCTAACAACTGTAAATGATCTTGAAACCCCTAAAAACCACTAACAACCCCTAAAAACCATAAAACCCCAAAAGCAGTAAAACATCCAAATAACTCTAAAAAACCATTAAGCCCTTCAAAATGATAAAAATTGTCTAAAAAACCTTAAAACCCTTAAAAAATAAAAATACAATAAAAAACCCAAAAAACCTTAGATACCATAAAAACTCTCAAAATCCCTAAAAACACAAATACATTAAGAATGTTAAGATCCCTAAAAATACGTTTGAAAATAAAAATCCCTACAAACACAGAAACACCCAATGAAAACATTAAATATTCAATAACACATAAAACCCATAAAAACCCTAAAAACACTAAACCCCCTAAAACCCCTATAAAAAACTAAAAACCCAAAAAACTATAAAAACCCTAAAACCCAAAAAATACATAAACCCCACTAAACACTCCAAAAATTCATTAAACCTATAATTATTTTAAAAAATTATTAAGCCTAAAAACCTTAGAAAACACCACCCCCCCCCCAACCCAAAAACAATTAAAACCATAACAACCTGAAAAAAACCCATAAAACCCATCAAAATCTCAAAAACATTAAAAACCCTTAAAATCCTAAACAAGCCCTAAAAATCCCTAAAAATGTAAAAACCCTAAAACTATTAATAAAACTCAAAGAGTGACCTAAAAACATAAAAATCACATAAGACGCCAAAAATACCTAAAAACCCTAAAAACCATAAAACCCATAAAACCCCTGAAACCTTCAAAATCCCTAAAAACATAAAATCCCCAAAAAACCCAAAAATACATTAGAAAAAATAAATTACCTAAAAACAATGGAAACCCCTATAATACCTAAAAACACTATATCCCCTAAAAATAGTAATAATACACTAATCCCATAAGACCCCCCAAACTATAAAACCCCCAATGAAACTTAAAATCCTTAAAAGCCAATAAAAACCCACAAACCCACTAAAAAATCTAAAACCCATATAAACCCCTAAAAACACAAATAACACTAAAGAGGTTCAGGTTTTTTGAAAATGAGGTCTTGGATCCTAGTTTCTACATGGCTAGGATGTGATGAAGCTACGGTTTATTCATTTAATGCTGGTGGCTATGTGTTGCACGCGGTGTATATGCTTGGCAAGGAGGTGATGGATGATGAAAAATGTAAAGAATGATGTTGGTTGCTGGTTGGCTAGGAGATGCCGATGGATATTATTTTTTTATGCTTTATCTTGTTTTGGTAGTCTTTTGGGTTTTTTGGGAACTTTTGGGTTTTGTGGGGGTGTCCAAGGTTTTTGGGTGTGGGTTGATTGACCCCGCACCTCCCCTGTCTTATGTGTCTTTTTTCTAATAAATTCACTAAAATGCTTAAAACACCTAAATATATAAAAAATCCTAATTCCACATAAAAACAATAAAACCCCATTAAAAATTATAATTCCCTTTAACACCTAAAACATTATGAAAATATATAAAACTCAAATAATAAGTAAATAATAAAAATTGAAAAAAAACATAAAAAAAATAAGAACCCTAAAAATCGAAAAACCCATAAAACCCCCTAAAAACACTAAAGACCATAAAAATCTAAAAAATACCTGAAAATCCTTAAAAATTTCAAAAATTATAAAAACCTTGAAAACCCCTAAGAAAAACATAAATACATAAAAAAACATAAAACCCCTAAAAACATAAGAACATTAAAAACTAAAAAAAACTTGAAATCCCTTAAAAATAAAAAAACCACCACCAAAATCCCTAAAAACACGAAAATAACATAAAAACCATAAAATCTATATAATTCCCTTAAAAAGTAAAAAACAAAAACACCCATAAAAATCACTATGAAAATCATAAAAACATAAAAAACATTTAATACCACTAAAAACCCTAAAACCCAAAAAAAACCCCACCTAAAAACCATAAAACCCTAAAGCCCATTAAAACCCTAACAACCACTAAAAAATCTAAAAACATTTTTGAACCCTAAAACAAAAAAAAACCTCTTAAACCCATTATAACCCCTAAATAATTCAATAAACTATAAAAAACCCAAAAACTCCTAAGAAAATAAAAACCCTTGAAAACCTAAAAACTATCAAAATCCCTAAAAACCCTAAAAACCATAAAAATTCTAAAAAGGCACAAAACTCCCTAAAACCCAAAAAACCATAAGAACCTGGAAAACCCCTAAGAAAACATTAAAATCATAAAAACAATTAAAAAATCTAAATAATAAATACCCAAAATCATAAAAACCTATAAAACACTAAAACCATCAAAATCAATGAAAACCCTTAAAAACCATAAAATAACATAAACAAATAAATAAAAATACCTACAAACCCTTAAAACCAAATAAATCCTTCAGTAAACCATAAAATCTTATAATCACATAGAACACCTAAAAACCTACAAACAATAAAACATATAAAACCCCAAAAAATATCCTAAAACAATAAGACCCCACAAAAACCGTAAAAACCGCTAAAACCATAAAAAACCCCTTAAAAACCCATAAAACAACAAAAAATCAAAAAACCCTTTAACCACTAAAAATGACAAAAAACTCTAAAAACCCTAAAAACATTAAAAACAAAAAAACACTAATAACCCAAAAATCCATAAAAACCCTTAAACCCTAGAAAACCCTAAAAAACATAATACTATTAGATTGTAAAAAATCCAAAACAATGAAAAAAAATTTAAAACCCATAAAATCATTAACAAAGTAAAGAAAACTTAAAAAAACAAAAATCATAGAACCACTAAAAACCTAAAAATCAATAAAAACCCTAAAAAATCATAAAAAACCTGAATGATCATAAAACCCATTTGACACCATAAAATCCCCCAAAACACCTAAAACCCCACTAAAACTCTAAAAACCCAAAAAACTATAAAAATGTAATATGATATTTAAAAACTATTAAAAATTATAAATAAAACAATGCCTCAAAAACCAATAAAATCCCTAAAATCCCTAGAAACCCTCAAAATCCAAGCAAATTCATAATAATAAAAAAATCTATAAAATATACAAAATTATCTAAAAAGTAAAAAACCTAAAAACAAAAAATAAAACCTAAAAACCAACAAACTTTGAAAATTTCATACCTAAAAAAGGCTAAAACCCTAAAAACACTTAATAACCTAAAAAAACCTTAAAACCTACACAATCAATAAAAAACCTAAAAACCTAGAAAAATCAATAAAAATTACAAAAAGTCAATAAAAATATAAAAAATATAAAAAACCTAAACACCCTATGAAAATAAAAAAACATAAAAACACTTAAAACTTTTAAAACCCCTAAAAATGATGAAAACCCTAAAAACTCTAAAAAGACACTAACACCCCCAAAATTCCCTAAAACCCATAAAAACCCATAAAAACCCATAAACACGCTAAAACCCCACTGAAACTATAAAATTCGTCTAATCCCCTAAAAATGATGGCCAACAATAAGACCCCTTGGAAACTCTAAAACTCAAAAAAAAAACCGAAAAACCTAAAAAATAGAATAAAATACTAAAACCCCATAAAATCACCCAAAGAAAACTCAAGACACATAAAAACCATATAAATCATTAAAAACTCTAATAATATCAAAAAATTAGAACATTCTAAAAACCCAAAAATGCCCTAATAAAAAAATAAAATCTAATACACTTAAAACCCCTAAAAATCTAAAAAAAATATCAAAAACCCTGAAAACTATAAAAAACCAAAAAAACACTCCAAATCACTAAGAGACCTAAAAATCCATAAAATTCCTAAAAATAAATAAAAATCCAAGAAATGAAAAAACACTAAAAACCCTAAAAATCCCTAAGAAAACCCAAAACCCTAAAAAACATAATACTACAAAAAACCAAACCAAACACTAAAATCTATAAAAATCCATAAAAACCCTAAAAAAATAATAACCGTAAATCCCCTAAAACCTTAAAAACCCTAAACACCATAATAACCCTAAAAACCTACTAAAAACTCTTCAGACCATTTGGACCTCCAAAAACATTAAAAACTCTAAAAAATAATAAAACTCTAGAAAAATAAAAAAAACCCATAACAACCAAAAAATAATAATCAAAACCCAACAAAAACATAAAAATATGAAAAATCAATAAAAATATGTAAAGATGTAAAAATTCCAAAAACCATGAAAACATTGAAAAAACTATAATAACCTAAAAACGCCTAAAACCCAAAAAACCGAAAAGATTATAAAAACCCTAAAAACAAGATAAATCTCAAAAACCCTTAAAAACTTAACAACCCCAAAAAAACTTTTAAAACCCCTTAAACCCATAAAATAATTGAAAACAATAAACTCTCTTAAAACCATTAAACATATAAAACGTCAAATTCTCTAAATAACATAAAAACCCCAAAGCACAAAAAACACCCTTAAAATCTAGAAAACCCCTGAAAATAAAAAAAACCTAAAAATCCCTAAATAAAGTTGAAAACATAAAATACCATAAAGAACATGGAAAGACATCATAAATTCAAGAAAACCAAAAACCACTTAAAAACCCAAAATATCATAAAACCCCACAAATCACTAAAAATAATAGAAAACCATAAAAATCAAAAGAACTTGTAAAAATCCCTAAAACCATAAAAAACACTAAAAAATAGAAAAATATAAGAATACCATAAATTCCTAAAAACACATAAAACCCCAAAAAATCCAAAAAATGCAAAAAAAATTAAAAACCAAAAAATACCCTAAAAATAAAAAAACCCTAAAAACCAAAAAACCCCTAAAAACCAAAAAACCCTAAAAGCGCATAAAACACCTAAAAATGCACTAAAAATTCTCAACCCCTATATAAACCTAAAAATGTTAAAAAAACTCTGAAAAATCTAAAAAACCAAAAAACTCAATAACCTCAAAAACTCAAAAACTCAAATAACCCTGATAATCTCCTACAAATACTAAAATCTCTAAAATCCTACAAGCCCATAAAATCCTAACAATTCCCTAAAAATCCATATCCGTATAAAAACCCAAAAAACACAAAAAAAACTAAAAAAACCATTAAAACCAAAAAAATTTAAACCATTAGGAACATAAAAACACTAAAAACCAAAAAACCCCTTATATATCCTAAAAAAATAAAATCCCATACAAACCATAAAAAATATTCAAAACCCAAAAACTCCTAAAATCCACAAAAAACTCTAAAAACTATTTAAACCACTAAATATTTTCAAAAACTCTAAAAAACCTTTAAAACAATAAATAACTAAAAAACCTCAAAACCTACCAAAAAAACCCATAAAAACCTAAAAAATAGAAAATCCCAAACAATCATAAAAACCATAAAAACCCTAAAAATCCCTAAAAACCTAAAAATTATAAAAACCTAAAATCCCCCATGAAAAAACCTAAATAAAAAAAATAAAAACCCCCTTAAACCGCCCAAAAACATAAAACATGAAAAAAAACTCTAAATATATATAAAGAGCCCCAAAATTCCAATGAAACCATAGAACCCCTAAAAACCTTTAAACCCCTAAGAGCCCATAAAACCCTAAAAACCACTAAAATCTCTTAAGACACATTAAACCTAAAAAATCCTAGAAACTCCAAAAACATTTAAACACATAAAAATTTCAAGGAAACCCTAAAAATGAAGAAAACAATAAAACCCTTAAATACCCTAAAAATCTATAAACAACCTAAAAACTGAAGAAAAAATCCTAAAAATCAATAAAAATCACTAAAAATGTCAAAAACACAAATAACCTGAAAACACATAAGAAAAAATTAAAAACCTAAAAACACTTAAAACACCTAAAACCCAAAAAATGCTAAAATCCTAAAAACCCCTAAAAAACTAAAAACATAGATACCTTATAACCCAAAAAAGCATAAAAACTGTAAAAACCCTAAATGCACGAAAAACTATAAAAACCCACCAAACTCCACAAAATTTTAGAAATGTCTAAAATCATTAGAAGACCTAATAATCTCTAAAACCCTTAAAAAACAATAAAACCCTAAAAACAAAACAAAACCCAAGAAAATTCCTAGAATCGCATAAAACCCATAAAAATCATAAAATCCCTAAAAATACCTAAAAACCATAAAAATCCTAAAAACCCAAATAACTCTAAAGAAAACACTAAATAACTAAAAAAAATTGTACCCCTAAAAAGAAAAAAAAATTCTAATAAGTCTACAAACCATAAATACTAAAAAACCCTAAAAACCTTAAAATAACCTAATAACCAATAAAAATATATAAAAAAAATAAAAACACTAAAAACTATTTAAAACCATTAAATTTTTAAAAACTCTATAAAATCATTAAAAGACAAAAAACTCAAAAAAAAAATACGAAAAAACCAAAAAAATACAGAGAAACACTAAAACCTCAAAATCCATGATTTCCCAAAAAAACATAAAAATTCAAAAAAATACCTAAGAATCCCTAAAAACATAAACAACCATATAAACCCATAAAACCCTTAAGAAAAAATAAAAAAAACTATAAATAGATAAAACCTAAAAAACCTAAAAAACCTAAAAACCCTAAATATCATAAAAATCCTAAAAACCATATAAACCCTAGAACCCTTAAAACCCACAAAATAGCATATAAACACTCAAAACCTGTATAAACCCAAAAAACAACTAAAAATTCCAAACGCATTTAAATTCCTAAAAACATTACAAAACTTTTAAAAAATAAAATAACCCTGAAACCCCAAAAAAATCCCTAAGCCCCCAAAAAATATAAAATCCCTTGTCCTCTAAGAAACCATATACCCCAAAAAAACAATAAAATCAATAAACAACCATAAAAATACTTCAAAAAGCCTAAAAATACATTAAACCCTAAAACCCCTGAAAACCAAGAAACCCCTAAAAAAATATTAAAAACAAAAAAAATTAAAATCCTTAGAAAATAAAAAATTCTACAAACCCAAAACCCTAAAAACCATATAAAATCTGAAAAACCTAAAAACCCCTAAAACCTATAAAATCCATAAAACCCACAAGAAAATATAAAAACTCATTAAACACTTAAAATGTTTAAAAACTCAAAAAAACCATCAAACTCTTAAAAACTCAAAAAACCCTAAAATCCAAAAAAATATAAAAACCCTGGATCCCCTCAAAATCAATTAAAAAACGAAAAACCCTAAAAACCTAAAAAACATTGAAAATTTAAAACCATAACAAACACATTAAACACGAGAAACCCAATGAAAATCATAAAAACTAAAAAAACTAAAAAACCCCAGAACCATAAAAATCCTGAAAACTTTAAAAACCCATAAACCCCATCAAAATACATAAAAACATTAACAAACATAAACATCATAAAAAAACAACAAAAAACCGTAAAACCATAAAAACCCATAAAATCCCCATGAAGCACTAAAAAACCATAAAATCCTAAAAATGGAAAAAATAATAAAAAGACCCAAAAACCCCAAAAAATCCAAAAATAACATAAAAAACTAGAAAACCATAAAAACTCTAAAACCCCAAAAATGCCACTAAAAACTCTAAAAACCCATTAAACTCCTAAAAAAGACTAAAATATCCAAAACCATAAATACCTAAAAAACTAAAAATAAACTATAAATTCAAAAAAAATCACAAAACACTAACCCCCCCCAAATCATTAAGAATACAAAAAACTAATAAATATTATAAAAATCCCTAAAAAGCACTAAAAAGGTAAAAACCCCTAAAAACCTCGAAAACCCTGAAGAATACCTTAAAACCTATAAACACTTGAAATCCCTAAAGAACCTAAAAAAATTATGACAACCACTAAACCCTCTAAAACCCTAAAACCCCATAAAACCATAAATACCCCTAAAACTATAAAAACCCAAAAAAAACCGAAAAACCATATAAACACCTTGAAACAACAAAAACTCTAAAATACTACGATACCCAAAAATTACAATAATCCATACAAAACAAAAAATATATAAAACCCCTAAAAACTATCAAAATCCATGAAACCATAAATAATATGGAAAACTATAAAAACCCTTAAAAATAATAAAAAACTAAAATAAACGCTAAAAACCAAAAATATGATAAATACCCCAAAGCAATAAAAACCCAGACAACCCTCAAAATCACTAAAACCCTGAAATACAAAAAACAAATACAAAAAATTCTCTAAATACGTAACAAAACATTAAAAACCTAAAAATCCCTAAGAAAACCTTATAAACCTAAAAACACTTAAAACCCAAAAAAACACAAAAAATCTAAATCCTCTAAAAAATGAAAACCTAGAAAAACCATAAAAAAAACTAAAAATACATAAAACCCCAAAAACAATAAATAAAATCCCTAAAAAATCCTAAAAATGTAAAAAACATTAAAAATATTAAAATTCATAAGAAAAAATTAATAACCTAAAAACACTTAAAACCACTAAAAAACCCAAAAAAAATTCTAAAATCCATAAAAACCCAAAAAAGACCCTAAAACCCCTAAAAAAAATAACCATAAATACCTTAATAATTTTACAACACATAAAAACTTAAAAAAAACTAAAAATTATAAAAACCCTTTCAAGCCCTAAAAACGTTAAAAACAATAAAAAACCTTAAAACCAAAAAAATCAAAAAAAAATCCAAAACTCCAAAAAACCAAACAGACCCTAAAAATCCCCAAAAAATCAAAATAATTATTAAAACCCTACAAAAACAATAAAAATACCTAAAACAAAAATAACCATAAAATCAATAAAAACCCCAAAGAAATCCTTAAAACCCTAAAAAATTAAAATCACCAAAAAAATTAAAAATGATAAAAACCCCTTAAAACCCTAAAAAACCATTAAACTCAGAATAACATAAAACCCCCTTAAATCCTAAAAAACCCTAAAACCCAAAAGAACCCTAAAACCCACTACAAAGTATAAAACCCCTTAAAACCCCTTAAACACCTAAAGATTAAAAAATATCTAAAAACTAAAAAAATAGAAACCCAAATAAACCAAATAACCCTATAACCCTACAAACATAAAAAATACCTAAAATCATAAAAAACCATAATATTTCATAAAATCCATAAAAATGTAGAAAAACCGAAACACACAAAAAATAACTAAGAAAACATTAGAATAAGAAAACAATTAAAAACACTAAAAACCAAAAAAAATATAAAAACAGAAAATCCATAAAAACCCTAAAAACCAATAAAAAACTTTAAAACCCCATAAAACCCCACTAAATACTCTAAAAATTCATTAAACCTTTAATAACATTAAAAAAATTAAATATCATAAAAACATAAAAATATAAAAAAATATCTAGAACCTCAAAAAAACATAACACCAAAAACCCCTAAAAACATGATATCTCAAAAAACCCTAGAAAAACATAAAAACTCGTAAAAACATTAAAAATACATATAACATAAATACCCCGGAAAACCCTACAAAAACCTTTGAAAACAATAATATCCTTAAAACAAATTAAACCCCTAAAAACCTAAAAATGATAAAACCACTAAAATCCATAAATCCCTAAAACCCCTCAAACCCATAAAAACCATAGAAACCCATAAATCCCTAAAAATCACTAAAAACTCTAATGAGCCTTTAAAAACCTTGAAACGTTTAAAATTCTAAAAACCATAAAACCCTAAAAGACACAAAAATCCTTAAAAACATATAAAAACTAAAAAAAATCTATAAACCCCTAAAAACCATCAAAATCCCTAAAAACCATAAAACCCATAAAAATCCTAAAAATCCCTAAAAATTTAAAGAACCCTAGAAACCCTTAAAGCTCATAAACTACCTAAAAACCCATAAAACCAATAAAATCCCTAAAAATCACTAAAAACCTTAAAATCCAAAAAATTAAAAAAAATACCTAAACCCAAAAAACATATAAACAGTAAAAACCATAAAAATATATAAAAATACCAAAAACCAAAAAACCCATAAAAATGCGAAAAAACTGAAACTCCCAGAAAACATAAAAACACATAAATCCCTAAAACCCACTACTAAAACATTAAAAACATGAAAAAATTTGAAACCTATATAAACATATAATAGATAAAACCCCTAAAAACACCAAAAATACCCTACAAACCAAAAAACTCCCAAAAGCCATAAAACACTAAATACCTTTAAATCCCTAAAACCACTAAATACCTAAAAACCAACTAAAAATATAAAAACATTTTAAGCCTCTAAATTTTTTTAAATATCTAAAAACCCCTTAAAACCCTGGAAAACATAAAACAAGATAAAAATCCAAAATACCATAAAAGCACTAAAACCCCTAAAAACGCAACAACCCCTAAAAATCCTTAAAACCCCAAAAGAAATTTTAGACCCTAAAAATCCCTAAAATAGATATAAACAAAAAATACATAAAAAAAATAAAACCCCTCATAAAACCATAAATACATTTAAACACTTTAAACCACTAAAAACCTAAAAAATATTAAAACCCTAAACACCCAAAAAAACTCTAAATCCCCCTAAAATCCTCAAAACCCCTAAAAATAAACAATAACAATTATATAAATCCCTAAAAATATTTAAAAACATAAATCCCTAAAAAACCCTAAAAACAACTATGAAAACATTAAACACCTAAAAATAGTTGAACTCCCTAAAACAGTGAAACACAAAACACCCAAAAAACCCTCAAAATCCCTAAAACCCCTAAAACCATTAAAATCCTAAAAAATCCTTGGAATTCCCAAAAAACATAAAAACCCTAAAAATATAAAAACACCATGAAAAACATAAAAACATAAAAACAATAAAATACGACTAAAATACCTAAAATAGTAAACCCCTAGAAGAACCTAAAAAACCCCAAAACCCATAAAAACCATAAAAACCATAAAAACCCAAAAACGATAAAAATGAAAAAAACTAATAAAACCTCTAAAAATGAAAAAAAAACTAAAACCCCTTGAAACCCCTAAATGTTGAAAAACTATAAAACCATTAAAAAATCATAAAACTCCCAAAAATACTAAATCCTAAAAAAACCATAAAACCCTAAAAAACCTACAAATCAATATAACCCCTAAAAAATATAAAATAGAAAAAAAATACCAAAAAATTCTACAAAAAGATAAAATAACCTAAAAAACCATAAAACCCCCTGAGAAGACCTTATAAACATAAAACCACTTGAAACCCCCAAAAACCGAAAAAAAATTCTAAAACCCCAAAAAACCCACCAAAAACTCCAAATACGTAAAACCCATAAAAACCAATTAAAGTCATAAAAATCACTAAAAAGGCCTAAAAATCCATAAATACATAAAAACCCAAAAATATCTGAAAAAAACTAAAAAAAATTAAAATTTTGAAAACACTTAAAACCATTAAATACTAAAAACTACTAAAACCCCAAAAAACCCAAAATACAGTAAACCTTTAAATCCTTTAAATCCATAAGAACACTAAAAACCATAAAATAACTCAAAAGAAGTAAAAATAACTAAAAACATAAAAAACCCTAAACCCATAAAATCCTATTAGAACTTTAAAAACATAGATACACTTAAAATCCATAAAAACCTTATAAACCCAAAACAAACCTAAAAACACTAAAACCCCTAAAACCATAAAACCCCTAAAACTCCAACAATCACACTAAAAATTATAAAAACAATTGTACCCTAAAAACATTAGCAAAAACTCAAAAAACCCTTTATACCACTAAAAAATTCTAAAAAATAAAAACAACTCAAAAACACCTAAAAATTCCTAAAACCACTACAAATCCAAAAAACACCTAAAACCCATAAAAATCCTCAAAAAGCCATAAAAACCACTAAATTGATAAAAAATATTAAAAACCCTAAAAACCACTATAAAATCCTTAAAAAACTAAAACCACTTAAAACCACTTAAAAACCTAAGATCCATAAAATGCTAAAAAATCTCAAAATCCCTTAAAATCATAAGAACCGTAAAAATCCTAAAAAATCCCAAAAATTAAATAAAAATGTAAAAGAACCTAAAAAAAATAAAAAATCTAACAAAACATTAAAACCTAAAAACACTTAAAACCTCTAAAAACCAACAAATAACCCAAAACCCTAAAATAACATAAAAAACTAAAACCCCTATAAAACCAAAAAAACACAAAAAACATAAAAACCCCCTTAAATACTTAAAAACTGTAAGGCCACTAAAACTCTAAAAATCCATTTAAACCCACAAAATATTCAATAACTCTGAAAACCATAAAAAAGCATAATAATCCTAGAAATTAACAAAATATCTAAAAACCTAAAAACACTAATGAACCCTAAAAACAATAAAACCTAAAAACACTTAAAACCCATAAAAAACCAAAAAAAAACCAAAAAAATGATAACAACCCAAGAAACCCATAAAAAACTAAAAAACCCATTAAAATCCTTAAAAATCCTAAAAACCATAAAAATGATCAAAAAGTCCTAAACATTCATAAAACCTAAAACCCTAAAATCCCTAAAAAACCCTGAAAACCCTAAATATCCCTAAACACCCCCAAAACCATAAAATTCCAAAAATTGAGAAAACTCTTAAAATGTAAAAAACCATTAAACCCCTTAAATCCTTAGGAAAACTCTAAAAACATTTAATTTAAAAAACTGGAAAACAAAAAAAATATGCTAAAACCACTAAAAGTCACTAAAAACACTAAAAATCCAAAAAAACCAAAAAATCATAAAACCAATAATAAAATTAAAAACCCCTAAACCCCATATAACCATAATAACCAAAGAAAACTGTAAAAATACTTTAAACCCCCAAAATAGTTAAATAACTCTTAAAACCCTTAAAACTCTAAAAATATAAAAAATTATAAAATCACAATAAATTTAAAATTGCTATAAAAACCCTAAAATACCTGAGAATCATTAAAATCCTTGAGAACCCTAAATAACCTTAAAATAGAAAACAATTCCTTAAAAGTGCCCAATAACGTAAAAACCCTAAAACGAATGAAAACCCCTAATAAAACCATAAAAAACACATAAACCCAATAGAAAACCTAAGAACACTATAACCCCTAAAAACCCTACAGAACTCTCAAAATCCCTAAAACCCTACAAACTTATAAAAATCATAAAAATCCCTCAAAATACCTAACAATTTAAAAATCCAAAAAATCCTAAAAACCCCCTATGAAATCCTTAAAACCCACAAAACAATTAAAAACCCTAGAACACCTAAAAAAGCTAAGACGATAAAATACCCAAAAAACATTAAAAGAGTCTAAAACCCCTAAACCCACCTAAAACCCATTTAATCCCCTAAAAATATAAAGATCCATAAAAAACCTAAATCCCAAAAAAACCCCCTAAAAAAACTTTAAACCCCCAAAAACATTAAAACCTCTATGAACCAATTAAAACCATAGAAAAGAAAAAAACCCTAAAAACACAAAAAAAATCCCTAAAAAACCCCAAACCCCTCAAAATAACTAGAACCCCTAAAAACCTTCAAAATCCTAAAATTCCCTAAGAATCCCAAAAAACATAATAAACAAGAAAATCCAAAAAAACACAATTAAAACCTTAACAAACTAAAACCGTTAAAAATCTATATAAACCTAAAAAAATATTAACACCCCTGAGCACCCTAAAAACCCTAAAAAACATCAAAATCCATAAAAATTATAAAAAATGTATAATCATAAAAAATCAAAAAATATTTATAAACTGTAAAAAAGCCCCTGAAACCCTCAAAGACCCTAAGAAAAACATAAAAACCTAAATACACATTAAACCGCTAAAAACACTAAAAATTATAAAACCCCAAAATACTGTACAATGATACAAAAACCCATAAAACCATAAAAGCCCTAAAACCATAAAAAACACAAAAACCTAAAAAAAATCCCTAAAACCTGCTTAAAACCCTTCAAACCCCTAAAAATTTTAAAAAAAATCTAAAAACCATAAAAAACCTAAAAAATGTAAAAAACCATAAAAAAAATCATAAAAATTGTAAAAACCATAAAAACCCACAAAATCCATCAAAATCATAAAAACCCCTAAATATCCATAAAAATTTAAAAACCCATAAGAATGATGAAAAATCATAAGAAAAACCTTAAAACATAAACACACATTAAACCCCTAAGAAACTAAAAATGCTAAAAATCTTATAAACCCATAAAAATTCTAAAAATCCAAAAAAAAACATAAAATCAATAAAAATACTAAAGATAACTAAGAAATTGAATTCCATGTAAACACCAATAAACGGTTATAAACTCTAAGAAACCTTTAAAACCAAAAAAAACTCAAAAACCCACTCAAAACTAAAGAAAACCATACAAACCATATCAACCCTAAAAACTCCTTAAACCATCAAAATAATGAAATACCATAAAAACCCTTAAAAATTGTAAAAAAGTATATTAAGTCTATCAAAATTTAAAAAATACTCAAAACCCTGAAAACCCAAAGAAAACCTTAGAAACATAAAAACACACAAATCCCCTATAATCATAAAAACACTAAATACCCAAAATAACCCAAAACACCTTAAATAAATTAAAAACTCTACAATCCTTAAAAACCTAAAAACCAATAAAAACTCCAAAAATCACTACAAACTCTAAAAAATCTAAAAAAACCCATAAAATGTAAAAAACCCTACAATTTGTTAAAAACCCAAAAAATTCATAGAAAACCCAA
This sequence comes from Viscum album, assembly GCA_963277665.1. Lineage (NCBI taxonomy): Eukaryota > Viridiplantae > Streptophyta > Magnoliopsida > Santalales > Viscaceae > Viscum > Viscum album. The sequence continues at coordinate 1,960,772,358 of OY728127.1, forward strand.
AAAACCAAAAAATCCTACAAAATCCCTAAAACCTCTAAAACATAAAAATACAAAAACCAAGAAAACCACTAAAAATGTAAAAATACATAAATATCCTATAAACGCGGAAAAATGAAAAATCCCAAAAACAATAAAAACCCTAAAAATATATAAAATCCCAAAAGAAATAAGAATTCTAATAATTCCAAATAAAGCAATAAAAATTCCTAAAAACATAAAAACCCATAAAAACCCTAAAAACCCTTATGAAATCATTAGAAACAAAAAAACTATTAGAACCCCTAAAAATTACAAAAATGAAAAAACCCATAAAATGACCCTAAAAACATTATAAACCACTAAAAACCCAAAAAACCTTAAAAAACCTTAAAAAACCTAAAACCACTAAAAATATAAAATAACATTAGACCCTACTAATGGTAAAAAAACTCTAAAAAACCATAAAACAATAAAGAAATTAAAAAAAACCATAAAACCCAAAATTACCATAAAAACTATAAAAGCACTAATAACGTAAAATCCTAAAAACCATAAAATCTCTAAAATTCCCTAAAAACCCTAAAACACTAAAAATTATAAAGTACCATCAATCATTAAAAATATAAGAAATAATGAAAACCATATAATACCAAAGAAACCCTTTAAAAACTAAAACACTTAAAACACATAAAAAACGATAAAAACCATAAACCCCTAAAAAGACTCTAAAAATCCTGAAAACCTGAAAAAAAATTACCCCCTAAAAACCATAGAAAATTCTAAAATCCCATAAGAACTTGAAAACACCACTCAATATTCTAAAACCCTTTAAACCCATAAATAAATTAAAAAAAAATTAAAATTGTAAAAAACTAAAAATACCCGTAAGAACATAAAAAACAAATAAAACCCTTAAAAATCCAAAAATCCCTCTAAATTACTAAAACCCCTAAAAGCCATAAAAATCCATAAAAATCCTAAAATATGAGTAAAAATGTTAAAAAAAACCCTAAATGCCCAGAAAACTCTTATGAAAACATTAAAAGAATAAAAACACATAAAACACCAAAACCTAAAAACACTAAAATCCTAAAAAGGCTAAAAACCTTGAAATCCCTGAAAACTCCTCAAAATCTATAAAAACCCTAAAAACCATAAACATATTATAAGGCCTTAAAATCCCTAAAATTGAGAAAAAAAAATAAAAAACCTAAAAATCCCTAACCAAACAAATTAAAAAAATATTAAAACCACCCAAAACCAAAAAACACTAAAAACCCAGAAAAACCTAAAAGACCATAAAAACCCTAAAAACACTAAATCCCCTAAAAACCAAAAAACCCAAAACCTTTCTAAAAAAATTAAAAAACACTAAAAACCATAAAGTAATAAAAATAAACTAAAAACTCTAAAAGCCCTTTAAACTCGTTATAATATTAAAAAACTCTAAAAATATTTAAAATACCTAAAAGAAAAAAAAACCCTAATACCCCAAAAACCATAAAAACCATGGAAACCCTAAAACCCACAAAATCGCTAAAAATAATAAAATTCAATAAAATCCTAAAAAATCTCTAAAATAACTAAAAATATAAAACCCCCTAAAACCTCTAAGAAAACCCAAAAACCCCAATAACATTTAAAACCCATATAAACTGAAAAATTTCTAAAAACCTTCCTACTTTAAAAACCACTAAAAAACTCATAATCCCTAAAAATAGTTGAAAACTATAAAGATCCTAATCCCTCGCTAAAAATACCTACAATTGTAAAAAAAATATAAAAAACCTAAATACACTAAGGAAACCTAAAATGATTAAAAACACTTAAAACCCCTAAAACCTAAAAACTTCTAATAAATCCAAAATAACCAAAAATACCATTAAAACACATAAAAATAAAAATAAACATAAACCATGAAACCCATAAAACATCATAAAACCCAAAAAACAACTAAAACACTAAAAAAATTAAACCCCTAAAATGTAAAAACGCTATAAGACCATATAACAGAAAAGAAAGTCACAAAACATTAAAACTGAAAAAACCCAGAAAACCCTAAAACAAAAGAAACCCTAAAAATTACAAAAAACCCAAAAAAACCTAAAAAGAGCCCTAAAATCTCTAGAATGGAAAAAATAATAACCCATAAAACTTATAAGAAAACCCAAAAAACAAAAAAAAAACTAAAAACCCCTACTAACCTAAAAAAGTATAGAACGTGAAAAATCCTAAAAAACCCTTAAAACCATAAAAAACCATGAAACCCCTAAAAACATTTAAAAACCCTAAAAACCAATAAATTCCCTAAAATCCACTAAAAATACAACAAATCCAATAAACCCATAAAACTTTAAGACCTCGTTAAAACAATAAAACACCTAAAAACTCAAAAAAAAACCCCCCCAAAAAACCACAAAAATCCTAAATACCTTAAAATCATGAAAACCCTTAAAACCATAAAAATACTAAAAATCAATAAAAAAACCCAAGGAACGTTAATATTTCTAAAATCAACTAATATAAATATATACCCCTAAAAACAATAAAATAAATATATACCGCTAAAAAAGTTAAAAAATCTAAAAAAAACTTAAACCATCATAGAAATAAAAATTTAATTAAGAAATGTAAATGTTACTGTGAAAATACGAGGTGAAAATAGTTTTCAATAATAATAAACTGAAAGAGATTACAAATATAAATTTCACGCATTTCCACTTAGTTTGGAGAGAACCAAATAAGGCATTACATCAGGATCCCCATGTACTTTGACAACCTTGATTCTATCCAAACTATTACATCTCCTCATATAGGTCCATAAAAACGTCCTAAAGATGCTGTAAAGGCACAACCAATGTAATGTTCTATCTAAACAAGTTCAAAAATAGCCTCTATAATGCTCAAATGAAAATCCTTCCTATATGATACCTATTGAACTCAACATCACAAGATCATTAAATAATAATAAAAATTGTGAAGGAATATGTGTATCATAAAGCCAGTATTTCCATTAAAATTCCACCAAATAATAAACAACTAAGAGGGCATCCCACATCGTTGTTAGTGAACGCATGCCATCCATTTATATCTATCTAGATGATTATAAACTTTAAAGTAAAGACAAGGAGAATAGACTATCTATCCTTTATAAATAATTCAAAAACAACTAGTCATCAAGAGAATATATACTTCAATAGTTAAGGATACATGGAAAAGATGTGAATGGCCATCCTGTGATGAATCGAAAACTAGGGGAATAATATAACAATACTGGAAATAAATAAATTAAATATGGTTCTAGAGTCACAAAATCATATTAGTAAATTCAACATAATTATCCCAAAATACTCTATTTAAAGATTAAAATAAAAACTGACATCAATATATAGGAAGAACAAGAAACTTTTGTCAAGCATTTCGAAATTTCATCAGTTTCTCAGTTGACACTCAGAAACGTCAAATGTAGTTCATTCAAGAAGCAAAAAAATGATCCACAAAAACAATTAGAAACACAAGAACAAAAATCTTCTATCCAATATGAACCACCACTAAAGTTAGAAAAAAAATAAGAAATCATCCCAATAGTAACAAGGAAAATGGAAATCAATACATACGCATCTCTAAAATACTAAAATACAAGAATTGTGTCACCATTAAAACTGATTTATCCCTCATTTAGATCCATCATAATATCCACATGCATCCATTAAAAAAATTTATGTTAAATCATTACCATGTAATGTATATATAATTAAAATTAGGATTTCATGTATATTCTTCCATAATTTGTGAATGTATCCATTATTCTGTTTGAAGATAAAATTCTACAGTAAATTCACTAACATTGAATTTTCATAATACAACTATACGCTTTTCTTTCATCGAATACATAAATTCCACCCATAAATTTTCCATTTTCCTGTATGCATCTTTCAAATTAGGGTCAACATCTTTATAATAAGTGCATCCTAACAAGAAAGTTTACCAGCATGTGTAGAAGAGGACTATTATCAATCAGCTATAGGATGGGATATATTTTTTGAGGCCTAGTGGAATCAAATGTTCTGGTGAAAATGTTTCATTCTATGTCATAATAGTCACTACATTTCTGAGTATTATTCAGATTTACAGTGATAAAACAATCGGATTATGTCATTTTTGTTTTACCTTTCCTAGAACTTGATACCAAATTAGCCTCCTCTATTTAAAAATCATGATAATTGGAGTCATTTAATGAATCATTATAATAAGAGTGGAAATTTTTTCCTCCTCTTGGGATGCCTCATGAGATTCACTATGTTCCTCTTGATCTGTTATCCATGTTTTGGAAGTAATGGTGGAATCTATGGATATGTGACAACATCAAGAAAACTTACATATTTTTGACCTATAATGAATGACTTGCATATTTCATAGGATATTATTTATCAATAACTAAATACTTATCCTCAACAGGTTTCAAAAAAACATCACAATCACCTTACGTAGGATTATTAACCTCAGAGTGACCAACATCAACTGTGAGACTATCATTAAACTATGTCATGACTAGTTTTTATTTCCCTTTTCAACCAATGTAACTTTAGGATCCAAAGGTCTTGATTCCCTATTATCGTATTCCTTCAAATCACAGACATGATTAAGAATAATATACAATAAATGGGGATGTTTCGATATAAAAAATACTTAAAATCCTTAAAATCCTAAAAAATAACCACATAAAAATCTCTAAAAATCATGAAAAATACCAAAAAATATCTAAAAATGTAAAACTCCTATACAAATTTTGATAAACCCTATGAAAAATGTAAACCCATAAAAATACATAAAACCTCTGAAATCCTAACAAATGATAAAAAAACCCATAAAAGAACCTCAATCACCTAAAACACCTACTAACCATAAAAACAACTACAATCCTTAAAAACCCAAAACCCCATAAAATCACTAAAACCCAATAAAAAAAATAAGATCCTTTAAACCACTAAAATCTATAAAAACTAATCAAAACCTATAAACCATAATTTTTTTTAAAAATAAACCCTAAAAACTCAAAAAAACCATAAAACCCATAAAAAACCTAAACCCCTAAAAACCCTAAAAATCTCTAGATGGCCTAAAAATAATAAAATTCCCAAAACATCCCTAAAATCATAAAGAACCCTAAAACCACTGAAACCCACTAATAAAATCTTAAAACCCATTAGAATATTAAAACCCATAAATACATAAAAAATTATAATAACCTCAAAAAACCCTAAAACAAATAACAAACCCTAAAAAACACTCAAAACTAATTAAAACAATAAAAACCTGAAAAAAAATTTAAAAAAACCCTAAAAATACCAATAAATGTATAAAACTCCAAAAAACCTGAAAACCCCAACGAAAATTTTCAAAACCTAAAAAAACAAAAAACCCATAAAAACCTAAAAAATTCTAAAAACACTAATAAACCCTAAAAAACAAAAAAAAAACCCCTAAAAACAAAAAAAACCCTTAGAGCATAAAAAAACCATAAACCCCAAAATGCAGTAAAAAGTATAAAACCCTTTTGTCCCCTAAAAATGATAAAAACACTAAAAAACAATAAAACCCTTAAACCCCTCAAAATCCATAAAATCTCTAAAAACACATACAAATCTGTAAAAACAAAAAAAATAAAAACATAAAAAAAACCATAAAAACCCTAAGAAAACCTTAAAACTCAAAAAACACTTTAAACCCCAAAAATACTAAAAATACTAAAAACCCTAATTACACTAAAATCCATCAATCAGCTAATTTTTTATTAGAACCCTAAAACCCATAAAAACAATCTATAACCACCAAAAACTCAAAAAATCAATTCGACCCCTAAAAACTTTTAAAAACTCCAAAAAACATAAAAACCCTTAAACCCTAAAACCCCTTAAAATCAATTAAACCATTAAAAACCATAATAATCCTAAAATTTGGAAATCCATAAATAACAAAAATACTCTATAAACTCTTAAAACTAGTAATAATACCATAAAAATCTAAAAAACACATTAAACCCCTATAAAATAAAAAATGTTAAAACCCCTAAAATCCAAAAAAAATCCCTAAGTACCTAAAAACCCTATAAATATCCAAACAAAAACACTAAATATCTAAAACCCATTCATTACCATAAATTATAAAAAACTATAGATACCTTAGACCAATAAAAAACCCCAAAAAGTCTATAAAAACCATAAAACTCAAAAAACCTATAAATCCCTCAAAATCCTTAAAACCCATAAAACCAAATAAAAATAATAAAAATTTCTTATAAATCCCAAAAAAATGAAAAAATATTCAAAACCTATAAAACTGTATGATAACCTGAAAAACCTAAAAACACAAGAAACCCCATAAACCTAAAAATGCATAAAACCATAAAACCCTATAACATTTAAAACCCCTAAAACCATAAAACCTCTGAAAATGTTAAAAACATTAATACGCAATTAAAACCCTAAAAACTCACTAAAAACATTAAAACCATTTAAGAAACAAATTTTTTTAAAAAAATATTAAAAACCCTAAAAACCCAAAAAAAATAAAAAATTACCTAAACCACCCAAAAAACCATAAAACCTTAAAAACCCTAAAAACCATCAAAATTCTTAAAAACCTAAAACAATAAAAATTATAAAAATCAAAAATATTCAAAAAACTCAAAAAAACCCTAAAAACCATGAAACCCCTAATAAAACATTAAAAACATAAAAAAATTTAATCCTAGAAAACCTAAAAACACTGAAATCCCTAAAAACCATAAAACCCAAAAAGAAACATAAAAACCATAAAAAATTCTTAAAACCATTGAATCCCAAAAACATCAATAAAACATTAAAAGTACCGTAAAATCTAAAAAACCTTTAAAACCCTAAAAATGATAGAGAAAACTATTAAACACTCAAAACCCATAAATTACATGAAAACCCTTAAAATAGGAAAACACATAAATACTCGAAAAACCAAAAACGTCTAAAACCATAAAAAATCCCCCCAAAAACCTAAAAACATTAAAAATCATAAAAAACACTTAAATCTATATAAACATAAAAAATCCTAAAAACCCAAAAAATCCCATGAAAACATTAGAACCCTTAAAACAATTAAGGATGGCGGCCTGCTCTCCTGGTGGTTTTCTCTCGTCGCGGTGCTCTCCAAATCTTGGTGATTCAGCTCTTCCAGATCGAAGTTCTTTTCCCCATGGTGGTTGCGGTTTTCTTTGGCGGTTCCTGGTGGCATCAGTCATCGGTGGAATTAGGCGGTGTTGGATGGCGTCGATCTTAGGTGGTGCTGCGTTCCACGGTGATGGGATTTCTGCCTTTGGATTGATAGATCTGGAGGCTACTGTTGGTTTCGGGCTTTTCTATCTCAGATCTGTGTGGTTTGAGTGGAGATATGGCGAAGCGTGGGGTTTCGTCGAAGGTGTGGATCTTCAACTTTGGCTCGACATATGGGTTCAGCTATGGTGCAGGATGGATTCGGATGCGGTGTTGCAACTCTTTGTTTGGGATGGCGGAGGCTTTTCTCTATTGTCTCATGTGGTTAAAGGTGCAAATAGAGTGCGTGGTTATGCGGATATGGAATTAGAAGGATTTTTGTGGCTTCTCTGGTTGATGAGGAAGGCGTGGTGCCGACTTTCTGGGGATGCGCCGGATCTCGTTCTTTCCAGATCTGTAGGTGATTGGTCTATGCAGAAGATCCAGATTGCGGTTGCTGAGACGATTCCTCCACGGATGGGTCAACGGTTTCGAAGATATCAACGGTGGATGAGACTTCCTCGGTGGCGTGGTTCCTGGACTCCTCCGCGACGTTTTTTGGGGGTCTGGCTTTCTTAGATTTCGATGCTGCATGCTTCCCATCTGTTTGTGGAGTTGTGCCTGGGCGAAGTTCGGCGGTTCCGATGGTGTTGTGTCATTTCTCCTTGGATGCAGAAGGCGTGGATGGTTGGTGGTATCATGTTTGATTTAGGTTTCTGGGTTTTCAAATTTGCTCATTCTTGTTCCGCATTTTAGCTCCAGGTCTGTTCCTCTGCCCGATAAATGTTTCATGCTTCTGATACTGGCCATTTTATGTTTTGCAGTGTTACGGTTTTGGTCCTTTCTTTCCAACGGTGCCAAAGCGGTTTTTTTGGCCTCGAATTTACTACTGAATTCTATGGTTGGATCCTTCTGTTATGGATCTTCCTATGGTGGTGGATGCTTCTGCTATGTGCTGATGTTGGTGCTATTCGCTGGGCTTGTATTGAGGTGCTGCATTTTGGTTATGTGTTGAAACTTCTGGGTTGTTGGAAGAGCTGTTTGAGTTGTGTGATTGTTCTTGCTCTGGATGATGGTTATTTGCTGTTGGTTGTTGCTTGTTTTGGTGTGAAGGTGCTCTATTTTGGTCTTTGTGAGATTGGATGCTGGTTGCTTCTTGGTGGTGAGCTGCTGAATGCTGGTGATGGTGAAGATTGTGATTTTGATGCTGATGGTTTTGTGATCTTGGATGCTGGTGGTTCTGTGATGTGGGATGCTAGTGGTTCTAGATGCTGGTTGTTTCTCATATGAGAGGTGTTGAAGCTGTGGTTTATGGTCCTGCTGCTGCTGGATGTTGTTCACTGTTTGAGTTTGGATGCTGGTTATTGGTTAGTTGTGAGCTGCTGGATGCTGGTTGATGCTGGATAATGGTGGTGGCTTGTTTTCATTGTGTGTTTTCTTTTTTTTTTTTGTTCTTGATTTTTCTTTTTTTGGGGTCTTTGGTCTTGGGTCGTTAAGGGTTTTTGGGTGTGGGTCGTTTGACCCCTCCCCTCCCTTTTCTGTTGTGTCTCTTTTTTCTTTCTAATAAATTTGGGGGGGTCGGGAATATCTCGTCCCTCGCATCTTCCTTGCCTTAAAACAATTAAAACCCTAAAATATGTAATAATGCTAAAAAGCCTTAACACCCTAATAATAATCCTAAAACTCTAATAACCATAAAACCCCTAAAAACCTAGAAAACACATAAAACCAATAAAAACCCTAAAAACACTAAAAACTATATAAAATCTTAAAACCCCTAAAATGTTAAAAGCCTCTGGAAACCTTAAAAACCTAAAAAAATATAAAAAAGGACCAAAAAACCCTAAAAAATTCATTAAATACCTAAAAACACTGAAAACCCCTAAAAACAAAAAAAACCATTAAAATTATAAAAACACCTAAAAACCCTAAATAAGAGAAAACCCCATAAAACAGTGGAAATCCCTACAAAAAATTGAAAACATAAAGACACATAAAACCCCTAGAAATCTTAAAAACTCTTAAAACCTGAAAAACCCTACGACCCCCTAAATACCCAGAAAACACATAAAAATCCAAAAAATACTTAAAAATGTAAAATTCCCTAAAAACATGAAAAATCCTGTGAAAAACATTAAAATATAAAAACACATAAAACACCTAAAATGATAAAATTCTAAAAAAACTAAAAAACATAAAAAGAACATAAATCCCCAAAAAACCAAAAAAACCCCATAAAAACCTTAAAACCCCATAAAAATCATAGAACCATATAAATCCCCTAAAAACAATAAAAATATTTTTAACCCTAACAGCATTAAAAACACTAAAAACCATAAAAACAATTAAACCCTAAAAATCCAAAAAAACATTAAAACAGTAAAAACCACTTAAAACCCCCAAAACCCCTTAAAACCCCCAAAACCCTCAAAATTCATCAATACCCTAAAAATAATAATCATCATTAAAAAACCTAAAATCACTAAACACAAAAAAAGTAAAACCCTTTAAACCCTAAGAAAACCACAAAACCACAAAAACACTTAAAACCCCCAAAACATAAAAATAGTAAAAACCCTTAAACCCCTAAAAGCACTTAAAGTCCCTAAAACCGAAAATACCCATAAAAACACTAAAAAGGATTTAAATTATCTAAATACCCTATAAACCCCTAAAACATCAAAAACTCTAAAAGCATAAATAACCTAGATACTTAAAAAACACCAAAACACTAATAAAACCATAAAACCCCTAATCCCCCAAAAAAACACACTACATCCCAGAAACCCATAAAAACCCACACAAAACATAAAAAATCCATAAAAATATCTGAAAATGTTAAACTCCTTAAAAACCCAGAAAACACCTATGAAAACCTATAAAACCTAAAATTACATAAAACTCCTAAGAAAGCTAGAAAATAATAAAAACCCCAAGACCATAAAAACCCTAAAAAACATAAAAACCAAAAAAAGCTAAAAATACATAAAATCCCTTAAAACCCACTAAAAAAATATAGAAATATTTAAAAACCTATAAAATAATAAAAAACATTAAAACACAAAAAAATAAAAAACCCCTAAAAACCAAAAAAACCATAAAATCTAAAACCCTTTAGAACCCTATAATCCCTTAGAATCCTTAAAAATCCTAAAAACCATTAAAGTCCTAAAAATTCCTAAAATTCGTAAAAGCATAAAAAACCCAAAAACCCAGAAAACTCTAATAAAACCTTAAAAACCCAAAAACATGAAAAACCAAAAAACACCTAAAAATTCCTAAAAACCATAAAAACCTACGAACCTAAGAAACATTTAGAACCCTCAAAATACATAAAAACTCTAAAAGAAAAAAAAACCAAAAATCCTTAAAACCATAAAAGCCCTCCATACTGTGAAAACCCATGAAAAAACCCTATTATTACCTTAAAAACCTAAAAACACATAAAATTCCTAAAAAAACCAAAAAATTATAAGAACCCTAAAGCACATAAAGTCAATAAAACCCCAAAAAACCATAAAACCTGTAAAAACATGAAAACCCAATAAATTGTTAAAAACAACTAAAACTCTAAAAAACACATGAAACCCAAAAAACTACAAAAAATGAAAAAATTGAAAACCCCTAAGAACTCAAAAAAAACCGAAAAATCCAAAATAAAAAACAGAAAACCCATAAATACCCTAAAACCCATGAAATCTATAAAATCCCAAAAAACCATAAAAATCAAAAAAATCCCTAAAAATACCTTAAAACATAAAAAAAACCAAAAATCCTTGAAATAAATTTTGAATAATTAAAATATAAAAAAAACTTCAAACACCTTTAAAACATGAAAATGTTTAAAAACCCTAAAAACCTAAAAAAACAAAAAACAAACACTAAAATAAAAACACCCTAGAAAATTCATAAAATCCATGAAAACCCTAAAAACTATAAACCCCATAAAATACATTAAAATAAAAAAAAATCCCTAAAAATCCCTAAATAAGATAAAATACACAAAATAACAATGAGAAACACATAGTAAACCCTAAAAAAAGAGAAAACCGTGAACCAATAAAAAACCTAAAAATGTTAAAAACTATAAGAACCCCTAAAACCCCAAAAAAATAAATAGAAACCCTCAAATCACTAAATCACTGGAAAATAATAAAAATGTTAAAATTTCTCAAAAATCCATAAATATAAAAGTGCTAAAAAATGGGAAAACCCTAAGAAGACCGTAATAACCTAAAAAAACTTAAAATCCCTAAATTGATAAAAATTAAAAACCCTAAAATACATTAAACCCCCAAAATTGTAAAAACCCCTAAAAACCTTAAAAACTATTAAAGACAAAAAAAATCCTAAAAACATCTAAAAATTATAAAACACTAAAACCCCTTTAAACCACTAAAAAATATAAAAAACTCTAAATCCTAAAATAACAAAAAACCTCAAAAAACACAAAATAATAATAATAATACCCATAAAACCCTCGAAACCCTCAAAATACATATTAACCCTAAAAATAATAAAATACTATCAAATCCCAAAAAATTCATATAGGTGTAAAAAACCCTAAAGACCCTAAAAATTCTTAAGAAAACCTTACAAAACTAAAAACAGTTAAAATCCATAAAAATATAAAAATTGCTAAAAACCATAAAAACCTAAAAAAAATAATATCCCATAAAACCATAAATAAACCTAAAACTCCATAAAAACCCTAAAACAAGAAAAAAATCTAAAAAACATGAAACCCCAATAAATTATTAAAAACATTAAAAACCATCAAAACCCTATGAGTCTCAAAAAAAACCCTAGAAACCCAAAAAATAAGAAAAACCTTAAAATTTTTAAAAACCCTCAAAATCACTGAAAATCATAAAAATCATAAAAACCCCTACAAGTACATAAAAATGAAAAAGGCCCTAAAAACCATGAAGAAAACTATGAAAACAATATAAACCTAAAAAACATAAACCCCATATAAACTATAAAAACACTAAAAACCCAAAAAACCATAAAAAACAACCAAAACACGAAAAACTGCTGAAAATAACAAAAAAACACCATAAAAACATTTAGAACAATAAAAACCATAAAAAATAAACCAAAAGAAACACTAAAAACCCATTAAACCCCTAAAAACATTAAAAACCTCAAAATAACATTAATCCCCTAAAAAATAGGAAAACCCTAAAAATGAAAAAAAACATTAACCGTAACAACCGTAAAACACACATAATCCCTAAAAACATAAAGAACGAAAAAAATCCTTAAAATTATTTAAAAATGTAAAAAATGTAAAAAAACCCTGAAATCCCCTAAGAAAACTGTAAATACTTAAAAACACATAAAACCCCTCAAAGCCTAAAAATACTAAAAACCCTAAGAACACTAAAAAATTATAAAACCCCAAAAAACCATAAATCCATGAAAAACCATGAAAACCCATAAACCTCTTAAAAATATTCAACCCCTTTAATCACTAAAAACCCTTAGAAAACCATAAAACCCTTAAAAAAATAAAAAATTCAAAGCCCCCAAAAACTCATAAAACCATAAAATAGAAAAAAAAATCCCTAAACCTTATAAAACCATAAAAATAATAAAAAACCCTTGAAAATCATAAAAAATGAAAAAACACTAAAAACCCCTAAGAAAAAATTAAAAACCTAAAAACAATTAATACCCCTAAAACCCAAAAACTCTAAATAATAATAAAAAAACCATAAATACACTAAAAACGATAAAAACCCCTTAAACCATAAAAACCATAAAAATCATACAAACACAAACAAAAACTGAAAAACCATAAAATCATAAAAATAACAAAAAGTATAAAAACCAAAAAACACCAAAACCCTCTAAATCCTTAAAATCCATAAAACCACATAAAAATCCTAATAAATACCCAAGATTCCCTAAAAACATAAATAACCATAAAAATTAGGAAACCATAATGAAACCCTTACAAACCTATAAACACATAAACCCCATAAAACAACTAAATGTCCTATAAATTTGAAAAATCATATCAACAATAAAAGCCATAAAACACCAAATTATCGTAAAAACCATAATAACCAAATAAACTGTAAGAAACCACTATATAATAAAAACCACTTTAAACCATTAAAATGTTAAAAACTATAACAATAATTAAAACACTTAAATACTAAAAAATCATTAAAAACTATAAAAACTAAAAAAACCAAAAATCCCTAAAACACTAAGAAACCATAAAACACCTTAAAATCCATAGAATTCCTAAAATCCCATAAAAATCCATAAAATCCATAAAAACATAATAACCCATAAAACCTATAAAAAACCTAGGAAAACATTAAAAGACAAAATATATGTAAAATCACTAAAAAACTGAAAAACGCTAAAATCACTAAAAACTTAAAAACCATAAACCCCTAAAAGCATTAAAAAACTCTATAAACCCATAAAATCCCTAAAAACCACTAGTAACTCTAAAAACCATTTAATTCATAAAAACATTAAAAAAATTGAAAACATTAAAACCCATAAAGACTAAAAAAACATTAAATCCCAAAAATCCCAAAAATCCCTAAATTCCCTATAACCCTAAAACCCCTAAATATCACAAAAAAACACCAAAAACCAGAAAAATCCTAAAACATAAATAAAAAAACTAGAAAATATAAAATCTCTAAAAACACTTAAAAAGGAAATAGAACCTTAAAAACCTAAAAACACTTAAAATAGCTAAGAATGAAAAGTAACCGAAGCAACAAAAAACTTCTCAAAATCCATTAAACCCGAAAAACCATAAAAATCATAAAAAATCATTAAAAATCATGAACCTACCAAAAAAACCCTAAATCACTAACCACTCTAAGAAAAACATAAAATGAAAAAAAAAATACTTAAAAACCCTAAAAATAAAAAAAATTAAAAAACCATAAAAAACCAAAACCCCCTAAAATCCTAAAGAACGTAAAACCCCAAAAAAAATTAAAAATCACTAAAAACCCAAAAAACACTAAAAACTATAAATATCCTTAAAACCTCTAAAGAACAATAAAATTTTCTAAAAACCATAAAAACTAAAAAAATCCTAAAAACCCAAAAAAAAACATAAAACTCCAAAACCCCTAAAAATCATCAAAATCTCTAAAAATCCAATAAACTGAAAAAAAAATACAAAAAAATCTCTAAAAACACCAATAAAATAAAAACCATATAACCACTAGAAACCCCTATGAAAACCTCAAAAAACAATAAACACATAAACCTGCATAAAAATCCTAAAAATGATAAAACCCCTAAAACACATAAAACCCCCTAAACCCCCTAAACTCATAAAACCCCAAAACCCCTAAAAACCCATAAAATCATAAAAAACCAAAAGATCTAAAACCCATTTAAACCCCTAAAACAAATAAACACTAAAAAACTATAAAACCTACACAACCATAATAAACACACAAAACCATTAATTACCAAAATAAAAAATAAAAACAAAAAACAAAAAAAACCATAAAACTCGTCAAAAATACGTAAAATCCCAAAAAGCCATATTTTTTCAAAAAAAGAACTAAAAATTCATAAAAATATAAAAAACACAAAAAATTACTGAAAACACTAAATAAAAAATACCTAGAAACACTTTAAATACCAAAAAACCTTAAAAACACTACAAATCATAAAACCCTGAAAACTCTAAAAACCATAAAAACTCCAAAAATCCTACACACCATAAAACCCCATAAAAACAATATAACCCATTAAAATACTTAAAACCCTAAAACCCCCTAAAAATATTAAAAAAATCTTAACAAACAGAAAAATAATCAAGACCCAAAAAACACCTCAAAACCCAAAAAACCATAAATACCCTAAAAACCTTAAAAACCCCTAAAAAAATCTAAATCACTCAAAACCCATAAAAACCAATATAATACCAAAAATTCCTTAAAAATTTAAAAACCCAAAAAAACATAAAAAGACCCTAAGAAAACCATATAAACATAAAAACATTTAAAAACCTGAAAAAACCGAAGAACAATAGAAAAAGTAAAAAACGTAAAAACCCGAAAAACCCCTACACTAAAAAATATCCCTAAGAATAAGAAAAACAAAAAAAAAATTCATAAAAATACATAAACCCTAAAATATTAAAAATTTTGAAAACCATAAAAATCCATAAGAAAAACAAAAAAACCTAAAAACATTTAAACCCCTGAAAAAACCTAAAAATAATAAAAACCCTAAAAACCAAAAATAGACCCAACAAACCATTAAACCCCTTTAAACCCCAAAAAATATAATGAAATATAAAGTTCCTTAACACACTAAAAAATATAAAAAATCCTAAAACCCAAAAAAGAATATAAACCCTAAAAACCCTAAAAAAATTAAAAAAATAAAAAACCCAAAACAACATAAAAACCATAATATATCAAAAAAATCCCAAAAAATGAAAATAACCATAAAACCCCAAAACTCCTTAATAAAATCATAAAAACTCAAAAACACTTAAAACCACTAAAATTATAAAAAACCCCGAAATCCCTAATATTACATAAAACCCCTAAAAACCCTAAAAACCGTAGAAACCCATAAAAACATAAAAACATTACAAACATAAAAAGCATAAAAACAAACTAAATATATAAAAACAATATAAAAACCTAAAAATATTAAAAAAATATAAACATAAAAAAACTATTAAAACTAAAAAATCCATAAATATCTTAAAAACCATAAAACCATCAATATCCTTAAAAACAAAAAAAACCTATAAAAATACTCAAAAATACATCAAAACATTCAAAAACATAAAATCCCTTAAATACCGTAAGATAACCATACAAACCTAAAAACAGTGAGAACCCCTAAAACATATAAAATGCTAAAAAACCATAAAAACCATTAAAGCCCATAAAAAACTCAAAAACTATAAAAATACATGAACACCCTAAAAACCCAATAAAACACTAAAACTCAATTAAATCCCAAAAAACATTTAAAAAAATATAAAAAACCATAAAACCCAATAAAAATAAAAATAAAACCTACGACCCCAAAAAAGCATAAAACCATAGAAAACATAGAATCCCAAGAACCCAATAAACCATAAAAATCTCAAATAAGCAGAAAATATCCCTAAAAACATAAAGACATTAGAATACCCTGAAAAAACCAAGAAAACATTAAGAATCTAAAAATAATTACAACCCATAAAACCCCTAAAAAAACTAGAAACTACCAAATACCCAAAAACATGAAAAATCATAAAAACCCTTAAAATGATCCAAAAACCATAAAGACCAATAAAACAATAATACCTACAAAAAACTCTATAAACAATTTAAACCCCTAAAAATGCTTAAAAAATATAAAAATTCATAAAACTCAAAAAAAAAATTAAAAAATAACAAAATAATAAATAATAAAATGACCTAAAAATCTCTAGACCCCTCCCCCCCAAACCACTCAAAATCCTTATAAAATACTAAAAACCATAGAAAAAATAAAGAATCCATTACAATACATAAAAAGATAAAAAACCCTAAAACCCCTAAAAACTAAAAAAAATAAAAACACATAAAATCCAGAAACAACAAAAAACTAAAAACCCAAAATACCCAAAAAAGACCTAGAATCCCTATAAATCTTAAAAAAACCTTTAAAAACACTAAATCAATTAAAAAACATAAAATCCATAAAAACAACTACAAATTCTAAAAACCCATTAAACCCCAAAAATATTAAAAACACTAAAACCCATTTAAAATTTTAAAAACCATATAAACCATAAAACCCCAAAAAATACCTAAAACCTAAAAATCCATAAAAATATAAAGAATACCCAAAAATACCTCAAACGTAAATCACACCAAAAAACTAAAAACCACTAAGAAAACATTATGTCACAAAAAACACTTTAAAACCTTAAGAATCCTAAAAATTCTAAAACCCCTAAAAATAATAAAAGACCCTAAAACCTAAAAAACATTAAAAATCACACAACTTTAAAAACCATAAAACCCGAAAAAACAATAAAAACAGTAAAACCCACTAAATCTATAAAAACTATTTAGACCTCAAAAAATAATAAAAAACTCTAAAATACCATTAAAACCCTAAAAACGCAAAAATCTTATGAAACCAAAAAAACTAAAAAATCTCTAAAAACCGAAAAACCGGTCAAAATCCCGAAAAAACCCCTAAAAAATAAATAAACATAATAAACCCTAAAAATCCCAAAAGACATAACCAAAACCCCATAACTCTGAAAACCAATTATAATAACATAAAAACTTAAAAACTCTTAAAACCCCTAAAACCCAAAATTTTTTAAAAACCCAAAAAATCATAAAAAAACTAAAAACCCCTAAAACACCTCCAAATCATGAAATCCCTAAAAAACCACAATAAATTTATAAAAATCTAAAAACCTGAAAACCCCTAAAATAATTTTAAAAAGATAAAAAAAACCCTAAAAACCTAAAAATATTTGAGATGCTAATAAACACTAAAAAATCAAAACCCCAAAAAAAACCTTAAAACATAAAAAACCCATAAACCCTTTAAAGCAGTAAAAAGTATAAAACCCTTTTATCCCCTAAAAATATTAAAAAACTATAAAACCCCTAAAACCCTAAAAATCCAAAATAAACTCTAAAACACATATATATCCGTAAAAAACCAAAAAATCCCTAAAAACATAAAGAACCATAACAACCATAAAAACCATAAGAAAATTATAAAACCCTAAAAACTCTTTAAAACCCAAAAATACTAAAAACCCTAATTACACTAAAATCCCTCAATATTTAATAAACTTATAAAACCCCCTAAAACACCTAAATAAAGAAAAAAAACCTTAAAACACTAAAAACCCTAAAAACCCTCAAAATCACTAAAAACCATAAACGCCATGAAAATCTTAAAAATTAATAAAATAACCTGAAAAATAAAAAACCTTAAAAAATCTAAAAATCCATAAAAATCAATAAAACCAACTAAAAACTATAAAAAGCCTTTATACCCTTAATTACACTAACAAACTCTGAAAACATTAATAGCCCTAAATACTAAGAAACCCCAAAACAAAAAATCATAAAAATCAAAAAACCCCTCAAAATCCATAGTAACTCGAAAAAACTATAAAAATCCTAAAAAAATCCCTAAAAATCCACAAAACCATAAAATCCAATAAATGCCCGGAATAATCCTAGGAAATCCATAAAAACCAAAAAACACTTAAAACCCATAATAACATAAAAACAAAAATACCATAAAAACGCTAACGCGTTAGAAACCCCAAAACCAGTCAAAACTGATGAAAACACAAAAAACCCATTATTATACTAATAAATTCCCCAAAACACCCAAAATCATAAAAAATGCTGAAATCTATAAAAATTGCTAAAAACTCTTAAAAACTAAAAATAGGTAAACCCCCCAAAAACCAAAAATATGGAAAAACCCCTAAAAACCCAAAAAACTAAAAACCGATAAAAACCATGGAAAAAAATAAAAACATTAAATACTCATAAAAACCAAAAAAATACCTAAAAAACACTAAAAACTCTATAAACCCTTTATGCCTCTAAAAATGTTAAAAACCAAAAAAAAAATTAAAAACCTAAAAACTCAAAAAAATACAATAAAATGAAAAAAAATCATAAAACCCCTAAAACCCCGAAAAGTCCTAAACCCCCTTAAAATGTCTAAAACCCCTAAAAACATAAAATCCAAAAAATAAAATAAAAATACATAAAAAAATAAAAACTTAAAAAATATTAAAATGACTAATAAATTATTAAAAAACTTAAAACACTTAAAACGCCAAAAAAACATAAAAATGCTGAAAATCCAACAAAACCCTAAAACCACTAAAACCCAAAAACCTCTAAAAACTGAAAAAACCCAAAAAACTCTAAAAATCACTAAAACCACTAAAAACCAATTACACCCCTAAAACATTAAAAACTCTAAAAAAACATAAAACCTGGAAAACCATTAAAACCATTAGAACCCTAAAGACCATCAAAATACCTTAAAACCCCCCAAAACATTAAAATTATAAAAATTCCAAAAATCCATAATATCATAACCCCAAAAAACGTAAGGAAACCATAAAAACCTAAAAAACAAAAAATACCGAAAATTGTTAAAAACCCAAAAAACACTAAAACCAAAAAAAACCCCTAAAAACCTAAAAAAACTGAAATCCCTAAGAACCCAATAAATACATAAAAATCCAAAAAGACCCAAAAATCCGTAAAAGCATAAAAACCTCAAAAAACCCTAAAAACCATAAGAGATCCTTAAAAAATTAAAAACTCCAAAAACCCTTAAAAATTTTAAAATATTCTCAAACACATAAAAGAACCTAAAATACCAAACCCCCAAAAAACATAAAAACTCATAGAAACATTAAAACACTAAAAATCATTATACCATAAAACCAAGAAATACTCTAAAACCCATTTAAACCCCTAAAAATTATTAAAGAACTAAAAAATCATTAAACCCCTAAAAACAAAAAAATTATAAAAAACACCCAAAAAACCATGAAAAACATAAAAACCCTAAAAACCCCTAAAAACAATCAAAATCCAAAAAAATATAAAAAACCATAAAAATCCTAAAAATCCCCAACAATCCTTTAAATTGTAAAAAAACTAAAAACAGTGAAAACACTAATAAATCATTAAAAAATAAAAAACATTAAAACACCTAAATATTTAAAAACAATAAAAACCCATTAAAACCATTAAAACCATAAAAACATGAAAAATATAAAAAACAATAAAGATTAAAAAAACTCAAATAAGCCATAAAACCTTAAAACCAACTAAAATTATTAATAATCCATTAAACCCTAAAATGTTAAAAAAATATAGTAACATTATGATCCAAAAAAATTATATCCTAAATCCCCAAGAAACCCAAAAAAATAATAAGAAAACAGAAAAAATCTAAAACTTGAAAAATCACCAAATCCCATAAAAAATTAAAAATCATCAAATACCATTCAATCCACAAACATAAAAAACCCTCATTTCCCAGCATCCCCCAAATAGAACCTTAAAAACCCAAAAAAAATAAAACTCCCAAAAACCTAAAATCTATTAAAGCCCTAAAAACATTATAATATATTAAAACCCAAAAATCCCCCTAAAATGCATAAAAACAATAAAAACTATAATTTTTTTTAAAAAATACCTTAAATACCTCAAAAAAAGAAAAAAGCCACAAAATTTTGAAGGACTCTAATAAATTGTAAAACATAAATACACTAAAAACCACTAGAAACCTATAAAATTCTATAACCCCCAAAAGTCCTAAAAACCATAAAAACCTTAAAAATCACAGAAATCATAAAACCTAAAAACCTTAAAAAGTAATATCAAATAAACAATAAAATTCTACAAAAAACTCAAATAAATCCTTTAAATACCAAAAACGTTAAAAACTCTAAAAATTATTAAAAACCCTAAAAACTCAGAAAAACACCCTAAAACCCAAAAACAATGAAACCTTAAAAACCATGAAAATCCATAAAAACCCAAGAAAACCATAACAATACTAAAAAACCTCTTAAAATCTCTAAAACCCTTAAAAAACTAAAAACCCCAAAGAAAATCAAAAAAATATAAAATCACTAAAAAAATCCTAAAAAACATTAAATCCACTGAAAACTGTAAAAAAAACACCTAAAAAATAATAAAATCCTAAAAATACCTAAAAACAATAAAAACCCATTAAAATCCAGAAAATTTCATACAAACCCCAAAAAATTTAAAAACCCCTAAAAACCCAAATACCCCCTATGAAAACCTTAAAAACCTAAAAACACAAAAAACCAATAAAAACCTAAAAAACAATAAAACACATAAAATCCCAAAAACCCTTAAAATCCATAAAACCCCAAAAATCGTAAAACAAAAGATAAAACCCTATAAAACACTAAAAAAACTAAAAAATATAATATCCCTCTAAATCCTTAAAAATGTTAAAAAAATCAAAAACCATAAAAAACCTAAAAACACAAAAAAACCTATAACTCTCCCAAAACAATTAAGAACCCTAAAAACACTAAAAGCCCTATAAATATATAAAAACCCTAAAAACCATAAAAATCTTAAAAAGGCCAAAAAATATCAAAAAACACATAAAAATCCTAAAACATTCCTAAAAATCCCTAAAACATAAAAGAACCAAAAACCAAAAAAAAACTAAGAAAAACATAGAAACATTAAACCACATATAACCCCTAAAACCCAAAAAAACACTAAAAACACTTAAACCCATAAAAACCCCTAAAACCCCTCAAAATCACTAAAAACATAAAAAACATAAAAATACTAAAAGGCCCTAAAAATTCTTAAGACATAAAATTACCTAATACCCCTGAAAACATTAAGAAAAAATTAAACCAAAAAAACTCCTTAAACCCCTAAATATCTTATAATATGATATAAACCCTAAATACATTACAAATAACGTAAAACCAAAAAAACCAAAAAAACACTGAAAATCTTAAAAAACCCAAGAACCCTAAAACTACTAAAAAACCAAAAATCCCATTAAACACTTATAAATTTTTAAAAAACTCTAAAAACATTGAAACCATAAAAAAACTAATAAATTCTAAAAAATAAAAATAAACCTAAAAAACATAAAATCCTATAACTCGTCAAATTCTCTAAAAACCCTAAAAACAATGAAAAGCATATGATGGCCCTAAAAATCCCCAAAAATGTAAATAACCATGAAATAAATAAAATCTCCTAAGAAAACATTAAAAAAACCAATAAAAACATAAAAATTATAATAACTGAAATGACACTAAAACCCCTAAAAATAAAAAAACCATAAAAAACCCCAATCCTTGAAAACCCTAAAACCATAAAAAAATACAATAAAACATATAACCCTAAAACCCCATAAAATACATAAAAACACTAAGAACACTAAAAACAATTTTAACCAATTAAATTGTCAAAAAATAAAAACACCTTAAAAAACAACTAAAAAAACCCTAAAAACCAAAAACAAAAAAAACACTAATACCTATAAACATTAATAAAAATTTAAAACCGATAAAACCCTAAAAATTTGTTAAAATATTAAAAACCCTAAAAATCATAAACACATTATGAAATTCATACAAACATAATAACACTTAAGACCCCCAAAAACCTAAAATATGGTAAACACCCTAGAATTATTAAAACCCCCCCAAACACCCATAAAATCATTAAAAACCCCTAACATCAGAAATAAATCACTAAAAATACATAAAAATGTAAAAACCACAAAAAAATGAAAACCCATAAGATAACCTCAATATCCTTAAAATATTTAAAACCCAAAAAGATAATAATAAATACCTCCCCATCGATTACTTTCATAAAAAACACGTTCATTGATAGATTGAAAAGAGATAAAAAGAATTTCAAGACTTCTTCCATTTGGACCTCTATTAGAAACATGTACGACAATATTATGCACAACTCTAGATGGATGGCCTATAGAAACTCTTCCATGAGATTCTGGTTGGAAAACTGGACTGGTGCTCCTCTTATCTCTTTAACTCCCACTAACCATATCCCTGATTACATCAACTCCACTGTTAGTAATGTGCTTAATTCTGACATTGATACCCTCCGTGACAATATTATCCAAATTATTGATTCTTACCACTTTTCTACCTCGTGTGATCTCTTGATTTGGGAACCTTCTAATAATGGGATTATAAATTCCAAAAAGTTCTATAAAAACTATTTACATAACCCTAAAAATGACCTAAAATGGAATAAATATTTTAACAAACCCTGGATTAAACCCTCAAGACTCAGTCTTATTTGGCGTCTCGCCTACAATAGGGTTTTCACTGACTCTTGTCTTCAAATTTTTGGAATTCAACTTTGTTCAAAATGTCATTTTTGTAATCAATATAGAGAAGATACTAATCACTTTTTTCTATCATGTGCTACTACCACTACTCTTTGGAACTATATTTTTGACACTTTTGATTGTAGATGGACGATTCGTAATTCAATCGATGAGCGAGTTAATCATTATGTTGCTATGGATAACTCACAACAAATCATAAAATAGTTCCTTGCTGGGGTTGCAGAGATGCTTCATGTGATTCGGTATGATAGAAATACAATTCTTCAAAATAATTTCTCACACAACATTAAGGCATGTAAAATGATAATTCTCATCGCTATTCGGGAAGCTATATTGATTCAGAAAGGAAATTGCAACAACTCTTTGGAAGACATTATGATCCTGAGACGTCTTTGGGTTGATGCCATTTTCATACAACCGAACGCACTTTTGAGGTTTTCTGGAGACCTCTACTTTCAGGTTGGATTAAATACAATGTGGATGAAGCCTCTAAAGGAAATCCAGGACCCGCTGGGTGTGACACTGTCTTCATAAATCATCTTGGTCACATCGTTGGGTTCTTTTTTAGAGGTTGTGGTACTGTAACATCTCTAGAAGTTGAGATGCTGAGTATGATTCATGACATATCTTTCTCTTTACACCAAGGCTAGAATAACTTGTGGATTGAAACAGATTCTACTACTGTAGTACAGTCCATTTGGAAGGTGCAGTTTCATCTAGCTTGGCCACTTACTACGCGCTGGATGAACTGTCTTCAATCTCTCCATGACTTCAACTACATTTCAACTCATACTTATCGAGAAGAAAATATGGCCAAAAATTCTCTCACCAATAAAAGAGCTTCTCAGGACATAACCTGTCTTGAGGAGCTCCCAGCAAACCCGATTCCTTTGCATGTTAAAGATTGTAATTTGATTCTGTCTTTTCGACTCGTGTAACCTTTCTTTTTGTAAATAAAATTTCATTGGTCTTTTGACCAAAGATCCACCTTTCAATGTATAATAAATACTAAAAACCCTAAAAACACTTTAAAACAATGAAAAACTTAAACCCCTAAAAACTCTAAAAATCGTGAAAACCCCCTAAAAACAAAAAAACCCACTAAAAACACCATAACCACTCTAAACGCCTAAAAACATAAAAAATATAAAGACCATAAAAAATCCAAAAAAATCATTAAAATTCTTTGAAACCCAAAAAAACATAAAACCCCTAAAACATCCTAAAAATTGAAAAACCACTCAAAACCCTAAAAGAAACATAAAAGAGCTTAAAAATATAAAAAAACCATAAATTCCATAAATTCATAAAAAACCATAAAACCCAATGAATAAATTTGAAACCAAAAACAATTAAGATACATAAAAAATTAAAAAAATGTTAATAATCCTAAAATCCCATAAAATCCATTAAAACCCTAAAAACCATAAAAATAATAAAAAATACTTAAAACCACAAAAAATATAAAAAACACCAAAACCCTAATACCCCCAATTAAAACCTTAAAAACCTAAAAAAACATGAATCTCATAAAAACCAAAAAATACTAAAAACACTAAAAAATCATAAAAACACCATAAAACCATAAAAACCACAAATCCCTATAAGCCTAAAAAACCTAAAAAGCCCTAAAAACCTTAAAAACAATGTAAAGTATTAAAACTCTTTAAAACAAAGAAAACATAAAAAAACACTAAATAAATAAATAAATAAAAACTCAAAATAAAATCCTCAAAACCCAAAAAATCAAAAACACCCTAAAAACCCTAAAATCCCCAAAACCCTATAAAATTTATAAATACTAAGAATGATAAAATTCCTGAAAATCCCTAAAAATACCTAAAAATATAAAAAACCCATAGAAACATGAAAAACTAAAAGAAAACCTTAAAGACCTGAAAATAGTTTAAACCCCAAAAAACTAAAAAACACTAATACCCAAAAAAACCATAAAAATCCCGTCAACCCCTAAAAAACCTAAATATAATAAAATCATAAAAGATCCCTAAAAATGCCTAAAAATGTAAAATACAATAAACTACCTGAAAACCATAAAAGAAATAAAAAACTTTAAAACCATAAAAATTTAAAAAACCCTAAAAACCCTTAAACCCCCCCCCCCCAAAAAAATCTAAAAAACCCTAAAAACCCCAAAACAATATTATAACTCTAAAAACCCTTAGAACACTAAAAAAATCCTAAAACCCCTAAAAACCATAAAAATAAATTAAAAATCCATTAAAACCCTAAAAATTTTAAAAATAAAAAAATACATAAAAATCAAGAAGAAACCCTTAAAAACCAAAAAAAACACTTAAATCCCCTAAAGACCAAAAAAATTATTAAAACCACTAAAACACCCATAAAACAACAAAACTCTCAAAATACATAAAAACCTAACACTATAATAATCCCAAAACATCCCTACAATCCCAGAAAAACATAAAAACACAAAATACCTCGAATTCCATAGGAAGCATTAAAAACACTTAAAACCATGAAAAGAACTAAAAAATCAAAAAACCCTAAAAGAAACATAAAATTCATTTCAACCCCAAAAAAACCTAAAACCCAAAAATATGAATAAAAACCATAAAAAAATATAAAACCATTTAAACCCCTAAAATGATAAAAACACTAAAAACTATAAAAATCTTAAAAACTCAAGAAAATCCAAAATTCCAAAAAAAATATAAATACCCTAAAACCCTAAAAATCATAAAAATCCCTAAAACCCTAAAAACACATCAAATTATGAAAAAATTATTTAAATCCTTAAAATAATAATAAACCCTAAAACCTTATCAACCACTAATAAAACCAAAAGAATCCTAAATACCCTTAAATCCCCTAAAATCCTAAAACCCCTAAAAACCCGTAAAAAACAAAAAAAACCTAAAACCTAAAAAACAAAAAAATATAAAAAAAAATATATAAAATCCCTACAAATGTAAAAACCCTAAAACCCATAAAAATCCCTTGTCAAAAATTTGAAAAAAAAACTTGAAACCTTTAAAAAATCACAAAAACTATAGAAACCCTAAAAGACCCTAAAAAATTAAAAATCCTAAAATCTATAAAACCCCTAAAATCTATATAAACCGAAAAAAACCCATAAAACCTATTAAAATTATAAAAACCCTTTAAA
This sequence comes from Viscum album, assembly GCA_963277665.1. NCBI lineage: Eukaryota > Viridiplantae > Streptophyta > Magnoliopsida > Santalales > Viscaceae > Viscum > Viscum album. Next base: position 1,960,798,668 of record OY728127.1, read on the forward strand.
CCCCTAAAAACATGGAAATACTCTAAAAACCATAAAAACAAAAAAACAAAAAAAACCCCCAAAACCCTTTTAAACCCTAAAAACCCAAAAAACCCCTTAAAACCTAAAACCCATAAAATTCCATTATAATCCTAAAAAATAATAAAAATCCATTATATCCATTATATCCATAAGGATGTAAAAAACCCAAAACCCCTAAAAACACGTAAGAAAACCATAAAAACCTAAAAACACATAAAACCCATAAAACCTAAAAATACTAAAATCCTTAAAAACCCTTAAAAAATAAAAAAAAACCTAAACCCCCCAAAAATTCCTAAAAGCTAATAGAAAACTAAAAAAAACCTAACATATATAAATTGTAAGAAAATAATAAAACCCAAAAAACCAGTAGAAAATCATAAAAAACAAAAAACACTAAAAGCCACTAAAAATGTTTAAAGCCATAAAGCCGTGAAAACCCTGAAACCCTCAAAATCATTAAAAGCCCTAAAAATCCATTAAATCCAAAAAATCCAATAATTCCATAAAATGAAAAAAAAATCGCAAAAAAACCAAATAAAAAACATAAAAACATAAAAACTTTTAAAACCCTTTAAAACCAAAAAATGATAACAACCATAAAAAACCCCTTAAACACCTAAAAATCACAAATACCATTAAATCCCCTCAAACTATTAATAAAACCAAAAAACCCCTAAAAACTAAAAAAAATTAAGCATCCGTTAAACACATAAATTGTAATAAAATTTAAAACCCATAAAAATATAAAAAACATAAAGAAAATGCTAAAAACCAAAAAATCCTTAAAACCAAAAAACCATAGAACCCCTAAAAATCCATAAAATACCTAAAATACATAAAATCCAAAAAGACCTAAATTTCCTAAAAACATAAAAAACACTTAAAACACTCAAAACCCTAATAAAACCATTAAAAGAAAAAACCTATAAAACCCCTTAATATATAATAATTTATAAAAACCCAATAAAAACCTAAAAAGCGTAAAAAACTAAAATTCTTTAAAACCTTAAAAACCACTTAAAACCCTGAGGAAAACTAAAAACATTAAAAACCAATTAAACCCCTAAAAATATTGAAATACTATACAAATCTTAGTATTGGAACCAAATAAAAAAGCCCCACCTAAAACCCCGAAAAATAAAAACCCTAAACAGCCTCAACTTCTAAAAATCCTAAAAGCATAAAAAACCCATAAATTCACCAAAATCCATAAGACATAAAATTCCTGGAAAACCCCTAAAAACAGTAAAAATCACTAAAAATTGGAAATGATAAAAACCATAAATACTCTAAAAACACATAAAATCCTAAAAAAATCCATAACAATAGATAAAAAATAAAAAACACCAAAACCCATAAAAACCCTATGAAAAACATAAAAACCTAAAAAAACTTAAAACCCCCATAACCTAAAAAATTATAAAAACCATGAAAACCCCAAAAGACCCTAAAAATTATTAAAACACATTAAAATAATAACACCCCCAAAAAAACAAAAAACAAAAAACAAAAAACCCATCAAAAACCTAAAACCATTAAAAACTCTAAAAACCCATTAATTAGATAAAAATGTTAAAAAATTCTAAAAACCATAAAAACCCTTAAAAAACAAAAAACCATAAAAAACCAAAAAACCTCAAAGAAATCCTTAAAAACCCTCAACATCTTTAAAAACACCTAAAAGACTTAAAAATCCAAAAGAATCCAAAAAATACCTAAATATAGAAATCCCATAAAAACCCTTAATCATTTAAGAAAACCTCAAAAACATAAAAACACTTAAAACACCTAATAACCAATACAATGCTAAAATCCATAAAAATCTCTAAATCTCTAAAAACCCAAAAAACCCATAAAAATTGAAAATGTACCAAAAAATAAAAAAATCCCTAAAATCAAAAAAAACTATAAATACCATCAATAAAATTTAGAAACCATTAAAAACCAAAAGAATTTAAAACTCCTAAAAACCTAAAAAATGAAAAAAACCAAAACAATAAAAACTATAAAAACCATAAAACCCTCTACATACCAAAAAAACCACATAATCCATAGAAACCCTAAAAATAATTAAAACTATATAATCCCTTTAAACTCCTAATAATAATAATAATACACTAAAAATAATAAAAATCCAAAAAAACTCTAAAAACAAAAAAAAACTTCAAAATACAAAAAACCCTTATAATCTATAAAATCCAAAAAAACCATAATAATCCTAAAAAATCCCTAAAAACTGATAAAATATGAAAAACTGTAAAACTATAAAAAAAATAATAAAACGTTTAAAATGAAAAAACACTTAAAACCCAAAAAAACATAAACTCGTTAAAAACCCTAAAAATCTAAAAACCATAAAAAATAATAAAATCCCATAAAAAACCTAAAAACATCTAAAAACTCTTAATACATTTTAAACCCTGAAAAGTTAAAAAAAATATAAAAACCCCTAAACCCTAAACCCTAAAAAATTATCCAAATTCTTAAAGCCCTAGAGACCATTAAAATCCAAAAACCCCCTAAAAATATCTAAAACCATAAAATCCAATAAATCTGCATAAATCCCTTTATTAATCCTTAAAAAAACTCAAAAAACCTAAGACCCCCCAAAACCATAAAAATGATAAAAACCCAAAGAAACATTAGAAACCCTCAAAATTACTAAAAACTCTAAAAATACAATAAACCCTAATAATTCACTAAAATTTCCTAATCATTTGAAAAATAATAAAAACACTAAAAACCATAAGAAAACCTTAAAAACCTAGAAACACATAATACCACAAAAAAATCCTAAAAATGGTTAAAATTCTAAAAACCATAAAACTATAAGAACCATAATAACCCTAAAACCTTAAAAATCCATAAAATTTTAAAAACCTTATAAAACCATTTAAAACCTAAAAATGATAAGAAAACACAAAAATCCAAAAAACCCCAAAAAACTATAAACCCAAAAAAACCCCATAAAATCCCAAAAAAACACAAAAAATCATAAAAATCGTAAAAAGGACTAAAAATTCCAAAAAATGAAAAAAAACTAAACACCTAGAAAAACTATAAGTTAATATTAAAAACCTAATACCACATAAAACCCCTAAAAATCCTAAAAATGATAAAATACCTAAATATACTTAACAACTCTAATCCCATAAAAACCCTAAAAACCATAAAAATTCTTAAAACCACAAACAAATTATAAAATAAATTTAATCCATTAAAAATGTTTAAAACTATAAAAAATATTAAAAACACTAAAAACTCAATCAAACCCAAAACAAAACATAAATACCATAAATACCCAAAAACATAAAGACACACAAATCCATCAAAATCCTTCAAAAACGAGAAACCATAAAATCCTAAAAATCTATAATACCCTTAAATTTTAAAGTAACCAAAAAAATGAAAAAACCTGTGAAAACCAATGAAAACAAAACACACTAAAAACCCCTAAAAACATAAAAATTCTAAAACCCATAAAACCCCTAAAAATCCATAAAAATCCTAAAAACCATAAATAATCCTAAAAAAAGAAAATACCTAAAAACCAATAAAAAAACCTAATACCCACCTAAAAACTATAAAACCCATTTAAACCACTAAAAACTTCAGAAAACTATAAAAACCATAAAGACTCTAAAAAACATAAAAAACATTAAAACCCTAAAACCCTTAAAAATAATAAAAACAATAAAAAACCCTAAAAACCCTCCAAAACCCTGAGAATCCTAAAAACCATAAAACCTGAAATCCCTAAAATTCCCTTAAAACCTAAAAACCCTAGAAACCCAAGAAAACCATAAAAACCCCAAAAACACATAAAACCCCTAAAACCTCTAAAAATATTAAAAATAATAAAACCCCCTAAAATCGATGAAAACTATGAAAATCCACAAAATCCCAAAAAACATAAAAAACCCTAAAAACATAAAAATACTTAAAACCACTAAAATCTTAAAAACATAAAAAACCCTAAAACCCCTAAAAATCCCGAAAATCCCAAAACACCCTAAAAACAATAAAATTACTAAAACTCCCTAAAAATCTGAAAACCCCTAAAAACCAAGGAACCCCCTAAAAAAACATAAACCCCCTGAAAACCTAAAAAATGATAAAAACCTAGAAACACTAAAAACCCTAAAAACCATGAAAACATAAAACACCCTAAAAATAATAATCCTAAAAACCCCATAAAAACACTAAACCCCATTAAAAACTCAAAAAAACCCTTAAAACCCAAAAAACAATTAAAAAATATATAAAGTATCTAAAAACCCAAAACACTCCCAATACCACCTAAAACCCAAGAAAAACTACAAAAAACAAAAAAACCATAAAATACCTCAAAAACTAAAAAACCCATCAAAATCTCTAAGGATGAAAAAACAAGAAAATACATAAAAATACCTCATAACATAAAAAACCCCAAAAAATATATAAGAAAACCTTAAAAACATAAAAACCCTTAAAAACACAAAAACATATAAATAATCTGAACACCATAAAAAACCCTAAAAACCTTAAAAACCCTAAAACCCATAAAAATTCCCAAAACCACACTCCCAACTATAAAAACATTTTAAATACCTAAAAACTCAAAAAAAAACTTTAATACTCCAAAAACCAATGATAAACTTAAAAAACCTAAAACCCTTAAAAACCCGAAATGTCCCTAAAAACCCTAAAAACTCCAAAAAGTAATAAATTTTAAAAAACCGGAAAAACCATAAGAAACCTAAATGAACCTAAATACTCTTAGAAAACCTAAAAACCCTAAAAAAGTAAAACCCACAAAAACATTTTAAAACACATAAAAACTAGAAGCACCCATTAAAACGTAAAAAGCCGAAAACCCCATATTGATCCAAAAACTGGCTGAAAACTCCAAAACCATTTCAACCCCAAAAAAAATTAAAAATAATAAACCCTTAAAACCCCTAAGAACTCAAAATAACCATAAAAATCCAAAAAACTATAAAAACCATGAAAACCCATAAAACCCTAAAAATCATAAAAATCCCTAAAACCTCTAAAAACCATTTGAATTCTAAAAAAGGCACAAAAATCCCCAAAACATAAAAACCCAAAAAAACCACCAAATAACCACACTAAATATTAAAAACCAAAAAACTTAATACCCCTAAGAAACATAAAAAATGACAAAAAACAATAAAACAATAAAACCCATAAAATCAAGAAACCCAAAAAACCCATAAAAACCTTAAACCACTAAAAACTCTAAAAACACTTAAAAAATATAAAAATGTTAAAAACCCTAAAAACCATAAAATACTTTAAAACTCAAAAAACCCATATAATCCCAAAAGAACAAAAAACCCAAAAAAACCATCAAAATCCAAAATTACCAGAAAACCATAAAAATAATTAATAATTCCTAAAAATTTTAAAATAATAAAAGTCCCTAAAAACCATGAAACCTCCTAAGAAAACCTTAAAAACCTAAAAACACTTAAAACCTCAATAAACATAAAAACTCTAAAAACCGTAAAATCTTAAAAACCAATAAAAATCATAAAACTATAAAACCCCTAAAAATCATAAAAACCAAAGAGCCACTAAATTCATAAAAACCACTAAAGAAACTAAAACCCATTTAACACCCCCAAAAAGATAAAAAAATAAAAAAACATAAGAAACCGAAAAGACTAAAAAAAACCTAAAACCCCCCCAAAAACCATAAACCCCTAAAAACCACTAAAATCCTTCAAAATACAATATAATCATAAAAATACAAAAAAAATGACAAAAAAACATAAAAACTCAAACACCCCTTAGAAAAACATAAAACATAAAAATACTTATACAACAATAAAAATAAAAAATAAAACCCTAAAAATATCTCAAAATCCTTCAAAAATCTAAAAATACTAAATAAGAAAAACCTTAAATACCAAAACACCATAAAAATCCTTCAAAAACCCCAAGAATCCCTATAACACTAAAAAAACCATAAAAATACTTAAAATTCCCTAAAAATACATAAAAACATAGAGAACCCCAAAAACCAAGATAAACATTTTAAAAACTCCCAAAAAATACCTAAAAATATAAAAACCCATTAAAACTGGATAACCACTATGAAATCAAAAATAACATTGAAACATTTAAAACCCCTAGAAACCTAAAAAATGATAAAAACCCTAAAAATCCTAAAACCCCTAAATCCCATATAAACCATTAAAAACAATAAAAACCACTAAACCCAGAAAAAATAAAAGCACTAAAACTCAGAAAACTCTTTAAACCCCTAAAAATGTTAGAGAACTCTAAAAACCATTGAAAACAAATAAAAACTCAAAAAACCCTAAAACCCAAAATCCCATTAAAACCCTAAACCATAAAAACCCTCAAAATCCTTAAAATATTACTCACCCCTCCCCCCATTAATCCTAAAAATGCATTAAATTTATGAAAAACATAAAAAATTGTAAAAACCATGAAAACCCACTAAGAAGAACCTAAAAATAGTAAAACACTTAAATCCCCAAAAACCTAAAAAAATTTATAAACCCAAAAAACAAAAAAACCCTATAAGACCCTAAAAACAATAAAAATCCCTAAAAACAAAAGAATTCAATAAAAATCCATAAAAATATTTTCATGCATAAAAACCATGAAAACCCCTAATAAATCATTAAAAACCTAAAATAATTAAAACCCATAAAAACTAATGAAAGAAAGAATCAATGAAACTCTAAAAGTCCATAAAAACCATCAAACCACAAAAATCATAAAAACACCAAAAAACCATAAAAACCCTGAAATCTCATAAAAACCCTAAAACCACACTAAAACTCTAAAATCCCTTTAAACCCCAAAAAATGTTAAAAAATTCTTGAATAACTAAAAAACATAAAAACTAAAAAAATCCCTAAAACACAAAAAACCATAGTGCCCCTAAAAACCCTAAACCCCCCAAAACCCCCTCAAAATATATAAAAACAATAAACACCATAACAAACCTAAAAAAACTAAAAATAGTTAAAAAGTAAAAAAACTGCAAAAAAACATCAAAAACCCAAAGAAAAACATTAGAAAAAAGCACTTAAAACACCTTAAAACCTATAAAAATCCAACAAAATACCTAAAAATCCTTCCAAACATAAAAAACCCTAAAAACATAGAAAACCCCTAAGATAACTTTTCAATCCTAAAACACTTAAAACCCCTAATAACCTAAAAATGATAAATACCATAAGATCCCTAAAAACATAAACCCTAAGAATTCTTGAAAACCATAAAACACCTAAAATACGTAAAAACCCTAAATCCCAAAAAACTAAATAAAACACTAAAAACTCTAAAATTACAATAAACCCTTAAAAATGATGAAAAAATTAAAAACCTAAAATACTAAAAATCCCTATGAAACCTAAAAACCACTAAAACAACTAAAAACCCCAAAAACATTAAAAACCCTTAAAACTCCAACAAATCGTCAAAAGGTCCTAAAACACATAAAACATAAAAACCCCTAGGGTCATTAAAAAATATTAAAACCCTAAATCACTATATACCCCAAAAATTTATAAAAGTTGTTAAACCCCCAATAAAAACCCTAAAGCAATAAAAAACCCTAAAACCCTCAAAATTGTTAAAAACCCTAAAAAATAAAATTTTAAAATATACCTAAAAATACCTAAAAATTAAAGAAACCAAAAAACTGTGAAAACCTTTAGAAAATATAAGAACCAAAAATACTTAAAACCCTAAAAAACCATAAAAACTATAAAAATCCTAAAACACTAAAAAGACACTTAGAACATAAAAAATCATAAAACCCGCCCAAAACATTAAAAACTCTAAAAACCAAAAAAAAACCTAAAACCACTTAAAAATATAAAAACCCTTTAAACCGCTGAAAACATTAAAAACCTTAAAAACAAGAAAACAAAAAAAAAGGAAAAAAACTAAAAACCCAAAAAAACCATTAAACAAAAAAACCCTAAAAGACCCAAGTCACTAAAAACGACAAACATCCTATAAAAGAAATAAGACCCCTTAACTATTAAGAAAAAATAAAAACCTTGAAAACCCTTAGAAATAACATAAAATTCTAAAAACACATAAAACCCCTAAGAAACTAAATATTGTTAAAAGCCCAGAAAACCATAAAAGAACCTAAAATCCCAAAAAACCCATAAAAAACAAAAAACCCCAAAAAACCTCAAAAAACCCCAAAAACCCAATAAAATCCCGAAAACCAAAATAAAAACTATAAAACCCCTTTTAACCCCTAAATTTTTAAAAAAACTCATAAAATCATTAAAACCTCTAAAAACTAAAAAACCCCTAAAACTGAAAAAAGCATAAAAACAAAAAAATCAATAAAAATAGTAAAATCCTTCTAAAAATCCCTAAAAAAGTTAAAACCCTAAAAAAATTGAAAGCCCTCGATAAACCATAAAATATAAAATAATTTAAACCCTTAAAAACCAAAAAATTCTAATAACCTTAAAAACCCTAAATCTGACAAGAATCCCTAAGAACTCCTTAAAATCGTAAAACCGCCAAAATAACTAAAAATATATAAAAAACCACAAAAATATATATCATCACTTTAAGTACCTAAATACATTAAAACCCATATAAAACTTAATGCCCCTAAAAACGAAAAAAAATTCTAAAACCCAAAATAACCATAAAACCCTAAAAATCATCAAAATCCATAAAAACCATAAAAATCATAAAAAACCAAAAAATGTAAAACCCCTTGAAAACCCCTATGAAAACTATAATAAACATATAGACACTTAAAACCCCTAAAAATATAAATCTACAAAAATCCCAAAAAAACACCTTAAACCCCCTAAAACCCCTCAAAATCCCTATAAACACTAAGAAAACATAACAATCATAAAAATTAACTAAAAACAAAGAAATTCATAAAATAAAATAAAAACCTAAGAAAACTATAATATCCTAAATCACTATAATCCCATAAGAACCTAAAAATGATAAAAACCAAAAATATCTGTAAAAAGAAAAAAAACATAATACCTGTAAAACCATAAAAACCCACTAAAAACCATAAATCATACTAAAAACATAGAAAACCCCTATAACCGGACTAAAATTTATACAAACATTTTAAACAAATAAAAATTTAAAAAAACTCTAAAAAGACGAAAAACCCAAAAAATCTAAAAAACATAAAAAACCCCAAAAAAGTCCAAAAACCCAAAAAAAACAAAAAAAACCCTAAAAACTAAAAAACATAAAAATCCAAAAAAAGAACTAAAAATCCATAAAATAAAAATAATCATAAAAAACCAGAAATCCCCTTAGAAAACCTTAAAAACCTAAAAACACTTACAAACTATGAAAACCTAAAACATGTCTATACCCCTAAAAATCCCTAAAACCCCTAAATAATCATAAAACCCATCAAAATATAAAAAAATATAAATAAACCACAAAAATTATTAAAAATCCCAAAAAATTTGTTAAAACCCAAATAACCCCCCAAAAACCCCTATGAAAACATTAAAAACTGAAATAAAACCCCCCCCCCCCCCTAAAACCCCTAAAAACATTAAAAACACATAAAAGTCAAAAAGACCCAAAAAACACTAAAATTGTAAAATCCATAAAACCGTTGAAAACCTTAAAAAACTAAACACCCATAAAACCCTAAAACCCATTAAAAACTCTAAAAACCCTTTAAACCACTAAAAAATAAAAAACATTAAAAAACCTAAAAACACATAAAAACATAAAATCTGAAAACGTAAAAACCCTCTTAAAATCCCAAAACCCTAAAAACCATAAAATTCATAAAAGCCCTAAAAATATATAAAACCCTAAAAACCATTGAGACCTGAAAAACTCTATGAAAGTCTTAAAACCTAAAAACTATTTAAACACTTAAAACCCCTAGAAATGATAAAACCCCTAAAAACGATAAAATCCATCAAAAAAAACCATAAAACCCATAAAAAATCCCAAAATTCAAAAAATACCTAAAAATAATTAAAAACACAAAATAACCCTAATAATTTATAAAAACACTAAAATAACATCAAGATAATGTAAAAACCCTAAACCTCATAAAAGCATAATAACCCCTAAAACCTTGAAAACCCATAAAAACCCATTAAACCCTAAAAATAACTAAAAACTCTAAAAATCATTTAAACAACTAAAAATGGTAAAAACTATAAAAAAACATACAACCCATGAAAAATTCATAAAATCCTAAAAACCCAAAAAATCCATAAAACCCCTAAAAAACTAAATATATCAAAAACCCTCAAATTACCAACAAACCATAATAACCAAAAATTTGTAAAAATCAATAAAAATATCTAAAAATGTAAAAAACCATAAAACCCAGAACACCCCATATGAAAACCGTAAAAATATACAAAAACATAAAACCACAAAAAATATTTTAAAACCCAAAAAATCCCATAAAACCCCTAGCCCCCCCCCCCCCCCAATCAAGAAAACCATAAATATCATTAAAAAATCCAAAACAAACCCATTAAAATCACTTAAAACATAAAAAAACCATTAAATCCCAAAAAACCCCTATGTAAACTATAAACCCTTGAAACACATAATACCCCTAAAAATGAAAATTACGTTAAAGACACTAAAAAGAACCAAAAAATAAAAAATACCTCTAAAAACATAAAACCATAAAAACCAAAAATCACAAAAAACACCAAAATGCTAAAAACTCTTTAAATGCCAAAAAAATGGTAAAAACTCGAAAAGATTCAAAAAACCCCTTTGACCCCAAAAAACAAAAAACACCCTAAAAACCATTAAAATATGTAAAAACTCTAAAAAAATTATGAATCTTAAAAACACAAAAAAAAATCCATAAAAATGTTAAAATCCATAAAATTCATAAAGGACCCCAAGTAAACATTGAAAACAAAAAAAACACTTAAATCCCCTAAAAATATAAAAACACCCTAAACACCCTAAAAAACTCTAAAACACCTCAAATTCCTTAAAATCCATAAAAATATGTAAATATCCCTAAAAACAAAAAACCAAAAAAACCCTGAACACCCCTAAGAAAACCATAAAACCTAAAAAACATAAAACCCCTAAAATGCTAAAAACCCGGAAAATCCTAAAAGTCCATAAAACCCCCATAAAACCATAAAATCCCCTAAAATCCTTAGAAACCCTAAAACCCCATAGAAACATTAAAACCCCAATAAAACACTAAAACCCCTTTAAACCCCACAAATGGTTAAAAACACTAAAAAACCTTAAAATCCCTAAAAAATAAAAACCCCTAAAAAAATATTATATCCCACAAAAACACTAAAAATCCTTAAAAACCCAAAAAATCCAAAAAATCCTAAAAAACACTAAAAATCCATAAAAACATAAAAAACTAAAAAACTGGAATAACTTTAAGAAAACCATAAAATTATTAATACAATAAAAACCCATAAAAACATAAAAAACTATAAAAACCGTAAAAAATACTAAAATCCCTAACAACACTCAAATTCCAAAAAATAACTAAAACCATATTAATCCTAAAAAGATCCCCCAAAGTCAATAAAAATGTAAAAAACCAAAAAAATATCCTAAAAACACCAAATAAGAACCTTAAAAACTAAAATCACATAAAACCACTAAAAATCTAAAAAAGAGACCCTAAATTTTTAAAACTACTAAAAACCATAAAACCCATAAAACCCTAAAAAAATCATAAAAACCATAAATATAATAAAAAACAAAACAAAATCTAAAATCACATTAAACCCTTATAAATGTTAAAAACTATTGTAAAAACCAAAAAAACTTAAAAACCCCATAAAAAACAAAAAAAAACAAAAAAAAAACAGACGAACCTTAGAACCCCCCAAAATCCCCCAAAACCCTAAATAATGAAAATCTGAAAAACCACAAGAAATCCCTGAAAATTTAAAAAATACAAAAAACCTAAAGAATGATAAAAACATTTAAAACCTAAAAAATATAAAACCCAAAAAAAGAAAAACGCTAAATACCCTAAAAATATTATAAACCACAAAAACACAAAAACCCCTAAAATCCATCAAAATCCCTAAAATTCTTAAAAAACATAAAAATCCTAAAAATACCAAAATTTCCCTAAAAACATAAAAAACCCTAAAACAATGAAAACCGCTACGAAAAATTTAAAAACCTAAAAACGCATAAAAACCCTAAAAAACTAAAAACACTGAAAACAATAAAAACCCTAAAAGTCCCTAAAATTCATAAAACCCCCCAAAACCATAAAATCCATATATCAAAAAACAACCTAAAATATTTAAAAACCACTAAAAATGATAAAACCCATTTATATCCCTAAAATGTTACAAAACTATAAAAAACCATAAAAACCATGATATCATAAAACACCCTAAAAAAATAAAAACCCTAAAACCCCCATAAAACACTAAACCCCACTAAAAACTAAAAAAACCTTAAAAACCAAAAAACAATTAAAAAATATATAAAATTTTTAAAATCCTAAAACACTCCAAAAAAAACCCTAAATCTAAAGAAAATCTACAAAAAACCAAGAAAACCATAAAATCCCTCAAAAACTAAAAAACCCATCAAAATCCATAAACTTGAAAAAAAAAAGAAAAATCCCTAAAAACCTCATAACATAGAAAACCCAAAAAGTATCTATGAAAACCTTAAAAAATAAAAACACTTAAAAACACTAAAAACAAAAAGAAATCTAAATAATCTGAACACCATAGAAGCCCCTAAAAACCTTAAAACCCTAAAACCAATAAAAATACCCAAAACCCCACTAACAACTACAAAAACTTTTTAAATACCTAAAAACTCAAAAAACCCCTAATACCCAAAAAAACAAATGATAACCATAAAAAACCTAAAACCATTCAAAACTCTAAATATCCCAAAACCCTAAAAAATATAAATATTCTTAAATTCCCTAAATATTTAGAAAAAGTAAAAACCCCTAAAAACTGGGAAAACCCATAAGAAACCCAAAAGAATATAAAAACACTTAAAAACCATAAAACCCTTAAAAATTAAAACACACAAAAACACTTTAAAAAACATAAAAACCAGAAGCACCCATTAAAACATAAAAAACCAAAAAAACCCATTCTAATTCAAAAACCAACTGAAAAATCCAAAAACCATTTCAACCCCAAATAAAATTCAAAAAAATAAACCCTTAAAACCCAAAAAAAAAACTCAAAAAACAAAAAAAACTCAAAAAAACTATAAATACCATGAAAACCCATAAAACCATAAAAATCATAAAAATCTGAAAAACCCCCAAAAACCATTTGAATTCTAAAAATGCCATAATAATCCCCAAAACATAAAAACCCAAAAAACCACTAAAGAACCTCAATAAATATTAAAACCCAAAAAAACATAATACCCATAAAACATAAAAAATGATAAAAAAACAACAAAACAATAAAACCCATAAAACCATAAAACCCAAAAAAACCCATAAAAACCTTAAACCACTAAAAACTCTAAAAACACTTTAAAAATATAAACATGTTAAAAAACCTCAAAAAACCATAAAATCCTTAAAAACTCAAAAAACCCGTAAAACCCCCAAAAAACAAAAAACCCATAAAACCCATCAAAATCCAAAAAATACCAAAAACCCCTAACAATAATTATTAATACCTAGAAATTCAAAAAAAATAAAATACCCTAAAAACCATGAAACACCCTATTAAAACATTAAAACCTAAAAACACTTAAAACCCCTATAATCATAAAACTCAAAAAACTGTAAAATCCTAAAAACCAATAAAAATCCTAAAACCATAAAACCCCAAAAAATAATAAAAACCCAAGAGCCATAAAATTCATAAAAACTACAAAAAACTCAAAAACCCATTTAACACCCCAAAAAATATAATAAAATATAAAAACACTTAAGAAACTGAAAAAAAAACTTAAAAATCCTAAAACCCCCCAAAAACCATAAACCCTAAATAGCCTTATAACCACTAAAATCCTTCAAAAGCCAAAATTATCATAAAAATACCAAAGAATTTCTAAAAATGAAAAAACATAAAAACTTGAGCACCCCTATGAAAACCATAAAGCATAAAAATACTTACACCACAAAAAACATAAAAAACTAAAACCTAGAAAATCTCTAAAAACCCATCAAAACTCTAAAAGTACAAAATAAGAAAAACCTTAAATACCAAAACACCATAAAATTCTTTCGAAATCCCTAAAACACTAAAAAACCATAAATATACATATAAATCCATAAAAATATATAAAAACATAGAAAACCCCATAAACCAAGAAAACACTTTTATAAACTCCTTAAAAATACCTAAAAACATAAAAACCTATTAAAACATGATAACCTCTAAGAAAACCATAAAAACCTGGAAACACTTAGAACCCCTAAAAACCTGAAAAATGATAAAAACCCTAAAATCCTAAAAATCCCTAAAACCTATATAAACCATTAAAAACAATAAAAACCCCTAATCCCATAAAAAATAAAACCACTAAAAACTCAGAAAACTCTTTAAACCCCTAAAAATGTTAAAGAACTCTAAAAACCATTGAAAAAAACTCAAAAAACCCTAAAACCAAAAATCCCATTAAAAACATAAATCTTAAAAACCCTCAAAATCCCTTAAAATATTAATCCCCTCCCCCAATGCTAAAAATCCATTAAATTTATGAAAAACATAAAAAATCTTAAAAACCAGGAAAAAACCCTATGAAAATTCTAAAAATAGTAAAATACTTAAATCCCCAAAAACATAAAAAAATTAAAACTCAAAAAAAAATAAAACCCTATAAGACCCTAGAAACACTAAAAATCCCTAAAAACAAAAGAAATCAGAAAAATTCATAAAATCCTTAAAAATATCTTAATGCATAAAAACCATGAAAACCCCTAAGAAAGAATTAAAAACATAAAAAAATTAAAACCCCTAAAAACTAATGAAATAAAAAATTTATAAAAATCTAAAAGTCCCTAAAAACATAAAACCCCAAAAATCATAAAAACACCATAAAACCATAAAACCCTAAAATATCAAAAAAAAACCCTAAAACCCCACTAAAACTCTAGAACCCCTTTAAAACACAAAAAATTTTAAAAAAAACTCATGAATATCTAAAAAACCTAAAAACTAAAAAAATCCATAAAACACAAAAAACCATTATGCCCCTAAAACCCCAAAAAACCCCTCAAAATCTATAAAAACCATAAACACCATAACAAATGAAAAAAAACTAAAAAAATTTAAAAGTAAAAAAACTAAATAAACTATCAAAAACCCTTATGAAAAACCTTAAAAATAAAAAACACGTAAAACCCCATAAAACCAATTAAAATCCTACAAAATCATTAAAAATCCTTCAAAACATAAAAAACCCTAAAAACATAGAAACCCCTTAATATAACGTTTAAAACTTCAAACACTTAAAACTCTTACTAACCTAAAAATGATAAATATCTTATGATCCCTAAAAAACATAAACCCTAATAATTCTGGAAAACCATAAAGCCCATAAAATATTTAAAAACCCTAAAACCCATAAAAACTACAAAAAACACAAAAAACTCTAAAATTGCAATAATCCCTTAGAATGATGAAATACATAAAAATCTAAAACACTAAAAAACCCTACAAAACCTAAAAACCACTAAATCACCTAAAAACCCTGAAAACCCTCAAAAACCCTAAAACCTCTACAAACCATAAAAAAGGAACTAAAAACATATAAAACATAAAAACCCATTAGAACCTTAAAAAATATTAAAACCCAAAAACAGTAAAGAAACCTAAAAACCCTCAAAATTGTTAAAAAATGCTAAAAACATAAAATTCATAAATATACCTAAAAATACCTAAAAAGTAAATGTACCAAAAATCTATAAAAACCCTAAAAAAATATAAAAAACCAGAAACACTTAAAACCCAAAAAAACCATAAAAATTTATAAAACCCCTAAAACACTAAAAAGACACTAAGAACAGAAAAAAACAATAAACCCCCCCCCCAAAACATTAAAAACACAAAAACCAAAAAAGCCTAAAAATACCTCTTAAAAATATAAAATCCATTTATACCCCTAAAAACATTAAAAACCTTAAAAACATTAAAACACTAAAAAGATGAAAAAAAAACTAAAAACCCAAAAAACCATTCAACCCAAAAAACTCTAAAACACCCATATCACTAAAAACCACAAACATCCTTTAAAACAAATAAACCGCTAAAATGTTAAGAAAAAACAAAAAACATTGAAAACCCTTAGTAATACCTTTAAATCCTAAAAACACATAAAACCCCTAAAAACATAAAAATTTTAAAACCCCAATAAACCCTAAGTGAACCTAAAATCCCTAAAACCCCCTAAAAAACAAAAAACCCAAAAAAACCCACAAAAAACCCAATAAAATATCGAAAAACCCACTAAAAACTATAAAACCCCTTTGAACCTCTAAAAAGTTTAAAAAACTCATAAAATTCATAAAACCTTTAAAAACTAAAAATCCCCTAAAATTGAAAAAACTATAAAAACCCTAAAAAACTAAGAAAAACCCAAAACCCAAAAAACACATTAAAACCGCAAAACCCCTATAATCCCTCAAAATCCATAAAACAACCAAATCAATAAAAATAGTAAAAACCCCCTAAAAATCCCTAAAAACGTATAAACCCTAAAAACATTTAAAATCCAAGGAAATCCATAAAGAATAAACTAATAAAAAACCATTAAAAACCAAAAAATGGTAATAACTTTAAAAACCCTAAATCTAAAAGGAACCCTAAGAACTCCTTAAAACCGTAAAACCACTAAAATAAAAAAAACCATAAAACCATAAAAAAATATAAAATCACTTTTAGCACCTAAATACATTAAGACCCCTAAAAAACCTTAAAACCCCTAAAAATAAAAAATAATGCTAAAACCCAAAATAACCATAAAACCATAAAAAACATCACAATCCATAAAAACCATAAATATCATACAAAACCCTAAAAATGTAAAAACCCCTGAAAACCCCTAAGAAAAATATAATAAACTTAATCACGCTTAAAACCACAAAAAAACATAAATCATCAAAAATCCATAAAAACCCCTAAAGCCTGCTAAAAACCTTCAAAATCCCTATAAACCCTAAGAAAATAAAACAAATCCTTAAAAATTCACTAAAAACATAAAAAATCCTAAAATACCAAAAAAAACTAAGAAAAAATTTGTAATCTAAATTACTTAAAACCCCTAAGTACCTAAAAATGAAAAAAAACCCTAAAAACCTATAAAAAGAAAAAAAAACCTGTAAAACCATAAAAACACTAAAAAATGCAAAACACACTAAAAACATAGAAAAACCCTAAAACCCCACTAAAATTTATACAAATGTTTTAAACCCATAAAAATGTAAAAAAATGCTAAAAAGCTGAAAAACCCAAAAAAAACATAAAAAAAATTAAAAAACCCAAAAAAGACCAAAAACCAATAAAATTTAGAAAAAACCTAAAAACTAAAAAAACATAAAAATCCAAAAAAGTACTGAATATCCATAAAACAAAAAAAAATCATATAAACCTGGAAATCCCCTTTGAAACCCATAAAAACTTAAAAACACTTAGAAACTATGAAAACCTAGAACATGTCTAAACCCCTAAAAATCCATAAACCCCAAAATAATCATAAAACCCCTAAAAATTAAAAAAAAACATAAAAACCCTAAAAATCTTTAAAAACCCTAAAAATACATTAAAAACCAAAAAAAACCAAAAAAAACCAAAAACTCCAACAAAAAAATTAAAAAAATGAAAACACAAAAGCCCCCCAAAACCCTTAAAAATATTAAAAACACCTAAAACTCTAAAAAATCCTAAAAACCCTAAAATTCTAAAACCCATAAAACCACTAAAAACCTTAAAAAACTAAACACCCATAAAACCATAAAACCCATTAAAAGCTCTAGAAACCTTTTTAAACCCTAAAAACAATAATAAAGATTAATAACCCTAAAAAAATAAAAACATAAAAACTGAAAACATAAAAAAACCCCTCAAAATCCTAAAACCCTAAAAACCATAAAAATCATAAAAAGCCATAAAAATACATAAAAACCTAAAATCTATTGAAACTTGGAAATCTCTATTAATGTCTTAAAATCTAAGAACTATTTAAACACTTAAAGCCCTAAAAATTATAAAACCCCTAAAAACTGTAAAAAGCCCTCAAAAACCAAAAAAAAAACAAAAAACCCATAAAAGACAAAAAAATCCAAAAAATACCTAAAAACAATTAAAAACTAAAAAAACCTTAATAATTTCTAAAAAAACTAAAATAAAATCAAGATAATGTAAAAACCCAAAACCCCATAAAAGCCTAATAACCCATAAAACCTTGAAAACCCGTAAAAACCCATATAACACTAAAAAGAAAAAAAACTCTAAAAATCAATTAAACAACTAGACATGGTAAAAACTATAAATAACATACAATCCATGAAAAATTCAAAAACCCCTAAACCCAAAAAAACCATAAAACTCCTAAAAACCTAAATATATCAAAAACCTCAAAATAACTACAAACCATAATAACAAAAAATAGTAAAAATCCATATCAAAATTTAAAAATGTAAAAACCCATAAAAACCCAGAACCCCCTATGAAAACCTTAAAAATCTACAAAAATATAAAACCACTAAACACATAGAAAACTCTTTAAACCCCTAAAATTTTTATAGAAATATAAAAACCATTAAGAAGAAAAAAAACTCAAAAAACCGTAAAACCCAAAAATCCCATTAAAACCCTAAACCGTAAAAAACCCTCAATATCCCTTAAAATATTAATCCCCCAAAATCCTAAAAATCCATTATATTTAAGAAAAACATAAAAAATCATAAAAACCATGAAAAACCCTGAAGAAAAACCTAAAATAGTAAAAAACTTAAATCCCCAAAAACCTATGAAAATTATTAAACGCAAAAAACACTAAAACCCTATAAGACCCTAAAAACACTAAAAAACCCTAAAAACAAAAAAAAATAGAAAAATCCTAAAAATCATTAAAAATATTTTAATGCATAAAACCCATGAAAAACCATAAGAAATCAATAAAATCTTACAAAAAATTAAATCCACTTAATACTAATGAAATAAAAAATCCATAAAACTCTAAAAGTCCCAAAAAAACTGTCAAACCCCAAAAATCATAAAAACACCAAAAAACCACAAAAAACCCTAAAATCGCATAAAAACCCTAAACCCCAATAAAACACAAGAATCCATTTAAACACCAAAAAATGTTTAAAAAAATCATGAATAACTAAAAAACTAAAAACAAAAAAACCCTAAAACACAAAAAACAATAATGCACCAAAAACCCCAAAAAACCCTCAAAATCTATAAAAACCAATAAACACCATAACAAACCTAAAAAGAACTAAAAATAATTGAAAAGTAAAACAACCACAAAAAAACTCTCAAAACCCCCTGAGAAAAAATTTAGAAAAAAAACACTTAAAACCCATTAAAGCCCATAAAAATCCTACAAAATCCCTAAAAATCATGCAAAACATAAGAAACCCTAAAAACTCAAAAAACCCCTAAGATAACTTTTAAAACCTAAAAAACATAAAACCTATACTAACCTAAAAATGATAAATACCATAAGATCCCTAAAAAACATAAACCCTAATAATTCTTGAAAACCATAAAACACCTAAAATACTGAAAAACCCTAAAACCCATAAAAACTACAAAAAACACTAAAAACTCTAAAATTCCAATAAACCCTTAAAAATAATAAAAAATTTAAAAACCTAAAATACTAAAAAACCCTACAAAACCAAAAAACCAAAAAACCACTTAAAAACCCTGAAAACCCTAAAAACCCAAAAACCCCTATAAATCATAAAAAGGACGTAAAAACCCATTAAACATAAAATCCCAAAAGAACCTTAAAAAAATATTAAAACCCTAAAACACTATAAACCCAAAAAATTTATAAAAAATTCTAAACCCCCAATAAATAACACTAAAACAATAAAGAACCCTAAAACCCTAAAAATTGCTTAAAACCCTAAAAACATAAAATTCATAAAAATAGCTAAAAATACCTAAAAATTAAATGAACCAAAAAAATGTGAAATCCATAAGAAAATATTAAAAACCAAAAACACTTAAAACCCCAAAAATCCATAAAAACTATAAAACCCCAAAAACACTAAAAAGTCACTTAGAACCAAAAAACCAAAAAACCCCGCAAAAACATTAAATACTCTAAAACACAAATTAAAACATAAAAATACCACTAAGAAAATCTAAAAACACATTAAACCGCTTAAAAAATTAAAAACCTTAAAAACATTAAAACACTCAAAAATGAAAATAAAACACTAAATACCCATAAAAACCATTCAACACAAAAAACCCTAAAACACCCAAAATCACTAAAAACGACAAACATCCTATAAAAGAAATAAAACCCCTAAAATGTGAAGAAAAAATAAAAACCTTGAAAACCCTTAGTAATACCTTGAAATCCTAAAAACACATAAAACCCCCATGAAACTAAAAATTATTAAAACGCCAAAAAACCATAAATGAACCTAAAATCCCTAAAACCCCATTAGAAAAACACCAAAAAAACCTCAAAACCCCCAAAACCCAATGAAGTTATGAAAATCTGACAAAAAACTATAACACCCATTTAAACCCCTAAAATTTTTAAAAACTCGTAAAATCCTTAAAAGCACTAAAAACTAAAAAACCCATAAAATGGAAAAAACTATAAAAACCCTAAAAAATGAAAAATAAACCCTGAAACCCAAAAAACACCTTAAAATTGTAAAACCCCTATAATCCCTCAAAATCCATAAAAACCACAAAATCAATAAAATAGTAAAAACCCCCTAAAATCTAGAAAAATGTAAAAATCCCTAAAAATGTAAGAACCCTAAAAACATTGAAAACCCTAGGAAAACCATAAAACATAAAATAATTAAAACCCTTAAAAACCAAAAAATGTTAATAACCTTAAAAAACCCTAAATCTCACAAGAAACCCTAAGAACTCCTTAAAACTGTAAAACCCCTAAAATAACCAAAAAAAATGGAAATACCACAAAAAAATATATATTCACTTTAAGCACCTAAATAGATTAAAAACCCTAAAAACCTTAAAACCCCAAAAAGCGAAAAAATCCTAAAACCCTAAATAAGTATAAAACCCTAAAAACCATAAAAATCCATAAAATCCATAAAATACATAAAAAACACTAAAAATGAAAAAACCCCAGAATAAAACTAAGAAAACTATGATAAAATTATAGACGCTTTAAACCCCTAAAAATATAAAACTTCAAAAATCCCTAAAAATCATTAAAACCCCTTAAAAACCCTCCAAATCCCTATAAAACTTAATAAAAAATAACAATCCTAAAAAATCACTAAAAACATTAAAAATCATAAAATACCAAAAAAACCTAAGAAAACTATAGTAACCTAAATCACTTTAAACCCCTAAGAACCTAAAAATTCTTTAAAACCATAAAAACCTGTAAAAAGAAAAAAAAACATAAAACCTATAAAACAATAAAAAACCACTACAAACATAAAACACACTAAAAACATTGAAAAATCCTAAAACCCCACTAAAATTTATACAAACGTTTTAAACCCATAAAAATGTAAAAAACTCTAAAAAGCCGAAAAACCCCAAAAAAACATAAAAAACATAAAAACCCCAAAAAAGAGAAAAACACACAAAAACCTGAAAACCCTAAAAACTAAATAAATATAAAAATACAAAAAAGAACTAAAAATGTCACAACCCATCCCCCAGGGCCCATGTTGTGATTACCCCTAGCCCGCCGCCAAGGGCAGGCGACTTGCACCGAAGGCGTAACTTCCTAAAACTAGGACGTCATTGCATTTATAACCTGTAAAAACACACCGTAGATATGATCATGAGTAAACTAAATAACCAACAAGAGAGTACAGTAAGTAAAATAAGTGCCAGAATACCAGCCCAACTGGAGAGTACAAGAAAATGAAAGTACAAGTACAACTGAGGAAATATGAAAAACAGCCACTAGGTCGTCATCTGAGGTTCCTACCTGAAGGGTATGTATAGACCACCTCCTCAACACTACACATTTATCCATCTCCTCCATGTACTGAAATGTCGTAAGGTCCACCTCCGGGTACCATGTAGTCCTGGTACTCTCAGCCTCGGTCAGCACTATCCATCATCTACATCCAACACAACGAGGTGCGGGCATAGCCCGTGTAGGGGTGAGTATAACGATACTCAGTAGGGACCACAAGACCCTCAAGGTCTCACAAAATCCAACAATGATAAACCACAAAGTATGAAATCAATAGATAACCCCTCTTATGTATATAAAACATACATATACCAAAGTTATCAAGTAATCCATCTTAATCATGAGGAAAACACAAAAGTTGCTGACTCAGCTCAACCAAAATTTTTATTCACATTATTGAAACCATGGCTGCTAGAGAACTACTCCTATATTGACTAAAGTGGTTCTACAGATACACCAAGTCACTTACCACTAACCTTGGACCGCTGAGGTACTTCTTCGGTCATGTACCGTGGGTCTGTTCCATCACCAAGGTGCTCCCCACCGTGGTACTGCCACCACAACCAGGCGTTCCCCCTAATGGACTGCAGAGGTACTCCTCCTGTTGAGTACAGCGGGTCTACCGCCACAACCAAGCGCTCCTCCACCGTGGTTCTGCCACCACATCCAGGCGCTCCACACTGGGCTAGTCGAGTCACTCCGAGTCAATCGGTTTGCAGTCGTCAAGTGTCAGCCAGCTACTAGGTCTCCACACTCTGTCCGCTCTTCTATGGATGGATCCGCTCCATGATCTACTGGTCGATACTCCAAAGGCCACTAAGTCACATGAAGAAGTTTCTCAAAGGTACGCCACTTTATATTTGTCTCAACACAACAGACGACGCATCAATCAGATGCCTGATCTGTGAGTTATTTGTTTTTTAGTTCTAGGGGGCCAGTTGGATTCGTGCGCGATCCAACCTGACTGTATCTCAACTTTAACCCAAACTCTTGTCGGGTATACTCAAAGTGACCACCATGATCCAAGATTACAAGTGCCGCTGACGGTTCATCAAACGGATGATCGGTGCCAAAGATATGGAAAAAAGAATGTAAAGGATCATAGTGGGCCCGGGTCTGGTCTAACCCAGTCGGACCCACCCGACCTGACTTAGTCTGGGCCAACCTAGTTTGGGTCAACCTGGCATGACCCATTGGTTCTGGCTCTGCCGATTGAGTGGGCCAGCCTGTTGGGTTCAGCCCGGCCCATTGGACCCTGCCCAACAGGCCGTGCGGGGATGCAAAGGGCCACGAGAGCGCGGACCGGTCACGAGATCGCAGACGAACTACAGTTCGGTGCGAGGGTGGTTCGGCTGGAAGGGTGTTGTGAGGGCGTGGGCTGGTTCAGTCGGGGTGCCACGAGGGACGTGAGAGGCTGGCTCGGTCGGGGCGCTGCAAGGGGTGCTGGAGGCCGGCTCGGTCGGGACGCCGTGAGGGCACAGTTCGGCCGATGTCTCGGGAGGTCGGCTCGGCCGGGATCTAGTTCAGATGGGAGGCTCAGGAGGCCGGGAGGCCCGACCGGCTGGGAGGGTACCGCGGTTCGGCCCGAGGTGGCAGAGCCGGTTCGGTCGGCAGACGCGGTTGTCGGGGCCGGTTCAACCGGTTCAGTCAGGCAAAGGGCATGGCCAGGGCGACATGACCATAGTGCGGTGCGGCTGAGGCTGGTTCGACCAGGGTGAGGCATGAAATGGGCTAGTTTGGACAGTGGTCGGTGCGACCAATGGGCGGTATGGGTCATGGAGGTCACGAGTAGCGCGTTCGTTGCCTTCGTCGCATTAGTCATCTCGTCACGATTCCGAAGAACATCAAACACAAGAACGACAGAGGGTTCAGACTATGGTGGTTTGGCCCGCACCCTCCGCATTTAGAGTGGTAGCTGGAGGATCAATTATTTCTTGAATTTCAATGAATTAACAAGAAAATATGATAGAAGAAAAATCAATCCAACACCCCACATATACCCGTAAAAACAATTCCCAACTCACAAGGAAAAACATCCACAACAATTCTTTTCATTAGAAGGGAAAAATTAACGGAATAATATCATATTCAAATAAACTCCCTACCTTGATCGATGTTCTTCAACGGAGTCATGGGAATGAAGGAAGATTTTTCATCATTCTTCGTGTCCGCCACACACTTCCAATCCATGATTGTGTGTCGGTTTGTTGACGATGATGAGGAGGGAAGGTCGGTCATCAAAGATGTACCACATTGGTTTCCTCCACAAGGTGCTTCCGAGGAAGAAGTCAAAGACACTCCTCCTCTGCATTCATCGTGGAGGAAGTTCTTCGTTGAGAGATTTCTCCCTATGTCCTCCTCTCCTATGTTCCAGAAAGATGAATATGCCAAGACAAAATAATAGATTAAGTTTATCTATTATTTAATTTTTCGCACAAAAAATTCAAGAAGGTTTAAAAAAATAATTAATTGATGTGCTTAATTAATTAATATGGAGGATTTGGCACATTAATGGAAAGTGTGTTGTCATAATTAATTGGGTAGAAGAGGTCAAGAGGATCCACCTCATTAATGAGGGTAGTTGAGAGGTTTTACACAATTAAAATGGGGGTTTAGTCCCGGGTGGTCCCCACCACTGTAACCTCTCGCTGGAGGTTAGGATCGAGTGGGCCCCACCACCATAACCTCTCATATGAGGATATGGTTGGGTGATCTACAAACTTCAAGTCCCACAAGGTGGTTTAGTTCTTGTGGACCCCACCTCCAACTTCAATATGGTGGCTCAAAAATAAAATAAAGTGTAATTCATTTTATTTTTTTTATTTTCCATGAAAACCCAAATACTATATTTTATTCTCGACCCACTACCGTCAAGGTGAAAGTCACACTAAACTAATACTGGCGATGTGAGTTCAACGGAGCCCTCAAATTTTAATTCTGAGCACACATTTCAAAAGTAATAGATAACCCGCTCGAACATTCACTAAATGTACCAAACCAAAACCTCAGAAATTGATTCTGGGCACTCCAGGCCTCAGAATCATGCGCTGTAAGTTTTCACGGACTCATAAAATTACCATTTAATAAAAAAAATTACATGTAAATTCAGGGTCTTTAAATTCTCCTCACCTCAGCGATTTACGTCCCCGTATGCTACAACTCATAACTAAGAGAACAAGTGGGGGTACTGAGCACGCATATGATCCTCCCACTCCCTTGTGATCTCGTAGAGGTTCTCATTCTTCCAGAGAATGTGCACCAGAGGTATCGACCATCCACAAAGGACATGCTCCTATCGATCCTCAATCTCTACTAGAACCTTTATAAAAGTCACCCCGTCGTCGACGTCCAGCTCGCCATGGTCGATGATGTGGGAAGGGTCATGCACGTATCTCCTCCACTGGGATACATGAAAGACTTCATGCACCTGTTTCAACTGAGATGGAAGAGATAAGAGGTAATACACCTTTCCAACTCTACTGAGGACCTGAAAAGGTCCGATGAATCTTAAAGAAAACTCGCTCCCTCGGCCAAATCTGCGTAGACCTCATCGAGGTGAGACTCGTAGAAAGATGTGGTTGCCATCCTCAAACTCCACAGGTCTCCGTCTTCTGCCAGCATATGACTTCTGCCTACTCTGTGTAGTCTTTATCTACTCCTGAATGATCCACACCTTCTCCGTGCTAGCTTGTACCATCTCTGGTCCAAATAGGGATGACTCCCCTGGGTCAGTCCAACACAAAGGTGATCTGCATGGTCGCTCGTACAATTCCTCACAAGGTGCCATCCCAATGGTGGAGTGATAGTTTTTGTTGAATGTAAACTCCATAAAATTTAATTGATCATCCCAACTATAACCATTATTGTGGAAACAAGCACAGAACATGTCCTCAGGGGTCTGAATGGTCTGCTCGGTCTGGCCATCCATTTGAGGATGGAAGGCAGTGCTCAAACAAAGCTTCATCCCAAAAAGCTTCCTACAACCCCTTACATAGCCGGGAAGTAAAACGTGTATCATGATCAGATACAATCATCGATGGTACTCCATGTAAATTCACAATCTCCTTCACATAGCAGCATCCCATGCTCTCTACTGAACCCTGCTCTCTGATCGGTTGGAAGTGGGCTGACATAGTGATTCGTTCAACGATCACCAAGATCCAATCAGGACCTCTGGATGTACGTGGAATTCGTTTCATGAAATACATCGATATCCCATCCCACATCCACTTTGGGACCTCTAAAGGCTAAACCAAGCCTACTGGTACCAGATGCTCCGCTTTCACTTGCTAGAAAGTGAGGTACCGAATGACAAAATCTGTAACTGCCTTCTTTATTCCCGACCACCAGTGCTATCGTTGGAGGTCCTGGTACATCTTCACCACTCCTAGATGTACCCCTAGAGTGGATGTGTGGAAATACCTCAAAAATTCATCCTAAAGTGAAACCGGTACTATTGTTTGTCCTCTGAAGAGGATGACATGCTCCCCACCTTTAGAAAATTCATCTGGTGTCTGCCATGTGGATATCTGAGCACGTCATGTCTCACAGTCAGCATCCCCACACTGCATCTCCCAGACTCGTTGAGGAAGTGGGGGAGTGACTGTAAGAGACTAAAGAAAGGATAATCCATCTCTATCCACAATGGATATTTGTAAATCATCCAGCTTCTTGGTCGTCTCATGTGGCAGTTGTATAACAGATCTCCTGCGGAGTGCATCTACAACAACATTCCCCTTCCTAGGAGTATAGACTATCTCGAAGTCATTGTCCTAGAGGAACTCAAGCCAATGTCTCTATGTTAGGTTCATTTCCTTATGAGAGAAGATATAACTAAGACACCATTGATCATAGTACATGGTAAAATACTCTCCTATCAGATAGTGTAACCACATCTTCAAGGCGAAGTCCACTGCTGCTAACTCCAGGTCAAGGGTAGCGTAGTTCCTCTCATGCTGTCTCATCTGCTATGAACCATAAGTGATCACTTCTTGTTCCTACATTAGGACACATATGAGCCTGGTCCCTGATGTTTCTTTTTAGACTATGTACCCTATGCCTTCCTCCGGAAGACTCAAGATGGGGTCACTAGTCATCCTCTGCCTCAGCTCCTGAAAGCTCCGCTGGCATCTCTCCAACCACACAAAGGGTTTCCCATTCTCTGTCAAGGATGATAGTGATTCTGTAACTCTGGAGAAGTTTGGTAAAAACCTCTGGAAATATCAACCCAAACCCGGGAAACATCGTACCTCCGTCACACTCTAGGGTGGCTCCCAAGCAAGTACCGCCTCAATGTTCGCTGGATCTACTGCAACTCCAGCATTCAAGATGACATGTCCTAGAAAGTGAACCTCTCAGATCTAGAACTAGAACTTCAAGAGATTACCATTAAGTTGGTGCTCTCGGAGTGTGTCCAGTACTACCCGCAAGTGATAGGCATGCTCCTCCTCAGTAGTCGAGTAGATCAGATTGTCATCGATGAAGACTATGACAAAGTGATCGAGGTATGGCTGAAAGTTCCTGTTAATGAGTCCCACGAACACTGCTAGAGAATTTTTTACACCGAATGGCATAACCAAGAACTTATAGTGTCCATACTGACATCTAAAGGTCTTCATCTACACATCCTTATCTTGAACTTTGAGCTGCTGTTAGCCTGATCTGAGGTCTATCTTTGAGAACCATTTTTCTCCCTTCAACTGATCAAAGAGGTTGTCAATCCTCGGGAGTGAGTACTTGTTCTTCACGGTCACCTGGTTCAAGCTCCAGTAGTCAACACAAATCCTCAAGCTCCCATCCACATTCTTGGAAAATACAATCGGGGTTTACAGGGAGAAACACTGGGCCAGATGAATCTCTTCCTATGCAATTCCTAAAGCTGTACCCATAGCTTGTGAAGCTCCACAGGAGCCATCTGGTACGCTGGAGTAGATATCAGTGCCGCCCTGGGGTATAATTCAATGTAAAAGTCCACCTCTCTGTGAGGAGGTAGACTTGGGACATCATCAGGGAAAACATCCATGTACTGTTCCACCCCTACAGGATAGCTCGGACTCTCTACATCAACTGCTCTGAGGGTAAGGCAAGCCAAATGATGAGTGATCAGCTACACCCTCCTCCGGGTAAGTTCTTCCTGTGCTGAAAAGGCTCCCTTCTCACCGGTGAAGGTAAAACTGGTCCCATCTGTGTAGAAACACCACACTTTGTGCCTAATATAGTCAATCTGTGCATGGATTGTAGATAACCAGTCCATGCCCAAGATGACGTCGTAAGGCCTCGATGCTGCTACTAGGAGATCCCAGTCGAAGCTCTCACCTCCTAGAGTATGCTCACACTTCTGGAACCAGTGTGTAATCATCGAATCTACTCTAGTAGGAGCCTCTAGACATAAAGATTGAGCCAACAGCTCTGTCATATTCTCTAAGCTCCGAATGAGGGAAGTTGAAATAAAAGAGTGACTAGCAACTATGTATATAAGAACTGCAGCTAAGGTGGAATATACAAATATTGTACCTCATATTATCTTCATAACATCGTGATCGTAGACCTTAGCTGCCTGTAGCTGAGCTCTCCCATGTCCACCTTCTCCCTACAATCAGGGTGGACCTCTTGTTGGTGGTGGCGGTAACACCGCAAAACGTCGTCCACCGCTAGCTGCACGGCCAGCTCCTCTTCCATTTCCGCCTACTCCCTATGGACCGCCTCGATCGAATCTCTGTCTCTGCCTAGGTGGTCCTTCGACCATCTGTTGATCATATAAATGGCGGGTGGGACAGTCACAAGCCATGTGACCCTGCCCAGCACTTGAGAAACATTTCCTGCTCCTGGCATATATGTCTCTGCTCCGGGTGCCTCGTACAACCGATCTTGAGTCATGTGGTCATCCACCTGTAGGTCTAGTCCTCTTGGGCCTTTGTGACATCTATCTGTTGATAGCTTTAGAAGACTCCACTACGTGTCGACTGGTAGTGGATCTCACTACTAAAGACTACTTGTCAAGGAAACTCTCCACTATGAGGGCTCTCTCTAACACCCCTTCCTACGTCGAGATGCAGAGTGAGATCACCGAAGCTCTGATCTCCCACCTGAGTCCCTGATCGAAGGTCCGAGCCCGGAAGATAGGGTCTCGTACCATATTGGTGGACTAGCGTGAGAGGTCTGTGAACCTCACTGAGTACTGAGATACAGTCATGCTGCCCTAATGCAGACAAAGTAGCTCATGTATGCTCATTTTTCAAAGAGTCACTGGGAAAAAATCTATCGGAAACAAGCTCTTGATGTTTTCCCAGAGAAGAATCATCTCTTCGTGAACTTGGAGGATCAATCTCCACCATCTATCCGCTTCTACCTATATAAGGCTGGTAGCAAGAATCACCATGAGGTTGGATGGTGTCCCTACCAGTCGGAAAACTCTCACCACAGCCTCCATCCAATCCTCATCCACCTGTGGGTCTATCTCTCCCCTGGACCTAGGTGGCCTCTGGTGCTGTAACTCGTACAACATTCCCAAGAAGCATGCATCGTCTACTGCTGGGGTTGGTGGAATCGGTGGCCAATGTGATGTGATACCACTGGTGCCTCCGATGGAAAAGGGCCCTATACCAAGGCCTCGTCGCTCGGGGGGATATTTGTACGTACAATTATTAGGACACTAGATGGTCATCCATGGAGAGGCATCCTGAAAAAAACAGATGTGACATGGTCAAATGATTATACCTGGTGAGCTTTCCTGGTTGAGCTGACTTAAAGAAAACTTTCGAAAACACACACGCAATCAGTGTTTTCATGCAATGAGTCGGAAATAAGAAGTTAGGGCCCTGATGTATGGATTCATCGGCCACTGCACCAACACTGGACTCCTTGAACTGAGAACCACACTCACTACTCTTAAAACTGTTGCTTCATAGAAAATAAAGATCATAATCCTATGTTCTGTTGTAGAAACGACTCCTCTAATACCAATTTGTCACGACCCATCCCCCGAGACCCGTGCCGTGACTACCCCAAGCTAGCCTTCCATAGGCTAGGGGATGGCGACTAGCACCAAAGGAGTAATTCCCTAAAAATGGAAAGGCATTAACTTTATAACCTATAAACACACACAATAGATATGATCACGAGTAAACTGAAAAACCAACAAGTGAGTATAATAAGTAAAAATGGGCCAAAATTGTCATGACCCTTCCCCCAGGGCCCATGCCATGACTACCCCAAGCCCTCCTTCCATAGGTCAGGGGCTGGTGACTAGCACCAAATGTGTAATTACCAAAAATTGGGAAGTCGTTTCATTTATATCATGAAAACACACACAACATAGTACAAGTTGGAAGAAAAACAATAAGTAAAACTATATAACAAAGTTCACTGAATGTATAAGGGGGTCCAAAATACAAGCCCCGCTCTAAAGTACAAGAAACTCAAAGTACAAGTACTGGAAAAAGGGAAAATAGCTCCTACATCATCAACCAGGAAATCCTACCCGAATGGTAGGTACAGATAGCCTTCGCAGCACTCCACATTCGTCTGTCTCCCCCATGTACTGTCAGGCCGTGTGGTCCACCTCCAGGTACCATCCAGTCCTGGTACACTCAACCTCAGTCAGCGATGTCTTTCATCTGCATCCAACACAATGCGGTGCGGGCATAACTCGTGCAGGGGTGAGTATAATGAAACTTAGTAGGGACCCCGAGACCCTCAAGGTCTCACAAAATCCAACAATGATAAACCACAAGCTATGAAATCAATAGTTAACCCCACATAGGTATATGCCCATACATATACCTAAGTTATCTAGTAATCCATCTCAATCATGATGTAAACACAAAAGTTACTGACTCAGCTCACAGAGGTATACAAATTTTGTAGAGAGTTTGAGATGATTAGATGAATCCAATAAATCATCTATTCTGTGGAACCCATATAGGATCCTGGTATAGGAATCAGAGCTACCGAACCCACACAGGATCTAGGAATAGTAGTCAGAGCTGTCGAACCCATAAAAGATCCAGTAACAG
The DNA here is from genome assembly GCA_963277665.1 of Viscum album. Taxonomy (NCBI): domain Eukaryota; kingdom Viridiplantae; phylum Streptophyta; class Magnoliopsida; order Santalales; family Viscaceae; genus Viscum; species Viscum album. Next base: position 1,960,829,804 of record OY728127.1, read on the forward strand.
CAGTTAGAACTATCGAACCCACACAGGATCTAGGAATAGTAGTTAGAGCTGTTGAACCCACACAGGATCTAGGAACAGCAGTTAAAACTATCGAAACCACATAGGATCTAGGAATAGTATTCAGAGTTGTCGAACCCACCCATGGTCCCGGAATAGCAGTTACAACTATTGAACCCACACAAGATCTAGGAAAAGCAGTGAGAACATTCAAACCCACACAAGATCCAGGAATAGTATTCAGAGCTATCAAACCCACACAAGATCTAGAAACAACAGTTATAACTATCGAACCCACACAGGATCTAGGAAAAGTATTCAGAAACCATCCAACCATGGGGTTTCCGCACAAGCACGCTTGATTCCTGGGGGGGTCCGCTCCTCAATCCAAGTGTCGATAAATCAACTTCCAAGAAGTCCCATGAAGAAATATCTTGGAGGACTGCCTCATCATAGGGGTCTCAACATAATATACAGTGCGTCAATCAGACACCTGGTCTGAGAGTTATTAGCCTTTTAGTCTTGGGGGCCCAATTGAATTCGTACATGATCCAACATGACCGTATTTCAACTATACCCCAAACTCTAGTGGGGTATACTCTAAGTTACTATCACACTCCAAGATTTCCAGTGCCACTGACGGTTCGTCAAACGAGCATCCGGTTCCAATGATATATCCAAAAGAAGTAAATGGGTCGTAGTGGGCCAACGTCTGGTCCGACCCAGTCGGACCGACCCAGCCAAACCCAGTATGGGCCGACCCAGTTCGAGTCGACATGGTTTGACCCGTTGGGTTTGGCCCCGCCCATCGGGCGGGCCAGCCCGTTGGGTTCGACCCAACTGAGCAGGCCGCGAAGGTGGTCCGACCCGGAGGTGCCGTGAGGGGCCGGTTCGGCCGGGACGTCGTGAGGGCGCAGACTAGTTCCATTGGGGAACCGCGAGGGGCGTGGGAGGCCGGCTTGGCTGGGCACCGCGAGGGCGCGGAAGGCCAACTCGACCGGACAGGCTGGCCGAAAGTGTGGGTAGGCCGAGCGGGGCGGTCGGGCAGGTTGAGCGGCGGCCGGGGCAGGTCGGCGGGGTGGCCGGGTAGGCCTGGCGGTGGCCTCGGCAGGCCAGTAGGGCGGTCGGGTGCACGGGACGCACAAAGGCCAGCTCGGGCGGGGCTCAGCTCAGTCGGGGCCGGTTCAGACGGAGCGCCGCGAGGGCAGCATGGGTTGCGGAGGCCGCAGGAAGCGCAACCTTAGTTGTTGCCCCCTTCGTCATCTCATTACTTCGTCGCCATGTTGAGGATCATCTCCAATAAGAATGGCAGAGGGGTCAGACCATGTTGGTTTGTCCTGCACACTCCGCGTTTAGGGTGGTATCAATTGGCTCATCGAGAAAATAAGATGAACAAAAACTCACCGTGAACAATTCCTTTCCAACCGTTGAAGAAGATAGAAAAGGAATAACATAAACATGTAAATAACCCCCTACCTTTAATCATTGGTCATCGATGGTGAAGTCACGAGAAGAAGATGGATTTGTCGCTCGTCATGTCCGCCGCACTCTTCCACTCTTGAATTCGCATGACGGTTGTGGATGTGGTTCCACGCCGATAGGTGTCCATGAAAGAAGATCGAAGGGGACCGTCGCCAGCGTTCTTCATTGGAAGCTGAGGTTCCTCATTGAGAGCTTTCTCTTCAATCACCCAAGTGAAATCATTATGACAAATAATAGATTAGTTAATATATTATTTCGTGGGCAAAAATTCAAAAGGGCGAATTAAATTAAAAGGCTCCACCTCATTAATTCACGTGTGTTGGAAAGAATTAATTGGGGAGTTGGTACGAATTAAATTAAGCGAAGGTCAAGAGGATCTCCCTCATTAGTGAGGGATAGTTGAGAGGTTATGCTCTCCTCTCACTAATAGGGGTCGGGTGGTCCCCACCCCTATTATTAAAATGGGTAGTTATGTTGTCTCGGGTGGTCCCTACTTCATAACCTCTCGCATGAGGTTATGTTCAGGTGGGCCCCACCACCATAACCTCTCATGGAAGGTTAAGGTGTGGTGGTCCCACCTTCAACTTCCATGAGAATGTTTTAACTGCCAGTCACCCACGTGGCAGCTTAAATAAAATAAAGTGTAGCTCACTTATTTTATTATTTTTCTACGAAAACCAAAAAACTAACTTTTATTCTCGACCAACTATCGTCGAGGTGAATGTCTTCATAAGTGAATACCGGCGTTGCAAGTTCAACGGTGCCCTCAGATTTCAATTCCAAGCACCGGTTCAAAATTTATAAAACCCACTCGTACGCTTACTAAAAGTACCCAAACAAAACTTCAGAAATTGATTTCGGGCACACCGGGCCTCATAATCATCCACCTTCAAAATTCACGGACTGGGAAAATTCCCATGTATTAAAAAAAATTCCACGGAATTTTTAGGTCATTACATTCTCCCCACCTCAGGGCTTTACATCCCCGTAAGCTACAACTCGAAGTATGGGAACAAGTGGGGGTACTGAGCACACATTTGAGCATCCCACTCCCATGTGCTCTCCTGGTGGTTCTCGTGCTACCAGTGTACACACACCAGAGGTATTGACCATCCTTATAGGACCCACTCTTGTCGATCCACAATCTCCACTGGAACCTCTGTGAAAGTTGCCCCATCATCAATGTCTAGTTCTCCATGGCCGATGATGTGAGAAGGGTTGTTCACGTATCTCCTCAGCTGGGATACGAGGAAGATTTCAAGAACCCGGTGCAACTGAGGTGGAGGAGCTAAGCGGTAAGACACCTCACCAACTCTGCTAAGCACCTGAAATGGTCTGATGATCCTTAGAGATTACTGGATGTCTCTGCCAAATATTCGCAAACCTGGTCGAGGTGATACCCGTAGAATGACGTGGTCTCCATCCTCGAACTCTATAGGTCTCTGTCTCCTGCAGACATAAAACTTCTTCCTACTCTGTTCAGTCTTCATCTGCTCGTGGATGATCTACATCTTCTCTGTGGTATCCCGTACCATATCTGGTCCCATGAGTGCTGACTCCCCTAGGTTATTCCCGCAAGAGGTGATCTGCAAAGTGGCATGTTTAACACCTCAAAAGGTGTCATCCAAATGGTGGAGTGATATACTTTATTGTATGAAAACTCCACCTAAGGTAAGTGATCCTCCCAGCTACAACCTAATTCAAGGACACAAGCACACAACATGTCCTCGAGGGTCTGAATGGTCCACTCGGTCTGTCCATCTGTCTGAGGATGGAAGGTGGTCCTCAAACGATGCTTCATCTCGAAAGCTTCCTACAACCACTTACACAACCGGGAAGTAAACCGTGTGTCATGATCAGAGAAAATCGTTGAAGGTACTCCATGTAACTGGACAATCCCCTACACATAGAGGCATCCCAAGCTCTCCACTAAACCTTGCTCTCTAATCGGTAGGAATTGTGCTGACTTGGTGATTTAGTCAAAGATCCCCCAAATCATGTCATGAACCCTTGATATATGTAGATGTCCTGTCATGAATTCCATGGATATCTCATCCCACTTCCATTCTGGTCCTTCTAAAGGATAAACCAAGCCTGCTGGTACATGGTGTTCTGCCTTCACTTGCTGACAAGTGAGGCATCGAGAGAAAAACTCTGCAACTTCTTTCTTTATTCCCGGCCACCAGTGCTGTCGTTGGATATCCTGGTACATCTTCTCCACTCTTGGATGTACCGCTAGAGAGGATGTGTGGAACTCCATCAACACTTCCTCCTGAAGTGAAACCGGTACCATGATACATCTTTTGAAGAGGATGACATGCTCCCCACCTTTATAAAATCAATCTGGTGCCTGCCCTATGTATATCTGAGCACGTTCTATCTCGCAGTCAGCATCTCTATGAGGTGCCTCCCTGACTCACTGAAAAAGTGGGGGATTGACTTTAAGAGCATGTATAAAAATTGATCCATCATTATCTACAAAGTATATCTATAAAGAGACTAGTTCCTCTGTTGTCTCAGTCAGCAGATATAGGCCAGACCTCCTGCTGAGTGCATGCACTACCATATTCCCCTTCCCTGGAGTATAGACTATCTCAAATCCAACTCTTGATTCCATGAGGGTGTGGTTGCCCAACTCATGAGTGATTTTCTACACCCTCTTATGCATGAGTTTATCCTGTGATTCTTAGGTTTACTTTTTCACCGACCAAGGAAAACACCATCACAACATTGTAGATAAACCACAAACTCTTTGTCTAATACAGTCGATCAGAGTGTGAACTGTGGATGTCAATTCCAAACCCAAACTAACGTCGTAAGGCCTCGACGCTGACACCAAGAGGTTCCAACCGAAACTCTCACCTCAAGGGTCATAGAACACCGTCAGTGTACGTTATATAACTGAGTCTCCTCCCAAAGGTATCTCCAGACGTGAGTGTCAATTCAACGGTTTAACCAGAAACTCTAGGACCAAGATAATATTAGTGGAAGGAAGGAATGATTGGTGCCTATGTTTATTGATACAATAGCTAGTAGTAGAAATAGACCATACCTCAAATAATTCCTAGAGCCCTGGGGTCACATTACTTGACTACATGCAACAACTCTCTTCCCTTGTCCTACAACTCCCTGAGCCTGGCGGGGTCCACAAAAAGGGGGTGTTTATAACATGTCAAAAATTAAACCACCACATACTTCTCTCATAGCTCTACTTCCACGTATGCTTCCCTGCAGATTCATCTGTCCCTAAAAAATCCTCTTCCTGAATCATTTTACATGCCCAAGTCTATGAGACTAGTGCCAGTTCCCTGGTTTCCCACTATTAACATTCACTGGCTATATCCATTCAGCCAAAGAACATTGAACCACAAAGGTTTTCTCTAGAAACCTAGCATAAGTAGGAATTAATAGAGGAATATTCCAGGCTCAGATGTCCTTTAAACACACCTCACTCGGAAGTTTGATCCCTGAGGTGCTGATCGTATCGTATTCATCGAGTACCAGGAAATATCGGTACGCCTCGATGAATACTCAGCTACCGACGTGTCATCCTGCCGAAGCTGTAGAAGTTATAGAGAACTCTCAGCCACCTATTCATGCCAGTCCTCAGCCACCTGTGAGTCAGCTCGCCTCGGAACCTAAGGGGAATATAATGCTAAAACACGTGTAATTCACTAAGCCTGCATATGTCCTCTACTGGTACCACCGGTTGTAACTGCTGACCGATGGGTAGTGATATAGATGGCACACTTCCTAAAGGTATTATCTTAGGAAACGGTCTACGTACCGAATCCTCGTCACTAATCTGACCATCCTCATGGTCACTCCCTAATAAAGACTTGTAGCTAAGATCACCGTCTACTCTACTGGTGTCTCAACTAGATGGGAAACTCTAGAAATCACCTCCAGCCAGCCCTCAACTTCTTGGGAACCTATCTTTCCATAAAACCATAGAGGCCTCTGCTGCTGGAACTCGTGAAACATGCTCAGTTGTCATGCACTATCTTCCAGTGTGGCTGGTGGTATCTACTACCCAATGGGTGGTGGTGCTGCTGGTACACCACCCAAAGGTGCCAACATAGTAAGAGGGCCTTGCACCGGACCCTCATCGCTTGGTGGGATATCTGTACATACTACTATCGGAACCCTAGCTGACTGTCTGCGTGGAGGATTACTGAAATGAAACAGGTTTTCCACTGTTAAAAAGTTATACTTGCTGAGAAGACTTAAGATATCACAAAGAAAACTCTTGAAAACACACACGCATTTAGTTTTTTCATGAACTAAGGCGTAAATCAGAAGTCAGGGTCCAGGTGCATGGATATGTTGGTCCCCACACCAACACTGGACTTCCTGAACTTAAAAACACACTTAGTACCCTTAACATTGTTTCTTCAAAGAAAATATCAGAGTCCTAAGTTATGCGGTAGAACTAACTCCTCTGATACCAATTTGTCTTGACCTGTCCCTCGGGGCCCGTACCGTGACTACCCCAAGCCAGCCTTCTATAGGCCATGGGTTGGCGACTAGCACCAAAGGCGTAAATCCCTAAAACCGGGAAGACATTTCCTTTATATCCTGAAAACGCACACAATAGAGTATAAGATGGTAGAAAAAAACTACGTAAAACTGCATAACAAAGTGTAATGAAAGTAAAAGGGGGATAAAAATACAATCCCAACTATAAAGTATAAGAAAATGAAATTACAAGTACAGGAAAAAGGGAGAAAAGCTCTTCGATCGTCCACCAAGAAATCCAGGAAGGCATGTCGGGGCCATGGACAGGCCGGCGGGGCGTCCAGGAAGGCCGGGCGGCGGCCTGGGTAGGCTGGCGGGGCGGTCGGGTAGGTCGGGCGGGGCCCCGGGTAGGCCGGTAGGGCGGCCGCGCAGGCCAGGCATGGGCCTAGGCCGGCCGGCCAGGCGGTAGCCTAGGCAGGCTGGATGGGGCGACCAGCTGCATGGGACTCGTGGAGGCTGGCGTGGCCGGGGCCCGACCTAGCCAGGGCTGGTTCGGTCGGAGCGTCGTGAGGGTGGCGCGGGTTGCATAGGTCGCGGGAAGCACAACCATAGTTGTCACCGCCTTTGTCATCTCGTTACTTCGTCGCCATACTGAGGAACATCTCAAACATGAATGGCAGAGGGGTCGGTCCATGTTGGTTTGGCCTGCACCCTCCATATTTAGGGGGGTATCAACTGGCTAATCAAGAAAAGAATATGAACAACAACTCACCCACAAACAAATCCATTCCAACCATTTAGGAAGATATAAAAGGAATAACATCAACATGTAAAAACCCCCTACCTTTAATCGTCGGCCATCGATGGTGAAGTCGCGGGAAGAATACGGACATATCACTCATCGCATCCGCTGTACTCTTCTATTCCCGAATTCACACGACGGTTGTGGAAGTGGTTCCACATCAGTAGGTGTCCGGGGAATAAGATCGAAGGGGGTCGTCGATGGCGTTCTTCTTTCGAATAACGCATTCTTCGTTGGAAGATGAGGTTCCTCATTGAGATCATTCTCTTCAATCACCCAAGTGAAATCTTTGTGCCAAATAATAGATTAGTTAATCTATTATTTCTTTGGCACAAATTTGAAAAAGGTGAATTAAATGAAAAGGCTCCACCTAATTAATTCACGTGTGTTGGCAAGAATTAATTGGGGATTTGGCACCAATTAAATTATGGGAAGGTCAAGAGGCTCTCCCTCATTAATGAGGGAGAGTTGAGAGGTTATACTCTCCTCCCATTAATAGGGGTCGGGTGGTCCCCAACCCTATTATTCAAATGGGAGGTTATGTTGTCTCGGGTGGTCCCCACATCGTAACCACTAGTTGGAGGTTATGTTTGGGTGGGACCCACTACCATAATCTCTGATGGAAGTTTAAGGTGTGGTGGTCCCACCTCCAACTTCAATGAGGAGGTTTTAATTACCAGTCACCCACATGGAAACTTAAATAAAATAAAGTGTAACTCACTTATTTTATTATTTTTCCAAGAAAACCCAAAAACTAAATTTTATTCTCGACCAACTACCATCGAGGTGAAAGTCTTCTTAATGGAATACCAGCAAAGTGAGTTCAATGGTGCCCTCAGATTTCAATTTCGAGCAGCGGTTAAAAAGTAATAAAAACCCGCTTGTATGTTTACTGAACGTACCTGAAAAAAGCTTCAGAAATTGATTCTGGGCACACCGGGCCTCAGAATCATGTACCGTCAAAATTTGCGGACATGGGAAATTCCAATGTATTAAAAAAAATCCATGGAATTTTCAGGTCATTACAAGAATACAAGACCAACTAGAGAGTACAACAAACTAATAGTACAAGTACAACTAAGGAAATAGGAAAAACAGCCACTAGGTCATCCTCTGAGGTTCCTACCTGAAGGTTAGGTACAGATTGCCTCCTCATCACTCCACCTCTGCCTATCTCCTCTGTGTATCGACACGCCGTAAGGTCCCCTTCCGGGTACCGTCCAGTCCTGGTACTCTCAGCCTCGGTCAGCGCTGTTTTCCATCTACATCCAACACAACGAGGTGTGGGCATAGCCCGTGTAGGGGTGAGTATAACGATACTCTGTAGGCACCCTGAGACCCTCAAGATATGACAAAATCCAACAAGGATAAACCACAAAGTATGAAATCAATATATAACCCCACTAAGGTATATGCCCATACATATACCTAAGTTATAAAGTAATACATCTCATTTATAAGGAAAACACAAAAGTTATAGACTTATCTCAACAAGGATTTTTATTCACATTATAGAAACCACGGCTGCTGGAGAACTCCTCCTCTGTCAAATATAGTGGGCCTTCCGTGACACCAATGTGCTTCCCACTAACCTTGGACTCCTGAGGTACTCCTCCTATTGAGTACCGTGGGTCTGCTACATCACTAAGGCGCTCCCCACCATGTGTCTTCCACCACAACGAGGTGCTCACCCTAATGTCCTTTAGACATGCTCCTTCGGTCGAGTAACGCGGGTATGCTACCAAAACCAGGTGCCCCTCCGCCGTGGGTCTCCCACCACAACCAGGAGCTCCCCACTGGGAAAGTTGAGTCACTCTGATTCAATTAGTCAACATTCATCATGTTTTAGCCAGCTACTAGGTCTTCGCACTCTGTCTACTCAACTTTGGAAGAATCCACACCACGAGCTGCTGGTCGATAATCCAACTATCACAAAGTCACATGAAAAATTATCTCAACGGTCCGCCATGTCATAGAGGTCTCAACACATGAGATGATGCGTCAATCAGATGACTGGTCTATGAGTTATTATCCTTTTAGTCCTGGGGGCCCTATTGGATTCGTGCGCTATCCAACCTGACCATTTTTCAACTATACCCCAAACTCTAATGGGGTATACTTAAATGGACCGATATGATCCGAGATTACCCAGACCGCTGATGGTTCATTAAATGGACACCTGGTTCCAAAGATATGACCAAAAAATGTAAAGGATCATATTGGGCCTGGGTCCGGTCCGACCCGGTTGGACCGACCCGGTTCTAGTCTACCCGACTTGAACAATTGTGTCTGGCCCGGCCCATTGGGCGGGCCAGCCCATTGGGTTTGGCCCGGCCCGCTAGGCCTAGCCGAGCAGGCCACGAGTGGCCACAGAGGGCCGTGAGAGCACGGACTAGTCATGAGGGCGCAGACTGGCCGCGGTTCAGTGTGAGGGTGGTTCCGCCAGAAGGGCGCCGCGAGGGCGTACGTTGGTAAGGCTGGGGCACCACGAGGGATGCGAGAGGGGCGGCCGACCGGGGCACCACAAGGGGTGTGGGAGGTCAGCTGGGTCGGGGCACCACAGGGGCGTGGTTCGGCCTGGGGCTCAGAAGGCCGGCTCAGCTGGGATTCGGTTTAGCTGAGAGGTGCGGGCGACCAGGAGGTGCGGGCAGCCGGGAGGGCGTCGCGGTTTAGCTCGGAACGGCGGAGGCGGTTGGGCCGACGGACTGGGTAGCAGGGGCCGGTTCAGTTTGGCGGAGGTCACGATCAGGGCGGTCAGCACATCACGACCGGGGTGCGGTGTGGCCGAGGGGAGTTTGACCTGGGCGTGGCACGACTTGGAACAGTTTGGCCGGGGCTGTGTGCGGGTCACAGAGGCCGCAGGTAGCGTGGTCATTGCCTTCATCGCATTCTTCGTCTCGTCGCCTCGTTTCCATTCTGAAGAACATCACAAACAAGAACGACGGTGGGTCGGGCCATGTTGGTTAGGCCCGTACCCTCCGTGTTTAGGGTGGTAGGAAGCGGATCAATTATTTCTTGAATTTCAAAGAATTACCAAGAAAAGAAGATAGAAGAAAAATCAATCCATCATCCCACATATTTCTGCAAAAACAATTACCAACCCGTAAGGAAAAACATCCACAACAATTCTTTGCATTACAAGGGAAAAATTAAAGGAATAATATCATATTCAAAAAAACTCTCTACCTTGATCGTTTTTCGTCGACTGAGTCATGGGGAAGAAGACAGAGTTGTCTTCATTCGTCACATCTGCCACACACTTCCAATCCAAGCTTGTGCATCAGTTCGTTGAAGGCGATGAGGAGAGAAGGTTGGTCATTGAAGACATCCCACATCGGTTGCCTTCACAAGGTGCTTCTGATGAAGAAGTCGAAGACGCTCCTCACCGGTGTTCATCGTAGAGGAAGTTCTTCATTGGAGAGATTTCTCCCTATGTCCTCCTCTCCCAAGTTCGACCAAGATGATTATGCCAATCCAAAATAATAGATTAATTTTATCTATTATTTAATTGTTGGAAAAAAAATTTCAAAAAGGTTTAAAAAAATAATTAATTGATGTTCTCAATTAATTAAAGGGGAGTATTTGGCACATTAATGGAAAGTGCGTTGGCAGAATTAATTGGGTAGAGGAGGACAAGAGGCTCCCCCCTCACTAATGAGGGGAGTTGAGAGGTTTTCCATAATTAAAATGGGGGTTTAGTCCCAAGTGGTCCCCACCACCGTAACCTCTCGCAGTTGGTTAGGTTCGGGTGGGACCCACCAATATGACCTCTCATGGGAGGTTATGGTCGGGTGGTCCCCACAATTCAACTCCCACAAGGAGGTTTAGTTTTGGTGGACCCCACCTCCAACTTCTACATGGTGGCTCAAAAATAAAATAATTTTTAGTTCATTTTATTTTATTATTTTCCACAAAAACCCAAAAACTATCTTTTATTCTCGACCCATTACTGTCGAGGTGAAAGTCTCCTTAAGAAAATACTGGCACTGTGAGTTCAACGGTTCCCCTGGATTTCTATTTCGAACACTGGTTCAAATGTTATAAAAAAACCTGCTTGAAATTTCACTGAACGTACCGGAAATAAACTTTAGAAATTGATTCTGGGAACTCCGGGCCTTAGAAACATGTGCCGTAAATTTTCCTGGACTCGTAAAAATCCCATTTAATAAAAAAAATTACATGGAAATTCCGAGTCTTTACAAAAATCCATAAAATAAAAATAATCATAAAAACCCAGAAATCCCCTAATAAAACCATAAAAACCTAAAAACACTTAAAGACTATGAAAACCTAGAACATGTCTAAAGCCCAAAAAATCCCTAAAACCCCTAAATAATCATAAAACCCCTAAAAATTTGAAAAAAAATAAAAACCATAAAAATCCTTAAAAAGCACTAAAATTTTGTTAAAACCTAAAAAACCCCCAAAAAACCCCTACGAAAACATTAAAAAACAAAAAACACAAAAAACCCCCTAAAAACCCTAAAACATTAAAAACAGATAAAACTCAAAAAAGACCCTAAAAACCCTAAAATTCTAAAATCCATAAAACCAATGAAAACGTTAAAAAACAAAACAACCATAAAACCCTAAAACACATTAAAAACTCTAAAAACCCATTAAACCCCTAAAAACAATAAAAAACATTAAAAACCCTAAAAACACATAAAAACTTAAAAAATGAAAATATAAAACCCCCTCAAAATCCCAAAACCCTAAGAATAATAAAATTCATAAAATCCCTAAAAATAGATAAAAACCTAAAAACCACTGAAACCTGGAAAACTATATGAAAGTCGTAAAACCTAAAAACTATTTAAACACATAAAAACCCTAGAAATGAAAAAACCCCTAAAAACTTAAAAATAACTCAAAAACCAAAAAAAACCAAAAAAACCCATACAAATCCCAAAAATCCAAAAAATATCTAAAATTAATTTAAAACTCAAAAAACCCTAATAATTGCTAAAACACTAAAATAACACCAAGAGAATGTAAAAACCCTAAACCCCCTAAAAACATAATAACCCATAAAACCTTAAAAACCAATAAAAACCCATAAAACACTAAAAGAACTAAAAACTATAAAAATCATTTAAATAACTAAAAATGGTAAAAACTATAAGAAACCATACAACCCATGAAAAATTCAAAAAACCCTAAAAACCCAAAAAATCCATAAAACCATTAAAAACCTAAATATATCAAAAACCCACCAAATACCTACAAACCATAATAACAACAATAAAATTTAAAAATCAATAAAAATATCTAAAATTGTAAGAAACCCTAAAAACCTAGAACACCCTTATGAAAACCTTAAAAAGATACAAAAACATAAAACCACTAAAAATCCTTTAAAACCCAAAAAATCCCTTCAAACCATAAAAATCCTAACCCCCCAATCAATAAAACTCTAAATATCATTAAAAATCCAAAACAAACCCATAAAAATCACTTAAAACATAAAAACCAATTAAAACCCTAAAACCCCTATATAAAACATAAAACCTTGAACCACATAAAACCCCTCAAATTGAAAAATATGTTAAAAACACTAAATATAACCAAAAAATTAAAAAATACCCCTATAAACATAAAACCATAAAAATCAAAAATCGCAAAAAAACTCCAAAATGTTAAAAACTCTTTAAATTCCAAAAAAAAATGTAAAAAAACTCTAAAAATTTCAAAAAATCCATTCCAAAAAAAAACAAACACCTTAAAAACTATTAAGATATGTAAAAACTCTAAAAATATATAAGAATCTTAAAAACAAAAAAACCTAAAAATTTTAAAATCCATAAAAACCCTAAAGGACCCTAAGTAAACATTGACAACCAAAAAAACACATAAATCCCCTAAAACACAAAAAACACAAAACATCATAAAAACTCTAAAAACCCTCAAATTCCTTGAAAAACATAAAAATATGAAAATATCCCTAAACACATAAAACCAATAAAACCCAAAAAACCCCTAAGGAAACCATAAAAACCTAGAAAAACATAAAACCCCTAAAATGCTAAAAACCCTGAAAAACGTAATAGTCCATAAAACTCCCTCAAAACAATAAAAAAACCCAAAACCATTAGAAACCCTAAAACCCTATAGAAACTGTAAAACCCCAATAAAAACACTAAAACCCCTTTAAACCCCAAAAATGGTTAAAAACACTAAGAAACATTAAAATCCCTAATAACTAAAGAACCCTAAAGAACCCTAAAACACCTAAAAACACTAAAAATAAATAAAACCCCTAAAAACCATACAAATCCTAAAAAACACTAAAATTCCATAAAAACATAAAAAACTAAAAAACATGAACAACCATGAAAAAAAAATTAAAATTCTTAATTCAATTAAACCCACTAAAAACGTAAAAAACTATAAAAACCATAAAATATCCTAAAAACCCTAACATCACTTAAATTCCAAAAAAAATTTACTAAAACCATATAAATCCTAAAAAGATCCCCCAAAGTCAATAAAAATGAAAAAAAAACCAAAAAAATCAAGAAATCACCAAATAAGAACCTTAAAAACCTAAAAGAAAATAAAACCACTAAAAACCTAAAAAAAATAGATCCTAAAATTTTAAAATTCCTAAAAACCATAAAACCCTTAAAACCCAAAAAAATCATAAAAAACCGTAAATAAAATAAAAACCAATAAAAAATCTAAAATCCCATTAAACACATATAAATGATAAAAACTATAAATAATAGTAAAACCCTAAAAATTAAAAAAAAACCCCCCAAAAATAACAAAAAAAACATAAGAACCCTAGAACCCCCCAAATCCCTAAAATCCCTAAAAAATTAAAATCTAAAAAACCACAAAAAAAATCCCTTAAAATTTAAAAAATACAAAAAACCCTAATTAATGATAAAAACATTTAAAACCTAAAAAAATATAAAACCCATAAAAATCAAAACGCTAAAAACCCTAAAAATCCTATATTCCCTAAAAACCCTAAAATCCTTCAATATCCCTAAAATTCCAAAAAACCATAAAAATCCTAAAAATCCTAAAATTTCCCTAAAAACATAAAAAATACTAAAAAAATGAAAACTTATAGGAAAAATTTAATAACCTAAAAATACATAAACACCCTAAAAAATAAAAACATTAAAAACACTAAAAACCCTAAAAGACCCTAAAATTCATAAAACCCCCAAAAACCATAAAATCCATAAATCAGAAAACACCAGAAAATCCCTAAAAAACTAAAAACACTAAAACCCATTTAAATCCCTAAAATGTTACAAAACTATAAAAAACCATAAAAACCATGAAAACAAAAAACACCCTAAAAACATAAAACCCCTAAAATCCACATAAAAACACTAAACGCCACTAAAAACTCAAAAACCCATTCATACCCAAAAAACAATTAAAAAATATATAAAATATTTAAAAACCTAAAACAATAAAAAAACCCCTAAACCCCAAGAAAAACTACAAAAAACCAAAAAAAACCATAAATTTTTTCAAAAGCTAAAAACCCATCAAATTCCCTAAACCAAAAAAACAATAAAAATACCCTAAAAATACCTCATAACATAAAAAACCAAAAAATGTCTTAGAAAACCTTAAAAACGTAAAAACACTTAAAAACCCTAAAAACAAGAAAAAATCTAAATAATCTGAACACCATAAAAGGCCCTAAAAACCCTAAAAACCCTAAAACCCATAAAAATACACAAAACCCCACTAACAACTATAAAAACATTTTAAATACCTAAAAACTCAAAAAAACACTAATACCCAAAAAAACCATTACAACCATAAAAAACCTAAAACCCTTAAAACCCCTAAATATCCCTTAAAACCCTAGAAACTATAAATATTCCTCAAGTCCCTAAAAATTCCAAAAAAGTAAATAACTCTAAAGACAAGGAAAACCATAAGAAACCCAAAAGAACCTAAAAACACTTAAAAACACTAAAACCCATAAAAATGATAAACACAAAAAAACACTTTAAAGCACCTAAAAACCAGAAACACCCATTAAAACCTAAAAAAACCCCATACTGATCAAAAAACAGACTGAATACTCCTAAATCCATTTCAACCCCAAAAAACATTAAAAACAATAAACCCTTAAAACACATAAAAAACTCGAAAAAACATTAAAAATCCAAAAAACTATAAAAACCATGAAAACCAAAAAAACCCAAAAAATCATAAAAATCCCTAAAACCCCTAAAAACCATTTGAATACTAATAATGAAACAAAAATCCCCAAAACATAAAAACCCAAAAAATGAATAAAAACCCACAGAAAATATTAAGAATCAAAAAAACTTAATACCCATAAAAACATAAAAAAGGATAAAAAACAATAAACTAATAATACCCATAAAACCATAAAACCCAAAAAAACCTATAAAAAACCCAGACCACTAAAAACTCAAAAAACACGTTAAAAATATAAACATTTTAAAAAACCCTAAAGATCCATAAAATCCTTAAAAACTCAAAATACCCTTAAAAACCCTAAAGAACAAAAAACCCATAAAAACAATCAAAATCCAAAAATACAAAAAAACCATAAATATAATTAATAATTCCATAAATTTACAAAAAAAATAAGACCCTAAAAACCATGAAACCCCCTAAGAAACCCTTTAAAACCTAAAAACTCATAAACCCCCTATAAACATAAAAACTCTAAAAACCATAAAATACTAAAAACCAATAAAAATATTTAAACTATAAAACCCCTAAAAATCATAAAAACCAAAGAGCCATAAAATTAATAAAAACCACTAAAAACACTAAAACC
Source organism: Viscum album (assembly GCA_963277665.1). Taxonomy (NCBI): domain Eukaryota; kingdom Viridiplantae; phylum Streptophyta; class Magnoliopsida; order Santalales; family Viscaceae; genus Viscum; species Viscum album. The sequence continues at coordinate 1,960,845,334 of OY728127.1, forward strand.
CATTTAACACCCCAAAAGATTAAAAAATATAAAAAAATATAAGAAACCAAAAAAACCCAAAAAAATCCTCAAACCCCCCAAAAACCATAAACCCCAAAAACCCTAAAAACCCTAAAAACCCCTAAAATCCTTCAAAAACCAAAATAATGATAAAAATACCAAAAATATTCCTAAAAATGAAAAAAAACAGAAAAACTCGAACACCCCTAAGAAAACTATAAACATAAAAATACTTATACCACAAAAAACATAAAAAACTAAAACCCTAAAAATCTCTAAAACCCTTCAAAACTATAAAAATACAAAATAAGAAAAACCTTAAATACCAAAACACCATAAAATTCCTTCAAAAATCCTCAAAATCACTAAAACATTAAAAATACCATAAATACTTAAAAATACCTAAAAATACATAAAAACATAAAAAACCCCAAAAACCAAGAAAACCTTTTAATAAAAACCATAAAAAATCTAAAAACATAAAAAACAATTAAAACATGATAACCTGTAAAAAATCCATAAAAACCTTGAAACACTTAAAACCCATAAAAACCTAAAAAATGATAAAAACCCTAAAAAACCTTAAAACCCCTTAAACCCATATAAACCATTAAAAACTATAGAAACCATAAACCCATAAAAATTAAAACCACTAAAAACTCATAAAACTCTTTAAACCCATAAAAATATTAAAGAACTCCAAAAACCTTGGAAAAAAACTCAAAAAACACTAAAAACCAAAAATCCAATTAAAACCCTGAACTATAAAAACCATCAAAATCCATTAAAATATTAATCCTCCCCCCAATCCTAAAAATCCATTAAATTTATGAAAAACAAAAAAAATTGTAAATACCATGAAAAACCCCTATGAAAAACCTAAAAAATGTAAGACACTTAAATCCCCAAAAACCTAAAAAATTTTAAAAACCCAAAAAACACTAAAACCTGATAATACCCTAAAAACAATAAAATTTCCTAAAAACAAAAGAAATCTGAAAAATCCTAAAAATCCTTAAAAATATCTTAATGCATAAAAACCATGAAAACACCTAAAAATGCATTAAAAACCTAAGAAAATTAAAACCCCTGACAACTAATGAAAGAAAAAATCCACAAAACTCTAAAAGTCCCTAAAAACTCTCAAACCCCAAAAATCATAAAAACACCATAAAACAATAAAAAACCCTAAAATCTCATAAAAACCCTAAAACTCCACTAAAAATCTAGAACCCTTTTAAACCCCATAAAATGATAAAAACCTCATGAATAACTAAAAAACCTAAAAACTGAAAAAATACCTAAAACACAAAAAACCATAATTCCCTTAAAAACCCAAAACCCCCCTCAAAATCTATAAAAAACGTAAACACTATAACAAACCTAAAAAGAACTAAAAAACATAAAAAGTAAAAAAGAAAACAGTAAAAAATGTTAAGAAAACACTAAGAAAAACCTTAGAAAACCAAAAACACATAATTCCCCTTAAAACCCATAAAAATCCAACCAAATCATTAAAAATCCTTCAAAACATAAAAAACCCTAAAAACTCAGAAAACCTCTAAGATAACTTTTAAAACCTAAAACACTTAAAACCCCTACTAACCTAAAAATGATAAATACCATAAGACCCCTAAAAAAACATAAACCCTAAGAATTCTTGAAAACCATAAAACACCTAAAATAATTAAAAACCCGAGACCCATAAAAACTACAAAAAATATTAAAAACTATAAAATTACAATAAACCCTTAAAAATGATGAAAAAATTAAAAACCTAAAACACTAAAAAACCCTACAAAACCTAAACACCACTAAAACACCTATTAACCCTAAAATCCCTCAAAAACCCTAAAGCCCCTACAAATCATAAAAAGGGCCAAAACCCCATAAAACATTAAAACCCCTAAGAACCTTAGAAAAATTAAAACATTAAAACACTATAAACTCCAAAAATTTATAAAAAATGATAAAACCCCAATCAAAACCCTAAAATAATAAAGAACCCCAAAAACACTCAAAATGGATAAAAACCCAAAAACATAAAATTAATAAATATACCTAAAAATACCTAAAAAGTAAAAGAACATGAAATCAGTGAAAACCATAATAAAATATTAAAAACCAAAAACACTTAGACTCCAAAAAACCATAAAAATTTAAAAAAACCCCTAAAACACTAAAAAGACACTTAGAACACAAAAAAACCATAAAACCCCCCCAAAAACATTAGCAACTCTAAAACCCAAAAATACCTAAAAATACCACTTATAAATATAAAAACTCTTTAAAACCCTAAAAAAATTAAAAACCATAAAAACATTAAAACACTAAAAAATGAAAAATAACACTAAAACCCCCAAAAAACCATTCAATCCCAAAATCCCTAAAACACCCAAAATCACTAAAAACCACATGAATTTTATAAAATAAATAAAACCCCAAAAATGTTAAGAAAAAATTAAAACATTGAAAACAGTTAGTAATATATTTAAATCCTAAAAACACATAAAACCCATAAGAAACGGAAAATTGTTAAAACCCCAAAAAACACTAAAAGAACCTAAAATCCCTAAAACCCCATAAAAAACAAAAAAACCCAAAAAACCTCAAAACCCCCCAAAACACTATAAAATCTCAAAAATCAAACTAAAAACCAAAAAACCTCTTTGAACCACTAAAAATATTTAAAAACATGTTAAATACTTAAACCCCCTAAAAACTAAAAAACCCCTAAAACTAAAAAAACCAAAAAACCAAAAAACCCTAAAAATGAGAAAAACATCAAAACCCAAAAAACACCATAAAACCTTAAAACCCCAATATCCCTCAAAATCCATAAAAAGAAAAAAATAAATTAAAATAGTAAAAACCTCCCAAAAACATAAAAACCCTAAAATCATTGAAAACCCTATGGAAACCTTAAAACATAAAATAATTAAAACCCTTAAAAACCAAAAATTGCTAATAACCTTAAAAAAACCCTAAATATAACAAGAATCCATAAGAACTCTTTAAAACCGTAAAACCCCTAAAATAACAAAAAAAATCAAAAAACCAAAAAATCACTTTAAGCACCTAAATACATTAAAAACCCTGAAAACCTCAAAACCCCTAAAAATGAAAAAAATGCTAAAACCCAAAATAACCATAATAAACTAAAAACCATCAAAATCTATAAAAACCATAAAAATCATACAAAAACCTAAAAAAGTAAAAACCCATGAATACCCATAAGAAAACTATATTAAACTTAATGACGCTTAAAACACCTAAAAACATAAAACATCAAAAATCCATGAAAACCCCTAACCCCCCCCCCCCCCAAAAAAACCCCTCGAAATCCCTATAAAGATTATGAAAACATAAAAATCACTAAAAACATAGAAAATCCTAAAATACCAAAAAAAACTAAGAAAAATATAGTAACTAAAACACTTAAAACACCTAAGAACCGAAAAATTCTAAAAACCCTAAAAACCTATAAAAAGTAAAAAGAAAAGACAAATACTATAAAACCATAAAAAACACTAAAACCATAAAACAAAGTGAAAATATATAGAAACACCCTAAACCCCCACTAAAATTTATAAAAATGTTTTACACCCATAAAATGTAAAAAAACTCTAAAAAGATGAAAAACCCAAAAAAATATAAAAAAACACAAAAATACCCAAAGAGACCAAAAACCCATAAAAACTAATAAAACATAAAAAATCCCCAAAAGAACTAAAATTTCATAAAACAAAAACAATCATAAAAACCCAGAAATCCCCTTATAAAACCATAAATACTTCAAAACACTTAAAAACTATGAAAACCTAGAACATGCCTCAACCCCTAGAAATCCCTAAAACCCCTAAATAATCAAAAATCCCCTCAAAATTAAAAAAAAAACGTAAAAACCTTTAAAATCATTAAATAGGCCTAAAAATTCATTAAAACTCAAAAAACCCCAAAACCCCCCCAAAACCCCTAAAAACATTAAAGACAGCTGAAACTCTAAAAGACCCTAAAAACCCTAACACGCTAAAATCCATAAAACCTCTGAAAACCTTAAATAACTAAACACCCATAAACCCTAAAACCCGTTAAAAACTCAAAAAACCCTTTAAACCCCTAAAAACAATAAAAACCATTAAAACCCATAAAAACACATTAAAACATAAAACTAAAAACCTAAAACCCCCCCTCAAAATCCCAAAACCCTAAAAACTATAAAATTCATAAAAATCCCTAAAATACATAAAAACCTAAAGCCATTGAAACCTAGAAAACTCTATAAAATTATTAAAATATACGAACTATTTAAACACTTAAAACCACTAGAAATTCTAAAACCCCTAAAACCCTTAAAAATCCTTAAAAAACTAAAAAAACCAAAAAACCCATAAAATCAAAAAAATACCTAAAAACAATTAAAAACTCAAAAAACCCTAATAATTTCTAAAAAAGATAAAATAACATCATGATAATGTAAAAACTCCAAACCCCCTAAAAACATAATAACCCATAAAACATAGAAAACCCATAAAACCCCATAAAACACTAAAAAGAACTAAAAACTCTAAAAATCATTTAAACATCTAAAAATGGTAAGAACTATAAAAAACCATACAATCCATGAAAAATTCAAAAAACCCTAAAAACCCAAAACACCCCTAAATAACTAAATATTTTAAAAACCCTAAAAATACCTACGAACCAAATAACAAAAAAATTCTAAAAATCCATAAAAATATATAAAAATATAAAAAATAATAAAACCCAGAACAACCATATGAAAACCTTAAAAGCTATAAAAACATAAAACCACTAAAAATATTTTAAAATCCAAAAAACTCAAAATATCTATTAAAACCATAAAACACAAAAACCCCCCAATCAATAAAACCCTAAATATCATTAAAAATGGAAAACAAACGCTTAAAAATCCCTTAAAACATAAAAAAATCATTAAAACCCAAAAAACCCTATGTAAACCATAAAACCTTGAAGCACATGAAACCCCTAAAAATGAAAAATAGGTTAAAAACACTAAAAAGAACCAAAAAAAATCAAAAATAACCCTAAAACCCTAAAACCCATAAAACCATAAAAACCAAAAATTACTAAAAAAATAGAAAAATGTGAAAAAGTATTCAAATGCCAAAAAATTGTCAAAAAACCTAAAAAATTCAAAAAAAAACCCTTCCACCCCAAAAAAGAACAAACACCCTAAAAACCATTAAAATATTCAAAAACTCTAATAATATAAAAGAATCATTAAAACACAAAAAAATTCCTAAAAATGTAAAATCCATAAAAACCCTAAATAACCCTAAGAAAACATTAACAACCAAAAAAATAGTTAAATCCCATAAAAACATAAAACCCCTAAAACACTGTAGAAACTCTAAAAACCCACAAATTCCTTGAAAACCATAAAAATATGTAAATATCCCTAAAAACATATAACTAAAAAAAAGGAACCTTGAAACCCCCTAATAAAACCATAAAAATCTAAAAATACATAAAACCCCGAAAATTCTAAAATCCCTGAAAAGCATAAAAGTCTATAAACCCCCCTTAAAACCATAAAAACCCCTAAAATCCAGAAAAACCCTAAAACCCCATAAAAACCCTAAACCCCAATGAAAATAGTAAAACCCCTTTAAACCCCAAAAAATGGGTAAAATCAATAAATAAACCTTAAAATGCCTAAAATCTAAAAAAACCCCTAAAAACAAAAAAAAACACTAAAACCCCTAAAAACACTCCAAATCACTAAAAACCCTAAAAACCATAAAAATACTAAAAAACACTAAAAATCAATAAAATCATAAAAAAAACTAAAAAACCAGAACAACCGTAAGAAAACCATAAAATTCATAATACTATTAAAACCATTAAAAACATAAATATATATAAAAACGATATAAAATCCTAAAAATCCTAACCACTGAAATTACAAAAAATAAATAAAACTATATAAATCCTAAAAAGATCCCCCAAAGTCAATAAAAATGTAAAAAACCCAAAAAATTATGAAAACACTAATTGAGATCCTTAAAAACATAAAATCACATAAAACCACTAAAAACCTAAAAAAAAGGGACCCTAAAAATTTAAAACACCTAAAAACCATAAAACCCATAAAACCCTAAAAAAATAATAAAAACCCATAAATAAAACAAAAACCAACAAATACTCTAAAATCCCATTAAACACATATAAATGTTAAAAACTATAAAAAATAGTAAAACCCTAAAAATTAAAAAACCCCATAAAAACCAAAAAATAGAGGAACCCTAGAACCCCCCAAAATCCCCAAAAACCCTAAAAAATAAAATTTGAAAAACCAAAAAAAATTCCTAAAAATTTAAAAAATACAAAAAACCCTAAAGAATGCTAAAAAATTCAACAAAAAAATATAAAACCCATAAAAATCAAAACGCTAACAAACCTAAAAATCCAATAAAACCTAAAAACCCAAAAAACCCTAAGATCCTTCAAAATCCCTAAAATTCCTAAAATCCATAAAAATCCTAAAAAACCCAAAATTTCTTTAATAACATAAAAAACCCTATAACCACGAATACACTTAGGAGAAATTTAAAAATCTAAAAACACATAAAAACTCTAAAAAACAAAAAACAAAAAAACACTAAAAACCATAAATGTCCCTAAAATTTGTAAAACAATCGAAAACCATAAAATCCCTAAATCATAAAACACCGTAAAATCCCGTAAAACTAATAAAAATACTAAAACACATTTAAATCCCTAAAATGTTACAAAACTATAAAAACCCATAAAATCCCAACAACTAAAAAAACTAAAAACACAAAAATCCATACCCCCCTCAAAATCCTTACAAACACTAAGAACCTTAAAAATCGTAAATAAGACCTCAAAATCCGAAAAAATGGAAAAATAATAAAAAACCTAAAGACACTAAGAAAAATATAAAAGCCTAAAACACCTCAATCCCCTAAAACCCAAAATACACTAGAACCACTAACAAATATTAAATGCCCACAGAATCCCTAAAAACCATAAAAACTGTTAAAATCCAAAAAAATCCATACCAATCCCTAAAAAAAGTAAAAATACCTCTATACCCTGAAATAATATACTAAAACATTAAAACCTAGATACACATAAAACCCCTAAAAACCAAACAAACACTTGAAAACATAAAAACACTAAAATCCCCTAAAAACCATAAAACCTTGGGAAAACCTTAAAAATCCTAAAAACCCATAAAACCCCTAAACCCACTAGAAATGAAAAAACCGTTTAAACAGCTAAAAAAATATAAAAATATACATAAATTTAGAATGAGTAAAAACACAAGGAAAACTAAAACATAAATAAAACCATAAAACCTATAAAAACCTACGAAACCATAAAACCCCTCAAAGTACCTAACAACCATAAAACCCATAAAAATTATCAAAAAACCCAAGAGATCACAAAAAACATTAAAACCCCTGAAACCAAGAAAACCACTTAGAAATCCCTAAAAAACTAAAAATAGTCCAAACACCTAAAAACTCACAAAAATATAAAAACCCTAAAAAAACTAAAAACTCTTAAAACACTTATAATCTCTAAATTCCATAAAAATCCAAAAAAATCCATAATAATCCATAAAAACATAAAATACATGGGAATCCCTAATAAATTCAAAAGGTCCAAAAGTGCACTTAAAACGCATAAAAGCCTAAAAATCCTAATAACACTAAAAATAATAAAGTAACCTCAAAAACCCCTAATCCCTATAAAAACCATAAGAACCCATAAAAACCCCAAAAATCAACTAAAACTCTAAATCCAATTTTAAACATTAAATATATTAAAACTCTAAAAAACTTTAAAATCTATAAAAATTTCAAACAAACCATAAAATCAAAAACCCCCCTTAAAACCCCTAAAATCCCTAAAAACCCTAAAACCCCCAAAAATACCTAAAACCATGAATAACCATAATAATCCAAGAAATTCCCTAAAAATCACTAAAAACTGAAAAATCCTAAAAACCTTGAAAACCGCTAATAAAACCATAAAAACCTAATAACATTTCAAACCCCTAAAATCCATAATCCCACTAAAAACCATTAAAATATGAAAATCCTATAAAATCCATAAACACCTCTAAAAAATATAAAAACCCTTAAAACACCTAAAAAGATAAAAAATTATCAAAAGCATTAAAAACCTAAAAACTCAGAAAACACATAAAACCCAAAAAACAATAAAACACCTTAATACTGTAAAACCCCTAGAACTCCCAAAAAACCCAAAAAACCATAGAAACCGTAAAAAAATCCCTAAAAATAGCTAAAAATGTAAAAAACAAAAAAACCCAGAAAACCCCTATGAGAACCTAAAATCCATAAAAACAATTAAATACCATAAAAAACCAAAAAACCCTAAAAACTATAAAAACCAAAAACATTCACAAAAAACCAAAGAACCCTAAAAAACAAAAAAAATCCAAAAAATCCCTAAAGATTCCTAAAAATATAAAAAACCCTAAACACCCTGAAATACTCCAAATAAATCCTTAAAACCAAAAAACGCTTAAAAACCCAACAACCCTAATATCGCTAAAAAATCTTTATACCCCGTAAAAGGACATAAAAACACTTAAACCCCTAAAACCCTTAAAAACCCCAAAACCCATAAAAATCATAAAAAACCACAACAAATTCTAAAAGCCCTTTTAAACCCCTAAAATGTTAAAAAAACTCTAAAAACCATAAGACTACTAAAGAACTAAAAAAACCCAAAATAATCCATAAAACCCTAAAACTCCTAAAAACCTTAAAAACCCTTAAAATAACTAAAAACCCTAAAACACCATAAAAACGAAAAAATTACCTAAAAATCCCTAATAACATATAAAACACAAAAACCTAGAAAATCCATATGAAAACCATAAATACCTAAAAACACTTAAAAACCATAAACACATAAAACCCTCTAAAATCCTCTAAAAACCCCCAAAACCATTAAAATCTAAAAAAACCTAAAAAACCTAAGAACCATAATACAGCTAAAAATCCATAAAAAAATTAAAAAAACAAAAAACAAAAATAAAAAAAATCATTAAAAATATAAAAACACATAAATCCCCAAAAAACATGAAAACACTAAAACCCCATAAAACCTATAAAAGAAGCAAATAACACAAACATCCCTCTAAATCCCATAAAAAATAAATAACATAAAACTAATAAAATCCCCTAAAACCCATATAAATCTAAAAATGCACTAAAAACAATAAAACCCTACAAAACCATAAAAATGTGAAAGACACTAAAAACCCTAAAAACCCTAAAAACTCAAAAAAAACCTAAAATGCAAAAAATAATAATAAACCCCCTAAGAAACATAAAAACCCAGAAACCCTAAAAATAATCAAAATCCCGAAAACCGCAAAGAACCATAAAATCCTAAAATTCCTTAAAAATCCCAAAAAATGTAAAAAACCATAAAACCATGAAGACCCCTAAAAACCTAAAAACCTACAAACACTTAAAACCCCGAACAACCATAAATCTATAAAAACCCATAAAAACAAATAAAAAACCTAAAACCCCTCAAAATAAATAAGAACCCTTAAAACCATAAAAATCATACAAAATACCTAAAACTAAAAAATCTCTAAATCCCTTAAACCCCTAAGACAACCATAAAACCCCAAAACACATAAACCCATTAAAAAAATAAAAAACATAAAAACCCCTAATAAACCCAAAAAAGACAGTGATAACCCCTAAAAACCCAAAAAAACCTAAAACCCCCCAATACCAATGAAAACCCTAAAAACACTAAAAACTATAAAAAAACTCTAATAATACTAGAAGCCCCAAAAAATAAAAAACTCTAATACCAAAACAAAATGTAAAAAACCATTCAAAATCCATAAAATCCCTAAAATCCCATTAAATCCTAAAAATGCACTAAAAATCCATAAAATATAAAAAATTATAAAACCCCTAAAAACCCATAATAAAACCTTAACGGCCAAAAAACACTTAAATCTCCTAAAACACAAAAATATCTAATAACCCTAAAAATCATCAAAATCCATAAAACCCCACAAAAACCATAAAATCCTTAAAAATACTTAAAAATCCAATGAAATGTGAAAATCCTAAAATTATTAAATCCCTAAAGAAAACCTTATTAACCTAAAAACACATAAAACCCCTCAAAAAATAAATAATTTTATAACCCTAAAAATACAATAAATAACCAAAACCTACAAAAACCCTATAAAACCCCATAAAACCTTAAAAACGTACAACTAAATAAGAACAATGAAAACCACTAAAAATTCTAAAAACTCATTAAACGCCAATTTTTTTAAATAACAATAAAACCACAAAAAACCCCTAAACACTCTTAAAACCCCTTCAAACAGAAAAAACCATAAAAACCCAAAAAAACTAAAACCCCTAAAACCCCCAAAACCACTCAAAATATGAAAAATTCTAAAAAAAACCAAAATAATTCCATAAAATTCATTAAAAATAAAAAAAATAAAAACCCCAATAAAACATAAAAACTCAAAATAACGTTAAAACCCTAAAATCCTAAAAATGAAAAAAACACTAAAAGACCATAAAATCACTAAACCACTAAAGACCACAAAAAAACTTAAAAAACCTAAAAAAACAAAAAACCCAAAAAACCTCTAAAAACTCTAAAAATACTTTAAACCTTTAAAAAGTTAAAAATATATTAAACCCTTCAAACCCCAAAAAATCTCATAAAATCCATAAAATCCCAAAAGGCTATGAAAACTGTAAAAACCCCTAAAACCCTTGAAAATCCCAAAAAATATAAAATCCTAGCGTATATCTTAAAATCCATAAAAATATAGAAAACCATAGAACTCTAAAAAACCCTAATAAAAAATTAAAATCATAAAATCAAAAAACACCTAAAAACATAAAAATGCCAAAATACCAAAAAACCCAAAAAACCCATAAAACCCCAAAATCCCCAAAAAAAACCCCAAAATCCATAAGACCCTAAAAACTATAAAAATCCTTTAAATTCTTTAAAAATCCCAAAAATTATTAAAATCCCAAAAAACCTTAAAAACCCTAAAAACCTAAATAAAAACATAAAAAATCCAAAAAGCAATTAAAGCCCTAAAAATCCTGAAAAAACACCAAAAACCCCAAAATCCAGAAAAACAGTAAAACCCTAATAACCCTTAATGACCATCAAAACTGCATAAAACCATAAAACCCCTAAAAACCCATAAAAACCCTAATGACCAACTAAAAACTATAAAAACCCTTTAAACCCATGAAAAAATAAAAAACACTAAAAAACCATAAAAACCATAAAAACTCATAAAAACACAAAAAACAGAAAAAATCCATAAAACCCTAAAAAACCCTACCACCCTCAAAATCCATAAATACTCTAAAACCCATAAAAATCAAACACATCAATAAAAAACACAAAAAACATAAAAAACACTAAAAACCTTGAAAAAATTAAGAAAACCATAAAAACCAAAAAACACATAAATCTAAAAAAAATACCAAAAAATTTTCAAAAACCCTAGACAACTCTAAAAGCCCTAAAAACCATAAAAATCTTAAACATTCTTAAAACCCCTAAAAGGCCTTTAAAATCCAAATAAATCCCTAAAATCCATAAAACCATAAAAAACTCAAAAAGACCAAAAATCCTAAGAAGATATTTAAAACATGAAACAACTTAAAACCTCTAAAAAATCTAAAAAACTCTATAAACCCTAAAAACCCATGAAAAGTCCATAACAACCCTTGAAAACAATAAAAACCCCTAAATAATTTAAAAAAATAGAACCCATAAATACCTAAAATACATTAAATCCTCTAAAAACCCTTTAATCGACAAAAGATGTTAAAAAGTACAAAAAATATTAAAACCTTGTAAACTAATAAAATATAAAAACCCACAAAAATTAAAAAACACAAAAAAACCGAAAAAATCAAAAATCCTCAAAATCTCTAAAACACATAACACCCATAAAATTCCAAAAAAGAAATATAAATTCCTAAAAACATAAAATAAAATAAATTAAAAAACCTGAAAACCTCAATGAAAAAATTAAAATCCAATAAACACATAAAATTGGTAAAACCACTAATAACCCGAAAAAAAATCACAAACAACCATAAAAACCATAAAAATAAAAAAAAATCCCTAAAAATATGGAATAAAATTAAAACCATAAAAACCCTGATAACCCATAAGAAATCATTAGAAACCTGAAAACCTTTAAAACCCAAAAAAACCTAAACAATATAGAATCCCTAAAAACAACTAAAGGACCATAAAACCTCTAAACCTCATAAAATCCCCTTAAACCTGAAAAAACAATAAAAACCCCTAAAAAAATTAAAAACCACAATAAATTGAAGAATACTCTTAGACCCCTAAAAGTGTAAATAAATTATAAAAAACCATAAAACCCATAAAAATATAAAAAAGCACTAAAAATACAAAAAATCCATTTAAATCCTAAAAACCCTAAAAACGAAAAATATCCCCAAATTCTATAAAAACCTAATAGACTATAAAAATCATATAAAATCCCAAAAAATCTCTAAATATTTAAAAAACCTAAAAACTAGAAAAATCATAAAAAACCATAAAACCTATAAACACCTAAAAAACATAAAAACCAAAAAAAATATTAAACCTTAAACCCTAAAAACCCTGAAACCCTGAAAGAAGATGTCGTGGGATGATGACACATTATACAAGCACCTTCTCATGGGTCAAGAAAAAGGGGAAAAGGTAAAAATGAAAGCAACACCTCTGATTGCCAACACCAGCCCCGTGAGAAGGGAAAATCCTGTTATTTGATTCAGATCCTCTTTTGGATCTTCCAGGGGATTGGGAATCCTCCCACTGCCTAATCCCTTAGGAATTTACTCACTTCCCAGAGGCCTATGATTATTGGTATTGCTGATCCAATGATCTCATTCGATAACTGGATGGGTTTAAACTAGAGTATCCTCAGTTACTCATGTGTAGCCAAGACTACTAACGAGAATGGTCTGGACATCTTATTGGTACTAAAGCATGATGACATCTAGTTGACATATGTGGACGTGAGCACCAAGGTAATCACCTTGTCTGCTATATACAATACTACCCCTCTATCCATGTCCTTTGTGTATGCATCTTGCTCATCCATAAGGAGGAAATCCCTATGGGAAAAACCGATTACCCTAAATGGGCTCATCGAGAACTACTAGATTGTGATTGGAGATTTCAACATTGTGTTGTGCCCGGATGAGAGGATTGTTCCCAACTTCTCTCTCTCAGATACTGAGGACTTCTCCTTCTTCCTTGATACTTGTGATCTCACAGATGTTCCTGTCTCGGGATCCTCCTTCACTTGGGGGTGCTCCACTGTTAATGGACGGCAGGCCAGCAATCCGGACAGGTGCATTTATAGGATTAGTGGTGGATGTACTCCCTTTTATGTCTCGGGCTTTACTCTCCCCAAATTTCACTCAGTTCATAACCCCTTGATTGTTGAATGTTCCATGGGCCCTCCAAGGTTATCACCTCTGTCATTCAAGTTCAATAATTCCTAGATCACAGTCCCTGGATGTAGGGAAGTTGTGACCAATGGCTGGAATGAAGACATCTATGGCAGTCACTACTACATATTGGTCTCTAGGTTAAAAAAAAATCAAAGACTCACTCAAGGAATAGAGGAGAAACTGCTTATCTGGTCTGGATGATGATATTTGGGCTGTGGAGCAACAACTCTCCTCCCACCAGAATTATAATCATCACTTTCTCGAGCCCTCTCGTGAGGAGTTTCAGCTCCATTTCAGGCTAGATGATCTTCTGGCTCTCAAAGAAATGCTCACCAAAAAGAAGTTCAACATTATATGGCTCAACGACGGAGATCGCAAAACGAAATTCTTCCACCGGCTACATAGGAAGAAAAAATTTAAAATGTGTTTAAAAGAAGTTTGTATCTCAGGAACTACTTCACCATGGAGGATGAGATCTCCACTATTATTATCAATCACTTCCAAGCGCTTTACACAGATGATGGTGGGGAATACACCCTCCCTTTGATGGAATCCATCCTGCCGTAAAAACCCTTAGACCCCTAAAAAACACATAAAAATATTAAAAAACCTAAAATCATAGAAACCCCTAAAACCATAAAAACCCTCAGACCCCTAAAAACTATAAATACTAATAAAAACAATAAAAAAACATTTAACAAATAAAAATGTTAAAAAACTCTAAAAACCTACAAAACCATATTAACTCAAAAAAACTCTAAAATCCAAAAAAACCAAAAACCCCAAACCCTTCAAATTCTTTAAAATCCCTTAAAAACATAAAACACTAAAAGGAACCTAAAAATTCCTAAAAATGTAAAACCTCATCAAAATCCCAAAAAAACCCCAGAAAACATTAAAACCCTAAAAACACTTAAAACCCCTAAAAACCTAAAAACACTAAAAATAAAAAAAACCAAAAAATCTAAAAAAAACATCAAAATCCATAATATCTCTAAAAAACATAAAATTCGTAAAAAATCATTAAAATCCCTAAAAAAATAAAAACCTTGAAAACCACAAAGAAAACATTAAAAACATTGAAACAATTAAAACCTGTAAAAATCTAAAACATTAAAAACATAAAAACATTTAAAAACCATAAAAACCTTTAAAAAACTAAAAATCCTAAAAACCACTTACTATCCCTAAAACCCTCAAAAAACCTAAAACCCATTAAACCCCAAGAAGCCTTAAAACCCCCTGAAAACCCCTAAAAATATAAAAACCTCTAAAAACCATAAAATCACTTTCAACCCATAAAAATGCGAAAACTCTAGAAACCCAGAAAACCCTAAAAAACTAAAAAAACCCTAACCCCCCCAGTATAAATCCCCTAAAAACTCTAAAATACCAAAAATTACCTTAAATTACAAAAGAAACAAAAAATTCATAAAAATAAATAAAAAAAAACCATGAAAACTGTGAAGAACACTTGAAGCCCTTAAAAACCTAAAAACACTAAAAACCCAAAAAAACCATAATAATTTATAAAAACCATAAAAACTATCAAAACCAAAAAAAACCCCAAAAAACATAAAGATCCAAAAAACACTAAATTACATAAAATGTAAAAAACTATAAAAACATTGAATAACCATAAGAAACCTTGGAAACAAAAAAAATCTTAAAACCCCTAAAACCTAAAAAAACTGAAAACCTTAAAATCCCAATAAACCATACAACTATAAAACCCTTAAAAAAATCAAAACCCCCAAAATCAATAAAATCCTACTAAAGAATCTAAAATACCTTTAAACCTATAAAAACATTAAAAAATCTAAAAAAACCTTATAAACATTAAAACCCCAAAAAACCAAAAAAACCCAAAATCCCAAATAAAACCCTATAACCCCTCAAAATCCCAAAAAACCATAAAAATGTAACAATAAAAAAAGATACAGAAAACTGCCTAAAAATAGAAAAAAATCTAGAAACCATGAAAACCCAAATAAAACCATAAAAACCTAAAAACACCATAAACCCCTAGATGTAGAAAAATGATTAAAACAAAAAAAAAACCCCAAAAACCCTTAAAACCCTAAAACCCTAAAACTGCTAAAATCCATAAAAATTCTAAAAATCCCTAAAAATTTCTAAAAACATAAAAAATCATAAAACCTAACCCCCCCCAAGAAAACCTTAAAACCCCCAAAACACATAAAACTACTAAAAACCCGATATTTTAAAAAGCCTTAAAAATCCTAAAAACCATAAGAACCCATAAAAACAAAAAAAATTAAAAACCCATAACCCCCTCCCAGACTAACTAAAACTGTAAACACCATTTAAAACCCTAAAAACATTAAATAAATCTAAAATCCTTAAAACTCAAACAAAATCAAGTAACCTTAAAACCATAAAAACCACCAAAACCCCTAGAAATCCCAAACCCCCCCCTAAATGCATAAAGATATTAAAAATACCCTAAAAATCCAAAACCACTCAAATTCCAAAAAATAAATAAAACTATATAAATCCTAAAAAGATCCCCCAAAGTCAATAAAAATGTAAAAAACCAAAAAAATTATGAAAACACTAATTGAGATCCTTAAAAACCAAAAATCACATAAAACCACTAAAAACCTAAAAAAAAGGGACCCTAAAAATTTAAAACACCTAAAAACCATAAAACCCATAAAACCCTAAAAAAATAATAAAAACCCATAAATAAAATAAAAACCAACAAATACTCTAAAATCCCATTAAACACATATAAATGTTAAAAACTATAAAAAATAGTAAAACCCTAAAAATTAAAAAACCCCATAAAAACCAAAAAATAGAGGAACCCTAGAACCCCCCCAAAATCCCCAAAAACCCTAAAAAATAAAATTTGAAAAACCAAAAAAAATTCCTAAAAATTTAAAAAATAAAAAAAACCCTAAAGAATGCTAAAAAATTCAACAAAAAAAATATAAAACCCATAAAAATCAAAACGCTAAAAAACCTAAAAATCCAATAAAACCTAAAAACCCAAAAAACCCTAAGATCCTTCAAAATCCCTAAAATTCCTAAAATCCATAAAAATCCTAAAAAACCCAAAATTTCTTTAATAACATAAAAAACCCTATAACCACGAATGCACTTAGGAGAAATTTAAAAATCTAAAAACACAGAAAAACTCTAAAAAACAAAAAACAAAAAAACACTAAAAACCATAAAAGTCCCTAAAATTCGTAAAACAATCGAAAATCATAAAATCCCTAAATCATAAAACACCGTAAAATCCCGTAAAACTAATAAAAACACTAAAACACATTTAAATCCCTAAAATGTTACAAAACTATAAAAACCCATAAAATCCCAACAACTAAAAAAACTAAAAACACAAAAATCCATACCCCCCTCAAAATCCTTACAAACACTAAGAACCTTAAAAATCGTAAATAAGACCTCAAAATCCGAAAAAATGGAAAAATAATAAAAAACCTAAAGACACTAAGAAAAATATAAAAGCCTAAAACACCTCAATCCCCTAAAACCCAAAATACACTAGAACCACTAACAAATCTTAAATGCCCACAGAATCCCTAAAAACCATAAAAACTGTTAAAATCCAAAATAATCCATACCAATCCCTAATAAAAGTAAAAATACCTCTATACCCTCAAATAATATACTAAAACAATAAAACCTAGATACACATAAAACCCCTAAAAACCAAACAAACACTTGAAAACATAAAAACCCTAAAATCCCCTAAAAACCATAAAACCTTGGGAAAACCTTAAAAATCCTAAAAACCCATAAAACCCCTAAACCCACTAAAAATGAAAAAACCGTTTAAACAGCTAAAAAAATATAAAAATATACATAAATTTAGAATGAGTAAAAACACAAGGAAAACTAAAACATAAATAAAACCATAAAACCCCTAAAAACCTACGAATCCATAAAACCCCTCAAAGTACCTAACAACCATAAAACCCATAAAAATTATCAAAAAACCCAAGAGATCACAAAAAACATTAAAACCCCTGAAACCAAGAAAACCACTTAGAAATCCCTAAAAAACTAAAAATAGTCCAAACACCTAAAAAATCATAAAAATATAAAAACCCTAAAAAAACTAAAAACTCGTAAAACACTTATAATCTCTAAATTCCATAAAAATCCAAAAAAATCCATAATAATCCATGAAAACATAAAATACATGGGAATCCCTAATAAATTCAAAAGGTCCAAAAGTGCACTTAAAACGCATAAAATCCTAAAAATGCTAATAACACTAAAAATAATAAAGTAACCTCAAAAACCCCTAATCCCTATAAAAACCATAAGAACCCATAAAAACCCCAAAAATCAACTAAAACTCTAAATCCAATTTTAAACATTAAATATATTAAAACTCTAAAAAACTTTAAAATCTATAAAAATTTCAAACAAACCATAAAGTCAAAAACCCCCCTTAAAACCCCTAAAATCCATAAAACGCTAAAACCCCCAAAAATACCTAAAACCATGAATAACCATAATAATCCAAGAAATTCCCTAAAAATCACTAAAAACTGAAAAATCCTAAAAACCTTGAAAACCGCTAATAAAACCATGAAAACCTAATAACATTTCAAACCCCTAAAATCCATAATCCCACTAAAAACCATTAAAATATGAAAATCCTATAAAATCCATAAAGACCTCTAAAAAATATAAAAACCCTTAAAACACCTAAAAAGTTAAAAAATTATCAAAAGCATTAAAAACCTAAAAACTCAGAAAACACATAAAACCCAAAAAACAATAAAACACCTTAATACTGTAAAACCCCTAGAACTCCCAAAAAACCCAAAAAACCATAGAAACCGTAAAAAAATCCCTAAAAATAGCTAAAAATGTAAAAAACAAAAAAACCCAGAAAACCCCTATGAGAACCTAAAATCCATAAAACAATTAAATACCATAAAAAACCAAAAAACCCTAAAAACTATAAAAACCAAAAACTTTCACAAAAAACCAAAGAAACCTAAAAAACAAAAAAAATCCAAAAAATCCCTAAAGATTCCTAAAAATATAAAAAACCCTAAACACCCTGAAATACTCCAAATAAATCCTTAAAACCAAAAAACGCTTAAAAACCCAACAACCCTAATATCGCTAAAAAATCATTAAACCCCGTAAAAGGACATAAAAACACTTAAACCCCTAAAACCCTTAAAAACCCCAAAACCCATAAAAATCATAAAAAACCACAACAAATTCTAAAATCCCTTTTAAACCCCTAAAATGTTAAAAAAACTCTAAAAACCATAAGACTACTAAAGAACTAAAAAAACCCAAAATAATCCATAAAACCCTAAAACTCCTAAAAACCTTAAAAACCCTTAAAATAACTAAAAACCCTAGAACACCATAAAATCCAAAAAAATACCTAAAAATCCCTAATAACATATAAAACACAAAAACCTAGAAAATCCATATGAAAACCATAAATACCTAAAAACACTTAAAAACCATAAACACATAAAACCCTCTAAAATCCTCTAAAAACCCCCAAAACCATTAAAATCTAAAAAAACCTAAAAAACCTAAGAACCATAATACAGCTAAAAATCCATTAAAACATAAAAAAACAAAAAACAAAAATAAAAAAAATCATTAAAAATATAAAAACACATAAATCCCCAAAAAACATGAAAACACTAAAACCCCATAAAACCTATAAAAGAAGCAAATAACACTAACATCCCCTTAAATCCCATAAAAAATAAATAACATAAAACTAATAAAATCCCCTAAAACCCATATAAATCTAAAAATGCACTAAAAACAATAAAACCCTACAAAACCATAAAAATGTGAAAGACACTAAAAAACCCTAAAAACACTAAAAACTCAAAAAAAACCTAAAATGCAAAAAATAATAATAAACCCCCTAAGAAACATAAAAACCCAGAAACCCTAAAAATAATCAAAATCCCGAAAACCGCAAAGAACCATAAAATCCTAAAATTCCTTAAAAATCCCAAAAAATGTAAAAAACCATAAAACCATGAAGACCCCTAAAAACCTAAAAACCTACAAACACTTAAAACCCCGAACAACCATAAATCTATAAAAACCCATAAAAACAAATAAAAAACCTAAAACCCCTCAAAATAAATAAGAACCCTTAAAACCATAAAAATCATACAAAATACCTAAAACTAAAAAATCTCTAAATCCCTTAAACCCCTAAGACAACCATAAAACCCCAAAACACATAAACCCATTAAAAAAATAAAAAACATAAAAACCCCTAATAAACCCAAAAAAAGACAGTGATAACCCCTAAAAACCCAAAAAAACCTAAAACCCCCCAATACCAATGAAAACCCTAAAAACACTAAAAACTATAAAAAAACTCTAATAATACTAGAAGCCCCAAAAAATAAAAAACTCTAAAACCAAAACAAAATGAAAAAAACCATTCAAAATCCATAAAATCCCTAAAATCCCATTAAATCCTAAAAATGCACTAAAAATCCATAAAATATAAAAAATTATAAAACCCCTAAAAACCCATAATAAAACCTTAACGACCAAAAAACACTTAAATCTCCTAAAAACACAAAAATATCTAATAACCCTAAAAAACATCAAAATCCATAAAACCCCACAAAAACCATAAAATCCTTAAAAATACTTAAAAATCCAATGAAATGTGAAAATCCTAAAATTATTAAATCCCTAAAGAAAACCTTATTAACCTAAAAACACATAAAACCCCTCAAAAAATAAATAATTTTATAACCCTAAAAATACAATAAATAACCAAAACCTACAAAAACCCTATAAAACCCCATAAAACCTTAAAAACGTACAACTAAATAAGAACAATGAAAACCACTAAAAATTCTAAAAACTCATTAAACGCCAATTTTTTTAAATAACAATAAAACCAAAAAAAACCCCTAAAAACTCTTAAAACCCCTTCAAACAGAAAAAACCATAAAAACCCAAAAAAACTAAAACCCCTAAAACCCCCAAAACCACTCAAAATATGAAAAATTCTAAAAAGAAAAACCAAAATAATTCCATAAAATTCATTAAAAATAAAAAAATAAAAACCCCAATAAAACATAAAAACTCAAAATAACTTTAAAACACTAAAATCCTAAAACTTAAAAAAACACTAAAAGACCATAAAATCACTAAATCACTAAAGACCACAAAAAACTTAAAAAACATAAAAAAACAAAAAACCCAAAAAACCTCTAAAAACTCTAAAAATACTTTAAACCTTTGAAAAGTTAAAAATATATTAAACCCTTCAAACCCCAAAAAATCTCATAAAATCCATAAAAGCCCAAAAGGCTATGAAAACTGTAAAAACCCATAAAACCCTTGAAAATCCCAAAAAATATAAAATCCTAGCGTATATCTTAAAATCCATAAAAATATAGAAAACCATAGAACTCTGAAAAACCCTAATAAAAAATTAAAATCATAAAATCAAAAAACACCTAAAAACATAAAAATGCCAAAATACCAAAAAACCCATAAAACCCCAAAATCCCCAAAAAACCCCAAAATCCATAAGACCATAAAAACTATAAAAATCCTTTAAATTCCTTAAAAATCCCAAAAATTATTAAAATCCCAAAAAACCTTAAAAACCCTAAAAACCGAAATAAAAACATAAAAAATCCAAAAAGAAATTAAAGCCCTAAAAATCCTGAAAAAACACCAAAAACCCCAAAATCCAGAAAAACAGTAAAACCCAAATAACCCTTAATGACCATCAAAACTGCATAAAACCATAAAACCCCTAAAAACCCATAAAAACCCTAATGACCAACTAAAAACTATAAAAACCCTTTAAACCCATGAAAAAATAAAAAACACTAAAAAACCATAAATACCATAAAAACTCATAAAAACACAAAAAACAGAAAAAATCCATAAAACCCTAAAAAACCCTACCACCCTCAAAATCCATAAATACTCTAAAACCCATAAAAATCAAACACAGCAATAAAAAACACAAAAAACATAAAAAACACTAAAAACCTTGAAAAAATTAAGAAAACCATAAAAACCAAAAAACACATAAATCCAAAAAAAATACCAAAAAATTTTCAAAAACCCTAGACAACTCTAAAAGCCCTAAAAACCATAAAAATCTTAAACATTCTTAAAACCCCTAAAAGGCCTTTAAAATCCAAATAAATCCCTAAAATCCATAAAACCATAAAAAACTCAAAAAGACCAAAAATCCTAAGAAGATATTTAAAACATGAAACCACTTAAAACCTCTAAAAAATCTAAAAAACTCTATAAACCCTAAAAACCCATGAAAAGTCCATAACAACCCTTGAAAACAATAAAAACCCCTAAATAATTTAAAAAAATAGAACCCATAAATACCTAAAATACATTAAATCCTCTAAAAACCCTTTAATCGACAAAAGATGTTAAAAAGTACAAAAAATATTAAAACCTTGTAAACTAATAAAATATAAAAACCCACAAAAATTAAAAAACACAAAAAAAACCTAAAAAATCAAAAATCCTCAAAATCTATAAAACCCATAACACCCATAAAATTCCAAAAAAGAAATATAAATTCCTAAAAACATAAAATAAAATAAATTAAAAAACCTGAAAACCTCAATGAAAAAATTAAAATCCAATAAACACATAAAATTGGTAAACCCACTAATAACACGAAAAAAAATCACAAACAACCATAAAAACCATAAAAATAATAAAAAATCCCTAAAAATATGGAATAAAATTAAAACCATAAAAACCCTGATAACCCATAAGAAATCATTAGAAACCTGAAAACCTTTAAAACCCAAAAAACCTAAACAATATAGAATCCCTAAAAACAACTAAAGGACCACAAAACCTCTAAACCTCATAAAATCCCCTTAAACCTGAAAAAACAATAAAAACCCCTAAAAACATTAAAAACCACAATAAATTGTAGAATACTCTTAGACCCCTAAAAGTGTAAATAAATTATAAAAAACCATAAAACCCATAAAAATATAAAAAAGCACTAAAAATACAAAAAATCCATTTAAATCCTAAAAACCCTAAAAACGAAAAATATCCCCAAATTCTATAAAAACCTAATAGACTGTAAAAATCATATAAAATCCCAAAAAATCTCTAAATATTTAAAAAACCTAAAAACTAGAAAAATCATA
This sequence comes from Viscum album, assembly GCA_963277665.1. NCBI lineage: Eukaryota > Viridiplantae > Streptophyta > Magnoliopsida > Santalales > Viscaceae > Viscum > Viscum album. The sequence continues at coordinate 1,960,868,072 of OY728127.1, forward strand.
AAAAACCCTAAAACCTATAAACACCTAAAAAACATAAAAACCAAAAAAAATATTAAACCTTAAACCCTAAAAACCCTGAAACCCTGAAAGAAGATGTCGTGGGATGATGACACATTATACAAGCTCCTTCTCATGGGTCAAGAAAAAGGGGGAAAGGTAAAAATGAAAGCAACACCTCTGATTTCCAACACCAGCCCCGTGAGAAGGGAAAATCCTGTTATTTGATTCAGATCCTCTTTTGGATCTTCCAGGGGATTGGGAATCCTCCCACTTCCTAATCCCTTAAGAATTTACTCACTTCCCAGAGGCCTATGATTATTGGTATTGCTGATCCAATGATCTCATTCGATAACTGGATGGGTTTAAACTAGAGTATCCTCAGTTACTCATGTGTAGCCAAGACTACTAACGAGAATGGTCTGGACATCTTATTGGTACTAAAGCATGATGACATCTAGTTGACATATGTGGACGTGAGCACCAAGGTAATCACCTTGTCTGCTATATACAATACTACCCCTCTATCCATGTCCTTTGTGTATGCATCTTGCTCATCCATAAGGAGGAAATCCTTATGGGAAAAACCGATTACCCTAAATGGGCTCATCGAGAACTACTAGATTGTGATTGGAGATTTCAACATTGTGTTGTGCCCGGATGAGAGGATTGTTCCCAACTTCTCTCTCTCAGATACTGAGGACTTCTCCTTCTTCCTTGATACTTCTGATCTCACAGATGTTCCTGTCTCTGGATCCTCCTTCACTTGGGGGTGCTCCACTGTTAATGGATGGCATGGCAGCAATCCGGACAGGTGCATTTATAGGATTAGTGGTGGATGTACTCCCTTTGATGTCTCGGGCTTTACTCTCCCCAAATTTCACTCAGTTCATAACCCCTTGATTGTTGAATGTTCCATGGGCCCTCCAAGGTTATCACCTCTATCATTCAAGTTCAATAATTCCTAGATCACAGTCCCTGGATGTAGGGAAGTTGTGACCAATGGCTGGAATGAAGACATCTATGGCAGTCACTACTACATATTGGTCTCTAGGTTAAAAAAAAATCAAAGACTCACTCAAGGAATAGAGGAGAAACTTCTTATCTGGTCTGGATGATGATATTCGGGCTGCGGAGCAACAACTCTCCTCCCACCAGAATTATAATCATCACTTGCCCCAGCCCTCTCGTGAGGAGTTTCAGCTCCATTTCAGACTAGATGATCTTCTGGCTCTCAAAGAAATGCTCACCAAAAAGAAGTTCAACATTATATGGCTCAACGACGGAGATCGCAAAACGAAAATCTTCCACCGGCTACATAGGAAGAAAAAAGTTAAAATGTGTTTAAAAGAAGTTTGTATCTCAGGCACTACTTCACCATGGAGGATGAGATCTCCACTATTATTATCAATCACTTACAAGCGCTTTACACAGATGATGGTGGGGAATACACCCTCCCTTTGATGGAATCCATCCTGCCGTAAAAACCCTTAGACCCCTAAAAAACACATAAAAATATTAAAAAACCTAAAATCATAGAAACCCCTAAAACCATAAAAACCCTCAGACCCCTAAAAAATATAAATACTAATAAAAACAATAAAAAAACTTTTAACAAATAAAAATGTTAAAAAACTTTAAAACCCTACAAAACCATATTAACTCAAAAAAACTCTAAAATCCAAAAAAACCAAAATACCCCAAACCCTTCAAATTCATTAAAATCCCTTAAAAACATAAAACACTAAAAGGAACCTAAAAATTCCTAAAAATGTAAAACCTCATCAAAATCCCAAAAAAACCCAGAAAACATTAAAACCCTAAAAACACTTAAAACCCCTAAAAACCTAAAAACAGTAAAAATAAAAAAACCAAAAAATCTAAAAAAACATCAAAATCCATAATATCTCTAAAAAACATAAAATTCCTAAAAAATCATTAAAATACCTAAAAAAATAAAAACCTTGAAAACCACAAAGAAAACATTAAAAACATTGAAACAATTAAAACCTGTAAAAATCTAAAACATTAAAAACATAAAAACATTTAAAAACCATAAAAACCTTTAAAAAACTAAAAATCCTAAAAACCACTAACTATCCCTAAAACCCTCAAAAAATCTAAAACCCATTAAACCCCAAGAATCCTTAAAACCCCCTGAAAACCCCTAAAAATATAAAAACCACTAAAAACCCTAAAATCACTTTCAACCCATAAAAATACGAAAACTCTAGAAACCCAGAAAACCCTAAAAAACTAAAAAAACCCTAACCCCCCCCAGTATAAATCCCCTAAAAACTCTAAAATACCAAAAATTACCTTAAATTACAAAAGAAACAAAAAATTCATAAAAATAAATAAAAAAAATAAAAACCATGAAAACTGTGAAGAACACTTGAAGCCCTTAAAATCCTAAAAACACTAAAAACCCAAAAAAACCATAATAATTTATAAAAACCATAAAAACTGTCAAAACCAAAAAAACCCCAAAAAACATAAAGATCCAAAAAACACTAAATTACATAAAATGTAAAAAACTATAAAAACATTGAATAACCATAAGAAACCTTGGAAACAAAAAAAATCTTAAAACCCCTAAAACCTAAAAAAACTGAAAACCTTAAAATCCCAAAAAACCATACAACTATAAAACGCTTAAAAAAATCAAAACCCCCAAAATCAATAAAATCCCACTAAAGAATCTAAAATACCTTTAAACCTATAAAAACATTAAAAAATCTAAAAAAACCTTATAAACATTAAAACCCCAAAAAACCAAAAAAAACCCAAAATCCCAAATAAAACCCTATAACCCCTCAAAATCCCAAAAAACCATAAAAATGTAACAATAAAAAAAGATACAGAAAATTGCCTAAAAATAGAAAAAAATCTAGAAACCATGAAAACCCAAATAAAACCTTAAAAACCTAAAAACAACATAAACCCCTAGATGTAGAAAAATGATTAAAACACAAAAAAAAACATAAAAACCCCAAAAACCCTTAAAACCCTAAAACCCTAAAACTGCTAAAATCCATAAAAATTCTAAAAATCCCTAAAAATTTCTAAAAACATAAAAAATCATAAAACCTAACCCCCCCAAGAAAACCTTAAAACCCCCAAAACACATAAAACTACTAAAAACCCGATATTTTAAAAAGCCTTAAAAATCCTAAAAACCATAAGAACCCATAAAAACAAAAAAAATTAAAAACCCATAACCCCCTCCCAGACTAACTAAAACTGTAAACACCATTTAAAACCCTAAAAACATTAAATAAATCTAAAATCCTTAAAACTCAAACAAAATCAAGTAACCTTAAAACCATAAAAACCACCAAAACCCCTAGAAATCCCAAACCCCCCCTAAATGCATAAAGATATTAAAAATACCCTAAAAATCCAAAATAACATAAAAACCATAAAAACCCTAAAAACCATTATAAAAATGTTTAAAAATTGAAAACACTTAAAAACCCTAAAAACCCGAAAAACCATAAAAACCACTAAAACGTTTAGAAATCCATAAAACACAAAAAAAAATAAAAACATTAAAAACCCCTATAAACTCAAAAAAATGTTAAAAAAATCGAAAAGACCCTAAAAAATAAAAAATCACTAAAACACAAAATACCATAAAACCCTAAAACCCCCCAAAAACACTAAAAACCCTCAAAATATATAAAATATCTAAAAACCCATATAAATCCTAAATAATACCTAAAACACCCTAGAAATGTAAAATAGAATAAATCCCTAAAACCCCAATGATAACATAAAAAACCTAAAAACTCTTAAGACCCTTGAAAACCCCTAAAAACACTAAAAATGCGAAAAACACTCAAAATTTTAAAAAACATGAATAACATAAAAAGTCCTAAAAACCATAAAAATCCATGAACACATAAAACACAAAAAATATATGAAAATCCCCAAAAAAACATCAAAACATAAAAACACTTAAAACCCCCAAAATCCTTAAAAACACTAAAACACCTATGGAGACCCTAAAAACACTATAACCTCTAAAAATAATAAAACCCCCAAAAAATCATAAAAACTATGAAAACTAATAAAAACTCTAAAATTTCACTAAATAATCTAAAACCCTTTATAGCCATACAGATGTAAAAAAACTCTAACAAACTCTAAAACCATAAAAAACATTAAAAACCCTTAAAAACCCAAAAAACGATAAAAACCCTAAAACCCCTCAAAACTATAAAAACCCTCAAATTCCATAAAACCCATAAAACCCATAAACTCATAATAAATCTCTAAATAATCTAAAAACCAAAAAAACCCATGAAAATCCCTAATAAAAGCATAAATACCTAAAAATAATTAAAACACATAAAAAACAAAAAAATGAAAAAACCCTAAAAACCATGAAAATCCCTGAATCACTAAAAACCGTAAAATTCATAAAAAATGTAGAGGAATACCTAAAACCCTAAAAAACCTAAAAACATTGAAAATAAATAAGGAAACCTAAAAATACAGAAAAACCCTAAAACCATAAAAAACCCCTATAACCATAAAAATCTCTAAAATAACCTAAAAACTCTAAAACCCCTAAAAACCATAAAAACTATAAAAACAATAAAATCCTTAAAAATTGAAGATAATAAATACTATAAGAAACCTCTAAACCCCTAAAATGTTTAATATCTCTAAAATATACAAAACCCCTAAGAAAAAAATTAGACCTAAAAACCCAAAAACTCTTAATAAACATAAAAAAGATTAAAAATCCCTAAAAACCATAGAAATCCTCAATTGCAAAAAAAACCCTAGAAATCCTAAAAATACATAGAATCCATAAAAATATAAAAATTTCTTAAAACTATGAAAAACCCCAAAGAAAACCTTAAACCCCCTATAAACCCCTAAAACCCTAAATAAGCTAAAAACCATGAAACCCATAACCCCCCCCCCATTCCTAAAATGTTTAAATAACTATAAGAATAAAAAAATGCCCCCAAAATCCATTGAAAACAAAAACAAAAACCTTAAAAACATTAAGATAAAATTAAAAAAAATAAAAACAATTAAAACGCCTACAAAAACATGATGAAAATGTTGCCTCTCTCTCCTGGTCTCTCCCTCCTGACACAACGACTTATGGGGTTCCCTTATGGAATCCTCTTCTGCAGCTTCATTGATCTCTCCCAGATTTGTGTTGAGGATGGATTTCTATTAGAATGGATTTCTCCCCTGGTGTGATGGTGGAAATCGAGGAGGGTGGTCGATGGTGTTGGTCCTGGTGGTTTGTTTCAGGTTTTGGCGATGATGGATTGGTTTGGATTTTGCTTCATCGTGGGTCGGCTATGTTAGATCTGGATCCTGCTCCTCCTCGAGCATCCTCTTTGTTGCTCCTATGTAGCAGTGATGATGGGTTTCTTGTGGTCTGGGTGAAGTATTTGAGGTAGTTTTTAAAGTCAATGCAGGCGCAATGGATGTTTCACCAATTGGACAGAGGTGTGCTTGGCCTGATCTTCAGCAAGATGCTCTGGTGGCTTCGTTTGAGTGAATTTTGGCCTCGACTTGGTGGCATGTGGGTTTGGCGGGCTTCGCGACTTCTTGGCGATGGCACTTACGACTCTGTGCTTGGATCTGTGCTTCTTGTTTCGACCCGAGGAGGGTCTTGGTAGCTTTTTCGGCTTCTCGATCGGTCATGGTGGCCGATAAAGGTGAATATGCAGGTTTTCTTTTATGGTTCTGATCTCTTGTTCCTGGATCTTGCTGCTGATGAAGGTATGGTCATTCTGTGTTGTGTTCGGTTTGATATGCTTGTATTCATGTTCTTGAATTGTGGATGGTTTGGTTTTGTGTTGCTGTTACTGCTGAATGATGAGCTTTAGGAGTTCTGGATGATTAGGAATGGGTTTAGGCGTGGCGGCTGTTGGTATTTTGCTTCTGATTTTGATGGGATGCTGGAACCAGTCTGGTAAGGAGGAGTTGGTCACTGGATTCTGGGTTGTTATATGATTCTTTCTGGTTGTTGGTTCATTCATAAGTTGCTGCTGTTTTTTGGTCAGGTATTGAGTTGTTGGATGATGACCTACTGGACTTTGACTAATGCTTCCTTTGGTGGTCCTGTGCAGCTGGTGATGGACCTGCCCAATGTGGTGGTACTGGATGATGTATAGTTGGGTGTTTTGTGGCTAGTGGTTCGATTTTGCTGCTGGATTGATGTTTTTGGTGGTTTAATGTTGCCGGTTGCTGGATCTGGTGCTGCTGGGTACCATTTTTTGCTTCGTTGGGAACTGCTGAAAGAGGTGCTGGCTGTCGAAATCTGATGGGCTGGACGTTGGCGCTGCTTGGCTGAGATGTGATGTTACTGATGCTTTGGAGTTGATGAAGTTACTGCATTTGGTGATGGTGATGCTGCTGCTGGATGTTGGTTACTGCTTGGTTGGGACTGCTACTGGATCTTTCTTGTTTGGCTTTGTGTGTTTTTTCTTTTTTGATCTTTCTTTTTTTGGGGTCTTTTGCGTCTTGGGTTTGTAAAGGGTTTTTGGGTGCGGGTTGTTTGACCCCTCCCCTCCATTGTCTACTGAGTCTTTTTTCATAATAAAATTTGGGGGGTCGGGAATAGCCCAATACTCGCATCTTTCTTTCCCTACAAAAACTACAAAATGATTAAAACCATAAAAGACCCGAAATACGCTACACCCCTAAAAATAGAAGAAACAAAACATAACACATAAATACCCAAAAAATCACTAACGACTCTAGTAACTTTTAATTCCCTAAAACATTTAAAAACACTAAAAACCCTTGAAAACCCATAAAAATTTTGAAAACCCCCTAAAACACAAATAAACCCCCATAAAACCCCTAAAACGCCTCAAAATAAATAAAACCCAAATAACAATAAAAATCATAAAATGGCCCAAAAAACCCTAAAAACATAAAAAAGCCTAAAAACCCTAAAAACCTTATAAAAAACATAAAAACCTAAAATCAAATAAACCCTTTAAAATATAAAAAATTATAAACCCCCGAAAACCCCTAAAAATCCTAAAACCCTAAAAACCGTAAACCCCAAAATCATTAAAAACCCAAAAACCCATAAAAACACTAAAACAACTAAAATTATAAAAACACTTTAAACTTGTAAAAACGTAAAAAAATATAAAATCCTTTAAAACTCAAAAAACCCACAAAAACCTAAAACAACCTGAAAACCCCTAAAACCCCTAGTAAAAAACATCAAAATAAATAGAAACCCAAAAAACCCTAAAAATCATAAAAGTCCTAAAATCTCTAAAAACGTAAAAAAATGATAAAAACCCTCTAAAACCATTATAATACCATAAAAACTATAAAACATTTAATACCAAAAAAAACTAAAAAAATTTAAACCCCTAAAAACCCGAATTTTGTTAAAAACCCTAAAAACAATCAAATCCCTAAAATCCCTAAAAATCCTAAAAATAATAAAAAATCCATAAAACTCCTTAAAAATGTAAAAATCCTTAATATCACCGAAAATCCATTAGAAAACAGTGTAAATAATAATACAATTAAAATTGTTAAAAACCTAAAAACACAAAAAAAACACAAAAAGAACCCCAAATGACCCCAAAACCCCAAAACCCACTTAATAATCATAAAAACACTAAGACCATAAAAATAATTAAACTCCATAAAACCCTAAAATCCAATAAAAACAATAAAAACCCTTTAAACCCCTAAAAACATTTTAAAAAATAAAAATCATTAAAACCCAAAAAAACTCACAAAAACTCTAAAACCCAAAAAAAACCTATAAACACTAAAAACATTGAAAACCCTAAAAACCAAAAAAATATATAAAAACCCTGAAAACCATAAAAATCCTAAAAAATCCAACATACTTAAAAAAACCCTAATAACATGAATGAACTAAGAAAACCTTAAAAACCTAAAATTACTGAAAACCATTGAAACCTAAAAAAATTAAAACCTTTTAAAACCACAAAACCCCATAAAACCCACAAATCCCTAAAAACTCTAAAAAACATAAAAATACTAAAAAATTATGAAAATCCATAAAAATGTAAAATCCCTTAAAACCCTAAAAACCCCAAAGAAACCCTTATAATCATAAAAACACTTTAAACCCCTAAAAAACTAAAAAACCCTAAAAACCATCACAAAACCTAAAAGACCATAAATCCATAATAACCCAATTAATACCTAAAAACCACTATAAAATATAAAACAATTTAAAACCCTTAAAATGTAAAAAAAATAAAACATCTTAAAACCTGTGAAATCTTTAATACCCCTAAAACCATAAAAACCCCAGAAAACTCCTAAAATCCCCCAAAACCCATAAAAATACTAAAAAATCCAAAACAATCCAAAAAAATAAAAAAAACCAACAAAATCCTGAAGAACCCATATGAAAACATTAAAAACATAAAACACATAAAATTCCTAAAAACATAAAAACACAAAAAAACCCAAAATCCCTAAAATCCCTAAATTCCTTAAAAAAACCACAAAATCCTTAAAAACCCTAAACAAATAAAAAAGTCATAAAAATCCCTAAAATTACCTAAAATTGTGAAAATACCTAAACATTGTGAAAACCCTAAGGAAACTATAAAAACCTAAAAATATTTTAAACCCATTATAAATTTAAAAAACATTAAAAACCTAAAAGACCGTAAAACCCAAAAAGCCCGTAAAAACCATAAAATCAGTAAAAAACACTAAAAATTTATAAAATCCCCCAAAATAACTACAATCTATTAAAACCCTTTGGACCTACAAAAACATTAAAAAACTCGAAAAACCATAAACCCCTAAAAATCAAGAAACTCCCTGAAAACAAAAAAAACAAAAAAACACCTAAAAACCTAAAAACCATAAACCATTAAAATCAATGAAAACCCAAAAAAAACAATAACTATCCTAAGAGATCAAAAAAACTACCTAAAAATGTAAAAATACCTAAAAACCCTAAAAAATCTTAAAACCCAAAAAAAATTAATACCCTTAAAACCCCTAAAAACTCTGGAAACCATAAATTCGATAAAAGGCCAAAATAATCCAAATTAATCCCTAAAATCCTGACAAACATAAAACCCCTAAAAACCTTAAAACACAATTATAACCTTAAAAACCTAAATTCACTTAAAAACCATAAAAACATAAACATGCTAAAACCCTATAAACCCAAAAACCCAAAACCAATAAACCCCTACAATAGTAAAAACCCCTAGAAACCTATAAGAACCCTAAAATCCCACTAAAAACTATAAAAACCCTTTGACCTCCAAAAAAATAAAGAACATTGAAATCCATAAAAACCCTAAATACCTCAACAAACCCCAAAAAACCATATAACCCATAAAAACCCAAATGAACACTACCCCCCCCCCCCCAAACCATCCAAATCCTTAAAACCTCTAAAAATACATTAATATGTAAAAACCCTATAAATCTTGAAAACCTCTTAGAAAACTTTAAAAACTAAAAACACTTAAAACCCATAAAAACACTAAAACCCACAAAATGCTCACAATCCCTAAAACCCTAAAAATTGTAAACACCTTCAAAATCCATAAACCCCCTAAAATCCCATAGAGATCATAAAAATCCCAAAAAATCCCTGAAAACATAAAACCCAAAAATCTCTAAAACCCCTAAGACAACCTTAAAAACCTAAAACACAATTTAATCGCCTAAAAATCCTAAAAATCTAAAAAAATACTCAAAATAACCTATAATTGTAAAAAAAACAAAAAATCACTAAAATCTTATAAAACCATTAAAACACACTAAAAACAATAAAACCCCATTAGACCCCTAAGAATGATAAAAACTCTAAAAACCCATTAAAACCATAAGAACCCAAAAAACCACTAAAACCTAAAATAACCATAAAACCCCTAAAACCCATAAAATGCCTAAAACCCCTCAAAGTCACTAAAAACCCAATAAAACTATAAAATAATAAAAAAATCACTAAAAATATCAAAAAATGTAAAAGCCCTCAAAAACCTGAAAAACACAAAAAAACATTTAAAACCTAAAGAAATGTAAATACCCATAAAAAACTAAAAATTATAAAAACCCTAAAAATACATAAAAGACCATTAAAAACCTAAAAACACTCAAAATCCCTAAAAATCATAAAAAACCATAAAAATACAAAAAATACATAAAAATACCTAAAGAGGGAAAACCCAAAAAGTCCAGAAACCCCATTAGAAAATCTTAAAATCCTAAAAACACTTAAAGCCCCCCAAAACCTAAAAAACTCAAAATACTAAAAGACCCTAAAACCCATAAAACCCATAAAAACACCTAAAACATTAAGAAACCCTAAAACACATAAAAACCATAAATCCCTAACATCCCAATAAAACACTAAAACCCCTTTAAACCACTATTTTCTTCAAAACTCTAAAAACCAATAAAAACATAAAACTCTTAAAAAATTAAAAAAATACTATAAAAACTATAAAACCCCTAAAACCCTTAAAAACCTCATAATCCCTAAAAACAAAAAAAATCCTAAAATCCTAAAAATCCTTCAAATCCCTAAAATCCTAAAAACCCTAAAAACCTTGAAAACCCATAAAAACATGAAAACTTAAAAACACATAAAACCACTAAAAGAATAAAAAACTAGATACCATAAAACCCTAAAATACCCTAAAACCCATAAAGGCCTCAAAATCAATAAACCCCTAAAACCCATAAAAACCCAAAAAAATCCCTAAAAATCCGAAAAAAATGTAAAAACCCATATAACCCCTTAAAATTCCTAAGAAAACGATAAAAACATAAAAAAACATAAAACCCTTAAAAACCCAAAAAAAATGATATAAAGCAATAAATATTATAAAACCCATAAAGCCCCTAAAAACCATAAAACCCTTAAAATTTTGAAAAACCAAAAAACCACTAAAAACACTAAAAACCCACTAAAAACACTAAAAACCTATTATACCCCTAAATTTTTTAAAAACACTAAAAACATTTTAAAATCTAAAGAACACAACAAACCCAAAATACACCAAAAAAATAAGAAAATAAAAACCCAAAAACCCAAAAAAACTATCGAAATCCCAACAAATCCTAAAAACCATAAAAATCCTAATAAATCACTAAAATCCCCAAAAATGTAAAAACTAGAATAGCACTGAAAATCCATAAGAAAATGTTAAAAACCCTAAAACCCTAAAACCACTAAAAACCAAAAAAAAATTAAAAACCCCCCAAAACCCTAAAAGAACGTAATACCCTTAAGAAAAATTGAATAACTTAAAACCCCAAAACCATAATAAATTAAAAGTGTGCCTAGAAATATGTAAAAACATAAAAACATAAAAAACCTAAAATGACTAAAACCCTATAAAAATTGTAAAAAGTACTAAAAATCCATAAAATTGTAAATATCCGTAAAAAATTTAAAACCCTTCAGACACTACTGGAAAAGTAGGCTATACCAACAGTTTATAACCGTTGCTATAGGCTGGAAAACCGTTGGTATAGTGTATACCAACGGTTTTCCAAACCGTTGTCCAGTAAGGTGTGGGGAAAGCCCTTTACCAACGGTTTCATTTAAACCGTTGGTATAAGTGCTCGAGAATTCTGGAAAACAATTTACCAACGGTTCTCAAACGTTGGTACAGCTTTTTCCAGAAATCTGGAAAAACTTATACCAACGGTTCAGAACCGTTGGTATAAGTTTTTGGAGATTTTTGGAAAAAGCTCTACCAACGGTTCAAAACCGTTGGTAATGAGTTTCCCAAAACTGCTGCACAGCAGTGCCCAAAAGCCCCACCAGAAGCTACACCTGCATAAAAAAACCGTGCACAACAGCCCTCAGTATACCCTCCACTATACACCTGTATAAAAAATATCACAAAATCTACATACAGACTTCAAACAGTATAAAAAACACCTAAAATAGCCCAAAAAACACATATGACAACAATCATCCGGTGTTAATTCACCTCACCCATCAAATTCTAATAGGCAGAATAGTTTGATAAATATCTATTAGAGTTGAATAAGTCATTCAAATTGACTCAAATCCCATTTTTTTGTGATACTAGGTTTGGGTATTTAATGATTTGTGATGAATTTTGCATTGAACTTGTATTGTTTATAATATATGGTGAAAAGATACTTTCTTAGGAGTCTCGTCACTTATGACCCCATGAGTGAAACTACCAAACTCATGAAAAAGAGTTGTTGATGAGTGTAAATTTCAGTTGTATTCACTTAAAATGATTTAATTTTGAAATAAAAGAGAGACATTGAGTGGTGTCTTCCACACCGCGCCTCGGATTGAGGTGAAGTTGACTCGTACACATCACAAATGACCCATGAATACATGTCCTAAAGTATCAATAGTATCCGAATTCCTTTGGTCTATTTTCCGTATGTCAGTTGTTGTTTTAACTTAAACTGTTTTCCATTTCAAAGAAAAGTGAAACACTTTGAGTGGTGCCGGCCACACTGCACCTCGGATTGAGGTGGGGTTGACTCGTACACGTCACAAATGACCCATGGATGATTTTCCTAAAGTTTCAATAGAATCCGAAAGCGTTTGGTCGGTTTTCGGTATGTCGTTTTTTTTACATAAAAGCGCATCCATTTTAAACAAAAGAAAGACACTTTGAGTGGTGTCGGCCACACCGTGCCTCGGATTGAGGAGGGTTTGACTCGTAAACATCACAAATGACAAATGGATTCATGTCCTAATGTATCAATAGTATCCGAATGTGTTTGGTCAGTTTTCTGTATGGTGTTTTTTTACATAAAAGCGCATCCATTTTAAACAAAAGAAAGACACTTTGAGTGGTCCCGGCCACACCGGCCCTCGGATTGAGGTGGGGTTGACTTGTACACGTCACATATGACCCATGGATACATGTCCTAAAGTATCAATAGTATCTGAATGCCTTTGGTCTGTTTTCCGTATGTCAGTTGTTGTTTTAACTTAAACCGTTGTCCATTTCAAAGAAAAGTGAAAAACATTGAGTGTTCCTGGCCACACCGGCCTTCGGATTGAGGCAGGGTTGACTCGTACACATCACATATGACCCATGGGTCATTTTCCTAAAGTTTCAACAGAATTCGAATGCGTTTGGTCGGTTTTCCGTATGCATGTTGTTGTTTTCACTTAAAATCATGTCCATTTCAAATTAAAGATAGACACTTAGAGTGGTGTCGGCCACCCCGCGCCTCGGATTGAGGTGGGGTTGACTCGTACACGTCACAAATGACCCATAAATCATTTTCATAAAGTTTCAACAGAATCCGAAAGTGTTTGGTCGGTTTTCCGTATGTCGCTTATTTTACTTAAAAGCGCATCCATTTTAAACAAAGGAAAGACACTTTGAGTGGTACCGGCCACACCGGCCCTCAGATTGAGGCGGGGTAGACTCGTAAACGTCACATATGACCCATGAATCGTTGTCCTACAGTTTCAACAGAATTTGAATGCGTTTGGTTGGTTTTCGGTATCTCAGTTGTTGTTTTAACTTAAACTGGTGTTCATTTCAAAGAAAAGTTAGACACTTTGAGTGGTACCGGTCACACTGCGCCTCAGATTGAGGAGGGGTTGACTCGTACACGTCACATACGACCAATGGATCGTTGTCCTAAAGTTTCAACCGAATCCGAATGCGTTTGGTCAGTTTTACGTATGTCAGATGTTATTTTAACTTAAATTGTTGTCTATTTCAAAGAAAAGTTAGACACTTTGAGTGGGGTCGGCCACACCGTGCCTCAGATTTAGGCGGAGTTGACTCGTACATGTCACAAATGACTCATGGATACATTTCCTAAAGTATCAACAGTATCCGAGTGTGTTTAGTCAGTTTTCCATATGTGGTTTTTTTACTTAAAAGCGCATCCATTTTAAAACCTTTAAAATCCATAAAATTCCATAAAAACCATTAAAAACCTTTAAAATCCATAAAATTCCATAAAATCCATTAAAACCATTAAAACCTTTAAAATCCATAAAATTCCATAAAATTCCCTAAAAATGGAAAAAAAATAAAACCCTAAAAACCTAGGAAAACATTAAAAACCTAAAAACACTTAAATCCTTGAAAATACTAAAAATGGTAAAAACCTTAAAACACAAAAAAGACCATAAAAACCATAAAAACCCTAAAAATACTTCCAAAAATAAAAACCATAAAAAAAATTAACTAATATCATTAATGATGTAAAATACCCTAGCAACCTAGAAAAACCAAAAGAAAATATGAAAAACCTGAAAAAAATTAAACCCCAAAAAACCTAAAAACCAGTAAAAACCATAAGAAATATAAAAAACCAAAGACCACCTAAAAACCCTAAAAACCATAATTTCCAATAAAAAACCTCAAAAACCACTAAGAACTATAAAAACCCTTTAAACCCCTAAAGACATAAATACTAAAAAAACCTAAAATCCTAAAAAAACAAAAAAAAACCTAAATAACCTAAAATCACTAAATATCCCTAAAATTTATAAAGACCATAAAATTTTAAATTATCCCTAAAACAAACTAAAAATATAAAAAAACCCTAAAAACCCTAAAAACCCTTAAAAATCTTTAAAAAACATAAAATATAAAAAACCTAAAAAGTCACTAAAACACTATAAAATCTCAAATAACCTAAAAACAATAAAACCCATTGAAATCCTAAAAAATCACTAAAAAAAACTAAAACCATAATAAAAAATAAATACCTAGAAAAACCTAAGAAATCCATAAAAATCTAAAAAACATTAAACCCTTAAAAATGCTAAAAACCCAAGAAGACCCTAAAAACCAGAACAACATCTAAAAATGCCAAAAAATCCTTAAAACCCTTAAAAAACCTAAAACCCATAAAACCATAAAAAATAATATATATATATATATATATATATAATACATTTAAACCCCTAAACACGTTAAGAAAATCTAAAAACTTTATAAACCTAAAAAACACAAAATAACCGTGAAAACACAATAAAACCTAAAAAGACTTAAAAATACCTAAAAACATAAAAAACTCTAAAACCCATGAAAACACCTAAAAAACATAAAAACATAATAAAAACACAAACCCCCCTAAATACCTTGCTAAAAACATAAAAGAACCTAAAATACCCTAAAAATTTATACCCCCTAAATCCTTAAAAACCCAAAAAAAATCCTAAAAACCACAAAAAACTCTAAAAACCATTTAAACCCCTAAAAGGTTTAAAACTACGAAAAAACATAAAATACTAATAAAATTAAAAATCCTTAAAACACAAAAATCAATAAAATACCTAAAACCCCCAAGACACTAAAACCCCTAAAAACCCTAAAAACCCTAAAAAACCCAAAAGAATTCCTTAAAAACCCTAAAAATCACTAAAAAATAAAAACCCCTAGAATACCATAAATACACTAAGGAAACATTAATAACCTAAAACACATAAAACCAATAAAATCTTAAAAAATACTAAAAACCCAAAAAACCCACAATGGAATTTAAAACACTAAAACTGATAAAATTCCCTAAAATATGTAAAAAATGATAAAAATCCTAAAAAATTCCTTAAAATAAATTAAATCCTAAAAACCATAATAACCATGAAAAACCCCTATGAAAACCATTAAAACCATAAAATAATTAAAATCTTAAAAATCATAAAAGTTGTTAAAACCCTAAAAGACCCTATAAACCCCAATCCCCCCTCAAAAACATAAACCCATATAAATATTAAAATCCCAAAAGTCCTATAAAAAAAACCAATAATAATTATAAATACCATTTTACACCCTAAAACTTTCAAAACTCTAAAAACCCTTTAAAACCCAAAAAACTCAAAAAACCAAAAATACCCAAAAACCATAAAAACACTAAAAATCCCATCAAAACACTAAAAATTCCTAAAAACCCTAAATTCCATAAAAATCATAAAAAGGGAAAAAAATACCTAAAATAAAGAAAACCCTAAAAACCATGAAAACCCCTAAGAAAACCTTAAATGTTTAAAATTACATTAAATCCCTAAAACCTAAAAAATGCTAACAAACCTAATGAAAATAAAAACCCTCAAAATCCCTATAACCACTGAAACCCATAAAAATAAAAAAATGTAAAAAACCTTAAAACCCCAAAGAAAAAACTAAAAATCAAAAAACACTTGAAACCTATAAAAACTAAAGAACATTAAAACCCCTAAAAGACCCTAAAACCCCCCAAAAATTAATAAAAATCCCTAAAACCATAAAAACAAAAAAAACCCCAAAAAACCTCAAGACTCTAAAAACTACAAGAACCCTTTAAACCCATATAAATGTTAAAAAAATATAAAAATATTTAAAAACCCAAAAAACTAAAAACAACCCCTAAAACCCAAAAAAACCAAAAAAATTATAAAACCCCTAAAACCCCAACAACAAAATCCCAAATACCCATAAACTCCATAAAAACATAAATTCCAAGATGTTCCAAAAAATATAAAAAACATAATGACCTTGAAGAACCCTAAGAAAACATTAATCCCCTAAAAACACATAAAACCCCTAAAAACCAAAAAAAGATAAAAAACCTAAAAACCATAAAAGAACCTAATACCCAAATATACCTCTAAATCCAAAAACCAATAAAAATCCATAAAACCAATAAAATCCCTAAAATTCCCTGAAACATAAAAAAAATAAAACCATAAAAAAACAAATAATAATTAACATACTAAAAACAAATAAACCCCCTAAAAACCTTAAAAACAATAAAAACTAAAAATATATACTAATCCCTAAAACTAATAAATATCATAAAAACACCTAAACCATTAAAAACACTAAAAACCATAAAATCCCAAAAACCCACTAAAAATCTATAAATGGATTAAACCCCCCAAAAATATTTATAAACTCTAAAAAGCAATTAAAACTCTATATAACTCCAAAAAACCCCAAAAAAACAAAAAAATTCATTAAAACTCTAAAATACAATTAAAACCATAAAAGTCACTAAAAACAGTAAAAACCATAAAATCTTAAAAAATCCTAAAACCCCCAAAAAGGAAAAGCCCATGAATAGTATAAAATCCCTAAGAAAAACATAGAAACAAAAACACTTAACACCCACAAAAATCTAAAATATTCTAAATACCATAAAACCCCTTAAATGACCCTAAAATCCTTAAACCACTGATAATTATAAAGACACATAAGTGCTAAAAAACCCTAAAACACATAAAAATCATATTAATCCAGAAAATTTATAAAAAAATGTAAGCCCCTAAAAACAATAAAAACTCTAAAACCCTTATAAACCTTTTAAACTTTAAAAAATATGAAAACCTAAAAATTATTGAAACTCGAAAAATCCTAAAATCCCAAAAGAACCAAAGAAATTTCTATAAACCCCAAAACCATAAAATTCCAAAAAAAAATTAAATAAAATTCCATTGTACCTAAAAACCATAATAAACCTGAAAACCCATATGAAAACCTTAAAACCTTAAAACACTTAAAACCCCTTAAAACATAAAAAAGGGTAAAAACCCTACACCCCCCCAAAATCCTCAAAAATCCAAAAAAACCCTAAAAACCATAAAAAAACCTAAAAGACCCTAAAAATCTATATAAATGTAAAAAACAAAATATAAATCATAGAAACCCAAAATAAAATCTTATAAACCAAAAAATATTTAAAACCCCCAAACCCTTAAAAATCCTAAAAACCCGCAACACTCTAAAATGAAAAAAAACAATCTAAAACCCCTCTAAACCCCTAAAGATGTTAAAGACCACTAAAAACCCATAGAAACACTAAAAATAGAAAAAACCCTAAAATCCTAAAAAACCCTAAAACTCTCTAAATCCTGAAAAACCCTAAAATCCATAAAAATCCTAAAAAATCCTAAAAAAATCCATCAAAAATATCTAAAAAAATATTAAACCCTATAAACCTTGAAAACCCCTGATAAAACCATAAAATCTTTGAGAAAAATATATCTAAAAGAAATCATAGAAATATTAAAAACATGAAAAACCCTATATACCTAGAAGAACCCTCAAAAGCCTTAAAACCCCTAAACCCCCTAAAATCATAAAAATCTATAAAATACCTAAAAATGAAAAAAAACCCTAAGACCCCCAAAAAACAATAAGAAAACCTAAAAACCATAAAACACTTTAAACCCCAAAAAACATTAAAAACCCTAAAACACCCTAAAAACCCAAAATACCCCTAGAACCATAAATCCGTTGAAAACCGAAAAAAATATAAAACCCCATAAAAACCTAAAAATCACTAAAAATATAAAAACCCTTTAAGCCCATAAATTTTTTAAAATCTATAAAAACCCTTAAAAATAATAAAAAACTAAAAACACCCTAAACACGCAAAAAAAACACAAAAAACTATAAGATCCCAAAAAACTACCAAAATCCATTAAAACCCTATAATCTATAAAAATCCAAAAAAAATCCTTAAAACCCCTAAAAATATAAAAACCACTAAAACCCTAAGAACCTTAGTAGAAACTAAGAAACGTAAAAACACTTAAAGTCCCTAAAAACCTAAAAACATTAAAAACCCTAAAAACCATAAAAACTGTAAAACATTTAATAACAATAAAAACTCATAAAAACCCTAAAACATTGAAAACCATTTAAACCACGAAAAATTGTAAAAAAACTCTAAAAAATATTAGAAACCCCAAAAAAATTCACCCAAAACCCCAAAAATCCCAAAAACACTATTAAAACCCTAAAACCCTTCAAAATCCCTAAAAAATATAAAAAACAAAAATTCATAAATATTCCAAAAATCGCTATAACATAAAAAACCCAAAAATATAAAAACCTAATAAATCCTTATAAACCTAAATACACTTAACAAAACTAAAAAACATAAAACCCACTTAAAACCTAAAAACCAATTATAACTAATAAAAAATCTAACAACCCACAAAAAGCAATAAAAACCCATTAAACAACTAAATACCTTTAGAAACATTTAAAAACATTAAAAACCGTAAAAACAAAAAAAACCCTGAAAAACAAAAAAAAACCTAAAAACAAAAAAACCCCTAAAAACATAAAAATCAATTAAAATTATAAAAAATATCTAAAAATCCCAAAAATAATAAAAACCATAAAAAACCTAAAACCCCTATTAAAATCATAAAAATAAAAAAATATATTTAAACTCCTAAAAACCTTAAAACCCTAAATGAACTAAAAAATGATAAAAATCATTAAAAAAGATAAAAAACCAAAAAACCATAATATAACTTAAAATTGAAAAAATCATAAAGATCCAAAAAAAAGTTCTAAAATCCTTAAAAATGTTGAAAACCTCAAAACCATATATAACCTTAAGAAAACATTAAAAACGCTAAAAACCTTAAAATTGTAAAACTCTTTAAAACATTAAGAAAAGATAAAATCATAAAAAGATAAAAACCCGATAAAATCTGTAAAATCCTTTTAAACCCCAAAAATATTTTTTAAAAAATCCATAAATCCCTAGTAACTAAAATATTCTAAAATTCCAGAAAAAAACCTAAAATCCATAAAAACACTAAGAAACCATAAAAAACTCAAAATCCCTAAAAAACCTATAAAACCATAAAAAACCTAAAAACCCTAAAAATATTTAAAAACATTAAAACCATTAATATCTTAAAAAACCCTAATAAATCATTAATATCCTAAAAACCATTAAAACCCCCCAAAAATATAAAATTCAAAAAAAGTAAAAAAAACTCAAAAACCTTAAAAACATAAAACCCCAAAAACCATAAAAACCCAAAACCCATAAAATCCCTAAAAATCACTAAAACTCTTAAAACCTTTAAAAACCCCAAAAAACCTCAAAAACCCTTAAAACCCCAAAAAAGAAGAAAATAAACTAAAAAACTGAAAAAACCATAAACCCCTAAAAAGCATAAAAATCCTAAAAACACTATAAAATCTATTAAAATATAAAAAACATTAATACCTTTAAAACATTAAGAAAAACATACAACCCTAAAAACATATTAAACCCCAAAAGAACATAAAAAGATCTAAAGAACCTAAAAATGCTAAAAAGGCTCTAAAAACCCTAAAACCACTAAAAACCTTGAAAACCCATACAAACCATAAAACCCCATAAAAACCATAAAACCCCAATAAACAACAAAAACCCCATATAAACCCTTTAAAACACTACAAATGTTAAAAAAAATATAAAACCCTAAATAATAGAAAAACCTTAAAACTGAAAACACAATAAAAATACTAAAACCCTAAAAACTCCAAAATCCCTTAAAAATACCTAAAAACCATATGAACCCATAAAAATCTTAAAAATACCAAAAAATAAAAAAATATATAAAACCCCAAAAACTCCAACAATCCCATAAGAAAAACTTAAACAAAAAAAATATTTAAAGTAATAATAACCTAAAAAATTATACATAACCACAAAACCCTAAAAATCCTAAAAACATATAAAAACTATCTAGTTAACAAAAAAGCATAAAAACCCTAAAAATCCCTTAAAATTTCAAAAAAAAAATTAAAAACCCCCTTTAAACAGATAACAAAAAAATTTAAAAAAAACTTATAACCCCTAAAAACCTAAAAATGATAAAAACCATAAAAGGCCATGAAAACACTAAAAACACATAAAATAGTAAATCCCCTAAAACCATAAAACCCAAATTACCCATAAAAACTATAAAACATACTCAAAACTCTAAAAACCCCTTAAACTCCAAAAAAATTTGAAAATCTAAAAACCCTTAAACCCCAAAAAAAAACTCAATAAAAACCCTATATCTTAGAAAATAAAATAAAAAAATAAAAATCCATACTAAACAATAAAAGAAATAAAATTCCCTAAGTTCCATAAAAACCATAAAAATCCTAAAAATCCAATAAATATCCCTAAAAACGTAAAAAACTCTAAAACTCTGAAAACCCCAAATAAACCCTTATACCCTTAAAATAATTAAATTCCATAAAAACCCTAAAAAATGTTAAGACCCATAAAACACCAAAAATGACTCCAATACCACTAAAAACATCAAAATCCCCAAAAACCTTTAAAATTATAAATAACCTAAAAAATTTCCAAAGACATAAAAACCCTAAAAACCATAGTAATATTCTTAGAAAACCATAATATCCTAAAAACAATTAAAGCCCCTCAAAAATCTAAAAAATACTAAAAACCATAAAAGAGACTAAAAACCGTAAATCCACCTAAAAACCACAAAAACAAAAAAAAACTCTTAATTCCATAAAAACTAATAAAACCCCTATGAACCAACTAAAAAATCAAAAAACACTCGAAACCCCTCAAAATGGTAAAAACATCTAAAAACCATAATGACTCTAAAAACTCAACAGAAACCCCAAAAAAAAACTAGAAAAACCTGAAATACTAGAAAAAACCTAAAAACCCACAAAATCACTAAGAACCCAAAAAAACCAATAAAAACATTAAAAAATCCCTAAAACTGTATAAATAGAAAACCCTAAGAAATCATAATCAAATAAAAAAACTAAAAAAACTTGAACCTCCCAAAAATCCTAAAAATCACTTAAATCCTAAAAACCTTAAAAGATCTAAGCTTCCTTAAAACACCATAAACATAATAAAAGTTCCTAAAAACAATCAAAATCTATAAAAATAATAAAAACCCACTGGAAAATCTAAAACCCCTTCAAATCCCTAAAAAATAAAAAACTTTGAAAAATATATGACCCTGAAAAATAAAAAAGATCCAAAAAACCCAGAAACCATGAAAACATTAAAACCCAAAAAATTACGAAAAACAAAAAAATCCCTAAAAACCATAAAAATCACTAAAAATTTAAAAAAACAAAAAAAAACAGAAAACCCCCAAGAAATAATAAAAACCAAAAAACACTTAAAATCCCCTAAAACTATTAATTTTCTAAAAAGATCCCCAAAAACCTCTAAAAATCATGAAACCCTAAATGAAATCCAGAAAATCCTAAAAACAATTAACACCCAAAAAACCATAAAAATTAAAAAAAATACTAAATAGACCCAAAAATACCCCAAAACCCTAAAAACCCCTAAATAAAATAAAAAATCCTAAAACCCAGAAAAATCTAAATACTCAAAAAATTCCAAAAAATCCACTAAAAACCCTTTAAAACCCTTATATAACTCAAACACCCCTATAAACCTAAAAAACAATAAAAAATCTACAAACTCTAAAAACCCTCAAAGTTCATAAGTACCCTAGAAGCCATAAATATCCTAAAAAGACCAAAAAATATCTATTTTTTAAAAAAAACCTTAATCCATAAAAAAATAAGAAAACAATAAAAAGAAAAGAACCTAAAACCCCGAAAAACCTAAAAATGGTAAAAATCCATAAACATCATAAAACATGAAAAAAAATCTCAAAATCCATAAACCCCTAAAAACCATAAAAACCTAAAAATACTCAAAAATATCTAAAACTCCTAAAAACCCTCAAAACAACTATGAAAACCTTAAAAACATAAAAACACTTAAAACCCCTATGTTTTTTTTAAAAACACTAAAATCCCAAAACGTCTCTAAAACCATTAAAATCCTTAAAAATACCTAAGACCATAAAAACCCTAAAATATCATAAAGACCCTAAAACCCCACTAAAAACTCAAAAAACCCGTTCAACCCCTAAAATGTGAAAAATATCGAAAAAGAACTTTTAAAAAACTAAAAAACTCATACAAATAATAAAAACCCAAAAATTATAAAAACACTAGAAACCCTCAAAATCCCTAAATCACTATCAAACCATAGAAATCCTATGAAATCCCTAAAAATCAATAAAAATGTAAAAAACCCCCAAAAAACACTGAAAACCCCCTAATAAAACCATAAAAAACCAAAAACACATAAAACCCCTAAAACCAACAAAATGCTTAAAACCCTAAATCCCCTAAAAGACCGTGAAAACATAAAACCACTAAAAATCATAAGAACCCATGAAAACCATAAAAACACTAAACACCCATTAAAATCGTAAGAACCCACTAAATACTCTAAAACCCCTTTAAATCACTAAAAATCATTACAAAACACTAAAAACCATAAAAACACTAAAATACACAAAAAGCCTTAAATCCCAATAAAACAAAAAAACCCTAAAAACTCTTAAAACCCCTAAAAACTAAAAATCCCCAATTACCTCAAAATCCTGTTAAAATCCTAAGAAATCTCAGAAAATCAATAAAAATTAAAACCCTCTAATTTTTTTGGAAACCCCTAAGAAAACCATAATAATGTAAAAAACACTTAGAACCCCTAAAACCTTATAACATGTGAAAACACTAAAAAGCCTAAAAGACCATAAAAACCATAAAAACACTGAAACCATAAAAACCCCTAAAAACCTTCAATCCCCAAAAATACTAAAATACCCTCAAAACCTTAAAAACACAATAATGACTATAAAATCTATTTAAACCCATAATAATGTTAAAAACCCTAAAAAGTGTAAAATCCCAAAAATCTCAAAATACCCCTTAAAATCCAAAAAACCAAAAAAAAACACTAGAAATTCAAAAAATCAAAAACCCCACAAAATACCTATAATCCCTAAAGAAATTATAAAATTATAAAAAAATTACAAAAAATTCTTGAAAATGTAAAATACCTGAAACGCTTAAAAACCACCAAGAAAACATTAAAAACCTAAAAAACTTAATGCCCCAAAAAACATAAAATAATATAAAAACCTTTAAAATCCATGTGAATAATAAAAAAATATAAAATTCTAAAATAGCAACAAAATTCCCTATAAACATAAAAAACCCAAAAACCCAAAAAATCCCTAAGAAAAACATAAAAACCTAAAACACTTAAAACCCCTTAAAACCTAAATTCCACTAAAATCCCCAAATACATTGAAGATATAAAAAACCCTAAAAACCTTAAATACCTCTTAAAATAAAAAAATTATAAAAACCCAATAAACCATAAAGGACCGCTAAAAAAATAAAAATAAATTAAATTCCTACAAACATTAAAAAATTTAAAAAACATTAAAAAGTGTAAAAATCACTGAAAATCATTAAAAAAATAAAATAAAAACTTAAAACTATAAAGACCATAAAAACCATAATACCCAAAAAAACCCAAAAACCCCCTCAATATCCCTAAAACCCCTAAAAACAATAAAAATAATAAATAACACATAAAAATTCCTAAAAAGATAAAAATGAATTAAAACTGGGAAAATACATAAGAAAACCCTAAAAATTTAAAAATACTTAAAACCCCAAAAAATAAAAAATGTTAAAAGACATAATAAATCATAAATACCCCAAAACCCAAAAAATCCCTAGAAATAGTAAAAATTATAAAAATCCTAAAAACACAAAAAATCCCTAAAATTTTAAAAAATCTTAAAAACTATGGAACCCCCTAATAAAACCATAAAAACCTAAAAACACATAAAATCCCAAAAAACTAAATATGCTAAAATTATTAAATGTCCTTAAAGACCATAAAACACCCTAAAAATTATAAAACTCTAAAACACTTCAAAACCCTAAAAACGCATACTAACCATAAAACGACACTAAAAATAGTAATAACACATTAAACACCTAAAAATATTAAAAAACAAAAAAACCTTTTAAACCATAAAAAAATCAAAAAACCAAAAAACCATAAAATCCAATAAAATCCAAAAATCCCAAAAAACATAAAACCCACTAAATTCATAAAACCTCATAAAAACCTAAATATCCCAGAAAATCCACAAAAAACCCCAATGACATAAAAAACCACAAAAATACTAAAAACACCAATGAGAACATTCAATCCTAAAAAATGTATTTTCATTAAAAATGTAAAAATAAGTGTAAAAACCAAAAACAACCCTAATTTCTGAAAAACTATAAAACCCCTCAAAATCCCTAAAACCCCTAAAAATCCCAAAAAATGTTAAAAACCCTAAAAACCATGAAACCCCCAAGGAAAACCCTAAATACATAAAATCACTTGAGACACATAAAAACCTAAAAAATATATATAACCTTTTAAAACCCTAAAAGACCCGAAAAACCTAACAACCTCCAAAATCCCTAAAAACACTATAAAATCATAAAAATCTAAAAAAAACCCTAAAAATTCATAAAAAATGTAAAGAATCCTAAAAACAATAAAAAACCCGATAAAAAGCATAAAAACCTAAAAAATATTAACACCCATAAAAACAGAAAAACACTAAAACCCTAAAGGATAGTAAAAACCCTACAACCCCATAATCACCATAAAACCCCTTATAACTCTTTAAAAACCCTAAAACATCATAAAAACATGCAAAAATTCTAGAACCCATTTAAACCCTGAAAGATGTTTAAAAACTATAAAAAAACATTAAAAACCCAAAAAAACTCAAAAATTTTCAAAAAACCCTAAAACCACAAAAAACCATAAAAACACTAAAAACCCTAAAACTATTAAACCCCACATAATCCCTAAAACCATAAAATGACATAAAAATCCAAAAAATCCTTCAAAACCTTAAAAACCTTAAATACCATAAAAACCTAAACACCCCTAAGAAAACATTAAAAACCAAAAAACACTTAAAAGTGTAATGAAACCTAAAATACGATAACCCTAAAATCCCTAAAACCCCATAAATATCCTTAAAAAGACCTAAAATCCAAAAAATGTAAAAAAAACTAGATGCACTAGAGAAACCCCAATAAAACCTAAAAAAAGACTAATTCACATAAAACACCAAAAATACTAAAATACACATCAACACCAAAAAATCAATAAACCAATAAAAACACTAAAACCCCTAAAAATCCAAAATTACACTAAAAACCCTTAAAAATATACAAATCCCTAAAATGTAGAATCCCCTAAAAACCCTAAAAACAAAAAGAAAACCTAAAAACCTAATAAACACTAAAACTATTAAAAACCCTAAAAGACCCTAAAACCCTAAAAACCATAAAGACCCATGAAAAACATAAAAACCAAGAATCCTCATAAAACCCCTAATAAGATAACTAAAAACTCAAAAAATATTTAAAACCCTTTTAATTTTTGAAAACTCTAAAATACATAAAATCCCTAAAAAACTAAAAAATACCTAAAAACCCAAAAAACCTTTAAAACCCAAAAAAAAAACCGGAAACCCCAAAAATCCATAAAATCCATCAATACTATAAAAATCATAAAAGGCATAAAATCCATAAAAAATTAAAAAACCTACGAAAGACCTATTAAAACATTTAAAACCAAAAAATACTTAAAACCCATTGAAACCTAATAGTGATAAAAACCCTAAACACCTTAAAATGTACAATTTCCCTAAAAACCCTAAAAATCATAAACATCCCTAAAAATTCCTAAAAATGTAGAATACCCAAAAAACATGAAAACCCTATGAAACCCTTAAAATCCTAAAAACACTTAAAATCCCAAAAAACAAAAAAAACAAAAAAAAACCCTTAAACCACAAAAAAGACCAAAAACACCCAAAACCACCTAAAACTTTAAAAACCAATACAAACCCTAAACACACTAAAAACATTAAAAACATTAAACCACAAAAAATACCTAAAAAATCTACAAACATAAAAAACCCTAAAAACCAAAAAAACCATAAACCACTCAAAAACCTAAAAAATCGTAAAAACATAAAAATAATTAAAAACTATAAAAATCCTTTAATAACCCTAAAAACCCCTAAAAACATAAAACCACGAAAAATACTAACAAACCCCAAGAAAATATTAAAAACCTAAAACACCTAAATCACATAGAAACCTAAAAAATTAAAACAAAACCATAAAACCCCTAAAAAAACCTAAAACCCATAAAATCCTCTAAATACCATAAAACACCTAAAAACCATAAAAACACTAAAAACCCATAAAAAATCAATTAAACCAATAAAAATTCTAAAAAACTTTTAACTCCTTAAAATTTTTGAAAACTATAAAATCCTTTAAAACCATAAATACTACAAAATATTAAACCCCAAAAAACCATAAAAACCTTAAAATCCACAAAACCTTCTAAGTCCCTAAAAAATCTAAAAAACCGTAAAAAAATAATAATCCGTAAAAATCCCTAAAAACATAAAAACCAATAAAAAACTTGCAAACTCATAAAAAACATTAGAAAAAAAGAAAAAAATAAAAAATTCCTAAAAACCTGCAAAATTCTAAAATCTGTAAAAATCCTGAAACACACTATAACCCCCCAAAATCTCTAAAAACCCTAAAAACGAAAAATAAATCCTAAAAATCCCTAAAACATGAAAAAACCTAAATACCCAAAAAACCCCTAAGAAATTATTAAACAATGAAAAAAACACTAAAATGATAAAAAGCACTAAAACCCTAAATGGCCTAAAACCCCAAAAAACCAAAAAACCACTAAAAATATTTAAAAACCCTAAAAAATCACTAAAACCCCTTAAAACCGCTAAAATATTTAAAAAACATAAGAAAACCATAAAACCCCTAAAAAACTAAAACCCCCCTTAAAACCCAAAAACCCATAAAAACCATTAAAACCTTAAAAACTCAAAAATCCAAGAAATTCCATAAAAACCTAAAACACATTAAAATAAAATAAAATCATTAAAAACACCTAAAAAATAGAAAAACCTAAAAAAATGAATAACCATAAGAATAATAAAAAAAACTAAAAAAACTTATAACACCAAAAAACCTTGAATATATAAAAACATTAAAGGACCCTAAAAACCCTAAACCCCCTAAAATATATAAAAACCACTATAAATAAAAAACAATAAAAACCCTCTAAAAACTCTAAAACCCCTTAAGACCCAAAAAACATTAAAAACCTTTAAAATCCATTAAAAAAATCAAAAAAACTCTGAAAACTAAAAAAATTAAAAAAACCCTTTAAACCCTTAAACCCTATAAAATCACTAAAAGCCCTAACAAAAAATATTCAAAAAATACCTAAAAAATATTAAAACATAAAAACACATAAAAACCATAAAAACCACCAAAAACCTTAAAAACCTAAAAACACATTTTCTCCATAAAATCCTAAAAAAGGTAAAACCCCTAAAACCCTTAAAATGATTCAAAATCCCTAAAAACCCAAAAAACTGAAACAATCCTTAAAAAATTGAAAAATCCCCAAAAATGTAAAACCCCCAGAAAACCCAGAAAACCCTAAAAACCTAAAAAATGGTAAAAATAGTAAAACCATTGTCCAAAAAAATCTAAAAATATTAAAACTGGAAAAAATCTTTGAAATCTCAAAAACCCTAGAAAATAACTAAAAACAATAAATACACATTAAACCTTTGAAAACATTTAAAATCCCTAAAACGCTAAAACCCATGTAACCCTAAAAACCCAAAAAACCTTAAAATCCATAAAAAATATCTAACACCTCCTAAAAAATCCCTAAAACACCTAAAACCACTAAAAAACATAAAAACCCATAAAAACCCATAAAATAATAAAAATACACTAGAAACTCTATAACCATTAATGCCTAAGAAAATTTAACTCTCTAAAAATCCTTATACCCCAAAAAAACACAAAAACCCTCCATAAAAACCCATAAAAAATAAATACCCTAAAAACCCTAAACACCCTAAAACCCATCAACACCCATAAAACCCTTAAAACAGAAAAAATCATAAAAATAACTTAAAATAACTAAATAATTAAAAATAATAAAATCCCTGAAAATACCTAAGAAAAACATAAAAAGCTAAAAAAACATAAAACCATTAAAACCTAAAAATTTTAAAACCCCTTAAAAGCATGAAAACCCTGAACCCCCCCCCCTCAATATACATAAAAACTCTATAAACCTAAAAATCGTAAAAACCACAGAACCAAACAAAAAAAAA
Source organism: Viscum album (assembly GCA_963277665.1). Lineage (NCBI taxonomy): Eukaryota > Viridiplantae > Streptophyta > Magnoliopsida > Santalales > Viscaceae > Viscum > Viscum album. Next base: position 1,960,896,915 of record OY728127.1, read on the forward strand.
CTATAAAACATTAAAAAACAAAACAAAAACCTAAAATCTCTCAAAATCCCTAAAAACCTAAAAAAACATAAAATCCATAAAAACCCTAAAAATCCTTATAAATGTAAAAAACCCAAAAAAAGGAAAACCCAAAGTAAATTATAAAAAGCTGATAACACTTAAAACCACCAAAAAACATAAAAAATTCAAAACCCTAAAAATACCTTGAAACCCCAAAAACCCTCAAAATTACTAAGACTATAAAATACTTTCAAAATCCTTAAACAACTCTAAAAATCCTTAAAAATAGAAAAACCCTAAAAACACTAAGAAAACCATAATAAAAAGTAATAATTAAAACCCCTAAAAACCATCAAAATGTCAAAAACCATAAAAACCCTAAAACAAAAAAAACCCTCAAAACCCTCAAAATCCATAACAACATAAAATTCTAAACAAATAATCAAAACCTATAAAAATCCTTCAAAACATTAAAAACCCAAAAAATCATAAAAATAAATAATAAAACCGCAAAACCCTAATAAACATAAAACTAGTAGCATCAAAAAATCCTCTAAACACATTAAAAACACGAAAAATTAATAAAATCACTAAAAACCAATAAAAACACTATATACCATTAAAACCGTAAATATGTTAAAAATATAAAAAATTAAAACCCATAAAAAATAAATTAAATACTAAAACCCAAAAAACCCATAAAAACTCAAAAAACACCAAAACCCAAAAAAGTATCAAAATCTATAAAAAGACTAAAAATCATAATATCTAAAAACATTTAAAACCCCTAAAAAACAAAAAAAATCTTAAAACCAAAAAAAACATAAATACCATTAAAATACTAAAAAACCCTAAATACCTAAAAAACCACAAAACACATAAAACCCCAAAAAACCTAAAAAAACAAAAAACACAAAAATATAAAAAAATATAGAAAAAACTTCTAAAACCCCTCAAAATCTCGAGAGAACCTGAAAACCCATAAAAATCATAAAGAATTACTAAAGCTCACTAAAAATTTAGAAACCCCCAAAAAACCAAAAAAACACATTAGAATTCCTTAAAAACCTAAAAACACATAAACCCCAAAAAACCCAAAAAACCCCTAATAACCTAAAAAACATAAAAACCATAAAAAACCATAAAAATGGTAAAGACACAATAACAACCCTAAAATCCATTAGAACCCCTTAAATTTTAAAAAACCTCTAAAAAACATAAAAACCATAAAAAATAAAAAAACTAAAAACCCACAAACCCATAAAATTTCTAGAAACCCTAAAAACCCTAAAAACCGTAAAACCCATTAAAATCCCTGAATACCCATAAAATTCATAAAACTGCTAAAAATTCCTAAAAACAATAAAACCCTCACAACCATAAAAACACTAAGACAACCATAAGAACCAAAAACTATTTAAAAGGCCTTAAAACCCCAAAAACACCAACAACCATAAAATCACTAAAAACAAAAATAAGTAAAAAAATCATAAAACCCCTCAAAATCCCTAAACACGCTAGAAAAAAATAAAAACCGAAAAAATCACTATAAATCCCTAAAAATATAAAAACCCCTAAAACAATGGATCTTCTAAGAAAACCTTAAAAACCTAAAAACACATAAAAACTCGAAAAAACATAAAAGATGCTAAAAACTAAAAAACCTAAAAAAACATAAAAACCAAAAAACCCCTTTAAATCCAAAAATACAATAAAATATTTAAAACACATTAAACCTCTAAAAACATTAAAAACACCCATGAAACTTTAAAAAGACAAAAAATCCTAAAACCTATAAAAGAAAAATAACCCAAAAACCCTCAAATCCCTAAAAACGCTATAAATCATAAAAACATAATAATATCTTAAAATCCCGTGGAATGTAAAAGACTCTAAAAACACTGAAAATCACTAATAAAACATAAAAAAAATAAAAACACATAAAAAACCTAAAAACGTTAAAAACCCAAACACCCGTAAAAATCATAAAACCCTAAATACCACAAAAAACCAAAAAACCCAAAAAAAACCCCAAAAAACACAAAACCCAAAAAACTAGAAACCATTAAAAACCATAAACCCCCATTAAAAAATCTAAAAAACAATTTAAACCCCTAAAATGTTAAAAAAACTCTAAAATACCTTAAAACTTCTAAAAAAATAAAAAGACATAAACCCCCCCAAAACCATAAACGCTAAGAAAATATAAAAACCATAAAACCCATAAATATCCTAAATAAAACAGAAAATTCCCTTGAAACAAAAAAAAAATACCTAAAACCATGAAAACCCCTAAGAAAACCTTAAAATCTTGAAAACTCTTAAAATAATAAAAACCCTAAAAAACATTGAAATCACTAAAAACCCAAAAACCACATAAATATCTATAAACCCTATAAACCGATAAAAATATTTTAAACCTTTAAAAAACATAAAAACCTCAAAACACAAAATAAACCCTTAAAATCCAAAATCAAAAAAAAACTAAAAAACCCGTAAAACCTTTAAAATCCCTAAAACCCCAAAAACTCACTAAAAATCGAAAAAATACAAAAAAATCCTATAAACCTAAAAACCTATAAAAACCCTAAAAACCACTAATAAAACATTAGAAACCTAAAAACAAATAAATCCCCTAAAACATAAAATACTAAAAACCCTCAAAAAATAATAAAACCATAAAAACAATAAAATTCCCTAAACCACTTAAAGAATAAAAAACCCTAAAAACCCTAAAAACCAACTAATCCTATAAACAACATTAACCAACTAAAAATGTTAAAAAAAATTAACCCATTAATACAAAAAAAACCTGAAAACCTAAAAAACCATAAAACAAAAAAAACCCTCAAAACCCTCAAAATCCAAAATAACCCTAAAAAACATAAAATCCTAAAAAATAGTATAAATCCCTAAAAACGAAAAAAATCACTAAAACCCCTAAAACACCATAAAAACCCTAAAACCCCTTAAAAACCATAAAAACCAAAAAAACACTTCAAACCCATAAAACCCCGAATAACCCTAAAAACCAAACATTACCCAAAAAACCCCAAAAATACACTAAAAACACTAAAAAACATTTAAAAACCTAAAAAATTTTAAAACTCTAAAAACCATAAATACATTAGAAACTCAAAAAACACACTAAAACCCCAAAAAATAATAAAATCCTAAAAATAGAAATAACCCTAAAACCCATTACAATCCCGAAAAACTCTAAAAACAATTAAAACTATAAAAAACCCTAAATAACTAAAAAACCATTAAACACATAAAACCCATAAAAGCCTAAAAACACTAAAAACACAAAAATACCAAAAAAACCCCCTAAAAACCTTCAAAATCCAGAGAGAACCTAAAAACCCATAAAAATCATAAAAGAATTACTAGAGATCACTAAAAATGTCTAATCCCCTAAAAAACCCAAATAAAACATTATAATTCCTTAAAAACCTAAAAAAAATAAACCCCAAAAAACCTAAAAAATCCTAAAAACCAATAAAAACCCGAAAAACATAAAAACAAAAAAACCATAAAAACCGTAAAAACGGTAAAAACCCACCAACAACCCTAAAATCTATTAAAACCCATTAAATGTTAAAAAAACTCTAAAAACCATAAAAACATAAAAAAAACTAAAAACCCAAAAACTGATAAATTTTCTAGAAACCCTAAAACCCCTAAAAACCCTAAAACCCATTAAAATCCCTAAATACCCATAAAATTACTAAAACTGCTAAAAATACCCAAAAATAATTAAACCCTTACAACTGAAAAACCCTAACACAAACATAAGTAGAATCATCCTAAAACCCCTCAAAATCCCTAAACATGCTAGAAAATAATAAAAACCGAGAAAAAAGTCACTATAAATCCCGAAAAATATAAAATACCCTAAAATCCATGGATCTTATAAGAAAACCTTAAAAACCTCAAAACACATAAAACCGCGAAAAACCTAAAAGATGTTAAAAACTCAAAAAACCTAAAAAACCTTATAACCCAAAAAACCCCTATAAATCCAAAAAATCCTCTAAAATATTCAAAACACTTTAAACCTCTAAAAACATTAAAAACTCCCAAAAAGCATTAAAATAATAAAACAAAAAAAATCCTAAAACCTATGAAAGCATAAAAACTAAAAACCCTAAAAATCCCTAAGAACTCTAAAAAAAATAAAAAACATAATAATCCATAAATATTCCTTGGAATGTAAAAGACTATAAGAACCATGAAAATCATTAAGAAAACATAAAAAAATAAAAACACATAAAACACATAAAAACCCTAAAAACGTTAAAAACCCAAACACCCTTAAAAATCTTAAAACACAAAATACCCCAAAAAACCAAACAAACCCAAAAAACACAAAACCCTAAAAAACCAAAAACCAATAAAAACCATAAATACCCATTAAAAAATCTAAAAAAAACTTTAAACCCCTAAAATGTTAAAAAACTCTAAAATAGCTTAAAACTTCTAAAAACTCAAAAGACCTAAACCCCCCAAAAACCATAAACCCTAATAAAATATAAAAACCATAAAACCCTTAAATATCCTAAATAAAACATAAAATTCCCTTGAAACAAAAAACTACCTAAAACCCTAAAAACCCATAGGAAAACCTTAAAATCCTAAAAACACTTAAAATACTAAAAACCCAAAAACCAAATAAATATCTAAAAACCCTTTAATCCCATAAAAATATTTTAAACCTCTAAAAAACTTAAAAACATCCAAACTCAAAAAAACCCTTAAAAACCCAAAAAATAAAAAAATAAAAAAACATTAAAACCCTTAACATCCCTAATAACCCAAAAAACTCACTAAAAATCACAAAAATACAATAAAATTCCTATAAACCTAAATACCTATAAAACCCCTAAAACCACTAATAAAACATTAAAAACCTAAAAAGCATAAATCCCCTAAAACATAAAAATACTAAAAACCCTAAAAAATAATGAAACCATAAAAACAATAAAATTCCCTAAACTCCTTAAAGAATGAAAAACCCTATAAAACCCTAAAACCAACTAAAACTATATTAAAAAAATTAACCAACTAAAAATATTAAAAAATCAAAAAAAAAATTAACCCATAAATACAAAAAAACCATAAAACACTAAAAAACCATCAAAACCCTCAAAATCCAAAATAACCCTAAAAACCATAAAATCCTAAAAAACAGTAGAAATCCTTAAAATGAAAAAAAAAATCCCTAAAACCCCTAAAATACCATAAAAACCTAAAAAACACATAAATGTAAAACCTAGGGATTTAATGAGATATATTCATTTTAATTTCTTTGATGTATTCTATTTTACACTACACCATGATTAGCTTGTACTATACGCAACACCGTATTAGCTTTTATAATGTGCAACACTATTCATGGCTCATGTTACACACAATTTCAAGTTCGTTTTGTGGAAATTATTCTACGCAACTTTAAGTATAGATTTTGTTTATTATATAAATTAAATAAGTCTTGATTAAGTTATACACAACACCAAAGGGAGATTTCACTACACGCATCCCTGACTTGGCTTGCATTACACGCAATCACAACCTTCCTCGATAGTGTGTGTTGTACGCAATATCGAGTTTCACTAAACAACAATATGTTATTAAAATATTATATAAAATAGCTGTTATGAATAGTAATACCCACTTTAAGAAAATTTAATACATTTTATCTTTCAAAATGGACTTCATTTTTGGATTCGGAATATCGGAATTAGCTTAGGGTGAGTTTTTGGTATTTCTCTGAAAACTTTCAATTTTTGATGAATAATGAAAAACACTAAGTTATAGTTCAAAACCGGATTTTCATTTAAATAATTATTTATTAAAATTTGTTTTAAGTAAAAATAGGTACATAATATCTATATAAGTTCAATGTAATTCATTGGAGTCATTTTATAATAATTTTAGATATATAAAAATCTTATTTAACTTTTTACCGTCTTTTACCCACCTCCTAGGAGAATTTGAAAATTTACATAAATCATAATTCTACCACTTATGTGAGTGGAATTTCAAAAATCTGAAAGACACGGTTTATATTAGTAAGTAAAATTTTGTTCGATAAGATAAAAATAATTTTTGGTGAATAGTAACTTTTTACTTTTATTTACCACGGTTAAAAGTAAATACGGTAATTAAGGGTAGAAATGATATTATTATTACCCTAACACATGTCCTAATTCTATTGGATAAGTATAATTCGACCAAAAACAACCTTATGAATAAAATATTACCATTTAGGTCCACTTGGATTAGATTGGGACATTTATTATTATTAAATTCAAAGAAGAGTTAAAAGAGTTAAAATAAAATTTTAAAAACTAAAACATTTTTAATATAGGGTTATATATAAGATAAATTCGACTATAAATATTAAATAGAAAGATAACAAGATTTACTACATAATTATATTTTATTAATAATTTTTAGAAATTAAATAATTTATGTTATTGTTGACACAATAATGATGCAGTAATTAACATATTAATAAAATATTAACATAATTAGTGTTATAAATACACAAATAAATTTAATTTGAGACTTTTTATGAATTAAACTAATTTTATAGGTTAATATATCATATTAGGGTTAGTTATATGTATATTTTGCTAAGTAATAATGTGGTTCAAAATTTATAAAAAATAAAATACCAAATAGTATCAAAATTTACACAAAAGAGTTTTTAAAACAAATATTATATTATTAATTGTTATTATATTCCTAAAAATCATAGGTTCTTCCAAAAGACATATATAATAATATATATGACATTAATAAACCAATGTTTGTTATATTGGAAGTTTATATTAAGTTTATTGACCATATAGTGTAAGAATAAAAGAAGACACGGTAAAAGTTAAATTATTTAACTTAGAGTTAAATCTAAATGATAAGGTTAAAATGGGAAACTAAACTTGTCTAAAACCTATTGGTTGAGAGGTGTTCGACCCATACCCACCCTATCCTCTAAATAAGTCACTTTTGAGCCATTATAATCTGAATATAAATTTTTTATAAAATAATATTTTAAGTTTTTCCAAAGGTGCCCCTCACCGCCTAATAAAAGGGAACCTCCTCCCTCTCCTATTCACACAAATTTGAGCTTTCAATATCGGCCAAAACCAGCCCATTTAACTTCTAGACATCCATATAAACCTATTAAAGGTTATGGTATTCTTCAAAGATCAACTTTAGTGCCCTAAGTGGAGGTTAAGAGGAGGCGCATCAATGAAGTGGTAATCTCTTCTACCGATTCTTTCAAGTTTCATTATTTTTCTACATCCTCCTCTTTAGTTTCTTCATTATAAAGTAATAACATCATTTAAAATAATATAATTATATGTTATTATAAATATTAAACAACCCCATTTCACCTTCTATCCATCCTACGGAAAATGAAATCACCACGCATGCGTACGTACGAAATACCGTCTTCATGCCATGGTGTAATCTGTTTTTCCACCACCACCTTACTTGGATTGTTATAACGGTGTAAAGAAAAACTATATATGTTTATTATAACATGATACTAATTATGAGATATTATATCTTCCACTCCAATTCAATTCAATAATAATTGGAATGATATCATCGCTCGTGCGTACGTACGGATTACCGTCTCCACGACGCGATGAGATTAATTCTCCATATTAGCTATTCAAGAATGTTTAGAGAGTATATATAATGAAGAATAATGATATATATAACATAATAATTCTACTATATTTATTTATATATATATTTCTTCTACTTACTTCCATTCAAGTCAATAAGGAAAGGAAAACAGCGTTCATGCGTACGTACAACCTACCGTCTCCATGAACGGTGTGTTTCATTTCATTTATATATATATTATATAAATATATATACTGAATATATATGATATATAAATAATGTTTTACATTCTGGAAGTAATTAAATCATGATATAAGTAATAATAATATCAATAAAAACAAGTCCAAACACGTACGGTAAATGAAACGCTTTTACCCAAAACGCTGCTTTAACATGGAATTGACAAAAAAATGGGAAATATAATTTCATAAGTGAATCATATATGATATAATAAATATTAATAAGGTTCTGTTACAAGTTAATAATATGTTTAAACCCACTATATATGAGTATCGGTCACATATGTAAGAAATTGTACATAAGGTAAATGATAATTTTGCAAACTCATTTTTATCCGAGATTTCTTATACGTAAGTATTTACTGGGGTTATATTTTTCATCCATGTCCATAAAATGTTTTTCATAAAGTGTTTAATATTCTTCCATGTGTGTTTAAAGTCATTTTTACCCCTCTTGACTTTTACTTTGTTTTATGGAAGGAATCTTTCTTTTTTTACCATACGTGGTTCTTTTTGACTTTTCCATTAAAAGTATGAGGAGAATGTTTTTTTAACTTATACGGCATGAATGGATTTTTACGATTTTATAACGCCTTATCTTCAGGAAGATTACTCTATAAGATATCATGTATATTTTCAACAAAATCCATTTATTTTAAAATTGCATGGCATTTTGTGAAAAGAAAATGATTTTGAAGGAGAATGGATATTTTCCTCAAGAATTCATTTCAAGTGTTTTATCAAAACCATTTTCCATAAAATATGAGATTATTTAATATGTGTATGTTTCAAGTATAATGTATCTATGATTTACATGGTTTCACTTTTCTTATGATTAAATGATATCCATTTGTTTTATATGGATTATGTTATGATGGGATGATTATTATGAAACCCATTTTATTCTTTGGGTTAAGATGAATGATTTATGTTTATGTTGTGGAACACGTAAGAATTATTTCAATATAAGATGGGTGGGACCTATATCTACATAGAATTCATTGGGTAAAGATTTATATCTCATGATATAAGCATGGATGGAATGACAAGTTAATCCGGTTCAGTGATACCGGACTGGAATGAGGAGTGAACTCGATTCAGTAAGGGACTTTGTCCACTATGATGGTCTTGGAAGGAATTCCTTGGCTAATATCGAAATCATAACATGTGCATAATGGTTTTACAAAATTACATGTTTTATTACTATGCTATTTTATTGTTATTAATGTTATTTTATGATCTATGACTTATGTACTGCCGTGATTTATGTTATTGCTCAAGATTTTGATGTTTTATGATCATGTTTTTATGTTAAAATGTTTATGGATTGTTTTTAAGTTCTCCTTGTTTACCCTTACTGAGAATTTTAGCTCAACCTTTTTATGTTTTCTTTTCCCTAGGATATAAATAAAGGTTTTTGGTAAGAAACCCAAAGGGTAATATCTTTATGGGAGATGTTTATGATCTTTCACCATTATTAGAAGATTATGTTACGAGTTTCCAAAGACACTAAACTAATACGGTATTTGGGTGTCTATTTTTGTCATGTATTAAGTATTATGCAAAAGTAAAGTAATGTCTATGTATGTATAGTTTGGGTCTTTACAGTTGGTATCAGAGAAAAATATGTAGGAATAAATCCAATCCTTCGTAACTCTCACGTGTGAGCGTTGGACGAAGCATGGCTCTCTGCCCAAGGGCTACATGAGGAAATGGATGCCACTGGGGATTTTGGTATGTCCCACCCAGGGGGTGTAGCCTCCCATGGAGTGCTCAGATAGGTATCAATTTTAGTCCACTGGAAATAATTACAGACCGTTACAGTTGGTATCAGAGCAAATGTTCAGTTAACCTTTGGAAACTAGGATGCAAAAACTTTAGTGAGAACCATAGAGATATTTCTAAGGTATGTCTAGGGATGTCTCTAATGTTAAGTATAAGTATAGGTAATAGTACTAGAATTACGGTAACGATCATATAATTAAACCTAATATCTTATATATTTAAGGTACACCCCCTTTATTATGTTGTTTTCCTAGCATGATTTTTGCTTCTCACTCTATTATTTTTGGGTTTTATAAAATGGGTGGAAACAGGAAGATTCATGTTAATGGATTATAGGATGGACAATGGAATGATATTCTTTATGAGCTACCAAATGAAATGTTATTTGGAAGGTGAAACATCATTATTATACCTAATCAACAGTCTCATAATATGATCAATAATCTCAACTTTGGTAAGATTCTTGACTCCGCTAATAAGAGATAGATGGAATTTCATGCTAATCATAGAGGAAAGAAAGTTCAATTTTCATCATGTAAGTCACTTGGGATGACACATCAAGGAGAATGTTTCAAAAGGAATATGAAGATTCTTTGGGTGTGGAAAATAAGGACAAAAAGCTAGTAATTGAAAAGGAAATGGTTCAGTTAACATAATGGACAAGGATAATGGTATTCCTAAGACATCAACAACAGTTAAATGTTTTATATGTGTAATGTATGTGAATTATGAAAACCAATGCCCTAAGGGAAAATCTCATGAAGATAATCACCACAGTCGCATGGGTAGTATTTATGTTGATGATGATGAAGACACTACATATGATATATGATATGAAAGAAGTGTTGAGGAATAAAATGATGAAGCTCGGTCAATGGTTTGAAAAGGTAGTGGAATGATTGCATGAATAATTTATGGTACTATGGAATAATGAAAAATCTAAGGATTGTTACGCTGTTGTCTTTCCTTAAGTATTTTAAAGTATATGATGAATGGTACCGGTAACAATGAAAAGTGATTTTGGAAATCAGATGATATGCACATAATGATGGGATAAAGAGATAATGAAATGTTTGATAGTATTAATGAGCTTATATAAGGACAATTTGATATCATGGTTTGAGTATATAGAAATTTTGGGATTTTGGTATGTGGAATGATTTGAATTCTGACAGCAATCATATTTTCACAAATATTCTATGGTAATTCATGTTGCAATAGAATTCAAGATTAAGGTATTCACATGTTTGGAAAGCGATCAACAAGATATATCTTATGATATATGGGGGATAAATGATGGTATTCACGTGCTTGTTATGTGACCTTTAATGTAATAATTTTCTTTATACTATGAGTTTGGACAGATGTATTTTGGATAAGCCTAAAGATTGGAAAGTATTATGTTGGACATCAGATAGTATTTTTTAAGGCTAGAACTTTTTTTGATATTATTTTAGTAATGTTATAATAGTGTAGTTTTAGTAAAAGGACAACCTGCAGGATGGGAGACAACCCATCGCTTCGGACAAGGTTGTGGGAATCTAACCCACAACCAAAGGGCGACAGGCCTTTTTTGCCTACCAATGGCCTACAAGAAGTCCCTGGTTAGTATAAAATAGTTTTATTTTATTAAAAGGTATGATAGATGAAGTATAATTCCATCTTTGGAACCACATACGATAAATCTCACCATAAGGTGGACTTAGGTATATTTAAAATTTTTTGCTAACTTTTTGATATAGATGGAATAACCTATCGTATGATCTACTAACACTTCAAGAATTACAAATTCAACTTCATTTCTCTAACAGGGGATGAAGTGGAAATTATTCATGGAATGACTAATAATGATATTACACTAAAATCAAGTAAGTATTTCTCCTTATGAATTTTTTTTCAACATTAGGGAAATGATCTTGAAAACCAAAAATTTTGTCTTAATACCCTCATATATGATGAGTTAGATGGTACCTTAGATCATCACATATTTATGGATTTGTGATTGTTAGCTTTTTCATAGCCATGTCCTCTACCACTCTCCATCATAAATTGATGGTTAGATTTCTCTTCCATATCCATATTTTCACCTATATTCCCCTTTTTGGAAACCTAATTATGAGTTAATTTGGGTGACCGTTACATTTCATACTTCACTTTTTAAAATTAATTTTTAGTATTCCTTTTTACGATGTGGGCTTCTATGAATGAAACATTCAAGTAGTAAACTATTTATAACCCCGAAGAATTTTGAGGGAGAAATTCATTTCAAGGGGGTAGAATGTAACACCCTGAGATTTTATGAGATATATTCTTTTTAATTTCTTTGATGTCTTCTATTTTACACTACACCAAGATTAGCTTGTACTATACGCAACATCATATTAGCTTGCAGTATACGCAACACTATTCTTGGCTCGTGTTACACACAATTTCAAGTTTGTTTTCTAGAAATTATTCTACACAACATTAAGTGTAGATTTTGTTTAATCTATAAATGAAATAAGTTTTGATTATGTTATATGCAACACCAAAGGGATATTTCACTACATACATCCCTGACTTAGCTTGCATTACACGCAATCATGACCTTCCTCGATAGCGTGTGTAGTATGCAATACCGGGTTTCATTAAACAACGATATGTTATTAAAATATTATATAAACTAGATGTTATGAATAGTAATACCCACTTTTTGAAATTTTATAAATTTTATCTTTAAAAATGGACTTCATTTTTGGATTCGGAATATCGAAATTAGCTTAGGGTGAATTTTTTGTATTTTTCTGAAAACATTCAATTTTTGATGAATAGTTAAAAACACTGAGTTATAGTTTAAAACCGAATTTTTATTTAAATAATTGTTTATTTAAATTTATTTTAAGTCAAAATAGATACATAATATCTATATAAGTTCAATTTAATTAATTTAAGTCATTTTATAATAATTTTATATTTATAAAAATCTTATTGAACTTTTTACCGTCTTTTACCCACCTCCTAGGAGAATTTGCAAATTTACATAAAAAATAATTTTACCACTTCTGTGAGTGGAATTTAAGAAATAAAAGAGACACAGTTGACATTAGTAATTAAAATGTGCTTCAATAAGATAAAAATAATTTTTGGTGAATAGTAACTTTTAGTTTTATTTACCACGGTTAAAAGTAAATAGGGTAATTAAGGGTAAAAATGATATTATTATTACCCTAACACATGTAATAATTCTATTGGATAAATGTAATTCGACAAAAAAACAAACTTATGAATAAAATATGACCATTTAGGTCCACATGGATTAGATTAGAAAATTTATTATTATTTACTTCCTAGAAGAGTTAAAAGAGTTAAAATCGAAGTTTAATAACTAAAATATTTTTTATATAGGGTTATATATAAGATAAATTTGACTATAAATATTCATTAGAAATCTAAAAATATTTCCTACATAATGATATTTTATTTATAATTTTTATACATTAAATAATTTATGTTATTTATGACACAATAATGATGCAGTAATTACCTTATTAATAAAATATTAAATTAAATAGTGTTATAAATTTCCAAATAAATGTAATTTGAGAATTTTTGTGAATTAATCTAATTTTATAGGTTAATATAACATATTAGGGTTAGTGAGATGTTTTTTTTTTCGAAGTAATAATGTTTTTAGGAATTTAACAAAAACAAAATACCAAATAGTGTCAAAATTGACATAAAAGAGTTTTTAAAATAAATATTATATTATTAATTGTTATTCCATTCTTAAAAATAAAAGGTTCAGAAAAAGACTTATATAAAAATATATATGACATTAATTAACCAATTGGCGTTCTATTAGAAGTTTATAGTAAGTTTATTAACCATATAGTGTAAGAATACTAGAAGAAATGGTAAAAGTTAAATTATTTAAATTAGAGTGAAATCTAAATGATAAGGTAAAAATGGTAACCTAAACTTGTATAAAACCTATTGGATGAGAGTATTTAGACCCATAACCACCCTATCCTATAAATAAGTCACTTTTGAGCCATTATAAACTGAATATGAATTTATTATAAAATAATATTTTATGTTTTTCCAAAAGTGCCCCTCACCACCCTTATAAATGGGCACCTCCTCCCACTCCTCTTCACACAAATTTGAGCCTTCCAGCTCGGCCAACCCCTTCCCATTTCACTTCTCCACTTCCATAGAAACCTACTAGAGGTTCTGGTCTTCTTCAAAGACCATATTTAGTGCCCTAAGAGGAGGTTAAGAGGAGGTGCGTTAAAGAAGTGGTAATCTCTTCTACTCATTCATTCAAGTTTCATTATTCTTCTACTTCCTCCTCTTCAGTTGTTTCATTATAAAGTAATAACATCAGTATAACTAATATAATAATATGTTATTATAAATATGAAACAACCCCATTTCACCTTCTATCCATCCTACGGAAAATGAAATCACTGTGCGTGCGTAAGTATGGAATACCGTCTCCACGCCGTGGTGTAATCTGTTTTTCCACCACCACCTTACTTGGATGGGTATAATGGTGTAAAGAATAAATATATATGGTTATTATAACATGATACTATTTCTGAGATATTATATCACCCACTCCAATTCAATTCAATAATAATGGGAACGATATCATCGCTCGTGCGTACGTACGGATTACCGTCCCCACGACACATTGAGATTCATTCTCCATGTTAACTATTCAAGAATGATTAGAAAGTATATATAATGAAGAATAATGATATATATAACATAATAATTCTAATGGATTTATATATATATATATATATTTCATCTACTTACTTCCATTAAAGTCAATAAGGAAAGGAAAACAACATTCATGCGTACGTACGGCCTACCGTCTCCATGAACGATGTGTTTCATTTCATTTATCTTTATTATATATATATATATATACTGAATATATATGATATATAAATCATGTTTTACATTCTGTAAGTATTTAAATCATGATATAAGTAATAATAATATCAAGAACAACAAGTCCAAACACGTACGATGAATGAAACGATTTTACCCAAAATGCAGCTTTACCATGGAATTGACAAAAGAACGGGTAATATAAAGTCATAAGTGAATAATATATGATATCATAAATATTATTATGGTTCTGTTACAAGATAATAATATGTTTAAACCCACTATACAAAAGTCTCGGACACATATGGAAGAAATTGTACATAAGTTAAGGGATAATTTTGCAATCTCATTTTTATCCGAGATTGCGTATACCTAAGTATTTACTTGGGTTATATTTTTCATCCATTCCAATAGAGTGTTTTTCATAAAGTGTTTAATATTATTCCATATATTTTTAAAGTAATTTTTACCCCTCTTGACTTTTACTTTGTGTTATTGAAGTAATCTTTCTTTTGTTTACCATACGTGGTACTTTTTGACTTTTCCGTTAGAAGTACGAGGAGAATGTTCGTTGTAACTTATACGGCATGAACGGATTTTTACGGTTTTATAATGACTTATATTCATTAATCTTACTCTATAATATTTCATGACTATTTTCAACAAAATCATTTTATTTTAAAATTGCATGGCATTTTGTGAAAAGAAAATGTTTTTGAAGAAGAAAGGATATTTTCCTCTAGAATTCATTTCAAGTGTTTTATCAAAACCATTTTCTATCTAAGATGACATTATTTCATATGTGCATGTCTCAAGTATAATGTATCTATGATTTACATGATTTCAATTTTCTTATGATGAAATGATATCCATTTTTTATATGGATTATGTTATGATGGGATGATGTTTATGAAACCCATTTTATTATTTTGGTTATGATGAATGATTTATGTTTATGTTGTGGCACACGTAAGAAGGATTTCAATATGAGATTGGTGGGACCTATATCCCCCTAAAATTCATTGGGTAAAGATTTATATCTCATGAGATAGACATGGCTGGAATGGAAAGTTAATCTGGTTCAGTGATACAGGACTGGAACGAAGAGTGAACTCGATTCAGTAAGGGACTTTGTCTACTATGATGGTCTTGGCAGCAATGCCTTGGCTACTATGGAAATCATAACATGTGATTACTGGTTTTCCACAATTAAATGTTTTATTCCAACGATATTTTATCATGATTAATGTTCCTTTATTATCTATGACTTATATACTACCATGATTTATGTCATTGCTCAAGATTTTGATGTTTTATGTTCATGTTTTTACGTTAAAATGTTTATGGATTATTATTATGTTCTCCATGTTTACCCTTACTAAGAATTTGAGCTCACCCTTTTTATGTTTTCTTTTCCCCGGGATATAAAGAAAGGTTTTTGGGAAGAAACCCAAAGGAAAGATCTTTATGGGAGATGTTGAAGATCTTTCACTGTGATTAGAAGATTATATTCCGAGTTTCCAAAGATACTAAACTAATACGGCCATTGGGTGTCTGTTTTTCTCATGTAATAAGTATTCCGAAAAATTAATGTAATGTCTTTGTATATAAAGTATGGGTGGTATCAGAGAAAATGAGGTAGGAATGAATCCAATCCTTGGGAACTCTCACATGTGAGCATTGGATGAGGCATGGTTCTCCACCCAAGGGCTTCATGAGGAAATGGCTGCCATTGGGGATGGAGGTATGTCGCACCCAGGGGGTTTAGCCGCCCATGGAGTGCTCTGATAGGTATCAATTTCAGTCCACAGGAAATAATTCCAGGCCGTTACAATAAATCCCCTAAAAACACAAGAAACCATAAAAACATAAAAACCATAAAACTCGTAAAAACCAATAAAACCCATAAAAACCCAAAAATCACTAAAATTTCTAAAACCTCTATAAACCCCTAAATATATTAGAAACTCTAACAATAATAAAACCCAAAAAACTGAAAAAAACCCCACAAATTCTAAAAAAAACCAAAAAACCCAGAAAATCCAAAAAACCCTAAAATCCCAAAAAAATCCCTAAAAACCCTAACAAGCCAAAAAAATCAAAACAAAAACAAAAACAAAAAATTCCGAAAAATGTAAAAAACATCCCTAAAAAAACTAAAGAATACTATAAAATCCTAAAAAATCAAAATACCAATAAAATTCTAAAAACCCTTAAAAATGCTAAAATCCATAAAACACCTAAATACATTAAAAACCACTAAAAACAGTAAAAACACTAAAATTATTAAATACATAAAAAATATAAAAAAATAAAACCCCAAAACCATAAAAACCTAAAAACCCAACGACCAAAAAAATCTTAAACCCCTCATAAAATATAAAAACCCTAAAAAGAAAAACAATCCTAAAACCCTAATAATTTCTAAAACATAAATAAACATAGAAACCCTAAAACCCCTAAAGGACCTAAAAAACCTAATAAAACCTAATTCCCCTACAAAATTCTCAAAAACCCATAAAATATGAAAACCCCCAAAAAAGCATGAATCCACCAAAATCCCAAAAATCCCCAAAAGAATCACTAAAAACATAAAACTGCTACAATCACTGGAAAGTCCCAAGAAAACCTTAAAAACCTAAAAAAAATTAAAACCCCAAAAAACCCAAAAAATTTATAAAAACCCAAAAAAAGACAGTAAAAAGACCATAAACCCCATGAAAACTGATAACACCCTAAAACCCCCTAAAAAGAAAATAACCCTAAACCACCATAAAAATCCATAAACCCCCTAAAAACTCTAAAAAAATTCAATCCCCTAAAAACATTAAAAAACACTAAATAACCGTAATACTGTAAAAATAACCCAAAACAATAAAACCAAAAAAAACCTATAAAACCCCTCAAAATCCATAAAATCCTTAAAAACTATAAAAATTTTAAAATTTCTCTAAAAGAATAAAAAACATGAAAAACCCAGAACAACCATAAGAAAAAAAATAAAAACCAACAATTTAAAACCCTTTAAATACCTAAAAACACTAAAAACTGACAAAAACACTAAAAACAATAAAAACATAAAAACCCCTAAAATCCACTAAAAACACTAAAAACACTAAAAACCCATAAAAACAAAAACCATAAAAATCATAAAATCCCTAAAAACCCCAAAACCCTCAAAAATCCTAAAAACCCTAAAATCCTAAAAAATTACCCAATAGCCTAAAACCCATGTAAACCCATAATATAACCTTAAATAACTAAAAAACATAAAACCAATAGAAAATAAAAAATTCTATAATCCATAAAAACATTTAAAACCCTAAAAAACCTAAAACCCATAAAACTCCATAAAACCATAAAAAACCCTAAAACCAATAAAAACTATAAAACCCCTTTAATCCAAAAAAACATTAAAAAAGTCAAAAAAAATTAAAACCCTAAAAACTCAAAAAAACATAAAACAAAAAAAAACATAAAACCCCTAAAAACATCTAAAACCCATCAAAAATGCTAAAAAATTATAAACATATTGAAATAATAAAAATCCTTAAAAACATATGAAGCCCTAAAAACCTTGGAAACCGAAAAAAATTAAAACCCCCCAAAAACCTAAACACTCTAAAAACCAAAAACCCCCCAAAACCCAAAAAAATCTTAAAAATCATAATAGCCACTAAAAACCATAACAAACCCTAAAACACCATAAAAACCTAAAAACACAAAAAAAATCTGAAATTTTTTAAACCCCAAAAAATGATAAAAGAATAAAAAATCATTTCAAACCCTTAAAATCGCAAAAAAACCCAATAAAACAATAAAAACAATAAACCCCTCAAAATCCAAAAAACCTAAAAACCCATAAAATCATAAAAAATCCTAAAAATCCCCAAAAATGTTATAAACAAGAATATCTCTAATAAAACCATAAAAACATAAGAAAACATAGAACCCCAAAAAAACTAAAAATGCGGAAAACCCTAAAACATATAAAAACACCTAAAGACATTCAAAAACCCAAAAAACCAATAAAACAACTAAAAAATCTGAACACCATTAAACTACTAATTTTTTTAAAAAAAACTTTAAAAACCTTAAAAACCCTAAAAACTCAAAAAAAAACCTAAAACCCCAAAAAACAATAAAAACACTAAAAATCCTAAAAACCCTCAAAATACCTAAAAACCTATAACATCCTAAAAATCCCTAAAAATTAATAAAAAGTTAAAAATACCTAAAAAACCATAAAAACCCCAAAGAGAACATTAAAATTCCAATAATATTCGAAACCCCTAAAAACCTAAAAAACACAAAAATTCCTATAAAACCCCAAAAAATCCAAAAAACCCTAAAACTATAATAACCTAAAAATTCATTTTAAAACCCTAAAACCCAAAAGAAAATCATAAAACAAGTAAAAACTATAAAAAGATTTGGACACCTAAAATTGGTAAAAAAAAACTCAAAAAACCGCTAACACCCTAAAAAACACAAAAAACATTAAAAACTCAAAACTCAAAAAACCCTAAAAAACCCTAACAACCCTCAAAATACCTAAAACCACTAAAGACATAAAAATCCAAAAAATACCTAAAATCAATAAAAACATAAAAAAACCCCAAAGAACCAAGAAAAATCTCTATGAATCCTTAAAAACCTAAAAAAACCTAAAACCACTAAAAATCCAAATAAAAGATTTAAACCCCCAAAAAAATCTAAAAAACCTAAAAAAACTAAAGACCATAAAAACCCGAAAACACCATAAAATGCCAAGAAACAGAAAAAACCATAAAACCACTAAAAACGATAAAAACTCTAAAAAATCCTTAAAAACCTTAAAAACTGAAAAAATACTAAAACCCCAAAAAAACCATCAAAACCCCAAACAACCCTAAAAAACCCAAAAAACCCTCAAAATCTCTATAAACACAAAAAATAATAAAAATAAACCCTTAGAATCCATAAAAACATAAAAAAAATTATAAACTATGAAAACTCCTAAGAAAAACATAAAAATCCAAAAACACATAAAACCCACAAAAACCCTAATATACAAAAGAACCCAAAAACAACCTAAATCCTTAAACACCATAAAAGCCCTCAAAATCCTTAAAATGATTAAAACTCATAAAATTCCTTAAAAATTTCCAAAAATTCCATGAAAACAAAAAAACCTATAAACCATCGAAACACTAACCAAACTATAAAAACCAAAAAATAATTTAAATAACAAAAAACCTATAAAATGATAAAAACAAAAAAAATCCACCAAAAACCCCTGAACACAAAAATCCCCTAAAACCCCTAGAAAATCATAAAAACCATAAAACCCTAAAAACCTGCTAAAATAATTAAATACACTTCAACCCTTGATAATTTCAAAAACTTTAAAAAACCAAAATAACTCAAAAAATCACTAAAAACCAATTAAACCCCAAAACCATAAAAACCCTAAAACCCCTAATACACTTAAAATCCCAAAAAATCAATTAAACCATAAAAATATGAAATAGCCCTAAAAATGCCTAAAATGTAAAAAATCCAAATAAACCTTGATAACCCCAAGAAAACCTTAAAATCAAAAAAGCACTTAAAACCACTACAAACCTAAACACGCTAAAAACCCTATAAACCCAAAAAAACATAAAAGCCCTAAAAACAATAAAAACCAAAAAACCCCTTTAAAAACTATAAAACCCCATAAAAACACATAAAAACCTCTAAAACTATAAAAACCCTTTAAACCCCTAAAAACATTAAAAAACTATAAAAACTCTAAAACACTAAAAAACTCAAACAAAACTCTAAAAACTAAAAAAACGATGAAAACCATAAAAAACCCTCAAAATTCCCAAAATCCCCAAAGCCTAATTGAAATCCTAAAAAGGTCCTAAAATACCTAATAACATAAAATACCCTAAAAACCCTAAAAAACCCCATAGAATACTTTCAAAACCTAATAGATATTAATCCTCATAAAAATGATAAAACCATAAAACCCCTAAACCCCCAAAAAATCCCAAAAAATATATAGAAACCATAAAATACTAAAAAGACCAAAAAACACACAAAAAACCCCTAAAACCCGAAGAAAACCACAAAAACCTAAAAACACTAAAACACCTAAAAAAACTAAAACATCTAAAAACCTATAAATTTATAAAAACAAAAAAAGACACTAAAAAACCTAAAAACCCCTAAAACCATAAAAACCCTAAATTTTTTGAAACCCATAAAAACCATAAAAACCCACTAAAAACAATAAAAATAATTTAAACCTCTGCCCCCTGCTTGGCTCTCTAAATTTCGGAGGCCCTTCATTCCCCCCTCTAGCTACCTACTTCTGTGGAAAATTTAGAGAAATAGATTTCCAGTTCAAGAGCAATTGAAAAGAGCTGGGTGGTGTTTGGCCTCTGCTTGTTCGATCTGTCTTCAGGATGAGAAAAATCTGCAACACATTTTTCTTAAGTTCAGGTTGGCTGCAGGTCTTTGGGATCATTTACATGGAATATTCCAGCTGAAAATCTGCAGGGACAGCACGCTGTCTGCTATTTTCAGCAGTGTTCTAGGCGTGCAATGCAGTCAGAAAATTGCCAATCTGCTTCTTGCTGCCGCTGCGGCTCTTACTGCTTTTGTGTGGGCAGCTCGGAACAAAGTGGTTTTCAATAATGATTCATGCTGCATCCGAAATGGTGTGGTGGAAATTCATCAAGCAGTTCATGAGGCGGCTCATATCCAGGATGGTACGATGGCTAATGATATTAAGGACCATATTGTGTTGAGAAGTCTCGGAATTTCTGGAAGATGCAGGAAACAGAAGAACTTTAAATTCATTCGGTGGATTCCACCAATCCCAGAATGGATAAAAGTTAATGTGGATGGTGCAGCCCTAGGCGCGCCTGGTCCCTCCGGGTGTGGTGGTGTTTTCCGGACGTATAGAGTCTTTGTTAAAGGATGCTTTTATCATTACATTGGGAATGGATGTGCTTATTAAGCGGAGCTATGGGCCATGATTAAGGCTGTATAGTTTGCGGTCCACTTCAGGTGGACGCAACTATGGATTGAATCTGACTCAATGTTGGTAGTGGAAGCCCTCAAAAGCAAAACAAGGGCAATCCCATGGAGGCTCCTCCCACAATGGGTTGACTGTCTGAGAATCTCTCAGGGTATGAACATTATGGTCACACATATATACAGGGAAGCGAACAAGGTGGCGGACATACTCTCCAAGAAAGCAATTGAGGATGGATGTTCCATGTGGTCATATATTGCACCATATTTCTGCACTCCCCTTGTGGACTCAGACATGAAGGGTGAATTGCACACTCGGCTGTGCAAACCCTCCTTGTAATTCCTTGTACCTTTATTTTAAGTTATCATGTTTTGTGGGGCTGGGATCTGCCCATCCCCAAACCTGCTTTGCCTAAAATACATAAAAATCATTAAAACACATAAAATTCCCAAAAAAACCCTAAAAACCTAAAAAACCAAAAAATCTTGAAAAAAATAAATGAATCCTGAAAAAACCTAAAAAACATAAAACCCAAAAAAATCTATAAAACTCTAAAAACCCTAGAAATTCCCAAAAACCCATAAAACCCCTAAACCCCACTAAAAATTTAAAAACCCTTTAAACCACTAGGAACATTAAAAACTGTAAAAAACCATAAAATCCATAAGAATCTCAAAAAAACCAATAACCCAAAAAAATCCATAAAACCCTTAAAACCCCCAAAACCCAAAAAAATATATAAATACAAATAAATATTAAGAGAACCCCAAAAATTAAAAATACTAAATGCCATGAAATCCATAATAAGTCCATAAAGACATAAAAAACACTAAATACCCCTAAAAACATAGAAAATTTTAAAAACCCTAAAACCCATAGAAAACCCTAAAAAATATAAAACCATAAATACCATAAAAACTATAAAAACATTGAAAAACCATAAAAACCATAAAAAACTATTAAATACCCAAAAACCATTTAAACCTTTAAAATGTTTTAAATCTTTTAAAAAAATAAAAACCCTAAAAACTGGGAAAAATCTGAATGCCCTAAAACCCCTCCAAACCACAAAACTGTAAAACCATAAAAATTCTAAATAATAAAAAAAAAGTAATAATGTAAAAAAAATCTATAAACCCTAAAAACCATAACAAAACAATAAAAACCTATAAACGCATAAAACCCCAAAGAAACTTGAAAACCTCTAATAAGCCTAAAAAACCCTAAAACCCCAAAAACCTAAAAACTATAAGTAAAACTAAAATCATTAAAAAACCCTAAAAATCCAAAACAACCACTAAAAACCCTAAAATCCAATTAAACCCCTAAAATCACTATAAACTATTAAAATATTAAAAACACATAAAACACCAAAGACCCCTAAAAACCAAAAATTCATTAAAACCCCATAAAAATAATAAACCCCCTAAAACCCCCAAAAAAATTTAGAAACCCACAAAATCTTGAAAAACCATACAAACCATAAAAATCCTAAAAAATCCATAAAAAATAAAAAAACATGAAAGACACTAAAAAGAAAAAACCCTCAGAAAACCTTAAAACGTAAAAAAACATAAAACCCTTAAAAATCTAAGAAGTGCTGAAACCCCTAAAAACTCTATAACACCTCTAAATCCCTAAAACATCAAAAACCCATAAAAATACTAAAAATCCCTTAAATCACTAAAATTGTAAAAAAATGAAACCTCTAAAAAACCAAAAGAAAACTAGAAAAACCTAAAAATACACAAATCCCTAAAAACCTAAAATATTCTAAGAACCTTAAAAGTCCCTTAAAACCCTAAAACCCCTAAAACACATAAAACCTCTAAAACACTAAAACCACAAAAATCCCTTTAAAACCAGACTAAATTAAAAAACTCAAAAAACCTTAAAAAACCTACAAACACAAAAAACACTAAAACCCCCCAAACCCTAAAAACCTAAAAACCCCCAAAACCCATAAAATCAATAAAAATCCATAAAAAACTACAAAAATCCTAAAATCCATAAAAATCCATTAATACAAAAAACCCTAAAAAACATGAAAATCCATAAGAAAACCATAAAAACCTAATAACACCTAAAACCCCTAAAAACCTAAAAATGATAAAAAAATCCTAAAAACAATAAAACAAAATATTTCCATTAAAAACCATAAAAACCATAAAACCCCACTAAAAACACAAAAAACAACTTTATACCCTTAAAAACTATAAAATACTCTTTTAAACCTTGAAACACTTAAAACATCAATAAAACCTAAAAAATTATAAAACCCCTCAAAAAACCATATCAACACTTAAAACCATAAAAACCCCTAAAAACCTTAAAACCTAGAAACACCAATAAAACCATTTAAAATACTAAAAACTAAAAAAAACATTAAACTTATAATTTTTTTAAAAAACTCTAAAAACTATAGAAACCTAAAAATCATTAAAACCCTTTATCCCTAAAAACCGTATAAACAAAAAAACACCGAAATAATTCATAAATGTGGATACAAATATAAAAAACTATAAAAATCATTAAAATCCTAAGAAAACCTTAAAAACCTATAAACATTAAGAAAAATTTAATCCCTAATAAAGTTAAAAACCCTAAAAGCGTAAAAACCATAAAACCCTAAAAACCCATATAATTTCTAAAATCCATAAAAGTCATATGAAATATATAAAAATACCTAAAAATAAAACAACTATAAAAAACCCTGAAACCCCTAAAAACCCTTAAAAACATAAAAAAATAGAAAATCCCTAAAAAATATAAAACAATAAAAATCCTTAAAGGCCATGAAGACCCTAAAAACCCAAAATACAATAAAAACACAAATAACCTTTTAAAACATTAAAATACCTAAAATCTACTAAAAAAAATAAAAACCCTTTAGACCCTCCAAAAACATCAAAAACATTGAAAACATAAAAACCTCTAAATACTCAAAAAACACTAAACACCCAAGGTACACACTAAAACCCTAAAAACCATCAAAATCAATAAAAACATAAATTAACATAAAAATACTAAAAGAACTAAAAAACCTAGAAATGTAAAAAAACTAAAAACCCTGAAAACCCATTTAATAACCTTAAAAAGTAAAAAAAAAATTAAACCCCTAAAAACCAAAAAATTCTAAAACCCCTAAAAAACCGGAATAACCCTAAAATCCATAAAATTAAAAAATCCCATAAACACCTCAAAAACCCCTAAAACACCTTAAATAATAATAAAACTACTAAAAACTATAAAAACCCTTTAAAAAATTAATAACTCTAAAAACTTTTAAAAAACATAAAAAAAAATCAAAATAGACTCTAAAAACAAAAAACCCAAAAAACCCATAAAAATCCAATTAACCCTCAAACCCCCTAAATACACTAAGACCCCCTAAATACTCTAAAACACATAAAATTCCAAAAAAATTCTATAATCCCCTGAAAACTAAAAAACGACAAAAATTCTAAAAAATCCTAAAAACAAAAAAATACATAAAACTCCTAAACACCCAAAAAATGCTTAACACCCTAAAAACTCTAAGACCCCTAAAACCCCTAAAACACCTCAAAATCCCAAAAAAAACTAAAAACCCATAAAAATATGAAAAATACCTAAAAATATAGAAACCATAAAAACCCAAAAAATACCAAAAAAATTAGAAATCTAAAAACACTAAAAACCCCTAACCAACATAAAAAATGTTAAAACCCAAAAATCCCAAAAAAATGCCCTAAAACCCCTAAAAACAACTAATAACCATAAAACCCCCTAAAGACATTAAAACTCCTAAAACCCCTTTAAAACCTTAAATCCACTAAAAAATCAAAAAACCTTTTAAACCCCTACAAATGTTTAAATAATATAAAAACCCATATATACATTAAAAAATAAAAAACATTAAAATCCAAAAAACCTAAAAATCCATAAAAATCATAAAAAATACTTAAAAATCCCAAAATATTTAAAAACACTAAAAGCCATGGAAAACCCCAAATGAAATATCGAAAACTTAAAAACACTTAAATCCCATAAAAAAATTCTAAATACCCAAAAAATCTTAAAAACCCTTAAAAATCCAAAAACCCAAAATACCACGTAAGATGTTAAAAAAATCCTAAGACCTCTTAATAACTTAAAAAACCAACTAAAACTCGAAAAACGCTTTAAAACCCTAAAATGATAAAAAAACTATTAAGACCCTAAAAACCCTAATCACCTTAAAAACCCTAAAACCCCATAAAAACCCTAAAAATCACTGTAACTCTAAAAACCTTTTACACCGCTAAAAACATTAAAAAAATATCAGAACCATAAAATCCTAAAAAACTATAGAAAAACCCAAAAACCCAAAAATCACAAAAAATTTCCTAAGAACCCTAAAACCCTAGAAAACCAACAAAATTCCTAAAATCCTTAAAACCAATAAAAATGCCAATATTCCCGAAACTAACTAACATGTTGAAAACCCCAGAACTCCAGAAAATCCCTAAGAAAACAATAAAAACCTTAAAACAAATAAAACCACAAAAAACATATATATTCTTAAACCCCCTAATAACCCTTAAAATCACTAAAAACATAAAAACCATAAAAAATTAAAATATCCCCAACAATCCCAAAAAACACAAAAATCCTTATACCCTAAGAAAACCGTAAAACCCAAAAAAACACTTAAAACCCCCCAAAAACATAAAAAACACTAAAAACGAAAATAAATTAAAACCCTAAATCCCTTAAAACCATAAAACCGTAAAACCTTAAAAAACTAAAATCCCTAAAAATCACAAAAAACATTAAAAACCCATTAAATTCCTAAATATGTTAAAAACATCTAAAAAATGAAAGACCATTAAAAGATAAAAAAATCCTTAAAACCCCAAAAAATTCCTAAAAATCATAAAACCATAAAACCTTAAAAATCCCTAATAACCATATAAATCTAAAAGGTCCAAAAAGCTCTTAAAAATATCTAAAAACTTTGAAAACCCCTAATAAATCCTGAAAAAGATAAAAATACTTAAAAACCCTAAAAATGATAAAACCATAAAAACCTTAAAACACCCAAGTAATACTAAAACCCCAAAAACTATAAAACCCCTAAAAATAATTAAAATCTCAAAAAATGCATAAAAACCCTAAAACTCTACTAAAAACTAAAAAAATATTTTAAACCTCTAAAAATGATAAAAACTCAAACAAAATTTTAAATCCCAAAAAAAACTCAAAAAACTCTAAAACCAAAAAAACCAAAAAAACCATAGAAACTATAAAATCTACGAAATACCAAAAAACCCAAAAAAACATAAAAATCCCAAAAAAAGTACTTAAATCCCTAAAAATGTTAAAACCATAAAAACAATGAAAATCCAAAATAAAAAATTAAATACCTATAAACTCTTAAATACTATTAAACCCTAAAAATCGAAAAACCCTATAAACCCTTAAATCCCTCAAAATCGCTAAAAACCCTAAAAACCATAAAAAATATAAAAAATCCCAAATAATACCTTTAAAAACAGTAAACTTTTGTAAGAAAACACTAAAAACAGAAAAACACTTATGATTCCAAAAATCCCCCAAAAAACCTAAAATACTAAAAATGATTAAAAAACATGAATGTCGAAAAAACCAAAAAACCACTAAAACCTTTTAAACCCCTAAAAACACATAAAACCTATTAGAAAATCTAAAAACACATTAAATTCCTATTAAAATAAAAACATTAAAGACCCTTAAAACCTCTAAAAAACAAAAAAAATCCACAAAAAATCATTAAAACACTAAAAACCCTAAATCCCCTTAAAATCCAAAAAAACACTAAAAAGCATAAAAATACTTAAAAACCCCAAAAATCACTAAATACCTAAAAACCCTAAAAATCCCTAAAAACCTAAGAAAACCATACGTCCTAAAAACAATTAAAACCAATAAAAACACAAAAATAATAAAATCCCTAAAAACCATAAACCCATCAAAATACTTAAAAGCAAAAAAAACCCAATAAAAATCCTAAAAATCCCTTAAAATCCCTAAAAAATATACCCTAAAATTCCAAATAATACCTAAGAAATCCATAAAAACTAAAAAAACACTTATAACCCATAAAATGAAAAAAAGAGCTAAAACCAAAAAAGACCCTAAAAACCCTAAAACCCATAAAAACAATAAAACCCCCTAAAACCATTACAAAGTCGTAAAACCAATAAAAACCCTAAAAAACATTAAAACCATAAAAATAAAACACCCTTTAACCCCTAAAAACATTAAAAAAACCTTTAAAATCCAAAAATTCTCAACCCCCCCCCAAAACCATAAAAATTCAAAAACAATAAAAACCCTTAAAAACCCTCAAAATCCCTAATCACGCTAAAAACCATAAAAATGTAATTAATCCTTAAAATCCATAAAATGTAAGAAACCTTGAAAACTGTAAAGAAATCATTAAAAACCTAAAATCATTTAAACCCCCTAAAAACCCTAAAACACTAATACACCTAAAAATCCTTAAAAACCATAAAACCCCTACAATACATAAAACCCCTAAAAACCTAAGAACCCTAAAAACCCATAAAAATACAAAAAATATCCTACAACTCTAAAACCCTTTACACACCAAAAAACATTAAAAATCTCAAAATATTGTAAAAACCCTAAAAATATAAAAAACCTTAAAAAACACAAAAAAAACCATAAAACCCTAACAACCCTAATACAAAAAAATCTATAAAAACCATTAAAAATAAAAAAAAACCCCAAATCCCTAAAAATGTAAAATACCTTAAATAACATGAAAATCCCTAAGGTTGAATAATATTAAAACACTTAAGACCCCTTAACACCATAAAAACTCTATAAACCCTAAAAATAAAAAAACCCTAAAACCTCCTATAAACCCTCAAAATCCCTAAAACCCTAAAAAAAATAAAAAACCTAAAACTTGCTAGGAATTCCAAAAACTCTAAAAATAGTAAATCCCTAACAAAACCAAAAAAACTAACAAAAAAATAAAACACCTAAAACCAAAAAAATGATAAAAACAACAAAAGACACTAAAACAATAAAACTACCTAAAAAACATGAAACCCCCTAAAAACATTTAAAATCCCTAAACCCGAAAAATCACAAAAATCACAAAAAACAACAAAAACTCTTTGAAACCATTAAAAAGTTAAAAAATATAAATGAAACTAAACACCAAGAAAAATTAAAAAATCCATAAAACACTAAATATCAAAAATTGACTAAAAACCCAAAAAAAGCCTAAAACCACAAAATCCCAAAAAACTCAAAACACATAAAATCCAAAAAAAAATCCCTCAAAACATAAAAAATATTGAAATCTCTGAAAACCTCTAAGAAATACTTAAAACCTTCAAAAAATTAAAATACCTAAAATTCTTAAAATACTAAAAACCATAACAACCATAAAAGGACTTAAAATCTTAAAAATATAAAAACCCATAAAACCCCTAAACTTTTTAAAAACTAAAAAAACATAAAAACACTAAAAAAATAAAAACTCTACAATAATTTAAACCCCTACAAATGTTAGAAAACTATATAAAACCTTAAACCATTAAAAAATCAAAAAAAAACACTAAGTCCATAAAAAATATAAAAGCTGTAAAACCCTAAATATCACTAAAAATCCTTAAAAATCCAATATACCATAAAATTCGTAAAAAAGACCTAAAAATCCATACAAACAAAAAAACCCAAAAATCCCACAAACATTGAGAAACCCATAAAAAACTAGAAATGCTAAAATTCCCTTAAAACCAAAACAATTATAAAAACCATAAAAACCAACAAAATCCCTAAAACACTAAAAAAACCTTAAAAAAGTAAAAATCCATAAAATCACATAAAATAAATAAAACCTAAAAACCCAGAAAAACCTAATGAAAACCATAAAAACATAAAAAAATTCATAATACACATAAAAACCTAAAAAACCATAAAAACACTAAAAACCATAACAACCATCACAACACTAAAACAAAAAAACCCACAAATCCCATAAAACCACTAAAACCCACTAAAAACTCTAAAAACAACTTAAACCACTAAATACATTAAAAAATGTCAAAAACATTAAAAACCCCTTAAAGAATAAAAATACCCTAAACCCCACAGAAACCTTAATAAACATAAATCTCCAAAAATACCAAAATACCATTAAATTCCATATGATCCTAGAAAGCCCTGATATTTCCTATGAACCTAAAAAACCTAACAAACCTTAATAAATCATTAAAATCCAAAAAACAGTTAAAACACCTTAAAACACAAAAAAAATCCTAAAACCCCTAAAAACATATAAAAACCCTAAAACATAATAAAAACTCTAAAAACATGTTAAACACATAAAAAGCATAAAAAACCTTAAAACCCCAGAAAAAATCCATAAAATCCTTAAAAATCCCTAAAAATCCCTAAAAATCATAAAATACTAAAAAAGCAGTAAAAATCATTAAAATGTAAAAACCCATAAAATCAGTAAGGAAAATTTAAAATCCTAAAAAACATAAGACACCAAAATACCTAAAAATTCATAATACACCAAAAACCATTAAGATCCCTAAAAACCATAAAACCCAAAAGACCACAAAAAACTCAACAAAACCTTTAAACCCCTAATTTTTTTAAACTCTAAAAAATCTTAAAAACCTTAAAAACCAAAAAAACACCTAAAAACACTAATAAAAAATCCTCAAAATCCCTAAAACCCTAAAAACCAAAAAAATCTAAAATTCACAAAATAAAACCCCAAAAATGTAAAAAATACTGAAAACCCTGAAAATCACTAAGAAAAACATAAAACCATAAACACATTTTAAACCCCCCCAAAACATAAAAACGAATAAAACCCAAAAAATCTCTAAAAAACATAAATATATAAAAATAAATAAAAATACTAAAACCCCATTGTAATCCTAGACAAGTTTTAAAAATATGTAAAACCCCTGAAAAACCATAAGAAAATCTTAATAACCTAAAAACACTTAAAACCCATAAAAAACTTAAATAACCATAAAAGACCCAAGAAACCAAAAAAACCACTAAAACCCATAAAAATTCCTAAAACCATTAAAAATCCACAAAAACCAAAAAACCCCAAATACATTAAAATCCCATTAAACACATAAAAACATTAAAAACTCTAAAACCCTAAAAAAACCCCTAAAAAACTCAGAAAAAAATCCAAAAACCAACAAAAAACAATAAAATCCCAAAAATCCCATAAAACCCTCAAAATCCGTAAATACTATAAAAATACATAGAATAATTAGAAAGACCTAAAAATACCTAAAAATTTAAAAACATCTAAAAACCCAGGAACCCCCAATGAAAACCTTTCAAATCTAAAAACACTTAAAACCCCTAAAACAATAAAAAACATAAAACACCTAAAAATACTAAAATCCATAAAAACCACTAAAAATATTTACAACCATAAAATACCACTATAGACAATAATAACACTTTAAAGCCCTAATTTTTTTAAAAAAACTCTAAAAATCATAATACCCCAAAAGAGCTCAAAACCCCTCAAAAACCATAAAAACAATAAAAAACCTCAAAACCACACAAAATTCATAAAACCACTAAATCCTGTAAAAATCTATTAAAAGCCTAAAAGTCCCTAAAAACCTAAAAAACCTAAAATACCAAAAAACCCTTAATATACCCATAAAAAATAAAAAACATTGTAAACCCCTAATAACCTAAAAAATGATAAAAACCATAAAAACACAAAAAACACAAAAAACTCTAAAAACCCATAAAAATCCTAAAAGGGCCAAAAAATCCCTAATGACATAAAAAATAATAAAACCTAAAAATCATAATAGGAAATTTAAAAACTAAATGTTAAAACAATATAAAAACATTAAAACCCCTAAAAACTAAGAATCCCCTAAAACATAAAAAAACCTTTAATTCCATGAAACCCCTAAAAACCGTATAGACCAGGAGAAGAAAAAATTTCGCCGCTCTCTCCTGGGCTCTCCCTCCCGACACGATTATTTATAGGGTTTCCTCTTGGAACCCACTTTGGTGACTTTGTTTATCACTTCCAGTTCAGGATTTGTGATGCGTATGGAGTTCTGTTAGAGAGGTCTATAGTGTGATTGTGCGAGACAAGGAAGATTCTTGATGGCGATGGGCTCTGGTTGTTCATTTTGGGCAAAGGCAGTGACGACTCGGTCTGGATCTTCCGATGATTTGGATCAGCTTTGGTAGATCTGAATCCTTCTCCTCCTCGGGCATAGCCTTGCTTGTGAAGAAAACTCATTTGTTGTGGTGGCTTCCTCGGTAAACTCTTTAGAAAGTAGGGCTTCCAAGCAGTAGGGCTCGTCCCTGATAGATATTTCGATGGTGAGTTCGGATCTGGTCTTCATGCAACATTGCATCTTCTTGCATTGTTCGATTTCATGTGGTTTGTGATGAGTCACGGTGAGGTGAGTTTTCGTGGTCGCATTCTGTGGCTGGGTGATTCTTGGTGACTTTTCTGGCCTTGTGACGGAATATGGAGAATGGGGCTCAACGCTGTGATGTGGGATTTTGGGTTTTCTCAGAGGATGAGAGAAGTGCTTTTGAGGTTTTGTTGGTGTCCTCTTCTCTATTTTCTCTATGGTTGCTTCACTAGTTGTGGCTTGTTTGGTTGTTTGTTATTGCTGCTGCTTATCAGATTTGATGTGGGGGGATGTTTGGTTCTTCTTCAGAACAAGCTGGTATGGGTTGGTTCTGATAAAGGTGATGGTTGCTGGGATCTAAGGAGACAGATGGCGATTGATTCTAGTAGGGGAGTTGTTAAAGGAGATGATGGTTGTTGGAATCAGAAGAGCTGGATACTGGTTACTGCTTTTCTAAAACATGATGATGTGGGGGTTGATATTTTTGGTGCTCATGGTTTGATGTTGCTGGTGGTGAATCTTATTTTTTGTTTCTTGGTTATGAGGTGTGGAATGATATGTTAGTTTTTGGACACCACTTGAATGCTACTTCTATTGGGATGAGATTTTATGAAGCTGATTGTGATGAGTTTGGTGCTAGTGGTTTTGCATTGCTGGCAGTGGTTCTAGTTGGTGGAGGAGTGCTGGTTGATGAATGTGGTGTGATGAGATGCTGGCTGCTGCTTGGAGAGAGATAATAGGGCATTGCTTCTGCATTTCTATATTGATGGTGGTGGATAATATTGGCAAGGAGGTGATGGATGATGAAAAAAGTGTTGCGGGATGTTGGTTGCTAGCTAGTTGGGAGATGCTGATGGAGATGGTTTTGTTTTTCTACTTAGTCGGTTTTGTGTCTTTTTGGTTTTTTGGGGACTTTTTGTGGGGGTGTCTAGGGTTTTTGGGTGTGGGTTGATTGACCCCACCCATCCCTTATCTACAGTGTCTTTTTTCTAATAAATTTGGGGGGGGGGGTTAGAAATAGCCTGGCCTCGCACCTTCCTTTCCCTAAAAACCCTAAAAATCATAAAAACCCTAAAAATCAAGAAAAATATAAAAAACACTAAAAACCTTAAAAAACTCAAAGAAAAACTCAAATACCAAAAATTGTTAAGAACCCTACAAAACCTAAATGCACTATAAACTCTAATAACACTAAAACCCCCCAAAATCACGGAAATGTATCAAAACCATAAAAATTTTAAAATTGATCTAAAAATACCTAAAAACGTAAGAAAACCTAAAAACCATGAAAACCCCTAACAAAATATTAAAAACATAATAAAACTCAAAACCTCCAAAAACAAAAAAAATGATAAAAACCTTAAAAGACCATAAATCCCCTAAAGCCCCCTAAAACCCATAAAACTTTTAAGTACCTTAACACCCTATAAAACATCATAACAACCATAGAAACCCACTAAAACACTAAAGAACATTTTAACCCATAAACCACTAAAAACTCTAAAAACCACAAACCCCTAAAAAACTAAAAAAACCCTAAAACCCCAAAAAAGATATAAAAACCACAAAACCCTAAAAATCCCTAAAAACCTTAAAAACCATAAAAATATTAATATAATTCAAAAAATACAACAAAATGTAAAAACCCAAAAAAAATATAATAAAATCCTATGAAAACATTACAAACCCAAAAAACGTACAACCCCAAAAAAACCTAAAAAATGATGAAATCCCTAACAAACCCTAAGAAGATCCTAAAACCCTAAAAAACCCATAAAATCACAAAATATTCTAAAAACCTTAAAAACACTAAAATCCCATGAACACATAAACCCACTAAAAATAAAAAACTCTTTAAATTCCTCAAAACCTTAGAAACTCTAAAAAAATTTAAAAACCCTAAAACATTAAAAAACCCTTAAAACCCCAAAAAAACCATAAAAATCCTAAAACCCCCCAAAATGCATAAAACCCTAATTAACCATAAAAAATATAATAAATCCTTAAAAATCTCTAAAAACTTATAAAACACTAAAAACTATAAAAAAACCCCAAAGAAATTCTTAAAATCCTAAAAACACATAAAAACATGAAAAAAAAACAATATGCTAAAACCCCCCAAAACCCAAAAAACCCTAAAACTCACAAAACCATAAAACCCCAAAATTCCTCAAAAACCCATAATAACCCCCGAAAACACTAAGAGCCACTAAAAACTCTATAAACCCACTATACTCGTAAAAATGATAAAAAAAATAAATACCTTAAAACCTCAAAAAACCAAAAAACCCAAAGGCCAAAAAACCTAAAAATCCCTAAAAACATTAAAATCCTAAAAATCCCTAAAAATAATTTAAAAAAAACTGAATACAAAAGAAACACTAAAAACCATTAAAACCCATAAGAAATATTAAAACCCTAAAAACACTTAAAATCCCCCAAAAACCAAAAATCCGTAAAAAATATAAAACAGTAAATCCATAAAAACAAATAAAAAATTAAATACTCAAAAACTCCCAAAAACACTAAAAACCACAAAAAACACCAAAAATACATTAAACCACTAAAATTGTAAAAAAATCCAGAAAACCTTAAATCCCCTAGAATCTCAAAAAAAAACCCTAAACCCCCTGAAATAACTATTAAACAATAAAACCCATAAATAACCTAAAAATCACTAAAACCTTAAAAACCATAATTAGCCTAAAAAACCAAAAAATACCTAAAAATGTAAAATGCCCTAAAAACCCTAAAAACCCCTATGAAACCCTTAAAAACCTAAAAACACATAAAACCCATAAAAATCTCAAAACACTCAAATTTATAAAAAAAACCCTAAAAGGAATGAAAATTAAAAAAACCTTTAAAACCATAGAAAAAACAATAAAACCCATAAAATCCAAAAACCTAAAAACCACAAAAAACTCTAAAACCCCTTTAAAACCCCCCAAAACATTAAAATACTCTAAAACCTTACTAACCAAAAAAATGAAAAATATACTAAAAAACAAAAATTCCCCCAAAGCCCTTCAAATCTTATAAACCCTAAGAACCCCCAAACACCCTAAAAACTCCATTAAAATCCCAAAAAATGTGAAAACCCCTAAAAATATGGAAAACCCCAAAGAAAATTTTAAAAACTAAATATAACTAAAAACCTAAAAACACTTAAAGACCGTAAAAATCAAAATAAAATCTCTTAAACCCTTCAAAATCCTTAAAACCCCATAAAAATACTAAAAACCCAATAAATCCCAAGAAATATAAAAAAATCTAAAAACCTTGAAACCCCAAATAAAACCTAAAAAACACTTTAAACCCAATAAAACCTAAAAACGTTAAAACCCCTAACCACCATAAAATCCCAAAAAATAATAAAAAACATAAAAATAATAAAATCACTAAAAATCACTAAAAACATTAAAAAACATTAAAACCCTAAAAACATTAAAACATATAAAAAACGTTAAATCCCAAAAAAACTCAATAAAAACACTAAAAGTCTAAAAAACAATAAAATGCTTAAGAAACCCAAAAAATGATCAAAATCCAAAAAATGACTAAAAATCAAAAAAAATTCAAGAACGCTTAAAGTCCTTAAAAATGAAAAAAAGATAAAAACCCTGAAAATCATAAGAAAAAATTAAAATATAAAAACATTTAAAATACATGAAAAACCTAAAAATCTCTACAATCCAAAAGATACCAAAAAACCCTAAAATCCATAAAACCCCCAAAAAAGTCATTTAAAATAATAAAAACCTATAAAAAACTAAAAACCATTAAAAACTTTTAAAACCATTAAATCCCTAAAATATTTTTAAACTGTAAAAACATTCAATCCCTAAAACACTCAAATTTTTTTTAAAAAAACATAAAAACCTAAAAACCCCTTTAAACCCCTAAAAACATCAAAATCCCTAGAAACCATAAAAACAATAAAAAACCAAAAAAATCCCTAAAATACTTATAAAATTAAAAACTGTAAAAACCCTATTTAATCCTTAGAAACCGAAAAATGCTTAAAAACCTTAAAACCCCTAAAAACGCTAAGAACCCTAAAGACCCAAAAACCCAAAAAAAATAAAAATCACTAAAAACACAAAAAAAATTATATAAATCCTAAAAATACATTAATCTATCTAATCACCTAAAACCCCGAAAATTCATAAGAACCCTGAAAACCCATTAGAACCCCTTTAAAACCTAAAAACACTAAAAACGCATAAAAAATATAAAAACATACATGACAAAAAAACCTAAATACAGAAAAAACATTAAAACCCCCAAACACCATAAAACCCTAAAACCCATAAAACCCTAAAAATCCACTAAAAAATCTAAAACCCATTTAAACCCCTAATTAAATTAAAAAACATTAAAAACCTTACAACCTTAAAAAACTCAAAGAGCCCAATAAAACCCCAAAAAATAAAAAATTAACCTAAAACCCTAAAACACCATAAAACCCATCAAAATCCTTAAAACTCATTAAAATTCTAAAAAACACTAAATACACTAAGAACATAAAAACACTTGGAACCCATGGAAACATAAAAATGCTAAAAACCTAAAAACCCATAAAACCCCTAAAAACCCTAAAATCTCTCGAAATCCTAAAAAACCATTAAAATCATAAAGAATCCCTAAAAATCCCTAAAAATGTAAAAATCCAATAGTACCTTGAAAACCCATAAGAAATCCTTAAATACCTAAAAACACATAGACCCCTAAAAACCGGAAAAATCTCTAGATACCCCTAAAACCACTAAAACACATAACAACCATAAAAACACGAAAAACATAAAACCCATTAAAACCATAAAACCCCTAAACTCCACAAACAACTATAAGAACAATTATAACCACTAAATTGTTATAAAACTCTAAAACCCAACAAACCCTATAAACTAAAAAAACCCAAAAAACCAAAAAATTCTAAAAACCCAAAAACCCATAAAAATATTAAAACTCGTTAAAATACCAAAATAACCATAATAATCACAAACATCTAAAAATATATTAAAATAATAAAACCCTCAAAACCCTCAAAACCCTAAGAAAGCTATAAAAACCTAAAAATAGTGAAATCTACTAAAAGATCAAAAATTCTAAAAACCCTAAAAACACTAACTACAAGAGAAAAATCACAATACCCCCTCAAAATCCCTGAACACCCTAAAAACCATAAAACCCTAAAAAATAACTAAAACTCCATAAAAATGTAAAAACCCCTAAAAACCCTAGATCAACTATGAAAACCTTAAAAACCTTACAACACTTAAAATCCATAAAAATAGGAAAATACTAAAAATCCTAAAAACACTAAAAAAATTAAATTCCTCAAAAACCCTTAAAACCCTACAAATACATTAAAACCAATAAAACCATTTAAACCCCTAAAAATGTTAAAAAATCCAAAAAACCTTAAAACCCAAAAAAACACAAACAAAAAACAAAAAACAAATAAATCATTAAAAACATGAAATCCTTAAAAACCCAAAAAACTATAAAATCCTAAAAATCACAAAGAACTTAAAAACTCTAAAAACCATGGAAACCACTTTGAAAACCTAAAAACCAAAAAACTCTTACCACACTTAAAAACCCAAAAATTTATAAAAACCCCAAAAAAACCCAAAACCCCTAAAAATACAAAAAAAATAAAACCCTAAATAACCAAAAACCCATAAAAACTATAATAACAAACTAAAAACTCTAAAAACACTTTAAACCCATAAAAATTTTAAAAAACTCAAGAAACCCTTAAAACCCTTAAAAAATATGAAAAACATAAACCCCCTAAAAACCCATAAAACCCTAAAAACCAAAAAAATCGTAAACACTAAAAGTATCTAAAAACCATTAATAATTATAAAAAAGTAAAAAAAATCACTATAAATGAAAAAAACCCTGAAAACCCTGAAAACCCCTAAGAAAACATTAAAAAAATAAAACTATTAAAACCCCTTAAAACCATAAATTGCTAAAAACACTAAAAAACATATATAACACCCAAAAATTACACAGGGATTGTAGTACTGCTGTAGCAGAACTGCAGTAGCGGCAGTACTGTTGAGTGGTGGTTTCTGTAGTGGTGACAGGGCACTACAGCAGTCAAGTTACTATTCATAGAATGGGCCTTATGCCAAAATTTTAGGCCTTTGGGCTATGTAACGAGTCTCCCTCAACCTAGTTAAAAGAGGTATTTTCATTAATTTAATAATAAAATGAGGCTTCGACCCCAACCTTTAAAAAAATAGATAACCACAAAAAACCTTAAAACCACATAAAACACTAAAAACCCTTCAAACCCATAAAAATTTTAAATCCTATAAAAAACTATAAACCCTAAAAATAAAAAAAATCTAAAAAACCAAAAACTAAAAAACCCTAATAACCCTAAAATCTCTCAAAAGCTATAAAACCCCTATACATTTATAAAAATCATAAAAATACTACATAATTCCTAAAAACTTATAAATCCTAAAAACTCGGAAAAAATCGAATATAACCTTAAAACCCTAAAAACACTTCAGATCCCTAAAAAATTAAAAACCCTAAAAATAAAAAACCATTAAAATACACAAAAACCATAATGTACCATAAAACCCTATAAAACCGCTAAAATCGCACTAAATCCTTTAAAAACCCATTAACCCCTTAAAAATGCGGACCAACTCTAAAAACCATAAAACCCCTAAATAATTAAAAACTCTAAAACAAAAAATTCCCCTAAAACCCATTAAACCCCACAAAATCATTGATATCCCTAAAAAAATATAAAATCCTGAGAACCCATAAAATTCCCAAAAAGAAAACATTCAATGAACCCTAAAAATCCCCAAAAACCTATAAAAACCTTAAACACCTAAAAACACCTAAAACCATTAAAACTTTAAAAACCCTAAAAGCATAAAAACAACAAATCCCATAAAACCCCTGAAAACCATAAAACCCCATAAAACCCATAAAACCCAGTAAAACTCTAAAAAACCCCTATAAACCCCTATAAATGTTAAAGATACTCTAAAAACAAAAAAACACAAAAAACTAAAATAAATAAATAAAATATCAAAAACCCCATTAAAACCCTAAAAATCCGAACAACCCTAAAATCCATCAAAATCCCAAAAATCCCGAACAAAACATTAAAATCCAAAAAAAATACCTAAAATTTTAAAAACCCTAAATCTCTAAAAAAACCCAAATAAAACCTTAAAACCCAAAAAACATAAAACCCCAAAAAACCTAAAAATATTAAAAACCCTAAAAAACATAAATCTCCTAAAAACATTTAAAACCCCTAAAAACTTTGAAAACACTAAAACCCATAAAAACCCTAAAACCCCCTCAAACCCAAAAAAAAATATAAAACCCCAAAGAACCATAAAAACTTTAAAAACACTCATAAAACCTTAAAAATAAAAAAATAGAACCCCTAAAACTCCTAAAAACCCTAAAAATAAATAAAAACCCTAAAACCATAAAAACTATAAAAACTCATAAAAAACTAAAACCATTAAAGATGACCTAGCCCCTACATTGATTAAGAAAGTAGTGCTCAACATTTATGAAAACCAATAAATCCTCAAACAACGAATCAAAAATAGAAGACCCCTTTAAACACGTAAAATGTTAAAAAACTAAAAAACATTAAACCCCCTAAAAAATGAAAAAACCATGAAAACCATATAAAACCTAAAATTCCCTAAAAACACTAAAAATTCCCAAAATCCCATAAAATTCTAAAAATTCCCTAAAAATCCCTAAAATCATAATAAAACCTAAAAACCTGAAAGAAGCCTAAGAAATCCTTAAAACAGAAAAATAATTTAAACCCCCAAAACCTAAAAACTGATAAAACCCCTAAAAAATGATAAAACCCCTAAAAACTCAAACAACCCTAACCACTCAAAATCCCTAAAATACACAAAATACCATAAAATATCTAAAAATACCTAAAAATCCTTAAAAATAAAAATAAAACCCCTCAAAATAATTAAAAACGCTAAGAAAACCATAAAACCCTAAAAACACTTAAACCCCCTAAACCCCTAAAATTTCTAAAAACACAAAAAAAACTCAAAAAGACCCTAAAACCCTAAAACCCCTAATAACTTTTAAAACCACTAAAAACCACTGAGACACCTACAAACCATTTAAACCCCTAAAAACATTAAAAACTCTAAAAAACATTAAAAACATTAAAAAAACTTAAATCCCCCCACCCAACACAAAAATACAACAAAAACACTAAACCCCCAACAACCAATACAATCCCTCAAGATCCCTAGAACCCCTAAACCCCATAAAATACTAAAAAACTTCCTAGAAATACCTAACAACATAAAAGTCCATACAAACCCAAAAAACCCTAAGAAAACATTAAGAACTGAAAAATCTTAAATCCCCTAAAAACCATAAAAATTGTAAAAACCTAAACATATTAAACAATAAAAACCCTCAAACCCCCTAAACCACACAAAATCCATAAAACACTAAAAA
This sequence comes from Viscum album, assembly GCA_963277665.1. Classification (NCBI taxonomy): domain Eukaryota; kingdom Viridiplantae; phylum Streptophyta; class Magnoliopsida; order Santalales; family Viscaceae; genus Viscum; species Viscum album. Next base: position 1,960,937,405 of record OY728127.1, read on the forward strand.
CTATAAAAATTTGAAAAAAAAATCCCTAAAAATCTATAAAAACATAAAAGCCCTAAAAACCCTGAAAACACTCTGAAAATTATAAAAACCTAAAACCAATAAAAACCTAAAAAAATTAAAAACCCTAAAAATCCCAAAAAACACAAAAAACCCTAAAAACTGCCAAAATTACTAGAAATCTGAAAAACCATAAAAATACTAAAATAACCATAAAAATAAAACAAAAATTGTGAAAACCTCTACAAACCCCCAAAAACCCATAAAAAGTATAAAAATCCTAAAATCCCAATAAAAACTATAAAAATACATTAACCCCCGACAAGCATTAAAAACTATAAAAACCCCTAAAATACCCTAAAAATCTCAAAAAACCCTAGAAACCCAAAAAAATAATAAAATGCTAAAAACCCATAAACCCCCCTCAAAATCCCTAAAAACTCTAAAAACCATAAAAACACTAAAAAAATCAAAAAACATCACTAAAAAGGTAAAAAACCATTAAACCCATGAACACCCCTATGAAAACTATAAAAACATAAAAACACATAATCTACAAAAACCCACTAATAACCTTAAAACCACTTAAAACCCTAAAATCCCTATAAACCTCAAAATCCAAAAAAACACCAAAAACACATAAAAACCTAAAGAAATCCCCAAAGTTATTTAAAAAAACTCTAAGAACCATCAAAACCCCTAATAAAACATTGAAAACCTATAAACACTTAAAACACAAAAAAACCTAAAACTTCAAGAAAAAAAACTTAAAAATACCATAAAACCCATAAATCCATAAAAACCAGAAAACCCTTTAAACAACTAAAAATAAATAAAAAATCTAAAACCACTAAAAATAATTTAAGACCCTTTAAGGCCCCAAAAATGTTAAAAACTATAAAACTATAAAACCTCTAAAAAACAAAAAACTCTGAAAAAAACCCAAAAAACCCATGAAAACCCTAAAACCCTAAAAACCCACAAATCCCTTAAAACCCAAAAAATGTAAAAAAAATCCCTATGAATTGCTAATTTGATAATTTCCCTAAAATACCATAAAAACCCTAATAAAATATTTAAAACATAAAATCCATAAAAACACTTAAAACCCGAAAACCCCGAAAACCCTAAAAACCCTAAAATATTCTAAAAGAGCTAAAAAACACTAAAAATCCAAAAAAATACTTAAAACAAATACCCAAAAAACCTATAAAACCCATAAGAAAATCATAAAACCGTAAAAAATTTAGAACCCCTAAAAATAAAAAAAACACTAAAACCCCCAAAACACCCCAAAACACCGTAAAAACCCTAAAAAATTACTGAAAACTAATAAACCCCTAAAAACCCTAAAACCCATAAAAACCCATAAAAACCCTAAAATAACTAAAAACACTAAAACCCCTTTAAACTCATAAAAACAATAAAGTGATCAAAATATCTTGAAAACCCTAAAAGAAAAAAAACTAAAAACCTCAAAATCCCTAAAGACCCTAAAAACTATAAAAATTTTAAAATATTAAAAATCCCTAAAAATCATTAAAAACAATGAAACAATGAAAACAAAAAAACACTATTAAAACCATTAAAACATAAATATACATTAAACCTGAAAAAACCAAAAAACGATTAAAACCCTGAAAATCCCTAAAAACCATAAAACCCCTCAAAATCCCTATAAACAAAAAAAACATAAATACCCTTCAAAATCCTTAAAAACAACTAAAACAGAAAGATCCCTAAAAAATAAAAAACCTTTGGAAAATATCAAATTCCTTAAAGCACCTAAAACCCCTAAAACCAAAAAAAACTCTAAAAACCTTCAAAATCACTAAAATCCAAAAAATTCCTAAAAAACCATAAAAATCTATAATAATGTAAAAAAACCCAAAAACCCCTAAGGAAACATTAAAAACCTAAAAACACTTAAACCCACAAAATATATAAAAATGCTAAAAACCATAAAAATCTCTTAAACCACTAAAACCCCTCCAAATCCCTAAAACCCAAAAAAGCCCATAAGAATCCTCAAAAGTTCATCAAAATAACTAAAATTTTCCTAAACCATAAAAACCAAGAAAACACCAAGGAAAAGATTAAAACCCTAGAAACAATTTAAAATACTAAAGACCCTAAAACACCAAAACCCATAAAACCCTAAAAATACCCTAAAACAAGGAAACCCCCATAAAAACCCTAAAAACCTAAAAAACATTAAAAATCCCTAAAACCACAAAACAACTAAAAACTCGAAAAACCCTTTAAATCCCAAAAACAATAAAAACATCTAAAAACATAAAAATCCCAAAAAATATCAAATAAACCTAAAAATGCATAAAAACCAAAAACCGCATGAAAACATTCAAAATCCCTAAAACCCCTAAAAACTATAAAATTCCTAAAAATACCTAAAAATCTAAAAAAAATAAAAAATCCTCAAAACCTAAAAAATGAAGAAAAAAAATTAAAAACCTAAAAATAATTAAAACCCCTAAACAACTGAAAACTCAAAAACCCCTCTAAAAGGACGCTAAAACTCTAAAAACCCCTATAAATGATAGAACCCCCTAAAAAAATTAAAAACCCTAAAAATAACTAAAAACACAAAAAAACATCAAAAATATAATAACTATTTAATCTCCAAAAAATATTTATAAACTCTAAAAACCAAAAAACATATAAAAACTCAAAAAAACATAAAAATTAAAAATAACCGTAAAACCCCTAATAACCCTCAAAATTCAAAACAATTGTAAAAATAATTACAATCCAAAAAATCCCTAAAAATATAAAAAATCCTAAAAACACTAAAATACCCTAAGAAAATGTTAAAAAATTAAAACACTTAAAACCCCAAAAACCCAAAAGAACACTAAAATCCTTAAAAACCATAAAAACCGTAAATCCTCTTAATAGCCCTCAAAGTTCTTAAAACTGCTAAAACTCCATAAAAATACTAAAAATATTCTAAATGTCTATAAAAGAATAAAAAAACTAAATACATAGAAAAACCCTAAGAAAACATTAAAATCCTAAAGACACTTAAAACCCCTAAAAGGCCCTAAAAACTATTAAAAACCCTAAAAACAAAAAAACCATAAAAACCCTCAAAATCCCAAAAAACCATAAAAACCATAAAAATACATAAAATACATAAAATTCCCTAAAAAGGAAAAAACACTGAAACCCCTAAAAACCTTAAATACCAAAAAAAACTTATAATCCCTAAAAACCTAAAAATGTTAAAAACTCAAAAAACCATAAAAAATCTTAAACAACCATAATCCCAAAAAACCTAAAAACTATAAAAATCCCTAAAAATTTTAAAAACCCCTAAAAAGCATAACAGACCTTTATAATACTATAAAATCCTAAAAACACTTAAAACCCCTAAAAACCTAAAAACCACTAAATCCCTAAAAGTCATAAAAAGTCTATAAAACGACTAAGAACAATAAAAATAGTAAAAACTTAAACAGCCCCTAAAACCTCATAAAAACACTAAAAACACAAAAAACTAAAATAACCCTTAAACCCCAAAAAATGTTAATAAACACTCAAAACTCCTAAAAATAAAAAAAACACAAAATACCCAAAATACCCATAACAACCTTAAAAAATGCTAATAAACTATAAAACACTCAAATTTACTAAGACCCCAAAACCCAATAAAAATCCTAAAAAATATCAAAAAAACCCTAAAAATATTAAAACACCTAAAAACCATGAAAACGCTTAAGAAAACCTTAAATACCTAAAAACACTTAATACCCATAAACACCCTTAGAATGATAAACATGCTATAACCCCTAAAAGGAACCCAAAAACACTAAAACCCTTAAAAGTCTCTAAACCCCCAAAATACATAAAAAACCCAAAAAAACACATAAAAACCAAAAAAACAAATCAATACTTTAAAAACCTTTTAAAAACCTAATATGTTAAAAAACTCTAAAACCTCTTAAAACCTTAAATACTCAAAAAGGCCAAAAACCCCAAAAAACATTCAAACCCCAAAACCCACAAAACCCTCAAATTACAAAAAACCCCTGAAAAACAAAAAAAATCCATAAAACCATGAAAAACCTATGAAATGCATAAAAACCTGAAAACGCATAAAATCCCAAAAAACCTTAAAATTAGAAAAATCCTAGAAATCCATACACACCCTAAAATCCATAAAAATCACTAAAAACCAATAATACCCCATAAAAATAATTTAAAAATCTAAAAAACCATTAAACCAGTAAATATGAAAAAAACTCTAAAACCACAAAAAAAATCCGAAAAATTCCAAAGAACCCCAAAAACACATAAGAACCGTAAAAATATTTTAGAACCCTCAAAACCCTAAAAAACCCTAATAAATCTAAAACCATAATAATCCTAAAAACCCTAAAAATCCCTAAAACCATAAAAACCCATAAAATCGCTGAAAAAACAAAAGAAAAACATAAAAAACTAAAAACTCTTAAAACCCCCAAAAAACATAAAAACGCTAAAAACCCTAAAACCCCTAAAACCCTAAAACCCATTACAATCCTAAAAAATCCATAAAATTCAGAAAACAAAAAATCCACCTAACCTCATAAATCCATAAGAGAAAATTAAAAACCTAAACATTAAATGAATTTAAAAACCTTAAAACCCAAGAAATACTCAACCAAACCCAAACTAAGAAAACAAAAACACCCTAAAACCCCTAAAAATCATTCTAACTCCCTAAAAACCCAAAAAATATGAAAATCATTAAAATATCTAAAAATCTGTAAAAATGTAAAACCCTTGAAAACAAAACGAAAGCCTCCAAAACCTAAAAAACATTAGATCCCTAAAAAGGTAAAACCAGTAAAAACCATAAAAACAATAAAATTCCCAATAAACCCTACAAAATAATAAAAACCCTAAAAATCCATAAAATGTAGGAACTCCTAAAATCTCAAAAAATTCTCAAAACCCAAAATGACCGTAAAAATACTAAACATAAAACTTTAAAAAACATCAAAAACCCTAAAAGCACTAAAAACCATAAAACCACTAAAAACTCTAAAAACCCTTTGAACCAATAAAAATGTTAAAAAACTATAAAAACATAAAAAAACATAAAAAAGCCGAAAAGCCGAATAAACCATAAAACCTGAAAAACTATAAAAACCCCTAAACCCCCTAAAAACCATAAAAACCTTAAAAACATAAAAATAGATGAAATACCTAAAATTGTAAGAATCCCTAAAACCCATGAAAAACCCTAATGAATCCATAAAAACCAAAAAAACTTTGAACCCCTAAAAACTAAAAAATGTTAAACACCCAAAAAATAGTAAAAAATACAATAAAAATACCAAAACCCCTAAAAACCATTAAAGTACTAAAAATTCATAAAACACTAAAAACCGTTAAAAATTATAAATTCCTATCAAATATCTAAAAAAATCAAAAAAACTCTAAAACCCCTAAAAAACAAAAAAAATCCACTAAAACCCCAAAAAAATCATAAAAACACCCAAAACCATAAATACCCTAATAACCATAAGAATCCCTAAAACCCTAATAAACCTCAAAAATACTAAAAAATCAGGAAAATCCCAAAATAAATAAAAACCTTGGAAAACCCTAAGAAAACCATAAAATCCAAAAAACACTTAAAACCCAAAAAAACCCCTAAATAACGCTCCCCCTAACCTAAAACCTAAAATGTAAATACCATAACACTACTAAAAACCCTAAAACCCTAAAACACCATGAAACCCCCAAAAAACTAAAACATCTAAAAACCATTTAACCTCATAAAAATTTTTAAACTCTAAAAAAACATTAATACCACTAAAAACACAAAAAAAACCTAAAACCCCAAAAAACCAAAAAACCCTAAAAATCCAAAAACCCAAAAAATCTTGAAATCCCATAAAAACATAAAAAACCATAAAAATCCCTAAAAACCTTTAAAAACAAAAACCCCATTAAAAACCTAAAAACCAAATAAAAACTCTAAAAACCCTATTAAACCCTAAAAATGATAAAAATATTAAAAACCATAAACCCCTAAAAAACCAAAAAAAAAACCCATAAAACCTCAAAAAATCATAAAACACTAAAAAACCTTACATACCCTTAAAATATCTAAAACCTTTAAACTCCATAAAAATCCTAAACTTACCTAAAATCCCTAAAGACGTAAAAAACCCCAATAACCTGGAGAACCCATAAGAAAACCTTAAAACACTAAAATCACTTAAAACCCTAAAATATTGAAAAAATTCTTAAACCCCTAAAAACCATAAAATCACTAAAACCCTATAAAATCACTAAAAATATAAAAACCTATTAAACCACCAAAAAAATTGAAAACTATTACAACCTTAACACCCAAAAATGAAAAAAACAAAAATACCCAAAAAAACTTAACACCCCTAAAAAACCCTTAAAACCCTAAAAAACCTAAAACACTAAAAAATTAAAAAAATTAAAAAAGGCCCTAAAAATTCCAAAACATAAAAAACCCAAAAAATATGTGAAAACACCTCAAAAAACAAAAAAAACAAAACCACACATAAAACCCATAAAAACATAAATTTACCTAAAATCCTAAAAAACCATATAACCCTAAAAACCATCAAAATCACAAAAAACCAAAAAAACATAGAAATAATAGAAATTCTCCAAAAATCAATAAAAATATAAAAACCCTAAAAAACATGAAAATTGATAATAATACCTTTAACTCATAAAACACATAAAACCCCTAAAAAACTAAAAATGATAAAAACAAAAAAAACCCAACCCCCCCCCCCCCTAAAACCATAAAACCCCTTACAACCTTAAAAACACCTAAAATCCAATAAATACTAAAAAACCACTAAAAATAAAAAACACCCTTTAAAACAGAAACAAAATTAAAAATTCTATGAAACCTTAAACACTAAAAAATTCAATAAAAGCCATTAACCCCCCCCCCCCCCCCCCACACCCCTAACCATAAAAACCCTAGAAAAATCATAACCCTCAAACCCCTTAAAATATATAAAAACAATGAAAATTAAAAAATCTTATAAAAGCCCTAAAAATTCCTAAAAACATAAAAGATAATAAAACGCCTAAGGAAAACATAAAAACCAAAAAACACTTAAGACACCAAAAAATTGAAAAAACATTAAAAACCATAATAAAATAAAAAACCCAGAAAAAACCAAAAAAATGATAAAAATATCTAAAAACCCTAAAATCCAAAAAAAAAATCTAAAAACCATTAGACCCCTAAATGCTCTTAAAAACTCTAAAGAACCTTAAAAACTAAAAATCTCAACAATATACCTAAAATCCAAAATAAAACCAAAAAACCCTTGATAACTCTAAAACCCATAAAAATACATAAAACCCTATCGACCATAAAAATCCTAAAAAACCCCATAAAATACCTAAAATGTAGAATAACATAAAATCGTAAAAATGATAACACCACTAAAATCCGCTAAAAACCCAAAACACCCCCTCAAATTCGCTAAAACTCATAAAAATCATAAATAATCCCTCAAAATCCCTTAAATTGTAAAACCACCAAAACCACTAAACCCTATAGAATACCATAAAAACAAAAAACAATTGAAGCCCCCCAAAACCTAAAAACACTAAAAACCCTACAAGGCCCTAAAACCCCTAAAACCTCTAAAAACCATAAAAATGTATAAAAACCCTTAAAACCCATAAAACCATAAAACCATAAAATCCACTAAAACATTAAAACCCCTATAAATCACTAAAAACATTAAAAAACTCGAAAAATTATTAAGACCCCAAAAAACTTAAAAACCTGTAACACCCCTCAAAATCCATAAAAACCCAAAAAATCCTAAAAAAGTACTGAAAATTCATAAAAACCTAAAACAACCTAAATACCCTTGACAACACTAAGAAAACCTTAAAAACCTAAAACACTTTAAAACTCTAAAAGACTTAAAAACACTAAAACCCAAAAAAATAGCAAAACCCATAAAACCCTAAATATTCCAAAAACCCTAAAAACCATAAAAATCACAAAAATCACAAAAAAATTCCTAAAAATGTTAAAAACCCTAAAAACCCTGAATATCCTAATAAAATGGTAAAAAAATTAAAATAGTTAAAACCCCTGAACAACCTAAAAATGCTAAAAACCTTAAAAACCCATAAAACCCTGAAACACCCTAAAAACCAAAAAACCCCTAAACACCATAAAACCCTAAACACCAATAAAAACAATAAAAACCCACAAACAACTCTAAAATCCATCGAATCCCATAAAACATTAAAAAACATTGAAATACCTTAAAATTTTAAAAACTAAAAAACCTAAAAACACAAAAACCCATAAAACCCCTAAAAATGCTAAAAACACTAAAACCCTTCAAAATACCTAAAACCCTAAAAACCAATAAAATTCATAAAAGAGGTAAATATATCAAAAAATTATAAACCCTTAAAACTATAAAACTTCAAAGAAAACTAAAAAAACCTAAAAACACTTAAAACCCCTAAAATGCTAAAAACACTAAAAAAAACCAAAAACATAAAAACCCTCAAAATATATGACGACCCCAAAATGGTAAAAAAACAAAAAAAGTCCAAAACCCCCAAAAAACACAAAAAAACCCAGAAAACCCATAATAAAACCTTAAAAAGTAAAAACACTTAAAACCCCTAAAACCTAGAAATGATAAAAACCCTAAAAACCGAAAAACTCTTAAAAACCCACAAAATCTGTAAAAACCCAAAAAAACTCTTTAATGCCTGAAAATCCACAGAAAACACTAACAACCTTTCAAACCTCTAAATGTTTTTAAAAACTATTAAAACCTAAAAACATAAAAAAACAAAACATATTACCTAAAAACCATAAAATCCATAAATCCATTAAAAAACAAAAAAACTCCACAAAATCCTAAAAAACTCACAAAACCATAAAAATCCAAAAATTCACTAAAAATCACTAAAACATAAAAACAACTGATAACCCTAAAAAAACCAAAGAAATCCTTAACAACCTAAAAACACATAAAACCCCTAAAAACATAAAAACACTTAAAACCCTAAAACACCTAAAAAGACCCTAAACCCCAAAAAACACATAAAATCTCATAAAGAACTTAAAACCATGAAAACTGATAAATATACGAAAAACCCACTAAAAACTATAAAACACCTGTACAGAGATAAAAAAATAAAAAAAAGATAAAATCCCTTATAACCCCTGAAAACTCAGAAAAACACTAAAACCCCAAAAAACCCATAATACCCTAAAAACCCTAAAACTCATCAAGACATCTGAAAACCTAAAAAATCCTAAAAATATTTAAAAATCAAAAAAAATTAAAATAATCCTGAAAACCACTAAGAATACCATAGAAACCAAAAAACACTTACAACCCCTAAAAACCCTAAAAATGCTAAAAACCCTAAAACACTAAAAACCCATAGAAACCATAAAAACAATAAAACATTAATAAATCTAAAAACCCATAAATTCCCTAAACCCCTATAAAAACTCCAAAAACTCTTTAAACCAATAAAAATGAAAAAAAAAACTATAAAAATAAAAATACACCTAAAAACTTAAAAACCATTAAAATAACAAAAAAGATAATAAAAGCCATATAAAAAAGAGAAATCCTTAAAATACCTAAAAAACTAAAAAACCCATTAAAAGCCTAAAAAATCCATGAGAACGTTAAAACCACTAAAACCCTTAAAATTCCTACGAAAACCTAAAAACACTAAAAAACATAAAATAACTGAAAATCGAAAAACCTTAAAATCCATACAAATCCTAAAAACACTAAAAACCCTAAATCCTATAAAAACCGTAAAAACATAAAAAACAATAAGAACTCTGAATACATTTTAAACAGGTAAAAATGTTAAAAAACAAAAAAACCTTATTAACCATAAAAAACCTAAAAAACCGTAAAACGCTAAATAACATTCAAAATATCTCAAAAACCCCAAAATCCATAAAAATCCTAAAAATACCTAAAAATCCATAAAAACATAAAACCCCTAAATACTCTTAAAATCACAAGAGGGCCTTAAAACAAAAAAACACATAGGACCCAAAAAAATTCAAAAGACCTTAAAAACCCAAAAAATCATCAAACAACTGTTTCGCACGAAATTCGGGGATGACCTCCTGGATGGGAGATTCAAACGTTCTGATCGGCTTCTAGCGGGTTTGTTCATAGAACCAGAAACATCCAATGATTCCACATCCGTTTTGACCTACTTTCCAAAGGTAGGCACTCATTAGATTGTGGACTAATGAGGCTAGGGAATTTGCATTGGTCGAGAGGATGGGAGGTCGGACTCATCACACCTTTTGGAGGGTAATTATTGTCTATTCCGGGACTCTCTTTATAGATTTAAGTTATGTTCATGAATCCTTATTACATTACCAACTATAAAATGAGCTTTTCCTTTAGTTTTGACAATCAATGATTAAATATGTAAGAAATTTAGAGAATCTTTTATATGTATTCGAGGTTCTTCATCAATAGAGAATCATCTATATCTATTTAGAGATTCTTGGTCAATGGAAACCTTAAAAACATTCATATAAAAGTCTCTTGGTCATTATGATGAACAGGCTGGTTTTAAAGCCACTCAGTGGGGCACTTGAAGTTTATTGTCATTCAGAAGGACACGAATTATTTCAAAGTTGGGATCGAACCCATACATGGGCTACCTATATATCCTTTGTTTTGAAAAAGGAATCAGAACCCACATAGTTCAAATAAGGGTATGACGTTTATGATTGATGGCTCAAAGCAGGATGTCACAATTACTTTTACACTCTAAGCTCACGTGAGTCATGCTCGCTGTGAGAAACAAGAGGTATCGGTAAAAATTAGACAATTGTTCCATGAAATATGCAATCATAAGAAATGGTTTGGGGCTTATGTATATATGACTGCCCAGAGGATTTACTTTAGGGAGAAAATCCAGGAACATGGTCCATAAAGGTATATGTGCTTTATGGAGATTTGAACACTCTAACTTGGGACTTATTCCTGAAAAGGAAACCCAAATTCGGAGAGGATTGATAACTGGGTTTTACTCCTGAGAAGAAATCCCAGATCAAACGTAAATTAGGGCTGGTTAAAGAGAATTTAAGGGACTTGGGGCTTATTCCTGAAAAAGGAAGCCCAAGATTAGGACTGGGACTTATTTATGAAAAGGAGACCCAGGTTAGGGGACTTGGGGCTTACTCCTGAGAAGGAAGACCGAAATTATGACTGGGACTTATTCCTGAAAAGGAGACCCAGGTTAAGGATTAAGGTTTGGGGCTTACTCCTGAAGAGGATGCCCATATTTGAGATTGGGGCTTACTCCTGAAGAGGATGCCCATATTTGAGATTGGGGCTTACTCCTGAGGAGGATGCCCATATTTGAGATTGGGGCTTACTCCTAAGAAGGATGCCCAAATTAAGGGACTTAGGGCTTACTCCTAAGAAGGATGCCCATATTTAAGATTGGGGATTACTCCTAATAAGGATGCCCATATTTGAGATTGGGGCTTACTCCTGAGGAGGATGCCCATATTTGAGATTGGGGCTTACTCCTGAGGAGGATGCCCATATTTGAGATTGGGGATTACTCCTAAGAAGGATTCCCATATTAAAGTATTATGATTGGGGCTTACTCCTGAGGAGGATTCCCAAGTTAAGGAATTAAGGTTTGGGGCTTACTCCTAAGAAGGATGCCCAAAATTAGAGGACTTGGGGATTACTCCTAAGAAGGATGCCCAAAATTATGACTGGGACTTATTCCTGAAAAGGAGACCCAGGTTAAGGATTCTCTCATCTTAAAGGATGAGGTTGAATGAATGAACTCTCAATCTTTGGTGACATAAAAATGTATAAATCACTATGTTTTGAGAGATATTCCACAGAATTCCTTTCAAATAAGGAAGTCAAATCAAGAAATCATGCCAAAAATGGCTTTGAAGAGTATCATGAAGACTGAATCTTGAATAGGAAATGTGAAATGGCTTAAGAGGGGTAAAATCGGCAAGATGGGCACCCAAAAAGGTAGGGGCGTGCAAGTCTTGAAAGGCGCGCAAGTCTTACGTGGGCGCGCAAGTATTGGTCGCGCAGGTATACCTGCGCGACATGTGGGGTACTTGCGTGATTTTTAACCAGCATTAGAATACTTGAGTGACTCTTTATTAATCACTTTAGAATCCTCTTGAGGTTCTTCCAGAAAAGGGATGTGCAAGTTCTATTGAAGGGTATAAGGCGGCGCGCAAGTGTGGTGACTTCCCTTAAGGGCTGACCACTCAAGCGCGCAAGTGTTGATGAGTTTCAACACTTAGGCCTTCCTCCTTCTCTTTATATCTTCCGTTCTAGGTAATAAATTACCTTAAAAGTGTTCCGTAAGCTTTGAGAAGAGACTTGGGCGTCGGGAGCTTCAATCCGAGTTTCTGGAAAAAGATCCTCTCGAATTGGGGGCCCACAAGGTCTATTTATAGGCAGGATAATACCCTGGGCGGTCACCGGGCGGTTATCACATAGGCCGCGCAAGTCACTTGCGCGACCAAGGGAGTCGCGCAAGTGGACTTGCGCGACAGTGATATAACTTGCGCGGTGAAGTTGCTTTGGATCCTTTGTTCATGCCTTTGTCGATTTTTTGATACTTTCTTCAAAGGTTGAATCACTTTGAGCTCAGATATTCCCCTTTTCCGATTTTTAGATTCTGTGACGAAAGGAGCGTCAACAAAAGTCCCCCCTCAGAGTTGGATCCGGAGAGAAATGAGGATTTGACTCTGAGGAAATCGAATCCATCCAAAGGAAAAGGGGGTGCGCAAGTCTTCAGGGCACAGAGAATGGCGCGCAAGTGCGCATCGCGCAGGGATACGACTCTCGGTCGCGCAGGGTATGGCGCGCAGGGTCCCGGCCGCGTCTATAAATAGAGGGCCTCACTTCCGTACAAGCATTCGGATTTCCAGACTTCATACCTTTGAGCTCTCGCCGCGCAGGTTGCTCTGTTTTCTAGTGTTTTCCTTGATGTCGCGCTACTGTAAAGGCATTTGTACTTGCACGGTTTATACTTGTGCGCCAAAAACTAGCACAGCACACGAATACTTGCGCGCCATTTTTTAGACTTGCGCGCCTTAATGCCTTATCCATTTTTTTTTGAAATCTTTCACAAATTTTATGAAAAAATAAACACATTTAAGAGTTTAATTTATTCAACTTTTGGGCAGATTCAATGGCTACTAATGGAATTAAAACGTCTGATGAACTGGCTAGCAAGCAGATTGATGAAATGATGAACATCATTGGCCATGATTACTATGATATCTGCAACAGCACTCTCTCAGATTTGGCTAAGAACTTGAAGAAATATCATCTTAATTTCCCACAGAGCATCTACCTGCCTCTATATGGTCATGGTCACCTGCAAGGAGTCAATGTTCCAGATGCAAAGAACTATACACCTAAAATGCAACTGTGATGCTACTCCTTTATTTTGGTTATGCTGTGCATTAAGAGCAACAACAATGGTGTGAACTTTCAAATTCTTCCTCCATGTCATTTCCTTGCAGATATGAAAGTGGCAAACCCATGGGCTGAAATTTTTTCCACTAACGATTGGTGGAGAGAAGTCAAACATGGTATTAGAGCAATATCTGAAAAGAGTACTCTCTCCAAATGGCTCTTTACTTTTAATGCTCCATTCTCAAATCCATGTATCCATCTTCCAAGTCTCTTGGACAGCAACAGAGTCACTGTTTGATCAGCAGAAAATTTTCTCAAACCGCACTCAAGAACATCCTTTTATAATTGTTCCAAGAAGAGATGGTATCACTGCATCTCTTATTGTATCCAGTTTAATGAATGAATTCCAGGTGGTTGCTGATGAAGCTCGGGATGCCGTAAATCAAATGAAGTGTTATGTTGAAAGCCTCTTGTAATTCTTGAAAAAGAGAAGAGACTCCAGTCTGTGGATGTCCTTCTAACTCTTGTGTATCAATGAAAAACACTTTCATCTTCAATCATTTGTACCTGCATTCTTTCACTACCTGCTTCAAATTTACTTAAGCCAATGGGCTTAGTAAGCATAGTTTGATTTTTACTAGGATTATTAGAAATAACCCTATAAACCTTGAATCTTTTAATTTCTCAATATTACCTAAATAATACAGAATGTATGTTTAGGGAGATGGAAGTTGACTTTTATTCAGAGTTCCTTTGTCTTTTGTTGGCAGTTTAAAGTCATGCATGCTGGACATAAAGGGGCTAATGTTTAAGGTCGAAATATCTTTGACCAAAATGGATTAAAATTGACACAATTCCTTGAAAGTTCATCTGAAAACATACTAACATACTCAAGTATGAGGGAAAATATGTAAACTATAACTTAAGAATATTTGAATCTGAGGAATGATATGAAAAAGAGATAAAAGGCATTAGAAGAAGTAGTTTCCAAGAATGAAGTTACTATTATTTAACAAAACCCGTTAGGGGGTTGAAATATGCAATGCCACCTAAGGGCATTGGCTGCATGGTCAAATAAATAGCATCTTTCGGCTGACAAGTCTGTTATGTGGACTGTTTATGCAAGGCCACCTATGGGAACGTGCTGCATAGTCAGGCGAAAGAACTCTCAAAAATTTACTTTCATAGTGTAAAAGCCACTAAAAGTTTATGGATATTCAAATTTTCTAAAGTATAGAGTTTGTTGTATGGAAAGAGGTACTTTAATATGGAGAAGATATTTTCAGAACAAGAATATCGGAGAATTGAATGAATATCACTCGTACGAAGGTCTGACCCAAACGTAGGGAAGAAAAAAAAACTATAGACTTGAATACTTTTAGATCATGAAAAAGGACATGGGACAAATATGTTAAGGATGGCTATTTTTTGCAGATCCCTACATACCGTCATTTAAGACAAATAAGGAAAAAAGAGGCATTCTTCCCAAGAATGAAGTTACTATTATCCAACCAACCCGTTAGGGGGTTGAATTATGCAGGCCCACCTAAGGGCATTGGCTGCATGGTCAAATAAATAGCATCTTTTGGCTGACAAGTCTATTATGTAGACTGTTTATGCAAGGCCACCTATGGGCACGTGATGTATAGTCAGGAAAAAATAATTCTCAGAAGTTTGACATTTTTGTGACTAGAAGTCATGAAAAAAGGTTTATGAAGATCTGAAAATATTTAAGGTTAGGATTATAACACATAAAGATGGGTATTTTCCAATGTATATAGAGATACATAGGTCAATGATAACCATAATTATGTTGTGGTTGGGTCCTGAATTGAAATTTTGGACTTCACTACGTATCTCATAAGAATGAGAATCAAGCCATATGTAGATCTTGAAATGTAGTTTAACGTCGTGCAGGATGAAAGTATTAGAGATCTTAGTTTAGGGTCATAGAATTCGGACCATAATAATGAATATACAGTGTGTGTTTTCATGAGGACTTTTCAAACAAGGGACTGAAAGTGAAATTTTTGGTTAGGCCCAAGAGACTTAGGGCTCGATTCGAGGGATACTCGAACGTTCCTACGTATCGCATAAGGATTGGAATCAAGCCCACGTAGTTCTAGAACTACCCTTTGTACAAATTTGGTTCGTACATGTGAAGGGTGAAAGGGGACTTTAGTACAATGATGGTTTAACCCAAGATAAAAAGTTTAGGCATTCCCATGTATGCACGTAGTCTTTTGAAATGAAACATGATTGAAAAAAAATCAATTTCAATAATAGTTCTCTCTCAAATGAGGAAATCAAAGAGTATTGTAGTTTATTGTCGTACCAGACAAAAAGTGTTGCATAGTTTAACGTCATATAACAAGGACGAAAGTGAATCAATGTAAAGATATTGATTCTAGGGGCGGTTTCATGAATCAACATCATATGAGATGGTGGTGAACCGATGTGAAGAGATTTTTTTTGGGCTTGAAACCTGGGAGGTTTCCTACATACCCAGCCTAGAGGGAAAGGATCAAAGTCCGTGTAGTTCAATTAAAGAATGAATTAATGATCAAGTTGTTCTTGGGGACAACGATCTAAATAAAATAAAATAAAATGTTGTTTGGACTTATACATGGTTAGCGGCCCAAAGAGAGTGTTATGGTTGAGGTTTTCTCTAAGCTCACGTGAGTCATACTCGATGTGAGAAACAAGAGGTAACAACAACCTTAACGATTCATAGTTTAATGTCATGTAGGACATATAAAGGGACTATGCAGTTTAAAGTCTTGTAGTTAGGACTATTGGTGCTGCGCAGTTTAGTGTCATGTAGCAGGGACAAAATATAGTTTAATGTCATGTAGGATGTATCATGAATTTTCTATACAGTTTAGCATCATGTAGTTAGGACGATGAGGAAAATAGAGTTTAACGCCATGTTGGACGAAAGGGGGACTGCGCAGTTTAATGCCATGCAGTAAGGACAAAATAACACACCATTTACGTCATGTTGGACGCATTGGGGATTTTTTCCACAGTTTAACGTCATGTTGTAAGAAAGTGTGAATAGTTTAAGGTCATATGCATAGACCGTGGATGGTGCAGTTTAATGTCATGGTGAACCTTTGATTATTATATAGTTTAACGTCTTTCCGGACGTAAGGTACTTTTATACAGTTTAGCGTCATGTAGTTAGGACGTCACAATTTAACGTCTTGCTGGACATAAGGGACTTTCAAATAGTTTATGGTCATATGCATGGACCAGGGATGATGCAGTTTAAGGTCATGCTGGACGGTTTACGAAACTTTTTCACAGTTTAACGTCGTGTGGGACGAAGTTGCAGTTTAAGGTCATACTGGACCATTGCTGTATAGTTTAACGTCATATAGCAAGGACGAAATGGTGCTGCACAGTTTAGTGTCATGTTGCGGGGACAAGTTCTTTTTTCTACAGTTTAACGTCATGTTGGACGAAGTTGCAGTTTAAGGTCATACTGGACCATTGCTGTATAGTTTAACGTCATATAGAAAGGACGAAATGGTGCTTCACAGTTTAGTGTCATGTTGCGGGGACAAGTTCTTTTTTCTACAGTTTGACGTCATGTTGGACGAAGTTGCAGTTTAAGGTCATATTGGACCATTGCTGTATAGTTTAACATCATATAGCAAGGACAAAATGGTGCTGCACAGTTTAGTGTCATGTTGCGTGGACAAGTTCTTTTTTCTACAGTTTAACGTCATGTTGGATGAAGTTGCAGTTTAAGGTCATACTGGACCATTGCTGTATAGTTTAACGTCATATAGCAAGGACGAAATGGTGCTTCACAGTTTAGTGTCATGTTGCGGGGACAAGTTCTTTTTTCTACATTTTAACGTCATGTTGGATGAAGATGCAGTTTAAGGTCATACTGGACCATTACTGTATGAACCATTTATAAGAATCTTGGTTCTGGGGACCATATTTTGTGTTTATACAAAATATTTCTTCAGAAATCTGGCATTGGTTGGAGTCGTGATGAGTTCTCCATCCATTGAGATTAATGAATAAGCTCCATTGGAGTAGACCTTATGTATTGAATAAGGTCATTCCCATTTTGGTTCAAGCTTGGGAGGCTTCTTTCCTGGTATCATTGGTGTTCTGAGAACCAATACCAATTCTCCCTGAATGAATGAACGAAGATGAACTTTTTTGTTAAAAGCTCGTGCTATTCGATTCTGATAGATTTCCAAGTGGTGAAAAGTGCACAATCTTTTCTCATATAACCGTTCCAATTCATTCAATCGCTTTTGGGATTGCTCATCTGTAGATAACTGATCACAAATGGATACTCTGAGTGAGGGAAATTGAACTTCAATTGGCAAGACTGCTTCTGTTCCATATACCAACGAATATGGAGTTGACCGCGTTGCATTGCGGGTTGTAGTCCGATAAGCCCATAAAGCATGAAAGAGTTTATCAGGACATGACCTCTTATCTTTATCCACCATCTTTTGCAGTATATTTGAAAGAGTCTTGTTAAAGGCTTCTATTTGGCCATTGGCCGCCGCATGAAACCGAGATGAATGGTTGGATTTAATGTTGTATTCTTGATACAATTTCTTCACCTCAGAAGAACAGAAGTTGGTGCCATTGTCCGTCAATATGTTATGAGGGACACCAAATCTAGTAATGATGTTAGACTTGATGAAGCTAACAATTCATTTAGAACTGACTTCTTTGAGAGGTACTACCTCTGCCCATTTTGAAAAGAAATCAGTAGCAGTAAGAATGTACTTAAACTGCTTGGCCGTAGCTGAAGGGTAAAGTCCCACCACATCCATTCCCCATGTGGAAAATGGCCATGAGTATTTAGCTGTATGAAGCAACTCTGGAGGTTCATGAATGAAGTTGGCATGTACTTGACATGAATGACACTTCTTTGTGAAATCAACACAATCTTGTATCATTAAAGGCCAAAAGTATCCAAGCCTTCGAATTTGATCAGACAATCTATGTCCATACTGGTGGGCACCACAGACTCCTGCATGCAATTCATTCATGACAGCCGTTGTCTCTTCACCATCAATGAATCTGAAGAGAAATCCATCAAAACCACATTTGTAAAGAATTTTCTCTTGGTGGTTTGGGCCATCATAAAGAGTAAAATTGACCACACATCGCCTGATTTGTTCTTTCTCGGCTCTATCAGGTGGAAGTATTCCATTTTGAAGGTATTCCCTGATAGGTGACATCCATCCTATAGTATGACCATATGGTTCAGGAATGGGACTAATTTCATTAATTTCCTCTGTTTTGGCTTGAACATAAGGTGAAATTGCACGACGGTGGGCAATACTGATGGTTGTCTCGTCCCGATTTGGATCTGCTAGAGCTGTGGCTATATTAGCCAGTGCATCAGCTTGAGAATATTGTGATCTTGGGACATAAGAAAATGTCGGTTCTGAAGGGAATTCCTCCATTAACTCTCTGACCTAATCATACAAAGGGATTAATTCTTCTTTTCTGATGGAATAATCCCCATTGACTAGTTTGATTACTAGGTCTGAATCACCTTTCACCTTTAAGTGATTCACTTGTGCTTGGAGCGCTAACTCCAAGCCTGTAATAAGAGCTTGGTATTAGGCTTCATTATTGGTACCACCTTCCCACAATAAAAAGGAATAAGGTAACACTGCCCTATCTGGAGAAATGAGCACAATTCCTAAACCAACTTTGTTGAATTTAGGATTTTCCATTTTCTTCCCTGTTGGACTTCTGGAAGCACCATCAAAATACATTTCCCATGTTTGAGGATTCTCTTGAATAGAGAAAACTTCCTCATCAGGGAGTTCAATATCTGAAGACGTGTCTTCCATGGAAGGATGTTCAGCCAGGAAATCCGCCAGAGCTTGGCCCTTTATTGCCTTTTGAGACACATACTGAATGTTGAACTGCTGCAAAATAACTGCCCACCTTGCTAGACGTCCTGTGAGCATTGGACGACTAAGGATGAATTTGAGTGGATTATTGCGAGATAGCAATTGGACCTCGTGATTTTGCAGGTAGTGTCTCAGTTTCTAAACTGAAAAGATTAATGTCAGGCAGCACTTCTCAATACTTGAATACCGGGTTTCTGCTTCAAGCATAGTTCTACTGAGATAGTAGAGGCTATTTTCATTCTCAGCATCATTCTTTTGAGCAAGAAAGGCACCCAATGATCTCTCTAGAGCTATCACATAGAGGATAAGTGGTCTACCTTCAACATGTGGCATGAGTACTGGTGGACTCAAGAGGTATTTCTTGAGAACATCAAATGCTTCTTGACATTCTTCAGTCCATTGGTAAGTGACTCCTTTTTTCAATAATTTGGAAAAGGGTAAACTTTTTCCTGCCAAATTGGTGATGAAACGCCGAATATAGGCTAAGTGTCCTTGAAGTCCTCTTAATTCTTTCAAATTCTGAGGAGGTGACATACCAAGGATTGATTTGGTCTTCTCAGGATTGACTTCAATACCATGATGGCGTACAAAAATACCGAGGAATTTTCCTGAGGTTACCTCAAAAGCACATTTTAAGGGGTTCATCTTCAAATTATGTTGTCGAAGTTTGTGGAATATGACTTCCAAATCAGTCAAGTGATTAGAACGTTGTTTGGATTTAACCACCAAATCATCCACATAGCATTCAACAAACTTCCCTAAGAAAGGTTTAAAGATACGATGCATGGCGTGTTGATATGTTTCACCTGTATTCTTTAAACCAAAGGGCATCACCCGGTAACAAAACACACCTTGAGGAGCTCTGAAAGCTGTAGATTCCTCATCTTCTGGGGCCATTCGGATCTGATTATATCTGGAATATCCATCCATGATGGAAAGTACTTCATAACCAGCTGTCACATCAATTAAGAGTTCTGTAATCGGAACTGGGAAATCATCTTTAGGACAATACCGATTAAGATCTCTGAAATCGATGAAAACCCTAATTTGTTCGTTCTTCTTCTTTACAGGGAAAATATTAGTCAACCACTTGGGATATTGAACTTCTCTGATGAAGTTAGATTTGATTAGCTTATCCACTTCAGCTTCAATTTTGGAAGCATAAGTTGGGTGTGTTCTTCTCGCAGCTTGCTTAAATCCTCGATGTTCTTTTGGTAAACCCAAATGATGAGTAGCAATATCAGGATCAAGCCCAGGCATTTCTGTATAGTTCCATGCAAAAATATATTTATTTTTATTTAGAAAATAAATATACATCTCTTGATCTTCAAGGGTCATGGCCGCACTAATTAAAGTGGGGAGTGGATCTTTCTCTGTACCCAGATTTATTTCTGTGAGTTCATCCATAGTGGTAGAGATACCCTCTTTAAATGCTGGAGGAGCATCTCTAAGATCTTCCTCTTCCTCTTCATCACATTCCATTTCTTCCATTTCTACTTGCATAGTAGATGAAAAAACGAAATTCTCATGATCATAAGAGATGTCAAAATTTTCACATTTTGAAGAAGAAGCTTCCATTTTCGGCCCTATTGATGATAAAGGGCCTTCTTTGGGAAATAAAGAGGAGATGATGGATTGAGAATCGACATCATTATTCACCTCTGGTGTTGCTATAACTTCTTCTGGCCTGATTGGTGATGTATAGACTTGTTGGACTTCAGTAGATGAAATGAAAACATCACCACTTATGCTTTCATCACTGTTTGATAGGTTACCAATTTCTCCCATGTTGTCTGGCTCAACTGCCGTAATTGACATTATGGATCTTTCCATAAGAGTATTTTGATTTGGGCCTATATTGTCAATTTGACTGATAGGTAACACATAATCTGTACTCACATGTGTAAATGGATTTATTGGAATTTTCTCCAAACCATTTGGAGCATCAACTTTGGTAATTTCCTTCATTGTAGATTTCTCTCTTCCCATCATGTGATAAAATTCTGTCTCAATGTATTGAGACTCGCATGTCTTGAACGGGGCCTTATCACCATACAATGTTCCAACTTGACCATTGAAATAGTATTTGAGACATTGATGGTATGATGACGGGATAGCTGCATGCTGATGTAGCCAGGGTCTTCCAAGCAAGACGTTGAAAGCGGAGTCTTGATCAACAATCATGAAATCCGAATTGGATACAAGATCTCCAAACTGGGTTCTGAGTGTAACTTCGCCCAGTGGTTCTTGTTCATTTTTATCATATCCATGTAACATCATAGTAGAAGGAGATAAATCAGATTCTGTGAGGCCCAATCGACGAAGTGTACGAATGGGAATGAGGTTGACTCCTGAACCATTGTCAATGAAAGCTCTTCGGATATCTACACCATTGACTTTTCCAGATAAGTAGAGAGGTTTTATGTTCCCATGCACAACATAATATTCATCTTTATCAGTAAAAGATATCACTGCATGGAATTCTGCAGGATTATTCTCTATGTGATAGACTTCAGCTGCAGCAATTTCAGCTTCAAACTCCTGAGGACTTGACAAAGCTTCGATGAGTGATTCCTGAAGATCTTTTGACAGATTCAAAGCATCCAAAATTTATAACTTGGATGGTACTTGGGCCAAGTGTTTCAATATATCATACTTTTGATCTAGAGGTCTGTGTTTCCCAACAGGAATATGTGGTTTAGCTGGTACCTTGGAAGAAGATGCTTTGGAAGCTGATGCATCTTGTATTGGGATAGAAGTTGGAAACATCATTGGTTTTGGAAGATTAGACTGATTAGATCCATTTACTTTCTTAGATAAAGAAGATGGAACCTTTAATCGGTCTTCCAAAATAACTGTGCCAAAACTGAGTTGGCCATTGGCAGAAGAACATGCTTGTTCTTTTTGAGCTCGCTGAAGGGCTCTACCACGAGTTTCTGCTGCATACACAGTGCTAGCAGGGGTAGAATTGGAGTAGTGGCTTCGGAAAGATCCATGTCTTCCCCTGTACCCTGAACCTCTAGAACTTCCTCGGATTCCCTTATTTGATACAGGGAATTCAGGCTCATCAAGACTGGAATATGGATCTGTTAATTGAATCATATTAACAGAACTGAAGATTAACTCTTCGTCTGATAAAGACTCTGCCTGATTAGCCTGTTTAGGCTGTGCCGTTTGGTGGGGCGGTGCCCGTGGCTTTGAAGTAGATGGCATGAAATCTGCCAGAGTCAAAGACAACTTAGGCCTCGATACATACTCATCTTCTTTTGATTCCTCTTTCTTCTTTGAATTGCGCTGCCCTTTTGAGGATTTGTCTTTTGATGGATGCTTCACTACAGCTTTTGTAGGAGACACAATTGGCTTCTTCAATTGTGTTCGCAAAATGGCATGGGTCCGATTGATTGTATTTCTGACCATCCAATCATCATATTTTTGCACAGTTTTGCTTTTGACTTCCTGCCACTCGCCTCCTTCCTATGGATCTGTAGCGGTAACACACGCTACATGAGCTGAAGAACCCTTCAATTTGACTTGTCCCAAGTCAACCATCTTTTGCAGGAGGTCTTTAAAGACAAAACACTCCTGGATGGGATGACCCAACAATGGATGAAAGAAACAATAATTGGATGGTCTTCATCTCCTTCCTTGTTTGGCCTCTTGGGCACTGGTAATTGAACCAAATTATTTTCCAGAGCTGAAATGAAGTAACCAGGAACTTTCTCACTTCGGAAAGAGTATGTTTTACTCTTAAAATCCTCAAATTGTTTTCGTCGTTGATCTCTTTGATCATTTGGACGAAACGGCCTTTGTTGTTGGCATTCAGGATGTGGAGCCCTTCGAGAAGATGATGATTTTGAAGTAGAAATAGGTACAGGTGCTTGTTTAAGCATAACTGTAGCAGTTTCCGCTTTACCCATTCTCCTTCCTAGAACTGATGGAATTACACGAGATTTAGCATTAGCCTATATAAGGGAATCTTCAATCTGCTGAGCGATTGAAGTAAGGTCTCGAAACCCTCCTGTGTATTTCACAGGGATCAATGGCGTGCGTAATTCGTCACGCAAATTTGCCACACAGATTGGCAACAGTTCCTCCTGAGGAAGTGCTAAACTCAGGGAATATGTTAATCTCTTCCAGCGAGAAATGAAATCAGAGACTCTTTCGTTCTCCCTTTGCTTGCAGTTTGTAAGATCGAAAACTGTCATTTTCGGAAAAGTTTAGCTGAACTGAAGAATGAATTTTTGACGAAGATCCTCCCATCCGATGATTGACCAGGATTTCAAGCTTGTATACAGACAAAAGCTGGTCCTTGTAAGGTTCGCACGAAGCATCTGAGTTTTACTGCTTCTTGCTGCTATGGAGTTCCCATGATAGGATCACAATAAGACACGTAATGCGTCAAATGTTGTTCAGGGTCGCCTGATCCATTTAATGTAGGGAAAAGAGGGTTTCCAAAACTAGATGGAGAAGAAATTGAATCTACCCATTCAGGGTAAACATTCTTTTCTGGTTGAACTTGCGCCCGTTTCCCTTCCATAGTTTCTAACTGAGCTGTTAATGATTCAATAGTAGTTATTAACTTTTGAGAAACATCCGGTTGAATTTGGTCTTGAGTAGGTGCAATGAATGGAGCTTGGACAGACGTGGTGGTTGGTGCTGCAACTGATGGTAGCACTGCCAACCGTTGTTGCGCTTGACCCACGAGATTAGACCTCTGAGGGTGTACTGATAAAGGAGGATATTCTTGATCCATCTCAGTAACTGCAACAAATTCCTTCGGCTGTCGGACTTCAGCATTCTTAAGAAGAAGACTACTCTGAAGTAGTTCTGCATTCATTCTTCTTAATTCTTTCATTTCTTCCTCCTGTTGTGCAAACCTTTGCTCTAATGAGAGCGATTGACCTTCTCCAGAGGAAGGATATGTAACATGATTCTTTCCCCTCCCTTTGTTGGATACTTTTTGGAGAGAAGGAAGTGGATTACCTAAGTTCTGAGTAATCCTTTTACTTCGTGTACGCACACCTTCTTCATTTGTATTGGTGCGTACATTTTCTTGAGCAGGATGCTCTTCTTCTGAGTCCCCTGAATGAACCTCCTCTGGTGGATTAGCAACAACGACATTGATGACATTGATTGATGCATAATTCATCACATCCCTTCTATCAACATTTCTGTGATATTGTCTTCTTTCATATCTTTGATGAGACATTGCCTTTTGTTGATTCAATCCTTTAGGATCTTCTTGACGAGCTATAATTTGGGGGGAATCTCCAGATAATTTGGATCTTCGTTCCTCTTGGGGCTTCTTCCCTAATCGAGAAAAGACCGACATTCTCTGAGGAGGGGATTGATGATTTGAATGAGCCTCCAGTCTTGTGAACTGGGGATGTTCCTGCTGTTTCCGCTCAACTCCTCGAATCCCATTTGTTGACTCTGAGGGTTGGGTTAAAAGAGTCCCCAGTCTGACAAGCTGCGGTGGCTCTTGACATTCTACGTCTGAGATCTTCTTAAAATATTTCTTGATCTTGCGAATCTTAGTTCGGAAATTAGCTGGATGCATTAGCCTGTATCCACTTTTATCACCTGGTTCAACAGACCGTTGGATGATTTCTGAGACTTCTGTCATTTGATGATTTGTTTGCTCTATACGAGAGGCTTGTGCAATATTCTCTCCTTCTTGATGTAGGAGCAATTCAACAACTTGTTCTCTATATGCTTGATTTTGAGAGGAACTAGTTGAAGCCTGTTCTTGAACAAACTTTTGATTATGAACAAAGCCCATTGACTGTGGCCGGCCATGGGCAATAACATTGCATGAGACCATTTTCGGCGGGCTTTGCTGAATGGAATGCACTGTGAAATGTAGTTCTCCGTGAACACCCCATCCTCTGATATGAACATCAGGTGGAGTATTGGAAATTAACTGACACAATTTTCTTAGTGCGCCAAGGCATGAACGTTGAAGGGTTCTCTGTTTCTTTTCAGCCTTCGGATACCGAGAGACTGATAGAGATTCAAAATCAATCTGACGTTGTAGCCCTTCTATTATCTTAAGATGATGTTCATATTCATCATAAGATAATACATTCTTCTTTAATTGACAAAATTTTTTCCATATGTTGAGACGAATATCATGGATTCCATCATCCGTCAACATCTTTGGAATGTCGTACTGGGAGTCAGCCAAAGGCCAAAACATGACTGGTACCTCACCTTTTTCCAGTTTCTTCCTCATGTTCAACATTTCCTCTTTATCATTAAATGAAGATTCTTCTACCTATTTTGACCAGAGTTGGTGTTTCCTTGTTGCTTCATCGGATTCAAAAATATTGGTAGAGACATCATTGATCAAACTAGAAGATGCATGACTTAGGGGTGGTTCGGAGAATGACCTACACCCTGGGCTATCTTCTGATTGAGAAAGTATTTCACTTGCTAGCGATAAAGCATCAGACATGACTGGTTTCGCATTTGAAAGTGCCTCAAGATAAGAGGGATTTGTCGGCACTACATTGTCCACTGGAGTATTTTCCAGGCAATGTGAATCACTACTGCGGAGAGGACTTTCGCAGCGAAGTTCATCATCATGGGGAGGACCACCATAATGGGTTACAGTAAAAGATGAGATCTCTTGCTCCTTGGTCTTCTGAACACACAGAGGGTTCCTGTGGCTCTCATCTGAAGATGAATCTTCAAGATTGACCGAATTGTCACGAAGAAACCCTTCATGAGAAAGTGTCTGTTGAAGACTTTTGGAATTAATGTTCCCGTTATTGGGAACTGAGGGAGTAGAATCTTGAATTCCAACAGATAAATGTCTGAGGGCTTCAAGAACTCCAGCATCGAGCAAAGCCTTGTTGTAGATTGGCCTTTTATCTCCTGACTGTGCTGGTTGGATATTTTTCTTAGATTCCTTCTTACTCGCTTTGGAAACCACTTGTTGACGAAAGTGGTTACTCTGAGCAGGTGTATGTGCCTGATCAGGAAATATGGTCAGGTTAGGCTGACGATCTCCACTCAAATCAGTTGTATGTGCCTGACTTGGTTGTCCGTATGATATGGGGGAGTATGCCCCATGACCCTATTGGACTGGAACAGATGTGTGTGTCTGTTCTGGAGTGAATTGTTGATGTGTCACTCCACTGCTAGGGATAGATTTATGTGTCTGTCCCTGAGATTATGCTGAAGTTGTTATGATATCCTGGGAAGCATCCAGAATATGAGCAGGAATTTTCTTCTGCTCTTTCACCATTGACAAAATATTCTTGGTGACTTCAGCCGCCGGAATAGAAATATACGTCCATTCCGGGTTTGGAGTAGGTGTATGTGCCTGCTCCTATCCTCCTTTTCCTGTCAGTGAATCCTGACAGTACTCAAGTGTGGGGGCAGAGAGTTGAGTCTGCCTCCTGTTTGTCGTCGGAGCTTTCCGACTGACTTCTCCATGCGCTACCAAGCGAGACTGTTGGTAGGATTGATTAGTACTAGCAGGTGTATGTGCCTTCTGATTACACTTCGCCAAAGATGGTTGACGAGATCCATCATATGTAGTCAGACGAGCCTGCTGACTAACTGGTGATGTATAAGCAGGTGTATGTTCCTGCCTATAGTACTCCGCCAGAATTGCCTGGTGGGATTGGCGTGATGCTGCCAGATGAGTCTGCTGGACAGCAGAATTAAAACGAACAGGTGTGTGTGCCTGCTCGTTATTTTCCACCAAGTTAGGTTGGTGGACTTCTCTGGAGATGGCAGGGATGAAAACATGCCCATTGTCAACCGGATTCCATCTCTGGCAGTTCATCTTGCCTGCTCGGGTTCGAGGAACCTGAGATGAATGCCTGAAGTCGGTACCCTCATCATGTTGAGGGCGCACTACCGCATGAGTCTAGCGGTGATTGTTGATGGGATCCCTCGGGAAGGACTCCTGTCTTTTTGAATTAAGGCCCTGCGGGACCTGCTCATTCACTTCCTCAGAGTAAGGGAGTGAATGGAAATTGCGTTCCGGGGATAACGACCCAAAACGGTTAGAGACGGTATTCAGCACCGCCTGCTTCTTAATCACTGGTCATCGTTGTTCGGACGACCTGTGTGAGTTATTTACTTAGAGGGCCTGTCGGGAAGCCTCCAGAGTTGGGATGGTACCGTGTTGACGGTACTCCTTAACCAGCGCATTTGATACCCGGCGTTGAAGACGCTGAGTAGGTGATGTCATCCTCAGAGCGGATGACGATCCAGTAGGAATAGAAGCAGTGGTATTTGCAGCAGCAGTATTCACAGATGTGAATTTGAGAGTAGCCATTATGAAAATACAGAAAATCATGGAAAAGAGTGCTTGTTTGATATAATAGATGTAATCAAGATAAACTCAGCTACTTCATCCTTTGGATGAGCACATATGTCAATGAATTTTTTTGTTAGCCCTCTTATTGAGTTTTAAATATTGGCTTAACAAATAGGTAAAACATCATTTTAACTTGGTTAAGGATTCACGTCGGGTTCACCATTTTTGTTTCGCACGGAATTCGGGGATGACCTCCTGGATGGGAGATTCAATCATTCTGATCGGTTTCTAGCGGGTTTGATCGTAGAACCGGAAACATCCAATGATTCCACATCCGTTTTGACCTAATTTCCAAAGGTAGGCGCTCATTAGCTTGTGGACTAATGAGTCTTGGGAATTTTCATTGGTCGAGAGGATGGGAGGTCGGACTCATCACACCTTTTTGAGGGTAATTATTGTCTATTTCGGGACTCTCTTTATAGATTTAAGTTATGTTCATGAATCCTTATTACATTACCAAGTATAAAATGAGCTTTTCCTTTAGTTTTGAAAATCAATGATTAAATATGTAATAAATTTAGAGAATATTTTATATGTATTCGAGGTTCTTCATCAATAGAGAATCATCTATATCTATTTAGAGATTCTTGGTCAATGGAAACCTTCAAAACATTCATATAGAAGTCTCTTGGTCATTCTGATGACCATGCTGGTTTTAAAGCCACTCAGTGGGGCACTTGATGTTTATTTTCATTCAGAAGGACATGAATTATTTCAAAGTTCGGATCGAACCCATAGATGGGCTACCTACGTATCCTTTGTTTTGAAAAAGGAATCAGAACCCACGTAGTTCGAATAAGGGTATGATGTTTATGATTGATGGCTCAAAGCAGGATGTCACAATTACTTTTACACTATAAGCTCACGTGAGTCATGCTCGGTGTGAGAAACAAGAGGTATTGGTAAAAATTAGACAATTGTGCCATGAAAGAGGCAATCATAAGAAATGGTTTGGGGCTTATGTATGTATGACTGCCCAGAGGATTTACTTTAGAGAGAAAATCCAGGAACATGGTCCATAAAGGTATATGTGCTTTTTGGAAATTTGAACACTCTAACTTGGGACTTATTCCTGAAAAGGAAACCCAAATTATGAGAGGATTTATAACTGGGTTTTACTCTTGAGAAGGAATCCCAGATCAAACGTAAATTAGGGCTGGTTAAAGAGAATTTAAGGGACTTGGGGCTTATTCCTGAAAAAGGAAGCAGAAGATTAGGACTGGGACTTATTCCTGAAAAGGAGACCCAGGTTAGGGGACTTGGGGATTACTCCTGAGAAGGAAGCCCTAAATTATGACTGGGACTTATTCCTGAAAATGAGACACAGGTTAAGGATTAAGGTTTGGGTCTTACTCCTGAAGAGGATGCCCATATTTGAGATTGGGGCTTACTCCTGAGGAAGATGCCCATATTTGAGATTGGGGCTTACTCCTGAGGAGGATGCCCATATTTGAGATTGGGGCTTACTCCTAAGAAGGATGCCCAAATTAAGGGACTTGGGGATTACTCCTAAGAAGGATGCCCATATTTACGATTGAGGCTTACTCCTAAGAAGGATGCCCATATTTGAGATTGGGGCTTACTCCTGAGGAGGATGCCCATATTTGAGATTGGGGCTTACTCCTGAGGAGGATGCCCATATTTGAGATTGGGGATTACTCCTAAGAAGGATGCCCATATTAAAGGATTATTATTTGGGCTTACTCCTGAGGAGGATGCCCAAGTTAAGGAATTAAGGCTTGGGGCTTACTCCTAAGAAGGATGCCCAAAATTAGAGGACTTGGGGCTTACTCCTAAGAAGGATGCCCAAAATTATTACTGGGACTTATTCCTGAAAAGGATAACTAGGTTAAGGATTATCTCATATTAAAGGATGAGGTTGAATTAATGAACTCTCAATCTTTGGTGACATAAAAATGTATAAATCACTATGTTTTGAGAGATATTCCACAGAATTCCTTTCAAATATGGAAGTAAAATCAAGAAATCATGCCATAAATGGCTTTGAAGAGTATCTTGAAGACTGAGTCTTGAATAGAAAAGGTGAAATGGCTTAAGAAGGGTAAAATGGGCAAGATGGGAACCCAAAAAGGTAGGGGCGTACAAGTCTTGAAAGGTGCGCAAGTCTTACGTGGGCGCGCAAGTATTGGTCGCGCAGGTATACCTGCGCGACATGTGGGGTACTTGCGCGATTTTCAACCAGCATTAGAATACTTGAGCGACTCTTTATTAATCAATTTAGAATCCTCATGAGGTTCATCCAGAAAAGGGATGCGCAAGTTCTATTGAAGGAAATAAGGCAGCGCGCAAGTGTGGTCACTTCCCTTAACAGCTGACCACTCAAGCGCGCAAGTGTTGATGAGTTTCAACACTTAGGCCTTCCTCTTTCTCTTTAGATCTTCCGTTATAGGTAAGAAATTACCTTAGAAGTGTTCCGGAAGCTTTGAGAAGAGACTTGGGCATTGGGAGCTTCAATCCGAGTTTATGGAAAAAGATCCTCTCGAATGGGGGGGCCATAGGGTCTATTTATAGGCAGGAGAAGACCCTCGACGGTTACCGGGCGGTTATCACTTAGGCCGCGAAAGTCACTTGCGCGACCAAGGGAGTCGTGCAAGTGGACTTGCGTGACAGTGATATAACTTGCGCGGTGAAGTTGCTTTTGATCCTTTGTTCATGCCTTTGTCGGTTTTTTGATACTTTCTTCAGAGGTTGAATCACTTTGAGCTCAGATATTCCCCTTTTCTGATTTTTCGATTCTGTGACGAAAGGAGCGTCAACAACAACATAAAACATTAAAACCCTTAAAAATTAATAAAAACCCTAAAAAACTACTAAAACATATAAAAACCCTTTAAACACCTAAAAATGTAAAAAACTATAAAAATCATAAAACCCCAAAAAACTCAAAATACAATAAAAACCAAATAATATAATTAGACCTTAAAAACCATAAAAACCACCAAAATCTCTAAAAACCCTAAAAACTGATAAAATCATTAAAATTATTTAAAAATTCCTAAAAAATTAAATACCCCTGAAAAAGCGTAATAAAAACAAAAAAAACCAAAAAAAAACACATAAATCCCTTATGAAATTAAAAAAATAATAAACCCCTAAAACCCCTAAAAACATAAAAACCATTAAAACCCATAAAATTCCCTAAAACCCCACTAAAAACTCAAAAACCCCTTTAAACCCCAAAAAAGATGAAAATTTATAAAAACATTTAAAACCATAAAAAACTCAAAAAAACCAACTCAAATCCTAAAAATCCCCATAAACCCTCAATAAAACCCTAAAAAACCCTCCAAAATCCCCAAAATCCATAAAAACAATTAAAACCTTAAAAACCTCAAAAAGGATTTAAAAATTTTTAATTCCTAAAAACCCTGAAAATCCTAAATAAAACATTAAAAACCTAAAAACATTAATCCCCTAAAAACCCTAAAACCCATAAAAAGCCTAAAAATACTAAAAAACTCATAAAAAGTGTAAAAAATCATAAAAACCTTTAAAAACACTAAAATCTGCAAAAAAACTATAAAAATGACTTTTAATTACTAAAAATGATAAAAAACTCTAAAAACTCATAAAACCCTAAAACCCCTAAAAACCCAAAAAACCCAAACAAACCGTAAAACCCCATAAAAACCTAAATAATTAAAAAATCCATAAAAACCCTAAAAACCATAAAAATTCTAAAAATATCCATATAAATCCATAAAAAAATTAAAATCAATAAAACCCCTAAGAAAACAATAAAAACCTAAAAACACTAAAAACTCCTAAAAACCTAAAAAAATCAAATAACTCTAAAAACCCATAAAACCCATAAAAACCCTGAAAAATCCTAAAATCCGTCTAAAAACAGTAAAATACCTTTAAACACTTAAAAAAATAAAAAATCTAAAAAACCTTAAAACTAATAAAAAACTAGAAAAAACCAAATAAAACCCTAAAACCATCAAACTCTTGAAAACATAATAACCATAAAAAAGATAAAAAATCAATAAAATTATATAAATTTTAAATGTCATAAAATCTGTAAAAACCCTTAGAAAATCATAAAAACCAAAAAAACACTTAAAACACCTAAAAACAAAAAAACTTAAAAATCATAAAAACCATAAAAACCCAAAAAATCCTGAAAACCATAAAAAACCCTAAACACCTTAAAACCCCAAAAAACCATTAAAACTATAAAAACCCTATCAACCCCTAAAAAAGATGAAAAAATATAAAAACCCATAAATTCCATAAAAAACTCAAAAAAACCATAAAAACCCAAAAAACAAAAAAACCAAAAAAAAACCATAAAAACCAGAAAATCCCTAAAAACCCTCAAAACATTAGAAATAAAAAAATCACAAAATGTCCAAAAAAATTAAAAAAACCAAAAATCCAAGAGAAAAATATAAATAAAAACATTAAAAACTTAAATATAATAAAATCCCAAAAAAACCTAAACACAAGAAAAACCATTAAAAACACAAAAAACCCCTAAAAGTATCAAAATCCAAAAACCCCCCAAAATAATAAAAACCCTAAAAATCCCAAAAAATACATTAAATCATCAAAGTCCCTTAAAATCATGAAAAATAATAATAAAACCCTAAAAACCTTAAAATACTTAAAACCCCTAAAAATGATAAAACACCTAAAAACATAAAAAGACAGTAAAAACACCATAAAAACACTAAAACCCCTAAAAACCATAAACCCCTCAAAAAAAATCCAAAATACATTAAAAACCACTCAAAACTATAAAAACATATCATACCCCTAAAAAATATTTTAAAAACTTCAAATAAAAAACCAAAAAACTCAAAAAAAAAACAGTAAACCCCTAAAAATCCCAAAATCTCTAAAAATCCCAAAAAAACCCCATAAAAATCCTAAAAAAGTACTAAAAATCCCCAGAGAAGTTAAAAATCTGAAAACACCTAAAAACCCTAAGAAAACCATAAAATCCAAAAACCACTTAAAACCCTTAAAAATCCAAAAAATGCTAAAACACCCAAAATCCCTGTAAAACCCTAAGAACCATAACACCACTAAAAACCTAAAAAATACTAAAAACCCATAAAAATCCTAAACACCACCAAAAACTCTAAAAACCCATTAAACCACTAAAAATATTGAAAAAATATAAAAACCCTCACCACCCAAAAAACCCAAAAAATCCTAAAATCCTAAAAAATCCAAGAAACCCTTAAAAAACATCAAAATCCCTAAAAGACGAAAAAACTATAAAAATCATAAAAAATCACTAAAAGTTCCTAAAAACTTATGAAACATAAAACCATGATAATCCCTGAGAAAAAAACTAAAAAACTAAATAATACATAAAACCCTTGAAAACATAAAAAAGGCTAAAACCCTTGAAAGATCTGAAATCCCCATAAACCCATAAGCCCCTAGACAATAAAAACACTAAAACACCATAGAAACCATAAAAACAAACTAAAGACTCCAAAATCTCTTTAAAACCCTAAAAATTTAAAAATCTCTAAAAATCCTTAAAACCCTAAAACCCCAATTAAACAAAAAAAATGAAAACCCATAAAACCCATAAAAACCTTAAAAACATTAAAATCCCTAAAAACCCTCAAAAATCTCTAAAAACCATTAATCCCCCTAAAAAATCCAAATCAATAAAACACTAAAACCCATAAAAATCCTTAGAAACCCATAAAAATCCCTAAATATTAAAAAAACATAAAAACCATGAAAATACCAAATAAAACTTCAAATCAAAAAAAAACTTTAAACCCCAAAAAACATAAAAAAATGATAAAACCCCTAAAAAGACTATAAAAACCCCCAAAACCCCGAAAAACAAAAAATACCCTAAAACCCAATAAAAACCCTAAAACCCCCTAAAAATACTAAATACACTTTAAACACCTAAAAATGTTAAAAAAAATATAAAAACTCTTTAAAACCCAATAAACTAAAAAATAATTAAAACCCAAAAAACCCATAAAAACTCTAAAAATAAAAAAAATCGTAAAAATCCCCAAAAAACCTGAAAACAATGAAAATACTAAAAAATACCTAAAAATACCTAAAAATGTAAGAAACCAATGAAACCAAAAAAACCCACAAGAAAACCATAAAAACCTAAAAACCCATAAAAACACTAAAAACCCTAAAAATCATAAAAATCATAAAACACATAAAATTATTAAAACCATTAGAAATCCCTAAAATGCAATAAAACTATAAAAACTATATATTCTGAATACCCTTTAAACCCCTACAAACATTATAAAACACTAACGGTAAAATCCATAAAAACACCAAATAACCCTCAATACCCAAAAAGCATGAAAATACTAAAATCCCTAAAAACACTAAAACCCCCAAATTATCTAAAAACCTAAAAACCATAAATAACCTAAAAACCTAAAAATCATAGAAAATTTAAATCAATAAAACACTGAAAAATTCTTATAAAACCATAAAAACTGAAAAGAAAACTTAAAACACGTAAAAACATAAAAACTATAAAAACCCCAAAAACACTAAAAACCATAAAACCCCATATAAACATGAAGAACCCGAACAACCCATAGAAACCCTACAACCAATAAAAACTACAAAACCCCTTTAAAAACCTTAATAAATTAAAAAAACGTTTTAAACCCTAAAAACAGTAGAAGAAAAATCCAAAAATCCAAAAAACCCATTAAAACACATAAAACCCCTAAAAACCCTTAAAATCTCTCAATACTCATAAAAACCCTAGTTAACCAAAAAAATCCTAAAAATTCCCTAAAAATGTAAAAAAACCTGAAACACTATAAAACCTAAGAAAGCCTTAAAACCATAAAACACATAAAACC
The DNA here is from genome assembly GCA_963277665.1 of Viscum album. Classification (NCBI taxonomy): domain Eukaryota; kingdom Viridiplantae; phylum Streptophyta; class Magnoliopsida; order Santalales; family Viscaceae; genus Viscum; species Viscum album. The sequence continues at coordinate 1,960,971,966 of OY728127.1, forward strand.
CCTAAAATCTTAAAAACACTAAAAACACATGAAACCCTAAAAATATTTAAAAGCTAAAAAGACATAAAAAATTACAAAAAATCCTAAAAACCATAAAAACCCATAGAAATGTTAAGAACCCAATGAAACATTAAAACCCCATTAAACCCCTAAATTTTTTAAAAAGACTCTAAATAACATAAAACCTTAAAAAACTCAAAAAAACTATAAAAACCCCAATTATCCATAAAACCCTTAAAACCATAAAAACATGAAAATCCCTCAAAATCCATAAAAAGTGTAAAAATACATAAATAAATAAAAAATAAATAAAATTCCCCAAAAATGTAAAAAACCTTAGAAACCAAGAAAAATACAAAGAAATCATTACTACCTAAAAGCAATTAAAAACCATAAAAATAATAAAAACTGTAACAAACCCTAAAAAGCATAAAAAATCCCCTAAAACCATAAAAATCTAAAAACCCCTAAAAACCATAAAACCCCTTATAAAACTAAGAACACTTTAACCAAATAAATTTGTTGAAAAATTAAAAATCCTTAAACCCCATAAAACTCAATAAAACACTAAACCCCCAGAAAATACATAAAAATCTAAATGCCTAAAATGCCTAAAATGCCGAAAAACCCTCAATATCACAAAAAACCCTAAAAAATATTAAAATCATCAAAATATCTAAAAATGTAAATACCCTTAAAAACCCCAACTAAAACCATCAAAACCTAAAAACACTTAAAACCCATAAAAAATAGTAAAAACCATAAAAAACATAAAACCTCTAAAAACCCAAAAACCCCAAAAAACCCTGAAAATGGCTAAAAACTCTAAAAACCATTTTACCCAAAAAATATATTAAAAAACTCTAAAAACTCTAAAACCCTTGAAAACTCAAAAAAACCCCTAAGAACCAAATAAACCCATAAACAACCTAAATATACTTAAAAATTACAAAAAGTATCTAATTTTTTTTAAAAAACCATGAAAACCTTAAAAAACGTAAAACATCAAAAAATGTAAAACCCTAAAAAAATAAAAAATATTAAAAAAAATTAAAAATCACTAAAAACCCAAAAAACCATAAAAATACATAAAAACCATAAAATCACTGAAAATATATTAAAACCCAAAACCCTCTAAAAATATCTTAAAACCCTAAAAACCCTAAACAAGTTAAAACTATAAAAACCTTTAAAACCCTAAAAACTTAATTAAACCTTTAAAAACCCAAAATATCATAAAAAACCTAAAAACCCTTAAAACCATAAAATCCCTAAAAACCTGAAAAACTATAAAAATCTAAAAAATCCCAAAAAATACCTTAAAACATAAAAAATCCTAAAATCTAAAAAAAACTATAAGAAAACCATAAAAACATAAAATCACTTAAAACCCATAAAAACTTAAAATTATAAAACCACTAAAAAAATTAAAATCTTAAAATGATTTAAACACATAAAAATGATAAAAAACAATAAAAAAATATTAAAATTTCTAAAAACCCAAAAAACAAAAAACTGAAAAACCCCTAACAATCCTCAAAATCCCTAAAAACCCAAATAACCATAAAAATCATAAAAATTCCCTAAAAATAAAAAAAAAGAACATATAAAACACTAAAAACACAAAGAAAGCCTTAATAAAATAAAAACTGTTAAAACCCCTAAAAGAATAAAAATGATTAAAACCCAAAAAACCCTAAAAATATTGAAAACCTGAAAACCATAAAATCCATTAAACACATAGAAATACTAAAAACTATAAAACCCCTAAATAACTACTAAAAAATATGAAAAAAATTTAAACCACTAAAACATTAGAAAACTATAAAAAACCATGAAACCCTTAAAAACTATAAAAACCAAAAAAAATCATAAAACCCCTAAAAAAATTAAAAACCCTCAAAATAAATATTATCCTTAAACACCATCAAACTCTTTAAAACCCCTAAAAATCCCTAACAATATAAAAACCCATTAAAACCATAAATCCCCTAAAAACCTTAAGAACCAAAAAATATTAAGATACCTTAAAAACAAAAAAAATACTAAAATCCTAAAATCTCTAAAAATAATAAAACCCTATAGAATCCTCAAAACCCCTAAAAACCCATAAAACCATAAAACCACCACTAAAAACTCAGAAACCCCTTTAAATCCCTAAAAAAGTTCAAATAATCAAATATCAAAAAAACAGAAAACATTAGGACCCTAAGAACGCTAAAAATACTAAAAATTCCTAAAAACCCTAAATACCATAAAAATACTAAAAAATAGCTAAAATACCTAAAAACATAAAAACCATGAAAACCCCTAAGAAAAAATTAAAAACCTAAAAACAGATAAAACCCTAAAAATGTCTAAAAGACAACAAAAACCCTAAAAACCCTTTAAACCCATAAAATAGTAAGAACTAGAAAAAATTTAAAACCCATAAAAACTAGAAAAACCCCCAAAATCCAAAAAATCATAAAACACCAAAACCCCTAAAACCCTAAAAAAAATAAAAATCCCTAATACCACTAAAAACCATAAAAATCTAAAAGGTCATTGAAATCCCAAAAAAATGTAAAAAAACCTAATACCTTGAAAACCACCACGAAAACCTTAATACATACAAAAACATAAAACCCTTATAAACTAGAAAAATCTAAAAACACGAAAAAACCCTAGAACCCCAAAACCCATAAACCCCTAAAAACCTTAAAAATCCCTAAAACCCATAAATATCCTAAAAGACACTAAATAATCTAAAATCACTTTATACCTATAAACTTGTTAAAAACACGCAAAACCCTTAAAAACCTAAAACACATAAAAAAAACCCAAAAAACATTATAAACCCTAAAATCCAAAAAAACCTGAAAACTCACAAAATCCGTAAAAACTCTCAAAAAAGAAATAAAACCCAAAAACAATCATTAAAATCCCAGAAAATCCCATAAAATATACAAGAACATAAAAACCCATAAAACCCTAAAAACACTAAGAAAACATTAAAATCCTAAAAACATTTAAAATCCCAAAAAAACTAAAAAATGTTATAAATTCTAGAAACCCTAAAAACCATAAAATTTCAAAAAACTATAAATACCCTAATTAGTCTAAAACCCACTAAAAATTCTTTAATCCCATAAAATGTTAAAAAACTAAAATACATAAAACCCAAAAAAATCTAGAAAACCCTAAAACCCATAAAAAGTAAAAATTCCTTAAAATCCCTAATGACATAGAAAAATATAAAACCTTTATCAAGGTATAAGAATCCTAAAAACTCTTAAATCCCTAAAAAAGATAAAACACTAAAAAATATAATCTTGATAAAATCCAAAAAAACCTTTTAAATGGCCCCAAAATCCCTGAAAATCATTAAAATAATAAAAACCCCAAAAATAAAAAAAAACACTAAAATTAGTAAAACACGAAAAACCCAGAAAACCCTTAAGAATTCCATAAAATCATAAAACAATTAGAACCCCTAATATTCCTAAAAACCAATAAAACCCAAAAAATGTTTATAAAAACCCTAAAAAACCCAATAACGATAAACGACCAGAAGACACATGAAAACGTAAAAAACCACTAAAAATATAAAAATCTTGTGAACCCCTAAAAAGGTAAATTTCTTCGAAAATACCTTTTAAAACGGTAAAATTAAAAAACTCTAAAATCCCCAAAAATTCATAAAATCATAAAAACCCTAAAAATACTAAAAACCCTAAAAACCCTTAAAACAATAAAAACCATAAAAACCCTTAAAAATCCATAAAACTCCCTAAAAACATAAAAACCTAAAACCCCCCTAAACACTCAAATATCCATAAAACCTAAAAAATTAATAAAAATACTAAAAAAATTCCTAAAACCATATAAACAGAGAATCCTAAATACATTGATAACCCCTAAAAACCATAAAACCTTAAAAACACTTAGAACCCCTAAAAACCTTCAAAATGATAAAAACACTAAAAACTCTAAAAAACCTAAAAACCCATAAAAATCCTAAAAAGGCCCTAAAAATATGTAAAAATGTAGAAAAAACTCTAAAACCCCTAAGAAAACAATAAAAACCTAAAATCGCTTCAAAATCATAAAAACCCAAAAAACCAAAAACCCCCAAAAAAATATAAAAAACCTGAAAAAATTAAAACCTTAAAACCACACAAAAAACCTAATAACACTCTAAAAACTATAAAAAATACTTTAAACCCCTAAAAAATATAAAAATACTTAAAAACCCTACAATCTCAAAAAAAAATTTAAAACCTAAAAAACCATAAACCCATAAAAATTCTAAAAAATCATAGAAACACCCAAAATATCTAAAACCATAAATATCCTAAAGATTCCCTAAAATTTCATAAAATCTTAAAAATCCTAGAAACCTTGAAACCCCTTAAAACATAAAAAACCTCAAATCCCTATATAACACTAAAAACCATAAAAACACATAAAAACATTAATTCCCAATAAAAACCTATATAAAAAAAATCCACTATAATTACAAAATTCCTTTAAACACCTAAAACTTTTTAAAAACTATAAAAATCATTAAATACTCCTAAAACCATAAAAACCCAAAAAAATAGTAAAAACCCGAAAAAAAAACTAAAACCCTAAAACCCAAAAAAACCCTAAAACCATAAAAATCATAAAAATACCTAAAAATTCATAAATATTGAAAACCCGTAAAAACACCAAAACCCCCAAATAATACATTAAAGACCTAAAAACACATAAAACCTCTAAAACCCCTAAAAAGCCACAAAATCCATATTAATCCCAAAAACCGATAAAAATCTTAAAAATATCTAAAAACTCCAAAAAAATTATAAAAACATGTAAATACCTTGAAAAACCCTATGAAACCCTAAAAACATAAAAACACATAAAACCACTAAAAACCTAAAAATGATAAAAATCCTAAAAGACCTAAAAAATCTAGAAATCCCTTAAAACCCATACAACCCCTAAAACCCTTAAAACTACTAAACCCCATAAAACCCTAAAAACCACTAAAAATGTAAAAACTATTAAACCCCTAAAATTTTTAAAAACTCCAAAAACCCATAAAGAACTAAAAAACTCAAAAAAACCTAAAACCCCAAAAAACAATTAATACCTTAGAAACATAAAAATCCAAAAAAATATCTAAAAATAAATAAAACATAAAAACCTAAAAAATTACCATTAAACCCCCTAATAATACCTCAAACCCCAAAAAATAATAAAAAAACTAAAAAACTAAAATCCTTGAAAACCCACAAATCCACTAAAATAATAATAATAATAATAATATCCCATAAAAACCCTAAACCACCTAAAAACCAATAAAACCTGAAAAACTTCTAAAAACTATAAAAATCCTATAAATCCATACAAACATTAAAAAACTCTAAATACAACAAAACCCATAAAAACATAAAGGGGCCTTAGAGTGGCGACTCTTCTCCTCCCCTCATGTTGCTAGGGTTCCCCTTTGGTTTTTCCTCCTTCCCCCTCCAGCGTGGTCCGGCCTCGGTGACTGCAGCTTCATCCTAGATATGCATCTATGGAGGTTGATCTCATTTTTTACAGCTTCATTTTTTCCCCGGTGGTGGATTAATCATTCTTTGTGGCTTTGAAATATAGTTTCGGCTTAGGATCGCTCGCTGGTGGATCTGGTTCGTGCAACGGTGACTCTGACTCTCCTAGATTCAGGATCCTTGTCTAGAATCGGTTGACATTGGCTCTGTGTGGTCTGCTTCGGTATCTTCCTTTCAAGATCTGGGGTTTTTCTGTGGCTTCGAGAGCTTGGCATCTGGCTTGGCATCGCTGTTGTCCGTTTTGGCGTTCCTCGGGTTCTCGTTGCAGCTTCCGAGCACTCATCACTTCCCCAAGGTTGATTGTTTCAGGCTACGGTTGGATCCTCCGAGACTTCCTGTTCCGGTTTCGGCCTTGGGGTTGTGTCGATTCCCTTCTGAGCTTCTTCATGGCCCGATTGTGGTTTCGGTGTGCTCTGGTCTACTCAGGATCGGCACATGTGGCCTGGAGGTGGGAAGCCCAGTGTCCTACTTTTGTCTGTTTTCCTACACTGATGTTCCCTTTCTATTAGTAATATATTGTGATGTGTGTTTTTTGGTGGTGGCAACTCCTGGTTTTTGTCCGCTGATAGCCGGAAGATGCCGATTATTGATTGTTACTGCTGTGACGGTGTTTGGTTTGAGGCTGATGAAGGTTTATGGTTGTGACTTTGTGGTGTTGAAGTTGGGTTGATGAAATTGCTGAAGATGGTTTTGGTGTTATTGTATGATAGTTGCTGATTGGTGGTTTTGGCGGATGCTAGTTACTGATTGGCTGGGAGATGTTGTTGGGGACATTTTTGTTTTTGTGCTTTGTTTCGCTTTGTGTGCTTTTTGGTTTTTCTTTTTGTGGTTTTTTGGGGTTGGGGTTGTAAAGGGTTTTTTGGTGTGGGTTGTTTGACCCTTCCCCTCCCTTGTCTGTTGTGTCTTTTCTTAAATAATTTTTTTTGGGGGGGGGGGGGGGGGGGGAATAGCCTAACCCACACATCTTCCTTTCCCATAAAAACATAAAAAACCAATAGACTACAAAAAAACATATAAACCATCAAAATTCCAAAAAATGATAATACCATAAAAAATCTAATGAAACCCTAAAATTTCACAAAAAAACCTAAAAACCACTTTAAGATCCTTAAAAACCATAAAATACTCAAGGCCTCTTAAAATAGAAAAAAATACTAAATATCATAAAAACCCTAAAACCCCTCAAAATCCCAAAAACCACCTAAAATCATAAAACCCTACCTCTCCCCCCAAAATAAAAAAGCCAAAACCCCAAAAAACCAAAAAACCCCAAAAAACCTTAAAACCCCTTAAAACCATAAAAACCCTTAAAACCCCATTAAAACCCTAAAACCTATTAAAAACAATGAAACCCATTTTAACCCGTAAAAATCTTATAAAACACCCAAAACCTTAAAACCCTTAAAAAACTCTGAAAACACTAAAATCCCAAAATACACAATAAAACTGCTAAAACCACTCAAAATCCGAAAACCATATAAACCAGAAAATTACAAAAAAAAAATCACCTAAAAACCCTAAAAATGTAAAAAAACTATAAAAACCTTAAAATCCCCTAGAAAACCATTAAAAACATAAAAATGTTAAAAATTATAAAAACCCATAAAAACCCCAAAACTAATAAAAACCCTAAAAATATGAAAACCCTAAAACCCAAAAAAACCCTAAAAACATTAAAAACTCTAAATTCCTTTAAAAATATAAAAATGAAAAGAAAACACAAAAAACATACAAAAACCCATAAAACACTAAGTCCCTTAAAAATCCTAAAACCCCTCAAAATACTAAAAATCCCAAAACCATAAAAACTCAAAAATTCTTGAAAATCCCTAAAAATTTAAAATACCTTGAAAACCATGAAACCCCAAAAAATTAAAAAACCTTAAAACTCAAAAAAAAAACTAAACCAAAAGAACCTATAGAAACCCCAAAAATGTAAAAAATATCAATATCTCATAAATCTATAAAACCCCATAAAAATGTGAAAATACCCCTAAATTTAACAAAAACAAAAAATACCATAAAACCCAAGAAACACCAAAGTGAACCATATAAACATAAAAAAACATAATACCCCAAAGAATCTAAAAAATGATAGAACCCATAAAAAACCCTAAAAACCCATAAAACCACTAAAAACCATAAAAAACCATCAAAAAATTTATAACTCATCAAAAATCCAAATACCATTAAAAAATATAAAAACCCATTAAATTACTTAAAAGGTTAAAAACTCTAAAAACCCTAAAAACTCAAAAAAATACCTACAAACTCAAAAGAACGTAAAAATACTAAAAACCATAAATACCCTCAAATCCCACTAAAAAATATAAAACCCCTTTAAACCCCTAAAAACATTAACAATCACGAAAAAACAATAAAACCCTAAAAATCTTTAAAAAAACCCCTAAACCCCCCAAAACCACAAAACCCCTAAGAAATTAAAAAATAAAACCACCCCTAAAACCCCTAAAAACATAAAAACACTTAAAAACCATAAAATTCCCTAAAACCCCACTAAAAACACTAAAAACCCTTTAAACCCCAAAAAACTGGGAAAACAATAAAAATATTTAAAACCCTAAAAACTCAAAAACACCACTAAAATTTTATAAAACCCATAAAACCTCCATAAAACCCTAGGATGATGGCTACTCTGGTCTGCTCCAGTGATGGCGCTCCTGCTGCTTCCCTAATGGCTTGAAGACGATGGAATGCTTGCACCCTGGCCTCCCCCCTCTGCAGTGGAGGGGTCAATTATGACCCTATTAAGGAAATATTCTCTTTTTTCTCGGAGCCTGATTCACTTCTTGCTTTCCTGCAGATTGATCTCTACCCTAAAGTGTCGGTCTTGCCTGAAGGGCTGCCAAAGTTCCCTCTATCAATTGTGTAGTTCAACAAGGCCTCTTCCCTCAATAACCTGACCGTTGTGGCTATGTTTTTGAACTGGCATCCCCCGATTGATGTTTTTGACAGGTTTGTGTTTGAGCATTGGGATCTCATAGACAATGCAACTGTTGATCTGGTTGATTCCAATCATAATTTTATTCAGTTATTGTCGGAGGAGGACCTTATTCGAGCCTGGTCTTCAGCTACTTGTAGGTGTGATGCTGCTCACTTCTCCCTTTTCTGGTGGAATTTGGAATTCCATTTGAATCGTAACTCCCCTCTAATGGCAATATAGGTAAGGTTCCCTAAACTGCCTCCTACCTTCCAAAACTAGTCCATTATTTAAGTGATAGGTAATTTGGTTGGACGGTTTGTGTGTGTCGATAGTTGGACCAGGGCCCTTTTCCACCAAGTTTCCTTGAGGGTTTGTGTTGAAATTGATGTCTTGAAAGAACCAGTTTACTTCGTCTGGATTGAAATTGGTAAAGAGCTTCGTTGGAAGAAGCCAGTGGTTTTCGAATCCTAGGTGAATTGCTACACCTCATTCTTTTCCCTTGGTCATTTGAAAAGGGATTGTGGACATAGGGATTGTGTGGTGGATAGATTTGGCAAGGATCCCATCTACTCGATGGTTAGCTCAATTGGGGACATGGAGGCAAGGAATGACACCCCTAGGGATCCTCTGCTGGATGATCAAAGAAATGACAAGATGGAGGCTGAGGGATCATCCCCCTGGATTGATGCTTGGGAGCCTATATCGGTCAAGAGCATCATTACATGAGTGAAGGGTGATTTGGGCATGAGGGGAGATGCCTCTTATGAAATGGGAGATGTCATTCCTGGTGGAGCTAGGGCTGTTGTCTTACAGTCTGATCCTGGAAGGTGCATGAGCATGGCACTAAAGCTAGCCCGTCTTGGAATGGAGAGGGTGTCTTTGTCAAGGCCTTCAATAGATGCTGGATGTGGCCACGAGCTGGATTTATTCTCAGATCGGTTTAATGGACTGAACCCTCTGGACTCTCTGGGAATTGAAGAAAGAGGTTAGGGGAGGCTGGTGCTGGAGGAGGTGGAAGCTGCCGATGTCCTCCAGGATGCATACCTGTCTTCCCCTATTGATGGTTCATGGGCCTTGGGTGTGGAAAACCCCCTTCCCACTATGCCCCATCCAGAGCATGTGTTGCTGGTCTTTACTGTGCCTAGACTTGGTCTGAGTGATGCCCCTCTGCGCATACAATCCCTTAGCAACCCTTGTGCTGATAAGTGGAGCACTGAGAAGCCCGAAAAGAACTTGGCTCTTGTTCTGTTCGAGAAGCTGCCTCCCTGTGTTGAACTATCTGGCCTGATTATGCTGGACTGTATGAAAATCACGCTTCAGCTGCATATTTATGATATCTTCCACAAGCTGGATCTACAGCCAATGATCTTTCTCGGAGATGAGAATGATGAAAACATAAGGCTTGGAGAAATACTTGGGGACCGTGATGATATCATGTATGCGAGCATGAATAGGATCAAGAAGGCGCAAGATAATATGGTTCTTTCTAATTCATCTAGTGGAAATCAGAGGAGAAGGCCGTTGTCTGACCCTAAATGTAGAAAGCAGGGAGACATGGTTGCGCCTGACACCTCTACCCAAAGGAAGGGGAAGATGAAGAGTGACCCTCCAGTGAAATAGAGGGCTAGGAGGGATTATTCCACCCTGACTAGGAAAATGGCTACTAGGGCTTCTTCCAAGTCCAGTAAAGGTAAAGGCAACACACATGGTAGGGAAGATCAAGCTACCAATGTGAAACTGGACGTGGAACTCAGAAAGTATTGTGCAACCTTTCTCAAGCAATATGAATCCTCTGAATGGGATTCAGTGGTCTCAGATGCTTCCTCGGGCTATGGCACAGAAGAAGATTCCTATGGGAATGATGATTTTGTTCCGTAGTTGTCTCTCCTTTTGCATCTTGGGATTTTGGACTTTTTTGTGGGGTTTCCAGGGCTTTGGGTGTGGGTTGTTTGACCCTGCCCCTCCCTTGTCTATTGTATTTTTATCTTCTTTATATATTTGAGGGGTCAGGGATAGCCCAACCTCGCACCTTCCTTTCCCTATAAAACCCTAAAACACCCCCAAAAAATCCACAAAATCAATAAAACCAATTAAAACCCAAAAACCCCCAAAAGGCCTTAAAATTTTTAAATTCCAAAAAACCCTAAAAAGGCTAAATAAAACATTAAAAACCAAAAAACATTAAACCCCTAAGAACCCTAAAAACCATAATAACACTAAAAATACTAAAACCAAAAAACCCCTAAAAAGTGTAAATAATAAAAAAAACTTTTAAAACTCTAAAATTTGCATTAAAAACTCTAAAAACCTCTTTTAACCACTCAAAATGTTAAAAAACACTAAAAACCCATTAAACCATAAAAACCCAAAAAACCAAAACAAACTGTAAAACCCCTTAAAAACCTAAATACATTAAAAATCCATAAAAATCCGAAAAACCCTAATATCCTAAAAAACCCCTATAAATCCATAAAAACAGAAAAAAACCTAAAACCCCTAACAAAACAATAAATACCTAAAAACACTTAAAACACCTAAAAACCTCAGAAAATCAAATAACCCTAAAAAACACTAAAAACCATAAAAACCATAAAAACCATTAATACCAAGAAAAATCCTAAAATCCCTCTAAAAATAGTAAAATCCCTTTAAACCCATAAAACATTAAAAAATCTAAAAAACCATAAAACTACTAAAAACTCAAAAATACCAATTAAACCTCAATAAAACACTCTAAATCCTGAAAAAACTAATAACCATAAAAGCTAAAAAATCTATAAAAGTACATAAATTGTAAATGTCCTAAAATTCCTAAAAACCCCATAGAAAATCATAGAAACCAAAAAACACTTAAAACCCCTAAAAACAGAAAAAAAAACACTAAAAATCATAAAAACCATAAAAACCCTGAAAATCCTAAATACGATAAAACCCCTAATCACCATAAAAACCCAAAAAACTACTAAAAACTATAAAAACACTATTAACCCATAAAAATTCTGAATAAATCTCAAAACCCTTAAATTCCATAAAAACTCAAAAAACCATAAAAACCCCAAAAAACCATAAACCCCAAAAAAATCCATAAAATTTTCAAAATCCATAAAAAAACCCTCAAACATTAGAAATACGGAAAAATCACTAAAAATCCATAAAAATGTAAAAAAACCAAAAACCATTGAAAAACCCCTAATAAAACCATTCAAAACCTAAAACCAATAAAACCCCCCAAAAACCTAAACACACAAAAAACCTTTGAAAACACAAAAACCCTATAAAACCCTTAAATTAATCAAAATCCCAAAGACCCCCAAAAATAATTAAAAACCCAAAAAAACACAAAAAATAAATTAAATCATAAAATTACCTTAATCCATTAAAAATAATAATAACACCATAAAATCCTACAAACACCTAAAACCCCTAAAAATGATAAAACACCTAAAAACAAAAAAAGACAGTAAAAACACCCTAAAAATAGTAAAACCACTAAAAAACATAAAACCTCAAAAAACCCAAAATACCTTAAAAACCACTAAAAACTATACAAACTTATCATACCCCTAAAAAATATATAAAACACTACAAATAAAAACCCAAAAACTCAAAAAAAAACCCTAAAACCCTAAAAACACCCAAAATCACTAAAAATCCCAAAAACCCATAAATATGCTAAAAATCCCTAAAATGACTAAGGGATTGAATAATATGAAAACACCTAAAAACCCTAAGAACACCATAAAATCCTAATATCACTTAAAACCCAAAAAAAACTAAAAATCCTAAAACCCCAAAAATCCTTATAAAACCCTAAGAACCATAAAACCCTTAAAACCCTAAAAAATACTAAAACCCATTAAAACCATAAACACCACTAAAATTTCATAAAACCCATTACACCACTAAAAACATTTAAAAAAATATGAAAACCCTTACCACCCAAAAAACCTAAAAAAAACCTAAAATCCCAAAAAATTCAAAAAGACCCCTAAAAACCATAAAAATCCCTAAAATACCGAAAATCCATAAAAATAATAACAAAACCCTAAAAATTCTAAAAACATGTAAAACCTAAAACCATGAGAAACTCTAAGAAAAAACTGAAAACTGAAATAATAAATAATACCCTTAAAAACATAAAAAAGGATAAAACCCTTAAAAGATATAAAAATCCCTTAAACCCATAACCCCCTAGACCATAAAAGAAATAAAACCCCATAAAAACCATAAAAACAAACTAAAACTCTAAAAACTCTTTAAACCACTAAAAAAAATACTCTTAAAATCCTTAAAACACTAAAAAACCTAATAAAATTCTAAAAACGGAAAACCCATAAAAACATTAAAAACTATAAAAACACTAAAAGCCCCCAAAATCCTTGAAAACCATAAAAACCATTAATCCCCATGAAAAATAAAAATCAATAATACTCCAAAACCCATAAAAATACTTAAAAATACATTAAAATCTCTAAAACTTAAAAAACATTAAAACTATGAAAATCCCTAAAAAACATAAAACCAAAAAAACATAAAACCCCAAAAACATAAAAATTGATAAAAACCCTAAAAAACACTAAAACCCCCAAAACCCCCTAAAAACAGAAAATACCCTAAAACCCAATAAAAAATATAAAAACCTCTAAAAACACTAAATACCCTTTAAACACCTAAAAATGTTTAAAAATATATAAAAACCCGGTAAAGCCCTAAAAACTAAAAAACACTAAAATCCCAATAAAAATAAATAGAAAATCCAAAAATACTAAAAATCCTAAAAATCTCTAAAAAACCTAAAAATAATAAAAATCCTAAAAATCCATTAAAATACCAAAACATGTAAAAAAACCTAAAAACACTTAAAAAACTAAAAATGAATAAAATCCTAAAACCCATAAAACTCCTAAAACCATTAAAACCCCTAAAATTCAATAAAAATATAAAAAAACTATATACTCCAAATATCTATTAAACCCCTAAAAAAATAAAAAACTCTAAAAATTATTAAATCCCTAAAAACACGAAATATCATTAAATAGCCAAAAAAACATGAAAACAAGAAAATCCCTAAAAATCCCAAAACCCTCAAATTATCTAAAAACCTAAAAACCATGAATAATCTAAAACCCTAAAAATCATAGAAAATTTAAAACTATAAAACCCTGAAAAATATTAAGAAAATAATAAAAACCAAAAAACACATAAAACACATAATAACATAAAAACTCTAAAAACCCTAAAAAACCCAAAAACCATAAAAACCCACAAATACATTAAGAATACTAACAACCTATAGAAACCCTACAACCACTAAAATCTCTAAAACCCCTTGAAACACCTAAAAATTTAAAAAAAATAAAAAAAATTAAAACACTAAAAATATAAGAAAAAAATAAAAAATTCCAAAAAACCCATTAAAACACCTAAACCCCTAAAACCCTTAAAATCCCTCAAAACGTATAAAAAACCTAGTAAACCAAAAAAATCCCAAATATCCCCTAAAGACATAAAAAAAGCTAAAGAAAAATAAAACCTAAGGAAACAATATAACCATAAAACACATAAAACCCCTAAAACCTAAAAAACACTAAAGACACTTGAAACCCGAAATATCTTTAAAAAACTAAAGACATAAAAAATACGGAAAAATCCTAAAAACCATAAAACCTATAAAAAATTAAGAACCCACTAAAACATTAAAACCCCATTAAACCCCTAAAAATGTTTAAAAAATCTAAAAAAACATAAAACCCTAAAAAACTCACAAAAAATATAAAAATCCCAAGTAACCATAGATATCCGTAAAACCATAAAAATTTAAAAAACCCTCAAAATCCCTAAAAACTGTAAAAACACATAAATAAATAAAAAAGAAATAAAATTCCCTAAAAATATAAAATTCCCTAGAAACCTAGAAAAATCGAAAGAAAACATTACAACCTGAGACCAATTAAAACCCACAAAAATGACAAAAACCGTAACATACCCAAAAAATCATAAAAACAAAAAAAAACCCTTAAAACCTTAAAAAAATCTAAAAACCCCTTAAAAACACTAAAACCTATTTTACCCAATAAAATTGATAAAAAAAATTAAAAATACTTAAACCCATTAAAAACTCAAAAAACCCTAAAACCCAAAAAAAAACATAAAAACCAAAAAACCTAAAAAGCCTAAAAAACCATAATATCGAAAAAAACCCTAAAAACCATTAAAATCATTAAAAATATCTAAAAATGAAAAAAAACCCTTAAAACCCTAAAATCCAAAATAAAAACTTCAAAACATAAAAACACTTAAACCCCGTCAAAAACAATAAAAACTAAAAAAACATAAAACCACTAAAAACCCAAAATAACCCAAAAAAAACTGAAAACTGCTGAAAACTCTAAAAACCATTTTACACAAAAAAACATTAAAAAACTCTAAAAACACTAAATCCCTTGAAAACTCCAAAAAACCTAAGAAACCAATAAACCCATACAAACCCTAAAAATACTTAAAAATTACAAAAAAACTCTAAACATTTTAGAAAAACTGAAAACCTTACGAAAATCATAAAACCTAAAAAAAGGTAAAACCCCAAAAAACCTTAAAAAAATTAAAAGCACTAAAAAACATGAAAATAACCAAAAATCTTAAAAACACTGATATTCTATAAAAACCCTAAAACCCTCTAAATATATTAAAACGGTTTAAACCCTAAAGAAGATAAAAATCTAAAAAACATTAAATATATAAAAACATAATTAAACCCTTAAAACCCCCAAAAAACCATAAATCCCATAATAACCCTTAAACCATTAAAATCCCAAAAGACATGAAAAACTATAAAAATTAAAAATAAGCCCTAAAAATACCTTAAAACATAAAAAACCCTAAAATCCAAAAAAACCCTAAGAAAACCTTAAAAACATAAAATCCCTTAAAACCCCTAAAACATTAAAATTCTAAAACCACTAAAAACACTAAAAATCATAAAAACACTTTAAACCCATAAAAATGCAAAAAAAATCTAAAAAATATTAATATTTGTAAAAACCAAAAAAAAAACTGAAAACCCCCCAACAATCCTCAAAATCCCTAAAACCCAAATAACCATAAAAATAATAAAAATTCTCTAAAAATAACAAAAAAAACATATAAAACACTAAAAACACAAAGAAAGTCTTAATAAAATAAAAACACTTAAATCCCCCAAAAGAATAAAATTGATTAAAACCTTAAAAACCCCTTAAAACATTGAAAACCCGAAAACCATAAAATCCATCAAACACATTGAAATCCTAAAAACTATAAAAACCCTAAATACCCACTAAAAACTATGAAAAACATTTAAAACACTAAAATATTAGAAAAGTATAAAAACCCTTGAAACCCATAAAAAACATTAAAAACCAACAAAATCCTAAAAATCCTAAAAAAATTAAAACCCCTCAAAATATCTATTATCCTTAAACACCATAAAACTCCTTAAAACCCCTAAAAATACCTAACAACATAAAAACCCATAAATACCCATAAATACCCAAACAAAACCTTAAGAACACGAAAATATTAAAAACCCTTAAAAACAGAAAAAATAAAAACCCTAAAAACATTAAAAATAATAAAACACCCAAGAAACCTAAAAACCTTTAAAAACCAATAAAAACCTAAAACCACCACTAAAAACTCTCAATCCCATTTAAATCCCAAAAAAAGTTCAAAAAAAAAAATTAAAAAAACCAAAAAAATCATAACGACCCTATGAACGCCAAAAACCATAAAAATTCCTTAAAACCCTAAATACCATAAAAATCCTAAAAATACTTAAAAATACCTAAAAACATAAAAATCCAGAAAGACACTAAGAAAACCTTAAAAACCTGAAAACACATAAAAGCCCTAAGAATTTAAAAAAGATCCCAAAAACCCAAAAAACCCTTTAAATCCCTAAAATGGTATGATCTAGAAAACCAATTAAAACCCATAAAAACTACAAAACCCCCAAGATGCAAAAAAACCATAAAACACCAAAACCCCTAAAAACCCTAAAAACCCTAAAAATTTCCAATGCCCCTAAAAACCATAAATATTCTATAAGATCCTTGAAATCCCAAAAAAAATGTAAAAAACCCTAATACCGTGAAAACGACCAAGAAAACCTTAAAACATTCAAAAACATAAAACCCTTATAAACCAGAAAAATCTAAAAACCCAAAAAAAACTGTAAAACCCTAAAAACCATAAAACCCCTAAAAACCTTAAAGGCCCTAAAAACCCCTAAAAACCCTAAAAACCATCTAAATAGTCTAAAAACCCTTTAAACCCATAAAGAGGTTGAAAACACTAAAAACCAATAAAACCCTAAAAAAATTAAGAAGCCCAAAAAATATTATAAAACCTAAAATCCAAAAAACCTGAAAACTATCAAAATCCCTAAAAACCCTAAAAAATCCTTAAAACCACAAAAAATCCATTAGATTCCTAAAAAATCCCGTAAAATATCTAAGAAACTAAAAACCACTAAAACCAAAAAAACCATAAGAAAAAATTAATCAACTAAAAATATTTAAAACCCCTAAAAAATTAAAAAAAGTTAAAGGCACTAAAAACCCTAAAAAACATAAAAATTCAAAAATCTATAAATACCATAGTAACTCTAAAACCAACTAAAATCCCTTTAGTCCCCTAAAACGTTAAAAATACTAAAAATAGATAAAACTAAAAAAATAATCTATAAAACCCAAAAAACCATCCAAAACCCCAAAACCCCTAAAACCCATAAAAACATAAAAAGTCTCTAAAATCCCTAAAGACAAAAAAAATATAAAAGCCCTATCAATATCTAAAAATCCTAAAAATAATTACTACCCTAAAAACACTTAAAACCCAAAAATATCTAAATATCTATAAAATCTAAAAAAAACTTTAAATGCCCGAAAAATCCCTAAAAATCCTTTAAACATTAAAAATTCAACAAATCGTTAAAAATTGAAAAATACTAAAAACCCTAAAAACCCTTAAGAACTCATTAAAATCATAAATCAATTAAAACACCCAATAATCCAAAAAACCAATAAAACTCCAAAAAATTTCGTAAAATTTAAAGACCCATAATTCTATGGATTTTTTTTCCTTAAATACATATAAATTTTATGAGTCTGCAAAAATTAATGGCACATGATTCTGAGCCCCGGTGTGCCCAAAATCAATTTATGAAGTTTTGTTTGGGTAGGTTTAGTAAACGTACAAGCAGGTTTTTATTACTTTCGAACCATTGCTCAGAATTGAAATCGGAGGGCATCGTTGAACTTGTTGTGCCTATTTTCACTTAAGGAGACTTTCACCTCGATGGCAGTGGGTTGAGAATAAAATATAGTTTTTGGGATTTTAGTGAAAGAATTAAATAAAAATAAATTTGTGTAGCATTATTTTTATTTTTGATGGTTAAAACCTCCATGTGGAAGTTGGAGGTGGGGAACACCACACCTTAACCTCCCATGAGATGTTATGGTGGTGGTGCCAACCCGAACCTAACCTCCAACAAGAGGTTACGGTGTGGGGACCACCTAGGACTAAACCCCCCAATTAAATGAGGAAACCACTTAACTCCCTCATAAATGAGGGGAGACTCTTGACCTCCTCTACCCCATTAATTGCACCAACGTACATAACAATTAATTGTTCCAACCTCTCTAACATTTAATTGTGCCACCCACATTAATCAATTGGCTTTTATAATTCTTTCCAATTAAATAATAGATAACTTAATTTATTATTTTGTCTTGGAATTCTCATTTTGGTTGAACTTGGGTGTGGAGAGAACTTGGGAGAAATCTCCCAATGAAGAATTCTCTAACTAACGAAGAATGTCAACATTGAACTCAACTTCGACTTCCTTCCTCAGAACCTCCTTCGACGTAGGACGTGCTCATCTACAACGAATCGACGTCCACATTCTCGCGCCAATGTCGACGAACAATGAACAAAGGTTGGGAATTTATATGAATATGATATTATTCATTTAATTATTTCCTTCTAAAACAAATAATCATTATGGATGATTTTTCTTGCGGGATGGGAAATGTTTTTGCGGGAAGATTCGGGGTGTTGATAGAATTTTATTCTTCTATCTTCTTCATTGTAATTATTTGAAATTAAAAAAATAATTGATCCGCTTGCTACCACCCTAAACGCAGAGGGTGTGGGCCAAACCAACATGGCCTGACCCCTCCACCCTTCTTGTTTGTGATGTTCTTCAGAATGGAAACGTGGCGATGAAACGATGAGGCGATGAAGGCTACAGGTAACGATCGCACTACCTGCGGTCTCCGCAACCCGCGCAGTCCTTTAGGCGCTTCGGCCGAACCGACTCCATCACCCCGGCCGCGCCTCCTGGCTTCCCGGCCTCCCACAGGCCCCCCAGCCACACGCTGACCTCTCGGCTGCCCGCCGGCCTCCTGGCCACTCACCGGTCTCCACCGACCTCTCGTCTCCTAGGTCGAGCCACCCTAGTCGGGCCCCTCATGGCGTCTAGCCAAGTCGGCCTCCGAGGCTGAGCCGCCTGATCCGCGGCCCTCTCGGCGCCTGGCCGAACTGGCCCCGACCTCCCAGGCCGAGCCCCCTACGCCCCCCCCCCCCCCTCGAGGCCGAACTGCCCACATGGCCTACTGGGCTGGGACCAGTGGGTCGGGCTGAACCCAGTGTCCTACTTTTGTCTGTTTTCCTACAATGATGTTCCCTTTATATTAGTAATCTATTGTGATGTGTGTTTTTGGTGGTGGCCACTCCTGGTTTTTGTCCGCTGATAGCCGGCAGATGCTGATTCTTGATGGTTATTGCAGTGACGGTGTTTGGCTTGAGGCTGCTAAAGGTTTATGGTTGTGTCTTTGTGGTGCTGAAGTTGGGTTGATGAAATTGCAGAAGAGGGTTTTGGTGTTTTTGTATGATATTTGCTGATTGGTGGTTTTGGTGGATGCTAGTTACTGATTGGCTGGGAGTTGTTGTTGGGGACATTTTTGTTTTTGTTCTTTGTTTGGCTTTGTGTGCTTTTTGGTCTTTCTTTTTGGGGTTTTTTGGGGTTGGGGTTGTAAAGGGTTTTTTGGTGTGGGTTGTTTGACCCTTCTGCTCCCTTGTCTGTTATGTCTTTTCTTTAATAATTTTTTTGAGGGGGTGGGGGGAATAGCATGACCCTCACATCTTCCTTTCCCATAAAAACATAAAAAACCAATAGACTACAAAAAAACATAAAAACCATCAAAATTACTAAAAATGACAATACCCTAAAAAATCTAATGAAACCCTAAAATTTCACAAAAAAAACCTAAAAACCCCTTTAAGATCCTTAAAAACCTTAAAATACTTAAGGCCTCTAAAAATAGAAAAAATACTAAATATCATAAAAACCATAAAACCCCTCAAAATCCCAAAAACCACCTAAAATCATAAAACCCTACCTCTCCCCCCAAAATAAAAATGCTAAAACCCCAAAAAACAATAAAAACCCTTAAAAACATAAAAACCCTTAAAACCCCATTAAAACCCTAAAACCCATTAAAAAAAATGAAACCCATTTTAACCCACAAAAATGTTATAAACCACCAAAAACCTTAAAACCCTTAAAAACTCTGAAAACACTAAAATCCCAAAATACACAATAAAACTGCTAAAACCACTCAAAATCCCAAAAACATATAAACCAGAAAATTACAAAAAAAATCCCCTAAAAACCCTAAAAATGTAAAAAAAATATAAAAACCTGAAAATCCCCTAGAAAACCATTAAAAACATAAAAACGTTAAAATTGATAAAAACCCATAAAAACCCCAAAACTAATAAAAACCCTAAAAACCCTAAAAACATGAAAACCCTAAAACCCAAAAAAACCCTAAAAACATTAAAAACTCTAAATTCCTTTAAAATCTAAAAATGAAAAGAAAACAAAAAAACATACAAAAAAACTCATAAAACACTAAGTCCCTTAAAAATGCAAAAACACCTCAAAATACTAAAAATCCTAAAACCATAAAAATTCAAAAATTCCTGAAAATCCCTAAAAATATAAAATACCCTGAAAACCATGAAACCCCAAAAATGTAAAAAATATCAATATCTCATAAATCTATAAAACCCCATAAAAATTCGAAAACCCCCCTAAAATTAACAAAAACAAAAAATACCATAAAACCCAAGAAACCCCAAAGTGAACCATATAAACCTAATAAAACATAATACCCCAAAGAATCTAAAAAATGATAAAACCCATAAAAAACCCTAAAAACCCATAAAACCACTAAAATCCATAAAAACCCATCAAAACATTTAAAACTCATCAAAACACCAAATACCATTAAAAATATAAAAACCCATTAAATTACTTAAAAGGTTAAAAACTCTAAAAACCCTAAAAACTCAAAAAAAAATACCTAAAAACTCAAAAGAACATAAAAATACTAAAAACCTTAAAAACCCACAAAAACCACTAAAAAAATATAAAACCCCTTTAAACCCCTAAAAATATTAACAGTCACGAAAAAACCATAAAACCCTAAAAATCTTAAAAAACCCCTAAACGCCCAAAAACCACAAAACCCCTAAGAAATTAAAAAATAAAACCACCCCTAAAACCCCTAAAAACATTAAAACCCTTAAAACACATAAAATGCCCTAAAACCCCACTAAAAAAACTAAAAACCCTTTAAACCCCAAAAAACTGGAAAATCTATAAAAATATTTAAAACCCTAAAAACTCAAAAACACCACTAAAATTTTAAAAAACCCATAAAACCGCTATTAAACCCTAGGATGATGGCTACTCTGGTCCACTCCAGCGATGGCGCTCCTGCCACTCCCCCGATGGCTTGAAGATGATGGAATGGTTGCGCCTTGGCCTCCCCCCTCTGCAGTGGAGGGGTCGATTCTGCCCCTATTAAGGAAATATTCTCTCCTTTCTCGGAGCCTGATTCACTTCTTGCATTCCTGCAGATTGATCTCTACCCTAAAGTGTCGATCTTGCATGAAGGGATTTCAAAGTTCCCTCTATCAATTGTGGAGTTCAACAAGGCCTCTTACCTCCATAGCCTGACCTTTGTGGCTATGTTTTTGAACTGGCATCCCCCGATTGATGTTTTTGACAGGTTTGTGTTTGAGCATTGGGATCTCATAGACAGTGCAACTGTTGATCTGGTTGATTCCAATCATATTTTTTTTCAGTTCTTGTCGTAGGAGGACCTTATCCGGGCCTGGTCTTCAGCTCCTTGTAGGTGTGATGCTGCTCACTTCTCCCTTTTCTGGTGGAATTTGGAATTCCATTTAAATCATAACTCCCCTCTGATGGCAATATGGGTATGGTTCCCTAAACTTCCTCCTACCTTCCAAAACTAGTCCATTATTTCTGTGATAGGTAATTTGGTTGGACGGTTTGTGTGTGTGGATCGTCGGACCAGGGCCCTTTGCCACCAAGTTTCCCCGAGGGTTTGTGTTGAAATTGATGTCTTGAAAGAACCAGTTTACTTCGTCTTGATTGAAATTGGTAAAGAGCTTCGTTGGAAGCAGCCCGTGGTTTTGGAATCCTGGGCTAATTTCTACGCCTTGTGCTTTTCCCTTGGTCTTTTGAAAAGGGATTGTGGAAATAGGTATAGTGTGGTGGCTAGATTTGGCAAGGATCCCATCTAATCGATGGTTAGCTCAATTGGGGACATGGAGGCAAGGAATGACACCCCTAGGGATCCTCTGCTGGATGATCAAAGAAATGACAAGATGGAGGATGAGGGATCATCCCCCTGGATTGATTCTTGGGAGCCTATATCAGTCAATAGATTCTTTACATGAGTGATGGGGGATTTGGGCATGGGGGAGATGCCTGTTCTAAAATGGGAGATGTCATTCCTGGTGGAGCTAGGGCTGTTGTCTTACAGTATGATCCTAGCAGGTGCATGAGCATGGAACCAAAGCCAGCCCGTCTTGGAATGGAGAGGTTGTCTTTGTCAAGGCCTTCAATGGATGCTAGATGTGGCCACGAGCAGGCTTTATTCTCAGATCGGTTCAATGGACTGAACCCTCTGGACTCTATGGGAATTGAAGAAATAGGTTAGGGGAGGCTGGTGCTGGAGGAGGTGGAAGCTGCTGATGTCCTCCAGGATGCATACCTGCCTTCCCCTATTGATGGTTCATGGGCCTTGGGTGTGGAACACCCCCTTCCCACTCTGCCCCCTCCAGAGCATGTGCTGCTGGACTTTACTATGCCTAGACTTGGTCTGAGTGATGCCACTCTACCCATGCAATCCCTTAGCAACCCTTGTGCTGATAAGTGGAGCACTGAGCATCCCGAAAAGAACTAGGCTCTTGGTCTGTTCAAGAAGCTGCCTCCCTGTGTTGAACTATCTGGGCTGATTATGCTGGACTGTTTGAAAATCCCGCTTGAGCTGCATATTTATGATATCTTCCACAAGCTGGATCTACAACCAGTGAACTTTCTCGGAGATGAGAATGATGAAAACATAAGGGTTATAGAAATACTTGGGGACCGTGATGATCTCATGTATGCCAGCTTGAATAGGATCAAGAAGGCGCAAGAGAAGATGGGTCTTTCTAATTCATCTAGTGGAAAGCAGAGGAGAAGGCCGTGGTCTGACCCTGAATGTAGCAAGCAGGGAGACATGGTTTCCCCTGACACATCTACCGAAAGGAAGGGGAAGATGAAGAGTGACCCTCCAGTGAAATAGAGGGATAGGAGGGATTATTCCTCCCTGCCTAAGGAAATGGCTACTAGGTCTTCTTCCAAGTCAAGTAAAGGTAACGGTAACACACATAGTAGGGAAGATCAGGCTACTAATGTGAAACTGGACGTGAAACTTAGGAAGTATTGTGCATCCTTTCTCAAGAAATATTAATCCTCTGAATGGGATTTGGTGGTCTCGGATGCTTCCTCGGGCAATGGCGCTGATGAAGATTCCTATGGGGATGATGATTTGTTCCATAGTTGTATCTCCTTTTTCACCTTGGGCTTTTGGACTTTTTTTGTGGGGTTGTCAGGGATTTGGGTGTGGGTTTTTTAACCCTGCCCCTCCCTTGTCTATTGTATTTTTCTCTTCTTTATATATTTGGGGGGTCAGTGATAGCCTGGCCTCGCACCTTCCTTTCCCTATAAAAAACTAAAAATGAATAAAATCCTAAAACCCATAAAACTCCTAAAACCATTAAAACCACTAAAATTCAGTAAAAAATATAAAAAAAACTATATACTCCAAATATCTATAAAACCCCTAAAAAAATAAAAAACACTAAAAATTATTAAATCCCTAAAAACACGAAATATCATTAAATAGCCAAAAAAACAAGAAAACAAGAAAATTCCTAAAAACCCCAAAACCCTCAAATTATCTAAAAACATAAAACCATGAATAATCTAAAACCCTGAAAATCATAGAAAATTTAAAACTATAAAACCCTGAAAAATATTAAGAAAATAATAAAAACCAAAAAACACATAAAACACATAATAACCTAAAAACTCTAAAAACCCTAAAAAACCCGAAAACCATAAAAACCCACAAATACATTAAGAAAACTAACAACCTATAGAAACCCTACAACCACTAAAAACTCTAAAACCCCTTGAAACACCTAAAAATTTTAAAAAAATAAAAAACATTAAAACACTAAAAATATAAGAAAAAAATAAAAAATTCCAAAAAACCCATTAAAACACCTAAAACCCCTAAAACCCTTAAAATCCCTCAAAACGTATAAAAAACATAGTAAAACAAAAAAATCCCAAAAATACCCTAAAGACATAAAAAAAGCTAAAGAACAATAAAACCTAAGGAAACAATAAAACCATAAAACACATAAAACCCCTAAACCTAAAAAACACTAAAGACACTTGAAACCCGAAATATCTTTAAAAAACTAAAGACATAAAAAATACGGAAAAATCCTAAAAACCATAAAACCTATAAAAAAAATTAAGAACCCACTAAAACATTAAAACCCCATTAAACCCCTAAAAATGTTTAAAAAATCTAAAAAAACATAAAACCCTAAAAAACACACAAAACATATAAAAATCCCAAGTAACCATAGATATCCGTAAAACCATAAAAATTTAAAAAACCCTCAAAATCCCTAAAAACTGAAAAAACACATAAATAAATAAAAAAGAAATAAAATTCCCTAAAAATATAAAATTCCCTAGAAACCTAGAAAAATCGAAAGAAAACATTACAACCTGAGACCAATTAAAACCCACAAAAATGACAAAAACCGTAACATACCCAAAAAATCATAAAAACAAAAAAAACCGTTAAAACCTTAAAAAATCTAAAAACCCCTTAAAAACACTAAAACCTATTTTACCCAATAAAATTGATAAAAAAAATTAAAAATACTTAAACCCATTAAAAACTCAAAAAAACCCTAAAACCCAAAAAAAACATAAAAACCAAAAAACCTAAAAAGCCTAAAAAACCTTAATATCGAAAAAAACCCTAAAAACCATTAAAATAATTAAAAATATCTAAAAATGAAAACAAACCCCTTAAAACCCTAAAATCCCAAATAAAAACTTCAAAACATAAAAACACTTAAACCCCGTCAAAAACAATAAAAACTAAAAAAACATAAAACCACTAAAAACCCAAAATAACCTAAAAAACTGAAAACTGCTGAAAACTCTAAAAACCATTTTACACCAAAAAACATTAAAAAACTCTAAAAACACTAAAACCCTTGAAAACTCCAAAAAACCTAAGAAACCAATAAACCCATACATACCCTAAAAATACTTAAAAATTACAAAAAAAACACTAAACATTTTAGAAAAACTGAAAACCTTACGAAAATCATAAAACCTAAAAAAAGGTAAAACCCTAAAAAACCTTAAAAAAATTAAAAGCACTAAAAACCATGAAAATACCCAAAAATCTTAAAAACACTGATATTCTATAAAAACACTAAAACCCTCTAAATATATTAAAACGGTTTAAACCCTAAAGAAGATAAAAATCTAAAAACCTTTAAATCCGTAAAAACTTAATTAAACCCTTAAAACCCCCAAAAAACCATAAATCCTATAATAACCCTTTAACCATTAAAATCCCAAAAGACATGAAAAACTATAAAAATTAAAAAGAAGCCCTAAAAATACCTTAAAACATAAAAAACCCTAAAATTTAAAAAAACCATAAGAAAACCTTAAAAACATAAAATCCCTTAAAACCCCTAAAAACATTAAAATTCTAAAACCACTAAAAACACTAAAAATCATAAAAGCACTTTAAACCCATAAAAATGCAAAAAAAATCTAAAAAATATTAATATTTGTAAAAACCCAAAAAATAAAAAAAAACTAAAAACCCCCAAAAATCCTCAAAATCCCTAAAACCCAAAATAACCATAAAAATAATAAAAATTCTATAAAAATAACAAAAAAAACATATAAAACACTAAAAACACAAATAAATCCTTAATAAAATAAAAACACTTAAATCCCCTAAAAGAATAAAATTGATTAAAACATTAAAAACCCCTTAAAACATTGAAAACCCGAAAACCATAAAAATCATCAAACACATAGAAATCCTAAAAACTATAAAAACCCTAAATACCCACTAAAAACTATGAAAAACATTTAAAACACTAAAATATTAGAAAACTATAAAAACCCATGAAACCCATAAAAAACATAAAAAACCAACAAAATCATAAAAATCCTAAAAACATTAAAACCCCTCAAAATATCTATTATCCTTAAAAACCATAAAACTACTTAAAACCCCTAAAAATACCTAACAACATAAAAACCCATAAATACCCATAAATACCAAAACAAAACCTTAAGAACAGAAAAATATTAAAAACCCTTAAAAACAAAAAAAAATAAAAACCCTAAAAACTTTAAAAATAATAAAACCCCCAAGAAACCTCAAAACCTTTAAAAACCCATAAAAACCTAAAACCACCACTAAAAACTCTCAAACCCCTTTAAATCCCAAAAAAAGATCAAATAAACAAAAATTAAAAAAAAACCAAAAAAACCATAAGGTCCCTATGAACGCCAAAAACCCTAAAAATCCCTTAAAACCCTAAATACCATAAAAATCCTAAAAATACTTAAAAATACCTAAAAACATAAAAATCCAGAAAGCCACTAAGAAAACCTTAAAAACCTGAAAACACATAAAAGCCCTAAGAATTTAAAAAGGATCCCAAAAACCCATTAAATCCCTAAAATGGTATGATCTAGAAAACCAATTAAAACCCATAAAAACTACAAAACCCCCATGATCCAAAAAAACCATAAAACACCAAAACCCCTAAAAACCCTAAAAACCCTAAAAATTCCCAATGCCCCTAAAAACCATAAAAATTCTATAAGATCATTGAAATCCCAAAAAAATGTAAAAAACCCTAATACCATGAAAACGACCAAGAAAACCTTAAAACATACAAAAACATAAAACCCTTATAAACCAGAAAAATCTAAAAACCAAAAAAAAACTGTAAAAACCTAAAAACCATAAAACCCCAAAAAACCTTAAAGGCCCTAAAAACCCCTAAAAACCCTAAAAATCATCTAAATAATCTAAAAACCCTTTAAACCCGTAAAGAGGTTGAAAACACTAAAAACCAATAAAACCCTAAAAACATTAAGAAGCCCAAAAAGTATTATAAAACTTAAAATCCAAAAAACCTGAAAACTATCAAAATCCCTAAAAACCCTAAAAAATCCTTAAAACCACAAAAAATCCATTAGATTCCTAAAAAATCCCGTAAAATATGTAAGAACCTAAAAACCACTAAAACCAAAAAAAACCCTAAGAAAAAATTAATCAACTAAAAATATTTAAAACCCCTAAAAATTTAAAAAAAGTTAAAGACACTAAAAACCCTAAAAAACATAAAAATTCAAAAATCTATAAATACCATAGTAACTCTAAAACCAAATAAAAACCCTTTAATCCCCTAAAACGTTAAAAATACTAAAAATAGATCAAACCAAAAAAATAATCTATAAAACCCAAAGAACCTTCCAAAACCCTAAAACCCCTAAAACCCATAAAAACATAAAAAGTCTCTAAAATCCCTAAAGACAAAAAAAATATAAAAGCCCTATCAATATCTAAAAATACTAAAAATAATTACTACCCTAAAAACACTTAAAACCCAAAAATATCTAAATATCTATAAAATCTAAAAAAAGCTTTAAATGCCCGAAAAATCCCTAAAAATCCTTAAAACAATAAAAATTCAACAAATCATTAAAAATTGAAAAATACTAAAAACCCTAAAAACCCTTAAGAACTCATTAAAATCATAAATCAATTAAAACACCCAATAATCCAAAAGACCAATAAAACTCCAAAAAATTTCGTAAAATTTAAAGACCCATAATTCCATGGAATTATTTTTCCATAAATACATAGAAATTTTATGAGTCCGCAAAAATTGACGGCACATGATTCTGAGCCCCGGTGTGCCCAAAATCAATTTATGAAGATTTGTTTGGGTAGGTTTAGTAAACGTACAAGCAGGTTTTTATTACTTTCGAACCATTGCTCAAAATTGAAATCAGAGGGCATCGTTGAACTTGTTGTGCCTGTTTTCTCTTAAGGAGACTTTCACCTCGATGGCAGTGGGTTGAGAATAAAATATAGTTTTTGGGATTTTAGTGAAATAATTAAATAAAAATAAATTTGTGTAGAATTATTTTTATTTTTGATGGTTAAAGCCTCCATGTGGAAGTTGGAGGTGGGGAACACCACACCTTAACCTCTCATGAGATGTTATGGTGGTGGGGACAACCCAAACTAACCTCCCACAAGAGGTTACGGTGTGTGGACCACCTAGGACTAAACCCCCCAATTAAATGAGGAAACCACTGAACTCCCTCATAAATGAGGGGAGACTCTTGACCTCCTCTACCCCATTAATTGTGCCAACTTACATGCCAATTAAATGTTCCAACCTCTCTAACATTTAATTGTGCCACCCACTTTAATCAATTGGCTTTTATAATTCGTTCCAATTAAATAATAGATAACTTTATTTATTATTTTGTCTTGGAATTCTCATTTTGGTTGAACTTGGGTGTGGAGAGAACTTGGGAGAAAGCTCCCAACGAAGAATGCTCCAACTAACGAAGAATGTCAACATTGACCTCAACTTCGACTTCCTTCCTCAGAACCTCCTTCGACGTAGGACGTGCTCGTCTACAACGAATCGATGTCCACATTCTCGCGCCAATGTCGACGAACAACTTACAAAGGTTGGGAATTTATATGAATATGATAATATTCATTTAATTATTTCCTTCTAAAACAAATAATCATTATGGATGATTTTTCTTGTGGGATGGGAAATGTTTTTGCGGGAAGATGCGGGGTGTTGATAGAATTTTATTCTTCTATCTTCTTCATTGTAATTATTTGAAATTAAAAAAATAATTGATCCCCTTACTACCACCCTAAACGCAGAGGGTGTGGGCCAAACCAACATGGCCTGACCCCTCCACCCTTCTTGTTTGTGATGTTCTTCAGAATGGAAACGTGACGATGAAACGACGAGGCGATGAAGGCTACAAGTAACGATCGCACTACCTGCGGTCTCCGCAACCCGCGCAGTCCTTTAGGCACTTCGGCCGAACCGACTCCATCACTCTGGCAGCGCCTCCCGGCTTCCCGGCCTCCCACAGGCCCCCTAGCCACACGCTGACCTCTCGGATGCCCGCCGGCCTCCTGGACACCCACCGGTCGCCACCGACCTCTCGGCTCCTAGGCCGAGCCACCCAAGTCAGGCCCCTCATGGAGTCTAGCCAAGTTGGCCTCCCAGGCTGAGCTACCCGATCCGCGGCCCTCTCGGTGCCTGGCCGAACTGGCCCCGACCTCCCAGGCCGAGCCCCCTATGCCCCCCCCCCTCCAGGCCGAACTTCCCACATGGCCTACTGGGCTGGGACCAGTGGGTCGGGCTGAACCCAGTGTCCTACTTTTGTCTGTTTTCCTACATTTATGTTCCCTTTCTATTAGTAATCTATTGTGATGTGTGTTTTTGGTGGTGTTCACTCCTGTTTTTTGTCCGATGATAGCCGGATGATGCTGATTTTTGATGGTTACTGCTGTGACGGTGTTTGGCTTGAGGCTGCTGAAGGTTTATTGTTGTGTCTTTGTGGTGCTGAAGTTGGGTTGATGAAATTGCTGAAGAGGGTTTTGGTGTTGTTGCATGATAGTTGCTGATTGGTGGTTTTGGTGGATGCTAGTTACTGATTGGCTGGGAGTTGTTGTTGGGGACATTTTTTTTGTCTTTGTTTGGCTTTGTGTGCTTTTTGGTCTTTCTTTTTGGGGTTTTTTGGGGTTGGGGTTGTAAAGGGTTTTTTGGTGTGGGTTGTTTAACCCTTCCCCTCCCTTGTCTGTTATGTCTTTTCTTTAATAATTTTTTTGAGGGGGTGGGGGGAATAGCCTGACCCTCACATCTTCCTTTCCCATAAAAACATAAAAACCAATTGACTACAAAAAAACATAAAAACCATCAAAATTACTAAAAATGATAATACCATAAAAAATCTAATGAAACCCTAAAATTTCACAAAAAAAACCTAAAAACACCTTTAAGATCCTTAAAAACCTTAAAATACATAAGGCCTCTGAAAATAGAAAAAATACTAAATATCATAAAAACCCTAAAACCCCTCAAAATCCCAAAAACCTCCTAAAATCATAAAACCCTACCTCTCCCCCAAAAATAAAAATGCTAAAACCCCAAAAAACCAAAAAACCCAAAAAAACCTTAAAAACCCTTAAAACCATAAAAACCCTTAAAACCGCATTAAAACCCTAAAACCCATTAAAAACAATGAAACCCATTTTAACCCGTAAAAATGTTATAAATCACCAAAAACCTTAAAACCCTTAAAAAATCTGAAAACACTAAAATCCAAAAATACACAATAAAACTGCTAAAACCACTCAAAATCCCAAAACCATAGAAACCAGAAAATTACAAAAAAATTCCCTAAAAACCCTAAAAATGTAAAAAAAACTATAATAACTTGAAAATTCCCTAGAAAACCATTAAAAACATAAAAACGTTAAAATTGATAAAAACCCATAAAAACCCCAAAACTAATAAAAACCCTAAAAACATGAAAACCCTAAAACCCAAAAAAAACCCTAAAAACATTAAAAACTCTAAATTCGTTTAAAAATCTAAAAGTTAAAAGAAAACACAAAAAACATACAAAAAACCCCATAAAACACTAAGTCCCTTAAAAATCCAAAAACCCCTCAAAATACTAAAAATCCAAAAAACCATAAAAACTCAAAAATTCTTGAAAATCCCTAAAAATATAAAATACCCTGAAAACCATGAAACCCCAAAAATGTAAAAAATATCAATATCTCATAAATCTATAAAACCCCATAAAAATTCGAAAACCCCCTAAAATTAACATAAACAAAAAATACCATAAAACCCAAGAAACCCCAAAGTGAACCATATAAACCTAACAAAACATAATACCCCAAAGAATCTAAAAATTGATAAAACCCATAAAAAACCCTAAAAACCCATAAAACCACTAAAATACCTAAAAACCCATCAAAACATTTAAAACTCATCAAAACTCCAAATACCATTAAAAATATAAAAACCCATTAAATTACTTAAAAGGTTAAAAACTCTAAAAACCCTAAAAACTCAAAAAAAACCAAAAAACTCAAAAGAACATAAAAATACTAAAAACCTTAAAAACCTTCAAAAACCACTAAAAAAATATAAAACCCCTTTAAACCCCTAAAAATATTAACAATCACGAAAAAACCATAAAACCCTAAAAATCTTAAAAAACCCCTAAACGCCCAAAAACAACAAAACCCCTAAGAAATTAAAAAATAAAACCACCCCTAAAACCCCTAAAAACATAAAAACCCTTAAAACCATAAAATTCCCTAAAACCCCACTAAAAAAACTAAAAACCCTTTAAACCCAAAAAAACTGGAAAATCTATAAAAATATTTAAAACCCTAAAAACTCAAAAACCCCACTAAAATTTTAAAAAACCCATAAAACCACTATTAAACCCTAGGATGATGGCTACTCTGGTCCGCTCCAACGATGGCGCTCTTGCCGCTTCCCCGATGGCTTGAAGACGATGGAATGGTTGCGCCTTGGCCTCCCCCCTCTACAGTGGAGGGGTCGATTATGCCCCTATTAAGGAAATATTCTCTCCTTTCTCGGAGCCTGATTCACTTCTTGCATTCCTGCAGATTAATCTCTACCCTAAAGTGTCGATCTTGCATGAAGGGCTGTCAAAGTTCCCTCTATCAATTGTGGAGTTCAACAAGGCCTATTACCTCCATAGCCTGACCTTTGTGGCTAAGTTTTTGAACTGGCATCCCCTAATTGATGTTTTTGACAGGTTTGTGTTTGAGCATTGGGATCTCATAGACAGTGCAACTGTTGATCTGGTTGATTCCAATCATATTTTTATTCGGTTCTTGTCGTAGGAGGACCTTATCCGGTCCTGGTCTTCAGCTCCTTGTAGGTGTGATGCTGCTCACTTCTCCCTTTTCTGGTGGAATTTTGAATTCCATTTGAATCGTAACTCCCCTCTGATGGAAATATGGGTAAGGTTCCCTAAACTGCCTCCTACCTTCCAAAACTAGTCCATTATTTCTGTGATAGGTAATTTGGTTGGACGGTTTGTGTGTGTGGATCGTCGGACCAGGGCCCTTTGCCACCAAGTTTCCCCGAGGGTTTGTGTTGAAATTGATGTCTTGAAAGAACCAGTTTACTTCTTCTGGATTGAAATTGGTAAAGAGCTTCGTTGGAAGCAGCCCGTGGTTTTCGAATCCTGGGCTAATTGCTACGCCTTGTGCTTTTCCCTTGGTCATTTGAAAAGGTATTGTGGAAATAGGTATAGTGTGGTGGCTAGATTTGGCAAGGATCCCATCTCATCGATGGTTATCTCAATTGGGGACATGGAGGCAAGGAATGACACCCCTAGGGATCCTCTGCTGGATGATCAAAGAAATGACAAGATGGAGGATGGGGGATCATCCCCCTGGATTGATTCTTGGGATCCTATGTCTGTCAAGAGCATCTTTACATGAGTGAAGGGTGATTTGGCCATGGGGGAGATGCCTGTTCTAAAATGGGAGATGTCATTCCTGGTGGAGCTAGGGCTGTTGTCTTACAGTATGATCCTAGCAGGTGCATAAGCATGGAACCAAATCCAGACCGTCTTGGAATGGAGAGGTTGTCTTTGTCAAGTCCTTCAATGGATGCTAGATGTGGCCACGAGTTGGATTTATTCTCATATCGGTTCTATGGACTGAACCCTCTGGACTCTCTTGGAATTGAAGAAATAGGTTAGGGGAGGCTGGTTCTGGAGTAGGTTGAAGCTGCTGATGTCCTCCAGGATGCATACCTGCCTTCCCCTATTGATGGTTCATAGGCCTTGGGTGTGGAACACCCCCTTCCCACTGTGCCCCCTCCAGAGCATGTGCTACTGGACTTTACTATGCCTAGACTTGGTCTGACTGATGCCCCTCTACCCATACAATACCTTAGCAACCCTTGTGCTGATAAGTGGAGCACTGAGCATCCTGAAAAGAACTCAGATCTTGTTCTGTTCGAGAAGCTGCCTCCCTGTGTTGAACTATCTGGCCTGATTATGCTGGACTGTTTGAAAAACCCTGCTTGAGCTGCATATTTATGATATCTTCCACAAGCTGGATCTACAGCCAGTGATCTTTCTTGGAGATGAGAATGATGAAAACATAAGGGTTGGAGAAATATTTGGGGATCGTCATGATCTCATGTATTCCAGCTTGAATAGGATCAAGAAGGCGCAAGAGAAGATGGGTCTTTCTAATTCATCTAGTGGAAATCATAGGAGAAGGCCGTGGTCTGACCCTGAATGTAGCAAGCAGGGAGACATGGTTTCCCCTGACACATCTACCCAAAGGAAGGGGAAGATGAAGAGTGACCCTCCAGTGAAATAGAGGGCTAGGAGGGATTATTCCTCCTTGCCTAGGGAAATGGCTACTAGGTCTTCTTCCAAGTCCAGTAAAGGTAAAGGTAACACACATGGTAGGGAAGATCAGGCTACGAATGTGAAACTGGACGTGAAACTTAGGAAGTATTGTGCATCCTTTCTCAAGCAATATTAATCCTCTGAATGGGATTTGGTGGTCTCAGATGCTTCCTCGGGCTATGGCGCTGATGAAGATTCCTATGGGGATGATGATTTTGTTCCATAGTTGTCTCTCCTTTTTCACCTTGGGCTTTTGGACTTTTTTTGTGGGGTTGTCAAGGCTTTAGGTGTGGGTTGTTTGACCCTACCCCTCCCTTGTCTATTGTATTTTTCTCTTCTTTATATATTTGGGGGGTCAGAGATAGCCTGGCCTCGCACCTTCCTTTCCCTATAAAACCCTAAAACACCCCCAAAAAATCCACAAAATCAATAAAACCAATTAAAACCCTAAACCCCCAAAAACACCTTAAAATTTTTAAATTCCAAAAAACCCAAAAAAGGCTAAATAAAACATTAAAATCCAAAAAACACAAAACCCCTAAGAACCCTAAAAACCATAAAAACACTAAAAATACTAAAACACAAAAACCCCTAAAAATTCTAAAAAATAAAAAAAACCTTTAAAAACTCTAAAATCTGCATTAAAAACTCTAAAAACCACTCTTAACCACTCAAAATGATAAAAAACTCTAAAAACCCATTAAACTTTAAAAACCCAAAAAACCAAAACAAACTGTAAAACCCCTTAAAAACCTAAATACATTAAAAATCCATAAAAACCATAAAACCCATAAAAATCATTAAAAACCCCTATAAATCCATAAAAACATAAAAAACCCTAAAACCCCTAACAAAACAATAAAAACCTAAAAACACTTAAAACACCTAAAAACCTCAGAAAATCAAATAACCCTAAAAAACACTAAAAACCATAAAAACCATAAAGAACATTAATACCAAGAAAAATCCTAAAATCCCTCTAAAAATAGTAAAATCCTTTTAAACCCATAAAAACATTACAAAATCTAAAAAACCTAAAAACTACCAAAAACTCAAAAATACCAATTAAACCCCAATAAAACACTCTAAATCCTGAAAAAACTAATAACCATAAAAGATAAAAAATCTATAAAAGTACATAAATTGTAAATGTCCAAAAATTCCTAAAAACCCCTTAGGAAATCATAGAAACCAAAAAAACACATAAAACACCTAAAAACAGGAAAAAAACACTAAAAATCATAAAAACCATAAAAACCCTGAAAATCCTAAATACAATAAAACCCCTAATCACCATAAAAACCCAAAAAACTACTAAAAACTATAAAAACACTATTAACCCATAAAAATGTTGAATAAATCTAA
This sequence comes from Viscum album, assembly GCA_963277665.1. Classification (NCBI taxonomy): domain Eukaryota; kingdom Viridiplantae; phylum Streptophyta; class Magnoliopsida; order Santalales; family Viscaceae; genus Viscum; species Viscum album. The sequence goes on from OY728127.1 coordinate 1,961,006,872, forward strand.
AAACCCTTAAATTCCATAAAAAACTCAAAAAACCATAAAAAACCCAAAAAACCATAAACCCCAAAAAATCCATAAAAACATCAAAACCCATAAAAACCCTCAAACATTAGAAATATAGAAAAATCACTAAAAATCCATAAAAATGTAAAAAAACCAAAAACCACTGAAAAAACCCTAATAAAACCATTAAAAACCTAAAACCAATAAAAAACCCCCAAAAACCTAAACACGCAAAAAACCTTTGAAAACACAAAAACCCCATAAAACACTTAAAATAATCAAAATCCCAAAACCCCCCAAAAATAATTAAAAACCTAAAAAACAAAAAAAATGCATTAATTCATAAAATTACCTTAAACCATGAAAAACACTAATAACACCATAAAAACCTAAAAACACTTAAACCCCCTAAAAATGATAAAACACCTAAAAACATAAAAATACAGTAAAAACACCCTAAAAACACTAAAACCACTAAAACTCATAAAACCCCCAAAAACCCAAAATACCTTAAAACCCACTAAAAACTATAAAAACTTATCATACCCCTAAAAAATATTTAAAACACTACAAATAAAAACCCCAAAACTCAAAAAAAATCCTAAAACCCTAAAAACACCCAAAATCAATAAAAATCCCCAAAACCCATAAATATGCTAAAAATCCCTAAAAATGACTAAGGGGTTGAATAATATGAAAACACCTAAAAACCCTAAGAAAACCATAAAATCATAATATCACTTAAAACCCAATAAAACTAAAAATGCTAAAACCCCAAAAATCCTTATAAAACCCTAAGAACCATAAAACCCATAAAACCCTAAAAAATACTAAAACCCATAAAAACCATAAACACCACTAAAGATTCTAAAAACCCATTACAACACTAAAAACATTGAAAAAATATGAAAACCCTTACCACCCAAAATCCTAAAAAACCCTAAAATCCCAAATAATCCAAAAAACCCCTAAAACCATAAAAATCCATAAAATACCAAAAATCCATAAAAATAATAAAAAAACCCCTAAAATCCTAAAAACATATAAAACCTAAAACCATGAGAAACTCTAAGAAAAAAACTGAAAAATGAAATAATAAATAATACCCTTAAAAACATAAAAAAGGCTAAAACCCTTAAAAGATCTAAAAACCCCTTAAAACCATAACCCCCCTAGACCATAAAAACAATAAAACCCCATAAACACCATAAAAACAAACTAAAACACTAAAAATCTTTAAACCACGAAAAAATAAAAAAAAACTCTTAAAATCCTTAAAACACTAAAAAACCCAGTAAAATTCTAAAAACAGAAAACCCATAAAAACATTAAAAACTATAAAATCCCTAAAAGCCCCCAAAATCCTTGAAAACCATAAAAACCATTAAACCCCCTAAAAATAAAAATCAATAATACTCTAAAACCCATAAAAATATTTAAAAATACATTAAAATCTCTAAAACTTAAAAAACATAAAAATTGATAAAAACCCTAAAAACCATAAAACCCCCCAAAACCCCTAAAAACAGAAAATACCCTAAAACCAAATAAAAAATATAAAAACCTATAAAAACACTAAATACAGTTTAAACACCTAAAAATGTTTAAAAATATATTAAAACCCTATAAAATCCTAAAAACTAAAAAGCACTAAAATCCCAATAAAAATCCATAGAAAATCTAAAAATACTAAAAATCCTAAAAATCCCTAAAAAACCTAAAAATAATAAAAATCCTAAAAATCTATTAAAATACCTAGAAATGTAAAAAAACCTACAAACCTAAAAACCCATAAGAAAACCATAAAAACCTAAAAACACTTAAAAACCTAAAAATGAATAAAATCCTAAAACCCATAAAACTCCTAAAACAATTAAAAACCCTAAAATTCAATAAAAACTATAAAAAACTATATACTCCAAATATCCATTAAACCCCTAAAAACAATAAAAAACTCCAAAAATTATAAAATCCCTAAAAACTTGAAATAGCATTAAATAGCCAAAAAACATGAAAACAACAAAATCCCTAAAAACCCCAAAACCCTCAAATTATCTAAAAACCTAAATTCCATGAATAATATAAAACCCGAAAAATCATAGAAAATTTAAATCTATAAAACCCTGAAAAATATTAAGAAGATAATAAAAACCAAAAAACACATAAAACACATAATAACCTAAAAACTCTAAAAACCCTAAAAAACCCGAAAACCATAAAAACCCACAAATACATTAAGAAACCTAGAAACCTATAGAAACCCTACAACCACTAAAAACTCTAAAACCCCTTGAAACACCTAAAAATTTAAAAAAAATAAAAAACATTAAAACCCCTAAAAATAGAAGAAAAAAATCAAAAATTCCAAAAACCCCATTAAAACACCTAAAACCCCTAAAAACCCTTAAAATCCCTCAAAACGTTTAAAAACCTAGAAAACCAAAAAATACCAAAAATCCCATAAGACATAAAAAAATCTAAAAAACAAAAAAACCCTAAGGAAACAATAAAACCATAAATCACATAAAACCCCTAAAACCTAAAAAACACTAAAGACACTTGAAACCTAAAATATCTTTAAATAACTAAATACGTCGAAAATATGGAAAAATCCTAAAAACCATAAAACCTATAAAAATTAAGAACCCACTAAAACATTAAAACCCCATTAAACCCCTAAAAATGTTGAAAAACTCTAAAAAACATAAAACCCTAAAAAACTCACAAAAACTATAAAAATCCCAAGTAACCATAGATATCCGTAAAACCATAAAAATATAAAAAACCCTCAAAATCCCTAAAAACTGTAAAAACACATAAATAAATAAAAAATAAATAAAATTCCCTAAAAATATAAAATTCCCTAGAAACCTAGAAAAATCGAAAGAAAACATTACAACCTGAAACCAATTAAAACCCATAAAAATGACAAAAATCGTAACATACCAAAAAAATCATAAAAACAAAAAAACCCTAAAACCTTAAAAAAAATCTAAAAACCCCTTAAAAACACTAAAAAATATTTTACCCAATAAAATTGATAAAAAAATTAAAAATACTTAAACCCATTAAAAACTCAAAAAAAAACCCTAAAACCCCAAAAAAAACATAAAAACCAAAAAGCCTAAAAAACCTAAAAAACCTCAATATCGAAAAAAACCCTAAAAACCATTAAAATCATTAAAAATATCTAAAAAAGAAAAAATCCCCTTAAAACCCTAAAACCCCAAATAAACACATCAAAACATAAAAACACTTAAACCCCGTCAAAAACAATAAAAACTAAAAAAACATAAAACCATTAAAAACCCAAAACAACCCAAAAAAACTGAAAACTGCTAAAAACTCTAAAAACCATTTTACACCCAAAAACATTAAAAAACTCTAAATACCCTAAAACACTTGAAAACTCAAAAAAACCTAAGAACCCAATAAACACATACAAACCCTAAAAATACTTAAAAATTACAAAAAAAATTCTAAATATTCTAGAAAAACAGAAAACCTTAAGAAAATCATAAAACCTAAAAAAATGTAAAACCCTAAAAAACCTAAAAAAATTAAAAAAATTAAAAGCACTAAAAACCATGAAAATAACCAAAAACCTTAAAAACAATAATATTCCATAAAAAACCTAAAACCCTCTAAATATATTAAAACGGTTTAAACCCTAAATAAGATAAAAATATAAAAACCTTTAAATCCATAAAAACATAATTAATCCCTTAAAACCCCCAAAAAACCATAAATCCCATAATAACCCTTAAACCATTAAAATCCAAAAATACATGAAAAACTATAAAATTTAAAAAGAATCCCTAAAAATACCTTAAAACATAAAAAACCCTAAAATCCAAAAAACCCTAAGAAAACCTTAAAAACATAAAATCCCTTAAAACCCCTAAAAACATTAAAATTCTAAAACCAATAAAAACACTAAAAATCATAAAAACACTTCAAACCCATAAAAATGCAAAAAAATCTAAAAAATACTAATATTTGTAAAAACCCAGAAAACAAAAAAAACTAAAAAACCCCCAACAATCCTCAAAATCCCTAAAAACTGAAATAACCATAAAAATAATAAAAATTCCCTAAAAATAACAAAAAAACATATAAAACACTAAAAACACAAAGAAAACATTAATAAAATAAAAACACATAAATCCCCTAAAAGAATAAAATTGATTAAAACCTTAAAAACCCATGAAAACATTGAAAACCTGAAAACCATAAAATCCATCAAACACATAGAAATCCTAAAAACTATAAAAACCCTAAATACCCACTAAAAACTATGAAAAACATTAAAAACACTAAAATATTAGAAAACTATAAAAACCCATGAAACCCATAAAAAACTTTAAAAACCAAAAAAATCCTAAAAATTCTAAAAACATTAAAACCCCTCAAAATAACTATTATCCTTAAACACCATAAAACTACTTAAAAACACTAAAAATACCTAACAACATAAAAAATCATAAATACCCATAAATACCCAAACAAAACATTAAGAACCAAAAAATATTAAAAACCCTAAAAACTTTAAAATTAATAAAACCCCCATGAAACCTCAAAACCTTTAAAACCCCATAAAAACCTAAAACCACCACTAAAAACTCTCAAACCCCTTTAAATCCCAAAAAAGTTCAAATAATCAAAAACACAAAAAACCAAAAAACCATAAGGACCCTAAGAACGCCAAAAACCCTAAAAATCCCTCAAACCCTAAATACCATAAAAATACCATAAAAATACCTAAAAATACCTAAAAAAATAAAAATCCAGAAAGCCACTAAGAAAACCTTAAAAACCTGAAAACACATAAAAGCCCTAAGAATTTAAAAAAGATCCCAAAAACCCAAAAAACCCTTTAAATCCTTAAAATGGTATGATCTAGATAACCCATTAAAACCCATAAAACTACAAAACCCCCAAGATCCAAAAAAACCATAAAACACCAAAACCCCTAAAAACCCTAAAAAACCTAAAAATTCCCAATGCCCCTAAAAACCATAAAAATTCTGTAAGATCCTTGAAATCCCAAATAAATGTAAAAAACCCTAATACCATGAAAACCACCAAGAAAACCTTAAAAAATACAAAAACATAAAACCCTTATAAACCATAAAAATCTAAAAACCCAAAAAAAACCGTAAAACCCTAAAAACCATAAAACCCCTAAAAACATAAAAGGTCCTAAAAACCCCTAAAAACCCTAAAAACCATATAAATAATCTAAAAACCCTTTAAACTCGTAAAGAGGTTGAAAACAATAAAAACCAATAAAACCCTAAAAACATTAAAAAACCCAAAAAATATTATAAAACCTAAAATTCAAAAAACCTGAAAACTATCAAAATCCCTAAAAACCCTAAAAAATCCTTAAAACCAAAAAAAATCCATTAGATTCCTAAAAAATCCTGTAAAATATCTAAGAACCTAAAAACCACTAAAACTAAAAAAACCATAACAAAACATTAATCAACTAAAAAAATTTAAAACAGCTAAAAAATTAAAAAAAAAAGTTAAAGACACTCAAAACCCTAAAAACATAAAAATTCAAAAATCTATAAATACCATAATAACTCTAAAACCATCTAAAAACACTTTAATCCCCTAAAATGTTAAAAATACTAAAAATAGATAAAACCAAAAAATAATCTATAGAACCCTAAAAACCTTCCAAAACCCTAAAACCCCTAAAACCCATAAAAACATAAAAAGTCTCTAAAATCCCAAAAGAAAAAAAGAAAATATAAAAGCCCTATCAATATCAAAAAATCCTAAAAATACTTACTACCCTAAAAACACTTAAAACCCAAAAAATATCTAAATATCTATAAAATCCAAAAAAAACTTTAAATGCCCGCAAAATACCTAAAAATCCATAAAACAATAAAAATTCAACAAATCGTTAAAAATTGAAAAACACTAAAAACCCTAAAAACCCTTAATAACTCATTAAAATCATAAATCAATTAAAACACCCAATAATCCAAAAAACCAATAAAACTCCAAAAAAATTCGTAAAATTTAAAGACCCATAATTCCATGGAATTTTTTTCCTTAAATACATAGGAATTTTATGAGTCTGCAAAAATTGACGGCACATGATTCTGAGCCTCGGTGTGCCCGAAATCAATTTCTAAAGTTTTGTTTGGGTAGGTTTAGTAAACGTACAAGCAGGTTTTTATAACTTTTAAACCAGTGCTCAGAATTGAAATCTGAGGGCATCGTTGAATTTGTTGTGCCTGTTTTCTCTTAAGGAGACTTTCACCTCGATGGTAGTGGGTTGAGAATAAAACGTAGTTGTTGGGATTTTAGTGAAAGAATTAAATAAAAATAAATTTGTGTAGCATTATTTTTATTTTTGATGGTTAAAGCCTCCATGTGGAAGTTGGAGGTGGGGAACACCACACCTTAACCTCCCATGATATGTTATGGTGGTGGGGCCCACCCGAACCTAACCTCCCACAAGAGGTAACGGTGTGGGGAACACCCCGGACTAAACCCCCCAATTAAATGAGGAAACCACTTAACTCCCTCATAAATGAGGGGATCCTCTTGACCTCCACTACCCCATTAATTGTGCCAACTCACATGACAATTACATGTTCCAACCTCTCTAATATTTAATTGTGCCACCCACTTTAATCAATTGGATTTTAGAATTCTTTCCAATTAAATAATAGTTAAATTAATTTATTATTTTGTCTTGGAATTCTCATTTTGGTTGAACTTGGGTGTGGAGAGAACTTGGGAGAAAGCTCACAATGAAGAATGCTCCAACTGACGAAGAATATCGACCTAATCATCGACTTTGACTTCCTTCCTCAGAACCTCCTTCGACGTAGGACGTGCTCGTCTACAACGAATCGACGTCCACATTCTCACGCCAACGTCGACGAACAACGAACAAAGGTCGGGAATTTATTTGAATATGATATTATTCATTTAATTATTTCCTTCTAAAACAAATAATCATTATGGATGATTTTTCTTGAGGGGTGGTAAATGTTTTTGCCGGAAGATGCGGGGTGTTGATAGAATTTTCTTCTTCTATCTTCTTCTTGGTAATTATTTGAAATTCAAAAAATAATTGATCCACTTACTACCACCCAAAACACAGAGGGTGTGGGACAAACCAACATGGCCCGACCCCTCCACCCTTCTTGTTTGTGATGTTCTTTAGAATGGCGACGTGGAGATGAAACGACGAGGCGATGAAGGCTACATGCAACGATCGCACTACCTGCGGTCTCCGTAACCCGCGCTGTCCATTAGGTGCTTCGGCCAAATCGGCTCCATCACCCTGGCCAGGCCTCCCGGCTGCCCGACCTCCCACAGGCCCCCCTACCGCACGCTGAACTCTCGGCTGCCCGCCGGCCTCCTGGCCACCCGTCGTTCTCCACTAACCTCTCGGCTCCTAAGCTGAGCCGCCCGAGTCGGGCCCCTCATGGCGTCTGGCCAAGCCAGCCTCCCAGGCTGAGCTGCCCGATCCGCGGCCCTCTCGGTGCCTGGACGAACCAGCCTTGGCCTCCCGGGCCGAGCCCCCTACCCCCCCCCCCCCCCTCCAGGACGAACTGCCCACATGGCCTACTGGGCTGGGACCAGTGGGTCGGGCCAAACCCAACAGGTCAGACTGCCCAATGGGCCAGGACGGACCCAACAGGTCTAGCCAGGTCGACTCGAACTAGGTCGGCCTAGACTAGGTCGGGCCGGGTCGATCCGACCGGGTCGGACTAGACCTGGGCCTACTAACGACACTTTACATTCTTTTGGACATACCTTTGGCACCAGATGTCCGTTTGAAGAACCATCAGCTACGCTAGTAATCTTGGAGCTTGACGGTCCCTTTAAGTATACCTCACTAGAGTTTGGGGTATAGTTGAGATACGGTTAGGTTGGATCGTGCACGAATCAAACCGGGCCCCCGGTACTAAAAGGCTAATAACTCAAAGACCAGGCGTCTTATTGACACGTCGTATGTTTTTTTAAGACCTCTATGATGTGACAGACATTTGAGATACTTCTTCCTGGGACTTTGTGACTATTGGAGTATCGACCAGTAGCTCGTGGAGTAGATCCATCCATTGACAAGCGAGCATAGTGCAGAGACAGAGTAGCTGGATGAGACCTGACGAATGCTGACCAATTCGACTCAAAGATACTCGACTAGCCCACTGGGGAGCACCTTGGTGTTGTGGGAGACCCACGGTGGAGGAGCGCCTAGTTATGGTGGTATACACATTACTGGATAGGAGGAGTACCTATGCAGGCTATTAGGGGGAGCGCCTTGGTGACACGGCAGACCCACGGTGGGGAGCACCTCTGTGTGACGCAACAGACCCACAATACTCGACAAGAGGAGTACCTCAGCAGTTCAAGGTTAGTGGGAAGCGCCTTGGTGTCCCAATAGGCCCACTGTACTCGATTGAGCATGAGTTATCCAACAGCTGAGGTTTTGATAATTTGAATAAAATCATAGTTGAGATGAGTCAGTAACTTTTGTGTTTACCTCATGATTGAGATGGATTACATGATAACATAGGTATATGTATGGGAATATACCTAAGTTGGGTTATCTGTTGATTTCTTACCTTGTGGTTTATCCTTGTTGGATTTTGTGAGACCTTGAGGGTCTCAAGGTCCCTACTGAGTATCGTTATACTCAACCCTGCACGGGCTATGCCCGCACCTTGTTATGTTGGTTGCAGATGATGGACAGCACTGACTAAGGCTGAGAGTACCGGGACTAAATAGACCCAGAGGTGGACCTCACGATGAGTCAGTTCACGAAAGAGACAGATAGATGTTGAGTGCTAATGAGGCTATATATACCCACCCTTTACAGTTGGTCTTGTATTTCCGTCCCCTTTACTTTTTAGCACTCTTTTGTTATAAAGTTTACTTTGTGTTTTGTATCTAGTTTTGTGCCTTGTTATGTGCGTTTCTGGTTATAAAGGCAAATCCTTCCCATTTTTAGGGAATTACGCATTTAGTGCTAGGCGCCAGCCCTTGGGCTATGGAAGTCAGGCTTGGGGTGGTCACGGCATGGGCCCCGGGGGACGAGTCGTGACAAATTGGTATCAGAGGAGTTGGTTATACCATAGAACTTAGGACTATGATCTTTCTTTTCTATGAAGCAATAATGTTAAGTGTATTGAGTGTGTTTTTCAGTTTAGGGAGTCCAGTGTTGGGGTGGTGGCCGACGTATCCATACATCAGGACCCTGACTTCTAATTTCTGACTCACTGCATGAAAAAAATGATTGTGTGTGTCTTTTCAAAAGTTTTCTTTATGTCAGATCGACCAGTTCATCTCACCAGGAATAATCTTTTGACTATTTCACATCTGTTTCTTTAAGGATGCCTCCCTGTTAATGACCATCTACAGACCCAAGAGTTGTATGCACAGATTGCCCATCGAGCGATGAGGCCTTGGTGCAGGGCCCTTTTCCAGTGGAGGCGCCAATAGTACCACTTCCCATTGGGCCACCGATTCCAACAGACCCAGAAGCAGATGATGCACACTGCTTGAGCGCATTGTACAAGTTCCATCACTAGAGGCCACCCAGGTTCAGGGGAGAGATGGAACCACAGGTGGCTGAGGATTGGATGGAGGCTGTGGTGAGAGTTTTCTGATTTGTAGGGACACTAACCGACCTCATGGTGATTCTTGATGCCAGCTATCTACAAGCAGCAGTGGGCATATGGTGGAGCATGATGCTCCAAGTTCACGATGAGATGACGCTTCTCTAGGCAGACATTGAGAGCCTGTTTCGAGCAGAGTTTGTCCCAGTGACTCTTCACACAATGCGCCTACATGATCTACTTAATATCTATAAGGGAAGCATGACTGTAGCTCAGTACTCAGTGAGGCTCATAGACCTCTCATGCTATTACACCGATATTGTACGGGACCCTTTCTTCAGGGTCCGGACCTTCGAGCAGGGACTCAAGAGGGATATTAGAGCTTCTGTGATCTCACTCAGCATCCCAACGCAGGTAGGGTTGTTAGAGAGATCCCTCATAGTAGAGAGTTTCTTTGTTGAGCAGTCTCCAGTAGCGAGATCCACCACCAGTCGATACATAGAAGAGTCTTCTGTAGCAGGAAGAAAACAGATGCTACAGATATCCAAGAGGACCAGACCCATAGTTAGACGACCGCAAGACTCGGGATCAGTTGTGCGGGGCACCCAGAGCAGAGGCATTCATTCCAGGAAGAGGTAGTGTTTCACATGCGGTGAGCAGGGTCACATGGCTCGTGACTGTCTGACCCACCTTTTGGATAATCATCAGACGGTCTAAGGACCTCCTAGGTAGAGACATATATTTGATCGTGACGATCTGCAGGGCGCAGGAGGACATTATAGAGGAGCTGGTCGTGCATCTGGTGGTGGACGACGTTACGAGGTGTTACCACCACCTCCACCAGAAGGTCCACCTCGACCGCAGGGAGCATGTGGACAGGCGAGAGCTCAGCTCCAAGTAGCTGAGGCTTACAATCATGGCACTACAGAGATGATTTGAGGTATGGTCTATGTCTACTCCACCATAGCTGTAGTAATTATATATAGAGGTGTCAGTCATTATTTCATTTCCACTGCCCTTGTTCAGAGCTCGGAGATTCCAATGGAGCTATTGGCTCGATCCTTACAACCAGAGACTCCTATGGGAGCAGATTTTATGATTACCCACTGGTGCCGGAAATGTGAGCTTACTCTAGGAGGCGAGAGCTTCGGCTGGGATCTCTTAGTTGCAGCGTCGAGGCCTTACGATGTCATATTTTGTATGGACTGGTTATCAACATTCCATGATCAGATTGACGAAATTAGGTGCAATGTGTGTTGTGTTCGCATGGATGAGACTAGGTTTACCTTCATCGTCGATAAGGGAGCCTTTGCATCACAAGATAGACTTACCCGAAGGAGGGTGCAGCCGATCACTCATCAGTTGGCATGCCTTACCCTCAGAGCAGTTGATGTGGAGAGTCTGAGCTATCCTGTAGTGGTGGAGTGGTACATGGATGTTTTCCCTAATGATGTCCCAGGTCTACCTCCTTAGAGAGAGGTAGACTTTTACATTGGATTTTACCTCAGTACGACACCGATATCTACACCAGCATATCGAATGGCTCCTGTGGATCTTCTTGAGATGTAGGTACAGTTAGAGGACATGCACGAGAAGGGATTCATCTGACCTGGTGTTTCTCCTTGGGTAGCCTCGATTCTGTTCACTAAGAAAGCGGATCGGAGCTTGAGCCTTTGTGTTGACCATCGGCACCTGAACTAGGTGACCATGAAGAACAAGTAACCATTCCCAAGGATTGATGACCTCTTTGATCAGCTGAAGGGAGCACGGTGGTTCTCGAAGATAGACCTCAGATTAGGCTATCACCAGCTGAGAGGTCGAGATGAGGATATGCAGAAGATGACCTTCATATATCGGTACGGACAATACAAGTTCTTGGTTATGCCATTCGGAATAACAAATGATCCAACAGTGTTCATGGGACTCATGAATAGGATCTTTCAGCCATACCTCGACCACTTTGTCGTAGCCTTCATCAATGACATTATAATCTACTCAACTACTGAGGTGGATCATGCCTATCATTTTCGGGTAATACTGGACACACTCCAAGAGAACTATATTTATGGTAAGATCTCGAAGTTCTAGTTCTGGATCCGAGAGGTTCACTTTCTGGGACATGTCGTCTCGGAGGATGGAGTTGCAGTGGATCCAGCAAAGATTGAGGCATTACTTTCTTGGGAGCCAACCATGACTGTGATGAAAGTACAGAGTTTCCTGGGTTTATCTGGATACTACCGGAGGTTCGTACTAGATTTATCCAGAGTTTCAGCACAACTATCATCCTTGAAAAAGAAGGGGAAACCCTTTGTGTGGTCGGAGAGATGCCACTAGAGCTTTCAAGATCTGAGGCAGAGGCTGACTAGTGCCCCCATCTTGAGACTGCTAGAGGAAGGCGTAGGGTACGATGTATACTACAACGCGTTAGGGACAGGACTCAGATGTGTCCTGATGTAGGAGTGAGCAATGATCGCATATGGTTCTCGACAGCTGAGATAGCACGAGAATAACTATGCTACCCATGACCTGGAGTTAGCAGTAGTGGTCTTCTCCTTGAAGATGTGGCGACACTATCTGATGGGTGAGAATTTTACCGTATACTCTGATCATAAGAGTCTCAGGTATATCTTCTCTCAGAAGGACCTGAACCTGAGACAGTGATGTTGTCTTGAGTTCCTCCAGGACTATGACTTCGAGATAGTCTACATTCCTGGGAAGGGGAACGTTGCTGCAGATGCACTCAGCAGGAGATCTGGTATACTGCTGCTGGGTGAGGCGACAAAGCAGGTGGCTGATTTACAGATATCCTTTGTGGATAGAGATGGAGAAGCCTTTCTATAGACTCTTACGGTCACCCCCCACTTCATTAGCGAGTCAGGGAGGTGCAACATGGGGATGCTGACTGCGAGACACAACGTGCTTAGATATCCACGGGGTAGACACCAGATGGATTTTATGAAGGTGGGGAGCACATCATCCTCTTCAGAGGACGTACCATGGTACCATTGTCACTTCAAGAGGATATGTTGAGGGATTTTCACGCGTCCCCTCTAGTGGTACATCCAGGAGTGGTGAAGATGAACTAGGATCCCAAACGACAACATTGGTCGATGGGAATGAAGAAGTCATTTGCAGAGTTTGTCTCATGATGCCTCACTTATCATCAAGTGAAGGCGGAGCATCAGGTACCAACAGGCATGGTTCAGCCTTTAGAGGTCCCAGAGTGAAAGTGGGATAGGATATCCATGGATTTCATGACAGGAGTTCCACGTACATCTAGAGTTCATGACTCAATCTGGGTGATCATCGACCAACTCACCAAGTCAGCCCAATTCCTACCGATCAGATAGTAGGGTTCAGTAGAGAGCTTGGGATGACTCTATGTGAAATAGATTGTGCGGATACATGGATTACCTTCGAGGATTGTCTCCGATCATGACACATGATTTACATCCCGACTAGGGAAGGGGTTGCAGGAAGCTTTTGGGACACATCTTTGTTTGAGAACTGCCTTCCATCCTCAGATGGATGGCCAGACTGAGCAGACCATTAAGACCCTCAAGGACATTCTGCGGGCTTATATTCTCGACTTCGGCCGTAGTTGGGAGGATCACTTACCTTTGGTGGAGGTTTCATACAACAACATCTATCACTCCACCATTTTGATGACACATTTAGAGGCGTTATACGAGTGAACTTGAAGATCAACTCTGTGCTGGAATGACCCAGGGGAGTCAGCACTCGTGGGACTAGAGATGGTACGAGCTACCACAGAAAAGGTGCAGATCATCCAGGAGCGGATGAAGACTGCATAGAGCAGGCATAAGTTGTATGATGATAGGAGATGGAGACCTCTGGATTTCAAGGATGATGACCATGTCTTTCTATGGGTCTCACCGCGACATTGTCTATGGAGATTTGGTCGAGGCGGCAAGTTATCTCCAAGATTCAACGGACCTTTTGAGGTCCTCAGTAGAGTTAGCGAGGTGGCATACTGCTTAGATCTTCCACCTCATTTTCACCGGGTGCACGGCGTCTTCCACATATCCCAGCTGAGGAGATACGTGCACAAAACTTCTCATATCATCGACCATGGTGAGATGGACGTCGACGATGGGGCGTCTTTTATGGAGGTTCTTGTAGAGATTGAGGATTGACAGAAGCGGGTCCTTCATGGACAGTTGATACCTCTGGTGCACTTTCACTGGCAGCACAGGAGCCTCCAGAAGATCCCATGGGAGAGGGAGGCTTAGATGCGTGCTCAGTACCCCCACTTGTTCCCTTAGTTCAAGTTGTATCTTACTATGACCTAAAGACCTAAGGTGGGGAGAATTTAAAGACCTATAATTTCCATGGAAATTTTTTATTGAATACATGGAAATTTTACGAATCCGTGAAAATTTGAAGTGGATGATTTCGAGCCCCGGTGTGCCCGGAATCAATTTCTGAAGTTTTTTTCTGGTACATTCAATAAATGTATGAGTGGGTTTTTATAACTTTTGAACCGGTGCTCGGAATTAAAATATGAGGGCACCGTTGAACTCGCAATGTCAGTTTTTTCGTAAGGATACTTTCACCTCGATTGCAGTGGGTCAAGAATAAAAGATGGTTTTTGGGTTTTTAGAGAAAGAATGAAATAAAAATAAAGTTATGTAGCTTTATTTTTATTTTTTGTTGGTTAAAGCCTCCATATAGTGGTTGGAGGTGGGGACCACCACATCTTAACCTCCCGTGAAAGGTAATGGTGGTGGGGCCCACCCGAACCTAACCCCCCACAAGAGGTTACGGTGTGGGGACCACCCGAGACTGAACCCCCCAATTAAATGACGAAACCACTTATCTCCCTCATAAATGAGGAGAGCCTCTTGACCTCCTCTACCCAATTAAATGTTCCAATGAAGATCATAATTAAATATTCCAACCCCTCTAACATTTAATTGTGCCACCCACCTTAATCAATTAGCTTTTCGGATTCTTTCCAACAAAATAATAGATAACTTAATCTATTATTTTGGCTTGGCATTCTCATTTTGGTGGAACATGGGAGAGAAGAGAACTTGGGAGAAAGCTCCCAACGAAGAACGCTCCAACTAACGAAGAACGTCGACCTCGACCTTGACTTAGACTTCCTTCCTCGGAACCTCCTTCGACATAGGACGTGCTTGTCTACAATGAATCGACATGCACTTTCTCGCACCAACGTCGATAAATAACGAACAAAGGTAGGTAATTTATTTGAATATGATATTATTCCTTTACTTATTTCCTTCTAAAACAAATAATCATTGTGGATGATTTTCCTTGTGGGTTGGGAATTGTTTTTCTAGGAATATGCGGGGTGTTGATAGACTTTTATTCTTATATCTTCTTCATGGTAATTATTTGAAATTCGAAAAGAATTGATCCCCTTACTACCACCCTAATCAAGTAGGGTGTGGCCCAAACCAACATGGAATGACTCCTCCACCATTCTTGGTTGTGACGTTCTTCGGAATGGTGACGAGGTGATGAAACGGCGAGGTGATAAAGGCGACATGCAACGACTGTGCTACTCGCGGTCTCTGCAAACCGCGCCGCCCTCGCGGCGCTTCGGCCGAACTGGCTCTGCCACCCCGAATGCGCCTCCCAGCAGCTCAGTCGCCCGTCGGCCTCCCAGCTCCCGGCCACCCGCCGACCTCCTACCTACCCGACCACCCGCCAGCCTCCTGGCTCCCTGCCACCCGCCGGCCTCCCGGCTGCCCAGCCGCCTGCCGACCTCTCGGCTGTCTGTCGACCTCCCAGCTCTCGGGCCGAGCCACCCGATCCGCGCCCCTCGTGGCTTCTGGCTGAGCCGGACTCCCAGGCTGAGCCGCCCGAGCCGCGCCCCTCGCTGCGCCTAGTCGAACCGACCCTGGCCTCCCAGGACGAGCTGCCTACGCCCCCTCCTCCGGGACGAACTTCCCTCGAAGCCTGTTGGGTGGGGCCTAGTAGCCCGGGCCGAACCCAATGGGCTGGCCTGCCCAACGTGGCAGGCCGAACCCAATGGGTCAGGATGGGTCGACACGAACTGGGTCAGCCCAGACTAAGTCGGGCCGGGTCGGTATGATGAGGTCAGACCGGAACTGGGCCTACAACTGACCCTTAACTTTCTTTTGGCCATACCTTTGGCACCGAATGTCCATTTGATGACTTGCCAATGGCGCTGGTAATCTTGGATCTTGGCGTTCCCTTTGAGTATACCCCACTAGAGTTTGGGGTATAGTTGAGATATAGTCAGGTTGGATCATGCACGAATCCAACCGGGCCCCCATGACTAAAATGCTAATAACTCACATATCGAGCATCCAATTGACGCATCGTCTGCTGTGTTAAGACCTCTACGACTTGGCAGACCTTTGAGATACTACTTCGTGGGACTTCATGACAGTTGGAGTATCAACCAATATCTAGTGAAGCGGATCCTTCCAGGGATGAGTGAGTAGAGTGTGGAGACCTCGTACCTGGATGAGACCTGACGACTGCTGACTAATTCGACTCGGAGTGACTCGACTAGCCTAGTGGGGAGCACCTTGGTGTTGCAAAATACCCACGACAGAGGAGTGCCTGGTTGTGGTGGCAGAACTGCGGTACTCGACAGGAGGAGTACCACTGTAGGCTATTATAGGGAGCGCCATTGTGACGTGGCAGACCCACGGTGGGGAGTGCCTCTGTGTGATGTAGCAGACCCATGGTACTCGACAGGAGGAGTACATCAGCAGTTCAAGGCTAGTGGGAAGCACCTTGGTGTCCCGGCAGGCCCACTGTACTCGATTGAACATGAGTTCTCCAGTAGCCGAGGTTTCGATAATGTGAATAAAATCCCGGTTGAGCTGAGTCATCAACTTTTGTGTTTACCTCATGACTGAGATGGATTATTTGATAACATAGGTATATGTATGGGCATATATCTAAGTGGGGTTATTTGTTGATTTCTAACCTTTTGGTTTATCCTTGTTGGATTTTGTGAGACCTTGAGGGTCTTGGGGTCCCCATTGAGTATCATTATACTTACCCCTGCACGGGCTATGCCCGCACCTCGTTGTGTTGGTTGCAGATGATGGACATCGCTGACTGAGGCTGAGAGTACCTGGACTGGACAGTAACCGGAGGTAGACCTTACGAAGAGTCGGTACACAGAGGAGACTGGCAGATGTGGAGTGCTGAGGAGGCTATCTGTACCTACCCTTTAGGTAGGAATCCCGGAGGACGACCGAACAACTATTTTTCCTTTCTTCAATTGTACTTTTATTTCTAGTTCGATGTACATTATAGTTGGGCTTTTATTTCCAGCCCCTTTACTTTTCAACACTCTTGTGTTATACAGTTTACTTAGTGTTTTGTATCTAGCTGTGTGCTCTGGTGTTTGCGTTTCAGGTTATAATGGCAATGCTTTCCCATTTTTAGGGAATTACGCCTTTGGTGCTAGTCGCCAGCCCCTGGTCTATGGAAGGCGGGCATGGGGTAGTCACGGCACGAACCCTAGGGGATGGGACGTGACATAAAAACCCTAAAAACCTCAATAACCAAAAAATACCTGAAGACACATAAAAACACAACAAACCACTAAAAATCTAAAAATCTTTTAAACCCCTAAGAAAGGTAAAATAACTCTAAAAATCCTTTAAAACCGAAAAAACTAAAAAACCCCAAAACCCCAAAAAATTCGTAAAATAAAAAACCCTTAAAAAACCTAAAATCTCTAAAAACACTTAAAACCCCAAAAAACCATAAAATTCCCTAAAAATCCATAAAAGTCCCTAAAAACATAAAAACATAAAACCCCCCAAAACACTAAAATATCTTTAAAACGTGAAAAATTAATAAAAATATTAAAACAATTCCTCAAAACCCTATAAACATAAAAACCTAAAAACCCTGATAACCCCAAAAAACCAAAAAACCTTAAAAACAGGTAGATCCCCCAAAACCCTAAAAATGATAAAAACACTAAAAACTCTAAAAACAAAAAAAACCTAAAACCCATAAAAATCATAAAAAGGCCCTAAAAATCCATAAAAAATGTACAAAAAACTCTAAAAACCCTGAAAACCCCCTAAGAAAACATTGAAAACCTAAAATTGCATCAAAACCATAAAAACCCCAAAATGCTACAAATCAGAAAAAACCCAAAAAAACCATAAAACCCCTAAAAAATATAAATCCATAAAAAATTAAAACCTTAAAACCGCATAAAAACCCTAAAAACCCACTAAAACTGTAAAAAATACTTAAAACCCATAAAAAAGATAAAAATACTTAAAAACCCTACAAACCTCAAAAAACATTTAAAACCTAAAAAACCATAAACCCCTAAAAATACTAAAAACTCTTAATAACACCCAAAATCACTAAAACCATAAAAATCCTAAAGATTCCCGAAAAATTCATAAAATTTTAAAAAACCTAAAAATCATGAAACCCCATAAAAATAAAAAAAAAACATAAAACCTTAAATCCCTATATAACACTAAAATCCATAAAAACACCTAAAAACATTAAAACCCAATAAAAACATATATAAAAACAAAAAAAATCCACTATAATTCCAAAAATCCCTTTAAACAACTAAAACTTTTTAAAACTCTAAAAATCTTTAAATACTCCAAAAACCATAAAACCCCAAAAAATCGTAAAAACCCTAAAAACAAAAAAAAATTAAAACCCCAAAAACCCAAAAACCCAAAAATCCTAAAAATCCTTAAAAAATCATAAAAATTGAAAACCACTAAAACCCCAAAAACCCAATATTATACATTAAAAACCATAAAACACTTAAAACCTCTAAAACACCTAAAAATTTTCAAAATCCATATATATCCCAAAAACCATAAAAATCCAAAAAATATCTAAAAATTCCAAAAACATATAAAAACATAAATACCCTAAAACCCCTAAGAAAACCATAAAAACGTAAAAACACATAAAACCACTAAAAATCCAGAAAATGTTAAAAATCCTAAAAGACCTAAAAAATCCTAAAAACCCCTTAAACCATACAACCCCTAAAACCCTTAAAACTTCTAAACCCCATAAAAACCCTAAAACCACTTAAAATGTAAAAACAATTAAACCCTAAAAATTTTAAAAACTCTAAAACCCTTAAGGACCTAAAAATAACAAAAAACCCAAAAACCCCAAAAAATAATAAAAACCTTAGAAACATAAAAATCCTAAAAAATATCAAAAAATAAATAAAACTTGAAAACCTAAAAAAAATACCATGAAAACCCCTAATAATACATTAAACCGTAAAACCCCTTAAATACCTAAAAACCTAAAAACCTTGAAAACCCACAAAACAACTAAAATTTTAATAATAATAAAAGACAAGAAAAAACACAAACCCCCTAAAACCAAATAAAACCTGAAAAACTAATAAATACAATAAATACCCTTTAAATCCCGAGAAACATTATAACACTCTAAATAACTTAAAACCCGATAAACCTAAAAATACCATAGAACAAAAAAACCTTCAAAATTCCTAGAAATGTTATTATCATAAAAAATCTAATGAAACCCTAAAATTTCACAAAATAAAAAAACTTGAAAACCCCTAAGAAATCCATGAAAACATAAAAATACTTAAGACCTCTAAAAACCCAAAAAAAATTAAAAATCTTAAAAACCCCTCAAAACCCTCAAAATCCCAAAAAACCCCAAAAATCATAAAAAACCTATCCCCCAAAACTAAAAACTCTAAAACCCGAAAAAACCAAAAAACCCCTAAAACCCTTAAAACCCCTTAAAACCCCATTAAAACCCTAAAACCCATTAAAAACACCAAAACCCCTTTCAACCGGTAAAAATGTTATAAATCACTCAAAAACCATAAAACTCTTAAAAAAACTAAAATCCAAAAATAAACAATAAAAATACTAAAACCACTCAAAATCCATATAAACCATATAAACCATAAAATTAAAAAATAAACTAAAAACCTCATAAATTTATAAAGCTATAAAAACCTGAAAATCCCCTAGAAGACCCTTAAAAAAATGAAAATACTAAAATTGATAAAAACCCATAAAAAACCCAAAAACCCATAAAATCCCTAAATACATGAAAAAACCTAAAACCCAAAACCCCTAAAAACATTAAAAACTCTAAAATCCATTAAACACATGAAAATGAAAAAAAAAAAACAAAAAAACACCAAAAATCATAAAAATACTAAAACCCTTAAAAATACTAATACCCCTCAAAAACACTAAAAATCCTAAAACCATAAAAACAAAAAAAGTTCTGAATATCCCTAAAAATGTAAAATACCCTGAAAACCCTAAAACCCCCTAAAAATGAAACCCTAAAAACTCAAAAATTCCTAAACCTCAAAAAAAATATAACAACCCCAAAAAATGTAAAAAATCTCAATATCTCATAAATCCATAAAACCCCATAAAAATTCAAAAAAAAACCCTAAAAATTAATAAAAACATAAAAAACCATAAAAACCCAGAAACCCCTAAGTAAACCTTATAAACCTACAAAAACATAATACCCCAATGAAACTAAAAAACGCTAAAACCCATAAAAACCTTAAAAACCCATAAAACCCCTAAAAACCATAAAAAGCGTTCAAAACAATTAAAACTCATAAAAACTCTAAAGTCCATTAAAACTATAAAAACCCGTTAAATTCTTAAAAATGGTAAAAACTCTAAAAAACCTAAAAACTCAAAAAATACATGAAAACTCAAAAAAAACGTAAAAATACTAAAAACCACAAAATCCTAAAAATCCTAAAAACCAAAAAAATCATGAAAAATTCACTAAAAAACAAAAATGTTAAAACCCTAAAATCCTTGAAAACCCTTAAAAACCCTTAAAACCCTTAAAACACTGAAGAAAACTAAAAATCTAAAAAAAATCATAAAACCCTAACAACCCTAAAAAATATAAAACCCCTAAAAATGTTAAAACCCCTAATAACCCATAATAACCCTAAAACACCAAAAAAATATTGAAACCATAAAACCTCTAAGAAAAATAATTAAAACATAAAATCCTAAAACCCAAAAAAAATCTCATAAAACACTAGAAAACAATAAAATTTTAGAAATCTGTAAAAATGTAAATACCCCCAAACCCAAGAAAACCACTAAGAAAACCTTAAAACTCAATAAACACTTAAATCCCCATAATATCCTAACAAATGAAAAAACATATAAAAATTATAATAACTCTATGAAACCATAATAACCCTTAGAATCCCTAAAAACCTGAAAGACCCCTAAAACCCCCTAAAAATATGAATAAATCCATAAGAATTCATAAAAAAGTAAAAACCCTTAAAAACATAAAACCCCCGAATAAAACTTTAAAAACCTAAAAACACTTAAAAATCTTGAAAACCTAAAAATTGTAAAAACCATAAAAACCCATAAAAACATAAAAAACCCTAAAACCCCATAAAACCCCTAAAACCTCAAAAAACACTAAATACACATTAAAACCAAAAAAGCTCGAAGATTTTTTAAAAACCATAAAAAACTAAAAGGCTCAAAAAACACTGATAACCTGAAAAACCATAAAAACATGAAAACCATAAAAACCCTAAAAATCCAAAAAAAACACTAAATACCATAAAACCACATAAAAATATCTAAAAGATCAAAAATCCTTAAAAACATAAAAAATCCTGGACAAACATATGAAAATCGTAAAAACCTAAAAACAATTAAAACCCATATAACCTTAAAATGATAAAAACCCTAAAAACCCTAAAACCCTAAAACCCATATAAAACACTAAGCACCCATAAAACCCTAAAAACCCACTAAAAACCCTAAAATCACATTAAACCCCTAAAAACATTAACAAACTATAAAAAAACACAAAAAAACTCAAAAACTCCCAAAACCCCCCAAAACCCATAAAACCCTAAAACCCTAAAACCGCTAAAAAATGATAAAACCCCAGAAAATCATAAATATCCAAAAAAATAGTAGAAATGCCTATTAACATACAAAAAACCAAAAACCCCTAAAAACCCCTATGTAAAATTTAATAAATAAAAAATACATAAAACCCCTAAAAACATAAAAAATTTAAATAGACCTAAAAACA
Source organism: Viscum album (assembly GCA_963277665.1). Lineage (NCBI taxonomy): Eukaryota > Viridiplantae > Streptophyta > Magnoliopsida > Santalales > Viscaceae > Viscum > Viscum album. Next base: position 1,961,028,558 of record OY728127.1, read on the forward strand.
ATAAAATATCTAAGAACCCTAAAAACCAATAAAATCCCTAAAAACACTAAAAAATATAAAAATCATGTAAACCCCAAAAAACATCAAAAACTATAAAAAACCTTAAAACCCTAATAAACTCAAAAAAACCTAAAAAACACAAAAAACAATAAAACCCTAAAAAACCCTATAAACCCTCAAACTCCAAAAAACCCTAAAATCTATAAAAATCCAAAAGAAATCACTAAAAATTCCTAATAACATACATAAATATCACAACCATTAAAAACCCAAAGAAAATATTAGAAAACTAAATACCCTTAAAAACTATCAAAATAAAAAAACACTAAAACCCTAAATCCCCCTAAAAACCCTAAAACCCTAAAAATAATAAAAACCAATAAAACACTTAAAACCCTACAAACCCATCAAACCCATAAAAACACTAAAAAAATATAAAAACCCTTTAAACCCCTAAAAATTTTAAAAACACTAAAAACCCTTACAAACCATAAAAGAACTCAAAATCCCCAAAAAACCCGTAAAACCATTAAAATCCCTAAAAACCATAATAATCCTAAAAAATCTCTATAAATCCCTAAAAACATAAATAATGAAAAAAAAACACTAAAACCCCCAAAAAACATTAAAAACCTAGTAACACACAAAACCCTAAAAACCAAAAAACACTAAATCCCTAAAAACCCTAAAAATCATTTAAAACACATAAAACCCTAAAACCCACTAAAAATATAAAACTCATTTAAACCCCTAAAAACATTAAAAATCACTAAAAAATATAAAAACCTAAAACTATTAAAAACCCATAAAACCCCCAATACCATAAAAACATGAAGGATCCTAAAAACCAAAAACCCTAAAAATCCAAAAAAAACTATAAAAAATCACAAAATTTAGAAAAAATATCTAAGAATCCCAAAAATTGTAAAAAACCCTAAAACCCCTAAAAACTATAAAAACATAAAAAGATAAAAACCAAAAAAAAATCTCAAAAAAGAAAAAAATCACTAAAAACCCTAAAAACATAAAAACCCCAAAAAACCTAAAAAAACACAAAAAACCCTTAAAACCCAAAAAAATCAAAACATCCCTAAAAATCCTTTAAAATGAAAATAATGTTAAAAACTCTGAAAAAACCTATAAAACCCTAAAAACCTAGAAACACTTATTTCCCCTAAAAACCAAAAAATTCCCAAAACACTAAATCCCCTAAGAACTCTAAAAACCCATAAAAAATAAGAAAAACCATAAATACCCATAAAAACCAAAAAACCCAAAAAACCCATAAAACCCCACTAAAAATTCTAGAAACCATTTAAACCCCTTAAAATATTTAAATACTCTAAAAAACTTCAAAACCCTTAAAAATAAAAAAACCCTAAAAACACAAAAAACCATAAAATCACTAAAACCCTAAAAAAAATAAAACAATAAAACCCATAAAAATCCCCAAATATGATAAAAACAATAAAAATACTAAAAATTCCCTAATAATCATTAAAAACAATTAAATAACATAAAAACCTAGGAAATGTGAATAAAAACATTAAAAACATAAAAACAATTTAAACCCTTAAAACCCCGAACACGCTAAAAACCCTAAAAACCCTCAAAATCCTTAAAAACCCTAAAAACAAAAAAATATATAAAAAATTCCAAAAATTTTCGAGAACCCTGAAAACATTGAAAAACATAAAGAAAACCTTAAAAACCTAAAAACACATAAAACCCCTATAAACCCTAAAAATGCAAAAAATCCAAACAAACCATTAAAACATGAAAAAGACCACTAAACCCCAAAAAACCAAAAAACCCCATACAAACATTAAACCCCCATAAAACCCATAACAACCACAGAAACTATAAAATCCATTTAAACCACTAAAAACATTAAAAACTATGAAAACCATTAAAAACCCTAAAAACTTAAAACAAACCCTAAAACCCCATAAAAACATAAAAACCCAAAAAACTGAAGAAAAAAAATCCTTAATATCCCTTCAATCACTAAAACCCATATAATTTTGAAAAACAAATCCATAAAAATACCTTACAATGTAAAAAACTATAAAAACCCTAAAAACCCCTATTTAAAACTTAAAAACCTAAAAAAACTTAAATCCCATAAAACCTAATGATTGTAAAAAACCAAAAAAAACCTAGAAACCATAAAAACCCATAAAAATCCCTGCAAACCATGAAAATTCCTAAAACCCATAAAAACCCTAAAACCCATAAATACCATAAAACCCACTAAACCCTCTAAGAACCCTTTTAAGCCCATAAAATATTAAAAAAATCTAAAAATCATAAAAACCCTAAAAACTCAACCCTCCCCCCCTAAAGCCCCAAAAATACAAAAAACCCCCCCAAACCCCTAAAAACCCCTAAAAATCCTCAAAATCCCTAAACCCCCAAAAAACCATATAAATCCAAAAAAATACCTAAAAATCACTAATAAGGAAAATACCCATGAAAAGATTAAAACCCATATAAAAACCTTAAAAACATAAAAACACTCAAAATCCCTAAAAACCTATAAAATGAAAAAATACCCTAAAACCCCTTCAAACCATTAAAAATACTAAAACCCCTAAAAACCTTAAAAATATTAAAAAATAATTAAAAATGAAAAAAAAATTAAAACCATAAAAACATTGAATGAGAATGAGAAAACCGTAAAACCTAAAAACAGTTAAATCTGCCAAAAATACAAAAATGATAAAAGACCTAAAATAACCTAAAACTTTAAATATATCTAAATACCATAACACCCGATAAAATCAAAAAAAATACCAAAACCCCAATAAGAACTCTAAAAAACCAATAAAGAAATTTTTTTAAAAACATTAAAAGACCTTAAAACCTCTAAAAACTCAATAAACCCCTAAAACACAAAAAACTATAAATACCTAAAATCCCTAAAAATCCTAAAAATCCCTCAAAACACTAAAATCCAAAAAATCACTAAAAATATCTAAAAATTTAAAACACCATAAGAAACTGGAAAACCCTTAAGAAAACCTTAAAACATAAAAACACAATAAACCATTAAAAATGATAAAAACCTAAAATTCCTTAAAATCCCTTTAAACCCCTAAAACATTAAACAACTATAAATATACTTATAAACATTAGAAAACCAAAAAACCCCTAAAAACCCAACAAAACCATTAAAACCTTCAAAATCCCTAAAACCCTAAAAACCATAATTATCCTAAAAATTCACTAAAAATCCCTTAAAATGTAAAAGCCAGTAAAACCATCAAAATCCCTAATAATCACTTAAAAATAAAAAAACAAACATATCCAAAAAACCTAAAAAATGATAAAAACCATAAATACTATAAAAAATCTAAAAACCATAAACCCCCCCTAAAATCCTTTAAAACCACCAAAACCCCAAAAACAAATCAAAACACTAAATCCATTTAAACCCCTAAAAACACAACAAAACCATAAAAACCTTAAAAATAAAAAAGGACTGTAAAACCCTCCAAATCCCTAAAAACCCTAAAAACCTTAAGACACTACAAAAAACCTAAAAACCCCTTAAATCCCCTAAAAACATAAAAAACGTAACAAACCAAAAAACACCCTTAGAAAAACATAAAAAAACAAAGAATAATAAAGACAACTAAAAGACCTAAAAATGAGCATAACCCTAAAAACCACTAAAACTAAAAAACCAAAAAACCCCAAAATCCCCAAAAATCCATAAAAATCCTAAACTCCATCAAAATTTTAAAAGGCACTAAAAATATATAAAAATGTAAAAAAAATTAAAACCATAAACAAAAACTCAGAAAAAATTAAAAACATAATAACATATAAAACCCCTAAAAACCTTAAAAACTCTAAAACGCCATAAAAACCCTACAAAGACAATAAAAAGACACCAAAAACTCTAATACAAAAAACCCTCCAAATCCCTAAAACCCTAAATACCAAAAAAATCTTAAACACCCCCTAAAATTCCATAAAATCATAAAGAACCCTGAAAACCCCTAATAAATTCTTAAAAACCTAATAACACATAATACCCCAAAAAACAAATAAATTCTAAAAACCCTAAAAAACCTTAAAACCCCTTAAAACCTTAAGAAAACATAAAACCCAAAAAAAACCCTAAAACCCACTAAAAACACTGAAAAACCATTAAACATTTAAAAATGATAAAAAACTTTAAAAATACATAAAACCTGTAAAAACTCAAAAAGACCCTTAAAACCCATAAAATTCCTAAAAACACTAAAAATCCTTAACAAACCTAAAACCCATAAAAATCGTAAATATGCATGAAAATTTCCTAAAATTGTAAAAACAAAAAAATCTTTGAGAATTCAGAGGAAAATAATAAAAACCTAAAAACAAATAAAACACCTAAAAATCATAAAAACACTAAAACCCCTAAAAATCCAAAAAACCCAAAAAACCCTCAACATCCCTAAAAACCTAAAAACACATTAAAAGCCTAAAAGATCCCTTCAAACCCCTAAAACTAAAAAAACCCAAAAAATGCCCCTGAGAAAACCTTAAAAACATTAAAATACTTAAAACCACTAAAAATCCTAAAAAATGTAATAAACCCTATAAAAAACCTAAAAATACCATAAAACCCCAAAAACCCAAAAAATCATAAAACCCCAAAAAATCATAAAACCCAAAAAACATAAAACACCCTAAAAGTCACTAAAAACTCTAAAAACACTTTAAAAACCTAAAAATTTTAAAAACTCTAGATATCATTAAAGACATAAAAAACATGTAAAATCCTAAAACCCCAAAAAAAAACTAAAAACCCTAAAGGCTATAAAAACACTAAAAATCCCTAAAACCTAAAAAACTTTAAAAGTACTAAAAAATCCTTAAAATACCTAAAACATAAAAACCAAAAAAAATCTATGAAAACCCCTATGAAAATCGTAAAGAAACCTATAAATAATTAAAAACACTAAAGAGCCTAAAAATTATAAAATCCCTAAAAAAACTGAAAACATTAGAAATATCTAAAAACACTAAAATTCCTAAGTACCCATAAAAACCCAAAAACACCACTGAAAATTCAAAATTATTTTTAACCCCATAAAAAAATTAAAAACATTAAAAAACCATAAAACCCCTAAACACTCAAAAAAACCCCTAAAATCCAAAAACCCCATAAAAACCCTAAAAACATAAAAAATCCTCAAAATCCCTAAAACCATAAAAACCCAAAAATATACTTAAATTTAGCTACAAATATATAATAATGTAAAAACACATTAAAATCTGAAAACCCAAAAGAAAATCTTAAAAACCTAATAATTGTGAAAATCCCTAAAAAACCCTAAAAGCACCAAAAACCCAAAAAACACTAAAACCCATAAAAACCTAAAAACCCCATAAAACCCCTAAAACCCAATTAAAAAAATTAAAAAACCTTTAAACCACTAAAAATGTTGAAAAACTATAAAATCCTTAAAAAACTCAAAAAACGATGAACCCCCCCCCAAAACACTAAAAAACCAAAAACTCGCTAATAATCCTCAAAATCCCTAAAAACCCTAAAAACCATAAAATTTCTAAAAAAATCCATAAGAATCCCCAAAAATGTAAAACCCCAAAAAATTAGGGGGGTCTGGAATAGCCCGACCATCGCATCTTCCTTGCCCTAAAGTATGCTAAAAACCATAAAAACCCCCTAAAACCCTTAAACCCCCCCCCCCAAACCATAAAACCCAGAAAACCACATAATAACCCGAAAAAACACTTAAAACTATAAAACCCCTTTAAACCCCTAAAAATGTTTAAAACTATAAAGAACCTTAAAACCCTTAAAAACCATTAGAACCCTAAAAACATAAAAAAAATGAAAACCCCTCAAAATACCTAATATCCATAAAACCATAAAAATATGAAAAAATGATAAAATCCCCAAAAAAATAAAAAACACTAATAAAACAATTAAAAACCCAAGTAAATACATATAATTTTAAAAAAACTTCAAACCCATAAACAACCTAAAACGCTAAAAACCCAAAACTCTTATAAAATCTAAAAACCATGAAACCCCTAAAAACCTTTTAAAAACATAAAATCTAATAAAAAACCTAAAAACCCATAATAAAATACAAAATCCAATTAAATCTAAAAAAGAAAAAAATATTTCAAAAAAAACTTAAACCCCTAAAAATTAAAAAAAAACCCTAAAACAAAAAAAACCCACTAAAACCCTAAAAATCATAAAAACCCTTAAAACACTAAAAATAACTAAAGTCTATAAAAACCCATAAAAATCCAAAAAAAACTGAAAAAACATTAAACCCCTTAAATCCGTGAAAACCCCAAATAAAACCTTAAAAATTAGAAAACATTTTAAACCAAAAAAAAACAAAAAAAAATAAAAAAAACTACCCCCCAAAGTCTTTAAAACAACCTTAAATCCACTAAAACCCACTAAAATCTATAAAAACACCTAAAATTCATAAAAACCCTAAAACCCCATAAAAAATAAAAAAACCACTGAAAACTATAAAAACTCTTTCAACCCCTAAAATGTTAAAAAAAACTAAATCCTTAAAACCCAAAAAACGGAAAACCCCTTGAAAACCCAAAAAAACCACAAAACCGCCGAAACCATCAAAATCCATAAAATAATAAATAACCATAGAAATCATAAAATATTGAAAAAATCCCTAAGAACCATGAAAAACCCTAAGAAAACCATAAATACCAAAAAATATAAAACCACAAAAAACTGTAAAATCCCTAGAACACATAAAAACCCTATAACGAATATGAATTATAGAAACCCATAAAACCCATAAAACCTTTAAAAACATTAAAAACCTGAAAACCAATAAAATCTCAAAAAATAACCCAAAAAACAAAAAGATCCATAAAAACCCAAAAAAACCATTAAATTTCATAGAAACCATAGTAGCATAAAAATCCTAAAAAATACTTAAAATACCTAAAAATGTAAAAAAAATTAAAAACCCCTATGAAAACCATAAAATCTTAAAAACAATTAAGTATCTAAAAAAACCAAAATAACGCTAAATAACCTAAATAACACTAAAAACACTAAAAACCTAAAAACCGATCAAAATCCTAAAACCCCCTAAAAGTAACAAAAAACCCAAAAAATTATAAAAAGACCTTGAAAACCCAATAAACACACATAATACCATAGAAACCCAAAAACCCCCTAAAAATTATAAATTATCTAAACACCCTTTAAACCCCCAAAACATTAGAAAACTCTAAAAACCTTAAAACCCCATAAAAATAAAAAGAAAACCTAAACCCCCAAAAAACAATACAACCCCTATAAATCCTCAAATCCATTAAAACCCTAAAAACCATTAAAAATTTTAAACCCCCCCCTTAAATCCTTATAAATTTAAAAAACCATAAAAACATTGAAAAACTCTAAAAATCCTAAAAATCTAAAATACACAAAACCATTAAAAAACATAAAAATGCTATAAAACCTAAAGGCCCTAAGAACCTAAAAATCCATAAACCCATTAAAACCCCTATAAACCCATCAATACCGCCTAAAACCAATAAAAATCTAATGACCCATTATACCCTAAAACATTAAAAAACTCTAAAACTCATAAAAACAATGAAAAACTCAAAAAAAACACTAAAAACCAAAAAAACCACAAAACCCTCAAATTACCTAAAACCCCATAAAACCCAAAAAAAATCCCTAAAAATTAATAAAAACGTAAACAACCAAAAAACTCTAAAAAATTCTAATAATAACTTAAAAACTAAAAAACATGTATAGCCACTAAAACCAAAAAATGATACAAATAATTAAAACCCCAAAAACCAAAAACACCCTAAATTCCATAAGAACCCCTAAAAACTATAAAACCCAAAAATCCCAAAAATCCCCTAAAACCCACTTAAAACTCTAAAATGGTTAGAACCCAAACTAAATTAAAAAACACTGAAAAATCTTTAAAATCCTAAAAATATAAAAAACCTAAAATCCCAAAAAACCGTGAAAACCAAGAAACCCCTAAAAATGCCAAAAAAACCCTAAAATAAATAAAATCATAAAAAGATATAGAAATCTTAAAAACCCTGAAAACACTTAAATCCCTTAAAAACCTAAAAAATGATAACAACCCTAAAACACCCAAAAAAAATTAAAACAACGAGGAACCTTTAAAACCATAAAACTCATAAAACCCCTAAATACTCAGTAAAAACACTAATAACTTTTTAAACCCAAAGAAATAATAAAAAATCTAAAAACACTAGAAACCCATAAAAACTAAAAAAATACCCTAAAATACCAAAAACCACTAAAACCCTTAAAACCCCAAAATATCCCAAAATACCCAAAAAATTATAAAAATTATAAAAAAATCTATAAAAAACCTAAAATTTTAAAAAAACCCAAAAACCACTGAAAAACCCCAATGAAAACCATAAAACCCAAAAAACACTTAAAACCCCTAAAAACACTAGAAACCCTAAAAACTCCTAAAAACTATAAAATCCCTAAAGACATAGAAACCATAAAATCACTAAAATCCATAAAACCCCATAAAACCCCTAAACCCCACTAAAACCTCTAAAAACCCTTTAAATCCTTAAAAACATTAAAACCTCTATAAAACCAGAAAAACCATGAAAACTAAAAAAACGAAAAGGTAAAAAAACTATAAAACCATAATTCCCTTGAAAACCCTCAAAGTATTGGAAAACACTAAAAAACCATAAAATCCTAAAAATCCATAAAATTACCTAAAAACATAAAAACCCTAAATCCCTAAATCCCCTAAGAAATCATTAAAAAACTAAAAACACTTAAAACCCCTCAAAAACATAGAAATGATAAAAATCGTAAAACACCTAAAAATATGTTGGGTCCTGGAATTCCTAATAGAAGAAGAAGACACTTTCATCAATTTGAAAAATGAAGTAAATTAAATCAAAGAAAAGGATGGAGGAAAAAAATTAATAGAAGATGATAAATTCCAATGCAAGTGATGCCGCAAAGTGGAAATTCCATTGTGGATTTCCACTCTTCATGGTAGTTCACTGCTCCGTAAAAGCCCCGTTAACATAAACAGTTCACATAAGGGGTGGATCTGATGGTGCCTACGAATGAAATAAAGTCATTTGCAATAGGGGAGGTGATAAATTCCCTCGCAAACAATTTCACCTGAATGAAATCATTTTTTAGGAAAGGTGGGGTTTCTAGCATTCATGGATGAAAAAAGGACATATGCGAAGCCATGTAGGGATTTCGGTGACCGAAAGGATCCCCCACTGACCAAGTCATCCATGGGCTTCGGAAAAAAACATCTACAGACCACCATGGATGATTGGTTACACTAGTATCCAGTTCCACCAATTCCATATAAACAAAACCCTAATGGAAGCTAATAAGGTGTTCAAAGATAGATAAATTAAGAGACAAAATCATAGAGGAATTGATATCTCCACAAAAGATGGACTCCTTCGACAATTCCCTATAGGTAAAACCACACCACATAAAATTAATGAGGAGAAACAATAGTCAATATTTAGTCTGTGAACTCAATATACTTTGTAGGAATGCTCCCCATAAGTTTCAGAACCAATGTCCCATTTGCAATCAGGAATACCACGTAGTAAAACTCTATGAAGGAGGAAACCTTCCGGTAAAGAAAATCACAATACGGGAGGGACTCAATATAGCATAGAACTATGATATGCGGATGGAACCCAGTCCCATGTAGAAAATCACAATGTGGACTGAACCCAGGCCCGCATACTCCAATGGTATGCAGATGGGTATCTTACCCTAAAATAAGCACGCTATGCTGAGGGAACCCCATCCTGCATGAGAACATGTTATGTAGAATGGGGAATCCTAGGGTGTTGGATTCTCCGACTCATGTTATGCCCCCTTTTCGCATCACCAGCACATGTGTTGTCTCCTCTACAAACCATCATAACGGCATCATGTTAAGGTATCTTCCAAAAACACCAGATATTTATGGTAAGGTTATCAGGAACATCATCTTCACACATTTGAGTCTACATACCCATGGTAAGAGGAGTCATGTGGGTCACCCTAGAGATAAGGTGGAACCTCAAAATAACCTTATGTATAAATTCTTGTGGTAATGAGGGTTTCAAACATGGGTTGATAACATGAACCTCCCCATTCTAGGGGTTAAGGGGAGCTATTGACCTTTCCCATTGATGAGGGACAGTATTGATCATATTTCCCCTTTTAATAGAATAACATCCAGGGAACTCCTTATAAGGTAATCCTTTAGTCTTTCTTATAAGATGCAGCACTATATCTCCCCTTATACTTATCCTGGGATGTATCTATATCAGTATCCAAACATGATTATCCTAGATAAGAATTCAAGAGAGGAAACATGCACATTAAAATCCCCTCTCTCTCCCACTTTAGGCCCTAGCACCATCCATCAGTGAATGGGGGATGGTTGTGGGATCATCATATCTACTTATTCCCCTTTTTTCTCAAACTAAGCATGACTTATGTGGTCTTAGAGGTAGATGGAGATCATTAAATATTCATAGTCCCAAACATAAAATGGGCCTTCTTGACATATATAAGACCCAACCATAAACCAAATGTGAAACATCCATCTGTAAGTCCCCCCAACAACTCAAATGGACCTCCACATAAGTGTAAGTCCCAACATCTTCAGATTTATATGGATATTGATTCCAAAAAAACTGATATACATAGAAAACCTCTCTATGGTTCAAGCCTATCATTTCATCTATCTCATACATTCTTTCATTTTAACATCATTTCAAATCATCCTCACCTCATGACATTAAAATGCCTGGGGATAATGAACTACATAGGATTTGATTCCCAACCAACTAGAATACATAATAATCCCCATAAGGTCCAAAATTGATACTCAAATTCATCATTTATAGGACACATCCTGAATAAGATAATTCCCCTCAACTAGGAGAACACATGTCTTCTAGGTCCCTCAACCCACCTTGGAATATGTACCACATCAAATATTGACTAGGAACCATCCGCCTAGGTGTCCTTGCTGCAAGAAATTAAACAAAATTGTTGAGTCCTTGTCACATGACCCTAAATGTGATGAGTCCAGATAAGTGACATTGAACTACATGGGCTCTAATTCCTCTCATGAGGATAGTTAGGAATCCCATATTATTGGTTTGTTCCCAACATTCGAGTAACAATCTTTCCCCTGGATGATGATAAACTCTAGAGTTTCCCATCATGCATCTTAAAGCCAACATTGTGTGAGTGAAAGACCATGTAATATCTTACCTGTCCTTAAAAGGGAAACATTTATTAATAACCTCAAATACATACAGATATCTTCATTTATGGAGAACCTCATATGCATAAATATTATTCTGAACCCATTCATCTTTTTGATCAATCGTTCAACCTAGTGGAAGTCTGTGAACAATTTCTTATGAATGAACCCAAAATTAGTGAACATATGAACTTGGAATAAATTCATAAGAGAGTCATGTAATAGGAAATATTTCCCCTCAAAAGGGAGTTATGAGCCTGAGTTCACATCCTCTAGACCAATGCGTGTTTTCAAGTGTCTTTGTCCAGGTTACCCAATGATCATCTACCTTTGGAAAGTAGGTCCATGAATCATGAGTACAAGATTCTTTGGGTGTTTATAACTCCACAAAAAATCCAATTGGATACCATTCAGATATATTGTGACCGAAATGGATTAATTTCACAAAAACTCAAACCCCCGCAATCAATCATTGGGCACAACGACTTCTATTAGAAAAAAATGGTGAACCCAATGTGAATACTTAACCAAGTTGGTGATGTTACCTTATTGTTGGAACCTTTGATATATAAAAATATAGAGGGAAAAGTGGGATTATCAATCATATATATGGTCATTATATTCTACTTTGACGAGATTTTTATTTTCTGTACTTTCCACATATATTTTAGGAATTATTCAAGTCATTATTCAATCCAATTGAATCCTAGAAGTTCTAACAAACACGTATATCAACCACTATCCCTACCAAGTCTTCCTTGAAGCAGAGGACTCTATCACCTATCTATAATCTCCAACACTGGGTCATAAATGCATTTATTCGGGAGTACCATCAAAATAGTACTATCCCAACACTGGAGGAAGCAGGACAGGCCCTCCATTCGGTGAAAGACTACTAGTCTCCCACTCATCAGTGACCAGCAATCAAGAATCAGGTAGCTCCACTAGCTCTCTATAATTGTTTCGGGAGCCTGTCCTAGGAATGAGACAAAGAGTCCCTCCCTTATCTTAGAGAGTAATATGAAGTAGAATCCAAAAACTTTGTCCCTACTGTACAGGGGTCCCACTCAAGGTAATCTTTCAGAATACATCTCCACCAATAGTAAGAATCCTAAGTATCCTCACCCTAAGGAGGATATCGTTCCAAGGGACCATGTCGAATGAAAATGAATAAATGTCCCTCGGTATTACAACCAAGGGAGACTGTCATATAATTAAGATAAGGTCATAACCCTATTTCCTGAGGAAGATATACTACCTGAAAATATGGTGGCACACTACATACAGATGTATATCTCTACCCCCTCTTCTGAATCCCACCATGCAAAGGTGGAAAATTAAGAGCAAGTGAAAATTCCAGATAATGATCACCAAGTTCCTCAAAAATGTAGGGAATTGAATTATAGGCAGATAAAAATCCCCTACAATACGCATGAATCCCATCCTCTGAATAGGATGGAAACCAGCTATGAGTATATGTAAATTCTTATGAATTCATAACTATCCAGTAATCAAAATAAAATGAAAAACTACTGATATACATATATCCACACCAATGAATATGAATCCCACCATTCAAATATAGTAGAAGTCAAATGTGGGGAGAGTTAAATCCTTACTCCCTCATATCAAACCCATCATTCAAATACGATGGAATAAAATAAATGTAGAGTCAAATTCCTACTGATTCATATCATGCTCATCAGAAAAATATAGCAGCAAATGAGCAGACATGAATCCCTACTCACAAATATTAAGCCCATCAATCAAATAAAATAGAAACCAGAGAAAATATTTATCATATCATATCCATAAATCATGGGTAGGATCTTTCACCTACCCAAACACAAGGGAACTACCAATACCCACTAGTAAAATATGGGGGACTATAATATGAACATATTCCTTATTTGAAATTAGAATGGACATTTATCATTGTTCATGCCAAAGATGTATCTCAACATATCCTAGAAATTATGGGGGATCAGACATCAATTCTTGATAATATCCTCAAGACCTTCCAAGGTGTAATCACATAGAAGGAAATAGAAAGGAGTCAGGCCCACAACCGAATCTCCCTAGGTGGGGTGACACATCCACAAAATAAGGTTTTCACTCTGGAGTAGACCTACATCCCTGCTCTATTCCATTAGGGTCATAGTCCGTATTCCTTGAAAAATAGACAATCAGATTTGGAAAAAACACCCATTCCATCTGGGGGACATTGGACTACTAAGGTGGTTTCCCCAGGGTGGGCATATATCCTTGACAGTACTCAAGATGTTCGTCGTCATATCCTAATGAAATCACATGAACCACTTGAATAAAAACCCACATATGATGGTCGTTACCAGCAATAGGTTGACCCAGTCACCCACAACATAGTGTCCAAGGAAGTGTAAAATGAATATCACATTCATGACCCTGGTCTACTAGAAGATGGAGACCGTTATTCCATCAAAAACCTATCAAAAGAGGATCAATATCCTTCTAATCTATTACTAAATTATGGATGTGGAAATATAAGTTGTGAAGGTCCCCCCCCCCAAATATTGTTACCAGCAGCTCTGAAGGTCCTCCCTAGAGAATACACTATGGAGGCTTACTATGTGTGCAATAAATGATCGATCATGAAATCCTATCTCCGGAGAAGAGGCACAATATCCCTCATCATGGGAAGAATACTGAACAACAGGAAGTTACTTGCCTATCCATTGTCCACCCTAAGGGTCCTCCCCATGGTATACTCTACAGAAGTTATCCCTGCAATCATACATTCTGATGTGATTTTAGTCCTCTCTAAGATGTAATTTGTTGCGAAGGTCCTCCCTACATTGAAATCATGTGGAAAGAAGGTCCTCCCCTTACTGTATTCCACTATAAAGGTCCTCCATAGGGTATACACTACCAAAATTCTCCATACAATCTGACACCTAGCTGTGATGGTAGTCCTCGCCATGATGTAAGTTTCTGCAAAGGTCCTCCCCACAATGACATCACTTGTCAATAAGGTCCTCCACTTATTGTGGTCTACCCTGAAGGTCCCCCCAAGGGTATACACTGCCGAAATTCTCCCTACAGTCAGAAATCCTTCTATGATGGTAGTCCTCTCCATGATTTCATTTGTTGCGAAGGTCCTCCCCACAATGAAATCACACAACAATAAGGTCTTATACTTTCAACGGTCTTCCCTGAAGGTCTTCACTATGGTATAATCTTCCGAAATTCTCCCTACATTTGGAAATCTATCTATTATGGTAGTTCTCACCATGATGTAAGTTTCTATGAAGTTCCTCCCCACAACGATAGCATGTGAAAAGAAAGTCCTCCCCTTTCTATGGTCCACCTTGTAGGTCCCCCTCAGGGAATATGTTGTTGAAATTCTCCCTGCAGTTTGACAGCTAGCTACAATGGTATGCCTCACTATAATGGTACCAACTAGAAAGGTACTCCCCATATCCAAATCTCACATTGGAAAGAAGGTCCTCCCCTCACCTAGTCAAGCATGATAAAGCCCTCACATTATGAGGTGCTCAGAAAGATAGGGACAAGCATGTTAGATAATCTATTAGTAACCACTGGTATCCTTTCTCAACCATAAGATAGCCTTTGGCCATTCTCATTCTCTAATCCTCCTCCATACCATTCACATATCAATTTTACCCCTACTAAGCCCTCTACTTACGATGAGATCATCGAGAAGCATCCAAATTGGGTAGATCAAGTATATAAGTCTATGTTAGATGAACAAATTGATATGTTTCTTGTGAGGATACAATTATCCAGAGATGAAATACAAGTTATGTTTTTACCCAAAAACACTTCTTATATCGACATACCAAGAGAGCCATAAGATGAATGCATATATAACATTTCTCTCAATCTCTAAACAACTCTCTACCAACTAAAAACCAATTATTTCCCTATGATGGGTATGTAGACCATGTCAAAATAGTGGGAGAACATAGCCATAAAATTGTTCTATAAGATCTTATGTGTGCATGATGACCACAATCAGAGATATGGAATAAATATCTTGAACTTACCTACCTCAATGCATTGCACAAGTTGCATTGCCCTGTTGGAGAATCCCCATCTGGTGTTCATATCCTGGGATGGGGGGAGAATGGATCATTTCATTTTACCCCACATGATGTTCAGTAGAACCCATTGGAAATAGAATCATGTAATTCTATTATCCCAAGATGAAGATAAAATGAAATCCATGTTCAGGAAAGGTGGTATGCTTGTCAAGAACTGGCCATGAGTATGTCTCAAAATTTTCAGGCCCAGAGATAGAAATCCATTGAAAAACACATGAACCAGGAAACTGAGAACATTCAATAGGATTCTCACCTGATAGAATCCAATATTCAAGAATTTCTAATGTTTTTATTAGCTAATAAGTCATGCACAAAACCGACACCATATTTGGATCACAACTGAACGGGAATACGTGGTATCAATAAAGTGACAACCATAGTGGAGACCACCAAAATACAGGATGATCCCTATCCAGTAGGGATGGGGGAAATTTTAACAAAAAATCCCCTGTAAGACAAACAAATCCAGGTCAAGGGACAATAATAAGAGAACAAGAGAAACCCCATCCCATAGGGCTGAGTACATTTTTACCTCAACTACCTGCCTAGTGGAAATCGTTATTTTCCCATTTAGGGAGGAAGAAAAATAGAGATGTCCCCCATTCTGTCCCATATCTTGACTCACATCTTGTAGATAGTAGTATTACGATATTGCATAAAGGTTCCATCCGAGTCACCCTCCACCAAGAAGTCCAAATGGGATCCTGAAAAGTGAAGGAGAGGTCTCACAAATGGCATAAATAATACTCTTGTTAATTAGCATCTAGTACACCACTCACAATGAATTATGAATTAGTGACCTTTTTGGATTACAATCATTAATATCCCACCGAGAATGATTAAAATGTAGAAGATCAGGGAGAGGATGGTTCCTCTTAGAATTTGATCCACACAGAAACATAAGGTGAGATCACCTAGAATCAAAGGGTTGTTAGGGACTTGGGTATTCCCCTAATTAATCATTCATAGACTCCTCTATGAATATGTCATAATGAGAAGAACAAAATCAAGGCCGCATATAAAACACCTCCACCTCCTAATGAGAATGATACCCTTTCATTTGAGGATATATTCACTCTATAAGAGGATGGAATGAAATATTTAAGGCAAATAAACACTGAGTTTCTCTAAGGAAGTCATCCAATCAAATATGGTCCATTGGAAGTACCTCAACGTACACTTCCAGTAGGTCTTCCTCATCCACAAGGGTTTATCCTGGAAAATGAAGCAATGCTTGGATGTTCATCCAAATCAATTCCAAGACCGTTAGTCTACCTAAGTGAGATCCTATAAGGATAACAAGACATCCCTCTATTAAGAAAGAAATTATAACAAGTATATTGAAATCCCCCAATGATTCCTCAGGCCGGGTATCCTCCTCAACTACCAGTAGAAAAGACATGTTCATGATTCCCCCATTCTATGACCACCCATCCATTGGTTGAACATGACATGAATCAAGGACTCATTAATACCATAAAGTCATTTCCAAATTTATTAGATTCCATGTACATGTTTTTCACTTCAATACAATCGGAATAGAAACCTTACCCCGATTGGGTGAGAAACACTCTTCTGCCACCAAGTTTTGGGAATCATGTGTTCCCAATATTCAATGGCCTAGGTGACCCAGGACAATATCTAATGAAATATGATTCTTACTTTGATCCCATGATGGTAACCGTGGAAAAAAAGAATTGGTGAAACTCATATTGTTCATGTAAACCCAACCATGGTCATCCTTTTTATGGTATACCGGTTTTCCATCTCATTTGATAACAGGATGAGAGGATATCTGAAGGTAGTTCTATTTCCAGTTTAGCTCAATGATACCAAAGAAAACAGCCAGTGACATCATGAAAAGTAAATAGTGGTAGAATGAAAGATTCTTAGACTTCATTTATATATATAAAGGCCTGACCTACTCTTTGATCCATCCTCTCCACCAATATAAGATGTTTATTATGTGCTTCAATAACATCCATGATGAGCTATGGACACCACTCATTATAGTTAAATATATAAGTGGGTGTCTGGATTTCTTTACCATTGAACAAAGAACATAAGACTTCTTAAAATGGACTATCTTCAACTCTCAGGAAGCCCCATCATCCATAAGAAAACGAGTGGGTAGTGCGGAAGAAGCTCAGGCTATGATTAGTCCACCCCCTGCACCGGTTACAGCTCTAATGCCTACACTGAATCGTGCAGGGCCCTGGGACGCCAACATCCACCCCTAACTAGACAATATGGGTGTAGGGGACCTATGATAAATCAATTATATTAATGAACGAATAAATTATACTCGTTCTGAGATGACCAAGCTTGTGGTTATTTTATAGCTGCTATGAAATGAAACTTGCTCCATCTACCAGAGATACAGAGGGCTGATGAAGTCAGTCCTGATGACCGGTCATATTATTGTCTCTTTCACTGGATACTGGGAAAAAAATATTTAGGAATGTTTCATTTTCAAGGGCCTCATGAAAATAATAAAAGACTCTTGGAAAGTCATGTTGGTACCACAACCAGCACAAGTGGCATATGTTCCCACCACCGGCCCTGATGAAGGAGAATAGTGGAAAAGAGTTTTTAGAAAAAGAGAACATATGTTAGATAGTTGGATAACTTGGAAAAAAATCAACTCATATAATATAATACTTCTAGTGTAGTAGAAGCAACCGAATGTGCCCCCAAAAGCTTCTAATGAATAAAAACCAACATCCTCGACCCGACAATACTCCAATAGTCGATCATCCAAAAAGAAGTTTGAACAAAAAGAGAGAGAGAAAACTCAAGGAGAAGAACCCACACCAAAGACAAAGTTGTATTTGACACTCCTAGATTTTATTCCATCATATCTGAAGAGATATGCACCACCCCTCCAAATGGATCCACCAAAATTAGTCAATTAAGAATAATCATCATCAGATGAGGAACTAGTCATCAGCTCCACTAATGTCATTCATATAATGAATCTCTTCTCAGATGAAGATTATGGTCATTAAACCATGTTCCACAAACCCAATCAGAGAGTAGAAGGAATAATCCATGGGGTTCGATGATACCCAAGATTACCACATCATGTTAGAAACAAAATTTCTAGCTACACCCCTTCTTAAACCATCAATGTTTCAGAAACTCATAGAAGAGCCCTTCAGAGGACACAACAGGAATAGAAAAATTCCACTTCTCCTACCAGATGAAACTCTGTACCAATCATCATAGAATATCCATTATAAGATGACAATATTTCTAATCACCCATGGTGAGTATGTAGACCTACCTAGAAAAACCCAAAAAGCATAGAAGCATCTCCAACTCCTATCCTGAGTGCTGACCCATCTTCATCTAATGTTCAAACCTCTAATGTAACGATGAAAGATCATCGCCATGCTAGGAATAACTAGCCTTTAGATTAGAAATATTAAATCTTGATGTATTTATCCTCAGTACCATCCATGTTATCAATCTAAGATACCATAAATCTGTCAACAGATCTCATGGAAGTACTCGTAAAAGCTTTACTAATCCCTGAGGAGTTTGAACTCGAAGTGGAAGCCACTAAATTATATTTGAAAGAGGCCAATAATATATAATTAAACTCTATTATATCATTCATGGATTAATATGGAGACGTTAATGTGTAGGGAAAAATCAGTCCCTTGTATGTGTCTGGCACGATAAATGGTTTTGATATCGAAAAAGTATTTTGTGATAATGGTTATGGAT
This sequence comes from Viscum album, assembly GCA_963277665.1. Lineage (NCBI taxonomy): Eukaryota > Viridiplantae > Streptophyta > Magnoliopsida > Santalales > Viscaceae > Viscum > Viscum album. The sequence continues at coordinate 1,961,047,684 of OY728127.1, forward strand.
TTAATCTCATCCCACTACAGACACTTCAACGACTAGGCTGCAATGATGATAACCTAACATCTCGCACCAAAACCATATTGGGACATGAAAAAATGAGCACAAACCTTCAAGACAAATCAATCGTAAAAATTAGTTTGGAGACCACATAATTGACTTAGAATTTCTTGTGGTTCGGAAAAACACGACCTTCAACTTTTCCTAGGAACACCTCGGTTTCATTTACATGAAGAAGTTCCTTCATCCTACCACCAATACACCAAAATATTGTACAAATGGACAAAATGTGATGTTTTACACTGATAAGGCCCCATTTGGATCATGTGAGTCACACTATATCGATGCAGGATTCTATGAGCCGAAAGGGAAGTGACCCTTGGTCGATGGTATTGATTGGGTCACTGCCCCAAATGGTTTATAGATTTTTTCATCTAACTCCTTAAAATAGATCGGTGAAGAATAAATACTACCCATCAATGGGGTTGGGTGTATGAGTTCTTTTTCAAATGTGTATTCAACAATCTTCATGATATCAGGCATGGACACCGAGCCCAACAACATTAGAAAATATGATGACCATAAAGATAATGATGAATGATTGAATGGAAACTCCCTCAATCCATCCTCAGATCTCTAGGATACCCACCCCTAAATAATTGAGGTAGAGGAAGAATAATATATCTCTTCATATCTCACTTTTTCCTCTCTATAAAATTTCCCTATGTTATGTTATTTAAAAGGAGTTGCATCAACTCCCAAATAGCAAAATATAAACTCATCTATCAATTATGAAGAGTTTGACTCATTAATTATTTCTCCATTGTATTGAGAGGAAGAAGATTAATTGGATGAATAATGGGAGGAGGAGGAACTTAGGGATGACCTTACAACATTCTAGGAGGGTTTCTCCAACACCATTTATGAACTCATGGAAATAAACCTGGGCACCAAAGATGACCTATGACCCACTATAATTAGATCAACCATGTCTTCTGAAGAACAAGAGGTATATACCGCTTTCCTAAGAAAAAATCGAGACATTTTTTCTTGTAACTAAAAATAAATTCCTTTACTTGATCCTAAGGTGGGAACTCACAACTTGGGCCTTCCAGAATATCATCATGGCTATAAGAAATCCACCAAGAGGATGCACCTTCCAAATGATTTCAAAATAGAGGCTGAATTTAAGAAGATCATGAGAGATGAATTCATTCGAGAGGTCCAATATCTCATATGGTTTTCCAGTTCCATCCCCATCAAAAATAAGAAGGGAAAAATTATAGTCTACGTCGATTTTAGGGATCTCAATCAGTTCTGTTTGAAAGATGGCTTCCCAGTCCCGATTACAGAACTCCGGATTGATGAAATGGATGTATATCAGGATCTCTCCTTCATAGATGACTATTCAAGATATTATAAAATCTAAATGGCTCATGAATATGAATATGCCACCACATTTAGTTCCCCTAGGTAGTATGTTTTATAGAGTAATGACATTTTGTTTGAAAAATATTAGTGCTACATATCAATGTGTCATGCATCGCATCATCAAACCCTTCTAGGGAAAGTTCATTGAATAAAATTTTGATGAACTGGTAGTGATGTCACAAAAATTCTTAGACAAATTGGAAAATCATGAAATCAACATCCAAAAATTTATACAACATTTTCTAAAAATAATCCCATTGAAATGTGATTTCAGTGTTATCTTGGGGAAATTCCTCTACTTCATCACATGCCATCATGGCATCGAAGACTACCCCGAGAAGATGAATTTTATCCTTGAATTTCCACCCCTTACAACCTTAGTGAGTTGAGAGGACTTCAAGGACATCTAGACTAAATTTTTTTCTTTATAAAAAACCTTATAGGAAAATTTCTTCCCTTCACCATATTGATAAAAAAGGGTGAATATAAATGCAATGATGATTGTTAAGAAGCATCCAAATATCTCAAGAGGTACCTCTTAAGTCCAACAGTTCTAATAATTCCCATTGAAAGAAGACCAATCATCTTATATATGACTACCTTGGAGCAATCCTTATGTGCCTTCCTTACACAAAGGAATGATGTCAGTAGTAAAAACAAACTTTATTATCTCATTTGAGCCATGATTGTCATTGAGAATCATTACTAAAATATAGAAAAGAACTATCTAGCATCAATATTCAATGTCTAGAAGTTATGGAACTATTTTCATCACCACGAGGTCCACTTGGTATCACATATCAACCCACTCAAGAATTTTATTAGTTGTCCAATGTTAATGGGACATATATCATAGTGGGAATTCATCCAATAGGAGTTTCACATATGGTTTGTACATTAGAAAGCTACAAAAGGCCAAGAATTAGAATAATTAATATAAGAAAAACTTTGGTAAAAATGACTTCATCTGACATTGAATTGCCCAATGAAGAGGTTTTATCTGTTTAAGAGGACCCCCAAACGAGGGAGATGCATTTCGATGGTGCATCTAGAAGGCTGATAAAAAAAGATAGAAGGCCCCAAGATCAAAAAAGTGGGTCTTGGAGTCATACTAATATATAAAAAAAAGAAGTCCTCCCCCAATCCTTCCTACTATTAGAGGGGTGCACAAATCCTGAAGAATAATATTAGGCTCTCATTTTAGGGTTAGTGTTGGCACTACAAGAACAAGTAAAACACTTGAAGATAAAAGGTGACTCAGAACTAGTCATCAATAAATTCAATGGCGATTATTCTATCAAAAAGGAAGATATAATTCCTTTATTAGACCATGTAAGAGTGTTAATGGAAGAATTTACTTTAGATATGACATTAACTCATGTCCCCTGGTCACAAAATTCACAGGCATATACATTAAAAAATTCAACCAAAAATTCAACTGACCCACACCTGGATGAAATGATCATCAGAATTTCTCATCATTGAATGGTATAATCATTTTTTCATTCCATAATTGATTAAATTGATGAGATTAGTCTCTTCCCTAGGTCATATGGTTCAACCACTAGATATATGATACCCAATGTGGATTACCTTGTTAAGGGAGAACACCCACTAGATAGAGATATAAGGAAGAAAATATGGACACAATAAATCAACTTTGTTCTATAAGATAGTACAAATCAAAAAAAAATTCTCTATAAGTGGGGCCTTGATGGGGTCCTTCTCAGGTGCATTGATGGAGAAGAGACCGATGCTGTCATGAATGAATTGAAAAATGGAGCATGTGGTGCACATCAATTAGGATCCAATATCTCTCATCAAATTAGAAGGCTTGGATACTACTAGCCTACTGTGATTTAGGATATCACTATATTCACCAAGTGTCATTCCTTTAAAGTTCATGCCAATTTCATCCACCAACCTGTGGGGTTATTTCACACATCCAAGTACTCATGAAAATTTTCCATATGGTTAATGGACTTCATAGGACTATATCATACTACTAAAACCAATAAATTCAAGTATATTATCATAGAAACCCTCTTCTTTTCCAAATGGGTAGATGTTTTACCCCTTAAAAAAGTTGAGGCACGAAACGTTGTCATATTTTTGAAATCCAATATCATCACTAGATTTGGTTTCCACATTAAATAATGATAATCAATGACACTAATTCTTACTCTTTTGAAATGGTGAAACTTTATTAAATGAATGATATCAAGACTAAATATTCATACCGCTATCATGCAGTAGTCAATTGAAAAATAGAGGCCTTCAATAAGATCGTATCCAATATACTCCAAAAGATGGTAGAAAATACATGAAATCATTATCATACAAGTTCCTTGTTACTCTATGACCTTATAGGACCATGAACCGCACCACCACTCAGGAAACCCCAAACTCATTATTATGCAGGACATAGGCGGTTCTACCCATATCATTTCAATTTTCATCACTCTGTTTGGCCATCTGTCATCAATTATACATAGATGTGAAACCCTATAAATGATTGGATAAACATGATAGACTCGATGAAAAGAGATTTCTGACCTTGCACGATTTGGTGGTTCAACAAAACTTGATTGCATGATCCTTTAATAAGAAGGCTCACCTCTAGTCTTTCCACGAAGGAGAAATGGTAATTGTCCTTAGAACCCTGATGATAATCAGAAATAAACCTCTTAAATTGGAACCAAAATGGAAGGGATTATATGTAATTCATAAGTTATACTCTAATGGATCATATTCCTTGATTTAAATGGATGGAAAACTGACCAAATATCCAACCAATGCAAGGTTCTAGAAGAAATATTTCATGTAGATAAATGATCCAATGTCATAATCACATGACGTTAAACTATAGGATGAAAATTCATTGTTTTACGACATTAAACTTAAAATAATGAATGTCCATACTGAAATACGTTAAAATGCATGGCATCTATTATCCTAAATACATGACATTAAACTTTATAGAGATCAGTGTTCCAATTAATGATTTCTCACACATGAGTTGGATCTGTGTGGGAGAAAAGATGAAATGCCCATGTTCCTATGTGAGAGTCAGATCAACATGAGAACTATCTTTCTCTAGAACTATGTGTAGCGTGATTATCATTTCGGTGAGATATGTAGTGACACCTAGAACATGTGTTTTGGGCCCAACCACCAATAAAAAATTCCCCCTCCATGAATATGGACCAAATATATGTAGGGATATTAGTTCATATAACTACGTACAAATTGATTCTCATTTTTCAATGAGATAAGTAGGGATGCCTTGATCCTATATCTAGGTCCATCTACCAGATGATACTAAATTTATATCTTTTACAATTAATTTTCTTGGTATGGTGTAATAACCGTTTCTATTCTTAGTTTCTCACACTGAGTATAGCTCACATGATCTTTGGAATTGGGGTATGGGAATCCCCCATAAAAACAAAGAGTAAAGGTACATGATAGGCCCTTAAACTCAATGTAATGGTTAAAAATTTCCCCTCCCTATGCACGAGTCTACCCAGAATAGGGAAAATACTTATAAAACTAAATGTATCTTGATTCCTGTCCTTGTAGGATACATAGTGACACCTAGATTCTACAATCAGGTCTATTAGCCTTAAAAAATAAATAATAAAAAATAATGCTCTTTATTTGTGTACAGGACAATGCTGTGTTGGTATTTTTCTTTAGAATTAAGTGTGGATTGATTCATCCCCTTTTGGGATATATAATGATTCTTGGATTCTACATCTTGGTCCCACATCCCAAAAAAACAAAATAATAATAATAAAATGCCCCTTTCATGCTTTTGGGTCAGAATTGGACAGGGAAGTTCATAGAACTACATCCAGAATTATTTTTATCCCAACAAAAGTTGTAGTGACACCCAGATCTCCAAATCTAAGCCCAGATATGACAAAAGACCAAAAGTAAAATTCCACTGTCCTTTGTTATGTTGCCCCCATGTGGAGGGATAATCTTTTCTCATGCCTTGTTTCTCACACCGAGCATAGATCACATGGGCATTAGAGTCTCAACAAGGGATTCCAAACATGTTCAAGGAATATCAATACACAGTGGGGTGTCCATGGTTAGGTAAAAAATCCCAAAAATCCATTTCATTTATTTCTCCTTCACAATGGGAATCCTATTTACTTATCGTACAATGTTAAACTAAATGGTCTGTTAATAACTTTGTGTGGCTAGATACTGAGTATAACGAGATAAGTAGTGACTCCTTGAAATTTTTCCAAGTAACTTTTTTACAAAATAAAAAAATCCCCATATCCTATACATAAATACAGATTTATACTGAATATTTCAAAGACTAGATCCCACAATAGAGACCTATTAAGGAGTAAAAGTTCTCATCACTACATAACAGTCAAATCTAAGTAGGGAAGTCCATACTTACCGACTAATCATAGTATGGAAATTTATTTTGTAATTGGAAACACCCTTTACATACATCAAACTCCATGCTTTAGGAAATTTTGGATCTTCATAAACCTCCTCGACCATCAGAAATGGATGTTCAATGTCCTAAGGAAACCATTGTTTGAGTAAGTATAATATGCCCCGGTGGCTCTGCATAAGTTTCCCATGAAAAAATCCTGTCAACCAAAGGGAAATTCATCCCTTTGAGAGGCTTTTACTACCTCTGTATTCCCTAATGGATTCCATGCCTCATATAAGTTTTCATGATCCGATATTTCCTAAAAATGTGGTCTAAATTCCCCCCCCCCCCCTCATGTTTACAGTATGTTAGAATAACCCAACCTGATTATACCCAACTTACTCGTAGTTTCTTAGAAAATTCATCCCTGCAACATGACACTAAATTGTTCTTCCATTTTACTCACTGTATGAAATTAAATTGGATGGCCCAATGACCAAATTCTACCCCAAAATTAAATTCTCTCCCCCCATGTGTTTGGATTAGACCTATATAGGAATTTTTTCACTAATAACTACGAATGGATTGATTCCTGTATATGTAAGATATGTAGTGATTCCCAGCTCTCTAAATCAGGGTCCAACTATATTAATGGATTAAAATTTTCCTCTTCCCTGTGTACAAATCAGATCCACATAAAGAGATGTCTTAGAACTACATATTTCTTGATTATATCCCATGAAAGATATATAGTGATGCTCATTCATTCATCCTAGTCTGACCACTCCAAAAGTGAAATATTCCCCCTGTGTATGTACTAGATCTATACAGGGTTCTTTCTATATAAAACTATGTCTATCTTGATTCCCATCATATGGTAAATCTAGTGATTCCCAGATCTTATGACCTGAGCCCAGCTATGGAACAAATAAAAATGTCTCCTCTTATGTAGGAAAACTATGTCAAAGTATGGAACACCCAAATATGCCCTATTTGCAGGATCATTTCAAGAATAATCCCTTTGCCCCTATTTCACATTGGTTCATCTATGTCTTTATTGCATGAGGATAAACATCATTGCATCCAAGTCCTCACCGCATGAAATTAAAATAAAAGGTATCTCAAGAACTACATGCTTCTTGGCTCCTATATTCAAAGGATATATAGTGGAACCCGAATATTTAAACCTAGGTCCAGTTTTAAAAAAGAAATCAAAATTCCCCCTCCCTACATATGGCTCAGATTTACATAGGGAATTCCCAACTCCATGGGTAATCACGATTGTAATGTTTCTAATATGTTAAGACACATCCTATCCATTTATCAAAATTCGTTGTGGAGAAATTTTACATCTCAAAATTCCTACCCGACCATTGGAAATGGAATATTAGTATCCTAAGGAATCCTTTGTTTGACTATGCACAATATTCCTCAGTGACTCTGTAATGGCTTCCCATAAAAATGCCCGATCAACCAATGGAAAATTTTCCCTTTAGAGATGATTTTCCTATTTTTGTATACCCAAATGGATTTCATACCATGTATCATTTCTCCAAATCTGAGAACCCCTAGAATTATGGATTACTCTCTCCTCCCTCCTAACATTTCAAGCATGTCAGAAAATCTCAACCTGGTAATACTCTAGTTAATTAGGGATTCAATATCAATTTCCTAATCACATGACTTTAAAACTGCATGATTCCCAAGATTCATCCTTAGTATCATTGAAAGCATGGAAAATTATCTCCTATTGACCGATCAAGGTTCTGGTGCTCTGCTAATGTGTATAGTAACACTAGAGTCGAATCCTCAGCCATGATACTTTTTAATAGTCAATTATTTTTAGCTGATTGAATTCTGATTGGAGAGGTTTGTTTGTAGAGCTTTTGAAATTATTTATTGATTAATATTGATTTAACAATTTGATAAATTTTGGGGTGAGGTCATCATTAGGTAGTTAATCTTTTGATATCCTTGATCCTGGATTTATATTGCACTAAATTAGCACCCATGTCACAAGTTGACGTTGATTGGAATTCGTAAGGTTTAAGGCCTTAATCCAAGACTTAACATAACTAAGATTCTAATCAAAATCAATAATTGATTGTGGTAGTGTATTTATGGTTCTAATAATCCATGTAGTCCATACGTCAAAAAAAACAAGTCATTAATCCATGACATGTTAAGTCCAAACATACACAATGTTAATTCAAAGAATAATCATTGAGAAAAAGCTCTCAAATACTTAACATCTCTAAATTATGAATCAAAAAAATGGTAGATTTACTCATCCATTAATATGGTTATTAATATGGTAATATATTATTATGGTTATGAATTATAAATAGAATAAAAAGAACGAGATAAGAAAAGAGTGGTGCGTTGAACACACATGATCATTGAAGATAGTTAAAAAAATGACTTTCGATTGAATGAGGAAGCAAGAGAAGGGAAATAGTTTTAACTTGATTTAAAATATTTTATGAACATTAATATTAAACTAAAAAAGGTGGATAATAATAAGAGATATTGAAAAAGAAACTTTCATTAAAATAGAATTACAAAGACAAACACTTGTGAAATTACAAACGAAGAAAACTGCAAAAGTAAATTAAAACAAAGAGAGGAGGAAAGGTCTCTTACTGAAAACATGAGTATGAAAGGTCTCCCAAGACATTATAAAGGCCTTGTATGTTCCAATAAATGCTCTCTCTTCTGAAATGTAAACTCTTTTGAAAGAATATAAGGGGATGTATTTATAGCCCATGGTGGTGGACTGTTTTCATTCCCAAACTACCCCTCCACTTGGCTCCATGATTTGGACATCCAGAAATGCGAATCTCGAGATATATCCTTATTAAAAGTTGTAGATAATAATTCTGGCCAAATAATATCCAAAGTTTGAGGCATTTTGACTTATGGGGCCAATGATATGGCAGTTTTATTAAACAATGTTAATCTGTCCATTTCAATCCATTCCTTTTAGAAGGCCGAAATTGGAATGGGTTTATTAATGGGAATATGCCATCAAATCTGAAAAGATTCTTCCAAAAATTCAGACATATATACCTCATATTTCACACTTCAAAATATCATCTTGATGTGATGATTACATCATGAAATATGTCATGAAAAGTGTCCAGATATTAATTTCTGACCAAAATGGTGGGCTGGACTTAAAAGCATCAGTTGGGACCCTTGTTCGTGTATATGGAGCTTATAATTTTTATCCATGATTATTTTGTATAATTAAGAACATATGGTGGATTTTCATAAAATTTTGGATTCAGGATTTAGACCAGTAACTCAATCGTCATGGATGATCCAGTTTCTTCACAGTTTCATTGGGTCTTCTTGTGTGGGACCATATGGATATCCAAAGGGACAATTTGGCCATTGGTTCCTTCTAATTAAATGTTGGAATTTGAGTAAGGAATCCTAAAAAACAAGAATAATGCAATTTGGATAAGTATGGTGAGATTTATTATTAAAACATTAAACATACTTGAATCTGGATGAATTCAAATAGTGCTCAAAAATTATAATTAATATTTAAACACTAATATTTCAGAAAAATTATGCAGATTTTATATATAATTAGTAATGGGAGTATATAAAAATTTATTAAAATATTAATAACACCAACTAACCCAAACTTAGTCTTGTGTGTGTCCTCATGTTAAAAAAATATAAAAAATATAATAATATCTTTTTCACTCACCAACAAATATTAAAATTTTGTTTTCCCCACTCAGGGGAGATTTAGACAATTTCACTCATCTATATTGAATTACACCAAAATTTGTTATAGAAACAATGTTCCAAAAACAATTCATTCTTTCATTCTCAAATTTAGAAATGGAAAATGGTGCACACAAAACTTACTCCTCTCAAGATGGTAAAATTAATTTATGGAGCTTCACCCATTCACCAACCAAAATTGTAAATCATAGAGTTTGTAAGAGATATAAGATTATAGTCCCTCTGACAAAGTGAACAAGAATCAAGAGGTCTTTTAATGGGTTTTTTGTGTCTATGGGATTTAGGAATTTAATGTCCAATAGAGAAAATAAGAGGGGTAAAACACCAACATGGGTAAAACAATGCACAATTTTTTTGAAATGATACATGGAAGGAAATGGAAACACATATCTACGAGGGAATGAAAATTTTAATTAATACAAAAAATAGGAAGGAAATTTAAATTGGATGAGAAGATAAAATATTTAAAAACCATGAAACTTCTCCTAATGAAACAGGTGTTCATTTTTTTTCTTTTTTTTTGTATTTTTTCAAATGATGAACTTGAAATAGTTCTCACACTCATCTACCAACCCATGATTGATCTCCTCACGAAACTAATTGTAATAGTTATAAAAAGACAAAATGTTTAGGAAGAGTGATTTTTGACCCACCCAAGACACAAACCATTATTATTTTCATTTTTTATATTTTTTTTTGGATTTTTTTGATTTTTTTGAACACTTTTGAATATCATTTATACAAGATAAACTTATATACATTCCCAAACCGCACTGAAGAACAAAATCTCCCCATAATTAAATTGATTGTTTCCCTCAAGCATATGATAAAATGGTAAAAATCAACAAAAGGGTACCCAAAATGAAATCCATCCCCCCCACACTGAAATTTCAAAAACTTATGCAGTGAAAATCCAAGTTGATATTGGGTTGGATAATGTATTGGGCTTGTAATGTGGATATAAAAGAAAAGTTTTTCATAGGATTGAAGGGGAATTCAAAGGAGGATTAATGTGTGGTTAATGGGAGGCTATTTGGCTATTGTGATTCTCATGTGGTTCAGAAAATGCCTCTATCATATTAATGTACACTAAAGTAGGAAATTCAGCTTGAAAGTCCAGAAAATCAAGACTCACAAATGTTGTTGAAAAACACACATTTTGAAAATATGTTCATAGGTGACCTTGTCATGAAATATAATTTTGTTCCTCATGTGTGGGGAAAATAATTTTCCAAATAATAAATTTATCATTCTAATTTTTTTGATTTTGGCACAAAATTATTTATCCAAATCTATGAAGAAAACAATTCATTTTTGAGATGAAACCATGTCTTTTGACTCCCCAAAATGGTTGGAAAATATTTAAAAATTGGAAGGTCAGTAAGCATGAATCTTTATTTTTCATATTATTTTTTAAATTATTTTTTTTAGTTTTTTATAAAGTCACACCCACACAAAAGACAAAGAGTGAATAAAATAGTGTGATGAGGAAAGTGGTAAAAAACATAATGAGAATGAGGGAGGAAGATGAAGAAAGAGAGAGAGAGATAAAGTAGTAAAAGGGAAATAGGGGCCCCCTGGTTTGGATTTGGTGGGTTGTCATCTCAATCTAGTGGTGGTTCAACTATAGAAGTTGGGGATCTGATGGAAGTCTATGTGGTTCTAGGATTGTGGGATGTTACCTGAAAAAGATAATTCATTATTCATCTAATGAAAAACTAAAACTAAATTAAAATTTAATAAAATTAAAAGAAAACATGGGTTTTATCCCAAGAAGCACTGTATTTATTTATCTACAGCTAGACCGTTGAAATGGACTACCCATATTCTAACGGTGGTCATCGTATTTTCTCAACTCTTGTGTGCTTCCAAAAAAACTTTTTCTTTGGGAGGCCTAATGATTCATTGGATAATATCATCCCTTCCTTATTGTTTCACTTGTAATTCAACAAGAGTGTAAAATGAATATGACTATCCTCCCTTTGTTCTTCAATGTGAGGAATGATTTTATAAACAAAGTGATGGTTTTTTATGCTTGGAAATTCAGGAAGATGTCTCAATTATGATAGTTCATTTTTGTAAGGTTCGGATAACACAAAACTACAGTATGAGATCCCAATTGTTTTTGACTCATTTATTTCATCACTTACCAATTTAGAGTAATGAGGATTAATAAATTCATAAGGCTCAATAAGTTTTTCAAAATCCTTTATATCATTTTTTTCTAAATAATGGTCAATTTCAATATCAGAAGTTATCACTTTAATAATTATGGAACTAATCGCACAACCTTTACTCCCATCGGGACAGTATAAACACATTTGTTTTGGGTTCACCTCATATGTAACAAATTTTCAGAATCATGGATATAAAATGATGAATGTTGGATAATCAGATTTGAATAAAAAATGGACATGCTTGTTCATTTTCCCCATTACCATCAAAGATGGAGCAGTAGATTCTAGAGGTGATATGGGATTCCAAAGAGTTTTCAGGATCCTTTAGATAAATGGAGTTTGCATTTGTAATGTCAACATCAACTTCTCTATTTATGACTTGGTTAATGAGTATGCAATATTCAAAAACTCATATATCAGTATAAAATGAAGAAAATGATGGATTGGGATTCAACACACTCTCAAAGATACTTTTGGAAGCATGGATAGAGAATATAGATTGATTCTCTGTTGGGTGTCACATGGATTGAAAAATATTGAACTTGACTAGTTTTTCAGCAAATTCCCTAGATACGATGACAGCTTGGACATCAATCTTGGTTCTATATTTCATAAGTAAAGGACTTCCTAGAATTAGAGGAGATAAAGAAGAGTTTGTCTCACCATCCATGTCATGTAAATAGAAGTCAGCTGGGAAGATAAGATCATTGACTCAGATAAGGACATCCTTGATTATTCATTTAGGACTAGTATGGATTTTATTGGCTAACTTAATGACAACACCCATTGGATGTAAGGTACCAAGACCAAGGTTGGAGAATATTAATTTGGGCAGGACATTAATTTAGGATCCTAGGTCTATGAGTGTGTCATCGAAGTTGGAATTTCTAATTTGGCATAGACCATAAAGGTCCCGGGATCATTTCACTTTATGGGGATATACTGCTGGGTGGAAACATTTTTGAAAGTCCTAAGATTCCTCTTATGGGTACATAACTCCTTGAGAAACTTGGCATACTTAGGGATTTGTTTTATGGAATCTTAGAGGGGAATGTTGACTTCAACATGTCTAAACATGTCAACCAATTCTGAATCGGGTTCAAAGGACTTATTTTCCTTAGAAACGTCTTGAGGAAAAGGAATTGGATTCCTATGTGGAATGGAAGGAGGTGAGGGAATGGCTATAGATTCCTTTTCAAGTTTCTTTTCCTTTCCAATTTCTAGGTTAAAATTCAAAGGGGGTTGGAGGAATTATCTTGAGGCATATCAAATTTCCTTCCCAATTTAAGTGAAATTGCACTTACATTACCCTTGGGGTTGGGTAATGGTTGAGCAGGGATTTGGGAAGAATTTGATTGTTGTTGTTGGCTCAAGTGGGATGCAAGTTGACCAATTTGTGTTTCAATGTTCTTGAGCCTAGAACAGGTGAAGGAAGAATGATCTTACACTGCACTTTCCTATGGTTTCTTAGAAGAATAGGCTTGTCTTGAATTGGGATTACCTTGATTTTGGTTCTTGGGAAAGTGATTTTATTTTTTTGGGAATTGAGAAGGATCTCTTGGATAGTGGAATCTAGGAAGAGGAAGAGGAGGATTGATCCTTTGAGGTTGAGGGAAAAAAGGTAAGGTTGTTGGAAGTAACCAACACCTTTACCATATTGGAATTGGTTTGGGTTTTGATGAGGGTATTGAAGGGGCTGAGAAATGGGATTCCCATATCTCAAGATTGGGTTATATGTAGAAGAGAAGGGCTCAGAATTGGGTTGGTTGATGTTTATAACAATATGACCTGACTGTTGAGGGTTGGGGTTCTGCTGAGAAAATGCTACATTGAGCTTCATTGGTCTGGATGAATCAAAGGGATCATATTGAAGTTGTGGACATGTTTCCATTATATGGGATAAGGAGATACAAATTCCACAGTTCTTGATAGGTCCAGGGAACAAATATTGTTGAGAAGATGAGGTTGGGGCTTTGGATGTCACAACATGTTGTCGCACAAGACATGTAAGTCCACTCATCCACTCAGACATCTTGTTCAGCTCTATAGATTGATTATCTTGGACTTGTTGTACTTGATCATGTGCTTGAGTATGGAATTGTTGTGTGGTTTCAGCCATGTTGGTTATGAGATCTCTTGCAGCTGCAGGAGTTTTATCAACTAGAGCACCATTACTTGCGGCATCAATGAGAGTTCTCTCCATAGCCAATAACCGCTCATAGAAGTATTGGATAAAAATTTGGTTATGGATTTGGTGGAGTGGGTAGGTTGCAACAAACTTTTTGAACCTCTCCAAGTACTCATGGAGTGATTTATTTTGGAATTGAAAGATACTGGTTATTTCCTTTTGGATAGAAGTAGTACGAGAAGCATGAAAGAATTTCTCTAAATAGCGTCTCTGCATATAATTCCATGTGGTTATGGAACCAGGATGGAGATAGTAGAGCCATGACTTGGTGAAGTTAGCTAAGGAAAAAGGTAATTCTCAATGTTTAATTTGTTCCTTAGAAACCCGTTGAGGCTTCATGGTAGTGCACACCACTTGGAAATATTTAAGATGAAGATGTTGATCTTCACCGGCTAGCCCATGGAAAAGAGAAAGAAGATGAATCAAACCATATTTGAGTCAAAGTCCTCCTATATGTTTGGATATTGAATACCCAGAGGCTGGTAATTCATATCAGGGGTAACAAGTTTTTAAGTGTTTGTTCCCTGGGATAGTCCATATTTAATTAAATTGGTTGGACAAGGACTGGTTTTTGAATGAGTTTATTATCTCTTATGTTCCTCCTAAGTTGGAGAAGTGTTCACTCAATTTCAGGGTCAAAAAAATTAGAGGGATTGTTTGGGAGGCTAGAAATCATTTAGAGAGATGCTGGAAGAAAGAGGAAGATGGGGTTTTCTTTGTGTTTTTTCAGTTTATGATTTTTATGAGAATGTGGGTTTTTCTTTGTGGTTTTTTTCAAATTTTCAATTTTTTTTTGTTTTTTTCAATAACAAGATACTAATGAATACATAAAGCACCATACCATACAACATATCCATTTGAAATCATGGATAATTGTCGTCTATTGACCATTCAAGGTTCCTATGCTCTGCTAATGTGTATAGCAGCACTCGGGTTGATTCCTTGATGTTGATACTTTTTAATAGTCTATTGTTTTTAGTTGATTGTATTTTCATTGGAGAAGTTTGTTTGCAGTGATTTTGAAATTATTGATTGATTATGATTGATTTAAAAAATTGATAAATATTGTGGTGAGGTCATCATTTTTTAGTTAAGATTGTGATATCCTTGAGCCTTGCTTTATATTGCATTAAATTAACACTCTTGTCACAAGTAGACGTTGATTGGAATTCCCAAGTGTTTAGGATTTAATCCAAGCCATAACATTACTAGAATTATAATATCAATAAGTACTTTATTGTGGTAGTGTACTTATGGTTTCAATAATCCGTGGAATCTATACGTTAAACAAAACAATCCATTAATCCATGACATGTTAAGTCCAACATACACAATTTTAATTCAATGAATAATCATCAAGAAAAAGCTCTCAATCGCTCAACATCTCTAAATAATGACTCACCCCAATGGTAGATTTATTAAAACAAAGAGAGGTGGAAAGGTATCTCAAGTGAAAACATGGGCATGGAAGGTCCTTAAAATACTTTTTCAATTCTTTGGTCCTGATAATAAATTCCCTCTCTTCTAAAATGAAAACTGTTTTGAAAGGAGAGGCGGGGATGTATTTATAGCCCAAGGTGGTGGACTGTTTGTATTCCAAAACTAACCCTCCACTTTTCTTGATGATTTGGACATTCAGACAGCTCAATCTAGAGATATATCCTTCTAAAAAGTTTTATATAATAATGTTTTCCTACTAATATAAAAATTTGGAGGAATATTTACTTATGGATCCAAATTTATGGTCATTTGAGTAAACAATGTTAATCTATCCATTTCAATCCATACTTTTTATAAAGACGATATGAGAATGGGTTAATCAAAAGGAATATGACTTTAAATTCGAAAAAATTATTCAAAAAAGTCTTCCAACTATATCTCCTCTTTCAAACTACAAAATATCAGCTTGATTTGATGATTACATCATGAGATATGTCATGAATAGGGTCCAGATTTTAATTTCCATTCAGAATGGTGGGATGGACTTCAAAGAATCAGTTGGGACCATTTTTTGTGTATTTGGACATTCAAATTTTCATCTAGGATTATTTTGGATAATCATGAACATATGGTGGAGTATTAAAAAAATTGGGCTTTGGGATTTATACCAGTAACTCAATCATCATTGCTGGTCTAGTTTCTTCAAAGTTTCTTTGGGTCTTCTTGTGTAGACCATATGGCTATCCAAATGGACAATTTGGCCAAAGGTTAATTCTAATGAAATTTTTTAATTTGAGTAAGGAACCCAAAAAAAATATTTGTGAAATTTTGATAAGTAGGGTGATATTTACTAATAACACATTAATGAGACTTGAATGTGGATGAATTCAAATAGTGCTCAAAAATTATTATTAATATTTAAACATTAATATTTCACAAAAATTATTCACATTTCATATAAAATCAGTGAAGAGAGTATATAAAAATTTATGAAAATATGAATAACATCATTGATCCACAAAAAGGGTTTCAAATACCATTTCCCGATGTACGGGTCATTCCAGTGCAGAAAATTTCCAGGAAAAGAAAGAATATTTTCCCCATGTTCCGATTCATGACATAAATCCACCCAGGAAAGTCTAATATGGGTATTGCATCATTGTTAAACTCATATACATGATGAAAACTTTCCATTCCAATGTGTGAACATTATTCACATATAGAGAAACCTTAAAATAATTATTTCCATCTTGATTCCTATTTACATAGGACATGTAGTGATGGCCAAATCTCTATCTTGGGTCCAGTCAGGAAACAAAATAGTCCCCTCCATTACTACACATGGGTCAGAACTATGTATGTAACCTCCTCACACCTGTATTGGCAAAATATATCTACCCATTCCTAGTAAATTCCAACATGAAATTACCCTTTCATTTTCAGTAAATCTCTTTTCACAAACCATACTCTATGTCCAGAAAGGTCTGAATCCCCATAACCATCCCTACCCATTCGAAATGGAAGGTCAGTGTCTTGAGGAAACCATTGTTTGACTATGTACAAAATTCCCTGGTGGATCTTCATGATTTTCCACAAGAAAATTTCTATCAACCAAAGAAAAATTCATCCACGGGAGAGGATTTTCCTACCTTTTTATTCCCCTATTACGTTTACATCCTACCTCACTTCCATGTTTTAGAAACCCTCTGATTAAAGTTTATATATTTTCTCACATTCTGTTCCTAGAGATGATAGAATATTCTTAGTCAGACTACCATGAAATGTAATAATTCTTTACCACCTTTTTCATAATAAAATGAATTTAAATGATAAGTCTCAAATTTCCTCATTGTATGACGTTAAGCTATGCCATTCTTCAATGCCCCTTACACAATTCAAAATCATGTGGGAGTGGTGTTCCTATTCAAAGCCGATACAGATTCCCCATCATTTGCAGACATCGTTCCATCAACAGGCCACCCACTGTGGTCTCACAAATAAATAAAATCCAAATTTCCTTAAAACAACCTTTCTATTAGAAATGGAAGGTCAGTTTTCTCATGATAACTTTTGTTGACTATGAATAATATACCTCGATTGAATCTACGTAAGCTTCCAAAAAAGGAATATCAACCAAAGAAAAATTCCTCCCCATGAGAGGCTTCTCCTACCTCGGTATGCCTCAATGATTTCCATGCACCATATCCTATCCTATATCCTTAAATCAAAATCTAAGGTTCAAGAAAAAACCCTCACTCGTGACTGAAAAATAACGGGACATCCTTTCTCATTAAGTCCCTCTACCTGTAAGTCATGATCAAATATATTTGACCTAAGACATCAGTAATGTTATTCCAAGTTTTAAAGACATTAATCTTCCCATGAAAAGAGACACAAAACTCTCCCTGATGAAAACTCGGAAAGGGAACCCTAGAAAAAAGATGAGTACCAAATCACTATTCATATGCATTCCATAGTTTTGGGAAAATATCAATCAATTTTAGAATTAAAGAGACACAAATATTGTTAGGTTGAAAACCCCAGAAGGGAAGCATAGAAAAAAATTCAATATATACTTGCTAATAATACGCCCAATTTGGTTTAGGAAACAAATAGGTTAATGACAGAAAAGGAAAAAAGTTTTTTGGTTTTTTTAGATAACCCTAGTCAAACTGTACTAGTTTGATTCCTTCATTGAAGAAATATTTTGAGAATTATATGATTATTTCACCTTTATTCTCTTAGATCATTATGTAAATCATTAATTGGTGAAGAATATCGTTCAAAGAGTGATCAATTAAAATTAATTTGAATCACATGAAAATATTGAAGACAAGCAGTGGGGAGAAAAAAAAATTCAATCCTTTAATTAAAAATGAAGGATTATGCACACCTTGGAACCTCCCCAAGATATTAACAAGAAAATGTGAGAGACATAGAATATAATAAAATGATTACAATGAATCTTGACTCACTAGATCTAGAAAATCAACCATTGTCTGTCATGTGCCATCAATGGATTGTTCTAAAGTATCCCTCTATTCAACTTCAGCTTCAACTTCCAGACGTACATGTTTAAAAATTTCCCTAGGATCTCATCCTTTCTATTTTATGGCCTCAAAATTAGAACTTGTTGATGATAATTGAACCATCATACTGAACACATGATCATCACACTCCCACAACTATTTTTCTTCGAAAAACATTTGGTTGTAAGCATTTTCTTCCTCATCCACCTTGTTGTGATAATCTTAGGTAATATCATTAAAGGACACTTCATGATGATGATCGGTGTTGAATTGAATAAATTCTCCTTCATGAGAAGCTAGATCCTCTAGATCTATGATGATTTGGTACACAAGAATGTGAAACTGTAGATAGTTAAAGACACATGATCCCAAATCAAGGAATAATCATCGAAGGGTGTCCTCCTCATCAGAAAACTTTTTCAAGTGAGTTTTTGGGATGACAGTATAGATTTGATGTCACGAACATATCTTCACAGCATGATGGCCTCTAACAAAATTGGAACCTGAGTTTTTTCCCTCCATTGTGACAAGTATATAATCTAGAAGTTCCATCATGGTAGATGGAGTCACCCTAGGTTGAGTTACCCAAGCAGGAGAACCTTCCCTCCTCGATGGTGGTTAAATCTCTAATGTTAAGAACACAAGGTTGGTTTCGATTTTAGGAATTCTCAGTGATTTTCCACTTGGCCTGGCCTCATTAAGACTATAAATAATATTATTCAAGTATATATGGTTTGAGTCACTCCACATTGATATAGGATGCTTAGATTAAGTCCCCTATGAACACATACAACATCAAACTGAATGCCTCCTCACAGTAGGAATAGTGGAGGGTGGTGTAGCTGGCACTGTATTGGGAGTGGCCAATAGTCTCTGAACTATTAAAATTTATATTTCCAGACCTCTATTGGGCTATAAAACCACCTACATTTTGAAATAATCCCATGATAAGTAGGTTGAAGATATTGTGGTGGGAATATGGACTTGCGTACCCAAGTCCTAAAAAATTATCATAATCCACAATTGGCGAAGGATTATGGGGTGAGATTCCCTTTCTAACTGAGTATCTTGGATAAATGAAACATGTTGCAAGCATATGAAATTTCGTATAAAATATATAAGGAGTATAAGGTTTAAAAATGGATATTCTTCCTATTCGAACAGTCAAGATTATTTCTCCTAGCGCAATGATGTAAGAACGTTCATCTAAATATCCCTTCCATCAGATACCACTACGCTATGAGGTGTGAGGTGATGTACAAAATAAAAATAGAAAAAAGTCACTCAAAAACTAAATCATGCTGTCAATACTCAAATATTTTGGATGAATAATGAATATTTTTATTAGGGATGGGTGGAAATCAGAATGAGGAACCATTGCAGAATGCTGATACTCATAATAAGGAAAATTATTTGTCATCCAGCCATACAAAAACTAAAAATGACCAATAAGAAAATGTGTACATCATTCTTCCAATATCATCCCCAGAAATTTATAAATATGGTAAAGGGTGGGGAAAAATAAATTTATTTTTTACCCCTTGGCCAATGCAACTTCCATCATAATGATGAAAACTCTGAGACCCATATAGATGTCACTAGAGTGGAAAATCCATCTTCTTTGGAACATGGTGAAGAAACCTGCTATCCTATGCTCAGATGATATGTAGGATTGAACCCCATAACTACATAAGTTGTGTTGTCTTACCTCGAGGGTATTACAGTATGAGCCTGGAAGGCCTCATGATTATTGGGTTGGATGCATCCAGCTAAGGAAGACATTCAGTCTAAGTCCATTCATATGCAAAACTACTTTATTGAATCTTCAAATGGAATAAGGGAGTGATCAAGGAGGGGTTAACTAAGAAATATATTGGATGTCAACAGTAGATATTTCTCTAATGGGGACACTTCTTTGACATTCTCCCATGTATTGTCCACTAGTAAGAAAACATCATACATATTATGAAGGATGGGAAACCCTCCTAACTGGTAGATATCCCACAAGCTAATTTCCACTTTACCATGTGATAAGTGGAAGGTGTTATCACTTGAGCACCAATGAATGAGCAGTTTAGGCAGTATCTCACAGAGTGACTAAATTATGTATAGAGAAACCCATAGTACTTGGTAAAAATTAACAACCTCAATTGTTCGAGTAAATTACAAGAAGTTTTGATGTACCCAGAACGCCCAATCTCATTCTTCATAGAAACACCCTCCTGACCACAGATCCCATTTGGAGCTCCATCCTCCATTAAGGTTACCTCACGAAAGATTGAAGATGAAAGGATAATAATGGATGATATATTCCAAGGATGTATTATGTCTATGTCAATTACTTTGGGTCCACATGGATCGTTTTTGGATGAACATGTCTTCCTAGCCCAAATCAAATATGATCTCCCCCATAATAGGAATTTTTGATCGATTGCACCCTCGAGACATATCGAGATGAACAATAAGGATGTTCTGGTCAACTGATAGTAGAGGAGAATCATCTTGGATTCCAAATTTTTAAAGTGACTATTGATTAGACAATGGGTAGGTCATAAGTTCTAGTCAAAGGAGTTATTTCATAGTACTATCTTAAGGGATAAAACATGACCAAAGATTGTCTTCAATATTCTTGACCATGAACACTCTCCTCTTAAATTAATTCTTTGAATTGAGTGGGAGATCCATTATTTTTCTAGTAATGGATCAGAAAAAAAAAATATTCGAACAAAATTGGAAAAGGACTAAAAATATTGGTCTAAAAACTGACGGCTTGTGAAAACCATCAGCCCACAAACCATCAATCTGCAAAACTCTGGCCCACAAAGCATTGGCTAGTAATGTTTCCATTCAAGGAACGAACTGACCATGAATCATTTCCCACTATGTAGACCCTCTAAGTGGAAGTTAGAACTCAGCCTTTGTGGATGAATTATTTTATTTCACATGTTCCAAGTTCCCGTTAGTAAGAGAAGGTGTTTTCAAAAGGAAATGGTATGCAAATATCATACACCTTAGAGGAATAATGAGATATTTAGATTCACTGGAAAATAAATGGAAATAGAATGAGATGCCCCCCATATATATATGTGTGGTCCCCTCCTATGTTTCCACTGGTATACTAATAACCAGTTCAAATCAGGTCAACTTTAAACATCAGAATATCCTCCTCTTCATCCTAATGAAAACCTATTCCGATGGGGGGAATTTCTTAGGTCCATAAAATTTCTCATAATAGAAGAAGAGAAAATCGTCTATTTGACAAATGAAGAAAATTAAATTATAAAAAATTTTGTAGTTAAAATGATGAAATAAAATATAAATTTTCAAATAAAGAAACTCCATTTTGTGAAAATAACTTTTCGGATCCTTGCTCTGTAGGGCGGTCTAATTCTCCACAAAATCCATGTGAATAGAAATAGTATGTGGAAGGGGTGGATCTGATGGCACCTAAAAATGAAATAATGTCGTTCATGGAAAGGGGTAGTGATATACGACCTTAAAAATGATTTCAACATCACTTATAGGGAAATGATGTGTCATCAGCTTCCTTGGATGAAACAAATATTTCTACGGAGTCTTCTGGGGATTTTAGAAACAATAAATCACCCCTACCCACTGAAAAATACTCAATGGGATTCCAAAAAAGATAGATACCGATCACCAAAAACGAACAATTACTCTGGTATTCAGTTCTTATAATTCTCTATAAACGGATCCCAAGGTGAACTGGAGATTGATTTTTGAGATCGACAGATTGAGATACTGAGGCACATATGAATCACTAGCTTTGCAAATGAGGGACTCCTTTGGAAATTCCCTACAGGTAAAACCCTGCCGCATAGAGTTAAGGAGGAGAAACTAAAGTAAATTGGATGCCATTGAACTAAATATTGTTTGCAAGCATACTACCCTAAGGTGCAGAACCAATGCCACTTTGAAATCAGTCATCCTATGTAGCAAAATGCTATGCGGGTAGAACCCCTACCAACATAAAAAATCACTATGCAGGAGGAACTCAATCCCTCATAGCACCATGCTACGTGGGTGGAACCCGATATTTCATAGAAGGTGATAAGAGGAACAAACTCAGGTCCACATAACACAATGGTATGCAGATCACTCTCTTACTCGCAATGCAGCATGCTCTACGGAGGGAATCCTACCCCTCCTGAGAACATGCTCCATAGAATGGGGGATACTAGGGTGTCCAATTCTCTGGAACCAATTAATTCCCTTTATCGCACCATCAACTCTTGTGTTGGCTCCTTTATGAAGAAGTATAACGACATAAAGTCAAGGCCTCTAACTAAGCCACATGACCTTTATGGAATGTTCATCAGGAAAATAAGCATGCTCTTTTGAGTCTTGATACACAAAATAAGTGGAGTCGTGTGGGTCACCCAAAAGACAAGGTGGACCCTTGAAATGACCTTGAGTATACATTTTTGTGGTAATGATGGTTCTGAACTTGGTTTGGTAATGTGATCTTCTATATTCTAGGGGTTAAGGGGAGCCACTGAACTTTACCTTTGATGGGGGCCAGTGTCGAGCATATTTCCACTTTCCCTGAAATCAAATCTAGGTCACTCCTCCTAAGGTAATTCACTTTCCTTTCTTGTAGGAGGCGATTCTATTTCTCTTATTTGAATCATCTAGAGACATGTTTAGATAGCTCTCCAAACAAGACTACACTGGATATGAAAGCATGAGAGGAAACAAGCACATTCAAATCCCCTCTCCCCCCCTTTGGGCTCTAACACCATCCATAAGAGGATGGGGAGGGTTGTGTGATCATCATATAAAACACTTCCTCTTGTTTCTCACCCCCAGCATGACTCATGTGGGGTTAGAGGGTGGTGGTGATCATGACATTAGAATGGTCCCAAACTTTAAATGGGCCTTCTCCATAGATATAAGCCCCAACCATAAATCAAATGGGTAGCTCCCATGCGTATGTCCCATCCAACAACTCAAATGGGAATCCTCTAAAGTGTAAGTACCATATTATTTAGAATTATATGTACTTTGATTCCCAACAAACTAGGTTACATAGGAAACCTCCCTGAGGTTTGATCCCAACACTTCGCATATCTCATCCATTCCTTCATTTTCACGCCATTTCAAGTCATCCTCACCGTATGTTGTTAAAATTAATGGGGCTACCAAACTACTTGGTATTTGAATCCCAAGTAACTAGGATACGTTGAAAGCATTCATAAGGTCCAAACTTGATACTCAAATACATCTTGGTTGGGCCACATTCCCAATAAGATAATTCCCCCACCTAGGATACCATGTCTTTTCTAGGTCCCTCAACCTTCCTTGGCATAGGTCCTGCATAAAATATTGACTACAAACCCTCTGCCTAGGCATCCTTACTGCATGATGTTAAACTACATGGTTGAGTCCTTTTCATATGACACAAAAAGGAGATGTGTCCAGTTATGATACACTAAAGTTTGCGGGTTACAATTACTCTAACGAAGATACTTAGGAATCCCATCTTATTGGTTCAATCCTGAAATTCAAGCATCTCCCGTCCCCCTGGACGATGTTTGACTCTAGAGCACCCCATCATGCAGCTTAAATCCAGCATTGTCTAAGTGAAAAACCAATTAATCTATGATTTATGTAGAAAAGGGTAACATTTATTAAGAACCTTGGAAACATATAGATATATTCACTGATTTATAGCCTCAGATAAATACAGATGATTCTTAACCCAAGCATATTTATGATCGATATTGCAACCTAGGGGTAGTCTACCGACATATGCCTAGGAATGAACCAAGGATTCATGAACATATGAAAATGAATTAAATCTATAATAGAGTCCTATAAAAGTAAATAGATTCCCTAAAAAAGGTGTGATTATATTGATTTCACATCCGCTCGACCAATGTGAGTTCTAATGTGTTGTTGGCTAGGTTACCCAATGCGAACCTACCTTTGGAAGGTTGGTCCATTAATCATGGATATGAGCATTTATAGGAGTTTATGACTCAGAGAACAGACCCAATAGAGGCAATTTGTTGATATTGTACCTGAAATGGATCGATTGAAAAAAAAAATTAAAACCCATACAATCAATCATTAGGCACAATGTTTTCTCTCAAAAACACCCTAAAACCCATTAAAACCATAAATATGCCTAAAACCCTTAAAAAATAAAAAACTAAAAACCACTAAAAACTACATAAAACAATAAAACCCTAAAAACCATAAACCCCTAAAAGACCAAAAAATAATAATAAATCATTAAAAATCCTTAAAAATATAAAAAACCCTAAACCATTAAAAATCCCTAAGAAAAACATGAATACCTAAGAGCCCATAAAATACCTAAAATAAATAATGTTAAAAACCCACAAAATCCCTAAAAACCAGAAAAATACCAACAAATCTCTAGAAAACACTAAAAATGTAAAAACCTTAAAGACATTAAGAAAACCATAAATACCTAAAAATAAATAAAAAACCTAAAAACCTAAAAAATGAAAACATCTCTAAAATACCCTATTAATCAATAAAATCCCTAATATCCCTCAAAGTCCCTAAAACCCCTAAAACCCCAAAAAACCTTTAAATTTTCTAAAAATCCATAAAATCATAAAAACCCCTAAATATATAGAAAACCACTAAGAAAAGATTAAAATACTAAAAACACATAAAACCCCTAAAACCAAAAAAACATCAAAAACCCCAAAAGGTCGTGAAAACCATTACACTCCATAAAAAACTTAAAAACAAAAATACCATAAAAATCCTAAAAACAACTAATTTTTTTAAACCCTTTAAACCCCGAAAATTGTTAAAAAATTTTAAAACCATAAAACCCCTAAAAAGATAAAAAAACCATAAAAACCCAACTAAACCAGAAAACCCTTTAATACCCTAAAACCCCTTGAAATCCCAAAGAACCATAAAATCCTTAAAAATCCTAAAAATACATAAAAATCCATATAAAGGAAAATATCCCTAAAAACCCTAAAAACCACTTAGAAAACATTAAAGACCAAAAAACACTTATAACCCCAAAAACCCTAAAAATGATAAAAATTAAAAAAAACCTAAATACTCTAAAAATAAGGATATTCTCTAAAAAACCTAAAAACTATAAAAAAACATAAAAGCCATAAAAATCCCTAAAATCGTAAAAACCCCTAAAAATCTTAACAAACCATGAGAAAACCATAAAATATTAAAAACACTTAAAACCCCTAAAAAACATAAAAAAAACATTAAACCCCTAAAAAGCAAAAAAAATACCCTAAAACTACTAAAAAGAATAAAAAACACAAAAAACATAAAAAACCATAAAACCACATAAGCCACTAAAAACTAAAATAACCCTTAAACCCCAAAAAACATTAAAAAACTCAAAAACCCATTAAAACCCCTAAAAACTCAAAAAACACTAAAAACCCAAAAAAAAACAAAACAACCCTAAAAATTTTAATAAACCCAAAAAACCCCTCAAAATCCCTAAAACACCTAAAAACCCATAAATATCCTAAAAATTCTCTAAAAATTCCAAAAAATATAGAGACCCATAAAAATCCTAAAAACCATAAGAAAACCATAAATACATAAAAACACATAATACCCATAAACACCCTAAAATTTCTAAAAATGATAAAACCCATAAAAATAACATAAAAACCTAAAAAACACCAAAACCCTTAAAAGACCCTAAAAACCTCAAAACCATATAAAACCCTAAAACAGAAAAAACCAAAATAACACATAAAAACCCAAAAAATGGCTAAATACCTTAAAACCCATTTAAACCAAAAAAATGATAAAAAAAACTCTAAATCCCCTTAAAACCCTAAAAACACAAAAAATATTAAAAACCCAAAAAAACCTAAAACCCCAAAAACCCATATAAACCCTAAAATACCTCAAATTCCCTAAAACCCTAAAAACCATAAAAATCTAAAAAAAAATCCTTAAAAATGTAAAAACCCATAAAAAACCAGAAAAAAACCTAAGGAAACATTAAACACCTAAAAATAATTAAAATTCCAAAAAAACCTAAAATGAAAAAAAATCCTAAAAGTCTTAAAAATCCCTAAATACCCTAAAATACATAAAACCCCTAAAAACCAGTAAAACCCCATAAAACATATTAAAAAAATATATAACCCTTTTAAACCTGTAAAATGATAAAAAAACTCTAAAACTGCATAAATAGCCTAAAAGGTCAAAAAACCCCAAAAACCCATAACAACCGTAGAAATATTTAAAAAACCAATAAAACCCTCAAAATATCTAATATCCCTAAAACCATAATAATCTTAAAACTCTCAAAAATCCCTCAAATTAAAAAAAAAATACAACTAATGAAAAACCAAAAGAAAACCTTAAAAACCTAAAAACACTTAAAACCAAAAAAAACATAAAAATGCTAAAAACCATAAAACCCATAAAACCCCAAAAACATATTTAAATCCTAAAAAAATCTATAAAATCCCCAAAAACATAATCAGAACCCTACAAACCTAGAAAAATCCTAATAAAAAATTAAAAACCTAAACATTAAAGGGATCTAAATACCTAAAAACCAGTAAAAACATAACCAAACCCCCTTAAAAACCAAAAAAACCAAAAAACCCTCTAAAAATCAAACTAAATCACTTAAACACCTTAATAATATAAAAATCCTAAAAATCCCTAAAAACCAACAAAAATGAAAAAAACCCTGAAAACCACAAGAAAGCCTCAAAATCTAAAAACACATAAGATCCCAAAAAAATAAAATGCCAAAAACCCTAAAAATACTCAAATTCCCAAAAAACCTACAAAACCATAAAATTCTGAAAAATCCATAAAACATAAGAAATGTTTAAAACCTAGAAAAACATAAAACCACTAAAAACCTAAAAAATGATTAAAACCCAAAATAACCAAAAAATATAAAAACCCAGAAAATATATAAAAATACCAAAACCCCTAAAAACCCAAAACAACTAAAATCTCTAAAAACCCTTTAAACCCCTAAAAATGCTAAAAATATGAAATTTTATTAAAAAACATAAAATAATAAAAAACCCAAAAAAATACATAAAAAACCAAAAAACTCTAAAAAACCATAAAACCCTTAAAATCTCCAAAAACATAATAATATAAAAAACAAAAAAATATATAAAACATAAAAAATCCTTAAATACCATAGAAATGTTAAAGCCCTAAAAGCCATGATAACCCCTGATAAAACCATAAAAACCTAAAAACACTAAGAACCCCTAAAACATAAAAATGGTAAAAACCCTAAAAATAGTAAAAAATATACAAAAAAACTTAAGAACCCTAAAAACCATAAAAACAAAAAAATACATAAAACAATAAAACCTGTTAAAAACACTAGAGACCCATTAAATATCAAAAAAATTTAAAAAAAACATTAAAACCCCAGAAAAATGAAAAAAACCCTAAACCGAAAAAATATTTGAAAAAACCAAACCCCTAAAAACCGTCAAAATTCGTAAAGCCCTAATAAAGCCGAAAAATCATGAAAATCCCAGAAAACATAAAAACACTCTAAACCCCTAAGAAAACCATAAAAGCCAAAAAAACACTTAAAACCCCAAAAAATCTAAATAACTCTACCCCCCCCAACCTAAAAAACCTACAACTCTAAATAGCAAAACACTGTTAAAAATATTATAAAACCTAAAAATCCATAAAACCTCTAAAATCAAAAAAACACTAAAAACTCTAAAAACCATTTAAACTCCTAAAAACTTTAATAACTATAAAAAACCATAAATCCCCTAAAAATTCCAAAAAAAACCTAAAATATAAATACCCCAAAAAATCAAAAAACCCCTAAAACCCATAAAAACCCAAAAACCCAAAAAACCCTAAAAACTATCAAAATCCTGAAAAACCGTAAAAACATAAAAATCCTAAAAAAGAACAAAAAAAATCTATAAAATTGTACCAGATAATAAAAATATGAAAAATATTTAGTAAACAATAAAAACCTAAAAACAGATAATACCCCCTAAAAACCTAAAACCCCTAAAAACCCTAAAAAACAAAAAACCCTTAAAACCATATGAAAAACTAAAACCCCATAAAAACCTAGAAACCCACTAAAAACTCTAAAATCCCTCTAAAACCCTAAAAATAATAAAAATATCTTAAAAACCATAAACCACTATTAACCCAAAAATACTCTAAAACCCAAAAAATCCCAAAAAATACCATAAAACCTCAAATACCCTCAACATCCATAAAACCCTAAAAATGATAAAAATCCTAAAAAATCTCGAAATTCCCTAAAAACATAAAAAAACGCAAAAAACTATAAAACCCATAACAAAACCGTTAAACGCTAAAAAGACTTAAAACCCATAAATTTTTTAAAAAATATATAAAACACCTGGGAAATCATAAAACCAACATAACCCCATAAAACTCACTAAAAACTCTAAAAACCCATTAAACGTATTAAAATATTAAAAGTTCTAAAATTTTAATGCCTAAAAAATCAAAAAACCCTAAAATCCAAAAAACCCAAAAAACCCATAAAAACCCTTAAAACCATCAAAAACCCTAAAACCCTAAAAAATTATAAAAACCCTAAAAGGCCCTAAAAATGCATAAAATTTATAAATTTGAAAAACCCCTTAAAAAATATAAGAAAACCATAAATACATAAAAACACATAACACACATAAAAACCCAAAATATTATTTAAATCCTAAAAACCCATAAAACACTAAAAACCCAAAAACCCTAAAAAGGATAAAAATACGTGAAAATCCCTAAAAAAACAAGAAATGTAAAAACCCCTAAAAAATGAAAAATGATAAGAAAAAAATCAAATCCTAAAAGCACTTAAAACCCCTTAAACACCTAAAATGATAAAAACCAATAAAAAACCCGAAAAACTACAAAACCCCCTAAAAACCTTAAAACCCTAAAAGACCATAAAAACTCTTAAAACCCACTAGAAACTCAAAAAACCCTTTAAAAATGTTTTTTAAAACCCTATAAACCATTAAACCCTAAAAACTGCATAAAACCCCTTAACCTCCCCAAACCATAAAACCCTAAAATACTAAGAACCCTTAAAACCCTTAAAACCCTCAAAATCAATAAAAACTATAAAAACTAAAAAAATCCTAAAGAATCCCTAAAAATACCTAAAAATGTTAAAGACCTTGAAAACCCTAAGGAAAACTTAAAAAAAAATAAAAACACTTTTAACCCAAAAAAAACATAAAATGTTAAAAACACTAAAAACCCAAAAAAAATCAAAATACCCAAAAAATGTAAATAATATCTAAAACCCCGTAAAAACTATAAAATCCAATTAAAACTATAAAACATTTTGAATCCTTAAAAGAGCATAAAAAGTTGAAAAAACCTTAAAAACCTAAAAAACACCTAAATACCCTAAAAACCCAAAGAAAACCTTTAAAACTTTGAAAACTCAAAAAAAAATCCAATAAAATCCCTAAAAACCACATCAACCATAAAAATCCTTAAAAATACCTAAAAACTAAAATTACCTACAAAACATAAAAACACTAAAACCCCTAAAACCCCTAAAACCCCAAAAAACTCTCAAACTCCCTAAAAACCATAAAACTCCTAACAAGGACCTCAAAATACCTAAATGCATAAAACCCATACAACCACTAAAAAATAGAATACCGTAAAAACCAAAACACAATTAAAGCCCACAAAAAACCTAAAAAACGCTAAAAACCATAGAAGTCCCTAAACACCCTAAAAACCCATAAAAACCATAAAAATGTATGAAAACCATTAAACCCCCCAAAAACCCATAAAAACCTTAAAAATCCACTAAAAATTATAAAAATCCTTTAAACCCCTATAAACATTAAAAATATCTAAAAGACATTAAAAACCTAAAAAACCCCCAAATCTCAAAATATCCCTAAAAAACAAGAAAACCATAAAACCCCCCAAAAACATAAAAACCCTAATACCCCTCAAAATCCCCAAAAACCAAAAAACCCATAAAATACTAAAAAATTCCTGAGAATTAATAAAAAAATAAAAACCCTTAAAAACCCTCGACAACCCTAAGAAAAACTATTAATCCAAAAACACTAAAATATTTAAAATACCTAAAAACACCAAAATCCTAAAAAATCAATAAAACCCAAAAAAATACCAAAACCCATTAAATCCATAAAAAATCAAAAAATAACTATAAATACCTAAAAAATAATGGTGGTTGGTGTATCATTCATGTGTGACCATCATATCAAATTTTCAAGGATTTCCCAACGATATATAACTAGAACACATGAGAACAACAAAACATATAATCTTATCTTTATACTTCTACATAGAAAATTTAATTTGTGATATATTAGTCACATTAACCTCCCCACTATTATTTAGACACTATAATATATAAGTCCAAGGATTCTTCACTGTAGATAAACCCATTTTTTTAATCATCAAACCACTTACTATGTTTTTGAAACTATCCCCATTAGTGATAATACTACATACCTTATCTTTGATGAGTCATATAGTTTGAAAAATATTCTTCCATTTATCTTTATCATGTTTCCTTTAGGTTGATAACTCAAAAAACACTATTCCATTAGTATTTCTCTATATATGGGGATCACTATTTTTAATTCTGAACAATCCTCAAGTGGTGTCATTTTAACTTTTATAGAGCTAGAACTAAGAAAATATCCATCATACAAAATAAGCACGGTCATATTATTTGGGAATTTTGAGGAATATGTATAAATACATGACATTTAAAATGTATCCCATGATTTAGAAACAACCTTAACCTCTGTTTTAACTTTTGATTATGGAAATAATGGTATTGGTCTGGTTAATCCATTTGAATTCATTTTATATTCTATTTCATGTTCTTGTTATTTGAAATCATTTAATGTGAAATAACATTTCTAATACTTATCATATTATATAGATAACATACTTATTTCATTTACTTTACTCTCTAATTTAGTAAATATTTTAATAAAATCCTCCATATCCAAATAGGGGTCCATGTCCACTATTTTCTAAAAGACATGATTGAGTCCATTCATAAACCTTCTCATGGGGGCATCTCATCCCTCATTAATATTGGCCTGAATTGTGATGACATCCATCTCTTTATGATTCTCCTCAAAACTCAACTTTCCTTATTTAAAACCCTACTACTTGAGAAAAAAATCATGATAATACTGGCTAGAAATTAACCACTTACGCATTACCACTTTCGTATTCTCCCAATTTTGGATGGGTGTTTCCCGACTTTGTAATCGACACAATGGTAGTGGTTCCCACTAAATACTAGCAGAGTTAGTGAATTTCACAACTAATAACCTCACCTTATTTTCCTCTAAAATTTTTTGAAAACCAAAAATATTCTCAAACTTTTATTCCCATTTCATATATGTTTCGGGATCATTCTTAACATGGAATAAAGGTATCCTAAACATTACTTCTCTAATATCATTTTTTATCCTCCATTGTGGTTTCCTTATCTATATTGGGGACTCCTGGAAACCATATAACTCTTCACATTCTTCAATAACCCTCCTCCTTAGTGGTGCTCTATAATTGGAAGGTGATTTCAATTCATCCATCACCACGTTCAACATTTTGAATTGTTCTTGTAAATCCCTCTTGAACAATTTAATATATTTTCGTTAGTGTTACTCAAATTATCTATCTAATAATACTATAATTTTTTTTAAGATAATGTAATATGTACCTCACACACTCTCTCATGTGTTTACACATGAAAATATTATGTTTGCTTTTGTTTGACTCAATTTTTGATTTTTTAACAAAATGTAAATATATTCCCTTTTACCACTCAACTTGCTTCCTATAGAGTTCTTACAAAATTCTAACAAATAAAAATGATATTCTAATTTTGTCAATACCAAATGAGAATTTAAAGATAATATTCAAAATGGATTCAATAGGGAATCATGGGTAGGAGAAGAAAGTGAGTTAAGAAAAATGATACATGGATGTAGGAATAATATTTTTTAATTTTTTGAGACTTTAATTTTTTTGACTTTTGGCATCTTGTTTTGAATAAATTTAGCATCAATAAGATGAATTTTCAATATCTAAATATAGGAAAAGAAATAATTTGAAACATAAAATGGAATCAAAGTGAGCATTCTGTTGTAACGTCATTCCTCTCCTCATTGGATTGAGAAGTGATGGGGGGATACTAGGCCTTAGGTGACATCCCTAAGATACCAAAGGTTGAAAATAAATTCCAAGGGGCTCATAAATAGTTTGGGGATGATTTTACATTTTCAGATAAAAAAATAAACCAATTATAACCAAAACAACCAAAATTATTAATTATACATGAGTACCAAAATTCAATCCAATAAAAGACTAAACCAAGAGAAAATATCAGAGTATAAGCAGAATCAATGTGACATAACCAATAGAATAAAATGATAATTAAACCAAAATGAAACCAACAACAACTAATAATCTACTTTTAGCACAAACTTTTCATGCCTAACCCAAAGAATTATGAAAAATTCACACAATAATTAGGATACCTTTTTTTATGCGTGACTCAATATATGACATTTTCAAACACACCGTATTTCTCAAGAAGTGGGTGAGTATAAAACTCATTATGATTTCACCAATGAATTTACAGATCATTACACTAGAACTGAATATTCTTGAAAATTTATATAAAATCGTTTAAAAACAATTTAATTATATTTATATCGAACCAAAATACTTTTTGAATCAAAAAAATCAAACAAGCCTTCAAAACCATTTTTTTAAAGGAATTCATCAACAACTTACACAATCATTTTTCAAGTAATGCCAAAAAATATTTTAACCATTTATCAATTTATGATTTGGAATAAGAATTTCCATTCCCATAGACATCCTCCACACAAACACACACATAATCTTGGTGTTATAATTGATGGTGTTACTTCATGTTCATACTCTATCCCATTTATGGTGGTACTTCATGACCATTCTCCATACCATTAAAATCAATACCAACTATTATGAATTAATCATATCAACCCATTTAAATAAAATTATTTCCACAAATAATTTACTTTCATCAACAAACCATATTTTTAAAATCATAATTTTAAATTATAAACAATTAATTCCTAAAAAGGAATCCAATTATACTAATTTCCAACACCATAATTAAAAAGAAAATTCCGTCAAATCAATCATGATTTTCACAAAAATATTATGAAATTAAATAAAAATTGGAAATCAATACATAAATATATAATCAATATGATTCTAGAGAGAATCCACCTACCTCTAAAACTTAGGAAAAAATGAATAGAGCCACAAGAACTTCAAGAAACTGGCTTTAATCATCAAGATTACAACTTAGATATTGTTACCTTAAATAAAAACAATAATATCCCATCCTGATTGAAATCAAACAACATGGATATTTCCCCAAATAACTAGATCCATGTTTAAAAAAGAGGTAAGGATAAGTGATCTAAGAAAAATGATAAATTAGGGGAACTTACTGACAAATATGGGTCTCCAATGCACTTGGATTCTCTTAAGAATAACTTCTATATTGAAAGGAATTGTCTCTATTTCCTTGATAGGAAGAGTAATTTCTATTATAGAATTTTTAGGGAAGAAAAAAGTGGTTTATGAAGTAAATTATATTAGATCCATAGTTTTCATATTTAATTTTTCATGATTCATGGTTAGGGTGAACTATTAGGAAAACTGTGAACAAACTATCCTTGAGAAACTAACTCCAAACACACTATGAATTATTGGATTTAATGGTTAAAAAAACCTTCTTCCAACTTTCTTATACCACACTATCCATCATTTCACGGTTTCTACTTGGAATCTAAATAGTTTGTCCAAGCCATGTTTCTAATTATGCACCTCTCTAATGTCCAATGATTCAATCTCCAAGGTTCCCTAGAGGTGTTTCATAGTTTCTACTAATCATGCTCAAACTATGAGCCTTTAAAAAAGACTAAAAAACATTCCAAATCTCCTCCAAACATCCCGAAGCTTAACCAAACAATTTTACATACATAAAATACATAAATAATGTTCATGTAGCTAAAACCGAGGGTTCTACATTATTCACACCATTTATCTTCCCATCCCCAGAAAATAGAAAACTATTGTTTTACATGAATTTCTTTCCATTAATATGTCACTTCCTTTTCATGCTCCCTAGTTTCCTTCTGAATCTGACAATTTTTTTATAAAACCCACACCAGACTAGTGAATTTACCATGAATGACTTTATATTTCCTATCTAGAATCTATACCTACTCATGAATCACTATAGAATCCAACACTAAATCAATGTGATCCCATTTAATCACATGGTTAGGGTCAGGTTGATAATTATTCAATTGGGATACATGAAACAAATTATATAATGAAATAAACCCTACTGGAAAAAATACAGATATTCCACCTCACCCACCAATTCAAGTATCTAAAAAGGGCATATGTATTGATGAGATAAACTACCATGATTCCCAAAAAAATGATTCCTAATCCATGGAGATATTATAAAGAACACATAATCACTCATCTAAAATGATAATGGTCATTAAAGATAATCCACATATGATTTATGATGAATTTATATTGACTCCATAATCTTTTTGATTAACAGAATCATCTATGTTGTCTCTTGAACAAGTCTTGGTCCAACTAGTGAAGTATTTTTTCACCCAAAAAAGTGGATAACAATTAGGAAATGCGTAAAATTCTTAAAAATGATCCATATATCAAGTATTTATATTTATTTGTATAAGAACTCCACTAATGGTATTTTCTCCTCCCATGAGTCACCAAAATATATTACATAATACCTTAGAATTTCCTCCAATGTTTGGATCACCCTTTTAGATTTTACATTAATTTATCAATTATAAATTATGATCATAGTCAACTATGTACCAAGGTGTTTCTATAAAAAAATTAAAAGAGTAGTGAAAGCCTTTGGTCTCTCTCATATAAAATCAATATTCGAACACAATTAATCTTTTTAAAATTATTAGATATAGTCTTTTGACAATTACTCCACTATATTGGATTCAAGAATATGTGTTAAATGGGTTGACTTTGTGTGCTGATCTAAAATAACCCAAATAGAATCATGTTTCTAAACAGTCCTTGGTATACCTGTTACAAAATCAATAGCTATCTTCTCTCATTTCCACATGAAAATTAGTAAAGGCTGAAGCATACCCACTGGTTTTTTTCTCTACCCTAACCAATTGGTAGGTGAGGTATCTCAAAAAAATCTCAGCTTCCTTTCCTTTCATGCCATTACACTAAAAATTTGACATCAGTGCTATATGTATACTTTTTATTCCAGGATGAAAAACCCATATTTAAAAGTGACATGTATGAAGGAGTTGTTAGAAAAAAGAAAAAGGTATGGCCACCCAATCTCTTAACCACAAAACTGATCTTTTGTCATGACTCTATCCCCAATAGACTCCCCAATATTGAGTTTTGAACTTATATAAACACATTTAGAATTATATTTTTATGCCTCTTCAACATTCTCTACCAAATTAGGAATAAAATAAATCATAAATAAAACAAAAACACTAGATTTGTCTTCATAATCCTTGTTTATGTGGGAAATCACCAACATTTTCTACCATTTATATGAGGTCGCTTTCACCAAATAACTATATGATTTTTTTCCAAATGCATCCACCATAGAGATCCCTTTATTAAGTGTATACATTAAGTCAAATTCAAAAAATTGAAGATACTCCTTCCATTTTCTTTGTCCCAGATTAAAATCTCTTTGTGAGAAAATGTGTTTTAATCTCTTATGATATGTAAACACCGTGAATTATTCAAAAAAAAAGATAATAATGCCAGGTTTTGAAATAATGGAAAAAAATTCTAATTACAAATCATGTGTTGTTTAGTCCATCTAATGAAACTATAAACGTTGTGAGCCATAAGAAACAACATAATCTCTCTACATGATAACACACCCTAACCCAGATCTTGAATCATTATAATACAACACATATCCTTGTCTTAATTTTGAAAATATCAAGATCAGTGCTGATGTAAATAGAATTTTATGTTCTTCAGAATATTTTTTACATTGATCATTCCTTTGGAATAGAACAATTTCCCTAGTCAAATCTATTATTGGTGAAGCTAGTCATGAAAATTCATGAACAAAACATCGATAATAACCAGAAAATCAAATGAAATTTTAGATATTAGATACATTATTTGGAGTTTTCCAAGGGATCATATACTTTATATTTTATGGATCCACAAAAAAAATTATAGATAAAATGGAAAAGGAAATGTACCTCTTGTATCCAAAAAGAACACTTTGAAATTTTGGAATATATTAGATTATCCCATCAGATACCCAATACTATAATCAAGTGTTTCTCATGCTCAAAATTTTCCTATAATACACCAGTATGTAATCCAAAAATACCAACAAAAAATAATCCAAAAACCATTTAAATATTTGATTCATCAATTCAATAAATATAGCTAGTGAATTCATAAGACTGAAAGGCATAACCACATACACATAATGGCCATATCTACTTCTAAAACCTATTTTTAGTTTATCCTCATTTTGAACCTGTAGTTGGTGAAATCTCGAATTCACGTCAATTTTAGAGAACCCCTGGGATCTCCTCAATTGATCAAATAGGACATAAATTCATGGAAGATGATACTAATTCCTTATAATAAATTTATTATGATTACGATAATCTACACAAAGTCTAATATTTTCATTTTACTATTTCTGAAAATTAATTATTAATTCCCATGAAGACATACTAGGAAGAATGATAACTTTTATTTACAAAACTTCTAACTAGACATTAAAACCATTAATCATTATGGTTTCATGTAATAAAATGAAAGTGATATAGAACTTGTCCCTGGTAATAGATCATTCATAAACTATAATTCTCTTGTGGGTGGAAACCCTGAGAATGTATGGGAAAAAACATCATGAATTGATCGATAATATTTATTAAACCTTTATTCTTGATCTCATCCACATATACCAAGTTCAAGGATGCCCAATAGTATGATATAGTTCCAACTTATGGTTCCAAAAATCCCACTACACAAGCATTTACATTCTATTTTCCTCTAAATTGATACCAAACTCCTTAATCAGTTGTAAAACTAACCCTTAGTGTATAATAGTTAATGATAAATTTGAACATTGTCAATCAGTCCATACCGAGGATTAATTCATAGACATCCATATCAAGTATATAGAGGTTCCAAATCAATGAAACTACACTGATAGTTATAAAACATGGTTTTCACGCAAAGGATCGAAATTATTTTTGTCTAAGATGAGTTCTAAGTCTCAGAAATGAGAGAATCGTCTCAACATGAAAACTCATAAGATCAACAAAACAATAATAAATAAAAAAATGTGATGCACCTGTATAAAACAAATATTTAATAAGTTTATAATTCAAAATAATCATACACCTCACCATTGAAGGGCCCAATTGATCATCTGGGATCACTTTCTCAACTCCATACAGTTCCTTAATCACCGTATTTTTCTCATTATTACCCAATTGATATTTCAATGGTTGAGGATTCATTATATTCCAATAATCTCCATGGATTTATTGGGTTTTATAATGAGATATATTATTCCTCACTCATCCCATAGAAGCATACGATACTTAAGAAGCATGAGTTGTGTCCCTAGTGGCTGACCTTGGAGAACTATGAAAAAAATGGTTTAGATGTCCCATATTTTTACAATTGTGACATTCTTTAGGTGGTGATGTAAAATATTGATTTATGTGATAAAGAGAACCAAATTGGAAATAATATAATGTACCCATTAGTTTATAAGGAAAACTAATTGATCCTGCTATCTGATTCTGAGTCATACCATGCCCTAGGAAATAAGTGTCACTCTTCTACTTATTCTTAGCGTTATAGTTACCACAAGTTCCCATAGGTATTTACATGATTCCTCCAACCACATTTCTTGAGATATCAATTTCTTCCATTATTTATCTATTGATCATATCTATATAATCTGATATAAAAATCACAAAAAAAATTGGGTGAATCTATGGACTCATCCTAGATTAAAAAATACACGCCCTCAAGGATTAACTTGCAGCAAATTCAGGTGTAAAGTGGACTAAATTTATTATTTTTTTGCATACTATGTCACTATGATTTTATATTGATTAAAACTAAATAAGTCTATTTCATTTCAATATTGAAAGTGTGAGGATATAATTTTTTATTAACCAATTTCTTTAAATCACCCCACATCATTTCTTGGTCAAATTTATCCTGAACTGCTAAATCCAACCACTGGAGTGGAAGATCTTCCATCATTCAAGATTCAAAATTTAGCTTTAGAATAGTTGGTGTGATAAGGAAATAAAATATTCGATTCATCCTATTTTTCCACACATTATATTTTTATCATTTTGAATCACCCTGAAAGATGGGTTCATTCTTCTTTTGGAATGGAATTAAATGATCTAGTTTCATTGGTTAATCATTTTCATTCCCTCTATCCAAGGGATGAAATTACATGAAAACACTCTAAAACAACTATTAGTTCACCCATGTATCAGGTGAAACGAAATTTTCAACAGCCTATACTAGTTGGTATCTATAGAGCCTACCCAGGGCAATTTTCTATAACAAAAAGAAAATTTTATTTAGTCTAACTCTCTAGGAACTGAAGACTTAGAAATTTCAAATTTACCACATCACAAATATCACATCTAGGATTTAAAAAATTCAAAAATTTCCACTTCAAACCATTTTTTCAAATTTCACCATGCTTTTGAAAATAAAACCATTTGCAACTATTTTAAAATTCAACACTTTTACACAAAATCATAAATAATTACTCTAAATTAGTTATGCACACTTAGTGAGAAGTAATTTATATCAACAAATTTCATGCTCTTATCATTGGATAAACCAATAATGATGAGGTTAAATTCCTACAAGTTTCACAAAACACTCATGTACCCAACTACCTAGTGACTTGAGGTTCAGTATAAAGAGGTTAATTACAACTTTTTGTGCTCTAAATTTCATGTTCCGGTAATACTATATCCTTACTACGATACAAATAGATATAAAAATATGATTTAAAAGTCAAGGACAAAACAAGATGATATAATTTGTAACATACAACCCCTCCTCAATAGATTGACAAGTGATGGGAGAGATACTAGGAATTAAGTGACATCTCCAAGACACTAATGGATGAAAATAAATGTCAAGGGACCCCAAAATAGTTATGGGATAGTATTATATTTTAATATAAAATTACAAAAACAATGATAATAATAAAAAAACTTCGTAATAATTCATGATTTATAAAATTCAAGCCAATACAAGACTAATCAAAACATGATATCAGAGTACAAGTGGAATAAATTTGACATAACCCATGAAAACAAATGATAACCAAACAAAAAGAAACCAAACACACCAAAAGAAACTCCCAATTTTATAAAATCTCCAAATCCAAATTCCCGACCCAAGGTATCAAGGATCATAAGTAAAGAACTCATATACCTTGCCTTTACATGGGTCTCAATATATAATATCGTCAAATACACCTTAGTGCCCACACATGGGTGAGTATAAAACCTAGTTGTATTTAACCAATGACATTCCAACTCATTCCAATATGATTGAACATGTTTACACATTTATATAAAATAATTTAAAATAATTTAAAGCAATTTATATCCAACCAAAAACGTTTTCTAAGGAAAACAATCAAACAAGCCTTGAAAACCATTTTTTTCAATGAATGCATCAGTAAAAAACAAAATCAATTTTCAGAGAAGATAAAAAAAGATTATAAACGATTAAAAATTTATTAATTGGAATAAAAAATACAATTTCAACACATATACTCAACAAAAACACATAAAAAACCATGGTGTTATCATTGACATTGGCACTTTACTTCCATACTCTGTCTGTTTGATAGTAGTTCTTCACGACCATTATCCATCCCATTAAACTGATGAGAAAATATTATTCACAAATCATATTAACAGATTTCAAAAAAATAATGTCAAAAAATACTTTACTTATACGAACCAACCATAATTTTATAATCACCATTATATAATTACAAAAAAGGGTTTTCAAAAAATCTTTCTGATTCCCAAGATTTCCAAAAACCAAAATTCAAAAAATAATTTCATCAAATCACACCATGATTTTCACTAAAATTTAACAGAATTAAATAAATTTTAAATAAAAACTTCATGTTCTAGTTAGGAGATGTTGAGATAGAAGATACATACCTATCAATATTAATTGAAAATAAATAACAACACATTAACTTTAACAAAACAGCTTAAATATTCGAGATTCCATCATAGATCTCATTACCTTCAATCAAAACAATAATATCCCATTAATTTTGACCTCACACAACATGGATTTATCCTGAATAAACTAGATCCATGATTCTAAAAGATGGAAGGGGTAGATATTTAAGGAAAACGATGAATAATGAGCACTTACAAATGAATTAGGGTCTCCAATGAACTAGGATTCACTTATGAATCACTCCTAGATAAAAATGAATTATCTGCACAACCTTGGGTTAAAGAGGGGTTCATGTTATGTAATTTTTTGGAAAAATGTGTTATTTAGAAGGTAAATCAGATTAGATATGAAATTTATAAATCTAACTTTACATAGTGCATGGTTAGGGTGCACAGTTGGGAAAATTGTGTGATAATTGTGCACGAGCCGTTACCTCAAAAGAAACCTCACATGGTTGGCTCACATTGTTTTACAAACCATGAGATGACTATGATATATCCCACCATCTCAAATTGCACGGTTTATACTGGGCATCTACATGGTTTGTCCAAACCATGTTTCCAATTATGCGCCTCCCCAGTTTTTACTATTTTAGTTGCATTGTTTATTTGAGGTGTTTCATAGTATATACTTATCATTATCCAAACGTGCACCTCCAGAAAATCCTTAAAACATACAAAAACTCTTAAAACCCCCCAAAAAAATAACACAATAATTTTATATACTTAAAATACATAATAGATATTCAAATACCAAAAATTGATGGTGGTATATGTGTAGTTTTTAAATTATAGATTTCATCCAAAAATTTGATTCCGTTGTATCTCAAAATTTATAGATTTTATTTCAATGATTCCAGATGGAGAAAAAAGATGAGGATTTAAACTACATGATTGATATAATATAAATAAAAAATTAAGAATAAATTATGTTTGCAGGTGAAGAACAGCGTGGACCATAATAGATGTCAACCTGATTTAAAGAGAGAAGAAGGTAGAAGAAGGGACAAAAAATGATGAACCTGATTTCTTTCAATTGGGATATGTTACCAAATGACATGTGATCCAATACTAGTTATTAAGTTTACTCTGAACCTTTTTCAATGTTTACTTGTTGAGCACTCATATCACCACAATAAAACAAGTGATAACAACTACAAATGTTGGAAATAACGAATAAAGAAGAGAGTTGGTCAAGGTAGAACCCAAAGAGAAATTGTCATTGAGAACTATAGACACATGATTCCAGAAAGGATTTGAAAATTAAATAATTAAAGAACAAGACAAAGGATAGATGTAAAAAATCACCATAATAACATTAAATTCATTCATGATTTTCAATGAGTACAAGGGGGTGTCTATTTATAGCCAAGGAGTGGAACAAAATTCTAACTCCAAGTCTCCATAATTCAAAAAGCCTAAATGTTTTTTTGAAAATTTTTATACATGGATATGACTTTAAGGGGAAAATAAAAAACCCTTTTCGAATGTAAAGACTACTAGACCACCAATTTTGACTTTAAATATTCTACGGTGTGGTGGGATTGAAATTCATCGAACACCATAGGCTGCATCCTTAAAAGCATTTTTGGGGCATAATTAATGTAAATATACGCTCAGATCTTCCCTCAAGCATGGTTATTGGACCTCCCGTTGGAATTCCATGATTAAACCATTTAATTCCCCCTTATTTCTCTTATTCTACTCCCTTTTCATTGGGCCACCAACACCTCCCTACAGTTCCTTAATAATTATTCAAATTCCACCCTCCTCATCAAGTCCACCTTCAACCCCTTGATTCCCATCTATGGAATTATAATCAAACACGAAAAAAAATAAAAAAATAAAATCACATAAAACCCCTAAAAACATAAAAAATTCAAAGACCCCTAACAAAATACTAAAACCCCTAAAAACACAAAAAACCCACAAAATCCCAGAAATCCTTAAAACAAAAAAAAAATATTAAAATCACTAAAATTCCCTAAAAACATAAAACAAATTAAAACCATGAAAACCCCAAAAAACCCTTAAAAATATAGAAATAATTAAAATCCATATAAATTGTAAAAAACACTAAAAACCATAAAAAACCTTAAAAAACCTTAAAACCCATAATACCCATAAAACCTATAAAACCCCTAGTAACACATAAAAAACCTGATAACCCCAAAAATCTATTTAAAATCATTAAACATGTAAAAATGTTAAAAAAAATACAAAAACCCTTAAAATACCTAAAGAAATTAAAAACCCAAAACCCCCCCCAAAAAATAATAAAAACCCAAAACCCTAAAGAACCATAAAACCCCTCAAAACCCATAAAAACCATAATAATCTTAAAAAATCACAAAAATACCTAGAAAATATTAAATTCCAAAAATCAATGAAAAATCATAGAAAAAATCAAATACCTAGAAATAATTAAAATACCTAAAAACAAAAAAAAACTCTAAAACTATAAAAAACCATTAAAACCCTTAAAAATCATTAAAAGTACCCCTAAAACGCATAAAATCACAAAAAACAATTAAAATGTCTAAAAACAATTTAAACCCATAGAATGTTAAAAAACATTAAAAATCCTTAAAACCCTTAAAAACTTAAAAAAGACCCCTAATAACCATAAAAAACCTAAAACCATAAAAATTTCAAAAAACTCTAAAAACCATAAAAATCATAAAGAAGCGCTAAAAATCCCTTAAAAAATCCTTAAGCACATAAAACCCCCATAAGAAAAAATATTAAATATTTAAAACACTAAAAACACCAATAAAACCTAAAAAATGATCAATCCCCAAAAAAACCCTGAAACTCCGTAAAAACTCTAAACCCCCTCTAAATCCCTAAAAACCCTTAAACCAATAAATATAATAAAAGGGAAAAAATCCATAAAAATGTAGATAACCCTAGAAATCTAGAAAAACCATTAGAAAAACATAAAATGTGAAAACACTTCAACCCCTAAAAATCCTAAAAACACTAAAAGCCATAAAGGAACCTAAAACCCCAAAAGCCTAAAACCCATAAACCCCTAAAAATTTAAAAACCCTAAAACACATAAAACTTCTAAAACCACTAAAAAAATTATAAAACCATTACACCCAAAAAATTTAAAAACCTCTAAACTCCCCAAAAAATTCAAAAAACCCTATAACCCAAAAAACCCATAAACCCTTAAAAACCTAAAAAAATCACAAAACCCCTCAAAATCCCAAAAAAACCAGAAACCATTAAAAATTATAAAATGTCTTAAAAATACCTAAAATCCCTTAAAAACTCTAAGAAAACCTAAAAACCTAAAAACACATAAAATACATAAAAACCTAAAAACCAAAAAAGCATTAAACCTCTAAAAACCCTACAAACACTAAAAATCCTAAAAACCATTAGAACCCCTAAAAACCTTAAAAACCCTAAAACCCATAAAACAAACTAAAAACTATAAAACTACATTAAACACCTAAAAGGATAAAAACAATAAAAACCCTTAAAACTATTAAAAACTAAAAAACCCTATAAACCCAAAAAATCATAA
Source organism: Viscum album (assembly GCA_963277665.1). NCBI lineage: Eukaryota > Viridiplantae > Streptophyta > Magnoliopsida > Santalales > Viscaceae > Viscum > Viscum album. Next base: position 1,961,092,009 of record OY728127.1, read on the forward strand.
AAACCTGAAAACCTGAAAACCCCTAAAAATCCCTAATAAATAATAAAGCATAAAAACCTAGAAAAAAAATAAGTAAAAATAAGACCATAAAATAATTAAAATCCCAAAAAATCCTAAAAACAATAAAAACCCAAAAAACACTAAAAAACATAAAAAATCCCAAAAAAAACCCTAAAAACCATAAATCCTAAAAAATCACTAAAGATCCCCAATTATGTAAAAATTACTCAATACCCAAAAAAACTGTATGAAAAACCTAAAAACCAAAAAACATTTAAATCCCATAAAAATCATAAAAAAATATAGAAATCTTAAAACCCGTGAAAAACCCTAAAACAAAGAAAACCAGAAAACCCATAAAAACCCTAAAACCCCAAATAACCCCCAATACCCAAAAAACCCTTAAGAACCACTAAAAATCCATTAAACCCCTAACACATTAAAAAATCGAAAACTATTAAAAAACAAATAAACACAAATAAGCAAAAAACCTAAAAAACAAAACTAGCACTAAACCCCTAAAAACATTTAAAACCCCTCAAAATCCTTAAAAACCATAAAACAATACCAATCTAAAAATATCCGTAAAAATACCTAAAAAACCCCTAAAAACCCCTAAGAATATATTAAAAACCTAAAAACACCAAAATCCCCTAAAACATAAAAATGATAAAAAAACCTAAAAATACCCCACAACCCTAAAAATCTTAAATTCATAAAACCCTCAAAATCTATAAAACCTCTAAAAACAATTACATTCTAAAAAATTCCATAAAAATCACTAAAAACATAAAAACCCAAAAATCCATGAAAACCACTAAGAAAACAATAAAAATTTAAAAATACATAAGACCCCCAAAACCTAAAAAATTCTAGAAACCCTAAAACGCCCTAAAAACTACATAAAACACAGTAAAAACAATAAAATAGATAAAACCCAATAAAAACCATAAAAATAATTAAAAACTCTAAAACCCTAAAAACTCAAATTAAACAAAAAAATCCCGAAAAAGCAATAAAACCCAAAAATCTCTAAAAACCCCAAACCCCTCAAAATCCCTAAAAAAATTAAAAATCCTAAAAATCTCTAAAAATTTCTAATAATTTTAAAACCCCTAAAAACCCAAAGAAAAACATAAAAACCTAAAAACACATAAAACCCCTAAAACACTTAAAAATTATAAAAACCCTAAAAATGATTAAATCCCTAAGAAACACTAAAAACCAACAAAATCCATAAAACACATAAAATATCATAAAAATCCCAATGGACCTCAAAACATTAAAAACATAAAAAATATAAAAAACCTTGAAAACCATAATAAAACCATAAAATGTTAAAAATACTTAATACCCCTAAAAACATGAAAATTTTAAAACCCTAATATTACATTAAAAATCCTAGAAATCCCCCAAAACCATAAAAATTGTTAAAACCTCGAAACAACTAAAACCCTTGAAAATCCTAAAAGAACTAAAAACTCTAAAACCCTTATAAACCCTTAAAAATTCAAAAAACTATAAAAAAAACTTAAAAACCCTAAAAACTAAAAAAACCCAAAAAACCAAAAAAACTGTAAAACACTAAAATCCCACAAAATCCCCAAAACCCAAAAAACCATAAATATCATAAAAAATCCATAAATTTTCTAAAAATGTAAAAAACACTAAAATCCCTAGAAAACCCTAATAAAACCTTAAAACCTCATAACACACAAAACTCCTAAAAAATAAAAAAATTCTAAAACCAATAATAACCATAATAACCTCAAATCTCTAAAAATCGTGAAAAGCAAAAAAAATCCTACAAAATCCCAATAATTCCATAAAACTATAAAAAATCCTAAGAACCATGAAAAAACCAAAATAAATCCATAAAAACCTAAAAACAATTAAAACTCATAAAAACCTAATAACAATAATAAACCTAAAAACCCTAAAAGGAACCTAATAACACTAAAACCCATAGAAACCACTAAAACCCCTAAAACCCTAAAAAACCCCATAGAAACCCTAAAAACACTTAAAACTATAAGAAACCTTGAAATCTGTAAAAATGATAAAAAAATATGAAAAACATTAAAAAACCTAAAAACTCAAAAAAACCTAAGACAAAAAAAACTATAAAACCTAAAAACCTTAAAAACCTTCAAAATCCCTAAAAACCATAAAAATCCATAAAACCCCTTAAAACAAAGGAAACCCCTAAAAGCTTAAAAATCAAAAATTAATTAAAACCCTTAAAAAACATAAAAACTATTAAATCATAAAAACCCTTGAACCCCTAAAACTCTCAGAATCCAAAATAAATTCCTAAAAACCCATAAAAATCCTAAAAAATAAAAAAACCCTAAAAATATAAAAAACTTTAAAAAACCTGGAAAACCATTCGAAAATATTAACATTCTAAAAACACATAAAATCCCTAAAAACCAAAGAATGCTAAAACCCCTAAAAACCCCTAAAGAGGCCCAAAAACCCCTAAATCCCCCTAAAACTCAAAAGAACCCTAAAACCCCTAAAAACACATTAAACCCCCAAAAAATCCACTAATGACTCTAAAATCCCTTTAAACCCTTAAAAAAGTCTTAAAACCCAAAAATATTCAAAAATCATCATGAAAAATCATAAAACCCCTAAAAACCCTAATATCCATAAAAATCACAAAACCCCTAAAAACCATATAAATCCTAAAAATTCCCTAAAAATTTATAAAAATATAAAATACCCAAGAAAAACATAAAACATCAAAAAAACACTCTAAAATCCCTAAAAATGCTAAACCCTCTAAAAACACCTAAAAACACTAAAAATACTTAAAAACTCTAAAAAACAACAAAAAGACAAAAAAATCCATAAAATCCTTAAAAAATACTAAAATCATATAAAATATATAAGAAAACCTTAAAACCATAAAAATCATAAAAATCCTAAAACCACAAAAAATCCCTTAAAACAATTAAAACCCTATAAAATCTTTAAAACCCTTAAAAAACAAAAAACCCTCAAAACACTAAAAATTGGGAAACCCTTTCACCCCTAAAAACAATAAAAAAAACAATGAAAAACCATAAAATCCCAAAAAAATCATAAAACCCAAAAAACACAAACAAAACAACAAAAACCATAAAAACCCTCAAAATCCATACAAATACCAAACACCATAAAAATACTAAAAACATCTAAAATTCCCAAATAGGTAAAAAACCTATAACCCTAAAAACCGTAAAAAAGCCTCCAAAACTTAAAAATACTTTAAATCCCTTAAAACTGAAAAATGCTAGAAAACCTAAAAACCCCAAAAACTCTGAAAATCCCGAAAACCAAAAAAATTATAACAAACCAAAAAATCCCTCAAAATCCCTTAAAATGTAGAAATCCATAAAAACCATAAGAAACTAAAAGATAAACTTAAAATCCTAAAAATAATTAATGCCCACAAAAAACATAAAAAACACTAAAATCCCTCAAAATCCTTAAAAATAAAAAAAACAGTATGTAACACTAAAAATATAAAAACCTAAAACCCCTTAATATTTCGAAAAATAATTAAACACTCTAAAAACACTATAAACCAATATAATTTAAAAAAAATTATACAAACCTTAAAACCCCTAAAAACTCAAGAAAAACCCAAACCCCCAATAATACCATAAAAAACTTAAGAACCCTAAAAACCCTAAAAACCATCAAAATCACTAAAACCCCAAAAAACAAAAAAAAATATAAAAATTCCCCCATAATCACTAAAAATGTAAAAAACCTAAAAATCCGAAAAACCACTCAGAAAAATATAAAACCCTAAAAACATACAACCCCTAGAAAACCTAATAACACAAAAAATGTAAAATCCTCAACCATAAACCCCCTAAAAACAATGAAAACCCCTAAAACCCCATAAAACACTAAAAACCATAGGAAATTATTGAAACCCTTTAAACCTCGAAAACATTAAATCACTCTAAAAACATTAAATCACTCTAAAAACCTTAAAACCCATAAAAATTTGAAAAAAACCTTAAACAACCAAAAAACAAAAAAAAACCCAAAAAACCCGCAAAACCCCTAAAAACAATACCCCTAAAAATACTAAACAAACTTTAAATCCCCAAAAAATTGTAAAACACACCATTAAACCTGAAAATACCTATGAAAACATTGAAAACAAAAAACACTAAAACCCCCCAAAAAACCTAATGAATGATAAAAAAATAAATTCCATGAAAACCATAAAATCCCCTAAAAACCCTAATAATATCTAAAACCATAAAAAACATAAAAAAACCCCAAAATCATAAAATATCCAGAAAGCCTATAAAATCATAAGAAAAACTTAAAAACCTAAAAAAAACCTAAACCCCAGAATAACATAAAAATGGTAAAAAACTTAAACTTTCTTATAAAATTTCTAAAAAATACTAAAAAACTTAAAAACCACTAAAAATCCATAAAAACCCTTAAGCCACTATAAAACCTCTACAAAACCTTAAATCTATCAAAAAATTAAATCCATAAATACATTAATAAAACACTAGATAAACTAAAACCCCCAAAAAAATATAAAATATATAAAACCCCCAAAAACTCAAAAAACCCATAAAATGAATAAAATCCCTAAAAAATCCCAAAATCCGTAAATACCAAAAAACACTAAAAATTCTAAAAAACCCCTGAAAATTTAAAAAAACATAAATAACTGTAAAAACACTGAAAATCCCTATTAAAATCATAAATAAATAAAAACCCATAACACCCGTAAGAAACCTAAAAATGATAAAAAAACTAAAAACAATAAAAAACCTTTAAACCCTCAAAATCCATGAATCCCTAAAAGACCCATAAAAATAAAAAAAAGAACTAAAATACCTAAAAACGTTAAAAAAACATAAAAATTCTGAAAACCCCTAAGAAAAACATAGAAAACTAAAAACACTTAAAAACCTTAAAAACCTTAAAAACCTTAAAACCAAAAAATTTCTAAACCCTTAAAAACCCTAAAAACCTTACAAAACCCTAAAAACCTTAAAAACCAATAAAAACCTTTAGAAACCCAAAACCTCCATAAAACCCCTAAAACCAACCAAAAACTCGAAAAACACAATAGCCCCTTAAAAATGATAAAAACTCTAAAAACATTAAAACCCTAAAAAACTGAAAAACTCATAAACCCCTCAAACCCCCCTAAAACTCTAAAAACACAAGAAAACCATTAAAATCCATAAAACCCCTAAAAACCATAAAAATCATTATAAAATCCCTTAAAATTTCTAACAACATAAAAACCTGGAAAAATATAAAACCCCTAAGAAAACATTAAAAACCCCAAAACACTTAAAACCCATAAAAACCTAAAAATTCAAAAACCATAAAAAACATTAAAAACCCTGAAACCCACAAAAACCTTTAAAAACCCATAAAACCTTAAAATCCACTAAAAATATAAAACCCATTTCAATTCCTAAAAACAATAAAAAAATCCAAACAACATAAAAACCCAAAAAGATAAAAAAAATTAAAACCTAAAAAAATACAACTATAAAAACCCTAAATAAACCTAAATAACCATAAAATCTCTAAAAACCCTAAAAACCCAAAAAATATTAAAAATCCCAAAAAATGAAAAAAAAATAAAAAATATTATAAATACTAAAAACCCATAAGAAAACCATAAAAACCATAAAACCCTAAAAACCCTAAAAACCCTAAAACCCTCGAGATACTTAAATACCTTCTAAAACAAAAAAATCCTAAAAAATCCCTAAAACCCCTGTAACCTAAAAACCATAAAAAACCAGAAAACCCCTAATAAAACCATAAAAACCAAAAAAATATTAAAACCCATAAAACCATAAAAACACTAAAACCCTTAAATCCCCTAAAAACCATAAAAATATATAAAAATCATAAAAAATATAAAAATCCTAAAAAAACCTTAAACGTGCCGAAAATGGTAAAAACCCAAAAACCCTAAAAACCAAAATAAATCCTTAAAAACGTAAACTCTAAAAACCTAAAAATGATAAAAACCCTAAAAACCCTAAAACCCCTAAAAGACCCTAAAATCACTAAATCCCAAAAAAAGAATAAAAACCCCCCAAAAACCTTAAAAACCCCATAAAAACCCTAAAACCACTAAAACACTAAAAACCCTTTATACCAGTAAAAAAATTAAGAACTTTAAAAAAACCTAAAAAATCATAAAATCTCAAAAATCATAAAAAACGCCTAAAACCACTAAAATCCATCAAAATCACAAAAAACCCAAAATTCTATTAAAATCCTAAAAAACCATAAAAATCCCTAAAATTTTAAAAAACCATAAAGCCCATAAAACCTCTAAGAAAACCTTAGAAACCTAAAAACCTCAAACCATAAACCATTAAAAATACATAAAACCTTAAAAACATAAAAATCATAAACATCCAAAAAAAGTAAAAAACCAAAAAACCTAAGAAAACCATAAAACCATAAAAACACCTAAAACCCCAAAAACCTAAAATAAACTAAAAACACCATAGGTTCTTAAAAACCCTAAAACAATAAAAATATTAAAAACCCATAGAATCCTGAAACCACAAAAATCACTAAACCCTCTAAAAACCCATTAAATCCAAAAAAAAATGTTTATAAACTCTAAAAATCCTTAAAACACCTAAAAATCACCAAAACCCTAAAAATCCATAAAAATACAAAAAAAACTAAAATCCCTTAAACCCCTAAAAATACCCCCAAAAAATCAAAAATCCATAAAGTATAAAAAAAGCACAAAAAATCCCTAAAAATATGAAAACCCCTAAAAACCACTAAAAACCCTAAAAAACGTTTTAACCTCTAAAAAATGAAAACACCGCTAAAAAACACAAAAAACTATGAAACCCATTTAAGCCCATAAAAATTTTAAAAAACTATAAAAACTATAAAACACCTAAAAACTCAAAAATAAAACAAAAAATATATAAACACCCTAAAAACACTAAAACGGTCAAAATCCCTAAAAACCATAAAAATCCTAAAAATACCTAAAAATCCATAAAAACAAAAAAACCCTAAAAAACATGAAAAATCCTAAGAAAACCTTAAATACCTAAAAAAATTAAAATCCATATTAGAAGTTACAAAAACCTAAAAACCCTAAAAACTCCCAAAAAACTGAACTAAAACCCCTCAAAATCCTTAAAAATCCTAGAAATATATAAAAAACATAAAAAAATCCTAAATCCCTAAAAATGTAAAAAAACCTGAAAACCCAAAAAATCCTTAAAATCATAAAAACCTAAAAATACTTAAAACCCCTAAAAAACCTACAAATTATAAAAAACCCTAAATAACACTAAGAACCCCAAAACCCCAAAACCCATTAAAAACCATAAAAACCCTAAATAAATTTAAAAAAACTAAAAACCAAAAAAATACACTAAAAACTCTAAAAACCATTTTAACCAATATAATGTTTAAAAACACTAAAAACCCTAAAAACTCTAAAAATATCAAAAAAACCCATAAAACCCTAAAAACCCATAGAATGCTAAAAATCCTAAAAAAATATTAAAAATACTGAAATTATCTAAAAGTATAAAAAGCCATAAAATCCTAATAAATATCTAAAAATACCTAATATTGTAAAAAAGACTTGAAACCCAGAAAACCCCTAAGAAAACCTTAAAACATAAAAAACATAAAACCTATAAAACGATAAAACCCATAAAACTAAAAATAGACCCTAAAATCCCTAAAAAACTCTAAAACCCAAAAACCCAAAAAACCATTAAAAACATTAAAACCCCAACCCTAAAAACCATTTAAAAGTCTAAAACTCTCTTTAAAACCAAAAATGTTAAACAACTCTAAAAAAATTAGAACAGTTAAATTTTAAAAAACCCCTAAAACACAAATAAAACTCTAAAAAACCATAAACCCCTAAATTTTCAAAAACCCCAACACTAATTAAAACTCTAAAAACCATTTATCCCCTAAAAATGTTAAAAAAAACCCTAAACAACCTTAAAAAACTTAAAAATTTAAAAATTCCTACCAACCATAACAAACCTAAAAATTCTGAAACCCTCAAAATCCCTAAAAATCCTAAAAAATTATAAAAATTGTAAAAAACCGCTAAAAACATAAAAAATCCTATAACCCAGCAAAATAATAAGAAAAACATAAAACATTAAAACACTAAGAATCCCTAAAATTTAAGAAACACAAAAAACCCTAACAACCCTAAAAACCCTAACCCCTCACAAAAAACCAAAAAACCCCCCTAAATACCATAAAAACCCGATAAACCCATAAAAACCCTAAAACCACTAAAAAAAATCTAAAAAGCCTTTGAACCCCTAAAAATGATAAAAACTCTAAAAACCTTTAAACCGTATAGAAGTCAAAAAGACCGTAAAAACCTAAAAAACCAAAAAAATGTAGAAACCCCAAGAAACCATACAAAGCATAAAAATCCATAAAAATCCTAAAAAAGTACAAAATCATAAAAATCCCTAAAAATACCAAAAAAATATTAATACCCATAACAAAACCTTAAAAAACTAAAATCAATTTAAACCCATAAAAACCTACAAACTTCTATAAAACCTAAAAAACTTATAAAACCCTAACACACCTAGAAACCCCTAGAAACCCCTAAAATCCTTAGAAACCCATAAAACCCTAGAATACCTCTAAAAACATTAAAAACCCATTAACTTATAAAAACATTTAAATATTCCAAAAAATCATAAAACCCATAAAAAAACTAAAAACCCCACTAAAAACACAAAAAAACATAAAAATATTATAAAATATAAGAATCCCAAAAACACACACAGAATCACTAAAAACCCTAAAAACCATAAAAATCCTAAAAAATACCTAAAAATCTATAAAAACACCAAAAACCAAAAACCCTGAAAATCCCTAAGAAAACCTTAAAAACATAAAAACACCTAAATTCCATAAAAACCCAAAAAACACTAAAACCCTAAAGAAACCCAAAAATACTAAAAACCATAAAATCCCTAAAAACATTAAAAACCCTAAAAATCCATAAAACCCATTAGAACCACTCAAAACTCTAAAAACCCATTAAACCCCTAAAATATTTTAAAAAAACTAAAAAATTCTAAAAAAACATAAAAAACATAAATAATCGTAAAACCAAAGAAACTCATAAGCCCCCTAAAAACTCAATAAAACCTTAATAACCTCAAATCCCTAAAAACCCTAAAAACCCTAAAAACCATAAAAATTTAGAAAAGTCCATAAAAATCATTATATACATAAAAATTTTAAAAAACAAGAAAAACTATAAGAAAACCTTAAAAACCCAAAAACATATAAAACACTTAAAAACCTAAAAATTATAAAAACACCAAAACCCCTAAAAACCCAAAAAAATCCTAAAAACCCTCAAAATTGCTAAAAACCCAAACAACCCATAAAAATTCAAAAAATACATAAAAATCCCTAAAAATGTAAAAAACCCTAAAAACATTGAAAACCCCTTAGAAAGCCATAAAAACCAAGAAACACAAAAATCCCCTAAAAACTTAAAAATTCTAAAACCCTAAAAAATCCCCAAAACCCCTAAAAGCATAAAAACCATAAACCCCATAAAAATAGTAAAAACCACTAAAACTCTAAAACCCATTAAACACTTATAAATGTTAAAAAAACCCTAAATCCCCCTAATTCCCAAAAAAACATAACAAACCAAAAAACCCAAAAAACCCTAAAAACCATCAGAATCCTTAAAAACCGTAAAAATCCTAAAGAATCCTTAAAATCACTGAAAATTTAAAAAATCCCAAAAACCCTGAAATCCTTATGAAAACCATAAAAACCTAAAAATACATAAAACTTCAAAAAAAAACAAAAATAAATAAAAGAATTAAAAACCCTAAAACCCACTAAATACTATAGAAAATCTAAAAACCATAAAACCCAAAAAACTAAAAAAACAAAAAAAACTCCAAAAACCCTTCAATCCCAAAAAATGATAATATCCTAAAAATCATTAAAACCCAACAAAATATCTAAAACCCCCTAAAAAGCATTAAAATCCTAATAAATCGCTAAAAATTCCTAAAAATGTAAAAAATCATATAACCCCTAAAACCATAAGAAAATTTAAAAACTGAAATCTCTTAAAACCCCTAAAAACGTAAAATCACTAAAAACAAAATAATCCTATAATCAAAAAAATCACACAAAATAAATAAAATCCCTAAAAACCGTTAAAACCACTAAAAACCTATAAAACTCTTAAAAACCAATAAATATTATAAAACCCTTTAAAACTCTAAAAATTTTAAGAAATTTTTTAAACCATAAGAACCCAAAAAATTAAAAAAAATCCCAACAACCCAAAAAAATCATAAAACCTATCAAAACCCCTACAACCCATCAAAATCTATAATCAACCTTAAAATCAAAAAATAATCCAAAAAATACCAAAAAACATAAAAAACATAATAACCACAAACATAAACATAGAAATACTTAAAACCCCTAAAAATGTAAAAATGATAAAAACCCTAAAAACTATAAATATCCTAAAAAATTCTAAAAACCCTAAAACCCCCTAAACATTATAAAACCCATAAAAATCATAAAAGAGTCCTAAAAATATTTATAATTGTAAAAAATTATAAAAAAACTAAAAACCCTATGAAAATAATAAAAACCATAAAATACATACAGTCCCTAAAAAACCTAAAAATGCTAAACCCCCTAAAAGTCACTAAGAAACATAAAACAATTAAAAATCATAAAATCCCTAACATCCATAAAAACACCTGAAATCCCATAAAAAACAAGAAACAACTAAAACCCATTAATCCCCAAAAAACTATAAAAACTCGAAAACCATAAAAAACTCTAAAAGACCCTAAAAACCATAAAAACTCTAAATTCCCCTAAATTTCCTAAAAACCATAGAAAGAAATAAAAAACCCAAAAAAATCCCAAAAATTACCAAAAAGTTAAAAACACATGAAAACCCGTAATAAAACCATAAATACGTAAAAACACTTAAAACCCCTAAAAACATAAAAAATTCTAAAAAACCATAAAAACACCTAAAACCATAAAAACCCTAAAAACACATAAAACCCATAAAAACTAAAAAACAAATAAACTATAAAAACCACTAGATGATCTAAAAACCCTTAAAAATATTATAATTTTAAAAAAATCAAAAAAACATAAAACCCCTAAAAACTCAAAAATACCCGAAAACATTAAAAAACATAAAACCCTATAACCCCATAAATTCCATAAAAAATACCAAAATATCCTTAAAAATTTAAATAACCATAAAAAACAAGAAACCCCCTAATAAAACCATAAATTCCAAAAAAACTGTTAAACCCACTAAAAACCTAATAAAATTAAAACCCTAAAAACAAAAAAAACCTAAATACCCAAAAAATAATAAAACCCCTAATAACATTAAAAACTATAAAACCCATAAATAATATAGAAAATAATAAAAAAAATAAACCCATTTAAATATCTAAAAACCTTATAAACTATAAAAAAATGAATCCCTAAGAAACTAAAACAAAAACAGAAAACCTCTAAAAAATTCATATAAATTCTAGAACCCCTAAAAACCCCTAAAACTGTCAAAATACCTAAAAACAAAAAAAATGATCAAAGTCCTTAAAAATACCTAAAATCCATAAAAACATAAAAACCCATAAAACATTGAAAACCCATAAGAAAACCACAAAAAACTAAAAATACTTAAAACCCCCAAAAAATAAAAAGCAAACTATAAACCAAAAAAACATAAAATCCTGAAAGACCCTAAAAATAAAAAAATCCTTAAACCCCCAAAAAATCTAACTAATACTAAAAACAATAAAAACAATTTAATACCCTAAGACATTAAAAACTCTAAAATACCTTTAAATCCCTAAAAACTCAAAAAATACTAAAACCCCAAAAAAACAATAGAACCCTAAAACCCCTAAATATCCCTAAAAACCCTAAAAACCCTAAAAACCCTAAAAACCCTAAAAACCCATAAAAATCATAAAAATTTTAAGACACCATAAAAACCGTAAAACCACATAAAAATCCTTAAAAATCAAAAAACACTTAAAACCCCTAAAATCCTAAAAAACACTATAAAAATTAAAAACCCTAACAAACTCAGAGAACCCTAAAAACCCTAAAAACACAGAAAACATTTAAAATCCCTAAAAACCCATAAAAAATATAAAACCACTAAAAAATATAAAAACCATAGAAAAACCATATAGCATTATGAAAATATTAAATACCCTTTAAACCCCTAAAAAATTCAAAAGAACCCTAAAATCCCTCAAAATAACTGAAAAACTAAAAACCCATAAAACCCTAAAATTCCTTAAAAATCACTAAAACGTAAACAAACCTGAAAACCCCTAAGAAAAACATAAAAACCTAAAACCAATTAAATCCCTTAGAACCATTAAAAATCCAAAAAAAAAATTCTAAAAATCCCTAAAAACCTAAAAACCTAAAAATCCAAAAAACTCTAAAATACATCAAAAACGTAATAAATCCATGAATTCCTTAAAAATATAAAAAAACAAAAAAATATAAAACCCCTAAAAAACCTTAAAATACAGAATATACTTAACACCCCAAAAAATATAAAAAATATAAAAACCCCTAATGGCCCTAAAACCCCTAAAAACCCCAAAAAAACAATAAAAAATATAAAACAAATTAAAGAATATAAAACCCCTAAAAACCCTAACCCCCTGAAAATCCCTAAAAACCATAAAAACCAAAAAAATCCTAAAAATTCGGTAAAAATCCTAAAAATATATAAATCCATAAAAATTGCAAAAATCATTAATATATCATTAAAAACCTAAAAACACTTAAACACACTAAAAACCTTAAAGACACTAAAAACCATAAAGATCTTAAAACCCCTAAAAACCATAAAACACCTTAAAATATTAGGCAACCTTAAAAACCCATAAAAACCCTAAAAACCAACTAATAATTCTAAAAACCATTTAAACCACTAAAAACAATAAAATACTCTTAAAACCCTTAAAACCCTAAAAAACTCAAAACCCCCCTAAAAACCCTAAAAACCCATAAAACCCCTAAACCTCTAAAACCAATAAAAATCCCTAAAAACCCTAAAACCCATGAATAACCTCTAATAAAACCTTAATTACCTAAAATCACTTAAAACCCCTAAAACCCTAAATATGCTAAAAACCCTCTAAAATCATAATAAACCATAAAAACCTAAAAATTCACAAAAATCCCTAAAAACATAAAAATCACTAAAAACCTATAAACATGATAAAAAACACTAAAAACACTGAAAACACTAAAAATAATTTAAACCCATAAAAATATTAAAATGATATAAAAGTCTTCAAACCACTAAAAACTGAAAAAACCTAACCCCCCTGCAAAAAAACAATAAAACCCCTCAAAACCCTAAAAATCCATAAAAACTCTAAAATCATAAAAATCCTAAAAAATACCTAAAATTTTGTTAAAATGTAAAAAAACATAAAATATCTAAAAACCCTAATGTGGAATCCATGTCCCGCAAGGAAGTTCCCAAGGAACATTGTTTGATGTTCCCTAGTTGAGCACCTATATGTCCTTAAGAAAATTGTGGAGAAGGTCTATAAATGATGGAATCAAGGGAGAAAGGAGATAGTTGTTCAAGGTCGATACCAAAGAGAACTTTTTTCCAATAACTCTATTGATAAGATATAAAAAAAGATGAACAATCATTTGATAAGTCAATAATTAAGCAAGGACACAATGATTGAATGAAAAAGTCACCATAATAACATCACCTTCATTCATGATGTTCAAAGAGGATAACAGGTGGCTATTTATAGCCAAAGTGTGAAAAAATTCTAACACATAGTTTACACAATTTAAAAAACCCAAATGCTGCTTTTGACCATTTTGGAACATGCCCATGAATTTAAGGGACTTGTAGAACACCCTTTTGGAAAGTAAATAAAACTTTCCAATAACTTTTTACTTTGAAGATTACATGGTGGGATGTGATAGAAATTAGTAGCACACCATGGGATGGGTCATTAAAATCAAGTTTGGGCCATAATTAATGTATATATAGACTCATATGATTCACCAAACAAAGGGTATTTGACCTCCACTTGGAATTCCAGGATTAATAATCTTAAGGCCTACTTCATTCTCTTGGTCTAGTCCCTTGTCATTGGGCCTCCAAATACTCATAATGGGTCTTGTGCAGTCATAAAAATTCTCTCCCCCCATCCATCCATCCAACATTACCATTTTTATTCAAAAAGGAAATAAAACAGATAGAGAGAACCAGTGTCTAGGGGGGTCTATAGTAATGGTGACCAAGGGCATCACCCCGTATAAAATTCACCCCCTCCAGTTTAAAATGGGAAACATGAGTATGACAATTGACCATGCTGGTAGGGGTTTCCATAGAGGCCAAGTGATCTTCCACCTTGTTTACCTCCCTCCATGTGTGAGTGACTCTGGTGATGCTCTCCAGGAAAGCATTACATTTTTGAATAGTGTATTAAATGGACTAGAGGCATATATCTTTCCCATGTAGAGCATTGTGAATAACCATAGAGTCAGTATCAACTTGGGAAATGGAAAGTTCCCGCTTCCTGCACATTGTGATACCTATGAGCACCACTTTTGCCTCCGCCTACATATAATTCCCATAACAATAGTGTGCCGAGAAAGCCAAGTCCACACTGCCCCTATGGTCTTGGACCACGCTGCCGCCACACATCTCTCCCAGTACGCAAGAGCTGTCGGTATTCAGCTTGAATCCAGCTTCAGGAGGGTTCCACCAGACCCAGTGACCTTGCTGTCTAGTTGCTAACCGATGGGCCACGCTGTGAGGCACATGCAGCTTGCAGAGGAAGGGGGACTGCTTCCATACAACATCTGTTCCACACAATTCCACTAGAATACAGCGTACTCTTTATGTAATGGTTCTCCCCTTAGATGTGATCCCCTCAAACCTGGCCCGATTCCTCTCTTACCACACACACCAACATACAGCGTTGAGGATGATGGATCTGGCCCTCCCTTAGTTGCCAGAGTCGTCTGTCCCCTGGAACCATTTCTATAAGAATTGTAAAGGTATATATCCTCATTGATGACGTTTTTATTTTTGTTTCACTAAGAACCTACCTTAGTAGGTTTTTCCATTCCAAACCACCTAGATCAAATGTAGCTTGTTTCCAACACTTCCTTACTCGGTCACCATATTCTTGTAATAAATACAAAACACAAGAAGGAATTTATGGGTTAAGAGAGTTAGTAGTAAAAAATTATCTCTTTCATATAATCGCGGGAGTTTCCTGCCCCTCTAAAGTTCTCTTTATCCATCTTATTCTAGAAAATAAAATTAATTTTCCCTCAACACTCTTGTTTTCACTCTTATTTTAAACTATTTTCGTTCCCTAATTTATTTTGATGTAACTCATCTCTCATTTTTCACTCTTTATTTTTTTCACTATTTCTATTTTTTCTCTCATTTATTTTACTCTCTTTTCATAATTTCTCTCATTCATCACTTGGTCTAGATAAGCTTCCAACAACCTCTAACAATCCTCAAGTTGTATTCAAATGAATAGTGGTTAGTATATCCTTCATTTGTGACCCTCCTATCAAATTTTCAAGGCCTACCAAATAAAATATTAGTAGAATTATTTGGAACAACATGACATATCACCTTGTCTTTATAATTCCCAATATAAAATGGAAAAGTTTATTGTTTAGTCACTTTAACATTCCCTCTATTATTTAACCATTGTAGTCTATAATTCATAGTAGTATTAGTCATAGCTAAACCCAATTTATCAACCATTAAATAACATGCTACATTTGGGAAACTACCCCCATCACATATAATAATACATACATTATCCTTGATATGGAATCTAGTATAAAAAATGTTCTTCCTTTTCTATTGATCAAGTTCTCGTTGGGGTTGAGAACATAAATCATGCCTTTACACAAGAATTTCTCCATGTATGAGGATCTCTATTTTAATATATAATAACTCCTTAAGTGGTGGAATTTTATCTTCACTTGAACTAGCACTAAGAACATCTACATCATCCAAAATAATCATGGTCCCCTTATCTAGGAATTTTTAGGCAAAGTGTCCAAATCCATGACATTTAAAACACATCATGTGATTTAGAAACAAACATACCTTCTGTTTTACATTTATATTTTGGAAACAATGTTTTTGGTATGGTTACAACCTTTTAATCCATTTTTTCTCATACATGTTCTTGAAATTTGGAATCCTTGAACAAGAATGAATATTTAGAATCCTTACCATAAGATGTAGGGAATATACTTATTTACTTTACTTTACACTCCACTTATGTAGCCATGGGGAGATGATAAAACATATCCAAATTGTTGTACATGTCCACTATGTCCCAATTTTCATGGTTGAGGCTACTCCAAAACATTTATGTGGTGGCCTCTAAGTCCTCATCAATATTATAACAAATCATGATGATCACCATCTATGTGTGATTCTCCTAAACACTCATAACTATTTGTTTCAAACCCTTCAAATTGAGGTACAAATAATGATAATAGTGCTTAGAAATAAACAACTTACTAATTACCATATTTATATCCTCACATAGTGCCGATGGGTATTTATTCACATATTAGTCAATTCACTTGTAGTTCATCCCACAAAATATAACTATAGTTAGTGAATTCCATATCTCCTAACAGCACCTTATTTTACTTTGAATAGTTCTGAAAACCAATAATATGATCTACCTTTTGTTCCCATTACAAGTATGTTTCAGGATCATTCTTATCTTAGAATTAATGGATCCTAAACTTTAATCCTCCAAGATCATTAGTTTTCCCCCAAGGTGGTATCTTTCTATAAATTGGTGACTCATGAAAATTTTGGAACTCATCCTCTTCTTCAGTGACCCTCATCATTTGTGGTGCTCTATAATTAGAATGGGATTACAATTCATCCATCCTCACATTAAACGATTAGAATTTCTCTTGTACAACCCTCATGACCAACTTAATTTCCATTTCATTAGTGTTACTCACCTCCACCTTTTATGAAAACGTTAACAATATTTTGGTAGAAATGAATATGTACCTCACACACACCCTGACATGTTTAAACATGGAAATATTATATTCTCTCTTGTTTCTCTCAATTTTGGATTTTTTTATAAAATGTAACACTCTTGCATTTTACCACCAAACTCGATTCCTATAGAGTTATTACCAAATTCCAATAAATCTAATGTATATTTATAGTGTGGAAACACTAAACTATAATTCAATGATAAAATTGAAAATATATGCAAGAAGAAAATGTGGTAAGGGGAAGATATCATATGAAAAAATGATAAATGGACGTAGGAATCATGATGTTGAATTTTTTTGACACTATTTTTTTATTTTGGGGTTCTTTTTTTTGAATAAATATAGTCTCAATAAGATGAATATTCAAAATATAAATGTAGGATAAAAAATAATTTGAAACATAAAATGGAATCAAATTTAGATTTATGATAAAACATCTATAACCTCCTCATTTGATTGAGAAGTTATCAGGGAGCTACTTGGCCTTAGGTGACATCCCCAAGAAACCAAAAGCTTGCAATAAATTCCAAGGTCCTCATAAAAAGTTGGGGCTGATTTTACCTTTTTAGATAAAATGAAAAAACTAATAATAAAAATAGGAAATGAACATCATAATGATGAATGAGTACTAAAACAAAATCTAATACAAAACTTAACCAAAAGGAAATATCTTAGTAAAAGAGGAATCAATGTGACATAACGAATTGAACCAAATGATAACAAAAAAAAGATACCAAAGACACCGCCAACAACTACTAATATACTACAAGATCTAAATACACATGCCCAACCCAATGTATCAAAAATAATCATTAAATAAATGGGATACCATCCCTTAGCCTGTTTCTCGATATATAATATATGCCAATACACCATAGTGCCAAAGCAGGGGGTGAGTATAATTATCAATAGGATTTACCCAACGACTTCCCAACTCACACCACTAGGATTTAACATGTTATAAAATTTATATAAAACTATTTAAAAACAATTTTAAGAAGTTATATCAAACCAAAATATTTTTCTAATGAAAAAAATAAAAGAAGTCTTCAAAACCATTTTTTCATTGAATACATCAAAAACTAACATAATAATTTTTCAAGGAACATCAAATAATATTTTAACCATTTCTCAATTTATTATTTCTCATAAAAATTTCCATGTCCACACACATCCTCAATAAAAACACACACACTATCTTAGTATTATCATTTATGGGGGAACTTCACATCCATACTCCATCCCTTTGATGGTGATACTTCATGACCATTATCCATCATAATAAACTCATGAACAGCCATTATGAACAAAAAATATAAACCATTTTCAATAAAATTATTTCAAAAAATACTTTAATTTCATCAACATGCCATAATTTTAAAATCACCATTTTAAAACTATAAACAATGGTTTTCAAAAAATCCATCAAATTCCCATGATTTCCAAATCTATAATTTAAATTATAATTCCATAAAATCACAACATTATTTTCACAAAAACTATCATGAAATTAAATAAATTTTAATTAAATATTTTATTCTCTAATCAAGAGGAGTCGAGAGAGAATCCACATACCTCCAAAACATTGGTGAAAATAAATAATGGGAAAAAACTTTAACAAAACAGATTAAATCATAAATATTACAAAATATATCACATTCCATTGAATAAAAACAACCATATCCCATAATGATTGACATAACAAAACGTTAATATATCCCCAATAAACAAGATCCATGATTATAAATGAGTTAAGGAGAAGAGATCAATGAACAACAACGAAGAACGAGAACTTATTGAAAAATAAGGGTCCCCAACACACTTGGATTCACCTAGGAATCACTCCTAGATCAAGAAGAATTGTAACCACAAAATTGATAGGAATATAAATTCATGTAAAATAATTGTTAGGGAAAAAGTATTTTATAAGGTAAATTGGATTAGATCCACAATTTTTTGATCTAATTTTCTATGGTGCAGGGTTAGGAAAACCATACACTGACCATACACAATCCAATTCCTCCAATTACACCTCCCATGATTATACTTTACATTTAGATGAACTTTTAACCAACCCTTTTATACCCTAATTTCTATCATTTCACTATTTCTACAAGTCATCTGCACTGTTGGTCCAAACCATGCACCTAACAGTACACCTCACCAGTGCCCATTATTTTAATTGGATAATTTTGTGGAGGTGTTTCAATGTTTCAAATAACTATGCTCAAATCACGAATCAATATAAAATCTTGAAAACAATACAAATATCCTCCAAAAATATCGAAACATAAACCAATAAATTTATATAAATAAAATACATAAATAAAGGGACAAGTACCTAAAACCGAGGGTGCTAAATTCTCCCCACCATTGGATTTTCCTTACTCAAAATGTAGAAAACTAGAGTTGTCCCTAAACTATTTTGGCCATTGATATATCATGTTATTTTAATTTTCCCATGTTTCCTCTTGAATCTGACCACTTTTCTATAAAACCCACACTAGACCAATGTTTTTTCTACACAAGACTTTCCCTTGCCTCCCCAGAATCTGTACTAGCTCATGAAACTCCATAGCATCTGTATCTAGATTTATGTTATCCCATAAAATAACATGTTCATGGTTAGGTTTATACATATTCAATTGAGATAAATGATTGTTTTGAACTAAACTAAACATGGGTGGAAAATGAAATCAATATTCCTCCTCACCCACCCATTAAATTAACTAAAAATGGACTTTGTATGGATAAGATAACATTCCATCCTTTCTAAAATGATGATTCCCAAGACGTGGATAGATTCTCAAGGAACTATGATCACTCACCTCAAATGAAAATGACCATTAACGATAATCCACATATGATTTATGATGACTTTGTTCCATATACATCATCTTTAGGATTAATAAATCTTCTCCATTTTATCTTGCACAAGTTTTAGTCCAGCTAGTGAAGTCTCACCTATTTATTCCCAAAAAAATGGAGAATGACAAGGACACCCATTAAATTCTTCCAAAATTTCCATATTTATCAAGTCCTAATAAATATTTTTGGATGATAACTCAGCTAATGATATTTTCTCATCACATGATCCACCAAAATCTATTAGAAAAAACCCTATTCATATCCTCCAATGTTTGGATTATACTTTAGTATTTTCCATCCATTTGAGGATGATACATTGTCCTCATAGTCAAATGAGTCCCAAGGTTTTGCAATAAATATTTCCAATAAACAAGATGAAAATATGGGTTCTCTATCAAATAAAATCGAGACTGGAACACCATACCAATTTATATATTCTTGGATATAGATTTATGACAAGTCATCCACAATATTGGATTCACAAATAGGGATAAAATGAGTCGAATTTGTGATTTGATCTACTATCAACCATATGGAATCATGATTCTGAACCATCCTCAATTGACCTATTTCAAAATCCATAGTTTTCTACTATATTTTCCACATGAAAATCAGTAAATAATTCAAGATACCCACTAGACGTTATTTTATTCCTTAACCTTTAAATAGGTGTGGAAAATCAAAAAAAACTTATCCACCATTATTTTAATACCATCCCACCAAAATATTTCTTTTAGTGCTTTAAACATCTATTGTATTCCAGGATGAAAAGTCCATCTCATATGGTGATAATCCTGATAGAGCCTTTTTAAACAAGCCAAAGGAATGGCCATCCGATCTTAAAACCACTACAATAATCTTCTGTCAATATTCTATCCCACAATGGTCCCCCACCATTGAGTTTTGATCTTTATGAAATACATTAATAATCAAATGTGTGTGCCTATTTAACCTTCTATATAAAATTAGGAACAAATTAAAATGGAAATAAAATAGAAAAAAACCTCAATCGTCACAATCCAAGTGCATGTTGGAAATCACTAACAATATCTATCATTGATCTGAAGCCTCTTTCAACATATGACCATATGATTTTCTTTTTAATTCATCTACCACAGAGTTCCATTTACCCAGTTTATATATTAAGTCGAATTAAAACATTTAATGATACTTCATCCATCTTATTTATCACACATTCATATATCTTTGTGAGAAAATGTGTTTCAAGATCTTATTATATGTAAAAACCATGAATTTCTCACAAATAAGATGATGATTCTATCTCTTCAAAGATTAAACAACATCAGCTAATTCAGAATAATTTTTCAGTAGTTCTTCTCATGAAACCATGATAGCAATAATCCATAAGCAATAACATGATCTATCTTCATTAAAACACACCCCATCCCAAATCTCAAATCATTACAATACACCATAGAGCCTTGTCCTGATTCTAGAAATATCATGATTAGTGCTATTGTAAGGTGAAATTTATGCACTTGAAAAAAATGGCATTGATTATTCCATTAGAATGGAAAATTGTTCCTTATAAAAGATATCATTAGTGATACTAGTCATTAAAATTCCTGAACAAAACATTGGTAATAACTAGAAAGGAAAAATAAACTATGTAACTCAAAGAAATTCTTTGGATGTTTCCAAAGATCACATCCTTTATCTTTTATGGATCCAAATAGACACATTTTTCATAGGTCATATGTCAATGGATATGTACCTATTGAATCTAAAAATCACAACTTTTAAGCTTAGCATACATAATATGATCATGTAATATACCCAACACTATCACTTAGTGTTTCTCATGCTCAACCATTTTCCTAGAATACACCGGTATTCCATCAAAAAATACCACCACAAAATAACCTAGATATAATATAAATATATGATTCATAAATGTCATAAATATATCTTGTGTATTCATAATACTAAAAGGAATAAATAAATACTCATAATGGACACTTAAATTTATCTTTGGAATATCCTCCTTTTCAACCCACAGTTATTGACATCCTGGATGAATGCCAGTTTTATAGAACCACTTGGATCCCCACAATTAATGAAATAGGTCATCAATGCATAGAATAGGATATTGATTCCTTATCATAACTTGATTAAGATTATAATAATACACACAATTTCTATGAGACCCATCACTATTTTTCACAAAATCAATCAGCTCTAGCCACAGAGACATACTAGGCTGAATGTACCATTTCTTTTAAAAATATTCCAATAGAACATTCAATTCACATAATTATATTTGTTATACCAAAAAGATGTAATTGATATAATAATGGTCCCAAGAAATAGATCAATCGAAAACTCTACTTATCTTATGGGAGAAAACCCAAAGTAATTAACGGAAAAAAATCAAGAAAATGATAATTTTTTAGGAAAACCACTATTTGTATCTCATCCATATATTCCAAGGTCAAGGATACAAACTAGTATGATATAGTTATAAATAAATGATCCAAAAATCCTAATCCAGTATCCTTTTAATTCTAATTTCATATAAAGATATTCTTTAGGCCATCATTAGTTATAAAACTAACCCTTCCGGTATAATTGTCAATATTAGATTTGAAAATTTTCAACCAATCCATACTCATGAATAGTTCATATAAATACATCTTAATAATAGAGTATTAACAAATCAATTGATCCCCATTCATAGTTATAAAACATTATTTGGACACAAAATCTCAAAATTATATTTTTTGAAGAGGATTTTGAACTTTCAAAATAGAGGGAATCATAGAAACATGAAAACCTACAAGATCAACAACATGAGAAGAAATAAAATAATATGATACACTTGTATCAGAAAAATATTTCATAATGGTAGCATTGAAAATAATCATACCTATTATCATTAAAGGTATAGATTGTTCATCCATGATCACATTCTATACTCCATACAATTTTGTACTCTTTACATATTTTTCTTTGTTACCCTATTTAGATTCCCCTATTTTTGGAGTCGTGGTTTTCCTAGAATCTGTAGGGATTACTTGTATTTATTGAGGAGAGATATTATACTTCACTTATCCCATTGAAGAATATGATGTCTGAGAATTATTATATGTGTCCCTAGCACTTGACCTCGAAGAACTTCAAAAATAATTCTATAGATGTCCCATATTATTGCAATTGTGACATGATGTATGTGGTGATGTACAACTTAAAATTATGTGATTGATAGAAACAAATTGAAAATAACGAGTTTTACCTTTTGGTTTAGTATGAATACTCATAGATCCCATCGACTGGTTTTGATTCATACCAGCACCTTGGAAATAAGTTTCCCTTTTCCACTTATTCTCAGCGTTAGAATTTCCACCAGTTCCCATAAGTGTTAACATGATTCCTCCAGATGTATTTCCTAAGATATCACTTTATTCCACTATTTCTCTATTGAAAATCTATGTATAAACCATTATAAAAATCACAAAATTATTTGATAGAATTTATGGCATTAACCCTGATTAAAAAATGTGTGACTTCAAGGATGCACTTGCAGCAAATTCTAGTGAAAATAAGAATAATTTCCTAAATTTAGTCGCCTACTCTATCACTGTGAGGTTCTCTAGATTCAAACTGAAGATATATGATGTTCTTGAAATTTAGAAGGTATGGGGATATAATTTTTTGTTAAAAAATTATCTAAAATATTCAAATGTATTTTTTGTTTCAATTTAGATAGAACTATTAATTCCTACAACAAGAGTGAAAGATCTTCCAACATGTACATTGCCAAATTCAGATTCAACTCAATTGGTGTTCTAAAGAAATCATGTATTCCATCAATTTTATTTATCCACACTACTAATTTTTTAGGTTCTAAATCACCCCAAAAAATTGGTATATTCCTCTTTTGGAATTGAACTGAATGATATAATTAACTTGGTTTACTATTTATATTACCTCTTTCCATAGTCTAAAATGTCTGGAAAATACTATGAACCAACTGTTTGTTCACCTGTGGCTCAGGTGCAACCAAATTCTCAAAGACTCTTCCGGTTGGTTTCTATGACACCTTTGTGATGATATTCCTTATAACCAAAAGAAAACTGAATTTAGTCTCACTATCTAGAAATTTTATACTTATAAGTTTCAAATTTACCACATCACACATATCACAACAAGTCTTTCCAAAAATTAACCAATTTCCACTTTCAAGCCATTTTTGAAAATTCCACTATTCTTTTGAAAATCAAAATATTTTAAACTATTTTCAAAAAAATCAGAACCTTTTCAACAAATCATAAATCATTACATAAAATGAATTATATACTCTTAGTGGGAATTAATTTCTATCAATTCATGTCATTCTATTCTTATTTGCTAAACCTATGATGATAAGGTGACAAATCCTACCAGTGTCTTAAAACACTCATGTACCCAACTCCTCGGTAACTTTAGTTTTCATATAAAGAGGTTAGCTGTGCCTTTTTATGATTTACATTTCATGTTCTGAAAATCCTATCACCTTACTACCATACCAACAGATGGACCAATATGATTTCAAATCCAATTATTGAACAAGATTATACCATTTGTAACATCCCACCCCTTTTTATTGGCTTGAGAAGTGACATGGGAGATACTAAGCCATAGGTGACATCCCAAAGGCACTAAAGGCTGGATATGAAAGGAAAGAGCCTCATAAAT
The DNA here is from genome assembly GCA_963277665.1 of Viscum album. Taxonomy (NCBI): domain Eukaryota; kingdom Viridiplantae; phylum Streptophyta; class Magnoliopsida; order Santalales; family Viscaceae; genus Viscum; species Viscum album. The sequence continues at coordinate 1,961,116,708 of OY728127.1, forward strand.
ATCTAGGGGATGATTTTCCCTTTTAAGATAAAATGAGAAAACTAATGATAACCATAACAACCAAAAAACTTATTGACGCATGAGTATCAAAATAAAAACCTATACAAGACAAAACCAAAATTCAATATTACAGAACAAAAAGAATCAATGTGACATAACCAATGGAAAAAAATGATAATAAAACGAAAAGAAACCAAAGACAAAAACAAAACCACCCAATATACTCCAAGATCCAAATCCACATGCCCAACCCAAGGTATCAAGAATCATCACTGAAGATCTAGGATACCATTCCATTACATGTGTCTCAATATATGATATATGTAAAGTCACTATAGTTCCCTAAAAAGGGGAGAGTACATAGATTAATAGGATTTATTCAATGAATTTACTACTCAATATACTAGTATTGAACATGTTGTCACATTTATATAAAATATTTTTAAAACAATTTAATCTAGGTTATATCCAAACAAAACAATTTTCCAAGGGAAAAAATCAAACAGGCCTTCAAAACCATTTTTTGTTAAGGAATAAAACAAAAAATAACACATTCATTCTTCAAGGAACATCAATAAATATTTGAAACATTTATCAATTTATGATTTGAAATAAAAAATTTCATTTCCACAAACATCATACACACAAATACACACACAATATTAGTGTTACCATTAATGGTGGAACTTTACGCCCATTCTTCATCCATTTGATGGTGGATCTTCATTGCCACTATCCATCCCATTAAACTCATGACCAACCATTATGAACAAATAATATCAACAAATTTCATTAAAATAATTTAATAAAATAATTTACTTTCATAAAACAACCATATTTTTAAAATCACTAATTTAAAATTATAAACAAAAGTTTTCCAAAAATCCAACCAATTCCCATGATTTCTAAAACCATAATTCAAATAAGAAGTCAATAAAACCCCAACATCATTCTCCCAAAAACATTAAGAAATTAAATAAATTTAAAATCAAGACTTAAATTTATAATCAATTGGATTTGGGAGAGAAGACACTCACCTCTCAAACACAGTTAAAATAATTTAACAACATAACGAATTTAACAAACTAGCTTAAATATTCATGATTACAACTTAGATCTCATTGACATGAATTATAAGAATGATATTACATAAATATTGACATAAAGAAACATGGAAATATCCCCCACGGAACTAGATATTCGAATCCTAAATAGGGAAAGAGAATATATATAAGGAAAATGTTGAATAATGAGTACTTACCGATGAATCCGGGTCTCTAATGAAATTGGATTCTTCTAGAAATATCTCCCAGATCGAAAGGAATTGACTCCACCACCTTGGGAGTAAGGGGAATTTATGTTATTCCCAATTTATGAAAAATGAGTGGTTTAGGAGCTAAATCATATATTTTTAAATATAATTTCCCATGTGGGATAGTTAGGGGAAATGGTTTGGAAATTTGTGTTCTAACCATGCACAAGACACTACCTCCAAAAACACTTTGCACAGTTGGATCACATGGTTATAAAAATCATTAGTCTACAATGATATACCCCACTATCTAGATTTTCACGGTTTATACTGAGAATTCAAATAGTTTGGTCAAACTGTGCACCTAACTGTGCACCTAATCATACACTTCTCCATTTTCCATTATTTTATTTGCACGGTTTCTAAGAGGTGTTTCACAGTTTATACTTTTCGTTCTCAAACCTTTAACCTCCATAAAAGCCTTAAAAAATTCCAAACCTCTTCCAAACATACCAAAAAACAAATAATAATTATATAAAATTATAATAAATAAATAAATGGACAAGTACAAGAAATTGAGGTGCTACATGCATGGTTTTAAATTTTCAAAATTTGTCAAAAAAAATTGAACCCACAGTATCTCAAGATTTACAAATTTGATTTCAATGAATTTAGATGGAGATGAAATATGAGATTCTCAACTATAGGATTGATCTTATTGTACATCTAAAATAAAGAATAAATATTGTCTGTAGGTGGAGAAAAAATGGACCAAAATTGATGTCGGACAAATTCAAATACAAATGAATATGGAAAAAGTGATAAAAATGATGAACCTGATTTCTTGATATTAGGATATGATAAAAAATGACAGGAAATTAAAGACCTGCTAGGAAGTGTTCATTGAAATTTTTTCAATGTTTTTATGTTGGAAACATAGATATCCAAAATAAAATAAATGATAAATGTTATAAATGGTGGGAATAAAAAAGAAATGAGAGATTTGGTCATTGTAGAACCCAAAGAGAACCTGTCTCTAAGAACACTAGCGACAAGATGCCACAACGGATGACCAATCCTTTGATAAGTCAATAATTTAGAAAGAACATACATTTTTCTAGAAAAAAAACATTTTAATAACATTACCTTCATTCATGATGTTCAAATACTACAAGGGGGTGTGTATTTATATCCAATGTGTGATACAGAATTCTATCACGTATTTTCTAAAAGTCATGTGTCTAAATGATTCTTTCAATGATTTTAGAAAATTCCCATGATATTAAGGGACAAATATCGTACCCTTTTGGTAAGTTAAGGCAACTAGTCTACCACGTTTGACATTGAAGATTCCATGGTGGGGTGGGCTTGAAATTTTAGCACACCCTGGGATAGGTATTTAAAATCATGTTTGGGCCTTAATGTATGTAAATATAGGCCAAAATGTTTTCCCCAAGCAAGGTTATTGGTCCTCCACATTTAATTCTATGATTAAACCATTTAAGGCCTCATTCATTCTCTTCTTTTTCACACTTGTCATTTATCCACCAAATCCTCATAGTAGGTTTTGTACAATCATGCACATTCTTCCCTCCTCATCAAGTTCGCCTTCAACACCTCTATGCCCATGGGTTCTAGGATCCTCATTAAACACTAAGAAAACAATAAAAATCTAAAACGCTTAAAGCCCCTAAAAACCTAAAAAACTCTAAAAAACCTAAAAAACCTAAAAAACCATGAAAATCCCAAGAAATCATAAAAACCAATTAAAATCCTATAAAAATCCATAAACACATTAAAAATTTTAAAAACCTTAAAAATAATTAAAACAACTAATAAAACCTTAAAAACACTTAAAATCCCTAAAAAACCTCAAAAACTCTAAAAACCCTTAGAACATTAAAAAACCTGAAAAACTCATAAAAACGAAAAAAATACTAAAAACTATAAAAACCATTACACCCTTAAAATTTTAAAAAACACTAAAAAACTTTTAAAACCCAAAAAAAACTTTAAATCCCAAAAAAACCATAAAACCTTAAAAACATTAAAAACCCTAAACCCCTCAAATAATTAAAAACATAAAAATATAAAAAAAATACAAACATTTCCCTAAAAATATAAAAAACACTAAAATCCTTGGAAACCCCTAATAAAACCTTAAACACCTAAAAACACTTAAAGCCCCTAAAAACCTAAACTTTCTAAAAAATCTAAAAATCCTAAAAACCCTAAAAACACTAAAACCATAAAAATGACTAAAAACTCAACAAATAGTATAAACCCATAAAAAAAATTAATGAAATATAATAAACTATAAAACCCTAAAATAAAAAAATGAAAAAAACAAAAAACTATAAAAACAATAAAAACCATAAACCCCCCAAAATCCATAAAACCCTAAAAAACCATAAAATTCATAAAAATTCCTAAAAACCCTAAAATCCTAAAAACTCTAAAAACCCTGAAAACCCCTAAGAAAACATTAAAAGGCCAAAATCACTTAAAAAACATAAAAACATAAAAAATAAAATTCATAAACCCCTAAAAATCTTAAAAACACTAAAACCCACTAAAAAGTCTAAAAACACATTAAACCCCTAAAATTGTGAAAAAGCAATAAAAAATATTAAAACCCCTAAAAACTAAAAAAATTATAAAACCACCCAAAAAACCAAAACACCTAAAAAACCTAACAATCACAGAAAACCATTGAAATCCATAAAACCATATAAAAATCATAAAATCCAAAAAAATAACTTAAAATACCTAGAAATGTAAAAAATCATAAAAAAACATGAACAACCATAAGAAAACCATAAAAGCATAAAAAAACATAAAACCACAAAAAACATTAAAAAAGGTTAAAACCCTAGAAACAGAAAAACCTTAAAAACCACAAACCCCCAAAACCATAAAAAAATCTCAGAAGAAAAAAAAACTAAAAACCACTAGAAACTATACAATCCCATTAAACACCACAACATGTTAAAACTATAAAAACAATTAAAACCCCAAAAAAACATAAACAAACCCTAAAACCCAAAAAAACATAAAAACATTAAACCCCTAGACCACCATAAAACATTTAAAATTCATAAAAACACTAAAAACCATAATAATAATAAATATCTAAAAATCCCTAAAAACTGATAAACCAATAAAAACTATGAAATCCACTATGAAACCCTTAAAAACATAAAAATAATTAATACCACTAAAAAACCTAAAAAATTCTAAAACCCTAAAAATCCCTAAAAACTATCCAAATATCTAAAACCCTAAACACCCATAAAAACCCCTAAAAATCTCCAAAAACATAAACACCGTAAAAAACCCTAAGAAACCATTAAAAACCTAAAAACACATAAAACCACTAAAAACCCAAAAATGATGAAAACCCAAAAAGGCCATAAATACCATAAAACCTCTAAAACCATAGAAACCCATAAAAACATTAAATCCCTAAAAACCATAAAATTAACTACAAATTAAAAAACCCGTTGAAGCCCTAAAAATTATAAAAAAAACACACTGAAAACAAAAAAAACACTAAAAACCCAAAAAAACAAAAAAACCTCTAAAACCCATAAAAACCCTAAAACTCTCAAAATCCCTAGAAACATTTAAATCTAAAAACTACTAAAAAATACCAAAAACTTCATAAAAATGTTAAAACTCCTAAAAAACCCATAAGAAAACCTCAAAAACAAAGAAAAAATTAAAACCCCAAAAAACCAGAAACCCTAAAAACCCTAAAACCACTAAAAACTCAAAAAAAAAACCTTTAAACCCCTAAAAACGCTACATAACTCTAAAAACTTCTAAAACCCAATAAAACTAAAAAAACCCTAAAAGGAAAAAAACCAAAAAACCACCTAAAACCCCTCAAAAATCCTAAAAAAACTAAAAAATCATGAAAACATTAAAAATCCCTAAAAACACTAAAAAAGTAAAAAACCATACAAACCATAATGAAACACTAAAAACATAAAAACCCCTACAAACCTAAAAAACACTAAAAAACAAAAAAAAATTGTTCAAAAGCATCAAAAATTATAAAAGCCATTAATATCATAAAAAATCCATAAAAATACTAAAAACAAAAAATACCCTAAATACCCTAAAAACCCGAAAAAACCTTAATAAAACCATAAATTCCTCGAAACACTTAAAACCCCTAAAAATCCTAAAAAATGCTAAAAACCCTAAAAACACTAAAAAATCTAGAGAACACAAAAACCCCTAAAAACCCTAAAAATAATGAAAACCATAAAACCCACTATAAAAATCTGAAAAACGTTTAACACCCTTAAAAAGTTAAAAACTATAAAAATCCTAAAAACAAAAAAAAATCTTAAATCCAATAAAACAAGAAAAACCATAAAAATACTAAAAATTGTCAAAATCCCTAAAACCCTTGAAACCATTAAGATCCTAAAAAATCTCTAAAATCCTAAAAAATTTAAAAAAACATAGAAAACCCGTATGAAAAACATGGAAACATAAAAACACTTAAAACTCTTTAAAATTTAAAAGCCCTAAAAAACCTAAAAACCATAAAACAATAAAAAACAAAAAACAACTAATAACTCTAAAAACCCCATAAAGACCCATAAAAACCATAAAACCACTAAATACTCTAAAACCCTTTTAATCATTAAAATTTGTAAATAAATCTCAAAAACATAAGAAACTTAAAAAATCAAAAAAATCCTAAAAACTGAAAAACCATAAAAATCCACAAATTCCATAAAAACCCAAAAAACTATATAAATCCTAAAAACTCACTAAAAATTCCTAAAACATTAAAAACCCTAAAATCCATGAAAGATTATAAAAAATCATAAAAACATGAAACTAAAAAATACTAAAAACCGAAAATACATTAAAACGTGAAAATATCCTAAAAATCCTAAAAATCCTAACCACCAAACCTTAGATAACCTTAAAAACTCCTAAAATCCATTAAAAACAATAAAAACATTTTAAACCCCTAAAATGTTAAAATAAGTCCCAAAACCCATAAAAACCCTAAATACCCTTAATACCTAAACCACTTTAAAAACCTAAACACACTAAATAACTAAAAACACTAAAAAACATTAAAAATCACTAAAAATGTAAAAAACCCAAAAAACCGTGAAATTTCCTAAGAAAACCTTAAAATTTAAAAATAATTTAAACCCTAAAAACCCAAAATCCCTAAAAAACCTAAAATCCCTAAAATCTATAAAAAACTCTAACAGCTGTAAAAATCCCTAAAACCCCTAAAAACCATAAAATACTATAAAATCCCTAAAAACATAGTTAACCTGAAAAAACATGAAATACCCTAACAAAACATTAAAAACATTTGTCACATAAATCCATATAAAAACCTAAAAATTTAAAAAAACCATAAAATACCATAAAAACTCTAACAACCCTAAAAACCCATAAAAACCCTTAAAACATTAAAACCCCCAAAACGCATAAAAACAATAAAACCGATAAAAATCGAAGAATAAAAAACACTAAAAAACCATTAAACCGCTAAAATCATCAAAAAATATAAAACAATTAAAACCCTTAAAAACTAAAAAAACCTTAAACCCCTATAAATAACATAAAAACACTAAGAATCTGAAGAAAACTATAAAAACCATAAAAATTCCAAACAATCACAAAAAACATAAAAAACTAATAAAACCCCAGAAAAACCTAAGAAAACATTAAAATCTTAAAAAAATTTAGAACCCCCAAAAACATAAAAAAATAAAAACCCTAAAAGACCCTAAATACCCCTAAAATGAGTAAAACCCACTGAAACCATAAAGACCCTAAAAACCCATAAAAATACAAAAAGCTACTAAAAATATAAAAAAATTTAACCCCTAAAAATGTTTAAAAACTCTAAAATACCTTAAAACCCCACATAAATAAAAAACCCTAAACCCCCCAAAAAAACCATAAAACCATAAAAATAGTAAAAACCCCTAAAACCACTCAGATGATTGAAAAAGATTGGAGGATGGCGGAGGTCTCTCCAGGTTCTCACTCTCGCTCGACGATTCCTCCCCTAGGTTTCAGAGATAGTCTTCCTTGATGATGGTGCTCTCTGGGTGCATTCTTCGGATCCAAGACAATGGTGGCTTCCCATATTTGGCACCTTCGTTTTCCTCATCTTGTGCACCGGCTCTCAGTTTCGGAAGGATTCCTTTAAGGATTCACTTGGGTTTCGTCGGGCCTGGAGCTTGTGCCGGATTCTCTGGTCTTAGATCAGTTGGATCTGGTCTGCGGAGTTGTTGTTGACTCTTTGGAATTCGGAATCCTTGATGGGTAACCGTCGTGGTTCGGGGTCTACATTGAAGATCTGGGTTTACCCTGGGTTAACCGATGTCGGGCATCCCAACGACGATGCGATCTTGGAAAGGAGGTGCATGTTTGTTCCGTTTGGCAGCGGTTTGCACAAAGGATGCAGTTCGGGTGGATCTGTGATGGAAGACTAAGCTTAATGCTTGATGTTGCGGGAGCTTCCAGTTCTTCGCTTCGGTTCCATTCCGTGGATGCTTCCTTGTCGTCGACTCAAATATGGTATGCTTCCACTTTCATGGCATTGTTGCTGCAATGTTTCTCTAGTTTTGGTGTGCCATTAGATCATGGTTTTTTGCTCTGTGGTTTCAATCTGTTGCTTTGGTTTGCTTTGCTGCTGGCTTGGTTCGTTGGTCGCGTTCTGGTAATGGTTCCGAATGAGCTGCTGGCTGGGATGGTTTCTTTTTTGATGTTTCTGACGCTGCTATGGGGTTTGGTGTGGTCTGATGCTGGTAATGATTTCTGTAATTGGTGTTGTTGGATGCTTGATGTGGCCTGGTTGAAAGTTGATTGGTTGGGAGTTTTTGGTTTCTGTAATGGTAATGTTGGTGGCTGGCTTCGCTATGATGCTGGATGTTTGGCTGTGAGTTGCTGATAGGGATGGATTTATGTGGATTTGGAAGTGGGCATCCACTAGTTCTAGCTGTTGGTAGAGAAGAAGAGTTGCTGAGGTCTGTAGGTTTGTTTGTGTTATGGCTTGTTCTGTTTGGTTGGGTGATGTTGTTGGAGATGCTGATAAGTGATGTTGTGGCTGTGATGTCTGGATTATGCTGGATGCTAGACTTGGCGAGATTGGAGGCTGGTCATTGCTTGGTGGTGAGCTGATAGATGTTGGTTGATGCTGGGGATGATGATGGTTGCTACTTGTTGTGTGTTTTTTGTTTGGGTTTGTTTTACTTGTTTTCTTTTTTTATTTTTCCTTTTTTGCGTGGGTTGAAAGGGTTTTTTGGGTGTGGGTCGTTTGACCACTCCCCTCCCTTTTCTGTTGGGTCTCTTTTCATCTTTCTAATAAATTTTGCGGGGGTCGGGAATAGCCCAACCCTCACATCTTCCTTGCCCTAAAACCACTCAAAATCCATAAAAACCCTAAAAACTGTAAAAATACTAAAAAATAAAGAAATATCCCTAAAAACATAAAAAACACTAAAAACTATAATAACCTCTAAGAAATCCTAAAAAACCTAAAAACACTTAATACCCCCCTATAAACATAAAAATGATAAAAACTATAAAACACTATGAACCCTACAAAACTCTAAAACCCTCAAATTCCCTAAAAACTCTAAAAACAATAAATGTACCAAAAAGTACCTAAAAATGAAAAAACCCTAAAACCCTCAAAAACCCAAAGAAAACCATTAAAATATCGAAACACTTAAAAAACCTCAAACTATAAAAATGATAAAAATTCAAAAAAACCCGGAAACACCCTAAAACGCTAAATACCAAAAAAAACCAAAAATATCACACAAAAAAACATTAAAACCATTAAAACCCTAAAACCCATTAAAAATATAAAATCCATTTAAACTGATAAAATGTTAAAGAATAATAAAAAACAATAAAAATAATAAAAGCCCCAAAATAACCATCAACACCTGAAAACCCTGAAAGACCATTAAACCCCTCAAAATATTTAAAAATAATAAATAACCATAAAAATCCTTAAAAAATTTATCAAATCCTTAAAATCATAAAAAACCATGAATCCAAAAGAAAACATTAAAATCATAAAAACCCTTAAATCCCCTTAAAAATGTTTAAAACTGTAAAAAATCCTAAATACCTAAAAATCCCCTATAAAACAAAAAACACAAAAAATACAATCAAGCCAAAAAAAAAACTCTAAAAAATCCATAAAACCCAAATAATGTTAAAAAACATTAAAAACCCTTAAAATGATAAAAAACCCAAAAGACCCTAAAAATCAAAAAAAAACCCTAACTACTCTCAAAAGCCTTAAAAGACGTGAAAAACCATAAAATCCTATAAAATAACTAAAGATACAAAAAAACATAAAAAGCACTAAAACCCAAAAACACTTAAAACCCCTATTAACATTAAAATGAAAAAAACCCTAAAAAACCTAAAACCCATAAAACCCATAAAAACAATAAAACTAATTAAAACCAAAAATAATCTCATAAGAGTCATAAAAACCCTAAAACCGACTAAAAAATAATAAAACCTTTCAACCCCTAAAATCCTTAAAAAATAATTAAAACCACAATGACTTTAAAAACTCAAAAACCCAAATGAACAAAAAACCAAAAAAACCCAAACAACCATAAAACCCTCAAAATCCCTAAAAAAACCATACAAATCCTAAAACCCCCTAAAAATAGCTAAAAATGTTTTAAACCCAAACAACCCGAAAAAACCAAAGAAAACCTTAAAAACCAAAAAACAATGAAAACCTTTAAAAACATAAAAAAATCTAGAAAAACTAAAAAACCCTAAAAACCCTAAAACCCAAAAAGATCCTATAAAAATAATAAAATCCCTAAAAACCGATAAAAATCCTAAAAACACTAATAACACTAGAACCTATTTAAATCCCTAAAAATGAAAAAACAAATAAAAACCATAAAAACCATAAAACTCCCAAAACCTCTCTAAGACATAAAAACCCTATAAAAACCCTAAAATCTTAGAAATCAAAAATCAGTAAAAACCCTAAAAATAATAAAAATCCTAAAAAAAGCATAAAAATGTCTTAAAACGTAGAAACGTTTAAAATCTATGAAAACCCTTATGAAAACCCTAAAAACAAAAAAAAAATTAAATCCCCCAAAAAACAAAAAACTAAAAAAAACTAAAAACCCAAACCCCCTCAAAAAACCCTCAAAATTCTTAAACAGCCTAAAAAACATAAAAATCCATAAAAATCCAAAACAAATCCTTCAAAATTTAATAGCCCAAAATACACTGAAAAATATATATAAAACCTTAAAAACTAAAAAACAATTAAAATCCATGAAATCCAAAAAAACACTAAAACACCTAAATAATCTTTAAACTCCTAAGACCCCTAGAATTCATAAAACCCCTAAAAACCATAAAAACCAATAAACCCACTAAAAATTCTAAAAAACCCTTTTGACCCCTAAAAATATCAAAAAAATCTGAAAAACCTAAAAAACCAAAAAAACCCCTAAAATACCAAAAAACCATTAATCTCATTAAATCCTTAAAACATTTAAAAAATCCCTAAAACACTAAAAATCCATAAAAATACTAAGAAGCCTAAAAAATCCTAAAAAAATCTCTAAAAACCGTGAAAACCCATAAGAAATTCTTAAAAACCTAAAAACACTTCAAACCCATAAAACTTCTAGAAGCCCGTAAAAACCTAAAAAACCCTAAAAACCATTAAAAACCCTAAAACAAAAAAACCTCATAAACTACTAAAAACTCTGAAAACCCTTTAAACCCGTAAAAACGTTAAAAACTCATAAAAAAATTAAACACTAAAAAAACCATAAAAATCTACAAAACCATAAAATCCATACAAACCATAAAAATCATAAAAACCCCTAAAACCCATGAATATCCCTAAAACTGTAGAAATCACAAAAAATCCAAAAACCCCATAAAAATCCAAAATAACATAAAAACCCCAAAAAACTCATGATACCCCTATGAAAATTTAAAAACCTAAAAACAATCAGAACCAATAAAAAAATTAAAATGACAAACACTCCAAAACTCAAAAACCCTAAATACCCTAAAAACTATAAAATCACTAAAAATCGTTAAAAACGCTAATGCCCATAAATATCCCAAAAAATTCCCTAAAAACACTAAAGACATAGAAAACCCAAAAAACTTGAAAATATCTAATAAACACATAAAAATTAAATAAAATTAAAACCCCTAAAAAATAAGAAACCATAAAAACCCTAAAAACCCTTATAATACATAAAAAACATTGAAATCCTCAAAACCCTAAAAATCCCAAAAATCATATAAAATCATAAAAACCCAGAAAACCCATAAGAAAACCATAAAAACATAAAAACATAAAAACACATAAAAACACTAAAAACATTAAAACTATAATAACCATAATACAAAATTAAAACCCATTAAACCCCTAAAACCCCTTGAAATAACTAAAAACCATAAAAATCCACTAATTCTGTAAAAACATACAGAAAACCTGAAAAACCATGATGAAAACTTTAAAAAAATTAAACACTTATAACCCCTAAAACCTTTTTTTTAAATATATGAAAGACACTAAAAGGTCCCTAAAAACCTAAAAATCCCTAAAACCCCCCAAAAATATAAAAACCCTTTAAACGATTAAAAAGGATAAAAAATAAAAAAACCATAAAAACATTAAAAAATTCAAAAAACCCTTAAACCAAAAAAAACTATAAAAACATTGAAAACCCTAAAACCCTAAAAAACCAATAAAATAAAATGAAAACCCTAAAAACACCTAAAAACATTAAAACTCTAAAAACCATGAAACCCCCCCCCCAAAAAAACTTAAAAACCTAAAAACCTAAAATCCCATAAAAACATAAAATTCTAGAAATCATCAAAACCCTAAAAACCACTAAAAACACTAAAAATCATAAAAAACAGTAAAATTTTAAGAAACCCAAAAAAACCCATAAAAACCCTAAAAACATTAAAAAAACTAAAAACCAATGAAACCCCAAAAATGTTAAAAAAATTCTAAAAAACATAAAACCTCTTAAAATTAAAAAACCCCCAACAAATAAAAAATAACATAAAAAACTAAAACCCTAAAACCCTCATAATCCCGAAAAACACTAAAATCCAAAAAAAAATATTAAAAGGCCCCAAAAATCCCAAAAAACATAAAATCCATTAAATCCCATAAAAATCATAAAAACATAGAAACACATAAAACCTCTAAAAAACTAAAAACGAGAAAAACACTAAAACCCCTAAAAACCTTAAAAATAGTAAATACCAAAAAAATCATAAAAGGTCATAAATATCCCAAAGAAACGTAAAAAATAAAAAAACCCCTAATAAAACCTTATTAAATATAAATGATATATAACCCCTAAGAATCCTATAAAACACCAAAACCCCTAAAAGATACTAAAAAGTCCCTAAAAACCATAAAACCCTAAAAAACAATAAAACCCCTAAATCCATAAAAACCCCTAAAACCTTAAAGAACTAAAAATCCAGAGAAACTCTCAAAAACCACTAAAAATATAATTGGCCGTTAAACCCTAAAATGTTAAAAAAAAAATATAAAAAACTTAAAACCCATAAAAATGCAAAATAACTCTAAAAAAATACACCCCAAACCCCTCAAAATCCCTAAAAATTCAAAAAATCCAAAATATACCTTGAAAAGACCTATAAATCTATAAAAACATAAAACCGCTAAAAACCATAAGAAAACATTTATACCATAAAAACACTTCAAACTCCTTAAAAACCTAAAACACTAAAAATACCTAAGAACCTTAACAACCCTAAGAACCCAAAAAAACCAGAAAACCCATTAAAACCATTAAAACACATAAAAACCTATAAAATCTGTAAAACCCACTAAAAACACTAAAGATACATGAAACCCCTAAAAAATTTAAAAACATTAAAACACCTTAAAACCATAAAAACACAAAAAACCCCTAAAACCCCAAAAAAATAAAAAATTCTCTAAAAACCCTAATAACCCATAAAAACCATCAAAATCCATAAAAACCATGAAAACTATAAAAATATTAAAAAAATCCTTAAGAACACTAAAAAAGGAAATAACCCTAAAATCCTTAAAAACACTAAGAAAACCGTAAAAAAATACACTTAAAACCCCTAAGAAACATGAAATCTATATAAACCGTAAAACCCTCAAAATCTCTAAAACACTAAAAAACGATAAAAATCCTAAAAAATTCCTAAAACCCCCCAAAAACATAAAAAACCTAAAAACCATAAAAACACTATGAAAACCATAAAAATATAAAAACAATTAAACCCCTAAAATCCTAAAAGACAGTAGAAACCCTAAAAACCCTAAAAATACCCTAAAAACTCTATAAACCCCTAAAACCATAAAAAACATTAAATGTATTAAAATACTAAAACCCACCAAAACCCCAAAACTACTTAAAATCTAAAACCCTTTAAACCTCTAAAAACATTGAAAAAAATACAAAAACATTTAAAACACTAAAAACTCATCCCCCCCCCCCCCAACACAAAAAAACACTAAACCCCTAAAAACACTAAAACCCTAAAAAACTATAGAGACTCTAAAAACCAAAAAAATATTTAAAAATAATAAAAATCTCTAAAAACCTAAAAATCATGAAAAACCCTATCAAAACATTCAAAAAATATAAAACCTATAACTCCTTTAAAAACATAAAAACGCTCAAAACAAAAACAAAACCAAAAACCATAAAAACCCATAAATACAATAAGAATCCCTAAAATCCCTAATAACCATACAAATACTAAAAAATCATTAAAATTCTCTAAAATGTAAAACTCAAAAATAACCCCTCAAACCCATCAGAAAACCTTAAAACATAAAAAATAAAACCCCTAAAAACCATAAAAAACAATAAAACCCTAAAGACCCAAAAGACCCTAAAACCTCTAAACCCATAACAACCCCTAAAAACCCTAAACACACAAAAAAACCCTAAAATCCAATAAAAACACTAAAAACTTTTTAAACCCCTAAATAATTTAAAAACATTAAAAACCATTTAAACCCCTAAAAATCATAAAAACCCTAAAAACCCCAAAAAACCAAAAAACCCAAAAAACCCTTAAAATACCACAAAACTCATCCAAATCCCTAAAAACCATAAATTTCCTGATAAAGCTCTTAAAATCCCTAAAAACATAAAAAAACATAAAAAATCTAAAAAACCATAATAAAATCTATAAAACATAAAAACCCTTAAGACCTCTAAAAACAAAAGCCACCTAAACCACTAAAAACCCATAAAACCCCTAAAAACCCTTAGAATCCCTAAAGCCAATAAAAACTATAAAAATCAAAAAAAATACCTAAAAATATCTAAATACATAAAAACTATGAAAACACTTAAAACCTCTAAGAAAATATTAATAACTTAAAAACCCCACAAAAACCTAAAAAATTCTAAAAGCCCTTAGAAACCATAAATTCCCTAAAAACCACTATAACCCATAAAAAAAATTAAAAACCCTAAAACCCCCTAAAAACTATAAAAAATCATTGAGAACTCTAAAAACCCTTCATATCCCAGAAAATGTTAAAAACACTAAAAAATTTAAAAACCCTAAAAACAAAAAAACCTTAAAGACCCAAAAAACCATAAAACACTAAAATCCCTAAAATACCATAAACCCCTCAAAATCCATAAAAACCATAAAAACAATAAAAATTCTAAAATGTCCCAAAAAATCATTAAAAACATAAAAAACTCTACAATCCCCTATGAAAACCTTAAAAACCAAAAAAACATAAAATCACTAAAAATATAAAAATGATAAAAACACTTAAATAACCATAAAAACCTAAAACCCCTAAAACCTTAACAACCCATAATTTTTTGAAATTTTTGAAAACCCCTAAAAAAATAAAAAACTTTAAAAAATCATAAAAAACACTAAAAACCTTAAAAAAAATTGAAAACACTTATTACCCCTAAAAACCTATAAATCATTAAAAACCCTAAAAACTCTTAAAAGACTATAAAAACCCAAAATTCTCCTAAAAACCAATAAACCCCAAAAACCATAAAACCCATAAAAACCCTAAAAACCAACTAAAAACTCCAAAACCCATTTAAACGCCTAAAAATGTTTAAAAAACTCTAAAAACCTTTAAAACCTTAATTTTTTTACAAAAAAATAAAAAAACAAAAAAAAAATCCCAAAACACCTAAAAACCCTAAAAACCATAAAAAACCTCATAATTCCTAAAACTCATAAAATCCCTAAAAATCCTAAATAGCCATAAAAACCCGTAAAAATGTATAAAATCATGAAAGACCTTATAATAACACAAAAACCTAAAAATAATTAAAACCCATAAAAACATAAAAATGCTAAAAACACAAGATACCCAAAAAACCCTAAAAATACTAAAAACCCTCAAAGTCCCTAAAAACCCTAAAAAAATCCCTAAAAAACATCGACAATTAAAAACACTATAATCCATAAAACCCCTATAAAAACCATATGAACATAAAAACTCTTTAAACCCCAAAAATAATTAAAACGTTAAAAACAAAAAAAAACTTATAAAGGGACTATAAAATCCCTAAAACTCTAAAATACCTAAAATACACTAAAAACCCATCAAAACCACTAAAAATTCTTAAAACCCTTTAAATCCTAAAAATGTTAATAAAACGTAAAACCCTTAAAAATTATAAAAACAAAAAAACCCTATAAAATATAAAAACCTTAAATCCCTAAAAAACCATATAACCATCAAAATCCCTAAAAATCCTAAAAACCCATAAAATATTAAATAATTTATAAAAAAACTCTAAAAACATAAAAAATCCCTAAAAAACATAAAAACACCAAGAAATATTTTAAAACCTAAAAACACATAAAAACCCTAAAAACCTAAAAACGCTAAAAACCTTATAAATCCATAAAACCCCTAAATATCTCTAACAAACCAAAAAAACCCTTAAACCCCCCAAATAATCATAAAAATCCTAAAAGTCCCTAACCATCCTTGAAAATTTATAAAACCTTAAGATCCCTGAAAACCTCAAAGAAAATCATTAAAACCTAATAACACAAAAACCCTGAAAACCTAAAAAACCCTAGAAAACCACAAAAAACCCCAAAACCCCGAACAACCATACAAACCCCTAAAAGCATTAAAAATCCTTAAGAACCCTTAAAAACCCTAAAAATCACTAAAAACTCAAAAAACACTTTAAACCCCTAAAAATGTTATAAAAATCCAAAAAACCTTAAAAACCACAGAAAACTCCAAGGACCCCTAAAAACCCAAAAACCCATAAAAACCTTAAAATCCTTGAAAATCCCTCAAAAAACATAAAATACCTAAAAACCATAAAATTCCAAAAAAAATCAGAAAAATCCCTAAAACATAAAAAATCCTAAAGAAATTGAAAACCCCTTAAAAGAGATTAAAAACACAAAAAAAACCCTAAAAACAAAAACAAAACAAAAAAAACCCCTAAAATTCTCCAAAATGGCCCTAAAACCGAAAAAGTCCCCCAAAACCATAAAAAATATTAAAAATATTAAATATCCTAAACCACCTAAAAACCCTAAAAGACCACTAAAAACTCTAAAACCCCTTTAAACCCCTAAAAACTCTAAAAACCCTAAAACACCATAAAACCCTTGAAGACCCTAAAAATCCTAAAAAAGATTGAAACCCCCATGAAAGCCTTAAAATCACTAAAAATTTAAACCCCCACTAAAAACCCCAAAAAACCAAAAAAATCGAAAAACACATAAAACCTCTGAAAACCAAAAAATGCTAAAACTCCTAAAGAACCATAATGAACATATAAAACCTAAAATCCTCAAAATCCATAAAAACCCTAAAACCTTTAAACCCTCTAAAAATACCTAAAACACTATCAAAACATAAATCCCCCAAAAACAATGAAAAACTATAAGAAAACCATCAAAAACATTAAAACACTTAAACACCCAAAAAATCTAAAATCTCTAAAGACACTAGAAACCCTAAAATACATTTAAAACCCTAAACCTCCCTAAAACCCTAAAATCCCTAAAAACTATAAAAACCCCTAAAACACCATACAAACTATAAAATCACTAAAAAATATAAAAGACTTTAAAACCCTAAAATTGTTTAAAAAGTATAAAAACAAAAAAAAACCCTAAAAACCAAAAAAAAACCATAAAAACACAAGAAAACCATACAAACCCTCAAAATCCCTAAAAACCCTAAAAATAATAAATAACCTAAAAATCCCAAAAAAACACTAAAAATAGAAAAACATATAAAAACCCAAGAAATCCTTAGGAAATCCTTAAAAACCTAAAAATACTTAAAACACATAAAACACCTAAAAATCCTTAAAAGTGATGAAAACAAAAAAACCCCAAGAAACCTAAAAACCCTAACAACCATCAAAATCCATAAAAACACATTAAAATCCTAAAAAACCACTAAACATATCAGAAAGTGTAAAAACCCAAAAAAACCTCAATACCATTAAGAAAACATAAAACCCTAAAAAAATTAAAACCCTTCAAAAACATAAAAAACCCAAAAAATCTGAAAACCGTAAAAAGTCTTTAAAAACCCCAACAACTGCTAAAAACCATGAAAACCCCCAAAAAATATTAAACAACCTTAATACCCATAAAAACTCTAAACCTACTAAATGATCTAGAAAACCCTTCAAATGAATAAAAATGTTAAGAACTCTAAAAACATAAAGACCCCAAAAAACATAAAAAAATACTAAAAATCCAAAAAAAACAAAACTCTGTAATCCCTCTAATTCCTTAAAATTCCTAAAACCCCATTAAAATCTTAAAAAATCCCTCTAAATTCCTAAAAAACATAAAACCCCCAAAAAACCTGAAAATCTCTATGAAAAGTATAAAAACATAAAAACACATAAAACCCCTAAAAACTTAAAAAATGCCAAAACCCCTAAAATACTAAAAAATAGTAAAGACCATAAAAATCCATAAAACCAAAAAATGCATAAAAATTCTAAAAAATCCCTACAAATATATAAAAAACCCTAAGAACTATGAAAACCCATTATAAAACCTTAAAACCCAAAAAAATCTTAAAAACCCTAGAAAACTAAAAAATGCTAAAAAAACCTAAAAACCCTAAAATCCTTTTATCACATGATTAAACTATAAAGAACCTAAAAAACACTAAAACCCTAAAAAACTGTTAAACTCTTAAAAATTTTAAAAACTCAAATTAAACTTTAAAAAACTAAATACTCAATAAAATCCCTAAAAGGAAAAAAAACCATAAACCCCTAAAACCCTAAAAACTCAAAGATCCCACAAAATACAAAAAAATTTAAATACCCATAAAAATTCATAAAAAATATCTAAAAAACCCTAAAACATTAAAAATCATGAAAACCTTAACAAAAACATAAAAAACCTAAAATCACTTAAAACCCCTAAAAATCTATAAAACCCTAAACCACAGTAAATATATAAAAAAAGACCTATAATCCCTAAAAACATAAAAAACCTCAAAACCCAGAAAAACTGTTAGAAAATCATAATATCCAAAAAAAACTCATTAAACCCATAAAAACCTTAAAAATGCTAAAACCCCTAAAAAACTAAACGTCCCTAAACCATAAAACACCAAAAAACCTTTACAACCTTAAAAACCATAAAAACACTAAATCCACTAAAAATAGTATAAACTATTTAAACTCCAAAAACGTTAAAAATCCTAAAAACCTTAATACCCATAAAAACACAAAAAACCCCTAAATACCCAAAACAAATAAAAAACCCATAAATCCCCTAAAAAACCTAAAACCCTAAAAAGTCATAAAAATATTAAAAATATATAAAAATTATAAAAAGACATAACTACTAGAAAACCATTAGAAAGCCGAAAAATACCTAAAAACAATTAAAACACCTAAAACCTAAAAAATTCTAAAAACTCTAAAACACCCTAAAAATCCAAAAAAACTATTAAAATCCCTAAAACCCCTAAAACACCATAAAAATTATAAAACCCCTAAAAATCACTATTAATCTAAAAAAACATATAAAACCAAAAAAATATCAAAAACCATAATAATCCTTAAAAACATAATAAAACATTAAAACGTAAAAACCATAAAAAATGCAAAAAATAGTAAAAACCCCTAGAAACCCTAAAAATACTAAAAACCATATGAATTCTAAAAACTCATAAAACCCATAAAACCACTAAAAACTATAAAAACCATTTAATCACCTAAAAACATAAAAAATATAAAATAGATAAAATAACCCTAAAAAACTAAAAAAAACCCTAAAAACAAAAATATTAATAATAACCCAAAAAACCCTCAACATCCCTAAAAAACCTAAAAACCCAAAAAACCACAAAAATCCTAATAAAGTGATAAAAATTCCTAATAAGGTATAGAACCAAAAAACTATAAAAAACCTCTAAGAAAATCATAAAACCCTAAAAGTGATTAAAATCCCTAAATAAACCAAAAAAACCAAAAAACCAAAAAACCCAAAAAACCCAAAAAAAACCTAGATATCCTTAAAAACCCTAAAAATATATAAAAATCATAAAGAATCCCTAAAAATACATAAAAACCTAAAAACCCTAAATCCCCTAAAAACCCAAAATCAGAACATAAAAACCGAAAAACACTTAAAGCACCTAAAAACCTAAAAATTCTAAAAACCCTACAAAACCATAAAAGGAACCAAAAACCCCAAACCACCATAAAACCCTGAAAACCAAAAAAACCAAAAAAACCGAAAAAATCCATGAAACCCAAAAAATAACTAAAAATTATAGAACCCTTTAACCCATAAAACACAAAAAAAATCCAAAAACTCTAAAAAACATTAAAAATCCAAAAAACTAAAAAAAAACTAAAAATTCAAAAGACCATAAAATCTAAAAAATCCCAAAAAACCCTAAAAATCCCAAAAAACACTAAAAACCATAAAAACCTAAAAAAGTACTTAAAATACCTAAAACCATAACCCCCCCCCAATCCCTTAAAACCCATAATAAAACCATTAAAAACTAAAAAAACAAAAAACTCCTAAAAACCTAAAAATTTCAAAAAACCCTAAAAAACTCTAAAAACCATAAAAACACTAAAACCCCACAAAATCCTTAAGAACCTTAAAACCATGAAAATCCTAAAAAGACCTAAAAACATAAAAACCCCTAAAAAACCTAAAAACCCTAATAGATCCATAAAATCTTATAAAAAATAAAAATCCTAAAACACTAAACACCCTATAATCCCTAAAAATGCACTAAAAACTATAAAACCCTAAAAATCATAAAAAAACCTAATACCTATAAAAAATCCAAATAAACTAGAAAAAACATTAAAAAAGTCCTTTATGCCACTAAAAATGTTAAAAAAATCTAGAAAATCATAAAAACCCTAAAAACTCAAAAACACCCCCTACAAATCCAAAAAAACCACAAACCCTTAAAAATAGTAAGAAACCCTAAACCCCTCAAAATCACTAAAACCCTAAAAAACCATTAAAATCCTAAAAATACCAAAAATTATCTAAATTGAAAAATTTCTAAAAACCCTAAAACCCCCTCTAAAATCCATAAAAACATAAATGCACTGAAATTTTCTAAAAACCTAAAAATGCAAAAAACCATAATAACACTAAGAACCCTAAAATCCTATAAAACCCCTCAAATTACACTAAACCCCCAAAACCCTATAAAAATCTTAACAAATCCCTAAAAATACCTAAAAATGTAAAAACCCTAAAAATCCTAAAAAACGCTAACAAAACCTTAATATCCTAAAAACAATTAAAACTCCTAAAAACCTAAAAATCATTAAAAATCCTAAAACCCCAAAAATGATCTTAAAAACACCAAAACACCTAAAAACCATAAAACCATAAAAACCCTAGGAAAATCAAAAAACCCAACAACCAACTTAAAAATATAAGAACACTTTGAATTCCTAAAAACATTAAAAAAATCTAAAAAAACCTTAAAACCAAGAAAAATTAAAAAAAAACCAAAAATAACCATAAAAGCCCTAAAAACCCTAAAAACAGAAATAAACACAAAAACTCTAAAAAACCTAAAAACCATAAAAATAAAAATAAACCCTAAAAATATATAGACACAGAAAAAATCGACAAACCCCTAAGTAAACCTGAATTCCTAAAAACAAGTAAAACCCCAGAAAAACCAAAAAAACACTAAAAACCCTAAAAACCCTAAAAACCCTAAAAACCCATAAAAATATTAAAAATCCCTCGACACCCCTAAAAAATAAAACCCATAAATACCCATAGAAAAACGATAAAAAACTAAAAAAATTTAAAACCCCCAAAAAATCTAAAGATCGGTGAAAGCCCAAAAATACCTGAAAATCAATAAAAATCTTAAAAAAACCTAAAACCCCTAAAAACTATTAAAACCCTCGAAATCCCTAAAACCATAAAAACTATAAAAATCATAAAAGATCCAAAATAATCCATAGAAATATAAAAACCCTAAAACACTGAAACATCCTTAGAGAACCTTAAATACATAATAATACTAAAAACCCCTAAAACTCAAAACAAATGATAAAATCCATAAAAGACTCTTAAAACACTAAAAACATAAAAAAACCATAAAACCCTATAAAAACAAAAAACATATAAAAACCTATAAAAACATAAAACCCATTAAAAACTATAAAAACCATTTAAACCCCTGATAAAGTATAAAATATTAAAAAACATTTAAAACCCAAAAAAATCTAAAAAGAACCAGAAAAACACAAAAAACCCTTTAAAACCCAAAAAACCACAAAAACAACAAAAACCATGAAAATACCTATAAATCCTCAAACCCCATAACAATATTAAAAATACATAAAATACCGAAAAATGTTAAAAGAAAAAAACCATAAAACCCCTAATAAAACCATAAAAACCTAAAAACAATTTAAAAACCTAAAAACCCTAAAAATTCTAAAACCATAAAACCCCTAAAAACATTAAAAAAAACTAAAAACCCATAAAACACTAGAAACTTTCTAAGAACTCTAAAAACATTTAAAACTCCAAAAAAATTAGAATACTCTAAAACCCTGAAAACTCATAAAAATCTAAAAAACCCTAAAAACGCAAAAAACTGAAGAGCGATAAAAATATGAAAACCCCACAAAATACATAAAAACCATAAACACCATAAAAATCCTAAAAACCATAAAATTCCCTGAAAACAAAAAAACCCTAAGAAAACCTTAAAAATCGAAAAAAAAATTAAACTCATAAAAACTTAAAAATGCTAGAAACACTAAAAATCCTAAAAACCCAAAAAACCCAAAAAACCATAAAAATGCATAAAAATTCTAAAAAATCCCTACAAATATATAAAAAAACCCTAAGAACTATGAAAACCCATTATAAAACCTTAAAACACAAAAAATTGTTAAAAACCATAGAAAACTAAAAAATGCTAAAAAAACCTAAAAACCCTAAAAACCATAAAAACCCCTAAAATCCTTTTATCACATGATTAAACTATAAAGAACCTAAAAAACACTAAAACCCTAAAAAACCGTTAAACTCCTAAAAATTTTAAAAACTCAAATTAAACTTTAAAAAACTAAATACTCAATAAAATCCCTAAAAGGAAAAAAAACCATAAACCCCTAAAACCCTAAAAACTCAATGATCCCACAAAATACAAAAAAATTTAAATACCCATAAAAATTCATAAAAAATATCTAAAAACCCTAAAACATTAAAAATCATGAAAACCTTAACAAAAACATAAAAAACCTAAAATCACTTAAAACCCCTAAAAATCTATAAAACCCTAAACCACAATAAAGATTTAAAAAAAGACCTATAATCCCTAAAAACATAAAAAACCTCAAAACCCAGAAAAACTATTAGAAAATCATAATATCCAAAAAAACTCATTAAACTCATAAAATCCTTAAAAATGCTAAAACCCCTAAAAAACCTAAACGTACCTAAACCATAAAACACCAAAAAACCTTTACAACCTTAAAAACCATAAAAACACTAAATCCACTAAAAATAGTATAAACTATTTAAACACCAAAAACGTTAAAAATCCTAAAAACCTTAATACCCATAAAAACACAAAAAACCCCTAAATACCCAAAACAAATAAAAAACCCATAAATCCCCTAAAAACCTAAAACCCTAAAAAGTCAAAAAAATATTAAAAATATATAAAAATTATAAAAAGACATAAAAACTAGAAAACCATTAGAAAGCCGAAAAATACCTAAAAACAATTAAAACACCTAAAACCTAAAAAATTCTAAAAACTCTAAAACACCCTAAAAATCCAAAAAAACTATTAAAATCCCTAAAACCCCTAAAACACCATAAAAATTATAAAACCCCTAAAAATCACTATTAATCTAAAAAAACATATAAAACCAAAAAAATATCAAAAACCATAATAATCCTTAAAAACATAATAAATCATTAAAACGTAAAAACCATAAAAAATGCAAAAAATAGTAAAAACCCCTAGAAACCCTAAAAATACTAAAAACCATATGAATTATAAAAACTCATAAAACCCATAAAACCACTAAAAACTATAAAAACCATTTAATCACCTAAAAACATAAAAAATATAAAATAGATAAAATAACCCTAAAAAACTAAAAAAAACCCTAAAAACAAAAATATTAATAATAACCCAAAAAACCCTCAACATCCCTAAAAAACCTAAAAACCCAAAAAACCACAAAAATCCAAATAAATTGATAAAAATTCCTAAAAAGGTATAGAACCAAAAAACTATAAAAAACCTCTAAGAAAATCATAAAACCCTAAAAGTGATTAAAATCCCTAAATAAACCAAAAAAACCCAAAAACCCAAAAACCCAAAAAACCCAAAAAAACCTAGATATCCTTAAAAACCCTAAAAATATATAAAAATCATAAAGAATCCCTAAAAATACATAAAAACCTAAAAACCCTAAATCCCCTAAAAACCCAAAATCAGAACATAAAAACCTAAAAACACTTAAAGAACCTAAAAACCTAAAAATTCTAAAAACCCTACAAAACCATAAAAGGAACCAAAAACCCCAAACCACCATAAAACCCTGAAAACCAAAAAAACCAAAAACACCGAAAAAATCCATGAAACCCAAAAAATAACTAAAAATTATAGAACCCTTTAACCCATAAAACACAAAAAAATCCAAAAACTCTAAAAAACATTAAAAATCCAAAAAACTAAAAAAAAACTAAAAATTCAAAAGACCATAAAATCTAAAAAATCCCAAAAAACCCTAAAAATCCCAAAAAACACTAAAAACCATAAAAACCTAAAAAAAGTACATAAAATACCTAAAACCATAACCCCCCCAATCCCTTAAAACCCATAAGAAAACCATTAAAAACTAAAAAAACAAAAAACTCCTAAAAACCTAAAAATTTCAAAAAACCCTAAAAAACCCTAAAAACCATAAAAACACTAAAACCCCACAAAATACTTAAGAACCTTAAAACCATGAAAATCCTAAAAAGACCTAAAAACATAAAAACCCCTAAAAACCCTAAAAACCCTAATAGATCCATAAAATCTTATAAAAAATAAAAACCCTAAAACACTAAACACCCTATAATCCCTAAAAATGCACTAAAAACTATAAGACCCTAAAAATCATAAAAAACCTAATACCTATAAAAAATCCAAATAGACTAGAAAAAACATTAAAAAAATCCTTTATGCCACTAAAAATGTTAAAAAAAATCTAGAAAATCATAAAAACCCTAAAAACTCAAAAACACCCCCTACAAATCCAAAAAAACCACAAACCCCTAAAAATAGTAAGAAACCCTAAACCCCTCAAAATCACTAAAACCCTAAAAAACCATTAAAATCCTAAAAATACCAAAAATTATCTAAAATGAAAAATTTCTAAAAACCCTAAAACCCCCTCTAAAATCCATAAAAACATAAATGCACTGAAATTTTCTAAAAACCTAAAAATGCAAAAAACCATAATAACCCTAAGAACCCTAAAAGCCTATAAAACCCCTCAAATTACACTAAACCCCCAGAACCCTATAAAAATCTTAACAAATCCCTAAAAATACCTAAAAATGTAAAAACCCTAAAAATCCTAAAAAACGCTAACAAAACCTTAATATCCTAAAAACAATTAAAACTCCTAAAAACCTAAAAATCATTAAAAATCCTAAAACCCCAAAAATGAACTTAAAAACACCAAAACCCCTAAAAACCATAAAACCATAAAAACCCTAGGAAAATCAAAAAACCCAACAACCCACTTAAAAATATAAGAACACTTTGAATGCCTAAAAACATTAAAAAAATCTAAAAAAACCTTAAAACCAAGAAAAATTAAAAAAAACCAAAAATAATCATAAAAGCCCTAAAAACCCTAAAAACAGAAATAAACACAAAAACTCTAAAAAACCTAAAAACCATAAAAATAAAAATAAACCCTAAAATATATAGACACAGAAAAAATCGACAAACCCCTAAGTAAACCTGAAATCCTAAAAACAAGTAAAACCCCAGAAAAACCAAAAAAACACTAAAAACCCTAAAAACCCTAAAAACCCTAAAAACCCATAAAAATATTAAAAATCCCTCAACACCCCTAAAAAATAAAACCCATAAATACCCATAGAAAAACGATAAAAAACTAAAAAAATTTAAAACCCCCAAAAAATCTAAAGATCGGTGAAAGCCCAAAAATACCTGAAAATCAATAAAAATCTTAAAAAAACCTAAAACCCCTAAAAACTATTAAAACCCTCGAAATCCCTAAAACCATAAAAACTATAAAAATCATAAAAGATCCAAAATAATCCATAGAAATATAAAAACCCTAAAACACTGAAACATCCTTAGAAAACCTTAAATACATAATAATACTAAAAACCCCTAAAAATCAAAACAAATGATAAAATCCATAAAAGACTCTTAAAACACTAAAAAACATAAAAAAACCATAAAACCCTATAAAAACAAAAAACAAATAAAAACCTATAAAAACATAAAACCCATTAAAAACTATAAAAACCATTTAAACCCCTGATAAAGTATAAAAGTTTAAAAAACATTTAAAACCCAAAAAAATCTAAAAAGAACCAGAAAAACACAAAAAACCCTTTAAAACCCAAAAAACCACAAAAACAACAAAAACCATGAAAATACCTATAAATCCTCAAACCCCATAACAATATTAAAAAATACATAAAATACCGAAAAATGTTAAAAGAAAAAAACCATAAAACCCCTAATGAAACCATAAAAACCTAAAAACAATTTAAAAACCTAAAAACCCTAAAAATTCTAAAACTATAAAACCCCTAAAAACATTAAAAAAACTAAAAACCCATAAAACACTAGAAACTTTCTAAGAACTCTAAAAACATTTAAAACTCCAAAAAAATTAGAATACTCTAAAACCCTGAAAACTCATAAAAATCTAAAAAACCCTAAAAACGCAAAAAACTGAAGAGCGATAAAAATATGAAAACCCCACAAAATACCTAAAAACCATAAACACCATAAAAATCCTAAAAACCATAAAATTCCCTGAAAACAAAAAAACCCTAAGAAAACATTAAAAATCAAAAAAAAAATTAAACTCATAAAAACTTAAAAATGCTAGAAACACTAAAAATCCTAAAAACCCAAAAAACCCAAAAAACCATAAAAATGCATAAAAATTCTAAAAAATCCCTACAAATATATAAAAAACCCTAAGAACTATGAAAACCCATTATAAAACCTTAAAACCCAAAAAATTGTTAAAAACCCTAGAAAACTAAAAAATGCTAAAAAAACCTAAAAACCCTAAAAACCATAAAAACCCCTAAAATCCTTTTATCACATGATTAAACTATAAAGAACCTAAAAAACTCTAAAACCCTAAAAAACCGTTAAACTCCTAAAAATTTTAAAAACTCAAATTAAACTTTAAAAAACTAAATACTCAATAAAATCCCTAAAAGGAAAAAAAACCATAAACCCCTAAAACCCTAAACACTCAAAGATCCCACAAAATACAAAAAAATTTAAATACCCATAAAAATTCATAAAAAATATCTAAAAAACCCTAAAACATTAAAAATCATGAAAACCTTAACAAAAACATAAAAAACCTAAAATCACTTAAAACCCCTAAAAATCTATAAAACCCTAAACCACAATAAAGATTTAAAAAAAGACCTATAATCCCTAAAAACATAAAAAACCTCAAAACCCAGAAAAACTATTAGAAAATCATAATATCCAAAAAAACTCATTAAACCCATAAAATCCTTAAAAATGCTAAAACCCCTAAAAAACCTAAACGTCCCTAAACCATAAAACACCAAAAAACCTTTACAACCTTAAAAACCATAAAAACACTAAATCCACTAAAAATAGTATAAACTATTTAAACACCAAAAACGTTAAAAATCCTAAAAACCTTAATACCCATAAAAACACAAAAAACCCCTAAATACCCAAAACAAATAAAAAACCCATAAATCCCCTAAAAAACCTAAAACCCTAAAAAGTCATAAAAATATTAAAAATATATAAAAATTATAAAAAGACATAAAAACTAGAAAACCATTAGAAAGCCGAAAAATACCAAAAAACAATTAAAACACCTAAAACCAAAAAAATTCTAAAAACTCTAAAACACCCTAAAAATCCAAAAAAACTATTAAAATCCCTAAAACCCCTAAAACACCATAAAAATTATAAAACCCCTAAAAATCACTATTAATCTAAAAAAACATATAAAACCAAAAAAATATCAAAAACCATAATAAGCCTTAAAAACATAATAAAACATTAAAACGTAAAAACCATAAAAAATGCAAAAAATAGTAAAAACCCCTAGAAACCCTGAAAATACTAAAAACCATATGAATTCTAAAAACTCATAAAACCCATAAAACCACTAAAAACTATAAAAACCATTTAATCACCTAAAAACATAAAAAATATAAAATAGATAAAATAACCCTAAAAAACTAAAAAAAACCCTAAAAACAAAAATATTAATAATAACCCAAAAAACCCTCAACATCCCTAAAAAACCTAAAAACCAAAAAAACCACAAAAATCCAAATAAGTTGATAAAAATTCCTAAAAAGGTATAGAACCAAAAAACTATAAAAAACCTCTAAGAAAATCATAAAACCCTAAAAGTGATTAAAATCCCTAAATAAACCAAAAAAACCAAAAAACCCAAAAACCCAAAAAACCCAAAAAAACCTAGATATCCTTAAAAACCCTAAAAATATATAAAAATCATAAAGAATCCCTAAAAATACATAAAAACCTAAAAACCCTAAATCCCCTAAAAACCCAAAATCAGAACATAAAAACCTAAAAACACTTAAAGAACCTAAAAACCTAAAAATTCTAAAAACCCTACAAAACCATAAAAGGAACCAAAAACCCCAAACCACCATAAAACCCTGAAAACCAAAAAAACCAAAAAAACCGAAAAAAATCCATGAAACCCAAAAAATAACTAAAAATTATAGAACCCTTTAACCCATAAAACACAAAAAAATCCAAAAAATCGAAAAAACATTAAAAATCCAAAAAACTAAAAAAAACTAAAAATTCAAAAGACCATAAAATCTAAAAAATCCCAAAAAACCCTAAAAATCCCAAAAAACACTAAAAACCATAAAAACCTAAAAAAGTACTTAAAATACCTAAAACCATAACCCCCCCAATCCCTTAAAACCCATAAGAAAACCATTAAAAACTAAAAAAACAAAAAACTCCTAAAAACCTAAAAATTTCAAAAAACCCTAAAAAACCCTAAAAACCATAAAAACACTAAAACCCCACAAAATCCTTAAGAACCTTAAAACCATGAAAATCCTAAAAAGACCTAAAAACATAAAAACCCCTAAAAACCCTAAATACCCTAATAGATCCATAAAATCTTATAAAAAATAAAAATCCTAAAACACTAAACACCCTATAATCACTAAAAATGCACTAAAAACTATAAAACCCTAAAAATCATAAAAAACCTAATACCTATAAAAAATCCAAATAGACTAGAAAAAACATTAAAAAAATCCTTTATGCCACTAAAAATGTTAAAAAAAATCTAGAAAATCATAAAAACCCTAAAAACTCAAAAACACCCCTACAAATCCAAAAAAACCACAAACCCCTAAAAATAGTAAGAAACCCTAAACCCCTCAAAATCACTAAAACCCTAAAAAACCATTAAAATCCTAAAAATACCAAAAATTATCTAAAATGAAAAATTTCTAAAAACCCTAAAACCCCCTCTAAAATCCATAAAAACATAAATGCACTGAAATTTTCTAAAAACCTAAAAATGCAAAAAACCATAATAACCCTAAGAACCCTAAAAGCCTATAAAACCCCTCAAATTACACTAAACCCCCAAAACCCTATAAAAATCTTAACAAATCCCTAAAAATACCTAAAAATGTAAAAACCCTAAAAATCCTAAAAAACGCTAACAAAACCTTAATATCCTAAAAACAATTAAAACTCCTAAAAACCTAAAAATCATTAAAAATCCTAAAACCCCAAAAATGAACTTAAAAACACCAAAACCCCTAAAAACCATAAAACCATAAAAACCCTAGGAAAATCAAAAAACCCAACAACCCACTTAAAAATATAAGAACACTTTGAATGCCCAAAAACATTAAAAAAATCTAAAAAAACCTTAAAACCAAGAAAAATTAAAAAAAACCAAAAATAACCATAAAAGCCCTAAAAACCCTAAAAACAGAAATAAACACAAAAACTCTAAAAAACCTAAAAACCATAAAAATAAAAATAAACCCTAAAATATATAGACACAGAAAAAATCGACAAACCCCTAAGTAAACCTGAAATCCTAAAAACAAGTAAAACCCCAGAAAAACCAAAAAAACACTAAAAACCCTAAAAAACCTAAAAACCCTAAAAACCCATAAAAATATTAAAAATCCCTCGACACCCCTAAAAAATAAAACCCATAAATACCCATAGAAAAACGATAAAAAACTAAAAAAATTTAAAACCCCCAAAAAATCTAAAGATCGGTGAAAGCCCAAAAATACCTGAAAATCAATAAAAATCTTAAAAAAACCTAAAACCCCTAAAAACTATTAAAACCCTCGAAATCCCTAAAACCATAAAAACTATAAAAATCATAAAAGATCCAAAATAATCCATAGAAATATAAAAACCCTAAAACACTGAAACTTCCTTAGAAAACCTTAAATACATAATAATACTAAAAACCCCTAAAAATCAAAACAAATGATAAAATCCATAAAAGACTCTTAAAACACTAAAAAACATAAAAAAACCATAAAACCCTATAAAAACAAAAAACAAATAAAAAACTATAAAAACATAAAACCCATTAAAAACTATAAAAACCATTTAAACCCCTGATAAAGTATAAAAGTTTAAAAAACATTTAAAACCCAAAAAAATCTAAAAAGAACCAGAAAAACACAAAAAACCCTTTAAAACCCAAAAAACCACAAAAACAACAAAAACCATGAAAATACCTATAAATCCTCAAACCCCATAACAATATTAAAAAATACATAAAATACCGAAAAATGTTAAAAGAAAAAAACCATAAAACCCCTAATAAAACCATAAAAACCTAAAAACAATTTAAAAACCTAAAAACCCTAAAAAATCTAAAACCATAAAACCCCTAAAAACATTAAAAAAACTAAAAACCCATAAAACACTAGAAACTTTCTAAGAACTCTAAAAACATTTAAAACTCCAAAAAAATTAGAATACTCTAAAACCCTGAAAACTCATAAAAATCTAAAAAACCCTAAAAACGCAAAAAACTGAAGAGCGATAAAAATATGAAAACCCCACAAAATACCTAAAAACCATAAACACCATAAAAATCCTAAAAACCATAAAATTCCCTGAAAACAAAAAAACCCTAAGAAAACATTAAAAATCGAAAAAAAAATTAAACTCATAAAAACTTAAAAATGCTAGAAACACTAAAAATCCTAAAAACCCAAAAAACCCAAAAAACCATAAAAATGCATAAAAATTCTAAAAAATCCCTACAAATATATAAAAAACCCTAAGAACTATGAAAACCCATTATAAAACCTTAAAACCCAAAAAATTGTTAAAAACCCTAGAAAACTAAAAAATGCTAAAAAAACCTAAAAACCCTAAAAACCATAAAAACCCCTAAAATCCTTTTATCACATGATTAAACTATAAAGAACCTAAAAAACACTAAAACCCTAAAAAACCGTTAAACTCCTAAAAATTTTAAAAACTCAAATTAAACTTTAAAAAACTAAATACTCAATAAAATCCCTAAAAGGAAAAAAAACCATAAACCCCTAAAACCCTAAAAACTCAAAGATCCCACAAAATACAAAAAAATTTAAATACCCATAAAAATTCATAAAAAATATCTAAAAAACCCTAAAACATTAAAAATCATGAAAACCTTAACAAAAACATAAAAAACCTAAAATCACTTAAAACCCCTAAAAATCTATAAAACCCTAAACCACAATAAAGATTTAAAAAAAGACCTATAATCCCTAAAAACATAAAAAACCTCAAAACCCAGAAAAACTATTAGAAAATCATAATATCCAAAAAAACTCATTAAACCCATAAA
This sequence comes from Viscum album, assembly GCA_963277665.1. Taxonomy (NCBI): domain Eukaryota; kingdom Viridiplantae; phylum Streptophyta; class Magnoliopsida; order Santalales; family Viscaceae; genus Viscum; species Viscum album. Next base: position 1,961,148,658 of record OY728127.1, read on the forward strand.
ATCCTTAAAAATGCTAAAACCCCTAAAAAACCTAAACGTCCCTAAACCATAAAACACCAAAAAACCTTTACAACCTTAAAAACCATAAAAACACTAAATCCACTAAAAATAGTATAAACTATTTAAACACCAAAAACGTTAAAAATTCTAAAAACCTTAATACCCATAAAAACACAAAAAACCCCTAAATACCCAAAACAAATAAAAAACCCATAAATCCCCTAAAAAACCTAAAACCCTAAAAAGTCATAAAAATATTAAAAATATATAAAAATTATAAAAAGACATAAAAACTAGAAAACCATTAGAAAGCCGAAAAATACCTAAAAACAATTAAAACACCTAAAACCAAAAAAATTCTAAAAACTCTAAAACACCCTAAAAATCCAAAAAAACTATTAAAATCCCTAAAACCCCTAAAACACCATAAAAATTATAAAACCCCTAAAAATCACTATTAATCTAAAAAAACATATAAAACCATAAAAATATCAAAAACCATAATAATCCTTAAAAACATAATAAAACATTAAAACGTAAAAACCATAAAAAATGCAAAAAATAGTAAAAACCCCTAGAAACCCTAAAAATACTAAAAACCATATGAATTCTAAAAACTCATAAAACCCATAAAACCACTAAAAACTATAAAAACCATTTAATCACCTAAAAACATAAAAAATATAAAATAGATAAAATAACCCTAAAAAACTAAAAAAAAACCCTAAAAACAAAAATATTAATAATAACCCAAAAAACCCTCAACATCCCTAAAAAACCTAAAAACCCAAAAAACCACAAAAATCCAAATAAATTGATAAAAATTCCTAAAAAGGTATAGAACCAAAAAACTATAAAAAACCTCTAAGAAAATCATAAAACCCTAAAAGTGATTAAAATCCCTAAATAAACCAAAAAAACCAAAAAACCAAAAAACCCAAAAAACCCAAAAAAACCTAGATATCCTTAAAAACCCTAAAAAAATATAAAAATCATAAAGAATCCCTAAAAATACATAAAAACCTAAAAACCCTAAATCCCCTAAAAACCCAAAATCAGAACATAAAAACCTAAAAACACTTAAAGAACCTAAAAACCTAAAAATTCTAAAAACCCTACAAATCCATAAAAGGAACCAAAAACCCCAAACCACCATAAAACCCTGAAAACCAAAAAAACCAAAAAAACCGAAAAAATCCATGAAACCCAAAAAATAACTAAAAATTATAGAACCCTTTAACCCATAAAACACAAAAAAATCCAAAAACTCGAAAAAACATTAAAAATCCAAAAAACTAAAAAAAAACTAAAAATTCAAAAGACCATAAAATCTAAAAAATCCCAAAAAACCCTAAAAATCCCAAAAAACACTAAAAACCATAAAAACCTAAAAAAGTACTTAAAATACCTAAAACCATAACCCCCCCAATCCCTTAAAACCCATAAGAAAACCATTAAAAACTAAAAAAACAAAAAACTCCTAAAAACCTAAAAATTTCAAAAAACCCTAAAAAACCCTAAAAACCATAAAAACACTAAAACCCCACAAAATCCTTAAGAACCTTAAAACCATGAAAATCCTAAAAAGACCTAAAAACATAAAAACCCCTAAAAACCCTAAAAACCCTAATAGATCCATAAAATCTTATAAAAAATAAAAATCCTAAAACACTAAACACCCTATAATCACTAAAAATGCACTATAAACTATAAAACCCTAAAAATCATAAAAAACCTAATACCTATAAAAAATCCAAATAGACTAGAAAAAACATTAAAAAAAATCCTTTATGCCACTAAAAATGTTAAAAAAAATCTAGAAAATCATAAAAACCCTAAAAACTCAAAAACACCCCCTACAAATCCAAAAAAACCACAAACCCCTAAAAATAGTAAGAAACCCTAAACCCCTCAAAATCACTAAAACCCTAAAAAACCATTAAAATCCTAAAAATACCAAAAATTATCTAAAATGAAAAATTTCTAAAAACCCTAAAACCCCCTCTAAAATCCATAAAAACATAAATGCACTGAAATTTTCTAAAAACCTAAAAATGCAAAAAACCATAATAACCCTAAGAACCCTAAAAGCCTATAAAACCCCTCAAATTACACTAAACCCCCAAAACCCTATAAAAATCTTAACAAATCCCTAAAAATACCTAAAAAAGTAAAAACCCTAAAAATCCTAAAAAACGCTAACAAAACCTTAATATCCTAAAAACAATTAAAACTCCTAAAAACCTAAAAATCATTAAAAATCCTAAAACCCCAAAAATGAACTTAAAAACACCAAAACCCCTAAAAACCATAAAACCATAAAAACCCTAGGAAAATCAAAAAACCCAACAACCCACTTAAAAATATAAGAACACTTTGAATGCCTAAAAACATTAAAAAAATCTAAAAAAACCTTAAAACCAAGAAAAATTAAAAAAAACCAAAAATAACCATAAAAGCCCTAAAAACCCTAAAAACAGAAATAAACACAAAAACTCTAAAAAACCTAAAAACCATAAAAATAAAAATAAACCCTAACATATATAGACACAGAAAAAATCGACAAACCCCTAAGTAAACCTGAAATCCTAAAAACAAGTAAAACCCCAGAAAAACCAAAAAAACACTAAAAACCCTAAAAACCCTAAAAACCCATAAAAATATTAAAAATCCCTCGACACCCCTAAAAAATAAAACCCATAAATACCCATAGAAAAACGATAAAAACTAAAAAAATTTAAAACCCCCAAAAAATCTAAAGATCGGTGAAAGCCCAAAAATACCTGAAAATCAATAAAAATCTTAAAAAAACTTAAAACCCCTAAAAACTATTAAAACCCTCGAAATCCCTAAAACCATAAAAACTATAAAAATCATAAAAGATCCAAAATAATCCATAGAAATATAAAAACCCTAAAACACTGAAACATCCTTAGAAAACCTTAAATACATAATAATACTAAAAACCCCTAAAAATCAAAACAAATGATAAAATCCATAAAAGACTCTTAAAACACTAAAAAACATAAAAAAACCATAAAACCCTATAAAAACAAAAAACAAATAAAAAACTATAAAAACATAAAACCCATCAAAAACTATAAAAACCATTTAAACCCCTGATAAAGTATAAAATTTTAAAAAACATTTAAAACCCAAAAAAATCTAAAAAGAACCAGAAAAACACAAAAAACCCTTTAAAACCCAAAAAACCACAAAAACAACAAAAACCATGAAAATACCTATAAATCCTCAAACCCCATAACAATATTAAAAAATACATAAAATACCGAAAAATGTTAAAAGAAAAAAACCATAAAACCCCTAATAAAACCATAAAAACCTAAAAACAATTTAAAAACCTAAAAACCCTAAAAATTCTAAAACCATAAAACCCCTAAAAACATTAAAAAAACTAAAAACCCATAAAACACTAGAAACTTTCTAAGAAATCTAAAAACATTTAAAACTCCAAAAAAATTAGAATACTCTAAAACCCTGAAAACTCGTAAAAATCTAAAAAACCCTAAAAACGCAAAAAACTTAAGAGCGATAAAAATATGAAAACCCCACAAAATACCTAAAAACCATAACCACCATAAAAATCCTAAAAACCATAAAATTCCCTGAAAACAAAAAAAAACCCTAAGAAAACCTAAAAAATCGAAAAAAAAAATTAAACTCATAAAAACTTAAAAATGCTAGAAACACTAAAAACCCATAAAACCATAAAAATGCATAAAAATTCTAAAAAATCCCAAAAAATATATAAGAAACCCTAAGAACTATGAAAACCCATTATAAAACCTTAAAACCCAAAAAAATTTTAAAAACCCTAGAAAACTAAAAAATGCTAAAAAAACCTAAAAACCCTAAAAACCATAAAAACCCCTAAAATCCTTTTATCACATGATTAAACTATAAAGAACCTAAAAAACACTAAAACCCTAAAAAACCGTTAAACTCTTAAAAATTTTAAAAACTCAAATTAAACTTTAAAAAACTAAATACTCAATAAAATCCCTAAAAGGAAGAAAAACCATAAACCCCTAAAACCCTAAAAACTCAAAGATCCCACAAAATACAAAAAAATTTAAATACCCATAAAAATTCATAAAAAATATCTAAAAAACCCTAAAACATTAAAAATCATGAAAACCTTAACAAAAACATAAAAAACCTAAAATCACTTAAAACCCCTAAAAATCTATATAACCCTAAACCACAGTAAAGATTTAAAAAAAGACCTATAATCCCTAAAAACATAAAAAACCTCAAAACCCAGAAAAACTGTTAGAAAATCATAATATCCAAAAAAAAACTCATTAAACCCATAAAAACCTTAAAAATGCTAAAACCCCTAAAAAACCTAAACGTCCCTAAACCATAAAACACCAAAAAACCTTTACAACCTTAAAACCCATAAAAACACTAAATCCACTAAAAATAGTATAAACTATTTAAACTCCAAAAACGTTAAAAATCCTAAAAACCTTAATACCCATAAAAACACAAAAAACCCCTAAATACCCAAAACAAATTAAAAACCCATAAATCCCCTAAAAAACCTAAAACCCTAAAAAGTCATAAAAATATTAAAAATATATAAAAATTATAAAAAGACATAAAAACTAGAAAACCATTAGAAAGCCGAAAAATACCTAAAAACAATTAAAACACCTAAAACCTAAAAAATTCTAAAAACTCTAAAACACCCTAAAAATCCAAAAAAACTATTAAAATCCCTAAAACCCCAAAAACACCATAAAAATTATAAAACCCCTAAAAATCACTATTAATCTAAAAAAACATATAAAACCAAAAAAATATCAAAAACCATAATAATCCTTAAAAACATAATAGAACATTAAAACGTAAAAACCATAAAAAATGCAAAAAATAGTAAAAACCCCTAGAAACCCTAAAAATACTAAAAACCATATGAATTCTAAAAACTCATAAAACCCATAAAACCACTAAAAACTATAAAAACCATTTAATCACCTAAAAACATAAAAAATATAAAATAGATAAAATAACCCTAAAAAACTAAAAAAAACCCTAAAAACAAAAATATTAATAATAACCCAAAAAACCCTCAACATCCCTAAAAAACCTAAAAACCCAAAAAACCACAAAAATCCTAATAAAGTGATAAAAATTCCTAATAAGGTATAGAACCAAAAAACTATAAAAAACCTCTAAGAAAATCATAAAACCCTAAAAGTGATTAAAATCCCTAAATAAACCAAAAAAACCAAAAAACCAAAAAACCCAAAAAACCCAAAAAAAACCTAGATATCCTTAAAAACCCTAAAAATATATAAAAATCATAAAGAATCCCTAAAAATACATAAAAACCTAAAAACCCTAAATCCCCTAAAAACCCAAAATCAGAACATAAAAACCTAAAAACACTTAAAGCACCTAAAAACCTAAAAATTCTAAAAACCCTACAAAACCATAAAAGGAACCAAAAACCCCAAACCACCATAAAACCCTGAAAACCAAAAAAACCAAAAAAACCGAAAAAATCCATGAAACCCAAAAAATAACTAAAAATTATAGAACCCTTTAACCCATAAAACACAAAAAAATCCAAAAACTCTAAAAAACATTAAAAATCCAAAAAACTAAAAAAAAACTAAATATTCAAAACACCATAAAATCTAAAAAATCCCAAAAAACCCTAAAAATCCCAAAAAACACTAAAAACCATAAAAACCTAAAAAAGTACTTAAAATACCTAAAACCATAACCCCCCCCCCCCAATCCCTTAAAACCCATAATAAAACCATTAAAAACTAAAAAAACAAAAAACTCCTAAAAACCTAAAAATTTCAAAAAACCCTAAAAAACTCTAAAAACCATAAAAACACTAAAACCCCACAAAATCCTTAAGAACCTTAAAACCATGAAAATCCTAAAAAGACCTAAAAACATAAAAACCCCTAAAAAACCTAAAAACCCTAATAGATCCATAAAATCTTATAAAAAATAAAAATCCTAAAACACTAAACACCCTATAATCCCTAAAAATGCACTAAAAACTATAAAACCCTAAAAATCATAAAAAACCTAATACCTATAAAAAATCCAAATAAACTAGAAAAAACATTAAAAAAGTCCTTTATGCCACTAAAAATGTTAAAAAAATCTAGAAAATCATAAAAACCCTAAAAACTCAAAAACACCCCCTACAAATCCAAAAAAACCACAAACCCTTAAAAATAGTAAGAAACCCTAAACCCCTCAAAATCACTAAAACCCTAAAAAACCATTAAAATCCTAAAAATACCAAAAATTATCTAAATTGAAAAATTTCTAAAAACCCTAAAACCCCCTCTAAAATCCATAAAAACATAAATGCACTGAAATTTTCTAAAAACCTAAAAATGCAAAAAACCATAATAACCCTAAGAACCCTAAAATCCTATAAAACCCCTCAAATTACACTAAACCCCCAAAACCCTATAAAAATCTTAACAAATCCCTAAAAATACCTAAAAATGTAAAAACCCTAAAAATCCTAAAAAACGCTAACAAAACCTTAATATCCTAAAAACAATTAAAACTCCTAAAAACCTAAAAATCATTAAAAATCCTAAAACCCCAAAAATGAACTGAAAAACACCAAAACACCTAAAAACCATAAAACCATAAAAACCCTAGGAAAATCAAAAAACCCAACAACCAACTTAAAAATATAAGAACACTTTGAATCCCTAAAAACATTAAAAAAATCTAAAAAAACCTTAAAACCAAGAAAAATTAAAAAAAACCAAAAATAACCATAAAAGCCCTAAAAACCCTAAAAACAGAAATAAACACAAAAACTCTAAAAAACCTAAAAACCATAAAAATAAAAATAAACCCTAAAAATATATAGACACAGAAAAAATCGACAAACCCCTAAGTAAACCTGAATTCCTAAAAACAAGTAAAACCCCAGAAAAACCAAAAAAACACTAAAAACCCTAAAAACCCTAAAAACCCTAAAAACCCATAAAAATATTAAAAATCCCTCGACACCCCTAAAAAATAAAACCCATAAATACCCATAGAAAAACGATAAAAAACTAAAAAAATTTAAAACCCCCAAAAAATCTAAAGATCGGTGAATGCCCAAAAATACCTGAAAATCAATAAAAATCTTAAAAAAACCTAAAACCCCTAAAAACTATTAAAACCCTCGAAATCCCTAAAACCATAAAAACTATAAAAATCATAAAAGATCCAAAATAATCCATAGAAATATAAAAACCCTAAAACACTGAAACATCCTTAGAGAACCTTAAATACATAATAATACTAAAAACCCCTAAAAATCAAAACAAATGATAAAATCCATAAAAGACTCTTAAAACACTAAAAAACATAAAAAAACCATAAAACCCTATAAAAACAAAAAACAAATAAAAACCTATAAAAACATAAAACCCATTAAAAACTATAAAAACCATTTAAACCCCTGATAAAGTATAAAAGTTTAAAAAACATTTAAAACCCAAAAAAATCTAAAAAGAACCATAAAAACACAAAAAACCCTTTAAAACCCAAAAACCCACAAAAACAACAAAAACCATGAAAATACCTATAAATCCTCAAACCCCATAACAATATTAAAAAATACATAAAATACCGAAAAATGTTAAAAGAAAAAAACCATAAAACCACTAATAAAACCATAAAACCTAAAAGCAATTTAAAAACCTAAAAACCCTAAAAATTCTAAAACCATAAAACCCCTAAAAACATTAAAAAAACTAAAAACCCATAAAACACTAGAAACTTTCTAAGAACTCTAAAAACATTTAAAACTCCAAAAAAATTAGAATACTCTAAAACCCTGAAAACTCATAAAAATCTAAAAAACCCTAAAAACGCAAAAAACTGAAGAGCGATAAAAATATGAAAACCCCACAAAATACCTAAAAACCATAAACACCATAAAAATCCTAAAAACCATAAAATTCCCTGAAAACAAAAAAACCCTAAGAAAACCTTAAAAATCGAAAAAAAAATTAAACTCATAAAAACTTAAAAATGCTAGAAACACTAAAAATCCTAAAAACCCAAAAAACCCAAAAAACCATAAAAATCCATAAAAAATACAAAATAATAAAAATCCTAAAAAACTAAAAACCTCCAAAATTTAAAAATCCCTGACAACCCTAAAAACCCCTACGAAAATTGTAAAATCCCAAAAACACATAAAAACCCTAAAACATAAAAAAGCTAAAACCCCTAAAAATTCCCTAAATCCTTAAAAACCACTAAAAACAAGAAAAAACTCTATAACCCTTTAAAACCAATTTAAACATTAAATAATTATAAAAAACCATAAAAATATTAAAAAAACTCATAAAAAACCTAAAAACCCAAGAAATAAAAAAACCCATAAGACCCCAAAAAACTCCAAAAAACCCTCAAAATCCATTAAAATCCTAAAAAATACCAAAAAATATCTAAATACATAAAATCCAAAAAACCATCAAAAAACCAAAGAAAAACATCAAAACCTAAAACAATTTGAAGCCATAAAAGGCTAAAAATGATAAAAATCCAAAAAACACTAAAACCCTCAAAAACCCCTAAAAATCCGCAAAATCGATAAAAAAATCCATAAAAATAATAAAAATTACAAAAAAAGTAAAAACCCTAAAAATCTCATTAATACCTTAAAGACCCAAAAACCCTTAAAACCCCAAAAACCATAAAAAATGATATCACCCCTAAAAATACCCTAAAACCCCCATAAAACACATAAAAAACCTAAAAATCCATAAAAACGCTAAACCCCAGCAAAATCTCTAAAATCCCTAAAAACCCCTATAAACTTTAAAAACTCTAAAAACATAAAACCCCTAAAAAAACTCAAAAAAATCCTAAAAATCAATATAACTATAAAAACCCTAAAAACCATCAAAATCCCTAAGAACCATAAAAAATAATAAAAATAATAAAATAAAAAATAAAAAATCCCAAAATATGTAAAAACCCTAAAAACCTAAAAATTAAAAATATTAAAAACCTAAAAACCCAAAAAATCCTCAAAATCCACAATGAAACATAAAATTCCTAAAAATATCAAAAAATAACAAAAAATGTAAAAAACCATAAAAACACTAAAAAACCCTATGGTAACTTTAAAAACATAAAATTATTTAAAACCCTTAAAAACCAATAAATGCTAAAAATCCTAAAAAATCCTAAAAAACATAAATCCCTAAAAAATATAAAAACTCCAAAAAACCATAAACCCCATAAACCCCTAAAACTCCATTAAAATAATAAAACCCACTATAAACTCAAAAAATCCTTTAAAACTCTAAAAATGTTAAAAACTATAAAAAACATAAAACCCTAAAAAACTCAAAAAAACCCAAAAACCAAAAAACACTAAGAACCCTAAAAAACCATTTAAACTCCCAAAATCCATAAAAAACCTGAAAAACCTAAAGTCCATAAAATTAGTAAAAATACCTAAAATTTTCAAAAAAAATGTAATGAACTATAAAATTAAAAAAACACAAAATCCATAAAACCCCTAAAAGCAATAAAGATTCTAAAAGATCCTAAAAATACATACAAACACAAAAAACCTAAAAACATGAATCACGAAAAGAAAACCTTAAAAAAATAAAAATGTTTAATACCTCAAAAAACCTAAAAATGATAAAAACCATAAAAATAAAAAAACCATAAAAACCCTAAAACCATTAAAAACAATAAAAAATTCTAAAATCCACTAAAAATATTAAAAATCCATTAAAACCCAAAAAATATTTAAAAAATCTAAAAACTATAAAACCCACTAAAAACATAAAAAACCCTGAATATCAAAAAAAAACACAAAAAATCCCGAAGAAAACATTAAAAACATATAATCACATAAAACCCATAAAAACATATTAAAAGATAAAACCCCCAAAACACTAAAAACCCAAAAAATTCCAAAAAATTCCCTAAAACCCAAAAATATAAAACCCCCTAAAAACCTAAAAATCCGTAATAAAATCATTAAATCATAAAAACACATTAAACCCATAAAAATATTAAAAAACCCTAAACCCCTTAAAGGCCCTAAAACCCCAAAAAACTAAAAAGCCTCTAAAAACCATAAAATCACTAAAAACCCATTAAAAACCAAAAAATTACTAAATATACTAAACCAATTTTAAATCAATAAAAAATGAAAAAAAATATAAAAACCATAAAAATCATAACAAAATAGAAAAAACCGTAAAACCCTATAAAACCCTCAAAATCCCTAAAAACCCAAAAAAATCCGAAAAAATCCCTCAAAATCCATAAAATTATAAAAAACCATAATAACCTTGAAAACCCCTAATAAATCCTAGAAGTCCTAGAAATACATAAAACCCCTAAAAACAAAAAAAAAATCTAAAAACACTATAAATTATAAACCACCCTAAAAACCCCCCAACATCCCTTACAATACTAAAAACCCAAAAACCGTACAAATTTTTAAAAATATCTTAAAATCCCTAAAAATGTAAATATTCCTAAAACTCTAAAAACATTATGGAAACCATAAAAACCTAAATAATTAATTCTACTAAAATAATAAAATAAGATAAAAATCCTAAAAGATCATAAAAACACTAAAAACCCCTAAAAGCCATAAAAATCACAAAAACATTAAAAAATGTCAAAAACCCAAAAAACCCCTAAAAACCACAAAAACTCAGATAACCCTTTAAACCCCTAGAAACATTAAAAAACTATAAAACCCCTTAAAACCATAAAAACTCAACAAAAACCCAATAAACCCTAAAAACCCATATAAACTTAAAAATCCATAATAATACTAAAAAATATTAAAAATACCTAAAAATATAAAAACCGTTAAAAAACCTAAACATATTAAAAACATAAAAGCACATAAACCACCTAAAAACCTAAAAACCCTACAAAACCTAAAAACCACGAAACCCATAAAATAAATTAACCCTTAAAAAGCCCTAAAACCACATAAGTACCCAAAAACCCCAATAGAAACTCAGAAAACACATTAAATCCATAAAAAAAATAAAAACTCTAAAAAACCATGAAAAACCAAAAAACTCCAAAAAACCAATAAAAAGCAAAAAACCATACGAAGCTTAAATACCCTAAATACCCTAGACTCCTCAAAATCCCTAAAACCCTAAAAACAATAAAAATCCTATGATGTTCTTAAAAAACCATAAAATGTAAAAACACAAAAAACCCAAAAAAACCCTATGAAAACTATGAAAACCTTAAAACACTTCGAACCCCTAAAATAAAAAAAATGATAAAAACCCTCAAAATCATGAAAACCCTAAAACCCCTAAAAACCATAAAAACACCAATGAATCCTAAGAACCTTAAAAATACTAATAAACCCCTAAAAATACCTAGAATAGTAAAATACATAAAAACTCTGAAAAATCTTAAGAAAGCATTATAAACCTAAAAAAAATTAAAACCATAAATAATAAAAGAAAAAACCTTAAACCCTAAAAAGGCTCTAAAAACCATAAATCCCCTAATAACCCTAAAAACACCTTAACCCCTTAAATACCTAAAACCTATAAAAAATGTAAAATTATCAAAACCATTTAAACTCCAAAATACGTTAAAAAACATTAGAAAATATTAAAATTAATAAATGTCTAAAAACTATAAAAATCCTAAAACCCCTAAAAACCATGAAAAACCCTCATAAGATATTATAAACCAAAAAAACACTTAAAACAACTAAAAACCTAAAAAATGATAAAAACCTAAAAAAACACCTAAAAACCATAAAAATCAATAAAAACCATAAATAACTCTAATAACATATACAAACCATAATAAACCACTAAAAAACTAAAAACCTATTTAAAGCCATTAAAAATTGAAATACTATAAAAACCATTTTAAACCCAAAAAATCTAAATACCCTAACAAATCTTAAAAAACATTGAAACACATAAAACCCGTCAAAATTTTTAAAAACCTAAAAAAAGAAACGAAAACCCTAAAATCTTAAAACAACATTAAAATCCCTAAATACCAAATAAACCTTAAGAAAAACATAAAAACCTAAAAACAATTGAAACCCCTAAAAACTAAAAAACACTAAAACACCTAAAAACCCTAAAAGACGTTAAAACCATAAAAATTCCTAAGAACCCTCAAAACCATAATTTTTTTTAAAAATTCCTAAAAATTCCTAAAAATGTTAAAAACCCTAAGAACGTTGAAAACCCTAATAAAACCCTAAAAAAGTTAAAACATCAAAAAACCATAAAAATGATGAAACACTAAAAACCCCTAAAAAGACCCTAAAAACTATAGAAACCATAAACACCCATAAAAACATTAAAACCCCTAAAAACCCATAATGCCCTAAAACCACTATATTCAATAAAAAAACCCATTAAACTCTTAAAAATGTTAACAACATCAGAAAAACCATAAAACCCAATAAAAACCTAAAAACCCAAAAAAACCTTAAAACCCATAAAAACCCTAAAACCTTAAAAATCCCTAAAAACATAATAACCATGAAAATCCTTAAAAAACCCAAAAAATAACGAAAAACATTAAAAACTCTAAAACCCCTGAAAACCTTAATAATACCATAATAAACTAAAAGAATTTAAATCACCTAAAACCCTAAAAATTATAAAAACCCTAAAACCCCTCAAAATCTATAAAAACCACAAAACCATAAATATCCTAAAAAATCACTAAAAATATATAAAAATGTAAAAAACACGTAAAAACCCATAAAAACCCTAATAAAACATTAAAAAACAAAAAGAAAATGAAACCTATATTGACCTAAAAGATTCTAAAAACCTTAAAATACCCTAAAACCCATAGAAACCACAAAAAAACCTTAAATGCCATAAAAATCCTAAATCCCTAGAAACACCCTAAAACCCCACTAAAAACTCTAAAAATCAATTTACACCCTAAAATAATTAAAAAACTATATAAACCCATAAAAACTCAAAAAAACCCTAACACCCCTAAAAACCATAACAACCATAAAAAACCTAAAAGACCTTAAAATCCCAAAAAACCCCTAAACCCAAAAAAACCATAAATATCATAAAAGCACTAAAAATACCTGAAAAGGTAAAAAATCATAAAATTTTAAAAAACAGTAAATCATGAAAAATTCTAAGAAAAACTTAAAACATAAAAACACTTAAATCCCCTAAAAACACTAAAAACCATAAAAGACCCTAAAGACTCTATAAACCCCTAAAAACATAATAAATAATAAGAAAATTTAAAACCCCTAAAAACCATAAAAACCAATAAAATCTCTAAAACCCTTTTAAACCCCTAAAAACACGTTAAATCACTTAAAATGGTAAAAAATAAAATTGCCTTTAAAACCCAAAAAAAACTCAAAAAAACCATAAAAACCCAAAAAACCATAAAACCCCTCAAAATAACTAAAAATACTAAAACCATAAAAATCCTTCAAGGGCCCTAAAAATCCCAAATAATGTAGAAATTCAAAACACCCTATGAAAACATTAGTAATCTAAACACAATTAAAACCCTTAAAACCCTAATATATATTAAAACCATAAAAATCATTAGAATCCATAAAAACCCAAAAAACCATAAAAACCCTAAAAATTCCCCAAATATCGCTAAAAATTTAAAAAAACTAAAAAATCCTGAAAAGAACTATGAAAACCCTAAAAACCTAAAATCACATAAAACCCATTATAACCTAAGAATTTATAAAAACCCTAACAATACATTAAAAAACCCTAAAACCCCTAAACACACCTAGAAACCATAAAACCCCTAAAACCATTTAATAAACATAAAAACTATAAAACCACTAAAATTTATTAACCCTTTAAACCCCTAAAAACAGTACAAATATATTATAAACTTTAAAACCCTAAAAAACTAGAAATAAAACTCTAAAAATCTAGAAAAACCAAAAAATCCCTAAAAAACCTCAAAATACCTAAAAACATTAAAATCTAAAAAATCATATAAAATCTCTAAAAACGTAAAAAACCATAAAGACCATGAAAAACCTTAGAAAAATCATACCACAAAAAAACACTTGAAACCCTTCAAAATCCTAAAAAACTCTAAAACACTTTAAAACCCTTAAGACCCTAAAAACCCAAAAAACCCCTCAAAACCCCTAAACAACCTAAAAAAATAATAAAACAAAAAATTTGTAAAAAATCCCTAAAATCATTAAACCCCTATAAAACTGGAAAAACCCAAACATGACCTTTAAAATTCCAATAACCTTGAAACCCCTAAAAGACAATAAAAACTAAAAAATCCCCTAAAAATATAAAAAAACATACAAACTAAAACAACATATAAACAGTAAAAACCCATAAAATAATCTGGAATCCCTTTAAAACCCTAAAAACGAAAAAACCCTAAAAACACTCAAAACACCTAAAAGACCAAAAAAACCTTGAAAACATAAAAAAGATCTAAAATATCTAAAAATATAAATAAAACTAAGAACCCTGAAAACCCCAAAGAAAACATTAAAAATCTAAAAAACTAAAAACCCCTAAAAACCTAAAAAACACAAAAGCCCTAAAAATCCCTAAAACCCATAAAATTCCAAAAAAAATCCCCAAAATCCAAAAAAACATAAAAGCATAAAATTTCTAAAATATCCCTAAAATCCATTAAATAATAAAAAACCCATAAATACCTAAAAACCCATAAAAACGATAAAATCCCAAAAACACTCCAAAACCCTTAAAAAATTCTAAAACCCAAAAAACCCTAAACCCTAAAAAATAAAACCACTAAAAACATTAAAACCAATAAAAATCCATAAACTCCACTAAAAAAATTAAAAACCCTTCAAACCACTAAAATGTTAAAAAATCTAAAAAAACTTACATCTCTTAAAAATAAAAAGAACCCTATGATCCCAAAAAACTCTTAAAAACACTCTAAATCCTTAAAAACCTTGAAAACCTAAAAATATGAATGAATCCCAAAAAATACCTAAATAATAAAAAACCCTGAAAATAATAAAAAACACTAAAAAATTAAAAAACTCTTAGAAACCAGAAAAATAAAATGTTAAAAATGATAAGAACCATAGATACCCCCAAAATCCCGAATAACCCTAAAAACTAAAAAAATCCTAAAATAGCCTTAAAAACCCTAGAAATGTATAAAACCATGAAAAACCCTAACAAAATATTAGTAACCAAAAAATACTTATAACCTAACCATATCCTAAAAATTACTTAAAACCATAAAAACCCCGAAGAAGACCCTAAACACCCTAAAACCCCTAAAACCATAAAACCCCTAAAAACCTTTAAAATCATAAAAAACATAAATCCCTAAAAACATTAAAAACACTTTAAACCCCCCAAAAAGTTTAAAAACTCTAAAAAACCAAAAAACCCCTACAGAACTAAAAAACCTCTAAAAATCCAAAAAAACCAAAAATTCCAAAAATCCCTAAAAACATTAAAACCCCTTGAAATCCCGAAAAATCCTAAAAACTATGAAAATACCTTTAAAATATCTAAAAGTCCTTAAAAACACATAAAAACATGAAAACCCAAAAAAATCATAAAAACCAAAAAATAGTTAAAAGCCCCCAAAACCAAAAAAACCCTAAAAAACCATAAAAACCCAAAAAACCCCTAAAAATACCTTAAAATCCAAAACACCTAAAAATACTAAAAAATACCTAAAAATCCCAAAAAAAAAACAAAAGACCTTGAAAGCCCTTAATAAAACCATGCGACCCTAAAAACACATAAAACCACTAAAAACCTAAAATATGCTAAAACCCCAAAAAAAAGCCTAAAACCCCTAAAAACCATAAAACCCTTAAAAATAATAGAAACCCTAAAAGTCCATAAGAACCCTCATAGCCCACTAAAAACTCTAAAACCGTTCAAATCCTTAAAAATGTTAAAAAACTCAAAAATCATAAACATCATAAAATCTAAAAAAACTCTAAAACCCAAAAAACTCCCCCTAAAATTGAAAAAACCCAAAAAACCCTCAAAATACATAAAAACCATAATAGCCATAAAAATCATGAAAATTCCCAAAAAAAACCGAAAATACCTAAAAACCCTAAAAACCAAAAGAAAAAATTAAAAACATTAAAACACTTAAAACACCTAAATACCTAAAAATGCTAGAAACCATAAAAATCCTAAAAACCTAAATAACCTAAAAAATCCCTAAAACTCCTAAAAAAATAAACACCCTAGAAAAGGTCTACAAATCCCTAAATACATTAAAAACCTGAAAAACACTAAGAAAAACATAAAAACCTAAATTCAATTAAAATATATAAAATCCTAACACATGTTAAACCCCTAAAAAACCCAAAAATACCCTAAACACTAAAAAACACTTAAAATCCATAAAACCAACTAAAAAATATTGAAACCCATAAAAATCCATTAACACCACAATACCCACTAAAAACTCTAAAAACCCTTTAAACAACTAAAAAATTCAAAAAACTCTAAAAACCATTAAAACCATAAAAAATCAAATAATTGAAAAAAACACAAAAAAAAACCATAAAATCCCTAAAAACACCTACACTCCTCAAAATCCATAAAAATCATAAAAATAATAAAAATCCTAAAAAATACCTAAAAATATATAAAAAATTAACACAAAAAACCTGGAAAACCACTAAGAAAAACATAAAAACCTAAAAACACTTAAAACCCCTAAAAATTAAAAAAATACTAAAAACTCCAAAACCATCAAATTTCATAAAACCCCGAAAAAAATCCTAAAAACCCCTACAAATAAAAAAACCCTAAAAACACTAAAACCTTCCTATGAAAACCTTAAAATCCTAAAAAACTTAAAAACCCTAATAATAATAAAATGATAAAAACACTAAAACCCTAAAAGTCCCTAAAAACCTTAAACCCCCTAAAAACATTAAAACCCCTAAAACACATAAAAACCCAAAATACCACTAAAAAATATAAAAAACTTTTAAACACATAAAAACATTAAAAAAACTCAAAAAAACAAAAAAACTGCTAAAATATTCAAAAACTTCCTAAAACACAGAATAAAATTAAAACCACTAAAAACCATAAAATGCCTAAAAGAACCCTAAAAATACCTAAAACATAAAAAACCCTAAAATATCTAAAAACACTAAAGTAAACCTTTAAAACATAAAAAATGTAAACACTTAAAAACCTAAAAATGCTAAAAAGAATAAAAAACCATAAAAACCCCAAAATCCATAAAAACCATAAAAAACTAAAAACTCTCCCTAAAAGTCCCTAAAACATAAAAATCCCAAAACCCCCCAAAAAACCCCAATAAAACATTAAAAACCAAAATTACATAAAACCCCTAAAACTCCTAAAAACGATAAAACCGGTAATAATCCTAAAAGAACATATACACATAAAAATCCCTAAAAACCACAAACCCCTAAAACCCACAAAAAATTATAAAATCCTTTTAAACCACTAAAAATATTAAAACCCTAAAAACTAAAAATACCCAATATGGAAAAAAACAAAAAAAACCCTACGAACTCTAAAAACATAAAAATTCCCTATAACCATTAAAAGACCGTAAAAATCCCAAAAAAATCCCAAAACAAAATCCTTAAAAATACCTAAAAACATAAAAAACCATAAACCCCTAATAAATCCTTAAAAAATATTAACACCCCTAAAAAACATAAGTAATTTAAAAAATCCAAAAAATACAGAAAACCCCTAAAACCCATCCAAATCCCTAAAACCCTATATTTAGATAAAAAATAAAAAACCCATAAAATTTTATAAAACCTAAAAACCCAAAAAACCCCTATGGAATCATTTAAAACCTAAAACAATTAAAACCTTGAAAGACCAAGAAAATGAAAAAAATATAAAACCCCATAAAAGACCCTATAACCCCTAAAAGACACTAAAAACCATAAAACCCCATAAAACCTTAAAAACCTAAAAACCCTAAAAACCAATTAAAACATACTAAAAACAGTAAAAACAATTTGAACCCATAAAAAGGTTAAGAAACACTAAAAATCCTTAAACCCATAAAAACTCAAAACAAACCTAAAAACCCTAAAAACTCCAAAAAACCATAAAAACCTTAAAAATGTTAAAAACCCCTAAGAAAACCAAAAAATCCTAAAAACACTTAAAACCCATAAAAACCTAAAAATACTAAAAACCCAAAAAAACACTAAAACGCCTAATAATTATAAAAACCTTAAAACCCCTAAAACCTTAAAAAAATTAAAAACCCATAAAAACCCTGAAACCACTAAAAACTTTAAAAACCCTTCAAACCCATAAATATGTAAAAAATCACAAAAATACCATAAAACCCCTTAGAAACTCAAAAAACAAAAAAACGATAAAACCTAAAAAACCCAAAAAAATACAGAAAATGTATTGAAACCCTAAAACCCATAAAAATACTTCAAAATCCATATAAATATCTTAAAATATAAAAAACCCAAAAAATATTATGAAAACCATAAAAACCTAAAAACATTTTGAACCCCTAAAAATTCAAAAAACTCTAAAAACCTAAAAAACACAAAAACCCATCAAAATTTCTAAAATCCCAAAAAAAACCATAAAAATATTACAAAGGACCTAAAAACTATAAAAATGTAAAAAAAACTATAAAACCTGTGAAGGTACCCTATGAAAACCGTAAAAAACTAAAAATAATTAAAACCCCTAAAAACCAAAAAACATTAAACACCCTAAAAACACATAAAATGATGTTAAAACCTCTAAAACTCATCAAAACACTAAAAACCCATAAAACCCATAAAAAATATAGAACCACTAAAAACACTTAAGAAACCCTAAAAACATTAAAAAGTTATAAAAACACTTAAAAAATAAAAAACTCAAAAAAAGACCCCTAAAACCCATAAAAACCCCAAAACCCCCTCAGAACCCTAGAACACCTCACAATCACTAAAAACCCTAAAAATAAAATTCGAAAAAGCCCTAAAAAACCTAAAAACGTAAAAACCTAAAAAATCTGAAAAAAAAACTAAGAAAACCTCAAAAACCTAAAAACACATAAAACCTATAAAAACCCTAAAACCACTAGAAACCCCATAAAACCCAAAAACCCAAAAGAACTATAAAAAACATCAAAATAAAAAAATCCAAAAAAATCAAAAAAACCTTAAAACCCCGTAAGTACTTAGGAATGTCAAAAACAAAAACAAAAAACATTGAAAACCCATAATACAACCATAAAACCATAAAAACCTAAAAACACTTAAACCCCATAAAAACCCAAAAAATGTTAAAAATTGAAAAAACACTAAAAAATCTAAAACACATAAAACTATAAAAACAATAAAAACCAATAAAAATTATAAAAACCCATACAAACATAAAAACCCATTAAAAACTCTAAAAACCCATTAAACCCATAAAAACTCAAAATAAACAAGAAAACCCTAAATCAATAAAAACACATAAAAAATAAAAACCATAAACCCCTAAAAAGTAAAAGGTTAAAAATCCCTCAAAATCCCATACACACTTAAAATCCTCAAAAATCCTCAAAAATAACTAATAATGTCACGACCCGACCCTACCTGGGCTCGAGCCGCAACTACCCCAAGCCCGCCTCCACAGGCTAGGGGATGGCGACCAACGCCGAAGGAACAATAACTCGGGGACGCCTTTTCCTAAGTACCTGTACGCACACACACTCAACACACTCAATGAAAAAGTGGAGAGTAAAAGAAAAGAAGAGTAAAGAAAAGGGAAACTGATATATATATATATATATCTCGCAAAAGTGCATCGAACTCTAAACAGTACAAGCAAGTGCTGAAGGTAAACAGAAAAAGAAAAGGGGAAAAACACGCGCCCAACCAAAAAAGTGGCACAACCTGGAAACAGGTAAACAAAAGCAAATAGCTGGAAGGGTCCCCCACCTGGAACCTGACTACGACCACCGCACGCGGTCCAAGCTCCCGAACTCCTAAGCTCCACTGAAGTCATGACCAACCTGTCTGTCGTCTGCAAGGGCACCCCATGTGCGGGAAAATCCCAAGTAGGGGTGAGTATAAAAATACTCAGTAGGATACCCCGAAGGCTCGAGGGAGAAACAAAGGAGGTGCCAAAGGGTGAGCAGTAGAGTGAACATGGAAAAGTAAGGGAGTGCAACCAAAAGTGCTGTAAAGAGTAAAGTAGAGATTCCAGCTCAACCCAACAAGAGGAAAGGAGGTAGACTTGTCTAGACACAAGGAGCTAGAAATGGTGAGAAGATGAACTTCCCGTCGAGTCTTCGCTACCTATAGTAGGAGAGTAGACTCGACCATCCATGAGAAGCTAGACACGGAAAGCACGTGGCATACCCCGCGCGTCTTCACCTCTCCTGGAAGGAGAGTAACCAAACCCATGAAGTGGGTACTGGAAGAAGGTATATATAAAAATACATATGCTCAAAAAGTAGCCCAAAAAAGGTCGTATGGGGATCTCCATCCCATAGCTCCGCCCAATTAAGTGAGTCTCCAACAGTCCCATAAGTAAACACCATCGATGCCCAGCATCCCTCACGTCTTCTGTGAACCGCAAGTCAAAAGGCTCAAATCACCGCACCTTGATACTATCCGCTTTGGGGGGCACTGACTCACCTGCACGGTTTTGGGTCGTGTCACAAGGACGCATCTCGGTGGGGAAGGCGCCCCTCATCTTTGAGAGTTATGGGTTATGTCAAACCACACCTCATCACTACCCCCACAGTCGAGAGGTCTCCTCAAAGTCAAAGCTGTCACATCACTGACCCGATCAAACGAGGGTCCCGCTCTAGTAGTCACGGAGTAAAGTCACAGACTATCCTGGTAGAAAGAACTGAGTCTGAAATATCAACAGGTGTCCCACTGCCCAGCCCTGCTGGAGGGTAATTCATAACCAGATATCGGGTGACCCACTGCCTAGCCCTACTGGAGGGTAAACCCTAATACATCATCAGGCGACCCACTGCCCAGCCCCGCTGGAGGGTAGAACTTAATACATCATCAGGAGACCCACTGCCCAGCCCTGCTAGAGGGTAGACTCGGAATAAGTCGACAGGCGACCCACTACCCAGCCCTGATGGAGGGTAGACCTAGAACAACACGACGGGCGACCCACTGCCCAGTACTACTGGTGGATAGACCCTAAGAGGTTTTCGGGTGACCCACTGCCCAGTCTCTGCTAGAGGGTGGACCCTAAGAGCATCGGGTGACCCACTGCCCAGTCTCTGCTAGAGGGTAAACCCTAGAAGTCAGTGAAAAATCCAATGCCCAGCCCTCCTCGAGGGTAATCTTGATGAAGTTGATGAGTAACCCACTGCCAAGCCCCTCTAGAGGGTAAAACTCATAACTGCTCTGTCCATCTCTATTGGAGTGTACAACACTGGACAACCGAAAATGGAGTGGATATCGTGCAACAACCCAACTCCAGAACAACTAACCTAATTGAGGTTCAGCGCCATCTCCATCACTAGGTGCCACTGGCACCACTACCGGCCAAACCATCGAGAACAGAACCAGGGGAAAACTCAACCCTACTGGTCAACCCATGAGAACAGAGGAACCCTCTACGTCATGAGAGGTCAAAAGTATGAAAAGGAGAGCATGGAACACACATGGGGCCCACACGACATGTGGCCCCAAGTCAACCCCAACTGAACGAACAAACATTCTCAGGTACAAACAACCACATGTACCTCCAAGCGTTCCCGTATACTCTCAGAGTATACCACGTTCCATCCCAAAGGCTATCGTGCACATGGCACCCAACGTCAACGCGAAGGCGTGAACATAAAAACTCCACCTCCAAGGTCCAGGCATGTCCAACCACATCTTATGAAACATTTAAATAAATCTCCTAAGATTGCACGCGATCACACGCCAATGGTCCGCTACAACACGGTAGAAGAACCGCCACCGGGGCACCATTCATATTTCCCATTTTAATAAGATCACGTAAGAGGATCCACACAGCCAAACGGATTGTAACATTGTAATCCTTGCGGAATACATGCGAGATCGACTACATACGTGCCTCAAACGGATATCCGACGGAAAAGTCACCAACACTACCTCATGCCCGAACGGTGTCCCGTGATCCCGAGCCTCGGCCCTGAAAACAGTCGGGCGCATCGCACCATTGCGATCCCCATGGGAAAACACGCCAAAAAGACTGGTCACTTGAGCGCAACAGATATCCGATGGAAAAAATATGCATTCCGGCGCACCGCACACAAGCGGTGCTTCATGGGACCCGCTACCCGGTCTCAAAACATAACGAAGGGATTGAACCATTGCGATCCTCTCGAAAAGGCACACAAAATGGACTATTCACATGACCAAAATGGTCACCCAGTGATAAAGCTGGAAAATCACCATCAACGCCCAAACGACCCTCATGGGGCCCGCACCATCGTGCCGAATTAGAGCGGGCGGATTGCGCCATTGCAATGGGCTCGGAAAAAACACCCAGAAATGACTTCTCGCATGCCCTGAACAGACGCCCGATGAGAAATTCACTAAACGCTGCTCGCATCTAAAAAGACGGGCCATGGGGCCCACGCCTCAACTCGGGATTCAATGCCCGAAACCACCCTTGAAGGCTTCGCCCCGACACTAGGGTCCCAACGCCACTGACGGTGCTCAATCGGAAGGAGATTACGAGAATTAAAACTATAAACACGAGCCTACCGGCAGGGGCGCAGCCAGACGCTGCCCGCACGATCTGCCGGAGCTTCCGCGCCTCACCGGAGCTATCGTGCCTCGCCGGAGAGGTGGAGGAGTAGAGGCAAGGAGGGGTTTCACCAGGGGAAAACAGAGGGGAGGAAGGGGAAGGGGTGTTTAAATAAAGAAAATTAATTAAAATTTTAATTAATTTTAAACCCCCAAATTAACCCGCTTCCAAACGCCCGATGGGGTCGAGGTTAAGCCTCTCCTAGGGTAAACACCACCTTCCGAGCACAAAGGAGGTCTCATAATTTTAATCTGAGGCCCCGTTAAAAAGTTATTAAACTCAACGCCCGAGGCCGTCAAATTACGAAAACACCCTTGGGGCCATTTTTCACAGATGACCCGCGCACGCGAAACTTACACCCCTCATAGGGTAAATGACACGCTCTAAACTCAACGGTGCCCTCGAGTTTCCAATCCAAGCCACCGTTTAAGAGATACTTGAGCTAAGTCGTTGAACGAATAATTTAATTAATTAATTTATCCGTTTAACGTTCTGAAAGTGAGCGAGGGGTCCAAACATCCCACGCCGACATGTTTTATGTCGTTCCTAGGGTAAACACCCCATTCCGGACCCATCTGTACACTCAGATCTCTGATCTGAAGCACCATTTAGGAGGTATCCTATTTGTTTGGCATTTCTAGTGTGAACGCACTGAAAATTAAATTCTGGCCTCTTTGGGGATCAGAATTGCACGCCGTCTGAAGGCGCGGCTCTGGAATAACTTCAAGAAATTTACAAAGTCTTTTGCAGCAAAAACTAGGTTATTACATATTTCCCTCCTTCAAGCTTTTCATCCCTGAAAAGCAAAACCAGGGAACAACACAGGTTACTAAGCCCACACATAGCTCTTCCATACCCAGAAAAACTCTTACACAGTTATGAATCACTGCACACAGACCAAAGGATTGATTTGTTCACATGAGGTCTGCCCTCGCCGATGTCATGCATAGTAGAACGCACACCTCTTCTCGAGTGAGTCGCGTGGGAGACGTCATGCACCCCCCCCCCCCAGACTTTGGGTTTAGGGAGAGGCGATAGGGAACCTTGCCATCCCTTTGCAAGGTCTCAAATGGCCCGAACGATCTCGGCGGTAGCTCACCTCCCCGACCGAACCCTTACGTCGCACGCCATGACTGGAATCACCGCCCGCACCTGGAACAAGGCCCAGTGATTCCCTCCTTCTGAATATTTATACGGTGAAGCACCCAAGGATATCTGGTCACGCAAGATTCACAATCGATCTCCCATGACCAAGAATCTCTTACACGCTCGAATGGCGAAGGAGTCGCCACCATCGACTAAAGAGAAGGGCCTCACACCTTCTACTTTACCAACACAGGGTTACACCCGACGCCCTGCGTCACCCTGGTATCAACTCAAGCAAGGAGCGGGGACAAAAAGCACTTCACACACAGAGTCCAACAATTCTAATGAAAGAAGTATAAGAGTCGCAAGGGGTACCCCTCATCATCCCATGCTCTGCAGGATCGTAGACATCCAAACATTGCGGTTGTCCGTGGTCCCAACTGTCAGCTCCCGGAGCCTGATGTGGACCGCCTAGTGGTGATGTGAAGACCTCGTAAAGTTTCCCCCACTACTAGATCCTCTCGTTTTTCTTCTAGCACCACCTTTCTAGATACTAATCCGATCAGGGCACTGCGTCTGTCGTGGTGGTGCACCTGGTGCCTGCTCGAAGCTCTCTGCATGCATGGTCGGGCAGTCCCGTGCCAGGTGACCTCGCCCATCACAAGCATAGCACTGACTCTCTTCGGGCTATACTGGTGCCCTCTGGCCCCACTGTGATGTACGACCACACCCTTGAGTCCGGTTATTGGAAATCCACCTACGTCGAGGCCCTGCTTAGCGACGCCCGCTAGCTGTGGTAGACGCCTCGGCTCCAACGTGCCTGCTGTCACCACCAACTCTAAAACGTGACAGGAAGATCTCTGTCACCAGTGCCTGTTCTAGCACCCCGACATATGTGGAAATGTCCAAGGTTACAATGAAAACATGAATCTCTTAGCGGAGACCCTGCTCAAACTTCTGCGCCCGGATGTTGTTGTCATAGATCAAGTCCGGGTAAAAGCGTGCACAGTCTGCGAAACTAGTCGCGTACTCGGCCACCGTCATCCCTCCCTGCTGAAACTGCAGGATCTCCTGAATCCGAAAGGAGTGCAAGCAGTAGGGGAAAAAGTCCTCACAGAACAACAACTAATTTCTCCCCATGAAAGCGATGACTCGTCAAGAAACTGAGTCACTAGACTCCACCAACGCCAAGATGCTCCACGGAAAAGGTTGGCTTCCAAAGCCACTCTCTGATCTACCGGCATCTACACAAGCCTGAAAAGGTGAACCACTTCCTCGAGCCAAACCTCTGCTGCATGAGGGTCTGGCTCACCACTGAACCTCACGGTCTCTACCGCTGGAACTCAAGGAGCGCGGTCAACCTGCGCTCAAGCTCGGCCTGCTCTACTATAAATGTCTACTGCTCAACAGGTTGGGGTGCTGCTACCAGCCCACCCAGAGAAAGGAGCTTGCATGATGGGTCCTGGACTGTGGCCTCATAGCTCACAGGGTCGTCATCATGCACCAAAGCTGGTATAATGGCTAGCTATCTTCGCAGAGACATCCTGAATATTATCAAGGAGTGTTGTGGTCAGATGAGCATATATGTATATAACAATAACAACGATGGGGAGCTGAATCAAGAAGGATAGTCAAAGACTCAATCCTATGTGATACACAAACTAATTTTCCCTGAAACAAGTGTCTCAGCATGTCGAGTCGACAAGAGGGTTATCAGGGTCCTGGGGAATGGATATGTCGGCCGCCGCACCATCACTAGACTCCCTAGCCTGAGAGACACTCTCGAGACACGTTAACAATGTTACCCAAAATCCCAACCAATTCCTTTTATTTTAGGGACATCTAAACATCATCCCATGGAATGAACCACCTCTGATACCACATTGTCATGACCCGACCCTACCCGGGATCAAGCTGCAACTACCCCAAGCCCGCCTCCATAGGTCAGGGGTTGGAGACCAGTGCCGAAGGCACAATAACTTGGGGAGGCCTTAGCCTAAGTGCCTGTACGCACACACATGGAGCACACTCAATGAAAAAGTGCAGAGTAAAAGAAAAGACAAGTAATGAAAAGTGAAACTGCTATATATATAACCCGCAAAGTGCATCATCCTCTAAATAATACAAGCAAGTGTTGAAGGTAAACTAAAAAAGAAAAGCGGAAAACACGCACCCAACCAAAAAAGTGCCACAACCCAGCAACAGGTAATAAAAAACAGCTGCAAGGGTCCCCCACCTGGAACCTGACTATGACCACCACACGCGGTCCAAGCTCCCAAACTCCTAAGCTCCATTGATTTCACGACCAACCTGTCTGTCATCTGCAAGGGCACACCAAGTGCGGGTAAAGACCAAGCAGGGGTGAGTATAAAAATACTCAGTAGGATACCCTGAAGGCTCGAGGGAGCAAAAAAGGAGGTGCTGAATGGTGAGCAGGAGAGAGAACATGTAAAAGTAAAGGAGTGAAACCGAAAGTGCAGTAAAGAGTACAATATAGAGTCCAACTCAACCAAACAAGAGGAAAGGAGATAGACTCATCCAGACACACGGAGTTGGAAACGGTGAGAAGATGAACTTCCAGTCGAGTCTTCGCTACCTATAGCATGAGAGTAGACTCAACCAACCATGAGAATCTAGACACAGAAAGCACGTGGCATACCCTGCACATCTTCGCCTCTCATGGAAGGAGAGTAACCAAACCCAAGAAGTGGGTACCGGAACAAGGTATATATACATATACATATGCTCAAAAAGAATCCCAAAAAAGGTTGTAAGGGGATCTCCATCCCGTAGCTCAGCCTAAGAAAGTGAGTCGCCAACAGTCCCAGAAGTAAACACCATCGATGCCTAGCATCCCTCATGTCTGCCCCGAACCGCAAGTCAAAAGGCTCAAATCACCGCACCTGGATATTATCCTCTTTGGGTGGCACTGACTCGCCCGCACAGTTTTGGGTCGCGTCACAAGGATGTGTCTCGGTGGGGAAAGCGCCCCTCGTACTTGAGAGTTCTGGGTTTAGTCAGACCACACCTCATCACTGCCCCGCAGTTGAGAGGTCTCCTCAAAGTCAAAGTTGTCACATCAATGACCCGAACAAATGAGGGTCCCGCTCTGGTATTCATGGAGTAAAGACATAGACTAGCCTGGTTGAAAGGAATCAGTCTGAAATATCAATGGGTGTCCCACTACCCAACCCTGCTGGAGGGTAATTCATAACCAGATATCAGATGAACCACTGCCCAGCCCTGTTGGAGGGTAAACCCTAATATATCATCAGGCGACCCACTGCCCAGCCCTGCTGGAGGGTAGACCTGGAACAAGACGACGGGCGACCCACTGCCCAGTCCTATTTGAGGGTAGACCCTAAGAGGTCGTCGGGTGACACACTGCCTAGTCTCTACTGGAGAGTAGACTGTAAGAGGTCAATGGGTGACCCACTGCCCAGTCTCTGCTAGAGGGTAGACCCTAAGAGAATCGGGTGACCCACTGCACAGTCTCTGCTAGAGGGTAAACCATAGAAGTCAGTGAGCAACCCACTACACAGCCCTACTGGAGGGTAAACCCGAAGAAGTCGATGAGTAACCCACTGCCCAGCCCCAATGGAGGGAAAAACTCAGAACTGCTCTGGGCATCTCTACTCAAGGGTACAACACTGGCCAACCGAACACGGAGTGGGTATCGCGCAACCACCCAACTCTAGAACAACTCATCTAATTGAGGTTCAGAGCCCACTCCATCACTAGGTGCCACTGGCACTGCTACCGGCCAAACCATCAAGAACAAAACCCGAGGGAAACTCAACCCTGCTGGTCAACCCACGAGAACAGAGGAACCCTCTATGTTGCGAGAGGTAAAAAGTATGCAAAGCAGAGCATGACACACACATGGGTCCCACATGAAATGTGGCCCCAAGCCAACCCCAACCGAATGCACAAACGTTATCAGGTACAAACAACCACATGTACCTCCAAGCGTTCCCTTATACTCCAAGAGTATACCACGTTCCAGCCCAAAGGCTATCGTGCACACGACACCCAACGTCAATGTGAAGGAGTGAACATAAAAACTCCACCTCCAAGGCCCAGGCATAGCCGACCACATCTTATGAAACATTTAAATCACTCTCCCAAGAGTGCACGTGATCACACACCAAAGTTCCGCTACAAACAGGTAGAAGAACCGCCACCGGGGAACCTTTCATATTTCCACATTTTAATAAGATCACACAAGAGGCTCCGCATAGCCAAACAGATCGTACCATTGTAATCCTCGCGAAAAAACATGCGAGATCGACTACTTACTCACCTCAAACAGATATCCAACGGAAAAGTCACCAACACCGCCTCACACCTGAATAGCGTCCCGTGATCCTGAGCCTCAGCCCCGAAAACAGTCGAGCGCATCGCACCATTGCGATCCCCTCGAGAAAACACGTCAAAAAGACTGCTCACTTGAGTGAAACGGATATACAATGGAAAAAAGATGCATTTCGGTGCACCTCACATGAGCGGTGCTTCGTGGGACCCACAACCCTGTCCCAAAACATAACCAATGGATCGCACCGTTGTGATCCTCTCGAAAAGGCACAAAAAATGGACTATTCACTTGTCCAAATCGGTCACCCGGTGATAAAGCTGGAAAATCACCGTCAACGCCCAAACAACCCTCATGGGGACCGCACCATCATTCCGAATTAGAGCAGGCGGATAGCGCCATTGTAATGCCATCAGAAAAACACCCAGAAACGACTGCTTGCACGCCCCGAACGGACGCCCGATGAGAAATTCACTAAATGCTGCTCGCAACTCAAAAGACAGGTTATGGGGCCCACGCCTCAACTCCGGGTTCAATGCCTGAAACCACCCTGGAAATATTTCTACCAGCACCAGGGTCCCAATTCCACTGACGGTGCTCAAAACAGACGTCAGACGCGTCCGTGCCATCCAAAACATGATACCCGGAAAAACGTCAATTCACTTAAAGACGTGTCGCGCCTCCTAGGCCCCTCGTTTCGGGAATTAAAAATTCCTGAAACCATCTCAAAACATTATTCTCAATGCCAGGAATGCGTTTCCGTATACGGAATGTGAATCTGACCCCTATTTTGTGATTTAGGGCCCTTTAAAATTTTAACGGGCCGAAATGGGGTGGGCCAGGCTGGTTCGGTCGGCCCACCACTCCCTAAACCGGTGGTCTGCGGTTCACAGCGCGGACCTCCTGTCCACGCCCGGATCGGCTCGGCCGGTCAGGCTTTTCCGAGTGGACCCGCGAGTCGTGGGTCCTTGCCGCCCCCCGGGGTCACGACGACCCCAGTATTGTCACGACAACCGGCCGAGCGGCCAGTCCCGTGTCGCCTGAAGGAGCCCCCTGCCCGGCCGACGCCCGCCGTCGCGGCCACAGCCGCCTTCCCAGCCGCTCTGCCTTAACACCGGCTGCCGACCGCCCGCGCGGAACCACTTCCGAGAAGCCACCTCCACCTAGGGCCGCTCCGCCGCCACCTTAGCCCACGCCGCCGCACCTCGGACTGCTTGAACCCTCAAAACCGGCAGGAAAAGCTCCAAAACCACTGAAATCTTCAACGGACCACCCCGGGCTCGTCGAGACTCGGATTTCTGATCCGAAAAGGGAGATGGAAACCTCAAATCGATATCAAATCATGAATTTCCTTCTCCCGACAATTTTACAGCAAATCAACACATGTAATTCAATCGAAAGGAGTTTGTGAGAATTAAAACTATAAACACGAGCCTATCTGCAGGGGCGCAGCCCGACGCTTCCCGCACGATCCGCCGGAGCTTCCGCGCCTCGACGGAGCTGTCGCGCCTCGCTGGAGAGGTGGAGGAGTAGAGACGAGGAGGGTTTTCGTTAGGGGAAAACAGAGGGGAGGAAGGGGGAAGGGGTGTTTAAATAAAGAAAATTAATTAAAATTTTATTTAATTTAAAACCCCAAAATTAACTCGCTTCCAAAACACCCTACGAGGTCGAGGATAAAACTCCCCTAGGGTAAACACCACCTCTCGAGCACAATGGAGGTCTCATAATTTTAATCCAAGACCCCATTAAAAAGTTATTAAACTCAACGCCCGAGGCCGCCAAATTACGAAAACGCCCCTAGGGCCATTTTTCACAGATGACCCGCGCCCGCGAAACATACACCCCTCATAGGGTAAACGTCACACTCAGAACTCAACGGTGCCCTTAGTTTTCTAATCCGAGCCACCATTTAAGATATACTTGAGTTAATCCGTTAAACGAAAAAATTAATTAATTAATTTATCCGTTTAACGTTCCGAAAGGGAGCAAGGGGTCCAAACATCCCATGCCGACATGTTTTATGTCATTCCTAGGTTAAACACCCCATTCCGGACAGATCCGTACACTCGGATCTCTGATCTGAAGCACCGTTTAGGAGTTATCCCATTTATTGGTGTTTCTAGTGCGAACGCACTGAAAATTAAATTCCGGCCACTCTGGGGCTCATAATTGCTCGCCGTCTGAAGGCGCGACTCTAGAATAACCTCAAGAAATTTCCAAAGTTTTTCGCAGCAAAAACTGGGTTCTTAAAAAGAAATCCCTAAAAATCCATAAAAACATAAAAACCCCTATAAAATCCTACGAAAACATTAACTATATAAAATGCATAAAAACCCAAAAAAACATAAAATCTAAAAACCCTAAATACCCTCAAAATCCCTAAAAACACTAAAAACCCATAAAAGTAATACTAAAATCCCAAAAATTCCCTAAAAAGGTAAAATATCCTAAAAACCATCAAAACCCTAAGAAAACATTAATAACATAAAAACACTTAAAACCACTAAAAACATAAAAACACTTAAAATCCTAAAACATTAAAATACCCTAAAAACTATAAACACCCAATAAACCATAAAATCCCAAAAATCCCTTTAAAACTCTAAAAACCCTAAAACCATAAAAAACTAATAAAACTATAAAAAACTTTTAGAACCACTAAAAATGTAAAAAATATAAATACTTAAAAAACCCTTAAAAACTCAAAAAAAACCCTTGACTCCTAAAAACCCATAAAAACCAAAAACCATTAAATCCTTTAATACCCTTAAAATCCTTAAAACCTAAAAAAAATAACAAAAACCAAAAAATAATTAGAAATCCCAAAAAATATTAGAAAACTGTAAAAATCCTAAGACATTAAAAAATCTTTAAAATATAAAAACACTTTAAACCCCTAAAAAACCTAAAAAACTAAAAAACCAAAAAAACCCCTAAAACCCATAAAATCCCAAAAAACCCAAAAAACCACTTAAAATCTCCAAAAACAGAAAAATCATATCAATCCAAAAAAATCCCTAAAAATCCTTAAAAATGTAAAAAAACCTTAAAACCCCTTAAAAACACTCAGAAAACCCAAAAAAAACTTAAAAAACTTAATCCTATGAAAACTTAAAATGATAAAAATCCTAAAAAAATATAAAAACCATAAAACCATAAAACCCCCAAAAACATTAAAAACCTATAAAAACTCTAAATACGAATAAAAAAATAAAAGAAATCCCTATAAACAAATAAAACCCTAAAAATCATAAAAACCCCAAAAACCCTAAAAACCCAAAAAAAATCCAAAAAACCATAAAACACAAAAAAAAACACTAAAACTCTTAAAAAACATCAAGATACCAAGAAGGTCAAAAAATAAAAATACCTAAAAATACCTAAAAACATAAAAAACCAATTAACCAGGAAAACACCTCACAAATCCTTAAAATTTTAAAAACACTTAACACCCCTGAAAACCTAAAACATGCTAAAAACTATAAAAACACAAGAAACCAAAAAACTACTAAAACCCCTCCAAATCCTTAAAAACCATAGAAACCCTAAATATCCTAAAAATACATTAAAATACCTTAAAACATAAAAATCCTAAAAACCATAAAAATCACACAGAAAACAATATAACCATAATGATGATAAAAATCCACAAAAATCATAAAAATTACTAAAAACCATAACAACCCTAAAATACCCTAAATCCCTAAAAAACTAAAAACAATAGAAATCATAAAACTCACTAAAATAAAAAACCTTTAAATCCCTAAAAATGTTAAAAAACTATAAAACAATATTAAAACCCTAAAAATCTCAAAAAAACCATATAACCCTAAACAACAATATAAACCCCGAAACCTCTAAAATCCCACAAAATACCTAAAAACCCAAAAAACAATAAAAGCCTAAAAATCCCTGAAAATTCCTAAAAACATAAAAAATACTAAAATTCATGAAAACCCTAATAAAGAATTAAAAAGAAATAAACACTTTAAACCCCTAAAAATGATAAAAACCCTAACAGACACTATTACCCTAAAAACCCTTATAACCAAAAAACCGCCTAAAAAATCTAAAAACCCTAAAAAATAATAAAAACTCTAAATCCGATAAATACTATAAAATTCTCTTTAAACCCTTAAAAATGTGGAGAAAATTGAAAAACTCTCAAAACCCTAAAAAACTCAAAAAATAACCATAAAACCCCAAAATGCCACATTCTTCCTAAACCCCTAAAAACTCTCAAAATCCTTAAATTCCTAAAAATAACAAAAAACCTAAAAAATTCTACAAAGTACCTGAAAACATAAAAAACCAAAAAAAAATGAAGAACCCTAATAAAGCCTTAAAAACCTAAAAGCACATAAAACCCATAAAACCCTAAAGAACACAAAAAACCCTAAAAACCCTTAAATCCCTAAAAACCTGAAAACATAAAAATCCCTAAACACCTAAAAATCCATAAATAATAAAAAGACTCCTACAAGTCCATAAAAAAATAAAAAACCCTAAAAACCATGAAAGAAACCCAAAGAAAACCTTTTAAACAAAAAAATACTTAAAACCAATAAAAACATAATAATGATAAAAACCCATAAAAAATACCCTAAAAACCTAACCCCCCCAATACATAAAATCCAAAAAAATTTAAAAAACCCCTAAAACGACATAAAAACCAAAAAACCACAGTAAATTCTAAAAAAGTTAAAAAAACTCTAAAAATATTAAAAACACTAAAAAAATACTCTAAAAACCCAAAAAACCCAAAAAACCAAAAAAACATAAAAACAGCAAGAAGAAGAAAAAACCTAAGGCCTAAGAGTGGTGACTCTTATTCCCCCCTCGTGTCGCTAGGGTTCTCCACCATATCTTATTCCTTCCCCCTTTGGTGTGGTCTGGCCTCAAAAACGGTTGTATCATATTGGCTTGGAGTTTATAGAGGACAAATCTATATGGACTGGCTTTGTTTCTGGATTAGTGGTGGCTTCGTCATGCCTCGCAGCTTCAGGATCTGGCTCCAGCTTTGGAATGTTCATTGTTGGCTCTGGTTCATGTAGAAGCGGCGTTGAATCTCCTGGATTTGGGATCCTTGTTCATATTAGGCATGCATTGACTCTATGTGGTCTGGGTTTGGGTTTCGAGCTTGATGTCGTCCTTCTCAGATCCAGGATCACCTTGCAGCTTTCGGAGCATGGTGTTGGGTCTGGTGTTCTTGGGGTCGGCTTTGGTGTTCCCCTATCCTTGAGATCTCATCGTGTCTAGTGTGCGCTCCTCATTAGCTCTAGGTCGATTATTGCCGGTTGTGATGGTTCTTCATAGTCCTCTAATTTGGGATACAGTCAGAGATGTGGTGTTTTTGGTGTCAGCTCCATCATGCTCATATATGGTTATGTGCTTTCTAGATTAGAGATCTCATCCCGGTTTCATCTTTGCTTGATGTTGGATATGGAATGCTCTAGTTTTCTTGAGGTCGGCTCCAGTGGCTCGGAGCGAGGGGGGGGATGCATTTTGTTTTTTTGTAGGTAGATTCTAGGTATGGTCTTGATGTTGTTGGGGTCTTGGTTGTCTGCATGTGAATTTGGGTGGTTTTTTGGCGGTGATGAAGGTGTCGTTGGCTGCTACTGGAATCTTGGGATTATGAATGATGCTATTGGTGATTTGCCGTGATGAGTGATTTTGGTGTTTTGCACTCACAGTTGTTGGTCACTGATTGTATGAAAGGTGATGATGATTCTTGGTGATGAATGTTTGGATGGTGTTGGTTTTGGGGTTATTGTTGTTGGTGCTAGTGGCTTTGTGGTGCTAAATTTGCTTCTGTGTTTGGATTGTTTTGTCTTTTTTCTTTCTTTGTTTTCTTTTTTTGGTACTATCTTTGGGTATGCATCATTTGACTCTTCCCTTCCCTTGCTTGTTGCGTCTCTTTTTAGAATAATTTTCTTTGGGGTGGGGGGGGAATATCATGGCTCTACACCTAACTTTCCCTAAAAACCGCAAAAAACCTCAAAATCCCTAAAACCCCTAGAAACCATAAAAATCCTAAAAACCCTAAAAATTCTTAAATATATTAAAAACCAAAAAAACTATGAAATCCCTAAAGAAACCCACCAAAACAATAAAACACTTAAAACCCCTATAAAACCTAAAAATGCTAAAACCGTAAACACACCCTCAAATCCTAAAACCCTTAAAACAAAAAAAACCTAAAAACCCATAAAAACCAAAAAATCCTTAAAATCCATGAAAACATAAAAACCCCTAAAAACCACTAAAAATTATTAGAAAACCAAAAGAACATAAAAACACATAAAACCCCTCAAAAACATAAAAACTCTAAATACCATAAAAACCCAAAAGACCCAAAAACCCTAAAAACCCATAAAAATCCCTAAAAACCATAAAACCCTCAAAACACCTAAATACCATTAGAAACCCAAAAAACCAATAAAAACTCTAAAATCCCTTTAAACACTTAATTTTTTTTAAAAAACTCTAAAAGATCCTAAAACCCAAATAATCTAAAAAAACCCCATAAAACCCTGAAAAAACAATAAAACCCTAAAATCCATAAATAACATAAAACCCCAAAAAGACCATAAAAATCATAAAAACACAAAAAAAATATTATTAATCCTTAAAAATCCTTAAAAATTTTAAAAACACTACAAAAACTCTAAGAACACCCAAATAACCAAAAAAACCCTTAAAACCCCAAAAAACCAAAAAATGGTACAACCATAGAACCCTAAAAACTCTCAAAATCACTAAAACACGAAAATCCATTAAAATCTTATTTTTTAAAAAAAAATACATAAAAAGTAAAAACACCTAAAAATCCCCTATGAAAACCTTAAAAATGGAAAATACTTAAAACGCCTAAAAATCTAAAAATTCCTAGAACCCTAAAAGCACAAAAGACCCTAAAAATCCTAAAATCCCATAAAAATCATAAAACCCCTAAATTCATTAAAAACCCCTAAAACCCCATAAAATCATTAAAAACCCACAAAAAACTCTAAAATCACTTTAAAAACCAAAAATGTTAAAAACTCAATGAAACATAAGATCCCAAAAAACTCAAAAAAACCAATAAAACTCATAGAAACACTAGAACCCCTAAAAACCTTTAAAACCCTTAAAATCCCAAAAAAGACTAAAAATCACTAAAAATCCTTAAAAATTTAAATACCATTAAATCAATAAAAAACCAAATAACACATAAAACTCCTAAAAACAAAAAAAATGTAAGGAAACCTAATACCCTAAAAACCTTAAAAACCATTAAAACTCTCAAAATAAATAAAAACCCTAAAAACCCATAAAATTCATAAAAATCCATAAAAATCCCTAAAATCATAAACCCCTAAAAATCATAAAAAACTCCATGGAATCCTTAAAAACCTAAAAACCCTTAAAACCCCGAAAAAAATTAAAATCTCTAAAAACACGAAAAATTCCTAATACGCCGCTAAAACCCTAAAACCTAGGAAAAAATCTAAAAACTATTTGAAATAATAAAAATCTTAAAAAACTATTAAAACATGAAAACCCTAAAAAGACAAAAAAAAATCACTGAAACTCCCAAAAACCGTCAAAACCCTTAAAAACCTTGAAACCATAAAAAAAATATTAAAACCCCTAAAACCCTAAAACCTAGGATAAAATCTAAAAACTATTTGAAATAATAAAAATCTTAAAAAACTATTAAAACATGAAAACCCTAAAAAGACAAAAAAAATCACTGAATCTCCCAAAAACCGTCAAAACCCTAAAAAACCTTGAAACCATAAAAAAAATATTAAAACCCCTAAAACCCATAAATTCCAAAGAATTCCTAAATTCTATAAAAATATAAAAACACCTAAAACCCTAAAACCATAAAACCCCTAAGGATACCTTAAAAACCTAAAAACCCCTAAAAACCTAAAAATTGATAAAAACCCTAAATAACCTAAAAGGACCCTAAAAACTTAAAAATGAATAAAACTGATTAAACCCCTAAAAAATAAAAAACCCCATATAAATTAAAAAAACATCTAAAATATCTAAAAACCCTTTAAAACCCAAAAAATGTTAAAAAATATAAAAACATTAAAACCCAAAAAACTCAAAAAACCATAAAACCCAAAAATCCCTCAAAATACCTAAAATAACCAAAAACCGAAAGAAAATCCCAAAAACCCCATAAAATCTTCTAATAATGTAAAAAATAAAAAAACCCCGAAAATCCATAATAAAACCATAAAAACCTAAAAACACATAGTATCCCTAAAAAGCATAAAACTCAAAAAACCTTAAAAACCATAAAATTCCACAAAACCCTAAAAACCAATAAAGACCCAAAAAATCCTAAAACCACTAAAAAATATAAAACCCCTCAAAACCCCTAAAAATTTTAGAAACCACAAAAAATATTAAAAACCCCTACAAACAAAGAAAACATAAACCCCCAAAAAACATAAAAACCCAAAAAACAGAAAAACCCAAAACCCCTCAAAATCCCTAAAAACCATAAAATACCATAACAATCTTAAAAATCTCCAAAATGTAAAAAACCATAAAATAACTCAAAAACCCAAATAAAACTATAAAAACAAAAAAAATACTTTAAAATTCAAGAAAACCTAAAAAGGTTAAAACCCTAAACCCCTCAAAATCACTATAAATCCCGAAAAACCTAAAAACCCACAGAATTTCTAGATAATCCTTAAAAATCCATAAAATAAATAACCCCTAAAAACCAAAAATGTCCTATGAAATATTAAGTACCTAAAGACAAATAAAACACATAAAAACCAACAAATGCTAAAAAAATAAAAAAGTAAAAACACACTAAAAACCATAAAACCCCTAAATACCTAAAAAACACTCAACCAATATAAAAACCCTAAAACCACTTAAAATTATAAAAAATTTATAAACCCGTTAAAATGTAAAAAAACTCTCAAAACCAGAAAAACCCAAAAACACTCAAAAAAATATTAAAACCCAAAAATACTATATAAACTCAAAAAATTGTAAAAACACTAAAAATCCTCAATATCCTTAAAAACCGAAAAAAATAAAAATACTAAAATCCCTAAAAATATATAAAAACATAAAAAATATAAAAAACCTTTAAAACGTTTAATAAATCATTAAAAACCAGAAAATAGTAAAAACATCTAAAACACTAAATTTTTTGAAAACCCCTTAAAACCCTTAAAACCCTAAAACTATCAAAATCATTTAAATCCCTAAAACCCCCTAAAAATCCAAAAGAACCCCTAAAAATCCCTATAAATGTAAAACAACCTCAAAACTAAAAAAACCTAAGAAAACCATATAAACTAAAAAAACTTAAAACCCAAAAAACACTAAAAACCGCTAAAACCCCCAAATGGCCCTTAAACCCTAAAAATCCCTTCAAACCATAAAACTCCAAAAAACATTTAAAACCCTATAAATCCATAATAACCCTAAAACCCACTAAAACAAAAGAACCATTTTGATGATAAAATACATTAAAAAACATGAAATAACCTTAAATAACCTAAAAACTAAAACAACCCTAAAAACCCAAAAAAGAAAAAAAACCATGAATCCCTAAAAACAAAAAAAAAACTAGAAGAAAATCCTTAAAAATCCTTAAAAATACATTAAAATGTTAAAAACCCTACGAAAACCATAAAAACCCCAAAAAAACACTTAAAACCCCAAGAAAACCTAAAACCCTTAAAACATTAAACACTTTAAAAGCCATCAAAAGCCATAAAAGCCACAAAAAACATAAAAACCCTAAACTAGTAAAAATCCTTAAAAACATAAAAACCTTAATAAAACCCCCCAAACCCTTAAATTTCATAAAAACCACTAAAAACCCTAGAAAATCTTTAAACCCCTAAAAGTGTTAAAACCCCTAAAAACCCTTTAAACTCCAAAAAACACAAAAAAACCTAAAACCCCAAAAAACCAATAAAAACCCATAAAACCCTCAAAATTCTTAAAAACCCAAAAAATAATAAATATTCTTAAAGATCCCTAAAAATAACTAAAACATTAAAAATATTAAAAACTTTAAAAACCCCTAAAAACCCTTAGAACCTAAAAACTCATATACCCATAAATAGACTAAAAATAATAAAAAACAAAAAAAACCCTAAACAATTCATAAAACACTAAAAAACATAAAATACTAAAAATAACCTAAAATTCCCTAAAAAGATAACAAACTAAAAAACCAAAAAAAACCATTGAAAATCATAAAAACCTTAAAACACTTAAAACCCTAAATACCATAAATATACCCTATAACCCCAAAAAACCACAAAACCCATAAAAATATTAAAACCCCAAGAAACCCATAAAAATTAAAAAAACACTAAATACTTATAAAACCATTTAAATTCCTAAAAATGTTAAAAAACTAAAAAACATTAAAAACCATAACAAAGTCATAAAAACCCTAAAACCTAAAAACCCACATAAAAACACTAAAACCCCTGAAACCCCTCCAATTCTCTAAATAAAAAACCAAAAAAATCAAAAAAAATGTCTTACAATTCAAAAAAAATGTAATAAATCCTTAAACCCCTTAAAACCAATTGGAAAACGTTAAAAACCCAAGAACAATTTAAAACCCTAAAAACTGAAAATCTTTAAAAAAAACCCTAAACCCCTAAACCCCTAAAACCCCTAAAACCCCTCAAAGTACCTAACAACCCTAAAAACAATAAAAATCCTAAAAAATCCCAAAAATCCCAAAAATTTTAAAAAACCCTAAGAACATTGAAATCCAATAAGAAAACCTTAAAAACATAAAAACACATGAAACCCCAAAAAACCCAAAAAACCTGAAAAACCCAAAAACCCCTATAAAGAACAAAACCCACTAAAAACCCATAAAAACCATAAAAACCGTCATAAAATTAAGAAGAATAAACCCAGATAAACCCACTAAAATTTATAATAAACCATTAAACCCCAAAAGAATTTTACAAGCTATAAAAAATCTTAAAAACCTAAAAATTAAAAAAATAACTAAAACCCCCAAAAAACATAAAACCCAAAAAAAACCCAAAAACCCCTCAATATCCCTAAAAACTCTAAAAACCATAGAAAACCAAAAAAATATATCTAAAATCCACTAAATACATAAAACCCTTGAAACCCTCAAAAATTACTAAGAAAAATATAAAAACCTTAAACAGATAAAACAACTAAAACCACTAAAAACTCTAAAAAATACCTAAAACCCTTTAAAATCCCTAACCCCAAAAAATCTCTAAAAACCTTAAAAACCATTATAATCCAAAAAAATACCTCAGAATACCTAAAAACATAAAAAACCCAAAAAAACATTCTAAAACTCAAAGAAAGCCTTAAAATCCTCAAAACAATTAAAATCCCTAAAAAAACCATAAAAAGACCGTATAAACCATAAAACCCCCTAAAACTCATAAAAACCACTTAAACAATTTAAAACCCATTAAACCCTGAAAAACCCACTAAAAACCCTAATAAAAACATAAAAACCCCAAAACACTTAAAACCCCTAAAAACCATAAAACACTAAAACCCTAAAAGATCATAAAGACCATAAAAACCCTTAAACCCCCAAAAAACCATAAAAATCATTAAATACCCATAAATACCAATTAAAATCTTGATAAAAAACTAAAAAATATAAATTTCCTTCAAACTCCAAATATGTTAAAAAACCTTAGGAAACCTTAAAAACCATAAAAACTCAAAACCCCTATAAACCCAAAAAACCAAAAAACTGTAAAACCCCTAAAACCAATATAAACCATAAAAATCCATTAAAACAAAAAAAGCAATGAAAACCATAAGTATACCATAAAAACATAAAAACCCTTAAATCTCATAAAAACAAAAAAAAAACAAAAAACAAAAAAAACCCCTAAAAACCCGAACAACCCTAACAACACAAATATACCTAAGAACATTAAAAACCCTAAAAACCCACAAAACCAATAAAACCTCTAAAAACTATAAAAACACCATAAACCCCATAATTTTTTAAAAAAACATAAAAAACTAAAGAACCATAAAATAAGAAAAAACCCAAAAACCCATAAAAACCCTAAAAACCCTCAACATCCCTAAAATCCCTAAAAACCATAACATACTAAATATTTGCTAAAAATCCCAAATAACATAAAAACCCTAAAAACCCTAAGAAAAGAATAAAAATATAAAAACGCTTAAAACCGATAAGTACCTAAAGCATAAAGACCCTAAAACTCCACCAAATCCCTAAAAATCCAAAACCTCATAAAATACTAAATAATCCATTAAAATCCCTAAAAGTGTAAAAAAAACCTGAAAACCAAAAAACCCTTTGAAAACTAAAAAATACGTAAAACCCCTAAAAACCCAACAAACACTACAACCCCTAAAAACAATAAGACCCTAAATAGCTGAAAAAACCCTCAAAATCCCTATAAACCCTAAAATCCATTAAAAACCTAAAAGATATAAAAATCACAAAAAGAATATTGAAAACCCAAAAACCCTAAAAATAAAAAAAACATGTAAAACCCAAAAAAACAAACCAAAATGCTAAAAAGCAAGAAAGACCCTAAAACCCTTAAAAATATAAAACACCCAAAAACTGTAAAACCAAAAAACTAATATCAATCCTAAAAAACCACTACATCTCTACAAACACTTTAAACCCCTAAAAATGAAAAAAAATCTAAAACCCTAAAACCCAAAAAACTCCCTAAAACCTAACCAACCCATAAAAACCCTAAAACCACAAAATACCCCCAAACCCTTCAAATCCCTAAAACACCTAAAAACATAAAAACCATAAAATCCCTAAAACATTGAAACCCTAAAATCCTGAAAATACCCTTATGAATTCATAATTACATAACAAACATAAAACCCATAAAAAACTAAAAAATTTAAAACCCATAAAGACCCTAAAAACCCTCAAAATCCTTAAAAACCCTATAAACCATAAAAATCATAAAAAAATATTAAAATTCCTAAAAACCTATAATCCATAAAAAGGGAAAACCCAAATAAATTTTCAAAAACTTAAAAACGCTTAAAACACCTAAAACCCAAAAATTCTAAAAAACCTAAAAATGATAAAAGACCCAAAAACCCTAAAAACCCCTAAAAACCATAAAAACCCTACAAACCTTAAAACCCCCTAAAAACAAAAAATTCCTAAAACCACAATAAACTCGAAAAAACCTTTAAACCCCTAAAAATTATTAAAAACCCCAAAAAACCTTTGAACCCCAAAAGAACTAAAAAAACCCATAAAAACCCCATAAATCCATAGAAACCCAAAACCACCAAAACCATCAAAATCCCTAAAAACCCTAAAATCAAAAAAAAATCCCTAAAATATCAAAAAAGTTAAAAAAACTCTTAAAAACCTAAATAATTATAAAACACCAGAAATACCCAAAAAACCACTAAAATCATTCAAAAAACATAAACCCCTAAAAAATATAAAAAATCTAAAAAATAACTGAAAATACCAAAAAACATGGAAACCCCTTAAGAAAACATTAAAAACCTAATAACACTTAGAACCCGTAAAAACCATAAAATTCTAAAATACCTAAAACCCTAAAAACTAAAATAACCTTAAAATTCCTGAAACCCTAAAAACCATAAAAATATTAAAAAATACCTAAAAATCACTCAAAACATAAACCCACCCAAAAACCATGAAAACACTAAGAAAATATTAAAAAGATAAAAACACGAAAAACCCCAAAAAACAAAAAATGGCTAAAAATCCTCAAAACCCATAAAAACATGAAAACCCTAAAAAAAATTAAAAATCCCTAAAAACATTAAAAACCCTAAAAGCCCATAAAAACCAAAAAACCGACAATAAACTATAAAAATCCATTAAAACCTGAAATTTTTTAAAAACTATAGAAACCCTTAATAACCTTAAAAAATAAATAAATCCCTAAAACCCAAAAAACCCATTAAAACTCTAAAAACCCTAAAACCCATCAAAATCCCTAAAAACACTTAAACCATAAGTCCTAAAAATCTATAAAAATCCCTAAAATAAAAATAACCATCAAAACCATTAGGAAAAAAATAAAAAAAATACTTAAAACCACTAAAAACCTAAAAAATAATAATAACCCCTTAAGAACACTAAAACCTTAAAAATCCCTAAAACACCATAAATATCCTAAAAATTCCTAAAAACCCCTAAAAATGTTAAAAATCCTAAAACAGTAAAAAACCCTAAATACCATGAAAACCCCTAAGAAATCCTTAAAAACCTAGAAACACTTAAACCCCTAAAAACCAAAAGGACCCTAGAAACCTCAATAACCTCTAAAAAGAATAAAACCCCTTCACCATTAAAAACATAAAACTTTATAACCCCCCCCCCACTCAATCTAAAATCCATTTAAAATCATATTTTTTTAAAAAAACTCTAAAAACATTAAAACCCATAAAAACTCAACAAAACCCTAAAACCCCCAAAAAAACTAAAAAAACCCCCTAAACAACTAAAAACCCCTAAAAACCACAAAATCTCTAAAACACTAAAAACCAAAAAAAATCTAAAAGCTGCAAAAATTCAAAAAATTGAAAGAACAAACTTAAAGCCTTAAAATCCCCTAAGAAAACCTAAAAACACCAAAAAAATGTAAACCCCAAAAAATCCTATAGAACGTTAAAACCCCTAAAAACAACTAACCCTAAAACCCCCTAAAAACGATCAAATTCCCCAAGACCCTAAAAAAGTATAAAAATCCCAATAAAGCCCTAAAATTCCCTAAAGGCATAAGAAACCCTTTAAACCCCGAAAAAACTAATAAAATCCTTAAAATATTCAAAAAACTTAAAAATCCTAAAAAACAAAAAATCCCAAAAAAACCGAAAACACCCTAAAAACACTAAAACCATTAAAACCCATAAAACCCCTAAAAATTTTAAAAAAACAAAAAAGCCGAAAATCTATTGAA
Organism: Viscum album; assembly: GCA_963277665.1. Classification (NCBI taxonomy): domain Eukaryota; kingdom Viridiplantae; phylum Streptophyta; class Magnoliopsida; order Santalales; family Viscaceae; genus Viscum; species Viscum album. The sequence continues at coordinate 1,961,191,782 of OY728127.1, forward strand.
AACCATTAAAAACTCTAAAAACCCTTTTACTCTTAAATTTTTTATAAATAATAAAAACCTTAAAACCCTTAAAAACAAAAAAAAATCTAAAAACCCAAATGAACCATAAAAACCCTAAAACCCCTCAAAACACCTAAAAACCCTAAAAACTCCATAAAATACTAAAAAACACTAAAATACATAAAAATGTAAAATCCCCAAACAAATCCAGAATAACTATAAGAAACACTTTAAAATATAAAAACAATTAAAACCCCTAAAGAACCCTAAAAACCCTATAATTCCATAAAACTCCAAAAAACATAAAACCCCATAAAAATAACGCTAAAACCCATAGAAACCCTAAAAATGCACTAAATACTCTAAAACCCATTTAAGCCTCTAAAAATATTAAAAAACTCTAAAAACCCATTAAAACCATTAAAAACCAAAAAACACAAAAAACCCAAAAAATACATAAAACCCTAAAAAACATAAAAACCTAAAAAACATAAAAACCCTAAAAATGCCTAAGAACCCGAGAAAACCACAAAAATCCTAAAAATCCTAAAAATTCCAAAAAATATATACAAATGTAAAAAAAACAAAAAAATATGAAAACCCCCAAATAAAACATTATAATACTAAAAAAACTTATATCCCATAAAAACCCTAAAACACCAAGGACCAAAAACCCCCTAAAATCCCTTAAAATACCTAAAAACTATAAAACCAGTAAAAATCCTAAAAAATCCCATAAAATCCCTAAAAAGATACCATACCGAAAAAACCCCATAAAACTCTAATAAAACCTTAAAAACCTAAAAATATATAATACCCCTAAAAAACTAAAAATGCTAAAGAACCTAAAAATATGCTTAAAAACATAAAACCACTAAAAACCCAAAGAAAACCATAAAATACTAAAAACACTTTAAAACCTAAAAACTAAAAAACCCTTAAAAACCTAAATACCATAAAATCACTTACAATACTTAAAAACCAAAAAACCCATGAGAATCCTAAAAACCTTCTAAAATCCCTTAAAATGTCAAAAAAACCTAAAAACCCTGAAAACCCTTAAGAAAACCTTAAAAATCAAAAAAATACTTTAAAACCCTAAAAACCTAAAAATTCTAAAAACAAAAAAAAACTAAAAGACACTAAAACCCTTAAATGCCTCTAAATCAAATTAAAACAACAAAAAATTTTAAAATCCATAAATCCGATGAAAACCCTAAAAACCGCTAAAATCTCAAAAAAATCTATAAACCCCAGAATAAATTAAAAACTGTAAAAAACCATAATACATTTAAAAACTCAAATAAACCCCCTAAAAACATAATAAACCTAAAAATAAAAAAACCCACTAAATCCCAAGAAACATAAAAACACATAAAAATTCCTCAAAAACCCCAAAAGTCCCCTAAAACATAAAAAAACTAAAAACCCTGAAAAGTACTAAGAAAACCTAAAAAAGTAAGAGCATTTAAACCCCATAAAAACCTAAAAAAGCACAAGATAACCTATAAAACAAAAAACATTAAAACCCTAAAATCCCAAAAAACCAAAAAAAACATAAAATTCTAAAAAAAATATAAAACCCCTGAAAGCCAAAAAAATGCTAAAATGTCCCTAAAACCCCAAAAGACCCCAAAACCCCAAAAAACCCAAAAAACCATAAATCCCCTAAACCATAAAACCCCCTAAAACCCCAAAAAAACCATGAAAACCACTAAAATCTCAAAAAAATATGTTAACCCATACAAAATATAAAAAACTCTAAAGACCATAAAAACTCTAAAAAAATTTAAAAAAACCCTAACCCTATAAACCCTAAAAATCATAAATACGTTCATAATACATTAAACCCATTGAACTATAAATATCCTAAAAATACCTAAAAATGTAAAACCCCCAAAAAACATTGAAACCCACAAAGAAAACCCTTACACATAAAAATATATAAAACCCCTAAAAACCTAAGTGCTCTAAAAACCATAAAATCCCAAAACCACCTAAAATCATAAAATTCAATACAATTCTTAAAGCCATTAAAAATTATAAAAAATCTCTAAAAATACATAAAAACATAATAATATCTACAAACCCTAAAAATCCAATGAAAACCTCAAAAACCTAAAACACTAAACCCCCCCAATAAACCTAAAAAATGATAAAAAACCTTAAAACCCCCTATAAAGACTCTAAAACCTAAAAACCATAAATACCCTAAAACCATTAAAACTCCTAAAAACCAATAAAAACTCTAGAAACCCATTAACCCCTAAATATGTTGAAGAAAATAGAAAAACATAAAACCCTAAAAACTAAAAAAACCCTAAACCACCAAAAAAACCATAAAAACCCTAAAACCCGTAAAAATATTCGCATTTCTTAAAAACCATAAAACCATAAATTTATAAAAAACCATAAAAACATAAAAACACCTAAAAACCATAAAAATTAAAATAAAAACATGAAGTCATAAAAAAACATAAAACCCATTAAAATAATAAAAATGCTAAAATCCTAAAAATACTAAAGATGATTAAATCCTAAAAACAGTTAAATTCCCTAAAACCATAAAAACCATAAAAATCCAAAAAAAAATTAAAAATCGGAAAAAATTAATAACCCTGAAAAACAACAGGAAAACCAAAAAAAATTTAAAAACACATAAAACCAATAACAACCTATAAATGAATAACCCCCTAAAAATACTTTAAACACTAAATCCCCTAAAAACCATAAAACTCCTAAAAACCATAAACCCAAAAAGCCAATAAAAACACTAAAACAATTAAAACCTCAAAAAACAATTTAAACCTATAAAAAGGTAAAAAAACATTAAATACAAAAAAACCCTAAAAACCTATAAAAAAATACCTAAAAAACCAAAAAACACTCAAAATCCTATAAAAACATAAAAACCTATAAAACACCTAAAAATACCTAAATATATAAAATCACTAAAACTCATGAAACCACATATTAAAACCATAAAAACAAAAGGACACTTATACCCTCTAAAAACCTTAAAATGATAAAATTACAAAAAACCTAACACCCCTAAAAACCAAAAAACCCTAAAATCCCTAAGAACACTAAAAACCCATAACATCCCTAAATTCATAAAAAACCTTAAGAAACGTCAAAACCCCAATGAAAATAATAATAAAATAAAAAAAAATTTATAACCAATAAAAAAATATAAAAAAATTAAACCGCTAAAAAATCGTAAATGGCCCAAAAATTGCTAAAACCCCAATAAAACTATAAAACCACAAAAAATCATAAAAACCCCTAAAAACCCTAAAACCCCAATAAAGACACTATATTATATAAAACCAATTTAAATCCTTAAAACATTATAATTATCTAAAAACCATAAAACCCAAAAAACCAAAAGAAAACTCTAAAAATTCAAAAAAACCCAAAAACCCTTAAAATTCTTAAAACAACTCAAAATCACTAAAAATGTAAAAAACTCTAATAACCCTAAAAACCATAATAAAACCCTGAAAACCAAAAAACATGTAAAACTCTTAAATAATTATAAATTATAAATACATAAAAAAATGAAAAAACCCAAAGAATCCATTAAAACCCTCAAAATCCAGAAAAAATCCTAAAAACCATTAAAATCCTAAAAAATCCCTCAAAATATTTAAAAATGTAAAATACCTAAAATATATTAAATCCCATAAGAAAAAATTAAATAATAAATCACTTAAAAACCTATAAACCAAAAAAACCCCTAAAATCCATAAAAACTCTAAATATGACCAAAAAATCCCAAAAAAACCCCATAAAACCATAAAAACCAAAAAACCCAAAATCACCCTAAATACTCTAAAAACACTATAAAATCCTAAAAACGTTAAGTAACATTAAAGAAATTAAAAAACTCGGTAAAAAAACTCACATATCCCAAAAAAATTAAGCCCTAAAAACATAAAAACCCTCAAATTCTCTAAAAACCCCAAAACCCATAAAAATATTAAAAAATACCTAAAAACACTAAAAATTTAAAAACCCTAAAAACCCTATGAAAACCTTGAAAACATAAAAACATTTAAATCCCCTCAATGACATAAAAATTCTAAAAATACTAAAAACCCCTAAAAGTCCCTAAAAACCTAAAACCCCCTAAAAACCATAAAACCTGTAAAACCGTAAAAAATCATAAAACCCTTAACAAACCATGACAATCTCTAAAACTCCTTTAAAATACAAAAAATTTTAAGAACTAAAAAACCATAAAACCCCTAAAACCTAATGAAAATCCCAAAAACACTAAAAAACCATAAAATCTATAAACACCCTTAAAATCCCTAAAAAACCTAAAACCCTTAAAAATCCAAAAAAAGACTAAAAAATCCATAAAAATGAATGAAACTCTAAAAACCATGGAAATCCCTTTGAAAATAATAAAAACTAAAAACACATAAAACTCATAAACACAAAAAATAATAATACAAATATCAAATAACCTTAAAAAACCCTAAATACCCTAATAACCATAAAACCCCCTAAAACCCCTAAAATCAAAAATATATATAAAAACCATAAACCCCACTAAAACTCTAGAAACCCTTTAAACCCCTAAAAACAAAAAAAATATAAAAGACCTTTAAAAATATTTAAAACTAAAAAAACACTAAAAAAATAAAAAACCCAGAAATCCATAAAAACAAAAACAAAACCCTAAATACCCTCAAATCCATAAAAAACTAAAAACCATAAAAATCCTAAAATTTACCTAAAAATACCAAATAACATAAAACCCCCTAAAATGGTGAAAACAAATAATAAAATCTCAAATAAACTAAAACACATAATACCGTTAGAAACCTAAAAAATGCGAAAAACCCCAAATAACCATTAAAAGCCTAAAATCCCTATAAACCTTCATAGTCCATGAATACCCAAAAAACAATAAAAACCCTAAAAATCAGTAAAAATCCATAAAAAATTCTAAACATATGTGGTGGATCCACCCCTTGGTGATAAACTTGTGATTTTTAGATAATGATTTCAATGGAATGATGGATTAATTAACATGGGATTGAAAAATTGGGTTTCTAGATGAGTAATGACTTTATTCTAATTATTACTATTATAATTATGTTATTATTAGTTTTCAAATTATTTTTTATTAAATATTGTCATATATATGTTTTTTTTGGCTGTTATGAGGCTATAGATTGTGTAGCTGGGTTTTTTTAAATGTTATGTATAGAGGTGGTTTAAACATCCACTATACATAACAAATGATTTTTTAGAAGAGGTCTAAAACACCACTATACAAGATAAAAATTTGTTTTACCTACTTTTTTATTTGGTTTTAGCAGTGGTCCCCCACCCAAAAGGTGAGTGGATATTAGTGGTTTAAACCACTACTATGTCTTCGACATTTTTTGGGAGGAGAAACTGATGCTACATAAATGTTCTCTGGCAGTTCCTAGAAACTATGGCTAAAACAATGGAACTGATGTTATTTGGATTTTGACACAAATATTTGTGGCAGTTTTTATAAACCATCACAGAACCATATGGCGGTGGTTTAAATTTCTGTGAAATAAAATAACAACCAATATGAGTCAATTTTGTTTTAGTGTAAAAACCCCCTAAAACCACTATAAACCCCCCAAAACCCTTTAAATCATTAAACAACCTAAAACCCTATAAAAACAAAAAACACATTAAAAACTCTAAAACCCCATTAATCCCATAAAACATTAAAAAACTCTAAAATCAATTAAAACCCTAAAAACTCAAGAAAAGGCCTAAAAACCCAAAAAAACATAAAACCCCTAAATTCCCTCAAATTCCCTAAAAACCCTAAAACCCATAAAAATCCTAAAATATCTCTAAAAATCCATAAATATTTCAAAAACCATAAAACCCCTAAAACCCTAAGAAAACCTTAAAAACCCAAAAATACTTAAAAACACTAAACCCCTAAAAAATGCTAAGATTACTAAAAACCCCCAAAATCCATAAAACCCCTAAAACCCTTCAAAATCCCTAAAAACCATAAATCCATACAAAGTTAAAAAAGACCTAAAAAGCCCTAAAAATGTATAAACGCATAAAAATATTAAAAAACCCTATGAAAACCTTAATAATCAAAAACAATTAAAACCACTAAATATATAAAAAAAATCTAAAAACCTCAAAAGACCCTAAAAACATCTAAAAATCATTAAACCCCTAAAAATCTTAAAAATCCTAAAACCCATAAAACAAAAAAACCCCCTATAAACTCTAAAAAAAATTAAACATCTAAAAATGTTAAAAAATTCTAAAAAACCATAAAAACCCTAAAAAATAAAAAAAAAATTCCTAAAAAAATAAATACCATAAAAATCCAAAAACCCCAAAAACCCCTCAAAAATCACTAAAACCCCTAAAAACTAAAAAATCCTAAAGAGGAAAAAAAACCTAAAATGTAAAAACACCAAAAAAAACCTAAAAACACTAAGAAAACCTTAAAAACCTAAAAATACTCAAAACCCATAAAACATAAGAAAAATACTAGAATCCTTAAAAACAAAAAAACCCCTAACCACGCCCCTCAAAAATAAAAAAACCCTTCAAAACCATAAAGATACTAAAAAAATCATCAAATGTAAAAAAACCTATAAACACTGAAGAAAACTAAGAAAATCTTAAAAACTAAAAACATTTAAAAACCTGAAAAACCTAAAAACTACTAAAACCCTAATAAACCCTAAAAGACCCCAAAAACCCGAAAAATAATAAAACACCTAAACAATTAAAAACCATAAAAATCCATGAAGGCCCTTAAACCCTAAAAACACTAAAAGCCCTTTAAACCCCAAAATATGTTAAATTATTTAATATCCTTAAAACCCCGAAAAAGCTCAAAAACACTGAAAACCCAAAAACCAAAAAAAAAACATAAAACCCTAAAACCTCTCAAAATCCCTAAAAATAATAAAAACCATAAACATCCTAAAAAATATCTCAAAATCCATAAATACATAAAAACCCATAAAAATGCTAAATATCTAATAAAACCTAAAAAACAAAAAAACACTTAAAACCCCTAAAGCACCTAAAAATGATAAAAACCCTAAAAATCCCAAAACCCATAAAAATTCTCAAAATCTCTAAAAATCATAAAAAAATAAGAAAACCTAAAAATCTGTAATAAAATACCAAAAATGTAAAGAACCCCAAAACCCCTGAAAACATTATGAAAATATTAAAAACCTAAAAAAACTTAAAATACAAAAGACATAAAAAACGAAAAAACCTAAAAAAATGAAAAAAGACCCTAAAACCCCTACAAACCGTAAAAACCAATAAAAACCCTAAATTCCAATAAAAACTCAAAAAACACTTTATACCCCATAAAACAATAAAAACTCAAAAAAATAAACCAAAAAACCCCTAAAAGAACCCAAAATTTCATAACAACCCCCCAAAATGATAAAAACTCTAAAACCATAAAAACCCTCAAAATCCCTAAAATACTAAAAACCATTAATAATCCTAAAAAACCATAAAAATCCCAAAAAATGAAAAAAACACTAAAACCATGAAAACCCCTAAGAATACCTTCAAAACCTAAAAACAATTAAAACCATTAAAAACCTAATATGACACGAAAAACCCTAAAAACCCTAAAAACCTACATAAACCATAAAAACACTTATAATTCCTAAATATCCAAAAAAATCCATTAAAAATTAAAAAAGACCTAAAAATATATAAAACAAAAAAATCCCTAAAAACCCTAAAAACACTAAAACCACTAAAACCATAAAAGACCATAAAAACCCTAAAACTTGTTGAAAACCATAAGAAGAACTGAAAAATTAAAAAAACACTAAATTTTTATTTAAACCCTAAACCCCCACTAAAAACTCTAAAAACCATTTCAACCCCTAAAAATGTTGAAAACACTAAACCTTTAAAATCCAAAAAAGAAAAAAAGTTTCATAAAAGACCTAAAAACCCTGAAAACCCTTAAACGCTTCAAAATACATAAATACCCAAAATCCCATAAAAATCATAAAAAAGTCATAAAAATCTCTAAAAAAATAAAAACCCCTAAAACCCTGAAAACCCCTAAGAAAATAAAAAAAATGTAAAAACACTTAAAACCCCTAAAAAAGAATGTTAAAACCCCTAAAACCATAATACTCCTATAAATCCCTAAAATACCTACAAAACAAAAAAAATCCTAAAAATACCTTGAAATACCTAAAAACATCAAAACATAAAAACTATAAAACCCCATAGAAAACCACAAAAACCATAACACCCTTAAAACCCCCCAAAAACCAAAAAACGAAAAAAAACACCAAAAACTCTATAACACTTAAAAAAATATAAAAACCATCAAAATCCCTAAAAACCATAAAATCCATAAAAATTGTAAAAAAATATCTGAAAATAACAAAAAAATAAAAAATACTATAAACCCTAAAAAACCCTATGAAAACCTTAAAAATATAAAAACACTTAAAACCCCTAGAAAACCTAAAACTTCTAAAAACCCTAAAATCCTTAAATGATACTAAAACCCCTAAAAATCATTAAACCCATAAAATCACAAAAAACCATTAAAACCCAAAATCAATTAAAAACCCTATAAACTTATTAACAAATATGAGAACCCTTTAAACCCCTAAAAATTTTAAAAAACTCTAAAACAACAAAAAAAACGCCAAAAACACAAAAAAACCCATAAAATCTCAAAAAATAAAAAAACCTCAAAAAACTAAAAAACCAAAAAAACCAAAAAAATCCTTAAAAAGTACTAAAAATACTTCAAAAAATAAAAACTGTAAAAACCCTGAAAAACCCTATGATGACTAGAAAAAAAACATAAAAACTCTAAAAGGATTAAAACCCTAAAAACCCTTAAAAACCCTAAAAACATGAAAAATTCCTTAAAACCCTAATGAACCATAAAATACTAAAAGATTCAAATGAATCCATAAAAATGTAAAAATCCCTAAAAACCATGAAACCACTAAGAAAACCTTAAAAGGATAAAAAACACAAAACACCTAAAAACATAAAAATGCTCAAAACCCTATAAAACCCTAAAACTTCTGAAATCCTGAAAAAATTGTAAAAACCCTAAACCCAAATACCCCTAATAACCAATAAAAAACATACAAAAACACTAAAAACTGTAAAATCCCTTTAAAACCCTAGAATCATTAAAAAACTATAAAAACCCTTTAAAACTATAAAATAAAAAACAATAAAAATCCAAAAAAAACATAAAAACACAACCTACACCAAAAACACTAAAAACCCTCAAAATCACAAAAAACCCTAAAACCTCATAAAAATCCTAAAAAATCACTAAATCCCATGAAATCCATAAACACAAAAATAAACCTAAAAACAATAAAAAATCTTAATAAAACCAAAAATACCTAAAATAGTTAAAATCGTAAAAAACATTAAAAACGATAAAAATCCAAAAAAATATGAAAACCATAAAATCTCTAAAAATCCATAAAAAACATAAAAATCCAAAAGTCCCAAAAAATCCCAAAAAATATATAAATACTTTATATTCATTAAAAATCATGAAAAAATATAAGAAAAACATAAAAACATAAAAAAACATAAAACCCCTAAAAATGAAAAAAACATGAAAAACCCTAAAATGACCATAAAACCCATAAAAACCTTTAAAACCCTAAAAATACCTAAAAAACTAAAAAAATTATAAAGACTCTAAAAATAATTTAAACCCCTAAAAGTGTTAAAACACTAGAAACCCTTACAACCCTAAAAAACTCAAAGAAACTCTAACCCCCCCCCCAAAACCCTCAAAACCCTAAAAACCCTAAAACCCAATAAAATCTTAAAAACCATAAAAATGAATAAAAATGTAAAAACTCAGAAAAAAACCCTAAAACAACCTTTAAAACAGAAAACAATTAAAACCCCAAAAAACATAAAAATGATAGAACCCAAAAAACTCTAAATCCCTAAAACCCCTGAAAATCTCTAAAAAACTAAAAAACGATAAAACTCTTGAAAAATCCATAAAATCCATGAAAACATAAAAAATTCTAAAATCCCTAAAAACTACAAAGAAAACCTTAAAAATCTAAAAACACTTAAAAACCAAGAAATCCTAAAAATGATAAAATCGTAAAATAACACTAAAAACCCCAAAAATCATTAATACCCCTAAAAACATTAAAAAACCTAAAAACCCAAAAAACTACTAAAAATCTAAAAATCCATTAAAATACTGAAAAAATTACCTCTAAAAACCGTAAAAAATGTGAAATATCAAAAAAAACCTTAAACATAAATAAACCATAAAAATAAAAAAAACACAATAAAACCCTTCCAAATCCCTAACAACCCAAAAAATCCTGACAAATCATGAAAAAGAATTAAAAATTACCAAAAACCTAAAAACCCCCAAAAAACCATGGAAAATTATAAGAAACCCATAAAAACATAAAAAAAATTAAACCCCTAAAACCTAAAATACGCTAAAAACTAAACAACCCCTAAAAACACTAAAAATTCCAAAAAAAGCTGAAAATACACTAAAAGCATAAAAAATCTATAAATATGTAAAAAAACCCTAAAACCCATAAAAGACTCTAAAAACCTAGAAAAATACATAAAACCCATAAAAACATAATAATGCTAAAACCATAAAGCCACTAGAAAGACCTTAAAAACCCTAAAACCCCATAAAAACCATAAAACCCCAAAAAAACCTTAAAAATCATAAAAGCCCATAAAGTCCCTAAAACCGACTAAAAAATCAAGAAACCCATTAAACTCCTATGAAATATAACGACACTAAAAAAATTAAACCCCTAAAAAATAAAAGGAACTGTAAAAACCCAGAAACACCGTAAAATCCCAAAAAAACATTGAGACCTTCAAAATCCCTAAAAAACCAAAAAATACTAAAAATCCTTAAAGAGTCCAAAAAATTTAAATACCCAATAAACCCTAAAAAATTGAAAGAAAACCATAAAACATAAAAAAACATGGAATCCTTAAAAACCATAAAATGGTAAAATCCCTAAAAACCCTAAAAACCCTAAAAAACTATAAAAACCCTAGATGCCTTAAAAATCCTAAAAAATCCCTGAAAATCACAAAAATGTAAAAAAATCATAAAACCCTTGAAAAACACTAAAAAATCATAAAACCCTAAAAACAATTAAAACCCTTAAAAACATAAAAAATTCCAAAACCAATTAAAAGACCCAAAAACCACTGAAAACAATAAAAACATCTAAAAACCTTAAAAACATGAAAACCCATAAAAACCATTTAAATACCTCAAAATCTAAAAAATCTAAAAAACAATACATCCCTAAAAAGTAAAAAAAATCATTAAAACCCAAAAATCTTATAAACCCCTAAAAACCCTAAACCCCCTAAAATAAATTAACACCCTAAAACAATAAAATACTAAAAATCCGTAAAAATCCCTAAAAAGTAAAAAACCCTAAAACACTGAAAAAAATTTAACCCCCATAAAAAAAATCAACATGATAATGCCCAAAAAACACTAACTACCTCAAAATAATCAAATCAATAAAAAATCCTAAAGCCTATAAAAATCATAAAAAGCACTAAAAACCCATAAAAACATAAAAAAAATGTAAACACTCCAAAAACCATTAAGAATACCTTATAAAACTAAAACCATTAAAACCCCCTAAAAATAATAAAAAATGATAAAAAAACTCCAAATCCTCTAAAAATAACCTAAAACCCCAAAACCCCAAAAAACCATAAACCCCCCTAAAACATTAAAAAAAGTCTAAAATCCCATAACAACCCAACAAACCTACTAAAAATTATAAAACCCTTAATACCCGTATAAACATTAAAAAACTCTTAAAACCATAAAAATAATAAAACAAAAAAACCATAAAACCTAAAAAATACATAAACTCCTTGAACCCCCACAACCATTTAAAATCCCTAAAAACCCAAAAACCCAAAAAAATCGAAAAAAAACTCTAAAAACCCTTAAAAAGTAAAAAATACAAAAAACACTTAAAACCTATAAGAAACCCTTAAAATCCTAAAAACACCTAAAACCTCTAAAAACCTTAAATTTCTAAAAAAATATTCCTAGAACCCAAAACCCCCCAAATCCCTAAAAATCACTAAAAACACTAAAACCGGTGAAAATATTTAAAAAATCTGAAAAAACAATAAAAAAAATAAAAACCCCCTAAAAATATGAAAACCCTAAGAAAACCTTAAAAACCAAAAAAAAATTAAATCCCTTAAAACCCTAAAATCCCTTAAAAACCATAAAACACCTAAATAGACCCTTAAACCCGCCCTAAAACCCATAAAAACACCAAAATCCTAAAAACCCTAAAATCTGTAAAAAAACATAAAACCCAATAGAAACTCTAATAACCATTTAAACCCTTACAATGTTAAAAAATTATAAAATCCTTAAAAATCCTAAAAACCCTAAAACCCCTCAAACAGCCTAAAAATTCAAAAAACACATAAAATCCAAAAAATCCATAAAACCCCTAAAAATGTAAAAACCCTAAAGCCATGAAAACCCCTAAGAATACCTTCAAAACCTAAAAACAATTAAAACCATTAAAAACCTAAAATGACACTAAAAACCCTAAAAAACCTAAAAACCTACATAAACCTAAAAAACACTTATAATCCCTAAATATCCAAAAAATCTATTAAAAACTAAAAATGACCTAAAAATATATATAAAAAAACCCCTAAAAACCATAAAAACACTAAAACCACTAAAACCATTAAAGACCATAAAAACCCTAAAACTTGTTGAAAACTATAAGAAGAACTGAAAAATTAAAAAAAAAACCCTAAAATTTTATTTAAAACCTAAACCCCCACAAAAAACTCTAAAAACCATTTCAACCCCTAAAAATGTTGAAAACACTATAAACCATTAAAATCCAAAAAAGCAAAAAAGTTGCATAAAAGCCCTAAAAACCCTGAAAACCCTAAAACCCTTCAAAATACCTAAATACCCAAAATCCCATAAAAATCATAAAAAAGTCAAAATATCACTAAAAACATAAAAACCCCTAACACCCTAAAAAAACCTAAGAAAATAAAAAAAATGCAAAAACACTTAAAACCCCTAAAAAAGAATGTTAAAACCCCTAAAAACCCTAATACTCCTCAAAATCCCTAAAATACCTACGAAACAAAAAAAATCCTCAAAATACCTTGAAATACCTAAAAAAATCAAAACATTGAAACTCTAAAACCCCATAGAAAACCATAACACCCTTAAAACCCCCCAAAAACCAAAAAAACACTAAAACACCTAAAACTCTAAAACCCTTAAAAAATATAAAAACCATCAAAATCCCTAAAAACCATAAAATCCATAAAAATTGTTTTAAAATCCCTGAAAATAACAAAAAAATAAAAAATACTATAAACCCTAAAAAACCCTAAGAAAACCTTAAAAATATAAAAACACTTAAAACCCCTAGAAAACCTAAAACTTCTAAAAACCCTAAAATCCTTAAATGATACTAAAACCCCTAAAAGTCATTAAACCCATAAAATCACAAAAAACCATTAAAACACAAAATCAAATAAAAACCCTATAAACTTATTAAAAAATATGAGAACCCTTTAAACCCCTGAAAATGTTAAAAAACTCTAAAATAGCAAAAAACGCTAAAAACACAAAAAACCCATAAAATCTCATAAAATAAAAAAAAACTCAAAAAACTAAAAATCCAAAAAAACCCAAAAAAAAATCCTTAAAAAGTCCTAAAAATACTTCAAAACATAAAAACTGTATAAACCCTGAAAAACCCTATGATGACTAGAAAAAAAACATAAAAACTCTAAAATTATTAAAACCCTAAAAACCCTTAAAAACCCTAAAAACATGAAAAATTCCTTAAAACCCTAATGAACCATAAAATACTAAAAGATTCATATGAAACCATAAAAATGTAAAAATCCCTAAAAACCACGAAACCACTAAGAAAACCTTAAAAGGATAAAAAACAAAAAACACCTGAAAACCTAAAAAATGATCAAAACCCTATAAAACCCTAAAACTTCTGAAACCCTCAAAAAACTGTAAAAACCCTAGACCCAAATACCCCTAATAACTTATAAAAAACATACAAAAACACTAAAAACTGTAAAATCCATTTAAAACCCTAGAATCATTAAAAAACTATAAAAACCCTTTAAAACCATAAAATAAAAAACCATAAAAATCCAAAAAACCATAAAAACCCAACCTACACCAAAAACAATAAAAACCCTCAAAATCACAAAAAACCCTAAAACCTCACAAAAATCCAAAAAATCACTAAATCTCCTAAAATCCATAAACACAAAAATAAACCTAAAAACCATAAAAAATCTTAATAAAACGATAAATACCTAAAAATAGTTAAAATCGTAAAAAACATTAAAAACGATAAATATCCAAAAAAAATATGAAAACCATAAAATCTCTAAAAATCCATAAAAAACATAAAAATCCAAAAATCCTAAAAAATCCCAAAAAATAGATAAATACTTTATATTCATTAAAAATCATTAAAAAATCTAAGAAAAACATAAAAACATAAAAAAACATAAAACCCCTAAAAATACAAAAAACATAAAAAACCCTAAAAGGACCATAAAACCCATAAAAACCTTTAAAACCCTAAACATACATGAAAAACTAAAAAACATATAAAGACTCTAAAAATAATTTAAACCCAAAAAGTGTTAAAACACTAGAAACCCTTAAAACCCTAAAAACTCAAAGAAATTATAAACCCCCCCCCAACCCTTAAAACCCTAAAAACCCTCAATATCCCTAAAAACCCTAAAACCCAATAAAATCTTAAAAACCATAAAAATGAATAAAAATGTAAAAACACAAAAAAAAACCCTAAAACAACCTTTAAAACAGAAAACAATTAAAACCCCAAAAAACATAAAAAAAATAGAACCCAAAAAACCCTATATCCCTAAAACCCCTGAAAATCTCTAAAAAACTAAAAAATGATAAAACACTTGAAAAATCCATAAAATCCATGAAAACATAAAAAATTCTAAAAACCCTAAAAACTAAAAATAAAACCTTAAAAATCTAAAAACACTTAAAAACCAAGAAATCCTAAAAATGATAAAATCGTAAAATAACACTAAAAACCCCAAAAATCATTAATACCCCTAAAAACATTAAAAAAACTAAAAACCCAAAAAACTACTAAAACTCTAAAAATCCATTAAAATCCTGAAACAATTAACTCTAAAAACCGTAAAAAAACGTGAAATATAAAAAAAACCTTAAACATAAATAAACCATAAAAACAAAAAAAACACAATAAAACCCTTCCAAATCCCTAACAACCCAAAAAATCCCGACAAATCATAAAAAAGAATTAAAAATTCCCAAAAACCTAAAAACCCCCAAAAACCATGGAAAATTATAAGAAACCATAAAAACCTAAAAACATTTTAAACCCCTAAAACCTAAAATACGCTAAAAACTAAACAACCCCTAAAAACACTAAAAATTCCAAAAAAGCTGAAAATACACTAAAAGCATAAAAAATCTATAAATATGTAAAAAAACCCTAAAACCCCTAAAAGACTCTAAAAAACCTGAAAAAATACATAAAACCCATAAAAACATAATAATGCTAAAAACCATAAAGACACTAGAAAGACCTTAAAAACCATAAAACCCCAAAAAACCTTAAAAATCATAAAATCCCATAAAGTCCCTAAAACCCACTAAAAAATCAAAAAACCCTTTAAACTCCTATGAAATATAAAGACACTAAAAAAATTAAACCCCTAAAAAACTAAAAGGAACCGTAAAAACCAAAAAACACTTTAAAATTCCAAAAAAACATTGAGACCTTCAAAATCCCTAAAAAAACCAAATAAAAATACTAAAAATCCTTAAAGAGTCCTAAAAATTTAAATACCCAATAAACCCTAAAAAATTGAAAGAAAACCATAAAACATAAAAAAAACATGGAATCCTTAAAAACCATAAAATGGTAAAATCCCTAAAAACCCTAAAAACCCTAAAAAACAATAAAAACCCTAGAAGCCTTAAAAATCCTAAAAAATCCCTGAAAATCACTAAAATATAAATAGACCATAAAACCCTTAAAAAACACTAAGAAAATCATAAAACCCTAAAAACACTAAAAACACTAAAAACACTTAAAACCCTTAAAAACATAAAAAATTCAAAAACCAATTAAAAGACCCAAAAACCACTGAAAACAATAAAAACATCAAACCATAAAAACTTGAAAACCCATAAAAACCATTTAAATACCTCAAAATGTAATAAATCTAAAAAACCATGCATCCCTAAAAAGTAAAAAAAAACCATTAAAACCCAAAAATCATATAAACCCCTAAAAACCCTAAACCCCCTAAAATAAATAAACACCCTAAAACCATAAAATACTAAAAATCCCTAATAAATCCCTAAAAAGTAAAAAACCCTAAAACACTGAAAAAAAATTAACCCCCATAAAAAAAATCAAAATGATAATGCCCTAAAAACACTAACTACCTCAAAATAATCAAATCAATAAAAAATCCTAAAGCCTATAAAAATCATAAAAATCACTAAAAACCATAAAAACATTAAAAAATGTAAACACTCCAAAAAACATTAAGAATACCTTATAAAACTAAAACCATTAAGACCTCATAAAAATAATAAATAATGATAAATAAACTCCAAAACCTCTAAAAATAACCTAAAACCCCAAAACCCCAAAAAAACCATAAACCCCCCTAAAACCTTAAAAAAAGTCTAAAATCCCACAACAACCCAACATACCCACTAAAAAATATAAAACCTTTTATACCCGTAAAAACATTAAAAAACTCTTAAAACCATAAAAATAATAAAACAAAAAAACCATAAAACCTAAAAAATACATAAACACCTAGAACCCCCACAACGATTTAAAATCCCTAAAAACCCAAAACCCCAAAAAAAATCGAAAAAAAACTCTAAAAACCCATAAAAAGTAAAAAAATACTAAAGACATTTAAAACATATAGAAACCCTTAAAAACCTAAAAACCGCTAAAACCTCTAAAAAACCTTAAATTTCTAAAAAAAATATACCTAGAACCCAAAAAACCCAAAATCCCTAAAAATCACTAAAAACAATAAAACCCGTGAAAATATTTAAAAAATCTGAAAAAAAAATAAAAAAATAAAAACACCCTAAAAATATGAAAACCCTAATAAAACCTTAAAAACCTAAAAAAAAAATAAATCCCTTAAAAACCTAAAAACCCTTAAAAACCATAAAAACACCTAAAAAGACCCTTAAACTCGCCCTAAAACCCATAAAAACACTAAAATCCTAAAAAACATTAAACCCAATAGAAACTCTAATAACCATTTAATCCCTTAAAATGTTAAAAAACTAAAAAATCCATAAAATACTAAAAACCAAAAAAACCCTAAAACCCTCAAACACCCTAAAAATTCAAAAAACACATAAAATTCAAAAAATCCATAAAACCCATAAAAATGTAAAAACCCTAAAATACCCTATGAAAACCTTAATGATATAAAAAAAATAAGACCCCTAAAACCAAAATATTCATAAAACACTAAAATTACACTAAAAACCCTAAACCCCTAAAAACCATAAAATTTTTTGAACCCATAAATTATTGTTAAAACCCATAAAAACCCTAAAAACCTACTAAAAAATAAAACCCCATTAACACCCCTAAAACTATAAAAACACTAAAAACTATAAAACTCAAAAAACTAAAAAAACCCTAAAATCCAAAAAAAACTAGAAAACTATATAAACTCTAAAAATCCCTAAAAACCCAAAAGAAACATAAAACTCTCAAAAAGGCCCAAAAATCCCTAAAGCCTATAAATCAAAAAAAACTCAAAATTCCTATGAAATCCAAAAAACATAAAACCAATTAAAACCACAAAGAACCTACAAAACTTTAAAAAACCTAAAAAAATTAAAACCCATAAAAACCACAAAAATCCTAAAAACCCATAAAAATAACTAAAAACTCCAAAAACCCTTTAATCCCCTTAAAAGGTTAAAAAACAATAAAATCCCTTAAAACAAAACAAACTAAAAAAATCATAAAACCATAAAACCATTAAAACCCTAAAAGACCCAGAAAATCCTCAAAATCCTTAAAAAACCCTAAAACCCATAAAAATATAAAAATCTCTAAACATTCCAAAAAAATAAAAACCCTAAAACCCTAGAGAACTGGAAGAAAACAATAAAATAATTAAAACACTTAAAACCCCTAAAAACGAAAATAACACTAAACACACTAAAATCCTATAAAACCCTTAAAAACCATAAATCCCCTAAAACCTTAAAAAATTAAAAAATCCAAAAAAAACCCCTAAAACTACTATAATTTATCAAGACCCTTAAACCCCTAAAAATGTTAAAAACTCAAAAAAAATCATAAAAACCTGAAAAACTCAATAAACCCCAAAAATCAAAAAAAAACAAAAAAAACCCAAAATTGACCAGAATACCCTCAAAATACCAAAAGATCCTAACAACCTATAAAGTCATAAAAGGCCCAAAAATCCCTAAAATGTAAAAAAACTCTAAACACCCTTAAAAAACCTAAGAAAATATTAAGAACCTAAAAATACATAAAAACCCTAAAAACCTACAAATTGTTAAAACCCTAAAACCTCTAAAACCCTAAAAAGAATAAAACCCTATATAAACAAAAAATGAATAAAATTTATAAAAAACCTATAAACCCCTAAAACTGGTAAAACTCTAAAAAACCTTAAAATTCTTAATACTCAAAAAACCTAAAAATGAAAAAAAAACCCATAAACCCATAAACCCGTCAAAATCCATAAAACCCATTAAACCATAACTATCCTATAAATCCATAAAAATATCTAAAAACATAAAAAACCAAAATAATCCTCATTTACCCATGGAATTTTTTTCACCCTTATGATTGATTGAGGGGGTGTGAGCTTTGTGTAATCATTCACATGAGGTTCACTATCTCCATATGGTTTCCAATGTGTTTTTTGTGGAATTGAAAACACCCAATGGTTACCTTAATAGATATGTTTCATGAACCTACTTTCCAAATGGAGTTTATTGTTGGGAAATGGTACAACAATGCTTATGGACTCACATTTTTTCAGAGGATTAGAGGTTGGGATCATCACAACCTTTTGGGGGGGGAACTATTTCCTACTACGATACTCACTTCTAGATTTAAGACATATTCAAATATCCTTCATTCAATCCTAAGTATAACATAAATCACCATGTTTTAAAAACAAATTATTAGAATTTATTGATTATAGAATCATCTATATGTATTTTATGTTCTCAATTGATGGGTATATCTTTATGTATCTGAGATTATCCATCAAGAATATCCTTTGTATGAAGACTAGAGATTCTTTAGTCATTTATTATTATGATGCTGGTTTTAATCCACACAGTGGGGTACTCTAGAATTTAGCATTTTCTAGGGAGAGAGGAGTTGTTTTAATATTTGAATTAGACCCATAAGATATGCTTCCTATGTATCCTTCTGAATGAAATAATAGCCCATGTAGTTCAGTTCTAGATAACATGACACATCATACCATTCAAGACCATGTGATGAGGACCAAACATGCAGTTTAACATCATACAACAAGGAATTATATGAAAAAGATGATAAGAGAAGGTTTTTCATGGGTCTTATGTCAAAGAAGCCTAATGAACCGAGAGGGAGTGTGGTATCTTGGGTTAGTGAAGACCCTATAATGAATGTGGCTCATATAATATTAGGGTGAATTTTTGGTTTTTCATTTGAACCTCATAGAGGCTTCCTGTTCATCCCACTTGGACAATAGTAAAATAAAATTTAGTTTAATGAATTCAAGAACCCATGCATATGGAAGCTCTCTAAAGGTTTTTATTATAAGGTAATATGTCCCTTTTAGAGGACATGACATGGTTTTGGGGATTACACCTTGGAGGACGCCCATGTATCTAGAACCATGAGGAATGTTTTAACTAATGGCCATTTAGAGGTTTGGTCCGGGCTTAAACCTAGTAGGATTTCCTTGGTTTTGATGAGGATGAATAAGGATTATACAGAATAAGAGGTCTGAAAGATGGATACATGGATTTGAGGACCCATACCTATGGAGGCCCTCTGATGTAAGATGAGAGAAAGATCCAGAAAAGGATACTTTGCTGAGACATGCATCTAACCATACGGATTTCATGATCGTAGATAAAAACTAATCCCATGTGATTCATTATCATATGTGAGAAACACATGTAATTAGAAGATCCAGCAAACAAAATTATCCTTATACTGTTGGTGGAAGAGGTTGTGGATACTCAAGAAGAAGAAAGTACTTTGTTGTGAACATGTCTATTCTTGTTTTCATAACCATGATAATAAAATATAACTAATAATCTAGCTACGTCCCATAATAAATTCTAGGGGCGTACTCCAAGAGGTATTACATAATTCAATTTCTAGAGTAATATATTAGGATTAGTCACTAATCACCATCAACGGAAAAATCAAGTGTGATCTCCACCACCTCACCATAAAAAATGTGAGGTCTCTGGTCTTAGATATTATAAAGGGAGAACATCCTCACCCACGCATTTGAGATTGGAAGGTCATTGGAACAACCCCAAAGTTTTTTGTCCATATGATCGAAGGGATTCATAATTGGACACACCGCGAGGACACAATCCTATCATGTGGGAAAAGTGTGGTATATCTCTGACTGAAGGAATGAATAACCAAATTTGATACACGCTGGTGTGTATCTCTCCTTGGTTGTGTTAGTTAGAGGCTTAGATATAGGATTCAATTTGTCCCCACTTATAAAATAGATCTAGATAAAAGGGAACCTTGTCATCAGTTGCTTGAAAAAGAAATTAGAAGGTTTCTCATAAAGGATAGGTCTGGGTGAATAGATGGTGATTCTCACTTGGTGAACCTAGGAGGAACTAGAATTTCATTATGTAGGGTAGTCCAGAGCAAGTGTTATATACCTATGGTGCTGGAAAAGCTAGGATAAAACACTTGGGGGAAGCCTGGATTTTGGAACCAAGTGTTTCCTTAGGATTCCATGAAGGGTATTGTACCGGTCCCGTGTTTGGAAAAGTACCTTCACGCTAGTGATTTTAAACTATGGGGGATGGGTTCCTCATGAAATTATCTCTTGTTTCAGACCCTTAAGGGACTTTGATCCCACTATCCTCCTTATTTCCCTCTTCTATAGGGTTTTAGAGCTACCTGAATGGTTTTGAGGTCCAGGGAGAAGGGTCTATGCAATTAGATCACTATGGATTATTTTAGTTTTCTATTTTCTCAAATGAGGAGCCCCAAGGTTCTATTTATAGGAAAAAATGGGACCCTGGGTGAAGGAATTTCTCAGACAGGTACCTCGCACAGGTTTCCCATGTAGTAACCTTGAGAAATGGTGGATGTCCCTTCTGGGCCACTTAGGTGGGGCCTGCATGAACCTCTTGACGTGCAACTCAATTTGGGTGAGTTCCCCTGATCCATATAGTGGATCTTAAAATATTTATTTCTTGTTGTATTTCTCATTAAATAAATTAAACCCTAGTAGAAATAATGGAGTTTCAACAAAATCCCCCCCCCTGGGATTGGTTATGGTCAGAATAAGAGGGTATAGTTTTGATGTCTTGGTAGAAAATTATTCTTGGGGATTCATAGGTATTCCACACATGTCATCTATAAAGTACATCTATACAAGTACAGAACATAGTTCAACCACATATGTAAATATAGGTGATGACCTAGTGAATTATTCCTTATAATTTTTATTTAATATTCTCTCAGCGTCTTTTTCTTCAGTTTTGTCTTGATTCACTTTTCATTTGTGCAAGCCTTCTAGAGGATATACTTCATGAAAGTATTTGGTATGAATTTTTCAACACATCATAGTTACCTGTGTGAGTAACCTACTCAATGTCGTTTGGCAGAGTGACCTACATGATTCACTTGGTTGAGTGACTTATTTATTTAGTTGTGAGAGTGACGTGTGTTATTTAGGCCCTCTCCTTTTCAAAAAATTATGAATTTTCTATCATAAATATTTTGACTTTAATGAAAATATTGATGTGCCTTTATTGACCAAAAATGGAAGATCTAATGGATTCCCATGAACAATTTGTTGCACATGATTCAAACATGCCCAAAACCATTGGGCCAGATTTCTGTGATATGTGTCACTCCACCTTCCTATACAATGCAATGAATCTGAAGCAGTACCAATGTGTGTACACCAGAAGGTATTATCTACTACTCTATAGATATGGGATTCTAAGAGATGTTGGGATTAATTTGGATGGAGAAGGAAGTTTGAAGAGTTAGCCTTTATAGAGTGTTGTATTTTGTTGTCAATGAAGATAAATCAATTCACTTTGTGAAAATACCATAAACCAAATGATGCTTTGTTGATATGTATTTCAAAAATATCATAAGTTAGTAGAACTTGTGATGAAAGCCTTATGAAGTATTTAGAGAGTAAAGAAGTATTTTTGGCAAAGGAAATAAATTGGCGTGCAAGTCAAAAGTGGCGCACAAGTCAAGAGTGGTGCGCAAGTATTGGTGGGAAAGTAGTGACGCGCATGTGTAAGTGTCTCAGAAGTCATATTCCAACATCATCATATCAAAATATGACAAAGGAAAGAAAGTTTCATGCTAGTGATGGAAGGTAGCGCAAGTGATGGAGCGGTGCACAATTATTGGCGCGCAAGTGTATGTGGCATACAAGTAACCAAAATGACTATAAATAGATGACTTGACTCCTCATTTTTTATGATTTCAACACTTAAGAGAAAATTCAAGCTCTGACAGTGCAAGTAGTAGAGGGTTATCTGATCACATAAGTATAAGAGGGTGGTGCACAAGTTGAAGTGGCGCGCAAGATGAGGGTTATTTATAAGGCACACAAGTAGGATGTCACGCAAGTTTTGGCGTGCAAGTTTTGGCGCGCAAGTTTCCACGCTAAAGTTTGGCGCGCACGTTTCCAGAGGTTCGTAGGATGGGAGGTTCTTTCAAGAAGTGTAATGTGTATAATCCGAAGGTGGCGCACAAGTTAGGTGTTGTGCTCAAAAGTGGCATGCAAGTATTGAGTAGGCGCGCAAGGAGGTGGCACGCAAGCAGTGAGGCGCACAAGCAGGTGGCACGCATGTAAGAAGGCGCACAAGAAGGAAGTGGCGTGCAAGTTGTTTGCACGAGGAGGTTCCTACCAGCTTCTGGGTAGGAAAGTGAAGACTTTCTTTGAAATAATTGATTTGTGAAAGTTCATTAAGAAGCATAGAATTATTACAGTACCCTATTTGTGCTAAGAGGGAGCACACACACTATTGGATTGTTTTCAAAGTGCTACACAAGAGTAAGGGTATATCCTACTCATTGAATTACACATCAAAGAATTTTTTTCTAGTGAATTGTGTGGTACAAGATTGTTTTCATACCATACCAAGGACATAGCTACTCTTGTTGAGTAGTGAACCTTGTAAATCTTGTGTTCCTGTTGTTGTGTTTGTTCAGCATGGAAGTAACTCTTTAACAGGAGGCAAAGGTTGTTTCAAAAATAAGAAACAGAAAAAGAAAAAGATATCACTAATTCACCCCCTCCCCCTATCAGTGATACTTGGATCCTGAGTGGGAACCTCAATTGGTATCAGAGAGATAGGTTCCCTTTTTTTATTCTTTTCTGAAGTGGTTGAAGAGAAGTTTTGATGGAGAATCTAAATTGTTTGAATAGTAAGGGGATTCCAATTTTTGATGGAAATAACTATCACATCTGGAAGGATAGAATGATTCCTGATCTTATGTCTCTTGGATATGAAGTTCTTGAAACTACAATGGATGGATTTCCTGCTATTGATGACAAGGTTCCTCTTACTCCTGTGGATAAGAAGAATATTGAGAATGATGGAAGAGCTAAAAATGCATTACTCTCGTCTCTTTCTAAGAGAGAATTTTTAAGACTGAAAGGTGTTTCTACAGCCAAAGGAATCTGGGAAAAAATGAAAAACATCTATGAAGGAAATATAAAAGTGAAGAAGGATAAACTACAAATCTAGAGACTGAAGTATGAAGACTTGAAAATGGGATAATCTGAATCTGTTGGGGATTTCTTTACCAGGATAAATGATATTGTCAGTACAATCAGATGTCTTGGTGAAATGTTGGAGGATTCTACAGTTGTCGATAAGATCTTGAGAATTCTGTTTGAAAAATTTGATGCTAAAGTGTCTTCATTAGAAGATAGAGACCCTGAAACATTATATGTGGATGATTTTCATAGCACTCTCATTACTTATGAGATGAAAATAGAGAAGACTATGAAGGAAAAAACAAAAGCTGATAGAGAAATGTCATTCAAGGCTACAAAGAGAGAGAAGTCAAAGAAGACTCTTATTGAAGTTGATGCTGGTGAATCTGATTTTGAAGATGAGGTACAAAAAAAATTTGATGAAATTTTATCCTTTTTTTATAAGAATGTGAAAATAAGTACAGGGAAATACAAGGGTAAACTTTCCTTGAAATGTTTTGAGTGTGGATCTGTTGGTCACTTTGCGGATAACTGTCCTCAAAAGAATAACGAAGAATACAGTGATGATGATAACATAAGGCCAAGAAGGTTGTGGAAGAAACAAGCTAACAAAGATAAATATTTTTCAAAGGTTAAGGATAAAAAGTTCTTCAAATCAAAAAGAAGAATCTTTTTATCTAAATATGAAGATGAAGAAGATAGTGAAGATTAATCCGAGAAATAATTTGCTGAAAAATCTAGAGAGAATACCTTTATTACTGCAGTAAATAATGAAGAGTATGAGAGAAATAGTTCAGTAGAAGAAGAAACTAAATTTTAATATCATCTAAAAGAAGAGTTGAAAGAATGCTTGAGGAATATTAGAAGACTTGAGAAGGAAAACAACAAGCTAATAAATGAAAATTCCACATTAAACAATCAAGAAGTTTTTACTGATGAGAAGATCAAGATGGAAAAATAGATTTATGATCTGAAAAAATCTCTTGAAAATACAATTAATCTTAATGATCATCTTGATGTAAAGTTGAAGGAAAAAGAAGAAGAGTTGGAACTTGTCCAACAAAAACTTCACAATTCTAAAGAAATGAATATCAGTTTCAAAAATTCTATCTCAATAGTTGGTGAATGTTCCAGTAAGAATGAACCAAACAAGGATCCACAAAAGTTACCTTCAAATATAGAAATGAAAAACAGAATTGGTTTTGATAGGGACAAGGCTGGAAAGACCATGTATGTGGTCAATGTCAGTAATGATGAAAAATCAGAAGTGCATAAAAATCACGAGTCAAGAAAGACTTATAATACATCTGGTGCTGGTAAATTTGAAATGAGAAATGGAATTACAAATGAAAACCTAAAGGTTGATGGTCAACATAGTTTGATTAAGAAGGTTTTTGAGAAACCTCTTCACAAATCTAGTCAGTATAGAAGTTTCGGAGGCAAATATTCTTTCTATGGTTATTTCTAGTATTGTGGTGGATTCAGAAACATGGCAAATATGTGTTGGTTAAACCAACAAAATTACAACTATTCAACAAGTTTCTAAATACAAGGATTGAGGGGGATTCAATCCTTTCAAAATATAAAGTCTCCAAATAAATTTCAGAAGATATTTGAGAAGACTGGTGTGAAAGTTGAGGATAGGTTCCAACCACTGGAAACTATTTGTGAAAGATGTGATAGACCTGGACATCTTGCTAAGGGATGTCTTAGTGTGTTACCAGAGCAATAAAAGATTATTAATAATTCTCAAAAGCAAGGATTTTTTAAAGCTAAAAGGAATAGGTCTGGTAAGTCTGAAAAGAAAGAGTGCTTGGTTGTCTGGCCAGAACACATTGACGTGGCCAGGAAATTGGAGGAAGCACAACAGAAAGTGAAGGAAAAGGAAGAAGGAAAAGATCTTATTGTCGAAACTAATTTGAAAGCTACAAAAGGAGAACATCCATAGATTCTTGATAGTGGGTGTTCTTCTCATATGACAGGAGACTTAATGCTGATGAATAATGTGAAAGAATTCAAATAAGGAACCGTTACATTTGGAAATTATGAATCCCTGAGAATCAAAGGTGTTGGATCAACCATCAACGGAAAATAAAAAATGAAATCTAAGAAAACCTTATATGTTGATGGGTTGAAACATAATCTTATGAGTGTTTCACAACTCTGTGATGAGGGAAACAAATTTATATTCAGAAAATATGGGTTCATTGTGAAATGTGAAAATGATGGAAATATTGTTACAAGAGGCCAACATGAAAATGGAAACATCTTTCAAGTTAGTGAAGTAAAAAATTCTTGTTACATGGTCATGGTGGATGAAAATCAGTTATGGAATAAAAGGCCGGGACATATGTGTCTGAGAAACATGTTTAATTTATCAATGCGAGACAGTGTCTGAGATATGCCTGATTTATCAAGAAGAAGTGATCGGTGCTACACTATCTGTGAAAAAGGGAAGATTACAAACTCTTTTCATAAGAGAGCTAAAATTCGTTCAAAACAACCATTGTAACTTATAAATTATGATATATGTGACCAATGATCATGCAATAAAAAATGGAGATAAGTACTTCATTACATTCATTGATGACTTTACTCGCATTACTTTTGTTGTGTACATAAGACAAAAGTCTGTTTCTCTGAAAATGTTTAAGAGTTTCAGGAGGAAATCAGAATAGGAAAGTGAGTATTCAGTGAAGAAGTTGAGAACTAATAATGGTGGTGAGTATAAGAATGGATTTTTTTTAATTTACCTTAAGAAACATGGAATTCAGCATGAGTTCAGTTCACCATACACACCTCAACAAAATGGGGTTGCTGAAAGAAATAATCGAAGTCTGGTGGAAATGGGGAGAACTATGTTACTTGAACATAGTCTTTCTCATTATTATTGGTGGAAAGACATGAGCACTGCTATTTATATTCATAACAGATGCTTCTATAGGCCAAACTCAGATATGACTCCATATGAAATGTTCTATGGAAAAACTCTACGTCTGAAACATTTAAGAGTATTTGGGAGTCCATGCATTATAAATAAGAATGGTGAAACCTTGGAAAGTTTGAGAAAAGAGGAGATGAAGGAATTTTTCTTGGATATGCTCCAGAAGGAAGAGGATATAGATGTATCAATAAAGAAATAGGAAGAATTATTTATTCTTCAGATGTAAAATTTCTTGAAAATTTTGAGAAAGAAAAGCAGTCATATGTTGATGTGGAAGTTGAGCAGGATAGAGAAGCTTCTGTTAATGATTTTGATACTGCTACAGACTGTGTTAATCCTACTAGTGAAGAGGAATCCGACTTATAAATCTTGAGTGATGAAGATGAATTTTGAAAAACTCATCCTATGTTGAGGAAACAAGTGGAGGCTCAAAATATTTTTGGAGATAAACTTCAGAGGGTTCAAACATGAAGTACAATGAATGCTATATCACATACATATCTTTATTCTAAATTTGAACTGAATGATGTAAATGAATCATTTGAGCATCCAGAATGGGTTCATGCAATGAATAAAGAGCTTGATCAGATAGAGAAGAATGATACATGGGATCTTGTACCCAAGACGGACAACAAGAATAATATTGGTACAAAGTGGATTTTCCGAAACAAGATGAATGAAGATGGTAAAGTAATAAGAAACAAAGAAATATTGGTTTGAAAAGGGTATTCAAAAATTGAAGGTGTTGATTTTGATGAAACCTTTTCTCCGATGGAAAGATTATAAACAATCAGAATCTTTATTGTTATTACTGCACAATGAGGTTACAAAATCGTTCAAATAGATGTAAAATATGCATTCTTGAATGGTGACCTTGACGAGGAAGTTTACATTGATCAACCCTGTGGATTTGTTATTGGAAATGATGAATTTTATGTGTGCACATTGAAGAAGGATTTTTATGGGATAAAATAGGCTCTGAGAGCTTGGTATTCTAAATTAGATACTTTCTTAAAGAAGTTGAACTTTAAGAAATGGAGAGTGGACAGGAATCTCAACATCAAGGAATGTCAAGAGTTTTCACTGATCATTATTGTTTATGTTGATGATATTATATTTTATGGAAATGATGAAAGATCATGTGAAAAATTTTCTGAGGAGATGAATAAGTTATTTGAGACGTCCATGCTGGGATAGATGAAGTACTTTATTGGGGTACAAATTTCACAAAAGAAGAATAATGTTTTTATGTCTCAAGAAAAGTATGCTAAGGAACTTTTGAAGAAGTTTGACATGGAAAATTCAAAACCAATTTCCACACCAATTTTAGTGGGAACAAAGTTGTCTAAATGTGGAGAAGGCAAGGAAGTTGATCAAAAAGAGTTTCGAAAGCTGATTGGAAGTCTGATGTATTTGACTGCCTCAAGACCCGACATCCTCTATGCTATCACATTATGTGCAAGATTTCAGAGTACTCCTAAATAATCAAATTTGATTTCTGGAAAAATAATTCTCAGATATATCAAAGGCACAAAAAAATTTGGAATCAATTATGATGGATCAGGAAATATTGATCAATTCGGGTATTCTGATGCTGATTGGGTAGGAAATGATGATGATCAAAGATCCACATCTTGTGGAGTTTTCTTTCTGGGGAGAAGTTGTGTTAGTTGGCATACCAAGAAACATAATTCAGTAATAATTAGAACAACTGAAGCCAAGTATGTTGCTGCTACTCAAGATGAAACTCAACTAATGTGGATGAATACTCGGTTAGAAGATATACTTGTTAAAGTAAAGCTACCATTTCTCTTGGGTTGTGATAATCAGAGTGCAATCAATCTTACAAGAAATATGGTACAACATTATCGTTCAAAACACATTGATATAAAGTACCACTTCATTAAATAGAAAGTGTAAAAGAATGAATTAAGGCTAGAGTATGTTCCTACATCTAACCAAGTTGATGATATATTCACCAAACTATTACCGAAAGAACCATTTTCAAAATTGAGCTTGAACATGGGTGTCCAACCTCCTTATCATCAAGTTTAAGGTATGTGTTTCTGTCCCCACTCTCATCTTGCCTTTGGATAGTGTTTTCAAGGGGGATAATTATTTCAAAAATCTATCCTTATAGATGTATTCATAAAGGGGGAGTTGTGGGTAAGCTGTGAATCCAGCATGTATGTGTGTGAACTATTCTAACTGTTTGTTGGAGTGGTTGTAGGAAATAATATTTTTTTGTATTCCAGGAATGTTGAAGAAGTGAATAATGTTGAAGTAGAAGCTTGAAAGTTGTTCTGAAAGATGTTCTGAAGAAGGCTAAAGAGATATGATCATGGTATTTCATAGTCACTTCCTTTAGACATCATGGTTTTGGGTGTCAATAATTCTTGTTTCCAACAATGAGTTAGATCACGTAGTCTTAGAATTTTTGATAAGTAATCCATTGCATAAGGATAAAAAGTTCAGTGATTTATGAATCTTGGTTGACAACAAAATCCAAAGGGGGATATTGTTGGGACCAAGTTGGATACAGAAGGCAGTTTGAAGAGTTAACCTTTGCAGAGTGTTGTATTTTGTTGTCAAAGAAGATAAATCAATTCACTTTGTAAAAATACCATAAACCAGACGATGCTTTTCTAATATGTATTTTAAAAATATCATAAGTTATGAGAACTTTTTATGCAAGTCTTATGAAGGATTGAGAGAGTAAAGAAGTGTTTTTGGCAAAGTAAAGAAAGGGACGTGCAAGTCAAAAGTGGCGCACAAGTCAAAAGTGGCGCGCAAGTCAAAAGTGGTGCACAAGTATTGACATGCAAGTAGTGGAATGCAAGTGTATGTTGTGTGCAAGTCATATTCCAACATAATCATAACAAAATATTACAAAGGAAATAAAGTGTCACACTAGTGATGGAAGGGTGCGCAAGTGATGGAGCAGCACAAAAGTGATGGAGCAGCGCGCAAGTATTGGCACACAAGTGTATGTGGCACACAAGTCACCAAAATGCCTATAAATAGATGACTTGCCTCCTCATTTTTTATGAGTTCAACAATTAAGAGAAAATTTGAGGTCTGACCACGCAAGTAGTATAGGGTTCTCTAATCACGCAAGTAGCAAAGGGCGGAACGCAAGCTGAAGTGGCATGCAAGCTGGGGGTTATTTATAAGGTGTGTATGTAGGGTGTCGCGCAAGCTTTTCCACAGCAGTTTTGGCACGCAAGTTTCCAGAGGTGCGCAATCTGGGAGGTGATTTCAAGAAGTGGCCTATGTATAAGCCAAAGATGGCGCGCATGTTTTGAGTTGTGCTCAAAGGTGGCACACAAGTATTGAGTAGGCGCGAAAACAGGTGGCAAACAAGCAGTGAGGTGCACAAGTAGGAGGTGCTCAAGTAGGAAGGCATGAAATCAGGAAGTCGTGCACAAGTTTTTCGCACCAGGAGGTTTCTACCAGCTTCTGGGTAGGAAAGTGAAGACTTGTTTTGAAATAATTGATTTTTGAAATCTCATGAAGAAGCACAGAATTATTACATTACCCTATTTTTGCTAAGAGGGATAACACACACTATTGGATTGTTTTCAAAGTGCTACACGAGTGTAAGGGTATATCCTACTCATTGTATTCCACATCAAAGGACTTTTTTCTAGTGGATTGTGTGGTATTGGATTTTTTTCGTACCATACGAAGGATGTAGCTACTCTTGTTGAGTAGTGAACCTTGTAAATATTTTGTTCCTTTGGTTATGTGTGTTCAGCAGGGAAGAAACTCTTTAACAGTAGGTGAAGGTTGTTTCAAAAACAGGAAACATAAAAAGTAAAATATATCACTGATTCACCCCCTCCCCCTCTCAGTGATACTTGGATCCTGATTGGGAACTTCAAGATATGCACTCATCCTAAATATCCATAGTTACCTTCTAAATTACTAGTTCCTGGAATATGTCAATTTTTCAATTGAAAAAATATCCTCCCGGGGTGTATATATCACAAAAGGAACAAATCCTATTGCCTGTATCAGGTACCACAACCTATGTGACCCAAATCTGAAGTCTCACACCTATGAATCAATGCCTCACTAATATGTTTAATCCTTATATGATTTTAATACACTCTAATAACAAGTCTTGAAGGAGTATTAAGACATATTCTATGTAGTTTGAGTCGAGCTTAAATGGATTTGGGCATACTGGGTGTGCTAAAACTATGTAGATTTTATGACTGAGTTTTAAAATTTCAGTATTTATGAGTCCATTTGAGTGGTGAAGAACATTGTTTACAAGAAACCATAAATAATTCCTTAAATACTGAGTTCATGTATCCCTCATATAAATTATTTCCATAAAAAACATGGTGAATTTGGTATTCTCTTTTAAGAAGTTTACAAATTATTTGAATCCCCTATACATGGAAAAATGTATAATGAGTTTATCCCATTAAAGGTGACATGGGATGGTGCTGAAAGGATTCCCTCCTTAGACCATGATCTATTGAAGATGGCTTTGAAAATTAAGATAGAAGACCCCCATAAAAGGGGAAACGTTAATTCTAAAGCATGAATGAAGAACTTCCTCGAGCTAGAAAGAGATGATCCTATATTTTAGTTCCCAATGGGATTCCATGAATTATAAAACCAGATAATTCCATGAATATTATGGCTTACATCAGAGAAAATCTAGTATCACTAATGAGGTGATAAAGTGAAGTTTTAGGTTTCTATAAGGACACGCCTGGATGGATTTATTATAATGTGGCTAAGCAGCTACCTACTTCCAATTTAGGAATCCAATGGTGGTGCGAGACCATGTACATTTGTTATAGCATCCAAAATAGTAGAAGAGAGCCAGATAGGGTTGGATTCTTCTGATCTAGAAAAGATCTATTGGTGTTTATTTCATGTATACACCCGGAAGGGCCAATTCCAAATTTTAGGGCCTTTTAAAGTGATTTGTAGATGTATATTATCACACATAATTTTTTATACTATTATTATAAATGTTCAGTTTCTAGAATTCTGATTTCTCTTATTCATTTAGGTTGATTTAATTATCTAGACTTTATCCTTGAATGGTGATTAATCCCTAAGGGTTTTGAACATATCGAGAGAGTTAAAAATATTCCCATATGTTGATACACCTACTATAATGTTCACTAACAATAGAAAAGATGATTACAATCTGAGGTCTTATATAATTTCATCTATAGACAACATATTAGAGACATTTATTGACAACAATATTGTATGTGATGTCTCTTCTCTATATATATTTATCCTCAAATTCATGTGTTTTTAACAACCAATTTTTTCTCCCCCCACACACTTCACTTGAGAAACACCTGATGGCATCTCAGTAATTTTGGATCCTGATGGACTTGGAGGTATCCTAAATATCAATTAAGCTATCTCCATTGGGTTCATCGATCATATAGGAATATAGGTATTCCAGTGCTTTTATATCTTCATACCCTCAAGTGGCATTAACAAAAAAAATTTCTAATGTCATGACTATGATGAGTTCTGGTTGTGGAAAGCATCGAATGAAGGTTCAGCCCTAGGGTAAAAATTTTGAAGATTCAAAGTCTTCAAAGTGTTCTCAGGAAAGGGCCTTGTATCACGTTAGTGTTGAGACCACATCTCCTCATACAATGAGATCTATTCTTCACTACTAAGAGGAGACTCGATTTCCAGTCTTCTAGGGTCTTGTGAGAGATGAGAGTTATGAAGGGGCTTAAAATTCAAAAGATTTCGGGCCCTCCTCACTATTTCCTTCATTAACATCAGAGTATGTATGACCATTGGACAGTCAATCCTAGCCGGGCCTACCTTGTGACCTCAAATATGTGTGTTTATTCCTCCGTAATAGCATTCATATCTTAAATATTTGAGATAGTATATTTACCTCTTATATTCACCCCAACATCAATTTTACTATGTTGGGGAAATATATTCATGATTTAGAGATGATGATATATGTGATCGATGATAATATCACATCTAGGAAGTGGGTATCCGATACGCTCAACTGAGTTACTATTAAAGAGATATCTAGTCATTTTAAATAGGAATGGGATGACTAGGTCGACCTTAGTGATATATATATATATATATATATATATATATATTACATTTTATTTTACTCCCTCGTCCACCATCATTAAAATTTAGTGAATTAATCATGAATTTGGAATGAGTAGAAGAAGAATCACCAAGGGTGGTTCCCATGTCATCGAAATATGGGCCCACGAGCACCTCCATCAGAGTGGGGATTGAGTCTTCTAATTTCTGAAAACTAAATTTAGGTTAGAGGCTGATGGTGATGAAGATGGAAGGAGGGTATTCTCAAATACAACCAATAGAACCCATAATTGAGAGGACCGGCATGGCCCCCTCTCTATCTCAATAAAATAAATTAAATTGGGTGAAGACGTTAGTGAGTTGTATGTGGCATGATCCACCATTTCTCTATCACTTAATATCAAGAATTTCTATGTATTAACATTTGACCATTATTTCCTTTTATAGGATCTTATTACCATTACTTCGTTAAGAGGTTTAACATTGATCCTTTAAGGACCAAGGGGGATATCTCATATGAAGCATAGATTCATGCCAATGAATCCGAACCTTAGACAGATGAAGTGAAGAGATATGAATCTGCATCCACTCATGTTACTATAGAGAGAGAGGAGGGGCCTAGTAATGTGAGATGCATATCATACGATGTCATGAATCAGTTTCTGACTATATTTCATCCTGACATTTCATATTCATATCCTACATTGGAGAACCATTCAATAATCAATTTTGTCGTTGTTTCCATTATGGAATGGGATGACAGGGGCCTCAAATTGTCCGATGAAGGTTTCAGTGTTGATCCTAATTCTATAGGGTTTAAAGAGGTCATGCCTATCGAGGAACCTATGGGAGAAATCAATGGTAAAGCCAATTTGTGTCCTAATCCACTCATCTCGGATACCCCTACTAGTGAGGGTGGTGCGAGTTGTGAGGGATTATATAATGAACTAATGTATGAACTAGTAGATCTTGATGAAATTTTGAAAAAAGATAATATCCTCACAAATTTGGGGGAGTTTCAAGACTTTGATATTTTATTGGATGGACATGAGTTTTATCTTTCTTTCATTTTCAAAGGAAATCAACCTACTTATATTTCATGTCTTACATCAAAGCTTGAATTTTGAAGCTTTTTATATAGAAAACATTTCTAAGTATATTCATGACCAAGGCATCCAAGTTCATTCTACTCCCATTACTAAAGGAGTAATAACTGAGGTCCTCAAAGTGGGAGATTCCTGAGATCCCTCCATCCTAGTTTCTGAATAAAATCAAGGGGACATCCCTTTTCAAGATACCCCTAGTTATAACATCGATATAGGAGATATAATATAGGAATCAATTCCAAATATTAAACTAATAATATGAGATTATTTCCAAAAGGTTTTTTGTTTCGCTACCTTTACTATCTTTTAACTCTGTTATGTTAATGAATGTAATTCTTCTATTTTACAATGCCTATGAATTCGATGTCTTGTACTAAGAGGGAGCTTCCATTCCAATTCTTCCAACATTGGAAAGTAGATTTGACACAGTATCAGAGGG
Source organism: Viscum album (assembly GCA_963277665.1). Lineage (NCBI taxonomy): Eukaryota > Viridiplantae > Streptophyta > Magnoliopsida > Santalales > Viscaceae > Viscum > Viscum album. The sequence goes on from OY728127.1 coordinate 1,961,226,442, forward strand.
AGAAGAGATGGATTCCTTGTTAAGTATGCTAATTGCAAAATAAATTTATCCCTTAGAAACTGATTCTGAGTCAAACATGAATAAAAAATATTCCATTCACACCACATATCGTATTATCTAATAAGGCATCTATAATATAATCTCTAAGCCACCTATTTAATACCTTCCCTCAAAACATCTCCAACATCCGCTCAGGTTTGGAATGCTGAGATATGGAGGATCTGATTACCACATGATCTATCATGTTGTGAAGTCGATCATTCTACATAAATAGGATTAGAAAATATCACATCAAGCCGAGGTATAACTATAATTCTAGTTTGAAAGTCTCAAAGCTATAGTATCCTAAGTTGAGATCATCCATGCTATGGAGGTAGAGGAGTATCAACATATCATTGATGATAAATATCTCCATATTTTTCACCTTCAAGAAGAATTAAATTCCCTCAAGTAAGAGATAGTTGAACTCCACTGATCCTTGATGAAGACCTTGGTACGTAGAAGATACATGTTATTGTAGAGAAGGAGAAGATCCATGATACTGAGAAGGATATTTTGACACAATTGGTCGGGTTTTAAAAAAATAGTATACAACACATGGCCAACTTTCCAACAACTCAAATCCTATATTGAGGAGTATTTGTAAAACCTGGTGGAAAGGCTCCAACATGTGTATGCTTTTCCCCCCTTTTAGAATATGAATTAGAAGGATTTTATTTTATCATCTATTAATGCATTCCCATATTCATTATAATAATAATATAATATTGAAAAAGACCCAATTTATTTAATCCCATCATGTTATAATTGTAGAAATATTTTTTACGTAATTCTATAATCATTTCATATGTATTTGGACCTAGTGAGTGTAGTTATATTTTTTTGGTTTATATGGAAGACCTAAAAAACATTGAAACATTTTTTGTGTCATTGCCAAATTTTTTTCTAATTATGATATGAAGAAGACATAGAGGAGGTCCCACTTGGGGATGAATGTGTTTTTGGTTGAGAAACCCTTTTTAGTGACTTTATGCAAAGCCAACTAGATCATATTACTGTATAGTAAACCAACAACATCCTCTGAATGATATGATCTTTTGGTGGGAGATTTATGTAAGGAAGAATTAGGAATATCACTGTGTAATTTGAAAAATGTGTCCCCATGATACTGAAATTGTATTTTTTATGTCCAAAAAACGATTATGGAGATTCATATTTATTATGAATACAAAGGGAATGTGTATGATAATGAAGGGAACATCTGCGTTAGCACTTTCCATGAATAGGGAAGTCACTTTTATAAAAATTTGGTATGTACTGATGAGGGGACTTTTTTCAATCATAATATTGAAAGGGAGGGGTATTTGAATAATCCCATAACCTCCAACGTAGATCGGGGTTTTGTCCATGAATTGAGAGACACACATGTTTTGGTTGTTGTGGTAGAGGATCCTAGAATCAAGGATCTAGGCGTCACTATGTGTATTTATGGAATGTATATCAAGTATTATGTTGTTCTTTGGGGTGATGTGGTAGATGAATGAAACCTAGAGAAAGGCTCCTCCTTGTTGAGGTTTGAAAAATAATGTAGTTTAATGTCACACGACTAGAACATTCTCCATGAAATTTAAAGTCATATAGAAAGTAAGTAGAGGGATACAATTCAATTTCATTTATCTTTGACCAAATGATTAGTATTTTTCCATTCCATGGTGATCTGACTGAGAATCTTCCACCATCATTAATTATGAAGGGAGAGGTTTTAAACTGTAATCTATCGGTTTCCATATCCAAAAGGTGATATAGAAAAAATATATAATGAATAACCATGGTTCACATTCAAATTTTGGGTTATAGAATAATGTATTTGAAGCTTATGAAGATATAAGAGGTCACTCGTGGGGATGAATGTGTCACTGGTTTACAAACCATTTTTGTGTGTGACTTTATGTAAATCCAACTGGGGCATGTTACTTCATATCAACTGAAAATATCCTCTGAGTGAAAAGACCTTTTGGTGGGAAACATTATGAAAATCCAAATGAAGTGTATTACTGCATAGTTAGACAATAGATTCCTTAATAAAATGAAATTCATTTTCCTATATCCTAAGAAAGTTTATGGAGATTTGGATTTCCCCAAACACGGAGTTTAGATTTTTTAAGTAGAATTCATGAGTTAAATAAGGGTAATTTCATTTCAAATCAATTAATAATGGATAGGAATTTTTTCTTTTCTGGTAAGACCCATATGAAAGGAAGATGAATATTTTTCATTATAGTTAGGCCCAAAATATAGGATCCTATAATCGCTATGTATCTCATCAAAGAAAGAATAAATCCATATGTAGTTTAAGAATTTAATTCCCCACACTGATCAAATTATTGTGTGGAGAAGGTGATTTTTCATTATTATGGTGGGCCAATGAAATAGGATTTTGGAATCACTAAATGTATCATCAATGGTAGAATCAAGACATACATATTTTTTTGAAACCATGTAGTCTGAATTCTTACTTCCAGGACATACTATGAAATTTAATGTCATGAAATGAGGAAAATTGATCATTTTAACATTGAATATTTGAGAATTTTTCCATACAATTTATTATTGTGTGGTAAAGATGAGTCATGCAGTTCAATTTCATTCAAGAAGGATGATATTGTGCCTTGTAGTTTTAAGTTGTATGACTAGGACCACAATATTTTAAAAATGATGGGTAATATGAGGCCTACTGGGCCACGGATGTTCCATCATACTACGTATCTAAGGGAGGATATTTTAAACAAAGATCTAGAGAGTTATCAGATTAGGATAAGTGACATGGGGAAAGAATGCATGGAATGGTTAAGGACCATGTTCAAATAGTGGGTTCTATCATGATATTATTGGGGATTATAGAGATTTAAGGGGCTTATCTCAATGAATAACATCCCACTAGTTGAAAAACTATTTTGAATGGCAACTTCATGCAAATAAAACTGGGGTGTATTATTTCATAGTCAAACAATGACATCATATGAATGACACGACCATTTTGTTTGGATACTTCAAAAGAATATAACTAGAGAATATTATTGTATAGTCATACATAATCATCCTCAGGTATCCGAAATTCCATTTTCGATAGATAAAGGAAGATTATGAATATTCTAAATTTCCCAAGATTAGGAGTATGGCGTGTCGAATGAATATATCTGATAAAAAAAGAAGCATTTGGACTAAATTTTTCCATAGAGTGTGGATTCCCCTGTATAGATCTTACTCATATGTAGGAGGGAAAATATCTATTTCTTGTATGTACTCTTGAATGAGGGAATCAAAATTAAGATATCATACATAGATATTTGTTTTTATATAGGAGAGGGGTAATTTTTATTTACCCCATGGTTGGGCCTAGGACATGAGGTCTAGGTTTCACTACATATCCCACTAAATGAAAATAAATACACACACAATTCCTGAAAAGGTGGGGTGTTGGGAGAACATCACTAAGGATTTTGATCCCCTCAAGTATGGACTAAAATGTTACATTGTTTAACATATTGAAACAAGGATATTAACAATGTGGTTCTACATAATACATTAAGGAAATTTTGGTATTACATTTAAGGTCCTGAAACGAGGACCACATTAACCCTATCATGAATAGAAATTCCTTGGTCAATCATTTAATCCTTTGATAAATATCATAATCCCATGTGAGCTATGATCAATGTGAGAAAAAAGAGGTATTAAAGTTTTCTTTTACCACAAAAAAAATGATCATAGAAAATGACATGATATTTTTGATCTTGTGTCGGATGGTCTAAGATATAGGGTCTAAGAATTGCTACATATCTCATTGAAATGTGAATCAGTCCATACATATTTCTAAAAATCCTTAAAATTTAATTAGAGGAATTATAATTATGTTGTTTAACAGCATGTGGTATGGAAAAAGGTGATTCTATGTGAAAAATTGATATTGATGCCGAACCCAGGACTAGAGATCTGGGTGTCACTACTTATCTTGTAATGACAGGAATCAAGCCACACATAGTAATTGAATTTGTTCTCCACATTATTTGGATTTAGATGTGGGGAAAAGGGTATTTTTTTTAATGATGTTTGGGCACAATAAATTAGGTATGGGAATCACTATGTATCCAATATAAATGAGAATCAAGCCATACATAGTTTTGAATCGAGGTGTGGTAGGAGAACAACACTAAGAGTTGTGATCCATTTAAGCATGGATAAAAATTATATGTATTTTTACATCCTAAAACATGGAGGTAAACCATGCAATTTTATGTTATTTGGAAAAGAAAATTTTGATATATTTTAACACCCTGTGTCTTGGATGTTGGGATATATAGTTTAATGTCTTACAAATCATACTTTGGTGTCTAGTAGTTTTAGGTCATATGACTAGGACTATTCAGTGTTCCTTTTAAGGATGTGTGTATAAGACCATGATGCTATATAGTTTTATGTCATGCTACTAGGGTGAAGGGAATAATACAGTTTAGAATCATATAGTGAAGACATTGTTGTTGTTTATTTTTATGTCATGTGACAAGGATGAGGGACCATGTAGTTTTAAATCATGTGATGAGGGCATTTATGTCGTACATTTTAGCATCATGTGGAAAGTATGTTGGTGTACTATAGTTTTAAATCATATGAGAAGGATGAGGGACCATGTAGTTTTACATCATGTGGGGATGATATGTATGTCGTACAATTTATCATCCTGGAACTAGGATAAAGATGCTATGCAATTTAATATCATGCTTCATGAACTTGTGGCTTCTATATCAGAAAAATTATTTATTAATAAATGTTAAATAGGTAAGGGCTATTAAATTCTCTCCATCCACTGAAATAAAATAATACTATCCATTAGAGTGAACCATATTTATGTAATATGGCCCCACATAACTTCGCTCAATATTTGGAGGTTTCTTCCTTTGTATAATATGAGTCCTGAGGAGCAGTACCAATTCTCCTTAGTGGAAGGAGAAGAGGTATATTTTCCTATTAAAATCATTTTCTATCTGATTTTAGTGAACTTCCATGTGATTTAAGGTACATAGTATTTTATCATCGATTCAATCTAATTCATAAATATGTTTTTGGAATTTCTTATATGTGGATAGTTGATCACATATGGAAATATAGGGTGAGCGAAATTGGTATTCTATGGGTAAGGCTTCTTATGTCATGTATACTAGGGAATATTGGGTTTCTCATGTGGTGTTCTAGGTTATATTCTAGTAATCACATTAGAAATACATGATTTTGTTAGGCCAATACTTTTTATCCTTATCCACTGTCTTCTAGTGTATGTTTGATTGGGTCAGGTTGAAGGCCTCAGTAAGTCCATTAATCGTTTCATAATAGCTAGATGAATGGCTGGATTTGATATTTTACTCTTGATATAGCTTCTCCAACACAGAATAATAGAAATTGGTGCCATTTTAATATCTATATTGTATGAGGTACACAAAATATAGTAATGATGTTGGATTTAAAAAAGCTGATAATGCTTTTAGTCCTAACTACATTGAGGTGTATTTCCTCATCCCACATAGAGAAGAAGTCAGCAGTAGTAAGGATGTACTTGAACTACTTAACCACTATTGGGGGATACATCCCTACAACATCTATTCCCCATATTAATATTGAACACTATTATTTTTATCTGTGAAAAAATACAAGGGTTTATGGAAGAATATGGCATAAAGATAAAAGGATTGAAATTTCATGGTGAATTTTGTGAAATCATGCATCATTAATGGCCCAGAGTATCCTAGGCACTGGGTTTGATGGGAAATCCTAAACAATGATTGGTGGGCATCAAAGTCTTCCATTTTTAATTCTTTAATGATCGTTAAAGTCTCTTCTTGATCAATGCATCTAATAATGACTCTATTTAATCCTCCTTTTTAAAGGATCTTCTGGTGATTTCGGCCATCATTGAGAGTAATGTTGGAAATTCATCATCTGCTTTTCTCTTTTCTAGATTTTTCTGATAAGATCACTACATTTTAAAGGTAGTCTAGAATGATAATCGTCCAACCTATTGTTGGACCTTTGGGTTTAGGGAAGGATTTAATCTTGTTGATTCCCACCATGTCGACATTAGAAATGGTGACATTAATCAGTGATGTGCAATACTAATGACTATTTTATCCTAATATGGATCTTTCAAAGTCATGGATTCATTTTTTAATGAATCTTATTTGCTTTTTATTGATCATTAAATGTGAGTCAATGTTGGATAAAAGGTAAATTCTTCCATTAACCCTCATAAATAGTCATGAATATGGATTAAATTTTCTTTTAGATGGCATAATCCCTATTCATCATCTTGATTACCAACATTGAATAACCTTTCACTTTCTACCAGTCCACTGGTATTTGAGGTTCCAGTTCTATCCCTATGATGAGGGTCAGATACTCCACCATGTTTTTTTGTGAAACCTTCTGATAATAAGGAGTAACACAGGACTACCTCTACATGATATATGAGCATGACTCCCAACCTGACATTGCTGATCTCTGGGTCATCCATTCTTTTACATGTTGGAATTCTGAATGTGATTTAAAAATACATTTCCCATATATATGGTTCATCTTTAATAGAGAATATATCTTTATTGGGTGATTCATTATTCGATGATTATATTTCTTTAGGTGGATTTCTATAATGATTTTTTCCAAACACTATATAGTCACTGATTTTTGAACCAAAAACTGAATGTAAAATTTCTATAAGATCGCGACTCACCATCCTAAATGTCCTATCAACATAGGATGGATGAGGATTTATTTTATTGGGTTTTTTCATTGGACCAAACAGACCTCATGGTGCGGCAAGTAGTGCCTCATCTTCTGAACAGAGAAGATTAATGCTAGGAAGTTCATTAGGATATTTGAATAACGAGTCTTAGTGTCAAGAATAGTTAATCTAATATAATAAACGATGTTTTCATTACTGAAATCAATATTTTTTGTGATAAAATCACCCATTGATTTTTCCAGGGATTTCATATACAAATTAAGTGGTTCACCTTCAACTAGAGGTATTCGCATTGTTGGATTTAAGAGATATTTGTTGAGATTGTCGATTGCTTCCTGATAGTTATTGGTCCACTGATATGTGACACCCTTTTTAAAAAAAGGTTATGGGAAAACATTTACCTATGTGCTTTTCTATAATGAAAAAAAATATAATAAATGGGTCCTCGAAATACTCTCAAAACTTTAAGGTTTCGAGGAGGTGACATATTAAGGATATCCTTATTCTTCATAGGGTTTACTTCAATGCCTCTATGGTGTATGATAAAGCTGAGGTACATTCCTAAAGTCACCCATAAATCAAATATCAATGGATTCATCTCTAGGATATGATTCTATAGTTTATTGAAGGTGGTATCAATATTATCCAACTCATTATAATGTTATGGAGAGTTTACCGCAAAATCCTTGATGCAACATTCAATGCATTTACCCATTAAGGGTTTGAAGATGCTACGTATTGAGTATTGGTATGTGGCATCAACATTCTTAATGAATAAATGGCATTAACCAATTGCAGAACAATCTCTAGGGGGACCTGATGGTGGAGACTTATTCATCTTCTAGTGATATTCATATTTTGTTATACCCTAAATAACCATATATGAAATAAGGGGCCTAATATTAGGTTGTAGAATTAATTAATAGTTCCATGATTGGGATTAGGAAGTTCGCATTTTCAATGTTCTATATGAGATATTTGAAGTCGATGTAGACTCTAACTTTCCCACTTTTCTTCTTTACCGAGACTATGTTGGATTGAAATTTTAGATAATAAACTTCTTGAATTAAATTGGATCTAATAATCTTGTCAAATTCAACATCAATTTTAGTGGACTGAGTCAGATGTGTCCTGGCTACCTGTTTGTAGCTCTGATAGTCTTCTGTTAAGCCCAGGTGATGAGTGTCTACTATAGGATCAAGACCTAGAATTTATTTTTAATTCTATGAAAACACATCCCCACAAGGATTCATAAAGGGTTATATACCTTTTTTTCTTTGGAAGACATGTTCTCCTAGATAAATGTGTCTTGTGGGTCCTCCGTTGTACCCAGATCAACTTATTTGGTCTCATAAATGGTGGTAGAGACACCTTCCTCAAATATTGGAGGAGAATACTCAAGTTCCTCCTCCTCCTATTCTTCCTCATAGTATTCATATTCCACCTATTACTTGTCTTGTGGGGAATTCAGTGATAAATAAAATTTCTCCGAGTTACGAGAGGAGTCAATATTTTGGCATACATGAGGTGAAGAAACTTATTCCAAGCTAGTTAATGATGTTGGGTCTCTATGAAGTTCTATAGGGGAGACAAGAGGTAGATAATTAGTATCTTTACTATCTCTTTGTGACATGATAAATCCTTAATATTAAACCAATTAATCAAAGTGTCATTCAAGATTAGGTGATGGGATGATAATGTTTTCATCCGAATTACTTCTACATCCTGGAGAGTTGATGGATTCATCAGTGCTATTAGGCATAGTGGTCGCAATTGATATCCTCTATGTCTCTAAATATATGCTGGAATTTGGTCCCATTCCTTTAATATGATTAATTTTAATCACATACTATTCACTTAGATACATGAAGGGATTGAATGAGGTCATTTATATACCATTCGAGGCATTGATTCAAGAAACTTCATCAATCATAGACTACTTCTCTTCCCTCTAGAAGAATATTTCATTGATTTATTTCTATTTACAAAATTATAATGGAATTTTATAACTATAAAATTCCCCAATTTTACCATTAATGTAGTACATAAGACATTAGTGGGAATATGAGGTTATTTCTACATGATGGTGTAACCAAGGCCTTCCCAGCAGAACATTGAATTCATTATGTTTCCAAAAAACTAGAAATTAATATTCAAATATGAGTACCAAAAATTAGGTTCTGAGCCTGATTATACTATGGGGATTTTTATCACTCTTTTTTAATCCTATAGTATTAGAGCTATGGGGGAAAAGTGGGTCTCACTGTAACCCATCAAACGAATTGTTTAGATTAAAATTAGGTCGAATCTGAATCCATTTTCAATGAAAGAACATAGAATATCAATATTTTTATCCTACAAGAAACACAAAAGGTTCTGATGTGTCCTTGTATAATAGTTTCTTGGTATTATTCCATTAAAGATATGATTGTGTTTCATTTTTTGGGATCAATCTCTTTACAATATACTTTAATAGTTTAAACCTCATATTCAATCTCATTAGGGATCAACAAAGCCTCTATGAGCACTTCACAGGGTTCTTTCGACAAACTGAGATTATATAGAATCCACATAATGGATGGAACCTGTCCAAATTGTTTTATAATATCATACTTATAAGATAGGGGTGTATGTCATCCTAAGTGAGGATACTATTTTGGTGGAACTCAAGGAACCAATGTACTTGATGTAGATAGATCAACCCTTCAAATAGGAGTTGAAGTAATTCTAGTATTTTGGGGGTAAGTCTAAGTAGGTCCACCTACTCACCTAGGTTGATCAGGAAGTAGCACCCCTAGATGATATTTTAAGATAATTTCATTAAATAGACTCATGGCATTGGTGTGAAAGTTTCCTCCACATTCTATTACCACTAGTGTTCTCTCCCACGAGTTTCAGCGGCATAGATAGTATGAGAAGGGACATCGATGGAGTGTTGATTTATGTTACAATCACATATTCCCCTTTATCCTTAGCTTTGGTGGCCACTTACTCAAATTCCACAATTTGATGTATGGAATTTAGGTTCATTTCTATATTCATAATCATAGAAAGGATCCATTTAGAGAATTATATTAATGTAACTAGATATTAACTCTTTTTCTGATGAGGATTTTGTTTGGAAGTCTGACTATGAGGGTACCATTTGGAAGGGCCGAATCTATTCTCTTAGGACTGTAGGAATGTTGTACGAGAGAGTAAAACACAAATTTTTCTTTGGTACATTCTTATCATCTTGTGTCGTTTCCCTCCCATGTGAATAAGTTTTTTTTAGAATAATAGACTTGAATTTAGAAGGTTGTGGTGCAAATTAAGTTGGTCGTGTTGTAAAAGAAGCAACAGGGGGAATGGATGGTTGTTTCTACTGTGATTGGAGAATAACATGAGTTTGGTTGATTCTGTTTATGACCATCCAATCATTGAAATTCTAAACACCTTTACTATTATGTTTCTTCCATTAACTACCCTTCTAGATTAGTGGAAGAAACGCACGCTACATGCGTGGGTGGTTTTCCCAGCTCCACATTCCCTAAGTCCACCATTTTTTCAAGATGTATTTGAAAACAAAGAATTGACAGATGGTGTGCCCCAATGTTTGGTGGAAGTGGAAATAGTTTTTGAGATCTTCAATAAAACCATGGTAAATCCTATTGGACTTTGATAACTTGATCAAGTTGTTCTCTAGAGCCGAGATGAAGTGTCCATAGACTTTTTCATCTCATAATGAATAATTTTTTTCTTCATCTCCAAAAAATATTTTCACCTTTTCTCCACTTTCTCATCCAAATATGGTTGGTGTAGTTAGGAAAACTCATGTGGATGATTCAAAAGATATGTCGTCTTATTTGGAGTTACAATGGGTGTAGGATCTAGATTAAGATTAATAGTAATATCACATTCTTTCCCTTTTTCCTTCCTTTGAGTTGATGGAACTACTCAGGCTTAGCCATTGTTCTTGATATGGAGTCTTCCAATCATTGAAAATTTGGGGGAATATCCTAAAACTCTACTATATATTTAAAAGTGAAGAGCAATGTTTGTAACTCATCATGAAGATTCTCTATGTATATGGATAACAAATATTATTGAGGATGTTATAGGCATATGGAGTATGTTAAACCCTTACATCAAGTAATGAAATATAAGACCCTTTCAATATCCCAGTATGTTTAGTTTGAGATATCGAGGATTTTTTACTTATACAATGATGGTCGGAATTGGAAAAGAAGATTTTGGAGAATATCTTCCCATCCTACAATTGACCGTTCTTAAAAACTAGTGTACCTCATAGGTTATTGTCCTCGTAGTGTTCACACGAAGTACCTGAGTTTCACTGCATCTTCTAATGCAGGGGTTCCCATCATGGGATCAGAGTGGAAAACAAAATATGTCCAAATATTCTCTAGGCCCCACAATCCATTGAAAATTGGAAATGTAGGGTTCCCCAAATTTTGGAAGGGGAGGGGATAGATCAACCCATTTGGGGTAAGGATTATTTTCCGGTTGTACTAGCACACATTGCTCCTCCATAGCTTCAAATTGAGCTGTTAGTGACTCAATTGTATTAATGATCCCTTGAGGAATGTATTATTGAGTTATATCTTGAACAAGGGTAGAAAAAGGTAACTCCAATTGTGGGGTCTCTATTGGTATCTCTCATGGGTAACCTATAGTGACAGGTCTGTGAGGATGTGCATGGCCTTGTTATGGTTGTGTACCAAATAGAGGGAACTCCCAATATATTGCTATGGGATTCAAATATATATTTTTTCTAAACCCCACATTGAGTGTATGTTGCTGCTCCATTTCAACTATGGGTATGATTCCTCTTTGTTGTGGTACTCTAGTCGGGAGTGAGTGATACATTTCTACTTGTAGAACATATCAAGTAGGGATGATGCCTCAGAGTAGTTCTACATTGAGTTTTCTTAACTTCTTCATTTCTTCCTCCTACTGAGTGAACCATTCCTCCAGTGTGAGGATTTTAACCTCTTTAAGAGGTGGGTTTGGTACTTTATTTCCTTTACCCTTTTCCATATTCGATGCTCGTCGATGAGAAGGAATTGGAATATTCAAAATATTTCCTAAATTCATTGTGAGCCTCTAGTTCCATATATGCACACCTCCTTCAATCATTTCAGTGCAGACTATATTATGAACTGAAACTATCTTCTCCCACTTTTCTATATTGCCCCCATTTTATTTAGTTTATATAGGGGCGGTGTTAAAACATTCACCGATGCATATAAGATTTCATGCATTTCATATAATTCTTTGAGATATTTCCTTTTCTTGTATCCAGCATGATGCCCCATCCTTCCTTTTGTTGGTCCTCAGGGGGATGTCTGATGATGGGTGATCCGAAGGGAATATTCTAACAACTTTTTTAATGTTCATTCCATGTGAGGAGACTGGTTCATATGATAGGATGAGTTGGGAAGATATATTTTTTGTGATCCCCATAAATGATAGAAGACTAAATTCCCTTAAATAAGTTGTTTTTGAGGTAATAAATATCCTAACCCTACGAGCTGGGATTATTATTTTTCTATCTTCAAAACCTTTTGAGACTGTTTTTCAAACGATGAAAGATGTAACAAAAAAGACCCCATCATTATGGACTAGGGTTTCTCATGGATGGTTTTTCTTGAGCACACCTTCTATCCTGGACAGATTCTGGTTTTTGAAGCTAGCCTCACGCCATGACATTTCATGATGTCACCTTTGGAAAGATTTTCTAATTTTGGAATGAAGTAAAGTGAGACACCCCTTTCTCACCCCATACTTTGATCTGATTTTTTTTTGAATTTAATATCTACTAACACAAATATTTTCAATAATTGGGACATGTGTATTGAAGGGATCCTTGCTATTTCCCCCAATTTTTGGTGACCTATAGCTAGAAGGGAATCTGAGTCAATTTGTCAGTGTATCCCTTCTATTACCAAGATGTGGCTTTGATACTCTTCTTAGTGAAATAATTTTTTATTTTAAGTGACAAAGAGTATTACATACATTTATGTGGATGTCATGAACAAAATTTTCTAGAAACACCTCTGCAATATCATATTGGTGAGTGAATAAAGGCCAAAATATGACTAGAATATTTCCCTAGTCCAAATATCCAATCATGTTCAATATGTATTCTACATATTTTTCATAAGGCTCCTCAACCTGGTCTGACCAATGTCTAAGTTTCACTACAACATTATTGTAAATAGCAGGATGGGTAGGGACTCTTTCCTCTATCACATTATAAGGAAGGAGATGCAAGGGTGGTTTGGATAATGAACTTTTCCTTGGAATATATTCTTGCTGAGAAAGGATTTAAATTTTCTATAAAGAGTCTTAAGGAATGACTGGACTCATTTTCCCATGTGCCTCATGGAAGGAAGGATTTCTCATCATTTTATCAATAAGGGGAAGACCATCTTGTTTAAGTGATACACTACTATGGGGAGTACCTTCAATGTGAATGCCATCATGGGGAGGAATACCATTATGTCTTGACGTAAAATTTCAAGGAGAGTTCCTAAAGCATATACTCTGGGGAGTACCTTAAAGGTAGATAAAAAAAGGGGATAACCTTCATACTGTTTAATATTCTTACTATTTGGAGGGCTAATATGGTTCTCATTAGGAGTTGGGATCTCGAGATCAATCAGGTTATGAAGAAATTATTCATAGTATAATGTTTGGGGAGGACATCTAGAAAAAGAAATAATATTTATGTAATTTGGTAATAGAAAATTAGGATCTTGAGTCACCATAGATAAACATATGAGGGTTCAAAAAACTCCACTATTATGTAGAGTGATATTTTAGTTCGGCTCTTCATTTTCCAATCACATTTTGTGAGGCTTATTTTTGGATTCCTTCTTGTGGGTGACTAGGGAAACTTTTTGGGTAAAACAGTATTCACATGAGGAATATTTTTTGATTAGTTCCCGTATTACTATAGAATTTGCTGACAGGTCTCTAGAATTTTAGAAGGGGTGTATGTCTTCCATGAAGTGGCCACTATGGTAGACCAATAACCTCTAGTTGGAGCATGTGTGTTGTCCAAATCCAGTTGTCTGTATATCGTCGGAAAGTTTGGACAATGAACCTCCTATATGGGAGCATATTATTGTGTCCACTATGGAGTGACATGTTGATGTGTCACCCTAATTATGGGGATAGAGTTGTGTGTCTACACCTCTACCACTACCACTACCATTATTATGTTATGAATGGTTTTTAAGATGTGGGAAGGAATTTTACTTTTCCTCTTCACCACTTTTAGGATGTGGTTGGTAACTTCAAATGCTACAATAGGGATATATGCCCATTTTGTGGCTCAAGAAAGGGGGTTTTCCTCCTCCTATAACCCATTTACTATTATTTTATACTTATAGTATTCATACATGGGGTAGAGATGTTTGTATAAACCTTATTTGTTACCAAGGTTTGATAACTGGTTTCTTCGATTACTACCATATGAGACTAATGGCTTGCTTTATCGATGTAGATGGGTGGTTTCTCCTTCTCGTGGTGTGCTACCACGATTATATAGTATATTTGTGGGTTAGGGAATGTATTCTTTCATGATATTAATTTTCTGCCATTTTTTTAGTGGGATTCCATGGATGTCGTCAGACGAGTCTTCTAGTAGGCTTGGTTGGTGCTGGCTGGTGTTTGTACCTGCTCACTATTTTCAAACAAAATTTGTTAATTGGATTTTTCTAAGGGGATAGAGGTGTAGCCCTATTCACTATTGACTGGTTACATACCTCAGTGGGCTATCTTGCATGCTCGAGCCTATGTGACCTGGTCCATGCTTCTGAGGGTGGCACCCTCATCATGATGAGGGTTCATTACTGTGCAGTGTTGGAAGTGGTGAATACAAGAAGGATCCCATTAGAGAGACCCCTATGTATCATGGGTGTGGCAATTTATGGCCTTTTGATCTGCCTACCTTGGATAAGGGAGGAATTTATTTCTATGTTCCAGAGATATGATCCCAAAATAGTTGGAGAAAATAATTGGTCCCATATTCTTCTGGACTACCAAATATCGTTGGGTGGATGAACAGTGGGGATTTATGAGCTGGGGGTTCTATCGAGCTTCATACAGGCTCGGAATGGTTCCATTTTAATGTTATTCTAGAACTAGTGCATTTGAGACCCAACATTGAAGATGATGGGTTAGCAATGATGTCTTATGTTTAGTTTACTATCAATATTGAATGATAGAACATAAATACATCTAGTTTAACTAGTGATTCACCATTAGATTTAAGGGAGTTTTGAGAGAAAATTATTAAAATATAGGTGACATAACCAAATAAATGAACCCCATGAAAACCACATCTGAATATATGAATCCATGAAAAATTGATTTTTTTAGATCCATGTTTGGCCTGCTCTAATTTTATAGAGCATAAAGGGGCCTGATATAGGGACCACATAACCATATTGTTTAAGGATTCACATCAAGTTCAACATTTTTGTTTCTCTCTGTAAATTTCAGCTTATGTGTGAGTGATTTTGGGGGTTTGAGCTTAGTATAATCTTTAATGTTAGGTTCACTATCTCTAGATGGTATAAAAAAGGGTTTGTTTATGGAACCAGAAATATCCAATGGTTCCCTTATCCATGATGTTTCACGAAAATTCATTCATAATGAAATAGATTGTCAGGAAATGGTCCAAAAATATTAAGGGCTCCCATTGGTCAAGAGGACTAGAGGTCAGGTTCATAATCAGGAATCCTTAGTTAAATACCATTTATAACTCAAAAATCCCTATATTTACAACCAATCGTTATCATGTACTGATTCTAGAATCATTTTTATGTATTAGAATTTCTATATCGATGGGGATATCTATATTTATCTAATGTTCTCTATCAATGTTACCCTTTTGTATATGGACTTGATATTCTTTTTTCTTTTATTATTATGATGCTGGTTCTAATCCATGCAATGGGGGTGCTATGAAATTTGTCATCATACAGGGAGATGGGAGTTGTTTTGATATCAGGTTCAGACCCAATAGATGGTCTTCCTACATATCCTTATGAAATAAATCATAACCCACATACTTCGGTGCCACTTAATGGGACACATCATACCTTTTATGGTCATGTAGTAAGGACCAAACAATGTAGTTTAATGTCATGTGATAAGGAAATATTGGAAAAATATTCCTATATAAGGGATGGTGTGGGACCTAAGACAAAGTAGAATAAATAACCTAAAGGGAGTGTGAACTCTTGAGTTGGTCAATACCTTACTAGGATTTTGGAGTAGTGAATATTAATGTGAATTTGGGTTTTTTTGTTTGGTACCTCAGACATGATTCCTACATATCCCAATTTGAATAGAATAAAATACCACATAGTTCATTGAATTCAAGGACCCACACCTATGAAGACTCTATGAAGGTTTTTTTCATATGGGAATGTGTCCCTTTGAGATGATATGACAAGGTTTTGTGTATTATACCTAGGAGGATTCCCATGTGTCTAGAACCAAGAGGAATTTTTAGAATCATTTTGATTTAGAGGTTTAGTTGGGGTTTAATCCTAGGAGCATGCACTTGGTTTTGAGGAGGATTATTGGTTATTATACCGAATAATAGGATTGAAAGGAAGATATATGGCTTTGAGGACCCATGTCTATGGAGGCCCTATGAAGGAAGTCGACAGGAAGATCCAAAAAAGGATTCTCTATCGATACATGAATCTGATTGTGAAAATCTAATGATTTTATCTAACCTTTATAATCATGTGATTCATTATAGAATGTGAGAAAAAAGTGTAAGTGAATGATTTATAAAAAATCATGATCCTTCTTCCACTGGTGGAAGAGGCTGTGGATATGGGAGAATAAGAAAGAGCTTTGATGTTCTTGTATCCTTCCTCATTTTCTTAACTAGGATAGTCACTTATGACTAATCATCTAGTTAAGGTCCATAAGAAAGTATAGAGACTTAATATACATGGGATTATCTACTACCAATTCCATAGGAAGTGAGGAGGATTAGAAACTAATCCCTATCAAAGGGGAAATCATGTGTGATCCCTAACCCTCTCCATCTAAAACGGGAGGTCCCTAGTCTTAGAGATGAGAGGGGGAGACCATCCTCCCCCCACATCTGACATTTGGAGGTCCCTAAAACTTCCCCCAAGGTTTGTCTCATCATGATAGAAAGGATTCATAACTAGAAACACCATGAGGACCCCACCCATTAGGTGTGACAAGTGTTGGAAACCTCTGACAGAATAAATGCATAACAACATAGGAGACGAACTGGCGTATCTATCAATATGATTTTGAATGACTAAAGGCTTTAGTGGAGGCTTCAATTATTCCCCCCTCAGACAAGGGATCCAGTGGAAAAGGATCCCTACCATTAGTTTCTTGAAAGAGGGTTTAGAAGCTGGATCGTATCGGTCAAGGCTAGGAGAGTGGATGGTGCTTTGCACAGGGTAGACCTGGGAGTAATTAGAAGTTCTTCATGTAGGGTAGGCCTGCGCGAGCTGGATATGCCATGGGTGATGGAAAACCTATGAAACAAAACATGGGTGATGCCATTATCTATGCACCAAGGGTTTACTCACGTTTCTTGGGAAGGATCTCATGTAGGTACCGTGTTTAGGAAGGGACATTCACGCTAGTGCTTATCAACTAGGGGAAGGGGGTCTTCATGTAGGTGTATTGTGTTTTAGAATCGGGAGGGACTTTGATCCCACTATCCCTGTTATCTCCCACTTCTCTCAGGTTTTAGAGAGCTACCTGAATGTTTTGTGGGCCTGGTGAAGGGGCTATATGATTAGAGCTCTAAATTTTATTTTGGTTTTCCATATCATAAAATGAAGAGCCTCATGATCCTATTTATAGAAAAACATAGGCCCTTGGGTGATGTAATTTTCTCACACAGGTTCCTAACATAGGTTTCCCATGAAGGTTCCTTGCACAGGGCTGGATTCGCTTTCTGGGCCACATAGGTCGGGCATGCACAAGCCCCTTGCATGCAGTTATGGTGCGCGCAAGCTAATTTGGGTGAGTTCCCTTAATCCCTCTTGGGGATCTTCACCTATTATTTCCTTGAGGAATTTCTTAATAAATATTTAAATCCCCATGTAATAAAAATGTGTTTCAACATTCCTTACCCCCTAAGAAAACCGTTAAAACCAGAAAACACTTAAAACCACTAAAATTCCTAAAAACCCTAAACCCATAAAAACCCCTAAGACCCCAAATTTTCTAAAACCCTAAAAACCATAAAAAACTCAAAAATACCTAAATATACATAAAAAACCCTAAAAACCCTAAAAATAATAAATACCTAAAAATACTTAAAAACCCTAAAAACCTAAGAATTTCTAAGAACCATAAAAACCCTAAAAGACCCCAAAAGTTATAAAAACAATAAAAACACTGAAAAACTAAAAACACTAGAACCTGTAAAAACCTTTAAAAACACTAAAACCTATAAAACACCAAAAAACCATTCAAAACTATAAAAACACTGTAATCCCTTAAAAATGATAAAAAATCTAGAAATCCTTAAATACCCAGAAAAACAATAAAACCCCATAAAACCCAAAAAATCCTAAAAACCATAAAAATCCTAAAGCCCCAAAACCTCAAAATCCATAAAAATCATAAAATTCAATTAAAAAACCAAAAAAAATTATAAAATCCCCAAAAATGTAAAAAACCATAAATCCTTAAAAACCCTAAAAAACATTAAAACCAAATAACACTTAAAAACCCTAAAAAACCATAAAATGATAAAATAATAAAAATCCCACAAAACCTAAAAACCCTAAAAACCTTTAAAATTCCAAATAAACAAAAAAATCCTAAAAAATCCCTAAAAATATTTAAAAACATAAAAACCCTAAAAGACCTGAAAATCCCTATGAAAATCATTAAAACCTAAAAACACTTTTAACCGCTAAAAATCATAAAAACACTAAATAACCACAATACCCTAAAATACCCTAAGAACACTAAAACCCAATAAAACCATAAAAGACATAAAACCTTAAAAACACAGAATACCTATAAAAAACAGGAGAACACAAGAAAATCTAAAAACCCTTTAAAATTTTAAAAAAATTTAAAAATTAAAAAACCCATAAAACCGCCGAAAACTCAAAAAACCCAAAAACCCCAAAAGAACATAAAAACCCTAAACCACTAAAAACCCTCAAAATCCCTAAAAACCTAAAAACCATAAAAATAAAAAAATACCTCAAAATACCTAAAAACATAAAACCCCTATAAACACTGAAAAACAAGAAGAAAAACATAAACACATAAAAACACCTAAAACCACTAAAAACCCCAAAAAGAAAAAACCCTAATAACCCTAAAAACCCTAAAAACCCTAAAAACCCTAAAAACCTGAAAAACATCAAAATCCCTAAAAACATAAAAAACAATAAAAACCATGATAAACCCTAACAATAAATTAAAATTCTATAAACATTTAAAACCCCTAAAACACTAAAAACTCATAGAAACCCTAAAAAGTAAATAAAACCCCTAAAGGTCTCTGAAAACCATAATACCCACTAAAACAATAGAAAAAACCTAAATAACCTTGAAACCCTAAAAACCCACTAAATCTATAAAACACATTAAACCACTAAAAATGTTAAAAAAATCAAAAAAACCTTAAACACCTTAAAAAACTATAAAAACCCCTAGAAACACAAAAATACCACAAACCCTTATATCCTAAAATCCTTAAAAACCATAAATATCCATAGAAACCCTAAAAACACTAAAAAATACAAAAATTTCCTAAAAATACCTAAACTCCTAAAAAACCATAAAAAATGAAAAACCCTAAGAAAAAATTTAAAAACCTAAAAATTCTTAAAACACATAAAAATCTAAAAAATAATAAAAACCCTAAAACCCCTCAAAATCCTTAAAAACATAAAAACCAAGAAAAATCCTAAAAAATACCTAAAAATGTAAAAAACCCTAAAACCCTAAAAACCCTAATAAAACATTAAAAACATAAAACACATAAAGCCCATAAAAACATTAGAAATTCTAAGAACCATAAAAAATCATAAAAATACCCTAAAAACCCTAATACCCTCTAAAAATAATAAAACCCCTAAAAAATTAAAAACCCTAAAACCTTATAAAAACCATAAAAATTTACAAAAAACTAATTAAACCTCTATTTTAAAAAAACAAAAAAGCAATAAAACCCTAAAAACTCAAAAAAAATCTCTAAAAACAAAAAAACCCCCAAAAAAACTCAAAATACCTGGAAACCGTAAAAATCATAAAAATCATAAAACGCCCTAAAAATACCTAAAAAGTTTAAAAACTAAAATAACCTTGAAATCCCAATGAAAAACTTGAAAACCAAAAAACACTTAAAAGATCAAAAACACTAAAAAACACTAAAAACCTTTAAAACCCTCAAAATCATTAAAACCCCATAAATCCCATAAAAAACCTAAATAATACAAAAATCAGAAAAAACCCTAAAACCCTAGAACAACCCTTAGAAAAAAAAATTAAAAAACATGTATAACTCCTAAAAACCTAAAAAATGATAAAAACCCTAAAAGCCCTAAAAAGTCCCTAAAACCCTAAAAATCATAAAAACCCTCTAAAACCTTAAAATAAAGAAAAATCCACAAAACCCTAAAAACCACTAAAAACTCTAAAAGCCTATTAACCCCCTAACAACATTTAAAAACACTAAAAAACTTAAAAACCATCAAAAACTCAAAAAAAACCAGAGAGACCCAAAAAAAACCCTAAAAACCACTAAAAACTCTAAAAGCCTATTAACCCCCTAAAAACATTTAAAAACACTAAAAAACTAAAAAACCATCAAAAACTCAAAAAAAGCATAGAAACCCAAAAAAACAAAAAACCCTAAAACCCTTAAAATCACTAAAGACCCTAAATACCCATAAAAATCCTAAAAAGGTAGTAAAACCCCTAAGAACATAAAAAAACCTAAAACCCTAAAAACACATATGGAAACCGTAAAGATAGAAAAATACTTTAAACCTATAAAAACCTAAAAAACTAAAAAACATAAAAAACCCTAACACTAAAAACCATAAAACAAAAAAACATTAAAACCCCATAAAACCCCATAAAACCATTAAAAATTATAAAACCCATTTAAAACCCTAGAGATGAAAAAAACCTCAAAACCCATTTAAAACCATAAAAACTAAAAAAATACACCAAAAACCCAAAAAACAAAAAAACACTAAAAACTCGAAAACTCATAAATCCTCAAAATCACTAAATACATTAAAAAACCACAAATACCATAAAATATCTGAAAAAAATCCTAAAAAATTTAAAAACCATAAAAAATATGAAAAACACTAAGAAAACCTAAAAACCAAAAAAAATATTAAAATCCCTATAAACCCCAAAACTAATAAGGCCTCTAAAAATCCTAGAAATGCTAAAAACCCTAAAAACCCACACAATACAAAAATCATAAAAAATCATAAAAGATCCCTAAAAATACATACAAACATAAAAACCCCTAAAACCCCTAAAACCATAATAAAACCATACAAAAAAATAACTTAAACCCTTAATACATAAAAAAACTTTAAAAAACCCTAAAAAATCATAAAAAGACCCTAAAAAACCTTAATCCCCTGAAGCCATAGAAAACACTAAAAACCCGAAAAACAAATGAAAACCCTAAAAACTCACTAAAACTCTAGAAACCCATTAAATATATAAAATTTTAAAAAATAGAAAAACTTAATGTCCTGAAAAACTATAAACACATTAAAAACCAAAAAACATAAAAACCCAAAAAAAACCAAAAATCTGTCAAAACACTAAAATCCTTAAAAACCCTAAAAACCATAAAAATCATAAAAATATCTAAAAAATTCTTAAAATGTAAAAAAATCTAAAACCTTGAAAATCTATAACAAAACCATTAAAACTAAAAAAACTTAAACCACAAAAAATTGAAAAAAAACACAAAAAAACCTTAAAACCTAAAAAAACCAAAACACCTACAAATCCCTAAAAAACCTAAAAACATATTTATTATAAAACACCAAAAATACATAAAAATATAAAAAATCCTAAAAACATAATAACACCATAAAAACCTAAAAATACTAACTAAACTTAAGAACCCTAAGAACCACTAAAACACATAAAATCCCCTAAAAACATTAACAAACCATAAAACCCTAAAATACCCTAAAAACGCACTAAAAAAATTAAAAACCATTTAAACCCTCAAAATTGTTAAAATAATATAAAAAACATAAAACCCATAAAAAAATAAACCTAGAAACCCAAGAAAAACAAAAAACACCTAAAACCTATAAAAACCCAAAAAATCTCTAAAAATCACTAAAAATATAAAAAATCCAAATGCCCTGAAAAACCCTAAGAAAACGATAAAAACCTAAAAACACTTAAAACTCCTCAACAACTTATAAGTACTTACAACCCAAAAAAAACCTAAGAATCCTCCAAATAGCTAAAAACCCTAATTAACCATAAAAAACACAGAAAGTCCCTAAAAATCCCTAAATACATAAAAAAACTAAAATCCAGGAAATCTCCTATGAAAACCATAAAAACATAAAAACGATTAAAACCTATAAAAAACTGAAAAATCAAGAAAAATGCTAAAAACCCTAAAAGACACTGAAAACCGTTAAAACACTCAAAACCCCTAAAAACATAAAATACCTAAAAACATAAAACCCATAAGAACATAAAACCCCTAAAAACATTAAAAAACCATAAAACACATAAAAACCCTAAAACCAATAAAAACTCTAAAAACCCTTTAAACCACAAAAAAATGTTAATAATCTCAGAAAAATTAAAACCATAAAAAAATGAGAAAACCCCCAAAATAACCAAAATAACCCTTAAAACCAAAAAAACCCAAAAAAACATTCAAATCGAGGAAAATCCTAAAATTTAAAAAAAAATTATAAAAAAAGTACTAAAAATACCGAAAAAAGTAAAAAAAAACCCTAAAAACCATTGAAAACTTTAAATACCTAAAAAAACTAAAACCCCCAAAACACGAAAAAAAACACAAAAATCCTTAAAACCCCCCAAGATCTTAAAAACCCTTAAATTCCCTCAAAAAACAATAAAACTCTAAAAAACATAAAAATCAAAAAAATCCATAAAAACCATAAAAAACTCTTAAAACCCTAAAAAACACTAAGAAAACCATAAATACCTAAAAATAATTAAACCCATTAAAAAACCTAAAAAATTATAAAATCCCTTAAAAACTAAAAATAACCCTAAAATGCTAAAAACCATTAAAAATAATAAAACCCCTAAATTCATTAAAAACCCAAAAAATAAAAAACAAAAAAACCCACTAAAATTCTGTAAACTCATTAAACCTCTAAAAAATGTTAATAAACACTAAGAAAAATTTTAATCCTTAAAATTCACAAAAAAAACCCTAAAACCCCAAAAAAACATCCCTAAAACCCTAAAACCCCATACACCCCTCAAAATCTCTAAAAACCCTAAAAACCTTGAAAATCATAAAGCCCCTAAAAATCCTTAAAATCGTAAAAAACCCTCAAAACCCTAAAAACCCCTATGAAAACCTTAAAAATATAAAAAATATTAGAACTAATATAAAAAATAAAAATTATAAAAACAATAAAATTCCCCAAAAGCCTAAAACCCTTAAAATCCCTCAAAATCTCTAAATACCCAAAAAACCATAAAAATCTAAAAAATCCCAAGAAAATATGTAAAAAGTTTTGTTTGGAAAAGTGGTGACATGAATTTGTCACCCAATCCATGCCCCAAGGAGAATTATTGAAAGAGAGAAAATAACAATACAGAAAAAGGGGTAAATATCTTACACCAGTTGGGATTTAGGGTAAGTAACCAGGATTTCAAAGACAACAAAAAAGAGAAAAACAACCAATCAATGTAGTCCACCACACAAATATACAGAATAAACAAGAGAATACAATCCCATGAAAATTAATTAAAGGGGTCATTAGTAGCTTCAACTCTTAGTGTACTAATCAGGTGTTGAGACCACCATCTTTTCATTTCCAATGTATATCACATACCACACCACCAGCTGCATATTATGTTAGAGAGAGAAAAACAATAGCAAACCATTAATGAAAAGTCATCCGTTATAGTTATTTCTTCCCAACCATGGGCCTAACCACACCAATCACTATAGAGTCAGTTTTGTTAGTGTCCCACATCAATTCTTCTAGCAAACATCTGAATAAGTAACACATTAACTTTATGTCACCAAAAGAATCACTATCCAGAAATCATAAAATACATAAGGCACAAAAGTTATGTAACCACTCATCCTTGTGTATGGTTCAGTTAACTCGAAACAATTCAAGAAAAATCTATCTTATGATGAAAAACTAGACAAATCTTGACCATCCAATCCATGTGATCCAAAGGAAAAAAACCTCAAAAAACATCATAAACAAGCCTTGTGACCAGATAGAAAAACATTAATCCAAAAAAACCTTATCTAGGGTATGTCCATAAATTTGATGTTAAGATCCTTCCTGTAATTTTCGACCATCCTTTTGACCATAATTTTTCTAATTTCAAGGTATGTATTGATATAAATATTTCCATTTTTTTTATTTATGATGTACCATGTCATCTTTATCATCGTTCCAATCATGAATTTTATCTATCTCTTCATTATCGTTTTCTTCATCTTCTATGTCAAGAATTAAAATAGGTTACACCAGTTTTTTTGGAAGCTGAGAATCCTTCATATAAGCTTGTAGTGACCTTGTAACTATTCTCATTTCTATATTAGAATAGTCTCTATGATTCCTTGTTTTCATAGGGTTTGGGGTAATGTAACCTTCAGTATGAACCATCATTTTTTCCCTTTCCTATCTCTTAATTTGAGATACACTTCCTCAATTTTATTACAATGATAAGCCTCATTCTAAGATGAGTAATTTGAATTATATAATTCCCCTTGTTCCTTGTCCCTTTATTGAGGTGAATCAATCTATTTTTGACCCTCTTAATGTGAACAGGTATAGTGTTGGCACTTGTGACAGAAAGTGCAACATCAACAAAATCAGACATTCCTTTTCATTTAAATGCTTGAATAATATCCAAAGCCTCCTTATTTACCTCATTATTTATCCCTTATTTAGAAGATATAGATGGACCATCATGACTAACAGTTACTTTTTCAATCCAAGTGGATTTCGTGACTTCTAAATGAATAGTCTTATTTCCACAATCATTGGATGCATGCCCATGCATAAGGCATCGTTGACAGTAATCAGTGAGTCTTTCATACACAGCCTCTTGAGAGAATCAATATTCACCACTCTAGATCCAAATGTGAGAGGGAAGGTCTTGAGATACTCCAATTTCTACAACAATTATATAAACAGATGGACTTTAATGTGTTCTCGTCCCTAGGTCCAGTTTCAAAGGGTTACCAATGAGATTATAAATTCTAAAGAATGCAAATTGTTTAAACAAATGTAGCGGTAGGTTAGGGAAGCCAACACAAATAGGAACTAAATGAGATTCAGAGAATAGACTAAAGTCCAGAGTACATTTAAGAACTTTTGTGGAACAAACCCCAAAATTCCATGAATGCTTCACCAAAAACTGATAATAATCATCCTTTGAGGAGAGTCGAAACAAAAAATTGGAGGAGTTCAGGAGGCTGATGTGAAAACCTAAAAAACCTATGGCCTCAAGAGAATATCTAAGGAATTTCAATCAAGGTCCGCAATTGAATAACTTACAAACAAGAACAAAATTAAGATCCGAAGAAAGAATGTTCACCTCATCTGTTGAGAAAGAAATCTTCATTTGACTGCGGTGTCGAAAGGGTTTAGGGTTGAGATGAAGCTTTGAAACCATGTCAACATGTGAAAAAGGTACAGTATACTCAATTTTTTTCCCAACAACCACATCTGCGAAGGAGTGAAGTTTTTAAGTAGGGTTTCCTTCACACTGAGTCGGGTATCTCTTATGGTCATTCAGAGCTAGCCTCCACATAAAAAAATCAAAAATCTATGAAAATTTAGAAAACCCTAGAAACATAAAAAACCTAAAAAACCTAAAAACACGTTAAACTCCAAAAAATTATAAAATAACAGAAAACCCTATAATACCCTAAAACCCCTAAAAACTAGAAAACCCCCAAAAACATAAAAACCATAAAACCCCAAAAAACCCTAAAACCCCCAAAAAAATCTAAACACCCTCTACACAACTAGAAATGTAAAATAACTCTAAAAAACATTAAAACCAATAAAAACTCCAAAAACTTCAAAAACACTAAATATCATATAACCCTCAATATCCTTAAAAACCCTAAAAATCGTAAAAAAAAGTAAATAATCCTTACAAATCCCTAAACATGTAAAACTCCCTAGAATCCTAGAAAAATACTAGGAAAACCTTAAAAACCTAAAAACACTTAAAACCCCTAGAAAACCTAAAAATGTTAAAAACACTAAAAACCCCATAAAACACTAAAAACCCTAAAAACCTTAAAAACCATAAAACACCTAAAATCATTAAAATCCCTAAAAACCCAAAAAATCCGTAAAAACCCAATAAAATTCTAAAAACCATTTAAAACCCTAAAACGTTAACAATTATTAAAACCACAAAAAAATAAAAAAACCTATAACCCCCCACTAAAATAAAAACAGAAAAATCCATAAAAACCCTAAAAATCCATAAAATCCTAAAAACCCATTAAAATCCTAAAAATACAGAAAAATAAAAAAAACCCGTTATAAACCATAAATCCTTTAAAACACCATTGAAAACCTTATGAATGAAAAAAGAACTTAAAATAATAGATACATAAAAAACATTAAAATGCATAAAAACCCTGAAAATACCTAGACAATTAAATCTCTATATTCCCTTAAAACCTTAAAAAATCATAAAAACCCTAAAAAACCACTAAATCTCTAAAAACTCTTTAATCCTCTAAAACATTAAAAACTCTAAAAACATTTAAAGACCAAAAAACTAATAAAATGCCTAAAAACTCAAAAAAAAAAACAAAACCCTAAAAACCCTAAAAACCCTCAAAATCCTAAAAACCTATAAAAAACATAAAATTCTTAAAAAGTCCTAAAAATCCCTAAAAACATAAAAAACCCCAAACACCTAAAAGCTTTAAAAATCCATAAAAAACCAAATAACACTTTAAACTCCTAAAAAACTAAAAATTCTGAACACCTAAAAAACACTAAAAACCCTTAAAAAACCTAAAACCCCTCAAAATCCCCAAAACCATTAAAAACCATAAAAAACATTAAAGTGAAATAAAAAAAACAAAAATCTAAAAAACCTAAAAAACTGAAAACCACTTTGAAAAACATAAAAACCTAAAATCACTTAAAACACCAAAAAACATAAAAACTCTAAAAATAAAAAAATCCCATAAAATCCCTAAAAACCCATAAACCACCCCCCAAATCACTAAAAACCCTAAAAACAAATAAAAACACTAAAAAATATAAAATCCCTAAAAATATAAAAAAACCCCTCAAACCCCAAAAAAACAGAATAAGACCTTAAAACCCTAAAAAAAACTAAAACAACTAAAAACCATAAAAAATGCTAAAACCCCTAAAAACACTAAAAATACCCTAAACCCCCAAAAACTATAAAACCACAAAAAAACTATAAAAACCCTATAAACCTTAAAAACCCTAAACACACACAAAAAACCTAAAATCCATAAAAAACATTAAAAACCCTTTAAACACGTTAAAACGTTAAAAACACTAAGAAACCTAAAAGCCTAAAAAACAAAAAAAACAATAAAAATCCCAAAAACATAAAACCCTAGAAACCCTAAAAAACCCTAAAAACCTAAAAATCCGTAATATACCTAAAAAATACAAAAAATACCTAAAAACATAAAAAATTCCAAAAACCCTAAAAACAATAAAACCTTAAAAGACTCTAAATACCCTCTCTAAGTTATAAATCCACGGTGGTATTCCATGGTGTCTTGGGAGGTCAGATCGAGTGGCCGACGATGTTACAAGAGGCATCTGGCTTCATCTCTGTCTTTGGTTTTCCTGCTCGGCTTGGGGATGTTGATTTGTTTGTTGTTGTTTTGTTTATGATGGCTAGTTTCTTCTAGGTCTGATGTGGTTTTCAATGGAAATGTGATGGTGTTTTTTATTCTATGTTTGAATTCTTGAATCGATGATGATTCTTCATTTCTCCCACAATAGTGGTGAGAGTTTGATTTTTGGGTGCGACTATTCTTTAGGCCACTAGTTGTGATAATGTTGGCTTTATCTTTTCGGGGTTTATGTTGATTAGTGGTGTCCTCCGGATGATTTCTGGCGAAAACTTTTGTGGGTCAAGAAGATGACTGGTGTTTAATCCGGATGTAAGGCTCCATGAATAAAGCTCATATGTTTGACAGCTCACCCCTATGTCCTTGTTGTTGTTTTGTGTATTATTTTTTCAGTGTGCTATGTTTTTAATTATGAAATTTGTGGGTATCTGTGTGGTTACCTCTCAACCTAAAAGAGGCTATTGAAAATTAAATAAAACTATTTGGAACTAAAACACTCTAAATCCTTAGAAACCACTAAAAACCGTAAAGAACAATTTTTTTTATTAAAAATCACTACAAACATAACCCCCCCAACCCCCAAAACCCTAATAAAACATTAAAAAAACATTAAATCTATAAAAAACCTAAAAACAATAAAAACGATAAAACCATAAAAATACTATAAAAACCCAAAAACTCCCTAAAAACCATAAAACCCCTAAAACCCCATAAAAAATCATAAACCACTAAATACAATAAAAAACTTTTAAACAGCTAGAAACATTAAAAACTCTAAAAAACCTTAAAAATTGTTAACAACTCAAAAAAATTTACAAAACCACAAAAAATCATAAAACCCTAAAAACCATAAAAATCCTAAAAACACTATAAACCCTCAAAATCACTAAAGACCCTAAAAACCCATAAAAATCATAAAAACCCCTAAAAATCCCTAAAAACATAAAAAACCCAAAAGACCCTGAAAAATCCTAAGAAAAACTTAAAAATAGAAAAACATTTAAAACCCCTAAATATCCAAAAATACAAAAAACCCTAAAAATCCTAGAAAAACTAAAAACCATAAAAACTCCTTATACTCTAAAAAATAAAAGGCCTTAAAAATTCCTGAAAACATAAAAAACCCAAAAAACCCTGAAAAAGCCTAAGAAAACCTTAAAAATCCAAAAAATAATAAAACCCCTAAAAACAAAAAAACACTAAAAACCCTAAAAACCGTAAAAATTCATTAAAGACCCTAAAATCCTCTAAAAACCATAAATACCACTAAAAAATTAAAAACCATAAAACCCTCAAAAAAAACATAAAACCACTAAAAACTCTAAAAACCCATGAAACCCCAAAAAAATGTTAGAGACACTAACAAATATTAAAGACCCAATAAAAACTCAAAAAAATCCTCAAACCCAAAAGAACCAAAAAACCCCAACCCCCCTAAAACCCCTCTAAATCCCTAAAACCACTAAAAATCATAAAATCCTAAAATATCCATAAAAATAACAAAAAACAATTAAAAAACCTAAAAAAATGAAAACCTCTAAGAAAACATTAACAACTTTAAAAAATTGGAAACCCCTAAAAACATAAAAATTGGTAAAAATCCTAAAATCCGTACTAACAATAAACCCCTAAAACCCCAAAAAATACATATAACCCAAAAAAACATAAAAACATAAAAAAAATCCCTAATAATATCTAAAAACTTATAAAACCCCAAACCCCTAACACCCCTTAAGAAAACCATTAAAACCTAAAGACACTAAAAATCACTAAAAACCAAAAAATACACTAAAAACCCCAAATGACCCTAAAATCCTAAAAACCCCAAAAAACCTTAAACCCCAAAAAACCATAAAAACCCCGAAAAACCCCATAAAAATACAAAAACACACTAAAAACTCCAAAAAAACTTTAAACTGCTATTTTTTTAACAAAACTAAAAACATTAAAATCGTAAAAAAACTCCAAAAATCCTAAAAACCTAAAAAACCAAAAAACCTTAAAAACGCTAAAAATCATCAAAATTACTAAATTCTTCAAAAACCATAAAATTCCTAAAAAATCCCTAAAAATCCCTAAATAATTAAAAACTTTTAAAATACTTCAAAACCAAAAAAAAATCATACAACCATATAAATGCTAAAATCCCCAAAAAAACTCTAAAAACCCTAAAACCCTTAAATCACTAAATAACCAAATAACCAAAAAACCAAAAAAATCCAAACAAATCCCAAAAAAAAGGTAAATGAAAAAATCCCTAAAAAACCTAAAAATACCAAAGAAACCACAAAAAGCCCAAAAAAACATAAAACCCATAAAAACCTAATAAATGTTAAAATTCCTAAAAAATTCCAAAAAACCCAAAAAATACCCTCAAACCACAAAAAAACTATAAAACCAATAAAAACTGGAAAAAACATTCAAACCCATAAGAATCCTAAAAAACTATAAAAACTATAAAAACCCAAAACCCCATAAAAACTCTAAAAGCACTGAATGACCCTAAAAACCCTAAAAACCCAAAAAACCTGAAAAACCATAAAATGCTAAAAAAATCCCTAAATTCCCTAATATTGTAAAAAACCCTGTAAAACATAAGAAATACTTAAAAACATTAGAACCCTTAAAACACTAAAAACCTAAAAAAATGATTAAAACCATAAAGATCCTAAAACGCCTAAAAACACTAAATTCGTAAAACTTAAAAAAATAGAAACTCTAAAAACCCTTAAAACCCATAAAATCCCAATAAAAAATCAGCAACCCTCTAAAACCCTAAAAATGTTAAAAATATATATATTCATTAAAACAATAAAAACTATAAAAATCCATTGAAACCGTAAAACCCCCCAAATTCCCAAAAAGCCTTAAAAACCCTAACAGTCCCTAAAACTGTAAAAAATGGTAATAATACTAAAAATTCTATGAACCCCTTTAAAACCTAAATACACTTAAAATGTAAAATAAACCAAAAGATTGTTAAAACCCCTAAAAACAATAAAAAGACACTGAATACCTTAAAAAACATAATAACCCCAAAAACATTAAAAAACCCTAAAACCCTATAAAAAGAATAAAAAACCACAAAAAACATTAAAATAATGTTAAACCCCTAAAAAGATAAAAGATCCTAATAAACCTTAAAAACCCTAAATTTCAAAAAAACCTAAAACCCAAAAAAACCTAAAAAACCAAAAATACCCTCAAATCCCTAAAACCCCTAAAACCATGAAAATCCTAAAAATACCTAAAAATGAAAAATCATTAAAAATCCTTAAAAACCCCTAATAATACCTTAAAACCCTAAAAAACGTAAGACCCCTACTAAACGTAAAAATACTAAAACCCCAAAAAACTGAAAAAACCCCAAAAATCCATAAAAACCCTCAAACCACCTAAACCCCAAAAAATCATAAAAACAATAAAAAATTTCTCGATTCTTTAATAAAAACCGACAAAACAGTGAAAATCCCTATTAAAACCTTAAAGACATAAAATAAACATAAAACCACTAAAACTAAAAAAAAGCTAAAAACCATAAAAAAACATCAAAATACCCTAAAAACCTAATAACCCATAAAATCTATATAAACAAAAAGAACTTAAAATAGCCATAAAAGTCCATAAAAACATAAAAACCCCATAAATCTTTACGAAAACTATAAATCCCTAAAAACATTTAAAAACTCTAAAAAACATAAGAAACCTAAATACTCAAAGAACCCTAAATAATCAAAAAACCCAAAAAACCGAAAAAACCCTAAACCCCATAAATCATTAAAAACCATAAAAACCCAGAAAAACCCTAAAGAACATCAAAAACTCTAAAACACCTACAAACTTCTAAAAACGTTAATAAACTATAAAAAAATTTAAACACTATAAAATTAAAAAACCCTAAAACCCAAAAAAACCATAAAAATCAGACAAACCCCAAAACACCATAAAACACCAAGAAAATCCTACAAATACCTAAAATCCATAAAAACCATAAGAATAATAAAAATCTGTAAAATCCCTCAAAATATAAAAAAACCTAAAACCCCTAAACAACCCCAAAGAAATCTTTAAAACCCAAAAAATACATAAAACACCTAAAACCCTAAAAATGATAAAGACCCAAAAAACTGTAAAACCCATAAAAACCATAAAACCACTCAAAATCACTAAAAATGTAAAAAAAATCCAATAAAATTCTATAAAAACATAAAACCCCCTAAAAACACACAAAAAAACCAAAGAAAACACGAGAACCCTAAAAATTCTTAAAACTCCTAAAACCCCTAAAAATGCTAAAAACACATGAAACCCCAAAAGACCCTAAAAAGACCTAAAAACCATAAAAACCCAAAAAACCATAAAAACCCTAAAACCCATAAGAAACCCTAAAACTCATAAAAATCATAAAAACAACTAAAAATGCTAAAAACCATTTACCCCTAAAAACATTGAAAGCTCTAAAAATCCATAAAACCCCTAAAAACTCAGAAAATCCATAAAAACCCAAAAACAATAAAAAACCTAGAAACCCTCAAAATGCATAAGAATGAAAAAAAACATAAAAATCATAAAAAATACCAAAAAATCCTTAAAAACATTAAAGCCCCTAAAAATTCTAGAAACCCCTAAGAAAACCTTAAATTTTTTAAAAAACATTAAACCCCTAAAAACCTAAAAAATAGAAAAACCCTAAAACACAAAAATGGAAAAAACCCTAAAAACAAAAAAAATTATAGACACCCTAAAGGCCATAAAAAACAAAAAATACCTTTAAACCCAAAAAACGTAAAAAAACCAAAAAATAACTGAAATCCCATAATAAATCCTTGAAAAACTAAAAGCAGTTAAAACCACTTAAACACCTAAAAAATGAAAAAACCTATAAAACCTGAGAACATCTAGAAGCCCAAAACCCACAAAAACCATAAAACACCTAAAAAACTAAATACCCTAAAATACCAAAAAAAGAAAAAACCCACTAAGAACTAAAAAACCCATTAATCCATCAAAAATGCTATAAACCTCTAAAAACATTAAAAACCTACAAAACATAAAACACCCTAAAAACACAAAAAATCATAAAAATCCCAAAAACCCTAAAAACCCCTAAAGACCCGAAAATCACAAGAAATCCTAAAAATACATAAAAATAATAGCATTCTATAAAATCAATAAACACATAAAAAACTAAAAATATTGGAAAATAGTATGAAAACAGTAAAAACATAAATACACATAAAACCCCTAAAAACCACAACTACACTAAAAACCCCAAAAACAGCCACACCCTTAAAAACCCTAAAAATGTAAAAAACCCCTAGAAACCCTAAAAACCCCTAAGAAAACATTAAAAACAAAAAAACAGTGAAAACCCCTAAAAAAATTAAAAATGATAAAAACCAACCCCCCCCCCCCTTAAAAACACTAAAACCCTAAAAACCATAAACCCTAAAAACATACAAAAAATGTAAAAACCACATAAAATTCTAAAAAAACCTTTAAACCCTAATTTTTTTTAAAGAAATCTAAAACCCTCAAAAACTCAAAAAAAACTAAAAACCATAAAAAACTGAAAACCCATAAAAACACCTAAAACCCCTCAAAATCCCTAAAATTCTTAAAACTATTAAAATTATAAAAATTCCATAAAAATACCTAAAAACATTAAAGTCCCCAATAACCCAGAAATCCCAGTTGAAAACATTAAAAACATCAAAAAATTAAAACCCATACAAAACCTAAGAACACTAAAACCCCTAAATATCATTTAAAACCATAAAACCCATAACAACCCCTAAAACCCTTAAAACCATAAATACCCCTAATAACCCTAAAACCCACTATAAACACTATCAACCCTTTATACAATAAAAAACATTATAAAACTCTAAAAATATTTAAAACTGTAAAAAATTATAAAAACCAAAAAACCCCAAAAAACCATAAAACCATAAAAAACCCAAAACACCTCAAAATACCTAAAAATCCTAAAAAACAATCAAACCCTAAAAAATACTTAAAGACACCAATAAATGTAAAAAAACATAAAAACTATGAAAACCCATAAGAATACCATTAAAACTGAAAAAACATAAAACCCATAAAAACCTAAAAAATGATAAAAATCATAAAAAATATTAAAAACATAAAAAAACTAAAATGCCTTAAAATGCCTAAAACCATAAAAACCATGAAATCATAAAAAGAATTAAAAATAACAAAAAACAAAAAAACCCCTAAAAACCCAAAGAAATCCATAAAAACCTAAAAACTCTTAAAACCCCTAAGAAACCAAAAAAATAGTAAAAACCCAAGAAACCCTAAAAATACCCTAAAAACCAATAAAAAATAAAATACCTTAAAACCCCAAAAAACCCTAGAGAACCACTAAAAACTATAAAAACCAATTAAACGCATAAGAATTCTAAAAAAACACTAAAAACATTAACACAATAAAAAATTTAAAAATAACCCAAAGAACCTAAAAACCCAAAAAACCATAAAAATCCACAAATTCCCTAAAAACCCAAAAAAACAATTAAAATACTAAAAATACCTTAAATCCCTAAAAAAATTAAAGTCCCTAAATACCCTAAAAAACCAAACAAAAACTACAAAACCTAAAAACACATAAAACCCCTTAAATACTACAAAATTATAAAAACACTAGAAAATCCATAAAAACCATAAAACCCCTAAAACCCTTCAAAACACTAAAACCCCATTAAGAACTCTAAAAAACCTTTAATCCCCTAATTTTTTTAAAAAAAATCATAAAATATCAAAACACCTAAAAACTTTAAAAAATCCTAAAAACCCAAAAACCCCATAAAACCATAAAAACATAAAATCCTAAAAACTCTCAAGATCCCTAAAAACCGAAAAAACCATAAAAATCCAAAAAAAACCTTTAAATCTATAGAAACATAAAAAACCCTAAAAACTCAGAAAAACCCCTAGAAAACCATAAAATCCTAAAAAGAGTTCAAAGTCTTAAAAAATATTAAAATCTTAAAAAACTAAAATATTCCTAAAAACCCAAAAAAACCCTTCCAAATCCCAAAAAAACCATAAAAACAAAAAAAAACTAAAAAAATATTATAAATACCTAAAAATCACTAAAAACCAAAAAAACCCTAAAAATATTGAAAAACCTTAAGAAAACCTAAAAAAGCAAAAAAAAAAATTAAAACCCCTAAAAGCTAACATTCTAATAAAAGTAAAAAACCCTAGAATGAAACTTCAAACCCAAAAAACCATAAATAACTGAAAATCCTTAAATAACCCTAAAACATAATTAACCATTAAACCCTATTAAATCACTAAAAAACCACCAAAACACTAAAAAACTGTTAATCCGCTAAAAATATTAAAAATCTAAAAAACACAAAAATATTAAAAACCCAAAATCATAAAAACTGTAAAAACCCTAAAAACCCTAGAGAACCCTAAAAACATTAAAATCCCTAAAAATTCGAAAAAACCATAAAAATCCAAAAAATCCCCTAAAAATACCCCAAAATGTAAAAACACTAAGAAATATGAAATCCTATAAGAAAACCTTAAAAACTAAAAAAATTAGACCCCCTAAAAACCTAAAAAATGGTAAAAACACTAAAAAACAAAAAAAAAATCATAAAAAATCAAAAAACCATAAAACCCCCTAAACACCTTAAAACCCCATAAAAACATAAAACCCTCTAAAACAACTATAAATTCAAAAAACCTTTTAATCCCCTAAAATGTTAAAAAACTATAAAAACCTTAAAAACCATAAAAACACAAAATAACCCGAAAAACCAAAAAAAAACCATAAAACCCTAAAAACACTACAATCCCTAAAAACCATAAAATCCTTGAAATCCCTAAAAATTCCTAAATAGTAAAAACTCTAAAAACCCTAAAAAACAATATAAAATCTATAAAACCCTAAAAACTCTTTAAACCCCTAAAACTCTAATAAATTTCGGGGGGTCAAGATTAGCCTGGACCTGAACCTTCCTTTCCCTAAAAAGGATAAAATCCTAAAAAACCTTAAAAAACCTCAATATCCCTATAAACCTAAATAATAAAAAACCCCAAAAATCCAAAAAATACCTAAAAACGTAAAAAACACCTAAAAACACTAATAGGCCTAATTAAAACCTTAAAAGATACAAATATATTAAACCATTAAAAACATAAAAACTCTAAAAACCTTAAAAAACCCAAAAAATACCCAAAATACACAAACATCCTAAAAACCATAAAACTATAATCCCCTAAAACCATATAAATTCTAAAAACCCATTAAAATGAAAAAACCACTAAAACCCCTAAAAACTCTAAAAACACTTTAAACCCCTAAAAACATTAAAAGATTTTGAAAACATAAAAAAAACAAAAAAAAACTCAATAAACCTTAAAAATCATAAAAACCCGTAAAAAAAACCCTAAACACCCTAAAAACCTTAAAACCATTATAACCCCAAAAAACAAGGAAAATTATATAATTCCTTAAAAATTACAAAAAAATAAATAACTATAAGAAACATGAAAACCACTAAGAAACCTTAAAACCCTAAAAACACATAAAAACCCCTAAACACCTATTAAAATGCTAAAAACCCTAAAAACCCCAATACCAAAAAAAACCCTAAAACCCCTTAAAAACCCCAAAAAACCCTTAAAAACCCACTAAATTTCTAAAACCCTAAAAAATATAAAAATCTTAAAACGTCCCCAAAAATCCCCCAAAACCCCTAATAAAGTAAAAAACACTAAAAATATAGAAAAACCCTAAGAAAAAAAAATTAATACCTAAATACACTTTAAACCCATAAAAACCTATAAAAACTAAAACCCCTAAAAACCACAACCCTAAAAAATCTAAAAAGTGCTCAAAATCCCCAAACCCTATAAACTATAAAAATCCTTAAAAGAACAAACAAATCCCTAAAAACATAAAAACCAAAAAAAAACCATAGAAAAACTTTAGAAAACCATAAAAATATAAAAACACTTAGAACCCATTAAAAAATAAAAATGTTAAAACTCGCAAAAAAGCCTTAAACCCCCAAAAAACAATAAAACCACAAAAAACCATTAAATCGCATATAAACCTTAAAAAGAACAAAAAACTAAAAAACCCTTTAAAAACCAGAAAATGTTAAAAACCACTAAAAACCGTTAGAACATGAAAAACTCAAAAAAAACCCAAAAAATATAAACCTAAAAACAATTAAAATCATAAAACCCTAAAAATCCTTAAAACCCCTTAAAAGCATAAAAATCATAAAAAATCTGTAAAAACCCTAAAAAACATAATAAACCCATAAAGACCTAGAAAACCCCTAAGAAAGCATTAAAAATACCAAAACAATTAAAACCGACTTAAAACCTGAAAAACGCCAAAAACTCTAAAAACATTAAATGCCCTAAGAACACAATAAACCCTCAAAATCCCTTAAAAACCTAAAACCCCATAAAATTCCCAAAAAAGGCAAAAAAATACCTAAAAACATAAAAACCCACAAAATAATAGAAGACCCTAAGAAAACATTACAAAGATAAAATTTCATAAAATCCTAAAAAAACTTAAAAATGTTAAAATCTGAAAAAAAACCCCTAAAAACACAATAAAAACCCAAAAAACCCTTAAAACTATGAAATCCCTTAAAACCATAAAAATCCTAAAACCCATAAAAACCCACTAAAATCTCTATAAACCCTTTAGACCCCAAAAAACATTAAAAAGCTATAACAACCCCTAAAACCCCAAAAAACTCAAATAAAACCCTAAAATCCACAAAAAAAGCATAAAACACAAAAAACCCTAATATAATAAAAACCCTCAAAATCCATAAAAACGAATAAAAATAATAAAAATACATCAAAATGCCAAAAAATGTAAAAAAACCCAAAAACCTATAAAACCCATATGAAAACCTTAAATCCAAAAAACACGTAAATCCCATAAAAACATAGAAAATTTTTTAAACCCTAAAAACCCCTAAAAACCCTAAAAACCATAAACCTCCTAAAACATAAAAACAAAACACCAATAAAATCAATAAAAATAAAAAAAAAACTATAAAACCCCTTCAAACACCTATAAATATTAAAAAACTCTGAAAAACCTTGAGAACACTAAAAAAATTCACAAAACCCTTAACCCCCCCCCCCCAAACTATAAAAATCCAGAAAACCCAAAAAACCAAAAAACCCTCAAAATCCCTAAAACCATAAAAATCCTAAAAATATGTAAAAACATAAAAAATTTAAAACTTTAGAAGCCCTAAAACCCCTAAAATCCTTAAAACCCTAAAATCCATAAAAACCATTAAAACCACTAAAACCATTAAATATATTTTAAACACAAAAATGTTAAAAACTCTCAAAAACATTAAAAACCCTAAAAATTTCAAGAAAACCCTAAAAATCCAAAAAACCGTAAAAACCCTAAAACACTAAAAAACAAAAATTCCTAAAAACACTTAAAACCAATAAAAATCCTAAAAACCAGAAAAATACCTAAAAATTTAAAAACCCAATTGAGGCCCTGGAAACCCCTATGAAAACCATAAATCCTAAAAACACTGAAAACCCATAAAATATAAAAGAAATGATAAAACACTTAAAAATCCATAAAAACAAAAAACACTAAATAATATCAAAATAACTAAAAACCCTAAAAAATCATAAATATCTAAAAAAGAACTAATAATCCATAAAAAAATAAGAAACTAAAAATCCAAAAATCCCCTGAAAACCTTAAAGACCTTAGAAAACATAAAACCTCTAAATACCTAAAAACGAAAAAAAACCTAAATACCCTAAAAACGACCTAAAAGCCCTAAACACCCTAAAACAATCTAAAAACTCAAAAAACTATTTAAACCTAAAAAAATTATGAAAATTGTTAAAAACCTAAAAAAACTAAAAAATCCCTAAATTGTAAAATATAAAATAAAAAACCCAAAATTCCCTAAAAAGTCAAAATACCTAAAATGACTAAAAATTATTAAAATACAAGAAAATACCTAAAAATTTAAAAACCCCTAAACCCCTAAAAAACATTATAAAACCTTAAATACATAGAAAACATAAAACCCCTAAAAACTAGAAAACATTGAAAACCCTAAAAACCATTAAACACCAAAAATCCCAAAAAACATTAAAAACTATAAAAATCTTAAAAATCACTAAAAAACCTAAAAACCTAAAAACACCTAAAAAACTTGAAAACCATTAAAATATTTAAAAAACTAAAAAAATTTAACCCCTAAAAAACCTAAAAAAACTAAAACCCAAAAAACACTAAAAACCCATAAAACCATAAAACATTTAAAACCCTTATAGGGTCCTGAAAAATCTGCAAGATGGAAATACAATTACCCCAATACTTGGAAAAGGATTGAACCAGTCTGCGCACCAGCTCCCAGCAACATTACGTGACCGGTTCGACAGACCTCCCTCCTGCAATTCTGCGGACCAGCGTTGTCCGTGAAATGGAGGCGGAAGCCCCTCCGCGACCGCGAAGCAGGACAGACGTCAGGCCATTCCACCACCACAAGTTGCCCCCTCCGCGAACCTCTCTTGTTCACAGGATAGAGGCGAAGAGGTATGTGACCATGGAGAAATCCCACGCATCTCGGTTCCAAAACTCCCTGGTTGACCGAGTCGTCCGCGGGTTGGAGTTTCTTCATGGGCTTCTGTAAAACGTGTCATGTGCCCGTCAATACTGCCTATTTGAGACTATAAATAATCACCGCGTGGTACCCAAAAGAAGAGGAGGAAGGACGGGTGAAAAACCGTGGGGAGATGCAGGAGAAATCTGTCCCATCTGTAATGTTCCGCGACCATCCGTGGACCCCATATCATCTGTGGATGCACTCTTCTGCATAGAGGAGAAACCAAACCGTGAACCTCATGCGGTCACCTGCTTCGCAGATGGCCATCTCTTTTGTGGATGGCCACCTCCTCCATGGACCAGTGTCGTTCTCTAAATGGAGGTGGAAACCCCTCCTCGGGCGCGAAGTAGGACGAGCGCCGACCATCCTTTGCGGGCAACCTCCTTTGCGGACAGCCTCCTTCGTGGACTACTCCTTCGCGACTTAGTCCTTCACGACCTGCTCCCCCGCGACCGACTCCTTTACGGACAGCCCCTCCATGGCCTACCACATGCGGCCATCTCCTTTGTGGATGACTATCCTTCGCGGACAGCCTCCTTCGCGGCCTAGTCCTTTGTGGCCTGCTCCCTCACAGACAGCTCCTCCTGGACACCCTTCGCGAACAACTAAACCGTGAGCCACATGCAGCCAACGCTACGCGGCTGGCTCCTTTGCGGAAAGCCCCATGCTGAAAACCCCATGCACTCGATGTTCTATACCGTGGGGCCTACACCCCCACACCCCCGCTCGGGCTCAGTGTCAGGCTACGGTCTCGACCCTCCGGGCTGGGTCAATAGTATTTTACATTTCACCCTTATGCCTCTCCAACATCCTTCCTATAAAATTCATGAGTCGACCTACTCCTTATGAATCTCCTATAACCCCATTACCTTGCTCCGTTTTCTAGGTTCATCCAGAAAGGGCCGCCCTTGCGTAATTCCCACACCAACCATTGCTAAGTATCTCCTACCTAGTCATCCTGACCACATGATATTAAACTGTATGGCCCTCATCCTGACCACATGATGTTAAACTGTATGGTCCTCGTCCTGACCACATGATGTTAAACTATATGGCCCTCGTCAAGACCACATGACGTTAAACTGTATGGCCCTCCTCCTATCCATATGATGTTAAAATAAATGGAAACAGTCCTCTATACATTACTATAAACTATATCATTCCCTTTCATTCAATTATTAGATGCCTCTTGCTCCATGAAAGAGATGCCTTATGCTATGTTTACAGTGTCATAACTTCAAGAGCATTGGAATCCATTCAAACATCCCATCACTCCGCCCCACGCTTTGCGTGTCCTTCATTCGGATCTCCATCCTCTTTCATGTCTGAAGGGACACCCTAACGGCCTGGCTTCATGCTGCATCGGCTCACGTACCGTCCTGGGCCAACGCCCCGGAAGACTTTGGACAACACTTCAAGACAGGTCATGTGTTTCGAACACGGTCACCAGTCGACCCTCATTTGTTCATCCCCATTTTAGGCTAACGTGATGTGAATGCTGTGTTTCGAACGTGTTCAACAGTTATCCTCCATCACCATGCCACCCTCATTGTGTTCCTAATGTCGGGCATGTAATTCACACTTTTAATCTCCCATTGTTCGGACTAATTCCAATGCCCTTGGCGTTATCCCGCTTGTGCACTTACGCATAGGCATTGGACCCCATTATATTCCTCTACCCACCAATGGGTTGAGATTCCCTTATGTCCAGAAATGAGGAAGACACCATGGGAGTCCATCCCAGAGTAAGCCCCGACATTATGGGCCGCCCTCATACATAAGTCCCACTCCACCCCTCACGGACGCACCTTTCGCGACATGATCGTTTGGTCCCTGCTACATATTGTTTCTCACACCGAGTATGGCTCATGTGGGCTTAGAGTAAGCATCGACCATGACATCCTCTTATGGACCTCCTCAGAGTGTAAACCCCAATCCACCCCTTGGGCCTCCTCAGAGTGTAAGCCCCAAGCCTATGTGAACTACGATGACCTTGATCCATGTTAAGGAATGGTACGTAGGAAGCCTCCCCGAGGTTCAAGCCCGATCACCATCAGACCCCCAGTTCCACCTTCACGTCGGTTCTCTGACACCCCGATTCGAACTATGTGGTCTTTGATGCCTGTCTCCTGGGCAGGGTACATAGGAAGCCTCCCTAAGGTTCAAGCCCAATAGTCGGTCGATCTGACTATCTTAAAATCAGTTCACCGAGCTGCTCCTAGAACCGTCTCAATGAGTCCAAATTCTTCAGTCATTAATACAATGAGGGATGGTAAACCTCTGGATTAAATTATTCCGAACCCCTATGTCCAGCTGACTATTGCCAACCAGGAGAAATCCGCGAATACCATGCTTGGGTATAAACCAAAGATTCACGAACATATGAATAGGTATTAAATCTATAAAAGAGTCCCAGAATTGGAAATAATTCCCCCCAAAAGGGTGCGAGGAGCCCAACTTCCCATCCTCTCGACCAATGTGAGTTCTCAAGCATCGCTGTCCAAATCGCCCGCCGAACCCTTGCCTTTGGAAAGCAGGTCCACGTGTCATCGGATATAGAACCGTTTGGCATTTCGAGACCGACTCGAAACAAAAATGGTGAACCAGACATGAATCTTTAACCAAGCATGATGGATTTAACCTAATCCCATCAAGTGCCCCATTTTACTCACAAGGAGGGCCAAGAAAGGTCATTAATTACACATGGGATCATGAGATGCTGCTTTGATGGGTTTGCTGTTTGTATTTGTTAAAATGTTTTACAGGTACTATACAGAAGTCCCTTCGATCCAATGGCATCACGAAGGAACTCACAAGTGCTCACTTCAGGCTACGCAATGACCGGGCATCCTCACCAATAGAGGACCTCGTCACCCGCCCAGAGTCTTCAACGCTGGGTCCCTGACGTGATGATCCCAGAGTACCACATGAATGGTACTATCCAAATGATGGAGGCGGCCATGCACGCCCTTCCATCTTCCTGAACTCGTCGGTCGCCTTTCCAGCAGCGGCCGCAAAGGTAGATACAGATATCCCCTGTCGCTGTCTCCAACTACTTCAGGAGTATATCCTTAGAACGGGACAACACGTACCTCCCTTATCTTAGGGAGGCAGATGATGTTGATGTTGAGGACCTCATCCCCGCTGAACGGGGGTTCCTCTCCAAGGCCTTCGCCGGAAGACAACGTCGCGGTCACGCCACAACTCAACATCCTCGTGCTGAGGAGGATGTCTCCCCAAGGATTCAGGACCACGCTCCCCAAGCTTCGGCCCCTCGGACATACCAATAGGGGCGATAAATGTACACTCAGGGACCGGTCATCACCCTGGTCCCTGAGGAGGAGCTTCGCTGCCCAGCCACAGAGACGTACCACGAACATGTACCTACACCTGTTTTCTCCTCCTGAGTCTGCCATCCAAACATGGTAGCATCATACGAGCCGGCACACATCCCCACCGATCTCTTTCATTCCCATCGCTCACGCAGGACAACACTTACCTGGTAGGCACCTCTCCCTACCCAGGGTCGTGAAGCCCACCAGCTTGACGTGGTGGCGACCCGGTGCCTGCAGGACCAGCTCCTAGCAGATGCTTCTGACACCCGCCATCCCGACATGGTGGCGATCAAAAAATCCAGACACCCAGATGTGGTGGCAATTAATAGGCGGGCACGTCTTTCCACCAACAATGGCTACCAACTCGATACGGTGGGAAACAAAAAAATGCAGGTCCATATCCCTG
Organism: Viscum album; assembly: GCA_963277665.1. Taxonomy (NCBI): domain Eukaryota; kingdom Viridiplantae; phylum Streptophyta; class Magnoliopsida; order Santalales; family Viscaceae; genus Viscum; species Viscum album. The sequence continues at coordinate 1,961,269,751 of OY728127.1, forward strand.
TGGATGCAAGTAATATCTGCCACCCTGATGTGGTGGAAAACAGAGAGATAAACCAGTGTATCCCAGTATAGGGGAAGATTTGTTCTCCTACCCCGACACAGGAGAATTTTCAGTACCCACTGACCACCGGAGGACCGGAGCAGGGTATTCCTACTTCGATACCGGAAGGGGCCTTTATACCCATTCCATCCAAAGATGTCTCTCTGCATATCCTGGAAATGATTGAGGAGTAGGTATCGATTCCAGATCATATCTTGCAGACTTTCCAGAATGTAATTTCATCAGCGGAAACAGCAAGGACTCAGGCCCATGATCCCATCTCCCCAATTGAGGTGACTCATCTAAGAGATGAGATAGCCGCCTCGGAGCAGATCTGCATCCCATATTCTACCCAGGAGGGTCATCAGCCATATTCTGTGGCGCAAGGGCAATCGGATCGAGCAGCTTCACTCATTCCAACTGGGGGACACCCGTCCATCACGGTGGATGCTCCAGATCTGGCATATATCCATGCTAAAAGTCAATATGTTCTTCAGCGTATCTCAGAATCATCATGAGACCCAAATAGAAAGGGGACCCAAAGGTGAAGGCTGTTGTCAACAGCAGACGGTCCCAACTACCCGCAAGAGAGCGCCCCGAACGTGCCAAAGGCAACTGGAAAATAAAGAGCGGGTTCATGACTCTACTCTGCTGGAATATGGGGTTCCCAACGCCGCTAAGCACACATTGCAGGCTCAGAACCCTGCCCATCCATTACCATATTATGGGAGTGGTAGTAGCAGTTGCGAAGGTCCTCCCCGCAACGTCGCTACCAGTAGCTTTGAAGGTCCTCCCCAGAGCACCCATGGGGGCCTCCCCCACGGGAATATAAGGATCGATCACAAGAGCTCCTCTTTTGATGCGAGTCACGGAAACCCTCCACGTGGCTAGAAGATCGAGCAGTAAGAATCTCCTCCACTTGATATGGTACACCTTGAAGGTCCTCCCTGGGGTATACGCTGCACACACTCTCCATTCAGTGGGACCACTGATTATGATAGTAGTCCTCGCTATCATAGTCGCAACTGCAGAGGCCCTCCCCACAGTGATGTCTCATCACGACAAGAATGCCCTCCCCTTGTCGTGGCCTGCCTTGAATGTCCTCTCCAGGGGTTACGTTGCAACAACACTCCGTGAAGTCGGGCATCAGATCACGATGGTAGTCCTCTCCACCCTGATAATGGAGGTCCTCCCTGTAGATACGTCAAGCAACAAGAAGGCCCTCCCCTCATTTCGGTTCATTCTGGAGGCCCTCCCTAGGATGTATCCCACAGATATTCTCCCTACAGTAGTACTAATGGTAGTCCTCACCATTGTCGCAGCTGTGATGGTAGTCCTCGCCACCACGGCCTCCATTGCGAAGGTCCTCCCCACATTATCCCCAAGCAACAAGAAGGTCATCCCCTTGTCGCAGTGTGCCCTGAAGGTCCTCCCCATGATGTACATCGAACGTCAGGACATGATGGTCATCCTCACCATGATGGTAGTTGTTGCGAAGGTCCTCCCTGTAACGACACTACGCAGCCAGAAGGTCCTCCCCTTACTACGACATGCCTTGGAGGTCCTCTCTAGGGTGTGCAATGCAAAATTCCTCTATGCAGTGAAGAATCAAGTAGTAATGTTAGTCCTCTCCATTATGGCCTCCATTGCGGAGGTCCTCCCCGCGATGACATATCATGTCAATAGGAAGGTCCTACCCCTGCCGAATCAAACACAGAAAATCCCTTGTATGCCGAGGCACTTAGAAGGACAGTATCAAGCATGTCAGATTCCAAGTTAGTCACCGACAAAATCCTTCTGCAATCAAGAGACGGTCTATGGCCGTTCTCATCATCTAAACCACCTTGGAATCACCCACATAATGACTCAGCACCTACCGGTCCCACTGCCTCTGACCACATTGGCAGCGAGCATCTCAGTTGGGCCGACCAGGTAGAGGAGTCACCAGCGGAGGAGTATGCCGATATACTGCACCTGGGGAAACGACTGGCCAGGGATGATATACTAGTTATGTTTTTTCCTTGGGCCACCACTCGGTTTGACATACCTAAAGAGTTGTCGGAAGAATGCGTGCACGGCATCTGCCATAATATATGGACAACCCTCTGCCGACTAAAATCAAGCATTCAGCCCTACGACGGGTATGTAGACCACGTCAAGACAATTGGAGACCTCCTGCGTCACATCGACCTGGAAGCTTTTCCTTCAGCATGGCAACAGCGACCCGAGAGGCGTAAAGGAAACATGGAGATAGCCTGCCTCCGTGCGCTGCACTAACTGCGCCGCCTCATCAGTGACGGTCCGACAGGAGTCCATATCAGGGGATGGGGAGAACATAGAGATCTTCATTTCACTCTGCTCCCCGCCCAGAAAAACTCATTCAGTATGGTGTCTTTCAACTTCATCACATCAAGAAAGAAATTGAGTGGTCTCCCTATTCAGGAAAGGAAACACACCCAGCAGAGTCAGGCCTTGATTAAGTCCCAGAAGCGTCAGGCCTGACAGGAACAGGCCATTCATGTACTCCTAAATCAGGCCACCGAGAGCATACAACATGCATCTTGCCCAAGATAGGCCAATTAGTGATCTTTTCCTACCTCCCCAGAAAGGATAGGCTCACAGAAGAACTCGACATCAAACCAAGTTCACCCCCGAATGGGGGCACGCAAGATCAAGCAGGTAGAGATAGCCACAGCCACTGCCACAATCCAGGGTCAACCCCAGCCTACAGGGCTGGGGGTATTTTTAACAACAAATTCCCTCATAAGACCAATAAAACCAGGATGAAATTCGATGTCCAAGGAATGGATCCAACCTCAGCCACCAGGGTTGGGGGCATTATTACCCCCTCAACAAAAACCTCCCCCACGAGAGTCAGTATTCTCTCTTCTAGGGAGGACAATCATAAGAGGAGTTTCTTATCCTATCCTGTCATTTGAATCATCATCCCCTCCGAGAGGAAGTCACACCATAAGTTCGCACCAAATAACTCTATGTGTCACCCTTCATCAAGAAGTCCAAAGGCAATCCCAGGTCATGAAAGGGAATTCCAGTAGAAGATTCGGGAGATCCTCTTCCTATTTGGAAGATGACATCTTCTCCACCCCGTGATATGCATCTATAAACATCATTGAGGTTAACCCAATGAATGAATCCAGAGATGCTACAAATCAGGATGGATTGGGAGATGATGGTTCCGGTCAGGCTGTGACTCACAACGAACCCCTAGGTGTGCACACCCAGAACCAGAGGGCCGCCCTAAATATGGTCGTCCTTCCATCCAACCCTCCTCTACCTACCCAGCGAGATTCCAATAAAGATAATAATAAAGGACTGGTTACCCTTAACCCGCCTCCTTCTCTCGACAATGATGATCCACTCACGCTCGAAGAGAGATTCACTTGACAGGAAGAGGAGATGAATGAATTGAGGTGGATTAATGCCGAGCTACTCCAGAGGAACCGCCTTATGGAAAGTGCATCCCAGGAGGAGCCACATCATGCACTCCCAGTAAGTGCACCTCAAATACTATGGTTTGCCCCGGCAAACGAAATATGGTCAGGGCTCCCGTCCAATGAGGCGCCCGGCCCGTCCAACTACCTAAATGTAGATTCGGATGAATACCAAGACTTCCCTCCACTCAGAAAGCAACTGGAGTGAGTACACCTAAACCCTTCAAAGGTCCCACAAACGGCACATGCACTCCTGGTGCCAGCCAATCCGGATACTCAGGCAATGCCTCGGGCTACGCCTACCCAGGACCAGGCCCAGTAGGATGTAAACCAGGGTCTCAACAACACCATCGAGGCACTAACAACTCAATTGGAAGTGATGGAAGGTTGACATGCTCCGATACAGCCAGAGCGGAAATCATACCTAGATTGGGTGACCAAAACACCACCTCCACCCAATTTTGGGAGCCCTGTATTCCCTATTTTCTACTAGTCAGGCGATCGAGAACAATATTTGATGAACTACACGTCTTATTGCGACCCTATGATGGGGATTCCAGAACAGAAAGAAGCAGTGAAACTAAGATGCTTCATACGGACCTTGAAAGGATCTGCCTTCGTCTGGTATACGAGTCTGCCATCCTAGTCAATAAAGAGCTTGGAGGACCTTCGGTAGCAGTTCTTGTTCCACTTCAGCTCAATGTTGCCCAAGACAACAGTCAATGACCTCATGAACTGCAAGCCGAGGGAGAACGAGAGTGTCTCATATTTCATCGCCAGATGGGAAGGTCTGACCTATTCCCTGAATAGGCCAATGCCTCAAGATGAGATGCTATCCATATGCATCGATACTCTTCGAGATGAGCTGAGAACACCGCTCATACCAGTGGAGTGCACCACTGGCTTCCTCCATCTCTCGGTAATTGCCCAGAGAATTGAGGACTCCCTGTAGTGGACTAATTAGAAGTCCTGAATAGCCTCACAAGCTCCTGCGAAAAGATCCCCTAGAGATGAAGTGTCCGCTGTCACACTCAAGTCGGCCCCTGTGCCCACTCCACCACTTAGGCCTCCACCAAATCTTCAAGGGCCTCCTGCATATCAGCGGTCGCCTCCGCCTAAACTGGACAATTAACGAGGACCGAAGCAGAAACAGTTTGAGGAATGAAGACAAAAAGTATACTCATTCTGAGATGATCATGTCTGTGGATACTTAATTTCCACCATGAACTGCAACTTGATCCGCCTCTCGGAGCCGAGGAAACCTGAAGAAGTCAGCTGAGATGACATGCCAAATTACCCCCCATACCATCGGATGTTGGGGCACAGTATCCGAGAATGATTCGTCTTCAAAGACCTCCTGCAGAGGATGGTATACTCCGGACAGGATGAGCTGGGACCACCCCCAGTACATGTGTCATGTATCACTACCACTGACTCCGACAAAGAGGAGGGGTGGAATAAAGTCACTAGCAAGTAGCCGCATAAATTTGACAACCGGATGACTCGGAAGACTATCAACCGAGCCCAGGGCATACTCTGAGCTCAACTACACCAGCCGGTGTTGCCACCAACAGCCCCTAAAGCTGCAGAACCAACATTATCAACCTCACAACCCTCCACGAGCTGGTCATCCGGGCATAATTGAAGAAGGAGGAAATAATCTCAAGAGGAGCAGTCCACAACAGGGCCAAAGTTAGTCCCGACCCTGGCAGGTTATATGCCCTCGAATTTGGTGCCACGGCCACTGGCCCACCAAACGGCACCATGAGGGACAACCGACCAGGTTGACCTGTCAGAGGATGAAGATCCAATCTTTGGTTCTAATAATGTATTCCATATCATGGAATTTTCCCCTGATAAAAGGTACGGTTATGAACCCGAGTTCCCTACATGAGGAGCTAGGAGGAGGAATCGCAGAGGTAGGGGATACTAGGGGAGACACAACCGCGGCCAAAACCAACCCTACGGTTGGACCCCGTCCCAAACCGTTAATATCGTGGAGACCCACGGGAGAGCCCTTCAATGGACTCAGTAGGAGAAAGAATGCCCCTCCACCTCCACAAGCAGCCACTCTGGCCCTGTTGTTCTGCGATACCCACTAGAGGAGGACCAAGTTTCTGGATGCCTGGTGCGCATAGACAGACCGGCCGGGCCAAGTCCTCAAAATGTGGGAACTCCATCGATATCCGACCCCATGGTTGGTCCCTCCTCATCAAATGTTCCAGCCCTAAAGTACCCACTAAGACTCTCCCTCCAACGGAGAAGTGTCGGCCGCTGGAGCAGAAATATGATATCCTTAAGCAGCTGGCATCGGTACCAACCAAGATTTCAATCCTTGATGCCCTAAGTCTGTCAGCAGACCTCAGGGAGGCACTTATAGAAGCTTTGATCAGCCCCCAAGAGTTTCAAACTGAGGTAGTTGCCGCTGAGATTTACCGGACGGAGACTGACCTGACTGAATGAAATGTGGTGATCTCTTTCACCGATCAGGATGAAGATGCCATCATGCAAGGAAACATCAGACCACTATATGTGTCTGACACATTGAATGGTATTGAGATCCGGAAAGTCTTTATAAACAATGGCTCTGGAGTTAATTTCCTTCCCCTACGGACACTCCATAATTTGGGCTACAGTGAGGAAGACCTAATTCCCTTGGCCACAACTCAGTTTGGTTACGACAAGTGTGAGCAGAAACCAATGGGAAAAATTAAGCTAAAGACCCATTTTTATGACCTGGTATCCTATACTGAATTCCTGGTGGTCCAGTAGAGCATAGAATTCAATGCCCTGCTGGGAAGGTCGTGGCTCCATAAGCACATGGTCGTTCCTTCATCCTACCACCAGTGTATCAAGTATTGTGTCAATGGACAAAGTGGAACATTGCACGCCTACAAGTCCCCTTTCGAGCTCTCCGAGTCACATTACATTGACGCCGGGTTCTATAAGCAAAATAAAAAGGAGCCTTTAGTCGATGGTGTCGACTGTATCCCCGCTCAAAATGGCCTGGAAATGGTTCCTGATGACCCCCTCAGGTAGCTTGTTGGAGATTATGTCCTGCTCATCAACCATGTTGAGAGTAGGAGTTAAAGTACGGACATGCACTTGGATTTCCTCATGACTTCAACCATGATGGTTGAGCACGACAATGCGGGAACGTCTTCCAACCCTCAATCAGGGGACGAATACTCAAGTGGGGATGCCCACGATGCCTCTCCCTCAAACCCTTGAAGGCTCAAACCGGAAACTCCCCCCCCCATTGGATCAAGAAGATGAGGACTTGGAAGAATAAGAGGAGGAATATCTCAGGGATGCACCTCCCGCATTTGAGGAGGGTATCTCCACCACGGTGGATGAGCTCAGGGAAAAAAACCTAGGTACCGAGGAAGATCTGAGGCCTACACTCATCAGTACAGCCATGTCCCCCAAGGAGCATGAAGTGTAACACCCCGAGATTTTATGAAAAATATTCTTTTTAATTTCATTAATGTCTTGTGTTATACGCTACACCAAAAAGAGCTTTCACAACACACATCTCTGACTTGGCTTGAATTACACGCAATCGCGACCTTCCACGATAGCGTGTGTTGTACGCAACACCAAGTTTTGCTAAACAACGATATGCTATTAAGATATTATTAAAACTAGCCGTTATGAATAGTAATAACCACTTTTTGAAATTTTGTAAATTTTATTTTTCAAAATGGACTTCATTTATGGATTAGGTGTATCGAATTTAGCCTAAGGTGAAATTTTGGTAATTTTCGGATAACTTTCATATTTTAATGAATAGTGAAAATTACTAAATTATAATTAAAAACAACTTTTTTAATCGAAATAATTAATAGTGATAAATCATTAATTTGAGTGGTTTTAAAGTATATTTAGAATATATTTTTACAATTTAATACAATGTTGGTCATTGGATGTAATTTCACATTTAAACTAGACATAAACAAGTGTCAATCTTTTGATAGATATTGTTTCTTAAAAACACGCTATTTGTTTTAACAGCGGGATTTAATTATAAAATTAATTAATGCAACTTTTATGTTATGAATTTGGTAAAATAGACTTCATTTTTGAATTCGGAATATGAAATATAGCTTGGGATGAAATTTTGGCATTGTTCTGAAAAACATCAATTTTTGATGAATAGTGAAACTACTAAGTGGTAGGTTAAAAACTGAATTTTGCATAAAACTTAATTTTACCGCTTCTCTGAATGGAATTTCGAAAATCCGAGAGACACGATTAATATCAAGGACTAAAATGTGGTTCAATGAGATGAAAATAATTTTTTGGTGAATAGTAACTTTTTACTTTTTTTACCACGGTTAATAGTAAATAGGGTAACTAAGGGTAAATATGATATTAATATTACCCTAACACATGTCCTAATTCTATTGGGAAAGTGTAATTCTACCAAAAACAAACTTAGGAATAAAATATGACCATTTAGGCCCACTTGGATTAGATTAGGACATTTATTATTAATTTATTTAAAGAAGGGTTAAAATAGTTAAAATCAAAGTTTAATAAGTAAATAATTTTTAATATGGGGTTATACATAAGATAAATTCGATTGTAAATATTCATTAGAAAGATAAAAAGATTTACTACATGATGGTAGTTTATTTGTAATTTTTAGAAATCAAATAATTTAATTTATTTATGACACAAAGATGATGCAGTAATTATCTTGTTAATAAAATATTGACATAATTGATGTTATAAACACCAAAATAAATGTAATTTGAGACTTTTTATGAATTAAACTAATTTTCTAGGTTACTATGATATATTATTGTTGATTTAATAAACTTGGTTCTAACATATAATTCTGTTATGACTTTCACAAAAATCATCTATCAAATAGTGTCAAAATTGACACAAAATAGTTTTTAAATCAAATATTATATTATTAATTGTTATTTTATTCCTAAAAATCTAAGGTTCGGCCAAATGACTTAGATAAGGATATATGTATTAATAATATACAATTTGGGGTTCTTTTGGCATGTTATAGTAAGTGTATTTACCATATAGTGAAAGAAAACAAAAAGACACGGTAAAAGTTAAATTATTTAACTTAGAGTTAAATCTAATTGATAAGGTTAAAATAATACCCTAAACTTGTCTAAATCTTATTGGTTGATAGGATTTCGACCCATCCCCACTTTAGCTTCGAAATAAGACCCTTTGGAACCATTATAAACCGATTTTGACTTTAATATAAAATAATATTTTGAGATATTCCTAAGGTGCCCCTCTCCTCCCCTATAAAAGGACACCACCTCCCCCTCCTCCTCACACCAATTTGAGAACTCAAGCTCGGCCAACCCCTGCCAAAATCCCTTCTCCACTTCCCTAGAAACATCCTAGAGGTTCTGGTCTTCCTCAAAGACCAATTCTAGTGCCCTAAGAGGAGGTCTCAAAGAGGCACTTCAAAGAAGAGGTAATTACCGTTACCAATTCTTTCATCTTTATTTCTTCTTCCACTTCTTCTTCTTAGGTTGTTTCATTATGAAGTAATAACATAAGTATCACTCATATACTGATATGTTATTATAAGTATGAAACAACCCTATTTCACCATCTATCCATCCTACGGAAAAAGAAATCACCGCGCGTGCGTACGTACGGAATACCGTCTCCACGCCGTGGTGTAATCTATTTTCCACCACCACCTTACATGGATGGGTATAATGGTGTAAAGAATAACTATACATAGTTATTACAACATCATATTGATTCTGATATATTGTATAATCCACTCCAATTCAATTCAATATTTATAGAAATGATATCATCGCACGGGCGTACGTACGGACTACCGTCTCCACGACGCGATGAGATTCATTCTCCATGTTAACCATTTAAGAATGATTATAATGTATATATAAGAAATAATAATGAAATATATGACATTATAAAGCTACTGGATTTATGTATATATATACATATGTATGTCATCTACTTACTTCCATTTCAAGACAATAAGGAAAGAAAAACAGCGTTCATGCGTACGTACGGACTACCGTCTCCATGAACGGTGTTTTTCATTTTATTTATCTATCTATTATATATATATATATACTGAATATATATGATATATAAATCATATTTTATATTCTGGAAGTAAGTAAATCATTATATAAGTAATAATGATGTCAAGAACAACAAGTCAAAACACCTACGATAAATGAAACGATTTTACCCAAAACGCTTCTTTAACATGGAATTTACAAAAGAACGGGTAATATAATGTCATAAGTGAACCATATATGATATCATAACAATGAATATGATTTTGTAATAAGTCAATGACATTATTTAAATCATTATACAGGAGGTTCGGACACATACGAAGCAAATTGGACCTAAGGTAAGGGAAATATCACAATCTCATTTTTATCCGAGATTGTTTATACGTTGGTATTTACTGGGGTGTATTTTATCATCCACATCCATGTTTTCTCAATATGTAATATTATTTCCATCCACCTAAAATTGTTTATAACCAATTTTACCCTTCTATGAGTTTTTAGTAAAAGATATTAAAGGAATCATTTGTCGTTTTTTTTATACGAGGTACTTTTTGACTTTTCCGACAAAAGTACGAAGAATGTTTTTTTTAACTTATACGGCACGAACGGATTTTTACGGTTTTATAAAGCCTTATTTTCATGAACCTTCCTCAAAAATATTTCATGACTATTTTCAATAAAATATTTTTCTTTTAAAATTGCATGATGTTTTGTGAAAAGAAATTGATTTTGAAGAAAAAAGGATATTTTCCTCAAGAATTCAATTCAAGTGTTTTATCAAAATTATTTTTCATCTAAGATAATAAAGGGTTCTGTTTCTATCCATATTTTTACATTGATTTGACTATGTTGTGATGGAATTATTTTTATGAATTCCTTTATCTTATATGAATGGTTTTATGATGTCATGTTGTTTAAGAATCCCATTTTTATTACATGGGTTATGCAATGATGTATGATTTATGATTTTGTGGCACACATAAGAAATGATTCATTATGAGATGGGTGGGACCTATATCTCCCTCCAATGCATTGGGTAAAGATTTTATATCTCATGAGATAGACATGGCTGAAATGGTAGGTTATACAGGTTCAGTGAAACAGGACTGAAACGAGGGTTACTCGATTCAGAAAGGGACTTTGTCCACTAAGATCGTCTTGGCAATGAGTCATGACTAACAAGAAATGATTCTCTATGATTATGTGTGTATGCCACAAAGTTCCATGTCTTATGTTATGATTATTGTGATTACATTTCACTTCCATGATTTATACCATGTTATGAAATTATGCTCTCTTTTGCAGGTTATGATTTCCAAAATGTTATGTTCTTATGAATATGATGTGATTGATATTTCTTTTGTTTACCCTTACTGAGAATTTGAGCTCACCCTTTTATGTTTTCTTTTCCCCAGGATATAAAGAAAGGTTTTAGGTAAAAAAAAAGGGAAGATCTTTATAGGAGATGTTGAAGATCTTTCACCACGATTAGAAGATTACGTTCCGAGTTTCCAAAGACACTAAACTATTACGATCCTTGTGTGTATGTACTAAGTATTCCGCAAATGTAATGTAATGTCAATGTACGTCAAGTTTTGGGTCTCTAAAGTTGGTATCAGAGGAAAGGTTTAGTCAACCTTTGGAAACTAGGATGCGAAAACGTTAGTGAGATCCCTAGAGATATTTCTAAGGTATGTCTAGGGATGCCCCTAAGGATAAGTATATGTATAGGATATAGTCCTAGAACTATGGTAACGATATTAGATTAAACCAAAGATGTTAGATATTTAAGTTACTCCCCCTTTATTATTATTTTTGACTCTCACACTATTCTTTTTGGGTTTTAGAAAACGGCTGGAATCAAGATGATTCACGATAATGGAGGATATGATGGACAATGGAATGATATTCTTCATAATGAAATGGGATTTGGAAGTCCAAACATCATTATTATGCCGAATCAGCAATCTCATAATATGATCAATAAAGTAAAATTTGGTAAGTTTCCTGACTCGGCTAATAAGAGAAAGATGGAGTTTCATGATGATCATAGAGGAAAGAAAGTTCAATTTCCCCTATGTAAATCATGTGGGAAGAGGCATCAAGGAGAATGTTTCAAAGGAACTGGAAGATGCTTTGGGTGTGGAAAAGAAGGACACAAAGCAAGTAAGTGCAAAGGAAAAGGTTCAGTTTACACCATGGATGAGGATAATGGTATTGCTACGACATCAACAATGGTTAAATATTTTAAATGTGGAATGTACGGGCATTATGCAAACCAATGCCCTAAGGGAAAGTCTCATGAAGATAATCAGTATGGTCGTATGGGAAGTATTTATGTGGATGATGATGAAGAGACTACAAATGATATGTGAGATGAAAGAATTGTTGAAGCTCGGTCAATGGTTTAAGAATGTAGTGGAATGATTACATGTTTATCATGTGTAATGTTGTATAAGTAATCTCATGGTACTATAGAATAAAGAGACATGTAAGGATTGTTACACTGTTGTCTGATTAATGTTACCAGTATCCATGAAAGGTTATTCAGATATTTTTGGAATGTAGATGATATGCGCATAATGAAGGGATAAGGAGAAAATTAAATGTTTGATAGTATTCATGAGCTCATGATTGATATAAGGACTAAGTGATATCATGGTTTGAGTATATAGAATTTTGAGGATTTCGGTATGTGAAAAGTGTTAAATTTTAACTGCATTCAAGTTTTCACTAAGGTTCAATGGGTATTCAAGAGAGTACAAGATTAAGGCATTTGAATGTTTGGAATGTGACCAACAAGATATATCTTATGATATATGGGGATCAACGATGGTATTAAATCTCTGGTAATCGTTTTCACTATGGACTGCAGTATTATGAGCCTAATGATTGGAATGAATTATGTTGGACATAAGTTAGTATTGTTTAAGGATAGAAGTTTTTTTCGATATTATTGATGGGATGTTATAGTAATATAGTTTTATAAAAAGGACAACCTGCAGGACGGGCGACAGCCCATCGCTTCGGACAAGGCTGTAGGAATCGAACCCACAACCGAAGTGCGACTGGCCTTTATCGCCTACCACTGGCCTACAGGAAGTCCCTGTTTAGTAGAAACTAGTTTTATTATATTAAGCAGCATGATATATGAAGTATAAGTCCATTTTAGGAACCATATATGATTAATCTCACTATAGAATGACTTATGTATATTTAATAACTTTTGCTAACCTTTTGTTTGAGACAGATGGAATGAACAGTCATTCTATCACATGATCTGCTAACACTTCACAAATAACAAATTCAACATCATTTATTTAAGAGATGAAGTAGAAATTGTTCAAGGCACGAACAAAAGTGAGATTGTACCAAAATAAAGTAAGTATTTATTCTAAGCAAATTTTCAACTTTAGGGAAATGATCTTGAAAACCAAAAATGTTGTCCTAGTGATCTTATACCTGATGAATCAGATGGTACCTTATATCATCACAAATCTATGGATTTGTGATTACTGGATTTTCCATAGCCATGTTCTCTACCACTCTCCATCAGAACATGATGGTTAGATTTCTCTTCCATATCCATATTTTCACCTATGTGGAAACCCAGTGATTAGTTTATTTGGGTAATCGTTACATTTCATACTTTAGTTTTTAAATCCAAGTTTTGGTATTCCTTTTTACGATGTGGGTTTCTATTAAAGAAACTTTCGAATAGTAAACCATTTATAACCCCGATGAATTTCGAGGGCGAAATTCATTTTAAGGGGGGTAGAATGTAACACCCCGAGATTTTATGAAAAATATTCTTTTTAATTTCATTAATGTCTTGTGTTATACGCTACACCAAAAAGAGCTTTCACAACACACATCTCTAACTTGGCTTGAATTACACGCAATCGCGACCTTCCACGATAGCGTGTGTTGTACGCAACACCAAGTTTTGCTAAACAACGATATGCTATTAAGATATTATTAAAACTAGCCGTTATGAATAGTAATAACCACTTTTTGAAATTTTGTAAATTTTATTTTTCAAAATGGACTTCATTTATGGATTAGGTGTATCGAATTTAGCCTAAGGTGAAATTTTGGTAATTTTCGGATAACTTTCATATTTTAATGAATAGTGAAAATTACTAAATTATAATTAAAAACAACTTTTTTAATCGAAATAATTAATAGTGATAAATCATTAATTTGAGTGGTTTTAAAGTATATTTAGAATATATTTTTACAATTTAATACAATGTTGGTCATTGGATGTAATTTCACATTTAAACTAGACATAAACAAGTGTCAATCTTTTGATAGATATTGTTTCTTAAAAACACGCTATTTGTTTTAACAGCGGGATTTAATTATAAAATTAATTAATGCAACTTTTATGTTATGAATTTGGTAAAATAGACTTCATTTTTGAATTCGGAATATGAAATATAGCTTGGGATGAAATTTTGGCATTGTTCTGAAAAACATCAATTTTTGATGAATAGTGAAACTACTAAGTGGTAGGTTAAAAACTGAATTTTGCATAAAACTTAATTTTACCGCTTCTGTGAATGGAATTTCGAAAATCCGAGAGACACGATTAATATCAAGGACTAAAATGTGGTTCAATGAGATGAAAATAATTTTTTGGTGAATAGTAACTTTTTACTTTTTTTACCACGGTTAATAGTAAATAGGGTAACTAAGGGTAAATATGATATTAATATTACCCTAACACATGTCCTAATTCTATTGGACAAGTGTAATTCGACCAAAAACAAACTTAGGAATAAAATATGACCATTTAGGCCCACTTGGATTAGATTAGGACATTTATTATTAATTTATTTAAAGAAGGGTTAAAATAGTTAAAATCAAAGTTTAATAAGTAAATCATTTTTAATATGGGGTTATACATAAGATAAATTCGATTGTAAATATTCATTAGAAAGCTAAAAAGATTTACTACATGATGGTAGTTTATTTGTAATTTTTAGAAATCAAATAATTTAATTTATTTATGACACAAAGATGATGCAGTAATTATCTTGTTAATAAAATATTGACATAATTGATGTTATAAACACCAAAATAAATGTAATTTGAGACTTTTTATGAATTAAACTAATTTTCTAGGTTACTATGATATATTATTGTTGATTTAATCAACTTGTTTCGAACATATAATTCTGTTATGACTTTCACAAAAATCATCTATCAAATAGTGTCAAAATTGACACAAAATAGTTTTTAAATCAAATATTATATTATTAATTGTTATTTTATTCCTAAAAATCTAAGGTTCGGCCAAATGACTTAGATAAGGATATATGTATTAATAATATACAATTTGGGGTTCTTTTGGCATGTTATAGTAAGTGTATTTACCATATAGTGAAAGAAAACAAAAAGACACGGTAAAAGTTAAATTATTTAACTTAGAGTTAAATCTAATTGATAAGGTTAAAATAATACCCTAAACTTGTCTAAATCTTATTGGTTGATAGGATTTCGACCCATCCCCACTTTAGCTTCGAAATAAGACCCTTTGGAACCATTATAAACCGATTTTGACTTTAATATAAAATAATATTTTGAGATATTCCTAAGGTGCCCCTCTCCTCCCCTATAAAAGGACACCTCCTCCCCCTCCTCCTCACACCAATTTGAGCACTCAAGCTCGGCCAACCCCTGACAAAATCCCTTCTCCACTTCCCTAGAAACATCCTAGAGGTTCTGGTCTTCCTCAAAGACCAATTCTAGTGCCCTAAGAGGAGGTCTCAAAGAGGCACTTCAAAGAAGAGGTAATTACCGTTACCAATTCTTTCATCTTTATTTCTTCTTCCACTTCTTCTTCTTAGGTTGTTTCATTATGAAGTAATAACATCAGTATCACTCATATACTGATATGTTATTATAAGTATGAAACAACCCTATTTCACCATCTATCCATCCTACGGAAAAAGAAATCACCGCGCGTGCGTACGTACGGAATACCGTCTCCACGCCGTGGTGTAATCTATTTTCCACCACCACCTTACATGGATGGGTATAATGGTGTAAAGAATAACTATACATAGTTATTACAACATCATATTGATTCTGATATATTTTATAATCCACTCCAATTCAATTCAATATTTATAGAAATGATATCATCGCTCGTGCGTACGTACGGACTACCGTCTCCACGACGCGATGAGATTCATTCTCCATGTTAACCATTTAAGAATGATTATAATGTATATATAAGAAATAATAATGAAATATATGACATTATAAAGCTACTGGATTTATGTATATATATACATATGTATGTCATCTACTTACTTCCATTTCAAGACAATAAGGAAAGAAAAACAGCGTTCATGCGTACGTACGGACTACCGTCTCCATGAACGGTGTTTTTCATTTTATTTATCTATCTATTATATATATATATATATACTGAATATATATGATATATAAATCATATTTTATATTCTTGAAGTAATTAAATCATGATATAAGTAATAATGATGTCAAGAACAACAAGTCAAAACACCTACGATAAATGAAACGATTTTACCCAAAACGCTTCTTTAACATGGAATTTACAAAAGAACGGGTAATATAATGTCATAAGTGAACCATATATGATATCATAACAATGAATATGATTCTGTAATAAGTCAATGACATTATTTAAATCATTATACAGGAGGTTCGGACACATACGAAGCAAATTGGACCTAAGGTAAGGGAAATATCACAATCTCATTTTTATCCGAGATTGTTTATACGTTGGTATTTACTGGGGTGTATTTTATCATCCACATCCATGTTTTCTCAATATGTAATATTATTTCCATCCACCTAAAATTTTTTATAACCAATTTTACCCTTCTATGAGTTTTTAGTAAAAGATATGAAAGGAATCTTTTGTCGTTTTTTTTATATGAGGTACTTTTTGACTTTTCCGACAAAAGTACGAAGAATGTTTTTTTTTAACTTATACGGCACGAACGGATTTTTACGGTTTTATAAATCCTTATTTTCATGAAACTTCCTCCAAAATATTTCATGACTATTTTCAATAAAATCTTTTTCTTTTAAAATTGCATGATGTTTTGTGAAAAGAAATTGATTTTGAAGAAAAAAGGATATTTTCCTCAAGAATTCAATTCAAGTGTTTTATCAAAATTATTTTTCATCTAAGATAATAAAGGGTTCTGTTTCTATCCATATTTTTACATTGATTTGACTATGTTGTGATGGAATTATGTTTATGAATTCCTTTATCTTATATGAATGGTTTTATGATGTCATGTTGTTTAAGAATCCCATTTTTATTACATGGGTTATGCAATGATGTATGATTTATGATTTTGTGGCACACATAAGAAATGATTCATTATGAGATGGGTGGGACCTATATCTCCCTCCAATGCATTGGGTAAAGATTTTATATCTCATGAGATAGACATGGCTGAAATGGTAGGTTATACGGGTTCAGTGAAACAGGACTGAAACGAGGGTTACTCGATTCAGAAAGGGACTTTGTCCACTAAGATCGTCTTGGCAATGAGTCATGACTAACAAGAAATGATTCTCTATGATTATGTGTGTATGCCACAAAGTTCCATGTCTTATGTTATGATTATTGTGATTACATTTCACTTCCATGATTTATCCCATGTTATGAAATTATGCTCTCTTTTGCAGGTTATGATTTCCAAAATGTTATGTTCTTATGAATATGATGTGATTGATATTTCTTTTGTTTACCCTTACTGAGCATTTGAGCTCACCCTTTTATGTTTTCTTTTCCCCAGGATATAAAGAAAGGTTTTAGGTAAAAAAAAAGGGAAGATCTTTATAGGAGATGTTGAAGATCTTTCACCACGATTAGAAGATTACGTTCCGAGTTTCCAAAGACACTAAACTATTACGATCCTTGTGTGTATGTACTAAGTATTCCGCAAATGTAATGTAATGTCAATGTACGTCAAGTTTTGGGTCTCTACATGAAGTATATAACTCTTTCCTGAGGTAACATCAGGATGTTTTTTCCTAGAATTACACAGAAATTCTGGGACTCGATCCCTAAGTGGCGACGCATCACCTGGGTCTTCTAGAAGACCACCGGGGCTATAAACAGGCTTCCAAAAGGATGCATCCCTCACATGCCACCAAAATAGAGGCTGAAGTCGATAAGCTCATTAAAGCAGGCTTTATTCGGGAGGTCCAGTACCCAATTTGGGTGGACAACATCGTCCCCATCAAGAAAAAGAATGAGAAAATATTCTTCTACATTTATTTTAGAGATCTCAATCGGCATTGTCCGAAAGATGATTTCCTGGTCCCAGTCACCGAGTTATTAATCGATGAAACGGCTGGGTGTGAGGCTATATCCTTCATGGATGGATATTCTGGGTATAAACAAATCAAGATGGACTAAGAAGACGAAGAATACACTACCTTCAGGGCCTCTCAAGGGGTATTTTGTTACAGGGTCATGCCCTTTGGCCTCAGGAACGCTGGCGCCACAAATCAGCGTGTCATGTATCAGATCTTTAAACCGTTCCTGGGAAAATTCGTTGAATGTTACGTGGATGACCTGGTGATCAAGTCCATATAGCGCTCGGATCACCTATTAGACCTTGGGACCTTCTTCAACAAACTCCAACAGCATAGCTTGAAGATGAACCCCTTGAAGTGCACCTTCGGGGTTACCTCAGGGAAATTTCTTGGCTTCGTCGTATGCCACCGTGGCATCGAAGTCGACCCTGTGAAGACAAAGGCTATCCTTGGATTACCACCTCCCCGAAATCTCACCAAGATGAGGGGATTCCAAGTACACCTAGCCTATATTATGCAGTTAATATCCAACCTGGTAGGAAAATGTTTTCCCTTCACCAGTTTAATGAAGAAGGGGGTCGCGTACCAATGGACGGATGACTGCCAAGAGGCATTCGAAAACATGAAGAAGTACCACTTAAGCCCACCGGTTCTCATGCCCTGGGTTGAAGGAAGACCACTCATCCTGTATGTGACAGCCTTAGAGCGATCACTGGGAGCCTTCCTCGCACAAAAGAATGATGCGGGCAATGAAAACAGTCTCTATTACCTCAGTCGAACCATGATTGATGATGTGACTCAATACTCAAACATCGAGAAGAGTTGTTTGGCCTTGGTCTTCGTCGTTCAAAATCTGTGACATTATCTATAGAATCATAAAGTCCATTTGATCTCGTGGAGTGACCCGCTCAAGTACATCCTCAGCCGCCCGATGCTAACTGGAGGCCTATCCCAATTGGCGGTCATCCTGCAATAGTTTGACCTCTGGTTTGTGCCTCAGAAATCCATCAAGGGCCAGGCATTAGCAGACTTTCTGGTAGAGCACCCTTCGACAGGTACCACTGCCTTGGACGCCGAGCTACCTGATGAAGACATCTTCTCAGTTCGAGAGGAGTTCCCAGCATGGGAAATGTACTTCGATGGAGCATCCTGAAGCCCAAACAGAAAGAGGATGGATGATCCCAGATTCAACAAAGTGGGTTTGGGGATAATCCTCATGTCCCTAGAAAAGGTAGTCTTACCATATTCCTTCCTCCTATCATAGGGATGTACAAACAATGAAGTGGAATATCAAGCTCTCATTGTAGGCCTGGAGCTCGCACTCCAGGAACAAATACAGCACCTTAAGGTAAAAGTTGACTCAGATCTAGTCATCAAGCAAGTCAATAGTGACTATGATATTAAAAAGGAGGAGATGATCCCCTTTTTTGACCATGTCCGAGGGTTAATGGAAGAATTATCCACATAACCAACAATGACCTATATTCCTCGGTCTCAGAATGCTCAGGATGATGCATTGGGCAACGCGGCCACAACCCTGGCTGACCCAGACCGAGATGAAACAATCATCAGTATTGCTCACCGTTGAATGGTATTGCCATTTGTTCAAGCTAAGACAGAAGAAATCCACGAAGTCAATCTTATCCCAGATCCATATGCTCCTGCCATTGGCTGGATGACCCCCATTGCAAACTACCTTCAACAGGGAGAACATCCATCAGATAGGGATGAACGGGAGAAAATATGAAGAAGGGAAATCAACTTTGTCCTATATAGCGGCACGGGTCAGCAAGAGGTCCTCTAAAAATGAGGCCTCGATGGAGTGCTCCACAGATGAAATTATGGAGAAGAAACCACTGCCGTAATGAATAAAGTAAATTCCAGAGCATGTGGAGCACATCAACTGGGAACCAAGCTTTCCCATCAGGTTCGAAGGATTGGGTACTACTGGCCCACAGTGGCACGATATTGCAAGCGCTTTACCGCGAAATTCCACTCGTTCCAAATTCATGCAAACTTCATACACCAACCCCTGGACTTACTTCATCAATCCAAGTACTCCTGGCCATTTTCCATCTTGGGGATGGACGTCGTGGGACTATATCCTCCCACCACGTCCAAGCAGCTGAAGTATATCCTCACAGAAACCGACTTCTTTTCCAAATGGGCGAAGCCATACCCCTCAAGGAGGTCGGGGCAAGAAATATTTTCAGCTTTGTGAAGACCAATATCATCACCATATTTGGTGTCCCGCATACCATACTGACAGACAACGGTTCCAACTTCTGCTCTGTGTAATTAGAGAAACTATACCACGAGTATGGTATTAAGGATAACAACTCATCCCGCTATCATGCAGTGACCAACGGACAGATAGAGGTTTTCAACAAGACCCTGTCCAATATTATCTAGAAAATGGTGGACAAAGACAAGAAGTTGTGGCCGGATAAACTCCTCCATGTGTTGTGGGCTTATAGAACCACAACCCGCACTGCTACTCGGGCTACCCCATACTCATTGGTGTACGGTACAGAGGATGTCCTGCCCATTGAACTCTAACATCCCTCGCTCTGTGTTTCCATCTGTGATCAATTATCCAATGATGATCAATCAGAAAAGTGGCTAGGTGAATTGGAACTACTATACGATAAGTGACTTCAAACTTTTCACCATCTGGAAGTATACCAGAACCAGATCGCACGAGCCTTAAATAAAAAGGTTTGTCTTTGATCTTTCATGAAAGGAGAATTAGTGTTGGTCCTCCGGAACCCAATGATACCCGGAAAGAAGCCTCCAAAGCTGGAGCCCAAGTGGGAGGGACCATACGTTGTCCACAAGGTCTACTCCAACAGAGCATATACCCTGATCTCCATGGATGGACAATTTACAACTGCTCCTACAAAAACAAGATTGCTGAAGAAGTATTTCACATAATAACTAAAGGTGTGTATTCTTCGTCCGAGTTGCATGATGTTAAACTGCCAAGCACTCAATGGTCCAAACTATATGACCTCAAACTAAGATCATTTCGTCCTTACCGCACGACGTTAAACTGAACGGATAATAAGAGTTAAGATTGATCCCTTTCCCCCGTGTATGGACCAGACATACATGGGGTGTATTTTTGCGTCCTCGCCGCATGACGTTAAACTGCACGGATTACAAAGAACTATGTACGGATTGATTCCTGCCCTCACAGGATACGTAGTGATGCCAGGTTCTCCCATCCTGCCCCAACCACTTACAAACTAAAGTTAAAAATGTCCCCTCCCCCCATGTATGGACCAGACCTAAATAGGGTGTATTTCCTTTCAGAGAACAACGTACGGCTTGATTCCCGCCTTCACAGGATATGTAGTGACACCAGGTTTTCCCATCCTGGCCCACACACTTCCAAACTAATGTTAAAAAGGTCCCCTTCCCCCGTGTATGGACCAGACCTACATGGGGTGTATTGCCTTTCAGAGAACTACGTACGGTTGGATTCCCGACTTCTCAGGATACGTAGTGACGCCAGGATCCGTCCTGGCCTAGCCACTCCCAAATGAAATAAAATAAATATTAACAATGTCATCTTCCCCCGTGTATGGACTAGACCTGCACGGGGTGTAATTCTTCTAGAGAACTACGTGAGGATTGATTCCTGCCCTCACAGGATACATAGTGACGTCGGGGTTCCCCGTCCTGGCCTATCCCCCTGAATAAAAGATAAAAAATTCCCTTTCCCCCCGTGTACGGACCAGACCGGCACGGGGTGTACTCCTCGTCCATACTGCACGACATAAAACTGCATGGATAGCAAGATTTAAAAATGCTCCCTTTTCCCCATGTATGGGCTATACCTGCACGGGGTGTATTTTTGTATCCTTGTCGCACGATGTTAAACTGCATGGATGATAATGTTAAAAATTCCCCCTTCCCCCGTGTACAGACCAGACCTACATGGGGTGTATACTTCATCCATACTGCATGACCTTAAACTGCACGGACTTCATCCTGACAGTATGATGTTAAAATGCACTGACTTCATCCTCACCACATGACGTTAAACTGCACAGAATTCATCGCGACCCACCCAAGACACATGGTTAAATGAGATGGAGATACTCCTTGCACATTTGGATGCATCCTCTCCATACCTCAGACTCCACGACCCAGATAATTATGGATCTTCATAACTATTCATGGCCATTAGAAGTGGAAAGTCATCGAACCATGGACACCTTTGAAGGACTATGCATACCATGCCCTCAGCGACTCTGCATATTGATAGCCCTTGGCCCGTCCATCAAAGGCAAAATTTCCTCGGGCGATACTCTTCCTAGCTCCATACGCCTACTGGCCTCAGAGCCCCCGTATGACATCTCCTGATCCAAAAATTAATGGACAAGTGGTTTACAAGTTCATTCCCATTTTCACATCCAAATGTTGCAAGGGTACCCCTACCTGGCTATCCTATGTGTCTGTCGGTGGTTCATATAGCGACCTGCGCCAATGAACATCAAGCCAGGACTAGGCTACTTTGAATCAATGGACAATTTCAGTGAAGATGTTTATTGTATACTCGGACACCATTATTCCCACATGTCGAACTCTGCACTATAAGCAATTGTGGATTCTCGTAATCATTCATGGACATCGGAAGTGGAAATTTATCGACATGGGGACACCTTTGTATGACTATGCATACCATTCCCTCAGTGGCTCTGTAAAATGATAGCCCATGTCTCGTCCATCAAAGGCAAGATTTCCTTGGGCGGTACTCTTCCTAGATCCATACGCTTACCGGCCTCAGAGCCCCCATGCCACACCTCTAGATCCGGGAAAACTCAAATTTGTAGTTTACGACCTTCATCCCCCACCTTGTTTCAAGTATATCAGAGCGTGTTGACCCAGTTATCCTTCGAGTGACCGCAGCAATAGTCACCCAATGGTTCAAGCTCTATGACTGCTAAAATAGTAGTACCTCGTCCTTACCTCATGACGTTAAGCTGCATGGAGTGAAGGTACACCCCCGCGCATAAAATAAATCAGCAGAGGGAGCTCTCTAAGCTTTAACTACAACTAGGGATGAATATCCCATACATTCCCAGATATTTCCTTACCCGATGACAGACTTCGTGGACAAGATAATTTCGGATCTTCATAACCATTCATGGCCATCGGAATAGGAAATTCATCGACCCCGAGACACCTTTGCATGAATATGCATACCATGCCCTCAGCGGCTCTTCATATGGATAGCCCTTGTCCCGTCTACTAAATCCAAGATTTCCCCGGGTGATACTCTTCCTAGCTCCGTACGCTTATTGGCCCTAGAGCCTCCATGTCATCTCTCTTGATCCAAGAAGCCCCAGAACCATGATTTACACCATCAACCCCCCTCCACGTCTTGGAAATTCCAGGATAATCGGGCCCAGTTACATTCTAATCAAGAGCGGCCATTTTAACTACGTCCTTGCCTCATGACGTCAAAAGACATAGAGCACATCTTGGCCTCCTGGCGTAAGGCTGCAAAGACTAATCATTAAACATCCATGGTAATTCCTCTAACAACAAGCATTTTCACTGGTTTAATAATGCTCCTCATCCTTACCGCACGACATTAAATTGCACGGTCAATCGTCCTTGTTGCATGATGTTAAACTGTACTGAATTGGAAAAGGAATGAAAAATGCCCCCCATCCTCACTACATGACGTTAAACTACACAACATCATTTAATAATTCTCTACGTCCTTACCTCATGGCGTTAAACTTCATGGAGCATCTTGGTCGCTTGACGTAAAGCTGCAAAGATCGAGCATTAAACATATAGGGAAATTCCTCTAACCACGAGCATTTTCACTAGTTTAAAAATACCAACCATCCTTACCACATGATTTTAAACTGTACTGAATCTAATAACACTCCCCATCCTCGCTACATGACAAAAAAATGCACAACATCCTTTAACAATGCTCTCTATCTATACTGCATGACGTTAAACTGCACGGAACCCGTCTTTACCGCCTGAGGTTACAGAAGCTGTCTTTACTGCATGATGTTAAACTGTACGGAAGTCGTCCTCACCACATGATGATAAACCGCATGGAGTTCCTCCTTACCGAATGACGTTAAACTGCACGGGCTTTGTCAATACCCACCCATGATATATGGAGAAATGGGAAAGGGATACTCCTGGCGCATTTGGATGCATCCTCTTAATACACCAGACTCCACGACCCAGATAATTACAGATCACCATAACCACTCACGGCCATTGGGACGGAAGACCATCGAACCGTGGACACCTTTGTATGACTATGAATACCATTCCCTCAGCGGCTCTGCATAATGATATCCCCTGGCTCGTCCATCAAAGGCAATATTTCCCCAGGCGATACTCTTCTTATCTCCGTACGCTCACCGGCCCTAGTGCCCCATGTCATAACTCTCGATCCAAAAATTCATGGAGTAGTGGTTTACAAGTTCATTCCTCACCTGCATCCAAGTGTCTTCGGGGCACCCCTACCCAATTTGCCGATGTATTCTCACGCGGTTCACACAACAATTTGAATCTACAAGCATCGAGCCAGAACTGGGCTACTATGACTCAGTGGGAAACTACCGTCAATATGCCTCCTTTTTGATCGGGACACCATTATCCCCACATGGCAAACTCTGTACTGTGAGAAATATCTGATTTTCATGATCATTCATGGCCATAGGGAGTATAAAGTTATCGACCCATAGACACCTTTGTATGACTATGCATACCATGCCCTCAGCGGCTTTACATAATGATAGCCCCTGGCTCATCTACCAAAGAAAAGATTTCCACATGTGACACTCTTCCTAGCCCCGTATGCTTACTGGCCTCAGAGCCCCCATATCATCTCTCCTGATCCGGGAAACCCCAGAGTTGAAGTTTACACCTTCATTCCCACACACTTGTTCAAAGCATGCCAGAGCATCCTAACTCAATTGTCCTCCGGGTGATTGTAGCAATAGTCTCCCAATGGTCTGAGCTCTATGGCCGTTAAACTATGAGTACTTTTTCCTTACCGCATGATGCTAAACTGCACAGAATGTAAAAAATTTCCCTCGTCTTTACTGCATGATGTCAAACTACACGTTCAAACTCTCAACGAGTCCAGCCAGGGATAAGGGTTTTCCTCCCCTCCTCAGTGCAAGGACTAGACCTGCACAAAATACCGCCTCACATCAGCGTGGAGAGAGATGATTTCACCCGTTCCCGATAATTTAGTCGGGACGTTTCTACCGTGTCCAGACATCCTATTTTCATAAACCATACTCAGCACCTAGAAAGAGATGAACCCTTTTAAGCCACCCCTGGTGGTCCCGAATCTCAACTTCCCTGAAGTTGCTCGGCTATCGGAAGAATACAATAATTGAACTAAGGACACCTTTGCATGACTATGCATACCATTCCCTCAGTGGCTCTGCGTATTGATCGTCCCTGGCTCATCTACCAAAGACAATATTTCTTTAGGCAATGCCTCTTTCCGTATGCTTGCTGGCCTCTGAGCCCCCCATCTCTATTCAGAAACCCTCTGAGCTGCAGTTTACTATCCCCATTCACAACCCTTTCTGAATATGGTGGAACGTCTCTGAAAAGATTACCGAGGATCAGGAGAAGCCGTTCCATTCTAGATGATGTCCCAGCTGCATGACTTTAAACTGCGCCAAGCCCCAACAGTCATTTACGCTAGATAAATGCATAGGATAGGAACCTTGCTTCCACACTCCTGATTGATACCGATGTTCTCAAAACCTTTCATACATCACATACCCTTTCCAAGCCACCCATGGTGGTTTCCATAAGCCGGACTATCATGATGTCCTATGGCCATCAGAAATGGAGAGTCATTAACTTAAGGACACCTTTGCATGACTATGCATATCATCCCCTCAGCGACTCTACATATTGATCGCCCCTAGCTTGTCTACGAAAGGCAAGATTTCCTTAAGCGATGTTATTCCTACCTCTATACGCCGATACAGATCCCATTCCCTAAGACATGCCCTATGTGTCATTCAAATTTAAACATGCTCCCTCCACATGCGTCTGAAGGAAATTGAGACATCTTTTAATCAACCAAATCTCATTGGGGCCCTCGCCTCACCATACTTGGTTGAATCTGTTCGACCTAAAACATTAGTAATGATAGTCTTGATGGCGGTACTTTAAATCGCTAACAAAAAGAGGCACGAAGCCTGTTAGGCCGAAAACTCGAAAAGGGCGACCTAAGAAAAAGTCGGGCCATACCTGATGGGTCCACACTAAATGGGCCCAGGAAAAATTAGGGCACTAAAAGAAAAGACAAAAAGTTTGTGGGGTTTTTCTACAAAACCCTAGCAATAGTCAATCTATGCTTGCTAAGTCCCTTGGATCATGCAAAATTTAGAGCATTCTCCAATAACTCATCGTTTTTCAGAAGCACTCTACATCAGAATGGCCTCCTCTTCGTTCCGATCGGACCCCATTCCTATAGGGGGAATTTGTAGGGTCCTGAAAATTATTCAAGGGGGAAATAAAATTACCCAAGACATGGAAAAGGAACGAACCGGTCCGCGCACCGGCTCCCAGCAAGAGTGCGTGACCAGTTCGGCAGAACACCCTCCCAGAATTCCGCAGAGCAGCGTCGTCCGTGAAATGGAGGTGGAAGCCCCTCAGTGGCCGTGAAGCAGGACAGACCTCAGGCCGTTCCACCACCACGAGCTTTCCCCTTTGCGGGCCTCTATCGTTCGTGGGATAGAGGCAAAGAGGTATGTGACCGCGGAGAAATCCTGCGCATCTCGGTTCCAAAACTCCCTGCTTGACCGAGTCATCTGCTGGTGGGACGTCCTTCATGGGCTTCCGCAAAATGTGCCATGTTCCCATCAATAATTCCTATTTTAGACTCTATAAATAATCACTGAGTGGTACCCAAATGAAGATAAAGAAGGACGGGTGAAAACCCGTGGGGAGACGTTGGAGAAATCAGTCCCAGAAGTAATGTTCTGCGACCATCCGCGGACCCCATATCATCCACGGATGCACTCTTCCGCATAGAGGAGAAACCAAACCGTGAACCACATGCGGCCACCTGATTCGCAAATGACCATCTCCTTCGCGGATGGCCATATCCTCCATAGACCAGTGTCGTTCGCGAAATGGAGGCGGAAACCCCTCTGTGGGCACGAAGTAGGACGGGCGCCGACCATCCTTCGCAGACAGCCTTCTTCAGGGATAGCCTCCTTCTCGGCCTAGTCCTTCGCAGCCTACTCCCTCGCGGATGACTACTTCGCAGACATCCCCTCCGCGGCCAAACCACATGCGGCCATCTCATTCGCGAACAACCATCCTTCGCGGACAACCTCCTTCGCGGCCAAGTACTTCGCGGCCTGCTCCCTCGCGGACAACTCCTCTGCGGACACCCTTCATGGACAACCAAACTGCGAGCCACATGCGGCCAGCCCTATGCGGCTGGCTCCTTTGCGGAAAGGCCCATTATGAAAACCCCATGCACTCGCCGGTCCATACCACGGGGCCTGCGCCCCCGCACCCCCACTCGAGCTCAGTGTCGGGCTGCAGTCCTGGCCCTCCGGGCCGGTCCCTTTGCTACCATCACTGACCCCCATGAAAAATGGAGAGTCGCACTGCGAAGTTTTTGGCCCGGGTCAAAAATATTTTACATTTCACCCTTATGTCGCTCCAACATCTTTCCTATACATGTCATGAGTAGAGATACTCCTCATGACTCTCCTATAACCCCATTACCTAGCTCCATTTTCTAGGTTAATCCAGAAAGGGCCCCCTTGCATACGTCCCACACCAACCATTTCTAGGTATCTCATACCTAGTCGTCTTGACCACATGACGTTAAACTGTATGGCCCTCGTCCTGACCACACGATGTTAAACTATATGGCCCTCATCTGGACCACATGACGTTAAACAGTATGGCCCTCATCTTGACCACATGAAGTTAAGATGTATGGCCCTCGTCCTATCCATATAATGTTAGACTATATGGAAACAGTCCTCTCTACATGACTATAAACTATATCATTTTCTTTTATTAAATAATTGGTTGCCTCTTGCTCCTTTCAAGAGATCCCTTATGCTATGTTTACAGTGTCATAACTTCGAGAGCGCAGGAATCCATTCAAACATTCCATCACTCCGCCCCACACTTTGTGTTTCCTTCATTAGGATCTCCATCCTCTTTCATGTCTGAAGGGACCCCCTAATGGCCTATCCTCATGCCACATCATCTCACCTACCATCCTGGGCCAACGCCCCGGAAGACTTTGGACAACACTTCGAGATAGGTCCTATGTTTCGAACATGGTCAGCAGTTGACCCTCATTTGTTCGTCCCCATTTCAGGCTAACGTGATGTGAATACTGTGTTTTGAACTTGTTCAACAGTTATGCTCCATCACCATGCCACCCTAATTGTGTTCTGAATGTCGAGCATGTAATTCACACTTTTCATATCCCTTTGTTCAGACTGATTCCAAAGCCCTTGGCATTATCCCTCTTGTGCACTTGTGCATAGGAGTTGACCCCCATTATATTCCTCAACCCACCAATGGGTTGGGATTCCCCCATGGCCAGACATGAGGAAGAGACCATGGGAATCCATCCCAGAGTAAGCCCCGACTTTATGGGCTGCCATCATGCGTAAGTCCCACTCCACCCCTAACGGATGCACCTTTCGCGACGTGATCGTCTAGTCCCTGCTGCCTCTTGTTTCTCACACCGAGCATGGCTCACGTGGGCTTAGAGTAAGCATCGACCATGACATCCTCTTATGCACCTCCTCAGAGTGTATGCCCCAATCCACCCCTTGGGCCTCCTCAGAGTGTAATCCCAGTCCTATGCAAACTAAGAGGACTTTGATCCATGTTAAGGCATGGTATGTAGGAAGTCTCCCCGAGGTTCAAGCCTGATCACCATCAAACCCCCGGGTCCACCTTCACATAGGTTCTCCGAGTCCCCGATTCGAACTATGTGGACTTTGATCCCTATCTCCTGGGTAGGGTACCTAGGAATCCTCCCTGAGGTTGAATCCCAATAGTCGGTCGATCTGACTATCTTCAAATCGGATCACCGAGCTTCTCCTAGTACCGTCTCAATGAGTCCAAATTCTTCAGTGTCATTAATCCAATGAGGGATGGTAAACCTCT
Source organism: Viscum album (assembly GCA_963277665.1). NCBI lineage: Eukaryota > Viridiplantae > Streptophyta > Magnoliopsida > Santalales > Viscaceae > Viscum > Viscum album. The sequence continues at coordinate 1,961,298,804 of OY728127.1, forward strand.
GGCTTAAATGATTCCAAACCCCTGCGTCCAATTGACCATTTCCAGCCAGGAGAAATTAGCGGATACCATGCTTGGGTATAAACCAAAGATTCTTGAACATATGAATACGTCTTAAATCTATAAGAGAGTCCCAGAATAGGCAATAATTCTCCCCAAAAGGGTGAGATGAGCCCGAATTCCCATCCTCTCGACCAATGTGAGTTCTTAAGCGTCACTGGCCAAATCACCTGGGGAATGCCTGCCTTTGGAAAGTAGGTCCACGTGTCATCGAATATAGAACCGTTGGGAATTTCGAGACTGACCCGAAACAACCCTATAAACCCCAAAAATCTAAAACCACTAAAAACTAAAAAAACCCATTAAACACCTGAAAATGTTTTTAAAAACTCTAAAAAATCTTAAAAACCCTAAAAAACTCAAAGAACCCTCAAAACCTCATAAAAACATAAAAACCCTAAAACCCTCAAAATCCCTCAAAACATAAAAACCCATAAAAGTCCTAAAAAATAACTATAATCCCAAAAAATATAAAAAACGCCTAAAATGAACTGAGAAAAACATAAGAATCCTAAAACACTTAAAACCACTAAAAACCCTAAAAAACGCTAGAAACCCTAAAACCGCTAAAAACTAAAAACCATAAAAATCCATAAAAACCCAAAAGCATGAAAATACTAAAAAAATACCCACTAATAACTAGACGGTAAATAACCCTAAGAACCCTAAAAGACCATAAAATACCATAAAAACCTGAAAACACTTAAAACCACTAAAAACCTAAAAACCACTAAAACACTAAAAAAATCATAATAGTCTCCAAATACTCTAAACACCTCTAAAAACCAAACACCCCTAAAATCCTTCAAAACCCTAATAACCCATAAAAAACATAAAAACCAATAAAAACACTAAAACCCCTTTAAAACCAAAAAATATTAAAAAACTCTAAAAAACCTTTAAAACCATACAAAACTAAAAAAACTAAAAAATAAAAAGACTATAAAAACCAAAAAAACCCGAATAATCCAAAAAACTCTCCAAATACCAGAAAACCAAAAAGACCATAAAAATCTATAAAAATACTGAATAATAGAATTCCCTAAAAACACTAAAATACACTAAGAAACCCCCGAAAACCTTTAAACTCTTAAAACCACTAAAAACACTAAAATCCCCAAAACCCCTAAACCCTCAAAATCCCAAAAAACAATTATAACCATGAAAATCCTAATAAATCCATAAAAACCCCTTAAAATAAAAAAACCATAACAACTCTTAAAAACCAAAAGAAAACAATAAAAAACATAAAACACCTAAAACCCATAAATAACCTAAAAATGCTAAAAACTCTAAATGACCCTAAAATCCTAAAAAACCCTAAAAACCACTAAAACCCTATAGAACCAAAAAACCCATAAAAACAATAAAAAACACTAAAAACACTAAAAACCCTTGAATCCCCTAAAAATTTTAATTTTTTTTAAAAAAAACGCAAAAACTATAAAAAACTTAAAAAACCAAAAAACCAAAAAAACACAACAAACCCTCAAAATCCCTAAAAACCCTAAAACCCCATAAAGATCCTAAAAATATATAAAAATATTTAAAAAAGGAAAAACCCCTAATGAATATAAACACACATAAAAACCATAAAACCCCCAAAACACATAAAACCCCTAAACCTAAAAAAATATAAAAACCCTAAAAAACACTAAAAACCCAAAAAAATCCCTAAAAATCGCCAAAACCATAAGAATCCTAAAAATGGTTCTGAAATACCTTAAAATCTAAAAAACCCTAAAAAATAAAAACCCTAATAAATCCTTAAAAACCTATAAACACTCGAAACCTCTAAAAATCCTAAAAAACTATAAAAACACTAAAACCCCTATAAACCCCAAAAATCCAAAAATCCCGCAAAATACCTATAAACCCAAAAACACATTAACATCCTAAAAGATCCCATAAAATCACTAAAACATAAAAAACACAAAAAAACATAGATAACCCTAATAAAAATTTAAAATAATAAAAACACTTAAAACACTTAAAAATATAAAAAACACTACAAACCATAAAATAACCTAAATCACCATAAAACAGCTAAGAAACTAGGCCATTCACGTACTACTTTCCAAAATGGGGGAAGAAGTGCAAGGGATGGAGTGTTGGCCCATTGAGTCCTTGGTTCATGTTCAATGTAGGTTGAATGGTTGGTTGTACCTTTGGTAGAGGACCGAGGAACCACTGTGATAGAGAGAAATCATTCTACGAAGACAAAACAGATAGATAAGGGTTTGATTAAAGCTGATGAATGTATCTACAGCATTAGGGTAGCCCCTAGTAGCCTTAAGGTAATGGATGGTGCATGTGTCGTGCAGGATGGTGTTGGTATCTCATGTAGGCTGTCTCAAGTCAGTGAATCATAGTAGGATGGAGGGATTCGATCTCCTTTGATGGGTATTCTCATGATGGAGGGATGAAATATCCTATGATGTGTAGTCACATGATGGAAGGTCTTACACACGTGGGAAGTGAGGATTGACTGGCTGATTCTATGCACATTAGTAGTGCGATGCAAGTAATTCCTGGTGTATCTTTGAGGAAGACGCCCAATTTTGTTATAGGCATATGTGAGGAGATGGAGGCTGCAATTTTCAATAAATTACATAATCCCATACCGGTTACATCACTTAATCCACTAGTCTCTGATTGCAGCCAATTCTATGCTTGTGTGTGGATCGGTTCCCATTCCGCTGAGTGATGATTCTATTGGAAATGAAAGGGAAGTGATAAATGATAATGTCATGCATGATCTACCTCAGAATCAATCTTTCTAGGATGGTTATGCGGAACATGTGGTTCAGACGACTAATTCTGAGATCGGACCGGTGCAGGGTGTTTCAGCTGAGTTGGAGAAGATTGAAGTGTATGTTATTCATCCGAATTGGGGTGGTGAGTATGATTTGAGTGAGGGAAATGTTGAGAGGGAGGTTCATGCCTTGAATATAATCCCCTATGCTTGGCAGTGTGAAGATTTTTATGGGTATAACTATTTTTCTATGTATGGGTGCAGAATAAGGGACCAAAGGATATTGAAGCATGAAAGAGTTCTGGAATGAGCTTCTTTTAAAAACCCTTTCTTTCCAGTTCTAGTAGATATGGAACTAGATAATGGAAATGTGCACACACAAATTTGGATGTATGTTGTTGGGGATGATAGCAAGGATGGTGGTAGAAGCAAGACATGTGGTGGATTCTTACATGGAAATGAATACGGGCCTGAGGGATACATTGCTCCCTCAAAGAGGAGGTCATGGAAAGACTACTCTTCTCTACCAAAGCCCATGGTCACAAGGGCCTTTTATAAGGCCTCGAAAAAGGTTTTTGACGATACCAAGCGATTTTGGCCCTCTATGGAGGAACAATGACTCAGAGACACATATTTGAAGCTGTTTAGGAAACATGAATCTGAATGGGAGATAGAAGATGATGATTCAGCTTCTGGATATGGTGATGACGTTGATCCTTCTGATTATGGTGGAGAGATCGATCCCTATGACATATAACTCGTTTGGGTGGTGGGTTTTTTGACTCTTCCCTTTCTTGTTTGAGTATTTTTCTTAGGGTTCTTGGGTGTGGGTTGATTGACTTCACCCCTCCCTTGTTTGTTGTGTCATTTTTATCACAAATTTGGGGGGGGGGTCAGGAATAGCCTTGACATGCACCTTCCTTTCCCTAAAAATGTTAAAAATCACTAGAAAACCATACAAACCCTCAAAAAATAAAAAGACCTTAAAACCCAAAACGACCATAAAACCCCTAAAAATCTCAAAAATCTCTAAATCTATAAGAATAGTAAAAAACCATAAAAATCCAAAAATACCAAAATGTACTTTAAAATATAAAAATCTATAGAAACACAGAAAATATTAAGAAAACCTTGATACCCCCAAACACTTAAAACCCCTAAAAACCTACAAAACACTTAAAATCATAAAAATCGCACTAAATCACTAAAAATATAAAACCCCTTAAAATGTAAAAAACCCCAAGAAAACATTAAAAATCTAAAAACACATAAGAACCCTAAAACCTACAAATTTCAAAAAACCCTTAAAACCCATAAAACCCAAAACCCCTAAAAATCCATAAAAACCCAAAAAACCATAAAAATACTTAAAAAGGGCCTAAAAATCCCTAAAAACATAAAAAACCTTGAAAACCATAAAAGAACTTAAGAAAATCGTAAAATCCTAAAACACTTAAAACCCATAAAAAACTAAAAAACACTAAAAACCATAAAATTCCCTAAACCCTAAACACCATAAAACCATAAAATCATCTAAAACCTTAAAAATCCCTAAAAACCTATAAAAATAAAAACGCCAATAAAACATCAAAAATATTTTAAAATCCTAAAAATGTTAATGAAAATAAAAAACCATAAAACCCAAAAAATACTCACAATACCACTAAAACCCCAGAAATACTATAATCCATAAAAAACCCAAAAAACATTAAAAATACATAAAACCGCAAAAACCGTAAAATTATAAAACCCTAAAATCCATAAAAAATAAAAACTACTAAAAACATTGAAATAGCCTATGAAAACAACCAAAACCTAAAAATAATTAAGACCCAAAAACCTGAAAAAATCAAAGAACCATAAAAATCCCTAAAAACCCTAAAAACCCAAAACCCTCAAAATACTAAAAACCCTCAAAATCATAAAATTCCTAAAAATCCAAAAAAATGTAAAAAACACTAAAACGCTTGAAAAACTAACAAATCATTAAAAACATAAAAATTCTATAAACCCCAAAAAACCTAAGAAAATATAAACCCCCCAATAGAATATAGAAACCCTAATGAATCATAAAAACATAAAAACCCCTAAATACCATAAAAACCGCTAAAAATATATAAGACCCATAAAACAACTAAAAACCACTAAAAACACTAAAAACCCATTAAAACCATAAAAAATATAAAAAATATAAAAGCATAAAACACTTAAAACCTAAAAAGCCTAAAATCCTAACCCCCCCAAAAAAATCATCAAAATACCTAAGACCCTAAAAAACCATAAAAATAATTATAAATCGCTCAAATCTATAAAAACCCCTAAAACCTTAAAAAACATAAATACACATAAATCCCCAAAAAACATAAAATCATAAAATCCCCAAAACCCCAAAAAACCAAAAAACCATAAATATCCATAAAAAATCAAAAATCCTTAAAATCATAAAAATCCCCAAAAATCCAAAAAAACGTAAAAACCCCTAAAATCCTAAAAAATTCTAAAAAACTAAAAGACTCTAAAAGTTCTAAAAACACATAAAAACCCATAAAGAACTTAAAAGTCCCTAAATATACATAAAACAATAAAACCCACTAAAAACATTTTAAAACACAAAAAATGTTATAAAAACACTAAAACCCATAAAATCCAAAAAAACACAAAAAACCCCTCTAACCCAAAAAACCAAAAAATATTTAAAAACCCTAAAAACCCAAAAACAACCTCGTCAAAATCCCTACAAAAAAAGGAAAACTTATAAATTTAAAAAAATTCCTAAAATTAAAAATATATTAAAACCCTATAAACCTTGAAAACCCTAAGAAAACCTTAAAAACCTAAAAACATTTAAACCCCTAAAAAATAAAAATTAAAAAAAAACTAAAAATAAAAAACTCTAAAAGACCGTCAAAACCCTAAAAATCCCTAAAACACTAAAAAACATAAAAATCCAAAAAATATCCCTAAAAATACCTAAAATCATAAGAAAACCCTAAAAACCCCAAAAAACGTGAAAACACCTAAAAATCCATAAAAACCGTAAATAAATTAAAACCCCTAAAAACCTAAAAATGCTAAAAACCCTTAATGAAATAAAAAACCATAAAACCCCTAAAACCATAAAACCCTGAAAAACAATAAAAACTGTACAACAGCCCATAAAAACCCAAAAAACCAATAACAACTTTAAAACACTTTAACCCCCTAAAAATGTTATAAACACTAAAAAAACATAAAACACTAAAAATTCAAAAAACCCATAAAACATTTAAAACCCTAAAAATCCAATATCCCCTCAATATCCCTAAAACCACTAAAAACCCATAGAAATCATAAAAATAACTAAAAATATCTACAATTTATAAAAGCCTAAAAACCATGACAAACCCTAAGAAAACCATAAATGCCTAAAAAAATTCAATACCCATAGAAAACATAAATCATGCTAAAAATCCTAAAAACCATAAACCCCTAAAAAACCTAAAAATCAATAAAACCCCAAAAATTTCATAAAATTATTAAAAATACCTAAAAATAACTAAATATGTAAAGAAACCTAAAAACTATGAATAACCCTAAGAAAACCCTAAAATCCTAAAAATAGTGAATACCCATAAAAACCTAAAAACATTAAAGACCCTAAAAACCCTAAGCCCCCTAAAAAACACAAAACCCCCAAGAACATGTAAAACCCTAAAATCCCATAAAAACCCTGAAACCCAATAAAAACTCTAATGCTCCTTAAATATCTAAAAATGATAAAAAAACACTAAATAACATAAAAACCCTAAAAACCATCACAACCCAAAAAAATAATAAAAAATAAACCCCTAAAACACTTCAAACCATTAAAATCACTATGAACCCTAAAAACCCACAATAATCCAAAAAAACTATAAAAATCCAAAAAAATGTATAAAACACTAAAAACCTTGAAATTCCCTAAGAAAACCCTAAAAACATCAAAAAACATAAAACCCATAAAAACTAAAAAAAATGAAAAAGAAACATAAAACCCTAAAATCCCAAAAAAAAACCTCCATATCCATAAAAACCCTAAAACCCATAAAAATCCAAAAAATACCCAAAAAATACCAAAAAACATAAAACAGTGAAAACCCCACAAAGGTCCTTAGAAAGCCTTAGAAACAAAAAAAACACTTTAAACCCCAAAAATCCTAAAAAATATAAAACCCCCAAAGAACATAAAAACCCTAAAACCATGGGAAACCATAAAAATCCATAAAAACCATAAAACCCTAAAAACATTAAAACACTAAAAACAAAAAATAAATCCAAAAATCCTATAGATCCCTAAAAATGTTAAAAATACTCAAACTAATATTAAATCCCTAAAAATAAATAAAACCCTAAAAATCCCAAAAACCAAAAAACCCTTAAAAACCCATAAAATCCCCAAAAATCCCAAAAATCCCAAAACACGTAAAATATTAGAAAAATCCAAAAACCCAAAAACCCACAAAATCTATAAAACCCCTAAAAACATAAAAATTTTAAAAAGAAATAAAAAAACATAAGAATTTAAAAATCCCTCGATCCCTAAAAACCCAAAGAAAATTATAACACCTAAAAACAATTAAAACCCCTAATGACATAAAAATGCTAAAAACACTAAAAGATCCCAAAACCACTAAAAATTCCTAAAAATGTATAAATACCTCTAAAACACTAAAAACCCATAAAACACATATAAATCCATAAAAAAATAAAAACCCTCTAAACATATCAAAACATTAAAAAAATATAAAAATCTTAAATCCCCAAAAAACCCTAAAACCCTAAAAAATAAAAATCCTAAAAATCATAATTAATCCTAAAAATCCATAAAAACCAAAAATATCAAAAAACCCCTAAAATTCACTAAAATTCCATGGAGACCCTTAAATGAATAAATAAAATAATGTTAAGAACCCCTAATTAAACAATAAAAACATAAACACGTTTAAAAACTCTAAGAAACCTAAAAATGATAATAACCCTGAAACCATTAAAAACCATAAAAACACTAGAAACTTAAAAAAATCCATAAAATCATAAAAATCATAAAAATCATAAAAAGACAAAAAAAACCAAAAAATATAAAAATCCCTAAACCCCTGAAAATCCTTTGAAAAACTTAGAACATTTAAAAAACCTAAAAAAATAAAAATCTCAAAGAACTATAAAAAACCCTAAAATCCCGAAAAACCATAAAAACCATAAAACCCCTAAAACCAGAAAATAAAAAAAAAATAAAAACAATAAAAACCATATAAAAATCAATAAAACAATTTAAGCACTTAAAAAAGATAAAAATTATAAAATACCTAAAAACCAATATAAATAAATAAAATAGTAAAAACTAAAAGAACCAAAAAAACCAAAATACCCTAAACCCCTCAAAATCCCTAAAAACCCTAAAAACCATAAAAATTATAGAAAAAATCTAAAAAGACCTAAAAACATAAACAACCATAAAATCCCTAAAACACCTTAAGAAAAAACTATAATCTTAAAATACTTAAAACCCCTAAAAATATAAAAATGAAAGAAACCCCTAAAAAACCTGAAACCCCCTAAGAAAAACATAAATCCCAAAAAACACTTAAAATCCCTAAAGAACATAAAAACACTAAAAATACTAAAAGAACCTAAAAACTAAAACCCCTAAAACACATACCCCAACAAGCCCTTAAAAACCCTTAAACCCGTAAAATCCACTAAAAACTATAAAAAACATCAAACCCCTTATAAATAAAAAGTCCAAAAAAAAACATAAAAACCAAAAAAACATGAAAAAAACCTAACAATCCAAAATACCCCTAAAACCCTAAAATTGAAAAAAACACTCCAAATCCCTAAAACCCATAAAAATCCATAAAAAACCTAAAAATACCTGAAAACATAAAAAACCAAAATAGCTACAGGTGCAACGATCTGGTCTAGCGGCGCTGGTTGGGCCCTTCTCAATCCCACGTTACAGACGGTTTGTTCTATGTTTTGTTTCGATCATTTCCTCGGTTCATGAAGTATCTTCAGGTGCGTTCCCATCCTTGTCCCTCGGTTTCATCTCCTCTTCCAGTTGTTGATGCTATATTTGGTTGAACCTTTTGGCATTACATGTTCTCCTTTTTCCTGGTCATTCTGGTTTTGCTGAGACGGGTTAGGCGTTGTTTTTTGTACAATTGCTGGTGGTATGTGGTTAGATATGGTACAAGGCATAGAATGCTGAATTTTGTTTGGTCCAAAGGCCTTGATCGCTGGATGTTGAGCTACGATTCCTTGGGAGAAGATGTGTTCAGATGTGCTAGTTTCTGTTTTATGATCTACAAGTTGGCAGGAGCTGGTTGGCTTGGAGGAGGTGATGATTTTTTTGTTAATGCTGGTGTTGCAGTGTTGTCGTTTATTGGAGGCTGCTTCTGGCTTCTTGGGCAGATGAGTTTAGCCTAGCATTCTGAGTAGGAGATGCACCTATGCTGCGTTTTGGCTGAAATCTGTAGTTTTCGGTCAATATTGGTACTGTTTGCTGGGATTGATATGAGGTGTTACTTTCTGGTTCTCTTCCTGTGGTTGTGAAGCTAGGTTGGTGATATTGGCACTGGCGGTTCGATTTTGCTTGTGGTGAGTCTTTTGGTGGAAAATATGTTGCTGCTGATGGGTTCTGTTGTGATGATGGTTGACTCGGGGCTGATGGAGGTTGATGGCTGTGACATTGTGGTGCTGATGATTCTGTTCTATTGGTGGTGGATCTTCTTGGTGAGAAAGTTCCGGATGCTGGATTTTGTGAGCTTGGATACTGGTCATTGGTTAGCTGTGAGCTGGTGGATACTGGATGATGGTGGATGATGGTGGTGGCTGCCTGGATTTGTGGGTCATTTCTTTTTTCTTTTTTGATTTTATTTTTTTGGTGTCGTTTTCATATTGGGTTATAAAGGGGTTTTTGGTGTGGTTCGTTTGACCCCTCCCCTCCCTTGTCTGTTGTGTCTCTTATTTTGTTTCTATTAAATTTTGGGGGGCCGAGAATAGCCCGACCCTCGCATCTTCCTTGCCCTAAAATCCATTAAAAACCAAAAGATCACTCAAAATTCCAAAAGAAATCTTAAAACCCATTAAAATATAATTTTTTTTAAAAAAACCTTAAACTCCTTAAAAATTCTATGAAAGCCTTAAAAAAATAAAAACACCTAAATCCACTAAAAAACATAAAATTCAAAATCCCCTAAAAGACCCTTAAAACCTAATAAATCATCAAAAATACCTAAAACCCTAAAATCATAAAAATTATTAGAAATAACTAAATTTCCAAAAAAACATATATAACCCTAAAAACATTAAAACTCCTAAGTAAACCAAAAAAACCTAGAAAAAATTTAAACCACGAAAAACCAAAAACACCCTAAAAACCCTAAACCCCCAAAAATAATAAAATCCCTCAAAATCCCAAAAAAACCTAAAAATAAATAAAAATCCTAAAAGGCATAAAAATCCCAAAAAAACCCTAAAAACCCAAAAACACAAAAAATAAAAAGAATACCTTAAAACCCAATAAAATTTAAAAACCATAAAAACCTAAAAAATCCAAAAAAATAATAAAAACACCCTAAAACCATAAATACCCAAAAAATATATAAAAAAAACAAAAAATCATAAAAATAATACATTAAAAAACAAAAAATGTGAACACCCCAGAAAACACTTAAACCCCCTAGGAATACCTTAATAACCTAAGAAACTTTTGGTACTTATCTAATTAATATTATTTTCAAGAGAGATCCACTATGGGGGGGTTTATGAGAAACCCTCACAAAATCAACTAGAAAAAATACATCATATAAGAAATTAAAAAATCACATAATTAGAAAAGGAAATAGTATTAACCTAAATAGATAACAACCAAGGAGAAAAAATAACCAAAGATAAAGAGATCCAAGAGAATATGAATGAAGACTTCATGGTTCTTCATTAATCTTCGAGTAGGGGGGAACTCCTATTCATCAAGATTATGCCCCATATATCATTTTTAGGATGGATTCAGAGACTATCTTCATTGTAAGAGGTGATAAATTCACAACCATTAAGTAATCATATATAAGGAAATATTTAGGATCAATATCCTAGAAAATATAGTTATGTTGTGAATCGAACCACTTCTCACATGGTTCATCAATTACCTAAGTGAATTTCTCCTTCAACATTCTATTTCACTTATCAGATATCGTCACATCAGACCTTACCACTACCTCAATCTCATGACCTTTGATCTTACCATAGGATCTGGTGGACATAGGTTTTGTTATGATAGAATAGTCATTACATGGTCTTGATATCTTCCTTTTGATGACTGGATAATTTTAAAAATCATTAATTCCCTGATTTCCCTTCTTAAACCTGATACTAAGGACACCATAACTTGATTAATATAGTCACCTTCAGATTCCTATTGAGATATTTTCTCTATGTCACTATAATTGGGGTTTTCTTTCTTTTTTGAAATAGTCTCCCTCTTTTTCCACCTTGGAGTGATAGTCTTCTACCCTTTCAGATCAATGTTTCCCTCGACATTTTAATTAGATATTTTGATTCAGTTATGGAGCATTATTGAGGTAGGGGACCTGTAACATAACTTATGGTGCCAGAACAACTTCTTTTGGATCATGATCTGCATCCTATTTCACATGTTGCTTAGATTAAACAGCCATAGTTCCTAAACAATTGTATAGTCTTGATATTTTGGAATTAATATTATCACAAAAATATGAGATTGAGGTATCATAATAATAATGAGAGACTGATATTGAATAAACCACTTCTTGATATGATTGAGAGACTATAACGGCCAGGCTTGAAGGATGGATCCTCTCAATCATCACTTCTACCTTCGAATGGGAATTTTTACCAGAAGAATCAAATAGACTAGGGGTGTCCAGATGGGACTTTTGATATGGATCGATGATGTGAACCTATTGATCAGAGAGTAGTGTGTTGTAGATGATGGTCAAACCAATTTCTATAAAATAAGCATCAGAAAAGGCTAGTTTCCTTGAAAGTATCCCTCAAGAATATTTCCTTCAGTTAAAATCTTTTTGAATATGCCTTAACGGGAATCAGAATGAGTTGTGATCAATCTAAGATTCAAAAAACACCGAAATATTTCAATGAAATTCCTCACCAATTACATGATGAATAGTCTCGACTGGGGGTTTAGACCCATCTAGTTCAAGTGTAAAATAGAGAGATGAGACATACTAATGAGTCGTGGAGACTAGGAACAATAAAACTCAAGTTTTCTTTCATCAATGAAGCATAGTAGTAGGGTTCAAGCGTAAAGAAGACCTACAACTGTGTGTTCTCTTAAACCCCATCATGTGTTGAAGAACTTTTCAAAGGTATGCTCTCTCTTTCTTCCCTATCACCAATCCCTCCTCACCCCTAGATAATAATTCAATTTCTCTAAGCACGAAGCTTCCCTCATTCAGTTTATAGCACTCAAAAAGATCCCTAAAAACATTAAAAAATAATAAAACCCCTCAAAATCTCTAAAAACCATAAAAAAATATGTATCCTAAAAAATCCCCAAAAAAGTAAAAAACCCTAAAAACCCTGAAAATCCCAAAGAAAGCCTTAAAACCCTAAAAAATCATAAAATCCATAAAAATCCTAAAAACCCCTAAAAAATAAATACCCCTAAACACCATAAAATAACTCATAACACCAAAAAATCCCTAAAAACCCTAAAAACCATAAAAACCATAAAAACCATAAAAACCCTAGAAATACAAAAAAAAACTTTAAAACCCTAAAAAACCATATGAAAACCTAAAAACACTTAAAACACCAAAAACCAAAAAAATTCTAAAACTCTAAACAACATTAAAAACCCTAAAACCCATAAAACCCCTACAAATCATAAAACCCCTAAAACCCTTAACTATAGTTAAAAACAAATAAAAACCCACCAAAACACTAAACACCACTTAAACCCCTAAAAACATTAAAAAATCCTAAAAACCTTAAAACACAAAAAACCCTCAAATAGAAAACACAAAAAAGCTACAATCCCTAAATCCCAGAAAAACCCTCAAAATTTAAATTATTTTTTGATTTTTTAGTAATTTTTAGGGTTTTATGGTGTTAAGGTTTTTAGGGGGTTTTATGGTTTTTAGGTTTCTTTAGGGTTTTTATGATATTTTAGGGTTTTTGGGTTTTTTAGGTTTTTAGGGGTTTTATGTTTCTTTATGGTTTTATGGTTTTTAAAGGTTTTTTTATGGGTTTATGGTTTTTTATATTTTTTGGGATTTTTATTTCTTTATTATGACTTTTATGTGTTTTAGGGTGTTTTGGAATTTAATGAGTTTTAAGGGGTTTCTAGGTTTAAAGATTTTATGTTTCTTAGGTGTTTTAATTGTTTTTTGGTTTGTAAGATTTTATTAGGGTGTTTGATGGTTTTTAGGGGCTTTTAAATTTTCATGGATTAAGGATTTTTTGGGATTTTGATAAAACCCATAGAATCCCTAAAAACCTTATAAACTGATAAAAACCCTAAAACCCAACTAAATCCTATAAAAACCCTTTAATCCCCTCAAATTTTTAAACACACTAAAAAACCTTAAAACCACAAAAAACTAAAAAAAACCAAAAAATCCAAAAAGAAATCATAAAACCCCCATAACCATGAAGACCCGAAAACCCCTCAAAATCACTAAAAATGCAAAAAACACTTAAAATACTAAAAAAATAAATAAAAATACCTTAAACTATAAAACAACCTAAAAATCCAAAAAACCATAAGAAAATCATAATAACCTAAAATCACTTAAGACAACTAAAAACCTAAAAAGTGTAAAAATCACTAAGAACCTAAAAACCCTAAAAACCCGAAAAAAACATAAAAACATAAAATCCCCAAAAACGCATAAAAACCATTAAATACTCTAAAAACCTTTAAACCCATAAAATTGATAAAACCCTAAAAACCTTAAAAACAAAAAAAAACACTAAAACTCAAAAACTGTAAAAACTATAAAAAACTATAAATCCTTAAGACCCCTCAAAATACCTGAAGACCCAAAAAACCCAAATAAATACTAAAATATCAGTAAAAAACCTAAAAACATAAGTAACCGTAAAATGATAAAAATTCATAATAAAACCTTAAAAACCTAAAAATACATAAAACCCATAAAAACCTATGAATATCTAAAAACCCATAAAAACCATAAAAATCCTCAAAATCCATAAAACTCATAATAACTATAAAATATGTATAAAACACCAAAAAATCCCTAAAAACATAAAACCCATAAAACCCATGAAAAACATTAACAAAACAATAAAAACCAATGATCAATTAAAATAAATTAAAAATAAAAGTCTCCGAAAACAAAAAAAAAGACCCTAAAAACCCTATAACCACTCAAAACCATAAATACACCCCAAACCATAAAAACTAACAAAATACCTAAAACCCTAAAACCCAATAAAAACTATAAAAACCCTTTAAACCCCTAAAAGCCTTAAAAAATTAAAAAACCATAACCCCCCCCCCAAACTAAAAAACCCTAAAAACACCAAAAAAACATAAAAACCAGGAAATCCCAAAAATCCCACAAAATCCCTAAAAACCTAAAAAGCACTAAAAATCCTAAATAATCCCGAAAAATAACAAAAAACCTTAAAACCCTAAAATGCCCTAAGAAAACCATTAATACCTAAAAAACCCAAAACCCCTAAAAACCTAAAAACCCTAAAAACCCTAAAAACTCTCATAACCATAAAAATCCCTAAAACCCCCTAAAATACCTAATCACCTAAAAATCCATTGAAATCATAAAAATTCCCAAAAATCCCAAAAAGTTTAAAAAATCTAAAAAACACTGAAAACCCCTATGAAAACCCTAAAAACTGAAAAAAACATAAAAACGCCGAAAACCTAAAAAATACTAAAAATACAAAAGGACACTAAAAACCCAAACCCCTAAAAACCCATAAGAAACCCCCGAAAGCCCTAAAAAACCCTAAAAACCCACAGATACCTTAAAAAACTAAATACACTAAATACCCTTTAAACCCCTAAAATGTTAAAAAGACTATAAATATAATAAAGAGACAAGAAACTCAAAAATCCTTGAAACCAAAAAAACTATAAAACATAAAAAAACCTATAAAACCATAAAACCTTAAAAATCCCTAAAATACTAAAAACCAAAAAATCCTAAAAAATTTAATATAAATCCTAAGAAATTAAAAAACTAAAACTATCCCTATGGAATCCCTAAAAACCAAAAAAACTTTTAACCCCTAAAAACATAAAATGCTAAAAACCCCAATAACACAATAACCCTAAAAACCATATTCAGCATCATATTCACTAAAATCTCCAAAAGCCATAAAAATCCTAAAATCCCTAAAAAACCAAGAAAATTTAAAAACCTAAAAACCCTATCAACCCCTAAGAAAACATTAAAAAACTAAAAACACATAAATCCTATAAAAAATATAAGAAAAGATAAAAAAACTAAATTACCCTTAAAACCCCTAAAACCATAAAAATTTCCAAAAACCCTATGAACATATAAAAACCCTAAAACCACTAAAGTTGAGTCTGGTGGAAGGGGGAAGGCGTGGGTGGGGATTGTTATGGTGGATGTTTCAGTGCCTGTCTCAAACAGGATTGGCAGGAATACTACCGAGGGGGTGGCACCTGCATCTGGACTTGATGCTGGACCTCTGGGTAAGATGTCTGCATGTGAG
The DNA here is from genome assembly GCA_963277665.1 of Viscum album. Taxonomy (NCBI): domain Eukaryota; kingdom Viridiplantae; phylum Streptophyta; class Magnoliopsida; order Santalales; family Viscaceae; genus Viscum; species Viscum album. The sequence continues at coordinate 1,961,314,363 of OY728127.1, forward strand.
GGCCTTCCATTTGTGTCGGGGGGTCATGGACCTGCAGTTGATAGGAGTATTTTCCAGTGCAAATAAGAACCCAAGGTGACTGACAACTTTAAGAGTTTGAGGAGTGACTTAAATCTATCGGATCTTGGGAGTTTCCTATGCAAGGAAGTTGCTGCTGATGGGAAGCCAGTCTCCGCTGATAACAGTCTGAAGTGGAGGTAGGAAGCCGTGTGAACTGTCAATCACTTTGAAGGGATGGATCTTGGGGAGGAGGTGCAAGGACCTATACCCATTGATGATGGGAGTGAGAGCTCTAATGCATAGGAGAGCGGGGTGCAAGCTATTGTTTCTGAGGACTTACAACACAATTCTGGTGAGATTATGTTGTCTTCAATAGGGGAGAAGGATTTTGATGAGATGTGTAATGGTAGTGCTCCTGCTATTGATGTTCCTGCAACTCAACCTACTGTTAATGAGATGGCTGCCGCAGGTAAAGGTGTGAAAATTTCCTTGTCCAAAAGTGTTTCTTGTGCGGGGACTGGGTGTTCTATATGTGATGAAATAGAGGGAGAAGGTGCTCTGCATGGGGATATGGTTGAGCAGAGGATTTTGGCTGAACATGAAGGAGTCCTCCTAGTGGTGTCCAATGTGGCGGTGGAAGAGGCTGGTCTCGAGGGTGTGGCTGGTTGCAGCTTGTCTGGGATGGGTTTGTGTACACTTGAGGTGGTGTTTGAGGGAACTACTGGTAGTGACTGTCAGATGACTACGCATGAGAGGGTGGAGGAACATCGGACAATGGATAAGGTGGAAGAGGCAGCTACTCAGTGGGAAAATTTGGTGGCAGTGATGGTGTGTGGGCAGGGGGAGGGACCTAGGATGGGGGATGTCCTCGATCAGGGGGTACTGCCGCACAGGAGATGATTCCAAGGGATGAGGAGAACTTGCAGATGGCCTTGGCTAGCACGACCCCTTTTTCTGAGGAACCAGTTTTTGCTGTCTACTACCTGAATCAGGAAGCCTTTCTCATTCCTGACCAAGATTTTTTCTAGTAAGACAGTGGAAGGATGGCTCAAAATATGAACATAATCCTTAAGGAGAGGTCCTTGATGGAGGTGGAGAATCCTTATGGTAAGGAAAATAAACTTACAGGGGCCTCCTCAAATCCCCGAAAGAGGAAATCAAGGAAGGACTATTCGGCTCTGCCAAAAACAGTGACCACGAGAGCCTCATGCAAAGCGAAAGAGGTTGTTTCTGGAAAAGGAGTCCAGTCTTCCAAGACACAGTTATAGCGGATCAGCGGCATCTCAGATAGTATTACACAACCTTCTTAAAGAGATATGAATCATCTGAATGGTAGTCGATGGAGTCAGATGCTTCTTCTGGCTATGGTGCTGATGGGGACCCATATGGGGATGGAGATTTTGACATGTAGCTTCTGTGGTTGTGAGCTGCTCAATGTTGAATGCTGATGGACGATGGTGATGGTTTCTGCGTGGACCTGGGTGTACTTGTTTGGTTTTTTCCTTTCTTTTTATGATTTTTCTTTTTTGGCGTGTGTTGTAAGGGGTTTTCGGGTGTGGGTCATTTGACCCCTCCCCTCCCTTGTTGGTTGTGTCTCTTTTTTTCTTTCTAATAAATTTGGGGGGGGGGGGGGGCTGGGAATAGCTTGAACCACGCATCTCCATTGCCCCAAAAAAATAAAATACTCAAAAAAACCCAAAAAACCCCTAAATCCCTCGAAATAACTAAAACCCTAAAAACCCAAAAAAATCAAAAAATCTAAAAAATAGCTAAAAACGTAAAAAAAACTGAAGACATTGAAAATTTGTAAGTAAAAAATAAAAATATAAAAACACATAAGACCCAAAAAACTCTAAAATCCCAAAAAACCCTAAAAATCTAAAAATCTATTAAAACCACAAAAATCCAAAAACAATCATATAATCCCAAAAAATGAAAAAATTATAAAAATGAAAAAACATTAAAATTTATGAAAATCTATAAGAAAAATATAAAAAAACTAAAAACATTTAAACACCTAATATGTATAAGAAACTATGATAACCCTACATGACCAAAAAACCCCCAAAATCCCCTAAAAACATAAAACTCTCTAAAAACCATAAAAACCCTAAAAATAATAAAACCCTAAGAACCAATAAAAAATATAAAATACCATTGAACCCCTAAAAATGAAAACAAACACATTGAAAAAATAAAACCGCTAAACCCCCTCAGAATCCCTAAAACCCATAAATTCCATAAAAATCCACAAAAATAACATAAAAAACTAAAAAAACATAAAAACCCAAAAAATATTAAGAAAATATTTAAAACCTAAAAAATAGCCTCAAACCCCAAAAAATTTCAAATTCCCTATAACACCTAAAAACTATTAAAATATTAAAAAGGAAATAAAAATCCCCAAATAATATAAAAACCCATAAAACATGCAGAAAAAAATGAAAACCAACTTAATATCACATATACCCATTAAAAATCTAAAAATGCCTAAAACCCTAAAAGTCCCTAAAAAACATAGAATCCCCAAAAACCATAAAAACCATAAAACCCATAAAAACCATAAAAATCCAATATACACATAAAACCATAAAAACCCACTAAAATATTAAAAACCTTTTAAACCTCTAAATACCTTAAAAGAAATATAAAAAACTAAAATATGCTCAAAAACTCAGAAAAAATAAAATAAACAAAAAACCATAAGTACCCTTAACATACGAAAATTTTAAAAACCATAAAAATCAAGAAAACCCTAAAAACCCTAAAAATAAAAAAATAACCCCTAAAAATCTATAAAAATGTAAAAAATAGTAAAAATACTAAAATAAATCTAATAAAACCTCAAAACCCAAAAAAAAGATTTAAAACCGTGAAAAACCTAAAAAAATCCTTAATAACCCTATAATCCCTAAAAAAATTATAATGCCTCAAAATCCATGGGATCCCTAAAGATCCATAAAAATTATAAAAAGTCCCAAAACCCCATAATATTTTAAAATACTATAAATACAATGAATAACCCTATTAAAATCATAAAAATATAAAAAACTAAAAACCCTAAAAATAAACAAAAATACTAAAAATCCTAAGAGACCCCAAAAATCCAATGCCCGTAAAAAAATAAAAATTAGAAAAAAACCAAAAAAACCCTAAAAACCCATAAAAACCCTAAAAACCATTGAAAAAAATTAAAAACCCATTAAATATTTAAAAACATAAAAAATATAAAAAACCTCAAAACCCTAAAATATTAAAATACACCTAAAAATAAAAAAACGAAAAAACCCTTAAAATCCCTCTAAATCCCTAAAAACCATAAAAAAAAAATAAAAAACCCAAAAAATCCCTAAAAATAAAAAATACCCTAAAATCCTTGACAAACACTACCAATACATCAAAAACCAAAAAATTATTAAACCCCCTAAAAACAAAAAAAAATAAAAACACTAAAACCCATAATACCCTAAAAATCCATAAAATCCTTAAAAACATAAGAAACCTAAAAACCTTGAAAACCCCTAAAAATTCATAAATACCTAAAAACACTTAAATCGTAAAAAACCTAAAAACCCTAATGTTCTGTTCTGGTTTTCGTCCATGAAATGCCCAATGACTCCATATCCAATGATTGATGGACCTGCTTTCAAAAGGCAGGCATTCACTGGATGGTCTGACCAGCGACTCTTAAGAACTCACATTGGTCGGGAGGATGGGAAGTCGGGCTCATCTCACCATTTATGGGGGGAAATTATTGCCTGTTCTGGGACACTCTTATAGATTTAAGACGTATTCATATGTCTGTGAATCTTTGGTTTATACCCAAACATAGTATCCACTGATTCAACACTGGTGGGCAACGGTCAGCTGAATGCAGGGGTTCAGAATCATTTATGGTTGAGGTTTACCATCCCTCGTTGGATCAATGACCTCGATGGGCTAGAACTCACTTGAGGCGGCACTAGGAGTGGTGCAGTGAACTGATGTGGAGATGGTCAGATTGACTGGTTGTTGGGCTTGTACCTCAGGGAGGCTTCCTACGTACCCTGCTCAGGAAGCCGAGATCAAAGTCCACGTAGTTTGGATAGGTTTCGGGGAACCGACGTGAATAAACGACCGAGTGGTGGGCTTGAACCTCGTAGAGGATTCCTATGTACCATTCCTTGACATGGATCAAAGTCCTCGTATTTCGCTTTGGCTTGGGGCTTGCACTCTGAGGAGGACCATAATGATGGGTTGGGGCATACACTCTGAGGAGGCCCATAAGAGGATGTCAGGGTCGATGCTTACTCTAATCCCACGTGAGTCATGCTCGGTGTGAGAAACAAGAGGCAGTAAGGACCAGGCAATCATGTTGTGAAAGGTGCGTCCATGAGAAGCGGAGTGGGGCTTACGCATGAAGGCGGCCCAGGGTGATGGATTGGGGCTTACACTCTAAGGAGGCCCAGAAGGTTGGGGCTTACTCCGTAATGGACGCCCGGGGTAGAAAAGCCCAGTGGGAGAGGGAAAGGGAGTTTCTCTTACTCCTGTCTCCTCTCTTGCAGTGCCTGAGGGCTTCCTTCTGATGGGTATTTTACCATCTTCGAGGAACCCTCAACAAGTGGAGGTGCAGAAAAGGGATTCCTGAGCTCAGACTCCACATTACCGTGGAGAATGTGAACCCAGAAATGTTTTGGGAATCTGTTCAAGGGTCGGGGAAACCCCTTTTCCCCTGTTTACCGTGGGTATGTGAACTCAAAATGGTGCACTGATGCGCCTGAAAGTTATACTACGTGGATCCGGTGGCTCTATCGAAGGACTCGGCTCGGGGACGATGAATAGGCCAACGAGGGAGTCGCGGAGGGTCTAGATGGATCGGAATGATTTTACCTGACTCTGGAAATGAGAACACTGAAGTACTTAGAGGGCCACCAAGAGGTATGGGTGGAGGCGCCCTTCGCGTGGGGATGTGCCATGCGGCTGGAGAAGCCGTCTGCGAACCAGGGTAGTCCGCGGACTGATCGGCGTCCTGCAAACCAGGGTGGTTCGCGGTTTCAGGTTCAATCCACGAACCAGGGTGGTTCGTGGCTTCAGGTTCAATCCGTGAACCAGGGTGGTTCACAGACGGTTCCAGGCGGGCAGCGGTAGCCAAGGGCGGTGCCGATCGGAGAATCGTCAGTTGGGGTTTTGCCCGCGAAGGAGGATACCACGAGGTACAACTGATGGGAAAAGAGGCATAAATTCCCTGGTCCCCGGGGAAGTCATCCACGGAGGGGGTATGGTTTGCGGTTCTCCTTTTTTATTATTTAGGTTAGCGGTTCACCAAATTATTATTCATTTTCCAATTCCTTCTTAATTCATATACCTGTTGTGGTTCGCAGGTGGGAATTTTGCTGTTTGCGAAATCTGAAGCCTTCCTTCAACCGATCTCCTATCCCTTCGAATCCGATTCTAGTTCGCTGATCCTTTCTTCTTTCCCTCTTGGTCTCCTTTTATAGAGTGGGTAAAGGAGTGTATATGTGGCCATGCGACACCTTTGGCGGAGTACCATAACTAAATACCCGGTTCACAGCTGACTTGGTCAATCTGCGATTCGCGGTGGGTTTTTATCGCTCCCCTCCTCCGCGAGGAGAACTCAGGGAGTGCTCTACGGATGTGGAGGGTTCCGCCACCATTCCGCGAACGACAGCGGGTGCGGCTAGAGCCGGTCGATGCGGTCCGCGGTTGGGGCGGTTCGCGACAATGAACCGGACTGGCGCCCATCCTGCCTGGTGACCGTGGTGCCTCTCCGCCTCCAATTCGCGAACGACAATGGTTCGCGGAGGGGGTGCTTCGCGGCGTCTAGCCGCGTCGTGCTTCCATGGACCTGTTTGTGGAACGACCCTTTTGTGGATCTTCTTTGATTATTCTCCCCCAATTCTTTTTGGGGATTTGGGTAAAATCTCCTTTTATGATTTTTCAGGACCCTACAAATTCCCCCCATCGGAATGGGGTCCGATCGGAACGAAGAGGAGGCCATTCGGATGAGAATAGGTCCTGAAACTAATATGGTTTGCAGAAGAAAGGCAGACCCGGTAGGGGACCATTCCTATAAATATGGGGATCCCTCACTTTTTCCTTTACCGAATTCTTCGCGAAACCAGAGATCCTTCTCCTCCGCATGTTTTCTCCTTCGCGAAGTGCCTCATCCGCGAACCGGCAGCGACTTCTGTGAACCATTTCTTCTTCGCGGTCGCCTTCACCCGTGAACCGACTTTCCAACTGTGAAACATTACTCTTAATTAATTAAAAAGTAAGTGATGACGGGTCATGGAGGAAATTTCTTGGCGGTTTCGATGCTCCGCGGACTAAAACACCTCTTGAACTTTAAAAAGAATCTGAGTCTTCCAAATAAACTCGGGATGGAATTTCCACAGAGAAACTTGGTTCACGGTTTCCTAGACAACGCTCCACGGGCCAGGGCTTCGCGGACTGATTTCACGGAGGGATGGTTCACGGGATGGTGCCATCACAAAACATCCTCCAAGGCATCCTTGCGGATTTTGATTATGAAGGATCCATAACCATTCATTTTGGATATTCCTATCTAGATTTTTATTCCATACTGATTTCTCTTATTGTGCAAGGATAAAATATGGTTCCCCCTCATTCTGCGCCGAGGCCTGCTGCAGAGCTCCTCTCAACCGCCTCAGTGAGACGTTCGACTATGATTCATAGAGAGGAGAGCGTCATAGGGGACCCTTGCTGACCCATAATTCCTGATGACGGTGCATTTAAGAACCTTCTCTCTCCGGAGCTTCTGAGTTATCCATTATCTAATCGGCTCCTGCTCTATGGATTTGTTCTCTAGGACGACAACCCTATCCCCCCTACTTTCGCAGGTCTCCCTTCCCCTTTCCTGGAAGCACCTTCAAAATGCATTTAGGAAAACATTACCCAATCCAGGGAGATAATCTCTAATTTTGGTCCTAAAGACACATCTATTCTGAGGGGCTCTATCTGGATCCAAAGTGATCAGTGCGCTAAAGAACTTTCTCAGAGAGTTTTTTTAAGGACTACACTTCTATTATTAATCTTTCTCTAATGGATCTTGATGCGGGTTGGGATCCCAGGTGGGATCTTCGGTCTGGCGGGCTCTTCTCAAATGATTGGGCTTGGGCTTTCTAGGTCCATCACCCTTGTTGGGAGTCTCATGATTCACTAGATGTTGTCAACCTATACTCCGTAGTGTGGGATTCCCAATTTTCTATCTACCCACCGTCTTTGATCCTGCCCGGCCTGTTCAGCTGCTGGTGTTCAAGTACTAATACATTCCACCATGCCCACGGTGAAGTCGGCATCAGTCTGTGGGACATCTACCAGATAAGAGGACTGCCGATTGCTGGCGAGATTTATGAAGAATTTTTCCCACTCCCAATGCGTGGGACAATTTTGAATAGGTGACTTTATTGGAAAAAGAGCTGCTGACCATGGAGGAACAGTCACTGGGTTAGGCCTTGCGTGCTTTCTCGCTTATTCCTTACGTCACTTGGATAGAGTTTTTTCTGAACACCACCGGTCCTGCGCCGAAGATTACGCATCCCAGGACTCATCCTTCCCAGTAGTCACGAACCATTCAAGGATCTTACTAGGTGGTTCTGGAAGAAGCCAACTACCTTTCATGGGATTACGAGGCGCACCCTAGTGTGTCTCCAATGCTCCGATTGGCCGGTCTGTTTGTTATGTTTTTGAGAGTATGGATATTTCCTTCCCGGGATGTTAACCCAGGTGTCTGGGCCTACACTTTGATGATGGCGGTCGAGTTAGCAGAGAGTCGCTTGGTGAATTTATCCATGCCCACTTTGTCCCATATCTATGAGCTACTAGGCCACATTTAGGTGGGTGGGTCACCCTACCGTCTAAGTGGGCCATTTCAATTATGAGTATCGTCACAACACGGCCATCCCGCTTTCTACCTTTTGGCCTACCCTACTGGATATAGCCGGAGTTCGCTTGAAACCTATAAACTCTAGTGAAGTCCTCGAGCTCCTGAGCGACTTCTCCCAGTTCATCTTCACTCCTTACCCCACCCCTTCTGGCGTTTTAGTTGACAATTGTGGGGGGATCTTGGTGGAGTGCTCTTACATGGTCTCCCTGCGGGATGGGTTCCTGTCCGCACGGATTGACAGTATCTCTTTGTGCGAACTGTACGTCCCGTATTGATTTTCTTTCCAGTTTGGGTGCATGAAATTCCAAGCTTACCTTCCCCCTCCTTGGTCCCAAGGACTGCATCCAGTCGTACTTCGTCAGTGGTGGCTGAGGCTGACGCGGGACGGCTCTGACGCAAGCGTTCCCTTGCCTGATACGGGCGTGGCTGCCAGCCTTTCCCTGGAATATGCAAAGACATGGGTAAAATACTATCATAACGGGATCCTAGGGAAGGTTGTTCGGCGGACTCCCAAATCGGGAGGCATGGTGGCTGTTGCGTCCACTACACCTTCGTCACCAGTTTCAAGGGAGGACCGACTAATGGCTCACCGATCAAAATGATTCATAGATCTTTCCTCTCCCGACCCTGCGGTGGCTGTAGTTCGGGAAAGTTCATCCTTCTTGTGTGTGGATGAGGATGAACCTGTGGTGTCGGGTCCCAGCGAGACCATCCCGGAGGTTCTTCCAGTTCATATCGGGCTTAACAGCTTGGTCCCCAAGCCTGAACCGGGGTCAGGAGCTCCAGACATTCCAGCTTTAGAGCCAACTTCTAGTGAGCGCACGTCTGCGCGGGATGCCATGCCAAACTTTATTCTCATGTCGTCCAGCGAGGATACCAAGGATCCTCGCATCATGGAGGACCATAGGGTAGTGCGAAGGTGGGCCTGTCCCCTAATCTGTGAGATCATCACCGAAACCCCCTTAGCCTAAATGGAAACGAAAACCGAATCTCTTCGTCATCTCTTCCTGGGTTTGGGGTCGGGTGGATTTGACTATCGACACTTCCATTCTCTTGCTTGCCAAGTTGTCATGGCCCTTGAGGAAGCTGTCACTAATGAATGCATGCTCACTCACTTCGAGACCACTCATTGCGGGGCCCGAACCTTGGAGGAAACCACAAAAAATCTCCATCAACGGATAGCACGGGAGGCGATCTGCCGAGATCAGGCGGCCATCCTATCCTCCAAGTTGCATGCATGCGAGGAACGAGCTGCGATGTTGAGGGATCAGTTATCGACTGTGACTGGCCATCTTGAAGTCACCAGAAAATGTATCAATGATCTCCAAACCGTAGTGGATCATATCTGTCTGGAAGCTGAGGTTGAGACCAGGGAGAAGGCAGTGTTGAAACAATCCTGCAACGGCCTTCGCCGCGCAGTCGCTGATCTGGTGGGGAGAGCAGGTCAGGCTCCTTTATAACTATCAAAGCTACTTTTATATCCCCTGTTTCACCTACCCCTCTGTCCCCCCTTTCTTTTTTGTGTAAAGAAGAGACCCCAGCCTGTGGACGTCCCTTTTTTTCTTCTGAATTAAATACAGTCTCCATTAATCACTCGTTGTTGTGGAATTTGATTGTTACATAGAATAATTGTTGTGAAAATAACAATTCACTGAATCAGAACTAAACATAACTTAGGAAAAAAATCTCTAATTTTTTCCTGGACCATGGGATCCGGCAAGCGTAGTCTGACTATTTCTAGGGTTTTATAGGAACACCCTAAAAACTTTTTATCTTTTTCTTCTTTTAATGCCCCGATTTTTTTTCCCCTTAATGTGGACCCAGTGGGTATAACCCAGCTTTTTCTTAGGTCACCCTTTTCGGGTTTTCGGCCTAACAGTCTTTGTGCCTCTTTCTTCTGTGAGTGGTTTAATGTCCCGCTGACAAGACTATCATTACTGATGTTTTAGATCGAACATCTTTGACCAAATAAGGTGGGGTGAGGGCCCCAATAGTATTCAACTGATTAAAACATGTCTTAATACCCTTCAGATGCACGTGGGAAGAAACATATTTGGATATGAGTGGCATACAGGGCATGTCTCAAGGCATGGTATCCATATCGGCATACAAAGGCAGGAAGAGCATTGCCTAAGGAAAACTCGCCTTTGGTAGACTGGCCAGGGGCAATCAATATGCAGAGCCACTGTGGGCATGGTATGCATAGTCATACAAAGGTTTCCTTAAGTCAAAGACTTATCCATTTCTGATGGCCAGGGGACTTCATGGAAGTTCGGCTTATGGAAACCACGATGGGTGACATGGAAAGAAATGAAAACCACCAGGGGAGGCTCAGAAGGGGTGTGTTACATCTGAAAGGGTTTTGGTAAATTCCATACTAATCAGGAGCGTGGTCCGGAGACCACCTCCCTACGCATTTAGTTAGCGTAAGGGATGGTTGAGGCTTGACGCAGTTTAAAGTCAGACAGTTGGAACATCATCTGAAATGGAACAAATTCTACTAGTTCTCGGTATTCTCATCAAAGACATTTTCCCGCATTCAGGTAGGCTTGTGAAAGAGGTTGGTAATCTTTAGATCGAAGGGTTTCTGAATCCCGGGATTGAAATGGGGGCTCAGAGGCCAAGATTTGTACGTAGAGAAGCATTGCCCAAGGAAAAATTGCCTTTGGTAGATGGGCCAGGGGAGATCAATATGCAGAGCCGCTGAGGGCATGGTATGCATAGTAATATAAAGGTGTCCTTAAGTCAAAGACTATCCACTTCTGATAGCCGAGAAACTTCAGGGAAGTTGATATTTGGAACCACCAGGGGTGGCTTATGAGAGTTCGGATTTTTCTGAGTACATGGTATGGTTTATGATGAGAGGGTGCCTGAATATGGGGGAATTATCTAGACTATACTTCCTGAGAATAGGTGAAGTAATTCTTTCTCACGCTGGTGTGAGGCGGTGGTTCGTGCAGGTCTGACCTGTGCACTACAAGACAGAGAAAGTCCTATATATATATATATATATATATACTAAACTCATGATGGGTTCGACCATGCAGCTTAACGTCATACGATAAGGATAAGGAGCATTATTTAAAGGTTTCTGTGCAGTTTAACATCATGTGGCGAGGACGGGGGGCATTTTTGAAGGTTTCTGTGCAGTTTAATGTCATGTGGTGAGGACGAGGGTCATTTTTGAAGGTCTCTATACAGTTTAACGTCATGCAGTGAGGACGGCTTCCGTGCAGTTTGGCGTCATGCGGTAAGGACGAATATATCTTTAAGGGTTATCGTGCAGTTTAACGTCATTCGGCGAGGACGGGGGGCATTATTGCGAAGGATTCTCTTCATCAAAATATAATTGGGCTTGAATACCTCGACATGCCCAGATGTGGAAGGGGGTTGATTGGTGTAAATCATGGTTCCGAGGCTTCTTGGATTAGGAGAAGTGATATGGGTGCTCTGAGGCCGGTAAGAATACAGATCTAGGAGAGGTACCGCCTGAGGAAATCTTTCCTTTGTTGGAAAAGCCAGGGGAAATCATTATATAGAGCCTCTGAGGGCATGGTATTCATAGTCGTACAAAGGTGTCCACGGGTCGATAACATTCCACTTCCGATGCCCGTGAGTGGTCATGGGGATCCGTGATTGTCTGGGCCACGAAGTCTATCATCTGGTGAGGAAATATCTGGGCATGTCAGGGACATCCTTCCCTAGTTTCTGTTAAAGCTTAAAGAGCCCCCCTGTGCTGATTTATCTTGTTCGCAGTGTGTGCCTTCACTCCATGTAGTTTAACGTCGTGTGGTGAGGATGAAGTACTCCTACTTTATCGGTCATAGAGCTCGAACCATTGGGTGACTATTGTTGCAGTCACTCGAAGGATAATTGGGTCAACATGTTCTGATATACATAGAACAGGGCTGTAGCGACTCGGGTTTTTGGCCCTGTCAGACTCCGGAATATTTCTATGAATAATTCCAGAGCTAGGTGCGAAGACGGCGTGCGATTCTGAGGCCCGGTGTGCCCGGAATTAATTTTATAAAAATATTAAGTTTTTTTATACTATGCACGTGGCGGGGGTGTGATATCTCCTAAACGGTAGCTCAGAACAGGAATCTGAGGGCACGGTTGCGTCCGGAACGTGCCGTTTACCCTAGGCGGGGTGTAAACTTTGCGGGCGCGGGCCAGCGGTGGGAAACGCCACCAGGGGCGTTTCCGTAAATAAGTGGCAAGTTTGTGTGCGAGCGTCGGCTCACATAACTTCTGAACGGAGTCTCGGATCGAAAATCTGAGACCGCCGTTGCGTTCAGAACGGCGCGTTTACCCTAGAGGTGACCTTACTTTTGTTCGCATCGGGCGTCGGGTCCGAGGCGGGTTTGGCGCCGGCGGGCCGCTGATATAAATATCAGCGCCCCCCCCCCTTTTATCGTTCTTCGCCGTTCTTCGTCGTTCTTCGCCGCCACTCTGCCGAATCGAGCAAACGGAGCGCCTACGAGCTCAGAATTCGACGGCGGACGTTCCAGGAGTGCGCAGCGGAAGCTCGGGAGCGCGGATCTGAGGCAGAACGTCGGCGTTTCGCCCGCGAGGTAGGCGGTTTTGAGTTTTAACCCCCGATCCCGTTTTTGCTGCGTTTTTCTGCAAATTGAAGCCGTAGCAGTGTAGATCGGGTCCCGAGGGTCGTGTAGGCGCCTCCGGATCGCAAAACGGACCACCGGGGTGCCCCCGGCGGTCCGCGGAAGTTCCGCCGGCGCGGCACCGGCGCGGCGGCGCCGGCGCCGGCGGTTTCCGGCAGCCCGCGGCGGCCCGCGGCGGAACCGCGGCTGCCGGCGGCCCAGCGCGGCGGAGCCGTGGCGGCCGGCCACCCAGCGCGGCGGCCCGCGGCGGAGCCGCGGTGGCGCGCGGCGGAGCGCCGCCGGCCAGGGCGGGCCGGCGGCGGCGGCCGGTCCAGGCCGGCCGGACCGGCCGGTCCGGGCCGGTCCGGCCAGATTTTCGCATACGGGGGTCTTTAAACCCCCGTATCTTGCACTCCGGGAATTGGATTCGCGCACCGTTTGCGGCGACGTGTCCCTGACGACGAGGCGAACCCTCCGGTGTGGGTTCGAGGGTTTAAAGGTTCGGGATCGTGGCCCGGGAGCTAGAAACGTCGTCTAAAATAATATTATTTTATTATTTTACGACTTTGGGCCGTTGTAACTTCTACCTGGAGCGTCCGATTGACGTGCCGTCAGTGGCGTTGAGACCCTGATGGTACGACGGACTTTTTGAGATGGTTTCCGGGTGTTGGGTTTGCGAACGGGGTGCGGGCCCCACGAGGCCGGGTTTTGGCGTTTGCGGGGAAACGCAGCTTTTACACCAGGAGTCCGATTTTGGCAGATGAATAGTCAATCCTGTGTGTTTTTCCGAGAGGATCGCAATGGCGCGATCCGTTCGACGAGTTTCGGAATCCAGGCGTGGGCCCCACCCGAGCCGGCCTTCGGTGAATAGTAACTTCTTCACCGGGTGTCCGTTTTGGGCGAGCGAGTAGTCGATTCCGCTTGTTTTTCCGAGGGGATCGCCGTGGTGTGATCCGCTCGATGGGGTTCGGGATCGATGTGTGGGCCCCGCACGAGCTAGCTACGGTGAATAGTTCCTTTTTCACCGGTGCTCCGTTTCGGGCGAGTAAACAGCCTATCCTGCGTGTTTTTCCGCGTGGAACGCGATGATGGCCTCGGTTTTGGCTTCGGAGGTGCGCAGTGTGGCTTTGAGGCGAGTCGCTCGGGTTAGCGACGTTTGGACCAGTAGTGGTTGAGGGTTCTCCCTTGGTTCGTTCCTACGAGGGTTCGTGTGGTATCACAACTTTCGTATGGGTTTGTGATCCTCTCGATGGGACGTTTAAACTGTTAGAGTTGTGGTATCCCTCCGGTGGGCCCGGAGTGGATCCTCTAGCATCTTTACCCTAGATCGGGTTCTTGGTATCGCTGTGACCGCTTATTCACGGGCGGCGATCCCCTATCTAGCAGGTTAATCCCGTAGGGTTTGTGGCATCATCGGGAATATGATCCCCTACGCGGTGGGTCGTGCATAGTAGGGTTGTGGCATCGTCGGGTTTACGATCCCCTACTCAGCATGATGTTTATAGTAGGGTTGCGGCATCGTTGGTTATACGATCCCCTACTCAGCGCTTGGTGTCGGTAGGGTTGCGGTATCGTTGGTTAGGCGATCCCCTACTCAGCGCATGGTTACGGTAGGGTTGCGGCATCGTCAGTTCGATCCCCTACATCGCGAGTTATACCAGATAGGGTTCTGGTATCGTCGTGACCATCTTTATATGGACGATGATCCTCTATCTGAGTGTGGAGCTTCTGTCGAGCGCCAGATCGGGTTGTGGCATCCCCCAGCGGATCCTGGGTGTGATCCCCTATCTGTGAGAACTACGTATTCCAGATCGGGTTGAGGTATCCCCCAGCGGACCCTGGGAGTGATCCCCTATCTGTGAGCTACGTATTCCGGAGCGGGTCTTGGTATCCCCTAGCGGACCCTAGCGGTGATCCCCTATCCGAGGAGTTTGGTGGTTGTAGTGTTTCTGTGATGTTTCCTCAGTGAAGCTATCCGACGAGCGTGGTCTCTCGGGCGAGCATCTGAGATGTTTGCGAGTATCCCGATGGAGTGTATCTCTCGGATGAGTGTCATCTGGTATGACAGTGTTCGTGGTGTACTCTCCTTGTTGTGGACAGTTGCTGGTGACGAGGTCGGTACCTCTTGTGGCTTTGTGGCGTGAGCTGTGTATATCTGGATTGTTCAAGGTGTATGTATGGGCATACACCTGAGCTGAGTTGAGCTGACTTGTTGTGTTTAGCCGAGGATGGTCACGAGATGGAGTTTCTCTCTCGTATGGGTTCCCTCTGGCTGGGTTGAGCGGACTGTTTCCTTTCAGTTGCTCCCTTGGGTTTTGGGTTTTTGGGGTGCCTACTGAGTATGTTTATACTCACCCCTGCACGGGCGTTGCCCGCACATGTTTGTGTCTTGTGCAGACCACAGGCCTTTTGACGGAGTCCCAGGAGGACCCGGAGCAGGAGGATCTTAGTGAGCGGGTTGACCGGGGTGTTTACCGGAGCTGTGCCGAGGGAGTTTTCCGGCGGGTGTTTGTGGCAGCGTTCCCCTTCTTCGGAGCAGGTTGGACGCGCTTTGTAGTTTTCTTTTGGTGGGCCCTGTTTTGCCCTTGTACTTTTGCTGTTGCACTCTGGTTTGGGATAGATTGTATGCATGCATTTACCTTTCAGTTTCTATATCTCTACACTGTTGCATGGAGGTGTTTGTGGGTGCGTGTGTACAGGTACCTTAGGCTAATGCCTCCCATGTGTGTGATAGCCTACTCGGCGCTGGTCGCCAGCCCCTGGCCTATTGGAGGCGGGCTTGGGAGGTCGCGGCTCGAGCCCCGTTGGGTCGGGTCGTGACAGAGTGGTATCAGAGGAGGTTCCACCTTGGGATCTCAGAGCGTAGCTGGTCTAGCTGTGAGTTTGGTTTGGGTTGCATAGCGGCAGTGTTAGGGTGTTTCGAGTTCGGATTTCAGGCCAGGGACTCCAGTGTTGGTGCGGCGGCCGACGTATCCATACACCAGGACTTTGATAACCTGCCTTTCGACTCGGGACATTCGTACACTGGTCGCGGGGACATCATGGTACATGCATCATATAGGACTGGGTTTTTGGTTTTTCCTTGTCCTTCTTGAGTCAGCTCTCCAGATATACTCTTTGACTTTGGTGTGTCTTGAATGTAATCAGGATGCCTCCACGACGACAGCCAGCGAGGGTTCCGCAGCAGGATTGTGCTGATGACCCGCCCCGTGTAGTGGCTGTGGAGCAGGGCACAGGTTCTGAGGTTGCACCTCCAGGTGGTCTGCCAGTGGAGCCACCACCTGTTGAGCAGCTGGTTGTGCCGGCGGTGCAGGACGAGGTTGCACGCAGGCTGAGTGCGTTGCACGAGTTCCAGAGGCAGCGACCTCTGAGGTTTCGGGGTGATCCAGACCCCCAGGCAGCTGATGACTGGCTCGAGGCAGTTACTCGAGTTTTCCGCCTAGTGAGGACACCGCCTGATCAGATGGTGGTCCTAGCGGCGAGCCTTCTGCATGGTTCGGCCGGGCGATGGTGGAGTTTGGTGACGCAGTCCCATGACGAGGAGACGCTTACGTGGGCAGAGTTTGAGCGGCTCTTCAGGGAGGAGTTCTATCCGGTGACGCTGAGGTCAGTGCGGATCCAGGAGCTTCTGCAGCTTCGTCAGGAGAGCATGACTGTGTCGGAGTACTCAGCGAGGTTTACAGATCTGTCGCGCTACTCCCTGGATATGGTTCGAGACCCGTTCTTTCGGGCTCGGACCTTCGAGCAGGGCTTACGCGGGGACATCCGAGCAGGTGTGGTTTCCTTGTGCCTGCCCACCTATGCTGGAGTGCTGGAGCGAGCGTTGGTGGTGGAGAGTTTTCTGGCTGAGCAGTTTCCCCCTGTTCGTGCTGGGCACTCGGGAGCTGAGACTTCGTCGGTCGGATTGGCATCTGGTAGCCGACGTCAGACTCAGGGTTCTGGACGTGGCCGACGTTTCAGGAGGCGACCCCAGGATGGAGGATCTGAGCCTCGGGGCTCACAGGGCTCGCAGGCCAGTTTTGGCCAGCCGCAGGAGAGGCGGTGTTACGCTTGCGATGGTCGGGGACATCTTGCTAGAGATTGTCCGACCCGACGTGCTGCTGAGAGGGAGCCGGTCGATGTACCGCCTTGGCAGAGGCAGTGTCTCGAGCAAGGAGGTCCGCAGGGCGTCGGACGTGGCGTCAGAGCTGGTGCAGCAGGAGGTGGTGGTAGACAGTACCAGTTGCCACCACCCCCACCCCCAGGTGGTTCACGCCAAGCTCAGGGAGCTGGTGGCCGAGGGCGAGGGCAGTTGCATGCCCTGGAGGCAGTCGACCCAGAGGCACCACAGATGGATAGAGGTACGCCTTGTGTCTTTTCTACTTACTGTAGTAGTTTTTCAGACACTGTTTAGCGGTACTCTTTCCTTTTGTTGCTTGCTCGAGTTTTGTTCAGGGCGTTGGTAAGACCCTGAGTGGTTGTTGTTTGTGAGCTCGCTGGTGTGTGAGACACAGTTGAGAGTTCAGTCGCTTTCCTTGTGCTTGGGGCTTTTTGGGGACGAAAAGTTCTAAGGGGGGGAGGATGTAGCGACTCGGGTTTTTGGCCCTGTCAGACTCCAGAATATTTCTATGAATAATTCCAGAGCTAGGCGCGAAGACGGCGTGCGATTCTGAGGCCCGGTGTGCCCGGAATTAATTTTATAAAAATATTAAGTATTTTTATACTATGCATGTGGCGGGGGTGTGATATCTCCTAAACGGTAGCTTAGAACGGGAATCTGAGGGCACGGTTGCGTCCGGAACGTGCCGTTTACCCTAGGCGGGGTGTAAACTTTGCGGGCGCGGGCCAGCGGTGGGAAACGCCACCAGGGGCGTTTCCGTAAATAAGTGGCAAGTTTGTGTGCGAGCGTCGGCTCACATAACTTCTGAATGGAGTCTCGGATCGAAAATCTGAGACCGCCGTTGCGATCAGAACGGCGCGTTTACCCTAGGGGTGACCTTACTTTTGTTCGCATCGGGCGTCGGGTCCGAGGCGGGTTTGGCGCCGGCGGGCCGCTGATATAAATATCAGCGCCCCCCCCCCCCCTTTTATCGTTTTTCGCCGTTCTTCGTCGTTGTTCGCCGCCACTCTGCCAAATCGAGCAAACGGAGCGCCTACGAGCTCAGAATTCGACGGCGGACGTTCCAGGAGTGCGCAGCGGAAGCTCGGGAGCGCGGATCTGAGGCAGAACGTCGGCGTTTCGCCCGCGAGGTAGGCGGTTTTGAGTTTTAACCCCCGATCCCGTTTTTGCTGCGTTTTTCTGCAAATTGAAGCCGTAGCAGTGTAGATCGGGTCCCGAGGGTCGCGTAGGCGCCTCCGGATCGCAAAACGGACCACCGGGGTGCCCCCGGCGGTCCGCGGAAGTTCCGCCGGCGCGGCACCGGCGCGGCGGCGCCGGCGCCGGCGGTTTCCGGCAGCACGCGGCGGCCCAGCGCGGCGGCGCGCGGCGGAGCCGCGGTGGCGCGCGGCGGAGCGCCGCCGGCCAGGGCGGGCCGGCGGCGGCGGCCGGTCCGGGCCGGTCCGGCCAGATTTTCGCATACGGGGGTCTTTAAACCCCCGTATCTTGCACTCCGGGAATCGGATTCGCGCGCCGTTTGCGGCGACGTGTCCCTGACGACGAGGCGAACCCTCCGGTGTGGGTTCGAGGGTTTAAAGGTTCGGGATCGTGGCCCGGGAGCTAGAAACGTCGTCTAAAATAATATTATTTTATTATTTTACGACTTCGGGCCGTTGTAACTTCTACCCGGAGCGTCCGATTGACGTGCCGTCAGTGGCGTTGAGACCCCGATGGTACGACAGACTTTTTGAGATGGTTTCCGGGTGTTGGGTTTGCGAACGGGGTGCGGGCCCCACGAGGCCGGGTTTTGGCGTTTGCGGGGAAACGCAGCTTTTACACCAGGAGTCCGATTTTGGCGGATGAATAGTCAATCCTGTGTGTTTTTCCGAGAGGATCGCAATGGCGCGATCCGTTCGACGAGTTTCGGAATCCAGGCGTGGGCCCCACCCGAGCCGGCCTTCGGTGAATAGTAACTTCTTCACCGGGTGTCCGTTTTGGGCGAGCGAGTAGTCGATTCCGCTTGTTTTTCCGAGGGGATCGCCGTGGTGTGATCCGCTCGATGGGGTTCAGGATCGATGTGTGGGCCCCGCACGAGCTAGCTACGGTGAATAGTGCCTTTTTCACCGGTGCTCCGTTTCAGGCGAGTAAACAGCCTATCCTGCGTGTTTTTCCGCGTGGAACGCGATGATGGCCTCGGTTTTGGCTTCGGAGGTGCGCAGTGTGGCTTTGAGGCGAGTCGCTCGGGTTAGTGACGTTTGGACCAGTAGTGGTTGAGGGTTCTCCCTTGGTTCGTTCCTACGAGGGTTCGTGTGGTATCACAACTTTCGTATGGGTTTGTGATCCTCTCGATGGGACGTTTAAACTGTTAGAGTTGTGGTATCCCTCCGGTGGGCCCGGAGTGGATCCTCTAGCATCTTTACCCTAGATCGGGTTCTTGGTATCGCTGTGACCGCTTATTCACGGGCGGCGATCCCCTATCTAGCAGGTTAATCCCGTAGGGTTTGTGGCATCATCGGGAATATGATCCCCTTCGCGGTGGGTCGTGCATAGTAGGGTTGTGGCATCGTCGGGTTTACGATCCCCTACTCAGCATGATGTTTATAGTAGGGTTGCGGCATCGTTGGTTATACGATCCCCTACTCAGCGCTTGGTGTCGGTAGGGTTGCGGTATCGTTGGTTAGGCGATCCCCTACTCAGCGCATGGTTACGGTAGGGTTGCGGCATCGTCAGTTCGATCCCCTACATCGCGAGTTATACCAGATAGGGTTCTGGTATCGTCGTGACCATCTTTATATGGACGATGATCCTCTATCTGAGTGTGGAGCTTCTGTCGAGCGCCAGATCGGGTTGTGGCATCCCCCAGCGGATCCTGGGTGTGATCCCCTATCTGTGAGAACTACGTATTCCAGATCGGGTTGAGGTATCCCCCAGCGGACCCTGGGAGTGATCCCCTATCTGTGAGCTACGTATTCCGGAGCGGGTCTTGGTATCCCCTAGCGGACCCTAGCGGTGATCCCCTATCCGAGGAGTTTGGTGGTTGTAGTGTTTCTGTGATGTTTCCTCAGTGAAGCTATCCGACGAGCGTGGTATCTCGGGTGAGCGTCTGAGATGTTTGCGAGTATCCCGATGGAGTGTATCTCTCGGATGAGTGTCATCTGGTATGACAGTGTTCGTGGTGTACTCTCCTTGTTGTGGACAGTTGCTGGTGACGAGGTCGGTACCTCTTGTGGATTTGTGGCGTGAGCTGTGTATATCTGGATTGTTCAAGGTGTATGTATGGGCATACACCTGAGCTGAGTTGAGCTGACTTGTTGTGTTTAGCCGAGGATGGTCACGAGATGGAGTTTCTCTCTCGTATGGGTTCCCTCTGGCTGGGTTGAGCGGACTGTTTCCTTTCAGTTGCTCCCTTGGGTTTTGGGTTTTTGGGGTGCCTACTGAGTATGTTTATACTCACCCCTGCACGGGCGTTGCCCGCACATGTTTGTGTCTTGTGCAGACCACAGGCCTTTTGACGGAGTCCCAGGAGGACCCGGAGCAGGCGGAGCTTAGTGAGCGGGTTGACCGGGGTGTTTACCGGAGCTGTGCCGAGGGAGTTTTCCGGCGGGTGTTTGTGGCAGCGTTCCCCTTCTTCGGAGCAGGTTGGACGCGCTTTGTAGTTTTCTTTTGGTGGGCCCTGTTTTGCCCTTGTACTTTTGCTGTTGCACTCTGGTTTGGGATAGATTGTATGCATGCATTTACCTTTCAGTTTCTATATCTCTGCACTGTTGCATGGAGGTGTTTGTGGGTGCGTGTGTACAGGTACCTTAGGCTAATGCCTCCCATGTGTGTGATAGCCTACTCGGCGCTGGTCGCCAGCCCCTGGCCTGTTGGAGGCGGGCTTGGGGAGTCGCGGCTCGAGCCCCGTTGGGTCGGGTCGTGACAAGGGCAGGGGATGAAGGTCATAAACTGCAACTTTGAGATTTCTCGGATCAGGAGGTATGGTGTGGGGGACCTTAGGCCGGTAGGCGTACGGAGCTAGGAGAAGTACCGCTCGAGGAAATCTTTCCTTTGATGGATGAGCCAGGGGCTATCATTATGTAGAGCAGCTGAGGGCATGGTATTCATAGTCATACAAAGGTGTCCCCGGGTCGATTACATTCCACTTCCAATGGCCATGAATGATTATGAGAATCCGTGATTGCTCCCAGCGCAGAGTTGGGCATGTGGAGATAATGGTGCCCAGGTACACAGAAATCATCTTTACTGCAATTGTGCGTTGAGTCAACGTAGCCTAGTCCTGGCTTGATGTTTGTTGATGCAGGTCGTAGTGTGAACCACTGGCGGATACATAGGCTGGCCAACTAGGGAAACCTTGGCAACACCCGAATGTGAAAAGGGGAATGAACATGTAAAAAACATCTCCATAAAATTTTGGATCAAGAGATATGGTCTGGGGGCTCTGAGGCCAGTAAGCGTACGGAGCTAGGAAGAGTGTCACCTGTGGAAATATTGCCTTTGATGGACGATCCATGGGCTATCATTATGCAGAGCCGCTGAGGGAATGGTATGAATAGTCGTACAAAGGTGTCCACGGGTCGATGACTTTCCACTTCTGATGGACATGACTTGTTATAAAGATCAATAATTATCCGGGTCGTGGAGTCTGATGTACAGAAATGATGTATCTAAATGTGCAAGGAGTATCTCTACCTCGTATCAACATGTGTCCTGGGTGGGTCGTGACTAAGTCTGTGCAGTTTACCGTCATGCGGTGAGGACAAACTACAGGAATTTTAACGTCATGCGGTAAGGATGAAGGTGACCCAACGTGAAAGAAAAAAGGGGTCTGCATAGTTTAACGTCATACGACGGGGACAACTTCCGTGCAGTTTAACGTCATGCAGCAAGGATGAGGATATACACCCCATGCAGGTCTGGTCTGTACATGGGGGAAGGGGAATTTTTAACGTCATTGTCCGTGCAGTTTAACGTCGTGTGGTAAGGACGAGGATATACACCCTGTGCAGGTCTGGTCCGTACATTGGGGAAAGGAGGCATTCATAATTTTGAAGGGCTAAGTCAAGACTGGGGATCCTGGCATCGCTACATATCCTGTGAGGGCAGGAATCAAGCCGTACGTAGTTCTCTGTAAAGACGATACACCCCGTACAGGTTTGGTCCGTACACGGTGGAAAGGGAAGAATTTGTTTTTGAAGTGGATGGGACAGGATAAGGAATCCCAGTGTCGCTACGTATCCTGCGAGGGAAAGAATCAAGCCATACGTAGTTCTCTGGAATCCGTGCAGTTTAACGTCATGCGGTTAGGAAGAAGTATGTACAGTTTAACATCTTGTGGTTAGGATGAGGGGAATTATTAGATTTCGTGCATTTTAACGTCCTGCGATAAGGACGAACTCCATGTAGTTTAACTTCATGCGACGAGGATGTGAATACACCCCGTGCCAGTCTGGTCCGTACACAGGGGAATGGGAAATTTTATATATATATATATATATATATATATTTGAGGTGGCTGGGCCAGGGTGTGGAATTCTGGTGTCACTACGTATCCTGTGAGGGAAGGAATCAAGCCGTACGTAGTTCTCTGTAAATATGATACACCCCGTGCAAGTCTGATCCATACACGGGGGAAAGGGGACATTTTTTAAAGTGGTTGGGCCAGGATTGGGGATCTTTCCGTCACTATGTATCCTGCAAGGGCAGGAATCAATCCATACGTAGTTCTCTGAAATCCATATAGTTTAATGTCATGCGGTAAGGACGGATTCCATACAGTTTAACGTCTTGTAGTTAGGACGAGGGGGGATTATTAGATTCCGTGCAGTTTAACGTCATACGGTGAGGACGAAGTTCTTGGTAGTTTAGTGTCATACAGCTCAGACGAACATAGAAATTGAACAAGTGGTTGGGACAGGATAGGGAATCTCGGCGTCGCTACATATCCTGCGATGGAAGGAATCAAGCCATACGTAGTTCTCTGGAATCCGTACAGTTTAACGTCATGAGGTAAGGACATAGTCTGTATAGTTTAATGTCTTGTGGTTAGGATGAGAAAATTATTAGATTCCATGCAGTTTAACGTCATGCGGTAAGGACAAACTCCATGTAGTTTAACGTCATGCGGTGAGGACGTGAATACACCCCGCGCCAGTCTGGTCTGTACATGGGGGAATGGACACTTTTATATATATATATATTTTCTTTTTTTGAGGTGGCTGGGCCAGGGTGTGGAATTCTGGAATCACTACGTATCCTGCGAGGGCAGGAATCAAGCCATACGTAGTTCTCTGGAATTCGTGCAGTTTAACGTCATGCGGTAAGGACATAGATACTTCTCGGTCTCTATGAGAAATACTTATTTAGTAATCTCACATTGGTAGGAGTCTTAGTGAATTTCCCGTACATGGAGATTAGGGTGTATACTCTGTTGGAGTAGACCTTGTGTATAACATATGGTCCCTCCCACTTGGGATCCAGCTTTGGAGGCTTCTTGCTGGGTATCATTGGGGTTCGGAGGACTAGTACTAATTCTACTTCCATGAAATAACGGAGGCAGACCTTTTTGTTGAAGGCCCGTGCAATCCGGTTCTGGTACACTTCTAGGTGGTGTAGAGTGTGCAGCCACTTCTCATCTAGCTATTCCAATTCACCTAACCGCCTTTCTAACTGCTCATCATCGGATAATTGATCATAGATGGAAACACGGAGTGAGGGAATTTGGAGTTTAATGGGCAGGAACGCCTCTGTGTTTTACACTAATGAGTACGGGGTAGACCGAGTAGCGGTGCAGATTGTGGTTCTATAATCCCACAATTCATGGAGGAGTTTATCCGGCCATGAAATCCTGTCTTTTTCCACCATTTTCTGGAGGATGTTGGACAGAGTCTTTTTGAAATCTTCTATCTATCCTTTGGCCGCTGCATGGTAGCGGGATTAGTGGATAGCCTTGATACCATACTCGTGGTATAACTTTTCCAACTCAGCAGTGCAAAAATTGGTGCCGTTGTCTGTCAGTATAGTATGAGGGACAACAAATATGGTGACGATATTGTCCTTCAAGAATCTGACAATATTTTTTTCCCCGACATCCTTGAGGGGTATGACTTCTGCCCATTTGGAAAAGAAGTCAGTCGTCGTGAGGATATACTTCAGTTGTTTGGCCGTGGCGGGAGGATATGGTCCCACGACATCCATCCCCCAGATGGAAAATGGCCAGGAGTACTTAGCTTGATGAAGCAACTCCGAGGGCTAGTGTATGAAGTTGTCATGGATCTGGCATGAGTGGAATTTTGTGGTAAAACGCTCACATTCTCGTGCCATTGTGGGCCAGTAGTACCCAATCCTTCGAACCTAATTGGAAAACTTGTTCCTTGGTTGATGTGCTCCACATGCTCTTGCACGTACTTCAGTCATGACAGCAGCAGTTTCTTCTCCGTCATTACATCTGAGGACCACTACATCGAGGCCTCGTTTGTAAAGGACCTCTTGCTGACCCGTGCCACCATATAGGACAAAATTTATTTCCCTTCTCTGTATTTTCTATCATTTAGCCATGTCTGATGGAATCTCTCCCCGTTGAAGGTAGTTAGTGATGGGAGTCATCCAGCCGGTAGCAGGATCATATGGCTCGGGGACATGACTGACTTCATGGATCTCTTCCATCTTAGCTTGAACAAGTGGCAATACCATTCGACGGTGAGCAACACTGATGACCGTTTCATCCTGATCTAGGTTGGCTAGGGTCGTGGCCGCGTTGGCTAATGCATCAGCCTGAGCATTCTGGGATCGGGGAATATAAGTCAATGTCGGTTCTGTGGAGAAATCGGCCATTAACCCTCAGACATGGTACAAAAAGGGGATTAGTTCCTCCTTTTTAATATCATAGTCACCATTGACTTACTTGATGACCAGCTCCGAGTCACCTTTTACCTCAAGGTGCTGTACTCGTGCCTGGAGTGCGAGTTCCAGGCCTGCAATGAGGGCTTGATATTCCGCTTCATTGTTCGTACACCCCTCTAACCGGAGGAAGGAATAAGGCAAAACTTCCTTTTCTGGGGACACAAGTATTATCCCCAGACCCACTTTGTTGAATCTGGGATCCTCCATCCTCTTCCCGATGGGGCTTCGGGACGTGCCGTCAATGTACATTTCCCATGCTGGGACCTCCTCTTGAACTGAGAAGATATCTTCATCAAGTAGTTTAGAGTCTGGTGCAGTGGTCCCTATTGAACGGTGCCCTACCAAAATGTCTACTAATGCCTGGCCCTTGATGGATTTTTGAGGCATGAACTGGATGTCGAATTGTTGTAGGATGACCGCCCATCGGGATAGGCGTCTGGTTAGCATCGGGCGACTGAGGATGTACTTGAGCGGGTTACTCTGCGAGATCAAATGGACATCATGATGTAGTAGATAATGTCGCAGCTTTTGAAGCACGAAGACCAAGGCCAGACAACTCTTATCGATATTTGAGTATCAAGTCTCCGCATTAATCATGGTTCGACTGAGGTAATAGAGATTGTTTTCTCTTCCGGCGTCGTTCTTCTGTGTGAGGAAGGCTCCCAATGACCGTTCTAGGGCCGTCACATATAGAATGAGAGGCCTTCCTTCGACTGGGGGAATGAGTACCAGTGGGCTTAAGAGGTACTTCTTCATGTTTTCGAACGCCTCCTGGCAGTCATTCGTCCATTGGTACGTGACCCCCTTCTTCATCAACCTGGTGAAGGGAAAATATTTTCCTGCCAGGTTGGCTATGAACCAACTAATATAGGATAGGTGTCCTTGGACCTCTCTCAGCTCAGTGAAATTTTGAGGGGGTGGCAGGCTCAGGATAGCCTTTTTCTTCTCAGGGTCGACTTTGATGCCGCGATGGCGTACAACGAAGCCAAGGAACTTCCCTGAGGTAACCCCAAAGGCGCATTTCAAGGGGTTCATCTTTAAGCTATACTGTTGGAGATTATTGAAGATGGTCCCAAGGTCCGACAGGTGATCCGAGCACTGTCTGGACTTGACCACTAGGTCATCCATGTAACATTCAACAAATTTCCCCAGGAATGACTTAAAGGTCTGATGCATGGCCTGCTGATACGTGGCGCCAGCATTCCTGAGACCAAAGGTCATGACCCTATAATAGAATACCCATTGAGGGGCCCTGAAGGTAGTGGATTCTTTGTCTTCTCAAGCCATCCTGATTTGATTATACCTGGAATAGCCGTCCATGAAGGATAGAGCCTCATACCCATCCATTGCATCAATTAACAACTCAGTGATTGGCACCGGGAAGTCATCTTTCAGAAAATGCTGATTAAGGTCCCTGAAGTCAATGAAGACGTGGATTTTCCCATTCTTTTTCTTGACGGGGACGATGTTGGCCAACCAAATGGGGTACTAGACTTCCCTAATGAATACCGCCTTAATTAGCTTATCGACGTCATCCTCTATCTTGGCATCATGTGAGGGGTGTGTCCTTCTGGCGGCCTGTTTGTAGCCCCGGTGGTCTTCTGGAAGACCCAGGTGATGTGTCACTACCTCGGGATCGTGTCCTGGAATTTTTAGGTAATTCCATGCAAAGACATCCCGGTGTTGCCTTAGGAAGGAGGTATATACCTCGTGTTCCTCGGGAGACATGGCCGCACTAATGAGAGTGGGCCTCAGGTTTTCTTCGGTACCCAGTTTTATTTCCCTGAGCCTGTCCATAGTGGTTGAGATACCTTCCTCAAATGCAGGGGGTTCATCCCTGAGATCTTCCCCCTCTTCTTCTCCCAAGTCCTCATCTTCATGGTCTGGCCAGGAGAGAGTTTCCGGTCTGAGCCTTCAAGGGTCTGAGGGAGAGGCATCGTGAGCATACCTGCTTGAGTATTCGTCCCCAAGTCGAGGGTTGGTAGACATTCCCGCATTGTTGTGCTCGGCCATTATGGATGAAGTCATGAGGACATCCACATGTATGACCGGACGCGAACTCCTACTCTCAACATGGTTGATGGGAAGGATATAATCTCTTCCAATCCACCTGAGGGAGTCATTGGGGACCATTTCCAGGCCATTTGGAGTGGGGATCCAGTCGATGTCATTGACCAAAGGATTCTTCTTATTTTTCTCATATAACCCGGAGTCGATGTAATGCGACTCGGAGAGCTCAAAAGGGTCCTTGTCGGCGGGAAACGTCCCGCTTTTTCCATTGACACAGTACTTGCTACACTGGTGGTAGGATGAAGGAACAACCATGTGCTTATGGAGCCATGCCCTTCCCAGCATGGCATTGAATTTTGTGCTCTGCCGGACCACCTGGAATTCTGTGTAGGCTACCAGGTCACCAAAATGGGTCTTTAGCTTAATCTGTCCCATTGTTTTGTGCTCAATCTTTTCGTAACCCTACAGAGTTGTAAATGAGGGAATTAGATCGTCCTCACTATAGCCCAACTTACGAAGTGTCCATTGGGGAAGGAGGTTAACTCCAAAGACACTATCTATAAAGACTTTTCGGATCTCAATACCATTCACTGTGCCAGACACATACAACGGTATGATGTGTCCCTGCATGACTGAATCTTCGTCCTAATCAGTGAAGGAAATCACCGCATTGCATTCAGTCGGGCCAGTCTTTGTCTAGTAAATCTCGGTGGCAGCTACCTCGGCTTGGAATTCCTGGGGGCTGATCAAAGCTTCGATAAGTGCCTCCCTAAGGTTGGATGACAAACCCAGGGCATCCAGGATTGACAACTTGGCTGGTACTGATTCCAGCTACTTAAGGATGTCGTATTTTTTCTCCAGAGTTTGACGCTTATCCGTTGGCAGGAGAGTCTTAGCAGGTGCTTTGGGAGCTGGAGAATTTGACGAGGAGGGACCGGCCATGGGGACAGATGTCGATGGTGTTCCCGCGTTTTGAAGACTTGGCCTGGACGGTCCGTTTGTGCACCCTAGGCAACCAGACAATTGTTCCTCCTTTAGTGGGTATCGCAAAATAACAGGGCCAGAGTGGCTGCTTGTGGAGGTGGAGGGGCATTCAGTCTCCTGTTGAGTCCGCTGAAGGGCTCTCCCATGGGTTTCCTCAATATTGACTGTCTGGGCCAGGGTCCAACCGTAGGGTTGGTTTCGACCGCGGCTGCGCCTCCCCTTGTATCCCCTACCTCTGCGATTCCTCCTCCCGACTCCTCGTGCAGGAAACTCAGGTTCGTATTCATACCCTTCGACAGGAAATGATTCCATGAGATGGATGAGGTTGATAGAACCAAATATCGGCTCCTCATCTTCTGACAGGCCAACCTGGTCGGTTGTCTCTGATGGTGCCATTTGGTGGGTCGGTGCCCGTGGTGCCAGATTTGAGGGCATGAAATCCACCAGGGTCGGGACTAACTTTGGCCCCGTCGCAGACTGCTCCTCTTGTGATTGTTTCCTCCTTCGGCTCCATCCAGATGACTGTCTTGTGGAGGGTTGTGAGGCCAATGTGGACAACTTTGCGGCTCTAGGGGATGTTGGTGGCGACACCGGCTGCTGCAGTTGAGCTTGGATTATGCCCTGGGCTTGGTTGATAGTCTTTTGAGTCATCTAGTTGTCAAATTTCTGCCCCTTCTTGCTGGTGACTTTCTTCCAACCCTCCTCTTTGTCGGAGTCGGTGGTAGAGATACATGACACATGTGCTGGGGGCGGGGTCCCAGCTTGACTTTTCAAGAATCTACCATCCTCTGCAGGAGGTCCTTGAAGACGAAGAATTCTCGGATGTTTTGCCCCAACATCCGATGGTAGGGTCAGTAATATGGCCTATCATCACGACCGACTTCTTCAGGTCTCCTCGTCTCCGGGAGGTGGAGAAAATTGCAGTTCATGGCAGCGATGAAGTAGCCACATACTTGATCATCTTGGAACGAATATACTCTTTGTCTTCATTCCTCGAACTGGTTCCACTTAGGTCCTCTCTGATCGTCTCGTTTAGCCGGGGGCGGCCGCTGATATTCAGGGGGCCCTTGACGATTTGGTGGAGGCCTGAGCGGCGGAGCGGGCACAGGGGCCAGCTTGAGTGTGACAACGGATGCTTCAGCTCTAGGATCTCTTTTCACCAGAGCCTGCGAGGCTATTCGGGACTTTGAATTAGTATGCTGTAGGGAGTCCTCAATTCTCTGGGCAATGGCCAAGAGATGGTGGAAGCCAGTGGTGCACTCCACCAGTATAAGCGGTGTTCGCAGCTCATCTCTAAGATTACCAATGCATATGGCTAGCATCTCATCTTGATGCATTGACCTATTCAGAGAATAGGTCAGACCTTTCCATATGGAGATGAAATCTGAGACCCTCTCATTCTCCCTCTACATGCAGTTCATGAGATCGCTGACTGTTGTCTTAGGCAGCGTCGAGCTGAAGTGGAATAGGAACTGCTACTAGAGGTCCTCCCAACACTTTATTGACTGGGCCGGTAGACTCGTATACCAGACAAAGGTGGAACCTTGCAAGGTCCGCACGAAGAATCTGAGTTTCACTACTTCATGTTGTTCCGGAGTCCCCATCATAGGGTCGCAATAGGATGTGTAGTGCATCAAATGTTGCTCTGGATCACCTGATCCATTGAAGATGGGGAATACAGGGCTCCCAAAATTGGGTGGAGGTGGTGTGTTGGTCACCCAATATGGGTAGGGTTTCTTCTCTAGCTATATCGGAGCGCGTCGACCTTCCATCGCTTCCAATCGAGATGTTAATGCCTTGATGGTATTGGTGAGTCCCTTGTTTAAATCATGTTGGGCCCGGTCCTGGGCAGGCATAGCCCGATGCATTGCCTGAGGATCCGGATTGGCCGGCACCAAGGGTGGATATTCCGTTCGGGGTACCCTCGGAGGGTTTGGGAATACCTGATCTAGTTTCCTCCTAAGAGGAGGGAAATCCTAGTATTAATCTTCCACATTAAGGTAGTTGGACGGACCAGGCACCTCATTGGGCATGAGCCCTAATCATGCTTCGTTTTCCAGGGCAAGCCTTAGCCTTTGAGGTGCACTTGCTGGGAGTTCATGACGTGGCTCTTCTTGGGATGCACTTTCAGTAAGGCGGTTCCTCTGGTACAGCTCGGTGTTAAGCCACCTTAATTCTTTCATCTCTTCTTCTTGTCAAGCTAACCTCTCTTCGAGCGTGAGTGGCTCGTTTTTATCAAGAGAGGGGGATGGGTTAAGGGTAACTGTTCCTTTGTTCTTGTCCTTGTTGGAAGCTCGCTGGGTAGGTGGAGGGAGGTTATCCGATGGGGCAGCCATATTTAAAGTGGCCCTCTGGTTCTGGGTGTGCACACCTGGGAGTTCATTGTGAGTCATATCCTGACCGGAACCGTCGTCTCCCGACCTTTCCGGATTTGCATTTTCTCCGGTGTCATCGACGAGGTTAGCCACTATGGTGTGGATGAACGCCTATTATGGGGTGGAGGGAATGTCATCTTCCAAATAGGAAGAGGATCTCCCGCATCTTCTGCTGGCCTTCCCTTTCATGACCTGGTATTGCCTTCAGGCCTCTTGACGAAGGGTGATGCAGAGAGTTATTTGATGCGACCTCACAATGTGCCTTCCTCTCAGAGGGGATGGTGATTCATATGATGGGATAGGACGGGAGTTCCCTATTCTGATTGTCCTCCCTAGATGAGAGAATACCGACTCTTGTGGGGTAGGTTGTTATTGAGGGGGTAATAATGCCCCCAGTCCTGAGGGATGGGGCTAGCTCTGTTCCCTGGACGTTGAGTATCTTCCCAGTTTTATTGGTCTTATAGGGTAATTTGTTGTTAAAAATTCCCCCAGCCCTGCAGGGTGGGGTTGACCTTGGATTGCGGTAGTGGTTGCGGCTATCACAACCTGCCTGATCTCGCGTGCCCCCATTCGGGGGTGATCCGGATCTGGTGCCAAATTCACCTATGGATTAGTCCCTTCTGGGGAGGCAGGCATAGATTTTTGATTGGCCTCTCTTAGGTGAGAGGCCTGCTGTATGCTCTCGGTGTCCTGATTCAGGAGTTTTTGAATGGTTCGTTCCCACCGGGCCTGATGGTTCTGGGACTTACTCGAGGCCCGAGTCTGTTGGGTGTGTTGCCTTTCCTGAATAGGGGGTCCACCCGATTTCCATCTCATGCTGACGAAGTTACACGATACCATGCCGAACGAGTTTTTATAGCTGGGGAGCGGAGCAAAATGAAGAGATCCGTGTTCCCCCCAACCCCTGATATGGACTCCCGTCGGAGCGTCACCGATGAGGCGGTGCAGTTCGTGCAGTGCACGGAGGCAAGCTACCTCCAAATTTCCTTGGCACCCCTTGGGGCATTATTGTTGCATCGAGGAAAGGGACTCTAGGTCGATGTGATGCAGGAGGTCCCCTATCATCATGATATGGTCTACATACCTGTCATAGGGCAGGAAGATCAATTTCAGCCGGCATTGGGTTGTCCATATATTATGGAGGATGCTGTGCATGCATTCTTCTGACAACTCCCTAGGTATGTCATACTGTGAGGTGGCCGTATGCCAAAACATAACTGGTATATCATTCCTGGCTAGTCGTTTCCTCAGGTGCAGTATATTGGCATACTCCTCTGCCAGTGATTCCTCTACCTGGTCAGCTCAACTGAGGTGCTCACTGCTAGTGTGATTAGAGGCAGTGGGACTGGTAGGTACTGAATCATTATATAAGCGATTCGGAGGTGGTTCAGAAGATGAACGCGTCCTCGAACCGTCTCCTGATCGAAGAAGGGTGTCGTTAGCGACAAGATGGGAATCCGACATGCTCGATCCTGTCTTTCTGAGTGCCTCAGCATGCGAGGGCCCTTCAGTGCTTGATTCGGCAGGGGGAGGGCCTTCCTGTCGAAATAATGTGTCGTCTCGGGGAGGACCTTCGCAATGACGGCCGTAATGGTGAGGACTACCATCACTGCTTGATGCCTCACTGCATAGAGGACTTTTGCAGTGCACACCCTAGGGAGGGCCTCCAAGGCATGTTGCAGCAAGGGGAGGACCTTCTGGCTGCGTAACATTTTTACGGGGAGGACCTTCACAACAACTACCATTACGGTGAGGATGAACATCATGGATTGACGTTCGATGCACGTCCTGGGGAGGACCTTCAGGACATGCCGTGACAAGGGGAGGACTTTCTTGTAGCTTGGGGCCATTGCGTGGAGGACCTTCACAATGGCGGCCATGGTGGAGAGGACTACCATCACAGCTGCGGAAATGGTGAGGAATACCATTACTGCTGCCGCAGGGAGAATATCTGTGGGATAAATCCTGGGGAGGGCCTCTATAATGTACCGCAACAAGGGGAGGGCCTTCTCGTTGCTCGATGTCTCTATGGGGAGGACCTCCATTATCAGGGTGGCGATGACTACCACCATGACCTGATGCCTAGTTACGTGGAGTTTCGTTGCACCGTAACCCCTAGGGAGGACCGTCAGGGTAGGCCACGACAAGGGGAGGACCTTCTTGTCGTGATGAGACATTAGTACGGGGAGGGCCTCCATAGTTGAAACTATGATAGCGAGGACTACCATCATAATCTGTGGTCCCACTGCATGGAGAGTTATTGTAGTGTATACACCAGGGAGGACCTTCAGGGTGGACTGCAGCAAGTGGAGGACCTTCTTTCTGCTCGATCTTCTGGTCACATGGAGGGTTTCCATGACTCGCATCAAGAGAGAATCTCTCATGAACGATCGTTATATGCCCGCGGGGGAGGCCCTACAGGTGCTCTAGGGAGGACCTTCAGAGCTGCTGGTAGCGACATTGAGAGGAGGACCTTCGCAACTACTACTGACACTCCCATAATATGGTAATGGGTGGGCATGGTTTCAAGACATTTATTTGTACTTAGCGGCATTGGGAACCCCAGCTTCTAGCAGAGAGGATTCATGAACCCACTCTTTATTTTCAGGCTTCCTTCGGCGCGTTCGGGGTGCTCTTTTGCTGGAAGCGGGGACCGTCTGCTGTTGACAACGACCTTCACCTCCTTTGGGTACCTGTCTAATTGGGTCATGTGACGTTTTTGGGATATGACGACGGAAATCTTGACTTTTAGCAGGGATATATGCCTGCTCTGGAGCATCCACCATGATGGACGGGTGTCCCCTAGTTGGAATGAGTGAAGCTACTCGATCAGGTTGCCCTTGCATCGTGGAATATAGTCGGCGACCCTCCTGGGATGAAGAAGGGATGAAGATCTGCTCCGAGGCAGCTATCTCATCTCTTAGATGAGTCGCCTCAATTGGGGAGACAAGCTCACAGGCCTATGTCCTTGCCGTTTCCGCGAATGAAATTACATGCTGGAAAGTCTGCAAGATATGATCTGGGATTGATACATGCTCCTCTATCATTTCCAGGATATGTAGAGATACATCTTTGGCTGGAACGAGTATGAAGGCCCATTCCAGTATCGGAGTAGGAATATCCGGCTCCGGTCCTCCAGTGGTCAGTGGGTACTGACGATTCTCCTATGTCGGGGCAGGTGTACAAATCTGCCCCTATACTGGGACACACCAGTTTCTCTCTCTGTTTGCCGCCACATCAGGGTGGAGGACTTTACTTGCATCCACAGGGAGCTGGCCCTGCATGTATTGATTTCCCACCGTATCGAGTCGGTGGCCATTGCTGGCAGGGAGACGTGCCCGCCTATGATTTTCCGCCACATCTGGGTGGCATGATTTGTTGATCGCCCCTATATCAGGATGGTGGGTATCTGAAGCAACTGCCAGGAGCTGGTCCTGCAGGTGTCGGGTCGCCACCATGTTGAGATGGTGGGATTCACAACCCTGGTCAGGGAGAGGTTCCTTCCTGGTAAGTGTCGTCCTATGTGAGCGACGGGCCTGATGGGGCTCAGCGGGGATGCATGCTGGCTCGTATGATGCCGCCATGTCTGGATGGAGAGCTTGGGAGGAGTGAACAGGTGTAGGTTCCTGTTCGTGGTACGTCTCTGTGGCTGAGCAGTGGAGCTCCTCCTCAGGGACCAAGGTGATAACCGACCACCGATTGTATGTATGCCACCCTTGTCGGGTGGTCCGAGGGGCCAGAGCTCAGGGATCATGGGCCTGAATCCTCAGGGAGACATCCTCCTCGGCGTGAGGATGTTGGGTCGCGACGTGACCGTGATGACGCCTTTCAGTGGGTGCCTGATAGCGAAACCCCCGTTCGACAGGGATGAAGTCCTCAACGTCGACCTCATCTTCCTCCCTAAGATAAGGGAGGTATGAATTGTCCCGTTCTGGTGATAGACTCTGAAGTGGTTAGAGACAGTGACATGGGCTGTCTGGATCCGCCTTTACAGTCGTTTCTGGGCAGGCGACCGGCGTACCTTGACGGATTGGAGGGCATGCATGGCCGCCTCCACCGTTGGGAGAGTACCATTCACATGGTACTCTCGGATCAGCACATCCGAGACCCGGAATTGAAGATGCTGGGTGGGTGATGGGGTCCTCCGTTGTGGAGGAAGTCCCGTCCTTGCATTGTTGGAAGCGCGCACTTGTGAGTCCCTTTGCGATGGCATTGGATCGAAGGGAGTTCTGAAATTAGTGCCTGCAAAACATTTTAGAAAATACAAGCAGAAAACCCGTCAAAGAAGCATCTCATAATCCCATGTGTAATTAGTGACCTTGCATGGCCCTCCATTAGAGCATAAGGGGGAACTAGGTGAGATTACGTTGAATCTGTCATGTTTGGTTAAAGATTCACATCGGGTTCACCATTTTTTCTTCCGTTCTAGTTTTCGGCCACATAACGCCCAACGACTCCATATCCAATGATTGATGGACCTACTTTCCAAAGGCAGGCATTCCCTGGATGGTCTGACCAATGAATCGTAAGAACTCACATTGGTTGAGAGGATGGGAAGTCGGGCTCATCGCACCCTTTTTTGGGGGGGAAATTATTGCCTGTTCCGGGACTCTCTTATAGATTTAAGACGTATTCATATGTTTGTGAATCTTTGGTTTATACCCAAACATAGTATCCACTGATTCAACCCTAGTGGGCAACGGTCAGGTGAATGCGGGGGTTCAGAATCATTTATGCCCGAGGTTTACCATCCCTCGTTGGATTAATGACCCTGAAGGGCTGGAAATCGCTTGAGGAGGCACTAAGAGTGGTGGAGTGAACTGACGTGGAGATGGTCATATCAACAGACTATTGTGATTGAACCTCAGGGATGCTTCATACGTACCATGCTTAGGAAGACAAGATCAAATTCCACATAGTTAGGATAGGTGTCGGGGAACTGATGTGAAGAAACGACCGAGTGGTGTGCTTGAACCTCGTGGAGTCTTCTTACGTACCATTCCTTGACATGGATCAAAGTCCCCGTAGTTTGCTTTGTCTTGGGGATTACACTCTGAGGAGGCCCATAATGATGGGTTGGTGCTTACACTCTGAGGAGGCCCATAATGATGGGTTGGGGCTTACACTCTGAGGAGGCCCATAATGATGGGTTGGGGCTTACACTCTGAGGAGGCCCATAAGAGGATGTCATGGTTGATGCTTACTGTAAGCCCACGTGAGTCATGCTCGGTGTGAGAAACAAGAGGAAGTAGGGACTAGTAGATCACGTTGTGAAAGGTGCGTCCGTGAGAAGCGGAGTGGGGCTTACGCATGAAGGCGGCCCAGGGTGATGGATTGAGGCTTACACTCTGAGGAGGCCCAGAAGGTCGGGGCTTACTCCGAGATGGACGCCCGGGGCGACAAAGCCCAGCGGGAGAGGGAAAGGGGGGTGCTCTTGCTCTCATCTCCTCTATTGCAGTGCCCGAGGGCTTCCTTCTGATGGGTATTTTACCATCTTCGAGGAATCCTCAACAAGTGGAGGGGCAGAAAAGGGATTCCCGAGCTCAGACTCCACATTACCGTGGGAATGTGAACCCAGGAATGCTTCAGGAATCTGCTCAAGGGTCGGGGAAACCCATTTTCCCCTATTTACCGTGGGTATGTGAACTCAAAATGGCGCGTTGATGCGCCTGAAAGTTATACCACATAGATCTGGTGGCTCTGGCGGAGGCCTCGACTCGAGGCCGATGAATAGGCCAATGAGGGAGTCGTGGAGGGTCTGGCTGGATCAGAAGGATTTTACCTGACTCTGGAAATGAGAACACCAAAGTACTTGGCAGGACACCGAGAGGTATGGGTGGAGGTTCCCTTCGCGTGGGGAAGTGCCACGCGGCTGGAGAAGCCATCCGCGAACTAGGGTGGTCCGCAGACTGATCGACATCCTGCGAACCAGGGTGGTTCACGGTTTTAGGTTTAATCTGCGAACCAGGGTGGTTCGCGGCTTCGGGTTCAATCTGCGAACCAGGGTGGTTCACAGAGGGTTCCAGGCGGGTAGCGGCGGCCAAGGGAGGCGCCGATCAGAGGCTCATCGGTCGGGGTTTCGCCTGCGAAGGAGGATTCCACATGGTATGACGGATGGGAAAAGAGGCATAAATTCCCTGGTCTGCGGGGAAGTCATCTGTGGAGGGGGTATGGTTCGAGGTTCTCCTTTTTTATTATTTAGGTTCACGGTTCACCAAATTATTATGCGTTTTCCAATTCCTTCTTAATTCATACACATGATGTGGTTCGTGGGTGGGAATCTCTCTATTTTATAAATCTGAAGCCTTCCTTCAACCGATCTCCTATCCCTTCGAATCAGATTCCAGTTCTATGATCCTTCCTTCTTTCCCCCTTGGTCTCCTTTTATAGAGTGGGGAAAGGAGTGTATCTGTGGCTATGCGGCACCTTTTGCGGAGGCCCATAAATAAATTTCTGGTTCACAGCTGACTTGGTCAATCCATGATTCGCGGTGGGTATTGAGCGCTCCCCTCCTCCGTAAGGCGAACTCAGGGAGTGCTCTGCAGCTGTGGAGGGTTCCGCCTCCATTCCGCGAACGACAGCGGGTGCGGCTTGAGCCGGTCGACGTGGTCCGCGGTTGGGGTGGTTCGCGATGATGAACTGGACTGGCGCCCATGCTGCCTCGCGACCGCGGAGCCTCTCCGCCTCCATTTCGCAAACGACAATGGTTCGCGGAGGGGGTGCTTTGTAGCATCTGGCCGCGTCGCGCTTCCATGGATCGGTTCGGGAACCGGACCTTTGTGGCTCTTCTTTGATTATTCACCCCCAATTCTTTTGGGGGATTTGGGTAAAATCTCCATTGCTAATTTTTTAGGACCCTACACCTAATAAACTAAAAAACCTTAAAAACCATAAAAATAGCTTGCACCCATAAAAACCCCTAAAACCATAATAAACCCTAAAACCAATAAAAACCCTAAAATAATTAAAAACTCTAAAAAACATTTGAACCCCGAAAAACATTAAAAACTATAAAAAATATTAAAAACTCTAAAATTCCCAAAAAACCAAAAAACAAAAAATAATAGTAAAACCCTAAAACCCCTAAAACACTAAAACCCCTAAAAACCCTAAAACCCATTAAAACCTTAAAAACCAATAAAATTCATAGAAAAGAAAAAAAATCCCTGAAAATCCAAAAATCCGTAAAAAACCATAAGAATTCAATAAAAACCTTAAATATATAAAACCCATAAGAAACATAAAAATGATAAAACCGGTAAAAACTAAAAAACCCTCAAAATCCCTAAAACCAGAAAAAAACCAATAAACACCCTAAAAAATTACTAAAAACACTAAAAATGTAAAATACAATAAATAAAAATACAAGATTAAAAAAATTAAATCACATAAAACCCCAAAAAACCTATAAAATTCTAAAAACCCTAAATAACCCTAAAACCCATAAAAACCATAAAATCACTAATACACTAAAAATTATTTAAACACTGAAAAATGTTAAGAACTCTAAAAAATCATTTAAACAATAAATAACTCAAAGCACCTAAAACCCAAAAAAACACTATACACCCTCAAAATCCCAAATAACACTAAAATCCAAAAAAAATACTAAAAAATACCTATAATATAAAAACATTAAAATAATTGAAAAAACCAAATAAAACCAAAAAAACCTAAAAATACATAAACCCCTAAAAACATAATAAACACTAAAACCCTAAAAATCCTAAAAACCCTAAAACCCCCACAATCCCTAAAACCCCTAAAAACATAAAAATCCTAAAAATTCACTAAAATTTCCTAAAAAGAAAAAAATACCTAATAAACTTTAAAAATAGTAAAAACTAAAAAAAATCAAAGGAAACGCTAATACCCTAAAAATCCTAAAAACCGTAAATCCCCAAAAAATAAAAAAACCCTAAAACCCCATAAAAACCCTAAAACCACCAAAACAATATAAAACCCTTTAATCACATAAAAATATTAAAAAACTATAAAAACCTTTAAACCCCAAAAAACTCAAAAACTCTAAAAATCTAAAAAACACTTAAGACCATGAAAAAGTAAGAAATCTCTTAATAAACCATAAATAACCAAAACTCATAAAAACCATTAAAAACCTAAAAACCATAAAACATTAAATACCCTAAAAACATAAAAACCCCTAAAAACCATAAAACCCCCCAAAACCCATAAAACCCCTTAAAACAACCAAAAACTATATAAACCCTTTAGATCGAAAAAAACTTCAAAAACTCTAAAAACCATAAAAAACATAAAAACAAAAAAAAAACTATAATACATTAAACCTCTAAAAATCTCTAAAAACCCAAAAAAGAATAAATATAAAAAAACACCCTAGAAACTCCTAAAAAATAAAAAATACTAAAATCCCTAAGAATTCATAAAAAACTATAAACCTTTAGAACCCCTAAAAACTAAAAATTTTAAAAAACATAAAACCCAAAAACCATAAAAAACCTAAAACCCCTTATAAACACTCAAAGAGAAGATAGCGGCAGAATCTCTAGGATCCTCTCACGCTCGGGTTCACCTTTGAGGTCTCTTCTCACTGTTCGACTCCTCTGGCATGGTGGTGCCTTCTCAGCGACGATGGACTCTTAGGCATTATACTACACAGCACTACCACTTCATCTGGTGGTATGTTTTCTAGAATTTAATGGAGGATTCCTCAGACAACTGGGTCAGATCTGGTCTCCCTGACTTGTGGCGTTGCGGATTCTTGGAGTTGTGGTCTGATTCGGGTCTCTCCTCAGCACAGTGTTGTAGGAAAATGGTGGAGCCGCTCAGATCTGGGAATTTTATTGTGTAGCATTTCAGTTCCTTAGAGGTGCGGGATAGACTTGGGCGCTATGGTTTGTGGCTTTGGAGTTCTCTGTACCTTTTCTTCTATGAGGGGCGTTCCCGGCAGAGATGGGATTCGGCGGCCTCTTTCAGTTTCATGGTGGCTAGGATCTCCCAGTTTCTTTGGTGGCTTCTCTGAACGATGGCTAGGAGGATGATACAGTTGATCTCTCTTAGTGTCTGGAGTGGCAGTTCTTGTAGATGGTGCGACGATTTGATTTGGCAGCATTGGTTGGGCCCTTCTTGGTTTCTAGTGAAGCGGCTAGTTCTATGCTTGGGGGGGGGGGGTGTGGACCTCTCCCGATTCACGGCGGTGAAAGGTGGGTGCAGCTGGCTCTATGATGTCTTGGTAGCGGAATTATTTCTCTAGTTCTTGGATCTATTTTTCTAGATCGGAATCTAGGAGGGGTTTTCCGGCTCTCATGGTTTATTGATGGGTTCTGGTGGCTGTGGAGAGTGAAGATACAAGTTTGTGTATTTGGTTCCTGATTTTCCTCTTTGGTTTCTGCTGCTAATGAAGTTCTGGCCAAGTTGTGTTGCATTCTGGTTACTATGTTGGACTATGGTCTTCTGATCTATGGCTAGTGTGGTTGTGAGTCATTGCTGGTGCTAGATTTGAGGCAAGATCATGTGGAGGTAGATGGTTGCGGTGATGGTTGATTTGAATTGCCGTGGGTGTTGGATATTGGTTCTATTGATTGGTGTTGGATGTTGTCTTGCCTTTGGGTGATGCGAATGTGTTTATAGGTGTGCCAATAGGTTTGATTTATTATAATCTGATTGGAATAAAGGTGAGGATTTTTGGAATCTACGTCTCTAGTTTATGGATGATGCTTGGCTGCGAGGTGATGATAGATGCTGGTGTTCGGTGATGATTGCTACTTTGCAGTGAGGTGGTGAAGGTGAGACTTATGACTTTGCTAATGGGGGTTCTGTGATGATGGCAGTGGATATTATTGGAAAGGAGTTGATGGGTGATGAAAATGGTGATGCGGGATGCTGCTTGCTGTTTGGCTGGGTGATGCTGTTGGGAATTCTTTCGTTCTCTTCTTTTTCTGGTTGTTCTGTCTTTTGGATTTTTTGGGGAATTTTGGTTTTTTGGGGGTGTCCAGGGTTTTGGGTGTGGGTTGTTTTACCCCTACCCTCCCTTTTCTATAGTGTCTTTTTTTTTTCTAATAAATTGGGGGGGGGGGGGTCTGGAATAGCCTGGCCTCGCATCTTCCTTGCCCTATAAACCCTCAAAACTGTAAAAACCCTATAAATCCCAAAAAAAATTATAAAAATGTAAAAAACTATTAAATCGCATAAAAAACCTAATAAAACCCTAAAAACCATAAAAAAGATAAAGGCTTTAAAAACCTAAAAAAAACTAAAAAAACATACAAAACAACAAAACCCACACAAACCCATAAAGTTATAAAAACTCTTAAAACCTTAAAATCCATAAAACACTAAAAATACTAAAAAATAACTAAAAACTCTAAAACCATTTAAACTCTTAAATACTTTACTAAAATCCAAAAAAAATGTTTAAAACCATAAAAAACACAGAAAATCCTAAAACCCCATAAAATTATAAAAACACAAAAAATCTTCAACACCCCTAAAAACCCATAAAAATATGAGAAAAACTCTCAAAATCCAAAAAAGCATAAAAAATGTAAAAACCCTGAAGAAAACTAAGAAACTAATAAAACCCTTAAAGACAATTAAAACCCCTAAAACCCTAAAAAATATAAAAACCATAAAAACCCATAAAACCATAAATAACCCTAAAAATGATAAAAACCTTAAAAACTCATAAAACCCATAAATATCCTTAAACCATTCTAAATCCTTAAAACCCAAAAAAACATAAAAAAACATAAAAAACAATAAAATCCCTATAAATACCTGAAAACAAAAAAAAATCCCTAAATCCATGAAAAACCCTATGAAAACATTAAAAACCTAAAAACAATTAAAACCCCTAAAAACAATTAAAACCCCTAAAAACCCTAGAGAACACAAAAAATCCATAAAAAAACAAAACCCTTAAAAATATTGAAAACCCAAAAACCCCAAACCCCCCCCCCTAAAAACCAACTAAAAACTCTAAAAAAATTTACTCCTATAAAAACATTAAATGAATCAGTAAGATAATAAAATTCATAGAAAACACTAAAACACCCAAAAAACACAAAATATCCAAAATCCTTGAAAAACACTAAAGACCATCAAATACCTAAAAACACTAAAAAACAATAAGACCCTATAACCCCAAAAAATCCATGAAAAAAAACCTAAAACTGAAAAAACACTAAGAAAATGTTTAAAACCTAAAAACACATAAAACCTATAAAAATATAGAAAACACTAAAAACCCTATAAACCCTAAAAACACTAAAAATACCCTAAACCCCTACAACTCTAAATACAATAAAACCACTAAAACCTTAAAAAATACTAAGACCCCATAAAATCTAAAAACCCACAAAACCCTCTAAAACCCATTTAATCCCCTAAAAACATTAAAAAATATAAAAAATCATAAAACACCAAAAAACTCAAAACACCCTAAATCATAAAAAAACAAAAAAACCCACTAAAATACCAGAAACGTAGAATATCCCTAAAAACACTAAAAACCATAAAATCCTAGAAAAGCCCTTAAAATCAATAAAAACATAGAAAACCATAAAAGAACTCAAAACACCCTAAGAAAACATTAAAAACATAAACACGCATAAAACCCAAAAAAAGTAAAAATTATAAAAACCCTAATGACGCTAAAATGACCTAAAACCAATAAAACCACTAAATATCGTAAAAAACACCAAAAACCATAAAAACTAAAAACTCATAAAAAATATAAAACAATTTGGATCTCAATAAATGTTAAAAAAATCTAAAAAAAAATAAAACCCTAAAAAATAAATAAAACCCCATAGAGCACAAAAAACCCCGAAAACCCCGAAAACCTTCAAAACCCCCAAAACTCATCAAAATCAATTGAAACCCAGAAAAAACATAAAATTCCACAAACTCCCTAAAAATTCCAAAAAAATATAAAAAAACTACAAAACCAACAAAACCTTTAACACCCATAATAATATCATAAAATCCTAAAACACTTTAAACCCCTAAAACCTAAAAAACACTAAAAACATGGGAAAACCCTAAAACCCTAAAAACCCTCAGAATTCTTTAAAACCCTAAAAAACCATAAAAATAATTAAAAATCCAAAAAAAAATTACCTAAAATCATAAATAAATATAGAAACCCTAAATACTCCTAAGAAAATCATTAAAAATATAAAAACGTTTAAAACCCTTAAAAACCAAATGAACATTAAAAACCCTAAAAGACCCTACAAACCCAAAAATACCTGAAACCATAAAACCACTAAAAACATTAAAACCCCAAAAATTCCCATAAAAACATAAAATCCACTAAAAACTCTAAAACCCATTTAAACCCCTAAAAATCTCAAAAAACCCTAAAACCCAAAAAAGAAATAAAAACCCTAAGAACCCTTAAAATCATGAAATAGCCTAAAAACAACAAAAATTGAAATGATTCACTAAAAATCCCTTGTAGCATAAAAAATATAAGATCTGTGAAAACCCGTATGAAAAATATAAAACCATAAAACACATAAAACCCCAAAAAACCTAAAAATGCTAAAAATCGAAAAAACATTCAAAACCCTATTCCCCTAAAAACCCAAAAAAAAAACTAATAACCCATTAAAATACTAAAAAATCCTAAAAATCCTTGAATGAAAAAAATTCCAAAAAAACCATGAAAAACTATAAGAAATCCATAAAAAAATAAAAACACATAAAACCATAAAAATGATAAAA
Source organism: Viscum album (assembly GCA_963277665.1). Classification (NCBI taxonomy): domain Eukaryota; kingdom Viridiplantae; phylum Streptophyta; class Magnoliopsida; order Santalales; family Viscaceae; genus Viscum; species Viscum album. The sequence continues at coordinate 1,961,356,924 of OY728127.1, forward strand.
ATCCTAAAAGACCCTAAAGACCCTAATAACTTGTAAAACCCATAAAAACATTTATAACCATAAAACATATAAAAACCATAAAAACCATTGAGAAATATGAAACCATTTAAACCACTAAAAATGTTAAAAAAACTCTAAAAAACCTTAAAATCACTAAAAACTCTAAGAAAAACCGAAAACCAAAAAATAATCTTAAATACCCTAAAACAATAAATACCGTAAAAACCATTAAAATACATAAAAACCCTAATAACATTAAAATCATAAAAAAATCCCTAATTTTTTTTGAAAACATTAAAAACCAAAAAATCCAAAATACCCAAAGAAAAAATTATAAACCTAAAAACACAAAAAACCCCACAAAATCTAAAAATGATAAAACCACTAAAAACCCTAAACCCTCATGTCTATTTGCACCTCTCCGAGGTAGATCAGGTATGAGGTGACACTGAGGTTTTGGGATTTGGGTTCAGATGCCGCTGGATTTCCAGACGTGTGTCCTTCATCGGTGGTGAGTCTGAGTTTATCTTTCGCCTGGCGTTCGGTGATGGTTGGTGGAGTTCTTTCTGCTTTCATCGGTGAGGTGGGGCTTTGCTAGTTGGTCTCTCTAGTTCTGGTGTGGCGATCTCATCTTCTGTTTGGTTCCTTCTTTGGATATTTTGTTCGGACGGTCCTTGTTGCGATTTGTGGTCTGGATTTGACTCTCTGTGGAGGATTTAGTGTGACGAAGATGCGGTGTCGAGGAAAGAGATCTTCACCAGCGCCCAAGGTTTGTTTTAGAAGGTGTTCATCTTGTATGGTGGGGATCTTGTATGGAGAATTCAATGGTGTGGTTCTGCTTCTCCAAAAACTCTTTCCTCCATTCGTCTCCGGTGGTGTTAGTGTGATGACGGTAACTAGTAGTAATTAAGAAGGCTGCTGATATGAGTTTCTTTGATGTGTTGATCAAGATATCCTTGGGTTTAGGTTTGGATTCGGTGGTTTGAATTCCGATTTTCGTATCCCGCCTGATTTACGGTTTCCAAATTTCTTGGTTCTATGTTGAAATTTGGATTTTGTTTAGGGAAGATTTGCTTAGTTTGAATTTTGTGTGTGCTATGTTTGTGAGGTTCCCAATAAACCAAAAAGTGGTTTATCTTGAAAATGAAAAAAGTGTATTTGGCCTTAAAACAATTAAAACACCAGAAAACCAAAAAATGATAAAAACCCTAAAAACCCAAAAGAAACCTAAATACCAGAAAACCTAAAAAACATAAAACACCTAAAACCCTATAAATACCAAAAAAAAACTAAAAACTATAAAACCCCTTGACCCCTTAAAATGTTAGAAACATATAAAAAACATAAAATCACAAAAAACACAAAAACCTATAAAAACCCTAAAAACCACAAAAACTCCGAAAAGCAATAAAAACCCCAATATATCCCTAAAAATCCCTAAAAATCCTAAAACAATAAAAACCCAAAATATACCCTAAAAATATAAAAAATTCTTAAAAAATGGCAGAAACCCTTAAACCCAATATGAAAACATTAAAAACATAAAGAATCATAAAACCATTAAAAACCTAAAAAATCCTAAACATCCTAAAAAACATAAAAACCCTAAAATCTCTAAAACCCATACGATCAATAAATACCAGAAAAAACCTAAAAAATTCCTAAAAATACCCAAAATTAAAAAACCATTAAATCCCTAAAAACCCAATGAAAACCTTAAAATCTAAAAAACAATTAAAAACCATAAAACGCTAAAAACCCTGAAAAACTTAAAAGACCCTACAAACATTAAAATAACCAAAAAACCATATAAACCCCAAAACCATAAAAATCATAAATACCCATAAAAACTCTAAAAACACTAAAAACTCTAAATATATCAAAACCCCTTTAAAAAACTAAAAAAATTAGAAAAAACCTAAAACCCCAAAAAACACATTAAAACTATGAAAACTAAAAAAATCATGAAAACCTAACAAAAAACATAAAACCACTAAAATTCATAAAAACCCTTAAAACATTCAAAATCCAAAATAACATAAAAAACTATAAAAATCCTAAAAAATCCCAAAAAATCCTTAAAAACCTTGAAAACCCTTAAGAAAACCATAGAAACTAAAAACACATAAAACTCCTAAAAATCTAAAAAACTATAACAACCCTAAAAAACCCAAAAAAATAATAAATCCCCCAAACCCCTAAAAATACATAAAAAGCCAAAAACTCATAACAATAAAAAACATACAAAATATTCCTAAAAATGTAAAAACCCTAAAAACTATGAAAAACCTTGAGAAATCATTGAATCCTGAAAAAAAATTAAAACCCATCAAAACTATAAATACCCAAAAAACCCCTAAAAGACCATGAAATCCTTAAAACCATATAAAAACCATAAAACCCCATAAAACCTTAAAACCCCATAAGAACCCATAAAGACCCTAAAAATAAACTAAAACCAATTTAAACCCTTAAAAAAAATAAAACACTGTAAAAATATTAAAACCCCTATAAACTATCAAAATACCAAAAAACCAAAAAAAGGGAAACCCCCTAAAAATCCATAAAACCCCCATAATCAATAAAAACCCTAAAACCATAAAATAATAATGAATACAAAAAAATACCTAAAAATGTAAAAAACCCTAAAAACCCATAAGAAAAAATTTTAAACCAAAAAACTATTAAATCCCCTAAAAACTAAAATTCCAAAAAAATCATAAAACCCTAAAAAACTCTATAAATCCTTAAAACCGCTTAAAAACCTAAAAGTACTAAAAATCCTTAAAAGCAGAAAAAATCCTTAAAAATATAAAAAGCCTTAAAAACCCTACAAAATCCTAAGAATACCATAAAACCCTAAAAAAATTAAAACTCCTAAAAATCTAAAAATGCTAAAAACTGTGAAAGATCTTAAAATACACTTTAGACCCCTAAAAATTATAATACTCTAAAAAATATTTAAAACCCTAAAAAACTAAAAAAAACTCCTAAACCCCCCCAAAAAACATAAAAACCATAAAATCCCTAAAAACCTCAATGACCCTATAACCCTGAAATCCATAAAAACCCTAAAAACATTAAAAACCCTAAAAAAATAAAACCCTTAAAAACACATCAAAAACACTAAAAACACATTAAAACCCTAAAATAATAATAAAAAAAAAATAGATACCCTAAAACCCAAAAAAAATCAAAAACCCCAAAAAACCACTAAACGCATAAAAAATCCATAAACCCCTAAAACCCAATAAAAATCATCAAAATCCCTAAAAATACCTAAAAACATAAAAACCCTAAAACCCCTAAAAACCCTAAGAAAAAATAAACACTCAATAGCACTTAAAACCCCTAAATACCAAACAAATTTTTAAAACTACTAAAAACCTAAAACCCTTAAAACCCCAAAAACAATTAAAATCCATAAAATCCCTAAAAAATGATAAATAACACGAAAATCCCTAAATATTCCAAAAAATATAAAAAATCATAAAAACCTGAAAAACATTAAGAAACACTTAAAAACCAAAAAAACCCCAAAAACTACTAAAAACCCAAAAAATATATAAAAACAAAAAAATATCCTAAAAACCGAAAATCCCCAAAAAAACCGTAAAAAGACAAAAAATCCTTAAAAAGCCTACATACCCATAAAAACCAAAAAACAAACTAAACACCCGAAAACCTATTTAAACCTCTCAAAATTTTGAATAACTTTTTAAAAGTTAAACCATAAAAAACTCCAAAAAATCACCAAAAACCCATAAAAACTTCAAAATCCCTAAAAATTATAAAAATAGTAAAAATCCTAAAAAATACTTAATCATACCTACAGTTTAAAGAACCCTGAAACCCCCTAATAAAAACCATGATTCCGAAAAACACTTAAAACCCCTAAAAACTTAAAAACACTAAAATACCTAAAAACCATAAAAGCCCTAAATACCCAAAACCCCTAAAAATACCTAAAAACCTTAAAACACATAACATTCCTTTTAAATACCTAATAGTGTAAAAAACCTTAAAAAACCTAAGAAATTCATAAAAACTAAAAACAAAAAAACATTTAAAAATATAGAAATGTTAAAAATAACTAAAAACCTAAAAAACCCAAAAAACCTTGAAAATCCCTAAGAATACCATAAAAGCCTAAAAACATAAAACCGCCAAAACCCTAAAAAATGCTAAAAACCTAGAAAACCTAAAATCCCAAACTTCCAAAACTATAAAAACCCAAAACCCAACAAAACCCATAAAACTAGTAAAATCTCTAAAATCCATTAAAAACCCTAAAATGAAAAAAATATCTCAAAAAACCTTAAAATCCATAAAAACACAAAAAACCATAAAAACCCCAAAAACAATAAAACCCGTAAAAACAAAAAAAACCCTAAAACCCATAAATAATAATAATAATGCCTCAAATTCCCAAAAACAAATCTAAAACTTATAAAACCATCAAAATCATGAAAATCCCTAAGAAAAACTTCAAAGAATAAACCACTAAAATCCTAAAAAATGATAAAAACCCTAAAAAACCTAAAAAACCCTAGAAACCCTAAAGCCATAAAAACAAAAAAAACCTCATAAAACAATAAAACCCTAAAAAAAAATAATATAAAATTGCTTAAAACCACTAAAAATGATTAAAAACCATAAAAAACATTCCAAACCCTATAAAACTAAAAAATCACTAAAAACCCAGAAACTGAAAAACATTGAAAACCCTAAAAACCCTAAAACCCCAAAAATCCCTAAAACCATTAAAAACCATAAAACCCTAATAACTCACTAAAAATCACTAAAAATGTAGGAAAAGAAAAACCCTCGAAAAACAACAAGAAAAACTTAACAACCTAAAAACACTTAACAACCCTAAAATCTTATATAACGGTGAAAACCCTAAAAATAATAAAAACCCAAAACACCCATCAAAATCCATTAAAATATTAAAAACCCTAACAATGATAAAAAATCAATAAAAATATGTGAAAATGTAAAAAACCCAAAATCAATAAAAAACCCTAAAAAAACCTTGAAAAACGTAAAACACTTAAAACCCTGAAATACCTAAAAAATGATAAAAACCCTAAAAACATGCAATTGCTTAAAATCATTTAGAAATTCCTAAAAACACATAAAATACTAATTTTTTTTTAAAAACTAAATCAACATTAACCATCTCAAAAATTTTAAAAAAATTAAAAAATGTTAAAAGCCATAAGAACTCCAAATTACACAAAAAAAACCCAAAAATACACTAAAAATAATAACAACCATGAAAACCAAAAAAATCCCAAAAAACCCTAAAAATAAAAATCATTAAAAAACAATAAAAATCCCTAAAAATGTAAAATACCTTAAAACTTCCAAAAACCCTAAGAAAACCCTAAAACATAAAAATACTTAACGCCTTTAAAAACATAAAGTCCCTAAAGTATCTAAAGGCCCTAAAACCCATAAAAACCATAAAACCCCTAAAATAATAAAAAAACCCAAAAACCAATAAAAACCTTAAACCACTCAAAACTCTAAATCCCCTTTAACCCCCAAAAAATGTTATTTTTTTAAAAAAACATTTAAAAAAAATCTCAAATAACCCAAAAAATCATAAAAACCTTAAAAACTGTAAAACCCCCTAAGACCCCTCAACATCCCTAAAGACACTAAAACCCATGCAAATCCTTAAAAACCCCTAAAAATCCTAAAAATATAAAAAAACCAAGAAACATTGAAAACCCCCCAATAAAACCTTAAAAACATAAAAACATTTAATACCCATAAAAATCCTAAATGTGCTAAAACTCTAATAACCCTATAAACCATCAAATCACCAAAAATCCTAAAATACCATAAAAATCCTAAAACACCCTAAAACCCGCAAAAAAATTAGAAAACCCTAAGAAAACATTAAAAACAAAAAACACATAAAACCATTAAAATCCTAAAAAATGCTAAGAACCATAGAAAACCATAAATCCACAAAAAACTAAAAATCCTAAAAACCCCTAAAAACCATAAAAAACATAAAAATCCTAAAAAGATACTAAAAAATATAAAACCACTTTAAAAACCAAAAAATGTTAGAAAAATAAAAAAAAACATCAATCCCCTAAAAATTCAAAAAATCCCTAAAACCAAAAAAACCCCTAAAACCCTAAAACCCCTAAAAAACATAGAAACACTCAGAATTCTAAAATTCCAAAAACCCCCAAAAAAAATCCTAGAAAATTCCAAAAAATCATTAAAATCATAGAAAACCATAAAACCCACTAATAAAACATAAAAAATTTAAAGAAACCTACAACCCATGAAATACCTAAAAACAAAAAACCCCCCTAAAAACCCTTAATTCAATACCCATAAAATCCATAAAAACCATAAAATCCTAATAAGTCAAAAAAATCCCTAAAAACATAAAAACCCATAAAAACCCTAAAAAACGCTAAGAAATCATTAAAACCCAAAAAATAGTTTAAATACTTAAATAAACAAAAAACTCTAAAAAATAAAAAACCCTACAAAACCTAAAACCCTGAAAAATCACTAAAAATCCTAAAGAATCATAAAAATTAAAAAAAATACCTAAACTCCCTAAAATTAAAAAAAAACTAAAAACCCTGAAACCTCCTAAGAAAAACTTAAAAAACAAAAAATCAATAAAAACCCTAAAATCTATAAAACACTAAAAACCCTAAATGAACATAAAAAACATAAAACCTTAAAAGACTCTAAAACCTCTAAAATCACCTGAAATCCATAAAACCCCAAAAAACCTTAAAACCCCTAAAAGACCAATAAAAACTATATGAACCCCTTCAACCCATAAAAATGTATAGAAAAATATGGAAAAACATAAAAAGACAAAAAATAAAAAAACTCTAAAACCTCCAAAAAAATGGTAAAAATCCAAAAATCCCTAAAAACCATAGAAATCCTTAAAAACCCAAAAAACCCATAGAAATCATAAAAATCACTAAATCACCTTACAACATTGAAACCCTAAAAACAATTAAAACTGATAATAAATCCTTAAAACATAAAACACATTAAACCCCTAAAAACATAAAAACGATAAAAAACCTAAATCCCCTAAATCCATCAAAATTCCTAATCCACCTAGAAACCATTAAAATACTAAAAAAATTCTAAAATTCCTTAAAAATGTAAAAAAACCATGAATAACTCAATGAAAAACTTATAAACTTAAAAAACATGAAACCCCTAAAAACTCAAAAAATGCAAGAAACCCTAAATCCCTTAAAACCCTAAAAAACAAATAAACTATAAAAACCCAAATAAACCATAAAAATCCTTAAAAACCTAAAACTATTAAAACCCCTTTAAACCCCTAAAAATGATTAAAAACTCTAAATGGCCAAAATACCCCTAAAAATAAAAAAACCCTAAAACCCAAAAAACCTAAAAAAACCTAAAACCTAAAAAAACCTAAAACCATAAAAACCCTAGAACCCTCAAATTACCTGACCACTTTAAAAACCATAACAATACAATAAACTAACTAAAATCACTAAAAACATAAAAACTCTTAAAACCTTGAAAACATTGATAAAATCCTTAGAAACCTAAAAACCCTGAAAACCCCTAAAAATCCTAAAAAACCTAAAATCCTTAAAAACACTATAAAACCAAAATACCTTAAAAACATAAAACCCCCTAAAAATATAAAAACCCCAAAAAGCTATAAAAACCCAAAATCCCAAAAAACTCAAAAAACACTTTAAAACCTAATTTTTTTTAAAATATATAAAAAACCATTAAACCAACAAAAATATCAAAAAGACCCTAAACCCTCAAAATCCCAAACCCCCTAAAAAGCCATAAAATTTTTAAAAAATCCTTAAAATTTCCATAAAATTAAAAAATTCTAAAAACCCTAAATAACCATAAGAAAACCATAAAACCATAATAACAATTAGGACCCCTAAAAATGTTAAAAACAATTTAAACCCTAAAAATCCCTAAAACACTTCAAAATCGCTAAAACCCAAAACCCCCCCAAAAAATCCTAGAACCCCTCCTAAAATTCACTAATAATATAATAAACCAAAAATTAATTAGAAAAATACAATGAAAACAATAAAAATTTTAAAACAATGAAAACCCATAAAAATGATAAAAACCCTAAAACCCTAAAATGACCCCAAAAACCCAAAAACCCCAAAAATCTTTAAATCCCCGAAAAAACATAAAAACCACAAAACCCTTAAAAAATATAAAATTCCTCTAAATATATAAAAACCATTTATACCCTTTAAGCGTTAAAATATCTAAAAACCATAGAAACACCTAAAAACCAAAATATTCCTAAATACATAAAAATCTAAAAAAACCACAAAAACATAAAAACTGAAACTTGTAAAGTTAATAAAAACATAAATAATAATAAAAATATTATAAAATCCATAAAAATACCTTGAAATAAAAAAAACTAGAAACCCCTATGAAAAAATAAAAACCTAAAAACACTTAAAACACCTAAAAAGAAAAAAACATTAAAAAATAGTATATCCTTCAAAAACCAAAAAAAGTAAAACCCTAAAAATACCTAAAAAACATATAAAAAAAAAATAATATAATCCATAAAACCATAAAAACAAAAAAAACTCAAAAACCCGTAAAAAAACTTAAGAACACGTTAATTTTTTTTTAATTTTTCTAGGGTTCTAAATAGTTTTTATATAATTTTTTATCATTTTTAGGGGTTTATAGGGTATTTAGAATATATAGTTATTTTAAGGTTTTTTACGTGTTTTAATGTTTTTTAATCTTATTAGGGGTTTTATATTTTTTAAGGGGTTTTAGGGTTTTATAGTACTTTACAGTTTTCGGGTTTTTAGTGTTTTTATATTTGTGGGGGTTATATGTGTTTTTAGGTTTCTAGTATTTTCTTATGAGTTTCTAGGGTTTTAGGTTTTATTATTTTTTTTAGTAATTTTTAGTATTTTTTTGGGTTTTTATGGTTTTTAAGTATTTTTAGGGGTTTTATGTTTTTTTTGTTTTAAGGGTTTTTATGGTTTTTAGGGGATTTGAGTGTTTATATTTTTTTTAAAGTTTTCATAGGGGTTTTTAGTGTTTTTATAGTTTTTATGGTTTTTAAGTTTTTAGGAATGTTTAGGGATTTTTTAATATTTTTATGGTTTTTAGGGGATTTAGGGATTTTTATGATTTTAAGGTTTTTTTGGGTTTTGGGGTTTTTTGGATTTTTTGGATTTAAGGCGTTTGATGAGTTTTTTTAGGGTTTTAAGTTTTTTTATAATTATTATCATTTTTGGGGTTTAATTTATTTTTTGATATTTTAGTATTTTTATAGGTTTTAGGGTCTTTTTAAGGTTTTTAGGGTTTTTACAGTTTTTAAGGCACTTTTAATGTTTTAGGGTTTTTTTGGGTTTTTTTAGAATTTTTAGGTTTTTAGGGGTTTTAAGTGGTTTTAAGTCTTTAAGGATTTTTTAGGGGTTTTAATGGTTTTAAGGGTTTTTTATTTTCTAATTATTTTTGAGATATTTTATTAGGATTTTTTTTGGTTTTAGGGTTTTTCAGTTTTGAGGGGTTTTAGATTTTTTAGGGTCTTCAGGTTTTTAGTGATTTTTAGGTTTTTAAGATTTTATTAGGGGTTTTCTTGGATTTTGGTTGTACCACATTTTAAGGGATTTTAAGGGATTTTTATGATCTTATGGTGTTTTAGGAGTTTTGAGGATTTTGAGGGGTTTTGTGGTATTTAAGGGTTTTTGGATTTTTACGATTTTTGTTGTGTTTTTTTGTGTTTCAAACATTTTTTATAATTTTTAATGCTTTTAGGGGTTTAAATGGTTGTCAGAATTTTTAGTTGGTTTTTAGGGTTGTTATGTGGTTTTATATTTTTATTATAATTTTATAGTTTTTATGGTTTTTACTATTTTTTATGGTTTTTAGCATTTTTAGTTTTTTGGGGGGGTTTTATGTGTTTTTAGGTTTTAAGATTTTCTGGATTTTTTCTAGTGTTTTAGGGGTTTTATGTTTTTAGGGATTTTTATGAATTTTTATGTTTGTTTTTTGTTTTTAGAGGGATCTTCGAATTTTAAGGGTCTTAGGGTTGTTATGGATTGAGGGGTTTTTATGGTTGTTTTAGATTTCTAGCGGTTCATTTTTTAGGGGTTTTAAGGGGTTTTGTGGTTTTTAATGTTTTTAGAGTTTTAAATGGGTTTTATAGTTTTTAGTGGGTTTTCAAGATTTTTAATGGGTTTTAAGGGTTTTTAGGTCTTCAGGGTTTTATGGGTTTTTAATGTTTTTAGGATCTTTTTAGGGATTTTTAGGGTTATTTGTGTTAAAGGTTTTTAGGGGTTTTACGTTTTTAGGTTTCTAAGGTTTTCTTAGTGGTTTTTAGGGTTCTGAGTTTTTGATTTTTTGGATGTTTAGTGATTGTTTAGTATTTTAATGGGGTTTTTGGGTTCTTAGAAATTTTGAGGGGGCTTTGGGCTTTTTAGGGTTTTCTGTGTTTTAATGGTTTTTAGGGGATTTTATGGTTTTTAGGTTTTTTAGGTTTTATTTGGGTTTTTTAGGGTTTATTATGTTTTTAGGGATTTTAGTATTTTAGGTTATTTTAGTGTTTTTAGGGATTTTGAGGGGTTTTTTGTTTTTTTTTTGTGTTTTTATGGATTTTATGTTTTTTTTGGTTTTTTGGGTATTTTTTGTGTTTTTTAGGGTTTTAAAGGTTTTTTTTATTTTTTTAATGTTTTAGGCATTAATAGAGTTTTCAATTTTTTAGTGGGATTTTAGGATTATGGGTTTTTTTGGGCTTTTAAGGTCTTTTGGGTTTTTATGGTTTTTATGGTTTTATGGATTTTAGTTTTTTATGGTTTTTAGTGTTTTTTTTGGTTTTTAGGGGTTTTATGTATTTTAGGTTTTTAGGTTTTTAGGATTTTTTTAATTTTATTTATTTTTATGTAATTTTTAGGGTTTATGGTTTTATAGTGTTTTTAGGGATTTTTAGGGGTTTTATGGTTTTATGGTTTTTTAGGGTTGTTAGGGTTTTTTGTGGGTTTTTAGGGTTTTATGGGTTTTTATGGTTTTATGGGGTTTTAGGGTTTTTTGTGTCTTTTATTATTTTTATTGTTTTTTATGTTTTTTAGGGTTTTAGGTTTTCTTCAGTTTTTATGGTTTTCTTAGGGATTTCATGATTTTTGGGAGTTTTAACGTTTTTATGGATTTTTTTGGGTTTTTTTGTTTTTATGGGGTTTTTGGGTTCTTATGGATTTTGGGTTTTTTTAGTGTTTTTTTGGAAATATAAGGAGTTTTTCGGTTTTTTCATTTTTTTAGGTTTTAGGGGTTTTATTATTTTTTATGGTTTTCGGAGGAGGATTTAGGTTTTTAGGGGTTTTAATTTTTTTAGGGTGTTTTAGGGAGTTTTATGATTTTTATTGTTTTTAGGGTTTCCAGGGATTATTATGGGCTTAATGGTTTTTAGGGTATTAGTTTTTTTTATTTTTTGGTGGTTTTAATGTTTTTCTTGATTTTTTAATGTTTTTTTCGTAAAATTTGTTATTATAGTTTTCAGTGATTTTTATGATTTTTATGGGTTTTTAGGGGTATTATTTTATTATGGCTTTTAGGTTAATTTAGTATTTTATCATATTTTCTGTTTTTAGGGGTTTAAAGTGTTTTAATGTATTTAAGGTTTTCCTAGGGGTTTTTCATGGATTTTATAATTTTTTACTTTAATGAGATTTTTTTATTATATTGTATTTTTATGGTGTTTTCATATTTTGGGGCTTTTTAGGGGTTTTTACAGTTTTATGGTTTTTATGGTTCTTTGGGGTTATATGGTTTTTTTATCTTGTAGGTTTTTTAAGGTTTTTTAGATTTTTAATGTTTTTTGGGGATTAAAGTGTTTTTAGAGTTTTTTGTGGTTTTTTGGGTTTTAATGAGCTTTTAGGTGTTTTAAAAGTTTTTAGGGGTATTTATGGTATTTATTGTTTTTTGTGGTTTTATGGTTTGTTAGGTTTTTTAGCATTTTTAACGATTCTAGGGGTTTTACGTTTTTTAGGTTTTTAATTTTTTCATAGTAATTTCATGTCTTTCAGATTGTTTTACATTTTTATGGATTTTTTGGGATTTTTTGGGATTTTAGGGTTTTTTTGGTTTTTTGAGATTTTTGGGATTTTGAGGTTTTGGGGGGTTTTATGGTTTTTTAGGTGGTTATGTTTTTTAGTATTTAAATGTTTTCTTATTTTTCAATTAGGATCATGGAATTCATGGGCCTCGAGGGTTTGAAGGAGGACATGGTGAGGAGAGTGGATTGCACCTGATTTCCCATGACTCATTGCGAGGAGTTGGTAGCCCAATGACAAGGGATCATACCTAGAGAATGAAGGTGTACATAAATTGGTTGATCATTTAATTCCAATTATAGGACTAATATCTTTTCATAGGGGAAGAATATGGACCTATATTTACATTAATTAAGTCCCAAACATGATTTTAAAGAACATCCCATTATGTGCTATGAATTTCAAGCCCACCCGACCAAGGAATATTCAATGTCAAAATTAGTGAACTAGTTGTATTTAACTTCCAAAAGGGCATGTCATTTATTCGTTAAAGTCATGGGCATGTGATAAATTTTTTAAAAGAATCATTTAGGCCTTTTTACTTGTGGAAACTTGGTGTTAGACTTTTGTATCATTCTTTGGAAATAAGTTGCCACTATCTTGTACTCTTTTGACATCATGAATGATGGTAATGTTATTATGGTGAGTTTTTCTTGTAACATTTGTGTTTTTATTAATTATTTACCTGTTAAAGGATTGTTCATTATTTTTAGTGTCATTTGTTTAGAGTTATTTTAAAAAAGTTTTTTTTTGAGTTCTACATTGACAAATTCCATCCTTTGTTACTTATTTCCACCATTTATATCCCTTCTAATTTTTATAGTGATTTTAGTTCTTAACATTTTAACATTGAACAAGGTTCTTATGACACTTCCTAGTTGTTCTTGGATCATGTACCATTTTTTATCCTAGAAAAATTGTAAGAAATCATTTTCATCATTTTATATCCCTTCATTCATTTTCTTTTCTCTTTGAATCAGATCGACATAAATTTTATTCCATTTTTTCTTCATCAATGGACATCATTTCTTTTTCACTTTTGACATTCAGTATATCAATATTTTAGTTGAAAATATCATCATTATTCTCCATCTAGAACCATTTAAATCAATGATATAAATCCTGAGATACAGTGAGATCAAATTTATTGATGAATTCAGAAATTTTAAATGTATACATGTAGCAGCCCCAATTTCATGTATATGACAATTTATATATGTATATTAAGTATAAAAAAATTATTGGAATAATTTTTGGGAGTTTCAATGGATCTTTGGAATGTTTTTATTCTTTTATGTAGGTGCACAGTTTATTCATGGTTTTTACAAACATTGTAACACTTCCAAGAAAATATGAAACTAAAAAAGTGGACACTGGGGTGGCATATGGTTAGGTGCATAGTTTAGACAAACCATGCAGATTCCCAACAGAAACTGTGCAATGCCAGATAATGGGGTATAGTATGGATGGCACATGGTTTGTCTAACCATGACAACCAATCATGTGAGGTGTGTTTGGAGGCAGGGGCTCGTGCATGGATAGCATATGGTTTTCCTAATTGTGCACCCTAACCATGCACCATGGAAAATTAGATCTAAAAATTGTGGATATAATTTGATTTATCTCATAATCCACATATGTTTCCCCAAAACAGTCAATAAAACAAATTTATCTTCCTCTGAAGGTTTTATTGACAATTCCTTTCGATTCGGGAGTGATTCCTAGGCGAATCCTAGTGCATTGGAGGCCTAGAATCATTAGTAAGTGCCCATTCTTTATCATTATCCCTAGATCTCTTCTACTTCCATGTTTAGTAATCAAGGATCTAGTTCATTGGGGATATACCCATGTTGTTTGATTTCAATATTGATTTTATATGATTTTTTAAATTAAAGAAAATAAGTTCTATGTTTTAATCTTGAATATTTATGATGTTTTGTTAGAGTTGTCATGTAATTCTTCATTTTTGATTATGTTTGAGTGGTAGGTGGATTCCCTATCAAATCCTCTAAATTTTAACTTTTATTCATGATTTATAATTGATTTAATTTGTTGATTTTTTTTAAAAATCATGGTGTGATTAATTTTATGGAATTACCATTTTCATTATGGTTTTAGAAATCATCGAAATTAGATGGATTTTAGGAAAATAGTTGTTTATAATTTTAGTATGGTGATTTTAAAATTAAGGTTGGTTGATTAATGTAATGTATTTTTTGAATTATTTTACTTAAATTCATTGATATGATTTGTGCATAATGGTTGGGAATGAGTTTAATTTTATTGAAAGTGGTCATGAAGTACCACAAAAAAGGGATGAAGTATAGACGTGATGTTCCACCATCAATGGTAACACCAATATTGAGTGTGTTTCTATTAAGTATTTGTGTTGAAATGGAGATATATATGAAAAACCATAAATTTATAAGTAGTTAAAATCATTGTTGATGTTCCATAAAAAATTATTTTGTTATTTGATAATGTATTCAAGAAAAAAAAATTGAAGGATTTTTTGGTTATTTTACTAGGAAAACTATTTTGGTTAGACATAAAATTCCTAAAATTATTTTTGATCTATTTCATTTAAATGTTCTGAGGTGTTTAATCATAGTGGCATGAGTTGGTAAGTCATTGGGGAAATCCAAATAAGTTTTATACTGACTTCCTTCTTTGGAACTATGGTCCATTTGTAGATGTTATATATCAACACACAGTTAAAGGTAAGGTATCCTAATTTATTAGTGATTCTTCTTAATAACTTGGTATGGGCATATGGATTTGGAGATTAGTGAATATTGGTAGTATATTTTGGTTTCTTTTATGTATTTTGATTTTTTTTATCATTTAGTTCCATTGGTTATGTCACATTGATTCTACTTGTACTATGATAATGTATTTTGTTTTAGTATTGTATTAACTTGCATTTTGGTACTCATTCATCATTAATAAGTTTGGTTATTATGGTTATTATTAGTTTGGTAATTTTATATTAAAAGGTAAAATCATTCACCAATTTTTTAATGAGTTTTTTACCATTTATTTCTAGAATTTAGTGTGTTTTGGATGTCACCTAAGTCATAGTATCTCCCCCTATCAATTCTCTAGCCAAAGAGGAGGGGAGGGATGTTAAAAATTGTTTCAGATTATTTAGTACTTTATATTAAAATCATATTGTTATGTCTCTTGGGATTGTAGAAAGGAGTTATAAATTATTCAACTTGAAATATAAATCATAATGAGGCATATTTAACCACTGAATGTCTAGTTACTAGGGAGTTAGGTACAAGAGTATTTTGAGACACTTCTAGGAGTTGTCATTTTTTTATCATGGATTTATCTGATGAGAAGAGCATGAAATTCATTGATAGAAATGAAATCCCATTAATATTTCATAATTCATTTTGAGTAATGATCTCTGATTTGGTTAAAAATTGTTGATTTTTGAACATAGTCTAAAATGTTTTGATTTTAAAAAACATGGTCAAATTTTGAAAAATGGTTTCAAATTAGATGTTATTTAATTTTAGAAATCCTTGTTATGATATGTGTGATTTGGTATGTTTGAAATTTATAATCCTTTAGTTTTTAGATAGTGATTGAAAATTGAGTTTTCTTTGGGTTATATCAAATAACACTGAGTAGGCATCCTAGAAACCAACTGGAATAGGTTACTGAGAATGTGGTTTCCCCTGAGCCAAGGTTGAACCAATAGTCATATCACAATATTTTATATGAATTTCTTGCCATGGATAGAGGGAGAATAAACAATGAACCATGGTAATTGGATCATTTATTTTAGTTCTAAATGAATAACCCACCCATCATTCGGGTTGATTTAGAACCGAAAAAAATAATAATTGTGGCTAAATATGATGAATAGAATATTTGATTTCATTGGAACAACATTTGAGATGAAGATAAAGTTGATAACGTACATGCTTGAAGATATTTCATCTTAGTGGTGTGATTTAGATGTTCGGGCTAAATGGTAACAAGAAATGACATATGAATATTTTGAAAAAAAATTAATGACAAATTCATTCCATGTATTTTTTGAATTACAATAACAATCGAATTATTTAGTTTGAATCAAGATAACCTCATAGTGATAGAGTATGCTACTAAATTTATAAATTTAGTCCACTTTTCACTTGAAGTTAAAACAAGTGCATCCTTAAAGGCATGCATTTTTGAATTGAGGTTGTGGTCATATATTCACTTAATGATTTTTATTCATTTTATGATAGATTTTATAGAGATGTTAAATAGAAAAATAGTGGAATAAATGGATATATATGTAAATAAAGTTGGATGAAGCATGGTAATACATATGTGAATTGGTGGGAACTCTAAAGCTGGGAATAAGTGGAAGATGGACACTAACTTCTATGGTGGTGGTATGACTCCGAATCAGATGGAGGGATCAGTGAATCTTCCTCCTAAACCAAAGGGTACACCCGGTTGTTTTCAATGTGGTTCTTTTGATAAAATAAATATTGTTTGTACAGCACTACCTAGATCATGTCATGGTTGTAATAATATAGGATATCAACAACATTATTTTCCCAATTCTTAGGGGTTAGGTTAAAGGGAAACATCTAATGCTACTTAGTAATTATACACTTTTATGGGATAAGTGCAGAAGAATAGATCTCATCAGAAAACCCATCAAATCCATGACTATTCTAGAAATACCATGGACACTTAACTGGGGAATCTCAATACTGTAATAAATATAAAGTCACAGTAAGTAATCAATTTTATGGAGATGATAAAGTGATCATAGATGATCAATTAAGACCATAGATAGTGAGAGGTATGGTTCTTTTTAATGATAATCTCATGAAAGAGTTGTTTGATAAGGTTGTGTCCCATTCATTTATTTTGTCTAATTCTATTTATATTTTAGGTTTTCATGATGAGATGATTCCCTCTATTTTGAAACATCAAACTCCTCTTGAAAAAAAAGATTGTGGATCCTTCATGTGAAAATCATGTTTTATATCTATCGATAGGGATAAACTGATTTGGGACTTCTCATACCTAATATGGATTTTTATGACTTAATCTTGGGAAAATATTTCTATACAGTTTTCATATATCACATAAAAATTTATACCCAAAGGGTTATTTTTAAAACTGATGGTGGCATCGAACATCTCTTTAGATGAAATAAGAATGTAAATGAAAATGGAGTATGGTTATTGGAACCAGTAGTTGGAACTATCTCAAACCAGTTGGCATCATTAACCACAGAATCTATTGATAATATTTAGAATAATGGTTTTATAACAATTTTTTACTATTTTCCTATCTTTTTCCATGTAATTTATTAGAGTTTCTACCCACAAAAGAATTAGAGTTTATGATTGATCTCTTACCAGGGACCAATACTATCGTAGTTCTGTCTTATCTAATGGAACCAATAGAATTAAGGGAATCAGAAGTCCATTTGTAAGAGTTGGAAAACAAATGGTTTATTTTTCCAAGTATACCTTCATGGGAAGTATTAGTTCTTCTATGAAAAAGTAAGATGTAACTCTTAGGAATTTTATGTATTTTCATAAGATTAATCAAGTTATGATAAATAATAAATATCCTATTCCACACATTGATGACTTATTTTATCAATTTAGGAGAGCCCGATGGTTCTATAAAATTTACTTGTGTTTGTGATATCACCTTATTTAGGTTCAAAAGGAGGGTATTTTGAAAACATACTTCAGAAGTAGATATGGAGATTATGAGTATGTGGTTATTCCTTTAGGTCTTACCATTTAAATAGCTATATTTTATTGAATTTATGGATATGGTATACCAATGGTATCTAAATTATATTATGGTGTTATTTTTGGATAACATATTGGTGTATTTGCGTAAAAGGGCTGAGCATGGGAAACACTTGGGGATGGTGCTGGGTATCTTATAGGTTCATCTTATGTATTCCAAACATTAAAAGTGTGATTTTTTGATACAATTGGAATGTTTCCTCAAAAATGATATATATGAAAAATATTCTTTCAGTGGATCTAGAAAATATACAGGATAATATCTCTTGGTAACCTCTAAAGAATGTCATTTAGATACACTGTTTCCTTGGCTTGGCTGGTTATTACCGATATTTTTTTGTGAATTTTTAGGACTAGAATCAACAAAAACATCTTTCACAAGAAATAGTGTTCTATTACAATGTAAAAATCAATATCAAAAGACTTTTTAAGTGCATAAATTTTTCCTTACATCAGCACCAATCTTGATATTTCCAAAATCAGGACAAGGCTATGTGGTGTATTGTGATGCTTCAGGATCTGGGTTTGGTGGTGTCCTTCTACAGAGAGATAATTTTATTTCTTATTGATCATGAAAGTTATAGTTTCATGAGAATAAGTTCCCAATACATGATTTTTAATTATCTATTAGGTTCTAATCATTTAATATATAGTGTCATTATCTTTTTGGTGATATATTCATGGTGATTACGAATCATAAGATCCTGAAACACATTTTCTCACAAATATATTAGAAGTTGAGATAAAAAATATGGATATAGGATCTTAAAATTTTTGAATTTAACATAATGTATACACAATTTAAGGGTAACTTTAGGGAAGAAAAATTAAGAATAAATTCATATATCTAGTTGATGAAAGAGGCTTTAGATAAATGGTTTCTAATGTCGATGATTTCTGAGATGCACATGAATTGTCAATATCAAGATACTATTTTTTTTTCTTTAAAAAATTTTCCTAATTAGGTATGGAATAGTATATAATCAATGAAATTTCATTCCTAATTTGTTTCTTTAATGTAAAAACTCAATGGTGGGGAGACCATTTAGGGATGGAAGCTTTATAGAAGATCAGTTTTATGGTTTTGAGATCAGATGGTCGTACCTTCGGATTGTCTGGAGTAACTAATTCAAACTTATCACCATTAAATATGGGATGTTCATACAAGAATAAAAAATACATTTACGGTATTGAAAGAAAAATTTTGGTGGGATGTAATGAAAAAATTGTGAAAATTATTTTTTTGTGATGTCACCCCTGTTAGTAGGTTAAGGAAGAACACCAATTAATAGCAAGTATGGTGAAGAATTTACTAATTACTATGTGAAAATGGGATAATTTGGATATATATTTTTATATAGGTCTACCGAGGATGGTTTCAAAACATGATTTTATATGGGTGATACTGTATCGGCTCATAAATTCATCTAATTTCATGCTTATTAATGAATCCAATATAGCGGAGGACATGTAAAAAATCTATATCTACTAAGTTATTAAGATACACGGTGATCCAGTCTCAGTTCTATATGATAGAGATTCTAGGTTTTCATATAAGTTTTATAAATATTAACAGAATTCCCTTGAGACTCAGTTGACTATAATCACAGCGTATCATCCTCAAATAGATTTATAAACTGAATGGATGATCTCGACATTGGAGGATAAGCTTAGGGATTATTTACTGGATTTTTTGTGGCTCATGGGAGGATAAAATACCGTTAGTGGAATTATAGAACAACAGAAGTTATCAGGAATCGATTCATATGTATACTATAGAAACATTATATGGGTTTCCTTGTAGTTCTCCACTTTAATGGGTGGAAAGAAGTGAGACTTCACTGTTTAGACCAAGCCTAGTGAAAGATATAATGGAGGAGATTATATTAACATGAAAGAGGATGGACACAACACATAGTCATCATAAATCATATGTGAATCATTATTGACAATTTTTTTTCACTTTAGGGGAGTTATCACGTGTTCTTGATAATTTATGCAAGGCTTGGGAATCAGCGTTTTGGGAATAAGGGCATGTTATCTCCTCAATACATTGGCCCATTTGAGATACTTAAATTGGTGTGTGTGGTGGAATATCAGTTTCATTTTCTATAAAGTTTTAGTTTAGTGAATAATGTGTTTCATGTATCTTAGTTTAATAAGTATCAATCTGACCCATACTATCTAATTTGAGGGGATCAAATTGACATGGAGCATGATACTAACATGTTTCAAGAGATGATATGGATTCTGGATGGAAAGAGAAAATGTTTCATGGGAAAATAATTAGTCTAGTGTGGGTTTTTATGAAACATAGTCATATTCAAGAGGAAACTTGGGACCATGAAAAGGAAATGATGGAGCAATGGACATAAATATTCTTATACAACTCTAGTTACCTAATTTCATGGGATGGAATTCCCAATGGTTTATAGAATGTATCACCCCCAATTTCAAGTAAATGACACATTATTTATATATTTTATGTATATAAAAATATGGGGTTATGTTTTAGGAGGATCAGAGGTCCTTTTCCATGTTTTTAATGCTTTTCTAAAGGAACATAGTTTGGGCAGGGTTGTAAGAACTGTGAAACACCTCTAGGATACTGTGCAACTGATATAGTGGACAATGTGGAGGTGCACAATTAGGCATAAATTTTTTACAGACCTTCTGGATTCTTATTATAAACTGTCGTATGATGCGAAATGTGGTATAAAATGGTTGAATCATGGTTTTTCTAAACTTTTGATCCAATCATGCGAGGTGTGTTTAGATTCACTCTCTCATGCATATATAGTGTATGTTTTGATTAACCATACACCCTGATAGTGCATCGTGAAAAAATAGATCTAAAAATTGTTTATCAAATCCAATTTACCTCATAAACCACTCATTTTTTCCTAAAATGACCATAACATGAATTCCTGTCCCTCACAAGGTGGTGTAGATAATTACATTAGATTTTTGAAATATTTATAGGTTAATCCAAGTGCATTGGAGAGTTGAATTCATTTGTAAGTTCTCATTATTCATAGTTTTCCTAATATATCTTCTCCTTCCCTCTATTGGAATAATTTATCCAGTTAATTGAGGATATATCCATGTTGTGTGATGTTAATAATGATTTCATATGATTGTTTCTGTTCAAGGGAACAAAATCTAAGTTGGATTTCTGAATATTCAAGGCATTTTGTTAATTTTTTTGTGTGGTTCTTCATTTTTGCCTATGTTTGAAAGGTAAGTGGATTCTCTCTGAACTCCTCTTGATTATAAATTGATTTCATGATTTTAAATTCATTTAGTTACTTGATTTTTTTGTGTGAAAATCATGGTGTTACTTGATGGAAATCTCATTTTAATTATGGTTTTATAAATCATGGGAATTGGATAGATTTTTTGAAAATCATTATTTATAATTTTAAAATCATTATTCTGAAATTATGATTGGTTGATGCAAGTAAAGTATTTTTTGAAATTATTTTATTGAAATGGTTTTATATTATATTTGTATAACCATTGGCCAAGAGTTGAATGGGATGGATAATGTTCAGGGAGTATCTCCATCAAAGGGATGGAGTACGGATGTGATGTTCCACCATCAATTGTAACACCATGTTTTTGTGTATGTTTTTTTGAGGATTTGTGTGGATTTGGATATTTTTAAACCAAATAAAAAATTTAGAAATGTGTAAAATATTTGTTGATGTTACTTGAAAAATTATTTTGTTAGTTGTTGATGTATTCTGTGAAAAAAATGTTTTTTAATTTTTTTTTATTTTCATTGGAATTGAATTTTGGTTGGATATAAACTGCTTTAATTTTTTTAAATGTATTATATAAATATTCTAACCTTCTAAATACTAGTGGAGTTAGTTGGGAATTAATTAAGGAAATATTATTGGGTTTTATACTCAACCCCTTCTTGGTCACTATGGTGCATTTGAAGATATTATATATCAAGACATAGGTAAAGAAAAGTATCCCAATTCATTCATTATACTTCTTCATACCTTGGGTTGTGCATTTGGATTTGGATCATAGAGAATATTGAGAGTTTTTATTGGCTTATTTGGTATCTTTGGGTTTTGTTATCATTTGTTTCCATTGGTTATGTCACATTGATTCCACTTTTAGTATGATATTATCTTTTAGATTAGTCTTATACTGGTATTAATTTTGGTAATCATGCATCCTTAATATGTTTTGGTTGTTATGGTTACCATTGGTTTGGTCATTTTATCTTAAAATGGAAAATAAACCCATAACTATTTATGAGGCACTTGAAAATTATTTCTTGCCTTTGGTATCTTGGGGATGTCACCCATGGCCTAGTAGATTCCCATCACTTTTAAAGGAAATGTGGAGGGTTGGGATGTGATAGTTCAACTCTCACTTTGATTCAATTTTATGTTTCATGTTATCGATTCTACTAGATTTATATATCAAAAATTAATCTTGTTGATACTATATTTTTTCAAAAAAAAAGTTCACAAAAAATTAAAAAAAAATTAAATGATAAAAAATGAATAAAATGATCCCTACATATATTTATCATTTTTTCATCCACTATATTTCACATCCCATGTTTTTTTCTTGAATCAATTTTGAATTTTATCTTTGAATTTAGGTTTTGAATTCATACACTTCAAAAATCCATTATTTTTTTTAGAATTAGGTAATGATTCTATATAAAGAAAGTTGAGTGGTAAAATGAAAGATCGTTATATTTTGTTAAAAAAATCAAAATTGAGTGAAACAAGGGAAAACTTAATGTTTTTTAGTGTAAACCCAAGAAGGATTTTGTAAGGTTCATATTCCTTTCTCTTCAAATTTAATTACTATTTTTTAAATGTTGTACGTGATTAACTCCAATGATGCAAAAAAAAACTTTTTGTTCATAATGGCTGTAAAAGATAAATTCTAAAGTTTGAATGTGTGGATTGATGAATTAAAATCCCCTTCCATTTCTAGAGCACCGCAAAATAGGAGGGTCGTTAAAGAATAAGAGGATTTTTCTTATTTTTATGAGTTTAAAATTTATAGAAAGTAACCATAGTGGAGGCAAATCACTTACTTTAGGGGAGGAATGTTGAGGATCTCTTCATTACAATGTAAGAATGATTTGAAAACGTACTTGTAGTGGGAATAAAAGTTAGATCATGTTTTTGGTTGTCAAAATTGTTCATTGGAAAATAAGGTAAATTTGGAGGCTTTGGAATTCACCGACTATTCTAGTATTTAGTGAGACCATCTATAAGTGAGTAAACAACGAAGTGGAGAAAGATATATCCACACATGGGAGGAGATGAAAGTGGAAATGTGTAAGAGGTTTATTTCAATACATTGTTATTATGATTTGTTCCTAAAGTTACAGGGTTGGAAATAAGGATATATAAAGTTAGAGGAGAATCATAAAGAGATAGAGATCATTATGATTTTGGATAATATTTATGAAGAACAAGAGGCTTGATGGGGCCGATGATAATGGGGAATGGACCAAGGTGAACCAAAAAAGGCCAAGTATATGAGTCCATACACTACTGATGAAGCAACCTTAGATGAGACCCCCAGTCTCCCTCAGAGTCTGCATAAGATGATAAACTCCAGAGGATCTCACATGATAGGATGTCAAAAGGTAAGCTAATGCTCATTGATGTTGGGGACTATTTGGTTCATACTCGGAGAAAGACCAAGACCCGGAGTGATTACTCATACCATCGCAAACCAATGAAAATATGATCTTATTGAAAGGGTATAAATTTTAGGGAGCCTGACCAACCTTCCTTTAGTGACAAGGTGGAAGAGTTTAAGGTTACAAGTGTGATGATCCAAACTAGTCAAGGGACACGGTGGAATCAAAGGATGTATAGGACAAGACAAGGAAGGATGAGGAAAATTTATAGCTTCTCCTATATTCTGAGTAAAAGATATCAGATAATCATTTTACTATTGATGTTCCAAAGGAGGAAGCTGATAGAATGTACGCTAGATCATTTCAATTTGACCTTAATGAAGAGAACGGTGGGTGGATCTGCCAGCAAGACTGGATTTTACCTCATGGAATCAATGAGATGAAAATAAAACTATATGAATATATTTATACATGGGATAGGATGGCTGACCATATTTAGGATCTCATCAAAGACCACCCAGATGCAAAGGTAACTTCTATCGCATGGAGCATACATAGGGTGTCTAATTCAAAACTTTTAATTTTTTTGGAACAGTTCGGTAACCTCTTATGAGGTTTTATATGAGGATGGCTTGTAATACAGTTTTATCACTTTACCTAAAAGTGGTCTCTTTAATAAAAATTTAAATTGGATGTGATGAGGAACGAGAGGCCACCATGGTAAGCTTTGTGAACAACCTCAACTATGAAATTCAGGACATAGTGGATATGCACCACTATTTAAATATAGAGGATCATAGTCACATGGCTAATAGAGAAGAGAGGCAAGTAAAGGTAAGAATTATGTGCCCTATATATTATGGATGTGATTATAAATCATCTAACAATTTCATGGATTCAAAATCACAATAATATATAAGGGGATATAAAATAGATCAAAATGAGGTGACCAAAAAAACCATTATTTGCATAATTAAAGGTAAAATGTAGGGTAAGGTTGTTTCTAAATTAATCTATATGTTCAAAATGAGATGTATTGAGACATTTTTTCCCAAAATGACCAAATAAAAGGACCATTATTATTTTAGATGATGGAGAAGTTTATAGTTATAGCTCAAGAAAAGATAAAATTTCACTACTTGAGGACTATACTGATGTGGAAATAGAGAGCTTCCTACATGGATAAATTCTTATGGAAAGGCATTATTTGAGTGATAATCCTAAATTATAACATGATCAATAGAAAAGGGAGAAATATTTTTCATACTACATGCTCAAAAAAGACAAGTAATGGATTATGATCACTGATGGATCTAGTGGAAAAAATGTAGCAAGTGGTTTGATTTTTGATAAATTGGACTTTAATATGACCAAGCTTCTATCCCTTATATATTGTAATGGTTAAATAATAGTGTTTTTGTTAAAGTGACTAAGCAAGCACAAGTTCAATTTTCTATTTAAATATGAAGAAAATGTGGTTTGTTATGTTTTTCCCATGCATTCTAGTCATATCTTGTTGGGTATTCTTTGTTAATTTGATAGGAGAGTCACACATGATGGATAAAAACCACTATTATTTTGAGTAAAATGGGAATATGGATATACTTACACCCTTCAGGCTATTATAAGATTATCAAGACCAAATATGGATTGAGAGATATTATGAAAGGAGAGAAAAATAAAATAGAGAAAAATAGAGAGTATAGAATAAATTAAGAGTAAAAAAAGGTGTGAGTAGATGCATCAAAAAAATTATAAAATGAAAAGAGTTGAAAAAAGATTGAGAAAAAGAGCGTTGAAGGAAAATTGAGTTTATATTTAGGAAAAAGAGAGATAAATATAGATTTATTGGGGGAGGGAAACTCTCATGATTATCTTAAAGGGATAATGATTTACTACTAACTCCCTAAACCCATCAATGCCTTCTTGTTTTGTGTCTTTATTATAATAATATGGTGATAGAGCAAGGAAGTGTTTGAAATGAGATACATTTGATCCAGGTGGTTTGGTATAGAAAAACCTTCTAAAATGGTGGTTATTGGTGAAATGAAAATAAAAAAATCATCCATGATGATATGGAGCCTTACACATATTAGATATGTTCAATTATAATTCCTACAAGATTGAGTTACTCGATAAGTATGGAAGTTTTAGTGTCATATTTAACATTTATGATATTTCTGCCTTTGAATTTTCAGATATGAGGATGAATTTTTTTGAGGAGTGAGGAGATGATTAGGATCATGGAACACATGGGAATCTAGGGGTTTAAGGAAAAAAATAGTGTGGAGGGTGGAATTCACATGATTTCACAAGACTCATTGTAAGGTATTCATGGCCCAATGACATGAGAGTGGACTAAGAGAATGAAAGAGTCCATAAATGGGTTAATCATGTAATTCTAAGGGGAGGCCCAATACTATTTCTTGAGATAAGCATTCAGGCCAATATTTAGCTTAATTACGGCCCAAAACTGATTTTAAAGATGTATCCCATGGTGTTCTATGAACATCAAGCACACCCCAATAATAAATATTCAATGTCAAAAGTGGTGGGATATTTTTCTATACTTTCCAAAATGGTGTGCAACTTGACCCTTAAATTAATGGTCATGTGAAAAATTGTCTAAATATTCATTTAATATTTTTTAATTTTAAAAAATAGGTGTTAGACTTGTGCATCACTATTTTCATAAAAATATCCACCTCCTTGTACTCTTTGAACATAATGAATGTAGGTAATGTTATTATGGTGAACTTTTATTTAAACCATTATGTTCTTGCTTAATTCTTGACTTATCAAAGGTTTGGTCATCCTTTGTGGAATCTTGTGGCTACAATTCTTAGATACAAGTTTTAATTAGGTTTTACATTATCCCCTCTCTTTTCTACTTTATATCCACTATTTATATCCCTTACCACTTGTTTTCTTGAGGAGATATGGGTTCTCAAAATAAAAACATTGAACAAGGTTTCTAAGACACTTCTTATAAGTTCATGGATCAGTTATCAATGTTTTTCTAAGGTATTAAGGTATTTAAGATTTTATGTATTTTAGGGATTCTTAATATATTTTTTGTTTTATGGTTTTTGGGGAAATTGAGGGTATTTTGGGTTTTTAGGTTTTTATAGTTTTTTTGCATTTTTTGTTTTTTTATGTTTTTGTGTTTTTATGTTTTTTTAGAGTTTTTAACAATTTTTTAGTTAAAAGGGTTTTTATAGTCTATAATTATTTTTGTGATTTTTAAGGGTTTTAAGGTTTTTAGTGATTTTTTGGATTTTTAGAGTTTTTGAGGTTTAAATGTTTTTAGGGTTTTTATGGGTTTTAAGTTTTTTTAGGTTTTTATGATTTTCTCATGGTTTTCAGGTTTTTAGGGGTTTTATGTTTTTAGGTATTTTTAGTGATTTTTATGATTTTATGGGTTTTGGGGGATTTTATGGGTTTTAAGATTCTTAGGGGTTTTAGGGGTTTGGTGGTTTTATTGGGTATTAGGGTATTTTTTGAGTTTTCAGGGGTTTTAGGTGTTTATAGAGTTTTATAAAGTTTTAATGGGTTTGAAGGGTTTATGGTGTTTTTAGAGGGTTTAGGTTTTCTATGGGTATTTAGGGTTTTTAAGGTTTTTATGGGTTTCTATGGTCATGGGTTTTTATGGGTTTTTAGGGTTTTTAGAGTTTTAATCATTTTTTAGTGTTTATGGGTTTTAAGTGTTTTTGGGTTTTAAGGTTTTCTTATGTGTTTTCACAATTTTTAAGGGTTTTTACATATTTATTGATTATTATGGTTTTCTAGTATTTTTATGGGTTTTAGGGTTTTAATGTATTTTGAGGGTTTTTTTGTTTTTAGGATTTTTTTAGATTTTTGTGTTTTTATGGGTTTTATATTTTTTTAATGTTTTGAGGTGTTTAAATGGTTTTTAGAGTTTTTAGTGGTCTTTTAGGGGTTTTATGGTTTTTATGGTTTTTTAGAGGTTTCATGGTTTTTAAGGGTGTTTAGGGTTTTTAGGGTATTTTAGGTTTTTAGCATTTTTTTGTTTTTTGGGGTTTTAATTTTTTTTAATCTTATATGGGTTTCTCAAGGTTTTCCAGTGTTTTAGTTTTTTATGTTTTAATGGATATTTCTGGATTTAATGTTTTTTTATATTTTTTATGGATTTTTAGGGTATTTATAGTTTTTAGTGTTTTTATGGGTTTTATTGTTTTTAGGTTTTTTAGGGGTTTATGAGTTTAATGGTTTTATGGTTTTCTTATGATTTTTCAGGTTTTTTATGTTTTTGATAATTTTTAGGGTTATTTATAATTTTAATGGTTTTTGGGATTTTAGTGATTTTGAGAGGTTTTAATGTTTTTTAAGGTTTTTAGGGGTTTTCTAGTTTTTAGGGGTTTTATATGTTTTTTTTAGTTTTTAATGTTTTTAAGGGTAAAAGGATTTTTATGGTTTTTATGAGTTTTGACAGTTTTTATGGGTCTTTAGTGTTTTTAAGGGTTTTGGGGGCTTTATGGATTTTATGGTTTTTAGAGTTTTTAGAGGTTTTTAGGGTTTTTATCATTTTTTTTGTTTTTAAGAGTTTTATTTGTTTGTATGGTTTTAAGGTTTTCTTTGGATTATTTAGGGTTTGTATGGGTTTTTAAACATTTATAGATTTTTTAGGATTTCATATGATCATTTAGGTTTTAGGGTTGTTAGGGTTTTTACAATTTTTTTTTCGTTTTTTTGAGTTTTTTTGGGCTTTTAAGGTTTTTAAAGTTTTTCACATTTTTAGGGGTTTAGATTTTATTTAGAGTATTTAGTGGTTTTAGGGTTTTATGGGGTTATTCATGTTTTTAGTGATTTTCTGGTTTTTAGGGTTTTAGGGTTTTATTGGTTTTTTTAATATCTTTAGATTTTTTAAGGGTTTTAAGTGTTTTTTGGTTTTTATGGTCTTCAGAGGGGCTTTCATGGGTTTCTGGGTTCTGTAAGTTTTAGATTACTTTTATGTATCTATAGTATATTTATTTTTTTGTTAGGTTTTTTTTTGGGATTTTGAGGGTTATTAGGGTTTTTATGTTTTTGGGGGGGTTTTATGTTATTTTTGATGTTTTTGTAGTTTTATATGATTTTTAAGGTTTTTTATAATTTTTAGATATTGAAAGGGTTTTTATAGTTTTTAGTGGGATTTAGGTTTTTATGGGTTTTTAGGTTTTTTAGGGGGTTTAAAGTTTTTATGGTTTATAGGGTCATTTATGAATTTTATGGTTTTCATAATTTTTTGGGTTTTTATGAGTGTTAAGTGTTTTTAGGGTATTAATGTTTTCTAAGGCTTTTCTTAGGGTTTTTAGGTGTTTTTACATTTTTTTAGTAATTTTAAGGACTTTATAATATTTCTATGGTTTTAGGGATTTTAGGGTTTCGTGGGTTTTTAGTGTTTTTTAGGGTTTTACGGTTTTATAATTATTTGTTTTTTATGGTTTTTTGAGTATTTTAGTGGTTTTAATATTATTTAGAGTTTTTTTTTAATTTTATTGGTTTAAAGTGTTTTTATAGTTTTTACTGGTTTATTGTTTTTATGGTTTTTTTATGGTTTGTATGGTCTCTAGACTATTTAATGGTTTTATGTTTTCTTTTGTGTTTTTTGCGTTTATTTTTTATTTTTAGTTGTTTTTTGTGTTTATTGTTTCTATGTTTTTTCTTTGGGGTTTTCATGATATTTAGGGGTTTTAATATTATTTTTGGTGTTTTTAGGCGTCTTTTAGTATTTTAGTGTGTTTTTAGTTTTTTTATTTTAATGGAATTTTTGTGGATTTTGCAGGTTTTAGGGGTTTTTTATTTCATTATTTTATAGGTTTTATTTCTACTACTATAAAACTTCATAACAGTGGGTATAGTCTCCCCACTATACATTTAACAACCCCACTACAATACAAAAACCTCTATCGTATGGGGAGGTGCTTCTCAGGTCTCAAAACCCAACCTTTCTGGCCATGAGAGTGAGTGACAGATCTAGGGATGTTACACAGTTGTATCAGAGTAGCTTGTTTTCTTTTCTCCTTCTTTACAATTTGGGAAACATAGAAATGGGACTATGTTTTTTTAGGACTTGGTAATGATCTTGTTCATAGGATTAGTTAACCCATGTATGGGGGAAAATCGGAGTTCCCATGGATGGGATTGTTGTTTGTATTGTGTTCTTGTAATAGTTGACGTTATTTCACCTTGGGTGATTCACATGTTGTCTGAGGTTATTGTCTGATGATGTCACTATTTCTTGATTTTTGTACTCATGGTCTGGTATGGAATGAGATGAGAATACATGCAATATAATAAGAACATAGGGATATATTTACATGCATTGTTTATTATAGTTGCATATCAATTTTTGCATGTGACATATATTTCTAGTGTAGACAATGATATGTGATATCAATTAGTCCTGATAAATAAAATTATTTGACATGTCATGCTAAAATGCTTCTAATCCATGTTTAGAGACACCATGAGTCAATGGTTCTCTATTTTAGTCACTATCTATTGTTGATCTAGTTTCTAGATAGTCATCAAATGTGTTATTTTTATTATAGAGAAATTTCCTCCTTGTCATATTAGACTTAAGTATTAAGAGAGTGGAAATTATCATTCTCCTAACACAACAGAACTAGAGATTCTTGTAGTTATTGAGGATTAGATAGATTTTCAGCTTCAAAACAACTACCCAAGGGCCATGCGATATATTTATTGGGAGAATTTTTTTACTGTTACTCCAATGATTGTGATGAAAAGAGAGTTTCAACTGTAGCATCCATCAATGTTTAATGGGGAGGTAAGACCTCGGGAAACCTAGTTCTAGATCGGGTCAATCCAGACAATCTTCAATTATATCGATACATTTGCATACATAATGGTGAATATTTTTGTATATATATATTTTTTATAGAGATGTTAAGAATTTGTGGGATATTCTAGAGGAGGAAGGGTATGTAAGATTATCTATCTTGTAAGATATTATAGATGAAATTGTAAATCTATTTCTATTAGGAGATGTCGAGGGATAAAAAAATCACATGAGTTCATGCATCTGACGTGGGAGGGCATGTAAGTACTGGACAATTCTTGATATTTTACCTACCTACGGTGTTTTACTCCATCTTTGGTAGTTGATGAAATCTCATTATAGATAAGTTCTCCGGAAGGTATTCTCTATGATATTAGGTTGTAGGTAAAAAAAATTATCTTGAGATTCTTTTAGGATGTGATGAACTAAGAACTCATCACACAAGGGATTTGGAGATAAGATTTTAGCAGTATCTTGGATGTTTTAACTGGGTGATCTGGGAACTCTTCTGCGAGTGGAAATAATCTCTAATATAAAATTTTCCTCCGAGATAGTAGTGGTAAGAGTAGTCAGGGTAGTGGATAACCATATCTAGGTTTTTTTTCCATTACATTTCTATTGTTGTGGAATATTTGTCCATAATTTCCTATAGTTTCCTTACCTCAAAGTCGAGTGTTTTATTTGGGGCATTTAGGTTTATCTTAAAATTTTCTATGGGATCTTTCTAGAGTAGATCAGTGGAAGGGGATTAGGATAGGCACTTGAGTTGGTAAGGGTCTTAGATACCACTCAGTAGGCTGGTAAATGTAGTTCTACTATCTATTTAGGCCAAGGAAGGGGACATAGTATCCTAGTGTACGAGAAGTAGTACCATACAAGGGAAATATCTTAGGTTTGTAAAACTAGATCCCAGGGAAGAGAGATAAGTCAGCAAAACATTATGTAGACTACTACTATTATTGTGTATGTAGGACTGTCTCCCATCAGATGTACAATTCTAAAATCATCTACATTATCTTAAGTTTTTTTGACATAGGAGCATCACATTATTTTCTATAATATTTTTTTTAAATATTTTGTGGCTGTATTTTTAAATCATAGATGGTTATATGACCATTGACACACTTTTGGGAGTGTGATAAGAAAATATCAAATGTTGCAAGTCGTATTCTATTGTCATTGGTGGTTACCATTTATTTTGGAAACCATTTGGGTGTTAAGTGATAGGCTTCAACTTGATTCATGGTATGGATTGGTTAGTTCTATACTAGGCTCATATAAACTATTAGAGGAGAATATTTACCTTTCTATATTTAGAAGGATTTTTTTATATTCACCAAGTTTGGTGGAAACATCAGGCTGATAATGCATGAACGATTTAGTGCAGATTAGATTGTCTCATGGATCAGATAGCCAATATTTCTCTAGATTATAGTTTAATGTAGAAGGATTATTTTATTCTATTATTATAACATTCAAAGGATATTTTCCTGGCTGAGTTCTAAAACATACCTCCTGAGCAAGAGATTGAGTTCATGATTGAGTTTGTACCAGAAGAAAATCCAGTTTCATTCCATCCTTATAGAATGGAACCACTATAGATTCATGAGTTGAAAGTTCAATTGGAATATCTAAAATATAAAGGATTCATATGTCCTAGTTCTTCTCCTTGTATTTCTCTAGTTCTCTTTTCCAATAAGGCTGATTGGTCATTACATGTTTGTGTGGATTATCTAAGGTTGGACCATATGAAAGTCAAGAACCGGTATCCACTTCTATGCATTGATGATATTTTCGATCAGTTTAGAGGTTTAAAGGTCTTATCCAAGATTGATTTTTGATTGGGTTACCACTAGTTAAGGGTGATACTATCATAAATACCTCATATTAATTTTAGGATTAAGTATGGATTGTAGGAATTCTTAGTGATTCCGTTTGGGTTGACTAACACACCTGTAGAATTCATGGAGTTAATGAATAGGATATTTCATCCTTTTCTAGACCAGTATGTGGTGGTTTTTGAATACAATATCTTAGTTTACTCCCATTAAAAAGGAAATGATTCCAAACATCTCAACATCATCCTGAGTATATTGAGAAAGCATCAAATTTATTCCAAGCTAACCAAATGTAGTTTCTATATTAAAAAGGTGAACTTATTTGGCCATGTCATCTTAGTGGATGGAGTGTCAGTGGACCTGGGGAATGTCACAACAATTTAATGATGATAAAATCTATAGAACATCTTCAATATTTGATGATTTCTAGGTTTAGAAAGTTATTATTGGTGCTTTATCAAGTATTTCTCCAATTTGAAAGTACCAATGTCTGGGCTGACCAATAAAAAGGTGAATTTTGTTTGGTTTGATTTTTTAAAGAGATATTTTCTGGAGTTTAATGGTTGTCAAAACTCAACACCTATCCTCACCTTACATTGGTCAGGAAAATCATATATCGTGTACTATGACACATCCAGAGTTAAACATGGAGAATTCCTAATGTAGGTTTATGGAGTGGTTTCATGTGGATCCTAGAAGCAATGACCGCATTAGAAGGATTACCCTACTCAACATCTAGATTTAGAAATAGTGGTACATTCCCTAAGATATTGGGGACACTATATCATGGGTGAGAGGTTTGTGATATACATGAACCCATAGACACTCAGTTACATATTTTCTCAGCGATCCATGAACATTCGGCGGAGGAAGTGGGTCGAGTATCTATAGTCTTTCAAAAATTGGATTATACATCAAGAAAGGAAAAATTCATTGTATATTACTTGAGCCGAAAGACACAAAAAGAGGTAGTACAAGAATCTTTTGATGAGTAGTGGATAATGTTCCACTTTCCATAAATGTATCTAGATGTTCAGGCATCTTAGGGATGGGTATATTTGACTTCAACAAATATTATACATTTTATTTTGTACCAGATTAAGACTGACTATTTTTATAATTCAGAGGGGTCAGTTCTGATAGAGAAGTTATATGGTTGTTAGAAACCATCAGGATGGTCTCTTGGTAGTGGAAACTATCTTCTTTTTTAGGGATGAGTATGGTTACCTACGGTCTTACATGATGAGCTGATGAGGGAGTCTCATGCTTCTAAATAGGCAGTGAATCCTTGTTTAACAAAGATGTATTGTGATCTCTATAGAAAATACTGGTGTTTGGGAATGAATATGTATGTGGAAATATTCATTGATAGATTCTTCAATTTTTAGCAGGTGAAATCTGAGAATCAAAGTCCAGCCAGGCTATTGTAGCCTTTTCCCATTTATGAGTGTAAATGGGATGAAGTCACAGTAGTGTTTTTGATAGGATTGCCCAGGAAAACATGAAATAATGAAACTTTATGGGTGATTTTGGATCAACTGAATAAGGTAAACCACTTATTTCCTATTAGGGAAATGTTCACAGTTAATGATATGGACAGTATTTACATGTGTGAGGTGGTTTGGTTTCATGGTGTTCCATGGAGAATCATTTAAGATATAGATCCTCATTTCACATAACATTTTTGGAAAGTTCATTAAGAGGCTATATAATCATGGGTTTTTACCATATCCGACCATCGATAGACTTATAGTCAATCTAAGTGGACTCTTCAGGTCAGGGAGGATATTTGATAATCCAAGGTTTTGTTTTTTGGTTGTTCATGGGAGAAACATATGGAACTCTTGGAGTTTTCATATAATAATAGATTAAAGGTAACGATTAAAATGGAACCATCAGAGGCTTTGTATGGAAGGGTGTTCCATTATCCTTTTCTCTAGTTGGAGGTAGGTGAGTCAGCACTTGTTGGGCCTATTCTAATCTAAGAGACATCAAAAATGGATTAGTTTATTAGAGAATGGTCAGTGACTATATATAGTAATCAAAAATATTATGCTAACCATCTAAGATAACCTTTATAATTTGAGGTTGGTATTCATATTTTCCTTTTGAGTGTTTCCTAGGTTGGGGTAATTTCATATTAGGAAATATGGAAATATAACGCCCGAGTTTGTTTGTTCATTTTATATAGTTGCAAGGGTCGGTCTAGTGGTGTATCATTTTTCGCTTCCATAGTTCTAATGTTCCATGCAAGATGTGTTCCATGTGTTGTAGCTATGTATATATCATTCAGACCCTTTCCAGGTGATACATGTAGATGATTTCAAGATTTGTGTTGATTATTCATTAGATGATCATTCGATATGGGTTGTGGATCATAGTGAGAAATATCATTGGGGATGGACTATACCATTGGTTTGAGTGTAGTGGAAGCATGGGAAAGTCCAGGAGGAGGCCTAGGATAGAGAGTTTTATATCCGAATATAGTGGCCATAATTATTTTCTAAGGCCACATAGTGATTCTAAGAGAAGATCAAGGATGGGATGTTATATAGTGGGGAGGTTATAAGATCCCATCTTTTTTAAGTATGTCTCACTTTGAGTTTTTCATTAACTTTTTGTCCAGTTAAGTGTTTCCTCATCATTAATACAAACATGGGAACACAGGAGAGGATTCATGTGGAGAGATGTATTGAGGAAAATTAGATAATTTTCAATGATGTATTTTTATCGAAATTAATGATTTTCAGGTATAATTGGATTAAGTGTTTCATGGGTTCTTAGTATGTTAACAAGCATTAAATGGGGTTTAGGGTATTTAAAGGGAAAATGGGCTGAAAAAAATCTGCAAAACATTTACAAGTCATGTAAATTGATTATGCATCATGTAATGTTTGTGTGTTTTAATAATAATCTGAGGTGATGGGTTTTCAGTGTCCCTATTAAAAGGATTTACATGACGTGTAACTACATTACATGTCATGTAATTCACTGACCGGCTATTTAAATGTATTTTATGTAGTTTATTTTTTATTTTCTCTCTCTTCAACCTTCTCCCCTTGACCCTAGGGCATCTTCCTGACAAATTTTGAGTTCCAACCTTCCTTTTAGATGTCCTGATAAGGCCTTCAATCCCTGGTAAGTGGATTTGGTCCAGTTTCTTACTTCTCTTCCCTGTTTCTCAAACCATTACAGTGTAAAACCTTGACCATGTGCATTGTTAGTTTTGATTTTGATGACTTTTGGTCATGGATTCTCTTTACGATCATCCCCACCTTCTTCCTCAGGGAATTTTCCATTGGAATCATTTTTGGATCATCAATTAACGACATGGGGTCAAAATATTAACCCTATAGTTTAATAATTTCCATGTTAATGATATATTGTGATTTCATCAATGAAACACGCACTTGGATCAATTAAATAATTAATGGGATTATTTCCTAAAGTCATTTTATTTCAATTAGATTTTTACATGGATTATGGTTCCCTTTTGGGTGAGAAAACTAGGAAAATAATTGAATTGGATAATTGCTGAAAGTGTGTTTAGCATGACATGATAACTTAGGTGATTTGTTGATATAGAATCCCTGGGTTTTAGCTTATTTTATATTGTTATAACTGTTAGTCAAATTTGATTTAACTGAAAGTGGTATATAATAGAGAAATTGTAATTCAAATAATTAACCATTGATATTTATGATGTGATATTGGGATATCTACTCTCTATGACAAGACTTCTGTTCCATGATAAAATTATTATATATTGGGATTCCCCTAGAACATGCATACTTATATTTTATAATGCTAATATTGAGTAAGATCGACCTAGTCCTATTCGGTAATTTTTATAGAGAGTGGGATCTACCATTTCCCATGTTGTAATTCTTATTGGGATTTGAACTAGATGTTTTATTTTTTATAGGGATTTTACCCATATAATTTTTACTATATCAAGATTATATGGTGTTAGTTTTCATGTTCGTAATATTTTCTAAGAGATTTCAGGCATAGTGATACGGCAGGTAATTTTACCTTAATTATATGGTTGTGGTTGGAATGGTTATAATACATTCTTAGGGATATTAGGAAACCAAGATGAACCAAGTTGTTGTTTTATTTTAATAATTTTTAAATTAATTAATACACATGTGATCACTTTATTTAATACATTTTTTATTAGACTAGTCAGTTTAGTCATTGTGGTGTCGACCTAAAGATTTATACTCACACCCTATTCAAGAAAACATTTGGTACCCAATTAGATTACATGTAAATAGGGTTGGACAAGGTAAAATGTTGTTATTGTTGATTGTTGATTTCTATATGGGTTGGAGTTCAGAGGTGGGACCAACATGTGGTTCAGGGTAAGGGACATTTGAGACATTATTTGTGACTGTTAGTCTTTTACTTGTATTTCCTATAGTATAACATTTAATTACATTCCATCATGTAATCATATTTTTCCTTTATTATTCCTTATAGTATTCAGTTGGATCTTATTTTTGTTTTCCTCTATTCCTATACTTTGATTTATTTATTTAATATGGCTTATTTATACTTCTATGACACTTCATACCATGGGTTATAATCTTCCCACTATACATTTCACACCACTACTGCTAGACGATAGACTCTGGCATATGGGGAGGCACACCAAAGGTCTCATAACCAATATATATTGAACATGTGAGAGAGTTATGGATAAGGGGTTCATTATAAGTATTTATGGGTTTTTGGGGGTTTTACGGATTTTAGTTACTTTTATGGTTTTTTGGGGTATTATGTGAATTTAGGTTTTTTTGTTTTCATAGGGGTTTTCAAGGTTTTTAGGGTTTTTAATATTCTAGGTATTTTTTGGGATTTTTCAAATTATTATGGGTTTTAGGGTTTTTTGGGATTTTGATGGGGTTTAGGGGTATTAGGTGTTTTTAGGGTTTTTGTGTTTTTATGGTTTTTTAGTTGTATAAGTGTTTTCATGTTTTAATAGGTTTTATAGTTGTTTTTAAGGGTTGTATGGGTCTTTTAATTTTTTTTGGGATTATTGGGATTTATATAGATTTTTATGGATATTAGGGTTTGGAGAGTTTTTATGGTTTTTAGGGTTTTTAGGGATTTTTTGAATTTTTTGAGGTTTAAAGGGTTTAAATATTTTTTTTTACATTTTTAGGGGTTTAGAAGGTTCTTATATATTTTAATATTTTTATAGGTTTTAGGGTTTTAAAGTTTTTTTAGGGTTTTTAGAATTTTTTACGTTTTTAGGGAATTTATTTCTTTTTAAGGTTTTCTTATGGTTTCTAATGTTTTTATGGTCTTTTCATTTTATGGGGTTTTAGGTATTTTTTATGATTTTTATAGTTTTTAGGGTTTTTAGATATGTAGGGGAAATTTAGGTTTTTTTAGGTTTTTTGGGGTCTTTTGGGCTTTATAGGGTTTTAGTGTTTTTTTTTGAGTTTTTAGGATTTTAAATGTTTTTAGATTTTTTTAACATTTATAGGGGTTTCAAGGTTTTTTATATTATTAGTGTGTTTTTTCGGATTTTAATGGATTTATGGGGGTTGAAAATCTTTTAGGGGTCTTTATGGTTTTTTAAGCATTTTTAGGAATTTTTATGGTTTTTTCCCTTTTTAGGTTTTTATGGGGTTGAATTTTTTTTTGTTTTTATGTTTTTCATTTGGTTTTTACGGTTTTTAGGGATTTTTAGGGTTTTAGGGTTTTTTTAGCATTTTTCAATTTTTTGGGGTTTTTTGTGTTTTTAGGGATTTAAGGATTTCTTAAGGTTTTTAGGGATTTTATTGTTTTTTACGTTGTTGGATATTTCTCGTTTTTTAGTCTTTTTGTTTTTCAAGGTTTTAGGGTTTATAGGTATTTTTAGGTTTTTGGGTTTTTATGGTTTTTTCAGGTTTTTAGTACACTATTTTGAGTTTTTTTTTGAGTTTATAAGGTTTTTTAATATTTTTAACATTTTTAGGGATTTAAAGAGTATTTTTATATTTTATTAGTTTTATTATTTTTATGGGGTTTATGGTTTTCATGATTTATGGGTTTTAATGGTTTTTAGAGATTTATGTTTTTTTGGGTTTTTACGGTATTAATGTTTTTTAGGTTTTATATCAGTTTTAAGTGTGTTATGGTTTTTTAATGATTTCCTTATGTATTTTTAGGTTTTTATAGATTTTAGTTTATAAGTATTTTTAGGGATTTATTTTCTATTTTTATGGGTTTTAGGGATTTTAGTGGTTTTTAGGGTTTTTAGGGTTTTAGGCTTTTTAGGCTTTTTTCTTGTTTTTATGGGGTTTTTGTTTTGTTTGTTTTTTTGAGTCCTTTGGGTTTTTACGGTCTTTAAAGGTTTTAAAACATTATGGGTTTAAAGGGGTATTTATAGTTTTAGTGTGTTTTTAGGGTTCTTATGTGTTTTTAGGGGTTTTAATGTTTTTATGGGGTTTTATGGTTTTTAGGACATTTAGTGTCTTTTACGCTATTTAACATTTTTATGTTTTTAGGGGTTATAAGTGTTTCTATTTTTTAAATTTTTCATTGGTTTTTTCATATTTTTTAGGTTTTTTACATTTTTAGGGATTTTTAGGGGATTTTTATGGTTTTTGGATTTTTATGGATTTTTAGGGTTTTAGGGGTGTTATGGTTTTTTAGGATTTTTACTATTTTTAGTATTTGTATGTTTAAATGGGTTTTAGGTGTTTTAATTTTTTTTATTGTTTTCATAGGAGTTTTTAGGGTTTTTTTAATTTTTTTGGGTTTTTTATGATTTTTATAGTTTTTTGGGGTTTTATTGTTTTTGAGGGGTTTTAGTGTTTTAGGGGGGTTTTCTGGGTTTTCTGGGTTTTTAGGGGTTTTTGGGTTTTTAACGTTTTGAGGATTTTTATAGGGTTTTAACGTTTTTATGGGTTCAAAGGTTATTTAATAATTTTAGTAGTTCTTAGGGTTTTATGTTTTTAGGTGTTTTAATGGTTTTAGGTGCTTTTATGGTTTTTAGGATATTAAAATTTTTAGGGTTTTTTGGGGTTTTAGAATTTTTTTAGGTTTTTAGCGGTTTTAATATTGTTTATGTTCTTGATGTTTTATTTAGTATTTTCAGGGTTTTTATGTGTTTTTATATTTCTTGTGATATTTTGGGATTTTACATTTTGTATGATTTTCTTGGGTTTTTATGGTTTTTATGATTTTTATGATTTTATGGGTTTTTAGGGGTTTTGTTTGAGTTTTTAGTGATTTTTAATGTTCTTTATATCTTTTTACTTTTTGGGGTTTAAAGGGTTTTTATAGTTTATAGTATTTTTTATGTTTTTATGGGTTTTTGGGTTTTTAGGGGTTTTTAGGGGTTTTTATGGTTTTTAGGGGGATTTATGGTTTTTATGGTTTTTAGGGTCTTTTATCAGTTATAAAGTTTATTACTTTTGGGGGGGCATTATGTGTTTTTTATTTTTTTAAGGTTTTGTTAGTGGTTTTTAAAGATTTTAGGGTTCTTTGTGTTTTTATTTATTTAAGATATTTTTATGTTCATTGTAGACTTTAAGGGATTTTGTGGGTTTTAGGGTTTTTAGAAATTTTTATGTTTTTCATGATTTTATGTGTTTTTATGTTTTTAAGGGTTTCTTTGGGGTTTTTAGTGTTTTAATGGTTTTTTATGTATTTAGTGGATTTTAGGGATTTATAAGATTATTTATGAGTTTTTAGGGATTTTGGGGTTTTGAGGGGTTTTATGGGCTTTTAGGGTTTTTATGTTTTTTTGGGTTTTGGTGTTTTTTTGAGTGTTTATGGTTTTTATGGTTTTTAGATATTTTAAAATTTTTTGGGGGTTAAAAAGAATTTAGTGTTTATACCGGTTTATAGGGTCCCTATGGGGTTTTAGGGGTTGTATGGTTTTTAACACTATTTATGATTGTAGGGTTTTTAAGGTTTTTAGTTTTTTTTTATATTTTTAGGGGTTTGAAGTGTTTTTTGGGTTTTTCGCTTTCTTAGGGGTTTTTAGGTTCTTAGGTGTTTTTACATTTTTATGGTTTTCTTGGTATTTTTTAGTATTTTTATGGGTTTTTTTGAATTTTTTGGGTTTTTTGGGATTTAGTGCAGTTTTTGAGTTTTTAGTGTTTTTTGGGTTTTTATGGTTTTTTGGGTTTTATGTGTTTTTTGGGGTTTTAATATTTTGTAATGTTTTTAGTGGTTTAAAGGGGGTTTTCATGTTTTTTGTGGATTTTAGGGTTTTTATGGGGTATTTAATGATTTTGAGGGGTTTTTAGGATTTTTAAGTGTTTTAGGGTTTTTTCGGATCTTTTAAAGCTGTAAGAATTTTTAGGTTTTTAGGTATTTTTATTATTTTTTGGTTTAATGGTTTCTGTTATGGTTTTTAAACTTTTAGTGGATTTTTAGGGATTTTTTAGGATTTTTATGGTTTTTAGGGACTGTGTGGGTTTTTAGGGTTTTTAGGGTTTTAAACGTTTTTTTATTTTTAAGGGATTTAAGTGTTTTTTGGATTTTAATGATTTTAGGTTTTGGGGGTTTTACGTTTTGGGGATTTTTATTGGTTTAATGGATTTTAAGGGTTTTATGGATTTTTAGGGTCTTTATGGTTTGTAATGTTTTTAGGGGTTTTATGGGTTTTTAGGGTTTTAATTTTTTTTAGTGTTTTTAATATGGTTTGGAGTTTCAAGGGTTTTTATAATTTTTGGGGTTTTTAAGGATTTTATGGATATTAAGGTTTTTTAACGGTTTAGTATTTTTATGTTTTTTAGTGTTGTTAAGGGTTTTATTATTTTTAAAGGTTTTAGCATGTTTTGGTATTTTAAGTGTATTTAGGTTCTTAAGGTTTTCTTTGGGTTTTTTTATTTTATAGTTTTTTATATTTTTAGGGATTGTTTGATTTTTTAGGATTTTTATGTTTTTAGGGTTTTTAGAATTTTTACGGTTTAGGGGTTTTTAGGATATTTATGTTTTTTGGGTTATTTTAGAGTTTTTTTGAGTTTTTAGTGGGATTCAATGTTTTTATGGATTCTTAGGGTTTTTACGGTTGTAAGTGTTTTTATGATTTTTAGGGTTTATTATGGTTGTAAGGGTTTTTAGCATTTTTTAGGTTTTTAAGGGGTTTAGGTGTTTTTTATGTTTTAAGGTTTTATTAGGTATTATTGGGGTTTTGGGGGGTTTTGATTTTTTTTAGTATTTTTTGGAATTTTTTAGGATTTTTTATGTGGTTTTTGGGATTTTGAGGGATTTTAGGGGTTTTTGGGGATTTATCATTTCTCTGGTTTTTAGGGTTTTTGGGTTCTTTATGGGTTTTAAGTTTTTTAGGGTTCTCTAATATTTTGAGGGGCTTAGAGGGGTTTTAGATTTTTTAGTGGGGTTTTAATAGTTTTATTTTTTTTAGTCTTCTTAAGGGTTTTAAGGATTTTTTAGGTTATTTAGAGGTTTAGTGTTTTAGGTTTTTAAGGGTTTCTTATGGTATTTTAGGGTTTTTTAAGTTTTTAATGGTTTTTAGGGATTTTGAGGGGTTTTTGGGTTTTTAGGGGTTTTATTGTTTTGGGGGTTTTAGGATTTTTTTTACTTTTTCAATTTATACTGTTTTTTAGATTTTTTTAAGGTTTTTTAGATTTAAACGTTTTTTATTTAGGTTTAAAGGGTTTTTATAGTTTTTACTGGGTTTTATTTATTTTATGGGTTTTTATGGTTTTTAAGTTTTTTGGGGATTAATGGTTCTTACTGTTTTTAGTGGTTTTTAGGTTTGTTATGTTTTTAGTGGTTTAAGTGTTTTTAGTTTTTTGAGGTTTTCTTTGGTCCTTTCAGGGTTTTTTGGGGTTTTTTATTTTTTTATGGATTTATAGTGATTTTAAGGATTTTTATGGATTTTATTTTTATTTGTTATTTTGAGGGGTTTTAGGGTTTTTATGGTTTTTATGCCTTTTATGATTTTTACCCTTTTTTTGTTTTTTAGAAGT
This sequence comes from Viscum album, assembly GCA_963277665.1. Lineage (NCBI taxonomy): Eukaryota > Viridiplantae > Streptophyta > Magnoliopsida > Santalales > Viscaceae > Viscum > Viscum album. The sequence goes on from OY728127.1 coordinate 1,961,399,042, forward strand.
TTTAGGGTTTTTAGGTTTTAATGGTTTTCCTAGGGTTTAATGAGTATCATTTAACTCATGGGAATTGAGGGTTTGAAGGCATACTTGATAAGGAGGGAAGAATGTGCATGATTGCACAAGATCTGTTCTGAGGGGTTGGTGCCCCAATGAAAAGGGAGAAGACCAACAGAATAAAGGAGGCCTTAAATGGGTAAACCATGTAATTCTAGGGGGGAGTCCCAATACAATTTATTGGGAGAAACATCCAGGTATATATTTTCATTAATTAAGGATTAAACATGCTTTTAATGACTCATTCCATGGTGTGGTACGAATTTCAATCCCACCCCACCATGGAATCTTCAATGTGAAAAGTGGTGGGATAGTTGTATCCTCATTCCAAAAGAATGTACTACTTTTCCCTTAAAGTCATGGACATTTTCCAAAATTGTAATAAGTATCATTTAGGCTTCTTGAATTTTGGAAAATAGGTCTTAGACTTTTGTCTCACTTTTATTTATAAATATCCATCCCCTTGTACTCTTAGAACATCATAAATAAAGGTAATGTTGTTATGGTGAGTTTTTTCTTGAAACCTTTGTATTCTTGGTTAGTTACTAAATTATCAATGAATTAGTTATACTTTGTGCCATCTTTTTTATAGAGTCCTTAGAGACAAGTTATCTTTAGGTTCTACAATGGAAAACTCTCTCATTGCTTCCTTATTTTAACCATTTATAACCTTTCTCACTTATTTTCTTATAGAGATCTAGGTTCTCAACATGTGAACTAAGAAAAATGAAAGATAATCCTAAGAAAATTCCTAGGAGTTCTTGGATCGCATATAATTTTGTATCAGAGCCCAATTTCATGAAACCAGGTTCATTATTTTTTTATCCCTTCTTATATCTTTATTTCTCTTTGAATCGTGATGACATCAATTTTGGTACATTTTTTTTCTTCACCGACACACATCATTTTATCGTCATTTTTGACATACTATATATCAACCCTATATTTTATATTCTCATATTTCTTATCCTTCCAGAATAATTGAAATAAAAATTATAAATCATGGGATTTATGGTGTCCAAATTTTGTGATGAATTATGAAACTTTAAAAAAACACATGAAGAACCCCATTTTTCGAAACTTGATCATTTATTTTTTTTATTTTAACTGTATAAAATTTTTGGGGTATGTCTTGGGAGTTTTGGAGTATAATTGACATATTGTTTAGGATTTTATTGATGGGTGCGGTTTGAGCACGGTTAGTGGAAACCGTTAAATACATCCAAGAAACGATGAAACTGAAATAGTGGACATTAGGGAGGTGCATGTTTAGGAACATGGGTTTTCCAAACTATGAAAATTCATAGTAGAAAACGTGAAATGTTTTATAGTGAGGCATAACATGGTTGGAACATGATTTTTCTAACCATGTGAGCCAACAGTGTGAGGTGTTTCTGGAGGAAGTGTCTCATACCTGTTTGGCGCACAATTTTCCTAACCCGACACCCTACCCGTGAAAATTTTAAAATTAGATCCAAATATTGTGGATCTAATAATATTTACATCTTAAGACACTTAATTTTTTTCTAAATATTTCATAACATGAATTCCATATGCTCCTAAGGTGGTAGAGATAATTACTTTTGATCTGAAAATGATCCATAGGAAAATCCAAATGCGTTGGAGTCCCAGATTCGTCTGTATGTGCTCATTCTTCATAATTTTAATTACATTTCTTCTCTTACCATCTTTTTGATTCACAAATATAGTTTCATGGGGATTGATCCATGTTTTCGGATATTAATATTTATATGTTAAGATTTGTTTGATTGAAGGAAATGAGATTATGCAGGAATCTTGATGATTTATGCTAGTTTGTTATAGTTGTTATGTCATTCTTCATTTTCACCTATTTTTTAGAGGTTGGTGAATTATCTCTGAAATTATATGGATTATAAATTGATTTATTTATTTTAAAATGATTTAATTTTCTTTAAATTTTAGTGAAAATCATGGTGTGATTTCATGGAATTCTCGTTTGATTTATGGTTTGGAAGTCATGGGAACTGGTTGGATTTTTGGAAAATTGTTGTTTATAAATTTAAAATGGTGATTTTAAAATTATGGTTAGTTCATACAAGTAATTTATATTTTTAAATGTTTTTATTTTTATTTTTTGATTTGATTTGAGAATATTGGTTCATAATGAGTTTAATGGTATGGATAATGGCTTTGAAGCACAACTATCAAAGGGACGAAGCATGGATTTGAAGTTCCACTATCAATGTTAACACCTTTCTTGTGCTTGTGATTTGGTTTAGGATTTGTGTGTAAATGGAAATGTTTTTGAAAAATCATAAATTGAAGAATGGTTAAAAAATTTATGTGTCTTGAAAACTGATTGTGTTATTTGTTGATGTATTCCTTGAAAAAAATTGGTTTGAAGGCATGTTTAACTATTTTCCATGGAAAACTATTTTTCTGTGATATAAACTTCTTTAATTAGTTTTAAAACTATTTTATATAAATGTTCTAACATGTTCAATCCTAGTGACATGATTTTTGAAGTCATTTTTGAAATCATACTGAGTTTTATACTAACCCCCAACATGGGAACTGTGGTGAATTTGTAGATGTTATATATCTAGACACATGTATTGGAATGGTATACTAGTTCTTTAGTGATTATTTTTGATACCATGGGTTGGGCATGTGTATTTAGAGATTAAATAAGATTGGGAGTTATTTTTGGTGTCCTATATGTCTTTTAGTTTTGTTATCATTTGGTTCAATTGGTTAGGTTACATTGATTCCACTTGTACATTGATATTGTCTTTTGGTTTAGTCTTGTAATGGATTAAATTTTGGTACTCAAGAATAATTAAGATGTTTGGTTGTTGTGGTTATCATTAGTTTGGTCATTTTATTTTAATTTGTAAAATCTTCCACCAACTACTTATGAGGTCCTTGGAATTAATTTCTATCCTTTGGTGTCTTTGGGTTGCCTCCTAGGACCTAATAGCTCCCCTATAACTTCTCAAGACAATGAGGAGGGGTTGGATGTTATAAATGGTATTATCTTGTTTGGTATTTGACATTGAAATTTTATTGGTCTATCTTTTGGCACGGTAGTAAGGAGATAGGATTTTCAGAACATTAAATTTAAATCATAAGCATCCAGAGCTAACCTCTTTATGTTGAAACTCATGTTACCAAGGATTTGGGTAATGGAGTGTTTTGATATACTTCTAGGAGTTGGAACCTCATCGTCATGGGTTTAGCCAATGATAATATGATGACAATCATTGATAGAAATGACTTCCCATAAAGTGTACATAATTCATTTTGAGTAATGATTTATTATTTGGTGAAAAGTGATAATTTTTTCAAATAGTTTAAAATGGTTTTCTTTTAAAAATCATGGTGTAATTTTTAAAATTGGTTTGAAAGTGGAAATTGTTAAATTTTGTAAAGCCTTATTGTGATATGTGTGAAGTGGTAAATTTGATATTTCTAGGCCTTCAGCTGCAAGATATTGTGACTAAATGGATTTTTATTTTGGTTATAGAGAATGGAGTCAGGTATAAACTATATAAACCAACCAAAAGAGGTTTCTAAGAATGTGGTTTCACCTGAGTCATGGGAAAACCAGTAGTTGGTTCAGTGTATTGTCCAAGAATTTTAGACAATAGATAAAGGGAATAGTAACAACGAACCAAGGAAATTAGATCATTCAATTAAATTCCAAAACCATAATTCACCCATATTTAGGGGTGATTGAAAAATAGAAAAATTAGAAGTGTGACTTAATAGGACAAATCGAAGATTCAATTTAGCTGGAACACCAACTGAGGTAAATATGAAATTGGTAATGTATATACTAGAAGATCATGAATTATGGTTGTGTGATTTATTAGTTTAGGATAAATTTAATCAAGAAATGATGTTAGAATATTTTGATTTTTTTTTAAAATAATTATATCCTCATACTTTCTATATTGAAAGAAAAATAGACATATTCAGTTTAAATAAAAAAAACCACATAGTGATGGTGTATGTGGATAAATTTATTAATTTAGTCTGATTTTAAACCAATGTTGTTCTAAGTGATTCCTTGAAGGAATTTATTTTTGAGTCAAGGTTAATCCTAGAGTTTCTCAAAAATATTATTTTTCTTTTAATATCATATTTTTCAGAGATGGTCAATAGAGAAACCATAGTCGAAAGCGATTTCTCAGAAAATACAGTTAGATAAAGCATTTCAATACCTATGGGAACTAGTGGGAACTCTAATTTTGGGAATAAGAGGAAGAGGGACACCTATTTACAAGTTGGTGGTATGACTCAAAATTATATGGTGGGATTGGTGAATCTTCCTCCTAAACCAATGGGTACACCCTATTATTTTCAATGTGGTTCCATCGATCACATAAAGAGAGATTTTACAACACCCCTAGATCATGTACAATTAAAATAATATGAGACATATATAGCATTATTTTCATAGTAATCTAAGGTTAGGTTCTAGGGACACATCTTGTGCTTCTCAGGCATCATATTCTTAGATGGGATTAATGAAGCATAATAGATATTATAAACAAACACAAGAAAGACAAGATGATTATAGGAATACCATGACTCCTCAACCAGGGAAATATCAGCATGGTAACAAATAGAAAATCACAATGAGTAAGAAATGTTATGGATCTTATCAATTGATCATGATTGATAAATCACTCACTTAAATGGTGATATTTATGATTCTTTTTAATTATACCCTTATACATAATTTTCTTTATATGGGTATGTCACATTTGTTTATTTTTTCTCGTTATTTTGATCCCTTGGCTTTTCATGTTGAGAAAATACCCTATATTTTAAAACTTAAAACTCCTCATGGAAAATATTATTGTTGATACTTTGTGATAAAATCATATTTTATGATTATCAATGTTGGTGAATTGATTTTGGACTTTTATATTCTTGAGAAGGATGTCTGAATTAATTTTGGGTATGGATTGGTTAAAAATGTTCAAAGCTCACACTGACTATTATACCTGAAGGATTATTATTAAAAATGATGATGGCACCAAGAATATATTTAGAGGAAATTAGAATTTAAAGGAAAATAGAGGAGGATTTTTGGCACCATCAGTTGAAACTATCTCTTACCAATTAGCATACTTGACCTTGGAATCTATGGATGAGATTGAGGAAAGAAATTTTCCAACATTCTTTTATCAGTTTCCTGATGTTTTTATCAATAATTTCCTAGGGTTTTCACCCACTAAATAATTAGAGTTTATGATTGATCACTTAACAAAAACCAATCCAATTTCACTTTTTTATTATGATATGTAACCATAAAAATTATGGGAATTGAAATACCAGTTGGTAGAGTTGGAAAGAAAAGGGTCCATTTTGATTGGTATGTCTTTATGGGAAACACTGGTTATTTTTGTGAAAAATGTCGATGTAACTCTTATACATATTGTGGATTATCATAAACATAATCAAGTTATGAAAATAATCAATATCCTCTTTCGCACATTTATGACCTTTTGCTCAATTATGGGAAGCCCAATGTTTCTTTAAAATTAAGTTGTGGTCAAGATATCACTAATTTCGGGTTTGAAAGGTGGATATTCAAAAATAGATTTAACTAGTATATATGTTAATCACCAATATATAGTTATTTATTTCAGTATTACAAGTGCATTTGTTTTCTTTATTACATTGATGAAACAAATATTTCAATGATATGTAGATTATTTTGTGGTGGTATTTTTTGATTACATACTGGTGTATTCTATGAAAAAGGATTATCATGAGAAACATTTGGAAATAGTGTTGGTTATCTTATGGGATTATCATATGTATGAAGAAATTAAAAGTGTGATTTTTTATACAAAATCGATGTTTCCTTGGACATGTTACCACTGAAAATGGTCTTTGAATGTATCTAGAAAAGATATAGGATATGATATCTTCGTAACCGCCAAAGAATGTCTCTGTGATATCCAATTCCCTTAGCCTGGATAGTTAGTACAAATATCCTTTTCATGAATTCTCATAACCAGCTTCACAAATGAAAACATTGACATGGAAAAGTGTTCCATTCCAATGGAACGATCAATGTAAAATGTATTTTCAAGTGGATAATGTTATCTTTACATTAGCACTGTTATTGATAATTATTCAATGAGAACAAGGATATATGGTGTATTATGATTCTTCGATATCTGGATTGGGGTGTGTTCTCATGTAGAGAGATCATATTATTGCTTGGATCACAATAGTTATGGTTTCATGAGAAGAACTACCAAACACAGAATTTGGAATTAGCTGTTGTGGTCCATTCATTGGAGACCATGTGTCATTATGTTTTTTAGAGAAAAATTCACGGTGAATATGTATTACAAGATCTTGAAAATTAATTTCTCACAATGTGATTTGAATATGAGACAAAGAATATGGATGGATTATCATCAATTTTTTTGAAATAATATCTACATTAGGTAAAGGGTACTTTGTGGTGGACGCATTAAGAAGAATTCCATAGAGTAAGTTGGTGAAAGAGGCTTTAGATCAATGGTAGATATTATTGGTGATTGATAACATGCAATTGTATTGTAAAGATTGAGGTAGTGTTACTATTTTATTTCTAGTTTATTTTGTTCTAGATTTGGTTGATAATGTTAAAGTGGAATAGGAATATGATTATAAATGTGCTTCTATGATGTCAAAACTCAATAATGGTGATACCATTGGTGGTGAAATCTTGATAGAATATCGGTGTTAGGGTATCAAGGTCGGATGGTCGTACCTTTTTCTTATTAGGAAAAAATCCTTCATGCTTACTACTACTCAATATGAGATGTTCATATTAAATACAAAATATGTATCAGAATATATAAACACAATTTTTGTAGTCTGGTATGAAAATAAAGGCGTCTAAGTTAGTTTTTGGATACCTCAATAGTCAGTAGGTTAAGGGAGATCACCAATAACCAACAGGTATGGTTCATTCATTACCAATTCTTATGTGGAAATGGGAGCATAAAGCTATAGATTTTGTTTCTAGTCCTCCATGGATGATTTAAAAACACGATTAGATATGGGTGATAGTGGATCAAATCTCAAATTAAACCCATTTCGTCCCTATTCATGAATCAAATATGGTGAAATATTTGTCAAAAATTTATATCTGACAAAGTGGAATTATATTCCATTTTCAATTTTACATGACAAAGACCCTAGGTTTACTTACTATTTTTGGAAATATTTATAAAAATTCCTTGGTAACGAGTTGACTATAAGAACAAATTATTATTCTCTAATGGATGGACAATCTAAAAATATGATCAGATCAATAGAGGACATGATTTTGTCTTATATAACGGATTTTGGTGGGCCATGGTGGTAGCACATACCGTTAGTGAAGTTCTCCTATGACAATAATGATTATACTTCAATACATATGGATCCTTTTGAAGCATTGTATTAGTGTACTTGTCATTCTCCACTTTATTGGGGTGGAAACGGGTGAGATTTCACTGGTTGGACCAAGACATGACAAGATACAATGTACAAGATTCAGTTAATTGCAAAGAGGATGGAAATAGTATAGAGTCATCATAAATCATATGTGGATCATTGTTGAAATCCATTTTCATTTGAGGTGAGTGATCATTTGTTCATGAGAATCCTTCCAAGGATTAGGTGTCATTGTTTTGGGATATAGGGAAAGTTATCTCTTGGATACATAGACCCTTTTGAGATACTTGAATGGATCAATGAGATGGAATACTGTTTGGATTTCCAACTGAGGTTTAGTTCAACACATTATGTGTTTCATGTATCTCAATTGAAGAATTATCAACCTAACCCAAACTTTCTAATTCGATGGGATCATGTTGTCATAGAGAAAACTTCTATGGTGGATTATGTGAGAGTACAAATTCTGGATAGGAAAGAGAAATTCTTTCATGGGAAAAGAATCAGTATAGTTTAGGTTATAGAGAAACATGGTTATATTCCAGTGGAAAACGTGGAGCATGAAAAGGAAATAATGTATAAATGGCCACATCTCGTTATAGAAAAATATGGGGTTTTACTCTTCTGCGGAAAGAAATACCAATGGTGTAGAGAATTTATCCCCCTTGGTTTTAGATACTTAACCATTTATTTATTTATTTTATTTATATAAAATGATTGTGTTAGGTTTTAGAAGGTTTGGGGGATAATTGTAATTTTTAAGGCTTTTGTGGAGGTTCACAATTTGATCATGGTCAGTAGATTACATTCATCCCCTGTAAGAAACGATGAAACTAAAACATTGGACACTGGGGAGGTACATGATTTTAGAAAAATATAGGGATTCCAATTAAAAACCATGAAATTATATATATTGGGTTATATAATGGTTGGGGCATGGTTTTTCTAACCATGAAACCTATCCATGTAAAGTGTGTTTAGAGGTCGTGGTTTGTACATGGTTAGCGCATGATTTTCCAAATTGTGTGGCCTAACCATGGAACGTCGAAAATTAGATCTAAAAATTATTAATCTTAACCAATTTAACTCCTAAACTAATCGTTCTTACGTAATGTAACCATAACATGAATTTATCTTTCTCCCAAGGTAGTGGAGATAATTCTTTTCGACCCAAGAGAAATTCCTTGGTGAATCTATGTGTGTTGGAGACCGGATTCATCAGTAAGTGATCATTCTTCCTCTTTTTTCCTTAGATATATTCTCTACTCCATGTTTGGAATCATTAATCTAGTTCATTGGGGATAGATCCATGTTTTTTCATTTTAATATTTATGGGATATTATTGTTTTGATTTAAGAAACAATATATAAGTTGGAATCTTGAAGATTTATGTTAGTTTATTAATGTTTTTGTGTCATTCTTCATTTTTTCATAAGCTTAAGAGGTACGTGGTTTATCTCTCAACTCAAATTAAATATAAATTTATTTAATGATTTAAAATTGAATTATTTTCTTTAAATTGTACAAAAAATCATGGGGTGATTTTATGGAATTATCATTTGAATTATGGTTTTTGAAATCATGGGAATTGGATGGATTTTTGTAAATCATTTTTTTAAAATTTGAAATTGTGATTTTAAAATAATGGTTGGTTTATGAAAGTTATGTATTCATTGAAATTGTTTTACTGAAGTTGGTTGATATGATTTGGTAATAACGGTCAGGAATGAGTTTAATGAGATGGATAAAGGTTTTGAAGTACCACCATCAAAGGGGTGGATTATGGATGTGAACTTCCACCATCAATGGTAACACCAATATTGTGTGTGTGTTTGTGTTTAGTATGTGTGTGAGAATTTAAATGTTTAAATAATATCATAAATTGAGAAATGTTTAAAATCTATGTTGATGTTCCTTGAAAAAATATTTTTTTATTTGTTGATGTATGCCATGAAAATAACGGTTTTGAAGGCTTGTTTGATTATTTTCCTTGGAAAACTATTTTGGTTGGATATAGAATGATTTATTTTTTTTAATTTTTTATATAAATGTTATAACTTGTTCAATCCTAGTTTCATGATTTGGGAAGTGACTGGGGAAATCCTACTGAGTTTTTTACTCACCCTCTTCTTGGGTACTAAAGTGTGTTTTCAGATTTTATATATTAAGTCACCAGTAAGGTAAAGGTATATCAGTTCATTATTGATGCTTCTTAAACCTTGATTTGGGAATGTGAATTTAGATCTTGGGGAGGATTGGGATAAATTTTGGAGTCTTTGTGTTTTTTGGTTTTGTTATCATTTGGTTCCACTCGTTATGTCACGTTGATTTAATTTGTACTCTGAAAATTTCTTTTGGTTATTCATGTATCAGATTCCATTTTAGTAAACATACATCATTAATATGTTTTGTTATTATAGTTATATTTTACTTATCATTTTATCTTAAAAATAAAAATCATTCCTTGACTATTTATGAGGCCCTCAGAATTTATTTACAGCCTTTGATGTATTGGGGATGTCACATAAGGCCTAGTATCTCCCATGTCACATCTCAATCTATGAGGAGGGGTAGAATGTTACAATGCACCTCTCACTTTTATTCCATTTTATTTTTAAAATTATTTCTTATCCTACATTTACATTTTGAATAGTCATATTTTCGCTACAACATTTACTCAAAATAAAATATCCCAAAAATAAAAAAAAAATCTCAAAACATTACAATATATTGAGTCATACATCCATTTATCATTATTATTCATCCCCTATCTCCACCATCCCAGGTTTTCCTCTTGAATAAATTTTTCAATCATTGAAATCCATTTTAGGATTTCCACACTCCAGCATTCCTTTAGATTTTTTGTAACTAAGAAAGAATATTATAGGAATAAATTTGAGGGGTAAATGGAAATTTTTTTATATTTTGTTTAAAAAAATTGTGTGAAACATGAGAAAACATAATATTTTCGATTGTAAACATGTGAGTGAGTGAGTGAGGTCCATATTCATTTTTCTTTAAATTTTATTACAGGATTCTTATATGGAGAAGGTGAGTAATACCAATGGACAGATATTAAGTTGTTCATGAGGGTTATACAAGAAAAATTCTAATGGTTGAATGTGAGGATGGATGAATTGCAATACCCTTCCAATTTTAGAGAACCACCAAGGAGGATGTTCTTTGATGAAGAAAATTATTCCTAAAATTTTCATGAGTCACCAATTCAGATAAATCAACTACCATGGAGGAAACGCAACAATCCTGGAGGAGTAATGTTGAGGATCCCCTCATTCCATGGTAATAAGGATCCCAAAACATACATGGAATGGGAATGTGTAGGAGAGCATGATTTTGGTTTTCAGAACTATTCATAGGAAAATAAGGTGAATTTTGTGTATGTGTAATTCAGCAACTATGATAGTATATGGTGGGAAAAACTACAAGTGAGTCAATTTTAAAGTGGATAAGTTCCCATCCACAAATGGTAGAAGATAAAATTTGTAATGCGTAAGAGGTTTATTTGTATCCACAATTACCATGATTTGTTCCTAAAGTTGTATGTTCTAAAATAAGAATCTATTAGTTTTGAATAGTATCATAAATAGATGTATAATATCATTATTCAGGACAATATTAATGAGGATCCATAGACCACCATGGAAAGGTTTTTAAATGGCCTCAACAATGTCATTTGAGACATAGTGGACACGAAACACTCTTTGGATATAGAGGATCTTATTCACATGGATACTAAAGTATAGAGTCAGGTAAAGGATAGAAGAACACACACTAGTAAGGATTCTAATTATTCTTTCACATTCAAGGATTCCAAACCAAAATAAAATCTACGGGAACAAAAAAAGTGGATTCAAAGGAGGTGACCATACCAAAACCATTATTTTCAGAATCCAAAGGTAAAATGGGTTGTAAGGTTATTTATAAATCACGTGATATCAAATGTTGTAAATTTTATAGATTTGGACATTTCACCCCACAATTCCCAAATAAGAGGCCCATGATTATTTTTTATAATGGATATGTTTTTAGTGAAAGATACATTGAAGATGAAATGACACCACTTGAAGAGTGTTCAAATATGGAAATATAGAGCCTTATACATTGTGATATTCTTGTGGTATGGCATTATTTGAGTGCTCAGCTCTATGGTGAACATGATCAATAGAAAAGGGAGAACAATTTTGAAACTAGATACCTCATCAAACATAAGGTATGTAGTATGAAAACTAATTAGGGTATCTTCAAAAACATATCAAGTGGTTTGAGGGTTAATAAATTTGTTTTATCTATGACCAATAATCCTTGTCCTTATGAATTTTAATAGTTAAATAATGGTGTGGATGTTAAAGTGGCTAATCAAGAACATTTTCTATTTTCTTTTGGGAAGTATGAAGACAAGGTGATATTTGATGTTGTTCCCATGTATGATTGATATATCTTTTTGTATAGGACATTTAAATTTGATAAGAGGGTCACCCATGATGGACCCACAAACCGCTATATTTTTTGAGTACAATAGGAGGAAAATTATACTTACACCCTGGAGGCTAATGGATACTTATCAATACCATGTCAGTATTGAGAGAGATTATGAAATGAGGCAAAATTAAAAGATAGAAAAATAGAGATAATGAAAAAATAAAGAGATATAAAAGGAGTGATGAGTGACATAAAAAGAAATGGGGGAATGAAAAGAGTTGAAAACAAGAGTGAAACTAATAGTGAAACAAAATAATTTTGAGGGAAAAGGGAGTTTATTTTCCTGTTTAGAGAGAAAAAGAGATATTTATATTGGAATAAAACTCTCATTATTCTATGAAATAGAGAATGTTTTACCAATAACACTATTAACCCATAAATACCTTATTATGTTGTGTCTTTCTTATATGAATATGATGATCGAGGTAAGGATGTTTTGGAAATGAAATGAATTTGATCCAATTGGATAGGTATAAAAAAATCTTCTAAAAGGGTGGTTTACATAGTAATGAAAATAAAAAATCCGTCCATGAGTAGATGAACCATTCCATGTATTAGATAATATCAATGATAATTCTTACAAGGTTGAGTTAACCAGATTGAATTGAAATGTTACTATCACCTTTAATTTTTTTGATCTTTCTCCCTTTTATTTTTTAGATTTGATGATGAATCCTTTTAAGGAGGGAAGGGATGATAAGGATCATAGAACAAATGGTCATCAATGGGTTGAAAGAGTACATGATGAGGAGAGTATAATACACATGATTTCACAAGATATCATGTGAGGAGTTGGTGGACCAATGATAATAGAGTATACCAAGAGAATGAAACAGGCCTTAAATCAGCTAATCATCGAATTCCAATGGGAGTCCCAATACCCTTGATGGGGGAAAGCATATGAGCCAATATTTACATTAATTAAGGCCCAAAAACACTTTTTATGAAAAATACTATTTTTTTCAAAGAATTTCAAGCCCACGACACCATCGAATATTCAAATTCAAAAGTGATGGGAAAAATCTCATTACTTTCCAAAAGGGTGTAATACTTGTCCATTAAAGTCATGGGAATATGTAATTTTTTTTGAAAAACATCATTGAGTATTTGTTTACTTTTATAAACTAGGTGTTAGACTTTTGTATCACTCTTTATGTACAAATATTTACCCCTTTTACTCTTTGAACATCATGAATGAAGGTAATGTTATTATAGTTATTTTCTCTTTCAACCATTGTGTTCTTGCATAATTATTGTCTTCTAAAAGGATTGATCATCCTTTGTGGTTACTTATATCTATAGTTCTTAGATAAAATTTCTCTTTGGGTTATACCTTGGACAAATTTCTTATTTATTCCTCATTTCTACCATTTATATCTCTTCTCACTTTTTTCCTGCAGAGATCTAGGTGCTCAACATGAAAAAATTGAACAAGTTTACTAGGATACTTCCTACCAGGTATTGGATTAAATATTTGGGGCTTTCATGGTTTTAAGGGTTTTTTACATTTTTACTAATTTTATGGGCTTTTTAGGGTCTTTATGGTTTTTGTAGTTATTATGAATTTTGAGGGTTTTATTATTTTTTTCATGTTTTATGGTTTGTAGTGTTTTTAACATTTTTAGGGGTTTAATTATTTTATAAAGTTTTTAGTTGTTTTAGTATTTTAAGGGGTGTTTGGATTTTAATGGTTTTTAAGGTTTTATAAGTTTTATGGTTTCTTGGTGTATTTAGAGTATTTAGGGTTTTTATATTTTTAATGGTTTTTATGGGTTTTAATGGTTTTTCAGTTTTTATTAGTTTCGTAGAATTTTCTATCTTTTAAGTATTTTTGGAGATTTTTTTTTGGATTTTTATGGGTTTTAGAGTTATTAGGGATTTTGATTGTTTTTAGGGTTCTTATGGTTCTTTGGGATTTTAGGGGTTTTACTGTTTTTTTCTGTTTTTTTTTTGTTTTTATATATTTTGGGGTTTTATGGTTTTTTAGAGTTTTTAACATTTGAAGGGTTTAAAGGGTTATCAAAGATTTTAGTGGTTTTTAGGGTATTTTATGATTTTTAGGGTTTTTATGTTCATTAGGGATTTTATGGATTTTATGGTTTTAAGGGTTTTTAGGTTTCAATAATTTTTTAGTTTTATAGAGGTTTTAAGTGTTTTTAGGGTTTTGAGAGTTTCTTAGGGGTTTTAGAGTTAGTTACATTTTTTGGGAATTTTAGGGATTTTTAGAATTTTAAACGTTTTTATGTATTTAATGTATTTTGTGGGTTTTGGGGTTTTTAGGGATTTATGATTTTTTGGGGTGTTTAGTTTTTTTAAAGTTTTTAAGGATTTAAAGGTTTTTTAGAATTTTTTATCATTTTTAGGGTTTAAAGGGTTTTTAGTGTTTCTAGTGAATTTTTAGTGATTTTATTGGTTATTTGGGCTTTATATTTTTAAGGGTTTTATGGTGTTTATTCATTTTTAGGGGATTAGGGTATTTTAAGGTTTTTTAGAGTTTTAGCATTTTTAGGTTTTTATGGGATTAATTTGTTTTTAGGTTTTTATGGTTTTCATAGGTTTTATATGGTTTTTTACATTTTTAGGGATTTTTAGGGTTTCTAATTGATTTTTTTAGATTTAAGTCATTGTTATGCATTTTGAGGGTTTAAGGGTTTTTTGAGATTTTACAGTATTTATAATCTTCAAGATTTTATATGGGTATTAAGTGTTTTTAGGTTTTTAAGGTTTTATTATGTGTTTTAAGGGTTTTTTTTATGTTTTTAGTGATATTGATTTTTTTTTATTTCCATGGTTTTTAGGTTTTTTTGGTTTTTCAGGGCTTTAGGGTTTTAAAGGGTTTTTTGGGTTTTGGGTTTCTAGGGGTTTTCTTGTTTTTATAGTTTTTTTTAAAAAATTAGGAGATTAAAGGGTTTTTAGTGTTTTAATGGTTTTGTGGGGTTTTGTGGTTTTTTTGGGTTTTTGGGTTTTTAGGGGGTTTTAGGTTTTTAGTGTTTTTTAGGATTTTATGGGTTTTATGTGTTTTTTGGTTTTTGAGTTTTTCTTATGGGTTTTTATGGTTTCTATCTTGATATGGTTTTTAGGGGTTTTGAGGTTTTTTTTGTTTTTCAGGATTCTGGATATTCCTACGAATTTTATGGTTTTTAAGGTTTTTATTGGGGTTTTTTAGTTTTTAGGGTTTCTTGACTTTTTTAGTGCTTTTAAGGTTTTTCTGAGCTTTAGTGATTTTTATCTTTTTATGAGTATTAGGTTTTTTATTTTTTTGAGGGTTTTTTTGTTTTTTGGGGTTTCCAAGGGGTTTATGGGGTTTTAGGGTCTTTTATGTTTTTTACGGTTTTAAGTGTTTTTTAGTTTTTTAATGTGTTCTTTGGTGTTTTATAGTTTTTACGATTTTTTAGATTTTTAGGAATTTTTGGGGGTATTTAAGGAATTTTATGGTTTTCCTGGGTTTTAAGGATTTTCAGGGTTTTCAGGGTTTTATAATTTTATTATATTTAGGTTTTTTATGTATTTTTAGGTTTTTATGGTTTTCATAGGGTTTTTAGGGTTTTTTCATTTTCAGGGATTTTAGGTATTTTTTATGATTTTTATAGATTTCCTGGGTTTTAGGGATTTTGATGGATTTTAGGTGTTTATATCGGTTTTTCTGTTTTTTAGGTTTTTAAGATTTTTTTGAGTTTTTTAATGTTCTTTGAAGTTTAAAGGGTTTTTATAGTTTTTAATAGGTTTCAGGTTTTTATGAGTTTTGAGGGTTTTTAAGGTTTTTATGGGGTTTTAGGGTTTTTAGGGGTTTTAGGATTTTTATGGTTTTTTAGGGATTTATCATTTTAGGGTTACTATAAGTTTTAACATTTTTTTCATTTTTAGGGATTTTTAGTGTTTTATGCTTTTAATATTTTCATGGGGGTTTCTAGGTTTTTAGAGATTTTTATATTTTTAGGAATTTTAACGGGTTTTTAAGGATATTTCTTGTTTTTATTTGTTATATATATTTTGATGTTTTAAAGGGTTTTGATGTTTTTTTTTCATGTTATTTTTGTTTTAGGGGTTTTTAATAATTTTAGGGGTTTTAATGTTTTTTATAGTTTGTTAACATTTTTTGTGTTTTTTAATTATTTTTAGATTTTTAGTGGGTTGTTAGGGTTTTTATGGTTTTTAGTGTTTCTTGGTTTTTTAAAAATTGTAGGTTTTCAATTATTTTAAGTGTTTTTAGTTTTTTAATTTTTTACTAGGGGTTTTTTTACAGGGTTTAGGGTTTTGTAGGTTATTATCCATTTTTATGTATTTTTTATAATTTTATGGGTGTTATGATTTTTTTTGGATTTTAGTGGCTTTTAGGCCTTTTTAGTTTTTATGAATTTTTATGTTTTACAGTTTTTTTTTGTGTTTTTAGGTGTTTAAGGGTTTTTATATTTTTTAAAAAATTTAAGGGTTTAAGTGGTTTTTAAAGTTTTTTTTGTTTTCAGGTTTTCTGTAGGTTTTTATAATTGTTACAATTTTTAGGGGTTTATGGTTTTTATAGGTTTTTAGGATTTTTAGTGTCTTTAGTATTTTTAGGGTTTTAGGGATTTTATGTATTTGTATGTTTTTAATGTTTTCTTAGGGATCTTCATGGTTTTTATGGGTTTTAATGTTTTTAGGTACTCTTAGGGATTATTTAGGATTTTGATGTTCTTTTAGGGTTCTTAGGGATTTTGAGAGTTTTATGGGGTTTTATATTTTTTTATAGGGTTTTAGGGGTCTAAGTGTTTTTTAATTTTCAAGGTTTTTTAGGGATTTTTAGAGTTTAAACGCTTTAGTGATTTTATTGGGTTCTTATAATTTTTTTAGTTTTGGTGTATTTTATGGGGTTTTAGGGGGGTTTTATTCTTTTTAGGGGTTTTGTAGTTTTTTTTTGGTTTTAGGGGGGTTTTTATTATTTTAGGGTATTTAAGGATTTAGTATTTTTAAACAAATTAGTGGTTTAAAGGGTTTTTAGAGTTTTTAGGGGTTTTATGGACTTTTAGGGGTTTTAAGGGTTTTAGTTGTTTTTAGGGATTTTCATGTTCCATTGGTTTTTTAGAATTTCTAGGTTTTTAGGGGTTTTACGGGTTTTTAGGTTTTAAGGGTATTCTTATAGTGTTTTTGTTTTTTTATGTTTTTAAAGATTTTTGGGTATTTTTTTGGATTTTTATGGTATTTAGTGTATTTAGTAATTTTGATGGTTTTCAAGGTTTTTAGGTTTTTTAGGTTTTTTTTTTGTTTTTTAGTTTTTTTATGGTTTTATGTTTTATTAGGTTTTTAATGTTTTTAAGGACTTTTCAGGGTTTCTATGGTTTTTCACATTTTTAGTGATTTTTAGTTTGTATGGATTTTTATTTTTCTAAGGTTTTTAGGGGTTTTGAGGGGTTTTCTGGTTTTCTATGGGTTTTAGGGTCTTCATTGTATTTTTTGTATTTTTAAGGTTTTATATAGTTCTTTAGAGGATTTAAGGTTTATAGAGTTTTTTATAATTATTGTGGGGTTAAAGGGGTTTTAGATCTTTTATTGGGGTTTAGGTTTTTATGGGATTTTTTTAGGGGGTTTATAACTTTTAGCATATTTAGGGGGTTTAGGTTTTTAGTGTTTTCATTGTTTTTTTATTTTTGGTGGGTTTAAACTATATTAAATTTTTTATGGTTTTCTTAGGGATTTTTAGAGTTTGTAGGGTTACTTATGTTCATAGGTTATTTAGGGATTTTAAAAATTTTAAGGTTTTTTGGGGTCTTCATAATTTTGAGGGATATTTTAATTTTTTGTGGATTTTTGTGTTTTTTAAGATTTTAGGGGTTTAAGGTTTTTAATGGTTTTAAAGTCTTTAAGGTTTAAATGTTTTTAATGTTTTTAGTGGTTTTAGTGTTTTTATGTGTTTTTTTATTTTTAATGTTTTTTGGGGTTTCTACATTTTTAGGGTTATTTAATTTTTTGGGGTTTTTTTGCATATTTTAAGTTTTTGGGTCTTTTAATATTTTTATGGTTTTAAGGTTTTATAAGTGTTTTTTAGGGGTTTTATGTTTTTTTATGTTTTTAGGGATTTTTGGAATTTTATAATTTTTATAGGTTTTTTAGTTCTTAGGGATTTTGGGGGCTTCTAGGGTTTTTGGGTCTGTATGGTTTTTATGGGTTTAGGGTTTTTTGATATTTTTACGGGTTTTAATTTTTTTTAGATTTTTCTAACCTTTTTTAATATTTAAAGCGTATTATTATTTTTTTTGTGATTTTGAGGGGTTTTTGATTTTTTTAATTTTTTTCTTGCGTTTTTATATATTTAGGGGGTTTTGGGTTTTTAGTGTCTTTAAGGGTTGTTATCATTTTTAAAAGTTTTCTGTTTTTAAGGTTTTCATAAAGGTTTTCAGGGTTTTCAGGATTTTATGTTTTTAAGAATTTTTTGGAATATTTATGTATTTTTTATGGGTTGTTATGGTTTTTAGGGATTTTGAGGGTTTTACCGGTGTTTATGGTTTTTAGAATCTTTTAGGATATTTATCATTTTTAGGTATTTAATGTTTTTATGTGTTTTTAGGTTTTTAATGGTTTTATAGGGGTGTTCAAGGGTTTTAGGGTTTTTCATTTTTAGGAATTTTTACGGATTGGTTTGGATATTTCTATTTTTTTAGGGTTTTTAGTTATTTTTTGGTATTTAGGGTTTTTTTGTTTTTTTTTGGGTTTTAGTGTTTTTAGGTTTCTTTTGAGTTTTTATGGGTTTTATTGTTTTTAAATGTTTTTAATGTCTTTAGGAGATTAAATGGTTTTTATAGTTTTTAGTGTTTTTAGGGTTTTGGTAGGGTTTTAGTATTTTTAGGGTGTCTAATGGTTTTTTACGGGGTTTGGGGTTATTAAGGTCTTTTTAGGGGTTTTAGAAATATTTATGTTTTAAGGAAATTATGTGATTTAGGTTTTGGGGTTTTTTAGGGGTTTTCATGATTTTTAGGGTTTTTCCATTTTTCGGGATTTTTTTTTCTTTATAGATTTTTTTGGTTTTATGCATTTCAAGTGTTTGTTTGGTTTCTAATGTTTTCTTAGGGGTTTTTAGGGTTTTCATAATTTTCTAATTTTTATGAATGGTTATTTATTTTTAGTTTTTTTTCTGTTTTAATATTTTTTAGGGATTTTAATGGATGTTGGGGTTTTTCTGGTTTTTTTGGTTTGTTGGGTTTTAGGGTTTCTTATGTTTTTTAGAGTTTTTAAATTTTTTGAGGTTTAAGGAGTTTTTATAGTTTTATTGTTTTTAGGGTTTTTATGGGTTTTATGGGTTTTTTAATTTTTTTAATGATTTTTAGGGGTCTTAGGTTTTTTAGTGTTTTTAGGGTTTCTAAAATATTTTGGTTTTTATCATTTTTAAGTGTTTTTAGGTTTCTAAGGTTTTATTTGGGGTTCTTAGAGTTTTTAGGGTTTTTTAAATTTGGTTTATTTTTAGGGACTTTTTAAGATTTTAATGGTTTTTACGGAATTTTGGGATTTTAGGGGGTTTTAGGGTTTTTAGGGTTTCCTATATTATTTTTGTGTTTTTAGATTTTTTTGAGTATTTTAGGGTATTTTGTTTTTAATATTATTTTAGTATTATAGGGTTTTATTTAAGTTTTAGATTTTATAGTGGGTTTAATATTTTTTTGATTTTCCAGGGTTTTTATAGGGTTTTAAGGTTTTAGTGGTTTTAGGGTTTAATGGTTCATTAATTTTATTTACGATTTTTAGAGTTATAAGTGATTTTATATTTTTATGGGTTTTATGTGTTTTTATATTTTCATGTTTCTATTAGTATTTATTGTGGTTTTAAGGGTTCTTTACATTTTTATGTGTTTTTGGTGATTTTTTTGAAATTATATGGTTTTTCTGTTTTTTTGGGATTTTTGGATTTTCTAGGCCTTTTATGGTTTTATGGTATTTTCATATTTTAGTGGTTTGTGAGTTTTTAAGAGTTTTTTAAGGTTTTTTAGATTTTATTTTTTTAGGTTTTTGTGGGGCTTGAGTTTTTTTAATGTTTTAGGGGTTTTTTTGGTTTTTTGGTGTTTTTACATTTTTTATGGTGTTTGGCATTTTATAGTTTTTTAATGTTTTTAAGGTATTAGGTTTTTTAGTTTTTCAAGGTTTTCATAGGTGTTTTTAGGGTTTTTAGGTTTTTTAGGTTTTAGGGTTTTTTAGGACTTTTTAGTATTTTTATGGGTTTTAGGGTTTTTTGCAGATTTTGAGGGTTTTGATATGTTTTTAGGATTTTGACGGTTTTAAGAGTTTTCTAGGGGTTTAATTGATTATTGGGTTTTAATGTTTTATTAGGTATTTTAAGTGTTTTTGGGTATTTTTAACATTTTTATGTATTTTAGAGATTTTTTAGGATTTTGTGGTTTTTTAGGGATTTAGGGATTTTATGGATTTTTAGGGTTTTTAAATATTTTTTTGGTATTTTATGGTTTTTTTGGGTTTTTATGGTATTTTATGTTTTTTTAGTTTTTATAATTTTTCAATATTTTTATTATTTTGAAGGATATTTAGTGTTTTTAGTTGGTTATAGTTTTTTATGGGTTTTTAGGGCTTTTTTGTTTTTGGGGGATTTTTATGGAATTTGGGTTTTAGTGTTTTTAGGGTTGGCAACATTTTTTGGGTGTTTAGGGTTTTAGTTTTTTTGGGTTTTTAGGTTTTCTTATGGTCTATATGGGTTTTTATGGTTTTTTATGATTTTATGGATTTTAAGGATTTTTAGGACATTTATCATTTTAAAGGTTTTTAGGGATTTTGAGGGGTTTTTTTGGGTTTTTATATTTTTTGGTGTTTTAGGTATTTTGGAGTTTTTCATGGTTATAAGAATTTTTAACGTTTTAAACATTTTAAAGCATTGAACGGTGTTTTAGAGCTTTAGTATTTTTATGGGTTTTAGGGGGTTTAAGAGACATTAAGGTTTTTAGGTGTTTTATGGTTTTTAATATTTTTTTTGGATTTTAGGGTGTGATTAGTGTTTGTTAGGGTATTTAAAAATTTTAATTTTTAGAGGTTTTTAGTATTTTAGGGTTTTACGGTTTTCATAGGGGTTTTCAGCGTTATTAAGGGGTTTTACATCTTTAGGGATTTTTAAGACTTTTTTAGAATTTTGATGGTTTTTAGGGTTTTAGGGATTTTGTTGGTTTTAAGATTTTAATTGTTTTAGAATTTTTATGTTTTTAGGGGTTTTAAGTGTTTTTTGGTTTTTAAGGTTTTCCATAGGGTTTTCAGTATTTTCATGGATTTTTACATTTTAGTAATTTTTCTTTTTTTTAGGATTTTATTATTTTTATGTTTTTAGGGATTTTTAGGTATTTTAGGGGTTTTAGAGGTTTCGTGGTTTTCTTGGTTTTTGTGTGTTTTTATGTTTTCTATATTTCAATTTATTAATGTTTTTAGAGTTTATTAATGTTTTCTGGGGTTTATAGGGGTTTCAGTTGTTTCTTAGGGTTGTAAGGGGTTTCAAGGGTTTTTCATTTTTAAGGAGTTTTATGGTATTTTGGGTTTTTATGGGGTTTTAGAGATTTTATCATTTTTTAGAGTTTTATCGGCTTTATGTTTTTTTAGGCTTTTACAGTTTTCTAAAGGGTTTTTAAGGATTTTAGGTGTTTTTACATTTTTATGTATTTTTAGGTCTTTTTTTATTTTTAGGGGTATTTAAGTTTCTAGTGATTTTGAATTTTTTGGGTTTTATGGTTATCGTAGTTTTTTAATTTTTTAGGGGATTAAAAAGTTTTTATAAGATTAAATTTTTATAAAGTTTTTATGGTTTTTTAATATTTTTGGGGGTTTTATGGTTTTTATGAGTTCAAGGTTTTTAGAGTTTTTAGGTTTTTAGGGGTTTTAAGTGTTTTTAGGTTTTTAAGTATCTCTTATGGTTTTTCAGTGTTTTTATAATTTTTAAATTTTTTATGGATATTGAAGTCTTTTTTCATTTTAATTTTTTAGAGATATTTAGGGTTTTAGTGGTTTTGGGTTTTATGGGTTTTATGTATTTTTTGAGTTTTTTTTATCGTTTTAAGTAATTTAGAGTTTTTAACGTTTTGTGTGGGTTAAAGTGTTTTTAGAGTTTTTATTGGGTTATATGGTTTTATGGGTTACTAGGGGTTTTAATATTCTATGTGTTTTATGGTTTTTACGGTTTTTCTGAGTATTAAGGGTTTTAAGGTTTTTAGCATTTTTAGGTTTTTTAGAGGTTTTAAGTGTTTTTAGATGTTAAAGTATTTCTTATACATTCTTAGGGTTTTTAGGGTTTTTATGTTATTAGGGTTTTTTAGGTATTTTATTATATTTTTATGGTTTTTAGGATCTCTAGGGATTTTGAGGTTATTCAGGGTTTTTTTAGGGTTTTTAGTATTTTATGTTTTTTTGGTATTTCTGGTTTTTTTATAAAAAATTATAGCGTAATAAGGGTTTTTTTATTTTGAAAAGTTTTTAGGGTTTTAATGGGTTTTTATAGTTTTAGTTACTATTAGGGTTTTTATGTGATTTTATAATTTTTATGGGTCTTAGGGGTTTTTATGGATTTTAAGGTTTTTAGGGTTTTTATGGGTTTTAGTGATTTAAGAATTTTTATGTTTTTTCTAGGTTTTAAGTGTTTTTAAGATTTAATGTTTTTAGGGTTTCTTATTGGTTTTTATATTTTTAGGGAATTTTGGGATTTTTTAGGATTTTTATGTTTATTTGGATTTTAAGAATTTTGAAGTCTGAGGGGATTTTTGATTTTTTATGGTTTTATTTTGGTTTTTAGTATTTTTTGATTTTTTGATTATTTTTATGTTTTTAGAGTTTTTTAACGTTTAGGGGTTTAAAGTGTTTTATGGTTTTTTTCTTCTTTCAATGGTTTTAATTGTATTAATAGATTTTTTGTTTTCGTTGGGTTTTTGGGATTTCAGTGTTTTTAGGGTTATTATATTTTTGTACTTTTTAGGAGTTTTAAGGGTTTTTTACGTTTTTAATTTTTTTAGAGGCGTTTTTTGTTATTTAACAATATTTTACATTTTTTATGTTTTTAGGATTCTTTTAGGATTTTTATTTGTTTTTAGTGGTTTTAGGGATTTTCATGGTTTTTAGGGGTTTCATTGTTTTTTTGGGTTTTAGTGGTTTTTATGTTGTTCTAGGGTTTAATGGGGTATTATATTTTTTCCATCTTTATGGGTTTAAATGGGGTTTATAGTTTTTAGTGGTTTTATGGGTTTTTAGGGCTTTTAGTGTTTTTAGTGATTTTAGGGCTTTTGTCAATTTTAGGTTTTTCGGTTTCTAATGTTTTCTTAGGATTTTTAGTTTTTTTACATTTATAGGGTTTTTAGGATTTTTATGTGATTTTAAGGTTTTTATGGATTTTGAGGGGGTTTTAGGGTTTTTATGTTTTTTATGTTTTTTTCTCATTTTTTAGGATTTTTTAGTATTTAGGGGTTTGTATATTTTTTAGAGTTTCTAACAACTTTAGGTATTGAATGTTTTTTTTAAACTATTCAATGTAATTTTATAGTTTTTTGGGGTTTTAGGGGTGTTAATATATTTTTGGGTTTTTATGATTGTTTGGGTTTTTTGGGATTGTTTGGTTTTTGGTATTTTTAGGTTCTTAGGGGTTCAAATTGTGTTTAGGTTTTTAAGGTCTTCTTAGGAATTTTTGTTTTTTTTGAAAAGTTTTGGGAGTTTTTGGGATTTTTAAGATTTTTATGGTTTTTATTCTTTTTTAGAGATTTTAGTGTTTTAAGGGTTTATGTTTTTTTAGGGGTTTTTATATTTTCTAGGTGTTTTAAGCATTTTTAGATTTTTTTTAGATTTTTAGGGGTTTGAAGTATTTTTAGTGTTTTTAGTGCCTTTTAGGGTATTTTTTGGGATATATGGTTATTTAGGTTTTAGTAGTTTTATGGATTTTGGAGTTTCTTAGGTTTTAGGGTCTTTTAATTGTCTTTTTAGGGATTTTAGAATTTTTTTAATTTTTTAGGGGCTTTTACTAATTTTAGTTTTTTATGGTTTTTATAAAGGTTTTCAGGATTTTTTTGGTTTTTTTAAATTTTTTAAAATTTTTAGGTATTTAATGGTTTTTATGGTTTTTTTAGTTTTTAGTGATCTTGAGAGTTTATAGATATTTTTATGGTTTTTAGGGTTTTTAGTATTTTTTGGTTTTTATAATTTTTATGGGTTTTGTGTTTTTTAGGTTTTTAAAGGTTTATTATTGTTTTTAGGGATTCTTGGGTCTTTTCAATTCTTTAGAATTTCTATGACCTTTTTTGGATTTTTATGGTTTTTAGGGTTTTTTGGCATTTTGATGTTTTTTTAGTTTTTAAGGGTTTGAGGTTTAATGGGGTATTTTAGGTTTTTTTTTTAAGTTTTTAGTGTTTTTTTATCTTTTTTAGAGTTTTTTAACAATGAAATGTGATTAAAGGGTCTTAATAGTTTTAGATGTTTTTAGTTTTTTTATGGGTTTTAGGGTATTTCAATGCTTTTAATGTTTTTTTAATTATTTTTCTTTGTTTTTTTGTTTTTATGGTTTTATGGGAGTTTTAGGATTTTTAGTGGTTTTAGGTTTTTAGGGGTTTAAATATTTTTTAGGATTTTATGACTTTCTTTTGTATTTTCAGGATTTATAGGGTTTTTTATGTTTGAAGTGTTTTTTTGGGATTTATATGATATTTAAAATTTTTTAGGGTTTTTATGGATTTTGAGTTTTTAGGGGTTTTTAGGGATTTTGAGTTTTTTAGTGTTTTTAGGGATTTTTAGTTTTTATGGATTTTTTCAATTTTTAGGGGTTGAAAGGGGTTTTATATTTTTTTTAGTGGTTTTAAGTGTTTTATGGTGTTTCATTTTTTTTGGGTTTTATGGTTTTCAAGGATTTTAGGGTTTCTTATTGTTTTCATAGTTTTTAGTGTTTATATGTTTTTATGGGTTTTACGGTTTTTAGGGTTTTATTGTTTTCATCAGGTTTTTTAGGGTTTATAGGGGTTTTTACATATTTAGTTATTTTTAGGACTTTTTGGTATTTTTATGGTGTTTAGGGTTTTTAGGGATTTTGAGGGGGGTTTTGGTTATTTGTTATTTTTTTTTATTTTTTTGTGTTTTGAAGTTTTTTTGAGTTTTTTTGCTTTTTATGGTTTCTTATAGTTTTTATCATTTTTAGGGGTTTAAAGGGATTTTAGTGTTTTTTGTGGGTTTTAGGGATTTTATGGGGTTTTAGTATTTTTTATGGTTTTTAGGGGTTTTTATGATTTTAGGATTTTTTGGGTCATTTAAGGCTTATAGAATTTTTTTGGTATTTAGGGGTCTTACATTTTTTATAACCTTAAGGTATTATTATGGGGTTTAACTTTGTTTTTGGGTTTTTACATTTATAGAGAATTTTGTGATTTTTTAGAAATTTTATTAATTTTTAAGTTTTTAGGGATTGTGAATGTTTTTAAATGTCTTTAGGGATTTTTTAGATTTTTAGGTTATTTAGGGGTTTTAAGTGTTTTTTGGTTTTTAAGGTATTATTAGGGGTTTTCATGGTTTTTAGGGTTTTTAATTTTTTTGGTATTTCTAGAGAAATTTTATTGTTTTTATAGTATTTTATTGTTTTTTATCAATTTTAATCATTTTTTTGGGATTTTAGTGTTCTGAAGGTTTATTGGGTTTTAGGGTTTTTTTAGTTATTAGGTGTTATGAGCGTTTTTTTATTTTTTATTGAATTTTTAAGATTTAAATGGGTTTTATTATTTCTAGATTATTTTTTGAGTTTTTATGGGGTTTTAATGTTTTTGTGGTAAGGGTATTAGGTTTTTTGAGATTTAAGTGTTTTTATTTTTTTATGGGTTTTATGTGTTTCTAGGTTTTATTAGGATTTTTTAGGGTTTTTAAGGTTTTTACGTATTTATAGATTTTTATGGCTTTTTAAGATTTTTTATGATTTTTATGGTTTTTAGAGATTTTGAGGGGTTTATGTTTTTTAGGATTTTTTTTTGGAGTTTTTATGGATTTTTAGTTCTTTTATTGTTTTTTTAGATTTAATGGGTTTAATGGGCTTTTAGAGTTTTTATTCATTTTCGGGTTTTTATTGGGTTGGTTGGTTTTTTGTGGTTTTTAGAGGTTTTGATTTTTTCTGTGGGTTTTATTGTTTTAGGGTCTTTTTAGTGTTTTATCATTTTTTTGGTTTTTTAGGGGTTTTAACAATTTTCATTTTATTTTTTTTATAAGTGGTTTTCATAGTTTTTATGGTTTTTATGTTTTTTCTAAATTTTAGGGTTTTTCTATGACTTTTATGTATTTTAGGGTTTTTGGATTTTGTGGGTTTTGTTTGGGGTTTAACTTTTTTGGGTTTTTAGGGGTTTGTTGTGTTTTTAGGGTTTTTTATATTTTTCGGGATTTTTAGGTATTTTTTAGGATATTTATGTGTTTTAAGTGTATTTAGTGATGTTGAGGGATTTTTGGTTTCATAGGTTTTTAGGGGTTTTAATGTTTTTTGGGTTTTAGGGTTTATTATATTTTTGGGGTTTTTATGGATTTTATAGTTTTAAATATTTTTAGGGGATTAAAGGTTTTTTGGAGTTTTTAGTGTGTTTTTAGGGTTTTTAAGGGTTTTATGGTTTTCAGGGGTTTTTGGGTTTTTGGGTTTTTATTATTTTCTTGGTTTTTCGGGGGTTTAAGTGTCATTGGGTTTTTATGGTTATGTTAGGGGGTTAAAAGGTTTTTATTTTATTTTTACATTTTTATGTAATTTTATGTATTTTCTAGGATTTTTATTGATTTTTAAGGTTTTTATGGATTTTGAGAGTTTTTTGGGTTTTTAATGTTGTTTGGATTTTTGGTATTTTTTTTTGTTTTTAAGGGTTTTACAGTTTTTATTGTTTTTAACAATTTTATGGGTTTACGGGGATTTTAGAGTTTTTAGAGGTTTTAGGGTTTTTCTGGGGGTTTAGGGGTGTTTTTGGTTTTTAGGGGTTTGTATAGTTTTTTTTGGTTCTTTTGGGTTTTTAGGGGTTTTAGGATTTTTAGATTTTTATAGGTTTTAATGGTTTTTAAGTGTTTTTTAGGGTTTTATGATTTTATAAGGGGTTTTCAAGGTTTTCAAGGTTTTTATGTTTTTAGGGATTCTTATGACTAATTTATGTTTTTATAGTTTTTTGGGTTTTTAGGGATTTTGTGGGTTTTTAGGGGTTTTTATGAGTTTGTAATATTTTTATATTTTTCAGGAGTTTTTAACATTTTTATGGGTTTAAAGGGTTTTTAGATTTTTTTTGTAATTTTTAGAGTGTTTATGGGTTTTAGTGGTTTTTAATGGTTTCTATGGATTTTAGTATTTTTTTTTAATTTTTCTGGGTTTTAGTATTTTTTTAATTTTTATGGGTTTTAGTGTTTTTTAAATTTTTATGGGTTTTATGTTTTTTAGGTATTTAGGGTTTTCTTATGGTTTTTAGGAATTTTATGAGTTTTTATGTTTTTACGCATTTTTATTTATAATTTAGAAAATTTTATGGTTTTTTTGGTTTTTAGGAATTTTGAGGAGTTTTAGTGTTCTTTTGGGGTTTTACAGTTTTTATGTTTTTTGGGGGGTTTAGGGTTATTTTTTCAGTTTTTTATGAGTTTTAAGTGTTTTGAGTTTTTTTAATGTTTTAGGGACTCAAACTATTTTTATATTAATTAGAGGTTTTAAGAGTTTTTATGGGATTTTAGGGTTTTTTAAGGATTTATGGTTTTACGGTTTTTAGGGTATTTAATATTTCTTTCTTTTAGGGGTTTTATGTGTTTTTATGATTTTATGGTTTTCTTAGGTTTTCTCATAGTTTTTTACATTTTTAGTGTTTTTATGGATTTTTAGGATTTTATTTGGGTTTAGGGTTTTTAGGGATTTTGAGGGGTTTTATGGTTTTTTTGAGTTTTATGGGTTCTACGGTTTTTTTGGTTTTATATTTTTATACGTTTTTATGGGTTTGTAGGTTTTTTGAAATTTTGTAATGTTTATGGCGTTTAAAGGGTTTTATAGGTTTTAGAGGTTTTATGGGTTTTATGGGTTTTCTTGTGTTTTTAAGGGTTTTAGAGGGTTTTTATGTTTTTATATGTTTTATGTATTTTTAGGGTCTTTAGTTTTTTTAGATTTTTTTTGGTTTTTTGGTGTTTTAGGTGTTTTGGGGGTTCAAATATTTTCTTCGGTTTTTTAGGGATTATAGGGGTTTTAGTTTTTTAGGTATTTTTTAGGTTTTTATGGTTTTTTCGATTTTTATGGATTTGTGGGTTTTTAGGATATTTTGGTTTTTTTGTTTTTTTGGGTTTTTTGACTTTTTATGGATTTTTTTTATTTTTTATATTTTTTAATGTTTTTAGAGTTTTTTATGTATTTATGTGTTTAAATGGTTTTTAGTTTTTTTATTAGTTTTCAGTATTTTTATTAGTTTTGAAGGGTGTTAATTTTCTTTTTGCATAGTTTTGGCTGTCAGTGGTTTTGTGTTTTTTACCTATTTTTTAGGGTATTGAGTGGTTTTTAAGATATTATGGTTTTATTTAGAGTTTTCATTTTTTAGGGTTTTTTAGGTTTTTTAATATTTTTTTGGCTTCTTTAGGAATTTATTGGGATTTAGTGTTCTTAGGTATTTTGAGAGGTTTTATCATGTTTATGATTTTTATAGTATATATGGTTTTTAGAGTTTTTAAGGTTTTTATAGGATTAAAGGGTTTCTAGTGTTTTGGGTGGATTTTATGGGGTTTTAGGAGATTTTATGTTTTTAGGGGGTTTTGTCATTTTTTTGTGGATTTTAGGGTTTTTAGGGTTTTTAGATTTTTAGGGTTATTATGGATTTTAATTTTTCTTATATTTTTATGTTTTTCTTTGGTTTTCCATCATTTTTTGGTTTTTTACAGTTTTAGGGATTTTTAGATTTCGTAGGATTTTATAGCTTTTGGGGTTTTTAGTGGATTTATGGTTTTATGGGGTTTTGGAATTTTTTTAGGTTCTTTATGGTGTCTAACTGATTTTCTGTTTTAATGGTTTTCTTAGGGATTTTAGGATTTTTTACGTTTTTAGGTATTTTTTGGGTTTTTATGACCTTTATGGGTTTTTATGGTTTTAATGATTTTGACATTTTTGAGGGTTTTAGGGTTTTTATGGTTTTTTGAGTTTTATAGTTTTTTTGAATTTTTAATGAGTTTCACAATGTTATATTGTTTTTTAAAATTTTAGGGGTTTAATGTATTTTAGGGTTTTTAATGGTTTTTAGGGGTTTAATGGGATTTGAGGCATTTTAATGTGTTTAGAGGGTTTTATGGTTTTTAGGTATTTTAGGGTTTTTAGTGGTTTTTTATGTATTTAGTGGTTTTAAATGGTTTTATGGTTGTAATGTTTTCATATATTTTTCATGATTTTTATGTGTATTTACATATTTATGGATTTTTAGGGATTTTTAGGTTTTTTATTCTTTGGGGTGTTTTAGGTATTTTAAGGGATTTTTGGGTTTTTAGGGTTTCTAGGTTTTTTATTGTTTTTAGGGTATTTAGATTTTTTAGTCTTTAGGGATTTATGATTTTTTTTGTGTTTTTTAATTTTTTGTGGGGATTAAAGTGTTTTTAGAGGTTTCAGTGGGTTGTTATGTTTTTTAAGATTTATTTATGGGTTTTAGAGGTTTTATGGTTATTAGAAGTTTATTGGGTTGTTAGTATTTTTTAGGTTTTTTGGGGTTTTAATTATTTTTATGTTTTTAATGGTTTTTTAGGGGCTTCCTAGGTATACTATATTCTTAGATATTTTTATGTATTTTTAGGATTTTTAGGTTATTTATAGTTTTTAATGATTTTTTACGTTTTTAGTAGTTTTTTTTGCGTTGATAAGGTTTTATGGTTTATTTGGATTTTGAGGTTTTTTTTGAATTTTTAGGGTTTTAATGGATTTTTTTGTGTTTTTAGCGGTTAAGAAGATTAATGGGTTTTTTGAGTTTATAGTGGTTTTAGTGTTTCTTTTTGTGATTTTATGGGTTTTTATAGTTTCTAGGGGTTTTAATTATTTTTTGGGGTATTGGGTTTTTAGGTGTTTTTAGGGTTTTTAAGATTTTTGGTTTTTTTAAGGGTTTTAAGTGTTTTTATGTTTTTTAGGTTTTCTTAGGGTTTTTGAGGTTTATAGGGTTTTTTTGGATTTTATGGGATTTTAGTTTTTATAGGGATTTTGGTGGATTTTATTTGATTAGGGGTTATTATAGTTTTTTGGGGTTTTTTTAAATTTGGGGTTTTATAGGGTTTTAGAGATTTGTAGCATTGTTAGTGGTTAAGGTTTTTTCGCATTTTTTGTGGGTTTTAGGGGTGTTTAGGATTTTTAATGGTTTTATGGGTTTGTATGGTTTTTTAGTAGTTGTAGAATTTTTTGGGTTATTAAATTTTTAGGTTATTAAAGATTTCTGTGGGGTTTTCATGGTTTTTGGGGTTTTATATGTTTTTATGGATTTTATGGATTCTTTATAATTTTTATGGATTTTAATGGGTTTTATGGATTTTGAGTGTTTTGGGGGTTTTATGATTTTTATGGTGTATTGGTTTTTTTTGGGTTTTTTGAGTTTTATAGCAGTATTAAAGTTTTTAGATATTTTTCAACATCCTTAGGGTTTAAAGGGTTTTTTTGATATTTTAGTTATTTTGTAGTGTTTTATGGGATTTTCGATTTTTGGTATTTTCATGGATTTTAAGGGTTGAGAATTATTTAGGTTTTTAATGTTTTAAAATGATTTAAGGTTTTAAGATTTTCTTCGGGATTTTCAAGGTTTTTATTTTTTTTATGTTTTTAAGGATTTTTGAGGATTGTTTAGCATGTATTTTGGTTTTTAGGGTTTTTAAGTGTTTTGAGGGTCTTTATTATTTTTTTTGTTTTTAGGGTTTTTTGAATTTTTAAGGGATTTATACTTTTTGTACTTTCATAACATTTATAGGGTTTAAATGGGGTTTTCATGTTTTTATAGGTTTTTATGTAATTTATGGGTTTTATGGTCTTATGGTTTTATGGATTTATGGTTTTTAGGGTTTACAAGGTTTTATAGGGTTTTTTTTGTATTTAGTATTTTAGGGGTATTATGTATTTTTATATTTTTAAGGTTTTATTATATATTTTTAGGGATTTTTGGGTTTTTTAAATTTTTTGGGATTTTTGGTATTTTTTAGGATTTTGAGGGGTTTTTGTGATTTTGAGTGATTTTAGGGGTTTTGTGGTTTTAGGGATTTTAGATATTTTATAGTTTTTTTGGTTATTAGGATTTTTTTATTTTTTTAGGAATTATAATATTTTTAGTGTTTTTAATGCATTTCGGGGTCTAAAGTGTTTTTAGAGTTTTTAGTTTGATTTAAGGTTTGATGGGTTTTTATTTTTTTTTATGGTTGTAGGGGGTTTTAGGGGGTTTAGTGTATTTTTGTTTTTTGGGGTTTTAAGTGTTTTTAGGTTTTTAATGTTTTCTTAGTGGTTTTCTGGGTTTTAGAGGTTTTTATATTTTTAGGGATTTTATGGGTTTTTATGATTTTAATGGGTTTTTTCAGGTTTTATGGATTTTGAGGGGTTTTACATGTTTTAGGGGTGTATGGGTTTTAAGGAGTTTAGTGAGTTTTGAGATTTTATGTTTTTCTTGGTTTTTGTATAAATTTATAATATTTTTAAAGGTTAAAAGAGTATTTATATTTTTTGGTCAGATTTTATGATTTTATGGGGTTTTATGATTTTTTACTGTTTTTATGGATTTTTATGGCTTTCATGTTTATTTAGTATTTTTTGGTTTATTATCATTTTTAGGTTTTTAATTGTTTTAAGTAATTTATGTTTTTCTTAAAGTCTATTTGGGGGTCTAGAGTTTTTTATGTTTTAATGAAATTTTAGGCATTTTTTGGGATTTTATTCTTTTTTAAGGATTTGGATGGTTTTCAATCACTTTTGGGTTTTTATGGTTTTCATGGGTTCCTAGGGGGTTTTTAGATTATTAGGTTTGTTTAGATATTTTTAATTTTTTTAAGGGATTAAAGGGTTTTTTAGAATATCTTATGGGATTTAGGGTTTTTATTGGGTTTTTGGGGTTTTAAGGTGTTTAGGGGTTTTAATGGTTTTTAGGGGTTTTAGGGTTTTTAGGATTTTAGGAGTTTTAATTGTTTTTAGGTTTCTAATGAATTTTAAGTGTTTATAAGTGTTTCTTATATGTTTTCTAGGTTTCAGGGGTATTATATATTTTTAGGTTTTTATGGATATTTTTGTATAAAGATGGTTGTTAGAGTTTTTAGTGACTTTGTGGGGTTTTAGGGTTCTATTAGGTTGTTTGTTTTTATGGATTTTTGGGTATTTTTAATTTTTGGGGGTTTTAAGGATTCATAGGGGTTTTTAATGTTCTCTTTGTGTTTTTAGGTTTTTTTAATTTTTTCATGATTTTAGAATTTTTTGTATTTATATTTTTTTTTGGTTTTTAGGGATTTTGAGGGTTTTGATGTTTTTAGGGATTTTAGTGTTTTTATAGTTTAAAGGGATTTTCAGGGTTTTTATGGTTTTACGTTTTTCTTATGGTTTTGTATGGATTTTAGGGTTTTTTACATTTTTAGGGACATTTTGGGATTTTTATGGGTTTTTAGGATTTTTTTGGGATTTTGAAGAGTTCTATGGGTTTAATGGTTCTTATGGTTTTGGGTGGTTTTTTTAGTTTCTTAATGTTTTTACGGATTTTTATAGTTTTTAAAAAAATTAGAGGCTTAAAGGGGTTTTGGTGTTTTTAGATGTTATTTAGGTTTTATGGGGTTTTAGGTGTTTTTAAGGGTTTTAGGGGATTATATAGATTTTAGGGTTTTAGGTGTTTTGTTGGGGTTATAGATTTTTTAGGGATTTTGGGGTTTTAATTGCTTTCATGTTTTTAAGGATTTCTTAAGGTTTTTAGGGGTCTTAGGGGTTTTTACATTACTAGTGATTTTTAGGGCCTTTTAATTTTGTTTGTTTTTAGTGTTTTCATGGATTTTGAGGGGTTGTAGAGTTTTTAGGGTTTTTATGAGTTTTTGTGTGTTTAGGATTTTTTGTTGTATTTTTTTTATTTTTACTGTTTTTAGAATTTTTTATCATTTTTTGGGGTTTAGAAGGTTTTTAATGTATTTAGTAGGTTTTTTAGGTTTTATGGGGTTTTAAGGTTTTTAGGGTTTTTATTTACTGAGTTTTTAGGTTTTTTAGTGTTTTTAGTTATTTTAGTGTTGTTATGTGTTTTTTTGGTTTTAAAGGTTTTCTTAGTGGTTTTCATGGTATTTAGTGAATTTTAGGGTTATTGTAGGATTTTGTGTGTTTTTAGGGTTTTTGGGATTTTTATGTTTTTAGGAGATTTAGGGTTGTGTATTTTTTAGGGTTTTAGGTGTTTTATGTGTTTTGTGTTTTTAATGTTTTCAAAGGGGTGTTCAGGGGTTTTAGGGTTTTTTATGTTTTGTGGTTTTTAGTTATTTTTTAGGATTATTATGTCTTTTTAGTGTTTTCCATGATTTTGAGGGGTTTTGGGGTTTTTAGGGGAGGGGGGTTCCAATCATTGTAGGGGTTTATGGTTTTCTATATATAAAAAATAAGGTTTTTATGAGTTTTTTAGTTTGTTTAACCTTATGGTTTTTATGAATTTCTATGTTTTTAGGGGTTATATGAATTTTAAGGTTTTTAGGGGGTTTTGTTTGTTTAGTGTTCTGATCATTTTCAACTTTTTATAAGTTTAAAAGATTTTAGGTTTTTATGGTTTTATTACAGTTTCTAGGGTTCATTATTTTTTCATTTTAGGTATTTTAGGTGGTTATTTGATTTTTATGATTTTCTAGGATTTTAGTGTTTTATGGGGTTTTATGTTTGTTTTTGAGTTTTTAGCGGTTTTAATGTTTTTTTTCAGTTTTAATGTTTTTAGGGATTTAAATGTTTTTTATAGTTTTATGTTGGAGTTTTAAATATTTATGGATTTTTATGATTTTTAGAATTTTTAAGGTTTTTTAGGGGTTTGAAGTGTTTTTAAATTTTTATGGTTTTCTTATGTTTTTAGGGTTTATAGGGTTTTTACATTTTTTTATATATTTGTAGTTGGTTTTTAGTATTTTTATGCTTTTTCAGGCTTTTAGGGATTTTGAGAAGTTTTAGGGTTTTTTGGGTTTTTTTGATTTTTTTGATTTTTTGTTTATTTTAGGGTTTTTGGGTTTCTTTTATTTTTTATAGTTTTATAATGTTTTATGGGGTTTAAAGTGTTTTAAGACATTTTTTTCTAGTTTTGTTGGTTTTATGGGGTTTTTTATGTTTTTAGTTTTTTTTATGGTTTAAGGGGTTTTAAGGGTTTTGTACTCTTTTATGTCTTTTTGCGATTTCTTTTAGAGGTTCTTAGTGTTTTTAAATTTTTAAAATTTTATTAGGGTTTTTAAGGTTTTTCATTTTAGTTAATTTTAGGATTTTATATTATTTTTATGGTTTTTAGTCTTTTAGAGATTTTAAGGGGTTTAGTGTTTTGGGGGGTTTTATGGTTTTTTTAGATTTTTGGTGATTTTTGATTTTTTTAGGGTTTTTACTTTTTTAGATATTCTTAACATTTATATGAGTTTGAATAATTTTTAGAGTTTTTATTAGGTTTTTACGGTTTTATGGGGTTTTGGGTTTTTAATTATTTTAGGTGTTTTTATGGTTTTTACGGGTTTAGGGTCATTTTGGGTTTTTAGAATTTTTTTTTGTTTTTATGGGTGTTTTGTGTTTTTATTTTCTTAAGTTTTTCTTACGGTTTTTAGGTATTTTTATGCTTTAATTATTTTTAGGTATTTTTGAGGATTTTTATGGGTTTTTAGATTTTATGAGGTTTTTCAGGTTTTTTCGGGTTTTTTTGGTTTTTTGGGTTATGGGCATTTTTTAGGAATTTCAGGTGTTTTATGTGTTTTTAAATGTTTAAGGTTTTATTTGTGGTTTTTGGGTTTTCATTGTTTTTTCCAATTTTCGGGGATTTAGGGGTTTTTTTAAATTTTATGGTTTTTTGGATTTTGATGGGTTTTTAGGTGCTTTAGAATTTTTATGGTGTTTTCGTGTTATTAAGGACTTTTGAGTTTTTCAGTTTTTTAAGGTTTTTAGAGTTTTTTAGTGTTTTTACAGATTTAGCGGGTTTTTTGAGTTTTAGAGGTTTTTTCATGTTTTTAGTATTTTTTAGGGTTTTTATTTTTTAGGGGTTTTATGCTTTTTAGAGGTTTTAGGGGCTTTAGGATTTTAGTGTTTTTTAGGTTTTTATGGGGTTTTTTTTGTTTTTTGGTTTTGAAAGTTTTCTTAGGGTTTTTAGGGTGTTGTGTTTTTTTATGTTTTAAGTATTCTTATATAATTTTTAGGATTCTTATGGATTTTTGGTTCTTTTGGGATTTTGGGGGTTTTGAGGTTTTTATGGTATTTTTGGGATTTTAGGGTTTTTTGAGTTTTTTAGGGTTTTTAAGGGTTTTTTATGATTTTAGGTGTTGGAGGAGTTTTAGATTTTTATTTTATTTTTTAGGGTTTATATGGTTTTTAAGGTTTTTAGGGGTTTTATAATATTATTATGTGTTTAAAGGGTTTTTATAGTTTTTAGTGGTCTTTAGTTTTTTAATTTTTTTTGGGGGTTTTCTAGTTTTTATGGTTTTTAGTGATTTTCAGGGATTTCTGGGTGTTTTGAGTTTCTATTTTTAGGATTATTATGTTGTTTTAGGTTTTTAGGTTATTTTTGGGGGTTTTAGGGGTTTTATGGTTTTCCCCTTTTTAGGGGTTTTTAGAGTTTTTTTTATTTTTATGGGTTTTAGAGATTTTATTATTTTGATTGTTTTGGGGGATTTAGGGTTATTAGGTTTTTTTTGGATTTTTGGGTTTTTATGGGGGGTTTTTGTTTTTAATGTTTTATATGGGTTTTGGGAGTTTTTATAGTTTTTAGGGGTTTCAAGTGTTTTTATAGTTTTTTGTAGGTTTAGTGTTTTTATGTGCTTTGTAGGGTTTTATGGTTTTTAGGGGTTTTATGTTTTATAGGGTTTTTAGTGGTTTTAATTATTTATAGTTTTTAATGTTTCCTTAGTGTTTTTTAGGGTATTTATATTTTTAGGGGTTCTTTAGAATTGTTTGGGTTTTTAGAGTATTTATTTATTTTGAGTTTTTTTAGGTATTTTTGGGGTTCTTATGATTTTTTGGAATTTAAGGGGGGTTAGTTTTTAGTAGTATAATGGTTTTTAGAGGTTTTTTGTGTTTTTAGATGTTTAAAGGGGGGTTTTTTGATTTCTTAGTTGTTTATAGGGGTTTTAAGGGGTTTAGGGTTTTTTATAGTTTATAGGGTTCTTTATTTTTCTAGGGTTCTTTGGAGTTAATATTGTGTTTATGTTTTTAGGTGTTTTATGTTTTTTAATGTTTTTACAATTTTCTTAGTGATTTTTAGGGTTTTATGGGTTTTTATATTACTAGGAATTTTTAGGTATTTGTTAGTATTTTTATAGTTCTTTAGTGTTTTTCGGTATTTTTAGGGGTTTTTGGGATTTTTAGGGTTTTATGAATTTTTTCTGGGTTTTTATGTTTTTATATGAGTTTTTAGGGGTTTAATAGATTTTTAGAGTTTTTAAAAATTTTACGAGGTTAAAGGGTTTATGGTTTTTTTAGTAGGTTTCTAGGGTTTTTATGATTTTTAAGGTATTTGGCTGTTTTTATGATTTCTAAGGTTTTTAGAAATTTTTAGGGATTTTAGTGTTTTTTAAATTTGTTAGTGGTTTAAGTGTTTTTAGTTTTTTAAAGTTTTCATCCGGGTTTTTAGGTTTTTTTTTATTTTTTTGGGTTTTTTAATGTGTTTTGTGTTTTTATGGTTTTTAGGGGTTTTATGGTTTTTCAGGTTTTTAGGTTTTTTATGGTTTTTTGGGTTTTTAGGATTTTTTTAATTTTTTTTAGGATTTTAATAGTTTCTAGTGTTTTTAACATTTATAAGGGTTTAAATGAGTTTTAGAGTTTGTATGGTTTTTACATTTTTTATTGGGTTTCTATGGTTTTTATGGTTTTTAGTGGGTTTTATGGTTTTTATTATTTTCTGTGTTTTTAATGGTTTTTCAAGGTTTTCATGTTTTTTTAGTTTTTAGGGTTTTTATGTGTTTATAGGTTTTTATGGTTTTCAGGGTTTTTTACATTTTATGGTTTTTATTGATTATTTTGATTTTCATGTTTTTTAGTGATTTTAGGTATTTTGTGGGTTTTTTTGGTTTTTAGGGGATTTAAAAGTTCTATGGTTTTTTGGGAGTTTTATGGGTTTTTATGGTTTTATTAGTTTTTGGGTTTCCTGGGGGGTTAATTGTTTTTTATAATTTTTTATGTTTTTAGGGTTTTTAAGTGTTTTTATATTTTTATGGTTTTCTAAAGGGGTTTTAGGGTTTTATTATATTTTAGTAATTTTAGGGATTTTTAGAATATTTATATTTAAGGATTTTTAAGTCTTTTGAGGGTTCTTAGAGTTTTTAGTACTTTTTGAGTTTTTATATATATTTTTTACTTTTTAAGGGTTTTTTAGTTTTAGGGTTGTTATGATTTTTTTAGAGTTTTTAAGGTTTTCAGGATTTTAATGTGTTTTTATAGTTTTTACATTATTTTTAGCGGTTTTAGGTTTTCTAGTTTTTTATCATTTTCTTTGTTTTTAGGGGTTTATGTGTTTTTTGGTATTTATTGTTTTATTGGGGTTTTCTTGGTTTTTGGTTTTTCTACATTTTTATTGACTTTTATGGTCTTTAAAGGTTTTATGGTTTTTTGGGGGCTTTTAATTTTGATGGGTTTTATGGTTTTTATGATTGTTTTGGGTTTTAGGTTTTTTGAAGATTTTATTGTTTTTATGTTTTTAATATTTTTTTTAACGTTATAGGTTTTAAAAGGATCTTTAAAATTTTAGTAGGTTCATAGGGTTTTTATGGTTATTTAGTTTTTTTTATTTTTTGTGGGGTTTTAAGGGTTTTAGAGTTTACTTGGTTTTAGGCTTTTTAGAGTGTTTTTTTTGTTTTTTGGTGTATTAAATGTTTTTTGGTTTTTAAGGATTCCATGTGATTTTTAGGGTTTCTAAGGTTATTTATATTTTTATGTTTTTTAGGTATTTTTTAGAAAATTTATGGTTTTATCAGTTTTAGGGATTTTGAGGGTTTTTTGGGGTCTTATGGTTTTTTTAGATTCTTATGGGGTTTATGGTTTTTACATTTTTATATACATTTTAGATTTTAATGGGGTTTTAGATTTTTTTGGGTTTTTAAGGCATTTATGGTTTTTTAGGTTTTTAGGGGTTTATAATTTTCTGGGTTTTTTGAGGTTTTTAAGGTTTTTCAAGGATTTATATAAGGTTTTTATATTTTTAGTGTTTTTTGGGGATTTTGATAGTTTTTAGGGTTTTTAGTGTTTTAGAGTTTTTTAGATTTTTTATGGTTTTTAGTGGTGTTATGTTTTTTATGGTTTTTAAGGTTTTCTTAGTGATTTTATAGGGGTTTTTATGTTTCTATGATTTCTAGGGCTCCTTTACGATTTTCATGTTTTTAGGTGTTTTATGTGGTTTTGGGTTTTTAGGGTGCTTTTGAGTTTTTAGTAGTTTTTTAAAAAAATTTGTGGATTGATGGGATTTTAATGATTTTAGTGGTTTTATGTGTTTTTATGGGGTGTTAGGGTTTTATGGTTTTTAAGGTCTTTGATTTTTTTTTTAGGGTTTTTTTACATTTTATGGGTTTTTAATGTTTTTAGAGTTTTTTATGTTTTTAGGGGATTACATGTTTTAGAGTTTGAAGGTTTTTGCAGGTGTTTTCAATGTTTTTATGGGTTTTTAATTTTTTAGGGATTTTAGGGATTTTTTTAAAGATTTTTTGGGTTTTGGGTTTATTTGGGTTTTTAGGGACTCTTTGATTTTTAATGGTTTTTATGGTTTTTTAGAGTTTATTAAAAAAATTAACAGTTTGAAGGGATTTTATGGTTTTTGTGGGTTTTAGAGTTTATATTGGTTTTTGGAATTTTTATGGTTTTTAGGTGGTTTATGGTTTTAGGGTTTTAGGATCTTTTTAATTTTTTTCCCTAGTGTTTATATAATTTTTATGTTTTTTGGTGATTAAATTGTTTTACGATTTTTAAGGTTTTCTTGTTATATTTTTGGGCTGTTTTAGGTATTTTAAATTTGTATGGATTTATACGTATTTTATTGTTTTTTAAAGTTTTTAGGGTTTATATGGATTTTGAGGGTTGTTTTGGTTTTATAGGTTTTCATGGATTTATGGGTTATAGGGTTTTTTAGTTTTTAGGAGTTTTAAGGTTTTTTTACTATTTTTTAATATTTTAGGGGTTAAAAGGGTTTCTATAGTTCTACGTTTTTTTTGGTTTTATGGGTTTTTAGGTATTTTATGGTTTTTATTGGTTATATGGGTTTTAAATGGTTTTAGGGACTTCTGGGTTTTTTTTAACATTTTTATGTTTTTTATCAGGTTTTTGGATTTTTATGCTTTTAAGGTTTTCATAAGGATTTTAGGGTTTTAAGGGTTTTCACTTTTTTAGGGACCTTTAGATATTTTTAGGAATTTTATGGGTTTTTAGGGTTTAAATGGATTTTTTTTTGTTTTTAGTGTATTCTAGATTTTTATGGTTTTTAGTGTTTTTAGCGTGTTTAGGTTTCTTAGGGGTTTTAAGTGATTTTAGGTTCCTAACGATTTCTTATGGGTTTTAAAGGGTTTTTTAATTTTTATGTTTTAATATATTTTTGTGTTTTTTTTGGATTTTTATCATTTATTAGTGTTTTTAGAAATTTTAAGGGTTTTTGAGGTGTTTTTGGGTTTTTATGGATTTTTTTGGTTTTAAGAGTTTGTTTTAAATTTTTTGTGTTTTTAATGTTTTTTAGAGTTTTTCAATGATTTTAGTGGTGTAAAAAATTTTTATATTTTTTATGGTGTTTTAGAGTTTTTATTGGTTTTTAAGGTCTTTTATGTTTTTAGGGGTTTTTAGGGTTTTTAGGTGTTTTAAGTATTTTAGCGTTTATGGTTTTCTAAGTGGTTTTCATGGATTTTATGTTTTAGGAATTTTGGCAGATTATTTATATATTTTTTTTAGGGTTTTATAGAGTTTTGATGTTTTAAAGGTTTTTTTAATTTAATAGGGATTTTACGATTTTGTAGAGTTTTCTAATGTTTTTAGGGTTTTAAAGTTTTTTTGGAGTTTTTAGTGGGTTTTTAGGGTTTCATCGGTTTTTATGATTTTTTAAGGTTTTTAGGGGTTGTTATTGTTTTTATGGTCTTTTAAGGGTTTTAGAGGTTTTAGCATTTTTAAGGATTTTAAGTGTTCTTAGGTTTTTTTGTTTTTCTTAGTGTTTTAGGAGGTTTTTGGGATTTTAATGGTTTTAAACGTTTAGAATTATAAGGTACATAATGGGTTTTTAGAGTATTTAATGGGTTTCTAGATTTTATGGGTTCTTTAGGATTTTTTAGGGGTTTTAGGGGTTTTTAGGGTATTATAAGTTTTAATGTTTTTAGGGGTTTAAAGTTTTTTTTAGTTTTCTGGGTTTTATTAGGGGGTTTTATGGTTTTAGTGTTATTATGTTTTTAGGAATTTTTATGATTTTTATGGGTTTTGGGGTTTTGGGGGATTTTGAGGTTTCTTAAATGTTTATATTGTTTTTATGTTTTTTAGTGTTTCTCTGTTTTTTTAGTTTTTAAGTTTCTTATGGGTTTTAATGTTATTTAATGTTTTTAGGGGTTTAAAGGGGTTTTTAAAAATTTATTGGTTTTATGGTTTTTAGAGTTTTTTATGATTTTTAGCAGTTTTATGGTTTTAGTGGTTTTTAGGTTTTTAGGGTTGGTAGGGACTTTTAGGTTTTTTAAAGATTTTTATATTTTCCTGGGGTTTAATGTGTTTTTAATTTTTAGGTTTATCTTACGGATTTTTAGAGATTTTAGGATTTTTTACATTTTAATGTGTTTCTATGGAGTTTATAGGTATTTTACTTTTTGGGTTTTTTGGGTTTTGTTGGGTTTTGAGGGGTTTGTTTTAGGGGTTTTTGGGATTTTGGTATTTGTTTTTTTTCATTTTTATGTTTTTTAGGAGGTTTAAGGGTTTATAGGTTTTTGAGGTTTTATTAGGGTTTTTGTGGCTTTTAGTGGTTTTTACAAATTTAGGGATTTTATGGATTTTATAATATTTTTATGAGTTTTAGGGGTTTTAGGGATTTATAGTGGTTTAGGGTTTTTATGGTTTTTATGGTTTTTTGGTTTTTTGGGTTTTATGGCTGTTTTTAGTTTTTGGGGGGTTTTATGGGTTTTAGAGTTTTTAGTGTGTCTTGAGGTTTTATGTTTTTAAATGTTTTTAAAATTTTTAAGGGTTTTAGGGTTTTTAAGGTTATTACAGTTTTTTGAGTTTGTAGGTTATAAGGGTTTTAAGTGTTTTTAGGGTTTTATGGATTTCTTAGGGGTTTCAGGATTTTTACGGTTTGTTATCATTTGGGCGTTTTTGAGCTATTTTTGGTTTTTTATATTTATAGTGTTTAGGCATTTTGAGGGTTTTTTAGGGTTTTCTGTTTTTTGGTGTTTTAGGGATATTTTTTTGTTTTTAAGTATTTTTTAGATTTTTATTATTTTTTAGTGTATAAAGGGGTTTTAGAGTTATTATTGTTTTTATTGTTTTTATGGGGTTTTAGGATTTTTTACATTTTTTATATTTTTTATGTTTTTAAAATTCTTTAGGGTTTTAGCATTTTTATGTTATTTGTGGTTCTATGTGTCTTTAGGTTTCTAAGGTTTTCTTATAGATTTTCAGAGTTTTTTTAGGTTTTTTTATTTAGAGATTTTTATTTTTTTTTGGATTTCTTTAGGTTTTTAGAGATTTTAGGGATTTTGAGGCTTTTAGGGTTTTTTGGGGTTTAAAAGGTTTTTTGGGCAGAAGAGGTTCAGGACTAGGAAAGCCAATCCCCCAAAATATCAAATGAAAACAAGTACAAGACCAGGGGAGGGGTTGGGTAAATCAACCCATACCCAAAAACAATCCCCAAAAGGAAAACAAAAAAAAGAAAACAATGGAAAGAAAAAAGACACAGCAGACCGAACAACCCAGCATCGCATCACTCGTCTTCACATCCATAGGAATCCCTATCTGCACCATACCCAGAGGAGGCATCTGAGTCCACCGACTCCCATTCAGATGACTCATACTGCTTGAGGAAGTCAGTACAATACCTCCAGAGTCACTTATTCTCCAGATTCCTACACGGTTGATCCTTGGCAAGAGTATTCTCCACAGCTTTGGAAGCCTTCGAGGAGGCCATTGTAGCAATTGGTTTTGGAAGGGAGGTATAGTCTCTCCTTGACCTCCTCATGGTAGGGGAACCACTCCTCCTCCTCCTACTATGAAGAACATCATCAGCACTCACCACCTTTGAGCTCCCCTCCTGTCTAGAACCAACAGCCACGAGCTCAGACCCTCCTCTTGGATTCCGGGGGTACGAGTCAAGATGGACTAAGCAATCCATCAAGTTCCTCCTCCTCCAATTCAATGGTGTGTTAGCATCAATTAAGTCATTACGGTCCCCAATGACAAAATAATATTTGAAATCTTCATCAATGTTATCCTAGTCAGACATCACCTTCATTTTAGGGTGCTGCAGAATCTCTCATCGTTGTTGCTCAAAGGGGATTTTAGAACCATCCAACATGATCATATCAGCGAGTTCAACATAGGGAGGTTGCTTTTCAAAGGCCACAAGCTCCATTACTGAACTCTGTTGCACCACAGTCCGCCCATCCACAGAAGGGGCCACATCACACAACTCCTGTTCCAGTAAATGATCAGATGGGGTGGCCTTGGCACCACCTAAATCATCACCCAGGGTATTTAAGGTCGTCTCTTCTAAGTAGATGTCAGAGACTTGCTACTCCTCATCATCATAAGCATCAACTAGTGACTCTGGACACCCCCCTCCTCTGGGTCAAGCACTGTAAATGGATTCAAAGTGAGAAACAACTCCTGTTCTAACTCCTGACCATTTGCCTCGGCAGAAGCGGCATTCATCAGCAACCCCTCCATCCTCATCCCCTTAGAACCTAGGCTGGGAATGTCACTACACACCCCAGTCAAAACCATCTGCAAGCAGTCATCAGTAGCCATATCTTTCTCAGGAACCACCTCCACCACCACACTAGAGGAAGGGGTAGCACCTGCCCGTACAAATTCATTTTTTAATCGCTTGAAACAGTGCTTTACCAAGACCCATGGGTGAAGCTCACCCGCATTTTTATCAGGGCATAGTCCATCCCCATGGTCAGAATTCAGGCCCAGCCTTGGAGGGGTGGCACAGACATCACTCTCCGAAACCAAGCGATCACTTCCCCCATGAAGACACACCCGTTTCACGTGACGAAGAGTCAGAAAAGATTCACAGTAATTCACCCGAGATTCGAAAACCACAGGTTTCTTTCACCGTAGCTCTTCACTAATCTCAATCCAAACAAAATGAACTGGTTTCTTGGAGACAACGACCTCAATATAGACTCTCGGAGCAACCGATTGATAGAGGTCTCACGTTTGTCTATCCACACACAGTAATCTTCCAACCAAATTTTCCAGCATTGTAAGAATTGACAAATTTAGGAAGGGAAGAGGGAATTTATGGAGTCATACCCAAATGGCTACCAAAGGAGAGTCCTGATGTAAATGAAGATCAAGGCTCCGCCTGAAGAGAAAAAATCATGCTCCATCACATCTGCGAGGGGCAGTAGACCAAGACTGGATAAGGTCCTCCTCAGAAGAAAAGTAGATCAAAATATGGCAGGAATCAACCAAGCCCACTGTCTCCCTATCCTAGAGATCCCAATGTTCGAACATACATCTATCAAAAACATCGACCTGGGGGAACCAGTTGGAGAATCGAGCCACCAGAGTAAGATTATGCAAAGCCGAAGCCCCGTTGAACTTAGAAATTCACAACTGCAGCTTAGGATGACCTTCAAACAGACCCGACACCTTAGAGAT
Source organism: Viscum album (assembly GCA_963277665.1). Taxonomy (NCBI): domain Eukaryota; kingdom Viridiplantae; phylum Streptophyta; class Magnoliopsida; order Santalales; family Viscaceae; genus Viscum; species Viscum album. The sequence continues at coordinate 1,961,442,924 of OY728127.1, forward strand.
GAGATTATTACGCGGAAAATAAGGGAGAAAATTAGGATCTGAGAATGGAATGAAGGTTCTGCTTGCATCAAGAACTAGCTAGGACCCCTCCCCCTTAGGGGGAGGCCAAGTTGTAGAGTTCTCCATTGTCATCAATCTGACAGAGGGAGGTCACCATCACGAAGTGGATCGGGACAGATCATATTGGCCATCTAAAGGTTTTTTTGGGTTTTAAAGGTTTTTTATGGTTTTTATGGTTTACGTTTTATTTGGGGTTTAAGGATTTTGATGATTTTTTATGATTTTAGAGTATTTAGATTTATAGTTTTTTTATTATCGTATTTATGGTTTAATGATTTATTACATTTTTAGGGATTTTAATGATTTTTAGGGGTTTTATGTTTTTATTGTGTTTTTATGGATTTTGTGGATTTTGTGGATTTTTTACATTTATAGTTTTTTAGGGGTTTAATTTTTTTTTTGGTTTTTAACATTTTATTTGGATTTTTCAAAGTTTTAAATTTTTTTTAGTATTTTGGGATTTTTAAAAGATTTTTAGGAATTTTATAGATTTTTAGGGTTATGAATTTTTACTGTTTTTGTGGTTTTTTAGGGTTTTAGGGTTTTTTTAATTTTTAGGGGGTTTATAATTTTTATTTATTTTTAACGATTTAGTGGTTTAAAGGGTTTTTATAGTTTATTTTTGTGTTTTTAGGGTCTTTATGTGTTTCAAGGGGGTTTTTTACTGTTTTAGGGGGGTGGTTTCGTTTTTAGGTGTTTTTAGGTTTTTTGGGTCTTTTAGAGTTTTTTTACGATTTTTAGGTTTTTTTGGTTTTTGGGGTTTTTAGGGGTTTTAAGGGTTTTAATTGTTTTTAGGTTTTATGATTTTCTTCGAGTTTTTAGTGCCTTAAAGGTTTTTATGTTTATAGGGATTTTCATTGATTATTTTGGATTTTTATGGTTTTTAAGGCATTTGAGTATTTTTAGTGTTATAGGATGTTTAGGTTTTAGGGGTTTTAAGTTTTTTTAGGTTATTAAGGTTTTATTAGGATTTTTAATTGTTTTTAGGGGATTTTAAGTGTTTATTTATTTTTAGGATTTTTCTGGTTTTTTAGGGACTTAGGTATTTTGAGTGTTTTTTATAGTTCATATGGTTTTTATGTTTTTTTATGTTTTAGATGTATTTTTAGTTTTAGGGGTTTAAGGGTTTTTATGGAATTTTTGGGTTTTAGGTTCTTTTGAGGGGTTTTTATGGTTTTTAGCATTTTTGGGGTTTTGGGTGGTGAAAGTGTTTTTCATTTTTAAAATTTTTCTTAGGTCATATAGGGTTTTTTACATTTTTATGGAATTTAGGGATTTTTAGGATTTTTATGGTTTTCATGTTTATAGATATTTTAAGTGGTTTTTGGCTTTATAAGGTAATTTTCATACACTATATTTTTAAGGGTTTTAAGTGTTTTTAGAATTTTGAGGTTTTCATATGGTTTCAGGGTTTTTTTTTTGTTTTTATGGATTTATAGGTCTTTCTTTAATTTTTTTGTTTTAGGGTTTTATTTTGGATTCTGAGGGTGATTAGTGTTTTTTATAGTTTTTTTAGGTTTTTTGGGTTTTTAGGGTTTTAGGATTTTTTTTATATTTTTTTATGCATTTTAAGTGTTTTTCAGTTTTTAAGGATTTCATAGGGGTTGTTAGGGTTTGTAGTGTTTTTTATGTTTTTTTATCTTTAGGGTTTTTTGGGATTTTCTTGTTTTTTAGGGTTTTAGGTGTTTCTAAGGGTTTTTAGGGTTTTGAATGTTTATATTAGATTTTAGGTTTTTTTTAATTTTTAGGGGTTTATGATTTTTTTTACATATTATGGATTTAGAGGGTTTTTAGATTTTTTAGTGGGGTTTTAGGGTTGTGATCGGTTTTAAGGGTTTTTTAAAGTTTATAGGTTTTTTAATGGTTTTATGTGTTTAAGAGGTTTTTAGGTGTTTCGGGTTTTTAGAATATTTGGAATTTGTCATGGTTTTATGTAAATTTAGGGTTTTATTGTTTTCTTAAAGGATTTTAGGGGTTTAGGATTTTTTACATTTTTTTGATTTTAAGCCGTTTTTGGATTTTATGGTTTTTGGGGTTTTTATGGATTTTGGTTGTTTTTAGGGTTATCTATGGTTTTTATAATTCTTTTAGTTTTTATGGTTTTATGTGTTTTAAAATTTTTAAGGTTTTCTTGGGGTATACAATGGTTTCTGTGGTTTTTTACATTTTTATATATTTTTAACAATTTGCAATATTTTTATGGTTTTTAGGGTTTCTAATGATTTTGAGGGGGTTTAGGGGTTTTTATGGTTTTGGGGGTTTTATGTTATTTTTATGTATTCAAGTTTTTTTATGTTTTTATATTTTTTAAAATTTTAGGGCTATAATGGCCTTTTAGAGTTTTTAGAGGGTTTTTATGGTTTTTATGGTATTTTAGGGGTTTTTTATTTTTATGTGTTTTATGGGTTTTAGTATTTTTAGGAGTTTTAGGCCTTTTAGGGATTTTAGTGTTTTTATCATTTTTTGGTTTTTAGGTTTTAAGGGGTTTAATGTGTTTTTAGGTTTTTAATGATTTATTTGGTGTTTTCAAGGTTTTTAGGGTTTTATATATTTTTAGGGATATTTATGGATTTTTTAGGATTTTTTATTGTTTTAGGTATTTTGAAGGGTTTTAGGGTTTTTTTGGGTTTTATGGTAAATTTGGGGTTAGGGTTTTTTTTTGGCGGTTTTAATGTTTTAAGGTTTCTTAGTGTTTTAGATATTTCTTAGGGGTTTAATGGTTTTTTAGAAATTTTATTGGGGTTTTTAGTGTTTTATGGGATTTTGGGGGTTTTAAAGGTGTTTACGGGTTTTTTTCGTTTTAGGAGATTTAGGGCCTTTCTGTGGTTTCAGTGTTTCTAGGCTTTTAGATGTTTTAAGTATTTTTATTTTTTATTTTTTTTATCTTTGGGTTTTCATGGTTTGTAGGGTTTTTTACCTTTTTAGATATTTTTAGGACTTTTAGGATTTTTATAGTTTTAGGGATTTTATGAATTTTAAGGGCTTTAGGGGTTTTATGGATTTTGTTTTCATTATGGTTTTTAGAATTTTTTTAGGATTTTATGGGTTTTAATCATTTTTATTTTTATGTATTTTTTCGGGCATTATGGTTTTCTACATTATTAATAATTTTTAGGGATTTTTTTAGGATTTTTAGGTTTTTCAGGGATTTTGTTGGTTTTTTAGGTTTTTTTGGGTTTTTTATGTTTTCTAGGTGTTTTGAGTTTTCTGGGGTTTAAAGGTTTCTTATGTTTTTAACTTTTTTATCTCTTTAAATAGTTTTAGATTTTTAGTAATATTTATGATTTTTATGGGCTTTTAGGAAAAGCAGGTTTGGGGCCGGGCGGATCCCAGCCCCACAAAATATAATAACATAAAATAAAGGTACAAGGTATTACAAGGAGGGTTTGCACAACCGAGTGTGCAATTCACCCTTCATGTCTGAGTCCACAAGGGGAGTGTAGAAATCTGGTGCAATAAATGACCACATGGAACATCCATCCTCAATTGCTTTCTTGGAGAGTATGTCTGCCACCTTGTTCGCTTCCCTGTATATATGTGTATTTTATTTTTTAAGGTTTTCATAGGTTTTGTGATGGGTTTTTTTGGATTTTTATATTTCAGGGATGTTTAGTTCTTTTTTATGAATTTTATGATTTTAAGGTTTTTAGGGTTTTTGTGGGGTTTTAGGGTTTTATAGTTTTTTGAGTTATTTTTGGTTTTTTTGGGGTTTTAGGTTTTTTTTGGAGTTCATAGAAATTTTTATCATTTTTGGGGGAGTAAAGGGTTTGTAACATTTTTGGTGGGTTTATAGGGTTTTAAAATCTTTTTGGTGTTTTATGGGTTTTAGGTTTTTTAGGATTTTTAGGGTTCTTAGTGTTTTTTCTATTTTTATGGGGTCTAAGATTTTTTTGGTTTTACGGTTTCCATAAGTGTTTTTCAGGTTTTTATGGTATTCTATATTCTTATGGACTTGAGGGAATGTTTATATTATTATAGGTTTTTTATTTTTTTTGGGGTTTTTGGGGTTTTTAGGATTTTATGGTTATTTTTGCGATTTTAGGTTTTTTTTTGAGTTTTTTAGTGGTTTTAAGGTATTTTTGAGTTTTTTAAATATTTTTACTGTTTTAAAGGGTTTTTATATTTTTTATGGGTTTTCGGGGTTTTATGGGTTTTTAGGTTTTTAGGGGTTTTATGGTTCTATAAATTTATATTATTTTTACGTTTTTATGGTTTTCTTAGGTTATTTTAGGGTATATAGTGTTTTTTGTTTTTTGTGATTTTTAGGGATTTTTTAGGATTTTTATGGGGTTTTGGGATTTTAGGGATTTTTTCTATTTTCATCATTTTTTTGGGTTTTTGGGGTTTTAAGTGTTTTTAGCCTTTTAAGGTTTCATAGTTGTCTTTATGGTTATTATAGATATTTTCATTATAAATTATTTTTAGTTAATTTTTGAATTTTTAATGTTTTCATGGGTTTTAGGTATTTTGAGGTGTTTTAGGGGTTTTTTTTGGTTTTTTGGTTTGTTGGGTTTTTAGGGGTTTTTTGGGTTTTTAGAGTTCTATAGGGTTTTAGTTTCTTTAAATGTTGTTAGGGGTTTGAGGGGGTTTTAAAAATGTTAGTGGTTTTTAGGAGTTTTTAGGGGTTTATGGTTTCTCGGGTTTTTTATGGTATTTAAGGTTTTTCGTGTTTTGAGGGATTTTTTGGGTTTTAGTGTTTTTTGGGTTTTTAGACTATTTAGTATTTTTAGGTTTTTAGTGATTTTAAGTGTTTTAGATTTTTAATGTTTTTATGGGGTTTTAGGTTTTTTCAAGGGTTTTCCATTTTTAGGGATTTTAACGTTTTAAGGATTTTTAGTGCTTTTAGGATTTATATTGTTTTTATGGTTATTTGGGATGTTGATGGTTTTTAAGGATTTTAGTGTTTTTAGGGTAAGAGTGTTTTTTATTTTATTAAGTGGTATTTAGTGTTTTTAGGGTATTTATATTTTCATAGGGTTCTACTGGGTTTTTAGGGTATTAATATATTTTTGGTTATTTGGGGTCCTTTAGGATTTTTATATGTTTTTTGGGGTTTTAGGGTTTTAATGGATTTTTATATTTTCTTAACATTTTTATGGGTTTAATGGGTTCTTATAGTTTTTAGTGTTTCTTAATTTTTATGGGATTGAGGGGTTTTTATTGTTTTAATTTGTTTCATAATTTGTGTGGGGTTTTAGGGTCATTTTATGGGTTTTACGATTTTTTTGGATATTAGGGGTCATAAGTGTCTATGTTTTAATGTTATCATAAGGGATTTCCGTTTTTAAGATAATTTATATTTTTATAGATTTTTATGCATTTTTAATTTTTTTTGGTTTTTTGGGTTTTGGAATTTTAAGGTTTTTTGTTTTTTGGGGGGTTTTAGGGGTGTTAACGGTTTTTAGCATAATTTAGGTTTTTAGGGTTTTTAAATGATTTTATATTTTTATGTTTTTATAGGGGTTTTCAATGTTTTTTGGGTTTTTTTCTTTTTATAGAGTTTTAGTGTGTTGTATATTTTTATTGGTTTTTAGGATTTTGAGGGATTTGAGGGTTGTTTTGGTTTTTGGGGGATTTATGGTTTTATGTTTATTTTCCATTTTTAGGATTTTGGAGTTTTTTAGGGTTTTCATTTTTTAAGAGTTTTTAACACTTTGAGAGATTTGTATGATTTTTAGAGTTTTTAGTGTTTTTAGGGTTTCTATGGGGTTTTAGGGGGTTTCAAGGGTTTTAGAGGTAGTATTGTTTTAGGGGTTTTAGTGTCTTTTTAGTGTTTTTTTCATTTTTAGTTTTTTAGGGTTTTTTTGTTTTTTGTTTTTTGTTTTTTATGGTCTTAATTGGGGTGTTCTAAGTTTTTAGAGATTTTTATGTTTTTTCAGATTTGTTGGGTTTTCTAGGATTTTTATTTATTTTTGGGTTTTTATGGGTTTGGAGGTTTTTAGGAATTTTTTATGGTTTTAGGGTTTTATGTTTTTTAGGGTTTTATGGTTTTTAGGGTTTTTAGGTTTTTAGGGTTTTAGCGTTTTTTGGGGTTTAAAGGTTTTCATAGTGTTTTTAGGGTTTTTTGGGATTTTAATGTTTTTTGGGATATTTTTTGGGTTTGGGGGATTTTTACGGTGTGTTAGTGTTTTAGGGATTTTGGAGGTTTTGGAGTTTTTATGATTTTAAGAGTTTTAAGAGTTTTTTGGTTTCATATTGGTTTTAAGTGTTTTTAGGTTTTTAAGGTTTTCTTTGATTTTTTTCATAGTTTTTTGGGTTTTTTATGTTTTTGGGGGTTTTTAGTGTTTTTTTGAATTTTTATGGGTTTTTAATGTTTTGGTGGGGATTAATTTTTTAGGGATTTTATATTTTTTTTTTAATTTTTATCATTTTATTGAATTTTGATCTTTTCATGTTTCATGGGTTTTTAGATTTTTATAACATTTTATGTTTTTAATGGTTTTTTGAGTTTTTAGTTGTTTTTTTGAGTTTTTATGGGTTTTAATATTTTTTTAATGTTTTTAGGGGTTTTCATTATTCTTAGGTGGTTTTAGAGTTTTTTTTGTTCTTTTTGGGTTTTTAGTTTTTTTAATGTTGTTATAGTTTTAGGGATTTATGTGTTTTTAGTTTTTTATGGTTTTCTTTGGGATAATTACAGTTTTTTATATTTTTAGGGATTTTTTAGTATTTTAGTGTTTCAAAGTTTTTATGCATTTTGAGTATTTTTAGGGGGATTTTAGGGTTTTTAGGGTTTTAATTATGTTTTTGTGTTTCACTTATACAAAAAAGGTTTACCACGTTGGTTATAAAATAACCAAAGGGATAAATTGCTGAGAATCGATTTATAACATCGATTATTTTATAACTGATGTACAAAATGCCGCGATTTGATTTATCATGTCAGCTATTTTATAACTGACGTTATAAATCGATTTCTCGGTGATTTATCACGTCGGTTATTTTCTAACCGACATGATAAATCAAATCTCGGGGCTTCATCATGACGTATATAAAATAACAGAAATTATAAATTCCAATTTAGGAGATCTATTATTTTATAACCGATGTGATAAAATATTTTCTATGTCGGTTATTAAATAACTGACGTGATAAACTTAAAAAATAGTTTATAATTTCAGTTATTAAATAACTGATGTGATAATTCTTTTAAATGATTTATTGGGCCTCGTATTCTGTCATTCTATTTTCTTCGACCGGGCGACCTGTGACTCGTCTCTCTTGCACAGAAAACCTAGAAAGGATTATTCAACGTCGTGCCCTCCAATATCATTTTTCCAACATCATTCATATTATTTAATATCACTAGGTCTATCAGGTTGACTCACAACACTCAAGTAAGCCTCACATTCCTCGGTTTCATTGTTTATTTTTCCCAATACCATAAATTTAGTTTTTGAGATATTATTTTTCAATCATTTTTCTTGATATTATGGTAAGTGTCATAGTGTTATTTTATACCATTCTATGTTATTTTCTGGTAAAATAAACCATGGGAGTGATATCATGCAAGTTCTACGATTTTTTTCACTACCATGCGTGTTCTATCATGTGTGTGTGTGTACTTCCATGTGTGTGCTACCATGAAATCATTATCATGCAAGTTCTGTCCCCCACCCCATAGACACCCCCACCGCCATGGACAACCCCCACCCCCTGGACACCCCTTACCCCCTTCGACAGCCCCCACCCCCCTAGACAGCCCCCACCTCCTGTACACACCATCCCCCTTAGAAAGCCCCCTGGACAGCCCCCACCACCATGGACACCCCCCCCCCCAGACAGCCCCCACCCCCTAGACCCCAACCCCCTAGACCCCCACCCCCTTGGACACCCCCACCCCCAGGACAACCCCCACCCCTGGACACCCCCTACACCCTTGGACATCCCCCACATCCAAGACATCCCTCACACCCTTGGACACCCCCACCTATATGGATAGCCCCCACCCCCTGGACAGCCCCCTATCCCCCTCGACAACCCCTACCCACCTGGACAACCTCCACCCCCTATACACCACCTACCCCCATGGACAACCCCAACCCCTTGGACATCCCTCCCTCCTAGAGGCCCCTGGACCCCCATGGACACCCCTACCCCCTGGACATCCCCCTGGAAAACCCCCACACCCTGGAAACCCCCTAGCCCCTGGACAGCCACCCCCGACCCCACCCCCTGGACACCCCCACCCCCCAGAGACAACCCATACCCCCTTTGAAAACACCCACCCCTGAAAATCCCCCACCCCTGGACCCCCCAACACCCTTGGACAGTCCCCCTACCTAGGACAACCTTTACCCCTGGAATACCCCCCACACCCCTTGACATCCCCCCCACCCATGGACACCACCCACCCACTAGACACCCCACCCCATGGACACCCCAACCCCCTGGACACCCCCAATCCCCCTAGAAACCTCCACCCCCATGGACAACCCCCACCACCATAGATAGCCCCCCACCCCCTAGACACCCACCCCCTAGACACCCCCTACCCCCATGGACAGCCCCTCCCCTGGACATCCCCTGCACCCTCGTGGACATCCCCCGCCCCATGGGCACCCCCTACCCCCTAAACACCACACCACACCACTGGACACCCCCTGGACACCCTCCCACCCATACCCCCTTTCCCCCACCCCACTAGACAGTACACCCACCCCACTAGACACCCCCACCCCTTGGACACCCCCAACCCACTTGTATAGCCCCCCCCCCCCACCCCACCCCCCCACCCCCCCCCCCCCCACCTGGGACATGCCCACCCACCTAGAAACCCCCTACCCCCTTGGATGTCCCCAACCCCCTGGACACCCCACCTCCATGGACACCACCACCCCCTAGACACCCATTACCCCCTTGGACACCCCTAACCCTCCCCCTAGACAACCCCCATCCCCCTAGACACCCCCTACCCCCTTGGACACCCCCACCCCCTAGACACCCCACCCCTGGACACCCCCACCCCCATAGACACCCCCACCCCCATGTACTTCCCCTACCCCTGTGGACTACCCCCACCCCCTAGACAACCCCCACCCCTGGACATCCCCACCCCATAGACCCCCCTCCCCACCCCACTAGAGAGCCTGCACCCCCTGGACACCCCACCTCCTTGGACATCCCCCCACCCCTGGACACCCCACCCCCTTTACAAGTTCTGGTAGTCATGTGTATGGGTTCTGGAAGTCAGGAAGAGGATGATGGTTACAATGTTACATGGTTACTGGGTGAAGAGGGTACGCTGCTGGTTACTAGGTGAAGAGGATATTCCAATAATATCAAAAACTATTGCAATAGATTATATACAAGAGAGTGTATGTCAATGGTTCTTGAACCATTGGTATACATATATACCAATGGTTCCTATCACATACATAGATTAATTTAAATGTATTTTTATTTTACTTTCCATTAATTCTTTGTTTTGGGGGGTTTCCAAAGTTTTTATGGAGAATAGGTGAGTTTTCATGAATTGGGCCAAACCGTGAGCCCAATTCCAGATTTAAAAATAAATTTTGTTTCTTTTATAACTTATTCATTTTTTAATATTTTTCACTCATTCCAACTAATAAATTTCCTCCCCTGATATATTAACACCACAATTAAAATTTGGAGTCTTTGGAAATCCATAACCAAGGTGCATATGGGTTTTTATTTAAGGGATTGGGCCTTCCCGAAAGCTCAATTCCAGTTTTAAAAATAAAATTTGATTAACTAATAACATATTCATTTTAAGTATTTTTTCGGTGATTAAAATCCCCAAACACTCCCCTTGAACCCAGCCGCGCATCCCATATCCTCCCACTCTCTTTTCAGCTCATTTGCATCACGTTTTAGGTCGAAATATCGGGAGAACACAAATTTCGGGCAGATTTATAAAGGTAATTTGTTTCCTTCATAACTCCTTCGATTCTTACTCTTTTTCCACCATTCAAATTCCTAAATGATCTAACTATTCTTGTTCAAACCTAAGTGGAAGGTTTGGGTTTTTTTGAAATCAGATACTGGTATTTTGGGGGGATATTTCTACAAGATATTTTAAGTAAGTTGTTCTCCTCCTTTCTTCTTTCAATTTGTTTAGGGTTACATCCAATTTACTTAGGGTTTCTTCCATTATCATTGAGGTTTCTTATATACAGGAAGTAGGGTTTATAATTTAAGGTTTTATATTGTGTTTTATGGTCTGGAATTCTGGTTTTAGGTCTGGTTTAGCTTTCTTGAGGTGCGGCGGTGGTGCGTTTGAGTTTTCGAACAAAGGATTCAAGGGTTTCCGTGGTTTTGGTAGGTGATTCCATTGTGTATGAAATCATTGTGAATTGGATACTGTTTTTATGGTATTTTCATGCTTATTAAATTTTATTATTTCTGAAAAATATAGTTTTAGTGGTGTTTGTATTTAAAATGAATCCTAAAGGCCAATTTCATGTGAAATTGGGGGTTTTTCATAGATATGTATTATTAGTTTAATTGGGGCTACCCTATAAGTAACTAGTTGATTTTATTGAACTATAATAGGGATAAAAATAATGTTTTTAATGATTGTCCCTTGTTTTTGTTGCTGAAAATCTGGTTTTAATGGTGTTTGTGAACCACATGAAATTCTAAGAGTTGTGTTGTGTAAAAAATGGAGACTTTGCAATGATGTCGTTTCTTGAACCATATAGGGTTGACCAAAAAATGATTTTGTGTTTTCACTGAAATGTAGTGGGATATCCTTTATGTTTTGGAAACTTAAATATGTGCACATAGTATGAAAGTGAGGTTTATAAGGTGTTTTGTGTCCGAAACACTACGAGATTTTGAGGAATTGTTTTATGAAAAATCTAAGTGTTTTGTTGCATGTTTTAAGTGGTATAAAATGTGATAGATACTGTATTGGTAGTGATTGACCAGTAATGGTGTTTTATATGAAAATTTATTTATGTTTCATGCTGAAATTGATTGATCACAAAAGGGGAATCCCGGGTACCTAGGTGGGGCGGATTTATACTAGTACGGCTAGTGGACCGGATGGGTTTTGTCCATGTTTCACTTAGCATTTGGATAACGACAACTCTAACTAAACTATGTGGATGATTATTGGGGACCACTAGGTTATGGGTGTGTTTCCTACTAGTGGCTCGTGCACGAGAAAGGATTTTTCTATGGTTACTTTACACTGAGGTACGAGGTACATAGGGCCCAAGACAACCTAGTGCCTAGGGGTGTTCCCAATGTTGTTGCTCATTGGATTTTGTAGTATCTACCCATGTCTTAGGGTGTGTTTGGAAGTAAATTACAGTATCTAACATTTCTATTTTAATGTGTTAGTATTCTAAAAATTTTGGATTGAAAACTGTTTTCAATTAGAGGTTTCATTTCATGAAATGTGAACACAACTTTTCCTTGCGTTTGAAAACTGCTTGCTTTTTCACATTTTATTTCTTACACTTTGGAATCATTGGGTGGTATCCTACTGGGCTTAGGCTCACACCCTACTTACACCCCTTGGGTGTAAGTAGACTTGGTTATGTTTGATTCAGGTAAAGGAAAGTCTAAGGGTGATGGTGGTCCATGGTGTTAGTTCCCATTCTTGGTGCGGAGTTGTGGAGATAGCTTGGGGGCGATGACCCCTAGTCGTGTGGAGTCCTTGGGGATATCTTAATGCTATAATTATTTTTATTTAGACCACTTGTTTAATCTTTAAACCAATGTACTCAGTTTTGGTTTTCACTTAAGTCTTGTTTAGTTCAAAAATTTCAGATTTATATTATGGATTGTTTTTCATGTTTTATTCTTCATACTCGGGTAAAGCGTTCCCAAACCTATATTAATGATACCCGGGCACTTGTGCCAGCCCGTGGGGATAGGTAACGCCCTTCGAGTCATGTCACGGGCTGGGTTTGGAGCCGGTTTTGGCGGTGACCAGATTCGGTTCGTGACAAAATGGTATCAGAGTAGGTTCTCTCCTTGGGTCATGTTATTTGGGGAAGAGTCAGCATAGTCTGGAGCTAGGATTTTTGGGACTTGAAATTTCAGTCATGGGTAGTGTGCCTGGCCAGCACACCTCATGAAGGGATTCAAGTCACCATGGTAAGTATGGATTTATCTGAGTGCTTTGGTTTTCATGGTTTAATGATGACTATGGGAAATGAAAATAGAGTTGGGAGAATAATCTCAGTGAGCTCGCAGGGCCTGGCAAGCCATGTGGAGCCATGGATATTTCCCTAGAATACTCTCTGTGATGGCGAAGTGATTGGAATATGGCTACCAACCATATGTCCAAGTCACCCACTGAAACTAGTTTCCTCTTGCATTGTTTTGTACTTTAGTATTGAAATATTAGCACTTTGGTTTTAAGGTGACATGGTTTTAAGAAGCGTAACATTTTTATGAAATGATTTTCAAATAAAGAGGGAATGGTTTGGTTTATGAAATGGCGGAACTGAATTTTCAGAATTGTTTTTAAATGTAAAATGGTGCGCTTACACCTCTTTGAAAGCAGGAACTATATTGAATTTGGTTTTGAAAAGCGTTTCCAATAGAGTTTTCTAAACAATTAGAGTGTGTTTTAATTGGATGATATGTTTCGAAATTGACGTGAATAACTTGAAAGTTAGTTCTTTTCTAAATGGTTGTGTCCTTATGAAATGGTTTGTAAGATGTGAATTGGGATTTCGATCTCATTGTTAGAAGTTTTGAGAAAAAGGTTGGGTTGGTTGACCATTTTGTTTTTGAAAAGTGGAAGGATGTTTTGTTTTACCCTTTGGTATTTACATGAGTGACCACATGCATGCTGTTATATGGGATGATGGATGGTTGATGGCACGACTGGATGAGTGCTGGGATGGATATGAGGAGGGTGCCTGGTGTGGCACAAAAACATTCATGTGTGAGGCCCATGGGGTACCATTGGTGGATACTCTTACTGCTAAACCGATTGTTTTCAACAAAAAATTGGTTTTAAAGAAAAAACATGATGTCTTGATGAATAGTTTTGTATGGTTTGTATTATGGGTTTTTGAAAATGTTGATGTTGTGGGATGTTTTGAGTTCAAGAACCCCTTCTGTTTGAACTGTGTTTTGGGTTTGTGTTTGGTCGGTAAGCTGTGTTGTAGGGACGATCAGTCGTCTCTTTTGAATTTTTTTTTTGCGATACCTTTACAGTGGTTCCATTCATGTGTTTGGATCTGTTTTGTGGCATGTTTTGACCAATGGACCAGCTTGGTTGGGTCCTTGGGTTCTCTCATTGGATAAGGTACGCCCCCATTAAGGGTTAATGCACAACTAAAGTGCAACCCGTTTTGTTTCGTCATTGGAAAATCCTCTAGTTGATCAATATAAAGAATATTTTATCGAACATTTTTTTATTGAGTCTACACTCATTCATTTCGCTGGTTTTTGGATCCTGTTGTAGTGGGATAGTGCTTGTGGAAGGTTTAAAGGGACCTTAGATTCTTAAGTTTCCTGATTCATCAAAGGTGGGAGTGTTCTTTCATTGTTAGTATGGATGAGTGTCTTGATGGTGTCTAAGAGGGCCTCTGGGTTCTTTATAGTTTCTTTTAAGAAAGAGTTATTATTAAACCACCAATTTTGAGATTTCGTTCATGATAGGATATTGTGTCCACTTTTCGGACTTATCTGTTGTTTAGGGACTTTGAATATGGTCTCGTTCCATGTATTGTTTCTATCAATCGCCATGGTCATGTTCGGTGACGCATTGTGATGTTGTGTGCTCTTTTGACCATAAAGGTTAAGGTCACACAATCCTCTAAGGTTCTATGTTATGTTGGGATTATGTCTCCCTTGGGAAAAACATCAAATCCTCTATCTTAGAGGAAGGTGTTTATATGTGTCTTTCCCTTCTGTTATTTCTCACCCAAAGAAACAAGGTGCGATGTGTGTGCATCTTCTGATCCCTTGTTTCAGTGAAATGACTGTATCTGGGTAAAGTGGGTTATGAAGTGTGTTATGTCTTGATGAACCCATTGGGGTATGAGGTGTAGTTGTTTGTGGCACCGAAAGAAGAAGTTCCACATAGGGGTTTCAACAGCCTAACTGCGTGGCCGAGGATGCTTCAATATTTTGAGCTCCAGCCATAGGTCCCGGAGAGAAGCTGGCATGTAGTCAGGGGAAACACCAGTGTTGTTTAAACCCTTGTACAATTTCATATCCTCAGTGTGAAAGATAGAAAGTGTTTAAACCTATGGTTTCATCATCTTCCTTCTGTTGTTCTCATTCGGTGGAAATAGGTAGAGGGCCTTGTACCCATGTCATCGCCTAATGTCTTTCCCTCCCACATTGGTTTCCATTGAGTCATTGGAGAATGGTTGGAAATTTGGATAGAAAGTTTGAGCACACATTTTGTGCACGATTAGTAGTTACAGTGTGCTAGGAATCCACGTGGAAAGAATTATCATCACAGTTAGTTCACGGTTTCCCAAACCGTGCGGACTGACCCTGCACCCTTCCCAAATCTTAAAAAAAAACGGGTCTTTCTATGTCGGCCCATGCTGGTCAGTTAAGATGGTTGGTTCTTGTGGTGGGAAGACCCACTGTGGGTATCATGTATATTATTTTGTAAATTTCTAATTTATGTATAACCCTTGTACTAGGGAGTCTTTTTGGGCCTCCCCCTATTAGTGTCTTGATTCTGTCTCAAAGAAAATTAATTAAGTTGTCTCTTACGGTGGGCAGCCCATTTGTGTCTCTTCATACGAGTAACTCATATTTTTCCTTGGTTTTTTATGGGAAGTAGGTATTATAATTTGGAGGTATCTAACTACCTAAATATTTCTTTTTTAAAAATTGATATTGGAGAGTGACCAATGGTTTAGTTATAGTAAAGAAAGTGTAACCATGTTCGATGTTGTCGTTTATTTGGGTAAATTGATTGAGTGTTGTTCAGATTGTGTTTGAGGAGTTTTCATTTGGGATAAAGCCTGAATGTGCTTGATTCTTTCTGGAATGTGGTGTAAGTCATGTTTGTGAGAGTATTCCTTCCTTCATTGATCACTGGAGGTGTTATGGCCTTTGGGGGAGAAACCTGGCAAGAGAGTACCTCTTGGTTTCTCAGTTGAGTTTGGTTGTTGCTTTGGCCTTACTGTGACTTTCCGGGGCTGAAAGTTTTCATGGTGGGGAGAATTGTCACATACATAGCTTAATTTAAATGTATTTTTATTTTAATTTCCATTAATTCTTTGTTTTGGGGGGTTTCCAAAGTTTTTATGGAGAATAGGTGAGTTTTCATGAATTGGGCCCAACCGTGAGCCCAATTCCAGATTTAAAAATAAATTTTTTTTCTTTTATAACTTATTAATTTTTTAATATTTTTCACTCATTCCAACTAATAAATGTCCTCCCCTGATATATTAACACCACAATTAAAATTTGGAGTCTTTGAATATCCATAACCAAGCTGTATATGGGTTTTTATTTAAGGGATTGGGCCTGCCCGAAAGCCCAATTCCAGTTTTAAAAATAAAATTTGATTAACTTATAACTTATTCATTTTAAGTATTGCTTCTGTGATTCCAAGCCCCAAAAACGACCCTTGAACCCATCCACGCTTCCCATATCCTCCCACTCTCTTTTCTTCTCATTTGCATCGCGTTTTAGGTCGAAATATCTGGAGAACACAAATTTCGGGCAGATTTATAAAGGTAATTTGTTTCCTTCATAAATCCTTCGATTATTACTCTTTTTCCACCATTCAAATTCCTAAATGATCTAACTATTCTTGTTCAAACCTCCCTGGAAGGTTTGGGTTTTTTTTGAAATCAGATACTGGTATTTTGAGGGGAGATTTCTACAAGATATTTTAAGTAAGTTGTTCTCCTCCTTTCTTCTTTCAATTTGTTTAGGGTTACATCCAATTTACTTAGGGTTTCTTCCATTATCATTGAGGTTTCTTATGTACAGGAAGTAGGGTTTAAAATTTAAGGTTTTATATTGTGTTTTATGGTCTGGAATTCTGGTTTTAGGTCTGGTTTAGCTTTCTTGAGGTGCGGCGGTGGTGCGTTTGAGTTTTCGCACAAAGGATTCAAGGGTTTCCGTGGTTTTGGTAGGTGATTCCATTGTGTATGAAATCATTGTGAATTGGATACTGTTTTTATGGTATTTTCATGCTTATTAAATTTTATTATTTCTGAAAAATATAGTTTTAGTGGTGTTTGTATTTAAAATGAATCCTAAAGGCCAATTTCATGTGAAATTGGGGGTTTTTCATAGATATGTATTATTAGTTTAATTGGGGATACCCTATAAGTAACTAGTTGATTTTATTTATCTATAATAGGGATAAAAATAATGTTTTTAATGATTTTCCCTTGTTTTTGTTGCTGAAAAATCTGGTTTTAATGGTGTTTGTGAACCACATGAAATTCTAAGAGTTGTGTTGTGTAAAAAATGGAGACTTTGCAATGATGTCATTTCTTGAACCATATAGGGTTGACCAAAAAATGATTTTTTGTTTTCACTGAAATGTAGTGGGATCTCCTTTATGTTTTGGAAACTTAAATATGTGCACATAGTATGAAAGTGAGGTTTATAAGGTGTTTTGTGTCCGAAACACTACGAGATTTTGAGGAATTGTTTTATGAAAAATCTAGTTGTTTTGTTGCGTGTTTTAAGTGGTATAAAATGTTATAGCTACTGTATTGGTAGTGATTGACCAGTAATGGTGTTTTATATGAAAATTTATTTATGTTGCATGCTGAAATTGATTGAGCACAAAAGGGGAAGCCCGAGTACCTAGGTGGCGCGGATTTGTACTAGTACGGCTAGTGGACCGGATGGGTTTTGTCCCTGTTTCACTTAGCATTTGGATAACGACAACTCTAACTAAACTATGTGGATGATTATTGGGGAACAGTAGGTTATGGGTGTGTTTCCTACTAGTGGCTCGTGCACGAGAAAGGATTTTTCTATGGTTACTTTACACCGAGGTACGAGGTACATAGGGCCCAAGACAACCTAGTGCCTAGGGGTGTTCCCAATGTTGTTGATCATTGGATTTGTAGTATCTACCCATGTCTTAGGGTGTGTTTGGAAGTAAATTACAGTATCTAACATTTCTATTTTAATGTGTTAGTATTCTAAAAAATTTTGATTGAAAACTACTTTCAATTAGAGGTTTCATTTCTTGAAATGTGAACACTACTTTTCCTTGCGTTTGAAAACTGCTTGCTTTTTCACATTGTATTTCTTACACTTTGGAATCATTGGGTGGTATCCTACTGGGATTAGTCTCACACCCTACTTACACCCCTTGGGTGTAAGTAGACTTGGTTATGTTTGATTCAGGTAAAGGAAAGGCTAAGGGTGATGGTGGTTCATGGTGTTAGTTCCCATTCTTGGTGCGGAGTTGTGGAGATAGCTTGGGGGCGATGACCCCTAGTCATGTGGAGTCCTTGGGGCTGTCTTAATGCTATAATTATTTTTATTTGGACCACTTGTATAATCTTTAAACCAATGTACTCAGTTTTGTTTTTCACTTAAGTCTTGTTTAGCTCAAAAATTTCAGATTTATATTATGGATTGTTTTAAATGTTTTATGCTTTCATACTCAGGTAAATCGTTCCCAAACCTATATTAATGATACCCGGGCACTTGTGCCAGCCCGTGGGGATAGGGAACGCCCTTCGGGTCATGTCACGGGCTGGGTTTGGTGCCAGTTTTGGCGGTGACCAGATTCGGTTCGTGACAGTTCCCCTAAAACCGTTGGAATAGATTACACATTGGACATCATGTAGACCAACAGTTCTTGAACTATTGGTGTATATATATATATACCAATGGTTCCATTGCAACCGGTGGCATATATTAACTTTAGACAGTCTATATAGTTTTTAAATTCCTCCACTTCAACTTATTTAGAGATAAAATCTTCATGGGAAAGTAAGTTCTTCATTATAAATTATTTCTATTCTAAGTTACACTTTCCATTCACACCTTTTGAAAAAAATTCATGGGTTTTAATCATAATAATATAATAATTTCATTGGACACTTTTCAATGAGATGAATAACTTTTCTATATTGATAGTAATCGAGTAGAATCATTCCTTTGAATGTTCCCTAATCCTTGATTACTAACACATCTATTCCCAATTGTTTTTTCAAAACTTTTTTACATTAAAATAATTTCATTTTTCATATAAATATTAAACTATTACATCTATCAAGATTTTCTTTTTAAAATTATTTCCATTCCTAGATTTTTCAAATACACATATGTTTGTTTTATATTTCAAAATTGTTTTACATTCAAATTATGGTATTTTCCATATAAATATAAAATTGGTATATCTTAACAAGATGTATAATTTTGATATTTTTTATAGGTAATAATGGGTTGAAGATGGATTACATCACATCAAATGAGTAATGAATATGAGGAAGGTGTTGATCCCTTTTTTGGAATTTTTTAAACAAAATGTTCTATGAAATGAAATTTGTTTTTGTCCATGCATGAAATGTTTGAATATGGAGAAGTTGAAAAGTAGAGAGATCAAAGATCATCTTATTTTTCATAGTTTTAATCTGATTTACAACCCTCCAATTTGGCATGGTAAAACTGGATAGAATGTTAGATCTACTAATGATGATGATTTCCAAGATGGTAACTCCGATGGAATTGAAGAAATGATTCATGATATTGCAGTAGGACAAATTGAGATTGAACCGATAGTTTCACGTCTATATGGTGATGTTGAAAAACCATTGTATCCTGGTTGTTTGGATTTTATGGTTTTTTGGCGTTGTTAAGATTGATTAACCTAAAGGAGAAACATGTATGGAGTGACAAAAGTTTTACAGAGCTTCTATAATTGTTGAACAACAATCTTCCAAAAGACAACGATCATCCAGATTCACATTATAAGGAGAAGAAAATATTATGCCCTATGGGATTAGGATACAAGAAAATACATTCTTTTCCAAATGACTGTATTATATTTAGGAAGCTCTAACAATTTCTATTAGAGTGTCCTAAATGTGGGACATCATGGTATAAGTTGAAAGAGAAATCATAGGTTGATGTAGAGATTACAGAGATCACTGCTATGGTATTTTGGTATCTTCCAATAATTCATTTTTTGAAATGTTTATTTTCTAATACACTTGATGAAAAAAGATTAAGATGGCATGCTGATGAGCGGATATGTGATGGAAAAGTATGTCATCCAACTTATTTTCCACAATGGATGAAAATTAACGAGCATTATCCAACATTTGGAAATGAAATTTGAAATCTCAGACTTGGGTTGTCCACATATAGAAAGAATCCATTCTGAAGCCTCAATTGCACACATAGTTCATGGCCTATTTTATTGGTAATTTACAACCTATCTCCTTAAGTTTGTATGAAGTGAAAATATGTTATGTTATGTATAACTATCTCTGGTTTGAAGAAACCTAGAAATGATATTGATGTTTTCTTATCACCATTTATTGATGATTTGAATATTTTATGGGAGGATGGTATTAGGGTGTATGATTCTTATAAAATGGAAAATTTTCAACTGCATGAAATTCTTATGTTCACTATAAATGACTTCCTAGAATAGGAAAATTTGTCTGGATACAGTGTTAAGGGGAATAAAGGATGTCCAATTTGCGAAAAACAGACTTCATATTATCAATTTTATCATGGGAGGAAAATTGTATACATGGGTCATCTATAGTTTTTTCCTATGGATCACTATTAGAGAAGACTTAAACAAGAATTCAATGGATCACAAGAATTTGATATTTCTCCAAAACCTTTATCACCTGATGCATATTTTGAGAGTGTGAAAAACCTTTATGTGACATTTGGAATGACACATAAATCTAGAATTGATAGAAATATTTAGAAGAAAAGGCCAATATTTTTTGAGCTACCATATTAGAGATATTATGAAGTGAAATATAATCTTGATTTCATGTACGTGGAGAAAAATATCTATGATAGTTTGATTGGAACATTGATAGATATTTTAAAGAAAGAGTAAAGATGGGTTGAATGAACTATTAGAATTACTATCAATGGGAATACATTTGGAGTTATCTCCCACTCCTAATGGAAGATGAACATTTCTTCCCATAGCTTTTCATATATTATCCAAGAGGGAGAAAATTAGATTTTGTCAGTGTCTTCAAGATATTAAAGTGCCTCAAGGTTATTCTTCAAATGTAAAAAAATTTGTCTCTTTGAAGGATTTGAAGTTGATTGGTATAAAATCTCATGATTTTCACATCATGATGCAAAACATTCTACAAGTTGTATTGCACGGAAGATTTACCATCTGTGTCAAAAAGACAATAATGAAGGTCTGTTATTTTTTCAATTAAATTTGTAAGAAGATGATTTATGTGAATTCTTTGATCATTTTGGTAAAGGATGAAATTTTAATACTTTTTCAAATAGAAATTTATTTTCCTCCATCTTTTTTTGATATAATTTTGTATTCAATGGTTCATCTAGTTTGAGAAATAAAGCTTTTTGGACCTGTATATCTTCATTGGATGTATCCTTTTGAAAGGTATATGAAAATATTGAAGGGTCATGTTAAGAATCCATATCGACCTAAATATTCCATTATTCAAAAGTATATTAATGAGGAGGTTGCGGAGTTCTGTACGAGCTATTGGCTGCGGTGCAGCACATAATTTTGCATCCATCTCTCCATAAATGAGTTAATAAAGAGGGAAATGGGATTTTTGGATTGAAAGTCAAATCATTGTCAGCTTAACTGATGAAGAAGGTACAATTATACATCTTTAGTAAAATATATGACGCTCAACTATATATCACATTTCATATTAATGAGTTGAAAAAATGTCATCCAAAGAAGAAAGAAATGTGGATTTTGAATGAGCACAACAAAACATTTTTTCCATCGTTCAAAAATACCTTTCTTGGTTGATTAGATGTATAAGAGACATTAAGATGGTTAGTGGGTGGTCCAAGTTTGAATGTGATAACATAGTCCGGGTATGACATTAATGGATATAAATTTCATACAAAAGATCATGACAAAATGGGTGCAGTTGAGAATAGTGGCGTATTAGTGTTTGCAGAAGTAATTAATATTTCAAGTTCTAATGAAAAAAAACTAATTTCTGCATCAAAAGAATGTTACAGAGACATTGATGAAATATGGGAGGTTTATTAATTTTAAATTAAATTTCTTGTTTTTAACTAAAAATGGTTTATCGGTAACAATATTGTCATATATGATGAATTTGGAATGACAATTGTTAATCTGAATATACTAGAAGACACAAAAGATTCTTTTATAACAGAAAAACTTGAAAAACAGATTTTATAAGTTGTTGATCAATTAGAAATGTAGTGGTCTATAGTTTTACAAGGAAAAAACAATATGTTGGTGAGGAGCAACTTGATGAAGATGACGGTTTATGTGAGATCCCTACTTCTATAGAATGATTTACAGAAAATAATTATGAGAATTTTGAAGACATGGTTTGTGCCATAAGGAACGATCATGATGAAGAAATTTGGGAAAACAATCCATTTATACTTTCCTAATATTTCAGGTAATATATGTTTATTTCTTGTTTAAATTTACAAATTTCATAAAATGTTATATATTGTATTTTTTTTGTTTATTAAAACGCATATTAAAACAAATATGTATAAATTTTTGTTTATTTTAATTTTTTTAGTTTAGTTTATCATGTTTACTATTAAATAACTTAAATATCTATTGATTTTGTTGAATAACAATTAATTTACCATGTTTACCATGTTTACCATGTTTACCATGTTTACCATGTTTACCATGTTTACCATGTTTACCATGTTTACCATGTTTACCATGTTTACCATGTTTACTATAGTTTACCATAGTTTACCATTATGTAACTTATATATTTATTGATTTTGATGAATGAAAATTAAACTACCATGTTTACCATGTTTACCATTTTTACCATTGTTTAACATGATTACCATATTTACCATTTTTACCATTATGTAACATAGTTTGGCTTTTCATTTTTTTGTTTACATTAGTATTGTAATATTTGAATTTGTATATATGTGAACTAATGTTTGATTTTTTGATTTGAAGGATAATGAATGATTAATCAGTTGATCAAACACATGATTTAGGAGATGATCATTATGATCATACTTATATGGAGGAACATTCACATGCTCTTGATGTTCCCCAATATTCCTCATGTGCTCCCATAACAACATAGATGAGTTCAAGAGTTAGTAAATGTGGCTGCGCATGTTTACCAAAATTATCACTTTCCCGTAGCTAGGACCAAAGGGTACTCATAAAATTTGATGACAATGATATTTCTAGAGGTCTAAATTCAAAATAATTTATGACTTTTGTATCAACATAGGGTAAAAGAAAAGTATGAATTTTTTATGATGATTGAAGAAGTGTGGACAAAGCGATAATATCTCAGTTATGGGGGACAATTTTGGAAAGATATTTTCTTATTTTATGACTAATATTTATTTTTTTATAGTATAATATGTTTTACTTATTATTTATCAAATGCCATTAGATATTCCTGACACTGGAGGATTCAGGAGGAAATGTTTATCGATGGATTCTAGGAGATGGAGGGATTTCAAATAAAACCTCACATCTGATTTCATTTTTTCTCATAGGAAACGTGACAGTCCATGTCATATATATCCTTTCATAGATGAAGAGATGTGGAAATAGTTTGTTGATAGTAGAATAAAAGTTTCATTTTTTGTAAGGGAAATGTAAACTTTTATAAATTTTCTTCTATAAATTATCTTATTAATGTGTTGTTAATGATTTATTATTCTTAATTTACAACAAACAATGACATCTCATTAGGAGATCCAATATAAAATTTTTTACCCTCATAGTTTATCTTGTGGAGGGTATAGTTTATTGGAAGAACAAATGATGGCGTAAAAATTAAAAAAACATTGAACCATGTCTTCAAGCACTGGAGAGGATTCCCCTATATCCCCTCCATCTAGACATGAAAAATAAAAGAGAGTTTGGATGAAAATAAAGGGTAAATATCTTTTAGAATAATTGAGAATCATAGCTGATAGGATTGTAAGAGTTTTATTTTATTTATTTATGTTATTTATATTCATTATATACTTTTAATCATTATAGAAATATTCAATTAACTAATACAGGATTCTCTTGAGGAGTAGAGAACATAGGGGGTATTTACAGCTACTGGAAGGAATGTTATTTTATCTGCATCATAGGGAAATCCTGAACACCCTGGTCATGTAAGAGGATACCCGACGAGGGTATCGGTAAGAAAAGTTTTTCCACGTCTTCATCTTCTTCCATAGAGGGTGTTTATAAAAAAATAGAATCCTTGGAGTATAAAGTTAAAAATATCAATGCGATGATGGAGGAAAACATTAGAGCGTAGGTACAGTCTATGTTTGTAGATATGTAAAGACAAATTCAGACTATAGTTCCCACTCCTCCACCTCCCCCTGCAGACCATATTATTTATCCTCCACCATATCCTCCAGACCACATTTTTTATCCAACTCCTCTGCCACAACTTCCAACTTATTGTGAGTTGTATATTGATGATCCTCACCATCATATATTTGAATATTGGCTAGTATATTATGTAGAAGATACAATTAATCATCAATAGTGAGAGGTAGAGCATTATAGGGTCATTGTACAGGATATTATAGATATATCATATTGGGTACCATTTCCTATAGATGAGGGGACAAAATTTGGACATAGTATCAGTCACTTTTTAGTTTGGCCATACAGACTTCCGCAACTCATTACTATAGAGGTATATATGTTATATCCTTTATTTTGTTTTTTATTTAATTTATTTTAACATTTTAAAACTAAAAAAATATATTTATTTATAGGAATAATTCATTGGTAAAGAAATACGGTATAAAAAAAACAAAGAAAAATGTGTCTGACCTTAGATACAAATTCTAGTAGTCTTGACAGATTCTCAAGATATAAATTTTTTTTGACGGATCATTATTCATTTCCAATGGATGCTCATGTTTTTAGATGTGTAATAAATGTGGGTATTTTGAAAAATGATATCATGGATCTTATTACTGGAGATAAGTTGGGCATCAATGTGGTGCAGATTTTTTCCATGTAAGTCTAAAAACCCTTCCCTGTGTTATATTTATTAAAAATGTATACTTATGTCTATTTTGTATTACATTTATTCATAACTTGTATTAGAAGAATGAGAATACATATCTATATGGATTCATGGACCTAAATTTGATTTACTTGGAATCACATGCATTGGATGAGGAACAAATAACACTTTATATTACTAAATGATTTGAACAGAATATAATCACGCAGTTTCAGATGATGCCTTTTTGTGAGAGGCATGAAAAATATATCTAGAAATGTTTTCATTATCTTTAAACAAAAAATCCCACTAGCCTTAAATTTTCTTTTATATCAGTGATCATTGGATGTTAGTTTTTCTTTCCAATGGAGAAAACACTTTATTGGAAATGCTCTGTCAATGGTGATGTGAGGGGAAGTTTTAATAATATGATGGAAAAGTAAGTATAAATTTCTTAATAGTTTATTATATTATAATGAACTTTATATTTAACCCATTCATATTATTTTCTAATAGTTTATGGGACTACTTTTAAAAAAACACAAAGAAAAAGAGTGCCAAGATCAAATATGTAAATGTAAAGGTAAATTTCCATTTATAATTTGTACTTTTCGATGTATTACATAAAAATGATATTTTAAATTAACACTCATTTTAACATAATTTTCATGAACAATAAGGTGTCATCGATTGTGGATATTATATGCTTATATTTATATATGAAATAATTACAACAACAACACTTGTGAAGTTTGACCTGGAAATATTTTCTTATAAACTTTTCCATACTATTTCATTTTATTTATTCATTACACATTTTAGATAATTTAATTTTAATTTGTATCTATTTAATTACCCTCAACCCTATAGTTCTCAAGATTTAAAACACTTACAAGGTGAATGGTAAAATTATTTTACAGGTTTGATTGGATTTTAGTTTGTTTGTAGTGTAAAATATAATTTTGAATATTGTAATTATAATTGTGTATTTGGTAGT
This sequence comes from Viscum album, assembly GCA_963277665.1. Classification (NCBI taxonomy): domain Eukaryota; kingdom Viridiplantae; phylum Streptophyta; class Magnoliopsida; order Santalales; family Viscaceae; genus Viscum; species Viscum album. The sequence continues at coordinate 1,961,468,070 of OY728127.1, forward strand.
TGTTTTGGTTGGATTTAGGGGTTTTTAGTTGACATTGTAACATTGGAATTTTTTATATGTGAATGTTAAATTTTTCTATGTTTCTTATTGTTTTGGTCTAGTTCTGATGTTTTTATGGTATGGATTCTAGTCTGGTTTTGGTCTAGTTTCTGCTTGTTTCATACTTTGTAAGAGAATAGTAATGGTTACATGGGGGTGGGGGTGTCCAGGGGGTGGGGGATGTCCAAGGGGTAGGGGTTCCCAGGGGGTGGGGGCTATCCATTGGGGGTCAATGCGGTCTCCAGTGGGGTGGGGTTGTGTTTTGGGGGTGGGGGTGATGTCTAGGGGTGGGGGTATACAGGGGGTGGGTGGGTGTCCAACGGGGTGGGGTGGTGTCTAGGTGGTGGGGGGATGTCTAGGGGGGTTGTACAGGGGGTGGGATGGTGTCCAATGGGGTGGGGTGTTGTTTAGGTGGTGGGGGTATGTCTAGGGGGTTGTAAAGGGGGTGGGAGGATATCTAGGTGGTGGGGGTGTCCGAGGGGGGGGGGGGTGTCTCGGGGGTGGGGGGACTATCCAGGTGGTGGGGACTGTCCGAGGGGGGTAGGGGGTGTCCAGGGGAGGGAGGGTGTCCAAGGGGGTAGGGGAGTGGGAGGGAGTCCAAGGGGTGGGGGGCTGTCCAGGGGGTGGGCAGTGTCTAGGGGGTAGGGGTGTCCAGGGGGCCATCCAAGGGGGTAGGGAGTTTCCAGGGGGGTTGAGGGCTGTCCAGTGGGGTGGGGTGTCCAGTTGGGTGGGGGGTTTCCAGGGGTAGGGGTGGGAGGGTGTCCTAGGGGGTGTCCAGTGGGGTTGGGTGGTGTCTAGGGGGTAGGGGTGTCCAGGGGGCGGGGGCTGTCCAAGAAGGTAGTGAGTGCCTGGGGGTGGGGGTTGTCCATGGGGGTAGGGGGGTGTCCAGGTGGGGTGGTGGGGGGTGTTTTCCTTGGGGTGGGGGTGTCCAGGGGGTGGTGGTTGTCCAAGGGGGTAGGGGGTGTCCAGGGGTGGGAGGGTGTCCAAGGGGGTGGGGGTTGTCCAGTGGGGGGGGTGTCCAAGGGGTGGGGCATGTCCAGGGGGTGGGAGGGATGTCCCGAGGGGTAGGGTTGTCCACAGGGGTGGGGGTGTCCATGGGGGTTGGGGTTTCCAGGGGTGGTTGTGTCTAGGGGAGGGGGCTGTCGAGGGTGGTGGGTGGGTGTTCTGGGGGGAGGGGGTCTAGGGGGAGGGGAATGCTCGAGTTGGTGGGGCTATCCAAGGGGTGGAGAGTGTCTAGGGGTGGAAGGTTGTCCAGGGGGTGGGGGTTTGTCTAGGGGGTGGGGTGTCCAGGTGGTGGGTGGGTGTCCTGGGGGTGGGGGCTGTCCAGTGAAGTGTGTTGGTGTCCAGGGTGTGGGGGGTGTCTAGGGAGTGGGGGGGGGGGGGCTTTCCAATGGGGTTGAGGGTGTACATGATGTGGGTGGGGGGGGGGGTTATCTAGTGGGGTGGGGGTGTCCATGGGGGTGGGGGCCTGTTCAAGGGGGTAGTGGGTGTCCCGGGGGTGGGAGGGTGTCCAAGTGATTGGGTTTGGGATGGTATCTAGGGGGTGGGGGGCTGTCTAGTGGGATGGGGTAGGGGCTGTCAAGGGGGGGGGGGGCTGTCCAGGAGGTGGGGGTGTCAGGGGTGGGGGTGTCAGGGGTGGGAGGGTGTCTATGGGGGGGGGGGGGGTTGTCAAGGGGGGTAGAGGTGTCCAGGGGTGGGTGGGTTTCTAAGGGTGGGGGCTGTCTATTAGGGTGGGGTGGTGTCTAGGGGGTAGGGGGTTTCTAGGGGTGGGGGTGTCTAAGGGGTATTGGTGTCTAGGGGGTAGGGGTGTCCAGGGGTGGGGGTGTCCAGGGGGTGGGGTTGTCCTAGGGGGTGGGAGGGTGTCCAAGGGGTGGGGGTGTCCAATGGGGTGGGGGCTTTCCATGGGGGTAGGGGCTATCCAAGGGGTTTTAGGATTTTTTTAGTTGACATTGTAAGTTTTGAATTTTATGTATGTGAATGTTTAATTTTTCATTGTTTCTTCTTGGTTTGGTCTAGTTTTGATGTTTTTATGGTATAGATTCTGGTCTGGTTTTGGCCAGGTTTTGGTCTATTTTCAGCTTGTTTCAGGTCTTCTTTTGAAGAGCATAATAATAGTTGAACGGTTTTAATTTAAAAAAAATGGTTTTTAAGTCGTTTTTTATAACGGACATTATAAATGCATGGGAATGATTTTTTACTTTAGTTATTTAATAACTGACATATTATATCTGTTTTCACATCAGTTAGTGTTTAACCAATGTGAAAAATGCTTCGTAGAATGGTTTATCAGGTCGATTATAAAATTAACCGACGTAAAAAAACTTTTTTTTCACATCGGTTATTAAGAAACTGACTTGGAGAATGCTTTGGAGGAATACTTTATTACATCGGTTATGTAATAAAGGAAATAATAATCTATAAACCACATCAGTTATTTAAAAACCAATGTAATAAATCATGACTCTGAAGGGGTTTTCACATCGGTTATTTTGGAACCGACGTGAAAAACACTTTGGATTTAGGATTTTTAGGTTGGTTTTAAAATAATCGGCATAAAAAACAATATTTATAATGTCTCCTTTAATAAGGTCTACCAAAAACCGATGTAAAAAATAAAAGACAACCGATGTAAAAAATGTTTTCTACAATAGTGTTTTTAGGTTTTTTTGAGTCTTTAATGTTTTTAGAATTTTTTAAAAATTTTATGTGTTTAAAAGATTCTTTCATTTGTAGTGGTTGTTTTGGGTTTTATGGGAATTTATGATTTTAAGGGGTTTTTATTGTTTTTAGGGGAGTTATGGTTTTATATGTATTTATGTTTTTTTTATTTTTAATGTTTTCTTATAGTTATTTTGTGTTTTTAATGATTTTTATATTTTTAGGAATTTTTAGTGTTTTTTTGTGATTTTTATGGGTTTTTTGGGTTTTTAGGGATATTTTGTTATTTTAGGTTATTTTGGGTATTTATAGTTTTTAAGGTTTTTAGCATTTTTATGGTATTTGGGGGTTAAATTTGTTTTTTGGGTTTTAAGGTTTTATTAGGGGTTTTCATAATTTTTGGGTTTTTATGTTTTTTCATATTTTTAGGCCTTTTTATGATTTTATAGGTTTTTATGGTTCTTTGGATTTCTGAGGGATTTTAGGGTTTTGTGGTTCTTTTGGATTATTATTGGTTTTTTTTATTTTTATATGGTTTTAATAGTTTTTAGAGTTTTTATCAATTTTAGGGGTTTAATGGGTTTTTAGATTTTTAGTGGGTTTTATGGTCTTTATGGGCTTTAGGGGTTTTTAATATTTTCTTGATAATAAATATATTTTTGGATTTTTTGGGTTTTTTGGGGGTTTTAGGGTTTTTAGTTTTTCTCAGGAAATAGATTATTTTATGTTTTTATGGTTTTCATAGGGATTTTAAGGGTTTTTAGTTATTTTTTCATTTTAGGGATTTTCTAATATTTTTATGGAATTTTAGGGTTTTTATAATTTTTTAGGTTTTTTGGGATTTTACTATTTTTAGGGTTTCTAGAATTTTTAGGCTTTTAAGTCTTCTAAGTGTTATTAGGTTTTTAATATTTTCTTAGGGGTTTTCAGGAATATTTTGGGTTTTTTACATTTTTTGGTTCATAGTTTTTTTGTATTTTTATGGTTTTAGTTATTTTGATGGGTTTAGGGGTTTTAGGGTTTCCATATCTTTTTTGGGTTTTTATGAGTTGTTTAACAATTTGGGTAGTTTTATGGGTTTTTATAGTTTTTTACGTTTTAGCAATTTAAAGTGTGTTTAGTGCTTTTAATGGGTTCTTAGATTTTTTATGTGATTTTTGAGGTTTTGGAGGTTTTTAGGGTATTTATAGTTTTAGGAATCTTTATGCTTTTATATTTTTTTGGGTTTTAATAATTTTTAGGGTTTTTGTTCATTTTAATTGTTTTCAGGTTTTTAAGGTTTTCTTATTGTATTCAAGGGTTTTTATGTTTTTAGGAATTTGAGGGATTTTTTATTATTTTTATTGTTTTTATGGGTTTTTGGGATTTTGGGGGGGTTTAGGGGTTCTTATAGTTTTTAGGTTTTTACTATATTTAGTGTTTTTAGGGTTTTTATGGGTTTAATGGTTTTTTAGGTGTTTAAGGTTTTGTTTGGGTTTTCGTAGTTTTTAGGATTTTTTAGTATTTAGAGATGTTTTAGTATTTTTATGGGGTTTTAGGGTTTTAGATATTTTGTGGGTTTTTTGGGGTTTTTCATGGTTTTGGGGATTAAACGTTTTTAGGTTCGTAATTGTTTTAATTGTTTTAGGTTTTAATGTTTTTCTAATGGGTTTTAAGGGTTTTGGGGTTCTTTACATTTTTATTTATTTTTATGGATTTTTTTGGATTTTTTGGATTTTTTGGGTTTTGGGGATTTGTGGAATTTTATGTTTTTTGGGTATTTATGGTTATATTGGGTTTTATGTTTTTTTAGTTTTTTAGGTTTTTTATGGTTTTTATATTTTTTTGAAAATTTTAGGGGTTTAAATGGGTTTTAGAGTTTTTAGTGGATTGTAGTGTTTTTTTGGGTTTTATGGGTTTTTAGGGTAATTGAATGTTTTTAGGGTTTTTAGGGTTTTTAGCATCTTTTAGGATTTTTAGCGTTTTTTGGTCTTTTAGGGGGTTTAAGTGTTTTATGGTTTTTATGTTTTTATTATAGATTTTCAGAACTTTTAGGGGTTTTATGTTTTTAGGGATTTATATGTATTTTTTAGGTTTTTTATGGGTTTCTAGGTTTTTAGGGATTTTGAGGGGTTTTCAGATATTTTAGGGTTTTACGGTTGTTGTCACGAACTGTCCTTTGGGGACCATGCCATGACAAACCCCAAGCCCGCCTCCCAAAGGATAGGGGTTGGAAACTAGCACCAAAGTTGTCAACCTGCAAGTGGGAGGCATTAACCTAAGTACCTGTACACACACACATGCCCAACCACATCCCCCAAAATGAAGGAGGAAAACAAGTATACTGAAACAAGTGTTGAGTACAAGTACAACTCAAAGAAAGTGGGCCAAAATACAAACCCAATAAAAATAACTGAAAAAAACAAAGTATAAGGGGACTTGGGTATTCATCCACTGAAAACCCCACTTGATGGTAAGAGTATTGTAGCTAATTGAAGCAAAATTAGTACGTCATGTCTGGCTAATCCTACTAGGCCCTGCCCGCTCCTAGGTCACCAAGTCCTCTATCGAAATGTTCGTTGTCTGCACGAGACACGACATGTGTAGGCGAAGCCTGTGTAGGCGTGAGTAACAAAGTACCTAGTTGGGGACCCTAGTCCAATAAGGAGAAATACCACAAAGAAGTCAAAAAGAAAAGACACAAAGCAAGGAAAAATCAAACCATGTACAATCTAAAGCATAGAAAGAATGTTCATTTTCTATAGTGATGAACGCTTCGTATTGTTGATGGAATCATCCATGTTGAATCAAAACTCATCTTTCGGGCCACTAAGGATCCACAAGGTTGATGCTTGTCTATCAGGCCACTAAGGATCCACACGGCTGCTACTTGTCTGTCGGTTCACTAAGGATCTGCCGAACCACAAAGGATCCACACGACTACTACTCGTCTGTCGGGCCACTAAGGATCCACATGGCTACTGCTCGACCCATCGATCATACCTCAATTTCCACTAAGTCCTACATAGAATAACCCAAATGACCATCTCATCATAAGGGTACCAACACAATAGTTGGCACATCGAACTGACACTCGGTCTGTAAGATATTAACATTTTAGTAATCAGGGGTTGGTTGCGTCTGGGCCCAGTCCGACCCAATCGGACCGACCCGACCAACACGGTTTAAGGGTCCCAGATACCTCGGTTTAATTCCCATAATCTGAACTGACCTAGTTTGGCCTGGCTCGATGGGCTCCGGTCCAGTCTGTCGGTGTGGGTCCAGCCTTCTAGGCGTGTGTCTAGCCCTCCGGCATGGTTTCAACCAGCTACCATAGGTCTGGTCCCCTAGCGAGTGTCTGACCTGGCCCTCTAACTGGGGGTGCGACCCGCCAGCTAGAGCCTAGTCCTCCTGGGGCGGACCAATGGTGTGCGGCTAGAATGCACTAGCCTCCACCACGTCCCCTCCCTAACCGAACATTTCCCACAAGTATCGGGATGCTCCTCCCACATGGCGCTCTCCTGGAGCCACGTCCAGCACCTACTATGGATGATGAGCCTCAGCCTCCCATCTGTCACGGTCGAGTGAATGTGGCTTTCCAAGTTTCCCGGGCGGCCTGGATTCTAGCCGCTTCCTCCACATGGCATCGGTCGGTTCCGCTCCTCCATGCCACCATGATTAGAGAGCCATGGAACCCCACCTCCCTACACCCATGGCCGCAGCCATGGGCCATTTCTAGCTTCCAATGGTTCCCTCTGTGGGCCACCAGATTTGCTCTGGTGGTCCTTTTCTCGATCTTCATGTGCTTACAAGCCTCTCTGGTCGCCTCCATCCCTTCCTTGGCACCAAATTAATATTTATAATGATTTCAGGATACATCCATGAATAATTCACATATGGAGGGACTTGGACCTTGTTCGTGTCAGCCCGCACCCTCTGTGTTAGAGGTTTAAAACAGGGGAAGGTCTAGCGATTACCATTCTATCAATCAATAAATATTAATCCTAAATAGAAACCCCAAGAATAGAACCTTCCTGCAAGAATGCACGATCTATGGATTAATCTACTCATGGGATAATCCCCATTCATCTTTTAGAAAAAGTATGGGGAAATCATAAAACCAAAATAAAACCCTTACATTTTTGACGTTCATTTCCTCATCGATTCATCTTAGAGGGTCCAAGAGGTCAATGGAATTCATCATTCTTTGAGGTATTTCAAAGTTGATGACTTCCACCAAAATTCATTATTATTCATTAGTGAGTAAATCCTTTAGTGTTTTTTAATATAATCCTCATTCCACCAACGTGTCAAACTATTAAAAATAAAATAGTTCGCAATGTTTCTGTTATGTTGGGATGTCGCGTCGTTATGATGTTTTATTTATGAAACGACATTGATGTCACGTGTCATTAAAGTATCATTATGTTGTGTGTTAATGATCCATTAATAAGCTCCATTACTGTGTCTCGTCACTACCTCGTCACTGCATTGCAGAATTACCGTGTCTTTACTGCACCGTAGAGTCACCGTGTCGTCGCTTGTTAGTGAGAAAAGAAATAAAATAACTTTTTAAGTTGTTTTATTAGATCAATCAAAAAGTATTAAAATTAAATTTTCTATTTGTCCCTTACTAGACAAAGATTAGTTCTTTCTAGGAGAATCCCATAATTTTGAGTTCCACGATGCCCTCATATTTTTTATCCAACCACCAGTTCAATAGTTTGAAAAAACCGCTCTCACATTTACTGAAAGTACCTTAAAAAACCTCAAAATTCTGTTCTGGGCTCACCGAGCCTTGGAATCACATGCCTTCAAAGCATGTAGGCTCAAAATAATTCCATATAATTAAAAAAATTACACATAAATTTTGAGATGTTACATTCTCCCCACCTTAGGTATTTACGTCCTCGAAAACTAAAATAAGGGATAATCAAATAGGTGGGGGTATTTAGCAATAATATGAGCCTCTGACTCCCATGTTCACTCCTGGAGATTCCTGTGATGCCATAGAACATGCATGAGAAGAATTGAATGCCCACATAGGACCCACTCTGATTGATCCTCTATCTCCACCAGTAACTCTGCAAATGTCACCCCATTTTTAATGTCTTGCTCTCCCCAGTCGATTATGTGTGAAGGATCATGCACATATCTCCTCAGTTGCGACACATGGAAAACATTGTGAAACTAATACATCTGTGGGGGAAGAGTTAGGCGATATGACACCTCACTAACTCTACTGAGTATCTGAAAAGGTCTGATGAACCTCAGGGATAGCTTGCCGCCCTGGTCAAATCTCTGTAATCCCTGTTGGGGAGAGACCAAAAGGAAAACATGGTCTCCCTCCTCAAACACCAAGGATCTCCTTCTCCTATCATCATAAGGCTTTTATCTACTCTGTACAGTACCCATCAACTCCTGGATGACCTGCACCTTCTTTGTGGTAGCTCGTACCAACTCTGGACCCATGAGTGCTGACACCCCTGGGTCTGTCCAGCATAAAGGTGATCTGAAAGGATTCTCATACAAGGCCTCGAATTATGTCATGCCAATGGTGGAGTAATAGATTTTTTAGTATGAAAAATCCACCAGTGGTAGGTGGTCCTCCCAAATACAACCAAAATCTATGACATACGCACGAATCATGTCCTACAAGGTCTCCATGGCCTGCTCTGTTTGACCATCCGACTGGTAATGAAAATTTGTGCTCAAGCACAGCTGAGTCTCAAACGCCTCCTATAATACCTTACACAACCAAGATGTAAATCATGCATTGAATTCGGAGATGATTGTAGAAGGAACCCTGTGAAGCCACACTATCTCCTAGACGTAGAGGCGTCTCAATCCCTCTACTAGTCCCTTATCGCAAATGGGTAGGAAGTGAGCCAAAGTGGAAAGTTTGTCAACAATCTCCCAGATAGAATCACGTCCCTCATATGGTTGTGGTAACTTCTTCACGAGTTCAATCGAGATACCATCCCATTTCCACTCTCGTACTTCATGTGGCTAATTCATGCCTATTGGAACCTGATTCTTAGCTTTCAATTGCTGACAAGTGAGGAATCATGAGATGAACACGTCCATTTCTTTCTTCATTCTTGGCCACCGGTACTGACATTGGAGGTCCTAATACATCTTCGCCACTCCAAGATATACAACTAAGGGGATGTATGGAACTCCCTCAACACCTCCTCCCGTAGTTCCACTGTAACTGTGGTGCACCCTCTAAAAAGGATGACTTTCTCCCCACCTATTGAAAATCCATCATCAGTATGTCCTAGGGATAACTGAGAATTTCGGGCCTCGTAGTCAACATCCCCTAGATATGCATCCCTAACTCGTGGTATGATTAGGGGAGTAATAATCATCGATTGGAGGTAAGCTTCTCCATTATCATCTACACAGGATATCTGAATCATGACTATCTACTCTATCGCATCACTTAGTAGATCCAAACCGGTCCTCCTGCAAAGCACGTCTGCTACCACGTTCTCCTTCCAAAGAGTATAGACTTTCCCAAATTCATAGTCCTGGAGGAACTCTATCCATCACCATTGTCTTAGGTTCAGGTCCTTCTGGGAGAAGATATAACTGAGACTCTTGTGGTCAGAGTAAACTGTAAATCGTTCACCCATCATGTAGTGCCACAACATCTTCCAATAAAATACCACTACTTCTACCTCCAGTTCATGGGTCGTGTAGTTTTTCTCATTCTCCCTCAACTGTCGTGAGCTGTAGGAAATCACCACTCGCTCCAATATCAAGAAACAACCTAGACAGGTCCTTGATGCATCATAGAAAACTACATACTCGATTCCCTCCTTTAATAGTCTCAAAATGGGGGCACTAGTTAGTCTCTGGCTTAGGTCTTGGAAAATATGTTATAATTTCTCCTTCAACATGAAGGGTTGTCCCTTCTATGTCAAAGCCAATAAGGGTGATGCCACTTTAAAAAAGTTGAGCATGAACCTCTGATTTTGACCAACCGACCCCATGTAGCTCTGCACCTCAGTCACACTCCTAGGTGGATCCCAAGTGAGCAATGCCTCTATCTTCATTGGGTCCACTGCAAATTCATCCTCTCTGATGTTGTGTCCTAGAAAGTGGAACTCATGAATCTAGAACTAGCAATTCGAGAGATTACCATAATGTTGGTGCTCTCCGTGTTTATTCAGGACTATCTACAGGTGTGTAGTGTGATTACCCTTCAACATTGAGTACAAAAAGATTTCCTCAATGAATACTACCATGAAAAGATAGAGGTAAGGCTGGATGATCATGTTCATGAGTCCCATGAACACTAATAGGGATTGGTCATGCCAAAGGGAATCACCAAGAACTCACAGTGGATGTACTGGCATCCAAAAGTTGTGTTTGGTACGTCTTCATCCAGTACCTGAAGCTAATGATAGCATGATCTGAGGGAGATCTTCGAGAACCACCTATCTCTCTTTAGCTGATCGAAGAGGTAATCAATCCTTGGCAGTGAATACTTGTTCTCCATGGTTACCTTGTTTTGGAGCAGGAACTCAATGTAAAACCTCAAAATATCATATGCCTTCCTGGAAAATAACACCGGGGCTGCCTATAGAGAATCATTGGGCCTTAGGAACCCCTCATTCTGTAAGTCCTCTAGCTATACCCTCAGCTTGGCAATCTCCATGAGAGCCATCTGATATGTCGTTGTGGATATTTTTGTCATCCCAGGGTATTGTTCGATGAAAAACACTACCTATTTGTGAGGAGGTAGTATCAGAACATTATCCGGAAAAATATCCTCGTACTCATCCACCACTAGAGGAAATCTTGGGATCTACTCATCCATTACCCCGAGGATGAGACTAGAAAACTGATGAGTGATTGACTGCACCCTCCTATAATAAAGTCTGACCTATGCTGCACGGTTTTCTTTCTCACCATTGAAGGATAACCTGGTCCCATATCTACAAAAAACAATGATATTTTCACCTAAAACAGTCTATTTGAGCATGGAATGTAGATAAATAGTCCATACACAAGATGAAGTCGTAAGGCCTTGTCACTGCTACTAGAAGATCTCAACCGAAGATCTCACCTCCAAGAGTAATCTCACACTGCCGGCACCAGTTTGTAATCGTCAAATCCCCTATCGTAGGAGTCTCTAGCTGTAAGTATCAAGCCAATCGATCCCCTGGAATCTCCAAGATCTGAACGAGTGCCATGGAATGGAAAGAGTGACTGGAACCTAGGTCTATAAGAACTGCAGCTAGGGTGGAGAAGACAAATATTGTACCTATAATCAACTATGAACTACTGTGGTCATAAGCCTCCACCACCTAAAGTTGAGCTCACCCCTATCTGCATGCTCTCTTAGCTCGGGGTGGACCACCTTGTGGTGGTTGCAGTAGTACCTTGTACCGTCTCCCAACACCTACTACTTGTAATTCTCCCCTTCCATTTCCATAGCCCTACGGACCTCCTCGCTCGAACCTATGTCTTTGTTCTAGTAGTCCCTTGACCGTCAGCTGATTTTTTGTATGGCGGTTTAGAAAGTTACGAGCCATGTGTCCCTGCCCCCCACATGAGTAGCACACCCTACTCCTAAATTGTCTCCCACTGTCCTAGATGCCTCACACCACCGATCCTGAGTCTTAGGGTCCTCTACTAGATGATCTGGATTTCTTGGACTATCGCTCGATCTCTCAGATGCTTTCCATGGATGGATCGACTACCTGTCATTCGGTGGTGGCACCCATTTTCGGTGCCTACTCTGTGACGATTCTCTCTACAACTAGAGCTCGTTACAAAACTCTAACCTACGTGGGGATAATGAGAGACAACATCGATTCCCTAATCTCTTTCCTGAGTCCCTGATCAAAGGCTTGAGCCTTGAAGAAAGGGTCTTTAACCATGTTTATAGTGTACCAGGAAAGATTAGTGAACCTTACTGAGTACTCAGATATCATCATGCTACCTTGCTGAAGGTGATGCAGCTCCTAAATGTGTGATGAGCACAAAGTCTCGGGGAAAAAATCCTACAAGAAAATCTACTCAAAGTTTGTCTAGGTGAGGGTTTCCTCATCATGAGTCTGAATCATCAGACTCCACCATCTCCCTACTGAGCCCTAAAGATGTATTGTAGCTAAGATTACCATCTATTCATGTGTTTTTCTCACTAAGAGTAAGACCCAAATCACTACCTCCTTCCAATCCTCAACGACCTAAGGATCCGCCTCTCCCATGAACCTAGGAAGTCTCTATCTCTGAAACATGTGCAAGGTACAATGTTTGTGAACTTCCTCTACGGGTACCTCCGGTAGTAGATACTAACTAACAGGTGTTGGTAGCACTGGTACACCACCTGGTGGGGCCATCACGAGAACTAGTACCTAAACGGATTCCTCGTCACTAGGTGATCTATCCTCCATACCACATATAAAAATCCTAGATGGTCGTCCATGTGGAGGGACCGTTAAATAGATCAAGATGGTACACTGTCAATATATTATACCTGGTGAGATGAATCTTACACAAAATAAAATAAGGAGACACTTTTACAACCAATGTTTCTATGCATTGAGCTAAAAAGCAGAATTCAAGGTCCTGGTGGGTGGATACATCGGTCGTCACACCTACACTAGACTCCCTGAATCTAAAATTCGGACTCGCAACATTTAATAGTATTTCCCTAAAACAAAAAACAACAGACTCTCAACATCTTAGGTAGAACCGAGCACCTCTGATACCACTATTTCATGACTCGTCCCCTGGGACCCGTGTTGTGACATACCCCAAGCCCACCTCCCGAAGTAAAGGGGTTGGCGACTACTGCCGAAGGTGTCAACCTGCAAGTGGGAGGAATTTTACTTAGTACCCGTATACACAAAAACTGACATTCCCGACCACATCCCAAAAACTGAAAGGATAAAATAAGTATACTAAAATAAGTGCTGAGTAAAAGTATAATTGAAAGCTATTTGGCTAGAATAAAAACCCCAAAAAAGAACTAAAACCTCAAAGTACAAGGGGATTGGGGTATTTATCACCTGAAAACCTCACCTGATGGTAAGAGCAGGGTATCTACTGGAAGCTGACGTAGTACGTAATGTCCGCTTATCCTACTAGGCCCTGACTTCTCCTAGGCCACCAAGTCCTCTGTTGAAATGTTTTTTGTCTGCACAAGACATGACACATGTGGGTGAATCCCGTGTAGGGGTGAATAACACAATACTCAGAAGGGGACCCTAATCCACTAAGGAGAAATACCACAAATAAATGACAATGAAAATCCAAAAATTAATCAAAACACACACCAGGTAGAATATAAATATTAGGAAGATGGTTCATCAGCTATAGTGATGAACATTTTGTACTGTTGAGGGACTCATCCTTAATGAATTGCTACATGTCTTTAAGGCCACTAAGGATCCACATGGCTATTGCTCATCTATCGGGCCACTAAGGATACAACTGGCTGATGCTCATATCCCAGGCCATTAAGGATACACATGGCTATTGATCATATGTTGGGCCACTAAGGATCCACCCAACTGCTGCTTGTCTACTTGGCAACTAAGGATCCACACAACTACTACTTGAGCCATCAGTCTTACCTCAACCATCATGAAGTCCCACATAGAATAACATAAAGGACCGTCTCATTGTAAGGGTTCCAACTCAACAAAATATGCATTGAATGGACACACAGTCTGTAAGATATTATAGTTTTAGTAATCAGGGGCCGGTTGCGTCTGGGAACATTCTAACCTAGTCAGACCATCCCAACCAACCCGTCATGGGGCTCTCACATACCCCAATTTAATTTGACTGGCCTGACCTGACCAGTTTTAGGTCTGGGTAGGTACGGTATGGCCTGGCTTGTGGGCCAGGACCAATGGGCCTCACTGTGCTCAGCCCAGTTTGGCTAGAGATCTAGCCAGTCGGGTCACCCGACAATGTGGTCTTATCCATCCCATCCCGCTAGATGGAGCCCAGTCCTCTAGGTGTGGACTGGTGGTGTGCTCCAGGGACCCGGCAGTCGTCGCACCAACCTCTCCCTATTTGAATGTTCCCCAAAAGAAGTGGGATTCTCCTCCCACACGACGCCCACCTGATGCTACGTCCAGTACCTGCCAAAATCGATATTCCATGGCCTACCCTCCACTGTAGACGAGAGATCATGGCCTGCCTGGTCGCTTGAGTGTCCTGGATGTGGGCCTTCGCCTCCCCATGGTGCCGGTCAGCGTGGCTTCTCCATACCGCTACGGCCAACCGACTGTAGCCTCCTTCCACTACGGTGTGCTGATGGGTTCCCCCTCCCTCCACACGTGGCCACCGCTATGGGCCACTATCAACTGCCATCGGCCGTTCCTTCTATGGGCCACTAAAGTTTCTCTGGTGGTTCGTTTCTTGATCCGCTTATGCCTACGAGCCTCTCAGGTTGCTGTCATCCCTGCCTTGGTCGAAAATTCATCTTTCCACTGATTCGAGGATATGGAAATAAAGAACACATGTGTGGAAGGACATGGTCCTTGTTCGTGTTGGACCACGCCCTTCATGTTAGTGGTTTAAAAAAGGGGAAGGTTCAGGGATTACCATTTTATCAATCAATAAAAATTAATCCTAAATGGAATAACAAAGAATGATAGCCTCCCGAAAGAAGGCATGATCTGTGGATTTACCTATTTGTGGGTTAATCCACATTATTTATTTAGAAAAAGAACATGTAAAAATCATAAACCCAAAATCAAACCCCTACCTCGTTGACGTTCATTTCCACAACGCTACGTCCTCAAGGGTCCAAGAGGTCGATGACATTCGCCGTTCTTCTAGGTACGTCGAAGTCGATGACGCCCGATGAAGATATCTGTTCTTTTTTGGGGAGGAAATCTGTCAAAGGTTCATCAGAGAATCCTCACAGTCTAATCCTCATTCCACCAATGCATCAAACTATTATAAAGGAAACATATCGTAGAATTTTTGTTACCATGCGATGTCACGCTGTTACACTGGTACGCATCCATAAAGCATTATTACACTGCGTGTTAATGAGACATTAATAAGCTCCATTAATGTGTCTTGTTGTTGCATCATTGGTGCAGCATCACTGTGTCATCTCTCATTGGTGAGAAAAGAGTTAAAATAACTTTTTATGTTATTTTAATATTTTTCTCAAAAAGTATGAAAATTAATTTTTCTTTGCAGCCCTTTTTGACCGATGTTACATCCTTTATAGGTTAATCTTGGCATTCTAAGTTCAACAGTGTCCTCAGATTTCCGATTCAAGCACCGATTCAATATTTTGAAAACCCTACTCACACGTTTATTGAATGTACCTTTAAAAGTTCAAAATTAAATTTTGGGCTCACCAGGCCTCAGAATCACATATCGTTGGAACTTGTAGTCTCGAAATAATTATATATAATTAAAAAAAATTACATATAAATTCTGAGACATTATTGTTTTTTATGGGGTTTTATGTTTTTTGGGCATTTTAAGTGTTTTTTTTTGGTTTTAATGTTTTATTTGGGGTTTTCTAGGTTTCATGGGTTTTTTACATTTTTATGGATTTTTAGGTATGTTTTGGGATTTTTATGGGTTTTCAGGGTTTTTGGGGATTTTTAGGGTCTTAGGGTTAATTATGGGTTTAGAATATTTATGGGGGTTTTGGGTATTTTTTTAGTTTCTTAAGGTTTTTACGATTTTTTGTATTTTCTATCATTTTAATGGGTTTAAGGGTTTTTATCGTTTTTAGTGGATTTTATTATTTTAATGGGGTTTTAGAGTATTTAAATAGTTATTGGGTGTTTATTATTTGTGGGGGTTTTAGGTTTTTAGTGTATTTTAGAGTTTTTCAATGTTTTAAGAGTTTTTAGAATAATAGTGATTTGATGTGATTTTAGGTTTTTATGGTTTTCCTAGGGGATCTCAGGGTTTTTAGGGTTTTTTATGTTTTTAGGGACATTCATGATTTTTAAGAGTTTTTGGTTTTATGGTTTTTAGGTATTTTTATGGTTTTAGTTGTTTTTAGGGTTTTTTGAAATTTTAATGGTTTTTAATATTTCTTATGTTTTTAGGGGTTTTAATAGATGTTGGGTTTTTATGTTTTTTTAGTATTTTTTGGGGGTTATAGGGGTTTTGAGTGATTTTTTGGGATTTTTTAGTATTATTGGGTTTTTAGGTTTTAATGTTTTTTGTTTAAGTTTTATGGGGTTTAAGGTTTTTTAGATTTTTTTTACATATTTGAGGGTTTAAATGGTTCTTAGAGTTTTTAGTGGTTTTTAGAATTTCTTATGGGTTTTAAGTGTTTTTATGGTTTTATGGGGTTTCATAGTTTTATGGGTATTTTGGGTATTTTATGGTTTTTAGTGCTTTTTAGGGTTTCTAGGCATTTAATGTTTTTTTATTATAGTTTTCATTGGATTTTTAGTGTTTTAATGGTTTTTATGTTTTTTTTATATTAGGTGTTTTTTTAATTTTTAATTATTTTTAAGGGGTTTTAGGTTTTTTTAATGGGTTTTAGGGTTTTCAATGGATTTTAGTAATTTTTATTTTTTTAGTGGATCAAAATATTATTATGTTTTTAATGATTTCTTATGGGTTTTTATGGTTTTTCTTTTTAATAATGTTTTTACAGATTTTAGGAAATTTTTAGGATTTTTATGGTGTTTTGTGATTCTGATGTTTTTTAGGGTTTTTATGGGTTTTTTGAATTTTTATTGTATTATGAGTTTCTTAGGGTTTAATGGGTTTGTAGAGTTTCATAGTTCTTAAGGGGTTCAATGGGGATTTAGTGTTCTTATATTTTAGGGGTTTTTAGGGGTTTTTTTAGTTTTAGGGGTTTTAGGGTCTATTTAAGGGGTTTTTAGGGTTTTAGAGTTTTGGGGGGTTTTAAGAGTTTTTACGGTTTTTAGGTTTCGTTGGAGAGATTTTTAGATTTTTTTTGATTTTTTAGTGTTTTTTTGGTTTTTTTGATTTTTTATATTTTTTATGGTTTTTGGGAAATTTGAGGGGTGTTAAGGAATTTTTGTTTCTTATCATTTTTTAGGTTTTATGATTTTTAAATGTTTTTACATTTTCTTGGGGGGTTTTCAAGGATTTAGGTTTTATAATATTTTTATGGTATTTAATTGATATTTTAGGATATTTATGTTTTAGGGGTTTTTTGGATTTTTATGGTATTTAGGGGTTTTATATTTTTAGGGTTTTAGTGTTTTTTTGGTTTTAATGGTTTTAGATTTTTTAGAGTTTCTGACGTTTTATTTGGGGATTTCCTATTTTTTTGGATTTTATATGTTCTTTGGGACATTTAGCGATTTTAAGGATTTATGGTTTTTCTGGTTTTCAGGATTTTGAGGGATTTTAGTATTTTGAGGGTTTTTATGATTTTTCTTGTATTTTTTGTTATTATTTGTTTTTTTTATTTTTGGGTGTTTTTAGAGTTTTTTGAGTTTATTAATATAATTAGTGGTTTAAATGGGTTTTAGTGTTTCTAATGGGGTTTTAGTGGTATATGGGGATTTAGGTTTTTTAATTTTTTTGGGGTTTTATGGTTTTTTTAGGTTTTTAGGGTTATTAAGGTGTTTTAGGGTTTTTATCATTTTTTAGGTTTTAGGGATTTAATGTATTATAAAAAATTTTAGGTTTTCTTAGAGGTTTTAATGGTTTTTGTGATTTTTATGTTTTTAGGGATTTTATGAATTTTAGGATATTTATTGGGTTTTATGGTTTTGGGATTCTGAGGGTTATTTAATGGTTTCATGGTTTTTAGTGTTTTTAGGTTCTTATGGGTTTTAAGTGCTTTTAGGTTCTTATGGTTTACTTATGGGTTTTAGGGTTTTAGGAGTTTTCTATTTTCGGTAATTTTATCATTTTTTAGGATTTTATTATTTTTAGATTTTTTAGGGATTTTTAGGGTTCTTGGCGTTTTATAGGATTTTTATTGTTTTTATGGGTTTTTGGGTTTTTATATTTTTTAAGTTTTTTTTGGGTTTTCTGTTTTTAGAGTCATTTGATGTTTTAGGGGTTTAAATGGTTTTTATAGTTTTTAGTGGGTTTTGGGTTTTTATGGATTGTACTATTTTTTAAGGGTTTTTAGGTATTTCAGTTCATGTTGGGGTTTTCAAGGAATTTAGGGTTTTTAGCATTTTTAGGTTTTAAGGGATTTTAAGTGTTTTGACTTATTTAGTTTTTTCTTAGGGGTTTTCAATATTTTTAGGGTTTTTTACCTTTTTTGGGATTTTTAGGGAATTTTTTATATTTATGGTTTTTAGGGTTTGTAGAGATTTTGAGGTGTTTTTGGGGTTTTAGGGTTTTTTTAGTTATTAGATTTTTTAATACTTTTTAGGAGTTATAATAGTTTTTAGGTTTGTAATATTTTCTTAGGTTTTTCGACTATTTTTATTTTTTTGGATTTTTATAGCTTTTTAGTATTTTATGGATTTAATCGTTTTCGGGGATCTTGTGGGTTTTTATTGCATTTTGTGGTTTTCTAGATTTTAATGGTTTGTAGATTTTTTTAACATTTTAAGGGTTGTAAAGGGTATTCAGAGTTATTAGAGGGTTTTGGGTATTTATGGTTGTAGGGTCCTGAATAATCCACAAAGGAAATTTTACCCAAAATCCCCCAAAAGAATTGGGGGAAAATAATCAAAGAGGAGACACAAAGGACCGGTCCGCGAACCGGTCCAGGGAAGCACAACGTGGCCAGACGCCGTGAGGAACCCCCTCCGTGAACCATTATCGTTCGCGAAATGGAGGCGGAGAGGCTCCATGGTCGCGAGGCAGGATGGATGCCAGTCCGGTTCACCATCACGAACCGCCCCAACAGTAGACAGCATCGACCGGCTCAAGCCGCACCCGCTGTCGTTTGCAGAATGGAGGCGGAACACTCCGCAGCTGCAGAGCACCCCCTGAGTTCGCCTCATGGAGGAGGGGAGCGATCAATACCCACCACAAATTATGGATTGACCATGTCAGCTGTGAACCGGGTATTTGGTTATTGGCCTCCGCAAAAGGTGATGGATGGCCACAGATATATTCCATTCCCCACTCTATAAAAGCAGACCAAGGGGGAAAGAAGAGAAGGATCGGAGAACTGGAATCGGATTCGAAGGGATAGGAGATCAGTTGAAGGAAGGCTTCGGATTTCGCAAAAAGCCAAATTCCAATATGCGAACTACAATAGGAATATGAATTAAGAAGGAATTGGAAAAGGCAAAATAATTTGGGTAACCACGAACCTAAAATAACAAAAAAAGGAGAACCGTGAACCATACCCCCTCCGTAGATGACTTTCCCGTGGACCAAGGAGCATATGCATATTTTCCCATCAATCGTACCTCGTAGAACCCTCCCCCATGGGCAAAGCCCCGACCGACGAGCCTCCGATCGGCACCGCCCTTGGCCATCGATGCATGACTGGAATCCTCCGTGAACCACCCTGGTTCGCGGATTGAACCCGAAGCCGCAAACCACCCTGGTTCGCAGATTGAACCCGAATCCGCGAACCACCCTGGTTCGCGAGACGCCGATCAGTCCGCGGACCACCCTAGTTCGCGGACAGCTTCTCTAGCCGTGTGGCACTTCCCCACGCGAAGGGTGCCTCCACCCATACCTCTCGGTGGCCCGCCAAATACTTCAGTGTTGTCATTTCCAGAGCCAGGTAAAATCCTCCCGATCCAGCTAGGTCTTCCACGGCTCCTTCATCGGCCTCTTCATCGGCCCCAAGCCAAGGTCTCCGCCAGAGACACCAGATCCATGTGGTATAACTTTCAGGCGCATCAGCACGCCATTTTGAGTTCACATACCCACGGTAAACATGGGGCAAAGGGGTTTCCCAAACCCTTGAGCAGATTCCCGAAGCATTCCTAGGTTCACATTCCCACGGTAATGTGGAGTCTGAGCTCGGGAATCCCTTCTCTGCCCCTCCACTTGTTGAGGGTTCCTCGAAGATGGTAAAATAACCATCGGAAAGAAGCCCTTGTGCACTCCAAGAGAAGAGACGGGAACAGGAGAACCCCCTTTCCCTCTCCCGCTGGGCTTTTTTGCCTCGGGCGTCCATCTCGGAGTAAGCCCCGACCTTTTGCGCCTCCTTAGAGTGTAAGCCCCAATTCATCACGTTGGGCTGCCTTCATGTGTAAGCCCCACTCCGCTTCTCACAGACGCACCTTTCGCTACGTGATCCTCTGGTCCCTGCTACCTCTTGTTTCTCACACCGAGCAAAACTCACGTGGGAAGACAGTAAGCATCGACCATGAAATCCTCTTATGGGATGCCCCAGAGCGTAATCCCCAAGCCAAAGAGAACTATGAGGACTTTGATCCATGCCAAAGCAAGGTACGTAGGAAGCTTCCATGAGGTTCAATCCCACCACCCATTGGACCACCTTGTCTCTCTTCACGTCGGTTCCTCGAAACCTATACGAACAAAGTGGACTTTGATTCCTGCTTCCTAAGCAGGGTACGTAGGAAGCCTCCCTGAGGTTCAAGACCAACAGTCGGTCGATTAGACCATCTCCACGTCAGTTCACTGCACCACTCCTAGTGCTGCCTCAAGCGAGTTCCAGCCCTTCGGGGTCATTAATCCAACGAGGGATGGTAAACCTTGGGCATAAATGATTCTGAACCCCTGTGTCTAGTTAGCCATTGCCCACCAGGGTTGAATCCGTGGATGCTATGTTTGGGTATAAACCAAAGATTCGCGAACATATGAATACGTCTTAAATCTATAAGAGAGTCCCAGAATAAGAAATAATTCCCCCCAAAAGGGTACGATAATCCCGACATCCAATCCACTCGACCAATGTGAGTTCTTAAGAGTCGCTGGTTAGACCATCCGGCGGATGCCTTCCTTTGGAAAGCAGGTCCATCAATCATTGGATACGGAGCCGTTGGGTGTTTCATGGCTTGAAAACCAAGAACGAAAAAAAATGGTGAACCCGACGTGAATCTTTAACCAGACATGATGGATTCAACCTAATCTCACCCAGTTCCCCCTATGCTCTAAAGGAGGGCCAAGCAAGGTCACTAATTACGCATGGGATTATGAGATGCTTCTTTTATGGGTTTTCTACTTGTATTTTCTAAAATGTTTTGCAGGCACTACTTTTAGAAATCCCTTCGATCCAATGGCATCGCAAAGGAACCCACAAGTGTGTGATTCCAACAACGCAAGGATGGGACTTTCTCAACAAAGAAGGACCCCATCACCCACCCAGCATCTTCAACGCTAGGTTTCGAATGCACTCATCCGAGAGTACCACGTGAATGGTACTCTCCCGACGGTGGAGGCGGCCATGCACACCCTCCAATCCGTCAAGGTTCATCGGTCGCCTGCCCAGCAACGACCGCAAAGGCGGACCCAGACAACCCCTGTCGCTGTCTCTAACCGTTTCAGGAGTCTATCCCTGGAATGGGACAATGCATACCTCCCTTATCATAGGGAGGTAGATTAGGTCAACATTGAGGACTTCATCCTTGTCGAACGGGGTTCCGCTCTCAGGCCCCCGCCGGCAGACGTCATCGCGGTGACACCGCGACCCGACATCCTCGCACCGAGGAGGATGTCTCCCCGAGCATTCAGGCCCACGCTCCCTGATCTCCGACCCCTTGGACCGCCCGATGAGGGTGGAAAACGTACAATTGAGGACCGATCATCACCCTGGTCCCTGAAGAGGAGCTCCGCTGCTCAGCAACGGAGAGGTACCATGAACAGGCACCTACACCTGTTCGCTCCTCCCAATCCCGCCATCCAGACATGGCAGCATCATACGAGCCGGCGTGCATCCCCGCCGAGCTCCATCAAGCCCATCATTCACGTAAGATGGAACATACCCGGCAGGCACCTCTCCCTACCCAGGGTCGTGAAGCCCACCAGCTCAACATGGTGGTGACCTGGCACCTGCAGGACCAGCTCCTGGCAGTTGCTTTAGACACCCACCATCCTGATATGGTGGCGATCAACAAAGCCCACCACCTAGATGTGGCGGAAAATCATAGGCAGGCACGTCTCCCCACCAACAAAGACCACTGACTCGATATGGTGGGAGATCAATATATGTAGGGCCAGCTCCATGCGGATGCATGTGAAGCCCGCCACCCCGATGTGGCGGAAAACGGAGAGAGAAACCGGTGTATCCCGGTACAGGGGCAGATTCGTTCACCTGCCCCGACACAGGAGAATCGTCAGTACCCACTGACCACTGGAGGACCGGAGCAGGATATTCCTACTCTAATACCGGAATGGGCCTTCATAGCCGTTCCAGCCAAATATGTCTCTCTACATATCCTAGCAATGATGGAGGAGCACGTATCGATCCCAGATCATATCTTGCAGACTTTCCGGCATGTAATTGCATCGACGGAAACATCAAGGACTCGGGCCCATGAGCTTGTCTCCCAAATTGAGGCGAATCATCTAAGAGATGAGATAGCCACCTCAGAGGAGATATGCATCCCTGCTTTAGCCCAGGATGGTCACCGGCTATATTCCGCGACGTAAGGGCAACCAGATCGAGAAACTTCACTCGTTCCAACTGGGGGACACCCGTCCATCACGATGGATGCTCCAGAGCAGGCATATATCCCTTCTAAAAGTCAAGATGTTCATTGGCATATCCCGGAAACGTCACAGTACCCAATTAGACACGGACCCAAAGGTGGAGGCCATTGTCAATAGCAGATGGTCCCCGCTGCACGCAAAAGAGCACCCCGAACGTGCCGAAGGCAGCCGAAAAATAAAGAGCGGGTTCATGACTCTGCTCTGCTAGAATCTGGGGTTCCCAACACTACTAATAACACATCAAAGGCTCGAAATACTGCCCACCCATTACCATATTATGAGAGTGGCAATAGCAGTTGCGAAGGTCCTCCCCGCAATGTCGCTACCAGCAGCTCTGAAGGTCCTCCCTAGAGCACCCGTGGGGGCCTCCCCCGCGGGAATATAACGATCGTTCATGAGAGCTTCTCTCTTGATGTGAGTCACAGAAACCCTCCACGTGACCAGAAGATCGAGCAGCAAGAAGGTCCTCCACTTGCTGCGGTCCACCCTGAAGGTCCTCCCTGGGGTATACACTACAATCAGTCTCTATGCAGTGGGACCACAGATTGTGATGGTAGTCCTCACTATCATAGTCGCAACTACGGAGTCCCTCCCCATAGTGACGTCTCATTATGACAAGAAGGTCATCCCCTTGTCGTGGTCTTCCCTGAAGGTCCTCCCCAGGGGTTACGCTGCAATAGAACTCCACGCAGCCAGGCATCAGGTCACGGTGGTAGTCCTCACCACCCTGATAACGGAGGTCCTCCTAGTAGAGACGTCGAGCAATGAGAAGGCCCTCCCCTCATTGCGGTACATTCTGGAGGCCCTCCCCAGGATTTATCCCACAGATATTCTCCCTATGGCAGCAGTAATGGTATTCCTCGCTATTGCCGCAGTTGTGATGGTAGTCCTCGCCACCACATCCGTCATTGCGATGGTCTTCCCCGAAATGTCCCCAAGACACAAGAAGGTCCTCCACTTGTTGCGGCATGTCCTAAAGGTGCTCCCTAGTATGCACATCGAATTTCAATCCATGATGGTCATCCTCAACATGATGGTAGTTGTTGCGAAGGTCCTCCCCATAACGACGCTATGCAGCCAGATGTTCCTCCTGTTGCTGCAACATGCCTTGGAGGTCCTCCCCATGGTGTGCACTGCAAAAGTCGTCTATGCAGTGGAGCATCAAGCAGTAATGGTAGTCCTCACCATTACAGCCATCATTTAAAAGGTCCTCCCCGTGATGACATATTATATCAATAGGAAGGTCCTCCTCCTACCGAATCAAGCACCGAAAATCCCTCGTATGTCGAGGCACTCAGAAGGATGGAATCGAGCATGTCAGATTCCCACCTTGTCGCTAACGACTCCCTTCTTCGATTAGGAGACGGTCCGGGCCCGCGTTCGTCTTTTGAACCACCTCGGAATCCGTTACATAATTATTCATCACCTACCGGTACCACTACCTATAATCACACTAGCAGTGAGTGCCTCAGCTGGGCTGACCAGGTAGAAGAATCGCAGGCAGGGGAGTATGCTGATATGATGCACCTGAGGAAACAACTGGCCAGGAATGATATACGAGTCATGTTTTGGCCCACGACCACCTCTCAGTACGACGTACCCAGGGAGTTTTCGGAAGAATGAATGCACGACATCCGCCATAATATATGGACGACCCTCCGCCGGATGAAATCGAGCTTCCAACCCTATGACGGGTTTATAAACCATGTCAAGATGATAGGGGACCTCCTGCGTCACATCGACCGGGAGGCCCTTTCCTCGATGCGACAACAATGCCCCAAGAGGCGCAAAGGGAATATGGAGGCAGATTGCCTCCACGCACTACACCAGTTGCGCCGCCTCATCGGTGACACTTCAGTGGGAGTCCATATCAGGGGCTGGGGGAAACACGAAGCCCTCAATTTCACTCTGCTCTCTGCCCAGAAGAACCCATTCGGTATGGTGTCCTGCAACGTCGTCACATCGAGATGGAAATCGGGTGGACCCCCTGTTCAGGAAAGACAACTCACCCAACATAGTCGGGCTTTGAGTAAGTCCCAGAAGTGTCAGGCACGGAGGGAATGATCCATTCAAAAACTCCTGAATCAGGCCACCGAGAGAATACAACAAGCCTCTCACCTAAGAGTGGCCAATCAACGATCTCTGCCTGCCTCCCCAGAAGGGACAGATCCACAGGTGGATTCGGTACCATATCCGGATCACCCCCAGATGGGGGCACGCGAGATCAGGTAGGTCGCGATAGCCAAAACCACTGCCGCAATATAGGGTCAACCCCAACCTGTAGGGATGGGGGAATTTTTAACAAAAAATTCCCCAATAAGACCAATTAAATCGGGAAGAGACTCAACGTCCAGGGAACGGAGCCAGTCCCAGCCCTCAGGGCTGGGGGCATTATTACCCCCTCAACAACAACCTCCCCCATGAGAGAAAGTATTCTCTCATCTAGGGAGGAAAATTAGAAGAGGAGGCTCCCTTCCTATCACATCATATGAATCATCATCCCCTCTGAGAGGAAGGCGCACCGTAAGGTCGCATCAAAGAACTCTCCATGTCACCATTCGTCAAGAAGTCCGAGGGAAATCCTAGGTCATGAAAGGGAAGGTCAACAGAAGATGCGGTAGATCCTCTTACTATTTAGAAGATGATGTCCCCTCCACTCCGCAATATGCGTTCATCAACGCCATAGATGATAACCCCGCGGGTGACACCGGAGAAAACGAAAATCCAGACGGATCGGGAGACGACAGTTCCGGTCAGGCTGTAACCCACAACGAAACCCCAGGTGTGCACACCTAGAACCAGAGGGCCGCCTTAAATATGGCCACCCCTTCAGCTAACCTCCCTCCGCCTACCCAGCGAGCTTCCAACAAGGAAAAGAACAAAGGAACAGTTACCCTTAACCCGTCCCCTTCTCTCGAAAAAAACGATCCACTTACGCTCGATGAGAGGTTCGCTCGATAGGAAGAAGAGATGAAAGAATTGAGGTAGCTTAACGTTGAGCTACACCAGAGGAACCTCCTTATTGAAAGTGCGTCCCAAGAAGAGCCACGCCACGTAATCCCAGAAGGTGAACCTCAAAGGCTAAGGATTTCCCCGACAAATGAAGTACGATCTGGGCTCCTTCCCAATGAGGCACCTGGTCTGTCCAACTACCTAAACGTGTATGATGAATACCAAGATTTCCCTCCACTTAGGAGAAAACCGGAGAAAGTACGCCCGAACCCTCCGAGGGTACCCTGGACGGAATATGCACCCTTTTTTCCGGCCAATCTGGATCCTCAGGCAGTGCCTTAGGCTACGACTGCCCAGGACTGGGCCCAACAGGATGTCAACCGGGGACTCACCAATACCATCAAGGCACTAACGGCTCGATTGGATGTGGTGGATGGATGACGCGCCCCGATACAACTGGAGCGGAAACCCTACCCAGATTGGGTGACCAACACACCACCTCCACCCAATTTTGGGAGCCCTGTATTCCACATCTTCAATGGATCAGGAGATCCAGAGCAGCATTTGATGCACTACGCAACCTATTGTGACCCTATGATGTGGAATCCGGAGCAACAAGAAGCAGTGAAACTCAGATAATTCGTACGGACCTTGCAAGGATCTGCCTTCGTCTAGTATACGAGTCTGTCAGCCCAGTAGATAAAGAGCTGGGAGGACCTTCGGCAGCAGTTCATGTTCCACTTCAGCTCAACGCTGCCTAAAACAACAGTCAACGATCTCATGAACTACAAGCAGAGGGAGAACGAGAGGGTCTTATATTTCATCTCCAGATGGAAAGGTATGACCTATTCTCTGAACAGGCCAATGCCTCAAGATGAGATGCTAGCCATATGCATCTATAATCATAGAGATGAGCTGCGAGCACCGCTCATACCAGTGGAGTGCACCACTGGCTCCCGCCATCTCTCAACCATTTCCCAGAGAATTGAGGACTCCCTGCAGCGGACTAATTCAAAGTCTCTAATAGATTCGCAGGCTCCTACGAAAAGAGCACCTAGAGCTGAAGTGTCTGCTAATACGCTCAAGTCGGCCCCTGTGCCCGCTCCGTCACTCAGGCCTCCACCAAATCGTCAAGCCCCCCCCCCCACATATCAGCGGCTGCCCCCCCCCCCCTAAATGGGACGATCAGAGAGGACTGAAGCGGAACCAGTTTGAGGAACGAAGACAAAAAGTATACTCATTCCGAGACGATCAAGTCCGCAGTTACTTCATCACTGCCATGAACTGAAACTTGCTCCGCATCCCGGAGCCGAGGAGACCTGAAGAAGTCGTCCACGATGACAGGCCAGATTACTACCCCTACCATCAGATGATGTGGCATTGTATCCGAGAGTGCTTTGTCTTCAAAGACCTCCTACAAAGGATGGTAGATTCCGAACAAGTCGTGCTGGGACCACCCCCAGCACATGTGTCATGTATCTCTACCACCGAATCTGACAAGGAGGAGGGGTGGCAGAATGTAGCCAACAAGAAGGGGTAGAAATTGGACAACTGGATGACTCAGAAGACTATCAACCGAGCCCAAGGCATACTCCGAGCTCAACTACAGTAGCCGGTGTTGCCACCAGCAGCCCCTGGAGCAGCAGAACCGACCACATCGGCTTCACAACCCTCCACAAGCTGGTCATCCAGACAGAGCCGAAGGAGGAAACAATCACCAGAGGAGCAGTCTGCAACGTGGCCAAAGTTAGTCCCGACCCTGGCGGATTTCATGCCCTCGAATTTGGCACAATGGGAACCGACCCACCAAACAGTACCATCAGATACAACCGATCAGGTTGACCTGTCAGAGGATGAGGATCCAATATTCAGTTCTATCAATGTCATCCATCTCATGGAATAATTCCTTGACGAAGGGTATGACTACGCACCCGAGTTCCTTGCATGAGGAGCCGGGAGGAGGAATCACAGAGGTAGAGGATACTAGGGGAGGTGCAACTATGGCCGAAACCAACCCTACAGTTGGACCCCGACCCAGACCATCAATATTGCGGAAACCCATGGGAGATCCCTTTAGAGGACTCAGAAGGAGAGGGAATGCCCCTCCACCCCCCCAAGCAGCCACTCTGGCCCTGTTGTTCTGCGATACCCACCAGAGGAGGAGCAAGTGTCTGGACGCCTAGTGCGCACAAATAGACCAGCCAGGCCAAGTCCTCAAAATACGGGAACACCATCGACATCCGACCCTGTAGCCGGTCCCTCCTCGTCAAATGATCCATCCCCCAAAGCAGCTGCTAAGACTATCCCACCAATGGAGAAGCATCGACCGCTGGAGAAATAATACGACATCCTTAAGCAGCTGGCGTCAGTACCAGCCCTGTTTTTAATCATGGATGCTTTGATTTTATCAGCTGACCTCAGGGAGGCGCTTATAGAAGCTTTGATCAGCCCCCAGTAATTTCAAGTCGAGGTAGCCACCGCCGAGATTTACCAGACGGAGACTAGCCTGGATGAATGCAATGCGGTGATTTCTATCACCGATCAGGGCGAAGATGCCATCATGCAGGGAGACATCATACCACTATATGTGTCTGGCACACTGAATGGTGTTGAGATCCAAAAAGTCTTTATAGACAATGGATCTGGAGTTAACCTCCTTCCCCTATGGACAGACCGTATGTTAGGATACAGTGAGGACGATCTAATTCCCTCAGCCACAACTCTGTTGGGTTACGAAAAGAGTGAGCAGAAACTGATGGGACATATTAAGTGAAAGACATATTTTGGTGACCTAGTAGCCTACACAGAATTCCTGGTGGTCCGGCAGAGCACAACATTCCATGCCCTACTGGGAAGGTCATGGCTCAATAAGCACATGGTCGTTCTTTCATCCTACCACCAGTGTATCAAGTACTACATCAATTGACAAAGAGGGACGTTTCACACTAACAAGGCCCCTTTCGAGCTCTCCGAGTCACATTAAATCAACGCCGGGTTCTATGAGAAAAAGAAGAAGAAGCCTTTGGTTGATGGTGTCGACTGGATCCCTGCTCCAAATGGCCTAGAAATGGTCCCTGATGACCCCCTCAGGCATATTGGCAGAGATTATGTCCTTCCAATCAACCATGTTGAGAGTAGAAGTTCGAGTCCGGACACACACTCAAATGTCCTCATGACTTCAACCATGATGGTCGAGCATGAAAATGCGGGAATGTCTACAAACCCTTGATTTGGGTACGAATACTCAACCAGGTATGCCCATGATGCCTCTCCCTCAGACCCTCGAAGGAGCAGAACAAAAACTCTCTCCTCGCCAGCCCAAGAAGATGAGGACTTGGGAGAAGAAGAGGGGGAAGATCTCAGAGATGCTCCTCCCACATTTGAGGAGGGTATCTCCACCACTGTGTATGAGCTCAGGGAAATAAACCTCGGTACCGAAGAAGACCTGAGGCCCAGTCTCATTAGCGCCGACATGTCTCCTGAGGAACACGAGGTATATACCTCCTTCCTAAGGTAGCATCGGGATGTCTTTTCATGGAATTACATAGAAATGCCAGGACTCAATCCCGAGGTAGCGACGCATCACCTGGGTCTTCTAGAAGACCACTGGGGCTACAAATAGGCCGCTAGAATAACAAACACCTCACATGCTGCCAAGATAGAGGTAGAAGTCGATAAGCTCATTAAAGAAGGCTTCATTAGGGAGGTTCAGTACCCCATTTGATTGGACAACATCGTCCCTATCAAGAAAAAGAACGGGAAAATCTGCATCTGCATTGACTTTAGAGACCTTAATCGGCATTGTCTGAAAGATGACTTCCTGGTTCCAATCACCGAGTTGTTAATTGATACGACGGCCGGGTATGAGGCTCTAACCTTCATGGACGGCTATTCCGGATATAATCAAATCAGGATAGCCTAAGAAGATGAAGAAGCCACTGCCTTTATGGCCCCTCAAGGCGTATTCTGTTATAGGGTCATGCCCTTTGGTCTCAAGAATGCTGATCCAAGTATCAGCGTGCCATGCATCAGATCTTTAAGATATTCCTGGGGGAATTCATTGAATGTTACATGGATGACCTAGTGGTCAAGTCCATACAGTGCTCGGATCACCTGTCTGACCTTGAGACTGTCTTCAACAAGCTCCGACAACATAGCTTGAAGATGAACCCATTGAAATGTGCCTTTGGGGTTACCTCAAGGAAGTTCCTTGGCTTCGTCGTACGCCATCGCGACATCGAAGTCGACCCTGAGAAGATGAAGCCTATCCTGAGCCTGCCACCCCCTTGAAATCTCACTGAGCTAAGGGGATTCCAAGGACACCTGGACTATATTAGGCGGTTCATAGCCAACCTAGCAGGCAAATGTTTTCCCTTCACCAGGTTGATGAAGAAGGGGGTCACGTACCAATGGACGAATGAATGCCAAGAGGCGTTCAACAACTTGAAGAAGTACCTCTTAAGTCCACTGGTTCTCATGCCCCTGGTCGAAGGAAGGCCTCTCATTCTGTATGTGACGACCTTAGAACAGTCATTTGGAGCCTTCCTCACACAGAAGAATGACGTCGGAAGCGAAAACGGTCTTTATTACCTTAGTCGAACCATGATTGATGCTAAGACTCGATACTCAAATATCGAGAAGAGCTATTTGGACTTGGTCTTAGTAGTTCAAAAGTTGCGACATTATCTGCAGCATCATGAGGTCCATTTGATCTCGCGAAGTAACCCACTCAAGTATATCCTCAGTCGCCTGATGCTAACCGGAAGACTATCCCAATGGGCTGTCATCCTGCAGAAATTCAACATCCGATTTGTGCCTCAAAAAGCCATCAAGGGCTAGGAATTAGTAGACTTTCTGGAAGAACGCCCTTCGACAGTGACCACTGCACCGGACGCTGAAATCCTGGATGAAGGTATCTTCTTGGTTCAAGAGGAGGTCCCAGCATGGGAAATGTACTTTGACGGCGCATCCCGAAGCCCCACAAGGAAGAGGATAGAGGATCCCAGATTCAACAAAGTGGGTCTGGGGATAGTACTCATGTCCCCAGAAAAGGCAATTTTGTCATATTCCTTCCTCATGTTAAATGGATTTACGAACAATGAAGCGGAATATCAAGCCCTCATTACAGTCCTGGAACTCGCACTCCAGGCACAAGCATGACACCTTAAGGTAAAAGGTGACTCAGAGATGGTTATCAAGAAAGCCAATGGTGACTATGCTATTAAAAAGGAGGAACTGATCCCCTTGTTTGACCATGTCTGAGGTTTAATGGTCAAGTTCTCCACAGAACCAACATTGACTTATATTCCCCAGTCCCAGAACGCTGAGGCTAATGCATTAGCCAATGCGGCCACAGCACTAGCCGACCTATATCAGGATGAAACAGTCATTAGTATTTCTCACAGTCGAATGGTATTGCCATTTGATCAAGCTAAGATGGAAGAGATCCATGAACTCAGTCCTGTCCCTGAGCCTTATGCTCTTTCCACTGGCTGGATGACCCCCATCATGAACTACCTTCAATAGGGAGAGCTTCCATCAGACAGGGCTGAACGAGAGAAAATATAGAGAAGGGAAATCAATTTCGTCCTATATGGTGGCACGAGTCAGCAAGAGGTCCTCTACAAATGAGGCCTCAATGGAGTGATCCTCAGATGCATTGACGGAGAAGAAACCACCACCGTCATGACTGAAGTACATGCAGGAGCATGTGGAGCACATCAACTAGGGACCAAGTTTCCTATCAGGTTCGAAGGCTTGGGTACTACGGGACTACAGTGGCACGGGACTATGAGCATTTTATCGCAAAATTCCACTCATGCCAGATCCATGCCAAATTCATACACCAGGCCCAGGAGTTGCTTCATAAAGATAAGTACTCATAGCCATTTTCCATCTGGGGGATGGACGTTGTGGGACTATATCCTCCTGCCACGACCATACAACTGAAGTATATCCTCACATCGAACGACTTCTTTTCCAAATGGGCAGAAGCCATAGCCCTCAAGGAAGTCGGGGCAAGAAATATTGTCAGCTTCGTGAAGACCAATGTCATCACAAGATTTGGTGTCCCTCATACTATACTGACGGACAACGACACCAATTTCTGCTCTACTGAGTTGGAAAATCTATACCACGAGTATGGTATCAAGGCTAACCACTCATCCCGCTACTATGCAGCGGCCAACGGACAGATAGAAACTTTCAACAAGACCCTATCTAACATCCTCCAGAAAATGGTGGACAAAGACAGGAAGTCATGGCCGAATAAACTCCTCCATGCATTGTGGGCTTATCGAACCACAATCTGCACCGCTACTCAGTCTACCCCATACTCATTGGTGTACGACATGGAGGCGGTCCTGCCCATTGAACTCCAACTTCCCTCACTCCGTGTTTCCTTATGTGATCAATTTTCCAATGATGAGCAGTCAGAAAAGTAGTTAGGTGAATTGGAACAGCTAGATGAGAAGCGGCTGCACACTCTGCACCACCTGGAAGTGTACCAGAACTGGATCGCATGAGCCTTCAACAAAAAGGTCCGCCTCCGGTCATTCTTGGATGGAGAATTAGTACTGGTCCTCCGGACCCCAATGGTACTCGGTAAGAAGCCTCCAAAGCTGGAGCCCAAGTGGGAGGGACCATATGTTATACACAAGGTCTACTCCAACAGAGCATATACCCTGATCTCCATGGACGGGCAATTCACTACAGCTCCTACAAATACGAGATTCCTAAAGAAGTTTTTTATATAGAGACCAAGAAGTATTTATGTCCTCCCCGCATGACGTTAAGCTACATGGAGTACATCCTCACCGCATGACGTTAAACTACATGGTGTTCTTCCTTACCACACGATGATAAACTGCACGGATGGAGAAAAAAAATGAGATGTACACATCGTCTGAGCCGTATGACACTAAACTGCCAAGCACCTTGTCCTAACCACAAGACGTTAAACTGTATGGCCCTCGTCCAAGTTGTATGACGTTAAACTAACAATCACCTCATCCTCACTGCATGACATTAAACTGCATGTAATCTAATAATTACCCCTCTTCCTAACCACAATACATTAAACTGTACAGACCACGTCCTCATCGCATGACGTTAAACTGCACGGATTTTAGAGAACTATGTACGGATTGATTCCTGCCCTCACAGGATAAGTAGCGGCGCCGGGATTACCTATCCTGGCCCATCCACTTCAAAAAAAATGTCCCCTTTCCCCCGTGTACGGGCCAGACTGACATGGGGTGTATCATCTTTATGGAAAACTACATGAGGCTAGATTCCTTCCCTTGCAGGATATGTAGCGACGCCGGGATTCCCTATCCTGGCCCAGCCACTTCAAAAAAAATGTCCCCTTTCCCCCATGTATGGGATAGACCGACACGAGGAGTATCATATTTATAGAGAACTATGTGAGGCTTTATTCCTGCCCTCGCAGGATACGTAGTGACACCGGGATTCCCTATCCTGGCCCAGCCACTTCAAAAAAAATGCCCTTTCCCCCGTGTACGGACCAGACCTGCATGGGGTGTATCATCTTTACAGAGAACTATGTATGGATTGATTCCTGCCCTCGCAGGATACGTAGTGACGCTAGAATTCCAAACCCTGGCCCAACCACCTCAAAAAAAAGTGCCCATTCCCCCTGTGTACGGACCAGACTGGCGCGGGGTGTATTCACGTCCTCACCGCATGACGTTAAACTGCATGGAGTTCATCGTTACCGCGTGAGGATAAAATGCGCGGGATGAAGAAGAATTAAGAATGCCCCTCCCCCTGTGTATGGACCAAACCTGCACGGGGTGTGCTCATCGTCCAAACCACATGATGATTAAACTGTATGGATTCTGTCCTCACCGCATGATGTTAAACTGCACGGATTCCCGAGAACTACGTATGTCTTGATTCCTACCCTCACATGATACATAGCGACGCCAGGATCCCTAGTCTTGGCACAGCCCTTCAAAATTAAGAATGCCTCATTTTCCTCGTATAGACCAGACATGTACGGGGTGTACTTATCGTCCTTACCGCACAACGTTAAACTGCACGAACAATGATGCTAAAATGCCCCTTCCCCCGTGTACGGACCAGACCTGCACGAGGTGTATATCTTCGTTCTTACCACATGACGTTAAAATGCACGAAAGTCGTCCCCACCGCATGACGTTAAACTACGTAGACCCCCTTTTTTCCTTTCACGTCGGGTCACCTTCGTCCTTACCGCATGATGTTAAACTGCATGGAGTTTTTCCTCACTGCATGACGTTAAACTGCACGAACTTCATCATGACCCACCCAGGACACATGGAGATACGAGATAGAGATACTCCTTGTACATTTGGATACATAATTTCCGTACATCAGACTCCACGACCCAGATAATTATGGATCTTCATAACCACTCATGTCCATCAGAAGTGGAAAGTTATTGACCAGTGGATACCTTTGTACGACTATGCATACCATTCCCTCAGTGACTCTGCAAATTGATAGCCCATGGCCCATCTACCAAAGGCAAGATTTCCACAGGTGACAATCTTCCTAGCTCCATACGCTTACCGGCCTCAAAGCCCCCACACAATATCTCTTGATCCAGAAGTTTACGGAGAAGTAATTTACAAGTTCATTCCCCTTTTCACATTCGGGTGTTGCCAGGGTTTCCCTATCTGGCTAGCCTGTGTGTCCTCCAGTGGTTTACATATCGACCTGCATCAACAAACATCAAGCTAGGACTAGGCTACTTTGATTCAATGGAAAATTGTGGAGAAGATGTTTCTTGTATACCTGGACACCATTATCCCCACGTGTCGAACTTTGGACTGTGAGAAATCGCGGATTTTCATAATCATTCATGGCCATCGGAAGTGGAAAGTTATTGACCTGTGGACACCTTTGTACGACTATGAATACCATGCCCTCAGCGGCTCTGCATAATGATAGCCCCTGGCTCATCCATCAAAGGTAATATTTCTTCGGGTGATAATTCTCCTAGCTCCGTATGCCTACCGGCCTCAGAGCCCCCACACCATACCTCCGGATCTGGGAAAGCTCAAAGTTTCAGTTTACAACCTTCATCCCCCGCCCTGTTCTAAGTATATCAGAACATGTTGAACCAGTTATCCTTCGAGTGACTACAGAAATAGTCACCCAATAGTCCGAGCTCTATGACCGATAAACTAGGAGTACCTCGTCCTCACCGCACAACGTTAAACTGCACAGAGTGAAGGCACAACCCTTGAACAAGATAAATCAGCGCAGGGGGTCTCTTTGAAACTCAACAAGAAACCAGGGACGGATATCCCCGATATGTCCAGACATTCCCCTGCCGAATGACAGACTTCATGGCCTAGACAATCGCGGATCCTCATAACCACTCATGGCCATCGGAGGTGGAAAGTTATTGACTCGTGGACAAATTTTTACGACTATGCATACCATGCCCTCAGTGGCTTTGAATAATGATAGCCCCTGGCTCGTCTATCAAAGGCAAGATTTCCACAGGCGGTACTTCTCCTAGCTTCGTACTCTTACCGGCCTCAGAGCCCCCATATCACCTTTCCTGATCCGAGAAGCCCCAGAACCATGATTTACACCATCAACCCCCTTCCCTGTCTGGGGCATGTTGAGGTATTCAATCCCAGTTATATTCTGATAAATAGAATTCATCGCAATAATGCCCCCCGTCCTCGCCGCATGATGTTAAACTGCAAGGCAACCCTTAAAGATATCTTCATCTTTACCGCATGGCGCCAAACTGTATGGAAGCCGTCCTCGTTACATGACATTAAACTGTATAACGACCTTCAAAAATGCCCCCCATTTTCACCGCATGACGTTAAACTGCACGAAAACCTTTAATAATCCTCCTCATCCTTACCGCGTGATGTTAAACTGCATGGTCGAACTCATCACGGGGTAAGTAAGAAACAGAGGCTTTTCTCTATCTTGTAGTGTACGGGTCAGACCTGCATGAACCACCGCCTCACACCAGCGTGATAAAGCATTACTTCACCTGTTCTCAGGATGTTTTGTCTAGATATTTCCCCCGTATTCAGGCACCCTCTCATCATAAACCATACTCTGTACTCAGAAAAGTCCAAACTCTCATAATCCACCCCTGGTGGTTCCAAATCTCAACATCCCTGAAGTTGCTCGACTATCGGAAGTGGATAGTCTTTGAATAAAGGACACATTTGTACGACTACACATACCATGCCCTCAACGACTCTACATATTGATTGCCCCTAGCCTGTCTACCAAAGGAAATATTTCCTTAGGTGATGCTTCTCTCTGTACGCCTCTTGGCCTCTGAGACCCCATTTCTATCCTAGGATTTGGAAAGCCTCTGAGCTACAGATTACCTACCTCTTTCATAATCCTACATGAATGCGGCAAAATGTCTCTGACGAGGTCACCGAGAACCAGGAGAAGTCGTTACATTTCAGATAATGACCCAGCTGCATGACTTTAAACTGCATCAAGCCTCAACCATCCCTTATGCTAACTAAAAGCGTAGGGGGTGGTCTCCGGAACACTCTCCTGATTAGTACGGACATTCCCAAAACCCTTTCAGATGTCACACTCCCCTTCTGAGCCACCCCTGGTGGTTTTCATTCCTTTCCATGCCACCCACCGTGGTTTCCATATGTCGGACTTCCATGAAGTCCCCTGGACATCAAAAATGGATAAGTCTTTGACTTAAGAATACCTTTGTATGACTATTCATACCATGCCCTCAGTGGCTCTGCATATTGATTTCCCATGGACCGTCTAACAAAGGCAAGTTTTCCTTAGGCAATGCTCTTCTTACCTCTGTTCGCCAACATTGCTCCCATGCCTTGAGACATGCACTACATGCCGCTCAAATCCAAATATGTTTCCCCCCACATGTGTCTGAAGGGCATTAAGAAATCTTTTAATCAGTTGAACCCTATTGGGGCCCTCGCCCCACCTTATTTGGTCAAAGCTGTTTGACCTAAAACATCCGTAATGATAGTCTTGTCGGAGGGACTTTAAACCACTCACAGAAGAAAGTGGCACAAAGCCTGTTAGGCTGAAAACCCAAAAAGGGAGACCTAAGAAAAATCCAGTTTATACCCGTTGGGTCCACATTAATGGGCCCAGGCAAAATTAGGGCATTAAATGAAGAAAAAGACAAAAATTTTGTAGTGTTTTCCTATGAAACCCTAGCAATAGTCAGACTACGCTCGCTAGATCCCATGGTCCAGGAAAAAATTAGAGCTTGTTTTCCTAAGTTATGATTAGTTATGATTTAGTGAATTGTTCTTTTCTCAACAATTGTTCTTCATAACAATCAAATTCCACAACAACGAGTGATTTATGGAGACTTTATTTCATTCAAAAGAAGAGAAAAGAGAACGTCCACAAATCTAGGGTCTCTCATTTATATAAAAAAGAATGGGGGGAGAGAGGGGTAAGTGAAATAGGGGATAAAAAAGTATCTCTGATAGTTATAAAGGAGCCTGACTTGCTCTCCCCACCAGATCAGCGACTGCGCGGTGAAGCCCGTCGCAGGATTGTTCCAACACTGCCTTCTCCCTGGTCTCAGCCTCAGCCACCGGATGGATACGCTCCACTGCAGTTTGAAGATTGTTGGTCCCTTTTCTGGTGACTTCAAGATGGCCAGTCATAGCTGATAACTGATCCCTCAGCACCGCGACTCATTCCTCACATGCATGCAACTCGAAGGATGGGATGGTCACCTGATCTCGGGAGATCGCCTCTCGTGCTATTAGTTGACGGAGATTTGTTGTGGTTTCCTCCAAGGTTCAGGCCCCACAATGAGTGGTCTCGAAGTGATCGAGCATGCATTCACTAGTGATAGCTTCCTTGCGGGCCATGAAAACTTGGCAAGCAAGAGAATGGAAGTGCCGATAGTCAAAGCCACCCGACCCCAAACCCAGGAAGAGCTGATGTAGATCTTTGGTTTTCGTTTCCATTTCGGATAAGGGGGTTTCGGTGATGATCTCACAGATTCGAGGCCAGGCCCACCTGTACACGTCCCTATGGTCCGCCATGATGTGAGGATCTTTGGTATCCTCACTGGATGAAACGATAATAATGTCTGGCATGGCAGCCCACGCGGACGTGTGTTCTCTAGAAGTTGGCTCTGAAGTTGGAATGTATAGAGATCCTAACCCCGTTTTAGGCTTGGGGACCAAGTTGTTAAGCCCTATATCGACTGGAGGAACCTCCGGGATGGTCTCTCTAGGACCCGAAACCATAGGGACATCCTCATCCACGCACAAGAAGGATGAACTTGCCCGAACTGCTGCCACCGCAGGGTCGGGAGAGGAAAGTTCTCTAAATCGCTTTGATCGGCGAACCATTAGCCGGTCCTCACTTGAAACTGATGAGGAAGGTGTAGTGGACACGACATCCACCATACCTCTCAGTTTGGGAGTCTGCTGGACAACCTTCCCTAGGATCCCATCATGATAGTATTTTACCCATCTCTTTGCATATTCCAGGGAAAGGCCAGCAGCCGCGCCCGTATCAGGAAGGGGAACGCTTGCGTCAGATCCCTCCCGCGTCAGCATCAGCCACAACTAACAAAGTATGGCTGGATGAAGTCCTTGGGCCTGAGGAGGGGGAAGGTAAGCTTGGACTTGCATGCACCCGAACTGGAGAGAAAAGTGATACGGGACGTACAACTCGCACAAAGAGACGCCATCAATCCGTGTGGACAGAAACCCGTCCGGCAAGGAGACCATGTAAGAGTGATCCTCCAAGCTCCCCCAGCGGTTGTCAACTAATATGCCAGAAGGGGTGGGGTAGGGAGTGAATATGAACTGGGAGAAGTCACTCAGGATCTCAAGGTCTTCACTAGAGTTGAGAGATTTAAAGAGAACTCCGGCTATATCCAGTAGGGTAGTCCGAAAGGTAGGAAACGGGATGGCCGTGTTGTGACGATACTCATAACAGCGATAGTGATCCGCCACCCAACCATACAAAAATTGAAATGGCCTGCTTAGACGGTAGGGTGACCTTCCCACTTGCAGGTGGCCCAATAGCTTGTAGATACGGGCCAAAGTGGGCATGACTAAATTCACCAAGAAACCCTCTAATAACTCGGCCGCCATCATCAAAGTTCAGGCCCAGACACCAGGGTTAACATCCCGGGAAGGAAATAGCCATCCGCTCAAAAACATAGCAAACAGACCGGCCAACCATAGCATAGGCGACACACCAGGGCGCACCTCATAACCCCATGAAAGGTAGTTGCCTACTTCCAGAACTGCCCAGTAAGAACCTTGAATGGTTCGTGACTACTGGGAAGGATGATTCCTAGGATGCTTAATCTTCGGCATAGGACCGGTGGTGTTCAGAAATAACTCTATCCAAATGCTGTAAGTAATAAGCGAGCGAGAACGCAAGGCATGACCCAGTGACTTCTCCACTATGGTCAGCAGCTCTTTCGTCAATAAAGGAACCTGTTCAATGTCGTCCCATACATTAAGAGTGGGCAAAAAAATTTCATACATCTCACCAGCAATCGGTAGTCCTCCTATCTAGTAGATGTCCCACAGAATAATGCTGACTTCACCATGGGCAAGGTTTAAAGTATTAGTACTTGAACACCAGCAACTGAATAGGTCGGGCAGGATCAAAGACGGCGGGTAGACAACAAATTGGGAAGCCCACACTGCAGAGTATAGGTTGACAGCTTCTAGGGAATCGGGAGACTCCCGATAGTGGTGATGGACCTAGAAATCCTAAGCCCAATCATTTGAGAAGAGCCCGCCGGACCGAAGATCCCACCTGGGAACCCACCCCGCATCAGGATCCCTTCGATCAATATTAATAATAGACAGGTAGTCCTTAAGGACAACTCTTTGAGAAAAGTCTTGAGCGCACCGATCGCTTTGGGTCCAGATAGAGCCCCTCCGAATAGATGTGTCTTTCGGACCAAAATTAGAGATTATCTTCCCGGATTGGGTAATGTTTGCCTGAATACATTTTGAAGGTGCTTCTAGGAAAGGAGAAGGGAGACCTGCGAAAGTAGGGGGGATAGGGACGTCATCCTGGAGACCGAATCCGTAGAGCGGGAGCCGATTAGATAATTGATAACTCAGAAGCTCCGGAGTGAGCTGGTTCTTCAATGCACCATCATCAATAATAATGGACTGGCTAGGGTCCCTTATGACGCTCTCCGCTCTGCGAATCATAGTCGAACTTCTCTCTATGGCGGTGGAGAGGGGATCAACATTAGGCCTCGGTGCAGAATGAGGGGGAACCATATTTTCTCCCTGCACAATGAGAGACAACAATTGGTTAGTATGGAATAACAATCTGGACCGGAATAACCAAAATGAATGGTTAAGAAGCCTTCACAACCAAATCCGCATGGAGGCCTTGGAGGATGGTTTACGATCCCGTGAACCAGCCCTTTGTGAAATCAGTCCGCGAATCCCTGGCCCGTGGAGCGTTGGCCAGGAAACCGCGAACCAAGTCACTCCGCGAAAATTCAATCCCGAGTTTATTCGGAAGATTCAGAATCTTTTTAATGTTCAATAGATGTTTATTCCGTGAAGCATCAAAACTGCGAAGAAAGTTCCTCCGCAACTCGTCTTCACTTAATTTTTAATTAATTAAGAGTAATGGTTCGTGTTTGGAAAGTTGGTTCGTGGATGAAGGCAGCCGCGAAGAAGAAATGGTTCACGGAAGTTACTACCGGTTTGCGGACGAGGCACTTCGCGAAGGAGCAAACATGGGGAGGCGAAGGAGCTCTAGTTTCACGAATAATTCGGTAAAGGAAAAGTGAGGGCTCCCCGTATTAATAGGCATGGTCACCTACTGGGTCCACCTTTCTACCGCAAACCATCTCATTTTCAGGACCTCTTTGCATCGAAATAGCCTCCTCTATGTTCTGATTGGACCCCATTCCGATGGGGGGCATTTGTAGGGTCCTGAAAAATCCGCAAAGGAAGTTTTACCCAAAATCCCCCAAAAGAATTGGGGGAAAATAATCAAAGAGGAGACACAAAGGACTGGTCCGAGAACTAGTCCAGGGACGCACAACGCAGCCAGACGCCACGATGCACCCCCTCGGTGAACCATTGTCGTTTGCGAAATGGAGGCGGAGAGGCTCCGTGGTCACAAGGCAGGATGGATGCCAGTCCGGTTCACCATCACGAACCACCCCAACCGCGGACCGCGTCGACCGGCTCAAGCTTCACCCACTTTCGTTCGCAGAATGGAGGCAGAACCCTCCACAGCTGTGGAGCACCCCCTGAGTTCGCCTTGTGGAGGAGGAGAGCGATCAACACCCACCGCGAATCGCGGATTGACCAAGTCAGCTATGAACCCGATATTTGGTTATGGGCCACCTCAAAAGGTTCCATATGGCCACAGATACATTCCTTTCCCCACTCTATAAAAGGATACAAAGGGGGAAAGAACATAAGGATCATAGAACTGGAATCAGATTCGAAGGGATAGGAGATCGGTTGAAGGAAGGCTTCGGATTTCAAAAACAACAAAATTCCCATCCGCGAACTACAGCAGGTATATGAATTAAGAAGGAATTTGAAAAAGTACAATAATTTGGTGAACCGTGAACCTAAAATAACAAAAAAAGGAGAACCTCAAACCATACCCCCTCCGCGGATGACTTCCCCGTGGACCAGGGAGTTTATGCCTCTTTTCCCATCCATCGTACCGCGTAGCACCCTCCCCCGCGGGCAAAGCCCTGACCAACGAGCCTTCAATCAGCACCGCCCTTGGCCGTCGATGCCCTCCTGGAATCCTCTGCGAACCACCCTGGTTCGCGGATTGAACCCGAAGGTGCGAACCACCCTGGTTTGCGGATTGGACATGAAACCGCGAACCACCCTGGTTCGCGGGACACCGATCAGTCAGCGGACCACCCCGGTTCGCGGACGGCTTCTCCAGCCACGTGGAACTTCCCCACGTGAAGTGGGCCACCACCCATACCTCTCTGTGGCCTGCCAAATACTTCGGTGTTCTCATTTCCAGAGCCGGGTAAAATCCTCCTGATCTAGTCAGGTCTTCCGTGGCTCCTTCATCGGCCTCTTCATCAGCCCCGAGCCGAGGCCTCTGCCAGAGCCACCAGATTCGTGTGGTATAACTTTCAGGCACATCAGCGCACCATTTTAAGTTCACATACCCATGGTAAACAGGTGCAAAGGGGTTGACCCGACCCTTGATCAGATTCTAGAAGCATTCATGGGTTCACATTCCCACGGTAATGTGGAGTCTGAGCTCGGGAATCCCTTTTCTTCCCCTCCATTTGTTGAGGGTTCCTCAAAGATGTTAAAATACCCATCGGAAGGAAGACCTCGTGCACTTCAAGAGAGGAGACGGGAACAGGAGCACCCCCTTTCCCTCTCCCGCTGGGCTTTGTCGCTCTGGGCATCCATCTCGGAGTATGCCCCGACCTTTTGAGCCTCCTTAGAGTGTAAGCCCCAATTCATCACCTTGGGCCGCCTTCATGCGTAAGCCCCACTCTGCTTCTCACGGATTCACCTTTCACGACGTGATCCTCTGGTCCCTGCTGCCTCTTGATTCTCACACCGAGCATGACTCACATG
This sequence comes from Viscum album, assembly GCA_963277665.1. Classification (NCBI taxonomy): domain Eukaryota; kingdom Viridiplantae; phylum Streptophyta; class Magnoliopsida; order Santalales; family Viscaceae; genus Viscum; species Viscum album. The sequence goes on from OY728127.1 coordinate 1,961,509,829, forward strand.
GGCTTAGAGTACGCATTGACCATGACATCCTCTTATGGGCTGCCCCAGAGCGTAATCCCCAAGCCAAAGCAAACTACGAGGACTTTGATCCATGCCAAAGCATGGTACGTAGGAAGCCTCCATGAGGTTCAAGCCCACCACACATTGGACCACCTTGTCTCTCTTCACGTCGGTTCCCCGACACCTATGAAAACTACGTGGACATTGATCCCTACATCCTAAGAAGGGTACGTAGGAAGCCTCCTTGATGTTCAAGCCCAAGAACCGGTGGATCTGACCATCTCCACATCAGTTCACTATTCCACTCCTAGTGCCGCCTCAAGCGATTTCCAGGCCTTCGGGGTCATTAATCCAATGAGGGATGGTAAAACTCGGGGATAAATGATTCCGAACACCGGCGTCCAGTTGGCCGTTGCCCACCAGGTTTGAATCCGTGGATTCTATGTTTGGGTATAAACCAAAGATTCGCGAACATATGAATACGTCTTAAATCTATAAGAGAGTCCCAGAACATGCAATAATTCTCCCCAAAAGGGTGCGATGAGCCCGACTTCCCATCCTCTTGACCAATGTGAGTTCTTAAGAGTCGCTGGTCAGACCATCCGGCAGACGTCTGCCTTTGGAAAGCAGGTCCATCAATCATTGGATAAAGAGTCGTTGGGCATTTAGTGGCCGGAAAAACAAGAACGAAACAATGGTGTTTTAGGATTTTTATAGTTTTTACATTTTTTATGGATTTTGGGGATTTTAGGGTTTTAGGGTTTTAAGGTTTTTTAGAGTTTTTGGTGTCTTTAGGTTTTGTAGGAATTTAAGTGTTTTAAGGGTTTTATGGTTTTCTTTGGGGATTTATAGGTTTTCTAGGTTTTTTACATTTTTTGGGATTCCTATGGATTTTTGTGATTTTTATGGGTTTTTAGCATTTTTATGGATTTTGAGTGTTTTAGGATTTTAGTGGTTTTTTGATTTTTTTGGAATTTATGGATTTTTTAGTTTTCTAGGGTTTTATGGTTTTTTATAATTTTTAAACATTTTTATGTGTTTAAAGGATTATTAGAGTTTTTAGTATTTTTTAGGGTTTTAATGGTGATTTAGGGGTTTTTTTATGGTTTTTAGGTTTTATTGTGGTCTTTTAGGGATTTTATGGTTTTTACCATTATTAAGATGTTTTTGGTTTTTTTTTTGTATTTAGATTTTTATGGTTTTCTAAGGGGTTTTCAAGGTTTTTATGTATTTTTTACGTTATTAGGGATTTTTAGGATTTTTTTATTATTTTTTTGGGGTTATAGTGATTTTGAGGGTTTTATGGGTTTTTATGTTTTTTTATTTTTTAGAGTGTTTTTGAGCTATTTGAGTTTTAAAGGATTTTAGGGTTTTTATAAATTTTAGGGGTTTCAAAAGTTTTTAGAGTTTTGAGAGTAATTTAAGGGGTTTTAGGATTTTTTATAGTTTTTTGGATTTTTTATAGTTTTCTGGTGTTTTGATGGGTTTTAGGGTCTTTTAGAGATTTAGGGTTTTTTACATTTATATGGATTTTTGGATATTTTTAGGTTTTTTATGGGGTTTTTGGGTTTTTGGGGTTTTCAATGGTTTTATGATTTATTTTTATTTTTTGGATTTTTAATCTTTTTTTTGGGGATCACGATTTTTTAGATTTTTTTAATCATTTTCAGTGGTTTGGAGGGGTTTTTTTTGAGCTTTTATAAAGTTTTAGGTTTTTTATAGTTAATAGGGGTTTTATGGTTTTTAGGAAAATTTATTTTTTTTAGGTTTGTTAGTGATTTTAAGTGTTTTTTAAGGTTTTCTTATGAGTTTTCATGGTTTTTATGTTTTCTTACTTTTTTAGGTATTTGATGTATTTTTTTAGGATTTTTATGGTTTTTAGGGATTCTATGGGTTTTAATTGTTTATAGGAGTTTTATGATTTTTAGTGTTTTATATGGTTTTAGGGTCAATAATTTTTTTAGGTTTGTAAGGTTTTCTAAGGGGTTTTAGGGATTATAAGGTTTATAATAATTTTTTTTGGTTTTTAGGCATTCTATGGATTTTATGGTTTTAAGGGATCTTTAATGTTATAAGGGTTTTTACTTGTTTTTTGTTTTTTTGAGACTTTTAGGGTTTTATTATTTTATAGTTTTTTAAAAAATTATGGGGTTTAAAGGGTTTTCATAGTATTTAGCTGGTTTTAGGGGTTTATGGGTTTTTATGGGTTTTTATTTTGTTAGTTTTGGGGGTTTTTAGGGTTTTCATGGGTTTTTAGTGTTTTTAATGTTTTCTAGGTTTTTAGGGGTTTTAGGTTTTTCTATGTATTTATGTTTTTTTGAGTTTATCAGGTCTTTCAGGTTTTTTAAAAATATTTTTTGATTTTTAGGGGTTTTTTAGGGTTTTAGGGATTTGATGGGTTTTTGTAGTTTTATGATTTTTTATGGTTTTAGTGTTTTTTGTGTTTGTATGGTTTTTAGGGGTTTAGAGTTTTTTTATGGGTTTATAAAATTGTTATAGTTTTTAGTGGTTTAATGGTTCTATGGGTTTTTATGGGTTTTTAATGTTTTTATGGCTTTTTAGGGCTTTAGGAGTTATTTTTTGTTTTTAGGGTCTTTTAAGGTTTTTTTATTTTTAGGTTTTTAGGTGTTTTATGTGTTTTTAGGTTTTTAATGTTTTATTATGATTTTTCATTATTTTTATGGGTTTTTACATTTTTATGGATTTTTATGGATTTCGTGGGATTCTATTGGTTATTAGGGTTTTATGGATTTTGATGGTTTTTCGGGGTTTTATGATATTTTGGGGTTTTAGTGTTTTATTTTTGTTTTTAGGTATTTAATGGTTTTTTTATTTTTTTATTGTTTTTAGGGTTTTTAAGGGTTTTTAGGGTTTATAGTATTTTTATTAGTTTTTACAGGTTTTAGGGGTTTTTAGGGTTTTTAGGGTTTCATTTTTCTTTTTGAGTTTTTAGGGGTTTTTATGGTTTTTTGTTTTTTAGAGGTTTTACGGGTTTTAAGTGTTTTTAGGTTTTTATGGTGTTCTTATTGGTTTTCTGATTTTATAGAATTTGTTTACACTTTTACAGATTTTTAAGGATTTTTTTAGATTTTTCTAGGTTTTAAGGGTAATTTGGGATTTTGATGGGTTTTATGGATTTTTTGATATTTTTTGGATTTGTAGCATTTTTTTGGGTTCTTAGGTGTTTTAAGTGCTTTTAGGTTTTTACGGTTTTCTTATAGTTATTCAGGGATTTTAGGGTTTTTTACATTTTTTTGTTCTTTTTAAATATTTTTTAGTTTTTTCGTCTTTTATAGATTTTTTAGGGTTTTTAGGTTTTTATGGTTTTTTGGTTTTATTGTTTTTTCTATTTTTTACGGTAGTTAATGTTTTTAATGTTTTTTAAAAAAATTAGTGTTTTGAAGGGTTTTTATAGTTTTGAAAATTTTTAGGTGTTTTATAGGGGATTTTTGTCTATTTTTTATGGTTCTTAGGGGGTTTCATAGTTTTAGGGTCTTTTTTGGTGTTTTTAGGGTTCTAATCGTTTTCAGGTTTTTAGGGATTATAAGTGTATTTAATTTTTTATGGTTTTCATAAGGTTTTTCAGGGATTTCAATGATTTTTATGTTTCTTTGGAATTTTTTTGATTTTTATGTTTTTAGGGGTTTAGGGATTTTGTGGGTTTTTAGGGTTTTTAGGCTTTCTAATAATTTGTAGATTTTTTGGGGGGTTTTTATGTTTTTTTGGGTTTTATGGTTTTCTTATTATTTTTCATTGTTTTTATGGTTTTTTATATTTTTAGGTATTTTTAGGTGTTTTAAGGATATTTATAGTTTTTAGGGCGTTAAGTAATTATGTTGGTTTTTAGGTTTTTGTTATCTTTTGGGATTTTTGTGGAGTTTCTGGGCTTTTAGTGTTTTTTTGAGTTCTTTAGTGGTTTTTGGTTATTTAGAGTTCTTTAACATTTTTTTTTGTTTAAAGGGGTTTTAGAGTTTTTAGTGGTTTTTGGTTTTTATGAGTTTTTAGATTTTTTTATTATTTAGGGTTTTTATGGGTTTTATGTGTTTTATGCATTTTTAGGGCTTTAGTGTCTTTATAAGTGTTTTTAGGATTTTTAGTTTTTTAGTTTTTTGGGGTTTTAAGTTTATTACATATTTTAGGTTTTTTATAGACTTTCAAGGGGTTTATGTATTTTTTGGTTTTTAGGTATTTTTATGGATTTTTTAGGATTTTTATGGTTTTTAGGTTTTTAGGTATTTTGATGGTTTTGAGGTGTTTTTAGGATTTATTATGGGTTTTTATAATTTTTTTTAGGTTTTTAAGGGTTTTCAGTTTTTTAAGGTTTTCTTTAGGGTTTTCATTGTTTTTAGGGTTTCAGAGTTCATTACATTTTTCAGGAATTTATTGATTTTTTAGGTTTTTATGGGTTTTAGTGATTTTGGTGGTTTTTAGGTGTTTTTGGATTTTATGTTATTTTAGTGTTTTAGGGTTATTTTGAGTATTTCATATTTTTAAGGGGCTTTTAATGTTTTTATGGGTTTAATGGGGTTTTTAGTTTCTAGTGGGTTTTAATGGTATTTTAGGTTTTTTAGTGGTGTTTTTTAATTGTTATGGGTTTTAGGGTCTTTTTAGAGGTTTAACATTGTTTAGGTTTTTAGGGGGTTTAAGTGTTTTTAGGTTTTAAGGTTTTCATAGGGGTATTTAGGTTTTTAGGGTTTTCTGGATTTTATAGCCTTTTTAGTTTCATTAATTTTTTATGTTTTTATGGTTATTAATTTTTTTTCTTTTTAAGGTTATCATAGGGGGTTTTTTTGAGTCTTTTGGGGTTTTTTATTTTTAGGGGTTTTAAGGTTTTTTTAGGTTTTTATGGTTTTTATGGATTATGAGGGGTTTTAGGGTTACTTCCATTTTACGGGAATTTAGGATTTTTAGTTGTTTAATGTTTTTTTTATGTTTTTAAGGATTTATTAGGTTCTTTCATGGTTTTTATGGGTTTTTTATATTTTTAAGGATTTTAGGGATTTTAAGGACTTTCATGGGTTTTTAGGGCTTTAGTGATTTTGAGTGGTTTGCGGTTCCTTAGGGGTTTTATGGTTTTTGTGGTTTTGTTGGGTTTTTTTGAGTTAGATTTTTTATGGTGTTTTAGATTTTTTTTAACTTTTTTGGGGTTTTAAAGGGTGCTTCATGTTTTTAGTGGGTTCTGGGGTTTTTATTGGGTTTTATAATTTTTAATGTTTTAAGGTTTATAATGGTTTTTATAATTTTTAGGGTTTTAGAATTTTTAGTTCTTTTAGGGGTTTTAAATTATTTTAGGTTTTCAGATATTCTTATGGTTTTTCATATTTTTTAGTGTTATTTACATTTTGAGGGATTTTTTGGGTTTTTAGGATTTATATGGATTTTTAGGGTTTTTAGATATTTAAAGGGTTTAGGGTTTTAGGGTTTTTAGAGTTTTAGTTTTTTTAGGGTTTCAAGGGATTTATGTGTTTCTAGGTTTTTATGGTTTTCATAGTGTTTTTAGTGTTTTTAATGTTTTTATGATTTTATCGATTTTTAAGGATTTTTTTACGATTTTTATTGTTTTTAGGGATTTTATGGATTTTTATGTTTTATAGAGTTTTTATGATTTTCAGGGTTTTTATAGGTTTATTTTTTATTTTTAGTGGTTTTTTTGAGTTGTAGGTTTTTTTTGGTTTTTGGAGGTTTTTATTCTTTTTATTGGTCTAATGGGTTTTTATAGTTTTTTGTTTGATTTAGGGGTTTTCTGGGATTTTAGGGTTTTTATGGTTTTTATGGTTTTTATGGTTTTATGGGGGATTTCACGTTTTTATTGTTTTTAGTTTTTTATATTTTTTAGGTTTTTAAGGGTTCTAAGTGTTTTTAAAATTTTTATATTTTTCTTATAGTTTTTCATGGTTTTTCGAGTTTTTTATTTTTTTCATGATTTTAGGACATATTTTGGATTGTTACGATTTTTAGGAATTTTAAGGTTTTTAGGGGGTTTTCAGTATTTTAGGGTGTTAAACTATTTTTAGGTTTTTAGGGTATTTGTGTTCGATTAGTTTTTTTGTGGTTTTCTTATTGATTTTTGCGGTCTGAGGGGTTCTAATTATTATAGGTATTTTTATATATTTTCTTGTATTTACAAGGTTTTATGGATTTTGTTGTTTTTTGGGTTTTTATGGTTTCTTATGAATTTAGGATTTTTTTTCAGTTTTTATTGGTTTAAATATTTTTTAGAGTTTTTTATTGTTTTTATGGGTTTAAAAGGTTTTTAGAGCTCTTCTAGTTTTTAATGGTTCTTATGGGTTTTAGTGTTTATACTGTTTTTAGGGGGTTTTATGGTTTTTAGGGACTTTTTATGATTTTTATGGTTTCTAGAATTTTTATCTTTTAAGGGTTTAAATCACTTTTAGATTTTATTGTATTATTATGGGTTTCATGTTTTTCCATTTTTTTGGTTTTTAGGGAATGTTAGGGAATATTTAGCAATTTTTTACAATATTTACGGGTTTTATTGATTTTGTGGTGTTTAGGTATTTTACGTTTTTGGAGGTTTTTTGGGTTTTTTCCATTTTTTGTTTTATTAGGGGTCTTATGTGTTGTTATGTTTTTTAATGTTTTCTACGGGTTTTAGGGGTTTTACATTTTTAGGTATTTTTATTGATTTTTTAGGATTTTTATGGGGTTTTTTAGTTTTTATGGATTTTGAGGGTATTTTGAATATATAGGGTTTTAGGGTATTTTTGGTTTTTGGTCTTCTAGTTGGGTTTTTTGAGTATTTTATGGTTTCAAAGGATTTTTATAGTCTTTTATTTTTATAGGGTATTAAACGGTTCTTAGAGTTTTTATTGGTTCTTTATGATTTTAATGAGTTTTTATGGGTTTTGAGGTTTTTAGGGGTTTTACATTTTTAGGGGTTTTAAGGTTTCTATGTTTTAAGAATTTTTTAGTTTTTAGGGGTTTTAGGTGTTTTTAGGGTTTTTAGGGTTTCTTAGGGATTTTCTTATTTTTAGGGGGTTTAATTTTTTTTAGGAATTTAATGGTATTTAGGGTTTTTAGGGATTTTGTGGGATTTATGGGGTTTTACTGTTTTTATGGTTTTTTTTGTATTTTAGGAGTTTTTGAGTTTTTAGGGTTTAACGTGTTTAGATTTTTTTAATTTTTGAGGGTTTAAAAGGGTTTTTAGAGTTTTTAGTAGTTTTTATTGGTTTTATGGGTTTTATGGGTTTTTAATATTTCTAGGGGTTTTATGGTTTTTTAGGTGGGTTTTGGGTCTTTTAGGGTTTTTAGATTTTTTTTATGTTTTTAGGGGTTTTAATTATTTTATTTTATTTTTTGCTTTTCATTGGGTTTATATAGTTTTATGGTTTTTTAATTATTTCATTTTATGGTATTTGTAGGGTTTTTAGTTTTTTTATGTCTTTTAGAGTTTTTATTGATTATTGAGGGTTTTTAGTGGTTTTTAGTGTTGTTTGGGTTTTCTAAATATTTTATGGTTTCAGTTGTTTTAAGTGTTTTAGGTTTCTATGGTTTTTTGAGGGGTTTTCATGGTTTTAGGGGGGTTTTTCATTTTTATGTTTTTTTAGGGTTTGTGTAAAATATTAATTTTTTTTATGGTTTTAGGGATTTTTAGGGGTTTAGTGGTTTTTAGGGGCTGTAGTATTTTTTGGGTTTTTACTTTTTTTTTTGTTTTTTAGGTTTTAAATTGTTTTATAATTTTCTTAATGTTTTCTAGGATTTAAATGGATTTTATATTTTTTCTTGTTTTTATGGTTTTTTGGGGTTTTAGGGGGTTTTATGTTTTTCTTTTATTTTTTATGATTTTTAGGAATTTTATGAAATTAGGTTTTTTTACCATTTTATTGGTTTTTAGGGGTTTTACGTGTTTTTAGTATCTAAGGTTTTTTATTGGTTTTTAGGCTATTAAACTTTTTTTGTTTTTCATATTTATTGGGATTTTTGGATTTTTGTTGTTTTTTATGGTTTTAAGGGATCTTTAGGGTTTTTTCAATTTTAGGGGTTTTTAGGGTTTTAGCATTTTTTGTTTTTTTGATTGTTTTTAAGTTTTTATAGTTTTCTTAGGGATTTTCAAAGTTTTTGTTTTTTTATGTCTTAAGGATTTTAATGGATTTGTCATATTTTTATGCTTTTTAGATTTTTAGTGATTCTTAGGATATTTGTGGGTTTTTAGGGATTTATTGTTTATTATTTTTTGGGGTTTTATGTTTTTTTGGGATTTTTATTATTTTTACTGTCCTTTTAAATTTTTTTAGTTTTTCGAATTTCTTTGGTTTTTAGTGGGTTTATGTAGTTTTAGGTTTTTAGGGTTTTTTTATGGTTTAGGGGTTTTAGCCCTTTCTTATAATAATTTTTGTTATTTAGGGTTTTAGGGTTTTTATCATTTTTATGTTTTTAGAGGTGTTAAGTGTTTTTAGGTTTTTAATGTTTTCTTATGTTTTTTTTTATTTTTTTAGGTTTATTTTATTTTTTGAATTTATAGTGATTTGTTTTTGGATTTGTATTATTTTTTTGTGTATTTTATTGTTTTATTGGTATTTTTGGTGTTTATAGGATCTTAGGAATTTTTTTATCATTTTTAGAAGTTTTAATGTTTTTATTTTTACTTAACTTTTTTTGGGGTTTTATGTGATTTTTTGGTTTTTAATATTTTCATAGGGTTTTTAAATTTTTTGTTGTTTTTTTTCATTTTAATGGTTTTATTTTATTTAGGGTTTTGAGGGATTTTGATGGTTTTGATGGTTTTTTTGGATTTTAGGGGTCTTATTTTTTGAGCTTTTAAATTTTTATGAGTTTTCTTGGGCTTCTAAGGTTTTATAAGTTTTTAACATTTTCTTGGGTTTAAAGGGTTTTTAGAGTTTTAGTGGTTTATGATTTTTGTGGTATTTTATTGTTTTATGGGTTTTATGGTTTTAGGGATATCTATGGATTTTAGGTTATTTTTAGTGTTTTTTAGGATTTTGTGATTTTAAGTGTTTTTAGGTTCTTATGGTTTTCTAAAATTTTTCCTGACTTTTAGGGGTTTTATGTTTTTATGAATTTATTGGTATTTTATGGTATTAATGGGTTTTTATATTTTTATGGATTTTGTGGGGTTTGGGTTTTTTTGGGTATTTAGGGTTTTAGGGTTTTATAATTTTTTTGGTTTTTAGTGGTTTTATCGATTTATAGGTTATTAGGGTTTTCTTAGGGTTTTCTAGGTTTTTTATGTTTTTTATTTCTTCTAATATTTTTAGGTATTTTTCTTATTTTTTATATTATTTCTGTGTTTTTTGGAATTTTTAGGGATTTTTGAATTTGGATGGTTTTAATTGTTTTTTTGGGTTTTTAGGGTTTATTGATTTTTTATGGTTTTATGGTTTTAAGTGTTTTTTTTCATTTTTTAGGGGTTTAATGGGTTTTAAAAGTTTTTAGTGATTTTTTAGTTTGTTATAGGTTTTTAGGTTTTTTATGTTTTTTTGGATTTTTTGACTTTTCAGTTTTTAGGGGTTTTAGGGTCTTATAAGGGGTTTTAAGGGTTTTTAGCATTTTATGTTTTTAGTAGAATTATGTGTTTTTGTGTTTATGAGGATTTATTAGTAATTTGTTGGGTTATTTTGTTTTTTTTGTTTTTAGTGATTTTTTAGGATTTTGTGGGTTTTTAGGGATTTTTGGTGTTTTAAGGTTTTTATTGTTTTAAGGGATTTTTAGGGTTTTTAGAGTATTTAGGTTTTTAGGGTTTTTAGGTATCTTTTTTTTCAAGGGTTTCTTAAAGTGTTTAGGGTTTTTAGGGTTTTTAAAATTTATAAAGATTTTTAGTGGGGGTTTTATAATTTTTATTGGTATTATTTTTATTAGAAATTTTGGGGGGTTTAAGGGTTTTTTATGTTTTCAAGGTTTCTTAGGTTTTTAGCATTTTATAGATTATTAAGGTTTTTAGTTATTTTATATTTTTAAGGTTTATAAGGGTTATTTTGGTTTTTTAAGGTTTTGAAATGATTTTCATGATTATTAGGGCTATTTTAAGATTTTTATGATTTTTGTGTGTTTAGGGAATTTGAGGGGTTTTTAGGTTTTTTAGGATTTTTATGGGTTTTGGGAATTTAGGATTGTTTTAATTTTTTGGTTTTATTATTATTTAGCGATTTTAACATTTCAAGATGTTTAAATGGTTTTTAGATTTTTAGTGGATTTAACGGTGTTTTGGGTTTTTAAAGATTTTAGGGGTGTTATGGTTTTCATTAGTTTTTGGTTTTTTAGATTTCATTTTGTGTTTTTAGGGTTTTTAGAATATTTATGTTATTAGGGGTTTTATGTTTTTTATGGTTTTAGGTTTTTTCTATTTTTTTCAGTGTTTTTAGGGTTTGTTAAAATTTTATTGATTTTTTTTGTAATTATTTAGGATTTTTATGATTTTTTAATGTTTTGGGAATTTTGATGGATCTTATGGATTTTTAGCTGTTTTGGAGATTTTTTGGGTATTTATAATTTTTAGATTATGATGGATTTTTTTAATTTGGGTTTAATTTTTTTTCTTGTTTTTATAGTTTTTTAAACATTTGGGGTATTTTAGGGTTTTTATGAATATTTTGGGTTTTTTGGGGGTTTTCGGGGTTTTGGGGTTTTATGGTTTTTAGAGTTTTAGTCGGTTTTAATGTTTTTATAGATTTTTAGAATCTTTATTGTTTTTACTATTTTTTAAGGTTTTTAGAGTTTTTAGAGTCTTTTTATGGTTTTTGGATTTTTTACATTTTTTTGGTTTTTAGGGATTTTAGGTTTCTAGGTTGTCATGGTTTTCATAGGGTTATTTAGGGTTTTTTCAAATATTATGATTTTTTGGATTTTTATGATTTTTATGGATTTTGAGGGATTTTGGGGTTTTAATGGTTTGAAGGGTTTTAGGTGTTTTTAGGTTTTTAGGGGTTATATGTTTTCTTATATTTTAATGTTTTTAATGTTTATAGGGGTTTAAAGGTTTTTTATTGTTTTTAGTGGGTTTTATGGTTTTTTTAGATTTTTAGGATATTTATGTTATTAGGGTATTTGGGGTGTTTTAGGATTTTTGGGAGGTTTTTGGATTTTTAGGGATTTTTTGGGGGTTTTAGGATGGATTTAGGGTTTTAGGGTCTTTTAGAGGTTTTATGGGTTTTTAGGGTTTTTAGGTGTTTATATGATTTTTTTTTGTTTTTAATTTTTTCATAAGGGGTTTCAAGGTTTTTATGGTTTTTATATATTTATGGATTTTTCGGGCTTTCTAAGGATTTTTGTTGTTTTGAATGGATTTTGAAAAAATTTAGGATTTTTAGGGGATTTAGGGATATAGGGTTTTAACATTTTTAGGTTTTTAGGTGTTTTATGTTTTTTAGGTTTTTATGGTTTTTTTAATATCTTTCAGGATTTTTAGGGGTTTTTATTTGTATTTTTAGTGATTTTTATCTTTTTTTAGTTTTTATTGATTTTGAGGGGTTTAGGGCATTTAAGGTTTTTAGGGTATTATGGTATTTTGGGATTTTTATGGGTTTTTTAGTTTTTAGGGTTTTAAATAATTTTAATGTTTTTAGTGGTTTTAGGGGTTTTATGGGTTTTAGGGTATTTTATTATTTTTAATGGTTTTATTGTTTTTAGGGGTTTTAGGGGTTTTAGGGTGTTTTTAGGGTGTTTTATGGTTTAAAAGTGTTTAGTTATTTTAGGGGTTTTATGTTTTTTCTTGGTTTTAAGGGTTTTCAAATTGGTTTCTAGGGTTTTAGGGTTTGTATGTTATTAGGGTTTTTTTGAGAATTTTTGGGAATTTTTATTATTTTTATGATTTTTGGGACTTTGAGGGTTTTTTGGGGTTTTAGGTTATTTATAGGGATTTTAGCTTTTTTGTGGGTTTTTATGGGTTCAAAGTGTTTTTAAATTTTTATGGGTTCTTGTGTTTTTATAGGTTTTATGGTGTTTTTATTTTTTAAGCATTTATAGGGATTTTTACTAATTTTTATGGTTTTTTGGATTTTGGTGAGTTTTAGTGTTTGGAACAGTTTTTTTTGTGATTTTTGTGGTTTTAGGATTTTTTTTGAGTATTTAGGGCTTCATGTGGGTTTTTAGAGTTTGTAAGGGTTTTAGAGGTTTAAAGGGGTTTTAGAATTTTTAGCGGTTTTTAGTGTTTTATTTTATTTTTAAGGTTTTTAATGTTTTTAGGGGTATTTATTTTTTAGGGTCTTTTATGGTTTTTGGGTTTTTCGTATTTTTTAGACCTTTTAGGAATTTTATGCATTTTTGTATTTTTATGTTTTTTTATAGTTGTTCAGTGTTTCATAGGGTTTTTTTTACTTTTATGGAATTTTAGGTTTTTTGTATTTTTAGGGGGTATTAGAGTTTTAGGGGTTTTGAGGGAGTTTAGTGTGTTTTAGGGTTTTTAGTGTTTTTATGTTTTAGGGGTTTGATGTGTTTTTAGGTTTTTATATATTTCTTAGAGGTTTCATGGGATTTTTTCATTTTTAGGGATTTTTATGGATTTTTAGAATCTTTATTATTTTTAGGGTTTTTAGGTTTTTTAGCCTTTTTGTGGTCATATGTTTTTTTAGAGATTTTAACATTTTAAGGGGTTTAATGGGATTTTAATGTTTTTGGTGGTTTTATGGTATTTATATCAGTTTTATTTTTTTATGGTTTTTAGGGTTTTTTTGTTTTTAGTTGGATTTGGGTTTAATGGTTTTAGGGTTTTTAAGGGTTTGTAGGGTTTTTATCATAGTTTAGATTTTTTGGGGTTTAAAGTGTTTTTAGTTTTTTATGGTTTTATTAGTGATTTTCAAGGGCTTTGGGTTTCTTGGGTTTTTAGGGTTTTTAAGGGACTTTTAATATTTTCTTATTTTTATGGTTTTAGAGATTTTTAGGGAGTTTATGTTTTCGGGGATTCTTATCATTTTTAGGTTTTATGGGATTTTAGTGTTTTTAATTTTTATGGTTTTATTAGGGTCTTTAGGTTTTTTAGGAAATTTATTTCATTTTTAGAATTTTTATGGGTTTTATGATTTTTATGGATTTGGATAGTTTTTTGTGTTTTAATGGGTTTTTGGGGTTTTATAGTTTTTTTGGGTTTTAGGGTTTTTTGAGTTTTCTAGGGTTTTAAAGGTTTTTAATGTTTTTTAATTTTCTATGGCTTAAAAGGTTTTTGGTGTTTTTAGTGGTTTTTTGGGATTTAATGATTTTTAAGGGATTTTAATAATTTTAGGAGTTTTAATGGGTTTTTTGGGTTTCATGTTTTTAGTGTTTTTTAGATTTTTATGGGTTTTATTTTTTCAAGGATTTTATGTTTTCTTAGGGGTTTTTAGTGTTTTGGGGGTTTTATGTTTTTAGGGATTTTTTGAGCTTCTATAGTGATTTACGGTTTTCAAGGGTTTTTAGGGATTTCAAGTTTCTCTAGTTTTTAAGGATTTTCAGGGTTTTATGGTTTTTTGGGGGTTTTGGGATTTTTGATTTTCTCTGGATTTAAAGGTTTTTATTGGATTTTATGATTTTTGGGGTTTAAATTGTTTTTTGGATTTGTTAGTGGTATTTTTTAGTTTTAGGGGTTTTCATGTTTTTAGGGATTTTTATAGTTTTTAGGTTCTTTTGGGGGTTTCAGAGTTTTTAGGTTTTTAGGGGATTTAAGTGTTGTAATTTTATTATGTTTTTCTTAGGTTTTTTACGGTCTTTCTATTTTTTTACATCGTTATATTTTTTAATATATTTTTGAGTTTTTAGAGATTTTCATGAGTTTTTGGTTTTATGGTTTTTATTGAATTTTGGGTTTTTTTTTGTTTTTAGGGTTTTTATGGTTTTTAGATGTTTTAAAAAATTTTATTAGTTTAAAGGGTTTTTATGGTTTTTGTGGGGTTTATGGTTATAATGGGTTTTTTCGGTTTTAATGGTTTTTAGGGTTCTTATAGTTTTTATTGGTTTTTATAATCTCTTTGGGTTTTTAATTTTTTTTTGTTTTTTTTGGTTTTTAGAGTTTTTATATTTTTAATGTTTTCTTAGTTGATTTTGTGTTTTTTTACATTTTATGGAATTTTTATTGATTTTTAATGTTTTTGTGGGTTTTTAGAGGTTTTAGGGGTTTTAAATCCATTTAGTGGGTTTAGTGTTTTTAGGGGGTTTAAAATTTTTAGGTTTTTATGAATTTTTAGTGTATTTTGGTTATTTTGGTTTTCTTAGAACTTTTTAGTATTTTTAGGATTTTTTATATTTTTATGGACATTTAGGGTTTTTTTTGGTTTTTCATGGTTTTTAGAGATTTTCAAGGATTCTATGATTTTTTAGGGTTTTTATTTTTTTTGGTTTTATTATTTTATTGTTTTTTTGGTGTTTAATGTATTTCAGATTTTTTAACATTTTTATGGTTTTAATGGGTTTTATGAGTTTTTATTGGGTTTTAGGGTTTTTATAGGGTTTTAGTGTTTTTATGGTCTTTAGGGGTTTTATGGTTTTTATGTGTTTTATGGTATTTAGGGGATTTATTACCTTTTAGTATTTTTTTCGTTTTTTTGTTTTTTAGTGCTTTTAAGGGTATTCAGTGTTTTAAGATTTTCTTATGGTTTTAAGTGTGTTTTACATTTTTTTTGTATTTTTAGGAATTTTTTTGGTTTTCAATAGTTTTTAGGATTTTTAGGGATTTTGAGGGGTTTGGGGGTTTTTATTTTGTTTTTATATTTTTTTTTGGTTTTTTATGGTCATTTTGATTTTTTAGAGGTTTAGTGGATTTTAGATATTCAAATTTTTTGGCTATTTAAATGGGATTTTATTTTTTAGTGGTTTTAGAGATCTAATCGGCATTTAGGGGTTTTATTGGTTTTAGGGTTTTTATAATTTTAGGGGTTTTAGGGGTTTTTTAATGGTTTTAGGTTTTTTTTTGTGTTTTTAGTCTTTTCATAGGGGTTTTTAGGTGATTTAGATTTTTTTACATTTTTATAGATTTTTAGGTATTCAAAAGGATTTTTATTTTATTATGGGTTCTATGGATTTTGATGGGTTTAGGGTTTTTTTGGTTTTTAGGGATAAAATGGTTTTTTGGGTTTTAAGTGGTTTCTTGAGTTTATTAGGCTTTTTATGGTCTTTTAGAGTTTTCAAAGTTTTTTCTTTAAAGGGTTTTTAGAT
This sequence comes from Viscum album, assembly GCA_963277665.1. Lineage (NCBI taxonomy): Eukaryota > Viridiplantae > Streptophyta > Magnoliopsida > Santalales > Viscaceae > Viscum > Viscum album. The sequence goes on from OY728127.1 coordinate 1,961,524,925, forward strand.
TTTGTAGTTTTTTTTTGAAATTTTATGGGGTTTTACTCGGTTTAATGTTTTTTTGTGTTTTTATTATTTTTGATGGTTTTAATGTTTTTAGGGCCTTTTATGTTATTTTCATTTTTTAGGGTTTTTATGGGTTATAAGTGTTTTTAGTTCTTAAGTATTTCTTATTTTTTTTCAATGTTTTTTTGGGGTTTTATGTTTTTAGGGATTTCAAGTCTAGTATTTTATTTTTATGGGGTTTTAGGGATTTTGAGGGTATAGAGTTTTTAGTGAATTTATGGTTTTTATTGTTTTTCTGGGTTTCTAAAAAATTTGGTTTTTTATATTTTTCTAGTATTTTATGGTGGTTAAGAGTTTAAATGGTTTGTATGGGGTTTATTGGGTTTTTTTATTTTAATGAGTTTTTATCATTTTTATAGTTTTTGGGGTTTTATGGATTTTTAGAGTTTTTAGTGTTTTCAGTGATTTTAGGTTTTAAGGGTTTAATGTTTTATTTTTTTAAGGTTTTCTTAGGAGGTTTCAAGTTTTAGCATTATTTTATGTTTTTTGGGATTTTTGGGGACTTTTTTGGTATTTTATGTTTTTCCGATTTTAAGGAGTTTTTATGTATTTAGGTTGTTAAGGTTTTTTTTTGGTTTTTTTGGTTTATAAGGGGTTTTATATATTTTTTAGGGTTTTAGGGTTTTTAGAGTTTATCACATCATTATGGGATTGACGGGGTTTTAGGGTTTTTAGTTTTTTTTAGGGTTTTATAAGCTTTATGTGTTTATAAGGTTTTTATGGGTCTTATGGTTTTTAGGGGGTTTTAGGGTCTTTTAGGGTTTTTAGAGTTTTTAAGGTTATTAGGGGATTTAAGTGTTTTTATAATTTTTAGGGGTTTAAATTTTTTTATAGTTTCTTAGGGTTATTAGGGTTTTCAGTTTCTTCCATTTTTAGCAATTTTTAGGGATATTTTAGGAATTTTATATTTATTTTTGGGTTCTAGGGATTTTATGTGTTTTTATGGTTTTTATCATTTTTCAGGTTTTTTAGGTGTTTTAATGTTTTTATTTTTTGTTAGGTTTTCATAGGGTTTGTAGGATTTTTTTGTTTGTAGTGATTTTTTAGTATTTTTCATGATTTTTAGGGTTTTTACTATTTTAATGATTTTGAGGGGTTTTTGGTTTTTTAGGTTTCTATGGTTTCTTTGGGGATTATGGGTTACTTTTTTTTATTATCATTTTATGAGTTTTTAGAGTTTTTTTAACTCTTATAGAGTTTTAAAGGGTTTATTGAGTTTTTAGTTGGGTTTTTGTGTTTTTATAGGGTTTTAGGGTTATTTAAGAGTTTATGGGTTTTATGGTTATTTAGGATTTTTATTATTTTTTATGGTTTTAGATATTTTGAGGGGATTTTGGGTTTTTAGTATTTTTTAAATTTTAATAGTTTTTTTTCAATTTTGAGGTGTTCTTTTAGTTTTTTCAGGTTTTAAGGTTTTTTTATGTTTTTAATGTTTTTTGGGGTTTAAATTGGTTTTAGTGTTTTTAGTAGTTTGTAGGGATTTTATCGGATTTTAGTGTTTTTAAGGGTTTTAGGGGTTTAATGTTAGGGGTTTTTAGTGGCTTTAGGACATTGTAGGGATTTTTTTTATGTTTTTTACCATTAGGTTTTTAGGTGATTTATTGAATTTAGGTTTTCAAAGTTTTATCATGGTTTTTCAGAGATTGAGGGGATTCTGGGTTTCTTTATTATTTTTATGGTTTTTTTGGTTTTTCGGGATTTTGATGGGTTTTAGAGTTTTTAGAGTGCTTAGGGGTTTTATGGTTTTTTTGGGGGTTTTAGGGTGTTTTGAGTATTTTAGGGGTTTTATAGATTTTTATAGTTTTTAAAATTTTATATTTCTAAAGGGTTTTTAGAGTTATTTTTTGAGTTATTTTTTGTTTTATTTGTTTTGAGGGTTTTTATGTTTTTTTGGATTTTTTGTTATATTTATATTTTTAGGGTTTTTTTTCATTTTTTATGTATTGAGTTTTTTTATGTTTTTTTTGAATTTTATGGTTTTCATTGGGTTTCTCATGGTTCATTACGTTTTTCCGTGTATTTAGATATTTTTTAAGACTTTTATGTGTTTTATGTATTTTTACAGTTTTCATGTTTTAGGGTTTTTGGGGGTTTTATGGATTTATTGTGTTTTCTTGGGTTTTATTTTTTTTATTGTTTTAAAAAAATTTAGGGGATTAAATGTTTTTTAGAGTTTTTAGTGTGGTTTTAAGATTTATATTTATTTTTAATGTTATAGGGGTTCTTAGGGTTTTTAGGTTTCTATGTTTTTTTTACTGTTTTTAGGGTTTTTAAGTGTTTTTAAATTTTTATGTTTTCTTAAGGGTTTTCATGGTTTTTATTGATTTTCATGTTTTTTGGATTTTTTAAGGATTTATTGTATTTTATAGGTTTTTAGGGGTTTTAAGAATTTTTAAGGATTTTGGGGGTTTTTTGGGTTTTTGGAATTTTTTTGCTTTATTGGTGTTTTAAGTATTTTTATCATTTTTAAACATTTTTGTGGGTTTAAAGGGTTTTTAGTGTTTTTAGAGGATTTTAGGATTATTATGGAGTTTTATGGTTTTCTAAGGTTTTAGGGGTTTTATGGTTTTTATGGGGTCATAGGGTTTGGGTGTCCTTTATGGGTTTTTTAGGGTATTTAGTGTATTTAGGTTTTTAATTGTCTTAGGTGTTTTTATTTTTATGTTTTTCTCAAGGGTTTTAGGGTTTTATGTTTTTAAATATTTTCAGCATTTTTTTTTAATTTTTAAGTATTTTTTTTGGAATTAAGGGATTTTCATGTTTTTTTCGGTTTTATGATTTTTTCAGCTTTATGGTGTTTTTTAGTTTTAGGGGTTTTACAGTTGTAAGTGTTTTTTAATATTTTTTTAGTTTAAAAAGTTTTTTGAGTTTTAGTGGGTTTTACGGTTTCTGTGGGTTTTATGGATTTTATGTTTTTGGGGTTTTTATGTATTTTAAGGGATTTAGTGTTTTTAGGGTCTTTTGGGGGTTTTAGTGTTTCTTTTATTTTTAGGGGTTTAAAGTGTTTCGAAATTTTTTAAGGTTTTCTTAGGTATTTTTAGTGTTTTTAGATTTTTTATCATTTTAGAGTTTTTGATGGATCTTGTAGGAATGATTTTTGAGTTTTGAGGGTTTATATGGTGTTGGGGGGGGGGGGGTTAGGGTTTTTTAGGGTTTTTATTGTTTCTAAAAATTTTGGTAATTTTTTAGGTGTGTTAGTTGTTTAAGGTGTTTTTAGGTTTTTAATGTTTTCTTATGGGGTTTAATCATTTTTAGGGGTTTATAAATTTTTCAGGATTTTGAGGGCATTATTAATAATTTTATTATTTTTAGGAATTTTGGAGGTTCTTAGGGTTTTAAACATTTTAAGGGGTTTTATTTTTTTTGGGTATTAGGTGTTTTTTCTCAGTTTTTATGGGTTTTAAGATTTTTTATAGTTTTTAAAGTTTTTAGGGGTTCAGATTTTTTTTGAGGGTTTATTTTTTATAATGATTTTTATGTTTTTTTGGGTTTTTATATATTTTTGGGGTTTTTGGGTATTTATGATATTTTATGTTTTTTTAGCATTTTCTAGTTTTTACAGGATAAATGCATTTTTAGGTTTTCAACATTTTATTATGTTTTTTCAAGGTTTTTTTACATTTTTTGGGATATTAGGGTTTTCTAGGATTTTTTTTGGTTTTATGGTTCATAGGGATTTTTAATGGTTTTAGGTATTCTTAATATTTTAAAGTATTTTATGTTTTTTATGTTTAATTTTGTTTTAAAGGTTTTAAAAGTTATTTCCTGGGTTTTTATGGGTTTTCATATTTTTAGGGATTTCTAAGATTATTGTTTTTTTGGGTTTTCAAAGATTTTGATTGGTTTTAGGATATTTATGGGTTTTCTGGTTTTTTTTCAGGGTTCTTTTTAGTTTTTTAGAGGTTTAAACGTTTTTAATGTTATTTATTGTCTTTAGGGTGTTTAGGGTTTTTTTTGAGTTATTAGTGGGTTTTTAGGGTTTTAATTGGTTTTTTAGTTTTTAGGTTTTAGTGTTTTTAGGGTTTTTATGTTTTTTTTGTTTTCATGTTATTAGTGTTTTTAAGTGTTTTAGGTTTTTAAGGTTTTCTTAGGGTTTTAAAAAGGTTTTAAGGTAGTTTTTATGGTATTTGAGATGTTTAGTATTTTTTTTGAATTTTTTATGGTTTTTAGTGGTTTTTGGGATTTTGTGGGGCTTTTGGTGTTTTTTGGGTTTCTATTGTTCTCTGGAGTTTTAGGGGTTTTTTTAGGTTTTTAGTGTTTTATGGTTTTTTCGATTTTTTATTCATTTTTAAGTGTTTAATGGGTTTTTATAGTTTTTAGTAGTTTTTAGTGTTTTTATGATTTATAAGAGTTTTTATAGGGTTTTATTTATTTATATTATTTTAGAGTTTTAGTGATTTTATGGCCTCTTCTGGGTTTTAGGGTTTTTTTAATTTTTTAGGTTATCTGGGTTTTAAATATTTTTGGTTTTTTAATTTTTTATTAGAAGTTTTTAGGCATTTAGTTTTTCTTCTATTTTTAGTCATTTTGAGTAATTTTTAGTATATAATGGGTTTTTAGCGTTTTTAGTGGTTTTTTGGGTTTTTAGGTGTTTTTAGGTTTTTATGGTTTTCTTAGTGTTTTTCAGTTTTTAAGGTTTTTTTTATTTTAAATGTTTTTAGGATTATATGGTCTTTATGTTTTTTAAGGATTTTGGGGGAATTCAGAGATTTACATATTTTAAAGGTTTTATGTTTTTTTTTCATTTGAAGGGTTTTTTTAATTTTTTATGGTTTTATGCTTTTTAGAGTTTTTATTATTAGGGTTTTAAATGGGTTTTAGATTTTTAGTATATTTCTGGGTTTTATGGGTCTTTTTGGTTCTTATGGTTTTAAGGGTTTTTATCATTATTAGATGTTTTTAGATTTTTATTTTATTTTAGGGGTTTTAGCATCTTTTATGTTTTTAGGTGTTTTATTATTTTATCAGTTTTTAAGGTTTTATTTAGGGTTTTCAATGTTTTTAAGTATTTTTTTTAGGGTTTGTTAGGGAATTTTAGTATTATACTTTTTTTAGGGTTTATAGGTATTTTTAGAGGTCTTAGGGTTTTTTATAGTTTTGATGGTTTTTAGGGTGTTTAGCATTTTTGTGTTATTAGGTGTTTTAAGTTTAGATAGGTTTTTAAGGATTTTATGGGGGTTTTCAAGGTTTTTAGGGTTTTTAAATTTTATGGATTTTATGGGGTTTTCAGGATTTTAAGGTGTTTTGGGGTATTTATGAAGTTTTAGGGGTTTTAGGGATTTTAGGGGTTTTTTTGTTTTTTTGTTTTTTGGGACTTTTTTATTTTTTTACAGTTTCTAAGGTTTTTCGTGTGTATTTTTAATATTTTTATGGTATTAATGGCCTTCTACTAATTTTTTGTTTTTGGGTTTTTAATTTTTTTTATGGTTTTTAATGTTTTATTGGTTTTATGGTTTTAGGGGTTTAAGGTCTTTTATGGATTTTAGTGTTTTTAGGTTTTTTAGTGTTTTAATGTTTTTTTAGGTTTTTAATCTTTTCTTTAGGGTTTTCGATGTTTTGAGTTTTTTACATATTCATGGATTTTTAGGGATATTTTAGGATTTTTAGGTTTTTAGTTATTTTGATTCTATTTTGGTTATTTAGGGTTTTCAGGGTTTTTTGTTATTTAGGTATTTAGGGGTTTTAAGTGTTTTTTGGTATTTTAGGTTTTCATAGGGGTTCTTTAGGTTTTTAGAGTTATTTTGGATTTAAGTGATATTTAGGGATTATTTTGGTTATTTAATTTTTTATTTGTTTATTTATTTTGAGGGGTTTTAGGGTTGTTTAGGGGTTTTAGAGATTTTATGGTATTTTTATGTTTTTGGATTCCTTTTTAGTATTTTAGGGTTTTTAATGTCTTTTATAGTTTTTCAATATTTTTAGATATTTAAAAAGTCTTTACTGTGTTTTCTAATTTTTAGGGTTTTTATGGGTTTTTCAGGTTTTAAGGCCTTTTTGAGGTTTTGTGGATTTTAGATTTTTGGGGCTAAGTTTATTCTAGGGTTTTATCATTTTTTATGTTCTTTTAGGTTTTAAGTGGTGTTAGTGTTTTAACATTTTCTTAATTGTTTTCAGGGTTTTTAGAGTTTTTTTAGGGATTTTGAGGATTGTTTATGATTTTTATAGTGTTTTTGGTTTTTTCAAATTTTGAGGGTTTTTGGGTTCTTATGATTTTAATGTTTTTAGGGTTTTAGTGTATTTTTTTTAGTGGCTTGATGTTTTTTTAGGTTTTAATGGGTTTTTATGTTTTTTAGGGATTTTAAGGTTTTTGTTGTTTTTAGAGATTGTTAGGGATTTATAGGTTTCTAATGGTTTTAGGTGTTTATGGATTTTGAGTGTTTTTAGTGTTTTTAAGGTTCTTAGGTTTTTTTTTTGGTTTTTAGGTTTCTTTTTTAGTTTTTATAGTCTTTATGGTTTTTAATATTTTTAATGTTTTTGGGGATTAATGGGGTTTTGTACTTTTAGTGGTTTTAGGGTTTTATGTGTATTTAGTTTTTAAATAATTTTGGGGTTTATGGTTTTTAGTGTTTTAGGTTTTTTTTAAATTTTAGGATCTTTAAGTTATTTTTGGTTTTATGTGTTTTTAGATTTCTATGGGATTCTTCAGGATTTTAATGGTTTTTAGTGTTTCTTATATTTTTTGGTATTTTTACTTCTTTTTAGAACTTATATTAGTTTTTATGGATTTTAGGGGTTTTGAGGGTTTTTAATATTTTTAGGGTTTTTGGTGTTTTTTTGGGTTTTAGGGTTTTTTGAGTTTTTGGGGTTTTTAGGTTTTTTATGGTTTTTGTAGTTTTTATCTTTTATAGGGGTTTAAAGGGTACATAGAGTTTCTAATTGGTTTTTAAGATTTTTAGGGGGTTTTGGATTTTTATGGTTTTTATGGTTTTTTGGGTTTGAGGGTTTTTAGGATTTTTATGGGTTTTACCAATTTTTAGGTTTTTATGTGTTTTATGGGGTATTAGTGATTTTAGGGTATTTAGGGGTTTTATTGTTTTTAAAGGTTTTAGGGTTTATATGGTATTTATTTCCTTTAATTGTTTTTTGATTTTATGGTTTTTAGGGATTTTAAGTGTATTTAGGTTTTTAGGATTTTCTTACAGATTTTTATGATTTTAAGGTTTTTTACATTTTTGGTATTTTTAGGGACATTTTTGGATTTCCATAGTTTTTAGGGGTTTAAAGGATTTTGAGGGGATTGGAGTGTGGTATTTTTGGGTTTTTAGTCTTTGTTCTTTTGGGTTTTTTTGGACGTTTTGAGTTCTTAGGCATAGTTTTTTAATTTTTGGGTGGATTAAAGGGGTTTTTAAAGTTTTAGTCTTTTTGGGGGTCTTATTGGTATTTAGGGTTTTATGGGTTTTATGTTTTTTATAATTTTAGGGGTTTTAGTGGTTTTTATTTTTTTCAATGGTTTTATGTTTTTTGAGTTTTTACTCTTTTCTTAGGGGTGTTCAGGGGTTTTATAATTTTTTACAATGTTAGATATTTTTAGGGATTTAATAGTATTTTTATGCTATTATGGGTTTTAGGGATTTTTAGGGTTTTAGGGGTTTTAGGGGTTTTAGGGTTAATATTGTTTTGGGGTTTTAAGGTGTTTCTTGAAATTTTTAGGATTTTTACTATTTTTTAGAGTTTTAAAAGTTTTTTTTCTTTACAGGGTTTTTAGATTTTGTAGTTTTTTTGTATTTTTATGCGGTTTTACAGTTTTTATTGTTTTTTGGCATTTTTATGGTTTTTAGGGTTTTTAGGGATTTTGAGGGTATGTAAATTTTTAACGATTTTAAGGTTTTTATTGTTTTTCTAGGTTTTTAGGGTTTTTAAATGTTTATAGGGGTTTTATTAATTTTTTTAAGGTGATTTTCGATTTAAATACTTTTTATGGGTTTTTTCATTTTTATAGTTTTTTCGGGTTTTTGATATTTATTTTTTTATGTTTTTTTAAGGTTTTTTAGTGTTTTTAGTGATTTTAGGTTTTAATCATTTTATGTGTTTTTATTTGTTTATACTTTTCATAGGGGGTTTTATGGTTTTATATTATTTTATGTTTTTTGGGATATTTAATGTCTTTTTTAGAATTATATGGTTTTTTAGGTTTTAAGGATTTTTCTTGTATTAGCGTTATTTAGGTTTTTATGGTTTTTTGGTTTATAAGGGTTTTTTATATTTTTAGTGAGTTTAGGGTTTTTAGAGTTTTAAAATATTTTGGGGTTTGATGAGATATTAGTGTTTTTAGTGGGTTTTTTTGGTTTTTATATTGTTTATGGATTTATAATGTTTTTATGGGTCTTATGGTTTTTAGGGGGCTTTAGTGGCTACAGGGTTTTTAGAGCTTTTATGTTTTTATATGATTTAAGTGTTTTTATTTTTTTAGGGGTTTTAAGTGATTTTAATTTTTTGGGGGGTTTTTCAGGGTTTTTAGTTTTTTTTTCATTTTTAGAGATTTTTAGGGATATTTTAGTATTTTTATATCTATTTTGAAGGGTTTGTAGATTTTATGTGTTTTCAGGGTTTTAATAATTTTTCAGTATTTCAGGTGTTTTTCATTTTTTATGTTTTTTTAGTTTTTCAAATGGTTTTATGGTTTTCTATGTTTTTAGGGATTTTTTGGTATTTTTCAGGATTTGTAAGGGTTTGCTGTTTTAATGATTTTGTGGGTTTAAAGATTTTCCAGGTTTTTATGGGTTAGTTTTTTTTATCATTTTATGGGGTTTTATAGTTTTTTAACTCTTATAGAGGTTTAAAGGGTTTTTAGAGTTTTTAGTTTGATCTTAGTGTTTATATAGGGTTTTATGGTCATTTAAGGGTTTAGGCGTTTCTATGGTTTTTAGGGTTTTTAGGATTTTTTAGTTTTTAACGTTTTTTAGTAGTTTATATTTTATTAGTGGTATTAATTTTTTTTTGTTTTTTAAGGTTTTATTAGAGTATTTTATGGTTTTTAGGTTTTTTACCTCTTTAGGGATTTTTAGGAATTTTGTTGGATTTTTATTTTTTTTATGGATTTTAGTGATTTTGAGGCGTTTTAAGGATTTGTAGGAATTTTTTTATGTTTTAAAAGATTTTTTTTGGGTTTTAGGGGAATTTTTTGAGCTTTTTCAAGTTGTATAGTTTTTAATAGTTTTTAATGATTTTAGTGGTTTAAATGGGTTTTAGATTTTTTTTAGTGGGTTTTAGGGTTTTTATGGGTTTTTAGTTTCTTTAAGGGTTTTAGGGGTTTAATGTTAGGGATTTTTAGGGCCTTTACGATATTTTAGGGATTTCTAGGTTTTTTACCATTATTGTTTTAGGTTTTTTATCTGTATTTAGGTTTTCAAGGATTTCTTAGGGTTTTTTTCAGAGTTTTAGGCATTTTAGGGATTTTTTATGATTTATATGTTTTTTGGTATTTAGAGATTTTTAAGGGTTTTAGAGTGTTTATGGGATTTATTGTGTGTTGGGTGTTTTTGGTTTTTTGAGTATTTTATGGATTTTATAATTTTTTAAAGTGTTAAAAATCTTATATGTTTTAAGGATTTTTAGAGTTTATATTGGGTTTTTAGTGCTTTTATTTGTTTCGATGTTTTAAGGGTTTAAGGGTTTTAGGGATATTTATATTTGTAGTGTTTTTATAATTTTTTTTGGCTTTTAGTTGTTTTTTTTATTTTTATTATTCTCTTAGAGGTTTTCATGTGTTTTTGCGTTTTTTTGTTATTTTCAGTGACATTTTAGGATTTTTATGCGTTTAAAGAAATTTTAGGGTTTTAGGGGGTTTTTAATTTTTAGTTTTTTTTAACGATTTTAGGGGATTAAATTGTTTTTAGAGTTTTTATTGGGGTTTAGGATTTTTATTGTATTTTTAATGTTTTTTAAGGGTTTAGGGGTTCATCTATTATTTAGGGTTTTATGGTTTTCCAGTTTTTAGTGTTTTCGGGTGTTTTTATATTTTTCTGGTTTCTTATGGGGTTTTATGATTTCTATAGTTTTTTAAATTTTTAGAGATTTTTATATTTTTAGAGGGTTTTTATCATTTTTTAGGGATTATGGGTTTTTATGGTTTTTTGGGGGCTTTCTTTGTTTGTGCTTCATTGGTGTTTTATGGATTTTTAGTGTTTTTAAACATTTTTAGGTTTTTAAAGGGTTTTTAGTGTTTTTATAGTATTTTTGGATTATTATGGAGTTTTAGGGTTTTTTAAGGTGTTAGGGGTTTTATAATGTTAGGGGGTTCATAGGGTTTTGGGGTCCTGTATGGGTTTTTTTATAGTTTTTTAGTCTTTAGGTTTTAATTGGTTTTAAGAGTTTTTATTTTTTATGGTTATCTCGGTTTTTAGGGTTTTATATTTTTTTGGGATTTTTTCACTTTTCTGTGCAAATTTTATGTATTTTTATAGTTTTATGTATTTTCATGGTTTTTGGGGTTTTATGGTTTTTTATTGGTTTTATTGTTTTTTTCTCCAGTTTAAGGGGTTTTACCATTTTTAGAGAATTTTAAAATTTATTGGGGTTTAATGGATTTTTTGTGTTTTTAGTGGGTTTTAGGTTTCTATTGGTATTTTTTATTTTATGATTTTTAGTGGTTTTATGGGTTTTTGAGTTTTTTTTTGTTTTTAAGGGTTGTAAGTGTTTTAAGTTTTAAGGTTTTCTTAGGGATTTTCAGTGTTTCTATATATTTTATTGTTTTTTGGATTTTCCATGGATTTTTTAGGACATTTTTTTGAGTTTTTAGGGTTTATAAGGAGTTGGGGGGGTATGTGTTTTAGGGTTTTTATTGTTTCAATGGTTTTAAAATTTATTAGGTTTGGTAGTTATTTATGGTGTTTTTAGGTTTCAAGGTTTTCTTAGGGGATTTCATCTTTTTTATAGGATTATACATTTTTAGGGATTTTTAATGAATTAATTAGAAATTTATTATTTTTAGGAATTTTGAGGGTTCTTAGGGTTTTTATCATTGTAAGGGTTTTTATGGTTTTTTGGGTCTTAGGGTTTTTTTAGGTTTTAAGGGTTTAATGGTGTTTTTATAGTGTTTAACATTTTTAGGGGTTTAGTTGTTTTCATGGGGTTTATAGGTTATTATTGGATTTTAATGTTTTTTTGGTTTTTATATCTTTCAAGGATTTTTGGGATTTTAGGGTCTTTTATGTATTTTGGCATTTTCATGTTTTTAGGGGATTGTAGTGACTTTAGGTTTTTATAATTTTATTATATTTTTTCATGGTTTTCTACATTTTTAGGGATTTTTAGGATTTAAAATTGTTTTAGGGTTTGTAGGTTTTGCAATGTTTTATAGTATTTTAGTTAGATTAAGTGTTATTAGATTTTAAGATATTTATAAAGGATTTAGAGGGGTTTTATGGGTTTTATTGTTTTTAGGTATTTTTAGATTGTTATTTTTTAGTGTTTTTAGGGATTTTGAGGAGTTTTAAAACATTTAGGGTTTTTCAATTTTTCTGTTTTTAGGGAACTTTTTGGTTTTTTAGGGGTTTAAACATTTGTAATGTTATTTAATGGCTTTTTGGGTTTTAGGGGTTTTTTATTTATTAGTTTCTTTATAGTGTTTTAATTGGTTTTTATGGGTTTTAAGGATTATTTGGGGGTTTATAGTTTTTTGTGTTTTAGGGTTTTTAGTAGTTTTATGTTTTTTTTGTGTTTTTAGGTTTTTAAGGTTTCCTTAGGGTTTTAAAGGGGTATCACCGGTTTTTACAGCTTTAGGGTTTTTAGTGGTATTTTGGGATTTTTATGGTTTTTACTTTTTTTGGATTCTGAGGGGTTTTGGGGATTTTTTGGTTTCTATGGTTTTTTAGGGTTTTAGGGTTTTTTTAGGTTCTAAGTGTTTTTAAGGGTTTTATATTTTTTCTTTATTTTAAGGGTTTAATGTGATTTTATAGTTTTGGTAGTTTTTTGGGTTTTTATGAGTTAAAAGTGTTTTTATAGGATTTTAGTTTATTTTTTTAGGTTTTTTTGGTTTTAGTGATTTTATGGCGTTTTAAGTGTTTTAGGGTTTTTAGAATTTTTTAGGTTTCTTGGGGTTTTAACACTTATTAGTTTTTAATTGTTTTTAGGGGGTTTTGAGTATTTTACAGTTTCTTCTGTTTTTAGAGATTTTTACGGATTTTTTAGGATATTTATTGGATTTTAGGATTTTTAGGGTTTTTAGTAATTTTTTTACGTTTTTAGATTTTTTAAGTGTTTTTAAGTTTTTATGGTTTTCGTAGTGTTTTTTAGTTTTATGGTTTTTTAGGTTTTTAGGGTTTTTAGGGATTTTTAGGATCAAATTATTTTTTTGGTTTTTAATGATTTAGAGGGAAATTAAGGATTTACATGTTTCAAGGGTTTTATGGGTTTTTCCATTTGTAGGTTTTTTTTTGAATTTTTTAGGGTTTTAGGTTTTTTAGAGTTTTTTAATATTTTAGGGGCTTAAAGGTTTTTTATATTTTTGGTTTTTTTAGCAGTTTTATGAGTCTTTTTGGTTTTTATGGTTTTCAAGGTTTTTCTTATTATTATATTTTTTAGGTTTTAGGGTATTTTAAGGTTTTTAACATTTTTTATGTTTTTAGGGGTTTTAAGCTTTTCTCATTTTTAAGTTTTTCTTTGGGGTTTTCAAGTTTTTATTGTATTTTTACCTTTTTAGGTATTGTTAGGGACTTTTAGGATTCTTATGTTTCTTAGGTTTTATATGGATTTTCAGATGTCTTAGGGTTTTTAGAGGTTTAAGGGTTTTTAGGTTTTTTAGCATTTTTTTGTTATTAGGGGTTTTAAGTTTTTGTTAGGTTTTTAAGGATTTCTTAGGGGCTTTCAAGGTTTTTAGGGTTTTTTATTTTTTATGTACTTTAGGGGTTTTAAGTATTTTAAGGTGTTTTAGGGTATTTATGGAGTTTGAGGGGTCTTGGGGGTTTTATTGTTAATTGGGTATTTTGGGTTTTTTTTGTTTCTTATGGTTTCTAAGGTTTTTTATATTTTTTTAACGTTTTTAGGGTATTAATAGTGTTCAAATTTTATTAGTTGATTTTGGGGATTTAATGGGTTCTTCTGGTTTTTAATGTTTTTAGGGGTTTTATGGTTTCTAGGGGTTTTATGTTCTTTTAAGGATTTTATAATTTTTTGGTTTTTTAGGGTTTTAGATTTATTTTAGGTTTTTATGTTTTTCATTGGGTTTTCAATTTCTTTGGTTTTTTACATATTCATATATTTTTAGGACTATTTTAGGATTTATAGAGTTTTTTTTATTTTGAGTGTGTTTAGGAAATTTATGTTTTTAGTTTTTTTAGGTTTTTAGAGGTTTTATGTGTTTTTCATATTTTAGGTTTTTATAGGGGTTCTCTAGGTTTTTAGTTTTATTTTGGATTTAAGTGATTTTCTGGGATTATTTAGGATATTTTTTGTTTTTATGTTTTTTAGGAATTTTGAGGGTTTTCTTTTGGATTTGGAGGGGTTCGTCAAGTTGTTTAGGGATTTTAGGGATTTTATGGTACTTTTGGGTTTTTGGATTCTTTTTTAATTTTTTGGGATTTTGTGTTCATTTATTTTTTTTACATTTTTAGATATTTAATGGGTCTTTATTGTTTCTTTGTGATTTTTTGGGTTTTAATGGGGTTTTAGGGGTTTTAAGGTTTTTTATGTTTTTTTAGTTTTTTAGTGTTTAAGGTTATTTTAGAGGTTTTATGATTTTTTATGTTTTTGGGGGTTTTATGTGGTTTTAGGGTTTTATGGTTTTCTTAGGGGTCTTTAATATTTTAGGTTTTTTATTTTTCTAGGGATTTTATGGATTATTTTTTGATTTATATGTTTTTTCTGGTTTTTTTGGATTTTGAGGGTTTTATAATTCTTAGAATTTTTAATGACTTTTTGGGTTTTAGAGAATTTTTGGTTTTTAGGGGTTTTATATTTTTTTAGGTTTTAATGGATTATTATGGTTTTCTGGGATATTAGGGTTTTTTGATGTTTTTAGGGATTGTTAGGTATTTATAGGTTTCTAATGTTTTTAGTTGTTAATGGATTTTGAGGGGTTTTTGTATTTTTATGGTTATTAGGGGTTTTCAGGTTTTTACGGTTTTGGAAGTTTTATGTTATTTATGGTTGTTATAGTTTTTTATGTTTTTAGGGGCTTAATGTATTTTTAGTGTTTTTAGGGGGTTTTAGGGGTTTATTGATATTTAGTTTTTTAATAATTTTGGAGGTTTAATACTTTTTTGTGTTTTTGAGATTTTTTACAGTTTTTAGAGTTTTTGGGGTGTTATGTGTTATTAGTTTTTTTGAGTTTTCATTAGGGTTTTCAGTTTTTTAGGGTTTATTATGTTTTTAGGTAATTTTAGCCCTTTTAAGAAATTTTTTGGGGTTTTATGGATTTTAGGTATTTTGAGGGTTTTTATGATTTTTTAGGGTTTTTGATTTTTTCTGGGTTTTTTTTTGTTTTTTTGGATTTTTATCATTTTTAATGGTTTTTAGAGTTTTTATTAACTTTTTTAGGGTTTTAAAAGGTACTTATAGTTTTTAATGGTTTTTAGGTTTTTTATTGGTTTTTAGTATTTTTAAGGTTTTTACGACATTTAGGGGTTTTTGGGTTTTTGGGGGGTTTAATGGTTTTAGTTGTTTTTACATTTTAGGGGTTTTATGTGTTTTTATATTTTTATGGTATATAGGATTTTTTTTAAACTTATTTGGGATTTTTTATTTTTAGGATTATTATGGGTTTTTAGTGTTCTATAGATTTTGAGGGTTTTTTGCGTTTTGGGGTTTTTTGAGATTTTATGCTCTTTAAGATTATTTTAACATTTTAAGGGGTTTAAAGGGTTTTTAGAGATTTTATTAGGTTTTAGGGTTTATTGGTTTTTAGGGATTTTGATGGTTTTTTATGGGTTTTATGTTTTTGGAGGTTTTATGGTTCTTAGAGTTGGTTTTTAGGGGATTTAAAATTTTTATAGGTTTTTAAGGATTTCATAATATTTTTAATGGTTTTAATTGTTTTTTACATTATTAGGGGTTTTTAGATCATTTAAATATTTTTTAGAGTTTTTAGGTTTTATTTAGAAATTTTAGTTTTTAGGAGTATTATGGGATTTTGTGTTTTTATCATTTTTAGGGTTTTAGGGGTTTAAAATATTCTTAGTTTTTAAGATTTTATTTGGGGTTTTCAGGTTTTTTTATTTCTTCTTGGATTTTGTGGATTTTTAAAAAATTTATAGGGTTTTATGGTTTTTAGGTATTTAGATATTTTTTACATGTTTTTATTTTTTTAGGGTTTTTTTTGATTTTTGGGGGGTTTTATTTTTTTTGAGTATTTATATGTTTTTAATGGTTCTTATGGGTTTTTACATTTTGGGGGATCAATTTTCTTTAAATTTTATATGTGTTTTTAGAGATTTTATGTGTTTTTAGGTTTTTTATAATTTTTTTTGGTGTATACGGGTTTAAAATTTATATAGTTTTTTAGTATTTTTACAGTTTTACCATTTTTAGGTTTTTTGGGGGTTTAAGAGTTTTTAGGTATTTGATTTTTTCTTAGGGGTTTTTAGGGTTTTTATGTTTTTAGTAAATTTATAAGGATTTTTTAGGATTTTTTGGATTTCTTAGTGTTTTAGGTATTTTGAAATGTTTTAGTTTTATTAGGTTTCTTCAAGGATTTTATTGTTTTTTTATATTTATTGGGATTTTAATGGGTTTTTCGGAATATTTTATTTAGGATTTTTAGGTATTTTGGTGGTTTTTTTGGGTTTTTAGGGGTTTTAAATGTGTTTAGATGTTTATATTTTTAGGGGTTTTCTGTGTATTACATTTTAAATGATTTCATTGGGATTTTGGTTTTTTTTCATTTTTTGGGTTTTTTTGTTTTTATAGAATTTTTTGGTTTTTTGAGACTTTATGGATTTTGAGGGTTTATGTGTTTTTTAATAATTTTTAGGTTTTTTATGTTTTTTGTATTTTTATGTGTTTTATGTGTTTTTATGATTTTAAGGGTTTCCATGTGTTTTTAGTGTTATTAGATTTTTAAGTATTTTAAGGTATTTTTTAGTATTTTATGGGTTTTTAGGGATTTTTTGGATTTTTTGGGGTTTTTGGTTTATTCAATATTTTTAAGTGTTTTATGGATTGGTTTTGGGATTTTCATGTTTTTTGTGTTTTTTTAGGGTTTTAAGGTTTTTATAGTTTTTAAATGTTTTTAATGGTTTAAAATGTTTTTGAGTTTTTATTTGGTTTTAGGGTTTTTATGGGGTTTATGGGGTTTTAAGGGGTTTTATGGGTTTTATTGGTTTTTACTGTTTTTAGTGTTTCTCTGAGTTTTGGGATTTTAGCATTTTTTAGATTTTTAGGTGTTTTATGTGTTTTTATCTTTCATATATTTTTATTTGTATTTTTTTGTTTTGTAGGTTTAAAAAAAAGGGATTATAGAGTTTTTTCACAATTTGTGTCGTTTTTGTGGATTTTTTTGGTTTTTTTGGTTTTATGGGTTTTAGAGTTTTTAGGGGTTTTATATTTTTTTTGTTTTTTATATTTTAATTGGTTTTTTTGTGTTTTTATTTTTTTATGTTTTTATTAGGGTATTTCAGGGATTTCATGGTTTTTTAGTATTTATGGATTTTAAAGTCTTCTTGATAATTTTTATGGTTCTCTGGTGTTTTTATGGATTTTGAGGGTTTTAGGGTTTTTATGGTTTTCAAGGGTTTTTGACGGTTTTTCTGGTTTTATGTTTTTTATCATTTTTTTTTGATTTATGGGTTCTTCTGAGTTTTTAATGAGTTTTAAGATTTTTTAGAGTTTTTTGACATTTTAGGGGTTTTAGGGGTTTTAGGGTTTTAATTTTTTTAGGGTTTTAAGGGAATTTAGGCCTTTTGAGGTTTTTAGGGGGTTTTATGGTTGTATGGTTTTTAAGTACTTTAGTGGTTTTAATGTTTTCTATGTTTTTAATGGTTTTAAGTATTTTTAGGGTTTTAATTTTTTCATAGATTTTTCATGATTTTTAGGTGTTTTTACGTTTTTGTGGATTTTTAGGGATATTTTAGGTTTTATATTTTTAGGGGTTTTAGGTATATTTAGGGTTTTTTGTGTTTTATCGGGTTTTTAGGGTTTTTATTTTTTTTAGGGATTTTATGTTTTTTTAGATTTTAGGGATTTATGGTTTTTTGTGTTTGGTAATGTTTTGTGGGGTTTAAATAGTTATTATTGTTTTTAGTGGGTTGTTATAGTTTTTTGGGTTTTTTAATGTTTTTAGGGGTTTTATGGGTATTAAGAGTTTATTGGGTTATTAGTATTTTTTAGGTTTTTAGGAGTTTTATGTCTTTTTAGGTTCTTATGGTTTTCATAGGGCTTTTCTAGGGTTTTTTATATTTTTATGTATTTTTAGTGTTTTTAGAATTTTTATGTTATTTAGGTGTTTTATGGATTTTTCGGTTTTTAGATGTGTTTTGAGTTTATATGGTTTTTATGGTTTATTTTGTTTTTAGGTTTTTTTTATGGATTTAATCATTTTTTGTTGTTTTAAACACTATAGTGTTTTAAAGGGTTTTTAGAGTTTATAGGGGTTTTTTGTGTTTTTTTGTGATTTTAGGGATTTTTATAGTTTCTAGGGGTTTTAATAATTTTTATGGGTTTAGGGTTTTTAGGGGTTTTTATGGTTTTTATCATTTTTTGTTTTTTAGTGGGTTTATGTGTTTTTTTAAAATTTCCTTAGGGATTTTTGGGTTTTATAGGGGTTTTTTCATTTTTAAGATTTTTGTTATTTTTTTATGATTTTATTAGATTTTAGGTTTTATAGGGATTTGTGGGATTTTATGGGTTTTTTGGTTTTTTGGTTTTTTGGTTTTTTGGGGTTTTTTATTTTTAGGGTTTTATGGGGTTTTAGAGTTTTTTAACATTTTTTGGTTTTGAAGGTTATTTTGAGATTTTTGTGGGTTTTAGGGTTTCCCGGGGTGTTTGGGTTTTTATGGTGTTTTATGGTTTTTATAGGTATTTAGTGTTTTTATTGTTTTTATATGTATTTAGTGTTTTTCTGGGTTTGTAACATTATTCTTTTTTTAGGGGTTTTAATTACTTTTAGGTTATAAGTTATTTCTTATGTTTTTCATGGTTTTTAGGGTTTAATACGTTTTTATGGTTTTTATGGATTTTTAATGGTTTTTTTGGTTTTTTAGGGTGTTTAGAGATTTTGAGTGTTTTAGGGTTTTAAGGGTTTTTATGGTGTTTTGTTTTGTTTGGGTTTTTTGTGTTTTATAGTGGTTTTAGGGTTTTTGAGTTTTTTTAACATTTTTAGGAGTTTAAAGGACATTTGAGATTTTAGTTATTTTTTAGTGTTTTTATAGGATTTAGGGTCTTCATGTTTTTGGTGTTTTTTTGGATTATATTGGTATTAGCGTTATTTAGGTTTTCGTGGTTTTAAATTTTTTTGGGATTTTCAGTGTTTCATTGGGTTTTATTGGGTATTTATGGGTTTTTACGTTTTTAGGGATTTTTATTGATTTTAAGCATTTTTTTTGGTTTTAGGGTTTTTAAGGGTTTTGTGTCTATGGATTTTTTTGGGTTTTTAGAGTTTTTTGAATTTATAGTGGCTTTATGTTTTTGGTGTTTGTTAAAAATTTTAGGGGTTTAAAGGGTTTTTTTAGTTTTTAGTGGTTTTTATGGTTTTTATGCATTTTATGGTCTTATGCTTTTAAAGGTTTTTTGGGTTTTTTGGGTTTTTATGGGTTTTTAGGGGTTTAATGTATTTAGGTTTTAGGGGTTCGAAGTAATTTATTGTTTTAAGGTTTTATTATTGTTTTAGGGATTTTATAATATTTTACATTTTTTGGGGATTTTTTGGTATTATTTCAAATTTATATGGGTTTTAGGGCTTCTATAGAATTTGGGTGTTTTAGGGTTTTTGTGGTTTTTAGGGATTTTAGGTTTTTATGGTTGTTTGGGTTTTTATTGTTTTTTTGAGTTTTTTTGGGATCTTAATATTTTTTCGTGTTTTTCATGTTTTTAGGGGTCTAAACTATCTTTTGAGTGTTTAGTGGGTTTTATGGTTTTGAGGGGTTTTTATGGTTTTTATGGGTTTTAGTGTTATTTATGTTTTATGATATTTTAATTGTTTTTAAGTTTTTAAGATTTTAATAGGGGTTTTCAAGGTTTTAGGGGTTTTTATGTTTTTAGGGACTTTATAACTCTTTATGATATTATGGTTTTTTCAAATTTATGGATTTTGAGGGGTTTTACAAGTTTTACACGATTTAAGGGTTTTAGGGGTTTTATAGGTTATTTTAGTTTTTGGGTTTTTTTGAGATTTTTAAGGTTTTTGGGTTTTTATAGATTTTTAACAAAATTGGTGTTATAGGGTATTTAGATTTTTAGTTGGATTTTTGAATTTTATGGGTTTTTAGGATTTATTTACGGTTTTTATGGCTTTTTATTGTTTTCATGGTTATTTAGTTTTTTAGGTTTTTATCATTTTTGCATTTTCAGGGGTTTTATGTGCATTAATGTTTTATTAGCGTTTATTAGGGGTTCTAGGGTTTTTTTGTTTTAATGTATTTTTAGGATTTTATGTTTTTTTAAATATTTTGATGGTGTTTTAGGTTTTTTGGGGTTTTATGGTTTCCTGGGGTTCTTAGGGTTTTCTGAGTTTATTAGGGTGGGTTATGTATTTTTTCTTGTTTTTAGGGTATTAAAGGTTTTTTGTATCGTCTAGTTGTTTTTAGGGTTTTTATTTGGTTTTATGGTTTTTAAGGTGTTTAGGGGTTTTAAGGGTTTTTTGTGGTTTTAGGGTTTTTAGGGTTTTTAGGGTTTTATGGGTTTTAAGTGTTTTTTGGTTTCTAAGTGTTTCATAGGGGTTTTCATTATTTTAGAGTGTTTTATGTTTTTTTGTAATTTTATGGATATTTAGGATTATTATGGTTTTATAGTTTTTAGGGATATTGAGGTGTTTTTAGGTTTTTATGTGTTTTATGGTTTTTTAGGGTTTTAGGTTTTTTCATTTTTTAAGGGTTTTTATGGTTTTTTTAAAACATATATATGGGTTAAAAAAGTTCTTAGATATTTAGTAGATTTTGATTGTTTTTATGGGTTTTTGTGATTTTTAAAAATTTTAGGGTTTTTTTAGTTTTTAGTGTTTTTTTGTTTTTAGAGTTTTTACTGTTTTTTATGTTTTAGGGTTTTAAAGTGTTTTTAAATTTTATGGTTTACTTGGGGTATTTCAATGTTTATTTGGTTTTTATGTTTGTAGGTATTTTTGGGGGTTTTATGATTTTTTATGGCTTTAGGTATTTTGTGGGGATTTCGGTGTTTTATGGTTTTAGTTTTTTTGGGGTGTTTTAGGGTTTTTTTGGGTTTTTGGATTTTTAATGCTTTCAGATTTTTTTTAATGTTTTAGAGATTTTTAGGTATTTTTACTTTTTTAGTGGGGTTTTATAGTTTTTATGGGGTTTTATAATTTTTATGTTTTTGAGGTGTTTTATGTTTTAAGGGTTTTAAGGTGTTTTAATGTGTTTTTTGGAATTTTTATCATTTTTACATATTTTATCTGTGTATATGATATTAAGGTTTTTTTGGGTTTTTTGGGGTTTTTAGGTTTTTTATGATTCTAGAGATTTGTTTGTCTTTCTAGTATTTTTATTTTATTTAGGATTTTCAGGGATTTTTGGGGGGTTTAGGTTTTATTATGGATTTTAAGATTTTTATTTTGATTTTTTTAGTTTTTTTTTTCAGAGTCTTTAATCTTTTTAAATCATTACCTTTTTAGGGGTTTTAGAGTTTTTAGTGGGTTTTTTGAGGTTTTATGTGGTGTTAGGGTTTTTAAGGTTTTTTTGGGGGGTTTTGGTTTTTATGGTATTTTAGGGTTTTAACACATTTTAGGTTTTTACGGGGTGTTAAGTTTTAATAGGTTTTTAATGGTTTCTTCAAGATTTTTATGGTTTTAAGTGTTTTTAGGTTTTTTTATTTTAGGGAGTTTTCAGGATTTTTATGTGTTTATAGTTTTTAGATATTTTGATGGGAATTAGTGTTTTTAGGGTTCTTATGGTATTTTATATTTTTAGCATTCATTTTTTGTGTATTGTTGGTTTTAAGGCTTTTAGAGTTTTTTTCCAATTTTTAGGGTTTTAAAGGGTTTTTAGGATTTTCTATTTTTTTTATTATTTTAGTTGTTTAAGGTTTTTTAGGTTTTTAAGGTTATTCTAGGGTTTTCCAAGGTATTTAGCGTTTTTTATATTTTTCTAAATTTTTAGTGGTCTTAGGGGATTTTTGGGTTTTAAGGGGTTTTCCTGATTTTTTAGGGTAGTCATGTTTTTGTTTTAAAATTAACATTTTATGGGTTTGAATGGTTTTTATAGTTTTTAGTTTGTTTTTATGGAATTTATGTCTTTTATGGTTTTATTGTGTTTAGTGGTTTTTATGATTTTTTAGGTTTAAAGGTTTTTTATGGTTTTAGAATTTTTCAGGGTTTTTAGTGGTTTTAGACTTCTTGGTTTTCCTAAGGGGTTTCATTGTTTTTAGCGTTTTTTATATTTTTATAGGATTTATTTTCATTTATATGGGTTTTTAGGGATTATGAGGATTTTTATATTTTTAGTTCTGAGAGGGTTTTATGGTTTTTTTATAGTAGGGATTTTTGAGTTTCTATGGGTTTTATTATTTTTTATAGCTTTTAATGTTTTTAGGGGTTAAAGGGTTTTTATCATTTTTTATGATTTAGAGGGTTTTTATTTTTTTATGTTTTTTAAGATTTCAAGGGGTTTTTATTTATTTTAGGGAGTTTAGCAGTTTTTATGGTTTTAGTGTTCATACTCTTTTAGGGGTTTCAAGTGTTTGTAGATTTTTATGGTTTTCTTAAATATTTTTTTTAGGTTTTTAGGGGGTTTTATGTTTTTGGGGATATTAGTAATTTTTTAGGATCTTATGGTTTTTAATGTTTTTATGGATTTTCTGGGGTTTTGGTGTTTTGGTGTTTTTTGTTTTTTGTTTTTAGGGGTTTATTTGGGTTTTTAGTTGTTTTTATATTTTTTATAGTTTTTTAACATTTTTAGGTGTCTAAATGAGTTTTATATATTTTTTGGTTTTTTATTGTCTTACAGGTTGTGGGGTTTTGCAGGTTTTTATAGGGCTCTATGGTTTTAGGTTTTTAGGATTATTCAGGGATTTTAGCAATTTTTATGTTTTCTAAGGGCTTTAAGTGTAGTAATATTTCAATTTGTTTCTTTTGGGTTTTCAGCATCTTTATGGATTTTTAAAATTTTATGGAATTTTATGTATTTTTAGGATTTTTATTGGATTTTAGGGTTTTTATAGATTTTAAGGTTTTACTGTTTTATTAAGTGTTTTTAGGGGTTTAGGGTTCTTTTTCATTTTATGGTTTTTGTGAGCTTGTTAGTTCTTTTAAAAGATTTTTATGTTTTTATGGGTTTAGGCATTCACAAGGGTTTTCGAGTTTTTGGTAGGTTTTTAGGGGTTTTAGGGGTTTTTTTAAGGTTTTATGTATTTTTAGGGTTTTTGTGTTTTTTGTGGCTTCTAGGAGTTTTAGGGTCTTTTTAGGGGTTTATGGTTTTATGTGTTTTTATGTTTTTATGGGTTTAATGTGTTTTCCTATTTCAAAGGCTTTGATATATTTTTTAGGGTTGTAGGGGATTTTATGTTTTTAGTTAATTTTATGGATTTTTACTTTATTATGGTTTTTTGGGTTTTTATTGTTCATGAGTGTTTTTTGTGTTTGTATAGTTTTTTGGGTTTAAGGGGTTTTTTCAATTTTTTAGCGGTTTTATGTTTTTGAGTGTTTTTGTTATTTTTTTGTGAATAAAGGGGATTTAGAGTCTTTAGTGTATTTTTTGGGTTTAAAGGATTTTAAGTGGTTTATAGGTTTTTAGGGTTTAGGGATGTTTTTATATTTTTAGGGTTTTACCCATTTTAGGGTTTTGAGACGTTTTGGGGTTTTAGGTTTTTATGGTTTTCAAGATTTTTGAATTTTTTGAGAATTTTAGGGGTTTTATGATTTTAAGGGTCTAGAGACAGTTTGGGTTTTCTAGGTTTTTGGCATTTTTATGTTTTAGGGGTTTTATGTGTTTCTAGGAATTTAAGGTTTTCTTAGGTTTTTCAGGCTGTGAGTTATTTTTCTCTTTTAGGGATTATTAGATAATTACTTATTATTTTTGTTGTTTTTAGGGTTTTTAGGGATTTTGAGGGGTTTTAGGGTTTTATGGATTTTAGGGTTTTATGGATTTTTATTATTTTTAGGTTTTTCTTCAATTTTATGGGTTTTTAAGGTTTTCATAGTGTTTTAATGTTTGAAGGGTTGAAATGGTATTTAGGTTTTTTAGTGTTTTTAGTGGTTTTGTATGGGTCTTATGTCTCTTTACATTATTTTATGATTTTTAGGGGTTTTTGTGGATTTTTTGGGTTTTGTGGTTTTTTAGGGTTTTTAGGGTTTTATCCTTTTTATGTTTTTATGGGATTTAAATGTTTTTAGGTTTTTAAGGATTTAATAGGATAGTCAGGTGTTTTAGGTATTGTTAGATTTTTTTTATTCTTAGGTTTTTTTTAGGATTTTTATAGGGTGTTAGGGGTTTTAGAGATTTTTAGGGATTTTATGGATTTTATTGTTTTTTTAGGTTAGTATAATTTTTAGGTTTTTTTGGTTTTTTTGGGGTTTATGTTTTTCTAGGTCTTCTAAGGGGTGTTCATGGTATTTAGGGGTTTATATATATTTTTTTTCAGATGTTAGGGATTTTTAAAGATTTTTTATGGACTTTTAGGGTTTTTATTACTTATTAGGATTTTTTTTGGGTTTTATGGGTTTCTAAATTTTTATAGATTTTTTGAGTTCTTTTGGGGGTTTATGATTTTTAAGTGTCTTTTAAACATTCTTAGGGGTTTAAATGGGTTTTAGTGTTTTTTCTGAGTTTTAGGGTATTATTTATTTTTTATGGTTTTATTTTTTTATAGTTATTATGGGGTTTTAAGGATTTTAGTGTGTCGTAGGGTTTTTAAAATTTTTATGGGTTTTAGGGTTTTTAGATTTTTTTATATTTTTAAGGTTTTAAAATTGAATTTTAGGGCTTTACATTTTTTTTGTGATTTTAGGGCTATATTTCCTTTTTTGGGGGTTTAAGGGACATTTAGAGTTCTTAGGATTTTTTGTGTATTTAGGGTTTTTAACTATTTTAGGTTTTTAAGGGTTTTAAGTGTTTTTAATTTTTATGGTTTTCTTAGGGTTTTTCTAGTTCTTTTCATTATTAGGGATTTTTATGGATTTTTTTATGGTTTTACGGTTTTTAGGGTTTTTAGTTATTTTGAGAGTTTTATGGGGATTTTCAGGTTTGTAGGGGTTTTATGGGTTTTTGGTGTTTTGGGTTTATTTATTTCTTTTTTGGATTTTTTTTGGTTTTGAAGGGGTTTTAACATTTATATGGGTTTAGGGGATTTATTACAATTTTTAGTGTGGTTTTTGGGGTTTTAGGGTTTTTAGGGTTTCAGATGTTTTATGGGTTTTAGGGCTTTTAGGGGTTTTTATGTGTTTTTAAGATTTTAAGATTTTCTTAGGGGTTTTCAAGTTTTTTCAGTGATTTTATTTTTCAGGGATTTATTTGGGTTGTTTAGGATTTTTATGGTCCTTAGTGTTTTTAGGGATTTTTAGGGATTTTTGGGTTTTATGTATTTTTGGATTTTTTGGGTTTTTTATTGAGTTTTTAGGGTTTTTTTAGAATTTATAGAGTTTATTAAACATTTTTAGGGGTTTAAATTGGTTTTATTGTTTTTTTGTGATTTTTTGGGGTTTTATGAGTTTTAGGGTTTATATGATTTTTAGGGGTGTTATAAGGTTTACGGGGTTTAAAGGTGTTTTAAGCTTTTTACCATATTTAGGTTTCTAGTGGATTTGTTTTTTTTTTACGTTATTAATATTTTCTTACATTTTTTCAGGTTTTTACTGTTTTTTATGATTTCATTTATTTTTATGTTTTTTAATTTTATGGGTTTTAGAGTTTTTAGGGTGTTTTAGGGTGTTTTATGGTTTTTGGGGATTTTATTAGTTTAAGTGGGTTTTTGGGCATTTAAAACTTTTATTTTTTTGGGTTTTAAGTGTTTCATGGTTTTTTTGGTTTCTATAGGGATTTTTAGTGTTTTTTACATTTTTAGGGATTTTTTATGATTTTGGGGTTTTTTTGTTTTTAGTGCTTTTAGGGGTTTTTACGGTTGTTTTTTTTGTTTTTTTTTGGTTTTCAGATTTTTTTGAATAATTTAGGGTTTTCAGGTTTTTAATAGTTTTTAATCGTTTTAGGGGTTTAAAGGGTTTATGCATTTTTTTGGTTTTTTTAGTTTCTAGATGTTTTTAAGGGTTTCATGGTTTTTATGGTTTTCATGGTTTTTAATTGTATGGTTTTTTATTGTTTGTTTTTGCGTTTTAAGTGTTTTTGCTTTTTATTATTGGGTTTCACAATCTTTAGTTTATTTTATGTTTTTAGTGATTTTTAGGGGTTTTCTAGGATTTCTATCCTTTTAGGGTATTTTAGGTATTTTGATTGTTTTTAGGTTTTTTTATTTTTAGGGATTTTATGATTTTATGGTTTTTTTTATTTTTTAGGGGGTTTTAGGTTTTTAGGGTTTCTAAATTTTTTAGTGGTTTAAATGGTTTTTTGGATTTCTAGTGGGTTTAAGGGTTTTTGTGTGTTATTAGCGTATTATGGTTTTTAGGGGCATTAGAATTTTTAGGGTTTTATGGAATTTTATGGTTTTTATGTGTTTTATCCTTTTTAGTTTTTAGGGGTTTTGTATATTTTTAGGTTTTTAAGGTTTTCGTAGGGTTTTCAGGGTTTTTATGGTTTTTTACATTTTTAGGGACTTGCGGGATTTTTTAGGATTTTTGGGTTTTCAGTGTTTTTAAGTAATTTGATATATTTTAAGGTTT
The DNA here is from genome assembly GCA_963277665.1 of Viscum album. Taxonomy (NCBI): domain Eukaryota; kingdom Viridiplantae; phylum Streptophyta; class Magnoliopsida; order Santalales; family Viscaceae; genus Viscum; species Viscum album. The sequence continues at coordinate 1,961,550,849 of OY728127.1, forward strand.
TAAGTGTTTTATAGTTTTTTGGGGTTTTTAGGATTTTTATGAGTTTTATGGGTTTTGAGGTTTTTTTTGTGTTTTCTTGGTTTTTAGAAGTTTAAAGGTATTTTAGAGTTTTTAATTGTTTTTTGGGTTTTAGAGGTTTTATGGTTTTAAGGGTTTTTAGGATTTTTATAATTTTTAGGGTGTTTTATGGTTTTTTTTGGGTTTTTATAATTTTATATTTTTTAGGTGTTTTAAGTGTTTTAGGTTTTAAAGGTTTCATTTTTCAGCGTTTTTAGCTTTTTTTGGATTTTAGGGATTTTTGTGAATTTTTTATGTTTTTTATATTTTATTTTTATTTTTGTGAATTTTATATATTTTTAGGGTGGGCGGTTTAACATTTTTAGGGGATTATGATTATTTAGAGTTTGAAAACATTTTTTGGGGTTTAAATGGTTTTTATAGTTTTTTGTGATCTTTTGGATTTTATGACTTTTTATATTTTTGTGGTTTTATGTTTATTAGGGGTTTTAGTGGGATTTAGGGGGGTTTTATGGTTCTAAACGTTTTTAACTTTTTAAGGGTTTAAGTGTTTTTTGGTTTTTTATGATTTTTTAGGGTATTCAAGGTTTATGTTTTTTTTCATTTTTGGTATTTTAGGTTGTTTTTGGATTTTATGGTTTATTAGGTTTTTAGGAATTTGGAGGGTTTTATGGATTTTTAGGGTTTTAGGTTTCTTTTTGAGTTTTTAGTGGTTTTAATTTTTTTTATAGTTTTAATGTTTGTGGTGCTTGAAATTATTTTTAGTGTTTTTATAGGTTTTTAGGATTTGCAGCGTTTTTTAGGTTTTTAGGGGTTTGAAGTTTTTTAGGGTATTAAGGTTTTCGTATGATTTTTTAGGGTTCATAAGGTTTTTTACATTTTTGTCGATTTTTAACTGTTTTTAGTATTTTTTATTTTTTTCAGGGTTTTAGTGGTTTTGAGGGGTTTTGGTGTTTTTAGGGGGGTTTAGGTTTTTTGGTTTTTATTGGGTTTTTAGGGGTTTCTTGAGTTTTTTAGGGTTTTCATTATTTTTTAGAGTTTTTTGATATTTTTTTGGGGTTTAAAGCGTTTTTAGAATTTTAAGTTTGTTTTTAGGGTTTTTTAGTTTTTTAGTGTTTTTAGTTTCTTTTAGGGTTTTTGGGTTTTGCGGCCTTTCATGGATGTTAACTCTTTTTTTTTAGTTTTTAGTGGTTTTATGTGTTTGTAGATTTTTAAAATTTTATTAGGGTTTTTAGGATATTTTTCTTTTTGGGATTTTATAGAATTTAATGATTTTTTTGGGATTTTTAGTGGTTTATAGTTTTTTGGGGGGTTTATGTTTTTTTAGATTTTAAGGGTTTTTTACTTTTTTAGAGATTCTTAATGTTTTTATGGGTTTAAATCGTTTTTGAGTTTATTTATTTATTTTTTGTAGTTCTATGAGGTTTTATGGTTTTTAATGGTTTTTAGGGGTTTTTATGGGTTTTAGAAGTTTAAGTGTCATTTAGGGGTTTTAACGTTTTTTTTATTTTACGGGTCTTTAGTGTTTTTATATTATTAATGTTTTCACAGTTTTCTTAGGTATTTTGAGGTTTTTAGTGATTTTTTTGGATTTTGAGGAATTTTTTAGGTTTTAATATAATTAGAGTTTTGATGGTTTTCAGTTTTTAGGGGGTTTATGTTTTTTAGTGTTTTGGACATTTGTTTCTCGATTTTTAGGGGTTTTAAGTGTTATAGGTGTTTATGTTTTCATTGTGGGTTTTATTATTTCTTATATTTTTGGGGTTTTTACGGATTTTTTATAAATTTTATGGTTTGTGGGTATTTTGATTTTTTTTCATAGGTTTTAGGGTTTTATGGGGTTTACTGGTTTATTGATTTTAAAGGTTTTAGTGTTTTTAGAGGTTTTGTCATTTTTTTATGTTTTTATGGGTTTTATTTGTTTCTGGGGTTTTATGAATTTATTAGTATTTTCAGCATTTTCTGTTTTTATGTTTTAGGTATTTTCATGGATTTTTAAGGATTCTTATGGGTTTAGGTTTTTTAGGGATTTTGGGATTTTTAGGGTTTTTGTGGTTTTTTTGGGATTTTTGGGTTTTTTTTGAGTTTTTAGGGTTTTATTGGTATTTATTGTTTTGAGGTGTTGAATGAGATTTAGATTTTTTAGTTTTTTAGTTATATGGGGTATTATGTTTATTAGGGGTTTTATAATTTTTTTATGTGTTTAAAGGGTTTTTAGAGTTTTTGGTGGTTTTGGGGTTTTTATGGTTTTTTGGGGGTTTAATGGATTTTATTGTTATTAGGTTTTTTTTGTTTTCTAGTGTTTTAGAGTTATTTTACTTTTATAGGGGCTTTACATGTTTTTAGGATTTTAAAGTTTTCTTTGGCGTTTTTTTGGGGTTTTAGGGTTTTTTTAATTTTTAGGGTTTTTTTGGATTTTTTGATTTTTCTGGGTTTTGAGTGCTTATAGTATTTTGATTTTTTTGGGTATTTAGGATTTTATAGTTTTAATGATTTTTTTGTTTTTTATGGGGTTTTTATGTTTTAATGGTTTAAATGGGTTTTTGATGTTTTTTTATGTTTTTAGGGGATTAAAGTGTTTATAGAGTTTTTAGTGGGTTTAGGGGTTTTATGTGTTTTTTAGGTTTTATGGTTTTATGGGGTGTTATTTTTTATATGGTTTTTATGGTTTTTGAATTTTTAGGGTTTTTAGGGGTTTTAATGATTTTTAGGTTTTTAAGGTTTTCTTTGGGTTTTTTAGGGTTTTTAAATTTTTTAGGGATTTTATAAATTTTTTTGAATTTTTAGGGATATGTTTGATTTTGAGGGTTTTGGGGGATTTCTAGGGTTTTTATAATATTTTTGGAATTTTAGGGGTTTTTTAGTTTTTTTGTGGTTTAATTTTTTTTAGATATTTTTAATGTTTTTAGGTGTTAAAATGGTTTTTTTTCAATTTTTAGTGTTTTATAGGAGTTTTAAGCGGTTGTAGGGTTTTTAAAGCTTTTTAGAGTTTTTTATGTTTTTAGTGTACTTTATAGTTTGTATTGTTTATAGGTTTTAGGGGTTCTATGTTTCTTAATCTTTTTAAGGTTTTTAGGGGTTTTTATGGGTATTATGGGTTTTTATATTACTATGGATTTTTAGTTATTTTGAGTAATTTTATGGTTTAATTGTTTATTGGCATTTGAGGGGTTTTAGGGATTTTTAGTGTTTTAGGGATTTTTGGGGTTTTATGGTTTTATTTGAGTTCTAAGGGAATTAAAGGTTTTTAATAGTTTGTATCATTTTTAGGGGTTTAAAGGGATTATGGCGTTTTTAGATGGTTCTTAGTGTTGTATCTGTTTTTATTATTTTTAAGGTCTTTATTGGTTTTCATGGTTTTTAGGATTTTTATGATTATTTTGGTAAGGAAGATGTGAGGGTCAGGCTATTCCCAACCACAAAAAATTTATTGGAAAAAAGATGCAACAAACAAGGGAGGTTAGGGGTCAAACGACCCACACCCAGAAAACCCTTTACAATGCCAACCCCCAAAAAAACCCCAAAAGAAAAAAACCAAAAATACACACAAAGCAGAAAAATAGCAAAGTCTCCAACATCACCTCTCATCCCATCAAAAACTAGTATCCAGTAACACCAAACCATATGCAACAACTTCATCAACCTAGCTTTAGCACCACAAAGTCACAAACCCCAACCTCCATCATCCCCAAGCAAAACACCATCACAACATTCACCACCATGAAACATCATCTTCTAGAAATCAATGACCAGCAACCAGCAGTGACAACCATAACAAACACACACCATAACAAAATACCAACAACATTTGAAAAAAAATTGTAAGAAACCATATGAAATGGAATGCAGGGACTCCACCCTCTAGGCTATTGGGAAAAATACCAAGCAGATCGGAGCACACCAGAACTTCCGTCGAGTCGGGAAGAAGCCGAGCTGGGAATTCGTGGCCGGAAGCACCCTATCATACACTATGAAAACCATAGCCAAAACCAAATCCCTAATTCCAAGAGGACCAAGCCGCATCCTACAACAATCAACCCGGAGGCATTGGCTAGAACTCGGAGGCCTCAACGAGATCCCGAGGATAGGGGAACACCATATCGAACACCAAGAACACCAAGCCCAACACCAAGCTCTCACAGCCACAAAAGCTCCCAGATTTAGAAAGGAAGACACTGATTTGTCATCCCAGATCCAGACCACACATAATCGATGTAAGTTGAAACCAGATAGGGATCCCGAAGCCAGGAGAGTCGAAGTAACCTCTACATGAACCGGAGCCAACAACCAGTGATCCGAAGTCGATACCAGATCTTAATGTCACATTGAATGACAAGGCCACCACCAGATAAAAAACGATGCCAAGGCACTTGTGAACTACCTCCATCGACTCCAATCCAAGCCGGAGCCACAGTCCCTGAGGCAAGACCATGATAGAGGGTGAAAGAAGAAGAGGATCTGATAGGGAACCCTAGATATGCGATAGGAGGAGAAGATTCGCTACTCTTAGGCCTTCCTTATGATTACTTAGGGTTTTTATTTTTTTTTTTACGTTTTTTACGTTTTTAGTGGTTTAAGTGTTTTTAGTTTCTTAATGTATTCCTTATGGTTTTCAGTTTTTTTTTATTTTTTGATTTTTTTAATTCTTTTTTATGTTTTGAGGGGTTTTAGTGTTTTTATGGATTTCGAGGTGCTTTGGGGTTTTTGAGGTTTTTTTGTTTTTTGGGGTTTTGTTTTTGAGTTTTTAGGTTTTTTAGTATTTTTTAGAGATTTTTAATTTTTTTGGGGTTTTAATGGTTTTTATAGTTTTTAGTGTTTTTATGGGTTTTTAGGGTTTTTTATGGTTTTAAGGGGTTTTATGGGTTGTTGTGTTTTTTGGGGGGTTTTATTGTTTTTTATTGTTTTTTTTTTGTTTTTTGGTAATTGATGGTTTTTATGTGTTTATAGGTTTTTATATTATTCAGGGTTTTTTATATTTTTAGTGACTTTTATGGGTTATTTGGATATTTAGGTTTTTAAGGGTTTTAAAGATTTTTGGGAATTTTTGGGTTTTTAGGGGATTTAAGGGTTTTTTGGTTTTTTGGGGGTTAGAGGTTTTTAACGTTTTAGGGTTTTAGGGGGTTTAGGTTTCCTTGGGGGGGAGGTTAAGGTTTTTAATATTTTTAGGGGTTTTAGGGTTTTTATGATTTTTTATATTTGTATGGTTTTCTTAAGGGGTTTTAGGGTTTTCAAAGGTTTTTATGTTTGTAGTGATATTTAGGGTGTTTTAGATTTTTTATTTTTTAGGATTTTTAATTATTTTGAAAGTTTTTATAGTTTTTAGTTTTTTTTGAGTTTTTATTTTTTTCTTGATTTTTAGGTTATTTTAAATTTTTATGGTTCTAACGGTGTTTTATATTTTTTTATGTATTTATAATTTTAAAGGGTTTTCATGTTTTTAATGTGTTTTTAGGGTTTTTAGGGTTTCTAGGGTTTTATCCATTTTTAGTGTATTAGGGTTTTAAATGATTTTTGGTATTTAAGGTTTTTTCCTAGTTTTTTTATTTTTCTATATTTTTATGGATTTTTATGGTTTTTAAGGGTTTTATGTTTTCTTGGGTTTTTCGAATTTTGATGGGTTCTAGGGTGTTTAGGGATTTTTGGTTAATGGGTTTTTTCGAAGTTTTTATGGATTTTATAGTGTTATATTTTTTAACGTTTTAAGGGTTTGAATGTTTTCTTGAAGTTTTTAGTAGGTTTTTTGAGGGTTTTATGGGCGTTTAAGGTTTTATTATAGTTTTATGGGGTTTTATGGGTTTTAGGGTTTAATTGTTTTAGGGGTTTTAGAGCGTTTTTAGGTTTTTTTTTGTTTTAAGTGTTTTTCTTTTTCTAAGGATTCCATGGGGTTTTCAGGGTTTCTATGGGTTTTTTATTTTTATGGATTTCTATGTATTTTTTTTTATTTTTATGCTTTTAGTATTTTTAGGGATTTTGATGTATTTTTGTTGTTTTAGGGTTTTTTTGGGTTTTATGTTTTTTTGACATTCTTATGGGGTTTAAGGTTTTTAGTGTTTTTAATGTTTTTAACAGTTTAAAGGGTTTTTAGTGTTTTTAGTGGGTTTCAGGAATTTTAGTGTTTTTAGGTTTGTAGGGGTTTATAATTCTATGGGTTTTTTGAGGTTTTTAGGGGTTTTTAAGGATATAATTATTCTTTATATATTAAGGGGTTTAAATGATTTTATAGGATTTTTATTGTTTTAGGGATTTATGTGGTTTTTAGGGTTTTAGGTTTTTTAGTGTTTTTAGTTTTTTATATTTTTTAGGATTTTTAATGGTGTGCAGTGTTTTTTGGGTATCAAGGTTTTCTTAGTGCTTTTTAAGGGGCTTTTACGTATTTCAGGATATTTGGGATCTTTTATAATGTTCTGGTTTCTATGTGTTTTATGTGTTTTTATGGGTATTAGGGTGTTTTTGAGTTTTTTTTAGTTATTAAAATTTTTAGTTTATTGAAGGGTTTTAATATTTTTAGGGTTTTTTTGTGTTTTTAAGGGGTCTTAGGGGTTTTTTATGTCTTTTAGGTAATTTATTGTTTTTAAAGTTTTGATGTTTTTTTGGTTATTAATGTTTTTAGAGTTTTTTGGGTTTTTATGGGATTATGTTTTTTTTGGGTTTTAAGGTTTTCATATTAATTTTAAAGGTTTTATAGTTTTTTACTTTTGGAGAGATTTTAGGGATTTTTAGGTTTTTATGGATTTTAGGGGTTTTAGGGATTCTAATGGTTTTCGGGTATTTAGGGTATTTGGGGGGTTTTTTATTTTTTTAGGCTTTTAGGTGTTTTTTGGGATTTAATGGGGGTTTTAGAGTTTTTATGGTTTTTATAGTTTTTTTAGTTTGTTAATTTTTTAGGGGTTTAAAGGGTATATATTGTTTTAGTAGTTTGTTGGGTTTTTATTGTTTTTATGGGGTTTTTATTGTTTTTAGTGGGGTTTATGGTCTGAGTGTGTTTTTTGGGTTTTATAGTATTTTTATTGTTTTCTAATGTTTTTATCTTTTTTATTATTTTTGGTGTTTTATGTGTATTACAGTTTTTATGGTTTTCTTATGTTTTTTAAAGTGTCTAAGGAGTTTTACATTACTAGGGATTTTTAAGGTTTTTTTATAGTTTTTAGGGGTTTTATGAATTTTTAGGGTTGTTTTGGTTTTTTAGGGTTTTAGTTTTTAGGGTTTTCATGGTTTTATGGGTTCTAGGGGTTTTTTGAGTTTTATGCATTTTAGGGTTTTTTATAGTTTTTTAAATTTTGATGGAATTAAAACGGTTTATATAGTTTTTAGTTTTTTATGGGGTTTTAGGGTTTTTATGGGTTTTATGGGTTTTATGGTTTTTATGGGGTTTTAGGGACTTTTAGGCTTTTATTATTTTTATCTTTTTAGGGGTTTTAAGAGTTTTTATGATTTTAAGGGTTTCATAAGGTTTTTCCAGTTTTTAGGGTTTTCACATTTTTAGGGATCTTTAGTGATTTTTAGGATTTTATGGGTTGTTAGTGTTTTAATAAATTTTTTTAGGTTTTTAGTGTTTTTAGTATTTTAGGGTTTTTAGAATTTTTAGCATGTTTATGTTTTTAGGGGTTTTAAGTGTTTTTAGGTTTTTAAGGATTTTTTATGGATTTTCAAGGTTTTTATGATTTTTTATGTTTTTAGGATTTTTTTGGGTTTTTAGGTTTATTATTATTTGTTAGTTTTTTGGGGTATTTTTATATTTATCAGGTGGTTTTCGTATTTTTATGAATTTGTTGGGGTTTAAGAGTATTTTTGTAAGTATTTTGTTTTTTTATTATTTTTGTAGTTTTTCATTATTTTTAGGGTTGTAAATGTGTTTTAGAGTTTTCTGCATTGTTTTAGGATTTTTATTGGTTTTAGAATTTTTACGGTATTGGTGGTTTTTATGGTTTTTATGGTTTTAAGGGTTTTTATTGTTTTTGAGGTTTTTAGGGGATTAATTTTTTTTTTAGTTTTTTAAGGTTTCATAGCGGGGTTTTTGTATTTTTACTAGTTTTATGATATTTAGGGGTCTTTTTAGTTTTTAGGGTCTTTTATGGTTTTAGAGGTTTTATCATTTTTAGGGGTATTAAGTGTTCTTATGTTTTCATGTTTTTCTTCTTGTTTTTAGGGGTTTAGGGGTTTTTAATTTTTTTCATGGAAATTTATGACTTTTTTAGGATTTTAATGGGGTTTAGTGGTTTTTTATGGTTTTTTTGGGGTTTTAGGGTTTTTCTCATTTTTAGGGGTTTTAAGGGTTTTAATGTTTTATCATTTTAAGTGGATTAATGGGTTTTTAAGATTTTTCATTTTTTAATGTTTTTTATGGTTTTTATGGGGTTTTTTTGGATTTATTTATTTTTAATGGTTTTTGGGGTTTTAGATTTTTAGGGGTATTAGTTTTTTTGGTTTTTAGGGGTTTAAAGTGTTTTATGGTTTCTTAGATTTTTGTAGGGGTTTTTAGTGTTTAAGGGTTACTATTGTTTTAGGGATTTTTTTTATTCTTATGGTTTTTATATATTTTGGGGTTTTAGGGTTTTTTTAGATTTTTAAGTGTTTTATTTTTTTGGGGGTTCACTGTTTTTTTAGTTTTTATGTTTTTTATGGTTTTTAATGTTCTTGAACGTTTATAGGGGGTTTAATACATTTCTAAAAAATATAGTTTTTTTATAATTTTTATGGTTTTTAGAGGTTTTATTGTTGTTTGGGTTTTTATTGTTTTTCAGGGTTTAAGTGCTCTGAGGTTTTTATGTTTTCTTAGGGTTTGAAGTGTTTCTAATTCATTTAGGTTTTCATACGTGGTTTTATATATTTTTGGGTTTTTATGTATTAATGTATTTTTGGGAGTTTTTTTTAGTTTTTTTGGATTTTAAAGGTTTTGAGGGTTTTTTATGTTTTTGGGTTTTCTCGTTTTTAGTGATTTTGGGGTTTAAGGTTTTTTAGGTTTTAAGGTTTTCCTATGGTTTTGGGTGGTTTTAGGGGGTTTTATACATTTTGGAATTTTATGGATTTTTATGATTTTTATGATTTTTAAATTTTAAGGGATTTTTATTGGTTTAGGGTTTCTATGGTTTTTACGGGGTTTGTGGATATTTGGGATATAGGTTTTTTTATTTTTTTGTGGTTTTTGGGGTTTCTAGAGATTTTAGTGAAATTTAGGGTTTTACGGTTTTTAGGGTTTTTAAAAAAAATTATGTGTTTTTAGGGTTTTATTATCTTTAGGGATTTTAGCCTTAATATGTTTTAAGGGTTTTAAATGTTTTTAGGGTTTTATGGGTTTCATAGGGGGTTTTTTGGTTTTTAGGGTTTTTTATCTTTTAGGTATTTTTTGAGTTAATTTTGTTTTTTATAATTTTTTAGTGTATTTATAGATTTTAGGGGTTTTTCGGGGCAACATGTTTTTTTTTTGTTTTAGGGATTTTTTAGGGTTTTAATGAATTTGTGAGATTTTTAATGTTTTAGAGTTTTAAATTGTTTTTATTAGGTTTTAGGGGTTTTTACAGTTTTTATGGTTTTTATAGATTAAAAATTCTTTAGGGATTTTTATCATTTTTTGGTTTATTGGGGTTTAATGTGTTTTTGGGGTTTTAAGGTTTTATTATATATTTTTAGAGTTTTTAAGGGGGATTTTTATTTTTTGGATATTTTTAGATATTTTAAGGATTTGATTTTGTTTTTTGGGAATTTAGGGAGTTTGAGTGTTTTAGGGTTTGGGGGGGTTTAATTGATTATATAGTTTTTAGTGGGATTTTGAGTTTTATGTCTTTTTAGGGGGTTTAAAGTTTTTTTGGGTTTTAATTTTTAAATAGATATTTGGGATTTCCTTTTTTTTAGGTTTATTAGATTTTTTAGAGTATTTAGGTTTATAGTTTTTTCTTAGAGTTTTTAGGGTTTTATTGTTTTTTATGTTTTTAGGGTTTTTTTGGAATTTTTATGGTTTTATAGGGGTTTAATGGATTTTTAAGAGTTTTAGGGTTTTTTATCCTTTTTAGTTTTTGGGGGGTTTAAGTGTTTTAGGTTTTAAGGTTTTATTTGTTTTTTAGGGTTTTGAGCATTTTTTAATGTTTTTAGGGGTTTTATGTGATTTTTATGATTTTTATAGATTTTTATAGTTTTATGGATTTTTGGGTTATAGGTATTTTTAAGTTGATGTGTTTTTTTTCAGTTTAAGGTTTTTTAATTATATGGGGTTTAATGTTTTTAGTTATTTCTAACGATTTTAGGGGTTTAAAGGGTTTTAAATGTTTTTTGTATTCTTTAGGTTTTTATGTGTTTTTGTTTTACAGTTTTCAGGAATTTTTTTTATTTAGGCGTCACTAGGGTTTTTAGATCTTAGGGTTTTTATGGCTTTTTGATTTTTAGGGATTTTAGGGTTTTAAGTGTTTTTACGATTCATTCATTTTCTTAGAGGTTTTCAGGTTTTTAGGGTTTTTTATGTTTATAGGGATTTTAAGGGATTATTTTGGTTTCTTATGGTTTTAGGGATTTTAAGCATTCTTAGGGTTTTAGAGTTTTTAGGTTTTGAGGTTTTTTATGTTTTTTTAGTTTATTGATGTTTTATTCAGAGTTTTAATGGTTTTTGGAGGTTTTTATGTTATTAGGGTTTTTTAGGATTTATATGGTTTTTAGGGTCTTTGATATTTTGATAATTTTTAGGGTTCAAATGGTTTTAATGGGTTTTTCGGGTTATAGGTTATTTTTAGGTTTTTTGTGGTTTTTATCATTTTTAGGTTTTTGGGGGGTTTATGTGTTTTTACTTTTTTAGGTTTTCATAGGTATTTTAGAGTTTTTTTTCATTTTTATAAATTTTAGGGATTATTAAGCATTTTTATTGTATTCAAGTTTCTAGGGATTTTTAGGGGGTTTAGGGATCACAAGTGTATTAGCTTCTTTTATAGTTTTAAGGGGTTTTAAGAGTTTTTAGGTTTTTTAATTTTTTTTTCAGATTCTTAAAGTTTTCATAAGGTTCTTCAGGGGTTTTTTGGTTTTTTTTATTTTTTGAGATTTGTAGGCTTTTTAGGATTTTTATGGTTTTTGGGTTTTTATGTATTTTGGGGGTTTTCAATTTTTTTATTTAGTTTTTATGGTATTTAGGGTTTTAGGTGTTTTTTATATTTATATGAATATTAAGATTTGTTAGGTTTTTAAGGATTTATTAGGAGTTAATAGGTTTTTTTCATGTTTTTACATTTTTTGGTATTTATAGGGATTTATGGTATTTTATTATTTTTTAGGGTTTCATTGATTTTGAGTATTTTTGGGGTTTTAAGGGTTTTTTTTGGTTTTTGGGTTTTTTTTTGAATTTTTATGGGTTTATCGTTTTTTGTTGTTTTTTAGAGTTTTATAGATTTAGAGGGTTTTAGAGTTTTTAGTGGGGTTTTAGGGATATTATGGGGTTTTAGGGTTTTTTAAGGATTATAGGGGTTTTAATGGTTTTATGTGATTAAGAGGTCTTTATGGGTTTTTAGTATTTTTAGAGTTTTAGGGGTTTTCTTGGTTTTAACTAATTTTAGTGTATATTGGTTTTCTTAGGGGATTTCAGGCGTTTTAGGGGTTTTTACAATTTTATGGATTTTTAAGAACTTTTATGTTTTTATAGTTTTTAAGGGTTTTAGGGATTTAATGGTTTTTAGGGTTATCATGGGTTTTTATAGTTTTTTTTTGTTTTTATGGGTTTATGGGGTTTTATATTTTATAGTTTTCTTAAGGTCTTTTGGGGTTTGGGCAGTTTTTTAAAAAAATTTAGATTTGTAACAATTTTTTTTGGATTTTATGGATTTTAGGGGTTTTAGGGATTTTGTGGGGTTTTTGGGGTTTTTTTTTTGGTTTTTTGGTTTTTATGGGTTTTTTGAGCTTTTTAGGGTTTTGTTTTGTTTTTATAGTTTTTAAATTTTATGGGGTTTAAAAGGGTTTTTAGAGTTTTTAGTGGGTTTTATGGTTTTTATGGTATTTGAAGGTTTTTTATTTTTTTATATATATGTAAGTGTATTAGTATTTTTAGGGGTTTTTAGGCCTTTTGGGTTTTTACTATTTTTATAATTTTTTGGTTTTTATATTTTTATGGGATTTAAGTGTTTTTAGGTTTTTAGTGATTTCTTTTGGTTTTTCATGGTTTTTAGGGTTTTATATATATTTATGGATTTTAGGGATTTTTTTTATATTTATGGTTTTTATTGATTTTGAGGGGTTTTAGGTATTTTTTGGCTTTTTATGGTTATTTTGGGTTTAGGGAATTTTTGGTTCTTATTATTTTAAGGTTTCTTATATTTTTTTAATTATTTTAGCCACTTAAAGGGTTTTTTATAATTTTTAGGGGGGTTTTAGTGTTTAATGGGATTTGGGGGTTTTAAGGTGTTTACAAGTTTTCTATGGTTTTAGGAGATTCATGTCCTTTTAGGGTTTTTAGTGTTTTTATATTTTTAGGGGTTTTATGTGTTTTTAGTTTTTTAATTTTTTCTTAGTTTTTTCATGGTTTTTAGGTTTTTTTTACAATTTTAGGAAATTTAAGGGATTTTTTAGGATTTTTAAGGTCTTAGGGTTTTTAGGAATTTTGATGGATTTATTGTTTTTTAGGCATTTGAGTTTCATTGGGATGTTTTTTGCGTTTTAAGGTTTTTAGGGTTTTTAATCATTTTTATTTTTTAACTATTTTTATCATTTTTATTTTTTTAATTATTAGGAATTTTTAGGTGTATTTTTATGATTTTTTGGGTTGTTAGGTTTTTTAGATATTTGGAGGGTTTTTTTGGTTTTTTGGTTTCTTCTATTTTTTTGGTGTTTTGGGTTTTTTTGGGGGGTTTAAGGTTTCTTATGTTTTTAAAATTCTTAATTGTTTGAATAGTTTTATATTTTTTGGTATTTTTTTAGTTTTTTATAGGGTTTTAGAATATTTATGGGTTTTAGGCATTCTAATAGTTTTTTTGGGTTTTATGGTTTCTGGGGTTTTTAATGGTTTATTTTTTTTATTTTTATGATTTTTAAGTGTTTTATGGTTTTTAATGTTTTCTTATGGGGTTTCTGGGTTTTTATGTTTTTATGGATATTTACTGATATTAGGAATTTATAATTTTTATGTTTTTTATGAATTTTTTCAGATTTTTTTTGGGTTTTTAGGGTTTTTAGCGTTTTTAGAATTATTTAGGTTTTTAGGGGTTTTATGTGTTTTTTATTTTTTATGTTTTTCATAGGTTTTGTAATGGTTTTATGTGTTTTTTACATTTTTAGGGATTTATTGTTATTTTTTAGGTTTTGTATGATTTTTTAGGTTTTTAGGGTAATTGATGGGTTTTAGGGGTTGATGGATTTTTGAGTAATTTTTGATTTTTTTCGGATTTTAATATTTTTTTGAGTTTTTAGATGTTTTTGATTTTTTTGGTGAGGTAATGGGTTTTTAGAGTTTTTAGTGGTTTTATAGGGTTTTATGGGTTTATATGGGTTTGTGTCTTATTTTTGGTTTTATGGTTTTTAGTTTTTTAGGTTTTTAGGGTTTTGAGTGTTCTTTGTGTTTTTACGGTTTTTAGGGGGTTTAATTGTTTTTAGGTTTTTATGGTTTTCTAAGGGGTTTTTTTCTTTTTTACTTTTTTTATGTTCTTATATATTTTAGGGATTTTTTATAATTTTTAAGGGTTTTTTATGTTTTTTTTGAAATTTTGAGTGTTTTTAGGTTATCTTGGAGTTTTTAGGATTTTTCTGTTTGTTTTTTGATTTTTGGGTTTTATTAATTTTTTTGGAGTTTTAAGGTATTTTACCGTTTTTTAAAAAAAAATTGTGTTTTAAAGTATTTTTAGAATTTTAGTGGGGTTTTCAGGTTTTTATGGGTCTTAGGGGTTTTAAGTTTTTTATGGGGTTTTATTGATTTTAGGGTTTTAAGTGTTTTTATGTTTTTATGGTTTTCTTAGGGTATTTTAGTGTATTTATAGTGTTTTATGTTTTGCACGGAATCCGGGGATGACCTCCTGGATGGGAGATTCAAATGTTCCGATTGGTTTCTAACGGGTTTGTTCGTAGAACCAGAAACATCCAATGATTCCACATCCGTTTGGACCTACTTTCCAAAGGTAGGCGCTCATTAGCTTATGGGCTAATGAGGCTTAGGAATTTGCATTGGTCGAGAGGATGGGAGGTCGGACTCATCACACCTTTTTTAGGGGAATTATTGTCTACTCCGGGACTCTCTTTATAGATTTAAGTTATGTTCGTGAATCCTTATTACATTACCAAGTATAAAATGAGCTTTCCTCCCATTTAACAATCAATGATTAAATATGTAAGAAATTTAGAGGATCTTTTATATGTATTCGAGGTTCTTCATCAATAGAGAATCATCTGTATCTATTTAGAGATTCTTGGTCAATGGTATCCTTCAAAACATTTATATAAAAGTATCTTGGTCATTATGATGACCAGGCTGGTTTTAAAGCCACTTAGTGGGGCACTTTAAGTTTATCGTCATTCAGAAGGACAATGAATTACTTCAGAGTTGGGATCGAACCCGTAGATGGGCTACCTACGTATCCTTTGTATTGAAAAAGGAATCAGAACCCACGTAGTTCGAATAAGGGTATGATGTTTATGATTGATGGCTCAAAGCAGGATGTCACAATTACTTTTACACTCTAAGCTCACGTGAGTCATGATCGGTGTGAGAAACAAGAGGTATTAGTAAAATTTAGACAATTGTGCCATGAAAGATGCAATCATAAGAAATGGTTTGGGGATTATGTATGTATGACTGCCAGAGGATTTACTTTTAGGGAGAAAATCCCTGAACAGGGTCCATAAAGGTATATGTGCTTCACGGAGATTTGAATACTCTAATCTTGGGGCTTACTCCTAAGGAGGATGCCCAAGTTAGGAGGGGACTTATGATTGGGTTTTACTCCTGAAAAGAAAACCCAAATCAAGGGTAAATTAGGACTGGTTAAAGAGAAATTAGGGGACTTGGGGCTTATTCCTGAAAAGGAAGCCCAAGATTATAACTGGGTTTTATACTTGAAAAAGGAGACCCAGGTTAGGGATTATGTTTTGGGTCTTATTCCTGAGGAGGATGCCCAAGTTACGGGACTCGGGGCTTATTCCTAAGAAGGATGCCCATATTTGAGATTGGGGCTGACTCATGAGGAGGATGCCCAAGTTAAGGAATTAAGGTTTGGGGCTTACTCCTGAGGAGGATGCCCAAGATTATAATTGGGTTTTATACTTGAAAAAGGAGACCCAGGTTAGGGATTAATGTTTGGGGCTTACTCCTGAGGAGGATGCCCAAGTTAAGGAATTAAGGTTTGGGGCTAACTCCTGAGGAGGATGCCCAAGATTATAACTAGGTTTTATACTTGAAAAAGGAGACCCAAGTTAAGGATTATCTCATCTTAAAGGATGAGGTTGAATGAATGAACTCTCCATATTTAGTGACATAAGGATATTTAAATCACTAGGTTTTGAGAGATATTCCACAGAATTCCTTTCAGATAAGGAAGTCAAATCAAGAAATCATGCCATAAATGGCTTTGTAGAGTGTCTTGAAGATTGAATCTTGAAAAAGAAAGGTGTGATGGCTTAAGAAGAGTAAAATGGGCAAGATGGGCACCCAAAAAGTTAGGGGCGCGCAAGTCTTGAAAGGCGCACAAGTATTGCGGCGGCGCACAAGTATTGGTCGCGCAAGTATACTTGCACGACATGAGGGGTACTTGAGCGATTCTCAAACATCATTAGAATATTTGAGCGACTCTTTATAAATCCCTTTAGAATACTCTTGAGGTTCTTCCACAAAAGGGACGCGCGATTTCTATTGAAGGAATAAGGCGGCGCGCAAGTGTTGATGAGTTTCAACACTTAGGCCTTCCTTCTTCTCTTTAAATCTTCCGTTCTAGGTAAGAAATTACCTTTAGAAGTGTTCCGGATGCTTTGAGAAGAGACTTGGGCGTCGGGAGATTCAATTCAAGTTTCTGGAAAAAGATCCTCTCGAATGGGGGGCCCACAGGGTCTATTTATAGGCAGGAGAAGACCCCAGGCAGTTACCGGGCGGTTATCACTTAGGTCGCGCAAGTCACTTGCGCGACCAAGGGCGTCGCGCAAGTGTACTTGCGCGACAGTGATATAACTTGCGCGGTGCAGTTGCTTTTGATCCTTTGTTCATGCCTTTGTCGATTTTTGATGTTTTCTTTAAAGGTTGAATCACATTGAGCTCAGATATTCCCCTTTTCCGATCTTTAGATTCTGTGACGAAAGGAGCGTCAACAAAAGTCCCCCCTCAGAGTTGGATCCGGAGAGAAATGAGGATTTGACTCTGAGGAAATCGAATCCATCCAAAGGAAAAGGGGCGCGCAGGTCTTCAAGGCATAGAGGGCGGCGCGCAAGTTCTCTCCGCACAGGCCTTGAGCACACTGGGTACGGCACGCAGATAGGCCTCCTGGCCTATAAATACATGGCCTCACCTCCGTACAAGCATCCAGATTTCCGGACTTCATACCTTCTCGAGCTCTCGTCGCGCAGGTTATCTTAGCTGCGCAAGGTGCTCTGTTTTCCAACGTTTTCTTCGATGTCGCGCTATTGTAAAGGTATTTGTACTTGCGTGGTTCACACTTGCATGTCAAAAATTAGCGCGACACATGGATACTTGCGCGCCATGTTTTAGACTTGCGCGCCTTAATGCCTTATCCATTTTTTTCATTTAAGATTTTGTTTATTCATCTTTTCAGCAGATTCAGTGGTTCCCAAGGGAATTGGAACATCTGATGAACTGGCTAGCAAGCGGATTGATGACATGATGAACATTATTGGCCATGATTACTATGATATCTGCAACAACACTCTCTCTGATTTGGTTAAGTACGTGAAGAAATATCATCCTAATTTTCCACAGAGCATCCATCTGCCTTTGTGTGGTCATGGTCATCTGCAAGGAGTCAATGTTCCAAATGCAAACAATTATACACCTGAGATGCAGCTTCACTGCTACTCCTCTATTTCGGTTATGTTGTGCATTAAGAGCAACAACAATGGTGTGAACTTTCAAATTCTTCCTCCATGTCATTTCCTTGCAGATATGAAAATGGAAAACCCATGGGCTGAAATGTTTTCCACTGCCGGTTGGTGGAGAGAAGACAATCATGGTATTAGAGCAATATCTGAAAAGAGTACTCTCTCCAAATGGCTCTTTACTTCCAATGCTCCATTCTCAAATCCATGTATCCATATTCCAAGTCTCTTGGAAAGCAACAGAGTCACTGTTTGATCAGCAGAAAATTTTCTCAAACCGCACTCAAGAACATCCTTTTACAATTTTTCCAAGAAGAGCTAGTATCACTGCATCTCTTATTGTATCCAGTTGAATGAATGAATTCCATGTGGTTGCTGATGAAGCTCGGGATTCCATAAATCAAATGAAGTGTTATGTTGAAAGCCTCTTGTAATTCTTGAAAAAGAGAAGAGACTCCAGTCTGTGGGTGTCCTTCTAACTCTTGTGTATCAATGAAAAACACTTTTGTCTTCAATCATTTGTACTTTTCATTCTTTCATTACCTGCTTCAAATTTACTTAATCCAATGGGCTTAGTAAGCATAGTTTGATTTTTTCTAGGATTATTACAAATAACCCTACAAACTTTGAATCTTTTAATTGCTCAATATTACCTAAATCATACAGAATGTATGTTTAGTGAGCTGGAACTTGACTTTTATTCAGAGTTCCTTTGTCTTTTTGTGGACAGTTTAAAGTCATGCACGCCGGACATAAAGGGGCTAATGTTTAATGTCGAAATAGCTTTGACCAAAATGGATTAAAATTGATTCAATTCCTTGACAATTTATCTGAAAACATATTACCATACTCAAGTATGAGAGAAAATATGTAAACTATGGCGTAAGAATATTTGAATCTGAGGAATGATATGAAAAAGAGCTAAACGGCATTAGAAGAAGTAGTTTCCAAGAATGAAGTTACTATTATTTAACAAAACCCGTGAGGGGGTTGAAATATGCAGGTCCACCTATGGGCATTGGCTGCATGGTCAAATAAATAGTATCTTTCGGCTGACAAGTCTGTTATGTGGACTGTTTATGCAAGGCCACCTATGGGCACATGCTGCATAGTCAGGGGAAAAGAACTCTCAAAAATTTACTTTCCTAGTGCTAAAAGCCAATGAAATTTTATGGAGATTCAAATTTTCTAAATTATAGAGTTTGTTGTATAGAAAGAGGTACTTGAATATGGAGAAAATATTTTCAGACAAGATTATCGATGAATTGGATGAATATCACTCCTACGAAGGTCTGACCCAAATGCATGGAAGAAGAATAAACCATAGACTTGAATACATTCAGATCATGAAAAAGGATATGGGACAAATATGTTAAGGATGGCTATTTTTTGCGGATCCCTATATACTATCGTTTAAGACAAATAAGGAAAAAAGAGGCATTCTTCCCAAGAATGAAGTTACCATCATTTAACAAACCTGTTAGGGGGTTGAATTATGCAGGGCCACCTAAGGGCATTCGTTGCATAGTTAAATAAAATAGTATCTTTTGGCTAACATGTCTGTTATGTGGACTGTTTATGCAAGGCCACCTATGGGCACGTGCTGCATAGTTAGGCAAAAGAATTCTCAGAAGTTTGACATTTTTGTGACTAGAAGTCATGAAAAGAGTTATGAAGATCTGAAAGTATTTAAGGTTAGGATTATAACTCATAAAGATTGGTATTGTCTAATGTATATAGAGATACATAGGTCAATGATAACCATAATCATGTTGTGGCTGGGTCCTGAATTGAAATTTTGGACTTCACAACGTATCTCATAAGAATGAGAATCAAGCCATACGTAGTTATTGAAATGCAGTTTAACTTCATACAGGACGAAAGTATGAGTGATCTTAGTTTAGGGTCATAGAATTCGGACCATAATAATGAATACACAGTGTGTGTTTTCATGAGGAGTTTTCAGCCAAGGGACTGAAAGTGAAATTTGGGGTTAGGCCCAAAAGACTTGGGACTGGATTCGAGGGATACTCGAATGTTCTTACGTATCCCATAGGGATGGGAATCAAGTCCACGTAGTTATAGAACTACCCTTTGTACAAATTTGGTTCGTACATGTGAAGTGTGAAAGGGGACTTTAGTGCAATGATGGTTTAACCTAAGATAAAAAGTTTAGGCATTACCATGTATGCACGTAGTCTTTTGAAAATGAAAACCATGATTGAAAAATCAATGTCAATAATAGTTCTCTCTCAAATGAGGAAATCAAATAATATTGTAGTTTATTGTCGTACCGGAAAAATGTGTTGCATAGTTTAACATCATATAACAAGGACGGAAGTGAATCAATGTAAAGATATTGATTCTAGGTGCGGTTTCACGAATCAACATCATATGAGATGGTGGTGAACCGATGTGAAGAGATTTTTTTCGGGCTTGAACCCTGGGAGGTTTCCTACATACCCAGCCTGGAGGGCAAGGATCAAAGTCTGTGTAGTTCAATTAAAGAATGAATTAATGATCAAGTTGTTCTTGGGGACAATGATCTAATAAGAAATGTTGTTTGTTGGGGCTTATACATGGTTAGTGGCCCAAAGAGAGTGTTACGGTTGAGGTTTTCTCTAAGCTCACGTGAGTCATACTTAGTGTGAGAAACAAGAGGTAACAATAACCTTTACAATGCATAGTTTAATGTCATGTAGGACATAAAAAAGGGACTATGCAGTTTAAAGTCTTTCAATTAGGACTATTGGTGCTGCACAATTTAGTGTCATGTAGCAGGGACAAAATAACAGTTTAATGTCATGTAGGACATATCAAGGACTTTCTGTACAGTTTAGCGTCATGTAGTTAGGACGATGGGGACAATACAGTTTAACGTCATATTGGACGAAAGGGGGATTGTGCAGTTTAATGTCATGCAGTAAGGAAAAAATAACACACCATTTATGTCATGTCGGACGAAAGTGCGAATAGTTTAAGGTCATATGCATGGACCATGAATGGTGCAGTTTAATGTCATGCTGGACCTTTGAGATTATATAGTTTAACGTCTTTCCGGATGTAAGAGACTTTTATACAGTTTAGCGTCATCTAGTTAGGACGTCACAGTTTAACGTCTTGCTGGATGTAAGGGACTTGAAAATAGTTTATGGTTATATGCATGGACCATGGAAGAAGCAGTTTAAGGTCATGCTGGACGATTTAGGGAACTTTTTCACAGTTTAACGTCTTGTGGGAAAAAGTTTCATTTTAAGGTCATACTAGACCATTGATGTATAGTTTAATGTCATATAGCAAGGACGAAATGGTGGTGCACAGTTTAGTGTCATGTTGCGGGGACATCTTCTTTTCTACAGTTTAACGTCATGTTGGACGAAAGTGCGAATAGTTTAACGTCATATGCATGGACCGTGAATGGTGCAGTTTAATGTCATACTGGACTATTAAGTGCTTATGTAGTTTAATGTCTTTCCGGATGTAAGGGACTTTCCTACAGTTTAATGTCATGTTGGACGTTGTTGCAGTTTAAGGTCATACTGGACCATTGCTGTATAGTTTAACGTCATATAGCAAGGAAGAACTGGTGCCGCACAGTTTAGTGTCATGTTGCGAGGACATCTTGGTGCTTTTATACTGTTTAACGTCATGTTGGACGAAAGATGCAGTTTAAGGTCATACTGGACCATGGATGATGATGCAGTTTAAATTCATTCTGGACTATTAATGTATGAACCAATTGTAAGAGTCTTGGTTCTGGGGACCATATTTTGTGTTTATACAAAATATTTCTTCAGAAATATGGCATTGGTTGGAGTCGTGATGAGTTCTCCATCCATTGAGATTAATGAATAAGCTCCATTGGAGTAGACCCTATGTATTGAATAAGGTCCTTCCCATTCTGGCTCAAGCTTGGGAGGTTTCTTTCCTGGTATCATTGGAGTTCTGAGAACTAATACCAATTCTCCCTGAATGAATGAACAAAGACGAACATTTTTGTTAAAAGCTCATGCTATTCGATTCTGATAGATTTCCAAGTGGTGCAAAGTGCACAATCTTTTCTCATCTAACTGTTCCAATTCATTCAATCGCTTTTGGGATTGCTCATCTGTAGATAAATGATCACAAATGGCTACTCTGAGTGAGGGAAACTGAACTTCAATTGGCAAGACAACTTCTGTTCCATATACCAACGAATATGGAGTTGACCGCGTTGCATTGCGGGTGGTAGTCCGATAAGCCCATAAAGCATGACAGAGTTTATCAGGCCATGACCTATTATCTTTATCCACCATCTTTTTCAGTATATTTGAAAGAGTCTTGTTAAAGGCTTCTATTTGGCCATTGGCTGCGGCATGATACCTATATGAATGGTTAGATTTAATGTTGTATTCTTGATACAATTTCTTCACCTCAGAAGAACAAAAGTTTGTGCCGTTGTCCATCAATATGGTATGAGGGACACCAAATCTAGTAATGATATTAGACTTGATAAATCTAACAATGCATTTAGAACTGACTTTTTTGAGAGGTACTACTTCTGCCCATTTGGAAAGGAAATCAGTAGAAGTAAGAATGTACTTAAACTGCTTGGCCGTAGCTAAAGTGTAAGGTCCCACCACATCCATTCCCCATGTGGCAAATGGCCATGAGTATTTAGCTGTATGAAGCAACTCTGGAGGTTTATGAATGAAGTTGGCATATACTTGACATGAATGACACTTCTTTGTGAAATCAACACAATCTTGTATCATTGAAGGCCAAAAGTATCCAAGCCTTCGAATTTGATCAGACAATCTATGTCCAGACTGGTGGGCACCACATATTCTTGCATGCACTTCTTTCATGACAGCCATTGCCTCTTCACCATCAATGCATCTGAAGAGAACTCCATCAAAACCACGTTTGTAGAGAATTTTCTCTAGGTGGTTTGGGCTATCATAAAGAGTAAAATTGACCACACATCGCCAGATTTGTTCTTTCTCGGCTCTATCAGGTGGAAGTGTTCCATTTTGAAGGTATTCCCTGATAGGTGTCATCCATCCTGTAGTATGACCATACGGTTCAGGAATGGGAATAATTTCATTAATTTCCTCTGTTCTGGCTTGAACATAAGGTTAAATTGCATGACGGTGGGAAATACTGATGGTTGTCTCATCCCGATTTGGATCTACTAGAGCTGTGGCTATATTATCCAGTGCATCAGCTTGAGCATTTTGTGATCTTGGGACATAAGAAAATGTCGGTTCTGAAGGGAATTCCGCCATTAACTCTTTGACGTAATCATACAAAGGGATTAATTCTTCTTTTCTGATGGCATAATCCCCATTGACTTGTTTGATTACCAAGTCTGAATCACCTTTCACCTTTAAGTGATTCACTTGTGCTTGGAGCGCTAACTCTAAGCCTGTAATGAGAGCTTGGTATTTGGCTTCATTATTAGTACCAACTTCCCACAATAGAAAGGAATAAGGTAAAAATGCCTTATCTGGAGAAATGAGTACAATTCCTAAACTAACTTTGTTGAATTTAGGATTTTCCATTTTCTTCCCTGTTGGACTTCTGGAAGAACCATTAAAATACATTTCCCATTTTTGAGGATTCTCTTGAATAGAGAAAACTTCCTCATCAGGGAGTTCAATATCTGAAGACGTGTCTTCCATGGAAGGATGTTCAGCTAGGAAATCAGCCAGAGCTTGACCCTTTATTGCCTTTTGAGACACATACTGAATGTCAAACTGTTGCAAAATAAATGCCCACCTTGCTAGACGTCCTGTAAGCATTGGACGACTAAGGATGAATTTGAGCAGATTGTTGCAAGATACCAATTGGACCTCGTGATGTTGCAAGTAGTGTCTCATTTTCTGAACTGCAAAGATTAATTCCAGGCATCACTTCTCAATACTTGAATATCGGGTTTCTGCTTCAAGCATAGTTCTACTGAGATAGTAGAGACTATTTTCATTCCCAGCATCATTCTTTTGATCAAGAAAGGCCCCCAATGATCGCTCTAGAGCTGTCACATAGAGGATAAGTGGTCTTCCTTCAACAGGTGGCATGAGTACTGGTGGACTCAAGAGGTATTTCTTGAGAACATCAAATGCTTATTGACATTCTTCAGTCCACTGGTAAGTGAATCCTTTCTTCAATAATTTGGTAAAGGGTAAACTTTTACCCGCCAAATTGGCAATGAAACGCCGAATATAGGCTAAGTGTCCTTGAAGCCCTCTTAATTCTTTCAAATTCTGAGGAGGTGACATACCAAGGATTGATTTTGTCTTCTCAGGATCTACTTCAATACCACGATGGAATACAACAAAGCTGAGGAATTTTCCTAAGGTTACCCCAAAAGCACATTTTAAGGGGTTCATCTTCAAATTATGTTGTCACAGCTTGTGGAATATGACTTCCAAATCAGCCAAGTGATTAGAACGTTGTTTGGATTTAACCACCAAATCGTCTACATAGCATTCAACAAATTTCCCTAAAAAAGGTTTGATGATACGATGCATGGCGCGTTGATATGTTGCACCTGCATTCTTTAAACCAAAGGGCATCACCCGGTAAAAAAACACACCTTGAGGGGCTCTAAAGGCTATAGATTCCTCATCTTCTGGGTCCATTCGGATCTGATTATATCCGGAATATCCATCCATGAAGGAATGTACTTCATAACCAGTTGTCGCATCAATTAAGAGTTCTGTAATCAGAACTGGGAAATCATCTTTAGGACAATACCGATTAAGATCCCTGAAATCGATGCAAAACCTAATTTGTCCATTCTATTTCTTTACAGGGACAATATTATCCAACCACTTGGGATATTGAAATTCTCTGACGAAGTTATCTTTGATCAGCTTATCCACTTCAGATTCAATTTTGGAAGCATAGGTTGGGTGTGTTCTTCTCGTGGCTTGCATAAATCCTCGATGTTCTTTTGGTAAACCCAAACGATGAGTAGCAATATCAGGATCAAGCCCAGGCATTTCTGTATAATTCCAAGCAAAAATATCTTTATTTTTCTTTAGAAAAGAAATATACATCTCTTTCTCTTCAAGGGTCATGGCCGCACTAATTAAAGTGGGGCGTGGATCTTTCTCTGTACCCAGATTTATTTCTCTGAGTTCATCCACAGTGGCAGAGATACCCTCTTCAAATGCTGGAGGAGCATCTCTAAGATCTTCCTCTTCCTCTTCATCATGTGCTATTTCTTCCGTTTCTACTTGCATAGTAGATTACAAAACGAAATTTTCATGATCATAAGAGATATCAAAATTTTCACATTTTGAAGAAGACCCTTCCATTTCCGACCCTATTGATGATAAAGGGCCTTCTTTGGGAAATAAAGAGGAGATGATGGATTGAGAATCGACATCATTATTCACCTCTGGTGTTGCTATAACTTCTTCTGGACTGATTGGAGAAGTATAGACTTGTTGGACTTCAACAGATGAAATGAAAACGTCACCACTTAGGCTTTCATCACTGTTTGGTAGGTTACCAATTTCTCCCATGTTGTCTGGCTCGATTTCCGTAACTGACATTATGGATCTTTCCATAAGAGTATTTTGATTTGGGACTATTTTTTTAATTTGACTGATAGGTAACACATAATCTGTACTCACATGTGTAAATGGATTTATTGGAATTTTCTCCAAACCATATGGAGCATTAAATTTGGTAATTTCCTTCATTGTAGATTTTTCTCTTCCCTTCATGTGATAAAATTCTGCCTCAATGTATTGAGACTCACATGTCTTGATTGGGGCCTTATCATTATACAATTTTCCAACTTGACCATTGAAACAGTATTTGAGACATTGATGGTATGATGAAGGAATAACTGCATGCTGATGTAGCCAGGGTCTTCCAAGAAAGACGTTGAAAGCTGAGTCTTGATCAACAATCATGAAATCCGAATTGGATACAAGATCTCCAAACTGGGTTCTGAGTGTAAATTTTCCCAGTGGTTCTTGTTCATTTTTATCATATCCTTGTAACATCATGGTAGAAGGAGATAAATCAGATTCCGTGAGGCCCAATCGACGAAGTTTACGAATGGGCATGAGGTTGACTCCTGAACCATTGTCAATGAAAACTCTTCGGATATCTACACCATTGACTTTTCCAGATAAGTAGAGAGGTTTTATGTGCCCATGCACAACATAATCTTCATCTTTATCAGTAAATGATATCACTGCATGGCATTCTGCAGGATTATTCTCTATGTGATAGACTTCAGCTGCAACAATTTCAGCTTCAAACTCATGAGGTCTTGACAAAGATTCGATGAGTACTTCCCGAAGATCTTTTGACAGATTCAAAGCATCCAAAATTGATAACATGGCTGGTACTTGGGCCAAGTGTTTCAATATATCATACTTTTGATCTAGAGGTCTGCGTTTCCCAACAGGAATATGAGGTTTAGCAGGTACCGTGGAAGCAGATGCTTTGGAAGCTGATGCATCTTGTATTGGGATAGAAGTTGGAAACATCCTTGGTTTTGGAAGATTAGACTGATTAGATCCATTTACATGCTGAGATAAAGAATATGGAACCTTTAATCGGTCTTCCAAAATAACTGTGTCAAAACTGATTTGCCCATTGGCAGAAGAACTTGCTTGTTCTTTTTGAGCTCGCTGAAGGGCTCTACCACGAGTTTCTGCTGCATACACAGTGCTAGCAGGGGTAGAATTGGAGTAGTGGCTTCGGAAAGATCCATGTCTTCCTTTGTATCATGAACCTCTGGAACTTCCTCGGATTCCCTTATTTGAAACAGGGAATTCAAGCTCATCAAGACTGGAATATGGATCTGTTAATTGAATCATATTAACATAACCGAAGATTAACTCTTCGTCTGATAAAGACCCAGCCTGACTAGCCTGTTTAGGCTGTGCCGTTTGATGGGGCGGTGCCCGTGGGTTTGAAGTAGATGGCATGAAATCTGCCAGAGTCAAAGACAACTTAGGCCTCGATACATACTCATCTTCTTCTGATTCCTCTTTCTTCTTTGAATTGCGCTTCCCTTTTGAGGATTTGTCTTTTGATGGAGGTTTCACTGTAGCTTTTGTAGGAGACACAACTGGCTTCTTCAATTGTGTTCGCAAAATGGCATGGGTCCGATTGATTGACTTTCTGACCATCCAATCATCATATTTTTGCGCAGTTTTGCTTCTGAATTCCTGCCACTCGCCTCCTTCTTCTTGATCTGTAGCGGTAACACACGCTACATGAGCTGAAGAACCCTTAAATTTGACTTGTCCCAAGTCGACCATCTTTTGAAGGAGGTCTTTAAAGACAAAACACTCCTTGATGGAATGCCCCAACATTTGATGAAAGGGACAATAATTGGGATGGTTTTCATCTCCTTCCTTGTTTGGCCTCTTGGGCACTGGTAATTGAACCAAATTATTTTCCAGAGCTGAAATGAAGTAACCAGGAACTTGCTCATTTCGGAAAGAGTATGTTTTACTCTTCATATCCTCAAATTGTTTTCGTCGTTGATCTCTTTGATCATTTGGACGAAACAGCCTTTGTTGTTGGCATTCAGGAGGTGGAGTCCTTCGAGAAGATGAAAGTTTTGAAGTAGATATAGGTACAGGTGCTTGTTTAAGCATAACTGTAGCAGTTTCTGCTTTACCAATTCTTCTTCCTGGAGATGATTGAATTACACGAGATTTAACCTTAGCCTGTATAAGGGAATCTTAAATCTGCTGAGCGATTGAAGTAAGGTCTCGAAACCCTCCTGTGTATTTCACAGGGATCAATGGCGTGCGTAATTCGTCACACATATTTTCCACACAGATTGGAAACAGCTCTTCCTGAGGGAGTGATAAACTCAAGGAATACGTTAATCCCTTCCAGCGAGAAATGAGATCAGAGACTCTTTCATTCTCCCTTTTCTTGCAGTTTGTAAGATCGAAAACTGTCATTTTTGGCAAAGTTGAGCTGAACTGAAGAAGGAATTTTTGACGAAGATCCTCCCATCCGATGATTGACCGGGATTACAAGATTGTATACCAGACAAAAGCTGGTCCTTTAAAGGTTCGCACGAAGCATCTGAGTTTCACTGCTTCTTGCTGCTCTGGAGTTCCCATCATATGATCACAACAAGACATGTAATGCGTCAAATGTTGTTCAGGGTCGCCTGATCCATTGAATGTAGGGAAAACAGAGTTTCTAAAACTGGATGGAGGAGAAGTTGAATCTACCCATTCAGGGTAAACTTTCTTTTCAGGTTGAAATTTCACCTGTTTCCCTTCCATAGTTTCTAACCGAGCTGTTAATGACTCAATAGTAGTTATTAACTTTTGAGAAACAGCAGGTTGAACTTGTTTTTGGGTAGGTGCAATGAATGGAGCTTGGACAGACGTGGTGGTTGGTGCTGCAACTGATGGTAGCAATGCCAACCATTATTGTGCTTGACCCGTAGGATTAGACCTCTGAGGGTGTACTGATAAAGGAGGATATTCTTGATCCATCTCAGTAACTGCAACAAATTACTTCGGATGTCGGACTTCAGCATTCTTAAGAAGAAGACTACTCTGAAGTAGTTCTGCATTCAACCTTCTTAATTCTTTCATTTCTTCCTCTTGTTGTGAAAACCTTTTCTCTAATGAGATCGACTGACCTTCTCCAGAGGAAGGATATGTAACCTAATTCTTTCCCTACCCTTTGTTGGATAACTTTTGGAGGGAGGGAAGTGGATTACCTAGGTTCTAAGTAATCCTTTGACTTCGGGTACGTACACCTTCTTCATTTGTATCGGTGCGTACATTTTCTTGAGCAGGACGCTCTTCATCTGAGTCCCCTGAGTGAGTCTCCTCTGGTGAATTAACAACAACGGCATTAATGACATTGATTGATGCATAATGCATCACATCCCTTTTATCAACATTTCTGTGATATTGTCTTCTTTCATATCTTTGATGAGACATTGCCTTTTGTTGATTCAATATTTTAGGAACTTCTTGACGAGCTATAATTTGGAGGGAATCTCTTGATAATTTGGCTCTTCGTTCCTCTTGGGGCTTCTTCCCCAATCGAGAAAAGACCGACATTCTCTGAGAAGGGGATTGATGATTTGAAAGAGTCCCCAGTCTCGTGAACTGGGGATGTTCCTACTGATTCCGCTCAACTCCTCGAATCCCATTTGTTGACTCTGAGGGTTGGGTTAGAGAATTCCCCAGTCTGACAAGATGGGATGGCTCTTGACATGCTACGTCTGAGATCTTCTTAAAAGATCTCTTGATCTTGAAAATCTTAGTTCGAAAATTAGCTGGATGCATTAACCTGTATCTACTTTTATCAACTGGTTCAACAGACCGTTGGATGATTTCCGAGACTTCTGTCATTTGATGACGTGTTTGCTCCATACGAGAGGATTGTGCAATATTCTCGCCTGCTTTATGTAGGAGCAATTCAACAACTTGTTCTCTATATGCTTGATTTTGAGAGGAACTAGTTGAAGCATGTTCTTGAGCAAGATTTTGATTATGAACAAAGCCCATTGACTGTGGCCGGCAATGGGCAATAACATTTCATGAGACCATTTTCGGCGGGCTTTGCTGACTGGAAAGCACTGTGTAATGTAGTTCTCCGTGAACACCCCATCCTCTGATATGAACATCAGACGGAGCATTGGCAATTAACTGACGCAATTTTCTTAGTGCGCCAAGGCATGAACGTTGAAGGGTTCTCTGTTGTTTTTCAGCCTTCGGATACCGAGAGACTGATAGAGATGCCAAATCAATCTGAAGTTGTAGCCCTTCTATTATCTTAATATGATTTTCATATTCATCATAAGATAATACCTTCTTCTTTAATTGACAAAGAGTTTTCCATATGTTGAGACGAATATCATGGATTCCATCATCCGTCAACATCTTTGGAATGTCATACTGGGAGTCAGCCAAAGGCCAAAACATGACTGGTACCTCACCTTTTGCCAGTTTTTTCCTCATGCTCAGCATTTCTTCATTATCATTAAATGAAGATTCTTCTACCTGTTTTGACCAGAGTTGGTGTTTCCTTGTTGCTTCATCGGATTCAACAAGATTGGTAGAGAGATCATTGGTCAAACTAGAAGATGCATGACTTAGGGGTGGTTCAGAGAATGACCTACACCCTGGGCTATCTTCTGATTGAGAAAGTATTTCACTTGTTAGCGATAAAGCATCAGACATGACTGGTTTCACATTTGCAAGTGCCTCAAGATAAGAGGGATTTCTCGGCACTACATTGTCCACTGGAGTATTTTCCAGGAAATGTGAATCACTACTGCGGAGAGGACTTTCGCAGCAAAATTCATCATCATGGGGAGGACCACAATAATGGGTTACATCAAAAGATGATATCTCTTGCTCCTTGGTCTTCTGACCACACAGAGGGTTCCTGTGGCTCTCATCTGAAGAAGGAACTTCAAGATTGACCAAATTTTCATGAAGCAAGTCTTCATGAGGAAGTGTCTGTTGAAGACCTTCAGAATTAATGTTCCCGTTATTGGGAACTGAGGGAGTAGAATCTTGAATTCCGATAGATAAATGTATGAGGGCTTCAAGAACTCCAGCATCGAGCAAGGACTTGTTATAGATTGGCCTTTGATCTCCTGACTGTGCTGGGCAGATCTTTTTCTTAGATTCCTTCTTACTCGCTTTAGAAACCACTTGATGATGAAAGTGATTGCTCTGAGCAGGTGTATGTGCCTGATCAGGAAAGATGGTCAGGTTAGGCTGACGATCTCCACTCAAATCAGGTGTATGTGCCTGACTTGGTTGTCCGTATGATATGGGGGAGTATGCCCCATAACCCTCTTGGAGTGGAACAGATGTGTGTGTCTGTTCCGGAGTGAATCGTTGATGTGTCACTCCACTTCTAGGGATAGATTTATGTGTCTTTCCCTGAGATGATGCTGAAGCTGTTATGATATCCTGGCATGCATCCAGAATATGAGCAGGAATTTGCTTCTGCTCTTTCACCATTGACAAAATATGTTTGGTGACTTCAGCCACCGGAACAGGAATATACGTTCATTCCAGGTTTTGAGTAGTTGTTTGTGCCTGCTCCTGTCCTCCTTTTCCTGTCAGTGAATCCTGACAGTACTCAAGTGTGGAGGCAGAGAGTTGAGTCTGCCTCCTGTTTGTCGTCGGGGCTTTCCGACTGACTTCTCCGTGCGCTACCAAGCGAGACTGTTGGTAGTCTTGATTAGTATTAGCAGGTGTATGTTCCTGCTGATTACACTTCGCCAAATGCGGTTGACGAGATCCATCATATGTAGTCAGACGAGCCTGCTGACTTACTGGTGATGCATAAGCATGTGTATGTTCCTGCCTATAGTACTCCGCTGGAATTGCCTGGCGGGATTGGATTGATGCTGCCAGACGAGTCTGCTGGACAGCGGAATTAAAACGAACAGGTGTGTGTGCTTGTTCATTGTTCGACACTAAGTTAGGTTGGTGGAATCCATCATATGTAGTCAGGAGAGCCTGCTGACTAACTGATGATGCATAAGCAGGTGCATGTTCCTGCCTATAGTACTCTGTCGGAATTTCGTGGCGGGATTGGCTTGATGCTTCCAGATGAGTCTGCTGGACAGCGGAATTAAAACGGACTTGTGTGTGTTCCTGCTCGTTATTTTCCACCAAGTTAGGTTGGTGGACTTCTCCAGAGATGGAAGGGATGATAACCTGCCCATTATTAACCGGATTCCATCTCTGGCGGTTCATCTTGCCTGCTCGGGTTCGAGGAACTTGAGCTGAATGCCTGGAGTTGGTACCCTCATCATGTTGGGGGCGCACTACCGCATGAGTCTGGAGGCGATTGTTGATGGGAGCCCTCGGGAAGGACTCCTGTCTTTTTGAATTAAGGCCCTGCGGGACCTGCTCATTCATTTCCTCAGAGTAAGGGAGTGAATGGAAATTGCGTTCCGGGGATAACGACCTGAAACGGTTGGAAACGGTAGTCAGCACCGCCTGCCTCTTGATCACTGGTCGTCGTTGTCTGGACGACCTGTGTGAGTTGTTCACTTGGAGGGCCTGTTGGGCAGCCTCCAGAGTTGGGATAGTACCGTTGCGATGATACTCCTTAACCAGTGCATTAGAAACCCAGCGTTAAAGATGCTGAGTTGGTGATGTCATCCTCAGAGCGGACGACGTTCCTGCAGGAGTAGCAGCATTGGTTTTCACAGCAGTAGATCTCATAGTAGAGGTGTTTACAGCAGTAGTATTCACAGGGGTGAATTTAAGGAAAGCCATTTTGGAGAAGATCTTGAGAAAAGAGTGCCTGTTCTATATGATAGACATAATCAAGATGAATCCGGCCACTGCATCTTTTGGATGACAACATGTCAATGATTTATTTGTTGGCCCAAGGGGCCTAACAAATAAGAATAACATCCCTTTAACATGGTTAAGGATTAACGTCGGGTTCACCATTTTTTGTTTCGCACGGAATCCGGGGATGACCTCCTGGATGGGAGATTCAAACGTTCCGATCGGTTTCTAACGGGTTTGTTCGTAGAACTGGAAACATCCAATGATTCCACATCTGTTTGGACCTACTTTCCAAAGGTAGGCGCTCATTAGCTTGTGGGCTAATGAGGCTTAGGAATTTGCATTGGTCGAGAGGATGGGAGGTCGGACTCATCACACCTTTTTGAGGGGAATTATTGTCTACTCCAAGACTCTCTTTATAGATTTAAGTTATGTTCGTGAATCCTTACTACATTACCAAGTATAAAATGAGCTTTCCTTCAGTTTAACAATCAATGATTAAATATGTAAGAAATTTAGAGGATCTTTTATATGTATTTGAGGTTCTTCACCAATAGAGAATCATCTGTATCTATTTAGAGATTCTTGGTCAATGGTATCCTTCAAAACATTTATATAAAAGTCTCTTGGTCATTATGATGACTAGGCTGGTTTTAAAGCCACTCAGTGGGGCACTTGAAGTTTATCATCATTCAAAAGGACAATGAATTACTTCAGAGTTGGGATCGAACCCGTAGATGGGCTACCTACATATCCTTTGTTTTGAAAAAGGAATTAGAACCCACGTAGTTCGAATAAGGGTATGATGTTTATGATTGATGGCTCAAAGAATGATGTCACAATTAATTTTACACTCTAAGCTCACGTGAGTCATGCTCGGTGTGAGAAACAAGAGGTATTAGTAAAATTTAGACAATTGTGCCATGAAAGATGCAATCATAAGAAATGGTTTGGGGCTTATGTATGTATGACTGCCCATAGGATTTACTTTTAGGGAGAAAATCCAGGAACAGAGTCCATAAAGGTATATGTGCTTCATGGAGATTTTAATACTCTAATCTTGGGGTTTACTCCTAAGGAGGATGCCCAAGTTAGAAGGGGACTTATGATTGGGTTTTACTCCTGAAAAGAAAACCCAAAACAAGGGTAAATTAGGACTGGTTAAAGAGAAATTAGGGGACTTGGGGCTTATTCCTGAAAAGGAAGCCCAAGATTATAACTGGGTTTTATACTTGAAAAAGGAGACCCAGGTTAGGGATTAAGGTTTAGGGCTTATTCCTGAGGAGGATGCCCAAGTTACGGGACTCGGGGCTTATTTCTAAGGAGGATGCCCATATTTGAGATTGGGGATTACTCCTGAGGAGGATGCCCAAGTTAAGGAATTAAGGTTTGGGGATTACTCCTAAGGAGGGTGCCCAAGATTATAACTGGGTTTTATACTTGAAAAAGGAGACCCAGGTTAGGGATTATGGTTTGGGGCTTACTCCTGAGAAGGATGCCCAAGTTAAGGAATTATGGTTTGGGGATAACTCCTGAGGAGGATGCCCAAGATTATAATTGGGTTTTATACTTGAAAAAGGAGACCCAAGTTAAGGATTCTATCATCTTAAAGGATGAGGTTGAATGAATGAACTCTCCATATTTAGTGACATAAGGATATTTAAATCACTAGGTTTTGAGAGATACTCCACAGAATTCCTTTCAGATAAGGAAGTCAAATCAAGAAATCATGCCATAAATGGCTGTGAAGAGTGTTTTGAAGATTGAATCTTGAAAAGGAAAGGTGGGATGGCTTAAGAGGAGTAAAATGGGCAAGATGGGCACCCAAAAAGGTAGGGGCGCGCAAGTCTTGAAAGGCGTGCAAGTATTGCGGCAGCGCGCAAGTATTGGTCGCGCAAGTATACTTGCGCGACATGAGGGGTACTTGCGCGATTCTCAAACATCATTAGAATATTTGAGCGACTCTTTATAAATACCTTTAGAATCCTCTTGAGGTTCTTACAGAAAAGGGACGCGCGATTTCTATTTAAGGAATAAGGCGGCGCGCAAGTGTTGATGAGTTTCAACACTTAGGCCTTCCTTCTTCTCTTTAAATCTTCTGTTCTAGGTAAGAAATTACCTTTAGAAGTGTTCCAGAAGCTTTGAGAAGAGAATTGGGCGTCAGGAGCTTCAATCCGAGTTTCTGGAAAAAGATCCTCTCGAATGGGGGGCCCACAGGGTCTATTTATAGGCAGGAGAAGACCCCAGGCGGTTAATAGGCGGTTATCACTTATGTCGCACAAGTCACTTGCGCGACCAAGGGCGTCGCGCAAGTGTACTTGCACGACAGGGATATAACTTGCGCGGTGCAGTTTCTTTTGATCCTTTGTTCATGCCTTTGTCGATTTTTGATGTTTTCTTCAAAGGTTGAATCACTTTGAGCTCAGATATTCCCCTTTTCTGATCTTTAGATTCTGTGACGAATGGAGCGTCAACAATTTTTTTATTTTTTTTTTGGGATTTTTTTGGATTTTATAGGTTTTAGGGGTTTTATTGATTTTGATGGATGATAGATTTTTTAGGTTTTTATGGGTTTTATGTCTTTTTAGATTTTTATGGTTTTTATAGGGGTTTTCAGGGTCATTAGTAATATTTAAAACTTTAGTTATTTTTAGTTCTTTTCTATGTTTTTTTATTATTCATGGTTTTTAGGGTATTTTGAGGGTTTTTATGGGGTTTTTGGGTTTTTATGGGTTTTTGGACTTTCAGGGTTTTTTTGGGTTTTTAGAGTTCTTTAGCGTTTAGTTTTTTTTATCATTTTTAGGGGTTTCGGGTAATTTTATAGTTTTTAGTGGATTTTTGGAGTTTTTAGGGGTTTTATGGGTTTTAAGGGTTTTTTTTTGTTATTTAGGGTTTTATTGTTTTTAAGGGTTTTGTGGGTTTTAGGGTTATTTTTAGGTTTTTAGTATTTTTAGTATTCTTTAGTTTTTAGTGGTTTTTAGTGTTTTTAGGTTTTTAAATTTTTATGGGTTTTAGGTGGTTTTTGGGTTTTTTTACATTTTTAGGGATTTTAATGTTTTAATGATTTTTAGCGCTTTTTAGGATTTTTATAGTTTTTTGGTATTTTGGTTTTTTCATGGTTTTGAAGGCTTTTAGAGTTTTTAGGGTTAGAGTGTTTTGTAAGTTTTCATGTTTTTTAGTGTTTTTAGTGTTTTTAGTTTTTCATAGGGTTCTGTAGGGTTTTTGGGGGTTTAGATATTTTGAGTTTTTGGGGGATTTTTGGGATTTTAATGGGGTTTTTGGGTTTCTAAGCATTTTTAGAGGTTGTTAGGATTTTAAGGGGTTTAAAGGTTTCTTATTGTTTTTAGTAGTTTTTATTGTTTTTGTGGCGTTTGAGGGGTTTTATGTGTTTTTATATTTTTAATGCTTTCAATTAGTTTTTCAGGGTTTTTAGGTTTTTTTTAATTTTTGGGATTTCTATATTTTTATTGGTTTTTCTGATAATGTGGGATTTTTAGGGTTTTTTGGGATTTTATATTTTTAGGGTTTTTATGTTATTTTCAATTTTTATGTTTTTTTTTGAGTTTTTAGGGGTTTATGATTTTTAAGAGTTTTTAACGCTCTGAGTGGTTTAAAGGGTTTTTAGAGATTTATTGATTTTATGGTTTATATGGGGTTTTAGGGGATTAAAAGGGTTTTCGTGGTTTTTATGTTTCTTAGGGATTTAAATTACTTTCTGATTTTATGGTTTTAGTTATGTTTTTCAATGTTTTTCAATGTTTTTTAGGTTTTTATGTATTTAGGGATTTTTAGGGATTTTAGGATTTTTATTTTTTATTGTTTTTTGGATTTGGAGGGTTCAGGATTTTTAGGGTTTCTAGGGGTTTTTTTGTATTTTTGGGTTTTTAGGGGTTTAACATTTGTTAAGGTTTTAATGTTTTCTTAGGATTTTTAGGGTTTTAGGGATTTTAATGTTTTTTGGGATATTTTTAGAGATTTTAGGATTTTAATGGTGTTTTAGTGTTTCAAGGATTTTGGTGGATTTTGGGTTTTTATGAGTTTTATGTTTTTTAGAGTTTTATGGTTCTCTATGGGTTTTAATTGTTTCCTGATTTTTTGGGTTTTTTTAGAGTTTTTCATAGCTATTATGGTTTTTTTTCTTTTTGGGGATTTGTAGTGTTTTTTAGGATTTTTATGGATTTTTAATGTTTTAGATATTTTTATTATTTAGAGATTTTAGGGTTTTTAGAATTATTTAAAAATTTTATAATTTTTTGTTATTTTGAGTATTTGGGGATTCATAGTTTTTTATATTTTTTAAACATTTCTAGGTGTTTAATGTTTTTTGAATTTTTATCAGATTTTTGGAAGTTTTATAGATTTTAAGGTTTTTTTAATCTTTTATGGGTTTTCATGGTTCTTATGGGGTTTTAGATTTTTTAAGGTCTTTTGGGGTTTTAGTGTTTTTAATTTTTTTTTATGGTTTTTGGGATTTTATGTGTTTTATGTTTTTTATGGTTTTCTTTTGGTTATTTAGGGTTTTTATGGTTTTTTATATTTTATGGTTTTTATGTACTTTTTTTATCTTAGTGTTTTAGGGTTTTTATGAATGTTTTATATTTTTAGAGGGTTTTAGTGTTTCTAGGGGTTATTTTTGAGTTTTTACAATTTTAATTGTTTTTACAAATTTTAAACATTTTTAGGGGGTTTAAATGTTTTTGAGATTAATAGTGGTTGTTTTTGGGTTTTTATGGGTTAAAGGTGTTTTTATTCTTTTTAGGGGATTTTGGATTATAAAGGTATTTATGTTTTTTTTTTGTTTTTAATTTTTCTTATGGGTTTGTATGGTTTTTAATGATTTATTATTTTTATGAAATTTTTCGTGATTTTTTGGAACATTATGGGTTGTAAGGTTTTTTGGGATTTTGTGGGGATTTCGGGTTTTTTTGGGTATTTAAGGTTTTTATGTTTTTTAATCAATTTTATGTTTTTATGGGTTTAATATGTTTTTAGGGTTTTAAGGTTTTCTAATGGTTTTTCTGGGGTATTAAGGGTTGTTCTCATTTTGTTTATATTTTTAGGGATTTTTTTGGATTTTTATAGGTTTTTAGGTTTCTTTGGGTTTTTGGGATTTTATGGTTATTTAGGTTTTTTAATAATTTAATGGGTTTAATGGGGTTTTTATAATTTTTTTGTTATTTTTAGGGGTTTTATTGGTTTTAGTGTATTTTTTTGTTTTTTATATTTTAAATATTTTTATTGGTGTTTTGGATTTATTGTTATTTTTAGGATTTTTAAGTTTTTTGGGGTTATAATTTTTTTATGTTTTTATGGGTTTCTTATGGGTATTTTGGGTTTTTAGTTGTTTTTAAATTTTAGGTATTTTATAGGATTTTTATTGTGTCTTTGGGTTTTTAGCGTATTTTCTTTTTTGAGTTTTCGGGTCTTTAGTGTTTTTAGGGGTTTTTAGCATTTTTAGGATTTTAGGGATTCTATGTTTTTTAGTTTTTTAATGTTTTCATGGGGTTTTGAGGATTTTTTTACATTTTTAGTTTCTTGTATTTTTGTATTTTTATGGGTTTTAATGGTTTTGAAGGTTTTATGGTTTTTTAGGGTATTTATGTCTTTTGGGGTTTATGGTTTCTTTATCCTTTTTGTGGTTTTAAGGGGTTTTTATATTTTTTTTACCTTTTTAGTGATTTAATGTGTTTTTAGTGTTTTTAATGGCTTATTAGAGTATTCATGGGATTTTTTAGGTTTTTAGGTTTTTAGGTGTTATATAGTTTTTAGGTGTCTTTATGTTTTTAGGAATTTTTAGGTTTTAAGAAATTTCAGGTTCTGTATGGGTTTTATGTGTGTTCAGGTTTTTAAGGTTTTACTTGGGGTTTCAATGGTTTTTATGTTTCTATAGATTATAGAAATTTTTTAGGATTTTATTTTATTTTTATAGTTTTTTTAGATTTTGGTGGGTTTGAGGGGTTTTATAGTTTTAGGGTTATTTGTGTATTTTTTGTTTTTAGGGTTTTTAAGATTTTTAATATTTTTAGGTGTTTAAGGTTTTGTTAGGTATTTCATGGTTTTTAAGTATTTTTTCTCATTTTTATGGATTTTTAGTGTTTTTTATATATTTTGTGGGGTTTTGGGGGTCTTAAGGTTTACAATGTTTTTGAGTTTTAATTTTTTTTTCTTAGTGGGTTTAATTGTTTTAGGTTTTTATGTTTTTGTTATAGTATTTAGGTTTTTTAGGTTATTTACAGTTTTATGGATTTTTTTCATTTTTTTAGGATTTTTATGGTTTTTTGGGTTTTTTGGGATTTGAGGATTTTTAAGGATTTTTGGGTTTTCATGGTTTTTATGGTTTTTAGAGATTCTAACATTTTTAGGGGTTTAAATGGGTTTTAAAGTTTTTACTAGTGTTTAGGGATTTATAGGTTTATGGGTTTATTGAAGGATTCTAGGGGTTTTTATGGTTTTAATGGTTTTTATAGGTTTTTGGGTTTTTGGGACTTTTAGGGTTTTCCACATTTTTAGGTTTTTTGGGGGTTTAAGTGTATTTAGGTTTTTAATGTTTTATAAGGGGTTTTCAGATTTTTTCTTGGGTTTTTATTTTTATGGATTTATAAGTCTTTCTTAAGATTTTTATAGGTTTCTAGGGTGTTTTGGGATTTTAAAGGGTTTTAGGGTATTTTAGGGTTTTAGGGTTTTAGGGTTTTAAATGGGTTTTTTTTATTTTTTTTGGAATTTTAAGTGTTTTTTGGTTTTTATGGTTTCTTTGGTTTTTTCTAGGTTTCAAGGTTTTTTTTATTTTTATGGATTTTAGTTATTTTTTGGATTTTTTTGGGTTTTTTAGGGTTTTGGGGATTTTGAGGGTTTTAGGGTTTATTATGGGTTTAAGGGAATTTATGGTTTTTTTGGGATTTTTTTGTGAGTTTCATAAGGTTTTTAGTTTTTTATATCATATTTATAGGTTTAAGGGGTTTTTATTGTTTATAGGGGGTTTAAAAGTGTTAATGGGGTTTTAGTTTTTTTAATTTATTTTTGGGTTTTTCTTCGTTTTGGGGTTTGTAGGGTTTAAGGGAATTTTTAGACTTTTTTAATGTTTTATACATTTTTTATATTTTTATGGATTTTAAGTGTTTTTAGGTTTTTTTTGGTTTTTAGGGGTTTTAAATGTTTTTATGGTTTTTTATGTACTTTGAGAATTTCAGTAATTTTTAGGATTTTTGTTGATTTTATGGGTTTTAGGGATTTTGAGGGTTTAAAGTGGTTTTTAGTGTTTTTATGGTTTTTAATATTTTTTAGGTTCTTAGGGGTTTTAATAACTTTTTTTGACTTTTTTTTGGGTTTTAAGGTTTTTA
Source organism: Viscum album (assembly GCA_963277665.1). Lineage (NCBI taxonomy): Eukaryota > Viridiplantae > Streptophyta > Magnoliopsida > Santalales > Viscaceae > Viscum > Viscum album. Next base: position 1,961,589,463 of record OY728127.1, read on the forward strand.
AGGATTTTTAGGGATTTTTTGTATTTTTTTTATGATTTTTGGTTTTTAAGGTTTTTTGTTTGAGTTTTTAGGGGGTTTAAAGTTTTTCTATTTTTTAAACATTTTTGGGGTTTAAAGTGTTATTAGAGTTTTAAGTGATTTTTAGAATATTTTATGGGTTTTTAGTGTTTTTAAGGATTTATGGGTTTTCATGGTTTTAAGGGTATTTATGGTATTTTAGGGTTTTTAATATTTTTAGGGGTTTTAGAGGATTAAACCATTTTCTGGTTTTTATTTTTTCATAGGATTTTTTATTGTTTTTAGGGTTTTTTTTGTCTTAGGTATTTTATGGATTTTTCTAGATTTTTATAATTTTGAGGGCTTTTCAACATTTTATTTGTTTTATGAATTTTTATGATTTTCTAGGGATATTAAAAAATCTTAGGTTTTTAGTGGTTTAAAGGGTTATTATTTTTTAAGGATTTCTTAGAGGATTTCATTGTTTTTCAATTATTTAATTTTTTTTATCGATCTTAGGATTTTTTTAGAATTTTTGGGCTATTTAGTGTTTCTTAAGGTGTTTTTGTTTTTTATCAGTTTCTTTGGATTTTTATGGTTTTTTTGAGTTTTTTAGGCTTAATGGTTTTTAAGAGTTGTAATGTTAATTGGGGGTTGAATGGGGATATAGAGTTTTATTATTTTTAAGGGTTTTATGCATTTTTATTTATTTTTTGTGGGTTTTATGGTTTAGGGGTTTTTGGGGTCTATTTATATGTTTTTAGTGTTTTGGAGTTTTTTTGGGTTTTAATATTTTTTAATGGATTTAGGTTTTTAGTGGTTTTCATGGTTTTTAGGGGGTTTTTATGTTTTTTTGGGTATTTTGGGGTATTTTTTTTAATTTTTATAGATTTTTGTGGTTTTTGTGAATTTTAAGGTTTTAGGGGGTTTTTTTGTTTTCATTTTTGTTTGTTTTTATGGGTTTTAAGTGTTTTTAGGTTTTCTTATAGGTTTTCAAGGTGTTTTGGGAATTTTAATATTTTTTGAGACTTTTATTGCTTATTTAGGATTTTTTTGGGGGTTTTGGGTTTTTTTTGGGATTCAGATGGTTTTTAGTGGTTCAGGATTTTTTAGGGTTTTAGAGTCTTTTGGGTTTTAGTGGTTTTACGTCTTTTAGGTTTTAATGATTTTCTTTGGGGATTTCATGTTTTTTATTGTTTTATATGTTTTATGGGATAATTAGTGATTTTTAAGATTGTTATGGTTTTCAGGTTTTTAGGTATTTTGTGAGATTTTACGATTTTTTTGGGTTTTAGGATTTTTTGGCTTTTTGGGTTTTCTTATTTATTTAATTTTAGGTTTTTTCGAATTTTAGAGTCTTTTAAGGTTTTTAGTGGTTTAATGTCGTTTTAGTGTTTTTAATGGGGTTTTAGTTGTTTATTGTTTTTTATGTTTTTTATGGTTTTAGGGGTTTTTTTGTTTTTTATTGGTTTTAGGGGTTTTATGGTGTTTTAGGTTTTCTACCATTTTTTAGGTTTTTAGGGGTTTAATATACTATTTGGATTTTTATCTATTCTTAGGGGTTTTCATGGTATTTATGATTTTTATGTTCCAAGGTATTTATATGGATTTAAGGAATTTTATGGTGTTTTAGTGTTTTTAGGCATTTCTAGTGTTATTTCATGTTTTCATGGTTTTTAGTGTTTTTAGGGTTTTAGGGGTTTTAAGTGTTTTAAAGATCTTAAGGTTTTCTTATGGTTTTTAGGGTTTTATGATTTTTTCATTTTTAGGTATTTTTAGTGATTATTTAGGATTTTATTCTTTTAAGGGTTTTTAGGGATTTTGAGGGTTCATTTGGTCTTATAGGAGTTTTAGTTTTTTATGTTTTTTTTGGGTTTCTGTAGTTTTTTTGAGTTTTTGGAGGTGTTTTAGGTTTTTTAGAATTTTTAATGTTTTAGTGGTTTAAAGGGTTTTTATAGTTTTTAGTGGGTGTTTAGGGTTTTTATTGATTGTAATGTTTTTTATGGTTTTTTATGGGTTCTAGTGAATTTTGTGTTTTTTAGGGTTTTTAGGGTTTTTAGCATTCTATAGGTTTTTATAAGGAATTTAATTGTTTTTAGGTTTTTTAGGTTTTTTAGGGGTTCTCAATATTTTTAGGGATCTTTGCATTTTTATTGATTTTTTTTGGGATTTTAATGTTTTTATGGTTATTAAGGTTTCTAGGGATTTGAGGAGTTTTAGGGGGGGTTTTGGGTTTTTATCATCTTTTATATTTTTAAGGTGTTATAAGAGTTTTTAGGTTTTTAATATTTTCTTCAGGTTTTTAGATATTTTATGTTTTTTTGGATTTTTAGGGGTTTTTATAATTTTATGGATTTTTATGGTTTTGGGGGGATCTTGAGGTTTTTTTGGTTTTTTGGGTTATCATGTTTTTTATAGTTTTTAGGATTTTTTAACATTTTAAGGGTTTTAATGGTTTTTTAGATTTTTTAGTGGGTTTTAGGGTTTTGTGGTGCATTAGGGTTTCAATTGATTTTAAGATTTTTAGGGGTTTTGGGGGGGTTTTAGGGTTATAGGATTTTTAGGGTTTTAGTGTTTTTAGGTTTTGTAAGGTTTTAAGTGTTTTTAGGTTTTTAAGGATTTCTTTGGGGATTTCTAGGTTTTCCAGGGTTTTTATATTTTTTGGGATTCCTTTGGATTTTTTCAGATATTTATGGGTTTTTAGGTTTTTTTTGGATGTTGAGGGTTTTTAGGGTTTTAGGGGTATTTTTGTTTTCAATTTTTTTAGTATTTTATTATTTTATGGGTTTTTAGTGATTTTAAACATTTTTAGGGGTTTAAATTTTTTTAGTGTTTTAGTAGGTTTTAGGGTTTATAAGGGGTTTTAGGGATTTTAATGTTTTTAGGGTTTTTCTTGTCTTTTCGGGTTTTTAGTGTTTTTAATATTTTAATGTTTTATTTGGTTTTATGTGTTTTTATATTTTTATGGGTTTCTTTGTGGTTTTCACAGTTTTTAGGATTATTTATGTTTTTAGGGATTTTAAGGATTTTTTAGCTTTTTTAGATTTTTTAGGGTTTTTAGAGATTTTGAGGGTTTTGGGGATTTTTAGGGATTTTATGATTTTTTTAGTATTTAGATATTTTTTGAGCTTTTTAGGGTTTTAAATTTCTTTGGAGTTCTTTTAACATTTTTTCGGGGTTTCAATTGTTTTTAGTGTATTTAGTGTATTTTAAGGCATTTTATGAAGTTTAGGGTTTTTTAATAGTTTTTAGGGGTTATTATGGGTTTCTATAGTTTTTACGAGTATTAGGTTATTTTAAGGTTTTTTATGTTTATATGTATTTTTATTGATTTTGTATGATTTTTTGGTTTTTTAGTATTTCTATGGTTTTTAAGGGGTTTTTTTTTATTTTTAGGATTTTTTAGATTTTTTATGCCTTAAGGTTTTTTAGATTTTTTAACATTGTTAGGGGTTTGAAGGGGTTTTTAGAGTTTTTATTTGGTTTTATGGATTTCTATGGTATTAAGTGTTTTTATAGTTTTTATGGGTTTTATGGTTTTTATGAAACTTTAACATTTTTAGTTTTCTTAGGGAATTTTAGTTTTTTTTTTGTTTTTATAGTTTTATTATGGGTTTTCGATTTTTTAGGTTTTTTACTTTTTTAGTTATTTCTAGTATTTTTTGGGAGTTTTATATTTTTTGAGATTCAATGGATTTTTATTGTTTATAGGGGTTTTATGTGTTTTAGGGTTTTCGTGTTTTAAAGGTTTTTATGGGTTGTATGTGTTTTTTGGTTTAATTAGTTTTCTTAGGGTTTTTATTGATTATTAGGCTAAAGGTGATTTTTAGGGTTTTTAGTAATTTTATGGGTTTTATGGTTTTTAAGGGATCATGATGGTTTTTAGCGTTTTAATGGGTTTTTAGTGTTTTTAATGTTTCTTTAGTTTTAAGGTATTTTATGCATTTCATGGTTTTAAGGTTTTCTTTGTGTTAATCAGGGTTTTATAGAGATTTTTATAATTTTAGTTATTTTTTGGTATTTTTTTTGGTTTTTATAAGTTTTCTTAAGGTTTTTAGGTATTTTGAGTGTTTTTTGGCGTTTATGAGTTTTGGGGTTTTGAGAGTTTTTTCAGTTTTTATGGTTTTTAAGGTTTTTAGGGTTTTTATTGTTTTTATTTTTTTTCATTTTTAGAATTTTTAGTGGTTTTTAAGGTTTTTTTATATTTTAGGGGTTTTATAGTTTTACAATTATTTATGATTGTTGGTGTCTTTTAGGGTTTTTAGGATTTTAACATTTTTAAGTTTTTAGGTGTTTTAAGTGTTTTTAGGTTTTCAATTTTTTCTTATGGTATTTAATGGTTTTTAAGGGTTTTTAAATTTTTAATGATTTTATGGGAAATTTAGGATTCTTATGGTTTTTAGGATTTTTATGGATTTTGTTGTTTTTTTGGGTTTTTAGGGTTTTTAGGGTTTTTTGAGTTTTTAGGTTTTTTAATGTTTTTAGAATTATTTAATGTTTCTAAGGTTTTCAATGCTTTTAGGGTTTATAGATTCTTAACAATTTTTCTAGATTTTTAAGGGTTTTTATGGGTTTTAAGTGTTTTATTATTTTGTTGTCTTTTTTAGTTTTTATTATTTTTAGGGTTTTTTTGTTTTTTAGAGGTTTTAAGTGTTTTTAGGTTTTTATGGTATTCTTATTATTTTTCATGGTTTAATAAATTTTTTACATTTCAAGAGTATTTTATTATTTTTTTAATATTTTAATTGGTTTTAGGGTATTTAGGTATTTTTAGGGGTTTTATAGATTTTTAGGAATATTTTTGGGGTTTTAGTGTTTTTTGTGTTTTTAGGGGTTTAAAGTGTTTTTAGGTTTTTATGATTTTCTTTTCAAATTTCAAGGTTTTTTGGGGTTTATTAAATTATTTTATTTTTATGGTTTTTTTATTTTTTGATAGGGTTTTATAGATTTAGAGGGTTTTTAGGGTTTTACGGTTTTTAGCATTTTTTTTAGTTTTTTTGGATAATTAATGTTTTTAATTTTTTTTATCAATTTTAGGTTTTTGAAAGGGTTTCATAGATTTAAATTGTTTTTATGGTTTTTTGGGGGGTTTGAGGTTTTAATGGTTATTAAGGGTTTTTAGAGTTTTTGGGTCTTTTTAGGTGGTTTTACGTTTTTTATCATTTTTTATGTTTTTTAGGGATTATTTTTGTTTTTCTGTTTTTTAGGTTTTCTTAGTTTTTTTTTAGAAATTTAAATGTGGTTTAATGTTTTTTTGGGAATTTAAGGTTTTTTTAGGGTTTGAGTGTTTTTAGGTTTTTAGGGATTTTGAGGGGTTTTAGGGCAAGGAAGGTTCGAGACCAGGCAAGCCTGGTCCCCCAAAATTTATACCAAAATGAAAGAACAAACAGAGTGCTAAAAGGAGGGGTTACTTAACCGGAAGTGCAACTCACCCTTCAAGTCAGAGTCCACAAGTGAGGAGCAGGAGGGTGTGGCGACAAAGGACCACAAAAAGCACCTCTCTACAATGGCATGTTTGGAGAGAGAATCTGCAACCGCATTCGCCTCCCAATAGGCGTGTGTCATAGTGAGATTCAGCCTTTGACATAGGGTGAGGCATTCCATCCATTGGGTGAGGATCCTCTAGGGAACGTAACTAGGTCTGTTTTTAAGAGCATTCCCAGTAAGTATGGAGTCAGACTCAAGCCACAGGAAGCTCCTCCCAAAACCGACAGCATACTCAATCGCCTTTATCATGGCCCACAATTCAGCTTCAAGGGTGCACCCATTACAAATGAAGTGATGGAAACATCATTTGAAAAACCCCTGATAGGTGGAGAAAACTCCACAGTATCTAGAAGGACCCAACGCACCTTGGGTCGAAACATCCACATTAACCTTAATCCAGGATGGGAGTGGAGGGATCCATCGAATAAACTTGGGAAACATTGGTTTTTTTCCCTTCCAGAGATGTCAAGCAGCCGAAAGATGATGAGCTCTCTAATGGAATTCTCTATATGGCCTACTTGAATGTGGGAAGCTGCATAGACAACCCTGTGAATCTTCACCACACCACCATGAATGGAAATATGTTTCTTATTGAAGGAGACTGCATTCCAATAGGACCAAATAAAAGAGATATTGGCTGCAATAGTGACCAGCAGACGGTTACAGACCTGTTCACTGTAATCCCAATTGGATAGGTCTACCATGAGCTCGAATAGAGGCCTATCTAGGCCAGCTGGGAACCCAAAAATCTACTGTAAGAAGCCACAATGTTCTACACTAAATCTGCATTAGAGGAAGGTGTGCTGAATATTTTCATTCGCACCTAGACAGAAGAGACATATAGAGGCAAGACTGTGCTTGGCTTTCTGTAACTAGTTTTGCATTGGCATCTGATTCTTCCATATTTTCCAGAGAAGAAGATGGCTGGTTGGAGGGATGAAATTCCTCATAAATTTGGAGTGCCAGGCCGGGGGAGGGGATCCCCTTGCACAATTGTACTGATAATAATCCATAGTATTTAATCGCCCTACCAGGTTGGGTTTCTAGATCAAGATGTCAGAGACGACGAAGGTATAATGCTGGATTTGAAGCAAGGATTTAGTTGGGAGGAGGATATCAATCTGTTCTAGCCACTGAATGGTCACCGCAATGAGAAAGCTCTTAAGGCCCGGAGGGGGAATCATGCATTCATGTAGGGTTCTATCAAGCCAAGGTGTGGACCAAGCATTCAATTCCAAGTGCTTTGAGATGATCCATTTAGAGTGAGAAATAAGGGCCTTGTACGAATCATGAATTGCAGTCTAAAGAGAAGAGGTAAAGTAACCTACATATTCATCGCAAAGTTTGAGCACAAATCATTCCGGAGTGAAACCCAAGCCCCCACCCCTTGGATTAAGCATTCCCCAAGTGAATTTAGCAACAAGAGCATCAATTTATCATCTAAGGTCTTTAGTACCAAGCCCTCTTAGCTCAATTGATATGGTGAAGTCCTTCCAAGACACTGTAACCAATTTCCTTTGGATAATACACCCCGTCCCAGAAAAATTCATGATCTTTTCTTGTAGGTCCTTAATAAGATTAACCGACCATCTGTATATGGATAAAAAATAATTGAACATATAAGTGATCACCGAATTGATAAGACAGACCCTATCGGCATACAATAGGGATTCCCCTTTCCATTTCGCCAGCTGTTGGGTAATTTTGGATGCAATTCTCTCAAGGTGACAACGTTCGACACGTCTTCAAAAAATAAGAACCCCTAGGAAGTCAAAAGGATGTGGCACTCTCTTGACACCAAGGTACCTTAGAATAGAATTCTGACGGGACCGTGGGACCCCCTCCCCAAAGACGATCAAAGACTTGTTCCAACTGATATATTTCCCCACCACATTTTCATAATTCCGGAAGATCATCCGGATGGATTGTATGGTCCGTTTTTCAAGTTTCCAAAACAAAAGAATATCACCAGCATACAATAGATGGGACAACACGTGAAGATCCCTCCCTACACTAATATGATTGGAGAGAGAAATCTGGAAAAAGTCAATGAGGCACCTTCTCAAGTAATCTTCTGCAATCACAATGAGGATTCTTGAAATCAGATCGCCCTTTCTGACCCCACAGGAATAGGGGAAGAACCCCTTTGGGGAACCATTTAAGAGAACAGAGACCCGGACGCTGCTTAGCATGGACATAACTATCCTGATAAATCTATTCTAGAATCCATACTTGGAAAGGACCTGGGAGATAAAGATCCACTTAATAGCATCGAAAGCCTTGGAGATGTCGATCTTAAGCGCAAAGTTTCCCTATTTGGACTGCTTCAGCATAATGTTGATGTTCTCTGAGGCCGAGAAAAGTAATTCATGGATGTTCCTCCCCAAGGAGAACCCGAACTGATTAGGGGTTAGAATTTACCCCACAAATTTCTCTATTCACATGACCATAATATTACTGATTATTTGGGGGACAATGTTTCCAATGGCCACAGGTCGAAAGTCACTGATGTCAATGGCATTGTCCCTTTTGGGAATCTGGACAATGAAATTCCAATTGACCCCATGTGGGAACACACCAGAGAGAAAAAATTCCCTAACAGCGCTGGTGATGCCCTCATGCATGATATCCCATTAAGAAATGAAGAACTTGTTAGTGAAGCCATCTGGTCCCATTGTACTATCGATTTTTAGAGATAACAAAGCAGCCCTAACTTCCTCCGCGAGGGGGGGGGGATCATTAGAGCCTCGTTCTATTGCTCGTCAACGCGTGGTATGATGGATTCCATCAAAGGGAGGGTGTAATCCCAACAATAATCAAAGTAAAGCCCTTGTAAGTGATTTATAATAGCAGCAAAAATATCATCCTCTGGGTTTAAGGTAGATACTGATATACGAACAACTTTTAGACGCTTTTTTTTCTTTTTCTCCCTGTGCAATTGATGGAAAAATTTCCAGTTACGATCTCCATATTTTAGAAATCTAACGTTTAAAAGGTTCTTGGCTAGATTTTCTTTAAGAGACAGAATATCATAAAGCTTGGAGTGGAGCTGAAACTCCTCCCAAGAGGAAAGGGCCATGTGTTGATTAGAGTATTGATGGAAGGCGAGTTGTTGCTCAGCAGCCCGAATGCCATCATCCATATTAGAGAAGTAGATCCTGCTCCATTATTAGAGTGAGGCTTTGATTTTTTTGAGCCTAGATACCAACCTATAGTAGTGACTGCCTCAGAGGTCTTCATTCCAGCCAATGATGACAAATTCCCTACATCCTGGGATCATGAGCCAAGAATTATTGAACTTGAAGGGAAAGGGTGATGACCTTGGAGAGCCTATGGAACAATCATCAACCAAGGGATTGTGTTCCGAATGGAATTTGGGGATGTTAAAGCCCGAGACATCATGGGGAGGAATCCCATCATTGATCCTATAAAAGCACCTATACAGCTTGCTGGCTTGCATTCCATTAATAGTGAAGCACCCAGAAGTGAAGGAGGCTCTAGAGATAGGGAGTTCTGTGAGATCACAAGTATCAAGGCAGAAGGAGAAGTATTCAGTAGTTGAGTGAGAGAAGTTGGAGCCAATATTATCCTCCGAGCGTAACATAGTGTTGAAATCCCTGATCACAATCTAGCAATTATTGATGAGCCTATATAGAGTAATCAGTTTTTCTCATAGAGCATGTCTTCTTGTGTAAGAGAAAGATGCATACACAAAGGACAGGGAGAGAGGGTGACATTGTAAATGCCAGACAAGTTGATGACCTGGGTACTCACGTCCATAGGTGTCAAATTAATGTCATCATGCTTTAGCACCCATAAGATGTCTAGACCATTCTCATTAACAGTCTTGGTAATGTAGGAGTAACCAAGGTTTCCCCAGTTGAATCCTGTCCAGGTATCGAATGATATCTATGGCTCAGCAATACCAAGAATCATAGGCCTCAGGGAAGTGAGTAAATGCCAAAGGGCTGAGGCAGTGGGAGGATTCCCAATCCCATGGAAGTTCCAGAAAAGGATCCACATCAAATTAAGCAGAGGTCACCCCTTTTACAGGGCTAGTGTTAGCATTCAGAGGCGCTGCCTTCACTTTTTACTTTATCCCATTCTTATTGGGCCTCCCCACTGGGTTCCTCCTTGTGAAAGGATCAACTTCAGCGATCTGGTATTTGAGTCCCTGGTCAATGAGAGGTTTAGATACAACCTCATGTGGTGGGTTCTTGTCAACCGGTCTGGAAGGTCCTTCTTCCTCCTCATCATTCTATTCTTCAGCCCCATCAGCCCAGAAGCTACCGCTGAGAGGGGTTAACCTATTCATGGGGCAGTGTGTCACAGGGGAGGCACATTTATCCATGTCTCATCATGTAACCTTTCCAGAGGACACAACCATAAAGCAGTCATCAGACAGTGACAGGAGGGCCAGAGGAGGGCAGTCCTTCTCAAGGCCAAGGAGGGAAGGAAGCCATGTAATGTCAAGGCGGACCAGCCCATCATCTACCTCCTGGATGGGAGGGGATGATCCCTGTAAGCAGGCATGACTCACCACCCTAATAAGACCAAAGTGTGTAGAAGTCTGACTGGGCTCAGCCATGACTGTCTGACCAGCAGCATGCTCTAAGGTCTGGCCAGGCACGACCATGACTGCCTGGAGGCCGGGGGTGGCATTAGCAGGCTCTGAGGCAGCCAGCTGTTCAGCCGGGGGGTTAGACCTAGAAATGACTCCCTTCATGTGAGAGGGTGTCTCTTGGAAGAAATTATCATCGACCTCCAGTGCGATCCTTGATGAAGGCTACTTTGTAGGACATACAACCACAGCAGGATGAGGCTGGGAGGGAACCGGTGCTTGGCTTGTGGCCTTTTTCCCCGCTCCAGATCTTGACTTCCTATTACAGGATTCACCAGCATGCCCATTAAGGTTGAACTTGGGGCACACTTTCAGACGTCAACAGTCAGAGATAAGGTGCCCAAAGAGATTACAATGAAGGTAAAACCAAAATTTGCGCTCATACTGGATCTCCAGCGTGAAGCTGTCTTCATCGGTGTTGAGAACCACTTCATCAATCAATGTGGTAGCTAAGTCAACTTCATCAAGGACACGAGCATAGTGCCCGTACTTTGGATTTCCTGTCTCCTTATCAATGCGTATAGGAAAACCTACCGAGGAGGCAATTCCCCATAGGCTCCGAGGGTGATAATAAATCTAGTTAAACTTACAAATGCGAATCCATACCTATGAAGATGTGTTATTGAAGTTCAATGAGTTGAAATTCCGATCCCACTCTTAGATCCTTAGGAGGCTGGGCTACAAGTTAAGGGAGTCAAAGCTCCATGCTCATCTCTTGGATTCATCTGATGGGAAGTCACTATGAAAGTATCATATCCCCATAGCAGTCATTCTCCATTCAGATAAGCCCTAAATCTCTATGAACCGATTGGCGAGATTAGAGAATTTATAGAGTTGCTCACCCTTGGGGGTCAACAACCTGGAAATAATGGAGAATCGGCATAAATTGCATATTTCTTCCACTGCCTCTCAATTAGCAGAAACATGGGCCACTCACCCCTTCAGAATAACCCCACTGTGGTAGGGGGGGTCAAAATCAGAGATGGTAAGTGAGGTTGCAGATTTCACCACCTTTTCAAAGTTAATCTTCCGTCTCGAAGCCTTCTGTGCTCACCGATCACACCAATCCCAGAGGATGATCGATTACATAATCAGAAGAGGTCATTGTGTCTATATACATCTAGTGAGGCCAAAGCTGGCTCCACCTTACCGGAAGGGGGTGGAACAACCAAAGGCCGGATTGGATCTCCATCACCGTCAATCCCCCTTCCTTGAGCCATCAGAATCTCTTTATGTTTTTCTGAGGGTTTTTAGGGTTTTTTAGGATTTCTAGCATTTTTTAGGTTTATTTGGGGGTTTATGTTTTTTAGGTTTTCATATTATTTTTCATTTTTATGGGTTTTTTACATTTTTAAGGGTTTTTAGGGGTTTTAAGGATAATTATGGTTTTTAAGGTGTTTTGGAATTTTGAGGGGTGTAGGTTTTTGTCAGCTTTCTAGGTTTTGTGTTTTTCCTGGGGTTTTAGGGTATTTTTTGAGTTTTTAGGGGTTTTATGATTATTTAGAGTTTTTCAATGTTTTTTGTGGTTTAAACGGGTTTTAGATGTTTCACTGCTTTTAGAGTTTTATGGGTTTTAGAGATTTTATTTTATTTGGGGTTTAATGGTTTTTATAGGGTTTTAGGATTTTTAGAGTCATTATAGGTGTTTTTTAGGGATTTTAGTGTCTTTTAGTTTTTAGTGGTTTTAAGTGTTTTTATTTATTTAAGGTTTTTTTGGGTTTTTAGGGATTTTAGAAATTTTTACATATTTTGGAATTTTTAGGGTTTTTTAGGATTTTTATGGTATTTTGGGTTTTAGGTATTTTGATGGTTTTGAGGTGTTTTTAAGATTTATTTGTGTTTTTCTCATTATTTTGTTTTTAGTTATTTATGGGTTTTGAGTTTTTAAGGTTTTATTAGAGGTTTTCACAGTTTTTACTATTTTTGGTTATTTGCATTTTTAGGGATTTTATGGATGTTTTTATGTTTTTTAAGGTTTTTAGTGATTTTGAAGGTTTTTAAGGGTTTTATAGATTTTATGTTTTTTTGGGTTTTTTGTTTTATTTTATGTTTTAGGGTTTTTATAGTTTTTATCATTTTAGGGGCTTAAAGGGGTTTTTTAGTTTTTAGGGGGTTTTAAGGGTATTATAATTTTTTAGGGGATTTAGGGTCTTTTTTTGGGGTTTACGATTATTAAGGGTTTTAGGGGGTTTAAGTGTTTTTAGTTTTTATGGTTTTCATAGGGGTATTCATGTTTTTAGGTTTTTATGGTTTTTAAAAACATTAAAAAAATCTAAAAGACACTAAAACCCCCTAAAATCCATAGAACAACTAAAGACCTTTAAAAACCAAAATCCCATAAAAACCACAAAACCAATAATTAATTAAAAATCCTTTTAAACCCATAATTTTTTAAAAACTTTAAAAACCTCAAAACCCTTAAAAACTAAAAATCTAACAAAAAAACAACCCAAAAAACCAAAAAACCCCCAAAACCCAAAATTTTCCTAAAATTCCTCAAAATCCCAAAAAAAATCTCAAAACCCATAAAACCCTAAAAAAGACCTAGAAACACTACACAACTAATAAACCATTAAATTCTTAAAATCCTAAGAAAAACATTTAAAAAAACTATTAACAACCATTAAAAACATAAAAAACATAAAAACCATTTAAAACCCTAAAAACACTAAAAAACACTAAAACTCATCAAAATCTCTAAAAACCCTAAAAAAAATTTAAAAACACAAAAAAACCCTAAAATTGGTAAAAAAACCATATGACCCCAAAAAATCATAAGAAAACCTTAAATCCCAAAAAACATTTAAAACAAATTTAAAATTTAAAAAACCTTAAAAAACAATAAAATCAAAAAATAAAAAACAACAATAAACCCCAAAATACATTAAAAATCCCTAAAAACCCATAAAACCCCATAAAAACCCAGAACACCAATAAAAAAGTCAAAATTCCATTTAAACCACTAAAATATTAAAAAAACTATAAAAACCCTTAAAATCCCAAAAAAAACTAACCCTTCCCCAAAAAAACCATAAAAACCATAAAAACCAAAAAAATCCTAAAAATCCTAAAAACCCTCAATATAAAAAAAAGCCTAAAAACCATAAAAATCGTAAAGTAGACATAAAAATAAAAAAATGTAAAAAACAATAAAAACCAAGAATAACCCTAAGAATAACTTAAAACCTAGAAAATAATTAAAACCCCTAAAAATGAAAGAAGTGCTAAAAATCATAAATAACCTAAAAACCATAAAACGCCTCAAAATAACTATAAACCCAAAAAACAAAAAAATGAAAAAACCTTAAAATTCATATAAATTGTAAAAAACGTTAAAAACTCTAAAATACCCAAACAAAAACATAAAAACCATAAAAAATTAAAACCCCCCAAAACCTAAAAAATGATAAAAACATTAAAGTCCCCAAAAACTATAAAATTTAAAAAAAATCACAAAACCCCCTTAAAATATAAAACCCATAAAATCCATGAAAACCCCTAAGAAACCCTTAAAATCCCTAAATCACTTAAAACAGATATAAAATCTAAAAAACGATAAAACCAAAAAAGACCCTAAAATCCCAAAAGACATAAAAATAATAAAAACAGATAAAAACAATTTAAAAACCTAAACCAATAAAACCAATAAACCCACTAAAAACAATAAAAAATAATTAAACCCCTTATAATGTTCAAAAAAACTAAAAACCATAAAAACCCTAAAAACCCTCCAAAATACCCTAAAAACCCCAAAATACCCAAAGACCCAGAAAAACACTAAAAAAACTAAACCCTAAAAATCTATATAAACTCTAAAACCCATAAAACCCCAAAAAATTTCCATAAAATCTAATAAACATAATACGTCATTAAAACCCAGAAAACCAATAAGAAAACTAGAAAACACTTAAAATGCCAAAAAACATCAAAGCATTGCAAACCCTAAACGCAATAAAAACCCTAAAACCCGAAAACCCCTCAGAGTCCCTAAAAACCCTAAAACCCCATAAAATTTATAAATATACATAAAAATTAGAAAGAATATAAAAAACCATAAAACCATGAAAAACCGTAACAAAACCTTAAAAACGTAAAAAAAATTAATACTAAAGAACTAAAAAAATAAAAATACCGTAAAAAATCCCACAACCCATACAAACCCTAAAACCCCTCAAAATCACAAAAAAATACTAAAATCCCAAAAAACACCATAACAAAAATATTTAAAATTCCCTAAAAATCAATAAAATTTTAAACCCCCTAACAACATAGAAAATAGTAAGGAAATCGTAAAAACCCTAAAAACACTAAAACACTAATAAAAATTGAAAATTATCTAAAAACACATAAGAGCCTAAACACACCAAACCCCTAAAAACAATAAAAAACCCAAAAACCTTTAAAACACTAAAAATCAATAAAACCCAAAACCACTAAAAATTGTAAAAACCCTCAAAATCCCAAAATTTTTAAAAAATATAAAAATAAAAAAACCCCTAGAGAACTCAAAAATCCACTAAAACATTAAAAACCATAAAAGCAATAAAAACCTTAAAAACCCTAAACCCTGCAAAGAACCTAAAAATGGAAAAAAACACATAAAATCTAAAAAACCCCTCAAAATTCTTGAAAATATAAAATCAAATAAAAACCATGAAAACCCCATGAAAATTTTAAAAACATAAAATCACATGGAACACGTAAAAACATAAAAATGATAAATACTCTAAAAATCATAAAACACCAAAACCCCCAAAACCCCTCAAAATACCTACAAACCCTAAAATTTATAAAATTCCTTAAAAATACCCGAAATACCTAAAAATGGTCAAACCCATAAAAAACAATTAAAATCCCGAAAACCACTAACAAAACATTAAAAACCTAAAAAATATTTTTAACCCCTAAAAATACAAAAACAAAATAAAACACTAAAAGACCCTAAAAGACCCTTAAAACCCTAAAACCACTAAAATCTATAAAACCCCCTAAATACCATAAAACCCTAAAAACATAAAGTCCCAAATAACACAGTAGGAACTCTAAAAACACGTTCAAGCCCCTAAGATGTTAAAAAATTATAAAAAACATTAAAACCCCAAAAAACTAAAAATCCCAAAAACCTAAAAAATCTATAAAACCATAAAAATTTAAAACCGTAAAAACCCTAAACCCTTCAAAATCTCGAAAAAACCTAAATTACAAAAAATCCATAATAATCATAAACAACCATGAAAATCCATGAACACTTAAAAAATTGTAAAAAACATTAGCAACCCTAAGTGATCCTTAAAAACATAAAAACATTTAAAACCTCTAAAATATCTAAATTCCTAAAACCCCAAAAAATCCTAAAAACCCAAAAAAACCATCAAAATACCTAAAAATTATAAAAAATAATCATAAAAACCCTAAAATACATAAAAACATAAAAAATCTTAAATCCCTAAAAACCCCTAATAAAAAAATGAAATCCTAAAAAATGTAAAACATCTAAACCCTTAAAAACACTAAAAACACTATAAGAACCAAAAAACCAAAAAAACCTTAAAACCATAAAACACATAAAACCAATAATGTCCCTAAAAACCCTCTAGAAACACTAAAAACCATTAAAACCCTAAATTTTTTATAAAATGATAAAACCCCATTAAAATAGTAAAAAGTTAAACCCCCCCCCCCTAAAAACTCAAAAAAACCAAAAAAATACCCTAAATTCCCTAAAAACCCCACAACAACCCTCAAAATTAGGAAAAACCCAAAACACCATCAAAACCCTAAAAATCACTTTAAGTATTGAAAAAAGTAAAAAAAATAAATTCCATAAAAACCCCTAAGAAAACATTAAATTCCTAAAAATACAAAAAAATCACTAAAAATTTATAAATGGTAAAAACTCCAAAGAAATGTTAAAAAACATCAACCTACCTAAGACCCTAAAAAAAATTAAAATACCAAAAAATTCCAAAAATTCCTAAAAAGATAAAAAACCTAAAAACAAGAAAAATATTTAGAAAATCATAAAAACCTAAATATGTCTTAAAACACCTAAAATCCTAAGTAACTCTATACCCCCAAAAATCCCCTAAAACCAAAAAACCCCTAAAAACCACCCATGAAGCAAAATAACCAAGAAACACATAAAAACTCTAAAACCATTAAAAACTCCAAAAAACATTTAATCCCCAACAAATGTTAAAAACTACAAAAATCCTTAAAAACCAGAAAATTTTCAAAAAACCCCAAAAAATAATAAAAACCATAACAACCCTAAAAACCTTTAAACCCATCAAAATCCCTAAAAACCATAAAAATACGAAAATTAAAAAATTCCTAAAAACATAAAAGTCCCAGAAAACCCTTAAAAACACTATTAAAATATTAAAAACCTAAAATCACTTTAAACCCCTAAAATATATAAAAATAATAAAAACCCTAATCCCCCCTAAAAACCTTAAAACCACTCAAAATACCTAAAAAATTAAACCCATAAAATATTAAAAATTCATAGAAATTCCTAAAACATAAAAAACACTAAAAATCTATAAAAACACTAAGAGAACCCTAATACCCCTAAAAACATTAAAACCACTAAAAACCATAAAAATAGAAAAACCAAGTAAGGTATGAAAACCTAAATCCCAAAAAATTTAAAAAAACCCAAAACACCCATTAAAAGCTTCAAAATCCATAAAACCCATAGAACAATAAAAATCATAAAAAAAATCCCAAAAATCCAAAAAAATATAAAAACCATAAAAGAATAAAAACCCCAAATAAATCCATATAAACCAAAAACATATTAAATTAGATAAAAACCTAAAATATCTTAAAACACTTAAAAACCTTAAAAACACTAAAACCCCAAAAAACCCTAAAACGATAAAATTAATAAAAATTCCCTGAATATCCATAAAAAAATAAAAAATATAAAACACCTGAAAATTACTTTGAAAACCATAAAAGCCTAAAAACACTTAAACCCAACAAAATCATAAAAATGCTAAAACCCCAAAAGACTCTAAAACCCGTAAAAATCATAAAAACTCATAAACACATTAAAACCCCTAAAACCCCATAAAAACACAATAAAAACCATAAGACCCCTTTAAGAACATAAAAATAATAAAAAACTATAAATAACATAAAAATAGAAGAAAAACTCCCTAAAAACCAAAAACCATAATAACATGAAATACTTGAGAAACCCCAAAACACCTAACAAATCCTTAAAAGAATAAAAACCTAAAAAAGTACTAAAAATACCTAAAAACATAGAAAAACCCTAAAAACCCTGAAAACCCCTAATAAAACCATAAAAACCAAAGAACAATTAAAACCCCTAAAAATTCTTAAAGCCCTAAAAATGTAAAATCCATTAAAATCCCTAAAAACCTGAGAAAAACATAAAACTCCTAAAAAGGGAAAAAAATTCATAAAATCACAAAAAACATAAAGAGTAATTAAAAAACCTAAAACCACAAAACAAGAATAAAAAAAATGATAAAAACCCTAAGAACCCTTAAAACCTAAAAAACACCAAAAACCAAAAAACCCTAAAAACCAAGAAACCTAAAAACCCCTAAAACCCCTAAAAACCCAAAAAACCACTAAAAACTAAAAAAAACCCTTTAAACCCCACAAAACACTAAAAAACTCTAAAAATAATTTCATAATATAAAGAACTCAAAAAACCCCATAAAAACCAAAAAACTCGTAATAACCCTTATAACCCATAAAAACTATCCAATTCCTAAAAACCCAAAAATTTGATAAAAATAATAAAATGACCTAAAAATACCAAAAAATGTAAAATACCATAAAGACCCTAAAAATTGCTAATAAATCCTCAAAAAATCTAAAAGCACTTCATACTACTAAAAACCCTAAATATTTTAAAAATACTAACATACCCTAAATACCATAAAATCCTAAAAACCATAACAACCACTAAAACCCATAAAATACTAAAAACCCCAATAGCAATAAAAACCCTCTAAATACCTAAAAATGAATAAAAACTATAAAAACTATTAAAATGCCAAAAACTCAAAAAATCCTAAAAACCAAAATACCTAAAAAACCCTAAAACCCCTAAAACCCTACAAATCATTAAAATACTAAAAATCCATAAAAATACATAAAATTATAAAAAAAAACTAAAAACCTTAAAAAAAATTAAGCAAAACATAAAAACCTAAAAACCCATACCCAACAAACAAAAAAGATAAACTCCTAAAAAACCCAAAAAACCCAAAAAACCCAAAAAACCCAAAAACACATAGTATCATTCAAACACCAAAAAACCATCAAAATCCAAAAAATCTAAAAAAATCACTAAAAATATAAAAACCCCTATAAAAACAAAAAAACATTAAAAACATAAAAAACCTAAAAACACAAAAAAACTACATAAAAACCAAAAAAACAATTAAAAAATAAAAACCATTAAAATCCTTAAAATCCTTAAAAAACCAAAAAAACATGAAAACCTTTAAAAAATATGAAAAACCAGAAGAAAATCATAAAAAACTAAAATAACATAAAACTCATAAGACACCTAAAAAATTATAAAAACCACAGAATACCCTAAAAATAGAAAAAACCCTAAAACCCGTTAAAATTGTAAAAAAATTAAAAGCCCTAGAAAACTCAAAAAAACCCCTAAAAACCCAAATAAACCATAAAACCCCTAGAAACTCTAAAAATCCATAAAACACTAAAAATACCTAAAAACCCAAAAATACTAAAAACCATAGAAATCTTAAAAATACCTTAAAATTTGAAAAACCATAAAATATCTAAAAAGATTAAGGAAAACATAAAATAATGTAATTATTATAAAAAACGTTTTAAAACTCTAAATCCTTTAAATCTCTAAAAAAGTTAAAATAATTTTAATCCCTTAAAAACCATAATAGAATTAAAATATCCTAAAACTCCCGAAAAACATAATCACCCTAAAGCCCCTAAAACCCATAAAAATCCTCAAAATTATTAAAAACCGTGAAATAAAAAAAATCATAAGGAAGTCATGAAAATCTCTAAAAATGTAAAAAACCCTGAGAACATCGATAAGAAATAAGAAAAACGTAGAAATTTCAAAGCAATATAAACCATATAAAACCACTAAAATTGAAAAACTGTTAAAACTGTAAAAAATTGAAATCCCTTAAAACCCTCAAAATCCATAAAAACACTAAAAACCATAAATTCCCTAAAATCCCTCAAAATTCCTAATACAATAAGAAAACCCTAAAAATCTGAAAAACCAAAACACACTAAAACCCAAAAAACCTAGAAAACCTAAAATCCTTAAAAACTATAAAAACCATAAGAAAATGAAACCCCTAAAAACCATAAGAAACCCTAAAAACACCTAAAAACCCTAAAACCCACTAAAAATTACAAAACCCTTTAATCCCCTAAAAACATTTAAAAACATTAAAAACCCATTAAAATAGTAAAAAACTAAGAAAACTAAAAAACCATAAAATCTTAAGAAACTAAAAACACTAAAACCCCAAAAAATCCATAAAAACCCTAAACCCCTAAAAATCCTATGAAATTCCAAAAATACCTGAAAAGATAACAAATAATAAAAACCCTAAAAACCCCCAAAGAAAACCATAAAAACCTAAAAACACATAAAATTTATAAAATTATAAATTATCCTAAAAATCCTTAAAACATAAAAAACCTAGAAAGACTAAAAACCCCTAAAACATAAAACCTAAAAACACTTAAAACCCCTAAAAATAAATAAAAACACTAAAAATCATAAAAAAACCCAAAAAAATCCTAAAAAAATGAAAAAACCCCTAAAACCTATAAAAACCACTAAAACCTATAAAACCCTAAAACCCACTAAAAACTCCAAAAACACTTTAAAACTAATTTTTTAAAAAAACTATACATAATCTTAAAACACAATAATGCTCCAAAAATCCCTACAACCACTAAAATGTAAAACACTAAAACACTAAAAGTTGTTAAAATCACTAAAACCCCTAAACAACAATAAAATTCCAAAAAATTGCTCCAAATTTAAAAAACACTAGAAACCCTAAAACCCTATGAAAAAATTAAAAACTAAAAAAATCCTAAAACTCAAAAAATGAAAAAAAATCCTAAAAAATGCTAAAATCACTAAAATCCCGTAAACGCTAACAATCCCTAAAAGCCTAAAAAACCATAAATATCCCAAAAAAATCCCTAAAAATCACTAAAAAATAAAAAACCCTAAAACCCCCTAGGAAAACCTTAAAAACCTTAAAATACATAAAATTATGGAAAAATATAAAAACACTAAGAACTCTAAAAATACTAAAAACTATAAAAATAATAAATACCCCTAAAAAAATAAAAACCCTCAAAATTCTAAAACATTGAAAATACCAAAAACCACTAAAACTGTAAACAACCTTAAACCGCTAAAAATATTAAAAAAAATATAAAAATTCTTTATAACCATAAAATACTCAATAAAGAAACCAAAAGAAGAAGAAAAATCATAAAAACCATTAAACCATAAAAACCCTAAATAAACAAAAATCCATTAAAATCCTTTAAAAACAACAAAAAACCAAAAAATCACTAATAATCCCTAAAAACATAAAAAATCATGAAATCTTGATATTTATTAAGAAACCCATAAAATTAGAAAACACTTAAAACCCCTAAAAAACCTAAAAAATGATAAATACCCTTAAAACACTAAAAACCCATTGAACCCCTCAAAATCCCAAAAACCCTAAAAAGAATAATAATCATAAAAACCCATAAATATCCCTAAAACTATGAAAATAGTAAAAACCCTGAACAGACATAAGAAAATATTAAAAATCTAAAAAAACATCAAACCCCAAGAGAACCTAAAAATGCTAAATTCTATAAAATACCCAAAAACCCAGAAAAACACTAAAATATATAAATATCCTTTAAACTGATATAAATTTTAAAAGACATTAAGAACCTTTAATTTATTAAAAATTTTAAAATACCCTAAAATCCCAGAAAACCACAATACCAAAAAATCCATAAAAACCCTAAAACCATAAAAATCCAAAAAAACATTAAAAATCATAAATATACTAAAAAGTCTTAAAAATACATAAAAGTTTAAAAACCCCTAAAAACACCTATGAAAACCTATAAATTATAAAAACACATAAACACCTAAATAAACCAAAAACACTAGGAAACATAAAACCCCATAAAAACCATTAAACACCCTAAAACCTTACAAATCCCTAAAACACCATAAAAACCCTTAAAACCGCTAAATTCTTTACAAACCCATGAAACCCCGAAAAAAAATTTAAAAATAAAATAAACAATTAAAACAATAAAAAAACCCAAAAAAACCCAAAAACTAAAAAAATATTAAAAACCTTAAATCCGACAAAAACCCCTGAAACACCTAAATATCCTTAAAACAATTCCAAATCCCCAAAAACCCATAAAAATTCATTAAAACATAAGAAAACCTAAACCCCTAAAAAATACCTAAAAGATCATAAATACCAAAAAACATATAAAACCCCTAAAAACACAAAGAATACTAAAACCCTAAACCTTAAATCCTCTAAAAAACACTAAAACCCTCAAAATCCCTAAATTCCATAATATCTGTAAAAATCCTAATTTTTTTTAAAATCCGTAAAAACATAAAAAAACATAAAACATTTAAAAACACTAGGAAAACCATAAAAAACTAAAAACACTTAAACCCTAAAAAACATAAAAAACTATGAAAACCTTAATGTGACCTAAAAATCCTTAAAAACCATAAAACCATTTAAGCCCCTAAAAAATTAAAAACTATAAAAAAATTAAAAAACCCTAAAATATTCAAGAAAAACAAAAAACAAAAAAAATACAAAAAAACTAAACACCCTACATACCGTAAATACCCAAAATATCCCTTAAACCATAAAAAACCATAAAAATCATAAAAATATCTAAAAAACCATAAAAACATAAAATTAACTAAAAAACATGAAAACACCAAATAAAATATAAAAAATATAAAAACACTTAAAACCCATAAAAAACATAAAATCCTAAA
Organism: Viscum album; assembly: GCA_963277665.1. Lineage (NCBI taxonomy): Eukaryota > Viridiplantae > Streptophyta > Magnoliopsida > Santalales > Viscaceae > Viscum > Viscum album. Next base: position 1,961,611,638 of record OY728127.1, read on the forward strand.
GAACATTTTTACCCCTAAAAACACTAAAAACACTAAAAATAGTTGAAAACGAAAAAAACGTTAAAAATAAAAATAAATTATAAATACACAAGAAATGAAAAAATACCTAAAACCCATAAACACCATAAGAAATTAAAACCATAAAAACTCTCAAAATCCCTTGAAACCCTAGAAATCCAAAACAAAAATCCAAAAATACCTATACACATAAAATCCAAAAAAAACCCTAAAACCCCTAAGAAAACCCTAAAAACCAAAAAACAATTAAAACCGATAAAAACCTAAAAAAATCTAAAAACACCAAAATACATTTTAAATACTAAAAATACCAAACACCTATAATAAACCTAAAAACCCATAAAAGTCATTAAAATCTATAGAAGAGTAAAAACCTTGAAAACCTTGTAAAACACATATAAAAACATAAAACCATAAAAACATAAAAACAATTAAAACCCCTAACACCCCGAAAAATGAAAAAAAATTCTAAAAGTCTGAAAATACCAAAAAAACGAAAAAAACCTAAAAGACTGAAAAAATACTAAAACCCCAAAAAATAATTAAAAATCCTAAAAACCATTAAAAGAGCCAAAAAACATGTCAAAACCTAAAAAATTATAATACCTTTCTAATTACATAAAAAAATAATCTAAAAAAACCATAAAAACCCAAAAAAGATTCAAAGAAACCCTAAAATCACCAAAAAACGAAAAAACCCTTAAAACATAAAAACCCTAAATTCCATAAAAATCCCTCAAAAACCATAACAAATCCAAGAAATTTTATAAATTCTGTAAAAATACATAAACTGTAAAAAAATATAAAAAAAGTAAGATAATATAATAAAACCTTAAAAAAACTAAAACATGTAAAACCCCTAAAACCCCAAAAAAAAAGATACAAACCCTAAAAACCCGAAAAACAATATAAACCCACAAAATCCTTAAAAACATTAAAACCCAACAAAAATATTAAAAGAACTAAAAATATATGAAAACATAAAAAAAACTTAAGACCATAAGAAAACCTTAAAAAACTAAAAACACTTAAAACCCATAAAAATATTAAAAACATAGAAAACCCAAAATAATGTAAAACCCCTAAAACTACAAAAACCCCTAAAAACCAAAAAAAATCACAAAATCCCCAAAAACCCTAAAAACCTGACTAAAAACTCTAAAAGAAATTAAATACTAAGAAACATTAAAAAACTATAAAAAACCATGAAATCCTTAAAACTCAAAAGATCCTTAAAAACCAAATGAGCGAAAGAAAATCCCAAAACCCTAAAAAACCATAAAACTCTCAAAATTCCTAAGAACCCTAAAAACTGTTAAAAACTTTTAAATACCAAGAAACATTAAAAAAATATAAATACCATAAAATCCTAAAAAATCAAAAGATCCTTAAAAACCAAAAAATCCAAAAAATCAAAACCCCTAAACAACCCTAAAACCCTCAAAATTCCTAAAAACCCTAATAACTATAAAAAATTAAAGAATCCCTAAAAATCCCTAAAAATATAAAAAACATTAAAAACCTAAAAAATGATAAGAAAACCATAAAAACCTAAAATAGATAAAATAATTAAAAACCTGAAAAGTTATAAATGTCCCAAAAACAAACAAAAAAACCCTGAAAACCCTCAAAAACCCTAAAACCCCAAAAAAATAAAAAACATAAAAAACCATAAAAATTACCTAAATATTTAAATAACCCAGAAAACCCTATAAAAACCTTTAAACCATAAAACACATAAAACCCATAAAAATCCTAAAAATACTAAAAATTGTAAAATACCATATAAAGCCTAAAAACTCCTAACAACCATAAAATGACTAAAACACATTAAAACCCTAAAATCCCCTAAAACCATAAAAAAAATAAAAAACCAACACCCCATTAAACCCTTAATATGTTAAAAAAATAATAAAACATTAAAAACCATAAATAAATCAAATAATCCCTTAAAACCCAAATAAAATATAAAAACCTTAAAAATTGAAAATAACTCAAAATCCCAAAAACCAGAAAAATCATAAAATCCCTAAAATACCTAAAAATGTAAAACACTAAAAATATTAAAAACCCATAAGAAAACCTTAAAAGCCAAAAAAAAACTTAAATCACCTAAAAATGCTAAAATAACATAAAAATAAGCCCCCAAAACACTAAAAACCCCGAAAAAACCTAAAAATACCAAAAAATCCAAAAAATCCGAAAAATCCATAAAAATACTAAAATGTAAAAAACCCTAAAACCCTAAAAACCATTGATATTAAATTAATAACATAATAAAATCCTGAAAACCAAAAAAAATCTGAAAACCCTAAAAGACACAAAATTTTTAAAAACACTAAAACACTCTAAAAACTAGAAAACCAATTAAAAATATTTAAAAAATCCATAATAATATTAGAAACCTAAGAAACACTAAAAATCATTTAAACCAATAAAAAAAGATAATATTTAAACCATTAAACCCTTTAGAAAAACAAAAAAACCCAAAAACTATAACAACCTAAAACCCTAAAAAACCCAAAAACCCAACAAAATCCTTAAAACACCTAAAACCACAAGAATCTTGAAAAGAATTAAAAAAATTTAAACTATTAAAAACCCCAAAAACCTTAGAAAACTCAATGTAAACCTTTAAAACATTAAAAAGATAAAACCCCAAAACACATAAAAACACTAAAAAATGTAGCAACCAATATAAAATCCTGAAACCCCTAAAAATTATGAAATTCTATAAAATCACATAAAATTCTATAAAGTGATAAAAATGTTAAAAATCATAGAAAAAACATAAATAACCTGTAAATTTCTAAGAAAACAACAAAAAACCTAAATACACATAAATCCCCTAAAAATCATTAAAACGTTGAATACAAAAAAAAATCCTAAATACCATAACAACACATAAAAACCATAAAAATCCTAAAAACACATAAAAAGCCTAAAAATACACTAAAAACTATAAAACCCCTTTAATCTCATAAAAAAGTTAAAAAACTATAAAAAACCTAAAAACCCCAACCAAATAAAAAACCCATAAACCCCTTCAAATCCCAAAAAAAACCTAAACGTCATAAAAAATCATTAAAAATCCCTAAAAACCTGAAAAACCATAAGAACCATGAAAAACAAAATGATGTCCTTAAAGACATAAAAACACTTAAAAACCATAAAAACCTAAAAATGATAAAAACACTAAAAACACTAAAAACTCTAAAAAACCTTAAAACACTCTAATCAATAAAACCCATTAAAAAATATTAAAATACTAAAAATTTCCTAAAAATTACTAACAACAAAAAAACCCCTAAAAACCTAAAAAACTATAAGATACAATTAAAACCCTAAAATTAATTAGAACACCTCAAAACCCTAAAAATGCTAAAAACCGTAAAATACCATAGAACTCTATAAACTTCTAAAAATAATAAAACCAATAAAATCCTAAAAAGTCCTAAAACCCCATAAAACCCATATAAACAACAAAAAACTCTAAAAACACTTTAAACACCTAAAAAAATTAAAAAACATTAAAAACCCCAAAACCCTAAAATATTGGAAAAAATACCCTCAAATCCCTAAAAACCCCTAAAAACCCTAAAAACTCTAAAAACTCTCATATTACCTTATAGATCACAAAATATCTAAAACCCCAAAATATCCATAAAATCCTAAAAACCCTAAAACCCCTAAAAACATAGATAACCATAAATACACTGGAAACCCATAAGAAAACTGTAAAATCCTAAAAACACTTAAAACCCCAAAAATCCTAAAAATGATAAAACTCCTAAAAAACATAAAAAAATAAAAATCTAAAAAACCATAAAAATCCCTAAAAAATGAAGATCCCTAAAAACCCAAAAAACCATAAAAATCCTAAAAACCAATAAAATACCTAAAAATGAACAAATTGCTAAAAACTATAAATACCCTAAGAAAAACATTGAAAACCGAAAAACATAGAAAACATATAAAAATCCCAAAAAACAATAAAACCCTTAATGGATATAAAATCCATAAAACCACTAAAAACCATAAAATCCCTAAAAACATTAAAAACATTAAAATCTGAAAAACCCCATAAATACCATAAAAACCCATTAATAACTCTGAAAGTATTAAAACCATTTAAAAAGCTAAAAACTCTAAAAACCATAAAAACCTAAAACACCAAAAAACCTTAAAATCCCCCAATCCCAAAAGGGCCATTAAACCCCCCAAAATAATTAAAAACCTAAAAAATATAAAAATCAAAAAAAAAATCCCTAAAACATAAAAATACTAAAAACACTGAAAAACCTAAGAAAATTCTAAAAGATTAAATAACTTAAATCCTTTAAAAAATGCTAAAAATCCTAAAAACCACTAAAACAACACAAAATCCCAAAAAATAAAAAAAAAACAAAAATCATAACATTCTTAAAAATCCATAATAACCTAAAAAACCAAATAACCCAAAAAACCTTAAGAAATCCACAAAAACCTAAAAACACTACAACCCCTAAAAAATTAAAAATGTTAAAAACCGTAAATTACCCAAAAAATCCAAAAAACCACTAAAAACCATAAATATCCTTAAAAAAATTAAAACCTACAAACCCCATAAAGACCCTAAAAAGTAAACACAAACTCTAGAAACCTATTAAACTCCTAATTTTTTTTATAAAATCTAAAAAACATAAAAAACATAAAAAATTCAAAAAACTTGAAAAAACCTTAAAAATATGAAAAATCCCTACAAATCTATAAATAAAACCCTCAAATACAGAAAAACCACTAAGAACCCATAAAACCTAAAACACTTCCAACCCTAAAAACCTAAGAAAATTATAAAAACCGTAAAATCGCAAAAAAATATAAGAAACCATAAAAAAACTCAAAATCTATAAAAAACAAAAAACCATAAAAAATCTAAAAATTCATATAAAACCCTAAAAATGTAAATAAATAAAAACGTGAAATTCTCAAAAAAAAAACCTTAAAAACCAAAAAAACATAAAACCTGCGAAACCATAAAAACCTCTAAAAACCTTGAAAGACCCTAAAAACCCTAAAAAAACTATAAAAAGCATAAAAAAGCAAAAATTCATAAAAAAAATCCTCTAAAAATTTTAAAAATACTTTAAATCGATAAAAACGTTAGTCATATCTTAAAAATAATAAAAACACTAAAAAACTAAAAAATCCCTAAATCCCCCAAAATACTATAAAAACCCTCAAAATCCTTTAAAACCATTAAAACCATAAAAATACCTATAACATAAAAAACCCAAAAAACATCGAAAACCCTTAATAAATCCATAAAAACCGAAAAACACATAAAACCCCTAAAACCCCAAAAAATTCTTAAAACTCAAAATTCCCTGTAATTCAAAAAAAATCTTAAAAATCCCAAAAAATCCCAAAAAAATGTAAAAACTCTAAAAACCCAGAAAACCCTAAAGAAACACTACAAAACAAACTAAAAATTAAAACCCTTAAAAACCAATGAAGACCGTAAAAACCCTAAAAACCAAAAAAATTATTGAAACCCTCAAATTCCCTAAAAAACCTAAAAACATTATAAAAAATAAAAATTCACTCTAATCCATAAAAATCCCTATAATCCTAAAATACCCAAAAAATGCAAAAGACCCCGTAGAAAACCATAAAAACCTAAAAACACATCAAACCGAAATAAAACAAAAATTTTGTTAAAACCCCTAAAATCCACTAAAGTTCTAAAAACCCCTAAAAACTGTAAAAACCCCCTAAAACCCCATATAACCATAAAACCACAAAAAACTAAAAAAAATTAAACCCCTAAAATTTTAAAAAACTCTAAAAAACCTTAAAATAAGTAAAAAACATAAAAAATCAGTAAAAACCAAAAAACCCCTAAAAACCATAAAACAATAAAAAACCCTAAAACCCCACAAAATCCCAAAAAACCCAAAAAACCCTAAAAACCATAAAAAACTAATAGAGACCTAAAGATTATTGAAAAACCTAAAAAACCTAAAAAACATGAAAACCCTAAAGATAACATTAATAACCAAAACTCAGTTGAAACTACAAAAAACTAAAAAATGATAAAAAAAACCTTAAATTCAATCAAAATCCCTAAAAACAATTAAAACCATAAAATTCCCTAAAATTCCCTAAAATTTCATAAAAATATAAAAACCAATAAAAAACCCATAAAACCCCTAAAAACATAACAAAACCTTAAAAACCAAAAAATACACAAAATCCCTAAAACCTAAAAACACTAAAACCTTAAAATATCGTAAAAGACCCCAAAACCCCTATGAACCACAAAAAAACCCTATGAACCACAAAAAACTGATAAAAACTCATAAAAAACATAAAACCCCTAATATCCCATTAAACACTAAGACACACTAAAGAAACTTAAAACCCTTTAAAACCCTAAAAATGTTTAAAAAAACTCTAAAAACACCGAGACACCTAAAAAATAAGAAAACCCCAATACACTCCCCAAAAAACCATAAAAATATAAAAACCCTAAAAACACATAAAATTCTGAAAAAATGCATTAAAAGGTAAAACCCCTTAATCTCCGAAAAACCCTATAAAAAATATAATCCTAAAACAACTAAAACCCCTAGAAACCATAAAAAAGCAAAAACCCCTTAAGACCATAAAATCCCTAAAAACTATAAAAATTCCTAAAAACCCTAAAAACCCCAAAACCCATCAATTCTATAATTTCCTTAAAAAATCCCTAAGAATTCCTAAATCTATAAAAACAATTAAAAATCTGGAAACCCCAAATAAAATAAAAAAAATACTAAAAAAACATAAAATCCATAAAAACCTATAGATGCTAAAAACCATAAAGACCAAAAAAACCCTTAACCCCTAAAAAAACATAAAACCCCTAAAACCCATAAAAACACTAATACCCCATAAAATCTACAATCCTCCTAAAAAATCTAAAACACGTTTAGACCTTAAAAATGTTAAAAACTAAAAACCCTTAAAATAATAAAAAAAACTTTTAAACACTAAAATTACAAAAAACCACTAAAAGGCCTAAAACCTAAAACCCCACAAAATCCATAGAAACCAATAAAAATAATATTTTTAAAAAAGAAAAATAAATCATACAGAAATAAAAACCATAAAACCCTTCAAAACTATAAGATAATATTAAAAACCTATTAACAATTAAATTCCAAAAAACCCAAAAACCTCTGAAACCCTAAAAGACCCTAAAATCCTAAAAACATAAAAACCCCTCAAAATACCTTAAAACCGTAAAAACCCAATGAATCCCTTAAAATGTAAAAAAACCCTAAAAACTAAAAAATACTTAAAACCCTGAAAAAAAACAACACTAAAAACCCAAAAATTCCCAAAAACACAACTAAAACCCATAAAACACTAGATACCAATAAAAACTATAAAACCACTGGAAACTCCAGAACGCATTTAACCCCTAAAAATGATAAAACACTAAAAACTTTAAAAAACTATAAAACTCTAAAAATCCCCAAAAAACAAAATAAAAATCATAAAAACACAAAAAATACTTATAACCACTGAAAATCCAAAGAGACCCAAAATTCAAAGAAATCCTAAATAAATACCTAAAAATCATTAAAAACAATAAAAACACTAAAAAAATTGAAAAAAATAAGAAAACCTTGAAAACCTAATAACATATAAAATACCTTAAAACCTAAAAAAAATAAAATAAATAAAAAACCTAAAAAACCTAAAAAACCTAAAACCACAAAACCTATCAAAACCCCTAAAACCCCAAACAACAATAAAAAACCTAAAAACCCTTAAAATACCTAAAAACAGAAAAACCATAAAAATACTGAAAACCCCAAAGAAAAACCTAAAAAACAAAAAAAAATCCCTAAAACCCATAAAACCATAAAAATACTATAACCTAAAAAACATGAAAAATACTCAAACCCCCATAAAAACCTCACAAACCCTAAAAACACTAAAATAATAAAAACCCAAAAAATACCACAAAAAACCAAAAAAATGTAAAACCCTAAAAACCATTAAACCCCCTAATAAATCCTTAAAAAAATAAAAACAATTAAACCCCCCTAAAATCAAAAAAATGTAAAACCATAAAAAACCCTAAGAACACTAAAACCCCTAAAACCCTAAAGACCATAAAAATGCCCAAAAGCCTTAAAAATCCTAAAATGTAAAAACCCTTAAAATACATGAAAACCCCTTAGAAAACCGTAAAATCATAAAATAACTTTAAATAATTAAAATATTAAGAACAAAAAAACCACCAAAAGGCCTTAAAATCCCTTAAAAATCATAAAAACCCCTGAAAACCTTAAAAAACCCAAAGAACCATAAAAACCATAAAACCCACTACAAAAACAAAACCAATTTAAATCCCGTAAAACATGAAAAAAACTATAAAAAATAACAAACTAAAAAAAAACTCCTAAAACCCAATAAACCCTTAAAACCCTAAAACAACCTAAAACCCCTCAAAAGCATAAAATCATAAAAACTATAAAATAAAAAAAGTAATAAAAATTCCTAAAAATGTAAATACACTAAAAACCATAAACACCCATAAGAAACCCATAAAAACAAAAAAACACTTAAAACACCTAGAAACATAAAAAACACTAAAAATCCAAAAAAACCCCGGAAGACCCTTGAAAACCCTAAAACCGCTCAAAGTCACTATAAAAACCTAAACCACATAAAGATCCTATGAAATACCCAAAATTACTTAAATTGTAAAAACCTCTAATAAACCTGAAAAACCCTAAAAAACTATAAAAAAATAAAAACACATTATACAGCTAAAAACCTAAAAATTTTAAAACCCTAAAAGGTATTAAAAACACTAAAATTCCTTGATTACCAAACCCCCCCTTCAAACCATAAAAAACTATATTCCCATTAAAACCATAAAAACCACTAAAAATTCTAAAAATCATTTAAACCCCTAAAAATGATAAATAACTCTAAAAACACTTAGAAACAAAAAAGAATAAAAAAACACTAAGAACAAAAAATACCATAAAAACCATTAAAACCATAAAAACCCTCAAAATCTCTGAAAATGCTAAAAACCCATAAAAAATCAAAAAATATGACAAGAAATCTAAAAAAATGAAAAAATATTTAAACCCCCTAAAACTCTTAAAAACCAAAAAACCTTCAAAAAATATAAATCCGTGAATCCCTAAAAACACTAAAAAAATAAAATACCCCAAAACCTCTAAAAATAATAAAACCCCTAAAATAATAAAAATACTAAAAACCAATAAAAAACCCAAAACCCACTAAAATCTCTAAAACCCCTTTAAAATATCGAAATGATAAAAAATGAAAAAAAATGAAAAACTGTAAGTACTCAAAAAAATACCTTAAAACACAAAAAATACCAAAAAACCCCAAAAAACACTCAAATTCCTTAAAACCGTAAAAACATAAATATCCTAAAAAGATGTAAAAATCATATAAAATCATAAAAATACTAAAAACACTAAGAAAACCATAAAAACATAAAAACACTAACCCCCCCCCAAAAAAAAAACTAAAACAATAAAAATTCTAAAAACCCATAAAAACATAAAATCCTCTACAAAACTTAAAAACCCAAAAAACAAATAAAACCCTTAAACCAGTAAAAACTACAAAAACCCTTTAAACCTTATAAATTTTAAAAATTCAAAAAAAAAAACTTAAAACCCCTAAGTGACTCAATAAAAAAAACCCCCAAAAAAATCCCCCAACCCATAAAAAACATCAAAATCTCTAAAATCCATAAAACCCATTAAAATCCTAAAATTCCCTTAAAATCCCAAAAATGTAAAACACCTAAAACCATAAAAACTCTAAGAAACATTAAAAAAAATAAAAACACATCAAAACTCTAAAATACATTAAAATCTCTAAAAACCATAAATGTACTTAAATACCAAAAAACACCTAAAAATATAAAAATTCAAGAACCTTAAAAATACTAAAAATAAAAAAAATCCAAAAAAACACTAAAAACTCAAAAAACTCATTATACATCCCACAAAATGTTAAAAACTCTAATAAAACATAAAAATATAAAAATAATAATAATAACCCAAAAAACCATTAAACCATAAAACCCATAAAACCACTCAATATAACTAAAAACCCTAAAAAATAAAAATCCCCGAAACCCCTAAAAATCCCTAAAAACATAACACCCCTAAAAATCAAGAAAATCCATAAGAAAAAAATTAAGAACTAAAAAATAAATAACACCAAAATAATAAAATTGATAAATACCCTCAAAACCCTAAAAACCCTCAAAATCCCAAAAAATTATAAAAAACATAAAAATCGTAACAACAATAAAAAAATACCTAAAAAAAGAAAAATTAAAAATTGCAGAAAATCTTTATGAAAACCATTAAAAACTAGAAACACATAAAACCCATAAAATACTTAACAAATTAAAACCCTAAAAGATGTTAAAAACCAAAAAACCCAAAAAACCATAAAAAACGTAAAAACCTAAAACCACCAAAACCACATAAAAAACCTAAAAACTAGTAAAAACTAAAAACCCTTTAAAACACTAAAAAAATAAAATATCTTAAAAAACATAAAAAATGCTAAAAACACAAAAACCCTTAAAACCCAAAAAACAATAAAAACCCTAAAATGAAAAAAACCATCAAAATACCCAAAAACTATAAAATCCATAAAGATCCTAAAAATTCCTAAACATACCTAAAAACATAAAAAATTAGAAACCCCATAAGAAAACCTTAAAAACATAGAAAACATAAAATAATTAAAATTAAAAAAACCTAAAACACGTAAAGACCATAAAACCCCCCAAAATCATAAAAAATAAAACATTGAAAAACCTTAAGAAAATTATAAAATGTAAACACCTAAAAAATAAAAACAAAAAAACCTAAAAATTGCCAAAAAAACCCTCTCAAAATCCATAAAAACCATAAAACCATAAAACCATAAGAAATCATTAAAAATCCCCAAACAAACTAAAACCCCTAAAATCCTTGAAAACCCTTAACAAACAATAAAAACATTAAATCAAATAAAACCAATAATACTATAAAAAATGATAAAAACCATAAACACCTGAAAACCAGAAATTCCTTACAAAAACATAAAAACATAAAAAACAAAAAATACATAAATTCCTAAAAATCCCACAAAAAAATATAAAACCCCAAAATACCTAAAAGACCCAAAAAAACACAAAATCACAAAAAAAAAAGAAATACAAACCCCTAAATCCCCTAAGAAACCCTAAAATCACTCACAATTAATAAAAACAATAAAAATACTAAAAATTTACTAAAATTTTAAAAACCATAAAACCCCTAAAATCACACAAAAATCATTAAAATTATAAAAAAAATTAAAACCTATAAAAAACTAAAAAAAATAATAAAACTAAAACCCCCCAAACCCCAAAAAACAAAAAAAAACATAAAATCACATAAAATTAGAAAACACCTAAAACCCATAAAACCCAAAAACACCACTAAAAACTCAATAAACCCATTAAGACATTAAAAATGTTAGAAGACAAATAAAAACATTAAAAACACAATAAAAACTCAAAAAATCCATTAAATCAAAAATAATTCATAAAATTCTTAAAAACCCAAAAAATACATAAAACCCTAAAATTCCCAAAAAGAAATAAAAAACCTTAAAATCCCTAAAAATATGTAAAAATATAAAATTCCATAAAAATACTGTTAAAATATTAAGAACCTAAAAATACGTAAAACACCTAATAACCTATCAAACACAAAAAACCATTTAAAACACTAAAACCCTAAAAACCATATAAACCTATAAAAACTTGAAAAACACGAATAACCCATAAAAAAACTAAAAATCTCTAAAAATTATAATATCTTTTTAATCCCCTAGAAATGATAAAAAAAACTCTAAAACCATTTAAAACACTAAAAACTAAAAAAACCCTAAAATCCCTATAAACCATAAAACACTAAAAACCTCAAAATCCATAATAACCCAAAATAATAAAAATATTAAGATAGACCTTAAAATCAATAAAAAAATAAAACCCCAAGAAACTCTAAAAACCCTTAAGAAAATGGTAAAACCATAAAACTATAAAACTCCGAAAAAATATAAATTTTATTTCGAAAACCCTGAACAAACCTAAAACCTAAAAAACAATCAAAATCCCTAAAGACACTAAAAATATATAAAAATAATAAGAATTCCATAAAAATATCAAAAAAATTAAATAACTCTAAAAACCCTTAAAGCCCTTAAAGATACCTCAAAAATATAAAGGCTCCCTAATGATGGCGGCACACTCCCCTGGCTCTCACCCCTGTTCGACGCCTCTTCCAAGTTTTCCTCAGGATTAATCTCGCGGCTTTGGTTTTGTATCTTAAATTTTAGGTTCTTGAAGATAGGATATGCTCTTCGGTCCCATTGTGGTGGTGGTATCGGTGCTTTGGTAGCCTCGACTTCCCCGAATGGTTATTTTTGGGCCTCCGGCTTCAGATCCTTGCGAGGATCCTAGCTGAGTTTCGAGCTTTGGTCGACGCTGGTTTTCAGCTCCAGATCGGGGTCGAGATGGTAGTTCTGATGTGTCCGAGGATGGGTCAAAGGGGTCAAGGACATCATCGGAAAAGGTTGTAGTAGCACGGTTGAGGGTGGAGAGGGCATCATTGGTGGACAGGGGCTCATCGACGGTGGGTGTTGGTCTTCTTCGATGGCTTCCTTCTAGGGGTTTGGCTTCTGCGGTGTCTGTTTTCGATGATGGAGTGGTGTGATGCTTTCGTTCTATTGGTCTCTAGTGATGCAGATGCTTGTAGATCTGAGGTCTGGAGTGCTTTGGTGGATGTTTGGTTTTGCGACGGAGGATGCTAGATTTGGAAGGATTTTAATTGGATTATATGTGATGTGGGCTCTCCGATTTGCAGGTCAATGGTGTGTTCTGAAGATACAAGTCCATTTTCCTGGTTTCTCGGCTTTTTTGATTCATGCGGTTGATGCGGGATGGATTGAGGTGTGCTGCGATTGGGGTAATTTGTTAATATGTACTTTTTTAGAGTACCAAAGTTGTCCTTTTGGTTCTATGTATGGTTGGATTGGTTGTGAGATGCTTCTTGTGCTAGATGATGGATCTTCTATAAAGGATGGAGTGTTGTCTAGTGTTTTTGGGGTCACTAAACTATATTTCATTCTGGCTGCTTTGTTGGACTATGGTTTTATGTGTTATGGCTAGTTTGGTTGTAAATCGTTGCGGGTGCTGGATTTTGGTTATGTTGAGTGGCGTTGGATGTTGTATGTTTCTGGTTGTGATACTTTGTGTGAAATTCTTGAAGTTGACAGGATAGGAGGTGATGGTTTACGGTTCTTAAGTTTCTGGGTGATGGCTGCTACTTGGAAGGGATGTGATAAAAGTTGTTGGTGCTTGGTGTTGGTTGTTATTTTGCTGTGAGGTGGCGAAGGTGAGTTTTATGTATTTGACGCTGTTGGTTTTGTGATGCTGGTGGTGAATTTTCTTGACAAAGAGGCGATGGATAATGAAAATGGTGCTAGGGGAAGCTGGTCGTTGTTCAGCCAGGAGATGGTGCGGGAGATGCTTCTGATTTTCTTCTTTTTCTGGCTTTATGTGTCTTTTGGATTTTTAGGGGACTTTTGGGTTTTGTGGGGTTGTCCATGGGTTTTGGGTGTGGGTTGATTGACCCCAACCCTCCCTTGTCTGCTGTATTTTTCTGCTATGTCTTTTTATCTAATAAATTTGGGGTGGTCGGGAATAGCCTGGCCTATGCATCTTCCTTGGCCTTAAAAATATAAAAACACATAAACCCCCTTAAAAAACAAAAAAATGATAAAAACCCTTAAACACCATGAGAACCCTAAAAATAGTAAAACCATTTAAAACCCCTAAGACCCATAAAAATATGAAAATCACTAAAAACTATAAATACCCATTTATTCCAACAAAAATTCTAGAAAAATAAAAAAACCATTAAATCCCTGAAAACAAAAAAAACCCTAAAACCCTAGAAACAAAATATCCAAAAAAACCCGTAAAACCCATAAAAACTCTTGAAACCCATAAAAATCACTAAAACTAACTAAAACATAATAAACCCAAAAAACCATTAAAACCCTAATTAAAACATTAAAAAAATAAAAACCCCAAAAAACCATAAAGACCCCCAAAACCATAAAAAATCCACAAACCACTAAAAACTCTAAAAATCATTAAACCCCTAAAAGTATTTAAAAACTATCTAAAACATCAAAAAACCCTAAAAAATGAAAAAAAACCTATTGTCCCAAAATACCAAAAAACAAAAAAAAATCCAAAAAACTCTAAATCATCAAAAACTCTAAAAACCCTAAAAACCCATAAAAATCCTAAAGAACTCTAAAAATCTGAAAAATGTAAAAAAATACTAAAACCCTGAAACACCCTTAAAAACATTAAAAACCTAAATATATATAAAACAAATAAAAACATATAAATGCTAAAATCCATAAAAAGCACAGAAATCCCTAAAAACCATAAAAAACCTAAATCCTCAAAAAATAGAAAACCCCATAAAAAACCTAGAAACCCACTAAAAATTCTAAATACCCATTAAATACAAAACATGTGAAAATACACTAAAAAATATATAAACCCCTAAAAAAACTAAAAAATCCTTTAAACAACCGAAAATATCATAAAATCCTAAAAACAATAAAAACCCTAAAAACCCAAAAAACCATAAAAATCATAAAAAAATCCTTGAAATCCATAAAAATTAAAAAAACCTAAAAAATATGATAATCCATAATAAAACCATAAAATCTTAAGAAAAACATAGAATAACTAAATACATAAAAAATTCTAAAAACCCTCAAGAAGCATAAAAATCCACTAAAACCCTAAATCCCCTAAAAACCATAAAAACAATAAAAACATTATTACCCATAATAACCCTAAAACCCACTAAAAACTCTAAATACAATTTGAAACTCAAAAAACATTAAAAACTATAAAAACACATAAAACCCTAACAAAACTAAAAAACCCCAGAAACCCAAAAAACCCATAAAAACACAAAAAAATAAAATCCCAAACACCCTAAAAATCCTTAAAAATCCTAATGACCATAAAAAAGTAAAACATCCCTTCAAATCTAAAAAAATAACAAAATATAAAAACCATGTAAGACCCCTCAAAATCGTAAGAAAACATTAAAAACATAAAAACACTTAAAACCCTAAAAAATTGAAAAACACTATAAACAATAAAAACCCATAAAATGATCATAAAACACTAAAATACCTAAAAATTTTAAAATAACACAAAAAATATAAAAACCATAAAAAGCCATAAAAAAGCTAAAAACTAGTAAAAAATATAAATACTTTTTAGATCCTGTAAATTGATGAATTCTTTAAAAACATTTAAAAGAATAAACACTCAAAAAACCCAAAAAAAATCATTAAAAAACTCAAAAACCCTTAAACCCATCAAAATCCATAAAAACCCTAACCAATCATCAAAATAAAAAAAAATCAATTAAAATCCTTAAAAATGTAATACCCTATAAACCTTGAAAACCACTATGAAAAATGTAATACCTAAAAAACATATAACCCCACTAAAAACCTCAAATACTATAAAACCCTAAAAACTCAAATGTTTAAAAATCAACGAATACTATAAAAAAATATAAAACCCCATAAAACCCCTAAAATCCACTAAAATCTCAATATCCCCAGTAAAGAAATAAAAAAATGTTAAAACACTCTAAAAAACATTAAAACCCCAAAAATACTTAAAAAACCTTAAAACACTAAAAACCCTCTAGTCCCTAAAAACATAAAAACCCATAAAATTCCATAAAATTCCCAAAGAATCCCTAAAAACATAAAAAATTCTAAAAACCCTAAAATCCCCAAACTTAACCTTAAAAACCAAGAGACACTTAAATCCCCTAAAAACATAAAAATTATAAACACGCTTGAAAATTAAAAAAAGGCCCTAAATCCCTAAATAACCTAAATAACATAAAACCATCTAAAAACCTTAAAAACCATAAAACCGCTTCAAAACCCTATAAACCCACTAAAAACTCTAGAAGCCTTTTAGACCCCTTAAATAATTAAAAACTATAAAGAACCTAAAACCCCTAAAAATCCAAAAAAAACCAAAAAAACACTAAAAAATTACAAACTCTCAAAATCCTTAAAAATAAAAAAAAACAAAAAAAACCAAAAAGACCCCTAAAACACCTATTATCATAAAAACCCAAAAAAATTGGAAACCACAATGAAAATATTAAAAACCTAAAATCACATAAAAACCTAAAAAACATAAAGATGATAAAATCCTTAAAACCCTTGAAAACTCTAAAAACCATAAATACTCTAAAAACTATAAAAACCAATAAAACCTCATAAAACACAGAAAACCCACTAAAATATCTAGAAAAACATTAAACCCCTAAAAATATGAGAAACTATAAAACATTGTAAAACACTAAAAGCTCAAAAAAACATAAAAACCAAAAAACTGATAAACCACTAAAACCCTTAAAAATCCTAAAATCAATCAAAATCCCTAAATACATTAAAAACCAATAAAAATCCTAAAATTCCACAAAAATACTGAAAAATATTAAACAAATAAAAAAATAAAAACCCTAAAATCTATAAAATATGAAAAAAAATCCTTAAAAACACTAAAAACCCTAAAACCCAAAAAACCATAAAATCAACTTAAAATTTTAAAAAACATTAAAAATGGATGAAACCCTAAATACAACTAAAAATAAAGAAAACCCTATTAACCCCTAAAAACCCTAAAAAACAAAAAAAAATAATAAAAACGCAAAAAAAAACCAAAAAAATCCATAAAAACCCTACTCACAATAAAAACGCCAAAACCCTTAAAATCCATAAAAATTCAAAAACCTATAAAAATCCAAAAAAATGCTAAAAATGTTAAAACCATCAAAAATGAAAAACCATATGAAAACCTTAAAGACCGAAAAACACTTAAAACCCCTAAAAATGTAAAAACACTAAAAAACCCTAAGAACCATAAAAGACATTAGAATCCATAAAACCCATAAAACCCTTAAAACCCAAAAAACCCAAAAAATCATTAAAAAACACTAAAATTATAAAAGGACATTAAACCCCTAAAATCATTAACAAAATCTAAAAAACATTAAATACCCTGAAAAATCCAGATACCCCTAAAAATCTAAAAAAATTAAAATCCCTGAAAACCATTAAAACCCTCAAAATCCAAAAAACCATAAAATACAATACAAATCCTAATAACCCACTAAAAAAACTAAAAATCCTCTAAACCCATATAATCATTAAAAAACGTTAAAATTCTAATAACCCAAAAAAACTAAAAAAACCCAGAAAAACCAAACATACGGTAAAAATTTGAAAACCCTAAAATCCCTAAAAACTATAAAATTCCTAAAAATCTCTAAAAATCCTCAAAAAATTAAAAATACATAAAATATCAAGAAATCCATAAGAAAAACTTAAGAACCCAAAAACACTTAAAACCACTAAGAACCAAAAAATGATAAAACAAATAAAAACCCTAAAATACCTTAAGAATATAAAACCCATAAAACCCTTAAACACCACTGAAACCCCATATAACCATAAAACCACTAAAAAATCTAAAAACTATAATCCCTAAAAACATTAAAATCTATAAGAACCCCTAAGAACTTGAAAAAACTCCTAGAAACCCCTAAAACTCCCCAAAAACATAATAAACCTAAAACACCTAAATCCCTGAAAAAGTACTAAAATCCATAAAAATCCAATAAAAAACCTAAAAATCCATCAAAATCAATAAAAAATGTAAAAACACTAAAACACTAACAATTCCTTAAAACCACAAAAGTGATAAAAACCCTCAAAACACTAAAACCATAAAACCACTAATAACCATAATCCCCTAAAATCCATAAAAACCCTTAAAGCCTTTAAAATCTCTAAAACCACTAAAAACTTCAAAAACCTTATAAACCCATAAAATGCTGAAAACTCTACAAAAATCATAAAATCTCTAAAAACAAAAAAAAACCTAAAATGAAAAATACAAGACAACAAAACCCCTAAATATACCCTAAAACCCCAAAAGCCTTGAATAACCCTAATCACAATAAAAAGATGAAAAATCCCTAAAAATACCTAAAAATATAAAAAACCCAAAAAACCCTGAAAAATATATGGAAAAATTAAAAACATAAAAATAATTAAAGCCCCTAAAAACCTACAAAATTAAAAATATCCTAAAACCTCTAAAACCCTAAAAACTCTAAAAACCATCAAAAACTCTTAAAACACTGAAAAACGGTAAATAAATTAAAAAAACCCATAAAGTTCCCTAAAAACTTCAAAAAACAAAAAATGCTGGAAACCCCTGAGAAAAACATAAAAAACCAATAACACTTAAAAAAATATGCTAAAAATATTATAAGGCCTTAAAACCCCTAAAGACCATAAAAACCAAAAAAACATAAAAAATCCAAAAATCCCTAAAAACCAATTACACACATAAAATGTTAAAAAAACTATAAAAACAGTTAAAACCCAGAAAAACGCAAAAAAACACTATACCCAAAAAAACCCATAAAAACCCTAAAAACCCAAAAACCCGTCGTAATCCATAATAAACCTAATAAACCTATAAATACACTAATAATACTCTAAAACCACTAAAAAACCTAAAACCCCTAAAAAACAAAAAAACCTGTAAAACCGTAAAACTGTAAAAATCTAATAAAAAACTTTTTCACCCCTGAAATTTTAAAATAAATTACAAAAAACCTTAAATAGCCGATAAATAAAAAAATATTAAAAACCCTAAAAATCACTAAAAACACTAAAGGGAAATAGAAATCCTTAAAAAGTCCTAAAATTTATTAAAAACGTAAAAAACATCAAAACCCTAAAGACCATTAAGAAAAAACATAAAACCTAAAAACACATAATATCTCTAAAACCCCCATACCATCAAAATACATAAAAACATAAAAAATCATAAAAAATACCTAAAAGTTCGTAATATATTATAACACCTAAAACAATCTAAGGAAACTATAAAAAGTTTAAAAAACATAAAACCCCTAATAAAACTAAAAAAATATAAAATCCCCAAAAGATCAAAGATACCCTAAAAACCTTAAAAACAAAAACCCCCTAAAAACGTAAAAATCCTTCAAACCCTATAAAAACCCTAAAACCCACTAAAATAAATAAAACCCTTTTATCCCCTAAAACATTAACAAACTCTAAAATACCTTAAAAATCAATAAATCTCAAAAAAACCTAAAACCCAAAAAAGAAGAAAAACCCTAAAAACATAAAAACCCTCAAAATCAATAAAAACACAAAAAAAACCATAAAAACCCTTAAAATTCAAAATATATATATAAAAACAAAGAAAACCCCTAAAAAATTAAAATAAAATAAAAACATAAAACCCCTAAAAACATAAAAACACTGAAAATCATAAAAAACCCTAAAACCCTAAAACCACTAAAAACTATAAAACAAATAAAAAATTAAAACACTAAAAAACCCAAAAACCCACGAAAAACTCTAAAATCCATTTAAACCCCTAAAAATGTTTCAAAACTCTAAGAAATATAAAAACTGAAAAAACTTAAAAATACAATTAAATACCAAAAAATCATAAAATCCCTACAAAACCATAAAATCTCGTAGAACGCTCATAATCCCTAAAAACCATAAAAATCCTTTAAAAGACCTAAAAACACATAAAACATAAAAGTCCTTAAAAATCATAAGAAACCCATTAATTCCTAAATTGCATAACACCCATAAAAAACATAAGAAATGCTAAGAACCCTTCCAAACCCTAAAACACAAAAAACCATAAAAAACTCTAAACAAATTAAAAAACCCAACAAAACTATAAAAACCCTAAAATCCTCTAAAAATTAAAATAACCATTCGAACCCCTAAAATTTCAAAAACACTAAAAACCCATAAAAAACTAAAAAAAAGTACCTAAAAACAATCATAACACTAAAATCCTCAAATTCAATATAAACCCTAAAAAACCATAAAAATCCTAAACAAATCCTTGAAATCCCAAAAAACATAAAACCCCAAAAAACTAAAATACAATAAGAAAACCTTAAAACCATAAAAATAATAACCCCCCCCCCCCAAGATAATATAAATAATTCAAAAAACCCTAAACAAACCTAAAAACCAAAACACCCTAAAACCACCGATAATATTTAAAACCCATATAAGGGGAAAAAATAAAAAATCCCTAAAAATCCTAAAAGATGTAAAGAACCCTAAAAAAACATAAACCCCTTAAGGAAATATTAAAAATATAAAAACACATAAAAACACTAAAAAGAAAAAAATGTTAAATAACCTAAAATATCTTAAAAACCATAAAAATAGTAAAAACCCCTAAACAAATTTAAAACCTTTTAAACTCCCTAAAACCATAAAACCACAAAAATAATCTAAAGCACCTTAAACCCTGAAAAGCACTTAAATACTCTAAAAATGCATTTAATCCCAAAAAACATAAAACCCCCCTAAAATGAAAAAACCAATAGAACTAAAAAACCACGAAGAAATCCTTAAACATAAAAACCCTAAAACCCTTAAGAACCATAAAAATAATAAAAATTTTAAAACATACCTAAAATAATTTAAAACATAAAAATCCTAAAAACCATAAAAACCCCCTCAGGAAACCATAAAATAATAAAAACTATTAAAACCCCTAAAAACCTACAAAACGTTAAAACCCATAAGGACCATAAAAACCCAAAAGACCATAAAACCCCTAAAACCATATAAAACCTAAAACCCCTAAAAACACTAAAAAATTATAAAAAACTCTAAAAACCATTTAAAACCCTAAAAATGTGGAAAATTCTAAGAATCCTTAAAAATGTTAAAAAATATCATAAAACACAAAAACCTCCATAAAAACACTAAAAACTATAAAAACCCAAAAAACACTTAAAACCATAAAAACACTAAAAAAATAAAAATTCAAAATGATACCTAAAAATATCTAAAAATGTAAAAACCGTAAAACTTGAAAACCCTCGAAAAACACTATAAAAACCTTAAAAAAATAAAAACACTTAAAATTCCTAAAAACACTATAAACCATAAAAACCTAAATAGGCCATAATGCCCTAAAGCCCATAAAAACCATAAAAAAAACAAAAACCTCAAAAAAACTAAAAACCATAAAAACCCTAAACTAGTTAAACTTATAAACACCGATTAAACCCCTAAAAAAGATGAATACAATAAATCTTCAAAACCCATAAAAATAAAAAAACTTATAAAAACTTAAAAATTATACAAATCCAAAAAAACTCCAAAACCACTGAAAATCCCAAAAACCCAAAAAAAACCTAAAATTTTTAAAAAATACCAAAAAAATTAAAACCCTATAGACACTAAAAAGCTCTATGAAAACCATAAAAAACTAAAAAAAATTAAAACCATTAAATAACCTAAAAACCCTAATATCCCTAAAACCCTCAAAACCATAAGAAACTAATGATTACCTTAAAAACCCCATAAATCCCTAAAAATACACTAAAACCCCTTTAAACTCGTAAAATGTTAATATAGTCTAAAAACATTAAGACCCAAAAAAACTCAAAACACCATAAACACCCTAAAATTTCTAATAATCCCTGAAAAACCTAAAAACCATAAAAATATTTAAAAGCTCTTAAAATTCCTAAAAACATGAAAAGTGCTAAATCCCCTGAAAAAACCCAACGAAAATAGTGAAATTATAAAGACCCTTGAAACCCATAAATAACCTAAAATGTAAAACCCCAGAAAACCACAAATAACTTTAAAACCAAAAAATCCAACAAATTCCATTAAACCATCAAATAAACACAAAATACCCTAAAACCCCATGAATCACTAAAAAACACTAAAAATATAAAACCCATTATGCCCCATAAAATGTTAATAACTATAAAAAACCTCAAAACCAAGAAAAATATAGAAAACCAACAATTACCTATAAAATAATTAAACCTCTCAAAATCCATAAAAACCCTAATAACCATAAAAATCCTAAAAAGTCCTAAAAATCCATAAAAATGGAAAAAACTCTAAAAACTGAAAACCCCTATGAAAATAATAAAAATTGAAAAATAATTAAAACCCCAAAAAATATGAAAAAACCCATAAAACCCTAAAAAACTATAAATACCATAATATCCAAAAACAATTAAAACTGAAAAAACGCTTAAAATCCTATAAAACACCTCAACCTAAAAAAATATCTAAAACCCCTTTAAACCATTATAAATTATAAAGACATTAAAATCCATAAACCCTAATAAACTTATAAAATTAATAAAAAACACCAAAAACCCCCATAAAGACCATAAAACCCATAAAAACTCTAGAAACACTCAAAATCCCTGAATACCATAAAAATACTAAAAAATCCTAAATAAAACCTAAAATCCATAAAAGATTCAAAACCCCTAAAACCCTTTAAGCCTATAAGAGAACCTTAAAACCAAAAAACCCAAAAAACACCTAAAAACCTCAAAGTGATAAAAACCATAAAAAATAAGAAAACCTAAAAAATACTAAAAAACCCCTAAAACCTTAAAAACCACAAAATCACCTAAAACCCTTAAAACCCCTAAATACCATAATACCATATAAATCCAATGAAAACTATAAAAACTATTTAAACCCTAAAAACATTAAAGAAACTTTAAAAACCATAAAAGAAAAAAATGATTGTAAAAAACCCTAAAACATAAAAAATCCATAAAAACCAAAAAAACCCCAAAACCCAAAAACCCTAAAAAAACTAAATACCATAAAAACCCTCAAAATCAATAAAAGTTCCAAAAACATAAAAATCCTAATAAATCTATATGAATCCCTTTGAAAAAAACCTTCCAAAAGGAAAAACCTTAAGAAAACATAAAGGCACTTAAAACCCCTAAAAACATAAAAACTCTAAAAACACTAATAACCATAAAGGACCCTAAAATACCAAAAATGAACTAAAACCCCTAAAACCCTTAAAACCCCAAAAAACTAATAAGAACCTAAAAACCAATAAAATTATAAAAACACTTTAAACCCCTAAAACCATTACAAAAAAGTCAACAACTTTAAAAACCCTAAAAAACTCAAAAAAATCCTTATAAAACAAAAAAAATAACATAAATCCAAAGAATCTCTAAAAACCTTAAAAACCCTCAAAATCACAAAAATCTGAAAACCCCATAAAAATAATTCAAAATTTCTAACTATCCCTAAACAAGAAAAACCCTAATAAAATGATAAAATCCTAAAAATAATTAAAACCCTTAAAAACCAAAAAACACCAAAACTCCAATAAACCCCAAAAACCCAAAAACCCCATAAAAACCCTAAAAACAACAGAAAACCCTAAAAACACCTAAAAACAAAAAAACACACTAAAAATTATATAACCTCTATAAACTAGTAAAATGTTAAAAACCACTAAAAACTCTTTAATCGCATAAAATCACAAAAACAATAAAACCTGGGAAAATGATAAAAACCATAAAAACTATTAAAAACACTAAAACACATTAAAATCCCCAAAAAACCATTCAAATACATAAGAATCTAGAAAAATACATTAATATCACTAAAAACATTAAAAACCATGAAAACCATGAAAACCATTAAGATATCATTAAAACCCAAAAAAACAGAAAAACTATAAAAACCCTAAAAACCATAAAAACCTAAAAATGGATAAAAACACAAAATAATCTGAAAACACTAAAAACCCCTACAAACAACAAAACCCCTAAACACCACTAAAACCCTAAAAATCTAAAAACCCATTAAAAACTCTAAAAACTCTTTAAACCCCAAGAAATGTAAAAAAATACAAAAATTCATAAAACCCTAAAACCTAAAAACCCCAAAAAACCAAAAAACTATCAAGACAAAAAAACATAAAACCCTAAAAATCCTCAAAAACTATAAAAACCATAATTTTTTTTAAATGTCCAAAAAATACTTAATAATGTAAAAAAAACTAAAATACTAAACGAACCATATATAACCTCAATAACCTAAAAACACTTAAACCCCCTTTAGAAAATAAAAATGATAAATACCATAAATGTTCCTAAAATAAATAAAAACAATAAAACCCTAATATTTCGATAAAAACGTAAAAACCATATAAATCCTAAAAAATCCCCAAGAATCCTTAAAAATGTAAAAACATATAAGAAACATAAAAAACACAAAGAAAATAAAAAAACCAAAGACACTTACAACCCCTAATAACCTAAAAATTGCTAAAAACCAAAAAACCACAAAAAGACCAAAGAAACCGAAAAACATCAATAAATAAAAAAATAAAAAAATAACTTAAATCCATAAAAAAAATAAAACTCCAATGAAAGCTTAAGAACCCACTAAAAATTGTAAAAAACCTTTAAACCCCTTAAAATTTAAAAAATATATAAAAATCCTTAATAACCCTAAAGACAAAAAACCAACAAAACCACCAAAACTAGATTTTTTAAGACTAGAAACCCTAAAAATACCTAAAAACCATAAAACCCATTAAAATGCAAAAAATACCTAAAAATACCTAAAAAATTAAAAACTATAAAACCCTAGAAAATACCTTATAAAACCATAAAAATAGTAAAACACTTATAACCCCTTAAAAACATAAAATTCACTAAAACACTAAAAACCATAAATACCATAAAAACCTAAAGACACTTATAATCATAAAATCCATTAAAACCATACAAGTTCTAAAAATCCATAAAAAACCTAAAAAAATAAAAATCCCTAAAACCCTAAGAAATCTAAGAACAAATTTAAAACCTAAAAAAAATTAAAGCCCCAAAAAACCATAAGATTATGAAAAACCAAAAAATACCCTAAGACCCCTAAAAACCATAAACACCCTTAAAACCGTAAAAACCCCATGAAACCAATAAAACCACTAAAACCAATAAAAACTCTAAAACCCCATTAAATCACAAGAAAAACATTTAAAACTCTAAAAAACATTTAAACCCATAAAAATAAAAAAAGGCCTAAAAAACCCAAAAATCCCAAAAAAACCCTACAAACAATCAAACCCCCTAAACCCCCTTGAAACCATAAAATCCTATTAATGGAAAAAATATCGCTAAAACATAAAAACACAAAAACACCATGATAAACCAACAAAAAATCAAAAGAACCTAAAAACACATAACACCATTAAAAACGTGGAAAATCTGAAAAACCTAAAACCCAAAACCCATCAAAATCCTAAATATCCTAAAAATCCATAAAAATTAAAAATACCTAAAACCCATAAGAAAACCTTAAAAACCCATAACACTTTAAAACCCTAAAATCCCAAAAAAATTGATATCCTACACAAAATAAAATACATTATAACAAAAAAACCACCAAAAAACAAAAAAACCCAAAACATCTTGAAAACCACAAAAAATGCAAAAAATCCTAAACAACCTAAAAAATATAAAACAAATTTAAACCTTTCAAAACAATAAAACACAAAAAAAACCATAATGCCCCTAAAACCAAAAAACACCTAAAACCCTCAAAATTCTTAAAAACCCATAAAATTTCTAAAATATCCATACCAAATCATTATAAAAAATCCTAAAACACTAAAAACCCTGAAGAAAACCTTAAGAACCTAAATACAATTAATAAAATAAAAACCATAAAAAACAAAAAATTAAAAAATCCATAAAACCCCTATAAACCCTAAAAACCCTAAAAACCCCTAAAATCCCCAAAAAACATAAAATTACAAAAAAATCAAAAAAATCCATAAAAATTCATAAAAGAAAAAAACACTAAAAAATCAAAAATCCCTAAGAAACCCACAATGAACTAAAAACACTCAAAATCCATATAAAAACTAAAAAAAGGTGAAAATCCTAAAACCTCATAAAAATATCCAAAAACTCTAAACCCCCTAAAACCATAAAAACCATGTAGGGTCCTGAAACTTCCACAAGGGGGAAGTCCAATTACCGCAGGACTTGGAAAAGGACCAAACTGGTCCGCGCAACGGCTCCAAGCAATAGTACGTGGCCGGTTCGGCAGACCGCCCTCCCGTAATTCTGCGGACCAGTGTCATCCGCGAAATAGAGGCGGGGACCCTCCACTGGTGCGAAGCAGGACGGACGTCAGGCTGGTCCATCACCACAAGCCGCACCCTCCGCGGACTGGTGTCATTTGCGGGATAGAGGCGGAGTGGTGCACGGCCACGGATTAATCCCTCGAATCTCGGTTCCAAAAATTGCTGGTTGACTGAGTCGTTCACGGGTGGGGATTCCTTCATCGGCTTCCGCAAAATGTTCCATGTTCCATATCCCCTTAGTGACTCTATAAATATTCACTGAGGGGCAACAAATGAAGGGAGGAAGGATGGGTGAAAACCCGTGGGGAGACGCTGGAGAAATTTATCCCAGTGGTAAAGTCCCACAACCATATTCGGACCCCATATCGTCCGCGGATGAACTCTTTCACGTAGAGGAGAAACCAGTCAGCGAACCACATGCAGCCAGCTCCTCCGCGGACAGCCCATAGCAGCCATTTCCTTCGCGAATAGTCCCTCCATGACCACCCCCTTCGCGGACCAGTGTAGTTCACGAAATGGAGGAGGGAACCTCTCTGCGGGCATGAAGTTGGACGGACGCCAGCCCCATTGCAGACGCCCTTCACGTCCATCTCATCCGCGGACAACCTCCTTAACGGACAACCTCCTTCGCAGAAATCATCCTTCGTGGAGAGCCCCCTTTGCCGCCTCCTCTGCGATCATCTCCTCAGCAGACACCCTTCACGGACAACCAAACCGCCAACCACATGCGGCCAGTCCCTTGTGGCCAATCCTTTGTGGATGGCTCCTTCGCGGCCAGTCCCTCGTGGCAAGTCCTTCGCGGATGGATCCTTTGCGGCCGACTCCTTTGCAGCCAACTCTTTCACAGCCAGTCCCTCGCGGCCGGCTCCTCGCGGCCAGCTCCTACGCGGCCTTCCCCATGCGGAAAACACTATGCTCTCGCTGGTCCATAATGCGGGGGGTTGCGCCCCCTTACCCTTGCTCCGGGTCAGTGTCGGGTTGCGGTCTCGGCCCTCCGGGCCGGTCCCTTCACTACCGTCACTGACCCCCATGAAAAACGGATAGTCGTACCACAAACTTTTTGGGCCGGGTCAACAGTATTTGACATTGCACCCTTGCCTCACCCCAACATTCGTATTATACATTCCATTAGTCGAGCTACTCCTCATGACTCTCCTAAAACCCCATTACCTAGATCCCATGCTAGGTTCATCCAGAAAGGTCCACCCTTGTGTAAGTCCCACACCAACCATTGCTAGGTATCTCCTACCTAATCGTCCTGACCACATGACGTTAAACTGTATGGCCCTCGTCCTGACCACATGACTTTAAACTATATGTTCCTCGTCCTATCCTTATGATGTTAAACTCTATGGAAACTATCCTCTCTAAATGACTATAAATTGTAGCATTCCCTATCATTCAATAATAGGATGCCTCTCGCTCCATGAAAGAGATGCCTTATGCTATGTTTACAGGGGCATAACTTCAAGAGCGCTGGAATCCATTCAAACATTCTATCACTCCACCTCATACTTTGCACGCCCTTCATTCGGATCTTCATTCTCTTCCATGTATGAAGGGACCCCCTAACGGCTTGGCCTCATGCCGCATCGGCTCACCTATCATCCTGTTCCAATGCCCTGGAAGACTTTGGACAACACTTTGAGTTCGGTCCTGTGTTTCGAACACGGTCAGCTATCGACCCTCATTTGTTTGTCCCCATTTTAGGGTAACATGATATGGATTTTTTGTTTTGAAAATGGTCAGTAGTTATCCTCCAACACCATGCCACCCTCATTGCATTCCGAATGTTGGGCATGTAATTCACACTTTTCATCTCCCTTTGTTCGGACTGATTCCAACGCCCGTGGTGTTATCCCGCTTGTGCACGAGTCCATAGTTGTATAATCGTATACCACAACCCACCAGTGAGTTAGGATGCCCTCATGGCCATACATTAGGAAGATATCATGGGAATCCATCTCAGAGTAAGCCTCGACCTTATGGGCCTCCCTATGCGTAAGCCCCACTCCACTTCCCATGGACGCACCTTTCGCGACATGATCGTCTGGTCCCTACTGCCTCTTGTTTCTCACACTGAGCATGACTCACGTGATCTTAGAGTAATAATCGACCATGAAATCCTCTTATGGGCTTCCTCAGAGTGTAATCCCCAATCCATCTCCATGGGCCTCCTCAGAGTGTAAGCCTCAATCCACACCATGGGCCTCCTCAGAGTGTAAGCCCAAATCCACACCATGGGCCTTCTGAGAGTGTAAGCCCCAATCCACACCATGGGCCTCCTCAGAGTGTAAGCCCCCTTCCACACCATGGGCCTCCTCAGAGTGTAAGACCCAATCCACACCATTGGTCTCCTTAGAGTGTAATCCCCAATCCACACCATGAACCTCCTTAGAGTGTAAGCCCCAATCCACACCATGAGCCTCCTCAGAGTGTAAGACCCAATCCACACCATGGGCCTCCTCAGAGTGTAAGCCCTAATCCATTGCGAACTAAGAGGACTTTGATCCATGTTAAGCCATGGTGCGTAGGAACCATCACCGAGGTTCAAGCCCGATCACCATCGGACCCCTAGGTCCACCTTCATGTCGGTTCTCCGACACCCCGATTCGAACTATGTGGACATTGTTCCCTGTATACTAGGCATGGTACGTAGGAATCCTCCCCGAGGGTGAAGCCCAATAGCTGGTTGATTCGACTATCTTCACATCGGTTCACCGCACCAACCCTGGGCAGCCTGGAGCGTAATCCCCATACCAAACTGAAATACGTGGATTCTGATTCCTCTCATTAGGATATATAGGAAGCCTATATTATGGGTTCAATCCAGATGCCTGAGTCATTATCTGTCCCCCCCTGGACAACAATAAACTCCAGAGCGCCCAATCATGAGGATTTAAACTTGCACCATCTCAATGAGTCCAAATTCTTCAGTCATTAATCCAATGAGGGATGTTAAACCTTCAGACTAAATTATTATGAACCCCTATGTCCAGATGACCATTTCTAACTAGGAGTAATTCATGGTTACTATGCTTGGGTATAAACGAAAGATTCGCGAAAATATGAATACATCTTAAATCTATAAGAGAGTCCC
This sequence comes from Viscum album, assembly GCA_963277665.1. Classification (NCBI taxonomy): domain Eukaryota; kingdom Viridiplantae; phylum Streptophyta; class Magnoliopsida; order Santalales; family Viscaceae; genus Viscum; species Viscum album. The sequence goes on from OY728127.1 coordinate 1,961,640,944, forward strand.
GGAACAGACAATAATTCCCCCCCAAAAGGGTGCGATGAGCCCGAGTTCCCATCCTCTAGACCGATGTGAGTTCTTAAGTGTCGCTGGCCAAATCGCCCGGCGAACGCCTGCCTTTGTAAAGAAGGTCCACGTAATGTCGGATATAGAACTGTTGGGCGTTTCGAGACCAACCCAAAACAAACCCATAATAACAATAAAAACCCTTAAAAATAATTAGAACCCCTAAACCCCAAAAAATAATTTAAAAGTACTTCAAAACCTGAAAATTTTCAAAAACATTAAAAAATATTCAAGACCCTAAAAAACTTAAAAACCCTAAAACTCAAAAAAAAAACCCCTAAAAACCCTAAAACCCACAAAAACCCTAAAAATACACTACAACCCTAAAAACCATATAAGAAATTAAAAATAAAAAAACAATTCTTAAAAAATTAAATATGCTAAAAACCATGAAAACCAATAAGAAAATTCTTAAAAATTAAAAGCAATTAGAACCCTTAAAAAACAAAAAACGCTAAAAATGATAAAACACCTAAAAACACTAAAACTCTTAAAAACACTAAAATCCATAAATATGCTAAAAAATACCAAAAAATCCCTAAAAACATAAATTATAATAAAAATCTGGAAAAAAAAATTAAACCACAAAATCCTAAAAACACTGAAAACACAAAAAAACCTAAAAATGCAAAAAACCCAAAAAAACCCCAAAAGACCCTAAAAACCCTAAAACCACTTAAAAACATAAACAAACCTAAAATATTTTAAACCCTAAAACATAATAAATTCCCTAAAAACCATTTAATCACATAAAAATGTAAAAAAAACCCATTAAACATCTAAAAACTCAAAAACCCCTAAAAACTGAAAAAACCAAAAAAACCCAAAAAAACATAAAAAACATAAAATTCCTGAAAATATCAAAAAACCATATACAACTATAAAAACCCTAAAAATTTCAAAAAATCCATAAAAACATAAAAAACCCTTAAAACCCTAAAAAACCTTAAACCCCAAAAAAACACTTAAAACTGCAAAAACCCCAAAAGTTGGTGAAATGGAATGGGGAATCCCTCTTGCAAGTCGGAAGGGTCTTCCTTATCAACTCGGTTATCAACTTTATGTTCAATTATGCTTTTTCCATTTACAGGTGGCCAGTTAGTCTCATCAAGGATCTACAGGAGAAGATAAGTAACTTTTCCTGGACAGGGTATATAACTCAAAGGAAATTGGTCACCGTGGCCTGGAAGGACTGCACCAAGCCAATTGAGTTGGGTGGGCTTGGTATTAAAGACTTCAGATGTTACAATGATGCCCTCATTGATAAATTTACTTGGTGGTTGATAATTCTTATGGATCAAGGTTTGGGCTTCACTCGAGAAAGATTTGTGCTTAAGCTCTGTGATGGATATGAAGGGTACTTCCCCTCTTCTGTATGGCCAGCAATCCGGGCCTCTTACAAGGCCATTGTCTCTCATTATAAATGGTTTGTTTCAAAGCAATAATACCTAATTGTTTGGTCCATGACTTGTCTTGACAGTCCCCTGCAAGACTTCATCAGTCCTCCTCCTGGATTGAGGAGCCTGTCCATTGTGGAGTTCATCCTGAGGCTGGAATAGTTTGAGACTTTTCTCCCAGCTGCAGTCTCACTCCAAATCCAGCGCTACCATTTCATCGGCTCTGATATCCTGATCTGGAAACCCAATCTGGTTGGGCGACTTTCTTCCAAGGATTACTATCTGTATAACTGCGCTAGGGGATCCCCTCTGCTGACCTCGCTCTCTAAGTTCAAGAGGAATTTTATTCCTCCTGCTAACAATCATCTTCTCTAGAAAATATGGAAGAATTGGCTTCCCAAGCAGAGTCAGTTGAAGAGATCTAGTCTCAAGCTTTCCTCTGTGTGTTTCCTTTACCTCAGTGCTGAAGAAAACGTCCAGCACACCTTCCTTCAATGCATATTCAGTGCTGATCATTGTGGATATTTGCAGCAGACTTTTGGGTTCTCAGCTGGCCTGGACAGGCCCCTTTTTGAGCTCCTGGTGGACCTGCCTAACTGGGATTACAACGAGCAAGTCTGAAACCTTTTGCTGGATGTGGTTACAGCCACCATATCCTTTATTTGGACCGCTCAGAATGCAGTCACCTTTGATAAGAAACAACATTCTTTTCATGGTGGCGTTGTGGCGATCTACAGGGTTGTCTACGCGGCCTCCCGTATTCAAACATGACATATGGAAAATGACGTCCGCGAATTGATAATCCTTTGGTTGCTTGGTGTTTCTGGTAGGAAAAAAACCCATGGTTCCTAGGTTTATTTGATGGATCACTCCACTTCCCTCTTGGATTAAGGTCAATGTGGACGGTGAGACCCTTGGTGCCCCGGGCCCTGCTGGATGTCGTGGGGTATTCCACACCTACCGGGGCTTTGTCAAAGGATGCTTTCAGCACTTTATTAGTGATGGGTGTTCTCTTGAATCTGAATTATGGGCCATGATAAAGGTGATTGAGTATGATGTCAGGTTTGAGTGGATTTTCCCGTGGCTTGAGTATTATTCCATGCTTGCTGTGAGTGCTCTTAAAAACAGAACTAGGTGCGTCCCCTAGAGGCTCCTTACCTTGTGGATGGACTACCTCGCCATGTGCCAAAGGCTGAATCTCACTATGACACATGCCTACCGAGAGGCCAATGCGGTTGCAGATTCTCTCTCCAAGGAGGCTATTGTGGAGCAGTGTTCACTGTGGTCCTTTGTTGCCACGCCCCTTTGCTCCTCTTTTGTCATGTCCGATGTGAAGGGTGACGTGCACACCCTGTTATGTAAAACTTCCTTGTAGCACTCTGTTTGTCCTTTTCCTTTTTGGTTAATTTTGGGGGGGCCAGGCTCGCCTGGTCCCGAGCATTCCTTGCCCTAAAAACATAAAAACCTTTAAGAACCCTAAAAAACCCTAAAAACTCCAAAAAAACAATGAAAATCCCTAAAAACCATTAAAAAACTTAAAAACCCATAAAATCCTAAAATCCACTATAAAATCTAAAAACAATTAAATCCCTAAAAACCTAAAAAACAATAAAATATATAAAAAAACCAAAAAACATAAAAAACTAAAAAAACACTAAAAACCTAAAAAGTACATAAAATCCTCAAAATTCCTAAAAATCCTAAAAATAAGAAAATTCCAAAAAAGAACTAAAACACCATAAAAAATGTAAAAAAATAGAAATATGTTAAAACCCCTATAAAATTCATGAAAACGTAAAAAAAACTTAAAATGCATAAAAACATGAAAAATAATAAAAATCGTTTAAAACCCTACACCACTTAAACCCCTCCAAATCCCAAAAAACCCAAAAAACCAAACAAACATAAAAAGACCAAAAATTACCTAAAAAGTAAAAAAATACTAGAAAACCTAAACTTCCCTAAGAAAATCATGAAACCCAATAAACACTTAAAACCCATAAACAACCTAAAAACTCTAAAAAATCTGAACACCTCAAAGACCCTAAAAACCATAAAACCTAGAAAACCCATAAAAACCACTAATACCTTCGAAACCCACTAAACATCCATAAAAACACTAAATCCCACTAAAAACTCTAAAAACCATATATACACATAAAACACTAAAAATATCTACAAACATATAAAAACTCTATAAAACTGAAAAAAAAAACTAAGGACATAAAAAAGCACAAAAAATTCTAAAAACTAACAAAAACCCTTAAACCCCCAAAACCCTAAAAACCCTAAAAATCATTAAAAACCTAAAAAATCCATAAAAATACCATAAAAGTAAAAAACCCTAAAAACGTTGAAACCCCTTAATAAAACATTAAAATCCTAGAAAATCTTAAAACCCCTAAAAATAAAAAAAACCCAAAATCACCCAAAAACAATAAAACCCTAAAATCCATAAAAAACAATAAAATCCAAAAACATGCTAAAACCATTAAAACCCCTTTAAACCCATAAAAACTCCAAAACAATTCAAAAACCTAAAAACTCAAAAAACAATGTCTAAACCACAGAAAACAAGATAGCCTTAAAACCCCTAAAAACATTAAAAATCCAAAAAATCCTAAAAGCCCATAAAAATAAGAAATAACCCCAAAATCCCAATAATATAGACACCTCTAAAATCTCCAAAACACCTAAAAACCTTAGAAACCTAAAAAATAATAAAACCCTAAAAATAATAAAATCTCATAAAACCATAAAAAACCTATAAAACCCAAAAAAACCATAAACCCACTAAAACTCTAAAAACCCTTCAAAACCATAAAATTGTTTAAAAACTCAAAAAAACCATTAAAACCCAAAAACCCAAAAACCTCTAAAAACCATAAAAATCCTAAAAGATATTGAAAAGTACCTAAAATTTAAAAAACCATAAAAACCATAGAATCCCAAACAAAACTATAAAAACCAAACAACAATTTAAACCCCTAAAAACCTAAAAATGATAAAAACTATAAAAACCTAAAACCCTTAAAACCCTTAAAGACACTAATTTTTTAAAAATACTATAAAATTTATTAAAAAGAACTAAAAAATTACATCATGAATACTATAAATCCCTGGAAAACCCATAGAAACCCATAAATACCTAAAAATTGTTAAATCCCCAAAAAATTAAAAAATAAGAAAAATACTATGAAACCATAAAAAAATGCTAAAACCCCTATAACTCAAAAAACCAAAGAAAATAAAAACATTTTATACCTCTGAAATTTTTAAAAAAATTAAAAAACATTAATACCTCTACAAAACTCAGAAAAAAATTAAAAAACCCCAAAAACCCATAAACCTTAAAAACCATGAAAAGCCTAAATCCCCTCAAAATCCCTAAAAACCCTAAAATTATATAAATATACTAAAAATCCTTAAACATCCTACAAACCTAAAGACACTTAAAAATCCTAATAAAACCATAAAAGACTAAAAAAACATAAATTCCCTAAAATAGTAAAAAAAATATAAAATCCTTAAAAACCTATAAAATCTTAAATACATTAAAACCCTTTTTCTCCTAAAAACATAAAAAACCCTAAAACCCATTAAAACCCTAAAACTCCACTAAAAACTACACAAACTCAAAAAACTATTTAATCCAAGAAACAAGTTAAAAACTCATAAAAAACCCTTAAAACCCCCAAACAATTCGAAGAGAACCCAAAACACCCAAAATAACCGTAAAAATCCAAAAACCATAAAAAATCTCAAGATACATAAAATCCTTAAAAACCATAAAAATCATAAGTATCCCAAAAAATCCCAAAAAATCCAAAAAATAATAATAAAACCATAAAATTCAAAAAACAAAAAAAATACACCAAAAAACATATAAATGATAAAACCCCTAAAAACTCTAAAAACCCTATAAACCCTAAAAAACCCATAAAATATCTAAAAACCATAAAACCATAAAAACACAACAAAATCCCTAAATCCCTGAAAACATATGAAACACTAAAACCCAGGAAATCACCCAATAAAACCTTCAAAACCAAAAACTAATTAAACCCCATAAAACCCCAAATAACTGTGAGAAAAAAAACCCTAAAACCCCTTAAAAGTATCTAAAACCCATAGATCCCCTACAAACAATGAAACCCCAAAAAACCAAAAAAAGCCTAAAAAACCAAAAAACCCAGAAAAGCAACAGAATACTGTAAAAACCCTGTATAGCCATTCAAAATTAAAACACTATAAAAAACCATAAAACTAAAAAACCTCTAAAAATCCAAAGAAACCATAAAATCTCAAAAACCCTAGAAATACATAAAAGTACCAAAACCCCTAGAAATTCTAAAAATCCCTAAAAATTTTACAAATCCTAAAATCCATGAAAACCCATAAAACATAAAAAACATAAAATCACTTAAAAATTCAAAAAACTAAAAATAACTAAAAACCCTAAAAACACTTAAAAACCTTATAAACATTAAAATCCCTAAAACTCCTCAAAATCCATAAAATCACTAAAAAGTATAAAAATCCAAAAAAAGAACTAAAATCCCTAAAAATATAAAAAAAACCCTGAGAACCCCTATGAAAACAATAAAAACAAAAAAACACTTAAGTCCCCTAAAAAACCTAAAATCCCCTAAAACATAGAAACCATAAAAACAAAAAAAAAGCCCCAAAAAACCATAATAGCCCAACATACTTATAAATCCCCAAAAACCCACTAAAAACTCTAAAAACCCATTAAACCACATAAAATAATAAAAAATTCTACTAACCCTTTAAAACTCTAGAAACTCAATATAACCCCTACAAACCCAAAAAATAATAAATCCCCTAAAAGAACAAAATAGCCCAAGAAAACCTGAAAAACCCTAAAAACCAAAAAAACCAAAACAAATCTTGATAAATCGCTAAAAATACAAAAAAATTAAAAAACAAAAAAAATAATAATAACCCATGAAAAATTATAAAATCGAAAAAACATTAAAAACCCCTAAAAAGCTAAAATAATCTATAAAACCTAAAAAACAATAAAAATCCTAAACCTCTTTAAAATCCATAAAATCCTTAAAATTCATATGAATCTCAAAAAATCCCTAAAAATCAACAATTTATTGAAAAGCCATAACAATTATGAAAACCCCTAATGAGACAAAAAACCCAAATTACATTTGAAACCCATAAAAAAGTAAAAAAATTAACGCACTAAAAAACCCTAAAAACCGTTAAACCCCTATAAACCATAAAACCCCAAAAATCTTTCAAAAAACCCCAAAACATTTAAAAACCAATATAATCTCTAAAAACCCTTTAAACCCCTAAAAATATAAAAAATATAAAGACCATAAATACTTGATAAGACTCATAAAAACCAAAAAACCAAAAAAACCATTAAACCCCTAAAACCCATAAAAACCATAAATCCTCAAAATCCCTAAAAAACCTAAAAACCATAAAAATATTTAAAAATCCCTAAAAATACCTATAAAATAAAAATACATAAAAACGATGATATCTATTAATAAAACCATAAACTACTAAAAACAAAATAAACTTCTAAAAACCTATAAAAATGCTAAAAACATAAAAACCCTAAAACCAAAAAAACTATAAAATTAGTAAAAATGTTAAAAAAACCCTAAAACCCTATAAAACCCCTAAATAAACACTAAAAAATATAAAAACCCTTTAAACCCCTAAAATAATTAAAAACAGTAAAAATCCTCAAAACCACTAAAAATATAAAAAAACCCTAAACACCAAATAATAATAATAATAACCCAAAAAACCAAAACCCCGTCAAAATCACTAAAACTCCAAAGAAAAAATAAAATACATTAAGAATCCCCAATAATACATAAAAATGTTTAAAAACATAAATACCTTGAAAACCGTATGAAAGCATTAAAAACATAAAAACACTAAAAACCTCTAATAATAAAAAAACAATAAAAATCCTAAAACACATCAACCCGTCAACATACCTAAAAACCCTAAAGAAATAAAAATTATTAAGAAGTTTTAAAAATTCCTAAAACCTAAAAACACCTAAAACCCATAAAAAAAAAGCTAAAATCACTAAGCAGGCCATAAACACACTAAATCCATAAGAACCCCTAGAAACATTAAAAAAAACCCAAAACCCATAAAATCCTAAAAACACAAAAAACTATAGAGACTCTTCAAACCCAAAAAAAAAATAAAAACTCTAAAAAACAATAAATCGATAAAAATATAAAAACCCTTAAAACCAAAAACGAAATTAAAAATCTTAAAATCCCTAAGAACCCCTAAAAACCCTTAAAATACCTAAAAGTCCAAAAGGCATAAAAACCATAAAAATCACTAAAATTCCCTGAAAGTGTAAAAATAACTAAAGGCTGAAAACCCATAAGAAAACCTTAAAAACATAAGAACACTTAAAACCCATATAAATCCTAATGAATGACAAAACCCCAAAACCCTCAAAATCCATAAAAACAAGAAAAGACATTAAAAAATCTAAAACCCCTAAATACCATAAACACGTCTAAAACCTTAAAACAAAAAATTCCAAAAATCTCCTCAAATACACTAAAAACTCTAAAAACTATTTAGACCAAAAAAATTGACAAAAAATATAAAAAACCATTAAAATAATAAAAAATGTCAAAAAACCTAAAACCCTCCAAACCATAAAAACACCAAAAACCAAAAACACCAAATACCCCTCAAAATCCATAATACCCTAAAAACCCATAAAATTACTAAAAAATCCCTATAAATCCTAGAAAATGTTAAAAAACCTAAAAACCTAAAAAAAGATAAAAACCCTGAAACCCCTAAAAAACCATAAAATCTATAAAACCCTGGAAACTATAAAAAACCCTAAAACCTAAAAAACCATAAAACCATAAAGGCAATAAAACCCCACTAAAACCTTAAAAACACTTAAATTCCGATTTTTTTAAAAAACTCTAAATAACATTTAAAACCCAACAAAACTAAAAAACACTAAAACCCCAAAAAAACTATAAAAACCATAAAAACCATCAAAATACTTAAAAACCATAAAAACCATAAAATTCCAAAAAAGTACCAAAAATACCTAATAATGCAAAAAAACATAAAAACCATAAATAAAAACCTTGAACACCTAAAAACACTTAAAAATCCTAAAAACCCAAAAATGCTAAAAGCCTAAAAACACAAGAAACCATAAAAAACGATAAAAACATAAAATTACTAAAACCCTAAAAAAGAATAAAAATATTAATAAATCCCTAAAAATCCATAAAAACATAAAAATAACTAAAAACCTGGAAAAAGATAAAAAAATAAAAACTGAAAAAAACTTAATCCCACCGCAAACCAAAAAAACGCAAAACCCCCTAAAGAGACCCTAAAACACATAAAAACCACTAAAACCATAAAAACCTCGACAAACCATATAAATAATAAATCCCATAAAAATTATAAAAAACTACAAAAACATTAAAAATACATCACACCCCTAGAAATATTAAGAAGTTATAAAAATACTTAAAACTCCTAAAATTCTCGAAAAAATTGAAAAACCCAAAATAACAATAAAAACCATAAAACCATAAAACCCTCAAAATCAATAAAAACCATAAAATCATACAAATCCTAAAATCATATAAAATTCACTAAAACACAAAACCCTAGAAACTCTAAAAACCAGAAGAAATTCTTAAAAACAAGAAAATAATTTACACCCCTAAAAAACCAACAAATCTCTAAAAACCCTAAAAACCCTAAAATCACTAAAAACCATAGTAACCGCTAAAAACCATAAAAACTGTAAAAACCCCCAATAAAAACCAATAAAAATATTAAAACCATTTAAACATATAAAATTTAAAAAAAAATCTAAAAATCTAAAAACCCATAAAATACTTAAAAACCTAAAATTCCAAACAATCATAATAACCCTAAAACCCTTAGAAACCCTCAAAATAAAAAAAGAACTCCAAAAACTAGAAAAATCATAAAAAATCCCTTAAAATCCCTAAAAATGAAAGAATCCCTAAAATCCTTGAATTCCCCAAAAAAATATTAAAAACAATTAAAACCCATATAAACCTAAAAAAACTAGAAATATATAAAACCCCAAAAATCTTAAAACCCTTAAAATCCCTAAAACCCTTTAAAAAATCCTAGAAATACACAAAAATCCCTAAAAACATAAAAAACCTAAAAACCCTGAAATACCCTATGAAAATATTAAAACCCTAAAAACCATGAAACACCCTAAAAATATAAAACAAATTACAAGAACCAAAAAAATACCCTAAATGCCTTAAAAACCTCTAGAAACAAAAAAATCACAACAAACATTAGAAAATGTTAAAAACACAAAAAATATCCAAAAACCAACTAATAAGACTAAAAAATAATTATTCCTATGAAATTTTTAATAAAACAATAAAAACATTAAAACCCCTTAAAAAATAAAAATGCCCATAAAACCACAAAAAACAATAAATCCTTATAACCCCTAAAAACCCTAAAACCCATAAAAATCCCTAAAATCCCTAAAAATCTATAGAAATCCTACAAATCCCTAAATATCCCTAAATATGTAAAAAACAAACCCTAAAAATTCAAAAAAACCATAAAAAACATAAAAAAATTAAACAAAATGAAATGTCATTGAATAATCTATAACTCAAAAAATGTTAAAAACCTTAAACCCCCCTAAACATCATAAAAACCATTAAACCCTAAAATTCCCTATAAACCCAAAGAAACTATAAAAATCTCCAAAAATACCTAAAACCCCCAAAAAATTGTAAACAAAACTAAAAACCATGAATACCCCTATGAAAACTGTAAAACCCTAAAATAGTTAAAAACCCCTAAAAAATCAAAACTGAAAAAACCAAAACTCCCCTAAAAAGTACTTAAGCCTCTGAACACCACTACAACCTATAAAAACCTAAAAAACATTAAAAAATCCTGAAAACCATAGAAACCTATAAACCAAATAAAAACTATAAAAACCTTTTAAACCAATAAAATTTTAAAAACCCATAAAAATATTAAAATCCATAAAACCCTTAAGACCCCAAAAAACCCCGAAAACCCAAAAAACCACTTAAAATTCGTAAAACCCCAATAATCCATAATTTTTTTAAAAAATTTTCTAAAAATCATTATATACGTAAAAAACTCTAAAAAACCATTAAAAAATATTTGAAATCCTTCAAAACCTAAACACACTTAAAACCCCTAAAACTTAAAAAATGGTTACATCCCTAAAAACCCCTAAAAACCCTAAAATCCCTAAAATCCCTAAAAATTCCCCAAAAAATATAAATCCTAAATTCCTAAAAAATTCATAAAAATAACAAAAAATATTAAAAACCCTAAAACCCTTGAAAAACATTGAGAAAAACTAGAATTCCTTAAAAAACTCAAATCCCCTAAAAATCCTAAAAATGAAAAAAACCCAAAAAGACCTTAAAACCCCTAAAATTATAAAAATACTAAAAAACATTAAAAACCATACAACCCTATAAAACACTAAAAACCAAAAAAAACCTATAAAACTAATAAAAACGTTTAAACTCTAAAACAACCATAAAACATCCAAAAAAAAAATTCTTAAAATCCAAAAACATCATTAAACCCTCAAAAAAACCTAAGACCCCTAAAAATATAAAACCACCTAAAAATCACTAAAAACATAAATAACTCTAAAAAATAAGAAAAAAACTACGAAAAACATAAAAACATAAAAACACTTAAATCTCCTAAAAACCTAAAATACAATTAATGCCCTACAAACCCCTAAAAACCATAAAACCCCTCAAAATATCTAAAAACCCTAAATAACCATAAAAATAATAAATAATTCACTAAAAATCCCTAAAAATATAAAAAACCATTAAAAAAATTAAAAGCTATAAGAAAACATTAATAATATAAAAATAATCTAAACCCCTAAAAACTAAAAAATGGTAAAAACCCTAAAAACCCATAAAGAGCCTTAAAAGATAAAAAAACAACTAAAACCCAAAAAAAACCTAAAAACATTAGAAACCATAAAAAATAAAAACTCTAAAACCTCTAAAAACTCTAAAACCCTTTAAACCCTTAAAAACGTTAAAAAAGTCAAGAAACCCTAAAAACCCTAAAAACTCAAAAAACACTAAAACCCTAAAAACCATAAAACCCCAACAACCATCAAAATTCCTATAAACCCTAAAAACACATAAATAACCCCAACAAAAACATAGAAAATATAGAAACCTAATCACCATAAAAACCCATATAAAAACATTAAAAAACTAAAAACACATTTAAAACCTAAAAACGCTAAAAACCATAAATCATATAAAAACCCAAAACACAATCAGAATCCCAAAACCCTAAAAATCATAAAAATAATCTAAAATCCCAAAAAATCAAAATTAAATTAGAAAAACTAAAACCCTAGAAAACTATAAGAAAACCATAAGAACCTAAAAAAATAAAAAAATTATGAATCCCTTTAAACCCCCAAAATGGTAAAAAACAACATAAATATTAAAACAAAGACTCAAAAAACTCCTAAAGAAGAAAAAAATCATAAAACCGTAAAAATCTATTGAAACCTAAAAACCCTAAAAATCCATAAATCCCATAAAAACTATAAAAAATTTAAAATTTTCTAAAAATCCCTAAAATTTGAAATACCATAAAACCCTTAAAACCCATAATAAATACTTAAAAACCTAAGAATAATTAAAAGCCATAAAATCATAAAAATGATAAAAAATTTAAAAATATCAAAATACCATAAAAATAATAAATACCCTTTAAATACCTAAAAATAATAAAAAAAATAAAAATCCTTAAAAACCCCTTAAAATACATAATAATGTAATTTCCATAAAAACCCAAAAAAATGCCATGTAAAAATTAAAAACCTAAAAGTTCATAAACCCTAAAAAACCTATTAAAACTAAAAAAACTAAATGGCACGATAGATACATAAAAACTATAAAAACCATAAAATAACAAAAAAAAACCATAAAATATCTAAAAAACCATTAAAACACCACAATCCATTAAACCGATAAAGATGTTAGAAAACACTAAAAATAATGAAAAACTCTAAGAAAATAAAAAACCCTAAAAACCAAAAGAAAAAAAATGCTAAAAATCTAAAAAATATTAAAATACCTAAAAACCATAAATCCCATAAAAACAAAAACCCCTAAAAATATCTAAAAATGAAAAAAACCCTAAAATCCTACAATCCATAAGAAAAAAAATAAAATCCTAAAAATCCTATAAACCATTAAAACCCCCAAAATGCTAATAACCCTAAAATCCCTTAAAAAGACCAAAAAACCATCAAACCACAAAAACCCATAAAACCCCCTGAACACCTAAAAATAACACTAAAACCATATCAAATCTAGAAAACCGTGACAATATATAAATACCATTTAAATTTCTTATATTTCATAAACTTTGAGTACCCATAAAACCCCTAAAACGCATAAAAAACACTGAAAAACATAAAAACCCTAAAATCCCTTAAAAATACTTAAAGTACCTAAAAATGTAAAAAACCTTAAAAACAAAAAAAATACCTTAATAAAACCTTACAAATCTAATAACACATTAAAACCCCTAAAAACCTAAAATAGTTAAGTACACTGTAAACCCTAAAAGAAACCCAAAAACTATAAAAACACCCCCTAGAAACCATAAAAATGCCTAAAACCCCCTAAAACTACTAAAAACTATAAAAACACTTTAAAATCATAAAAATGTTAAAAAACTCTAAAACATAAATAACTCATAAATCCAAAAAACTCTAAAAATATTAAAAACCATAAAAACCATCAAAATCTCTGAAAACCTAAAAACATATAAAAATCCCCAAAAGTACTAAGAATCCCAAAAAACATAAAAAGATGAAAAACGTTGAAAACCCCCCAAGAAAAACACAAAAATAAAAACACACTTGAATCGTTTAAAAAACCTATAAACACTAAAAACACTAAGGAATATTAAATACCCTAAAAAACACTACAACACTCAAAGTCCTTAAAAACCATAAACACCCTAAAAATACTAAATAAACCAATAAAAATACCAAAAATCGTACAAAACACTACAAACCATAAAAACCTAAAGCACTCCTAAGAAAACAGTAAAAAACCTAAAAACACTAAAAACCCCTAAAGTCCTAAATGTTACTAAAAACACTTAAAAGACCCTAAAACCCTTAATATAATAAAATTTTAAATAACCCTAAAACCCTTTAAAATAATAAAACACCTTCAAAAACACTAAAAACCCATTCATCACATAAAAATGTTAAAAACACTTAAAACCATTAAAAACAACTAAAAAACACAAAAATCCCAAAACTACTAAAGAGAATATAAAAACGTACAACCCTGAAAACCCTAAAAACCCTAAAAACCCTAAAATCCATAAAAAACATAAAAAACATAAAACAATCTAAGAATTCCCTAGAAATACCTAAAAACATAAAAAATGTAAAAACCGTGAAAACCCCTAAGAAAACCTAAAAAAACATTCAGTTCATAATCCTTATAAAAACCTAAAAAATGATGAAAACCCAAAAAGAATATAAAAACCTAAAAAACCCTCCAAATCCGCAAAAAACCTAAAAACTATAAAATCTTTCAAAATCAATAAAGACCCATAAAAATTAAAAAAAACCTAAAAACCCTAAAAACCCATGATAACACCATAAAAACATAAAATAGTAAAACCCCCTAAAAATAAAAAAAATTAGGAAAACCCTAAAACACCCTAAAAATAATCTAAAAACCCTAAAACTCAAAACAACCATAGAGACCCCAAAAAATAATAAAAAATACTGAAAAAACCACTAAAAACTCTAGAAACCATTTAAACCAACATAAATGTAAAAAACTCTAAAACACCATAAAATACCTACTATATTAAAAAACCCTAATAAAAAATAAAAATATTAAAAACACTAAAAAAAATACCCTAAAACCCCTCAAAATCCATGAAATTTTTAAAATACTTAAAACCCCATAAAAGCATAAAACATAAAAACCCTAAAAACCAAAAAAAACCCTAAGAAAACCATAAAACCAAAAAACACATAAAAAATATAAAAATTAATAAAACCCTAAAACCCCCAAAAAACCCTAAACATCTTAAAAACCCTTTAAAATCCTCAAAATACCTAAAAACACAAAAAACCATAAAAACTCATAAATATATTTAATATTCTCAAAAATCCCAACAATGTAAAAAGCATTATTTTTTTAAAAAACCTAAGAAAAAGATAAAAACCCATTGAAATAATGAAAATAACTTAAAATGAAAAGAAACCCTAAAAACCCCTAAAACCCCCTAAAATAACCATTAAAACCTAGAAACACTTAAAACACATAAAAACCTAAAAACACTAAAAGCCCAAAAAAACCAAAAAACCATAAAAATATAATAAACCCATAAATATACCTAAAAACCCTATAATCCATAAGAATCATAAAAAACCGTAAACTGCCAGAAAACGTAAAAAACCCTAAAAATCCAAAAACACACTTTGAAAACATTAAAATCATAAAACCACTATAATTCCATGAAAAACCTTAAAATCTATAAAAACACTAAATGACCTTAAACACCCTAAAATCACTAAAAATCATCAAACCCCTAAAACCATAAAAATCCTAAAAACCCCTAAAACACCTAAAAATACACTAAAACACCAGAAATCATTTAAAACCTTAAATAAGTTAAAAACTATGAAAAACCTCTAAATCCTAAAAAATTCAAAAAAAACCCTAAATGTTAAATAAACCATATAGACCCTAAAACCCCTAGAATCTCGAAAAAACCCTTAACATTATCAAAATCCAAAAAACATAAAAAACTGTAAAAACCCTGAAAATCCCTAAGTAAACCCTAAAAACCCTAGAACACCTAAAAACCCTAAAACCGTGTGAAATCCCTAAAAAACCTAAAAACCATTAAAATCCAAAAAATACAAAAAAAAATAAAACCATAAAAAACATTAAAAACATTGAAAAATCCCAAGAAAACCTTAGAACCATAAAAACACTTAAAACCCTAAAAACCAAAAAATAATGATAATACCCCTAAAACTTTAAAAACCTGAAATATTTTCACCCCCTCTAACAAAAAAAACCGAAAACTCTATAAAACAATAAATCACCGAAAAAGCATAAAATCCTCAAAATCCCTAAAAATTGTAAATAACCATAAATTTCTTAAAAAATCTATAACTATCCAAAAAACATAAATATCCTAAAAACACTAAAAACCACTACGAAAACCTTAAAAACTTAAAAACATATAAAATCAATAAAAATATCCAAAATACTAAAAACCCTTAAACACCCTAAAACCCTTCAAAATCCATAAAACCACAAAAAACCATATAAATTATTAAAACCCACTAAAAATTCTGAACAAAAATTAAAATATCCTAAAACCTTGAAAACCCCTAAGAAAACCTTAAAAACATTAAAAAAATAAAAATCCTCTAAAAAACCAAGAATTAAAAAACCCTTAAGAAAACCATAAATTTACTTAAAAACTCGAAAAAACCATAAAACACCTAAAAACCATAAATACCCATAAAAGCCCTAAAAACCACTAAAAATTATAAAAACCTATTAAACCCATTAAAACTCTAAAAAATTCTAAGAAACCCAAAAACCAATAAATACTCAAAATCCCCACAGAACCCTAAAATTATTAAAACCCTAAATCCCCTCAGAATACAAAAAACTCATGAAAATCCGAAAAGGCTATAAAAAGAGCAAAAAAAAAATAAACAAATGGAAAAAACCTAATAAAACCGAAAAAAACCGAAAAAAAATTTAAAACTCATAAAAACCCATAAAAACTAAAAATACAAAGAAATCCCCAAAACCCATAAAACCCCATAGAATACATAAAAACTTCTAAGCACTGTAAAAACCCATTGAACTAATAAGAAGGTTAAAAACTATAAAATATATAAAATCCTAAATAATTCAAAAAACAATAAATCGAAAAAACCATAAAAATACTAAAAACCTTAAACCCCTAAAAATCCTCAAATATCTAAATCCCCTAAAAAATAAAAGATATCAAATAAATAAAAATATAAAAAACCAAAATACACTAAAACCATTGAAAAACCCTATGAAAACCATAAAAAGTATAAAACACTAAAACCCCCTAAAAGCCTTAAAAATTATAAATACCCCAAAAAAACATAAATACCCTTAATCCTTCAATATACCAAAAAACCCCTAAAAGTTATAAAATTTTAATAAATCCATATTGAACCCTAAAAATATAAAACCCTTGAAAACCTTATAAAAAAATTGAAATTCCAAAAACACTTAAAACCAAAAAAACTATGAACCCTAAGACCCATTAAAATACCTTAAAAACCATAAACCAATAAAACCCCAAAAAAATCCATTAAACCATAAAAAACACAAAAACCCATAACACCCTAAAACTACTAAAAACACAAATGCCAATAAAACTCCTAAAATTTTAAAAAGCTCTAACAACCCTTTAAACTACTAAAATCTAACCCCCCCAATAAATCCATAAAAATTCAAAATCCCTAAAAACACATATAAATCCATTGAAATCTGAAAAACTACCTAAAAACTTAAAATCCTCTAAAATCCCTGAAAACCCAAAATAAAACTATAAAAACCAAAAAAGGCGTAAAAAATCTTAAAACCCCATAAAACCCCTAAAACCATTAAAAAAATAAAACACTTTATCCCATACAAATGATAAAAACTATTAAAACCATTAAAACCCATAAAAACTAAAAAACCCCTTAAAATCCTTAAAACCCCTAAATAACCTAAAATCTTAAATAAACCAAAAACCCCTAAAATGTTAAAAAAGACTCTAAAAACCATGAAAAACCATATAAAACCCATAAAAATATAAAAACACATAAAACCCCTAAATCCATAAAAATGCTAAAAACATTAAAAACCTCTACGAAACCCAAAAAATCCCAAAAAAAATTCAAAACCCAAAAAAACAATAATAAACCTAAATTACCATAGAAATCAGTAAATTGTAAAAAACCATATAAACCTTGAAAACCATCAGATAAAATTAAAAACCTAAAAAAATGATCTATATAAAACATAAAAATTAAATATCTTGGAAAACCCAAAAAATAGAAAAACATGAAAACCCCTAAACATAATAAAAACCCACAAGAACCTTTAAAAACCTAAAAACCAGAAAAATCATAAATCACTAAAAACTCTAAAAACTATTTAAACCTCTAAAAACATTCTGATAAATATAAAAAAACAAAATATCCTAAAAAACTCAAAAAACCTTAAAACCAAAAATTATCCCTAAAAATTATAAAAACCATAAAAACCCCCAAAACCCCTCAAATCTATAAAAAATGGGGAAAACAATAAAATCCTTAAAATTATATAAAAATAATTTAAAATGAAAAAACCCCAAAAACCTTGAAAACTCCGAAGAAACCATTAATAAACGAAAACCACTTAAAACCCCTAAAAAATTTAATAATTCTAATAAACTATAAAACCCTAAAAACCCTAACAACTACTAAACCTCTAAACCATTAAAAACAATATAAAACCTTAAAAACACTAAAAAACCATGAAAAACTATAAAAATCCATTAAACCCCTTAAAACATTTAAAAACTCTAGATACCTTTGTATCCTTAGGAACCAAAAAAAACAGTAAATCCTCAAAAAACCTATAATAACCATAAACATGCTAAAAATACCAAAAACCCCAAAATTCCATAACAATCCTAAAAAAGTAATAAAAAATGTAAAACTCTTAAAAACCCTAAAAACTCTTAGAAATCATTACAAACCTAAAAACACATAAAACCCAAAAAACTACTGAAAACACTAAAAAACCTATGGAAATTAGAAACCCATAAAAACCCTAAAATCCCTAAAAACCTTAAAATCCATAAAAACCATAAAAACCAATAAACCCTAAAAACAAATAAAAACTCTAAAACCCATTTATACTTCTTAAGATTTTAAAAACTCTAAAAAACCTTCAAACCCCTAAAAACACAAACAAAGACCATAAAACCCCAAAAAACCATAAAAACAAAAAATCATAAAAAATTAAAAACAAACTAAAATCCCTAATAATCCATAAAAATAATAAAAACTCCAAATATCCCTAAAAAATAGAAACATCTATTACTCATAAGTACCCTAAGAGAAACTTAAACACTTAAAAACCATTAAAACCCCAACAATCCTAAAAATGATAAACCCCACTAAAAAAGACCCTAAAACCCAAAAAAATCAAAAAAACCCTAAGACCGCCTAAAAAATCTCAGAATCCTTAAAATCCCTAAAAACCCTAAAAATCGAAACAATCCATAAAAATCTCTAAAACATAAAAAACCCTAAAAACCCTGAAATAACTATGAAGACAATAAAACCCTAAAAAACATAAAACCCAGAAAAAACAAAAAAACACTAAAAACCATAAAAACCCTAAACCCCTCAAAATCACAAAAAACTAAAAAATCAATAAAAATCCTAAATGACATAAAATCTAAAAAAATAAAAAAATTGAAATATATCCGGAAAACCCCTATGAAAAAAATGAAAAATTCACTAAATTCCTAAAAACACTAAAACTCTAAAACCCTAAAAATCCATAAAATCCCTAAAACCTGTACAAATCAAAAAAACCCTAAAACCCTATGAAACTCTAAAAAGCACCAAAACCCCAAAAAATCTTTATAAAAACCCTTAAAACCCATAAAAACCATAAAAACCATAAAAACACTAAAACCCCACTAAAAATCTAAAAAACTATTAAACCATGAATAACATTTAAACTTATAAAAAACTATAAAAATCCTTAAAAAAACTAACAAAATACTAGACACCCCACAGCCCAAAAATACTTAAAACCCCTAAAAATACCTTAAAACGTTAAAACTTAAAAAAAACCCCTAAAAACCACAAAAATAAAAAATTCCCCAAAAAATACCTAAAAATGTAAAAACCCTAAAATCCCTTGAAATCCATAAGAAATCCATAAAAGTTTCGAAATACTTAAAATACCTAAAAAACCTAAATATGATGAAAATCCTAAAAACCAAAAAACCCATGAAAAGACTAAAATTTATACAAACTCGTGAAACCTTAAGAAACCCTAAAAATTTGATGAAAATTCTAAAAATACTAAAAACCCATAAAACCCACTAACACACATAATATCATTAAAAAAATTAATGAACCCTACAAACCACAAAACCCAAAAAATCTTAAAAACCAATAAAACCACAGAAATCCTATTAATGCTCAAAAAATCCATAAAAATGTAAAAAACCAAAATTCTTGAAAAACCATATGAAAACATAAAAAATAAAAACACATAAACCACCTATGAACCTAAAAATGATAAGACCCAAAAAAATCCTGAAAACTCGTAAAATCCCTATAAAACTTCTAAAAGGACAAAAAAAAAATACCTAAAAACATTAAAAACCCAAAAAACCAATAAAAAACCTAAAACCCACAAAAAACATTAAAAACTATTTAAAACCATAAAAACATTAAAAAATATGAAACCCCTTAAAAACCCAATAAAAATAATATACCCTAAAAATCCCAAAAAACCCAAAAAACCATAAAATTAACACAAAATCTCTAAAAATCATTAATAACATAGAAATCATAAAATTGGGGGGGGGGTCAGGAATAGCCTGGCCCCGAGCCTTCCTTGCCCTAAAACCCCCTAAAATTTCCAAAATCCATAAAAACCATAAAATTCAATAAAAATAATTAAAAATCCCTAAAAATTTAAAAAACATGAAAAGGGTTGAATAATACAAAACAATTCCTTAAAAACAGAAAAACAAATAAAACGCTAAAACCCAAAAAAATTTCTAAAAACCAGAGAACCTCTAGAAACAAAAAAACACCCTAAATACCATTAAACCATTTAAATCCTCAAAACCATTAAAAACATAAAACCACATAAAAACCATAAAACCCCACCAAAATTATAGAAACCCTTTAAACATAAAAAAAGATAAAAAACCCCTTGAATACATAAAGTACACAAAAATACTAAAAAAACCCTGAAACCCATAAGATAACTTAAAAAACCTAAACACCCTAAAAGGACCACAAAACCCCTAAAAATACCTAAAAACCCTGAAATCCTAAAAAATCCATAAATATCTCTAAAAAGGAAAAAACCCTAAAAACCATGAAATCCCATTAGAAACCCATAAAAACCTAAAAACACTTCAAACCCTAAAAATGTAAAATTTGTAAAAACATTAAAAACAATGTAAAATTCCTAAAACACCCTAAAACCCCACAGATTTCCTAAAAACCCTAAAACCCATAAAAATATCTAAAAAACTAAAAAACCCTAAATAACTCTAAAAGGTTTGTATATTGCTGGTGAGGAAGGTATGGTCACCCTGTGCCGTGCTCCCTTTGATTTTCTGGTCTGCATGTTCTTGACTGGTGGCTGTCTTGGTTTTGAGCTGCTGATTCTACTGATTGATGAGGTTAAGGAGTTGTGGGTGTGGCAGAATGGGTTCACGCGTGGATGCAAGTGGTCTTTTGTTCTTGGTTATGACGGGATGCTGGAATTGGTCTTCCTAGGAAGAGATGTTTGTTCTTTTTTAAGTTGTTATCTTATGCTTACTGTTGGTTGTTGGTCCTTTCATAAGTTGCTGCTAAAATTTGTTTGTATATTGATTTGCTAGTTTCCCCCCAAGCTGTTGTTGGAGGGAAGGTTAGGTACTTCATTTTGGATGCTGTTTTGGTTTCGAAGTGGATGCTAGCTTTCGATTCTGTTGGGTAGCGCTGGTCTTTGTTCTGTTGTTGCTAATGGTTCTATGTTGCTAAAGATGGACATTCTTGGTGAGAAGGTGATGGGTGCTAGACCTCATGAGATGGGATGCGGTTCATTAGTTGGTTGTGCATTTCTGGTTGCTGGTGAATGCGGGATGATGTGTAGCTGTTTGGTTTTTGCTGCTACTACGGATGAGTTTGATGTTGTGCTGCTTGTTGCTGGTTGCAGTTTGTTGGGAGGTGATGATGGCTGAGTTTGGTTGTGGTGCTTGTGCTGTTGTTTAATGTTGCTGGTTGTGATTGGTTGTGATAAAGGATCTAGTGATGTTGGTTGTTGGGGCTGGTTGGTTTGGATGTGGTGCTGCTGCTGTGTAGCTGTGATGTTTGGATGTGGTGCTGTTGGATGCTGGTACTGGCTGGATGTGACGTGATGATGTTGCTGTTGTGTCTGTTTTTGAGTCTTTTTTTCATTGTTTTTCTTTTTGTCGTTGTTTGTAAGGGGTTTTTGGGTGTGGGCCATTTGAACCCTCCCCTCACATGTCTGTTGTGTCTCCTTTTTCATTCTAATAAATTTGGGGGTGCCGGGAATAGCCCGACCCTTGCATCTTCCTTTCCATAAAAACGATAAAACCTGTAAAAATCGTAAAACCCCAAAAAGCATATAAATAATATAAAAACCAAATAAAATTTTTAAAACCCCTTTAAACACAAAATAATATTAAAACACTCAAAAAAACGAAACCCCAACAACCCTCTAAATCCTAAAAACACTAAAAACCAATGAAAATTCAATAAAATATATTAAATACCATAAAACATAAAACCCCCTAAAACCCCTAAAAAACCACAACAAAACCATTAAAACCCAAAAAAACTAAAAAATCCTAAAAAATATAAAAAATGTTGAAAACCATATAAACCTTTTAAAGAAAAAAAAGTAAAAACCATAAACCCCTAAAAACCTAAATATCCTAAAATACAATAAAAACACTAGAAACCACTAGAAACAAAAATCCCCATTAAACCCTATGAAATATTAAAAACAATAAAAAACTTTTAAACCCCTAAAAAAGAAAAAAATCCTAAAAATCATAAAACCATAAAATCTCTAAAAACCCTAAAATCCCTGAAAACCTATAAAACCCTATAAAATATAAAAATCCAAAAAACCCCAAAAAATACCTAACAATGTAAAAAAACAATAAAAACATTAAAAAAACCCAAATGAAACCATAAAACCTAAAACATTTAAATTCCCTAAAAGTCCTAAAAATATATGACCCTTAAACATCCAAAAAACCCTAGAAATCCTTAATAACCCACAAAATCCCTAAAAACCTAAAAACCCATAAAAATAATAAAATGCCTGAAAAATCTTAAAACACATAAAAACCGATAAAAACCATAAAAACCTAAAATAAAACCTTAAAACTCCAATAATAATTAAAACCCCAAAAAAGATATAAAATTATAAAAAACCCAAAAACACCTAAAAACCATAAACCCCCCCAAAAAAATTAAAACCCCTAATACATGAAATACCCCAAAATACCCACTAAAAACAATAAAAATCCATTACACCCCAAAAATATTAAAAAATTCGAAAAACCCTTAAAACTCTAAAAGAGTAAAAAAATCCCAAAAAAAAAACCATAAACCCCTAGGAATCCTAAATACCCCTAAAAATCCCTAAAAACCTTAATATTAATATAAAATCCTAAAAAAGGCCTAAAAATATCTAAAAATAACAATACACAGAAACCCTGAAAACCCCTAATAAAACCATAAAAAAATATAAAACAACTAAAAACCCAAAAATTTAAAAAACTATAATAAACCTTACAAAACCTAAAAATATTAAAACCCTCAAAATCTCTAAATACACTAAAAACCATAAAATTCCTAAAAAAATCCCTTAATATAACAAAAACATAAAAACCTAAAATTCTAAAATACCCTATAAAAACCTTAGAATCCTAAAAACACCTAAAATACATAAAAACCCTAAAAAATTAAAACCCCATAAATCCCTAAAGATACCTTAAAACCTATAAACCCCTAAAATGTATAGTAAAACCCTAAAAATGAAAAAACTTAATGAACCTGAAAAACCACTAAAAACACGAAAAGCTCTTTAAACCCCAAATTTTTTTGAAAAATATTCAAAACCTTAAAAACCCTAAGTCACAAAAACCCTAAAAACCCAAAAAAGTAAAAACCCCCTAAAATAATAAAACCATGTAAACTTCATAAAATCAATAAAAAACATAGAAATCATAAAAGACAAAAAATCCCATAAAATGTAAAAAATCCTAAAAACCATGAAAACCTCTATGTAGCCTATAAAACATAATACTATAAAAATGATAGAAAAGGCTAAAAATATAAAAAATAAATAAATAACCCCATAAGTCATAAAACCCATTAAATTCCCCAAATTCCCAAAAACCCATAAAAATCGAAAAAATTCCTAAAAATACCTAAAAACATACAAACCCATATGAACAGTAAAAAATTTAACAAAACCATAAAAACCAAAAAAAACATCTACCCATAAAAACATAAAAAATATAAATTACTTAAAAACCCTTAGATGACCTTGAAAACCATAAAACCCCCTAAAAACCATAAAAATACTTAAAAATATTTTAAAACCCATAAAAACATGAAAAACAATAAAAAAACTTTTAACAACTACAAAAGGTAAAAAATCTAAAAAACCATAAAACCCAAAAATTACTCAAAAACCCTAAGACTCAAAAAAACATAAAAACTATAATTTCGCAAATAAACCTTCAAAATACCTTAAAACCCCAAAAACCATAAAAATCACAAAAAATAACTAAAAAACTAGAAATCCTTAAAAACCTAGAAATCCTTAAAAACCTTGAAAATATCTAGAAAAATATTAAAAACATAAAGACACTTAAAACCCCCCAAAAAACTAAAAACACTAAAAACCTTAAAAAAAAGCCAAAACCCAAAAAACACTTAAAAACTTAATAAACATGAAAACCCTTAAAAACTAAAAAAAACTACTAAAATTTATTAAAAAACCATTAAACCACTAAATTTTTTTAGAATCTCTAGAAAACCGTAAAACCCATAAAAACAAAAAAAATACCCTAAAACCACAAAAGGCCCAAAAAACCCTATGAAACCCTAAAAACCGTGGAAAACCATAAAATTCATAAAAAATACATAAAAATATCTAAAAACATAAAAACCCTTAAAACCCTTGAAAAAACATAGAAAACCTTAAAAACCTAAAAACACTTAATACCATAAAAAAATGAAAGACAATAAAAATACATAAAATCATAAAAAACATAAAAACCAAAAAAAACTAAAACCCTTAATAAACCTAAAAGACCAAAAAAAAAATCCAAAAAAACCTTAAAAACATAAATAATATTAAAAACCATAGTACAACCTTATGATCCTAGTAACACATAAAACAAATAAAATACCTAAAAAGGTTTAAAAAACCTAATAACCCCTAAAAACCCCTAAAAGACCCTAAAAACTCTAAAAACCACCAATAACCATAAAAACATTTATAAATAAAAAACACCATAAAAACCCTAAAATGCCTTTGAAAATAATAAAAACCATTTAAGACCCAAAAAAGTTAAAAAGTATAAAAATAATAATAAAACCCTAAAAACTTAAATGCCCCTAAAATCCCAAAAATCCCATAAAAAATCTATAAACCATAAAAACCCCAAAACAACAAAAAATTCCTAAATAATCTTGAACCCATAAAAATAAAAAAAAATCCATAAAAATCCAAAAAAAATATGAAAACCTGTAAAAACAATTTGAAACCATAAGAAACCTTTAAAAACTAAAAACACATAAAACCACTAAAAATCAAAAAATGAAAAAAAAAATATAAAACCCTTAAAACACTTAAAGACCATAAAAACCTAAAAACCACTAAAACTCTTAAAACCATGTAACCCCCTAAAAATGTTAAAAACAATGAAAAAATATAAAACCATAAAAATATCAAAAAAATCCCTAAAAACCCAAAAAAACCCCAAAAAACCCATAAAATCCAAAGAACCTCAAAACCCAAAAAAATTCCCAAAAAATGATAAAACCCATTAAATATTATAAAAAACCTAAAATTCCATAAAATATAAAAAACCAATAAAAATGGAATCTGATAAGAAAACATTAAAAACCTAAAAATAGTTAAAACCCCAAAAACCTAGAAACGATGACAACCCTTATCTCCCCTAAAAACCCTAAAAAAACCCCACAAAATCCATTAAACCCCTAAAATAATAAAAAATCCTAAAAAATCTATAAAAACATAAATAACCGAAAAAAAACCCTATGAAAATTGTTAAAAACATTAAAACACATAAACCCCTAAAACCCTGAAAAATACTAAAAACCCTAAAAACCCTATAAGATCCTAAAACAAATAAAAACCATAAAACACCTAAAATCTAAAAATCCATAAAAATATATAAACCCTAAAAATAATAAAAAAAATATAAAAACCCTTTAAACCCTTAAAACTATTAAAAAGATTCAAAAAAATTTTAAAACCATAAAAACTCCAAAAAAACTAACAAAAAATATCTGAAAACCCCTATAAACAATAACAATCCTAAATGCCTCAAATTCAATAACAAACATAAAAAATATTAAAAATCATAAAGACAATTAAAAATAAAAAAAATTAAAAACCCTAGAACCTTGAAAACCCATAAGAGATCCTCAAAAACATAAAAACATTTAAAACCCCTAAAACCCTAAAAAACAAAAAACCCTAAAAACTCTATTAACCCTTAAAATTCTCTAAAAACCTGAAAAAACACCCTAAAAACCCTTAAAAACCTAGAAACCATACACCCCCTAAAAACCATAAAAAACCAATAAAACCCTAAGAAACCACTAAAAACTATAAAAACCTTTTAAACCACAAAAATATTTTAAAAACTCTAAAAAACCATAAAAATCTAAAAAATCAAAAATTCCCTATAAAAACATAAAAAGCCAAATAACCCCCCAAAAAACCAATAATCCCTCATAATCTCTAAAATTCTAAAAACCCTTAAAATCATAAAACACCAAAAATGCATAAAATACACAAGAAACCCTAAAAACACTGAAAAACCCTAAAAACAATAAAACCCCAAAAAACATAACACACATAAAAACATAAAAACACTAAAACCCTAATACCGCATAAAACTCAAAAAAAAACAATAAAACCCTAAAACCATAAAAATCTATAAAAACCATAAAATTTATTAAAATCCTAAAAAAGCACTAAAAATCCATAAAATTGTAATAGACCCTAAAAATTTAAAAAACAAAATAAAACAATGAAAACCTAAAAACACTTAAAACCGTTAAGAACTTATTAACCTGAAAAACCTGAAAAACACTACAAGACCCTAAAACCATTAATGCACTAAACATAATTACAACCACTAAAAATCATAAAAACCATAAAAACCATAAAAAACCATAAAAACCCTAGACCCCTAAAATCTAAAAAATCCCTTTAAACAACAGAAAATGTTAAAAAAAACACTAAAAATCATAAAAACCATAAGAATTAATGAACAACCCCAAAAACCACAAAAATCGTAAACTAGAATCTAACAACCCCTAAAAACACTAAAATCACATAAATATCCTAAAAAGACCTAAAAATAACTGAAAACATAGAAAACCCTTATGAAATTAAAAATTCATAAGAAACCCATAAAAACCTAAAAATATTTAAAACCCCAAAAACCTGGAAAGGTTAAAAACCCAAAAACACTAATAGCATTAAAACCCTTTAAATCCCTAAAATGCATAAATACCCTAAGACCATAAAAATAAAAAAAATACCAAAAATAATTACAATGTAAAAAAACCAAAAAAACATCAAAACCCTAATGAAAACCTTAAAAACGTAAAAAACATAAAACCACAAAAACCTAAAAACCATTAAAACCCTAAAAGAACCTGAAATCCCAAAAAACAATAAAATCCAAAAACCCTAAAAAACCAAAAAAACCAATAAAACACTAAGACCCCATTAAACCCCTAAAAAAATAAAAAACACTTAAAGACCATAAAACCCCTAAAAACATAGAAAAGCCTAAAAATTAAGAAACCATAAAACCCTAAAAATCCTTAAAAAATCGTAAAATGCCATCAATCCTTAAGAAATACTTACAACCTAATCACACTTAAATCCACTATAAAACATATAATGTGAGAACCATTGAAATAAAAAAGAAACCTTTAAATCCCTAAAAATGTTAAAACAGTCCGAAAAACCTTTAAATCCCTAAAAACTCATAAAAACCCCTGAAAACAAAAACACATTTAAAAACCATAAAACGCTAAAATATTCAAAATACCAAAAAAACATAACTATATAAAGAAATAACTATAAATCCCTAATTAGGTAAAAACCCTTAAAAATGATGAAAATCACAAGTAAAACCTTAACAATATTAACAAACATAAAATCCCTAAATAACCAAAAAAATGTTAAAAACCCAAAAAACATAAAAAAAAATTCAAATCCCCAAAACTATAAAGATATCCTAAAACCCATTAAAACCATAAAACCACTAAAAACTATAAAAAAATTTATCTCCTAAAATTTTTAAAAAACTCTAATAACCCTTAATACCATAAATTGTCAAAAAACACTAAAACCCAAAATAACCAAAATAACCCCCAAAACCCCCCCTCAAAATCCCTAAATACGATAATAATCATAAAAATACCTAAAAAATAAATTACCCTAAGAAACATGAAAAACCACGGAAAACTATAAAAACCTAAAATCACTTAAAATCCATAAAAACCAAAAAATGATAAAACCTATATAACCCTAACAACACAAAAACATCCCGAATCACTAAAAACCCTAAAACCCATTAAAATCATAAAAGTCCCTAAAAATCCATAAAAATGTAAAAAAACATGTAAACCTAGAAAAACCCTAAGAAAAATATAAAACCCAAAAAAATATTTTAGAAACAAAGGAAACCTAAAAAAATTCTAAAACCAATAGAACCCAAAAAAAACTCAGAGAACCCGAAAATCCTTCAACACAATAAAACCCCCAAATACCATAAAAACTCTAAAACCTATAAAATCCAGAACTTAATAAAATCTCTAAAAACCTTTACTCCTCTAAAAAAATTAAGAAATAAGATAACCATAAAAACCAAAGAAACTAAAAAAATCCTAAAACCCTAAATAATTCTTAAACACACTAAACCCCTTAAAAATCCCCCAAAATCTCTCAAAACCCTAAGAAATGATAAAAATATTAAAAATTCAATATAGATAAATCAAAATTTAAAAACAACTAAAAACCATAAAAGCACTATGAAATCCTTAATAAACTAAAAACGCTATCATCATTAAAAACCATAAAACCCCAAAAGAACTCTAAAAACATGACATTATATAAATAGAATTTAAACCACCTCAAACATTGAGAAACTCAAAAAGACATTGAAATCATAAAAAAACTCAATAAACAATAAATCTCTAAAAACCGTAAAAACCCTAAATAACATAAAAGTCCTCAAAATTTCCTAAAAACCCTAAAATCCATAAAAATCAAAAATATACCTAAAAATTCATAATGAAATAAAAATCCAAAAAGAGCTAAAATAAATTATACACATAAAAACACATAAAACCCATAAAAACTAAAAACACTAAAATCCCCAAAGAACTAAGAAACCCCTAAAAACACCAAAAAAACATAAAAACCATAAAGAACCATAAAAACCCTTAGAATACCTAAAACCCAATAAAAAATATATGAAACCCATTTAAACTGCTTGAATCCTTAAAAAATCTAACAACATTAAAAACCCTAAAAATCTCAGAAATAACATAAAAAACGAAAAAACCATAAAAATAAAAATGAACCTTAAAACTTGTAAAAACGCACAAAATACCTAAAAATCTATAAAACCTAGAAAAGCCCTAAAAATTACTAAAAACAAAAATAACTCTATATACATGAAAACCCTAAAAAACCATAAAACACTAAAAAAATTAAAACCCCTAAAAACCATAAAAATGTTAAACAAATAATGTAAGCCCTTAAAGAAGATAAAAAAACCCCTTAAACAACCTAAAACCCCTTATAATATCTAAAACCCTTCATAACCATAAAATTCAAAAATCCCATAAAAGGCCCTAAATTCTAAAAAAAACACTAAAACCCCTAAAAGTTGCTCAAAAAAATTGAAAGAATAAAAACACTTAAAACCCCTAAAAACTAAAAAATTATATACCCCTAATAAAATACCAAAAAAATCTAAAACCATCAAAATCCACAAAACAAAAAAAAATATAAAAATCCTAAAAATTCCCAAAAAATTGCTAAAAACATAAAAACCACATAGACCCTGAAAACCCCTCTAAAAAAAGGATACAACCCCTAAAACCCTAAAAACCCTCAGAATTATTAAAATATCCAATAACCGAAAGAAATATAAAAACCCTAAAATCAGAAAAAAAAAAACCTAAAACCCCAAAATGTGTAAAACAACTAAAAACCCATAAAACCCTAAAACATAACATAAAACTCTAAATCCATTTAAACACTTAAGAATGATAAAAAAATATAAAAATCATTAAAAAACATAATAAAATAGAAAAAACTCTAAATAAACAAGAAACCCATAGAACCCTAAAGACCATAATAAAACCTAAAACTGTCAAACTCCAAAAAACACCTAAAAACAAAAAAAAATCCTAAAGAATCCTAAAAAAATCCGTTAAAATGTAAGAAGTTTAAAAACCACCACCCTTATAAAAAATATTTAAAATCTCAAGACACTTAAAACTCCTAAAAACCCAAAAAATATGAAATGCCTAAAAACCTAAAACACTAACAACCTAAAAATGATAAAAACCAGTAAAACATTAAAAACCCCTAAAACCCCATGAAAATAATAAATATGACAAAAAACCCCTTTTCACACCTAAAAATAATAAAATATCTAAAAAACCACAAAAAATATAAAACCCCCCAAACCCTCAAAATCCCTAAAAACCAAATAAACCCTGAAAAACCCAAAAAATACCTAATAACAAAAAAAACCACTAAAATCTTGGAAAACCACAATGAAAACCATAAAAACATAAAAATACATAAAACCCCTAAAATCCAAAAAAAATGATAAGAACCATGAAAACCTAAAAACCCCCTATAATCCTAAAAAACCGTAAAACACAAAAACACCATAAAAACCCTAAAAACCAATAAAACTACTAAAAACCACTAAAAAGTATAAAACCCCATTAAAACTCAAAAAAAATTAAAAAACTCTAAAACCCATTAAACCCATAAAAATTAAAAACCCTCAAAGTCCCAAATAAAATTAATAATATAAAAATAAAAAATAATCCCTAAAATTCCCAAAAAAAAACCTTAAAAACTACAAAATATCATAGAAAAGATTAAAATCCTGAAAAACCTAAAACACCTAAAAAATAAAAAGGAAAAAAAATCATAAAAACAATTAAAACACTAAAAACCCATAAACCCACTGAAAATATCTAAAAACTAAAAAACATTAAAATCATTAGAAGACATAAAAATCCCTAAAAATGTAAAACACCAGAAAAATCATAAAATCCCCTAAAAATAAATAAAAACCTAAAAAATCATAAAACCAATAAAAATTTATAAAATGATAAGAACCATAAAAACCATAAAATACCTAAAAACACAAAACCACCTAAAATACCATATGAACATCTAAATAACCTAAAAACCCTAAAATCCCACAAAAATCATAAAACACCATTATAATTATAAATACCATTAAACCTCTAGAAATGATAAATACATAAGAAAAAAATTAAAAATACAAAAAAAATTCAAAAACCTAAAAAACACAAGAAACTGTAAGAACCCTCAAACACTAAAAATCACCTAAAAAACCTCAAAATATCTTAAATCCATAATAACTATAAATATCCTAAAATTCCAAAATAACGTAAAAAAACCTAAAACCCATTAAACCACCTAATAAAAACATTAGATCCTAAAAAAATAAAACAACAAAAAACCATAATAAATTACTAAAAAATAAAAGAAAAACCTAAAATCTCTAAACACACTAAAATCCTTCAATTTCACTGAAAAACCAAAAATCCAAAAAAATACTAAAAAATAGATAAAAGATCCTAAAACATTAAAACCAAAATTACCAAAAAAAACCCATAAAAACATTAAACCTAAAACAAATTAAATACTAAAAAACCAAAAAATTTCTAAGAAACAAAAAAAGAGCCAACAACACCAAAACCCAAAAAAACATAAAAACCCTAAATACAAAAAAACTCCAAAACCCATAAAACACCTTTAAACCATTAAATACTATAAAAACCCATAAAATATATATACTGTTAAAAACAATAAAAAACATTAAACCCCTAAAAATAAAAAAAACCTAAAAACCCAAAAAACCAAAATACCCCCAAAAACCTAGACAACAAAGAAACTCAAAAAATCCCTAAAACCCTAAAAACCATAAAAACCATAAAAGTAAAAATATCATTAAAACCCCTAAAAACACTAAAATCCCCCAAGAAATTGTTAAAAACCTAAATCACATAAAACTCTTGAAAACATAAAAAATTATTAAAAACCTAAAAACACTAAAAATCATAAAAACCATAAATATCTCAAAAAACATTTAAAACCCTAAAAACTGATAAAAACCAATAAAACAGTAAGAATTCTAAAAACCCTTTCTATTATTAAAAACTATAGGAAACTATAAAAAATACTTAAAACCCCTAAAAACTAAAAACCCAGAAAAACATAAAACCCAAACACTCCATAAAACCCTAAAAATCCCTAAAAATCCTAAAAACCCTAAAAATCATAAAAAAGAACAAAAAATCACTAAAAACCATAAAAACAAAAAAATCCCATGAAAAAACCCTATAAACCTAAAAATAATTAAAATCCCTAAAAACCTAAAAATCGATAAAATACTAAAAAGTCACCAAAACCCCCCAAAAAACATAAAATCCCTAAAAAAATTAAAAACCCTAGAAACCAATAAAAACAAAAAAAACACTAAAAAATCTAAAAACACTTTAAAACCCTAATAACGTTAAACACACTTAAAATTCATAAAAACCCAAAACCCAAAAACCCTCAAAATCTCTAGTACCGTAAAAATCGATGAAAATCCTAAAAATTAACTAAAAGGTAAAAAACCTTACAAACCATGAAAACCCTAAGAAAACCACAAAATCCTAAAAGCACTAAAAACCCCTAAAACCCTATAAAATTTAAAAAACCATATAATCCATGAAAAACCATAAATTTCATAAAAAACCACTATAAACTGAAAAAATTATAAAACCCCATAAAAAACTTAAATCCAATTAAACCCCAAGAAACATTAAAACACTAAAAACATTTAAACCTATAAAAAATTAAAAAAACCCCAAAAATCCATACAAACACTAAAGTTTCAAATAACCATAAATCCCTAAAAGCCCTGAAAACCATAATATTTTTAAAAATCGTAAAAGTACCTAAATACATAAAAACTATAAAAAATCTAAAAACCCTAAGAAAACCATAAAAACGTAAAACCCCTAAAATACCTAAAAACTCAAAAACCCTTAAAATACTAACCACCATAAAAACACTAGATACCCTCAAAACCAATGAAAAACTAAGAAGATATAAAAATTATATGAAACCCAAAAAATACCAAAAAATATAAAAAACCCATAAAAACAATGAAAACATCTATGAAAAACTTGAAAACATAATAGAAAATTCCTAATAAAATATAAAATTAAAAATATCATAAAAAACACTAAAAATCCATAAAAACCCTAAAAACATAAAACCCCTAAAAACATAAAAACTCTTAAAACCCAATAAAAACCCTAAAACAACTAAAAACCCTAAATACCCTTTAAACCCCTGAAATGATAAAACTACTCTAAAAACCTTTAAACTATAAGAAACTAAATAAAACCCAAAATATAAAAAAATCCCTAAAAACCTAAAAAACCTCTAAAACCCTAAAAATCACTAAAAACATTAAAAACCCAAAAAATTGTTAATAAATAACTTAAAATCCCTATAAATTTAAAAAACGCTACAAACCTAGAAAAATCCCAATAAAACCCTAAAACATAAAAATATAAAACCCATAAAAAATGATTAGACCCTAAAACCCACGAAAACTCCTAAACCCCTTAAAACCCCTAAAATCCCTAAAACCCCTAAAAACAATCAAATTTCCAAACTACCATAAAACCATAAATATTCTAAAAAATCCCTAAAAATCCCTAAAAACGTAAAAAACCAAAAAAACCATAAAAAACATTAAGAATACCCAAAAAATGTAAAAGAAATTAAAACCCCAAAAACCAATAAAAATGATAAAACCCATTAAAACCCCTAAAATACCACAAAACCTCTAAACATAATTATAAAACCCAAAACCCCAAAAATCCCTAAAAACCCTACAAACCACTAAAAACTCTAAAATCCCTTTAAACCCACGAAAAAGAAAAAAATATTAAAAACAAAAAAACACAAAAAACCCCAAAACAAATCCCTAAAAAGTGTAAAAATCCTAAAATCCCCTAAATCCTCCAAAAAATCCCTATAAAACCCCTGAAATCCATGAATTCCATAAAATTCATTAAAAATATAAAAAACCAAATAAACCCAAATAAAACCATAAAAACCAAAAACACATAAAACCCTAAAAAAACTAAAAAAACACAAAAATCTTAAATAACCCTAGAAGTTTTAAAACCCTTTAAAATCCATCAAAAACCCCAAAACCCTAAAAACACATAAAATTCCTAAAGAATCCCTAAAAATTTTAAAATCATAAGTACTTCAAAACCCCTAATAAAACCCTAAAAACCCAAAAAAACACCTAAAACATAAACCCCTTTAATACCTTAAAACCCCCTAAAAACTAACAAAACTTGAAAAAAATTATAAAACCCCTTTAAACCTATATAAATGGTAAAAAAACTCTGTAAAATAGTAAAAACCCTAGGAATCTTAAAAACCAATAAAAACCCAAAAAATCATAAAAACTATAAATACCCTAAAAATGATAAAAACCCAAAAAATTCCTTAAAATAGTAAAACCCTTAAAATATTACAAATTCCATAAAATCAGTATAAACATGAAAAACATAAAAAACACAAAAAAACCTTAAAACCATAAAAACCTAAAAACACTTAAAACCAACAAAAAATCTAAAATCTCAAAAAAATCCTAAAAAGTACTAAAAACTCTAAAATACCTATTAAACCCCTAAAAAATTTAAAATCTATAGAAAATCATAAGTACAAAAAACAACTAAAAAAACCCATAAAACCCCAAAATCCCTAAAAACCCTAAAAAAACCATAAAACCCTAAAAAACCCTAAAAAATATTAAAGAACCATAAAATTCCTAAAAAAATATTTATAGATCACTAAAATGTAAAAAAACTCTAGAAACCTAAAAACAATTGGAAACCTTTAAAAACAAAAAACACTAAAACACCTAAAAACCTTAAAAATGATAGAAATCTTGAAAAAATATAAATAACCTTAAAAACCACGAAAATACCTAATACCATTAATAATCCAAAAAACACAAAAAATACCAAATATAAATAAAAATATAAAACTCCCTAAAATCCCCTAGTAGAACCCTAAAAACCTAAAACACATAAAACTTGGATAAAATCTAAAATTACTATAACCCTAAATAAACTTAAAGTCCTAAAAACTCCAAAACCCCCAAAGAACCATTAAAACTACTAAAACCATTAAAAAATTTAAAAATTCATGAAAACCCTAAAACCACTTAAATTCCACAAAAACCATTTAAACCCCAATTAATATCAAAAACTCTACAAAATTATTAAACCCAAAAAAAATAAAAAGCACCTAAAAACAAAAAAAAACTATAAAACAACTAAAAACCATATAACCCTTAAAAATACATAAAAACCCTAAAATTTATATGTATATAAAAAAAATTCAATATTACTAAGTAATAATAACCATAAAAAACTGAAAACTCAATGAAAACATCTAAAACCTAAAAACACTTAAGCCCCCTAAATTTTGTTGAAAACCCCATAAGACCCTAAAATCAATAATCCCATAAAATCCATAAAAAAACTAAAATCCACTAAAAAAAATAAAACCATATAAACTCTTAAACACGTTAAAAATGCTAAAAACCGTTAAAACCCTACAAATCACAAAAAACCCTAAAACACTGAAAAAACCAAAAAAACACTAAAAACCCTAAAACCCATAAAAATATAATATCCCTAAAAATGATAAATAGCATTAAAAATAATAAAAAATCCCCCAAAACATATAATGATGTAAAACTCCCAAAAAACACTGTAATACCCTTTGTAAAACAAAAAAACAAAAAAACACTTGAACCCATACAAAATTTAAAAATGATAAAAACCCAAAAAAAACTAAAACCCCTAAAAAACCATAAACCCATAAGACCCTCAAAATCCATAAAATCTATAAAATACAATATAAACTCTAAAAAATCCCTAAAAATCCCAAAACAATATAATAATTCCTAAAAACCATGAAAACCACTAAGGAAATCATAAAAACATAAAAACACTTAATGTCACGACCCAAAGTTTATCAATTAAATTACCTTATTATAATTATTACTTATAGTTTAATCAAATTAGGAAGAAAAATGACATATAATGATAATAAATATTATGTGACCATTAAACATATTTTTTCTACTTCTATGTTTTAAATTTCAAAAATCTGACATACACAGTTATTTTCTCGATGATTTTTGGATAGAACAAACATAATTTTTGGTGAATAATAACACACCCTTTTGAATAGTAACCTACCCTTATGAATAGTGATATGACCCTTATAAATAGTAAATATTCCAAAATAATATTAACCTTACCCATGAAATATTAAATAAAATTTCATCATCTTATAAGTATGAATTTGACCATAGTAAAAGTATTGTTACTTTTGTAAGTCGTAAATAATTAATTATAATTAATAAATTGCATTTATAGAAATATTATTATCCTAAAATGTGTTCATAAATAAAAAATTATATGTCTTCGGGTTTTAATAAAATTTTATAAGAACTTATGTAAGTTTTTAAAGCATTTTAAAATTAGTTTTAATTTTAAAAAACTGCAATTTTTAAGTAGATTATGATTTTAATTAAAAATTAAAATAACCATATTTAGAAAATTATTTTCTAAAAAAGGAATTTATTTTTGGATTCTAAATTTTAAAAAAAATTATTAGTGTGATTTTTTTGGGATTTTTCTGAAATACTAGAATTTTTTATGAATAGTAAAATACCATAATTTACACAATAAGTTAAATAGACTAATTATAGAGCCATGTATGATATTCTACTGAAGTAAGACCAATTGGATAGGATTCACACAATACAATTACTTTAATTAGTCATGGAAGACTCAATATTACTTGTCTTGTGGAGAAATAACATATTAATGAATATTATATTTAGAAAACCCCTATCCCCTCCACTGTAAATACCACCCTTCACACCCACATTTCCTCACACATCCCAAGCTTCAAAACGTTCTTAAAATCTGATAAAATATCATCCCTATCCCCTCCCCCCTGACCAGGATCTCTTTTCTCCATAAAAATACCAATCCTAGGCTCCTTAATGAGGATCTCAAGAGGAGGATTCAAAAGGTAATTTCCCTCTCTCTCATTTCCTTTAATTTCCTTCCAATTTCAAGTTCTTTTCTTAATTTATCCCCACCTATCATCATCCAAATGGTATGATAACTAATTTATCATTAATATAATGTAATTTTATGATAATAATGGGATAATATGTCATCCAACCCCCTTATCCTCTTGTTTTTATTTTAGAAAAGAAAACAGTGTTTGTGAGGTGTTAATTTATCATCATCAATATTGACATGTTTTCCTTTTTACATTATCGCCTTCATATCTGGTCTTGAAACCATTTGTTTGGTTAAACAAGATTATTTTATATGTATTATATCTTGTTTTTCGTATTGATCTTACTAATTTACATAATACTAAATTATTAAACAAAACAAGTTCATTGTGATAAAAAACCACCCAAATTAACAAAAAATAGTCATCACTAAATTTTATCTAATGATTCATCCACATGGTAGATAACCAAATTCATTATAGGATAATTTATATCAATTTAGATTCATTAATAATATATATTAAAAATTATGGTTTTTCAATCACATTTCAAATGAAAATTCTTTCATGAATAAAAATGAACCATTCATAAAAGCTTTGGAAATTAATACTCCCAAACAATGAATTTAATCTCTATAACTCATAAAAAGGTCCATGAAAGAACTTAATGAAACCATGTAGGGTCCTGAAAAATAAGCAAAGGAAATTTCACCCAAATCCCCCAAAATAATTGGGGTCAAATAATCAAAGAAGTGCCACAAAAGGGACTGGTCCGCGAACCGGTCCATGGAAGTGCAACGTGGCTAGGCACCGTGAGGCACCCCTTCCGTGAACCATCGTCATTCACGAAATGGAGGTGGAGAGGCTTTGCGTTCGTGAGACAGGATGGGTGCCAGTTCGGTTCACCATCACAAACCGCCTCAACCGCAGACCGTGTCGACCGGATCAAGCCGCACCCGCTGTCATTCATGGAATGGAGGCGGAACCCTCCGCAGCCGTAGAGCACTCCCTGAGTTCGCCTCGCAGAGGAGGGGAGTGATCAATACCTATCACGAATCGTGGATTGACCAAGTCAGCTGTGAACCAGGTATTTGGTTATGGGCCTCTGCAAAAGGTGCCGCATGACCACAGATACATTCCTTTCCACACTCTCTAAAAGGAGACCAAGGGGGAAAGAAGAGGGGATCAGGGAACTGGAATCGGATTCGGAGGAAGGATATCGGTTGAAGGAAGACTTCGATTGTCGCAAACAGCGAAATTCCCACCCGCAAACCACAACAGGTATATAAATCAAGAAGGAATTGAAAAATTCATATTAATTTGGTGAACCGCGAACATAAAAATAACAAAAAAGAGAACCGCGAACCATACCCCCCTCCACGGATGACTTCCCCGCAGACCAGGGAGTTTATGCCTCTCTTCCCATCCCTCGTACCACAGAGCACCCTCCTCCATGGGAAAAACCTCAATCGACAAGCCTCCGATCGTCACCGCCCTTCGCCGCCGCTGCCCGCCTGAAATCCTCCGCGAACCAGGGTGGTTCGCGGATTGAGCTCGAAGCCGCGAACCACCCTCGTTCGCAGATTGAACCTGAAGTCGTGAACCACCCTAGTTCGCGGGACGCCAATCAGTCCACGGACCACCCTGGTTCACGGACGGCTTCTCCAGCCATGTGGCACTTCCCCACGCGAAGGGCGCCACCACTTATACCTCTCGGTGGCTCTCCAAATACTTTGGTGTTCTCATTTCCAGAGCCAGGTAAAATCCTTCCAATCCAGCCAGGTCTTCCATGACTCTTTCATCGGCCTATTCATCGGCCCCAATATGAGGCCTCCTCTAGAGCCACCGGATCCATGTGGTATAACTTTCAGGCGCATCAGCGCGCCATTTTGAGTTCACATACCCACGGTAAACAGGGGAAAAGGGTTTCCCCGACCCTTGAGCTGATTCCGGAAGCATTCCTGGGTCCACATTCCCACAGTAATGTGGAGTCTGAGCTCAAGAATCCCTTTTCTGCCCCTCCACTTGTTAAGGGTTCCTCGAAGATGGTAAAATACCCATCAGAAGGAAGCCCTCGTGCACTGCAAGAGAGGAGATGGGAACAGGAGCACCCCCTTTCCCTCTCCCGTTGGTCTTTGTCGCCCTAGGCGTCCATCTCGGATTAATCCCCGACCTTCTGGGCCTCCTCAGAGTGTAATCCGCAATCCATCACCATGGTCCACCTTCATGCGTAAGCCCCACTCCGCTTCTCATGGACGCACCTTTCACGATGTGATCTTCTGGTCCCTTCCGCCTCTTGTTTCTCACACCGAGCATGACTCACGTGGGTTTAGAGTAAGCATCGACCATGACATCCTCTTATGGGAATCATCAGAGTTTAAGCCCCAACCCATCATTCTGGGATACCCCAGAGCGTAATCCCTAAGCCAGAGCGAACTACGGGGACTTTGATCCATGTCAAGGCATGTACGTAGGAAGCCTCCACGAGGTTCAAGCCCACCACCCATTGGACCACCTGGTCTCTCTTCACGTCAGTTCCCCGACACCTATCCGAACTATGTGGACTTTGATCCCTGCTTCCTAAGCAGGGTACGTAGGAATCCTCCCTGAGGTTCAAGCCCAACAGCCGGTCGATCCGACCATCTCTACGTTAGTTCACTGCGCCACTCCTAGTGCTGCCCCAAGCGAGTTCCAGCCCTTCGGGGTCATTAATCCAACGAGGGATGGTAAAACTCGGGCATAAATGATTCTGAACCCCTTCGTCCAGTTGACCATTTCCCACCAAGGTTAAATCCGTGGATACTATGTTTGGGTATAAACCAAAGATTTGCGAACATATGAATACGTCTTAAATCTACAAGGGAGTCCTGAAACAGGCAATAATTTCCCCCCCAAAAAGGGTGCGATGACCCCAACTTCCCATCCTCTCGACCAATTTGAGTTCTTAAGAGTCACTAGTCAGACCATCCGGCGAACGCCTGCCTTTGGAAAGATGGTCCATCAATCATTGGATACTGATTTGTTGGGCGTTTCGTGGCCGAAAACCAGAACGGAACAAAAATGGAGAACCCGACGTGAATCTTTAACCAAACATGATGGATTAAACTTAATCTCACCCAGTGCCCCCTTATGCTATAAAGGAGGGCCAAGAAAGGTCATTAATTACGCACGAGATTATGAGATACTGCTTTGACGGGTTTTTTGCTTGTATTTGCTAAAATGTTTTGCAGGCACTACTTTCAGAACTCCCTTCGGTCCAATGGCATCGCAAAGGAACTCACAAGTGCACGCTTCCAACTATTCAATGACGAGACATCCTCACCTATGGAGGACCCCATCACCCACCCATCGTCTTTAGCGCTGGGTCTCGGACGTGCTGATATGAGAGTACCATGAAAATGGTACTCTCCCAACGGTGGAGGCGGCCATGCACGCCCCCCAATCCTTCAAGACACGCCGGTCGCCTGCCCACCAGTGACCGCAAAGGCGGATCCAGACAGCCCCTGTCGTTGTCTCCTACCGTTTTAGGAGTCTATCCCCAGAATAGGACAATTCATTCCTCCATTATCTTAGGGAGGCGGATGAGGTTGACATTGAGGACTTCATCCCCACTGGACGGGGGTTCCGCTCCAAGGCCCTTTTCGAAAGGCGTCATCGCGGTCACACCACGACCCAACATCCTCGCACCGAGGAGGATGTCTCCCCAAGGATTCAGGACCACGCTCCCCAAGATCCAGCCCCTCGGACCACCAGAAAAGGGTAGCAGACGTACAATCGGGGACCTGTCATCACCCTGGTCCCTGAGGAGGAGCCCTGGTGCCCAGCCACGGAGACGTACCACGAACAGGAACCTACACATGTTTGCTCCTCCCAAGCCCGCTATCCATACATGGCATCATCATACGAGCCGGCGCACATCCCCACTGAGCCACATCAAGCCTGTCGCTCACGTAGGACGGAACTTACCCAGCAGGCACCTCTCTCTGCCCAGGGTCGTGAAGCCCACCAACTCGACATGGTGGCGACCCGGACCCTGCAGGACCAGCTCCCGACAGTTGCTTTAGACGTCCGCCATTTTGATATGGTGGTGATCAACAAAGCTCGCCACCCAGATGTGGCAGCAAATCATAGGCAGGCACAGCTCCCCGCCAACAAAGGCCACTGACCCGATACGGTGGGAAATCAATATATGCAGGGCCAGCTCCCAGTGGATGCAAGTAAAGTCCTCCACCCCGACGTGGTGGCAAAAGGAGAGAGAAACCGGCCTATCCCGGTACAGGGGCAGATTCGTTCACCTGCCCCGATACAGGAGAATTGTCAGTACCCACTAACCACTGGAGGACTAGACTAGGATATTCCTGCTCCGATACCGGAATGGGCCTTCATACCCGTTCCAGCCAAAGATGACTCTCTACATATCCTGGAAATGATGGAGGAGCAGGTATCGATCCTAGATCATATCTTACAGACTTTCCATCATGTGATTGACCATCTCCCCAATTGAGGCGACTCATCTAAGAGATGAGATAGCCGCCTCGGAGAATATCTGCATCCCTACTCCAGCCCAGGAGGGTCACCAGCTAAATTCCGTGACGCAAGGGCAACCAGATCGAGTAGCTTCACTCGTTACAACTGGGGGACACCCGTCCATCACGGTGGATGCTCAACAGTAGGCATATATCCCTATTAAAAGTCAATATGTTCATCGGTGTTTCTCAGAAACATCACGGGACCCAATTAGATAGGGACCCAAAGGTGATGGCCATTGTCAACAGCAGACGGTCCCCGCTGCCCGCAAAAGAGCGCCTCGAACGCGCCGAAGGTAGCTGGAAAATAAAGAACGGGTTCATGACTCCGCTCTGCTGGAATATGGGGTTCCCAATGCCGCTAA
The DNA here is from genome assembly GCA_963277665.1 of Viscum album. Classification (NCBI taxonomy): domain Eukaryota; kingdom Viridiplantae; phylum Streptophyta; class Magnoliopsida; order Santalales; family Viscaceae; genus Viscum; species Viscum album. The sequence continues at coordinate 1,961,682,901 of OY728127.1, forward strand.
GCATGCCACAAAGGCGCAAAACCCTGCCCACCCATTACCATGTTATGGGAGTGGCAGTAGCAGTTGCGAAGGTCCTCCCTGCAATGTCGCTACCAGCAGCTCTGAAGGTCCTCCCCAGACCACCCATGGGGGCCTCCCCCGCGGGCATATAATGATCGGTCACGAGAGATTTTCTCTTGATGCGAGTCACGGAAACCCTCCACGTGACCAGAAGATTGAGCAGCAAGAAGTTCCTCCAATTTCTGTGGTCCACCCTGAAGGTCCTCCCTGGGGTATGCACTGAAATCACTCTCCATGCAATGGGACCACAAATTATGATGGTAGTCCTCGCTATCATAGACGCAACTATGGAGGCCCTCCCCATAGTGATGTCTCATTATGACAAGAAGGTCCTCCCCTTGTCGTGGCCTGCCCCTGAAGGTCCTCCCCAGGGGTTACGCTGTAATGGAACTCCACGCAGCCAGGCATCAGGTCACGGTGGTAGTCCTCGCCACCCTAATAACGGAGGTCCTCCCTGTAGAGACATCGAGCAACGAGAAGGTCCTCCCCTCGTTGGGGTACATTCTGGAGGCCCTCCCCAAGATGTATCCCGTAGATATTCTCCTTGTGGCAGCAGTAATGGTAGTCCTCGCCATTACCGCAGCTGTGATGGTAGTCCTCGCCACCATGTCCGATATTGCGAAAGTCCTCCCCGCAATGGCCCCAAGCAAAAATAAGGTCCTTACCTTGTCGCGACATGTCCTGAAGGTCCTCCCTAGGATGTGCATCGAATGTCAAGCCATTATGGTCATCCTCGCCATGATGGCAGTTGTTGCGAATGTCCTCCCCGTAATGACGCTAGGCAGCCAGAAGGTCCTCCCCTTACTGCAACATGCCTTGGAGGTCCTCCCCAGGGTGTGCGCTGCAAAAGTCCTCTATGTAGTGAGGCCTCAAGCAGTAATGGTATTCCTCGCCATTACGGTCGTTATTGTGAAGGTCCTCCCTACAATGACCCATTATATCGACAGGAAGGTCCTCCTCCTGCCGAATCAAGCACTGAAAGGCCTTCGTATGCCGAGGCACTCAGAAGGATGGGATCGAGCATGTCAGATTCCCAACATGTCTCTAACAATTCCCTTATTTGATTAGGAGACGGTCCGGGGTCGCGTTCATCTTCTGATCCTCCTCGGAATCTCTTACATAATGATTGAGCACCTACCGGTCCCACTGCTTCTGATCACACTAGCAGTGAGCGCCTCAGCTGGGCTGACCAGGTAGAAGAATCATAGGTGGGGGAGTTTGCCGATATGCTGCACCTTAGGAAACGACTGGCCAGGAATGATATACCAGACATGTTTTGTCCCACAACCACCTCTCAGTTTGACATACCCAGAGAGTAGTCGGAAGAATGCATACACGGCATCCACCATAATATATGGACGACCCTCCGCCAGATGAAGACAAGCTTCCTGCCCTATAACAGGTATGTAGACCACGCCAAAATGATAGGGGACCTCATACATCACATCGACCTGGAGGCCCTTTCCTCGATGCGGTGACAACACCCTGAGAGGCGCAAAGGGAATATGGAGGCAGCTTGCCTCCGTGCACTGTACGAACTGCGCCGCCTCATCGGTTACGCTATGACGGGATTCTATATCACGGTATGGGGGGAACACGGAGCTCTTCATTTCACTCCGCTCCCCACCCAGAAAAACCCGTTCGACATGGTATCGTGTAACTTCGTCACATCGAGACGGCAATTGGGTGGACCCTCTGTTCAGGAAAGGCAACACACCCAACAGAGTTGGGCCTCGAGTAAGTCCCAAAAGCGTCAGGCCCGGTAGGAATGATCCATTCAAAAACTCCTGAATCAGGCCACCGAGAGCATACAGCAGGCCTCTCGCCTAAGAGAGGCCAATCAACGATCTCTGCCTGCCTCCCCAGAAGGAACTGATCCACAGGTGAATTCGGCACAAGATCCGGTTCACCCTCGGATTGGGGCATGTGAGATCAGGCAGGTCGCGATAGCCGCATCCACTACTGCAATCCAGGGTTAACCCTAGCCTGCAGGGCTGGGTCATTTTTAACAACAAAATCTCCCGTAAGACCAATAAAACCGGGAAGATACTCAACGTCCAAGGAAAGGAGCCATCCCCAGCCCTCAGGGCTGGGGGCATTATTACCCCCTCAACGACAAGCTCCCCCACGAGAATCAGTATTCTCTCATCTAGGGAGGACAGTCAGATGAGGAGGTTCCTGTCCTATCCCATCATTCGAATCATCATCCCTCTGAGAGGAAGGCACACCGTAAGGTCGCATCAGAGAACTCTCCACGTCACCCTTCTTCACGAAGTCCGAGGGAAATCCCAGGTCATGAAAGGGAAGGCCAGCTGAAGACGTGGGATATCCTCTTCCTATTTTGAAGATGACATCCCCTCAACCCCACAATATTCCTTCATCAACGCCATAGAGGCTAACCCCATGGGTGACACCAGAGAAAATGCAAATCCAGACGGATTGGGAGATGATGGTTCCAGTCAGATTGTGACTCACAATGAACCCCCAGGTGTGCACACCCGGAACCAGAGGGCCGCTTTAAATATGGCTGCCCCTTCAGCTAACCTCCCTCCGCCTACCCTGTGAGCTTACAACAAGGATAATAATAAAGGAACGGTTACCCTTAACTTGTCCCTTTCTCTCTATAAAAACAAGCCACTCACGCTCAAAGAGAGGTTCGCTCGACATGAAGAAGAGATGAAAGAGTTGAGGCGGCTTAATGCTAAGCTGCTCCAGAGGAACCGGCTTATTGAAAGTGTGTCCCAAGAAGAGCCACATCATGCACTCCCAGCAAGAGCACCTCAAAGGTTAAGGCTTGCTCCAGAAAACGATGCACGATCAGGGCTTCTACCCAGTGAGGTGTCTGGTTCGTCCAACTACCCAAACCTGGATGATGAATACCAGGATTTCCCTCCACTTAGGAGAAAACCGGAGCAAGTATGCCCGAACCCTCCGAGGATACCCCGAACGGAATATGCACCTTTGGTGCCGGCCAAGCCGGATCCTTAGGCAATGCCTCAGGCTACGCCTGCCTAGGACCGGTCCTAAAAAGACATAAACCAGGGACTCACCAATACCATCGAGGCATTAATAACTCGACTGGAAGTGATGGAAGGTTGAAGCGCTCCGATACAGTCGGAGTGAAAACCCTACCCAGATTGGGTGACCAACACACCACCTCCACCCAATTTTGGGAGCCCTGTATTCCCCATATTCAATGGATCAAGTGATCCAGAGCAGCATTTCATGCACTACGCGTCCTATTGGGACCCTATGATGGGGACTCCAGAACAACAAGAAGTAGTGAAACTCAGATGCTTCGTATGGACCTTGCAAGGATCCTCCTTCTTCTGGTATACGAGTCTACCGGCCCAGTCGATAAAGAGCTGGGAGGACCTCCGGCAGAAGTTCCTATTCCACATCAGCTCAACGCTGCCTAAAACAACGGTCAACGATCTCATGAACTACAAGAAGAGGGAGAACACGAGGGTCTTAGATTTCATCTCCAGATTGAAAGGTCTGACCTATTCTTTGAATAGGCCAATGCTTCAAGATGAGATTCTAGCCATATGCATCGATAATATTAGAGATGAGCTACGAACACCGCTCATACCGGTGGATTGCACCACTGGCTTCCGCAATCTCTCGGTTATTGCCTAGAGAATTGAAGAATCCCTGCAGTGGACAAATTCAAAGACCCAAATAGCCTCGTAGGCTCCGGTGAAGAGAGCTCCAGGAGCTGAAGCATCCGCCGTCACACTCAAGCTGGCCCCTATGCCCACTCTGCCGCTCAGGCCTCCACCAAATCGTCATGGGCCCCCTGCATATCAGCGGACGCCCCCGCCTAAACAGGACGATTAGAGAGGACCGAAGCAGAACCAGTTTTAGGAACGAAGAAAAAAAGTATACTCACTCCGAGAAGATAAAGTCTGTGGCTACTTCATCGCTTCCATGAACTGCAACTTGCTCCGCCTCTCGGAGTCGAGGAGACCTGAAGAAGTCGGCCATGATGACAGGCCAGATTACTGCCCCTACCATCGGATGTTGGGGCATATTATCCGAGAATGCTTCATCTTCAAAGACCTCCTGTAGAGGATGGTAGATTCTAGACAAGTCGAGCTGGGACCACACCCAGCACATGTGGCATATATCTCCACCACCGACACCGAAAAAGAGGATGGGTGGCAGAAAGTCACCAGCAAACAGGGGCAGAAATTTGATAACTGGATGACTCGGAAGACTATCAACTGAGCCCAGGGCATGCTCCAAGCTCAAATACAGCAGCCGGTGTTGCCACTAGCAGCCCCTGGAGCCACAAATCCGACCACATCGGCCTCACAACCCTCCACAATCCGGTCATCCAGATGGAGCCAAAGGAGGAAGCAATCAAAAGAAGAGCAATCCGCGAAGGGGCCAAAGTTAGTCCCGACCCTGGAGGATTTCATGCCCTCAAATTTGTCACAACAGGCATCGACCCACCAAACTACACCATCAGAGACAACCAACCAGGTTGACCTGTTAGAGGATGAAGAGACAATCTTTGGTTCTATCAGCATCATCCATCTCATGGAATCATTCCCTGATGAAGGGTATGATTACAAACCTGTGTTTACTACACGAGGAGCCGGGAGGAGGAATATCAGAGGTAAGGGATACCAGGGGAGGCGCAACCACAGCCGAAACCAACCCTCTGGTTGGACCCCATACCAGACTGTCAATATTGCGGAAACCCATGGGAGAGCCCTTCAGCGGACTCAGCAGGAGAGGGAATACCCCTCCACCCCCACAAGAATCCATTCTGGTCCTGTTGTTCTGTGATACCCACCAGAGGAGAAGCAAGTGTCCGGTCGCCTATTGCACACAAACAGACGGGCTAGGCCAAGTCCTCAAAACGTGGGAACACCATCGACATCCGTCCTGGTGGTCGGTCCCTCCTTGTCAAATGATGCAGCTCCCAAAGAACTCGCTAAGACTCTCCCGCCAATGGAGAATCATCGACCGCTGGAGGAAAATTACGACATCCTTAAGCAGTTGGCGTCAGTACTAGCCAAGTTGTCAATCTTAGATGCCCTGAGTTTGTCAGCCGACCTTACGGAGGCGCTTAGCGAAGCTTTGATCAGCCCCCAGGAATTCCAAGCCGAGGTAGCTGCCGCCAAGATTTACCGGACGGAGACTAGCCTAGCTGAATGCAATACGGTGATTTCCTTCACCGATCAGGATGAAGATTCCATCATGCCAGGACACATCAGATCACTATATGTGTCTGGAACACAGAATGGTTTTGAGTTCCGAAAAGTATTTATAGACAATGGCTCTGGAGTTAACCTCCTTCCCCTACGGACACTCCGTAAGTTGGGATACAGTGAGGATGATCTAATTACCTCAGCCACAACTTTTTTAGGTTACGACAAGAGTGAGAAGAATCCAATGGGACAGATTAAGATAAAGACCCATTTTGGTGACCTGGTAGCCTACATGGGATTCCTGGTGGTCCGGAAGAGCACAACATTCAATGCCCTGCTGGGAAGGCCATGGCTCCATAAGCACATGGTCGTTCCTTCATCCTACCACCAGTGTATCAAGTACTGCATCAGCGGACAAAGCAGGAAGTCACATGCCGACAAGGCCCCTTTCGAGCTCTCTGAGTCACATTACATCAACGACGGGTTCTATGAGAAAAAGAAGAAGAAGCCTTTGATCAATGGTGTCGACTGGATCCCCACTCCAAATGGCATGGAAATGGTCCCTGATGACCCCCTCAGGCAGCTTGGCAGAGATTACGTCCTGTCCATCAACTGTGTTGAGAGTGGGAGTTCATGTTCAGACACACATTCGGATATCCTCATGCCTTCAGCCATAATTGTCGAGCACAACAACAAGGGAACGTCTACCAACCCTCGATTTGGGGACAAATACTCATGAAAGGATGCCCACGATGCCTCTCCCGCAGACCCTCGAAGGCTCAGACTGAAAACTCTATCCTCGTCAGATCAAGAAGATGAGGACTTGGGAGAAGAAGGGGGGAAGATCTCCGAGATGCACCTCCTGCATTCAAGGAGGGTATCTCCAACACTGTGGAAAAGCTCAGTGAAATAAACCTGGGTACCAAAGAAGACCTGAGTCCCACTCTCATTAGTGCGGCCATGTCTCCTGAGGAACACGAGGTATATACTTCCTTCCTAAGGCAACATCGGGATGTCTTTGCATGGAATTACACAGAAATGCCAGGACTCGATCCCGAGGTAGTGACACCTCACCTGGGTCTTCCAGAAGACCACCAGGGCTACAAACAAGTCGCTAGAAGGACACTCCCCTCACATGCTGCCATGATAGAGGCTGAAGTCGATAAGCTCATTAAAGTAGGCTTCATCATGGAGGTATAATACTATATTTGGTTGGATAACATCATCCCTATCAAGAAAAAGAACGGTCAAATCCTCATTTGCATTGACTTTAGAGACCTAAATCATCATTGTCCGAAAGATGAATTCACTGTTCCAATCACTGAGTTGTTAATTGATGCGATGGCCGGGTATGAGGCTCTATCCTTCATGGACGGCTATTCCGGGTATAATCAAATTTGGATGCCCTGAGAAGATGAAGAATCCACTTCCTTTAGGGCCCCTCAAGGGGTATTCTATTACAGGGTGATGCCCTTTTGTCTCAAGAATGCTAGCGCCACGTATCAGCGTGCCATGCATCGGATCTTTAAGCCATTCATGGGGAAATTCGTTGAATGTTACATGGATGACCTAGTGGTCAAGTCCAGACAGCGTTCGGATCACCTGTCAGACCTTGAGACCATCTTCAACAAGCTCTGACAGCATATCTTGAAGATGAACCCCTTGAAATGCACCTTTGGGGTTACCTTAGGGAAGTTCCTTGGCTTCGTTGTACGCCATCGCAGCATCGAAGTCGACCCTCAGAAGACGAAGGCTATCCTGAGCCTGCCACCCCCTTGAAATCTCACTGAGTTGAGGGGATTCCAAGGACACCTGGCCTATATTAGGCGGTTCATATCCAACCTAGCAGGCAAATGTTTTCCCTTCACCAGGTTGATGAAGAAGGGGGTCACGTACCAATGGACGGACGACTGCCAAGAGGCGTCCGACAACATGAAAAAGTACCTCTTAAGCCCACCGACGCTCATGCCCCCGGTCGAAGGAAGGCCTCTCATTCTATATGCGATGGCCCTAGAACGGTCATTGGGAGCCTTCCTCGCATAGAAGAATGATGCCAGAAGCGAAAATAGTCTCTATTACCCCAGTCGTACCATGATTGATGTGGATACTCGATACTAAAATATCGAGAAGAGCTGTCTGGCCTTGGTCTTCACGGTTCAAAAGTTGCGACATTATCTGCAGTATCATGAGGTCTATTTGATCTCGTGGAGTAACCCGCTCAAGTACATCCTCAGACGCCCGATGCTAACCGGATGCCTATCCCGATGGGCGGTCATCCTGCAGCAATTCGACATCCGGTTCATGCCTCAAAAAGCCATCAAGTGCCAGGAATTAGCAGACTTTCTGGAAAAGCACCCTTAAACAGGGACCACTGCACCGGACGCTGAACTACCTGATGAAGATATCTTCTCGGTTCAAGGGGAGTTCCCAGCATGGGAAATGTACTTTGACGGAGCAACCTGAAGCCCCAATGGGAAGAGAATGGAGGATCCCAGATTCAACAAAGTGGGTCTGGGGATAATAATCGTGTCCCCAGAAAAGGCAGTTTTTCCATATTGATGTATGAAAAATGAATTAGAATATGAACCCATCATTGCAGGTTTGGAACTCACACTCCTGGCACAGGTACAACACCTTAAGGTAAAAGGTGACTCGGAGCTGGTCATCAAGCAAGTCAATGGTGACTATGCTATTATAAAGGAGGAACTGATCCCCTTGTTTGACCATGTCCGAGGTCTAATGGCCGAGTTCTCCACAGAACCAACATTGACTTATATTCCCCGGTCCCAGAACGCTCAGGCTGATGCATTAGCAAACGTGGCCACAGCCCTAGCCGACCCAGACCGGGATGAAAAGGTTATCAGTATTTCTTGCCATCGAATGGTATTTCCATTTGTTCAAGATAAGACGGAAGAGATCCACAAAGTCAGTTCTGTCCCCGAGCCATATGCTCATGCCACCTGCTGGATGACCCCCATCATGAACTACCTTCAACGAGGAGAGCTTCCATCAGACAGGGCTAAACGAGAGCAAATACGGATAAAGGAAATCAATTTTGTCCTATATGGAAGCGCTGGTCAGCAAGAGGTCCTCTACAAACGAGGCCTCGATGGAGTGCTCCTCAGATGCATTGACGAAGAAGAAACCACTGCCGTCATGACTGAAGTACATGCAGGAGCATGTGGAGCACATCAACCAGGGGCCAAGCTCTCCCATCAGGTTCGAAGGCTTGGGTACTACTGGCCCACAGTGGCATGAGACTGCGAGCATTTTACCACAAAATTTCACTCATGCCAGATACATGCCAACTGCATACACCAGTCCCCAGAGTTGCTTCATCAAGCTAAGTACTCCTAGTCTTTTGCCATCTGGGGGATGGAGGTTGTGGGACCATATCCTCCCGCCACGGCCAAACAGCTGAAGTATATCCTCATGGCGACCGACTTCTTTTCCAAATGGGCAGAAGCCATACTCCTCAAGGAATTCGGGGCAAGAAATATTGTCAGCTTCATGAAGACCAATATCATCACCAAATTTGGTGTCCCTCATACCATACTGATGGACAACGGCACAAATTTATGCTCTGCGGAGTTGGAAAAGCTATACCATGAGTATGGTATCAAGGCTAACCACTCATCCCGCTACCATGCAGTAGTCAATGGATAGATAGAAGCTTTTAACAAGACCCTATCCAACATCCTCCATAAAATGGTGGACAAAGACAAGAAGTCATGGGCAGATAAAATCCTCCATGCATTGTGGGCTTCTTGAACCACAATCCACACCGCTACTCGGTCTACCCTGTACTCATTAGTGTACGACATGGAGGTGGTCCTTCCCATTGAACTCCACCTCCCCTCACTCCGTATTGCCATCTGTGATCGATTATCCAATGATGAGAAGTCAGAAAAGTGGATAGGTGAATTGGAATTGCTAGATGAGAAGCGGTTGCACACTCTGCACCACCTAGAAGTATACCAGAACTGGATCGTGTGAGACTTCAACAAAAAGGTCTGCCTCCGGTCTTTCTTGGAAGGAGAATTAGTGCTGGTCCTCCTAACCCCAATGATACCTGGAAAAAAGCATCCAATGTTGGAGCCCAAGTGGGAGGGACCATATGTTGTACACAAGGTCTAATCCAATGGAGCGTATGACCTGATCTCCATGGATGGGCAATCCACCAAGGCTCCTACCAATGCGAGATTCCTGAAGAAGTATTTCGCATAGAGACAGAGAACTCTTCATCCGAGATGTATTACGTTAAACTGCGAGGCACCTCGTCCTCACCGCATGACGTTAAACTACACGGAATCTAATAATTCACCACATTCGTCTGAGCTGTATGATGTTAAACTGCCAAGCACCTCATCCTCACTGCATGACAATAAACTGCACAAAATCTAATAATTCCCCCTCATCCTAACCACAAGATGTTAAACTGTACGGACCACGTCCTCACCGCATGACGTTAAAATGCACAAATTTTACAGAACTACATATGGCTTGATTCCTGCCATCGCAGGATACGTAGCGACACTGGGATTCCCTATCCTGGCCCAGCCACTTCAAAAAAATGCCCTTTCCCCCGTGTACGGACCAGACCTGCATGGGGTGTATCATCTTTATAGAGAACTACATATGTCTTGATTCCTGCCCTTGCGGGATATGTAGCGACGCTGGGATTCCCTATCCTGGCCCAGCCACTTCCAAAAAATCCCTTTCCCCCGTGTACGGACCAGACCTACATGGGGGGGGATCATCTTTACAGAGAACTACGTACGGCTTGATTCCTGCCCTCGCGGGATACGTAGTGACGCCGGGATTCCCTATCCTGTCCCAACCACTTCAAAAAAAGTCCCATTTCCCCCGTATACGGACTAGACCTTCACGGGGCGGTATCATCTTTACCGAGAACTACGTATGGCTTCATTCCGGCCCTTGCAGGATACGTAGCGACGACGTGATTCCCTATCCTGGCCCAAACACTTCAAAAGAAACAACAAAAAAAGGATTCCCTTTCCCCCCCGTGTGCGAACCAGACCGACACGGGGTGTACTTCTCATCCTTACCGCATGATGTTAAACTGCACGGAAAATGATGTTAAAAATGCCCCCTTCCCCCGTGTATAGACTAGACCTTCACGGGGTGTATATCATCATTCTTAACACATGACGTTAAACTGCACAAAAGTTTTCCCCACCGCACGACGTTGAACGGCGCAGACCCCCTTTTTCTTTCATGTCGGGTCACCTTCGTCCTTACCGCATGACGTTAAACTGCATGGAGTTTGTCCTCACAGCATGACGTTAAACTACACAGACTTCGTCGCGACCCACCCAGGACACATGGTGATACGAGATGGTGATACTCCTTGCACATTTGGATAAATCCTTTCTGTACATCAGACTCCACGGCTTAGACAATTATGGATCTTCATAACCACTCATAGCCATCGAAAGTGGAAAGTCATTGACCCGTGGAATCCTTTGTAGGACTATGCATACCATGCCCTCAGCGGCTCTGCATATTGATAGCCCCTGGCCCGTCTACCAAAGGAAAGATTTCCATAGGAGGCACTCTTCCTAGATCCGTACGCTTACCGGCCTCAGAGCCCCCACACCATACCTCTTGATCCAGAAGTTTACGGCGAAGTGGTTTACAAGTTCATTCCCCTTTTCACATTTAGGTTTTTCTAGGGTTTCCCTATCTGGATAGCCTGTGTGTTCGCCAGTGGTTCACATAGTGACCAACATCAACAAACATCAAGCTAGGACTATGCTACTTTGACTCAACGGAAAATTGCGGTGAAGATTTTTCATGTATACCCAGACACCATTATCCCCACATGCCGAACTCTACACTGTGAGCAATCACGGATTTTCATAACCATTCATGGCCATCGGAAGTGTAAAGTCATCGACCCGGGGACACCTTTGTACGACTATGCATACCATGCCCTCAGCGGCTCTGTGTAATGATAGTCCCTGGCTTGTCCATCAAAGGCAAGATTTCTTTAGGTGGTACTTCTCCTAGTTCCATACGCTTACCAGCCTTAGAGCCCACACACCATACCTCCTAATCCGGGAAAGATCAATGTTGCAGTTTACGACCTTCATCCCCCTCCTTGTTCTAAGTATACCATAAAATACTGACCAAATTATCCTTCGAGTGACTGCATCAATAGTCACCCAATAGTCTGAGCACTATGACCAATAAAGTAAGAGTACCTTGTCCTTACCACATGACATTAAACTGCATGGAATGAAGGCACACCCCCACGCAAAAAAAAGACGAGAAAAGATCAGCTCAGGGTGGCTCTTTGACACTCAACAAGCAACCGGGGATGGATATTACTGAAATGACCAGACATTCCCCTTCCAAATGACATACTTCGTGGACTGGACAATCGCGTATCCTCATAACCACTAATGGCCATCGGAAGTGGAAAGTTATTGACCTGTGGACACCTTTGTACGACTATTCATACCATGCCCTCAGCGGTTCTGCATAATGATAGCACCTGGATCATCCATCAAAGGAAATATTTCCACAGGCGATGCTCTTCCTAGATCCGTACACTTACTGGCCTCAGAGCCCCCATATCACCTTTCCTGATCCAAGAAGCCCCAGAAGCATTATTTACACCATCAACCCACCTTCCACGTCTGGGGCATGTTGAGGTATTCAAGCCCAATTATATTCTGATGAAGAGCATCCTTCGCAATAATTCCCCCCTGTCCTCGCCGCATGACGTTAAACTGCACGAAAACCCTTAAAGATATCTTCGTCTTTACCGCATGATGCCAAACTGCACGGATGTCGTCCATGCTGCATGACGTTAAACGACATATCGACCTTCCAAAATTCCCTCTGTCCTCGCCGGATGATGTTAAACTACACGAAAACCTTTAATAATGCTCCCCATCCTCGCCGCCTGACGTTAAACTGCACTGCAACCCTTGAAGATATCTCCATCCTTACCGCATGACGTTAAGATGCACGGTCAAACCCATCACGGGTTCAGTAAGAAACAGAGGCTTTTCTCTGTCTTTCAGTGCACAGGTCAGACCTGCACGAACCACCACCTCACACCAGCATGAGAAAGAATTACCTCACCTATTCTCAAGAAGTTTAGTCTAGATATTTCCCCTGTATTTAGGCACCCTATCATCTTAAACCATACTATGTACTCAGAAAAAAAAAAGCCGAACTCTCATAATCCACCCCTGGTGGTTCCAAATCTCAACTTCCCTGAAGTTTCTCGGTTATCATATGTGTATAGTCTTTGAATTAAGGACACCTTTGTATGACTATGCATACCATGCTCTCAGTGGATCTGCATATTGATCTCCCCTGGACTATCCACCAAAGGCATGTTTTCCTTGGGCAATGCTTCTCTCCGCAGGCCTCTTGGCCTCTGAGCCCCCATTTGTATCCCGGGATTCGGAAACCCTCTGAGCTACAGATTACCAACCTCTTTCACAATTCTACCTGAATGCGGAAAAATGTATTTGATGAGATTACCGAGAACCAGGAGAATTCGTTCCATTTCAGATAATGTCCCGACTACATGAATTTAAATTGCGTCAAGCCTCAACCATCCATTACTCTAACTAAACGCGTAGGGGGGTGGTCTCCGGACCACGCTCCTGATTAGTAAGGATGTTCCCAAAACCCTTTCAGATGTCACACTCTCCTTCTAAGCCACCCCTGGTGGTTTTCATTTCATTCCATGCCACCCATTGTGGTTTCCATAATCCGGACTTCCATGAAGTCCCCTGGCTATCAGAAATGGATAAGTCTTTGACTTAAGAACACTTTTGTATGACTATGCATACCATTCCCTCAGCGGCTCTGCATATTGATTTCCACTGGCCCGTCTACCAAAGGCAAGGTTTCCTTAAGCAATTCTCTTCTTACCTCTGTACGCTGGCACGACTCCCATGCCCTGAGCCATGCCCTGAGGCATTCCCTGCATGCCGCTCAAATTCAAACATGTTTCCCCCACGTGAGTATGAAGGGTATTAAGACATATTTTAATCAGTTGAACCCCATTGGGGCCCTCACCCCACCTTATTTGGTCAAAGTTGTTTGAACTAAAACATCAGTAATGATAGTCTTGTCGGCAGGACTTTAAACTGCTCACAAAAGAAAGAGGCACAAAGCCTGTTAGGCCGAAAACCCGAAAAGGGTGACCTAAGAAAAAGCCAGGTTGTACCTGCTGGGTCCACATTAATGGGCCCAGGAAAAATCAGGGCATTAAAAGAAGAAAAAGACAAAAAGTTTGTAGGGTTTTCCTATAAAACCCTAGAAAAAGTCAGACTATGCTCGTTGGATCCCATGGTCCAGGAAAAAATTAGAGCTTGTTTTCCTGAGTTATGATTAGTTTTGATTCAGTGAATTGTTATTTTCACAACAATTATTCTACGTGAAAATAAAATTCCACAGCAACGAGTGATTAATGGAGTCTGTATTTCATTCAGAAGAAAAAAAAGGAGGACGTCCACAAGCTGGGGTCTCTCCTTTATACAAAAAATAAAGGGGGACAAAAGGGTAAGTGAAACATGGGATACACAAGTAACTCTGATAGTTATAAAGGAGCCTGACTTTCTCTCCCCACCAGATCAGCGACTGCGTGGAAAAGGCCGTCATAGGATTGTTCTAACACTGCCTTCTCCCTGGTCTCAACCTCAGCCACCGGATGGACACGATCCACTGTGGTTTGGAGATCGTTTATCCCTTTTATGGAGACTTCAAGACGACCAGTCACAGCCGATAACTGATCCCTCAGCATCTCGGCTCATTCCTCACATGCATGAAACTCGGAGGATAGGATAGCCGCCTGATCTCAGGAGATCGCCTCCCGTACTAACAGTTGATGGATATTTGTTGTGGTTTCCTCCACGGTTCGGGCCCCACAATGAGTGGTCTCGAAGTGAGTGAGTGTGAATTCACTAGTGACAACATCCTCGCAGGCCATGACAACTTGGAAAGCAGGAGAATGGAAGTGCCGATAGTCAAATCCACCCGACCCCAAACCCAGGAAGAGCTGACGAAGAGATTCGATTTTCGTTGCCATTTGGCTAAGGGGGTTTCAGTGATGATATCACAGATTCGGGTCCAGGACCACATGTGCACTGCCCTATAGTCCGCCATGATGTGAGGATCCTTGGTATCCTCACTGGACGACATGAGAATAAAGTCTGGAATGACAGCCCACGCAGACGTGTGCTCACTAGAAGATGGCTCTGAAGCAGGAAAGTCTGGAGCTCCTAACCCCGGTTCGGGCTTGGGGACCAAGTTGCTAAGCCCGATATCGACTGGAGGAACCTCCGGGATGGTCTCGCTGGGACCCGACACCATAGGGTCGTCCTCATACATGCACAAGATGGACGAAATTTCCCTAACTGCGGCCACCGCAGGGTCGGGAGGGGAAAGTTCTCTGAATCGCTTTGATCGGCGAGCCATTAGTCAGCCCTCCTTTGAAACTGATGAGGAAGGTATAATGGACGCAGCAGCCACCATACCTCCCGATTTGGGAGTCTTCCGGACAGCCTTCCCTAGGATCCCGTCAGGACAGTATTTTACCCATGTATTTTTATATTCCATGGAAAGGCCGGCAGCCATGCCCGTATCAGGAAGGGGAATGCTTGCGTCAGATCTCTCCCGTGTCAGCATCAGTCACCACTGACGAAGTATGTCTGGATGCAATCCTTGGGCCCGAGGAGGGGGAAGGGAAGCTTGGAATTTCATGCACCCGATCTGGCGGGAAAGGCGATACGGGACATACAGCTCACACAAAGAGGCACCGTCAATCCATGCGGACAAAAACCCACCCCACATGGAGACCATGTAAGAGCGCTCCTCCAATCTCCCCCGACGGTTGACAACTAAGATGCCAGAAGGGGTGGGGTAGGGGGTAAAGATGAACTGGGAGAAGTCGCTCAGGAGCTCGAGGACTTCACTAGTGTTGAGAGATTTCAAGGGAACTCCGGCTATATTCAGTAGGGTAGGCTGAAAGGTAGTAAGAGAGATGGCCGTGTTGTGATGATAGTCATAACAACGATAGTGATCCGCCACCCAGCCATACAAAAATTGAAATGGCCCACTTAGATGGTAGGGTGACCCACCCACCTGCATATGGCCTAGAAGCTCGTAGATATAGGCCAATGTGGGCATGACTAAATTCACCAAGCGGCCCTCTGCTAACTCGGCCGCCATCATCAAAGTGCAGGCCCGGACACCGGGATTAACATCCCTAGAAGGAAATATCCATCCGCTCAAAAACATAGCAAACAGACCAGCCAACTTGAGCATAGGCGACACACCATGGCGCACCTCGTAACCCCATGAAAGGTAGTTGCCTACTTCTAGAACCGCCAAGTAAGATCCTTGAATGGTTCGTGACTGCTATGAAGGATGAGTCCTGGGACGCTTAATCTTCAGTGTAGGACCGGTGGTGTTTAGAAATAACTATATCCAAGTGCTGTAAGGAATAAGTGAGCGGCCACGCAAGGCCTGACCCAGTGACTGCTCCTCCATGGTCAGCAGCTCTTTCGCCAATAAAGGCACATGTTCAACATCATCCCATGCACCGGGAGTGGGAAAAAATTCATCATACATCTCACAAGCAATCGACAGTCCTCCTATCTGGTAGATTCCCCACAGACTAATGCCGACTTCACCGTGGGAAAGGTGGAAAGTATTAGTACTTGAACACCAGCGGCTGAACAGGTTGGGCAGGATCAAAGATGATGGGTAGACAACAAATTGGGAAGCCCACACAATGGAGTATATGTTGATAGATTCCAGGGAATCGGGAGACTCCCGACAGTGGTGATGGACCTAGAAAGCCCAAGCCCAATCATTTGAGAAGAGCCCACTAGACCGAAGATCCCACCTGAGAACCCACCCCGCATCAGGATCCCTTCGAGCAAGATTAATAATAGAAGGGTAGTCCTTAAGGACAACTCTCTGAGAAAAGTCTTGAGTGCACTGATCGCTTTGGGTCCAGATAGAGCCCCTCCGAATAGATGTGTCTTTCGGATCAAAATTAGAGATTATCTCCTTGGATTGGGTAATGTTTTCTTGAATGAATTTTGAAGGAACTTCCAGGAAAGGAGAACGGAGACCTACGAAAGTAGGTGGGATAGGGATGTCGTCCTGAAGACTGAAGCCGTAGAGTGGGATCCGATTAGATAATGGATATCTCAGAAGCTCCGGAGAGAGAAAGTTCTTCAATGCAACGTCATCAGGAATGATGGACCGGCTAGGGTCCCCTGTGACACTCTATGTTCTTCGAGTCATAGTCGAACGTCTCTATGAGGCTGTTGAGAGGGGATCCTCAGCGCAGAATGAGGGAGAACCATATTTTCTCCCTGCACAATTAGAGAAATCATTATGGAATAAAAATCTGGACAAGAATAACCAAAATTAATGGTTAAGGAGCCTTCACAACCAAATCCGCAAGGAGTCCTTGGAGGATGGTTCGTGATGACATCATTCCGCGAACCAGCCCTTCGCGAAATCAATTCGCAAAGCCCTGGCCCGTGGAGCATTGGCCAGGAAACTGCGAACCAAGTCACTCCGTGGAAATTCAATCCCAGGTTCATTTGGAAAATTCAGATATTTTTAAAGTTCAAGAGATGTTTAGTCCACAGAGCATCGAAACCGTGAAGCAAGTTCATCTGCAACCTATCATCACTTACTTTTTAATTAATTAAGAGTAAGGGTTCACGGTTGGGAAGTCGGTTCGCGGGTGAAGGTGACCATGAAGAAGACATGGTTCATGGAAGTTGCTATCGGTTCGCAGACGACGCACTTAGCGAAGGAGAAATCACGTAGAGGTGAAGGAGCTCTGGTTTCGCGAAGAATTTGGTAAAGGAAAAGTGAGGGATCCCCGTATTTATAGGTGTGGTCCCCTACTGATTCCTCCTTTCTATTGCAAACCATCTCAGTTTCAGGACCTCTTCTCATCGGAATGGCCTCCTCTTCATTCAGATCAGACCCCATTCTAATGGGGGGAATTTGTAGGGTCCTGAAAAATCCGCAAAGGAAATTTTACCCAAATTCCCCAAAATAATTGGGGGCAAATAATCAAAGAAGAGCCACAAAAGGGACCGGTCCACGAACCGGTCCATGGAAGCACAACGTGGCTAGGCACCATGAGGCACCCCTTCCGTGAACCATTTTCGTTCGCGAAATGGAGGCGGAGAGGCTTCGCGGTCGCGAGGAAGGATGGGCGCGAGTTCGGTTCACCATCACGAAGCACCCCAACCGTGGACCGCATCGACCAGATCATGCCACACCCGCTGTCGTTCGCGGAATGGAGGTGGAACCCTCCGCAGCCGCGGAGGAATCCCTAAGTTCGCCTTGTGGAGGAGGAGAGCGATCAATACCCACTGCGAATTGCGGATTGACCAAGTCAGCTGTGAACCGGGTATTTGGTTATGGGCCTCCGCAAAAGGTTCCGCATGGCCACAGATACATTCCTTTCCAAACTCTATAAAAGGAGACCAAGGGGGAAAGAAGAGGGGATCAGAGAACTGGAATCAGATTCGGAGGAAGGATATCGGTTGAAGGAAGGCTTCGAATTTCGCAAACAGTGAAATTCCCACCTGTGAACCACATCAGGTATATGAATTAAGAAGGAATTGGAAAACACATTATAATTTGGTGAACTCCGAACCTAAAAATAACAAAAATGAGAACCGCGAACCATACCCCCCTCCGCGGATGACTTCCCCGTTGACCAGGGAGTTTATGCCTCTTTTCCCATCCATCGTACCGTAGAGCACCCTCCTCCGCAGGCGAAACCCCGACCGAAAAGCCTCCGATCGACGCCTCCCTTCGCCGCCGCTGCCTGCCTGGAATCCTACGCAAACCACCCTGGTTTGCAGATTGAGCCCGAAGTCGCGAACCACCCTGGTTCACAGATTGAACCTGAAGCCATGAACCAACCTGGTTCGCGGGACGCCAATCAGTCCGTGGACCACCCTGGTTCGCTGACGGCTTCTCCAACCGCGTGGCACTTCCCCACGCGAACGGTGCCACCACCCATACCTCTCGATGGCTCACCAAATACTTCATTGTTCTCATTTCCAGATCCAGATAAAATCCTTCCAATCCAGCCAGGTCTTCCGCGACTCTTTCATCAGCCTATTCATCGGCCCCAAGCCGAGGCCTCCACCAGAGCCACCGGATCCGCGTGGTATAACTTTCAGGCGCATCAGCGCGCCATTTTGAGTTCACATAACCATGGTAAACAAGGGAAAATGGGTTTCCCCAAACCTTGAATAGATTCCAAAATCATTCCTGGGTCCAAATTCCCACGGTAATGCAGAGTCTGAGCTCGGGAATCTCTTTTTCCCCCTCCACTTGTTGAGGGTTCCTCGGAGATGGTAAAATACCCATCAGAAGGAAGCCGTCGTGCACCGCAAGAGAGGATACGAGAACAGGAGCACCCCCTTTCCCTCTCCCGCTGGGCTTTGTCACCCCGGACGTCCATCTCAGAGTAAGCCCCGACCATGTGGGCCTCCTCAGAGTGTAAGACCCAATCCGTCACCCTGGGCTGCCTTCATGCGTATGCCCCACTCCGCTTCTCACGGACGCACCTTTCGCGACGTGATCCTCTGGTCCCTGCTGCCTCTTGTTTCTCACACCAAGCATGACTCATGTGGGCATAGAGTAAGCATCGACCATGACATCCTCCTCTGGGCCTCCTCAGAGTGTAATCCCCAACCCATCATTCTGGGATGCCCAAGAGCGAAAGCCCCAAGCCAGAGTGAACTACGGGAACTTTGATCCATGTCAAGGCATGGTATGTAGGAAGCCTCCACGAGGTTCAAGCACAGCACTCGGTCGTTTCTTCACGTCAAGTTCCACCCTCGTCCAACATGATGTTAAAATGTATGCCCCCGTCCAGCATGATGTTAAACAGTTTATGAGAACTACGTGGACTTTGATCCCTGCCTCCTAGACAGGGTACGTAGGAAGCCTCTATGAGGTTCAAGCCCACCACCCATCGGACCACCTGGTCTCTCTTCACGTCAGTTAACCGACACCTATCCGAACTACGTGGACTTTGATCCCATCTTTCTAAGCAGGGTACGTAGGAAGTTTCCCTGAGGTTCAAGCCCAACAGCCGGTTGATCCGACCATCTCTACGTCAGTTCACTGCGCCACACCTAGTGCTGCCTCAAGCGAGATCCAACCCTTTGGGGTCATTAATCCTATGAGGTATGGTAAACCTCGGGCATAAATGATTCTGAACCCCTACATCCAGTTGACCGTTTCCCACCAAGGTAAAATCCGTGGATACTATGTTTGGGTATAAACCAAAGATTCGCGAACATATGAATACATCATAAATATATAAGAGAGTCCCGAAACAGGCAATAATTTCCCCCCCAAAACGGGTGAGATGATCCCGACTTCCCATCCTCTCGACCAATGTGAGTTCTTAAGAGTCGCTAGTAAGACCATCCGGAAAACGCCTGCCTTTGGAAAGCAGGTCCAACAATCATTGGATACAGAGCTGTTGGGTGTTTCGTGGCTGAAAACCAGAACGGAACAAACCATATCAAACCATTTTCATGTATAAAAGGTTATTCAATTTCTAATTAATTAATATAATGTCATTATACATGACATTAAAGTGAATAAGGTATTCAGATACAAGGTAAGGGGAAATTCTAGATCCCAACATTCTTTCTTCGGGTTCTCCCTATTTCACTCCATTTTTGGTATGGTGACTCCTTTAAAACCATTTTTTCATAATTATATTACATTTTATGAAATATTAATTACTAAAACTGGAGTTTATGTCAAATAAATGTTTTCCAAAAGAAATCTTCTTTCATAAAAAGATCTTTTATTTTTCACTCAAGGTTAATTTGTATTATATCAAGTTTGTTTTTCCCACATTCTTTTAGGAACCCAAAGTTTATGAATGTGTCTTATGTGATTAAACCCATTCTGTTACATGGGTTAGTTATGTTCATTTTCTATATATGATGTATGTGGAATTTATTATAATGATAATGTTATGATGTGACAAGTGGGCCCGGAATTATATAGCTCAATATGAATATTTGAATTACACGGAGGCACCTGGAATTATACAACGCTTCAATACAATGTGTAAAGTGATGAATATCAGAATTTATATTGAAATGATGTGTGAAAAAGATGCTATATTTGTTCAAAAGTATTTGTGGTAGTTAACCACTAATACATGATTTTTCAAATTTTATGCATTGCCACATTTCATGTCTTTTGTTAATATTTCCTCCCATTATTTTGATGATGCTGTTATGACTATGCAAACCCCATGCTATATTGTTCTTATCTATCCTCTTACTGGGATTTTATATCACCCCCTCTTCTTGTATATCCTTAGGTGACTACATGTTTTAAGGAGTGGTCAAGTGCGAAAAAGAAGCTAAAGAAGAAGGAATAAAATAAATGTTTATACTTGATGTTGTAAATGTAATGTTTGGCCCTAGTTTTCCCAAGACAATAAACCTATAGATCCTTGTGGTGTAATACTATTATGTTTTTTATCTTTATAATGATGTAATATTAATGAATGAAAATGATAGGTGGCTATAATTAAATTCCATAAAAACATAGAAAACACTAAAACCTCTAAAAACCATAAAAATATAATAAAATCCATAAAAACTATAAAATCCCCTATAATAAACATAAAAACACCTAAAGACCCATAAAACCCTAAAATGTTAAAAAACATTAAAAAACATTCAAAACCATAAAAAACTCAAAAAATTCCCTAAAACCCTAATAACCTAAACCCTAAATTTCCCAAAAATTAGAAAACAGTAAGAATCAAAAAAATTAAAAAAAATTAAAAAATTAAACAATCCTAAAATCTTTGAAAATCTAAAGAGATCCTTAATAACATAAAATCAAATAAAACCGTTAAAAACCATAAAACCACCTAAAAACCATAAAAACCCTAAAAGGCATAAAATCTCTAAGAAACCACAAAAGAAAGTATAAAACCCCTTTAAACCCATGAAGATGAAAACAAGTCTAAAAAACAATAGAATTCTAAAAACACAAAAAAAACCCTAAAAACACAAAAAAAACACAAAAACCATAACAACCCAAAAAAACCCTAAAATCCCTCAAAATTCTAAAAACCCTAAACCCTTAAAAACTATAAAAAAACCTAAACACCCTAAAAATATAAGAAACCCTAAAAACACCAAATACCCTAAAACCCATAAAAACCTAAAAACATTTAAAACCCCTAAAAACATAATAAACTCTAAAAACCCTAAAAAATCACATAAATCATAAAACAATAAAACCAGAAAAATATAAAAAATCCCTAAAAATATTAGAATCCAAAAAGGACCTAAAAACCTATCAAATTATAAAATACAAAAAACCCTAAAAAACAAAATAAAAACCAAATAACCTAAAAACAATTATACAACTAAAACCCTAAAAATTCTAAAAGCCATAAAAACCTTATACGACCCTAAAACATCTAAAAACCCATAAAAAATTTAAACCCCTAAAAAAATAAAATCCCTAAGACCCATAAAAATGATAAAACCTCTAAAAGCACTAAAAAACCATTAGACACCAAAAAAAGTTTTAAAAAAATCTAAAAAACCACTAAAACCCAAAAAATCATTAAAAGATTAAAAATACCAAAAAACACAAAAACCCAAAAAAAACACCAAATACCATCAAAATCCAAAAAATCCCAAAAAACCTAGAAAAATCCAAAAAAAGCCTAAAAATCCCTGATAACATAAAAACCCTAAAAGATTGAAAAATCCTAAAAACGCATAAAAACCTAAAAAATGTTAAAATACCAAAAATAAAAATTCTCAACACAATTAAACCCGAAAAAACCCTGAAATCACTGTTGACGCTCCTTTCGTCACAGAATCTAAAGATCGGAAAAGGGGAATATCTGACCATAAAGTGATTCATCCTTTGAAGAAACATCAAAAATCGACAAAGGTATGAACAAGGAGAACATTGCCCATAGGTCGCGCAAGTTCCCTCATGGTCGCGCAAGTACACTTGTGCGCCGCCTAGTGGTCGTGCAAGTACTTGCGCGACGCCTTATGGTCGTGCAAGTGACTTGCGCGACCTAAGTGATAACCGCCCGGTAACCGCCCGGGGTCTTCTTTTGCCTATAAATAGACCTTGTGGGCCCCCCATTCGGGAGGATCTTTTTCCAGAAACTCGGATTGAAGCTCCCGACGCCCAAGTCTCTTCTCAATGCTTCCAGAACACTTCTAAGGTAATTTCTTACCTAGAACGGAAGATCTAAAGAGAAGAAGGAAGGCCTAAGTGTTGAAACTTATCAAACACCTGTACGCCGACTTAATTCCTTCAATATAACTTTCGCATCCCTTTTATGGAAGAACCTCAAGGGGATTCTAAAGGGTTTTATCAAGAGTCGCTCAATTATTTCAATTCTGATTGAAAATCGCGCAAGTACACCATGTGTCACGCAAGTATACTTGCGCGGTCAATACTTGCGCGCCGCCGCAAGACTTGAGAGCCTTGCAAGACTTGTGTGCCCCTATCTTCTTGGGTGCCCATCTTGCCCATTTTTACCTCTCTTAAGCCATTTCACCTTTCCTTTTTCAAGATTCAGTCTTCAAGACACTCTTCAAAGCCATTTATGGCATGATTTCTTGATTTGACTTTCCTATCTGAAATGAATTCTGTGGAAACTCTCTTAAAATCTAGTGATGTAAATATGCTTATGTCACTAAAATACGTAGAATTCATTCATTCAACCTCATCCTTTAAAATGAGAGAATCTTAGCCTGGGTCTCCTTTTCAGGAATAATCCCCAGTTATAAAGTTCCCAATCTTGGGCATC
The DNA here is from genome assembly GCA_963277665.1 of Viscum album. NCBI lineage: Eukaryota > Viridiplantae > Streptophyta > Magnoliopsida > Santalales > Viscaceae > Viscum > Viscum album. The sequence goes on from OY728127.1 coordinate 1,961,706,004, forward strand.
TTCCTCAGGAGTAAGCCCCAAATTCTTAAAGATCCCAATCTTGGGCATCCTCCTCAGGAGTAAGCCCCCAATCAAGTCCTTTAATCTTGGGCATCTTCCTTAAGAATAAGCCCCAACCTCAAATATGGGCATCTTCCTTAAGAATAAGCCCCAACCTCAAATATGGGCATCCTCCTCAGGAGTAAGCCCCAAACCTTAATCCCTAACCTGGGTCTCCTTTTCAGGAATAAGACTCAGTCATAACCTTGGGCTTCCTTTTCAGGAGTAAGCCCCAAGTCCCCTAACCTGGGTCTCCTTTTTAGGAATAAGACTCAGTCATAACCTTGGGTCTCCTTTTCAGGAATAAGCCCCAAGTTCCCTTAAATTTCTCTTAACCAGTCATAATTTACCTTTGATTTGGGTTTCCTTTTTAGGAATAAAACCCAATCATAAGTCCCCTCCTAACTTGGGCATCCTCCTTAGGAGTAAGCCCCAAGATTAGAGTATTCAAATCTCCATGAAGCACATATAACTTTATGGACCCTGTTCATGGATTTTCTCCCTAAAAGTAGATCCTAAACCTTCATCTATCTGGGCAATCATCCATACATAAGCCCCAAACAAATTCTAATGATTGCATCTTTCATGGCACAATTGTCTAAATTTTTACCAATACCTCTTGTTTCTCACACCGAGCATGACTCACGTGAGCTTAGAGTGTAAAAGTAATTATGACATTCATCTTTGAGCCATCAATCATAAACATCATACTCCATAACTCGAACTACTTGGGTTCTGATTCCTTTTCCAAAACAAAGGATACGTAGGTAGCCCATTTATGGGTTCGATCCCAACTTTGAAGTAATCTCTGTCCTTCTGAATGACGATAAACTTCAAGTGCCCCACTGAGTGGCTTTAAAACCAGCCTGGTCATCATAATGACCAAGAGACTTTTATATAAATGTTTCGAAGGATACCATTGACCAAGAATCTCTAAACAGATATAGATGATTCTCTATTGATGAAGAACCTCGAATACATATAAAAGATTCTCTAAATTTCTTGCATATTTAATCATTGATTGTTAAAACTAAAGGAAAACACATTTTTTACTTGGTAATGTAATAAGGATTCACGAACATAACTTAAATCTATAAAGAGAGTCCCGGAGTAGACAATAATTCCCCTCAAAAGGTGTGATGAGTCCGACCTCCCATCCTCTCGACCAATGCAAATTCCTAAGCCTCATTAGTCCATAAGCTAATGAGCGCCTGCCTTTGGAAAGTAGGTCCAAACGGATGTGGAATCATTGGATGTTTCCGGTTCTACGAAAAAACCCGTTAGAAACCGATCGGAACGTTTGAATCTCCCGTCCAGGAGGTCATCCCCGGATTCCGTGCGAAACAAAAATGGTGAACCCGACGTGAATCCTTAACCAAGTGAAAGTGATGTTCTTCTTATTTGTTAAAGCCCCTTGGGCCAACAAAGAAATCATTGACATGTGCTCATCCAAAAGATGCAGTGGCTGGATTCATCTTGATTATGTCTGTTACATGGAAAAGGCACTCTTTTCTCAAGATCTTCTTCAAAAATGGCTTTCCTTAAATTCACCCCTGTGAATACTGCTGCTGTAAACACCTCTACTGTGAGGTCTGCTGCTATGAAAACCAATGCTGCTACTCCTGCTGGAACGTCATCCGCTCTGAGGATGACATCACCAACTCAGCGTCTTCAACGCTGTGTTTCTAATGCACTGGTTAAGGAGTACCGTCGCAACGGTACTATCCCAACTCTGGAGGCCGCTCGTCAAGCCCTCCAAGTTAACAACTCTACCGGGTCGTCCGGACAACGGTGGCCAGCAATCAAGAAGCAGGCGGTGCTGACTACCGTCTCCAACCGTTTCGGGTCGTTATCCCCGGAACGCAATTTCCATTCACTCCCTTACTCTGAGGAAGTGAATGAGCAGGTCCCGCAGGACCTTAATTCAAAAAGACAGGAGTCCTTCTCAAGGACTCCCATCAACAATCGCCGCCAGACTCGTGCGGTAGTGCGCCCTCAACATGATGAGGGTACCGACTCCAGGCATTTAGCTCAGGTTCCTCGAACCCGAGCAGGCAAGATGAACCGCCAGAGACGGAATCCGGTTAATAATAAGCAGGTTGTCATCCCTGCCATCTCCGGAGAAGTCCACCAACCTAACTTGGTGGAAAACAACGAGCAGGCATACACACCTGCCCGTTTTAATTCAGCTGTCCAGTAGACTTGTCTGACAGCATCAAGCCTATCCCGCCAGGCAATTCCGGCGGAGTACCATAGGCAGGAACATACACCTGCTTATACATCACCAGTTAGTCAGCAGGCTCATCTGACTACATATGGTGGATCTCGTTAACCGCGTTTGGCGAAGTGTAATCAGTAGGCACATACACCTGCTAATACTAATCAGGCCTACCAACAGTCTCGCTTGGTAGCGTCCGGAGAAGTCAGTCGGAAAGTCCCGATGACAAACAGGAGGCAGACTCAACTCTCTGTCTCCACACTTGAGTACTGTCAGGATTCACTGACAGGAAAAGGAGGACAGGAGCAGGCACATACACCTACTCCAAGCCCGGAATGGACGTATATCCCCGTTCCGGCGGCTGAAGTCACCAAACATATTTTGTCAATGGTGAAAGAGCAGAAGCAAATTCCTGCTCATATTCTGGATGCTTTCCAGGATATCATAACAACTTCAGCATCATCTCAGGGACAGACACATAAATCTATCCCTAGTAATGGAGTGACACATCAATGATTCACTCCGGAACAGACACACACATCTGTTCCAGTCCAAGAGGGTTATGGGGCATACTCCCCCATATCATACGGACATCCAAGTCAGGCACATACACCTAATTTGAGTGGAGATCGTCAGCCTAACCTGACCATCTTTCCTGATCAGGCACATACACCTGCTCAGATCAATCACTTTCGTCATCAAGTGGTTTCTAAAGCGAGTAAGAAGGCATCTAAGAAAAAGATCCGCCCAGCACAGTCAGGAGATCAAAGGCCAATCTGCAACAAGGCCTTGCTCGATGCTGGAGTTCTTGAAGCCCTCAGACATTTATCTGTCGGAATTCAAGATTCTACTCCCTCAGTTCCCAATAACGGGAACATTAATTCTGAAGGTCTTCAACATACAATTCCTCATGAAGACTTGCTTCATGAATATTCGGTCAATCTTGAAGTTTCTTCTTCAGATGAGAGCCACAGGAACCCTCTGTGTGGTCAGAAGACCAAGGAGCAAGAGATTTCATCTTTTGTTGTAACCCATCATGACGGTCCTCCTCATGGTGATGAACTTCGCTGCAAAAGTCCTCTCCTCAGTAGTGATTCACGTTGTCTCGAAAATTCTTTAGAAGGAAATGTAGTGACGAGAAAGCCCTCCTATCTCGAGGCACTTGCAAACGTAAAACCAGTCATGTCTGATGCTTTACTATCGGAAGGTGAAACTCTTTCTCCATCAGAAGATAGCCTGGGGTTCAGGTTATTCTTCGAACCATCCCTAGGTCATTCATCTTCCACCATGAATAGTGATTTCTCTACCAATCTTGTTGAATCCGATGAAGCAATAAGGAAACACCAACTCTGGTCCAAACATGTAGAAGAATCTTCATTTAATGATAAAGAGGAAATGCTGAACATGAGGAAAAAACTGGCAAAAGGTGAAGTACCAGTCATGTTTTGGCCTTTGGCTAACTCCCAGTACGACATTCCAAAGATGTTGACGGATGATGGAATCCATGATATTCGTCTCAACATATGGAAAACTCTTTGTCAATTAAAGAAGAAGGTATTATCTTACGATGAATATGAAAATCATCTTAAGATAATAGAAGGGTTACAACGCCAGATTGATTTGGCATCTCTATCAGTCTCTCGGTATCCAAAGGCCGAAAAACAACAGAGAACCCTTCAACGTTCATGCCTTGGCGCACTAAGAAGATTGCGTCAGTTAATTGCCAATGCTCCATCTGATGTTCATATCAGAGGATGGGGTGTTAACGGAGCACTACATTTCACAGTGCTTTCCGGTCAGCAAAGCCCGCCGAAAATGGTCTCATGCAATATTATTGCCCATGGCCGGCCACAGTCAATGGGCTTTGTTCATAATCAAAAGATTTCTCAAGAACAAGCTTCAACTAGTTCTTCTCAAAATCAAATATATAGAGAACAAGTTGTTGAATTTCTCCTACATCAAGCAGGCGAGAATATTGCACAAGCCTCTCGTCTGGAGCAAACACGTCATCAAGTGACAGAAGTTTCAGAAATCATCCAATGGTCTGTTGAACCAGGTGATAAAAGTGGATACAGGTTAATGCATCCAGCTAATTTCCAAACTACGATTCACAAGATCAAGAGAGATTTCAAGAAGATCTCAGACATAGCATGTCAAGAGACACCCCAGCTTTCCAGACTGGGGACTTCTCTAACCCAACCCTCAGAATCAACGAATGGGATTCGAGGAGTTGAGCGGAAATAGCAGGAACATCCCCAGTCCACCGGACTGGGGACTTTTTCAAATCTTCAATCCTTCCCTTAGAGAAAGTCAGTATTCTCTCGATTAGGGAATAAGCCTCAAGAGGAACTAAGAGCCAAGCTGTCAGGAGATTCTCTCCAAGTGACGGTTCTCCAAGAAATTCCTGAGGGATCAAGTCAACAGAATGCCATGTCTCATCATGGACATAGAAGGAGACAATATCACAGAAATGCTGATAGAAAGGATTCCATGCAATATGCATCCATAAATGTCATCAATGCCGTTGCTGCTGATTCACCAGATGAGGCTCAATCAGAGGGATCAGACGAAGAGGTTCCTGCTCAAGAAGTTGCGCACACAAACCTAAATGAAGAAGGTGTGCACACACGTAATCAAAGGCTTACCCAAAATATGGGTATTCCTTCAAGTAACCCACTTCCCCCTCTCCGAAAAGGATCCAATAAGGGGAAAGGAAAGAATCAGGTTACTCCTCACCCTTGCTCTGAAGGAGGTCAATCGCTCTCATTAGAGCAAAGGTTTGCACAACAGGAGGAAGAAATGAAAGAATTAAGAAGGTTGAATGCAGAACTACTTCAGAATAGTATTCTTCTTAAGAATGCTGAAGTCCGACAGCCGAAGGAATTTGTTGTAACTACTGAGATGGATCAAGAATATCCTCCTTTATCAGTACACCCACAGAGGTCTAATCCTACGGGTCAAACGCAACAACGGTTGGCAGCACTACCATCAGTTGCAGCACCAACCACCACGTCTGTCCAAGCTCCATTCATTGCACCTACCCAAAACCAAGTTCAACCTGACGTTTCTCAAAAGTTAATAACTACTATTGAGTCATTAACAGCTCGGTTAGAAACTATGGAAGGGAAACGGGTGCAAGTTCAACCTGAAAATAAATTTTACCCTGAATGGGTGGATTCAATTTCTCCTCCATCCAGTTTTGGAAACCCTATTTTCCCTACTTTCAATGGATCTGGAGACCCTGAACAACATTTTCCGCATTACGTGTCTTGTTGTGATCCTATGATGGGAACTCCAGAGCAGCAAGAAGCAGTGAAACTCAGATTCTTCGTGCGAACCTTGCAAGGACCAGCTTTTGTCTGGTATACAAGCTTGCAATCCCGGTCAGTCATCGGATGGGAGGATCTTCGTCAAAAATTCCTTCTTCAGTTTAGCTCAACTTTGCCAAAAACGACAGTTTTCGATCTTACAAACTGCAAGAAAAGGGAAAATTAAAGAGTCACTGATTTCATTGCTCGTTGGAAGGGATTAACATATTCCTTGAGTTTAGCACTCCCTCAGGAGGAATTGTTGCCAATCTTTGTGGCAAATTTGCGTGACGAATTACGCACACCATTGATCCCTGTGAAATACACATGAGGGTTTCGAGACCTTACTTCAATCGCTCAACAGATTGAAGATTCCCTTATACAGGCTAAGGTTAAATCTCGTGTAATTCCTTCAACTCCAGGAAGAAGAATGGGTAAAGCAGAAACTGCTACAGTTATGCTTAAACAGGCACCTGTACCTATTTCTACTTCAAAACCTTCATCTTCTCGAAGGGCTCCACCTCCTGAACGCCAACAACAAAGGCTGTTTCGTCCAAATGATCAAAAACATCAACGACGAAAACAATTTGAGGATATGAAGAGTAAAACATACTCTTTCCGAAGTGAGCAAGTTCCTGGTTACTTCATTTCAGCTCTGGAAAAGAATTTGGTTCAATTACCAGTGCCGAAGAGGCCAAAAAAGGAAGGAGATGAAGACGGTCCCAATTATTGTCCCTTTCATCAAATGTTGGGGCATCCCATCCAGGAGTGTTTTGTCTTTAAAGACCTCCTGCAAAAGATGGTCGACTTGGGACAAGTCAAATTGAAGGGTTCTTCAGCTCATGTAGCATGTATTACCGCTACAGATCCAGAGGAAGGAGGCGAGTGGCAGGAAGTCAAAAGCAAAACTGTGAAAAAATATGATGATTGGATGGTCAGAAAGACAATCAATCGGACCCATTCCATTTTGCGAACACAATTGAAGAATCCAATTGTGTCTCCAACAAAAGCTGCAGTAAAGCCTCCATCAAAAGACAAATCCTCAAAAGGGCAGCTCAATTCAAAGAGGAAAGAGGAATCAGGAGAATATGAGTATGTATCAAAGCCTAAATTGTCTTTGACTCTGGCAGATTTCATGCCATCTACTTCAAAGCCACGGGCACCGTCCCACCAAACGGCACAGCCTAAACAGGCTAATCAGGCAGAGTCTTTATTAGACGAAGAGTTAGTCTCTGGTTCTGTCTGATCTCAATGGATGGAGAACACGTCACGACTCCAACTAATGCCAGATTTCTGAAGAAGTATTTTGAATAAACACAAAATATTGTTCCCAGAACCAAGACTCTTACAATTGGTTCATACAGCAATGGTCCAGTATGACCTTAAACTGCAACTTCGTCCAACATGACGTTAAACTATGTCACCTAAAATGTCCGAGATGGCATTAAACTATAAATTGTCTGAGATGACATTAAACTATATTGTGTCCTAGCAACATGACATTAAACTGTGTGGCACTTTCATCGTCCAACATGACGTTAAACTGTAAAAAAGTCCCCAGAACTGATATCCTCATATTGGTTCACCTTAGTCCTAGCTACATGACTTTAAACTATACAGCAATGGTCCAGTATGACCTTAAACTGCAACTTCGTCCAACATGACGTTAAACCGTGTCACCTTCAATGTCTGAGATGACATTAAACTATATTTTGTCCGAGATGACATTAAACTATACTTTGTCCGAGATGACATTAAACTATATTGTGTCCTAGCAACATGACATTAAACTGTGTGGCACTTTCATCGTCCAGCATGACGTTAAACTGTAAAAAGTCCCCAGAACTGATATCCTCATATTGGTTCACCTTAGTCCTAGCTACATGACTTTAAACTATACAGCACCAGTTCTTCCTTGCTATATGACGTTAAACTCTACAGCAATGGTCCAGTATGACTTTAAACTGCAACTTCGTCCCACACAACATTAAACTGTGAAAAAGTTCCCTAAACCGTCCAGCATGACCTTAAACTGCATCATCCCTGGTCCATGTATATGACCATAAACTATTTTCAAATCTCTTATGTCCAGCAAGACATTAAACTGTGACGTCCTAAATTACATGACGCTAAACTGTATAAAAGTCCCTCACGTCCGGAAAGACGTTAAACTATATAATCTCAAAAGTCCAGTATGACATTAAACTGCACCATTCACGGTCCATGCATATGACCTTAAACTATTCGCACTTTCGTCCGACATGACGTTAAAATGGTACACTCTTTTGTCCTTACTGCATGACATTAAACTGCACAGTCCCCCTTTCGTCCAATATGACGTTAAACTATTTTATCCCCACCATCCTAACTACATGACGCTAAACTGTATAGAAAATCCTTGATAGGTCCTACATGACATTAAACTGTATTTTGTCCCTGCTACATGACACTAAACTGTGCAGCACCAATAGTCCTAACTGCAAGACTTTAAACTACATAGTCCCTTTTTTTTATGTCCTACATGACATTAAACTGTGCATCGTTAAGGTTGTTATTACCTCTTGTTTCTCACACCGAGTATGACTCACGTGAGCTTAGAGCGAACATCAACCATAACACTCCCTTTGGGCCACTAACCATGTATAAGTCCCAAAAAATTTTTTTTAATTAGATCATTGTCCACAAGAACAAATTGATCATTAATTCATTCTTTAATTGAACTACACGGATTTTGATCCTCGCCCTCCAGGCTGGGTATGTAGGCAACCTCCCAGGGTTCAAGCCCAAAAACAATCTCTTCACATCGGTTCACCACAACCTCATATGATGTTGATTTGTGAAACCGCCCCTGGAATCAATATCTTTACATTGATTCACTTTCGTCCTTGTTATATGACGTTAAACTATACAACACTTTTGTTCGGTACGACAATAAACTACAATATTCTTTGATTCCCTCATTTGAGAAGGAACTATTATTTACATTGATTTTTCAATCATGGTTTTCATTTTTAAAAGACTACGTGCATACATGGTAATGCCTAAACTTTTTATCTCAGGTTAAACCATCATTGCACTAAAGTCCCCTTTCACCCTTCACATGTACGAACCAAATTTGTACAAAGGGTAGTTCTAGAACTACGTGGACTTGATTCCCATCCTTATGGGATACGTAGGAACATTCGAGTGTCCCTCGAATCCAGTCCCAAGTCTTTTGGGCCTAACCCCAAATTTCACTTTCAGTCCCTTGGCTGAAAAGTCCTCATGAAAACACACACTGTGTATTCATTATTATGGTCCGAATTCTATGACCCTAAAACTAAGATCACTCATACTTTCGTCCTGCACGACGTTAAAATGCATTTCTAGAACTACGTGGACTTAATTCCCATCCTTATGGGATACGTAGGAACATTCGAGTGTCCCTCGAATCCAGTCCCAAGTCTTTTTGGACTAACCCCAAATTTCACTTTCAGTCCCTTGGCTGAAAAGTCCTCATGAAAACACACACTGTGTATTCATTATTATGGTCCGAATTCTATGACCTTAAACTAAGATCACTCATACTTTCGTCCTGCACGACGTTAAACTGCATTTCAAGAACTACGTATGGCTTGATTCTCATTCTTATGAGATACGTAGTGAAGTCCAAAATTTCAATTCAGGACCCATCCACAACATGATTATGGTTTTCATTGACCTATGTATCTCTATATACATTGGAAAATACCCATATTTATGTGTTATAATCCTAACCTTAAATATTTTCAGATCTTCATAACCCTTTTCATGACTTCTAGTCACAAAAATGTCAAACTTCTGAGAATTCTTTTGCCTGACTATGCAGCACGTGCCCATAGGTGGCCTTGCATAAACAGTCCACATAAAAGACTTGTCAGCCGAAAGATACTATTTATTTAACCATGCATCCAATGCCCATAGGTGGCCCTGCATATTTCAACCCCCTAACGGGTTTTGTTAAATAATGGTAACTTCATTCTTGGGAAGAATGCCTCTTTTGTCCTTATTTGTCTTAAACGACAGTATGTAGGGATCCTCAAAAAATAGCCATCCTTAACATATTTGTCCCATATCCTTTTTCATGATCTGAAAGTATTCAAGTCTATGGTTTATTCTTCTTCCCTACGTTTGGGTCAGACCTTCGTAGGAGTGATATTCATCCAGTTCTTTGATATTCTTGTTCGGAAATATCTTCCCCATATTCAAGTACCTCTTTCCATACAAAAAACTCTATACTTTAGAAAATTTGAATCTCCATAAACTTTCACTGGCTTTTAGCATTAGGAAAGTAAATTTCTGGGAGTTCTTTTGCCTGACTATGCAGCACGTGCCCATAGGTGGCCTTGCATAAACAGTCCACATAACAGACTTGTCAGCCAAAAGATGCTATTTATTTGACCATGCAGCCAATGCCCATAGGTGGCCCTGCATATTTCAACCCCCTAACGGGTTTTGTTAAATAATAGAAACTTCATTCTTGGAAAGTACTTCTTCTAATGCCTTTTAGCTCTTTTTCATATCATTCCTCAGATTCAAATATTCTTAAGCCATAGTTTACATTTTTTCTCTCATACTTGAGTATGGTAATATATTTTCAGATAAATTGTCAAGGAATTGAATCAATTTTAATCTATTTTGGTCAAAGCTATTTCGACCTTAAACATTATCCCCTTTATGTCCGGCATGCATGACTTTAAACTGCCCACAAAAGACCAAGGAACTCTAAAAAAAAGTCAAGTTCCAGCACACTTGCGCGCTGCCTTCTGTGCCCTGAAGACTTGCGCGCCCCCTTTTCCTTTGGATGGATTCAATTTCCTCAGAGTCAAATCCTCATTTTTTTCCAGATCCAACTCTGAGGGGGGACTTTTGTTGACGCTCCTTTCGTCACAGAATCTAATGATCGTAAAAGGGGAATATCTGACCATAAAGTGATTCATCCTTTGAAGAAACATCAAAAATCGACAAAGGGATGAACAAGGAGAACATTGCCCATAGGTCGCGCAAGTTCCCTCATGGTCGCGCAAGTACACTTGCGCGCCGCCTAGTGGTCATGCAAGTACTTGCGCGACGCCTTATGGTCGTGCAAGTGACTTGCGCGACCTAAGTGATAACCGCCCGGTAACCGCCCGGTAACCGCCCGGGGTCTTCTTTTGCCTATAAATAGACCCTGTGGGCCCCCCATTCGGGAGGATCTTTTTCCAGAAACTCGGATTGAAGCTCCCGACGCCCAAGTCTCTTCTCAACGCTTCCGGAACACTTCTAAGGTAATTTCTTACCTAGAACGGAAGATCTAAAGAGAAGAAGGAAGGCCTAAGTGTTGAAACTTATCAAACACTTGCGCGCCGACTTAATTCCTTCAATATAACTTGCGCGTACCTTTTCTGGAAGAACCTCAAGGGGATTCTAAAGGGTTTTATCAAGAGTCTCTCAAGTATTTCAATTCTGATTGAAAATCGCGCAAGTACACCATGTGTCGCGCAAGTATACTTGCGCGGTCAATACTTGCGCGCCGCCGCAAGACTTGCGCGCCTTGCAAGACTTGCGCTCCCCTATCTTCTTGGGTGCCCATCTTGCCCATTTTTACCCCTCTTAAGCCATTTCACCTTTCCTTTTTCAAGATTCAGTCTTCAAGACACTCTTCAAAGCCATTTATGGCATGATTTCTTGATTTGAATTTCCTATCTGAAAGGAATTCTGTGGAAACTCTCTTAAAATCTAGTGATGTAAATATCCTTATGTCACTAAAATATGGAGAATTCATTCATTCAACCTCATCCTTTAAAATGAGAGAATCTTAGCCTGGGTCTCCTTTTCAGGAATAATCCCCAGTTATAAAGTTCCCAATCTTGGGCATCTTCCTCAGGAATAAGCCCCAAATTCTTAAAGTTCCCAATCTTGGGCATCCTCCTCAAGAGTAAGCCCCAATCAAGTCCTTTAATCTTGGGAATCTTCCTTAAGAATAAGCCCCAACCTCAAATATGGGCATCTTCCTTAAGAATAAGCCCCAACCTCAAATATGGGCATCCTCCTCAGGAGTAAGCCCCAATCCTTAATCCCTAACCTGGGTCTCTTTTTCAGGAATAAGACTCAGTCATAACCTTGGGCTTCCTTTTCAGGAGTAAGCCCCAAGTCCCCTAACGTGGGTCTCCTTTTTAGGAATAAGACTCAGTCATAACCTTGGGTCTCCTTTTCAGGAATAAGCCCCAAGTTCCCTTAAATTTCTCTTAACCAGTCATAATTTACCTTTGATTTGGGTTTCCTTTTCAGGAATAAAACCCAATCATAAGTCCCCTCCTAACTTGGGCATCCTCCTTAGGAGTAAGCCCCAATATTAGAGTATTCAAATCTCCACGAAGCACATATAACTTTATGGACCCTGTTCATGGATTTTCTCCCTAAAAGTAGATCCTAAACCTTCATCTATCTGGGCAGTCATCCATACAGAAGCCCCAAACAAATTCTTATGATTGCATCTTTCATGGCACAATTGTCTAAATTTTTACCAATAACTCTTGTTTCTCACACCGAGCATGACTCACGTGAGCTTAGAGTGTAAAAGTAATTATGACATTCATCTTTGAGCCATCAATCATAAACATCATACTCCATAACTCGAACTACGTGGGTTCTGATTCCTTTTCCAAAACAAAGGATACGTAGGTAGCCCATTTATGGGTTCGATCCCAACTTTGAAATAATCTCTGTCCTTCTGAATGACGATAAACTTCAAGTGCCCCACTGACTGGCTTTAAAACCAGCCTGGTCATCATAATGACCAAGAGACTTTTATATAAATGTTTTGAAGGATACCATTGACCAAGAATCTCTAAACAGATATAGATGATTCTCTATTGATGAAGAACCTCGAATACATATAAAAGATTCTCTAAATTTCTTGCATATTTAATCATTGATTGTTAAAACTAAAGGAAAACACATTTTTTACTTGGTAATGTAATAAGGATTCACGAACATAACTTAAATCTATAAAGAGAGTCCCGGAGTAGACAATAATTCCCCTCAAAAAGGTGTGATGAGTCCGACCTCCCATCCTCTCGACCAATGCAAATTCCTAAGCCTCATTAGTCCACAAGCTAATGAGCGCCTGCCTTTGGAAAGTAGGTCCAAACGGATGTGGAATCATTGGATGTTTCCGGTTCTACGAACAAACCCGTTAGAAACCGATCAGAACGTTTGAATCTCCCGTCCAGGAGGTCATCCCCGGATTCCGTGCGAAACAATCACTCAAAATCCCTAATATCCATAAAAAATCAAAAAAATGTCTAAAATCCATAAAACGTAAATAATTTAAAAACCATGAAATTCCCAATAAAAACTTTAATATCATTAAAACCATTAAAACCAAAAAAAACATAAAAATATTAAAACCCTAAAAGATCCTAAAATCCATCAAAACCATAAAAACCATAAAACCACTCAAAACCCCATAAAAACCCTAAAAACAAATTAAAAACACTAAAAACCCTTTAAACCCATAAAAATGTTAAAAACTCTTAAAAACCTTAAAACCCATAAATCACAAAATAATCTAAAACCTAAAAACCCGTAAAACACTAAAAACTGTAAAAAAAATAAAAAACCAAAAATCCTAAAGAAGTCCTTAAAACCAAAAAATAGTTAAAACCCCAAATTTTTTTATAAATACCCTAAAACCCCCCTAAAAACATAAAAAACCCCTAAAAATCCTAAAACCCACTAAAAACTCTATAAACCATTTGATCCTGTAAAAAGGAAAAAATACTATAAAGACCATAAAAACCTTAAAACACAAATAAAACTATCAAAATCCTTGAAAATCCTTAAAATTCGATAAAACATAAAAAACCCAAAAAACCTGAAAACGACTTAGAAAACCCTTAAATTTCAAAAAATACTTAAAACTGCTTCAAACCCTAGAAAATGTTAAAAACCCTAAAGCCTGTAAAAATAGTAATAACCCAAAAACCCAAGAAATACAATAAAAACCTAAAATTCCATAAAAATAAAAAAGCCTAAATTTCACAAAAAATGTAAAAACCCTAGAAAACCCACAAAATCCCTAAAAACCCAAAAACACTTAAAACTTATTAAAAACATGAAAATGATAAAACCCCCATAAAACCATAAAAAGACCCTATATCCCATAAAACCCCTAATACACATAGACCCCTAGACACATTAAAAAACATTAAAACACCATAAAACCATAAAAACCAATAAAAACATTAAAAAATTATTAAATAACTAAAATTGTAAAAACTCTAAAAAATAAATAAAACCCCAAAAGCTCAAAAAAACTAAAATTGCAAATAAAAAAAATTCAAACCCCAAAAAACTCAAAAAACACTCCAAATCACTAAAAACCATAAAAATCCCAAAAAAATCCCTAAGAATCCCTAGATACATAAGAAACCCTAAATTCTATAGAAACTCTAAGAAAATATTGAAACCCTAAAAATAATTAAGATACATAAAAATTGAAAAAATTATTGAAACCCTAAATCCCTTATAATACCTAAAAACTCTCAAAATCCCAAAACCCCAAAAACCCTAAAAAAATATAAAAAATCTATAAAAACCATAAAAACCTTGAAAAACCCTAATATAACCTTAAAATTTAAAAAGAACTTAAAACTTCTAAAAACATAAAAAAAACCCTAAAAACACAAGAAAATCATGAAATAATAAAAACCATTGAGAACCTTAAATACTCTAAAACCACATAAAAACACTAAAACAACTAAAAAATATAAAAAACCATTAAATCTAAAATATTGTAAAAAATAAAAAAAATTAAAAACCTAAACAAACAATAAAAAGACCTAAATTCCAGAAAAACCATAGAAATACTGAAAAAACAAAAAAAATCCTAAAAGGCTCAAAATATCTAAAAAACTAAAAACCTATAAAATTTAAAAAAAAACACTCGAAATACCTAAAATTGTAAAAAACACAAAAAACCTGAAAACACAATGAAACCGATAAAAACCAAAAAACACATAAAACCAATAAAAACATAAAATATGAAAAAAAACACAAAATCCCATAAAAACCCTCAAAAACCTATATCCATAAACCCCCTTAAAATCTTTAAAACCCAAAACCCCATTAAAACATATAAAACTCACTAATGATGGTAAACCCATCAAATTTTTAAAAATATTAAAAAATATTAAAAAATTATAAACCCTAAAAAACTCAAAAAACCCAAAAAACCCAAAAAACTGAAAAACCATAAATATCCTAAAAACCCAAATACCAACAAAAATCCTAACAAATAATTAAAAATTCCTAAAAAGTATAAAACCCTAAAACCCCATAACAACCATGAAAACCCTAAAACCCTATTAAAACCATAAAACCCTACAAAAAACGTAAAGAACCCTTTAAACATGAAAAAAATTTAAAAGCTCTAAAAATATTGAATCTATTAAATAACCAACCCCCCATAAAACTATAAAATACCTAAAACCCATCTAAAACCAAAAACACATAAAATACCAAAAACATATAAAAACCCTCAAAATACCTAAAACCCTAAAGCACATAAAATCCTACAATATCCAAAAAACCCATAAAAATCCTAAAAAATCCATCAAAATCATTCAAAACATTAAAAAACTAAAAACATTAAAACCCCAAAGAAAAACTTAAAAAAAACCTGTAAAAACTAAAAACGCAAAAAAACCTAAAACCCCTAAAAAGACCCAAAAACGCCTAAAGCCCTTAAAATCCATAATCCATTAGAAACCTTAGAAAACCTACAAATTAGAAAAAACTAAAAAACCACTAAAAAATCAAAAAATAAATTTAACCCCTAGAACCATTAAAACTCAAAAAACAATAAAACCTAAAAAACTCAAAATAACCCAGAAAAACCATAAAAACCCATGAAAATCCTAAAAACCATAAAAATAACTAAAACCATAAAACCCCAAAAAAATTCCTAAAAAATCTCTAATATCCTTAAAATTTTAAAAACCCAAAACCCATGAAAACCACTAATAATACCTTAAAAACCTAAAAAACACATAAAACCCCTAAAAACCATAAAAATTATAAAACCTCTAAAACCCCTCCAAATCCTAAAAACCTTCAAAATCCATAAAACCCTAAAAATCCTTAAAAACCCAAAAAAACACCAAATTTTCCCAAAAAAAGTAAAACCCCATAAAAACCCTAAAAATGAAAAAAAAACTTTAGAAACTTAAAATAACATAAAATCCGAGAACACCATAAAAACTAATTACAACCCTAAAACCCAAAAGGAACATAAAATCCCAAAAACACATAAATCCCAAAAAACCCTGAAATTAGTAAAATCCCTAAATAATCATTAGAAACTATAAAAAACTCTTCAAATCCAAAAAAATTATAAAACTATCAAAAACATAATACCCCTAAAAACTCAAAATACATTTAAAATTCAAAAAACTATAAAAACCATAAATCCCCTAAAAACCTAAAAACCCAAAAAATCCCAAAAAACCCAAAAAACACATAAAAATCCCAAAATAGCCTTGAAAATCCATAAAAACATTATAAACCTAATATCATGGTAAAAATATAAGAACACCATAAAATCATAAAACACTAAAAAACTCTAAAAAAACTTTAGAAACCCTTAAAAACCCAAAAAATCCAAAAAACCCAAAAAATACCTAAAATACCTAAAAACATAAAATTCACTAAAAACCATGAAAATCCTTATGAAAACCATAAAAAATAAAAATACCTATAATAACTAAAAACCTATAAAACACTAAAATCACTAACTACCTTAAAAAGACCCTAAAACCCATACAAACTGATAATACCATTTAAACCCCTAAAAACCTTTAAAACCTCAAAAAATCCTAAAAAATATAAAAAACTCTAAGACCCATTTAACCACCTAAAAATGTTAAACAAATACAAAAACCCTAAAAAACAAAAAACTTAAAAAACACTAAAAACCCAAAAAACCATAAAAACCCTAAAAGTCCTAAAAAACACTAAAACCCTCAAAATCATTTAAAACCCTAAAACGCATAAAAATCCAAAAAAATCATAAAAACACTTAAAACATAAAAAACCCTTAAAACCCTAAAAAAACTTACAAAATACTTAAAACCCCAAAACACTTAAAAAACCCACAAGCCCTAAAACTATTTAAAACCCTAAAAACTCGTAAAAACACTAAAAACACTAAAAATCTATAAACCTAAAACCCTAAAAATCCATAAAATCCATGAATATCCACAAAAACACTAAACATACATTAAACCTATAAGAAATAAAAAATATCTAGAAAACCATAAAAACCACAAAAAACCCAAAAAACCCGGATAACCCAAAAACCCAAAAAACCCTAAAAACCCAAAAAAAAACATCTAAACCCATCTAAATCCATAAAACCCTAAAACCAAAAAATTCCAAAAAATATCTAAAAATCCCTAAAGACATAAAACCCTCAAAAACCATAAAAAACACTAAGAAAACAATAAAAACCTAAAAAAAATTAAACCCCTAAAAATGCTAACAATTTTAAAAAACGTAAAAACACTATAAAACCTTTAAATCCCTAAAAATAAATGAAAACCCTATTAAACAATAAAAAACCCAAAAAAACCATAAGAATCCATAAAAATGTAATAAACCCTAAAAAAATTTGTATTACCAAAAAATACTAAATCACTTAAACACCTTAAAATATAAAAAATTCTAAAAACTATAAAAAAACACAAAAATGGACATAAAAACCACAAAAAACATTAAAACCCCTAAAAAAAGAAAAATATAAAAATCCTTATACCACTAAAAATTATAAAAAACTCTAAAACCAATAAAACCCTTAAAAACACAATAAACCATAAAACATTAAAAAATCATATAACCTTAATAATCCTAAATACCCTCAAATTCCGTAAAAACCATTGAAAACAATTGATATACATAAAAATACTAAACAAGCCAAAAAATCCAAAAAATGTTAAAACACCAAAAAAACCCAAGAAAAACATGAAAACCTAAAAACACTTAAAACTCCTAAAAACCTAAAAAATGCTCAAAACAAGAAAAACCAGAATAGTATTAAAACACCTCAAAATCACTAAAATCAATTTTAAACCATAAAACTCATAAAAAATCCCTCAGAATCCTTAAAAACCTAAAAACCCTAAACCCCCCAATAAATCATTAAAACCTAAACACGCATAAAAAACATAAAAACAAAAAAAAATTAATAGAAACCTCCAAAACCCTAAATTCCCAACAAACCCCTAAAACCATAAACCAATAAATACATTTAAAAATCCTAAAAATCCATAAAAATATAAAAACCAGTAAAAAATCTAAAAACCAATGAAACACTATAAAACGTTAAAAAACTAAAAAATCCCCAAAAACCCTAAAAACTAAAAAACCTAAAAATAGGAAGAGATCCTAAAAATTCAAAAAACACATTAAAACCCAAAAATACAATTATAAACCCTAAACCCATTGAAATCATATATATCCAAAATATATATAAAAAACTAAAAACCCTAAATCCTTGGAAAACCCTAAAGTAACATTTAATACCTAAAAATCATAAAACCCCTAAAAACCCAAAAAACCCAAAAAAAACCTTAAGACTCCTAAAAATTAATAAAAAAAATACCATAAAAATAAAAAAATCCCTACACTAAAAACATAAAATAACATAAAAACCCTAAAACCCTACAAAAACCTTAAATATATAAAATCACTTAAATCCCTTGAAAATCTAAAAACACTATAAATCCTAAAAGAAACTAAATACCTGGAAAGAAAAAAAAAGCCCATTAACCACATGAAAACAATAAAAACCATAAACCCAAAAAAAAACAATAAAATCCCATTAAAACTAAAAAAACCTTGTCAGTACATACAATGATAAAAAAATATAAAAAATATTTTAAACATAAAAAAACACAAAACCCCCTAAAACCCCAAAAAACCATTAAAACCCTAAAAACCATAAAAACAAATAAATACCCTCAAAATCCATAGAAATAATAAAAAAGATTAAACATCCTGAAAAACCCATAAATATCTATATAAACAAGGAAAAACTATTTGAAAACCATAAAAACCTATAAATTCTTAAAACCCATAATAACCTATGAAGATAAAGAAAACCATAAAATCCCTAAAACCACTAAAATAACCTAGACACCTTAAAATCCTAAAAAACCATAAAACCCTAAAAAATCCCAAATAATCCCTAAAAATGGAAAAATACTAAAAACCAAAAAATGCCTAAGAAAACCATTAAAAATTAAAATAATTAAATAGAATAAAAAACATAAATAGACTAAAAACCCTAAAAACCTTCAAAGATCAAAAAATCCCCTCAAAACCACAAAACACCCTAAAACCCATAAAACCTCTAAAACCCACTAAAAACTCTAAAAACCCTTGTAACACATGAAAAAGAAAAAAACTCTAAAAATTATTAAAACCCATTAAAAACTAAAAAAACCCATAAACCCCAAATAACCACAAATCCCTAAAAACCCTAAACACCCATAAAAACCACTCTAAATCCCTAAACTCTTAAAAACTATACAAACCTAAAAAAATCCATGAAAATACCACAAAATGTAAAAACCCAAAAAAACTTAAAACCCCTAAGAAAAGAAAAAAAACCAAAACAATTAAAACCCCTAACAACCTAAAAATGATAAAAACCAAAATAAAATTAAAAAAACTCTAAAAATGTAAAAACCATAAGACCCATAAAAATATAAAAACCCATAAAACCCAAAAAAATCATAAATAATTAAAAAAAATCTAAAATTACTTTAAACCACTAAAGACATTAAAAACCCTAAAAAAATAAAAAAACTAAAACCCTTGAAAAACCAAAATAATACTAAAACCCAAAAAATTCATCAAAATCCAAAAAAAAACCCCTTAAAAAATAAAAAAAATAGTAATAATTGATAAAAATGTAAAAACACCTAAAAACACTATAAACTATAAGATAAATTAAAAGGAAAAAAACTTTTAAAAACCCTACAAATCCTATAAAATGGAAAAACCCTAAAACCCCTAAAACCCCTAATACATTAAAACCCTCAAAATTCCTAAAAACCATAAAACCACAAAATCCTAAAATCCCTAAAATTTGTAAAACTTAAATTTCAATAATAACTATAAAAACCCATAAAAACCCTTAAAAACCTGATATTATTTAAAACACATAAACACATAAAAATGCTAAAAACCCTAAAACACTAAAAGGCTCTAAAAAACTGAAAACCCCTTAGAAAACAAAAAACTCCTAAAAGCTTAAAAAATCATAAATACCTATAAACCTATAAAAATAACTAAAACATCTAAAAACCTATTAAACACCTAAATTTTTTAAATTACTCTATGAAACCATTAATACCCTAAAAAATAAAAAATCCCTAAATACCCAAAAAAACAACAGATATTCTAAAACTCTAAAAGAAAATTAAAAACCATCAAGATATCTTAAAACCATAAAAACCCATAAAAATCCTATAAAATCCATCAAAATACCTAAAAATGTAATAACCCCAAAACTCAAAAAACCCCAAGAAAATCCATAAAGACCAAAAAACATTTAAAACCACTAAAAACATAAAAATGATGAATATCATTAAAAAAATATAAAATTTAATAAAATCCCTAAAAACCGTAAAAACCATAAAAATTATGAAAAATGTTAAAAATCCATAAAAAAAATAAAAAACCTAAAAACTCTGGAGACCGCTAAGAAAAACATAAAGACAAAAAAACATAAAACCAGTAAAAATATAAAAACTCTAAAAACCCTATAAGACCCTAAAAACCATAAAAACTCATAAAAACCATAAATACCATTAAAAAGATAAAAACCCTAAAAACCCATAAAAACCAAAAACACAGTAATAACTCTAAAAAAACTTTAAATACATAAAAATGATAAAAAAACCTAAAAACCTAAAAACCATTAATATGTAAAAAATCCTCTAATACACTAAAAAACCAACAAATCCCATTAAGCCTGCCAAATCCCTAAAAACATCAAAACCCATTCATATCTTTATAACTCCAAAAAAATTAAAAAAAACCTCAAAATCTCTAAAAATTCCAAAAACATAAATAATACTAAATTCCATGAAAACCCCAAAGAAATACTTAGAAACCTAAAATCAATTAATTCCCATAAAAGCATAAATAATTCTAAAAGTCCAAAAAACCCTAAAAGACCCAGAAACCTGTAAAACCCCAAAAAACCATAAAAATACATAAAAAGATTAAAAACCCTAAAACCCCTAAAAGCCCAAAAAACCCCAAAAGACCATTTAAAACTCTAAAGAACCTTAAAAGTCTAAAAAAAATTAAAAAAAAAATAATAACCATCAAAACACTAAAAAAATATTAAACCATAAAAACCCAAATAAACCATAAAAACCCTGGAAACCCTAAAACCCAAAAACCATACCTAGAAAACATAAAATCCCTAATAACCATAAAAACCATAAAAATAATAAATATCCCTAAAAATATAAAAAAACCTAAAAACCCTTGAACCCCCCATGAAAACCTTAAAAATATAAAAACACTTAAACCCCTAAAAAACCAAAAAATGATAAAAACCCTAAAATTTTTGAAATACGCCTAAAACCCCTAAACACCATAAAACCCCTAGAAAAATTAAAAAACGAAAATATCCATAAAACCCCAAAACCACTAAAAACTATAGCAAACCATTAAACCCCTAATTGGTTTTAAAACTCTAACAATGATTAAAACCATAAAAAACTAAAAAAACCCATAAAACTAAAAATAAAAATAAAAACCCTAAAACCCCTAAAAACCATAAAACCCTAAAATCGATAAAAACATAAAAAATAAATATATTGAAAAATATATAAAAATAACTATAAAACTAAAAATAACTAAACACCTAAAAAATCATATCAAAACCTTAAAAACCTAAAAAAATTTAAATCCATAATAAACTAAAAACGCTAAAAACCTTAAAATAACTTCTAAAACCCTAAAAACCATAAAAACCATAAAACTAAAAAAATAATAAAAAATCATAAAATGTTAAGAACCCATAAATCCTTGAAAATACAAAAGAAGATATTAGAAAACTAAAAATACTTCTAACCCATAAAACCTAAAAATCGCTAAAAGGCTAAAAAATACCCAAGAGACCCTAAAACCCAATAAAACCAATAAAACTTGTAAAAACTGTTAAATCCCTAAAAACCAATAACACTTATAAAAACAACTAAAAACATTAAAAATCCATTAAACCACAAAAATATAAAAAACTAAAAAAAAACCTTCAAACCTATAAAAAAACCCTAAAACCCCAAAAAAATAATAAAAAATGTAAAAACCATAAAAAACCCTAAATCCTAAAAAATGACTAACAACCCAAAAACTTTAAAATTCATAAAAACAACTAAAAATCCCTAAAAATCCAAAAAACACTAAAAACATGAAACCCCATAAGAAAACCATAACAAACTAAAATACTTAACATCCCAAAGAACATAAAAATTTCTAAAACCCTAAAAACCCTAAAACCCTAAAACCCCTCAAAACACCTAATAATACTAAAAAGAAAAAACAAAATCCTTAAATACCTAAAATCCATAAAATTTAGTGCCCCATAAAACACTAATCATCCCAATGAATACCATTAAAACATAAAAACACTTTAACCCCTAAAAATTAACCCCCCCCCCCCAAAAAAAACCATATAAGACCCCGAACCCCTTAAAATCCCAAATACCCTTAAAAACCATAAGTGGCCTAAAAAATATAAAATACAAACAAACCCACCAAAAAAATAAAAAATCCATTTAAAGCATTAATAATATTAAAACCTATAAAAACCCATTAAACCCCAACAAAACTGAAAAAAAACACTAAAAACCAAAAACAAATCCCCAAAAATCCCAAAAATACCTAAAAACATTAAAATCTCTAGAAACCCTCAAAATCCCTAAAACACTAAAAAGCCATAATATTAGTGAAAACTACATAAAAATCACTTAGAATATAAAAAAAACTAAAAAACTCAAAAACCCCTAAGAAAACCTTAATAACAAAATAACACTTAGACCCCCTAAAAACATTAAAATGAAAAGAATCCAAAAAACCATAAAATTCCAAATAACCCATAAAACTGTCAAAATCCAAAAAAAACCATAAAAAAAATGTCGAAATCCAAAAGGCCCTAATAATCACTAAAAATGTAAAAACCCCTAAACAAATTGAAAAACCCCAAGAAAACCTAAATAAATAAAAATAGTTTAAACCAATAAACCTTAAAAATTCTAAAAAACCCTTAAAAACCTAAAAACCTAAAAACCAATAAAAACCATAAAAAACATAAAAACACATAAAAATATAAAAAACACTAAAAACATTAAATACACTTTAAGCCCATAAAAATGTTAAAAATATCCAAAAAACCATAAAAACCCTAAAAACGAAAAACCGCTTAAGGATAAAAAAAAACCCTAAAACCCCAAATATCCCTCAAAATCTCTAAAAATAGTAAAAACCAAAAAATTCAAAAATTCCCTATAAATCCCTAAAAACATAAAAAACCTTAATATACCCTATGAATACATTAATAAAATTAAAACACATGAAGACCCAATATCCAAAATAATCATAAAAAACATAAAAACTATAAAATTCCATAAAACCACTAAATCTATAAAAATCCAAAAAATCCAAAAAATCCATAAAAAGTTAAAAAACCCTAAAAATCATGAAAAATCATATGAAAACCATTAAAACCTAAAAATAGTTAAAACCCCTAAAAGTTGAAAAACCATAAAAAAAAATAATACCCTAAAACCTTATAACCCCTAACATCTGTAAAAACCCATAAAACCCGTAAAAACCATAAAATATATAAAAATCCTAAAACCCATTAAAAACTGTAAAACCCCTTTAAACCCCTAAAAATGTTAAAAGCTTCAAAAGAACTCAAAAACCCTAAAAAACTCAATAAAAAACCCCTAAAACCCCAAAAAACCATAAAACCCTAAAACCCCACAAAATAACAAAATACTCTTTAAAACCATAAAAATTCTTTAAAATCCATAAAAATACATAAAATGTAAAAAACCTGAAAAACCATGAAAACCCCAAAGAAAACCTTAAAAACCTAAAAACGATTAAATCACCTAGAAAACTAATAAATACATAAAATACTAAAAACCCTAAAACCTTAAAACCACTTGTAATCTCAAAAAACCCTAAAAGCCCATAGAAATAATAAAAAACCCCAAAATCAAAAAAATTCATTAAAACCATAAAACCCGAAAAAACCCTGCGAAAACTTTGAAACCTAAAACATTAAAACCCCTAAAAACATAAAAAACTTTTAAAACCCATAGAAATCCTAAAAATCATAAAAACCCATAAAAGCTCCTAAAAAACCAAATATCCATAAAAATATGAAAAAATACCAAAAATAAAAAAACATAAAAACCCATGAAAACCATGAAAACCACTATGAAATCTGTAAAAACCAAAAATCACTGAAAACCATCGATATCCAAAAAAACACAAAAAAACTAGAATCTCTAAGAACACCATAAACCCTAATACCCTCTAAAAACACATAAAACCATAAAACATTTGATAAAATATCAAGCGCTTTGATCCCCTAAAAAATTAAAAAAATATTAAAAACCTTAAATGCTATTAAAACTCAAAACACCCTTAAAACCGTAAAAATCAAAAAATACCATAAAACACTAAAAACACTAAAATCAATCAAACCCACTTCAAAAACTAAAAAAATATAAAATTATCAAATAATACTTAAAAACATAAAAACCAAAAAAAAAACCCCTAAGAAAAAATTAAAAACCTAAAACCCTAAAATCCCCAAAAACCCATATAACACTAAGAACCATAGAAATCTAAAAAAACCTAGAAAGCATATAAAACCCTAAAAAAACCAAATACACCCTAAAAACCATAAAAACTGACTAAAGAATCTAAAAACCCTTTAAAACCATAAAAATGTTAACAAAACACTAAAAACCATAACAACCAAAAAAACTCAAAAAACAGTAGAAACACCAAAAACCCATTAAACACCCCAAAAAATAGAAATACCCTAAAAACACTTAAAATTAACTAAAATTTCAAAAATATACCTCAAAATATAAAAACACTAAAACCATTGAAAACACTAATAAAACCATAAAAATATTAATAACTTAAAACCACTAAGAAACATAAAAAACTCTAAAAACATAAATAAACCCTAAAAAACCTAAAAAACCTTAAAAAATTATTAAAACCACCAAAATCCCTAAAATCCCTAACAAGCCAAAAAAACATAAAACCCCCTTAAATGCCTTAAAAACATAAAAATCCCTAAAAACCCAAGGAGATCCTTAAAAACCTAAAAATGATAAAAATAGTAAAAAATCCTAAAAACCATAAAACCCCATAAAAACATTAAAAACCTTTAAAAATAAAAAAACCTATAGCCCCACAAAACCCCTAAAACCACTAAAAGATAAATAAAACCCTTTATACCCATTAAAACTATAATATCCATTATAAACATAAAAACCCCTAAAACCAATAAAGACCTAAGGCTAATAAAAACTCTAAAAACCCTTTAAAATACTTAAATGATAAATAAACATTAAAAACATTAAAAACATTAAAAAATTAAAAATATTAAGAAACCCATAAAAATCTCAAAAAAACCCCTAAAACTACTAAAATAACCAAAAATCCTAAAACCCTAATAACCTAAACTCTAAAATTCCCTCATAATAGAAAATTGTAAGAATAAAAAATAAAAAATAAACAAATAAACAATTAAAAAATCCAACAATCTTGGAAAATACCAAGAGAAACTTAATAATATAAAATCAAATAAAATTGTTAAAAACCATAAAACCAACTAAAAATCACAAAAACCCTAAATGGCATAAAATCTCTATAGATCCAAAAAAGAAACTATAAAAACCACTTTAAAACCATGAAGATGAAAACATATCTAAAAAACATTAATAACCTAAAAACACAAAAAAACCCCTAAAATAAAAAAAACACAAAAACCATAACTAACCAAAAAACCGTAAAATCCCTCAAAATCCTTAAAAACCCTAAAACCCTCAAAAATCCTAAAAACCCTAAACACACTAAAAATATAAGAAACCCTAAAAACACAGAATACCCTAAAAACCCATAAAAACTTAAAAAAAAATTAAAACCCCTAAAAACATAATAAACTCTAACAACACTAAAAACTAATATAAACTCTAAAACTATAAAACCATAAAAATATACACAACCCTATAAAATATAAGAATCCTAAAAAGGACCTAAAAATCTATCAAATAATAAAATACCCTAAAACCCTAAAAAACAAAAGAAAACCAAAAAAACCAAAAAACACTTACACCACAAAAATCTTAAAAATTCTAAAAACCATAAAAACCATATACGACCAAAAACTTCAAATAAACCCAAAAAAATTAAACCCCTAAAAAAAATAAAATCCCTAAAACCCATAAAAACCCTAAAAACATCTAAAATCTTTAAAACCCCTTTGGAAACCCAAAAAGGTTTTAAAACATTCTAAAAAAACCAATAAAACCCAAAAAATCACTAAAAACGTTAAAATACCAAAAAACACAAAACCCAAAAAACACTAAATACCATCAAAATCCCAAAAAACCCAAAAAACCTATAAAATTCTACAAAAGGTCTAAAAATCCCTGATAACTTAAAAACCCCAAAAGACTAAAAAATCCTAAGAAACCCATAAAAACCTAAAAAAAATTTAAAATACCAAAAAAACTGAAAAGACTCAACACCATTAAACACTAAAAAACAATGAAATCACTCAAAATCCCTAATATCCATAAAAAAATCCTAAAAAATGTCTAAAATCCTGAAAATGTAAATAATATAAAAACCATGAAATACCCAATGAAAACCTTAATAACATAAAAACCATAAAAACAAAAAAAATACTAAAACCCCAAAATATTTTAAAATCCATCAAAACCAAAAACCCCCCCAAACCCCATAAAAACCCTAAAAATAAATTAAAAACTCTAAAAACCTTTTAAACCCCTAAAAAATTTAAAAAACACTTAAAAATATTAAAATCAATATATCAAAAAATTCCCTAAAAACCTAAAAACCCTAAAACACTAAAAACTCTAAAAAACAAAAAAACCCAAAAATCCTTAAGAAGTCCTTATAACCAAAAAATAGTTAAAACCCCAAAAATTTCTAAATACCCTAAAAACAAAACCCATAATAACATAAAAACTATAAAATCCTTAAAACCCAATAAAAACTCTATAAACCGTTTAAATCTATAATAAATAAAAAATACACTAAAGACCTTGAAACTCTAAAAAATCAACAAAAAACCCTAAAACAGAAAAAAACTAAAAAAATCCTTAAAAATCCCTAAAAATCAATAAAACATAAAAAAACTAAAAACTTGAAAACCACTTAGAAAAACCTTAAATTCTTAAAAATACTTAAAACTTCTTCAAACCCTATAAATTGTTAAAAACACTAAAAGCCTATAAAAATAGTAAAAACCCTAAAACCCAAGAAATACATTAAAAACCTAAATTTCCATAAAAATAAAAAAATCATAAAATTCACTAAAAATTTAAATACCCTAAAACACCCAAATAATCCCTAAAAACCCAAAAAACACTTAAAACTACCAAAAACCTTAAATAGATAAAAACCCTAGAAACCATAAAAGTACCTAAAACCCCTAAAACCCCTAAACACATTAAAAACCTTAAAAACTCATAAAACCTTAAAAACCAAAAAACTCTAAAAAATTATTAAATCCATAAAACTGTGAAAACTCTAAAATAAAAATAAAACCCCAAAATCTTGAAAAAACTAAAATTGTAAATAAAAAACCTTAAAACCCCAAAAATACTCAAAAAACAATCCAAATCAATAAAAACCATAAAAATCCCAAAAAATACCTACGAATTCCTAAATACATAAGAAACCCTAAATTCTATAAAAACCCTATGAAAACATTAAAAACCTAAACACACTTAAAATACCTAATATTTTAAAAAAAAATTTAACCATAAATCTTGTATAACACCTAAAAACTCTCCAAATCCCAAAACCACAAAAACCCTAAAAAATAAAAAAAAATCTATAAAAAACTAAAAAAACCATAAAAACCCTGAAAACCCCATAAGAAAACCATAAAAAATTGAAAAACACTTAAAACATCTAAAAAAATAAAAACTCTAAAAACCCTAGAAAATCATGAAATAATAAAAACCATTGAGAACCTTAAATACTCTAAAACCACATAAAAATAGCAAAAACCACTAAAAACTTTAAAAAATCATTAAAGCTAAAAGATTGTTAAAAACTATAAAAAAATTTAAAACCTAAAATAACAATAAAAACACTTAAAATCCAAAAAACCATAAAAACACCAAAACCCCAAAAAACCCTAAAAGGCTCAAAATACCTAAAAACCCTAAAAACCCATAAAATTTTAAAAAATCACTCGAAATACCTAAAATTGTAAAAAAACCAAAAAACCCTAAAACACAATGAAACACATAAAAACCTAAAAACACATTAAACCAATAAGAACATAAAATATGAAAAAGACCCAAAATCCCAAAAAAACCCACAAAAACCTAAAGCCATAAACCCCCTAAAATCCTTTAAAACCCTAAAACCACATAAAAACATATAAAACCCACTAATGATTGAAAACCCCATCAAATTTGTAAAAACATTAAAAAATATTAAAAAATTATAAACCCTAAAAAACTCAAAAAACCCAAAAAACCTAAAAAACTCAAAAAACATAAATATCATAATACCAGAAATACCCACAAAAATCCTAAAAAATAATTAAAAATCCATAAAATTGATGAAACCCTAAAACCCTATAAAAATATTAAAAACCCACTAAAACATAGAAAACCCTTTAAACATGAAAACAATTAAAAGCTCTAAAAAATTGAAACTACTAAATAACCAACCCCCCATTAAACTATAAAATCCCTAAAACCCATCAAAAACCAAAAAACCATAAAGTACCTAAAACGTATAAAAACCATGAAAATCCCTAAAACCCCTAAAACACATAAAAATCCAGAAAACCCCTTGAAATCACAAAAAAGTGAAATCCACTAAAAACACTTAAAAAAGAAAACATAAATTCCTAAAAACACTTAAAACCACCAAAAAACCTAAAAAGGATAAAAACCCTAAATACACAGTAAAACCCTCAATATCTAAAAACCCCATAAAAATCCTAAAAAATCCATCAAAATCATTTGAAACATTATAAAACCTAAAAACACTAAAAACCCAAAGAAAACCTTAAAACAAAAAAACACCAACCAATAAAAAACTAAAAACGCTAAAAAAACCTAAAAACCCTAAGAAGACCTTAAAACCCCTAAATCCCTTAAAATCCATAAACCATTAGAAACATTATAAAACCTAGAAATAAAAAAAATAAAAAACCACAAAAAAATCAAAAAATTATTTTAACCCCTAAAACCATTAAAACTCAAAAAAAAATTACAACCTAAAAAAACTCCATATATCTCATAAATACAATAAAAACCCATGAAAACCCTGAAAACCTTAAAAATAACTAAAACCTTAAAACCCCAAAAAATTCTTAAAAATCTCTAATATCCTTAAAAATCTAAAAAACCCTAAAATGATGAAAACACCAAAGAATACCATAAAAATATAAAAAACACACAAAACCCCTAAAAACCATAAAAAGTTTAGAACCCCTAAAACTCCTCCCAAATCCTAGAACCCATTAAAATCCATAGAAACCCTAAAAATCCATAAAAATCCAAAAAAACCCCAAAAAATCCCAAAAAAGACATAAAAACCCATAAACCCCTAAAAATACAAAAACAATCCTTAGAAACTTAAAATATCTTAAAATCACGGAACACCATAAAAATCAAATTACAACCCTAGAACCCTAAAAGGACCCTAAAATCCCCAAAACACATAAATTCCAAAAAAACCCCTAAAATTATTAAAATACCAAAATAATCATTAAAAACTATAAAAACTCATAAAATCCAAAAAATTCTACAAATCTAAAAAACCTAATTCCCCTAATAACATAAAATTCCTCTAAACTCCAAAAAACCCATAAAAACCATAAATCTCCTAAAAACCCTAAAACCCCAAAAAACCTAAAAAACCCTAAAAACACATAAAATTCAAAAATAGCCTTAAAAATCCATAAAAACACAAACAAACTAATATCCTAGTAAAACTATAAGAACATCATAAAATCAGAAAAAAATAAAAAACTCTAAAAAATAAAAAAACATTAGAAACCCTTAAAATCGCTAAAAATCCTAAAAACATGAAAAATCCCTAAAATCCCTAAAAACATAAAATGCACTAAAACCATGAAAAACATTAAGAAAACCACAAAAAATAAAAATAACTATTATAACTAAAAACCTATAATACATTGATAACACTAACAACCTTAAAAATACCCTAAAACCCCTATAACCCTATTAAACCATTTAACCCCTAACAACCTTTAAAAACCCATAAAATGCCTATAAATATATGAAAAACTATAAATCCCCTTTAAAAACCTAAAAATATTTAACAAATATAAAACACCTTACAAAAAAAACTCAAAAAACCCTAAAAACCAAAAAAACCAAAAAAACCCTAAAAGTCCTAAAAAACACTAAAACCCCTCAAAATATTTTAAAACCCAAAAACCCAAAAAAATCCTAAAAAAACATAAAAACACTTAAAAACATAAAAAAACCCTTAAACCCATGAAAAAACCAATGAAACCTTAAAAACCCAAAACACATAACCCCCCCAAACCCTAATACAATTTAAAACCCTAAAAACCTGTAAAAACACTAAAAACAGTAAAAACCTAAAAACCTAAAAACCCTAAAATTTATAAAATCCATGAATATCCACAAAAACACTAAACATCCTTTAAAACCATACGAAATAAAAAATTTCTACAAAACCTAAAAAACCATAAAAAACTCAAAAAAACCCTGAGAACCCAAAATCCCAAGAAAACCCTAAAAACCCAAAAAAACATCTAAACCCATTAAAATCCATAAAATCCTAAAACCAAAAAATTACAAAAAATATCTAAAAAACCCTAAAAACATAAAACCCCTAAAAATTATGAAAAAAACTAAGAAAACTATAAAACCCTAAAAACATTAAACCCCTAAAAATCCTAACAATTTTAAAAACCTTAAAAACACTATAAACCCTTTAAAGCCCAAAAAAATAAATGAAAACCCTAATAAACAATAAAAAACCGAAAAAACCATAAGAATACCTAAAAATGTAATAAACCCCAAAATCATTTAGATTACCTTAAAATACTAAAACACTTAGAACCCCTTAAAATATAAAAAATTCTAAAAGCTGTAAAAAACCCCTAAAAGGCCATAAAAACCACAAAAACATTAAAACCCCCTAAAACCCCTAAAAACAGTAAAAATATAAAAACCATTATACCAATAAAAATTAAAAATAACTCTAAAACCCATAAAACCCTTAAAACCATAAACCCATAAATACATTAAAAACTCTAAAAACAAATAAAACCTTAAAAAAACTAAAAAAATATAATAACCATTTACACACGATAAAACGATAAATAACTAAAAAAACCACAAAAACCCTAAAAACAAAAAACCCTAAAAACAGAAAGAGACCCTAAAAATATAAAAAACACATTAAAACTCAAAAATATACTTATAAACCCTAAAACCATTGAAATCCTAGATATCCAAAAAATATACTTAAAAAAATAAAAACCCTAAACCCTTGGAAAACCCTAAAGAAACATTTTATATCTAAAAAACATAAAAACCCTAAAAACACAAAAAACCTTAAGACTTCTAAAAATCACTAAAAATGAAAAAAACCGTAAAATTAAAAAATCCCTATCCTAAAAACATAAAAAATTCTAAAAACATAAAAAACCAAAAAAAACCTTAAACACATAAAATCACTTAAATCCCTTGAAAATATGAAAACACTATAAATACTAAAAAAATTAAAACCCCTCAAAGATAATAGAAAACTATTAACCACTTGAAAAAAATAAAAACCATAAACCCAAAAAAATATAAAAATCCCATTAAAACTAAAAAAACCTTGTAAGTACACACAGTGATAAAAAAATAAAAATAAAATCATTCAATCATAAAAAACTCAAAACCCCCCTAAAATCCCCAAAAACCATGAAACCCCTAAAAACCAAAAAAACACTAATTACCCTCCAAATCCATAGAAATCATAAAACAAACTAAAACATCCTAAAAACCCATTAATATTCATAAAAACATTGAAAAACTCATTGAACACATTAAAAACCTATAAATAAATAAAACCCATAAAAACCTATGAAAAGAAAAAAACCATAAAAATTATAAAACCTTAAAACCATCTAAAATACCCTACACTCCTTAAAATAAATAAAATCTATAAAAATCCTAAAAAACCCCAAAGGATCCGTAAAAATGAAAAACTACTAAAAACCCTAAAAATTCTTAATAATACCATAAAATTTTAAAATAATTAAATAGCATAAAAAACCTAAATAGACTAAAAACCTTAAAAGATCAAAAAATCCCATCAAAACCACAAAACCCCATAAAATACGAAAATACCATGAAACCGATAAAACCTCTAAAACCCACGAAAAACACTAAAACCCCTTGAAACATGTGAAAATAATAAACTCTAAAAATCATTAAATCCCATTAAAAATACATAAAACCCACAAAACCCCAAATAACCACAAAACCCTAAAAACCCTAAACACCCCTAAAAACCCCTCAAAATCCCTAAACACTTAAAAACTATTAAAACCTAAAAAATCCATGAAAATAGAAAGAAAAGTAAAAAACCAAAAAAAAAACATAAAAACCCTTAGAAAAGCATAAAAAACTAAAAAGAATTAAAACCCTTGATAAACTAAAGAATGATAAAAACTAAAATTAAATTAAAAAGACTCTAAAAACAGAAAAACCCATAAAACCCCTAAAACATAAAAAACTATAAAACCCAAAAAATAATAAAAAATAACAAAAAATTTAAAATTACTTTAAACCACTAAGGATGGTAAAAACTATAAAAAACATTAAAAACCCTAAAAAACTAAAAAAAACTAAAACGCCTGAAAACCCATAATATAAATTAAAACCCAAATCAATTCGTCAAAATCCAAAAATACAAAAAACCCCTTCAAAAAATAAAAAATACCTAAAAATTGATAAAAATGTAAAAACACAAAAAAACACTATAAAACTGTAAGATAGATTGAAAATAAATAAACTCTTAAAAAGCCAAAAAATCCTAAAAAATGGAAAAATCCTTAAAACCCAAAAAACCCCTAAAACATTTAAACCCTCTAAATCCTTATAAATCATAAAACCAGAAAAATCCTAAAATCCCTAAAATATGTAAAACACGTAAAAACCTAAAAAATCATAAAAACCCATAAAAAACCTAAAAAACCTGACATCATTTAAAACACGTAAAAACATAAAAATTCCAAAAACCCTAAAACACTAAAGGCTCCAAAAACATGAAACCCTCTTAGAAACCAAAAAAATTATAAAAACATAAAAATCATAAAAACCCATAAACCCCTAAAAATCACTAAAGCATCTAAAAACCCATTAAACACATAAAACTTTTAAATAACTCTATGAAACCAGCAAACCCATAAAAAATAAAAAATCCCCAAATACCCAAAAATAAATAGAAATCCTAAAACTCTAAAAACCCCTTAAAACCCATCAAGATATCTAAAAACTATAAAAACACATAAAAATTGTAAAAAAACCATCAAAATACCTAAAAATGTAATAACCCCAAAAATCAAAATCCCCAAGAAAACCATTAAAAGACAAAAAAAACTTAAAAACACTAAAAACAAAAAAATGATGTATATCATAAAAAACAAAAAAAAATATAAAAATTAACAAAATCCCTAAAAACCCAAAAAATCATAAAAATTCTAAAAAACAGTAAAAATCCATAAAAACATAAAAATCCCTAAAAACTCTAGAGACCCCTAAAAAACATAAAGGCAAAAAAACATAAAACCACTAAAAATATAAAAACTCTAAAAATCCTATAAGACCCTAAAAACCATAAAAAATCATAAAAACCAAAAATACCCTTAAAACCTAAAAACCCTAAATACACATAAAAACCAAAAACCCAATAATAAATCTAAAAACACTTTAAATACATAAAAATGATAAAAAAACCTAAGAACCATTAAGGACTAAAAAATCCTCTAAAACACAAAAAAATAAAAAAGCCCAATAAGCCTACCAAATCCCTAAAAACATTAAAACCCATCCAAATCCCTATAACTCGTAAAAATAAAAAAACCTCAAAATTTGTAAAAATCCCTAAAACAAAAAAAATCTTAAATTTTCTAAAAACCCTAAGGAAAACCTAAAAAACCTAAAATCAATTCATTACATTAAAAGAATAAATAATTCTGAAATCACTAAAAACAATAAATGACCCAGAAATACCTAAAACCCTAAAAACCATAAAAATCCCTTAAAAAATTATAAACCATAAAACACTTAAAACCCGCAAAAAAATGACGAAAAACCACTGAAAGCTCTAAAACAACATAAAATTCAATTTTTTTTAATAAATATATAATAACCATCAAAACCCTAAAAAAATTTTAAACCATTAAAACCCAAATAAACTATAAAAACCCTTAAAACCCTAAAAACACAAAAAATCCTCAGAAACCGTAAAATCACTAAAAAACATAAAAATACTAAAACCATAAATATCCCTAAAAACATAAAATCCATAAAAATCCTACAAACCCCTCTAAAACCCTTAAAAATATAAAAACAATTAAAACCCTAAAAAACATAAAAATTATAAAAACATAAAAATGATAAAAACACTAAAAAATTTAAAAACCCCTAAACACCATAAAACCCCTAAAAGAAATTAAAAACCTAAAATCTCTCTAAAAACCAAAAATCCACTAAAAAATATTGAAAACAAATAAACCCCTAAATGGTTTAAAAACTCTATAAATCATTAAAACCCTAAAGAACTAAAAATACCCAAAAAACTAAAAAAAATAAAAACCCTAAAACCCATAATAACCATAAAACCCTAAAATCCCTAAATCCCTAAAAGACATAAATATACTAAAATTCCATAAAAATATCTAGAAAAATAAAAATAAATAAACACCTAAAAAATCATATAAAAACCTTAAAAACCTAAAAACAATTAAAACCCCTAATAAAACAAAAAAATCTAAAAACCTTAAAATAACCATTAAAACCCTAAAAATACTAAAAAGCATAAATCATAAAAAGAAGAAAAAATCATAAAATGTTAAGAACCCTTATATCCCTAAAAAATCCCAATAAATATATTAGATACAAAAAAATTATAACCCTTAAAACCTAAAAATTGCAAAAAGGCTAAAAAATACCCAAGAGTCCCTAAAACCCAATAAAACCAATAAAACATGTAAAACCCCTTAAAACCCTAAAAACCGATCACACCTATAAAAACAACTAAAAACATCAAAAATCTATTAAACCCCAAAAATGTAAAAAACTCAAAAAAACCATAAAACCAGTAAAAAACCCTAAAAATCCCAAAAATCATAAAAAATGTAAAAACCATAAAACCATAAAAACCATAAAACCCTAAAACCCATCAAAACACATAAAAATACAAAAAACCAAAAACAAAATCCCTAAATACCTAAAATCCCTAAAACGTAAAGCCCCATAAAACCCAAAAAATCTCTATGAATACCATAAAAACATAAAAACATAAAAACACTTAAACCCCTGAAAAATTATAAAACCCCAGTAAAACCCCATAAGACCCAGAAACCCTTAAAATCCCAAATACCCCTAAAAACCTTAAAAGGCCAAAAACATATAAAATACTAAAAACCCACCAAAAAAATTAAAAACTCCATTTAAACCACAAATAATATTAAAAATTCTAAAAAACCTTAAAACCCAACCAAACTCAAAAATACGATAAAAACAAAAAAAATCCCAAAAAATCCAAAACAAATCCCTCAAAAACTTTAAAATATCTAGAGCCCCTCAAAATCCCTAAAACACTAAAAAACAATAAAATTAGTGAAAACTCTCTAAAATTCACTTAATAAATAAAAAAAACTAAACACCCCGAAAACCCCTTGGAAAAACATAAAATTAAAAAAACACTTAGACCCTTAAAAACATTAAAACAAAAAAAATCCAAAAAACCGTAAATACCCAAATAACCCATAAAAATGTCAAAATCCATAAAAACCATAAAAATGTAGAAATCCAAAAAGGCCCTAATAATCACTAAAAATGTAAAAACCCCGAAACAACTTGAAAACCCCAAAAAAACTGAAAAATTAAAATTAGTATAAACCAGTAGAACCTTAAAAACTCTAAAAACCCTAAAACCAATAGAAACTATAAAAAACCTAAAAACCCATAAAAATATGAAAAGACACTATAAATCTAAATAAAATTGAAACCCATAAAAATGTTAAAAATCTACAAAAAACCAAAAACCCCTAAAACACAAAAAATCAATTAAGGACAAAAATACAAAAAATACAAAAAAACCTTAAAATCCATCAAAATCTCTAAAAACACTAAAAACCATAAAAATCCAAAAATTCCCTATAAATCCCTAAAAACCTAAAAAAACCCTAATAAACCCTATGAATACATTAATAACATTAAAAAACATGATGACCCAATATACAAAAAAATCATAAAAACTATAAAAACTATAAAAATCCATAAAACCCCTAAATCCGTAAAAATCCTTAAAAATCTATAAAATCCATAAAAAATTAAAAAAACCATAAAAACCATGAAAAATCCTATGAAAACCATTAAAACCTAAAAATAGTTAAAAAACCAAAAATCCTAAAAACCCTAAAAATAATAAAAATACCCTAAGAACTTATAACCCCTAATATCTGTAAAAAACCATAAAAACTGTAAAAATCCATAAAAATATATAAAAATCCTAAAACCCACCCAAAACTGAAAAACCCCTTTAATCCCCTAAAAATGATAAAAGCTCCAAAAAATCTCCGAAAACATAAAAAATTCAATAACAGAACCCTAAAACCCAAAAAATAACCATAAAAACCCTAAAACCCCAAAAAATCACAAAACACCCTTTAAAGCAATAAAATTCCTTTAAAATCCCTAAAAATACATAAAATGTAAAAAACCCGAAAAACCCTGAAAACCCCAAAGAAAACCAGAAAACCCTGAAAAATATTAAATCCTCTAAGAAACTAAGAAATACTAAAAAACCTAAAAACCTAAAAACCCTAAAAACACTCGTAATCACCAAAAACCCCAAAACCCCATAGAAATCATAAAAAACCCAAAAATCCCAAAAATTAAAAAAAACCATAAAAACCGAAAACCCTTATGAAAACCTTGAAACCTAAAACATTAAGAACCATAAAAAAACTACTAACACAGAAACCCTTATAAACCCTAAAAACCATAAAATTCCATCAAAATCCCTAAAAATCCTATTAACCATAAAAATCATAAAAAATACCTAAAATAAAAAAAAACATAATAACCGCTAAAAACCCTAAAATCCCCTATCAAATCCATAAAAACCTAAAAAACTAAAAATCCTAAAAACCCTTAAAAACCCAAAAAACACTAAAAATCCTAGAATCACTAAAAAACCATAAACCCTAATACTCTCTAAAAACCATGAACCCTCATATACCTCGAAAAAAACATAATACCCTAAAACATTGATAAAATATCAACCCCTTTGATCTCCTAAAAACATTATAAAATATTAAAAACCTTAAAAACTATTAAAACTCAAAAAACACTTAATACCCGTAAAAACCCAAAAATACCATATAACACTAAAAACACTAAAATCCATCAAACCCACTTCAAAAAATACAAAATACAAAATTCCATAATAATACATAAAAACATAAAAACCCAAAAAACCCTAATAAATCCTTAAAAACCTAAAAATGATTAAAACCCCAAAAAGCTAAATAACACTGAAAACCATAAAAAGCTAAAAAAACCATGAAAACGCATAAAAACCTAAAAAACCAAATACCCCATAAAAACAATAAAAACCGACTAATGAATCTGAAAACCATTTAAAACCCTAAAATTTTTAAGAAAACACTAAAAACCATAACAACCAAAAAAACACAAAAAATAGTAGAAACCCCAAAAACCCATAAAACACCAAAAAAATCGAAATACCATAAAAACACTTAAATTAACTAAAATTACCAAAAAATAATTAAAGAGATAAAAGCACTAAAACAATTGAAAACATAAAGAATACCATAAAAACATTAATCAATTAAAACCACTAAGAAACCTAAAAAACACTAAAAATCTAAATCAACCATAAAATCCCTAAAAACCATAAAAATTTATTAAAACCATAAAAATACCTAAAATCCCTTATAAAACATAAAAAAACATAAAACCCCCTTAAAATTTTTAAAAATATAAAAATTCCTAAAATCCCCTATGAGAACCTTAAAAACCTAAAAAAGCTAAAAATATTAAAAAATCCTAAAAACCCTAAAAACCCTAAAACCCCATAATACATTAAAAACCTTAAAAAATATAACATCCAAAAACCCCAAAACCCCCTTAAAACCAATAAAAACTAAAATAACCCTTTATACCAATAAAATGTTTAAAAAATCTAAAAAATCATAAAGCCCATAAAAAATCAAAAACCATAAAAACCAAAAAATACCCTAAAACCTCTAAAAACCCTCAAAATCCCTAAAAACCATAAAAATGACAAATATAAAATAATCCCTAAAAATATAAAAAAGTAAAACCCCCCTTAAAACATTTAAGCACCCTATGAAAAACATTAAAACCAAAAAACACATAAACCCCCTAAAAAGGTAAAAAATAATAAATACTATAAAACCCCCAAAATCTCTAAAACACTAAAAAATGACAACAATCCTAGAAAATACCTAAAACATAAAAATTTAGAAAACTCAAAAGACTCATGAAAACACCATAGAAAACCATAAAAACCCAAAAAAACTTAAAACCCTAAAAAAATAAAAAAAATAATACCCCTAAAAACCCTAAAAGACACTAAAAACCCTAAAAATCATAAAACCCCTAGATATCTTAAAAACCATAAAACCCCATAAGACCCTAATACTAATAAAAACTATTACATCCCATTAAACCCCATTAAATGTTAAAAAACTTAACAATACCTTAAAATAAATCAAAAACAAAAAACACCCATAAAACCATAAAAAATGAGAAACCCTAAAAATCATTATAAACCCTAAAAACCCATAACATTCCTAAAAAATCCCAATATATGTAAAAAACACTAAATCCCAATAAACCACAAATAAAATTATTACGGCCAAAAACGAATTAAGACCCCAAAAAACCTTAAAACCTATAAGAACCTAAAAAACTGGGAAAAAAAATCCTAAAACCCCTTAAAAATCTAAAACCTAACAAATCCCTAAAAACCCTAAAACAACAAAAAAACTAAAATTCCCAATAAAAACATAAAAACATAATATATCCTAAAACCCTTAAGAAAAAATTAAAACCCTAAAACACTAAAAAACATTAAAATACATAAAAACCCAGAAAACCAGAAAACCCATAAAAAACCTAAAAACAATAAAACCACTAAAAACATAAAAACCATAAAATCCATAAAATTCATAAAACTGATTAAAAAACTATCAGAACTATAGACTTCTTAAAATCCTTCAAACTCTAAAAACCATAAAAACCCTAAAACCCTAAAAACCCAAAAGACCCTAAACCCCCTAAAACACTAAAACCCCATAAAATCCCTATAAACTAAAAACCCATAAAATTACTAAAAATACTAAGAAACACATAAAAAACTAAAAACACTTAAAATGCCCAAAAACCAATAAATGATAAAAACCAAAAACCAAAACATAAATACCATAAAATCCTCAAAACACATAAAACCCTAAAGACCAAAAAATACTAAAAATTCCCAAAAATCCCTAAAAAATTAAAAACACTAAAAACCCTAAAAATACCTAAGAAAACCTTAAAACCTAAATATTATTAAAAACCCTAAAATGCGTAAAAAAATTAAAATCCCAAAACACCCAAACATGTTTTTAAAACCCCTAAATCCCCCTAAAAACTATA
The DNA here is from genome assembly GCA_963277665.1 of Viscum album. Lineage (NCBI taxonomy): Eukaryota > Viridiplantae > Streptophyta > Magnoliopsida > Santalales > Viscaceae > Viscum > Viscum album. Next base: position 1,961,745,873 of record OY728127.1, read on the forward strand.
AATCCTCGAGAAACCAAAAAAACCAAAAAAACCGTAAAACCCCTAAAAACTAGCTAAAATAGTAAAAACCCTTTAAACCCCTAAAAATGATAAAAAATTATTCAATGAATTTAAATCCATAAATACATTAGAAAATCCTAAAAACCTAAAAACAAAATATAAATTCTAAAAACCCAAAAAACCCCTAAAATAAAAATTATTAAAATCCCAAAAAACCATAAAAATACTAAAACCCCCAAAATAACCCTAGTACATAAAAACCCTAAACCCTAAAAACCCTATTAAATTGTTAAAAACCTAAGTAAAGTTAAACCCCTAAAAACCTAAAAATGATAAAATCCCTAAAAATACCAAAACCCCCCTAAAACTATAAAATCCCCAAAAAACCAAAAAACCCCTAAAACCCTAAAACAACTGAAAAAATCTAAAAACAATTAAACCCCTGAAGACATTAAAAACTATAAATAAACAAAAAACCCAAAAAAGTCCATCAATATTCAAATAACCCTAAAACCCATTTAAAATCTTATAAATCCCTTAAAATCCCTAAAAACATAAAAACCCCCAAAACCCCCCGAAAACACCTTAAATTCCTTTAAAACCTAAAGACTCATAAAATTCAAAAAAAAACAATTAAACCATAAACCCCAAAAAATAATAAAAACACATTAAAATTAAAATAAACTAAATACCCTGAAAACTGATTCAAAAACCTTAATACCCAAAAAAATGCTTAAAACCCCTAAAAAATAAAAAATTATAAAAACCATCAAACCCTAAAAACCCCTAAAAAACTCAGAATCTATAAAACCACTAAAAACAAATCAAAACAAAAAAATCCATAAAAATCCATTAAAACAAAATATACCCTATAAACACTAAAAACCATAAGAAAATTGTAAAAACATAAAATCAATTAAAAACCGTAAAAATTCTAAAAATATTCTAAAAACCCTAAAAAACTAAACAAAAATAAAACTACCTAAAACCCATAAAATTCAAAAAAAACCCCTAAATATATTAAATACACAGAAAGCCCATAAGACCCTAAAAACCAATAAATACTTTAAAAACCAATTGAACCCCAAAAAAATGTCAAAAAACTCTATGAATCCCTAAAACCAAGAAAAATAAAAAAACACAACCCCCCTCAAAAAACCCTAAAATCCCTAAAGTACCATAAACTCCTAAAAATCCCTAATATCGATAAATATACTAAAAAAACATAAATAATTCCTAAAAATAAAAAATTACTATAAACCCTAAAAACACCTAAGAAAACATTAAAAACATTCAAATAATTAAATCCCCTAAAAACCTAAATAGACTAAAAACAGTAAAACCCCATAAAGATCTTAAGCCTTCTAAAATATTAAAATACCCTAAAACCCATAAAACCTATAAAAACCCAAAAAAGACAATAAAATCCCTATAAACCCCTAGAAATGATAAAAAAATATTAAAATCATTAAAACCCCTAAAAACTAAAAAAACCCTTGAAAACCAAAATAACCAAAAAACTCTAAATACCCCTAAAACCCTCAAAATCCGTAAAACCTTTAAAAACTATAAAAAAATTTAAAATACATAAAAACCCCAATAAATATAAAAACCCTATAAAATCATAAAACCCCTAAGAAAACCTTAAAACCCTTAAAAAAATTATAACCTCTTAAAACATAAAAAATTCAAAAAACCATAATAACCTTAAAAAGAACCTAAAAACAACTAAATCCCATGAAACCCATAAGAACATTAAAAGAAAAAATACCCAAAAAAATAATAAAAACTAATAAAAAAATCTAAACTTCCATAAACCACTAAATATGTTAAAACTATAAAAAACCTTAAAAACACTAAAAACCCAGAAAAACCTAAATCCTTCGAAAACTCATATTAACACTAAAAACCCAAAAGAAACCCCTAAAAATCCATCAAAACCATTAAATTAATCAAAATACATAAAAATCGATAAAAATGTAAAAATACATAAAACCCTGAAAAACAATAAGAAATATTAAAAACCAAAAAAATTAAAACCCCTTAAAACCCTAAAAAAATGGAAAAACCCCTAAAACCCCGTAAAACCCCCTAAAATCCCTAAAACCCCCTAAAAACATTAAAACCCTCAAAATAACTAAAACCCCCAAAACCTGTAAATATCCTAAAATATCTAAAAATACCTAAAACCTAAAATTCAATAAAAACCATGAAACCCCATAAGAAAACCTCAAAAACCTAAAAACACATAATATTCTTAAAATCCTCAAAATTATAAAAACACTAAAAACACTATAGAACCATAAAACCTTAAGAACCCCTTAGAAACCATAAAACGCCAAAAAACTATAAAAAACATTAAAACACATAAAACCCCTAAAAATCAATAAAAATTATAAAAACCCATTAAAAACCTAATGTTTTTAAAAAACACTGTGATACCATTAAATCCCTAAAAACAAAAAACAACCACAAATATAAAAAAAACAATAGAAATCCTAAAACCCTAAAACCCTTAGAAAACATCAATATATCTAAAAACCATAAAACCGATAAATAACCTAAAAAATCCTTAGAAATCCATCAAAAACCCTAAAAATGGAATAACTTTAAAACCCTAAAAAACCCAAGAAAAACTATAAAAACCGAAAAACACTTAGAACCACAAAAAACATAAAAATTATGAAAATCCTAAACTCCCCAAAACCCTAAAATTCCTCAAAAATCCTAAAAACCATAAATCCCGTAAAAATCCTAACCCCCCCCCCCTAAAATCCCAAAATATATAAAATACCCTAAAAACTCTAGAAAACCATAAGAAAAACCTAAAAACCATAAAAAATGTAAAACACCTAAAAATATAAAAAATCTAAAAACGCTATAAGACCCTAGAAAGCATAAATACCCTAAAAAACATTGAAATCCCTTAACACCCAAAAAACCAAAAATGTGGTAAAACTCTAAAAACACATTAAACACATATATATGTTTTAAAAAATCCTAAAAACAAAAAAACCCTTAAAAACTCAAAATACCACTAAAAAACAAAAATTCCTAAAAAGCCTACAAAATCCCTAAAAACATTAAAACCCTTCAAAATCCCAATAACCCTAAAAAATAATAAAAACCCGCAAAAAATATATAAAGATTCCTTTAAAAATAAATAATTCTAAAAACCATGAAAACCCCTAAGAACACCTTTAAATCCTAAAATAAATTGAAACACTTAAAAAAATAAAAAATAATAAAATCGTAAAAACCCTAAAAGACAGTAAACGCTCTAAATCCCCAAAAACCATAAAAATCCCTAAAAATATTAAAAAACCTAGAATCCCAAAAACCCCCCAAAAACTACTCAAAACACTAAAACACCATATAAATATAAAAATGTTAAAAACGAATAAAAAAATTCAAAACCCTAAAAAATATTAATCATTAAAACCCCCAAAAAACATAAAAACCCTAAAAATAAAAAAAATCATCAGAAACCCTAGAACCCCTAAAAACCATAAAAATACTAAATACCATAAATATCTCTATAAACATAAAAAAACAGAAAACATTGAGACATCGTATGAAAAACTTAAAAATATAAAAACAACTAAACCCATTAAAAACCTAAAAATCATAAAAATCGTAAAAAATCTTAAATACCCCTAAAACACTAAAAACCATAAAACCCCAAAAAATCATTAAAAACCTAAACTATCAATTAAAACCAAAAACAAATAAAAACTATAATAAATAATTAAACCCTTAAAATAGTTTAAAAAATCTAAAATTCGTTAAAACTCTAAAAAAACCCCAAATAAATGAAAAAAACAATAAAATTACTAAAATTCTTAAAAACCCTAAAACCCAAAAAATCACAAAATCCCCTAAAAACCAAAAACATCCTAAAAACCCTTAATATCTCTATAAATAGAAGAATTCCTACACCCCCGAAAAATCCTATGAAAACCTTAAAAATCAAAAATCAATTAAAACCCCTAAACACCTAAAATATTCAAATAACCTTAAAATATCCGTTAAAACCATAATAATCTTAACCACCATTAAAAACTTAAAAATAATTAAAAATACATAAAAATGTAGGAACCCCTAAAACACTGAAAAAATTCGATGAATATATTAGAAACAGAAAAACACATATAAACCCTAAAACATAAAAAATTATAAAAAGATAAAAAATACACAAAAGACCCTAAAAACCCATAAATACCATAAAAACCATAAAAAATGTAAAACAATTTAAGACCCTTAAAACCGATAACACCAATAAAACCAGTAAAACCTCTAAAAGTCCATTAAAACCTAAAAAATATTAAAAACTAAAAAACCTTAAAACCCATAAAAACACACAAAAACCCTAAAAAGCAAAACACCCATAAAAAAGTAAAAACTGTAAAAATCCTAAAACCTTAAAAATCCTTCACAACCCAAAAAAACATAAAATTCAAAAAAATAACTAAAAATCCCAAAAAAATGTAAAAACACTAAAATCCATGAAAACCCATAAGAAAACATTAACAAAATAAAGACACTTAACATCCATAAAAAACATAAAAATGCAAGAAACCCTAAAAACACTAAGACCCTAAAAACCCTAAAAACCCTAAAACCCTAAAAACCCCTTAAAATATTAAAAAAATACTTAAATACCTAAAATCCCTAAAACACAAAGCCCCATAAAAACCCTAAAACACCAAAGAAAACCTTAAAAACATAAAAACACATAAACCCCCTAAAAATCACAAAAAACCTCTAAAACATTGTATGAATCCAAACGTCTTAAAATCTCAAATACCCCGAAAAACCTTAAAAACCCCAAAGCCAATAAAACACTAAAAAAATCTAAAATCCATTTAAAACACTAAAAACATTAAAAACTCTAAAAACACATAAATCCAGAAAAAAAACTAAAACACCAAGAAATCAATAAAACACTAAAATCTCTAATAAACCCTAAAAACTATAAATAACCTCAAAATCCCAAAAACACTAAAAACCCATAAAATTCTTGAAAAATACATAAATATCACTTAAAATAAAAATAAAAAATGAAAACCCCTAATAAAACATTAAAAACCAAAAAACACTTAGACCCCCTAAAATCATAAAAAATAAAAAAAAATCCAAAAAACCACAAAAAAAAAATCATAAATCCCTCAAAATCCCTAAAAACACTAAAAGTAGTAGAAAACCTAAAATTCCCTAAAATTCCCTAAAAATGTAAAAACCCTAAAACAATTTGAAAACCCCTAAGAAAACCTATAAAATGTAAAAATAGTTTAAACTAATACAAACCATAAAAACTCTAAAAACCATAAAAACCAAAAAAAACCTAAGTCCAATAAAAACCATAAAAATCCTAAAATCCCATAAAAATGAGAAAAGACACTGAAAACTCTAAAAACCATTTAAACCTCAATTTTTGTTAAAATCTCTATAAAAACCTTAAAACCAATAAAAACACAAAAAAATATGAAATTGAAAAAATAAAAAAACACCCTAAAACCCCTTAAATCCTTCAAAATCTCTAAAAAATATAAAAACCTTAAAAATTAACTATAAATCCCAAAAAAACATTAAAAACATGATAAACCCTTTGTAGAACTTAATAATATTAAAACACTTAAATCCCCAAAAAATCAAAAAAGTAATAAAAACCCTAAACTCCTAAAAACCATAAAATAAATTAAACCCCTAAATCCTCAAAAATACCTAAAATCACTAATAATTTAAAAAACCATTTAGCCAAGAAAAATACTAAGAAAACTATAAACACCTAAAACTATTTAAAATATCTAAAAACATAAAATAGTAAAAACCATAAAATTTTCTAAAATCCGTAAAACCCCTAACATCCGTAAAAACACCTAAAACATTAGAAATCAATAAAAACTCATAAGAGCCCTAAAACCCACTAATTAATTTAAAACCCATTTAAACCCCTAAAAAAGATAAAAACTCAAAAAATTATCAAAAACCCTGAAAACTCAAAAAAAAAACTCCCTAAAACTCCAAAACTAAAAATAAAACCCTAAACCAATCAAGAATATTTAAATAACCTTAATATCTAGACAAATACATTAAAATCCATAAAAATATATAAAAAATAAAAACCCCTAAAAATCGTAAAAACCCCAAAGAAAACCATTAAAACTGAAAATATCTTAAATCCCCTACAAACATAAGAAATACTAAAAACCGTAAAAACCCCAAAAAACTCTAAATAAACTCATAATCCCAAAAAACCCTAAAATTATATAGAAAATATAAAAAACCCCAAAAATCACAAAAATCATAAAAACCATAAAAAACCAATGAAAACTTTAAAAACATGAAAAATTAGAACCCCTAAAAACATAAAAAACACTAAAACCCCTTAGAAATCCCAAAAAACTATTAAAAACAATCAAAACAACTAAAAACCATAAAAATACTAAAAAATAAAAAAAATCACTAAAACATAAAAAACCATAATACCATGAAAACCATTAATAAAATCATAAAAACCTAAAATCATTCAAAACCGATAAAAAACAAAAAATACTAAAAACTCTAAAATCCATGAAAATACCATAAACCTTTAACCCCCTAAAAACCATAAAAGCCCAATATAAATTTTAAACCCCATAAAAACAATAAAAATGATGAAAATTCTCAAGAACTTTAATCCACTAAAGACAAAAAAAATATAAAAAACAATATAATCTATTAAAAGCATAAAAAACCATAAAAACCCAAAAAAAATAAAAGAAATCCTATAACAATAAAAAAAATCCATCGATATCCCTTAAACACTAAAAACTGTAAAAATACCAAATAATACCAAAATACATAAAAACACTAAAAACCATAAGAAAACCCTAAAAACCTGAAAACACATAAAACCCAAAAAAATATAAATAACACTAAAACCGTAAAAAAAATTTAAAAACCTAAAAACCCATAAAACCTTAAAAAAACTAATACCCCATAAAACCAACTAAATAATCCAAAAAACCATTAAAACCCTAAAAATGTTAAAAGAACATTAAAACCATTAAAACCTAAAAAACCCCTAAAAACACTCAAATCTAAAAAAATACCAAAAAATCCCTAAAAACATAAAAACCACTAAAAAACTTGAAAACACTAAGAAAACCATAAAAACCTTAATCACTTAAAACCACTATGTATCCTAAAAAACACTAAAAGCCTAAATAAACCATGAAACCCCTAAAACCCATAAAAATACTTTAAACACTCAAAATCCCTAAAATCCCTAACAAACCATAAAAAAATAAAATCCCATAAAATTACAAAAAACTTTAAAATCCAAAAAAACCCTAGGAGAACCTTAAAAACCTAAAAAAACTAAAAATTGTAAAAACCCCTAAAACCCTAAATACCCTAAAACCATAAAACCTTATAAAATTCTTTAAAAATCATTAAAAAATAAAACACCTAAAACCCCATAAAAACCATAAAACCAATAAAATATTTAAAAATCCTTTTTACCCATAAAAATGTTTAAAAACTCTAAAAAACCATAAAACCCTAAAAACTAAAAACCCTAAATTCCAAAAAATACCCTGAAAAACCTCAAAATCCCTAAAAACCTAAAAATTAATAAATATATTATAAACTCCCTAAATATAAAAAATCATAAAATCCACTAAAAAACCAAAAACACCCTAAGAAAAATGTTAAAACCTAAAAACACATAAAACCCTTTAAAATGTAAAAAATGATCAAAATCATAAGACCCCCAAAATCCCTAAAACACTCAAAAATGACAACCATCTTAGAAAATTCATAAAATAATAAAAACATATAAAACCCAAAAAACCAAGATAACACCTAAGAAAACCATAAATACCAAAAAAACACTTAAAACACCAAAAAAACTAAAAATGATAAAAACCCAAAAAATTATAAAAAACAGTAAAAATAATAAAAACCCGTAGATAGCATAAAAACAAAAAAAACCCAAAAAACACTGAAACTACTAAAAACTATAACAACCTTAAAATGTTAAAAAAGTTAAAAAACCTTAATACCCATAAAAAACATAAAAAAACAAAAAAAAAAACAAAAAACCCACATAAAACCATAAAAAACCAAAAAAACCCTCCAAATCCTTATAAACCCTATAAAGACATAAAAATCCCAAAAAATCCCATTATATGTAAAAACAAAAAAAACCTTGAATACTTCAATGAAAATCTTAAATACCAAAATCCCCATAAGACACCTAAAAACCAATAAAAGTATAAAACACTAAAAAACCCAATAAATCCATAAAACCCCCTAAAACCCAAAAACCCACGAAAATCCCTAAAACTCCTAAAAACAATAGAAATTCAAAAATACATATAAAACCCTAAAATCATAATTAAGCCTAAAAACCCTAAAAACCCTAAAAAAAACCTTAAATCCCTAAAAACACTTAAAACCCCAAAGCCCTAAAAATGTAAAAACCCTAAAGACCAAAAAAACACAAAAACCATTAAAATCATAAAAAATCCCTAAATGTACCTAAAAACTAAAAACCCCTAAAATTACATTAAATACTAAGAAAATATTAGAAACATAAAACCACTTAAAACACATAAAAACATATAAATGATAAAAACCATAAACTAACCTAAATACCCAAAAACCGTAAAAATACATAAAAACATAAAAAACTAAAAATCCCAAAAAATACCCAAAAAACATAAAAAATTAATAACACTACAAACCCTAAAAATGCCAATTAAAACATTAAAACCTAAAAATTATTAAAACCCATAAATTACATAAAAATCTAAAAACTCAAAAAACTCATAAAAAGTTCGTAAAACCCTAAAATCCCACTAAATCTCATAATGCCTCTAAAAACCATAAAGATACAAAAAATCTTTAAAAACCCTAAAACCCCGCTAAAAGAGTAAAAAAAAATTAACCCCTTAAATGGTTAAAAAACAATTCCATGACTTTAAATCCATAAATACTTTTAAAATCCTAAAAACCCAAAAAACCCGTTAATAGTCAGAATTAGTAAAATCACAAAAAAAACCAAAAAAATCCTAAAACCCCTGAAATATACCTACTATGTAAAAACCCAAGATCCCAAAAAACCTGAACAAAATGTTCAAAACCTAATAACACTTTAAATCCCTAAAAACCCTAAAAAATTCTAAAATCCCTAAAAAGACCTAAAACCCCCTAAAAACTATAAAATCCACAAAAATTCAATAACACTCCTTAAAAACCCTAAAAACCTAAAAACAAATATAAATAATAAAAAAATTTAATCCCCTAAATACCTTAAAAACTATAAAATTCCTAAACACCCAAAAAACCCCTCAATATTTCAATAACCCTAAAAACCATTTATAATCCTAAGAAGCCATAAAAATTCTAAAACAAATAAACCAAAAAACAATGAAAATCCATAAAAAAGTTATAAACCTTAAATTGATTAAAATATATAAAATCCTAAAATGCTAAAAACCTTAAAAACCCTAAAAAATCAAAATCCCAAAAAAGAAAAAAAAAACAATAAAACCCTAAAAAATACTAAAAAACCATTAAAACATAAAATACAGTAAAACCCTTAAAATCAACATGAAAACCTTAAAAACCATAAAACACTTAAAATCCCTAAAGATTGAAGAATTTTAAAAACACTAGAACTCTAAAACCCCTAAACTGCTCGAAATTCATAAGAACTCTAAGAACCATTCAACACCAAAAAAATCCCTAAGAATCCATTAAAATGTAAAATACCCTAAAAACTTTAAAAACCATAAGAAGACCGTAAAAACATAAAATCACATCAAACAAATTAAAATACTAAAAAACACTAAAAAACATAAAAAAACAAAAATAGACACCAAAACCCCTAAAACCCATAAAACTCCTAAAAACCTTAAGAACCCTAAAAACCCATAAAACCTTAAAACCACTAAATACTCTAAAACCACTTTGAAACCCTAAAAATGTTAAAAAAATCTATGAATCATTAAAACCACGAAAAACACACAAAAAAACCTAAAACCCCACAAAACCCCACAAAACCCCTAAAATACCAACAAACCCCTCAAAATCCCAAAAATCCATAAAAATTGTAAAAAATCCCAAAGAATCCCTAAAAACGAGAAAGTGCTAAAACCCCTAAAAACACCAAAGAAAAACATTAAATCCTAATAATAATTAAATCCCCTAAAATCCTAAATAAAATAAAAACCTATAAAACCATAAAATATCCTAAAACCACCTAGAAGCCGAAAACCCACTAAAATTTTATAATACCATAGAACACATAAAACCTCTAAAAACTAACTAAAAACTATAAAACCCCTCTAAACCCATGAAAATGATAAAAAAAATCTAAAAATCATCAAAATCTATAAAAAATGAAAAAAAATCCTTAAAAACCAAAATAACCACAAATCCATAAGAACACAAAACACCACTAAAAACTCTCAAAATCTCTGAAACCCTTAAAAACTAATATAACCTAAAAATCCATACAAATACCAAGAAATTTAAAACCCACAAAAAACTTGAAAACCCCAAAGAAACCCATAAAAATATAAAATAAATTAAAAACCCTAACAACCTAAAAATTGTTAAAAACTTTAATAACCTTAAAAGGACCCAAAAAACCACAAAAAACAAAACAATCCCTAAAAAATATAAAAAATAATAGAGCCAAAAAAATCTAAAAAACTAATAAAAAATATAAAATTCTTTTAAACCACTACAGATGTTAAAAACAATAAAAAACATTAAATCCAAAAAATACCTAAAAAAACATAACCCACCAAAACACCATAATAACACTAAAAACCGAACCCCCCACTCAAAATCCCCAATATCCCTTAAAATATTAAAAAATACCAAAAAATCAAAAAAAATGTAAAAACACTGAAAAAATAAGAAATATTAAAAACCAAAAATCTTTTAAAACCCCAAAAACTAAGGAAAAATGGGAAAAACCATAAAACGCCGGAAAAATCCTAAAAACCCTAAAAAATTTAAAAGCCTCAAAATCCCTAAAACCCCTAAAAACAATAAAAATCCTACAAGCCATAAAAATCTCTAAAACCTAAAATTCAATAAAAACCATGAAAATCCATAAGAAAACCTCAAAAACATGTCAACACTTAAAACCCAAAAAACCAAATAACTCTAAAAACCTTAAAACACAAAAAGATCATAAAACATTGAAAACCCCATAGAAACCATAAAACTCCTAAAACCTTAAAAAACATAAAACCCCCAAAAAACCCTAAAAATCACTAAAAAATCTAAAATACCATTAAACTCTTAATTTTTTTTAAAAAATCAATGAAACCATAAAAAATCCTAAATACCCAAAAAACAACATAAATCCTAAAGACCTAAAACCCCTTAAAACCCGTCAATATATATAAAACCCGTAAAAATTCCAAAAACACCTAAAAATATAAAAAAAATTACATTTAAAAGTAATGACCCTAAAACCATGAAAAACACAAGAAAACCCATAAAAACACTTTATACCCCTAAAAAACCTAAAAATTATGTAAATCCTAGAAAACCCAAAAAACCCTAAAATTATTCAACATCCCTTAAAACCGTAAAAATCAAAAAAAACTCTAAAATTCCCTAAAAACATTAAAAACCATAAAGACACTATAAACCCCTAATAAAAACATAAAAAACTAAAAAAAACATAAATCCCCTAAAAATATAAAACGCTAAAAACCCTATAAGAACCTAAAAACCATAAAAACTCTTAAAAACAAAAAATACACTTAAAACCATTAAAAACAAAAAAAATATCCACAAAAACCAAAAAACCCATTAAAAAATATAAATACATTTTAAACACATAAAAATGTGAAAAAATCATAATAATTTTAAAACCATTAAAAATTTAAAAAATCACTAAAAAAAAATCAGAATATCCTTCCAAATGGCTAAAAACACCAAAACCCATCAAAAATACAAATAACAAAAAAAAAATAACAAAAAACTTTAGAATATCTAAAAATACATAAAAATTTAAATTATCATAAATAAAACCTAAATAAACCTAAGAAAACCTTTAACACCTAAAATCAATTATAACCCTTAAAAACATAAAAAATTATAAAATATATAAAATACCTTAAAGGACCTAAACCCCTAAAAACAATAAAAATCCTTAAAAAAGTTAAAAACAATAAAACCCTGAAAACCTTGAAAACCCACTAAAAACATTAAAAACAACTTATAAGTCTAAAAACAATAAAAAACACTAAAAACCTTAAAACTCTAAAAACATATAAAACCCTAAAAACCCAAAACACCATGAAAACCCTAAAACCCATAAAATTATAAAAATCCCCAGAAATCTTAAAACCTCAAAAAATAATAAAAATCCAATAAACCATAAATATCCCTAAAAAAATTAAAACCCCAAAATACCCTGAGACCCCCAATGAAATCCTAAAAAATATAAAAACACTTAAACATATAAAAAACGAAAAGAATGATAAAAGCCCCCAAAAATTCCTAAATACCCAAAAAAACCCTAAAACCATGAAACCCCAAAAAACATTAAAAGCCTAAAATATCCATAAAAAACTTAAAACCAATAAAAACTCTAAAAACCATTAAACTCTTAAAAACATTTAAAAATTTAAAAATCTTTAAAAACAAAAAAAAAACAAAAAAAATCTAAACACTAATAAAGAACAATAAAACCCTTAGAAACACTAAAACCCTAAAATCCATAAATACTATAAAAAACTAAAAACCCCAAAAAGTCATAAATATCTCTATAAACATAAAAATACCTAAACCCCTAAAAATCATATAAAAACTATAAAAATATATAAAAAATTAAAACCCCTCTAAACCTAAAAATGTTAAAAACCTTAAAATTACCATTAATACCCTAAAAACCATAAAAACCATAAAACCCTAAAAAGAATTAAAAACCCCTAAACATGTAAGAACCCCTAAAACTGTAGAAAACCCATAAAAGGTATTATAAACCTAAAAATATTTATAACCACTAAAACCTAAAAAATGATAAAAGGCTAAAAAATACCCAAAAGACACAAAAAGACCCATAAAAATAAAAAAAAACCTTAAAACCTAATAACCGATAACACCCATAAAAACCATTAAAAACACTAAAAATCTATTAAACCCAAAAAAATGTTAAAAACTGAAAACAAAACCTTCAAATAATTAAAAACACAAAAAGCCATAAAAATAAAAAAACGTAAAAAAATTAAAAACCCTAGAACTTAAAAAACCCCTAACAACCCAAAAAACCATAAAATTCATAAAAAAGAAGTAAAAATCCCTAAAAATGTAAAAACAATAAAAATATTAAAAGCCCATAAGAAGACAATAACAACATAAAAACACTTAACATCCCTAAAAAACAAATAAACACTAAAACCCCTAAAAACATTAAATCCGTAAAAAACCCCTAAAAACCTCAAACCCCCTGACAATCCAAAAAAAAACCCTAAATCCCAAAAATCCCTAAAACATAAAGACCCATAAAAACCCTAAAATCCCTTAAGAAAAGGTTAAAAACATAAAAATAATTAAACCACCTAAAAATCACAAAAATCCCTAAAAACCCTATAAAACGCTGAACAACATAAAATCACTAATACCCCCTAATAACCATTAAAACCCTAAAAACCATACAACACTAAAAAACCACCAAAAAAATTCTAAAATCCATGTAAACAACTAAAAACATTAAAAACACTAAAAACCCATAAAACCCAAAAAACTCAAAAACCCACTATTACCCAAAAAAAATTATAAAACTGAAAAATCCATAAAAATTCCAAAAAACTATAGAAACCCTCAAAATCCCAAAAACACTAAAATTCAATAAATTTCTAGTAAAATAAAAAAAATCACTTAAAAAATAAATACACTAAAAACCTTGATAACCCCTAATAAAACCAAAAAAATATAAAAAACACTTAGACCCCCAAAAAGCATAAAAATGAAAAAAATTGAAAAAACCCTAAAAATCCAAAAAAACCCTAAAATCATCAAAATCCCTAAAAACCCTAAAAACCTTAGAAATCATAAAAGGCACTAATAATCCCAAAAAATGTAAAAACCACCAAAAAAACTTGAAGAATCCAATGAAAAAAAATGTAATTTTTTTTTGAATAAATAAAAACCTTAAAAAACTAATAACAATAAAAACCCTAAAAATGCAAAAAACCCTAAAACCAATAAAAACCATAAATAACATAAAAATCATTAAAAACCTATAAATCAACTAAATAATCTAAAAACCCTTTAAACCCAAAAAAGTGTTATAAATATCCAAAAAACCTTAAAACCCCAAAAAACTCAAAAAACCCCGCAAGGATAAAAATCTGAAAAACCAGGAAACCCCTAAAATCTCTCAAAATCTCTAAAAACACTAAAAACCATAAAAATTAAAAAAATCCATATAAATCCCTAAAAACGTAAAAAATCCCTGATAAACCCTATGAATTTATAAATAACATTAAAACACTTAAATACCAAAAAAATTAAAAAAAACTTAAAAATCATAAAACCTCTAAAACCAATTAAAATCCATAAAATCGCTAAATCCCAAAAAATCCTAAAAATTCCCTAAAATCTCTAAATAAAATTAAAACCTTAGAAACAATGAGAAATCATAATAAAACCATAAATTCCTTAAAATTGTTAAAACACCTAAAAACATAAAAACCAAAAAAACCATAAAAGACCCAAAAACCTTAAAAACCTAACATCCGAAAAACCACTTGAAACCTCAGAAAGATATAAAAACTCATAAAACCTATAAAACTCATGAAAAAACTGTAAAACCCCATTAAAAAAGTAAAAATGATAAAAACTACAAAAGATCTCAAAAAACCTAAAAACTCAAAAAAACCCTCATACCCCAAAACTAACCATAAAAACACTAGACCCATAAAAATCATAACATAACCATAAAATCCATAAAAATCCTTTAAAATCCATAAAATTCCATAAAAACATAAAAAAAAACCTAAAAACCCTGAAAACCCTGAAAAAAACTTAGAAACCAAAAAAATCATAAATCCACGGAAAAACATATGAAATACAAAAAACACTAAAAACATTCGTAAACCCAAAACACACTAAAACCCCATAGAAATCATAAAAACCCTCAAAAACCCCAAAAAATTTTAAAACCATAAAAACCCAAAATAACCTATGAAAACATTAAAAACCTAAACCATTAAAACCCCTAAAAAATTAAAAACACTAAAAACCCTTAGAAATCCTAAAAAACATAAAAACCCATCAAAATCCCACTAAAACCAAAAAACCAATATAAATAATAAAAACTACTTAAATAAAAAAACAAAAAAAACCCTTAAAACCCTAAAACCCCTATGAAAACCAAAAAAAACCAAAAAACACTAGAAATCCTAAAAAACCCAAAAATTAATAAAAACCCTAAAATACCTCCAAAAATCATAAACCCAAAAACCACCTAAAAACCATAAAACCCTACCATACCATAAAAAAAACATAAAAACCATAAAAACTCTAACAAAATATCAATACCTTTAATCCCGTAAAGATATTAAACAAATTTAAAAAATATTAAAACTATTAAAAACTTAAAAAACCCTAAAAGCCCAAAAAACCTAAAAAACACTAAAACACTAAAAAACACTAAAATCAATTAAAATCATTTGAAGTAAAAAAACTATCAAAATCCCAAAAATACCTAAAATCATAAAATCCTCAAAAATCCTAAGAAATATTTCAAAACTAAAAACACTAAAACCCCCAAAAAACATAAATATCACTAAAAACAGTAAAAAAATACAAAAAACCTAAAAACCCATAAAAACCTAAAAACCCATAAAAACCTTAAAAACCAAATAACATAAAAAAACCTCGAAAACTAAATAATGATTATAAAAACAATCTAAAACCCTAAAAATGTTAAAAGGACTTTAAAAACCATAAGAACACAAAAACTCAGAAAATAATAGAAACCTAAAAAAACAATAAAACCAAAAAACTCAAAAACACCTAAAACACTCAAATTAACTATAAATTCACAAAAAACCCCCAAAAATTACTAGTAACATTAAAAAAACTAAAAAACTTTAAAACATTAATAATACCATAAAAAATTAATCACTTAAAACCACTGAGAAGCCTAAAACACTAAAACCCTAAATGAGCTATATAAACCCTAAAAACCATAAAAAAATATTTAAAACCCTCAAAATTCCTAAAAATGTAAGAAACCATAAAAAACCTAAAAACCCTTTAAATCCCTAAAAATGTAAAAATCCCTAAAAACCCCTATAAGAACCTTAATAACTAAAAAATGATAAAAACTATAAAAAAGCCTAAATCCCTAAAAACCATAAAACCTCCTAAAAACATTAAAAACACTAAAAAATTTAAAACCCTCCTAAAACCACATAAAACCCCTAAAAAACTAGAAACAATAAAGACCTTTTATACCCATAAAAATGTTTAAAATCTCTAAAACACCATGAAACCCCTAAAGACTCAAAAACCCAAAATTCCCAAAAATACCTAAAAAACCCTAAAAACCCTCAAAATCCCTAAAAACCCAAAAGACAATTAATATAATAAAAAATTCCTAAAATTCCAAAAAATAAATACCCCTAAAACCCTAAAACAACATAAGAAAAATAATAAAACCTAAAAACACATAAACCCCCAAAAGATGTCAAAAACGATAAAAACCCTAAAACTCCTAAAATCACTAAAACACTAAAAAAGGAAAACATGCCATGAAAATACCTAATAAACTAGAAATATAGAAAACCAAAAAACCATGAAAACACCTAAGAAATCCATAAAAAACAAAAAACACTTAAAAAACCAAAAAAATAAAAATTATACATACCATAAAAGACCCTAAAACCCTAAAAATCATAAAAACCCCTAGATAGATTAAAAAACATAAAAACCAATAAAATTGAAAAACTACTAAAAAATATAACAAACCTTTAAACCCCATATAATGTTAAAAAAGTTAGAAAACCTTAAAAACCCTAAAAAAACCCTAAAATCTAAAAAACAGAAAAATCATAAAACCATAAAAAACTGAAAACCCTTCAAAATCCTTATAAACCCTAAAAACCAATAAAATTCCAAAAAATCTCAGTAAATGTAAACTGTAGAAAAAAAAAACCAAAGAAATCATTAAAGAACCAAATCCAATCTAGACCCCTAAAAACATAAAAAATTATAAAACCCTAAACAACATAAAAAAACATTAAAACCCCTAAAAACCCTAAAACCAACAAAACTCCCTAAAAACCATAAAAATAATAAATATCCTAAATATCCCTATAAAATCCTAAAAACATAATAAATCCAAAAACCATTAAAACCCTAAGAAACCCATAAAATCCTAAAAATAGTTAAAACCCATAAAATACCTAAAAACACAAAAAACCATAAAAAAAATTAAAAACCATAAAACCCCTATAAACATAAAAACCATAAAAATCCATAAAAACCCTAAAACCCACAAAAAAATCTAAAAGAACTGTAGAACCCTTAAAGACGTCAAAACTCTAAAAAACCCATAAAAACCCTTAAAACCCTAAAACTCATAAAGACCTTAAAAGCCTTAAAAACACTAAAAACCTTTAAAATCCAAAAAAAATCCCTAAAAAATCCCTATAAACTACATATTCCAAAAAACACTAAAAATTATAAGAAAACCATAAAAACCTAAAAAATAAAAAAATTCCTAAAAACATATAAATAATAAAAAATCATAAACCACCCTAAATACCCTAAAACCCTCAAAAAACCAGAAAACCATAAAAACAAAATAATCCTAAAAATATACCAAAAATCCCAAAAAATTATAAAACACTAGAAACACTTAAAATCCATAAGAAAAACTTAAAACCTAAAAATTATTGTAACCCTAAAATACCTAAAAACTCTAAAAACCCAAAAAACCATAAAATTTTGGACAAAACCCTAAATCCCCCTAAAATCAATAAATCCTCTAATAACCATAAAATCCCCAAAAACCCATAAAACCATAAAATTTTGGTCAAACCCCTAAATCCCCCTAAAATCAATAAAGCCTCTAAAAACCAAAAAATCCCCAAAAACCCAAAAAACCGCTAAAAACAAGAT
Source organism: Viscum album (assembly GCA_963277665.1). Taxonomy (NCBI): domain Eukaryota; kingdom Viridiplantae; phylum Streptophyta; class Magnoliopsida; order Santalales; family Viscaceae; genus Viscum; species Viscum album. Next base: position 1,961,764,026 of record OY728127.1, read on the forward strand.
AAAACACTAAAAAACCTTCAAACACCAAAAAATTTTAGAAAACTATTCAATAAATTTAAATCCATAATTACTTTTAAAAATCCAAGAAACCAAAAAACCAAAAAAATCATAAAAACCCTAAAACCCCCTAAAAATCCAAATGAGTAAAATCCTAAAAATCCATAAAAACCCTAAAAACCCTAAAATATCCCTAGTATGTAAAAACCCTAAAACCCCTAAGAAAACTTTTAAACTTAAAAACACTATATACCTCTAAAAACCTAAAAATGATAAAATCCCTAAAAGACCCAAAACCCCCTAAAAAGTATAAAATCCACAAAAACCCACAAAACCACTTAAAAACACTAAAACCCTAAAACAAATAATAACTCTAAAAACCTTTAAAACCCCAAATACATTAAAAACTCTAAAAAACCTAAACAACCAAGAAACACTCGACACTCAAATAACCCTAAAAACACTTTAAAATCATAAAAAATCCCTAAAAATACCTAAAAACATAAAACCCCCAAAAAAATGCAGAAAACCCCTAAAATACATAAAAACATAAAAAACATAAAATAAAAAAATGGTAAAAACTCTAAAACACCTAAAACACTAAAAATCACAAAAATCCATAAAAACCATAAAATATACAAAAAACATAAAATCCCATTAAAACATAAAATACCCTAAAAATAATAAAAATCAATAGAAGAAACTTAAAAACCGTAAAATGATAAAAAACCCTAAAAACTAAAAGAATTCTAAAAAAACACTAATTCCATAAACATCCCTAAAATACACAAAATCTATAAAAATTCTAAAAACCATTCAAAAAACAAAATATACCTAAAAACAATTAAAATGTAAAATACCCTAAAACCCATAAAAACTATAAGAAAACCATAAAAACATAAAAACATAAAAACACATAAATCCTGAAAAAATAATAAAAAACATTAAAAACCCTAAAAAACCAATACAGACACTAAAACCACTAAAAACCCCTAAAACCATAAAACCCTTAAAAACCTTAAAACCCATGAAAACACATAAACCCGAAAAACCCACTAAATACTCAAAAAACCCTTTGAACCACTATAAATTTTAAAAAACTCTATAAATCCTTAAAACATGAATAAAACACGTAAATACCCAAAAAACCCTAAAAATCGTCAAAACCCCTAAAAACCCTCAAACTTATAAAATCCTAATGAATACTTAAAAATAAGTAAAACAATAAAAAACCTTAAATTCTAAAAACCATAGAGAAAATTTTAAAAACATAAAATCACTTAAAATTCCAAAAAACCTAAAAAATGTAATACATCACTGAAACCCCTAAAAATCCTCAAAATCACGAAATACCAAAAAACCCACCAAAATCCTAAAAATTCCCAAAAATTCACTAAAATCCAAAAAAAACCATAAAACCATAGTAATATTTAAAATCTCATTAAAATATCTAAAAAAACATTAAAACAATAAAATCATTAAGAAACACTTAATAACCGTAAAAACCCTAATAAGCTCAAAAAACATTAAAACAAGAAAAACCCTTAAGATCCTAACAAACCAAAAACTCCATAAAACCATTTAAATCCCTACAAACAATAAAAAACAATTGAAAACCAACAAATCCCAATAAATCACTACAATCATAAATAACCCTAAAAACCATGAAAACCCCTATGAGAACCTTAAAAACCAAAAAATCCTTAAAAATCCTTAAAATCCTTTAAACCCCACAAAAGAGCAAAAAATTTTAAAAAGACTATGAAAACTATAAAAACCAAAAAAAATACAAAAACCCAAAAAACAAAAAATTCAGAAAACCCTAAAAATATTAAAAGGAACCTAAAACACCTAAAAACCATAAAAAACTTGAAAAACCTAAAAAAACAAAAAAAACCCAAAAAACCAATAAAACCCACTAAACACTCTGAACAAAAATTAAAACCATCAAACCATTAAAAAATCTAAAAAACCATAAAACCCTAAAAAACTAATTAATACCATAAAACCCAAAAAACAAAACAAAAAAACAAAACACCCTTAAATTTTACTAAACACCATAAAACACATAAAATCATAGTAGTCCCTAAAAATCCCTAAAAACATTAAAACCCCGAAAACCCAGAAATACCCTAAGAAAACCTTTAATCCATGAAAACATAAGACCCCTATCAAACTAAAAAAAAATACTAGAAACCTCTAAACACCACTAAAATGCTCAAAATCCCTAAAAACTATAAAAATCCAAAAGAATCTAAAAAAATCCCCAAAAATCCATAATGTGGTAAAAAACCCAAAATCTTCTAAAAATCTCTAATAAAACCTTATAAACCTAAAATCAATTAACACCACCAAAAACATAAAAAATGCTAAAAAGATAAAATGGTAAAACCCCAAAAAACCAAAAAATCCCTAAAATCCCTAAACCCCCCAAACTTTAATAAAAATGAAAACCCTCTAAAAACCATAAAAACACTAAAAAAACTAAAATCTCTAAAAAAACTTTTTACCCCTCAAAATGTTAAGAACCACAATAAACATTAAAACCCTATAAATTTAAAAAACCATAAAACCCCAAGAAAATAAAAATGAACACCAAAAATCCTAAAAAGACTAAAAATACTTTAAATACATTAAAACCATAAAAACCCCATAAAAATTATAAAAAATCCATAATAGCCTAAATACCCCTAAAAATCTTAAGAAAACATTAAAATCCAAAAAATACTTATAAACTAAAAAAACCTAAAAATGCAAAAAATCGTAAAATCCCTCAAAATCCATCAAACCCATTAAAATATGAAAACCTAAAAAAATCCCAAAAATTTTCTAGAAACATAAAAAACCGAAAAAACACCTAAAAACCCTTAAGAAGAAATTAATTTCCTAAAAACACATCAAAACCCTTAAAAATGAGAAACATTAAAACCCCTAAAAATATAAAATGACATTAAAACCCAAAAAACACTAAAAACCATTAAAATCCCAAACCCTAAACCATTAAAAACCACTAAAAACTCTAAAAACACTAAAAAACCTAAAAACCCCCTAAAAAAACAAAAAATCTGAAAACCTAAACAAATAAAAGAAGAAGAACCCTACAAACCCTAAAACCCGAAAAAATCCTAAAAACTCTAAAAACCCTAAGAACCATCCAAATCCTAAGAAACCCCAAAAATACCCAAAAACATAAAAACCATAGATCCCAAAAAACCCAAATAAAACAATAAAAAACTAAAAACTTTTAAAACTACTAAAATCCAATAAATGCTAAAATCCCTAAAAACCTATAACAACCTAAAAACAAAAACCCCTATAAATCCCTAACACCCTAAAACAAAGAAATACTAAAAAAACTAAAAATTCAAAAAAACCATGAAAACCTTAACAAAAACGTAAAAAACTACAAACGCATAAAACCCATGAAAAACATTAAAAATGATAAAACCCGTAAAACCCACTAAAAGACCCTAACACCCTAAAAAACCCTAAAAACAATAAAATATCCAAAAAAACCTTAACAAAAACTAAAAAGGAATAAAAACCTAAAAACCCAACTAAAATCTCTGAAAAGACATTAAACCCCTAAAAACGTTAAAAAATCTAAAAAATAATAAAACCAATAAAAACTCAAGAAAGCCCTAAAACCAAAAAACCATAAAATCCATAATAACCCTAAAACCCCTCAAAGCCCTCAAATCCCTCAAAACACCGAAAAACCCAAAAAAATCAATACAAATCCAAAAAAACACTAAAAATTCAAATAAAACATAAAAACACCAAAAAAATAGAAAACTCATAAGAATAAATTAAAAACCAAAAAACACATAAACCCCTAAACTTGAAAAACCCATAAGAACCCTAAAAACACTAAAAATAATCAAAAAACCCTTAAAACCCTAAAGTCAATATAAATCATCCAAACCTATAAAAATAAAAAAAAATCAAAAACACCAAAAAACTGTGAAAAACAGAATGAAAATCCTAAAAAACTAATAACACATAAAATAACTAAAATAATGAAAAACCCTAAAAACACTAAAACCCCTAAAATGTCCAAAAACCCATAAAATACATAAAACTCCTAAAAACCATTAAACCCCTTAAAACCCATAAACCCCGTAAAAACCAAAAAATACCCTTAAATATAACTTAATCCCTAAAAAGGTTTTAAAACACTAAAAAGACATAAAAAACATAAAAAATCTAAAACCCTAAAAACCCTAAACCCGTAAAAATACCTAAAATTTCTAAAAACTCATAAAAATCCTATAAAATCTTTAAACATCTTAAAAACTTAAAATCCCCTAAAAACAATAAAACCTAATGAAAACCATAAAAAACTAAAAATAGTTAAAAACCTAAATCCCAAAAAATGATAAAAAGACAAAAAACCCAAAAACCCATAAAAGACTGTGAAACCCCCCAAAAACCCCAATTTTTTTTTAAAACAAGAAAATCATAAAAAAATTCCAAAAAAACCACAAAAAACATAAAGCCTCTAAAACCCTAAGAAAACCATAAAAACCTACAAAATCATGAAATCCCTATAAATGAAAAAAAACGTTAAATCTCGTAAAATACTAAAGAGACTGTAAAGACCTAAAACCCCAGAAAACCAAAAAACCCATAAAAACCTTAAAAACCCATAAAACCCATTAAAAAGAATAACAACTCTAAAATTCCATTAACCCCCTCAAAAAGATAAAACATTAAAAATACTTGAAAACCTTATAAAACTATTAAAACCCCAAATCCCAATAAATCCATAAAACACCTAATATCCCAGAAAAACCTCAAAATCCCTAAAACACATAAAACATTAAAATTATTATAAGCATTAAAACCCCTGAAAACCTTGAAAAACACTAATAAATCCTTAAAAAGCCAATAACACATAAAAATCCAAAAAATCCTTTAAAAGGCTAAAAACCTAAAATACCGTAAAACACCTAAAAACCATAACATCTCTTAAAAATATTAAGAAACCATATGAATTCATAAAAATAACTAGACTCTCAAAAGCATTTAAACCCCTAAAAATTTTAAAAATAATTAAAAAATATTACCCATTAAACGTGAAAAAACCCAGAAATTCCCAAAAAACCAAAAAACCCCCAAAACACCTAAAACCAAAAAAATGTAAAACCTTTAAAAACAATAAATATCTTACAAATCCCTAAAAATAGAAAATAACATTAAAACAACAAAACCCTAAAAACCCATAGAAAACCTTTAAAACCTAAAAATAGTTTAAACTTCTAAAATTCCTAAAAAGTTTAAAACTCCTAAAAATCCTTAAAACCATAAACCCAAAAAACCCTGGAAAATCCATAAAAGACATAAAAATAGTAAAAACACAGTAAAATTATAAAAATGTAAAAACCCCTAAAACTATTAGAAAACCACAATAATACAATAAAAACCTAAAAACACATAAATCCACTAAAATAATAAGAAAATAACCCTAAAAACCTAAACCTTCCAAAAGACCATAAAACTCCTAAAATCCTTAAATGCCCTAAAACTCCATAAAAACCAAAAAACCACATAAATACTATAAAAACCATTTAAACTCCTAAAAAATTTAAAAACTCTAAAAACCCAAAAAAACTAATAAAAAAACAAACTGTAAAGACCCTAAAACCTATTAAAACACCTAAAAATCCAAAAAAATCATAAATACCCACAACAATTATAATAAATTCTTGAAATATAAAAAACTTAAAAAATAAAAAAAACCAAAAAATCCTTAGGAAAACATAAAAAACCAAAAAAAAACTAAAACCCCCTAAAAACCTAAAAAAGCTACCCCTACCACCAAACACCTAAAATACTATAAAACCCAAAAAACCCCTAAAAACTTTAAAAGTCCATATAATACCATAAAAACCATAAAACTAAGCAAAAAACTCAAAAAACATTTTTAACCCCTAAAAACGTTACAAACTCTAAAATAACATAAAAACCCTAAAAACTCAAAAGAAACATAATAACTCCAAAAACCCATAAATATCTAATACCCTAGAAAACCCTCAATGTCTCCAAAAATCATAAAAATAATAAAAATTCTAAAAATATATATATAAAATATAACCCTAAAAATACTAAAAAGCCTTAAGAAAATCTAAAAAACCTAAAAACACATAAAACCTCAAAAAAGTGCTAAAAACCCTAAAACCCACAAAAAACCCTAAAAACCATCAAAATAAAAAAAAATCCTAGAAAATACATACAAATCCCTAAAAATTTAAAAACCTAAAAAAACCCCAAAATTACTCGAAGAAAAACATATAAAATAAAAAAATAAAAAACTCCAAAAAATAAAAAAAAATCTAAACACCTGAAAACACAACCCTTAAAACACACAACACCCTAAACTCCCTAAAATCCCTAAAAAATAAAAAACAATAAAATCCATAAAATCCCATAAGTTCACTAAAAATGTAAAAATCATTAAAAACCCTAAAAATCCAAATGAAAACCTTGAAAATCTAAAATTATTTAAAACCCCTAAAACCAGAAAAAATGCTAAAAACCCAAAAACTTTGTAAAAAAATTATGAAACCCTAAAACCCCTATAACATTGAAATACCCTAAAACCCCCTAAAAACATTGAAACCCACTAAGATCTATAAAATTCCATTAAATTACTAAAAATTATAAAACAATCTCTAAAAAAAATAAAAAGAACTCTTAAAAACCCCAAAACACCCACAAAACCATAAAAACCCGTAAAAATATCAAAATACCTAAAAACACTTAAATTTCATAAAAATAAAAAAAAATAAAAAGAACTCCTAAAAACATAAAAAACATTCAAACCCCCTAAAAATACTTGGAAACCCTTAAATACCCATAAACACTTTAAATCACTAAAATACCTAATAAATTAATAAAAACCCTAAAAATCCCCAAAAACCTAAAAACCCTTAAAATACCTAAAACCACTAAAAATTCATAAAACCCAATGAAAATTATAAAAACCCATTTAAACCACCAAAACCATTAAAAACACTAAAAACCCTTTAAAATCCATATAAATAAAAACAAACTAAAAGATAATAAAAAATAAAATAACCCAAATAACCCATAAAACTCTCTAAATCCTTAAAAACACTAAATACTGTAAAAACCATCAAACCCCCGAGAAAAAACGCACGAAACCAAAAAATTAATAAAAACCTTTAAAATCCTTAAGATAGCCTTAAAAACATAAAAAACCACAAACCCATTAAAAACCTAATATGGGGAAAAATCACTAAAAAGACCCTAAAACCACCTAAAACTATACCAACACCAAAAATCATTAAAACCCCCTAAACCCTATAAAAACCTAAAAACCACTATGAACACTAAAAAATATTTAAACCCCAAAAAATTTAAAAACATTAAAAACCCCTAAAAACCTTTAAAAAATAAAATAACCTAATAACAAAAAAAATTATAAAACCCCAAAAAACCATAAAACCCATTAAAACTCAAATAAACCCTAAAATCCAATAAAACCCCATAAAATACATTAAAAATATACAGGTCCCTAAAAAATTTAAAAACACAAAAAACCTAAAAAACCTTAAAATCGAAAAAACATGAAAACACATAAAAATCCTTAGAACCCTCAAAATATCTAAAATAATAAAAAACATAAAATAATAAAAAATAAATAAAATCCTAGAAACATTAAAACCCCTAAAAACCATGAAAACCCTAATAAAAACTTAAAATCAAATACCAATTAAACCCCCTAAAGAACCTAAAAACACTAAAAACCATACAAACCCCTGAATTCCTAAAAACACTAAATCACTGGAAATCCCTAAATCCTCTAAAAACCATTAAAATCCTAAAATTCATAAAATAAATAAAAATGTAAAATACCCTATAAATACCAAATAAAACCATTCAAGTATAAAAAACATAAAACCCCTCAAAATATGAAAAATGATTAAAACCCAAAAAGACCCTAAATACCCTAAACCCCATAAAAACCATAAAACCCCTTAATACCTTAAAAATAATAAAACCATAAAACCCACTAAAAACTCTAAAAAACCTTTAAACCCTTTAAAAATTGAAAAACTATAAAAATAATTAAAACCACAAAAAAACTAAAAAAACACTAAATACACATAAAATCCTAAGAACATTATAATTTACTAGAATGTAAAAAACCCATAAAAAGTTAAAAAAACCTAATAAAACATTAAAATTCTTAAATGAAAGAAAACCCTTAAAAATATAAAAACTATAAAAACCATATAATACCCTAAAATACAAAAAAACCTCAAACCCATAAATTCACACAAAAACATTCAAAATCCTAAAACCCCTTAAAAATCCCAAAAGAATAGTAAAAATTATAAAACCCTTTAAACACCTAAAGCCCATAAATAACTCTAAAAAACCATAAAAACCCTAAAAACTAAAAAAATCATAAAAACCTAAAAAACACCATAAAAACCAAAAAACCCCTAAAACCCTAAAAAGAAATTTAAAAACCCTAAAAAAACTGAACAAAAAGGAAAACACTGAAAACCCATAAAAACCAAAAAACCCATAAATATATTAAAACCCTTGAAATCCCATAAGACCCTAAAAACCCAATAAATACTTTAAAAACCAATTGAACCCCAAAAAATGTAAAAAAACTCTATGAATCCCTAAAACCCAAGAAAAATAAAAAAACACAACCCCCCTAAAAAAACCCTAAAATCCTTAATGTAGGATAAACCCCTCAAAATCCCTAAAATCCATAAATATTCTAAATAACCTTAAATAATTCCTAAAAATAAAAAATTACTAAAAACCATAAAAACACATAAGAAAACATTAAAAAAATTCATATAATTAAATCCCCTAAAAACCTAAATAGACTAAAAACCCCAAAAACCCTAAAAGATCTTACGCTCCCTAAAATATTAAAATACCCTAAAACCAATAAAACCTATAAAAAACAAAAAAAATACTCTAATATCCTTTTAAACCCCTAGAAATGATAAAAAAATATTAAAATCATTAAAACCCCTAAAAACTAAAAAATCCCGTGAAAGCCAAAATAACCACAAAACCTTAAAAACCCTAAACACCCCTAACACCCTCAAAATCCCTAAAAACATTAAAAATTATAGAACCCTATAAAATCTATAAAAAATCCAATAAATATAAAAACCCTATAAAATCAGAAAACCCCTAAGAAAACCTTAAAACCCTTAAAAAAATTAAAACCTCTAAAAACCTTAAAAATGATAAAAACCATAATAACCTTAAGAAGAACCTAAAAACATCTAAAACCCATGAAACCCATAAGAACATTAATAAAAAAATACCCAAACAAATAATAAAAACTAATAATAAATCTAAACTTACATAAACCACTAAAGATATTAAAAACTATAAAAAACATTAAAAACACAAAAAACCCAGAAAAACCCAAATCATTCAAAAACCCATATTAACACTAAAAACCCAAAAGAAACCCCTCAAAATCCAAGAAAACCCTTAAATTAATAAAATACTAAAAATTGATAAAAATGTAAAAACCCCTAAAACCCTGAAAAACAATAAGAAATATTAAAAGCCAAAAAAATTAAAACCCCTTAAAAACCTAAAAAAATGGAAAAAAACCCTAAAACCCCGTAAAACCCCCTAAAATACATAAAACTCCATAAAAAATTAAAACCCTCAAATCACTAAAACCCAAAAAAACTGTAAATATCACAAAATATATAAAAATCCCTAAAACCTAAAATTCAATAAAAACCATGAAACCCCATAAGAAAACCTCGAAAACCTAAAAACACTTAAAATTCGTAAATTCCTCAAAATTCTAAAAACACTAAAAACACTAAAGGACCATAAAACCTTAAGAACCCATTAGAAACCCTAAAACTCCAAATAACTATAAAAACATAAAAACCCATAAAACCCCCTAAAAATCAATAAAAATTATAAAAACCCATTAAAAACCAAATGTTTTTAAAACCCTCTATGAAACCATTAAATCCCTAAAAAAACAAAAAATAACCACAAATATCAAAAAAACAAAAGAAATCCTAAAACCCTAAAACCCTTAGAAAACATCAAAATATCTAAAAACAATAAAACCCATAAAAATCCTAAAAAATACATAAAAATCCATAAAAAAAACCTAAAAATGGAATAACATTAAGACCCTAAAAAACCCAAGAAAAACAATAAAAACCAAAAAAAACCTTAGAACCACTAAAAACATAAAAATTATGAAAATCCTAAACTCTCAAAAACCGTAAAATTCCTCGAAAATCCTTAAAACCCTAAATCCCATAAAAATTCTAACCCCCCATAAAATCCGAAAAAACATAGAATACACTAAAAACTTTGGAAACCCATAAGAAAATCCTAAAACCAAAAAAACATAAAACACCTAAAAATATAAAATTTTTTAAAACCCTATAAGACCCTAGAAAGCATAAATACCCTCAAAAACATTAAAATCACTAAACACCCAAAAAAACAAAAAATGTAGTAAAAACTCTAAAAACACATTAAACACATATAAATGTTTTAAAAAAATACTAAAAACAAAAAAACCCCTTAAAAACTCAAAATACCACTAAAAAACCAAAAATATTAAAAAGCCTACAAAATCCCAATAACCCTAAAAAATAATAAAAACCGCAAAAAAGCTATAAAGATTCCTTTGAACATAAATAATTTTAAAAACCATGAAAACTCTTAAGAAAACCTTAAAATCATAAAATAAATTAAAACACTTAAAAACATAAAAAATTATAAAATCCCAAAAAACCCTAAAAGACCATAAACCCCCTAAATCCCCAAAACCATAAAAATACCTAAAAATATTAAAAAACCTAGAATCCCTAAACCCCCCCGAAAACTACTCAAAACAGTAAAACACCTTACAAATATACAAATTTTAAAAACCAATAAAAACATTCAAAACACTAAAAAATATTAATCCTTAAAACCCCCAAAAAATATAAAAACCCTAAAATCCAAAAAAGCCTCAGAAACCTTAGAACCCCTAAAAACCATAAAAATACTAAATACCATAAATATCTCTATAAACATAAAAAAACCCCAGAAAACCTTGAGGCATCATATGAAAACCTTAAAAATCTAAAAACAACTAAACCCCTAAAAAACCTAAAAATTAGAAAAATCATAAAAAATCCTAAATAACCCTAAAACACTAAAAACCATAAAACCCCAAAAAACATTAAAAACCTAAACTATAAATTAAAACCTGAAAAAACTAAAAACTATAATAAATAATTAAACCCTTAAAAGGGTTTAAAAAAATAAAATTCCTTAAAACTCTAAAAAATTAAAAAACCCCAAATAAATGAAAAAACAATAAAATTACTAAAATTCATAAAAACCCTAAAACCCTAAAAATCCAAAAATCCCCTAAAAACTAAAAACATCTTAAAACCCCACAATATCTCTATAAATATAAAAATTCCTAAACCCCAAGAAAATTCTATGAAAACATTAAACACCAAAAAAACAATCAAAACCCCTAAACACCTAAAATATGCAAATAGCCTTAAAATATCTTTTAAAACCACAGTAATCTAAACCACCAATAAAAACCTAAAAATAATTAAAAATACATAAAAACGTAAGAACCCATAAAACCATGAAAAATGTTGATGAATATAATAGAAACCGAAAAACACATATAAACCCTAAAACATTAAAAATTATAAATAGATAAAAAATACCCAAAATACCCTAAAACCCCACTAAAACCATAAAAACCATAAAAACTGTAAAACAATTTAAGACCCTTAAAACTGATAACACCAATAAAACAAGTAAAAAATCTAAAATTCCTTTAAAACCTAAAATATATTAAAAACTAAAAAAACCTTAAAACCCCTAAAAACACACAAAAAACCATAAAAACAAAAACATCCATAAAAAATTTAAAACTGTAAAAAACCTAAAACCTTAAAAATCCATCACAACCCAAAAAAACATAAAATTTAAAAAATTACTAAAAATCCCAAAAAATATAAAAACACTAAAAACAATGACAACCCTTATGAAAACATTAACAACATAAATACACTTAACATCCCTAAAAAAACATAAAAATACAAAAAACCCTAAAAACCCTAAGACCCTAAAAACCCTAAAAACCATAAAACACTAAAAACCCCTAAAAATAATTAAAAAAAAAATACTTAAATACCTAAAATCCCTAAAACATAAAGCCCCAGAAAACCCTAAAACCCCTAAGAAAACCTTAAAAACATAAAAACACATAAACCCCATAAAAATCACAAAAAAAAACCCCTACAACACTGTATGACTCCAAACGTCTTAAAATATTGAATACCCCTAAAAACCATAAAAACCCCAAAGCCCATAAAACACTAAAAAAATATAAAATCCATTTAAACCACTAAAACACTTAAATCGTGAAAAAAAACTAACACCCCAAGAAATAAATAAAATTCTAGAATCTCTAATAAACCCTAAAAACTATAGATAACCCCACGATCCCAAAAACACTAAAAACGCATAAATTTCTTGAAAAATACAAAAATATCACTTAAAAAATAAAAAAAAAATAAAAAAAATGAAAACCCCTAATAAAACATTAAAAACCAAAAACCACTTAGACCCCCTAAAAACATAAAAAATAAAAAAAATCCCAAAAACCATAATAATAAGAAAAAATCATAAATCCTTCGAAATCCCTAAAAACCCTAAAAGGGGTAGAAAACCTAAAATTCCCTAAAATTCACTAAATATGTAAAAACCCTAAAACAATTTGAAAACCCCTAAGAAAACCTATAAAATATAAAAATAGTTAAATCAAATCCAAATAATAAAAACTCTCAAAACCATAAAAAACCAAGAAATACCTAAAACCAATAAAAACCATTAAAATCCTAAAATCCCATAAAAACGAGAAAAGACACGGAAAACTCTAAAAACTTCTTAAACCTCAATTTTTTAAAAAAATCTCCATAAAAACCTTAAAACCTATAAAAAAAAAAAAATCTGGTATTGTAAAAATAAAAAAACACTGTAAACCCTTTAAATCCTTCAAAATCTCTAAAAACACTAAAAACCCTAAAAATCCAAAAAAATCCCTATAAATCCCAAAAAAACATTAAAAAAAACCTGATAAACCCTTTGTAGACATTAATAACAATAAAACACTTTAATCCCCAAAAAATCAAAAAAGTAATCAAAACCCTAAAACTCCGAAAAACTATAAAATAAATTAAACCCCTAAATCCTCAAAATTACCTAAAATCCCTAAAAAGATAAAAAAACCATGAAACCGTGAAATATCCTAAAAAACCATAAATACCTAAAACTATTTAAAATATCTAAAAACCTAAAAACAATAAAAACCATAAAATTTTATAAAATATGTAAAACCCCTAGCATCCTTAAAACACCGAAAACATTATAAATCAATAAAAACCCATAAAAACCTTAAAACGCACTAAATACTTTAAAACCCCTTTAAAGCCCTAAAAAAGAAAAAAATATCCAAATAGTATTAAAAACCCTAAAAACTAAAAAAACCCCTAAAAGTCCAAAACTAAAAATAAAACCCTAAACCCCTCAAAAATATTTAAATAACCTTAAAATCTATACAAATACTTTAAAATCCGTAAAAATCTATAAAAATTAAAAAACCCTAAAAATCGTAAAAACCCCAATGAAAACCATTAAAACCTACAAAAATCTTAAATCCCCTACAAACATAAGAAATAATAAAAACCCTAAAATCTCCTAAAAACCCTAAATAAACTCATAATCCCAAAAACCATAAAACTATATAGAAATCATAAAAAACCCCAAAAATCCCAAAAATCATAAAAACCATAAAAAACCCAATGAAAACTTTAAAAACATAAAAAATAGAACCCCTAAAAACATAAAAAACACTAAAACCCCTTAGAAATACCAAAAACTATAAAAGACAAACAAAACAACTAAAAACCATAAAAATAAAAAAAAATAAAAAAAATAACTAAAACATAAAAAACCCTAAAACCATGAAAACCACAAATAAAATCATAAAAACCTAAAAACATTCAAAACCCATAAAAAACAAAAATACTAAAAACTCTAAAATCCATGAAAATACCATAAACCCTAAACCCCCAAAAAACCATAAAACCCCAATATAAATTTTAAACACCATAAAAAAAATAAAAATGATGAAAATTCTCACGAGCTTTAATCCCATAAAGACAATAAAAAAGATAAAAAACAATATAAACTATTAAAAGCACAAAAAACCATAAAAAACCAAAAAATTAAAGAAACCCTATAACACTAAAAAATTAAAATCCCTCAAAATCCCTTAAAACACTAAAAAATGTAAAATTACCAAATAATACCTAAAAACATAAAAACACTAAAAACCCTAAGAAAACCATAAAAACCTGAAAACACTTAAAACCCAAAAAACATAAATAACACTAAAATTGTAAAAAAAGGTTAAAAACCTAAAAACCCATAAAACATTAAAAAACTAATACCCCATAAAAACCCACTAAATAATCCAAAAAATCATTAAAACCCTAAAAATGATAAAAGAACACTAAAACCATAAAAACCTAAAAAACCTAAAAAAAACCCTAAAACACTCAAATTTAAAAAAAATACCAAAAAATCCCTAAAAACATAAAAAACACTTAAAAACTTGAAAACACTAAGAAAACCATAAATGCATTAATCACTTAAAACAACTATGAATCCTAAAAAACACTAAAAGCCTAAATCAACCCTAAACCCCTAAAACCCATAAAAATACTGTAAACCTTCAAAATCCGTAAAATCCCTAACAAAACATAAAAAAATAAATTCCCATGAAATTATAAAAAACGTAAAAATCCAATAAAACCCTAGGAGAACCATAAAAACCTAAAAAATACTAAAAAATGTGAAAACCCCTAAAACCATAAAAACCCTAAAAACCATAAAAACCATAAAACCATATAAAACACTTTAAAAATACTTAAAAAATAAAACACATAAGACCCCATAAAAACCATAAAACCAATAAAATATTTGAAAACCATTTATACCCATAAAAATGTTTAAAACCTCTAAAAAACCGTAAAACCCCTAAAAAGTAAAAAACCCTTAAAAACCAAAAATCCCCTGAAAAACCTCAAAATCCCTAAAAACCTAAAAATTAATAAATATACTAAAAACTCCCTAAATATAAAAAATCTTAAAACCCACTGAAAAACCTAAAACGCCCTAAGAAAAATGTTAAAACCTAAAAACACATAAAACCCCTTAAAATGTAAAAAATTAAAAAAAATCATAAGACCCCCAAAATCCCTAAAACACTAAAAAATGACAACCATCTTAGAAAATTCTTAAAAGAATAAAAAAATATAAAACCCAAAAAACGAAGATAACACCTAATAAAACCATAAATACCAAAAAACACTTAAAACTCCAAAAAAACTAAAAATGATAAAAACCCAAAAAACTATAAAAAATATTAAAAATAATAAAAACCCCTAGATAGCCTAAAAACCAAAAAACCCAAAAAATCCTACAACTACTAAAAACTATAACAACCATAGAATGTTAAAAATTTTAAAAAACCTTAATGCCCCTAAAAACATAAAATAACAAAAAAAAACAAAAAACCCCATAAGACCATAAAAACCAAAAAAACCCTCCAAATCTTTATAAACCCTATAAAAAAAATAAATTCAGAAAAAAATCCAATTATATGTAGAAACCAAAAAAAACCTTGAAAAATTCAATGAAAACCTTAAAGACCAAAAACCCCATAAGATCCCTAAAAACCAATAAAATGATAAAACACTAAAAACCCCAAAAAATCCATTAAACCCCTAAAAACCCCAAAACCCACCAAAATCCCTAAAAACCCTAAAAACAATAAAAATACAAAAAATACATATAAAACCCTAAAATCATAATTAAGCCTAAAAACCCTAAAAATCATAAGAAAACCTTAAATCCATAAAAACACTTAAAACCCCAAAATCCCTATAAACGTAATAACCCTAAAGACCAAAAAAACATAAAAACTATAAAACGTCCAAAATCATAAAAAACCTAAAACTTATAAAATCATAAAATCCACAAAACCTGTAAAATAATTAAAACCCACTAAAAACTCTAAAATAAATTTATTCCCCTTAAAATACTTTAAAACTCTAGAAAACCATATAAAATCTAAAACCCTAGAAACCCTAATGACCCAAAAAACACAAAACCCATTAAAATAAAAAAAATCCCTAAATGTACCTAAAAACTAAAAACCCCTAAAATCACTTAAAATACTAAGAAAATATTAGAAACATAAAACCACTTAAAACACATAAAAACATATAAATGATAAAACCCGAAACCAACCTAAATACCCAAAATTGTAAAAATACCTAAAAACATAAAAAACTAAAAATCCAAAAAAATACCAGAAAATCCCAAAAAATTAAAAACACTGCAAACCCTAAAAATCCCAAATAAAATATTAAAACCTAAAAATTATTAAAAACCGTAAATTACTTAAAAAATCTAATAACTCAAAAAACTACTAAAAAGTTCATAAAACCCCTAAATACCACTAAATCTCATAAAGCCTCTAAAAACCATAAAAATCCGAAAAGTCCTAAAAACCCCTAAAACCCCGCTAAAACAGTAAAAAGATTATACCCTTAAATGGTTAAAAAACAATTCCATGACTTTAAATCCATAAATACTTTAAAAATCCTAAAAACCCAAAAAACCCCTAAATAGTCAGAATTAGTAAAATCCCAAAAAACTATAAAAATCCTAAAACCTCTGAAATATACTTATTATGTAAAAACCCTAGAGACCTAGAAACCTGAACAAAATGTTAAAAACCTAATAACACTTTAAATCCCTAAAAACCCTAAAAATGATAAAATCCCTAAAAACACCTGAAACCCCCTAAACACTATAAAATCCACAAAAAAAACAATAAGACTCCTTAAAAACCCTAAAAACCTAAAAACAAATAAAAATTATAAAAACATTTAAGCCCCTAAATACCTTAAAAACTATAAAATTCCAAAACACCCAAAAAAACCATCAATATTCCAATAACCCTAAAAACCATTTATAATCCTAAGAATCCATAAAAATTCTAAAAAACATAAACCAAAAAACACTGAAAAACCCTAAAAATAGTTATAAACCTTAAATTGTTTAAAATATATAAAATCCTAAAATGCTAAAAACCCTAAAAACCCTAAAATAATCAAAATCCCAAAAAAGAATAAAAACCATAAAACCCTAAAAAAAATCCTAAAAACCCATTAAAACATAAAATACAGTAAAACCATAAAAATCAACATGAAAACCTTAAAAAACATGAAACACATAAAATACCTAAATATTGAAAAATTTTAAAAACCCTAGAACCCTAAAACCCCTAAACTACTCGAAATACATAAGAACTCTAAGAACCATTCAAATATAACAAATCCCTATGAATCCATTAATATATAAAATACCCTAAAAACTAAAAAAACCATAAGAAGACCCTAAAAAAATAAAATCACATCAAACCAATAAAAATACTAAAAAACACTAAAAACTTACAAACAAAAATAGAAGAAAAAACCCCTAAACCCCATAAAACCCCTAAAAACCTTAAGAACCCTGAAAACCCATAATACCCTAAAAACCACTAAATACTCTAAAACCCCTTTGAAACCCTAAAATTGTTAAAAAAAACTCTATGAATCATTAAAACCACGAAAAACACAAAAAAACCTAAAAACCCCCCAAAACCCAAAAAACCCGTAAAATACAAAAAAAAACCCTCAAAATCCCAAAAATCCATAAAAATTGTAAAAAATTGCAAAGAATCCCTAAAAAACGAGAAACTGTTAAAACCCATAAAAACACCTAAGAAATACATAAAAACCTAAAAATAATTAAATCCATTAAAAACCTAAATAGACTAAAAACTCTAAAAACCAAAAAATATCCTAAAACACCCAAAAAGCTGAAAACCCACTAAAATATTATAATACTATAAAACACATAAAACCTCTAAAATCTAACTAAAAACTGTAAAACCCATCTAAACCCATGAAAATGATAAAAAATCTAAAAATCATCAAAATATATAAAAAATGCAAAAAATCCTTAAAACCCCAAATAACCACAAAACCATAAGAACACAAAACACCTATAAAAACTCTCAAAATCCTTAGGACCCCTAAAAATTAAAATAACCTAAAAATCCATACAAATACCAAGAAATTTAAAAGCCACAAAAAACCTGAAAACCCTAAAGAAACCCATAAAAATCTAAAATCAATTAAAAACCCTAACAACCTAAAAATGGATAAAAACCTTAATAACCTTAAAAAGTCCCAAAAAAACCACTAAAAATAAAAAAATACCTAAAAACATAAAAAACAATAAATCCCCAAAAATTTAAAAAACTAATAAAAATATAATTTTTTTAAACCACTACAGACGTTAAAAAAAATAAAAAACATTAAATCCCCTAAATAACTAAAAAAACATAACCCCCCAAAACACCATAATAACACTAAAAAGAGAACCCCCCTCAAGATCCGCAAAAATCCCTTAAAATATTAAATAATATCTAAAAATTGAAAAAAAATGTAAAAACACTGAAAAACAATACGAAATATTAAAAAGTAAAATACTTTTAAAACCCCAAAAAATACTGAAAAATGGGAAAACCCTAAAACGACCCAAAAAGCCTAAAAAGCCTAAAATTTTTAAAAGCCGCAAAATCCCTAAAAACCCTAAAAACAATTAAAATCCTAAAATCCATAAAAATCCCTAAAACCTAAAATTCAATAAAAACCATGAAAATCCATAAGAAACACTCAAAAACCTGTCAACACTTAAAACCAAAAAAAACCAAAAAACATTAAAAACCTTAAAACACAAAAAGATCCTAAAACATTGAAAACCCCATAGAAACCATAAAACTCATAAAAACCTTAAAAAACATAAAACCCCCTAAAAACCTAAAAAACACTAAAAATATAAAAGGCCATTAAACTCTTAATTTTTTAAAAAACTCTATGAAACCATAAAAAATCCTAAATACCAAAAAAAGACAACATAAATCCTAATGCCCTAAAACCCTGTAAAACCCATCAAAATATATAAAACCCATAAAAATTCCAAAAACACCTAAAAATATAAAAAAATACATTCAAATGTAATGACTGTAAAACCATGAAAAACACAAGAAAAACGATAAAAACACTTTCAACCACTAAAAACCCTAAAAATTATGTAAATCCTAGAAAACCCAAAAAACCCTAAAATTATTCAAAATCCCTTAAAACCATAAAAATCCAAAAAAACTCTAAAATTCCCTAAAAACATAAAAAACCATAAAGACTCTATAAAACCCTAATAAAAACATAAAAACATAAAAAAACACAAATACCCTAAAAATATAAAACGCTAAAAACCCTATAAGAACCTAAAAACCATAAAAACTCATAAAAACAAAAAATACCCTTAAACCATTAAAAACGCCTAAAAACAAAAAATACCCTTAAAACCATTAAAAACCAAAAAATATCCACAAAAACCAAAAAACCCAATAAAAATATAAAAATATTTTAAACACATAAAAATGTGAAAAAATCATAATAATTTTAAAACCATTAAAAAATTAAAAAACCACTAAAAGCACAAAAAATCCAAAAATCCTTCCAAATGGCTAAAAACACTAAAACCCATCAAAAATACATATAACCAAAAGAATAAGAAAAAACCTTCGAAGATCTAAAAATACCTAAAAATTTAAATTATCAAAAATAAAACCTAAATACCCATAAGAAAAGTTTTAACACATAAAATCAATTGTAACCCTTAAAAACATAAAAAATTATAATATCTCTAAAATACCTTAAAGGACCTAAACCCCTAAAAACAATAAAAATCCCTAAAAAAATTATAAACCATAAAACCCTGAAAACCTTGAAAACCCACTAAAAACATTAAAAACACCTTATAAATCTAAAAACAATAAAAAACTCTAGAAACCTTAAAACCCTAAAAACATATACAACCCTAAAACCCAAAACACCATAAAAACCCTAAAACCCCTAAAATCCAAAAAATCCACAGAAATCTTAAAACCCCTAAAAACAATAAAAATCCTATAAACCATAAATATCCCTAAAAATTTAAAAACCATAAATACACTGAGACCCCCAATGAAATCCTAAAAATCTAAAAACACTTAAACATATAAAAAAATAATAAAATAATAAAACCCCCAAAAAAGACCTAAATACCCCTAAAATCCCTAAAACCCAAAACCCCCAAAAAAACATTAAAAGCCTAAAATATCCATAAAAAGTTGAAAACCACTAAAAACTCTAAAAACTGCTAAACTCTTAAAACATTTAAAAATATACAAATCCTTAAAAACAAAAAAAAACTACAATACCAAAACACTAATAAAAAACAATAAAACCCTTAAAAACATTGAAACCATAAAATCCATAAAAAACATAAAAACCCAAAAACCCAAAAAAGTCATAAAAATATCTATAAACATAAAAGTACCTAAACCCCAAAAAATCATATAAAAACCGTAAAAACATATAAAAAATTAAAACCCCTATAAACCTAAAAAATGTTAAAAACCTTAAAATTACCTTTAATAACCTAAAAATAATAAAACCCATAAAACCCTAAAAAGAATTAAAAACCCATAAAAACGTAAGAACCCCTAAAACCATAGAAAACCCATAAAAGATATTAGAGACCTAAAAATATTTATAACCACTAAAACCTAAAAAATGATAAAAGGCTAAAAAATACCCAAAAGACACAAAAAGACCCATAAAAATTAAAAAAATTGTAAAACCTAATAACCGATAACACCCATAAAAACCACTAAAACACTAAAAATCTATTAAATCCAAAAAAAATGTTAAAAAATGAAAAAAAACCTTCAAACCCTTAAAAACACAAAAATCCATAAAAATCAAAAAAACATAAAAAAAATTAAAAACCCTAGAACCTAAAAAATCACTAAGAACCCAAAAAACCATAAAATTCATAAAAAAGAATTAAAAATCCTTAAAAATGTAAAAACAATAAAAATATTAAAAACCCATAAGAAAACCATAACAACCTAAAAACACTTAACATCCCTAAAAACAAAAAAAATGCTAAAACCCCTAAAAACCTTAAATCCCTAAAAAACCCTAAAAAATCTCACACCCCCTAACAATCCTAAAAAACCCTAAATCCCTAAAATACCTAAAACATAAAGACCCATAAAAACCCTCAAACTCCTTAAGAAAAGGTTAAAAACATAAGAATAATTAAACCACCTAAAAATCACAAAACTCCTAAAAACCCTATTAAACGCTGAACAACATAAAATCTCTAATACCCCTAATAACCTTTAAAACACTAAAACCATAAAACAATAAAAAACCACAAAGAAAATCTAAAATCCATGTAAACAACTAAAAAAATTAAAAACTCTAAAATCCCATAAAGCCCAAAAAACTCAAAACCCACTAAAACCCCCAAAAATCATAAAACTAAAAAATCCATAAAATTTCCAAAAAACTATAGAAACCCTCAAAATCCCAAAAACACTAAAATTAAATAAATTTCTAGAAAAATAAAAAATTCACTTAAAAAATAAATACATTAAAAAACTTGATAACCACTAAGAAAACCTAAAAATCTATAAAACACTTAGACCCCCAAAAAACATAAAAAAGAAAAAAAATATAAAAAATAATAAAAATACAAAAAAACCCATAAAATCATAAAAATCCCGAAAAACCCTAAAAAAACATAGTTACCATAAATGGCACCAATAATCCCAAAAATTGTAAAAACCCCAAAAACAACTTTAAAAATCCCAAGAAAAAAACATAAAAATAGTTTAAAAAAATTAAAACCTTAAAAACACTAAAAACAATAAAAACCCCAAAAATGAAAAAAAAACCCTAAAAACAATAAAAATCATAAATAACATTAAATTCCCTAAAAACCTATAAATCAACAAAATACTTTAAAAACCCGTTAAACCCCTAAAAGTGTTAAAAATATCCAAAAATCTTTAAAACCCCAAAAAACTCAAAAAAACCCATAAGGAATAAAATGCGAAAAACCCGGAAACCCCAAAAATCTCTCAAAATCTCTAAAAACACTAAAAACAATAAAAATAAGAAAATTCACTATAAATACATAAAAACATAAAAAATCCTGATAAACCCTATGATTTTCTTAATAACATTAAAATACATAAATCCCAAAAAAATGAAAAAAAACCTAAAAATCCTAAAACCTCTAAAACCCATAAAAATCCATAAAATCGCTAAATCCATAAAAATCCTAAAAAATCCTAAAAAATCCCTAAAATCTCAAAAAAAATAATACCTTAAAAACAATGAGAAATCCTAATAAAACCATAAATTCCTTAAAATTGTTAAAAAAAACCTAAAAACATAAAAACCAAAAAAACCCCTATAAGTCCCAAAAAACCTAAAAACATGACATCCGAAAAACCCCCTGAAACCTCAGAAAGCTATAAAAACTCATAAAACCCCTAAAACTCATGAAAAAACTGTAAAACCCAATTAAAAAAGTAAACATGTTAAAAACTAGAAAAGATCTCAAAAACCCTAAAAACTCAAAAAAAAACCCTAATACCCCAAAACAAACCATAAAAACACTAAACCCATCAAAATCACAAAATAACCTTAAAATCCATAAGAATCCTTTAAAATCCATAAAATTCCATAAAAATCCATAAAAAGTAAAAACAACCTAAAAACCCTGAAAACCCTGAAGAAGACCTTAGAAAACTAAAAAATCTTAAATCCACAAAAAAACCTAAAAATTACTAAAAACCCAAAAAATATTATACAACCCAGAAAACACTAAAACCCCATAGAAATCAAAAAAACCCTCAACAAATCCAAAAAAAATTATTAAAACCATAAAACCCTAAAAAACCTATGAAAACATTAAAAACCTAAACCATTAAAACCCCTAAAAAATTAAAAACACTAAAACCATTAGAAATTTTAAAAAGCATAAAAACCCATTAAAATCCCACTGAAACCTAAAAAACAAAATTAATAATAAAAACTACTAAAATAACTATAACAAAAAAACCCCTAAAAACCCTAAAACCCCTATGAAAACCATAAAAACCCAAAAACACTAAAAATACTCAAAAACCCAAACAATGATAAAAACCCTAAAATACCTCTAAAAATCATAACCCCCAAAACCACCTAAAAACCTTAAATCCCTACCATACCTTAATAAACCAATAAAAACCATAAAAACTCTCATAAAATAACAATCCCCTTAATCCCATAAAGATATTAACCAAATATAAAAAATATTAAAACTATTAAAAACTGAAAAAACCCTACAAGCCCAAAAAAAACCTAAAAAACACTAAAACACTAAAAAACACTAAAATCCCTTAAAATCATTTAAATTAAAAAAACTATCAAAATCCCAAAAAATACCTAAAATCATAAAAACATCAAAAACCCTAAGAAATATTTAAAAACTAAAAACACTTAAAACCCCCAAAAAACCTAAATAACACTAAAAACAGTAAACAATTTCCAAAATCCTAGAAACCCATAAAAACCTTAAAAACCCAAATACCACCAAAAAACCTCCAAAACCAAATAATTATTATAAAATCACTTTAAAACCCTAAAAATGATAAAAACACTCTAAAAACCATAAGAAAAAAAAACTTAGATAATTATAAAAACATAAAATCCCATAAAACAAAAAACACAAAAACCCCTAAAACAATCAAATTAACAATAAAATCACAAAAAACCCTAAAAAATACTAAGAACATAAAAAACACTAAAATCCTTGAAAACATTAATAATACCATAAAATAATTAATCACTTAAAACCACTAAGAAGCCTAAAAACACTAAAACCCTAAATCAACCATAAAAAAACTAAAAACCATAAACAAAACATTTAAAACCCACAAAATCCCTAAAAATGTAACAAATCATAAAAAACCTAAAAACCCTTCAAATCCCGAAAAATTAAAAAATCCCTAAAAACCCCTATAAGAACCTAAATAACTAAAAAATGCTAAAAACAATAAAAAAGCCTAAAAACTCTAAAAACCATAAAACCCCCTAAAACATTAAAAATGCTAAAAAGATTAAAAAACCCCTAAAACCCTATAAAACCCCTAAAAACACTAGAAATAATAAAAACCGTTTATAACCATAAAAATGATTAAAATCTCTAAAAAACCATAAAACCCTTCAACTCAAAAACCCAAAAGTCCCAAAAATACCTAGAAAACCCTAAAAACCCGAAAACCCCTAAAAACCCTAAAAACCCTAAAAACCCAAAAAATTAATATAACAAAAATACCTAAAATCCAAAAAAATAAAGACCCCAAAACCCTAAAACAACATAAGAAAAATAATAAAACCTAAAAACACATAAAACCCCTAAAAATGTAAAAAATGATAAAAACAATAAAACTCCCAAAATCACTAAAACACTAAAAAATGAAAACAGGCCATGAAAATACCTAAGACACTAGAAACATAGAAAACCAAAAAAACCATGAAAACACCTAAGAAATCCATAAAAAACAAAAAACTCTAAAAAAAGTAAAAAAATAAAAATTATACATACCATAAAAACCCTAAAAACCTAAAAAACATAAAAACCCCTAGATAGATTAAAAAACATAACAACCAATAAAACTCAAACACTACTAAAAATATAACAAACCATTAAAACCCATACAATTTTAAAAAAGTTAAAAAACCTTAAAAACCCTCAAAAAGAAAAAACCATAAAATCTAAAAAACAGGAAAATCATAAAACCATAAAAAACCTAAAACCCTTCAAAATCCTTATAAACCCTAAAAGCCCATAAAAATCCAAAAAATCACAATAAATGTAAAAACCAAAAAAACCCTAAAAAACACCAAAGAAAAAATTAAAGAACCAAATCCAATCTAGACCCCTAAAAACCTAAAAAATTATAAAACCCTAAACGACACAAAAAATCATAAAAACCCCTAAAAACCCTAAATCCAACAAAACTCCCTAAAAACCCTAAAAATAATAAATATCCTAAATATCCCTATAAAATCCTAAAAACATAATAAATCCAAAAACCATTAAAAACCCTAAGAAACCCATAAAATCCAAAAAATAGTTAAAAACCATAAAATACCTAAAAACACAAAAAACCTGAAAAACCATAAAAAAAAAATAAAAACCATAAAACCCCTATAAACATAAAAACCATAAAAACCCATAAAAACCCTAAAACCCACAAAAAACTCTAAAAGAACTATAGAACCGTTAAAGCCTTCAAAACTCTAAAAAGCCCATAAAAACCCTTAAAACCCTAAAACCCATAAAGACCTTAAAAGCCCTAAAAACACTAAAACCCTTTAAAATCCAAAAAAAATCCCTAAAAATCCTAAAAAACTACATACCCCAAAAAACACACAAAATTATAAGAAAACCATAAAAACCTCAAAAATCATAAAATTCCTAAAATAATATAAATGATAAAAAAACCCTAAACCACCCTAAATACCCTAAAACCCTCAAAATACCTAAAAACATAAAAATAAAATAATCCTAAAAATATACCAAAAATCCCAAAAAAATATAAAACACTACAAACACTTAAAATACATAAGAAAAAATTAAAACCTAAAATTTATTTTAACCCTAAAATACCTAAAAACACTAAAAACCCAAAAACCATAAAAGTTTGGTCAAACCCCTAAATCCCCCAAAAATCAATAATGCCTCTAAAAACCATAAAATCTCCAAAAACCCAAAAAACCGCTACAAACAAGATAAAACACTAAAAACCCTTCAAACACATAAAAATTTCAGAAAACTATTCAATTAATTTAAATCCATAAATACTTTTAAAAATCCAAAAAACCCAAAATCCAAAAATAATATAAAAACCCGAAAAACCCCTAAAAATCCATATGAGTAAAATCATAAAAAACCATAAAAATCCTAAAAACCCTGAAATATCCCTAGTATGTAAAAACTCTAAAACCCTAAATTCCGTAAGAAAATTTTAAAACCTAAAAATAATATATACCTCTAAAAACCTAAAAATTATAAAATCCCTAAAAGACCCAAAACCCCCTAAAAACAATAAAATCCACAAAAAAACCATAAAACCACTTAAAAAACTAAAACCCTAAAACAAATAACATCTCTAAAAACCATTAAAACCCAAAATACATTAAAACTTTAAAAAACCTAAACACCCAAGAAACAATCATCATTACAATAACCCTAAAAACACTTTAAAATCCTAAAAAATCCCTAAAAATACCTAAAAATCTAAAAACCCAAAAAATGCTGAAACCCCCTAAAAATACATAAAAACATAAAAAACATAAAATCAATAAAAGAAAAAAATTGATAAAAACCCTAAAACACCTAAAACAGTAAAAATCCCAAAAAACCAAAAAAACCATAAAACCTACAAAAATTTTAAAAACCCATTAAAATTAAAAATACCCTAAAAACAATAAAAATCTATAGAAGAAACTTTAATCCCATAAAATGATAAAAAACCCTAAAAACTAAAAAAATTCTAAAAAACACCAAATCCCTAAACATCCCTAAAATACAAAAAATCTATAAAAATTCTAAAAACTATTCAAAAACCAAAAAAACCTAAAAACAATTAAAATGTAAAATACCCAAAACCCATAAAACCTATAAGAAAACCATAAAAAAATAAAATCACCTAAAGCCTGTAAAAATACTAAAAAACACTAAAAACCCTAAAAAACCAAAACAGACACTAAAACCACTAAAAACCCCAAAAACCATAAAACCCTTGAAAAACTTCAAAACCTTGAAAACGCATAAACCCGAAAAAACCACTAAATACTCAAAAAAACCTTTGAACCATTATAAATTTAAAAAAACTCTTTAAATCTTTAAAACCATGAATAAAAAAATAAATACCCAAAAAACACAAGAAACCCTAAAAATCTTCAAAATCCAGAAAAACCCTCAAACTTATAAAATCCTAATGAATACATAAAAATACCTAAAACAATAAAAAACCTAAAATTCTGAAAACCCTAGTGAAAATTTTAAAAACCTAAAACCACTTAAAATCCCAAATTACCTAAAAAAATTTAATACATCGCTGAAACCCCTAAAAATCCTCAAAATCGCGAAAAACCATAAAAACCAACAAAAAATACTAAAAATTCCCACAAATTCACTAAAAAACCCCCCTAAAAACCTAGAAATATCTAAAAATTTATTAAAATATCTAAAAACACATTAAAACAATAAAATCATTAAGAAACACTTAATAACCTTAAAACCCCTAATAACCTCAAGAATCATTAAAACAAAAAACCCCTTAAGATCCTAACAAACAAAAAACTCCATAAAACCACTTAAATCCCTAAAAACAATAAAAAACGATGGAAAACCTATAATGCCCAAGAAATCCCAAAAATCATAAATAACCCTAAAAACCATGAAAACCCCTAAGAAATCCTAAAAATCAAAAAAATCGTTAAAACTCCTCAAAAGCCTCTAAACCCCACAAAATACCAAAAAATTTGAAAAACACTTTGAAAACTATAAAAACCAAAAAAGTACATAAACACAAAAAACCAAAAAATTCAAAAAACCCTAAAAATATAAAAAACAACCTAAACCCCATAAAAACCATAAAAACCTTGAAAAACATAAAAAACCACAAAAACCCCAAAAAAACCATAAAACCCACAAAACACTCTGAACAAAACATAAACCCATAAAACAACTAAAAAATATAAAAAACCATAAAACCCTAAAAAACTAATTTATACCATAAAACACAAAAAAAAAACAAAAAAACATAAACACCCTCAAATTTTACTAAACACCATAAAATGCATAAAATCCTAGTAATCCCTAAAAATCTCTAAAAAAATTGAAATCCTGAAAACCCAGAAATCCCATAAGAAAACCTTTAAACCCTGAAAACATAAGACCCATATCAAACTAAAAAAAATACTAGAAACCCCTAAACACCACTAAAACGCTCAAAATCCCTAAAAACTATAATAATCCAAGAGTCCGAATAAATCCCCAAAAATCCATAATGTGGTAAAAACCCAAAATCCACTAAAAAACTCTAATAATACCTTATAAACCTAAAATCAATTAACACCCCCAAAAACATAAAAAATTCTAAAAACATAAAATGCTAAAACCCCAAAAAACCAAAAAACCCCCTAAAATGCCTAAACCCCCCAATCTTTAACAAACACGAAAATCCTCTAAATACCCTAAAAACACTAAAAACAACTAAAATATATAAAAAAAATTTTACCCCTCAAAATGTTAAAAACCACAAAAAACATTAAAACCATATAAAGTTAAAAAAATTCATTAACCCCAAGAAAAACTAAATGAACTCCAAAAATCCTAAAAAACCAAAAATACTTAAAATACATTAAAACAATAAAAACCCATAAAATTATAAAAAATACATAATAGCCTAAATACCCCTAAAAACCTTAATAAAACATTAAAATCCTAAAAATACTTAAAAATTTAAAAAAACTAAAAATGCTAAAAACACTAAAATCCCCCAAAATCCCTAAAACCGATTAAAATATGAGAACCTAAAAAATTCCCAAATATTTTCTAAAAACATAAAAAACTATAAAACACCTAAAAACCCTTAATAAGAAATTAATTTCCTAAAAACACATCAAAAACCTTAAAATGAGAAACATTTAAACCCCTAAAGACCTAAAATGACATTAAAAAACACTAAAAACCATTAAAATCCCAAACCCATTAAACCCTTAGAAACCAATAAAAACTGTAAAAACACTAAAAAAACCTAACCCCACCCCCAAAAAAATAAAACAACTGAAAAACTAAAAAAAGAAGAAGAACCCTAGGAACCCTAAAACACGAAAAAAATCCTAAAAACTCTAAAAACCCTATGAACCATCCAAATCCTAAGAATCCCCAAAAATACCCAAAAACATAAAAACCATAAATCCCCAAAAACCCAAATAAAATAATAAAAAACTAAAAACTTTTAAAACTACTAAAATACAATAAATGCTAAAATCCCTAAAAACCTATAACAACCTAAAAACAAAAACCCCTCTAAATCCCTAACACCCTAAAACAAAGAAATACTAAAAATTACTATAAATACAAAAAAAAACCTTGAAACCCATAACTAAAACTTAAAAAACTACAAACACATAAAACACATGAAAAACATTAAAAATGATAAAAACCGTAAAAACCTCTAAAAGACCCTAACACCCTAAAAACCCGTAAAAACCATAAAATCTCCAAAAAAACCATAACAAACACTAAAAAGGAATAAAAACCTAAGAACCCAACTAAAATCTCTGAAAAGACATTAAACCCCTAAAAACATTAAAAAATCTAAAAAATAATAAAACCAATAAAAACTCAATAAAACCCTAAAACCCAAAAAACCATAAAATCCATAATAACCCTAAAAACCCTCAAAGCCCCAAAAGCCCTGAAAACACCGAAAAACCCAAAAAAATCAATAAAAATGCAAAAAAACACTAAAAATTTAAATAAAACATAAAAACACAAAAAACATTGACAACTCATAAGAATAAATTAAAAACCAAAAAGCACATAAACCCCTAAACCTGAAAAAACTATAAGAACCCAAAAAACGCTAAAAACAATAAAAAACCCCCTTAAAACCCTAATGTTAATAAAAATCATCCAAACCCATAAAAATAAAAAAATGAAAAAACCCGTAAAAACCTTGAAAAACAAAATGAAAATCCTAAAAAACTAAAAATACATAAAATAACTAAAATAATGAAAAACCCTAAAAATCGTAAAACCCCTAAAATATCTTAAAACCCCATAAAATACATAAAACTCCTAAAAACCATAAAACCCCTTAAAACCCATAAACCCCATAAAAACCACCAAAAAACCCTTAAATACATCTAAATCCCTAAAAAGGTTTTAAAATACTAAAAACACATAAAAACCATAAAAACTATAAAACCCTAAAAACGCTAAACCCCTAAAATTCCCTAAGATTCCTAAAAACTCATAAAAATCCTATAAAATCTTTAAACACCTTAAAAACATAAAATCCACTAAAAACAATAAAAACTAATGAAAACCATAAAAAACTAAAAACAGTTAAAAAACCTAAATCCCAAAAAATGATAAAAAGAAGAAAAACCCAAAAACCCATAAAAGACTGTAAAACCCCCCAAAAAACCAAAAAAAAATTAAAAAAACTTGAAAATCATAAAAAAATTCCAAAAAAACCACAAAAAACATTAAGCCTCTAAAACCTTAAAAACCCTAAGAATACCATAAAAACCTACAAAATCATAAAATCCCTATAAATTTAAAAAATGTTAAATCTTCTAAAATACTAAAAAGGATGTAAAGACCTAAAACGCCAAAAAACCAAAAAAACCCAAAACACCCTTAAAAACCCATAAAAACCCATAAAAACTACTAACAACTCTAAAATTCGATTAAACGCCTAAAAAATATAAAACATTAAAAATACCTAAAAACCCTATAAAAATATTAACACCCCATAGCCCAATAAATGCATAAAACACTAATATCCCAGAAACCCCCCAAAATCCCTAAAACACATAAAAAAACTAAAATTATTCTAAGAATTAAAACCCCTGAAAACCTTGAAACCCCCTAATAAATCCTTAAAAACCCAATAACACATAAAAAACCTAAAAATACTATAAAAGGCTAAAAACCTAAAATACCCTAAAACGCCTAAAAACCATATAAACTATTAAAAATCTTAAGAAACCATATGAATTCATAAAAATGACTAGACTCTCAAAAGAATTTAAACCCCTAAAAATGATAAAAATAATTAAAAAATATAACCCAATAAATGAAAAAAACCCAGAAATTCCCAAAAAACCCAAAAAACCCCAAAAACACCTAAAACCAAAAAAAATCCATAAAACCATTAAAACACATAAAAATCCTACAAATCCCTAAAAATACCTAATAACATAAAATCCCTAAAACCCTAAAAACCCCATTGAAAACCTTTAAATCCCAAAAATAGTTTAAACTTCTAAAAAACCTAAAATGTTTAAAACCCCTAAAAATCCAAAAAACCCTAAAACCCCAAAACCCTTGAAAATCCATAAAAGACATAAAAATACTAAAAACACAGAAAAATTTAAAAAATGTAAAAACCCCTAAAACTATTAAAAACCCACAATAAAACAATAAAAACCTAAAAACACATAAAACCATTAAAAGAATAAGAAAATAAAAACCCTAAAAACCTAAACCCCCCAAAAGTCCATAAAACTCCTAAAATCATTAAA
This sequence comes from Viscum album, assembly GCA_963277665.1. Taxonomy (NCBI): domain Eukaryota; kingdom Viridiplantae; phylum Streptophyta; class Magnoliopsida; order Santalales; family Viscaceae; genus Viscum; species Viscum album. The sequence continues at coordinate 1,961,795,438 of OY728127.1, forward strand.
ACCCATAAACCTCCATCAAAACCAAAAAAAACCACATAAATACTATAAAACCATTTAAACTCCTAAAAAATTTAAAAACTCTATAAACCCAAAAAAACTAATAAATAAAAAAACTGTAAAAACCCTAAAACCTATTAAAACACCTAAAAATCTATAAAAATCATAAAAACACATAACAATTATAATAAATTCTTGAAATAGAAAAAAAAATAAAAAATAAAAAAAACCAAAAAATCCTTAGGAAAACATCAAAAACCAAAAAAACAAAAACGCCCTAAAAACCTAAAAAAACTACTCCTACCCCCAAACCCCTAAAATACTATAAAACCCAAAAACCCACTAATAACTTTAAAAATCCATATAAGACAATAAAAACCATAAAACTGAGCTAAAAACTCAAATAACATTTTTAACCACTAAAAACGTTAAAAACTCTAACATATCATAAAACCCTAAAAACTCAAAAGAAACCTAATAACTCCAAAAAACCTATAAATCTCTAAAACCCCAGAAAACCCTCAATGTCTCCAAAAATCATAAAAATAATAGAAATTCTAAAAAATTTATATATAAAATATAACCATAAAAATACTATAAAGCCTTAAGAAAATATAAAAAACATAAAAAACACATTAAACCTCAAAAAAATGCTAAAAACCCTAAAACCCACAAAAAACCCTAAAACCATCAAAATCAACAAAATCCTTAAAAATACTAGAAAATACATACAAATCCCTAAAAATGTAAAAACCTAGAAAAAACCTGAAATTACTCGAAGAAAAACATAAAACCTAAAAAAAAGAAAAAACTCCAAAAAATAAAAAAAATATAAAAACCTGAAAACAAAACCCTTAAAACACATAACACCATAAACTCCCCAAAATCCCCAAAATCCATAAAAACAATAAAATCCATAAAATCCAATAAGTTCACTAAAAAAGTAAAAAGCATTAAAATCCCTGAACACCCCTATGAAAACCTTGAAAACCAAAATTTAATTAAAACCCCTTAAACCATAAAAAATGATAAAAACCATAAAACTTTGTAAAAAAATTGTGAAACCTTAATACCCCTTTAAACCATAAAAACCCCTATAACATTGAAATACCCTAAACCCTCCAAATTACATTGAAACTGACTAAAATCCATAAAAATCCCTTAAATTCCTAAAAGTTTTAAAACAATCTCTAAAATCCTTAAAAAGAACTCTTAAAAACCCCAAAAAACCATAAAAACCATTAAAAATCACATAATACCTAAATACTCTAAAATTCCATAAAAATCATTAAAAATACAAAAAAACTCCTAAAAAAATAAAAAACATTAAAACCCCCTAGAAATCCTTGGAAACCCTTAAATACCCATAAACACTTTAAATCACTAAAATACATAATAAAAGTAATAAAAACCCTAAAAATCCCAAAAACCCTAAAAACCTTTAAAATACCTAAAACCACTAAAAATACATAAAACCTAATGAAAATTATAAAAACCCATTTAAACCCCCCAAACAATTAAAAACACTAAAAACCATTTAAAATCCATATAAATAAAAACAAACCAAAAAATCATAAAAAATCAAATAACCGAAAAAATCCCATAAAACTCTCCAAACTCTAAATACTATAAAAATCATCAAACCCCTGGTAAAAAAAGAAAAACCCCAAAAATTTAATAAAAAACTTTAAAACCCTTAAAATCATTAAGATAACCTTAAAAACATAAAAAAACATAAACCCCTTAAAAAACCTATAATGGGGAAAAGCACTAAAAAGACCCTAAAACCCCCTAAAACTGTAACAACACCAAAAATCCTTAAAACCCCCTAAACCCTATAAAAACCTAAAAACCACTATGAACACTAAAAAACATTTAAACCCCAAAAAAATTAAAAACATTAAAACCCCCTAAAATCCTTTAAAAATAAAAAAACCTTAAAATAAAATAAATTATAAAACCCCTAAAATCCATAAAACCCATTAAAACTCAAATAAATCCTAAAATCTAATATAACCCCATAAAACCATTAAAAATATACAGGTCCCTATTAAAAATTAAAAACACAAAAAACCAGAAAAACCTTAAAATCTAAAAAACATTAAAACACATAAAAATCCTCAGAACCCTCAAAATATCTAAAAAAATAAAAAACATAAAAATCATAAAAAATCAATAAAATACTAAAAACCTTAAAATACCTAAAAACCATGAAAATCCCTAATAAAACATTAAAACCAAATACCACTTAAAACCCCTAAAGACCCGAAAAACACTAAAAATCATACAAACCCAAGAATTCCAAAAAACCCTAAATCCATTGAAATCCCTAAATCCTCTAAAAACAATTAAAATCCTAAAAATTCATAAAATAAATAAAAATATAAAACACCCTAAAAACACCAAATTAAACCATTCAAGTATAAAAAAACATAAATCCCATCAAAATATAAAAATAATTAAAACCCAAAAGACCCTAAATACCCTAAAACCCCATAAAGTTCATAAAACCCCTAAATACCATAAAAATAATAAAACCATAAAACCCACTAAAAACTCTAAAAAACCTTTAAACCCATTAAAAATTTAAAAACTATAAATATCAGTATAACCGCAAAAAAACTCAAAAAACATTAAATACACAAAAAAACCATAAAACCCATAAAACCCCTATAAACCGTCAAAACCTCTAAAAACAAAAAAACTAAAATAAAATCCTAAAAACAATAAAATTTACTAGAATGTAACAAACCCATAAAATCTTAAAAACCCTAAAAACATTAAAATCCTTAAATGAAAGAAAACCTCTAAAAACATAAAAACTCTAAAAACATTATAATTCCCTAAAATACCAAAAAAAACCTCAAACCCATAAATTCACACAAATTCATTCAAAATCCTAGAACCCTATAAAAATCCTAAAAGAATAGTAAAAATTATAAAACCCTTTAAACACCTAAAACCCATAAATAACTCTAAAAAACCATAAAAACCCTAAACACTAAAAAAATCATATAAACCTAGAAAACACCATAAAAACCCAAAAACCCCTAAAAATCCCTAAAAACATAAAAACTATAGAAATATTAAAAAATACCCAAAATTCCCTATGAAATTTAAAAAATGTAAAAAAATAAAAAACCCGAAGAAAACCATAAAAACCAAAATTCACATAAAACAAAAGTAACCTAAGAACACTAAAAAATCCAAAAAGCCTGAAAATCCTAACAAACCATAAAAATAAAGAAAATTACTAAAAATACATAAAAAATTAAAACCCCCTAAAATCATAGAAAACCCCTAATAAAAAATTTATAACCAAAAAACACTTAAAACCCTTAAAAACTAAAAAAACACAAAAAAAACCCTTAAAGACCATAAAAACCCTAAAACCCCCAAAAACCATAAAACATCCAAAACCCATAAAAACAATAAAAACATGTAAAAACCATAAAAACAACTAAAATTTCAAAAAAATCATTTAAAAACTAAAAAAACTAAAATGCATAAAAAACATGAAAGCTGAAATTTTTTTAAAAAAAACCACCAAAACTCCATAAAACCCAAAAAAACCCAAAAATCCATCAAAATCGCCGAAAATGATAAAAATCCTAAAAAAACACTAAAAGCATAAAAATATTAAAAACACCTAAGAAAAAAATAAAATCTTAAAAACACTAAAAACCCCTAAAATCCAAAAAAAAAACTCTAGATACATTAATAAACTTAATGAACAATAAATATCCTAAAAACTATAAAAACCATCAAAGCCCTTTAAAACCCTAAAAATCATGAAAACCAAAAAAACCAAAAAATATCTAAATCCCCTTGAAACACCTAAAAATGTTAAAAACTATAAAAAACATAAAACTGAAAAAACAATAATACAAAAAAAACCCGAAAACCCATAATACCCATAAAAACCCTCAAAATCCCAAAAAACTATAAAAGCCATAAAAATACAAAAAATACAAAAAAAATCATAAAAATGTATAAAATCAGAAAAAACATGAATACACTTAGAAAACATTAAAAAATAAAAATATTAAAACCCCTACAAAAATAATATAAAACCCTAAAACACTAAAAATGATGAAAACCCTCAAAATCCTTAATACCCTAAAAAAATAAATATCATTTAAAAAATTCAAAAATCACTAAAAAAACCCTAAAAACCGATAAGAAAACTATTAAAACGTAAACATACATAAAATCCCTAAAAACAAAAGAAACACTGAAAACCTAAAAATACCTTTAAAATAGTAAAAACAAAAAACCCATAAAATCCATTAAAACCAAGAAAACCCATAAAACCTCTTAAATATTAAAATAAATATAAATATATTTTAAAACCCTAAAACCATTAATATATATAAATCCTTAAAATCCTTACAAAAAACGAAAAAATTCTTTAAAAACCAATGAAATAAAACCCCTTAAAACACCAACACCCCTGAAAATCTTAAAAATCCATAAAAATAATAAGAAATCCTTAAAATCCTTAACAATGTAAAAAATCCTAGAACATCTAAGAAAATATTAAAAACATAAAAACTCTTAAAACCCCTAAAAGATAAAAAATGTAAAAAAACCCAACAACCATAAAAAATAAAAAATCCTATAAAAAAAGCTAAAATCCAATAAAAACCTAAAACCACTAAAAAATATAAAAATCTGTTAAACCCAAAAAAATATTAAAAACACTAAAAACTACAAAAACCTAAAATCTTAAAAACCCATTAACACCTAAAACCCATAAAAAATTAAATACACTAAAACCCCATAATAACATCAAAATCTTAAAAAACTCAAAAAAACCATAAAAATCATAAAAATAAATAAAAAATATTTAAAACATAAAAAATCATAAAAACCCTAAAGAACCATATGGAAACTTATAAAATGAAAGTACATAACATCCAAATAAAATAAAAACATGCTAAACCCCTAAAACCCCTAAAAACCATAAATATATTTTAAAATTCATAATAATTTCTAAAAACATAAAAAACATAAAACCTTGGAAAAAACATAAGAAAAACATTAAAACCTAAAAAAACTAAAAACCACTAAAAACTTAAAATAATAAAAACCCTAAAAACACTAAAAACCATGAAAACACATAAAAACATAAAAACACCTAAAACACTGTAAAAACCCTAAAACCTAGTAAAATACCTAAAGCCCTTTAAACTGCTGAAAATGTTAAAAATAATACTAATATTCATTAAATGTCTTAAAAACATAAATTAAACCTAAAACCCAAAATATCATAAAACCCCCAAAACCCAAAAAAAATAAAAAACCTAAAATCCAAAAAAACCAAAAAACCCCATAAAAATAATAAAAAGACTTAAAATTACCAAAAAAATAAAAACTATTAAAAGCCTAAAAAATATAAGAAAACATTAAAACCCAAAAAAATATTAAAACCACTAAAAACCTAAAATACTCTGAATGTCCTAAAAACATTAAGAACTAAAAAAAATAAAATACCTCAAAATCCATAAAACCGGTCAAAACAATTAAAGTCATAAAAAATATTAAATATTCATAAAAACTCTGAAATCCCAAAAAACCTGAAAAAACACTAAGAAAACATTTGAAGCCTAAAACACTTAAAAACACTACAAAATGATAAAAACCTGAAACAGACCATATGGCCATAAAACCATAAATGAAAACCTAAAATGCCTAAAAACTATTAAATCCCAATAAAAACCCTTTAAAACCTTTAATTTATATGAAATCCAAAAACCATAAAAATAGTAACTACTAAAAATCCATAAATTCCAAAAATAAGCATAATACCTCGAAATACCCTACGAACCATCAAAATCCATTAATTCAAAAAAAAAATTAAAAATACATAAATATTATTAAGATTTTAATGAACCCTACAATCCTTGAAAACCCCTAAGAAAATATTATATACCTAAAAACTCTTAAAACAGTCAAAAGGCCTAAAAATGCTAAAAACCCTAACACCCTTAAATTGCTAAAAACCATGAAAACCGTCAAAATCCCAAAAAACCATGAAAACAATAATATTCAAAAAACTTCATAAAAATACATAAAACATAAACACCAATAAATTTTTTTGAAAAATAATAAGAATACATAAAAAAAATTAAAATACATTAAACCCTAAAAACCTAATAATCATAAAACCCCAAAAAGACCTAAAAACCCCTAAAGAATAATAAAATCTAGAAAACCCCTAAAAACCATAAAAACTCCAAAACTAATTAAAACCATAAAAAATAGAAAAGAATATAAAAACCCATTAAACCCCCAAAAACATTAAAAAGTAAAAAACACCTTAAATTCACTAAAAACGCAAAAAAACCGATAAAACCCAAAAAACTGTAAAACTAATAAAACACTAAAAAACACACTAAATCCAAAAAAGCATAAAATATTTAAAAATCCTTAAAAATAAAAAAAAAACATAAAAACCCTAAAATCACTATGAAAACCCAAAAAACCTATAAATATATAAAATCCCAAAAAACATAAAAAACAATAAAAATAATAAAACAAAAAAACCATTAAATCTCTAAAAAAAATGAAAACCTCAAAAAATGAAAAACCTAAAAAAACTAAAAACTCTAAAATCCATTCCAAAGCTAAATTTTTTGAAAAACAATAAAAACCTTAAATCCCTAAAAACTTAAAAAAATCCAGGAACCCCCCCCCCCCCAAAAAATATAAAAACCTTAAAAACCCCTAAAAACCAATAAAACCCTAAAAAAATAACCCTAAAACCCATGAAGAACATAAAAATTCCTAAAAAATTCTAAAAATGCTAAAATCCTTAAAACCCCCTAAAATATTAAATAGCCTTAAACAACTCCAAATCACTAAAAACCCAAAAATTCAAAAAAAAACTAAATACAGCTTACATTACCTAAATATATAAAAAATCATACAACTTGAGAACCCCTATGAAAATATTATGAAACCAAAAAAGTTAAAACCCCTTAAAAACCTAAAAAAGATAAATCCTTAAAAGCCCCCTAAAATACCCAAAAAATCAAAAAACACAAAAAAAAAGTCACTAGAAACTCTAAAACTATTTAAAACACTAGAATGAATAAAAAACACTAAAAATCAGTCATTATCTTCAAGATGGTATATTCATTGATGGTTTACAAATGGCCTATTTCGCTTATAAAAAGTGTCAATACATCCCTTTGGAAATTTATTTGGAGTGGCAGTATCTTCAAAAACAAGTTGGTCACAGTTCCTTGGTCTGAGTGCTGCAAGCCATATTATGCTGGGGATTTAGGTATAAAGAATATGGTGCTCTTTAATGATTCATTGCAGGCTTTATTCTTGTGGAGGCTTTTTAACAGCAGTTCTGAGAGTTCACACTTTCTTCGGGGGAAATTCGTTAACAGGCTAAAGATGGGGTCTCTTAATTATTTTGATTCCTCTGTCTCACCTGCTTTTAAATACATATTTCCCTCATTTGATGATCATTCTAGATGGCTAGTCTCGAAGGACACATCTCTTAATTTCTGGAAATCCAAATGGAATGATGACCCCCTTATAGAGTTGGTGAGGGATGATATGAACATTGATCTAGATATTACCATCAAGGACCAACTTCAAGAATTGGATGGACTTCCAATCAACATTTTAAACATTGTCAACAATTATTGTTTCTCAAACAATAAGGATTTATGGGCTTGGAAGCCTGCGACTAATGGAATTCTCACTTCAAAGGCTTTTTATGAGTTCTCCTCGAACCCAAACTTTGACAATAAATGGATGAGGAACTTGCATAAAAAAATTATTAGACCATCTCGCTCCAATTTGGTTTGGAGAATTGCACATTGCAAGATTCCTACTGATTATTATCTTCAATGTTGTGGTATTTCTTTATGTTCTTCTTGTGTTTTCTGTCACCATCACAGAGAGGATGCTGATCATTTATTCCTCTGTTGCACAACTGCAGCTTCAATATGGAAGGCTTTAGCAGATATTTTTGAGATTTCTCTTCCTAGGAAGTCCTCTATTGTGGACTTTATTCAAAGATGGAACTATATTGGTCTCTCCTCTCAACTGATGGATTTATTTCAAGTTTTTGCTTCTGAATTTTTGCCTTTTTTCTGGTTCTCTAGTAATCAAATTCTCCATGAGAATAAACCCCTCTATGTATCCTTTGTTGTCTCACGCGTACTTGCTGAGATACGTGTGGCTGGCCTGCCTAAGAAGCATTATTGTGCTAATTCCATTCATGATTTCACTATTCTTAACCGAATTGGTATCAAAAGAAATTTTAAACCTCCAGTTGGGACTTTTAATGTTCTATGGAAACAACCTTTTGTTGGTTGGTTGAAAGTTAACTCTGATGGTGCTTCGAAAGGGAATCTTGGTCCTTCTGGATATGGTGTCGTATTCAGAGATCATAAAGGAATGGTGGTGGGTTGCTTCTATGGTTCTTGTGGTATTGTTTCCTCAATTGAAGCTGAGATTATGGGAATCATCGTTGCAGTGGAGCAGGCCAAAAAATATTGCTGGAATAATATTTGGCTAGAGAGTGATTCGACTAGGATTGCCTCTGCTATTAGGGATGGTTCAGGTCACCTTTCCTGGAAGCTTCAAAATCGATGGATTAATTGTTTAGATTACCTTTTTTCCATGAATCATATTATTACTCATCCTTACAGGGAATCTAACTCTGTTGCAGATGGTTTGGTTAACAAAGGAGCTGAAGGGGATGTCTTCATTTGGTATGACAAACTTCCTGATGTTTTTTCACCCCTATTGAAAAGGGATTTGGATAGAGCTCCCCTTTATAGGATCATCTCTTGATCAGGTTCTTTTCTGAATGCGTTGTAGTAGCATTCTCAAGCATTGCACAGTTCGGTTTCTGTTCTTAAGATTTTGTTCCTTTATACTGATTTTCAGACATGGGAATTTATAGTCTCTTAGAACTCTTTATTGATCCTTCTTTATCTGGCATGTTTTGTTCTGTTATCTATATTTTTATTCTGTTTCTTTCTAATTCATTTGTATCTTTATATGGTTCTTTTGAGGTTCCGGGTGAGGCATGCAAGGATGGTTTAGTCCCTGATGAGCTTACCCTCAGGAGCAGCAAAGGCGTTGCTTGTTGGTTCAGTTCTGAGGTTACGGTTTCAGATTTAAAAGAGTCGGCCAGTCTGTTTACGGCGCTGGAGATGGATGAATAGTTCAACACAAGGGAAGAAGAGACATCATTTTGATCTCCATCCCTTATTGAGAAGGAGTACTGCTCACGGAGCTTCCATCCGGACAGCAATGCCTAGATTTTTCCTCAGGCGGGACTCCCTCAATCAGTATGTGGCGCTTGTTTGGGTTAAGGACCCTAGTTCTGGATATATGTATTTTTTGTGGTTCTTTGGTGCTCCTCTCCTATTTTCTGTTTTCATTTAATATAGAGGCCTTTGCGCCTCAATCCTTTTAAAAAAATATATACCCTAAAAACCTAAAAATGGGAAAAAATTAAAAAAAACTCAAAAGGCCATGAAATTAAAAAAATCTCTAAAAAATAAAACCCTTAAAAACCATAAAAACATTAAAACCACCTAAAAACCCAAAAAAACACCACAAAAAACACTAAAAGCCCTTTTAACTTCTAAAAATGATAAATAAGTAAAAAAACCGTAAAAGTGAAAATAATTCAATAAATACAATAAAAACCTAAAAAAACAAAAAAATACTAAATTACAAAAAAAATCTTTAAAACCCCACAAAAATATAAAAAACCCCTAAAAACCTAAAAACACTTAAAACCCTAAAAAACCAAAAAAATCGATAAAATCCTAGAAAGAACTCCAAAATATAAAAAACACTAAAACCCCTTAAAATCCTTAAACCCCCAAAAAAAATAATAAACCAAAAAATTCAATCAATATCTCTATAGACAGAAAAAACCCTAAAAACCATAAACACCAATAAGAAAACCTCAAAATCATTACAGCACTTAACTCAAAGAAAAACTATAAAACATTAAAAACTATATAAAGACCCTAAACCACTAAAAACCACCAAAACCATAAAACCCCTAAAAAATATAAACCCCTAAAACCCATAAAAATATTAAAGCCACTAAAATATAATAAAACCCATAAAACCCCTTAAAACTATTAAAAAACTCTAAAAACCCCTAAAATCCTATAAAACTAAAAATATCCTTCAAAAAAACATAAACCCCTAAAAACCCTAAAACCCCCAAAAAATAAAGATCCTAAAAACCCATAAAAATCCTAAACAATGGATAAAACCCATTAAAACATAAAAATCCTAATATCCTTAAAAACCCTAAGAAAAAATTTAAAACTTAAAAACAATAACAACCCCTAAAAACCAAAAAAATGTTGAAATCCCCAAAAACCTTAAAAGATTTTCCTTTTTTTGGGTCTTTTTTTGTGAAGGGTTTTTGGGTGTGGGTTGTTTGACCCCTCCCCTCCCTTTTCTGCAGGTCTTTGTGTCTTTTCTTTTAATAAATTTTGGGGGGTGCCAGGAATAGCCTGGACCCGAGCGTTCCTTTTCCTAAAAACATTAAAAGAACCAAAAAACCCTGAAACCATAGAGCACCTAAAAATATAAAACCTAAAAACCAATAATATCAATAAAACCCACTAAAAACTCTAAAAACTCTTTAAACCCCTAAACATAAAAAACACAAAAAAACATTAACACACTAAAAATCACAAAAAAACATCAAAACCCAAAAAAGTCTTATCACCCTCAAAATCACCGAAAACCATAAAACCCTACAAAACCCAAAAAAATATCTAAAAATCCCTAAAAACATTAAAATCTATATGAAATCCAAAAAACCATAAAAAATCATAAAACACCATAAAACTGTAAAAAAAATAAAACCTCTAAAAAATGCTGAAAACCCACAAAATACCCAAAAACCATTAAAAATAACAAAAACACTAAATCCCCTAAAAACTATGAAAACCAATAAAAATCATAACACTCATTAAAACACTAAAAAAAATTAAGAAACTCAAATATCCCTTAAAAACCATAAAAACTATAAAAACCAAAAAACAAATAAAACCCAAACATAACAATCGAAATCCTAAAAACCTAATAATATTAAAACCCCTCAACATCCCCAAAATACCTAAAAACCATAAAAATCCTAAAAAAACCATAAAAATTCCAAAAAAAACATAAAAAACTATAAAAATATTGAAAACCCCTAAGAAAATATTATAAACCAAAAAACACATATAACCCCTGAAAAACAAGAAAACTCTAATAACCCTAAAAACCCTAAATCCCAAAAAAACCTAAAACCCCAAAAAACCCTAATAATCAATAAAATTACTAAAATACAATAAAATCACTAGAAATCTCGAAAAATAATTAAAAATGTAAAAATTTCTTAAAACCATTGAAAATCTATAAGAAAATTATAATTACCAAAAATAAATTAACCCCCCAAAATGGTAAAAATTTAAAAGACTCTAAAAGGACCCCAAAACCGTAGAAATGCTAAAATCCCAAAAATTCATGAGACCCCTAAAACCCAGAAACACTTAAAATTAACTAAATGCTATAAACCCCATTAAACTACTGAAAACATTAAATAAACTCTAGAATTATATAAAACCTAAAAACATTAAATAAAACCCCTAAAAACACGAAAAAAACCACAAATACTTTGAAACCTCTGAAAACCCGAAAACCCCCAATATACCAAAAATCCCAAAAACTCCATAAAATTACTAAAAAATTAGAAAAACCCTAAAAACCATAAATAACCATAAAAACAATGATATACCCAAATAAAACCTTAAAAACAAACAAATAGTTAAAATCCCTAAAATACTAAAAATGCTAAAAACCATTAAAAAAACCTAAAATCCCTAAAAATATAAACACCATCAAATCACTAAAAACAATAAAATCCATAAAATACTAAAAATACATAAAAACCCCTAAGAACATAAACCACAAAAACCCTTCAAAACCCCAAAGGAAACATTAAAAAACTAAAAACATGTTGAACCCTAAAAAACCTAAAAATTCTAAAACCCCTAAAAACCATAAAAGACCCAAAAAACCCCCAAACCCATAAAACCCTAAAACCTTAAAACCCTAAAACCCCATAAAAACAAATAAATAAAATAAATTTTTTTAAACCCCTTTAAACCTATGTAAAATATTAAAATTCATAAAATTTATTAAACCAAAAAACCCCTAAAAACATAGAATCCATAAAAACTATAAAAACCCTAAACACATAAAAATTACTATATCTGATAAAAATCCAATAAATCCTTAAAAACACAAAAATACCTAAAAACATAAGAACCTCTAAAAAACCTGATAACCCCCAATAAAACCTTAAGATCCTAATAACATTTAAAATCCCTAAAAACATGAAAACCTGTTAATGACATAAAACATACTAAAAATCATAAAAATCCTAAAAATCCTTGAAAACCCTAAAATAACATAATAATTCTTAAAATCCAAAAAATCCCAAAAAACAAAAAAAATCATAAAATACATACAAATCCCTAACAAAACCTTAAAATCAAAAAACACCTAAAAACCCAAAATATCATAGAAGCCACTAAAATCTATAAAAACCCAACAATAGTCAATAAAACCCTAAAAATTCATAAAACCATAAAAACCCATAAAGCCCCTAAATACCCTAACCCCCCCATATAAAACCTTAACAACCCATAAAAACCCTAAAAACCACTAAAAACATAAAACCCATTTAAAACCCTAAAAACGATAAAAATTTTAAAACCCCTTAAAAAATAAAAAAATTAAAAAACCACTTCAACAATAAAAACCATAAAATCCTAAAAACCAGAAAAAACCCTAAACACATTAAAATTCTAAACACATGAAAACCATAAAATCCTAAAAATTCCTAAAAATTCCAAAAAATATAAACAACCATAAAAACACGTAAAATTCCTAAAAACCTAAGAAACCATAAAAACCCTAAAAACCTAAAAACCATAAAAATCCTTTAAAATCCTAACTATCCATTAAAACACTAAAAACGTCACTAAAAGTATAAATAATCCTTAAAACCCTAAAAACCCCTGAGAAAATCATAAAAAACTAAAAATAATTAAAACACCTAAAAATTTGATAAAACCCTTAAAACACATAAAGACCCAAAAATCACAAAAAAAAACAAAAAATAATCCCTAAAACCTTAAAAAATAAAAAAACCTAAAAACCTAAAAAATCCCTAAAACACTTAACATCAAATAAAAACCTATAACATTAAAAACTCTAGAAAATCAAAAAACCCCTAGAAAAATTAAAAACTACCTAAAATGTAAAACACCCTCAAAATAACCCTAAAAACCCAAAAACATACATAAATCACCTTAAAACCCATAAATATCCTAAAAATTATAAATTGATTATAAACTTGTAAAAACCCCTAAAATCACAGAAAACCCCTAATAAAATATTAAATTTGTAAAAACACATAAAACCACTAAACGCCCAAGAAATGCTAAAAACCCTAGAAAACTCTAAAGCACCTAAAACACTCAAAATCACTTAAAACCCGAAAAACAAAAATATCTTAAAAAATCAATAAAAATCCCTAAAATCATAAAATTCCCAAAAAACAAGGAAAACCCCTAAGAAAACCATAAAAAAATAAAAAAAATAAGAACCCTGTCAATCCTAAAAATTATAAAAAACATAAATAACCATAAAATAAACTAAAAGACTCTAAATATCCCAGAAACACTCTCTAACCTTAATAAACAACCAAAATCCTAAAAACCCCAATAAATACCTAAAAATATAGAAACCCTAAAACCATAAAAACCCCTAAGAAAAACTCAAGAAATTAGAAACTCTTAAATCCACAAAAAACCTGAAAACACAAAAAACCTACAAAACCCTAAAACCCAAAAACCCATAAAAACATAAAAACCCCTAAAAACCATTATACCCCCAAAATACCCATAAAACCCCTAAAACCTCACTAAAAACTCCAAAAAAACTTTAAACCCCCAAAAATGTAAAAAACTCAAAAAAACCATAAAAACCCTAAAGAACAATGAAAACATTAAAAAACTAAAAAAACATCAAATCCATAAAAATCCAAAAAAAACCCATCAAAATATCTAGAAACCCTAAAAAGGCAATGACAATAAAAAACATAAAAACAAATAAAATCCCTAAAAATTTAAAAATGAAAACACTCATATAAACCCTAAAGACCATAAATCCCTAAAATATATATAAAACAAAAAAAATCATGTTAAATCATTTAGAATCACTGAAAAGGTAAAAAACCCTAAAAAAATAAGAAAATAAAAAAACATATAATCACTTAAAAAACTTAAACAAGAAAAAAATGATAAAAAACCATAAAACACTAAAACCCTAAATGATACTAAATAACATATAACCCCTAAAACCATAAAAACCCTGAAGAACCATAAAAACTATAAAACCCATGAAAAAAACAAAAACCCATTAAATTAATAAAAAATTTAAAAACCCTGAAATCCCTAAAAACACTAAAAATTAAAAAAAATTCCGAGAAACAAATTACAGAAATAAAAACCCTAAAACTCCAAGAAACCCTAAAACCCTCAATATACGTTAAAACCCTAAAAACTATGAAAAATAAAAAAAAATACCTTTAAATTAATAAAAACATAAAAAAACATAAGAAAATATGAAAAACCTAAAAACACTTAAAAAACCTAAAAACCTAAAAATTCTAAATATACGAAAACACTAAAAAACCTTATGAACCATCAAAAACACTAAAACCCCTAAAAATAACTAAGAAAAATTTTAAAACATAAGAGCACTCAAAACTTCTAAAAAACTTAAAAAATATAAATACCCTAAAAACATTAATTGACTATAAAATTTTAAAAACACCTAAAAACATTAAAACCATGAAAACCTTAAAACCATAAAAAACATAAAAAATTAAAAACCAATAAAAAAATAAATCCATTTAAACCCCAAAAATCATAAAAACAATAAAAACCCTTAAAAACATTAAAAGAACTCAATAAATTTATAAAACCCACAAATATACTGAAAAAAACCAAACACCGTTAAAACCCCTAAAATCCTAAAAAATCATAAAAATCTAAAAAATCCATTACAAATATAAAGAATCCATAAAAAATAACAATAGACATAAAAAACTTAAAACCCCCTGAAAACCCATAAGAAAAAATTTAAACCCTAAAAACACTTAAAACCTATAAAATCCAAAAAACACTAAAACCCTAAAAGTCCCTAAAACCCTAAAATCGCTTATAATTAAAAAACCCCACAAAAGCCTAAAATTTATAAAAACACATAAAAAACATAAAACGAACCTACAAATATAAAAACCTTTTAAACCACTAAAATCATTTAAAAACTCTAAAAACCACTAAAAACATAAAAAATAAAAAAAACCCAAAACCAAAAAAACCATAAAACCCTAAAAACCCTCAAAATCCCTAAAAACAATAAAATTCCAAAGGAATCCAAAAAAATCAGGGAATTGTAAAAAAACCCTAAAATCCAAAAATATATATGAAAACAATAAAATCCTAAACACTTAAAATACCAAAAAACCAAAAAAACTCTTAAAACCCTAAGAACCCTTAATACCCTAAAACCTAAAAAACCATAAAACACCCTAAGACCCCATTAAAACCCTAAATACTCACTAAAAACTCTGTACCCCTTTTAAATCCCTAAAAAATTTAACTACTATAAAAACCATAAAACCACTAAATATACAATAATAACCATAGAAGCTATAAAATCCAAAAAAAAACTATAATAACCCTAAAAACCATAGAAATCCCAACAAACACCTAAAATACTTTAAAAATTTAAAGAAAATAAAATACAAAAAAATCCTAAAAATTCATAAAAAACGAAAAAACCCCTAAAAACCTTGAAAATCCAAAATAAACCTAAAAAACAAAAAAAAAACTAAAACCCATTAAAAACCTAAAAATTCTAAAAACACTAAAAAACCATAAAACCAATAACCCTAAAAATAACTAATAACCCTAAAACCCATAAAAATCCAAAAAATATATAAAAGTCCCTAAAAATGTAAAAACCTCTAAAAACCATGAAAATTCATAAGAAAACCTTAAAAACCTAAAAACACTTAAAACCATAAAACCCCAAAAAAATGTTAAAAACCCTAAATTTCTAAGAGACCCTAAAAACCATAAAACTCTAAAAACCATTAAAACATTTAAAAATATAATAATCTTTTAACCCACTAGAAACTCTAAAAACCCCCTAACCCCTAAAAAACTAAAAGACACTAAAAATACATAATACTTATAAAAAGTAAAAAAACCAAAAAACAGTAAATCCAATAAAAACCATAAAAATCTGAAATATCCCTTAAATCAATAAAGCCTCTAAAAGACCATAAAAATCCAAATAAATAACTAAAAATACCTAAAAATGTAAAGAAACACTAAAAACCATGAAACCACATAATTAAACCATAAAAACATATAAATACCTAAACTATCTAAAATTTAAAAAAAATGTTAAGAAAATCTATAAAATCATAACACCCTTGATATCCCTAAATACCCTAAAAACCCAATAATAATAATACCCTATAAAAATTATAAAAAATACAAAAAATATAACTAAAACCATAGAAAACACTAAAAACCCTAAAAACACTAAGAAATCCATAAAAATATAACAGCACGTAAAAACCTTGGAACAAAAAAACCCTAAAAGAACCTAAAACCCTAACCCCCTAAAAGCAAAAAAAACACTAAAATTCATAAAAATATCAAAAACCATGAAAACCCTAAAACCCAATAAAAAGCCTAAAAACAATAAAAAAATATAAAAAACCATTTAAAACCCTAAATTTTTTTACAAACTATAAAAAAACCTGAAAAACCAAAAAAACTCAAAAAACCCCTAAGAAATAAAACAAAACATAAAAATCCTAATACCCAAAAAACCTCAAACCCCTCAAAATCCATAAAATCCCTGAAAAAAATAAAAATCATAAAACTCACTAAAACCCTAAAAACATAAAAACTCCAAAAATCCCTAAAACCCCTATGAAAACAATAAAAAACACTTAATAACCCTAAAAACTAAAATTCTAAAACCATAAAAGGCATAAAAAACTCTAAAAACCCTAAAAATGTAAACCCCCTTGAAAACATTTAAAAACCTAAAACTCCCATAAAAACCATAAAACCAATAAAAACTATGAAAACCCTTTATACCCAAAATATATTTTAAAACCTTTTAAAATAAATCAAAACCATAAAAAATTAAAAATAACCTAGAAACCCAAAAAACAAAAAAAAACCAATAAAAACTAAAAAACTCTCAAAACCCTAAAACCCACAAAATAACTAGTACCCATAGAACCCCTAATACCGTACAAATCCTAAAAACCATAAAATAACTAAAAACACTAAAAAACTAAAAACCCTTTAAACATAAATAATTTAAAAACTCAAAAAACCTTAAAACACCTAAAAACCCAAAAAACCAAAAAACCCCAAAAAATCCTTAAACAACCAAAAAACAGTAAAACACTTAAAATCCCTAAAAACCATATAATAATAAAAATCCTAAAAATAAAATAAATATCCCTTAAAAAACCAGAAATGATGAAATAAATAACAAAACTTTAAAAACCTAAAAACACTTAAAACCCCTAAAACCAAAAAACGGTAAAAAAAACTTAAAATCCTAAAACCCTAAAAAACATAAAAACCCTTAATCATCCCTAAAACCCATAAAAATCCAAAAAAAAATACCTATAAAGCCCTAGAAATGTAAAAAATCCTATAAACCTAGAAAACCGCTAAGAAAAGCATAAAACACTCAAAACCACTTTAAACTGAAAAAAAACATAAAATTGTCAAACACCCTAAGAAACCCTAAAAGACCCCCCAAATCCTAAACTTCCCCAAATATAAAAACCCCAAAAACCATAAAACAATAAAAACCACTATAACCCATAAAATCAACAAAAAAAACTCTAAAAAACCTTTAAACCCCAAAAAATGTTAAAAAAATCTAGAAACCCTTAAAACCCTAAGATACTCAAAAAACCCTAAAACAAAAAAAAACAGTAAAACCACTAAAAACAAAAAAAATCTCAAATCCATAAATAACCTAAAAAGACATCATAAAACTAAAAAATCACAAGAATTCCCTAAAAACAAAAAATACCTAAAAACAATGGAAACCGCTACGAAAAAAATAAAAACATAAAAATATTAAAACTGCTAAAAAACCTAAAAACTCTAAAAACCCTACTAAAACACACAAAAAACCACCAAAACAGCACAAAATTTCTAAAAATCTTAAAACTCCTTAAAAATCCAATTAAATCCTTAAATCTCCTGAAAACATAAAAACCCCAAAAACTCTAAATATACTAAGAAAACCATAAAAACCTAAAAATGCTTAAAGCCCTATAAATACCTAAAAACACTAAAACCCCTCAAAAATTGTAAAAGACTATAATACCCTAAAACCCTAAAACACCCAAAAAAACCTTTTAAACCACCCATAAAACCTTAAAATACCCTAAAACCCATTAAAAATCTAAAAACCCATGAAACCTAGAAAGACATTAAAATCTCATGAAACCCATAAAAACATAATCCCCTATAAAACCTAAAAATTATAAAAACCCTAAAAATAACTAAAAACCCTAAAAAAACATGAAACTCATAAAAATCCTATAAAATACATTAAAAACCCTAAAAATGTAAAATACCCAAAAAAACACCTAAGAAAACCTTAACACCCAAAAAACACATAGAACCCCTATAAAACCTAAAAACACTAAAAATCCTAGAAAATAATAAAAACCACAAAAAACCTAAAACCCCTATAATCCCTAAAAATCCCTAAAAGTGTAGAAAACCTAAAAACAATGAAATCACATATGTAATCCTTAAGAACATAAAATAACCTAAAACCCCTAAAATCCATAAAGGAACTAAATACCCTAAAGAGACCCCAAAACCCTTAAAACAAGTAAAATGTCCTAAAATCATTAAAAACCAAAAAACCCTAAAAACACAAAAGAAATATAAAATCCCTTTAGATCCCTAGAACATTAAAAACTCCAAAAAACCTTATAAAATCAAAAAACTCAAAAAAAAAATTAAACACCCATAGAAAACCTAAAATTCTAAGACCCCCAATATCCCTAAATCCTTAAAAACCCTAAACACATAAAATATACCTAAACATCCCAATAAAAATAAAATCCATAAAAACCCTGAAAACCCATAAGGAAACCTTAGAATCCTAAAAACACTTAAAATCCATCAAAAACCATAAAATTCTAAAAACCCTAAAAGCCCTAAACACCCCAAAATCCCTATAAATCCCTAAAAAAATTAAAAATATAGTTTTTTTAAAAAAACCCTATAAATACAAAAAAAAGTAAAAAACCATAAAAATGAGAAAATCCTAATAAAAATTGAAAACATAAAAACAAAAAACCCAGAAAAAGACCCTAAAACCCCTATAACACCGAAAAAACTGCAAAAACCCTAACAACCCTAAAAAATCTCAAATAAACCCAAAAAACCACTAAAACTATAAAACCCCATTAAACCCAATAAAATATTAAAAACTCTAAAAACCCATAAAACCCCATAAAAACTCAAAAAAATCCCTAAAACCTCAAAAACCCACAGAACACTAAAAATCCTAAAAAACAATAAAAATCCCTATAAATCCTAAAATGCCATAAAAATATTATAATAGAACTATAATTCCAAAAAAATATAAAAACCCAAAGAAAACCAAAATCCAATAGAAAAACATAAAACCCCAAAACACTATAAACCCCAAAAAATCAAAAAATTGATAAAAACCATGAAAACCATAAATCACAAAAAAAACACGAAAAATATCTATACCCTTAAACACCATAAAAATATTAAAAAAATACATAAAATACCACAGAATATAAAAACCTTAAATACGTGAAAATATCTAATAAAACCTTAAAAACCAGATAACGATTAAAACCCATAAAAAACTAAAAAATCTAAAAATATTTAAAACTCCTTAAACGTCCTCAAAAACCAAAATTCCATCCCAAACCATAAAACCCCTTAAAACCTAGATACCCTTGAAATGAATAAAAACTATAAAACCCTTTTAAACCAGTAAAAATTTTTATAACTCTAAAAAACCATAAAACCCCTAAAAACTCAAAAAACACTAAAATCCTTAAGAAACCATAAAAACAATAAAATCCCAAAAAACCATAAAAAATAAAAAAAACAATAAAAATCTTAAAAACTCCATAAAAATACTTAAAATGTAAAAACCAATAATTTTTTGGAAAAACAATAAGAAAATATAAAAACATTAAAATACATTAAACCCTAAAAAACCTAAAAGCGATAAAACCCCCAAAAGACCTAAAACCCCCCAAAAGAATAATAAAATCCAGAAAACCCCTAAAAATATTAAAAACCCCAAAAAGAAAATAAACCCCTAAATTCTAAAAAATAATATAAAATCCCGTTAAACCCCTTAAAAATTAAAAATTAAAAAAAACCTTAAAACCACTAAAAGCTCAAAAAAACCCATAAAACCCAAAAATCCTTAAAACCCCTAAAACACCATAAAAACACACTAAATCCAAAAAAACATAAAATATAAAAAAAATTCAATGAATCCCAAATGGCATAAAAACCCTAAAATCCCTATGAAAACTAGAAAAACATAAAAACACATAAAATCCTTAAAAACATAAAAAACACTAAAATTTAAAAAACAAGAAAAAACTATAAAATCCCAAAAAAAATAAAAACCTATAAAAATATAAATACCTCTAAAATGACTAAATAATCTAAAAACCATTTAAAACCAATTTTTAAAAAAAACACTAAAAACCTTAAAACCCTAAAAACATAAAAAAAACCAAGAACCCCACAAAAAATACAAAAACCCTAAAAACCCTAAAAACCCAAAATACCCAAAATACCCTAAAACACATGAAAAACATAAAAATAATTAAAAATATCTAAAATTATAAAAACCCTAAACCCCCTAAAATCATAAATAGCCCTAAACCCTCCAAATCCCTAAAAACCCAAAAAAATGAAAAAAAATCCTAAAACAACTAACATTACATAAATATATAAAAAACAATAAAAACATGAAAACCGGTATGAAAATGATAAGAACATAAAAAATAACACACTTTAAAAACCTAAAAATTCTAAATCCCTAAAAAACCCTAAAAGACCCAAAAAACCCATATAAATCAAAAGAAACTCTAAAAACTATTTAAACCACAAGAATTATTAAAAACACTAAAACCCATAAAAACTATAAAAATTTAAAAAACACCCTAAAATGATAAAAAACCAAAAAAATCCTTTAAACCCCTTAAAAATGTAATAACTTTAAAATCCCTATAAATCCTATAGATGTCAAAAATCTGTAACAATTCCATAAAATATGTAAATATCGAAAAAACATGAAAACAATGAATATCCACAAGAAAATATTAATATAAAAAAACACATAAAACCCATAAAAACATAAAAATTAATAAAAATATAAAACCCATAAAAAATATAAATGCCACTAAAAACATCAACATCCTTTAAAACTCAAAAAAACATGAAAAACAGAAGAAAAAAACTACAATTCCCTTAAAATGAGAAGAACCATGAAAACATTAAATCATTAAGAAAATAATATGAACCTAAATCATAAATCCCCTAAAAACATAAAAAGGGTAAAAACTCAAAAAACTCAAAAGACCCTGAAATCCCAAAAATGTCTAAAACAATAAAACTCCTAAAAACCATAAAAACAATAAAACCCCATAAAAACCAAAAAAACACCATAAAAACACTAAAACCCCTTTAAACCTATCAAAATGATAAAAACATGTAAAATCCTTAAAAACACTAAAAACACAATAAATACAATAACAACCTATAAAAAATCAAAAAAATATTAAAATACAAATAAAATCTTTAAAAATGCAAAAAATGTAAAAAAACCCCAAAAACCTTGAAAACCTATATGAAAATTTCGAAAACCTAAAAACACTTAAAACCCTACAAAACCAAAAAAAACTCAATAATCCCGGAAAAAACCTAAAAACATAAAAAACCCTTAAACCCCTTAAAATACCAAATACCTAAAAAAATAAAAAACTAAAAAAATCCCTCAAATTCCCTATAGATAAAAAAACACTAAAAACCATAAACAAAAATAATAAAACCATAAAATCATAATAGTACTTAACACAAAGAAAAACCTAAAAACACTAAAAACCATAAAAGTCCATAAAACCACTAAAAGCCACCAAAAACTATAAAACCCCAAAAAACCATAAACCCCTAAAACCCATAAAAATCTTAAAGCCACTAAAATATAAAAAACCCATTAAACCACATAAAACTTTTAAAAAACTCTAAAATCCCCTAAACCGATATAAATATATATATATCCTTCAAAAAAAACATAACTCCCAAAAAACCCTAAAACCCACAAAATGTATAAAGATAATAAAAACCCATAAAAATCCTAAACAATTGCAAAAATCCATTAAAACATAAAAAAATCCTAAAATCTTTGAAAACCCTAAGAAAACATTTGAAACATAAAATAATAACAACCCCTAAAAACCAAAATAATGCTAGAAACCCCAAAACCTTAAAAGAACCCAAAACCCCTACAACCGTAAAACACAAAAAAAACATAAAACCTAAAAAACCAATAAAACCAATAAAACCCACTAAAAACTCTAAAAACTTTTTTAACCCCTAAACACAAAAAAAAACACTAAAAAAATTAACACACTAAAAATCTAAAAAAACATTAAAACCCAAAAAATTCATAAAAACCAAGAAACATAGAAAACTATTAACACCATCAAAATCCATATAAACCATAAAATTATATAAAAAACCCAAAAAATATCAAAAAATCCATAAAAACATTAAAATATATATGAAATCCTAAAAACTGTAAAAATCATAAAACCCCTAAAAACTGTAAAAACACTAAAACCTCTAAAAAATGCTAAAAACCCCCCAAAATACCCAAAAAACATTAAAAATAAAAAGAACCCCTACAACCCATAAAAACAATGAAAACCAAAAAAATAACACTCTTTAAAACCCTAAAAACATACAGGAACTCTAGAAACCATTAAAAACCATAAAAACCATAAAAACCAAAAAACCAATAAAACCCAAACAGAACCATCAAAACCCTAAAACCCTAATAATATTAAAACCCCTAAAAATCCAAAAAATACCTAACAACCATAAAAATCCTAAGAAAATCCACAAAAATCCCAAAAAACATAGACAAACATAAAAATATTGAAAACCCCAAAGAAAACCTTGAAAACCAAAAAACACATATAACCCTTGAAAACCCAAAAAACGCTAATGACCTTATAAAACCTAAAACACCAAAAAAACTAAAACCCCAAAAACCCTAAAAATCTATAAAAATACTAAAAACCCATAAAAATCACTAAAAATAACTAAAAATACTTAAAAATGTAAAAAATCCCAAAAATCCATGAAAATCTATAAGAAAATTTTAAAGAAAACAAAAATTAAGCCCCCTAAAAATGGTAAAAATATTATACTCTAAAAAGACCACAAAACTGTAAAAATGCTAAAATACCTAAAATCCAGGAGACCTGTAAAACCCAGAAACCCTTAAAACGAACTAAATGCTATAAAACCCATTAAACTCCTGAAAACATTAAATAAACTCTAGAATCATAGAAACCTTAAAACTATAAAAGAAAACCCCTAAAAACATGAAAAAAATGGCAAATACTTCGAAAACCCTAAAAACCCTGAAAACCCCAAATATACCAAAAATCCCAAAAACTTCATAAAATAAAAAAAATCAGAAAACCCCTAAAAAACATAACTAACCCTATAAACAATGAAAACCCCAAATAATCCCTTAAAAAAAGTTAAAACCACTAAAATAGTAAAAATGATAAAAACCATTAAAAACTCTAAAATCCCAAAAAATATGAAAACCCTCATATCCCTAAAATAATAAAAATAGTAAAATACTGAAAATCTATAAAAATACCCAAAACATAAACCACAAAAACCTTTGAAAACCCAAAAGAAAAAATTAAAAAACTAAAAACATGTTGAACCCCTAAAAAACCTAAAAATTCTAAAACCCCTAAAACCTTAAAATACCCAAATAACCCCCAATCCCATAAAAACCTTAAAACCATAAAAAACCTTAAACCCCCATAAAGACAAAAAAAATACACTAAAAAAATTAAAAACCCTTTAAAACTCAAAAAATATTAAAAAGCATAAAATTTATTAAACAAAAAATCCCTAGAAAACAAAGAAACCATACAAACTATAAAAACCCTAAACCTATAAAAATTCCTAAATCCCATAAAAAGCCAAAAAATAATAAAAAATCACAAAAATACCTAAAAAATATGAACCTCTATAAACCTAGAGAACCCCCAAGAAAACCTTAAAATCCTAATAACATTTAAAATCCATAAAAACGTGAAAACGGCTAAATACATAAAAATACTAAAAACCATAAAAACCCTAAAAATCCTTGAAAACCCTAAAAGTCCATAATAACTCTAAAAATCAAAAAATAAATCCCTAAAAACATAAAAATCATAAGAAACATGCAAATCCCTAACAATAACTTAAAATAGAAAAACACCTAAAAACCAAAAATATCATAGAAGCCACTAAAATCTATAAAAACCCAACAAAAGTCACTAAAACCATTAAAATCAAAAAAACCATAAAACCATAAAAACCCCAAAACCCCCTAAATACCCTAAAACCACCAAAAACAATAAAACCATAATAACCCATAAAAACCCTAAAAACCACTAAAAACCTAAAACCCGTTTTAAACCCTAAATATTTTAAAAAATATAAAACCCCTTAAAAATATAAAATTTTTAAAAACCCCCCTTCAACCATAAAAACCAGAAAAACCTAAAAACTAGAAACCACCCTAAAAAATAAAAATTCTAAACACATGAAAACTATAAAATCCCAAAAAATTCCTAAAAATATAAAAAACCACAAAACACGTAAAATATCTAAAAACCTAAAAAACAAAAAAAACCCTAAAAATCCCTACAACCTAAAAACCATCAAAATCCTTTAAAATCCTAAATATCCATTAAAATACTATAAACATCAATAAAAGTATAAAAAATCCTTAAAACCCTGAAAACCCCTGATAAAACCATAAAAAACTAAAAACACTTAAAACCCCTAAAATTTTGATAAAACCCTTAAAAACAACAAATAACCCAAAAATCACAATAAACTATAAAAATCCCTAAATCCATAAAAAACCTAAAAACATAAAAAAACCACTAAAACACTAAAAATAAACTAAAAACCTATAACATTAAAAACTCAAGAAAATCATAAAAACACTAAAAAAATAACAAATTACCTAAAATGTAAAACACCCTCATAATAACCCTAAAAACACAACAAAATACATAAATACCTTCAAAACCCATAAAAATACTAAATATTCCTAAATAATTCTAAACATGTAAAAACCCCTAAAATCATTGAAAACCACAAATAAAATCTTAAATTTTTAAAAACAATTAAAACCCCTAAAAACCCAAAAAACATAAAAAATGAAAACGATTGAAAAAAATCCCTAAAAGTATAAAAAACCATAAAACAAATGAAAACCCATTAGAAAACCTTAAAAAATAAAAAAAATCAAGATCCCTATCAATCCTAAAAATGATAAAACCCTTAAATAACCATAAAAAAAACCATACGACTCTAAATATATTTAAAATACACAATAATATAAAAAAAAACCAAAATCCTAAAAATACCTAAAAATACCTAAAAACATAAAACCATAAAAAACCCTCAGAAAACATCAAAAAAATTAGAAACTCTTAAATCCAGATAAAACCTGAAAACACAAAAAACCTAAAAAACCACAAAACCCTAAAATCCCATGAAAACATAAAAACCCCTATAAAAAAATATACCCCCTAAATTCACATATGTAGGGTCCTGAAAAATCCATAAAGGAAGAATGAAAATCCCCTATAATCCAAGGGAGATTCTATGCAATTTCCCCCCAAAAGAATTGGGGAAAAGTGTGGAGAATACTCAAAGGCACAAGCTGAACCAATCTGTAGACCGGTCCAATGATAATAGGTCGTGGCCGGTTTCGCGAAGCACCCCCTCTGCGGACCGTTGTCGTTTGCGGAATATTGGAGGAGGAGATCCTTTGTGGGCGCGAAGCAGGACGGGCGCCAAACTGGTCCACCATCATGAACCGCCCCTACTGCGGACCACGTCGACCGTCCCAGGCCTCATCCGCTATCGTTCGTGAAATGCAACCGGAACCCTGCGCGGCCACGAAGCACTCCCCGGGGTTGATTTGGTTCACAGGGGAGATGCGTTCAATGCCCCCCGTGAGTTGCGGAGTGACAAAGTCATCTGTAAATCGAGTTTACAATCATGGGCCTCCGCAAAAGGTTCCACATGACCACAAATATATCTCTTTCCCCACTCTATAAAAGGAGACCGAGGGGGAAGTGAAAAAGTGAGGATTCAGAGAGATCGACCAGATTCGAGTGGAAGGATTTTGAAGGAAGGATCTTAGGATTTTGCAAATAGCGAAGTTCCAGTTAGTGAACTAGAATAGGTACGAAGCTGGGAGAGAATTAATAAGGAACCGAAAATTCATAATAACTTGGTAAACCGTGAGCTTAAAATAACAAAGAAAAGAAAAATGCAAACCATGGCCCCTCCGTGGATGCACTCCCTGCGGACCAGGGATTTTATGCCCCTTTTCAGATCCATCGCACCGCATAGCACTCTCCTACATGAACAAAGCCCCGACCGACGAAACCCCAACTAGCACAGCCCTCAGCCACCACTGCTCGCATGGAACTATCCGCGTACCAGCCTCATACGCGGGATGGACCCGAATCTGCGAACCACCCTAGTTCGCAGGATGCCCACCAAGCCGCAAACCACCCTAGTTCGTTGGATGCCCAACAGTCCACGGACCACCATGGTTCGCGGACAGCCTCTCCAGCCGCGTAGCACCTCCCTACGCGAAGGGCTCCACTCTTTATACACCCATGTGGCCCGTCAAATCCTTTGGAGTTCACGTTCCCCAAGCCAGATAAAATCCTCCAAATCCAGCCTGATCCTCCACTTCTCCCTCATTGGCCCATTCATCTGCCCAAAGCTGAGGCCTCCACTAGAGCCACTAGACCTGTGTGATGTAACCTTTAGGAGCATAAGAGTGATATTTTGAGTTCACAAACCCATAGTGAGTAGGGTCTAAGGGGTTGCTCCGGCCCTTGAGCGGATTTCTGGAACATTCCTGGGTTCACATTTCCACAGTAATGTGGAGTCCGAGCCTGGTAACCCCCTTTCTACCCCTCCACTCATTACTGGGGCACTTCTCCCCTCTCTAGGGCGTGGCAGGATACCCATTAGAATGAAGCCCCCATGCACCCCCGTACCTCCCCACGACCTTGGCCAAGGAAGGTTGTAGTGGGGAAGGGCGTTGCTCCGTCTTTCTTTGGGGCTGAGTCCCTCTCCCGCTGCGCTTTGTCGCCATGGGAATCCATCCCGGTGTAAGCCCCGAATTCCTGGGCTGCTTCATGCGTAAGCCCCACTCCACTTTCCACGGATGCACCTTTTGCGATGTGATCATCTAGTCCCTGTTACCTCTTTTTTCTCACACCGAGCATGAATCACATGGGATTACATTATGCATTGACCATGAAATCCTTTTATGGGACTCCTTAAAGTGTAAGCCCCAATCCATACCATGGGCCTCCTTAAAGTGTAAGCCTCAATCCATACTATGGGTTGCCTCAGATCATAAGCCCCATGAAAATTCAACTATGTGGACTTTGATCCCTGTCTCCTAGGTAGGGTATGTAGGAAGCCTCCATGAGGTTCAATCCCAACAACCGATCGATCTGACTATCCTCACATCGGTTCACAGCGCCACTCCTAGTGCTGCCTCAATGAGTCCAGACTCCTCAAGGTCATTAATCCAACGAGGGATGGTAAACCTCAGGCATAAATGATTCCAAACCCATGCATCGAACTTACCATTTCCAACCAGGAGTAATCTGTGGATACTATGCTTGGGTATAAACCAAAGATTCGCGAACATATGAATATGTCTTAAATCTATAATAGAGTCCTGGAATAGGCAATAATTCCCCCCAAAAGGGTGCGATGATCCCGAATTTCCATCCTCTCGACCAATGTGAGTTATTAAGTGTCGCTGGAAAAATCACCCAGTGAAGCGCCTTTGGAAAGCAGGTCCACGTATCATCAGATACGGAACCATTGGCCATCTCAAAACCGACCCGAAACAAAAAATGGTGAATCCGACATGAATCTTTAACCAAGAATGATGGATTTATCCTAATCTCACCCTGTGCCCCCTTTATACTCGCAAGGAGGTCCAAGAAAGGTCATTAATTATGCATGGGATCATGAGATGCTGCTTTGACAGGTTTTTTGTTTGTATTTGTTAAAAAGTTTGATAGATACCACACAAAACTCCCTTCGATCCAATGGCATCCTGAAGGAACTCACAAGTGCATGCTTCCAACAATGCAATGACTGGACTTCCTCACCAACAGAGGACCTCATCACCTACCTAGCGTCTTCAATGCTGGGTCTCGAATGCATTGATCTGAGAGTACCACGTGAATGGTACTCTCACGATGGTGGAGGTGGCCATGCACGCCCTCCAATCCGCCAGGACTCGCCAGTTGCCTACCCAGCAACGGCTACAAAGGAAGATCCAGATGACCCCTATTACTGCCTCCAACCTTTTTAGGAGTCTATCCTCATAACGAGACAACACGTACCTCCCTTATCTTAGGGAGGCGAATGAGGTCGACGTTGAAGACTTTATCCCCTATAAATGGGGGTTCTGCTCCTAGGCCCTTGCCGGAAGACGTCATCATGCTCACGCCGCGACTCAGCATCCTCATGCTAACGAGGATGTCACCCCGAGGATCCAAGCCCACGCTCCTCGAGCTCTGGCCCCTCAGACCGCCCGACGAGGCTGGACAACTTACAACAGGGGACCGGTCATCACCCTTGTCCCTAAGAAGTAGCTCTGCTGCCCGGTCATAGAGACGCATCACAAACAGGCATGTACACTTGTTCGCTCCTCCAAAGCCTGCCATCCAGACATGGTAGCCCGCCATTCGAACATGGTAGCATCATATGAGCGGGCGCACATCCCCACCGAGCTCCACCATGCTCGTCGCTCACACAGGACGACACCTACCCGGTAGGCACCTCTCCCTGCCTAGGGTCGTGAAGCCCACCAACCTGACGTGGTGGTGACACAGCGCCTGTAAGACCAGCTCCTAGAAGATACTCCTGATGTCAACCATCTTGATGTGGTTGTGATCAACAAAGCCCAAAATCTAGATGTGTCAGAAATTAATAGGCGGGCACATCTCCTGGCCAACAAAGGCCACCGACTTGATACGGTGGGAAACAAACATATGCAAGGCGAGCTCCCAGCGGATGCAAGTAAATTCCACCACCCTGATGTGGTGGAAAACGGAGGGATAAACCGTCATATCTCGGCCCAGGGGAAGATTCGTTCACCTTCCCCGACACAGGAGAATTGTCAGTAGCCACTGA
The DNA here is from genome assembly GCA_963277665.1 of Viscum album. Taxonomy (NCBI): domain Eukaryota; kingdom Viridiplantae; phylum Streptophyta; class Magnoliopsida; order Santalales; family Viscaceae; genus Viscum; species Viscum album. The sequence continues at coordinate 1,961,825,149 of OY728127.1, forward strand.
CCACTGGAGTACCAGAGCAGGATATTCCTACTCCAATACCAGAATGGTCCTTCATACCTGTTCCATCCAAATATTTCTCTTTTCATATCCTGGCAATGATGGAGGAGTAGGTATCGATCTCAGATCATATCTTACAGACTTTCCAGAGTGTAATTGCATCAACGGAAACATCAAGGACTCAGGCCTGTGAGCCCGTTTCCCCAATTGAGGTGACTCATCTAAGAGACGAGATAACCGCCTTAGAGCAGATATGTATCCCTACTTCTACCCAGGAGGGTCGCCGACCATATTCTGCGATGCATTGGAAAGCGGATCGAGCAGCCTCACTCATTCCAACTGGGGGACACCCATCCATCATGGTGGATTCTCCTGATCAGGCATATATCCCTGCTAAAAGTAAATATGTTCGTCGGCATATCCTGAAAGCATCACAGGACCCAATTAGACAGGGACCCAAAGGTGAAGGCCATTGTCAATAGAAGACGCTCCCCGCTGCCTGTAAGAATGTGCCCCGAACGCGTCGAAGACAGGTGGAAAATAAAGAGCGGTTTAATGACTCCGCTCTACTGGAAGCTGGGGTTCCTGTTGTCATTAAGCGCATATCGATGGCTCAAAACCATTCCCATCCATTACTATATTATGGGAGTGGCAGTAGTAGTTGTGAAGGTCCTCCCCGCAATGTCTCTACCAGCAGCTCTGACGGTCCTCCCCAGAGCACCCATGGGGGCCTCCCCCACAGGCATATAATGATCAATCACGAGATCTCCTCTTTTGATGTGATTCATGGAAACCCTCCATGTGTCCAGAAGATCAAGCAGTAAGAAGGTCCTCCACTTACTCCGGTCCATCCTGAAGGTCCTCGCCAGGGTATACGCTGCAAACACTCTCCATGTAGTGAGACAACATATTATGATAGTAGTCCTCGCTATCATAGTCGAAACTGCGGAGGCCCTCCCCACAATGATGTCTCATCATGACAAGAAGGCCCTCCCCTTATCGTAGCCTGCCCTGAAGGTCCTCCCCAGGGGTTACGCTACAATGACAGTCCGTGCAGCCGGGCATCAGATCATGGTGGTAGTCCTCGCCAGCCTGATAATGGAGTTCCTCCCCGTAGAGACGTCAAGAAACGAGAAGGCCCTCCCCTCTTTGTGGTACATTCTGAAGGTCCTCCCCATGGTGTACCCCACATATATTCTCCCTGCAACAGTTGTAATGGTAGTCCTCGCCATTACAGAAGCTGTGATGGTAGTCCTCGCCACCACGGCCGCCATTGTGAAGGTCCTCCCCACAGTGGCCCCAAGCAACAAGAAGGTCCTCCCCTTGTCGCAGTGTTTCTTGAAGGTCCTCCCTAAGATACACATCGAACGTCAAACCATGATGGTCATCCTCACCATGATGGAAGTTGTTACTAAGGTCCTCCTCGTAACAACACTATGCGGCCATAAGGTCCTCCCCTTGCTGTGACATGCCTTGATGGTCCTCCCCAGGGTATGCACTTCAAATGTCCTCTATGCAGTGAGGCGTCAAGAAGTAGTGGTAGTCCTCACCATTACGGCTGCCATTGCGAAGGTCCTCCCCACAATGACATATCATATCGATTGGAAGATCCTCCATCTACCGAATCAAGCATGGAAAATCCCTTGTATGCCGAGGCACTCAGAAGGATGGGATCAAGCATGTCAGATTCCCAGCTAGTCTCCAATGACGCCCTTCTTCAATCAGGAGACGGTCTGGGGCCACGTTCATCTTCTGAATCACCTCAGAATCTCCCACATGGTAATTCGATACCAATTGGTCCCACTGCCTCCGACCACACTATCAGTGAGTATCTCAGTTGGGATGACGTGGTAGAGGAATCGCTAGTGGAGGAGTATGCCAACATGTTACACTTGAGGAAACGACTAGCTAGGGATGATACACCAGTTATGTTTTGGCCCACGGCCACCTCTCAATTCGACATACCTAGAGAGTTGTCGGAAGAATGTGTGCACAACATCTTCCATGATATATGGACAACCCTCCACCGACTAAAATCAATCTTTCTTCCCTAAAACGGGTATGTAGACAATGTCAAGACAATAGGAGACCTCCTGCATCAAATCAACCTAGAAGCTCTTCCGTCGGCATAGAAACAGTGACCCGAGAGGAGTAAAGGAAACATGGAGATAGCCTGCCTCCATGCGCTTCACCCGGTGTGCCGCCTCATTGGTGACGCCCTGATGGGGGTCCATATCAGGGGATGGGGGGAACATGGAGCTCTTCATTTTACTCCGCTCCCCTCCCAAAATAACACTCTTGGCATGGTGTCTTGCAACGTCATCATGTCAAGACAACAATAGGGTGGTCTCCCTATTCGTGAAAGGCAACACACCCAACAGATTTGGGCCTTGTGTAAGTCCCAGAAGCATCAGGCCCAACAGGAACAATCCATTCAAGAACTTTTGAATCAGGCCACCGAGAGCATACAATAGGCCTCTCGCCTAAGAGAGGCCAATCAGCGGTCATGGCCTGCCTCCCCAAGAGGGATTGATCCACAGAAGTACTTGGCACCAAACCCAGTTCACCACCGAATGGGGGCACACAAGATCAGGCAGGTAGAGATAGTAGCAGCCACCACTGCAATCCAGGGTCAACCTCAGCCTACAGGGATGCGGGCATTTTTAACAACAAATACCCCCTTAAGACCAATAAAAATGGGAAGACACTCAACATACAAGGAACGGAGCCAACCCTAGCCCTCAGGGCTGGGGGGAATTATTACCTCCTCAACAATAACCCCCCCCCCCATGAGAATAGGTATTCTATTGTCTAGGGAGGACAGTCAGAAGAGGAGGTTCCTGCCCAATACAGTATTTTGAATCATCATCCCTTCCAAAAGGGAGGCATACTTTAATATCACATCGAGAACTCTCCACGTCACCCTTCGTCAGGGAGCCTGAAAGAAATCCCGGGACAGGAGAGGGAAGACCAATAAAAGACGCGGGAGATCCTATTCCTATTTGGAAGATGACATATTCTACACCTCGTGATATGCATTCATCAACTCCATAGAGGCTAACCCCACGGGTAGCACTGAAGATGATGCAAATCCGGATGGATCAAGAGACGATGGTTCTGGTCAGGTTGTGACTCACAATGAACCACTAGGTGTGCACACCCAGAACCAGAGGGCCGCCGTAAATATGGCTGCCCCTTCAGCTAAACTTCCTCCACTGACCTGGCGAGCTTCCAATAATGATAAGAATAAGGGACAGGTTACCCTCAACCCGCCCCCCTCTCTTGATAAAAATGATCCACTTAGGCTCGAAGAGAGGTTCACTCGACAGGAAGAAGAAATGAAATAATTGAGAAGCATTAACATCGAGTTACTCCAGAAGAACTGTCTTATTGAAAGCGCATCCCAAGAGGAGCCACATCATGCACTCCCAGTACGTGCACCTCAAAGTCCAGGATTTTCCCTGACAAACAAAGCATGACCAAGGCTCCCGCCCAACGAGGCACCTGGACCGTCCAAATACCTAAATGTGGATCCCGATGAATACCAAGACTTCACTCCACTCAGGAAGAAACTGGAGCGACTATGTCTGAACCCTCTGAAGGTGTCACAAACGGCACATGCACCCCCGATGCCAACCAAGCTAGATCCTCAAGCAATGCCTCGGGCTAAACCTTCCCAGAACCGGGCCCAACAGGACGTAAACCAGGGACTCACCAGCACCATCAAAGTACTGACAGCTTGATTGGAAGTAATGAAAGGTCGATGTGCTCCGATACAACCAAAGCGGAAGCCCTACCCAGATTGGGTGAGAAACACACCACCTCCACCCAATTTTGGGAGCCATGTATTCCATATTTTCAATGGATCAGGAGATCCGGAACAACCTTTGATGCACTACGTGTCTTATTACGACCCTATGATGGGCACCTCGTAACAACAAGAAGTATTGAAACTCAGATGATTCGTACAGACCCTGTAAGGATCTTCTTTTTTCTGGTATACGATCCTACCAGCAAGAAGGGGCAAAAATTCAAAAACTGGATGACTCGAAAGACTATCAATCGAGCCCAGGGCATACTCTGAGCTCAACTACAGCAGCTGGTGTTGCCACCAACAACCGCTGACACCGGACAACCGATAATATCGGCCTCACAACCCTCTATGAGCCAGTCATCTAGGCCTAATCAACGAAGGAGGATACAATTTCAAGAGGATCAGTCCATGACGAGTCCAAAGTTAGCCCTGACGCTGGCAGATTTCATGCCCTCGAATTTGGAACCACGAGCACCGACCCACCAAATGGAACCATCAGGGACAACCGACCAGGTTGACCTATCAGAGGATGAAGAACCAATCTTTAGTTCCATCAATGTCATCCATCTTATGGAATCGTTCCCTGATGAAGGGTATGGTTATGAACCTGAGATCCCGATATGAGGGGTTGGGATGAGGAATCGCAAAGGCAGGGTATATCAGGGAAGGCATAGTCATGGCCGAAATCAACCCTACGGTTGGACCTCGACCTGAACCATTAATATCACAGAAACTGGTGGGAGAGCCCTTCAACGGACTCAGCAGGAGAAAGAACATCTCTCCACATCCATAAGCAGCCACTTTCCCCCCGTCATTCTGTGGTACCCATCCGAAGAGGAACAAGCGTCCAGCCACCTAGTGCACGCAAACAGACCGGCTGGTCAGAGTCCCCAAAACCTGGGGACATCATCGGCATCTGACCCCGCAGCTGGTCCCTCCTCATCACGTATTCAAAATACCAATATACCTTCTAAAAATCTCATGCCAATGGAGAATAATCGACCACTGGAATAGAAATACGACATCCTTAAGCAACTGGCGTTGGTACTAGCCAAAATGTCGATCCTGGATGCTCTGGGTTTGTCAGCCGACCTCAGGGAGGCACTTATAGAAGCATTGCTCAGCCCCCATGAGTTTCAAGCCGAAGTAGCTACCGCCGAGATTTACCAGACAGAGACTGGCTCAGCTAAATGTGATCCAGTGATTTCCTTCACTGATATAGATGAAGATGTCATCATGCAGGGACACAACAAACCACTATATGTGTCCGGCACACAAAATGATGTTGAGATCTGCAAAGTCTTTATTGACAACGGCTCTGGAGTTAACCTCATTCCCCTATGGACACTCCGTTAGTTGGGATTCAGTGAGGGTGATTTGATACCCTCATCCACAACTCTTCTGGGTTACGACAAGAGTGAACAGAAGCCGATGGGAAAAATCGAGCTAAAGAACCATTTTGGAGACCTTGTGGCCTATTAGAAATTCATGGTGGTTCGACCAAACAAAGCATTTAATGCCCTGCTGGGAAGGTCGTGGATCCATAAGCACATGGTCATTCCTTCATCCTACCACTAGTGTATTAAGTACTGCATCAATGGGAAAAGTGGGAAATTGCACGCTGACAAGGCCCCTTTCGAGCTCACCGAGTCACACTACATTGATGCTGGGTTTTATGAGAAAAAGAAGAAGAAACCTTTGATTGATGGTATAGACTGGATACCCACTCCAAATGGTCTGGAAATGGTTGCTGACGACCCCATCAAGCATCTTGGAAAAGACTATGTGCTTCCCATCAACCATGTTGAGAGTAGGGATTCAAGTTCGGACACACACATAGTTGTCTTCATGACTTCAGACATAACAGTCGAGTGTGACAATGCGGGAACATCCGATGACCCTCAATTTAGGGACTAATACATGAGAGAGGACACCCACAATGACACACCTCCAGACTCCTGAGAACCTGTGTTGGGAGCTCTCCCCCCATCAGGTCAAGAAGATGAGGATTTGGGAGAAGAAGAGGAGGAAGATCTAAGGGATGCACCTCCCGCATTTGAGGAAGGTATCTCCACCAATATGGACAAGCTCTGGGAAATAAACCTGGGTACTGAGGAAGACCGAAGGCCCAATCTTGTTAGTGCAACCATGTCTCCCGAAGAGTATGAGGTATATACCTCTTTCTTGAGGCAATATCAGGATGTCTTTGCATGGAATTACACAGAAATGTCGGGACTCGATCCCAAAGTGGCAATGCATCACCTAGGTCTTCCAGAAGACTATCGGGGATATAAACAAGCCGCCAGAAGGACACACCCCTCACATGCTACCAAAATAGAGGCTGAAGTCGATAAGCTCATTAAATAAGGCTTTATTTGGGAGGTCCATTACCCATCTAGTTGGATAATATTTTCCTTGTCAAGAAAAATAATGGACAAATCTATATTTGCATTGACTTTAGAGACCGCAATAGGCATTTCCCGAAATATGATTTCCCGGTCCCGATCACCGAGTTATTAATCGATGCAACAGCAGGGTACGAGGTTCTACCCTTCATGGATGGTTATTCTGGGTATAATCAAATTAGGATGGCCCAAGAAGACGAAGAATCCACTACCTTCAAGGGCCCCCAAGGAGTATTCTATTACAGGGTCATGCCCTTTGGTCTCAAGAATGCTGGTGCCACATATCAACGTGCCATGCATCGTATCTTTAAACCATTCCTGGGGAGATTCATTGAATGTTATGTAGATGACATGGTGGTTAAGTCCAGGCAGCGCTCAGATCACCTGTCAGATCTTCAGACCGTCTTCAACAAACTTCGACAACATAGTCTGAAGATGAACCCTTGAAGAGCGCCTTCAGGGTTACCTCATGGAAATTCCTTTGCTTTATCGTACGTCATCGTGGCATCGAAGTCGACCCTGAAAAGGCAAAGGCTATCCTCGGCCTACCCCCCCCCCCCCCCCCACAATTTCACTGAGTTGAGAGCATTCCAAGGGCACTTGGCCTACATTAGGCGATTCAAAGCCAACCTGGTAGGCAAATGTTTTCCCTTTACCAGGTTAATGAAGAAAGGAGTCATGTACCAATGGACAGATTACTGCCAAGAGGCATTTGACAACCTACATAAGTATCTCTTAAGCCCACCGGTGCTCATACCCCCCATTGAAGGAAGACCACTCATCCTATACGTGACGGCCCTAGAGCGGTCGCTGGTAGCCTTCCTCACGCCGAAAAATGATGCCAGTAGTGAAAAAAATCTCTACTACCTTTGCCGAACCATGATTGACGTTGAAACTCGATACTCAAACATCGAGAAGAGTTGATTGGCCTTGGTCTTTGCATTTCAAAAGTTGCGACATTATCTACAGTATAATGAAGTCCACTTGGTCTCATGTAATGACTCGCTCAAGTACATCCTCAGCCGCCTGATGCTGAACGAGCACATATCCCGATGGGAAGTCATCCTACAACAGTTTGACATCCGGTTTGTGCCCCAGAAGGCCATCAAAGTCTAGGCGTTATCAGATTTTCTGGAAGAGAACCCTTCAACAGGGACCGCCGCACCGGACGTCAAGCTACACGATGAAGAAATATTTGCGGTTCAAGAGGAGCTCTCAATATGGGAGATGTACTTCGACGGAACCTCCCAAAGGCCATCCGGGAAAAAAATGTAAGATCCCAAATTTCATAAGGTCGGCTTGGGGATAATACTCATGCCCCTGGAAAAGGTAGTTTTTCCATATTCCTTCCTCCTGTCATAAAAATGTACAAACAATGAAGTGGAATATCAAGCCCTCCTTTCAGGCTAGGAGCTCGCACTCCAAGCACAAGTACAAAACCTTAAGGTCAATGGTGACTCAGAAATGGTCATCAAGCAAGTCAACTATTACTATGCTATCAAAAAGAAGGAGCTGATTCCCCTATTTGACAATGTATGAGGGTTAATGGTGGAATTCTCCATAGAACCAACATTGACCTATATTCCCCAGTCTTAGAATGCCCAGGCCGATGCATTAGCCAACATGGCCACAGCCCTAGCCGACCCAGACCGGGATGAAACGGTCATCAGTATTGCTCACCGCTGAATGGTCTCTCCATTTTTTCAGGCCAAGACGAAAGATATCAATGAAGTCATTCCTGTCCTAGAGACATATGCTTCTTCCACTGGCTGGATTACCCACATTGCAAACTAACTTTAATGGGGATAACATCCATCAGATAGGGATGAATGAGAGAAAATACGGAGAAGGGCAATCAAATTTGTCCAATATGGCGGCATGAGTCAGCAAGAAGTCCTCTAAAAACGAGGCCTTGATGGAATCGTCCTCAGATGAGTTGATGGGGAAGAAAATACCACCATCATGACTGAAGTGCAAGCCAGAGTATGTGGATCACATCAGCCAGGGTCCAAGCTTTCCCATCAGGTCTGAAGGCTTGGGTACTATTGGTCCACAATGGCACGAGATTGCGAGTGCTTTACCACAAAATGCAACTCATGCCAAATTCATGCCAACTTCATACACCAAACCCCGGAGTTACTCCATCAGGACAAGTACTCCTGGCCATTTGTCATCTGGGGAATGGATGTCGTGAGACCATATCCTCCCGCCACAGCCAAGCAGATGAAGTATATCCTCATGGAAACTGACTTCTTTTCCAAATGGGCTAAAGTTGTACCCCTTAAGGAAGTCGGGGCGAGAAACATTGTCAGCTTTGTGAAAGCCAATATCATCACCATATTTGGGGTCCCTCACACCATACTGATGGATAATGGCACCAACATCTTCTCTTCTGAATTGGAGAAACTATACCAAGAATATGGTATCAAGGCTAACCACTCATCCTGCTCCCATGCAGCGGCCAACGGATAGATAGAGGCTTTCAACAAGACCCTGTACAACATTCTCCAGAAAATGGTGGACAAAGACAAGAATTCATGGCTGGATAAACTCCTCCATGAATTGTGGGATTACCAAACCACAGTCTGCACCGCTACTCGAGCTACACCGTACTCATTAGTATACGGAATAGAAGTGGTCCTGACCATTGAACTTCAGTTACCCTCGCTCCATGTTGCCATTTGTGACCGATTATCCAATGATGAGCAGTCGGAAAAGTGGCTAGGTGAATTGGAACAGCTAGACGAGAAACGGTAGCACACTTTGCACCATCTGAAAGTATACCAGAACTGGATTGCACGAGCCTGCAATAAAAAGGTCCGTCTTCGGTCTTTCTTAGAAGGAGAATTCGTGCTGGTCCTCCGGACCCCAATGATACCCAGAAAGAAGCCTCCAAAGCTGGAGCCCAAGTGGGAGGGAACATATGTTATACATAAGGTCTACTCTAATGGAGAATATGCCCTGATCTCCTTGGATGGGCAGTTCACCACCGCTCTTACAAATCTGAGATTCATGAAGAAGTATTTCGCATAGATAACTAAAAGCAGTTATCGTCCGAGCTGCAGGACGTTAAACTGCCAAGCACCCAACGGTCCAAGCTCTATGACCCTAAACTGAGAGCATTTCGTCCGCACTAGTATAACTAAAAATCCTATCATTTGAGCTTGATGAAGTTAAACATCCAAGCACTCAATGATCCAAACTCTATGACCATAAAATATGATCATTCCTTCCTCACCGGCATAACTAAAATGCCCCTCGTCCAATCTGTATGACTTTAAACTGCCAAGCACTCAACGGTCCAAACTCTATGACCCTAAAATAAGAGTATCTCGTCCTTACCACATGATGTTAATCTACATGGATCTCAGAGAACTACATGTGGATTGATTCCTACCCTTGCAGGATATATAGTGACTCCAGGGTTCCCCACACTAGCTCAGCCATCCCCAAAATAGATTTAAAAATTCTCTTTTCCCCCATGTACGGACCGATCCTGCACGGGGTGTATTCCTCGTCCTTACTACACGATGTTAAAATGAATGGATAAAATAGTTTTAAAAATGCCCTTTTTCCCCGTGTATAGACCGATCCTACATGGGGTGTATTCCTTATCCTTACTACACGACGTTAAACTGCATGGATAAAACAGTTTTAATAATGCCCCCTTCCCCCCATGTATGGACCAGACCTGCACGGGGTGTATTTAGCTAAGAAATATGTATGGATTGATTCCTACCTTCACAGGATACGTAGCAATGTCAGGATCCCCTACCCTGGCCCAACCACCCCTTCAAATAGGATTTTCCAAAAATTCCCCTTTCCCCCGTGCATGGACCAGACCTGCCTGGGGTGTACTCCATTAAAAGAACTACGTGAGGCTTGATCCCTACCCTCGCAGGATACATAGTGAAACTAGGGTCACCCACCCTGGCCTAGCCATCCCCAAATTAAAGATAAAAATTCCCTTTCCCCTATGTGTGGACCGGACCTGCATAGGGTGTACTCTTTGTCCTCACCGTACGACGTTAAACTGCACGGATAAGAGGTTAAAAATGTGCTTTTTCCCCATGTATGGACCAGACCTGCACGGGGTTTATTGCTCGTCCTCACCACATGATGTTAAACTGCATAGACTTCGTCTTGACCAACCCATGATATAATGAAAAACGAGATGAAAATACTCCTTGCACATTTGGATGCATCCTCTCAATACATCAGACTCCACGACTCTGATAATTGTGGATCTTTATAATCATTCACGACCATCGGAAGTGGAAATTGATTGACCTGTGGACACCTTCTCATGACTATGCGTACCATGTCCTCAGCGGCTCTGCATATTAATAGCCCCTGGCCCGTCTACCAAAGGCATGATTTCCTCAGGCGATACTCTTCCTAGCTCCATACGCCTACCGGCCTCAGAGCCCCCATATCATATCTCCCGATCCAGAAAATTATGGCACAGCGGTTTACAAGTTCACCCCCTTTTTTCCACATCCAAATGTTTCCAGGGTATCCCTACCCATTTAGCCTATGTATCCATCTGTGGTTCACATGACGACCTGCATCTATGAACATCAAGCCACGACAAGGCTACTTTGACTCAATGGACAATTGTAGTGAAGATGTTTCTTGTATGCTCGAACACCATTATCCCCATATGCCGAACTCTGTACTGTGAGAAATCTTGGGGTTTCATAATCATTCATGGCCATCATAAGTGGAATGTCATCGACCCGGGACACCTTTGCATGACTATTCATACCATGCCCTCAGCGGCTCTGCATACTGATAGCCCCTGGATTGTCTACCAAAGGAAATATTTCCTCATGCGATACTCTTCCTAACTCTGTACTCTTATCGGCCTCAGAGCCCCCACACCACATCTCATGATCCGGGAAACCTCAGAGTTACAGTTTACAACCTTCATCCCCCACCTTGTTCAGAGTATATCGGAGCATGGTAACTCAGTTATCCTTCGATTGACTGTAGAAATAGCCACCCAATAGTCTGATCTCTATGACCGCTAAACTAGGAGTAATTTGTCCTTTCTGCATGACGTTAAACTTCATGGAGTAAAGGCGCACCCCCGCGCGAAAGATAAGTCAGCGTAGGGAGCTCTCTAAGATTTAACAACAACCAGGGCCGAATATTACCGACTTGTCCAGATATTTTCCTACCAGATAATAGACTTTGTGGCTCGGACAATTACAGATCCTCATAACCATTCACAGCCATAGAAAGTGGAAAGTTATCGACCAGTGGACACCTTTGCATGACTATTCATACAATGCCCTCAGCGGCTCTGCATATTGATAACCCTCAGCCCGTCTACCAAATGCAATATTTCGTCAGGCGATGCTCTTCCTAGCTTCGTATGCTTATCGGCATCAGAGCCCCCATATCATTTATCCTAATCCAAGAAGCCCCGGAACCATGGTTTACACCAATCAACCCCTTTTCCATCTCTTGGGTATGTTGTGGTGTTCAAGCCCAGTTACATTCTGATCAAGAGCAGCCTTTGCAACTATGTCCTTACCGCATGACATTAAACTGCACGAAACGTCTTGACCACTTGGAATAATGCTACAAATACCAAGCATTAAACATTCAGGGAAATTCCTCCAAATACAAGAATTTTCACCGGTTTAAAAATTCCTCCATCCTCACTGCATGACGTTAAAATGTACAACATCTTTTAATAATGATGCTCGTCTTTACCGCATGACATTAAACGGTACGGAAGATGTCCTTATCGCATGACGTTAAACAACATGGCCGAACCTGTTATGGGTTTAGTAAGGAATAGAGGCTTTTCTCTATCCCTCATAGCATGGGTAAGACCTGCACAAACCACCCCCTCACAAAAGCGTGAGAAGGGATGACTTCACCCATTCTCGGGAAATTTATCATAGATGTTTCTCTCGTATCTAGGCACCCTCTCCTCATAAAACATACTCTGTACTCAGAAAGATTTGAACTCTCATAAACCACCCCTGGTGGTCCTGAATCACAAACTTCCTTGTAGTTTCTTGGCTATCGGGAGAATGAAATCATTGACCCAAGGACACATTTGCATGACTATGCATACCATTCCCTCAACGGCCCTGCATATTGATCACCCCTGGCTATTCTACTAAAGGAAATATTTCATTAGGAAATTCTCCTCTATGTACGCCTCTTGGACTTTGATCCCCCTATTTCTATCCCAGGATTCGAAAACCCTCTGAGATACAATTTACCAGCCTCTTTCACAACCCTCACGGAATATGGTGGAACGTCTCTGAAGAGATTACAGAAAACCAAAAGAATCCATTCCACTTTGAAGAATGTCCCAACTGCATGAATTTAAACTATTCCAATCTCCAACCATCCTTTACGCTAGATAAATGCATAGGAAAAAGGATCCTGAGTCCACAATCCTGATTAGTACAGATGTCCTCAAACCGTTTTTAGACGTCACATACCCTTGTCATGCCACCCCTGGTGGTTTTCATAATTCTCCAAGACACCCATGGTGGTTTCCATAAGTTGGACTCCCATGAAGCCCTCAGGCCATCAGAAATGGGGAGCCATTGACGTAAGGAAAATTTTCCACAACTATGCATACCATTCCCTCAGCGGCTCTGCATATTGACCACCCCTGGCCCATCTACCAAAGGCATGATTTCCTTAGGCTATGCTGTTCCTACCTCTGCACGCCGGTACGACTCCCATCCCTTGATACTTGCTCTGCATGTCACTTAAATCTAAACGTGTTTCGTCCACATGCGTCTGGAGGATATTGAGACATCTTTTAATCAACCAAATATCATTGGGGCCCTCGCCCCGCCATACCTGGTCGAAGATGTTCGACCTAAAACCTTAGTAATGATAGTCTTGTCAATAGGACTTTAAACCACCCAAAAAAGGAGGCACAAATCCTGTTAGGCTGAATACCTGAAAAGGGCGACCTAAGCAAAATTCGGGCCATACCCACTAGGTCCACACTAAATGGGGCTAGGAAAAATTAGGGCATTAAAAAAAGAAGAAGAAAAAGTTTGTGGGGGTTTTCTATAAAACCCTAGCAATAGCCAAACTACGCTTGCTGGATCCCATGGTCTAGGAAAAAGTTAGAGCTCGTTTTTATCAATGGTCGAGAACTCTGACTATTCTATGTTCGGTGAATTGGTATATGTATCAATTGTTCCAAATGATTTCTATCACAAGAGAAGACAACAAGAGCACTAAGGAGAAACATTACTTTGTAACAATGTCGGTAAGAAAGGCATCCACAATCCGGAGCCTCCTATGGCATAAAAGGTTATTACAGGAGGTTTTCAGTGGATTCACAAAGTTGTATCAGGCGCTGATGAGAATCCTCAATTTTTTGACGGAGATTTTGTAGTAAGGTTGTCTCATCTTCTGCACCAGCCCACAATGCTTCCACTTCTTGGGCCGCCTTTGAGCTCGCCCTCATCTCCTTATCCACCTGCCGCTCCCCTTCTTCAATTATGGCAGTGATGTTGGCCTCTTTCTACTGTAGCTATTGTATCTCATTCCTCAGCACCTCCAAGTGAGAACACTTCTCAACTACTTCTCCCTAGAGCCTTGAAACTACCCTGGCATGATCATGAGTCTCTGTTAGGAAAAGATGTCGGGTTGTGGAAAGGTAGGCTTCAAATTGATCAGCAGAAAGGTGAGATTCGAAACCACCCAGTCTTTCCCAATCAGCGATCACCTTCTTGACTATTACATAAATACCATGGTAATAGAAGTCGTCAAATCCAAGTATCATGGACATATAATGCAGCCTCGGTAATTTGATCGGCATCTCAGCCAAGGGCGTCTGAGAAATCAGCTTCCAAATTTTCTCCCAATCCCTTTTGCGAGCAGGTCGAAGACTGGAGAGGACTTGTTGATCAGGTTCGGAGTCTCTCCCAGATGAAGATACGTATTCAGGGATGAGTGTCACCAAGGAGGGACCTGATGCAACTTCACCCGCAAACTCTGGCACCGCAGCAGCTTCGCCCCCGGCGGTTGTGGTCACAGGCACGATCAGGTCTGACGAAACAATCACCAACACCAAAGGTCATGGTCCTAAAGCCTGAGAGTCAATAAGACTAATAATTATCCCTAACCAGAAAAGGGAATTGGAAAGTGTCAGTGGCAAGAGATTGAGGTATTTACCCCCGGTCATCAAAGCATCGATATCTTTGAGCTCTGTGCTGCCACAACCACTTAAGGAAGATGTTACATCTTCGATAGGAAAGGGAGTCCTGGGAACCCCAAGAGATGTCCAGGTCCTGAGGCCATACCCAAGGCCAGCAACTCCCAGAGCTGTCCACAAGTGATCGAATACGGAGATCAAGCTCGGGGAAATCACTCCCCCAGTAAACAATATAATGGCCCGCTCTGGGATTCCAACCACTGTCCTAATAGCATGTTCTTCCTCTATCGCCAAGGGATCCGTTGGGTCTAAGGCAACTGGCCCTATCAGATTTGGGGCCTCTACGGTAATCACGGGCACACTGTCCTTCCCTATGGTTATAAAGGATGCATAATTATCAGAGGTCTTGACTTCCATCTATTCCTCCTCTGACATATCTCTAACTGATGAAGGCAGACGTAGAGCATCCATGTCACTTGCCTCTTTAGTAGGGCCCACCATCTCGGCACGCTCAGGTTTGGCTGCAGTTGATCCATCATATGATAAAGAGGTAGAAGATACGACCACAGGGGTCTCCACGACCGAGTCTCCGAGTGGCCCTACGCCGCGCACCAAAACGGTTAATAACTAGAAGACTCGGAATATACGAGTTGGAAATCAAGAAAACAGGAAGTCATGATTACCCGACGTCCCCTGCCTGAGTCATTCCGATAAACGGGATGCCTGCTGACGTCTCTGGATTTTCCCCGGGGAACATTCCTCACTCGAAACACTGGGAGGGGCTAGAGGAGGAAATACCCTACCTGGGTCTGTAATTATCACTTCCATGAGCTCAGCTGCGCTAGGAGACCCCTCCTCGATGATCCCCATAATCGGAAGCACGTGTTCACATGCCGCGGTACCATGGGGAGTGTACTCTGGGGAAGGAATTTCCACCTGGGACTCCTCAACACCTTGCATAAAGGGAATAAACTTTAGAACCTTCACAGTAAAGTAGAAGGGAAATTCGGAATGGACGAACAGGATGACCTCTTCTTCGGGATCAGACGATTCAGGATGTCTTATCATCATGGACACCTGGGTAGACCCATAAACCCGGTTCTGGAGTGAATGAACATAGGTGTATATCTCCTTCAGTGAGGCAACTATTTCATCCATATCCTCTTCCAGCAGCAAGTGAGGTGGAGCGAAGATGGTCCCAATACCCGAAAGCTCTAGAGGGACCATTTGGAGTAATGCCCAGACCTCTACGTTCGATCCACTAACCCTTAGGTCATCTGAAATCCTCCAAGCATTCGGTAATGCAGCCGTAATAGGAACGGATAACTGGGGAGGATCAACATGAGAAGGTTGGGCAGCGACAGGGGCTAGTGGGGGCGCTAATGGCCATGTCTGTTTTCCGGATCTCGTCGCCGCCCTAGAACTCTCTGGAGCTACCTGTTGATGGGACCTTACGGGCAGGGGGAAATTCCCTTGTTTCAGCCACGGTAGGAGGACCACCAGAATAATCACCCACTGAAGAGTGATCACTCTATTCTTCCTCCTCGTCCATCACCGATCGTAGCATGGCTTGGACTCGATGAGTCAACACTGCATAACCTCGGTGTGCATGAATATAAGCCTCATGGTCCTGGAGATTTCACTTGGCCCTCTCCGGGTCCACATCATAATGAATGTCAACAGGAGCAGATATGTAGCCCAGCCCATCAAATGCCACCTCTGATTCCTAGAGATACTGCCACAGAGAATGGGGGTACTAGCTGCAAAAGGATGATCGGCCTTTGAATTCATCCAATTGACCCCAGGCCGTCGGAAAGGTGTCATCTTCATGAATAACCGACTCCCTCTGGGCAGCTTCGAGGGAATGAGAGGATACACCTATGTCCGTTAAAATCTTCCCCGAAATCACGGGACCGGAAGGGTGGCGAAGAACCTTTCCTGGCCTAGTTGAAGCATCATCTCCCTTTTGATTCCTCTTTCCCTTCGATGGATTAGGACATGAGATGGTAGGCACCCACAACCCTAGCTAGCCATTCGGGTACGATTGCACCCAGGAGTCAGTGTAATTCTTGGATAAGAAGGGCGTGGAGTCTGCAAGTGCGGGAGTCATAACCTCGCATCTGGTATCCTCTCCGGTAAACATTAACCACAATTGCCTAGACATCATTAAATGGTGGTTCTCACGGGAGCCATTGAGTGCAGTAGGACACATTTCCTAGACACAACCAAATTGATGCCCACATCGGCAAGGCACGTACCCCTCACAGATCAATTCCCCATCGATACGAGCCACCAGAATGCCCTCTCAGAGGGAAAAGATATATCCTCGCTTGCTAAAATCCTCCGATATGGTGTTCCTAATTACACCAGTTGGGGAGGGATATGGTTGGAAATTAAAATGATCATGAATGAAGATCAGACTCGACAGCAGACGCATATTATGAACTGTCTGTTGTACATCCTTCTCTTAGGTCACCCACTCTTCTGGCATGACCCCGCTGATCATTTGAAAGTACGGCTGGAATGTGGTTCCAAGAATCTGAAGAGGGTTTATAAAGGTGTATCAGTTCTTGATATGTGCTCCCAACCATCCCCAGAGAATTTGGAAAGGACCGGCTACCTGGTTTGGCCAAACCCCATCAGTAATATTTCTATGAAACCGATAAATCCTAGACAATTCTGGGACGACCAAGTTGATAACATTACCAGTATCCATCTGTGCTTCCATGACAAAATTAGAGACCCGAACGCCACCAGTCTCACATACGGGAAAGAGCAATCCACTCAAGAACATGGCCAGAAATGCCGCCAGATGAAGCAACCGATCAATGTCTAGAACAAGCTCTCAGTCCTAGTCGTTGAACTGGTCGTCCATCAAGATCATCCAGTAGCTGCCCCTCTACCTTCCGGACTCCATTGTAGGGTAGGTCTTGGGCCTGCATGGAAGAGCCATGGACTTTATCTCTCTAGCAAAATCCTTGACCCATTCACGATATCGGACAAGCTGTTTCGAAGATGTATCCTTTAAATGCTTCTGGGCCTGGTCAATACGCTTCTTCACCAAGGCGGGTGTCCTCTCTTTATCATTCCACACAGTAAAGGGAGGAAAGAATTCGTCATACATACCCCCAATGATGGGGACCCCTGAAATCTGAAAGACGTCCCAAAGACTAATACCCACCTCACCATGGACCAGGTAGAATGTGTTGGTATCCTGACTCAAATGGCTCATAATTTGCCTGGAGAGGGCTTAAGGATGATGGGAATAGGTTTGGAACACCCAGGAAGCTTCATACAAGCCTATGGCTCACAAATCTGCTTCAAACTCTGCGTAGCTCTGGCGAACCCAGAAGGGCCACCCCCAATCCAATGACTTAAATGCCCCTCCGGGCCTAAGTTCTCGGTCTGATGACCAGCCATGCTGGTTGTTTACCATAGCATTACGGGCGATGCTATGGTAACACTGAATTATCCCATCCACCTGACGTTGTTCCCCTATTGGGGACATAGGAAGGTGATTCAACACAGACCTGGAAGTTGTATCCCTTACAGAGGGCCACCCTCTGGCAGATATCACAGATCGAGGGATAGTTCTGGTAAATATCCATGAAGCTGGATTGTTGTCACAAGATGGTACCGAAATCGGCGTATCAGACAGTAAATTGACCTTGTAGGTAGGAAGGCTATTGGAAAAGGGGTACTCTCACTGTGACCTGGAGAGATGATCAGAAAGGAAGGTGCACACTGGGGAGTGGAAGATTCCATCCTTAACAGAGTTGACCACATCCTTCGGGCATTGATCACCAATTGAGAGGGGCTCGGTAGTCGGCATGGGTGCAGGATGAGGGGGAACCATATTTTCTCCCTACATTATAAAAACCCGGCAAATGGTTACTCCAGAATAATAAAGTCTGGAAAAAAGTTCCAAGCATATGGCGAAGGAGTCGAGAAGCCCTCATAGCAAGGTCCCCGAGCATGACTCAAAATGTGGTTCGCGATGAATACATCCCGCGAACCAACCCTGCGCGAGAGTAGTCCGCGGTACCCTGTCCCGTGGAGCGTTAGCCAAAAATCCACAAACCAGTTTGCTCCGTGGAATCTTAATCCCAGATTTAAATGATTAGGTTCAGAAGACTTGAGAAATTTTCAAAGTCTGGAGTATTGCAGTCCACTAACCATCAAAACCACAGAGCAAGTTCCTACGCGGCCCGTCGTGACTTACTTCGTAATTAATTTACAATGTCAGTTCATGGCTTGGAATTGGTCCGCATATGAAGGAGACCGCAAACGAGGAATGGTCCACGGAAGTGGCCGCTGGTTCGCGGACGATGCATTTCACGAAGGAACGAGCACGCGGAAACGAGATCTCTGGTTTCGCAAAGAATCCAATAAAAGACAAATGAAGGGCCCCTGTATTTATAGGTGTGGTACCCTACAGAGTCCACTCCTCTACCGCAAACCATCCATGTTTCCGGACCACTCTGCATCAGAATGGAATCCTCTTCGTTCCGATCGAACCCCATTCCGATGGGGGGCATTTGTAGGGTCATGAAAAATCCACAATGGAAGAATGAAAATCCCCTTTAATCCAATGGATATTCTTCCCAATTTCCCCCCAAAATAATTGGGGAAAAGTGTGGAGAATACTCAAAGGCACAAGTCAAACCGGTCCACAGACCAGTCCAATGATAATAGGCCACGACCAGTTCTGTGAAGCACCCCCTCTGCGGACCGTTGTTGTTCGCGGAATGGAGGCGGAGATCCTCTGCGGGCGTGAAGCAGGATGGGTGCCAAACCGGTCCACCATCATGAACCTCCCCAGCCGTGGACCGCGTTGACCGACCCAGGCCGCATCCACTATCATTCGCGAAATGAAGGCGGAAACCTGCGTGGCCGCGTAGCACACCACGAGGTTGATTTGGTTCACGGGGTAGATTTGTTCAATGCCCCCCGCGAGTTGCGGATTGATCAAGTCATCTGTAAACCGGGTTTCCGATCATAGGCCTCCGCAAAAGTTTCCGCATGACCACAGATATATCTCTTTCCCCACTCTATAAAAGGAGACTGATGGGGAAGAGAAAAAGGGGGGATGGTGAGAGATCGACCATATTCGGGTGGAAGGGTTTCAAAGGAAGGATCTTAGGATTTCGCAAACAGTGAAGTTCCAGTTCGCGAACCAAAACAGGTACGAGGCTGGGGGAGAATTAATAAGGAACAGAAAACACATAATAAGTTGGTGAACCAAGAGGTTAAAATAACAAAGAAAAGAAAACCATGAACCATGGCCCCTCCACGAATGCACTCCCCGTGGACTAGGGATTTTATGCCCCTTTTCCAATCTGTCGCACTGCATAACACTCTCTTACACGAGAAAATCCCCGACCGATGAACCCCCAACCGGCACCGTCGTTAGCCGCTGCTGCTCGCATAGATCCCTCGGCATACCAACCTAGTATGCGGGCTGAACCCGAAGCCGCGAACCACCCTGGTTCATGGGATTCCCACCAAGCCGCGAACCACCCTGGTTCGCAGGATGCCCATCAGTCCGCAGACCACCCTGGTTTGTGGACGGACTCTCTAGTCACGTAGCACCTCCCTACGTGAAGGTCACCACTCCTCATATACCCATGTGGCCCGCCAATTCCTTCAGAGTTCCCGTTCCCCGAGCCAGATAAAATCCTTCCAATCCGACTGGATCCTCCGCCGCTCCCTCATTGGCCCATTCATCGGCCCCGAGCCGAGGCCTCCACCAGAGCCACCAGACCCGTGTGATGTAACCTTCAGGCGCATCAGTGCGCCGTTTTGAGTTCACATACCCACGATAAGTAGGGGCGAAAGGGTTTCTCCGGCCCTTGAATGGATTTTAGAAACATTCCTGGGTTCACATTCGCATGGTAATGCAGAGTCCGATCCCGGGAACCCCCTTTCCGCCCCTCCACTCATTAGGACTGGGGCTCTTCTCCCCTCTCCAGGGCGTGGCGGGATACCAATCAGAAGGAATCCCCCATGCACCTCCATACTTCCCCACGGCCATAGACAAGGAAGGGCGTAGTGAGGAAGGGTGTTTCTCTGTCCTTCTTGGGGGACGAGTCCCTCTCCTGCTGCGCTTTGTCGCCATGGGCATCCATCCCGGAGTAAGCCTCGACTTCCTGAGCCACACCATGCATAATCCCCACTCCACTTCCCACAGACGCAACTTTCGCGACATGATATTCTGGCCCCTGCTGCCTCTTGTTTCTCATACAGAGCATGACTCACGTGGGCTTAGAGTAGGCATCGACCATGACATCCTCTTATGGGCCTCCTTAGAGTGTAAGCCCCAATCCAGACCATGGGCCTCCTTAGAGTGTAAGCCCCGAACCATATTATGCGCTGCCTCAGAGCGTAAGCCCCATGCCAATTTGAACTACGTGGACTTTGATCCCTGTCTCCTTGGCAGGGTACATAGGAAGCCACCTTGAGGTTCAAGCCCAATATCAGTCGATCTGATTATCCTCACATCGGTTCACCGCGCCACTCCTAGTGCCACCTCAATGAGTCCAGACTCCTCGGGGTCATTAATCCAATAAGGGATGGTAAACCTCGCGCATAAATGATTCTGAACCCATGCGTCCAACTGACCATTTCCAACCAGGAGTAATCCGTGGATACTATGCTTGGATTTAAAACAAAGATTCGTGAACATATTAATACATCTTAAATCTATAAGATAGTCCCGGAACATGCAATAATTCCCCCCAAAAGGGGTGCGATGACCCCGGCTTCCCATCCTCTCGACCAATGTGAGTTCTTAAGTGTCGTTGGCCAACTCTCCTATCAAACGTCTGCCTTTGGAAATCAGGCCCACGTATCATCAGATACGGAACCGTTGGACATTTCAAAACCGACCCGAAACACCATAAAACCCCTAAAACCCCACTAAAACTCTAAAAGCCCTTTAATCCTCCAAGAATGAAAAAAATCTTGAAAAAACCATAAAAATACTAAAGAACATTAAAAACTTTAAAAAACTAAAAAAAATCAAATCCTTAAAAACACTAAAAAGAAGTGAAAATAAAAAAACATAAAACCAATTAAAAGACCTAAAAATTTTAAAAATGAAAAAACTCCTAGAAAATTTAAAATTATAAACACATGAAAACTATAAAATCACAAAAAAACCCTAAAAATCCCTAAAAATATAAAAAACCATAAAACACGTAAAACCTCTAAAACTCTAAAAATCCATAAAACCATAAAACCATAAAAACCCCAAAACCCCCTAAATACCCTAAAACCACCAAAAACGATAAAACCATAACAACCCATAAAAACCCTAAAAACTACTAAAAACCTAAAACCCATTTTAAAAACTAAAAATGTAATATAAGACCCCTTAAAACCAAAAAAAATTAAAAAACCCTTCAACCTTAAAAACAAAAAAACAGAAAAACCAGAAAAAAGCCTAAAAAATTAAAATTCTAAACACATGAAAACTATAAAATCCCAAAAAAGCCCTAAAAATCCCTTAAAATATAAAAAACCAGAAAAACACGTAAAATATCTAAAAACCTAAAAAACAAAAAAAACCCTAAAACATAAAAACCACCATAATCATTTAAAATCCTAAATATCCATTAAAATACTATAAACATCACTAAAATTATAAAAAAACTTAAAACCCTAAAAACCCCTAAGAAAACCATACAAAACTACAAACACTTAAAACCCCTAAAAATTTGATAAAACCCTTAAAACACTAAAAGGCCCAAAAATCACAAAAAACTATAAAAATCCCTAAAACGTTAAAGAATAAAAAAACCTAAAAACCTAAAAAACCACTAAAACACTAAAAAACAACTAATAACCAATAACATTAAAAACTCTAGAAAATCATAAAAACCCTAAAAAATAAAAAATTACCTAAAATGTAAAACACCCTCATAATAACCCTAAAAACCCAACAAAATCCCCTAAAAACCCATAAAAATACAAAAAATTCCAAAAATAATTCTAAAGATGTAAAAACCCCTAAAATCACTAAAAACCATTTAAACTTCCCAAAATGAAAAATATCTCGAAAAAACCAAAATATTACTAAACAACATAGAAAACATTAAAAAAAAATCAAATCCCTAAAAACCCTAAAAAGGAAAACAAAATAAAAAAAACAAAAAAACAATTAAAACCCCTAAAAATTTTAAAAATAAAAAACTCCTAGAAAAATTAAAATTCTAAACATATAAAAACAATAAACTCCAAAAAAACCCCTAAAAATCCCTAAAAATATAAAAAACCGTAAAACACATAAAAACTCTAAAACCCTAAAAATCCATAGAACCATAAAACCATAAAATCCCCAAATCCCCTTAAATACCCAAAAACCACCAAAAACAATAAAAACATAACAACCCATAAAAACCCTTAAAACCACTAAAAACCTAAAACTCATTTTAAACCCTAAAAATGTTAAAAAATATAAACCCCTTAAAACTGTAAAAACTTAAAAAAACCCTTTAACCCTAAAAACCAAAATACCCTAAAAACCAGAAAAACCACTAAAAATTTAAAATTTTAAACACATGATAACTATAAAATCCCAAAAAAAACCCTAAAAATCCCTAAAAATATAAAAAACCATAAAAACAAGTAAAATATCTAAAAACCTAAAAAACCAAAAAACCCCTAAAAACCCAAAAACCCAAAAACCATCAAAATCCTTTAAAATCATAAATATCCTTTAAAATACTTTAAACATCAATAAAAGTATAAAAAACATTAAAACCTTGAAAACCCTTATGAAAACCATAAAAAACAACAAATAATTAAAACCCCTAAAAATTAATAAAACCCTTAAAACACTAAAAGGCCCAAAAATCACAAAAAAATATAAAAATCCCAAAAACCTTAAAATTTTAAAAAAACCTAAAATACTCTAGATAATCATAAAAACTCTATAAAATAAAAAATTACCTAAAATATAAAACACTGTCATAATAACCCTAAAAACCCAAAAAAAATACATAAATCCCCTAAAAACCCATAAAAATACTAAAAATTCCAAAATTATTCTAAACATGTAAAACCCCTAAAATCACTGAAAACCCCTAAAAAAGTCTTAAATTCCTAAAAACACTTAAAACCCCTAAAAACCCAAAAAATGAGAAAAACCCTAGAAAACCCTAAAACACCTAAAAACACTCAAAATCACTAAAAAACCAAAAAACATAAAAATCATTAAAAATAAAAAAAATCCCTAAATGTATAAAATTCCCTAAAACCAATGAAAACCCCTAAGAAAACCGTAAAAAATAAAAAATATTATGAACCGCATCAATCCAAAAAATAATAAAAATCCTAAATGACCATAAAACAAACCAAAAGACTCTAAATGTCCTAAAAATACTCTATTACCTTAATAAACATCCAAAATCTTAAAAATCCATATAAATACCAAAAAAGGTAAAACCCTAAAACCATAAAAATCCCTAAGAAATCCTCAAAAAAATTAGAAACTCTTAAATCCACATAAAACCTAAAAACACAAAAAACCTAAAAACCACAAAACCCTAAAAACAAATGAAGACATAAAAACCCCTAAACAAATTATACCACCTAAATACCCATAAAACCCCTAAAAACCCATTAAAACTCTAAAAACCCTTTAAACCTCTAAAAAGGAAAAAAATCTAGAAAAACCCATAAAAATACTGAAGAACATAGAAAAATTTAAGAAACCAAAAAAATAAAATCCCTAAAAACCCTAAAAAGGAAAAGAAAATAAAAACACATAAAGACAATTAAAAACACTAAAAAATTTAAAATGAAAAAACTCCAAGAAAAATTAATATTCTAAACAAATGAAAACTATAAAATCCCAAAAAAACCATAAAAATCTCTAAAAATATAAAAAACCATAAAAGACATAAAATCTCGAAAACTCTAAAAATCCATAAAACCATAAAAACCCCAAAACCCCCTAAATGCCTTAAAAACACCAAAAACAATAAAACCATAACAACCCATAAAAATCCTAAAAACCACTAAAAACCTAAAATGCATTTTAAACCCTAAAAATGTTAAAAAATATTAAACCCCATAAAACCATGAAAAATTAAAAAACCCCTTCAACCCTAAAAACTAAAAAACCCTTAAAACATGAAAACCCTTAAAAAATTAAAATTCTAAACACATGGAAACTATAAAATCCCAAAAAAACCTAAAAATCCCGAAAAATATAAAAAACCATAAAACCACATAAAATCTCTTAAAACAAAAAAAACCAAAAAAACCTAAAAAACCCTAAAACCTAAAAACCATCAAAATCCTTTAAAATCCTAAATATCAATTAAAATACTAAAAATATCATTAAAAGTATAAAAAATACTCAAATCCTTGAAAACCATAGGGAAAACCATAAAAAACTACAAACCCTTAAAACCCCTAAAAAATTGATAAAACCCTTAAAAACACTAAAAGTCCCAAAAATCACAAACAAATATAAAAATCCCTAAAACCATAAAAAATAAAAAAACCTAAAAACCTGAAAAACCGATAAAAATGAAAAATCAACTAAAAACCTATAGCATTAAAAACTCAAGAAAATCATAAAATCCTAAAAAATAAAAAATTACCTAAAATGTAAAACACACTAATAATAACCCTAAAAACCCAAAAAAAAACCTAAATCCCCTAAAAACTAATAAAAATTCTAAAAATTCCAAAATAACTCTAAACATGTAAAAACCCCTAAAATCCTTAAAAACCCTTAATAAAATCTTAAATTCCTAAAAACACTTAAAACCCCTAAAAACCCAAAAATGATAAAAACCCTAGAAAACCTAAAACACCTAAAAACACTAAAAATAACTAAAAACCCAAAAAACATAAAAAACTTAAAAAATAGAAAAAAAATCCCTACATGTATAAAATTCCCTAAAACCATTGAAAACCCCTAAGAAAACCTTAAAACAAATTAAGAACCCTATCAATCCTAAAAATGATAAAAACTCTAAATGAGCATAAAACAAACCAAAATACTCAAAATAACCTAAAAATACCCTATAACCGTAATAAACATCCAAAATCCTTAAAATCCCTATAGATACCAGGAAACATAAAACCCTAAAACCACAAAAATACCTACGAAAACCTCAAAAAAAATACTCTTAAATCCACCTAAAACCTAAAAACACAAAAAACCAAAAAACCAAAAAACCCTAAAATGCCATGAAAACAGAAAAACCATTAAAAACAATTATGCCCACTAAATACCCATAAAAACTCTAAAACCCCACTAAAACTCTAAGAACCCTTTGAACCTCCAAAAGAGAAAAAAAATCTTGAAAAACTATAAAAATAATAAAGAACATAGAAAACTTTAAAAAACCAAAAAAATCCATTACTCTAAATATCCAAAAAAAGGATAAGAAAATAAAAAATCATAAAAACAATTAAAACCCCTAAAATATTTAAAAATGAAAAAACTCAAAGAAAAATTAAAACTCTAAAAACATGAAAACTATAAAATCCCAAAAAACCCATAAAAATACCTAAAAATATAAAAAACCATAAAACACGTAAAATCTCTAAAAATCCAAAAATCCATAAAACCATAAAACCATAAAAACCCCCAAACCCCCCAAATACCCAAAAACCACCAAAACAATAAAACCATAACAACCCATAAAAACCCTAAAAACCACTAAAAACCTAAAACCCATTTTAAACCCTAAAACTGTTAAAAAATATATATCCCCTTAAAACCATAAAATTTTTAAAATCCCCTTAAACCCTAAAAACTAAAAAAACCTTAAAAACAAGAAAAACCCCTAAAAAATTAAACTTCTAAACCCATAAAAACTACAAAAATCCAAGAAAAACCCAGAAAATCCATAAATATATAAAAAACCATAAAAACACTTAAAATCTCTAAAAAACTAAAAAACCAAAAAAACCCTAAAAACCCCGAAAACCTAAAAACCATCAAAAATCCTTTGAAATCATAAATATCCATTAAAATACTATAAACATCACTTAAAGTATAAATAAATATTTAAAACCCTGAAAACCCCTAAGAAAAACATAAAAAACTAAAAACACTTAAAACTCGTAAAAAATTGATAAAACCCCTAAAAACACTAAAAGATACAAAAATCACAAAAAACTATAAAAATCACTAAAACTTTAAAAAAATAAAAAAACCTAAAAACCTAAAAAAACCTCTAAAACACTAAAAATCAACTAAAAAACTATAACATTAAAAACTCTAGAAAATCATAAAAACCCTAAAAAAATCAAAAATTGCCTAAAATGTAAAACACCCTCATAATAACCCTAAAACCCCAAAAAAAATACATAAATCCCCTAAAAACCAATAAAAATACTAAAAATTCCAACATACTGATAAACATTTAAAAAACCCCTAAAATCACTGAAAACCCCTAATAAAATCTTAAATTCCTAAAAACACTTAAAATCCCTAAAAACCCCTAAAAACCCATAAAATGCTAAAAACCCTAGAAAACCCTAAAACATATAAAAACCCCCAAAAAATCACTAAAAAACCCAAAAACATAAAAATTAAAAAAAATTGTAAAAAATTCCCTAAATGTATAAAATTCCCAAAAACCAATGAAAACCCCTAATAAAACCTTAAATAAATAAAAAACAATTAAGAACCCTATCAATCCTAAAACTGATAAAAAACCTAAATGACCATAAAACAAACCAAAAGACTCTAAATATCCTCTAAATACTCTATAACCTTAATAAACATCAAAAATCCTAAAAATCCATATAAATACCTAAAAACATAAAACCTTAAAACCATAAAAAATCCCTAAAAATATCAAAAAATTAGAAACTCTTAAATCCCCATAAAACCTGAAAATAAAAAAAACATAAAAAACCAGAAAACCCTAAAAACCCATGAAAACATACAAACCCCTAAAAAAATTATACCCCCTAAGTACACATAAAACCCCTAAAACCCACAATAAAACTCTAAACACCCTATAAACCTCAAAGAAGTAAAAAAATCTCGAAAAAACAATACAAATACTAAAGAACAATGAAAACTTTAAAAAACAAAAAAAATCCCTAAAAACCCTAAAAAGGAAAAGAAAATAAAAAAACATAAAAAATTTAAAACCCCTAAAAAATTAAAATTGAAAAAACTCCTAGAAAATTTATAATTCTAAACACAGGAAAAATATAAAATCCCAAAAAAACTAAAAATTCCTAAAAATATAAAAAACCATAAAAACACATAAAAGCTATAAAACCCTAAAAGTCCATAAAACTATAAAACCTTAATAACCCTGAAACCCCCTAAAAACCCTAAAACCTCCAAAAATAATAAAGTTATAACAACCCATAAAAACCCTAAAAACCACTAAAAACCTAAAACCCATTTTAAACCCTATAAATGTTTAAAAAAATATAAATCCCCTTAAAACCATAAAAAATTAAAAAACCCCTTCAACCATAAAAACCAAAAAACCCTAAAAACTAGAAAAACCCCTAAAAATTAATATTCTAAACTCATAAAAACTATAAAATCCCAAAAAACCCAAAAAATCCTTAAAAATATAAAAGACCACAAAAACACGTAAAAGCTCTGAAAAACAAAAAAAACCCTAAAAAAACTAAAACCTAAAAACCATCAAAATCCTTTAAAATAATAAATATCTATTAAAATACTATAAACATTACTAGATGTAAAATAAATACTTAAAACCTGGAAAACCCCTGAGAAAACCATAAAAAACTAAAAACACCTAAAACCCCTAAAAAATTGATTGACCCTTAAAAACACTAAAAGACCCAAAAATAAAAAAAACTATAAAAATCCCAAAAACCTTAAAAAATAAAATAAATACCTAAAAACCTAAAAAAAATTAAAACACTAAAAATCACCTAAAACCCTATAACATTAAAAACTCTAGAAAATCATAAAAATCCAAAAAAAAATCAAAAAATACCTAAAATGTAAAACACCCTCATAATAACCCTAAAAACAAAACAAAATACATAAATCCCCTAAACCCCATAAAAATACTAAAAATTCTAAAATAATTCTAAACATGTAAAAACCCATAAAATCACTGAAAACCCCTAATAAAATCTTAAATTTCTAAAAACACTTAAACACTCTAAAAACTAAAAAAATGCTAAAAACACTAGAAAACCCAAAAACACCCAAAAACACTCAAAATCACTAAAAACCCAAAAAACATAAAAATCATAAAAGATCGAAAAAAACCCCTAAAAGTATAAAATTCCCTAATACCAATGAAAAACCCTATGAAAACCTTAAAAAACAAAAAAAAACAAAAAAAAAACAATTAAGAACCCTATCAATCTTAAAAATTATAAAAACTCTAAATTACCATAAAACAAACCAATAGAATCTAAATATCTTAAAAATAATCTATAACCTTAATAAACAACCAAAATCCTAAAAATCCCAATAAGTACCTAAAAACATAAAACCCTAAAACCAAAAAAATATCCAAGAAAACCTCAAAAAAATAGAAACTCTTAAATCCACATAAAACCGTAAAACACAAAAAACATAAAAAACCATGAAACCCTAAAAACCCATGAAAACATAAAAACCCCTAAAAACAATTATACCCCCTAAATACCAATAAAACCCCTAAACCCCCCTAAAACTCTAAAAACCCTTTAAACCTCAAAAAATTAAAATAAATCTTGAAAAAACCATAAAAATACTAAAGAACATAGAAAGCTATAAATAACCAAAAAAATCAAATCCCAAAAAACCCTAAAAAGTAAAAGAAAATAAAAAAACATAAAAACAATTAAATCCTTTAAAAATTTTAAAAATGAAAAACCACCTACACAAATTATAATTGTAAACACATGGAAACTATAAAATCCCAAAAAAACCATAAAAATTCTTATAAATATAAAAAAACCATAAAAACACATAAAATCTCTAAAACCCTAAAAAACCATAAAACAATAGAACCATATAAAACCCAAACCCCCCTAAATACCCTAAAACCACAAAAAATAATAAAACTATAACAACCCATAAAAACCCTAAAAATCACTAAAAACCTAAAACCCATTTTAAACCATATAAATGTAAAATAAATATAAAACCCCTTAAAACCATAAAAAATTTAAAAACTCGTTCAACCCTAAAAACCAAAAAACCATAAAAACAAGAAAAACCCCTAAAAAATTAAAATTCTAAACACATGAAAACTATAATATCCCAAAAAACCCTAAAAATCCCTAAAAATATAAAAAAGACACGAAAAAACGTAAAATACCTAAAAACCTAAAAACCCAAAAAAAAACCCAAAAAAACCTGAAAACCTAAAAACCATCAAATTATTTTAAAATCCTAAATATCCATTAAAATACTAAAAACGTCACTAAAAGTATTAAAAATCCTTAAAACCCTAAAAATCCCTAAGAAAACCATAAAAAACTAAAAACACTTAACACCCCTAAAAATTGATAAAACCCTTAAAAACAATAAAAGACCAAAAAATCACAAAAAACTATAAAAATCCCTAAAAACTTAAAAAATAAAAAAAAAACCTAAAAACCTATAATACCACTAAAACACTAAAAATAAACTAAAAAACTATGACATTAAAAACTCTAGAATATCATAAAAACCCTAAAAAATAATAAATTACCTAAAATGTAAAAAACCATCATAATAACCCTAAAACCCCAACAAAATACATAAATCCCCTAACACCCCTTAAAATACTAAAAATTCCAAAGTAATTCTAAACATATAAAAACACCTAAAATCACTAAAAACCCAAAATAAAATCTTAAATTCCTAAAAAAAATAAAACCCCTAAAAACCCAATAAGATGCAAAAAACCCTAGATAACCCTAAAAATCTAAAAACACTCAAAATCACTAAAAACCGAAAACACATAAAAATATCAAAAAATAAAAAAATCCCTAAAAGTATAAAATTCCCTAAAACTAATGAAAACCCCCAAGAAAACCTTAAAAAAATAAAAAAAATTAAGAACCCTATCAATCCAAAAAATCATAAAAAACCTAAATGACCATAGAACAAACCAAAAGACTCTAAATATCCTAAATATACTCTATAACCTTAATAAACAACAAAAATCCTAAAAATACCTATAAATACCTAAAAATATAAAACCCTAAAACGAAAAAAAATCCCTAAGAAAACCTCAAAAAAATTTATATACTCTTAAATCCACATAAAACCTAAAAAACCACAAAACCCTAAAAACCCATGAAAACATAAAAACCCCTAAAAACAATTATACCCCCTAAATACCAATAAAACCCCTAAACCCCCACTAAAACTCTGAAAACCAATTAAACCTCCAAAAATGAAACAATTCTCAAAAAAACCATAGAAATACTAAAGAAAATAAAAAAACATAAAAACATATTAAACCTCTAAAACCACTACAAAATTTAAAATTGAAAAAATTCCTAGAAAAATTAAAATTCTAAACACTTGAAAACTAAAAAATCCTAGAAAACAATAAAAATCCCTAAAAATATAAAAAACCATAAAAACACATAAAAGCTCTAAAACCCAAAAAATCTATCAAACCATAAAACCATAAAACCCCCCAAAACCCCCTAAACATCCTAAAAACACCAAAAAAAATAAAACCATAACAACCTATAAAAACCACTAAAAACCTAAAACCCTTTTTAACCCCAAAAAATGTTAAAAAATATAAACCCCCTTTAAACCATACAAAATTAAAAAAACCCTTCAACCCTAAAAACAAAAAAAACTCTAAAGACATGAAAAACCCTTAAAAAATTAAAAATTTAAACACATGAAAAAATTAAAATCCTAAAAAAACCCTAAAAATATCTAAAAATATAAAAAACCATAAAAACACATAAAAGCTCTAAAAACATAAAAAACCAAAAAAACCCTAAAAAACCCTAAAAAACCCTAAAACTAAAAACCATAAAAATCCTTTAAAATACTAAATATCTATTAAAAAACTATAAACATCACTAAAAGTATAAAAAAATCCTTAAAACCCTGAAAACCCCTAAGAAAAACATAAAAAACTAAAAACAATGAAAACCCCTAAAAAATTTATAAAACCCTTAAAAACACTAAAAGACCCAAAAATCACAAATTTTTTTTAAAAATCCTTAAAACATTAAAAAAATAAAAAAACCTAAAAACCTAAAAAACCACTAAAACACTAAAAATCAACTAAAAACCTATAACATTAAAAACTCTAGAAAATCAAAAAACCCTAAAAAATTCAAAAATTGCCTAAAATGTAAAACACCCTCATAATAACTCTAAAAACCCAAAAAAATACATAAATCCCCTAAAAACCCATAAAAATACTAAAAATACAAAATAATTCTAAACATTTAAAAACCCATAAAATCACTGAAAACCTCTAATAAAATCTTAATTTCCTAAAAACAGTTAAAACCCCTAAAAAACCCAAAAAATGCTAAAAACCCTAGAAAACACTTAAACACCTAAAAATCACTCAAAATCAATAAAAACCCAAAAAACAATAAAAATTGGAAAAATAGAAAAAAATCCCTAAATGTATAAATTTCCCAAAAACCATGGAAAACCCCTAATAAAAACTTAAAAATTAATTAAAATTAAGAACCCTATCTATCCTAAAGATGATAAAATCCCAAAATGACCATAAAAAAACCAAAAGACTCTAAATATCCTAAAAATACTTTATAACCTTAATAAACATACAAAATCCTAAAAATCTGTATATATAACTAAAAACATATAACCCTAAAACAATAAAAATCTCTAAGAAAACCTCTAAAAAATTAGAAACTCTGAAATCCACATAAAACCTGAAAACACAAAAAACCTAACAACCACAAAACCCTAAAAACCCATAAAATCATAAAACCCCCCCCAAAAAAATTATTCCTTCTAAATACCCATAAAACCCATAAAACCCCACTAAAACTCTAAAACCCTTTAAACCTAAAAAAATGAAAAAAACTCGAAAAACCCATAAAAATAAAAAAGAACACAGAAAACATTAAAAAACCCAAAAAAATAAAATCCCTAAAAACCCTAAAAAGGAAAATAAAATAAAAAACATAAAAACAATTAAAACCCCTAAAAATTTTAAAAATGAAAAAACTCCTAGAAAAATTAAAATTCTAAACACATAAAAACTATAAAATCCCAAAAAAACCCCCTAAAAATCCGTAAAAATATAAAAAACCTAAAAACACGTAAAAGCATTAAATCCCAAAAATTCCATAAAACAATAAAACCATAACATCCGAAAACCCCCTAAATACCCTAAAACCACCAAAACACCCATAAAAACCCTAAAAACCACTAAAAACCGAAAACCCATTTTAAACCCTAAAAATATTAAAAAATATAAAACCCCTTGAAACCATAAAAAATTAAAAATCGCCTTCCACCCAAAAAACCAAAAAAACCCTAAAAACCAGAAAAACCCCTAAAAAATTAAAATTCTAAAAACATGAAAACTATAAAATCCCAAATAAACTCTAAAATTTTCTAAAAATATAAAAATCTATAAAAACAAGTAAATGATTAAAAAACCTAAAAAACAAAAAAAAAACCCTAAAAAACCCTAAAACCTATAAACCGTCAAAATCCATTAAAATCCTAAATATCCATTAAAATGCTATAAACATCACTAAAAGTATAAAAAAAACATAAAACCCTAAAAAACCTTTAGAAAACCATAAAAACAACAAATAATTAAAACCTCTAAAAAATTGATTAAACCCTTAAAAACACTAAAAGGCCCAAAAATCACAAAAAACTATAAAAAATCCCTAAAACATTAAAAAATAAAAAAAACATAAAAACATAAAAAACCACTAAAACACTAAAAATTAACTAAAAACCTATAACATTAAAAACTATAGAAAATCATAAAAACCCTAAAAAATAAAAAATTACCTAAAATTTAAAACACCTTCATAATAACCCTAAAAAACAAAAAAAAAATACATAAATCCCCTAAAAACACATAAAAATACTAAAAATTCCAAAATAATTCTAAACATGTAAAACCCCCTAAAGCTACTGAAAACCCCTAATGAAATCTTAAATTATTAACAACACTTAAAACCCCTAAAAACCCAAAAAATGCGAAAAAAACCCTAGAAAACCCTAAAACACCTAAAAATACTCAAAATCACTAAAAACCAAAAAAACCAAAAAAATTTAAAAAATCGATAAAATCCCTAAAAGTATAACATTTCCTAAAACTAATGAAAATACCAAAGAAAACCTTAAAAATTAAAAAAATTAAAAACCCTATAGATCCTAAAATGATAAAAACCCTAAATGACCATAAAACAAACCAAAAGACTCTAATTATCCTAAAAATACTCTATAACCTTAATAAACATCCAAATTCCTAAAAATCCATATAAATACCAAAAAACATAAAACCCTAAAACCATAAAAATACCTAAGAAATCCTAATAAAATTAGAAACTCTTAAATCCACATAAAACCTAAAAACACAAAAAATCTAAAAAACCACAAAACCTTAAAAACCCATGAAAACATAAAAACCCCTAAAAACAATTATACCCCTTAAATACCCATAAAACCCCTAAGACCCCACTAAAACTCTAAAAACCCTTTAAACCTCCAAAAATGAAATAAAATCTCGAAACAACCATAAAAATACTTAAGAACATAGAAAAATTTAAAAATAAAAAAAATCCCTAAAAACCCTAAAAAGGGAAAGAAAATAAAAAAACATAAAAACAATTTAAACCCCTAAAAATTTTTAAAATGAAAAGACTCCTAGAAAAATTAAAATTCTAAACACATGAAAAATATAAAATCCCCCAAAAACCCAAAAAATCTTTAAAAATATAAAAAAACATAAAAACACCTAAAAGCTCTAAAACTATAAGAATCTATAAAAGTATAAAACAATAAAAACCCCAATACCCCCTAAATAACCTAAAACCACCAAAAACAATAAAACCATAACAACCCATAAAAACCCTAAAAACCTCTAAAAACCAAGAACCCATTTTAAACCCTAAAAATGTTAAAAAAATATAAAACCCCTTAAAACCATAAAAAAATTAAAACACCCCTTCAACCCTAAAAACCAAAAAAACCCTAAAAAAAGAAATGCCCCTAAAAAATCAAAAATTCTAAACACATGAAAACCTAAAAACCCCTAAAAATCTAAAAACACGTAAAATCACGTAAAATCACTAAAAATCTAAAAAACCAAAAAAACATAAAAAACCCTAAAACCTAAAAACCATCATAATCCTTTAAAATCCTAAATATCCTTTAAAATATATAAACATCACTAAAAGTATAATAAATCCTTAAGACCCTGAAAACCCCTGAAAAACCATAAAAAACTAAAAAGAATTAAAACCCCTAAAAAATTGATAAAACCCTGAAAAACACTAAACGACCCCAAAATCACAAAAAACTATAAAAATCCCTAAAACCATAAAAAAATAAAAAAACCTAAAAACCTAAAAACCCAATAAAACACTAAAAATCAACTAAAAACTTATAACATAAAAAACTCTTGAAAATCATAAAAAACCTAAAAAAATCCAAAATTACCTAAAATGTAAAACACCCGCATAATAACCCTAAAACCCAAAAAAATACATAAATCCCCTAAAACAAATAAAAATACTAAAAATTACAAAATATTTATAAACATGTAAAAACCCCTAAAATCACTGAAAACCCCTAATAAAATATTAAATTCCTAAAAACACTTAAAACCCCTAAAAACCGAAAAAAATTCTAAAAACCCTAGAAAACCCTAAAACACCTAAAAACACTCAAAATCACAAAAAACCCAAAAAACCCAAAAATCATAAAAAATAGAAAAAAAAACCCCAATAAGTATAAAATTCCCTAAAACCAATGAAAACCCCTAAGAAAAACTTAAAAAAATAAAAAAAATAAAGAACCATGTCAATCCTAAAAATGATAAAAACCCTAAATGACAATAAAACAAACCAAAATACTCTAAATATCCTAAAAATACCCTATAACCTTAATAAACATCCAAAATCGTTAAAATCCCTTTAAATACCAAAAAACATAAAACCCTAAATCCATAAAAATCCCTATAAAAACCTCAAAAAATTAGAAACTCTTAAATCCACATAAAACCTAAAAACACAAAAAACCTAAAATACCAAAAAACCCTAAAACCCCATGAAAACATAAAAACCCCTAAAAAATTTATACCCCCTTAATACCCATAAAAACCCTAAAACCCCACTAAAACTCTAAAAACCCTTTAAGCCTCCAAAATTGAAAAAAAATATCGAAAAACCATAAAAATATTAAAGAACATAGAAAACTTTAAAAAACTAAAAAAAAATCCCTAAAAATCCTAAAAAGGATAAGAAAATAAAAATACATAAAAACAATTAAAACCCCTATAAATTTAAAAATGAAAAAACTCTTAGAAAAATTAAAATTCTAAACACATGAAAACTAGAAAATCCCAAAAAAAAAACCCTAAAAATCCCTAAAAATATACAAAACCATAAAAACATGTAAAATATCTAAAACCCAAAAATCCATAAAACCATAAAATCATAAAAACCTAAGAACCCCCTAAATACCCTAAAACCACCAAAAACAATAAAACCATAACAACCCATAAAAACCCAAAAAACCTCTAAAAACCTAAAACCAATTTTAAACCAAAAAAATGTTAAAAAATATAAAACCACTTAAAATCATAATAAATTAAAAAACCCATCAACCCTAAAAACTAAAAAACCCTAAAAACTAGAAAAACCCCTAAAAACTAAAATTCAAAACACATGAAAACTATACAATCCCAAAAAGTCCCTAAAAATCCCAAAAAATAGAAAAAAATCCCAAAAACACTTAAAATCTCTAAAAACATAAAAAACCAAAAAAACCCTAAAAAACCATGAAACCAAAAAACCATAAAAATCCATTAAAATCCAAAATATCCATTAAAATACTATAAACAACACTAAAAGTAAAAAAAATCCTTAAAACCCTGAAAACCCTAAGAAAGCCATAAAAAATTAAAACACTTAAAACCCCTAAAAAATTGTTAAAACCGTTAAAAACACTAAAAGACCCAAAAATCACAAAAAACTATAAAAATCCGTAAAACCATAAAAAATAAAAAAAACCTAAAAACCAAAAATACCACTAAAACACTAAAAATCAACTTAGAACCTATAAAATTAAAAACTCTCGAAAATCATAAAAACCCTAAAAAATCAAAATTTTCTTAAAATGTAAAACACCCTCATAATAACTCTAAAAACCCAAGAAAATACATAAATCCCCTAAAACCCCATAAAAATACTAAAAATTACAAAATAATTCTAAACATGTGAAACCCCCTAAAATCAC
Organism: Viscum album; assembly: GCA_963277665.1. Lineage (NCBI taxonomy): Eukaryota > Viridiplantae > Streptophyta > Magnoliopsida > Santalales > Viscaceae > Viscum > Viscum album. The sequence continues at coordinate 1,961,861,913 of OY728127.1, forward strand.
TAAAAACCCCTAATAAAATCGTAAATTCATAAAAACAATTACAACCCCAGAAATCCCAAAAAAATGCTAAAAACCCTAAAAACCCTAAAACACCTAAAATCACTAAAAATCACTAAAAACCCAAAAAACATTAAAATTTTGAAAAATCAAAGAAAATCCCTAAAAGTATAAAATTCCTTAAAAACAACGAAAACCCCTAGAAAAACCATAAAAATAAAAACAAATTAAGAACCCTATCAATCCTAAAAATGATAAAAAAACCCTAAATAACCATAAAACAAACCAAAATACTCTAAATATTTTAAAAATACTCTATAACCTTAATAAAAAACTAAAATAATAAAAATCCCAAAAAATACCTAAAAATAAAAAAACCTCAAACTAAAAAATCCCTAAAAAACCATCAAAAAATTAGAGACACTTAAATCCAAATAATACCTGAAAAAACAAAAACCCTAAAAACCACAAAACACTAAAAACCCATGAAAACATAAAAACCAATAAAAAAAATTATACCCCTTAAATACCCATAAAACCCCTAAAACCCCACTAAAACTCTAAAAACCCTTTAAACCCCCAAAAATGATAAAAAAATCTCGAGATAACAAAAAAAACACTAAAGAACATAAAAAACATTAAAAACCAAAAAGAAAAAAAAATCCCAAAAACCATAAAAAGGAAACGAAAATAAATAATCATAAAAACAATAAAAACCCTAAAAATTTAAAAATGAAATAACTCCTAGAAAAATTAAAATTCCAAACACATGAAAACTATAAAATCCCAAAAAACCCTAAAAATCCTTAAAAATATAATAAAACCATAAAAACATGTAAAAGCTCTAAAACCTTAAAAATCCATAAAACCATATAACCATAAAAACACCCAAACCCCCTAAATACCATTAAACCACCCAAAACAATAAACCCTTTGTAATCCATAAAAATCCTAAAAACCACTAAAAACCTAAAACCCATTTTAAACCCAAAAAATGTTTATAAAATATAAAACCCCTTAAAAACATAAAAAATTAAAAAACCCCTTCACCCCTAATAACAAAAAACCCCAAAAACCAATCAACCCCCGAAAAAATTAAAATTCTAAACGCATGAAAACTATAAAATCACAAAAAAACCCTCAAAATCCCTAAAAATATAAAAAACCATAAAAACACGTAGAAGATCTAAACCCCTAAAAAACCAAAAAAAAACCCTAAAAACCCAAAACCCAAAAACCATCAAAAACCATTAAAATCCTAAATATCCATTAAAATAATATAAACATCACAAAAAGTATAAAAAAACATTAAAACCCGAAAACCCATGAGAAAACCATAAAAACTACAACCACTTAAAACCCCTAAAAAATTTATAAACACGTTAAATACACTAAAAGATCCAAAAATCACAAAAAACTATAAAAATCCCTAATTCTTTAAAAAATAAAAGAACATAAAAACCTAAAACACCACTAAAACACTAAAAATCAACTAAAAACCTATAACAATAAAAACTCTATAAAATCATAAAAACCCTAAAAAATAAAAAATTACCTAAAATATAAAACACCCTAATAATAACCCTAGAAACACAACAAAATACATAAATCCACTAAAACCCCATAAAAATACTAAATATTCCAAAATAATTCTTAATATGTAAAAACCCCAAAAATCACTGAAAACCCCTAATAAAATCATAAATTCCTAAATACACTTAAAACCCATAAAAACCCAAAAAATGCAAAAAACCCTTGAAACCTGAAACAGCTAAAAACACTCAAAATCACTAAAAACCTAAAAAACATGAAAATCATAAAAAATAGAAAAAAAATCCCTAAAAGTATAAAATTCCCTAAAACCAATGAAAACCCCTAATAAAACCGTCAAAAAATTAAAAAAAATTAAGAACACTATGAATCCTAAAAATGAAAAAAACCTAAATGAACATAAAACAAACCAAAAGAATCTAAATATCCTAAAAATACTCTATAAACATAATAAACAAAAAAATCCTTAAAATCCCTATAAATACCTAAAAACATAAAACCCCAAAATTATAAAAAATTCCTAAGAAAACTCAACAAAATTAGAAATTCTTAAATCCACATAAACCCTAAAAACACACAAAACCTAAAAAACCACAAAACTCTAAAAACCCATGAGAACATAAAAACCCAAAAAACAATTATACCCTATAAATACCCATAAAACCCCGAAAACCCCACTAAAACTAAAAAAACCCTTTAATCTTCAAAAAATGAAAAAAAAACTCAACAAACCATAAAAATACTAAAGAACATAGAAAACATTAAAAAACCAAAATAATCCCTAAAAACCCTAAAATAAAAAAGAAAATAAAAAAACATAAAGAAATTAAAACCCCTAAAAAATTTAAAAATGAAAAAACTCCTAGAGAAATTGAAATTATAAATACATGAAAACTATAAAATCTCAAAAAAACCCTAAAAATCCCTAAAAATATACAAAACCATAAAAAAACTTAAAAGCTCTAAAACCCTAGAAATCCATAAAAACACAAAACCATAAAAACCCCAAAACCCCATAAATACCCTAAAAACACCAAAAACAATAAAACCATAACATCCCGTAAAAACCCTAAAAACCACTAAAAACCTAAAACCCATTTTAAACCATAAAAATGATAAAAAAAATGAAAAACCCCTTGAATCCATAAAAAATAAAAAACCTCCCCTTCAACCCTAAAAACCAAAAAAACATAAAAACTAGAAAACCCCTAAAAATTAAAATTCTAAACTCGTGAAAACTATAAAATCCCAAAAACCCCTAAAAATCCCTAAAAATATAAAAACCCATAAAAACAAGTAAAATCTATAAAAACCTAAAAAACCAAAAAAACCCTAAAAACACTAAAACCTAAAAACCATCAAAATCATTTAAAATTATAAATATCCATTAAAATAATATAAACATCACTAAAAGTATAAAAATCCATAAAACCCTAAAAACCCAGTGAAAATCATAAAAAACTAAAAACATATAAAACCACTAAAAATTTGATAAAACCCTTAAAAACACTAAAAGACCAAAAATTCACAAAAAAACTATAAAAAACCCTAAAACCTTAAAAAATAAAAAACCTAAAAACCTAGAAACCTAAAAAACCACTAAAACACTAAAAATCAAATAAAATCCTATAACATTAAATACTCTAGAAAATCATAAAAACACTAAAAATAAAAAATTACCTAAAATGTAAAACACCCTCATAATAACCCTAAAAACCCAAAAAAAATACATAAATCCCTTAAAAACGCATAAAAATACTAAATATTCCAAAATAATTATAAACATGTAAAAACCCCTAAAATCAATGAAAACCCATAATAAAATCTTAAATTCCTAAAAACACTTAAAACCCTTAAAAACCCAAAAAATGATAAATACCCTAGCAAACCATAAAACACCTAAAAACACTCAAAATCACTAAAATCCCAAAAAAACATAAAAATCGTAAAAAATTGAAAAAAATCCCTAAAAGTATAAAAATCTCTAAAACCAATGAAAACCCCTAAAAAAACCTTTAAAAAATAAAAAAAATTAAGAACCCTATAAATACTAAAAATGATAAAAACCCTAAATGATAGTAAAACAAACCAAAAGACTATAAATATACAGAAAATACTCTATAACCATAATAAACAAAAAAAATCCTTAAAATACCTATAAATACCTAAAAACATAAAACCATAAAACCATAAAAATCCCTAAGAAAACCTGAAAAAAAATTAGAAACTCTTAAATCCAAATAATACCTAAAAACACAAAAAACCTAAAGAACCAAAAAACCTTAAAAACACATGAAAACATAAAAACCCATAAAACATTATACACCCTAAATACCCATAAAAATTCTAAAACCCCACTAAAACTCTAAAAACCCTTTAAACCTCCAAAAAAAATCTTGAAAAAAACATAAAAATACTAAATAACATAGAAAATATTAAAAAAACAAAACAAATCAAATCCCTAAAAACTCTAAAAAGGAAAAGAAAAAAAATAAATAAAAACAATTAAACCCCTAAAAATTTTAAAAATGAAAATACTCCTAGAAAAATTAAAAATATAAACACATGAAATCTATAAAAACCCAAAAAAACCCTAAAAATCAATAAAAATATAAAAAACTATAAAACACGTAAAAGCTATAAAAACCTGAAAATCCAAAAAACCCAAAAAACATAAAACCCCCTAAATACCCTAAAACCACCAAAAAAAATAAAACCATAACAACCCATAAAAACCCTAAAAACCACTAAAAACCTAAAATCCATTTTAAACCCTAAAAATGTTAAAAAAAACCCCTTAAAACCATAAAAGTTTAAAAAAACCCCCTTCAACCCTAAAAACCAAAAAACCTAAAAATCTTAAAACCCCCTAAATATTTAAAATTCTAAACACATGAAAACTATAAAATCCCAAAAAAACACTAAAAATCCGTAAAAATATAAAAAAACCATAAAAACATGTAAAAGATCTAAAAACCTAAAAAAACAAAAAAACCCTAAAAAACCTAAAACCTAAAAACCATCAAAATCCTTAAAAATCATAAATATCCATTAAAATACTATAAATATCACTAAAAGTATAAAAAAATCCATAAAACCCTAAAAACCCCTGAGAAAACCATAAACAACTAAAAACACTTAAAAACCCTAAAAATTGATAAAAACACCTTAAAAAAACTAAAAGTCCCAAAAAATCACAAAAAAAACTATAAAAATACCTAAAACCTTAAAAAATAAAAGAAACCTAAATACCTAAAAAACCAATAAACAACTAAAAATCAACTTAAAACCTATAACATTAAAAACTAATGAAAATCATAAAACCCTTAAAAAATCATAAATTACCTAAAATTTAAAACACCCTCATAATAACCCTAAAAACCCAACAAAATACACAAATCCCCTAAAAACCCATGGAAAAACCATAAACCCCCTATGAACCTTAGAAAGGGATGGTGGTGGTCTCTCCCAATTCTCTCTCTCGTTCGACGATTCCTCCCCTGGCTTTCGGAGATGGTCTTCTTTGGCAGCAGTGCTCTCTGGGCACGTTATTTGGATCCAAGACGATGGTGGCTTCCCGTCTTCGGCAGCTTCCTTTTCCTCTTCCCATGCTCTGGCTCTCAGCTTCGGAAGGAATTCTTTGCGGATGCGTTTGGGTTTCGTCGGGCTTGAAGCTATTGTGGGCTTCTAGGGTCTTGGATCGGCTAGATCTGGTCTACAGAGTTGTTGATGGGTCTTTGGCGGTCAGAATCCTTGATGGGAATCCACTGTGGTTCAGAGTTGACTTTTCATATCTGGTTTTTCCTCGGGCTGACCGAAGTCAAGTACCTCAATGACGATGTGGTCTTGGCGAGGAGGTGCAAATGAGTTCGGTTTGGCAGCGGTTTGTGCAAATGTTGTTGTTCGGGTGGATCTGTGATGCAATAACGTGCTTGACGCTTGATGATGTGGGAGATTCCGGTTCTTCATCGAGGTTGCAGGAGGCACATTTAAAGTGGTGGAGGGGATCACATCGGCGGTGTGGGCGATGACCTATTTGGATGTTGGTCAACTCTCCTGTTTTACCGCTTCAGTTCTGTTTCAGGGATGCTTCCTTGATGTCGATGCAAATCTGGAATGTTTCCACTTTCATGGCGTTGGTTCTGCACTTCTTCTCTGGTTATGGTGTGCTACTAGATTGTGGTTTATTTCTCTGTGGGTTCAATATGTTGGTATGGTTCGCTTCACTGGTGGCTTGGTTCGTTGGTTGCGTGCTGGTTATGGTTCCGAATGAGCTGTGGGCTGGGATGGTTTCTTTTTTTGATGGTTTTTATGCTGCTATGGGGTTTGGAGTGGGATGATTCCGGTAGTGATTTCTTGAGTTGGAGCTGTTGGATGCTTGATGCGGCCTGGATGAAAGTGGAATGGTTGGGAGTTTTTGACTTCTGTAATGAAAATGCTGGTGGTTGGATTGGTTGTGATGCTGGATGTGGCTGGATGTTTGGTTGTGAGTTGCTGACAGGGATGGATTGATGTGGCGGGTTTGGCAGTGGGCATCTGCTTGAGCTGGCTATTGGTAGGGAAGTAGAGTCGTTGGGGTCTGGATGCTGGTCGGTGTTATGGGATGCTTGTTTTTTTTGGCTGGGTGATACTGTTAGAGATGTTGTTAAGCGATGTTGTGGCTGTGATGACTGGATTATGCTGGATGCTGGACATGGCGAGACTAGAGGCTGGTCGTTGCTTGGTTGTGAGCTGCTGGATGCTGGTTGATGATGGTGATGATGAGGGTTTCTTCTTATTGTTGTGTGTTTTCTGTTTGGTTTTGTTTTTCTTCTTTTCTTTTTTGATTTCTCTTTTTTTGTTGTGGGTTGTAAGGGGGTTTTGGGTGTGGGTTGTTTGACCCCTCCCCTCCCTTGTCTGCTGAGTCTCCATTTTTCATTCTAATAAATTTGGGGGGGGGGGGGGAATAGCCTGACCCTCACATCTTCCTTGCCCCTAAAACCCATACAAATACTAAAAATTACAAAATAATTCTAAACATGTAAAAACCCCTAAAATCACTAAAAACCCCTAATGAAATCTTAGATTCCTAAAAACACATAAAACCCCTAAAAACCCAAAAAATGCTAAAAATCCTAGAAAACCCTAAAATAACTAAAAACACTCAAAATTACTAAAAACCCAAAAAACATAAAAATCCTAAAAAATCAAAAAAACCCCTAAAAGTATAAAATTCCCTAAAACCAATGAAGACCCCTTAGAAAACCTTAAAACAGCAAAAAAAAAATAAGAACCCTATCAATATTAAAAATGATAAAAACCCTAAATGACCATAAAACAAACCAAATGACTATAAAGATCCTAAAAATAATCTATAACCTTAATAAACAACCAAAATCCAAAAAATTCCTATAAATACCTAAAAACATAAAACCCTAAAACCATAAAAATCCCTAAGAAAACCTCAAAAAAATTAGATACTCTTAAATCCACATAAAACCATAAAAAAAACCTATAAACCCACAAAACCCTAAAACCCTTGAAAATAGAAAAACCCCAACAACAATTATACCCCCCCTAAATACCAATAAAACCCATAAAGCCCCACTAAAACTCTAAAAACCCTTTGAATCTCCAAAAATGAAAAAAATCTCGAAAAATCCATAAAAATACTAAAGAACATAGAAAACATTAAAAAAAATCAAATCCCTAAAAACCCTAAAAAGGAAAAGAAAATAAAAAAACATAAAAAATATTAAAACCCCTAAATGGTTTAAAAATGAAAATACTCCTAGAAAAATTAAAATTCTAAACACATGAAAACTATAAAATCCCAAAAAAAACCTAAAAATCTCTAAAAATATAAAAAACCAATAAAACACATAAAAGCTCTAAAACCCTAAAAATACATAAAACCACAAAACTATAAAATCCCCAAAACCCTCTAAATACCCTAATACCATAAAAAACAATAAAACCAAAACAACCGATAAAAATCCTAAAAACCACTAAAAACATAAAACCCATTTTAAACCCTAAAAATGATAAAAAAATATAAAACCGCTTAAAACCATAAAAAACCCCCCTTCAACCCCAAAAACCAAAAAACCCTAAAAACAAGAGAAACCCCAAAAAATTAAAATTCTAAACACATGAAAACTATAAAATCTCAAAAAAACCCAAAAAAATTCTTAAAAATGTAAAAAACCATAAAAACACTTAAAAGCTCTAAAAACCTAAAAACCCAAAAACCCGTAAAAACTCTAAAACCTAAAAACCATCAAAATCCTTTAAATTACTAAATATCTTTTAAAATACTATAAACATCACTAAAAGTATAAACATTCCTTAAAACCCTAAAACCCCTGAGAAAACAATAAAAAACTAAAAACACTTAAAACCCCTAAAAATTGACAAAACCCTTAAAAACACTAAAAGACCCAGAAATCACAAAAAACTATAAAAATCCACAAAACCTTAAAAATAAATAAATAAAACCTAAAATCATAAAAAAAAACACTAAAACACTAAAAATTAACTAAAAAAATAGAACATTTAAAAATCTAGAAAATCATAAAAACCCTTAAAATCAAAAATTACCTAAAATTTAAAACACCCTCATAATAATCCTAAAAACCCAACAAAATACATAAATCCCCCTAAAACCCATAAAAATACTAAAAATTAAAAAATAATTCTAAACATGTAGAAACCTATAAAATCAGTAAAAACCCATAATAAAATCTTAAATTCCCAAAAACACTTATAACCACTAAAAACCCAAAAATGTTAAAAATCTAGAAAACCCTAAAACACCTAAAAACACTAAAAATCACAAAAAACACCAAAAAACATAAAAATCTTAAAAAAATTAGAAAAAAACCATAAAAGTCTAAAATTCTCTAAAACCAATGAAAACCCCAAAGAAAGACTAAAAAAATAAAAAAAATAAAACTATATCATTAATAAAAATGATAAACACCCTAAATGACTATAAAACAAACCAAAAGACTCTAAACATCCTAAAAATACTCTATAAACTTAATAAACAAAAAAATCCTAAAAATCCTTATAAATAACTAAAAGCATAAAACCCTAAAACCATAAAAATCATTAAGAAAACATCAAAAAATTAGAAACTCTTAAATCCACATAAAACCTGAAAACACAAAAAACCAAAAAAACCACAATACCATAAAAACCTATGAAAACATAAAAACCCATAAAAATATTATGCCCCCTAAATACCCATAAAACCCCCAAAACCCACAAAAAATCTAAAAACCCTTTAAACCTTCAAAAATGAAAAAAAAGTGTCGAAAAAACCATAAAAATCATAAAGAACATTGAAAAATTTAAAAAACAAACAAAAAATCAAATCCCTAAAAACCCTAAAATAGTAAATAAAATAAAAAAACATAAAAACAATTAAAACCCCTAAAAATTTTAAAAATGAAAAACTCCTAGAAACCCTAAGGACCCTAAATCCCTAAAAACACTCTAAATCCCTAAAATACATAAAAAACGAGAAAAAATCATGTTAAATATTTCAAAATCACTGAAAAGATAAAAACCTTAAAAACCATAAGAAAAAAAAATATAATCACTTAAAACCCTTAAATAAGAAAAAAACTTTAAAAAACCTTAAAACCCTAAAAACCCTAAATAATGCTAAATAACATATAACCCCTAAAACCATAAAACTCCTAAAAAACCATGAAAACTATAAAACCCCTAAAAAAATTAAAACCCTTTAAATAAATAAAAAATAAAAAAACCCTGAAATACATAAAATCACTAAAAAATCAAAAAAAATCCAAGAAACACATTAAAAACAATAAAAAACCAAAAACTACTAAAAACCCTAAAAAACACTCAAAATCCCTAAAAATCGTAAAAACTATAAAAAACAAAAACATCCCTAGAAATTCACAAAAACATATAAAACCCAAAGAAAATATGAAAAACCTAAAAACACATAAAAAACTCAAAAACCTAAAAATTCTAAATACTCAAAAAACCTAAAAAACCTTATGAACCATAAAAACACTAAAAACCGTAAAAATAACTAAGAAAATTATTATAACCTAATATCACTCAAAACTCCTAAAAATCCTAAAAACTCTAAATACCCTAAAAACACTAAATGACTATAAAATTTTAAAAACACCTAAATATATTAAATCCATGAAAACATCAAAAACCATAAAAATATAAAACATTAAAAACCAACAAACAACTAAATCAATTTAAACCCGAAAATCATAAAAAACAGTAAAAACCCGTAAAACCACTAAAAACATCAATAATGTTAAAAAAACCCCAAAAATACCATAGAAAACCAAAGACCGTTAAACCCCCTAAAAATCCTAAAAAACCCTCAAAACCCAAAATACCCATTAAAAATAAAAAAAATCCCTAAAAATACCTACAGACATAAAAAAGGAGTGATGGACCGGCCAACTGCTGGAATTGGCTGAGAAGGTGCTAAAGCTTCTGTGAGTTTGGCGTTGTGTCTTTTCTTTTTTTGATTTTTTTCCATCCTTTGGGTGTGTGTTTGTTAAGGGATTTTGGGTGTGGGTTGATTGACCCCGCCCCTCCCTTGTCTGTTGTGTCTTTTATTCCCTAATAAATTTTGAGGGGGTCAAGAATAGCTTGATCCTCTCATCTTCATTTCCCTAAAAACACTAAAAACACTTAAAAACCCTAAAGAATATAACATTCAAAAAAATTCCTAAAAAATCACTAAAAACGTTAAAACCCCTAAAAACCTTGAAAACCCAATTTAAAACTAAAAAAAACTTAAACCCCTTAAAAACCTAAAAATGATAAAAACACTAAAAAACATAAATCCAATAACCCTAAAAATACATAATAACTCTGAAACCCATAAAAATCTAAAAAAATGTAAAAATCCCTAAAAATGTAAAAAACCCTAATCACCTTGAAAATTCATAAGAAGACCTTAAAAACCTAAAAACACAAAAAACCAGTAAAAAAAATAAGTTAAAACCCCTAAAACCCTAAGAGACCCTAAATACAATAAAACCCTAAAAACCATTAAAACAAATAAAAATGTAAAAATAGTTAAACCCACTACAAACACTAAAAACCCACTAAACCCCTAGAAACCTAAAAACACTAAAAATATATAAAACCAATAAAAAGTAAAAAACCAAAAATAGAAAATCCTCTAAAAAACATAAAAATCGAAAAAATCCCCTGAATCAATGAAGCCCCTAACAGACCATAAAGATCCTAATAAATAACTAAAAAAACTAAAAACATAAAAAACACTAATAACCATGAAACACCTTAATAAAACCATAAAAACATAAAAACACTTAAACCTTATAAAATACAAAAAATGCTTAAAAACTCTAAAAAATCCTCACACCCTAGATACCCCTAAAAACACTCAAAACACAAAAATAATAAAACCCCATTAAAATCATAAAAAATCCTAAAAAATACATAAAAACATATAAAACACAAAAAGATCCTAAAAAAAATTAGAAAACCAAAAAAAAGTAAAAACATGTAAAAACCTTGAAACAAAAAAACTAAAAGAACCTAAAAACCCTAACCCCCTAAAAATCATAAAACCCCTAAAATTTATAAAAAACTCTAAAAACCATGAATACCCTAAAACCGAATAAAAATTCTAAGAAAACAATAAAAACTATAAAAACCCTTTAAAACCCTAATTTTTTTTAAAAAGAATAAAAAACCTGAAAACCATAAAAAAAATAAAAAAATCCCTAAGAAAAAAAAGAAAATATAAAAACCCAAATACCCAAAAAAACCCAAAACCCCTAAAAGTCCATAAAATCACAAAAAACAATAAAAATCATAAAACTCACTAACAAACCCTAAAAACATAAAAACTCCAAAAATCCCTAATACCCCTATGACAACAATAAAAAAACACACAATACCCCTAAAACCTAAAATTTTAAAACAATAAAAGGCTTAAAAAACTCTAAAAACCCTAAAAATGTAAACCCCCATAAAAACCATTAAACACCTAAAACTCCCATAAAAACCATAATACCAATAAATACTATAAAAATACTTGAAACCCCAAAAAATATTAAAAACTTCTTAAAATCAATGAAAACCATAAAAAATAAAAAATAACATAGAAATCCAAAAAAACCAAAAAACCAAAAAAACCCTAAAAACACTCAAAACCCTTAAACCCCCCAAAATCACTAGAACCCATAAAACCCCAAATACAATACAAACCCTAAAAACCCATAAAAAAATAAAAACCACTAAGAAACTAAAAACTCTTTAAACATAAAAAATTAAAAACTCTAAAAACCTTAATACACCTAAAAACTCCAAAAATACTTAAAACCCAAAAAATTCCATAAACAACCAAACAACCCTAAAACCCTCAAAATCCAAAATAACTATAAAACAATACAAATACTAAAAGTAAAGTCAATATTCCTTAAAAAACCAAAAATGATGAAATACACAACAAAACATTAAAAACCTAAAAACATTTAAAACCCCTAAAACCAATAAAATGGTAAAAAACTAAAAATCTTAAAACCCTAAAAAACATAAAAGCCCTTAAACATCCCTAAAATACCTAAAAATCCATAAAAAGCCCTAGAAATGTAAAAAACCTTAAAAACCCATAAAACCGCTAAGAAAACCATAAAAAACTCAAAACCACTAAAAGACCCCAAAAATCCTAAACATCCCCAAATATAAAAACCCATAACACCATAAAACAATAAAAACCACTATAACCCATAAAATCCACAAATAAACTTTAAAAAACCTCTAAACCCCTAAAAATGTTAAAAACTCTAGAAACCCTTAGAACCCTTAGAAACTCCAAAACAATAAAACAAAAAAAAAACCATAAAAACCCTAAAAACAAAAAAAAATTCTAAAATCCCAACATAACATAAAAAGACATCAAAAAACTAAAAAATCACAAGAAGTCCCTAAAAATAAAAAATACCTAAAAAATAAAAACCGATAAGAAAAAAATAAAAACCTATTAAATAATAAAACCACTAAAAATCCTAAAAATTATAAAAACCCTACTAAAACCCAAAAAACAAAAAAAAACAAAAAAAACACCACAAAATTTCTAAAACTCCAAAAACTCCATAAAATTCCCATTAAATCCCTAAAGCCCCCCAAAAAATAAAAACCCCTAAAACTCTAAAAACACTAATAAAACCATAAAAACCTTAAAATTTATAAAACCCTATAAATACCTAAAAACATGAAAAACCCTCAAAAAGCTATAAAAGACCATAAACCCCTAAAACCCTAAAAACCAAAAACCCCTAAAAACCTTTTAAATCACTCATAAAACATTAAAATAACCTAAAACCCACTAAAAATCTAAAAATCCATGAAACCCATAAAGACCTTAAAATCTCATAAAACCCATAAAAACAAAAACCCCAATAAAACCAAAACAATATAAAAATCGTAAAAATACCTAAAAATCCTAAAAAACCTGAAACTCATAAAAATCCAATAAAATACATAAAACCCCCTAAAAATTTAAAAACCCTAAAAACCCATAAGAAAACCTAAAAACCCAAAAAAAACACTTAAAACCCCTATAAAACCTAATAAACAAAAAAAACTAAAAACCCTAAAAAACTAAAAACCATAAAACCCTAAAACCCCTATAATCCCTACAAATCCTTAAAAATGTAAATACCCTAAAAAATATTTAAAACCCCTATATAATCCTTAAAAACATAAAATAACATAAAACCCCTTAAATCCATAAAGGCACTAAATACCCAAAGGAGACACCAAAACCCCTAAATCCCATAAAATTTCCTAAAATCATTAAAATCCTAAAAAACCTAAAAACACAAAAGAAATATAAAACCCCTTTAGACCCCTATTACATTAAAAACTCAAAAAAACCTTATAAAATCAAAAAACTCAAAAAACCTAAAAACCCATGGAAAACCTAAAATCCTAAGACCCTCAAAATCCCAAATACCAAAAAACCCTAAAAACATAAAATATCCCTAAACATCCCAATAAAAATAAAATCCGTAAAAACCCTAAAAACACCTAAAGAATACTTAAAAACCAAAAAACACTACAAATCCCTAAAAAACATAAAATTTTTAAAAACCATATAAGCCATAAACACCCAAAAATCCCTAAATTTTTTAAAAAACATATCTTTTTTAAAAAACCCTATAAATACAAAAAATGTAACAACCCCTAAAAACGATAAATAACAAATAAAAATTGAAATCATAAAAATAGAAAACCCTAAAAAATACCCTAAAACCCCTATAACACTAGAAACTGTAAAAACCCTAATAACCATAACAACACAAAACTCTTATAAACCCTAAAACCCACTAAAAAAATAAAAACCCTAAAAACCCAATAAAACATTAAAAACTCTACAAAGCTATATGTTTCGGGTTTTGGTCGCGAAACACCCAACGGTTCTACATCTGATAATGCATGGACCTGCTTTCCAAAGGCAGGCGTTTGTTGGGCGATTTGACCAGCGACTCTTAAGAACTCATATTGGTCAAGAGGATGGGAAGTCGGGCTCATCGTACCATTTTGGGGGGAATTATTGCCTGTTCATGGAATCTCTTATAGATTTAACATGTATTCATATGTTCGCGAATCTTTGGTTTATACCCAAGCATAGTATCCATAGATTACTCATGGTTGGAAAAGGTCAGATGGACGTAGGGGTTCAGAATCATTTAGGCCAGAGGTTTACCATCCCTCATTGGATTAATGGCTCTGAAGAATTTGGACTCATTGAGATGGTGCTAAGAGCAGCTCGGTGAACCAACGTGAAGATAGTCGGATCGACCGGTTGTTGGGATTGAACCTCAGGGAGGCATCCTATATACCCTACCTAGGAGACAGGGATCAAATTCCATGTAGTTCGAATCGGGGTGTCGGAGAACCGACGTGAAGGTGGACCCAGGGGTCTGATTTTGACCGGGCTTGAACCTCGATGAGGCTTCCTACGTATCCCTATTTTAGGGAATCAAAGTCCTTGTCGTTCGTATTGACTTGGGACTTACACTCTGAAGAGCCCAGGGTGATGGACTGTGGCTTACACTCTGAGGAGGCCCAGGGCGATGGATTAGGGGCTTACACTCTGTGGAGTCCCATAAGAGGATTTAATGGTTTATGCTTACTCTAAGCCCATGTGAGTCATGCTCGGTGTGAGAAACAAGAGGCAGAAGGGACCAGAAGATCACGTCGCGAAAGGTGCTTCTGTGAGAAGTGGAGTGGGGCTTACGCATGAGGGCGGACCATAATGTCAAGGCTTACTCTGATATGGACGCCCATGGAAATAAAGCGCAGTGGGAGAGGGAAAGGGTTGCTCCTGTGCCCATCACCTCTCTTGTTCCCCAGGGAAGTACCCGGGGAAGTACCGAGGTGCATGGAGACAGCTACCTTCTGATGGGTATGTCGCCCCCTCTCCGGGGAGGGGAGAAGTGCCAGACTGCCGAAGCGTGCAGTCCCCCATCCTGGCGAGTAGAGGCAGGAAGGGGGCTCTCGGGCTCAAGCCCCGCATTACCATAGGAATGTGAACCCATGCATGCTTTGGGAATCTAGCCAAGGGTCAGGGAAACCCTTTCTCCCCTGTTTACCGTGGGTATGTGAACTCAAAACGGTGCGCTGATGCACCTGAGTGTTAAACCACACGGATCTGGTGGCTCTGGTGGAGGCCTCAACTCAGGGCCGATGAATAGGCCAATGAGGAGGTTTCAAGGAATCGGGTCGGATTGAAATTGGAAGGATTTTATTTGTCTTGGGGAATGGGAACTCCGAATGTTTTGGCAGGCCAGGTAGGGGTATGGGTGGTGGTGCCATTCATATAGGGAAGTTCAACGTGGCTGGAGAGGCCATCCGTGAGCCGGGGTGGCCCGCGGAATGATTGGTCGTCCGCGACCCAGGAGGGGCCACAGAATTATTGGCCGTCCGCGAACCAGGAGGGAACGCGGACGGATTAGCCATCCGCAAACCATGAGGGTCCGCAGACTAATTGGCATCCCGTGAACCAAGGTGGTTCACGGCTTCGGGTTCGATCCGCAAACTAGGGTGGTTCGTAAATGGTTCCATGCAGGCAGCGGAGTACAAGGGCAGCACCGGCAGGAGGCTCGTCGATCGGAGCTTCGCCCGCGTAGGAGGGTGCTACGTAGCACAGAGGATCAGAAAAGAGGAATAAACTCCATGGTCCGTGGGGAGTGCATCCGCGGAGGGACCCTGGTTCATGGTCTTCTCTTTTTTTTTTGTTTTAATTTCGTGGTTTACCAAGTTATTATTCCTTTTTGGTTCCTTATTAGTTCGTTCCTAGGTTCATACCTGCTCTGGTTCATGAACTGGAACTTCCGAAATCCTAATCCTTCCTTCGAAATCCTTCCACCCGAATATGACTGATCATCTCTTCATCCTCCTTCTGAATCCTCTCATCCTCTTCCACCTTGGTCTGCTTTTATAGAGTGGTGGAAGAGATGTATCTATGTTCATGCGGAACCTTTTGCGGAGGCCCATGACAGAAAACCCAGTTCACGGATGACTAGGTCAATCCGCAATTCGCGGGGCATTAAACACTCCTCTGCGAACCAAACTCGAGGAGCACTTCGCGGCCCCGGAGGGTTCCGCCTCCATTTCGTGAACAATAGCGGAAGAAGTTCGGGCCGGCTAATGAATATAGAAGCTGGGTTGGTCCAGAATGGTGATCCGGGTTGGAACTTGTCTCGCCTCGCGACTACAGAGGATCTCCATCTCCATCTTGCGAATGGCGATGGTCTGCGGAGGAGGGATGCTTCGCAGAACCTGGTCGTGCATCGTTAACATTAGACCCATCTGCGGAACGGTTCCTCCTTCACCATCCTTGAGTATTGTCGACATTTTCCAAATCCTTTGATGGGAAATTGGGTAGAATCTTCCTTGAGTTAAAGGGGATCATCATTCTTATTTTCATATTTTTTCAGGACCCTAGAAATTCCCCCCATTGGAATGGGGTCCGATCGGAATGAAGAGGAGGCTATTCGGATGCAAAGTTGTCCTGAAACTCGGGTAGTTCCCAGTAGATTGGTGGACCCAGTAGGGGACCACGCCTATAAATACGGAGGTCCCTTCATTTGTCCTTTACCGGATTCTTCGCAAAACAAGAGCTTTTTCGCTTTTCTACCTCCGCGTACTTGTTCTTTCATGAAACTGTTCATCCGCGAACAGGATGCTACTTCTGCAAACCATTTCTTGTTGGTTTTGTCCTTCATATACGGATCAACATTCCATCCATGAACTAACACCTTTAATTAATTAAAAGGTAAGTCACGATGGGCTGCATACGAACTCGCTTCACGGTTTTGGTGCTCCGCGGTTTCGATGCTCCGCGGACTAAAATCTTCTGAACTTTAAAAGTTTCTAAGTCTTCCGAACTTAACCACTTAACTTCGGGACTGAAATTCCATGGAGTAACTTGGTCCATGGTTTCCTAGCCAACGCTCCGCGGGACAGGGTTTCGCGGACTACTTCAGTGAAGGGATGGTTTGCGGGATGCTGTCATCGCAAACCATCCTTAGAGGCCTCCTCGCGGACATTGCTATGAAGGCTCATCAATTGATCCTAAACCATATATTTGGTATTTAGTCCAAGTTTTATTATTTTTGGACTAACCATTTTTTGGATTCCGTTTTGCTGGGAGAAAATATGGTTCCCTCTCGTTCTGCATCGAGGCCTGCTGCAGAGCCTCTCCCAATTGATGATCAACACCAAAAGTACATGGCCAGCTCTATTCAGAATAGAATCCTCCACTCCTCACCATTTTCATTTCTTGGCGGCTGGATCTCCAAGTCACAGCAAGAGTACCCCTTTTCTAATAGCCTTCCTTCCTATTGGTTTGGTTTGTTTTCTAATACCCCGATTCTAGTACCATCATGTGACAACAATCCTGAAGCATGGATATTTACTGCCACTATCCCTCTGTTCGTGATACTTGTCAGTGGGCGGCCTTCCCCGAGGGATACAACTATTAGATTTGTGTTGAATCACCTTCTAGTATCTCCGAAAGGGGAACAACATCAACAGGAAGGAACAATTCACTACTACTGGAGTATTTCCCGCAATTCCAAGGTAAGGGACCATCATGGCTGGTCAGAAAATCGGGACCTCCGACCCGGAGGAGCATTTATGTCCTTCGATTGGGGGTGGCCCCTCTGGGTTCATCAAAGATGTGTGGAGTTCGAGGAAGAACTACAAGTCGTAGGCTTGTATGAAGCTTCTTGGGTGTCCTAAACTTATACCTACCAGCCTCAATCCCTCGCCAGGAAACTTATGAGATGTTGGATTCCAGACACCAAGACCTTTCATCTGGTCGACGGGGAGGTGGGCATTAGTCTTTGGGACATCTTTCATATTTCAAGGGTCCCAATTGTTGGGGGTATGTATGATGAATTCCTGCATCCCCTTTCTGTGTGGGACGACTAAGGGAGAACCCCTCCCTTGGTGAAGTGTCTCATCGATATGTCCTAGGAACGTTCGAAGGACACATCTCCGAGAAAGCTTGTCCCCGGTCATGAGGAGCATTCGAAGGATACGTCTCTAAGACAGCTTGTCTCGTATCATGACTGGATCAAGGATTTTTCTAGAGAGATCCAATCTATAGCTCTTCCGCGTAGGCCCATGATTTTCCCTAAAATGGAGTCCCGAAAGTATAGGGGTAACTATTGGTTGAACAAGGAGCAAGGCCAATTCAACGACTGGTGCTGGGAGCTTGTCCCAGATGTCGATCGGCTGCTTCATCTGGCAGCATTTCTGGCCATGTTTTTGAGCGGCTGGCTATTTCCTGTATACGAGTCTAGCAGCGTACGGGTCTCTACCTTTGTCATGGTGGTACAATTGGCTACCAACAATGTTTTCAACCTCACCGTCCCAGTACTGGCCAAGATTTACCAATTTCTCGGTAATATTACTGATGGGAGACGACCAAACCGAGTGGCCGACCCTTTTCAGATTCTTTGGTGATGGCTATGCGTTCATATCAAGAACTGCTATACCTTCATCAACCCTCTTCAGATTCTGAGCACCACATTCCGGCCATACTTGAAACTGACCAGCGGGGTTATGCCCGAAGATTGGGCCACCCAAGAGAAGGATAATCAACAGACTATTCAGAACATGCATCTGTTATCGAGTCGAATATCATGTTATGATCATTTAAATTTCCATCTGTTCTCTTCTCCAACTGGTTCAATCACGAACACCATAACAGAGAAATTTAGCAAGTGAGGCTATCTATTTTCCCTCTGAGAGGGTATTCTGATAGATCATATTGGCGGGGAATTGATCTGCGATGGGTACGCGCCTTGCCGATTCACGCACCAATTTGGATGTGTCCAGGCACTGTGTCCTCCTACACTTAATGGTGCCCACGAGAATCGTCATTTAATGGTGGCCAGGAAACTATGGTTAATGTTTACCCGGGAGGATACTGGCTACGAGGTTATGACCCCCACGCTTGCAGACTCCACACCCTTCTTATCCAAGAATTATGCTGACTCCTGGGTACAATCATAACCAAACGGCCAGCTAGGGATGTTGGTTCCTACCATCTCAAGTCCCAAGCCATCAAAGGGCAAAAGGAAGTGAAAGGGGGATGGTTCTTCAACTAGGTCGGGAAAAGTCCTTCGCCACCCTGATAGTCTCGTGCTCTCGGGGATGTTTTAACAGATAGAGGTGTATCCTCTCTTGCCCTCGAAGCCGCCCAAGGAGGGTAGGTTATTCCTTCATATGATGCCTTTCCGACGTCCTGGGGCCAATGGGAAGAATTCAAAGGTCAATCATCCTTCCGTAAACAGTACCCCCATTCTCTGTGGCAGTATCTTCAGGAATCAGAAGTGGCATTTGACAGGTTGGGCTACATATCTTCCCCTCTTGACATCCATTATGATGTGGACCCAGAGCGGGTCAATCGGTATCTTCCGGATCTTGAAGCCTATATTTATGCGTGCCAGGGTTAAGCAGTATTAACCCACCGAGTCCGGGGCATGCTGCACCCAGTGATTGATGAGGAGGGGGAAAGAAGTTACCACTCTTTAGGGGGAAATGATTTCGATGATTTCCCCATCATGGCTGAAGTAAGGGAATTCCCATCCCTACCTGTGAGGTCACATCCACAGGTAGCCTCAGAGAGTTCTAGGGCGGTGGCGAGATCCGGAACACAAATACGACCAATAGCGCCCCTATCAGCCCCTGCCGCTGCCCGACCCTCTCAAGTTGATCCTTCCAGGCTAACCATTCCTATTACGGCCGCATTCCCAGACGCATGGAGGATTTGGGATGACCTGAGGGCTAGGGGCTCAGATGAAGAGGTTTGGTCATCACTCCAAACAATCCCTCTCAATCTCCAAGGTATTGGGGTTATCTACACTCAGCCACACCTTCAGTTGGAAGAGGACTTGGGTGACATAGTCGCGACATTGAAGGAGATGGACGCATATGTGTGCTCACTCTGAAACCGGCTCTATGGGACCACCCGGGTGTCCATGATGATTAGACATCCTGAGTTGTCCGACCCTGAAGAAGAGGTTGTTCTGCTTCCCATTCTGACTTTCTTCCTCTGTGGGGGTTCTAAGGTTTCTCCCCCCCCCCCCCTTATTTTTTATGCAGGGTGCCGAGGAATCCCATGGGGAAATTCCCTCCCCAGATTATACTCCCCGTGGGACCGTGACAGTTGAACATGCGTTCTCGGCCACAAGGATCACTGAGGAGGGATCTCCTTGAGCAGCTGAGCTTATGGAGGTGACCATTGCGGACCCAACTAGGGCCTTTCCTTCCCCGACTCCTCCCAGTGTTCCGAGCAAGGAATTCTCCCCGGGGAAGATCCAGAGGCGTCAGACGGTGTCCCGTTTGTCGGAACGGCTCAGGCAGGGGACGTCGGGTAAACACGACTTCCTGTTTCTTTGATTACCAACTCGTATGCTATGATTCTTTTAGTTGTTGACTTTTCTGGCACTACGGTGCAGGGCCATTCAGAGACCTGTTCATGGCCACCCAAGCGACTGTACTTCCTATCCCTTTATCATCTGGACGATCACCCATAGTCACCCCTGAGCGTGACGAGACAACGAGCCCCACTGACGGGGAAAACGACATAGATTCTCTCCTTACCCCTTCATCTACCAGAGATATGTCTGAGGAGGGACAACTGGAAGCCGAGACTCTCGCCGATCCTACAGCCTCTATAATTGCATGCGAGGATGGGGTGTCGATGATTACCGAAGAGGCCTCAGATCTTACAGGGTCAACTGCCTCAGACCCAGTGGGTCCCATGGCGACGGAGGAGGAGCCTGCCATCAGGCCAGTCATCGAGAACCTGAAGCGGGCTATCATTTTATTTACCGGGGGAGTGATTTCCCCGGGCTTGATTTCCGTAGTCGATCGCTTGGGGACAACATTGGGAGTTGCTGGACTTGGGTATGGTCATAGGTCCTAGACGCCCCTAGTGATTCCCGGGGCTTCTCTTCCTTTTGAGGATTTAGCATCTTCCACGAGTGGTCATCACGAAAGTGCGGAGCTTGAGGATGCCGACTCCTTGATGATCAGGAGTAAGCTTCCCGATCTTTTTACACTGACTCCTTTTTCATCCCTTTTCTTGTAAGGGGTACTTATCTGTCTGATTGACTCTTAGGCTTCAGGACCACAACCTTTGGTGCTAGCGATTGATTAATCAGACCCAACTGTGCCTATGACCACAACTGTTGAGGCTGGAGTTGCCGCAATGCCAGAGTTCGCGGGTGAAACCGCATCGGGTCTATCTTTAGTGACATTCATCCCCGAGTATGTGTCCTCATCTTGGAGTGATTCTGAGCCCAACCAACAACTCCTTTCATGTCTTCGACCTGCTCTTCAAAAGTCTTGTGAGAAAATATGAAGGCTGGTCTTTCAAACGCCTTTGGTCGAGATGACGACAAAATTACCTAGGCTACGCAATTTGTTTATGATGATGGGATTTGACGGCTTTGACTATCATGGGGTTTATGACATAGTAAAACATGTGGTTGCTGATCGGGAAAGACTGGGTGGTTTCAAATCTTGCCTCTTTGCTGCCCAATCTCAATCCTACCTTTCCGCAACCGAACAGCTTTGCCTAACAGAGGCTCGTGATCACGCCAGGGTAGTTGCGAGGCTCCAGGGAGAAGTTATTGAGTAACATTCTCACCTGGAAGTGCTGAGGAATGAGATACAGCGACTATAGTAGGAAGAGGCCAACGTTGCCACCATGAATGAAAAAGGGGAGCAGTGAATGGAGGAGGAAATGAGGGCAAGCACAAAGGCGGCCCAGGAGGCGGAAGAGTTGTGGGCTGGTGCAGAAGCTGAAATGGACTTACTGCAGAATCTTTCTCAAATAATCGAGGATTCTCACCATCGCCTGATACAACTTTTTGAATCCTCCGAAAACCTTCTGTAATAACCTTTCACGCTAGAGGAGGCTCCGGATTGTGGATGCCCTTCCTACCAACTTTGTTATGGAATAAAGAAATATTTATCCTCAATGCTCTTGTCGTCTTCTCTTGTGATAGAAATTGTTTGGCATGATCACTGGATATGTTAATTCCCTGAAAATAAAATAATCAGAGTCCAGGACCATTGATAAAAATAAAACGAGATCTAACTTTTTCCTGGAACGTGGGATCCAGCGAGCATCGTTTGACTGTTGCTAGGGTTTTGTAGAAAAACCCTACAAATTTTTTGTCTTTTCTTTTCAATGCCTTAATTTTCCTTGGGCTCATTTAGTGTGAACCCAGCGGGTATGGCCTGACTTTTTCATAGGTCACCCTTTTCAGGTTTTCGGCCTAACAGGCTTTGTGCCTCTTTTCTTGGGCGGTTTAAAGTCCCGCCGTTAAGACTATCATTATTGATGTTTTTGGTCGAACATATTTGACCAAATATGGTGGGGTAAGGGCCCCAATGAGGTTTCATTGATCAAAAGATGTCTCAGTGTCCTTAAGACCCATGTGGAGGGAGCATGTTTAGATTTGAATGACACACAGTGAATGTCTGAAGGCATGGGATCCGCGTTGGCATACAGAGGTAAGAAGTGCATTGCCTAAGGAAATCATGCCATTAGTAGACAGTCCAGGGGAAATCAATATGCAGAGCCTCTGAGGGCATGATATGCATAGTCATGCAAAGGTTTCCTTAAGTCAATGACTCTATATTTCTGATGGCCATAAGACTTCATGAAAGTTTGGCTTATAGAAACCACCATGGGTGGCTTGGAGAATTATGAAAACCATCGGGGGTGGCTTGGAAAGGGTATGTGACGTATGAATGGTTTTGAGAACATCTGTATTAATCAGGAGTGTGGTTGGGAAACCACTTTCCTATGAATTTAGTTAGCGTAAGGGATGGTTGAATCTTGGCGTTGTTTAATGTCATGCAGCTGGGACATCATCTAGAATGGAACGACTTCTCCTGGTCCTCGGCAATCTTTTCAGAGATGTTCCACCATATTCAGGCAGGGTTGTGAAAGAGGTTGGTAAACTGTAAATCGGAGGGTTTCTGAATTTCAGGATAGACATGGGGGCTCGGAGGCCAAGAGTTTTACAGAGAGAAGCATTGCCTAAGGAAATCCTGCCTTTGGTAGACAGGCCAGGGGTGATCAATATGCAGAGCTGCTGAGGGCATGGTATGCATAGTCAAGAAAAGGTGTCCTTAGGTCAATGATTGTATTCCCCTGATAGCCAAGCAACTTCAGGGAAGTTTAGATTTGGGACCACCAGGGGTGGCTAATGAGAGTCCGGCTCTTTTTTGAGTACATAGTATGGTTTATGATGAAAGAGTGCCTGGATAAGGGGGAAACTTCTAGACTGAACTTCCCTAGAATGGGCGAAGTAATCCTTTCTCACGCCGGTGTGAGATGGTGGCTTGTTCCGATCTGACCCGTGTACTGAAGGATAGAGAGAAGCCTCCATTCCTTACTGAACCCATAACGGGTTTGACCGTGTAGTTTAACATCATGAGGTAAAGAAAAAGAGAATTATTAAAGGATGTTGTGCAGTTTAACGTCATGCAGTGAGGACGGGGGGCATTTTTCTTTCCTTTTCCAATGCTGTGCAGTTTAACATCGTGCAGAAAGGATGATTGACCATGAATTTTAACGTCGTGTGGTTAGGACGATGAGCATTATTAAACCAGTGAAAATTCTTTTTGTTGGAGGTATCCCCCTGGATGTTTAATGCTTGGTCTTTGAAGCCTTACGCCAAGTGGCCAAGATGTGATTTGTGCCCTTTGACGTCAAGCGGCAAGAATGTAGTTAAAAAGGCTGATCTTGATTAGAATGTAACTGGGCCCGAGTATCCTGGAATGTTCAAGACGTAGAGGGGGTTGATGGTGTAAATCATGGTTCTGGGGCTTCTTGGATCAGGAGAGATGACACAGAGGCTCTGAGGCCGGTAAGAATACGGATCTAGGAAGAGTATCACCTGGGGAAATCTTGCCTTTTGTAGATGGGCCAGGGGCTATCAATATGCAGAGCTGTTGAGGGCATGGTATGCATAGTCATGCAAAGGTGTCTCCAGGTCGATGAATTTCCACTTATGATGGCCATGAATGGTTATGAAGATCCGCAATTTATCTGGGCCACGAAGTTTGTCATCGGGAAAGGAAATTTCTGAACATGTCGGGCATACTCTGCCCTGGTTGCTGTTAAAGCTTATGGAGCTCCCTGTGCTGATTTATTTTGCACGTGGGGGTGTACCTTCACTCCATGAAGTTTAACATTGTGCGGTAAGGATTAGGTACTCCTATTTTATTGGTCATAGAGCTCGGACCATTGGGTAACTATTGCTGCAGTCACTCGTAGGATAACTGGGTCAACATGTTCTGATATACTTGGAACAAGGTGGGGGATGAAGGTTGTAAACTGAAACTTTGAGTTTTCCCGGATCCGGAGGTGTGGTGTGGGGGCTCTGAGGCCGGTAAGCGTACGGAGCTAGGAAGAGTATCGCCCAACGAAATCTTGCCTGTGATGGATGAGCCATGGGCTATCATTATGCAGAGCCACTGAGGTCATGGTATGCATAGTCGTAAAAAGGTGTCCCCGGGTCGATGACATTCCACTTCTGATGGTTTTGAATGATTATGAGGATCCGCGGTCACTCATAGGGAAGAGTTCGGCATGTGGGAATAATGGTGTCCGAGTATAAACGAAACATCTTCACTTCAATTGTCTGTTGAGTCAAAGTATCCTAGTCCTGGCTTGATGTTCGTTGATGCAGGTCGCTATGTGAACCACCGGTGGACACATAGGCTAGCCAAGTAGGGATACCCTGTCAACACTTGGATGTGAAGAGGGGATGATCTTGTAAACCACTTCTCCATAAAATTATGGTCAGGAGGTATGGTATGTGGGATCTGAGGCCGGTAAGTGTATGCAGCTAGGAAGAGTATCACCGAAGGAAATATTGCCTTTGATGGACGAGACAGGGGATATCATTATGTGGAGCCGCTGAGGGAATGGTATGCATAGTCATGCAAAGGTGTCCATGGGTCGATGACCTTCCACTTCCGATGGCTATGAATGGTTATGAAGATCCATAATTTTCTGGGTTGTGGAGTCTGATGTATGGAGAGGATGCATCCAATATGCGCAAGGAGTATTTCCACCTCGTTTCTCCATATGTATTTGGTGGTTTGTGACGAACTCCATGCAGTTTAACATCATGCGGTGAGGATGCAGTTTGTGTAGTTTATCGTCATGCGGTTAGGATGCAGTTATACACCCCGTGCAGGTCTGGTCCGTACACAGGGGGAAGGGGAATTCTTAACATTATTGTCCATGTAGTTTACCGTCGTGCGGAAAGGACACAAAAAAACACCCCGTGCAGGTCTAGCCCATACAAGAGGAAAATGGAACATTTTTAGATCGTGCTATCCATGCAGTTTTACGTCATGTGGTAAGGACAAGGAGTATACCCCGTGTCAGTCTGGTCCGTACACGGGGGGAAAGGGCATTTTTATCTTTTATTCAGGGGGCTGGGCCAGGACTAGGAACCCTAGCATCACTACATATCTTGTGAGGGCAGGAATGAAGCCGCACATAGTTCTCTATAAGAAGTACACCATGTGCAAGTCTATTCCATACACGGGGGGAGAGGGGAATTGTTAAAACTTCTTGTCCGTGCAGTTTAACGTCGTGAGGTGAGGATGAGGGATACACCCCATGCAGGTCTGGTCCGCACACGAGGGAAGAAGGCATTTTTACCTTTTATTTGGGAGTGGCTGGGCCAGGGCAGGGGATCCCAGCGTCACTACGTATTCTGCAAGGGTAGGAATCAAGCAGTATGTAGTTCTCTAAAATCCATGCAGTTTAATGTCATGCAGTGAGGACAAAATATACCCCGCGTGCCGGTCTGGTCCATACACGGGGGAAGAAGGCATTTTTAAATCTTATTATCTGTGCAGTTTAACATCATGCAGTAAGGACGAAAGCCATACAGTTTAACGTCATGTGGTCAGGATGAGGGGTATTATTAGATTCAGTGAATTTTAACGCCATGCGCTAAGGACGAACTCCATACAATTTAACGTCACGCGGTGAGGACGTACTCCATGCAGTTTAACGTCATGCAGTGAGGATGTACTCCATGCAGTTTAACGTCATGCGGTGAGGACATACTCCGTGTAGTTTAACGTCATGTGGTGAGGACGTAATGCTATTAGTTTAAGGTCATAGAGTTTGAACCAATGGGTGCTTGGCAATTTAACGTCATGCAGCTCGGACGAAGAATAGTACACCTTTAGTTATTATGTGAAATACTTCTTCAGAAATTTCGCATTTGTAGGAGCGGTTGTAAATTGTCTATCTATGGAGATCAGGGTATATGCTCTATTGGAGTAGATCTTGTGTACAATGTATGGTCCCTCCCACTTGGGCTCCATCTTTGGAGGATTCTTTCTGGGTATCATTTTGGTTCGGAGGACCAACACTAATTCTCCTTCCATGAAAGACTGAAGACGAACCTTTTTGTTGAAGGCTCGTGCGATCCGGTTCTAGTATACCTCCAGATGGTGGAAAGTGTGCAACCTCTTCTCATCTAGCAGTTCCAATTCACCTAGAATCTTTTATGACTCCTCATCGTCAGATAATTGATCACAGATGGTAACACGGAGTTAGAGAAGTTGGAGTTCAATGGGAAGGACCGCCTCTGTTCCGTACACCAATGAGTATGGGGTGGCCTGAGTAGCGGTGCAGACTATGATTCGATAAGCCCACAATGCATGGAGGAGTTTATCCGGCCATGACTTCTTATCTTTGTCCACCATTTTCTAGAGAATGTTGGATAGGGTCTTGTTGAAATCCTCTATCTGTCTGTTGGCTGCTGCATGATAGTGGGATGAGTGGTTAGCCTTAATACCATACTCGTGGTATAGTTTCTCCAATTCAGCAGAGCAGAAATTGGTTTCATTTTCTATCAGTATGGTATGAGGGACACCAAATATGGTGATGATATTGGTCTTCACAAAGTTAACAATATTTCTTCCCCTGAATTCCTTGAGGGGTATGGATTCTGCCCATTTGGAAAAGAAGTCGGTTTCCATGAGGATATACTTCAGCTGTTTGGACGTGGCGGGAGGATATGGTCCCACGATGTCCATCCCCCTGATGGAAAATGGCCAGGAGTACTTGGCTTGATGAAGTAACTCTAGGGGTTGGTGTAGGAAGATGGAATGGATCTGGAATGAGTTTCATTTTGCAGTAAAATGCTCGCAGTCTCATGCCACTGTGGGCTAGTAGTACCCAAGATTTATAACCTGATGGGAATGCTTGGTCCCCGGTTGATGTGCTCCACACGCTCCGGCATGTACTTCATTCATTACGGTAGTGATTTCTTCTCCATCAATTCATCTGAGGAGCACTCCATCGAGGCCTCATTTTTAGAGGACCTCTTGCTGACCCATGCCTCCATATAGGACAAAGTTGATTTCTCTTCTCCGTATTTTCTCTCGTTCAACCCTGTCTAATGGAAGTTCCCCCCGTTGAAGGTAGTTTGCAATGGGGGTCATCCAGCCGGTGGTAGGAGCATATGGCTCTGGGACAGGACTGACTTCATGGATTTCTGCCATCTTAGCTTGAACAAATGGCAATACCATTCGACAGTGAGCAATACTAATAATCATTTCCTCCCGGCCTAGGTCAGCTAGGGTTGTGGGTGCATTGGCTAATGCATCAGCCCAAGCATTTTGAGACCGGGGAATATAGGTAAATGTTGGTTCTGTGGATAATTCCACCATTAAACCTCGTACATGGTCAAACAGGGGGATCAACTACTCCTTTTTAATAGCATAGTCACCATTTACTTGCTTGATGACCAGTTCCAAGTCACCTTTTACCTTAAGGTGTTGTACTTGTGCCTGGAGTTCGAGTTCCAGGCCTACAATGAGAGCTTGATATTCCGATTCATTGTTCGTACATCCTTCTAATAGGAGGAATGAATATGTAAATATTTCCTTTTATGGGGACATGAGTATTATTCCCAAACCCACATTGTTGAATCTGGGATCCTCCATCCTCTTCCTGGTTGGGATTTTGGATATGCCGTCGAAGTACATTTCCCATGTTGGGAATTCCTCTAAAACCGACAATATGTATTCATCAGGTAGCTCAGCGTCCGATGTAGTGATCCCTGTCAAACGGTGCTCTGCCAGAAATTATTCTAATTCCTGACCCTTGATGGATTTTTGAGGCACAAACAGGATGTCAAACTGTTGCAGGATGACCGCCCATCGGGATAGGCGTCCGTTTAGCATCGGGCGGCTGAGGATGTACTTGAACGGGTTACTCCGTGAGATCAAATGGACTTCATGATGCTGTAGATAATGTCACAGGTTTTGATCCGTGAAGACCAAGTCTAAACAACTCTTCTCGATATTTGAGTATCGAGTCTCAACATCAATCGTTTTTCGACTGAGGTAATAGAGACTGTTTTCACTGCCTGCGTCATTCTTTTGTGTGAGGAAGGATCCCAGTGATCGCTCTAAGGCAATCACGTACAAGATGAGAGGTCTTCCTTCAACCAGGGGCATGAGAACTGGTGGTCTTAAGATGTACCTCTTTAGGCTGTCAAACAACTCTTGGCATTCATCTGTCCTTTGGTACGTGACTCCCTTTTTCATTAACCTAGTAAAAGGCAAACACTTTCCTGCCAGTTTGGCTATGAATCGCATGATATAGGCTAGGTGCCCTTGGAATTCCCTCAACTCGGTGAGATTTTGGGGAGGTGGTAATCCAAGGATAGCCTTTTTCTTCTCAGGGTCGACTTCGATGCCACGATGGCGTACAACAAAGCCAACGAATTTCCCTGAGGTAACCCCGAAGGTGAATTTCAAGGGGTTCATCTTCAAGCTATAATGTCGGAGTTTGTTGAAGATGGTCTCAAGGTCTGACAGGTGATCTGAGTGTTGTCTGGACATGACCACCAGGTCATCCACGTAACATTCAACGAATTTCCCCAAGAATGGTTAAAAATCTGATGCATGGAACACTGATATGTGGCGCTAGAATTCTTCAGACCAAATGGCATGAACTTGTAAAACAATACTGTAACAGCCCAAGATTTTATAAAAAATATTCTTTTTAATTTTATTAATGTCTTGTGTTGTACGCTACACCAAAAGGATCTTGCACAACACGCATCCTTGACTTGCCTTTCATTACACGCAATCACGACCTTCCTCGATAGCGTGTGTAATACGCAATACCGAGTTTCACTAAACAACGATATGCTATTAAAATATTATTAAAACTAGCCGGTATGAATAGTAATAACCACTTTTTAAAATTCTGTAAATCTTATTCTTCAAAATGAACTTCATTTTTGGATTCGGAGTATCGAATTTAGCCTAAGGTGAAATTTTGGTACATTTCGGATAACTTTCATATTCTGATGAATAGTGAAAATTACTAAATTATAATTAAAAAACAACTTTTTTAATCGAAATAATTAATAGTGATAAATTATTAATTGGAGTAGTTTTAAAGTATATTTAGAATATATTTTTACAATTTAATACAATGTTGGTCATTGGATGTAATTGCACATTTAAACCAGACATAAACAAGTGTCAATCTTTTGATAGATATTGTTTCTTAAAAACACGCTATTTGTTTTAACAGCGGGATTTAATTATAAAATTAATTAATGCAACTTCTATGTTATGAATTTGGTAAAATAGACTTCATTTTTGAATTCGGAATATGAAATATAGCTTAGGATGAAATTTTGGCATTTTTCTGAAAACCTTCATTTTTTGATGAATAGTGAAACTACTAAGTGGTAGTTAAAAAACTGAATTTTTCATAAAACTTAATTTTACCGCTTCTGTGAATGGAATTTAAAAAATCCTAGAGACACGGTTGATGTCAGTAAGTAAAATTTGGTTCAATGAGATGAAAATAATTTTTGGTGAATAGGAACTTTTTACTTTTATTTACCACGGTTAAAAGTAAATAGGGTAATTAAGGGTAAGAATGATATTAATATTACCCTAACACATGTCCTAATTCTATTGGACAAGTGTATCTCGACCAAAAACAACCTTAAGTGTAAAATATTATCATTTAGGCCCACTTGGATTAGATTAGGACATTTATTATTATTTAATTCAAAGAAGAGTTAAAAGAGTTAAAATCAAAGTTTATTCACTAAAACATTTTTAAAATGGGGTTATACATAAGATAAATTCGACTATAAATATTAATTAGAAAGATAAAAAGATTTCCTATATAATTATATTTTATTTATAATTTTTAGACTTTAAATAAATTAATTTATTTATGACACAACGATGATGCTGTAATTACCCTTTTAAGGAAATATTAACATAATTGATGTTATAAATACTAAAATGAATGTAATTTGAGACTTTTTATGAATTACACTAATTTTAGAGGTTAATATGATATATTAGTGTTGATTTAATAAACTTGGTTCGAACATATAATTCTGTTATGACTTTCACAAAAATCATATATCAAATAGTGTCAAAATTGACACAAAATAGTTTTTAAATCAAATATTATATTATTAATTGTTATTTTATTCCTAAAAATCTAATGTTAGGCCAAATGACTTAGATAAGGATATATAAATTAATAATAAACAATTTGGGGTTCGTTTGGCATTTTATAGTAAGTGTATTAACCATATAGTGAAAGAAAACAAAAAGACACGGTAAAAGTTAAATTATTTAACTTAGAGTTAAATCTAATTGATAAGGTTAAAATAATACCCTAAACTTGTCTAAATCTTATTGGTTGATAGGATTTAGACCCAACCCCACTTTAGCTTCGAAATAAGTCCCTTTGGAACCATTATAAACCGATTTTGACATTAATATAAAATAATATTTTGAGTTATTCCTAAGGTGCCCCTCTCCTCCCTTATAAAAGGACACCTCCTCCCCCTCCTCCTCACACCAATTTGAGCACTCAAGCTCGGCCAACCCCTGCCAATTTCTCCTATCCACTTCCCTAGAAACATCCTAGAGGTTCTGGTCTTCCTCAAAGACCAATTTTAGTTCCCTAAGAGGAGGTCTCAAAGAGGCACTTCAAAGAAGAGGTAATTACCGTTACCAATTCTTTCATCTTTATTTCTTCTTCCACTTCTTCTTCTTAGGTTGTTTCATTATGAAGTAATAATATCAGTATCACTCATATACGGATATGTTATTATAAGTATGAAACAACCCTATTTCACCATCTATCCATCCTACGGAAAAAGAAATCACCGCGCGTGCGTACGTACGGAATACCGTCTCCACGCCGTGGTGTAATCTATTTTCCACCACCACCTTACATGGATGGGTATAATGGTGTAAAGAATAACTATACATAGTTATTACAACATCATATTGATTCTGATATATTGTATAATCCACTCCAATTCAATTCAATATTTATAGAAATGATATCATCGCTCGTGCGTACGTACGGAATACCGTCTCCACGACGCGATGAGATTCATTCTCCATGTTAACCATTTAAGAATGATTATAATGTATATGTAAGAAATAATAATGAAATATATGACATTATAATGCTACTGGATTTATGTATATATATACATATGTATTTCATCTACTTACTTCCATTTCAAGACAATAAGGAAAGGAAAACAGCGTTCATGCATATGTACGGACTACCGTCTCCATGAACGGTGTTTTTCATTTTATTTATCTACCTATTATATATATATATATATACTGAATATATATGATATATAAATCATATTTTATATTCTTGAAGTAAGTAAATCATGATATAAGTAATAATTATGTCAAGAACAACAAGTCAAAACACCTACGATAAATGAAACGATTTTACCCAAAACGCTTCTTTAACATGGAATTTACAAAAGAACGGGTAATATAATGTCATAAGTGAACCATATATGATATCATAACAATGAATATGATTCTGTAATAAGTCAATAACATGATTTAAATCATTATACAGGAGGTTCGGACACTTACAAAGCAAGTCAGACCTAAGGTAAGGGAAATATCACAATCTCATTTTTATCTGAGATTGTTTATTCGTAAGTATTTATTGGGGTGTATTTTATCATCCACATCCATGTTTCATCAATATGTAATATTATTTCCATCCACCTAAAATTTTTTAAATCCATTTTTACCCTTCGGTGAGTTTTTAGTAAAGAATATGAAAGGAATCTTTTGTCGCTTTTTCGTACGAGGTGATTTTTTGACTTTTCCGACAAAAGTACGAAGAATGTTTTTTTTAACGTATACGGAATGAATGGATTTTTAAAACATTATTTCCAAGAATCTTACTTTACAAGTTTTCAAGTTTATTTTTAATCAAATTCTTTTAATTTAAAGTTTTATGACATGTTAAGAAAGGAAAAATGTTTTTAAAGAAGAAAGGATATTTTCCTCAAGAATTCATTTCAAGTGTTTTTTTAAAACTATTTTTCCATCTAAGATGACGTTATTTGATATGTATGTTTCAAGTAAAATGTCTCTATGATTTAAATGGTTTTAGTTATCTTATGATGAAATGATATCAATTGTTTATGGATTATGATGGCATGATGTTTAAGAATCCCATTTTATTACATGGGTTATGAAATGATGTATGATTTATGATTTTGTGGCACACATAAGAATGGTATCATTATGAGATGGGTGGGACCTATATCTCCCTCCAATTCATTGGGTAATGATTTTATATCTCATGAGATAGACATGGCTGGAATGGTAGGTTATACCGGTTCAGTGAAACAGGACTGAAACGAGGGTTACTCGATTCAGAAAGGGACTTTGTCCACTAAGATAGTCTTGGCAATGAGTCATGACTAACAAGAAATGATTTTCCATGATTATGTGTGCATGCCAAAAAGTTTCAAGTTTCATGTTATGATTATGGTGATCTCATTTTCAATTCTATGATTTGTTCCATGTTAAGATTTTATGATCTCTTTTGCAGGTTATGATTTTCAAAAAGATATGATATGATTTTTATTTCTTTTGTATACCCTTACTGAGCATTTGAGCTCACCCTTTTATGTTTTCTTTTCCCCAGGACATAAAGAAAGGTTTTAGGTAAAAAAAGGGAAGATCTTTATGGGAGATGTTGAAGATCTTTCCCCACGATTAGAAGATTTTATTCCGAGTTTCCAAAGACACTAAACTATTACGATCCTTGTGTGTGTGTTTTTGTTATGTACTAAGTATTCCACAAAATTAATGTAATGTCCATGTACTTCAAGTTTCGGGTCTCTACAGTTGGTATCAAAGGAAAGGTTTAGTCAACCTTTGGAAACTAGGATGCGAAAACGTTAGTGAGATCCCTAGAGATATTTCTAAGGTATGTCTATGGATGTCCCTAGGGATAAGTATACGTATAGGTTATAGTAATAGAATTACGCTAACGATCATAGAATTAAACCTAAGATGTTGGATATTGAAGGTACTCCCCCTTTATTATGTTGTTTTCCCTAGCATGATTTTTGCCTCTCACACTATTCTTTTTGGGTTTTAGACGATGGCTGGAACCCGAAGGAACCGTGTTGATCAATGCAATGGACAATGCAATGATTGCCCTCCTGAACAAACAAATGTTATGGGAGATGGAGTGCAAAATCTTATTGCTATACTTACACAAGCTATGAATCATTCTGGACTTCCAAATGAGCAGAGAAGGGAACAATATTCTATTGAGTCCTTCATGAGGCAACGTCCACCTTCTTTCAGTGGGTCTTCTGATCCACTTGTGGCTGAACAATGGACCAGTACTACTGAAAATATATTTTCAGTTCTTCAATGTTCTGAACATGATAAAGTCATCTTAGCAGTATATCGTTTGGAAGGTGAAGCTGATCAATGGTGGAATCTTATCAAGAATACGAGGCCAAGAGATCAAATTGAGTCCATGGAATGGGACGAGTTCAAGAACTTGTTTTTCAGTAAGTACTTCCCTCGTATTCTTCGAACAAAGATGGAGAAAGAGTTTCTTGAACTGAAGCAAAGGGACGATGAATCTGTTGGTACCTATGAAGCAAATTTTACAAGACTTGCAAGGTATGCTTCTGGTATTATCATCCAACCTGAAAGTAAAGTTGATCGATTTTTCAGTGGCTTAAAACCAAGTCTTCGAAGGGCATTAGCTATAAGAGACTTCAGTAGCTATGAAGAAATTGTGTGTTGTGCTATCAAGGTAGAAATGGAAGTTGGTGTTACATATCTATCTCATGGTTTTGACAAGAAACGAAAGATGGAGTTCAAGGAGAAATCTCAGAATAATGGTGAAAAGAAGATGAATTTTTCCTTATGCACAAAGTGTGGAAAGAAGCATGGTGGAGATTGTCTTAAAGTGACTAGAAAATGTTTTAAGTGTGGAAAAGAAGGTCATCGAGCAGCTGAGTGTCGAAGTAATGGAAAAAGGGTTTCTAATGATGTGAATAAAGCAAACACTGCAGAGAACGCACCACCAACACTTCAATGCATCAAGTGCAAGGAAATGGGGCATTATGCTAATAATTGCCCTAATCCAAGGGTTAGTGATGATCAACATGAGCAACCACTGAAGGCAAAGGACAAAGGGAAGTCACATGCGATCACTATTGGCGATGTTGAATATGATAATGATGTGGTGGAATGATTAAGCGTTTATGTAATGGGATTCCAAAATAATGTTGTATCATGAAGTATTGGAATATTTATGTATTGGTTTAATGTGGTATTCAAAGTGATTGAGATATTTTTGGAAATAAGATGATATGCGCATAATGAAGGGAAAACAAGAAAATGAAATGTTTAACAGTATTCATGAGCTCATGATTGATATAAGGACCAAGTGATATCATGGTTTGAGTATATAGAATTTTGAGGATTTTGGTATGTGGAAAGTGTTAACTTTAAACTGCATTCATGTTTTCACTAAGGTATTCAAGAGAATACATGATTAAGGACTTTGAATGTTTAGAATGTGACCAACAAGACATATCTTATGGGGATCGACGATGGTGTTAAATCTCTGGTAATCGTTTTCACTATGTTATGAGAGTGGACTGCAGTATTATGGATAATCCTAAAGATTGGAATGGATTATGTTGGACATAAGTTAGTATTGTTTAAGGATAGAAGTTTTCTAGACATTATTGATGGGATGTTATAGTAATATAGTTTTAGAAAAAGGACAACCTGCAGGACGGGCGACAGCCCATCGCTTCGGACAAGGCTGTAGGAATCGAACCCACAACCGAAGTGCGACTGGCCTTTATCGCCTACCACTGACCTACAGGAAGTCCCTGTTTAGTAGAAACTAGTTTTATTATATTAAGCAGTATGATATATGAAGTATAAGTCAATTTTAGGAACCATATATGATTAATCTCACTATAGATCGACTTATGTATATAAGTTTTGCTAACATTTTGTTTGAGACAGATGGAATGACCTGTCATTCTATCACATGATCTGCTAACACATCACGAATAACAAATTCAACTTCATTTCTTTAAGGGAAGAAGTGTAAATTGTTCAATTCACGAACAACAGTGAGATTATACCAAAATCAAGTAAGTATTTCTTCTAATTAAAATTTTTCAACTTTAGGGAAATGATATTGAAAACCAAAAATGTTGTCCTAGTGATCTTATATCTGATGAATCAGATGGTACCTTAGATCGTCACATATTTATGGCTTTGTGATTGCTAGCTTTTCCATAGCCATGTTCTCTACCACTCTCCATCAAAACATGATTGTTTGATTTCTCTTCCATATCCATATTTTCACCTATGTGGAAACCCAGTGATTAGTTTATTTGGGTAACCGTTACGTTTCATACTTTTGTTTTTAAATATTGGTTTTGATATTCCTTTTTACTATGTGGGTTTCTATTAAAGAAACTTTCAAATAGTAAACCATTTATAACCCCGACGAATTTCGAGGGCGAAATTAATTTTAAGAGGGGTAGAATGTAACAGCCCAAGATTTTATAAAAAATATTCTTTTTAATTTTATTAATGTCTTGTGTTGTACGCTACACCAAAAGGAGCTTGCACAACACGCATCCTTGACTTGCCTTGCATTACACGCAATCACGACCTTCCTCGATAGCGTGTGTAATACGCAATACCGAGTTTCACTAAACAACGATATGCTATTAAAATATTATTAAAACTAGCCGGTATGAATAGTAATAACCACTTTTTAAAATTCTGTAAATCTTATTCTTCAAAATGAACTTCATTTTTGGATTCGGAGTATCGAATTTAGCCTAAGGTGAAATTTTGGTACATTTCAGATAACTTTCATATTCTGATGAATAGTGAAAATTACTAAATTATAATTAAAAAACAACTTTTTTAATCGAAATAATTAATAGTGATAAATTATTAATTGGAGTAGTTTTAAAGTATATTTAGAATATATTTTTACAATTTAATACAATGTTGGTCATTGGATGTAATTGCACATTTAAACCAGACATAAACAAGTGTCAATCTTTTGATAGATATTGTTTCTTAAAAACACGCTATTTGTTTTAACAACGGGATTTAATTATAAAATTAATTAATGCAACTTCTATGTTATGAATTTGGTAAAATATACTTCATTTTTGAATTCGGAATATGAAATATAGCTTAGGATGAAATTTTGGCATTTTTCTGAAAACCTTCATTTTTTGATGAATAGTGAAACTACTAAGTGGTAGTTAAAAAACTGAATTTTTCATAAAACTTAATTTTACCGCTTCTGTGAATGGAATTTCAAAAATCCGAGAGACACGGTTGATGTCAGTAAGTAAAATGTGGTTCAATGAGATGAAAATAATTTTTGGTGAATAGTAACTTTTTACTTTTATTTACCACGGTTAAAAGTAAATAGGGTGATTAAGGGTAAGAATGATATTAATATTACCCTAACACATGTCCTAATTCTATTGGACAAGTGTATCTCGACCAAAAACAACCTTAAGTGTAAAATATTATCATTTAGGCCCACTTGGATTAGATTAGGACATTTATTATTATTTAATTCAAAGAAGAGTTAAAAGAGTTAAAATCAATGTTTATTCACTAAAACATTTTTAATATGGGGTTATACATAAGATAAATTCGACTATAAATATTCATTAGAAAGATAAAAAGATTTCCTATATAATGATATTTTATTTATAATTTTTAGACTTTAAATAAATTAATTTATTTATGACACAACGATGATGCAGTAATTACCCTTTTAAGGAAATATTAACATAATTGATGTTATAAATACTCAAATGAATGTAATTTGAGACTTTTTTTGAATTCCACTAATTTTAGAGGTTACTATGATATATTAT
This sequence comes from Viscum album, assembly GCA_963277665.1. NCBI lineage: Eukaryota > Viridiplantae > Streptophyta > Magnoliopsida > Santalales > Viscaceae > Viscum > Viscum album. The sequence continues at coordinate 1,961,899,313 of OY728127.1, forward strand.
TGTTGAGTTAATAAACTTGGTTCGAACATATAATTCTGTTATGACTTTCACAAAAATCATATATCAAATAGTGTCAAAATTGACACAAAATAGTTTTTAAATCAAATATTATATTATTAATTGTTATTTTATTCCTAAAAATCTAAGGTTCGGCAAAATGACTTAGATAAGGATATATATATTAATAATAAACAATTTGGGGTTCGTTTGGCATTTTATAGTAAGTGTATTAACCATATAGTGAAAGAAAACAAAAAGACACGGTAAAAGTTAAATTATTTAACTTAGAGTTAAATCTAATTGATAAGGTTAAAATAATACCCTACACTTGTCTAAATCTTATTGGTTGATAGGATTTCGACCCAACCCCACTTTAGCTTCTAAATAAGACCCTTTGGAACCATTATAAACCGATTTTGACATTAATATAAAATAATATTTTGAGGTATTCCTAAGGTGCCCCTCTCCTCCCTTATAAAAGGACACCTCCTCCCCCTCCTCCTCACACCAATTTGAGCACTCAAGCTCGGCCAAACCCTGCCAATTTCTCCTCTACACTTACCTAGAAACATCCTAGAGGTTCTGGTCTTCCTCAAAGACCAATTTTAGTGCCCTAAGAGGAGGTCTCAAAGAGGCACTTCAAAGAAGAGGTAATTACCGTTACCAATTCTTTCATCTTTATTTCTTCTTCCACTTCTTCTTCTTAGGTTGTTTCATTATGAAGTAATAATATCAGTATCACTCATATACTGATATGTTATTATAAGTATGAAACAACCCTATTTCACCATCTATCCATCCTACGGAAAAAGAAATCACCGCGCGTGCGTACGTACGGAATACCGTCTCCACGCCGTGGTGTAATCTATTTTCCACCACCGCCTTACATGGATGGGTATAATGGTGTAAAGAATAACTATACATAGTTATTACAACATCATATTGATTCTTATATATTGTATAATCCACTCCAATTCAATTCAATATTTATAGAAATGATATCATCGCTCGTGCGTACGTACGGAATACCGTCTCCACGACGCGATGAGATTCATTCTCCATGTTAACCATTTAAGAATGATTATAATGTATATATAAGAAATAATAATGAAATATATGACATTATAAAGCTACTGGATTTATGTATATATATACATATGTATTTCATCTACTTACTTCCATTTCAAGACAATAAGGAAAGGAAAACAGCGTTCATGCGTACGTACGGACTACCGTCTCCATGAACGGTGTTTTTCATTTTATTTATCTACCTATTATATATATATATATATACTAAATATATATGATATATAAATCATATTTTATATTCTGGAAGTAAGTAAATCATGATATAAGTAATAATGATGTCAAGAACAACAAGTCAAAACACCTACGATAAATGAAACGATTTTACCCAAAACGCTTCTTTAACATGGAATTTACAGAAGAACGGGTAATATAATGTCATAAGTGAACCATATATGATATCATAACAATGAATATGATTCTGTAATAAGTCAATAACATGATTTAAATCATTATACAGGAGGTTCGGACACTTACAAAGCAAGTCGGACCTAAGGTAAGGGAAATATCACAATCTCATTTTTATCCGAGATTGTTTATTCGTAAGTATTTATTGGGGTGTATTTTATCATCCACATCCATGTTTCATCAATATGTAATATTATTTACATCCACCTACAATTTTTTAAATCCATTTTTACCCTTCGGTGAGTTTTTAGTAAAGAATATGAAAGGAATCTTTTGTCGCTTTTTCGTACGAGGTGATTTTTTGACTTTTCCGACAAAAGTACGAAGAATGTTTTTTTAACGTATACGGCATGAATGGATTTTTAAAACATTATTTCCAAGAATCTTACTTTACAAGTTTTCAAGTTTATTTTTAATCAACTTCTTTTAATTTAAAGTTTTATGACATGTTAAGAAAGGAAAAATGTTTTTAAAGAAGAAATGATATTTTCCTCAAGAATTCATTTCAAGTGTTTTTTTTAAACTATTTTTCCATCTAAGATGACGTTATTTGATATGTATGTTTCAAGTAAAATGTCTCTATGATTTAAATGGTTTTAGTTATCTTATGATGAAATGATATCAATTGTTTATGGATTATGATGGCATGATGTTTAAGAATCCCATTTTATTACATGGGTTATGAAATGATGTATGATTTATGATTTTGTGGCACACATAAGAATGGTATCATTATGAGATGGGTGGGACCTATATCTCCCTCCAATTCATTGGGTAATGATTTTATATCTCATGATATAGACATGGCTGGAATGGTAGGTTATACCGGTTCAGTGAAACAGGACTGAAACGAGGGTTACTCGATTCAGAAAGGGACTTTGTCCACTAAGATAGTCTTGGCAATGAGTCATGACTAACAAGAAATGATTTTCCATGATTATGTGTGCATGCCAAAAAGTTTCAAGTTTCATGTTATGATTATGGTGATCTCATTTTCACTTCTATGATTTGTTCCATGTTAAGATTTTATGATCTCTTTTGCAGGTTATGATTTTCAAAAAGATATGATATGATTTTTATTTCTTTTGTATACCCTTACTGAGCATTTGAGCTCACCCTTTTATGTTTTCTTTTCCCCAGGACATAAAGAAAGGTTTTAGGTAAAAAAAGGGAAGATCTTTATGGGAGATGTTGAAGATCTTTCCCCACGATTAGAAGATTTTATTCCGAGTTTCCAAAGACACTAAACTATTACGATCCTTGTGTGTGTGTTTTTGTTATGTACTAAGTATTCCGCAAAAGTAATGTAATGTCCATGTACGTCAAGTTTCGGGTCTCTACAAATACCCCTTGAGGGGCCCTGAAGGTAGTGGATTCTTCGTCTTATCAAGCCATCATAATTTTATTATATCCAGAATAGCCTTCCATTAAGGATAGAACCTCATACCCGGCTGTCTCATTGATTAATAATTCGATGATCGGGATCGAGAAATCATCTTTCGGAAAATGATGATTGAGATCTCTGATGTCAATACAGGCACGGATTTTTCCGTTCATTTTCTTGACAGGGACGATGTTGGAAAACCAATTGGGGTACTAGACCTCTCTATTGAAGCCTTCTTTAATGAGATTATCAACTTCAGCCTCTATTTTGGCTGCATGTGAGAGATGCATCCTTCTAGCGGCCTGTTTATAGCCCCGGTGGTCTTCTGGAAGACCCAGGTGATGTGTCGCCACTTCGAGATTGAGTCCCGGAATTTCTGTGTAATTCCAGGCAAAAACATCCCGATGTTGCCTCATAAAAGAGGTATATACCTCGTGCTCCTTGGGGGACATGGCTGCACTAATGAGAGTAGGACTTGGATCTTCCTCAGTACCCATGATTATATCCCTAATCTCGTCCACCGTGGTAAAGATACCCTCCTCAAATGCAGGAGGTGCATCCCTAAGATCTTTCCCCTATTCTTCTCCCAAGTACTCATCTTATTGATCTGATGAGGAGAGACCTCCTCACACGGGCTCTTGGGAGTCCGGAGGCGAGGTGTCGTGGGCGTCCTTACTCGACTATTCGTCCCCAGATCGAGGGTTGAGTGGCGTTCCCACATTGTCATGCTCAAACATCGTGGCTGAATTCATGGGGACATCTGAGTTCATGTCCGTACGTGAACTCCTACTCTCAAAATGGTTGATGGGAATGACATAATCGTTGCCAAGCTGCCTGAGGGGGTCATCAAGAACCATTTCCAGGCTATTTGGAGTGGGGATCCAGTCGACACCATCCACCAAAGGCTTCTTATTATTTTTCTCATAGAACCCAACATCAATGTAATGTGACTCGGAGAGCTCGAAAGGGGCCTTGTCGGCATGTAATGTTCCACTTTTTCCATTGACGTAATACTTGATACACTGGTGGTAGGATGAAGGAATGACCATGTGATTATGGAGCCACGAACTTCCCAGTAGGGCATTGAATGCTGTGCTCTGCTGGACCACCAGGAATTCCTTGTAGGCTACCAGGTCACCAAAATGGGTCTTTAGCTTAATTTTTCACATTGGTTTCTGCTCACTCTTATCGTAACCCAAAAGAGTTATGGCTGAGGGTATTAGATCGTCCTCACTATAGCCCAACTTACAGAGTGTTCGTAGGGGAAGGAGGTTAACTCCAGAGCCATTGTCTATAAAGAATTTCCGGATCTCAATACCATTCAGTGTGTCAGACACATATAGTGGTCTAATGTGTCCTTGCATGATGCCATATTCATCCTGATCGGTGAAGGAAATCACCACATTGCATTCACCCGGGTCAGTCTCCATCTGGTAAATTTTGGCGGCATCTACCTCATCTTGAAACTCATGGGGGCTGATCAAACTTCTATAAGCACCTCCCTGAGGTCTGCTGACAGACTTAGGGCATCGAGGATTGATAGCTTGGCTGGTACCGATGTCAGCTGCTTAAGGATATCGTGTTTCTAATCCAGCGGTCGACGCTTCTCAGTTGGCGGGAGAGTCTTATCCGATGTTTTAGGGGCTGGAGCATTTGACGAGGAGGTGTCGGCCATGAGGTTGGATATCGATGTCGTTCCCGCGTTTTGAGGAATTGGTCCAGCCGGTCTGTTTGTGCGCACTAGCCGGCCAGGTACTTGTTCCTCCTCTGGTGGGTATCGCAGAACAATAGGGCCAGAGTGGCTGCTTGTGGAGGTGGAGGGGCATTATTTGTCCTACTGAGTCCGTTGAAGGGCTCTCCCATGGGTTTCCGCGATATTAACGGTTTGGGTCGGGGTCCAATAATAGAGTTGGTTTCATCCACGACTGCATCTCCCCTGGTACCCCTACCTTTGTGATTCCTCCTCCCGACTCCTCGTGCAAGGAACTTGGGTTCGTAACCATACCCTTCATCACGGAATGATTCCATAAGATGGATGATGTTAATATAACCAAAGATTGGCTCTTTATCCTCTGACAGGTCAACCTGGTCGGTTGTCCCTGATGGTGCCGTTTGGTGGGTCGGTGCCCGTGGTGCCAAATTCGAGGGCATGTAATCTTCCAGGGTCGGGACTAACTTTGGCCCCATCGTAGACTGATCCTCTTGCGATTGTTTCCTCCTTCTTCGATTATGCCCGAATGACCGTCTCGTGGAGGGTTGTGAGGTCAATACTGTCAGCTCTGCGGCTTCAGGAGTTGTTGGTGGTAACACCGGCTGCTATAGTTGAGCTTGGAGTATGCCCTGGGCTTGGTTAATAATCTTCTGAGTCATCCAGTTGTCAAATCTCTGCCCCTGCTTGCTAGTGAATTTCTTCCACCCCTCCTCTTTGTCGGAGTTGGTGGTAGAGAAACAAGCCACATGTGCTGGGGGTGGTCCCAGCACGACCTGTATGGAGTATACCATCCTCTACAGGAGGTCTTTGAAGACGAAGCATTCTAGGATACTGTGCCCCAACATCTGATGGTAGGGGAAGTAATCTTTCCTATCATCGCGGCTGACCTCTTCAGGTTTCCTCGGCTCCGAGAGGCGGAGCAAGTTGCAGTTCATGGCGGCAATGAAGTAGTTGCAGACTTGATCGTCTCGGAACGAGTATACTTTTGTCTTCATTCCTCAAACTGATTCCACTTCGGTCCTCATTGATCATCCTGTTTAGGCAGAGGTGTCCGCTGATATGTAGGAGGCCCTTGACGATTTGGGGGAGGCCTGATCAGTTGAGTGGTCACAGGGGCTGGCTTGAGTGTGACAACGAATGCTTCAGCTCTGGGGGCTCTTTTCACAGGAGCCTGCGAGGATATTCAGGACTTCAAATTAGTCCACTATAGGGAGTCCTCAATTCTCTAGGCAATGGCCAAGAGATGGCGGAATCCAGTGGTGAACTCCACTGGTATGAGCGGTGTTTGCAGCTCATCTAGAAGATTATCAATGCATATGGCTAGTATCTCATCTTGAGGTGTTGGCCTGTTCAGGGAATAGGTCAGAAATTTCCATCTGGCGATGAAATATGAGACCCTCTCGTTCTCCCTCTTCTTGCAGTTCATGAGGTTGCTGACTATTGTTTTAGGCATCGTTGAGATGAAGTGGAACATGAACTGTTGCCGAAGGTTTTACCATCTCTTTATTGATTGGGCTGGCAGACTCTTATACAAGATGAAGGAAGATCCTTGAAAGGTTCGTACGAAGAATTTTAGTTTCACTACTTGTTGTTGCTCTGGAGTCCCCATCATAGGGTCGCAATAGGATGCATAGTGCATCAAATGCTGTTCCGGATCACCTGATCTATTGAAGATAGGGAATACAGGGCTCCCAAAATTGGGTGGAGGCAGTGTGTTTCTCACCCAATCTAGGTAGGGTTTCCACTCTAGTTTTATCAGAGCGCTTCGACATTCCATCGCTTCCAATCAAGCTTTCAGTGCCTCGATGGTGTTGGTGAGACCCTGTTTTACATCCTGCTAGGCCCGGTCCTGGTCAGGCGTATCCCGAGGCATTGCCTGAGGATCCGGATTGGCCAGCACCGGGGGTGCATGTGCCGTTTTTGGCACCTTCGGAGGGTTCAGGTGTACTCACTCCGGTTTCTTCTTGAGTGGAGGGAAGTATTGGTATTCATCTAAATCTATGTTTAGGTAGTTGGACGGGCCGGGTGCCTCGTTGGACGGGAGCCCTGACCGTGTTTCGTTCGCCGGGGTAAACCTTAGTCTTTGAGGTGCACTTGTTGGTAGTGCATGATGTGGCTCCTCCTAGGACGCGATTTCAATAAGGAGATTCCTCTGGAGTAGCTCAACATTAAGCCGCCTCAATTCATTCATCTCCTCTTCCTATCAAGCGAATCTCTCTTCGAGCGTGAGTGGCTCATCTCTGTCGAGAGAAGGAGGCAGGTTAAGGGTAACCAGTCCTTTTTTCTTATCCTTGTTGGAAGCTCATAGGGTAGACAGAGGAGGGTTGGCTGGTAGGATGTCTATATTTAGGGTGGCCCTCTAGTTCCGAGTGTGCACACCTCGTGGTTCGTTGTGATTCACAGCCTGACCGGAACTATCGTCTCCCGATCCCTCCAGATTTGCTGTATCTTTGGTGTCACCTATGGGGTTAACCTCTATGACGTTGATAGATGCATATCGCGGGGCCGAGAAGATATCATCTTCCAAATGGTAAGAGGATCTCCCGCATCTTCTGAGGGCCTTCCCTTTTGTGACCTAGGATTGCCTTCGGACTTCTTGACGAATGGTGACACAGAGAGTTCTTTGATTTGACCTTATGGTGTGCCTTCCTCTCGGAGGGGAAGATGATTCGAATGAAGGGATAGGACGAGGACCTCCTCTTCTGATCGTCCTCCCTAGATGAGAGAATACTGACTCTCATGGGGGAGTTTGTTGTTGAGGGGGTAATAATTCCCCCATCCCTGAGTGTTGGGGTTGTCCCCATTCCTTGGACATCGAGTCTCTTCCCAGTTATATTGGTCTTATGGGGGCCTTTTTTGTTAAAAATTCCCCTAGTCCTGTAGGCTGGGGTTGACCTTGGAATGAGGCAGTGGCTGCGGTTATCGCTACCTAACTGATATTGCGTGCCACCATTCGGGGGTGAAATGGGTTTGGTGCCGAGTTCTTCTGTGAATCAATCCCTTATGGGGAGGTAGGAAAAGATCACTGATTGGACTCTCTTAGGCGAGAGGAATGTTTTATTCTCTCGATGGCCTGATTCAGGAGTTCTTGAATGGCTTGTTCCCTTCAGGCCTGACGCTTCTAGGACTTACTCAAGGCTTGACTCTGCTGGGTGTGTTGCCTTTCTTGAATAGAGAGACCACTCGATTTCCGTCTTGACGTGATGACGTTGCAAGACACCACACCGAATGGGTTCTTCTGGGAAGGGAGCAGAGTGAAATGCAGAGCTCTATGTTCTCCCCATCCCATGATATGGACTCATGTCGGGGCGTTACCAATGAGGCGGCGTAGCTGGTGCAGCGCACGGAGGCAGGCTATCTCCATGTTTCCTTTATGCCTCTCGGGTCGCTGTTGTCATGCTGAAGGAAGAGATTCTAGGTCGATGTGACGCAAGAGGTCCCCTATTGTCTTGACATGGTCTACATACCTGTCGTATGGTAGGAAGCTTGATTTCAGTCGGCGGAGGGTTGTCCATATATTATGGCAGATGTCGTGCACACATTCATCTGACAACTCTCTGGGTATGTCGAACTGAGAGGTGGTCGTAGGCCAAAACCTAACTAGTACATCATCCCTAGCCAGTTGTTTCCTCAGGTGCTGTATATCAGCATACTCCTCTGCTAGTGACTCATCTACCTGGTCGGCCCAATTGAGATGCTCGCTGCCAATGTGGTCAGAGGCAGTGGGACCGGTAGGTGCTGAATCATTATGTGGGCGATTTCGAGGTGGTTCAGAGGATAAACGCAGTCCTAGTCCGTCTCCTGATGGTAGAAGGATGTCATTGGTGACTAACTGGGAATCTGACATGCTTGATCCCATCCTTCTATGTGCCTCGACATACGAGGGCTTTTCGGTGCTTGATTCGGCAGGAGGAAGACCTTCCTGTCGATGTGATATGTCACCGCGGAGAGGACCTCTGCAATGACAGTCATAATGGAGAGGAATACCATTACTGATTAATGCTTCACTACATAGTGGACTTTTTCAGTGCACACCCGGGGGTGGACCTCCAAGGCGTTTCGCAGCAAGGGGAGGACCTTATGGCTGCGTAGCATCATTACAGGGAGAACCTTCGCAACAACTTACATCATGGTGAGGATGACCATCATGGCTTGACGTTTGATGTGCATCCTGGGGAGGAACTTCAGGACACACTGCGATAAGGGGAGGACCTTCTTGTTTCTTGGGGCCACTATGAGGAGGACCTTCACAATGGAGGCCATGGTGGTGAGGACTACCATCACAACTGCAGCAATGGCGAGGACTACCATTACTGCTGCCGTAGGGAGAATATCCGTGGGATACATCCTGGGGAGGGCCTCCAGAATGTACCGCAACGAGTGGAGGGCCTTCTCGTTGCTTGATGTCTCTACGGGGAGGACCTCCGTTACCAGGGTGGAGAGGACTACCACCGTGATCTGATTCCTGGATACGTGGAGTTCTGTTGCAGCGTAACCCCTAGGGAGGACCTTCAGGGCAGGCTACAACAAGGGGAGGACCTTCTTGTCATGATGAGACGTCACTGTGGGGAGGGCCTCCACAGTTGCAACTATAATAGCGAGAAATACTATCAAAATCTGTGGTCCCACTGCATGGAGAGCGTTTGCAGCGTATACCCCGGGGAGGACCTTCAGGGTGGACCACAAAAAGTGGAGGACCTTATTGCTACTTGATCTTCTGTCCACGTGGAGGGTTTCCATGACTCGCATCAAAAGAGGAGATCTCGTGATCGATCATTATATGCTCGTAGGGGAGGCCCCCACAGGTGGTCTGGGGAGGACCTTTGGAGCTGCTGGTTGCAACATTGTGGGGAGGACCTTCGCAACTGCTACTGCCACTCACATAATATGGAAATGTATGGGCAGGGTTCTAAGCCTTTGATGTATGCTTAGCAGCGTTGGGAACCCCAGCTTCTAGAAGAGCAGAGTCATGAACCCACTCTTTATTTTCTGGCTGCATTTAGCGCATTCAGGGCACTCTTTTGCGGGCAGCGGGGACCGTCTGCTATTGACAATGGCCTTCACCTTTAGTTCCCTGTGTAATTGGGTCTCGTGATGCTTTCGGGATATTCCAAGTAACATCTTGACTTTTATCAGGGATATATGCCTGCTTTGGAGAATCCACCGTGATGGACGGGTGACCCCCAGTTGGAACGAGTGAAGCTACTCGATCCGATTGCCCTTGCATCGGGGAATATGGGTGGCGACCCTCCTGGGCAGAAGTAGGGATGCAGACCTGCTCCGAGACTGCTATCTCATCTCTTAGATGAGTCACCTCAATTGGGGAGACAGGCTCACGGGCCCGAGTCCTTGTTTTTTCCGCTGATACAATTACATTCTGGAAAGTCTGGAGGATATGATCTGGGATTGATACCTTCTCCCCCATAATTTCCAGAATATGAAGAGAGACATCTTTAGCTGGAACGGTTATGAAGGCCCATTCCGGTATCGGAGTAGGAATATCCTGCTCTGGTCCTCCGGTGGTCAGTGGGTACTGACAATTCTCCTGTGTTGGTGTAGGTGAACGAATCTTCCCCTATGTCAAGATACGCCGGTTTATCTCTCTGTTGGCCACCACATCGGGATGGTGGACTTTACTTGCATCCACAGGGAGATGACCCTGCATCTATTGGTTTCCCACCATATCGAGTCGGTGGCCTTTCTTGGTGGGGAGACGTGCCCGCCTATGATTTTCCGCCACATCTGGGTGGCGGGCTTTGTTGATCGCCACTATATCAAGATGGCGGGCATCAGAAGCAACTGCTAGGATCCAGTCTTGGAGGTGCCGGGTCGCCACCACGTCAGGTTGGTGGGCTTCACAACCCTAGGCAGGGAGAGGTGCCTACCTGGTAAGTTCCATCCTGGGTGAGCAACGAGATTGATGGAGCTTGGCGGGGATGTGCACCGGCTTGTATGATGCCTCCAAGTCTGGATGGCGAGATCGGGAGGAGAGAACATGTGTAGGTTCCTGTTCATGGTACGTCTCCGTGGCTGGGCAGCGGAGCTCCTCCTTAGGGACCGGGGTGATGACCAGTCCCTGATTGTACATCTTCCACCCTCGTTGGGCGGTCCGTGGGGCTGGAGCTCAGGGAGAGTGGGCCTGAATCCTCGGGGATACATCCTCCTCAGTGCGAGGATGTTGAATCGTGATGTGGTTGTGATGACGTCTGCCGACGGGGGCCTTGGAGAGGAACCCCCATTTGGTGGGGATGAAGTCCTCAACGTTGAACTCATCTTCCTCCCTAAGATTTGGGAGGTATGAATTGTCCCGTTCTGAGGATAGACTCCCGAAACGGTTGGAGAAAACAACATGGGATGTCTGGATCTGCGTTTTCTGCCGCTGCTGGGCAGGCGACCGGTGATTTCTGGCAGATTGGAGGGCGTGCATGGCCGCCTCCACCGTTGGGAGAGTACCGTTCACGTGGTACTCTCGGATCAGCATGTCCGAGACCCAGTGTTGAAGACGCTGGGTGGGTGACTTGGTCCTACATAGGTGAGGAAGTCCTGTTATTGCGTAGTTGGAAGCACGCGCTTTTGAGTTACTTCAGGACACCATTGGATCGAAGGGAGTTCTGAAGGTAGTACATGAAAAACATTTTATCAAATACAAGCAGCAAACCCATCAAAGAAGCATCTCATGATCCCATGCGTAATTAATGACCTTTCCTGGCCCTCCTTGTGAGTATAAGGGGGAATAGGGTGGGATTAGGTTAAATCTGTCATGCTTGGTTAAAGATTCACGTCGGGTTCACCAATTTTGTTTCGGATTTCGGTCTCGAAACGCCCAACGGTTCTACATCCGACGATGCGTGGACCTGCTTTCAAAAGGAAGGCGTTCGCCGGACAATTTGGCCAGCAATGCTTAAGAACTCACATTGGTTGAGAGGATGGGAAGTCGTGATCATCGCACGCTTTTGGGGGGAATTATTGCCTATTCCAGAACTCTCTTATAGATTTAATACGTATTCATATGTTCACGAATCTTTGGTTTATACCCAAGAATAGTATCCACGGATTACTCCTGGTTGGAAAAGGTCAGCTGGACACAGGGGTTAGGAATCATTTAGGCCAGAGGTTTACCATCCCTGATTGGATTAATGACTCTGAAAAATTTGGACTCATTGAGACAGTTCTAGGAGCAGCTCGGTGAACTGATGTGAAGATAGTCGGATCGACCGGTTGTTGGGCTTGAACCTCAGGGAGGCTTCCTCCGTAACCTACCTAGGATACAGGGATCAAATTACACGTAGTTCGAATCGGGGTGTCGGGGAACCGACGTGAAGGTGGACCATGGGGTCCGATTGTGATCGGGATTGAACCTCGGGGAGGCTTCCTACATATCCATGTGGTAGGGAATCAAAGTCCTTGTAGTTTGCTTTGACGTGGGACTTACACACTGAAGAGGCCCAGGGTGATGGATTGTGGCTTACACTCTGAGGAGGCCCAGGGCGATGGATTGGGGATTACACTCTGAGGAGGACCATAAGAGGATTTCATGGTCGATGCTTACTCTAAGCCCACGTGAGTCATGCTCGGTGTGAGAAACAAGAGGCAGTAGGGACCAGAAGATCACGTCACGAAAGGTGTGTCCTTGAGAATTAGAGTGGGGCTTATGCATGAGGGCGGCCCATAAAGTTAGGGCTTACTCTGAGATGGATGCCCATGGTGACAAAGCGCAGCGGGAGAGGGAAAGGGGTGCTCCTGTGCCCATCACCACTCTTGTTCCCCGGGGAAGTACTCGGGGAAGTACCGAGGTGCATGGGGACGACTTCCTTCTAATGGGTATGCCGCCCCCTCTCTGGGGAGGGGAGAAGTGCCCGACCGTCGAAGCATGCAGTCCCCCATCATGGCGTGTAGAGGAAGGAAGGGGGCTCCCGGGCTCAGGCCCCGCATTACCATGGGAATGTGAACCCATACATGCTTCGGGAATCTGCCCAAGGGTCGGGGAAACCTCTTCTCCCCTGTTTACGGTGGGTATGTGAACTCAAAATGGTGAGCTGATGTGCCTAAGGGTTACACCACACGAATCCAGTGGCCCTGGTGGAGGCCTCGACTCGGGGTGGATGAATAGGGCAATGAGGAGGTTCCGAAGAATCAGGCTGCATTGAAATTGGAAGGATTTTATCTGGATCGGGGAATGGGAACTCCGAAGGTTTTGGCAGGCCACGCAGAGGTATGGGTGGTGGCGCCCATCGCGTAGGGAAGTGTTACGTGGATGGAGAGGCCATCCGCGAGCCATGGTGGCCCGCAGACTGATTGGCTATCCACGAACCAGGAGGGTCCGTGGACTGATTGGCCGTTCGCGAACCAGGAGGGCCCGCGGACTAATTGGCCGTCCGCGAACCAGGAGGGTCCGCAGACTGATTGGCATCCCGCGAACCAAGGTTGTTCGCAGCTCCGGGTTCGATCCGCAAACCAGGGTGGTCCACAGAGGGTTCCATGTAGGCAGTGGCGGCCAAGGGAGGCATCGGACGGAGGCTCGTCGGTCGGGGCTTCGCCCGCGTAGGAGGGTGCTACGCGGCACGACGGATCAAAAAAGAGGCATAAACTCCCTGGTCCATGGGGAGTGCATCCGCGGAGGGACCCTGGTTCACGGTATTCTCTTGTTTGTTATTTTAAGTTTGCAGTTCACCAAGTTATAATGCCTTTTTGGTTCCTTATTAGTTTGTTCCAAGGTTCATACCTGCTCTGGTTCGTGAACTAGAACTTCTGAAATCCTAAGCCTTCCTTCAAAATCCTTCCACCCGAATCTAACCGATCTCCTCTTCATCGTCCTTCCGAATCCTCTCATCCTCTTCCCCCTCAATCTACTTTTATAGAGTGGGGGAAGAGATGTATCTATGTTCATGCGACACCTTTTGTGGAGGACCATGACCGAAAAACCGGTTCACGGATGACTTGGTCAATCCGCAATTCACGGGGCATTAAACACTCCTCCCAGAACCAAACTCGGGGAGTGCTTCGCGGCCGCGCATGGTTCCGCCTCTATTTCGCGAATGACAGTGGAAGAGTTTCGGGCCGGCTGACGCAACTCGCGGCTGGGGCGGTCCTTAATGGTGATCCGAGTTGGCGCCTGTCCCGCCTCGCGACCGCAGAGGATCTCCGCCTCCATCTCGCGAACAATGACGGTCCGCAGAGGAGGGATGCTTCGCGGAACCTGGTCGTGCATCGTTAACATTAGACCGGTCCATGGACCGGTTCCTCCTTCACCATCCTTGAGTATTGTCCACATTTTCCTAATCCTTTGAGGGGAAATTGGGCAGAATCATCCTTGAGTTAAACGGGATCATCATTCTCCTTTGTAGATTTTTCAGGACCCTACACTATAAAACCCCATAAAAATCAAAAAACCCCTAAAACCCCAAAAACCCACAAAACCCTAAAAATCTTAAACAACCCAAAAAATCCCAAAAACTACTAAAATACCATAAAAATATTATAAAATAACAAGAAGTCCAAAATAAAATATAAAAAAACCAAAAAAAATCCAATAGAAAAAATTAAATCCCAAAAAATACTCTATACCCCCCAAAAATCTAAAAAACACTAAAACCACAAAAACCATAAAACACCAAAAAACTCGAAAAATCTCTAAACCATCAAAAACCATAAAATACTAAAAAAAATCCCTAAAACTCCTCAGAATATAAGAACCATAAATTCCTGAAAAACTCTAAAAAAACCAAATAACCTTATAACGATTAGAACCCCTAAAAACCTAAAAATGCTAAAAACATTAAAAACTCCTTAAAAGACATCAAAAATCAAGAAACCACCCAAAACCATAAAACCACCTTAAAAACCAAAATACCTTTGAAATGAATAAAAAATATAAAACTCCATTAAACCCTTAAAATATTTAAAACTCTAAAAACCATAAAACCCCTAAAAACTCAACGAAACCCTAAAATCCTTAAAAACCATAAAAACAATAAAGTTACCGAAAAACCATAAAAAATAAAAAAACAATAAAAATCCTAAAAACCAGTAAAAATACCTAAAACATAGAAAACTATAAAAACCGTAATAACAATAAGAAAATCTCAAAATACCTAAAAACACTAAAAATACAAACACACTAAAAACCCAAAAACCCCCTAAAATCCCCTAAACACCCTCAAAATTTCTAAATACCTGAAATTAAATAAAATCACACTGAATCCCTAAATATCCTTAAAATTTTAAAAAATGATAAAAACCCTGAAAACCCCAAAATAATCCTTAAAACACATTAAACCCCTAAAAATTCTAAAAACCTAAAACGGTTAAAACCCTAAATGACCAAGAACCATAAAACACTAAAATCCCATAAAAACAATAAAAACCCCTAAAAATATAAAAAACCTAAAACAAACCAAAAAACCATTAAACCCCTAAAATATTAAAAAAATATAAAAACCCATAAAACCCCTAGAAAAACTCAAAAAAACAAAAAAACCCATAAAAATAATAAAATCCCCAAAACCCCAAAATCCTCTAAAACCCTTAAAAACCAAAAAAACCTGAAAAACTCTAAAATTCTCTAAAAACATAAAATCCTTGAAAACCCTAAGAAAACATTGAAAATATAAAAACACTTAAACCCCATTAAAAACCTAAAGGGTATAAAATCCTTAAATACCCGAAAGCCCTTAAAACCCTAAAAATAATTAAAATCCCTAAAACCCTAAAAGACCATAAAATTCCATAAAACCCATAAAAATAAATAAAAACATAAAAAACACTAAAAACACTATGAATACAATAAAATCATAAAAAACATAAAACCAATAAAAACCAAAAAAACACTAAAAACACTAAAGCTCTTAAAAACCAGAAGAATGATTAAAATCCTAAAACCCCTAAAAACCTATAAAAACCGTATAAACCAATAAAAACTCTTTAAACTATTTCAACCCGTAAATCATCAAAAAACTCTTATAAACCATAAAACCCTAAGAATTTCAAAAAAATACCTAAACCCCTAAAAACCATAGACCCCTCAAAATCCCTAAATACCGTAAATAACTATAAAAATCCGAAAAATGAAAAAATATCCCTTAAAAAATAAAAAAAAAACAAAAATCCCTGAAAAACCATAAGAAAACCTTGAAAAACATAAAAACACTTTTAACCCCTAAAAACATTAAATTAATAAAACGTATAAAAACCAAGAATTCTAAAAAACCCATAAAGCCCTAAATATAAATAAAGCCTCTAAAATTAATACAAATAATAAAAAAATCCCTAATAACCCTAAAAACCTAAAAAACATGAAATCCCCTAAAAACCCAAAGAAACCCTAAAAACCTAAAAATAATCAAAACCCCTTAAAAACTAGATACATAAAAACCATAATAAAACTTAAGTCCCCTAAAACCCTAAAACCCCTTAATAAACCTAAAAAATTAAAAAGTCCTAAAAATTCAAAACAAGCCCTAAAAATCTATAAAAATGCTAAAAACACTGAAAAAACTCTAAAAGCCTTAAAAATCCAAAAAAAAAACATTAAACCCATAAAAACCTAAAAATAAAAAAAAAACAACTAAAACCCTAAAAGCCAATAAAACTCCGAATAATACTAAAAAACCTTAAAAAAATTATAATACTAAAAAGGTCCATAAATTTTATAAAAGCGTAAAAAACCCTAAAAAACATGTAAACCCTAAAGAAAACCCTAAAACCAAAAAAACTTAAACCTCATAAAGACCTAAAAACCCCTAAAAACTATAAAAACACTAAAAGGCCCTAAAACAGCTACAACCCAAAAAAACCCTTAAACCTTTAGAATCCATAAAAAACCTAAAAAACAGTAAAAATACTAAAAATCTCTAAAAATCCTTAAAATCCACCACCCCCCTAAAAACCTGATAAAATTTATTAAATCCTTTAAAATTTTAAACACTTCAAATCCATAAAAACATAAAAAATGAAAAAACCCCTAAAAACACTTACAATCCTAAAATCCCCAAAAAATCCCTAAAACCCTTAAAAACTATAAAAATCACCAAAGAATGCTAAAAATACTTCAAAAATTAAAAATCTAGAAAAAAATCTAAAAACCTCTAAGAAAACCACAAAAACATTAAAACAGTTAAACCCCCGAAATACACTAAAAATCCAAAAATACACTAGAAACCCCTAAAGCCCATATTACTACTAAAATACAATTGAATCCAATAAAAAAACTAATACCACTAAAACCCGTGAGTCCCGAACAAAACACTAAAAACGTTTTGAAACTATAGAAAACCTAAAAACCCTAAATACTTCAAATAAAACCCCTTAAAACCCAAAAACCACCAAGTCAATAAAAACCCTAAAACCCATAAAAATCCCAAAACCACTAAAAACCAACAAATCCAAAAAAAAAACATGAGAATTTATAGGAAAACCTTAAAAAACTAAAAACCCATAAATTTTTTTAAAACACTACAAATTATAAATACCCTTAAAAAGAATACAAAAAATCCCCAAAAACACTAAAATCTATAAAAATAATAAAAATAACAAAATTCCCAAAAAACATAAAAATCGTAAAATCCAGAAAAACCCCAAAGAAAACTTTCATAACATAAAAAAATTAAAAATATAAAAAACCAAAAAACATTTAAAACAATTAAATCCCTATAAGACCCTAAAAAACCCTAAAACCCATAAAAATCACTAAAAACATTACCAAACATAAAACCCAAAAAAACCAAAAAAAAACCAAATCAAAAATATAAATACACTTTAAGATCCTAAAATCATTACAAAACACTAAAATCCTGGAAACCCTCAAAACTAAAAAAACCCAAAAAACCAAAAAAAACAATAAAATCCCATAAAACCCTAACAAATCCCTAAGATCCCTAAAAAACATAAAGCTACTAAAAAATACCTAAAAATTCCAAAAAAGGATAAATAACACTAAAACCCAAAAAACCCCAAAGAAAAACCCAAAAAGATAAATATAATTAAAACCACTAAAAAAATAAAAAATGCGAAAATCCATATAAGCTGATAAAACCTCATAGAATCCCAAAATACCCATAAAAAACATATGAAATCACAAATTATTCCAAAAAACATAAAAAACCCAAAAAATAATGAAAAACATTAAGAAAACATTAAAATCATAAAAATAAATAAAACCCAAAAAAGTCATAAAAATGATAAAAACCCACAAAACACTAAAAACACCCTTGAACCGATAAAACCCATCAAAACTATTAAAATATGTAAAACATTAAAAAACATTAAAAACTCAAAAAACCCTAAAAAAAATACTGAAACTCCTAAAAACCATTATAACCCTAAAATCGTTAAAAAATATTAAAAACCCTAAATCCTAAAAAATTCAAAAATAAAAAAAAACCATAACAATCCTAAATCCCATAAAAATCGACAAAATCAAAAAAAACCATGAAACCCCATAAAAATCCCAAAAAACGTTAAATGCTCTAAAACCCTAAAAAACCCCTGAAAACCCCTAGAGAACTAAAAAATATTTAAAAATGCATCAAACTCTTAAAACATAAATAATGATAAAACCCCAAAAAGACACTAAAAAAATAAAAAAACAATTAAAAACCAAAAAACCCCATAAATCCTAAATACACTAAAAATTAAGACAACACCTAATACCATTAAAAAAATAAACATACTAAGAAACCCCAAAAATCCTATAAAACATAAAAAAATTATGAAAAACTAGAAGACCCAAAAAGATCTAAAAACCCAAAAAACCAAAAAACCAAAAACCCTAAAAAATAAAAAAAACTGAAAACAAACCCAAAAAGGAATAAAAACCCAAAAATAAATTAAAACATAAAAACCAAGAAAACACCTAAGGAGACCTTAATACCCTATAAATAATTAAAACCCTTAAAATCGTAGAAAATTCTAAAACCCCTAAAAATCCAAAAACTATAGAAACCCCTAATAACAATAAAACCTAAAAAATATAAAAAACCCTAAAAACCCTAAAATCCAACTAAATACTCTAAATACCTTTTAAACCCATAAAATGTTAAAAAAATCTAAAAATCATAAAAACATAAGAAAAACTCAAAGATCCTAAAAATCCAAAAAAGATCCCCAAAAACAAACAAAAAACAAAAAACCCCTCAAAATCCCTAAAAACCCCAAAAAACCAAGAAAATACTAAAATATCCCTAAAACTACTTAAAAATTAGAAACCCCTAAAAACCCTAAAAACCCATAATAAACCCTTAAAAACACAAAAACCCCTAAAAAACCTAAATAACTCTAAAGTTATTAAATACCGTAAAACCCCTAAAAAGCACAAAAATCCTTAAAAAACATCAAAATCTCTAAAACCCATTAAAAACCCTACTACCATCTAAAACTAAAAAACCTATTTAATCCTTAGAAAATTTTAAAAAATCTAAATAACCTTTAAACCCTTAAAAAACTAAAAAAATTCCTAAAAACAAAATAAACCCTAATAACATAAAAAAGACTAAATATCTGGAAAAAAACCAATGAAATCCTTAAAAACTGTAAAAAAAATAAAACTCCTAAAAACATAAAATCCATAAAAAGGCTAAAAACTATAAAACCCTCAAAATTCCTAAGAACTATAAATGAAAAAAAATATATTAGAAAAAACCCAAAAAATCCATAAAGACTGAAAAATCTCAAAATCATTGAAAAAAACTAAGAATATCATAAAAACCAAAAGGAATTTAAAATACCTAAGAATATAAAAAATATAAAATTCCAAAAATACGCTAGATACCATATAATCCCCAAAGAACTATAAAAAACATAAAATCCTTAAAAACCCTAAAACCAATTTAAATACTAAAAAACACTAAAAACTCAAAAATCCATTTAAACACAAAAAAATGTTAAAAAATATAAAAATCATCAAAACAATAAAACAATTAAAAACCCTAAAAACTCAATAAAACCCCCTGAAAACCCCTAAAATCCTTTAAAATATCTAAAACCATGAAAACCACCTAAAAATCCAGAATTGTTTTTTTCTAAAAATCAATAAAAACATAAACAAAACATAAAAATGCTGAAAACTGCTAAGAAAACCATAAAAACCTAAAAACACTAAAAACACTAAAATCTTAATAAACACTAAAGACCCACAAACCCTAAAAAACTATTAGATTATAAACACCATCTAAATCCCTAAAACCCAAAAACCCATAAAAACCTAAAAAATACCATAAAAACCCATAAAATCTTTGAAAAACGATAAGAAAACCATAAAAACCAAAAAACACTTAAAACACATAAAAAAATAAAAAATTATTAAACAACTAATCAACATAAAAACACCCTAAATCCCTTAAAAATCTTAAAACCCATAAAAACCCTTAAAACAAAAAAATACTAAAAACTTATAAAAACACTAAAAAATATTAATGACAATAAAACCCCTTCAAAACCTTAAAACTTTTAAAATATTAAAAACCCTTTAAAACCCTAATAAAACAAAAAACCCTACCAGCCCCTAAGAACAATCAAAATAACTGAAAACCCAAAAAGTTATAAAAATTCTTAAAAACATATGAAAATCCATAAAAACATAGAAACCCCTAATCCCCATGGAAGACCCTAATAAAACCATAAAAAACTAAAAACAGTTAAAACCCTTATAAACATAAAAAGCACTAAAATCCCTATAATTCCTAATACCCCTTAAAATCCATAAGAACGGTCAAAATCCCAAAACCCGAAAAACCATAAAAATCTTTAAAATCCTTCAAAATCCCTAAAATGTAAAAAACCCTAAAAAATTATCAAAAATATCAAAGTAATTAAAAACCCTAAAACCGTAATAAAAACTAAAAACCATGAAAACCCCCAAAAAACCCTCAAAATCCCTAAAACATATAAAAATCCTAAAAATCCTAAAAAACAATAAAAATACCTAGAAACATAAAAAAACCAAAAAACTCCAAATAACCTTAGATAAGATTAAAATCCTAAAACACTTCAAATCCATAAAAAACCAAAAAATAATAAAAACCATTAAAATCTAAAAATACCCTAAATCATTGAAAGACCCCTAAAATCATAAAAACCCATAAATAATTAAATCCATTAAATACCATAAAAGCCATAAAATCTACTAAAAACTATAAGGACTATTTAAACCCTTAGAAAAAAATTAAAAAACATTAAAATCCTAGAAAATCAAAAAACCATAAATCAATCAATAAAAACCCTAAATCCCAAAAAACCTATAAAAACCTTCAAAACTTGTAAAAACCCTAAATCCCCCTAAAAATCTTAATAAATCTCCAAAAATACCTAAATATTTATAAAAACATAAAACCCCAAAAAAAACCCAAGAAATCACAAAAAAACAAAATCACTTTAAACTTTTAAATAACCTTAAAAAGGGAAAACACCCAAACCCCCTAAGATCCAAAAAATAACTAAAAACATAAAAATACTTTAAAAATCCAAAAAATTCCTAAAAATGTAAAAACCTTGAAAACCCCTAAGAATGATTTTAAAAAACTAAAAACACTTAAAACCCCTAAAAACCCTAAAATAAAAAAAACAATAAAAACATTAAAATACCCTAAAACTCTAAATCCCATAAAACCATAAAACCCCTAAAAAAATTAAAAAACCCAAAACATGATAAAACCCAAAAAACACACTAAAAATTCTAAAAACCCTTTAAACACCAAAAAAAATTAAAAAGCTCTAAAACCCTTAAAAACCATAAAAAATTAAAAAACAAAACCCTAACCCCACAAACTCAAAAATCATTAAACCCTAAAAACAAAAAAAACATCAATATCCATAAAAACCGAAAAACACATAAAAATATTCAAAAAGCCTAAAAATCTATAAAAATATAGAAAACCCCAAAAATCCTTGAATACCCTATAAAAAACATAAAAGCATGAAAACCCATAAAACCCCTAAAATCCTTAAAATAATCTAAAACATCCAAAAAACCATAAAAACATAACCCCCCCCCCCCCCCGAATGTCTAATCACCCTAAAAACCGTAAAAACCTATAAAATATTTGGAAATCCAAAAAAATGTAAAAAATCCTAAAAACTGAGAAAAAACCTATGAAATCCCTAAAATTATAAAAGAATTTATAACCCCTAAAAACATAAAAACACTAAAAATCATAAGAAAACCTAAAACACCCTAAAAACATAAATCCCATAAATCCCATAAATCCCTTTTTTTCAGAAAAGATGGGATATGAGTTGGTCTCCCATCCCATATCCGAAAATTTTATAAAATTAATAGGAGTAATAAGAAATATATCAGGTATAATGAGCTTACACCAGAAGAAAGTAATTGAAAAAAACACACTTTAAATCAATATTAGAATAACAATGAGGGATCACACCAACATCTTGGGCTTGAACATCCACTATCAAGAAAAATTAGATCTTAAAAACAACTTCAAGCAAACAACTCTTCATTGTAATTCCTGGAAGAGATCATCTGCATTCACCATTATGAGCAATGTTGGGCACCAAAAATGAAGCCATAATATTCTATATACTTTTATCCACACCAACTATATCTCCATTTTCATCATTTCACCACCAACTACATCACCGTTTTCATCATTCCAACAATATAAGAATACCATTGTTTTTAGCATGCCATCACCATCTGCATTCTAAAAACATTGGTCTAAAGATACCACATAGAGAAAAACCATCTAGCAGAAAAACAACTCCAAAATGTCCAAGGAAAAAAACATTAGCGTACAAAAAAATAAATCCATGATCAAGCAAGTGAGATTTTAACTTATAGAAATCATTCCCAAGGTATGTATCTATAGTTGAAATCAGGATTCTTCTTGTATTCCTCAACCATCCTTATAAATGTTTTTTTATAATATCAAGGTACATGTCAGTAGAAATGACATAGTTGTTGTATTTTTGATGTGTGATTTCATCATGCTCGTTCATCCATGCACGAACTGCATCACTTACCACTTCCTCAATCAAGTAGGCATCTCTGTACACAGAATCATTATTCTTGTCATAAAACTCCTCCTCTAAACCAAAGGTTACTATAGGCTCTACCAGTTGTTAAGGAATCTCTAAATTTTCATTCGTAGAGGCTTCGAGGGATCCTGTAACTATGGTTCTATCAATGTTATAATAATCTCTACATTTCCTTGTTTTCTTGGTATTTGGAGTAAGGTATCCATCAGCATCCACCATCGGTTTTTCCCATTCTTAGCACATGACTTGAGATATGATTCCTCGATTTGATTTAGATGATCTTCGTCCTCCTGAAACGGGTCATTAGAATATGAGATAAAACTTTGCCCCTTGTCTCTTATATCATGTGTTTCAAGACATTTCACTAGATCCTCTTCCATGGTAGTAGGAACCTTAATAGTACTTGTGGAAGCAATCACAATTTCAACATAGTATGACAATCCTTTTGCTTCAGAAGGCTGTTCATTATGGACTAGAGTGTCCTTATTCACCTCAATCTTTTTTCCTTCGTTAGAAAATCCAAATGGACCAACATTATTCTTAACATCATCCCCATAAAATTCAATATCCTACTTAGATTAAGCAATCCAGGTGGCTCTCTTGGATTCAACATGTGTAATCTTTTTGCCACAGTTCTTTGATTCAAGTTCGAGTTTGAGGCAAACATGGAAGAAATTTGGAATCCATTCAAAGAAAACATCCAGAGTAAATCCGTGTTCAGCATTCTGGATCCAAATTTGAGAGGGTAGGTCTTGAGATACATCAATTTCAACACAAATTCTAGCTACATAGGGTCTTGATAGAGTCTTTGTCGTCGTATCCAGTATCAAAGTATTACCTATGAGATCAGATATTTGAAACAAAGTAGATTGTTTGAACAAATGAAATGGTAGCCCAAAAAAAAACATAAAAAACCAAAAAAATCCTTAGACCCCTAAAAATCCCCAAAACTATAAAACCAGAAAAAAAAGAATCCATAAAAACCAAAAACACACTAAATCCTATTAAAATACATTAAACCCAAAAAAAACCTTAAAAGCTCTAAAAATTATTAAAACAACAAAAACTAATAAAAACCCTTAAACCCAAAAATAATAGAAAACCATAAAAATGATAAAAACCATAAAACCCCTCAAAAACTCTAAAATCCATAAACACCCTAAAAATATCTAAAAACATAAAATCACCCAAAAACACTAAAACCCTTATAAAATAATAAAAATATAAAAAATTTAAATCCCTAAAAACCAAAAAACACAAAAAACCATAAAACCCATAAAAACCATAAAACCCTAAAAATCCCAAACAACCCTAGAAAACCATTAAAATCCAAATATATCCCTAAAGATCCCCAAAAATGTAAAAAATCATAAACCATGAAAACAGTTATAAAAACATAATAACACTTAAAAAATACTAAAAATCATAAAAATGTTGATAACCTAAACCCCCTTGAGAATCCAAAAAAATAACCCCCCCCCCCCCGCACAGAACTTAAATCCGAAACCCCCATGAATTCCTTAAAAACACCTAAAACGTTTAATCCCCTAAAAAATCCATAAAGAACTTAAAAAACTAAAAAATATATTAAAACATAAAATGTAAAAAGTCTCAAAAACCCTTAAAACTCTTAAAAAACTCAAAATAACCCATAAAAATCCAAAAAACAACTATAAAAGTCTAAACCCTAAAAACCATCAATACCCCAAAAAATCCTAATATCCATAAAACTGCCAAAAATTTCCTAAAATCCATAAAAACATAAAATACCCACAAATCAAATAAAAATAATAAAAAACAAAAATCATATAAAACTCATAAAAAAACTCAAACCCCTAAAAAACCCAAAAAACACCAAATAAACTAAAACATCCAAAATCCATAAAAACATTAAAAACCATAATATTCACAAAAAACCCTAAAAATCCATAAAACATTAAAATTTATAAAATCGTGGAAAACCCCTAAGAAATCCTTAAAAAACCAAAAACACTTACACCCCTAAAAACAAAAAAATTCTAAAAATGAAGGAAACTTTAAAAGTTCCCAATACCACCAAAAACATAAAACCCCTAAAAACCTATAAAACCCCATAAAAACTACTTAAAATTATAAAAACCTTTTATACCCTTAAAATTATTAATGAAACTCTAAAAACCTAAAAAACATGAATAACCCACAAAACTCTTAAACCCAAAATAAGTATAAAAATCCTAAAAACCATCAAAATCCATAAAACCTTAAAAACCAAAAAAATCCCAAAAAATCTATAAAAATGAAAAAAATACTAAAACCACTATAAAATTATAAAAAGACCTTATAAATCTAGAAAACACTTAAAAACCCTAAATACATTAAAAAATTCTAAAAACATCAAAAAACCCCAAAAAACCTGAAAACCCTTAAATCCTCCAAAATCACTTAAATCATTGAAAATCCATAAAAATAATTAAAAATTCTGAAAATTATTTAAAAACATATAGAATAATAAAAAACCTAAAAATTTATAAGAAAACCTTAAAAACCTTAAAACACTTAAAAAACTTAAAAACCAAAAAAATACTAAAACCCCTAAAAAACCTAAAAATTCAAAAAACAAAAAACTATAAAACTCCTAAAAACATAAAATCCACAGATATAGACAAATAATTATAAAAACCCTTTAAACGACTAAAAAAATTAAAAGACATTAAAAACCGAAAAACCCCTAAGAATCTCAAAAAAACCCTAAAAACATAAAAAACCATAAACCCCTCAAAAAACTAAAATGTCCTAAGACCCTCAAAATCCTTAAAACCCCTAAAAACCATAAAAATCATAAAATGACCTAAAAATAATATAAAATGTAATAACCCTAAAACATTGAAAAATAATTAGAATGCTTAAAAACACATAAAACCACTAAAAACCTAAAAATGATAACAATCTATAAAACCATAAAAACACTATAAATCTAAAAACCCCTAAAACCCCATCAAAACTTATAAACTCACAAAAAAAATTAAAAACCTTTAAACCCATAAATTTTTTAAAAAACTATTAAAATCATAGAAACCCTAAAAAATATGAAAACCCCCGATGTCCCAAAAAACCAAAAACCACTCAAACTCTAAAATCCCCAAAAAAACCCTAAAAACAAAAAATCCCATTAACATCACAATACCTTTAATTTCCCTAAAACATAAAAATCCATAAAAAACATTAAATAGTCTAAGAAAATCTTAAGAACATAAAAACACTTAAAACCCCTAAAAACCTAAAAAGGATAAAACGTCTAAAACCACTAAAACACAAGAAACAATAAAAACAATCGAACCCACTAAAACCCTAAAACCTCTAAAAATACAAAAACCCCTAAAAACCCTTTAAACCTATACAAACATAAACAACCCCTTTAAAACAAAAATTGAAATCCCCAAAAACTCTAAAAAAAATTAAAAACCCTAAAAACCCAAAAAAAATCCAATAAAAACTCTAAAAAGAATTAAACTAGTGAAAATCCCTAAAAATCATTAAAAATTTATACAACCCTATAAAACCAAAAACTCCTATGAAAACCATAAAATGTTAAAACACTTCAAACCCCCAAAAACATAAAAACACTAAACACCCTATAAGCCTAAAAACACTAAAACCCTATGAAAATCCAAAAAAAGCCTTAAAAA
This sequence comes from Viscum album, assembly GCA_963277665.1. Lineage (NCBI taxonomy): Eukaryota > Viridiplantae > Streptophyta > Magnoliopsida > Santalales > Viscaceae > Viscum > Viscum album. Next base: position 1,961,925,552 of record OY728127.1, read on the forward strand.
TACCTAAAAAAATAAAAACCATAAAAAATAGAATACCTATAAAAACATAAAAAACATAAAAAACTCAAGATCCCTATAGATCTTAAAAGGAACTAAAAACCCCTAAAAACCATAAAACCCTCAAATCCCATAAAACACCAGAAATACCCTAGGAAAACCTTAATAAACTAAAAACACATAAAACCCTAATAAAATAAAATCGTTAAAAAACCTAAACCCCTAAAAAGATCCTTAACATGATAAAACCCCATAAAACCCATAAAAATAACTACAAACATTAAAACCCCAAAAAAACATAATAAACCACTAAAAACTCTAAAAACCCTTTAAACCCCCAATAATGATAAAGAAAATATAAACTACAATAAAAACCCAAAAAAATCAGAAAAATCCTGAAAACCCAAAAACACATAAAAACCCCAAAAACTCAAAAACACATAAAAACCCTAGAACCCATAAAACCTCTCAAAATACTGAAAAACTGAAAAGACATAAAATTCCTATGAAAGGGCAAAAAATCCAAAAAATGATAAAACCCTAAAAAACTAAAAAATTCCAATGAAAACCTTTAAAAACATAAAACACTTAAAACTCATAAAAACTTAATTATAACTAAAAACCCTAAAAAAACTCTAGATACAGTTAATGACCCTAAAATAGCTCAAAATAACTAATACCAATAAAACCCATTAATATCATAAAAACAAAAAATACCTAAAAACATAAAAAACCTTCAAAAGTTTAAAATCCCTTAAGAAAAAATTGAAAACCTAAAATTAAATAAAATCCCTAAAATACCAAAAAACGATAAAAACTCTAAAGATATGTGAAAACCCCAAAAAACTTCTAAAACCATTAAAACACCTAAAACCCTTTTAAACCCATTAAATACATTAAAAACCCTAAAACCCACTAAAATGATAAAAACCAATTAAACACCTATAAACATTAAAAAACAATTAAATACAATTAAAAAACTAGAGAACCAAAAATACACTGAAAACCAAAAAATTCCAAAAAACCCCTAAAACCTAAAAAAACCCAAAAAACCCAAAAATTATGTAAAAAAACTAAAAAGAATAATATTCATAAAAAATCACTAAAAACCCTTAATACAATAAACAACATAAAACCATAAGAAAACATCATGAATAAAAAAAATAAACCCCATAAAAAACGTAAAATCCTTATAAATGCTAAAAAACCAAAAAACCAAAAAACCCCTTAAAACCAAAAAAACAATTGCTAAAAAAATATAAAATTCCATTATAATCCCTAAAAATACCTAAAAACATAAAATAATGAAAAAGTAATAAAAACCCATTAGGAAAACTTGAAAACCAAAAAACACTTAAAACCTCTAGAAAACCAGAATATGCTAAAAACCCTAAAACCAAAAGACTCTAAAAACCCTGAAACCCGCTGAAACCATAAAACCCCTAAAACCATAAAAACCATAAACCCGCATTAAAACACTAAAAACACTAAAACTATAAAACACTTTAAAACCCAAAAAATGATAAAAAATTGTATAAAACCTTAGAATTGTAAATAACTCAAAAAACACTAAAAACCCAATAAAACCAGAAACACCAAAAATCCATCAAAATCCCTGGAAACTCAAAAACCATAAAAATACTAAAAATATCTAAAAATTACTAAAAATATAAAAAACCAAAAAACCCAAAAAAAAATGATATCTTTTGAAACATAAAAACACTTTAAACCCATAAAATTCCAATAAACACTAAAAACCATTAAAACATAAAACCCTAAAAAATATAAACACTATAAAAAAAACCATTAAAATCCAAAAAAATACCTTAATATTCCGAAAAAAATAAAAAACATAAATGCCCATAAAATCCCAATGAAAACTTAAAAACTCTAAAATCACATAAAACACTTAAAAACTCTAAAAACCTGAAATTAACATTAGAATACCAAAAAACCAAAAATCCCATAAAACATTAAAAACCCCTAATATCCTTAAAACCACTAAGCACCCATAAAAACATAAATCATAATAAAAAATGCTAAAACACATTAAACAAATAATATATTTTAAAACCCCTAAAAACCCATAAAAACACTAAAAATTTAAAATAACCCTAAAAATACAAAACAAACATAAAACACTAAAAACTCTAAAACCCAAAAAACCCTCAAAATCCCTAAAAAACCTAAAATCCATAAATCCTAAAAAATCCAAAAAATACATACAAATCCCTAAAAATGTAAAAAATCATAAATACCCTTAAAACGAATAAGAAAACCTTAAAACATAAAAATACTTAAAACCCCAAAAAATCCTAAAAATGCTAAAAACCCTAAAATCCATAAATACCATAAAAACCAAAAAAACACCTCAAAACCCCTAAACACCTAAAAATCTAAAAAAACCAAAAAATCCAAAAATCCTAAAAATACATTAACATCATTAAGCATGTAAAAAATCATGAAAAACTTTGAAAAACCCAAATAACACCATAAAAACTAAAAAATGTTTAAACCCCTAAAACACTTAAAAATGATGAATATACTAAAATACCCTAAAACATTAAAACCCCCAAAAAACATAAAACCTCAAAAAAACCCTTAAAAACCCCTTAAAACCAATCAAAACCCTAAAACTACTAAAAAAATTTAAAACCATTTAAATCTATAAAATTTTATGAAACTATAAAATCTTTAAATAGATAAAATAATCAAAAACTCTTAATCCCCCTGAAAAATCACAAACCCCTAACAACCCTAAAATAACTCAAATTCCCTAAAAACAAAAAAACTATAAAAATTCATAAAAAACCTTATAAATCTGAAAAAAAGTAAAAATCCCTAAAACCCCTTAAAACCCCTAAGAAAAAATTAAAAATATAAAATAAATTAAACACCTAAAAAAATTAAAAACACTAAAAACCCTAAAAAAAATAATCCCTAAAATAATTACATATATAAGAAACCTTAAAAACCATTTGTAAACCTTAAAACCCTTAAAAACAAAAAATACAATAAAAACTCTTAAAGACCCTAAAAACCATAAAATACCTAAAAACCATAATAACCTCTTAAAACCCATAAAAACATAATAACCCACAAAAAACACAAAAACCCATTTAAACCCTAACATACTACAAAAAAACTCAAAAAAACCCTTACATCCCTAAAAACTCAAAAAAAAACCCTTAAAATCCTAAAAATCTCTAAAAACCGTAAAAATACTAAAAATCCTTAAAAATACATAAATATAAATAAAACCCCTTAAAACCCTAAGAAGAACTTAAAAAGATAAAAGCAATTAAAACCCATAAAACCTAAAAAATGTAAAACACCTAATCATATTTAAAAAACCTTAAAACCCTAGAGACCATAAAAACCATTAAAATCCCATAAAAATCCTTAAAAAGATTAAAAATTCTAAAAACTCTTTAATCCCCTAAAAATGATAAAACTATAAAAAACCTTATAAACCATAAACAAAAAAAATCATAAACCCCCAAAAAAACCATAAAACCATAAAATCTTTAAAAACATAAAAAACAATTAAAATCACACAAAATGTAAAATACCCAAAAACTATAAAATCCCCTAATAAATCCTCAAAAAACATAAAAAAATTAAAACAACTAAAAAATCTAAAAACCATTAAACCCCTATATTCCATAAAAACCAATAAACCCATAAAATTCCTAAAAAATCCCTAAAAATGTTGAAAACCATAAACCACTAAAAACCACTAATAAAACCTTAAAAACCTAATAACACATTAAACCTAAAATAATAGAAAAAATGATAAAAAATTTTAAATACCCTAAAACACCATAAACCCCTAAAAATATATAAATCCCCTAAAAAATTTTCAATACATTAAAAAATTAAAATGGTAAAAAACCATAAAAAATATAAAAACCATAAAAAACAATAAAAATAAAAACCCTCTAAAATGCCCTAAAAACCCTACACCCCCTCAAAATCCTGAAAATGACCTAAAACCATAAAAATCCAAAAATATCCCTAAAAAACTATAAAACTATAAAACCCTAACTACTAGGAAAACCCTATCAAATTATTAAAAAACTAATAGAATATAAAACCCCTAAAAATTCTAAAAACCTCAAAAGAATCAAAGAACCACAAAATTCCTAAAACCCAAAAAACCCAAAAAAACCCCATAACCACTAAAAATGTTAAAAATAAAAAAAACCATAAAAACACTAAAAACCCAAAAAAACCCTAAAACCTGAAAAAACCATAAAATAAAAAAAACCATAAAAATCCTAGATACCCTTGAAACCATTTAAACGTAAAAACACCATAAAAATAAATAAAATTTAAAAGACCATAAAACCCTGAAAAATCCTAAGAAAACCTTAAAAAATAAAAGAACCTAAAAACTCTAAAAACCAAAAAATGATAAAAAAAAATAGAAACCTAAAACACCTTAAAATCTATAAAAATCGTAAAAACCATAACAAACAAAAAAAAATCAAAAAAATCCATAAATACTTAAATATCTCTAAAACCCTAAAAACCACTAAGAAAACCATAAAAACCAAAAAAACACTTAGAGCCCTTTAAAAATATTAAAATGAATAAAACCCTAAAGGACACTAAATACCCAAAAAACAGATAAAAACCCATAAAACCCCTAAAAACCCTAAAACCCATAAAAACTTTAAAACCAATAAAATATCTAAAAATAATATAAATCCCCAAAATCATTTAAAATATTGAAAACCTTAAAACCCCTAAAAACTAAAAAAAAACCCAAAAATTCCACAAAATACAAAAAACCCTAAAAACCTCACAACACCTAAATATCCATAAAATCAACAAAATCAACAAGATCCATAAAAAACAATAGAAACATAAAATAGCCTAAAAATCATGAATACCCTTAAGATAACCATAAAAACCAAAAAACAAGTAAAACCCCTAAAAACATAAAAACACTAAAACCCTACAATACCCTACAAAACCACAAAAAAACCCTGAAAACATAAAATTTAATAAAATCCATAAAAATTCCAAAATACAATAAAAATCCAAAAAACCGCTAAAAATTCTAAGACCCATTTAAATCCTAATAAATGTTAAAAACTCTTAAAAACATAAAATCGCTAGAAACTCAAAAAACCCTAAAACCCAAAAAATACCTAGAAAACCCAAAAACCCACTAAAACCCCTCTAAATACCTAAAAAAACCTATAAAACCCCCTAAATATCCCCAAAAAATCACTATAAATGTAAAATACACTAAAACCCCTAAAAACCATATAATCCAAAAACACTCAAAACCCCTAAAAATTAAAGATCACTAAAAACCATAAATACCATAACCCCCCCCCCCCCCCCCAACAAAAAATCCATAAACCCCTAAAAATTCATATAATAGAAAAAAACATAAAAACCCTAACAATTCCAAAATATCCCTATAAATGTAAAAACCCATTAAAACCCCAAGAAACCTTATAAAACCCTAAAAAATAATAAACCCTAAAAAATATGTAAAAATACTTTAAATCTCAAAAAATGTTAAAAAACCCCTTGAATCATTAATGCCCCAAAAAACTCAAAAAAACCAATAAAACCACCAAAAATGAAAAAAACCCAAAACCCCTCAAAATACCAAAAAAACTTATAAATATCATAAAAATCCTAAAAAATAAAAAAATCAATAAAAATGTAAAAAATATGAAAACCATTAAAAAGCCTAAGAGAACCTTAAAAAAAATAAAAACTCTTAAAACCCATAAGAAAATAAAAATACTAAAAACCATAAAAATGAAAAGGACCATAAAACTCATAAAAATTCCTAACAACCAAAAAATCCCTAAAAACATAAAAATCCTAAAAACACATAAAAACCCAAAAAAACCGTTAGAAAATAAAAAAAAGCTTTAAACCACTATTAACACTAAAAACTCTAAGAACCTAAAAACCCCTAAAAATAGATAATATCCCTAAAATGCAATAAAAATAGAACCCCAAAAAACCCTCAAACCCTAAAAACCCTTAAAACCCATAAAATGACATAAAATCCTAAAAAGGATATTAAAATATCTAAAAATGCAAACACCCCTAAAACCATAAAAACCCATAAAAACTGAAAAAACCCTCTAAACACCTAAAAACAAAAAAAATATAAATTCCTAAAATACCTAAAAAAACTCAATTTCCAAAAAACCCCTAAAACCATAAAAAATCTAAAAAATACATAAAAACACTAAACATTAGAATAACTCTTAAAACCATAAAAAAACCCAAGACATCATAAAAACTTAAAAACACATAAAACCCATAAAAAACTAAAAATTCTAAAAACCGAGAAAATACACTAAGACACCTAAAATCCCTAAAACCATAAAAACCATAAAACCCCTAAAGAATCATAAAACCCCTAAAAGACCATAAAATGACTAAAAATATCTAAAACCTATAAAAACCAATTAAACCTCAAAAAATGTTAAAAACTCTAAAAAAATATTAAAACCTATAAAACTAAAAAAACAGCAAAACCCAAAAACCTATAAAACCCCAAAATTTCCTAAAGATAATAAAAATACCTAAAACCCCTTAAAATAATAAAAAAACCTAAAAAATAAATAATATAACCAAAAATATAAAAAACCCTAAAAACTCTAAAAGCACTTATTAAAACCATAAAACCTAAATAAAATAAAAAACCCTAAAACTAAAAAAATTCTAAAAATCCCCAAAACCACTAAAAACAATAAAATATCCTGAATAACATACAAACACTAAGACCAATAAAAACCCAAAAAACTATGTAAAAGTATAAATAACTTTTAAACCCCAAAAATTGTTAAAAATCTCAAAAAACCATAAAACCCCTAAACCACCCAAAATAACCACTAAAAATGAAAAAAAAACCATAAAAATCCATAAGTCTTCTCAAAATCCATAAAAATAATAGAAAACTCAAATGGTCCAAAAATCCCTAAATTTTTTAAAAACACCCCAAAACCATAAAATCCTATATCAAAACCATTAAAACCTAAAATACATGAAACCCATAAAAACATAAAAAACAAAAAAAACCTACAAAAATAAAACGACCCTAAAAACATAAAAACCCCTAATGACCTTATTAACCTCAAATACCCATAAAAACCATTAAAAACTCTAATAACCCTTTAAAACCATAAAAACATTAAAAAATCTAAAAAAACTAAAACCCCTAAAACATCAAAAGACCCAAAAAACAAAAATGTATCAGCATAAAACTCTCAAAATCCTTAAAAACCTTAAAAAATATAAAAATCCAAAAAAATTACTAAAAGTAAATAAAAACAAAATAAACTAACAGTGCTAAAAACCCTAATAATACTTTAAAAACCTAAACACTCTTAAAACCCCTTAAAAGATAAAAACTCTATTAACCCTAAAATCCAAAAAAACCCCGAAAATCCATAAAACAACTAAACAATATAAATCCCCAAAACCCCCAAAAAACTAATAAAAACTCTAAAAACCATTTAAACCAATATTTTTCTAAACAAAAACTCCAACACACCATAAAAAATTCTAAAAACTCAAAACAAAACTCCTAAAACCCATAAAACCAAAAACACCCTAAAAACCTAAAACCCCTTAATATTTCTTAAAACCCTAAAAACCATAAAATCTTAAAAAACAATAAAAATCTATAAAATCTTAAAAATCCATAAAACCACTAAAAACCTAAGAAAACCTTAATTTCTAAAAAACAAAAAAAAACCACTAAAACATAAAAAATACTAAAAACCCTAAAACCAATTAAAACCCTTAGAACAATCAAAATCCCTAAAAGCAATAAAAACCATAAAAATTACTAAAAACTTTCTAAAAATCCCTTAAAATTGAAAAAATTCTAAAAACCCTAAAAACCCAACAAAAACATTAAAAACCTAAAATAAATTAATACCCATTAAAATTCAAAAAATGATAAAACCCCAACAGACCCTTGAAACCCTAAAAACCCATAAAACACATAAAACCACCAGACCCCTTAATAACATTAAAAATTAGAAAAAATATAGAAATCACTAAAAATTTTAAAACACATTCAAAAACCTAAAAAATCTAAAAACACTAAATCCCCTTGAAAATCTTATAAAGCACAAAAAACCCCCAGAAAATAAAAAAACCATAAAAACCATAAAACCCATAAAAACCCTAAAATGCTTGAAATTATATAAAAAAGTAAAAAATCCATAAAAATTGAAAAAATGTAAAAAACCAAAAAAAACATTTAAAACCACTCAAAGACTTTAAAACCTCCAAAATATATAAAACCCCTAAAAACATAAAACATGATAAAAACCATTAAAATCCCTAACGACCCTAAAAACCCTAAAAACATAAAAACCCCTAAAAACATGAAAACCCATAAAAAACCTAAAACCCCACAAAAAACTCTATGACCCCATTAAACAGCTAAAAACGTTAAAACACATAAAAATATTTAAACAATAAAAACTCAATAGAAACTAAAAAACACAATAAAAATATAATAAAACCCTAAAAACACTAAAAACTCCTCAAATCCCAAAAATCCAAAAAACCCCATAAAAATCCTAAAAAATACCTAAAATCCCTAAAATGTAAAACAAGCTAATATTTCATTTAAAACAAGAAAAAACTAGAAAAACTCTAAAAAACTAAAATGGATAAAAAATATAAAAAAAGCTAAAAATCCTAAAAAACCCTAAACCCTCAAAATACCTACAACCCTAAAAATCCAAAAATATCATAAAAAATTTCTAAAAACCCTAAAAATATATAAAACCTAAAATGAAAAAATAGCTATGCAAACTATAAAACCTAAAAACACATAATAGTTTTAAAAACCCAAAAAAGATAAGAATCGTAAAAGACCCCTGAAATAGTAAAACCCACTAAAAAAACCCTTAAACCGATAAAAACCCTAAAAATATAAAAACACTAAATACCCATAAAACCCCTCAAACCACTCAAAACACTAAAAAAATAATTTTTTTTAGAAAAACACTATGAAATATTGAAAACCAAAATTACATTAAAAAACCATTAAAACCCAAGAATTATAATAACCCAGAACCCTAAATACCTAAAAACACTCAAAATCCCTTAAACCTATAAAAACCCATAAAAATCCTATAAAAGACCTAAAAACACATAAAACATAGAAATCAATAAAACCATTAAAAATATATGAAAATAATAAAAACCTAAAAACACAAAAAATAAAAGAAAAAATCATAAATCCCAAAGAACCCTAAAAATAACATAAAACATCTAAAAATCACTAAAAACAATAAAACACTTAGAACATTAAAAACCGTAAAAACTCATAAAAATAAAAAATTCACTAAAACCTGTAAAAAATTTTCAAACTGAAAAAAACATTGAAAATACTAAACAAACCTAAAAACCGATAAAAAATAAAAAACAGTTAAAACCGTAAAAAAATCCTTCAAAACCCAAGAAACACCATAAAACCCTCAATATCCCCAAAAACCCTAAAAGTACAAAAAATACTAAACAATACATAAAAATAAAAAAAATCCTAAAAAACCCTAAAAAACTAAACACCCCATGATGACCTTACAAACCTAATAAACACTTAAAACCCCTAAAAACCACAAAAGAGAAAAAAACCCAAAAAAAAAAACAAAAAAACCAAAAAAACCTAAAAACCTAAAAACCCACGAAATCTATAAAAAAGAAAAAAAATTATAAGAATATAAAACGAAATAAAAATATCTAAAAACATAAAAAAAAACTAAAAACCCTTATACCCACTAAAACAGTTAATAACTTAAAAACACATAAAACCACAAAAAACCCTTAAAAATTCTAAAACCACTAAATTAACCTAAAACACAAAAAACACTTAAAAACATAAAAACCCCTAAAACCCATAAAACCCTAAAACCCACTAAAAAATCTAAAATACCATTAAACACCTTAAAACATTAAAAACAATAAAAACCATAACCACTAAAAAACTCAAAAGCCCTTAAGACCCAAAATGGCATAAAAACCAAAAAAATACCTAAAAACCCTCAAAATCCATAAAAACTAAAAAACCCAATAAAATCCTAAAAAACCTAAAAATTTCTAAAAATATAAAACCCCAAAAAATCCTTATTACCCCTATAAAAATATTAAAAACCTACAATCATTTAAACCCCCTAAAATCCAAAAAAATTGGAAAAAACACTAAAACCCGTAAAAAGTCCCTAAACCCAGATAACCAATCAAAACTATAAAAACTGCTAAAAAAATAAAAACCCTTTAAACATCTAACGTCTTTAAAAATGTAAAATGAAATTAAAAACACTTAAAACTAAAAAAACACCAAAACACCATAAAAAACCAAAAAACCCCTAAAAATCCATTAGAACCCAAAAAATCCAAAAAAAATCCATAAAAATCCCTAGAAATGTAAAAAACCATAAAATCAGGAAAATATGAGAAGAAAACATTAAAACACTAAAAATAATTAAAAACCCTAAAAACATAAAAAATTTTCAAAAACCCTAAAACCCCCAGAAACCATAAAAACCGTTAAAAACATTTAAACCCTTAAAACCCCTATAACCCATAAATCCCTAAAACCTCTAAATAATATAGAAACCCATTAATCACTAAAAAATTATAAAACACTAAAAAAGTGACGAACCTTAAAAAAAATCCCAAAAACCCGTAAAACCCATAAACCCAAAATATCCTAAATACCATAAAATCCCTAAAATCCCGAAAAATAATAAAAATTATTAAACAAGTTTTAATAATACCTAAAAACATAAAAAACCCTAATAAACTTGAAAAAAGCTGTGAAAAAAAGTAAAAACCTTAAAATACTTAAAACCCAAAAAAATCATGACATTCGAAAAATTCTAAAAAACAATAAATACATAAAACCATAAAACCCCTACAAACATTAAAAACCTGTAAAAACTATAAAAACATTTCAACAACTTAAAATATTTAGAAAACTCTAAATAAATTAAAATCCTAAAAAACTAAAAAAATTGTAAAATCCCAAAAAACCGTGAAAACCCCTATGACCCAAAAAACCCAAAAACCAATAAAAATCCTTAAAACACTAAAAACCAAAAAAATAATAAAAATCCATAAAAATCCCTAAAAATTAATAAAAACCTAAAGATGCTAAAACGTCTTAAGAAACATTAAACACCTAAAAAACAGTTGAAAACAATACAAATCTAAAAAATGGTAGAGACCCTTGAACCCTTAAAAATCATAAAAATAATTAAAACCATAAAAAACCTTAAAAACCCCCTAAAAACCCCAAAACCCTTAACCATTAAGAATTTTAATAAACCATCAAACCCCTAAAACATAAGAAATATATAAAACCATACAACACAAAAAACTCAAGAAACCCCAAAAAACCGTAAAAACCCTAAAACACCTAAAAAAACCTAATGACCTATAAAACCCCACAAAAATCCCAAAAAACCATAAAACCATGAAAATACTAATGAATCCCTAAATATATATAAAAATTAAGAAACACTAAAAACCCTGAAGAACCCTAAGAAATAAATAAAAACATAAAAACCCTTAAAAACAGAAAAACCCTGAAAAACATATAAATTACCTAAGAACTATAAAACCCCTAAAATCCATGAAAACCCTAAAACCCTACTAAAAATATAAAAAAAATTAACCCTTAAAAAATTTAAAGATCTAAAAAACCTAAAATCCCTAAAAAATAAAAAACCATCATAATAAAAAAAACCCATAAAAACCCGAAATCCTAAAAAAACACCTCAAACCCCTAAAAATCCATAAAAACCATAAAAACCATTAAAATACCCAAAATCCCATGAAATACCTTAAATAATTAAAACCCATAAAAACCTTGAAAAAATAGCGAAAACCATGAAAAACTAAAAACACTTTAAACCCCTAAAAACATAAAAACACTAAAAACACTAAAACCCCTAAAACACCTAAAAACCTAATAAACCATGAAAACCACAAAAAAACCTAAAAAAACAGAAAAGAAACATAAAAACGTGAAAACCCATAAATATCCAAAAAACACTAAAAACTATTGAAATCCAAAAAAACATTAAAAACACTAAATAACCATAAAAATCTTAAAAAAGTCATAAAAATCCCAAAATTGTAAAAAATACCAAAAACCCCATAAAACCATAAAAACCCTAAAAATCCTAAAATAAATTAAAATCCATAAAACCCCTAAAAACATAGAAATTCTAAAAAATTAATATATCCCTAAAAACATATAAAATCATAAAAACATGAAAACCCCTAAGAGAACCCTAAATCCAAAAAACAATTAATGCCTCTAAAACCTAAATCACTATAATCCCTAAACCCCCAAAAGACCCTAAAACCCATAAACTGACAAAAAACTATAAAAGCCCATAGAACCCTTAAAATACCCATCAAACCCAAAAAACACCAAAAACCAGTAAAATTTCTAAAACCCCTTGAAACACCAAAAAATGTTAAAAATTGTAAGAAAAATTAAAAACCCTAAAATTTTCAAAAAACCCCCCAAAACCCAAAAAAATCCTAAAAAATATAAAATCTCTAAAAACCCTAAATATCCTTACAACCCTCAAAATCACTATAACACCTAAAAACCATAGAAATTCTAAAATCCCAAAAAATCCCAAAAATCATAAAAACAATAAAACCTATGAAATACAAAATGAAAATACTAAAAACCTATATTCACATAAAAACATAAAATATTAAAAAAATTATAAAAAAATAGAAATCCCAAAGAAATCCCCTAAAAACCATAAAAACCAATAATAACTTTTAAAACCCCTAAAAACCTTAAAACCCTCTGGAAAAAACTGAAAACTATAAAAACCAATGAAACCACTAAATGTGTTAAAAAACTAAAAAAAAATTAACCCTAAAAACATCTGAAACCAATAAAAACCCTAAAAACTGAAATCAACTAAGAACCCTCAAAATCCCTAAAAACACTAAAAACTATAAAAACAATAAAAAACTATAGAAATTCATAATTACAAAAACTACAGCAAAAAAATGGAAAACCCCAAATAAAATCCCAAAAACATTAATACAATTATAACCCCTAAAAACCTAGAAACACTACAAACCCTAAGAACCCTAGAAACCATAAATATAAAAAAACTAAATCTACTAAAAAATCACTAAAACCCATTAAAAATCAAAAAAAAATCACAAAGACCCTAAAAACTAATAAAAACTATAAAAACCTATTTAACCACTAAAAATGACAATAAAAACTCTCAAATAACATAACTACCATAAAAACTAAAAAAAACCTAAAACCCCAAAATAATCTTTAAAACCCCTAAAACCCTTTAAAACACTAAAAGACCTTAAAGTCCCTAAAACCCATAAAAACCCATAAAAATACTAAACAATCCCCAAAAATCCCAAAAATGTAAAACCCCCTAAAAATCACAAAGACCCCTATGAAATCCTTAAAAACCTAAAACACTTAAAACACCTCAAAAACATAAAAACACAAGATATCATCAAAATACCTAAAAACCATAAAAACATAAAAACCTTTAAATCCCTAAAAACCTTAAAAACCCTAAAAACACTAATAAAAACATAATAACCTAAAAAGACATCAAACCCCTAAAAACATAAAAAATTCTAAACCCCCTAAAATCACTAAAAATCTTAATGAACTCTAAAATATATAAAAACCCCATAAAAACATTATAAAATAAAAAATCAATAGTAATAGTAAAAACACTAAAAACTTTGTAAAACTCTTAAACCACTAAAATGATAAAAAAACTATAAAAACATAAAACCCTAAAAAACATAAAAACCCCAAAATACATAAAAAAAATATAAATACCCTCAATATCATTAAAACCTTTGAAAACTGTAAAAATCATAAAAAACTAAAAACGCTAAAAATTTAAAATACTCTAAACGCCATCAAAAAATCTAAGATAACCTTAAAACCTAAAACAAAGAAAAGCCCTAAAAATATAAAAAAATAAAAACCATAAAAAACCCTAAAACATGAAAAAAAATCATGAAACCCCTAAAACCCATTGAAAACACAAAAAACAAACAAAAAAACCATAAAACCACTAGGAACTCTAAAACCCCTTCAAACCCCTAAAAATGTTAAAAAAATATAAAACCCCATAGAAACCCTAAAAAACAAAAAAACTCGAACCCCCCTAAATACAATAAAATACCTAAATCCCATAAAAACCCTAAATACCCTAAAAAACCCCAAAAATACTATAAAATTATTAAAAATACATACAATCCTTAAAAACATAAAAACCCCTAAAATCCAAGAAAATCTCTAAGAAAACTGTAAAAACTTAGAAAACAATTAAACCCCTAACAAACTAAAAAACGATAAAAACCCCAAACCCCTAAAAATCCTTAAAACACTAAAAACCCACAAAATCACTAAAAATGAACAAAAAATTAAAATAATCAAAAATCCCTAAGATCCGTAAAAGAATAAAAATACCAAAAATACTAAAGAACCCTAATGAACATTAAAAACCTAAAATCACTTAAAACACCAAAAAATATAATAACTCTAAAAACTCTAAAATGTCCTTAGAAAACCTAAAACCCCTAAAACCACTAAAACATAAATAAAACATAAACAGTAAATACTCTAAAACCCACTAAAAACTAGAAAATCTCATTAAACACATTTATAAATTATAAAACTATAAAAACCCCAAAAAAACTTATGAATTCAAAAAAATCCCTAAAAATAAAAATCCAATGAAACCCCTAAAAACCCTAAAACCCCCTTAAAATCCCTAAAAACAATAAAATCCATTAAAAATCATAAAAAATTCCTAAAAATAAGTAATAACATATAAAACCTTAAAAACCGTGAAAACCCTTAATAACATAAAAAGCATTAAAATAGCTAAAAACCCATATGAAAATGATAAAAACGTGAAAATACATAATACCATTAAAAATCCTAAAGACTACAAACCCTAAAATCCCTAAAATCCCTAAAATCCCTAAAACATTAAAAACACTCAAAATCCATGAAAACCATAAAAACATTAAAAATTATAAATATTCTTAAGCATCCATAAAAACATAAAAACCCTAATAACACTAAAAACCCTTAATAAAACCTTTAAAACCTAAAAAATTTAAATCCATAGAAAAACCTAATATTATTAAAATCAACAAAACTCCCTAAAAAGGATTTAGAAACACAAAACCCCCTCTAAATCATAAAACCCCTAAAAAACATAAAAACCATAAAACCCTATAAAACTAAAGAACCGAAAAATACCCCTAAAACCCTAAAACACTAAAAAAATAAAATCTGAAAAAATAACTAAACACCCTAAAAATCCATAAAATTCCTAAAAAATACAAAAAAACCCTAATAAATAAAGCCCCCTATAAACAATACAAATACCTAAGAAAATATTCAAAACCTAAAAGCACTTAAAACCCCAAAAAACATAAAAAATAATAAAAACCCAAATCCCCCCTAAATTCCCTAAAACACTAAAACCCCTCAAAATATTTAAAATCATTAAAAATAAAAAAAATTACCAAAAAATACATAAAAACCATAAATTGTAAATACCTCTCAATATCTAAAAAAACCTAAGAAAATATTTAATACCCAGATTCATTTAAAACCCAAAAAACCATAAAATGTTTTATAAAAAACTAAAACCCTTAAAAACATCAAAAACCCTAAAAACCATAGAAATTTTAAAAACCCATAAAATCCCAAAAAAATTATAAAATTCCATTAAACTACTAAAAATATTAAAAAATCTAAAAACCTTAAAACACCTAAAAATATAAAATATCCCTAAAAATCAAAAACAACAAATAAACCCTAAAAACATTAAAAAATTAGCAAAATCCCAGAAATCCCAAAAGACCATAAAAATCCTAAAAAAACCCTAAAATCACATTTAAATAAAAAATAGACTAAAAAACCTAGAAAACCCTAAGAAAAACTTAAAAAATTGATAACATATAAAAGACCTAAGAACCTAAAAATGATAAAAACTCTTAATAACCTGAATTCCTTTTAAAACCCTAAAACCCAAAAAACCCACAAACACTTAAAAACTGGAAAAACCCATACAAATCCTAAAATCCACTAAAACCCTAAAACCCCTTTAAAACCCTAAAATCCATAAAAACTCTAAGAACATGAAAACACTAAAAATTCAAAATAAACCTAAAACCCTAAAAAATCATTAATACCCTAAACCCAAAAAACACACAAACCCCTCAATATGGATAAAACCCTCAAAAACAAAAAAAATCCTAAAAAACAATAAAAATCATCAAATATAAAACCCCTAAAAGCCCTGAAAACCCCTAAGAAAACCCTAAAAGCCAAGAAACACAAAAAATAGCTAAAAATCCAAAAAAAATCTAAAACACATAAAATTATAAAAAACCTTAAAAATCCCTAAAATTCCTAAAAAACATTAAAATCCTAAAATCCCTAAAATCCCAAAAATTGTTAAAAACCCTAAAAACCTAAAAAACTCCTAAGAAAACCTTAAAAACCTAAAAATAATTAAAACCTCTAAAAAAATTAAAATACTAAAAACCATAAAACCATAAAAGGCCACAAAATCACAAATATTCATAAAAACCATATAAAAGCTAAAAAACTAAAAACCCTAAAAACCGTAAGAACACAAAAAACCCAAAAATCCCTTTAAACCCCTGAAAAAGTTAAAAAGACCAAATAAATTTTTTAAAACCCAAAAAACCATAAAAACCCTAAAAACTTAAATATCTTTAAATCTCCTATAAAATCATAAAAACCTGGAAAATGCTATAAAATCCCTAAAAACGTAAAAAACCTTGAAAACACTCAGAAAACCATAAAAACCTTAAAACACTAATATCCCCTAAAAACAAAAATATATATATAAACCGCTAAATAATATAAAAACCCCTAAAAATTTTAAAACATTAAAAACCCATGAAGACTATAACAACCCATTGAAAAATATAATATCCATTTAAATCTCAAAAAAACATTTAAAAACTCATTTAAACCTTAAAAAACCTAAAAATTAAAAAAACGCTAAAAACCCTAAAAAACCATAAAAATCCTAAAAAACCTCAAACACCTCAAAATCACTAAATTCTATAAAAACCATAAATATTAAAAAACATAAAAATCCAAAGATATAAGAAACCCTAAAAACCAAAACACCCATAATAAAACAATTAAAACCTAAAAACACTAAAACCCCCTAAAATGTTAAACATCCAAAAAACCCCTAAAATCCCTAAGACCCCCTAAAAACCCTCAAAATCCGTAAAATCCTAAATACCGTAAAAATCATAAAGATCCTAAAAATCCCAAAAAAAAATACAAAAAGTATAAAAAATAACTATGAAACCCATTAAAATATAAAAACGCATAAAACCCATGAAATACCTAAGAGCCACTAAAAACCATAGAAACCCAAAAAATGATTAAAATCCCTATAAATTCACTAAAACTCTAAAACATATTTAAATCCCTAAAAAATTAAAAAAACTAAAAACACATACAAAAAATGAAAAATAAAAAAAAGCCCTAAAAACCAAAAACCAAAAAATCCCATAAAACCCCAAAAAATCCTAAAACCCCAAAACATTTCTATAAAAGCAAAGAAACAAAAAAACCCTATAAAAAACTAAAATCCCTAAAGATATAAAAAACCCTAAAAACCAATAAGAAAACCTTAAAAACATGTAAACACTTAAAACACATATAGACCCTAGAAATTATAAAACACTAAAATCCCTAAAAACCGTTAAAACTCTCAAAATCTCTAATACCCCAAAAATCATTAAAATCCAAATAATTCCATAAAAATTCATAAAATTTAAAAAACCCAAAAACCTTCAAAACCCTTAAGAAAACCGTAAAAATAAAAAAAATACTTAAAATCCCTAGAAGCCAAAAAATGATAAAAACTCAAATAACACTAAATCAACCCTAAAAACCCCAAAACCACTAAAAACCATAAAAATCAAAAAAAAAAATAATAAACCCCCAAAGCCCATAAATACCATAAAACAAAAAAAAATTAAAATCCCTTAAAATGGTTAAAAACTGTAAAAAAACATAACACCCCTAATGACTCAAAAAACCCTAAAACATAATAAAACCATCAAAACCCAAAAAACTCAAAACCCCCTAAAATCCCTCCAAATCCCTAAAATATTAATTACCAAAAAATTCTTAAAAATTCCTAAAAGTCCCTAAAAATGTAAAAGCCCTAAAAAAATTAAAAACCCCTAATTAAACCACAAAACCCAAAAACAATATTTAAAACCCCTAAATCCTGAAATTGTTTGAAAACCCTTTAAAACATAAAACCCCAAAAATCCCTACAACCCCTAAAACCCAATAATAATTTTAAATCCACTAAAACCCATTAAATAGTTAAATACTTATATAAAACCACAAAACCCTAAAAATAATAAAAAACCATAAAACTCTAGAAATCCCTATAAACTCAAAAAAAACATTTTTTTAAAATGTCCCAAAAATCCCTAAAGAATAAAAATACGAAACACCATGATGAATTCTAAGAAATCCCTAAAAACAAAAAAACACATAAAATCCCTAAAAATATAAAAAAGGATTCAAACTGAAAAAACCCAAAATACTATAAAAATGGTAAAAACCCAAAAAAAATTTAAAAATACCTAAAAATGTAAAAACCCCTAAATCCTTAAAAATAATAATAAAACAATAGAAACCTAAAAAAACTTAAAACATCAAATAATCTAAAAAATGATAAAAATAATAAAAATCCTAAAAACCATATAAACCAAAACATCCCAAAAAACACCTAATACCCTATAAAAACTCAAAACCCTTTACACCCATAAATTTAAAAAAACTCTAAAAGATTTAAAAATCCTAAAAACCTCAAGAAAAACCTAAAAAACAAAAAACCCATAAAATAACTAAAAACCATAACCTCTTTAAAAATCCTAAAATTCGTCAAAATCCCTAAAACTAATAAAAATTATAAAAAGACCTAAAATCCCTAAAATGTAAAAAATACTAAAAACCATGAAAAAACATATGAAAGCCCTATAAATAGAAAATAAATTAAAATATTTTAAAAAATAAAATAAAACTCTAAAAACATTAACAACCCAAAAAACCCTAATGACCCTAAAACCCAAAAAAAACAAGAAAAACTCCAAAATAATCCACAAAATCATAAAGAACCATAAAATTCA
This sequence comes from Viscum album, assembly GCA_963277665.1. Classification (NCBI taxonomy): domain Eukaryota; kingdom Viridiplantae; phylum Streptophyta; class Magnoliopsida; order Santalales; family Viscaceae; genus Viscum; species Viscum album. Next base: position 1,961,944,809 of record OY728127.1, read on the forward strand.
TAAAAACATAAAAAACACTAAAACTCTATATAATCAGAAGATAACAAAAAAAACCTAAAAATACTTAAAAACCCTAAAACACTAAAAACTAGAAAACCCCTTAAAAGCCTAAAAACCCTAAAGAACCCAAAACCCCCTAAAAATCCCTAAAACCCAAAAAAATAATAAAAACCCTATGAAATCTCTAAAAATCACTAAAATTCTAAAAAACCCAAAAAACCATGAAAACCAATAAGAAAAACTTATAAAACTAAAAACACGTAAAACTAGTAAAAATGACCCTAAAAACCATAAAAATCTTAAAAAAACATAAAACCCTCAATGTCACTATAACCACTTAAATGCATAAAAACATTAAAAAACACAAAAAAATCCCTAAAATGTAAAATACCCCTAAAAACCCTAAGAAAACCTCAATGACCTAAAAACACTTAAAATCCCTAGAAAGATAAAAAACAAAAATATCCCTATAACCATAAAAGGACCCAAAAATCCCAAAAACCCATAAACAACTAAGCACTCTAAAAACCAATTAATACCCTAAAAATGATAAAAAATCTAAAAAAATTTTATTCCCCTAAAACATATAAAACCCCAAAACCCAAAAACCATAAATACCCTAAAAACCATAAAAACAATAAAAAATACTAAAACCCTAAAAACAATATAAATCCTAAAAAAACCATAAAAATACCTAAAAATGTAAAAACCTCTAAAACACATGAAAACCCGTATAAAACAATATAAACCTAAAAAAACATAAATCCTCTGAAACATAAAAGTTCTATAAAACAAAAATTGAAATAATCGAAAACCCCTAAAACCTATCAAAATCCATAAAATTCATAAATACCCATAAAAATCTAAAAAAAATCAATAAAATTTACAAAAAACATAAAAAACATTAATACCACTCAAAATCCCTATGATAAACTTAAAAAAGTAATAACACTTAAAACCCATAAAATATGAAAATGATAGAAACCAAAAAAACCCTAAAGTGACCATAAAACCCTAAAAACACAAAAAACCCCTAAAAACCATAAAAACCATAAAAACCCATAAACCCATGGAAACACAACTAAAAACAATAAAAAGCCTTTAAACCCATAAAACATTAAAAAAATTTAATAAAAACATAAATGTCTCAAAATAATTCAAAGAAACCCTAAAACCATAAAATCCATAAAACCCTAATCATCCCTTAAAATCCTAAAAAACCATAAAAAATCCTAAAATTTCCATAAAATACTTATAATATAAACTCCCATAAAACCATGAAAAACCCCAAAAACATAAAATCTCTTAAAAACACTAAAATCATAAAAAAAATTATGAAAACCTTTAAACCCCAAAAAAATCAAAAAAAAATCAAAAAAATTCTTAAACCAGTAAAACCAAAAATCCATTAAAACCCTAAAACCTACTAAAATCATAAAACCCTAAAAATCCTAGAAACCATAAAACCATAAAAATCCCAAGAAATAATAAAATAATTTAAATACATTTTAAAATCCCTTAAAATCCCTTAAAATCCCTAAAAATCCCCAAAAAATTAAATACCCTAAAAAACTAAAAAACCCCAATAAAACCTAGAAAAACTAGAACCACTTAATCCCCCCCCCAAAAAAAATCCTAAAAACCCTAAAAACCATAAAACTATAAAAATCCAAAAAACTATCAAAATCTCTAAAAACCCATAAAACCTTAAAAATCATAAGAAATACCTACAAATCCCTAAAAACCTAAAACCCTAAATAACTCAAATAAAACCATAAAAAAAAGAAACATAAAACCCCTAAAAACCTAAAAGGTCTAAATCCCAAAAGAACCATAAATGACCTTAAAAAACAACTAAATACCATAAAACATTAAAAACACATAAAAATGTTTAAAATCGCTTAAAACTCTAAAAATCCTTTAAACCCCTAAAAATGTTAAAAATGAAAAAAAATTAAATCCCATAAAAACTGAAGAAAATAACTCAAGACCCCTAGAAAACACATAAACCCACTTAAAACACTAAAAACAATCAAAATCCCAAAACACCTAAAAACCATAAAAATCCTAAAATTTCCCTTAAAATCCCTAAAAACGAAAAAACAATTAAACCCCTAAAAACACTAAGAAAACCATAAAAATATAAAAACACTTAAAACCAATAAAAACATAAAAATAATAAAAACCCTAAAAACATTTAAATTATCTAAAAATCCAAAAAACCACAAATCCTATAAAATCCTAAAAAATGCCTAAAAAATAAAAACTCTCTGAAATCTAATAAAATACATGAAAAAGTTAAAGACAAAAAATAATAAAATCCATTAAAAACCTAAAAATAAAAAAAAATAAAAGTCCTTAAAGGACCCTAAAATCTAGAAAATTTTTAAAAAGCGTAAATACCAAAGAACCAATAAATATCATTAAACCCATAAAACCCCTCAAAATCCCTAAAATTCCTAAAATATAAAAAATCCCTAAAAATAAATAAAAGAAAAAAACCTTGAAATTTCCTAAGAAAAACCTAAAAACAATGAAACAATTTAAACCCCTAAAGACATGAAAACCATAAAATCCCTAAAAATATTTAAAAACAAAAAAACCATTAAACCCCTCAAAATCCCTAAAAATTGTAAACTACCATAAAAAACCTACAAATATCTAAAAATCCCTAAAAATTAAAAAAATGAAAAACTATGAAAATACCTATGAAAAACATGATAACAAAAACCACACTTGAAACCAGTAAAAAATAAAAAAATGTTAAAATATATAAAAACCCCTACAAGACACAAAAGAACCTATAAAAACCTTCAAAACCAACTAAAAACTCAAAAAATCCATTAAACACCTGAAAACATTAAAAACTAAAAAAACCATTAAATCACATTATAACTCAAAAGGAAAACCCAAAAAAACCCCAAACAACCTTAAAATCCTTAAACCCCTAAAACCCCTAAAAATCATTAAAACCCTAAAAAGCCCTAAAATTGTAAAAAATCCAAAAAACCCCAAAAAAACAAAAAATCATTAAAACCCCTTAGAAAACGTTAAAAACCAAAATAAAAACAAAAAACCCTTAATAAGATAAAAAGTGCATAAAAACCTATAAATATCTAATAACATAAAAACCTAAATACCCATTAAAATCCAAAAAAATCCTAAAAATCACAAAAACCTCCAAAAACCCATTAAACCCCTAAAAATATCTTATAACCCTAAAAACCCTAAAAACCCTAAAACCCTAATAATTCATAAAAACCCCTAAATCCATAAAAAATTCCATAAAACACTTAAAAATCTCAAAATCCCTAAAAACCATAAAAATCAAAAAATTCCAAAAAAAATCCCTTAAAATTCCTAAAAATATAAAAACAAAAAAAAATCAGAAAAACCTTATGAAAAACATATAATCTAAAAAAATTTAAACCCCTAACACCTAAAAACATTTAAACCCCTTACAAACCTAAAATACCACGAAAACCCTAAACATATAAATCAATAAAACCCAAAAAAAACCATAAAAACACAAAAAACCATAAAACCACAAAAACCCAATAAAAACATGAAAACCCCTTTAAACCCCTAAAATTGTTGATAACTCTAAATAACCTTAAAAACTCAAAAAAAAAAACCTAAAATCCCAAAAACCCATTAAAACCCTAAAAAATCGCAATATCCCTGAAACCCTAAAACCCTAAAATGCCTAAAAATCCCTAAGACACCTAAAAAACTAAAAAAACTTACAAACCTTGAAAAAACTTAAAAAAACATTCAAAACAAAAACACATAAAACTGTTAAAACCCTAAAAATGATTGAACCCCTATAAACTGTAAAACCCAAAACATTAAAGACCATCAAAATCCATAAAAAACCAAAAACAATAAAATGAATAAAAAAGGTTTAAAAATACATTAAAACATAAAAACCCCTTACAAAAATGAAAACCCCTAAGAAAACATTAAAAAACTAGAACATGTAAAATCCATAAATTATTCAAAAAACTATAAAACCCTTAGAAACTCAAAAAACAATAAAACCCCTAAAAATACCAAAAACCTATAAACACCATAAAAATCCTATAAATCCATAAAAACATAAAAACCCCTAAAAACCTTGAATACCATAATGAGAACCTTAAAAACATAAAAATTATTTTAAACCCCAAAAACTTAAAAAATGAAAAAACCCCTAAAAAATCTACTTTAATGACCAATGAAACCCATAAACCTCTAAAAAATTAGAAACCCCTAAAACACATAGAAACGCATTAAACCCACTAAAAACTATAAAAACCTATTAAACCCTTCAAACATTAAAAAAACTCTAAAATCAATTAAACTATAAAAACTGAAAAAAAGCCCCAAAAAACCAAAATCCCCTTTAAAACACTAAAATCCCCAGAAACCATAAAATCCATCAAAATCCATAAAACCCAAAAAACCATAATAATCCTAAAAATGCGTTAAATATACTTGAAAATATAATAACCCTTAAAAACCTCAAAACAATGAGAGAACCATATACACCAAAAAATACAGAATTCCATAAAAACCCTAAAAAACACAAAAATCCCTTTAAAACCCTAAGACCCCAAAATCTCCTAGAAATCACTAAAACCCCTCAACACCATAAAAATCATAAAAATTTAAAAAATACCTAAAAATGAAAAAAAACCAAAAAAAAACCATGAAAACCCTTATAGAAACAATAAAACACAAAAAACACAAAAAATAAGTAAAAATAATAAAAATGTTAAATACTCTAAAATACCCTCAAAAGGCCTTAAATATCCAAAAAACCATAAAGACCACAAAACCCCTAAAAATTTTCAAATCCCAAATTACCCATAAAAAACTTAAAACCCACTAAAATATATAAAATATTCTTTAAACACATAAATAAAATAAAAATGATAAAAAATCCTAAAACACCTAAAAACTCATAAGAACCTGAAAAGAAAATTAAAACAGAAAAAAATTAAAAAACATAAATACCTAAAAAATCCCGAAACCACAAAAACCCAAATATATCCCAAATGTACGTAAAAATCCATAATAACGTAAAAACGATAAAATACATGAAATACCATATAAAAACCATAAAAACTAAAAAACATAAAACCCATAAAAATTAAAAAAATACTTAAACCCCTAAAATATCCAAAAACCCCTCAAAATACATAGAAACCCTAAAATCCATAAGAATCCTTAAAGGCCCTAATAATCCCAAAAAACATAAAAACCAAAAAAAACATAAAAACACTAAGAAAACCTAAAATACATAAAAACAATTAAAACCCCTAAAAACATAAATAATGTGAAAAATCATAAAACCATTAAAACCCAAAAAAAACCATAAAAAATCCTTAATCCCCTCAAAATCCAAAAAATCCCTAAAAACCTATTGAAATCCTAAAAAACTATAAAAATACTTAAAATGTAAAACCCCCTAAAAACACTGAAAAAACCTTAAGAAAATCATAGACACATAAAAATACATAAATCCCATTAAAACCCTATAAATTGCTAAAATACCCTAAAACCATAAAAATACACTAACACCATAAACACCCTAAAAACCATAAAACCCTCAAAACTATAAAATTCCTAATAACCCATAAACCACTAAAAACTCCAAAAACCCTTTAAACACTTAAAAATAATACGAAACTCTAAAAATCCTAAAAAACCATAAAAATTCAAAATAATCCTTAAAAACCAAAAAAATGCACAAAAACCATAAAAACCCGAAAACCCATAAACACCCACAAAATTCATAAAAATCTCAAAAGAAAAAAAATCCTAAAATTCCATAAAAACATAAAAAACCATTAAAATCCTAAAACCCACTAAAAAACCATAAATTACCAAAAATACATAAAAACCTAAAAAACCTAAAAATTGTAAGAACCCTAAAAGTCCCAAAAATCCGCTAAAATTCATAATACCCCTAAAAAACTCAAAATTCCCAAAACCCACAAAATCCCTAAAACCCCTCAAATCTCAAAAATAACGATTTAAACCTCTAAAAGGTAAAAAACTATAAAATAATAAAATACCTAAAAATAAAAATAACCCATAAAACACCAAAAACCCTATAAGAATCCAAAATAACACAAAAAAATTAAAAACCCCAACAAACCTATAAAACCCTAAAACACAATACAACCCCTAAACCCCTTAAAACCCATAAAACCCATAAAAAAATTAAAAACCTATAAAACATTAAAAACCCCTAAACCCTATAAAAATAATAAAACCCTTAAAAATTATAGAAACCCTTTAAAACCCAAAACAACTAAAAATATAAAATAACTTAAAAACCTTAAAAACATAATAAAACATTAAAACCCCCAAAACCATAAAGACTCTAAAAACCCTAGAACCCTAAAAATCACTAAAAATAATAAAACTATAAAAATATTAAAAAAACCCTAAAGATCCTTAGAAATGTGAAAACCCTATAAATAATAAGAAAACCTAAAACCTAAAAACATATAAATTCCCTAAAACCCTAAATAACACTAAAACCCTAAAAACTAAAAATACTAAAAACCCCTAAAACCCATTAAGACCAAAAAATAACATAAAAATAACTAAAATCTATTAAAACCCCTAAAAACACCAAAATACCCTATGAAAACAATAAAAAACTAAAAACACAAAAAACCCCTAAAAACCTTAAAACACTAAAAACTTTAAATATCTAAAAAAGAACCTAAAACCCATAAAAAACTAAAAACCACTAAAAACACTAAAAACCATTTTAACCCATAAAATCCTTAAAATATATTAGACAACCATTTAAAATTGTAAAAAAACAAAAAACCACTAAAACCCCAAAAACATAAAAAACCATAAGAACCTAAAAAACCTAAAAATCCCGAAAACAGTAAAAAACCGAAAAATTCATAAATATTCCTTAAAATACCAAAAAATATGATAAATAATAAAAAAAGTTGAAAATCCCAATGAAAACCTTAAAACCCAAATAATACACAAAATGCCTAAAAACCCAAAAAAACCCTTAAACGCAAAAAAACCCTAAACCCCAAAACCCCAAAAATACATGAAATTCACTAAAACCACTAAAACCATAAAAATAATAAAAAACCAAAAAAATTCATGTAAACACAAAAAAAAATTAAGACCCTGAAACACCTGAATAAAACATTAAAAACATAAAAATTCATAAACTCTCTAAATAACTCAAAACCATAAAAATCCAAAACACCATAAAAATACCCTAAAACCCATAAAACCCTTAAAATCAATGAAAATGCTAAAATTTTATAAATATTCCTAAAACCCATTAAAAACTATAAAATCAATTAAAACCCCTAGAAACATTTAAAAACTATAAAACCCCTTAAAAACAAAGAAAAAAATTCTAAATACCCCATAATCCATTAAAACCCTAAAACCCTAAAAAAATCCCTAAAACACCAAAAAATCCCAAAAAACCCAAAAACCCTCTAAAGATCCAAGAAAATACTAAAAAAACCTCAAAATGTAAAAACCCCAAAAAACCATGAAAATGACTATGAAACCCTTAAAGACCATAAACAATTAAAACACCTAAATTACATAAAAAATGATAAAAAAATAAAATGTTAAAAACTGTAGAAACCCTGAAGATCCCTAAAAAACTAAAAGCATTAAAAATCCTAAAAAATGCTAGAAATACCAAAGAAAAGTAAAAAACCTCTGAAATGCACTAAAAACATAAAAACCTAAAACTACTAAATCATAAAAATTGCTAAAATCTTTAAAAAACCCTAAAACACCTAAAACCAAAAAAATTCATAAATTCTCATAAAACCATAAGAACACTATAACCCCGTAAAAACCATTAAATCCCAAAAAAACTATAAATACCAATTAGACCCCTAAAAATAGTTTTAAATATCTAAAAACCTTTAAACCTCTAAAACCTCTCAAAATCCCTAAAACCCCTAAAATCCGTAAAAATCCTAAAAAACCCTATAAATCCCTAAAAATGTAAAAACATTGGAAAAACCCAATGAAAACAATAAATCCCCTAAAACCCTAAAAATACTAAAACCCCTAAAAAACCTAAAACACCTAAAAACCATAAAACCCTAAAAATCCCTAATATCCCTAAAACCAATAAAATTCATAAAATCCGATAAGAACATGAAAACCCCACCGAAACTCTAAAAACTCATTAATCTCCTAAAAGTATTCAAATATCCTTTAATCCTTAAGGACTCTAAATACTCTAAAAGTACCTTAAAACCCCATAAACACATAAAAACACCCAAAACACTAAAAAACATAAAAACCCATAAAATCCATTGAAAATAAAATCATAAAAACTCCCTAAAATTCCACAAAATTGTAAAAAAACCCAAAAACCTAGAAAAACCCAAAGAAAACCATTGAAACCTAAAAACACGTAAAAAAAAATATAAAAAACATAAAAATGATAAAAATCTAGAAAAACATAAAACCCTAAACCCCTCAAAACCCCTAAATAACAAAAAATCCAATAAAATCCAATAAAATTTCTAAAAATCCCTAAAAACCTAATAAACCCTAAAAGCCTTAAAAACCACTATGAAAACCCTAAAAAAAACCTAAAAAAACACGTAAAATCCCCTAAAACCTCTAAAATTCAAAAAAACCGTAACAACCCATAAAAACCCTATTAACCTGTTAAAAACTCTAAAATCTCTTTAAAACCACTATAACGTAAAAAAATAATAAAAACCTTAAAAACCCTAAAACACACAAATATTAGAAAAACCCAATGAAACCATAAAAACCTTAAAACCCTAAAAACCATCAAAATCGACAAAATGCCAAAAAAAAATATCCCAAAAACCCTAAAATTAAAAAAAGGTAAACACCCCTGAAATCTCTAAGAACAAGTAAGAAAACCCAAAAAATAAAAAAAATTGAAACACATAAAAGCATTAAAAATGCTGAAACCCAGAAAACATAAAACCCTTAGGGACCATAAAATCCCTAAAAACCCATAAACCACTTAAAAAACTAAAAATTCTGAAACCCCTTTAAACCCTTTAAAACTTCACAAAAATTTTAAAAACCACTAATAAAAAAAAAACTCAACAAAAAAACTTAAAAATAAAAAAATAGTAAACATCCTAAAACCCATAAGATTCTTAAAAAACAAAAAATCCCTAAAACCCATAAAACTCCTAAAAAGCCCTGAGAATTTATAAAAATTTAAAACAAACCTATAATCCCCGAACACCAAAAAGAAAACCATAAAAACCAAAAAATACTTAAAACCCCTAAAAACCTAAAACTGACAAAAACCTTGAAATCCCTAAAACACCCAAAAAACTATCAAATTCCCTAAAACCCCTACAAACATAAAAAACCTAAAAAACTCCCTAAATATCAATAAAAAATGAAAAAAATTACTAAATGACCTAAAAAAATATAAAGAAACCATTAAAAACACTTCAACTACTAAGAAAATTCTAAAAACCCTAAAGTCACCTAAAACCATAAAACCCCTAAAAATCATAAACAACCCCTAAACCCCATTAAAATCTAAAAAACCCACTAAAAACCCTAAAAACCAATTAAACCAATAAAATTATAAAAAAATATAAAAATAATAAAAACCCTAAATACTCAAAAAACACCTTAAACCCCAAAAAACAAAAAAACCCTAGAAACCCATTAAAACCACCAAAATCCATGAAAACTATAAAAATGTATAAAATTCATAATAATTCCAGAAAATTACCTAAAAGTGTAAAAATACAAAAAAACCCCTGAAACCCCCTAAGGGAACCTTAAAAGCATTTAGACGCATAAACCCCTTCAAAACTAAAAAATTATAATAATACTAAATAACCCAAAAAAGATCCAAAAACCCCAAAAATGCCGAAAAACTATAAAATCCCTGGAAACCCATAAAATCCCTAAAACAAATAAAAACTATAAAAACCATTTAGACTACAAAAAAATTTATAAAATTTTAAAAAACCTAAAATCCCTAGAAACTTAAAAAGACACCCTCTAAACCAAAAATACCAAAAATACCATAAATAAATAAAATCCAAAAAAACCCCCAAATATAAAAAAACCTAAAAAGACATAAAAACACTGAAATACCCAAAGAGAACCTTAAAAATCTAAAAACAATAAATACCACTAAAAAGTAAATGACATTAAAAAACCTAAAAATCCTAATTCCCTAACCCCTCCCCAATCACAAAAAAACCCTAAAAACTAAACAATGTCCTAAAACCCTAAAATCCAGAAAAATGGAAAAGAAACTAAAAATAATGAAACCTATATGAAAACCTAAAACAAAAACACCTAAAATTATAAAAATTATAAATAACTCTAAAACCGCTAAAAAGAACAAAAAAACCCTAAATGCCTATAAGACCTTGAAAACCCCTAAAAACATAAAAAACATAAAAAATCGATACCAATAAAAAAGTAAAAATTCTAGAATCTTTTAAAAGCCTAAAAATTTAAAAAAAACTAAAAATTGTCAAACCAAAAAAACTCAGAAAAGGCCTAAAACTCCAAAAAACATATAAACCATAAAACCCTAAAACCATAAAATACATTAAAACCCTAGAATCCCATAAAAATATTAAAAATCCATAAATACCATAAAAACGTACAAAACCATAAAACCATATAAAAACCATAAAATACATAAAACACCTAAAAACATAAAAAACCCTTAAAATATCGTAAACCCCTAAAAACCCCAAAAACCTACAAAACCCACTAAAACCATAAAACCCTAAAACACCATAAACCCTAAAACCACAAAAAAAATCTAAAAACCCATTAAACCCCATGAAATGTAAAAAACACACTAAAAAATATAAAAAATCAAAAAACCCAGAAAAATCACAAAGCCTAAAACCCATAAAAACCGCACAAAATCCCTAAAAATATTAAAAAACCAAAAAATTGTTAAAAAATCCCTAAAAATCGCTAAAACGTTAAAAAAATAAAAACCCTTAAAAAAATAAAAAACAAAAAAACCCCAAAAACACATTAAAATCCTTTCAAACCTAATACATGGTAAAAACCATTAAAAACCGGAAAAAAACTAAGAACATAAAAACCGTAAAAATCATTAAAAAACCTGAAAATCTATAAAAACCCATTAATAACTCTAAAAACCCTTTAAATCCCTATAAGTTTTAAAAACACTAAAAATATTTAAAACATTAAAAACTCATTAAAAATCATAATAACACAAAATATATATAAAAACCATAAAACCCCTAAAAAACTCTATAACAAAAAAACTGTAAATACCTTAAATAAAAAAATAAATCCAAAAAATCCTAAAATCCTTGAAAATGTTGAAAACCATAATAATGCGAATAAAACCATAAAAACCTGAAAAACATAAAAACCCTTAAAACCTAACAAATTCTGAAACCCATAAAAATCCATAAAAACTCTAAACATCCATAAAAATCCTTAAAAATCCCTTAAAATATAAAAACCCTCAAAACCTAAGAAAAACACTCAGAACACATTAAAAGCCTAAAAACATTTAAAACTCCTAAATATAAAAAAAATCCATAAAACCCCATAAAACCCAAAAAACCCTTAAAAACATATGATCCCTAAAAATCCATAAAAACCCTACAGAACCCTAAAAACTCTAAAAACCATTTAAACCCCAAAAAACGTTAAAAACTCTAAAATGCACAAAAAACACTAAAAACAATTAAAACCCAAAATCCATTAAAACCATAAAAATGATTAAAACCATAAAGACCCATAAAATCCCATTGTGTTTCTAAAAATGAAAAACAAATCCTTAAATACTCTGAAAATCACTAAAAACCATAAAGGCCATAAAAATCCTAAAAAATCAGTAAAAATCACAATAAACATTTAAAACCCTAAAAATCAATAAAAAACCAAGAAAATCATAAAAACCAAAAACAGTTATAACCCCAAAAACCACAGAAAATGTTAAAAATCGTAAAAAACACTAAAACCCCTTAAAGACATTAAAAACCCTCAAAATCACTAAAAATTATAAAACACATAAAAATACTAAAAGGTCCCTAAAAATCCAAAAAACATAAAAACCCATAAAACCCTAGAAATACCTAAACCCCTAAAAATGATAAAAACGTGAATACCCCTAAAATTTCCAATAAACCCTAACCCTTAAAAAGCATAAAACCGATAAAACGCTTATAAAATCCTAAAAACCCTTTAAAACCCTAAAAACCACAAAAAATTATAAAAAACCTTTAACCCCCATTTTCTTGAAAAAAACTCAACAAACCTTAAAAACAATAAAAAATCTAAAAAATCTCTAAAAACCCTAAAACTATATAATCCATAAAAACACTGAAAACCCAAAATAAAACAATAAAAACCTAAAAAAATATACAACCCCTAAAAATATAAATAATTATAAAACCGTAAAATAATAAAAAAACCCCCATAATAAATAAAAACCTCTGAAACCAGTAAAACCCCCTAAAACCCCTAAAACCCCTAAAACCCACTAAAAATAGTAAAAAACATTAAAAACATAAAATTGATAAAAAATAATGAATAAAATTAAAAAACTAAAACACTAAAAAACCCCAAAAAACCCAAAAAAAATCCTCATATTCTAAAACCCCTAAAAATCCTTAAAAATAGAAAAAACCATAAAATTGATTTAAAATTTTTTAAAAACCGAAAAAATGTAAAAATAACATAAAATCCATGAAAAACATGAAGAAAAACCTCAATAGCCTAAAAACACATAAAACCCTTAAAAACCTAATAAATGATAAAAATCGTAAAAACCATTATAAATTCAAAAAAAAAACCATAAAACCCATAAAAACCATGAAACCCCATAAAAACTTGCAAAACCAATGAAAACTATAGAAGACAATTGAATCCCTTAAAATATTAAAAAAACAAAAAAAAACATTAAAACCCTATAAAACTAAAAAAAATCCATAAAATCCTTAAAAACCATAAAACCCCTAACCCCTCAAATCCTTAAAACACTAAAATGTCCCTAAAATCCATAAAAACATAAAAATCAATAAAAACTAAGAAAAACACTAAGAATCCCATATAATCCTTATAACAATTAAAACCCCGAAAACTTAAAAAATACCAAAACCCCTACAAACCTAAAAACACTCAAAATACTTAAATCCCCTAGAAAATATAAAAATCATAAAATTACTAGAAAATACCTAAAAACATAAAAACCATAAAAATTGTGAACGCCCCTAAGAAAACATTAAAAATCTAAAAACACATATTCCTAAGACACCAAAACCCTAGAGAAACCTAAAAAACCCTAATACCCCTAAAACATCCTAAAAATAACAATGCCCCTAAAAATCGTAAATACCCAAAAACACATAAAAACTGTAAAACACTAAAAATGCAAAAAAAATTGATTAAACCCATATTTTTTTCTAAAAAAAACTCTACGAACCCATAAACTCCCAAAAAAATGAAAACCCAAAAGATACTACAAAATTCATATAAATATCTAAAATTCAATAAACCCTAAAACCCATGAAAAAAACCCCTGAAAACATTAAAACCAAAAAAGTGCGTAAAACCCCTAAAAACCTAAAAAAACACTAATCCGTTGAAATGGCCTAAACCCATAAAATTTCTAAAATCCATTATCACCTAAAAACTTTAAATCTATAAAACCCCATAAAAACATGAAAATCCCACTAAAAACTAAAAAATAATTAAACCCCTAAAAATATTAAAATCTCCTTAAAAGCCATAAAAAACCAAAAAATAAAAAAAGTCCCTAAAAATACATAATACCCTTAAACCCCAAAAAACCCTAAAAATATGAAAAAATCATAAAACCTCCCTAAAAATCCATAAAATTGTACAGAACCCAAAAATATATAAAAAACCTAAAGAAAAGCTTTGAAACCTAAAAACACTAAAAACCGATTAAAATTGAAAAATGCTAAAAACACTAAAAAACCAAAAACACTAAAAATCCTCAAAATCCATAAGAAGATAAAAAAATAAAAATACATGAAATTCCAAAAATTTCCTAAAAACATAAAAACCCTAAAAACCCATAAGAAAACCTTAAAAACCTAAAAAAAATCTAAAACCACTAAATACTAAGACATGTTAAAACCGTAAATGACTATAAAATCCCCTAAAAGAGAAAAAACATCTAAATTTTAGGAAACCCTAAAACCCAATAAAATCTTATTAACATGATAAGAACTCCCAAAACCCTTTAAACCACTATATCATAAAAAACTAAAAAAATATAAAAAAATTAAAAATATAAAAAAACTAGAAAAACTAAAATAAACAATATAAACCCTAAAACCCTAAAATCCATCAAAACCCCGAAAACCATATTAGACAAAAAATATCCTAGGAAACCCTAAAAATCAATCAAAATTTAAATAACCCTAAAACACCTAGGAAAACCAAAAAACCTAAAAAAAATAATACCATAAAACCTTAATAAGGCTAAAACCATAAAAAACACAAAAAACATGAAACCGTTAAAAACCATAAAAAATTCCCTAAAACCTCCATAAGCCTCCTAAAATAATTAACACTCTAAAACCACTTTATACCCTTTAAAACATTAAGAAAACTCTAAAACCCACTACAATCCCAAAAAACTCAATAAAACGCCTAAAAATTCAAAAACAATAATAAACACCCTAAAACCCATAAGAATATTAAAAATTGAATCCTTAAAAATCCTAATAGCCCATAAGAATATTAAAAAAAATCCGTAAAAATTAATGAAACCCTAAATCCCCTAAAAATTTAAGAAAAAAGAAAACACCACTTAAACCCTTAAAAACTAAAAAAATCTAAATACTCTAAAACCCTAAAAATCGTAAACAACCACTAAAAACCAATATATTCCTAAAAACCACTGAAATATCTAAAAAAAAATTATACCCCTAAAACGTTAAAAAATATATAAAAATAATAAAATCTCTAAACACTCAAAATACCCTTAAACTAAGAAATACCCTTCAAATCCCTAAAAATATCTAAAACCCCTAAAAACCCATAAAATCTATTAAAATCCCTAAAAATCCTTAAAAGTGTAAAAAATGATAAAACCCTAAAAACCCCTAATAGGACCTTAAAAAACCTAAAAACACATAAAACTCCAAAAAACCAAAAAATACTACTAATAATAAAAACCCATAAAAGACCCTAAAACCCCCTAAAATCCATAAAACCACAAAGACTCTAAAAACCATGTAAACTCCTAAAAATGATAAAATTATAAAATCCCTTAAATCCTTAAAAACTCAAAAAACTCTAAAAACCAAAAAACCTCCAAGACCCTAAAAATAGTAAAATACTAAACAACCCCTCAAAACTGTAAAAACTAAAAAATACATAAAAATATTGAAAGCCCTAAGAAAACCTCAAAACATGAAATACACTAAATATCCCCAAAAACACAAAATAACACTAAAACCCTATAAACCCTAAGAGCCTCCCAAATTTTTAAAAACCCTAAAAACCTTAAACGTCCTAAAAACCTTAAAATCCCAAAAATCTTAAAATCCACTAAAAACCCTGAAACCCCTTAGAAAACAAAAAAAAAATTACACATAAAACTCCTAAAAATATAAATAACACAAAAAACCCTAAAACCCCTAAAAAGAACAAAAACCCTCGAAATACCTATAAAACCTTGAAAACCCAAAGAAACCATAATATTCTATCAAATAAAAAACAACCCTAAAACCAAGTAAATTCTTTAAACCCCTTTAAACCCCAAAAAACATTATTTTTTTAAAAAACATCAACACACAAAATCTCAAAAAAACTTAAAATACCAAAAAACCATATAAACATTAATACCATAAAAACAATAAAAATACTTTAATGCCGTAATAGCATATAAAAAGCCTACAAATCAACAAAAACACAAAAAATGTACATACCCTTAAAACCCTAAGAAAACCATAAAAACCATAAAATACTTAAAACCCATAAAACCCATAAAACCACTAAAACCATAAAACCCACTAAAAACCTATTAAAACCTCAAACCGAGATAAAATATCTAAAAACCCTTTAAACCCTAAAAATATAAAAAAACTATACAAAGTATAAAAAAGTCTAAAAACAGAAAACCCTAAAAAATCACAAATCCCTAAAAACCATGAAAACCCCAAAAAATCCCTAAAAATGCATACAAATTTAAAAATCATGAAGAAAATAAATTATCCAAATCCCACAAAACCCTAAAAAACCATAAAAACTCTAAAAAACCTTTAAACCCCTAAAAACAAAAAAACTCTAAAAAACATTAAAACCATAAGAAACTAAAAAACAGTAAAAAAATACCATAAAAATCCTAATAAACCTAAAAACCTCAAAATTCCTAAAAACACTAAAACCACAAATATATTAAAAGAGCCCTAACAATCCCTAAAAACTCTAAAAAAATTAAAAATCTTAAAAACATAAAAAAATAAAAATCCCTAAAAAACCTAAAAAATGGTTAAAACCCAGAAAACCTAAGAAACCCTAGAAACCCTAAAATTTCTTAATATCACTACAAACCATAAAAAACCTGAAAAATACATAAAATGTAAAAATCCATATGAAACCCTTAAAAACTAAAAAAACCTAAAAAACCTATAAATTCTAAAAACCCTAAAAGACCATAAAAAGACCCTAAAACACCAAAATCCCCTATAAATAATAAAAACCCCGAAAAACATTAAAAAACCTAAAAGACAACAAAAACCCTAAAAACCACTAAAAACATGAAAAAACCTTTACACCCTTATAAACAATAAAAAATTTCTAAAAACCCATTAAAACCCAAAAACGTCAAAAAAACACCTAACACCCAAAAAACCAAAAAACCCATAAAAACTCTAAAATCCTGAAAAAGTCCAAAAGCCCTAAAAACCCTAAAAGCCAGGAAAAGTAAAAAAAAAACACCTCAAATTCCCAAAAAACATAAAAAACCCTAAAAACCCCTAATAAAATCATAAAAACCAAAATCTATTTAAACACCTAAATAACATAAAAAACATTGAAAACCCTAAAAACTATAAAAATACTAAAAAATGAAAAAATAACTTAAAAAGATAAAAACCAATAAAAACATGATAACCTGTAAGATAACCTTATCTACCTAAAAACACTTAAATCCCCTAAAAACCTGAAAAACACTAAAAACCTTAAACAAACACAAGGGATACTTGAAACCCTAGAAACACTTAAAACCCCTAAAAAACATAAGAAAAATCCGTAAAGAAAAAGGATGGAAGAATAAGGAGGAACGGAAGCCATTGGGGAAACGGCATCGAAACAGAATACGCTGAGGTTGGGTATCTCTACATCACCGACTAGGGGATCGGAGGATCCAGTGGGGCATAATGAGCTCTTCTGACTATGCAATCCCAGGGTTGCAAAGTCAAGAGTGACTGTCATGCCATCGACTGGGGAAAAAAGAAATTTCATCGAGGATGTAAAATCAGATGCTTCATTCTCCTTTGCTAGTTTTGAAGCTCCTTCTCCTGGGAAGATCATAAGAAAGGGGTGGACTGCTCATGTCATGGCAGATAGAGAGGCTGTTGAATAATGTGCCAACCTATGTCGTTATTCCATTATCGCAAGGATTTTGGTCCCTAAGGGTGAGCGCCTCTGGAAGTTCTCTGATCTTGTGAAGAGCATTTCTGATATGTGGGGCTTTTCGGATTGGAAAATGACAGCCATGGGGTGCGGTTTTTATCACCTAGTTTTTCCCTCGGATAAATTGAAGAGGAGAGCGTGGAGCTATGGTTCTCTCACCCTCAAGCCGGGATTGCTTCGCATACAAGAATGAGACCAGAATTTTGATCCATCTAATGTGAAGAATACTTGTGCACAGGTACGGATTTGAATTTGAAAACTGAACTGGTTGTACTAGAATCCCAGGATTTCATGGGATATCACGTCGGCAATTGCATTTCCTATTCGAATTGACAGAGAAACTGATAATCTGAGGTTCGGTCATTACGCGAGAGTGCTGGTGGAAATCGATTTGGCTAGTACCCTTGTTGAAGAGGTTGTTTTAACCACCATTGATGACACCCTCACCTTGGAGATACAATATAAAAGGAGGCCCAGGTTGTGAAATGTATGCAATTTAATAGGTCACTCAAAAGCGGACTGTAGAAGGAAAAAGACCTATAGATTTTGTAAAAAAACAGGTCATGTTGAGGCTAACTGTCAGAAGAGAAAGGGAAAATCAAAGATTTCTGAGGCATTGGAACCTACAATAAGCTCCCTCCCTAGACGAATTTCAGGCCCCATGGAGGCCGGGGGTTCTGGATCACACGGAACTAACTGCAGTAATCTAAAAGAGGTTACTACTGTCCAGGTTTCTAAATCCACTACTGCTACTGATGGAGCTAACTTATCCCCTGTGGAGGCTGGAGATGTGGGATATCGGGGAATCAAATGCAGTAACTTACTGGATTCTCCCTTACTGGAGGAAGGGAATGTTGAGCCTATATCTGGATTTGAGGACAAGCTACCTCCTGAGGTCTCTGGTATTGTGCTAACTGATGACAAGGGAGCTAAGGAGGCCTGTGTTCTACTGGCTGTGAGATCTCTTTCCCCTACTATTTCTGGAGGAATTATTCTAGATTTCGCCTTTGGATAGGGAAACTGAGGAGCCAAGTCAGCTGGAGCCACACTCAGGGAATGTCATCATGGATTTCAGTAAGGCGTCGTCATATGCTGCAACTCCTCAGGAGACATTGATCCCTCTTACGAGTCTAGGAGTGGAGCAGTCATTACCTGTTCTCGCTCAAGGAGTTGCAGAAGCTGAAGGATTCATGACAGTTACCTCAAAGAAATGTGCGAAGCGGAACCCCGGAGGTAAAACCATGAAGGAAGGAATTTTATCATTGAACACTTTCTCTCCGCTATTAGGTAAGTTTTGGGTTGATGACTCAGATCAGGCACAAGAACAACATGAAGATGATTGGGTGAACTTGGTTATTGAATCCAAGCCTAGCAAGAGACCGGCTGGACGACCACCAAAGAAGAAGGGTGGAAAGGTACACCATCAGGATCAATGAAGATGCTATATTGGAATTGTAGAGGACTTGGTAAATCCCCAACGGCCTCCACTCTTAGATATTTTATCTCGCATTATAAACCAGGGCTGATTGCAATTGTCGAGCCCAAGGTTGATTTTAGTAAATGGAAAGGATTCAGTTGGAGTTCCCTTCGCTACTCCCTGGCGACACATAATGGGGATTCAAATGGAGTTGAATCACTATGGATCCTTAACCATCAGGAGGTTAAACTTATTTCTGTAGAAGTATTCCCTCAAATTATAACCATATCAGTGAGTTTTTATGGGCTTGAAGCTTGTTTCTCATTCGTTTATGCATCCTGTTCTTACATCAGAAGACGGGAGCTGTGGGAAGATTTGGAAAGAATCAACCATCAAGTGGATTGTCACTGAATTGTGGTGGGGGTCTTTAACACAGTCTTAAAGCCTAAGGAGAAAATTGGTCCTCATTTAATTCGTGCTGCTGCAGATGAATTCTCCTGTTGCATTGATTCCTGCAACTTGACAGAGATCCCAATTGCTGGGGATAAATTTACATTGGGAAGGTTCACTAGAAATGGACGACAAGCTAGTAAGCTTGGCAGATGTTTTCTCCGAATAAATGAGAATGGGGTGCTTGTGGAAATTACTGGGCACACCCTTCCAAAGTATCACTCGGACCATAACCCACTGGTGATTAAATTTCAAGATGGTCCCGCAAGGTCATCCCCTCTACCCTTCATGTTTAATAATGCATGGCTCACAATTCCTGGGTGCAGAGAAGATGTCATTAGTGGCTGGAGTCATGATACCTAAGGAAATTCCTTCTTTAAAGTGATCACTAAGTTAAAAAGTATCAAATAAAAGCTGAGAGAATGGAGCAGGAATTCATTCTCTAAATTGGACGATGAAATTAATGAGGCCGAATCTCAGCTTGCTCATTTCCAACTTCTGAACCAGCAGTAACATGAGCCTTCGAGGGAGGAATTGCGGCTTACCTCAAAACTGGATGACCTTATTTTTCTAAAAGAGAGGTCGATAAGAAATCAGTTCAATGTGACATGGCTCAAAGAAGGAGATATGAAAACAAAATTCTTCCACTGTATTCAAAAGTAGAAAAAGGAAAAGAATGTTTTTAGTGTTTTACGGGTAAATAGAGCCCTCTTTACGGAAGAGACTGATATAACTATTGTAGTGGTGGATTATTTAAAGGATCTATACACAGAACCTCGAAGATCGCGGACCTGTCTACTTTTAAATTCCATTGAACCGTGTATGAATGAGCAGCAGAACATGCATCTGGCTGTTATTCCCTCTGATGATGAGATCAGGAATGCTCTATTTTCACTCAACATGGACAGCGCAGTGGGTCCTGGTGGTTTTAACAAAAAGTTCTTCATGTTTTTCTAGGATATTGTGCATGTTGAGGTATCCTCTACGATAAAGGACTTCTTCAGGACTGCATCTATACCACATGGGGCTAACTCCAATTTTATTGCCTTGCTTTCGAAGTTGGAGAATGTGATTGACATCAAGGATTTTCGCCCAGTTGCACTTGGGAAAACTATCCAAAAGGTCATCAGTAAAATTATTGTTATCAGGTTGTCAAAGATCCTCAATGATATTGTTACTCCAAATCAGTTTGGATTTGTTGCAGGAAGAAACATTAAAAGTTGTTTATACATTGCCTCGGATGGAGTTAATGTTATGCGTAGGAAAACCAGACATGGCAGCTTTTCTCTAAAGCTTGACATCTCCAATGATTTTGACACAATTAGATGGAGTTTCATCTTTAATATCCTTGGAAAATATGGTTTCTATGGAAATTTCATCAAGAATATAAAATCTATCCTGGAGAGTGCAAGAATGCCTGTCATGATAAATGGATCCCCAAAAGGTTTCTTTCGTTTCCCTTGTGGAGTCCGGCAAGGGGACCCCATATCAATTCATCTTTTTTCCATTGCTGAGGATTATTTAAGCCGTTTTCTTATTGGCTTGGTTAATTACAGCTTCTTCACACCTCTTAAAGCATGTAGGGATCTTCATGTACCATCTCATATGCTCTATGCTGATGATATCATTCTTTTTGGAGAGGCAAACCGTACAAAACTTATTTCAATAAAGAAGCTCTTCCGGCATTATGAGGAGGCTGTAGGGCAATCCATTAGCTGGAGGAAATCATTCATCATCTTTGGAAAAAGAATCTCCAATTATAGGCAGATATGATATTCCCATCTTATGGGTGTGAAGAGGAGTTCATTACCATTTACGTACCTCGGGGTTCCTCTCTTTTGGGGCAAGCCAAGATGTTCTCACTTTGAATCGATTGCGGCAAGAGCCATCAACCATCTTGACCGGTGGAAAGGGAAATATCTGTCACAAGCAGGAAGGGTTTGTCTGATCAATTCAGTTTTAATACCCATGCTGGTGCATGCCTTCTCGATTTACATGTGGCTGATCAGTCTGCTTAAGAAAATACAAAAGAAAATTAGAAACTTTATGTGGACGGGTTGCATCAATGAAAGGAATCTTGTCACAGTGGCCTGGAAAAAGTTTACTGAACCAATTGACATGGGCGACCTTGGTATCAAGGAATTGAGGAAGTTCAATGAGTCACTCATGGGTAACTTTTTCTGGAATCTGATCAATTCTAGAAATGAAGGCCTAGATTTTCTCAATGATGGGTTTGTTTGCAGGCTGATGAATGAATCCACTGGTTATTCTATCTCTTCGATTTGGCCCTCCATCAAGGAAACATACCATGATATTATCTCCAATTCAAGTTGGATTGTCTTGAATCAATCTATCCTGAAGTACTAGACGAGTACATGGTTGGACACTCCGCTAAATACAATACTTCAGCTGCCAGACAGCATGCATAATATGAAATTTTTTGAGTTTTTGCAGAATTTTGACGACATGGCTTGCATGCTCCGAGCATGATAGCTATGGAAATAAAGAGATATAAATTTTTCAATGTTGATGCTTTAGTATGAAAACCTGATCGGTGAGGAATTCTTGCTACCAAAGGATTATATCGGCACAAATTTGAGCATAGCTCATCTGTTCCAGCGTGGCTTTCCAAATATAGGAAGCTGTTTATTCCTCCTTCAAGGTAGATTTTCCTTTGGAAAATATGGAAAGGAAGACTGCCTCTACATGGAGCGCTAAAACTGGCCGGATGGAAGATTTTTTCAGGCTATAACATTTTCTTGCGAGCGGAGGAAACTAGTAGTCATCTTTTTATACACTGTAGTATGGCTTCTGAGCTATGGCTTTATATTCAGGATGTCTTTGGAATTCATCTTAATTTGAGTAGGCAACAGGAGCAGATGATTCTTCTCGTTGCGGTAACTGAGGTCGACCTAAGCCCACAACTTTATAATCTTCTTCTAGAAGCGGTGGTGGCACTGCTCTCCTATGTTTGGTTTGCCAAAAATGCGGTGGCACATCAGAATAAAACAGGTTCTTTCCATGAAGGGGTGGTGAGCATTCACAGGGCTATCCATGCGGCGACAGGTATCCAGAATGGGGAGATGAATAATGATATGAACGAATTCCTGGTCTTGCGCAGAATTCGAATTCCAGGGAGATGTAGAAGACCAAAGATGATGAAATTTATTAGGTTGATCCCTCCGATAGCAGGCTATATCAAGGTCAACGTTGATGGCGCTGCCATGGGTGCGCCGGGTCCTTCAGGATGTGGGGGGTCTTTCGTACCTCTCGGGGCTTTGTAAAAGGATTCTTTTACCACTTCCTTGGGAGCGGTACCGTGTATGAGGCAGAACTTTGGGCCATCATAATTGCGATTCAATATGCAACCCATTTCAGATGGAATAAGCTCTGGATTGAATCTGATTCATCATTGGCAGTGGAGGCATTCAGGAAGCAGTCACGACTTGTACCATGGCGAGTTCTCCAACACTGGGTCGAGTGCCTCGATTCTTCCAAGACACTTACCTTGAGCATCTCACATGCATATAGGGAAGAAAACCGGGTTGCAGATGCTCATTCCAAGAGATCGATTGATGAAGGGTCTTCGGTATGTTCTTTAAGGACTCGAGACTTCTGTTTGTCTTTAGTTGACTCAGACATGACGAGGACGACCCACACCAGGATATGCAAGCCTCCTTTGTAATGCTTTGTACTTTACTTTTATGTTCTTGAATAAATCATGGGATCAGATTTGTCTGACCCCACACCTTTTCTTCCCTAAAAAACATAAAAACCCTAATACCACTAAAAGGACTCTAAAACCCCTAAAACAACTAAAGACTATAAAAACCCCCAAAAATTAAAAAATAATAAAAATCCATAAAAAATGGAAAAAACAAAACAAACTATAAAAACCCATGAAATCCCTAAATTTTTTTGAAACTCTAAAAAACCTTAAAAGGATTAATAAAATAAAAAAAATAAAAAACCAAGGAAAACCTAAAAACTCTAGAACCCATCAAATCCCTAAAATCCCTAAAAACCATAAAATTCCTAAATAAGACAAACAAATCCCTAAAAAATAAAAAAAACCCATAAACCCTAAAAAACCATAATAATACTATAAAAACCCAAAAGATGCTAAAAACCTTAACCATCGAAAAATTCCAAAAATCCCAAAAATCTTCACAATCCCTAAAGACCATGAAAAACAATAAAAATTAAAAAAAAAATCCAAAAAATGACTAAAAACATAAAAACCAATAAAAACTTTTAAAAACTCAAGAAAAACATAAAAACATAAAAACCATAAAACACTTAATGACCATAAAAACCTAAAAAATACAAAAATCCAAAAAAATTCTTAAAAGACCATAAAAGCTCAAAAAACCCTGAAAAACCATAAAACCCCTAAAAAATTTAAAAACCCTAAAACCTAGTTAAAACCATAAAAACCAACTAAAAATTCTTAAACCCCTTTAAAACCTAAAAAATTTAAAAACAGAAAAAATCCTTAAAACCCTAAAAACTCAAAAATCATTAAAAACCCAAAAAACCATAAAAACCCCTAAAACCCAAATAAACCACAAAATACCTAAAAAACCAAAAAACCATATAAATCCTAAAAAACATTAAATAATTAAAAAATTAAAAACCCTAAAAACACCAAAAATACCCAAGAAATATTAAAAACCTAGAAACACTTAAATCTCATAAAAACCAATGAACTCTAGAAAACCAAAAAAAATCCTTAAAAACTCGAAATAAATAAAATCCTAAAAAGCATAAAGATAATTAAAAAGACCTAAGGATTACTAAAAATGTAAAATTACTTAAAACTCAAAAAAATCCAAATTAAACCTTAAAAATCAAAAACATTTAGAACCCCTAAAAAATCCAAAAACCATAACAACCAATGAAAACTTCATAAAACCCTAAAATCATATAAAACCCTAAAGACAACTAAAAACTCTAAAACCACATTAAACCCTAAAAATGTAAAAAAAACTCTACAAACATTAAAAAATAAAAAAAACTCAAACAACCCATAGAAACCACAAAATACTAGAAATCCTCTATATACCCTAAAAACTATAAAACCCCCAAAAATACATTAAAATTATAAAAACCATAAAATTCCTAAAAAACATTAAAAAATACCAAAAAACATAAAAACCCAAAAAAAAATAGAAAAAAACCAAGAAGGGTTTGTATCCTAGAAATATCTAAAACCCCTAAAAAACATAAACACGTAAAAACGTTAAAAACCCTCAAAAGACCCTAAAAATGATAAAACCCCTAAAATCCATAACCACCCTAAAAATATTATTAACCATAAAACCCATAAAACCCTAAGAACCATTAAGAATACTAAAACCCCTGTAAATCCTGAAAATCATTAAAAACTCAAAAAAACCTTAAAAATCCTAAATAACTAAAAAACCCCTAAAAGCCTGTAAAATCACTCAATATCCATAAAATAATAAAACAAATAAAAATAATAAACCCCCATAAATATCCCTTGAAACATATAAAACCCTAAAACCATGAAAACCCCTCTGAAAACATTACAAACTTAAAAACACTTCAAACCCCTAAAAGACCAAAAAAATCACTAAAAACCCTAAAACCTCTAATAAAACCCAAAAACCCCTGAAACCCACTAAATATATAAAAACCCTATGAACACCTAATAATTTTAAGAAACTCAGTGAATTATTTAAAACCATAAAAACACAAAAAACCCCATAAAAACCAAAAAATCCCATAAGACCCTAAAACCATAAAAAACACTAAAACCCTCAAAATCCCTAAAAAACCATAAAAACCATAATAATCCTTAATAATTCCAAAAATCCCTAAATATGTAAAAACCCATCAAACCCATCAAACCCTTAGAATCCCATTAAACCCTAAAAAATTAAAATCCTTAAAAATATAAATAATATAAAACCCAAAAAACCTTAAAAACAACAAGAACCCCTAAAATCATTAAAACCCTAAAACCACATAAACCCCTAAAAACCACTAAAAACTATAAAAATCATTCAAACCCCTAAAAACATTAAAAACTATAATAAACTATAAGAAAAATAAAAAGCATAAAAAAATATATATAAACAAAACATAAAAACTCTAAAAACCCTCAAACCCAAAAATCCCAAAAAACCCTAAAATGAAAAAATCATAAAAAATCCCTCAGAATCCTAAAAAAGTGAAAAAACTAAAAACCATACAAAACATAAGTGGACCATAAAATCCTATAAAAATTTAAAACCCATAAAAACCAAAAAAACATTAAAAACACTAAAAATGTTAAAACCACAAAAGAAACTAAAAACCCTTAAATTAAAAACCTAAAAATCCATAAAAAACCTAAAAACCTAAAAAACTCTAGAAATGTAAAAAACACTAAAACCACGAAATACCTAAAGAAATAATTAAAAACCTAGAAACACTTAAAACCCCAAAAAACCTAAAAAATTCAAAAAAAAAACAAAAAACTAAAAAGACCCTAAAGTCCCAAAAAACCCCTAAAAACCCATAATACCCATAAAGACACTAAAAACCTTAAATAGCCATAAAACCCAAAAACTCCACTAAAAATTCTAAAAACCCATGAAACCCTAAAAAATGTTAAAAAACAGAAAAACCATTAAAACCCTAAAACACTCAAAAAACCCCAATAAAAACAAAAGACACCATAAAAATCCTAAAAAACCCTAATAAACATTAAACCCCTGAAAATCCCAAAAAACCCAAAATACCATGAATTTCCTAAAAAATCCATAAAAATACAAAAAAACATAAAAAAACCTAAAAACCTTGAAAAACCTTAAGAGAACCATTAAAAACTAAAAAAAATTAAAACCCCTGAAAACCCTGATACCCATAAAACCCTTTAAAATCACTAGAATCCCTAAAAACCAATAAAAATCCTAAAAAATGCCTAAAATCCCTAAAAAATAAAAGGCCCTAAACCCCCCCAAATAAATCTTTAAAAACCAGAAAACTCATATAACCCCTAAAAACCTAAAAATTTCTAACAACTATATAAATCCAAAGAATATACTAAAAACCTAAAACCATAAAAACTATAAAAGTCCACAACAACCATAAAAACCCTAAAACTAATAAAAACCACTAAAAATATAATACCCTGTAAACCCTTAAAAAGTTAAAAAAACTCTAAAACCCAATAGATGCCTAATATATCAAAAAACCACTAAAACCCAAAAAAATATAAGAATCATATACCCCTAAAATACCTTAAAACCACTCAAAATATCTAAAATCCTTGAAAATCCTTAATTTTTTTTAAAAAAGCCTTAAAAATACCTAAAAATGGAAAAAAATCATAAAACCATTGAAAATATAAGAAAAATGAAAATCCTATGAACACTTTAAACCCATAAATACATAAAAATTATAAAAACTGTAAAAAACACTATAAATACCGTAAAAACCTAAATTACCTTAAAAACATAAAAACCCCTAAAAACCATAAAAACCATATAGACCAAAAAATCTCTAAAAAAACTAAGAACTATAAAAATACTTGGAACTCTAAAAATACTTTAAACCACTAAACCGTTAAAAAATATACAAAATAATAAAACCCAAAAAAAACTCAAAACCCCTAAAAACATTAAAAATAGTAAAAACACTCTGAATCCATATTACCCATAAAAAACAAAAAAATCCCTAAAAATATATAACAACATAAAAATTGATAAATTCTATAAAAACCCCTAGGAAAATTTTAAAAACTAAAATACACTTAAAACCCCTAAGAAACCCAGAAATGGGTAAACCCCAAATGTTCCAAAAAATAGTAAAAACTATAAAAACCCTAAAAATCACAGAAAACCCAAAAAAACCATCTAAAACTCCAAAAATCCTTCAAAATACTAAAAAATTTATGAATCACTAAAAAAATTGAGAACCCTAAAAACTCAAAAAAGCATAAAACCCCAAAAATAGCCGTAAAACACTAAAAACCCTAAAACCATAAGAAACCCTAAAAAACAAAAAAAACCACTAAAATACTAAAAATAAATAAAATACCTAAATACATAAAAACCCTAAAAACATGAAACCATTAGGAAATACATAAAATTAGAAAAACAATTTAAACCCCTAAATTTCCTAAAAATATAAAAAATGATAAACAACCCTAAAGCCCATAAAAATAATAACAAAACCCTAAAAACCTAAAAAAACCCCTAAAAACCACTTAAAAACCCATAAAAATACTAAAAACCACTTACAACACTAAAAACCCATTTCACCCCTAAGACGTTAAAAACACTCTAAAACATTAAAAAATCTAAAATTCTACCAAAACTGGAAAACCTAAAAAAC
Organism: Viscum album; assembly: GCA_963277665.1. Classification (NCBI taxonomy): domain Eukaryota; kingdom Viridiplantae; phylum Streptophyta; class Magnoliopsida; order Santalales; family Viscaceae; genus Viscum; species Viscum album. The sequence goes on from OY728127.1 coordinate 1,961,972,668, forward strand.
AAAAAAAACCCCAAAACACCATAAAACCCTAAAAGCTATCAAAATCCATTAAAACTCTAAAAACCCAAAAAATATTTAAAAATCCATAAAAAGGTAAAAACCCATAATGACCCTGAAAATCCCAATGAAAACCAATAAAATGGGAAAACACTAAAACAAATAAAAACGGAGAAAATGATAAAACCCTAAAAACCCTAAGAACCATAAAACCCCTAAAAACCCTTAGAAACATAAAACCCCTAAACCCCCTAAAACATTAAAAATTCCTCAAACCCTAAAAAACCCAAAAAAATCCTAAAAGTCTTAAAAATATCTAAAACCACAAAGAATATCTAAGAACCCAATAAAAACCTTAAGTAAACCTTAAAAAACTAAAAAAACATCAAACCACTAAAAACCTAAAAAATGAAAAAAACCCTAACACCCCCTAAATACTATAAAAACCCCTAAAACCTTAAAACCCATAAAAACAAGAAAAAAACTTAAAAACCCACTAAAAAAATCTAAATACCCTTTAATCCCCTAATTATTTTTTAACAAAACTAAAAAACCTTAAAAATCATATATTACTCAAAATAAACCCTAAAACCCAAAAAACCATAAATCCAAATCCCTAAAAAACTATAAAATCCCTCAACATCCATAAAACCCTAAAATACCATAAAATGAAAAAAATACCTAAAATCACTAAGAATATAAAAACCCTAAATAACCTAAATACCCTAAGAAATCCATTAAAAACTAAAAAACATAAAACCCCAATAAATCCTAAAAAATCAAAAAATCCCTAAAAATCTATAAAAACATCAAAATCTCAAAAAATAAAAAAATAATAAAACTCTAAAAACACTAAAAATACCTAAAAATTTAAAAAAAGGTAAAAATATAGAAAACACTAAAAAGAATAAAACACCCCAAAGAGACCATAAATCCCATAAAAACCAAGAAAATCCATAAAAAACCATAAAAAATCCAAAAACCCCATAAAACCCCCTAAAAAAAATATAAAAACCGTTTAATCCCCTAAAAATATTAAAAAATGATTGAAAACATTTAAAACCTTAAATAACTATAAATACCCAAAAACCAAAAAAAAAACAACAAAACCCTAAAACTTTAAAAACCCTGAAAACCCCTAAGAAAACATAAAATCCAAAATACAATTAAATCCCCTAAATCCTCTAAAATCCCTAAAAATCCATAAAAACATTAAAAAACCAAAAAACCCAAAAAACCCATAAATAATATCTCAAAAAACAATAAAACAATAAAACCCCTAAAGATGTAAAAAATCACTAAACGATTTTAAAACAGAAAAAACTCAAAAATTGAACTAAAAAACCAAAAAACCCATAACAAAATAAAACCCTAAATCCCCTCAAAATCCCTAGAAACCATAAAACCCCTAAAAATCCTAAAAATTCCTTAAAAACCTGAATAAAATTTAAAAATCACTAAAAGCATTAAATACTATAAGAAAACCGTAACGACATAAAAAATCCTAAAACCCCTAAAAAACCAAAAGAACTCTCAAAAAATCTAAAACCATAAAACCCCATAAAAATATACCATCCAACCCCCCCCCCCCCCCCCAAATGATAAAAACCAAAAAAAACCCCTAAAAATTCAAAAAACCCATAAAATACATCAAAATCCATAAAACCCAAAAACTATTAAAAATTATAAAACTCTATAAATATACATAAAAACATAAAAAACCCTAATAACCTTGAAAATCCTTAAGAAAGCCTTAAAATTCTAGAAACACATAACCACCATGGAAAACCTAAAAAATAGAAACCCAAGAAAACCACAAAAAATCTAAATCTTAAAAAATAATAAAACCCCTAAAATCCATACAACCTTAAAAACACTAAAAACCATATAAAACACAAAAAAACTATATAAAACTTTTTAAACCCTACATTATATTAAAAAACCTAAAAAACCATAAAAAAATTCCAAACCTCCCTAAAAGAAATAAAACCACAAAAACCATAAAACCCCTAGGAAACTCTAAAAACCCTCATAATCCCTTAAAACACTAAAAACCATAAAAATATTAAGAAAGAACTAAAAATCCATAAGAATGTAAAAAAAACTAAAAAACTTGAAAACGCTATAAAAACATTGAAAAATATAAAACACATAAAACACAAAAAAACCCTAAAAAACGCTAAATACCATAAAACCCCTAAAATCCCCTAAATACCATATTATATCCAAAAACCCATAAAAACACTAAAATTAGAAACAACCTCTACAAAACCATTAAACCAGTAAAAAAAGATAAAATACTCTAAAACCCCATTTAACCATAAAAAAATCAACAAACCCTAAAACCCAAAAAAACCATAAACACCCTAAGAACCATAAAACCCCAAAAGACCCCAAAATCCCAAAAAAACTCCCCAAACCCTGAAAATACCTACAAACATAAAAACCCATAAAAACCTGAAAAATCCTAAGAAAACCATAAAAACATGAAAAAACATAAAACCTCTACAAAATATAAACAACACAAAAACCCCAAAAAATTAATGAATAACTTTGAAAACCCTAAAAACCAAATAAACCTACAAAAATATTTAAAAACTGTAAAACCCCATAAAAACTCAAAAAAAAAATATTTGAAAACCCTAAAACCCCATAGAACCAAAAATTACACTAAAAATCTAAAAACCTATTAAATCCTTAAAAACTTCAAAAAAAAAACTAAAAACCAATAAAACCATAAAAAACTAAAAAGACACTAAAAACAAAAAAAAAACATAAAAAACTCTAAAAACCCTTGAAACCCATAAAAATTCATAAAACACTAAAAACCAATAAATATACTAAACAAATACCAAAAAATCCTTAAAAGAAGAAAAAACCAAAAAACTCAAAAAAATCCAATGAAAACCTTAAATACATAAAAAAAATAAAACTAAAAAAACCCTAAAAAAATAAAAACATTAAAAACCCTAAAAACTAGAAAACCCTAAAACTACCTAAAAATAAAAAAACATAAAAATAATAAAAATACCTAAATATCTTAAAAATGTAAAAAAACATAAGAACCCAACCCCCCCCCCTAAGAAATCCTTAAAAACAAAAAAATATTTAAAACCACTACAAAACTCAATAAACTCAAAAACCCCTTAAAGCCCTAAAATGACCTTGAAAAACCTAGAAACCACTAAAAATCATGAAAACCCCTAAAAACATACAAACCCATATAAACCCAAAAAACACCCAAAACATTAAAAAAACGACAAAACCATAAAAAAATTAAAAAAACTCTAAAAAACCATAAACCCATAAAAACCCCTAAAAACCCGAAAATCACTAAAAACCTTAAAACCCCAAAAAACCTTCAAAATCACTAAAATCCATAATAACCATAAAAATAATGGAAATCACTAAAAATCCAAAAAACATAAAAAAACAATAAAACCCTAAAACCCTAAGAAATCATTGAGAACCTAAAGAAACTGAAAACCCATAAAAAACTTAAACAATGCTAAACACTATGAAAACCCTAATAAATCCTGAAAACCCAAAAAACCATCCCTAAAAACCATAATAACAAGAAAACCCCTAAAACCTTAAAAATCACTAAAATCTATAAAAACCATTTTAAACCCTAAAACATAAAAAAATGAAAGAAAACCATAAGACCTTAAAAACTAAAAAACACCACTAATAACCAAAAAATCATAAAATCAAAAAAAAAACCTAATGACCCTTAATATCCATAAATAAACCAAACAAATATAAAAAAAATCCCAAAAAACCCCTAAAACATAAAAACACTAAATACCCTAGAAAATAAAAAGAAAACCATAAAAACATAGAAACAAATTAATCACTAATACCCTAAAAACAGTAAACCCAAAAAACCCAGCCCCCCCAAAAGAACACTCAAAATCCCTAAAACCCTAAAAACCATAAAAATCTTAAAACTCCATAAAAATTCCCAAAAACAAAATAAAAATAAAATAACCACTATAAAACCTTATGAAAATCATTAAAATAAAAAAAAACTTTAAACCCCTAAAAACCCAAAAAAACAAGAAATCCCCTCAATGTCCAAAAAATACCTTAAAACCCAAAACAACCCTAAAAATAATAAAACCCCCTAACACATTAAAAATCATAAAAACATAAAAAACCAAAATCTCTAAAAAACATTTAAACCCCTAAAAACATTAAAAAACTCTAAAAACCGAAAAACCCTAAATAAATAAAAAACACTAAACCCCAAAAAACACTAACACCCCAAAAAACTCTACAAACCCTCATATTCCCTAAAAACCCTAAATACCCATAAAACCATAAAGAATCTGTACAAATCCAAAAAAACCTAAAAACCACAAGAACACTAAGAAACTATAAGAATTATTAATAAAAATAAAAACACATAAAAACCCTAAAAACCGAAAAAAGTATAAGAACTATAAAACCCAAAATAACCTTAAAACCCTAAAACCACTAAAAACATTAAAAATACCCAAATCCCATAAAAATCCTATATCCACTAAAAACACTAAACAACTATTAAACCACTAAAAACCTAAAAAAACTCTAAAAACCATAAAACCCTAAATTACCCAAAACCAAAAAAACTATAAAATCCCTAGAATCCCTAAAACCATAAAAATCCCTAAATACCGTAAAACACTATAAAAATCCCAAAAAAATTCTCAAAAAATATGTAAAAATATAAAAACCCATAAAGCCCAGAGAATCACTATGAAAACCCTAAAACCATAAAAACACTAAACTTCCATAGAAACCTATTTTTTTTAAAAACACTATAAAACTAAAAATTATAAAAACCCTAAAACCCATAAAATTCCAAAAAAAAAACACAAAAACCACACAAATCCTTAAAATCCCGAAAAATATAAAAAACAACTAAAATTCATGAATACCCATAAGAAAATGATAAAAACCTCAAAATAATTAAAATTTATAAAAAACATAAAATAATGAAAAAAACCATTAAAGAGCCAAAAAATACCTTAAACCATTAAAACCCATAACACCACTAAAAACCTTTAAAAACCCTAAAATTGTAACAAATATAAAAAACATTAAAAAATATAATAACTATTTAAATCCATGAGATTGTTAAAAAACACTATAGAACCTTAAAACCCATAATAACTAAAAACATCCTAAAAATATATATAAAAATACTAAAGACCCTAAAAACCCTAAAAATACACAAACTCCCTAAAAACCCTAAAGACCATACAAATCCTAAAAAATATCTAAAGACCCATGACAACATAAAAAACCATAAAAACACCAAAAAAATATATGAAGACAATAAAAACATAAAAACAATTAAAAATCCTAAAAAACCTAAAAAACCTAAAAACCACTAAAACCCAAAAAAACACTAAAACCCCCTAAAATCCCTAAAAACCATTAAACCCCTAAAATCATTACAAACCAATAAAACCCATTAATAACACTAAAAACCCTTTAAACATATAAATAATGACAAATAATATAAAAGACCATTAAACCCTAAAAAATACAAAAATTCCCAAAAAACCCCAAAAAACCCAAAAAACCCCAAAAAACCTTTAAAACCCTAAAAACCCCTAAAACCACTCAAAACCCCTAAAAACTCTAATAACTGAAAAAAAAATCCGAAAATAACCCTAAAATCCCTAAAAATGTTAACAATAGCAATAAATCTGAAAACCCAAATAAAACATTCTTCAACTAAATTAAAATAAACTCCTAAAACTATAAAAATGCTAAAAATCGATTAAAACCCCTAAAAGCCCCAAAACCATAAAACCCCTTATACACTTGAAAACCCTAAAACCCAATAAAAACATAAAAACCCACTACAAACTCTGAAAATCCTTTAAAAACTTAAAAATGTAAAATAACACAATAAAACCTTAAACCCATAAAAAACCCAAAAAACCCCTAAAAACCGAAAAATAAAAAAACCCCTAAAATCCCAAAAAACCAAAAAAACCCACAAAATCCCAAAAAAACCATAAAAATCATAAAAAATCCCTAAAATTCCTAATGAATGTAAAAAATCTAAAAAGCCCTAAAAACCCCTTAGAAAACGTTAAAAATTAAAAAAAAACATAAATCACCCACAAAACCTATAAAATTCCAAGAACCATTAAAACCCATAAGAACTTTGAAATCCCCTAAAACCCCTCAAAATCCATAAAAACTCTCTAAACCCATAAAAAATCCAAAATTCCAAAAAACCCTAAAGACATAAAAAATCATAAAAAATCCAAAAAACCATTGAAACAGATAAAAATCTAAATACATTCTAGACCAATAAAAACCTTAAAATTTCTAAAAACCCTTAAAGAATACAAAATACCATAAAACCCCACAAAGAATAAAAACTAAAAAAAAACCAAAAAATATTTAAAACCCATTAAAACCTATAAAAACCCTAAACCTCCACTAAAACTCAAAGAACCCTTTATACCCCTTAAAATCATAAATAAACAATAAAAACCCTAAAAATACAAAAAAAAACATAGAATCCTAAAAACCCCTAAACCCCTCAAAATTCCTAAAAATAGTAAAAAAATACCTAAAAATCACAAAAAGATTAAAAAGCCTAAAACATATTAAAAACCATAAGAAAACCCTAAAAACCAAAACATAATTAAAACTCCTAAAGAGCCTAAGAAAACTAAAAACCCTAAAACCCTAGAAAAACCTAAAAACTAGAAAAATAATAAAAAACCCAAAAACAATAAATAACCCTTAAAACCAATTAAAATGATAAAACCGACTAAAAATCTAAAAACCCTTACAACCCCTAAAATCATTCAAAAATTTTAGAAAACTGAAAATTCATAGAAAATAATAAAAATTACCCAAAAAATTAAAAAAAACCCTCAAACAAAAAAAACAAAAAAAATCCCTAAAGAACCTCAATATCCCTAAAACATTATAAAAACAAAAACAAAATCCAAAATTGCCAAAAATGTCCTAAAAACAGAAAAAAAAACATAAAAACTCTAAAACCACCTAAGAATACCTTAAAAACCGTAACAAAATTAAATTCCCTACAAACCATTAAAAACTAAAAACCCTAAAACACTAAAACCCTTAGAACCTCAAAATCCCTAAAAATCCTATAAACCTAAAAATTCGGAAAAATCTATAAATATATCTGAAAATGAAAAAAACCTAAAATCCATGAAAGACTGTAAGAAAACCTTAAAAACAAAAACCACTTAATACCCCTAATCCCTAAAAACACTAAAAACCCTAAAAACCAAAACCTCTTAAAAACCATAAAACCCCCTAAAATTTTAAAAAACTCTGGAACCAATAAAAACCATTAATCCCGACTAAAATCTATAAAAACCATTTGGACCACAAAAAATGATAAAAATATTTAAAAAATAGAAACCGTACAATGTCCAAAAAAATTTAAATACCAAAGAAAACAAAAACAACCCTAAAAAACTTAAAACCAAAAAGTAACTAAAAACCCTAAAAATAACTAACAAACCCTAAAAATCATAAAAAACATAAAAACTATAAAAATACCTAAAATATAAAAAACCCTAAAAACTCTAAAAAACTAAGATAAACATAAAAGACTAAAAAACATAAAACAACAAAAAACGTAAAAAATTATAAAAACCATAAAACAATAAAAATCATTAAAAACTTAAAAAGTCCTAAAAACCTTAAAAACCAAATAAACCCATAGAAACTCTAAAACCCAACTAAGAACTGTAAAAACCCATTAAACCCGTAAAATGTTAAAAAACTCTAAAAACCTTGAAAACTGGACAAATATAAAAAAACCCTTAAAAATGAAAAAAAAACCAATAGAAACCCTAAAATCCTAAAAATCCTAAAAAGCCACAAAATCCTTAAAACCCTAAAACCATAAAATCCTATAAAAGACCTAAAATACCTAAAAATTTAAAAAACACTAGAAACTCTAAAAAATACTAAGAATGATATAAAATCCGAAAAGAACTTGGAAACCCTAAAAAACAAAAAAAAATGTTAAAAACCCTAACAAATCCCAAAAAATTGTAAACCCCTACAAAAAAACGCCTAAAAACCTTAAAAACCCTTAAAACCATATAAATACCCTAAAAACCCACAAATAATAATAAAAACCATTTAGACCAGGGAAAACATTAGAAAATTATAAAAACCCTTAAAATCCATAAAAAACAAAAAATACAGTAAAAACACAAATATACCATAAAACCCTAAAAACCCTTAAAAACCCTCAAAATCAGTAAAATTCGTAAAAACCCTAAAAATATTAAAAATTCCCTAAAATTCATAAAAACATAAAAACCCATAATAACCAAAAAAAACATTAAAAACATACAAAATCTTAAAACCCATAAAAGGAAAAAAAATGAGAAATCCTTAAATGCCCTAAAACACACTAAAACCCATAAAACTACTAAAAACATAACAACCCTAAAAACCGATATAGAACCCAGAAAACCCAAAAAAACTTGAAAAACACTAAAACCCATAAAACACTCAAAAAAATCATTAAAAACATAAAACCCCAAAAAACCCTAAAATACATAAAACCATCAAATACCCTAAAAACTATAAAACCCATAAAATCTAAAAAGTCCCTAAAAATCCCTAAAAATATAAAAATCCCAAGAAAAACACTAAAAAAACCTAAGGAAGCCATAAAAAACAAAAAACATTTTAAACCCCTAAAACATAAAAAACTTTAAAAACCCTAAAATCCATAAAAACCTTACAACCCTAAAAAACCATAAAACTCCTAAAACCATAATAAACCTTCAAAACCCATAACACCCTAAAAATAAATAAAAAAACCTTTAAACCAATAAAAATATTAAAAACCATGAATAAACATTGAAATCCTAAAAAAACTCAAAAAAATCTTGAAATCCCAGAAAACATAAAAAATTACAAAAACACTAAAAAAACCAAGACCCTGAAACCCTAAACCCTACAAATCCCTAAAACCCTAAAAACCATAAATATCATAAAAAATACCTAAAATTCCTATAAGTTTAAAAAACTCTTTGAAAACTTTAAAAACATAAAAACACTTAAAACATATAAAAACATAAGCAATGCTAAATTCATATAACCCAAAAAACAGTTAGAAACCCTAAATGGTGTAAAAATCCTTAAAAATATTATAAAACTCTAAAAACCCATAAAACTGTATAAAAAAACAATACCCTAAAATATCTTTAAACCCAAAAAAAATGTTTTGAAACAAAAAAACCATAAAAACCCTAAAAAAATCAAAAAACCCCAAAACCCTAACAAAACCATAGAAACAGTAAAACCCCTAAAAACCATTAAAATCTCTAAATCCTATAAAACTTATAAAAATATTATAAAATACCTTAAAAACATAAAAATCAAAAAACCCCTAAAAACATTGAAAAAAAATAAGAAACTCTTCAAATAATAAAAAAATTGATACCCAAAAAAAACCTAAAAAATGATAACAACACAATAGACCCTAAAGAAATTGAAAATCCCTGATTACATTAAAAACAACAAAACTCATAAAAATAATAACATTCCAAAAAAAATAAAAAAACGTTAAATTTTTTAAAAAAATATAAAAAACATAAAAACCCTAAAAAATAAAAAACCCCCTAATAACCCAAAAAACCATAAATATACCCGTAAAATTCCATAAAAATCCATAAAAAGGAAAAAATTCCAATAACTTTGAAAACATAAAAATACATAAAAATCCCAGAATAACCCAATAAGCCATAAAAATCACGAAGATACCTATAAATCCTTAAAACTTAAAAAATATAGAAACTATGAAAACTCCTATGAAAACCTTAAAAACATAGAAACAATTAAAACCCCTATAAATCTAAAAATTACTAAAAACTATAAATACGTAAAATACGTAAAAACCCTAAAACTACTAAAAACCATAAAAATGTATAAAACTGTAAAAAATCTTGAATCCAAAAGAACAGTAAAAACCATAAAACCCACTAAAAACTCTAAAAATCATTTCATTCCATACAAATGTGAAATAAATCTAAAAATCAATAAAAAATAAAAGGAACTAAAAAAATCTAAAAACCCCCAAAAAACATAAAAATATTAAAAAACTAAAAAAACCATCAAAATCCTTAAAAACCATCAAAATCCCTAAAACCCTAAAAACCCATAAATATCCTAAAAAAACAATAAAAGTCCCTAAAAACTGAAAAAATCATAAGAACACTTAAAACCATATGAAAACCATTAAAACCTAAAACATATAAAACCATAAAAACCCTAAATACATTAAAAACCTAAAAACCCCTAAAATCTAAAGTCCAATAAAAGCGTAAAAAACCCGAAAACCCAAAAAACTGAAAAAAACCACAAAAAACTATAAAACACTTTAAACCCCTAAAAATAATAAAAACTATAAAAACCCTTAAACCCCTAATAACCCCAAACCCCTAAAATCCTTAAAACTCTAAAAACCATAAGTATCTTAAAAATTCCATAGAAAGCCCAAAATACCTTAGAATATTTAAAAACTCTAAAAACATAAAAATTCCTAAAAATCCCTAAAAATGAAAAAAACACTAAAAAACATAAAAACTATAAGAAAACCAAAAAAAAATTAAAATGCCTGAAAACCCAAAAAATGATAAAATACTTAAAAACCTTTAAAAATCCCTTCATCCCCAGGGAACGATAAAAATCCTACAAAATCTATAAAATACCAAGAAACATTTAAAACCCTATAAACCCTAAAAACCTCTAATAAGACCTTAAAAACCTAAAAACACTAAACCCCCCTAAAATCATAAAAAATCCAAAAAAACCTAAAAGACACTAAAAACGTTAAAACATAGAAAAACCCCTAAAATACCTAAAAACCTTAAAAACATTAAAAACCCTAAAATCATTAAAAACTTTTAAAAACCATTAACCACCTGAAAACATTAAAGAATATTAAAAAAACCACAAAACCCAAAAAATTCAAAATAACGCTAAAATACATAAAAACAATAAGAACCAAAAAACCCAAAAAACCCAAAAAACCCCTCAAAATCCCTAAAAACCCTAAAAACCTAAAAACACATAAAAATCATAAAAATAACTAAAAAATATATAAAAAATTAAAAAACACTCTTAACCATAAAAAACCAAAGGAAACTATAAAAAACTAAAATCACATAAAACCGCTAAAAACGCTAAAACCCTAAATAAACCTAAAATCCCTAAAACCCCTAAAATCCATAAAAACCCTACACACATATAAAAAATAAAATTACACTAAAAACTCCAAAAACCATTTAATTCCCTAAAAACATTAAAAAATCTAAAAGAAATATATACCCTAAAAAATAAATGTTAAAAACTGAAAAAATTACAGAACTCCTTACAACCCTAAAGATGCTAAAAACCCTCAAAATCACTAAAACCCATAAAAATCATAAAAATCATAAAAAATATATAAGACCCTAAAAACATAAAGAAATCCAAAACCCCCTTAAAACCCCTTATAAGACATGAAAAATACTAAAAACACATAATACCCATAAAAATTATAGAAAATGCTAAACACCTAAATAATCCTTAAAACCCAAAGAACCCTAAAAACAATAAAAACACCAAAACCTTAAAAAACCCATAAAACCCTAAAACCCCCCAAACCCCACTAAAAATCAAAAAAATATTTAAAACCCTAAAAAAAATAAAAACTCAAAAAAGAAATCAAAACCCCAAAAACAAATGTCCCTAAAACCCCAAAAAACCCTAAGAATATTAAAAACCCTAAAAAACCTAAAAATACTAAAATTCCTAAAAACTCGAAAAAACCATAAAATTCCTAAAAAATCCCTTAAAATCACAAATAACATAAAAAACCATAAAATATCTTAAAACCCTAAGAAAACCTTAAATACTTAAAAAAACATACAACCCCTTAATTCTTAAAAAACACTAAAAACCCTAAATAAATAACCCCCAAACCTAGAAAACCATTTAAACCCAGAAAACCCATTAAAACCCTAAAACCCAATAAAACCCTAAATAATAATAATAATTTTAAAAACACCATAAACCCAAAAATATGTTAAAAAACTTTAAAGAATATTAAAAACCTTAAAAACTAAAAAAACCCTAAAATCCTGAGAAAACCATAAGAACCCATTAAAACCCAAAAAACACTAAAATCCCTAAAAACCCTTAAAAACATAAAAATAATAAATAATCCCTAAAAACCCCTAAAAATGTAAAAAAAATATAAATACACTAAAAACCCTATGAAATCTATAAAACCCTAAAAATAATTAAAACACCTCATAAACCAAAAAAACTCTATAAACTATAAAAATCCCTAAAACCCCCTAAAAACAATAACAAACCTTAAAATATTAAAAATCCCTAAAATCCCATAAAAATGCTAGCAAACCGCTAAAAACTCTCAAAACCCTATAAACCCCGATAATGTTAAAAAACTCTGAAAAATAATAAAACCCCTAAAAACTCAAAAAACACCTAAAAAACCATAAAACAATAAAATTTATAAAAACCCCAAATGAACCTCAAAATCTCTAAAAATTGAAAACATAGTAATCATAAAAGAGCCGTAAAAATCCGTCATAGTCCATAAAAATGTAAAACCACCTAAAACCATAAAAATCCATAAGAAAAATTCAAAAACCAAAAAAAGTTAAACCCTTAAAATACACAAAAAACTTAAAATTCCCTAAAAAACCTAAAACCCTAAAAAACAAAACAACCCTTAAAAACCATAAAATCTGAAAAAACTCTAAAACCACTAAAATTTTAAAACACCCATTAAATCCATTTTTTTTTAAATCTGAAACCCATAAATTCCCTAAAAAACTAAAAAAATATACTAAAAATCGGAAAAAATCATGAAGCCATGAAATCCCTAAAAAACCTTAAAATCATTAAAAATAATATAAAAACATAAAAATACTGATAAGTCCTAAAAAATATCTAAAACATATAAAACCATAAAAACCATGAAAAAACCCTAAGAAAACATTAAAAACCTAAAAACATTGAACCCTCTAAAAATCGTAAAAAACACTAAAAACCCCAAAAAACAACTAAAAAATGAAACCCCTAAAAACCTTCAAAACCCATCAAATACCATACAAACTCAAAAAAAAAACAAATAAAAATTATACAAAACTTTTAAATACTTAAAACATTAAAACCATCTAAAAAACCGACCCCCCCCCCCAAAAAAACTCAAAAAACACTAAAGAAAAAAATCCCTAAAATCCCTAAAACCCAAAAAAACATGAAATTGCTAAAACCGCTAAAACCCTAAAAACTATAAAAATACTAAAAAAACTTATAAAAATCCCAAAAAAACACAAAAAAACATGAAAACCCCAAAAACCCTTATAAAAACATTAAAAACCTAAAAACACTTCAGACCCTAAAAACCTAAAAAATGTTAAAACCCAAAAGACCCTAAAAACCCTAAAAACCATAAATCCCCTAAAAAAATAAAACCCCCTAAAAATATAAAAATTCTACATACCACTAAAAATTTGAAAAACCCATAAACCCTTAAAATGTTTAAAACCCCTAAAACCATAAAAACCTGAAAAAACTCAAAAAACCCTAAAATTTCAAAAAAACCCATAAAAACACAAAAAAAACCTCTAAAAACCATAGTGAACCCTAAAAATTGCCTAAAAATACCTAAAAAGTAAAAACCCTAAATACATAAAAACAACACAGATAAAACATTAAAAAACATAAAGCCATAAAAACACAAAAAATTATAAAAACCCTAACACCCATAAAACCCTAACCCCCCCATATCCCTAAAAATTATAAAATATCATAAAAATATTGAAAGACCCCTAAAAGTGTAGAAAACTTAAAAACCACAAAAAACAATAATATACCTTGAAAACATAAAAAAATCCAAAAACCCATTAAAGCATAAAAAGCCTCCTAAAACTCTAAAAAAACTTCAAACCACCAAAAAGTGTTAAAAATTATAAAAAACCATTAAAACCCTAGAAAACTAAAAAACCTCATAAAAAACCAAACAATAAGGAAACCCCTAACATGCTATAATTCCATAAAAGCATAAAAACCAATAAAAATTATAAAAAGGAACAAAAAATTCTGAAAAATGAATATAAGCCTAAAAACCATGAAAACCATTAAGAAAACTGAAAAAACCTAAAAACACATCAAACCCCAAAAAACCAAAAAACCTTAAAAACAATAAAACCAATAAAAACCCATAACACTCTTAAAATCCATAAATACCCTAAAAATAACTTTAAATAGTAAAAACCCTTTAAACCCCAATGAAAATTTAAAAAATCTAAAAAACCATAAAACCCTAAACATAAATAAAAACTATAAACCCCAAAAGCCCTCAAAATAATAAAAACCTAAAAACCCTCAATATCCCTAAAATAACTAAAAATAATAAATATCCTAAAAACCCACCAAGAACCCCTAAACACGTAAAAAACTAAAAAAACCTAAAAGTGCTTAAGAAAAATATAAAACCATAAAAACACTTTAAACCCCTAAACAACCAAAAAGGTTCTAATAACACACGAAACCCATAAAAACTCATCAAACCCTCAATATACTTAAAACACCTACAAAAAACATAAAACGTATAAATAATTACTAAATATTTTAGAAACCCTAAAAACCTGAAAAATTGTAAAAACCTATGAAACACTTAAACCCCCTAAAAACCTATATAATGCTCCCAAAAAAGACCTTAAACCCCTAAAAAAGATAAATATTAAAAAACAACACACGCAAAAATCTATTTAAACCCCCAAAAAGTTAAAGACTTTAAAAATCCATAATATCCTAAAAAACACAAAAAAAACTCCAAAAATCATTAAAACTAAAAAAACCATAAAAATCCTAAAAATCCTAAAAAACCCCTAAAAACCCTAAAAACCCAAAAAAAACATATAAAATCCAAAAAAATCCCTCAAAATATAAAAACCCTAAAAACCCATCAAATCCTAAGAAAACCATAAAACCCTGAAAACTATTAAAACCTCCCAAAAACCTAAAAAATTGAAAAAACCCTAAAACACTAAAAACTCTAAAAACCCTAAAAACCCTTATAATCCCTGAAAAACTATAAAAATAATAAAAATCACTAAAACCTATAATAACCTAATAAACTTTAAAAACCCTTAAACCCCAAAATAAAACATTAAAAATATAAAAAAATCATTAAACCCCCAAAAAGCAAAAAAATGCCAAAAACAAAAAAAAACCCCTAAAATGACCATTAAAACCTAAATTTCCCCAAAAACACATAAAACCCCTAAAAAATTAAAAAAATCGAACAAATCTTTAAAATCCCTAAAACCACATTAAAAACTAAAAACTCTATAAACCCCAAAAAACATTAAAAACTCTAAAAACCCATAAAAACACTAAACAACTCAAAAAAATCAAGATACCCGAAAAGTATTTAAACCCATAAAACCCCTAAAACCCCTAAACCTCATAAAAATAAACAAAATCCCTAAAAACTTTAAAAATTATAAAAAAAGTCACTAAAAATCCCTAAAAACATAAAAAATCTTAAAAAAATTAGAATCCCCTAAGAAATCATTAAAAATATCAAAACACTTAATACCCAAAAAATGCTAAAAAAAATAAAACCATAAAATAAAATTAAAATTGACACAAACCAAGAGAAAAAAATTAAAAAGAAAAAAAATTTTAATAACCATTAAAAAACCTAAAAATGTTAAAAAACACTAAAACCCCCAAAAAACATGCCAAACCCCTAAAAACCATAAAACCCCAAAAAACAACAAAAAACATTAAATCCCTAAAAACCACCAACAATTATAAAAACCCTTTAAACCCCTAAAAATGTTAAAAAATTCTCAAAAAAACTGTTAAAACTCGAACAAACTCAGAGAAAACAATAAAAATTCAAAAAATTAGGGAAACCCAAAAATTTCTAAAAAACCCTAAAAACCCCTCAAAATTACTAAAAACCCTAAAAACAATAAAAATAATAAAAAATAAATAAAAATCAGTAAAGCGTAAAAACTTTAAAACCCTAAAACCCTATATAACCCTAAAAAATCATAAAAATATAAAAAACACTTAAAAAACTTAAAATTTTCAAAAATGCTAAAAACCCTAAAAACCCAAAAAAGAAAAAAACCCTTAAAAACCATAAAAACCCTAAACCACCAAAAAACCCAAAAACCCCTTTAAAAATAAAAAAACCCTTTTAATCCCCTAAAAAATTAAACAACTCTAAAAAAATTTAAAGCCCGTAAAAACTTAAATGAATTTGTAAAAACTAAAAAAACTAGAAATCCAAAATATGATAAAAAACAATAAAGATACTCATAATCCCTAAAAACCTTTAAAAAACTAAAAATTACAAAAAAATCAATAAAAATACGTAAAACATAAAACCCCTAAAACCATGAACAACCCTAAGAAAAACATAAAACCCTATAAAACACTCAGACCCATGAAAACCTGATGGGAACTTTTCTGTTTTTCTGGTTTTCTTTGTTTTCTGTGTCTTTTGTTTTTTTTTGGATTATTTTTTGGGTTTGGGTTTGTTAAGGGTTTTTGGTTGTGTGTTGTTTGACCCCACCCCTCCCTTGTCTGATGTATCTTCTTTTTTTTTTCTAATAATAATTGGGGGGGTCGAGAATAGCCTGGCCTCTGCATCTTCTAGGCCCCTAAAAACCCTCTAAAACTCTATAAATCCATTAATCCCCTAAAAATTTTAAATGCCCTAAGAAACCCAAAAAAAATCCTAGAAACCCAAAAAAAACATAAAAACCCTAAAAACCCAAAAGTCCTTAGCACCAGCAAAATCCCTAAAAATGAAAAAATAAAGAAAATAATAAAATACCCAAAAGTCCCAAAAAACATAAAAAGCCCTAAAAACTATGAAAACCCTAAGAAAAACATAAAAGGTCTAAAAACAGTTAAAATCATTAAGAACCCAAAAACTAATAAAAACCCCAAAACCATAAAAACCATTAAAACCCTAAAAACCTGAAAAAACATAAAAACCCATAAAAACCAACTAAAAACATTTAAACCCTAAAATATTTTAAAAACACTAATAAACATAAATATCCTAAAAAAACAAAAATCCCTAAAATCCCAAAAAACCAAAAAATACCAGAGACACCCTAAAAAACCCTAAAACCCCTCAAAATCCCTAGAAACCTTAAAAACTATAAATTCCTAAAAAAATACATAACAATACCTAAATACATAATACCCCAAAAATCCATAAAAACCGCAATAAATCCTTAAGTACTTAAAAACACCTAAACCCCCAAAACCAAATAATTTCGTGCAACCCTAAAAATATTAAAAATCATACAAACCTCAAAATCCCAAAAAATCCTAAAAACATTAAATTGCTAAGAATCCATAAACACCCAAAAAAACCTAAAAACTCATAAAACATAAAAACTCATAAAAACATTGAGGAAACCTAAGAAGACCTTAAAAAATTATATATAATTATAACCCCTAAAAACCAAAAACACTAAAACCCCGAAAAACCCTAAGAATCCCAAAAACCGTAAAACCCCCTAAAAACAAAAAAACCACTAAACCCTTAAAAACCCAAAAAACTCTTACAATCCCTAGAAACCACACAAAACTCTTAAAAAACATTATAACCCTAAAAAAATTTAAACCAAAAGAACACTTTAAAACCCTAAAAACTAAATAGAAAACCTAAAAACCCCAAAAAATATAAAATTCCATAAAGCCCTTAAAATCCAAAAAATTCAGAGAAACCGTAAAAATCCAAAAAAAGGATAAAAATCCCTAAAAACATAAAAAAAACTTAAAAACCCTATAAAACCGTAAAAACCTAAAATACTTAAAACCGTTAAAAAGCCTAAAATCACTAAATACCCAAAGCGACATAAAAACCCTAAAAATCAAGAAAACTCCAAAAATCCCTAGAAAACTAAAAAATCATTAAAAAATGTTCAAAATACCTAAAAATACATAAAAACCTTAAATACCTTAAAACAATAAAAAAGCATCAGAAAATATCAAAAACATTAAAATTCATAAAACCCCTAAAAACATAAAAATTCTAAAAACACATAAAAATTCTGAAAAGACATAAAATCTATAAAATAACCTAAAACCCAAAAAAACCTAAAAACAAAAAACCCCCAAAACATAAAAAACACAAAAAACCAATAATGATAACAAAAAAACCATTAAAACTCTAAAAATCTTTAAACGCCTAAAAACATTAAAATCAATAAAAAATCATTAAACACCTAGAAAACTAAAAAAACATAAAAATAAAAAAAAACCGTTGAAACCCTAAAAAAACTAGAATTCAAAAAATCATAAACCACTCAAAATACCTAAAAACCCAAAAAACCCTTAAAAATCCAAAACCCCCCCTAAAATCACTAAAAATGTAAAAATCCCTAAAACCCTTATACACATAAAAACCCTTAAAAAATAAAAAAAAAATTAAAACCTCCAAAAAATATAAAAAATAACAAAATCCCTAAAACACCCTAAAAACCATAAAACCCCTAAAAACTATAAATAACTATAAAAACATAAAAAATTCTAATAACCCATAAAACCCCACTAAATACTCTAAAAACCTTTGAAACCCTTGAAAATATTAAATAAGTTGAAAATATCTTATAAAATCTTAAAAATAAAAAACCCCTAAAAACTCAAAACACCATAAAATCCCTAAAAACCATAAAAAATCCAAATACCTAAAAACCCAAAAAACAAAAAAGATCATAAAAATCCCTATAAATTCCAAAAAACCTAAAAAATCATTAAAAACTAAAATACAGAAGAAAAATATAAAAACCCAAAAACACTTAAAAGCACCTATAAAACCAAAAAATGATGAAAACCGTACAACTCTTAGATATCAAAAATATAAAAAACCCTAAAAACCTGAAAAATGAGAAAAAAATCATAAGAACCCAAAGAATCCTAAAAGGGAACTTAAATTCCCAAAAAATGTAAAAAAACCCCTCTAAAATATTTGAAGACCTATAAGAAAAACCAAAAAATATGAAAACAAATAAACCCCTAAAAAGATCAAAATATGCTGAAAACTCTAAAAAACTCTAAAATAACCTATAAATACAAAAACCCCTAAAAACTATAAAACCCCCCAAAAATATTAAAAACCCATAAAACCACAAAAAAAAAATCAAAGAAAACTATAAACCGCTAAATCCCACAAAAATCCTAAAAATAATAAAACCCATAAAAATCCCTAAAAACCCAAAAACCCTAAGAACCCATAAAAATACTAAAAAACCTTAAAAATACCTTAAAGAATAAAACCCTTAAAAATGTAATAACTATAAAAAATTTTAAAACCTAAAATCACTTAAAACCCAAAAAAATAAAAAAATCACAAAAAACAAAGAAAACCCTAAAAACCCAAAAACCCCTGAAAATAACAAAACACACTAGAAACAATAAAAATCCAAAAAGACCTGAAAATATTTAAACATGTAAAACCCCTAAAATCATCAAAAACCATAAGAAAACATTAAAAAAAATTAAAATCACTACAAAAATAAAAACACTAAAACCCTTAAAGATCGTAAAAACCCTAAAACCCCCCAAAACTATAAAACCCCTAAAATTATTAAAAAACCAAAAAAATCCCCAAAAACTACTAAAACCTATAATAATATTTTAAACCCCTAAAATGTCAAAAATATCTAAGAAACCATAAAACATTGAGAAACTCAAAAAACACTTTACCCTAGAAAACTATAAAACTCTAAAAAATGCTAAAAATCCTAAAAATACGTAAAAACCATAAAAACCCATAAAAATCCAAAAAAATCCCACCAAATCACTAAAAATGTTAAAAAAACTAAAAAATCTAAATAAACCAAAGAAAATATTAAAAAACTAAAACAATTAATATCCCTAAAAAAACCCTAAAAAGACTTAAAAACTCTAAAAACACTAAACATTATAAAACCCCTTAAAACCTTAAAAAACCCTAAAAAACATAAAAACCATAAAAAAACTAAAAATAATAAAAAACCTTTAAACCCAAGAAACATTAAAAATTATAAATTACCATTTAACCACAAAAAAATCAAAAAAACTAGAAAACAAAAAAACCCGATAATAGCCCTAAAAACTCTAAACCCCTAAAAGCTACAAAAATCCATAAATATCATTAAAATCATAAAAAATCCCAAAAAATCCTAAAATGTAAATAACCCTAAAACCATGAAAACCCCTAAGAAACAATTAAAACCAAAAAACATTTAAAGACAATAAAAAATAAAAAATTCTAAAAAAAATAAAAATGCCTATAAACTCTAGGGAATGCCCTCAAAAACAGATCTAGGGACGTTCCGTGGAGGATCCTTCCTCAATGGATGGAATGCCTCACCCTGTGCCAAAGGCTGACTCTAACTGTGAATCATGCCTATCGGGAGGCGAATGCAGTTGTAGATGCTATTTCCAAACAATTCATTGCGGAGAGGTGTTCATTGTGGTCCTTCGTTGCCACACCCTCTTACTCCTCGCGCATGGATTCTGTCTTGGAGGGTGAACTGCACACCCGGTTATGTAACCCCTCCTTATCGTGTCTTGTTCTATCTCTCTTTTTGTTATAAAATTGGGGGGGGGGGGCAGGATAGCCTGGTCTCGAGC
Organism: Viscum album; assembly: GCA_963277665.1. NCBI lineage: Eukaryota > Viridiplantae > Streptophyta > Magnoliopsida > Santalales > Viscaceae > Viscum > Viscum album. The sequence goes on from OY728127.1 coordinate 1,961,993,356, forward strand.
CTTCCTTTCCCAATAAACTCTAAAACTCAATGAAATCCCTCAAATCCCTAAAATCCATAAAAACCCAAAAAATCTTAAAAATCCATAAAAATCCCTAAAAGCGTAAAAAACACTAAAAAACACTAAAAAACTAAATAAACTAAAAAAATAAAACACCTAAAAACCAATAAATGCTAAAATCCATAGAAACCAAAATATGATAAAATCTCTAAAAACCCTAAAAGGCCCTAAAAACCCTAAAATCCCCTATAAACCATAAAACCCTTAAAACATTAAAAAAATCCTTAAACCCCCAAAAAACCAAGAAACCCCCAAAAACCTAAAAAACCTTTGAACCCCTAAATCATAAAAAACTAATAAAACATTAAAATCTTAAAAAAATTAAAAAACCCATAAAAACCAAAAAAGGCACTTAAAACCACAAAACCCCTAACAATCTAAAAATTAATTAAAAACCCTTAAAATACATAAAAAATTTAAAACCCCTCACAACCTTAAAAAATCCTAAAAAAAATTAAAATCATAAAATCAATTAAAACCCCCCACAAACCTAAAAGTTCCAAAAAACATGAATACCCTAAAAAACCTAGAAACCTCTTAATACAAAAAACCCATAAAAACTATAAAATCCCATAAAACCCCTAAAACTGAAAAAAAAATCAATAAAATCTCTAAAAACCCTTTTAAACCCCCAAAATGGTTAAAAACTCATAAATACCTTAAAATCCATAAAAAACACATAAAAATCTATAAAACCCTGAAAACCCTAAATAAAACTGTAAGACACTAAGAATCCATAAAAACCAGAAAAAACCATAAAAATCATAAAAAGTTACTAAAAATTCCTAAAAACATAAAAAAAACTTTAAAACCCTGCAAAACCAAAAGAAAACATTAAAAAACTAAAACTCTTTAAACCCCTAAGAACCTAAAAATACTAAAAACCATAAAAACAATAAAAAACCTACAAAACCATAAAACCTTGAAAATCAATAAAAACACATAAAATTCTTAAAAAACCCTAAAAGGCCCTAAAATTTTAAAAACCCTGAGAAACCCTAAGAAAACATTAAAAAACTAAAAACGCTTAAAATACCTTAAAAACCTAAAACCCTAAAACCAAAACAAATCCTAATATCCCTAAAAATCCCTGAAAACCATAAAAGATAATAAAAATATTAAAATTTCCTAAAATCACCTAAAATGTAAACAATCAAAAAACCCCTGACATAACCTCATAAATCATTAAAAACCAAAAAATAATTAAAACCCATAAAAATATAAAAAATTCTAAAACCCCTAGAAGTACCAAAAATCACTAAAACCCCTAAGAACCCTAAAAACCCCAAAACCTCTAAAACCCCTAAAAAGAATAAAACCAAAAAAAAAATAAAAACCCTAAACTATACTAATGGTTCTAAAACCCCATTAAACCCCAAAAACATCAAAAAACTCTACAAACCATTGAAACATTAAAAAACTGAAAAAACCCCAAAAACCAAAAAAATCCCTCAAACCTGAAAAAACCATAAAAACCATAAAAACCATCAAAATCCATAAAAACCAGAAAAAAACCCTAAAAATACACAAACAAAATCCCAAAAAACATAAAAAATCCAAAATACCCAATAACATCCTAAGAAAAACTTAAAAACCAAAAAACTCCTAAAATCCATAAAAACCTAGAAAATGAAAAACCCCTAAAAACCTAAAAAATCATAAAAAATATCCAAATCAATGAAATTCCTAAAACCCATAAAAGTTATAAAAGTCCTAAAACTGCAAAAAAATGTAAAAAACATAAAAACAAAAAAAACCATAAGATAACCAAAAATTCCTAAAACCACTTCAAACCCCTAAAAACCTAAAAAAGGTAAAAACAAAAAAAAAGACATTAAAAACTCCAAAATCCCCTAAAAACTATAAAAACCACTAATACATTAAAAAATAGTAAAAAATCATAAGATCCATAAAACCCACTAGAACAAAAAAACCTTTTAAACGCCTAAATTGATAAAAAAACCTTAAAACCCCTAAAAACTCAAAAAATCCCCAAAACACAAAAAAACCCATGAAAACACTAAAAACGTAAAAACCAAAAAAAACTATCATAAGATCTCAAAAATTTTAAAAATGATAAAAATCCTAAAAATTGATTAAAATCCCTAAAAACATAAAAAAACCTTAAAAACCTAAAAAACCAAAATAAAATATGAGAAACCTAAAAACACCTAAACCCCCTAAAAACTGAAAAACTGTAAGAACCCTTAAAACTGATAAAAAAAACTAAAATCTCGTAAATACACTAAAACCACTAGAAAAATGTGAAGACCATTTAAAACCCTAAAAATTTTAGAAAAATATAAAAATGCTTAAAATCTCTAAAAAATTTAAAAAACACAAAAAACCACAAAAGCATAGAAACCCAAAAAACCCCTTAAAATCCCAAAAAACCCAAAGAACCCTAAAACATAATAAAACCCACTAAAAAAAAATAAAAAACCCAAAAACCCCTAAAAATAAAAAAACGATAAAAATGATAAAAACGATAAAAATCCTAAAAATCCATAGAAGCCCCACAAATCCCTAAAAACACTAAAACCCATAAAAATTCGAAAGATACATAAAAATATCAAAAAATTTAAAAACCCATTAAATCCTGAAAAATAAAAAGAAATCCTCAAAAACCTAAAAACAGGTAAAACTCGTAAAAACTTATTAAAATATTAAAAATACATTAAAAACCCTAAAACCCCTTAAACATTAAAAATCCTAAAACTAATAAAAACCCTTAAAACCAACTAATAATTATAGAAACCCTTCAAACAAAAATGAATATTAAAATTTTTTAGTAAACCATAAGAATCCTAAAAAATACAAAAAATCCCTAAAAATGTAAAAAACCTTAAAATCTCGAAAACCCACCCAAAAAAGATAAAAAAAGATAAAATCCAAAAAAAACCTAAAAACAACAATAATAAAAACCCAAAAAATCATTAGAAACCCTAAAACTCATAAATTTCCGAAAATCCCTAAAAACCCACAAAAATAAAAAAAGACTTACAATTTAAAAAACCCTAAAATGCTTGAAAACCACTAAGAAAACATTAAAAACGTTAAAACACTTAAGACCCCTAAAAACATAAAAACACTAAAAACCACAAAATCCTAAAACCCATAAAAACCTGTAAAACCCATTAAAACCCTAAAACACGTAAAACACTAAAACCCATAAAAGCCAACATAAAACTCTAAAAACCCTTTGAACACCTAGAGACATTAAAAAAAATTAAAAACCTAAAATACCCTAAAAAGACTAAAAAAATATGAAAGACCAAAAAAATTCATAAAAAAACTAAAACACATAAAAATCTCTAAAACCCTCAAAAAACCTAAACAACCATAAAATCGTAAAAAATACCAAATAATTCCAAAAAACATAAAAAGTGATAAAAACTGTTAAAAACCTGAAGAAAACCTAAAAGACCTAAAATTATCCAAATCCCTAAAAATGTAAAAACAATAAAAACAATTAAACCATAAACCCTTAATAACACTTAAAATTCCTAAACACCCTAAAAACCATAAAAAATCCAAAATAACCCTAAAAATTATTAAAAACATAAAAACCCATAAATATCCCAAATATAACCCCATGAAACTAAAAAACACTTAAACCTCCTAAAAACCTAAATATTCTTAAACCCTAAGAACCCCTAAAAATTATTAAAACTATAACCCTCCCCCCAAAAAAACCCTAAAAACCCAAAAAATCAATAAAAACTCTAAAACCACTAAAAACTTTAAAAATAATTTAAATCGTAAAAAACATTAAAAATATCTAAAAAATCTTAAAAACCCTAAAAACCACAAAAAAAACCAAATAACCCAAAAAATATCTAAAAACCATCAAAAAACCCAAAAAACCCAGAAACCCCTAATAATCCAAAAACTCTTTAAAAATCCCTAAAAATGTAAAAAATTAGAATACATAAAAAAACAATGGAAAACCATAATAAAACCACAAAACCTAAAAACACAAAAAAAACCCATAAAAATCCAAAAAATGATATTAACCCTAATAAAATTTAAAAACCCTAATATCCTGAAAACCCATAAAAACATTAAGAACTGTAAAAATATATAAAACCCTTACAACCACTAAAAAACTCTAAAAACTATTTAAACCCTTATTTTTATTAAAAATAATTAAAGAACTTAAAAATCCTATAAAACTCAATCAAACCATAAAAAAAACATAAAAACCCAAAAATTCGAAAAAAACATCAAAACCCAAAAACCAAAAAAAATCTAAAAATCCCTAAAAATATTTAAAAATATAAAAAACACTAAAAATTTGAAAACCCAATAGAAAAAAAATTAATAACCTAAAAACACATAAGACCACTAAAACATAAATAATTCTAAAAACACTAAAAACCCATAAAAACATTATAAACCCAAATAAGTCATCAAAATACATAAAAATAAAAAAAGATTTAAAATCCATAAAAGCCCAAAAAAAATACTTAAAAAATCAAAAAAACAAATCCAAAAAAAATCCAAAAATCAAAAACCCTTAAAATCCCTAAGAAGACCATAAAAACCGAAAAACAATTAATCCCATAAAAACATAAAAAAATGCTAAAAACATTAAAAAACCTAAAATAAATTAAAACCATAAAACACTAAAACACCTAAAATAATAAAAAAACCTAGAAACCCATAAATCCACAAAATCCCCTAAGAACACTAAAATCCATTTAACCCTAGAAGATCATTAAAAAAAATAAAAAATCCCTTAAAACAAAAAAAATGCTAAAAACTCTATAAAAACCATAAAACCCTGAAAACCCCATAAAAACCTCAAAAACCCCAAAAACACAAAAATCCTATGAAAGTCTTAAAATCCCTAAAAAAGTAGATGACCCTTAAACCCAGAAAAAAACCCAATGAAATCCTCAAAAAACCAAACATATAAACCACTAAAAACCCAAAAAACCCTAATAACTTCAAAAATTCTAAACAAAATAAAACCACCAAAAACCATAAAAACAATTAAAAACATAAAAATAAAAAAAATCCCCACAATAAACTACAACCATTGAAACCCCAAAACCCTAAAAAATCCTAAGAAAACCATAAAAACCTAAATACACTTAGAACACCAAAAAACCTAAAAATGATAAAAACCTAAAAATACCCTAAAACCTAAAAACTATAAAACAACGAAAAATATTAAAAACCCCGAGTGGCCCATGAAACCACTAAAAACAATTAAAAACTCTAAATACACTCTACATCAATAAAAATGTTAGAGCATTAAAAAAAATATAACCCTTAAAAACTAAAAAAACTCCTAAAAACCCAAATAACCATAAAACCCTAAAAAATCATACTAACTCTCCAAACCCTAAAACCCTAAAAACCACGAAAATACAAGAATATTACAATGAATCCATAAAAACATAAAAAACCAAAAAATCATGAAAAACACTAAGAAAGACCTAAAAACCTAAAAACAATTAAAACCCCTAAAAATCAAATCACTAAAAACACTAAAAACCCTAAACCCCTAAAAACATTAAAAACAAACAAAATCCATTGAACCCTAAAACCCTAGAAACCCCAAAACGATAAAAATCCAAAAAATGTCCTTATACACCTAAAAAATACAACAACACAAAAAACCCAACAAAATCCTTACAACAATAGAAACCCTAAAAACATCAAAAACCCAAAAAATTCCTAAATACCTTAAAAACATAAATATAATAAAAATAACCCAAAAATTACAAAAAAATATAGAAACCCCAAAAATGTTAAAAATCTCAAAAAAATAATAACCTAAAAACCAAAAAAAACCCTAAAAACCTTAAACCCCCCAAAAAATCACTAAAAACTATAAACACCCGTTAAATCCCTAAAAATTATAAAATACTCAAAAAAATATTTAAACCCCAAAAAGCATAAAAAAATAATTAAAATATAATAAAAACATAAAATCCTTGAAATAATTAAAAACCCTAAAAATCCCCAAAATCCCTAAAAAACATAAAACCCTTAAAATCCTATAAAGGCTTAGAAATACTTAAAAATGTAATAAACTCTAAACACCCTTAAAATACAAAGAAATCTATAAAAAACCTAAAATCCCTTAAAACCACTAAAAAAACTAAAACACACTAAAAATCATAAAAAATCTAAAAACTCTAAAACACCTAAAAACACTCAAAATCTGTAAAAACCCTAAAAATCCATAAAAATCATAAAAGGCCCTATAATTCCTAAAAAATGTAAAAAAAAATTAAAAAAACATTGAAAAAACATAGGAAAACTATAAGAAACTAAATTTAGTTAAAACCTAGAAAAAAATATAAAAAGTGCTAAAAATATTAAAAACCCTTAAAAGACAGTAAAACCAATAAAACCCATAAAACCAAAAATATTAATAAACATAAAATACCTAAAATCCATTAAAACTGTAAAAACCATTTAAATTCCTAAAAATATTAAAAAATCTAAAAAACATCAAAAACCCAAAAACCCATTAAATAATTATAAAAAAGTATTAATTAATCTTAAAACTTTTATAAAACATGAAAAAAGACAAAAACCCTAAAAATCTATGAACCAAAAAAATCTAAAAATCCCTAAAAACCTTCAAAATCTCAAAAACCCATAAAAATCGTAAAAATTCAAAAAATCCTTAAAAATCACCTAAAATAAAAATCCATTAAATACCTAAAAATTATAAGAATAATATGATAATATAAAAACACTTAAACCCCCAAAAAACAAAATGAAAATGGTAAAATCCCCAAAAAATCATAAAAATTCCATAAAATCTATAAACACCCATAAAAACCTTTAAAACCACTAAAAACGCAAAGAACACTTTAAACCCCTAAAAATGTAAAAAAGACTCTAAAACAACCTTAAACCAAAAATAAAACTAAAAGAACCATAAAATATAAAAAAATATAACAACCCAAAGAAACACTAAAAAAATAAAATCCCACAAAATCCATAATAACCATAAAAAATAAAAAAATCCTAAAAAATATCAAAAAATCACAAAATACATAAAAAATAGTAAATCCTTGAAAACCCCTAAGATATCCTTAAAATAATAAAAACACATAAAATCCATAAAAAACTAAAAACACTAAAAACTTGAAAAACACAAAAAACCATGAAACCCAAAATAACATAAAGACACCTAAAACTCTTAAAATCCCTAAAAATCCATGAAAACTATTAATACCACTAGAAAAACTAAAAAACATTTAAGCCCCAAAAAATTAAAAATATAAAAAAATTTAAAACCCCAAAATACTCAAAAAAAAAACATAAAACCTCACAAAAAACAAAAAAAATCCTAAAAACACTGAAAACCCTCAAATTCCTTAAATACCCTAATAATCCATAAAAATTCAAGAAATCCCGAAAAATCCATAAAATCAAAAACCCCGAAATCTCGGAAAATCCCTTTGAAAACATTGAAATCCTAAAAACACATGAAACCCCAATAAATATAAAAAACTAACAAACCTTAAAAACTCTAAAAACCCAAAAACCCATCAACATATGAAAAAAATTTAAAAACTATAAAACCGTTAAAAATCCGTAAAATTATTAAAAAACATAAAAAACCTTTAAAACATAGAAAAACCATTAGAACACATTAGAAACCTAGAAGCCCATAAACACCCTAAAACCCACTAAAAACTATAAACAACCTTTAAAACTCTAAAAATTTAAAAAATATCCATGAATCCTTAAAAACCTAGAATACTCAAAAAAGAATACTAAACCCCCAAAAAACCATAAAAACTCTAAAAAAACCTTAAATGACTCAAAATCCATAAAAACCCTGAAAACCCTAAAACCCCAAAAATCCCTATAAATACCTAAAATTTTAAAAGCTCATAAACTATTGAAATCCTCTAAAAACCCAAATATAATAAAAACATTTAAAACCACTAAATTCATTAAAACCCCTAAAAACCTTAAAAACACTAAAAACCCATAATGTCCCTTAACACAAAAAAACCTTAAAAACCATAAAACCCTATAAAATCATAAAAACCCCTAAAACAACTAAAAATTTTAAAAACCCTAAAACATTAAAAAAATCTAAAAAACTTTTAAACCCCAAAAAATCTAAAAAAAACAATAAAAAGCCAAAAAACCATAAATAACTAAACAACCCTAAAAACCATCCAAATAAATAAATATCATTAGAACACTTAAAATTTAAAAAAAAAACTAAAAATCCTTAAAATGTAAAAAACCCCAAAACCCTATGAATCCTTAATAAGATCTTAAAATCCTAAAAAATATAAACCCCCAAAACCTCAAAATTCCAAAAAAATTACAAACCCATAAAACCCTAAAAATTAATGAAATCACTAAATATCCTTAAAACCCCTAAACCCCATAAAAATACTAAAAATATCTAAAAATCCATAAAAGCATAAAATTTTCTAAAATCCATAAAAACCGTAAAAAACCTTAAAATGTAAAAACACTTAAAATCCATAAAACCCCATAAAATTTTACAATCACTATAAACCATAAAAGACGCTAAAACCCATAAAACAACTAAACACATTAAAATCCCCTAAAATCCCATAAATATAATGAAATGCTCGTAAAAACTCTAAAACCCATTTAAATCCCTAAAAACATTGAAAACACTAAAAACATTTAAAACTATACAATCTGAAAAAACCACATAAAAACAATAAAACCCTAAATCCACCAAAATCCCTAAAACCCCCCAAAATCCCTAAAACCCCTAAAAAAATAAAAACCATAAAAACCATAAAAATCCATAAAAAATACCAAAATCAGTAAAAATCCCAAAAAACCTTGAAAAAACACTAACTACCTTGAAAAAAACCTAAGAGAACATTAAAAACACAAAATCACTTAAAACCCATAAAAATTCTAAAAATGCTAAAGGTGAGACTTATGACTTTTCTGATAGTGGTTCTGTGATGCTGGCGGTGGATATGATTGGCAAGGAGGCGATGTGTGTTGAAAATAGTGGCGCGGGACGTAGGTTGCTCCTTGGATAAGTGATGTTGTTGGGAATGCTTTCGTTTTTCTTCATTTTCTGGTTGTTATGTATTTTGGATTTTTTAGGGACTTTTGGGTTTTGTGGGGGTATCTAGTGTTTTTGGGTGTGCGTTGTTTGAGACCTTCCCTCCATTTTCTACATTGTCTTTTTTTTCTAATAATTTTTTGGGGGTCATGAATAGCCTGTCCTCGCATTTTCCTTGCCCTTAAAAACCTAAAATTCTTAAACCCTTAAAAACCTAAAAAACACTAAAAACTCTATATAACCCTAAAAATAATAAAAAACCCTCAGAACCCTCAATATATCTAAATAACATAAATAACCATTAAAATACTAAAAACAGCTAAAATTCCATAAAATTGTAAAAACCCTAAGAAACCCTATGAAAGCATTAAAATGAAAAAACCTTAAACCCCTTCAAAACCTAAAACATTTTAAAACAATAAAACATTGAAAACCAAAAAAATATCCTAATATCCCTCAAAATCCCTAAAACCCCTAATAGACGATAATAATCCTAAAATCCCTATAAGTCATTAAAAACATAAAAAACCCTAAAACCCTAAAATAACCTAAGTAGACAATAAGAACCTAAAACTACTTAAAAAACGTAAAAAATGAAAAGTTCTAAAAATAATTGAAGACCATAAAACCCCTAAAAACCCTAAAAACCATAAATCCTCCAAAACACCTAAAAACATTAAAAACCCTCAAAACACCTAAAAACCCTAAAATCCAAAAAAGACTCTAAAAACCCTTTAAATCCCTTAAATGTTAAAAAAATATAAAAAACATTGAAACCTTAAAAGACTTCAAAGAACCCATAAATCCCATAAAAACCATAAAAACCCTAAAAACACTAATCACCAACAAAATTTTTAAAAACCAATAAAATTTTAAAAAATCACTAAAAGTGTAAAAAATGATCACACCTAGAAAAATACTAAGAAAAAATTAAAAACTTAAAAAAACATAAAAAATATAAAAACCGAAAAAATGAAAAAACACATAAAAACCCTAAAACCCAAAAACCATAAATATACCTAAAAAGCCTAAAACACTGAAAACCATAAAAATAATAAAAGCACTAGAATCCCTAAAAATGTAAATAGCCCTTAAAACCCTAAAAACCCATTAGAAAATCATAAAATCCTAAAAACACATAAAACCACTAAAAATCATAAATGGTTAAAAACCCTAAAAATACAAAAAAATAAAGAAAAAATCCAAAAATCCACTAACAACCCTAAACGCCCTAAAATAGTAAGAAAACAATAAAAACCCAAAAAAATACTACAAAACACTAAAAACCCTTTAGACCCCTAAAAAAAGAAAAAAACCAAAATAAGTATAAAAAAAATCAAATAACCATAAAAACTCAAAAACTCCATCAAAAACTAAAAAACAGAAAACCCCTAAAAATACTCAAAATATATAAAAACTCTAAAATGATAGAAATCCTAAAAGGCCCTAAAATCCCTAAAAATGTAAAAAACCTCAGAAACCAGAAAAACCCAAAAGAAAACCATATAAACCAAAGAAAAAATAAAACCCATAAAATTTGAAAAATTGATAAAACCCCTAAAAACCATTAAAAACCCTAATGACACTAAAAAACCTTAAAACCCTTAGAACCCCTAAAACCCTGAAAAATACTAAAAACTCAAAAACCCATTTAAACCCTTAAAAATTTAAGAAACTCTAAAAATCCATATAACACCAAAAAAACACAAAAAACAAAAAAATACACATAAAAACCCAAATAACCGAAAAACCATAAATCTCACAAAACAACCAAAATCCCCAAATATTGAAAAAAACATAAAAATCCTAAAAAATCCACAAAAATCCCTAAAAACCCTAAAAACCCCATGAAATGTTTAAATACATTAAAATGCTTAAAATCACTAAAAAACTAAAAAAACATTAAAAGCCTTAAAAACCCTAAACCCCCTATAAATCCATAACCCCCCAATCCAAAAAAAACTCTAAAAAGCAATAAAAAACCAAAAAAATCCATCAAAATCCATAAAAATGTAAAAAAAATAAAAACAAGAAAAATACAAAGAAAACCTTAAAAAACTAGAAACAATTAATACCAATAAAATCATAAAAGATATTAAAAACCGAAAAAATAAAATAAAAAAGGCCTTAAAACCCCAAACCCCTAAAACCCCTTAAAACCACTAACAACTCTATAAACCCTTCAAACGACCTAGAATATTGAAAAACTCTAAAAAACCTTAAAACATAAAAAACTAAGAAAAATTCCACAGTCCCCAAAAAACTAATAAACCCTAATATTCTAAAAACCCAGAACCTTAAAAAGACAAAATAGCCATAAAAATCCTAAAAAAACCCCTAACACATTAAAAAACCTAAAAAACCTAAAACCCCTAAGAATACCTAAAAAATCTTAAAACACTAAAAACCCCTAAAAAACTAAAAAATTCTAAAAAAACCTAAAAAACCATAAAAATCATAAAAAACTCTAAAAACCGACAAATCCAAAAAACCCCTAAAAACTAAAAAAATACAAAAAAAATTGTAAAAAAATGAAAAATCCCGCAAGACCACTAAGAAAACCATAAAAACCAGAAAACACATAAAACCCCAACAAAACCCAAAAAGTGTTAAAAACCCTAAAAATCCTAAAAACCATAAAACCCCATAAAATCTTACGAAACAGTAAATCCTATAAAACCATAAAAACTGACTAAAAACTATAAAAACCATTTAAACCACTAAAAAATTTAAAAACACTAACAAAACCTTACAACCCATAACTACTCAAAAAACCCGGAAAAGCCAAAAAACTGTAAAACCCTAAAAACCCTAAAACCCTAAAAAACCTTAACAAGTAAAAAGCCATAAAATCTTTAAAAATCCCTAAAAATTTCAAAAATGTAAAAATCCATAAAATTTAAAAAAACAAAAGAAAATCCTAAAATTCAAAAAACACTTAAAACCCATAAAAAGTGAAAAACACTAAAATCCCTAAAAAAGCCTAAATTACCAAAAACCTTAAAAATCCCCCAAAACACTAAAAATACCTAAAAATCTTAAACATCCATAAAAATCCCAAAATAACACTAAAAATCACTAAAAAATGAAAAAAAAAATTAAAAACCCAAAAGAACCCCAAAAAACTAAAAAAATACAGAAAACCCCTAAAAAGTGAAAAAAAATCTACAAACCATATAAATTATAAAAACCATAAAACCCCAAACAACATTAAAAACCCTAAAGGCTATAAAACTATAAGAACAACAAAAATTGAAAACATTTTAAATTCAATTTTTTTTTAAAAAAGTCTACAAAATATTTAAAACCCTAATAACTCAAAAGAACCCTCATAACACAAAAAACCCTAAAAAAACCTAAAAACCCTATAAAACCATAAAAATACAAAAAATCCATAAAAATACATTAAAAAGTAAAAAACCATAAAAACCATCAAAACATAAAAACCAATTAAAACATTAAAAACACTTAAAACTCCTAAAAACATATAAATTCTAAAAAAATGAAAATTCATTTAAAACTTAAAAAACCCCTAAAAATATCTAAAATCCAAAAAATCCTAAAACTAAAAAATCTCTAAAAATATAAAAAAACAAAAAAAAACAATAAAAACCAAGAAAACCCAAGAGAAACCATTAAAAAACTCAAAACAATAAAACCCATAAAAACCCTACTAAATCCTAACACCCATAATTCCCAAAACCATAAAAACCACTAAAAACAATAAAAACCATTTAAATAGGTAAAAATGATAAAAAACTGTAAAAACCTAAAACCCTAAAAAACTGAGGAAAATATAAACCCTAAAAAAACCATATAACCCCTTTAAAACCTAAAAACATTAAAAACCCATAAAATACAAAAAAAACCATAAAAATACTAAAAATCCATAAAAATGTAAAAAACCATAGAATCCATGAAAAACCATAAGAAAAATATTTGAAACCTAAAAACACTTAAAACCCCTAAAAAGGCTTAAAATACTACAAAAATAAAAGCCCCTAAAAACATTCCAAATCCCTAAAACACCCAAAAAATCATAAAAATGCTAAAACCCATTAAAACCCTAAAAAAAATAAAAACCCCAAAAACCATTTAACCTATAATTTTAGTGAAAAATCATTAATCCCTAAAAAACTCAAAAACCCAAAAACCCCCAAAAACATAAAATCCCTAAAAACACCCAAAACCCTAAAAACACTAAAAACCATAAAAATCCTAAGAAATCCTTAAAAATATAACGTACTAAAAACCCCTAAAACCCCAAAAATTTTAAAAACTGTAAAAACCTTAAAAACACTAAAACACATTAAATCCCTAAACACCTGAAAAAACAAAAAAATTCCAAAAAATTCCAAAAATAACAACTAACATAGAAATCCCAAAAAACCCTTAAAATATATTATAATACAATAAAACTAAAACACATAAAACCCCCAAAAAACCTAAAAAATTAAAAAAAATTCTAAAACCCCTAAAAACAATAAAAAACATAAAACCACTAAAAAAACATATTGACCCATATAACACTTATAAACCACTAAAAATATAAAAAACATTAAAACCATAAAAAAAAAATTAAATCACTAAAACCTGTAAAAACCCTAAAAACTCAAAAGATCCAAAAAAAACAAAAAAATCCACAAAACCCTAAAAACCATATAAATCCATAAAAGCCGCCCAAAACCCCAAAAACCTGAAAATCCATAAAAATAGGAGAAAATTCGTATGAATACCTAAGAACATTAAAAACCCTAAAAACAATAAAAAACCATATGAAAAAAAGTAAAAACCAAAAAACACTTAAACCCCCAAAAAACTCAAAATACTAAAAACTATAAAAACACCTACTTTTATGAAAACACTAAAAAGGAACCAAATCCCTAAAATCCATAAACACTATAAGAATCTAAAAAAATATCCTTAAAATCATGGATAATGTAAAAGAACCCTAACAACCAAGAGAAACCCTATGAAGGACTTAAAAACCAAAAAACACATAAAACACATAAAAAACCAAAAATAACCATAAAACCCAAAAAAACACTAAAACCCCCTAAAACCCCCCAAGATCCATAAATTACTAAAAACCAATAAAAATCCTAAAAAATCCATAAAAATCACTAAAATGTTTGAAAAACTGTAAGAAAACATTAAATACTGAAAAACACTTAAACCCATAAATGACCTAAAAATGCCAAAATCCCTAAAACCCCCTAAAAACCATAGTAACCGAAAAAAATAAAAACCCCTAAAAACCTTTATAACCCCAAAAATGCATAAATAACCTAAAAAATTAAAACCTAAAAAAACCATTTAAACCCCTAAAAATGAAATAAAAATTAAAAAATTCCTTAATAACCCTAAATTGCTTATAAAAACCCAAATAACCCACAAAACATAAAACCCTAAAAAACACTGAAACCCCAAAAAATACATAAGACCCTAAAAACCCGTAAGACCCTAAAAACCCAAAATAATACAAAATACCCTAAAAACTAAAAACATTAAAAATCCCTAAACAATAATAAGATAACCTTAAAAACCATAAAACACTTAAACACCTAAAATTACTAGAAACCCTACGATACCATAAAAACCTTTTAAAATCTAATAATAGAAAAAAAACATAGAAAGCCCAAAAAATCATTCAAAAGCCCTAAAAATGTAAAAAAATTAAAAACCCAAAAAACCAGTCAGAGGACCATAAAAATATAAGAATATTTAAAACCCATAAAAATAGAAAAAACACTAAAACACCTAAAATAATCTTAAACCCCCTAAAACTATAAGAACCCCTAATACTCATTAAAAACACTGAAACCCATAAAACCCCCCCCAAACCACTAAAAACTCAAAAACAATTTAAATCCCTAAAAACATTAAAAAACTATAGAAACCATAGAACCGTAAAAAATCATAAAAACCCCAAAAAACAAAAAACTCATAAATCCTAAAAAACCCTATAATACATAAAAATCCCAAAACACCCCAAAAAATCAAAAAAATCGTAAAATTTTCATGAAATTAATAAAAATGTAAAAAACCCTAAAAACCCTAAAACCCTATAAGGAAACCTTAAATTATTAAAAACACTTAAAAAATATATGTACCAAAAAGAACTAAAAACCCTTGAAACCCACTAAAAAAACCAAAAAAATCCAAAAACCCCAAAACCCCCAAAAAACCTAAAAACACCTAAAACCCAATAAAACCCCAGAAAAAAGAAAAGCCCTAAAAGCCCTTTTAAACCATTAAAATATGAAAAATCTAAAAAATCATAAAAAGGCCTAAAAAACCTTGAAAATCCAAAAAATCATCAAAAACTAAAAACCATAAGAAAACCCCAAACCCCTCAAACATCATAAAACCGCAAAGAAGATAAAAACCCTCAGAAATCCCAAAAAAAATCTAAAACACACAAATAAACCTGAAAAATAATAAGAAAATCTTAAAAATATAAACTCTTAAAACCCCTAAAACATAAAAAATTAAAAACCACATGACCCTAAAAACATTAAAAACACTAAAAGTCCCTAAAAACCCCAAAAAACAAAAAAATAATAAAAAACACTAAAAATACCTAAAAATATAAAAACCCAGAAAACCCTAAAAACACTAAGAAAACATAGAATCCTATAAAAATTTAAATCCCCTAGAAAACCTAAAAACTCTAAAAAACCTAAAAAGTATTTATAAAATAGAAAAACACTCAAAATCCCTAAAACCTCTAAAAACCCATAAAATCATAGAAATTACCTAATAATCCCAAAAAAAATAAGATCCCTCAATTCCCAAAAAACCCTAAGAAAGCTTTAAAAACCAAAAAAAACTTAAACCCTATAAAAACTGATAAATACTATAACCCCTAAAAACCATAAATACCCTAAATACTATAAAAACCATAAAACCCCCAATGATTTTTAACTAACACTACAAATCTATAAAACCCAAAAAAACAACATAATACTCTTACGACCATATAGAACCATAAAAATGTTTAAAATCTCTACAGAAAATTAAAACTCCTTGAAACTAAAAAAATAATAAAAACATAAAAAACCATAAAAACCAAAAATCCCTCAAAATCCCAAAAAACCATAGAAAATCATAAAAAATTATAAAAAAATATTTAAAAATTCCAAAAAATGTAAAGAAACAAAAAAATCCCAAAAAAACAAATGAATCTTAAAAAAACTAAAAACAATCAAAACCCATTAAGAAACTAAAAAAAATAAAAAAACTAAAATTCTTAAGTACCCCAAACCCCCCCAAAACCCTAAAAATTTCAAAAAACAATAAAATAATAAACAAACCCTAAAAATACAATGAACGTAACCGACCATAAAACCATGACAAACCCGTAGAAAAACTTAAAAAACTAAAAAAACATAATACAATAAAACCCTTAAAAAGATAAAACTCTAAAAGACCATAAAACCTGCTAAAAACCAAAAAAACCCCAAAAAACCATAGACACTTTACAAATGCATAAAAACCCTAAACTCACTAAAAACTCTAAAATCCCTTTTAACTACTAAAATGTTAAAAACTAAGAAAAACATTAAAACCCATAAAAAATAAAAACTCTAAAAACCCCAAAAAACCATAAATACCAAAAAACACTAAAAACCCTAAAACCCTCAAAATCTCCAAAACCCTAAAAACCATAATTATCATAAAAAACATGAAAATTATAAAAATCATGAAAATAATATAAAGACCAAAAAACCCTAAGAACACCATAAAGAATAAAACAGTAAAACCCTTAAAAAATATAAAAAGTACAAAACCCTAAATTTTTTTTAAAACCGTAAAAATCATAAAACCCATAAACCCCCCTAAAACATTAAAAAATTAAAACACCCATAAACACCCTAAATACCCACTAAATACTCTAAAAATACTTCAAACTGATACAAATGTTAAAAAATTTAGAAAATTAAAAACCCTAAACATCTAAAAACTGAAAGCCCCCCCAAAAAATATTAAATCCCAAAAACCCTAAAACCTATCGAAATCCCTAAATATAATAAAAACAATAAAAATACTAAAAACTCCCAAAAACTCCCTAAAAACAAAAAATCCCCTAAAACCCACTAAAAATATCAATAGTCTGGCCTCACAACTCTTTTGACCCTAGAGAACCTAAAAAACTTAAAACCCTAAAAACACTAAAAAACAAAAAATCCCTAAAACCCTTAAAGAAAATAAAAATTCTAAAAAAAACCTAAAATCCCTAAAAACAGAAAAACATTAAAAACCTAGAAAAACCAAAGAAAACATTAAAAACCTAAAAACAATTAACATCCCTAAAAATATAACAAAAGATAAAACCCTTAAAACTCTGAAAAACTCTAAAACCCTAAAAACCAAAAAATCCTCTAAAAACATTAAAAACACCTAAAAACCCATAAAAACACTAAAACACTAAAAATGCTAAAAACCATTAAATCCTAGAGAATGTTAAAAACTATAAAACCCTTAAAAACCTTAAAAACTGAAAAAACCCCAACAAACCCAAACAAACATAAAACCATAAAAATTGTCATGAACCCAAAAAATTCAAAAAAATACTTCAAAATCCACAAAAATCCCTTATAACAAAAAACACACTAAAAAATTGAAAACCCCTAAAAAACTTATATACCTAAAACACATAAAACACCTAAAAACCTCAAAAAATTCTAAAAATTCGAAAATCCCTAAAATACATTAAAACTAATAAACCATCAAATACCTAAAACCCCTAAAAGAAAATAAAAATAATAAAAATGATTTTAAATACCTAAAAGCATAAAAAATACCCCTAAAACTCTAAAAGACCCTAAAAACCGTAAAACACATAAAAACCATAAACCCCTAAAACCCTTTAAAAACTATAAAAAGTCATAAAAACCTAAAAACTGACTAAAAAACATAAACCTTATAAACCCCTAAAAATGTTAAAAACATTTAGAAACCTATAATCCCATTAAAAATCATGAAAACCATAAAAAACATAAAAACCCATAAAAACCCTAAAAACCCTAAAACCTTCAAAATACCTAAAAACCCCAAAACCATTAAAAATCTAAAAAAATCCCTATGATTCCCTAAAAGGAGTAAAAACCCTAAATATATTGAAAAACCCTTCGAAAACCATAAAAACCTAAATGAATTAAAACCCATAAAAACATAAATATGTTAAAAACCCCAAAAAAACCCAAACAACCCTAAAAACCCTAAAAATACCTAATAAACATAAAAAATAATGAAACTCCTAAACCATCCCTAAAAATACCTAAAAAAATAAAAAATCTCTAAATACCCTGAAAATTACTAATAAAACATTAAAAACATAAAAACCCTTAAAAACTCAAAAACATAAAAATTATAAAATCTCTAAAAGACCCTAATATCCCTACAAACCCTAAAACCTATAAACCCCAAAAAACCTTGAAAACCCCTAAAAATAGTTAAAACACCAAATACCCAATAAAATCTCTAAAAACCCTTCAAAACCCAAAAAACAATAAAAATTAATAAAAAAACAAACCCCCTAAAAAACAAAAAAAAAACATAAAACCAAAAAAATAATAATAACTCTAAATACCCTAAAAACCAAAAAAATTCATAAATAACGCAAAATATAATAAAAATCCTAAAAAAACAAAAAAATATATAAATATATAAAAAACATGAAAACACTTTAAAACCCCTAAGGAATCCTTAAAAATGAAAAATCACTTAAAACCCCTACAAAACCTAAAAAATACTAAAATCCCTAAATACCTATAAAAACCCTAAAACCATAAAATCCCTTAAATCCTTAAATACCAAAAAAAACCAATCAAAATACTAAGTGTTCGTTAGAACATTAAGAATGTTAAAAATCCCTAAAAATACATAGAAACCCTATAAAATTAAAAAAACCCAAAATACCAAAAGTCCATAACTCCTAAAAAACTAAAAACCTTCAAAATCCCTAAAAACATCATAAATCAATAAAAATACTAAAAATCTTGAAAATTCAATAAAAACATAAAAAATTAAAAAACCTATTAAAACCCCTTGAAATACCCTATTAAAACTATCTAATCCTAAAAACACATAAAACCCCTAAAAATGAAAAAAAACACTAAAAACCATAAAACCATAACAATGCCTAAAAACCCCAAAAAACCATAAAAATCCTAAAAAATCCTTAAAAATTCATAAAAACATAAAAAACCTAGAAAAACCATATGAAATCCATAAATATTAAAACAATTAATAACCCATAAAACCTTAAAAATGGAAAAAACCTTAAAAAACTCTAAAAGACCCTAAAACCACAAACCACCTAAAAACCATAAGGACACAAAACCCCAATGAAAACGATAAAAAACTAAAAAACATTAAATCACAAAAAAATACAAAAAACACTAAATTCCCTAAAACACTAAAAAGTCTCTATAAACACTAAAATCCCATAAAATCCATAAAACCCCTTAAAATCATAAAAAACCATAAACACCCATATAACACCATAAAACCCTAAAAAACTAATGAAAACTATAAAACCCATTTAGTTGAATAAAAATGTTAAGAAACTCTAAAAACCCATAAAAACCCTAAAATCATAAAAAACCCTATAAACAAAAAAACCATAAAAACCATAAAATACCTAAAACCCTACAAAATCCCTAAAAATGATTAAAATCATAAAAATCCCTAAAAATCCCTAAAATTAAAAACCTAGAATCCATAAAAAACCCTCGAGAAAAAATATTAAAAAACAAAAGAATCAAAACCCCTAAAAAACAAAAAAAGCGAAAAACTTAAAAAACACTAAAAAACATAAAAACCCTAAAACCCCCAAAATTCCTAATACCCAAAAAAACAAAAAAAAATCCTAAAAATTTCCTATAAATCCCTAAAAACATAAAAATCTCTAAAAAAAGTAATATATTAAAAAATAACATAAAATTTTAAAAACACTTAAAACTATGAAAAACCAAAAAATCCTAAAAACCTAAATCTCGAAAAGACACTAAAAACCGTTAAACCCCTAAAAATCACAAAAAATTCAAAAAACCATTTAAGTTACTAAAAAAATGAACAAACTCAAAAAAAACCTCTAAAAATTTAAAAAAATCATAAAAACCCAAAAACCCAATAAAACCATAAAATTCTTAAAAACCGTTAAAACCCCAAAATCGATAAAAACATAAAAACCCATTAAATTTATAAAAAGAATTAAAATTCCCTAAAAACATAAAAATCACTACAATAAGATAAAAAACCCTAAAAAGTTTAAAAACCCCTCACAACCCTCAAAACCCTAAAAACCCATAAAAATATTTAAAAAGACCTGAAAATCCCAAAAACTTCTAAAAATCGTATAAAAACCCCTAAATGACCCTAGAAACTCAAAAAATCAGTATAACAAAAAAACCTAAAATCGTAAAAAACCCTAAACTCCACCAAAATGTATAAAATCCATTTAAACCCCCAAATTCATTAAAAAGACTAGAACCCCATAAAACCCCAAAATAATATAAGAAACTAAAACAAAAATAACTTGAAAACACTAAAAATTCCAAAAATCCAAGTGACCCTATGAACCTTAAAAACACAAAAGGCTCAAAATCCATCAAAATACCTAAAAATCCATTAAAATACCAAAACCCCTAAATAGATTTACAAACATAACAACTATAAAAATCATGAAAAACAATAAGAAAACCTAAAATAATGAAAAACATGCAAAACCTCTTAAAACCTAGAAAATGCTAAAAACCCTCAAAACCCCTAAAGACCTTAGAACCCCAAAAAAGACATAAAAACCCAAAAAATCATCAAAAACCCATAAAACACATAAAAACATAAAATACCCTAAAATCATTGAAAACCATAAGAAAATGTAAAAACTCTTAAAACCACCAAAATCATAAAAATTCTAAAACCCAAAAAACATGTAAGAACCATAAATACACATAAAAAACTAAAAACCAATAAAAAAACATAAAAACACCAAAAACATTAAAACCCCTTCAATCAATTTTTTTTAAAAAAACATTAAAAAATATTAAAAACCCTAAAAAACTCAAAAACATGTAGAAACCCAAACAACTATAAAAAACTAATATCCCAAAAAATCATTAAAAAATATCAAAATATCTCACGACAATATAAAACAATAAAAACACTAAAATTTCCCTAAAAATTCATAAACATGTAAAAACCATAAAAACCCTGAAAAATCTTAATAAAACATTAAAAACCTAAGCATACATAAATCCTTGAAAAATAATAAGAAATGATAAAAATCCAAACCAAATCTTATAACATGAAAAACCCCTAAAACCCTAAAAACCCTAAAACCCTAAAAACCGCCCAAAACATTAAAAACAATTAAAATCCTTAAAAATCCCTAAAATACCTATAAATAAAAAATCTGAAATACTTTGGGAACCCAAAGAAAAAATTTAAAATGTAAAAACACCTAGAACCCCTAAAAACCTAAAAAAATGCTAAAAACCCAAAAAAGACGTAAACAGACCATAAAATTAATAAAAACCCAAAAAAATCCATAAAACCCCTAAAAATCAAAAATACACTAAACATGTATAAAAACACGAAATAATCACTAAAACTAATAAAAATTATTTAAACCGGAAAAATTTAAAGAACACTAAAAAAACATATACACCATAAAAACTAAAAAACCCCTTAAAAATAAAAAAATCATAAGAAGCCTAAAAAAGCCTAAAAATTATAAAAACCCTCAAAATCACTAAAAATAAGGAAAACCCTAAAATTAAAAAATATTACAAAAAATCCCTAAAAACATAATAAAACCCATAATCAATTAAAAACACTAAAAAACAATAAAAACCTAAATACACTAAATACACCTTAAATACCTAAAAAACATTAAAACCCATAAACCCAAAAAACCCAAAAAACCCATTTAATTATATAAAACTCTAAAACCCCATAAAAACCTAAAAACTTCTAATAATTATAAACACCCAACAAACCATAAAAAATGATAAAAAAACTCTAAAAACCCATAAAAACTAGAACAAACTCAAAAAAACCTAAACACACTAAAAATACCTAAAACCCCCCAAAAAGCTATCAAAGTAATAAAAAACTCCTTAAAATTCCAAAAAAAACAAAGAAACGCCCAAAAACCCTGAAAACCCCTAAGAAAAACTAAAAAAACTAAAAACACTTAAAAACACCTAAAAAACTAAAAAATTATAAAAACCATTAAAACACTAAATGGCCCTAAAAATAGAATCCCCCTTAAAAACCATAAAACCCATATCCTTAAAAAACCCTAAAATACCATAAAACTCTAAAAAATCTTCAAACCCATAAAAATTTTAAAAAACTATGAAAAAACTAAAAAAACCTCAAAATAATGAAAAACATAAAATAACAAAAAATACACACCTAAAAAAACAAAAAACCCAACAAAACCCTTAAAATCCTTAAAAACCATAAAACCCAAAAATTCTAAAAGATACCTAAAAATGTAAAAGTCTAAGAAGACCCCTTAGAATCCCATAAAAAACAAAATAAATATAAAACCCCAAAAAATCCTAAATATGTTAAAAACCAAAAAACCCCGTAAATGTCCATAAAACCCCTGAAAACATAAAACCCATTAAAAACCATAAACCCATTAAAAAAATAGAAACCCATAAAATCATAAAAAAATTAAAAATTATAAAGACCATTTAAACAAAAAAATATTAAAAAACACTAAAAATTATGTAAACCCCTAAAGAACTGAAAAACCCAAAAAACAAAAAAAAACAAAAAAAAACAAAAAAAATCCTTTAAACCCCTCACAATCCCTAAAAACCAATAAATTCCTAAAAATACTTAAAATCATAAAACCCCTAAAAACCATGAAAATTCCTAATAAAACCATCCGAAATAAGAACACTTAAACTCATAAAAACTAAAAAACTACTAAAACCCTAAAAACCAAGAAAACGCTCAAAATTCAAAAAAATCTTAAAAAACACAAAATACAAAAAATACCTAAAAACAAATAAATATGTGAAAATGATGAAAACCTTAAAAAACATAAACACCTAAAAACACTTAAATCCCATAAAAATCCTAGAAAAAATTAAAATCCTAAAATCCCAAAAGACCCTAAAAACCCTAAAAGCGAGTAAAAATCACAAAAAAATGTAAACACCAATTAAAACCCTAAAAATGTTAAAAACACTAAAAAAACATTAAACCCATAAAAACTCAAAACCATTTAAAAACCCAAAAAACCAAAAAACCCTAAAATGTTTAAAAACCAAAAAAATCCCCAACATCCCTAAAAAACCAAAGAACACATAAAAAAATTGAAAAACCTTTAAAATCCTTAAAACGTAATAAAACCCTTAAAAACATAAAAAGTATAAGAAAACCTAAAGGACCTAAAAAAACATAAAACCCCTAAAACCTCTAAAACACTCATAAACTACAAAAAACACTGAAAACCAAAAAAACATAAAAAACCTTCAAAATCACTAAAAGCCTAAAAAACCATTAAATCTAAAAATTCACTCAAAATTCAAAAAAACGAAAAATCCCTTAAAACATTGAAAAACAAAGGAAAACCTTAAAACCATAAAAACACTTAAAATGCCTAAAAAATAAAAAATGTGCTAAAAATTTTAAGAAAAGCACTAAAATCCATAAAACCCCTTAATAACAATAAGAACCTTAAAAAATCCTAAAAACACAAAAATCCAATAAAAAATATAAAAGCCACTCAAACCAGTAAAAACATTAAAAACACTAAAAAAGAAAAAAACCAAAATAAAATAAAAAAACCTAGAATCCTAAAAAACCCAAAAAATGAAACACCCCCTAGAAACCATAAAAACCCAAATACTATTAAAATCCCTAAAAACCCTAAAAACCACAAAAAATAAAAAACAACTAAAAATCCAGAAAATTTTAAATAACCCTAAAAGGCCAGAAAACCCCTTAGAAAAAATTAAGAACCAAAAAACACTTAAAAACCTTAAGAAAACATAAAAAATAATAAAAACCTAAAAAACCACAAAAACCATAAAAACCCAAAAAAGGATCAAATTACATAGAAACACTAAAATTATATAAAAATCTTAAAAACCCTTTAAAATACCTAAAAATGTAAAAAACATAGAAAACCCTGAAAACCCCTAAGAACATCATAAAACCAAAAAAACACATAAAACACCTAAAAACCTAAAAACACTAAAATCCATCAAGGAACCTAAATACCCCAAAAAACATAAAATCAAATAAAACCATAAAATATTAAAACACCAAAGAAAACATAAAACCCCCTAAAATCCACTAAAAACTCTAAATACCCTCTAATCCCCTAAAAACCTTAAAAACTCTATACCCCTAAATCACTGAAAAAATGTAAAAAACCCTTAAAATCCAAAAAAATCATAAAAACAAAAAACTCGAAAAAACCCTAAAACCATCAAAATACCTTAATACCCAAATAACCATAAAGTTCTAAAAATCCCTAATACCCTATAAAACCCAAAATACCTTGAAAACCCGTATAAAAACTGTAAAACCTAAAAATTATTATAACCCATAACAGAACCTTAAAAATTTTTAAAAACTAAAAAACCCTTAAGGACCAAAAATATCCATAAAAACTCTGAAAACACAAAAAATAATATCTGCAAAACTGAAAAATTCCATAAAAAATAAAACCATGAAAATACATAAAATCTCTTAAAATACCAAAAAACTCTACAATTCTATAAAAGTCCTAAAAAATCCCTAAAAACATAAAAAAATAAAAATAAAAATCCCTATGGAATCATAAAAAACACAATGACTCTTAAACCCCTAAAAAACCTAAAAACCCCTAAAAATTCAAAAACGCATGAACACCCTAAAACCGTCAAAATCCAAAAAACCATAAAACACATAAAAATCCTAAAAAAGTTTAAAAATCCCTAACAATTTAAAAACCTAAAAAATATGAATACCCCTATAATAATAATAAAAACCTAAAATCACATTAAATCTATAAAAACATAAGCATTGCGAAATTAAAAAAAAACCCCCAAAAACCCCGAAAAAAGCGTAAAAATCCCTAAAAACATTATAAAACTAGAAAAACCCATAAAATCGTATAAAAACAAAAAGACACTAAAATCCCTTTAAACCTAGAAAAAATTTAAGAAACCAAAAAACATTAAAACCCTTAAAAAACTGAAAAACCATAAAAAACTAGCAAAACCATAGAAATAATTAAAACACTATAAAAACCTAAAAACCCTCAAAATCCCTAAAACCCCTAAAACTTATAAAAATCATAAAAAATACCTAAAAATTTAAAAATGAAAAAACCCCTTAAAACTTTGAAAATAACTATGAAAAACATCAAAACAAAAAAAAACAAATGAAACCCTGAAAAAAACTGAAAAATATAATAACCATAAAACCGTAAAACCCATGAAAATCCCTAAAAATATGAAAACCCCTAAAAACCCATAAAAATACTAAAACCCCATAAAAAATAAAAAACCGCTAAAAATGTTAAAAAATATAAAAAACCATCAAAACCATAAAAACTAGAAAACCCCTAATAACCCAAAAGAACCGTAAAATCCCTAAAACCCCTAAAAATACCTATGAAACCTAAAAAACCATAAAAATCCTAAAAATACACTAAAAATTCCCTAAAAATACATAAAAAAGATAAAACCGTAATAAACCTGAAAAAACATAAGAAAAACACAATAATCTAAAAACATTTTAAACCACTAAAAATATTTAAAAGCACTAAAAACTCTAAGAAAGATCTAAAAACCCTAAGAACACAAAAAACCCTCAAAATCCCAGAATAACCTAATAAGAAATAGAAATCAAGAAAAATCCGTAAAAATCCCTAAAACTTAACAAAGCCCTAATAACCATAACAAATCCTAAGAAAAACATAAGAACCAAGAAAGAATTAAAACTCCTAAAAACCTAAAAATTTCTAAACACCATAAAATACCTAAAAACCATACACTCTCTAAAAAAAATAAAAACCCATAAAACCATAAAAAACCTAAAACCATAAAACCGAGTAAAATCTCTAAAAATACTTTCATCCCATAAAACCCAAAAAATATATAAAAATCAATAAAAACTGTAAAAAATAAAAAGAAATTCCTAAAACACCAAAAAACATAAAAAAATAAAAAAATTCGAAAACCATCAAAATATCTAAAAACATTCAAAAATCCATAAACCCCCAAAACCCATAAAAATCATAAAAACCCATAAAAGTACCTAAAACATAAAAAACCATGAAAACACTTAAAACCATAAGAAAACCTTGAAAACCTAAAACATATAAAACCCTGCAAATCCTAAAACTCAAAAAAAAACATAAAACCCCCTAAAAAATAAAAACCACTAATACAAAAAAACATGAAACCTATAAAACCCAGAAAAAACTAATAAAAACTATAATAAACTCTAAACCCCTAAAAAAGTTAAAACTCAAAAAACCAAAAAATTCTTAAAAATTCCATAAAAATACCTAAATGCCTCAGAATCATTAAAAACCCTAAAAACTGTAAAAATCCAAAAAAGATTCCATAAAAATGTCTAAAAATTAAAAACAATCAACACCCAGATAAACCATAAGAAAACCACAAATATTAAAATGACTAAAAAACATAAAAATGATAAAATCCTTAGGAACCTGAAAAATTCCTAAAACCCCAAAAACTATAAAAATCCTACAAAATAACTAAAATACATAGATACATATAAAACCCTAAAACCCACTATGAAAACCTTAAAAACCTAAAACCACTTAAAACCCCTAATAAAATAAAAAAAATCATAAAATCATAAAAGACCCTAAAAGCCATAAAATTACATAAAAACCCTAATATACCTAAAAACCATAAAACCGTAAAAACAATAAAAACTATAAAAACCCTTTAAACCCCTAAAAAATTAAAGAAAATTAAAAACCACAAACCCCTAAAAATTCAAAAAACCCCTAAAAACATTAAAAACAATAAAAACAATAAAACCCTAAAACCCTCAAAATCCCTAAAAACCATAAAAATCCATAAAAATAAAAAAAACTTAAAATATACAAAAAATAAAATAAAAAACACTATAAACCCTAAAAACCCAAAGGAAACCATAAAAACCTAAAAGAACATAAAACCCCTAAATAAATGCTAAAACGAAAAAGACCCTAAAATCCCTAAACACCATAAAACCCATAAAAAAATTAAAAAACCTAAAAAACCATAATAATAAAAGAACACTAAAAGCTCAAAAATCATTTACACCCCTAAAAACATTAAAAATATCTAAAAACATATAAAACCTAAAAAACAGAATAAACACAAAAATTGAAGAAAAAAATTTAAAAAACACTTAAGAACCCTAAAAACCATAAAACCCCTCCAAATCACTAAAACCCATAAAAACATAAAAATCATAAAAATATATATATATATATAACCCTAAAACATAAAAAACCCAAAATGCTTTAAAAACCATTAGAATACATGAAAATACTAAAATTTCATGATTCCCAAAAAAATCCTAAAAAATGAAAAACACCTAATAAATCCGTAAAAACCCTAAAAACGTAAAAACCATAAAAACCCTTAAAAATCCCAAACCAAAAAAAACCCCAAAAAATAATAAAAAAACCACAAAACTTTTAAAAACCCTAAAAAACCTAAAACCCCCAAAAACCACTAAAAATTATAGAAAATATTTAAACCTCTAAAATAATAAATACTCAGAAAGAAATCAAAAGCCTAAAAAAATGTCCCTAAAAACCCAAAAAAACCATAAGAACATTAAAAACCCTCAAAAACATAAAAATATTCAAATCCCTAAAAACAATAAAAAATGATAAAAATCCAAATAAAACCTTTAAAATTTCAAATAACATAAAAACACATTAAATCCCCAAAAAATGCTAAGAAAACCTTAAATTCAAAAAAAAAACACATAAAACCCATTAATTCCTAAAAAACACTAAAAACCATAAAAAATAACCCACCAAACACTAAGAAATATTAAAACCTCGAAAGACCATTAAAAAAAATTAAAAACCTATAAAATCCTAAAAACTTCTAAACCCATAAAAACAATAAAAAAACTTTAAAGAATATTAAAAACGATAAAAACGATAAAAAAGGTAAATACCTGAGAAAACCATAAGAAGCATTTAAAACCCAAATAAACACTCAAATACCAAAAAACCACAAAAACATAAAAATCCTATAGAATCCCTAAAAATCCCTAAAAATTTAGAAAAACCCCAACCCTAAAAACCCTATGAAAATTTTAAAAACCTAAAAACACTTAAAACCCTTAAAAAACCTAAAAAACATTATTAACCATAAAAATACCTAAGAAACCCAAAAAATATTAAAAATCCTTAAAATATTAAGAACCCTAAAATCCAACAAAAAAACTAACCACTAAAAACTCTCAAAACCAAATAAACACTGATAACATTAAAAAACTCTAAAAACCATAAAACACCTAAAGACTCAAAAAACACCTAAAATAAAAAAATTTATAAAAACACTAAAAATTGTAAAAACCTCCCAAAGACCCTCAAAATCACTAAAACTAAGACCATAAAAATCCAAAATTATCACTAAAAATCTGTCAAAATCCATAAAAATGGAAAACCCCCTAAAAACCTGAAAATCCCTAAAAATCCATAAACCCCAAAAAACCATAAAAACCATAAAAACCATTAAAAAAACTAAAACCGGTAAAAACCATGAAACCACTAATTTTTATAAAAACCCCTTAAACCCAAAAAATGTTAAAATACTGTAAAACCCCTAAATTTCAAACAAAAAAATCCCCAAAGAACCCAAAAAAACCATAAAACCATGAAAACCATAAAAACCCAATAAATCATTAAAAACAATAAAAAACCATAAAAATACTAATAAATACCAAAAAATGTCTAAAAAAATAAAAAAAATCTAAAAACCTTGAAAAGCCCAATGAAAACATTAAAACACTAAAAATTGTAAACCCTCTAAAAATCCAAAAAAACAATAAAACCCATAAAAATCCATTAAAAAAATAAAAAAATAAAACATGAAAAAACTGTAAAAACCCCTCATAGCCCATAACAACACTAGAAACGAATAAAAATTTTACAAATCATTTAAATAACTAAAATATTGAAACCATCTAAAAAATCCTAAATACCCCCAAAACTCAAAAAACCTTAAAAACAAAAAAAAAACCTAAACACCTAAGACCCTAAAAACAAAGAAAATCCCCAAAACCCCTAAAAACCTAAAAAACATAAAAATACTAAAAAAATCATAAAATCTAAAAAATGTTAAAAAATGTGAAAAAAAATAAAATCCCCTGAAAACCCTAAAGAATTATAAAACCCTAAAGACCCTTAAAACCCTAAAACCATAATACCCCTAAAATAATTTAGAAAACCCTAAAACATACCAAAATCCTAAAACACACTAAAAACACAAAAAACCATTAAACCCCTAAAATTTTAAAAACCACTAAAAACCTGAAAACCGGGTAAAACTAAAAAAATCACTAAAAATTCAAAAAATACAAAAAAACCCATAAAGACATTAAAATACCTAAAAAAATTAGTGGACCATAATAATGCCCTAAAATCCTTAAAAAGTTAAAAAGCATAAAAACATAAAAAACCCAACTAAAGCCATTAAAACCTTGAAAAACATAAACACCTAAAAACCTAAAAAATTATAAAAAAACCTAACACCCCAAAACCCCTAAAAATCTAGAGAAAAACTAAAAAACTATAATATATTAAAAAATCCCTAAAAATGTAGAAAAACTTAAAAATCCATAAAAACAATAATAAATGCTGAAAATATAAAAAAACCAAAATACCCAAATATCCTAAAGAGGCACTTAAATCTCTAAAAAAAATTAAACCACTAAAAAAATTTAAAAACACTAAAAAACAATTAAACCCTAAATAACTAATAAATCCCCATAAAAACCCAAACAACCATAAAACCTCTAAACCCCCGAACATGCTATAATTCCCTAAAAATATTGAAACCCAATAAAAAAAGTAAAAAATATCTAAAAATACCTAAAAATGTAAATAACTGAAAAAACATTGAAAACCATTAAGAATAACTTAAAAACCTAAAAACTATTCAAACTTATAAAAACCTAAAAAGCCTAAATACCATAAAACCCCTAAAAACCCTTAACACCCTAATACCCCATAAATACCATAAAAATAATTAAAAAGACTAAAAATCATTTAAACCCCAAAAAACATTAAAAAAATATAAACAACCATAAAACCCGAAAAATAATTAAAAATTATAAACCCCAAAACCCTAAAAACTATAAAAACACAAAGCCCCTCAAAATCTCTAAAACAACTAAAAATCATTAATATCCTAGAAATACCACTAAAAACCACTAAACACGCAAAAACCCAAAAAACCTAAAAACTATTAAGAAAAACATGAAAGCCTAAAAACACTTAAAACCAATAAAAAACCAAAAAATTCTAATAACCCAAAAAACCATTAGAAACCCCTAAATCCCTTAAATCCATAAAAATTATATAAAACAAAAAAAATATAAAAAGTAATAAAAATAATTAGAAAATTTAAAAACACTAAAACCCCAAAAAAATGTAAAAATCTACGAAACACTTAAAACCCATAAAAACAAAAAAATTCTCCCCAAAAAGTCCCAAAACCATTAAAAACAATGAAAAGTACAAAAAAACTACAAACTCAAATATCCATTTAAACCCAAAAAAAATTAAAGACTCTAAAAATCCATAAAATCCTAAAAAACAAAAAAAAATCATGGAAACTCAAAAAATCATAAAAACTCACAAAACCATAAAAACCCTAAAAATCCAAAAAAAAACCGATATAACCCATCAAAATCCCTAAAAACCTTCAAAACAAAAAAATCCAAAAAAATCCAAAAAAATATCTAAAATAAAAATACCCTTAATATCCTAACAATACATTAAAACACTAAAAATAATTAAAACCCCAAAAATACCAAAAAAATAGAAAAACCCCCAAAAAACATTAAAAACCCTATAAATCCCTAAAATCCTTAGAAACCCATAAAAATCCTAAAAATCCTTAAAAATCCATAATATCCTAAGAAATGTTAAAACCCTAACAACTTAAAAGAAAAACTTAAAAACATGAAAAAACATTAAACCCATAAAAAACCCAAAAAACACAGAAAACCCAAAAACCCATAAAAACACCAAACACCCTTAAAATCCGTAAAACATCCAAAATAGAATAAAGATCCTAAAAAATCACCAAAAATCCCTAAAACATAAAAAAAACACTAAAAACACTAAAAACCCTAAAAACTCATAATCAAACATTTAAAATCTAAATATAGTTTAAACACTTAAAACCTAATAATGATAAAAATACTAAAATCCTTAAAACGACCATTAAAAGTCTAATTTAACCTAAAACCCATAAATCCCTTAAAAATTAAAAAAATACCTATAATTCCATAAAAACGATAACACCTCTATAAACTAAAAAACCCTTCAAACCCCAAAAATGATAAAAACACTAAAAACCCTTAAGAAAACTAAAAAATGAAAAAAATCATAATGACCTAAAAAAATTTGAAACCCATAAAAACTCTAAAACCCCTAAAACAACTCAAAATCAGTAAAATCCCTCTAAACTATAAAAAATCTATAAATTCCCAAGAAATCCCTAAAAACATAAAAAATCAAAAATTCACTAGAAATCCCTAAGAAATCCTAATAAATATAAAAACAATTAGAACCCAAAAAATACAAAAATACAAAAATCATAAAAAACACTAAAAATTGTAACAAACCCTAAGAAAACTTTAAAATCCTAAGAACACATAATAGCCATAAAGACCATAAAAATGTTAAAAACCCCCCTAAAACCCTTAAAAAGACCCCAAATCTCCAAAAACAATAAAACCCCAAAAAACCACACAAAAAAAATAAAAACCCTATAAACGACTAAAAATTATAAAAGCCCTTTAATCCCTGAAAAATGTTAAAAATGTAAAAAACCACTAAAACTCTAAAAAACTCAATGAAAACTATAGAAAACCAAAAAACTAGAAAAACCCTACAGATTCTAAAAATCAAAAAACCCCTCAAAATCTCTAAAAACCCTAAAAATTATAAAAAAATCCATAAAACCCCCTAAAACATAAAAACATTAAAAAACCCAAACAAACTGTATAACACTAAGAAAACCTTAAAAATCTAAAAACACATAAAATACCTAAAATTTTAAAAAATGATAAAAACCCAAAAACCCTAAAAAAACAAAAAAACCCCTAGAAACCATAAAAGGCCAAAAACCCTGCAAAACCATAAAACCCCTAAAAACTCTTAAACGAGTTTAATCCCCTAAAATATTAAAAAAACCCTAAAAATCTTAAACCCTCTAAAAACTCAAAATTAAATCATAAAAATACAAAAAACCATACACCCAAAAAATTATAAGAAACAATAAATATCCTCATAATCCTTAAAAACCTTTTAAAACCTAAAATTCCAAAAAAATCCCTAAAAATACATAAAATGTAAAAACACCTAAAACCATGAACAACCTTAGGAAAAAAATAAAAACCTAAAAACAATTAAGATGCATAAAAAACCTAATAAAATACTAAATACTCGAAAAATCCTAAAAACAAAAAAAACAATCTAAAAAACCCTAAAAAACCCTAAAAACATTAAAAAAAAATTTAAATCACTAATAACCCATATAAATAATTGAAAATCCCAAAAATTCCAAAAAAAAACATAAAAATCCATAAAAACCCATAAAAACCTTGAAAAAAATGAACACCTTAAAAACCTCAAATGTATAAAACCACCAATGAAATAAAAAAATAACTAAAAATGCTAAAAACCCTAAAAAATCAAAAAACCCTAAATCCATAGAATCCTTAAAACCCATAAAAACCATAAAAACCACAAAAGCCCTAAAAACCCACTAAACCTATAAAAATCATTTAAACCTCTAAAAATGTTAAAAACATTAAGAAACTCATAAAAATCCTAGAGACCCAAAAATAAAATAAAAACCCTAAAAACCCAAAAATCCTTAACACCATCAAAATCCCTAAAAAACCTAGAAACCTAGAAAATACCAAATACCCTAAAAGTTCTTAAAAACTAAAAAAATCCTAAAACCCTTGAAAACCATAAGAAAACCATAAAGGTATAAAAAACATAAAATCATAAAGAACCCAAAAACTGCAAAAAAACCCAAAACCATAAAAATCATTAAAAACCCTAAAAACCTAAAAACCCATAAAAATCAAAACATTAAAAACATTTAAACCCAAAAATATGTTAAAAACACTAAAACAACATAAAAAACCTAAAAACTCAAAAACCCCTAAAATATCAAAAAACCAAAAGCCCCCCCTGAGAAACCCTAAAAAACCCTAAAACCCCTCAAAATCCTTAATAAAATAAAACCATAAATTCCAAAAAAATACCTAACAATACCTAAATACATAAATCCCTAAACAAACTTAAAAACCCTAAGAAAATCCTAATTAATTAAAAACACCAAAAACCCTTAAACCCTAGAAATTTAAAACAACCCTTAAAAATGATAAAAATTATAAAAACATCCAAATCCCAAAAAACCTAAAAATAATTAAATTCAAAAGTATCCTAAAAACCCTTAAAAAGATAAAAACTCCTAAAAACCTTGAGAAACCCTAAGAAAACTGTAAAAACCTAAAAAAAACGTATAACCCCTAAAAACCTTAGAAACAGTAAAAACCTTGAAAAACATTAAAAATCAAAAAATCAAAAAAACCATAAAACCCTCTAAAAACAAAAAGACACTAAAACCTAAAAACCCCTAAAAACCCAAAGAACCACAAAAACAGCACAAATCTCTAAAAACCCTTACACCCCTAAAAAATTTAGATTCTCAAAAAAATATTAAAAACCCTAACAACTAAATATAAATCCTAAAACCCAAAAGAAATATAAAAACCCATAATACCCTAAAAACTAAAAAAAGAAAAAAACCTTAAAAATCCTAAATCAGTGCTAAAAATACAAAAAACATTAAAAACCATAAAACCTTGAAAAACCCTAAGAAAACTGTTAAAACCTAAAATACATAAAACCTCAAAAGACTTAAAAATGATAAATACCCAAAGCGACATAAACACAATAAAAAACAAGAAAACCCCCAAAATCCCTAAAAACATTAAAAATCCAAAAAAATCCTAAAAAAGACCTCAAAACCCATAAAAATATTAAAAACCATAAAACAATTAAAAAGTATAAGAAAACCTAAAAACCCATAAAATACTTAAAATCCCTAAAAACAAAAAAATTCTAAAAAAGCATAAAACTACAAAAATAACCTTAAAACACCTAAAAAACTAAAAAGCACATAAAACTACAAAAATAACCTTAAAAAAATAAACCCATAAAATTAGAAAAATCATAAACCCCTCAAAATCCCAAAAAAACCTAAAAACACATAAAAATCCCCCCCCCCCGAAATCACTAAAAATGTAAAAATACCTAAAAACATAACACACTTAATAACACTTAAAAACACAAAAATAATTAAAACCACCCCAAAAAATGTAAAAAATATAAAAAACCCTAAAAACCATAAAAACTATAAAACCCCTAAAAACCACAAAAATTCATTAAAACATTAAAAATACTAATAACCCATAAAAATCCAATAAAAAACTGGAAACCCTTTAAACCCATGAAAATGTTAAATAACTCACAAATACCTTAATTACTTTAAAAATTAAAAAACCGCCCTAAAAACCCAAAACACCACAATAACCCTAAAAACATGAAACACCCTTAGATAATAAAAATCCCTAAAAACCAAAAAATTCCAAAAAAATATCCAAAAAGTATAGAAAAATTACAAAAAACAAAAATAACCCTAAAAACTGAAGAACATAAAAAAAAAATTAAAAACACCAAAACACTTTAAACCCCTATAAAACCTAAAAAATGCTAAAAACTGGAAAAATCCTAAGAACACAAAAAATATAAAAAACCCTAAAATCCCACCAAAATCCTAAAAACCCTAAAAATACTTAAAGGGAAATTAAACCCAAAATAAAACCATAAAATTCTAAAAACACCAAAACCCCTAAAAAGCTAAAAAAAATGCTGAAAACCCTAAAAAACTCTAAAAGACCCAATAAACCATAAACCCCCTAAAAAATATAAAAATAATCATTAAAACCCCATAAAACCCTTAAAAACTCAAAGAAAACCATAAAACCTTAAAAATACAAAAATCATAAAAACACTAAAACACGTAAAAATCCCTAAAATCCCTAAAATCCTAAAAACCCATAAAAATACTGAAAATATTAAATATACCTAAATGAATAAAACCCATAAAACCGTGAAATAAGCTTATAAACTATTAAAACAAAAAATCACTTAAAACCCCAAAAGAATATAAAAATCACAAAAACCCCAAGAAATCCCCAATAACTAGAATACCCATCAAAATACCAAAACACGCTAAAAACTCTAGAAATCCTAAAAGACCTAAAAATTTTAAAAATTTTAATAACATAAAAAAAATCATAAAACCCCATAATAAAATATTAAAAATAATTAAATGCCCTAAAATCCTAAAAAAACGAAAAGCACAAAAAGATCGTAAAAACCTTAAACCCCCACCCAAACTATAATAACCTACAAAAATATTATAAAACAAATAAAAAACCACTAAAACCCCTAAAAATATTTTAAACCCCTAAATATGTCCAAACTATCTAAGAAACCATAAAAACTGTAAAAAACTAAAAAAACACTAAAACCCTAAAACTGTCAAAACAATTAAAACTCTAAAAACTTATAAAGTGCCATAAAATACGTAAAAACCCTAAAACCCCAAAATACACCCAAAAAAATCCCCCCAAATCCCTAAAAATGATAAAAACCTATGAAACTAAAAAACCCTAAGAAAAATATTAAAAAAACTCCAAACACTTAAAATCCCCAAAAAGAAAAAAACCCTAAAACACTAAAAAACTCTGAAAACCCTAAATATAATAAAACCCTTAAAAACTATGAAACCCTATAAAAACATAAATACCATAAAAACCTAATAAAAACTTTGAAAACACATTAAACCCTAAAAACATTAAAAAAATTCCAAAAAACCATTTAACCACAAAAAAACTAGAAAAATCAGAAAACCCAAAAAACCTATAATAACCCTAAAAACCCCATACCCCTAAAAAACCACTAAATCTTTAAAAACCATTAAAATCATAAAAATAGCTAAAAATCCCTAAAACATAAAAAACCCTAAAAATCCTAAAAATCCGTAAGAAACTCTTAAAAACCATAAAACAATTAAAACCCCTAAAATCTGAGAAAATAAAAAAAACATAGAAACCCCTCTAAACCCTAAAACCACATGAAATACAGCAAAATTCCTAAAAACCCAAAGAACCACAAAAATATGCAAAAACACTAAAAATCCCTTAAAGTATAAAAATTACTAAAAACTAAAAAGAAATCCTTATAAAACCTAAAAACATAAAAATAAATAAATCCCCTAAAAACCAATAAATGCTAAAATACATAGAAACAAAAATATTCTAATATTTCTAAAAACCACGAAAGGTCCTAAAAACCCTTATATACCATAAAAACCCCCTAAAACATTAAAAAATCCTATAACCCCCATAAAAACTTGAAAAAACCAAAAAAATCTAAATACTATTTAAACCCCAAAAATGTTAAAAACACTAAAAACAAAAAAATCCTAAAAAACCTAAAAAATCAAAAAAACAAAAAAAACCATTAAAACCCATAAAATCCCTAAAATCCCTAAAAACCCTAAAAATAATACAAAATCAACAAAAATACATAAAAATTTAAAAACCCATTACTGCCTTTAAAAACCCTAACAAAAACATAAAAATACTAAAATGAAATAAAACCATTATAAAAAAAAGAAAAAACATGAAAACCCTAAAAAACCTAGAAACCCATTAATACCATAAATATGCATAAAAACCATAAAACCCCTAAAAACCCAAAAACCCACTAAAAACTCAAAAAACCCCTTTAAAATCCAAAAAGGATAAAAATTTGAAAATACCATAAAAATGATAAAAAACTAAACAAACCCTTTAAAAATCCATAAAACCCTAAAAACCCTAAAATAAAACCATAAAATCCCAATAATCCAAAAAAACCATAAAATCAAAAAAATCGTAAAAAGTTCTTAAAATACCTAAAAACATAAAAAACCCTTAAAGCCTTGAAAACCCTAAGAAAACCTTAAACAACTAATACTCTATAAACCCATACAAAACTAAAAATTGTAAAATCCGTAAAAACCATAGAAAACCTACCAACCCATAAAACCCTAAAAATCAATAAAAACTAAAAAAATTATTATAAAAACCTAATATGCCCTAAAAATTTAAAAACCATAATAAACCCTAGGAAAACATTAAAAATATAAAAACAATTAAAATCCCCCAAATACATAAAAAACCCTAAAACCCTAAAAATCCTAAAAACCATAACAAATCCTATAATCCCTAAAATCCCTAAAAGATAATAAAAATCATAAAAATCCCTAAAATCACCTAAAAATGTAAAAACCCACAAAACCCCTAACATAACCTCATAAATAATTAAAAACTGAAAAACAATTAAAACCCCTAATATAAAAATTCTAAAACCCTAAAATTCAAAAAAATCACTAAAACCACTAAGAGCCATAAATACCCATAAACCCCAAAAAAAACCCCAAAACCCCTAAATATCATAAAAACCGAAAAAACACATAAAAACCCTAAAATATACTAATGAATCTAAAAACCTTTAAATCACTAAAAAGTTAAAAATATATACAATCCATTAAAAACATAAAAACTCAAGCAACCCCTAAAAACCCAAAAAAAACTCTAAAACCCAAAAAAACCAAAAAACCGAAAAACCATCAAGATCCCTAAAAACCAAAAAACCCCATAAAAACCCTAAAAAGACACAAAAACATAAAAATCCAAAAAACCACCAAAAAAAATCATATAAATACTTTAAATTACAAAAAACTCTTAAAATACATAAAAACCTAAAAAATGAAAAAGCCCTAAAAACAATAAAAAATAATATATCAGTAATAAATCACAAAATCATGAAATCCCTAAAACCCATTAAAATCATAAAAGACGTAAAAATCCCAAAAAATGTAAAAACCTAAAAACACATAAAAACCATAAGAAAACCATAAAATCCTAAAACCACTTAAAACCCCAAAAAACCGAAAAAATGTAAAAACATAAAAAGACACTAAAAACTCTAAAATACCCTATAAACCATAAAACCACTATGAAATTAAAAAAAATAAAAACTCATAAGAACCATAAAACCCATAGAAATAAATAAAAACTCTTTACACCACTAAAATGATAAAAAATTGTTAAACCCTTAAAAAACTCCAATAAAACCCTGAACCCCAAAAAACATATAAAAGCACTAAAAACCAAAAAACCCATCAAAATCTCTTAAATTGTAAAAAATGAAAAAAAATCCTAAAAAATGGATAAAACTACCTAAAAACATAAAAAACCCTAAAACCAAGAAAAACCTAAATAAAATCTAAGAAACAAAAAAACACATAAACACCCTAAATACTGAAAAACTCTAAAAACCATTAAAACCTATAAAAACAATGAAACCCCATAATGACCCAAAAACTGCTAGAAAAATATATAAATCCAAAAAATTCCAAAAAAACTCACAAAAACACATAAAAACACAAAAAACCATGATAACATAAAAACCCAAAAAAACTCCCAAAACCCAAAAAACCAAATATTTTCATAAAAATAATAAAAAATCTAGAAAACCCTTAAAACGTAAAAAACCCTAAAAACACATAAAATCCTAAAAAATGATAAAATCTTTAAAAACCCTAAATACTCTAAAAATCCATAAAATCCCCCCAAATCCCTAAAAACCCTAAAACCCATAAAAATTAAAAAAATCCCAAAAATACCCAAATACAAAAAAACCATAAAATCTTGAAAAATCCAAAGAAAACCAAAAAAATATAGAAAAATGTAAAACCCCTAAAAACCTATAATATCTTTAAAAAGACATTAAAATTCCTAAACACTAAAACTTTTAAAACTAAAAAACCAATTAAAACCCTTAAAACCCACAAATAATAATAGAAACCCTTAATGCCACAAAGAATGTTAAAAAATACTAATAAGAAAACACCAAAAACCTAAAATCCCTATGAAACCATAAAAACAATAAAAACCCAAAAACCCAGAAATCATAAAAATCTACAAAAATCCTAAAAACACACATAAACTCTAAAAAACCTAAAAACCCTAAAAACACACATAAACACTAAAAACCCTTTGAACACATAAAAATATTTAAAACACTAAAAATCCTAAACCCCATAAAAAACTAAAACCCTTAAAAGTCCCTAAAGCCCTAAAAAACCAAAACAACTAAAACAATCCCAAATTCTAAAAAAATACATAAAAATCCTAAAAACCTAAAAACCCCTAAAAACTATTAAAAACCTGAAGAAAACCTAAAATACCCAAAACACTCTAAACCCCTAAAAACATAAAAACATTAAAAACCCTAAAACCCTAAAACCCTTAAAAACACTCTAATTCCCGAAACCCCATAAAAACAAATAAAAAACCAAAAATAACACTAAAAATAGCTAAAAACATAAAGATTCATGAAAATTCTAAATTAAACCCCAAACACTAAAAAACACTTAAACCCCCTAGAAAACTGAAAATTATAAAACCCTAAGAAACCCTAAAAATTCTAAAAACCTTAACCCCCATCCCAAAAAACCTTAAAATCCCTAAAAACAATTAAAAACCTAAAACCACTAAAAACTAAACAATATTAAATCCCAAAAATCATTAAAAATATATAAATAATATTTAAAACCCCCAAAAAGAAAAAAAACTCTAATAACAATAAAATCCCTAAAACCCAAAAAACAAAAAAACCAAAAAAACCCATAAAAATACAAAAAATAATCCATAAAAATACCAAGAAATGTAAGAAACCAAAAAAACATAGAAAATTCAAATAAAAATGTAATAACATAAATACAATTAAAATCCTTAAAACATGCAAACACTAAAAACCCGAACAAACCCCTAAAACCCTAAAAAACCCCAAGAGCCCACAAAATCCCAAAAATCCCTAAAAACCATCAAAAACCTAAAAATAACTTAACATAAATAAACACATAAAACACCATAAAAAACATGAAAAACCTTATAGAATCTATAAAAACCTAAAAAAATATAAAACACTTAAAATCCTAAAAAAAATCAATTAACGTTAATAAAATTTAAAAACACTAATATCTCGAAAACCATAAAAAACCATAAGAACCTTAAAAACCCATAAAACCCCTAAAAACCCTAAAAACCCATAAAACACTAAAAAACATAAAAATCATAAAAATCCCTAAAAATCCCAAAAAATGTAAAAAACCCTAAAAAATTAAAAACCAATAGAAAAAAAAATAAAAATTTAAAAACACATAAACCCCCTAAAAACATAAAGAATGTTAAAAACACTAAAAAACGCTAAAAAATATAAAAAATATCATAAACCCTAACAAACCCTAAAACCCACAAAATCAATAAAAACAATTAAAAACAAAAAAATCAAAAAATTCCCCCAAAAAATACAAACACAGATAACACCAAAAACCTTGACAAACCCTAAGGAATTCTTAAAAACATAAAGACACTTAGAACCCCAAAAAACCCAAAAAAATTTAAAAACACTATAATAATCTAAAAACCTAAAAACTATAAAACAAATAAAAACAATAAAAACCCATAAAGGCCAATGAAAACCCTAGATACCATTGATAACTCTAAATCCACATTAATCTAATAAAAACGATAGAAACACTAAAAGTCATAAAGAACATAAAAACTCAAAAAACCACTAAAACACAAAAAAGACCATAAAACACTAAAAAACCCTCAAAACACTAAAACCCTAAAAAATAAAAAAATAAATAAAATTATTATGAATCTATAAAATCATAAAAAATCCTAAAAATCACGAAAAACCCCAATAAAACCCTATAAATCATAAAATACCTAAACCCCTTGAAAAATCAAGACACGAAAAACCATAAAAACTCTAAAACCCTAAAAAAACAAGAACACACAAAATCCATAGAACCCTAAAACCCCTAAACCAATAAAAATCCAAAAAATTCCT
The DNA here is from genome assembly GCA_963277665.1 of Viscum album. Lineage (NCBI taxonomy): Eukaryota > Viridiplantae > Streptophyta > Magnoliopsida > Santalales > Viscaceae > Viscum > Viscum album. The sequence continues at coordinate 1,962,034,770 of OY728127.1, forward strand.
AAAACACCAAAAAACTACAAAAACACAAAAAACCAAACAAATCCCCAAAAACCATAGAAACCCTTAAAACACTGTAAACCCCCAAAATTCAAAGAAACCCTAAAAAAATATAATAAAATTGCCATAAATTGGGGGGGGAATAGCCCGACCCTCACATCCTCCTTGCCCTTAAAAAGCTAAGTAAAAGCTAATAACCTAAAAACCCAAACAGAGAATAAAAACCTTAAACCCCAAGAAAATCACTAAAAACTATAAACACCAATTAAACCCCTAAAAACTATTAAATACTCTAAAAAATATTTATACCCCGAAAAGATCAAAAAAATCATTCAAACCTAAAAAACCATAAAAACCCTAAAATACATAAAAACCGTAAAAATCCTCAAAATCCATAGAAACCCTAAAAACCGATAAAAATCCTCTAATTCCTTAAAAATCCTTAAAAATGTAGAAAAATCATAAAACCATTAAAATACTAAGAAATCTTTAAAATCCTAAAAACCCTTACACCCCCTAAAATACAAAAAACACAAGAAAAACAATAAAAACACTAAAAACTCTAAAACCGCTAAAACCCGTCAAAATATTTAAAACCCCTAAAAATGCATAAAAATCATAAAATTACCAAAAATTTCCAAAAAAAATGTAAAAAACATTAAAAAATCTAAAAAACCCTTGCAAAACAATAAAATCCAAAAATAACTTAAAAACCCCCAAAAATCATAAAAGTGCTAAAAATTGTAAAAACCCTAAAAGATTCTATGACCATCGAAACCAATAAAACCTCAAAAATATAATAAAAATAAAATCACTAAAAACTCATAAAAACTATAAAAACATTTAAATGCCTGAAAAAATTAAAAAACACTAAAAACCCTTAAAAACCCCAAAAACTAAAAAAACCATAAAAACCCAAAAAACAAAAAAAAATCCCTAAAACCCCTAAAAATACCTAAAAACCCTCAAAATCCAAAAAATACCTAAAGAACCATAAAAATATTAAAAATACCAAATAACTATTAAAACCCTTATAAAACCTGAAAATGACAAAAACCATAAAAATCTAAGAACCCCAAAAAATCTGAAAATCCATAAAAACCCTCAAAATCTCAAAAATCACTAAAAGCATAAAATTAATAAAAATCCTTAAAAATAACCTAAAACCAAAATATCCATAAAATCTCTAATAAATCATAAGAGAACTATGAAAGGTAAAAAAACCCTTTAAACCTGAAAAAACTAAATGAAAATTCTAAAACCCTAAAATACCCTAAGAAGACAAAAAATAATATAAAACCCCAAAATATATGTACAACCCTAAACACCCATAAAAACCCTAAACCACTGAAAACTCAAAGAACATTTGAAACCCCTAAAAATTTAGACAAACTCTAAAAAATGATAAAAACATAAAACAACTCAAAAAAACCATAAAAACTGAATAAAAATATATAAAATGAAAAAACACTAAAAAACTAAAAACCCACAAAATCCCTAAAAACCCTGAAAACCAAAAAAAAATTCTAAAAAATACAAAAAATTACCAAAAAAATAGTAAAACCCTAAAAAACCCTAGGATATCATAAAAAACCTAAAAACAAAAAAAAATCCATAAGAAACTAAAAACAAAAAAAACATGAAAAACTAAAAAAACCCAACAATCCAAAAATCCATAACGACCCCTAAAAATATTAAAAAACCTAAAACCCCATGACAACCATTAATACAATAAGAAACACTAAAAAAATTCAAACCCCAAAAAAACTAATAAACTCTAAAAACCATAAAAGCCCTAAAAACTCAAAAAAAAAACATTAAACCCCTAGAAAAACCATAAAATCCTAAAAATGTTGAAAACCCTAAAAATCCCTAAAAACACTAATAACACATAAAAATTCTAAAAATCCCAAAAAATCCATAAAAGAATAAAACCCTTAAATCCATGAAAATTCCTTTGGAAACTTTTATATTATAAAAACACTTGAAACCCCTATAAATATAAAAAGCACAAAACTAGTAAAAACCCTAGAAACCCAAAAACCCATCAAAATATGAAAAAACATTAAAAAACATTACAAACCATAAAAACTATAAAAAATCCCAAAATAATCCTAAAAAGCATAAAACCCATAAGAAAGCCTTAAAAACCATAAAAATAATAAAATCCATAAAAAACATAAAACTTGTAAAAACCCAAAAAACCGATAGAAGACTCTAGAATCCCTAAAAGTCTCTAAAAACCACAGACCCCTCCCCAAAAAAACCATTAAAAAACAAAAAAACCCATTAAAACCCTAAAAGCCACTAGAAACTCTAAAAATGTTTAAAACTCAAAAAAAATAATAAATATCTTCCAAAACATAAAAACCATAAAAGCTCAAAAATTGAGCCCTAAAACACAAAAAAAACCATAAAAACTATAAAAAACCATAAAAGACTCAAAATCCATAAAAATCCTAAAAACTATAAAAATACAAAGAAAATGCCTAAAAATACCTATACATTTAAAATCCCCTAAAACCCTTAAGAAAACCTTAAAATAATAAAAACACTTAAAACCACTAGAATCCTAAAAACCCCCAAAACTCCTAAAAACACTAAAACTGATAAAGACCCTAAACACCAAAAAAACCCGAAAACCTTCAACCCATATAAATGCATAAAAATCCTAAAAAACTAAAAATTGTAAAAACCATTTAAACCCTAAAACATTAAAAACTCTAAAAACCCATTAAACCCCAAAAAATCTCAAAAAATAATAAACACCCCAAAAAACCATAAAATCCTAAACAACCCGAAACCCTCAAAATACATCAAAATCATTAAAAATCATTAAAAATCCTAAAAAAGGTATAAAAATCCCTAAAAAGAAAAAATCTGTAAAAACCCTAAAAATCTTTAATAAGATCTTAAAAACCTAAAAATACTAAACAACTAAACACCTCAAAATTCCAAAAAAAATTAATAACCCATAAAAAACAAAAAAAGAATGAAATACCTCAATAACATTAAAACCCATAAAACCCATAAAAACCCATACACCCCTAAAAACACTAAAAATCACTATACCCCCATTAAAACCACAAAAGACTCCTAAAAACTCTAAAACCCATCTATATCCTTAAAAATGTTAGAAACTCTAAAAACATTAAACATGCTAAAATCTAAAAAAACACATAAAAACTACAAAAAACATTAAAAAGATTCCTAAATTACTAAAACCCCCTAGAATCCTTTAAACCCCTAAAAATAATAAAATCTATAAAAACCATTATAAAGCCATAAAAATACCAATTTTTTTAAAAAACCATAACATCCTTGAAAATTCCCGAAGAAAACCATAAAAACCTAGAATAACTTAAATCCCATAAAAACCCTAAAAAATGAAAAGAAATTATAAAAACTCTAAATAACCCAGAAAACCCTACAAACCATAAAATCACTAAAACCCTTAAAAACCTATAAACCCTAAAAAAACCTAAAACCCACTAAAAACCATTTAAAACCCCAAAATATTAAAAAACTCTTAAAAACATTAAAATCCCTAATAAACTCAAAAAACATGAAACCCTAAAAATCCCTAAAAACACTAAAAACCATAAACAAAACCATAAAAACCCTATGAATCCATAAAAAAATTAAAAAACTATAAAAATTTGAAAAGGTAATAAAAATACCTAAAAACATAAAAAATTATATAATACCTACAAAATAATAAGAAATACTTAAAAACCTAAAACACTTAAACATATAAAACATATAAACCACTAAAAACTCTAAAAACCCATAAAAATAATAAAAAACCCTAAAACCATTCAAATCCCTAAAAAACCATAAAAATAAAAAATATCCTAAGATTCCATAAAATTTTAAAAACCCTATGAAACCCTAAGAAAGAAATAAAATCCAAAAAAAAACATTAAAACCCTTCAAAAACTAAAAAATGTTAAAACCATAAAAACCCTGAAAACCGTAAAAAATCCTAAAATCCCTCAAAATGCAAAAAAACCCCAAAAGACCACAAAAATCATAACAATCCTTAAAAACATAAAAAATGATAAAAACCCTAAAATAACCTAAGTATACAATAAAACCTTAAACCACTTAAAACCAATAAAAATATAAAAATTACTATAAATCATATATGACCCTAACCCCCCCCCCCCCCAAACAATAAATCTCCTAAAACCCATAAAACCCTTAAACCTTCTAAAAACACCTAAAAACCCTAAAATCCACTAGAGCCTCTAAAAACCTTTTAAGCTTGTAAATTGTTAAAAAACTCTAAAACCCTTAAAACCTTAAAAAACATAAACCCCCCCCCCCCCTAAAACCCCATAAAAACCATAAAGACCCTAAAAACCCTAAAGACCATCAAAATTACTCAAAACAAATAAAATACTAAAAAATCCTTAAAACCATGAAAAACCATCAAAAATCATAAAATTATTAAAAAACTTCAAACCACTAAAAATCATAAAAGGATAAATACCCTAAAAACCCTAAAAATATATGAAAAATCAAAAAATCCCCTAAAAACCATAAAACCCCAAAAAATAATAATAAATGCATAAAAAACTAAAAACAAAATCCTAAAAACCAATAAGAAAACTAAAAATCATTCAGACCCCTAATATAAAAAAACTGTAAATAGTACGAAAAACATAGAAAACCCTAGAAACCCAACCCCCCCCCCCCCCACGCTAAAAAACCTAGAAAACATAAAAAACCCTACAAATCCTCAAAATCTCTAAAAAACACTAAAAATAGATAAAAATCATAAAATCCCCTAAATTCCCTAAAAATATAAAAAAATATTAAAAACTAGAAAACCCCAAAATAAAACCTTAGAAACCCAAGAAAACATAAAACCCATAAATAAAATAAAAAAATGGTAAAACCCCTAAAAAACCTTAAAAACACTAAAGACCCTAACAAACATTAAAACACTAAAAAATACTAAAAACTCTAAAACCAATTAAACCCTTAAAATCATAAGAAACACTAAACATCCATAAAACCCCAAATAAACACCAAAAACCCATAAACACCGAAAAAACCAAAAAACCTTAAATCTCAAAAAACCGTCAAAATCCATAAAACCCAAAAAAACATAGAAAGCCTAAAAAATCCATAAAAATCCCTAAAACCCAAAAAAATCCTTAAAAAACATAAAAAATCTTTAAACACTTAAAATCACTAAAAACCTAAAAAACTCTAAATGCCTTTAAAACCCTAAAAAACCTTAAAAATCCCAAACCTCCCATATCCTAAAAAACCTAATAACCAAAAATAATCCTAAAAAACTTAAAAATCCATAAAAATGTTAAAAAAAGATAAAAAACATGAAAAATCCAAAGAAAACCTAAAAAAACTAAAAAGACTTAAAACCCATGATATTATAAAAGACACTAAAAACTCAAAAAAGACCTTCAGAACCCCAAAACCCCTAAAAACTCCTAAAGACCACTAACATATCTAAAATCCCTTAAGACCACCATGAATATAAAAAAACCCTAAAAAATGATAAAACACTAAAAAAATCAAAAAACCCTAAAATACCAAAAAAAACAAATTAACCCTAAAATTTCAAAAACCCAAAAAGCCATAAAAAGCATAAAAATTCTAAAAAATTCCAAAAAACCATAAAAACCAAAGAAAATATTTAAAATATAAAAACACTAGAAATCATTGAAAACCTAAAAATGGTAAAAAAATCCTAAAAATCCCAAAAAAATATAAAAAACTCTTAAAACCCAATAAAATCCCTAAAACCCCTAAAAACCATATAAATCCTAAAAACACTAAAATTGTAAAAAAATTCTAAAATCCCATAAAAAATAAGAAAACCTTAAAAACCATTAATATCCCTACAAAACCCAAAAATTGGTAAAACCTGAAAAATCCTAAAAACCCTAAAAATCCTAAAAACATTAAAACCCTATAAAACCTTATGAAACAGTAATTTACATAAAACCCTAAAATCCCACTAAAAATTGTAAAAAACTTTTAAACCCCTAAAAACATTAAAAACCCTTATAACCCCTAAAAACTCAAGGAAACCTAAAAAAGAATAAAATCAAAAAACCCTCAAAAAACATAAAAACATATAAAGCCATATAATCCTAAAAATTCCCTAAAAATTCCTAAAAATTTTAAAAACCGTAAAATTCGAAAAAACCTATGAAAAAATTAAAAACCCAAAAACACTTCAAACCCCTAAAAAGGGAAAAACACTAAAACCCCAAAAAATCATAAAATCCATAAAAAAACAAAAAAACCCAAAAGACCCTAAAAATACCTAATACCCTAAAAACCATAAAAATCAAAAAAATAACACTAAAATTAACAAAATATTTAAATATTTAAAAACCCCAAGTGAGCCCAAAAATCCTAAAAAACACATTAAACCCCTAAAAATCTAAAAATGCTAAAAAGCCTATAAATTATAAAAACCACAAAACCCCAAACAACCTTAAAACCCTAAATACCATAAAACCTTAAAACAAAAAAAATAATTACAAACCATTTAAATCCCAAAAATGTTTAAAAATTATAAAAAAAATTAAAAAAATTAAAAACTCAAAAGAACCCTAATAACACAAAAAACTCTAAAACTATAAAAAACCTAAAAACCCATAAATATCCATAAAAATATATAGAAAAGTAAAAAAAACATAAAACCATGAAAAAAACAAATTAAAACTATAAAAACATAAAACCACTTAAAACACCTAAAAACCTATAAGTGCTAAATACCCGATAAAACCATAAAAAACAAAAACAAAACTCTCAAAATCGCTAAAATCCCAAAAAACCTTTCAAATAATAAAAAATCCATTAAAAACTCAAAATTACCCAAAAAACCTATAAAAATCCATAAAACCATAAAAACAAAAAGAACCATAAAAACTATAAAAACCATCAGAAACCCTAAAAACATTAAAAAAATTAAAATATGGGAAAATTTGTAAGAACACCTAAAAACATAAAAACACATGAAAACCATGAAAACCCATAAGAAAACAATAAAAACCTAGAAATAATTAAAAACCCTAAAAAACTCAAAATGATAAAAACCCTCAAAAACTCTGCGACTACAAAAAACACTAAAAAGGAAAAAAAATCCCTTAAAACCCTAAACACCATAAGTTTATAAAAAATGTCCTAAAAATCCCTAATAATGTAAGAAAACCCTTACAACTATGAAAAACCCTATGAAGGCCTTAAAAAGCGAAAATTACATAAAACACATAAAAAACCAAAAAAACCAAAAAAAACAAAAAAAACCCAAAAAACACTAACAAACCCCTAACCCCCACCCACAAACCATTAAAACAATCCAAAAAACCTATAAAACACAAAAAAATCAATAAAAATAATCCTAAAAATAATTAAGACCTATTTGAAAACATTAAATACCTAAAAACAATTAAAATCGATAAATCACCTAAAAATGCTAAAACCCCTAAAAACCCCTAAAACCCCTAGAAACCCTAAAAACATTATAAACCCTAAAAACCATAATAACCTAAAAAATGTACAAATTCCCAAAAAAACTCAAAACTTAAAAAACCATTTAATCCCCTAAAAATGTAATAAAAATCAAAAGACAATCCTTAGTAACCCAATATAACTCACAAAAACCTAAAAACCCAAAAAGTATAAAAACCCTAAAAAACACAAAAAACACTTAAACCCCTAAAATCATAAGACCCTAAAATCAAATAAAAATCATAAAAAACCCTAAATACATAAAACACTAAAAAACCTAAAAAAAAATTAGATACCCTTAAAATACCCTGTATATGATAAAAATCCAAAAAATACCATGAAAATATTTAAAACTATAAAAATACCTAAAAACACTAAAAACACGCAAAAATCCTAAAAAGCCCTAAAAATGTGAAAATCACTAAAACCCCTGTAAACCTATCAAAAAACCTAAAAAATGTAACAATATATAAAACCCATAAAAATAGAAAAAACACTAAAATTCCTAAAAGACTCTAATAACAACTAAAAACTATAAGAACCCCTAAAACCCATTAAAAACTCTAAAACCCATAAAACCCTAAAACCCCACTAAAAAATCTAAACACTCTTTACACCCATAAAAAAGTTAAAAAACTATAAAAAACATACAACCCTAAAAAAACTCCAAAAAAACCCTAAAACCAAAAAACACCTAATTGCTTACAAAACCCTAAAAAATATCCAAATCCCTAAAACCAATAAAAATCAAAAAAATAAAAAACTTTATTAAAAATAATTAAAATTGTAAAAACCCCTTAAAACCCTAAAACCCCATAAGGAACCATAAAAACATAAAAAACAAATAAAACCCCTAAGAACAATAATGAACAAAAAACACAAGCAACCCACTAAAAAAACAAAATCCATAAAACCATAAAAATAATAAAACCCCCTAAAAACCAAAAAAAACTAAAACATGATAAAAACCCTAAAAACAAATAAGTGGATGGAGGATTTATCTCTCGGCTGGTGCTCTCGGCGCTCTCACGTTCTTCCCCTCCTTAGGGTTTTCGGCGTGCTCCTTCGATGGAAGATCGCATCTCCCCTGGAGGCTTTGTGGTGCTGGAAGGTATTGGTGATTTCGGCCCTCTTTGGTAACCCTCGGTTGTGGCGGTTTCATTCAGGATGGTGGCGGTTCGGCCTTGCGGCCATTGTGTGGTGCGATGGGTGGCAGCTTCAAGTGAAGGGAGGAGTTTTCTGGTTCTCTGCTGCCAGATCTAGTTCTTGGCGGCCAGATTTTGGTGGGTTCTGGTTTGTTGAGGCTAGATCTGGTCTTCTATGGTGGGATCTGATGAGAGGCGAGTGTGAAGTCAAAGTGGTGGCAGTTCCCTGCCTTCTGCATTCTGAGACTGGATCGGTGGTCCTGGATTCGTGTGGAGAAAGGTCTGGGTCGTTGTTCATGTTTCTTCGGTCGTCGAGGTTTGGCGAGATGCATCTGATACTGGTCTTCGAATGGTGTTCCCTGTGCATCAGACTTGCTCAGAATTACACATTAAAGATTCAAGTGTCTGTTTGCTCTCCCCTTTTTGATGCTGATGGTGGTCTGTTCACGATGGTCTGCAATCTAGATTCCATTTTGTTTTATGGAATCTGGTGGTTCATTTTCTGTTCCTGTTGCTATGATTGTTTTGATGGTTTTGGCTTCATTGGTGTTGATTTGTTTGGGATGATTAACGGTATCGATGGGAGATGTGTCTTTTGGTGGTTGTATGGTGATGGTTGTGATGCTGGGCGTAAACGGATACAAATGGTTTGCTGTACTGGATGCTGGAATCTGTGTGGATGGTTTCTTGAATTTGGTTATGGTTGCGATAATGATTGTTGGAAGCTGAGAAGCTGGTTACTAAGTGCTGCATTGATGGGTTGTGTGGATACTCATGGATACGCACTTGGGTTATATGGGTTGGTGCTGGGGCCGGTCACTGGGGGCTATTTAGTGGTGGCTTACTTTTGGTGCTGGTTGTTGGTGTTGATGTGGGGTGATGAGGTTGAGGGAAATTGGTGGTCTCCTGGTGGTTGGTTTGGTTGTGTTTTGGTGTGAGCGCTGGTCTTTGGATGCTGGTGTTTGGTGATGGTTGATGTTCTGCTGCGAGGTGACGAAGCTAGTTTGGTTATGGCACGAAGTGGATGCTAGTTATCGTTCCTTCTTGGATGGAAGGTGTTGAAGATGTGGTTTATGGTTGCGCTCCTACTGGATGTTGTTTTCTTTTTGAGTTTGGATGCTGGTCGTTGGTTAGCTGTGAGCTGCTGGATGCTGGTTGATGCTGGATAATGGTGGTGGCTACTTTGTTTTGTGTGCTTTCTTTTTCTGTACTTGATTTTTCTTTTTTTGGGGTCTTTTGTCTTGGGTCGTTAAGGGTTTTTGGTTGTGGGTCGTTTGACCCCTCTCCACCCTTGTCTGTTGTGTCTCTTTTTTCTTTCTAATAAATTTGGGGGGGGGGGGCGAGAATAGCCCAAACCTCACATATTCCTTGCCCTAAAAACAAATAAAAACACTAAAAACCCTGTAAACCCATAAAAACCAAAAAAATCCATACTATCCCATTATAAGTAAAAAAACCCTAAATCCCTTTAAAACACCATATGAAAACATTAAATACCTATAAAAACATAAAGACCCTAAAAACACACAAAAAATCCAAAAAAACCCTTAAATCCTTACAAGTCCTAAAAGAACAGAAAAATATTAAAAAAACTAATAAAATCCCTAAAAACATAACAACCCCTAAAAACCCTGGAAACCCTTACAAAAACCTTAAAAACTAAATAATAATTAAAACCCCTAAAACCATTAATCTTCTAGAAACCCTAAAATATATAAAAGGCCCAAAAAATATGAACACTCTACAAACCCTAAAAACACTAACAACTAAATAAAAATGATAAAAAATGGCTAAAACCTCCAAAAACCCCTTTAAACCCAAGAAAATGTTACAAAATTCTAAAAACCCTAAAAAATCATAAAAACCAAAAAAAAACCACTAGTACCCTAAACAGCCTTAAACAACCTTAAAATGCATAAAAAGGTCGACAAATGTAAAGAACCCCAAAAAACCTAAGAAAACCTAACAAAACATTAAAACCTTAAAATAGTTAAACCTCCTAAACATAAAAAAATGATAAAATGCATTATAAACCTTAAAAGACACTAAAACCCATAAGAACCTTTTAAACCCCAAAAACCAACAAAACGCATAAAATCATATTAAAAACTCTAAAAAACACTTTAGAACTCCTAAAATGTACAAAAACTCAAAAAACCAATAAATACCCAAAAGAACTCCAAAAACCCAAAAAACCCTAAAAAACCATGGAACCATCAAAATACATAGAACCCTAAAAAATAAAAAATATCCAAAAAATCCATAAATGTTTTTTAAAAGGTAAAAATACTATAAACAATGGAAAACCCTCATAAAACTTTAAAAAACTAAAAAATACTTCAAAACCCTAAAAAAACATAAAAATTCCTAGAAACCCTAAAAACTCAAAAAACCCTAAAATTCTTAAAAAAATATAAAAACCACTAAAAACATTAAAACACATGAAACCCCTAAAAGGCTTTTAAAAACACTAAAAACCCTTAAAAACCCCTAAAAATTCAAACAACAATAAAAAACCTTAGAAACCCTAAAAACACTCAAAAAACCCGAAATCGCTCAAATCCTTAATAACCAAATATAATAATAAAAAACCAAAAAAATACTAAAAACTTCCAAAAAATCCCTAAAAACATCAAATAACTCTAAAAACCCTAAAAACCATAAGAAAACCATAAAAACCCAAAAAAACATAAACGCACTAAAAACCTAATATGGTAAAAAAACATAAAACCCCAAAAAACCTTAAAAACCCCTAAAACCCCTGAAAACCAAAAAAAATACTTAAAATCTCTAAAAATACCAAACAAATTTAAAAACCCTGAAAACCTAAAAACCCCTAGTAAACACCTAGAAAACCAAAAACAATTCAAACCCCTTAAATCCTAAAAAAGTCTAAAAACCAATAAATTCACAATAAAAGAACTTAAAACACCTACAACCCTTTAAAAACCATAAAACCCCTAAAAACATTTTGAACTCATAAAACCCCATAAAAATTATACAAACACCAAAAACCTTTGAAACCCATTTAAAACCCTAAATTGTTAAATCACCCTAAAAATCCACTTAAAAACTAAATGAAAACCATTAAAACCCAAAATTTCCATAAAAATAATAAAAAACCCAAAAAACATAAAAATCCCTCAAAAAAGCTAAACACCCAAAAAACTATAAAAATCTATAAAAATCCCATTAAATCCCCAAAAATGTAAAAATCACTCAACAACCTGAAAACCCCTAAGAAACCCATTGGAATATAAATTTTTTTTAGAAAACTAAAAACTAAAAAATAAAAAAATAAAAACACTAAAAGAACAAAAAACCATAAAAACCAATATAATCCCTATAAACCTAAAAACCCCATAAAAATCATAAAAACACTAAATACCTAAAAGCTCGAATGATCTTAAAAACAATAAAAACCCCTAAGAAATACAAAAAACATAAAAACAATTAAAAAACCAAAAATATAAAAAATTATACATACCCTAACACCTGGAAGACCATAAAACCCTAAAAAACATAAAAACACTAAAAAAATAAAAACCCTAAAACCACTGAAATAAAAATCCATTTAAACACCTAAAAAGTTTAAAGACAAAACTACCATAAAAATACTCCAAAACTAAAAATAATATCATAAAAATTCTAAAGACCATAAAACCCTAAAACCCCCAAAAATCTTTAAAAACCTAAAAATCACTAAAAATCCAAAAAAAATTAAAAACCCTAAAAATCCCTAATAAAAAATTAAAAAAATTAAAACCACTTAAAACCCTAATAGAACTAAAAAGGTATAAAACCCAAAAAACTATAAAAACCCTCAGAATCTCTAAAACCCTAAAAACCCTAAAAACCAAAAAAAACCTAAAATCATTAAAAAATACCTAAAAATATATAAAAATGTAAAAAAAACCTAAACCCTAAAAAACTGTTAAGAAAAATTAAAAATCTAAAACACTTAAATCCCCAAAAAAACAAAAATACCACTAAAACCTTGAAAACCCAAATAAACCCTCAAAACTATAAAAACCTATAAATACATTAAAAAACCTAAAAACATATATAAACCCTAAACCTCACTAAATACTCTAAAACCCCACTAAACCCTTAATTATTTTTATAAAATCAAAAAAATCCAAATACCATAAAAACTCAAGAAAACTAAAAAAAACTAAAACCCCCAAAATAACATAAATACCTAAAAAATTATACGAAGCCATATGAAAGCATAAAAATTATAAAAACCCATAATAGTTCCTAAAAAACCTAAAACCCACTTAGAAGACTTTAAAAATATTATTACACTTAAACCCCTGAAATTATAAAAACCTCAAAAACCCTAAACACCCTAAAAACTCTAAAAACCCATAAGAAAACATTAAAACCCTTATTACACTTAAACCACTAAAATATAATAACCCTAATAACCCTAAACACCATGAAAAGCACTAAAAACCTTTGCTGGTGAATGCTGGCGATCCGTCCATGGACTTGAAAAGGGATTTGGTCCTTCATGGTGTTCCCTATGCTGAGGAGTTTTTTGTGTAGTTGCATGAGATGATGTGGGTTGAACGGGAAAGGTTCTCCCTTGAGGGTGAAGCTGAGAGGCTTGGGGAGAGGTTTGCTGAGGCTGATCGCCGGATAAACGCTGCTATGGTCAGGTCAAAGGAGGAAAGAACCAGAGGAGGTTATGAAACTCCGGGTTCAGAATGTAAGAAGGGGAGGGAACCACTGGCTGTCAATGATGGTGTCAATTGTGTGAAGTCAGGTGCTGAAGCTGGATCCACTTCCACCCCTCTGAGGAAAAGGAAGAGGAGGGATTACTCTTCCCTCCCACATCCCATGGAAATTAGGTCCTCCTCACGAGCTGTCAGACTTAATCTAAAGGTGAATAAGCGAGAGCGGCTCTCAATTTCCGCTGAGCAAGAGAAGGCTAGGATGAAGCTGCTATCCAGACTTGGCATGCAAGAGGATTTTGAGTCTGGATGGGACTCAACGGACATGGGTGCTGAGTCATATTTCATTTTTGCTGATGTGGGCGACGAATTTGGTGTGGGCATGGGGTATTGTGGTGCGGAGCTGGATGATTTTGGTGGTGATGTTGACCGATCCCCCGTTATGGGATTTTCTTTTTGGACTCTTTTTCTTTGTTGTTCTTGCTTTTTGTTTTTTCTTCCTTTCTTTTTGTGGCCTTCGGGATGAGGTCATAAGGGATTTTGGGTGTGGATCGATGAATCCCCCCCCCCTCCCTTGTCTGCAGTGTCTTTGTGTCTTTTCTTTTAATAAAATTTGTGGGGTGATAAGAATAGCTTGGACCCTAGCCTTCCTTTCCCTAAAAACCCTAAAAACCCTAAAAACCATAAATATAAAAAAAACCCTAAAAACTATAAAACGTAACTCCCTAAAAACACTAAAAACCCCTTGAAACCCTTAAAAACCTTAACAAACTTAAAACCTCTTAAAATTATAAAAATATTAAAAACACCAAAAATACATTAAAACCCAAAAAACTCATTAATCACATAAAACCCTAAATTACATAAAAATACTAAAAACCATCAAACCCTAAAGACCCACAATATACTATAAAACCCTTTTAGAAAATAGAAATTTTCAAAAACTCTCAAAATACCTTAAAAACTCTAAAATTTTATAAATAACCTAAAAACCCCAAAAACCATAAAAAACCTAAAAACCCTAAAACCACTCAAAATCCTTAAAAACCCTAAAAACCAATAAAAACCAAAAAAAATCCCTACAAATCCCAAAAACATAAAAGACCCAAAAAAACCTTTAAAACCCCAAATAAAACATTAAAATATTAAAAAAACTTAAAACTGCTAAAAACCCGACATTTCTAAAAACTGTAAAACCGTCAATATCCCCAAAATCCCAAAAAACAATAAAATTCCAAAAAAAGACTTAAAAATACTTAATACATAATAAAACAGAAAACCCTAAAAAACATAAGAAAATATTAAAACATACAAAAACATAAAAAAATGCTAAAAACACTAAAAAGTCTCTAAAACCCTAAAACATTTTAATAAATAAAGCACCAAAAACCATAAACACCCAAAGCGCGCATAAAACCCTAAACACCAATAACAACTCTAAAAACTATTTAAGACCTTATAAATGATAAAAATTCTCTATAAACTTTTAATACTCTAGATAACAACAAAACACTAAAAACCCAAAAATCATAAAAACTATAAAAAACCATCAAAATACATAAAAACCATAATAATCATAAAAATCCCCAAAAATACCTAAAAAAATAAACCACCCTAAAAACCCTGAAAAACTATAAGAAGGCATTTCAAATTTAAAAACAATTAAAAACCTTAAATCCCTAAAAACACTAAAACCCTAAAAAACCTAAGACCCATAAAAAGTCATTTATATTCCTAAAAATACTAAAAAACCCAAAAAACATAATATATATATATATAAAATAAAATGTAGAAGAACAAAAAATACCATGGAAATTTTAAGAATACCTTAAAAACTTAAAAACACTTAAAATCTCAAAAAACCAAAAAAATTGCAAAAAATGCTTAATGGCCATGGAAACCAAAGAAAACCTTCAAAAAATTAAATAACCCAAAAAACCTTTTTTACTAATGAAACCCCTCAAGACCCACTATAACTCTAAAATCTATTTAAAACAATAAAAACGTTAAGAAACTCTAAAAATCCTTAAAACCCAAAAACTCAAAAAACCCTAAAACCCCCAAAAACAAATAAATACCCTAAAAATAATTAAAACCATAGACCCTAAAAAATATCTAAAAACACTAAAAAACCAAAAAAACTAAATATCCCTAAATATCCCTAAAAAAATAAAAATCATTAACCCTAAAAACCCCAAATAAAATATTAAAAACCAAAATAAAATATAAAACCCATAAAAATCCAAAAAACCCAAAAAACCCTAAAAATATCTAAAAATGCATAAAACCCTAAAAATATCTAAAAATTAAAAATAACAAAGAAAAACCTACAAACCCTAAAAATACCTAATTATAATATAAAAACAAAAAAAAATTAAAACCTATAAAACATCTAAAATAGGATAAAAATCTGAAAAATCACAAAAAAAATATCTGAAAACCCTAAATAACATGAAAACCCTAAAAACAGATAAAAAATTTATAAACCCTATATCCCCATAAAAACATTAAAAACCACTAAAAACCATAAAAACTTATTAAACCAATAAAAAACTGTAAAAATCAAAACAAATAAAAATGGTAAAAACTATGAAACCCCATAAGAAAACTATATAAACCTCAAAACACATAAAACGCGTAAAAATAAAAAAATGTCAAAAACCCAAAAAAAACTAAAAAACAAAAAACCCCTAAAAACCCATAAAACTCCAAAAACCAACTAAAACCTATAAAAACCCTTTTAACCCATAAAAATGTTAATAAAATCTAAAAAACTTTAATAAAACAAAAAAACATATAAAAGTATTAAACCGTAAAGAACCAAAAAACTATAAAAACAACTAAAAACCCTAAAAACCATACAAATCCTTAAAAAAAACCCTAAAATTCCCAAAAAAATTGAAGAACCTCAAAAACCAACAATACCCCTATAAAAAAATTAAAACATAAAACCACTTAAACCCCCTAAAAACTAAAAAATTCAAAAAAACCTAAAAACACTCAAAAGACCCAAAAAATCCCAAAAAACCATAAACACCATTAAAACCTTAAAAACCATAAACCCCATAAAACCATAAAAACCAACTAAAAAAAACTAAAAACCCCTTAAAACCCTAATTTTTTTAGAGAAATATAAAAAATATTAAAACCCCTAAAAACTAAAAAAACCCCTAAAACCCCCCAAAAATCATTTTTTTAAAGGTTGGGGCGATGCCTCAATTTATTATTTAAAGAAAAGTCCTCTTTAATACTGGGTAGAGGGAGAACCATTACATAACCTGAAAGCCAAAGGCCATGTGGCCTAAACAAAAGGCTTGAAAGACCATAATTTGGCCCAAAGGACCCCTCGGTGAACAGTACTCGCAACGCTACAGTACCGATGCCGCCCCGAAAATCATGAAAACACAAAAAATCCTCTAAATTTTTAAAACCCCAAAAATATAATAAAATTCCTAAAAAATAGTAAAAACCCTAAAAAAATAAAAAAATAAAAAATGATAAAAATACCAGAAACCCCTAACAAAATATCAAAAACCAAAAAACACTTAAAACCCCTAAAAACCTAAAAAATGATAAAAACCCTCAAAACCCATACACCCCCTCAAAATCCCTCAAAACTCTAAAAACCCTAAAACCATAAAATTCCTTAAAAATCCAAAAAGTCTCTAAAATTGTTAAAACCCTTGAAAATACATAACAAAACCTCCAAAACCCTAACAAAACATAAAACCATGTAAAAACCTAAAAATGTTGGAAACTGCTAAAAATCAAATACAACCATAAAACATATAAAAACATTATAAACCCTAAAAACCTTATAACCCCTAAAAAATACAAAATTATAAAAAAAAATAGACCTCTATAAACATTAATAAACTCGAAAAAAACATAAACCCTAAAAAAACTCAAAAAACCTATAAAACCCAATAAAACATATAACCATAAAAGCCCATAAAAACTTCATAATTCCTAAAAGCCATAAAACCATAAAAATATTAATAAATCCCAAAAAAACACAAAAAAATTAAAGACCCAAAAAACCAATAAAAACCAAAGAACACCATAAAAACATAAAACACTTAAAACTACTAAAAACCTTAATGACGCTTAAAATACAAAAAACCCTAAAAACCCTAAAACCCCTAAAACCCTAAAAACCCTAACCCCCCCAAATCCTTAAGAACCTTAAAAACCACAAAAATCCTAAAAAATCCTTAAAAAATCTGTGAAAACATAAAAAACCATGAAACACCAAAACCCCTAAAAACGTTAAAAAACTAAAAACACATAAAATTACTAAAATACTAGGAAACTCTAAAATACTAAAAATAATAAATGTCCCTAAAAACTTGGAAACTCTATAAAAACCATAAAACCCATAAAACCATAAGAACGTAAAAAAATAAAAAACCCATAAAAACCTATACAAATCCTAAAAACCAATAAAAACTCTGAAAACCATTAAAATCCATAATAACATTAAAAATTCAAAAAAATAAAAAACTATAAAAACATAAAATAACTCCCTAAAGACAAAAAATATGAAAACCATAAAACCCCCCAAAATCCCTGACAACCCTAAAAAACTAAAAACACTAAAAATCCTAAAAGATCCTTAAAAATCCCTTCAAATTTAAAATATATTAAAAATCCAAAATCCCATAATAAAACCCTACAAACCTAAAAAAACAAAACCCATAAAAATGGTAAAACCCCAAAAATCCAAAAAAAATTCCCGAAAACCCGAAAACCCATCAAAATCCAAAAAAACCCTAAAAATCATAAAATTCCTGAAAAATAATAGAAAATCCCTAAAAACATAAAAAACACTGAAAACCCAAAAAACCTAAGAAAACCTTAAAAACACTATAAATACTAAAAACCCCTAAAAATATAAAAAACGTTAAAAATGTTAATACACCTAAAAACACATTAAATACCCAAAAAACTATAGAATCCCCTAAAACCATAAAACCTCATAAATCCCTAAAAACCATTAAAATAATAAAAACCCGAAAATCCCTAAAAATCCCTAAAAGCGTAAAAAACCCAAAAAACTCTGAAAAACCTTATGAAATCCTTAAAAACTTCAAAACACATTAAACACAAAAAACCATAAAAGAAGCTAAAAATCATAAAACAACTAATGACTTAAAAAACTCTATAACTCTTAAAATCAATAAAAACCTTAAAAACCCATTAAACCCCTAAAACCCTTAAAAATGTAAAAAACATAAAACCCAAAAAATATCTAATAACCATAAAATAAAAAAATGGTAAACCACCCAAAACCCAAAAAATGTAATTTTTTTAAAAAAACCCTTAGAAGTAACAAAACCCCCTAAAAATAAAACTACCCAAAAATAATAAAATCCTATAAAAATCCTAAAAATGAACACAACTCTAAAATCCCTTTATGACCATAAAAATAATAAAAAATATAGAAAACCATAAAACACCTAAAAAGATAAAAAAATACCTAAAATCCATAAAAAAGAACCAAAACCCCATAAAACACCATGAAAATCCTAAAAAATGCTATAAAATCACAAAAACATAAAAATCCCTAAAAACCCTAAAAACCCTAAGAAAACCGAAAAACCCTAAAATCGATCAAAACCCCTAGGAAACCTAAAAACCCTAACAACCCTTAAAACCCCTAAAATCCTCAGAATTCGTAAAAATACTAAAAAATAAAATATATCAAATAAAAGACATAAAAATAAGAAAAAATCTAAAAAATATTTAAAACCCCTAAAACTACAAAAAATATTAATAACATAAGAACATTTAAATCCCCTAAAACCCTAAAAAATGTTAAAAAACCTAAAACTCAAAAAATACCTAAAAACATACAAACCATAAAAACCCCTAAAACCCATAAAACCCCTAAAACCCTCACTAAAAACTCTATAAACCCTTTAAATCTATAAAAATGTTAAAAAACACTAAAAAATAATAAAAATAAAAAAACTAATAAAATCCAAAAACACTAAAAACCAAAAATACTATAAAACCCAAATAATTCCTTAAAAACCTAAAAATTTATAAAACCCTAAATACCTTAAAACCCCTAAAAATCCTAAAACCCATCAATATTCTTAAAAACTCTAAAACCCATAAATATCCTAAAAAATCACTAAAAATACCTATAAACATAAAAAACACTAATACTCTCAAAACTCCAAAGAAAACCGGGTAAAAATAAATCATTTTAAACTACTAAAAACCCTAAACCCACATAGAATAATAAAACCCTTAAAACCCATAAAACACCAAAGAACCTTAAATCCCCTAAAACCCTATAAAAATCCTAAAAACCCACTATAAAATCTATAAAACCATTAAACCTATAAAAACATTAAAAACTCCAAAAAAACACTAAAACCCCTTAAAATACCTAAAACCCCTCAAAATACCTAAAAAAAATAAAAATAAAAACTATATAAAATCACTAAAAATTTATCAAAGCATAAAACCGCTAAAACCCATGAAAATCCTAAAAAAACCATAAAATCCAAAAGACAATTTAATCCCCAAAAGCCCAAAAAATTATAAAAACCCTAAAAAACTAAAAAATCAAAACCTCTTAAAATTTCAATATCCCTAGAAACATGAAAAACACCATAAAATTCATAAAAATCTATAAAAATCTCAAAAAAGTAAAAAACACCCAAAAACCCCAAAACACCAAAGATAACCGAAAAAACATAAAAACACTTAAAACACATAATAAAGAAATATCTAAAACCCCTAATAAACCTAAAAAGTTGGTAAAACCATAGGACCCCTAAAAACCATAAAACCCCTAAAACTATAAAAACCCTAAAGCTCCTTAAATACCCTAAAAAACTAAAAACTCCGAAAACACTTTCAACCATTAAAAATGTTACAAAACCCATAAAAACTTAAAAACATTATAAAATAAAAAAACCCCTAAAAAACATACACCCCCCCCCCCCAAAAACCCATAAGCACTCCAACAATACTCAAAATTCTTGAAATCTATAAAAACCATTATTATTCTAAAAAATCCCTGAAAATATTGAAAATCATGAAAACCCTAAAACCATGAAAACCAAAAGAAAAATTTTAAATGATAAAAACACTTAAAACCTGAAAACCCAAAAAACAATAAAACCCCTAAAAACCATAAAAAACAAGGAAAACCTAAACCCCCCCCCCAAACACCTAAAAACCCTAAAAATCTATTAAAATCCAAAATCACCCATAAAATTCATTAAAATATAAAAAACACTAGAAACACTAAAAAACAATATGAAAACCTTAAAAATATAAAAAACATAAGACCCATAAAAACCAAATAATTATAAAACCCGTAAAAACATGAAAAAACACTAAGGAACACCAAAAAACTATCAAAATTACTAAAACCCTAAAAACCATAGAAATCCTAAAAAAGACCAAAATATCCCAAAATATGTAAAAACCCCTAAAACCTATAATAAACCTAAAAACACTTTAATCACATAAATACATAAAAACCTAAAACCCCTAAAAACCTATGACCCTCTAAAAATCTATAAAACCCTAAGAAACCATAAAAATCATAAAAAACACTAAAATTCCCTAAAAAGGTAAAAATCTATAAAAACCAGACGACTTTTTAGAAAACCTTAAAATCGTAAAGAAAATTATAACCCCTAATAAAACTAATAAAAACTAATAATATAAAATCCCCAAAAACCCTAAAAACCATAAACACCTAAAAACCTAAGAAAATCAATAAAACAGATAAAACCTTAAACCCACTAAAACTCAAAAAACCATTTAGATTATAAAAAAAATATAAAAATATAAAAACCATGAAACTAAAAATTAATTAAAAATAATAATAAATACCAAAAAGTACCATAAGTACCCTAAACATTATAAATAACCCCCAAAACCTTCAATATTCTTAAAAACTGAAAACACCATAAAATACTAAATGCCATAAAAATCACAAAAAAAGGTAAAAAACTATAAATACCTTTTAAACACTATGAAAAACATAAAATCATAAAAACACATAAATCCCACATATAAACTAAAAACCCTAAAAAAATACAAAAATCCTAAAAATCCATAAAACTTGTCGAAATCAATAAAACCAATAAAATCTCATAAACTCATAAAAATCGATAATAACGTTAAAAACCCTAAAACCACAGAAAAAACCTATCAAAACCTTAAAAACCCAAAATCACTTAAACCACCTAAAAAACCAAAAAACAACTAAAAACCATAAAAACCTAAAATCCCTAAAACCTCTAAAAACTATAAAAACCCCTAAAACCCAAAAAAAACTAAAACCCCATAAAATCCCTAAACTAATAAAAACACTGCAATCCCTTTAAACCCATTAATATTTAAAAAACATTAAAAACCCATAAATCCTTAAAAAATAAATAAAAACATAATAACCAAGAAAATATTTAAAAACCATAAAAGTCCCAAGAAACCCAAAAATCCTTTAAAATCATTAGGATCCCTAAAAAATCCAAAATACATAAAAAACACAAAACCCTAGAAAAACACTATATAAACCATAAAATCCTAAAAACACTTAAAATGACTAAAAAGATTAAAAATTATAAAAAACCTAAAAAAACCTTAATCATCATATACCCCTAAAACCATAAAAATCACAAAAAATCCCTAAAAACATAAAAACACTAAAAACTATAACAAAACCATAAAAACCAAAAAACTTCTAAATACCCTAGAAACCTAAAAATAAGAAAAAAACCTTAACACCCTAAAATACCCTAAAAACCCTTAAAAGGAAATAAAAACCAAAAAACCCCCAAATAACATAAAAACCTCCGATGCAAAAATATTTTGGGGAGATTTGAAAAAAAGGAAAAAAAATAAAAAAAAATATGATACAATTACTTATTTGTGCTTTAAATTATTTTCACTTTCCATTTTCATATGTCATATTATCAATCATTTTAATTCATCAATATATATTATTTGTATTATATTTTTAAAAATTCTTATCATCTTGCACAATCTGGAAAAACCCACACAAGATACCTTTTTACCACTTTTCCACCTCTTACCTATTTTCTATCCTTTCTCCCACCCATTACCAGTTTTAACCCATTAACAATCAAAAAGGATGTTTTAATAAGTTCCCATGTGACATGTTGGTTGGGAAAGGATTGGTAGCTTATGATTTCCATAAAAAGGTAATATATTTCATAAGAGATTGGGATTCGAATTAAGTGTTCAGAAGTGGAAAGAAATAAGCACCCAAAGAAACATTCTTGGGTGTGTACCCTTGTGTGTGTGAGTGTGTATATATTGTACATTTTAGTGTGTATCCTTGTGTGTGTGAGTGTGTAATTATTGTGTTTTAGTGTATCTTTTGTGTGTGCAGGTGTATCCTTGTGTGTGTGTGTATATACATCATGTTTGTTTGGGTGTGCATACTTATCTATGTTTGTGACTATGCGTGTGTGAGCCTTTTGGGTGTGTGTGTGCCTGTGTATTATTTTTCATGTTTATACCCATGTTTGTTTGTGTTCATGTTAATTATCATGGCATAAGGTCGTGGGAAGATAATCGGTCATGGAAGTTATGATAGAAACCAAAGTAGATCTACCACATCGGCTGCTGTAAAACTCCAAATTCAATATTTGGTTAGCCATTTTGATAATATTATTGATAGTAAGTTGTAGGATAGACATTCAATTTTAAAAAACTTGTATAATCAACTAAGGACAAGGATAATCCAAAATAACCTATAATGAACTCTGGCATTATATCATCCCCACATTAGGGAGTAGAAGATGGATAAATATGATGATGATTTTTAGGATGTCCCAAAAAGGATGAGGAGTTTCCAAAAACCTATAGTAGGATAAAGTAGAACACATGACAATGAATTCCTTAGATGTATTAAGGTGAAGGTTCCCTCTTTTCAAGAAAAAAAGTGATCTATAAGAATACATGGAGTGGGAGATATGGATTGAGAACGGTTTTTCATACCATTTATATTATAAGGAGAAAAGGTCCAACATCCTTCCCTTGAATTTTTTGATTATGATTTAATTTGTTGGTATAAAATGAAAAAGTATAGGGAAATATATGGTGGACATCCAATCAACACTTTGGATGACATAATTTTTTCCATGCGGAAGTAGTTTGTTCATTCACATTACCATGAGATATCCAAAAAAAGACCAACACTTCACAAAATGGTGTAAGAGTGTTTAATATTACTATAAGAAGATGAAAATTTCAATGATTTGAGATAACACTTAGGATTATGTGGAGGAAAAAATGGTGTAATTTTTACATGAACACAATTATGAAATTTTTGATCAAGTGGAGATGTACCCTCTTTTGGAAATATAATATATGATCCACTAAACTGCCAAATTTGAGAAAAAAATAAAAAGGTTAAGAAACATGGAAAAATTTACTAACCCTTTTACTCTATGGAGAAATTCAAGGAATAATATTATATTATCAACAATTTCAAAAGTGGTTGTTGGTCAAAAAAGTGATGATGTAATTCTTCCACCTAAGAAACCTACTTTTAAGGAAACCCAAACAATGAATCCGGATATCTAATGTTTCAAATGTCAAGTGAGGGTCACATTGGTATGGAATTCCATTAATGGAGCACCATTACCATCAACATGTATGGATAATGGGGGGCCAATGGAGATATATTAGATGAAGAGGTGGAGTAATCCCTGAAAGTTGATGATGGGGAATTTGAAAAAGAATGAGATATTCTCATAATAAGATGGGTCATGTGTGCAAAAATGATGTCCAATGAGAAGGAAAAAGGGATAAACTCTTAAATAACTACTGAAAACAATGGTTTGGTTTGTATATCCATCATTTATTATGTAGGTTGAAACAAAATAGTGAGCACTGAGTTGGTGGAGGAGTTAAGACTTCTAAATTTAAAGCACCAACATCCTTGAAGAATTCTGTGGTTTATTGATTATGTGGATATGAATGTCACCAAATAGTTGATTGTATTATTCACCATTGTGTAGTATAATTATGAGTTAATATGTGATGTGGTTCCAATTAAGGACTTAAACTTATTTTTAGCTTAGCGATGGATTTATGATCCGCATGTAAGACTTCATAATCATCTAAATTTTCATTCATTTTTAATCTGAGGGGAAAAAATATACCTTATCTTGATGTCCTAATTTTTTTTGGAAGATCACATTTTGAGAGAGAAGAAAATATGGGGGAGAATAATAAATATAATAATGATGATAATGGTGAGAATGATAGAAGTAAATTTATCAATTTTTAAGGAAAATCAGGATTGAAAATAAAAGTCATTGAGTGGAAAAAATTGATGTTGATATAGAAGAGGGAGTTTAAGGAGGATTTTATTTCATAGAAAAACCTCCAATTACTAATGAATTAAGCGGTAATAAAAAAAATAACCACTTAGAACCTTATTTTTCAAATATTGTGGAATATTTTTCATAGTTGTATGATGGGTTCATTCTTGAGGAGATTCCACCATGTTTCCAAACTATTAGAGATCAAAAATAAATTACAAGATCCCTTAAAAACATCATGAGTCTAAAGGTGAATTCAAGGTGGTGGATGATTGGTCCGCCACCATCTTTAATGCATCCAAAGTAGTGGTTAGATCACTAACATTACATTAATTAGGGAGTGGATTTCTCTTATTGTTATAGGAACAATGGTGTGGTCCCCATGTGATGATGCGCAGGGGATAAAAGTGGAGAAAATGGGACGATGAATGTCCTTAGTGACATATGAGAAAAAAACAACGGTGGGAAGAATATTTTCTGATGTTGGTGACATCAAAGGATAGAGATTGACGGGTAAGTGGATCTCAGAGACAAGGTATGAATGTGATGATGATGATGATTATGTGGGATCTGATAGATGATTCTATTTGGAGGGGTGAGTATGTTTCTAGTGCTGTAGTGATTCACAACAACAAGGACATTGATCTCCATTTTCACAAGTGATCCATACCCTAGATCAAGGTCTTCAAATCTTCTATTTGGCAATTTTTTCTCCTGGGATATATTTTCCACCTAATGGGTTCCTCTTATACCTTAAAAAAAGATGATATCATTCCTTTAAAAAATATTTTATTCCCTAACTTGTTAAAAAAAATAAGGAGACAAAACTATTGGATCTAGTGTCTACCACATGTGGAGTTTTCTTACAAAAAGTAAGATCACTCTACAAATCAATTTTATACATATGTAACTTCTTTTTTATTTATCCTACTTACCTATATTGATAAAGTTTCATAGCCTTTAAAAAAATTTAGAAATACGGATGTATAATGGAATGTTAAAAAACACCATGAGAACTCAATGAAGTTGGAGAGGTTACAAAAAACACTAATGTTAATTATAACAATACATGGATATATACCATACATAGTGCTTAATATGATTTATTACAATATCTAATTACAGGGTGAGTACGATGTTATTTTTAAAGTTAATGTTTCAAATCTTTCAACATAATTGGATACAGCCAATGAAGAGTCAAGGACAATAGCTTTTCATAAGGGGAGGATGATATGAAACTATTAGATAAAAATTACTTTATGTCATGTGAGGAGTTTGATTTTCAATTTCCAGTGATGCAAGGAAAATTAAATAGACTATAAGTGGAAATGAGAGCCCATATCGTTGAATTAAAATGCCCAAACATAAGGTGCATGCATGGAAGTGGAAAACGGGATTATCATCACTCTTATTTAAGACCATAGAAGATACCTAAAACCCAAGAAAATTGGTTTCATGAATTTAAGAAGCCTCTCCCACTTAGAGTTTTTAGAATAGAATCTTTGGACACAAAATTCAAATCCAATGGGTTAGGTACTCAATGTAAAATACAGTGGGTTATGAGTGGAATGACATGCACTACTTTTCCAAAAAGTAATTATTAGACTTTAACATTTTTACTTTAAGGGGAAAATTTTGAAATAGTCTTTGTATCTTCAGTGTATTATACCCTTGACCTTTTTTTCTATCCCATAGATATAAATAACCTCCCCATGTAATTTTATTCTCATTTAAGCTTCCTTTAGTGAAATTCTATGATTTTATTATCTCTATTGTGAGGAAGTTACTTTCTTCCCTTGAACTAGTTTATTATTTACCTATAAATATACAAGATAGATTGGTGATCTCAGATTTAAATTTCATGCCTCAACCTAAGTGTTTTACTTTGTGGGTATTCAATCACATCCCTCCCTTGAGTGTGTTGTTTATAAAGTATGTCACACTCTATATAATGTTTCTCGACTTCTTGCTTTCACTATCCAAACCCATAATCATCCATTTATCCCCAAATTGTATCCATCATCTACTGCCTTATTCTGTGAAGATCAGGTGACCACAAGCATCTCACATAATATTTTTAGTGGGTTCTATGCAGTTTTAGGTATTTTAAACTTTTATGGGTTTTATGGTTTTTAGGGTTTTTAGGGGTTTCTAGGTTTTTAGGGGTTTTAAGGATTTTTTTTGTTTTTAGGGATTTTATGTTTTTTAGGTTTTTAAGGATTTATTAGGGTTTTTAGGTTTTTTAGTGTTTTTTATTTTTTGTGGATTTTTTTCACATTTTCTGGATTTTAATTATTTTTAATGTATTTAAGGATTTTGAGAGATATTATGGTATTTTAGGGTTTTTTGGATTTTTATTTTCTTTTTTTTAAGATTTTTATATTTTTAGGGTTATAAAGGGTTTTTAGAGTTATTTAAACAATTTTAGCAGTTTAACTGGTTTTTATAGTTTTTAGTGGATTTTAGGGGTTTTAAAAAAATTTAAGGTTTTAAGAAAAATTTATTGGTTTTAGGGTTTTTATTTTTTTTTTGGATTTTAGGGGTGTAAAGTAATTTTAGGTTTTACGGTTTTGTTATGGCTTATCTGGGATCTTAGGTTTTTTGTTTTTTTCTTTTTTTAGGGTTTTTTTATTTTTATGGGTTTTTGGAGTTTTTGGGATGTTGTTTGCTTTTAAAGGTTTTATGGGTTTTTGGATTTTGGAGTTTTTCAGTTTTTTAGTTTTTTATTATTTTAAGTTATTTTAGAGTTTTTTTAATTTTTTTGGCTGTTAAAATTATTTTATAGTTTTTAGTGGTTTTTAGGGGTTTATGGGGTTTTAGGTTTTTTTTATGGTTTTTAGATTTTTACGATTTTTTATAGTTTTTATGGTTTTTATATATTTTTAGGGGTTTTTATGATTTCTTAGGGTTTTTAGAATTTTTTGGGTTTTATGGGTTTTATGTGTTTTTAGGTACTTAAGGGATTCATAGGGTTTCTTATGGGTTGCATTTTTTTTGGATTTTTTAGAATTTTTAGGGTTTTTATGGTTTTATGGTTTTTATGGATTTTCAGGGGTTCCCGAGTTTTTTATTGGAATTAGTTTTCTCATGGGTTATTTTGGTTCTAGGGTTTTTATTAGTTTTTTTAGGAATTTATGGTATTTTATAATTTTTTAATAAAATTATGTGTTATAATGGATTTTTTTGTTTTTATTGATTTTAGTGTTTTTATGGGATTTTAGGGATTTTCATGTTTTTAGGGGTTTTTGATTTTTAGGGTTTTTAGGGTCCTTTTGGGGGTTTAAAAAGTATTTATTGTTTTAGGTTGTCTAATAGTTTTATGTTTTATGGTTTTCTAAGGGTATTGGGGGTTTTTAAAATTTTAAGGAACTTTAGGTTTTTTATGATTTTTATGGTTTTTAGGGTTTTATGAATTTTGAGGATTTTTAGGGTTTTAGGGGTTTTAGGGTTTTTAGATTTTTAGGGTTTTTATGAGTTTTTTGTGTTTTTATGTTTTTAATTTTTTATTTGTATTTTTCATGGTTTGGGGGGTTTTTATGTTTTTCTTGATTTTAGAGAGTTTTTATGATTTTAAGGTTTTTAGGGATTTTGATGGTTTTTTTCTTTTAGAATTTTTATGTATTTCTTTGGGGATTTAGGGGTTATTTGAAATTTTTATGGGTCTTAATGTTTTTTAGACTATTTAAAATTTTTAGGGGTTTAAAGTGTTTTTAGAGTTTCTTGTGTGAATTTTTGTTTTTATGGGTTATTATGGTTTTTAAGGCTTTTAAGGGTTTGTGGTTTTTAGGGGTTTTTTATGGATTTTAGTTTTTTAAGTCTTTTAGGTATTTTAAGTGGTTCTATGTCTTTAATCTTATCTTAGGGGTTTCATGGTTTTTCAGGTATTTTACATTTTTAGAAATTTTTAGGGATATTTAGGGATTTTATTGGATTTTAATGGGTTTTTTGGGGTTTTGGGGATATTTACTAGTTTAGTGATTTTAGAGGTTTTAGGGATTTCTATTGTTTTTAGTGTTTTTTGGGTTTTAATTGTGTATAGGTTTTTACGATTTTCTTATAGGTTTTTAGGGTTTTTAGGTTTTTAAATTTTTAGGGATTTTTAGTGATTTTAAAGGATTTTTATGTTTTTTAATGTTTTTAGAAATTTTGTGGGATTTTATAATTTTTATTGTTTGTTTGGTGTTGATTATTTTTTATTTTTTAGGGTTATTGACGGTTTTTAGTGCTTTTATCATTTTTAAGGGTTTAATGGGGTTTAGAGTATTTAGTGGGTTTTAGGGGTTTTATGGTTCTTTAGCGGTTTTAATGTTTTAAGGTGTTTTTTGGGTTTTTGGTTTTTTATAGGTTTTAAGGATTTTAGAATTTTAAGGTTTTTATTGGATTTATGTCTTTTTTTGTTTTTAAGGTGCTCTTAGTTTTTTTAGGGGTTTAGGTTGTTTTATGTCTTAAGTATTTTTAAGGTATTTTTGAGATTTTTATAGTGTTCAGGGTTTTTAGGTTTTTTTGGGGGGTTTTATGGTTTTAGGGTTTTGTAATTTTTCTTTGGGTTTGTGGGTTTTATTTATTTTTAGGGGTTTAGTGTTTTTTATTTTATTAACATTCTTATTGTTTTAAAGTGTTTTTAGTGTTTTTAGTGGGGTTTTGGGTTTTTTTGTGTTTTATCGATTTTATGGTTTTATGGGTTTATGGGTTTTGTTAGTTTTTATGGGTTTTATGGTTTTTATGGTTTTAGGCTTCTTAGAGTCCTTTAGGTTTTATAGGGGTTTTAAGAGTTTTTAGGTTTTCTTGGTTTTCTTATGTCTTTCAGGGTTTTTTATGTTATTATGTATTTTTATAGATTTTATGATTTTTATGGTTTTTAAGATTTTTCTGGGTTTTATTATTTTTATGGATTATGAGGGGGTTTAGTTCATTGTATAATTTTAGGTTTTTATGGGTTTTTTTGAGATTTTTTAGTTTTAGGGGTTTTAATGTTTTTAAAATAATTTTACTCTTTTAAAGGTTATAGGGTTTATTGAGTTTTTAGCAGATTTAGGATTTTTTGGGGAATTAATGATTTTTTAAGAATTTGGGGGTTTTATGGTTTTTTAGGGTTTTGGGTGTTTTTTAGTTTTTATAGTTTTTTTGTATTTTAATTATTTTAATTATTTATAGTTTTTTTAAGTTTTTCTAATAGTTTTCATGGTTTTTTGTAATTTTTACATTTTTAGGTATTTTTTTGGATTTTTTAAGGATTTTTATTGGTTTAGAGATTTTATAGATTTTGAGGGTTTTTATGGTTTTTTAGGGGTTTATGGTTTTTTTTTTTGCGTTTTTAGGTTTTTGGGGTTTTTAGTGTTTTATGGTTTTTTAGAGTTTTTTATTGTATTTCTGGGTTAATTTTTTTTTGAGTTTTTAGTAGTTTTTAGTAGTTTTCTAGGGTTTTAGGGGTTTTAGGGTCTTTAATAGATTGTAGGGATTATGGATTTTTTTGGATTTAGTGGTTTCAAGTGTTTTTAGTTCTTTAGGTTTTCTTAGGTGTTTTATGGTTTTAAAGGTTTTCTAATTTTCTATTGTTTTTAAGGATGTTTTAGGATTTTTATTGTTTTTAGGGATTTTGAAGGTTTTTATGGTTTTTTTGATTTTTAGAGTTTTATGTTTTTTAGGGTTTTTAGTATTTTAGGTTTTTATGGGTTTTAAGTGTTTTAGGGTAAAAAGGTTTTCATATGGTTTTTTATGAATTTTTATGAATTTTTTACATTTTTAGATATTTTTAGGTGCTTTTTATTATTTTTATGGGTTTTAGGGGTTTTAGGGATTTTATGGAGTTTTTGAGGTTTTTTGGTTTTTAGGTTATTTATATATTTTTTGTTTTATGGGTTATAGTTTGAGTTTTGAGGGTTTTTAATGTTTTTAACATTTTTAGGGTTTTAAAGGGGTTTTAAACGTTATAGTTGTTTTTGGGATTTATTGGTTTTTAGGGGTTTTATGGTTTTTAAAGAGTTTTTGGGTTTTAGTGTATTTTTAGGGTTTTTAGGGTGTTTAGTGTTTTAGGGTTTTAGATGTTTTTTGTGTTTTTAGGTTTTTAAGGTTTTCTTAGGGGTTTTCTTGTTTTTAAGTATTTTTTATGGCTTTTTAAGGATTTTTTAGGATTTTAATGTTTTTTAGGATTTTAATGTTTTTAGGGGTTTTACGGATTTTGAGGGTTTTTTGGGGTTTTGAGTTTTTTAGGGTTTCTAGGGTTATTAGTGTTTTTTTATTATTTTTTTATTTTTTTGAGTTTTAATGGTAACTTTTTTTTCAGTTTTTTAGGGGTTTTTATGTTGTTATGGATTTTTATGGAAATCAAAGGATTTTCATGTGGTGTTAGTGGTTTTATGGATTTTCGTAGTTTTTTAGGGTATTAATGGTTTTTAGTATTTTGTAATGTTTTTATGGGTTTAGAGGGGTTTTAGATATTGTAGTGTTTCTAGGGGTTTTAGGGGTTTTATGGATTTTAGGGGTTTTTTTGGGGATTAGGGGCTTTTAATGCTTTTTAGGTTTTTATTGTTTTCTTAAGGTTTTTCAGGTTTCTAATTGGGTTTTATGTTTTAGTTGATTTTATGGATTTTATGATTTTTACAGTTTTTAGGGATTTTTATGGTTTTTATTGTTTTTATGGTATTTATGGGTTTTTTGGGTTTTTATGGTTCATTGTGGGTTTTAGGGTTATTATGGTTTTAAGGGTTTTTATACTTCTTTAATGTTTTTAGGGGTTTAATGGGTTTCTATAGTTTTTTTTGGTTTTTTGGGATTTTATTGTGTTGTACAATTTTTTATGTTTTTTTTTTGTTTTTCGATTTTTTGGGTTTTATAATTTTAAGGGTTTTTATGTTTTTTGAGATTTTTAGGGATGTTTCTGGTCATTTATAGTGTTTACTGTTTTTATAGATTTTGAGGGTTTTAAGGGGGTTTTAGTGCTTTAGTGTTTTTATGGGTTTTTTTGGTTTTTTGTGATTTTTTGGTTATTATGGTCTTGTAAAGTTTTTTTAAAATGAAAATAGATTCTAGTATATAAAATAATTGGAATTGAAGTAAATACAGTATTTTAGATTTTTTTTAAAGGAAAATAGATTCTACTATATATAATATCTGGAATTGAAGTACAACATAATCAACAAAGGGTGGAATGAATCCAAATCCCAATAAACCTCAGGCATGAAACTGGTATAGATTCTCAAGAAACCACATAAAGCCAATCAAAACCAATACATGGGAAAAAAGATCAAGAACCCTTGTGAAGCCCAACCAAACCATACCCTAAAACATGTCCCAAGAAACCTCATGAAGACCATCTAAAACATTTCCATTAAATCAAGCCCAATAACCCTTAGGTAGCCAATCCAAACCATAACCTAAAAACGGACCATGAAATCTCATGATTCACATCTATAAAATTATCTAAAAATGATAAAAGAAACTTTTGTTTCCCAAAAAACCAAAAATACCAACTTACAGCACACTAGATCCAACTCCCAGCACCCATCTCCCCGTGGACAAAACCCCACTTCCATGTGCCATCATCCAGAAGCCAACTCCCAGCAACCACTACACACGTACAATCCATACAGATCCTCAGAACCCAAAGCAACACTAGCCATCTGCATCCAAATAACAGGTAACCATTAGAAAAAAACCTTCTTGCCTGAAATCTGAGCGCAAATAGCATCCCACTACACTCCAACATCACTCCTCAATAAGAAGTAGCCCACTCCACTCGAGAAGAAACATATAAAATAATGCGCACTGATTAACATCCCTAATAGTAAGTAGTGATCTAGAAGAATACCACTCAATAGTAAAAGCTCCTGCACATCGTAGTTAAATAGCCCCTACACCACCAAGAAAATCGTCTCCTTCTCCAGCTAGAAGCAATGGGCCTGAACTAGAATCTCTAGCCACCAACACTGGCCCACTCAAATCTCGTTGAACTCTCCACCAAATAAGCATCCCACACTCCAACATATCCAAACAATATACCATGCACTATATCAAAAGCCCCAATAAAAATCAGTTTCCAGCAGTAACCCAATCCATAAGAATATGACCACCAGAACCTCCTAGAAAACCCCAGCAACACCAGTAACCCCTGCTCCCTACCGAAACCGACCAACCAACAGTAGCCCACCAAGATCCAAATAGTACCCACCAGCACCACAGACTCGTAGTCCATACACAAGCTCAAGTCCCACAAAACATGCTCCTAAAATCCATCACCTTCTCTACGCACCAACACCAAACAGCTGAAACACCCTCCAGTAGTAAATACCATCCCCTGCACAACCTTAATCTCCCAAAAACCCAACACCAACAACAAAAAAATGCATCTCCTAGCACCGAAAATAGCTCTGATTCCCCTATCCACACGCAGTAATTAGTAAAAATCAAAGGAAAAAAAACACTACCAACCAAAAAATAGATAACACCAACATAATATAATCCCAAAGCATCCATAACATAGAAAAAAATCCCCAAACAAGGAAAGAAAACATCCCTAAGACACATAGAAAACTAGAAGAAAACTCTGGTCCTATCTCCACTAAAGCCCAAACTCTCACCACTAAACCCAAAGTTCCCAACTTTTAGTCAACAGTTATCCCGTTGCATAACCAGCTCACTATCAACAACTTCATCCCATTTCACACAAGAAAAACTCCCAACTAAATATTATCCCACTAGTGTCCAACAACATTATCCAACAACAGATGTGTTAGTGAAAACCCCTACAAAAATCATAACATCTACATAAACCCACTCAGTAGAAATTTCACCAATACCTCCTTATCATAAACAATGTTCAGCCACCAGAAATAGACCCAAACCAAAAACACCATCCACCATCACCCACCCATTCCACTCCCTCAACACACCCATCAAATCAGCAGCCCACACCACACTAGGAAAACAAGCCAACAAACACCACACCATAACACATCCCCCAATATAAACTAGGATCTAGAAGTAACCCATTCCATTGAAACATGTCCTCTATCACCACTAAGTCAACAAAATCCACACTTAAATCCCATGCACCTAGACAACACCAATAAGACCTCTTCCAATTACTTACCTAAATCTCTCAACACCCCTCAACAATATCTAGCATAACATCTAATGCCCCAAATCGTCATCCTGTATCTTGTAAAAACCTCAAAAGTCATACCAATTCCTAAAAACCATGACTTGAACCAACACCACATTGCACCAGATCAAAGAAACACACCAACCCTCCAGCGGCATTAGGTCCAGAACCAGAAACAAAAATAGTAGTCACCTTCTTGACACTAGAATCACTCCCAACACCCAAGAACCACAACACCAAAACCAAACTTCAAACTCTCAGCATCCATCATCCTTTCCCCCATAAGAATAAATCCTCAATAAAACCTAGTATAAAAATCAAATCATGCCCTAAAATACACAAACATATACACCATATATACCAAACATCACAAGAACTATTCCCCACAAACAGTCCACATCCCTCCGTTAGATACATCTCCAACCCACAAAAGTAAAAAGCCTCAACCCGCACCCTACCAAAAATATCACCAACACTAGAATAAGGCCCCAAAACACCACTTAGTATAATGAAGCCTATAACTCTTTAATGAAATGTGACAACAAAAGACCCATCAATTTAGAAGTAGTAGAGAACATTATCCTATATACCCACCAAGAGAAAAGTCCATAACCGTGATTCCATTTCCCAAGTAGTAGAAATATCAATGTAGCCATGTCATCCACCACCCATTAGGAATTTATGAGAAGCCAATAAAGTAGACTGTTGAGTGCCACCAACCTCCGAACTAAGGCCATCAACTGACAAAATAAGAAACACTATCCGATAGACCAGATACCTAAAAAATTAAAATAAGAGTGAAGTCAGAATATAAACCCTCATCTAGTAAACCAAATAATGATGAATGATGAGCTCTGACAGATAATATGATTAAGGAACAAAGATATTGAACCCAATTCCAAACTAAATCTAATTGAATCACATGGAACTGCCATATAATAGGAAGCTAGGAACCCCCCACCATGGGTGATGAGGTCTGCTGAATAGGACCACTAAAAAACCTAAATACCTAATGAATCCTTAGTAACATAGTAAATGAACTAACACTGATGAACATTTTCAACCTCAATCACCGAATGAGACACAACATGATGGTAGTCCCATCCCCACCATAGAAAATTGAGACAACTCAGTCCACAAGACCTCAACCCATGAACCCCCGACATGATAAGAATCTATCACATGAACTAGTATAGGAATGAATCCAGTTCCAACACCACCATAACATGAAAACTGAGAGACCACACACCATTAATGAACACCGAATGAAAATCCCCAAACAAATCCAAAAATAAATACATTGAACATGGAAAGTCCTCTACCATTGAATCCATTGCCAGCAACTAATGAACCTCAACTTGGCCATGAGAAGAACAAATAGAAATTCCAAATAGCACCTATGACTTACGACATGCACGAAACCCACTATGCCTATGTGCTCAAGAATAACCATCATGAATGATAATGCATCCTTAAAACAAGAAACCCCTAGAAAAGCATCAGTGAATTTAAAAATTGGCCATCGTCCCCCAAAAACCAAATGAATTATGATGACCAAAAATCTAAAAACCAGTTGAGCATGAGACAACCCCAACCAAAAATACAAAATCAACATGAAACCAAGATTAATGATGGAGCCACCAGTGATGATGAAGGCAAACCATTATCCCCACCACTGACCGAAAATTGTCTAAAAACTAAAAATAGCTTGACCAAATTACTTTATTGAATAGACCATTAAAGAATCATTCATTGATGGTAATCCAAATGAAAACACTAAGAAAATGGGTCCCTAATCACAGTAGTAATACCCCATTATCATGGGGCTCCCAAGATCTTTGAGAGCTAAATCAAAATCTCTTTGGGCTTTTTGGGTTTGTTTTAAAAAAATAAGGGGTTTTAAGGTTTTTAAAATTTTTTTTAATGTTTTTAGTGTTTAAAGGGATTTTAGAGTCTCCTGAAATTTTTAGAGTTTTATGGGGTTTTAGGGTTTTAGGGGATTTTATGGGTTTTCTTAGTTTTGGGGGTTTTAGGTAATTTTAGGGTTTTATGAGTTTTAGATTTTTTGGGGGGTTTAAATCATTTTTAGGTTTTTATGCTTTTCTTAGGTTTTTGATGGCTTTTAGGTTTCTTATGTTTTTAAGTATTTTTTTGGATTTTTTTGGATTTTTATGCGTTTTTGTAGATCTTATGTATTTTTAGGTATTTATAGTTTTTATTGATTTTAGGTGGTTTTAGGGTTTTTTTGAATTTTTCAAATTTTTAGGGGATTTAAGTGTTTTTAGGTTTGCAATGATTTATTAGGTTTTTTCAAGGTTTTTATGTTTTGTTAGTTTTTAGTGATTTGATGGATTTTTAAAATTTATTTGGGTTTTAAATGATTTTTAATTTTTTGTTGTGTTTTGAGGGGTTTTTTGGGATTTTAAGGGATTTTTTGAATTTTAATGTATTTTTAGGTATTTTATATTTTTCTTGTTTTAGTGTTTTTTTGAGTTTTTGATTTATTTTAATGATTTTTAGATTTTTTAATATTTTTGGGGCTTTAATGAATTTTTAGAATTTTGTTATGGTTTCATGGTTTTTATTAGTTTTTAGGGTTTTTTATGTTTTTTTTTGTTTTTAAGGTTTTTGGGTTTTTTTATGTTTTTAGGGTATTTAGTTAATTTAGGTTTTTTGGAATTATGTGTTTTATGGATTTTATAAATTTCCTAGGTATTTTTAGGGTTTCTACAATTTTTTTTGTTTTAAGGGATTTTTTAGAGTATTTTTTAGATTTTTAGGATTTTTAGGGTTTTTAGGGTTTTTAGGAATTTTGAGGGTTATAAGTGGTTTTTAGGGTTTTAGGGAATTTTAGGGTTTATTTATTTATTTTTTGTTTTTATGGGATTTATGTTTTTTAGGTTTTTATGTTTTTCTTATGGTTTTTTAGGGTTTTTTTTGGGTTTTTATGTTTTTAAAGATTTTGTAGGATTTTTTTTGGATTTTTGTGGGTTTTTAGGGTTTTTACATATTTTCCGAGTTGTAGGAGTTTTTTGGTTTTTTCAATTTTAGATTTATTTTAATTATTATGTTTTTAAGGGTTTTTGTATTATTTAAATATTTAGAGGTGTAAGGGTTATTATATTTTTTGTGGTTTTTATTTTTTTAGGGGTTTTAGGTTATGATTTTTTGGTTTTTAGGGCTTTAATGTGTATTTAGATTTTCAGATTTTCCTTATGGTTTTTCAGTGTTTTTAGTGTTTTTACATTTTAGCTATTTTTGGAGATTTATTTTTATTTCTATTGTTTTTTATTCTTTTTAGGGATTTTGAAGGGTTTTTTGAGTTTTGGGGGATTTTAGGGATTCACCTATTTTTAGGTTTTTTGGGTTTTACATGTTTTTATGGATTTAAAGTTATATTAGGGGTTTTCATTTTTTTAAGGTTTATTTAAATTTTATGGAATTGTATGGATTTATTAAGATTTTAATTGATTTTTAGGGATTATAGGAATTTTTAGGGGTTTAGGTAATTCAGAGATTTTATGGTCTTCATGGGTTTTTTTGTGTTTCAATGGGTTTTAAATTTTGTTATATCTTTATAAAAATTTTATTGGATTAATTGTTTTCATAATTTTAATCGATTTTAGAGTTTTTATGGGTTTTTATGGATTTTTATGTGTTTTAGGGTTTTTATGGTGTTTAGGGGGATTCATGGGTTTTAGCTTCTTTTTAAGGGTTTTTATGGTTTTTAACGTTTTGAAGTTTTTAGGGGTTTTATCTATTGTCATGTTTTTAAGGTTTTTTATGGTTTTTATAGTTTTTTTGTGTTTCTTACATATCGATGGGTTTTAGGGATTTTTATGATTTTTGGGATTTTTAGGTTTTTCTTGTATATTCAGAGGTTTCAGGGTTTTTTATTATTCTTAGAGTTATTTGTGATTTTTTAGGTTTGTGATTTTTTGTGGATTTAATATTTTTTAGGAATTTATGGTTTCTTAAGTGTTTTTTGGTTTTATGGTTATTTTTCATTTATAGAGATTTTTTGGTTGTTTACGGGTTCTTATGATTTTTAGGCGTTTATAGTTTTTTGGGATTTTACGTTTTTATGGTTTATAGGGATTTTTTTTATTATATATTTTTTTGAGTTTTTCATGGGTTTTATGGTTTTTGATGTTTTAAAAAAAATTCATGGTTTAAACGGATTTTAGTATTTTTATTGGGTTTTTAGGGTTTTTATGTTTATAGTTTTTTTGATGTTTTAGGTGGTTTTATATTTCTTTTTTCATTTAGGGTATTTTAGTGTTTTTATCATTTTTATGTTTTTTATGTTTTTAGGATTTATTATGCGTTTTAATGGTTTTTAATATTTTGGGCATTTTTAGTGATTTTAAAGGATTTTTACAGTTTTTATTAATTTTTTGGTTTTTATGGATTTTCAGGGTTTTTAATGGTTTTTTGGGGTTTTATGGTTTTTATGGTATTTTTAGTTTTTAGGGTTTTTTAGTTTTTATATTTTTATATTTTTTAATGTTTTTAGAATTTTTAAGAAGGATTTTTAGTGGTTTTAGTGTTTTTAGGTTTTTAGTGGTTTTAGAGATTTTTATGAATTTTAGGTGTTTTAATGGTTATAGTGGGTTTTATGGGGTTCAGATTCATTTAGGTATTTTAGTGTTTTTATGGGTTTTAGGGTATTTTAATTTATTTTATCTTTTTATTGTTTTCATAGAGGTTTTAGGGTTTTTTGATATTTTTTAGGGTTTTTTATTTTTTATTTTTTTATTTTTATGGGTTTTTAGTGTTTTTAGATATTTTTTTGGGTATTTAGGGGTTTTTATGGTTTTTAGGGTGTTTATGACTTTTATAATTTTTTAGTATTATATGAGAGTTTAAATGTTTTTTGGTTTTTGAGATATTATTTGTGGGTTTTTTTCAGGGGTTTTAAGGGTTTTTTTGTTTTTTGGAATTTATAGTGCTTTTATATCATATTTATTGTTTTGAGGGTAATTAAGGATATATATGTTATTAGGGGTTTTTTGAGTTTTTAGGGGTTTAAAGGTTTTCTAGTGATTTTTATTATTTTTAATGGTTTAAAGGGTTTTTATTATTTTTAGTGGTTTTTAGAGTTTTTATGGAGGTTTAGGGGTTTTTAATTATTTTATGGGCTTTATGGTTTTAGGTTTTTCGGGTTTTTAGTGTTTTATGTTTTTTTTAATTTTATTTTACTAGGGGATTTATGTTTTTTTATTTTAGTAGGGTTTAATTAAGGATTTTCAAGTTTTATAATTTTTTTCATTTTTAGGGTCTTTTAGAGATTTTTTATGGTTTTATGGTTTTTTTTTGTTTTTATGGATTTTTAGGATTTTGAGGGTTTCAGTAGTTTTAAGAGTTTAAAAGTTTTTTTTGTTCTTAGGGGTTTCAAATTTTTTTATGTTCTTATGGTTTTTCCAAAGGGTTTACGTTTTTTGAATTTTTATCGATTTTTTAGGGATTTTAGTATTTTTTATGGGCATTTAAGGTTTTTATATATATTGAGGGTTTTTAGGATTTATTAGGGATTTTTTTGTTTTTATGTTTTTTGGGTGATCAGGGTTTTCTGATTTTTGTAGGATTTCTAATGTTTTTACTTTTATTTTAACATTTTTAGGATTTTAACACTTTTTAGAGTTTTTATTGAGTTTTTATTTTTTGTTGTGGTTTTGGAGTTTTTAAGGGTTTTTAGGAGTTTTATGGTTTTTATGGGGTTTAGAGTGTGTAGCTTATTTATGTATTTGTAAATTTTTGAGGGTTTTGAGGGTTTTTTGGTTTTTATGGTTTTCATATGTTTTTTTCAGATATTTATGTTTTTTCACAATTCTATGATTTTTTTGATTTTTTTAGTTTTTTTGTGGTTTTTTGGATTTTTTTTTGATTTTTGGTGGTTTAATGGAGTTTAAGGGGGTTTCGGGTGGTTTTAGGGTTTTTTGCATTTTTAGGGGCTTTAGGGGATTTAAGTGTTTTTAGGTTTTTAAAATTTTCTAATGGGTTTTTATTGTTCTTAGAGATTTTTTGGGGTTTTTAGGGTTTTTTGTTTTTATTATGGTTTCTTTGTGTTTTTAGCTATTTTTAGGGGGTTTTTTTTGTTTTTTTGGGTTTAATCATTTTTATGGATTTTTGGGGTTTTAAGGTTTTTTGAATTTTTAAGGATTTTATGGGTTTTAGATTTTTTAACATTTCAAGGTTTTTAAAGGTATTTAAGGGTTTTTATTGTGTTTTAGGTTTTTTGGGGTTTTGGGTTTTTTTGTGGTTTTTAGATGTTTTTATAGTTTTTAGGGGTTTAGTGTTTTTAGGATATTTATGGGGTTTTAGCGTTTTTAGGGTTTTATGGGTTTTATGTTTTTTTGGGTTTTTTGGGCTTCTTAGTGCATTTTAGGGTTTTTAGGTGTTTTATCTTTTTATGGACTTATAGGGATTTTTTAGGATTTTCTAGGTTTTTTTAGTGTTTTTTTGGGATTTTGTTGGTTTTACAGATTTTTTAGGGGTTTTTTGGTTTTGGGGTTCTTTTGATTTTTTAGGTGTATTTAGTGTTTTTAGAGTTTTTTAATATTTTTAGGGGATTAAATGGTTTTTATAATTTTAGTTAGTCTTCAATGGTCTTATGGGTTTTTACAGGTTTTAAATATTTTTAGGGGTTTTTGTGGTCTTTAGGGTTTTTTTGGTGTATATGGTTTTTAGATTTTTAAGGGGTTTTAACTTTTTTAAGGGATTATGGTATTTATTTTACTTTTGAGGTTTTTATGGGTTTCTTATGTCTTTACAAATTTTTTGGGATTTTTAATGAAATTTATGGTTTATAAGTATTTTGAGTGTTTTTAGGGTTTTTATGGTTTTTAGGGATTTTATGGTGTTTTGATATTTTTAGGGTCTTTAATGATTTTAGATATTTTTATGGTTTTAAATAGTTTTAAAAGATTTTATTTTTTTAGGGTTTTATGGGTTTTTATGGTTTTTAAATTGTTTATGTTTTTTTGGAATTTAATGGGGTTTGGGCCTTTTTATTGTTTTTAGTGCTTTATTGTGTTTTTTAGTTTTAGGGGTTTTAAGTGTTATTATGGTTTTAATTTTTTCTTATGGGTTTCAATGAATTTTATGGTTTTTAATTTTTTATTAATTTTTAGTATTTTTATGGTATTTTGGATTTTTAGGGATTTGGATGGCTTGGAAGGGTTTATAGTATTTTACAGTTTTTAGTGTTTTCTAATGTTTTTTGGGGTTGAATGTTTTTTTTATATTTTCTTGTGGGTTTTTAGGTATTTATTGGGTTTTTGGGTTTTTTATGTTTTTTGGTGATTTTATGGTTTTTATAGGGTTTTGGGGTTTTTAGAGTTTGTTAGGGTTTTTAGAATTCTTAGATTTATTAGGGGTTTTAAAGATTTCTTATTACTTTTTTGTGTTTTATGTTTTTTATGCTTTTAGGGATTTTAAAAGATTTTTATGATTTTTATGTTATTAATGGTTTTTAGGTATTATGAGAGTTTTAGGGGATTTAATGTTTTTTACGTTTTTATGGGTTTTAAGTTTTTTTATGTTTTTTAGGTTTTCATAGGGTGTTTTACCATTTTTTAAGGGTTTTACATTTTTAGTAATTTTTAGTGATTTTAACATTTTTATGGGGTTATAGGATTTTTAGGTATTTAAGGGGTGTTAGGGTTTTAGTGTTTTTATTGTTTATTAGGGTTTTTTTGTTTTATAGGGGTTTGAGATTTTCAGATTTTTTTAACATTGTAGGGATTTAAAGTAGTTTTAAATATTTTATTCAGTTTTTATGTTTTTATGGGTTTTTAGGGTTTTTTATGATTTTAGGGGTTTTATGGTTTTCAGGGGTTCAAGTGTTTTTAGGTGTTTAGGGATATCTTAGGATCTTTCAGGGTTCTAGATCTTTTTATGTTTTTAGGGTTTTTAGGGACTTTTAGGTTTATTCTTTGTTTTTAGTGTTTTTATGGAATTTGAGTGCTTTTTTATTTTTAGGGGTTTTTTGGGTTTTTTGGTTTTTTGGATTTTTTGGTTTTATTGAATTTTTTAGGGTTTAAACATTTTTAGATTTTTTAAAACATTTTAGGGGTTTCGAGGATTTTTAGAGTTTTTGGTAGTATTTATGTTTTTATGGGTTTTTACAGTTTTTTAGGATTTAGCAGATTTTATGGTTTTAGGTGTTTTAGTGTTTTTAAGGTAATTTTATGGTATTTTAGGTTTTTAGGGTATTTAGGGGTTTTAAGTGTTTTTTTGGTTTTTATGGTTTCATTATGGTTTTTATGGGTTTATTGTTTTCATGTATTTATTGTATTTTAAAATTTTATTATAATAATTATGCAGTTTTATAGTTTTTAGGGATTTTGAGGGTTTTTAGGGTTATTAGGGGTTTTCAGTTTTTTTAGGTTTTTAGGAGTCTTAAATATTTTTTAGGTTTTATAGGTTTTCTTATGAGTTTTTAGGGTTTTTTACGTTTTTAGAGATTTTTTAGGATTCATTGGATTTTAGGGGTTTTATGGGTTTTGAGGGTCTTAAGAGGTTTTATGGGTTTTTTAGGGTTATTATATTTTTTTATGTTTTTTATGTCTCATTATAGTTTTTTATCATTTTTAGGACTTTTATGTGTTTTTAAAGTTTTAGTGGTTTTTTGGGTCTTATGGAATTGTAGAACATTTTTTTAATGTTTTTAGTGGTTTTTATGGTTTTTATAGTTTTTAATTTTTTAGCATGTATTAGGTTTTTAGGGGTTTTATGTTTTTTTTGCTTTTTAATGGTTTATTTGGGATTTTTTGAGGTTTTTTACATTAATAGGGATTTTTTGGGTGTTTTTTAGGATTTTTATGGGCTTTTCAGTTTTTAGGGATTTTGAGGGTATCTAGGTCTTTCTATGGGTTTTTGTGTTTTTAGGGGTTTTTGAGTATTTTAGTTTTTTGTTGGGTTTTAATTTTATTTAAGGTTTTATTATGTTTTTTAGGAGTTTTAACTTTTTTTGGGATTTTTAGGGTTTCTTTGGGGTTTTATGTTTTTTTTTCATACATTAGGGAATTTTTGAGCATTTTAGGGTTGTTACGTATTTCTTATGTTTTAATCATTTTTAGGGTTTTAAAGGGTTATTAGTGTTTTTAGTGGTTTTTAGGGTTTTTAGTAGGGTTTATGGGTTTTTAAGGTAGTTATGGATTTCTATGTTTGTTATAGTTTATAGGGTTTTAGTGCCTCTTAAGGGGTTTTAGTGTTTTTAGGTTTTTAAGGGTTATAATTGCTTTTAGGTTTTAGGGTTTACTAAATTTTTGGGATTTTTATATCTTTTAAAAATTGGTATGCTTTTTAATTATTTTTAGGGGTTTTATGTTTTTTGTTTCTAGTATTTTGGGTTTTTAGTGTTTGTTTGAGTGTTAAGGGTCATAAGTTTTTTTTTAATTTTTTTTAACATTTTTAGGGGTTTAAAGGGTTTTAAATTTTTTTAGTCATTTTAGTTTTTACATGTTTCTAGGGTTTCTATAGTTTTTAAGGTTTTTTATGTTTTATATGATTTTTAGGGTTTTTTGAATTTTTTATTTTATTTAGTGTTTTTGTGTGTTTTTATGTTTTTAATTTTTTCTAAATATTTTCAAGGCTTTTAGGGTTTTTATTTTATTTATTTTTTGTATTTTTAGTGATTTTTTCATATTTTTAGGGTTATTTGAGTTTTTAGGGATTTTTAAGGATTTTAGGGTTTTTATGGTGTCTATTATTTTTCTAGGTTTTAGGGGTTTCATTATAGCTTTTATGTTTTTACGGTTTTTAGATTTTGTAATGTTTTTAGGGATTTAAAAGGAATTTTTGTTTCTAATGGGATTTTAGGGTTTTATATGTTTTAGGGGTTTAAAGGGTTTTATGGGGTTATTGGTTTTATGGGTTTTAGGGTTTTTTAAGGATTTATGGGGTTTTTGGGTTTTTAGGGTCTTTAGGGTTTTTAGATTTTTATGTTTTTAGGTATTTAAGGGTTTTTAATTTTATATGGGTTTCTAATGGATTTACAAGGGTTTTTTTGATATCAGGGATATTTCATGAATTTTAAGGACTTTTATCAGGTGTTTAGGGTGTCATGCATTTTAGGGTTTTAGGGTCTTTTAGGGATTTTAGGGTTTTTATATTTTTAGGGGTATTAAATGTTTTTTATTTTTTAAGTTTTTATTAGGGTTTTTCAGTGTTATTAGAAAATTTTACCTTTTTATTGATTTTTTTGGATTTTTAGGTGTTTTAGGGTTTTAGGGATTTTGAGGATTTTAGGGTTTTTATGGTTTTTAGGGGTTTCATGGGGTTTGAGTTTTATTGGGTTTTTATGTTTTTTATTTCTTTTAACAGTTTTTTTGGGTTTTAAAATGTTTTTATAGTTTTTAGTGGTTTGATTGTATTATAGGTTTTTAGGGGATTTTAGGGATTTTTAGTGTTTTAGGGTTTTTAGGCATTTTAATTTTTTTATGGTTTTAATTTTTTTCTTTGGAATTTTATAGTTTTTATTTTTTTTAAGTTTTTAGGATATTTTAGTAATTTTTTTATTTTTTAGGGTTTTTAGTGTTTTTTAGGGATTCTGAGGGTTTTTAGGGTTTTGAGGATTTTTTAGGTTCTTAGGTTTTTTTTATTTTTTTATGGGTTTTAAATGTTTTTAGTGTGTCTTAATGTTTTATGGATTATATTTTTTTAATATTTTTTAGTGGTTTTAAGGTATTTTTGGGTTTTAGGGTTTTTAAGGTTTTAGGAGGATTTAGGTTTTTTTAGAGGTTTTGTGGGTTTTAGGGTCTTTATATAGTTTTTTAAGTGTTAGATTTTTTTTAGGTTTTTAGGGGTGTTAAGTGATTTTATGTTTCTAAAGAATTCTGGGGTTTTTGAGGGTTTTAGTTTTTTTATATTTTTAGGGATTTTTAGGGAATTCATAGGTTTTTTGAGGGTTTTTCAGTTTCTTGGTCTCTTGAGGGTTTTTATGGTTTTTAAACACCTTTAGGTTTTCTATGGGTTTTAAATTTTTATAGGTTTTTATGTTTTTATTAGGAGTTTTCATGGTTTTTAGGGGTTTTTACGTAATTAGGGATTTTTAGGGATTTTTTTACGATTTTTATGTGTTTTTAGGGTTTTTAGG
The DNA here is from genome assembly GCA_963277665.1 of Viscum album. NCBI lineage: Eukaryota > Viridiplantae > Streptophyta > Magnoliopsida > Santalales > Viscaceae > Viscum > Viscum album. The sequence goes on from OY728127.1 coordinate 1,962,079,619, forward strand.
GATTTTGAGGGTTTTTATTTTTTTTGTTTTTATCGTTCTTTTTATTTTTTTAGGGTTTTAATGTTTTTTATATTTTTTATAATTTTTTTGTGTTTAATGGTTTTTTTCTATTTTTAGTGGTTTTAGGGTGTTTATGGGTTTTTATATTTTTATAGTGTTTAGGGATTTAATGGTTTTTTGTTTTTCTGGGTTTTTAGGGGGGTTTTAGGGTTTAGCATTTTTTAGGTGTTTTAGGGGTTTTAATATTTTTAGGGTTTTACGTTTTTCTTAGTTTTTTTAGTGTTTTAGTAATTTTGGCCTTTACAGTGTTTTTAGGTTTTTTTCTTGTTATGGTTTTTAGGGGTGTTAGAATTTTTAGGGTTTTAGGGTTTTTATGGTTTTTAGGGTTTTTATTTTAATTTTGTTTTTTACCATTTTTTGAGGTTTTTTTGGGTTTTATGGGTTTTTAGATTTATTTACATTTTTTTGGGTTATAATAGTTTTTAGATTTGTTAATTATTTTTTGTGTTTTTATGGGTTTTTATGGGTTTTTTTGGTTTTATGGGTTTTAGTGTTTTTAGGGTTTCTTATGGTTTTTAGCATATTTTATGTTTTTTGGGGTTTTAAGTGTTTTTAGTTATTCAGTTTTCTTTTGGTTGTGGGGAGGTTAATGTTTTTAGGGATTTTTTTATGATTTTTATGGTTTTTATGGTTTTTATGGTTTTTATAGTTTTTAAGGATTTTCATGAATATCACATTTTAAGGTTTATTTCTTTTTTAGGGATTTTTCAATTTTTAATGGTTTAATAATTTTTTTAAAATTTTATGGGGTTTAAATTATTTTTAATGTTTTTAGTGCATTAGGTTTTTATTGGGTTTTATGGATTTTTATATTTTTCAGGATTTTAAGTGTTTTCTTTGGTTTTTATGATTATCTTAGGGGTTTTCTAGGTTTTTAGGGTGTTTATATATTTTGGTATTTTATGGGTTTTTTGTGTATTTTTACTAGATATTGGTTTTTTTACAATTTTTTAGATTTTTTTGGACTTTCTATGTTTTTATGGGTTTTAAGAGTTTTTAGAGTTTTTAGTGGGGTTTTAGTGTTTTTATTATATATTATTGGTTTTATGAATTTCATTGATTTTAATAATTTTTAGGGGTTTTGGGTTTTTATGGTCTTTTAAGGTTTTTTAGAATCTTTTAGGTTTTTAGGGGTTTCTAGTATTTTTAGGTTTTTATGGTTTTCATAGGATTTTCATGATTTTTTGGATTTTTGGGATTTTTTATGTTTTTAGGGAATTTAGGGATTTTTTACAGATTTTTAGGGGTTTTAGGTATTTTATGGATTTTTAGGGTTTTTAGAGGTTTTTTCATTTTTAGGTTTTTAGGCCTTTTTGTTTTTTCGGTTTTAAGGTTTTCTTATGGGTTTTCAAGGTTTTTAAGGTTATCTATGTTTTTATGGATTTTTAGGGATTTTTTTCTTATTTTTATTGGGTTTTAGGGTTTATAGGGATTGAGAGGGTTTGGGGGGTTATATTTTTTTTTTTTGTTTTTTTTTTGTTTTTTATTTTGTAAAGAGTTTTTTTAAGGAAAATTGAAAGAAATATATGAGAAATAATAGGAATTAGAGAATAAGAAAATCACCTGATTGTGGATGAACTGATGTATAAGGGGACAAAATAAACAGTAGTGTGGAAGAGAACCCAAAGCCTAAGAATCCTCAAGCGAGCACAGATTAAAAATTTCGGAGAAATCTTACGAAGCCAATCCAAATAAATACCAGGAAAAACGAGATTGAAATTCTCACAAAGACCATCCAATCAATCCTAGAAACCAATCTAGCCCTGGAGCCCCCCCCCCTCGAGAGTGACCAAGCACCCAAAACAATAAAAGAACCTAAGAACCTTATGAAGCCTCCAAACACACAAGGCCAATGTCAATAAATACTACAACCAGTACCTCTATTTAGCCACCAATTAATCCAATATGAGAACCATCCAATAACCAAAATTAGAAAATCTTAGTACAATTCTCCATTAAAATTATAAAAAGATACATTTTAGCACCAAGAACTAATCCATCATGCACTGTGAGTGGCAGTATAGTGACGGAATGCCCAATGTAGGGACAACACCCAATGAGGATAAAAAATTCCAATAATAGGAAACACCCACACACATGTATGCACGCACCACTACCCACAAGAACACTCAAACACCACCACCCTGTCAAACACCCGCACACACCCACACTCCACCATGCACACACAAAACCACCCCACCAACAACCCCAGAGACAACACCCAAAATCCTCTAATTGAATCACATAGATATCAAGAGAAAATCCACATCTATCCCAAGCCACAACACCTACCCCTAAACAACATTGAATCCCTACAAAACGACACCCAGAATTGCCAGCACAGCTAGAAAACCCTAAATCATCCCCACTAACTAGCTGGATAAGGAACCAACAAGTCATCAATTGAATCCAAAATAACCAATCAAATCAATAAACCAAGAGAATACAAATATATCTCCTCACCGAGAATCAAACCATACAATACCTGAACCAACCAACCACCCCATATGAACCTAGCAGAGAACTACCACCAATGGGTAGCCAAAAAAGAGCTATAAACCCTATTCCAAAATCCTGAAACTGGCACATACATAGCTCCAACATTCCATCCACCCTTCCACGCATGAGCACAACCAAAAACCAAAAAATACAGAGCCAAAACACAACCACCAATATACACAAATCCCAATAAAATATCATCCCAAATGGATCCTGAAATATACAGACTACTATAACTAAAACAATCGAAACAACACAATGAGAACCCTAATATGGAGTTATCAACAAATCCATGTCCATATAACACCATGTAATGACACCTACAAAAGACCAACGAATTATCCCAACCAGCCAGAAGTAACCTCATCCAAACAGAATGTTGTAACAAAGCCTCCTCCATCCATCTGGCACCCCACCTGCCAATGCAACCATGAACTAGCCCTAATATAAGGACTAATATAGAAAAAATGATTAAAAAACCAGTAAAAACCCCAACCTCCATTATAATCATGATCTATTAACACACCCAAAAAAACCACACTACAACAAAACTCAATCCCCCACCATAAAGAGGATCATACTAGAAGCACTCCAACACCAAAAAATAGGAAATCCACATCATTAAAGATGATCATGCACTATAATTCCTCAGTTCTAACACCTAAAAACATCCCCATCCAACAAGTCCCTACACCCAAACATCCACATAACCCACACCTCATTACCATTACAACCAACACACCACCCATCTCCAAAGAAACTTCACCAGCCAAATGGAACAAAACTGAAAGTAGAAATTAGGAGAAATTTGGGGAAAACCAACCACTATAGAGAACAGAGAGCTATAAATTCCACTGATGAAATAGATCCTAATTATAATTAATATTTGAAAACTTTTTAGAAAAATGAGTTTGTAATGGGTAACCATCTCAAATTTAATCCAAATAGAACTATCATAGTGAATGATGGTTCCATGATGGTGATATTATTCCTTCAAGATAAGATACCTCACGGTGTAATGACAATGTTCTCCCAAAATATTCAAAAATGAATACCATATAAATACTTTAGAACACCATCCATCAGAAATAGAAAGAAAATGATGTGAACAATAAATATTCATGTGGCTCAAAAAGTAAGACCAAATCATCTAAGAGAAATCAAAATTGAAAAAAAATGACCAATACTCCCAATGGAATTCAGACAATGAAAAAAAGGGCAAATCCATGACCCTACCCTCTAACTTATCCTATGTATTAAAATAGTCAAGGATCACCAACCAATTCATATAAGAGTAACTAGCCAGGGGGACCCAATTCTAGACCATAAAATTCCATAAAACGCTGCTAAATTTTGGTCTCACCTCCTCCTAAACCCTGTGAATGGGAAAATCCAACAACCTATTCCATAGGATTCTATAATTATTAATTCCAGGAAGAGGAACTAATAGAATATCTCTTCTAACATCCCACAACCTATAATAAACATCCATAAGAGGATCCAAATCTCCATTAGAAATAATTTCAGAAACAGAAGAATATTTTAGGAGCCCAGAGTCATAGATAATATGATCATCAATGGACAAACATATAGGCCCCCTGGGAAGCCAGGAATAAACAAATAAAAGGTAAAAAATCTATTAAAAATAGAGAAATACATATAGTAATTGAGAAAATTTCATTGCCCCAATAACATTCTCCTCATCCATGAAAAATTCCAAGGAACGTTGGAAACACAAAATGTGGAGCGATGAATAAAAAAATATGAGACCAATCCACCAAAACAGAAGAAGATGAGGGTGAATAAAGGTCCCAAAATTGTCTATCCATAACTGTTTTATTCCATTCAAAAAAATTATTTATCCTCAATCCTCCCTCCTATATATATCTAGTCATCATGGTCCAAGCTACCTTAGCCTCAAACACGGACAAGTAGGGGACCATCGAAAAGAATATCCTAATATTAGATTTAATATACTTAATAACATTTTTAGGCAATATGAAATGATATCACCCATATGATAGTATGGAAAAAAGAATAGATAGAATAAGCTATAAGTATCCCGAAAAAGATCAAATGTTGTTTGTCCAAACCATTATTCTCTTAATGATTTCCTATTCTAAAATAGCACAGTCTATAACTATTAATATTATAGTAATTTGAGGCACCCCAAGTTAACAAATCAGTAATTAAATTATAATAATTCCCATGGAAACACAAATACAGTAATTGTCCTACAAAGAAACACCATCTGATAATGTCATTGATTTTGAGAAGATAACATATAGCCTATACACTTATAAATAGAGAATAAAATCTTGATTTAGGACCAAAAATTAATCTAGATAACCAAATTAGAGGAGAATATGATTATCTATAATGATACTATAAGAAATTGATTTTAACCACATCTACAATGAAACATGAATGAGTGAGAATTAGAAATATGAGAGTCTAATATATGAGAAAAATCCTCCATACAAATAGAAAAAAGAATGGGAGAAAGGGGATTCCCTTGACTCAATCTTTTCATCCCAAGAAAATAACCTTGAAAAATAACATTAATATTCATTGGAAACATTGAAGAAGAGAAAAACCTATTAATCCATGAATATAACCTTATAGAAAAACCAATAAGGGACAGAGCATCCCAATGGGATTCCAATATGATAGAATCGAAGGACTTAAAAAGGTTAATCATAAAAGTAGAAAAAGGAACACCTGAATTCAGGTGGTAAAACTAAATTAACTTCAGATAAATAAAAATATTATCTGAAATATGTTTCCCATGAATGAATGCACATTGGTCCTAATTGATATAAGTATGAAGATCCACTCTCAATATGGAAACTAAAATCTTGGAGATACCCTTATTGATTGTATTGTAGCATGAAATAAGTCTGAAATAATACAAAGATAAATAGTTAGACACCTTGGGAATCAAATAAAAATATATCCATTATCTTCACATATCAATATCCTAGTTTTAATGAATTATAAAACATCATATGTCACATAAAAACCAAGCAGTGGGTAAACCTTATCGAAGAAAAATTCAACAAATCCATTAGGCATCTGAGATTTTATGTGGGGAAAAGATAATTTCACTTGATGAAAATCCACTAGATCCATATATTTATTTAGAAAATCACAATAGGACTGACCAATAGAGTGATACAAAAAGGGATCCAATATCACTGTCCCAAAATATGTCACAACATGAGAAGTCCCAATCAAAAATATAAAAAAAAACCCAAAATTCTCACTACTAATAGAACTTAAAACATAAATAAAAAAACCACATGCCTTCTGAAGAAGATGCAATTTAGAATAATTAAATCTGGATTTTACTATGTTGAAATTGAAGGTTGAATTAAGTCCCATATCCTTAATACAAAGAACCCAACTATTCTTCTTAGATAATAGGTTTTCCTTTAATGTAAAGGATTTTAAACTATCCTAAAAAAATTAATTTCTATTTAATTGAGGAATCATAAGTGAAATTAAGAAAAAATGATGTTTATTAGTAAATCAATTCATTCATTATCATGAAAATATTTTTATAACTCTAGGTAGACATTTGGGCATGCAAGGATCAGAGATATTGCATGAATTTATTTAGTTTTTTTAAACTACGAACAACATAAATACTAAGACCCAAAAATTACAATAATTATATAAAAAGGAAAATAATTAATCATAATTCTCCAAATGATTAAAAAAATTTAATGGAAACTTATAAGAGTGAAAAACTCTCCAGATCTGATAATAATTAAGGTATGATTAGAAATCTTGAATGGGATAAAATCAGATATCAAAGAGGGGAACATAGAAATCCAAGAGGAATTTACCATGTCTCGGTCCAGCTTCCTAAGAACCCTTAAAGCCCTTCCTCCAAGAAATACTCATCACAAATCAATTAATACCATCCAAACTAGAATCCATAATACCCAAATTACAATCCTCCATAGAAGTGTTCCAATCCAAGAAGCCTCTACATATTTCCTCTAGGAACCCAACAACATTAAAATAACCAAAAATTATATGAGGGGACTCAGAGTCTGACACAACCCGACAATAAATGTTCTCCCATAGAATTTTCTGATCAACAATAAAATTAAAACCATAAAAAATGAAGTCAATCAAGAAATATCTACTATAACAGCCTTAACGAGGCACTCAATAAGACCAAATGATTCAAACTATAGCTCAAAACATAGTAAGAAATGATTATATAACACTTGAATGTGATCGATAATGGATGAATAAAATTCAACCAAATAAATCCAATTTAGGGAAATATTCCTCACAATATAATTAATATTTTCCATTTTAGACATAAATTTAATAATCCCTAAACAACACTAATTATGAGATAAAATGTGGTCCCAAACTACCCTATTCATAATAGGATTGTTGAGACATCTAATGTTCCAAATACTGATGTTAAACACTGAGAACTAAGAGAGTATCATAACCATTATCCTTGGGTCTAGTTTTGACTGGGACCCTCATCAGACCACATTAATACACTTTAATTTACTTATTCCTAAGGGAACTATCACATAATGTTAAAGAGTAAGGACTAATATGATAAGCGTAGTTATATCCAGGAGAAGAATAAAAAACTTCATTACTTATTAGGGGAAGAAGAAGAACTATACTAGATAATCGAGTCCTAGAAATAGCACCAAATCCATCCATGTTCAGAAAAACTGAAGAAGGACTAGAACCAACGGGTTCTTTGAGCACATCACTAAGAAACACAATATCACCATCTGGATACATAGATTCATGGAATGAAGAAAGATATCCCACTTCCATCATATATTAGGATTGAAGAAGACCAAGTCAGAACTTACTAAACCTGGAACAAAAATAGATTCATCATAATTTCCTCGAACACCAAAAAAATACCAGGATCACAATGGGTCTTTAGCTCACATGGAGAGGGGAAAACTACTAGAGAGGAACTAGAACTAGAACCTAGCAGGGACATTTCATCGGATAATAAGTCAAATGAATTTTTAATAGGAAGATAGAAAACCTTAGAATTTGTCTTAAAAATAAAGGAAGAACATCCATAATAGGATCCAAGGATATGGACGCTACCACAACTAACAAATGAAAAAATACAAGGAAATTGGACATATTAGAATAGGATAGATTATTGGATGTAGAAAAAATCTTCTTAGAAACACAATAAGGTAGTTTACCTTTTTGATCTTAAAAAGGATCTCTAAATAGTTCCTTCTTCTCATATGAAATGTTATTTACAGTAACTTTAATCCAACTTGAATGAGAAAAATACTTAGGGTTTTTAGGGGTTTAGATTTTTTGGGGTGGTATTGTTTCTATGTTTTTAGTGGTTTAAAGTGTTTCTATGTTTTTATGGTTTTCTTAGGGGTTTTAAAGTTTTTAATGATTTTATGTTTTTAGAGAATTTTTAGTGACTTTTAGGATTTTTATGACTTTTATGGTTTTTAGGAATTTATAGGGGTTTAGTGTTATCATGGTTTTGTATTTTTAGTGTTTTTTAGAGATTTTTTTAGGGGTCTAATGATTTTTTAGTTTTTTTATTGGGGTTTTAGGATTTTTATTAGATTATATGTATTTTTATGGTTTTTGGGGGTTTTATGGTTTTTAATATTTTTTAGAGTTTTTATATTTTTTAGGTTTTTAAGGGTTTTAATTATTTTTAGGGTTTTAAGGTTATATTAGGGGTTTTCAGTGTATTTAAGGTTTTTTTGCATTTTTTTTTGATTTTTTAGGTTTTTTATGGGTTTGTAGTATTTTTAGGGATTTTGAGGGGCTTTAATATTTTAGTGCTTTTTTGGGTTTTTGGATTTTTTAGAATTTTTTAGGGGTTTATATCTTTTTAATGTATTTTTACATTTTATGGGTATAAAGTGTTTTTAGAGTTTTAGTGATTTTAGGGTGTCTATGGGGTTTTAGAGGTTTTTTTTTTGTTTTTAGTGGATTTGGGGTTATTAGTGTTGTTATTGATTTTAATATTTTTTTGTTTTCATATGTTTAAAGTGTTTTATGTTTTTAGGGGTTTCATATAGTTTTCATGGGTTTTAGGGTATTTTATGTTTTTAGGGATTTTTACGTCTCTATTAAGATTTTTATGGTTTTTAGGGTTCTTAGTTTTTTTGAGGGTTTTGGGGGGTTCTTAGGATTTTTAGGGGTTTTATGGTTTTTTGTGTTTTATGGTGTTTTTTTCATTTTCAGGGTTTTTATGGTTTCTTGGAATTTTTTAACATTTTATTATAATGGTTTTTTAGATATTTCAGTGGTTTTCGTGTATTTTATGAGGATTTAGGGTTTTAAGGGTTTTAGGTGTTTTTATGGTTGTTCGTGTTTTTATAATATCTTAGGGTTTTAATGGTTTTTAGTGGTTTTTGGGTTTTTAAGGGCTTTAATTATTTTTATGTTTTTATGGTTTCTTTGGGGTTTTCATGGTTTTTTAGGTTTATTAAATTTTTATGTATTTTAGTGATTTTTTAATATTTTTACAGGGTTTTGGTGTTTTTAGCGAATTTGATGGGTTTTAGGTGTGTTATGGATTTTTTTAGGGTTAAAAAAATTAGGTGTTTAAATTTTTGTACATTTTTTTAGTGTTTTTAAGGTTTTTATGAGTTTTAAGGCTTTTAGGGGTTTTTATTTATTTTTTGGTTTTTTGGTTTTTTGGGTTTTATAATTTTTTATGTTTTTAGGGGTTTTGACTATTTTTATCTTTTAAAGGATTTCATTGGAGTGTTTAGTTTTGTAGGTTATTTTACTTTTTTATATTTTTAGGTATTTTATGAGTGTTTTTTTGTTTTTCATGGTTTTTAGGATTTTTTTAGTGTTTTTAGTGTTTTTATGGTTTTATGGGGTTTTCTGGTATTTTAGATTTTTAGAGTTTATGGTATTTTAATTTCTTAAACATTTTTATATTTTTAAATGGGGTTTAGAGCTTTTAGTTGGTTTTTAGAGGGTATTTAAAGGGTTTTAAATGTCTTTTGGGGTAGAATTTTGTTTTCTTGTTTTTATTGTTTTCAAATTTTTTTAGTTTTTATAGGGGTATATCGTTTTTAGGTTTTTATGGTTTTATTAGGGGTTTTATATGATTATTGTTTTTATGTATTTAAGTATTTTAATTATTTTTTATTATTTTTCTGGTTTTTTGAGGTTTTATCATTTTTGATGGGTTTTTGATTTTTTTTTGTTTTTTTTTTGTGTTTTAAGGGTGTTTTTTGAGTTTTTAGGGGGTTTAGTGTTTTTAATTGTTTTCAATATTATTAGTGTATTAAAGGGTTTTTAGAGTTCTTAGTGGGTTTTTAGGGTTTTATGGGGATTTTGGGTGGTCTATGGTTTTTACTGTTTTTTTGGTTTTTGGGGGTTTTAGGGTTTTATGGTATTTCAGGGTTTTTCGGGTTTTTATGTGTTTTTAGGAAGTTATTATTTTCTTTGGGAATTTCAGGTTTTTTATATTTTTGATATTTTATAGGGATTTTTATGTATTTTTTTTTGGATTTGTATGGTTGTAAGGATTTAATGGATTTGAGGGTTTTATGGGGTTTTATAGTTTTTAATGGTTTTAGGGTTTTTAGCATATTTATGTTTTTATGTTGTTAATTTGTTTTTAGGTTTTTTTGATATTTTTAGATTTTATCATGGAATTTATGTTTTTTACAATTTAAGGAATTTTTTAAATTTTTAGGATTTTTATTATTTTTATGATTTTACAGATTTTTTTAGGTTTTTTTAGTTTTCTAGAGGTCTTATGGTTTCTGGGTTTTTTTTTTGTTTTTATGTGTTTTTTGAGTTTTTTGGGGTTTTAAGATTTTTTAGTGTTTTAAAAAAAATTGGGTTGAAAATGGTTTCTAGAGTATTTTGTTGGTTTTTATATTTTTTATCAGTTTTTATGATTATAAGTTTTTTATGGTTTTTGTTTTTTTATTTTTTAGGGATTTTTTGGGATATTTAGGATTTTTATGATTATTAGTATTTTTAAGGATTTTGAGAGTTTTTTTAGGGTTTTTATGGTTTTATATGGTTTTAAGGTTATTTTCATTTTTTAGGGGATATAATATTTTTTATAGTTTTTAATTATTTTAGGGATTTAAAGGGATTTTATTGTTAATACTGGAATTTATGGTTTTTATGGGTTTTTTAGGGGTCATTGAGATTTTTTGGGGGATTTATGATTTTTAGTGATTTTAGGGTTTTATAACTTTTTATGTTTTTAGGGGTTTTATTTGATTTTAGGTTTTTTTAGTTTTTTATTGGTTTTTGGGGATTTTTGTTGTTCTTATGGTTTTAGGGGTTTTAGGATTTTTATAGGTTTTTAGGGATTTTCGAGATTTTGAGGGGTTTTAGGGAATTATAGGGTTTTATAATTTTTGGGGGGTTTTATTTTTCTTTTGATATTAATGTTATTTAGAGTTTTTAAAATGGTATTAGGGATTTTAATGGGTTTTTAGTGTTTTTGGTGGTTTTTAGTTGTTTTTTGGTTTTTATGTTTTTATGGTTTTGTGGCGTTTTTATAGTTTTTTGGGATTTTAGGGGTTTTAAGCCCTTTTAAATTTTTAAGTGTTTTTAGGTATTTATGGGTTTTAATTATTTTATGTTTTTAAGGATTCATTATTAGTTTTTTTGGTTCTAGAAGTTTTTACATTTTAGTGATTTTTTTTGGATATTTATGCCCTCTTTGGGATTTTAGAGCTTTTTAGGGCCTTTAGTGGGTTTCAAGGATTATAATGATTTTAATTTTTTTATGTTTCTTTATGTTATTAGTGTTTTTAGGTTTATAATGTTTTCTATTGGATTTTTTGGGTTTTAATGTTTTTTATATTTTAGGGATTTTTAGGGACTTTTATTATTTTTATGGTATTCAGAGTTTTTAGGAATTTTGAGGATTTTTTGGGTCTCTACTCGTTTTAGGGATTTTATGGTTTTTTTATATTTTAGGTTGTTTTTTGTTTTATGGTTTTTTTATTTTTTATTTTTTTGGGTTTATAATTTTTTTAAGGTTTTCATGGATATTTATGGTTTTTATGATTTTTAGGGTATTTTAGGTTTTTTAGGGTTCTTTAGGGTTTATAGAAATTTTTAGGTTTTTTATGGGCTTTTAATTGTTTTTAGGATCCTGTGGTTTTCTTAGAGGTTTTCTATGTTTTTTTGGGTTTTTTACTTTTTTATTGATTTTGGTAATTTTTAATAGTTTTATGGTTTTTAGGGTTCATAACGATTTTTAGGGGGATTAAAGGTTTTATGAGTGTTATGGTTTTTATAGATTTTTTGGGATTTTAATATTTTTGGATTCTTAGGATTTTGTTTTTTTACAGTGTTTTAAATATTTTTTGGGTTTAAGGTATATTTATAGATTTAATGGTTTTTAGGGTTTTAGGGGTTTCAGTTTTTCATTGTTTTTATGGGTTTAAAAGTTTTTTTTGGTGTGTTTTTAGTTTTTGGGGTTTTTTATGGTTTTTAGTGGTTTAGTGTTTTTAGGTTTCTATGGGTTTTATGTGTTTTTATGATTCTATGTTTTTTTGGGTTTTATAGTGATTTTATTGGTTTTTTTGTTTTTAGGATTTTTAGGGATGTTTTAGTATTTTTATGGGGTTTTAGGGTCCTCAGGAATTTTGAGTGTTTTATGTGTTTTTAGTGGGTTTATGTTTTTTTGGGTTTTTATAGTTTCTTTAATTTCTAGGGTTTTTATGGTTTTTAGAGGTTTCGGTCGTTTTCAGGGGATTAAAGTGTTTTTAGGGTTTTTAGTAGCGTTTTATAGTTTTTATTGGTTTTATGGATTTTTATAGTTTTATGGGGGGGGGTTAGGGTTTTCTGATTTCTAATGGTTTTTAGAGTATTTAGGGTTTTTATGTTTTTAGGGGTTTTAGGGGTTTTATGTTTTTTTATATTTTTATGGTTTTATTAGGGGTTTCCTAGGTTATTTTAGGTTTTATGATTTTATAGATTTTTAAGAATTCTATGTTTTTACGGTTTTTACAGATTTTGAGAGATTTTAGAAATTTTTAGGCGTTTATGGTTTTCTTGGGTTTTTAGGGTTTGATTTGATTTTTTTGTGTTTTTTTTGAATTTTTATAGTTTCTTATTGTTTTTAGGGGTTTTATGGGTTTTTTAGTTTTACTACATTTCAGTTGTTTTTAGTGAGGATTATGGTTTTTAAGGGTTATAGGGGTTTTTATGGTTTTAGGGGGTTTTAGGGGTTTTAGTGGTTTTTATATTTTTAGTGGTTTTGAGTGTTTTATGGTTTTTAGGGTTTCTTATGTGGTTTTAGGGTTTTTATCACTTTTACGATTTTAGGGATTTTTAGGGATTTTTAGGACTTTTATGGTTATTTAGTGTTTCTATAGATTTGTAGGGTTTTGTGTTTTGTGAGTTTTTATGTGTTTTATGATATGTTTTGGTTTTATGGTGTTTTGAGTTTTTTAGGTATTTTTTGAGTATCTTTGGAATTTTAATGGTTTTTAAGATATTTTTAACTTTTTAGGGGTTTAAAGGGTTTTTTTGTGTTTTTAGTTGTTTCAGGGTTTTTATGGGTTTTTATGTTTTTAGGGGTTTTGTGGTTTTATATTTTTAGGGTTTTTACGGTTTTTAGGGTTTTTAACGTTTTAAGGTTTTATTGGGGGTTAATGTGCTTTTAGGTTTTTAAGGTTTCATATGGTTTTTTATTTTTTATGATTTTTTATGGTTTTCCAGGGTTTTAGTTTTTTCCGGGGTTTTATTTTTTTTACGATTCATAGATTTTATTTCTTTTGGAAGGTGGGGTTAACTGTTTTAAGGTTTCTAATGTTTTGTTAAGGTATTCCCTAGGTTTTATGGGTTTTATATGTTTAGGTATTCTTTTTTATTTTTTATGTTTTTTATTTTTTAGGGGTTTTAATGATTTTTACAGTATTTAGGGGGGGGTTTGCTTTATATGGTTTTTTGTTTTTAGGGTTTTTTATTTTTTAGGTTTTTATGGTGTTTGAGAGTTTTTATAACATTTTAATGTGTTAAAGTTTTTATATATTTGTTAGTCCTTTTTTGCTTTTTATTGATTTTTTGGATTTTATATGTTTTTATCGTTTTTATGGATTTTCATGGTTTTTAGGGATTCTTAGGGATTTATAATTTATAGGTTTTAGGGGTTTAAAATTTATTTAGTATTTAAGGATTTATTAGGTGTTTTTAGGGTTTTATGGTATTTGACATTTTTATGGATTTTGAGGGCCATTTAGGATTTTTATGGTTTTTAGTGATTTTGAGGGGTATTAGGGTTTTTTTGGGTTTTAGGGTTTTTTGGTTTTTTAGGTTTTTATTAATTTTTATGAGTTTTTATGGATTTTAATGTTTTTAGAGTTTTTATCATTTTTATGGGGTTAAGGTGTTTTAGAGTTTTAGTGGGTTTCTTTGGGGTTTCTTTGGTTTTAAGGGTTTTTACGGTTTTATGGCCTTTTATGATTTTTTAGGTTTTTTGGGTTTCTATATTTTTTTTGGTTTTGGGTGGTTTTAATCGTTTTTAGGTTTTTTCAGGTGTTAGTGGATTTTACATTTTGTGTTATTTTTAGGTATTTTTAAGGGTTTTTATGGTTTTTAGGGGTTTTAGTGATTTTTGGGGTTTTAGGATGTTTAATGGTTTTAGGGTTTTTATAGTTTTTTGTGTTATTATAGTTTTTTTAGTTGGGGGGGTGGGGTTATGTTTTTTTGTTTCTTAAAATTTTTTGGTGTTTAAATTGTTCGTATAGTTTTTAATGTATTTTAGTGTTATTATGGGGTTTTAGGGGTTTTAATCCTTTTATCCTTTTATGGTTTTATGGGTTTTAGGGTCTTTTATGGTCTATTATGGGTTTTAATATTTTTTAGGATCTTAGGTTGATTATGTTTCTTTTAGGTTTTTAAAATTTTCTTAGGTTTTTCCAGGTTTTAGGGTTTTTAACATGCTAGGGTATTTTTAGCAATTTTTTAATATTTTTATGTTTTTATTTATTTTTGGATTTTTTGGGGTTTTAGTGTTTTTTTGGGGGTTTAGTGTTTTTATTGTATTTTTTGAATTTTAAGGTTTTTTTAAATTTTTAGGGTTTTAGGGTAATTTACTGACATTAATTTTTTATGGGTTTAAATGTTTTTTAAAGATTTTAGTGGTTTTATGGTTTTTATAGATTTTATAGTTTTAAAAAAATAGTGCTTATTACGGTTTTTAAGGGTTTTAGGGGGTTTTCAATTGTTAGGGGATTAATGTGTCTTAGATTTATATGGGTCTCTTAGTAATTTTTAGTGTTTTTAATGTTTTTTACATTTTTAGTGAATTTAGTGAATTTTTAGATTTTTTTGGAGTTTTAGTGCTTTTAAGGATTTTTAGGGTTTTAATGGTTTTTAGGGTTTTTGGGATTTTTGGGTTTTTATTATTTTTTTGGTGTTTTTAAGGGTTTTGGAGATTTTAAGTTATTTATTGTTTTTAGATTTTTAAATGATTTTAGGATATAAAAGGGATAATAGTGTTTTAGTGGTTTTTAGTGGTTTTATGGGTTTTTAGGGGTTTTTATAGTTTTCATGGTTTTTAGTGGTATTTTGGTTTTTAGGGTTATGGTTTCTTTTTCTGGTTTTAGCATTTTTTATGTTGTTAGGGGTTTTAATTTTTTTAGGTTTTTATGGTTTTCATTTCTTTTCATGTATTTATGGGTTTTTACATTTTTAGGGATTGTTAGGGATTTTTAGGGTTTTATTGGTTTTTGGTGTTCTACGGGTTTTGAGGGTATTTTATGGTTTTAGGGTATTTTTGGATTTTAGCATCTTTTTAGGGTTTTAATGTGTTTTTTTGTTTTTAAGAATTTTTTAAGGGTTTTCCAAGTTTTTATGGATTATAATTGTTTATAGAATTTTAGGACCTTTTTAGGATTTTTATGGGTTTTCAAGGATTTTAGGTATTTTGAGGGGTTTTAGGGTTTTTATAGAATTTTTTGGGTTTTATGGTTTTTAAGAGTTTTTTACCTTTTTAGTGTTTTAAAGCAATTTTTTATTTTTTAGTGGTTTTTAGGTTTTTATAGGGATTTAATGGCTTTTAGTTACTTTTAGGGTTTTAAGGTTTTTAGAATTTTTAGGATTCTTAGCAATTTTTAGTGTTTTTAGGTTTTCATGTTTTCCTATTGGTTTTCAGGGTTTTTAGGTTTTTTCCAAATTTTGGTGTTTTATAGAATTTTTATGGTTTTTAGTGGTTTATTAGAGTTTTTGGGATTTTGGGTTTTTAGATTTTTAGTGTTTTTATGGGATTTTATTATATTTTAGGTTTTTAAGGTTCTAATAGGGTTTTTAGGGGTCTTAGAGATTTTTATATTTTTAGGGATTTTTGGCCTTTATATAATTTTATGGTTTTTATTTTTAACCGTTCTGAGGTTTTTAGGGGGTTTAATGGTGTTTATGGGTTTTATGGTTTTTTTTTGGGGGGTTTTTTAGGTTTTAGGTTTTTTAATATTATTTATAGTTTTTAATATTTTTAAGGGTTAAATGGACTTATAGATTTTTAACTGTTTTATAGTTTTTATTGTTTTTAGGGTGTTCTAAATGGTTTTAGGGTTTTAAATGGCTTTTAGGTGTTTTAGGGTTTTTAGGATGTTTTGTGTTATTTCTATAGTTCTTAAGTGTTTTTAGGTTTTTTTTTGTTTTATTTGGGTATGTATGATATTGAGGTTTTTTTCTTTTTTTGGGAATTTTTGGGTCCTTTTTATGTTTTTAGGGGTTTTTAGGGTTTTAGGTAATTTGATAGTTTTTAGGGTTTTGTTGTTTTTTTGGGTTTTTGTGTTTTTTTATTTTATAATTATTTTAATGTTTTTATAGTTTTTTAATGTTTTTATGTGTTTAAAGGGTCTTTAGTGTTTTTTGTGGTTTTTAGTGTTATTATCGGTACAAAGGGTTTTCAAGGGTTTTCTGAGTTTTTTTGTGTTTTTTACGGTTTTAGGACCCTTTAAGGGGTTTTTGGGTTGTTAGAATTTTTTTTATGTTTTTAGGGTTTAAATGTTTTTATATTTTTATTGTTTTTATAGGGGATTTCATGATTTCTAGGGGTTGTTATATTTGTATATATTTTTAGGGCTTTTGGGATTTTTATGTGTTTTTAAGGCTTTAGGGATTTTGTGGGTTTTTAGGGTTTTAGGGTTTTTTAGTGTTTTTAGAATTTCTTAGGTTTTATTGGGGTTTTAAAAGTTTTTATAGGTTTAATTGTTTTTTAGAATTTTTTTTGGGATTTATGGGGTCTTTTATTTTTTTATTGAATTTTAGTTATTCATTATGATTTTTGATGGTTTTTAGGGTTTTGTTTTCAGATTATGAGGGGTTAATGGATTTTAGGGTTTTTTTTGATTTTTTATGTTTTTGGCATTTTTGAGTTTTTTTAGGTTTTAAGGTTTTTACAGTTTTTAATGATTTTAAGGGTCTAAATGGTAAAAACCTTAAATACCATTAAATCCAAAAAAATCTAAAATTGAAAATATTCCTAAAGACCGTAAGTACCATTAAAATCATAAAAAACCCTAAAAATAATTAAAAATATAAAATAACATAAAACATAGAAAATTACAAAAAAAATTAGAATCCTAAAAACTCATAAATCCAATAAAAACAAAAAAAAATGACAAATGCCATAAAAACCCTAAAAAGACCATAAAAACCCAAAAAACCCAAATACCAAAAATCCCTAAAAACCTAAAGAACAAAAAAATATATAAACACCTTAAAAATATACTAAAACTCTAAAAATCCATAAAAACCAAAAAAATGTCAAAAACTCTAAAAACCATAAAACCCTAAAAACCCAAAAATGTTAAAAATCCTAAAAAAAATCAGAATCCCTAAAATCCCTTCATCAATAAATACCATAAAAATTCTAAAAATCCCAAAAAATCCATAAAAATGCAGTTAAACATACAAAGCCTAATAAAACCTTAAAAACCTCAAAATACTAAAAACCACTATAATCCTAAAAAAACCCCTATAATCCTAAAAAAAAACCCAAAAAACCCAAAAAACCGTAAAATCTACAAAAAAAACTCAAAAACCCATCAAAAGCCTAAAAACTCTAAAAAATTGAAAAAACCGCCAAACACTTAAAACCCCTAAAAATATAAAAATCCTAAAAAAACCAAAAAAATAAAAGACCATAAAACCCTAAAACCTCTAAAAAAACATAAAACCCCAAAAAAATTTAAAACCTATAATAACACTAAAAAGCATTAAAAACTCTAAAAACCCATTAAACACCCAAAACTATTTAAAAATAGAAAAAATAAAACAATAAAAAACTAAAAAAACTAAAAAAAACTAAACCCTCCCCAAAACCATAAAAACCTTAAATCCATTCAAAAACACTAAAAAAATAAAAATAAAAAAAATTCTAAATATCAACAAAAATTAAAAAAACAATAAAAACCCTAAAAACACCAAAGAAGACATTTAGAACCTAATAACACTTAATACCCCTAAAAAACTTAAAAATTCTAATCAACTATAAAACCCTAAAAACATAAAATCCGTAATAACTCATATAAACCATAAAATATCATAAAAATCCAAAAAATCACTAAAAATTTAAAATACCCCCCAAACCCTAAAAACCTATAAAAACATTTATATCCTAAAAAAAGTTGATCCCCAAAAAAACAAAAAAATTCATAAAACATTAAAAAATCATAAAATACCAAAAAAACCCCAAACCCCATTAAAACCCATAAAATAAAAAAACATTAAAACCCATAAAAAATTAAAAAAATAAAAACTCTTAAAACCATTAATCCCGTATTTTTTTTAAAAAACATCAAAAAATTTTAAAAACAAAAAAAACAAAAAAACACGAAAAACCAACAAAATCCCTAAAAACCATAAAACCCCTTAAATATCCCAAAACATCCCAAAAAATGTATACAATCATATAAAAAAGAAAACCCCTTAGAAAAATTTTAAAACCTAAAAACACTTAAAATCTATTCAAAAAACATAAAAACACTAAAATCCCAAAATTTTCCTAGAAACCATAAAAACCTTATAAAACACCTCAAAGTCCATAAAAACCCTAAAAACATATATTACATAAAATTCATTTAAATTTACTAAAAAAATAAAAAACCTAAAAAACATGAAAAAAGTTAAGATAACATTAAGAACCTAAAAGCACTTAAACCCACTAAAACCCAAAAAAAATTATAAAAACCTCAAGAAACACTAAAAATACACTGAAAACCGAAAGAATATAAAAACCACAAAACCCATAAAAAACATAAAAAAACTGACACCCATAAAAACACTAAAAACCCTTTAAACCAGAAAAAACATTTAAAAACAAAAAATATATATTAAAAGCAATAAAATTTAAAAATCCCCTAAAACCCAAAAAAACACAAAAACCCAAAAAACCATGAATATCTAAAATATACCAAAAAATCATTAAAAACCATAAAAACACTAAAAATCCCCCGAAATACATGAAAATGTGAAATCACATAAAAACCCCAAAAAATATTGGAAAAACTAAAAAAATAAATAAAAACAAAACCCCTAAAAAACAAAAAAAATGGAAATATAAAAAGAAACCCTAAAAACCTTCAAAATTGATAAAATCTATAAAAACCATAGAAATCCTTAAAAATAATAAATAATCCCTAAAAAATTAAAAAAACCTGAAAAACCTAAAAAACCTAAAAAAATCCAAATAATACCTTATTATCATAATGGAAATTAAAACTACTAAAGAACATAAATGAAGAAAAAAAACCAAAAAAAACCCTAAAATCCATAAAAACCAAGAAATCATAAAAATACTAAAATATATCTATAAAATCGTAAAAACCCTAAATCCATGAAAAAATCATAGAAATCCTTAAATACCTAAAAATATTATAAATACCTTAGAACATAAAAATTTAAAAAAACCTAAAAATCTCTAAAAAGACACTAAACCCCATAAACCATAAAAATCCCTAAAAACATTAAAAACCTAAAAACATATAAATACTGTAAAATAAATTAAATATCTAAAAACCATGCAAACCCATAAAAATGGTAAAAAACTAAAAAAAACTGTAAAACACTAAAATACTGAATAAAACTAAGATTCCCTAGAAAACCTTAAGACCCTAAAACCCTAAAAAATTTCCAAATCCCTCAAACCATATACTATTGAAATCCAAAACGTCCCAAAAAATCCTTAGAAAATTAAAATACCAAAAAACTTTAAAAAACCACTAAGAAAACGATAAAAACCTAAAACACTTAAAAACACTAAAAACACTAAAAAATGGTAAAAACTATAAAACCCGTAAGACTCGTCAATATCACAAAAAACCCTAAATACCTAAATCCCATAAAAATACTAATAATCACTAATAATCCATAAAAATAAAAACATTGTAAAACCATAATAAAATCATAACCAACTCAACTCTAATCAGGCCAAGTTAAATCATATAAATATAATATGGTAAAGGATTCATAAAATAATTTAATACATAGAATTTATTTTACATTATTACTATCATTTGGGTTAGATGGTTCTGTTTTAGAAATTAAATAAGATCATAAGGCTCATACAATAATCCCTTCCCCTTAGTGGTTTAGCAACTCCGGACTGTGATAATTAAGATCGAAGAAAGAAACAATTGTTTAGATTTGATTTGGGAGAAAAAATATGGGAGAAAATGAGAATTTCTCCCTGCCCCTGCCCCCCCACCTGCACACCCCCTACCCCTTGCCCCCACCTGGACACCCCTTCCCCCTCCCCTGCCCTCCCACCTACACACCGCCCTCCCCCTGCCCCCCCCACCTACACACACCCCTCCCCCTGCCCCAGCACACCCCCTACCCCCTCTCCCTGCCCCCTACCCCCCACCTGCACACCCCATGCCCCCTCCCCTGCCCTCCCACCTACACACCCCCTACCCCAGCCCCCCCCCCCCCCACCTGCACACCCCTTACCCCCTCTCCATGCCCCCTTCCCCCACCTGCACACCCCCTGCCCCCTCCCCTACCCTCCCACCTGCACACCCCCCTACCCCCCCCACCTACCCCCCCCCCCCCACCTGCACACACTCCTCCCCCTACCCCAGACATCCCCTGCCCCCACCTGCACACCCCCTGCCCCCTCTCCCTTCCCCCCACCTGCACACCCCCCTTCCCCCTTTCCTGCCCTCCCACTTGCACAACCCCCTCCCCCTACCCCCCCCCCCCCACCTGCACACCCCCTGCCCCCTCTCCCTGCCCTCTACCCCCACCTGCACACCCCCTTCCCCCTCCCTTTCCCTCCCACCTACACACCCCTCCCCCTGCCCCAGCACACCCCCTTCCCCCCCACCTGCACACCCCCCTGCCCCCTACCCCCCACCTGCACACCCCCTCCCCCTTCCCCCCCCCCCCCCCCACGTGCACACACCCCTCCCCCTGCCCCAGCACACCCCCTTCCCCCCCCACCCACCAGCACACCCCCCTTTTTTCTTAATCATTATTTCATTCATCTTTTTATAGATTTTGAAACTTATAATGACTTTCATATAGAGTAGTTAGTTGTTAACACTGTTTTCCAGCTTGGTGATTTGAATGAAATTATTTATACGATACCACTTTATGATTATCCTGCTGAGTTCAAACCAAAGAAAGTATTCCATTTAAATAAATCTTGGTCTGGCCTGAAACAATCCTCATGGAAGTGGTGCTTCAATTTTGATTCATTTTTTCTAGGTAACAAGTTCATTAGCATTAATTATAATGCCTTATTTTATTTGAACTCAAATAAAACCTACATCATTTACCTACTATTGTATATTAATGACATGATAATATTTTTAAAAGACAAAAATATGATCTCTATTGTTAAATCCCAGTTGAAAATTAAGTTTTAAATGAATGAATTAGGTGTAGATAAGAAAATACTAGGTGATTAAATCATTAGGGATAGAATGCATAAACTACTTTATCTATCTTAGCATGCTTATATTTTAAAATTTATAAATAGGTAAATGATGGAATCTCTCAGTCTTGTTAATTTCCTGCTTGAACAACATTTTAAATTGTCCTTTAATCAATTACCTACTGGTGAAGTTGATGTTGAATTTATGTCTAGAATTCCTTATTCTAACATTGTTGGTTTCAAAGTGTATTCTATGATTTTCTCTAGAACTGATTTTTCAGTTTCTATCTGCACTCTATGATGGTTCATGGGAACTCTAGGGAAGCTATAATGGTATTCCATTATAGTGGATCTAGAGGTATCTTTCTTTTAATTCTAATATTTCATTATTCTATGGTAAAAATGTGGATACTGCTTAAATTATTTGTGGTTTGGTTGATGCTTACTATACTGTTAATGTTGACAATTTTAAATCCTTAACTATTAATGTGTTTACTGAATTTGGAGGTTTCATTTCATAGAATTGAAGTATGTAATCTATTCTTGCACTTTCAGCTACTGAATTTGAATACATAGCTTTAACTGAGGTAGTTAGAGAAACTTATCGATTGAGAAGTCATGGCGATAGGGCTATATCTAATACTAGACATTGTTAGATTAAGGTAGATCTACAGGTTAGTAGTCATTCTCATTCCCAATAAGATATGGTAAATATCAATGATATTGATCAAAAACGCAATGTAATGAGATGCATGGAACTCATCATACATTACCAATCCAACAATAAAATTTACATCAAAAGTGAGTCTCAATATCAGTATCATCAGAATCAAGATAGCCCTCACCCACACCTCCTACAGAAACACCATCACCATCTCTCACACCACCAACATCATCATCAGCATCTACATCGGAACCGACACTAGCACCGGGTCTAGCACTAGGTCCGGCTCCGGCTTCGACAAAAGAATCTACATTAGCAGAACGCATCGCCATCAAAAAGGCATTAACCGTTGCAGCTAATTCTGGTGGAAGTGTAGAAGAAAGGGCAAACATAAATTTCATCATATTTGCAGTTATTGCCAGTTCTGATTTTTGACTTTCTTCCTCGATTGCGGTATTCATTTGTTCCACTGTGAAAAAACCAGAACTGGTACTCGAAGAAACGATAGTGGACCAGTATCGAGATGGTACAATCTTCTTCCCTGGTCGACAACACATTCTACCCTGATGCCCATCTCCTAATACCTGATGTAGATGATCGTTTGGGCCCAAATTGTCAGGTTCTTTTTCTGACAATACCTCTAAAGCATTCTGTTGATTGATATATAACATAAATTAAAATGATAAAATAATATAAGGAATTAAATTCAGTAAAAATCAAAGAAATTGAAATATACTTACAATCGCCTTCTCGGTGTCGGGATTTGGCACAATACCATCTTTCTTTTTCCAGCTTGTACAAAACAAAGTTGAGTGAGGAATGCGACCCTCGATATTCAATGCCTTTTTCTGAAAAAAAAAGAAATAAATCAAAATTGGAAGTTGAAAAAATTACACTAAACAAAGCTAAATATTTTAAATGTTAAATTACCTACATCTGCTCATAATCTGGTAATGAAGTGTTTCCGCAAGTATAAATGTGTTTCATTACACTCTTATTTGTTTTAATTCTGTTTGATTTCTCTTATAAACAAATAATTATATAAATTCATTAACATAAATAAAAAAAGTAATTTAAAATCGTTTTTAAATAAATGAATGAATATATATATAAATTTAACAAACACCTTAAGCACTGGACTCTTCCAATAGCTGATCATCTCTTTATATTGTGATATTGGAAAATATTGAATTAGCGGTACTTCTTCAAGCTCTGTACCGACTCTCTTTTTCCAACCAAGATATAAAATCATACTTGTAGGCTCGCCACATTTCACCTAAATCCATTATCCTTACAACCTTTTCATTTTGTCCATCAGGAAAATTATATCAGAGCTGCAATGAAAATAATATTTATTAAGAAAATATTATAAATTTATATATATATATATATATAAAAGATGATTAACAATACTTACCCAAATCTCTGCCCATGCTTTGTCCTTTATTTGTTGTCGAACTTCCTTCCAACTTATCGGTTAAACCGGAATGATATTGTCGTGTCAAGAAAGTGTTCCCATAAAACATTTACATTCTGTGCCATTTTTATTAATTATATCATTGTCCTCATTGTAATCAACTATGATTTGCGTGTTCTGATTCCAAACATCACACATTTTTGTGCGGCCTCATCATCTGGTAAAGGTTGGAGATAATCATGAAACCAAAAATAAAAGAAAATAATATATATGAATTTATCATTAATCAGTAATAGTAATGTTTAAACAAATACCAGTAGATGGGGGATCAGCTGAACACTGAAGTGCTGCATCTAGAGGGGGGCATCCTCCATGGTAGGTGAGATATCTACAGGAGTACTATGTATAGTAGATGCAAGTGTACTGATGGAGGTAGAAAACCCGATGGATAACCCTGTACAGATGAGGGTGGATATGGATATGGATATGGCAGTTGGATATATAGGGGAACAGTACCCTGTACAGTGGATGGTGGGAATGGAAAATGAGGGATGGGAGTCTGAGAACTACCATCCAATGTGGGTGAGGGAAAAAAGGGATACAGAAAAGGTGGGTTTGGATAATATGGAGGTGTCATAATGGGAGGATGGCCTCCTGGTGTCTCAAGCGGTGTACTAGTAGGCTGACCTATAGAATCAGTACCCCCACCACAATATCATCCTTAGTGGCATAATCCAAGATTATCCTTGACGATGCAGCCTAAAATAACATAGATGATAAAATAAAATGAACGATAACAAGATAAATAATATAAAATATCATAATATTCAAACATAATTTGTACTTACACTGTTTCCAGGAGGAGACCTACATTATTCGTTTCTCATTATTCTTCTACTCCTTCTAGTATCATCATAATCAGACATTTTGACCTGGAAATTTAAAATAATATTCTCAAATAAATAGAAATAATATAAAATGTCAAATAATACAATTGTATCATAAAATAATGAGATACATTTTCATGTGTGATATTTATATTGATAAAATATCAAGACTTTTCTATGTTCAAAATTTACTAGAGAAGTGATTAAACATAAATTGGTGAGGCTATTAATAGTTTTATATTCGATAATGGTATAAAATATAATAGTTATTTTGATATCATGTATGGAACATAAAAAAAACACATACAATATTCCGATAATATCAGGTAAATACTTACAAATGTGTCAACGCTATGTTGGGTCTGTGACAATTTCTGGTTCACAATCTGTTCTAACAATTGCATCATTCGTATCATCAAATGAAACATTCGAATAAATACCGATAGTTTCATCCACAACATCATTTTCATCCATGCCTTTGTCAAAAATATGTCTAGGAATAACATCAACAATAACACCAAATTGTGGTTGTAATGGGTCACTTACATAAAACAGTTGTTTAGCTTGTGACACAATAATATAAGGTTCATCGGTACGAAGCTGGCGGTTCATATCAATCACTCTAAATCCACAGTTATCAATATAAATTCCTTTTCATGTCATTGAATCAAACCACTTTCATTGCATCATTGTGACATGACCATCTGCATAGTAATCTAATAAAATGATTCTTTCAACAACACCGTAATATGATATATTTTCTGATCGAGGCTGTCTGTCCGATGCACTCGCATAACAATCTGTTGTGGCGCTTATCGTGACACCATCATGCTGTGTTGCCATTTTTTTGCACAACTATTTATAAAAAATTTAAATCCATTGACAACCATTGACTTACAATCATGTACCACATCGTTTGGACCAAAAGACAATGCTTTTATTTCATCTGATACTTCAATCATTGGTAGAGTTAAAACCTAAAAGATACCAACATAGAATATTAAATAGAGACATGTGATTATGTTATGAGAAGAAGAAAAAGAAATCTATTACCTTTGACTTTAACCAGGAAGAAAATTCCTTGTTGTGCAACAGTTCCTTCCAATTAATATATAGAGAGTGATGGCTCTTTTTTATAATTTTTAAATGTTCTCTACAGATATGAAAGCATTAAAATGTCAAAAGATATAAAGAAATCACACAATGAAAAAAATACATATTTATTAGTTTACTTACTTGATATAATCATCAAGCACACCACAGTTGAATAATACTGTGTGATGTACCATTTCCCACTTTTCCCTGCTTAAAGTACACAACGAGTACGATCCAGATATACCCCCTGTTTTGGGCAGTGAAGGAAATGCAGGCTCAATGGGATCATATTGCTCATCTTACGTTCTCATTAGTCGATTAGACCTCGTAGTGACATTATCCAAGTACAATGAATAGAAATCCATGCATTCTTGTGCTAAATAGCATATCACAATAGAGCCTTTAGGATGATATTTATTTCTCACATAAGATTTAAATGTAAACATCATTATTTCGGTAGGATACATCCATCGACTCGAAGCAGGACCACCAAAGAGAACTTCCGTGGGAAGATGCACAGTCAAATATAACATACATGTGAAAAAATACAGTGGGAAAATTTTCTCAAGTCGCAAAGAATAATCGGTGCATCTCTCTGCAATTTCTGAACAACACTTTTGCTCAATCTTTTGGAACAAAGATTTCGATAAAATTGACATAACTTAATCACCGCAACTCTAACATTATGTGGAAGTAAATGGCGAATGGAAATGGGAATCAACTCATGTAACAAGACATGGTAATCATGGGTTTCAAGAGATTTGAGTTTTACATCTTGTGTATTCACCCTTTTTGAAATATTACCTGAATAACCATCCGGAACCTTCGAACTTTCCAAGACCTGAAGAAATTATTTTTTCTCCACATTTGTCATCGAATAACAGGCAACATGGACTTTCCACTTAGTTTGACCAATTAACTTAGGATGATGTCTTGATCTTATACCCCAATCCATCAAATCATGATGACACTGCAATTCGTCTTTTGTTTTGCCTTTGACATTTAAAATAGTAGAAAGTAACATCTCAAAAATGTTTTTCTCGATATGCATTACATCCAAACAATGATGTAATAAATTCGATGACCAATATGACAACTCAAAGAATATTCTTTTCTTTCTCCAATTTCTATTGGAATTAGAATTAGTATGCTTTCGCTTTCTGATATTTGATTGAATTTTGCCAAGAACATAATTCAAATCATCAAGTTCTTTAACAATATCAGTCCTTGACATTCGTTGAGGTGTCTCATCTGTCTCAATGGCATTATCGAACTGTCTCCGATTTTTCCTGTATGAATGATCCATTGGTAGAAAATGTCGATTCCCTATGAGGCTGAAAGTTTTCCGAAACTTTAATCTTCAGAAACGTGTATTTTTCATACAAATAGGACAGGATAATTTCCCTTTAGTAATCCAACCAGACATCATTCCGTAGGCAGGGAAATCATTTATCGTCTATAATAAAGCTGCACGAAACATAAAGTACTCTTTTCTGAATGCATCATACGCTTGTGTACCAAAAATCCAAAGCTCATTTAACTCCTCTATTAATGGCTTCAAGTATATATAAATATCATTTCCAGAATCACTGGGAACAGATAAAAATATACTCAGGATAGTGAACGGATTCTTCATACACATACATGAAGGAAAGTTATAAATGTGAATGAAAACAGGCCAAGTACTGTGCGCAGTATGAATTTAGAGAAATGGGTTGAAACCATCACAGGATAATCCCAATCTAACATTTCATGAGTCGGCTGCAAAATCAGGATGTAACCTATCAAATTTCTTCCAAGCCAACCCATCTGTAGAATGCACTATTTCATCGTTATCCTTATTTCTTTCATCTGCATGCCATATCATATTATTTGCTATTTGTTCTGACATAAAATTTTTTGAAGCCTGGGAATTAAAAGGAAGTTCCACATCACTTTCTGTGGTATGCAAGATTGAGATCCGTTTTTATTAGTCTTCCACCTTTATGTGCCACACTGTTTTCACTGACTCAAGTCTGCATTCTCCTTCCAGAACAAACAACTGTCTTTGAGACAAGAATGAATCTTACTAGATGAAAATCCAAATTTGTCAACCAAATTTGATGCCATGTAATCATTTTCTAGAATACATGCATCATCAGGCAGTAAATCCTTAATAAATGTATGGAGATAGTCAGTCGTAGTATTACTAAATCCACACATTGTTTTCCCATAATATAATTGCATTAAAAACTCAAGTTTGCTCATTTTTCCACATGATTGATATACTGGAGTATTTGCATCTTCCATCAGCTTTATAACACTCTCAATGTCATCATCCTGATTAATAAATGAGAACTGTGTTCTAATATTCATTTCCTCTTACACTGGTCTATATGAGGAGCTAGATTTGGAAACAAAAGGAAACCGATCAAAAATCAGATTTTTCATACCAATATTTTCTGGTGAATCGATGTCATTCAACACTTGAGATTTTTCTCCATTGTGATACCACACATGATAAATTTTTTGGAAGCCACTTTTAGTGATATATTAACTCACTTCCTCACGAGTTAACCAAGGTCTTCTAACACAATCAAAACCTGGGCATCGAATCCATCCGCTATCTGAATCATTAGTGAATGAAAAGTCCAAAAAATATTGTAACTCCTTATGAAATTCATCGGTTATCTGATCAATGTTGTACATACAGTATATATCCATTCTGAAACAGATAAACATACATTAAATAAATAATTTAGAAAATTACATAACATTATCTGTATTGTTTCATAATATATTAAGTAATCATCAATAAAAAGTTAATAAAAAATCATAACAAATATATTAAAATTATGGTTTAGGGAATTCATAAATGTTTTAAATTATAAAAATTCACGAATAGTCATACATAAGTCCCAATAATGATGATTGATTATAGTAAAAATAGTTTATATGAAATCTAAGAGATAATAATAATCAATTACCAAAAGTGTTTGGGTTAATTCATAAAGAGTTGCGATGTTTTGTATTAAATCTATAAAGATTTTTTGAAATTTAGAGAAATTTTGAAAATATAAACCGTATCATATACCAAGCATTAATATTAATGAATTGGCTGAGAATTATAATGTTAAGAAGATGAGAATAATAACTAATGTCTGAATCTATACTTAGATGTTGGTTACCTTAGAAAAGGGATATCCCATCAACTTGGTTGTTCCCACCCTTGCTCGTATCTATGAACTATTGGGTAAAATATAGGAATGAAGATCCCCACATCACCTCAGTGGTACATATCAATTATTGTATGGATGGGTGGTGAAGTGCTATCAATGTTATGAGTACCGGTATACTGCAATAGTCCCCCACTCTAACTTTCATCCAACCCTACTCTACATTGTTTTCATTCTAATAAAATCCTTGGGAATTTCTAGTGTGCTTGAGTTTTTTAGTGATTTTTCTTAGTTTTCTTTTATTCCTTCCCCTTGCACCCCCATGGATTGATTCTCATTATTTAATCACACCCATATTTGTACAGAATTTGTTTTTAGACCAAGGGTAATAGATAAATATGCATGAGTAACAACGGATTTAAGATCTATATTGTATTTTAATTGAGTGTGGTCACTAGAATGGAGCATGCTCATCTAAGAATGTGTTAAAAACAAATGGATAATAAAGACCACCGATGATGAAAAATGGAAGAAAACTTCCTTTGGAAAAATTTAAAAAAATGAAGTTGGAAACACTATTACCAAGAAGGTTTTAAAGAAGGTAGATCATACATCCTTGGGTAATAAACCTAAGAAGTCTAAGCCAAGTGATAAATATAAAAGGATCAGTTCTTCTATCATGGAAGAAGGAGAAAAACTTAGATTCATGCTAAAAGCCTTGCTTGTATGTGAAAATAGAGGCAGGAAATAGCATAATGGAAGATTTTTCCAAGGAGAATACAAATGTAGGTGGAAGGGGTCTGGTTTGGGCTGGATGTGGCTGGAGCAGGGCTAAATCATGGCATTACAGGGACGTGACTGCGGCGTGAACGCGGCGTGTTGGCCCGGTCCAGCGACATCTTTGGGGAAGCATCTTCCAGCCAGGAGAAAAGGGAGCGGGAGGAGGCTAGAATGCTGGTGGAAGGGGGCTGGTTGCAAGTGTTGGGGGGATAGTGCGGGCTGATTTGAAGGTTGTAGGGGGGGTTGCTGCAGGCTGGAATGCTGGTGGAAGCGGGCTGAAATGAAGGTGGAAGGGGGATTGTGTGGGATGGATGTGGCCGGAGCAGGGCCAAATCACGGCATTATCGTGGCGTGACAGCAGCGTGACCACAGTGTGACAGCAGCATGACTGCAGTGTGACCGCGGTGTGACTGTGGCATGACCACAGCATGACCGCGGAATTTTGGAGTTTTACCAATTGGGGGACGGTCATGATAAGTTGATATAAAATGATTAGATAGAGGGAAGAGATAGAGATTATAGGTAGGAGCTGTTGAGGACAATAAGTTATGGTAATATTGTTAGATAAGCCATGTACGAAATGTAACTACGGAATTTCATCTTTAACAGATGTATTTAGGGGCCCCAATGATCCAATGAAAACACATTCATTTATAATTGGACAACTAAGTGAAGTGATACTAGTTGCAGAGTATAAATATGAGAGAGGATACAAAATCATTTTTCAATTCATAATCATTTTAAAATGGGTAGGCCATGAGATTAGGTGTAACTGTAATATTATAATAAAAATAATAATAATAAACCATGAATATTCTAAATTATAGGTTTATGAGTCTATATTCCTTTAATATTTTTTAGTTATATACCCAGTATGATATCAAAATTAGCATCATGGTGTAGATGATATGTTTTTTGAGTCATAATACCATCATAGAGTTGATTCAAATGATGGTTAAAATTAGAAGACAATGTTAAAAAAATAACACCAGAGTACCAATGTATGGGTGCTTGATTTTATATGCATTGAAAAATAAATTTTCAGAGGAGTTTAACATATCATTCAGTTTCACTTCTGATAAAAAAGAGGAACTAGGATTCATTTGTGGTGAAATTTTTTTTTGGAAAAGATTGGAAATGGTTTTTCTTGTTCTTTAGATATTGTGCGGATTGGATTGTTTCGTTGTAGAAATATTGGGATAGTTTAGTGAAAATTTTATTTCTTCGACCGTGATGGCAGGTTGTTTCTAAAAGTTTCTTACCCTTCAATTGTTAAGCATCAGTAAGTGAGAGTATTAGAAACATTTCACGACCCAACATCAAAATTACTCAAATCTATATTCTTGATGATGAGGCTCTGGAGGGTAATTTAGAAGGTGTATTTTTTTCAGATCGAGGAACATGTCACACTATTTATGTTTCTATTGTATGTTAATCAGATAGAAACTACATAGGTCATGGGAGGTTATAATCTATGACCAGATTATCATGTGTTTGTACTCATCATGATTTTCTACATTAAAGATCTACTATCATTAGTTCCCAGCTGTTTGGAAAAAATTGTAGTCAATCATTCTGGAGTATGTCTCATCCATTGCTATCTATTTAATCTAGTGGGGTTTTCCCATTGGATCCTACTAAAGAAATTTTTATATTTTCTTGTATAGTATATATTCATCAATAGTTAACATTTACAGATATTTTTAATTATGGAGTTTGTGGTCAGTTTTATGCTCTAGGATCCACTATTTTAGATGATTCAGTTGATGTAGAAGAATCATGATGTCTTTCTATTGTATTTTTTGTGTCACCTACTTAATGTAACATTTTTTATAATGATACTACTAGTTGAATTAATGAACTCTATGACTTCATATTAGATGATTCCTTTTAACTTGATGTAAATTCAGGTATAAATTGATGGTCTATTGAAGTGTGGTTTTGTTCTTCCATATGTGTCCTCTTGGAAAGCATCAGATCAATTTATAATATAGTGTAAATGATGTACGTGTTTGTCTATAAATTATCCTCACCTGAATTGTAACACCTGAGACTTTTATGTGAAATATTTTGTTTTTATGTTATATAAATCATCAAAGGAATCTTTCACTACACACAACACTAGCTTGTCTTTCTTTACACGCAACCGCGACCTTCCTCGATAGCTTGTGTCGTACGCAATACCGAGTTTCACTAAACAATGATATGCTATTAAAATATTACTAAAAATAGCCGTTATGAATAATAATAACCACTTTTTGAAATTTTATAAATTTTATTTTTCAAAATGGACTTCATTTTTGGATTCGGAATATCGAAATTAGCCTAGGGTGAAATTTTGGTATTTTTCTGAAAACATTCAATTTTTGATGAATAGTGAAACCACTAAGTGGTAGTTAAAAAACTGATTTTTTCATAAAACTTAATTTTACCGCTTCTGTGAGTGGAATTTTGAAAATCTGAGAGACACGGTTGATGTCAGTAAGTAAAATGTGGTTCAATGAGATGAAAATAATTTTTTGGTGAATAGTAACTTTTTACTTTTTTTCCACAGTTAAAAGTAAATAGGGTAATTAAGGGTAACAATGATATTATTATTACCCTAACACATGTACTAATTCTATTGGAAAAATGTAATTTGACCAAAAACAACCTTAGGAATAAAATATGACCATTTAGTCCCACTTGGATCAGATTAGGACATCTATTATTAATTTATTTAAAGATGGGTTAAAATAGTTAAAATCAAAGTTTAATAAGTAAATAATTTTTAATATGGGGTTATACCTAAGAAAAATTCTACTATAAATATTCATTGGAAATATAAAAATATTTCCTACATAATGGTATTTTATTTGTAATTTTTAGACATTAAATAATTTAATTTATTTATGACACAATGATGATGCAGTAATTATCTAATGAATGAAATATTGACAAAATTGATGTTATAAATACCCAAATAAATGTAATTTGAGACTTTTTATGAATTACACTAATTTTCTAGGTTAATATGACATGTTAGTATTGATTTAAGTAACTTGGTTTGAACTAATCATTCTGTTATGATTTTCACAAAAATCAATTACTAAATAGTGTCAAAATTGACATAAAATAGTTTTTAAAACAAATATTATATTATTAATTTTTATTTTATTCCTAAAAATATAAGGATCATCCAAATGACATAGATAAGGTTATATATTTTAATAATAAACAACTTGGGGTTCGTTTGGCTTGATATAGTATGTTTATTAACCATATAGTGTAAGAAAACAAGAAGACACGGTAAAAGTTAAATTATCTAACTTAAAGTTAAATCTAAATGATAAGGATAAAATTGATACCTAAACTTGTCTAAATTCTACTGGATGAGATTATTTAGACCCCTACCCACCTTATATTCGAAATATATCAATTTGGAGCTATTAAAAACCGAATTTTACTTTATAATAAAATAATATTTTTAGTTATTCCCAAGGTGCCCCTCTCCTCCCTTATAAAAAGGCACCTCCTCCCCCTCTTCCTCACACAACTTTGAGCCTTCATGCTCGGCCAAACCCTGAAAATTTCTCCTCTACACTTCCCTAGAAACATCCTAGAGGTTCTGGTATTCTTCAAAGACTTATTTTAGTGCCCTAAAAGGAGGTCTCAATGAAGCACTTCAAAGAAAAGGTAATGTACGTTACCGATTCTTTCATCTTTATTTCGTCTTCCACTTCCTCTTATTTAGTTGTTTCATTATGAAGTAATAACATAAGTATCACTCATACACTGATATGTTATTATATTTATGAAACAACCCTATTTCACTATCTATCCATCCTATGGAAAAAGAAATCACCGCGCGTGCATACGTACGGAATACCATCTCCACACCGTGGTGTAATCTATTTTCCACCACCACCTTACTTGAATGGGTATAATGGTGTAAATAATGACTATATATGACTATTATAAAGTTATATTGATTCTGAAATAGTATACATACACTCCAATACAATTCCACGATCATAGGAACAATATCATCACCCGTGCGTACGTACGGAATACCGTCTCCACGATGTGATGCGACTCGTTCTACATGATCTTCATTTCATAATGATTATATAAATGAATTGAATGAATGAATATGATATATATTACACTAATACCATTCTGTAAATGAGGTATCTATAACCTAACGAGAATAATAAGAATTTATTCGACAAAACACGCATAAGAACAAAAAGTAATAAACACCCAAATAACAAGTAGTAATGAAATATTACTAATAAGAAGCTAAGAATATGACCATATATGATATCATAACAATATTTATGATTCTTTAATAAGTCAATAACATTATTTAAATCATTATACTGGAGGTTCGGACACTTACGAGGTAAATCGGACCTAAGGTAAGGGAAATATCACAATCTCATTTTTATCAGAGATTGTTTATACTTTGGAATTTACTGGAGTGTATTTTATCATCCACATCCATGTTTACTCAATATTTAATATTTATATACTTCTACAATAGTTTATATCCAATTTTACCCTTCGGTGAGTTTTTAATAAAAGATATGAAAGTAATCTTTTGTCGTTTTTCGTACGAGGTACTTTTTGACTTTTCCAACAAAAGTACGAGAAGAATGTTTTTTAACTTATACGGCATGAATGGATTTTAAAAAAATATTTCCAAGAATCTTCCTTTACAAGTTTTGAAGTTTATTTTTAATCAACCTCTTTTAGTTTAAAATTGTATGACATGTTAAGAAAGGAAAAATGTTTTTGAAGTAAAAAGGATATTTTCCTCAAGAATGGAGTTCAAGAGTTTTATCAAAATCATTTTCCATCTAAGATAATAAAGGGTTCTGTCTCTATCCCTATTATTACATTGATTTGATTATGTTGTGATGGAAATATTTTTATGAATTCCTTTATCTTATATGAATTGTTTTATGATGTCCCGATGTTTAAGATTCCCATTTTTATTACATGGGTTATGAAATGATGTATGATTTATGATTTTTTGACACACATAAGAATGGTATCATTATGATATGGGTGGGACTAATATCTCCCTCCAATGCATTGGGTAAAGATTTTACATCTCACGAGATAGACATGGCTGGAACGGTAGGTTATACCGGTTCAGTGAAACAGGACTGAAACTAGGAGTGAACTCGGTTCCGAAATGGACTTTGTCCACTATGATAGTCTTGGAAATGAGTCTTGACAAATAAGAAATGATTCTCTATGATTATGTGTGTATTCCACAAATTTTCATGTTTTATGTTATGATTATTGGGATTCCATTTCACTACTATGATTTATCCCATGTTATGAAATTATGCTCTCTTTTGCAGGTTAAGATTTCCAAAAGTTATGTTCTTTTTAATATGATGTGATTGATATTTCTTTTTTTTACCCTTACTGAGCATTTGAGCTCACCCTTTTGTATGTTTTCTTTCCCCAGGTCAGGAAGAAGGTTATTAAGTAAGATATGCCAAAAGGGACTATAGATATGATGAAATAAATGGGAGACAGTGTAGACGCTTTATGAACCAGTTGTTTATGTTTCCCAGTTTCTAAAAATACTATACCAATACGTTCCTTTCGTGGTTTTGATATATGTGTAATAATTATGCTTAAATTTTGAAGTATTAACAATGTATGTAAATTATGGGTCGTTATAGTTGGTATCAGAGGAAAGGTATAGTCAACCTTTGGAAACTAGGATGTGAAAGCCTTAGTAAGAACCCTAAGGATACGTCAAAGCATAGAACACAATCTTAGTGTTTTAAAAATGTCCATGAATAACCTAAGATAAGACCTTAAGTGTGAAATTTTATTCTTGATTATGTGGTTTTCCTATTATAATTAGCGTTGCTCACACTATTCTTCTTGGTTTTAGTCAATGGCTGGAACCTGAAGGAACCATGTTAATGCGGAATGCGACAGGAAATGCAATGATTGTCCCCCTGAGCAACCAAACATTATGGGAGTTGGAATGAAAAATCTTGTAGCCATGCTCACACAACTTTCTCAAGCTATGAATCATGCAGGACTTCCAAACGAGCAAAGGAAGGAGCAACATTCTGTTGAATCCTTCATGAGACAACGTCCACCGTCATTCAGCGGGTCTACTGATCCATTAGTTTCTGAACAATGGATTCGTACTACTAAAAAGATATTTTCAGTTCTTCAATGTTCTGAGCATGATAAATTCATCTTAGCAGTGTATCGTTTGGAAGGTGATGTTGATCAATGGTGGATTATTATTAATAATATGAGGCAAAGGGATGAAATTGAGTCCATGGAATGGGATGAGTTTAAGAACTTATTTTTCAATAAGTACTTCCCTCGTATTCTCCGAACAAAGATGGAGAAAGAGTTTCTTGAACTGAAGAAAAAGGATGATGAATTTGTTGGTACCTATGAAGAAAATTTTACAAGACTTGCAAGGTACGCTTCTGGTATTATTATACAACCTGAGAGTATAATCGATTGATTCTTTAGTGGATTAAAACCAAGTCTTCGAAGGGCCTTAGCCATAAGGGACTTCAATAGCTACGAGGAAATCGTTCTATGTGCTCTCAAAGTTGATAAGAAGATTGGAGTAACCCATCTGTCATATGGGTTTGATAAGAAGAGGAAAATGGAATTCAAAGGAAAATCTAAAGAGCACACTGAAAAGAAGATGAGCTTTCCCTTATGCTCAAAGTGTGGAAAGAAACATGGAGGGAGTTGTCTTAAAGGGAAAAGTAAATGTTTCAAGTTTGGAAAGGAATGTCATCGTGCATTTGAATGCCGCGATGATGGGAAGAAGATGTCTAATGATGCAAACAAAGGAAGGGATACACAGAATGAACCTACTACACTTCAATGTTTCAAGTGCAAGGAGATGGGACATTATTCCAATAAATGCCCTAATCCAAGGGTTGATGATTATGGTCGACGTCAACAAACTCTTAAGGATAAATACAAAGGAAAGTCACATGCAATTTCTATCAGCGATGTGGAGTACGATAACGATGTGGTGAAAGGTACACTTACCATCCACTCTAAAGTAGCAAATGTTTTATTTGATTCTGGATCCACCCACTATTTTATTTCTGAAGAATTTTCTAAGGGTATCACCGTATTACCTAAACAATTAGATGTTGATTTAGCTGTGACAACACCTAATGGCACAACAGTCGCATCAAAAGTTTATAATTCTTCTCCGATCGAAGTTTGTGGGAAAGTTCTTCCTACAAATCTTGTGATCCTTCCTATAGTGGAATTTGATGTGATTCTTGGCATGGATTGTCTTTATTTATATGGAGCTCATATCAATTTCCAAAGAATGGAAGTCACATTTCATATTCCAGATCAATCTATGATCATCTATCAATGCAAGGATGAACATAACCTTCCAGTGTAAATTCCTTCTACCTTATGGGTCTTGATTCAACTAAATGAAGGTTATTTATCTCAAATGGTTGGTGAGAAACTCACGATTAAGAATATTCCCATTGTACGGGAGTTTTATGATGTCTTTCCGGAGGAATTACCGGGTCTTTCCCCAAATCGTGAAGTTTCGTTTTCAATAGAACTCGTACCGGGTGCTTTTCCTATTTCAAAGAAACCTTATAGAATGACCCCAATTGAGTTGCAGGAATTGAAGAAGCAACTCCAAGAGAATCTTGATAAGGGATTCATATACCCTAGTGCGTCACCTTGGGGAGCACCTGTTCTATTTGTTAAGAAGAAATACGGATCAATGAGACTCTGCATTGATTATCGAGAACATAACAAGATCACTATCAAGAACAAATATCCTCTCCCACGCATTGATGACTTATTTGACCAACTACGCAGAGCTCAATACTTTTCCAAGATTGATCTTCGTTCAGGGTATCATCAATTAAGGGTCAAAAGGGAGGATATACCAAAGACGAATTTCCGTATAAGGTATGGACACTATGAATTTATAGTGATGCCATTTGGTCTTACTAATTCCCCTACTATCTTCATGGATCTGATGAATAGAGTCTTTAGAGACTATCTTGATCAATTTGTGGTAGTCTTTATAGACGATATTCTTGTCTATTCAAAGAGCAAGGAAGAACATGAAGATCACTTGAGAATTATATTGAAGACCCTGAGAAAGGAGAATCTTTATGCCAAATTTACCAAGTGTGAATTTTGGCTTCAAAAAGTTTCAATTTAGGGTCCCATAATCTCAAAAGAGGGGATATCTGTGGATCCAGCAAAAACAGAGGTTATTGAAAGATGGTCGAGACCAACAATAGTAACTAAGATCCGAAGTGTTCATGGTTTGGCTGGATATTATCGACGTTTTGTGAAATATTTTTCACAATTATCTAATCCACTCACCATGTTGACTCGGAAAGGAGTTAAGTTTTTTTTGGATGGAAGAATGCGAAAAGAATTTCAAGGAGTTGAAAAGAAGGTTATCCAGTGCACTTGTGCTCACACTGCCTTGTAGTGGAGAAAGGTTTGTGATCTATAGTGATGCATCCAAGAAGGGATTGGGGTGTGTTCTTATGAAAAATGATATGGTGATAGCTTATGCCTCACGATAGTTGAAAATCCATGAGAAAAATTACCCAACACATGATTTGGAGTTAGCTGCGGTAATCTTTGCATTAAAGATTTAGAGGCATTATATTTATGGAGAAAGGTGTGACATTTATACTGATCATAAAAGTTTAAAGTATATTTTCAGAAAAAATGAGCTGAATATGCATCAAAGAAGATGGTTGGAGCTGATTAAGGATTATGACTGCTCAATCCATTACCACCGTGGGAAAGCAAACAAGGTGGCAGATGCATTAAGTCAAAAAGATCATTCCAGTTTATCCATGATGAGGATCACAAAAGATCTACTATTTATGGATTTACAAAGGATGGATCTTGGAAATATAATGGAAGGGGAAAAATCTTATCTTTCTCAAATGAATTTTCAACCATCTATACATGTGAAGATTAAAGAGGCACAGAAAGAAGATGTCGAGTTACAAAAGAAGGTGAGAAATGTTCCTAAATTCATCCTTGATTGTGATGGGATAATAAGGTTCAGGAATCCGGTTTGTGTTCCTCCCATCTCAGAATTAAAGAAGGAGCTTCTGGATGAGGCTCATAGTTCTCCATTCTCTATTCATCCTAGAAGCACGAAGATGTATAGGGACCTGAAAGAGTACATCTGGTGGGATGCAATGAAAAGAGATGTTGCTGAATATGTCTCTCGATGCTTGGTTTGTCAGCAAGTTAAAGTTGAGAGATAGAAGTCTAAGGGGATGTTACAACCATTACCCATACCCGAATGGAAATGGGAAAACATCACTATGGACTTTGTCGCAGGACTTCCTAAAACATCCAAAGGCAATAATGCTATCTTGGTCATAGTTGATCGTCTTACCAAGTCTGCACACTTCATTGCTATTAGAGAAGATTTCTCTCTCGATCATCTTGCCAGGATATATGTAGAGGAAGTGGTAAGATTTCATGGAGTACCACTTTCTATTATATCTGATCAGGATCCGAGATTTACCT
Source organism: Viscum album (assembly GCA_963277665.1). Classification (NCBI taxonomy): domain Eukaryota; kingdom Viridiplantae; phylum Streptophyta; class Magnoliopsida; order Santalales; family Viscaceae; genus Viscum; species Viscum album. Next base: position 1,962,118,602 of record OY728127.1, read on the forward strand.
CAATGTTCTGGCGAAGTCTTCAGCATACTCTAGTTACAGAGTTGAGTTTTAACACTGCTTATCATCCTCAGAAAGACGGTCAGTCTGAGAGAACAATTCAAACTCTAGAGGATATGTTGAGAGCTTGCTCTATGGATTTCAAAGGTGGTTGGGATCAACACCTACCATTAGTGGAATTTTCTTATAATAATAGCTTTCACTCCAGTATTCAGATGGCTCCTTATGAGGCTCTCTATGGAAATAAATGCAGGACTCCAACTTGCTGGGATGAAGTTGGGGAAAGAAAGCTATTAGGACCTGATCTCGTTGATGAAATGGTAGAAAAGGTCAGATCTATTCAACAACAAATAAGAGCAGCTCAGAGTCGACAGAAAAGTTATGCCGACAACCGAAGAAAAGACCTAGAGTTTGAAGTGGTTGATAAAGTGTTCTTACAAATATCTCCCTGGAAGAGAGTCATGATATTTGGAAATAAGGGGATGTTGAGCCCAAGATATATCAGTCCTTTCGAAATACCAGATCGTGTCGGGAAGGTAGCTTACCAATTGGCGCTTCCACCGAATCTCTCTCAAGTACACGATGTGTTCCATGTATCTCTCCTAAGAAAGTGCATACTTGATCCTTCACATGTACTCAGCTCAGAGGTTGTACCGCTGGAGCAAGACCTTTCTTATGAAGAACAGCCGATAGAGATTCTGGATCGTGTGAAAAAGTCCTACGAAACATGACCACTCACTTGGTGAAAGTTTTATGGAGGAACCACCAATTAGAAAAGCTACATGGGAGCTTGAGGATATGATGAGGGAGAGGTATCATCATCTGTTTGTTACAAAGTGACGAATTTCGAGGGCGAAATTCATTTTAAGGGAGGTAGAATCTAACACCCGAGACTTTTATGTGAAATATTTTGTTTTTATGTTATATAAATCATCAAAGGAATATTTCACTACACACTACACTATCTTGGCTTGCTTTACACGCAACCGCGGCCTTCCTCGATAGCTTGTGTCATACGCAATACCGAGATTCACTAAACAATGATATGCTATTAAAATATTATTAAAACTAGCCGTTATGAATAGTCATAACCACTTTTTAAAATTTTATAAATTTTATTTTTCAATATGGACTTCATTTTTGGATTCGGAATATCGAAATTAGCCTAGGGTGAAATTTTGGTATTTTTCTGAAAAATTTCAATTTTGATGAATAGTGAAACCACTAAGTGGTAGTTAAAAAACTGAATTTTTCATAAAACTTAGTTTTACCGCTTTTGTGAGTGAAATTTCGAAAATAAAAGAGACACGGTTGATGTCAGTAAGTAAAATTTGGTTCAATGAGATGCAAATAATTTTTTTGGTGAATAGTAACTTTTTACTTTTTTATTACCACGGTTAAAAGTAAATAGGGTAATTAACGGTAAAAATGATATTATTATTACCCTAACACATGTACTAATTCTATTGGACAAGTGTAATTCGACCAAAAATAACCTTAGGAATAAAATATGACCATTTAGTCCCACTTGGATTAGATTAGGACATTTATTATTAATTTATTTAAAGAAGGGTTAAAATAGTCAAAATCAACATTTAATAAGTAAATCATTTTTAATATGGGGATACACATAAGATAAATTCGACTATAAATATTCATTAGAAATCTAAAATGATTTCCTACATAATGGTATTTTATTTGTAATTTTTAGACATTAAATAATTTAATTTATTTATGACACAATGATGATGTAGTAATTATCTTATTAATGAAATATTGACATAATTGATGTTATAAATACCCAAATAAATGTAATTTGAGACTTTTTATGAATTACTCTAATTTTATAGGTTAATATGACATGTTATTATTGATTCAAGTAACCTGCTTCGAACTAATCATTCTGTTATGATTTTCACAAAAATCAATTACTAAATAGTGTCAAAATTGACATAAAATAGTTTTTAAAACAAATAATATATTATTAATTTTTATTTTATTCCTAAAAATATAAGGTTAAGCCAAATGACTTAGATAAGGTTATATATTTTAATTATAAACAACTTGGGGTTCGTTTGGCTTGATATAGTATGTTTATTAACCTTATACTGTAAGAAAACAAGAAGACACGGTAAAAGTTAAATTATCTAACTTAAAGTTAAATCTAAATGATAAGGTTAAAATTGATAACTAAACTTGTCTAAATTATACTTTATGAGAGTATTTCTACCCCTACCCACCTTATCTTCTAAATATATCAATTTGTAGCTATTAAAAACCGAATTTGACTTTATAATAAAATAATATTTATAGTTATTCCAAATGTGCCCCTCTCCTCCCTTATAAAAGGGCACATCCTCCCCCTCTTCCTCACACCACATTGAGCCTTCAAGCTCGGCCAAACCCTGCCAATTTCTCCTCTCCACTTCCCTAGAAACATCATAGAGGTTCTGGTCTTCTTCAAAGACCTATTTTAGTGCCCTAAAATAAGGTCTCAAAGAAGTACTTCAAAGAAGAGGTAATGTCCGTTACCGATTCTTTCATCTTTATTTCTTCTTCCACTTCTTCTTATTTAGTTGTTTCATTATGAAGTAATAACATCAGTATCACTCATATACTAATATGCTATTATAAGTATGAAACAACCCTATTTCACCATCTATCCATCCTTCAGAAAAAGAAATCACCGCGCGTGCGTACGTACGGAATACCGTCTCCACGCCGTGGTTTAATCTATTTTCCACCACCACCTTACATGAATGGGTAAAATGGTGTACATAATGACTATATATTACTATTAAAAAGTTATATTGATTCTGAAATAGTATACAAACACTCCAATACAATTCCATGATCATAGGAACGATATCATCACTCGTGCGTACGTACGGAATACCGTCTCCACGATGTGATGCGACTCGTTCTACATGATCTTCATTTCATAATGATTATATAAATGAATTGAATGAATGAATATGATATATATTACACTAATACCATTCTGTAAATGAGGTATCTATAACCTAAAGAGAATAATAATAATTTATTCGACAAAACACGCATAAGAACAAAAAGTAATAAACACCCGAATAACAAGTAGTAATGAAATATTACTAATAAGAAGCTAATAATATGACCATATATGATATCATAACAATAAGTATGATTCTTGAATAAGTCAACAACATTATTTAAATCATTATACAGGAGTTTCGGACACTTACGAGGCAAATCGGACCTAAGGTAAGGGAAATATCACAATCTCATTTTTATCCGATATTGTTTATACTTTGGAATTTACTGGGGTGTATTTTATCATCCACATCCATGTTTCCTCAATATGTAATATTTATATCCATCTACAATATTTTATATCTAATTTTACTCTTCGGTGAGTCTTTAGTAAAAGATATGAAAAGGAATCTTTTGTCGTTTTTCGTACGAGGTACTTTTTGACTTTTCCGACAAAAGTACGAGAAGAATGTTTTTTTAACTTATACGGCATGAATGGATTTTAAAAAAATATTTCCAAGAATCTTCCTTTACAATTTTTAATGTTTATTTTTAATCAAATTCTTTTAGTTTAAAATTGTATGACATTTTAAGAAAGGAAAAATGTTTTTGAAGTAAAAAGGATATTTTCCTCACGAATGGAGTTCAAGAGTTTTATCAAAAATAGTTTTCCATCTAAGATAATAAAGGGTTCTGTCTCTATCCCAATTATTACATTGATTTTATTATGTTGTGATGGAAATATTTTTATGAATTCCTTTATCTTATATGAACAGTTTTATGATGTCCCAATGTTTAAGATTCCCATTTTTATTACATGGGTTATGCAATGATGTATGATTTATGATTTTGTGGCACACATAAGAATGGTATCATTAAGAGATGGGTGGGACCTATATCTCCCTCCAATGCATTGGGTAAAGATTTTATATCTCATGAGATAGACATGGCTGGAACGGTAGGTTATACCAGTTTAGTGAAACAGGACAGAAACGAGGAGTGAAATCAGTTCAGAAATGGACTTTGTCCCCTAAGATAGTCTTGGCAATGAGTCTTGACTAATTAGAAATGATTCTCTATGATTATGTGTGTATGCCAAAAATTTTCATATTTTATGTTATGATTATTGGGATTCCATTTCACTACTATGATTTATCCCATGTTATGAAATTATGCTCTCTTTTGTAGGTTAAGATTTCCAAAAGTTATGTTCTTATGAATATGATGTGATTGATATTTCTTTTGTTTACCCCTACTGAGATTTGAGCTCACCCTTTTGTATGTTTTCTTTCCCCAGGTCAGGAAGAATGTTATTAAGTAATATATGCCAAAAGGGACTATAGATATGATGAAATAAATGGGAGACATTGTAGACGCTTTATGAACCAGTTGTTTATGTTTCCCAGTTTCTAAAGATACTATACCTATACAGTCCTTTCGTGGTTTTGTTATATGTTGTAATAAGTATGCTTCAATTTTGAAGTATTAACAATGTATGTAAAGTATGGGTCGTTATAGTTGGTATCAGAGGAAAGGTTTAGTCAACCTTTGGAAACTAGGATGTGAAATCCTTAGTAAAAACCCTAAGGATAAGTCTAAGCATAGAACACAATCTTAGTGTTTTAGAAATGGACATGAATAACCTAGGATAAGACATTAAGTGTGAAATTTTATTCTTGATTAAGTGGTTTTCCTATTATAATTAGTGTTGCTCACACTATTCTTCTTGGTTTTAGTCAATGGCTGGAACCTGAAGGAACCGTGTTAATGCAGAATGTGACGGGCAATGCAATGATTGTCCCCCTGAGCAACCAAACGTTATGGGAGATGGAATGAAAAATCTTGTAGCCATGCTCACACAACTTTCTCAAGCTATGAATCATGCATGACTTCCAAACGAGCAGATGAAGGAGCAACATTCTGTTGAATCCTTCATGAGACAGCATCCACCTTCATTCAGCGGGTCTACTGATCCATTAGTTTCTGAACAATGGATTAGTACTACTGAAAAGATATTTTCAGTTCTTCAATGTTCTGAGCATGATAAATTCATCTTAGCAGTGTATCGTTTGGAAGGTGATGTTGATCAATGGTGGAATCTTATTAAGAATATGAGGCAAAGGGATGAAATTGAGTCCATGGAATGGGATGAGTTCAAGAACTTATTTTTTAATAAGTACTTCCCTCGTATTCTCCGAACAAATATGGAGAAAGAGTTTCTTGAACTGAAGAAAAAGGATGATGAATCTGTTGGTTCCTATGAAGAAAATTTTACAAGACTTGCAAGGTACGCTTCTAGTATTATTATCCAACCTGAGAGTAAGATCGATCGATTCTTTAGTGGCATAAAACCAAGTCTTCAAAGGTCCTTAGCCATAAGGGACTTCAACAGCTACGAGGAAATCATTCGATGTGCTCTCAAAGTTGAGATGGAGAATGGAGTAACCCATCAGTCATATGGGTTTGATAAGAAGAGGAAAATGGAATTCAAAGGAAAATCTAAAGAGCACACTATAAAGAAGATGAGCTTTCCCTTATGCTCAAAGTGTGGAAAGAAACATGGAGGGAGTTGTCTTAAAGGGACAAGTAAATGTTTCAAGTGTGGGAAGGAAGGTCATCAGGCATTTGAATGTCGCGATGATGGGAAGAAGATGTCTAATGATGCAAACAAAGGAAGGAATACACAGAATGAACCTACTACACTTCAATGTTTCAAGAGCAAGGAGATGGGACATTATGCCAATAAATACCCTAATCCAAGGGTTGATGATGATGGTCGATGTCAACAAACTCTTAAGGCTAAAGACAAAGGAAAGTCACATGCAATTTCTATCAGTGATGTGGAGTACGATAATGATGTGGTGGAAGGTACACTTACCATCCACTATAAAGTATAAAATGTTTTATTTGATTCTGGATCCACCCACTCTTTTATTTCTGAAGAATTTTCTTAGGGTATCACCGTATTACCTCAACAATTAGATGTTGAGTTAGCTGTGACAACACCTAATGGCACAACAGTCCCATCAAAAGTTTATAATTCTTCTCCGATCGAAGTTTGTGGGAAAGTGATTCCTGCAAATCTTGTGATCCATCCTATAGTGTAATTTGATGTGATTCTTGGCATGGATTGGCTTTCATTATATGGAGCTCATATCAATTTCCAAAGAAGGTAAGTCACATTTCATATTCCAGATCAATCTATGATCATCTATCAATGCAAGGATGATTATAACCTTCCAGTGGAAATTACTTCTATCATATGGGTCTTGATTCCACTAAATGAAGGTTATTTATCTCAAATGGTTGGTGAGAAACTCACGATTAAGAATATTCCCATTGTACGAAAGATTGATGATGTCTTTCCAGAGGAATTACTGGGTCTTCCACCAAATCGTGAAGTTGAGTTTGCAAAAGAACTCGTACCGGGTGCTTTGCCTATTTCAAAGACACCTTATAAAATGGCCCCAATTGAGTTGCAGAAATTGAAGAAGAAACTCCAAGAGAATCTTGATAAGGGATTCATACGCCCTAGTGCGTCACCTTGGGGAGCACTTGTTCTATTTGTTAAGAAGAAAGCTGGATCAATGAGACTCTGCATTGATTATCAAGAACTTAACAAGATCACTATCAAGAACAAATATCATCTCCCACGCATTGATGAATTATTTGACCAACTACGCAGAGCTCAATACTTTTCCAAGATTGATCTTCGTTCCGGGTATCATCAATTAAGGGTCAAAAGGGACGATATACCAAAGACGGCTTTCCGTACAAGGTATGGATACTATGAACTTATAGTGATTCCATTTGGTCTTACTAATGCCCCTGCTATCTTTATGGATCTGATGAATAGAGTCTTTAGAGACTATCTTGATCAATTTGTGGTAGTCTTTATAGAAGATATTCTTTTCTATTAAAATAGCATGGAAGAACATGAAGATCACTTGAGAATTATATTGAAGACCCTATGAAAGGAGAAGCTTTATTCCAAATTTACCAAGTGTAAATTTTGGCTTCAAAAAGTTTCATTTTTGGGTCACATAATCTCAAAAGAGGGGATATATGTGGATCCAGCAAAAACAGAGGTTATCGAAAGATGGTCGAGACCAACAAAAGTAACTGAGATCCGAAGTTTTCTTGGTTTGGCTGGATATTATTGACGTTTTGTGAAAGATTTTTCACAATTATCTAATCCACACACCAAGTTGACTCGGAAAGGAGTTAAGTTTGTTTGGATGGGAGAATGTGAAGAGAATTTCAAGGAGTTGAAAAGAAGGTTATCCATTGCACTTGTGCTCACACTGCCTTGTAGTGGAGAATGGTTTGTGATATATAGTGATGCATCCAAGAAGGGATTGGGGTGTGTTCTTATGAAAAATGATATGGTGATAGCTTATACCTCACGACAGTTGAAAATCCATGAGAAAAATTACCCAACACATGATTTGGAGTTAGCTGCGGTAATCTTTGCATTAAAGATTTGGAGGCATTATCTTTATGGGGAAAGGTGTGACATTTATACTGATCATAAAAGTTTAAAGTATATTTTCACACAAAAGGAGCTGAATATGCGTCAAAGAAGATGGTTGGAGCTGATTAAGGATTATGACTGATCAATCCATTACCACCCTGGGAAAGCAAACAAGGTGGCAGATGCATTAAGTCGAAAAGACCATGCCAGTTTATCCATGATCAGGATCACAAAAGATCCAATATTTTTGGATTTACAAAGGATGGATCATGGAATTATAATGGAAGGGGGAAAATCTTATCTTTCTCAAATGAATGTTCAACCATCTATACATGTGAAGATTAAAGAGGCACAGAAAGAAGATGTCGATTTACAAAAGAAGGAGAGAAATGTTCCTGAATTCATCCTTGATTGTGATGGGATAATAAAGTTCAGGAATCGGGTTTGTGTTCCTCCCATCTCAGAATTAAAGAAGGTGCTTTTGGATGAGACTCATAGTTCTTCATTCTCTATTCATCCTGGAAGCACGGAGATGTATAGGGACCTGAAAGAGTACTTCTGGTGGGATGGCATGAAAAGAGATGTTGCTGAATATGTCTCTCGATGCTTCGTTTGTCAGCAAGTTAAAGCTGAGAGACAGAAGTCTAAGGGGATGTTACAACCATTACCCATACCCGAATGCAAATGGGAAAACATCACTATGGACTTTGTCAGAGGACTTCCTAAAACATCCAAAGGAAATAATGCTATCGAGGTCATAGTTGATCGTCTTACCAAGTCTGCACACTTCATTGCTATTAGAGAGGATTTCTCTCTGGATCAGCTTGCCAGGATATATGTAAAGGAAGTGGTAAGATTGCATGGAGTACCACTTTCTATTATATATGATCGGGATCCGAGATTTACCTCGAAGTTCTGGCGAAGTCTTTAGCATACTCTGGATACAGAGTTGAGTTTCAGTACTGCTTATCATCCTCAGACAGACGGTCAGTCTGAGAGAACAATTCAAACTATAGAAGATATGTTGAGAGCTTGCTCTATGGATTTCAAAGGTGGTTGGGATCAACACCTACCATTGGTGGAATTTTATTATAATAATAGCTTTCACTCCAGTATTCAGATGGCTCCTTATGAGGCTCTCTATGGAAGGAAATGCAGGACTCCAACTTGTTGGGATGAAGTTGGGGAAAGAAAGCTATTAGGACCTGATCTCGTTGATGAAATGGAAGAAAAGGTCAGATCTATTCAACAAAACATAAGAGCAGCTCAGAGTCGACAGAAAATTTATGCCGACTACCGAAGAAAAGACCTAGAGTTTTAAGTGGGTGATAAAGTGTTCTTACGAATATCCTCCTGGAAGAGAGTCATGAGATTTGGAAAGAAGGGGATGTTGAGTCCTAGATATATCGGTCCTTTAGAAATACCGGATCGTGTCGGGAAGGTAGCTTACCGATTGGCGCTTCCACCGAATCTCTCTCAAGTACACGATGTGTTCCATGTATCTCTCCTGAGAAAGTATATACCTGATCCTTCAAATGTACTCAGCTCAGAAGTTGTACTGCTGGAGCAAGATCTTTCTTATGAAGAACAGTCGATAGAGATTCTGGATCGTGCGAAAAAGTCCTACGAAACAAGACCACTTGCTTGGTGAAAGTTTTATGGAGAAACCACCAATTAGAAGAAGTTACATGGGAGCTTGAGGATATGATGAGGGAGAGGTATCCTCATCTGTTTGTTACAAAGTGACGAATTTTGAGGGCGAAATTCATTTTAAAGGGGGTAGAATGTAACACCCGAGACTTTTATGTGAAATATTTTGTTTTTATTTTATATAAATCATCAAAGGAATATTTCACTACACACAACACTAGCTTGGATTTATTTACACGCAACCGCGGCCTTCCTCGATAGCTTGTGTCATACGCAATACCGAGTTTCACTAAACAATGATATGCTATTAAAATATTATTAAAACTAGCCGTTATGAATAGTAATAACCACTTTTTGAAATTTTATAAATTTTATTTTTCAAAATGGACTTCATTTTTGGATTCGGAATATCGAAATTAGCCTAGGGTGAAATTTTGTTATTTTTCTGAAAACTTTCAATTTTTGATGAATAGTGAAACCACTAAGTGGTAGTTAAAAAACTGAATTTTTCATAAAACATAATTTTACCGCTTCTGTGAGTGGAATTTCGAAAATCCGAGAGACACGGTTGATTTTAGTAAGTAAAATGTGGTTCAATGAGATGAAAATAATTTTTTGGTGAATAGTAACTTTTTACTTTTTTTTACCACGGTTAAAAGTAAATAGGGTAATTAAGGGTAAAAATGATATTATTATTACCCTAACACATGTCCTAATTCTATTGGACAACTTTAATTCGACCAAAAACAACCTTAGGAATAAAATATGACCATTTAGTCCCACTTGGATTAGATTAGGAAATTTATTATTAATTTATTTAAATAAGGGTTAAAATAGTAAAAATCAAAGTTTAATAAGTAAATCATTTTTAATATGGAGTTATACATAAGATAAATTAGACTGTAAATATTCATTAGAAAGATAAAACTATTTCTTACATAATGTTATTTTATTTGTAATTTTTAGACATTAAATAATTTAATTTATTTATGACACAATGATGATGCAGTAATTATCTTATTAATGAAATATTGACATAATTGATGTTATAAATACCCAAATAAATGTAATTTGAGACTTTTTATGAATTACACAAATTTTCAAGGTTAATATGACATGTTAGTATTGATTTTAGTAACTTTTTTTGAACTAATCATTCTGTTATTAGTTTCACAAAATTCAATTACTAAATAGTGTCAAAATTGACATAAAATAGTTTTTAAAACAAATATTATATTATTAATTGTTATTTTATTCCTAAAAATCTAAGGTTCATCCAAATGACATATATAAGGTTATAAATTTGAATAATAAACAACTTGGGGTTCGTTTGGCTTGATATAGTAAGTTTATTAACCTTATAGTGTAAGAAAACAAGAAGACACTGTAAAAGTTAAATTATCTAGCTTAAAGTTAAATCTAAATGATAAGGTTAAAATTGATTACTAAACTTGTCTAAATTATACTAGATGAGATTATTTCGACCCCTACCCACCTTATCTTCTAAATATATCAATTTGGAGCTATTAAAAACCGAATTTGACTTTATAATAAAATAATATTTTTACTTATTCCCAAGGTGCCCCTCTCCTCCCTTATAAAAGGGAACCTCCTCCCCCTCTTCCTCACACCACTTTGAGCCTTCAAGCTCGGCCAAACCCTGCCAATTTCTCCTCTCCACTTCCCTAGAAACATCCTAGAGGTTCTGGTCTTCTTCAAGGACCTATTTTAGTGCCCTAAAATGAGGTCTCAAAGAAGCACTTCAAAGAAGAAGTAATGTCCGTTACCGATTCATTCATCTTTATTTCTTTTTCCACTTCTTCTTATTTAGTTGTTTCATTATGAAGTAATAACATCAGTATCACTCATATACTGATATGCTATTATAAGTATGAAACGACCCAATTTCACCATCTATCCATCATACGGAAAAAGAAATCATCGCGCGTGCGTACGTACGGAATACCGTCTCCACGCCGTGGTGTAATCTATTTTCCACCACCACCTTACTTGAATGGGTACAATGGTGTAAATAATGACTATATATGACTATTATAAAGTTATATTTATTCTGAAATATTATACATACACTCCAATACAATTCCACGATCATAGGAACGATATCATCACTCGTGCGTACGTACAGAATACCGTCTCCACGATGTGATGCGACTCGTTCTACATGATCTTCATTTCATAACGATTATATAAATGAATTGAATGAATGAATATGATATATATTACACTAATACCATTCTGTAAATGAGGTATCCATAACCTAAATAGAAGAATAATAATTTATTCGACAAAACACGCATAAGAACAAAAATTAATAAACACCTGAATAACAAGTAGTAATGAAATATTACTAATAAGAAGCTAAGAATATGACCATATATGATATCATAACAATAATTATGATTCAATAATAAGTCAATAACATTATTTAAATCATTATACAATAGTTTCGGAAACTTACGAGGAAAATCGGACCTAAGGTAAGGGAAATATCACAATCTCATTTTTATCCGATATTGTTTATAATTTGGAATTTACTAGGGTGTATTTTATCATCCACATCCATGTTTCCTCAATATGTAATATTTATATCCATCTACAATAGTTTATATCCAATTTTACCCTTTGGTGAGTATTTAGTAAAAGATATGAAAGGAATATTTTGTCGTTTTTCGTACGAGGTACTTTTTGACTTTTCCGACAAAAGTGTGAGAAGAATGTTTTTTTAACTTATACGGCATGAATGGATTTTAATTTTTTTTTCCAAGAATCTTACTTTAAAAGTTTTCAAGTTTATTTTTAATCAACTTCTTTTAGTTTAAAATTGTATGACATTTTAAGAAAGGAAAAATGTTTTTGAAGTAAAAAGGATATTTTTCTCAAGAATGGAGTTCAAGAGTTTTATCAAAATAATTTTCCATCTAAGATAATAAAGGGTTCTGTCTCTATCCCTATTATTACATTGATTTTATTATGTTGTGATGGAAATATTTTTATGAATTCCTTTATCTTGTATGAATTGTTTTATGATGTCCCAATGTTTAAGATTCCCATTTTTATTACATGGGTTATGCAATGATGTATGATTTATGATTTTGTGGCACACATAAGAATGGTATAATTATGAGATGGGTGGGACATATATCTCCCTCCAATGCATTGGGTAAAGATTTTATATCTCATGAGATAGACATGGCTGGAACGGTAGGTTATACCGGTTCAGTGAAACAGGACAGAAACGAGGAGTGAACTCGGTTCAGAAATGGACTTTGTCCACTAAGATAGTATTGGAAATGAGTATTGACTAATAAGAAATGATTCTATATGATTATGTGTGTATGCCACAAATTTTCATGTTTTATGTTATGATTATTGGGATTCCATTTCACTACTATGATTTATCCCATGTTATGAAATTATGCTCTCTTTTGCAGGTTAAGATTTCCAAAAGTTATGTTCTTATGAATATGATGTGATTGATATTTTTTTTGTGTACCCTTACTGAGCATTTAAGATCACCCTTTTGTATTTTTTCTTTCCCCAGGTCAGGAAGAATGTTATTAAGTAAGATATGCCAAAAGGGACTATAGATATGATGAAATAAATGGGAGACAGTGTAGAAGCTTTATGAACCAGTTGTTTATGTTTCCCAATTTCTAAAGATACTATACCTATACAGTCCTTTTGTGGTTTTGTTATATGTTTTTATAAGTATGCTTCAATTTTTAAGTATTAACAATGTATGTAAAGTATGGGTCGTTATAGTTGGTATCAGAGGAAATGTATAGTCAACCTTTGGAAACTAGGATGTGAAAGCCTTAGTAAGAACCCTAAGGATAAGTATAAGCATAGAACACAATCTTAGTGTTTTAGAAATGGCCATGAATAACCTAGGATAATACCTTAAGTGTGAAATTTTATTCTTGATTATGTGGTTTTCCTATTATAATTAGTTTTTCTCACACTATTCTTCTTGGTTTTAGTCAATGGCTGGAACCCGAAGGAACCGTGTTAATGCGGAATGCGATGGGCAATGCAATGATTGACCCCCTGAGCAACCAAACGTTATGGGAGCTAGAATGAAAAATCTTGTATCCATGCTCACAAAACTTTCTCAAGCTATGAATCATGCAGGACTTCCAAACGAGCAAAGGAAGGAGCAATATTCTGTTGAATCCTTCATGAGACAGCGTCAACCTTCATTCAGCGGGTCTACTGATCCATTAGTTGCTGAACAATGGATTAGTACTACTGAAAACATATTTTCAGCTCTTCAATGTTCTGATCATGATAAAGTCATCTTAGTAGTGTATCATTTGGAAGGTGATGCTGATCAACGATGGAATCTTATTAAGAATACGAGGCAAAGGGATGAAATTGAGTCTATGGAATGGGATGAGTTCAAGAACTTATTTTTCAATAAGTACTTCCCTCGTATTCTCCGAACAAAGATGGAGAATGAGTTTCTTGAACTGAAGAAAAAGTATGATGAATCTGTTGGTACCTATGAAGAAAATTTTACAAGACTTGCAAGGTACGCTTCTGGTATTATTATCCAACCTGAGAGTAAGATCGATCGATTCTTTAGTGGCTTAAAACCAAGTCTTCGAAGGGCCTTATCCATAAGGTTCTTCAATAGCTACGAGGAAATCGTTCGATGTGATCTCAAAGTTGAGATGGAGATTGGAGTAACCCATCAGTCATATGGGTTTGATAAGAAGAGGAAAATGGAATTCAAAGGAAAATCTAAAGAGCACACTAAAAAGAAGATTAGCTTTCCCTTATGCTCAAAGTGTGGAAAGTAACATGGAGGGAGTTGTCTTAAATTGACAAGTAAATGTTTCAAGTGTGGAAAGGAAAGTCATCGGGCATTTGAATGTCGTGATGATGGGGATAAGATGTCAAATTATGTAAACAAAGGAAGGGATACACAGATTGAACCTACTACACTTAAATGTTTCAAGTGCAAGGAGATGGGACATTATGCCAATAAATTCCCTAATCCAAGGGTTGATGATGATGGTCGACGTCAAAAAACTCTTAAGGCTAAAGACAAAGGAAATTCACATGCAATTTCTATCAGCGATGTGGAGTACGATAACGATGTGGTGAAAGGTACACTTACCATCCACTCTAAAGTAGAAAATGTTTTATTTGATTCTGGATCCACCCACTCTTTTATTTCTAAAGAATTTTCTAAGGGTATCACCGTATTACCTCAACAATTAGATGTTGAGTTAGCTGTGACAACACCTAATGTCACAACAGTCGCATCAAAAGTTTATAATTCTTCTCCGATCGAAGTTTGTGGGAAAGTGCTTCCTTCAAATCTTGTGATCCTTCCTATAGTGGAATTTGATGTGATTATTTTCATGGATTGGATTTTATTATATAGAACTCATATCAATTTCCAAAGAAGGGAAGTCACATTTCATATTCCAGATCAATCTATGATCGTCTATCAATGCAAGGATGAACATAACCTTCCAGTGAAAATTCATTCTACCTTATGGGTCTTGATTCCACTAAATGAAGGTTATTTATCTCAAATGGTTGGTGAGAAACTCATGATTAATAATATACCCATTGTACGGGAGTTTGATGATGTCTTTTCGGAGGAATTACCGGGTCTTCCACCAAATCGTGAAGTTGATTTTTCAATAGAACTCGTACCGGGTGATTTGCCTATTTCAAAGACACCTTATAGAATGGCCCCAATTGAGTTGCAGGAATTGAAGAAGCGACTCCAAGAGAATCTTGATAAGGGATTCATACGCCCTAGTGCGTCACCTTGGGGAGCACCTGTTCTATTTGTTAAGAATAAAGATGGATCAATGAGACTCTGCATTGATTATCGAGAACTTAACAAGATAACTATCAAGAACAAATATCCTCTCCCACGCATTGATGACTTATTTGACCAACTACGCGGAGCTCAATACTTTTCCAAGATTGATCTTCGTTCAGGGTATCATCAATTAAGGGTCAAAAGGGAGGATATACCAAAGACGGCTTTCCGTACATGGTATGGACACTATGAATTTATAGTGATGCCATTTGGTCTTACTAATGCCCCTGCTATCTTCATGGATCTGATGAATAGAGTCTTTAGATACTATCTTGATCAATTTGTGGTAGTCTTTATTGACGATATTCTTGTCTATTCAAAGATTAAGGAAGAACATGAATATCACTTGACAATTATATTGAAGACCCTGAGAAAGGAGAAGCTTTATGCCAAATTTACCAAGTGTGAATTTTGGCTTCAAAAAGATTCATTTTTGGGTCACATAATCTCAAAAGAGGGGATATCTGTGGATCCAGCAAAAACAGAGGTTATTGAAAGATGGTCGAGACCATCAACAGTAATTGAGATCCGAAGTTTTCTTGGTTTGGATGGATATTATCGACGTTTTGTGAAAGATTTTTCACAATTATCTAATCCACTCACCAAGTTGACTCGGAAAGGAGTTAAGTTTGTTTGGACGGAAGAATGTGAAGATAATTTCAAGGAGTTGAAAATAATGTTATCTAGTGCACCTGTGCTCACACTGCCTTATAGTGGAGAAAGGTTTGTGATCTATAGTGATGCATCCAAGAAGGGATTGGGGTGTGTTCTTTTGCAAAATGATATGGTGATAGCTTATGCCTCACGACAGTTGAAAATCCATGATAAAAATTACCCAACACATGATTTGGAGTTAGCTGCGGTAATCTTTGCATTATTGATTTGGATGAATTATCTTTATGGAGAAAGGTGTGACATTTATACTAATCATAAAAGTTTAAAGTATATTTTCACACGAAAGGAGCTGAATATGCGTCAAAGAAGATGGTTGGAGCTGATTAAGGATTATGACTGCTCAATCCATTACCACCCTGGGAAAGCAAACAAGGTGGCAAATGCATTAAGTCAAAAAGACCATGCCAGTTTGTCCATGATGAGGATCACAAAAGATCCAATATTTATGGATTTACAAAGGATGGATCTTGGAATTATAATGGAAGGGTAAAAATCTTATATTTCTCAAATGAATGTTCAACTATCTATAAATGTGACGAATAAAGAGGCACAGAAAGAAGATGTCGAGTTACAAAAGAAGGAGAGAAATGTTCTTGAATTCAACCTTGATTATGATGGGATAATAAAGTTCAGGAATCGGGTTTGTGTTCCTCCCATCTCAGAATTAAAGAAGGAGCTGCTGGATGAGGCTCATAGTTCTTCATTCTCTATTCATCCTGGAAGCACGAAGATGTATAGGGACCTGAAAGAGTACTTCTGGTGTGATGGCATGAAAAGCGATGTTGCTGAATATGTCTCTCGATGCTTGGTTTGTCAGCAAGTTAAAGCTGAGAGATAGAAGTCTAAGGGATGTTACAACCATTACCAATACTCGAATGGAAATGGGAAAACATCACTATGGACTTTGTCAGAGGACTTCCTAAAACATCCAAAGGCAATAATGCTATCTGGGTCATAGTTGATCGTCTTACCAAGTCTGCACACTTCATTGCTATTAGAGAGGATTTCTCTCTGGATCAGCTTGCCAGGATATATGTAAAGGAAGTGGTAAGATTGCATGGAGTACCACTTTATATTATATCTGATCGGGATCTGAGATTTACCTCGAAGTTCTGGCGAAGTCTTCAGCATACTCTGGATACAGAGTTGAGTTTCCGCACTGCTTATCATCCTCAGACAGACGGTCAGTCTGAGAGAACAATTCAAACTCTAGAAGATTTGTTGAGAGCTTGCTCCATGGATTTCAAAGGTGGTTGGGATCAACACCTACCATTGGTGGAATTTTCTTATAATAATAGCTTTCACTCCAGTATTCAGATGGCTACTTATGAGGCTCTCTATGGAAAGAAATGCAGGACTCCAACTTGCTGGGATGAAGTTGGGGAAAGAAAGCTATTAGGACCTGATCTCGTTGATGAAATGGAAGAAAAGGTCAGATCTATTCAACAACACATAAGAGAAGCTCAGAGTCGATAGAAAAGTTATGCCGACAACCGAAGAAAAGACCTAGAGTTTGAAGTGGGTGATAAAGTGTTCTTACGAATATCTCCCTGGAAGAGAGTCATGAGATTTGGAAAGAAGGGGAAGTTGATCCCTATATATATCGGTCCTTTAGAAATACTAGATCGTGTCGGGAAGGTAGCTTACTGATTGAAACTTCCACCGAATCTATCTCAAGTACACGATGTGTTCCATGTATCTCTCCTGAGAAAGTACATACCTGATCCTTCACATGTACTCAGCTCAAAAGTTGTACCGCTGGAGCAAGATTTTTCTTATGAAGAACAGCCGATAGAGATTATGGATCGTGCAAAA
Source organism: Viscum album (assembly GCA_963277665.1). Taxonomy (NCBI): domain Eukaryota; kingdom Viridiplantae; phylum Streptophyta; class Magnoliopsida; order Santalales; family Viscaceae; genus Viscum; species Viscum album. Next base: position 1,962,136,091 of record OY728127.1, read on the forward strand.
AAGTCCTATGAAACAAGACCACTCGCTTGGTGAAAGTTTTATGGAGGAACCACAAATTAGAATAAGCTACATGGTAGCTTGAAGATATGATGAGGGAGAGGTATCCTCATCTGTTTGTTACAAAGTGACGAATTTCGAGGGAGAAATTCATTTTAAGGGGGGTAGAATGTAACACCCAAGACTTTTAAGTGAAATATTTTGTTTTTATGTTATATAAATCATCAAAGGAATCTTTCACTACACACAACACTAGCTTGTCTTGCTTTACACACAACTGCGGCCTTCCTCGATAGCTTGTGTCATATGCAATTCCGAGTTTCACTAAACAATGATATGCTATTAAAATATTATTAAAACTAGCCGTTATGAATAGTAATAACCACTTTTTGAAATTTTATAAATTTTATTTTTCAAAATGGACTTCATTTTTGGATTCGGAATATCGAAATTAGCCTAGGGTGAAATTTTGGTATTTTTCTGAAAACATTCAATTTTTGATGAATAGTGAAACCACTAAGTGGTAGTTAAAAAACTGAATTTTTCATAAAACTTAATTTTTCCGCTTCTGTAAGTGGAATTTCGAAAAACCGAGAGACACAGTTGATGTCAGTAAGTAAAATGTGGTTCAATGAGATGAAAATAATTTTTTGGTGAAGAGTAACTTTTTACTTTTTTTACCACGGTTAAAAGTAATAGGGTAATTAAGGGTAAAAATGATATTATTATTACCCTAAAACATGTCCTAATTCTATTGTACAAGTGTAATTCGACCAAAAACAACCTTACGAATAAAATATGACCATTTAGTCCCACATGGATTAGATTAGGACATTTATTATTAATTTATTTAAAGAAGGATTAAAATAGTTCAAATCAAAGTTTAATAAGTAAATAATTTTTAATATGGGGTTATAAATAAGATAAATTCGACTATAAATATTCATTAGAAATCTAAAACGATTTCCTATATAATGGTATTTTATTTGTAATTTTTAGACATTATATAATTTAATTTATTTATGACACAATGATGATGCCGTAATTATCTTATTAATGAAATATTGACATAATTGATGATATAAATACCCAAATAAATGTAATTTGAGACTTTTTATGAATTAAACTAATTTTCTAGGTTAATATGACATGTTATTATTAATTTAAGTAACTTGGTTTGAACTAATCATTCAGTTATGATTTTCACAAAAATCAATTACTAAATAGTGCCAAAATTGACATAAAATAGTTTTTAAAACAAATATTATATTATTAATTGTTATTTTATTCTTAAAAATATAAGGTTCGGCCAAATGACTTATATAAGGTTATATAATTGAATAATAAACAACTTGGGGTTCTTTTGTCTTGATATAGTAAGTTTTTTAACCTTATTGTGTAAGAAAACAAGAAGACACGGTAAAAGCTAAATTATCTAACTTAAAGTTAAATCTAAATGATAAGGTTAAAATTGATAACTAAACTTGTCTAAATTATGCTGGATGAGAGGATTTAGACCCCTACCCACCTTATCTTCTAAATATATCAATTTGGAGCTATTAAAAACCTAATTTGACTTTATAATAAAATAATATTTTTAGTTATTCCAAAGGTGCCCCTCTCCTCCCTTATAAAAGGGCACCTACTCCCCCTCTTCCTCACACCCCTTTGAGCCTTCAAGATCGGCCAACCCCTGCCCATTTCTCCTCTCCACTTCCCTAGAAACATCCTAGAGGATCTTCTCTTCTTCAAAGACCTTTTTTAGTGCCCTAAAAGGAGGTCTCAAAGAAGCACCTCAAAGAAGAGGTAATGTCTGTTACCGATTCTTTCATCTTTATTTCTTCTTCCACTTCTTCTTCATTAGTTGTTTCATTATGAAGTAATAACATCAGTATCACTCATATACTTATATGCTATTATATGTATGAAACAACCCTATTTCACCATCTATCCATCCTAGGGAAAAAGAAATCACCGCGCGTGCGTACGTACGGAATACCGTCTCCACGTCGTTATGTAATCTATTTTCCACCACCACCTTACTTGAATGGGTAAAATGGTGTAAATAATGACTATATATGACTATTATAAAGTGATATTGATTCTGAAATAGTATACATACACTCCAATACAATTCTACAATCATAGGAACGATATCATCACTCATGCGTACGTACGGAATACCGTCTCCACGATCTGATGCGACTCGTTCTACATGATCTTCATTTCATAATGATTATATAAATGAATTGAATGAATGAATATGATATATATTACACTAATACCATTCTGGAAATGAGGTATCTATAACCTAAAGAGAAGAATAAGAATTTATTCGACAAAACACGCATAAGAACAAAAAGTAATAAACACCCGAATAACAACTAGTAATGAAATATTACTAATAAGAAGCTAAGAATATGACCATATATGTTATCATAACAATAAGTATGATTCTGGAATAAGTCAATAACATTATTTAAATCATTATACAGGAGGTTCGGACACTTACCAGGCAAATCGGACCTAATGTAAGGTAAATATCACAATCTCATTTTTATCCGAGATTGTTTATACTTTGGAATTTACTGGGGTGTATTCTATCATCCACATCCATGTTTCTAAATATGTAATATTTATATCCATCTAAAATAGTTTATATCCAATTTTAACCTTCGGTGAGTTTTTAGTAAAAGATATGAAAGGAATCTTTTGTCGTTTTTCGTACGAGGTACTTTTTGACTTTTCCGACAAAAGTACGAGAAGAATGTTTTTTTAACTTATACCGCATGAATGGATTTTAAAAAAATATTTCCAAGAATATTACTTTACAAGTTTTCAAGTTTATTTTTAATCAACTTCTTTTAGTTTAAAATTGTATGACATGTTAAGAAAGGAAAAATGTTTTTGAAGTAAAAAGGATATTTTCCTCAAGAATGGAGTTTAAGAGTTTTATCAAAATCATTTTAAATCTAAGATAATAAAGGGTTCTGTCTCTATCCATATTATTACATTGATTTGATTATGTTGTGATGGAAATATTTTTATGAATTACTTTATCTTATATTAATTGTTTTATGATGTCCCGATGTTTAAGATTTCCATTTTTATTACATGGGTTATGCAATGATGTATGATTTATGATTTTGTGGCACACATAAGAATGGTATCATTATGAGATGGGTGGGACCTATATCTCCCTCCAATGCATTGGGTAAAGATTTTATATCTCATGATATAGACATGGCTGGAATGGTAGGTTATACCGGTTCAGTGAAACAGGACAGAAACGATGAGTGAACTTGGTTCAGAAATGGGCTTTGTCCACTAAGATAGTTTTGGCAATGAGTCTTGACTAATAAGAAATGATTCCCTATGATAATGTTTGTATGCCACAAATTTTCATGTTTTATGTTATGATTATTGGGATTCCATTTCACTACTATGATTTATCCCATTTTTGAAATTATGCTCTCTTTTGCAGGTTAAGATTTCCAACAGTTATGTTCTTATGAATATGATGTGATTGATATTTCTTTTGTTTACCCTTACTGAGCATTTGAGCTCACCCTTTTGTATGTTTTCTTTCCCCTGGTCAGGAAGAAGGTTATTAAGTAAGATATGCCAAAAGGGACTATAGATATGATGAAATAAATGGGAGACAATGTAGACGCTTTATGAACCAGTTGTTTATGTTTCCCATTTTCTAAATATACTATACCTATACGGTCCTTTCGTGGTTTTGTTATATGTTGTAATAAGTATGCTTCAATTTTGATGTATTAACAATGTATGTAAAGTATGGGTCGTTATATGAATCATGGGATTCTAAATAATCACTTCCCTCTATTATAGATTGATGAATTATTTAATTTACATGTCCACAGCTGCACCCCTCCACCCTCCCCCCCTCCCCCTGCCCCCAGCCCCCCTCCAACCTGCCCCCTGCCCCCCTACAACCTGCCCCCCTGCCCCTTTCCCCTTGCCCCCCTCCAACCTGCCCCCGTTCCCCCTTGCACCCCTCCACCCTGCACCCTGCCCACTGCCCCCTGCCCCAGCCCCCTGCCCCCCCCACCCTGCCCCCCTACACCCCTCCACCCTGCGCCCTGCCCCCTGCCCCATGCCACCCTCCACCCAGCCCCCTAGCCTACACAGCCCCCCCTGCACCCCCCTGCGACCCCACCCCGTGCCCCCTGCCCCCTCCCCCCTTCCCCCTCCCCCTTCCACCCTTCCCCCTACCACCTGCCCCCCTCCACCCAGCCCCCAGCCCCCAACCCCCCTCTACCCAGCCCCCTAGCCTGCACAGCCCCCCTTCCCCCCTCCATCCATTTCCAGTTTCTAAATAATGTTTTTGTATTATGTACAAGTGTTTCATGAACCTAATTTTCCTATGATACTAAACATTTAGATCCTTGAATGTATTATTATGTCAAATGACCCTTGGTATCCAGTGACTCACTAGGTATAGAAGCATAAAACACATGTTCCCCATTAATAAGAGTTCTATATTAAGCCTTGAATATACCTTTGGACCGAGACTCTAGCAGTTCACTATGGAATTTCCTCGGTTTCCTAGACAATGTGTTGTTTAACTTTGAACTGTTTTCAGCAGAGAACCAAATAAACTCTAACGGAACTATAGAATTGCCTCTGTTTCCTAGAAAATGTGTTGTTTAAATATCACATCCCATGTGACATAGTCACACAACATGATACCCATCTTAAAAGTCTAACGACACTTAAATAGTATCTTGGTTCAAACAACTGTTTTAATAAAAAGAGGGAAACCCCCTACAGGGATATAAAAAGGGTCAAGTATGATGTGTCACTCAAACATCATAAAGTTCTCCTCTATTTTCATAACACCTCATGAATTTCATCATAAGACCAAAAAATTTCCAAAAATCCAATTTTGTTTTAAATAATTTCCCAAATTATATAATGCATCCCCCCTTCCCCTGCACAGAACCCCAAACAGCCCCCTGTGCACCCCTAGACAGCCCCCCCTTGCACCCCTAGACAGCCCCCAGTGCACCCCCGGACAACCCCCACGTGCACCCCCAGGCAGACCCCATTGTATGAAACTTCATAGTGGTGTCTATAGATTCCCTAATTATTCATTTGTTCAATTTCTATTTCATTTTTATGAGATTTATTTTCCCACAACACACCCCATCACCCCCTTCACACCCCCTCATACTCTTTGAATCTCTTTCAAATTGTGGCCAATGAGTGGGCTCAGAAAGGCTAAGTGAAATTAAACTAAACATGTAAATCCAAAATGCATGGGTGGTGCAATGGTAATATTTTGGCATGAATCATCCGTACGTCGGATTTCCATGCCGAAGGAAAAGAAAAGAAAACAAAAACAACATAGTATAAATACAAAAAAAATGAAACACACAAATTAATCTCTCCACTACCCCGATCTCCCTCCCCTACAAAGAAAACCACGTAGCCACCTCCAGTGCCCTTTTGGCCCCCTGCGCAGAATATAACTACCCTCCATCCGTAGAAAGAAGTAAAAGCCTAAGTGGCCGATGCAATAAAGAAAATAAAATTAAAATTAAACAACAACATACCTATTTCCAGGGAATAATTATATCTATAGTTTATTGAATTTTGCTATAGAAACTTAATGCTCTTGTGGTAACCCACTTTGATTGCTGCAAGTCAGGATAAAGATTGAAAACAATTAATACCTTTCAAAGTAAAACCACATGTAATTGGCCAGGGACTAATGACTATCACTGAGTAGGAATATTAAATATATGGGAGAACTTATACTAATGAACCTTTATATTTGCACACATATTTCCAAGCATAGTAGAGTAAATTGGAAGAGTAAAAAACTGAAATTTTTAAATTCATGCAAAACCTATAACATCCCACAACAAAGTATAAATCACTTAATCAATGTAAAGAGTAAAAAATATAGGCCCAATAACTAGTAGGCAGGTCTAATCTAACCAAAATTGATAATAAAATCTAATCATGAGGCCTCCATTCTAAAAACAGTCTAAACACCACATCTACCAAACACCAATACACACCATCTACACTATGTCTACCTAAATCTCCATAAAAAACAACCATTTTCATAATACATTATATGTTCAAGATGAACCCACGTAAGGGTGAGTATAAATATAACCAGTAGCACACCCCAAAATCCAGAATTAAAGCACCAATAAGTAGTTATATTGAAATAAAATAATAGAGGGTAAATAATGGTGGATGGGGATGAAGACAGGGGATTACCACTGGTTTTGGGGGAGAACCTTCACGAATGGAGGAGGTGGGGTGGAATCTCGGATCAGATTTGTTAGAGGAGGTTCGGGGTGAGGAAGGTCACCGCGAGGAGGGGTCAAGGGTTTTTAGGGTTGCTGGGGGTGTCGACCTCGATGTCAGAAGAGAGGCGTCAGGGAGAAGGCATCGGGGAGGAGGGTCACAGCGAGGAGGAGGGTCGTGGGGAGGAGGCTTCGGGGAGGAGGGTTGCGGCGAGGAGGCGTCAGAAGAGCGGTGTCGGCGAGGAGGGTCGCAGCGAGGAGGCGTCGGGGAGTTGGGTCGCGGCGATGAGGAGGGCGCGGTGAGGAGGCGTCGGGGAGGAGGGTCACAGTGAGGAGGAGGGCACGGTGAGGAGGAGATCGCGAGGGAGAGAAATGGAGAGGGCAGGAGGGTCGAGGAGGAGCCCGACGGATTTTGGGGGGAAAAAGGGCACAACTGATTTTAGGAATGGTTTCTTAATTAAACTGTGGCTATGAATTGGCTATAGCCACAGACATATATAACCATGGATATAGGTATGTGGCTATAGCCTTATTTTTTAGTAGTGATACAACAATTTCCTCTTTCATTATTTTTGAATATTCAACTGTGCTTTTGAAAATAGATCCATTTTAACAATTTTACAAAAATCAACCTTTTTCAGAAAATAATAAATCATTTATCAAAATAAATTATTTACTCTTCATAGGAATAATTTTCTATCAATGGAGATCACTTTCTTCTCATAAGCTAAACCCATTATGATGAGGTGAAAAATCCTAGAAGTGTCTCAAAATACTAATGCACCAAACTCCCTAGTAACTTTTGTTTCATCATTAGGAATTAACTACACCTTTTATGCTTTAAATTTTATGTTCTAAAAATAATCTCTTTCATACCATCCCAAGAGACATTCCAATATGATTTCAATGTCATGGAGAAAACAATATGATACTATTTCTAACATTCTACCCCCATTGGATTGAGAAGTGATGGGGGAGCTACTAAGAATTAGGTGACATCCCCACGACACCAAAGGATTGGGAGAAAATTTTATATTTTAATATAAAATAAAAAACAATGATAACCATAACAAAAAATACTTCATAATGATGAATGAGTACAAAAATTCATGTTAATACAAGACTAAACCAAAATACAATATCAAAGTACAAGAAGAATCCATGTGACATAACTAATGGAATCAAATAATAAAGAAACCAAAAGGCACCAACAAAACCAACAAAAACTCCCAATGTACTCCAATAACTAAATCGACAAGCCCAAACCAAGGTATTAGGAATCATCACTAAAGAACTGGGATCCCATTCCATTACCTATGTCTTGATATTCCACATATGTAAACACACCATAGTTTCCAATAAGGGGGTGAGTATAAAAATCAATATATTTTACCCAATGAATACATAAAACATGCAACTATGATTAATAATGACAGATCATTTATTAAAAAAAATTAAAAACAATTTAAAGTTGTATATATACAACTAAAATTGTTTTCCAAGGAAAACAATCAAACAATTCATCAAACCCAATTTTTTCATTAAATACATCAACAAATAACACCATAATTGTTCAAGGAACATAAAAAGGTATTTTAACCATTTATCAATTTTTGATTTGGAATATACATTTACATGTTTGCAAACATCCTTAACAGAAACAGACACAAAATTTTGGTATTAATATTGTTGGTGGAACTTCACATCCAAACTTCATTCCTTTGATGGTGGTACTTCATGATCACTATCCATCCCATTCAACTCATGTATAACCATTATCCCAAAAATCATATCAACCCATTTTAATGAAACTATTTCAAAAAATAGTTTAATTTCATTAAACAACCAAAACATTAAATTTATAAAAAATGGTTTTCTGAAAATCCATCCAATTCCCACTACTTACAAAACCAGAATTCAAATGAGAATTACATAAAATCACATCATGATTTTTATAAAAAAACTAATAAATTAAATCAAATTAAAATAAATCCTTCATGTTATAATAAATTGGATTTGATCTAGAATCCACAAACCACTCAAAATTTGGTAGAAAAAAATTACAACCGAGCAACTTAATAAACTAGATTAGATCTTCAAGATTTCAACCTATATCTCATTATTTTCGATCAAAAAAGTAATATCCAATCAATATTGACATCGCACATCATGGATATTTCCCCAATATACTAGATACATGATTCCAAAATAGGGAAGAAGATGATATATAAATAAAATGGTAAAGAATGAGCACTTATCTATGAATCCAATTATCCAACACACTTGATTTAACTTAGGAATGTCACCCAATTTGAAAGGAATTATCTTCATAGATTTGAGAGTAATAAAAATTAATGGTATGCCATAATTGGTTATAAAACTGTGGTTTAAGAAGTAAATAGAATTAGATACAAATATTTCAGGTATAATTTTCCATGGTTCATGGTTAGGGAGCATGGTTAGGAAAACTGGGTGCTAACCATGCTTGACAACTGCCTCCAAACACACCTTGCATGGTTGGATTTCATGGTTAGAAAAAATATATGCTAATATTATATGCCCCACTATCATTAATTTCTCAGTCTCTATTAGTAATATGCATGGTTTGGCAAAATTTTGAGCCTAACCGTGTGCCTCCCCAGTGACTACTGTTTACGTTTCACATATTCCTGGAGGTGTTGCATGGTTTCTACTAATCTAACTCAAACCATGCACATCCAAAAAATCCTTCAAATTTTTTCAAAGCTCCTATAAACATCTCAAACCATAAATAAATCATTTTGTATACTGAAAATAAATAAATAAAGGGTTTTGAATATGAAACCATATGTACTTCATATGCAGTTTTAAAATTTTAAAATTCGTCAAAAAAATTTCACATATATTATCTCACGATTTATATCTTGGAATTAAATGATTCCATATGGAGACTAAATATGGTCTTATAAACGATAGGATTTATATATTTTATGTCAAAAAAAGTGAAGAAATTATTTTCATAGGAGAAGAACAAAATGGACCATAATTTATGTCATTCCAATTCAAAGAGAAAATATGATGGATGAAGGGATACAAAAATAAACCTTTTTTCTTGAAATGGATATCTGATACCAAATTATACGCGATCGAAGACCCTCTTGAAAGTGTCCTAGGAATCTTTTCAATGTTTTTGTGTTGAGAACCCAAATCAATATAAGAAAAAAGTGGAAAGGGATATAAATTGTCAAAATAAGGAATAAATGAGATGGTTAGTGATGGTAGAACCCAAAGAGAACTTCTCTCTAATAAATATAGCCACAATATTCCACAATGGATGAAAAATCCTTTGATAAGTAGAAAATTAAGAAATAAACAAATGTTTGAAAGAAAAAATCACTATAATAATGTTACCTTCACTCGTTATGTTCAAAGAGTACAAGGGGTGTCTATTTAGATCCAATGAGGGACAAAAATTACAACACCATGTTTCCACAAATCAAAAAGCATAAATGAATCTTTTGAAATATTTGGAATAGAACCATGAATTTAAGGGACAAGTTGCACTCCCTTTTTGAAGGTAAAGAAAAATATCCCACCACTTCTGAAATTGACGATTCTATGGAGGGGTGGGATTTAAATTCATAACACACAATGGGATGGGTATTAAAAAAGAATGTTTAGGACGTAATTAATGTAAATATAGGCCTAGATACTTCCCCCAAGAAAGGGGTTCCCCCCTGGAATTAAATGATTAATCCATTTAAGGCCTCCTTCATTATCTTAGTTGGCTCCTTTTTCTTTGGTTCACCAACTCCTTGCAATAGGTCTTTTGAAATCATGCACATTCCACCCTGCTCATCAAGTCCTTTATCAACCCCTCGATTACCATGTATTCCCTGATCATCATCAAACCCTAAGAAAACCACAAAAACCTAAAACCTAAAAAAACATTAAACCCATAAAACCCTAAAAACTGTTAAAAATATAAAAACTTAATAACCTATAAAAACCCACGAAATACCTAAAATCACTAAAATCCCATAAAAATACAAAAAAATTACAAAAACTCTCTAAAAATTTAATAAACTCTAAAATCCATGAAAACACATAATAAAACCATAAAACCAATATACAATTAAAACCAATAATAAACAAAAAATTCTAAAAACCCTAAACCCCCCCAAAAAACTAAAAAAACTAAAAACCAAATAAAAACCTTAAACCCCCTTTAAACCTCAAAAAATATTTAAAATATTGAAAACCCTTAAAATGTAAAACCCCTAAAAAACATCAAAAACCCTAATAAAACCTTAAAATCCTAGAATCAGTTAAAAATCGTAAAAATAAACCATAAAAACCTTAAAACCCATAAAACACCCAAAAAACATTAAAAATCCTTGAAACCCATAAAGCCCTTAAACTACGAAAAATCTAAAAACACTTTAATCCTCTATAAACATTAAAAAAATCAAAATAACCCAAAATATCTGAAAAACTCAAAACCCCCCTAAAACCCCAAAAACCCATACAACCCCATAAAATACACAAAAATAAAAAACCATAAAAATACTAAAAACCAAAACAAAATAATAGAAAATGAAAAAAAAACCCTAAAACCCTAAAAACCCCTATGAATACATCAAAACCACTAAAAACATGAAAAGCTATAAAAACCCTAAATATACCCTCAAAATCCCTCAAACCTGAAAAACCCATGAAAATGATAATATATCCCTAAAAATATCTAGAAATGTAAAAACCCTAAAAACCTTGAAAAAAACTAATAAAACCATAAAAACATTAAGACACTTAAACCCCTAGAAAAGCTAAACAATTTTGAAAACCCTAAAAGCCATAAAAATATTAAAACACGTAAAATCCTATAAAGACCATAAAAACCAAAACCCCATAAAACCCTAAAAACCCACTAAATACTGTAAAACCTTTTAAACACCTAAAAAAGTTAGAAAAACTATAAAAAACATAAAAACCCGAAAAACTGAAAAAACCAAAAACCCACCAAAAATCAGAAAAACCTTAAAAAACTCAAAAAACCTAAAACACAAAAAAACATAAAAACCCGTATAACCCTAAAGTCCATCAAACTCAAAAAAATTCTAAAAATAATAGAAATCCTAGAAACCCATAAATATCCAAAAAAATGTAAAAGAAACCCCCCAAAACACCTAAACCCTCTAATAATACATTGAAAACCAAAATAAACATTAAACCACTAAAATATAATAACTATTTACAAACCTTAAAACCCTAAAAACCATAAAAAGCCTCAAAATCCCTATTAAAAGCAAAATAAAAAAATCTAAAAAATAAAAAAAAAGCATAAAAACATTTAAAACCCCAAAATAAACCAAAACAAACTATTAAAACCCCTAAAAACAAAAAGAAAAATTAAGAACCCTAAAAATCCTAGAAACCCTTAAAACCCCTAAAAACCCTAAAAATCCTAAAACCCAAAAATCCTTCAAGAACCCTAAAAAACATAAAAACCACTAAAACTCTCAAATCACTTTGATCCCCTAAAATTGTTAAAAATAATTTACAACTTTTAAACCCTAAAAAATTCAAAAAACACTAAAAACCTCAAATGAATATAAAAATCATAAAAATACACAATAATCTATCGAATTTAAAAAAACAATAAACCCTAAAGACCACAAAATAAATCTTTAAAAACCTAAAAACTATTAAAAACCATTAAAATGCAAAAACCCCTAAAAACAATAAAAAGCATAAAACCCTAAGTACAATCAAAATCCTTAAAAACTATAAAAAAGCATAAAAATTCATAAAAACCATAAAAACCCATAAAACATAAAAAACATTAAAAACCTATAAGAAAACCATGCAAACCTAAAGACACTAAAAAACATATAAACCTAAAAAACTCTAAATCCATTAAAACATTGAAAAAACCTACACCCCTGAAAACCATAAAATCACTAAAAACCTTTAAAACCCTAAAAAACCATAAAATATATCAACATAATAAAATGTATAAAAACCTTGTAAACCCTAAAAAACATTTAAAATTATGAAAACCATAAAAAAACCTCAATCCCCTAAAAACCAAAAAAAGACTCTCAAAACCCAAAACATGCTAAAACCATAAACCCTTAAAATTAAAAAAACTATAAAACCCCTAAAAACCCCAAAAAACATAAAAACTCTAAAACCCCATAAAAACCCTAAAACCACTGGAAACTCTAAAATCACTTTAAACCCATAAAATGATAAAGAAACTCTAAAAACTACAAAACCCAAAAAAACCTTAAAACCCCAAAAGATCCCTAAAATCTATAAAAAATAAAAAAATCCTAAAAACTATGAAAACCCAAATAAACCTTGAAAACCCAAATAAACCCTTTAAAACCTAAAAACACTTAAAACCATAAAAAACCTAAGACACACTAAAAATCCTAAAAACCATAAAACCCCTTTAAATCCCTAAAAACCATAAAAAACATTAAAAAATCATAAAAAACCCTAAAAAAAACTAAATACAAAAAAGATGATAAACCCTAATTAACCCTTAAAATCCTAAAAACACTTAAAACCCATAAAAACCACAAATATAATTAAAACCTTAAAGACCCTAAAACCCCAAAAGACCCTAAAAACCCTAAAACCCATAAAACTGTTTAAAAACATAAAAATCCCTAAAAACCAAAAAAAACCCACTAAAAACCCTAATATTCCTTTAAACACCTAAAATGTTTAAGAACTCTAAAAAACATTAAAAACCATAAAAACCATTAAATCTATAAAAATAACAAAAACCCCTAGAAACCCTCAAAATCCTTAATGAAGACGATGGTTAATGAAGCACCTCTGCCCCTCTCTGCGGGGGAGGACCCTCACTCAGAAGACTTCTCGTCGCTTTCCTCTGCTGACTTGTTACCCTCTTTCCAAAAAATGGTGCTCTTCCAGAAGGTTCTAGAGTTCTTAGAAGGTTGTACGTAGCTTCCCTTATCGATTCAGGAGTTCACTGAGGCTTTGGATCTACACCGCCTGACTCTGGTTGCAAGCTTCCCGATGCGGCGACCCTCGGTGGTAACTTTTGACAGGTTCATTTCAGTTTTCTGGAATCTTAGGGCTCGGGCGACTGTGGGCCTGATAGATAGATCCCTCATCATGATTCTATTTGCCTCGGAGGAATACCTGGTCCTTTCCTGGTCAGCGGCTCCTCAGTCGTGCAATGTCGCTCCTTTCTCCCTCTTTTGGTGGAATTTTGACTTTCATCTGAAGCGGAGTTCCCCGATTTCTGCTACCTGTGTGAGATTTCTTATGCTTCTCCTTCCCATTTAAAATATCTCTATTACTTAGATGCTTGGGAATTTTGTGGGGAGGTTACGTTGTGTGGATAGTAGGACTAGGTCCCTTTGTCATCTGGTTGCACCAAGGGACTTTGTTGAAGTCGATGCTTCGAAGACTCCTATGGATGATATATGGATTGTAGTGGGGGAAGAACTTAGATGGAGACAACCTGTTATCTTTGAGCAATGGCTGGTGTTCTTCTCTTCTTGTTGGAGCTTTGGGTACAGTGACCAATCTGGAGGATTCCCTAGCCCTGTCAGGGGTGGTGGTTCTCTGGCAAGCATGTCTTTTGGTGATAGAATCCTCCCTCTAGTGGAGGTGAAGGGGACAAAGGGGGTGGATGAGCCATTATCCTCCCAACCATTGGTTGCTGATGTTCCCTACCTATCTGATTTGCTAGCTGGAAGTGTTTTAGAGGTTGCCCTGATGGATTTAGGTGGATTCTTTGTAAGTCTGTCTGGAGGTTCTGGTGTTTCAGGAGATGTTGATGAGGATGAAGTGCTACTGGCTGAGAGCAATATTCAGGTTTCTGCTGAAGGCGTTCATGGGTGTGGTGGCTCCCCTAGGAGGCTGACAGAGAAGGCTATTGTGATGGGTGTCTGGAAAGAAAATGTGGAGGATCCCTGTACTCTGGAACTGGGACGAGATGATATAGCTGACTTAAAGGTTAATGAGAGCACTGATGGATCCTTTCCAGCAGTTGAGGTTGCTGTGAATGCTCCAAATAACTCCCTGGTTGCAGCCTTGTCCGAGCCTGCTGTGGTGGATGTGTTGTTTGTAGATGTCGCGAAGGAGGCAGTGGTTTCTCAGGGCCCGAGGATTGGGGATGAGTGGAGCTTGTCTTCAGCTGAGGAAAGGTCTATAGTGGAAGAGGAGACCTGGATCCCCAGGGTGCAATATAGGAATTGGCGTGATGACCCTCTGGTTCTGTCCAGGTGTCCCGGCGTGGGGGGACCTGACATGTGGCCTGGGCTATCTCATCCCTCAGATAACACTAGCGGTGATGAGGATCTTCCTAGTGCCCAGTTTTTGAGCCCTCTGCCAGTGAATGTTGGTGACGCTGGTGATCCGTCTATGGACCTGCTGAGGGCTATGGTCCTTCATGGTGTTCCTTCTTCTGATGATTACTGTGTGCAGTTGCATGAGATGGTGTGGGTTGAACGGGAAAGGTTCCATCTTGAGGGTGAAGCTGAGAGGCTTGGGGAGAGGTTTGTTGAGGCTGATCGTCAGATAAACACTTCTATGGTCAGGTCCAAGGAGGAAAGAACCAGAGGGGGTGCTGAAACTCCTGGTTCAGAATGTAAGAAGGGGAAGGCGCCATCGGCTGTCAGTGATGGTGTCACTTGTGTGAAGTCAGGTGTTGAAGCCAGATCCACTTCTGCCCCTCTGAGGCGAAGACGGAGGAGGGATTACTCTGCCCACCCATGTCCCATGGCTACTAGGGCTTCTTAACGAGATGTCAGACTTAATCTAATGGTGAATAAGAGAGAGCGGCTCATAATTCCCGCTGAGTAAGAGAAGGCTAGGATGATGCTGCTATCCAGACTTGGCATACCAAAGGATTTTGAGTCTGGATGGGACTCAACGGACATAGGTGCTGAGTCCTATTTCAGTTTTGCTGATGTGGGTGATGGATTTGGTGTGGGCATGGGGTATCGTGGTGTGAAGCTGGATGATTTTTGTGGCAATGTTGACTGATCCTCTCCTTGTGTGCTTTCCCATTTGGACTTTTTTTACTTGTTGTTCTTGGTTTTTGTTTTTCTTCCTTTTTTTGTGGCCATCGGGCTGAGGTCGTAAGGGGATTTGGGTGTGGATTGGTGGATCCCTCCCCTCCCTTGTCTGTAGTGTCTTTGTGTATTTTCCTTTAATAAATTTTGGGGGGTGCCAGGAATAGCTTGGACCCGAGCCTTCCTTTCCCTAAAAACCATAAAAACCCAAAAATATATATAATAATATACAAAAATATAAAAACATTAAAAACCCTGAAAAACACTAAGAAAACCATGAAAACCATAAAAACACATTAAACCCCTATAAACCTAAAAAATCTAAAAAACCTAAAGAACTAATGAAAACCTCTAAAATCCCCATAAAACCACTAAACACATACAAACCATAATAACCCAAGAAACCCAAAAAGTCCCTAATAACCATAAAAACAATAAAAATACAAAAAAATCCCTAAATATCACAAAAAATGTAAAAAACCATAAAACACTACTGACCCTAAGAAAACTATATAAACCTAAAAAAATTAAAACCCTTCAAAAACTAAAAAAAATTCTAAAAAACATAAAAATCCAAAAAACCATACAATCCATAAAACCCTTAAAAACCATAACACCCATAAAACCATAAAACCCATAAAACCCCTAAAACACTAAAAACTCTAAAAACTATTCAAAACCATTAAAATGATTAAAAATTCAGAAAACACATCAAAAACAATAAAACACAAAAAACCCTAAAACATAGAAAAAATAATAAAACCCATAAAACCCCTAAACACCTAAAAATAAATAAGAATCCCTAAACCCCTAAAAAATCCTAAAAATTATAACAATCCATAAAAATCTGGAGAAACATAAAAAACCCAAAAACCCTTAAGTCGCTAATAAATAATTAAGAAGATTAAAAAACCTTCAACCCCTAAAAAGAAAAAAAACTAAACACCCTAAATACCCATAATAATTTAAAATCCCTCAAACCCCAAAAAAACCACCAAAAATCACTATCAACTATAAAAACCTTTAAACCCCTAAAAATGATAAAATAAATTCTAAAAACATTGAAATCCCTTAAAACAAAAAAACCTCTAAAACCCTAAAAAAACCATGAAACTCCAAAAAACCCAAAACCCCTAAAAACTCTAAAAATCCATAAAAATCCTACAAATCATTAAAAATTCATAAATACATTAAAATCCTTGAAAACCACTAAGAGAATCATAAAAACCTAAAAACACATTAAGACATTAAAAAACCTAAAAAATGCTAAAAATGATAAAGGACTCAAAAACCCCTAAACAACCCAAAACAATCATTAAAACACTTAAATCCCTAAAAACCCATAGAAACGCTAAAAATCCATAAAAACCCAAAAACCCCATAAAAATTCAAAATATCCTAAATAATATATCAAAATGAAAAATCCCTAAAAACCTTGAAAAACCACTAATAAGGCATTAAAACCCGAAACACACATAAAACCCCGAAAAACATAAAAATCCGTAAAACCCATAAAAACCATAAAACCACTAAAAACACTAAAAACCCTTTTAGACCCTTAAAAATGTTAATACACTCTAAAAAATATTAAAAACACTAAAAAATTGATAATTAACCCTAAAAACCCAAAATAACCATACAAACCCTAAAACCCTAAAAACTTTAAAAACCCTAAAATCCATAAAAACTCTTTAATATCCATAAATATTCATAAAAACATTAAATTACTTAAAAACCAATAAAAAACATAAGAAAATATTAAAAAAGTAAAAATAATTAAAACCCCTAAAAATACTAAGAAATTGAAAAAACCATAAAACCCTAAATTCACTAAAAACACTAAAACCCTCAGAATCCCTAAAAAACCTAAAAACCATAAAAATCATTTAAAATCCCAAAAATACCTAAAAAACTTATATAACCCTAAAAACCCAAAAAATAACTAGGAAAATCATAAAAACACATAAAAACACAAGAAACACTAAAAACCCAAAAACCGTAAAACCCCTACAAATCCATAAAACCATTAAAAACCCCTAAAGACCCACAAAAACGTGAAGATCGATGAAAAAAATAAAAACCTATTAAGACCCTAAAAATGTAAAAAAATCTAAAACCATAAAATCCCTAAAAATCTCAAAAAATCCTATAAACCTAGAAAACCATAAATATAAAAAAAACCATTAAAAACAAAAAAAACTCTAAAAACCATAAAAACTATATGATTCTAAAAAGAACTTAAAACCCCTAAAAACATAAAAATGCCAAAAAAACTCAGAAAATCATAAGAAAATCATAAAAACCAAATAACACTTAATACCCCTAAAAAATAAAAAATCAAAAAAAATTACAAAACCCTAAAAACCATTATAACCCTAAAAAAACCTCAAAATCCATAAAACCTTGAAAAAACATAAAAAAGCCTAAAAATTCCTAAAACAAATAAAAACATAAAAACCCCTAAAGAACCTGAAAACCCTTAAGAAAACCTTAAATACATAAAAACACTTTAAAACCCTAAAAACCTAAAAAATGTGACAAACACTAAATCCCTAAAACCATAAAACCCCAAAAATCAATAAAAACCATACAACCCCATACAACCCCAAAAACACTTAAAACTATAAAAACCCTTGAAACCCCTAAAAAAGTTAAAAAACTCAAAAAACCTTAAAACACAATAAAAACTAAAATAACTCTAAAAATCTAAAAGAACCATAAAACCCTAGAATCACTGAAAGACCCAAAAACCCAAAAAACCATAAAAACCATAAAAATTCCCAAATATCCAAAAAAAAACCTAAAAACCCAAAAAAACCATCTAAAACCTTAAGAAAATTGAAAAAACCTAAAAACACATAGAACCCCAAAAAAATATCATACCCATAAAAAACCCTTAAAACAAAAATAGCTAATTTAACTCAAAATCCCTAAATGCTCTAAAAACCATAAAAAAAATCCCTAAAAAAATAAAGTCATAAAAACCGTAAAAACCATACAAAACCATAAGAAAACTATAAAATCCTAAAAACTTTTAAAGCCTTAAAAATTCCAAAAAATGTTATAAACTAAAAACCCCTAAAAACCCTAATAACCTCAAAAAGTCCAAAAAACCTTTTAAACCCTTAAAACCCCTAAAAACACAAAAAACACTAGAATATGTTTAGACCTCTAATAAAATTAAAAAAAACTCAAAAAATATAAAAACACGTAAAACCCCAAAAAACAAAAAAAGTTTTTAAACCTGGAAAAACCTAAAAACCATAAAAACCATAAACCCCTAAAAACCTTAAAATAATAAAAACCCATAAATATCTAAAAACCCTCTAAAACACATAAAACTATCAAAACCCATACAAAAACTAAAAATTCTAAAAACATTAAAAATCACAAAGAACATTAAAACCCATCAAAATCCATAAACACCGAAAAACCATAAAAATAATAAAAAACCCTAAAAATTCCTAATATTTAAGAAAACTAAAAACCCTGAAAACCCTATGAAAACCATAAAAACCCTAAAAACATAATACCTCTAAATTTTTTAAAAAAATTCTAAAAACCCTCAATACCCTAAAACCCCAAAAATATATGAAAACCCTAAAAACCATAAATATTTCTAAAAACCACGGAAAACATAAAAAAATCTGAAAACCCCTATGAAAACCTTAAAAACATAAAAACACTTAAAATATTAAAAAAGGGTAAAAACCCTAAAACACCCTAAACACTAAATCCCCTAAAAACTATTCAAAACCTGTTAAATTGTAAAATTCCCAAAAGAACCCATAAAAACCATAGAAATCCACTAAAAACTCACAAAACACTTTAAAACCCTAAAAATTTAAATAAAATCTAAAAAAAATGAAAATCCCAAACCCCACAAAATACCTAAAAACCATACAAATAGTAAAAAATTCCTATAAATCCCTAAAAACATAAAAAAACCTAAAAACTCTAAAAACCGCTAAGGAAACATTAAAATCATAAAGACACTTAAAACCTCTAAAAATCTAAAAAATACTAAAACCCTAAAAACCAAAAACACCATCAAAACCCCTGTAATAATTAAAAACCGTGGAAACCCAAAAAACACTAAAGACCACTAAAAAATATAAAAACCCTTTAAACCCCTAAGAACATTAAAAACCCTTAAAAACCTTAATAATATTTTCAAATTCAAAAAAATTGCATAAGCCCAAAAAAACCAATAAGACCCTAAAACCCAAAAAATGGAAAAGCAAAAAAAACCCTAAAAATATTAAAAAGCTCTAAAAATAAATAAAAATGTAAACACCCCTAAAATTGATGAAGGAAACTAAGAAAACTTGAAAAACCTAAAAACACTTAAAACCATTAAAATCCTATAAACATTAAAACCCTTAAAAATTCTAAAAAAATCAAAATCCCTAAAACCCATAAAACTAAAAAAAACAAAAAATCCCTAAAAATGTTAAAAAATCTAAAAAACCTGAAAACCTTAAGAAAACCTTAAAAAAATAAAAATAATTAGACCCCATAAAATCCTAAAAATTGATAAAAATACCTATAAGACCCTGAAAACTATTAAAACCCCTAAAACTAAAAAACCACTAAAAACCTCAGAAACCCTAAAACCCAATAAACTCCATAAATCCCACTAAAAACTCTAAAAAACATTAAACCACTAAATTGTTTATAATATCAAAAAGTCATAAACACCCTAAAAAATCAAAAAACCCAAAAACCAAAAAAAATCCAAAAAACCCTAAGAACATAAAAATAATGTAAAAACCCTAAACACCCCTACAATAACCTTAAAAACCTAAAAAACATTGAAATCTCCTAAAACCCAAAAATGGAATACTAAAACCCTTAAAAACCTAAAACCTATAAAACCCCTAAAACATTTAAAACTATAAGTCCCAAAAAAACACTAAAAACAACTAAAAACTCTAATAAACCATAAAAAACATAAAAACATTTAAAATTTTTAAATGACCTTAAAAACCCAAAAAATCTAAAAAATCTAGATACCAAAAATAACATAAAAACCATAAACCCCATAAAACCCGTAAAACCCATAAAAGTCATTAAAAATACCTAAAATCCCTTAAAACATAAAAATCTAAATATACAAAGAACCCCTAAGAGAACAAATAAAAACTAAAAAAACTTAAAACTTCTAAAAAATATTAAAAAAACCCTAAAACCCCAAAAAACCATTAAAACAATAAAAAAATATAAAAACCCTCAAAATCCTTATAAACCCTACAAACCTATAGAAATCCTAAAAATACTAAAAAAATCCTAAAAATGTAAAAACCCCTAAAAACCATGAACACCACGAATAAATCCTTAAAAAACTAAATACACTTAAAACACCTTAAAATTATAAAATCCATAAAAAACTGGAAAAAACATAAAACCCATAAATCCTATAAAAACCATTCAATCCCATAAAAACCCTAAAACCACTAAAAACTATAAAAACCCTAAAACCCCTAAAATGTTCAAAAAAAGAAACTAAATAATCTACAAAAACCTAAAAACCCCAAAAACCATAAACACCCCCAAAATCCATAAACACTATAATGAACCATAAATATCTATATAAATACATAAAAAAATAAAAACCCTAAAAAACTGGGAGTAACCATAAGAAATCCTTAAAACATGAAAACACATAAAACCCCTAAAACGACTAAAAATGTTAAAATCCTAAAAAACACCAAAAACACTAAAAAAACATAAAATCCATAACAGTCCTTATAATCCATTAATACCCAAAAACACATAAAAACACTAAATAATAAAAAACCCCATCAAACCCCTAAAAATGTTAAAAACTATAAAAACCATTAAAAAACATAAAAATCAGAAAACCCTAAAAATCAAAAAAACTAAAAAAAACCTAATAACCTTAAAAAACCTCTAAAACCCATAAACCCTCTAAAAATATAAAAATAAATAAAAAAGACACCTTAAATCACTCGAAACGTAAAACCCAAAAAAAAAACTGAAAACCCTAAGAAAACCATAATAACTAAAAACACCGTAATCCCCTAAAAACATAAAAATGCTAAAAATACAAAAAAAAACTCAAAATATCTAAAAACCCAAAAAACCCATAAAACATCAAAATCCCAAAAAACAGTAAAAACACATAAAATATACTAAAAAAGACATAAAAATCCATAAAAATGTAAAAACCACTAAAAACCTTGAAAACCTGTATGAAAACCATAAAAACCTGGAAACACATAAACCACCAAAAAACCAAAAAAAACTAAATAATGCTAAAAATGCTAAAATCTCTAAATCCTTAAAAATCGTAAAAACCAGTAAACCCCCTCATAATCCAAAATAACCCTAAAACTCATAAACATACAAAATCCTCTAAAAATTACAAAAAAAAAATTTAAAAAACCCTGCAATCCCTAAAAACCCTTAAGAAAACATCAAAAAACTAAAAACACTTAAAACCCCTAAAAACCGATAAAATCTAAAAACCCTAAAAACCATAAAAAACTTAAATACTATAAAAATAGTAAAACCCATAAAAACCCTTGAAAACCAAAAAACTATAAAAACCCATACAACCCTAAAAATATTAAAAACTCTAAAAACAAAAATAAAACACAAAATACACAAAATAACTCTAAAACCCAATAAAACCATAAAACACTAAAAACCCTAGAAACATAAAAAAGCATAAAACCATAAAAAGAAAAAAAATCCTACAAAATCCCAAAAAATCCCAAAAAACATAAACCCTAAAAACCCTGAAGACCCCTTAGTTCACCTTAAAAACTTAAAAACACTTAAAACTCCTAAACCCATAATAAATGCGAAGAACCATAGAAATCCCTAAAGACCATAAAAACCTAAAACCTATAAAATACTAAAAATATCTACATCCCTTAAAAACCATTAAAATTATAAAAAATCACTAAAAATATCTAAAACTATAAAAAAATCCAAAACCTTAAGAAAACCTTAAAACACTTAAAACTCCAAAAAACCTAAAAACTAAAACAAATCTAAAAGAACCAAAAACCCCTTCAAACCATAAAACCCCTAAAACCATATAAACCATAAAACCCCATAAAAAAACTAAAATTCACTAAAAAATCTAAATATATTTGAAACCCTAAAAATGTTAATAAATATAAAAATCTTAAAAAGGTCAAAAACCCCAAGAACAAAACAAACCCATAAAACCCTCAAAATCCACAAAACCATGAAAATCCATAAAGACCCTAAAACTGCAAAAATCCTAAAAATCCATAAAAATCCTAAAAAATTTTAAAAACCCTAAAATCATGAAAAAATATAAATATACATAAAATTTTAAAACAATGAAAATCCCCAAAAAAATACTAAAACCCTAAAAACCCCTAAAACCCCCTAAAAACTCTAAAACCCCATAAAAACCCTAAAAACCTCTAAAAAGTATAAATACTCTTTAAACCCATAAAATGTTAAAAGATTATAAAAAACATTAAAACCATTAAAAAATTAAAAAAACCCAAAAAAACCAAAAAACCCAAAAAAACCCTAAAAACCCTAAAAACCCTAAAAACTTAAAGACCCTAAACCCCTAAAAACCGATAAAAATCCTAAAAATTCCCTAAAATCCCTAAAAACCTAAAAACCCATAAAACATTTAAATACATGTGAAATAATTAAAACAAAAAAACAATTAAAACTCCTAAAAACATAAAAATAATAAAAATTCTAAAAACCTTAAAATCCCCTAAAATCCCTCAAAATCCCTAAAAATCCTAAAAATACATTAATGTCATGTGAAAATATGTAAAAATACCAAAAAATATAAAAACAATAACCAAATTTAAAAAAAATAACAAAACCATAAAAACATTAAAAACATAAAACCCCAAAAAACCACAAAAACACTAAAAACCCCAAAAAATTATAAAAACCATAATTACTATAAAACCCCTAAAACTTTAAAAATCCCTAAAGCCCATAAAAACCCTAAAAATCCACGAAAATTCTAAAAACCCTGTGAACTCTTAAAAACAATAAAAAATATCTAAAAAACATAGAAACCCTAAAAAACTCAATAGAAACCCAAAAACCATAAACATTATAAAAACCCTCGAAGTACCTAAATATATAAAAATACCCTAAAAATACTAAAAAATCACTAAGAACATAAATACACCTAATACCATAAAACCCCCAAGAAAAACATAAAAACCTAAATGGAATTAACACCCTTAATGCCTTAAAAATGTTAAAACCCATAAAAACCCTAAAAACCTAAAAACCATAAACACCTAAAAACCATAAAAACAAAAAAGCAACATTAAAACCCAAAAAACCACCTAAAATTTATAAAACCCCCTGAACCCCTTAAAAATTTTAAAATCCAAAAAAATATTAAAACCCTTAAAAACACAAAAAACACTAAAACCCCAAAAAACATAAAATCATTGAAAACAAAAAACCCCTCAAAATCCATAAAACCCATAAAAGCCCTAAAATACCTAAAAAATAAGAAACCCTAAATATCCTAGAAAACCACAAGAAGACCTTAAAAACCTAAAAACACTACAAACCTATAAAAAATCTAAAGAATGCTAAAAACCCTAAAAATCCAACAACCCTAAAAAACTATAAAAACCATAAAAAACCGCAAAAACCATAAAAATCCTAAAAATCCTAAAAATCCAAAATATCCAAAAAAATCCCTCAAAATCGCAAAATATATATATAAAACCCTAAAACCTCAAAAACCCCCAAGAAAATCACAAAAACCTAAAAAAACCCCTAAAAACCTAAAACCATAAAATACCAAAAAACCTTAAAAAACATTAAAAACCTTAAAAACCATTAAAAACCATAAAAATTCATTAAAATTTAAAAATCCCATGAAACCCATAAAAATGTAAAAAATATTAAAATCATAAAAACACAAAAAAACCCAAAAAACCATTTAAACCATAAAACCCTTAAAACTACTCAACACCCCTCCAAACTATAAAAGTCCATAAAAATACCAAAAAATCATAAAAATAAATAAAATGTAAAAAACCCTAAAAACCCCAAAGAATCCTATGAAAACCATAAAAACCTGAAAAAAATAAACCTAAAAAAACTAAAATACATTAAAAACATTTAGAATATAAAAACCATTAAAATCAATTAAAACCCTAAAATCCATAAATAGCATATTAAATCCCAATAAAACCCTAAAAATGTAAAAAATCATAAAACCCCTAAATAAACATTAGAAAACCTTAAACCCCTAATAACACATAAACCCCCTATAAAAAAACAAAAACACTAAAACTGCTAAAATATCCTAAAAACCCTAAAACCATGGGAACCATAAAACTTGTGAAAACCATAAATACCCTAAAAACCCATAAAAACCCTAAAAACCAATAAAAATAATAAAAACAAGTGGAATCCCAAAAAATTATAAAAAATTTAAATAAACCTTTAAAACCCTAAAAACATTAAAAACTCTAAAACCCAAAAAAATACAAAACCATAAAAACCATAAATCCGTCAAAATCCCTAAAACTCATAAAATGTAATAAAAATACAATAAGGCCTTAAAATCCCAAAAACATAAAAAACATAAAAACCCTATGAATACCTTAAAAAACAAAAAAAAATTCCCTAATAATAAAAAATACTAAAAACATAAAAAAACCCATCTAACCCTAAAAACCCTTGAATTACCTAAAAACACTAGAAACCAGTAAAAATCCTAAAAAAATTATACAAATCCCAAAAAACATAAAAAACAATAAAAACCCAGAAAAACCCATAGGAAAGAATTAAAATCCAAAAAAACAAAAAACCTCTAAAAACCTATGAACTCTAAAAACCCTAAAATACCCTAAAAATGTATAGCCCTTAAAAACCATAAAACCCCCTAAAATATTAAAAAACCTTAATTTATAAAAACCCACTAAAAATTATAAAAACCCTTAATACAATAAAAATGTTAAAAAAAATATAAAAACATTAAAACTCTAAAAAATCAAAAAAACAATAAAATCCCAAAATATAATAAAAACCTAAAACCTTGTGAAACCATAAAAACCCTCAAAATCATGAAAACCAAAAAACTATAAAAATCCTATAAAATCCCTAAAAATACCTAAAAAAATAAAAATCCGTAAAATCCATTGTAAAAACATAGAAACCTGAAAACACATAAAACTTATAAGAAAACTAAAAATGGTAAAAAAACCAAAAAAAAACGAAAAATCCCTAAAAACAGCAAAACATGTAAAAAAATTAAGAAATCCTAGACCCATAAAACTCATTAAAACCCAATAAAATATATAAATTTTTTTAAACCCCTAAATATTTTAATTGACTCTAAACAACCAAAAACTGTAAAAAAAATTAAAAAAACTAAAAACCCTAAAAACCATGGAAACCTAAACACCGTAAAAAACTCTAAAACCCTAAATACCATAAAAATTATAAAAAATCCCAAAAAAATCATAAAAACATAAAAATACCTTAAAACTCTAAAAACCCTAAGAAAACCTTAAAAACCTAAAACACATAAATCCCAAAAATTCATAAAAAATGCCCAAATCCTAAAAAACCCTAAAAACTATAAAGACCATCAAAATCCTTATAACCCAAAGAAAACCATAAAAATCCTCAAAACTTGCAAAAAATATATAAAAAATAGAAACCCCTAAAAACTACGATAAACAAAAAATAAAACCTTTAATACCTAAAAAAATTGAAAACCCTTAAAAACCTTAAAAAATGCCAAAATACAAAAAATATCTAAAAACTATAAAAACCTAAAAACCCTAAAACCCCTAAATGCATTTAAAACCCTCTAAAATAATAAAAAATATAAAATACCACTAAAACACTATATAACATTCAAAACCCAAAAAGCATTAATTTTTTTAAAAACTCTTAAAACCCCCTAGAAACTAAAAAACATAAAAAATACAAAAAACTATAAACACCCTAAAACCATAAAAATTCTCAAAATCCCAAAAAATCCTAAATAATAATAAAACCTAAAAAATCATAAAAATCCCTAAAAATCCTAAAAATGAAAAAAAACCCTAATAACCTTGAAAACACTTAAGAAAACATTTAAACCCAAAAAACAATTAAAACCCTAAAAACAAAAAAAAATTAAAAATCTTATGTACCCTAAAACCCCTCAAAAACCATAAAACCCCTAAAACCATAAAATATTAAAAATCCATATCAATATATAAAAATGTAAAAAGAA
This sequence comes from Viscum album, assembly GCA_963277665.1. Classification (NCBI taxonomy): domain Eukaryota; kingdom Viridiplantae; phylum Streptophyta; class Magnoliopsida; order Santalales; family Viscaceae; genus Viscum; species Viscum album. The sequence continues at coordinate 1,962,162,658 of OY728127.1, forward strand.
CATAAAAAACATGAAAAAAATCTATATAATCATAAAAACCTAAAAACAATTAAAACCCCTAAATACCGAAAAATGATAAAAACTCTAAAAGACCTTAAAATACCTAACACCCATTAAAACCTCTAAAACATTAAAACCCTAAAACTTATAAAATCCCAAAAAATCCACTAAAAACTATAAAAACCCTTTAACCCCATAATAAATTTTAAAAACACTAAAAAACCATAAAAAACTAAAAATCCCAAAAAAACATAAACACTCAAAAAACCATAAATCCACTAAAAAATTATAGGGACCTAAAATCCCTCTAAATCAATAAAAACCCTACAACCCATAAAAATTAATAATATCCTTAAAAATATATGAAAAAATAAAAACCCATAATAATCCTAAAAAAGCCAAAGAAAACCATAAAAAGAAAAAAACACTTAAAACCCCTAAAAACCTAATAAATGTTAAAAACACAAAAAAATCCGAAAAACTATATTACCCATACAAACCTTTAAAAACCCATAATACTATAAAAACTTATAAAAACCCTTTTAACCCCTAAAAATGATTAAAAATTCTAATACCCATTAATAACCTAACAAAGTCAAAAAAACCCTGAACCCCAAAAAAACCAAAACATCTATAAAAACCCTCAAAACCATAAAAATTATTAAAAAATCAAAAATAGTCCTCAAAATCACAAAAAAAAGTAAAATGACATAAAATCCCTACAAACTCCAAAGAAAGCCATAAAAATCTAAAAAAATTAACCTCCAACCTGAAGAAAACTATAAAACACTAAAAGACCATAAAACCCTAAAAAACATAAAAAACCCCCAAACCAAAAAAAATCCATAAACCCCTAAAAAAATATAAAATCTGAAAAAATCCTAAAAAATTAATAAAAAACCTAAAACCCCCTAATAAATCAATAGAAACAAAAAAACTCTTAAACCCCTAAAAATATTATAAAAACCATAAAAAATCTAAAATCCATAAACCACTAAAACCCTTAAAACACATAATCCCATAAAAGACCTAGAAACCACTAAAAACTCTAAAAACCCATTAAAACCCTAAAAATATTTAAAAATTCAAAAAACTTTAAAACCCCTAAAAACCTTAAAAACCCAAAAAAACCCCAAAAACCATAAAAACACTAAAAACCCTAAAAACCCTTAAACCCATAAAACCAATAAAAATCCTAAAAAGCCTTAAAATCACTAAAAAGTAAAAATATATAAAAACAAAGAAAACCCCTGAAGATAACATTAAAAACCAAAAACACTTAAAACCCCAAAATACTGTAAAAATCCTAAAACCCTAAAAAATATGAAAATCCTGAAAACCCTAAAAACCTTAAAAATCCCAAAAAACTATTGAAACTATAAACACCTAAAATTATCTAAGAATCCATAAAAACATTAAAACCCGTAAGAAAACGTTAAAAACCTAAAAGACTTAAAACCACTAAAATCCCTAAAAATTCTAAACACCCTAAAAACCATAAAACCCTAAAAACGTAAAAACCATAGAAACCAATAAAACCCAAAAAGCCCTAAATCCAAATAAAAACCCTATAAAATACAGAGAACTATAAAACCCCTCTAAACCCATAAAAATGTTAAAATACTCTAAAAACCATTAAAAATTAAAAAACCTTACAACTCCAAAAAGAATGATATAACCCCTTGTTGACGCTCCTTTCGTCACAGAATCTAAAGATCAGAAAAGGGGATTATCTAAGCCTAAAGTGATTCATCCTTTGAAGAAACATCAAAAATCGACAAAGGGATGAACAAGGAGAAAATTTCCCATAGGTCGTGCAAGTTCCCTCATGGTCGCGCAAGTACACTTGCGCGCCGCCTAGTGGTCGTGCAAGTACTTGCGCGCTACCTAGTGGTCATGCAAGTCTACTTGCGCGACGCCTTATGGTCTTGCAAGTGACTTGCGCGACCTAAGTGATAACCGCCCAGTAACCACTCGGGGTCTTCTCCAACCTATAAATAGACCTTGTGGGCCCCCCACACGTGAGGATCTTTTTCCAGAAACTCGGATTGAAGCTCCCGACGCCCAAGTCTCTTCTCAAATCTTCCGGAACACTTCTAAGGTAATTTCTTACCTAGAACGGAAGATCTAAAGAGAAGAAGGAAGGCCTAAGTGTTGAAACTTATCAACACTTGCGCACCGACTTATTTACTTCAATATAACTTGCGCGTCCCTTTTCTGGAAGAACCTCAAGAGGATTCTAAAGGGTTTAAAAAAGAGGCGCTCAAGTATTTCAATGCTGGTTGAAAATCGCGCAAGTACACCATGTGTCGCGCAGGTATACCTGCGCGACCAATACTTGCGCGCCCACGGAAGACTTGCGCGCCTTTCAAGACTTGCGCGCCCCTATCTTTTTGGGTGCCCATCTTGCCCATTTTACCCCTCTTAAGCCATTTCACCTTTCCTTTTCAAGATTCAGTCTTCAAGAGACTCTTCAAATCCATTTATGTCATGATTTCTTGATTTGACTTCCCTATCTGAAAGGAATTCTGTGGAATATCTCTCAAAACCTAGTGATTTAAATATCCTTATGTCACTAAATATGGAGAGTTCATTCATTCAACCTCATCCTTTAAGATGAGAGAATCCTTAACCTGGGTCTCCTTTTTTAGGAATAATCCCCAGTTATAAATCCTTTAATCTGGGAATCCTTCTTTAAGAGTAAGCCCCAAATTCTTAAAGTTCCCAAACTTGGGAATCCTCCTCAGGAGTAAGCCCCAACCTAAAATATGGGCATCCTCCTCAGGAGTAAGCCCCAAACCTTAATCCCTAACCTGGGTCTCCTTTTCAGGAATAAGACTCAGTCATAATCTTGGGCTTCCTTTTCAGGAGTAAGCCCCAAGTCCCATAACCTGGGTCTCCTTTTCAGGAATAACACTCAGTCATAATCTTGGGCTTCCTTTTCAGGAGTAAGCCCCAAGTCCCCTAACCTGGGCCTCCTTTTTAGGAGTATGTCCCAGTCATAATCTTGGGTTTTCTTTTCAGGAGTAAACCCCAAGCCCCCTTAAATTTCTCTTAACCAGTCCTAATTTACCCTTGATTTGGGTTTCCTTTTCAGGAGTAAAACCCAATCATAAGTCCCCTCCTAACTTGGGCATCCTCCTTAGGAGTAAGCCCAAAGATTATAGTATTCAAATCTCCATGAAGCACATATAACTTTATGGACCCTGTTCATGGATTTTCTCCCTAAAAGTGAATCCTAAACCTTCATCTATCTGGGCAGTCATACATACATAAGCCCCAAACAAATTCTTATGATTGCATCTTTCATGGAACAATTGTCTAATTTTTACCAATACCTCTTGTTTCTCACACCGAGCATGACTCACGTGAGATTAGAGTGTAAAAGTAATTATGACATTCTTCTTTGAGCCATCAATCATAAACATCATACTCCATTACTCGAACTATGTGGGTTCTGATTCCTTTTCCAAAAACAAAGGATACGTAGGTAGCCCATTTTTTGGGTTCGATCCGAACTTTGAAATAATCCATGTCCTTCTGAATGACGATAAACGTCAAGTGCCCCACTGAGTGGCTTTAAAACCAGCCTGGTCATCATAATGACCAAGACACTTTTATATAAATGTTTTGAAGGATACCATTGACCAAGAATCACTAAACAGATATAGATGATTCTCTATTGATGAAGAACCTCGAATACATATAAAAGATTCTCTAAATTTCTTGCATATTTAATCATTGATTGTTAAGACTAAAGGAATGCACATTTTATACTTGGTAATGTAATAAGGATTCACGAACATAACTTAAATCTATAAAGAGAGTCCCGGAGTAGACAATAATTCCCCTCAAAAAGGTGTGATGAGTCCGACCTCCCATCCTCTCGACCAATGCAAATTCCTAAGCCTCATCAGTCCACAAGCTAATGAGCGCCTGCCTTTGGAAAGTAGGTCAAAATGGATGTGGAATCATTGGATGTTTCTGGTTCTACGAACAAACCTGCTAGAAACCGATCAGAATGTTTGAATCTCCCGTCCAGGAGGTCATCCCTGAAATCCGTGAGGAAACAAAAATGGTGAACCCGACGTGAATGCTTAACCAAGTTAAAGTGATGTTCTTCTTATTTGTTAGGCCCCTTGGGCCATCAAAGCAATCATTGAAATATGCTCATCCAAAAGATGCAGTGGCCGGATTCATCTTGATTCTGTCTGTTATATGGAACAAGCACTCTTTTCTCAAGATCTTCTGCAAAATGGCTTTCCTTAAATTCACCTCTGTGAATACTGCTGCTATGAACACCTCTACTGTGAGGTCTGCTACTGTGAAAACCAATGCTGCTACTCCTGCTGGAACGTCGTCTGCTCTGAGGATGACATCACCAACTCAGCGTCTTCAAAGCTGGGTTTCTAATGCACTGGTTAAGGAGTACCGTCGCAACGGTACTATCCCAACTCTGGAGGCCGCTCGTCAATCCCTCCAAGTTAACAACTCTACCTGGTCGTCCGGACAACGGAGACCAGCGATCAAGAAGAAGGCGATGCTGACTACCGTCTCCAACCATTTCGGGTCGTTATCCCCGGAACGCAATTTCCATTTATTCTCTTACTCTGAGGAAGTGAATGAGTAGGTCCCGCAGGGCCTTAATTCAAAAAGACAGGAGTCCTTCTCGAGGGCTCCCATCAACAATCGCCGCCAGACTCGTGCGGTAGTGCACCCTCAACATGATGAGGGTACCGACTCCAGGCATTCAGCTCAGGTTCCTCGAACCCGAGCAGGCAAGATGAACCACCAGAGACGGAATCCAGTTAACAATAGGCAGGTTGTCATCCCTGCCATCTCCAGAGAAGTCCACCAACCTAACTTGGTGGCGAACAACGAGCAGGCATTCACACCTGTCCGTTTTAATTCCGATGTCAAGCAGACTCGTCTGGCAGCATCACACCAATCCCGCCAGGCAATCCCGGCGGAGTACTATAGGCAGGAACATACACCTGCTTATACATCACCAGTTAGTCAGTAGGCTCGTCTGACTAAATATGATGGATCTCGTCAACCGCGTTTGGCGAAGTGTAATCAGCAGGCACATACACCTGCTAATACTAATCAAGCCTACCAATAGTCTCGCTTGGTAGCGCACGGAGAAGTCAGTCGGAAAGCCCCGACGACAAACAGGAGGCAGACTCAACTCTCTGCCTCCACACTTGAGTACTTTCAGGATTCACTGACAGGAAAAGGAGGACAGGAGTAGGCACATACACCTACTCCAAGCCCGGAATGGACGTATATCCCCATTCTGGCGGCTGAAGTCACCAAACATATTTTGTCAATGGTGAAAGAGCAGAAGCAAATTCCTGCTCATATTCTGGATGCTTGCCAGGATATCATAACAGCTTCAGCATCATCTTAGGGACAGACACATAAATCTATCCCTATAAGTGGAGTGACACATCAACGATTCACTCCGGAAAAAACACACACATCTGTTCCAGTCCAAGAGGGTTATGGGGTATACTCCCCCATATCAAAGGAACAACTAAGTCAGGCACATACACCTGATTTGAGTGGAGATCGTCAGCCTAACCTGACCATCTTTCCTGATCAGGCACATACACCTGCTCAGAGTAACCACTTTCGTCAACAAGTGGTTTCTAAAGTGAGTAAGAAGGCATCTAAGAAAAAGATCCGCCCAGCACAGTCAGGAGATCAAAGGCCAATCTGCAACAAGGCCTTGCTCGATGCTAGAGTTCTTGAAGCCCTCAGACATTTATCTGTCAGAATTCAAGATTCTACTCCCTCAGTTCTCAATAACGGGAACATTAATTTTGAAGGTCTTCAACAGACACTTCCTCATGAAGGCTTGCTTCATGAAATTTTGGTCAATCTTGAAGTTTCTTCTTCAGATGAGAGCCACAGGAACCCTCTATGTGGTCAAAAGAACAAGGAGAAAGAGATTTCATCTTTTGCTGTAACCCATCATGACGGTCCTCCTCATGGTGATGAACTTCATTGCGAAAGTCCTCTCTGCAGTAGTGATTCACGTTGTCTCAAAAATTATTCAGATGGAAATGTAGTGACAAGAAAGCCCTCCTATCTCGAGGCACTTGCAAACATAAAACCAGTCATGTCTGATGCTTTACTATCGGCAGGTGAAACTCTTTCTCCATCAGAAGATAGCCTGGGGTTCAGGTTATTCTCCGAACCATCCCTGGGTCATTCATCTTCCAGCATGAATAGTGATCTCTCTACCAATCTTGTTGAATCCGATGAAGCAACAAGGAAACACCAACTCTGGTCCAAACAGGTAGAAGAATCTTCATTTAATGATAATGAGGAAATGCTGAACATGAGGAAAAAACTGGCAAAAGGTGAAGTACCAGTCATGTTTTGGCCTTTGGCTGACTCCCAGTACGACATTCCAAAGATGTTGACGGATAATGGAATCCATGATATTCGTCTCAACATATGGAAAAATCTTTGTCAATTGAAGAAGAAAGTATTATCTTACGGTGATTATGAAAATCATATTAAGATAATAGAAGGGTTACAACGCCAGATTGATTTGGCATCTCTATCAGTCTCTCGGTATCCGAAGGCTGAAAAGTAGCAAAGAACCCTTCAACGTTCATGCCTTGGCGCACTAAGAAAATTGCGTCAGTTAATTGCCAATGCTCCATCTGATGTTCATATCAGAGGATGGGGTGTTCACGGAGCACTACATTTCACAGTGCTTTCCAGTCATCAAAGCCCGCAAAAAATGGTCTCATGCAATGTTATTGCCCATGGCCGGCCACAGTCAATGGGCTTTGTTCATAATCAAAAGCTTGCTCAAGAACATGCTTCAACTAGTTCCTCTCAAAATCAATTATATAGAGAACAAGTTGTTGAATTTCTCCTACATCAAGCAGGCGAGAATATTGCACAAGCCTCTCGTCTGGAGCAAACACGTCATCAAATGACAGAAGTTTCGGAAATCATCCAACGGTCTGTTGAACCAGGTGATAAAAGTGGATACTGGTTAATGCATCCAGCTAATTTCTAAACTAAGATTCGCAATATCAAGAGAGATTTTAAGAAGATCTCAGACATAGCATGTCAAGAGACACCCCAGCTTGTCAGACTGGGGACTTCTCTAACCCAACCCTCAGAGTCAACAAATGGGATTCGAGGAGTTGAGCGGAAGCAGCAGGAACATCCCCAGTCCACTGGACTGGGGACTTATTCAAATCCTCAATCCCTCCCTCAGAGAAAGTCAGTATTCTCTCGATTAGGGAATAATACTGAAGAGGAACGAAGAGCCAAGCTATCAGGAGATTCTCTCCAAGTGACGGTTCTCCAAGAAGTTCCTGAGGGATCAAGTCAACGGAATGCCATGTCTCATCATGGACATGGAAGAAGACAATATCACAGAAATGCTGATAGAAAGGATTCCATGCAGTATGCATCCGTTAATGTCATCAATGCCGTTTCTGCTGATTCACCAGATGAGGCTCAACCAGAGGGATCAGACGAAGAGGTTCCCGCTCAAGAATTTGCGCACACAGACCTAAATGAAGAAGGTGTGCGCACATGTAATCAAAGGCTTACCCAAAATCTGAGTATTCCTTCAACTAACCCACTTCCCCCTCTCCGAAAAGGATCCAATAAGGGGAATGGAAAGAATCAGGTTACTTCTCACCCTTCCTCTGAAGGAGGTCAATTTCTCTCATTAGAGAAAAGGTTTTCACAACAGGAGGAAGAAATGAAAGAATTAAGAAGGTTGAATGCATAACTACTTCTGAGTAGTCTTCTTCTTAAGGATGCTGAAGTCCGATAGCCGAAGGAATTTGTTGTAACTACTGAGATGGATCAGGAATATCCTCCTTTATCAGTACACCCTCAGAGGTCTAATCCTACGGGTCAAACGCAACAACGGTTGGCATCACTACCATTAGTTGCAGCACCAACCACCACGTCTGTCCAAGCTCCATTCATCTCACCTACCCAAAACCAAGTTCAACCTGATGTTTCTCAAAAGTTAATAACTACTATTGAGTCATTAATAGCTCGGTTAGAAACTATTGAAGGGAAACAGGCGCAAGTTCAACCTAAAAAGAAAGTTTACCCTGAGTGGGTAGATTCAGTTTCTCCTCCATCCAGTTTTGGAAACCCTGTTTTCCGTACTTTCAATGGATCAGGAGACCCCGAACAACATTTGACGCATTACGTGTCTTGTTGTGATCCTATGATGGGAACACCAGAGCAGCAAGATGCAGTGAAACTCAGATGCTTCGTGCGAACCTTGCAAGGACCAGCTTTTGTCTGGTATAAAAGCTTGCAATCCCGGTCAGTCATCGGATAGGAGGATCTTCGTCAAAAATTCCTTCTTCAGTTTAGCTCAACTTTGCCAAAAACGACAGTTTTCGATCTTACAAACTACAAGCAAAGGGAGAATGAAAGAGTCTCTGATTTCATTGCTCGTTGGAAGGGATTAACGTATTCCCTGAGTTTATCACTCCCTCAGGAGGAATTGTTGCCAATCTATGTGGAAAATTTGCGTGACGAATTACGCACGCCATTGATCCCTGTGAAATACACAGAAGGATTTCGAGACCTTACTTCAATCGCTCAACAGATTGAAGATTCTCTTATACAGGCTAAGGTTAAATCTCGTATAATTCCATCAGCTCCAGGAAGGAGAACGGGTAAAGCGGAAACTGCTTCAGTTATGCTTAAACAAGCACCTATACCTATTTCTACTTCAAAACCTTCATCTTCTCGAAGGGCTCCACCTCCTGAACGCCAACAACAAAGGCTGTTTCGTCCAAATGATCAAAAAGATCAACGACAAAAAAAATTTGAGTATATGAAGAGTAAAACATACTCTTTCCGAAGTAAGCAAGTTCCTGGTTACTTCATTTCAGCTCTGGAAAATAATTTGGTTCAATTACCAGTGCCCAAGAGGCCAAACAAGGAAGGAGATGAAGACCGTCCCAATTATTGTCCCTTTCATCAAATGTTGGGGCATCCCATCCAGGAGTGTTTTGTCTTTAAAGACCTCCTACAAAAGATGGTCGACTTGGGAAAATTCAAATTGAAGGGTTCTTCAGCTCATGTAGCGTGTATTATTGCTACAGATCCAGAGGAAGGAGGCGAGTGGCAGGAAGTCAAAAGCAAAACTGTGAAAAAATATGATGATTGGATGGTCAGAAAGACAATCAATCGGACCCATTCCATTTTGCGAACACAATTGAAGAAGACAATTGTGTCTCCTAAAAAAGCTGCAGTAAAGCCTCCATCAAAATATAAATCCTCAAAAGGACATCGCAATTCAAAGAAGAAATAGGAATCATGAGAAGATGAGTATGTATTAAAGACTAAATTGTCTTTGACTCTGGCAGATTTCATGCCATCTACTTCAAAGCCACGGGCACCGTCCCACCAAACGGCACAGCCTAAACAGGATAACCAGGCAGAGTCTTTATCAGATGAAGAGTTAATCTTTGGTTCTGTTAATATGATTCAATTAATAGATCCATATTCCAGTCTTGATGAGCTTGAATTCCCTGTATCAAATAAGGGAATCTGAGGAGGTTCTAGAGGTTCAGGGTACATTGGAAGACGTGGATCTTTCCGAAGCCACTACTCTAATTTTACCCCTGCTAGCACTGTATATGCAGCAGAAACTCGTGGTAGAGCCCTTCAGAGAGCTCAAAAAGAAAAAGCAAGTTCTTCTGCCAATGGCCAACTCAGTTTTGGCAGAGTTATTTTGGAAGACCGATTAAAGGTTCCATATTCTTTATATCAGCAAGTAAATGAATCTAATCAGTCTAATCTTCCAAAACCAAGGATGTTGCCAACTTCAATACAAGATGCATCAGCTCTCAAAGCATCTGCTTCCAAGGTACCTTCTAAACCGCATATTCCTATTGGGAAACGCATACCTCTAGATCAAAAGTATGATATATTGAAACACTTGGCCCAAGTACCAGCCAAGTTATCAATTTTGGATGCTTTGAATCTGTCAAAAGATCTTCGGGAAGCATTCATCGAAGCTTTGTCATGTCCTCAGGATTTTGAAGCTGAAATTGTTGCAGCTGAAATCTATCACATAGAGAATAATCCTGCAGAATGCCATGCAGTGATATCTTTTACTGATAAAGATGAAGATGATGTTGTGAATGGGCACATAAAACCTTTGTACTTATCTGGCAAAGTCAATGGTGTAGATGTTCGAAGAGCTTTCATTGACAATGGTTCAGGAGTCAACCTCATGCCCATTCGTACACTTCGTCGATTGGGCCTCACGGAATCTGATTTATCTCCTTCTACCATGATGTTACAAGTATATTATAAAAATTAACAAGAACCACTAAGAGAAGTTACACTCAGAACTCAGTTTGGAGATCTTGTATCCAATTCGGATTTCATGATTGTTGATCAAGACTCAGCTTTCAATATATTTCTTGGAAGACCCTGGCTACATCAGCATGCAGCTATTCCTTCGTCATACCATCATTGTCTCAAATACTGTTTTGATGGTCAAGTTGGAACATTGTATGGTGATAAGGCCACGTTCAAGACATGTGAGTCTCAATACATTGAGGCAGAATTTTATCACATGAAGGGAAGAGAAAAATATACAATGAAGGAAATTACCAAAGTTAATGCTCCATATGGTTTGGAGAAAATTCCAATAAATCAATTTTCACATATGAGTATAGATTATGTGTTACCTATCATTCAAATTGAAAAAATAGGCCCAAATCAAAATACTCTTATAGAAAGATCCATAATGTCAATTACGGCGATCGAGCTAGACAACATGGAAGAAATTGGTAACCTACCAAGCGGTGATGAAAGCATAAGTGGTGATGAAGTCCAACAAGTCTATACTTCGCTAATCAGGCCAAAAGAAGTGATAGAAACACTAGAGGAGAATAATGATGTCGATTCTAGATCCATCATCTCCTCTTTATTTCCCAAAGAAGACCCTTTATCATCAATAGGGTCGGAAATGGAAGCTTCTTCTTCAAAATGTGAAAATTTTGACATCTCTTATGATCATGAGAATTTCGTTTTTTCATCTACTTTGCAAGTAGAAATGGAAGAAGTAACACATGATGAAGAGGAAGAGAAAGATCTTAGAGATGCTCCTCCAGCATTTGAAGAGGGTATCTCTACCACTGTGGATGAACTCAGAGAAGTAAATCTGGGTACAGAGAAAGATCTGCGCCCCACTTTAATTAGTGAGGCCATGACCCTTGAAGAGCAAGAGATGTATATTTCTTTTCTGAAGCAAAATAAAGATATTTTTTCTTGTAATTATACAAAAATGTCTGGGCTTGATCCTGTTGTTTCTACTCATCATTTGGGTTTACCAAAAGAACATCGAGGTTTTAAACAAGCCGCGAGAAGAACACACCCAACCTATGCTTCCAAAATTGAAGCTAAAGTGGATAAGCTGATCAAAGCCAACTTCATCAGAGAAGTTCAATATCACAAGTGGTTGGCTAATATTGTCCCTGTAAAGAAGAAGAACGGACAAATTAGGGTTTGCATCGATTTCAGAGATCTTAATCGGTATTGTCCTAAAGATGATTTCCCAGTTCCGATTACAGAACTCTTAATTGATGCGACGGCTGGCTATGAAGTACTTTCTTTCATGGATGGATATTCTGGATATAATCAGATCCGAATGGCCCCAGAAGATGAGGAATATACAGCCTTCAGAGCTCCTCAAAGTGTGTTTTGTTACCGGGTGATGCCCTTTGGTTTAAAGAATGCAGGTGCAACATATCAACGCGCCATGCATCGTATCTTCAAACCTCTTTTAGGGAAGTTTGTTGAATTCTATGTAGATGATTTGGTGGTTAAATCTAAACAACTTTCTAATCACTTGGCTGATTTGGAAGTCATGTTCCACAAGCTTCGACAACATAATTTAAAGATGAACCCCTTAAAATGTGCTTTTGGGGTAACCTCAGGAACATTCCTCGGCTTTGTTGTACGCCATCGTGGTATTGAAGTCGATCCTGAGAAGACCAAATCAATCCTTGGTATGTCACCTCCTCAGAATTTGAAAGAATTAATAGGACTTCAAGGACACTTAGCCTACATTCGGCGTTTCATCGCTAATTTGGCAGGCAAAAGTTTACCCTTTACCAAATTATTGAAGAAAGGAGTCACTTACCAGTGGACTGAAGAATGTCAAGAAGCATTTGATGTTCTCAAGAAATAACTCTTGAGTCCACCAGTACTCATGCCACCTGTTGAGGGTAGACCGCTTATCCTCTATGAGACAGCTTTAGAGCGATCATTGGGTGCCTTTCTCGCTCAAAAGAATGATGATGGGAATGAAAATAGTCTCTACTATCTCAGTAGAACTATGCTTGAAGAAGAAACCCGGTATTCAAGTATTGAAAAGTGCTACCTAGCATTAATCTTTGCAGTTCAGAAACTGAGACACTACCTGCAACATCATGAGGTCCAATTGGTATCTCGTAATAATCCGCTCAAATTCATCCTTAGTCGTCCAATGCTTACAGGACGTCTGGCAAGGTGGGCGGTTATTTTACAGCAGTTCGACATTCAGTATGTGTCTCAAAAGGCAATTAAGGGCCAAGCTCTGGCTGATTTCCTGGTTGAACATCCTTCAGTGGAAGACACGTATTCAGATATCGAACTCCCTGATGAGGAAGTTTTCTCTATTCAAGAGAGTCCTCAAACATGGGAAATGTATTTTGATGGTGCTTCTAGAAGTCCAACAGGGAAGAAAATGGAAAATCCTAAATTCAACAAAGTTGGTTTAGGAATTGTGCTCATTTCTCCAGATAAGGCAGTGTTACCTTATTCCTTTTGGTTGTGGGAAGGTGGTACCAATAATGAAGCTGAATACCAAGCTCTCATTACAGGCTTGGAATTAGAACTTCAAGCACAAGTGAATCACTTAAAGGTAAAAGGTGATTCAGACCTGGTAATCAAACAATTCAATGGGGATTATGCCATCAGAAAAGAAGAATTAATCCCTTTGTATGATTACATCAGAGAGTTAATGTCGGAATTCCCCTCAGAACCGACATTTTCTTATGTCCCAAGATCACAAAATGCTCAAGCTGATGCATTAGCTAATATAGCCACAGCTTTAGCAGATCCAAATCGGGACGAGACAACCATCTGTATTGCCCACCGTCATGCAATTTCACCTTATGTTCAAGTCAGAACAGAGGAAATTAATGAAACTAGTCCCATTCCTGAACCGTATGGTCATACTACAGGATGGATGTCACCTATCAGGGAATACCTTCAAAATGGAACACTTCCACCTGATAGAGCCGAGAAAGAACAAATTCGGCGACGTGTGGTCAATTTTACTCTTTATGATAGCCCAAACCACCTCGAGAAAATTATCTACAAACATGGTTTTGATGAAGTTCTCTTCAAATGTATTGATGGTGAAGAGACAATGGCTGTCATAAAAGAAGTGCATGCAGGAGTCTGTGGTGCCCACCAGTCTGGACATAGACTGTCTGATCAAATTCGAAGGCTTGGATACTTTTGGCCTTCAATGATACAAGATTGTGTTAATTTCACAAAGAAGTGTCATTCATGCCAAGTATATGCCAACTTCATTCATAAACCTCCAGAGTTGCTTCATACAGCTAAATACTCATGGCCATTTTCCACATGGGGAATGGATGTGGTGGGACCTTACCCTTCAGCTACGACCAAGCAGTTTAAGTACATTCTTACTGCTACTGATTTCTTTTCCAAATGGGCATAGGAAGCACCTCTCAAAGAAGTCAGTTCTAAATGCATTGTTAGCTTCATCAAGTCAAACATCATTACTAGATTTGGTGTCCCTCATTCCATATTGACGGACAACGGCACCAACTTCTGTTCTTCTGAGGTAAAGAAATTGTATCAAAAATACAACATTATGTCCAACCATTCATCTCGATATCATGCAGCGGCTAATGGCCAGATAGAAGCCTTCAACAAGACTCTTTCAAATATACTGCAAAATATGGTGGATAAAGATAAGAGGTTATGGCCTGATAAACTCTTTCATGCTTTATGGGCTTATCGGACTACCACTCGCAATGCAACGCGGTCAACTCCATATTCATTGGTATATGGAACAGAAGCAGTCTTTCCAATTGAAGTTCAATTTCCCTCACTCAGAATAGCCATTTGTGATCAGTTATCTACAGATGAGCAATCCCAAAAGCGGTTGAATGAATTGGAACAGTTAGATGAGAAAAGATTGTGCACTTTTCACCACTTGGAAATCTATCAGAATCGAATAGCACGAGCTTTTAACAAAAAAGTTCGTCTTCGTTCATTCATTCAGGGAGAATTGGTATTGGTTCTCAGAGAACCGATGATACCAGGAAAGAAGCCTCCCAAGCTTGAACCAAAATGGGAAGGAACTTATTCAATACATAAGGTCTACTCCAATGGAGCGTATTCTCTAATCTCAATGGATGGAGAACACATCACGACTCCAACTAATGCCCGATTTCTGAAGAAGTATTTTGTATAAACACAAAATATTTTTCCCAGATCCAAAACAATCACATTGGTTCATGTTTGTCCAAAAAGACACTAAACTGTATTCTGTCCTATCTACATGACATTAAACTGTACAGAAGTTCCTATATTTTGTCCGAGATGAAATTAAACTATATTGTGTCCCAGCAACATGACATTAAACTGTGTGGCACTTGCAACGTCCAGCATGACGATAAACTGTAAAAAGTCCCCAAAACTGATATCCTCGTATTGGTTCACCTTAGTCCTAGCTACATGACTTTAAACTGTACAGCACCAATTCGTCCTTGCTATATGACGTTAAACTATACAGCAATGGTCCAGTATGACTTTAAACTGCAACTTCGTCCCACACGACATTAAACTGTGAAAAAGTTCCCTAAACCGTCCAGCATGACCTTAAACTGCATCATCCCTGGTCCATGTATATGACCATAAACTATTTGCAAATCCCTTATGTCCAGCAAGACGTTAAACTGTGACGTCCTAACTATATGATGCTAAACTGTATAAAAGTACCTCACGTCCGGAAAGACGTTAAAACTATATAATCATCAAAGGTCCAGCATGACATTAAACTGCACCATCCACGGTCCATGAATATGACCTTAAACTATTCGCACTTTCGTCCAACATGACATTAATGGTGTGTTATTTTGTCCTTACTACATGACATTAAACTGCACAATCCCCCTTTCGTCCAATATGATGTTAAACTGTATTGTCCCCATCGTCCTAACTACATGACGCTAAAATATACAGAATGTCCTTGATATGTCCTACATGACATTAAACTGTTATTTTGTCCCTGCTACATGACACTAAACTGTGCAGCACCAATAGTCCTAACTGCAAGACTTTAAACTGCATAGTCCCTTTATATGTCCTACATGACATTAAACTGTGCATCGTTAAGGTTATTGTTACCTCTTGTTTCTCACACCGAGTATGACTCACGTGAGCTTAGAGCGAACATCAACCATAACACTCCCTTTGGGACACTAACCATGTGTAAGTCCCAACAACATTTTAATTAGATCGTTGTCCCCAAGAACAACTTGATCATTAATTCATTCTTTAATTAAACTACACGGACTTTGATCCTTTCCCTCCAGGATGGGTATGTAGGCAACCTCCCAGGGTTCAAGCCCAAAAACAATCTCTTCACATCGGTTCACCACCATCTCATATGATGTCGATTTGTGAAACCGCCCCTAGAATCAATATTTTTTACATTGATTCACTTTCATCCTTGTTATATGACGTTAAACTATACAACACTTTTGTCTGGTACGACAATAAACTAAAATATTCTTTGATTTCCTCACTTGAGAGAGAACTATTATTGATATTGATTTTTCAATCATGGTTTTCATTTTTCAAAAGACTACATGCATACATGGTAATGCCTAAACTTTTTATCTTAGGTTAAACCATCATTGCACTAATGTCCCCTTTCACCCTTCACATGTACGAACCAAATTTGTACAAAGGGTAGTTCAGGAACTATGTGGGCTTGATTCCCATCCTTATGGGATACGTAGGAACGTTCGAGTATCCTTCGAATCCAGCCCCAAGTCTTTTGGGCCTAACCCCAAATTTCACTTTCAGTCCCTTAGCTAAAAAGTCCTCATGAAAACACACACTGTGTATTAATTATTATGGTCCGAATTCTATGACCCTAAACTAATATTTCTCATACTTTCATCCTGCACGACGTTAAACTGCATTTCATGAACTACGTATGGCTTGATTCTCATTCTTATGAGATACGTAGTGAAGTCCAAAATTTCAATTCAGGACCCAGCCACAACATGATTATGGTTTTCATTGACCTATGTATCTCTATATACATTAGACAATACCCATCTTTATGTGTTATAATCCAAACTGTAAATATTTTCAGATCTTCATAACCCTTTTCATGACTTCTAATCACAAAAATGTCAAACTTATGAGAATTCTTTTGCCTGACTATGCAGCACGTGCCCATAGGTGGCCTTGCATAAACAGTCCACATAACAGACTTGTCAGCCAAAAGATGCTATTTATTTGACCATGCAGCCAATTCCCATAGGTGGCCCTGCATATTTCAACCCCCTAACAGGTTTTGTTAAATAATAGTAACATCATTCTTGGGAAGAATGCCTCTTTTTTCCTTATTTGTCTTAAACAACAGTATGTAGGGATCCGCAAAAAATAGCCATCCTTAACATATTTGTCCCATATCCTTTTTCATGATCTGAAAGTATTCAAGTCTATGGTTTATTCTTCTTCCCTACGTTTGGGTCAGACCTTCGTAGGAGTGATATTCATCCAGTTCTTCGATATTCTTGTTCAGAAATATCTTCTCCATATTCAAGTACCTCTTTCTATACAACAAACTCTATACTTTAGAAAATTTGAATCTCCATAAACATTCACTGGCTTTTAGCACTAGGAAAGTAAATTTCTGGGAGTTCTTTTCCCTGACTATGCAGCACGTGCCCATAGGTGGCCTTGCATAAACAGTCCACATAACAGACTTGTCAGCCGAAAGATGCTATTTATTTAACCATGCATCCAATGCCCATAGGTGGCCCTGCATATTTCAACCCCCTAACGGGTTTTGTTAAATAATAGTAACTTCATTCTTGGAAACTACTTCTTCTAATGCCTTTTAGCTCTTTTTCATATCATTCCCCAGATTCAAATATTCTTAAGCCATAGTTTACATATTTTCTCTCATACTTGATTATGGTAATATGTTTTCAGATAAATTGTCAAGGAATTGAATCTATTTTAATCCATTTTGGTTAAATCTATTTCGACCTTAAACATTAGCCCCTTTATGTCCGGCATGCATGACTTTAAACTTCCCACAAAAGACAAAGGAACTCTGAATAAAAGTCAAGTTCCAGCACACTTGCGCACTGCCCTCTGTTCCCTGAAGACTTGCGCGCCCCCTTTTCCTTTGAATGTATTCAATTTCCTCAGAGTCAAATCCTCATTTCTTTCCAGATCCAACTCTGAGGGGGGACTTTTGTTGACGCTCCTTTCGTCACAGAATCTAAAGATCAGAAAAGGGGAATATCTAAGCATAAAGTGATTCATCCTTTGAAGAAACATCAAAAATCGACAAAGGGATGAACAAGGAGAACATTTCCCATAGGTCGCGCAAGTTCCCTCTTGCTCGCGCAAGTACACTTGTGCGCCGCCTAGTGGTCGTGCAAGTACTTGCACGCTGCCTAGTGGTCATGCAAGTCTACTTGTGCGATGCCTTATGGTCGTGCAAGTGACTTGCGCGACCAAAGTGATAACTTCCCAGTAACCGCTCGGGGTCTTCTCCTGCCTATAAATAGACCTTTTGGGCCCCCCACACGTGAGGATCTTTTTCCAGAAACTCGGATTGAAGCTCCCGACGCCCAAGTCTCTTCTCAAAGCTTCCGGAACACTTCTAAGGTAATTTCTTACCTAGAACGGAAGATCTAAAGAGAAGAAGGAAGGACTAAGTGTTGAAACTTATCAACACTTGCGCGCCGAATTATTTCCATCAATATAACTTGCGCGTCCCTTTTCTGGAAGAACCTCAAGAGGATTCTAAAGGGTTTAAAAAAGAGTCTCTCAAGTATTTCAATGCTGGTTGAAAATCGCGCAAGTACACCATGTGTCGCGCAGGTATACCTGCGCGACTAATACTTGCGCGCCCACGGAAGACTTGCGCGCCTTTCAAGACTTGCGCGCCCCTATCTTTTTGGGTGCCCATCTTGCCCATTTTACCCCTATTAAGCCATTTCACCTTTCCTTTTCAATATTCAGTCTTCAAGAGACTCTTCAAAGCCATTTATGACATGATTTCTTGATTTGACTTCCTTATCTGAAAGGAATTCTGTGGAATATGTCTCAAAACCTAGTGATTTAAATATCCTTATGTCACTAAATATGGAGAGTTCATTCATTCAACCTCATCCTTTAAGATGATAGAATCCTTAACCTGGGTCTCCTTTTTTAGGAATAATCCCCTGTTATAAATCCTTTAATCTGGGCATCCTTCTATAGGAGTAAGCCCCAAATTCTTAAAGTTCCCAAACCTGGGCATCCTCCTCAGGAGTAAGCCTCAACCTAAAATATGGGCATCCTCCTCTGGAGTAAGCCCCAAACCTTAATCCCTAACCTGGGTCTCCTTTTCAGGAATAAGACTCAGTCATAATCTTGGGCTTCCTTTTCAGGAGTAAGCCCCAAGTCCCCTATCCTGGGTCTCCTTTTCAGGAATAACACTCAGTCATAATCTTGGGCTTCCTTTTCAGGAGTAAGCCCCAAGTCCCCTAACCTGGGCCTCCTTTTTAGGAGTAAGTCCCAGTCATAATCTTGGGTTTTCTTTTCAGGAGTAAACCCCAAGCCCCCTTAAATTTCTCTTAACCAGTCCTAATTTACCCTTGATTTGGGTTTCCTTTTCAGGAGTAAAACCCAATCATAAGTCCCCTCCTAACTTGGGCATCCTCCTTAGGAGTAAGACTCAAGATTAGAGTATTCAAATCTCCATGAAGCACACATAACTTTATGGACCCTGTCCATGGATTTTCTCCCTAAAAGTGAATCCTAAACCTTCATCTATCTGGGCAGTCATACATACATAAGCCCCAAACAAATTCTTATGATTGCATCTTTCATGGAACAATTGTCTAATTTTTACCAATACCTCTTGTTTCTCACACCGATCATGACTCACGTGAGCTTAGAGTGTAAAAGTAATTATGACATTCTTCTTTGAGCCATCAATCATAAACATCATACTCCATTACTCGAACTACGTGGGTTCTGATTCCTTTTCCAAAAACAAAGATACGTAGGTAGCCCATTTTTTGGGTTCGATCACAACTTTGAAATAATCCCTGTCCTTCTGAATGACGATAAACTTCAAGTGCCCCACTGAGTGGCTTTAAAACCAGCCTGGTCATCATAATGACCAAGAGACTTTTATATAAATGTTTTGAAGGATACCATTGACCAAGAATCTCTAAACAGATATAGATGATTCTCTATTGATGAAGAACCTCGAATACATATAAAAGATTCTCTAAATTTCTTGCATATTTAATCATTGATTGTTAAGACTAAAGGAAAGCACATTTTATACTTGGTAATGTAATAAGGATTCACGAACATAACTTAAATCTATAAAGAGAGTCCCGGAGCAGACAATAATTCCCCTCAAAAAGTTGTGATGAGTCCGACCTCCCATCCTCTCGACCAATGCAAATTCCTAAGCTTCATCAGTCCACAAGATAATGAGCGCCTGCCTTTGGAAAGTAGGTCCAAACGGATGTGGAATCATTGTATTTTTCCAGTTCTACGAACAAACCCGCTAGAAACTGATCGGAATGTTTGAATCTCCCGTCCAGGAGGTCATCCCCGAAATCCGTGAGGAAACACCCCTAATAACAATAAAAACCCTTAAAATCCAAAAAATCCCTAAAATAATTAAAATATAATAAAAATCATAAAAATATATAAAAATATATAAAATTATAAGAAAAAAACCCATAAACCCCTTTGAAAATCTTTAAAACCCTAAAAATATTTAATATCTATAAAAGTCTAAAAAATGTTAAAAACCATAAAAACCCTAAAAACCCTAAAAACCCAAAAAACGTCAAAATACCTAAAACCCATAAAAACCCATAAAACCCGCAAGAAATCCATAAAAAATAAAACCCAATAAAACCCCTAAAAACACAAAAAAAATTCTAGAAACCCTAAAATACCATAAAAGCCCTAAAAACCTCTACAAACCCTTAAAATTCATTAGAACCCATAAAAACATAAAACCCAAAAAACCCATAGAAACCCTAAAAATCACTAAAAAATCTACAGAGCCTTTAAACTCCTTAAACGTTTAAAAAATCTATAAAAACTAAAAGCCCTAAGAAAACCAAAAACCAAAAATACCTATAAAAACCACAAAAAATCACTAAAACACCTCAAAATACATTCAAACTATAGAAAACCATAAAATCCTAAAAAATGAGAAAATATATAACAACAAAAAACCCTAAAAATCCCAAAAACCCCAATAAAACCTTAAAACCCTAAAAACCCATAAAACACTTAAACCTAAAAAATAAAAAAATCCTTAAAAAGCCTAAGAAAACAAAAAAATACCAAAAACCTTAAAAACCCTTAAAACCCCATAGAAGCATAGAAAATAGTATAAATATTAAAAACCCTTTGATTCCATTGATGTTGGTTTTATACCCTAGTCAGGTATGGTTGATTGCAAGCGGCTGAATGGTGTGTAATCACTGACATTTGGTATAATGTTTCTGAATAGTCTCTAATAGGTTTTGTTCATGGAGCCAGAAACACCCAATGGCTCTCATATCCATGATTCATGGACATGCTTTCCAAAGGAATATTTAAATTGGGTATATTAGAAAATGAAATTTGAGAACTCACATTGGTCGAGAGGATGAGAATTCGGGCTCATCACAACCTTTGGGGGGGGACAATTGGATATTTCAAGACACTATAATAGATTTAGGATATGTTCATGAATCATTGGTTAATTACCAAATGTGTATATTATGGATTTCCCTGAGGTAATGATCCATTATGAATAAAAATGGGTACTGTAATCATCTGTATATATCTATGTTTATCCATCAATTTATAGATCTATTTGTGTCCGAGGTTCTCTATCAATGTTTCCATTGTTTGGAAAAATTTGGGATCCTATAGTCATTTATGGGTATGACATTTGTTTTACGATGGATGATGGGGTGCTCTGAAGTTTATCTTAATATGAGGGGGATATGAGTTGTTTTTATGTTCATATCTAACACATGAAATGTGATTCTTATGTACCCTTGAAAGAGGAATCATAACCCACGTAGTTCGGTAGTACTGGGAAATACAAATTAGAGGAGGCCCAGTTAACAGTACATGATTAGGGCCTATGCATTTAAGGTACTCTTTGGGAGAGACAAGGTTTTGGATTATTCATTGAAACTGCCCGTTCGGGGGGGCATGGTTGGGGATTACACATTTAAGCTGCCTATTTTGAGGGACATGGTTGGATCTTATACATGTAATCTATTCATTAGAGGGGATAAGGTTGGGGAATATGCATGAAAGCTAACCCTTTGGAGGGGCATGATTGGTTCTTATGCATGGAGGCTTCCCATTTGGAGGGACATAGTTGGGGAATACGTATGGATTTTCCCATTTGGAGGGACATGGTTGGGGATTACACATGGAAGCTAACAATGTGGATTGATGTTGGGTCTTACATCTATAGAGAAGGTCCATTAGGCGCTGCTTGATCGGGAGTATGTTTCTTTGAAGGTTAAAGTATAATTTCAGGACTTATACCATATAGGAGGCCCATTTGATGTTTGATATCATGTGGATGTCATAATCGCTACTAACCTCTAAGCCCACTTGTGTAATGCTCGATGTGAGAGACAAGAGGAATTAAAAGATTTTATGATCACATGATCTCACCCTATCCACCGACAGATGGTGCTGGAGCCCAAAGGAAAGAAGAAAGGGTATATGAGTGTGACCATTTCCTCTTTTTTTTCACTTCTTAGATATTCAAATTCTGTAATCTATCTGGATACATATTGGGTAGAGATGGAGAGGAGAAAAATGTGTCACCTCCTATAGGAATGGTTAGGGACATACCTTAGGAAGAGTTCCCTAAAATTGGACCCAGTAAAGAAAAAAATGTTAAAAACTAGGCCACATTTAAGGGGAAAAATAGTGGTTCCTCTCAATCCCTAGAAAATGGAGGTTCACATGAGTTCCCAAATTTAGGAACCCTTGTTAACATGGGACTGTAAACCTGATGTCATTCTAAGGGTCCTCTTATTGGGGATGCCCACACGATTCTTCTGACCATTAGTATGTAAACTCGAAAGGACACAATCATTCCCTCGATAATCATATCATATATATCAGGTGTCTATGGTAGGAGATAAAGCATGATGTCAGTATACCGGTTCACGTAGGGGAAAACATGGGGAATAATGATATGATGGAAGAGTATAGTGGGAGATGGATATTAGAACACCCTAGGATGCCTCATTCCATCAAGCACGTTCTTACTCAAGATGGGGTTCCCTCTACATAGAATTTTGTCATGTGGGTAAGGGGACCATCTGCATTGAATTATGTTACACATAACTTGGATCGGTCCATATAGTGTTTTATTCACAAGTCCATGTTCCACCCATGTAGAATTTTTCTCTACCGGGCTAGGTTCCACCTGCATAGGCCCTCATAGAATTTTTCTACGTGGGGCCAAGTTCCCCCACATAGTGTTTTTATATTTGGGTCCTAGTTCATCCTGTGTATAATTTATTTACATTGGGTATGGTTTCTCCCATAAATGATTTTTCTATGTGGGATGCCAATTCTCAAAGGGGCCATCGGTTTGGGCCTTTCAGGATTGTTTTTGTAAGGGGACTTTGGGTTTGCAGACCACCATATGATTTACTATTTCATCCTTAATGCTATGAGGAGGGTTTTAACTTTCCGGAATCATTTAAGGACTCCGTTTTATATTTTGTATTTCATCGGTTCTCTTCAATTTTTACACTCAGGTGTGTCTTAATTTTTAGAGGGCCCTCAGAGTCTACTTATAGAAGAGCATAGGGTCCAGACACCAACATGGATGGTCGTTCATGGTGGTTTGTGAGACTTCTATTATAGGATCTCATGAAAAATGCCTCATCTTATGAATGAATTAGTTTCTTGGGATGTTGTTTACATGGGTGGAAATCATTGCCTTGGACCTGAAACTGAATCTGTTTCATTTTCGAGAGTCGATAGAACTTCCGCATCCCACATCCTATTTAGTTTATAGGGAATGTTCATTCACGATGGCAGAAATCACTACTTTAGTATTGAAAATGATGTAGCTTTCATTTTTTGGAACCGAAGGCACCAAAATGCCTCACGAACTAATTATTTAGTGGGGAATATTCATTTTTTGGTGTGTAAATTACTACCACCCATCTTTAAATTAATTTGGTTTTGTTGGTGGTTACTGATGCCTCTATCTCCATCTCGTGAACTATTTTCATTCGTGAGTTCTTTGTGAAACTCTATATCATCTAGTGGAGCATTGTTCCACAAAGGGATTTATAATTCGGGGTCACTCCCATTTAAACAATATCTTCGATCATCATCTGGGTTTCGCTTCCACCCATTTCTAAATTTATCAAAATATATCAATCTTGTTTTTGGAGATTTCTGGACACAACAAATTGCACTATCAGAATGTGTTCTTATTGGGACAAAGAGGATGCTATTGTAATTTATTAAGTAGTCCAGTTATGAATTGGTTTGTGGTATGTGATTGGACATGGAGGAGTAGACTATTCCTTTTTATAAGGTTTCCAACTCATTTTTAATTTACCAATTATTTCATCATGATTATCACTCCTATAATCTCTCTAAACCTCATACATCGTCCCTGAACTACCTCCTTTGCTAACACCCTCATCCACAAGTAGAGTTTCATCACCCACCAAATGAAAACCTAAGAAGTGAATAGTATATCTAAACCTTGAACTAAAAAAAACTGTGAACTATAACTTTCAATCCTCCACAGGACAGGTGGATTCTTTATAAAAGGATTGTTTCCTGAGCATTCATTTTGGTGTCCAACACTTTGTCGGCTAATACCTTCATAGGAAGATGGTTCATTGGATGATGGCCTTCACAAATGTATAGTTCGCAGTTGAATTATTCCATGGATTACATATTATTTATTATTTTTTCCTTCCTTCAAATAAATTTATCATACTTTGGATGATCCACTGTAGGGAGAAAATTTCTCTAGCTTCAACTTCAATGAATGTGTCCGAAAGAAGAATGTATATTGTTTGAAACATTGAGGATGGCCTTCAATCATGAATCACCCCTTACGAAGGTTTTCTTAAAAACCCATCTCCTTCCACAACTAATAACCTATCCACTATCTAATATATTAACACTCTATAACTTTAGACTCTAAGAAGATGTTCCCATTCCATTGACTGACCAAAATCTCCCCATCACTAGTTTGAGATTTTTCACGAGCATGCCCAAGTGAACATTTCTTCTACTGGGAAAATCATGTATGGTTTCAGTCATGGGTAAGTCTTTTTTTTAAATTGATCTGTGTGAAAAAAAATAAATTTATACATCCTTGAATCATATTTGGAACCATTCTCCCATGATTTACCATATATTTTCAACCTCTAAAGAGGTAATCTCAATGGAGGGTTGAGTTCTAAATGGGATCTATAATATGGAGGGAGCTTCTTAGAGAAATAATCATGGGAATTCTAGGTGCATCAGAACTATTTGGAATTTCCCAAACAATTGGGAGCTTTCAATTTATACCATGTAGTGTGGATTTCTCAATTTTAAATTTATTCTCAAATGAGATACTAGTTGAACTGATCAATCATTGGTGTTCAAGAATTAATACCTTTTACATATCCCATGGTGCTGTAGGGATAAGGTTGTGGGATATCTATCAACTATGGGGAATCCCCATCATTGGAAATATATATGATGAATTTCTTTTTGTTGACCAATACCTAAGATAATGTTGAGAAAAAATCTTTATTGGTGATATATCCACTGGTCACAATAGATAGTTTTCTTGGTTAACCCCTCCACACTCGCTCAATCATTCCATTCAAATATTATATAGAGTTATTATTATGGGTTAAAGTTCCAAGGTTGAAAGTCTTCCATTGTTAGACTCATCCAACCCAACAATCACGGTGCATCTCAAGTTTATATTATGCTACCCTCAGGGCGAGTCGATACACAACATGGGATTACAAGGTCTCTCTAAAAGTATCACCTAAAATAATATTGGTGTGGTTCTTTTCCATGTTCTTGAGTGGATATATTTTCTCATCCCATGATGTCTATAATAGTGTCCAAATTTTCACCCGGTTGATATCAGTAACATTGGTAGAGGGATAACCCATTAATGTGGCAATTCCCACCCTCGATCATATTTATGAACTATTGGGTCAAATACAGGAGGGAATATCCCCACATCACCATAATGATCAATTTAAATTCTTTTAGTTCTAGATGGAAGAGCATTATCACTACTATGAGTATCTACATACTACAATAGTTCCTTATTTTTATTTCTATCCAACCCTTCTCAATATCGCCACTGTTCAACACAAATCCTTGAGTATTGATGACTTGATCAAGCTAGTGAGTGATTTTTTTTTTAAATTTTTGTTTTGTATCTACCCTACATCTTATGAAATAGTTGTGGATAAGGGAAATGATTCTTTATAAGAATTGTTTTATATTTTTGTAATATGATATGGAATCATTACCGCTCGAGTAGTCATGATAACCATATTTGGACCTTATACCCCTTATAGGTTTTCTATGAAATTAGGATTGCTACAACATGTCACATTTTTTCATCATACCCATATCAATTGGGAATCTCAATCAGTGATTCTTAGCCAATTATAGTTTTTTATGATGTGAAAGGATTATGGGATGTAAATAGTTATTCCTATCACAGTGGATTCAACTAAATTATGTTGGGAGTATTCTTAGATGTGGATGGCTAGCTACCCTGATGGAGTACTGGTGATGTAAGTTCAATGACTGCATAAATCGTTGGTTGATTTTCATCTTGTACTAGTTTTATCATCTCTTTCCACTCTTGTTGTAAGAAGAATTTTTTTTTGTAATCACAGTATTTTTGAGGGGGCCTCATCCACATGTCATATTTCAATTGAGAGTGACTCAGACCCCAAGTTCTTGAATGACACTATTTAGCATCCCACTAAGGCTGGTCCAAGAGGTAAAACACTAGAAATTCTCAAAATGGAATCAAACCCTATAAATTTATCCTTTGAGGTTGTACCACCTATAGAGATGGTGGAATTTCCCAGTTGGGTTTCACAATCTAGGGTGATTTTATCAGTTGTAAATGTAATGTGATATTATATAGCCATTGAGGAAGAGGAACAAAAATGAGGTTCCAATATTAACAAAAACCATCAGGATATAAAGATAAAAACATGGAATCAAATATGCACTATCATTATAGACACTTCCTTGGAAGAATTTGCTAATAAGGTAGATACACTTCAGTAATTGTTTACTAATTTGGGCTTAGGTGAAATTAATTATCATCACCTTCACATACTTATCCACAATATTTTCATACCATGAGAATACTTAGCCTCTTAAAATGGTGATATTGCTCAATTTAATGCCTCTCATAATCAAACATAAGCCTTATAAGACATAAGCACTAAGTTGGTCCACTTGATGGATGAAGAAGTAAGATCTTATGACCAAATGGTTGCACATACCCTATATCTATGGGAGTGCGGGTCTCATGTAGCCAAACTAAAGGTGAAACAATCATCAACAAGTGCCAATTTTGAATACATCATGAAAAAAGGTTGAGACATCAGGTCCATTTTTTGAAAAATTCGTCCAATAACTAATGATGAAGCTAATTATAGGACCTCTTTGGAATAGACCCTTGATGGCCCAGGTCATATGGTTATTAATTTTTTGAAAAAATAAAGATGAGATTAATTTTAACCATTTAGGTTGTTCCATGATATTTCTATTGGGCATCAGGGAGAGACTCTAGGATGTGGAAGATCCTCTATTTGCATTTGAGGAAATTATAATTTATTTTCTATCTACTGCATGTCTTTCACCTTTTACTACAATACCTATAAATTAAAATTGATCTATTTTTTAAAAGATAATCTCTAATGAATATGAATTTTAATAATGATCTAGGATAACCAAACTAAAATGATCGTATAATGATTTAATTTTTTCTTGAGCTAAGGAATTTAGCAAGCATAATTTGAAAGTTTATAGGGTTACATGATAAAAACCCTATGTATTTTGTTTCTTTTCTTTTATACACCTATTTTTTTCCTAATTCCACTATGATAAGGGATTATCAGGTATAAAATAACTTTTTCTCCAGCCTCCCTTGGAGGGTTGTGTACTAAAAACCTTTTTGACCCTTTAATTATTTGATCTCTAAATATTTTTCTTAAAATATGAAATGTTTAGGTCTAGTAATTTGATCCTAAACATTTACCCAGGGTTCCCTTTATAATTTTCATCTTAGTGAGTTTTGAGCCTCTTTTCATGGAAAGTTTAAAGTCTAAAAAAATGGACTAATTTTAGTAATGTTTTAGGTCGAACATCATTGAACATGAATTGAAGGGGGAGGCCCCTAATAGGGATTATTCGATGAGAATGTCATAACATTTTTCAGTCATTAATGAGTGATTTTTATTAACCCCGATTTTATGGTTTCTAAATCTGAATCATGATATTGGGAAAGTATGTGAGGAGTAACCATAATAATGGTTTCCAAAATTATGTTGATGTGGCGTATGAAGGTAGTAAAGGCTTCTAATAGGGACACATTTTTCTTTGGTTGATAGAACTTTTTTTTGATAAACTTATGTAGAGCCAACCAGTGCATATTGTGTTTAGTCAAATAAAGGTGTTCTTAGGAAACTAACTTCCATTTTTTATGTCCAAGTAATTTGATGGATATTTAGATTTCTCAAGACCATGAACAGTGGTATGTTAAGGGAGTGATGTCTAATAACTATGATAGGATCTGTGTTGCCTTTGATTCAGAATGGGAAACCACTCACACAAATTTGTATTATATAAAGGATAGTTGAATCATGGTGCAGTTTAACATCATACAACTAGGACATGGGTGGTGTTGTTTAACATATTATGTCCAGGGTGTTCAGTGTTTAAAATTTATGATCAATTTTCTTTGAACACGGGGTAAATGATTATCCCATTTCATGATAGTCTGACCAGGAATGTTCTATCATCTCCTAACATGAAGGGGTAGAATGTACTGAATGATAATCTGGGGGTTTCTGAATATAAGGAGTGATGTGTTATGTAAACATCAAAAGGGAATATTTATATAATAAAATCCTATTCTACAGACAAATTCTCCTTTGCATGAAATAATTTTTTTGGAAACATATACAAATCCAATTGGGGAATATTATGTATAATCAAAAAATAATTCCATAGGACATTGTCCATCCAGTTTTGAATATTGTGTAAGGTTATGGGGATTTGAAACATTCTATAAAGAGATTTTTTTTGTTAAAAGGAAATGGGATGAACATGAAAGGGTCATTTCAAGCCAAAATTTCCCAAGAATAAGTATAGATATTCCCCATACAAAAGTATGAGGTGGCTCCCCGTATAGTTCTGACTCGTACAAAATGAAGGGGAACATTTTATTTATTATAGATAGACCCAATATTAAATATCTAGGTTTCATTATGTAACTTGAAAGAGAGGGAATAAAGCCATAAATAGTTCTAGAAAACTTGTGCATTTTAATTTAATGCAGAAAATACATTAGTTGTGCAGTTTAACATCTTGTTGTAATAAACTAGATAACCCTACATGAAGAAAAATGGAAGTTGTGGTTGGCCCCAAAACCTGAGGTTTGGATGTTAATATGTATCCTATAAAGGAAGGAATCAAGCCATACATAGTTCATGGAAGGATCCCCCTCATGCTAATCAAAATCTTGTATGAAAAAATGGGAATTTACCCTTGAATTCATGAATATGATGAATGTCATATTAAATTTTCCTATGAAGATCTATCTCACATATAGGATTGGGAATTGTTTTAACACGGTATCACCTATAGGGAATAAATCATATTGGACTCTCCTGCACAGATCTACTTAATGCATACGAACATGGGGTAAATAATTTTTTTCTGTAAATTTATAATGTAGTTCTAAACCATACACAAGAAAAGGGAGGAAATTTTGATCTAATTGATTGACCAAAGATATGAGGTTCGAGTGTCACTATTTATCCTATTATAATAGGAAGAAATCCACACATAATTTTTAATATCATATAGTTTTAGTGTTATACTATTTGGACATGGTCTGTATAGTTTAATGTCATGTGGTGATGATGACATTGGTTCCCCGAGTTTAAGGTTATACAGCTGGGAACCCTTATCACAGAAACTCTGAGTATATGGAGGCTAATCAGTATGGTATGTTCTATAATTCCCCATATGTGAGGGGGTAGGAAAGTGTAAACCATGGTTCCAGAGATTCTCATATCAGGATAATTGATACAGGACAAGGAATCCATTGGGGTGTATGGTGGTATGAAAAACCTCTATTGGGGATGAATTTTTCTTTGGTAGATGGTCATTATTTGTAAGAAAATTTTACTGAAACAAATATGGCATATTGTGTATAGTAAAATAGAGGTTTCCTTAGAAAACTAGACCTTCACTTCTATTGGATGAGGAGTCTTATAATGATTTGAAATTACCTAGGGTATATAGTTATATGAATGGATGAGATGTCTCTGGGATTGTCAGAAACATCCACACCATGATTATCCCTAGAGTTAGAAACTCTCTAAATAGACCAGACTCATATATAAGGGGAATTTCAATTTATTTAATGGACCATGGAATGAGGGAAAAAAATTCAATATCACATACATAAATTTGCAAGCAGTAGATGGGGATATTTTTCTTTTCTTTTCTTTTTACCTATGGTTAGAACTAGGACATGATCCCTAGGAATCACAACATGTTTTTTCAAAACCTAAATCAAGCCACATATAGTTCTTGAGGAAGGGGATCCCTATGCAAATATCACTCACATATAGGGTGGGGGAAATTTCATTTATTTATCATGGTTGGTCCATAGATTAGAGATATGGGTGTCATGACGTATCCTACAATGATAAGAATCATGGGGTATATAGTTATCAAACAAGGCATGGTGGATGACTGATGATGGGGGAGATATCCTCTAAAGTAATGTTATAATGATGGAACTTTCTAGTTTAACATCATAAAATGATTATGGTAGTTGTTTCACATTTTATCATCATATGACTAGGGTGGCTGGTCCTATGCAGTTTATCATTGTATGACTTGGATGTTGGTAGCATAGTTTAACGTCATGTTACGAAGATGGATAGAGATGAATGGTTCCATTGGGAGGTTCATGGTGAAATATTTTTTGACCTGACGTGAATGAGTATTTAAGAGGACCTATTCCACACTAAAAAATCTAGAAGGAGACTCAGGACAAGAGGCTAAAAAGTTAAATAATTTTATGATTGACAACAAAGACAAAATGTATAGGTGTCACTACGTATCCCACAGGGATGCGAATCAATCCATACATAGTTCTAGATATTATAACTCCCAATATAGATTAGTTATATACATAGGGAGGGTGAATATATGATTTTTTAAGGTGATTATAGACCCAATATATGAAAACCAAGCATCGCTATATATCCCATGTGAATGGGAATAATGCCATATGTAGATTGTGAATGTGGTATGGTAGATGATAGATGCTGAAGGTGATTCCCTATCGAATGAGGGAAACAAAGTTCCATGTAGTTTAATGTCATACAATAAATAAATATGATAAGGATGATTTTTTTGAACCTCAAGAAGCATAATACTGATGTGAAAACAGGCCCTAAGGCCAAATGTTGGTATGAAAACCATCCTATGATAGAGGGAAATTTTCAACTAGGCCTAACAAGAAGAGTCTAGGTGTCGCTATGTATCCTATGATGATTGGAAACAATCCACATGTAGTTCAGTATGGGAATTATCCATGCAGGTCTGACCCATATGTAGTGGAGGTAATTTTTCCAATTGTTCATGGTTGGGCCCAAAACATAGGGTCTAGACTCCCCTAGGTATCTTATGATGATAGGAATCAATACACATGTAGTTCTGGAGAAAGAGACTTTCTATGTAGATCTAGATATCATATAGGAATAGGGACATTTCATCTTTCTCTCACATATATCAGGATCATGTTCTTCAAATTATTGATTGATGTGAAGATCCCCATGTAGTTTACCATAATTTAGTGAGGAAATTAGTTCCTAAATTATGGTCATGGAGTTCGGACCATTTATGATATTCATTTTAATGTTGTGCAGCTAGGATGATGCATCCTATAGTTTAATACCAATGATTAGTATGAAATAATCACATTTTATGTCATGTTGTGGGGACAAGCTCCATATAGTTCAACATCTTGAGATCAAGGTAATGTACTGTGTAGTTTAACATCATGCAGTAAGGAAGAAGGTTCCATGAATTTTACCTTCATTTGGTAAGTAATAATGGAGTTTAATAACATGAAATATATCTCTAGGAAGATTTAATTAGTGGGAGACTTAGTGAAATTACCATCCATTGAAATAATGGATTATGCTCCATTGAAGTAGACCTTATGTATGGAATAATGTACCTCCCATTTTTGTTCCATCTATAGAGGTTTCATTCCATGTATCATCAAAGTCCTGAGAACCAACACTATCAATCCTTCAAGGAATGACAGGAGGTGAATGTTTTTTGTTAAATTATAATGAAATTCAATTGTGGAGAACCTTAAAATAGTGCAAGGTATGAAATATATTTTCATTGAGGTGCTCCAAATCATCCAACCATTTATGGGATTTCTCAACTATGGATAATTGATCACTGATAGAAATGTTAAATAAGGTAAATTGAACATAGATGGTAAGGACTTCCTCTATCACATATACTAATATGTATGGGGTTTTCTGGGTGGTAGTGCAGGCCGTGGTGTGGTAATTCCACAAAGAAAGGAGTATCTTGTATTTATATTACTTATTATCCTTATCTACCATCTTATGGTCTATATTGGATGTGGTCTTGTTAAAATCATCTATCTTTCGGTTTGCTACTACATGGTATTGGAATAACAATTAGACTTGATATCATACTCTATATATCGTTCCGTTAATATTCTAGAATAGAAATTGATTCCATGTTCCATCAGTATTATGTGAGGGAGACCGAATCTATTGATTATGTTAGCTTTAATGAAGCTGAAAATTTATCTTTACCCAAACTCTTTAAGGGTTACAAAATCCATACATTTGGAAATGAAGATAGTTTCTATGAGAATATAATTGAATTTATTGGTTGTAGTGGGGGAATAAGGCCCCATGATGTTCATTCACCATATGGAGAAGAGCATTGAGTACTTATCTATGTGAAGTAAAGCTGGGGGTTGATGGATGAAATTGGCATGAACCTGGAAGGAATGAAACTTGTTGGTGAATGCAGTTCAATCCTTCATTACAGTGTGACAATAGTATCCAATAATTCATATTTGGTAAGAGATCATGGATCCTAATTGGTGGGAACCATAGATTGTAGTGTTCACTTTATGACAGTAATGGAATATTCTCCATCAATTAACTTGATAAGGAATCCATCAAGGCTCCACTTATCGAGGACCTTTCGTTGATTTGTGTCATTATTCAAAACATATTTAGTTGATTATATTCATATTTTCTCCCTTCCGATGCTATTTGGTTGGAGTTATCTCTTTTCAAGGTAGTCTTCAATGGGTTTCATACATTAAGTGGTAAGACAATAAGGATCTGGTATGGGGAAAATATCATAGATTTATTCCTTGTTGGTCTGAATGAATGATGAGACCATCTAGCGGTGTGCAATGATATTGACCATTTCATCCCAGTATGGATTGAGCATAGTTTTGGCTACATTTTACAATGCATCAGCCTATGTATTTTGTTATTGGGGGACCTGATTCAGTTTTAGATTCAAGGGGAATTCTGCCATTAGTCCTCCTACATGGTTTAATAGGGGGATTAGATCCTCCTTCCTGTCATGCTTGATGACCAGTTCCGAATCTCCTTTTATCTTTAAGTTGTTTAATTGTACTTGAAGTCCCATCTCTAGACCCGAAATGAGAATAATGTATTATCCATTGCTATCCTTGCAACCCTGATAGTAGGAAAGAGTAAATAATTTATTCGTTTTCTGGAGATATTATATGACTCCCAGCCCCACTTTGTTGCTCTTGGGGTCTTCTTTCCTTTTTTACTTTTTGGTATTCTACATGAACCATCAAAATGCATCTCCCATATTCGAGGGACTACTTGAACTGAGAAAACCCCTTCATTTTGTAACTCAGTATCCATTGATGTCATTTATAATGAGGGGTTATCTACCATAAAATATCCTAATAGTTTTCCTTTGACTGCTTTCTGAGACACAAACTTGATTTCAAACTACTTAAAGATGAATACCCACCGTGAAAAACAGTCAGTCAGCATCAGAAGACTGAGGATGTATTTGAGTGGCTTGATATGACAGACCAAATGGACCTCATGATTCTATAGGTAGTGCCTCAATTTTTGTACAACTATTTGAACCAAAAAAAATCTTCTCAATATATGATTAACAATTCTCTACCTTGATCATAGTTTGACTGAGGTAAAAAAAATTCACTATCGGCATCATTCTTTTGTATGAGGAAAATTCCAAGTGATCGCTCCAAGTATATCATATACATGATAAGGGGTATCCCTTCAATAGGTGAAATCAACACTGGTAGGCTTAAGAGATATGTCTTGAGGCTATAAAATTCATTATGAAAATCATATCCACTGATATGTAACCCTTTTTTCATCAACATGGTTACTGGAAACCATTTTCTTGCAAGTTTGTCTATGAAACATCAAATCTAGTATAATTGTCCTTGAAGTTCTCTAAACATAGCGAGGTTGTGAGGAGGTGACATGTAAAAGATAGACTTTGTCTTCTCGAGGTCGACATTTATGCCATTATGGTGTACACAGAAGCTGAGAGACATCCCTAAGGTAACACTAAAGAAACATTTTATTAGGTTCATTTTTAGAATGTGTTGTCGATGTTTTTTGAATATGATTTCAAGATCTGATAGGTGGTATGTGCTTTGTCAAGATTTAACCACCTGGCAATCTACAGATCATTTGATGAATTTTCATAGTAAGGGTTTGAAGATGTGGTGCATGACGCATTAATATGGGGAACCAACATTCTTCAAGACAAATGAAATTACTCGATAACAAAATATTCCTTGTGGTCCCTAAAAGTGGTGGATTCTTCATCTTCTTAGGAAATTAATTTTTGGTTGTATCCTGAGTAACCATCCATGAAGGAGAAAACCTGATATCCGAATATTGCATCGATCAGTGGATCCATGATCGAGAGTGGGAAATCATCCCTTATCCAGTGCCGGTTGAGATACATTAAATAGATGTAGACTCTGATTTTTCCATACTTCTTTTTGATGGGTTCAATTTTAGCCAACTGATTGGGGTATTTGACTTCCTGAATAAAGTTTTCTCTAAGGATATTGTCAACTTCAGCCTATAACATGGAATCATATGTCAGGTGCATCCATCTGGATATTTTTTGTAGCCTCGATGATCTTTTGGAAGGTCGAGGTGGTGATTGGCCACCTCAGGATCAAAGCTACTAATTTCCATATCGTTCCAGAAAAATACATCCCGATGTTACCTTCAGTAGGATGTGTATATCTCTTCTTCTTCAGAAGACATGCCTAAGATACTAAAAATACTAAAAAAAACACTAAAACCACTAAAAACAGATAAAACCCCATAAAACCCTAAAAACCATTAAAAACCCTAAAACTCAGTAAAACCCTAAAAACCCTAAAAACAATATAAATACTAAAAAATAAAAAACCCTAAAATGTAAAAACCCTAAAAACCTGAAAATACACTAAGCAAACATTAAAATCAAAATAACAATTAAAACCCCTAAAAACCAAAAACACAAAAAAAAAACATAAAACCCTAAAAACAATAAAAATCCATAAAAACCCTAAAAAATAATAAATATCCCAAAAAACCATAAAAATCCCTAAAAACTAAAAATATATAAACCCCAGAAAACCCTTTGAAAACCATAAAAACCTAAAAATTCATAAAACAATTAAAAATCCTGATAAAAGATAAAACCCTAAATGATCCCCCAAATACTAAAAAACCCTATAACCCATAAAATCACTAAAAAGCATAAAAAACCTAAAAACCAAAAAAACACAAAAACAATTAAAAAAAATCTTTTAACCATGAAAAATATTTTTAAAAACATTGAAAACCGTAAAAACCTTAAACCCCTAAAAAACAAATTACAGTAAAATAAAATAAACCATAAAACCTCAAAAACAATAAAAAACCCTCACAATCCACAAAATATTTAAAAATACATAATAGTACTAAAATACCCTAAAATCCCTAAAAAAGTAAAAAATCATAATAACCCATAAATCCCTTAACAAAAACTTAAAAAACTAAAATCTCTTAAAACCCCTAAATTCCTAAAGTCACTAAAAATCCTAAAAAAAATAATGCCCTTAAAACCCTTAAATTCCCAAAAACCCATAAAACACCTAAATACCCTAAAAACACTAAAAACCCATAAAACCCCTAAAAAATAAAAAACCCAAAAAACCCAAAAAACCTCTAAAAACTCTACAAAATCCAAAAAACATAAAAAACCTAACAAACATAAAAAACCCAAAAAATCGTAAAAACCCAAAAATTCCTAAAACTCGTAAAAATCCCTAAAACCACTAAAAACAATAATAATACAAAAAATTCATAAAAATAATTAAAAAATTTAAACTCTTAAGAAAATATTAAAAACCAAAAAAACATTAAACCCCTAAAAAAAATGATAAAACCCTAAAAAAATCCCTAAAATACTTAAAAAAATCTCTAAATCTCTAAAAACCCAAAAATGATTAACATCCAAAAAAGGAATAAAAATTCCTAAAAACAAAATAACCCTAAAAATCAAGAAAAAACCTTATGTAAAAACCTAAAAATACTTAAAACCATAAAAACCTAAAAACAGTAAAAGCCATAAAAGACCCTAAAACCCCTAAAAGCACCTAAAAACATAAAAAACATTCAAAAGCCTTAAAGAACAGCAAAAACTTAAAATTTCCCTATAAACATTAGAAACCACTTAAACCCCTAAATACATTAAAAAAACTAAAAACCTTTGAAACCCCTAAAAACTCAAATAACCTAAACACGCAAAAAAATCATAAAAAAAGACCTAGAAAATCATAAAAACACTAAATGTTTCTAAAATACCTTAATGAAGATAAAAAATCCTATAATAGCCCAAAAACTAAATAAAAATGTTGAAAAAATAAAAAACATGAGAAACCATAAGAAAAATTCAAAAACCAAAAAATAATTAGAACCACTAAAAAATCCAAAAATGAAAAAACCATAAACCCCTGAAAACTGTAAAAACCACTAAAAACCATAAAATCCCT
Source organism: Viscum album (assembly GCA_963277665.1). NCBI lineage: Eukaryota > Viridiplantae > Streptophyta > Magnoliopsida > Santalales > Viscaceae > Viscum > Viscum album. The sequence continues at coordinate 1,962,199,409 of OY728127.1, forward strand.
AAAAGCCCATAAAACCCCTAAAACCCCTCTAAAATTTCCAAAAAACCATTTAAATCCATAAAAACTTTTAATTCTCTACAAATCCCCAAAACCCATAAAAAACACAAGAAGAACCCTAAAACCAAAAAAACCCATAAAACCCTAAAACCCTAAATACCCTAAAAATCCCTCAAGACCCTATAAACCGTAAAAATCCTAAAAAATCCCTAAACAACCCTAAAAATGTAAAAAATCCTAAAAAATTTAAAAACACCTAATTAAATCATAAAAACACAAAAAAACATAAAACCCCAAAAATCCTAAAAATGATGAACACACTCAAAAATCAAAACCCTCCCCAAAAAACACTAAAACAGATTAAAATATTTGAAAATACCAAAAAATATTTAAAAAAACAAAAGAAATCTAAAAATCATGAATAACCCTTAGAAAACCATAAAACCCTTAAAAACATAAATCTCCAAAATTGAAAAATATTAAAAGCTCTAAAAACCCTAAAAGACCCTAAAAACCCATAAAAACCCCAATAAGCTCTAAAAACATAAAAAATTATAACAACAAATAAAAACTCTAAATACCACTAAAATGTATAAAAACCATTTGAACACCAAAAATTGATAAAAAATGTAAAAGTTCTTAAAAACACCAAAAATATTGATAAACTATAAAACCATAAAAACACTAAAAACCCTAAAAATCTCTAAAACCCCTAAAAACAATAAATATCATAAAAAATACCAATAAATCTATAAAAATTTAAAAAACCCTAAAAATATTATAAATCCTTGAATACCTAAAAACACTTAGAACCCCTAAAAATAAAGAAACGTAGAAAAGGTTAAAACCTTAAAAACCCAAAAGTCAATAAAAACTATAAAATTTATAAAAAACCTTAAAATAATTAAAAACATAATGAAACCTAAAAATAATAAAAACCCAAAAAATTAAAAAAAAAACAAAAAAAAAACAAAAAAACCCTCAAAATCTATTCAAACCATAAAAATCATAAAAACCCAAAAAATACCAAAAATAGAAAAAACCCTAAAAAATATGAAAAAATCTAACAAGACCATTAATATCTAAAACCTCTAAAACCCCCTAAAAACCTAAAAAAACTCAAAAAACCCTATAAAATAATAAAAGAAACAAAAAGCTCAAAAACCCCAAACACCATAAAACACATAAAAACCCATAAAACATCTAAAATCTGCTAAAAAATCTAAAAACACTTTAAACCCTTAAAAATGTTAAAAACTCCAAAACTCATAAAACCGTAGAAAAAAAAACCCTAAAAACCCAACAAAACAATAAAAACCATAAAAACCTAAAAACCCTCAAAATTGATAAAAATCGTAAAAACCAAGAAAATCAAAGAAAATCCCTAAAAATACATAGAAAATAAAAAATAATAAAAACCCCGAAAGACCAAAGGAAAATGTAGGAAGCAAAAAAAAGTTAAACCCCCCAAAAAACATAAAAACAATAAAAAACCTAATCAAATCCCAAAAAATACTAAAAAATTCTAAAACTAACAAAATCGCCAAAACTATAAAACCCATAAAAACCAAAAAATAGCCTAAAAATCCCTAAAAATGGAAACCCCCCAAAAAAACATTGAAAACACCTAAGAAAACCTTAAAAACCTAAAAATACATAATCTAATAAAAACAGAAAAATCAGTAAAAATCCTGAAAACACATAAAAGACCCTAAAAACACTAAAAACTCCAAAAAAATCATAAAAACACCTAAATTCTTAAAACCCCTAAAAACAATTAAAGACATAAAACCCTGTTAATCCCAAAAAATGTTAAAATAATCTAAAAACATAAAAATTCCTAAACAATGAAAAAGACCCTATAACCCCCAAAATCCCATAATAACATAAAAACCCTAAAACCCCTAAAACCCCTCAATATCCCCAAAACCCCTAAAAATCCTAAAACACTAAAAATCCATAAAAATCCTAAAAAAATCACAAAAATCCCTATAAATGTAAAAAACCCCAAAACCCTGAAAAACACTAAGAAAACCTATAAAAACAAAAAACATGTAAACCCCCTAAAACCTAAAAAAATAAGAAACCCTATATACTTTAAAACCCTAAGATTACGTTGCACTTCAATTCATTTATTTTTTATATATCATGTTATATTTTTCTTTAAAAAACCCAAAAACCCAAACAAACTGAAAAAATATTAAAATCCTAAAACCCTCAAAATTAAAAAAAACCCAAAAAACAAATAAAAATCATAAAAATCCCATAAAATCCCTAAAAAATAAATTCCCATAAACCCCTAAAAAATCAAAAAAAATATTAAAAAATATTAAAAACATAAAAACACAGAAAAACATTGAAAACCCCTAAGAGAACCATGAAAACCTAAATTCATAAAATCTCTAAAAAACCTAAAAAAGATAAAAACCCTAAATAACCCTACAAATACACTAAAATACATAAAACCCTTAAAAATCATAAAACAGTTGAAAACATTAAAAATACCAAAACTAATAAAAACCCAACAAAATTAAAAACTCTAAAACCCTTTAAACCCCTAAATACAACTAAGAACTCCAAAATCCCTATTAAACCCTAATGATAATAAAAAAAACTTTAAAAAACTTGAAAACCCTAAAAAACTCAAAAAAACCCTAGAACATAAAAAATACCCATAAATATTAAAAAAACCGCTAAATACCATAAAAACCATAGAAAACAAAAAAGTAATAAATTTCCAAAAATCCCCAAAAACATAAAGTACCTTAAAAGCCTAACCCCCCCAACCCCTAATAAAACCATAAAACCCTAAAAACACTTAAAACCTGAAAAACACTTAAAACCCCCCAAACCCAAAAAAAAAAATTAAAACCATAAAAACACTAAAACTATAAAAACCCTATATATTCCAAAAAATGAAAAACCACATAAAATCCTAATTAGTCATTACAAATCCCTAAGAATGTCAAAACCCTAAAAACCTTGAAAAAATTAAAGAAAACCGTTAAAACTTGAAACACTTATTAAAACCCATAAAAACCATAAAGAAATATAAAAACACAAAAAAAACTAAAAACCCTGAAAACACCTGAAACCATAAAAACCATAAAACCCCTAAAAAGTAAAAAAAACTAAAAACTCATAAAAAATTTCCAAACCCACTAAAGACTCTAAAATACCTTTAAACCCCTAAAAAACATAAAAATACTAAAAAACCATAAACCACTTAAAAACTCAAAAAATCCAAAAGACCCACAAACCCATAAAAACACTAAAACCCTTAAAACCCATATAAACCCTCAAAATCACTTAGAAACCAAAATAATAATAAAAATAACTAAAAATAAAAAAAATCCGTAAATTCCATTGAAAATCCTAATATAAACTTAGAAACTAAAAAAACATAAAACCCCTAAAAACATAAAAAATATCATAATAACCACAAAAACACTAAAAATCCTATTAAATCCTACAAAAATTGAAAATACCTAAAACCTATAAAAATAAAAAACCCACAGAATCCCTTACATCCCCAAAAAGAATAATAAACCCAAATAAAATTAAAAATACCTATGAACACATAAAAATTTTAAAAACATATAAATGATAAAAACCCTAAAATATCCTAAAACCCCAAAAACCCCAAAAACAATATAAACAAATAAAAAACATAAAAAATACCTAAAAGCGAATAAAACCCTAAAACCATTAAAAACACTAAAATCATATTAACCTCCTTTTTTTTAAAACTCTAAAAAACCTCAAAAAATATAAAAACTCAAAATAAAACCCAAAAAATCCATAAAAACCTTAAAACCCTAAAAACACTAAAAACCCTTAGAATCACTAAAAATAATAAAAAACTATAAAAATCCTAAAAATTGTCTAAAATACAAAAAAATGAAAATAACACTAAAAACCCTAGGAAATCCCAAATAAATCATTAAAAACCTAAAATCACTTAATTCCCTTAAAAAACTAAAAATGCTAAAATCAATCAAAATAATAAAAACCCTAAAACTAATAAATCACTCAAAAGACCAAAAATACCACAAAAAACCATTAAAACCCTAGAATACCACTAATAAAACTAAAATCCATTTAAACCCTCAAAAATATTAAAAACTCCAAAAACCCATAAAACAATAAAAAACTCAAAAAACCTTTATAACAATAAAAACACTGAAACCCTAAAAACCCTAAAAAACATCAAAATCCATAAAAACCCTAAAAATATTAATAATTCATAAAAATACCTAAAAACATAAAATACCAAAAAAACACCGAAGAACCCAATGAAAACCATGAAACCTTAAAACAGTTAAAACCCCTAAAAGAACATAAAAACACTAAAATCCATAAAAACCTAAAACACCCTAAAAACAGTCAATATATCTAAGAAACCTAAAATCATAAAAATCATAAAAATCATAAAAAATCACTAATAATCCTTAAAAACAGAAAAAACACCTAATAAAAATGAGAAACCCAAAAAATACCTAAACCCATAAAAAACATAAAAATACCTAAAACCAAATTAAATCCAAAAAAGAAGAAAAAACATAAAAATCATAAAAAATCACTACAAACCTCTTAAAACATAAAAAACCATTAAAACCCAGAAAACCCATAATTAAATCATAAAAACATATAAAAAATTAAAACCCCTAAAACTAAAAAAATAATGAAAATCCGAAAATACGCTAAAAACCATAAAAAACCTAAAAACCATAAAACCCCAAGAAAACTGTAAAAAACAAAAAATTCCCTAAAAACACTAAAAAGCAACTAAAAAACCAAAAGATACATTAAACCCATAAAATCATTTATAAACTCTAAAAAAATAAAAACCCTGAAAACCTAAAAAACCTTAAAACCCCCCAAAAAACCAAAAAACCCCAAAAAAACCCTTAAACCCTCAAAATCCCTAAAAATCATAAAACCATAAATTTATAAAAAATCCCTAATAACATAAAAATTGTAAATCATGAGATCCCTTAAGAAAAAACTATATCACAAAAAAAACACTTAAAACCCTAAAAACATGAAAAATTCTAAAAAGCCAAAATACCCTAAAAAACCCAAAAAAGACTAAAAATAATAAAAACCCCCCAATCCCATAAAACATATAAACCCCTAAAACCGACTAGAAACTTTAAAAATCCTTTAAATAACAAAAAAAAATTTAAAAAATAAAACACCTTAAAACCCTAAAAAACTATAAAATGCTAAATCCCAAAAAACCCATAAATACCCAAAAAACCCCCAAACCCAAAAAACCCTGAAACACATAATAAACCATAAAACCCTAAAAATCACTAAAAATACCTAAAAATTTATAAAACCCTAAAAACACTGAAAAACTATAACAAAACATTAATGACCTAAAACCACTAAAAACCCCTAAAACGTAAAAACACAAAAAAATCGAAAAACCCCCATAACTCTCAAAATACCTAAATAACCTAAAAATTGAAAAAATACTAAAAAGGCCCAAATTTTTTGTAAAAACATAAAACCCCTTGAAATTTGAAAACCCCTATGAGAACATGAATAACCTAAAAACACTTAAAACCCCTAAAACATAAAAACACTAAAACCCTAAACAATCCCAAAACCCCTAAAACCAGAAACCCCCTTAAAACTATATACAACTCTAAACCCCGTAAAACCTAAAAATAAAAAAAAGACTAAAAATCCATTAATCCCTTAAAAATGTTAAGAAATATAAAAATACCTTAAAACCCAAAAAACTCAAAATACCCTTAAAACCAAAAATAACCATAAAACCCCTAAAAACCATGGAAATTCAAAAAATCCCTAAAAACATAAAAACCCATAAAAATAATCAGAAAAATATAATAACCATAAAAAATATATCCCATAAAAACCTAAAAATGCTAAAAACCCTAAAATTCCAAATACCCTAACAACCTAAAAACCCTAAAAACCCATAAAAATAAAAAACCCATAATAATCCCTAGAAATTTAGAAAACAATAAAACCCCTAAAAAACCAAAAAAAACCTCAACAAAATTTAAACGCCAAAAATCCTAAAAAACATAAAAACCCTAAAACACATTAAAAACCATAAAACCACTAATATCTTAAGAATCCTTAAAACCCCTAAAACCCCTAAAAACCAAAAAAAGACTCAAAAACCCTTTAAATCCAAAAAATTTAAAAAATCTAAAAAAACATTAAAACCCCTAAAATTTTAAAAAAAACCCGAAAAATAAAAAAAACTAAAACTATAAAACCCTCTAAGTCCCTAAGGATCAAAGACCCATGAAATCCTAAAAAAATCCCTAAAATCAGTAATAACATAAAAAACCCTAAAAACCCAAAAAACCAGTAAGAAAATTTAAAATCCTAAAAACAAATTAAGTCCTTAATCACCTAAAAATGAGAAAACCCTAAAAACATAAAAAGAATAATAAAACATAAAAAACATAAATAGCCACTTAAAACACCAAAGGCCCTTTAAAAGTATAAAAACATTTAAAATTTATAAAAAACATAAAAGAACCTTAAAAAATTTTAAAAACACTAAAAACCCAAAAATCCATAGAAACCATAAAAACCATAAAAACACCAAAATACTCTCAAATCCATAAAACATACAAATACTCAAAAATCTAAAAAATACCTTAAATCCAAAAAAACCCAAAAAACCCTAAACATACGTAAGAAAATTCTAAAAACCAAAAAACACCTAGAATCTTTAAAAACAAAAAAAAACACATGAAACCCTACGAGTCCCTAAAAACCAAAAAATAATAATCCCTAAATACTCTAACACCCTAAGATACCTAAAACCCCCACAATCCCAAAAAACCATAAAAATATATTAAAATCTAAAATAATCTGTAAAAATACATAAGAACATAAAATACCCAAAAACTCCATAAGAAAACCTAGAAAACCTAAAAAAACATAAAACTCCTAAAAAACCTAAAAATACTAAACCCCTAAAAATCCTAAAAACATTGTAAAATGTTAAAACCCCCTAAAACCCATAAAACCTAAAATAACCATAAAACACCTGGACCCTTAACACCCAAAAAATCCCTAAAACCCTAAAAAATCACCCAAAACATGAAAATACTTTTAAACTCCTAAAATTGGTAAAACCAGTCTATAAAACTTAAACCCCATAAAAACTAAAAAAGAACATCAAAAAACCCAAAAAACCATAAAAACCTTCAGAACCATAAAAATACCTGAACACCTAAAAAACACAATAAATCCTAAGAATGAAAAAAAAATCCCTAAAAATGCAAAAAACTCTAAAACAAGAAAATTCCAAAGAAATCCATAAAAAACTAAAAACACACAAACCCCATAAAAATCTCCAAAATTCTAAAAACCTCTAAAAATCTAAAAAACCCTAAAAACCCAATAAAACGTTTAAAATCCTAAAAACCTAAAAGCCCTAATAATTTTAAAAATCGCAAAAAACCCAAAAAAAGTAAAAAAAACGTAAAAAACCCGAAAAATACTAGAAAAAACTTTAAAAATTAGTAACAATTAAGAACTATAAAAACATAAAAAACTATAAAAACACTAAAAACCATAAAAATAGTAAAGAGAAAAAAAATTCTAAAAACCCTAAAAATCTCTAAAAATAAAAAACTCCCTAAAAATATTTATAAACATTAATAAAACCTTAATAACCTAAAAAATTGAAAATCCTAAAACCTAAAAAATGCCAAAAAAACCTAAAACCCTGAAAAGGACCCCAGAACCCCCAAATTTTTATAAAAATCATAAAACCACAAAAAAATCTTAAAAACCACTAAAAATCCATAAAACCAAAAAACCACCAAAAAATATAAAAAAAATTAAACCCCTAAAAAAGTTTATGAAATTTTAGAAACTAAAATCCCTAAAAAACTAAAAAAAATCCTAAAAACCATAAAACTCTTAAATTTGAAAAAACACCCAAAACCTCGCAAATTTTTTAAAAACCATAAAAAAATAATTATCCTAAAAACACTAAAAATATAAACAATATAAAAACCCCAAAAAACCCTACAAAATAATAAGAAAACCATAAAAATATAAAATCTAACTAAACGAATGAAAATTCATAAAAACCATAAAATCCCATTGAAACCATAAAACACTAAAAATCCTAAAAACCTTAAAAACAAACAAAATACATACAACCCCAAAACCCATTAACATCATAAACAAATACCAAAAAATTCCTATAAACTTAAAAAAACTATAAACCTAAAAAAAAGAAAAGAATAAAACAAAAAAAAAATTAAACCCCTAAAAATGCTAAAAACCTTAAAATACCATAAAACCACAAAACCTGTAAAAACAATAAAACTGCTAAAAACCATAAAACCCTATACATCCATAAAACCCCTAAAACCCACGAAAAACTCTAAAAACCCCTTTAGATCCCTTAAAGAATTAAAAACTCCAAAAACTGTTAAACCATAAAAAATACAAAAATACAAAAAACAAAAACCATAAAACCCTAAAAATCGTAAAAACCCCAAACCCTCAAAATCCAGAAAAACCCTAAAACACATAAAAATCATAAAAATGATCTAAAATCACTAAAAATGTAAAAACCCTAAAAACTATGAAAACCCCTATTAAAACCATAAAAACATAAAAAAATAAAATCCCTAAAAAAGTATAAAAACAATAAAACTCTAAAACCCTAAAAACACTAAAAACCATAAAATTCATAAAGAGGCTTAAAACATTAAAAACTCTAAAAGCCATAAAAACAAAAAACTCCACTAAAAAAATATAAACACCCCTTAAACCACTAAAACTGATAAAAAACTATAAAACCATATAAAACACCTATAAAATCCAAAATATTCAAAAAACCCAAACCAACTCTAAAACAATAAATCCCAAAAAATATTAAAATATTAAAAAACCACAAATGACCGTAAAACACCAAAAAAATATAGAAAAATCCCTAAAACATAAAAATCCCTAGAAACTCTAAAATTATTAGAACCCCAAAATCCCTTAAAACCCCTAAAAACCAAAAAAATGCTAAAGACCCTAAAAACCAAAGAAACAATAAAAATACTAAAAATACATAAAAATTTAAAAACCATAAAAACCCTGGAAACTCCAAAGAAAACCATACAGACCTAAAATCACATAAAACCCCTAAAAACCTAAAAGGCACTAAAAACCATAACACCCATACAAAACTAAAAACCCAATAAACATATAGAAACATAAAACACATTAAAACAATAAAAATTCCTTAAAACCCCATAAAACAAAAAAAAATACTAAAATAACTAAAAACCCTTTAAGCCCCTAAAATCGTTCACAAACTATAAAAAAAATTAAAAACAAAAAAACTATAAAAACTCTCAAAACATAAAAAACAAAAATATCCTGAAAGCTCCTAAAAACCTTCAAAATCCCTCAATAGACTAAAAACTATAATAATCATAAAAAATCCATAGAAAATCCAAAAAATGATAATAAACCTAAAAACCATGAAAACTCATATAGAGACCTTAAAAACCTAAAATCAATTAAAACAGAAAAATATCAAAAAACCCTAAAAAATTCTAAAAACCATAAGTACAATAAAAAACCCTAGAACTATAAAAAACATCAAAACCCTTAAAAATTTTAAAATCAAAAAAACTTTAAAATCCCATTAAACCACAAAAACATCTAAAAATTGATAAAACCCAAAAAAACCTCAAACTCTAAAAAAAACATTACAACCCAAAAAACCTAAAATCCAAAAAACCTCTCAAAATTCCTAATTTTTTTCAAAGATTGTTGTTTTTGGACTTCACAAGGCTCATTAGACCACTTTCTATGCAATGGTTTGGATTCACATCATGATTTTTCTTGGGCATGTGTTTTATTTTTTTAGTATGGACCCTTAGTCCGTTTGGTTTCACCCTTTGGCCGATTACGTTGTACAACAATTCATTTATTTTTTATATATCATGTTCCATTTTTCTTTCAAAAATACCCAAAAACCCAAAAAAACTAAAAAAATATTAAAAGCCTAAAACCCTCAAAATTTAAAAAAATCCAAAAAAATTAATAAAAATAATAAAAATCCCATAAATCCCTAAAAACATAAAATCCTTTAAACCCCTTAAAATCAAAAAAATAATTAAAATCCCTAAAAACATAAAAAACACCATAAAACATTGAAAACCCTTAAGAAAACCAAAAAAACCCAAATACATAAAATATCTAAAAAACTAAAAATGATAAAAACCCTACATAACCCTAAAAATACACTAAAAGACATAAAAAACCTTAAAAATAATAAAACACCAGAAAACCTTAAAATTCCTAAAACCAATAAAACCCCCCCAAAAAATTAAAAACTCTAAAACCCTTTAAACCTCTAAAAACTAAGAACTCTAAAAACCCTTTAAAACCCTAAAAAAAAAACTCTAAAAACAATCAAAACCAAAAAAACTCAAAAAAACCCTAAAACCCCAAAAAACCATAAATATTATAAAAAACACTAAATACCATAAAAACCATAGAAAACAAAAAATTTATAAAAACCCAAAAAATCACCAAAAACATAAATAACCCCAAAACCCAAACCACTCAAAAAAAAAAACCCCAAATAAAACCTTAAAACCCTAAAAACACTTAAAACTCCAAAAAACCAAAAAACAATTATAACCATAAAAACAATAAAACAATAAAATCCCTATATATTCCTAAAAATAAAAAAACCCATAAAATCCTAATTAATCCTCACAAATCCCTAAGAATGTAAAAACCCTTAAAACCATGAAAAAAAATGAAAGAAAACCATTAAAACCTATAAAAACTTATTAAAACCCATAAAAACCATAAAAAAATATAAAAACACAAAAAAACTAAAAACCCTAAAAACACCTGAAACCAGAAAAACCATAAAACCCCTAAAAAAGTAAAAAACCCTAAATACTCATAAATTTTTTCAAAACCTACTTAAGACTATAAAATATCTTTAAACCCCTAAAACATTAAAAAATCTAAAAAACCATAAACACCTTAAAAACTCAAAACTACAAAAGTCCCCAAAACCCATAAAAACACTAAAACCTCTAAAAAACCCTATAAACCCTCAAAATCACTTAAAACCCAGAAAAATAATAAAAAAACTAAAACCATAAAATACAATAAATTCCATTGAAAATCCTAAAATAAACTTGGATACTAAGAAAACATAAAACCCCTAAAAACATAAAAAATGATAATAACCATAAAAACACTAAAAACCATATTAAATCCTAAAAACATTGAAAATCCCTAAAAACTATAAAAATAAAAAAAACCCCCAGAATCCCTTAAATCCCCAAAAAACATAATAATCCCTAATAAACCTAAAAAAACCTAAGAACACATAAAAGTCCTCAAAAATCCATAATGTTTCTATAATACAAAAAACCATAAAACCCTTTAAAACAATAGGAAAACCAAAGAAAATAAAAACACTCAAATCTCATAAAAATATAAAATACACTAGACACACTAAAAAACGATTCAAAGTAAAAAAATCTCTAAAACCCTAAAAACACATAAAAATATTTAAAAATCCATAATAATTCATAAAATATTAAAAATCCTAAAAACCCTAAAAACCCTTAAGTACACATTAACAACTTAAAAACATAGAAGATAGTTCAAAAACTAAAATATTCTAAAATCGAAAAAAACAGAAAAAACCTAACAAACCTAGAAAACATAAAAAAACCTAAAACCTTTTAAACCCCTAAAAACCAATAAAAACAACAAAAAACTAAAAAATTCTAAAAACCATTTAAATAAATATAAATATTAATAAAATATAAAAAAATTAAATCCCTAGAAAACTACAAAAACCCATAAAACTGGAAAAACCAGAAAAATCATTAAAATCATCAATAACCCTCTAAATCCCTAAAGAGACTTAAAACCATGAAAAATCATTGAAAACCCAACAAATCCTGAAAAACATAAAAACCCCTAAAACCCTAAAACCCTATAATAACCATAGGAAGAACTTAGAAATCTAAAAAAACTTAGAACCCCTAAAAACATAAAAATTATTAAAACATTAAAAACCAATAAAAAACATAAAAACACTAAAAACCGTAAAAACCATCAAAATCTATATAACCCCTAAAAACCATAAAAATCCTAAAAATTCTGTTAAAACAAAAAAAAATCCTAAAATCATAGAAAATCACTATGAAAAATTAAATAAAAAAACACTTAAAAGCCCCAAAAAATCAAAAAATGCTAAAAACCCTAAAAGACCCTGAAAACCATAAAAACATAAAAACTATAATAATCCATAAAATCCTTAAAAACCTAAAAAAATCCATAAAACCACTAAAAAACACTAAAATATATAAAAACACTTTCCCATCCTAAAAATGATAAAAAACTCAAATAACCTAAAAAACAGAAAAAAAATCATAAAAATTTAGTGAAATGATAAAACCCCTAAAATTCCTCCAAATCCCTAAAATCACCTGAAAACTATAAAAATCCAAAAAATCATTAAAAACACTAAAAATACCCTAAATAACCTAAAAACACTATGAAAACCGTAAAAAACATAAAAACACATAAAACCCCTATAATAACTAAAAGTTGCTAAAAACCCTAAAAATCCATAAAATCCCTAAAGACCCTAAAACCCCAAAAAAACATAAAAACCTTAAAACCCATAAAAAATATACCCCCCCAACTAAAATTATAAAATCCTTTCAAACCAATTAATACAATAAAAAATATAATAACGCTTAATAACCCTAAAAAAGTCAAAAAAACCCATAAAACCCATAAAACCATAAAAAACATAAAACCCCTAAAAATTCAAAAAACCCATCAAAACAAATAAAAACTACAATCCATAAATATTATAAAAATTCCTTGAAAATACCTAAAACATAAAAATCCCTAAAAATTAGGGAAAATCCTCAGAAAACCATAAAAACGTAAAAAACATAAAGCTCTTAAAAACCTAAAAACACAGAACACCCCAAAAAACACAAAGAACACTTAAAAATTCATAAAAAAACTAAAAACATAAAATCCTTAAAAACATAAAAAACCATAAAAACCCTTATAATCTATAATAAAACCTTAAATCTATGAAACACATAAAACCCCAAAAATACTAATAAACGCTAAAAACCTAAAACAATCCTAAAGACCCTAAAAACCATAAACCCACCTAAAAACCTTTAATCCCATAAAATCTATAAAAACACTAAACCCCAATAAAAAATCTATAAATCCTTTATGCCACTAAAAATATGGAAAAATATTAACAACCCTTTAAAACCCTAAATATTTAAAAAACACCAAAAAAACATTTAAAAACTAAAAAACCAAAAAGCCCTCAAAATCTCTGAAATAAGAATAAAACCATAAAACACCTAAAATAATTAATAAATTAAAAACCATAAAACCCTAAAACCGTTAATAACCCAAAGAAAACCTTAAAACACCAAAAAATGATAAAAACCCCCTAAATAACCTAAAAATATTGAAAACCTCTAAAAACAATAAATATGCCAATAAATCAATTAACCCAAAAACAACTAAAATCCCTGAAAAAACTAAAAACACTAAAAAATATTTAAACCACTAAAAACATTAAAAACTATAAAAAATTATAATCTCTATAAACTCAAAAAAAACCCACTACAACAAAAAATATATAAATCCTAAAAACCCATAAAACCATAAAAAACAAAAAAAAAGTCTTGGAAACCATTAAAACCATATAAACGAAAAAAATACAGAAAATAACTAAAAACCCTAAGAAAACATTAAAAACCGTAAATTATTTTAAACCCCTAATAAAATAAAAATGATAAAACCCTAAAAACAAAAAAAACCATAATGAAACCAAAAAACCTATAATATCTTTAAAAACCCTAAATCCATTAAAATTCTAAAAAATCCCTAAAGATCCTTAGAAATGGAAAAAACCCTATAACCCTAAAAACCATATGAAAACCTAAAAACCTAAAAACAATTAATATCCATAAAAACTTGAAAATGTTAAAAACCCTAAAAAACTAAAAAAAAGACCTTAAACCCCGGAAAACCCACTGGAAACCATTAACACCCTTATGAACCTTAAAACCCAAAAATCCATATAAACAATAAAAAACATAAAAAAATAAAAAAATATAAACCCTTTAAACCCATAAAATATTAAAAACTCTAAAAACCCTTAAAAGCCCTGAAAATTTGAAAAAAGTCCTAAAACCACAAATAAAATATAAAAACCCAAAAAAATCATAAAATCCCAAAAATTCTTTAAATTTTTTAAAAAACATACATATCCTAAAATAGAAATAAATTCCCTAAAACATAAAAAACCCTAAAAAACCATAAAAACATGTAAGTACTTAAGAAATCCTTGAAAGCCTAAAAACACTTAAAACCTAAAAACCCAAAAAACCATACAGACCATAAAAACCACAAAACCATAAATCCATAAAACCCACTAAAACATCAAAAATCCTTTACACACCAAAAATTGTTAAAAAAGAAAAATAAAATTAAATCTCAAAAAACTAAAAAATGCCATAAACCCCTAAAAATATAAAACAAATAAAAACCCAAAACACCCACATAAAATCCATAAAAACCTTAAAATAATAAAAATCATATAAAATCATTAAAGATAAATAAAAACATAAAAAAACCCCTAAAAACTTGAAAAACCCTAAGAAAAGCTTAATAACCTAGAAATACAAAAATCCCCAAAAAATATAAAAAATATAAAAACCATAGCGACATTAAAAATCTAAAAAACCATAAAAATACCTAAAAATCACTAAAAATGTAGAAAACCTAAAAACCTTGAAAATATTTAAGAAATCCTTAAAATCATAGAAAACATAAACCCCTAAAAAACCTAAAAACAATATAACTCTAAATATCCCTAAAATATCCTAAAAACCCATAAAACCCTTAAATACTCTAAAAAAATTACAAACCCCTAAAACCATAAAAACCTAAAAACTGTAAAAACAATTTAAACCCCTAAAACATAAAAAAACACTAAAAATACCTAAAAACTCAAAAGAACCTTAAAAACCCAAAATTCAATAAAAACCATCAAAACCCTAAAAATCTTAAAAATACATTAAATCTCTTAACACCCATAAAAATCCTAAAAAATCATTAAAAATCCCTAAAAATATAAAAAACCCCCCAAAACCCTAGAAAACCATAATAAATCCTTAAACACATGATAACACTTAAAATCCCTAAAAACCAAAAATTCTAAAAACCCCTTAAAACCATCAAAGTCCATAAAAACCATATAAAACCATAAAAGTCCTAGAAAACCATAAAAATCCTAGAAAATCCAAAAAAAACAATAAAAATGTAAAACCCCCTAAAAATCCTGAAAAATTTAAGAATACCATAAAAACATAAAAACAATTAAATCCCATAAAAACCATATTAACACAAAAAACCCTAAAACCAAAAAAATCAATAAAAACAAAAAAAAACATAAAAATAAAAAAATTAGTAAAAAACTTATAAAGGTATAAAATCATGGAAATCTTTTAGAAAACCATAAAATACTAAAAACACTATATACCCTTAAAACCAAAAAATGTAATAACCCACAATAAATTCAAAACCCATAAAAACCAAAAAACCCCAAAAAACTATAAAATATATAAAACCATAAAACACCATAAAACCCATAAAACCCCTAAAAACACAAAAATCTAAAAAACCTAAAAAGCATCAAATTTTCTAAAACCCATAAAAATACAAAAGAAAACTTAAAATCCGTAAAAACCTAAATCACTATAAAAACCCAAAAAAAATGTAAAACCTCAAAAAAATAAAACACTTAACACTCCTAAAAACCAAAAAATTCTTAAAAACCCTAATAAATCCCTAAACTCCCTAAAACTCCATAAAACCCATAAGAACCATAAAAATAATTTAAAAATACCTAAAAATACCGAAAACCATAAAAACTACTAAAAACCAAAAACACCCCAAGAAAACCATAAAAACTCAACACACTTCAATCCCCTAGGAAACCTAAAAATATTGTGAACTCTAATAACTCTAAAAATTCCCTAAAATCTCAAAAAACCATAAGACCACTAAAAACATTAAAAACCCTCACCATCCTAAAAAACCTAAAAACCCACTAAAAATATAAAAAACATTTAAACCCCTAAAATCCTTAAAAACTATTAAAACCATAAAAACTTTATAAATCATAAAAGAAACCCTATAGACCAATAAAATCCATGGGAACCCTAAAACCCCTCAAAATCCCAAAAAACATTAAAACCCCATTAAAATCCTAAAATATCGCTAAAAATAAAAAATAATGTAGAAGAAAAAAAATCCCAAAAAACCCTAAATAACCCTAAGAATACCATAAAACCATCAAAATAGTTAAAACCCCTAAAAACATATAAATCAATAAAACCCCAAAATAACCAAAAAAACCCAAAAACCCTAAAAGCCTAAAACCCCTAAAAACCATAAAAACCATAAAGCCCATAAAAATCCTAAAACCAACTAAAAAATATAAAAAAAATTAAACCCCTAATAATTTGGAAATCTAAAAAATCCTTAAATACCCTAAAAACTCAAAAACCCAAAAAAACCTGAAAACACATAAAACCGTAAAAACCCCCAGAACCCTAAAAACCTCAAAATTCAGAATAAACATAAAAACCAAAAAAATTCTAAGTGTACCAAAAAATACATAAAAATTATGGAAATCTAAAAACCCTTAAAAATACTAAGAAACCCTTAAAAACATAAAAACACTTAAACCCATTAGAAAACTAAAAACGCTAAAAAACCTAAAAAATACTCAAAAAACCTAAAAACACTAAAAACCCAAAAATAATCCTAAATATGCCATAAAAATTAATACAAACATAAAAAACCCAAAAACCCAGAGTAAGGCTATTAAAACCTTCAAAAACATGAAATAATTAAAATTCCTAAAAAAACTAAAAACGCTAAAACCCCTTAAAACCCCTAAAAATCCAAAAAACAATAAGATTCCATAAAACCCATAAAACCCATAAAATATTTAAAAAACAAAAAACTTTTAAAAACTAAAACACCCGCTAAAAAAACATAAAAAACTTTAATCCCCATAAAAAAATAAAACTCTACAAAACCATAAAACCCCTAAAAACTCAAAAAACCCTAAAAAAACAAAATATCCATAAAAACTGTCAAAACCTTTTAAAATCCCAAAATCCATCAAAATCCCAAAAAAACCTAAAAAACCATTAAAATCCAAAAAAACCCCTATAAATCCCTAAAAACATAAAAACCCTTAATTAACCCAATGTAAACCTTAAAAAAATAAAAACACTTTAGAGCCCTAAAATCAAAAAAACCCTAAAACCGTCAAAATCTCTAAAAAACCTAAAAAAAACATAAAAACAAAAAAAACCTAAAAATCCTAAAAATCATAAAAAAATTATAAAACCATTAGAAAAACTTAAACACTGAAAAACCTAAAAAACTATAAATATCCAAAAATTGAAAAAAAAACCCTAAAAACTGAAAAACCCTTAAAACACCTAAGAAGACTCAGAATCCCTAAAAACCATGAAACACCCAAAATCCCAAAAAATTCCAAAAATTCCAAAAAACCTAAAAAATAATAAAAACCCAGAAACACCCTAAAAAACATTAAAAACTTAAAAACACCTAAAACTCCTAAAAAATCTAAAAACACTTAAAATATTAAAAACCTCAAAAAATATGCTAAATCGTAAAAAATCCCTAAAAATATAAGAGACACTAAAAACATTAAAAAACCCATAAAAACCTAAAAACCCAAAAAAAAACAAAAAAAAAACTAAAACCCCTTAAATACCAAAATATATTAAAAAACTCTAAAAAATATAGTACCCTAAGAAAACAAGAAAACCCTAAAATCACAAAACACCATAATAAACCTTGAACCCAAAAACCCCTCAAATACCTAAAACTCTAGAAAACCTAAAATTTCCATAAAATTTCCTAAAAAAACCATAAAAAACATTTGAAATCCCCTATGAAAAACATAAAACATAAAGACACATAAAACCCTTAAAAACAAAAAAAAACAATAAAAAATCCCAAAATAACACTAAAACTCCCAAAATTTTAAAAAACCCAATATAAATAAAAATGATAGAAAAATCCCTAAAAACCCTGAAAATCGTAAAATAATCTAAAAACATTAATAAAACCTAGGAAAACCTTAAAAACCTAAAATCACATAAAACCCCTAAAAATTGAAAAATCCCAAAAAAACCCCTAAAAATGCTAACAAGATGCTAAAAACCCTAAACCCCCTAAAAACTTAAAAACACATTAAAAACACTAAAAACCCATTAAATACATAAAAATTTTTAAAAATCTAAAACACTTAAAAACTAAAAAAACTAAAAAAATTCTAGAAAACAAAAAAAACCTGTAAAACCCCCTTAAAACAAAAAATACAAAAAACCCTTGAAAATAAAGAAAACACTAAAAACATTAAAACCCACTAAAAACCCTAAAAACATAAAACACCTAAAAACTATAAAAACAAATAAAAATCCCCATAACCACTAAAAACTCAAAAAATCCCTCTAAAATCCAAATACATTAAATAACTCTAAAAACATTAAAACCCTAAAAACTTTAACAAACCATAATCCCAAAAAACAGAAAAACCCAAAAAACCATAAAAAACAAAAAACCCAAATAATCTCTAAAGACCATAAAAATCCTAAAAATTGCCCAAAAATTTAAAATAACCCATATATCATAAAAACTCAAATAAAAACATAAAAACCAAAAAACAATTAAAATCTATAAAAACCAAAAAATGCTAACAACCATAAAAACCTAAAAAACCCCTATAACACCAAAATCCCTAAGAACTATAAAAGCCCTCAAAACAATAAAAAACTTAATAAATCTCTAAAAATTCCTAAAATGTATAAAACCATTTAAAACCCTAAGAAACTCTTAAAAACTAAAAACACATAAATCCCCTAAAAACATAAAAAAAATAAAAATCTAAAATCAATAAAAAATTCCTTGAAACCCAAAAAAACCGCTAAAAACATAAAATCCCAAAAATCCATAAAAATCACTAAAAAACAATAAAAACCATAAAAATTATATAATATCTAACAGCCCTTTAATCCCCTAAAAACATAAATTTTCTTTAAAAACCTAATAAATAAAAAACTCTAAGAAAATCCCTAAACATACCTAAAATTTTGTAAAAATGTGTAAAAAAATAAAAAACCGAACACCCTAATAAATTATTTAAAACCTAAAATCACTTAAAAACACAATAATCCATAAAAAACTAAAAACCCAATAAACCCTAAAAGTCCCTAAAATCACTCAAAATCTCAAAAATCCCTCAAAACCATACAAATCCAAAAAACCACTAAAATCAATAAAAACGTAAAAACCCCAAATAACCCTAAAAACCTAAATAAAAACATAAAAACCTGAAAAAATTTAAACCCATAAAACCCTAAAAATGAGAAAAATTATAAATAGACCCTAAAAAAATAAAATCCATAAAAATCATAAAACCCCTTAAAAACATAAAAAACCCTAAAACCTCGTAAAAGCCTTACACCCACTAAATACTCTAAAACCCTTCAACACTGTATGATGATAAAAATATTTAAAGAATTTAAACACTAAAAAACATAAATAACTGAAAAACCAAAAAACTGTTAAGAACCTAATACCCTAGAAACCCCAAAACCCTAAAAATACATAAATATCCTAAAAACCCTAAAATTTGATAAAAAAATATAAATTCCAAAAAATGTAAAAACTTTGAAAACCCCTAAGAAAACATTAAAAACCTAAAAAAGTTAAATCCCCAGAAAACCTAAAAAGGCTAAAACCCTTAAAAACTCTAAAAACCCCCAAACCCTAAAAACCATAAAATCCCTAAAAATCATTAAAAACACTAAAAAAGTAATAAATGAAAAAAACACTTAAAACCCACAAGAATACCTTAAAAACCTAAAAACATTTCAATCCTCTAAAAAACCAAAAAATGATGAAAACCCAATATAACCCAAAACCCCTAAAAATCAATAAAACCCCTAAAAATGATAAAAATCATCAAAACCAATAAAAATCCACAAAAATGAAAAAATAATTAAAAACCCCCAAAATTGCTAAGAAAACCATAAAGGACTAAAAAAACACTTGAAACCCAAAATAACCCCCAAATCCCTCAAAATCAATAAAACCCTTAAAATGATAAAAAACATCAAAAACCAATAAAAATCCATAAAAATGAAAAATTCATTAAAAACATAAAAAATGATATGAATACCTTATAAACCAAAAAACAAAATAGACCCCTAGAAATCTAAAAATCCTAAAAACCCTAAAAATCCCTAATAACCCTAAAAACCCAACAACACTCAAAAAACCAAAAAAATTGTAAAAAACATAAAAATCATAGAAAATCCCTAAAAATACCTAAAAATGTAAAATATAACCATCACCTTTAAAACCCCTTAGAAAACCTCAAAAATCTAGAAACACTTCAAACCCATAAAACCACAAAAAACACTAAAAACCCAAAACCCCCTAAAAACCCAAAAAACCCCAAACCCCGAAAAACCATAAAAACCCTAAAACATTAAAAAAATCAATACCCATAGTAATACCAAAAACCCATCAAATAATTTAAAAAATCCTTTAAACCCCTAATAAATTTAAAAAAATAAAAATACCATTAAACCCCTAAAAAGAAAAATAAATCCATACATACCAAGAAAACAATAAAAACCCTTACAAACCCTAAAAACCCTAACCCCCCCAAAATATCTCTATAAACCATAAAAATCCATAAAAATCCTAAAAAAACAATAAAACCCCCTAATTACGTAAAAATAATGAATAACACTTAGAAAAACATAAAAAACTAAAATCAATTAAAACCCATAAAATCCAAAAAATTGCTGAAAACCCATAAAAATGAAAAACCATAAAACCACTCATATTCTGTATAAACCCCAAATAAAGAAATGTCCTAAAAAAGTACTAAAAATAGAAAAAAACATAAAAACCTTAATATCCCAGATAAACCATAAGAAAACCATAAAAAACCTAAAAACACTTAAACCACTAAAAATGATAAAAATCCCTAAAAACACTAAAAGAACCTAAAATTCCTAAAATTCCCTAAACCCCATAAAACCCTTAAAATCCTTACAAAGCATAAAAACCCATAAAAGACACTAAAAACCAGTAAAACCTCAATAAACCCATTAAACCTCTTAAAATTTTAAAAAACTCTAAAAATCCTTAAAATCTTAAATAACACAAAAAACCTAAAAACCTAAAAAACCCTAAATCACTAAAACCCCTAAAACCCCCAAAGAATGAAATTCCACAAAACCCCCCAGAAAATCATAAAATACTAAAAAATTTCCAAAAATCCTAGGAAACTAAAAAACTAAAAACCCTTAAAACCTTAAGTAAATTGAAAAAATAAAAACACAATGTAAAAGCCTAAAAATGATAAAAACCATAAAAAACCCAAAAAATTCCCAAAGACCCCTAAAAATATGAAAATCCCAAATCCCCCTAGGAACCCATAAAAATCTGAAAGAAGCCCAAAAAATCCTTAAAATCATAGAAAATCCTAAAAACCATGAAAAATATAAGAAAAATCTAAAAACCTACAAACCCTAAAATCTCTAAAAGCCATTTAAACCCCAAAAATCATTAAAAATTTATAAAACCTTACAACCCTAAAATCTAAAAAACTCTAAAATCCAAAAAAAAATCTACATAAATCATAATAAAATGAAAAAACCCTAAAAACCATCAAAATCTCTAAAAACACTAAAACACATAAAAATAAAAAAATTCCATAAATATGTAGAAACATAAAAAACCCTAAAAACCAAGAAAACACATAATAATACCTTAAAAACCTCAAATCAATTACAACCCCTAAAAACAGAAAATTGTTAAAAAACCTAAAACTCCATAAAAGCAATAAAATTCATAAAAACCATAAAACCATAAAAAACCTTAAAATTTACGAAAAATCCTTAAAAAGGTAAAAAAATTTAAATCTATAAAAAATAGTCAAAAAACAAAAAAACAAAAAAACACATAAAACCCCTAAAAAATAAAAACCCCAAAATCCCTAAAATACCTAAAACCCCTCAAACCTATAAAAATTTTATTTGACCCCTAAGAATTACTAAAAATTTAAAAATCCCTAGAAACCTAAAAAATCCAATGAAACATTAAAAACATAAAAACACTTTAAACAACTAATTTTTTTTATAAAATCTAAAAACCCCTAAAATACACATAAACCCATAAAAAACCAAAACCCCCCAAAAAATGAAAAACTAAAAAAAACCATAAAACCAAAAAACCCCTTAAAAACCACAAAAAAACTCTAGAAATTTTTGGAAATCCCTAAAATCATTAAAAAACTCTAAAATTTTTAAAAACCATAAAATTTATAAAAAAACCTAGAAATCTAAAAAATAGAAAACCCTTAATACCCAAAAAACCCATAAACCACTAAAAACCCTAAATTCATAAAAAATAATAAAAGTCATAAAAACCACCAAAAACCCCCAAAAACCCCAAAAAACCCTTAAGAAAACCTTAAAAACCTAAAACAATATAGTTCTATAAAAACCTAAAAATGGTAAAAAAGATAAAAAAAACCAAAAAAAACATTAAAAACCCTACAAAACTATAAAAATACTAAAAATAATTAAAATTCCCCAAAAAAACATAGATACACAAAAAAAGAAGAAAAGCCCCTAGAAAACCATTAAACTGAAAAGACACGTAAAACCCCTAAAAACATAAAAAATCCTAAAATCACTAAAACCATAAAAGATTATAAAAACCAGAAAAACCCTAAAATCATTAAAATCGTTTAAAACTATAAGACCCCTAAAACCCATAAAAAACCCTAAAACCCATAAAAACCCTAAAACCACTAAAAATTCTAAAAAAATATTAATCACCTAGAAATGTTCAAAAACTCAAAAAATTCTTAAACACCCTATAAAACTCAATAAAACACTAAAAACCATAAAAATCCATTTAAACAATTAAAATCCTAAAAACCCAAAAAAACATGATAGACCCTAATAACCATAAAAATAATAAAAAATCCCTAAAACCCCTATTAACAGAAATAACCTAAAAACACAAAAACCCATAAGAAAACCCTAAAATACTAAAATAACATAAAACCCCAAAAATAATATAAAATTTTAGGAAACATAAAACCCTAAAAGAACCCTGGAAAACCTAAACCCCTCAAACTCCATAAAACCATAATAACCTTAAAAATTATTTAAAATCACTAAAAATCCCTAAAAATATAATAAATCCAAAAAAACCTAAAAAAATTAAGAAAACCATAAAAATATAAAAACACTTAATACCTCTAAAAACCTAAAATCACTAAAAATGCTAAAAAATCATTAAAACCCTAAAAACTCATAAAATCACAAATAATCCAAAAACCACATAAAAATAAAAAAAAATAATAATAAACCCAAATATTTCCATAGAAACTAAAACATGTAAATCCCTAAAAAAACCTAACAAAACTAAAATCATAAAAAACACATAAAAGACCCTAAGAAACCCCAAATACTCTAAAACCATGAAAACCATAAAAAACCCCAAGACCCATATAAACCCTAGACACTAATAAAAACTCTAAAAACCATTTAAACCCCAAAAATTGTTTAAAAAATATAAAATCCTTAAGAACTCTAAATAACCAAAGAAAACCCCATAAAACTAAGAAAACCACAAAACCCTACAACCCCATAAAATCCTAAAAAACCCTAAAGACACATAAAAATACTAAAAATTCCATAAAACCCCTAAAATCATAAAAAACTCAAAACCCTCAACACCAATAAGAAAATATTAAAAACCTAAAGACACATAAAAATTGTTAAAACCTAAAAACCCATAAAAACTCCTAAAACCCATAAAAACTAAAAAAACACTAAAAGCCCCTCAAAATCTTTAAAACACTAAAAAATCAAAAAAATACTTACAAATCTATAAAATACAAAAACCACATAAAACCTTGAAAAATACAGATAAAACCATAAAAACCAAAAAACACTAAAAACCCCTAAAAACCAAAGAATGCTAAAAACCATAAAAGACCCCAAAATCCATAAAGCCCCAAAAACCCAAAAAATAATGAAAAACATTAACAATCCTTAAAACCCAATTCAAACCCTAAAACCTACAAAAAACTATAAAAACACTTTAAACCTAGAAAAATGTTAAAAAATTCTAAAAAACAGTGAAACCAATTAAAATAAAAAAACCCCCAAAAACCCAGGAAAACCAAAAAACCCTAAGAAACCCAAAAATCCTTTAAAATATATAAAAACCCTAAACATCATGAAAAACCTAAGAAACACTAAAATCCCTAAAAAGGTAAAAACTCCTAAAAACACTAAAAACCCTAAGAAAACCATAAAAAATAAAAGCACATAAAACCCTTAAAAACCTAAAAATGCTAAAAACCCTAAAGACCCTAAGAAACGATAAAACCTCCTAAACCCTTCAACATCCCTAAGAACCCATATAATTCCTTAAATTAACTGAAGATCCCGAAACACATAAAAAACCCTAAAAACCCAAATACCCATAAAATATACATAAAAACCTAAAAACAAATAAAAACATTAAAAAACCTAAAGAAATATAAAAAACATATAATCCCTAATACCTTAAAATTCATAAAAACCCATAAACCACCTCAAAATCACTAAAGAACTTCAAAAACCATAAAAATCGTAAAAAACTCTAAGGTTACCTTAAAATGTAAGAAACTCTAAAAAACTTGAAAATCCCAAGAAAACCAAAAAAAATAAATACACCTAAAAACCCTAAAATCCAAAAATGGATAAAATCCATAGACACCCAAAAAAACCAAAAAATCCAAAAAATCCTTAAAACCCCCAAAAACCATATAATCACCTAAAAATATTTAAAAACTTTAACACCTAAAAAGATCTAAAAAACACAAAAAACTCTAAAAACTCTTTTATCCCTGAAAAAACATTAAAAAACTCTAAAAAACCATAAAAACCCTTGACATGTCAAAAATACCCTAGAACACCAAAAAAACTATAAACCCCTAAAAAATTGTAAAAACCATAAAACCCTAAAAAGAGACTAAATACCTATAATACCATAAAAACTTGAAATTTTTTGTAAAAATCACAAAATAATTAAATAACCCTAAAAATCATAAAAAATAATAAAAAATCACCAAAACTATAAAAAATCCCTAAAATCCCAAAAACGTAAAAAACATAAGAACCCAAAAAACTCTAAGAAAACTATAAAAATAAAAAAAAAGTAAATCCCCTCAATTTCTTAAAAAATGTAAAAACCATAAAAACCCTAAAAATCCAACAAATCCCTGAAAATCCATAAATTCTGTAACAACTGTAAACCCCATAAAAATTCTCTAAATCCCTAAAAATTCTATAAAATGATAAAACACTAAAAAACCTAAAAACCTGAAACCCCTTAAAACACTTTAATCCCTTAAAAACCAAAAAATCACTAAAAATTGTAAAAAAACCCTTTAAAGAACCTAAAACCCCCAAAAACCCATAAAAACTGTAAGACCCCTAAAATACCATTAAAACCCTAAAAACCACTAAAAAATTTAAAACAAATTATATACATAAAACCTTAAGAAAATATAAAAGCCCATAAAACCCTGAAAACTCAAAAAACCCCAGAACAAATAGTGTCATAAAACCCATAAAACCCCTAAAACTCTCAAAATCCCTAAAAACACTAAAAACTATAAAAATCCTTCCAAAGAACTAAGATCCCCTAAAAATATAAAAGACCCTAAAACCCATGGAAACCCCTACGAATTGATTAAAAACCAAAAAAACCCTTTAAAATAATTAAAACCTAAGAAAGACTAAAAATATTAAATAACCCTAAAACACTAATGAACTATAAATCCATAAATTCTCAATAACCATAAACGACTATAAAAATTCTAAAAATCCTTAAAAATCCCCAAAAAAGTTAAAACCCTTAAATACTAAAGAAAACCTTAAAAACCTAAAAACATTTAAAACTCCTTAAAAATTTAAAAACTCTAAAATCCATAAAAGTCCTTAAAAACCCTCAAACACCTAAAACTAATAAAACCCCAAAAAACCTACCCCCCCCCCCAACAAAAAACCGTAAAAAATCACAAAAAATATTAAAAAACATCAAATCCCTACAAATGATAAAAAAAATATAAAACATAAAACCCATAAAAACTCAAAAAGATTCTAATACCCCAAGAAAACATCAAAAATCCTAAAACCCATAAAACTCTAACATTTTCTAAAAACATATAAACCCCGTAAAAATCCTAAAAAATCTTGAAAATCCGAAAATACATAAAAACAATAAAAACCCAAAAAACCATTAGAAAAACGTAAGAAACTAAAATCAATAAAACAAATAAAACAAAAAAAAATGCTAAAAATCTAAAAAAACCAGTAAATCCTTAAAGAACCCAAAAAACCAGTAACATGCATAAAACCCCAAAAACCCAATAAAAATTCTAAAAACCCCTAAAATTACTTGAAAAATAATGTTGAAAACCCAGAAAAAGAAAGGATAACCATAAAACCCATAAAAACAAAAAACTCCTAAAACCCTAAACAACCTTGAAAACTACAAAGAAATTAAAAAAATATGAAATTTATCAAAATATTTAGAAAACCAAAAAACCCATAAAATTGTAAAAAATGGTGAATCATTGTAAACATAAAAAAACATAAAAAGCCTAAAAAACCAAATAACACAATAAAACACTAAAACCCCTTAAAAAAGGGTTAAAAAATAATTAACCTACAAAAACATTAAAAACCAAAAACACCACCAAACACTATTTAAACTCTAAAAAACATTTAAATACTCAAGAAACCCATAAAGTCTCTAAATAAAAAAAACCTAGAAACACAAATAAAACATAAAAACCATAAAACAATAAGAAAAATAAACCCCCTCAAAATCATGAAAAAAATAAGAATCCTTAAGGGAACAAGAAACCCTAAATACATAAAAAATCCTAAAACATTGAAAAACCCTAAGGAAACTGTAAACCCTAAAAACATATAAAATCTCTAAAAAAATACCACACCATAAAAACCTAAGAAAATTAAATACCCTAAAAGGATTAAAACCTTTAAAAATATAAAAAATCCTAAAACCCCTATTAAATACCCCGAAACCCTAAAAAACCATAAAAATCCCAAAAAAAATAAAAGACACTAAAAACCCAGTAAAACCATAAAAACACAAAAACAATAAACACCCTTTAAACCCCTAAATTTCCAAAAAACTCCCAAAAAAACCATAAGATCAATAAAAAACATAAAAAACCATAACCCCCCCAAAAACCATAAAACCCTTAAACCCCTAAAAACTTTAAAACCCTCAAAATCTTTAAAAACCCTAAAAAGAAATTAAAATCCTAAAAAATACCTAAAAATCAAAAAAAAATTAAAAACCCATAAAACTCATGAAAAATTATAGAAAAACATAAAAAATAAAAAATATAAAACAATTAAAAGTCATAAAAAAAGAAACACCCTAAAACCCATTAAAATTTCTAAAACCCCTAAAAATCATAAAAATCCATAAAATCCATTAAAATCACTAAAAATTTAAAAAACCCTAAATGCTTAGAAATCATTAAATACATAAAACCACATCATATCCAAAAAACAATAAAAACTCTAAAAATCCCAAAAAACCATAAATGAGCCTAAAAACCCTAAACCTCATAAAAACCCTAAAAACACTTAAACCCCTTATAAAACCTAAAAAAGCATAAATACCCTAAAAACACTAAAAACTATAAAAACCCATTAAATCCCAAAAAATGTGTAAAAACTCTAAAAAAATTTAAATACCCTTAAAACCATAAAAAAACCGCCAAATTCCCTAAAAACCAAAAATTACTAAAAAATTCCTAAAAATCCCTAAACACACATAAAACTCTAAAAACCCTAAAAACACAAAAATACCCTAAAACCCTAAACATTATTAAAACCCATAAAAACAAAAAAATGATAAAAACCATAAAACCCTAAAACACTAAATCCTAGAAAAACCTCAAAAAAACAAAAATACTAAAAAAATGAGAAAAAAATCCTTAAAAATACATAAAAATGGACCCCAAAACCCTACCAAAATATTAAAAAATAATAATAATTAAAACCCCTAAATAAATAAAAACACAAAAACCCTGAAAACTCCTAAATAACATTAAAGACCGTAAAACCCCTAATAACCATAAAACTCTTAATAAACATAAAAACAAAAAAAAACATAGAAAAATCATAAAAAAATATAAAAACACTTAAACACCAACTAACATTAAAAAAATATGAATACCATAAGGCACAAAAAAAACTCATAAACCCTCAAAATCCTTAAAATATTAAAAACCTATAAAAATCCTAAAAGCCTTAAAAATCCCTAAAAACATAAACAACCCTAAAAACCATGAAAACCCCTATGAAAACCTTAAAACCCATAAAACACTTAAAAGAACAAAAAACCCTAAAACCACTGAAAGCCCTAAAACCCCCAAAATCCCTAAAAACCTAAAAACGATAAAATTTGTAAAAAATAATTAAAATAAATAGTATTTAAAAAAACACTAAAAACCCTAAAACCCCTAAGAAAACCTTAAAAATCTAAAAACGATTAAAACCCCCCAAAAAACAAAAAAGATAAAACCCTATAAAATCCAATAAGACCCTAAAATACTAAACCTCATAAAAACCTTAAAAACACACTAGAAACATTAAAAAACCATAAAACTAATAAAAATGAAAAAAACACTAAAAACCCTTTAAACACCTAAAATTATTAAAAACACTCTAAAAACATAAAAACACTAAAAATTAAAAAAAAAACCCTAAAAAACTAAAAAAATACCTAAAACCCTTATAAACCATATAATCCCTTAGAATCCTTAAAACCCCTAAAAAGCACACAAATCCTAAAGAATCACAAAAAAATCCTTTAAAATAAACCAAAACCTAAATAACTAGAAAAAACTAATTTAATGTTTAAAACATAAAACAAATTAAACAGCTCCAAAATTCAAATGAAATTCTTAAAATTTAAAACCATGGAAATAACTAAAACCCAAAAAAACAATAAAAATTCATAAATAATGATTATAATCTTTAAAATTTTAAAAAACCCAAAAACCTTGAAAATACCCAAGAAAAAAATGAAAAACATAAAACTACTTAAAACTCCTAAAACCCCAAAAAATTGTTAAAAATATTATAAAACCCAAAAAAGACACTCAAATCATTAAAAATTAGTAAGAACCTTAAAATTTTTAAAAACCTATAAAACCCATAAAACCAACTAAAGACTCTAAAAAACCTTTAAACCCATGAAATCTTAAGAAACTCAGTAAAAAACATAATACCCAAAAAAACAAAAAAAATATTAAAATCACAAATAACTATGAAAACCAATAAAACATGAAAAAAACCCAAAAACCAATGAAAACTCATAAGAAAACCTTAAAAACCTAAAAAACCTTAAAAATATAGAAAACATAAAAACACTGGAAATCTTAAAATCCCAACATATAAAAACCCTAATAATCCTAAAAGACACTAAAACTCATTAAAACCCCTAAAAATACATAAAGATCCACAGAAATCACAAAAAATAAAATAAAAAACTGAAAAATACCTAATAAACTAAAAACCATAAAAACACATAAAAGAAATAAAAAACCTAAGAAATGCATAAAACCCTAAAAACCCTAAAACCCCTAAAACCTTTAAAACCCGAAAAACCCATAAAAACCCATTAAAATTTTCAAAACCCTATAAACCTATAAAAACGCTAAAACTCACTAAAAACTATAAAAACCCTTTAATCCCCTAAAACAATAAAAACTATAAAAACCCTTAAAAACCCAAAAAAAATCCAAAAATTCAAAGAAACCATAAAACACCTAAAAACAAAACTAAACCTAAAAAACATAAAATTCTCGAAAAACAATAAGAACTATAAAAACCCTAAAGGATCCCTAAAAACTCCTAAAATAATAAAATCCCCAAACCCTAAAAAACCAAAAAAACACGATAAAAACCAAAAAACATAAAAAATATTAAATAGGGAAAAATCCATAAAAACATAAAAAAAACCCTGAAAACCTGAAAATCCCAAAGAAAACATAAAAATCTAAAAACACATAAAAAACCTTAAAAACTAAAATATTATAAAAACCATAAAAACCCTAAAAGACACTAAAACCCATAAATCATATAAAAATAATAAAAAACCATAAAAAATATAAAAAAAGTAATGTCGATAAAAACCCTAAAATCCTACTAAAAACACTAAAAACCCTTAAAATCTGTAAAAAGGATAAAAAACTCAAAAAAAAAACTTAAACAAACTAAAAATATTAAATCAAAAAAAATCCAAAAATCCCTAAAAATATAAAAAACGTAAAAATCCCTAAAAACCATGAAAATAACATAGAAAGCATTAGAAAAATAAAGATACAAAAAAAACCCTAGAAAACCTAATAATGATAAAATATATAAAAACCCTAACAACTCAAAAAAAACCAAAAACTCCAAAAACACCTAAAAACCATAAAATCCATAAAAATCCAACAAATCACTAAAAATTTCTAATGATGTAAAAACCCCTAAAAATATGGAATACTTTAATAAAACCATAAAATCGTAAAGAAACATAAAATCAAAAAAACCTAAAACACCTAAAAATACTAAAATACCCTAAAAACCCCAAAACCCATGAAAACCATATACCCTTAAAAACCATTAAAACCCATACAAACCATAAAAACCCTAAAAAACAATATAAGCTCTAAAAAATCTTTAAACCCATAATAATGATAAAAAACTCTAATATAGATATAAAAACACTAAAAACTAAAAAAAAGGTAAATAAAAACTAGAAAAAACCATAAAAGCTCCAAACACCCTAAAAATCCCTAAAATACCCAAAAACCTAAAAACACTAAAATAATTCCTAAAAATCCTAAAAAAATAAAAACTCTAAACAAAATGAAAACCCCAAACAAAACCATAAAAAAATAACACATAAACCCCTAAAAATATGAAAAATTCGAAAACCCTAAAAATAAAAAAATAAAAAAACCCTTAAATCCCCTAAAATCGATAAAAACCATAAAAACACTAAAAAATTCCTAAAAACCAAAAAAAAACATATGAAACCCAATAAACCCTAAAAACACAATATATAACCTTAAAAATAAAAAACACTAAAAACCCATAAAAACAAAAAAAAATTAAACCCCTAAAACACCAAAAAATACCCTACAACCCATAAAATATAAAAACCCCTAAAACCTAAAATACACTAAATAACAATAAAAACCATAAAATAGATAAAACATTCTGTAAAACCCTAAAAAGTTTTAAAGACTCAAAAAAACATGAAACCCCTAAAAACTCAAAAAACTCAAGAACCCAAAAATCCATAAATACCATAAAACCTATAAATACCCAAAAAATCCTCAAAATCCCTAAAAGAACAAAAAAATTATATCCAAAAAATCCCTAAAATCTTTAGAAATGTTAATAACTCTGAAAAACTGGAATAAAAATATAAAATCTAAAAAACACTTAAAACCCCAAAAAACTGAAAATTCTAGTGAGCCTAAAAATCTCTAAAACTACTAAAACCCAAAAACCCAAAAAATCCCAAAAAATCCTAAAATACCAAAAAAATACTGAATAATCCGTCAAAATAGCTAAAAACATAAAAACCCTTAAACCCCTTAAAACCCCAAAGAAAACCACAAAAATCTAAAAACACATAAAATCCCTAAAAAACATAAAAACTCTAAAACCAGAAAAACCTAAAAACCATAAAAAATTAAAACCCCTATAACCATTAAAAACCCTAATCCCAGAAAACCTTAAAACCCAACAAAAACTATAAAAAACCATTAAACCCATAAAACATTAAAAAACACTAAAAAACCTAAAAACCCAAAAAAAGAATAAAATCCCAAAAACCCCTAAAAATAAAAAGAACCTAACCACCATAAAAACCCTAAAAACCGTCAAAATCCTTAAAAACAGAAAAATCCATAATATCCTAAATAATACCTAAAAACCCTAAAAATAAAAAAACTCTTAAAAACCCTGAAATTCCCTAATAAAACTTAAAATCAAAAACACACTCAAACAAGTAAAAAACATAAAAAATAATGAAATATCTAAAAACCTTGAAACCCAACAAAATCTATTTAAACCATTAAAATCTATAAAAATAAAAAAGTCCAAAAAATCCCTAAAAACCTATAAAACCCAAAAACACAGAAAAACCATTCAAAATCATAATAACCTAAAATCACTTAAAACACCTAGAAACCTAAAAATTCTAAAAACTTTAAAACCATTAAATAACATAAAACCATAAAGACTCCAAAAAACCAAAAAACACCTAAAAAACATAAAAAACCAGAAAAACTGATAAAAAACATAAAACCCGACTAAAATATATAAAAATCCTTTAAACCCCAAAAGATATTAAAAACTATAAAAAACGTTGAAACCCCTATAAAACTCAAAAAACCCCCAAAAAATTGAAAACATAGAAAAATACAAAAACCCATAAAACCACTAAAAACCCAAAATAAATCCCTACACCCCAAAACCCATTAAAATAAAAAAGAACAAAAAATAAAACAAAATTAAAAAAACCAGAAAAACCTGAAAAAATCTAATAAAATTGAAAAAACCAAGAAACACTTAAAACAACTAAAAATAAAAAATATACTAAAAACCTTAAAAGACCATGAAAACCTAGAAAAACCCAATACCCCCAATACATCCCTATAAATCCTAAAAAGTAAAGATCCTAAAATTCCCTAAAAATCAATATAACGTAAAAGAACATAAAAATATAAAAAACACTAAGAAAGCCACCAAAATATAAAAAAACATAAAATCCCTAAATATACTAAAAACCCTAAAATCCCATAAAACCATAAAACCATAAAAATCGTAAAAACACATTAAACCCAAAACCCACTAAAAACTCTAAAACCCTTTAAAACACAAATCTAATAAAAAAATATAAAAAATTAAATCACCTAGAAACAAAGAAAACCCCTGAAACACAAAAAAATTATAAAACCCTAAAATCACTAAACACCATAAAACCCCAAAAAATGACTAAAACACTAAAAAACATAATAATCCTAAATAATGTACAAAAACCTGCTAAAATAAAAAAAGAAAAAACCTTGAAGGAAACTAAGAAAACATTAAATTCTTAAAATCTCTCAAAACCCATAAATACCCTAAAAATGCTAAATACCCGAAAACTCATAAGGACCCAAAAAATCATAAAAGTACTAAAAATCCATAAAACCATTAAAAAATATAAAAATCCTAAAAATCACTAAAAATCATAAAACCTAAATAAATTTAAAAACCCTAATATAACCATAAAATCCAAATAACACTTAAAACACCTTAAAAAATAAAAAAAAACTAAAAACAAAAAAAAAAACCAGTATGCCTACAAAAACCCTAAAACCACTAAAAAAATCCATTAAACCCTTAAAAATGTTATAAAACTCAAAAAAACCTCAAAACTATAAAATAATCAAGAATACCAAAAAACTATAAAAAACCCTAAAATAGCATAATAGCCTAAAAGAACTACAAATACCTAAAATACCAACAATCCCTTATAAATTCTAAAAATTACTTAAGGTTTCAAAAATATTAAAAACCCTAACAAACATAAAAACTCTAAGAAAACCTAAAAAACCTAAAAAAATTAAACCCATAAAATCCTAAAAAAATAAAAACCTAAAAACCCTAATATCCTAAAAATAAATAAAAAATCTAAGAATCCTAAAACCCCTTAAAACCCTCAAAATCACTAAAACCCCTAAAAACCAAAAAAATCCTACAAAATCCCAAAAGATCCCAAAAAACATCAAAACCTTAAAAAACCTGAAAACCTTTTTAAAAACATAAAAACATAAAAACATAACATTAATTAAAACACCAAAAAACCTAAAAATAGTAAATATGATAAAAAAAATCTCTAAATCCCTAAAAACCAATAAAACCCCCCAAACTCTAAAAAATCCATAAAAACACTAAAAATAAAAAATCCATCAAAATATAAAAACAATAAAACCCATAGAAAACACAAAAAACATTAAAAACCTAAAAAATGTAAAATAAATCAATAACTTAAAAAATTGAAATAACCCTAAAAGACCCTAAAAACTAAAAAACCACCCAAAACCATAAATACACTAAAAACCCCTTTATACGAAAAAAATATATAAAAAATAAAAAAACATTTAAAACCCAAAAAAATTCAAAAAACACCAAACTAAAAAAACATAACTTCATAAAAACCCTAAAAATCCTAAAAATCCTAAAAATCTTAAAAACCATAAAAATCCAAAAAAGCCTTACAAATCCCTATAAAGTTAAGAAACTTAAAACCCCAAAAATCCATATGAAAATAGTAACACATAAAAACATAAAACCCATAAAAACATAAAATAATAAAAACATAAATCCTCTAAAAATCCTAAATTCCCTAAAACCTTAAATCCCTAAACTCAAAAAATTATAAATATCCTAAAAATTCCTAAAAATCCCAAAAAAAAATAATAAACCCAAATACCCAAAAAACCCATAAGAAAACCTTTAAAACAAAAAAAATCAGTAACCCTAAAAACATTTTAAAAAATAAAACAATAAAAATCATAAGGCCCTAAGAAAAATACTAATAATAATGAAAATCCCTAAAAAATAAAATCCATAAAAATCCTAGAAGACCTAAAACTCCATTAAAATCATAAAACCCCCAAAAACCATAAGAAAACCTAAAAACCCTAAAAACACTTAAAACCCCTAAAAGGAAAAAAAAATCTACAAACCCTAGAAAACCATAATGACCCAAGAAAAACCTAAAACCCATAAAACACCTAAAAATAATAAAAACACCTTAAACCTCTTAAAAAGTTAAAACCTTACTAATAAATCTAGTAAAACCTCTAAACCCTTAAAAATTATAAAAAAATATAAACACCATAAACACCCTAAAAATCAAAAAAAACCTAAGAACCCAAAAAACCATAAAAACCCTAAAAACACTAAAACCCCTCAAATCTATAAAATTCATAAAAACCATAAAAATCCTAAAAATCTTAAAATCCCTAAAATAAAAAAACCATAAAACCCCTAAAAATACATAATAAAACCTCAAAAACCTTAAAAAACTTATTTCCCCTAAAAAAAATAAAAACCCTAAAACCCTAAAACAACAATAAAACCCTCAAAATCTCTAAAAACCTTATTACCCATAAAAAACCAAAACCCCCTAAATGTCCCAAATAATGTAAAAAACCATAAAAACCCTGAAAACCCCTATGAAAATTTGTAAAAACCAAATAACACTTAAAACCTGTAAAAAAACTGAAAACCATATATCCCCTCAAACCCCCAAACCCTAAAATCCTTAAAAACCCCTAAAACCATCTAAAAACCATAAACCCCATTAAAACCTTACAATACCCTAAAAATTCATAAAAATCCTAAAATCCAATAAATACTCTAAAACCCCATAATAGTCCTAAAAATGTTGGGAAAAATATAAAAACTTCAAAAACTTAAATAATTTTAAAACACGAAAAAACATAAAAACCCTAATAATCCCTAACAACCATCAAAATCACATGAATCCTTAAAAATCACAGTAAATTGAAAAAAATCTCTAAATTTACCTTAACACATAAAAAATCTTAAATATCCTGAGGATCCTTGATAAAACCTTAAAAACATAAATACACTTAATACATCTAAAATTCTTAAAAATTATAAAAACCAAAAAAACACTAAAAATCCTTAAAAACGCTCAAAATCCCTAAAAACGATAAAAACCAACAAAATCCTAATAAACCCCTAAAAATCAATAAAATTTTGAAAATAAGTAAACCCCTAAAAAAACCTAGGAAAACCTTAAAAACCTAGAAACACATAAAACCAATAAAAACCCATAGAAAACCAAAAATCCCAAAAATTCATTAAAGACAAAAAAAATCCATAAGAAAACTAAAAACCAATATAAATTTTAAAACCCTTAAAACCAATTTTTTTTAAAAAACACTAAAAAACTTAAATACCATAAAAACATATAAAGTCTGAAAAACTGAAAAACCAAAAATCCTTGAAACCTGTCAAACCATAACAACCCAAAAATCCAAAAAAATCCTAAAAAATCTCTAAATTTCCCTGAAAATAGTTATAATCATACAACCACTGAAAACCCAAATGAAAACAATTATATCCCAAAACACTGAAAATCCCAAAAAACCTAAAACCACTAAAAATTCTAAAAAACCCAAAAACCCAAAACACCTAAAGACCTCAAAATCTCGAAAAACCTTAAAAATAATAAAAAATGTTAAAAATTCCGAAACAACTCCGTTAAAATGTAAAAATCTCTCTAAAAACCCAGAAAAAACAAAAAAAAAACCTAAAATCCAAAAAATACTTAAACCCCCTAAAAATTGAAAAATGAAAAAAACTACAAAAACCATGAAAATACCATAAATACCCTAAAAAACCTAAAACTCATAAAAACATAAAACCCCTTGAAAACCGTAAAAATTTATAATAACACAATAATATCCCTAAAACACTAAAAAATATAGAAAAACCTTAAACCCTTAAAAAAATTAAAAATTCCAATAAACCTTTAAACCCCAAAAAACTCAAAAAAATCACCTACAATCCCTGAAAGCATTTAAACCAAAAAATTCCAAAAATCCTTAAAAATCCTAAATAACAAAAAAAAATCCAAACAATCCATAAAAACATTAAAAACCCAAAAAACTAGAAAAACCGTAAGAAAATTAGTCAATCCTAAAACAAATTAAACACCATAAAAGTGATAAATCCCTAAAAACATAGAAACTCTAAAAATAATTACAATCACTAAAACCCAAAAATATCCAAAAAATGAAAAAAATTTATAAAACACTTAAAACCCCTACAAAAATTAAATAAATAAAAACCCTAAAACCCATAAAAAACCATAAATCCCTAAAAATCGATATACACCATAAAAAAACTAAAAAACCTAAAAAATATGTAAAAATCCTTAAAATGTAAAAAAATAAAAAACCGTAATAACCCAAAGAAATATTTAAAAATGAAAAGACCTTAAAACCCATAAAAACCCTAAAAAAATAATAAATCCAAAACACAACAAAACCCAAAAAAACCCACTGAAAACTCTACAAACCTTTGAACCCTTAAAAATGTTAAAAAATAATAAAACTCCTTAAAAAACCCAAAATACCTTTAAAACCCTAAAGAACCTCAAATTATTTAGAACCCATAAAAAAGAATAAAAATCCTTAAAAATATCTAAAATAAATAAAATATTAAATCTATAAAACAACTTGAGAAACAACAAGAAAACCATAAAAACCTGAAAACAATTAAAACCAAAAAAAAAATGCTAAAAACCCTAAAAATGAATCAAAAGATTAAAAATCTCGAAAAACCCTAAAAATGTTTAATTCCCAAATAACCCATAAAAATTCTAAAAAATACCTAAGAATACATAAAAATTTAAATTATAAAAAAAATCATGAAAACCCTAAGAAATCATTAAGAAACTAAAAAACCTAAAAATCCATAAATACCTAAAAAACGTTGAAATACTAAAACCCATAAAAACAGACAAAAAATAATAAAAAACCATAAAACACTAAAACCACTAAAAATTAAAGAAACCCTTTAAGCCCCAAACAATTTTAAATAACTCTATAAAATCATAAAACCCAAAAAAATCCAAATAAAACACTAAAAACATAAAAAACCCATAAAACCTTAAAACCCCAAAAAACAATAAAAACCCAGAAAAATCTCAAAGAACCCCTAAAACCATTAACATTATAAAATACCCCAAAAATCCCTAAAAACATAAAAACGAAAAAAACCCCAAAAATCCTTTTGTAAACCTTAAAAACAACCAATACATAAGACCCCTAAAAACCTAAAAAAACTAAAATCCACAAAAAAACATAAACCCCTAAAAACGCTAAATATCATTAAATACCCTAAAAATACATAAAAATCCTAAAACATCCCTCAGAATACCTAAAAATTTAAAAAACCCTAGAACCTCGGAATATCCATAAGAAAAAATCCTAAAAAATGCAAAAAACCATTAACCCCTTAAAACCCCCTAAAACACTAAATACCTTAAAAACCCTTAAAAAAATAAAAACCCTAAAAACATAAGAACCCTAAATCCCACTAAAACTCTAAAAACCCTTTAAACCCCTAACAACGTTAAAAAACACCAAAACCAATTAAAACACAAAAATAATACCCTAAAAACCAAAAATCCCCAAAAAACCCAAAAAAACCTAAAATCACTCAAAATCCCTAAAACCACAAAAACCATTAAAATCCTAAAAAAATCCGTAAAAGTCCATAAAACCTAAAAACCCTAAAAACCAAAAAAAACCCTAAGAAAACCTTAAAATCCTAAAAACAATTAAAAAACCTAAATAGCCTAAAACTGTAAAACCCTTAGAAACATAAAACCCTATATATAAAAAATTAATAAAAAGAAATAAAATTCTAAAAAAATTCATAAAAAATTCAAAAATGTAAAAAACCCTAAAATATTAAAAACCGAAAAGAGAAACATGAAACATAAAAAAAATAAAACCCCTAAAATCCTAAAAAATCATGAATATACTAAAAACCCAAAAGAACTAAAAATCACAAAGAATCCAAAAACTTAAAAGAATCCTAAAAGACCACTAAAAAATCTAAATCCCATTTAAACTGCTAAAAAAATTTGTTTTAAAAAAACATAAAACATTAAATAACTAAAGAAAATCCTAAAAACCCAAAAAAACATTAAAACCTTTAAAACCCTTAAATCACAAAAAAGCTTTAAAATTTATAAAAACTAAAATTCATAAAAAAATTCAAAATCCTTAATAATCCCAAAAAATTAAAAAATAATAAAATCCCACAAAAATCATATGAAAACAATAAAAATATAAAGACACATTGAACCCCAAAAAACATGAAAATGATAAAAAAACCCTAAAATTTCTAATAAAACTCAAAATCCCTAAAAACACAAAAAAATCATACATTTTCTAAAAAAATCCATAAATATCACTAAAAAGGTAAACAATGTTATAAACTAAAAAAGGCCACTAAAAATCCATATACATAAGAATATAAAAAAAATTAAAACACCAAATATACAAAATATGATAAAAACTAAAAAAACCCTAGAAGACCCTAAAAACTCTAAAACCCCAAAAAACTATAAAAATCCCAAAACCCTTTAAAAAACATAAAAAAAACAATAACACCACTAAATATTTTTAAACCCATTACACCCCATAAAACAATAAAAACATCAAAAAAAAACATTTAAAACTTATTAATTCAGAAAAACCCCTAAAACCTAAAAAACCATAAAAACCATTATATACCTAAAAAACCCACAAGAAACTAAAAATTCCAAAAAACCCCTAAAACCCATAATATCCTACGAAATCCTTAAAAATACATAAAATTTATAAGAACATAAAAACCACCAAACCCCTAAGAAATCCTTTAAAACTTTAAAAACACCGAAAAGCCAAAAAATCAAAAACCCTAAAACTTGGAAAACCCTAAAAATGCAAAAACGCAAAAAATATCTAAAAACCCAAAAACCAATAAAAATCATAAAAATTCCTAAAATGTAAAAACCCTAAAACCTTAAAAAATAAAATGAAAAAAATTAAAAACATAAAAACACATAAAACCCATAAAAACCTAAAAGAAAATAAAAACCCTAAAATCCCAAAAAAAACCTCAAAACACTAAAAACCATAAATCCCTAAAAATATTTAAAAACCTGAAAACAAATAAAAACCCTAAATACCACTAGAAAATCTAAAAATAGTTAAAAGCCTTAATTTTTTTTAAAAACTCTAGAAAACATTTAAACCCTTAAAAATAAAAAAATATAAAATCCAAAAAAAAAACAAAAAATCTAATAAAACCATAAATACCCTAAATTCCCTAAAACCCCTCAAAATCCATCAAACCCCTAAAAATGATTAAAATCCTAAAAAATCCCAAAAAAAATCCCCAAAAACCACTAAAACCCTGAAAAACCTAAGAAAACCATAAAACCCCAAAACACATAAAATACCCAAAAAATCTAAAAAATTCTAAAACCCCTTAAAACCGTGAAAAAAACAAAAAAAACCAAATAATTCTCGAACTCCATGACAACTTAAAGCCCATAAATTCTTAAAAAGTATGTTAAAACTAGTAAAATTGTAGAAAGACTTAGAAAACCCTAAGAGAACGTTAAAAACCTAAAAACACTTAAAACCCCTAAAAACCTAAAAAATTATAAAAACCCTAAAAGATGTTAAGACACCAAAAAAACTAAAAACCATAAAAAAAACCCCTAAAAACCTTTAAAAACCCTAAATCTCCTTAAAAACTCTTGAAAACACTAAAAACAAAAAAACTATATAAACCTTTAAAATGATAAAAATCACTAAAAAACCATAAAACAACTAAAATTTATAAAAAACCTCAAAATTCTTAAAAACCCAAAACATCCATAAAAAACCTAAGAATCCCTAAAAATACCTAAAAGCATAAAAACCCCTAAAACCCTAAAAAATTATGAAAACCCCTAAAAACCTAAAAAAACATTATACCCTTAATAAAATAAAAGCACGAAAACCCTAAAAACCCTCAAACCACTAAAAACATTAAAACCCTCGCAAAATCTCTAAAATATATAAAAATATTTATGAATCCCTAAAATCCCTACAAATATAAAAATCTTTTAAATCCCTGAAAACACCTAGGAAAATGTTAAAAACCAAAAAACATAATAACAAAAAACCCCAAAATGATATAAACCTAAAT
This sequence comes from Viscum album, assembly GCA_963277665.1. Taxonomy (NCBI): domain Eukaryota; kingdom Viridiplantae; phylum Streptophyta; class Magnoliopsida; order Santalales; family Viscaceae; genus Viscum; species Viscum album. The sequence goes on from OY728127.1 coordinate 1,962,240,484, forward strand.
AAACCATAAAACACGATAAAACCATAAAATCCGTATGTCCATATAAACTCAAATTAACATTAAAAGTACATAAAATCGAATGAAAACCCAAAAAACAACTAAAAACATGAAAACCACATTAAACTGTTGAAATAATTAAAAAATCTAAAAACCCTTAAAATCCTATAAAAATAAAAAAAACCCTAAAATCCAAAAAATCTGAAAACGCCCTAAAATTAATAAAAACCCATTAAATTCCCTAAAATCCAAAAACCCCATAAAAATCCTAAAAATATATAAAATTCCATAAAAATTTGAAAAACTAAAACAATACTGAGAACCCTTAAGGAAACCTTAAAAACCTAAAAACTATTAAAACTCGTAAAAACCTAAAAAACATTAAAAACCCAAAACACCCACAACCCCTAAAAACCTTTAAAATCTCTAAAAACCCAAAAATAAAAAAAAACCTCAAAATCCCTAAAAATACCTAATAACAAAAAAACCTAAAAACCTAAAAAACCACCAGGAAACCATAAAAACCAAAAATCCCAAAAAATCCCTAAAAATCATAAATTACATTAAAACCCCTAAAAACCCAAAAAACATTTAAACCAATTAAATCCCATAAAAATCATAAAACCACTAAAAACCATAATATCTCAAAAGACCATGAAAATCCAAAACCCACTAAAAACTCCAAAAACCCATTAATACCTTAAATACATTAAAATACCCTTAAAACCCTTAAGGCCCTAAAAAATTATAAAAATCTAAAACTCTCAAAAACCAAAAAAATCCTAAAAATATAAAAAACCCCTAAACACCATGAAAACCCTAAAAACCCTAAAAATCATACAAGCCATAAAAACCCATAAAACAGAAAAAAACCTTGAAGTTCATTAAAAATCCAAATAAATGTTAAAAATTATAAAAACCCTAAAAACCAAAAAGAAAAACATAAATAATAAAAACATTTTAACTCCTAAAAAATGACAAAACCCCAAAAAAATTAAAACACTAAAAACATCTAAAACCCATTAGAATCCATAAAAACCATAGAAATCATATTAAATTATCTAAAAACCCCTAAAACATAAAAACCCCTAAAAACCCTAAAAACACTAAAAACACACAAAAATCTAAAAACACATAAAACTCCTAAATAACCTAAAATATCCAAACCCCATAAAAAACTATAAAGAGCCTAAAAATACCTAAAAATAAAAAATACCCCAAACACCCCCAAAAACCCTATAATGACTCTAAAACCCCCTAAAATAGAAAAAAACCCCAAACACCCCAAAAAAAACCACAAAATTTTAAAAACCCCATCATTAACCAAAACCCACTAAAAACTATAAAAATCATTTAAACCCCAAAATTATTGAAAACCCAAAAAAACTCCAAAAAGCATAAAACCCAAAAACAAATTATAAAACCATTAAAGTCCTCAAAATAGCTAAAATTGTTAAAAAATAATGATCTTATAAATTCCCTAAAAACACTAAAAATAGAAAGACCTTAAAAAACATGAAAACCCCTAAGAAAACCTGAAAAATCATAAAATAATTAAATCCACTAAAAACAAAAAACCCAAAAAATCCTACAAACCCTAAAACACTAAAAACCCTCAAAATCGCTAAAAACCATAAATTACTATAAAATACAAAAAGAAATCTCAAGAAATTCCTAAATTGTTAAAAAAACCCTCAAACCCTAAGATAACCCTACAAACATAAAAAACACCTTAAACATATAAAAACCGCAAAAATAATAAAACACCGCAAAGATAACGTAAAAAAAATAAAACCCCTAAAAACAATAAAAACCCATAAATACCATAAAAACCCTAAAAATCCTAAAAACCCATAAAACCCCGAAAACACTAAAAACCCTTTAGACCCCTAAAAAAGTTAAAAAACCCCTAAAACCCCTAAATACTCAATCAAAACCATAAAAACCAAACAAAAAATCTAAAATATTTAAAAACCCCACAAAATCCCTAAAAACACTAAAAACCCTCTAGAAATCCTAAAAAATCATTAAAAACCTAAAAATTTTAAAAACCCTTAAAACCTAGAGAGACCCTAATAATACATTAAAAAATCTAAAATCAATTGAAATCCCTAAAATCTAAATAATTTCAAACAACCCTAAAAAACATAAAAATTCTAAAAAACACTAAAACCCATCAATATCCATAAAACACCTAAATCCATAAAAATCCTAAAAAACCCCTAAAAACCCAAAAATCCCTAAAAAACCCTTAAGAAAAACATTAAAACCTTAATTTCATAAAACCCCTAAAACCTATAAAACACTAAAAACCATTAAAACCCTCCAGAGAACCTAAAAACCCGAATCCCCCTAAAACCCATAAAAACTCCTAAAACCCTCAATGCGCACAAAACCCTAAAAACCAATAAAAACTCTATAAACTCTACAAACCCCTAAAATATTTAAAAGATAATAAAAACCTTAAAATCCCTAAAAAACTCAAAAAAAAACCGAAAATCCCTAAATACTATAAAAATCATAAAAGCAAAAAACCAATAAAAATCCATAAACACATAAAAATATAAAAGCAATGAAAAACCCAAAGAAAAAATTAAAATCCTAAAAACACATTAAACGCCTAAAAACCCAAAAAAACACAAAATTCCCAAAAACCTATAAACATTTAAAAACCTGAAAATCCCAAAACATCCAAAAAACCATAAAAATCCTAAAAATATCTTAAAATTATTAGAAACATATAAAACCCTAAAAATCATCAATACTCTTAGAAATCCCTAAAACTCTCTACAAACATAAAAAAACCCAAAAGACGCTTCAAACCCATACGTAATCCTTTAAAAACAAAAAAATACTTAAAACCCCTAAAACCTCAAAATATAATAAAAAAACCTAAAACCCTAAAAACCTTAAAAAAACCCAAACACCAAAAAATTCCTAAAAGCAATAAAACCCATAAAAATTCCAAAAAATACGTAAAAATCCATAAAAACATAAAAAATTCTAAAAACATTAGAAAAAATAAAAAACCTAAAAACATAATAAAACCCAAAAAACCCTAAATAATACTAAAAATGAAAAAAACTATAAAAGACCATAAAATCCTTAAAACCCCGAAAAACCATTAAACACCCAAAACATTAAAAACCATAAAAACCAATAAAAAACCTAAAACCCAAAGAAAATTCAAAAAACCCTAAAAACCCTAATAAAGATAAATAACTGAAAAAATATAATACCCTCTAAAAACTAAAAAACAACCATAAAAAGAAATAAAATAAAAAAACCCAAAAAACCCACACAATTCCTAAAACTCCTAAGAATCCATAAATCCATAAATCCCAAAAAAATCTATAAAAACATAATAAATCTTAAATCTCGAGAAAACCATAAGAAAACCTTAAAAAAATAAAAATTAAACCCATAACAAACATAAACATTGCAAAAAACCCTAAAAACCCTAAAAACCCTAAAAACCACTAATATCCTAAAAATTACCCAAAAATCCCAAAAATTGTAAATACCTATAAAAAACATGAAACCCCCTATGATGACCTTAAACACCTAAAAATACATAGAACCCATAAAAACCTAAAAACTTTTAAACCCCACAAAAATCGTTAAAATACCCTGAAAATCAATAAACTGCCAAATACCCCAAGAAACCATCAAAAACCAATGGAAAAAATCTAAAACCCATTCAAACCCCGATAATTTTAAAAAAACTATAAAAGACCTTTAATACCCTAAAAAAACTCAAAAAACCATTAAAAACCCAAAGAACCCTCAAAACCTAAAAACCTTAAAACCGTAATAAAATCCCAAAACCCCGAAAAATTTGTAAAATCCTAAAAAACCCAAATAAGTCACTTAAAATATCAAAAAATTAAAAAACCCCAGAAATCATGAAAACCCTAATAAATCCATTAAATCATAAAAACAATCTAAACCCATAAACACATTAAAAACAATAAAAACCCAAAAGACCCAAAAAATTTCTCAAAACTCCTCTAAACCATAAATACCCATAAAAACCCTAAAAATACCAAAACCCATAAAAACCTTATAAACCACTAAAAACTCGTTAAAACCCTATAACCACTAAAAAAAAATATAAAAACATAAAACCCCCAAATACTCAAAAAAAAAACTTGAAAACCCAAGAACACATAAAACCCATAATAACCCTCAAAAACCCTCCAAATCCCAAAAAAAACCCAAAAAATGAATAAATAACACAAAAAATTCATAAATATCCATAAAAATTTAAAAAACCCAAATATCCCTGAAAACAATAAGAAGACGTTAAAAACCAAAAAAATATTATAACCCCTAAAAATTTCAAAAAACCTCGACAAAACCTAAAAATCCTAAAAATCCTAAAGACCTTTTAGAATCCTAAAAACCATAAAAACCACAAAAAACACAAAAAGGCAAAAAACATGTTAAATACAAAAAAATTTATAAAATATAAAAACCATTAAAACCCATAAAAATGAAAAAACCTAAAAAACCCAAAAAACCATAAAAACCCAAAAATCCCTAAAAACCCTCAAAAACCTAATAACCATAAAAGTACATAAAAATCATAAAAATATAAAATTCCCTAAAAACCATAAAACCCTAGGAAACCATAAATATCTAAAAACACATAATAACATTTAAAACCTAATAAACACTAAAAACCCAAAAAAAATACTAAAAAACTCTAAAACCCTAAAACCCTAAAACCGCTAAAAACTCTAGAAAAATATTAAACCCCATAAAATTAGAAAAAACATTAAAAAAATACTTAAAACCTGAAAAAACTCAACCCCCCCCCCTAAAAAACCAAAAAACCAAAAAACCAAAAAAAAACCCATAATACCATAAAAACCTCAAGATACATAAAAACCCTAAAGTAATCATAAAAATCCTCAAAATGCCTAAAGATCACTAAAAATGTAAAAAACACTAAGAAACCTAAAAAACCCCTAATGAACCCTTAAAAACCAAAAAACACTTAAATCCCCTAAAAACATAAGAAACACAAAATCCCAAAAACCCTTGAAAAGACCATAAAGTCCCTAAAACCAAAAATACCATATAATCTTTTAAAAACCCTAAAACCCAATAAACACCCTAGAAACATCTAAAAAAATAAAACCCCTTTAAACCATTGAAAATTTAAAAATAAAATTTTAAAAACCCTTAAAACTGGTAAAAATTTAGAAAAACCCTAACAAAAAAAACAATAAAAACCATAAAACCCTAAAGTCCCTCTAAATTGCAAAAAACCCTAAATAACTATAAAATTCAAAAAAAAAAGCCTTAAAACAAATATAAAACTTAAAACCTTGAAATCCCATAATATATTATTAAAAACCAAAAAAAAATTAATCCCCTAAAAAATCACATATTCAAAAAAAACCCTAAAATCACATAAAACTGTAAAAAATCATAAAAACCATATAACCTCAAAAAGTCGTAAAAACACCTAAAACACCTAAAACCCACTGAAAAATCAAGAAAAAAATTACACCCCGAAATTTTTTCAAAAATATAAAAACCCATTAAAACCCTAAAATCCCTAAAAACCCTCAAAATCCCTAAAAACCATTAAATCCAAAAATACCCTAAAAAATATTAAAATAAAAAAAAACATAGAAACTATGAAAATACCTAATAAAAACATAAAAACCAAAATAAACATAACAACCCTAAAAAAACCAAAAAATGAAAAAAAACATTTATAACCCTAATAACTATAAAACCCCATAAAAATATTAAAATCTCTTAAAACACATAAAAACCCTAAAAACACAAGAAAATCTAAAAGAATTAAACCACTATTTTTTAATGACTAAAAAATTTAAAACCCCTAAAAAATAAAAAACCCTAATAACCAAAAAACCATAAAAACCATAAAACTACAAAAACCCATAAAACCATCAAAATCCCTAAAACCCTAAAAACCACTAAAATTCAAAAAATCTATAAAAGCCACAAAAAATGTAATAACCTTTAAAAACCCTAAAAACCATTATAAAACCTTAAAAACCAAAAACACTTAAAACCTATAAAAACATAATAGATTGTTGAAAACCTTAAAACCCTTAAAAGATCAAATGGACCCTAAAAAACCTAAAAAAAATAAAAACCCTAAAACCCATAAAAACAATAAACTAATAAAATTCCTAAAAATCACTAAAACTTTAAAACCCATTTAAACACCTCAAAATATTAAAAAAAAATTATTAAACATTAAATTCCCAAAAAAACTCCAAAAAAACCCAAAAACCAAAAAATAAATGTGAAACCCCCAAAAATCCTAAAAAACAAAAAAACTCTCAGAATGTAGAAAAACCCTAATAACCATAAGCATCATAAATTCCCTAAAAATCTCAAAAAAAATAAAAAACCCAAAAAAACTCAACCGAAGACTAAGAATATCATAAAAACCTAAAAACACTTTAAACCACTTAAAAACCTAAAAAAATTATAAAACCCAGAAAAGACCACAAAAACCTAAAAACCCTTAAAAATTATAAAACCCTTAAAGAATGAAAATCCAAAAAAACCTATAATACAAATAAAAACCCACAAAAAATCCTAAAAACCCTTTACACCCATAACATTGTAAAAAATCTGTAAAAACCCATCAAAACGGTCTAAATATAAAAAGTCTATGATTAAAATATCATAAAAAACCAAAAATGACGAAAAAAACCCCCAAACCCCATCAAAATCTCTAAAAACTTTACAACTCAAAATAAATCCTAAAATATCCATAAAGATCCTAAAAAGTGAAAAAAAATTAAAACCCATAAGAAAACCATAAAACATAAAAAATAGTTAAATACCTAAAAAAATAATAAACATTATGAACCAAACAAACCCCTAAAAACCCAAAAACACAAAAATCAACATAAACCCCGAAGAGCATAAAAACTATATACCCCATTAAAAACCTAAAAAAACTAAAATCACTAAAAACCCTTCAATCCCCTAATTTTTTTAAAAACTCTAAAAAACATAAAAATAAAAAAGACTCAAAAAACCCCAATAAACAAAAAATTAAAACCATAAAAGCCAAAAAACAAAAAAGAAATCCCAAAAAACTCTAAAACCAATTCAAACAATAAAAATCCTAAAAATCCTTAAAAAAAATGTAAAAAACCCTTGAAATCCAAAAATCCCTAATAACACCTCCAAAACCTAAAAATAATTAAAACCCCTAATAAATCTAAAAAATAATAAACCCATAAAAACCCCAAACCCCCTAAAACCCCAATAAAAGGCTTAAAACCATTGAAAACAGTAAAATCTCATTAAAGACTCTAAAAACCCTTAAAACCCCTAAACACATAAAAAACACTAAAAACAATAAAAACCATAAAAAACAACTCATACTTTAAAAGACATAAAAACCTAAAAACACCAAAAAACCCATAAATAAGCCAAAAAATGATTAAAAAAACACAATAAATACCTAAAAAATTAGAACACTCTAAAACCCTAAAAACACTAAGAAAACCTTAATAACAAAAAACAATTAGAACCCTTAAAACTATTAAATTCCTTAAAACCCTTAAAACACTAAAACCCCCAAAACCCCTAGAAGACCCTAAAACCTAAATAACCCAAAAAACCAAAAAACACTAAAACCATAAAAACATAATATCCCATAAAACCCCTAAAAACTCTAATAAATTGAAGAACCATTTGAGCCCTTAAGAATTTTAAAAATATATAAAAAACATTAAAACCAATAAAAATATAAAAAACCCTAACCCCCCCCCCCAAGAAACCATAAAACCCCTAAAAACACAAAAAACCACTAAAACCCTCAAAATCCCTAAGAATCTTAAAAACCATTGAAATCCTTAGAAATCCCTAAAAATATATAAAATCAAAAGACCCCCTAAAATGTTTTAAAACCCTAAGAAAACATTAAATCCCTAAAAATACTTACAACCCATAAAAAACCTAAAAATGCTAAAAACAAAAATCCCAGAAACCATAAAACCCCTAAAACATTTAAAACCCCTAAAAACTCATAAAACCCTAAATACCACTAAAAACTCAAAAAACGCCCTTTAAACCCTAAGAAACGTGAAAAAGAACTACAAAAAATTTTAACACAAAAACAATAAAAACACAATAAAACCATAAAAATACTAAAAACCCATAAAAGCGTCAAAATCCTTAAAATCCTATCAAAAATAAAAATCATAAAAAAATACGTAAAAAGATAAATAACTCTAAAAACCCTGTAAAACCCTATGAAAATATTATAAACCTAAAAACACATAAACCCCCTAAAAAACAAAAAAACACTAAAACCCTAAGAAACACAAAAGACCATAAAACCCCTAAACCCCCATAAAAATAAAATAACACCATAAAAGAAGAAAAAACCCAAAATCCCATAAAACATTAAAAACCACTGAAAACACTAAAAACCTATTTAACCAATATATTTTTTAGAAAACTATAAAAAATAATAAGAAAACTAAAAAATTACAAAATACCCTAAATCCCTAAAAATAAAAAAAAACCTAAAACCCCTAAAACCTTCAAAAAACTTAAAAACTATAAATACCACAAAATCCAAAAAATCCTAAAATCCATAAAAATGTAAAAAAACCATAAATATAATGAAAACCTGGCAGAAAAACCAAAAATTTAAAAAACACGTCAAACAACTAAAAAATACAAAAAATATCAAAACCCCTAAAATTTATAAAAAACCTAAAAACTGAAAAAACCACTATAAACCTTAAAACCCCAAAAGACCCATAGCAACCCAAAAAACCCAAAAAAAAACTCAAATAATCATTTTTACTATTAATGACATTCAAAAAATATAAAAAATATTATAAACCTAAAATATTAAAAAAACCTAAAAAACATAAAACTGTAAAACAAATCCATAGAATCCCTCAAAATCCTTAAAACCCCTAAAAATCCCTAAAAATTCATATACACAGCAAAAAAACCAAATTCCATAAAACCCCTGAAAACACTAAAAATTATAAAAACCCTTTAAAGCCCCATTTTTTAAAAAATCTAAAAACCCATAAACCCCCTAAAAACTAAAAAAACATAAGACCCAATAAATATCCTTAAAACCCTAAAAAACTCTAAAAAACCAAAAAACCCTCAAATTTCCAAAAAATCCTTAAAAACATAAAAATTATAAAAAGGTACTAAAATTCCATAAAAACATAAAAAATCATAAAAATACCTAAAAATACCTAAATCCTAAAACTCATAAAAACACTTAAAACACATTAAAAATGAGAAAAAACCTAAAAACCCACAAAAAATATAAAAAACCAAAAAACACCTAAAAACCTAAAAAATATCTAAAATACCTTAATTCTGCAAAAATCAAAAAAAAACATTAAAACCCTCCAAAATCACATTAAAATCATAAAAACAACAAAAACAGTCAAAATCAATAAGAACCCTGAGACACATAAAAATTCTAAAAATCCCAAAAAACATCTAAAAGCATAAAAAACCTAAAAAACCAAAAAAAACAACGAAATACTCAAAAACATAAATACCCTTAAAACCAATAAAAACATAAAAACCCAAAAAACCCCAAAACCATTAAAACCTTGAACCTCTAAAAACCTTTAAAATTATAAAAACATAAAAACAAAAAAAATATAAAACTTAAAATCGCTTTAATCCCCTAAATCATAAAAAAACTTTGAAACCCAAAACCCCCTAAAAATCAAAAATATCAAAATCCCAAAAACCCAAAAAACCCTCAAAATCCATAAAAAACAATAAAAGAAAAATAAAATATAAAAAAACCATAAAAATCTGTAAAACATAAAAACCCTAAAAACATTGAAAACTACTAAGAAAACCATATAATCATAAAAACGCTTAAAACCCCTAAAAACCTAAAATAATAAATAGATTAAAAAACCATACAATACCAAAAATTTATAAATCCCCTAAAAACCTTAAAAACCATAAAACCCCATACAATACATAAAGCCACTAAATACTCTAGAACGCATTAAACCACAAAAAATGTTAAAAACTATAACAAAAATTGTAAACTTGACACACTCAAAAAAACTAAATCCCCAAAAATCCATAAAACCCTAAATCCCTAAAATCCAAAAAATACCTAAAAGCCCTAAAAATAAAAAAAATTACAAAAAAGTATAAAAAATCATTAAAAAACCATAAGAACATAAATATCCCTAATAACACTAAAAAATTTAACGACCCCCTAAAACATAAAAACATATAAAACCCATAAAAACCTAATAAGGTAATGAACCATAAAACCTATCGAAACCCCAAAACGCCTAAAAACCAAAAAAACCCCTAAGTACCTGAAAACCCCTATAAAACCATAAAACCTACTAAAAACACTAAAATCCCTTTAAATCCCTACAATAATTAAAAACTAAAAAAACCTTAAACCTTAAAAAACCGAAAAACCCCTAAAAACCCAAAAAAACAAATAAATCTTAAAAACCCTAAAACCCACTAAAATCCTAAAAATACCTAATAAACCTTAAAACCATAAAACAATCAATATTCCATAAACAATCATAATGATGTGAAACCTCATCAAAACCTTGAAAACCCATATGAAAACCATAAAATCCTAAAAACACATAAAACCCCTAAAAACTAAAAAATGTAAAAAATCCTTAAAATACTAAAAAGAATACAAACCGGAAAAAAATAAACCACTAAAACTATAAAAATCCCAATATAAATAAAAAACTCTAAAAACACATTAGGCCACTAAAAATGTAAAAAACTATAAAAAAACATAAAACCCCAAATAAAATAAAAATAATACTAAAAACTAAAAAAACCATAAACAATCTAGAAAATAATAAGAATAAAATAAATCACTAAAAATCCTAAAAATCATAAAAAACCCTAAAACCCCAAAAACCCCATAAGAGAATCGTAAAATCCTAAAAACACATAAAACTCTTAAATTCCAAAAAAAGATAAATGTATAAAAACCCTAAAATCCCCAAACACCTATAAATACCTAAATAATATATAACCCATAAAATCCTAAAAAATCCAAAAAATCCATAAAACGTAAAAACCAAAAACTATCAAACACCCAAAGAAAGCCCTTAAAAACCTAAAAAAAATTAAACACCCTAAAAACATAAAAATTCTAAAAACCCCTAAAACCCCTAAAACCACCTTAAATCCATAACATACCCTTAAACCCTATAAAATCCTAAAAACAACTAAAAACGTTAAAAACAATTTAATAATGTAAAAATAATAAAAAAACCCAAAAAAAAAATAAATAGGATAAAAAAAATCAAAAAACCCTAAATGCCCAAAATACCATAATAACCCAAAAAACACCTCAAAATCCATAAAACCCAAGAAAACACTAAAAATACTATAAATTTACTAAAAAACATAAAATCCCCTAAAAACCATGATAAAACATAAGAAAAATATAAAAACCAAAACACACTTAAAAACCCTAAATAACGCAAAAACCACTGATGAACCATATATCCCTCGAAATTTATAAAAACAAGGAAAAACCATAAAAATATTTAAAAATATTTAAAATACCTATGAATGTAAAAACACTATAAGACATAGAAGACCCTAATAAAACCTTAAAAAACTAAAAACATTTAAATTTATTTAAAAATAAAAAATATCTAACACCCCTAAAAAATTCTAAAAGACCATAAAAACAAAAATAAACACCCAAATATGTTAAAAACTCTAAAAAAAATTAAAAAGGATAAAAAACTAAAAAACCATAAAAACTAAAAAACAATACAATACCAAAAAATGAAAAAACCATAAAAATCCTAAAAATCTATATAAACACATAAATCCCATTAAAATCCTAAAAAATAAAAAAAATGTCAAAAACATAGAAATCTCTAAAAAATTATGAAAACCATTAAAACCAAAAAAAAATTAAAACCTTTAAAAATCATAAAAACATTATGAACCCCAAAAACCCTAATACACTAAAAAACCCTAACACCCTTAAAATAATAAAAGCACTAAAACCGTAAAAATCCCAAAACCATAAAAAACCAAAAACCAACAGAAAAATTTAAAAATCCTTAAAACCTCTAAAAACATTAAAAAAATATAAAAACCAAGGAAGCACTAAAAATCAAAAAACCACTAAAAACTATAAAAACCCGACAAAACTAATACCCCTCAAAATCCATAAAAACCATTAAACTCTATGAAATTCCTTTAAAAACCTAAAATTCACTAAAAATGTCAAAAAACCCTAAAACCCTCAAAAACCAAAATAAAACATGAAAATCCTAAGAACACATAAGAATTATATAAAACCTAGAAAACTCTAAATCCAAAAAATCCTAAAATCCACGAAATGCATAAAAACCATTAAAATAAATTAATCACAAAAACCCATAATAATCATAAAAATGCAATAAAATCCATAATAACTAAAAAACACTAAAATCCCTAAAAAAACACTTTGAATATCTTGAAAACCTAAAATGACTAAAAACTCTTAAAACCCTAAAAAACACTAAAAACTATAAAACACCAAAAAATACCATAAAACCATAAAAACCACAAAACTCATCAAATCCCATAAATCCATAAACCCTAAAATCCATAATAACCCTTTAAACCACTAAAAACTATAAATTAAATTTATAATCCTAAAAATGGAACAATAACTATAAAATTATTTAAAACACTCAAAAATAAAAAAAAATATAAAATCATAGAAACCCTCAAAATCAGTAAAAAACAGAAATCATAAAAATCCAAAAAAAAATCTGTATAAATCCCTAAAACCTAAAAACCCTAAAAACACTAAAAACCCAAAAGAAAATCATAAAAACCCATAAACAATTAAAAATCCTAAAAACCTAAAAGTTGATAAAAATCGTAAAACCCATAAAAATCCTAAAAACTGTAAAACATTAAAACACCCAAAAACCCTTACAAACCATAAAAATTATTAAAATCTCTTAAAAGCCTTTAAACCCAACAAAATGTTAAAAACTATAAAAACCCTAATAATCCTAAAAAACTCAAAAATCCTAAAAAACCAAAAAAACCCAATTAATCCACAAAACCATAATAGCCTAATTACCCTGAAATTCCCTGAAAACACTAAGAAACCATAAAAATTATGAAATCGAAAAATTCCTTAAAAATTAATAAAACTATAAAAACTAAGAAATACCTTAAAAAGCCTTAGAAACCTAAAAACACTTAATCCCATAAAGAACATAGAAAACACCAATAACCCTAAAAATTTCTAAAAACCCTAAAAACCATTATAACCTTCCAAATCCCTAAAACCCTAAAAACTTACAAAAATCTTTAAAAACTATAAAACTCCTAAAAATGTAAAAAAACATTACAACTTGAAAATGATAAGAAATCCATAAAAACCTAAAAGAACATAAAACCCCTAAAAACCTGAAATCACTAAAAACCATAGGAAACCTTAAAGGTCCATAATAATCCTTAAAACCCCTAAAATATATAAAAACTAATATAAAACATAAACCCATAAAAAATAATTTTTTTAATAAATAATAATAACATTAAAAACCCTTTAAATATATAAGCATGTTCAAAAAAAATGATAACCATAAAAACATCTAAAAACTCAAAAAAACCCTAAAACTGAAAAAAAAACCCTAAAACCCAAAAACCTTCAAAATCCCTAATACCCATAAAACCCCATAAAATTCCATAAAAATCCATAAAAATACCTAAAATCATAAAAACCTTAAAGAACCTTTAAAACCCAAATTAATTCCTTAACATCTATAAAACACATTAAAATCATAAAAAACTAAAAAAATAATAAAAACCCTAAAAAAAATAAAAACATAAAAATTCATAAAACCTGACAATGTCCCTACAAACCCTAACAACCATAAAAGTAAAAAAACCATTCATATCCCTCAAAATGAAAAAACCTTAAAACCCCATAAAAACATTATGAAAACCAAAAGAACCTAAAAACACTTAAACCCCTTAAAAACATTAAGCGGTAGCTCTCCCACTCTACTCGTGTCACTAGGGTTCCCTTATGATTCTCCCACTTCCCCATCCAGTGTGGTCTGGCCTCAGCGACCGTGGATTCACCTTGGATTGGCATCGATGGAGGTTGCCCACTTGTGCCTTGGTGCTTTTGATCCAGTGGTGGATTTGTTGTGATTTGCGACATTGAGATCTGGCTTCGGTTTTGGATTGCTAGTTGCTGGCTTCGGTTCTCAGAGAGGTGACTTAGACACTCCTAGATCCAGACTCCCCATCTGGTTTCTTCAGTTCTGTGTGGCATGAATCTATACTTCCAGATCGAATTTCCAAATCTAGGAATTTTTGTGCCTACGAATCTTGGTGTTGTGCTTGGTTTTATTGGTGTTCGACTTGGCTTTCCCCTATCCTTCGGTTCTCGTCACGACCTCCACACATTCGCTACTACCTATAGATTGATTTGAAAGATGTGGTGGGCCCCTTATGGTTTTCAGGAATTGGTCTTGGTGGTGGGTTCTTGGTGGATGACCTGGAGCCTCCAGCCATGGAATCCCAGCATGGCTTCTTCCTGGCATGGCGATGGTCCCAGTGTGCTTTGGTTTACTCGGGTTTGGCTATAGTGGCTTGGAGGAGGAAGGACATGCCCGCTATATCCTTTAGTTTCATGCATTTCTGATCAAATGCTATTGGTACTCTATTGGGATGGATATTTTCTGTGGTTGTTGCTGCTGGTTACTAGTCACTACTTACTGGATGATGATGTTGCTTAGTGGTGAATGCGGTGATGGTGTTTTTCTTGAGGCTGCTGGAGGATGGTGTTTGTGTCTTTGTGGTGGGGAATCTGGGTTGATGAAGTTTCTTTATATGGTTTGGTTTTTCTGGCTGCTGGTTACTGATGTCCTAGGATGTGATGTTGGTATCTTATAGGCTTTGTGTGTTTTCTTTCATTCTTTGGGATTCTTTTTGGGTCTTTTTGGGGCTGGGGTTGTAAAGGGACTTTTGGGTGTGGGTCGTTTGACCCCTCCCCTCCCTTGTCTGCTGTATCTTTCTTTCTACTAAATTTGGGGGGCAGGGGTTGGGAATAGCCTGACCCTTTCATCTTCATTGCCCCTAAAAACTTAAATACAACAAAACCCCTTAAATAACCTTAAAAAATTATCCCCTAAAAACCAAAAATACCACTAAAACAATTTAAAAACCCTGAACTCATAAAAATTAATAAAAACTCTAAAACCCTTTTAAACCCCTAAAAATGTTTAAAATATTAAAAAACTCAAAACAAAAGAAAAAAACCAAGAAAACCTCTAAATTCCCTCAAAATATTTAAAAACTCTAACACCCATTAAAATTCTAAAAAATAATTTAAGACTTAAAAACATAAAATATCCCTAAAAACGTTAGAAAACACAAAGAAAACCACAAATCTTAAAAACACATAATACCCATAATAGCCCTAAAACACCTAAAACGCCAATAAATTCCTAAAACCCTAATAAAAAAGTAATATACTAAAAAATTCAGAAAAATTACAAAAAATGTATGAGACCCTAAAACCCTGAAAAACCCTACGAAACCCTTAAAAATATTAAAAAACAATCCCATTAATACCAAAAAATGCTAAAATCCATATAAAATCCTAGAAACCAATAAAATCTCTAAAATCCCTGAGAATCCTTAAAATAAAAAAACTTCTAAAAACCTATAAACCCTTAGAAACCCACTAAATACTATAAAAACCCCTTCAAACCCATAAGAAAATTAAACACTCTAAAATCCTTAAAAACCCTAAAATACTCAAAATATAAATAAAACCCTTGAATAACCATAAAAAACCAAAAAACTCTCCCAAAAACCCAAAATCTATAAAAATATATAGAAACCATAAAAGAATGAAAATCCTAAGAAAGACATAAAATCCCTAAAAATGTAAAAAAATACTTAAAATTTAAATAAACCATAAGGAAAAATTAAAAACCGAAAAGCTCTTAAAACCCCTAAAACCTAAATATGATAAAAATACTAAACACCATAAAAACAATAAAACACCTAAAACATTAATATCATAAAAAAATAAGAGGACCCTAAATACACAATAAAAACACTAAAATATCTTTAATCCCTAGAAACATTAAAAAACTCTAAAAAACCATACACCCCAAAAAACTGAAACAAAAACTTAAAAATATAAAAACCCTAAAATACCCTAATATTCCTAAACCCTAAAAACCCTAAGAATCCCTAAAAACCCTAAAAATTGAAAAAATCATAAAAAAACTGAATAATTCCTAAAAACATAAAAACTTTTTTAAACCCAAATAAAACCATAAAAACATTAATACACTTAAAACCACTAAACAACTATGAAATGTTAAAAACCCAGAAACCCCTCTAAATCCTTAAAAACCGTAAAAACCATAAAAATCATAAAATGTCCTAAAAGTCCTTAAATAAGTAAAAAAACCCTAAAAAATAGTAAGTCACTATGAAAACCTTAAAAAAATTAAAAAAACTAAAAACCCCTTAAAAACATAAAAGCGCTAAAAACCAAAAAATACTAAAAATAAATTAGAAACTCTAAACCCCTAGACACAAGAAAACCCACTAGAAATATTAAATACTTATATCAAGCAATAAAATCCCTAAAAACCGAATAAATTCTATAAAACCCCTTTAAAACACCCAAAATGATGAAAAATAGAAAAACCCATAAAAACCCTTAAAAAATCAAAAACCCTTAACACCCTCAAAAAACCAAAAAAACCTTTAACCCCCCCCAAACCAACAAACCAAAAAACACATCAAAATCCCAAATACAAAAAACCCCATAAAATTATAAAAAATCCTAAAAAATCTATAAAAATGTAAGAAACCCTAAAAATCCAAAAAACTTCAAATAAAACCACAAAAACGTAAAACCACATAAAAACCCTAAAATGATAAGAAATGTTAAAATCCCTAAAAACACAAAAAACCAAAAAACCCATAAAATCCCCATAATATTTAAAAACCCCAAAATCACATAAAACCTCTAAAAACCATTAAAACTCTTAGAAACATTTGAACCTATAAAAATGTAAAATAACTCAAGAAAACCAAAAAAAACCCTAAAAATCTCAATAACCCCCAAAAAACCTGAAACATATACAAACCATAAACACCCTAAAACCCTTAAAAAACTCAAAAATCCTGAAAAAAACATAAATATAATAGAAAACAAATGCAATAGAAAAAATGTAAAAACCTTAAAACCCTAAGAAATATTTAAAATCTAAAAATACCTAAAACCTTTAAAAAACATAAAAAATAATCCAATCCCTAAAAACCCAAAAACCCCCCCTCAAAATTCCTAAAACCCCTAAAACACATAAAAATCCTAAAAATACCAAGGAAAACATAAAAATTATTAAAATTCTAAAAACCCTAGAAAACATTAAGAAAATGTTAAAAAAATAAAAGAACATAAAAATCCCAAAAACTCTAAAAACCCGAAAAACCCTAAAAAGACACACAAAAAACCTAAATCCCCTAAAAATAATAAAAAACCCTAAAATCATAAAACAACATAAATCCTCATAAAACCATTAAAAACTAACAATTATAAAAACCCTTTAAACCCGTAAAAATATTATAAAATCTAAAAAACCATAAAACCATTAAAAAATCAAAAACACCCCGAAAATCCAAAAATACCATAAGAACCCTAAAAACCACGAAAATGCCTCAAAATCCCTAAAAACCACGAAAATGCCTCAAAATCCCTAAAAACCTAAAACCCATAAAAATAAAACAAATCCCTAAAATCACAAAAAACTGTAAAACCAAACATCTACAAAAACCATAAACCCAAAAACACTTAAAACCCTAAAACCCCTAAAAAATGGTATAACCCCCAAAGCACAAAAAGCCATAGAAAACCGTAAAAAAATTAAATCTCTAAAACCCCTCTATGCATAGAAACCCACAAATCCCCATTAATCCCTAAAATAGTAAAAATCCTAATTACCATGAAAAATCCAAAGAAATACTTAAAAAACAAAAAAAAATTTAATACCTCTAGAAGCATAAATAATTTTAAAAACCTCAAAAGGCGCTAAAAATCCTAAATCTCTAAAACTAATAAAATCATAACATCCATTAAAAATCCTAAAAAATTATAAAAACATTAAAACCAATTAATAATCTATAAAACCATTAAACCCCTAAAAATGTTAAAATCTCTAAAAAACATTAACATTCTATGAAATTAAAAAACACTAAAACCAAAAAAACCCTAAAAACCCGAAAATCCCTCAAAATCGCTAAAAATCCTTAAAACCATACAAATCATAAAAATCCCAAAAAACCCTAAAATCGTAAAAAACCATAAAATCTAAAAAAACATAATAACCGTAAAAACAATAAAACCTTAAAAACCGTAAAATACCAGAAAAATACTAAAAATTCCTAAAACACCTAAAAACTAAAAAACCTAAAAAATAACTTAGAATCCCTAAGTACATAAAAACTCTAAAACCATAACTACCCTTAAGAAAACCATAAAACCCCTAAAAATTCCAAAACCCATAAAACCCTAAAACCCCTAAAAGTCATAACGACCCCTAAAAACATTAAAAACCCATAAGACCTCTAAAATCCCACTAAAAACTCTAAAAACCATTTAAACCCTAAAAATGTTAAAAAAATATAAAAATTAATAAAATCCTAAAAAACTCAAAAAAATGAAATATCACAAAATTTCATAAAAACCCTAAAAGACCCCAAAACTATAAAAACCATAAAATTTCAATAAAATCCAAAAATACCTAAAAAAAATAAAAAAACCAAAGAACCTTGAAAATACCGTTGAAAAACTTAATTATGGCGGCACACTCCCCCAGAGCTCTCTCTTGCTCGACGCTTCTCCCAGGATTCCCTCGGGTTTCTTCTCAGGATCTTGGCACCGGCTACTTGCTTCCTCGGTAATGGGTTGCTCTGACCGCGCTCTTCGGACTCTAGATGGAGGTGGAATTCTGTCTTTCACTGATTCATTCTCCCCATTCCTTACTCTAGATCAAAGCTTTGGAAAGACTTATCTGCTGGCGCATTTGGGTTTTGTCGGATTTGAAGGTTTCACGGGCTTCTGTGGTTTCAGATCGGTCTGATCTAGCTTGCGGCAAAGCAGATGTCTCCTTGGCACCCGGATACCTTTCTGGAAATTAGGAATGGTTTGGGGTTGATATTGCAGATCTAGGGTTCCCTTGGGAAGATTACTGGAGTCGGGGTCCTCATTGGAGTTGCATGTTCTAGAGTCACGATTTCTGGCTTCGACAGGAGATTCCTGGTTTATAGCTTAAGTCCTCTACGATGATGCCTCGAATTTGGTGGTTTGTGAGAAGTCATGGCAAGGAGGGGAAGATGAGTTCGTCTTGGTAGTGGATTTTACAGAAGATGAAGACCAATTATTGGTCTATGCAGATGATCCAGGTTTGTTCCTCGGCCCTGTCTTTGATTCATTCTGTTTCTCCTGGTCTATTTGTGTTTTTTTGTTATCTAGTTTTGGTGTATGATTTCCAGTGGTTCCAAAGCAGTATTTTAATCCCCACATACCATCCTAAATGGTATGGTTGGATCATTTTTTATGGACTTTTTGTGGTGGTGTATGGTTTGGCATTGAGTCGATACTAGTTCTGTTTGATGGAGCTGATATGAGGTGCTGCATGATGGTTATGAGTTGATGTTTCTAGGTTCTTGGAAGGTCTTTTTGGGCTACTGACTGGTTCTTGTCTTGGATTCTAGTGGTTCTATGCCCTTGGCTGTGCTGCTAGGTGCGATATGCTGGAATTTTGGTTGTTACTTGGCTGAGTTGTGATAAAGACGATGGTTTTTTTTTCTAGAGTTGTTGGTCCTGTGTGGCTGGTGATGGATCTTCCTAGCATGGTAGTGCTGGATGATGTAGATGTTGGTGATATTGCGGCTGGTGGTTCAATGTTTCTGGTGGTTTGATGTTGCTAGTCACTGGATCTGGTGCTGCTGGGTACCATTTTCTGCTTCGCTAGGAACCGATGAAAGAGGTGCTGACTGTCAACATCTTATGGGTTGGACACTGTCTACTGCTTGGCTGAGATATGATGTTCCTGATGATTTTGCTTCTAGAACTGGTGGCTCTATGTTACTGGTGGTGAACATGCATAGAGAAAGGCCAATGGATGCTGGAAATTGTGTTGATGGATGTTGGTTACTGCTTAGCTAGGAGGTGTTGAAGGTGAGGGTCTGGTTATATGTGAGCGTTTTTGGAGTTTCGATTACTTGGCTTGGAGGAGATGAAGTTGCTGCTTATGGTGATGGTGCTTCTGGATGCTGACTATGATTTGACTGAGATATGCTGATGGGAACTTTTCTAATTTTCTAGTTTTCTTTCCTTTGTGTGCTTTTGGGGTTTTTTTGTTTGGGTTTTGGGGGTTGGGATTGTTAAGGGTTTTTGGGTGCGGGTCGTTTGACCCCTCCCCTCCCTTATCTACTGTGTCTCTTTTTTTTCTATAATAAATTTGGGGGGTTGGGAATAACCTAACCCTCACACCTCTTCTGCCAATTGAAAACTTTAAAAAACATAAAACACTTAAAATGCCAAAAAAACCTAAAAATGCTAAAAACCTTAAAAACCTAAAAACCTCTAAAAACCCTTAGATTACCTAAAAACTAAAAAACCATCAAAATATTTAAAATCCATAAAAATCCAAAAATGTGTAATAACCCTTGAAAACTTTGAAAAATGATATGATAACCTTAAAAACCATAAAACACTTAAAACCCCTAAAACACCTAAAAACACTGAAAACACTAAGAGGGCCGTAAAAAACATAAAACCCCTACAAATCAAAAATACACCTAGAAAACATAAAAATCCTAAAAACCATAAAATCCTAAAAAAATCCCTAAAGATCCCTTAAAAAGAAAACATGTAAAAACCATTGAAAAAAGTAAGAAAACCAAAAAAACCTAACAAAACATAAAATCTCAAAAAACCTAAAATCCTTAAAAACCCTTAAAACATTAAAAACATAAAAAACCATAAAAACCATATAAAACCCCAAAAAAACATAAAACCCTAAAATAACACCAAAACCACTAAAAAACATTTAAACCCCCAAAAACATTAAAAAATCTAAAAAACCTTACAAAAACTAAAAACTATCCAAAAAACCTAAAAATAAAATAAAAAATTATTAAAACCATTAAACACTTCCAAATCTTTGAATGCCCCTAAAAACAAATAAAAAAAATTAAAAATCCCCTAAAATTCACTTCAAACATAAAGAACACTAAGAAACATGAAACCCCTAAGAAAACCTTAAAAACAATAAAACACTTAAACCCCATAAAAACGTAAAAATTCTAAAAACCCTAAAAAAAATAATACACCAAAAACAACTTCAAAATTCCTAAAAACCCTAAAACACATAAAAATAATAAAAACCCCTTAAAATACTCTAGAAATATGAAAAACCTATAAACCTTTAAAAAACCTAAGAAAACCAAAAAAAACCTACAAACAGTTAAAACCCCCAAAAAACTAAAAAAACGCAAATAATAATAAAATTTTCCTAAAAACTATAAAAATGTAAAAAAACCATAAATACATTAAAAACCCATAAAAACTGATAAAAACCCTTAAAATCCTAAAAAATACTAAAAACTATATACCCCTAAACCCTAAAAAAAAATAAAAAACATAAAAATACTAAAAAATCCCTAACAAAAAATCCCTAAAAAATCCCTAACATCCGTAAGAAAAGGAATAGAAATTCCTTCCCTGGATGGCGGCCAAATCTCCGGGTTCTCTCTCTTGATCCTCAGCGCTGCCGCTTTCCAATGGATCATCAATGCTCTTTGGCGGTAGAATCCAAGGCTTCTTGGTGGCCTGGGTGCGGTCTCAGAGGCTCATCGGGCTTGGCGATGGTCATGGCGACTCCTGCTGGTGCTATGGTGTGGAATCATGGAGGGTTTATAAGTCGACAGCGAAGTCAAACCTGGCTCTAGATCTGTTTATGCGGTGGTTTCTTTGGCTTCCCGGCGGCTTTAGACAGGTGCGACAATGTCTTTCCTGGCTTCGCGATGAGATGCAGCCGCGGATCGAGGTCAATTCTTCAGATCTGAAGCATCTGCAGACGGGTCAACAGGGACGAGGGCTTCTTTCACATGGAAAGGTGCATCGGCATTTTGTTCTACAGGCCTACCCAGGTCTTTCTTCTCGGATGGATCATTCCTGCAGCTTCATGTCTTCTTTTATCGTGGATTTCTCTGGTGGGGTGCTGCTCCCGAGATGTGTCATGAGGTACGTTTTTTGGTTCTGATCTTATGGTATGAATCGGTTCTGGAGTGACTCAACTATGGTGGTTTTTTCTCACGGAGTGTTGAAGCTGATTCGTGATTTTGGTGGAAGCGGGAGGTGCTTTAAAATGTTCATTGATATGTTTTTCTATGTTGGTGGATCAAAGTTGTTGGATGCGATTTGCTGGTTGTTTGGTTTTTTCTGGATTGAGGATGATAGATTCTGGACAATGGGCTTCTTTTTGTTGTTTTCCGCCTATAGAGGAAGTGATGGAGGTGTTGTTGTGGCTGTGAACCGATGGTGTTTATTGGTTGTGACTGGTCTGCTTGTGAGATACTACGGTTATCGATTTTTGGTTGGCTATGATGCTGGATGTGGATGGATGTTTGGCTGTAAGTTGCTCTTGTGGATGATTTTTTGCTGTTGGTTTGGTAGTGGACCTCTTCCGGTGCTGGCTATTGGTATGGAAGAAGAGTTGCTGGAGGCTGAGGGCTGGTTGGTGCTATGGGATGCTGGTTCTATTTGGATGGGAGATGTTTTGGAGATGCTGCTGAGAGATGTTGTTGGTTGCTGGTTGGCTAGGAGGTGCTGGATGCTTGTTTTTCTGAGTTTGGATGCTGGTCGTTGGTTAGATATGAGTAACTAGTTGCTGGTTGATGCTGGATGATGTTGGTGGCTCTTTGGTTGTGTGTGTTTGTTTCATTTTTGGTTTTTCTTTTTTGTTTTTTTTTTGCGTGAGTTGTAAGGGTTTTTGGGTGTGGGTCGTTTGACCCCTCCCCTCCCTTGTCTGCTGTGTCTCTTTTTCCTTGCTAATAAATTTGGGGGGGGGGGGGGAATAGCCTGACCCTCACATCTTCCTTTCCCTAACATCCGTAAAAATGTAAGAAACACTGAAAACTTGAAAACCCCATAGAATGCTTCAAAAAATTGTAGAAACCCCTAAAAACATAAAAATCATAAATAAACCCAAATTACCAAAAAAATCTCGCAAATATCTATCAAAATCCCTAAAAAAAGTAAAAACCCATAAAAATATTTAAAATCCTTAAGATCCCTGAAAACATAAAAACCCATAAAAATGTAAAAATACCATGGAAAACCTTAAAAATATAAAAAACCTAAAAAACCCCTAAAATCATAAAAAACCCCAAAAAACCCAGAAAACTGTAAAATGTCCATAAAGACCCTAAAAAACCTAATATTACCAAAAATCTCTATAAAACCCTAAAAACAATAAAAACTCTAAAAAATTTAGAAACCCTAAAAACTCAAAAAAAAACTACAAACCCAAAAAAACATA
The DNA here is from genome assembly GCA_963277665.1 of Viscum album. Classification (NCBI taxonomy): domain Eukaryota; kingdom Viridiplantae; phylum Streptophyta; class Magnoliopsida; order Santalales; family Viscaceae; genus Viscum; species Viscum album. The sequence goes on from OY728127.1 coordinate 1,962,264,102, forward strand.
AAAACCCGTAATAACAGAAAAAATATTAAATACCTAACAATAATGAAAAACCCTACAAACAATAAAAATAAATAAAAATCCCTAAAAATATTTAAAAAGGTACAAAACCAAAAAAATCCGGAAAATCCATAAGAAAAACTTAAACACCTAAACCAATTAAAACCACTAATGCATAAAAACCCCTAGAAACCATAAAATCACTTAAAACCCATAAAAACCCTAAAACTCCTTAAAATCCCTAAAAACTATAAAAATTTATAAAAATTCCAAAACTCGTAAAAACTCCAAAAAAAAGTCAAAAATCATAAAATGCTTGCAAAACCAAATAAAACCTTAAAAACCAATCAATGATCAAAACACATCAAAACATAATAACTCTAAAAGAACATAGAACCTAAAATACCATAATAACCCTAAATCCACCTAAAAACCATAAATCCCCTAAATATTAAAAACACGGTAGACCTATAAAAACAATAAAAACTATTAAAACTCTAAAACCAATTGAAACTACTAAAAACATTAAAAAACATTGCAAATCCATAAAACTCCTCAAAAATACCCTAAAAACCCAAAAAACTATAAATGCCTAAAAATCCTAAAAAACCCGAAAAAATCCCACCAAATTCCGAAAAACCCTAAAACCACTAAAAATCTTAAAAAATACTTGAAAACCCTAAAAACATATAAAGATCACTAATAAAATATTAATAACCATATATGAACATAAAACCCCAAAAAACCTAAAAACCTAAAGAACCCTAAAAACCCTAAAACACCCACAAAATCCCTAAAAACCCTAAAAACCATAAAAATCCTAATATACTCTAAAAATACCTAAAAATGTAAAATTCGATAATAACTCTGAAAACCCCTAAGAGAACCTTAAAATCATAAAACTCAAAAACCCTTAAAATGAAAAAAGAAAAAAACCCTAAAACCATAAAAGGACCCCCCCCTAAAATCCTATAAAAACAATAAAACCCCTAAAAACCTTAAAAACACTAGAACCCATAAAAACCATCAAATCCACTAAAAATTTAAAAATCCTTTAAACCCATAAATATTTAAAAAAATTAAAAAAAACACAAAACCGCTAAAAATTTGAAAGACCCTAAAACCCCCAAAAAACCATAAAACCCCAATATAAATAAAAAACTCTAAAAACACATTAGGCCACTAAAAATGTAAAAAACTATAAAAAAACATAAAACCCCAAATAAAATAAAAATAATAATAAAAACTAAAAAAACCATAAACAATCTAGAAAATAATAAGAATAAAATAAATCACTAAAAATCCTAAAAATCATAAAAAACCCTAAAACCCCAAAAACCCCATAAGAGAATCGTAAAATCCTAAAAACACATAAAACTCTCAAATTCCAAAAAAAGATAAATGTATAAAAACCCTAAAATCCCCAAACACCTATAAATACCTAAATAATATATTACCCATAAAATCCTAAAAAATCCAAAAAATCCATAAAACGTAAAAACCAAAAACTATCAAACACCCAAAGAAAGCCCTTAAAAACCTAAAAAAAATTAAACAACCTAAAAACATAAAAATGCTAAAAACCCCTAAAACCCCTAAAACCACCTTAAATCCATAACATACCCTTAAACCCTATAAAATCCTAAAAACAACTAAAAACGTTAAAAACAATTTAATAATGTAAAAATAATAAAAAAACTCAAAAAAAAAATAAATAGGATAAAAAAAATCAAAAAACCCTAAATGCCCAAAATACCATAATAACCCAAAAAACACCTCAAAATCCATAAAACCCAATAAAACACTAAAAATACTATAAATTTACTAAAAAACATAAAATCCCCTAAAAACCATGATAAAACATAAGAAAAATATAAAAACCAAAACACACTTAAAAACCCTAAATAACGCAAAAACCACTGATGAACCATATATCCCTCGAAATTTATAAAAACAAGGAAAACCCATAAAAATATTTAAAAATATTTAAAATACCTATGAATGTAAAAACACTATAAGACATAGAAGACCCTAATAAAACCTTAAAAAACTAAAAACACTTAAAATTATTTAAAAATAAAAAATATCTAACACCCCGAAAAAATTCTAAAAGACCATAAAAACAAAAAAAAACACCCAAATATGTTAAAAACTCTAAAAAAATTAAAAAGGATAAAAAACTAAAAAACCATAAAAACTAAAAAACAATACAATACCAAAAAATGAAAAAACCATAAAAATCCTAAAAATCTATATAAACACATAAATCCCATTAAAATCCTAAAAAATAAAAAAATGTCAAAAACATAGAAATCTCTAAAAAATTATGAAAACCATTAAAACCAAATAAAATTAAAACCTTTAAAAATCATAAAAACATTAAGAACCCCAAAAACCCTAATACACTAAAAAACCCTAACACCTTTAAAATAATAAAAGCACTAAAACCGTAAAAATCCCAAAACCATAAAAAACCAAAAACCAACAGAAAAATTTAAAAATCCTTAAAACCTCTAAAAACATTAAAAAAATATAAAAACCAAGGAAGCACTAAAAATAAAAAAAACCACTAAAAACTATAAAAACCCGACAAAACTAATACCCCTCAAAATCCATAAAAACCATTAAACTCTATGAAATTCCTTTAAAAACCTAAAATTCACTAAAAATGTCAAAAAACCCTAAAACCCTCAAAAACCAAAATAAAACATGAAAATCCTAAGAACACATAAGAATTATATAAAACCTAGAAAACTCTAAATCCACAAAATCCTAAAATCCACGAAATGCATAAAAACCATTAAAATAAATTAATCACAAAAACCCATAATAATCGTAAAAATGCACTAAAATCCATAATAACTAAAAAAACACTAAAATCCCTAAAAAAAACCCTTTGAATATCTTGAAAACCTAAAATGACTAAAAACTCTTAAAACCCTAAAAAACACTAAAAACTATAAAACACCAAAAAATACCATAAAACCATAAAAACCACAAAACTCATCAAATCCCATAAATCCATAAACCCTAAAATCCATAATAACCCTTTAATCCACTAAAAACTATAAATTAAATTTATAATCCTAAAAATGGAACAATAACTATAAAATTATTTAAAACACTCAAAAATAAAAAAAATATAAAATCATAGAAACCCTCAAAATCAGTAAAAAACAGAAATCATAAAAATCCAAAAAAAATCTGTATAAATCCCTAAAACCTAAAAACCCTAAAAACACTAAAAACCCAAAAGAAAATCATAAAAACCCATAAACAATTAAAAATCCTAAAAACCTAAAAGTTGATAAAAATCGTAGAACCCATAAAAATCCTAAAAACTGTAAAACATTAAAACACCCAAAAACCCTTACAAACCATAAAAATTATTAAAATCTCTTAAAATCCTTTAAACCCAACAAAATGTTAAAAACTATAAAAACCCTAATAATCCTAAAAAAACTCAAAAATCCTAAAAAACCAAAAAAACCCAATTAATCCACAAAACCATAATAGCCTAATTACCCTGAAATTCCCTGAAAACACTAAGAAACAATAAAAATTATAAAATCGAAAAATTCCTTAAAAATTAATAAAACTATAAAAACTAAAAAATACCTTAAAAAGCCTTAGAAACCTAAAAACACTTAATCCCATAAAGAACATAAAAAACACCAATAACCCTAAAAATTTCTAAAAACCCTAAAAACCATTATAACCTTCCAAATCCCTAAAACCCTAAAAACTTACAAAAATCATTAAAAACTATAAAACTCCTAAAAATGTAAAAAAACATTACAACTTGAAAATGATAAGAAATCCATAAAAACCTAAAAGAACATAAAACCCCTAAAAACCTGAAATCACTAAAAACCATAGGAAACCTTAAAGGTCCATAATAATCCTTAAAACCCCTAAAATCTATAAAAACTAATATAAAACATAAACCCATAAAAAATAATTTTTTAATAAATAATAATAACATTAAAAACCCTTTAAATATATAAGCATGTTAAAAAAAATTGATAACCATAAAAACATCTAAAAACTCAAAAAAACCCTAAAACTGAAAAAAAAAACCCTAAAACCCAAAAAACCTTCAAAATCCCTAATACCCATAAAACCCCATAAAAATCCATAAAAATCCATAAAAATACCTAAAATCATAAAAACCTTAAAGAACCTTTAAAACCCAAATTAATTCCTTAACATCTATAAAACACATTAAAATCATAAAAAACTAAAAAAATAATAAAAACCCTAAAAAACAATAAAAACATAAAAATTCATAAAACCTGACAATGTCCCTACAAACCCTAACAACCATAAAAGTAAAAAAAACCATTCATATCCCTCAAAATGAAAAAACCTTAAAACCCCATAAAACATTAAGAAAACCAAAAGAACCTAAAAACACTTAAACCCCTTAAAAACATTAAGCGGTAGCTCTCCCCCTCTACTCGTGTCACTAGGGTTCCCTTATGATTCTCCCACTTCCCCATCCAGTGTGGTCTGGCCTCAGCGACCGTGGATTCACCTTGGATTGGCATCGATGGAGGTTGCCCACTTGTGCCTTGGTGCTTTTGATCCAGTGGTGGATTTTTTGTGATTTGCGACATTGAGATCTGGCTTCGGTTTTGGATTGCTAGTTGCTGGCTTCGGTTCTCAGAGAGGTGACTTCGACACTCCTAGATCTAGACTCCCGATCTGGTTTCTTCAGTTCTGTGTGGCATGAATCTATACTTCCAGATCGAATTTCCAAATCTAGTAATTTTTGTGCCTACGAATCTTGGTGTTGTGCTTGGTTTTCTTGGTGTTCGACTTGGCTTTCCCCTATCCTTCGGTTCTCGTCACGACCTCCACACATTCGCTACTACCTACAGATTGATTTGAAAGATGTGGTGGGCCCCTTCTGGTTTTCAGGAATTGGTCTTGGTGGTGGGTTCTTGGTGGATGACCTGGAGCCTCCAGCCATGGAATCCCAGCATGGCTTCTTCCTGGCATGGCGATGGTCCCAGTGTGCTTTGGTTTACTCGGGTTTGGCTATAGTGGCTTGGAGGAGGAAGGACATGCCCGCTATATCCTTTAGTTTCTTGCGTTTCTGATCAAATGCTATTGGTACTCTATTGGGATGGATATTTTATGTGGTTGTTGCTTCTGGTTACTAGTCACTACTTGCTGGATGATGATGTTGCTTAGTGGTGAATGCGGTGATGGTGTTTTTCTTGAGGCTGCTGGAGGATGGTGTTTGTGTCTTTGTGGTGGGGAATCTGGGTTGATGAAGTTTCTTTATATGGTTTGGTTTTGCTGGCTGCTGGTTACTGATGTCCTAGGATGTGATGTTGGTATCTTATATGCTTTGTGTGTTTTCTTTCATTCTTTGGGATTCTTTTTTGGGTCTTTTTGGGGATGGGGTTGTAAAGGGGCTTTTGGGTGTGGGTCGTTTGACCCCTCCCCTCCCTTGTCTGCTGTATCTTTCTTTCTACTAAATTTGGGGGGCAGGGGTTGGGAATAGCCTGACCCTTTAATCTTCATTGCCCCTAAAAAACATAAATACAACAAAACCCCTTAAATAACCTTAAAAAATTATCCCCTAAAAACCAAAAATACCACTAAAACAATTTAAAAACCCTGAACTCATAAAAATTAATAAAAACTCTAAAACCCTTTTAAACCCCTAAAAATGTTAAAAATATTAAAAAACTCAAAACAAAAGAAAAAAACCAAGAAAACCTCTAAATTCCCTCAAAATAGTTAAAAACTCTAACACCCATTAAAATTATAAAAAATAATTTAAGACCTAAAAACATAAAATATCCCTAAAAACGTTGGAAAACACAAAGAAAACCACAAAATCTTAAAAACACATAATACCCATAATAGCCCTAAAACACCTAAAACGCCAATAAATTCCTAAAACCCTAATAAAAAATTAATATACTAAAAAATTCAGAAAAATTAAAAAAATGTATGAGACCCTAAAACCCTGAAAAACCCTAAGAAACCCTTAAAAATATTAAAAAACAATCCCATTAATACCAAAAAATGCTAAAATCCATATAAAATCCTAGAAACCAATAAAATCTCTAAAATCCCTGAGAATCCTTAAAATCAATAAACTTCTAAAAACCTATAAACCCTTAGAAACCCACTAAATACTATAAAAACCCCTTCAAACCCATAAAAAAATTAAACACTCTAAAATCCTTAAAAACCCTAAAATACTCAAAATATAAATAAAACCCTTGAATAACCATAAAAAACCAAAAAACTCTCCCAAAAACCCAAAATCTATAAAAATATATAGAAACCATAAAAGAATGAAAATCCTAAGAAAGACATAAAATCCCTAAAAATGTAAAAAAATACTTAAAATTCAAATAAACCATAAGAAAAAATTAAAAACTGAAAAGCACTTAAAACCCCTAAAACCTAAATATGATAAAAATACTAAACACCATAAAAACAATAAAACACCTAAAACATTAATATCATAAAAAAATAAGAGGACCCTAAATACACAATAAAAACACTAAAATATCTTTAATCCCTAGAAACATTAAAAAACTCTAAAAAACCATACACCCCAAAAAACTGAAAAAAAACTTAAAAATATAAAAACCCTAAAATACCCTAATATTCCTAAACCCTAAAAACCCTAAGAATCCCTAAAAACCCTAAAAATTGTAAAAATCATAAAAAAACTGAATAATTCCTAAAAACATAAAAACTTTTTTAAACCCAAATAAAACCATAAAAACATTAATACACTTAAAACCACTAAACAACTATGAAATGTTAAAAACCCAGAAACCCCTCTAAATCCTTAAAAACCGTAAAAACCATAAAAATCAAAAAATGTCCTAAAAGTCCTTAAATAAGTAAAAAACCCTAAAAAATAGTAAGTCACTATGAAAACCTTAAAAAATTAAAAAAACTAAAAACCCCTTAAAAACATAAAAGCGCTAAAAACCAAAAAATACTAAAAATAAATTAGAAACTCTAAACCCCTAGACACAAGAAAACCCACTAGAAATATTAAATACTTATATCAAGCAATAAAATCCCTAAAAACCCAATAAATTCTATAAAACCCCTTTAAAACACCCAAAATGATGAAAAATAGAAAAACCCATAAAAACCCTTAAAAATAAAAAACCCTTAACACCCTCAAAAAACCAAAAAAACCTTTAACCCACCCCCAAACCAACAAACCAAAAAACACATCAAAATCCCAAATACAAAAAACCCCATAAAAATTATAAAAAATCCTAAAAAATCCATAAAAATGTAAGAAACCCTAAAAATCCAAAAAACATCAAATAAAACCACAAAAACGTAAAACCACATAAAAACCCTAAAATGATAAGAAATGTTAAAATCCCTAAAAACACAAAAAACCAAAAAACCCATAAAATCCCCATAATATTTAAAAACCCCAAAATCACATAAAACCTCTAAAAACCATTAAAACTCTTAGAAACATTTGAACCTATAAAAATGTAAAATAACTCAAGAAAACCAAAAAAAACCCTAAAAATCTCAATAACCCCCAAAAAACCTGAAACATATACAAACCATAGACACCCTAAAACCCTTAAAAATCTCAAAAATCCCGAAAAAAACATAAATATAATAGAAAACAAATGCAATAGAAAAAATGTAAAAACCTTAAAACCCTGAGAAATATTTAAAATCTAAAAATACCTAAAACCTTTAAAAAACATAAAAAATAATCCAATCCCTAAAAACCCAAAAAAACCCCCTGAAAATTCCTAAAACCCCTAAAACACATAAAAATCCTAAAAATACCAAGGAAAACATAAAAATTATTAAAATTCTAAAAACCCTAGAAAACATTAAGAAAATGTTAAAAAAATAAAAGAACATAAAAATCCCAAAAACTCTAAAAACCCGAAAAACCCAAAAAAGACACACAAAAAACCTAAATCCCCTAAAAATAATAAAAAACCATAAAATCATAAAACAACATAAATCCTCATAAAACCATTAAAAACTAACAATTATAAAAACCCTTTAAACCCGTAAACACTAAAACCCAGTAAAAAACACTAAAACCCAGTAAAAAATATTACAACCCTTCAAACCATTAACCATCTTAAAAAACTCTAAAACCATTAAAAACCCTAAAATTACCATCCAACCTAAAATAAACTTAAAAAACGTAAAACCATATAATTGTAAAAACCATAAAATCCCATAAAATCCCTAAACACCATAAAAATAAAAATAAATGATCATAAAATTACTTAAAACATAAAAAACATTCAACCAGAAAACCCCTAAGAATACATTAAAAACACAAAAAACACTTAAATATCCTAAAAACCCAAAAAAGGCCCAAACCCTTGAAAACCCTAAAAATCATAAAAAAATATAAAAACTATAAAAACCATAAAACCAACAAAAACACTACAATGTCAAAAAATATTCTAAAAGTATTTTAAACCCATAAAAACATAAAAAATACGAAAAACATTAAAACCCAAAAAAAATTGAAAAAAACACTAAAACCCAATCTATCATAAATCTCCAAAAAACACTAAAAATAATGAAAAAACCAAAATTCCATAAAAACCCTACAAAATACTAAAAAATAAATAAAACCAAAAAAACATAAAATCCTTAATGAACTATTATCAAACATTAAAAAATAAAAAATAAACATCAAACCCTTAAAAGTCTAAATATTCTAAAAACCCTTAAAACCTAAAAACCACCAAAAACCTGAAATTCCCTTAAACCCCTAAAATCACAAGAATCCAATCAAATCCATAAATATACATAAAAACCAAAAAAACCAAAAATAACAAAAAACCCCTAAGTAAACATTAAAAAAGAGAAAACACTTAAAACCCCTAGAAACCAAAAATTTCCAAAAACCCCTAAAAGTTTATAAAAACACTAAAACTGCCCTAAAACATTAAAAAACCCTAAAACCCATTAAAAAACTAAATACCTATAATCCAATAAAAACATTTCAAATCATTTGAAACCCTAAAGTAGTTCAAAATTTCATACAACAATTAAAAACCATAAAAACTCAAAATAAACCCTAAAAACCAAAAAATCCATAAAAACACATAAAACCCTAAAAATACCAAAAACCGAGATGAATAATAAAATTCCTAAAAAATAAATAAGATTATTTAAAACATAAAAAACAGTAAAAAATGAAAACTCTTTAGAAAACCATAAAACCTAAAAAAACATAAATCCCTTAAAAACCTAGAAAATACTAAAACCCCGAACACCCCTAAAAACCCTAAAATTCATAAAAACCTGAAAGCCCTTATAATGCATAAATTTATATCAAAAATAATAAAACCAAAGAATCAATAGAAAACTATAAAAACCCTTTAAACCCTTAAGAGTTTAAAAATATCTAAAAATACTTAAAGACCCTATAAAACTCAAAAAAGAACAAAAACCAAAAAAAATTAATAACCATAGAAACCCTTAAATACCCTAAAAATAAAAAAACCCAAAAAACCATAAAAACACCAAAAACCATAAAAATTATTAAAAATCCATAAAATTGTAAAAGACCCTAAAAACCTTGAAAACCCTAAAAACCATAAAAACTGAAAAACACATTAAACCCCTAGAAACCTAAAAATGAAAAATCCCCTAAAAAGACTTTAAAAAGTTCAGAAGAACACTAAAATCTACTAAAACAATAAAAACCCATAAAAACCTAAAAACCAATAAAATAATAAAAAACACTAAAAACACTAAAAATCCTTTCAATACCTAAAAACATAAAAAATACTTAAAGCCCCTTAAAAATTAAAATAATATAAAACCTCAAAAAACAATAAAAACCTTAGTACCCCTAAAAACCAAAAAATTCCCTAAAATCTATAAAACCTTATAAAAATCCTAAAATATCCATAAAAACCCTAAAAACCCATAATACATAAAAAATCCTGAATAACCTAAAAACACATAAAATCACAAAAATGCGAAAAAGCTAAAAACTACTAAAAACCATCTGAATCCCTAAAAATCATAAAAACCAAAAAAACCCTTAAAAATCAAAATATATACCTATAAACCTATAAAAAAACCTTGACAACCATAAGAAATCATTAAAAACCTAAAAACACTTAAAACCCTTAAACACTTAAAAATGCCAAAAATCATAAAAGACCCTGGGAAACCTAAAAACTCCTAAAAACCATAAAGGGCCTTACAAATATAAACAGACTTATAACCCAATAAAAACCATCAAAACCACTAAAATCTCTATAAACCCTTTAAAACTCAAAAAATATAAAATACTCTTAAAATTCTTAATAACCGTAAAAAAATAAAAAAACATCCTTAAAACCCAAAAACAAAAAATAAACCCAAAACCCCAAAAAAACACCTCTAAGTAACAAAAAAAATCCTAAAACGCCTCATAGTCCCTAAATATCCGAAAAATGATAAAAATAATGAAAATTACAAAAAATTACAATAAATCTAAAAACATTAAAACCTCTAAAAACCCCTAACAAAATCATAAAAAGAAAAAAAATACTTAAAACCCCTAAAAATATAAAAAACATCTGAACCTAAAAACACCCTAAAAGTCTAAAACCCCATAAAAAGAATAAAAAACCATAAAAACCATAAAAAAACCCCAGAAACCAAATAAAAACCCTAAAACCACTATAAACCTAATACCCATAAAAAACCTTTGAACCCCTAAAAATGTTTAAAGACTCTAATGAAAATTAAAAATCATAAAAACACTCAAAAAACCCCTAAAACTGCTAAAATTTTCAGAATCTATAAAACCCCTAATTTTTTTAAAAAGATCCTAAAAAGTACTAAATAACCTTAAAAATGTATAAAATCATAAAAACCCATAAAATACTAAATACCCTAAGAAAACCATTAAAACCAAAAAACACTTAAAACCCCTCAAAAAGTAAAATTTTTTAAAAACCCAAAAAAAATCACTAAAAATCCTAAAAGACCAAAAAACCTTTTAACCCCTAAAATACATATAAAATCTTAAACACCTTTAAAAAAAACACAAAAAAAAAACAAATCACTAAAAAACATAAAAAATATTAAGCTTGTAAAAAAGAAAAAATATATATATAACCCCTTTAAAACCATAAAACCTCATAAAACCCATAAATCCCTAAAAACCTCTAAAAATCCTCAATATCCCTATATGTTGTGAAAATCCTTAAAATCCTTAAAAATTAAGAAAAATACCAAAAAATTAAAAAAACATTAAAATCCATAATACCCCTAAGAAAAAAATCCAAAAAACCCCAAAAAACCCTTAAAAAAAATAAAAACCCTAAAAATCATAAAAATAAATAAAAAACCAAAAATCCATAAAAATCCATAAATCCCTTTATACATAAAAAACCCTAAAATTCTTATAAATCACTAAAACCAAAAACAACTATAAAATCCAAAAAACCCTAAAATCCCTTTAAACGTAAAAAACATAATATTCCTATAAATCAAAAAACCTTAGAACTATAAATTCCTAAAAAATTTCTAAAAACGCAAAAAACCCTGAAAACCCCTAATTTAACCTTAAAAACTTAAAAACACTAAAAACCACTAAATACCTAAAAATTCTAATAACCCTAAAAAAACCCTAAAATCCCTAAAAACCATAAAACCCCTAAAACCTTAAAAACCTTGAAAACCTTAAAAACCCAAATACTCAATAAAATATCTAAAAACCAAATAATACTATTAAAATGATAAAAAAAAGAAAAAACCATAAACCCCTAAAAACCCAAAAAATTATAAAAGAGGCCAAAAAATTCTTATATACATAACAAACATTAAAAAAACTACGAAAAAAATTAAAAAAATTAGAAAACTTTAAACATCTAAAAAATAAAAATCTTATAAATCCCAAAAACACTAAAACCACTAGAAACACTGAAATTCCCTAAAACCTAAAAAACCTAAAAATGGAAAAAAAAAACTCAAAAAATCACTATAATCATAAAAATAACTAAAACCATGAAAACCCCAAATAAAAAATTATAAAATTAAAAACATTTAAAACCCGTTAAAACATAGAAAACCCTAAAAACCATAAAAGACCCAAAACCCCTAAAAAATATAAACCCGTAAAAACTAAAAAATGGTAAAAACCCATAAATCCTCTAAAAACAAAAAAAACCCTCTAAAACCATTTAAACTCAAAAAAATAATTCAAAACTCAAAAAATCTTAACAAACCTATAAATCGAAAAAAACACTAAAAAACTAAATAATCCATAAAAACCCTAAAACCCATAAAAAAACCTAAAAAATCATAAAATCTAAAAATCCCCAAAAATCCAAAAAAAATTATATAAAAATCCTAAACACCCAAAAACCCAATAATAAAACCGTAAAGACATAAACACTAATAAAACCACTGAAACATCGAAAAATGCTAAAAATCAAGGAACCCTAAAAACAAAAAAAACACAAAAACATTTAAGCCCCTGGAAACCAATAAACACTAACAAACCATAAGAACCCTAAAAAATAATAAATAGTATTAAATCCCTTTAATAACATAAAAAAAATTAAAAGTCTCGAAAATCCATAAATACTCAAAAAAATAAAAAAAACCCTAAAATCCCAAAAAACCAAACAAAACCTAAAAAACCCCTAAAACCATCAACATTCATTAAAAGAAAAAAATGAAAAAAATGATAAAATCCCAAATTATTACTAAAAGCATAAAAACCAAAAAAACATGAAAATATCAAAGGAAACCATTAAAAACTAAAAAAACGTAAAACCCCTAAAAATCCTAAAAACATTAAAACCCAAAACAATAAAAATAATAAAACCTATTAAAAACCATAAAAATCCTAGAAACCCATAAAAATCTGAGAAACCCACTAAAATATATAGAAACCATTGAAACATATAAAAATAATAAAAAAATAAAATATCCAAAAAAACTCTAATACTCATCCAAAACCCAAACCCCCCAAAACAAACTATAAAACCCTACAACACCCTAAAAACCCCCCAAATACATAAAAACCCTAAAAAATAAAAAAGGCCCTTAAAGTCATTAAAATTTTAAAAAACCTTGAAAACCCATAAAAACATCAAAATAAAAAATTCAATTAAAATAACTAAAAAACAAAAAAAATACTAAAACCCAACAAAATCGTAAAAATCCCCTAAAAACACTTTAACCCGTAAAAATGCCTAAAATCCTTAAAAACCCCTTAAAACACATAAAACCATTTAAACCACTAAAAATATAAAAAACCATTAAACCCATAAAAAACTAAATAACACTAAAAAAATTTAAAACCATAAAAAAATGATAAAACCCCTAAAAAACATAAAATCTCTAAAATTTTATAAAAACCCTAAAACTAGGAATATTATAAAAAATTCCTAAAAACCATAAAATTTTAAAAACCCATAAAAACCAAAAAAACCATAAGAAAATCATTGAAACCTAAAACCCCTTAAAACCCCTAACAACCTAAAAAATGATAAAACCCTAAAAAATCGTAAAACCCCCAAAATCTACAAAAACCACAAATCCCATGAAAATCCTAAAAATCCCTAAAAATGTAAAAAACACTAAATACCCTGAAAACCAAAAAGGAAACCTTAAAAAAATAAAAATATTAAAACATATAAAAATAAAAAAAAATCTAAAACCCTAAAAGTCCGTAAAAACCCTTTGAAACTGTAAGAAACCCCTAAAAACATATTAAAACCTAAAAACTAACCAAAAAATCTAAAAAACATTCAGATCCATAAAAATGATAAATGCCTAAAAAACCTAAAAAACATTAAAAACCCAAAAACCCCCTCTAATCCGAAAAAACTATAAAACCCCTAAAAACACTAAAACCATTTCAAAATTTAAAAAAAAACCAAAAAACCATGAAAATACTAAAAAATACCTAAAATATTTAAATACATAAAAAATGCCAAATAATATAAAAAAAAACTTAATGAAACTATGAAAAACTAATAATACATAAATCCCATAAAAACCTAAAAACACACAAAAATCCCAAATAACCCTAAAAACCCTAAAACCCTTCAATTTACCAAAAACCTAATAAAATTTATCAAAATTACTAATATAACTAAAAATGTAAAAAACCAAAATATCCAGAAATGAACCAAGAAAACTGTTAAAACCTAAAAATACATAAAACCCAAAAAAACCAAAAATCCCATAAAAACTCTAAAAACCATAAAACCCTAACAATAAAAAAACCCAACAAACCATAAAACCCCCAAAATTTCCATAAAAATCCAAAATACCTGTAAAAACACAATGAACCATTTAAACTCCTAAAAATGAATTTAAAATATAAACACTTAAAAACCCATATTAACTCAAAAAAAATCCCATAAACACATAAAAACCCATAATACCCTAACACCATAAAAAACTTTAACAATTTTCAAAATATATTAAAACCCCTTAAAACCAGGAAAAATATAAAAATCAATAAAACCCCATAAAAATTATGACAACTCGTAATAAAACATTAAAAACCTAAAAATTATTAAACCCCCAAAAAAACTAAAAATCTTAAAAAAAACTAAATATCCAAAAAACTCTAAAACCCCTAAAACCATAAAAAACTATCAAAATCCATAAAATTATTAAACCCACTAAAAAATATAAAAATCCTTTAAATGTATAAAATGTTAAAAAATCTAAAAATACTTTAAGATACTATGAAACAAAAAATCCCAAAAATCTAAAAACATCATAATTCTCTAAAAACCTAAACATACCTAAACTCCTCAAAATCACAAAAAAAACTGCTAAACCCCCAAAAAATACTGAAAAATACCTAAAACTCCCTAAAAATATAAAAAACCCCTAAAACCCCTGAAAACCGCTAATAAAACCTTAAAAACCCAAAAACACTTAAAACCCATAAAAACCAAAGAACACTAAAACCATAGAAAACCAAAAAATACAATAAATACACTAAAACCACATTAAAACCATAAAACCCATATAAAACCTAAAAACCCTATAGACCAATAGAAGCCCTGAAACCAATAAAAACACAAAAAACACTTGAAAACCCAAAAATGTTAATAAAACTCAAAAAAAAAATTAAAAACCCTAAAACCCCCCAAAAAACCATAAAACCCCTAAACACCTTAAAATCCCTAGAATAACTCAAAATCCCAATAAAAACCATGAAAACCATAAAAATCCTAAAAAATTTCTAGAAATCCATATAAATATAAAAAACCCAAAGATGATGAAATCACTATGAAAACCAAAAAATCATTAAAACACAGAAAATAAAGGAAAATGTAAATTACATAAAACACCAAAATAAATTATAACCCTTAAAAACCATAAAACCCTCAAAATATTTAAAACCCCTATAAAACCATATAAATACCTAAAATCCCCTAAAATCCCTAAATATTAAAGAAACCTAAAACATTTAAAAACCCATAAAAAACTAAAAAGAGTAAACCCCCTAAAAATCTAAAAAACAAAAAACTCTAAAACCCACTAAAAATCCAAAAAACCAAAAAAAAACCATAAAAACCACTACAACCCTTTAAAAACCCTGAAAACAATAAAACCTCTAAAAACTATTAAATACTCTAAAAACCCTTTCAAACCCCTACAAAAAATTAAAAACTCTAAAACCCCTTAAAATCCCTAAAATCTCAAAAAACCCCTTCAAACCCAAAAAAACCCAAAAAATTCCAAAAAAACCCTAAAACCATAAAACCCTATAAAATTTTAAAAATAACCTAAAAATACTGAATTTTTTTAAAAACCATAAAATCCTTAAAACCCATATCAAAACCATATATACCTTAAAATTACAAAACCCCTAAAATATAAAACCCTTAAAAACCTTAAAACTCCAAAATACCCTATAACCAAAAAAATATAAATGTTGAGATGGTATGTGGAGTATTATATACTCTATAATACCAAATTTAGGATCGAAATAATATAGATACTGAATGAGGTATCTAACAATGCTGAAAATACAAGAGGGGGTGAATTGTAAAATTTAAAAGATTACTTTGGAACTTTTAAAGATGATTATGTTTAACAAGGATAAACAAGGTAATTCAAAAAACCTCAACTTCTACATGCTAGGTAGATTGCAGAAATATGATTCTGAGAAAGTGGTTCTGGAAAAGATGGTTTCGGAAAATGAAACTTAATGAAATTTTACAAAGAAAACGATTCTACCTTAAAGCATATAGAATCTTACTAAATCATAGTATACAAGTATAAGAAATTATAAGATAGTTATAATTTACCCAACAAGAAAAATATAGTGGAAAAATTGAAACAAACAAGTAACACGTAATAAGTCTTTTAACCCAAAGATAAGGGTACCCAACAACCTTGGATAAAGGTCCCTTGATTTATACTTTCAAGAAAGTATGTCTTACCCACACCAGGGTAAGACATTGATACGAAGATCGGAGTCTGTCTTTCTATCCCCGCAAGCCCTCAACATTAAGGTAGTCATCACCTCTGTCTTCCTCAGAAAGGAAGCCCTCAACTTCAAAGTAGTCGACACCTCTGTCTTCCTATCCCCAGAAGTCCTCAGATGTAATCAGCAACATTTAGAGTTTCATAAATCAAATCTAAACAATGTGTTCAGTATACACTAATCATTAGAGTCTCTATCTATAAATCACTTCAACATCATGTAATCTATAGAGTCATAGAACAATTCATCCAAGTTCTAAGCTCTTTTAAATGAGATCCTATTTATAGGCACGACTTCAGCGGTCTCTCCCTCCTCCAATGGTCATATTGTTCCTTGAATTTTGAAGGGACCTGTACACGTGTCACTCATACAACGGTTAGTTAGTAACTGAATTCATGAAATAATTTTATATCCAAAAACAAGTGTAATAAAAAATATAGTTACATAACCAAAATCAAATATTCAGAATGTAATAAAATAAAAGTTCAGTGTCTAACCAAAAACACATTCGGTGTCTATAATACAAGGATATTTAGATTCTATTTTCTAAGGAATTTGGAACCTAAACTCTATAGAATTCTGGAGTCTGAATTTCAGGGAAATTCAGAATCTAGATTCACAATAATTCGGAACCAGAACATACATAGTTCAGAGTTAGAGTTCAAGAGAATTCGGAGTCAGATCTTATAATTTTCAGAGTCGGAAATAATGATAATTTGGAGTCATAACATACAATGTTCGGAGTCAGAGTTCATGAGAATTCGGAGTCAGAACTTACAAAGTTTGGAGTCAAAATTTATTAGAATTCGGAGTCTAAACTTACAAAGTTTGGAGCCTGAATTCCTTAGGATTCGGAGTGAGAACTCAGAAGAGTTCGGAGTCTGAATTTAGAGAACTCAGAGTCAGAATTCGGATCCTGAAAACAGAATGCTTTTTATCTAAGTACTATATGATTCTGAGGTTTTAGATAAGAAAACTAATTTTACAATTATACAAGATAATGAATAATGAAAATCATGGTGGGGATAAATTTCCCTGGGGATGGAATATTTCCCTTATAGAAGTAAAACACAAGGTAAAATGAAATTTTCCTTGAGATAAGGTGTTTGTGGTTTTTAAAACAAGAAGGAATGGTAAAGTCATAAGGAGGCCTTATTGACTTAACAATCTCCCCAAACATGAAGGAATGGAAAAGTCATAAGGAAAACCTTATTGACTCAACAATCTCCCCCTTTTTTGGAAAGCACAAACATCCTTATGAAAAATAATTAAAGTACTTAGACAAAATTTTTATTGACTTGGAAAATAAAACTTATCTACCATATCATACGGGCAAAGATAAATATGACTAACTCCCCATTAGTCTTTCAAAAACTAAGGATCGTATTCTAGATTCTCGGAATGAGATTTTTTATTGTCTTGAGTATGGAAATCTCAGTAATGAAAATTCCTCCTTATATAATCTCCCCCTTACATAGGGATATTTCTTCTTTACTTAGTATTCTATTTCCTTTCTCCCCCTTTGTGATTTTCAAAAAGAGTTTGAGGGAATGGAAAAAAATTAGGGTACCTAAAGGATTAGTACAACACATCCCAAAGACAAGAAACCAAAAATTTCATTATGATCAGAAAGAATTTGTACCGTGAAAAAAGTACAACAAAATATCAGATTGCAACAAAATTATCCTTCCTTTTTTTTCGGCATCAACTTCTTGACTACAGTCTTCAGATTTTTAAGCTCATTATGATCTTCCTCTACTCACTTAAGAAGTTGATCTTGATCCTCAAATTTCTTCTCTAAAGCCTTGATTATTTCTTCCTGAGTCTTGAGTGTATCTTCCTCATCCTTTAGGACTTCTCCCTTCTTAACAGGATTTTCTTCAATCTCAATCCGAAGATCTATTTCTCTCTTCCAACTTTGAGCAACAAAATACAAATTTCCATTCAAATCCTTTACTTATTGAATCCGATTATTTTTCTCAAGAGATAGCTTTTCTTTAATACTATTTGTAAGATCCTTGATCCTACCATCTTCTTTTTCAAAAGCCTCCTTAACACCATCTTGAAACTCATCATTTTCTATCAAATCCTCTATTGTCTTCTTTGACCAGCCAACCATTTTCTTGCATGCTGTTTTGTGGGCATCATAGTTAATGAAGAAATGATTGAAATCAGCCTCAAGCTTGTCACACTTATCCATCACCAAGGATATTGAATATGATTTCAGATTTAGTGTGTGTTGAAGCATTTGACATTTGGTGTCTATGCTTGGGAAAATCAGAATAGTTCCAACCAGCTTCTTCAAAGACTGTAATAAAAAATCATGTCCTAGAGATGATGATTCTAAATATGAGACTTTTCTTGGTGAGACTTATTTCTCTATCTCAGCAGGTTTCCTCTTTAATGATCCACCAGCTTCCTTCTTCTTTACAATAGCTTTAGTATGTGTATCAAAAACCACTTGTTTCCCTTATCAGTTTTTCAAACAGCTTACTCATCTGGAGATTCATGTTCACTGTCAGATAGCTGAATAATTCTATCTTCATCTATTTTCACCTTCTCATCTCCTTCCTCAGCATCTTTAGGATGACTGAAATTATGATTATAACTTTCTTCTTCTGACAGCTTATTCACTTCATCTTTATCCTTTTCATCTATTCCAAGAGTATCAAGCTTTGAAGATTCGGCTTGAGAGGTTCCGATTGACAATTTTGTAGCTGGAAATTCCTTCTCATGAAAGTCTTCCACTTGTTTAGCTAAATCAGCTGTGTCATCACTACTTTCAGCTTCTTCCACTTCTTCCACAACTTTTTCGGCTTCTTTTTCTTGGGATTTTTCTGGAGTGAGAAATTTCTTACATGGATTCTCAGGTAAAGCCTCTACCAAGAAAGATTATGGTACGAGGATATTCTCTGACGCTTTCTCAGTATCCCTTAGAAGGGATTGAACAATTTTAGTCTCATACGTCTTCTTCTTTTGTTTATTTTCTTCATCTTGCTTCTCAAGATCGTCTATTGTCTTCTCTTTCAAAGCCTTTTCTTCTGCAGGATCTACCCGAACTGTAGCTCTCCTTCCTTCCAGGTTTTCTTATCCTCCCTCTATTTTTCTACAACCTCATCCAGATATGATTTTTTTTCTTAGGTTTAGGAGGTGTGGATTGAGCTTCCATATTTTTGGGGTTTTCTCTTCTTCTTCTACTTCCTTCAACTTTCTCTTATTTTCTACCTTTTTGGATGGGTCATCCACTTATTGCTTCTTCAGAACAGCTTATTCTTCCTCCTCTAGTAGGTAATAAAATTATCAGGAGTCTTTAGAAAATCTAATGTTCATCCTCTTCAAAGTATCATCACTAACTAGCATAACATTACAGTTATTGGGCTTCGAGCTGCAAGGGATTTTAAAAGATTCTAGACCCCAAACAGTTAACTTTGATAGAATAGCTCGATACATGATAATCTAAGCCTTCAAATTTTCATTCTTGATATTCTCGATTGTAATCAAAATATGTTTAACCAAATTGGCCTTCCTCAGGTTTACCAGAAAATCTAGGATGTACATATCACTCTTCTTCAATGTGTCATTGTCACATTTTCTCAGAATGATAAATCCATGATACCATAATTCAAGGATCTGGTTATTTGTAGAGATGTGAGCAATCTTCAGATTCTTGAAATCTGTAAGACCAAGGCACTCTATAGATTTCACATTTAGAAATCTTCCTTTGACATCTGGAATCTTGTGAGAACAGAACTCATCTTCTCCTTCGTATAGAACACCAAATAAGATGGTTGTCTTTGTATACGAAAGAGCATAGGTCTTCCCATAACTTTTGAAGGAAAATTTATCTATGCCTTATTCCTTAATTAAATTGACTGATTCATAAAACTCTATCATCAGATTCAGATACACCAAATCATGAGCTCCTAGCTTCAATATGGAAACACTCTCCCATCCATTCAACTTAATGTTCTTTGAAATAATAGAATCATACTTGTTGAAAATGTTTGGATGCACCAACCTTTCTCTGTACACCTGCCACACCGAAATTGGCTTGATAGTAGACATATCTTTCTGAGAGGATTATTCTATAGAAATTCAAAATTGTGAAAACACATAGAAATTCAGAACGGGCTTATGTAGATGGTCAGAACTTCATCATGCGAGAGTTTGAGATCGATGTGGGACAGCCCTTTGAGGGTCCTTTATATAGGCGTTGGATGTGACGATTCATCATCCAAACTCAATCCAATAGCTGAAAATCCTTCTGATCAGATCTGGAGGTTGTTATGATAGCCGCTAGAAAAACTTGATAAAATCCAATCTTTTGAGGTTTTTGAAAAAAAATCCAGATTTAAGAAAAAAACAAAAAAATATTAAAACCAAATGAAAATACTAGCAAGTAAATGATGATTACAAAAACTTAAGAAAGGAAACATACTTTTCAGATTCCCAGGAAGATTATTTGTATTGAGGGAAAAATTTTCTTGAAGAACTTTATATTCCAAAAAAATGATTACAAAAAAACAATAAAAACCATAAACCCCCCTTAAAAACCAAAAAATCCCTAAAAACCCTAAATACATAAAAATCTGAAAAATGAACAAAAAAATCACAAAAAACATAAAAAAGAGAAAACCCTTGAAAATACATAAAAAACACTAATACCCTAATAACACGTCAAAACCCTAAAAACAAAAAACACTAAAAACCCCAAAAAAACCAAAAAACTCTTAAAACCATAAAAACCCTAAAACCACATAAAACCCCTAAAACCCACTAAAAATTCCAAAAACAATTAAACCTCTAATTTTTTAAAAAAAATATTAAAACCTGTAAAGTCATAAAAATATCAAAACCCTAAAACCCCTAATAAATAAAAACCATAAAACCCTAAACACCATAAATATCACAACAAACTATAAAAATCCTAAAAAATCCATAACAATACCTAAAAATGTAAGAAACCTTGAAAAACCCAAAGAAACCCTCAAAAACCTAAATACACTTAAAACCCCTAAAAAAATAAAATCCCTAAAAAACCCTAAAAATAAAAAAATATCCTAAAATCCTATAAAATCCATAAAAATCCCTAAAAATGTAAATCCCTCTTAAAAACCCAGAAAACCCCTTAGAAAACTCTAAATTCCTGAAAATAATTTAAAACACTAATAAAATAAAAATTAAGAAACCCTAAAAAACATAAAAGACCATAAAACACTAAAAACACCTAAAAGAAAAAACCCTAAAAACCAAAAAAACCCTAAAACCCATAAAAACCACTAAAAATATTGAAATCCCTTTTAAACTCTAAATTTATTTAAAAACAATATAAAACATTAAAAACCCCAAAAAGGTAAAAAAACCACTAAAACCCATAAAACCATAAAATCTCAAAAAACACTAAAACCCCTCATAATCCCTAAAACTGTAAAAATTCATAAAAACATGAAAAACTACAAGAAAACCATAAAACATAAAAACAATTCAATCCCTTAAAAATTATAAAAAACACTAAAAACCTTTAAAACCCTAAAAACCCCAAAAACCCATAAAAAACTTTAAAACCCTAAAAACCAATAAAAACCCTAACCAAACACTACAAACACCAAAAACCTCATAAAATTCTAAAATAATAAAAAGATATAAAAACCATATAAAAAAATCATAAACCCCAAAAAACCATAAGAACCCTAAACCACTCAAAATAATTAAAACCCTAAAAACCATAAAAATCCAAAAAATCCATAAAAATACCTCAAATGTAAAAAAACCTAAAAAAACTGAAAACCCTTATGAAGTCATTAAAAACCTAAATATAATTAAAAACTGAAAAAAACATAAAAAAATAAAAAAGCCTTAAAACCATTAAAAACATAAATCCCAAAAAACCCCCAAAACCTAAAAAATCACAAAAACCCATTAAAACATAAAACCCACTAAAAACTAACAAAATGATTTTAACCCCAAAAAATTTAAAAATGATAAAAATATTTCAAAATCATAAAAAATAAGAAAAACTACTAAATCCCCAAAAGAACCAAAAAGACCCTAAAATCCATCAATGTCCCTAAAGACCCTAAAAATCCTAAAAAATAAATAAAATTCTCTATACTCATAAAAAACCCATAAAAACATTTAAAACCCCTGAAACCCAACAAAACCATGAAACCTTGGAAAACCTTAAAACCCTAAAAATACAATAAAAACCTTGTAGTGAGATGATCATGGTGGAATTATCCTCATGACATAGGGCGATGTATTATGGATACCATTCGAGGAAAAGAGGTGGACAATACATTTGGATATTGGAATCGTGTACTCAACCAATGTTTTAAAGAGGGTGAAATGATACTTAGACAACACACTCAAGGTAGGGGAGTGATGTCCAATCCACACAACAACATAATTTGGTTGAGGCATGAAATTGAAGGATTTGTGTTCTTGGATATCAAATATAACATTTATATTGATATGGAAATAATTCACAAGAGCAAGGGTTAAAAGTGATGATCCTCACAATAGAGAGAATATAATCACATAGTTTTACTATTGAGAACATGAATGAGAATACAATTCCATGGGGTGGATTTTTATATACAACGGTGACATAGAAGTTAATGGGTATAATACCATAATATTATAAATCAAATTCCTACCTTTTCTAGATAGAGTTAAAAAAATTATGTCTGAAAATGATTTTTTGGAAATGTAGAACTTTCCTCTCCACCCATAGCCTCTCAGATTGAAATTTGAATACATATCCCACTAAATTTGAATTTTCTATCCAAATATTATATTCTATAATCTCTATGTGGGAAGTTATTCCAAAACTAGTGAAACCATGTGTATTGGGGTTCATGAATCTCATTTGGGATTAAATAAAAGTAATGAAAACTATATTTTATACCTCCATGAATGAACCATGGGGTTGGGAATTTTAATAAAACAATATGTGCTCTCATTTATAATTGTAGTATCTTTAATTTTCCATGCATAATTAGGCCATGTAACTCCATATCTACACATTTCATCAATTCAGTTTCATCCACAGGTTTCATATCATCCTCCCCCTCTTGAAAATGTGTCATTCTCGACTCTTCATAATTTGTATCCAAATATGAGGAAGGATTAGAAACATTGTTTTTAAAAATAAAATTACACTAGTCTTTCAATGTGATCTTTTAATAAATAAGGTAATTAATTAATTAATTTCTATCTCTATGTATATTGAGATTTACCTTCAGTTTATTTTGAAACCTCTATAACATATTTTCTTTTTCATGTTGTTGTTTAAGATAACATTTTCCTTCAATATTAATATTTTCCTAAAATGTCCATGAAATAATATCAATAGGCATAAGTAGTATAAATCCAAAGTGAATTTTGGATGGATAAAATTATGTTATAGAGTGATCATCCCTTTTGTAACAAAACTCCAAATGTGGTAGAAAATCCTTAAAATCCTTTAGAATCATTATATTTATTACATTATCTGGAAGCCCCATTTTTTTATTAAACGAAGGAAACCCCTATTTTTATGGTTAGAAGAGGAATCAATTAAAAGGTATTTATATACTAGGATCCCATAGGCCCAAACAGTTGACCTAAAGTCCCTAACCCATGGTATGAATCACTTGTGAAAAAGGAGGTCACCGTCCATGTTTTCGTGAATCAACATGACACTAAGACCATACCCACCCCACCAATTGGCATCATCCATTAGATACAACACATCTTCCACCTCTATTGCTTGCATACAACATCACTAGGATCATCCGCATCTTCCAACAACATTCTCCAATGTCTCCAATGTCAAAAAAGATTCCACCTACCATCACCTATCACCCATATGTCTCGGGGGATAGTCTTCATCTATATTCTCTATTACCGTCCCATGTGCGACTTCAAAATGGGTCTAAAACTACATCCCTATAACAAAAATCCTAACCCACTTCCCAATTAAGGGACTATAGGGGATCAAACCACTTCATTAGATATAGTACAGAAGGTGGTGGACCATCCATCCACCGCCTTTACTACACATTTATACTCATGAGGTTGTTAATGGATATTTGAATTTATTTTCCCTCTCTAATAGGTTGAATACATTGTGGTGCCACCACATGAATTACAAAATCTTAAACCTATTAAAAATATTCCACAATATTTGACAAAGAATGTGTCAAGTGGTTAGTGTTTGGAATATCCACTTTTTACATTAGTACTTGGAGGTTTTTTCATGAAATCAATGCTTCTGTAATCTCTCTATTCTCTATCATCACCACATTTTCCCACTCAATGAGTTCCCTTTTCTCTCTTTATTTTCTTTTAAACTTAACATATTTTCTTATCTAATTCTAACCTCACCCCTCATACTCCTATTTTTTATTCTACCTCTCCTTTTTCTTCCCTCCCAAAATGTGATATACAAAATCATATTTGTGGGACATCAGGAGAAGGGTTATAGGATTCCCTTAGAGAATAAATGAATGATGTTTTATAAAACCATCTTATCTCATACACCGATCATATTTCCATCTATAACCTAAAAGTAACTGGCATGCCTTAATTGGAGACACATCACATAGTACATTATAATTATACTAATTTTTTTGATTAATACCTTTACATATTTTTTGACCTTTATCTATTTATAATAATTCAACCACAGAATCCATTATGGATATTGGTGCTTCAATGTTGGAACTCCCAACATCTATACCAACTAGGTTCTCACTGAATTGTTACAAATTCCCCCTAAATGATGAAACATCATACCTTCCCATTGACTTAGCACCTATTATGTAAAAGTTTATCCCTTTTCTCGTTCTCATTTGAAATTAATTGAGCACTCAAACCACATCTTGGGATGAGAATATGACCATATTTCGAAAATTCTCCATTAAAAACATTTGGAGAATCCTCATCTTCCCCCATTATCTCTTTTTATCAGTGTTCCATTACACATACATGTTTATTGTCAGGGTTATATGGTTTAAAAATTCAATATAAATTTGACCCATTCCTTGAAATTTGAAATATATAATATCCTAATTCCTCAATTGGTTAGAATCAAATGTAGGATTATTAGATATAATAATTACCTTATCACTTTTGTGATCGTTCACCTATTTTGGCATTGATGATTCTCAAATATCATTCCTCAAATTTCTATATGGACTAAAATAGGTAGTGGGTTTCATCATGTTGCTCCTCCTTTTGATTTATTTATCTACTTTGGTGTTTGGGAGGATCATATCCTTTATCTCCACCTGATGATACATCTCCACTTGATAAAAAATCTCTTGACTGATTCCATGTAAAAAAACACACCATGGATGCCTTCATATCCTCATAAATGGTTTCTCATATCACATAAATTTTCATCTTCTTATAGTAATATTCAACAAACATACTCCCTTGGGCAAGGAATTGATGTTCTTTGTGGGTATATATATAGTAATATGAGGGAAACCCTGCTTCAAGATGGAAAACATCATGTTATACCAAGTTTTGACAGGACTTCCACTATATCTATCCCTACCCTTTATCATTTGATCCCAAAAAATTAAATAATATTAATAAAATTCATGGGAAGAATGTTTGGCCTTCTTCTCCTAAAAATATTAATGACATGTAAACACTTTCTCAATACTCATATCCTACTCCATGTATGATTCAGGAACCCTTTTTCCTTGAAAATCTCGAACCTTCACCTTAATACCCCTATGTATTTCATCGTCAAGTGGTATAATTGAGACTCCTCTATGTTGTTGGAAACTCCACCTCCCTTTTGGGATATCCTCAAAATCATCATCAATGTTCTCTATCTCCTCCTCCATGAAATGGAGAAGATGTGGTGCTAGAGTGAATCATGTGTTATCATGGATCATTATCAAGCTTTGTTGATTCTCCTGATAATCAAACCTCCCAAACATCTCCTCCAAATTCCAACCAAGAAGCTTCTAAAAAATTTCCACCAATGATTTAATTTTCAGTTGTGTTGCTTTTAGTGTGGGTGTTATACATAAAATTCATTAATAACTATCATGAATGATTGTATTACTAATATCTTTAGCCATGAAAAGTAACATGAACAAAAAAACATGAGGAGAAACCCACAAAATGATACACAGAGTCACACATACAAAAGGAACACACACAGTCACACACACATGAATTCAAGGATGAACACTCACTCAAACAGGATATGAACACTCACACATACAAGGATACACACTCTCATGCACAAGATAAAAACATAAACACAATATACACACACTCACACTCACACGAATTCAAAAACACACAGATAATATATACACACCAAAACTCATAAGGATACAAACTAAAGAATGTGTTGTGTGTGTTTATTTCTCTCCACTATTGGATACTCAATTAAAAACCCAAGATCATATGAAATATAATACCTCATTTATGGATATAAAGATACACCAATCCACACCCATTCATAATGGTGTAGGAGAATGGATAAAAACAACCTTTTTTATTGGTAAAGGTTGTAAAAGAGGGTAAAAATTGATAAAAGTTTGGAAGGTGTAGAATGGTGCGGTATGTGTGTTTTTCAAAATTGTACAAGATAATAAAAATTAAAAAAATATTATCCAAATATGTTATAGGGATGAAGTAAGATCATGGAGAAAAATTATGTATGTAAATAGAATTTTATAATAATTTAAAGAACAAACAAGTAATTGTATCTAGTTTTTTCTTCTTTTCCCCTATTTTTGTGAAATATTCCCAACGTTTTTGTGCTTAGTGATTTAAATAAAAATATGATGAATGGAGAGTATATTTTTTTAGAAATATCTCAATGAAAGGATGATATTATTTTTGAAAAGAAGAAAATTAGGATGTAGTAGAATATGATTTTTTCTAGAAAAAACCACTTATAGAGAGTTAAATGTGAAAAGAATATGGATGGATAATTGGATCACAGTTAAATATATCAATATTATATAACATAGTTAAATTATGGATGTTTTAAAAGAAAAAGGGGTTTTTATTTTATTTTTTACTTTCCTGATGTGGTGGATAATAATAAAAGATAAGAACTGAAATTGACATATGGGATAAAAAATTGTGATAGTTTCCCACTAGCCCATTGAAACTCTAATGCCGACTGATGTGATATGATCAGGGTGCAGCAATATTCATAGAATTTGGTGGAATATGGTGGATACAGTTTGGGGATAAGTGGTGGATGATGGGAGTCGATAGTGTAATAAATTATTCAACCAATATTATATGAAGTGTCACATACTACATAGACAACACACTCAAGGGAGGGATGTGATTGTAAATTCAATCAATAATGTAGTTAGGTTGAGGAATAGAATTGGGGGAATTAAGATCTTAAATCACCAATCTAACTTGTAGTTTGACAAGGTATGAATAAACAAGTGAAATAGAAGAAATTAATGATCCCCACAATGGAGAGAATAAACTCATAGAGTTTCACTAATTGAAACTTGAATGAGAATACAAAGCCCTGGGATGGATTTTTATAGCGAAGGATTTACAGAAAAGGTCAAGGGTCTATTACCATAAATTCATAAAGAATATTCCTTCATTATCCGCATAAATTTTAAAAGTAAAAGTAAAAAAATGAATATTTGGAAAAGTATAACATTTATTTCCTCCTATAGCCCATCCGAATTGAAATCTTGTTCTTAGCCCACTAGATTGGAATTTATTGTCTTAAGATTCCATTTTAAATATCCGTGTGGGAATAGATTCCAAAATTCAGGAAACCATGTGTATTTTTCCTCATGAATATAATCTGGGCTTAAATAAGAGTGATAATAATCCCATTTTACACTTCCATGCATTCACCTAGGGTTTGGGACTTTTAATGTAATGAGATGGGAACTCATTAGCACCTATAGACTCTTTAATTTTCCTTACATCATTCGGTCGTGCAACTTCAACTCCACACATTCCACTAAATCATTTTCATGCACTTATTTCATATTAAACACTAAAAACCTTTTTAATCCCCAAATATGATACAAAAATCCAAAAATCAAAACAAAAATAAAATAAAAATACATATAAAAAATATTAAAAATCCTATAAAACCCCCAAAAACCTCAAAATATCTGAAAACCCACCAAAAACCAAAAACCCTAAAAACCCATAAAAATTCTAAAAAATCAGTAAAAATCACTTAAAAATTAAAAAACCTAGAAAATCAGAAATAAAACATTAAAAAACTAAAAACAATAAAACCCAATAAAAATATAAAGAACACTAAAATCCTTAGAACCCCCTAAAACCTTAAAACCCCTCCAAATCCCTAAAGATAAAAAAATATAAAATTCTTAAAAATACTTAAAACATAAAAAACAATAAAAAACTAGAGAAAAACTAATAAAACCTTAAATATCTTAAAAACATAAACCCCTAAAAATTTGTTTTTTTTTGAATATTCTAAAAAAACCCTAAAGACCATAAAACCTACAATTACATAAAAAACATTAAAAATCATAAAAATACTAAGAAATTATAAAAACTCTAAAACCCATTTAAACCCCTAAAAAGAATAAAAAATTAAAAAAACATTAAAACCCATAAAACTGAAAAAAAATCCATAAAAACCCAATAATCCAAATAAACCATAAAAATTCTAAAAACCCAGAAAAACTTTAAAACCCTCAAAATACCTAAAAAAACTAAAAACCCATAAAAATAACAAAAAAATGCTAAATATGTAGAAAATTAAAAAAACTATAAAAACAGTAATAAAACCATAAAACCTTAAAAACACAAAAAGCCCCTAAAAACCTAAAATGCCTAAAAAGACAAGAAAACACTAAAAACCCCTAAAAACCATAAAAATCAATTAAACCTTAAAACAATATAAAAAATAAAAACAATGAAAACCCATTAAAACAAAATATACCCTTTAAACCCTTAGAAACATTAAAAACACTAAAAAACCAAAAAAACATAAAAAACCAAAAAACCTTCAAATACCAGAAAACCCTTAAAACCCTAAAACCCCAAAATATTTCTAAAAACCCTAATGACCATAAAATTCCTAAAAAAATAAAAAAAACTAGAAAACTAGAAAACCCTTATGAAAAGCATGAAAATCTAAAAAAACATAACACCCTAAAAAACCAAAAAATTCCAAACACCATAAAAACCCTAACCCCCCACCCAAACCCCCTAAAAATTTGAAAAATACCTAAAAACAATAAAAATTATCAAAAATAACTAAAAATCCCTAAAAAACCCTAAACACCATGAAAAAATCTATGAAAATCCTAAAATACATAAAACTCTTAAAACCTATAAAGAACCTAAAAACTGTTAAACCCCTAAAAATTCCTAAAATGATTGTCAAATCCCCTGAAAATATAAAACCATTAAGTCCCATAAAAACTAAAAAATCCCAAAAAATAGTAAAAACCCAAAAAACAAACTAAAAACTCTAAAAACCCATTAAACCCCTAAAAAGTTAAAAAAAATTAAAAACCTATAAACAATAGAAAACTCAAAATACCCTCTAAAACCCAAAAAAACATAACACACTAAAACCCCTAAAACCCCTAAAAATGTTCAAAATTGAAAAAACCCAAAAAACCCATTAAAATCCCAAAAATTCCTAAAACCCCCTAAAAATTATTGTTTTTAACTCATAAAAACCCTAAGAAAACCTTAAAAATTGAAAAAAATTAAAAACCCCTAAAAACCTTAAAACGCTAAAACCCCTAAATACCCTACAGAAATCAAGAACCCCTAGATCCATAAAACCCTAAAAACCAATTCAAAAATTAAAAAACACATAAAACCATAAAAATCCATTAAAAACTATAATGACCCCATAATCCTATAAAACTCAAAACAAACTCCTAAAAACCATAAAACAAAAGTACTCTAAAAACCAAAAAACCCAAAAAACCCCTAAAACCCCCAAAACCCCTAAAAATAATTAAAACCCCTAAACCCACTAAAAATCCAGAAAAATTATTATAAACATTTAAAAACATAAAAATACTGAAAAAATAAGAATATCGTAGAAATATAAAAAATCAAAAATCCCCTAAAAACCTAAGAAATGCTAAAGCTCATAATAACCCAAAAAACTATAAAAACCATAAAATCCCTCAAAACTGCTAAAACCCCTAAAAATCCACCAAAACCATAAAATCCCTAAAAAAATAAAAAATAAAAAATAGGCAAAGAGTCAAAAAAACCCTAAGAAAATGTTAAAACCCTAAAACACTTAAAACACATAAAAACACTAAAACGCTAAAACCATAAAACCCCTAAAAACCATAAAACCCCTAAGACCAACTAAAGACTCTAACGACCACTAAAAACCTTAAAATAAACTAAATACATAAAAGATAAAAAAACCCAAAATTCCCTAGGGAGTTCCCGATTAAGCTCATGATGATCTGGGGATCTCCATGATCATGATGGATTTCATGCTGTGATTTAGAACATGGTTCTCATAGTATTTCAGTTGGACGTTTTTTTTATGAATATTCTTCAATGGGGATATTATAGAGATAGTTTTTGGGTTCATTCTTGTGGTTTTTTTTGGGGTTCACATTTTTGGTTGCGTCCAGTGGCATATTTTATTGTGGTTTTTTCTTTGTTCTACCTTTTTGTGGTTATTATATCATCTCGATCAATGGTGTTTGTCCTAGATTCTTGTTTGAAGGAGTTATTTATCATCTACTTTTAGTGATGGGAGTCTCATTTGGACATCCATTCTTCTAGGTTTTTGAATATATGGTTGGGTTATGTCAATCAATGGAGCTCATTGTTCATCGGGTTACTGGTTATTTAGTTTTTGTCACCAGATTGGTGGATGAAGGGATGTTTCTTTGGTCCACTATTTGTTTTCTCACCATCATTTCAAGTTTCTTGGTCATATTTCTTGAGGTTATGTGTGTGGGATGTTGTGGTATGCATTTCTGGGGTAGTTTCATTATATTTTGTTGACTTTTTATTACATTTGGATAATTCGATAATTTTGTGGTTTCTGGATCTTTGTGTTAGAGGTGGGCCTGTGGTTGATTGTTGGATTTTCAAAAAAGGATATTTAATGGATCTTGAGGTCTAGTTTCAGTTTTCTTTCATCAATATCTTTCGTAGTTGGTTTTTTAGTGGTTTTAGGGACACTATATTATAATCTAGTGTAATTTCCGCTAATGTGTTAGGTGGAGGGATGTTTATTTTTTGTACAGGTTTGAACACCATTAATGCCGGTTTCGAGGTATTATCATGTATTTTGATGGTAGTAGGGTTTGGAATAATTTTTGGGGCACTGTGGGATTCATGTTAGGGGTTGATAGTAGTAGGGGTTGAAAATAATTTTTTTATGGTAGTAGGGTTTGTCTTTCTTTTCTGATTCTTCGTTTGATTCTTCGAATTTGGTCATTTCATTTTTTTACCATGGTATGTTATTCCTGGATTTATTGGTTGGAGGAATGTTATGGTTACTCATCTATTTTTTATTCGGTTTGTTATCCTTATCCTTCGTCTCATGAATCCTCAATGAATCTAGTTTTATTTTCTCATATACTGACGTCGCTCCTAATTTTTCAGCTTTCTAGAATAAGTCTTAACAACAGTCCTTTCCTTTTATGTTGTTGGTGGAGGTATCACTATGGCTTTGTTTCGAGTTTTTCTCAACTTACTATAGTGGTGATGGTGATTTTGTTAGAATTATTTGGTTTTAGGATGAAGGAGACCTTTATATCTATTTTCAATGATGGATTCACATTTTTTCTCTCCATTTTACAATGATTCATTTTAGTCTGTTGGATGATGGTTCACTGACCAAAGATAGTGTGTTCATTTCTCTTTATTGCAGTCAGGTTGGTGTTGTCTATGGATTCTTAGGTAGAATCAAAAGAATTACACTGTAATGTTAGGATGCTTCAGTTTCTAGAGTATTGGTTATTTTTTGGCTTATTTTTCAGTTATCTCATTGCAATCTCTAGTTTTTGCTCGGCCGCTATGAAGATTTTTGGTTAGGGGTATTGTAGTGTTTTTTTATTAAAGAGGAGTCATGTTGTTGTCTCAGCTTAGGTTTAGCGGTGAGCTATGGTTGTGGTAGTATGAGAGGTATTTGGGTGGGGCTTTCCCTTATTTATACCATTTAAAGAGATTCTATTTTTGGCAATTCAATCTTTTGAGAATTGTAGGCTATCTTGCTGTTAGGCATGTCAGAGCAGTGGAATGCTTGGTGGGAGGGTTTTCGTAGTGGATGGGATGTGGTTGGGATGCTGGGGATGTAGGGATGCTGGTGAGGCTTGATATTGAGGATTCTTTGGTACTATATTTTTATGCTAAAAGAGGTGTTTGGGGGTGCATGTTTTTTTCTAGTGTTGGGGCTAGTGCTTCAGATGCTGGTAATTAGATTGGTGTAGGGGGATTAGAGTATTTTTCCTTAGATCTAGTTTTGGGTGCTAGATGTTTGGGAAAAATGGGTAGGTGGGTTGTAGTGTTCTTTGCACTATTTATTTCTACTATATATGGGGATGAGACAAATTTCAGTTGAAATTGAAGATGTTATAGGTTGTTGACTTTTTGCAACTACTGGATATTGTGCTGCGAATTGAAGAGGGGTTTTGGAAACTATTGAGTTAGCTTGGAGATACTGGTACTGGAGATCTATACTGGGGGTTGGTAGATCTTGTGGGGTACTAGGTGTTGTAGGAAAATGTAATCTTCTTAGAATGTTGATTAAGCTATGATCTGGGTGTTGGGTTTATTGGGATTCATGAGGTTTCTTGATCCTTAATTGGGATTTTTTGGATGGGCTTTATGATTTTTCACATTTCATCTTCCAAGTGATTGTTTTTTTGTATACTAAAGGATTATTAGGCCCATTTTCTAGACAATGGATTTTATGGGATTGATGAGGTTTCTTGGGCCTATTTTCTAGAGTTTGGTTGTTTGGGATTCATAAGGGTTCTCAGACCCGTTTTACTTTTTTCTATTACTGGGGTAATTCAATCCATTTGGTTCACCCATTGGGTGATTGTGTTATACATCAATTCCTTATTTTATATATTATGTCCAATTTTCCTTGAAAAAACACCAAAAACCCATCAAACACAAAAAATACAGAAGATACACTAATGCCATTTAAAACCCAAAAAATAGTAAAAACACTAAAAATCATAAAACCCATACCAAATCAAAAAATCCCTAAAATCTCAAAAAACCAAATAACACTAAAAACCCAAAACTGCCAAAATCCTAAAAAATAATAAAACCCAATAAAAATACTAAAAATCAAAAAAATATATATATAAGAATATAAAAACCCCTAAAACCCCTAGGAAATCCTAAAAAACCAAAAAACACTTTAAGCCATTGAAAAACCAAAAAATTCCAAAACACTAAAAAAACCTAAAACCCAAAAAAACTCCTCAAATCAATAAAAACCCTAAATGTCCTAAAAATCCTAAAATGCCTAATAATCGATAAAATTGTTATAAAACCAAAAACCAAAAACCCCTATGTAACCATTAAAAAATTATAAACACTTAAAATACCTAAAAACCATAAAATTTCTAAAAACCCTAAAAAGAAAAAAAACCAAAAAATCCATAAAAACCAAAAAACACCATAAAAACCTTAAAAATCCAAAAAAACCCAAAAACTAAAAAAGTCACTAAAAACATTTAAACATGTAAAATTTTAAAAAATATCTAAAACCTTAAAAACACATAAAGACACGGAAGAAACCATAAAAAACATAAAAACCCATAAAATCCCTAAAAACCCTAAAAACACCTAAAACCTCTCAAAATCCAAAAAAACACAAAAACCCCCCAAAAAATTACAAAAAAACCATAGAAATCCCTAAAAAAATAAAAAAAAAACCCTAAAACCCATAAAATACCATATGAAAACATTAAAAATATAAAAATTCCAAAAACCCTAAAAACCCTAAACAAAAAAACCCAAAACACCATAAAAAAACCTAAAACCATAAAACATAATGAAATCCATAAAAATAGTAAAAACCCACTAAAAACTCTAAAAATACTTTAAACCCCTTAAAAAATAAAAAATATATAAAAAAACTGAAATCCCTAAAAAACCCAAAAAACCATATTAATTGTAAAACCCTACTAAACTCCCTAAAACCCCTCAAAATCCCAAAAAACCATAAAAACCATAAAAATCAATAAAAACATAAAAAACCCAAAAAAATGAAACACCAAAGATATTATTAATAACTAAAAACGCTTAAAACCCCTAAAGAAAATATAAATTCTAAAAAACATAAAGTCCCCCAAAACCCCAAAACACCATAAAAACACTAATAACCCATAAAAACAAAAAACCCAATAAAAATCTAATAATAATTTAAGCCCCAAAAATTTCTAAAAACCATAAAAACATAAAACCCTAAAATGATCTAAAAACCTTAAAAACCCAATAAAACTAGAAAACCAAAAAAACCCCTAAAAACAGCTAAAACCCTCAAAATCACTAAAATCCCTAAAAACCCTAAAAAACATAAAACATACCTAAAATTCCCTATGAATGTAAAAAACCCTAAAACCTAAAAATATTTAAAACACTTTAAAAAACTTAAAACCTGGAAAAAACCCAAAAATCACCAAAAAACCTCTACAACCACAAAAAAGTTGAAAATCCTTTAAACTCCTAAAAATATTATGAAACTCTAAAAAACACAGAAACCTTAAAAACATAAAAAACCATAAAACCCTAAAAAACAAAATAAAACAAAAAAAAATCCTAAAGAAGACCTAAAATCTATAAAAATGTAAAAAACTATAAAAACACTATTAAACCGTAATAATTCTATAAAAAACTAAAAACACTTAAAACCCATAAATCCTAAAAAAATAAAAAAACCCTAAAATAATTTAAAACCCTAAAAAACTAAAAAACCTAAAAACCCTAAAAACCTATAAAACCCCAATAAACTGCTAAAAATATAAAAAACCCTTTAAACCCCTAAAACATTAAAAACTCTAAAAACCCGAAAAACCATTAGAAACTCAAAACACCCTAAAACCCTAAAACCCATCAAAATCCCTAAAAACCCAAAAACCCAAAAAATTCCTAAAAACCCTAAATACCCCTAAAATATAAAAAACCCCCATCAAAACATTAAAATCCAAGAAAACATAACAACCCAAAATACCTAAAAACTGTAAAAACCATGAAAACCCATAAAACCTTAAAAAACCCAAAATCTCACAAAATCCATAAAAACCAAAAAATACAAAAAATCCATAAAAACCCAAAAAAAAAACTAAAAAACCATAAAAACAATAAAAACACTAAGAAAACCTTCAAAACCTAAAACACTTTAAAAAACAAAAAAATATAATAAATGATAAAAAACCCAAATACCACTAAAAAGACACTAAAAACATAATACCCCTAAAAACCTAAAAAATGAAAAAAAACATTAAAACCCGTAAAAACCCACAAAAAACACTAAAAACCATTGAAACACCTAAAAATATTAAGAAAACACAAAAAAAAATCTTAAAAATCCCAAAAATATCCCTAAAAACCAAAAGAAAACTCTAAAACCATCAAAATACAAAAAAACCCAAAACCCCTAAAATTTTTAAAAATGCCCTAAAATCTATAAAAATGTAAAAAACCCTAAAAAACGTGAAATCCTTAAATAAAACCTTAGAAAACTAAATAAATTAAAACACTTAAAAACCCAAAAAACACTAGATGCTCTAAAAATACCCTAAAACCCTTACAAACATCAATATCCCTAAAAATCATAAATACCATTAAAATCTGAAAAAAACCTAAAATCCCTAAAAAAAGTAAAAAACCACAAAAACATTTAAAAAAATAAGAAAATATTAAAAACCTAAAACACTTAAAACTCTAAAAACCCAAAAACACTAAAACCCAAAAGTTCGTAAAATCCATAAAAACTCTTGAAACCTTGAAAACCCTAAAAACCTAAAACTCTTACAAAAAACTCAAATAATCCTTTAATCCAAAAAACATAATAAACTATAAAGAACCTAAAAACCCATTAAAAACAAAAAAAAATTAAAAACCAAAAAACCAAAAAACCCAAAGAACCCAAAACCCCTTAAAATACAAAAAACCATAAAAATCTATAAAAATCATAAAGACCTGAAAGTTCCCTAAAAACATAAAAACTCTAAAACTCCAAAAAAAACCTGGAAAACAATAATAAAACCATAAAAATAAAAAAAAAAATTATTTAAAAACCCAAAAACATAAAAAAAATACTAAAAACTCTTAAAACCCATAAAATACCCTAAAATAATAAAAATAATCAAAATCCCCAAAACCATAAAAATAATAAAGGCCTTAAAAATCATTAAAACATAAAAAAACGAAAAAAACTGAAAAACAATAAAATCATTAAAAACCTAAAAATATTTAAAATCCCTCAAGACCTAAAAATGCCAAAAACGGTAAAAGTCTCTAAAAAATATTAAAACCATAAAAACCCTAAAACATTAAAACCCCTAAAAACTATAAAAAACTCTAAAAATAATAAAAACAATAAAAACATTTAAGCCCCTAAAAATTTAAAAATACTAAAAACCATAAAAACCCTAAAAATTGAAATAACCTAAAAATCCAATAAACCATAAAATAATAAAAAATACCTTTAAAACCCCAAAATACTATCAAAAACCCTAAAAATCCAAGAAAACCATAAAAATCATTAAAAATACATAATAATCATTTAAAACATCCAAAACCCAAAAAACCCAAAAAACACTAGAGATACCCATTAGAACCATAATATAATTAAAACCCCTAAAAAACTAAAAGAATTATAAACCCCTAAAAATGATAAAAACCCTAAAAACTCTCAAAATACCTTTGAACCATTAAAATATAAAAAATCCGTAAAAATACCTAAAAATATAAAAAACATAAAAATCCGTAAAAACCCTAAGAAAACCATAAAAACCTAAAAATTTATATAATTATTAAAACTTAAAGAGGCTAAAATCTCAAAAAAAATCCAAAAAATCCTTAAAAACCCTTAAAACATTAAAACTCCTATAAAACATAAAAAAGATTAAAACCCCATAAAAACCTAAAAAAATTAAAAACTCAAAAATACTTTAAGCACCAATTTTTTTAAAAAAATTATAAATACATAAAAACCCTAAAGTCCTAAAAATATAAAAACCCTAAACCCCATAAAACCCCACAAAATCCTTAAAACCTCCAAAAACCATAAAAAATAAAAATATCACAAAAAAATCACTAAAAACATAACAACCCCCAGTAACCTAGAAAACACCTAAACAAAACATAAAAACCATAAATCCCTTAAAAACCTATAAATTGTTAAAAAACCTTAAAACCCCCAAAATACCCAAAAACCCATACATACCATGAAAATCTCTAAAAAACCTAAAACCATAAAAATAGGAAAAATTCCTAAAAATCCCTAAAAATGTGAAAACCCATAAATCCATGAAAGCCCCAAAGAATAAATTTAAAAATTAAAAACCCAAGAATTTCTAAAAATCCTAAAAGACCATAAGAAACCCTAAAACCCCCTAAAAACCATCAAAAACATAATACCTTAAAAAACACTAAAACCTCATAAAAATCGTAAAACCCACAAAAAATTCTAAAAACCATTTAAATACATAATAACATTAAAAAACTCAAAAAACCCTAAAACACTTAAAAACTCAAAAAAAACTAAATCCAAAAAAACCATAAAAACCAAAATAACATAAAAAACCCTAAAACACTCAAATTTTCCAAAACCCTAAAAACTATAAAAATACTAAAAATACCAAATAACATAAATACACTGAAAAAATAATAAAACACTAAGAAAACCTTAAAAAGTAAAAACCCATAAAACATTGAAAACACCTAAAAATGATAAAAACCCTAAAATTTCTAAAACCCCAAAAAAAAATTAAAATCATAAACCCCAAAAAACATTAAACACCTTAAAACCCATAAAAACCCTAAAAACACTAAAAATTATAAAAACTCTTCAAAACCCAAAAAATATAAAAAATCTAAAAATTCATAAAACCCTAAAGAACTAAATAACCCTAAAACCTATAAAAACCTTAAAAACCATAAAACCATAAAACAATAAAAACTGTAAAAATCCTTAAAAATTATAAAAATCAATAAAATTACTAAAAAACTAAAGTCCAGGAAAAACCGTGAAAAAAATAAGAAAAAATTTAAAACCCCTAAAAATTCCAAAAATCTGTGAATACTATAAAAATTTGAATACCCCTAAAAACAATAACCCCCAAAATCCCTTAAAATAATAAAAATAATAAAAAACACAAAAATCCCAAAAATCCCTAAAAATCAAAAAAAGACCATAAAAACATGGAACACTCATAAGAAAACATTAAAACATAAAAACAAATAAAACACTAAAAAATCCAAAAAAACAATAAACCATAAAAGACCACAAAAACCCTAAAACCTGTAAAAACTATAAAACCAAAAAAACCACAAATTTTTTTAAAAACTATGAAAAAATATAAAACTTATAAAAACCCTTTAAACCCCTAAACACATTAGAAATACTCTAGAAACCCATAAAAAATAAAAACATAAGTAACTTACTAAAAAATAAAAAAACCCTAAAAATCCAAAAAACAAAAAAACCCTCAAAATCCCTAAAAACAATAAAACACATAAAAGTTCTAAAAATTCCGAAAAAAGTAAAACAATCATAAACCTTTGAAAATGTTTTAGAAAATCATAAAAATATAAAACCAATTAAAACATCTAAAAACATAAAAATAATAAAAAATCTATACAGCCCTAAAAACCCAAAAATCCATAAAATCCCCTTGAAATGTTAAAAACCCTTAAATGAATAAAAACCCTAAATGAAACTAAAACTATAAAAACCTTCTAAAACTCTGAAAATGTTAAACAATTCTAAAAAACCTTTAATCCCAAAAAAACTCAAAACCCCCAAAAAACCCAATATAACCATAAAACCCTAAAAACCCGAAAAAACCCTATAAACATTAAAAACCTATTGAAATTATTAAAAATACTTTAAAATCCACAAAAACATAAAGAAACATAAAAACCCTAAAAATAACTAAAAATCCATAAAAATATAAAAACACTTAGAACCCAAAAAAACATAAGGACGATAAAATCCCTACAAGACCTAAAAGCCTTAGAAACATGAAAAACCCAAAAACCATCATAACTAATAAAAACCTAAGAAAATCCAAAAAATACCGAATGTCCAAAAAAACATTACAACACATAAAATCTTGATAACCCTAGGAAAAACATAAAAACCCTAAAAAAATTAAATCTCCTAGAGAACTTAAAAATGTTAAAATCACTAAAACCCTAAAACCCCTCAAAAATCGCATAAATCCCTATAAACCCACAAAAATATTAAAAAATCCCTAAAAGTCACTAAAAATGTAGAAAACCCTAAAACCTTGAAAGACTATAAGAAAACCATTAAAATTAAAAACACATTAAACACCTAAAACCCAAAAAACTGAAAAAAATGCTAAATCCCTAAAAACCTAAAAACCAGAAAATCCCTAAGTACCTTAAAAAACATAAAAATCCTAAAAGCCACTCAAAACTCACAAAACCCTTTAAATCCAAAAAAAATAGTTAAAAAATTTAAACACCATAAAATTGTAAAAAACTCAAAAAACCCTAAAAACCCAAAAACAATAAAAGTACTTATTACCCTAAAAAATAAAAAACCCTCAAAATCCCTAATATCCCAAAAAACATAAATACCCTAAAAAGACCTAAAAACCCCGAAAAATGTAAAAAACATAGAAAAACCATTGTAAAATAATAAAAACATAAAAACACTTAAAACCACCAAAAGTCCTAGAAAATTATCAAAACCCTAAACACACTAAAAAGGCCTTAAACCCCCAAAAACCACTAAAAATCCCAAAAATACCTAAAAATAAAAAAAATTATAAAAAACCTAAAAAACTCTGAAAACCCTCAATAAAACTTATAAACACTAAAAACACTTCAATCCCCTAAAATCAAAATAAATTCCAAAAACCCAAAAACCAAAAAAAAAATACTAAAAACCCATAAAACCCATAAAACCACTAATAATCTTAAAAACCCTAAAAACCCATAAAAAACCTAAAAAACA
This sequence comes from Viscum album, assembly GCA_963277665.1. Classification (NCBI taxonomy): domain Eukaryota; kingdom Viridiplantae; phylum Streptophyta; class Magnoliopsida; order Santalales; family Viscaceae; genus Viscum; species Viscum album. The sequence goes on from OY728127.1 coordinate 1,962,304,730, forward strand.
TCAAAAATATAAAAACAATTCAAACACCTAAAAACGATAAAACCTCTAAAAATCATTAAAAACTAAGAAACTAAAAAAGCCTTAAAATGAAAAAAAACCAATAAAACCCTAAAAACCCCTAAAAATTGCTATAAATCCTATATTTCCCAAATACATTTAAAAACCATAAAAATCCTAAAACACCCATGAAATCCATAAATATGAAAAAAACCTAAAAACCCTAAAAACCCTAAGAATAAATTAAAAACCTAATAACACATAAAACCACTAAGAAACTAAAAAACACTAACAAACCTAAAAAATCATAAGAAACCTAAAAACCCAAAACCCATCAAAATCCCAAAAATCTGTAACAACCAAAAAAATCATAAAAATCTCAACAATTAAAAAAAACTATAAAAACTATAAAAACCTTGAAAATACATAAGTAAAACTATAAACCCTCAAAACACATAAAACCCCTAAAAATCCTTAAAACCCTAAAAACTCTAAAAACCCTAAAATTAACCTAAAAACCCTAAAACCACTAAAAACCATAAAACTGCTTAAACCCTAAAACCCCTAAAACCCATAAAAACCATAAAAGTAGTAAAAACTAGAAAAACCCCTTTATTCCTCTAAACACGTTAAAATACTCTAAAAACATTAAAAATGCTAAAAAAAATATAAAATCATTGACAACCCATAAAAACCAATAATCCCAAAAAAACACCAAAACCCCTAAAAACCTACAATATCACTAAAGACGTTGAAAAAAACATAAAATACCAGAAAATCTATGAAAATGTAATGAACCTTAAATCCCTAAAATATCTAAGAGAACTTTAAATACCTAAAATCACTAAAATCCCATAAAAACACAAAAAAAACTCTAAAACCCCTCAAAATCAGTAAAAACAAAAAAATCTATAAACATCATAAAATTCCCTAATAATAGAAAAAACAAAAAAAAACAGTTCAAAAACCTCAAAACCCCTAAAAACATTAAAAAGATAAAATAAATTAAGATACCTAAAAAACCTAAAAATTTTAAAACCCAAATGTCCCTAAAACCATAAAACACCTATAAACTGTAAAACTAAAAAAACCTAAAACCCAATAAAACAAATAAAACCCCTTTAAACACCTAATTTTTTTTAAAAAAACTTTCAATTACCTTAACAACACTAAAAAATCCAAAACCCCTCAAAACTCAAAAAAAAACCATAAAACCCCTAAAAACCTCAAAATCCCTAAAAACCTCAAAATCCATACAAATGATAAAAAAGACCATAATATTTCTAAAACCATAAAAGACATAAAAAGACCTGAAAATATTCATATAAAATCATAAAAATCAAAAAACACAAAAAACCCTAAAAACCCAAAAAAAATGATAAAAACATAAACACTCCAAAGAATCCTTAAAACCAAAAAAATGTTAAAAACCTAAAAACCATAAAAATACAAAAAATACCTAAAAGTATCTAAAAAATGTAAAAACCCATAAAACCCAAGAATAACATATGAAAAAAATAAAAACCTAAAAACTATTAAACCCAAAAAATCAAAAAAAATGCTAAAAACATAAAAGTCCATAGAAACCCTAAAACCCATAAAACCACTAAAAGTATTAGAAACTCCCCAGAACCCATAAAAACCATAAAATCCCATTAAGAACATAAAAAATCCATTAAACCCCAAAATGTTTTAAAAATTAAAAAAAACCTTAAGGACCCTAAACACTCAAAAAACCCCTAAAAACCTGAAAAACCATAAAAATCATAAAAAAAATAATATTATAAAAAACTAGTAAAATACTTAAAAACCATAAAAAAATATAAATCCAAAAAAGATAAAAAAATCCCTCAAAACATGGAAAATGATAAAAACAACTAAAACTGTAAATCCACTAACCACCTTAAAATCCCTATTAACCTAGGAAAATAATAAAAACCACTAAAAACTATAAAAACTCTTTAAACATATAAAAAAGTTAAAAAACTAAATATAAACCATATCAACCATATAAAAAAACCAAAAAATCCAAAAAAATATATAAACCATAAAAACCCTAAAAACCAAAAAAAGACCTAAAACCCCTAAAACACATAAAAATCCAAAAAAATGATATAAATTTCTAAAAGCTTATACAATCGTAAATACATTGCAAACTCATATTAAAACATTAAAAATAAAAGAAAATTTAAATCACCTAAAAAATGAAAAAACGTTAAAAACCAAATATCCCAAAAACCCAAAAAACCCTAAAAACCATCCATGTTCATAAAAACACGAAAAAAATAATGAAAATACTAAAAAAGGAGGATGGGAACAGGATGCTATTCCTTTGATCTAGAAGCCATGGTGAACTATGGTTTGAGTATGGCATCTTCAGCAGCTGATTTTCTCCTACATGGTCAATTCGACACTCATCAATTTGGCAACGATGAGGTCTCTGGACATAGATGAAAATCTATATCATTGTCTTGCACATCCATGGTGATTTTGGATGAAATGAATCACATGGAAAAAGTGGTAAGGACTAATGTAATTACTTCACCAAGATCCAGAATCGCACCCCACGGTATGACAATGAAGGACGCGGTTGATGCAGAAAGATCTGGTGTGGTCAGGGTGCCTGATGTTTCCTGGATAGATGTGGTAATGGTGGAAGAGTCAAGCATGAATCATGGTCCTATTATAGAATTGGATCATAGCTTCTTAGAATGGCATGGCACTCCTAAATAGGTATCCGCTACGAGCCGATCATTTTATAATTTGAATGATGTCACCGATTCTTTCATTCCAAGAAAGGGGACCATTGTGCACATTAGATCCAACCGTGACGCTACATCTAAGTGGCTCAAAATGGGCAATTTCTCAATCATTTCATGATTATATTTTACGAAGGGCTCTCAACCTTTGAAAATTGATGATCTCAATGAGTGAATTTTGATGATTTGGGGTTTGTAATCCTGAAAATTTGTGTCACTAGGAAGGGGATACTTCAACATGATTTTCCCCATGGAATAGATAAAAATTAGAGCTCAGGGATTCTATTCCATTCCTCTCATGCCAAGAAATATTCACCTGTGATAATGGGATAAAAAATCAATCCTCTTGAGGTTATAAACAGAACTACGCAATAGTTGGTAAGGGTCTATGGGCTAAAATGGATATTATGGCATCGCAAAATATTGTATGACATTTCATTTTCAATTGATGTCCCCATCAAAAGTGACAAGGAAAAATAAGGGGCTTTATTTGGTCATTTCTCTAGGTTCATGGTGGAGATTGAATTGTCTTCTACCCTTGTTTAAAACTTTATCCTTGAAATAGATAATGATATTATCAAGTTTAATATCTCTTAGTGAAAATGCCAAAATTTTGTAAAGATTGTATTATTATAGGTCATGATTAATATACCTGTAAACCCTATAAGTTTTGCAGCTTCTTTTCTTTGTGTGGACATGAGATAAGAAATTATATTAAGAAGAGAAAAAGAACCTCTGATCAGATAGATAGTGTGCCTTGTACATTGCAATCAGAGGACAAAAAACTATTCTTCCAAGAATATTGAAGGAATTATAAGTGTTGATGATAATGCCAAATGAATGAAAGAAATTCATGAAATTATTCCTAAGGAGGTTCCCAAGTCACCGGTTGATGAGAATGGTGCCTGACCAAGTGACTCACTTATCAACTCTGAGACTAAGATGAAATTTGGGCTGCAATTTTCTCTGAAGAGGCGGTTGTCCAACAGTAATCTAAAACAATATTGACCCACCGTACAAGTGATGATAACTTGACGAATGACCAAGTGAATGAAGAAGAAGTACAAAATGCGGTTGATCGTCAGCTCTCACATGAACATAAGGTTTTCTCTGGTCATTGAAAGGGTAAAAAAATTAGAATCTGACTCCCCAGTAATCTCTAAAACATTTAATGCCTCTTCAAAATCTGTGGTGGATAATGAGGGATTTCTGCTTGTCTCGTATAACAAAACAAATACCGCAGTAGTGGCATCAGGGGTGGTAGAGAAACTGATTGTAGGTAGTCCTAATCCTCACTCTAAAAAATACTGACATTTCCATTAATACAATATATGTTTAGTAGATGATGACTCCAATGACCATAGAAGCCTCCCAAGAAAAATGTCAGGAGAAGAAGGATGATAGATCTGATTCTGACAGCATAGATGCTGAGACTTTACTTCACAAGATGCAATCACTCCCTTCATGAAGGGGGTGAGTGAGAGGTTGGAGGCATGGTCATGGAAGAACTAGCTAGCCTGTAATTTCAGAAGAGGAAAGGGCACTAATGAAAGCCTGAAGATAATGATAGGCAAATAGTTTTTTTCTTGGAATTTGTTGTGTCTTCTCATAATCTATTGGGATACTATCTTTTTCTTTCTTCTAATAAAATAGGAACTCCCTCCATATTACTTACAAAAATGAAAATTCTAATGCTATAAAAAGATATAAAAAACATAGAAACCCAAAAACCACAAAGAAAACTAAATAACCATAAAAACAATTAGTATCCCTGGAAACCCTAAAAACCATAAACAAAACCTAAAACCCTAAATACCATAAAAACTACCTAAAACCTAAGAATCCCTTAAAACACCTAAAAATCCAAAAAAATAAATTAAACCCTTATAGATTTAAAAAAAATATAAAAACCATTAAAACCCTAAAGAACTCATTAAAAACAATAAAAACCCACAAAGACCATAAAAACCCAAAAATATCCAAAAAAACCCTAAAATCCCAAAAAAAAGCCAACGAAAAACATAAAAACCTAAAAACTCATAAAAAAGCTAAAAATCGAAAATACCTTAAATCCCTAAAACACCGCAAAATCCATAAAAACCCCAAAACACATAAAAATCCTTAAAAACCCTTGAAAATACCTGAAAATGTAAAAAACCATAAGAAAAATATTATGACCTAAAAACACATAAAATCTCTAAAAACCTAAAATTGATAAAAAAAAGTCATAAAAATACACTAAAACCACTTAAAAACCTAAAAACCTAAAAACACATGAAATCTATAAAACCACTAAAAACCATAAAAATCTTAAAACCCATAAAAACCCTAAAACCCACTAAAAACTCTAAAAATACTTAGATCCCCTAAAATGTTAATAAAATCAAAAAATAATAAAACTCAAAAAAAACTCTAACAACCCAAAAAACATAAATAACATAATAACCATAAAAACACTAAAACCCCTCAAAATCAGTAAAACCCCTAAAAATGATAAGAATCCAAAAAATAAATAATAATAAATAAAAAAATATAAACCCCCCTAAAACCCAAAAATCCACTAAGAAAACCATAAAACCCAAAAATCACATAAAACTTCTAAAAGTTCAAAAAACACTAAAAACCCTAAAAACACTGAAAAATATAAAAATTTGAAAAATCCACCAAAATCCCTCAAAAACATAAAAACTATAAAAATCCAAAAACGGTCATGGAATATTATTAAAATAAATAAAAATTTCTAAAAACCCAATATCTCTATGAAAAGTAAAAAACAATAAAACATGTAAAACCCGTAAAAATATTATAAACATTAAAAACCAAAAAGAACCCAGAAACTGCTAAAAACACTAAAAACCATAAAAGTGTCAAAAAATAATTAAAACCCATAAAAATACACAAAATACTTTAAATGCATAAAAAAATAAAGAACCCTAATAAAACCTTAAAAACTGAAAAACGATTACAACCCCTAAAAACCTTAATACCCCAAAAACCATAATAACCCTAAAAAGCCACAAAATAATATAAAACCCCTTTAAATACCTAAAAATGTAAAAAACTCCAAAAAAACCTCAAAACCCTCTAAAAAGCTCAAAACCCCTTAAAACCACAAAAAACCCATAAAAACTCAAAAAACTCAAAAAAACATTAAAACCCCTCAAAATCCCTAAGGACCGTAAAAACCATAAAAAACCTAAAAAAGACCTAAATATCCATAAAAATGTAAACAAATCTAAAAACTTGACAAAATATAAGAAAACATTAAAAAAATAGAGATGACTTTAAACCCCAGAAATCCTAAAAAGTCTAAAATCCCTAAAAATCACTAAAAACACTAAAAACACTATAACCCCTCCAAATCACTAAAAACGTATAAAAATAGTGAAAAATCCCTAAAAATATGTAAAAAATAAAACAAACTAAAAACCCTGAAAACCCCTAAAAACCACAAAAATATTAAAACACATAAAACTCCTAAGAACCTATTAAAAGTTAAAAACCCTAAAAGGTCCTAAAAACATAAAATCCCATAAAATCCCTTAAAACCATTAAAACCCCAAAAATACATAAAACTGCCAAATCCCCTAAACACTATAAAAACCGTTAAAATCTCAAATAACGTAAAAAACCTTTAAAATCCATAAAACCCAAAAAACGTCATAAAAACTAAAAAAAACCCATAAAACCAAAAAAACCTTAAAACACTAAAAACCCGCAAAATCCATAAAAACAAAAAATCATAATTTTTTTAAAAGCCCTAAAATCCCTAAAAACATAAATAACAATAAAACCCTTAAAAACCTTACAGAATCCTTAAAAACCTAAAAAAATAGACCCCTAAAATCAGAAAAATAAAAAAAACCTTAAAAATACTAAAAACACAAAAAATAATTAAAAAATAATTAAAAAATTCTAAAAACCTTATAAACCACCAAAAACATTAAAAAATTATGAAACCGCATAAAACCCCTAAAAACCATAAAAACCCTAAAACCCCTCAAAATCATTAAAAATCCTAAAAACCTTATAAATATTAAAAAAGTTATAGAAACACTGAAAACCATGAACACCCCCTATGAAATCCTTAAAGTCATGAAAAACACAAAAAACCCCTAAAACCCTAAATATGATAAACACCCTAAGAACACCTATAAACCCAAAAAACCCTCAAAATCCAATAAAAACATAAAATCGAATAAAAAACCTAAAAAATGCGTAAAAATTCCTAAAACCTAAAAAAACCTAAAAAATCCTAAAAAATCTAAAAACACGTTAAACCCCTAAAACCCAAAAAATGATAAAACCCTAAAAAACCCAAAAAACCATAATGAACCCATAAAACCTTATAAAGACCTAAAAACCAATAACAACTTTAAAACCACTAAAAATAATAAAGACCATTTAAACCCATAAAATCATTAAGAAACAATAATAACCATTATAACTTTTAAAGGATAAAAAATTGTAAAACAAAAAAAAAACCATATAAAACTTAAATCCCTAAAAACAATCAAAATCCCTAAAAACACTAAAAATAAAAAAGAAATATAAAAAATAACCCCCATTAAATCCATAAACACCCATAAGAAATCTTTAATAACCAAAAAACAATAAAAACCCTAAAAATATCCAAAAAGGACCCGTAAACCCTAAAGACCTAAAAACTAGAAAAACCCCTAACAACTTAAAGACTATAGAACCACAAAAAAACTATAAAACCCAAAATAGCTCTGAATCCCATTTAAATCCTTAAATATGCTAAAAATTATAAAACATTAAAAACCCTAAAAGTCTCAAAAAATTCACAAAACCCCAAAAAAACATAAAAATACTTAAACCCCTAAAACCCATCAAAATCCATAAAATCCCTAAAAATTGTAAAAATCCTAAAAAATCCCAAAAATTTCCAAAGAAACATAAAAAAATTAAAAACCATGAAAACCCCCTAAGAACAACTTAAAAACCTAAAAAACTAAAAAAAATCCTAAAAACCTAAAAATCCTAACAACCCTAAAAACCCTTAAAAATGTGAAAACCCTAAAACCCATAAGACCGCTAAAAATACATAAAAAACCTATAAACCATTAAAAATACTAAAAACCCTTTAAAACCATAAATAATTTAAATAAAACTAAAAAACATTAAAAATCTAAAAAGGTAAAAAACTATAAAACCAAAAAAACCATAAAAACACTAAAACCACTAAAAAACCAACCTCCCTCAAATCTCTAAAAACCCTAAAAACCATAAAAATCCTAAAAATCTGTAAAAATTCCAAAATACATTAAATACCCAAGAAAAACTCTCTGTAAATCTAAAAAAACTAAAAACTCTTAAATCACCTATAAAAACTAAAATATTTTAAAAACCCTAAAAACAATGAAAACCACAATGACCACTAAAAACTATAAAAACCCGAGAAACATAGAAAACCCAAAAACCACAAAAATATCTTAGAACCTGAAAAACAAAAAAATGTTCAGAACACTTAAAAACCATAAAAACCCTAAAAACTCAAAATAATCATAAAATCTAAAACACCCTAAAACCACCAAAAATAAAAAAAACATAAAATTTATAAAAAAACATAAAAATCCCTAAAATACATAAAAACATAATAACCTGAAAGACCAAAAAAAACCCTAAGAAACAATTGATAACCTAAAAATAATTTAAACCCCTAATAAAACCATTAAATTCTAAAAAAACACTAAAATCCTGAAAAATACTAAACCCTTAAAAATCCCAAAAAACAATAAAATTTGATAAAAATACATAAAAATCCCTAAAAATATCTAAAAATGTAAAAACCCACAAATCCCTATGAAACCCATAAAAACCTAAAAACACATAAAACCTATAAAAACACAAAACCCCCTAAAACCCCCAAAAATACCCTAAAAACTAATAATTTTTTTTAACCCCCTAAAATAATTAAACAACCAATAATCCCAAGGGACCTAGGGGTTATTGATTGAGCTTTCAAAGCCATTGAGAGCCCCATAATCATGGTGGATTTGGTGATATGATTTAGATATAAGTTCTCTTAGATTATTGACTATATTCCTTTGCTAGATAATTCATGCTTGATGGGAGTCATTGTGGGTTGATTTTTAGGTTCAAACATGTGGTTTGGATTTTTGTGCTCATGGTTAGTTGTAGTGAGTGACAGATTGTCTTGGGTTTTTTTTTTACTTCTACCTTATTGTGGTAATTCTACCTTTGAGATTGAGGGTGATGGTCCAATATTTCATGTTGAAGGGGTTACTGCTCATCATCTTTTCATCATTGGGGGGGATTTTTTGGATGAAATTTCTTCTAGTTATTTGAATTTTTTGGTTTGGGAACATTGATCAATAGAGCTCATGGTTCATCAGGATTCTATATATTTGGTTTCTATCACCAGATTGGTGGACGATGGGCTCTGTTTTGGTCTAATATTAGTTTAATAACAATAATCTCTTATTTTTTTGTCACAATTCTTAAGACAGTGCATGTGGGACGTTGTGGGTTGTGTGTTAGGGTTAGGTACACTAGGTTTTTTTGACATTTGTATGTTCATAGATCATTATTTTGTTCTATTGTTTCTAATTATTTGGGTCATAAGTGTGATTGTGGTTAATTGGTGACTTTTTAGAATGGTAGGATCATTTTATGTTAGGATCTGGTGGATTTTTTCTTTTAATGAAGGATTTATTGGAGGGGTTTTCAGTGCTTTATTGGCCATTGGTTCATTAGTCAGCATCGTTTCTTCTAGTGTGTTAGATGGAGAGATGCTTCTCTACTCTACAAGTTTACTATCCATCAACCTCTGTTTTGAGGTCCTCTCATGGTTGGTAATAGTAGTAGGATTTGATAACCTTTCATGTGAAATATGTTCAAATGGTGCCTTGGGATTCATGTCATTTGCAGATGGGTTTGATTTCGTTGCTTTTTTTCTTACACTTAGCATGATGTTGTAGATTTGATCACTACCTTTTGGAACATGGGTTTGTATTATTGGATTTCTTAGTCTGAGGCATGCTCTGGTTTCTCATCTATTTTGAATGGGGTGTGTTATAATTTTCGTTCATCTGATTCTTCATCGGTACACTTAGTTTCGTATTCCCATCGGCTAGTGTCTCTCCAGTTTCGTCATCTTGTTGGAAACAGTTTTGTAAAAAAAAACCCATATAGTTTATTGGTGGAGGAATTTTTATAGATTTTATTAGTGTTTTATTTGGTTTAATTCAATGATGATAGTGGTTTTGTCTTCACTCTATGGATTCATGATAGTAGAACCCTCAGTATCTGTTTTTGTTATTGATTTGTGTATGCCTATATCATTTGGAATATTTTTTGTTTCAGTCTGTTCGGAGATAGTTTTCCAACCCATGACAGTGTTCTCATTTCCCTTAGATAGAGTCAGGTTAGTGGTACCCATGGATTATGTGAAAACATAGAAAGCATCTTGAAAAAATGGGATGCTTCAGTTTCTAGTAGTATGGTGCTTCATTTTGATGGGATTTCATTTCTCTTATTGTAAGCTCCAGTGTGTGCTAGGCTATTGGGAGGATTGTTGGTTGGGGGGAGGTTTTAGTGTTTTTAGTTGTGTGTGAGGATTGTTTTTGTCTCAGCTTGGTGCTGGTGATGATACATGGTTACATAAAGTAGGGAGGTGGTTGTGTGAGTCTTTTACTAGGTTATGGCTTCTAAAGAGAAGTTGTTAATGGGAATTCGAGCTTTTGGGACTTGAAGGCTAGATTCGTGTTAGGATTTATGGAGAAGTGAAAGTCTTGGTTAGAGGGTTTTTGTTGTGTATGAAATGTTGTTGGGTTGCATGAGATGTAGGGTTTTAGGTGAGGTTGTTGGTCTAGGGATCTTTGGTTCTAAGTATTGGTTCTAAGAGAAGTATTGGGAGAAGGTAGTTTTGGCTGGTGATGGGGATAATGCTTTTAATGCTGGGATATTAATTTTTGTTGAGGAATGGGAGCTATTGTCTATTGAAGATAGTTTTGGGTGGTGTATGTTGGGTGTTGGGTGGTTTCTTTGCGGTGTTTGTTGAACAATTATTTGCAACTGGAGGTGGGGCTGAGATAGATGAGAGCTGTGCTGGGAGATGTTAATGTGTGCTAAAATTGTTGTGGCTACTTGATGTTATGATAGGAATTGAATACGGTTACAAGAATATGTTGAGGCTGCTAGGAGATGATGGTACTGGAAGGTCTATTAATCATGCTGGGAGATCTTATGGGGTGTTGGCTGTTGTTAGGAGATTTTTTTTTCTTGGGAAGGTGATGAAGTTGGGAGCTAGGTGTTATGGGATGGGTGATGATTTTTTTGGCCTTTGTGAGGTTTCTAGAGAATTTATGATACATCGGTTTAGATAGGCTTCATGAGGTTTCTCAGAACAATTTCTATGTGATTGTTCATTCAGATTCTATAGGTTTTTGGGCTGTTTTGTAGGCTATGTTTTGTTTGGGATTCTTAAGGTTTATCTGGGCCATTTTCCAGAAAATGGATTAGATGGGCTCTGTGGGGTTTCTCAGGCCCGTTTTCTAGAGTTCTTTTTTTTGGTGATCAGGAGGGTTCTTGATCCCATTTTCCTCTTTTGTAGTTTTTTGGTGCCTTCATGCCATTTGGTTCACCCTATGGGTGACTGTGTTGTACTCTAATTAATTATTTTATATATTACGTTCAATTTTCCTTATAAAAATACTCAAAGCCATAGAGATCCTAAAAACTACTAAAAAAATTAAAAACCCATTAAACCCTTAAAAATGTAAAAAAAACTCCAAAAAACCATAATAATCCATAAAAAATAAAAAGACCATAAAAACAAAAAAAACCCAAAAATTATAAAAACCCTTAATAACAATAAAAACATAAATTAGATCTAAAAGTCAATAAAAACATAAAAAACCGAAAAACCATTAAAAACCTATGATAATAAAAAACCAAAAAAAAATTTAAACCCCTAAAAACCCAAAAAATGCTAAAAACCCTAAAAACCTAAAAACACTCAAAACCACTAAACACCCCAAAACCCCAAAAAAATCTTAAAAAATCCCTAAAATCGCAAAAAAATGTAAAAAACCAAAAAAACTAGAATACCCCCATGAAAACGTGAAAAACCTAAAATCACATAAAACCCCTCAATACCTTAAAATGATAATGACCATAAAAATATCCTAAAAACAACAAATCCCAAAAACCCATAAAACCCCAAAAACCATAAAAACCCAAAAAACAGATAAAAACCCCAAAACCACTAATGACTCTAAACCCCCTTTAGAACCATACAAATTTTTAAAAACTCTATAAATATTTAATCCCGTAAAAACAAAGAAAAAACCCTAAAAACCCTAAAAACCAAAAAATACCAAAAAACCAAAACCCCCTAAAAATCCAAAAAAAATAAAAAATCCCGAGAAATTAAAAAAACTATAGAAACCCTAAATAACCTAATAAAAACATAAAATCCCAAAAAACAAAAATAAAAAACTACCCTAAATACACTAAAACCCTAAAAATTAAAAGCCCTCCAAAAAACTAAAAAAACTCTAAAACCCCTAAAAAAATAAAAAGCCACTAAAAACTATAAAAACACCTTAAAACCCTAAAAATTTGAAAAAATCTAAAAAACAATAAAACACATAATAATTAAAAATACCCAAAAAACACAAAAAACCATAACAAAATAAAACCCCTAAAGTATCTCAAATCCCTCAAATCCCTAAAAACCCACAAAAATCTCTAAAAACATAAAAACCCATGAAAACCCATAAAAAACCTTAAGAAAAAAACACATAAAACCCCCAAAGAAACTAAATATGGTTTAAATGATAAAAACCCTAAACCACCCTAAAATCCATGAAATTCCCTAAAATCCATAAAACCCATAAAAACACTAAAACCGCCCAAAAAACTACAAAATACCTTTAAACCCCTAAAAATGTTAAAAAATATATAAAAATAAAATCATAAAAACTCAAAAAATCAATAAAAATCCAAAACAATTGAGCACCCTATAAAAACATAAAGCCTTTAAACCCCTCAAAATAAATTTATACCCTAAAAACATAAAAATTGTAAAAAATCCAAAAAATACCCAAGAATGTAAAACACCCAAAAAAACTATGAGAAAATTAAAAAAAAACTATTATATCCCTTAAAATCCAAAAACACTAAAAATCATAAAACCCCAAAAACCATAAAAACAGTAAAACCTATATAAACCCTAAAAACTAAAAAATAACTAAAACCCTTTAAACCCATAAAAATACTAAAAAAATCTAAGAATCCGTAAAAACCCTAAAAACGTAAAAAACCCATAAAACCCAAAAAAAAACAAAAAACCCAAAAAATCCCTAAAACCCCTAAAAAGAATAAAAATCCAAAAAATCCAAAAAATTATATTATAATGAAAAACCCCTAGAAACCCTAAAAACTCTAATATATCCTTAAAACCTAAAGTCATATTAAATTTCTTAAAAATATAAAGATTCTAAAAACCATAAAAAACTCTAAAACCCATAATATTCCCTAAGGAACATTAAAATTTATAAACCTTAACAACCCAATTTTTTTTAAATAATACATTAAATTATTTATAAACATAAAACCCCTAAGAATCTGAAATCCCAAAAGAAAACCATAAAAACCAGAAAACACTTTAATCCCCTAAAAATATAAAAAAACTCTAAATACTATAAATACCCTTAAAATATCCCAAATACACTAAGAATTACTAAAAACTCAAAAACCCCTAAAACCATAAAATACCATAAAAAACCCATAAACCCTCTAAAATCCCATAAAAACCAAAAAAAATCAAAACACACTTTAGTCCCCTAAAACATAAAAAACTCTAAAAACCCATTAAAACACTAAAAAATTAAAAAAACTAGAGACCCAAAATACCATTAAACCTCTAAAAATGTTGAATCCTTCAAAATCCCCAAAAAACTATAAAAACCCATAAAATCATTAAAAAAATCCCCAAAAATCCATAAAAATGTAAAACCCCCTTAAAACTACAAGAAACCTTAAGAAAACATTAAAAACCTAAAAATAAATAAAACCCCTAAAAACCTAAAAAATGATAAAACCAAAAAAGAACCTTGAAAATAAAAAAACTAAAACCCTTGAAAACCCTAAAAACACTACAAACCCATAGAAACCTTATACCCACTAAAAACTCTAAAACCCCTAAAACCAATAAAAATATTTAAAAACACTTAAAAAAATTAAACCCAAAAGTGCTAAAAACCCCTAAAACACAAAAAGAACATAAAATCCTTAAAGCCATAAAAACCTCTAAAACCCCCCATATTCCCTAAATACCTTAAAAACTATAAAAATTAGAAAAATAAAAAATAAAATAATAACATAAAAAACCTAAAACCCTGAAAACCCCTATAAAAAACATAAAGAACTAAAAGCTCTTAACACTCCTAAAAGCATAAAAATCTTGAAACCCTAAGAAAACCCTAAAAATATTAAAAACATAAATATCCCTAAAAACAATAAAAATAATAAAATCCTAAAAATCCTTAAAAAAACCTAAATGCTATAATGATCATTTAAAAAAATAGACACATTATGAAACTCCAAAAAACATTAAAACAGTAAAAACTCAAGAAAATCCTAAAAACCCTAAAAAGCATAAAGAACACTGAAAACACAATAAACCCCTAAAGACACTTAAAATCCATAAAAACCCAAAAAACATTAAATTCTAAACAAATCAATAAATATCCCAAAAACATTAAAACAATAAAGACCTTAAAAATTCTATGAAACCCTTAAAAACCTAAAAACACCTTAAACCCCTCAGAATCCTAAAAACGTTTAAAAACCTAAAACACAAAAAACCTTAAAACACACTTAAGACCATAAAAACCCAATAGTACATAAAAATCCTAAAAATCATAAAAAATATAAAATCCCTCAAAACTCCTAGAATCATATATAAATATAAAAACCATAAAAAGTATAAAAAAATCAAAAAACCCTAAAAACAAAAAAAACATTAAACCCTAAAAATCATGAAAATCCTTAAAAACCAAAAAAAATCATAAAAATTAAAACAATCCGTCAAATCCCTAAAAACATAAAAAAACTAAATCCCCTAAGAACCCTAACAAAACCATAAAAAGTAAAAACACTTAAAACACCTTAAAACCTAAAAACACTAAAACCCCAAAAAAACAAAAAAATGAAAAACCTCTAAAACCCATTTCAAACCCTAAATTGTTAAAAAATATTAAAAACATTTAAACCCAATAAATAAAAAAATATAAAACACAAATAACTATAATAAAAACTAAAACCACTCAAGTCCCTAAAAACACTAAAATCTAATAAAAATTCTAGAAATCCATAAAAATCAATAAAAATGTAAAAAACTGTAAACACCCTAAAAAACCCTAAAAACCCATTAAATCTTAAAAACATTTTAAAATAATTAAAAACCAATAAAGTTATAAAAATACTAAAAACCCTAAAACCCTAAAACCCATTAAAACCATAAAAAACACTAAAACCCCATAAAAACCATTAAACCCCCTAAAAACTAAAAACCCGAAATAAAAACAGAATAAAAAAAAAACATAAAAAACCTTAAAAATTTAAAAAACCACTAAAAATTCCATATAACCATTAAAACTATAAAATTTCTAAAAATCCCTTAAAATCAATAAAAATGTAAAAACTCCTTAAAACCAAGAGAAATTCTAAGAAAACTATGAAAAACTAAAAACAGTTAAAACACCTAAAAATATTGAAATGATAAAAATAGAAAAACCCAAATCCCCTAAAAACCTAAAAAACTATAAAAACCTGAAAACCTTAAAAACCCAATAAAACCCCTAAAACCCACTAAAATATATAAAATCCCTTATAAACCCTAAAAACATTAAAAACTCAAAAAATGAATAAAATGTAAAAAAATTAAAAATAACTTCAAAACATAAAAAAACATAAAAACATTAAAAATAAAAAAACACTAAAAGCTTTAAAAGTACAGAAAAAGTAAAAAAACATAAAATCCCTGAAAAACCATAAGAAAAACATAAAACCCTAAAAAAATGAAACCCATAAAAACCTAAAAAATTCTAAAAACACAAAAGTTACTTTTAAACATTAAACCCCTAAAAACCATAAAAACCCCTCAAATAATAAAAAACTCTAAAACCCCATAAAAATATAAATCCACTAAAAAATATAAAAACCTTATGAACACCTGGAAATATAAAAAAATATAAAAAACCTTCAAAACCATAAAATTATCAAGTAAACCACAAAAAACCCCCTAAAAATCCTACCCCCCCAAATCCTTCAAAATCACAAAAAATCCTAAAATCTATTAAAATCCTAAAAACCGTTAAAAACCTAAAAAAGATAAAAAAACTAAAAAACTGCTATAAAACCACAAGAATCCCCTATAAACCTATAACACATAAAAGCCCTAATAACCTAGATAAGTGTAAAACACTAAAACACTATAATCGCTAAAAACCATAAAATCCATAAAACCCCCTAAAACCATAAAAAATCACAAAACCCCTAAAAACCCCAAAAAACCCCTAAAAACCGTCAAACCCCCCAAAACCCTCAAAATCCCAAAAAACCCAAAAAACCCAAAAATCCCCATAAAAACCATAAAAATACTAAAAATCCTTAAAAATTGTTAAAAATGTAAAAAAACCATACAAATCCTTTAAAAAATTAAGAAATCCTTAAAAACCAAAAATTCTAAAACCCCTAAAGACCTACAAATTTAAAAAACCCAAATAACTCTTAAGACCATATAAACCATTAAACCCCTCAACCCCAAAAACCCATAAATACACTAAAAACCCACTAAAAACTCTGAAAAACCCATTAACCTCAAAAAATGTTCAGAAACTATAAAAAACATTAAGACCCCTACAAAATTAAAAAACCCCAAAAACCCAAAAAACCTAATAGATTGTAACACCTCTAAAAACAAAAAAAACCTTCAAAATCCCTAAAACCCAAAAAACATAAAAATCATAAAAAATACCTAAAATCCCTAGAACGTAAAACCCCTATAAACTATGAAAACCCCTAAGAAAACTATAAAATACCAAAAAATAAAATCCTAAAAATCCCAAAAATCAGGAAAAAGAATAAAAACACTAAAGACCCTAAAAACCCTAAAACCCTAAAAACCCATAAAAATAATAAAACATCATAAAAATAATAAAAATTCATAAGAACTATTAAAAACATAAAAAAATATAAACACCCTAAATAACACTAAGATAACCTTAAAAATCATAAAACACTTTATCCCCACAAAAACCTAAAAATGTTAAAAACCCTACAAACACTAAGAAAACTATAAAAATAACCTAAAACCTTAAAACCCCTACAAACCATCGAAACACCTAAAACCTATAAAACCACAGAAAACCCAGAAAACCCAAAAAACACTAAAACCCTAAAAAACACTACAACTATACAAAACCTTTAAACCCATAAAAATGTTAAAAAAAACTCTAAAAACCAATAAAACCCACAAAAATGAAAAAAACATAAAAACATAAAAAACATAAAAATGCTTAAAACCCTAAAAACACTCAAAATCCCAAAAGCACTAAAAATCCATAGAAAATATTAAAGGCCATGAAATTCCCTAAAAGTGTAAAAACCAAAAAAAAATTATGAAAAACCCCAATGAAAACCTTAAAACCCAAAAAATACTAAAAACCCTTAAAAACCTCAATACACTAAAAACCATAAAAATACAAAAATAAAAAAACCAAAAGACACCTAAATTCTATAAAAACCCAAAAAACTGATAAAAACTCTAAAAATAGTAAATACTTGAAAAACACTTGAAATCTATAAAAATGTTAAATGAACTCAAAAAGGCCTAAAAAATTCTAAAAACTCAAAAAACCCAAAAAACCCAAAAAACCAACAAAATCCCTAAAAATCCTAAAAACCTTAATAATCCTTATAAAACACACAATCCCTATAAATGTAAACAGCCCCAAAAACCTTATAACAACCTTAAAACCCTAAAAACACTTAACACACCTAGAAATCTAAAAAATGATAAAAACCCTAAAAAACCCTAAAACACTAAAAAGACCAAAAACCATAAAACCCCACAAAATAATAAAAAACCCTAAAACCCCAAAAAATCCATAAAACCCTAAAAATCCACATAAAATTTTAATACACTGTAAATACAAAATATTATTAAAAATCCAAAATCCCATAAAAAATGTAAAAATCTAAATAACCTAATAGCCCTATAAACACAAATAACACTCAAAAACCATAAAATCGTAAATATTCCTAAAAACCCATAAAAATATAAAAAACCATAAAAACCCTAAATCCCCTAAATATATAAAATCTAAAATCAATTAAATCCCAAAAAAGAAAAAAAATGCTAATATCCCTAAAAGCCATAAAAACCCATAAATATTTAAAACCCTAATAACAACTAAAAACAATTTAATCAACTAAAAATGTAAAAAAAATATAAAAACCTTTAAAATCATAAAAAATCAAAAAGAAACCCTAAAAACCCCAAAAAATAATAAAAACCTAAAATTGTAAAACCCCATAAAACCCCTCAAAATTCCAAAACCCCCTAAAATATATTAAAAAAATAAACAAGACCTAAAAAACCTATAATCTTAAAAACCCTATGAAATCTTAAAAAACATAAAAACAATTAAAATCACTAAAAACCCTAAATATGATAAAGACCATAAGGACATTTTAATACCCCTAAAACCGCTAAAATTAAACACCCCTAAAAACATAAAAATCAAAAAATACCCATAAAAACTCTAAAACGAAATAAAAACTCCAAAATCCATTTAAACCACTAAAACATTAACAAAATCTATAAAACCATAAAACCCCTACCAAGTCTAAAAAAACTCGAAAACCCCAAAATACCATCAAAATCCTAAAAATTTAAAACCCCTTAAAACTCTCAAAATACCTAAAAACACTAAAAAACAAAAAAAATCTTAAAACCCACCCCTAAAAGTCCCTAAAACAGAAAAAACTCAAAAAACCCTAAAAACGAAAACAAAAACATAAATACATAAAAAATTCTTAAACACCCTAAAAAACCTAAATAACACCAAAATACCAAAAAACAATAAAAACCAAAAAATCCCCTAAAAACCATAGAAACCATAGAAACCAATAAAATATATATAAACCCACAAAAAACTCTAAAAACCCTTAAAATCCCTAATAACTCAAAAACCCCTTGAAAATTAAAAATCCATAAAAACCGTAAAAACATAAAAATCCTAAAAAATGCCTTAAGACAATAAAAATTTAAAACTCCATAAAACCCTAAAACCCCTTATGAAACATTAAAAACGTAAAAAAATTTATAATCACTAAAAAACTAAACAATGCTAATAACACTAAAAAACCTAAAACAATAATGCCTATAAACCCTTAAAAACCATAAAAACCCATAAAAATCCTAAAAAACCAATAAAAACTAAACTACCTGAACCCCTAAAAGGTAAAAAACTCTAAAAAACATAAAAACTCAACAAAAACCCTAAAACCATAAACAACATAAAAACACTAAAAACCCAAAACCACTAAAACCCCTCAAAATCCTTAAAAACCTATAAACCTATAAAAATCATAAAAATACCTAAAAATGTAAAACCAGTAAAAACATTGAAGACCCATAAAGAACATAAAAATATAAAAAAACATAAAACCCCTAAAAACCTACAAAATGATAAAAACTCCTAAAAACCCTAAAAACCATAAATCCCTTAAAATCCAAAAAAACCAGAAAACCATAAACCGTAAAAACCACTAAAAAATATAAAAACATTAGAAGAACTCTAATTGTTTTTTAGAAAAACTAAAAATTCAAAAAAATAACACTAAAACCCAAAAATAACATAAAAAACAATAAAACCCATAAACCATAAAACCCCTCAAAATACCTAAAATCCTAAATATCATGAAAATCCAAAAAAATCAATAAAAATTTAAAAAAACAATAAAACTATAAAAAATATGAAGAAAAAATTAATAACCTAAAAACACATAAAACCCTTACATCATCTTAAAATGATAAATACCCTAAAATCCCTCAAAATCACTAAAACGATAAAAATTTTACAATAATAAAAAGACATAAAAATCCCATAAAATGTAAACACCCCTAAACACCAAGAAAAATACTAAAAAGTCCTTAAAAACTAAAAAATACATAAAACTCCTAAAAACCCAAGAAAAAATTAATAATCCTAAAAAACCATAAAAATACCGAAAAATACCAACACCCACTAAAGACCATAAAACAACTAAAACTCTTAAAAACCCCATAAAAACCCTAAGAAACTACATAAAATCTTAAAAACATTTAAACCCCAAAAAATTCCCAAAACTCTAAATAAATATAAAACCACTAAAAATTCAATGAAACCCTAAAAAACAAAAAAAACCATTAAAAATTAATAAACCTCAAAATCCTCAAAATACATAAAAACCCTAAAACCAAAAAATCCTAAAAATCCCTAAAATTCCCATAAAATATTAAAATAAAGAAACACTAAAAACCAATAAGAAAACTTCAAAAACATAAGACACTTAAAACCCAGTAAAATCTGAAAAAAATTCTAAAACCATTAAAAATCATGAAAACTATCAAAACCCTTGAAAACCGTAAAACCCCTAAAACCCAAAAAACCTGTAAAAACCCACTAAAACTATAAAACCATTTAAACACCCAAAAAATTATTAAATACCTAAAAACATAAAAACTCATATAACCTTAAAACACCTAAGAAAACTTATAAATATTAAATTAGTTAAAACCCCTAAAAACCTAATAAATTCTAAACATCTAAAAAACCCGTAAAAACCCTAAAACCCTTCAAAATCACTAAAACACATAAAAATATTTATATCCTAAAAAAGCCTTAAAATCTCTAAAATGTAAAAAACCCAAGAAACCTTGAAAATCCCCATGAAAACCTTATAAATCTAAAAAAACATAAAACCCCTTAAAAAATGAAAAATTGATAAAAACAAAAAAATCCAAAAAAACCCATAAAACCCCATAAAAACATTAAAACCCAATAGCCCATAAAACCCCTAAAAAGTATTAAAAACTATAAAAAACATTAATCCCCTAAAAAAGTAAAAACAACTCTAAAAACAATAAAACCTGAAGAATACTCAAAAATCCCTAAAAAACCAAAAACCCAAAAAACCTCTAAAAACCTAAAAACTATAAAAACCATAAACATCCATGAAAATCCAACAAAATGAAATAAAAATCCCTAAAAATGTAAAAAAACATAACAACCCTGAAAACCCATACGAAAACTGTAAAAACATTAAAACACAGAAAACTCCTAAAGACCTAAAAATATTAAATACAATAAAACCCCTAAAATACATAAAAACCTTTAAAACCCCTAAAAACAATAAAACTACAAAACCCCTAAAAGACAATAAAACACATAAAAACCCTCTAAAACCCAAAAAATGTTAAAATTTTTAAAAACCTTAAAACACGTAAAAATTCATAAAAAAACCACTTAAAACCCCATAAATCCAAGAAAACCCTAAAACCCCCAAAACTCTTCAACATCCCTTAAAATCATAAATCCCATAAATATGAAAAAAGTCCTTTAAATACCAAAAAAGTTAAAAACAACTCTAAAACCCCAAAAAACCCATTTTAAAACCTTAAAACCCAAAACACACTTAAAAATCCGCAAAAACAAAAAAAAAACTAAAAAACCCTAAAACCCTAAAAAACCCTAAACCCTCAAAATTCCAAAAAACCCTAAAAACTCCTAAGAAAACCTTAAAAGCCAAAAAACTCATAGGAACTAAAAAACCTAAAATATCCCCAAAAGGCTAAAACCACAAACAAACCATAAAAACCCTAAACCCCCTAAAAACAAAAAAAATCCCAATACCCACAAAAAAATAAAACCACACTAAAAAAATGAAAATACATAAATCACCTAAATATTTTCAAAAACTATAAAAACATCAAATCCCCAAAAATGTAAAAAAACCCTATAAAACCCCAAAGAAACCCATAAAACAAAAAAAAAACCCTAAAAACCACAAAATCCATTGAAATCGTAAAAAATATAAAAGAGCCCTAGAAATGATAAAAACATAAAAAAACATAGTAATTCTGAAAACCCCCAAAAAATCATAAAACCTAAAAACATTGAAACACTGAATAATATTAAACTCTAAAAAAGCCAAAAAATCTTAAAAACCCTAACAACACTAAAACTCTTGAAAAACATTGAAAACCATAAAAACCATAGAAAACATAAAAAATTCAAAAAATCCTTATATACATAAAACCCCCTTAAAGCCCTAAAAACATGCATGAAAACCTTTAAACCCAATATATATATAAAGCCCCTAAAAACCAAAAAAATAATTTAAACCCTAAAAATACCCTAAACCCTCTAAAAACTATAAAATCACATAAAACTAATAAAAATCAGAAAAACGATAAAAAAACTAAAACCCACTAAAACTTTAAAAACCCATTAAACTCATAGAATCATAAAAAAATATTAAAAACCTAAAAATTAAAAAATACCTTAAAACACTCAAAATCCTTAAAATCCTAAAAAATGTTAAAAATCCAAAAAAAATTAGTAAAAATCACTAAAAATTTAAAAAAACCTAAAAAACCCCTAAAACTCCTAAAAACCCTTAAAAATATAAAAACACAAAAAAACTCTAAAAAATTAAAAAACACTAAAAACCCTAAAAACCCTGAAAACCCAAAGAAACCTAAAAACCCGAAAAACCCTTAAAATCCCCAAATACCCAAAATATCCATAAAAATCCTAAAATAATATCTAATGTGCCAACAAATCTAAAAAAACTAAAAACCCATAAAACTCATAATAAAAAATTAAATACACAAAAATATTTAAATCCTTAAAAACCTCAAAAATTCCAAAAATAATAAAAATATAAATTACCCTAAAGACACTAAAACCTCATAAAAACCATAAATCTCTTAAAAACAAAAAAACCCCCAAAATTCATAAAAAATATAAAAACACACTAAAAACACTAAAGACCCTTTGAACCTAGAAAAAATAATTAAAAACCTTAAAAAATCTAATAAAAAAAACCCAAAACCCCAAAAAACCATAAAAGCTAAAAAGAATCCTAAATGCCATCGAAATCACTAAACCCCCAAATAACCATAAAAATCATGAAAAATCCCAAAAATCCCTAAAAGAAAAAAAACCTAAAAACCCTAAAAACCATAAGTAATGCCTAAAAATATACAAAAATAAAACACCCAAAAAACTAAAAAATTATAAAAACCTCTAAAATGTAAAAATTCCTTTATACCCAAAAATGCCATAAGTCCATAAAAACTTAAAAGACATAAATATCCTAAAAAATCAATAAAATAAATAAAAATATAAAAACCCCTAAAATCCATTAAAAAATAAGAAAAACATAAAAACCTAAAAACATTAAAATACAATAAAGAACCTAAAATCATTGAAAACCCAAAAACCCAAAAAGGCCCTAAAACACCTAAAAACCACTAAATCCCACAAAACCCCTACAAATAATAAAAAACCCAAAAAATACTCAAAAACGACTTGAAACAAAAAAACCCATTTAAACACCTAAAAATTTTAAAAACACTAAAAACCATAAAACTCTAAAATACTCTAAAAACTGCCCTAAAACTCAAAATACCATAAAACTCCTAAAACCTGTGAAAACCCTAAACCCCATAAAATACACAAAACACTAAAAATAAAAAAACCTAGTAAAACATAAAAATCCATAAAATCATATAAAACCCTGAACAAATTTATGAATACCATAAAAACCTAAAAATGCTAAAACCCCTAAAATTTCTAAAAACCCTATAAAACCCTAAAAACTATAAAAACCTTAAAAAAACTCAAAACCCCATTAAAACCAAATCATGAAACTCTAAATTTTTATTAAACACCTATAAAATTTATAAAAATCCAAAAAACCATAAAAACCCTTAAAATCCAAAAAACCTTTAAAATCCCTTAAAACATTAAAAACCAATAATAATTATAAAATTTCCTGAAAATTCCAAAAAGAAAAAAAATTCCTAACCCTAAAAACCCTTTCAAAATATTTAAAACCTAAAAATAGATGAAACACACAAAAACATTAAAAATGCTAAAAACTCTAAAAACCCTCAATATTTTTAAAAAGGCAAAAAGCCATAATAATTCCTTAAAATAATTAAAACAAAAAAAACCATAAAACCCTTAAAACCATATGAAAATCATGAAAATTTAATAATACATAAAACATATAAAAACCTTAAAAACACCTAAAAAGACCTTAAAATCCTAAAAAATAATAAATACCTTACAAAACCCTAGAAACCTTAAAAACCTTAAGAATACAAAGGCCCTAGGAGGTTCCCCATTGAGATCTTGAATCTATTGGGATACATATTATTTTAGTGGATTAACTGTTTCAATTTAAAACTAGGTTCTCCTAATCTTTTAGTCAACTACTTTCTTTGGATGATTCTTTTTATATGGGGAACTTTGATTGATGGTTTTGGGATAAAAAATGTGGTTCATCTTAGGGGATCTCATTGTTGGATGTAGTTAGTGTTTGATTTTCTTGTGGGTTTTCTTGATACTATCTGGTTGTGGGTGTTTAGTTTTCAAGATAGAGGGTTCTAGTTTTAGATTCTTGGCTAATGGAGTTCCTTCTCATCAAATTTCAGTGATGGGATGGTTGTTCGGCTGATTTTTTTCTAGTTCATCTTATTTATGGTTGGGGTGAATTAATCACTAGAGCTATTGGTTCTTAGGGTTCTTAGCTATTTGTTTTTATCACAAGGTTGGTGGATGATGGGATATTTTGTTAGCTCTCTATTTCTTTATCAACCATCATTATCGATTTTGTTGTAAAAATTCTTGAAGTGGTTTTCATGATACAAATTGAGTTTTGTTTCACGGATAGGTTCAATTGATTTTGTTGATACTTTCTTTCTCCTAAATAATTGTTTTGTTTTGTGGTTGCCTCTTATTTGGGTCAGAATTGAGCATGTGGTTGATCAAGGGATTTTCCGTGAGGGTGGTTCAATGGTTTTCGGGGTTCAATTGCAATTTACATTCATTGACAACTTTTATAGATGGTTTTTAGGATCATTATGTGATGCTTATTAATCGAATGAAATTGTTTCTTCTGATGTATTGGGAAGAGGGACAGTTTTCTAGTATACATATTTTTTAGTCATAAACACTAGTTTTGTGGTCTTATCTTGGTTTTTGATGGTGGTAGGGTATGAGTGCCTTTATTGTGATGGGTGAATGTGATGCAGTAGGGGGTTTTGTGAGTGGCAGGTGCATTTGATTTTGATTCTTTTTTCTGATTCTTGACTCAATGTTGCCCATTTTTAACTATCTTTTGGGATTGTGGGTTCCTATTCTTGGTTTTCTTGGTTAGAGGTGTTATGTGGTTTCTCATCAGTTTGGTAATGGGTGTATTTTCCATTTAATTCATTTTATGACTCATCATCACACCTGGATTCATTTTCCCATTAGTCAGATACACTTTTGTTTCATCAGATTGTTAACAAATAAGGTTCATATACCAATTACACGTTTTGGGTTCTCAGTAGAGGTATGTTTGTGACTTTGTTTGGACATTTTTTTGTCTCATTCTTCATTAATAGTGATTTTGTTGGCATTCTATGTTTTTTGGATGGTCTATCTCTCAACATACCTTTTCTGTGATGGATTCATGTTTTCTTCTTTCCTCCAGCTAGTTCTTCATTTTAGTTTGAGGGATGATATTTCACCATCCGGTGATGGGGTACTCATTTCCCTTAGATGTAGTCGGGTTGGCGGTGTCCATGAAATATGTGGTTGCATAGAAAGAATTTAATGGATACATTGGGAATCATAAATTTCCAGTGGACTGGTGCTTTTTTTGTCTTGGATTTAATTTCTCTCATAGGAAGATTTAGTTTGTACTGGGTTTCTCGGAGTCTTGTTCGTTGGGTGATTGAAGATTTTTTGGTCGCATGGG
Source organism: Viscum album (assembly GCA_963277665.1). Taxonomy (NCBI): domain Eukaryota; kingdom Viridiplantae; phylum Streptophyta; class Magnoliopsida; order Santalales; family Viscaceae; genus Viscum; species Viscum album. The sequence continues at coordinate 1,962,330,565 of OY728127.1, forward strand.
TGTATTGTTCGTCTCTCTTATAGATATTGGCGGTGAGTTGTGGTTGTAGACGGCAGGGAGGTGGCCAAGTGGCGATTTTATTTTTCATAGATTATTAAGATAATATTTTTCCTAGATTTTGGTCTGGGATTTGTAGGCTGGCTTTGTGTTAGGCTTGATGAAGTAGTGGAAGGCTTGGTGGGAGGGTTGTTGTTGTGGATGGGATGTGGTTGGGATGTAGGGGCTATATGGATACTGGTGATGCTCGAGGTCGAGGCTTCTTTGGTTCTACATTATGTTTCTAAAAGAGGTGTTGGGGGATGTTGGCTATTGTGTGGGGTGGGGATAGTGCTTTGGATACTGGCAGTAGGATTGGTTCTGGGAAATGGGAGAAGTTTTTTGATAGAGCGAGTGTTGGGTGATGGACACTAGGTGATGGAGGGTGATGGCTAGCTGTTGTGTTCTTTTCACATTTGTTTTGCTGGACCTAGGTTTGAGACAACTGGGAGCTATGTTGGAAGACATTACAAGGAGCTAAACTTTTTACGGATGTTGGATGTTGTGCTGGGAATTGAAGCGGGTTATTGAAGACGTTGAGACTATTGGGAGTTCTATGCAGGGTACAGGGATATCTTGAGTGGATATGGGTGTTGTTCGGAGATGGTTTCATCTTGTACTAGTCACATATCTGGGATCTAGGTGATATGTGATTGGTGATGGGGTTGTTGGTATTTATGAGGATTCTTGGTCCTTTTCCAGGCATTGGTTTGGTTGTGTTTCACGATGCTTCTTGATCCATCTTCTAGGTGCTGTTTGGTTGGGCTTCGTGATGTTTCTCGAGCCCTTTTCTTGGATTTGTTTTTTTTTCATCGTGATTTTTCTTATGCCCATTTTCAAAAATATGGCTTGGATGGGATTCATGACGGTTCTTGAGCCTGATTTCCATAGATTGTTTTTTGGGAATTGTGAGAGTTCTCATGACCATTTTCCTTTTTGAAATTTTTAGGGGGCGTTTGAGCTATTTGGTTCACCCTTTGGGTGATTGTGTTGTGCTTCATTTCCTTATTTTATATATTATGTTCTATTTTCCTTGCAAAAAACCCCTACAAACCAACAAAAACATGAAAGACACAAAAAAATCTAAAAACACATTAAATCCCTAAAAATGAAAAAAATGAAAAAAACTTCAAAACCCTAAAAAAACATATGAAACTAAATACAATATAAACTCTATATTACCCTTAAACTACAACATATCCCTAAAAACCCTAAAATCCATAAAAACCTAAAAATTCATAAAATGTTAAAAACCCTATAAACCTTGAAAACCCCTAAAATACCCTTAAAATCCAAAATACACTTAAAACCCATAAAAACCTAAAAAGTATAAAATCCCTAAAAATAAAAAAGAACCAAAAAACCCCTTAAAATCACTTAAAACCCTAAAAACATTAAAAATCACAAAAAAACAATAAATATCCCTAAAAATATAAAAAACCTTAACACGCAGAAAAAACCTAAGAATGACTTCAAATAGAAAAACAATTAAAACCCCCAAAAAACCGGAAAGAAGATAAAAACTGTAAAACGACACTAAAAACCCTAAAACCCATAAAAACCATAAAAAACCCTAAACACCATAAATCCCCTAAAATCTATAAAAACACAAAAGACACTAAATACTCTAAAAATATTAAATAACTAAAATGATAAAAATATATAAAAACCATAAAATACAAAATAAATCTTAAAACCCCTATAAATACCAGAAATGAAAAAAACCCTAAAACCCTCCAAATCCTGAAAACCCCAAATAACCAAAAAATCCTAAAAAGCCCAAATATCACTAAAAATATAAAAACAAAAAACCCTAAAAACATTAAGAACCCAAAAAACTAAAAAACAAATAAAAACCATAAAGACCCCTAATATCCACCAAAACTCTAAAACCCACTAAGAACAATAAAACCACATAATACTCCTAAAAACGAAAAAAATATAAAAAACATAAAACCCCTAAAAACTCAAAAAAATCATAAAAATCCCACAAAAACCCATAAAAACCATAAAAATGTTAAACAATCCCTAAAAATACCTTAAAACATAAAAAACCCTAACAACCCTAAAAAATCCTAAGAATGTATTAAAAACCTAAAATACTTAAACCCCCCATATATCCAAAAAACAACAGAAACTCTAATACCCCAAAAACCCTTAAAACCCACAAAACACCTAAAAACATTAAAAGAAACCTTAAACCCCATAAAAATCCTAAAACCCCATACAATCTATAACACCCCTTTAATCCCATTAAAACATTAAAAACACAAAAAAAATTAAAGCACTAAAAAAAACCATAAAACCCTAAAAACTCTCAAAATACCTAAAAACACTAAAAAAACCAAAAAAACTAAAAAATCCCTAAAAATCCATACAAACATAAAAATATTAAAACCCCTAGAAAACCAAAAAAACCTAAAACCACTTAAACCCATAAAAATATATATAACACTAAAGACCAAAAAAATACTAAAACCCCTAAAAACCCTAAAATCACTAAAATCCCATAAACTACACGGAACCAATTGAAACTCTAGAAACCCTTTTAACCCCTAAAAACATTACAAAACATTAAGAAACCTTTAAAAACCTAAAAACTAAGAAAACTTAACCCCCCCAAATATTAAACCATAAAAACATAAAAAACTATAAAAACCCTAAAAACCATAAAAATTATAAAAACCCCTAAAAATTCATAAAATCATAAAAACCCTAAAAACCATGACAAACACAAGAAAACTATAAACAAATAAAAACACCTAAGGCACCTAAAAACCTAAAAAATCAATAATACTCTAAAATACTTAAACTAACCACAATCCCCTAAACCCCATAAAAATCATAAGACCCCTAAAAACATTAAAAAACCATAAAACCCATAAAATCCATTAAAACACTAAAAACACTAAAATTCCATTAAAACCATAAATTTTTTTAAAAAAACTATGAAGACCCTTAAAAACCCTAAAAACCAAAAAAACCTAAAACCCCCAAAAAATCCGTAAAAACAAAAAAACCATGAATAACCCTTTGAAATCTTCAAAAACCTAAAAAAACTTATAACCTCTAAAAACCGAAAAACTCTAAAAACTCAAAAAATTCGAAAAACCCACAAAATCTCAAAAAACCTAAAAATCATAAAAATTACAAAAAATTCCTTAAAATCTGTAAAAACATAAAATATCTTAAAACCCCTAAAAACCCCTAAAAACCTAAAATCTCTAAAAACATGAAACAAAAAAAAATAAAAAATGGTAAAAACCTAAAATATCCTACAAATTCCTAGTAACATAAAACCCCTAAAAACCTTAAAACCCCTAAAAGAACCTATAAAACCCTAAAAAACACAAACAAATATTTATACCCTTCAAACAAATATAAACATTAAAAAACTATAAAAAGCATTAAAAATACAAAAAAAAAATTAAAAAAACCTAAAAACCTAAAAAACCCTCATAATACTTTAAAACAATAAAAAAATTAGAAAACAAAAAGATTCCCTAAAATCCCTAAAAATGTAAAAAATGTTTTGAGAACTGAAAACTATGAAAACCTAAAAACACATAAAATCCCCAAAATATATAAAAATGCTAAAAACTCTAGAAATACATAAAGAGACCCTAAACCCCTTAAAACCCTCAAAATCACTAAAACCCTAAACAAGCATAAAAATTCTAAAAATCCTAAAAATCTATAAAAACATAAAACCCACTAAAAACCATAAAAACCCCTTAGAATAACATCAAAACCATGTATTAGTTAAAACTTCTAAAAAACCAAAAAACCTTAAAAACCAAAAAAAATCCTACCCCCCAAAACCATAAATCTCTTGGGTCCTTACAGACCTTAAAAACCCATAAAAAACTAAAAATCTCTAAAAACTCTACAAAACCTTTTAATAATTAAAAACATTTAAAAACTCAATAAAACATTTTAAACCCTAAGAACTCAAAAAAACCCCCAAACCCCCAAAAAACTAAAAACCCAAAAAAACCTCGAAATCCTTAAAAACCCAAAAAACCAATACAAATACTGGAAACCCCTTAAACCCTAAATACATAAAAACCCTCAAAACCCTCAAAACCCCCAAGAAAACCATAAAAAACTAAAAACACTAAAAAACCGAAAAAAATATACTACAAAACCTTAAATTCACCAAAAAGGCCCTAATATCGTAAAACCGACAAAATCACTAAAAATCAAGAAATCCCATAAAAACAATAAAAAAGCCCCAAATATCCAGAAAAATAAAAATCCCCTAAAACATTCGATAAAAATTAAGGAAACCTTAAATAACACATAGAACCCATACGAACCATAAAAATGGTACAAGAAAAACGAAAAGACCCTAAGAACCCTAAAACCCCTAAAACCATATAAAACTCCTATAAACTATTAAACCCCCCTAAAACCCCCAAAGACCCCTAAAACTCAACTAATAACTCTAAAAAAACATTAACCCCTAGTTTTTTTTAAACACCAAAAACCCTTAAAATCCCATGAAAACTCAATAAAAACACTTTAATCCCATAAAAGTCATAAAAACTGTAAAAATCCTAAAATTCCTTAAAAATCCCTAAAAACATAAAAACCCCAAAGAAAAACTTAAAAAACTAAAAACACATAAAAAATTAGAACCCAAAAGAAACTAAATTCCAAAAAAACCTTAAAACATCAATAAAGCATTATAAATCCCAAAAACTCTAAAAAACATAAAATCCTAAAAAATTCCTAAAAATACCGAAGAACATAAAATGTCTAAAAATCAAGAAAATCCATAAAAAACATTTAAAACTGAAAAAAACATTCAACCATTAAAAACATAAAATCCATAAAACCCCTAAAAACTATTAAAACCCCTGGAAACATTAAAAAACACAAAAAACTGCATCAAAACCCCCGAACCACTAAATACTCTAAAAACTCATTAAAACCCTAAAAGTGTTAAAAACACTAAAAAATCATAAAAATAATAAAATAATTAATAAAATCCCTAAAAACATAAAAACCATAAAAACCATAAAAACACCAAAAATACCAAAAAAACACTACAAACCATAAAAATCCAAAATCCATCAAATCTCGAAAAAAGAAAAAAAACCTAAAAACATTGAAAAAAGACAAGAAATCCTTAAAATACTAAAAAAAATTAAACCAATGAAAACTGAAAAAATTATAATAAACATAAAAACCAAAAAACCCAAAAAACATTAAAACCCTCAAAATTCCTAAAAACAGCAAAAAAACCTAAAAAATCCCCAAAAATCCAAAAAAAATTGAAAACCTAAAATAAAATGAAAACCCATAATAAAACCAAAAAATCCTAAAAACACTTTAAACCCCTAAAAATCAAAAAACCCCTAATAACTCTAAAAACTCTAAAAATTCACAGAAACCATTAAACATAAAAACCCATAAAAATTATAAAAAAATTTAAAAATCATAAAGAACCTAAAATCCAAAAAAACTATAAAACCCACAAAAAACTATAAAAACCATCAAAAATTATTAACAACATTTAAACCAATAAAAATGTTGAAAACCCATAAAAACCATAAAATCCCTATAAAATAAGAAAAACTAAAAATGCAAAAAAATCATAAATCCCTAAAAACAATAAAAACGCTTTAAAACGCCACAAATCCCAAGAAACATTAAAATCCCCAAAATCATAAAATATCCAAAAAAATCTAAAAAATGAAAACACCCTAAAAACCCCTAAGAAACCCATAACAAACTAAAAATACTTAGAACCCGTAAAAAACAAAAAAAACACTAAACACCATAAAAATGACTACAAATACCCTAATGCCCCAAAAAACCATAAAAAACCCAATACCCATATAAACCCTAAAGACCCAATGAAAACTATAAAAACCATTTAATGTTCTTAAAATGTTAAAAAATATAAAAAACTCTAAATATCTAAAAAACTAAAAAATGAAACTCTAAAACCCCAAACACAATAAATCCCTAAAACTCTAAAAATACCCTAAATTTCAATAAAATCCTAAAAACCCTAAAAACCATAAAAATAGAAGAAAAACCCTTGAAACTCCCTTAAACTTTTAAAAAAATAAAATCCTGAAAACCCACTATTATAAACTTAAAAACCTAAAAAAAATTAAAACCCCTAAAAACCTAATAATTTATAAAACCCCAAATAAACATAAAAAAGGTAAAAAATCTCAAAAACCATTAAAAACCTAAAAACCTATAAAAATCCTAAAAATACCTAAATATATGTTAAAAATTTAAAAAAACATAATAAATGGTTAAAACCCTAAATACTATTTGATACCTAGAAACCTCTAAAATGCTAAAATGCCTAAAACCTAGAAAATAACCTAAATCCCAAAAAAACTCAAAAAAAAATTAAAAACACCTAAAAACCATAAATTCCCTACAACACGCTAAAACCCCAAAGAAACCTCTAAAACACTTTAAACAACTAATTTTTTTTAAAAATATAAAAAACAATAGAAACCCTGACAAACTCAACGAATCTATAAGAAACAAAAAAACACATAAAACCCTAAAAGACCCTAGAAACCCTCAAAATCCATTAAAACACTAAAAACCCAAATAAAATCCTTAAAAACATAAAGATACCTAAAATCCTAAAATACCATAATAACCGTAATAAAACCTAAGAAAACCATAAAAATGTAAAATCAATTAAAACACCAAAAAACCAATAAGTACATTAAAACCCCAAAACCACTCAAAATAACTATGTAACATAAAATCCATAAATATCATAAAAAAACTTCTAAAAATTATAGAAACATAAACACCCCTAAAATAGTGAAAATCCCAAAAAAACCGTAAAAACCAAAAAACACTAAAAATCCATAAAACCCCTGAAAAATACTAAAAAACCTACGATACCTAAAAACCATAATACCCCAAAAATAAAAAAAACCCTTAAAATATTAAAACCCATAAAAACCCTAAATACAGACTAAAAGTAAAAAATCATTTAAACCCACAATAATGGTAAAAAAACTCTAAAATCCCTTTAAACCAAAAAAATTTAAAAAACCATAAAACCCCAAAAAAGACTGCAAAACTCTAAAAACCCTCAAAACCATAATATTACTAAAACCATAAAAAATAAAAATCCATAAAATCCATAAAAATCCCTCAAAGCGTAAAAAACCATAAAACACTGAAACCCCTAAAAACCTGTAAAGACCAAAAAATACCTAAAAACCCTAATAACCTAAAAATATATAAAAACCTTGAAAAGAAAGTTAAAATCCTAAGAACTCCAAAAACCATAAATATCTCTAAAAACCATTAAATCCATTAAATCCCATAAAAACCCAAAAAACTGAAAACTATAAAAAACCTTTAGACCCCTAAAGACATTAAAAAGTCTAAAAAACCTTAAAACCCATATAAACTCAAAAAAAAACTAAAAATTGAAATAATCCAAAAAAACCTAAAAATGTTAAAAAAATTAAAAAAATACAAAATACCAAAAAACACAAAACCCTATAAATAAAAAAATCCTAAAAATCCCTAATGAACACTAAATACTGTGAAAAACCTTAAGAAAAAATAAAAAAACACTTAAAATCCAAAAAAATCCAAAACGTGCTAAATATGCGGGAAAACCATAAAAACCTTACAAAACACTAAAATCCCAAAAATTCCCTAATAATCTTAAAAATCATAAAAATGATAAAAAATCCATAAAAATACCAAAAATGAAAAAATCACTAAATATCTGAAAACACTAAGAAAGACCTAAAAACCTAATAAACATAAACCCATAAAACCTAAAAAATAAAAAATCCTAAAATACCCAAAAAACCCTAAAAACCACATAAAAAATAAAAAATTAAAAATAAAAACCATAAAATAACCAAAAATTCTAAAAACAACATAAAAACCGTAAAAAACCCTATAACCTAAAAAACCCAAGAATCCAATAAAAACCTCAAACCACTAAAGACTCGAAAAAAATTTCTGAACGCCCAAAAAGGGTTAAAAAAATATAAAATTATATAAAACCCAAAAAACTAACAAAAAACCAAAAAAACCAAAAAATCAAAAAATAACCCAAAAAACCCCACAAAATGCATGAAAAAAATCAAAAAAAATTAATAAAAACCCCTAGAAACATAAAATCCCTAAAAACCCCTAACAAAACATTAAAAACATAAAAATACCTAAAACCAAAAAATAACCTATAAAACCTCAAATCCCTAAAAACCCATAAAACCCTAAAAACCATAAAAAATCCCGAAAACCTTTAGAATCCTAAAAACCCATAAAAACTACATAAAAACTATAAAATCCCTTTGATCCCCAAAAAATCTTAAAAAACTATTAAAACCACTTAAAACCCAAAAAACTGAAAAAAACAATGAAATGTCAAAAAATAGTAAAACACCTAAAACCTTAAAGAACCCCCAAGCCCTCAAAATTCCTAAAAACTGTAAAAACAATTGATATCCTAAAAATACCTAAAAATCCCTAAAATGTAAAAAAAACATTAAAACCCTGAAAAACATTGAAAAAAATAGATACCTAAAAACACTTAAAAACACTAAAAACCTAAAAAATTCTAAAACCCCTAAATAATCGCAAATACCCTAAAACCCCTAAAAATGATAAAAACCATAAATATACCCCTAAAAATAACTAAAAAAATAAAAAACCCTAAAACACCTAAAAAACATCATAAAACAATAAAAACATACAAAATACACAATACCCCTAAAAAACAGACAAACGCTAAAAACCCAAAAACCCCTTAAAACAAAAAAAAACATAATTTTTTTAAATACCTTAAAACCCTATAAAATCACTAAAAATTACTAAAATCATAAAAATCCCTTTAATGTTTAAAAAAAAATAAAACCGCTAAAATTTTATAAAAACAAAAAAAACCCTTAAAACCAAAAAATCAACCCTAAATACAATAAAAAAAACCCTAAAACCTAGAAAATCCTGAAAATCCTTAAAAACCATAAAAATAATAGAAAAGTCCTAAAAATTCCTAAAATGTAAAAAACACTAAAAACCATAAATACCTTAAGAAAACTATAAAAACCTAAAAAAACGTAAATCCCCTAAAAACCTAAAAAATACTAAAACCCTAAAAATCATAAAAAAAAACCCTAATACCCCTCCATATCCCCTAAAATCTCAAAAGCCCCATAAAATACTAAAAAATCACAAAAATTACCTAAAAACATAAAAAACCTCAAACCCCCAAAACCCCTAAGAAAACCCTGAAAACCAAAATACACATAAAACCCACAAAAACATAAAAAATGCTAAAAATACTAAGAAACTCAAAAGGACCTTGAAAACCCTAAAACCACCTAAAATCCATAAAACCCATAATAACAGTAAAAAACCTAAAAACTCAAAAATCCATAAAAAAACCCAAAAAATTCAAAAAGTTATTTAAATCCCTAAATATAATAAAAAAAATAAAAACCTTTAAAACCATAAAAACTCAAAAAATACTAAAATCACAAAAAACCCTAAAAATCCCAAAAACCCCATAAAAATAAAAAACCACTAAAAAATCCCAAAAAACATAAAACCCCTAAAAGCTCTTAAAAAACATTTTAAAACATTTAAAACCTAAAAAAACTTGAATCCTTTAAAAACATAAAAAAAACTAAAAACCCTAAAAACTCCAAAATCCCTCAAAATCCATAAAAACCATAAAACCATAAAATTCCTAAAAAAGACCTAAAGATATCTAAAAAATAGAAAACACTAAAACTTGAAAAAACATAAAAAAACAATTTAAACATAAAATCATAAAACCCATAATAATCTAAGAAATTCTAAAAACCATAAAAACCATAAATAACCCTAAACACCCCTAAAACTATAATCCCCCAAAAACCTTAAAAACTAAAAAAACAATACAATCCCAAAAAATACCCCATAGAATCATTTAAAACCCATTAAAACCCTATAAATGATAAAAACTCTAAAAAAAACATAAAAAATCCCAAAAACCCCAAAAAACCCAAAAAACCCCAGAAAAAACCCAAAAACCCAAAAAATCCATAAAAACATAAAAATCCCAAAAAAACCTTGAAAACCCCAAAGAAACCATGAAACCCCTAAAAACACATAAAACCCCTAAAAACCTAACGAATGATCATAAACCTAACAAACCTAAAAAAGGACCGAAAATACTAAATCCACTCAAAATCCCTAAAAACACTAAAAATCATAAAATTATTAAAAAATTAAAAAATCCCAAAAAATGAAAATATCATAAAACCCTAAAAAATTCTATGAAACTAATTGAAACCTAAAAACAATTTCAACCCTTTAAAATCATAAAAAAAACCTAAAAATCCTAACAGAAACTAAAAACCAAAAAACAATAAAAACCCATAAAAATCAAAAACCCCTAAACCCAAAAATACCTTAAACAACTAAAAACTATAAAATCCCATTAAACCCATAAAAACATTAAAAACACTAAAAACCCATAAAATCCAAGAAACTGAAAAAAAGTATAAAGACCAAAAAACAATAAAAACACTATAAACACTAAAAAACCAAAACACCACAAAATTTATAAAAACTTTATAATAGAATAAAAATCCTAAAAATCCCTAACAATCCAAAAAAATAAAAAAAATAAAAAAAATGAAAACCACTATGAAAACAAAGAAAACTTAAAAACTCAAAAAACCACTAAAAACCTAAAAAACACTAAAAACCCTAAAAATACCCAAAATCCCGAAACACCTCACCTAATTCCTAAAGTCCTTAAAAAAAAGAAATTATAAAAAATTTATAAAAATCCCAAAAAAAAATCAAACCCCTACAAATCATAGAAAACAATAGGAAACCCTTAAAAAACTAAAAACCATTAAAACGCATAAAAAACGATAAAAATCATAAAAGACCCAAAAAAATCTAAAACCCAAAAAAAATATTACATACCCATAAAACCCATTAAAACCCTTAAAACCACTATAAAATAAAAACGCATTAAACCCCTAAAATTGTAAAAAACTATAAAAACTCTAAAATACTCATTGAAAACCCAAAAATCGCAAAAACCCACAAAACCCACAAAACACTAAAAACTATTATAATCCTAAGAAACCCTAAATAAAAAAAATAAAATCCAAAAAATCTTTAAAAATGTAAACAAACATTTTAAAACTCTAAAAAAACATAAAATCCTAAAAAACATAAAACAGCTAAAAATAAGAAAAATGAAAAAAACTATAAAAAAATTAAAAGGATAATATAACACCACAACAACCCAAAGATTCTCTAAGAAAACATAAAAATCCTAAAAAATCCTAAATAAATCCCTAAAAAGGAAAAAACTAAAATCCCTGAAAACCCTAAGAAAGCTTGTAAAAAATAAAATTAATTTTTACCGTAAAAACCATAAAACCACAAAAACACTAAAAGACACTAAAAATTATAAAAATCCCTAAAACCCTAAAAACCCTAACCCCCCCTCGAAATAAGAAACCCTAAAAACCTTTAAAACCTTAAACCCACTAAAAACTAAAAAAAATATTTAAACCCAAAAACATTGAAAACTCTGAAAACTTGAAAAACCATAAAAAATAAAAAAACCCATAAAAATCCTAAAATCCCCAAAATCCCTAAAAATCTGTAAATACCCTAACTGACCATAGTATTCTAAAAAATCCCTAAAAACACCTAAAAATGATAAAATCACAAAAATATAAAAAAATAATAATAAAACCTTAAAAACATGGAAAAAACATAAAACAAAAAATTTGAAAAGTGATAACGACACTAAAAAACCATAAAAACTCAGGGAGTCCCAAAAAACCATAAATATCACTAAAACACCTAAAAACCTTAAAACTAAAAAAATCCATAAAATCCATTATAACATAAAAACCCAAAAAAACATGGAAAACCATAATAAAAACTGAAAAACCTAAAACCACTTAAAATCCCAAAATAATTACCTTAAAATATTAAAAAACTCTAAGAACCCAAAAGACCCTAAAACTATTGAAAACCCTAAAATAGATAAAAACATTAAAAACCCTAAAACCCCCAAAACCCAAAAAAAAAGTCAAAACTCAAAAAACCTTTCAAACTCCAAAAATCTATAAAAAAAATAAAATCTCTAAATAATTCTAAAATCCCTCAAAATCCTAAAAAATATTAAAAAGCTATTACATCTTAATAAATCATTAAAAATCCATAAAAACATAAAAAACATAAAAACCGTGAAAACACTATGAAAGCCTTAAAATCCTAAAAACAATTAAAACCCGAAAAAAACAAAAAATACTCTAAAAAACTAAAAAACCTCAAAATAGCCTAAAAGACCCTAAAACCCCACAAACACCCTATAATCCTTAATAACCCCTCAAATCCCATAAAAAACCTAAAACAACAAAAATATTAAAACCCTTTAAACATCAAAAAATGTTTTAAAATCTATAAAGAATGTTAAAACATTTAAAATTAAAAAATACTTAAAATCCAAAAATAATAATAAAAATAATAAAAACCAAAAACCCAGTAAAATCCCTATAATCCATGAAAACTATAAAAATCCAAAAAAATACCTAAAAATATAAAAATACCATAAATACCATATAAATACTAAGAGGAACATAAAAATCTAATAACACATAAACCCCTTTAACACCCTAAAAACACTAAAAACCCTAAAACATCAAAAAACCCTAAAACATCTCAAAATATCTAAAACACCTAAATACCAAAATAAATTGTAAAAATTTCATCAAAATCCAAAAAAACGCTGAAACTCTCTAAGAATACCTCAAAATCCTAAAAACTATTAAAACTCATAAAATCGTAAAAGAGTGTAAAACCCTAAAAACACTAAATGACCCTAAAAAATAAAACCCAAAACCCCCCTAAAACCCACAAAACCCCTAAAAACCACAAACCCCCTAAAAAACAGAAAACACGCTAAAAACCATAAGAATAACTAAAACTCATAAACCCAAAAAAAATTTAAAAAACCTTTAAACCACTAAAAATGATAAAAAAATTTCGAAAAACCTAACAAACATAAAAACCTCTAAAACTGAGAAAATCCAACCAAACCATAAAATCCTTCAAAATCATTAAAAACCCTAAATACAATAAAAATCCAAAAAATCCATAAAAATCCATAAAAAAACCCTATAACCCCGAAAAGAAATTTAGAAAAACATAAAACCCTAAAACACATAAATTCAATTAAAACCCAAAATACTAAAAACCCTAAAGACCTGAAATATTTCTAAAAAGACTCAAATCCCATAAAAATGTGAAAAACCAAAAAACCCCCTAAAATCCATAAAAAATATAAAACTTTTTAAAACTATGAAAATCCATAAGAAAACATTAAAAAATAATAACATTTAAATCCTTTAAAAATCCTAAAAAACCTAATAAACTCTAAAACACATAGAAGACTATTAAATCACTAAAATCTCTAAAAAACAAAAAAAAACCCTAAAAACAATTAAAAATATTAAAACCCCATATAAACCCAAAAACCCCCTAAAAACACCAAATACCATTTAAATCCTTAAAAACATTAAAAACTCTAAAAACATTTAATACCCTAAAAACTCAAAAAATCCCTAAAACCAAGAAAAATCTATAAACACCCTAAAAAAACTGAAACCCATATACTCCCTCAAAATCCTTAAAACAATAAAAACCCAAAAAATCCATAAGATGTAAAAAACCTAAAACCTTGAAAACCCCTAAGAAAACATAAAAAACAAAAAACACATAAAATTCCAAAAAACATAAAAAATTCTAAAAACTTTAAAAATAATTAATGGATACAAAACCCTAAAAACCATAAAAACATGAAGCCCATAAAACCCATAAAACCCAAAAAACCATAATAACATAAAAACCCTTAAAATTTTAAAAACTATTTATACCCCTAAATGGTTAAAAACTCTAAAAACCATAAAAATAGTAAAAAATCAGAAAACCCTAGAAACCCAAAAACTATATAAACCCTAAAACCTCTAAAAACTTCACTATCCAAAAAATCACTAAAAATTATAAAAATCATAAAAAAACCATATAATTTCCTAAAATCATAAAAAACCAGAAAAACCCTAAAACCCTAAAAACCAAAGAAAACCTTAAAAAACTCAAAACGCATAAAACCTCCAAAAAACCTAAAACATGATAAATTCCTAATAACCTTAAAGACCCTAATAGCCCAAAACCTCTAAAAATCTCTAAAACTCTAGAAAATACATAAAAATAAATAAAATTCCTAAGAAAATCTCAAAAAACATAAAAAACTAAAAAAAACCTTTGAAAACAATAAAAACATAAAAAAACTTAAACCCTTAAAAAACATAAAAAGGATAAAAATACTCAAGGACACAAAAAAACCCATAAAACATTAAAAACACATAAAAACCCTAAAACACTAAAAATATAAAAAAAAACCTTTAAACCTCTAAAAAAATGAATTCTAAAAAACTATAAAATCCCTAAAAGGTAAAAAACTCTAAATCCCCAAAAAATAGACAAACTCTAAAAACCCAAAAAACCAAAAAACCCCTCAAAATCCCTAAACACCCTAAAAGACCTAAAACAAAACTTGAAATCCCTAAAACATAGAAAACCATTAAAACCCTGGAAATCCTAATAAAACATTAAATACCTAAAAAAAAATAAAAAACATGAAAACATGAAAACACTTAAACCCCTAAAATCCCTAAAAATCCTGAAAACCTCTAAAAACACTAAAAACATTAAAAATCCTAAAAATCTATAAAATCCCCAAAAATTTAAAAATCATTCAGATCCTTTAAAAACTCCAAGAAAACCTTAAAACCCTAAAAACAGTTAAATCACCAAAAAACCCTCAAAATCACTCTCTAACATAAAAAAACCAAAAAAATCCATAAAATGTAAAACACATAAAACCCTGAAAACCCCTAAAAAACATAAAAAACAGATAAAATTCACAAAAACATAAAAAATGCTAAAAAACCTTAAAATTATTAAACGATACAAAACCATAAAACCATAAAACCCAAAAAACCATAATAACATAAAAACCCTAAAATTTTTAAAAACTATTTATACCCCTAAATTGTTAAAAACTCTAAGAAGATTAAAAACCGTTAAAAATAAGAAAACCCGAGAAATCCAAAAACAATATAAACCCTAAAACCTCTAAAAACTTCACTATACAAAAAATCACTAAAAATAAAAAAAATCATAAAAATCCATATAAATTCCTAAAATCCTAAAAAACCCAAAAAACCCCGAAAACCCTAAAAACGAAAGAAAACCTTAAAAAAACTCAAAGAACATAAAACCTATAAAAACCTAAAACATGCTAAATTCCTAATAACCTTGAAGATCCTAAAATCCTAGAACCTCTCAAAATCTCTAAACATCTAAAAAATACATAAAAATAATTAAAATTCTAACGAAATCTCAAAACACATAAAAAACTAAAAAAACCTTTGAAAACAATAAAAACATAAAAACACTTTAAACCCCTAAAAACATAAAAATGATAAAAATTCTAAAGGACACTAAAAAAATCCATAAAAACATTAAAAACCCATAAAAACCTTAAAAACACTAAAAATATAAAAAACCCTTTAAAACTCTAAAAAACTGAATTCTTAAAACCATAAAAACCCTAAAGGGAAAAAACTCTAAATCCCCAAAAAAATAGACAAACCCTAAAAACACAAAAAATCATAAAAACCCTCAAAACCCCTAAAACCCCTAAAAACCCTAACAGTCCTAAAATAACCCTTGAAATCCCTAAAACATAAAAAACCTTTAAAACCCTAGAAAATCCTAATAAAACATTAAATACCTAAAAACAAATAAAAAACATGAAAACATGAAAACACTTAAAACCCTGAAAACCCTAAAAATCCTAAAAATCCCTAAAAATCCCACAAAACCATAAAAATCCAAAAAATATATAAAATCCCAAAAGATTTAAAAACCCTTCAGATCCTTTAAAAACTCCAAGAAATCCTTAAAACCCTAAAAATAGTTAAATCCCAAAAAAAACAAAAAACACAAAAAACACTAAAAAACCCTAAAACCCCAAAAAACATAAAACCCCCTAAAAATATTAATAAACACTAAAAATCCATAAACATTCAAAAACCAGAAAGAACTATAAAAAACCATTAAACCATAGAAATGTTAAAAAACTCTATAAAACCATCAAAACCCTAAAAATTCATAAAATTCCCCTAAAACCCCCAAAAGCATAAAACCCTAAAAACCCTCAAAATATCTAAAAACTCTAAAAATTTATAAAAATCCTAAAAATAAAAAAAAATCCACAAAAAACATAAAAATAATGAAAAACATAAATAAAAAAATAAAAACCAGAAAAATCATAAACCTTAAAAAAAATCTAAAACCCCTAAAAGACATTAAAACCCAGAAATCCCTAAAAAACTTAAAAACCATAAAAAACCCTAAAAACAAAAAAAACGCTAAATAGCACTAAAAATCATTAATCCCATTTAAACCACTAAAAATGTTATAAACTATATAAAAATCTTAAAGACCCTAAAAACATAAATAAACCAATACCCCAAAAAAATCCTAAAACCCATCAAAATCTCTAAAAACATTAAAAATATAAAAACATTAAAAAACCCCTAATAACCTTAAATAATTAAAAATAACTGAAACCGTGAAAACACTAACAATACCTTAAAAACCTAAAAATACCTAACACCCCTAAAAAAATGTTAAAACCCCTAAAAGCATCAAAATCCGTGAACCATCCAAAAACCATCAAAAATAATAAAAAAACCTTCAAATATCTAACAATTTTAAAACCATAAAAATCCTGATAACGTATTAAAAACCCTAAAAAAACTAAAAAAAATTAAAACCCCTTGAAATCCTAAATACAAAAAAAACCCAAAAAATACCCTAAAACCCCTAAAAACAATAACACTCATAAAAACATTAAAAAAAATAAAAACTCATAAAAATAATAAAAACCCACTAAAAACACTAAAAACCGTTAAACCCCAAACATGATAAAAGACACTAATAATCCTTAAACCCCTTAAAACTAAAAAAACATAAAACCCAAAGAACATTAATACACTTAAAAATCATTAAAACCCATAAGATCCCTAAAACTCAAGAAAACATTAAAAATCCTAAAACCACTAAAAATCTGAAAAAAAAACATCAAATTCCTAAAAGACCCTAAGAAAAGCATAGAAACCAAAAAAAAACTTAAAACTTCTAAAAAACCAAAAAACTAAAAACCCAAAAAACTCTAAAAACCCATAGAAACATCAAAATCATTGAGTTATCTAGAACCCATAAAAATAAAAAAAAATTAAAATCCCTAATAACAAGAAAAACACAAGAAAACTAGAAAAACTCTAATTTTTTTTTAAAATTTTTAAAAATAATTAAAACCCCAAAAATCCAAAAAAATGTTAAAAACTCTAAATGGCCATAAAACCATAAAAACCATAAACCCCTAGAAACCTTAAAAAACATAAAAAATCCATAAAACCCTAAAATTCAATAAAAAACTAAAAACCCTATAAACTCGAAAAAACCATTAAAAACTCTAAACAACCATAAAGATCAAAAAAACAAAAAAAAAACACTAAAAACCATAAAAAACATAAAACACGTCAAAATCCATAAAATCTAAAAAAATACTAAAAACCAATAAAAATATATTAAAATGTAAAAATCCCAAAAAAATCCTGAAAACCACTAAGAAAACCTTAAAAACATAAAAACAATGAAAACACTAAAAACCTAAAATATGATAAAATTCCAAAAAACACTAAAAACTATAAAAAGAACTAAAATCTATAAACAACCGTAGAAACCCTAAACCACTAACAACATTATCACCCATTTATATCCATAAAACGTTAAAAAAATTTAAAACCCTTAAAAACCTAATAACAACCATATAAATATTAAAAATACCTATAAATAAAAACGATAAAAATCATGAAAATCCATAATAAAACCTTACAATCATAAATAATTAAATCCTATTAAAAACCAAGAAAACACTAAAACCCCTAAAAACATCTAAAAACCCTAAAACCACTACAAAAACATAGAAAAACATGAAAACCAATAAAGCATTATAAATCCTAAAAACATATAAAAAACACTAAAAATCACCAAAAACTCTCAAAACACGTTAAAGCACTAAAAAATTAAAAAAATAGTAAAAACTGTAATATCAAAAAAACAAAAAAAACCAAAAAAACTAAAAAAACCATAAAACCACTAAAAACATTCAAGGTTGATACAAACCCTAAAACCCTTAAAAATCCAAAAAAAATCCCTAAAAAATACCTAAAAACTCTAAAAATTTAATAAAAATGTAAAAAACATATAAAACCCTACGAAAATCATGAAACCTAAAAAAACTTAAAGCCCATTAAAAATCTAAAAAAAGATAAAACCCCTGAAAACACTAAAAAACATAAAAAACTACAAAAACTATAAAAAACCTAAAACCCATAAAACCCTAAAACCCTTATAAACTCCAAAAGTAATTTAAACCCCTCAAAATGTTTAAAAAACTCTACAAAACCTTAAAACCCTAAAGACGTAAAAAAAACCCTAAAGAAAACCTTAAAAACACTTAAAACCCTAAAAATCCATAATAACAATAAAAACCAGAAAAATCCAAAAAAATACCTAAAAACAAAAAGTAATTCAAACCCTATCTTTTTTTAAGAAAACCGTAACAACCTAAAAACACTGAAAACCCCTAAAATATGAAAATTAATTAAAACCTTAAAAAATAAGAAGATCCTTAATACCCCCAAAATGCCTAAAAACCATAATACCCTAAAAAACCATTAAAATCCCTAAATACCCCTAAAACCCTAAAGCACGACTAAAAATACTAAATCCCTTTTAAACAATAAAAATGTTAAAATACACTAAAAACTTTTCAAATTCAATAATAAAACCCAAAAATCCCCAAAATACCAAAAAAACCTCGAAATACCTTAATAACACTCAAAATTAAAAACCATAAAAAATATAAAAATATGGAAACGCCCTAAAATCCCTAATAACATAAAAAATCCTAAATTCCTTGAAAGACACAAAGAATTCCTTAAAACCCTTAAAATATTAATACCTATAAAAAACTATAAATTACTAAAAATCCTGATTACCCTAAAAAACCAAAAAAATACCTAAATCCCATAAAAAATGAAAATCCTAAAAATTCCATTAAAATTTATAAAAACATAAAAACGCTAAAAAAATGAAAACCCCTAAGAAAACATTAAAAGCCAAAAAATAGAAAAAAACCCCTCAAAACCCAAAAAAAGAATAAAAACTTATAAAACACATAAAAACACTATATAATCATTAAAACCCTAAAAACTCATAAAAAACTCTAAAAACTCTTTAATCCTCTATAAATAATAAAAAAATTAAAAATTAAAACCCCTAAAAATGCAAAAATACCCCTAATACAAAATAAAACTATAAAAACATTAAAAACCCTAAGAAAACCCTAAAACCCCTCAAAATATATAAGAACTATCAACACCATAAAAATCATAAAAATCCCAAAAAATCCATAAAAATGTAAAAAACCCTAAAACCCTAATAGACTAGAGGCAAACTATAAAACCTAGAAATGCTTAAAACCCATAAAAACTGAAAAAACCCTAAAAACACTAAAACCCAAAAAATCCCTTGAAATCCTAAAAAACCTTACAAATCCAAATAAGACCTCAAAATATCAAAGAACCTAAAAACCCAAAAAATCATAAAAAATATTAGAAATCCTTAAAAAATAAAAACACTTAAATCCCCTAAAAACCTACAAAATGTTAATACCCTTAAATCACCTAAAACACTAAAATCTTAAAAACAATAAAAATATTTAAATCCTATAAAACCCTATAGTGACTAAAACCTATAAAAACAGTTTAAACCCCCCCAAAAAAATTAAAAAACTATAAAAACAATAAAAACTTTAAATAACTACAAAAAACAAAATAAACCAAAAAAATTCCATAAAACCCTAAAAATTACTAAAACTATAAAAATACAAAAAAGACCTAAGAATCCTTAAGAACATAAAAACCATAAAAAACCTAAAACCCCCGAAGAAAATCTTAAAAACCTAAAAACCCTTCAATCCTTAAAAATACTAAAAAAGGAAAAAAAATCCTAAAACCCCAAAAAACCAAAAAAACCAAAAACCCTAAAAACGAAAAAAAACCTTAAAAACCCATAAACCAATAAAAACCACTAAAAACTCTAAAAACACTTCAAACCCATAATGTAAAAATAAATCTAAAAACTCTAGAATAACATAAAAATGTAAAAAACCCTAAATATACTAAAAACTAAAGAAACCCTCAAATTCCCTAAATACCCTAAAAACAAAAAAAATCTAAAAAATCACTAAAAAACCAAAAAAAATAAAAATCCACAAAAACTGAAAAAATCATAAGAAAACATGAAAAACATAAAGACACATGAATCCCATCAAAACCTAAAAATGGTAAAAAATTTAATAACCTAAAAATAATCTGAAACACCTAAAGCCCAAAAAACCCATAAAAACATTCAAACCCTAAAAACCCAAAAATCCCTAAAAACCACTAAAAACACTCAAAATCCGTTAAACACCTAAAAACGTTTAAAAATATATAAAAACATTAAAAACCCAAAAAATCAAAAACAATCACCAAACCCCCCCAAAAACCCTCAATATTTTCAAAATCCTAAAAAATCAATAAAATCCTAAAGAATTCTAAAAACCCAAAAAATCGAAAAACCCTAAAATCCCTAAAAACCCATAAGAAAACCGTAAAGGCCTAAATAAAATTAAAATCTCTAAAATCGGTGGAATCCCTATAAACCATAAAAATCCTAAAAATTCAGAAATACCCTAAAAACTAATAAAAATCCAAAAACCCTTTATAACCTAAAAATATTAAAACCACACTCTCAAATATATTTAAACACCTAAAAAAGTTAACAAAAATCCAAAAACACAAAAAATCAAAAAAAGAACTATTAAACACGCTAAAATGCCTCAAACCCATAAAATCCATAAAAACCTAAAAATCCATAAAATCCCTAAAAAAACCTAAAAATCTAGAAAAAAATAATGAAAATCATAAAAACCTAAAAACACTTAAAACCCCAAAAAACCTAAAAAATGTTGAAACCCATAACCCCCCCCCCCCCCCCCCTCAAAGACCCTAAAACCCACTAAAACCCATAAATCCCCTAAAGTCCATTAAAACCCAAAAAATTACAAAAAAACACTAAAACCACAAAATTCACTAAAATCAATTTAAATCCAAAAAAATATTAAGATTTATAAAAACCATTAAACCCCTTAAAATCCCTAAAAACTACACTAATATTAATATCCCAAGTAAACCATAAAACCCTTAAATCCATCAAAATCCCTAAAAATCCAAAAAAATCCATAAAAATCGTTAAAAATCCATAAAAATTCAATAAAAATAAAAACCATTAAAACCCCTGAAAGTTAATAAGAAATTATTAAAAATAAAAACACACTTAAAACCTAATAAAACCTAAAAAAATTGAAATCTTAAAAAACCATAAAATAACTAAAACCCATAAGAAACCCTAAAAATATTAAAAAACACTATAAATCAATAAAACCCTAAAAACCAAAAAAAACTATAAAAAAACATTTAAACTCGTAAAATCTCAAAAAAATTCCTAAACCCCCAAAAAAACATAAAAATAAAAAAAACCTGAAAAACCACCAAAATCCATAAAAACCCTAAAAACCAAAAAAATCAAAAAAAATTAATAAAAATACATAAAAATATAAAATAACTAAAACCCAAGAAAACCACTATGAAAACCTCAAAAACCTAAAAACATATAAAACCCCTAAAAACATAAAAACACAAAAAAACCCAAAAAAACCCAAAAAACCCTAAAACCCTAAGAACCCAAAAAACTAAAAAATCCTAAAAAATAATAAAAATATTTTAAAACATGAAAACCTTTAAAACCCCTACAACCCCCCTATGAATATATTAAAAACTCTCAAACACTTAAAAACCCCCCAAAAAAAATAATTAAAATAGTAAAAGTCTCATAAAACCTTAAAACCCCTAAAACCATAAAACCCCTAAAACCCATAAAACAAAAAAAACATTAAAAAATAACATGAAACACATAAAAACCAAAAGGCCACTTAAAACACTTTAAACCCCTACAAACTCTAAAAACTCTAAAAAACCCAAAAAACCTAAAAAAATTCTACAACACCAAAAAACTATTAAAACCATAAAAACCCTAAAAATCCCTAAAAATATATAAAAATGTAAAACCCCCTAAAATCCATGAAAAACCCTAAGAAAACATTAAAAACCAGAAGACAATCAAATAAACTTAAGAACAAAATAAATGCTAAAAACTCTACAATTCTCTAAAACCCCTAAAAATAATAAAAACCCATCTAGATCCCAAAAACCCAGAAAACCATAAAAATACTAAAGAGGCCCTAAAATCCCTAAAAACATGAAAATCACTAAAAACCCTGAAAAACCATAATAAATTCTTAAAAACATAAAAACAATTAAAACCATTAAAAATAAGAAAAAATTTAAAACCCTAAAAGAACATTAAACCCCAAAAACCCTAAAAACCATTCAAACCCCTATAGACCATTAAAATCCTTAAAAATCATAAAAACACTAAAACACTAAAAAAAATAAAACCCATTAGACCCCTAAAAACATTAAATACTCTAAAAAACATAACAACCCTAAAACATAAAAAACCAAAAAATTCCAAAAAAAACCCTTAAAAACCCTAAATAAAACATAAACCCCTAAAAATCTCTAAAACCCCTAAAAACCAAAAAAATCATACAAAATTGCAACAATCCCTAAAAATGAACCCCCCCTAAAAAACATGAAATTTCATAATAAATCCTTAAAAACTAAAAAACACTTAAAACCCCCAAATATTAAAAAACATTCAGAAACATAAAAAAAACAAAACAATCCCTAAAACCACAAAAAAAATCCCCTAAAAAGATTAAAATAACTCAAATCCCCTAAAATCACTAAAAGTCACTATAAAATCTAAAAAACCCTTTAAATATCTAATACCTAAAGGAACTCTAAAACCCTTAAAACCACAAAAAATAAAATAAAAATCTGAAAACCCAAAATCCCATAAAAACCCTAATAACTCAAAAAAACACTAAACCCCCAAAAAACCACAAAAAACTATATACCCTTAAAAACTATATACAAAAAAACAATAAAAATCCTAAAAAATAAATATAAATCCCTAAAAGTTATAAATCCCTTGAAAATCCTAAAAATCCATAAAAACATTAAACCTAAAAACACTTAAAACATCTAAAAACATAAAAAATGATTAATACCCTAAATACCCTAAATACCTTTAAAAACCATGAAAATATAAAATACCTAAAAACCTTGAAAAACACTAATAAAAACTTAAAAACCTACAAAAATTAAAACCCCTAAAAAAAACTATAAAACCCTGAAAACGCCCAAAAGAGCCCAAAAGACTATAAAAACCCATAAACCCCCTGTAAACCTTAGAAACCCCTCAAAACCCCTAAAAACCATAAAACCCCAAAAAATATAAAAATAATTTAAATACCAAGAAATGGTTTTAAATACTATAAAGTACCATAAAAACCTTTAAAACTAAAAAAATCCTTAAAACACAAAAAACCAAAAAAAACCCCTAAAAACCATAAAAACAGAAAATCCCAAAAATAATCCATAAAATCTCTGAAAATGATAAAAAACAAAAAAAATACAAAAAACATAAAAGCCTTATAAACCTTAAGATAATCTTAAAAATATAAAAACAGATAAACCCATTTAACACCCTTAAACAATAAAACCCCAAATACCCCTAAAACCCCTAAAACATCTCAAAATCCCTAAAACCCCTAAATACCAAAAAATACTACAAAATTCATAAAAATTCTCAAAAGAACCCTAAAAACCCTTAAGAATAACTTAAAATCCTAAAAATAATTAAAACACATAAAAACCATAATATAGATAAAACCCTGAAAAACACTAATTGATCCTAAAACACTAAAACCCAAAACCCCTAAAAACCATAAAACCCACTAAAAACTATAAAAATACCTAAAACCCATAAACCCCAAAAAACTAAAAACCCTTTAAACCCCTAAAAAAGATAAAAAACTGTAAAAACTTAAAACCCCTAAAAACATAAATACCTCAAAAATTGAGAAAATTACATAAAACCACTAAAACCGATCAAAATAATTAATAACCCAAAAAAACATAAAAATTCCAAAAAAACCCCTAAAAACCTAAAAAACATAAAAACCCTAAAACCCCAGAAAACAATTATAAAAACATAAAACCCTAAAACACATAAATTCAATAAAAACCTAAATATATTAAAAACCCTAAAGATCCAAAAAACCACTAGACACACTCAAAATCCTTTAAAACCATAAAAACTCAAAAAACCATAAAATATATAGAAATGTTTAAAACCATGAATACCCATATGAAAACATTAAAACATAAAAATAATTAAATCCTCTAAAAACACTAAAAAACCAAATAAGTGAAAAAACCCATAAAAGACTATTAAAACACTAAAACCCCTAAAAACCAAAAAAAACCCTAAAAACCATTAAAAATATTAAAACCCCATATAAACCCCAAAACACACTAAAAACACCTAATACAATTTAAAACCCTAAAAAATTTTAAAACTCTTAAACACATTTAAAATCCTAAAAACACAAAAAACCCTAAACCCATGAAAAAACAATAAACACCCTAAAAACCCTAAAACCCATAAACACCCTAAAAATCCTTAAAACACTAAAAACCCAAAAAATCCATAAAATATAAAAAACCTAAAACCCTGAAAACCCCTAAGAAAACATTATAAAAAACACACATAAATTAAAAAAAACCAAAAAAATGATAAAAACTCTCAAAATAATTAAAATATACAAAAAACCTAAAAACCCAAAAACTATAAAACCCCTAAAACCCTTAAAAACCAAAAATCCATAAAACACAAAAAAAAACCCCAAAAAATTTTCAAAACTATTTATACACCTAAAATGTTAAAAACTCTAAAAACCATAAAAACCCTAAAAATTAAATAAACTACAAACCCAAAAAACATATAAACCCGAAAACACCTAAAAACATAAATCTCTAAAAAATAATAAAAAACATAAAAAAACCATATAAATTCCTAAAAATCCTAAAAAACCAAAGAAAACCATAAAAAACTCAAAACACATAAAACCCATAAAAACCTAAAACATGCTAAATTCATAATAACCATAAGGTCCCTAAAAATCCAAAACATATGAAATTATATAAACCTCCAAAAAAACCCCATAAAATTCATTAAAATTCTTAAAAAAATATCCAAAATCATAAAAAACTAAAAAAACATATGAAAACCACAAAAACATAAAAATAATTTAATCCCCAAAAAACATAAGAAGATAATAATACTAAAGGACCCCAAAACCCCTAAAACATAAAAATCCCATAAAAACCCTAAAAACACTAAAAAACTAAAAAACCCTTTAAACCTCTAAAAAATTATATAAAAAAAACCATAAAACCCCTAACAGGTAAAAACTCTAAAATTTTAAAAAAAACCAAAGAAACCCTAAAAACTCTAAAAACCATAAAACCCCTCAAAATCCTTACTAACCCTAAAACCCCTAAAAGTCCTAAAATAACCCTTAAAATCCCTAAAACATAAAAACCCCTTAAAACCCTAAAAAATCTTAAGAAAACATTAAAAACCTAAAAACAGATAAGTAGCCTAAAAACATGAAAACACTAAAAACCCTAAAAATCCTAAAAATCCTAAAAAAACCATAAAAAACCATAAAATCTTAAAAATATCTAAAATAAAAAAAAAATTAAAAACATTAAAAACCCTAAAAAACATATGAAAACATTAAAATCCTAAAAACACATAAATCTCTGAAAAACCAAAAAACACAAAAAACACTTTCACCCCCCCCCAAAAAAAATCATAAAACCCCCTAAAAAAATTAATAAACACTAAAAATCCAAAAAAAAATCCTAAAACCACTAAGAACTATAAAAACCATTTAAACCATAAAAATGATAAAAAACTCTATAAAAACATTAAAATCCTAAAAATTCAATAAACCCCCTAAAACCCCCAAAAATCATAAAAAACCCGAAAACCCATCAAAACCTTCAAAATATCTAAAACCCCTAAAAATTAAAAAAATAATTAAAATACATAATAATCCATAAAAAAATCATAAAAACTTTGAAAAACATAAAGAAAATCTTAAAAACATGAAAAATCATAAATCCCTAAAAAATAGAAAAAACACTAAAACCCCTAAATGACACAAAAACGCATAAATCCCTAAAATACCTAAATTCTTTAAGAAACCCTAAAAACACATAAACCCTAAAAAACACTAAAAACACTAAAACCCATTTAAACCACTAAAAATGATAAAAACACTTAAAACCCAAAAACACCCTAAAAACATAAATAACCCAACCCCCCCCCCCCAAACATAAAAACCCTAAAACCCATTAAATCTCTAAAAACATTAAAACATTAAAACATTAAAAAACCCTAAAATCCTAAATGATGTAAAAAAACTAAAACACCGAAAAAATATTAAGACCTTAAAACCTAAAAATACCTAATACCCATAAAAAACTGAAAAAATGTTGAAACCCCTAAAACCCTGAAAATCCCTAAACCATCAAAAATCAACAGAAATAATAAAAAAGGACCTTAGAATCCCAAAAAAATTAAAATCTCTAAAAATCCTAAAAACCCTTAAAAAACCTCAAAATCTTAAAAATAATTAAATCCCTTGAAAACCAAAAAATGAAAATAACCAAAAAAATACCATAAAACACCTAAAAACATAAAAAATAAAAACTCATAAAAAACCCTAAAAACCCACTAAAACACTAAAAAAATTTAAACCCCTAAAAACGATAAAATACACTAATAAACCTTAAACCCCTAAAAACTCAAAAAACCTTAAAACCCAAAAAATTGTAATACCCTTAAAATCCTAAAAAAATCCATAAAACCATAAAATACATAAAAATCCTAAAAAACACAAAAAATTAGAAAAATAATTAAAAATATTTTAAATCCCTGAAAGACCCTAAGAAATCAATTGAAATCGAAAAACACATAAAACTCCTAAAAACCCCAAAAAAACTAAAAACCCTAAAACCCTTCAAAATTTATAAGACATATAAAGAACATAAAAATACAAAAAAATCATTAAAATCCATAAGAATGTAAAAAATAGAAAAAAATATAAAAACTCTATGAGAAAATTAATAAATTAAAAATAATTAAAATCCAAAAAGCCTAAAAATGCTAAAATATCTAAATAGACATAAAACCCTTAAAACCATAAAACCTCTAGAAACCATAAAATATCCAAAAAATGTAGAAAAACCCAAAAAACCTATAAAAAACTAAAAACCCCTTTAAACTCTAAAAAACATTTAAAAACTCTAAAAAACCATAAGAATCTAAAAAAACATAAAAACACTACAAAACAAAAAAATCATAAAACCCCTTAAAATCCATAAAATCCAAAAAAATACTAAAAATAATTAAAAATATATGAAATTGTAAAAATCCCCCCAAAAACCCTAAAAATCCCTAATAAAACCATAAAAACCTAAAAATAATGAAAATACTAAAAACCCAAAAAATGCTAAAATTCCTAAAAACACTAAAAAACATAAAAACCACTAAAAAAATAAAAATTATTAGAAACCATAAACCACTAAAAACATTTAAATACCTTTATACCCATAAAATGTTAAAAAAATTTAAAAACCTTGAAAAATGGAAAAAACTAAAAATAACCAAAAAACCCTAAAAAAATTTCAAAATCCCTAAAACACTTGAAAACCATAAAAATATTAAAAATACCTAAAAACATAAAAACCCTAAAATGCATAAAAGATAAAAAATTCAAAAAGCCCCCAAAACCCCAAAAAAAACTCTAAAAACCATAAAACCCCATAAAAACCATAAATCCCATAAAAACCATTTAAACCAATAAAATCACATAAAACCATTAAAACCAGTAAAGACACTAAAAACCCTTTAAACAACTAAAACCTTAAAAATCTCTAAAACCATTTAAAACCTTAAAAACTGTAAAAACTCAAAAATCTTATGAAAATGTGAAAAACCCCTTAAATCCATTAAAGACCCAAATAAATCATTATGAATATAAAAGCACTAACAACCCCAAAAAACCAAAAAACAATAAACACCCTAAAAACCCTAAAAACCCTAAAAAACTATAAAACCTCTAAAAAATTAAAATACCATAAAAGGATAACAACATAAAAACAACAAAAAACTATAAAAACCTTTAAACACATAAAAACATAAAACCCTTAAACCCAAAAAAACCATAAAAACCTAAATCCCCAAAAAAATAAAAATTTCGAAAAATTATAAAAACCATAAATATCCTAAATGTCTTTAAAAATCCATAAAAATTTAAAAAATATTCGATTTATAGAACTGCCCCTCCCTTTACAGAATTTCTCCATTATTTCAATGTTGGGTAATTTGGTGGGAAGGTTCTTATACGTTTATAGTAGAACAAGGTCCCTTTGTCACCCGGTCTCCCCAAGGGTTTTTATGGAGATTGATGTTTCTAAAGGACCGGTTGATTTTGTTTGGATTGTTGTGGGTGAGGAGCTTTGGTGGAAGCAACTGGTGATCATTCAGTCGTGGATGAATTTCTGCTCCTCCTGCTGGCACTTGGGTCATAATGTTCGGGCATGCAGGTATAGCGGAAGGAATTGTGGTGCTGTGAACTGATCACAGGAGGTGACTGGTGAGGTGAAGAAAATTTGGGGCAAGGTGTAGGAGGTTGTCCATAAGGATCATGAAACTCAAGTTGAACCTGGTGAAAGGGGTATGGCATGTGCGTAGATTGATATGGTGGATGTTTCAGCGCCTCTCTCAAACAGGATTGGCAGGAATATTGCCGTGGGGGTGGCACCAGCATCTGGACTTGATGCTGGACCTCTGGGTAAGATGTTTTCATGTGAGGGCCTTCCAGTTGTGGCGGGGGGTCATGGACCTGCAGTTGATATGGGTATTTTCCAGTGCTAATCGGAACCCAAGGTGACTGACATCTTTAATTATTTGAGGAGTGACTTAAGGCTCTCGGATCCTGAGAGTTTCCTATGCAAGGAAGTTGCTACTGATGGGAAGCCGGTCTCCGCTGATAGCAGTCTGAAGAAGAGGCAAGAAGTCGTGCCAACCTTCAATCTCTTTGAAGGGATAGATCTTGAGGAGGAGGTGCAAGGCCCTATACCCATTGATGATGGGAGTGAGAGCTCAGATGTACAGGAGAGCGGGGTGTAGGCTATTGTTTCTCAGGACTTAGAGCACAATTATGGTGAGATTACGTTGCCTTCAATAGGGGAGAAGGATTTTGATGAGATGTGTAATGGCAGTGCTCCTTCTACTGAAGTTCCTGAATCTCAACCCACTGGTAATGAGAAGGCGATTGCAGGTAAAGGTGTGAAAATTCCCCTGTCCAGAAGTGTTTCTTGTGTGGGGACTGAGTGTTCTATACGTGATGAAACAGAGGGGGAAGGTGCTCCGCATGGGGATATGGTTGAGTGGAGGCTTTTGGATGAACATGAAGGAGTCCTCCCAGTGGTGTCCAATGTGGCGGTGGAAGAGGCTGGTCTCGAGGGTGTGGTTGGTTGCATCTTGTCTGGAATGGGTTTGTGTACTCTTGAGCTGGTGTTTGAGGGACTTGCTGGTAGTGACTGTCAGATGACTATGCATGAGAGGGTGGAGGAAAAGGGGACAATGGATAAAGTGGAAGAGGTAGCTACTCAGGGGGAAACTTTGGTGGAAAGGATGGTGTGTGGGTAGGGGGAGGGACCTAGGACGGGGGATGTCCTCGATCAGGGGGGTTCTTCCGCCCAGAAGATGGTTCCAAGGGATGAGGAGCACTTGCAGCTGGCCTTGGCCAGCATGGCCCCTTTTTCTGAGGAACCCGTTCTTACTGTCTGCTCCCGGAATCATGAAGCCTTTCTCATTCCTGACCAAGATTTTTTCCTGGAAGACAGTGGAAGGATGGCTCAAAATATTAAGATAATCCTTAAGAATAGGGCCTTGGTGGAGGTGGAGAATCCTTATGGTAAGGAAAATAAACTTGCAGGGGCCTCCTCGGATCCTCGAAAGAGGAAACGAAGGAAGGACTATTCGGCTCTGCCAAAAACAGTGACCACGAGAGCCTCATGCAAAGAAAAAGAGGTTGCTTCTGGAAAAGGAGGCCAGTCTTCCAAGACATAGTTGCGTGCGGAGCAGCGGAATCTCAGAGAGTATTACACAACCTTCTTAAATTGATATAAATCATCTGAATGGGAGTCAATGGAGTCGGATGCTTCTTCTGGCTATGGTGTTGATGGGGACCCATATGGGGATAGTGATTTTGACCTATAGCATCTGCGGTTGTGAGATGCGAGATGCTGGATGCTGCTGGATGATGGTGATTGTTTCTCCATGGACCTGGGTGTGATTGTTTGGTTTTCCTTTCGTTTTTTGATTTTTCTTTTTTGGCGTGGGTTGTAAGGGGTTTTCGGGTGTGGGTCATTTGATCCATCCCCTCCCTTGTCTGATGTGTCTCTTTTTTTCTTTCTAATAAATTTTGGGGGGTCGGGAATAGCCTGACCCTCGCATCTTCCTTGCCCCTAAAAACCTAAAAACACTAAAAAACCTATAAACCCTAAATACCATAATATCCTAAACAAACAATGAAAATCCATAAAAATGTCAAAAACCCTAAATCCCCTAAAAACTGCTAAGTCCAAGAGAAGATGGTTTCTCTACACCGCTCTAGTGATGGCATTCCTGCTACTTCGTCATTGGATTACAGATTATGCTGATGGCTGCACCCTGGCCTACCCCCTATATGGGGGAGGGGCCTCCACTGACACCTGTTAAAGATAGATTCTAACCTTTCTTGGATCCTAACTCACTTCTTTCTTTCCCGCGGATTAATCTTCTCCCTAAGGTGCCGGGTTTGCACAAAGTTCTACTGAATATTCCTCTACCGATTACGGAGTTCAACAAGGCATCTTCTCTCCATAGCCTGACCCTAGTAGCCAGGTTTTTGAACTATCATCCCCCGGTTTATGTTTTTGATAGATTTTTGTTTGAGAATTGGGATCTCAGGGACTGCGCCACTATTGGTTTGGTCGACTCCAGTCACATTTTGATTCGGTTCTCGTCGGCGGAAGATCTTATCTGGGCTTGGTCAACAGCTCCTCACAGGTGTGATGCCACTCACATATCCCTCTTCCTATAAAACTTTGACATCCATCTAAATCGTGACTCTCTCCTGATGGAAATCCGGGTAAGGTTTCCTGAGCTCCCCCTTCCCTTTCAAAACTTGTCCATTATTACTATGCTGGGAAATATGGTTTGAAGGTTTTTGTGTTTGGATAGTCGAACCAGGGCCCTCTATAATCCAGTTTCCCTATGGTTTTGTGTTGAAATTGTTGTCTTGAAGGAACTGGATGACTTTGTATGGATTGGAATTGGTGAAGAGCTTCAGTGGAAGCATTCGGTGGTCTTCGAATAATGGGAGAATTAATGTGTACTGTGGTTTACTCTTGGCCAA
The DNA here is from genome assembly GCA_963277665.1 of Viscum album. Taxonomy (NCBI): domain Eukaryota; kingdom Viridiplantae; phylum Streptophyta; class Magnoliopsida; order Santalales; family Viscaceae; genus Viscum; species Viscum album. The sequence goes on from OY728127.1 coordinate 1,962,362,339, forward strand.
ATGTAAAGGTAATGCAGATGTTGTGATGGTGTGGCGGTTAGGTGTGGCAAGGAGGCCATCTCCACGATGTTGAGCTCAACAGGGGAGACGGAGGTGAGGAATGATGACCCTCGAGACTCTCTGCTAGATGTTCGGAGGGACGACATGGTGGAGGAAGGGGGATCATCCCCCTAGTAAGGTGCTGGGGAGAAAATCTTGGTCAAGGAAATTTTCAAGAAAATGAAGGGTGACTTGGGACTGGGGGTGATGCCTCTCCTGTAGTGGGGGATGACACTCCTTGTGAAGTAGGGTTCATGGCCTTATAGACTAACCCTGGCAGGGACACGAGCATGACATTAAGACCAGATTGCTATGGGACAAAGAAGGAGACTTTTCCAGGCCCCCCAGTAGTTGGTCATGGAAGTGGATATGAGCTGGTCTTAACCTCGAATCGGTTCATGGTCCTCGACCATTTGGACTCTGTGGGAATTGAGGAAGGGGGTCTGGTGGGATAGGAACTGTAAGATATGGAGGATAATACCGATGACCTTCAGGATGCGGACCTTCCATCCTCTCAGGATGGTTTGAGGGTCTTGCGTGTGGAAAACCCCCCGCCCACTGTGCATTCACCAAATCAAGTGTTGATTGATGCTCATGTTCCTGGAATTGGTCTGAGTGATGCCCCTCATCCTGAGCAGCAGTTCGATAGCCTTCATGCTGATAGAAGGTGCACTGACCGGCCTGATACAAGCTCCGCTCTTATTCTATTTGAGATGTATCCACCCTGTGTTGAGAAATCTGACCCGATTATGTTGTACTATTCAGAAATCCTTCTTGAGAAGAATATAAAAGTTATTTTCCAAAATCCAGACATTCAACCGGTGGTCTTTCTTGGGGATGAGAATGATGAACACATAAGGATAAGAGAAATTTTTGGGGACCACGATGACCTTATGTACGCCATATCGGATAGGATCAAGAGGGATAAGGCGATGATGGGTCTTTCTAGATCCTCTGGATGTAATCAGAAGAGAAATCCACTGTCTATTTCTGAATGTGGCAGGCTGGGCGACATGGTCGTACCTGCTGATACCTCCCACAGAAAGGCCAAGGTGATGAGTGACCCTCCAGTGAAACGGAGGGAAATGAGGGACTATTCCTCCCTTCCTAGGCCAATGGCTACAAGATCCTCCTGCAAGGCCAGAAAATGTGAAGGATATGCACATGGTAGGGAAGACCGGGCTACCAAAGCGAATCCGGATGTGGTACTCAGGAAGTATTGTGAAGACTCTTCCATGTAATATGAATCTTCTGAATGGGATATGGGGGAATCGGATGCTTCCTCGAGTTATGGTGATGATGGAGACCATTATAGGGATGGTGGATTTGGTATGTAGTTGTCTTTCCACTTGTATTTTGGGTCTTTTGGACTTTCATATGTGGGGTTTCTGACTTTTGTGTGGGTCACTTGACCCACCCTCCCTTGCTTGCGTGTTTTTTTTTCTTTCTATATATTTTGGGGGGCCCGGACTTGTCTGGCCTCACACCTTCTTTTCCTAAAAACCGCTAAAAAACATTAAAAATCCTAAACTCATAGAACCCCCAAAAAACCTAAAACATGCTAAAAACCCTATAATACCCCAAAAAACAAAAAACACCTAAAACCCATAAGACCCTTAAAAACATTAAAAAGCCCTAAAACATAGATAAACCTGAAAACCCACTAAAAAAACCATTTATACCCCTAAAAATTATAAAAAATCTAAAAAATATAAACCCTAAAAAACAAAAAAAAACTAATGACTTAATAAAACCATTAAAACCCTAAAACCCCTAAAAACCTAAAATTCCCTAAAACCCCTCAAAATCCCTAAAACCCTAAAAAAATAAAAAACCTAATAAATACATATAAATCCCAAAAAACATAAAAATACCCAAAACCCAAAAAACCACTTAGATAAAATTAAAAACCTAAAAAATCATAAAACCCCTGAGAACCCTAATAAACACTAAAAACCATAAAAAACACTAAAACCCTTAAAAATTGTAACAACCCCCAAAATCCATAAAACCCTAAAAAACAAATAAATACTAAAAAACATAAAAATAACTAAAAACATGATAACCAATATAAATGATGAAAAACTATAAAAAATCATTAAAAACCTAAAAACAGTTAAAAGTTGTAAAAATATAAAAAACACTAAACAACATAAAAGGCTTTAAAACCCCAAAAACCCATTAAAACCCCAAAAAGACATTAAAACCCCAAAAAATCATAAAATCCATAAAGGCCACAAAAAACATTAAAAACCCATTAGGACCATAAAAATGTTAAAACCCTATAAAAATAAAAACCCTAAAAACACAAAAAGACACAAAATTCCAAAAAAACATAAAAACCCTAAAACCCTAAAAACTACTAAAACCCCTAAAAATCACTAAAATTTCTAAATACCATAAATATTATAAATGCAGAAAAAATTATAAAAACCTAAAAATCTCTAATTTTATTGAAAAACCCTATGAAAACCATAAAAACCAAAAAACATGTAAACCCCCAAAAAATCAAAAAAATAATAAAAACCCTAAAAACCCTAATAATCCTAAATACTATAAAATCCATAAACCCCTAAAAACCTTAAAAAAATCATTAAAACTGTAAAAAAAATAAAAACAATAAAAACCCTTTAATCCTTTAAAATGAAAAATACTCTAAAAAACTATAAAAATTCAAAAAAAACCATAAAACCCAAAAAACCCATAATAACTCTAAAAACATAAAAAAAATATAAAAAAACAAAAAACCCTAAAAAATCGTACATACCCAAAAATCTATAAAACCCTTAAAGTCCCTCAAAATCCCTAAATACACTAAAATCTATAGAAAACCTAAAAAGAAATAAAAAACCCTAAAAGGGGTAAAAACCTAGAAAAATCCCCCAAAACCCTAATAAAACCATAACAACTTATATACACTTAAAACATATAAAACCCATGAATCCAAAAAACCCAAAAATCCACAAAAACCATAAAAAATAATTAAAACCCCTAAAAACGATAAAAATTATAAAACCCACTCAAAAAAATTAGAAACCCATTAAATCCCTAAAAATATTTAAAAACGTTGAAATACCATAAAACATTAAAAACTAAAAAACCCATAAAACCCCAAATACCATAATAAACCTTGAAAACCCAAAAAAATACCTAAATCCTTAAAAACCATAAAAACCTAAAAAAGATTTTAAAATATGTGAAAATATTTAAAATGATAAAAACTTTGGAAAAACCTAATAAAAAACACTTAATAATAATTAAATCCCAAAAAACTAATAAAAATACTAAAACCCATAAAAACCATGAAACCCTAAAAAAATAAAACCATAAAAAATACAAAAAACTAGGAAACTCTAAAAATCCATAAAACACTAAAAACACACTAAAAACTCTAAAATCCATTAAAACACCAATTTTTTTTAAAAACAACTCTAAAAAACCTCAAAACGCATAAAAATTGAAAAAACCCTAGAAACCCAAAAAAACTAAAACCCTAAAACCCATAAAACCATAAAAATCACTAAAAATAATAACAATCGTAAAAAATCCCTAAAAATCCAAAAAAATGTTAAAACCCATAAACCCCTTTAAAAATACTAATAAATACTTAAAAACCTATAAAATCATAAAACCCCTAAAAAAAACTAAAAACGATAAAAATCTAAAAACCCTCCATATCCATAAAAAAATCCTAGAACGCCTATAAATCCTAAAATATCCCAAATCATCCCAAAAAACATCAACTCCATAAAAACCCTAAAAACCCAAATAAAACCATAAAAACATAAAACACTTAAAACCCCTAAAAACCTAAAAAATGCTAGAACCCTAAAACCCCTCAAAACACTTCAAAATTATAAAAAAACATAAAACATTAAAATCCCATAAAAACCCATAAAACTCAAAAAATATAATAAAATTATGATACATCATTAAAATCCTAAAAAGTTAAAAACATTAAAAAATAAAAAAACTCAAAAAATCATAAAAACCTAAAAAATACCATAAAACCAAAAAATTACAAAAAACCCCTAAATGCCTCAAAATTCTTAAAACCCATAAAAACAAAAAACCCCCAAAATACCTAAAAATGTAAAAACCCCTAAAAATGAAAACACATTAGAAACCTTTATAAACATAAAAACATTTCAAACACCTATATAACCTAAAAATCATTAAAAACCGAAAAACACTAAAAATAATAAATGCCCTAAAACAACTCAAAATACCTAATATAATTGAAAACTATAAAATCCTTTAAATATAAAAAAATCCAGATAATATAAAAAACCAAAAAAACCCCTGAAGATATCTTTGAATACCATAAAATACAAAAAACACTTAAAACCCAAAAAAACATAAAAACCACTAAAGCCCCTAAATATACTAAAAACCATAAAACTCTTAAAAATGATAAAAACGCTTTAAAATGAATAAAATCCAAAAACCCTCTTAAAACTCTAAAATCCCTTTAAATACATATAAAAATTAAAAAAACTCCATAAACCACTTAAACCCAAAATAATCTAAAAAAACATGAAAAACCAAGAAAACCACAACAACCCTAAAAACCCTAAAAACCTAAAAAACTCAAAATATCTTGAAAAAACCACTAAAAACCATAAAAACTTTAAGAATACGTAAAAACATTGAAACAATAAAAACACCCTAAAACCCGGAAATACCCCTATTAAATCCGTAAAAACATTAAAACACTGAAAACCCTTAAAAAGATAAAAATTCTAAAACTCGTTAATGACCAAAAAGTCTCTAAAACCATAAAACTGATAAAAATAGAAAAAATATCCATAAAGTCCAAAAAAATCCGAAATACACATAGAAACACTAAAAACCCATTAAAAATATATAATCCCTTTAAACCCCTAAAAACATTAAAAACTTGAAAAATATTATAACCCTAAAAAATTTAAAGAAAAACACTAGATATACAGAAAAACATAAAGTACCCTTATAGCTCTTAAAATACCTAAAAACCCAAAAAAATATAAACATACAAAAAAACCAAAAATAATCACAAAAAAACATAAAAACAATAAATACATGAAAAAACTAAGAAAAACTTATTATCCTAAAAAAATTAAAACCCCTAAAAACCTACATAATTTTAAAAACAACAAAAACCCATAAAAGACCCTAAAACCCCAAAACCCCCTAAAAACACCAAAAAATATTAAAAATCCATAAAGACATATAAAAACCACTAAAACCCCTAAGAACACTTTAAATCCCAAAAAACCTAAAAAACTATAAAAAACAAAAATATGAAAAAAACTCAAAACAATTATAAAAACCTGAAAACCCAATAAAACTCCTAAAAACCCTAAAAATACTAAAAACCTCAAAATCCCTACAAAACTTAAAAATAATAAAATAAACAAAAATCCCTAAAATCACTAAAAATAGAGAAAAATATTAGATCCGTAAAAAACAAGAAAAATTTAAATCCTAAAAACACTAAAAACCACTAAAAACCCAAATAAAACTCAAAAACCCCCAAAAACCCAAAAAACCCTCAAAATCCCTAAAAACCATAAAATCATAAAAATTCATTATATCCCTTAAGAAACTAAAAAAACAATGAAAACCCTAATAAAACATTAAAAACATGAAAACTCTTAAACCTCAAAAAACCAAAAAAATGTTAAAATCCCCCAACCACTAAAAACGATAAAAACCCTAAAACCCATAAAAGAGCCATAAAACCAATAAAATCTAGAAAACCCACAGCAAACTATGAATCTATTTAAACCCCTAAAAAGGATTAAAACCCATAAACAACTATAAAACACTAAAAACATAAAAAATCCCAAAATAAAAAAAATAAAACCACTAGAAACCCTAAATAACCATAAAAACCAACAAAATACCTAAAAAACCTAAAGAATCATATGAATATAGAAACATAAATAATAATCCCTAAAAACATAAAAACCCAAAAAAAACATGAAAATCGCTATAAAAAACCTTAAAAACATAAAAAATTTAAACATTTAAAAATACCAAAAAGCACGAAATAACCCTATGAAACTCTAAAAACCATAAAACACTCTAAATCCTTAAAAATTATAAAACCCTATAAAAATATATAATTTTCCTAAAAATCCCTAAAAACATAAAAAACACTAAACCCCATTAAAACCCAAATAAACCCTTAAAAACCTAAAATAAATTTAGATCATCAAAACCTAAAAAACACTAAAATAACATAACCCCCCCCCCCCCCAATAATGACCCTAAAGACCCTAAAACCACTAAAACCCCTAAAACCACTAAAAACATAAAAACCATAATTGACATAAAACACCTAAAAAACTAAAAAACATAAAAAAACATTAAAATCCCTAAAAATTCAAAAAACCCTAAAACCAAAAAAGTCTAAAAACAGTAAAGACTCTAAAAATCCATAAAACACCTAAAAAATATAAAATTCAAAAAAAACTCTTAAAATACCCAAAAATTTAAAAATCCCAAAAAACCCTAAAAACCCCATCAAAAACATAAAAACCTATAAAAACATGAATCCTTTAAAAATATAAAAAATTATAGAAACCCTAAATAAACCAAAAAAACCTAAAAACATGACAACCCCTCAAAATATCTAAATACATTAAAACCCCATAAAAAGCCTATAAAATCCCTAAAAATATTTTAAAACATAAAAAACCATAAAAACCAAGAAAACCTCTAAGAAGAACATAAAAACCTAAAAAAATTAAAACCCCTAAAACCCTAAAAAGGCTAAAAACCCTAAAACCCCTAAAAATTCCCTAACAACCTAAACACCCCCCAAAACCCTAAAAATCTCTAAAAAACATGAAAAACAATAAAAACTATAAAAACCATTTAAACCAATAAAAATGTTCAAAACTTATAAAAATCATTAAAACCATTAAAAACTAAAAATACACTAGAAACCCAGAAAAACCATAAAAACTCCAAAATCATAAACTCCATAAAAAATATCAATGTCCCTATGAACCAAAAAATCATAAAATCCCCCTATCTCTACGGGGGAGGACCCTCTCCCTGATGATTTCTCGTTGCTCTATTCTGCTGATCTGTTACCCGCCTTCCCGCGAACGGTGCATGGACCGAAGGTTCCGGAGTTCTTCGATGGATGCCCTCAGCTTCCTCTCTCATCTCGGGAGTTCACTGAGGCCGCAGATCTCCACCGATTGACTCTGGTTGCAAGCTTTCTGAGGCGGCGACCCCAGGTGGTCACCTTCGACAGGTTCGTTGTGGCTTCCTGGAATCTTAGGGCTCGTGCGAATGTGGGCCTGCTCGACAGCTCTCATATCATGGTTCGGTTTGCAACGGAGGATGATCTCATCCTTGCATGGTCAGCGGCTTCTTGGTCATGAAATGGCGCTCGATTCTCACTCTTTCGATGGAGCTTTGATTTTCATATGAAGAGAAGCTCCCCGATTGCTGCTACCTGGGTGATTTTTCCTGAACTGCCACTCCCCTTTCAGAATTTCTCAATTATTTCGATGCTTGGAAACCTGGTGGGGCGATTCCTCTGTGTGGATAGTAGGACGAGGGCCCTCGGTCATCCGGTTTCTCCAAGGGCTTTTGTTGAAATTGATGCGTCGAAACCCCCTGTGGACTCTGTCTGGATTGCTGTGGGAGAGGAGCTCAGATGGAGACAATCTGTTGTCTTCGAGAAATGGACAGTCTTTTTCTCTTTGTACTGGAGCTTCGGGCACAGTGACTGTTCTGGAATTTTTTCTGGCACTTCTAGGGGTGGTGAATCTCTATCTGCTGGTGGGAGCGGCCTCCCTCGGGTGGAGGTGAAGGGCATGATTGGGGAGGTTTCCCACTCTGTGGCTACCGATGTGCCCTGTTCGTCTTCTATGTTGGCTGGTAATGGTTTAGAAATCTCTCTGATGGATTCGGGTGGCTTCTTGGTGAGCTTGGAAGCAAGCTTTGGTGTCTCAGGGAATGCTGTTGAGGATGAAGTCATGCTCGCTGAGGGAGGAATTCATGGCTCTGATGAAGGTGTTCATGGGTCTGGTGAAGATATTAGGAAGAAAACTGAGATAGATAGGATAATTGCGATGGATGTCTGGCCCAGAAATGCGGAAAATTCCTGCAAGGATCTGGGATGGGATGACACAACTGGCTTAAAGGTTGATGAGAATGCTGGTGGATCTGCTCTAACGGATGAGGCTCCTGTGAATGCTTCTCAGGATGCAGGTTCGGCTGAGCCTGCCATGGTTGGGGTACGGGTGGAAGATAATGCAAAGGAGGATGCTGTTTCTCAGAAAACCAGGTCTGGAGATGACTGGAGTTCATGATCAGCTGAGGAAAAGCCCATACTGGATGGGGATATAGACTGGCGTGATGCCCCGCTGGTCCTGCATGGGTATCCTGGCGTGGGGGGACCTGGCAAGGGGCCTGGGTTATCATGCACCTCTGACGGCAGTGCTGAGGACCTACCTAGTGACCAGCTCCGATATGCTGGTGATGCTGGTGGTACTTCCATAGACCTGCAGAGGGCGATGATCCTTCATGGTGTTCCATCTGCTGAAGACTTTTGTGTGCAGCTCCATGAGATGGTATGGGTTGAAAGGGAAAGGTTTCCTCTTGAAGATGAGGCAAGGAGGCCTGGGGAGAGGTTTGCTGAGGCTGATCAACGGATAAATGCTGCTATGGTCACATTAAGGGAGAAAAAAAATCAGCGGAGGTGCTGAAACACTCGAGGCAGAAAGCAAGAAAGGCAAGGCACCACTAGCCGCTAGTGACGGTGGCTATGGAACAAAGATGTCTGTTGCGGGAACCTCCTCTGCCCCACCAAGACGAAGAAGGAGGAGGGATTACTCTGCCCTCCCACGCCCAATGGAAACTAGGGCCTCCTCATGAGCTGTCAAACTAAATCTAATGGTGAATAAGCGAGAGAAGACTTATTTTTCTACTGAGCAGGTAAAATCTATGGAGAAGCTGCGGTCCAGACTTGGCATGCAAGAAGATTTTGACCCTGGATGTGACTCAATGGACCAGGGTGATGAATCCGATTTTAGCTTTGCTGACGATGGCGGCGGCTTTGGTGTTGGCATGGGGTTTCGTGATGCGGAGCTGGAGGATTTTGGCGGCGATGTTGACTGACCTACTCTGTGTGTGATTTTATTTTGGACACTGTGTGTTTTTTGGTCTTGCTCTTTGTTTCTTTTTTTTTTCTTTCCTTTTGTGGCCCTTGGGATGAGGTCGTAAGGGGTTTTGGGTGTGGATTGATTGATCCCTCCCCTCCCTTGTCTACAGTGTCTGTACCCTTTGTTTATAAATTTTGGGGGGTTCCGGGAATAGCCTGGACTCGTGCCTTCTTTTCCTAAAATCATTAAAAACACCTATAACACGTCAAAATCCAGAAAAAACCTAAAATCCATAAAAAAACCTAAAAATCATGAAAAATCCCTAAAATTTCTAAAAAACCTAAAAAACTTCAAAACCCCTATGGAAACTGTTAAACATAAAAAATAGTAAAAACTTCTAAAAATTAATTTAATTCTAAAATTCTAAAAATTGCTTAAAACCATAAAAACCCTAAAAACCCAAAAACCCAAAAACCCCCTGACAATCCTAAAATCACCATAAAATCTTAAAAACACTAAAAAACCTAAAAACCTAAAAAACATTAAGACATTAAAAGTCCCTAAAACCCCTAAATCCCTCAAAATCCCTCAATACACTAAAAAAAATAAAAATCATAAAAAAATCCTGAAAATCCCTTAAAAGTAAAAATCCCAAAAAACCAAGAAAACCCCTAAGAAATGCATAAAACCTTAAAATGATTAATAACACTAAAAACCTAGAAAATTATAATAACCCCTAAAAATACCATAAAAACATAAACCCACTAAAACCCATAAAAATCCATAAATAAATTAACAACCTTAAAAACCCATAATAAACCTCAAAACCCATAAAAACAATAAAAACCACAAAAAACATCTTAAAACGCACTAAACCACTACAAATGATAAAAAAATTTAAAAACCATAACACCCTAAAAACTAAAAAAACCCTAAAATCACAAAAAACCATAAAAACCCAAAAAACCAAAAAAATTCAAAATCCCTAAAATACCTAAAAAATATGAAATATACAAAAAATAAATAAAAAACACTAAAAACATAAAAACCCCTAAAAACCCAGAAAAATACTAGGAAAACATCAAAACCCTAAAAACACTTAAAACCCCAAAAAACATTACAATCGCTAAAAGCCTCTAAAAACCCTCAAAATCCATAAAAATAATAAAAAACCCATTAAAATACAATAACATCCCTTAAACATACAAAAAAACATAAAAACCCTAACAACCTTGAAAACACTATGAAAACCTTAAAAAACCAAAAACACTTAAAACCACAAAACCCTAAAAAATTCTAAATACCCTAAAAACCTAAATGGACCCCAATAACCCTAAAACACTTAAAAACCAAAAAAATGCCAAAAACCTTAAAAAACCATAAAAAACCTAAAACCACAAAAAACTATAAAAAACCTTTAAACCAATAAAAAATATAAAACTCCAAAAACCATAAACACCCTTAAAATCAATAAAACCCTAAAACCCCTACAAAATACCCAAGAAAACCCTAAAACTCTCAAAATCCCTAAAAACCCTATAAATCCTAAAAAATCCTAAATATCCCATAACATATAAAAACTCCTAATAACACTGAAAAAAATATGAATACTTTAAAATAATAAAAACACATAAAACCCCTAAAAACTAAAAAAATGTCTAAAACCCTCAAAAATCCTAAAATACTAAAAAACCTACAAACCCTGAAAATCCATAAAAATAATAAAAAACCATAAAATCCTAAAAAATCAAAAATCCTAATAAACAAAAAAACACAAACAACCCTAAAAATTCCTAGGAAAACCTTAAAACCATAAAACCCTAAAATCCCATAAAAACCTAAAAAAATATAAAAACCCTAAAAACATTAATAATACCTTATCCCCCTAAAACCATATAACCCTAAAAAACATAAGAAATATTAAAAAATCATAAAAACACTGAAAATCACTAAAAATTATTAAATTATTTAAATTCAAAAAATATTATAAATATTTATAAACCTTTAAAACCCCTAAAAATCATAAAACCATAAAAACAGAAAGAAACTAAAAATTCTAAAACCCCTAAAAATATAAAAATCCTAAAAATTCACTAAAAATATTTAAAAATGTAATAAACCACTAAAAAACCAGAAAATCTCCAAGAAAACCTTAAAAACATAAAAACACTTAAAGCCTATAAAAAATAGTAAAAAGGATAAAACCCATAAAATCCTTAGAAACCCTAAAAAATACCATCAAAATACATTTAACCCTAAAACCCATAAAAATACTTAAAAAATTGCACAATGTCCATAAATATAAAATGACCTTTAAATTCCTAAAAACCCCTATGAAAATCAAAAAATCCAAGAATTACATTAAACCCTTAATAAAATTAGAAATGATAAAAAAAATTAAAAGACCCAAAACCCCTAAAAACCATAAAAACCCTAAAAAAATTATAAATCCATAAAAACCCTTAGAACCCATTAAAACACTAAAAAGTATTAAAACCCCTAAAAAATTCAAAACACTAAAAACATTAAAACACCCAGATACCCCAAAAAAATCCATAAAAACCATAACATAATAAAAATACTTAAAATCCATAAAAATGTAAAAACCCCTAAAAACAAGAAGAAAATATTAAAAAACTAAAAACACTTAAAACAACTAAATACCTAAAAAATGAGATAAAACCCAAAAAATCTCTAAAAACCCCAAAAAATGCAAAAATCTATAAATATCCCTAAAACCCTAAAAATCGTAAAAATCCCTAAAATCCCATTAATTAAACCTTAAAAACATAAACTTATTTAAAACCCCAAATAAAACTGAAAAATGATAAAAAGTCTACAGACCCAAAAAATACAAAAAAAAAACCTTAAATATCGGAAAAACATAAAAACCATAAAAACCCTATTAACCATTGAAAATAATAAAATCTCTAAAACCCATTTTTAACCCCAAAGATAAATTAAAAATCTCTAAAAAAAATTTAAAAACCTTAAAAAACTCAAAAAAAAAACTAAAAAACCAAAAAATTAAAACCCTAAAATCCTTTAAAATCCCTCAAAACCCTAAAACACATAACAATAATAAAAAATATCTAAGAATCCTGAATAACATAAAAACCACAGAAACCCCATAACATCGTAAAAACCCTTTAAATCTAAAAACACTTAAAACCTTTAAAAAACAAATTTATAAATTCCCAAAAAAACCTTAAAACCTTAAAAAACTATAAAACCCTATAAAACCCATAAAAACTCTAAAAACCCCTATAAATCCTAAAAATTTCTTAAAAATTACTAAAAACATAAAAGACCCAAAAAAAACCTAATGAAAATTTGATAACATAAAACCAATAAAAACCAAAACAATGTTAAAACCTCTAAAACCATAAAAAATCACAACAACCCTAAAATTCCCTAAAACCCTAAAACCCCATAGTAATCCTAAAAATTCCCTAAAAATCACTAAAATTATAAAAATACCTAAAAACCATGGAAGCCGTAAGAAAACCCTAAAACACTTAAAACCCTTAAACACCTAAAAAATTAAAAAAAAACTCTAAAAACAAAAATAAGACCATAAAAACAAAAAAAAAAACCTAAAACCATAAAAATCATAAAAACCCAAACACCCCTCAAAGACTATAAAAACACTAAAAACCCATTAATCCCATAAATCTTTCTAAAAACTCCAAAAAACCCTAGAACCCCTAAAAATATCCAAAAGACCACTAAAATCCTAAATACCGTAAAATCCTTAAAATAGGAAAAAAACCTAAAACAATCAATATCCATAAACCCCATAAAAATCATGAAAATTCATAAAATCCCTAAAATCCCAAAAAACATAAAAAGCCCTAAAAACCGAGAAACCAGTAGGAAACCCAGAAAAAAAAACACTAGAAGCCCCTAAAAACCAAAACCCCTCCCCCCATAGAACCCTTAAATACATTAAAACCCTAAAACTCCTAAAATCATTCAAAATCCCTAAAAACCATAAAAGCACATAAAATCATAAAAATCCCTAAAAATGCCTAAAAACATTAAAACCATAAAAACCAAGAACACCCCTAAGAAAACAATAAAAACTAAAAATAACTTAAAACCTTGAAAAAAATAAACAGGATGAAAACTATAAAAGACCCCAAAGCCATAAAAACCAATAAAATCTATAAAATCCCTAAAAGCCTCAGAACCCACAAAAACCCATCAAAACCATAAAAAATATAAAAAATCTAAAAACCATTTAAACACTTAAAATGTTAAAGACACTAAAAACCCATAAAAACCATAAAATCTCAAAAACACTAAAAAACAAAAAACCATAAAAACAAATCAAACCCAAAAAATCCCTAAAACCCTCAAAATCCCTAAAAACCCATAAAACCTAAAAAATTAAAATATTACTTGAAATCCCTATAAATATTAAAATCTCTAAAAACCCTAAAACCCCATGAGAAAACTATAAAAAAACAAGAATCTTAAAACCCCTAAAACTAAAAAATGCAAAAAAACCCTGGAAACCTCAAAAAACCCTAAAACACTTAGTCCCCTAAATATCCCTAAAATCCTAAAAACCCATAAAATTCCCAAAAAGCCAAAAAAAAAATCCATAAAAACATAAAAACCCCTCAAAACATTTAAAACTTGAAGTAAACCATGAAAACATAAAAGCACTTGAATCCCCAAATTTTTTTGAAAAATGATAAATACCCAAACAACTATATAAACTAAAAAACACCAAAAAGCACTTGAACTCTCTAAAAAATATAAAAAGCTGTAAAAATAAAAAAAAAGACCCAAAATCCCATAAAATGTAAAAACCCCTAAAAACCCTAGAAACCACTATGAAAACCTTAAAAACCTACGGAAATTTATAAAAACTAAAAACCCTAGAAAATCAAAAAAACATACAAAATAATAAAATACCCTAAAAACATAAAAACCCCTAAATATAATAAAAATCCAAAAAATCCATAAAAACCCTAAAAACCCATAAAAATATAAAAAACATTTAAACCCCTAAAAATAATTTAAAAAATAAAAAAAACATTAACACCCTAAAAGCTATAAAAAACCTAAAACTAGAAAACATAAAAATTATAAAACCCTCAAAATCTCGAAAACACTAAAACGCAAAAAAAATAAAAAAACAACTATAAAAATTCGTAATAATATAAAAAACACTAAAACCCCTAAAACCCTGTAAGAAAACATTAAAACCCAAAAAACACTTTTGGACCCTAAAATACCAAAAATCCTAAAAATCCTAAAAAACACAAAACCCCTAAAAATACTAACAACACTCAAAATATATAATAACCCTAAAAACCATAAATCCCTATAAAAGTCGTAGAAATACAAGGAAGGTAAAAAATGATAAAACCCACAAAACCCAAAAGAAAACCTTAAAAACTAAATACACAAAAAACCATTAAAAACCTAAAAAATGTTAAAAACCATAAAAACACCCTAAAACCCATAAATACCATAAAAACCACTAAAACCATAAAAAACATAAAACCCCATACAATACCCCAAAAGAAATAAAAACTATAAAATCCCTTTAAACCCCTAAAAAATTAAAAGCTCTGAAAACATTAAAATCCCTAAAAATTCAAAAAAAACCTAAAACCCCCCAAAAAAATTATAAATCCCTTAAAACTCATAAAAACCATCAAAATCCAAAAAAATGAAACCCTAAAATCATAAAAATCCTATAAAAATATATAAAAATCTCAAAAAACAAAAAAACCCATAAAACATTGAAAATACATAAGAAACCCTTAAAACCTCAGATAATTTAAAATCCATAAAAAATATAAAAAACCATAAAAACCATAAAAAATGTCAAACACTAAAATGTCTGAAAACCCCTGGTTCTCTATCCCGCTCGACGCTTCTTCCAGGTTTCCCCTGCTTTCTCCTCAGGATCTTGGTGACGTTTCTTTGATTCCTCGGTGATGGTGTTCTCTGGTCATGCTCTTCGGACTCAATATGGCAGTGGTTTCCAGTCGTCAGCAGCCTCGCCTTCCCTATCTCGTGCTCTGGATCTCAGACTTGGACGGTCTTCTTTGATGGTGTGCATGGGTTTCGTTGGCTTTAAAGTTTGCGTGGGCTTCTGTGGTCTTAGATCGGTCTGATCTGGATTTCAGCGAAGCAGATGGCTCCTTGGCGCTCTAATACCTTTCTGGAAATCAGCCACGGTTCGGGGTTAACATTGTAGATATGGGGTTTCCCAGGGCGAATCAGCGGAGACAGGGGCCTCACCGAAGAAGCAGGTTGCTCCGGTGTCATCGCCATGGAAAGAAGATTAAGTGGTCGATGGAGAAGTGACTTTCAAAGCTGGCTCTGGATATGCGGATGCTGTGGTCTTTCTGGTTCTGTGATGGTGAAAGGCATGTGCGACGGGCTTTTGGATGACTGGACAGTGGTGTACTTGGTAAGATTATTAGATCTGTTTTCCAGATTTGGGTTTGGTCTTGGATGTTCATCTCTATTACTGTTTTGTGCTTTGGTTCTCTTCGATGGTGTGGCGAGATGCTTTGGAGGCTTCATTTGAGATGGATCTCGCTTTGCAATGGTGAAAGCTGGGCATGAAGGGATTTGCGACCTCTTGGCGGTGGCGTGCGCAATCCTGTGCTCAGACCTGTGCTTCTTGATATGAGCCGAGAAGGTGATCTCTGGTTTTTTTGGCTCCATGACTGGTTATGGTGGATGCAGTGGGCGAAGATGTAGGTTCATTTTTCTGATTCCTTAGGTTTGATCTTAGGTCTTGTTGTTGACGAAGGTTTGGTCAATTTGTGCTGCGCACTTTTTGAGATGTTGTTCTGTAGATAGCCCGATTATGGGTTGTTGCTTTTTCTGTATGAGTATTTGATGGTGTTAAGGATTGGGATTAGGCGTGGGCATTGGTGGTATTGTGCTTTTGGCTACTTTGGGATACCGGACGTTGACTGGTTAGGAGGAGATGGTCACCGGATGCTAAGTGGTTGGGTTATGTTTGCTGCTGGCTGCTGGTTTTGCGGTGAGCCGCTATTGATGTAGGTTGATGGTCTTGATGTGGGATGGGGGGAGCTGTATGGTCTAGATGCATGATTTTTGGATAGCTGGAGGGGCTGTCTGGTCTTGGGTTTGAATTTTTTCGTGTTCCTGTTGGTGAACTTGATTGGAAAGAACGTGATGGATGCTGGAAATTGTGATGCTGGATGCTGGTTACTGGTTGATGCAGAGATGGGCGGTGCTGATGTTGTGGTTTATGGTCTTGCTTCTTCTGAAGCTGATGTTGTGTTTGGCATTTTGTGTCCTTGTCTTTTTCTTTTTTGATTTTTCTTTTTTTGGGGGTCTTTTGTGTCTTGGGTTGTAAGGGTTTTTGGGTGTGGGTTGATTGACCCCTCCCCTCCCTTGTCTGATGTGTCTCTTTTTTCCTTTGTAATAAATTTGGGGGGCCCAAGAATAGCCCGAACCTCACATCTTCCTTTCCCTAAAAACCCAAAAAATGCTAAAAACCATATAAACCACTATAAATCATAAATACCAAGAAAATCCCAAAAATGCATTAAAAACTCTAAAACACCTTTAAACCTCTGAAAGCGTAAAACCCTCTAAAAATCCAATAAAATCCCAAAAACCCTCAAAATTCCAAAATTCTAAACAAACCATTAAAATCCTAATAAATCCCTAAAAACACTGAAAATACCTAATAAACCTCAAAAAAGTAATAACACTTAAAACACCTAAAAACACTAAAAATCACTAAAAACACTAAAAACATAGACAAATCTAAAAAACCCAAAAAAAATCATGAAAAGAAAAAACCCCCCTAAAATATGGAAAAAATCAAAGAAAACCTTAAAAACCTAAAAAATTACTAAAATCCAAAAAATGTTAAAACCCAAAAGAAACTAAATTCCCTAAAACCCCCTAAACCATCAAAATACCTAAAAACAGTAGGAACCCAAAATATCCTAAAAATCTATAAAAACCTGAAAAGAACATAAAAACAATTAAAAACCATAAAAACCATAAAACCCCATAAAACCCTTATAACCCTAAAAAACTAATTCCTCAAAACCCCTAAAACATTAAAAATCCCAAAAAAATTCAAACCCCTATAAAGCTAAAAAAATCCTGAAACCCCAAAAATCCCAAAAAAAGTATAAGAATGCTAAAAAACCATTAAAATCCATAAATATGAAAAAACCCTTAAAACTATAAAAATATGTATTAAAATATTCAAAACCTAAAAACTCTTAAAACCCGTACAATGATTTTAAATGACCAAACCCCAAAAAAACCCCTCAAAATCACTAAAAACCCTATAAAACCAAAAAAATCCTAAAAAATCCCTACAAATCCCTAAAAACATAAAACATCGGAAAACCACTAAAAACCATACAAAAAATTTAAAATTCTAAAACACTTAAAACCTAAGAAATCCTAAAAAAAACACTAAAAGCTATAAAAACCCCTAAATACCATAAAAACCGCCCAAATCTGTAAAACCTCTAAAAACACAAAAAAATCCAAAAAATGAAAAAAACCACTTAAACACATAAATTCTTTAAAAACACTAAAAAACCTTAAAACCCCTAAATACTCAAACACCCCACTAAAATCCCAAAAATACAATAGAAACCTGGGAACCAAAAAAACCCAAAAAACCCCACATAATCCATAAAAACCCAAAAAAACCATAAAATCCAAAATGGACCTAAAAATAACTAAAATGTAAAAACTCCTAAAATCTTGAAAACCTATATGAAAACCTAATAACCAAAAAACACTTGTAACCCCTAAAACCCAAAAAAATTCTAAAACCCCTAAAATCCCCAAAAACACTAAAAATACTCAAAAACACCCAAGACCCAAAAAAATGAACATCGAAAATATCCATATAAATCTCTAAAATGATAAAAATCACTAAGAACCAAGAAAACCTTTAAGAAGACCCTAAAAACCTAAAAACACTTAAAACCCCTAAAAACTAAAAAATGCAAAAAACATTAAAAATACCCAAAAACAGCTAAAACTATCAAAATCCCTAACAAAAAATAAAACCCATTAAACCCCTAAAAACTATAAAAACCATTTTAAACCCAAAAAACCGAGAAATCACTAAAAACCCCTCAAAACAAAAAAAAATCCTTAAAAACTATAAAAACCTCAAAATACATAAAAAACATAAACAAACATAAAATTATTGAACCCCCTTAAAATACATGAAAACATAAAAACCCCTAAAAACCTAAGAAAACCTTAAAAACCTAAATACACATAAAATCGCTAAAAAATATAAAAAACACTAAAAAACATAATACCACTAAAACCCTAAAATCCCTAAAAACCTAAAAAACCTAAAAACATTAAAAACATAAAAAAATCCCTAAAACCACTAAAAATGTAAAACAGCTAAAAAACACTATAAAATCCTATGAAAACCATAAAAACATAAATACTCTTAAAATCCCTAAAAAACCTAAAAACCTTTAAAAACCTAAAACACCTAAAAACCCTAAAAAACTAAAAATACAAATTATCCCTGAAACTATAAAAATCCTAAGAAACACATAAAACCCCAAAAATGTAAAAACCCATAAAAACCTGAAAACCACTAGGATAGCCTTAAAAACCAAAATACACTTAAAACCCTTAAAAACCAAAGAAGTAATGAAATCCCTAAAAACCATTAAAATGCCAAAAAATCAAAAAACCACTTAAAAATGAATGCCCCTAAAAATAACAAAACCCTAAAATCAACTAAAAACTCTAAAAACCCTTTAAAACCATAAAAATGTTAAAAAACTCTAAAATCCTTAAAGTCCCTTAAAGCTCAAAAAAATCTTAACATCCCCAAAAAACCAAATAAAATCCCTAAAACCTATAAGAACCCTAAAAATAAACAAAAACCCTTAAAATTCATAAAAATCCAAAAAAGCACTAAAATCACTAAATATTTCAAAAAAACATTGAAAAACTCTATTAAAAAATTACAAATGTTAAAACAGTTAAAATAACCAAAAGATAAAATATACTGAAACCCCTATAAAACCTAAAAACCCTAAAATGCATAAAAACCATAAAACCCCCACAAACCCTTAAAATCCTTAAAAACTAGTAAATACTCTAAAACCCACTAAACTAATAAAGAAATTAAAGAACTCTAAAATCCTAAAAAACGCTTAAAACCTAAAAACCCCTAAAAACCATAAAAACCTAAAAAACTAAAAACCTTAAATATAACAAAACCTGAAAATCCCTACAAACCCAAAAAATCCTAAAAAATTTAAATCCTAAAAAATCAATAAAAATCCCAAAATACCTAAACCTCCCTAAAAACCCTAAAAACCCTAAAAAACCTTACAAACTAAAAACATATAAAACCCCTAAAATCCTAAAAATGATAAAAACCCTAAAAATCCTAAAAACCCATAGAATCCCAGAATACCATAAAACCGCCTAAAACACTAAAAACCATAAAACCCTAAAAATTTACCAAAAACATAAAAAACCCTCTAAACACCTAAAAAAATATAAAAACTCTAAAAACATCAAAAACACTAAAAAAGTAAAAAATCCCTAAAAACCCAAAAACATAAAATCCCTAAAAACCATAAAACCCCTCAAAAATACCAAAATCCCTAAAAATAAATAAAATCCAAAAAATACAAAAATTGTCCTAAAAATATAAAAAACCTAAAAATCATCAAAAATCCTAAGAAAATATTAAAAACCTAAAAAAACATAAAATACTTAAAAAATACAAAATACCCTAAAAACATTAAAAACCTAAAAACCCTGAAAATAAAAAAAAACCCTAATACTCCCTCAAACACACTAAAAAGAAAAAAACCTAAAAATCCCTAAAAATACCTAAAAACCAAAGAAACAATGAAAACCCCTAAGAAAAACCTGAAAACCTAAAAGAAAGTTAAACATTAAAATACCTAAAAAATTATAAGATCTATAAAAGACCTTAAACCCACTAAAACCCCTGAAGATCATAAAAACTCATGAAAACCATAAATACCCTAAAAGACAAAAAAAATAAAAATACACACTAAAAACATTAAAAAATATTTAAACCCCTAAAAATGTTAAAAACTCTTTAAACCCTTTAGACCCTAAAAAACTCAAAAAACCATAAAACACAAAAGAACAATAAAAACCTAAAACTACCTAAAACCTGAAAAATACCTAAAATTCATAAAATGCCAAGAAACCATAAAAATCCAAAAAAAGCCTTAAAATTTATTAAAATATAAAAAACCCTTATGAAAACCATAAAATTCTAAAATCACTAAAATCCCCTTAAAACATAAAAAAACTCTAAAAACCTGAAAAATGTAAAAACCATTAAAACCATAAAAACACAAAAAAATTAAAACCTCATTAAAACCCTAAAACCCACTAAGAACTATAAAAATCGATTAAACCACTAAAACTCTAAAAAACCCAAAAACATAAAACCCCTAAAAACTCAAAAAACAAAAAAAAAGCATAAAAACCATAATAAAAAAAATAAAATACCTTAATACCCACCAAAATTTTTAAAAACCATAAAAAACCTTAATTGTCCCTAAAAATATACCAAAAATTTAAAAACCCATAAAACCCCTAAAAAAATTAAAAAAATAAAATCACCAAAAACCCATAAAAAACAAAAAAAACACTAATATCTGTAAAACCACTAAAAACCCTAAAGACCCAAAGAAAAATCAGAATACTGAAAACCCTCAAAAACCATAAAAATCCAAGAAATCACCATAAATCCCTAAAAACATAAAAAAACCTAAAAATTCTAAATACTCTAACAAATCCTTAAAAACCAAAAAACACTTAAAACACTTAAAAACACAAAAAACAATAAAAAAACTAAATAATCCACAAACCCTTAAAAATCCTAAAGTCCCCAAAAAACCATTAAAAACCGTAAAAACCACAAAAAAACCCCAAAGCCCACTAAAATTATAAAAACCTTTTAAACCTATAAATATGTTAGAATCTACTAGAAAACCTTAAATATAAAAAATCGCTCAAAAACCCTTAACCACAAAACCTCCTAAAATTCTTAAACCATAAAAAACTCCAAAATCCATAAAAACAGTAAAAACCATAAATTTCTAAAAAAACACCACAAATCAAAAAAACATACCAAAATAATGAAAACCCCAAAGAAAAAACTATATACCATAAACACATAAATCCCCTAAAAATGAAAAAATTATGAAAACCTTAAAAACATAAAAAACCTAAAATCCAAAGAAACCATAAAACACCTAAAAACATAAAACCACTAAAAACCCAAATAAACCTAAAACTCTAAAAACCCCTAACAACCATAAAATTTTAAAACATTGAAAAACATTTAAAGTTATAAAAAATCAAAACACCTATAAAAACACAAATAAATTTTATAAAAAATTAAACCCCAAAAAAATGTTAAAACCATGTAAATCTCTAAAAACCCTAAAATTCAATAAAAATCCTAAAAAATCCCTAAAAAAAATAAAAAAAATAAAAACTCAAAAAACCCCCATAACACCAAAGAAAACATTCAAAACCTAAAAACACTTAAAAAGACTAAGAATCCAAAAAATAAAAGAACCCCTATGAAACCCAAAAAACACTAAAAATAGTAAAGAACCCTTAAAACCCAAGAAAACCAAAAAAAAATATAAAATCCCTTTAAAACCCTTAATTAGGTTAAAAAAATCTAAAAAACATAAAAATCCTAAAAAACCTAAAAACCAAAAAATCCAAATAACCCCTAAAAACCTAAGAAACCACAACTACGCTCAAAGTCCCTAAAAATTCTAAAAACCCATAAAAATCATCAAAATACCTAAAAATTTTAAAACCACTAAAAATCTTGAAATCCCCAAAGAAATCCTTAAAACCCATAAAAAACTTAAACCCCTTAAACCTAAGAAAACACTAAAAACCCTAAAAATCATAAAACACCTAAAACCACCAAAACCATAAAAATCCATTAAAACCATAAAACACAAAAAACTAGTAAAAACTCTAAAAACCATTAAAATCAAAAAAAATAAACGCTAAAAAACATTAAAACCCTAAATACACAAGACCCCATAAAACCCCAAAAATCCATAAAACCCAAAAAATCATAAAAACCCATAAAAAACCTCAAAATCACTAAAACCCATAAAAAATATAAAACCCCTAAAAATCCATAAAATTATTAAAAACGAACTAAAACAATGAATACCCCTAAAAACCCAAAAAACATAAAATCCATTAAAATCACAAAACCCCTAAAAACCATAAAAAACCTAAAATGATGAAAAATCCCAAAAACATCCAAAAAACCTATAAAATCTATAAAAATCAGTAAAAATGTAAAAATACATAAAACTTGTGAAAAACCCTAAGAAAACCTTACAATCCTAAAAACACTTCAAACCCATTAATTACCTAAAAATTATAAAAACATAAAAAGACACTAAATACCCTAAAAACCCATAAAAACCCCTAAAACCATAAAAACCCAAAAAGACCATAAAACCCCATAAACCATTGAAAAATATAAAAATCCTTTTAACCCTTCAAAATGTTACAAACTCTAAAAAACCATAAAAACCATAAAAACTAAAATAACTATAAAAACCTGAAAAAAAACTCAAAATGAATAAAAACCTTAATAACAATTAAAAAACCTAAAAACTTCCTTAGAAATAACAAAAAAATATAAAAATTAAGACCCTAAAAATTCCGAATAAAATAATGAATAACTAAAAACACATAAACACAAAAAAAGTAAAAAACAATAAAAACCCTAAAAACTCTAAAAGGAACCTAAAACCCCGAAAACACTAAAAACCCATAAAAACCCTTTAAAACCTAAATCCCCCTTCAAATCCTTAAAACCATAAAATTTTAAAAACCCTTACACCCCTTAAAATATTAAAAACTCTAAATCCCCACAAAAACCCTAAAAATTAAAAAAATTATAAAACCATAAATATCCTATGAAATATCTAAAAATACCTAAAAGTATAAAAATGTGATAAACCTTAAGAAAACCATATAAACCCTAAAAACATAAAACCTCTAGAACCAAAAATATTGCTAAAACCCTAAACATCCCTAAAACCTGTAAAAATCCTAAAACCATAAAAAATATAAAAACCTTAAAAACCCCTAAAAACCATAAAACCAAATAAATTCTAAAAAAAATTTAAACCCCTAAAAATGTTGAAAACATAAAAAAATTTAAAACCCTAAAAACTCAAGAAAAACCCTAAAACACCAAAATAACCATAAAAGCAAAAAAAACAAAAATCCTCAAAACCCCTAAGAAACCCAAAAAACCAAATATGATCCAAACGAAGACCTAAAAACCCATAAAAACATAAAACCACATGAAATACCCTAAGAAACTCCTAAAAATATAAAAAAAACAATATAATCCAAAAAAAGTTAAAAAAATATAAAAATCCCTAAAAACCCTAAAACCCATAAAAACCCTAAAAACCGTAAAAGTACATACAAATTAAAAAAAATCCTAAAACCCCTAAAAACTCCCAATTAAACATTAAACCCCTAAAACAATTAAAAACACTAAAAACAAAAAAAATTTAAACCCAAAAAACCACAAAAACCGTAAAAACTATAAAAAACATCAAAAACCCTAAAAATGCATAAAAACACAAAAAACCCAATAAAACTATAATAATATTTTATCTCTTAAAATAGTTAAAATGTAAGAAAACTACTGACCCTAAAAACCCTCAAAATAATTCAAAACCCTATAAAACCATAAAAATCATAAAAATCCCTAAAAATGTAAAACACATCAAAAAACTGAAAAAACCACTAATAAAGAAATTAATAAAAAAACCCTTAAAACCCCTAAAACCTAAAAAATGCATAAAACCCTACAAACCAAAAAAATCCCAAAAAACCATAGAAAAACCTAAAACAATTTAAATTCCAAAAAACCCATAAAAATATAAAAACCCTTTAAACACATATAAACATTAAAAACTATAATGACCTTTAAACCCCTAATAATACTCCAAAACCCCCATAAATCCAAAAAAACCATAGAAATCATAAAAAGACTAAACACCCATAAAAATCCCCAAAATTCCCTAAAACCATTAAACACCCATAAAAATCTAAAAAACCAATAAATACATAAGAATTTATAAAACCAAAAAAATACTAAAAAGAAATAACAAAACCTTCAAAACCCCAAAACACATGAAACCCCTAAAATCGTAAAAAATGAAAAATCCCTAAAACCCATAAAAATCCTTAAAAATACATAATAATCACAAAAATGTAAAAAACCACCTAAAAACCCCTAAAACCCCTAAGAAAACTGTTAAAACCTAAAACACGTAAAACCCCTAAAAAGGTAAGAACCCTAGATTCCCTAAAGGACCATAAAACCCCTCAAAACCATAAAAAACACTAAAAAACTTTAAAACCCTAAAACCCCTAAAACCCTAAAACCTATAAAAACTCTACAAACCCTTTAGACCCCTAAAAACATTAAAACCACTAACACCATTAAAAAAAATAAAAATTAAAAAACCTATAAAAACTGAAAAAAAACAAAAAAAAAACCCGAAAAACAAAAAATCTCTAAAAACCATTTAAATCCCTAAAACCCTAAAAAATAAAAAACCGAAAAACCTATAAACATTATAAAAACCCTAAAAACCGTGAAATAACCAAAGAAAACCTTAAAACCCTGAAAAACATAAAACCCATAAAAACACTAAAAACCTAAAACCCAAAAAACCCTAAAAATATAAAACCCTCAAACCCTCAAAAACCTCTAAATTCCTAAAAATCTCAAATATAAAAGACATAAAAAATAGCTAAAATGGTATAAGACTTTAAAAACATGAAAAAGACTAAGAAATCCTTAAAAACCTGAAAACTCATAAAACCACTAAGAAACCAAAAAACCCTAAAAATATTAAAAACCCTTAAAACCGTAAAAACCATGAAACCCTTTATAAACTATTAAAAAATCCTAAAAACCATTAAAAAACTTAAAACCCATAAAAACCCTAAAATCCACTAAAAAATATAAAAACCCATAAAACCAATAAAAATGTTAAAAAACTCAAAAAACAAAAAAAAAATAACACATAAAAACCAAAAAAATAAAAAATCTAAAACACAAACAATCATTAAAACCCTTAAAACAGGAAATACCCCTAAGAAACCCCTAAAACAAAAAACATTTAAAACTACAAAAAAAATGAAATGCTAAAAACCCTAGAAAACCCCTAAAGACCCTAAATTTTGTAAACCCCGTAAAATCATAAAAACCCATAAAAACCCTAAAACCCAACTTAAAAATATAAAAACCTATTAAAACCATAAAAAACGTTAAATATATATAAAAGACCTAAAAACCTCAAAAAACATAATATCCCAAAATAAAAAGAAACACCTAAAACCCTAAAAACCCCTAAACGACTCAAAATCCCTTAAAACCATAAAAACTATAAAAATATTAAAAAAGAACTAAAACCCCCAAAAACATAAAAAACCCTAAAAACATTGTAAAACTCTATGAAAAACTTAATAACCATAAAACATTTAAAACTCTTAAAATAAAAAAATGCTTAAAACCCTAAAGGACCACAAAAAAAATAAAAACCATAAACCCCAAAAAACTATAAAAAAAGACTATTAATGGATAAAAACCATAAAACCAGTAAGAAATCATAAAACCCTTTAAACTAATATTTTTTTTAAAAAACTCCAAAATAGTTAAAAATCCTAGGAAACTAAAAAACCCCTAAACACCCGTGAAGCCCTAAAAATCCTAAAAAACATAAATAATCTAAAATCCCTAAAATCCTTATAACCCTAAGAAACCTGAAAAAAATAAAAATAAATAAAAATCCATACAAATCCCTAAAAACATAAAAAACCTGAAAACCCCTAATAAAAAACTAATAACCAGAAAACACTTAAAACCCCTAAAAACCTAAAAATGCTTAAAACCCTAAAAATCATTAAAAACACTAAAAACCATAAAACCCCCATAAAACCCTAAAACCCATAATTACCCTAAACACTACTAAAAATTTTAAAACCCATTAAAACCAAAAGAAATTTAAAAAAACTCTAAAAACCTTAAGAACCCGAAAAACTCAAAAAAACTCTAAAACACCCAAAAAAACAATAAAATCCATAAAAACCCTAAAAACCCTAAAACCCCTCAAAATCCCAAAAGACCCTAAAAATCATAAAAATTCTAAAAAAGAACTAAAAATACCTAAAATTTTAAAAAACAATAAAAACAATAAAAAATAATTAGAAAATTGTAAAAACATAGAAACACTTAAAAAAAAGTCAAGACCTAAAATTATGAAAACCCTAAAAACCCCTAAAACCCAAAAAAAACTAAAATGTAACCACAATATCCAGAAAACACTAAAAATCCTAAAAACATTAAAAATGATAAAATTTTATAAAATTTTAATACCCCCTAAAAACCATGAAAACGCCTAAGAAAACCTTGAAAACCTAAAAACACTTAATACACATAAAACATAAAAATGGTAAAAACCGTAAAAGACCTTAAAATCCATAAAGACACCTAAAGATCATAAAACACCCTAAAAACAAAAAAACCATAAATCCCCATAAAACCCTACTAAACCACTAAAAACATTAAAATCCCATTAATCCCTTAAAGATGTTAGAAACTCTAAAAACATTAAAAATCTAAAAAACTCAAAAATATCTTAAAGTCCAAAAAATCATTAAAACTCTAAAATCCTTAGAAACCCAAAATTCCTACAAATCTCTAAAAACCATAAAAAATATTAAAATGATAAAAATCGTAAAAAATATCTAACAATCCCAAAAAATATAAAAATCCTAGAATTCCTAAAAACCCATAAAAATCCTTTAAATCCTAAATTACCTTAAAATCCCAAAAACATTACAACTCAAAAAAACCCTAAAAAAAATTAAAACCCATAAAATCACTAAAAGTCATAAAAACCCTAAAACCATAAAAATTCCTGAAACCCATAAAACCACATAAATCCTAAAAAATCTCTAAAAATACCTATAAAAATAAAAACAAAGAAAAAACTAAGAAAAATTAAAAAACTAAAAACACTTAAAACTCCTAAAAACCAAATTAACACTAAATTTCCTAAAATACCCCAAAACCATAAAAAATCCTAAAAACTATGAAAATTCCTAAACCCCCTAAAAA
The DNA here is from genome assembly GCA_963277665.1 of Viscum album. Lineage (NCBI taxonomy): Eukaryota > Viridiplantae > Streptophyta > Magnoliopsida > Santalales > Viscaceae > Viscum > Viscum album. The sequence goes on from OY728127.1 coordinate 1,962,389,711, forward strand.
CCATAAAAATAAAAAAAATCACTAAAAATACCTACAACTAAATAAATAACTACAAACCATCAAGGCAATAAGAAAACCTCAAAAACCAAAAAAAATTCAAAACCCATAAGAAACCTAAAACGTGATAAAAACACTAAATGACCCTAAAACCCTAAAAACCCAAAAAACCTCTAAAAACATTAAAAAATACTAAAACACTATAAAAACCTAAAAACCCACTCAAACTCTAAAAAACCTTTAATCCTATAAAAATTTTAAAAACACTAAAAACCTTAAAAACTATAAAAAAACCGAAAACCCTTAAAAACCTAAAAACCCATAAAACCCTAAGACACTTAAAAACCCCTAAAATCCCAAAAAAAATATAAAAACCCTAAAAACAATAAAATTTTAAAAAATCTTTACAAATAGAAAAAAGCATAAATAACACTGAAAAACCCAAAGAAAACCTTCTAAACCTAAGAACACCTGAAACCTCTAAAAATCAAATAATGATAAAACCCTTAAAAACTAATAAAAAGCCTAGAAACCCTAAAACCACTAAATTATCTAAAAACCCTAAAAAACATAAAAACACAAAAACCCCACTAGAATTTATAAAAACCCCATAAACCCATAAAAATGATAAAAAACCTAAAAACCTTAAAAATCATAAAAACTCAAAAAAAACCATAAAACCCTTGAAAAACCATAAAAACCCTAAAACCCAAAAAACCATTAAACCGTCAAAGTCCCTAAAAACATAAAAATCTAAAAAACCTGAAAACCCCAATAAAACCTTAAAAACATAAAAACAAATTAATCTCCTAAGAAACATAAAATATAATAAAACCTATTGGAACCCAAAAAATCCTAAAAAACCCCAAAATCCCCAAAAACCCATTAAACCCCATTAGAAATTTAAAACAAAAATAAAACTCTAAAAACCCATTAAACACCTAAACATTTTTAAAAAACTCAAAAAACCTTAAAAATAATGAAAACCCAAAAACTATAAAAACCATAAAAACTCAACCCCCCCCCCCCCCCAACTTCCCTAAAAATCACTAAAAACAATAAAAATCCTAAAAAATAGCTAAATGTGTAAAAATACCTAAAAACAATAAAAACACTTTAAAAAACATAAAACCATTAAAACAATTAAAACTCCTAAAATGCATAAAAAATTTAAAAACCTTAAAACCCACTAAATACTAGGATAAACCATTAAACCAATTAAAATGTTTAAACCACCAAAACAATAAAAACCCTAAAAACAAAAAAACTCCAAAAAATAAAAAAGACTATAAAAACCCTAAAACCCTATAAACCCATAAACCCTAAGAACCCTAAAAACCTATATAATAATAAAACTTCAATAAAATTGTAAAAAATCAATAAAAATATAAAAAACACTAAAAACCATAATGAAAAACAAAAAACATAAAAATCTCTTAAACCACTAAAAGACCTTAAAAAACTAAAAACCCTAGAACCCCCAAAATCCAGAAAACCCATAAAAATCCTTTAAAATCTCTAAAAACATAACAAACCCTAAAACACCTGAAAACCCAAAGGAAACCTTTAAATCCAAAAAACACTTTACACCCCTAGGAAACCTAAAAAATAATAAAACCCATTAGAACCTAAAAACCCCCAAAAACCCCAAAAAACACCAAAAACCCATTAAAACTCATTAAAAACATAAAACTACACTAAGATTATAAAAACCATTAAAACCCTAAAAATGTTAAAAAACACAAAAAAAAACAATAAAATTACTAAAAACCCAAAAAAACCCCAAAAAACAATAAACACCATAAAAACCCTAATCCCCCCCCCAACTACCCTCAAAATCCATAAAAATCCAAAAAAACGTAAAGAATCCATAAAAACATATACCACCCTTAAAACCATGAACACCCTTAATAAAAATATATAATAATTAAAACACTTAAGACAACTAAAATGAAAAGAAAATATCAAAACATTAAAAAAATAAAAAATCTGAGAACCTTTAAACCCATAAGAACGTTAGAAAATACTAAAAACCATAAAAACCCGAAAAACTAAAAAACCCCAAAAATACCCTAAAACCCCTAAAAACCCATAAACCCTCAAAAACCATAAAACACTAAAAAAATAAAAATTCAAACAAATTCCATTAAATCATTAAAAATATAAAAAAACACTGAAAACCCCAATGAAAACCCAAAAAACATAAAAATTGCTAAAACCACTAAAAGACCATAAAACCCAAAAAACCCTAAAACCCCGCAAAATCCAAAAAAACCCATAAAACTATTTAAAAAATCCAAAAAAAATCACAAACCCTAAAGCACCTAAAAAACCCATAGGAAAGCTTTATATCCAAAAAAACCCTTTAAACCCCCAAAATAAATCATAATGCTTAAAATCCCAAATGACCCTAAAAGACCCAAAAAAACAGAGAACCCCTAAAAATAATAAAAAACCAAAAAACCATAAAAATACATAAACAATAATACCACAAAAAAACAGTTTTTACTAGATGGGAATCAACGGACATGGGTGCTTAGTCAGATTTCAGTTTTGCTGATGTGGGCGATGGATTTGGTGCGGGCATGGGGTATCTTGGTGCGGAGCTGGATGATTTTGGTGGCGATGTTGACTGATCCTCCCCTTGTGTGATTTCCCCTTTGGACTTTTTGGACTTGTTGTTCTTGATTTTTTTTATTCCTTTCTTTTTGTGGCATTCGAGCTGAGGTCGTACGGGGCTTTGTGTTTGGATCGGTGGATCCCTCCCCTCCCTTGTCTGTAGTGTCTTTGTGTCTTTTCTTTTAATAAATTTTGTGGGTTTCCAGGAATAGCCTGGACCCGAGCCTTCCTTTCCCTATAGACATTAAATAACTATAGAAACCATAAAATCCCTAAAAAATAAAAAAAACCAAAAAACCCTAATAACCATTAAAATTATTAAAATTACCTAAAAAATACCAAAAAGCATAAAAACATAAAAATACGGAAATCTCATAATAAGACCATAAAAAATATAAAAAATAAAACCCTTAAAAACCTAAAAAATAATAAAAACCCTAAAACCTGAAAAACCTAAAAAAACCATAAAAACCAATAACAACCTAAAAATTATAAAACCCATAAAATCCATAAAAACCACTAAAAACTCTAAAAAACATAAAACCATTAAAAAAGTTTAAAAAATCTAAAAAATCTTTAAAACCCAAAAACTTGATTGAGAAAACACATAAAAACACAAAAATACCATAGAAATAAAACAATAACCCCTAATAAAACCCCTCAAAATCCCTAATAAACCCTAAAACCCAATGAAATCATAAAAATACCTTAAAATACTTAAAAAATCAAAGAAAAAAATCCTAAAAAAAATCCTAGGAAAATATAAAAAACATAAAAAAAATAAAATTTTCAAATACCCAAAAAACACTAAAAAACCTAAAAACCTAAAAACCTAAAAACCCCTAAAAACTTGTAAAATATAGAATTACCTTGAAAACCCATTAAAATCCAAAACAGATCCCTAAAAGTGTAAATAACACTAAAACACTAAAACCCATAAGTAAACATTAAAAACCTAAGACACCAAAACTCCTAAAAAACCTAAAAATGATAAAACCCTAAAAACCCCTAAAACTAAAAACCCATAAGAAACATAAAACCCCTATAATCGATAAAAATAATAATCCACAAAAAACTATTTTAACCCGTAAAATTGTTAAAACTATAAAAATTCATGAAACCATAAAAACTCAAAACCTCACCCCTAAACGCAAAAAACTATAAAAAACTTAAAAAACTAAAAATCCTAAAAAACACCTCAAAATCTCTAAAACCATAAAAACTATAAAAATCCTCAAAAATCCCTAAAAGCATTAAAAAGTTAAAAAAATATTCAAAACCATGAAAAATCCAAAGAAAACCTCAAAGGTTAAAAAGCACAAAAAAATTCCTAAAAAATAAGGACACTAAAAACCATAACCCCCCCCCCCCCCAAGACCCTAAAACCCCACTAAAAACCATAATAACCCGTAAAACAATAAAAACTCTAAAAATACTTAGAAACACTAAAATACTCATGAAATACGAAAATACCATAAACACCATAAAACCCCAACAACCCTCAAAGTCCAAAAAAACAATAAAACACATAAAATCCTAAAAAATCCCTAAAATCCCTTAAAAAACCAAAATCCCAAAAATACCCCAAGAGAACTTTAAAAACCTAAAAAACATAAAACCCCTAAAAACATAAAAAATGTTTAAAACTGTAAAAACCATAAAAATTTTAAAAACCCAAGAAACTATAAAAACTACATAAAAACATTAAAAACCCTAAAAACAAATAACATCCTAAAAGCCACTAAATACTCTAAAATAATTTAAAAACATAAAATTTTTAAATAACTCTAAAAAACCTTAAACACAAAAAAACTAAAAAAACCCTAAAATCCAGAAAAACTATAAAACCCCTAAAACTATCAAAAACCCTAAAACCAATCAAAATCCTTAAAACCCCAAATAATAAATAAAAAATTTAAAAAATCCTCCAAACCATGAAATCCCCTTGGAAAACCATAAAACCAAAAAACACGTGAAACACCTAAAAACCAAAAAATATTAAAAACCCCAAAATACCATTGAAAACCCTAAAAACTATAAAATGGAGAAAATCCCCTAAAAATATGAAACCCCTAAAATTCCATAATAACCCTAAAACCAATATAAATAGTAAAAACCAAATATACTCTTAAAAACATTAAAAAACTCTAAAAACTATGAAATCCTAAAAACTAAAAAAACACTAAAAACCAAAAAACATAAAAACTCTAAAAATGCTACATACCCTCAAAATCTATAAAAACCATAAAACCCTAAAAATTATAAAAATATTATAAAAGATATAAATAGCCATAAAAAGATAAAATACCTAAAAAGGTAACAAAATATTATAAACATAAGAACACTTACAACCCTTAAAAATAAAAAAAGTTGAATACCTCTAACAACCCTAAAAAACCCTAAAACCCTAAAAAATGATAAAATCACTAAAACCCCATAAAAACCAAAAAAACATATCAAAACCCTAATACACTAAAAACTCTTAGTATTCATTAAAACCCTAAAAATGATAAAAACATTAAAAATCATTGAAAACCCTAAAAACCCCAAATAACCCCTAAACAACCAAAAAACCATAAAAACCCAAAAGAAAACCCAAATCCCTAAAAACCCCAAAAATATATAAAAATCCAAAAAATCAATAAAATTCTCTAAAATCATAAAAAACCTATAAGAACCTATGAAAACAGAAAAAATTGAAAAACACTTCAATCCCATAAAAAACTAAAAAATGATAAAAACCCTTAATACCTTAAATACCCTAAAAAACATAAAGTCCCATAATACCATGAAACCCAAAAAATCCAAAAAACCCCAAAAAACTAGTAAAAACAATAATAACATAAAAATGTAAAAATACTCTAAAACCCATAAAAATGAAAAAACTCAAAAGCCCCCAAAAATAAAAAACAATTAAAACCTTAAAAAACTATATAAACTCTCAAAAGAAAAAAACCCAAAAACCCAACTAAATCATTTCAAATTACAAAAAATATTTAAATGTATAAAACCCTAAAACCTTGAAAACGAACTAAGAAAACCTTAAAATCCCTAAAATAGTTGAAACCAAAAAAACCTAAAAATACTAAAAACCAAAAAAAATCATTAAAACCCCCAAAATCCCAAAAATACCCTAAAACCATTAAAAATTATAAAATACACTTAATAATACCTAGAAATGTAAAAAAACACTGAAAACCCTAAAAATCACTATGAAAGGCATAAAAACATAAATAAACTTAAAACACCTCCAAAACAGAAAACATTAAAATCCCTACAAACCATAAAAACCATAAAACCACTAAAACATTAAGAAAAACTAACAACTAAATAAATCCCTAAAACCCACTAAAAAATCAAAAATCTATTAATCCCCTAATGTTAACAAAACTCTAAAAAATGTGTAAGACCCAAAAAATCAATAAAACCACTAAAAACAAAACAAAAAAGAAAAACTCTAATAACCATAAAACCCCTCAAAATATTTAAAAACACTAAAAACCATAAAAATCCTAATGATAACATGAAAATAGATAATTAAATAAATACCTCAAAAAAACACTGAAAACCCTAAAGAAAACCATAAAAACCTAAAAGAAATTAAAACCCCTAAAACCATAAAAAATGATAAAAACCCTAAAAACTGCTAAAACCCTTTAAAAGGTTAAAAAAAATATATAAACCACTATGAACTATAATAATCTATTAAACCCATAAAAATGATAAAAAATCTAAAAACACTAAAATAGCTAATAAAACTCAAAAATCCTAGAAACCCGCAAATCCATAAAAACCAAAAAAACCCTAAAAACACTCAAATCTCTAAAAACCTATAAAAAACCATAAAATTCCTAAAACACCTAAAAACTATAAAAATGTAAAAAACCCTAAAAATAGTATGAAAAAAATTAAAAACATAAAATACATAAAATACCTTAAAACCAAAAAATGATAAAACACTTTAAAACCCCAAAAAAACCCAAAAAATATATAAAAATCCTAAAAATACCAAAAAACCCAAAAAAATAGAATCTTGAAAACCCCTTAGAAAAACATAAAATGATAAAAACACCTAAAACCCTTAAAAACTTAAATAACACTTAAAAACCTTCAAGTCCCTAGAAACACATAAATTCCATAAAAACCACTAAAACCATTAAAAACCCATAAACCCCAAATAAACCCCACTAAGAACTATAAAAGACCTTTATAACTCTAAAAATATTGAATAACTATAAAATAAAAAAAACCCTAAAAAACCTGAAAACACTAAAAATCCAAAAAAAACAAAAAAACCAAAAAACAATAATAACCCATAAAACCCATAAATACATAAAAAAAATCCATAAAAATACCTAAAAATATAAAAAAATGCTAGATAAATTGAAAACCCATAAAAAAACCTTAAAAACCTAAAAACACTAAATCCAAAAAAAACTAAAAATTACTAAAAACCCAAAAAACATAAAAACACAAAAATCACTGAAAACCCAAAAATCCCTAAAAACCCAAAAAATCCCTAAAAATCCTAAGAACCACAAACATACATAAAAAGGAAAAAGACATAAAACCCCTTAAAATATATAATAATTACATAAAAACTTAAAAACAATAAAAACCCCTAAAAATCTAATAACGCTAAAATAACCCTAAAATACCGTAAAAATACTAAAGCCCTTAAAACCTTAAAAATACCTAAAAAATGAAAACCGTAAATAACACTAAAAACTCTAATAACCCTTTGAACCAATAAAGCTATAAAAAACTAAAAAAACATTTGAAACCCAAAAAACATAAAAATACCTAAAAACCAAAAAAACATAAAAACCCTAAAAGACCCTAAGACCCCTAAAAACACTTCAAAAAATTAAAAACCATAAAAATTAAATTAAAAAAAATACTAAAAAATAAAAAAAACATTAAAACTCTCAAAACCCTAAGAAATCCATAAGACCAAAAAAAACTTTTTCCCAAATTCATTATTTTATATTTCAAAATCACATTAATTGAAAAGTGGGAAACCATAAAAATTAAGGATACATAAGAATAAAACCTCATAGGAAATCATCATGTCATTCCAAAATAATTTAAAATAATTAGAGTTTTTTTGAATAACTTCCATTCGATGGTGGTATCCTCAATATCGGGATAGTCCATAGTGAGATCCTAAAAGTAATAATACATCCTATCTGATGTTTCAACATATTCCTCCAGACGGGTCTTCACCTATTTGAAGCCTCATATCAAAATCCTATTCTATTTATCAATATAGGAGTTTTGTTCATCATTCAAATCAACTTGTAGTGGTATTTAAAACGTTTTGTGGGTATCCTTCTATTATATTTTGATCATGAAAGACTCTTCTAGAATTTTTTAATTAGAATGCAGAGGAATTCCTGGATGTCCTTTGATTCCATGTCCTCTTTATCAGTATTCACTATGTTAATGTCAGTCAGTTACCCTAACTAGGTTTCAATAGCCTCCTAATTAGGGGAGGCTTCCATATCCATAGGTGTTGCAGATCCCTAGAATTTTATTTGTGAGGTGGTAACTTAGGTAATCATCCCCTTTTGAGGGGGGATACCTTTTCTAGATTCCCTCGTAACTGGAGTGCTAGGTAAATTTGAGTAATCCTATCATCTATATGGCTTCCTCACATGCTGTATAAATCCATCAACATCCATGATTGTGTTATTAATATTCTTTGAAGAGGACTGAAGATAATCTTCCTCAATTTCAATCTCCTTAGACATAGAACCATAGTGTCAGAAGAAGAGTCATCATTTAATCCTTCAATCTGGTTCCCATGTTCGATGGTGACAATGGTTCATAAAGAACCCAACTTGTCCACTGGATTCTCCTGTACCTCCAAACCTTGAACACATAACTTTGGTCCACCCTCAGATGTTATATGTTTTTTAGAAACCACACTAGATGAAAGAAAAGACACTTCAAACGATAGGCTTCTACTGACATCAGTCTCCATCCTTACCACTGATCTACCCCTCATATAATGTCTCAAACGAGAAAACACATCAGCAACTATAGGATCCAACTAAATGGATTTGACATATTTATGGATGTGAGGGGGAAGCCAAACCTCACTGGTTCCTGGGGCTATCACTTCTGGATGACTATAAGGGGTATCGATAAACAAGGGAACATTTGTGACCGTACTGGATCCTGGACTGGCCTCCACATACGAGTTACTAGATGATTCGACAACCAAATTAAACTTTTTACAATCTCTCAAGGCATATATATCAAGACCCTTTTCTAATAAATGAGAATAAAGGGTCATTCTAGAGACCCCCTTCTTTTGGTTCTTACAACTGGAGGCATCATGGATGAGGAAAATATAGGATTAACAAAAGAGAACCCAAGATTCATAGACAACATTTTGATACCATTGAATGTCACCTTAAATCTATATGTTGATGTTATATAACTGATTCATGGAAAAGTAAACATCAACATAAATTCTAGGGGAAATCAGGTGCGTTATGACATTCGTTCACTAGTCTGAGCATAGGAATCGACCAAAAAATTTCCAATCCAACTAAGAATCGATGGATTCTGAAATGGTATGGTATGGCCAGTGAGTGAGATCCAAATCGCCGAGACAGGTGGGTCTCTTTTTAGGTGGAAATCAAACAACAACCTAAAATGAAATAAACACAAACCTGGGATAGCACACTAAATTTTTTCCAAATCATAGATAAGATCTTTTTCTGACAAGAAATGAACCAGGAGGTTTCTCGAGTCATGGATCCCAGCAATCTCTATGTCCTAAAGCTTCCAATCTTTGGAGATAAATCTATCGAAGACGCCAACAACAGGTCGTCTCTTATCGAAGTAAACTACCAAAGAAAGATCCATCATCGTTGAGGAATATGTAAACTCCAGTGAAGAGATAAGAAAAATTGGGATTCCATCGATGATTGAACGAAGTTATGGCTAATGTGAAAAGAGGGGGAAATGGGGAGAGTGGAAGGACCCGTGAAAGGATTCAAACTTGAGGGGTGAGGAGATGATGCAGGAGGAAGAAGAACCACCCCCCCCCCCGATAAAAAGTTCCCAAGGTGGGAGGGAGCTGGAGCAGCCATTGCCTAGGATATCGGGAGGTGGAGATTCAAGAACCGGATACTATTCATTCCTTCTTAAATATTCATTCTATTCTGTAACAAAAAAAATAAACCGGAAAAAACACTAAAATCCTTTAAAACCTTGAAAACACTAAAAACCCATAACCCTCCCCCCAAATCCCAAAAAAAACCTAAAAACATAAAAATCCTAAAAACCCTAAAACTCAATAAAATTGTAAATAACCCTAAAACCATGAAAACCCCTAAGAAAATCTTAAATCCTAAAACCACTGAAAACCCCTAAAATCCTAAAAAAATCTAAACCTCTAAAATACCCTAAAAACCCCTAAAACCCTAAAATCCCTAAAAATAATTTAAATCCTAAAAATCCTTTAAAATCTCTAAAATACCATTAAAAACCTAAAAATGTTAAAAAATTTAAAAAAATTAAAACACCTAAAAAATCCCAAAAAGACCCTAAAAACTAAAAAACCCCATATAAACCATGAAAAAAACCTCTAAAACACCTCAAAATCCCTTAAAACCCTAAAAATCCATAAAATTCATAAAAACACAAAATATCCATAAAAACATAAAAAAAACCTAAAAACCCAAAGAGGACCTCAAAACCTATAAACATTTAAAATGTGTAAAAATCGTAAAAAAAGATAAAAACTCTAGAAACCGTTAAAAGACCCAAAAACAAAAAAACCCCAAAAACCCCATAATAAGTCTAATACCCTTACAAAACCATGAAAACCTATTAAAACCCTAAAAACCCTAAAAATACACCTAACCCATTTTAAAACCCAAAAAAAAAGTAAACACCATAAAATCCACAAAACCCTAAAAACACTCAAAATATACATAAAATCTAAAAACCATAAAAATCCTAATAAATCCCTAAATATCCCCAAAAATGTAAAAAATCCCTAAAAACTGAGAAAATACCTAAGAAAACATTGAAAACCTAAATACACATAAAACCCATAAAATCCCTAAAAATTATAAATACCCTAAAAACACTGAAAACCCCCAAAAACCATAAAACTTGTAAAAACCATAAAAACCCATAAAACCCCAAAGTCCATAAAATTGGTAAAAACCATAAAAACCATAAAAAATATAAAAACTCTAAAATACCTTTAAACTCCAAATAATATTAAAAAATCTAAAAAACATAAAAACCCATAAAACTCAAAAACCCCTAATAAAAAAACCCTATAAAACCCAGCCCCCCCCCCTCAAAATCCCTATAACCTTAAAATCACATAAAAATATATTAATAGCCTAAAATATCCCTAAAAACCCTGTAATAACTCTAAGAAAACCATTAAAACATAAAAAAAATCATAAAACCCATAAAAACCAAAAAATAATTAAAATGCTAAAAAACCCAAAAAACCCAAAAAACAATGAAACCCATAAAAACCTAGAAACCTCAAAAACCCCATAAATACAAAAAACTAATAAAAAATATAAAAATTCTACAAACCCATAAAAAGATTAAAAACCCTAAAAAACCATTAAAACCAAAAAAACTATAAAACCCCCTAAAAACCGAAAAAACACCCATAAAAATACTAAGATCTCTAAAATCACTAAAAATAATTAGAATCCCTAAAAACCCTAAAAACCAAAAGAATATAAAAAATAACATAAAAATATCAAAAGACATAAAAACTATAAAAACCATAAATACCACTATGAAAACCCCAAAATACCTCAAAACCATCAAAAATCATAAAATTTATAAAAAACACAAAAAAAAACTAAAAAACCGAAAACACACAAAAACTCTAAAAACCCTTAAAAATTTATAATACATTAAAAACTATAAAACCCCCCAAAATGTAAAAAATAAATAAAAACTCAAAAAACCAACAAAAAACTGAAAACACTGAAATACCCTAAAATCATAAAAATAAGAAAACCCTAAAATACTAAAAATCATTAAAAATCATAAAAATACAAAAAGACGTAAAAACCCTATAAATCAGAAAAACCCAAAGAAAACTATAAAAACATAAAAAAAATTAAAACCCCTATGAACCTAAAAAGACTAAAACCCAAAAAACCCTAATACCCTAAAACTAGTGATAACCAAAAAAAACCCTAACACCCTTTAAATCCCCAAAAATCCATAAAAGCCCCAAAACTAATAAATACCCTTAAAACCCTTTAAACACCTAAAATTTTTAAAAACCTCTAAACATACATAAAACCCATAAAATATCTAAAAACTCTAAAAACACTTTAAAATAATAAAAACCTTAAAAAACACTTAAAACCCCTAAAACTCCAAAAAGCTCTAATATCTCAAAAAACCAAAAAATTCTATAAAACCACTCAAAATACATGAAAACCATAAAACCTAATAAAACTCCGAATAAATACCTAAAAGTACATAAAAATTTAATAAACTCTTTAAAACCCCAAAAAAACCTAATAAAACAATAAAAGGCTAAAAACACTAAAAACCCCTAAAATTATTAAAACCCTAAGAACACTAAAAACCCAAAAAACAATAAAAATCATAAAAATTATAAAAATTATAAACCCCATGAAACCTTATAAATATCTAAAAACCTACTAAAACAATAAAATCCCAAAAAACTCAATAAACCCCTAAAACCCCAAAAACACATAAAAACCCTAAACCCCCCACCCCTAAAAAAATATATAAAAATCTTTAAAACCCCTAAAAACAATAAACATCATAAAAGATACCTAAAAATACATAAAAAAAAAAGATACCCTGAAACCCATATAAATCTCCATGAAAACCATTAAATACATCAAAACACTTAAAAACCCTAAAATGCTAAAAACAATAAAAATAAAATCCTAAAAAACTGTAAAATCCTCTCAAAACATAAAACACCTAAAATTAGAAAAACCCAAAAAACCTATAAAAACCTTAATACCACTAAAAACTCTAAAAACCCAATAAGGAACAAAAATATGGTTAAAAACTCTAAAAATGATAAAAATCATAAAAATGAAAAAATGAACCCTAAAACCCAAAAAATGTCAGATAGTACCTAAAATCACAAAAAACTCTGAAAATCACTAAAAAACTTAACATCCCATTACTATCATAAGTAGATATAAAGTCCTAAAAATTAAAGAACACTTCAAAACCCTGAAAACCTAAATAAAACCTTAAAAATCTAAAATAACTTAAAATTCCTACAAACCTGAAAAGCACTAAGAACACTAAAAACCATAACATACCCTAAAACCCCCCAAAACAATAAAACTCCTAAAAATATAAATAAAACCCATAACAATCCATAAAAATCCAGAAAAATCATTTAAACCTCTTAAAATCCTTTAAACCCCAAAAGGATAAAAAAGTATTAAAACCCTTTAAAACCCTAAAAACCCTCAAAATATCTGAAAACCCTAAAAAATATAGAATCCTAAAAAAACTAAAAATTAATAAAAACGTAAGAAAACCTAAAAACCCTGAAAACCCCTAAAAATGTAAAAAAAACCCAAAAACCCCAAAAGACAACTAAAATCTCAAAAATCCATTTAAACCCCAAAAAACATTAAAAACAATAAAACCCTTAAACCCCTAAAAACAAGAAAACCCTAAAAACCCAATGACATATAAAACCCCTACACCCACAGAAATCATTAAAAACTTAAAAACCACAATAATCCTAAAAAACCTAAAATTCACTAATAATGTAAAGAAACCCAAAAACCTTGAAAAACCATAAGAAAATCTACAAAACCTGAAAACACATAAAACCATTAAAAATAATAAAAATCCTAAAAATGATAAAAACCCCTAAAATATTAAAAACCCAAAAACCTAAAAACCCTAAATACTCTAAAACCCCATTAAGCACGTAAAAAAAATTTAAATCTAAAAACCCCCTTAAAATACAATAAAATTTACGAAAAACCCCAATATACCCTCAAAATCCCAAAAATTCCTAGAAACATGAAAATCATAAAAAACCCTAAAATAAAAAAAAATTAAAAAACAATAAAAAAACTGAAAACCCATAAAAATATCATAAAAACCAAAAAAAAATTAAAACACCTAAAAACCCAAAAACTGCCTAAAATCCCCAAGTCCCCGTAAAAAACACTAAAACACTATTAACCCATAAAACCCTTAAGAATGTTAATAAACTCAAAAATTAATTAAGAAGCTAAAAATCAAAAAAAAAACAACAAAAACCCCTAACCAACCCTAAAACCCTCAAAATCCATAAAAATACAAAAAGCCACAAAAATTCTTAAAAATCCCTACAAACATAAAAAACCCTACAATCCCTAAAAACCATAAGAAAATCATAAAACCCTAAAAAACATAAAACCCCAAAGAAACCTAAAAAATGTTAAGAAACATACAAAATATTAAAACCATAAAAATTATAAAACCCCTTAATAACATTAAAACCCATAAAACCCCATAAAATCCTAAAACCCACTAAAAACCCTAAAACCCTTAAAACCCATAAAAATGTTAAAATATCTAAAAAAATTAAACACAAAAATAGTTCAAAAAAACACTAAAAATCCCCAAAAACAATAGAATATCTAAAACACCTAAAAACCCTTGAAATCCTTAAAACCCATAAAAACCCATAAAAGTTGTAAAAATCCCTAAAACCCTAAAAACCTAGAGAAACCTAAAATCCCTAATATACATAATAAAACCTTAAACACCTAAAAACACTTAAAACCCTAAAACCTAGACATTATTATAAACCTAAAACCTAGACATTATTATAACTATAAAATCCCTAAAAACACTAAAAAAATTAAAAACCCAAAAAAACCCCAAAAATCCACTAAAAACATTAAAAAACATTTAATCCCCAAGAAATGATAAAAAATTATTACAACCTTAAAAACCATAATAACTCATAAAACACTAAAAATCATAAAAAATCATAAAAACCCTTATAACCATAAAAACACTCAAATCCCTAAAAACCCTAGAAACCATAAAAATCATAAAAAATACATAGATATCCATAAGAATGTTAAAATCCTAAAACCCTAAAAACCCCTTAGAAAAAAATTAAAAACCTAAAAACAGTTTAAATACCAAGAAAATTAAAAATAAAATAAAACACCCAAACCCCAATAAACCAATAAAACACTAAAACTCTCAAAATCCTTAAAATCACTAAAACCCATTCAAATCCTAATAAAGACAAAAAAATCCAAAAAAATGTAAAAAACACTAAAAAACCTAAAAAAAAACCTAAGAAACCATAAAAGCCGAAAAACAATTAAAATACCTAAAATTTGAAGAACCCTAAAACCAAAAAAAGATAGTGAAAATACACCACAAACCCTAAAAAAATAAAAACTCCTAAAAACCTTAAAAACCCAAAAACGGAATTAAAAACCTAAAAATACAATGAACATTAAATAAAATTTAAACCCTTAAGAACAATTGAAAAATATAAAATAAATTAAAATCCTTAAAAACTATAAAAAACACTCAAGTCCCAAGAAACCATAAACACCCTAAAAGACTAAAAACTCTAAAAAACATCAATTTCCCTAAAATCCCTAAAACACCACAAAATCCTAAAAAATCCCTAAAATTCCTTAAAATGTAAAAATCTTAAAAAACTGAAAAACAGTAAGAAAAAAAATTCAAAACCCTAAAAACACTTAAATCCATTAAAAACCTAGAAAACTCTAAAAAGATAAAAAAAACCCATAAAACCCCAAAAAACCCAATAAACTATGAAAACCCCTAAAACCATTAAAAACCCTAAAAACCATAAAAAACCTAAAACCCCACTAAAAACACAAATAACCATTTAAAACCAGAAGAATTTTAAAACAAAAAATACCCTTAAAATCATAAAAAACTAAAAAAACACAAAAACCACAAAATAACCGTAAATAACCTAAAAGGCCTAAAAAACTAAAATCCCTCAAAATCCCAAAAAATATTAAAAATATTCAAATCCTTAAAAAAAATAAATTAGAACCCCTAAAAGAATAAAAACCCTAAAACCCTTAAAAACTGCATAGAAACCCTTAAAAACCTAAAAAACATAAAACCCCTAAAAAACTAAAAATTTACAAAAACCATAAAAACCACTAAAAACCCTACAAACCATAAAACCCCATTAAAACCCTAAACACAGACTAAATGTTATAAAAAACCTTTAAACCCAAAAAGTTTTTTAAAAACATTATAAATCCTTAAAACCGTAAGGACTCAAAAAATACCCTAAAACATAAAAAACGAAAATAACCGTAAAACCATAAAAACCTTCAAAATCCCAAAATCCTATAAAAACCATTAAAATCATAAAAATCTCTAAAAATCACTAAAAAGGTAAAAACCCATTAAAACCAAAAAAACCCTATAATAACATTAAAAATATAAAAACAATTAAAACCCTTAAAAAGTATAAAAACCATTAAAACCCATAAAATCATTAAAAAGGATAGAAACCATGAAAACCCATAATTACCAATAAAAATCATAAAAACCCATTAAAATACTAAAAACTATTGAAAACTCTAAGAACCTTTCAAATACATAAAAATTTTTATAACATATGAAAACTATAAAAACCTAAAAACTCAAGAAAAAAACTCTAAAAACCCAAAAACTCTAATAAACTCTAAATAACATAAAAACTATAAAACCCATAATAATCCCCCAAAAACATAAAAACTCATAAAAATGTGAAAGGACCATAAAATTCCCTAAAAGCATAAAAATCCCTAAAAACACTGTAAAATCCAAAAAACCCTTAAAACCTATAAATAACATTAAAAATATGACTAAAAAACACTAAAAACTGTAAAAATCTAAAAAACACTAAAAACCATAAACAATTTAACAACCGTCAAAATCCAAAAAAATCAAAAACCCAATAAAAATCCAAATAACCTTTAAAAATCCATAAATAAATAAAAACCCTAAAAACCATGAAAAAGCATATGAAACCCATAAAAACCCAAAAAATACATCAAATCCCTAAAAACCATAAAAAATGATAAACCCCTAATACTCTAAAAATATAGAAAATATTTTAAATATACTAAAAAACCCAAAACATTCAAAAAAATAATAACAAAAAAACCTATAAAAACCCTAAAACCCATTAAAAACATTAAGAACCCTAAAAACCTAAAATGATGATAAAAACTGTAAAAGTCCTTTATACCCTAAAAAATTAAAAAAATCCTAAAACCCCAATAAACACCATACAAAAACTAAAATACCCAAAAACCCTGAAAATCCATGAAAATCCTGATAGACACTAAAATTAAAAAAACCATAAAAACGTTAAAAAAACACTGAAAACCCTTAAAAACTATAAGAAAACCATGAAAACCTAAAAAAAATTTAAACCCCTAAAGGTCTATAAACCCTAAAAACCCTAAAAACCCATAATAAACATTAAAATTTTTAAAAACCAAAAATACCAATAAAAAATCTAAAACCCTTTAAACCACCAAAAATTTAAACTCTACAAAATCCTAAATTCCATAAATACCTAAAAACTCAAAAAACACTCCAAAACCAAAAAAAAAATCATAATCCCTCAAAATCCATACAAACCCTTAAATAGAAATTAAAATCCTAAAAAGTCATAAAAATTCCTAAAAACATTAAAACCCTAAAATCTATATAAAACTATATGAAAAAATTAAAAACATAAAATGTCATAAAACCGATAAAAATCAAAGATACACTGAAAATCCTTACCAAACCTAAAAACCCTCAGAATCCCTAAAAACCATAAAAATCCATAAAAATCCTAAAAAATCTCTAAAAATCCCTAAGAAGATAAAAAATTCAAAAACCGTGATAAACACAAAGGAAAAATTAATAACAATAAAACACCTAAAACTCCTAAAAAACTAAAAACACATAAAACCCAAAAAGATCCTAAAACCCTAAAACTCCCTAACACCCATAAAAGCCCTTAAAACCCCAAAAAATTCAAAAAACCCCAAAAAATTCATAAAAATATTTAAATCCCTATAAACATTAAAGATCAATAAAAACCCTATAAAACACAAAAAAATAAAAAAGACAACTAAAAACCAAAAAACCAAAAAACCATAGAAACCACAAAGTCACTAAAACCCTTAAAACTCCATAAAAATATTAAAAATCCTGAAAAATATCTAGATACTTAAAACCCCCCTAAAAATCTATAAATCCCTTAAGAAAACCTTAAAAACCTAAAAACACTTAGAACCTCTAAAAACCTAAAAAATACTAAAAACCCTAAGAACCCATAAAACCCCTAAAATCATAAATACCCTTAAAACCCATAAAACCCTTAAAATCCCATAAAACCCTTAAAACCCCACTAAAATCCATAAAAACATTTAAACCCTCAAAATGTTAAAAAACATTAAAAACTTTAAAAAACTCAAAAAAAGCCCTAATAATTCAAAAATAAACCATAAAACCGCTAAAAACAATTAAAGGATAAAGACCCCTCAAAATCCAAAAAAACCCCATTAAAATCCTAAAATTCCCTAAGCATCCCTCAAAATGTAAAAAACTCTAAAAACCCTATGAAAACCTAAAAGACCTAAAAACACTTAAAATCCCTAAATATCCTAAAAAACACTAAAAACCCTAAAAACCCTAAAAATACTATAGAAGATTAAAACCCATAACACCTTTAATAACACAAAAAACTCATAAAAACCTAAAAATGCACATAAAATCTAAAAAAGCTCTTTAAACCCCTAAAATGATAAAAAACATTAAAAAATCTAAAAATCTTAATAACTTTTTAAAAACTAAAAACCATAAAAACAATAAAAAACTCTAAAACCGTCAAAATCCTTTTAAACCAAAAAACCTATAAAATCCTAAAAATCACCTATAACTATAAAAACACTTAAAACATGAAAATTCTAAAAAAACAATAAAATCTAATAACACTTAAAACCCTATAAAAACCAAAAAGATTCAAAAACTCTTAAAATACTCTCAACCCCTAAAACCCCGAAAAAGAAAAAAATCCCTAAAAATCCCTAAAAACCATAAAAACCAAAAAACCCCATAAATACCCTAACAAGTCCAAAAAAATATTAATAACATAAAATACTCTCAAAACCCTAAAAACTCCTAAGAATGAATGAAAATTGAAAAACACATAAAACCCACAAAAACCTAAAAATGAAAAAAAAACCTAAAAAGAAACAAAAACTGTAAAAACCCCAAAAACCAATAAAAACCACAAAAACCATAAAAACCCTAAAACCCCATAAAAACCCTAAAACCACTAAAAATAATAAATACCCTCTAAAACCCTAAAAAATAATGAAAAATCTATAAAACATTTAAAAATAATAAAAAATAAAAAAACTCCAAAAAATCCATACAACCCCTAAAACCCCTCTGAAATCTCAAAATCCTTAAAAACCCTAAAAACAAGTAAATTCCTAAAAAACCCTAAAATTACCAAAAAATAACAAAAACCCTAAAAATCATGAAAAACCATAATAAAAAGTTAAAAACCTAAATTTATTTTAAACCCATAAAAAATAAAAAAATGATCAAAACCCTAAAAACACCAAAAACCCCTAAAAACCATAAAAACCCTAAAATTTTTAAAAACTCTAAAAATCCAAAAAACACTAAAACTGACTAAAAACTCCAAAACCCATTTAAAACCATTAAAATGTTAGAAAATTATAAAAAACTATAAAAACTAGAAAAAACATAAACATTCCCCTTAAAACACAAATACATATAAAAACCCTAAAAACGATAAAAACCCTAAAACACTCAAAACCAATAAAAATCCTAAAAAACATAGGAATCTTAAAAATTTCTAAAACCCTAAAACCCCCTAAGAAAACCTTAAATAACTAAAAACACTCAAACCCCTAAAAACCTAAAAATTTCTATAAACCATAAGAAAATCATAAAAACACTAAAAACCATCAAAATTCTAAAGAAAACTAAAAAAATTAAAAATCCTAAAAAATCCTAAAAAATCTGTCAAAACATAAAAACACTGCAAAACCCCTTAGAAACCCTTAAAAATCTAAAAACACATAGAACCCCCAAATCCTAAAAAATGATAAAACCACAAAAATAAAATTAAAACCCAAAAAAAACATATTAAAAACTAAAACCCCTAGAAACCCATAAAACCCAAAAAATAAATAATATCTCTGAAAAACATTTAAACCCCTAATAACTTTGAAAATCCCTAAAAACCTTAAAAACTCTAAAAAACATTAAAAAATTTCTGAATACACAAAATAAACTTAAAACCCATAAAAACCCTCAAAATTCCTAAAATCCCAAAAAACCACAGAAAACCTAAAAAATAATAAAAATACCTAAAAAAGAAGAGACCCTAAAACCCTTGAAAACCGATAAGAAAACATAAAAACCAAAAAATGATTAAAACAAATTTAAAATAAATATTGATTAAAAACTCTAAAAATCATAAAAATAAACAAAAATACCTAAAAATGTAAAAACACATTAAAAATATTAAGAAAACATTAAAAAACAAAAAAAAATAAAATCACTAAATAAATAAAAAACCCTAAATCCCTAAAATACCTAAAAACCATAAAATCCTCGAAGAAATTTAAAATTTTGAAACCCCAAAAAATACCTAAAAACTATGAACACTCTAATAACCCTTTAAACACATAGATATATTAAAAAACACCAGGAAACCGTAATAACACAAAAAAATTAAAAAAACCCTAAAAAACCTATGAACTCTAAAGACCCTCAAAATCCCAAACTAAACCCCAAAAACCATAAAAATGAAAAAAAATCCACAAAACCATAAAAATGAAAAAAAATCATAAAAACATTAAAACCCCCTAAGAAACCAATAAATACCCTAAAAATAAAAAAACAACAAAATCCTAAAAAATCCCCAAAATCACTAAAAACATAAAAAACCCTAAAACCCTAAAAACCCTGTGAAAACCTTCAAAAATAAAAAAATTAAAACCCCTAAAAACAGTAAAACAATAATCCCATAAAAACAAAAAAAAACATAAAACCCCATTAAAACCATAAACAAACTAAAAACCCTAAAAACCCTAAAATCCATCAGAATCCCAAAAACCCTTAAAATCCCATAAAGATCATAAAAATCCATAAAAATGCCTAAAAACCTAAAACACCTAAAACCCAAAAAATGATCCCTATGAAAACCATAAAACATAAATACATTTAAGACCATTAATAAACCAAAAAACAGTTAAATCCCATAAAACCATAAAAAACCCTGAAAAACATTTAGAGACCCTAAATCCCCATAAAAACCCTAAAACCCCTAAAAACAATAAAAACCCTTTAAACGACTAAATTTTTTTAAAAACACTAAATACCCTTATAAACCCTAAAAAACAAAAAACCATTAAAAACAAAAAAAAACTATAAATACCCTAAACCCCATTAAAACCTCTAAAAATCCTCATTTTCCCAAAAAAACATTAAAAATATAAAAATACTAAAAAATCGCAAAAAAAACTAAAAATGTAAAAACACTAAAAACCCTAAAAAATCCTATGAAAACCTTAAAAGTCTAAAAACACATAAAAACCCTTTAAACCCTAAAAACATTAAAAACTCAAAAAATATTATAAAACCTAAAAAACTAAAATAACACTAAAAAGTACAAAACCCCTAAAACCCAAAAAACCTAAAATCCCTAAAAATCCGTAAAAACCATAAAAATCATAAAAATCCTAAAAAAGCCCTAAAAATCCCTAAAAACCTAAAAACCAAAAACCCCAATAAAAACCCAAAGAAAACATTAAAAATTAAAATACACATAAAATCCCTAAAAGCTAACAAAATATAAAACCTCAAAAGACATTAAATCCCCCAAAAACCATAAAAACCCTTAAACCCATAAAAAACACTAACAACCCAAAAATACCCTTAAAACCACTGAAAACACCAGAAAATTCCTAACATGTAAAACCATTAAAAAATCTAAAAATCATAAAAACACTGAAAACTCAAAAAACACCAAAAACCAGAAAAAATCCATTAAAACCCGAAACCCCAAAAAAACGAAAACCCACCTCAAAATCCTTAAAAACCATAAAAACATAAAAATCTTAAAAAATTACTAAAAATCTATTAAGAAGCAATAAAACCCTAAAACCCCTGGAAAAACATTAAGTGAATCATAAAACCCTAAAAACAAATAAAACACTTATAAAACCTAAAAATGATAAATACTGTAAAAACCCAAAAAACCTAAAAAAACATTCAAACCCATAACCCCCTCCCCCAAATCATAAAAAAATCTAAAACCTCATAAATCTCCTAAAAAACACTAAAAATATAAAAAAACTTAAACCTATAAAAATATTAAAAACTCTATAAAACCTTAAAACCCCTAAAAAGCCAAAAAACCATTAAAACCAAAAAAACCCCAAACCCCCTCAAAATCCCTAAAATCACTAAAAAACCATAAAAATCGCTAAAAACATGGAAATGTAAAAATCCCTAAATAGCCTGGAAACCCCTAAGAAAACCATAAACACCTTAAGTCACTCAAAACACTGAAAAACTAAAAAATGCTAAAAATTCTAAAAACCCTAAAACCTATAAAAACCTTAAAATGATACAAACACATATAACCGAATAAAAACCACTAAAAACTCTAAAAACCCATTAAACTCCTTAAAATGTTTAAAAACTCGAAAAAAACATAAAAACATTATAAACTCAAATAACCCCTAAAAACAAAACTAACCATAAAACCCCTATAAACCTTAAATTACCTAAAAAAATTAAAAACCATAATAAACCTACACAATAACTACAAATATATAAAAAATAAAAATCCCTAAAGAGCCCTGAAAACCCCTTAGAAAGTAGAAAAAACCAAAAAACTCTTAAAACCCCCAAAAACTAAAACATAAATTTAAAACAAGAAAAATCCCAAAATTGAATAAAAACCACTAAAACCCCTCAATATCCCTAAAAACCATATAATACATTAAAATTCCTAAAAATCACTTAAATTTTCTAAAAACATAAAAATATAAAATCCCTAAAAACCCCTAAGAAAACCCTAAAAACCTAAAAACACATAAAACCCCAAAAATGGAAAAAGACAATAAAATCCCTAAGAATACTCTAAAATTCCTCAAATCCTTAAAAACCCATAAAAACCATAATAACCTAAAACTAAAAAAACCATGAATACCAAAAAAAAAACAAAAACAACACTAAAAACTCAAAACACCCATTAAACCCCAAAAACATTAAAATATATAGAAAAATAATTAAAAACTCGAAAAACTAAAAAAAACCATAAAAACATAAAAAAAATAAAAACCCAAAAACCCTCAAAACACTCAAAATCATTAAAAACACTAAATATGATAAAAAACATAAAAATTCTTAAAATGTAAATAACCCAAAAAACCGGAAAAACCTAAAGTTTCCTTAAAAATAAAGATACAATTAAACCTCATAAAAACCTAAAAAATATAAAGAACCTAAAAACTATAAACCCCTATAAACTCCAGTAACAACAAAAAAACCTAAAACCTTGAAACCCTAAAAACACATAAATTTCCTAAATAAATAAATACTCTAAAACCCCTTCAAACCCCAAAAAAGGATAAAAATCTTTAAAAATCTCGAAAACCCCTTAAAAATGTAAATAAATCCTAAGAACCTAAAAAAAGAAATAAAACTGTAAAACCCAAAAAATCCAAAAAATCTATAAATCCCTATGAAAACACAAAAATCCTAAAAACCCTAAAAATACCTATAAATGAAAAAAGTCTGAAAAATCATAAGAAAACATTAAAACCCAAAAACACTTAAGACCCCAAAAAACCTAAAAATGTTAAAAACCATAAAATACCCTAAAATGCCAAAAAAATCCATAAAAACCATAAAACCCCTAAACCATAAAAAAACCCAAAACCCCATAGTAACCCAAAAATTTACTAAAAACACTAAAAACCCATTAAACCATAAGAAAATTACAAAACTCTAAAATAATTAAATCCCTAAAAAACCAAAAAAACCAAAAAACCTTATAATTACTAAAAACCCTAAAAAAACCCTTTGTATCCCTAAAAATACTAAAAACCCATAAATATCCAAAAAAACTCCTAAAACCTAAAGAAGTAAAAAAAACCCTAAAATCGTAAAATCTCCTAAGAGAACCTTACTAACCTAAAAACAATTAAAACACCTAAAACCCCTATATAATGATAAAATCACTAAAACCATAAAAATAAAAAAAACATAAAAATCCATAATAACCTTAGAAACCTTTAAAAACAACTAAAAACCCTTTATACCCCTATAAAGTTTAAAAAGTTTAAAAACCATGAAAATCTGAAAAAGCTCATAAAAACAGTAAAAACTCTAAAAACTATAAAAAAAATCCTAACCCCCCCCCCCAAATTCTTAAGTTCAATAATATCTTTAAAATCAAAGAAAAAACATTAAATCGCTAAAAATGTAAAAACCCCTAAAACCCAAAAAAACATTAAATACCTAAAAACAATTAAAACCCCTAAAACCTAAAAAATGCTTGAAACCCTTAAAACCTTAAAAACCCACTAGGATCCCTAAAACACATAAACACCCCTAAATCCATAAAAAACTAAACAAACCAAAATAACAATGAAAACAATTAAATTAAATAAAAACTCTGAAAATAATTTAAACCCTTAGAAATGCTAAAAAACTGTAAAAAAAAATTAATACGTATAATAAATCAATAAAATGAAAACCCAAAAAATACATAAACCCATAAAACCCCTAATAACCTAAAACCCTCAAAATACAAAAATCCCCTAAAATGATAAAAATATAAAAACCTCTAAAAATTTACAAGAAACATAAAAACCCCTAAAACTCCAAAACCCCAAAAGAATAACATAAATATAAAAAAAACCCCCAAAAAGGTATAAATGCTAAAAACCATAAAAACTACTACAAACACTAAAAACTAATAAACCCCTAACAACCATAAAGAACTATTGAAACCAATAGAAACACCAAACCCCCACTAGAAACTCTAAAAACCTTTTTAACCACTAAAAATTTTAACACTAAAAAAAACCCAAAACATTTGAAAATTTGAAAAACCCTTAAAAACACCCAAACCCATAAAAACCTCAAACCCAACAAAAAATAAAAATATTAAAATCTTAAAAAATCCCTAAATCCCAAAAAAACATTAAAAAAATGCAAAAACTTTGAACACGCATAAGAAAACCATAAAACCCTAAAAATACATAAAACCCCTAAAAACCTAAAACCCCCTAAAATAATAAAAATCATAGGGACCATAGAAATTGATGAAAACCTTAAAACCCAAAAAACCCCACTAAAAACAATAAAAACACCTTAAACCCATAAAAATATTAAAAACTCAAAAAACCCTTTAAAACCCAAAAAAATACAGAAAGCCCAAAAAAAACATAAAACCGCAAAACCCCTAAAACCCTTAATCTTCTCGAAACCCCTAAAAATACAAAAAATATATAAATTCTAAAAATTCTCTAAAATACTGAAAAATTTAAAACACCTAAAAACACATAAAACCCATAAAATATAAAAACACTTAAAACCCCTAAAAACCTAAAAAACACTTAATAATCTAAAAACCCTAAATACTCTAAATACTATAAAAACATAAAACCCTTAAAACCTTAAAATCCCAAATACCCATAAAATGACTAAAAACCATTAAAAACCGTATAATCTCTTTAAATTATAAAAAAATTAAAAAACACTGAAGACATTAAAAACCCTAAAACCCATAAAACCACAATAAAACCCCCAAAACACCTAAAACCCAAAAAAACCCAATTAAAATTGAAAAAACACTAAATGCCTTAAAAACACTCAAAATATGAAAAACCATAAAAACCATAAAAACCCAAAAAGGCACTAAAAATCCCAAAAAAACAAAAAATAACCTAAAAAATAAAAACCCTCATAAAAAAAATTAAAACCCAAAAAACACATAAAAATACTAAAACCTAAAAACCACTAAAAACCTTAAAAACCAAAAACCAACTCAAAATTCCTTTAAAAACATAAAAACCCAAAAAATACTAAAAATCCATAAAATCCTTAAAAACAAAAAAAATTAAAAACCATAAATCTTAAGAAAACCTCAAATACCTCAAAACACATAAAACCACTAAAAACATAATAAAATTAAGAAATCTAAAAATAATTTAAAATACCAAATAACCAAAAAAACCCTAAAGACCATAAATTACCTAGAACAATTATAAAACCTTAAAACCGAAAGAAAACTAAAAACTACTAAGACATAAAAACACATTTATACCACTTAAAATGATAAAAACTATAAAAAATAGTAAAATCCCAAAAAAACTCAAAATACCCTTAAAACACTATAAGAACCCTAAAAATCCATAAAACACTCAAAACCCCTAAAAACCATAAAACCAATAAAAAAACCCAAAGAATATCTAAAAATCCAAAAAACATAAAAAACCCCTTTAACCACTGAAAACCCATATGAAATCCATAAAAACACTTAAGACCCCTAAAAACATAAATTTTCTAAAATACAAAAAAATACCCTAAAACCCCTAAAACCTTAATAATACCAGAGAATCCCATAAAACCCCTAAAAACTCAACAAAACTCTTAAAAACCTTTAAATACCTAAAAATGTAAAACACTCTATAGCCATAAGAACCCAAAAGAGACAAAAAAAACTAAAAACCCAAATAACCCATAAAAATCCTAAAATCACTCAAATCCCTCAAAATCCCTACGAACCCTAAAAAACATAAAAATCCTAAAAAAAATACATAAAATAGCAAAAAAAAACACCCTAAAACCTCTGAAAACAATAGAAAACCTCTCAAAACCCAAAAACAATTAAAAACCTTAAATACCTAAAATCGTAAACAACACTAAACATAATCAAAGACACTAAAACACCAAAAAAAATCCCTAAACACCGTTAAAAATCCTAAAAATAGTCAAAATCACTAAAACTATAAAATCCCTTTAATCCCATAAAAACATTGAACGCGCTAAAACCCTTAAAACCCTAAAAATTAACAAAACAACCCTAAAAATAAAAAACCCTAAAAACCGTAAAAACTGTACAACCCAAAAAAACATAAAAAATACAAAAAATACTAAAAATGTAAAAAACCCTAGAAACCACTATGAAAATCCCAAAACCAAGAAATACTTTAAATTTCACGACCCGTCCCTCGGGGCCCATATCATGACCTTTCCAAGCCCGCCTTTTATAGGTCAGGGGCTAGAGACTAGCACCAAAGGTGTAATTTCCCTAAAAATGGGAAGAAATTGCCATTATAAATCGTAAACACACACAACCAGACTACAAGAGGAAGTAAACACAAAGTAAAAATTTTATGAAAAGTATGTTGAAAGTAAAGGGGCCTTAAATACAATCCCAATAGTAAAGTACAAGGAATAGACAAACAGGTACAACTAAAAAGGAAAACAACTGGAAGGCGTCTAGCAGCTCCTAGATCATCCACCACGGATCCTACCTGAAGGGTAGGAAAAGATAGCCTTCTCAGTGTTCCACGTCCATCTGTCTCCTCCAGGTACCATCTCTTCATGAGGTCCACCTCTGGGCATAGTCCAATCCTCGCACACTCTGCCTCGGTCACGCTGTCCTTTGTCTGCATCCAACACAACGAGGTACGGGCATAGCCCGTGTAGGGGTTAGTATAACGATACTTAGTAAGGACACTAAGACCCTCAAGGTCTCCCAAAATCCAACAAGGATAAACCACAAAGTATTAAATCAATAGATAAACATTACTTAGGTATATGCCCATACATATACATAAGTTATCTAGTAACCCATCTCAATCATGAGGAAAACACAAAAGTCATTGACTCAGCTCAAACCAGGATTTTCATTAAAAAAACCATGGCTTCTGGATAACTCCTCCTCTGTCGAGTATAGTGGCCCTGTCGTGACTCCAAGGTGCTACACACTAACCTTAGACTGCTGAGGTACTCCTCCTGTCGAGTACCATGGGTATGCTGCCTCACACAATAGCACTCGTCGCCATGGGTCTGCCGGCTCACACAGTAGCACTCCCCCTAAAAGCCTACAGAGGTAATCCTCCTGTCAAGTAACGCAGGTCTACTACCTCACATATTAGCACTCCTCCACCATGGTTCTATCACCTCACACCGTAGCTCTCCCCACTGGGCTAGTCAAGTCACTCCGAAAGAATTAGAGAAGTATTCATCAGGTCTCAGCCAGTTTCTAGGACTCCGTAGTATGCTCGCTCGTCTCCAAGAGGGTCCGATCCACGAGCTACAATCCGATACTCCAAGTGTCACAAAGTCTCACGAAGAAGTATCACAAGGACTGTCACGTCATAGGGGTCTCAACGCAACAGATGGCGCATCAATCGGATGCCCGATATGTGAGTTATTATCCTTTTACTCCTGGGGGCCCGGTTGGATTCGTGTACCAACCAACCTGACCATGACTCAACTACACCCCGAACTCTAGTGGGGTGTACTCAAAGGGACAGCTATGCTCTGATAATACCAGTGCCTTGAAAAATCTTATGATTTTACCTCTCAACCTTTACTATTTGTGAAACCAATTATTAAGGGACATAATTTGAAATATCTTTTTTCATTCTTTTCCACTGTAAATACTCTTTTAGGTACATGTACATCTTTGTGCGTCCAAGAGTAATAAAGAATTAAGAAAAATTATCCTCATCCAACAACTCATTCATTAATTCTGGTATGTGGGGAATACAGGCACAGTTCCTCAAACTTTTTATTCCATCACAATCAAGGTTTAATTTTGGAACATTTATCAGCTTTTTTTCTACACTATATCTTCCTTCTAAACGTCCATAATCCTAAAACCTTGAAAAACAATAAAAAAATATTCAAAAAGTAAAAACCCTTAAAACCCATAAAATACTTAAAATGATAAAAACCCTAAAAAACATAAAAACCCTAAAAATCATAAAGCTATAAAGACTCAAAAAACCTTGAAACCAAAAAACCCCATAAAAACATTAAATCCACTAAAATTTCTAAAAACCACTAAAAATTATAAAAACTATTTAAACCTACAAAAAATTTTAAAAACTCAAAAAATGTGAAAGACCTTAACATAATTCAAAAAGAACACTAACCCCCCCCCCCAAACTCTAAAACACTAGAAAACCCCCCAAAAACCACTCGAAATTCCAAAAGTTCTTAAAACCATTAAAAAAATAAAAAATTCATAAAAATCCCTGAAAACCTAAAAAACCCAAAAAATATTGAAAAAAATTAAGAGAACCATAAAAAAATTAAAACATATAAAACCCTTAAAAAAAAAAAACACCTAAAACCCCTAAACACCCTAGAAATCAATAAAAATCATAAAAATCCGAATAATCCTTACAAAACCTTAGAAGCCCTAAAAACCATAAGAAAGCCTTAAAAACCAAAAAAGCACACAAAACCCCTAAAAACACTAAAAACAATAAAATAACTAAAACCCATAAAGACAATAAAAACACTAATAACCCCTAAAAACATAAAAATCCATAAAAACCTTAAAACCCCAAAAACTATAAAACCCTAAAAAATATGTAAAAACACTAAAAACAATTTAATACCCTAAAAACAAAAAAAATATTTTCAAAAATTTAAAAACCCTAAAAAACTCAAGAAACCTTAAAAACCCAAGAAAAATCCTTAAAAAACCCAAAATATTCTCAAAATACATAAAATCCCTAAAAAATTAAAAAACCAAAAAATCCCAAAAAAACATGAAAACATAAAAAACCATAAAAACCTAGAAAATAGTAAGAAAAACATGAAAACTTAAAATCATTTAAAACCCCTAAAACACTACAAAATTATAAAACCCCCAAAAAACTCTCAAACCCATAACACCCCTAAAACATTAAAAAACCAAATAATGCATAAAACCCCTAAAAAGTCACCCGACAACTGGACAAATGGAAAGGGAAATGATTATTTCAGGTGGGAAGGGTTTTTCTAATCAATTATGTTATCACCTCAATTTTTGATCATCCATTATCCATCTAAAGATGTCTAGTAAGCCTTGTAAAAATCATGCAATCTAGGATTCATAACTTTACTTGGACGAGATGTATTAGTGAAAGAAAGATGGTTTCTGTGGCTTGGAAAGAATACACTAAGCCATTTTATTTGGGTGGGATGGCATTAAGGATATTATGAGATTTTATAAGGCCCTTCATGGAACGATCACTTGGAATTTATTCATCCCACATGACAATGGATTGGATTTTCATTGGGAGAGGTTCATGCAAAGACTCTATTATGTTTTAAAAGGTTATATACCTTCCTCTGTCTGGCATGAAATCAGATCCTCATATATGGATATTAGATCTCACTCAAAATGAGGCATGTCAAAACAATCGAACCTAAACTGTTGGACCACTACCTAGCTTGAATGTCCCCTATATGAAACAGTGACACCTCTTTATTATTTATAGCACATGTCCATTGGTGACCTAAACCAAAGAATTGGATAGTTTTATGAGACTATTCCAGCTCACATCATTCTGCAGATTCATAGGTACATGTTTATTGACACTGATATCCTCATATAGAAGCCAAAAATTATTGGGTTGTTTAATACAAGAGAGTTCTACTAGCATAAATTTCTATAGGGAATTGATCCTCCAACATGTCTCTAAAAATTCAAGAGGTTATTCATCCCACTAGCAAACCACCTACTGCGGTAGAAAATCTCGAGGAACATGTTGCCCATTATAGAGAAGATGAAGATGCCTTGATGAATTATGGCCTCGGTTTTCAATATATTACTTCAGTCTGAGGAGAGTATCCAACACATATTCCTTCAATTTAGGTTTTCTTCCGAGTTTTGGGTATATCTGTATAACCTATTTGGGTTTGACATCAGCATGCATAGCCCAGTTCTTGAACAGATTATCATAATTGAGGAGATGAACTTCAATGAATTGGTTCGTAATCTTATACTTATAGGTGATGCTGCAGTTATTTCATACTTTTGTGATTCTTTAAAAGTGTTTGCCTTTAACTATAAACCATTCTCCTTCCATGGTGGAGTTGTGAAAATCCATAATTTGGTCCGTGGAGCATCACACATAAAAATCGGTTTGATGTATAATGATGTAATTGATTTCATTATATTGCACATGATTGATGATTCTAGTAGGGGGAAAAATCCAAAGGTTTTAATGTTTATAAAATGGATTCCCCCAATTAAATCATAGATCAATGTCACTGTGGATGACATAGATTTTGGAGCACCCAAACCCTCAGGATGTTGTGGGTTCTTCTGTACATACAGAGACTTTTTGAAAGGGTTTTTCTACTAATTTATTAGAAGAGTATGTGATTACAAAGATGAGATTTTGGAAATGGTGAAGGATAGTAATTTTGCGGCTCAGTTCATGTGGAAGTTACTTTGGATTGATTCTGACTCCATTCTTGTGGTGGACGCCCTCAAGAACAAATCTAGGAATGTTCCTTGGAGACTCCTACAACAATGGATTTAATGTATCAGCCTCTCCCATACTCTCACTCTGACTCTCAATGTCACACAGACCTATAGGGATTTGAACACGTTGGAAGATGCAATATCCAAAAAAGAAATAGTGGAATAGTGCTCTATGTGGTCATTTTTAACCCCACTTTTTTGTACGCCCTCCTTAGGCTCTAATATGAAGGGTGAATTGCACACTTGTGTTTGTAAACCCTCTTTGTAAAGAATTGTATTTACTTTTTTAGTAAAAATCTGGGGGGACCATACATTCTTGGTCTCGAGCCTTCTTTTCCCAAGAAAACTCAAAGAAAAAACCTAAGGGCCCAAAAAAGCATCAATAACCAAAAAAAATCCAAAAAAATGCTAAAACCCTCAAAATCCAGAAAACAATAAAAACCATAAAAGTCCTAAAAATCCATAAAAATCAAAAAAATATCCCTAAAACACAAAAAACACTAAAATGTTAAAAACCACTAAGAAAACCTTTAAATCCATAAAACACTAAAAACCATCAAAATCCCTAAAACCCCTAAAAAATAAAATACAAAAAAATTCCGAAAAAATTCCTTAAAATGTAAAAAACCCTATAAAACCATAAGAAAACCTTAAAACCTAAAAAAATTTAAAACTATAAAACCCCTAAAAATTATAAAACCCATAAAAAACCTAAAAGACCCAAGAAAAGTATAAAAACCCATAAAAATCATAAAACCCCTAAAAACCTTTAAACCCTTAGAAACCCTAAAATGCACTAAAACTCTAAAAACCCTTTAAACCCCTAAAAACCATAAAAAATAAAAAACAACTTAAAAACCATAAAATACTGAGAAAAAATAACCTAAAATCCTAAAAAACCATAAAAACTCTAAACACCCTAAAACCCCTAAAACCCCACAAAATCCATAAAAACCCAAAAATTCGATAAAAATTCTAAAAAATCCTTCAAATCCATAAAAATGTAAAAAAAACATAAAAATACATAAAACTATAAGAAAATTTTAAAATAAGAGATGGCTCAAGGGAGGGGGATCGACGGAGATGGGGATCCTGGGAAGCCACTGGCCGCGCCACCCCCTTCCAGCAAGGTGGAGTTAGTTCTAGCTATTCTAGATGTCTTCAGCCACAACGAGCTCTTATAACTATGTAATTGATCATCCTATGGGATCGGTGTGATCGATGACACATCAAATGCATTGATGCGGATGCTTAACTTTGTGGTGGTGGCGAAATCTGCGATTTCACTGACCTTCTCTGATTTTGATCCCCCCCTCTCTCGGTCAGGTCATTCGGAAGGGGTGAGTGGCTCATGTTTCAGCTAATCGAGAGGCAGTGGAGGAAAGGCGCAACTTATGTCGATTCTCCATTTTTTCCAGGGTGTTGACCCCGAAGGGTGAGCGGCTCTGGAAATTTTATGATCTCATCAATCAGGTCAGGGAGATCTGGGGCTTCTTTGATTGGCAAGTGACTGCTATGGGGAGGGGATTTTATCATATTGTCATCCCATTGAATAAATGGAAGTGATGCGATTGGAGTTTTGGATCCCTCAACTTGAAGCCTGGTCTCCATAGGATCCAAGAGTGAGATTGGAATTTCGACCCTTTGACTATCAAGAACACCTCTACACAGGTATGTATTCACATATGTATGCTTATCTAGATTCATTGGCACCCTTGGAATCTTTGGGACATTGCCACTTTGGTGGGCTATCCTATACGCATTGATAAAGAGACAGAAAATCCAAAGTATGGGCATTATGCTCGTGTCCTCGTTGAAGTTGATTTAGCTTCTACACTGATTGAGGAAACAGTGCTTAAAACTAATGAAGACAGCTTCACACTGGATATTCATTATGAGTGTAAAACCCAGTTTTTCCTCTATTGTAATCTCTTTGGGCACCTCATCTCTGACTGTCGATGATTGAAGGTGTGCACCAAGTGAAATCTTAAAGGGCATGCTGCTGAATCATGCAATAGAAAATCAAGGGCTGGAGCAGGGACAATGACCCCATGACAAGCACCTTCTCCCTCCCAACCTGGTCCTACTGTGGTTGGATGTCCTGCAGAGCATCCTTCATCAAGGAGGGCACAAGAGGTTGATGTTACATTCTATCAAGAAACACCCCCCCCCCCCCACATGTAGGGAGATACTATTGGGCATCCCCACCTCCCGCTGACCAGTTGGCTGCCTCAGAGCCCACTACTCTCAGCCAGTAGGATATCATGCCTGAGCCTAGCATGATCAGAGAGCATGTTGCTGGTCAGAAATCAATGGCTGAGCACGGCCACATATCCACTCATTCTGGTCCGACCACGGTGGTGATCCCTATATATTTCGAGGAAGTGTC
The DNA here is from genome assembly GCA_963277665.1 of Viscum album. Classification (NCBI taxonomy): domain Eukaryota; kingdom Viridiplantae; phylum Streptophyta; class Magnoliopsida; order Santalales; family Viscaceae; genus Viscum; species Viscum album. The sequence continues at coordinate 1,962,423,289 of OY728127.1, forward strand.
CCCTCCCATTCAGGGGGTGGATGTTGACCTAGTTCCCCTTTCAATTCCAGGGCCTCCTATCCTTCTTGGCCCCGAGAAGGACTGCCCGCCTCTGGTCCTCCTTCAATTCTCTGATGATTCCTTTACGACTGTGTCCTCTAGCAAGGCTTCATGGAGAGACACAGTCATGAGTGCCTCCCCTATGATACTTTTCCCCATGAACTGGTTCACCCCTCTCAACGGTAGGTTCTGGGTGGACGAGGTTGATGAGTAGAATGATGAGGAGGTGGAAGGGTCTACCAGGCCGGTTGACGAGACCCCACTACATGAGGATAGCCCTCAACCTATGGATTCCCCATGCCTCAAATATCGGATTGCTAAAGCTGATCCTTCTACCAAGAAGAACCTTGTGGGTAGTCCCAAAAAGACGGGAAAAAAATGAAAAAGTGAAGGAAACACCGCTGAATACTAGAATCATCCCTATGAAAGGGGATACTCCTATTTAATCTAATGTGGATCCACTTCTAGAACTGTTAGGGGGTTGGGTACCCTCCCATTTCCTTATCCCTTAGGCATTTCCTCACTTCCTCAAGGACTATGATTCTTGGTATTGCTGAGCCGATGATCTCATTCGATAAATGGATGAGCTTTAACTAGGGTAACCTTGGTTACTTCTGTGTTGCCAAGATCGCCAATGAAAATGGTCTGGAAATGTTATGGGTGCTAAAACATGATGATATTAAGCTGATATCTGTGGACGTGAGTTCCCCTGCCATTACCTTGTCTGTTACATTCAACTTTGTCCCTCTTTCCCTATCCTTTGTGTATGTATCTTGCTTATACACGAGGAGATGGGTCATATGGGATAAATTGACTGCCCTTAATGGTCTCTTTGATAAAAACTAGATTATTATCGGGGATTTCAACACTGTATTGTGCTCAGATGAGAAAATTGGCTCCAATTTCTCTCGCTTGGCTGCTGAGAACTTCTCATTCTGCCTTGATACTTGTGATCTCATGGAAGTTCTTATCTCTGGAGACTCCTTCACTTGGGGGTTCTTCACTATTAATGGGAGGTTATTTAACAAGCTGGACATGTGCTTTAATAGGATCAATGATGGGGGCCCTCCCCTCGATGTCTCAGGTTTTACCCTTCCTAAATTTTATTTGGATCACTACACCTTGATTGCTGATTATTCCATGGGCTCTCCAAGTTAATATCCCTTGATATTTAGGTTCAATAATGCCTGGATCATTGTCCTAAGATGTAGGGAAATTGTCACCAATGTTTGGACACTATTAAGTGGAGCTTCATCTCCCAGGTCCTCTCCAATTATGGCTTCTCGAACAGCTTTATCTGGACGGTTATGTCCATACTAATCAGCTTATGGGTCTCTATCCTTCTTAATGGATCTCCCAAGGGGTTCTTCCTATGTTCCCGTGCAACCAGACATGGTGACCCACTTTTAGGAATCCTCTTTACGATTGCCGAAGACTACTTGAGCAGGTGCCTCATTGATCTTGGCCAGGCTGGTCTCTTCAATCCTATCACGGTAGGGAGGGATCTCCACGTTCCATCCCATTTGATTTATGATGATGACATTCTCCTGTTTGGGAAATCTGATAAATGGACCCTGGATTCCATCCGCATGATCTTCCAGCATCATGAAAATGTGGCGGGGGCAATCCATTAGTTAGAGCAAGCCGTTGATTGTTTTTGGGGAGGGGGCACCATTGGCCCTTCAGATCTCCATTGCATGGTCCCCTAGTGTCAAGAGAGGGTCACTTCCTTTTGACTACCTAGGTGTTCCCATTTTTTGGGGACGAGTCAAACACTATCATCCTGATTCCATTGTTTCCAAAATTACTCAACAGCTGGCGAAATGGAAAGGGAAATGCCTTTCGCAAGATGAAAGGGTTTTTCTTATCAATTCGTTTATCACTTCTATGTTCACATATGATTTCTCTATTTACAGATGGCCAATTAACCTTCTTAAAGAACTAAAGTAAAAGATCAGGAATTTTAACTGGATGGGGTGTATAATCGAAAGGAAATTGATTACGGTGGCATGGAATGATTATACCAAACCAATTGATCTGGGAGGGCTTGGTGTCAAAGACCTTAGATGATATAATGATGATCTTCATGCTAAATTTACTTGGGGGCTACTTAATCCTATGGGTGGGGGCCTGGGTTTCACTCGAGAAATGTTTATTCTTAAACTCTGTGATGAATATGCATGCTACTTCCCCTCTTTTGTTTTTCTGGCAATTTGTGATTCATATATGGCTATTAATTCTCGCTCGAGATGGATTGTCTCAAAGAATTCAGAGCTGAATGCTTGGTCCACTCCATGGTTTGAAGGGCCCCTGCATGAATGCATGATTCTCCCTGCTGACCTTAAGAGCCTATCCATAGAGGCGTTTATTCCTCGACTGGAAGAGTTTGGGGCCCTTCTCCCAGCTGAAGCTCTTCTTCAAATCGAGCGCTATGCCTTTGTAGACTCCGACATCTTGATCTGGAAACCCAACCTGGTTGGCCAACTAATAGCAAAGGATTATTATCAGTACAACTGTGATAGGGGATCCCCTCCCCTGGCCTGAATCTCCAAATTTAAGAGGAATTTAATCCCTCCATCTAGCCATTTCATCATCTGGAAAATCTAGAAGAACCGGCTGCCAATGCAGTACTAGTTGTAGAAATTTGGGCACAGTTTTGCCTCTGTATGTCTCCTCTACCTTGGTGCGGAAGAAAGTACTCATCACACCTTCCTTCAATGCAGATTTATTTCAGAACTTTGGGGATACTTACATCATATATTTAGACTCCCAGCCTGCCTGGACGAGCTCTTTTCGAGCTCCTAGGTGACCTATCCAACTAGGATTGCAATGAGCAGGTCCGCAACCACTGGATGGTCGCTGTTGCAGCCACTATTTCTTATATTTGGAACGCTTGGAATGCAGTTGCCTTCAAAAAAACGGCTCTCCATTCATGGCGGGGTGGTGATGATCCACAGGGCTGTCTATGCGGCTTCCTGCATTTAGACATGCTCTATGGAGAATGATGTCAGCGAGCTCATCATTCTTCAGCTGCTTGGAATCTCTGGCAGGACCAAGAATCCAATGGTCCCCAAGTTTATTCGACGGATCCCTCCCCTCCCCTCTTGGATTAAGGTTAACATGGATGGTGCAGCCCTGGGTGCGCCAGGCCATGCTGGGTGTGGTGGAGTTTTTTGCACCTATCGGGGCTTCATCAAAGGATGCTTCTAGTACTTCATTGGTGATGGTTGTGCCCTTGAAGCTGAACTGTTGGCCATGATTAAGGCAATTGATTACACTATTAGTTTTGGTTGGAGCTTCTTGTGGATTGAATCTGACTCAATGCTTACCATGAATGCTCTTAAGAACAGATCTAGGTGTGTTCCCTATTGGGTCCTCACCCAATGGATGGAATGTATCACCATGTGTCAGAGGCTGAATCTCACTATGGCACACGCATATCGGGAAGCGAATGCGGTAGCAGATTCCCTTTCCAAGAAGGCCATTGCGGAGAAGTGATCTTTGTGGTCCTTCGTTGCCACACCCTCCTGCTCTTTGTTTGTGGAATCTGACTTAAGGGGTGAGATGCATACACAACTATGTAACCACCTCTTGTAGCACTATGTTTTATTTTTTCTTTTTGGTATAATATTTGGGGGACCATGCCTGCCTGGTCCCACGCCATCCTTCCCGTAAGAAAATTTTAAAAACCTAAAAAAACATAAAAACACAAAATAAAATTAAAAATTTTAAAAACCATAAGAAATCCTGAAAGACCTTAAAAATCCTAAAAACCACGAAGAAAATAAAAACCCCTAAAATCCATAGAAAACCTAAAAAGCCATAAGAACCCTAAAACCCACTACAAACTCTAAAAATTACTAAAAAAACAAAAAACCCTTTAAATCCACAGAAATGTTTAAAAAACTCTAAAAACAATAAAAAACATAAATAAAAAACACCTAAAACCAAAGAAAATAAAAACCCTAAAAACTATAATCCCCCTGCTCGAAATCCCAAAAATTCCTAAAGAACCATAAAAATATTATAAATCCCTAAAATCCACAAAAACATAAAAAACACTAAAAACCGTGAAAACCCATAATAAAATTTTAAAAACATAAAAAATATCATAAAACTCTTATAATCCTAAAAAATACTAAAAACCCTAAAGACCCTAGAAACCCTAAAACCCCAAAAAAGAACTCTAGAAACTATCAAAATACCTGAATCCCATAAAAAACATAAAAATACAAAAAAGACCATAAAAATCCCTAAAATTATAAAACCCCCTAAAACTATAAAAAACATAAGAAAACTATTAAAATAAAAAAACAGATAAAACTTATAAAAACTAATATACAGTCAAAACCATGAAAGACCCTAAAAGACCCTAAAAACCGTAAAACCCCCAAAAAACCAAAAAAACCTTAAAATCCCTAAAACCCAAAAAAACCCTAAAAACAAAAAAAAACTTTAAAAACCTATTATACCCTAATAAATGATAAAAAAACTCTAAAAACCATAAAAACCATAAAAACACAAAACCCCCCCCAAAAAACACAAAAAACCATAAAAACCGTGAAACCCTATAAAATCCTAAAAGAGTCATAATCCATAAAAAACTAAAACCATATAAAAATAGTAAAAAATTCATAAAAATGCGAAAAAATTTAAAAAAATACTAGATTTTTTAAAAAACCCCAAAAAAACCTTAAAATCCTAAAAACAGATAAAATCCCTAAAAAATTCCAAAACCCTAAAAACCCTAAAACCCCTTAAAATCCATAAAACCCCAAAATCACTAAAATTACTAAAAAATCTTAATAATACTTAATGTAGATAAAACACTAAAAATATGAAAAACCCAAAAAACCCAAAAATACACTAAGAAAACGTTAAAACATTTAAAACACCTAAAACCACTAAAAATATAAAAAACACTAAAAACACTAAAAACCCCAAAAAAACCCAAAAACCCCTTAAACATTAAAAATTCCTAAAAACCTATAAAAACCCTAATCTCTAAATAAATTTATATCCATTTAATCCCTTAAATTTATTAAAAAACTATAAATATCTTAACATCCAAAAAAACTCAAAAAACCAAAAAAACCACAAAACCCTAAAACCATAAAACCCGCGAAATTCATGAAAACCCTAAAAAATATAAAAATCATAAAAATCCCTAAAAATACAATAGAACATAAAAAAATCCTAAAAATAATAAAAACCCATAAGAAATCCATAAAAACCAAAAAACAGTTAAAACCGCTACAAACAAAGAAATGTTAAAACCTAAAAAATTATAAAACCCCTACAAAGCCCTAAAAACAGTCAGAATCCCTAAAACCACAAAAAACATATAAATACCAAAAGATACTTAAAAATACCTAAAAATTTATAAAAACCTAAAACGAGGAAAAAATCTATGAAAATAAAAAAAATCCTTAAAATAATTAAAACCACTTAAAAGCCAATAAAATGATAAAAGCCATAAAAACTCTAAAAAGACACTACAAACCACTGGAAAGAATAAACTCTCCTATAATTCTTAAAAACCATAATAACCCATTAAAAAAATAAAATAACTAAAAAATATAAATAATATTTAAACTCTAAATGATGTTAAAAAACATTAATAAACCTTAAAACCATAAGAAACTCAAGAAAACCATTAATACCTAAAGAACCCAAAAACGATAAAAACATTAAAAAACCAAAAACCCCATGAAATCCATAAAAACCCTAAAGCCCCTAAAAATACTACAAATTACATAAAAATCACAAAAAACATAAGAACCCGAAAAACCCGAAAAACCCCTAAGAAATCAAAAAAACCTAAATGCACTTAAAACCCATAAAAAACCAAAAAGTCCCTAAAAACCTGAAAAACACTAAAAAACCCCAAAACCACTCAAAAACCCTAAGACCCCTAAAAAATAATAGAAACCATAAAAAACCCTAAAGGAACCCAAAAATTTTATAAAAGCCCTAAAATCAATGAAAATCCTAAAAAAAACCAAAAAACACTAAAACCCTCTTAAACCCTAAAAACACTAAAAAATATAAAAACACTTTAAATCCTTAAAATGTTAAAACTCTAAAAAACCTTAAAAAACAAAATACTAAAAAATTAACCTAATACCCAAAAAAGCATAAAAACTCCAAACCCCATAAAAATAATAAAAACCCTCAAAATCCCCGAACCCCTAAAAAACATAAAAAATCATAATAATGAACTAAAAATCCCTAAATACATAATAACCCTAAAAACATGAAAACCCGTAAGAAAAAATTAAAAAACTAAAAACACATAAAACCTAGAAAAACCTAAAAACTCAAAAAACCCTAAAAAATACAAAAAAACACTAAAAACCATAAAGACCTTTAAAACCATAAAAACTCTAAATACCCATAAAACCCCTAAAAATAATAAAAAACCTAAAACCCTTTTACACACCAAAAAATGTTAAAAACACTAAAAAAGCCTTAAAACTCAAAAAAATAAAAGAAAACCCTAGAAACACAAAAATAACCATAAAAGACTAAATCCTATAAAACCTAAAATCTCTAAAAATCATTAAAAACCATAAAAACCCTAAAAATCATAAAAATACCTAAAATACATAAAATACTAAAAAAACCTAAATACCCAAAAAACCCCTAAGAAAATATTAAAAAATATAGAAAACATATACCACTAAAAAACATAAAAAACGTATAATAACCTAAAATCCCTAAAAACATCAAAATCTAAAAAAACTAAAAACAATTAGAATCCTAAAAAATAAAAAAAAGTAGTTAAAAATGTAAAAAATGCTAAAAATATTGAAAAATAATAAGAAAAAATAAAATTTTAAAAACCAAAAAACCCCTAAAAACCTAAAAATTGATTAAAGCACTAAAATATCTGAGAAAGAACCTAAAACCCCAAAAAACATTAAAACCTCTAAAATCTTAAAAACCCTAAAACCCCATAAAAACACCTAAAACCTAATAAGAACTTTAAAAACCATTTACACCTCAAAATATAAAAAAAAACTATAAAAACATTAATACTCATAAAACCCCAAAGAACACCTAAACCCATAAATCCCAAGAAAACCCTAAGAAACCTTAAAAATCGTCAAAATCCCCAAAACACTAAAAACCCATTAAATCCTAAAAAATACATAAAAATCCTTATTAATGGAAATCCTCATAAAAACATAAAAAACCCCAAGAAATCCTTAAATGCATAAAACTCTTTAAAACACAAAGAACATAAAAAAATAAAAACACTAAAAAACCTAAAAACCCTACAAAATCTAAAAACTGTATAAACATTAAAACCCCCTAAAATGCATAAAAGAATTAAAACCCCAATCAAAATTTTAAATAACCATTAAATCCCCTAAAAACTTTAAATTTTTTTAGGAAACCTCTAAAAAACTATAAAAAACCCTGAAAACATAAAAAATCATAAAGACCCAAAAAAACCAAAAAACCCATCAAAATCACTAAAAACCCAAAAAACCATAAAAATTAAAAAAATCCCTAAGAATTACAAAAAACATAGAAACACTAAAATCCTTGAAAATCCATAGGGAAAAAATAAAAACCTAAAAACACTTTTAACCCCTAAAAACCTAACAACACTAAAAACTCTAAAAAATCAAAAAACTAAAAAAAAATCTATAAAAATCCTTAAAATTATAAAAATAAAAAAAAAACATTAAAATTTATCAAAACAAAAAACCCCAAAATAATATTTAAAATGCAATGAAAACCATAAAAAATAAAAATATATAAAACCTCAAAATTACCCCAAAAAAACGCAAAATCATGAAAATATCTAACATAACTCTAAAAACCATAAACCCCTAAAACCCTTGAAAATCGAAAATATTAGAAATCCATAAAAATAAATTAAATCCTTGGAAGGACACTAAATACTCTAAAAATCCATTAAACCCCTAAAAACATTAAAAATATTTTAAAAAACATAAAACACTGAAAACTAAAAAAAAACCCCTAAAACCAAAGAAACCCTAAAACCCTAACAACCCTCAAAATCTCTAAAACCCATTAAGAACATAAAACTTTCTAAAAAAAGACATAACATCCACAAAAATTTAAAAACACAAAAAACTATAAAAACTCTAAGGAACCCAAAAAAATCCAAAAAACACTTTAAACTTGTAAAAAACTCTAAAAACCATATAATTACCTAAAAAACCAAAAATTTCAAAAAACAATTAAACCACCTAAATATGTTAGGAAACTATAAAACCCATAAAACCCATAAAACCCAAAAAACACAAAAAACTCTAAAAACACTTTAATAAGCTAAAATCATAACAAAAACTCTGAAATCCTTAAAATCCCTAAAAACCTTCAATATCCCTAAAATCACTAAAAACCCAAAAACACATAAAAATCCAAAAAAATAATTAAAAATCCTTAAAATTTTAAAAAAACCATAAAAACATTTAGAACCCTCAAAAAACAATAGAAACATAAAAACACATAAAAACCATAAAAACTGAAATATGCTAAAACGATAAAAACCCAAAAAACCCAAAAAAACCATCAAAATCACTAAAAACCCAAAGAATCATAAAAGTCATAAAAATCCCTAAAAATGTAAAAAACATTAAAATTTAAAAAATAACAATTACAAAAAACAAAATAACATTTCAAACCCTAAAAAACCCAAAACACTAAAAACGTTAAAAACCCTAAATGACCGATTTTTTAAAAAAATATTAAAAATATTAATAAAAAAAATAAAAACCCCTAATTTCCCTTAAAACCACTAAAAACACTAAACATCCTTTAAAACCCTTAAAAACTTAAAAAAGTTAAAATACCTTTAAAACCTTATAAACTCAAAAAAGACCCCAAAAACCCAAACAATCATGAAACTCTAAAAAATATATAACCACCTAAAAACCCTCAAAATTCATAAAAACCCAAAATCCCATTTAAATCCTAAAAATCTTTTAAAATATATAAAAAACATAAGAAACCATCAAAAACAGAAATAAATAAAGACCTTATGAAACCATAAAAAACCCTAAACCACATAAAAACCCTAAAACCACTAAAAATCTAAAAGCATTTAAAACCAAAAAAATATAAAATCTATGAAATAATTTAAAACCCCTAATAACTAACCCCCAACCCCCAAATCCTCAAAAGATAATAAAATTACTTTAAACCCACTTAAAATTCAATCTACCACTAAAAACCATAAAATTCCTAAAAACACCTAAAATCCCTAAAAGTGTAAAAAAACCTAAAACCATGAAAAACCCAAAGAAAAACCAAAAACCATTAAGACACATAAAACCCCTATAAACATAAAAAAACACTAAAGTCATAAAATCCCTAAAAACCATAAGCAACACTAAAACCCATAAAAACCCCTAAACCCCTAAAAATAATAAAAGTCCTAAAACCCCATAAAAATCCCTAAAAATGTAAAAAACCATAAAAACCCAAAACATCCCTAAGAAATCCATAAAAACCTAAAAATAATAAAACTAGATGAAGACCTAAAAAATGGATAGACCCTAAAATCCCTAAAAACCCTATTAAAACTAAAAACTCCTAAAACCCATAAAAACTCCAAAAAATAATAAAAACTACCAAAACATTAAAAACTACCAAAACCCATAAATAACATAAACCAATAAAGATTATAGAAACACTATAAACCCCTAAAAACTTTAATAACTCAAAAAATGAAAAATAAAACTCAAAAAACTATAAAAAACCAAAAAACCAAAATACACTAAAAGACACTCAAACCCCTAAAAATCAATAAAGTCCCTAAAAACCTAAAAAATCCAAAAAAATATCTAAATACTTAAAACTCCTAAAATACTAAGAAAAAATAAAAACTTGTAAAAAAATTAAGATCCTAAAAACCAAAAAAAGTTAAAAACAAAAAAATCATAAAAACCATTAAAACCATAAACCCCCTAAAAACCATAAGAGACCCTAAAATCCCATAAAACCCTAAAACCCACTAAAACTCAAAAAAAAATTATACCCTTGAAAATGACAAAAAATATATGAACCAATAAAAACCTTAAAAAAATAAAAATACACAAAAAATATATAATCCCCTAAATTCCTAAAAAACTCTGAAAACCTCCACACCCACAAAAACCAAAAAACCTTAAAAATAACGTAAATATTTAAAATCCAAAAAATCCATAAATCACTAAAAACAATAAAATTACTCATAATTACTAAAAACCATAAAATTATAAAAACTATAAAAATGCCTAATAATCCCTAAAAAATTAAAAATAACAAAAAAAATAAAAAACACTAAAAAATCTAAAAACTCTAAAAAAACCCTAACTACCCAAAAATTCCATAAAAACCAAATAAGCATAAAAATCCTAAAAAATCCCTAAAAATTTAGAAAATCATAAAAAAGACAGAAAAACCCCTAACAAAAACTTAATATCCTAAGAATACATAAAATCTCTAAAAACAGGAAAAAAATAAAAAATTCCCTAAAAACTCTAAAAAGACTAAAAAACCCAAAAATAAATAAAACATCCTAAAATCATTAAAAACCCTTAAACCACATAAAAAAATTAAAAAACACATAAAATTATAAAACCCCTTTAAAAAATTACAAATGTTATGAAACCTTAAATCACATAAAAACCATAAAAATTTCAAAAAGAACCATAGACACCCAAAAAGGCAATGAAAACCCTAAAAACCATGAAAAACCTTCAGAACCCTCAAAATCACTAAAACCTCCAAAAACCATAAAAATAAAAAATTACTTAAAAACATAAGAAAACCCAAATAACCCTGAAAACACTTTGAAACCATTAAAAAAATAAAAACACTTAAAATCACTAAAAATGTAAAAATTGTTAAAACTTAGAATAAGTATATAAACCTAAAACCCAGAAAATCCTAAAAATCATCAAATACCCAAAATACCATAACAATATGAAAAAAAGTGATAAAAATTCATAAAAACATAAAAAAAACTTAAAAAACCCTAAGAAAACCTTTAAAACCATAAACCCATAAAACACCTAAAAACCTATAAAAATAAAAAAACCAGTAAATTTCCCTAAAAACCTCAAACCCCCATAAATACCATAACAATAAATAAACCCCCATAAAAAAACTAAAACCCACTAAAAATAATAAAAACCCTTCAAACCCCTAAAACATTGAAGAAATCAAAAAAGCCATAAAAATCCTAAAACCCACAAATATTCTAAAAAACCAATAATCTAGAAAAACCATGGAACACATAAAACCCTTGAAATCCCTAAAAATCATAAAAAAACATAAAAGCATAAATCATAAAACCCATAAAAACCTTAAAAACTCTAAGAAAACCTTAAAAAACTGAAAAAAAATTAATACACTTAAATAACCTCAAAAGTGCTAAAAACCCAAAGACCCCTCAAAAGCCTTGAAACCCTAAAAAATCTAAAAACCCTAAAAATTCATTAAAAATCATTAAAAGAATATTAAATCGTAAAAAAATAAAAACCCTAATAAAACATTAAAAACCAAAAAACAATTAAAACCACTAAAAACCAAAAAATGTTAAACACCCTAAAAAATATTAAAAAGACCGTAAATATCGTAAAACCCCAAAAAACAAAAAAAAATCACCTAAAAACCATAAAATCCATAAAATCCCTAAACCCCATAAAAACCAAATTAGTAATCTAAAAACACTTTAAACTCATAAAAATATTAAGAAAACTTATAACCCTTAAAACATTAAAAAAACTAAAAAAACCAAAAATCAATAAAACCCCCAAAAAACTAAGATAACCCATAAAAACCCTAAGATACCTAAATACCATAAAAATGAAAAAATATCCATAAATATACCTAATAACATAGAAATTAATAAAAAACATGAAAATTCCTAAGAAACCATTAAAAAATAACAATTAAAACAACTAAAAACAAAAAACAGCAAAAACGCTAAAAACTATGTAAACCCAAAAAACCACAAAAAACCATCAAATACCATTAAAACCCAAAAATCTATAAATTCATTAAAATCCAGTAAAATGGATAAAAACATTAAAAAAAATAAAAACCCTAAAAACCCATAAGGAAACTATAAAAACCTAAACACTTTTAAAACCCCTAAAATAAAGAAAAGGGAAAAACCCTAAAAATCTAAACAATCTAAAAAACATAAAACCCCTAAAACCCTTAATAAAAACTATAACCGAATAAAAACCATATAAAACACTAAAACTCTAAAAACCCTTTAAAACCGTTAAAATGATAAAAAAACTATCAAAAATCATAAAAATCATACAAAATTCAAAAAATTCTTAAAAACCTAATAAACCCTAATAAGCCTATAAAAACCTAAACCCCTAAAAATCCAAATAATCATAAAAAATACCTGAAATCCCTAAATCATAAAAACACTAAAAAACTTGAAAACCCCTAAGAAAAGTTTAAGAACATAAAACACATAAAACCCATAAAAAACCTTAAAAAAATATAATACCCAAAAAACAATAAAATAGCCAATACTATAAAAACCATAAAAATCCAAAAAAAACCCTAAAAATCTTAAAATAATTGAAGCACCTAAAATTCTAAAAATCTCTAATTCAACATTAAGAATATAAAAGCATATAAAACCACTAGAATCATATAAAACATTAGAAACCCTAAAAAACTACTAAGTCTATAAAAATCCAAAAAATATCTAAAAACCATAAATAACTCTAAAAAATTTAAAAAACGAAAAGACAAAAAAACCCAAAAAACCAAAAAAACCCATAATAACATTAAAAAACCGTTAAACCCATAATTTTTTAAAAACAATCTAAGAAACCATAAACCCATAAAAACATAAAAAACCATTAAACCACAAAAAAACATAAAAAACTTAAAAAACTAAAAATCTCAAAACCATTGAAACCCCAAAAAACCATAAAAGTTATAAAAATTACCTAAATATACTTAAAAATGAAAAAACCCTAAAAACTGGAAAAACCCCATTGAATTTTTTTAACAAATTAAAAATATTTAATCCCCAAAAAAAACCTAAAAAACACTAAAAACCCAAAACCCCTAAACACCATACACCCCCTAATAACCTTACAAATCACTAAAAACCCTGAAACCCTCTAAAACTCTAAAAACCCTTTAAAACCTTATAAATAATAAATAACTCTAAAAATAACTTATGTCCTGAAAAACTCAATTAACCATAAAACCAAAAGAAAAGAAAAAACCCAAAAAAACCCCTATAATCCCTGAAAAAACAAAAAAACAAAAAAATTCAAAAAAATCCCAAAAAAATCTCTTAAAACGTTAGAAAGCCTAAAAACCTTAAAAATGGTACAAACACTAAAACACCCAAAAAACAATAAAAACCCCAAAAATACTCAAAATACCTAAACACCCCAAAAAACTATAAATATCCTAAAAAGATATTAAAATACCTAATAACTTGAAACCATCTAAATCAATTTAAGAACCTTAGAAAACCTTAAAAACCTAAAAACTCAATAAAACTCCTAAAATCCTATAATTGATAAAAACCCCTAAAAACACTAAATGAACCTAAAACACTAAAATCCCCTAAAAACCTTAAAACCCCAAAAAACCATTAAAAACCCTTAAAACCCATAAAAACCCACTAAAAACTCAACAAAACATTAAAAATCCTAAAACCCATAAAATCCTTAAGAACCCTAAAACCCATAAAAATCCTAAAAAATACATAATATACATAAAAATGTTAAAAACCCTGAAAAATGGAAAACCCATTAGAAAAACCTAAAAAAATTAACACATAAACCTCCAAAAACCTAAAAAATTCTAAAATCCCTAAAAACTATAAAAACCCTAAAAACCTCAAAATCCCTAAAATCTTTAAAAACCTATAAAATACTTAAAATCCAAAAAAATCCCTAAAAATATAAAAATATAAAAACTATACAAAAAACCCCTAATAAAACCTTAAATAACTAAAACACTTCACTCCTATAAATACCTAAAAACCAGGAAAACCACAAAACGCATAACCCCCCCAAAAAAACCCCCCCTAAAATTCCCTAAAAACCGTTAAAACATAAAACTCTTTGAAAATCCTTAGAAATTCATAAAAGACATAAGAAACCCTGTAAACCCCTAGGAAAACCTAAAAAAATATAGTTAAACCCCTAAAATATCTAAAAAAATAAAAACCATAAAACACTTAAAAGTCCCTATAAACCCTAAAAATATTAAAACCAGATAAATACCTTAAACCTTAAAAAACATTAAAACCCAATAGAAAACTAAAAAACCACTAAAAACACTTAAACCACTATAAAATACTAAAATTTTTAAAAACTCTAAAAACCATACACCCCTAAAAAATAAAAAACCTAAAAAACCAAAAAACTGTAAAAACCCTAAAACCTTAAAAAAGACAAAAACCCCAAAATCCTTGAAAACTCTAAAAACACATAAAATCCTAAAAAAAACCTAAAATATAAAAAATATTAAAAATCTATATAAACCCAAAAATATTTATGAAAACCTTAAAAACATAGAACACATAAAACCACTAAAACCATAAAAAACGAAAAGAAACCTTAAAACCCCAAAAAACCTAAAAAACCCTAAACCACTCAAAATCCATAAGTAAACTAAAAACCCATAAAAACCTAAAAAACATGAACAAACCAAAGAAAAAATAAAAAATAATAAACCACATAAGTCCCCTAAAAACATAAAAAATGCTAAAAACCCTAAAAGACCCTAAAACCCCTAAAAACAGTAAAAACCTCTAAAAGACCAAATAACCAAAAAACCCCTAAATAACATCCCTAAAAACAATTTAAACCCATATAAATATAAAAAAAACTCTAAAAACCTTAAAAATCATAAAAACTAAACATTACTAAAAAACCAAAAAACCATACAAACCCTAAAAGCTCCCAAAATAAAAAAACTAAAAATTTATAAAAATACAAAAAATCCTTAAAAATCCCTAAAACCATAATAACCCCAAAAAATAGTGAAAAGGTACAATTGCACTATGATATTTTGGGTATGGGTCGAGTACATTTCTTTATGAGCCTCTATACATCCCTAACATCTACCCCAAAATTACCATGATTTTAGAGAATTCACTATACTACCTTAAATTCCTTAAGTGTACATACTCCTCTTGTTACTTCCCCATGTTATGAGTTGAGATTTCACTCCCATATTCCTTGAGTAAATTTAGTCAAACTATCCTCCAACAAGTCTTAGAACACCATCACCAAAATAAAATTCTAGGTTGAACTCGAAAGGGAAACCCATGAATAAGTCCCACACCTACCATTTTTATAAATATTCCTCATAGTCTTCCTGTCAACATGACGTTAAACTGTATGGGACTCATCCCCACAACCTAATGTTAAAATGTGCTGCCATGTTCCCTACAACATGACTTTAAATTGTGATTCCATAGTCTTAACGGCATGACTTTAAACTAAATTTTACCCTATAGAAAAAAACATAGGATTACTCCTATAACAAACATGATATGCCTTATACATTGATAATTAGAAGTTTCATACAATGATCATGAGATGAATAAAAAACCAAATCACCATGAGTGGAGATACTCATCATAGCTCCAGTTGTAGAGAATCCCTCCTTGAGTAATCCCTTGGCTTTTCGTGTGAGATGAGACAATATTTGTCCTCTTTACCATCCAGTTTTGTATCTGAATAGATCACCAAATGAAACTATCTTAGTTTCCAAAATAAAAAAAAGGCAAGAACACTGAAACACTTATCCCTATCCATTTATAATTTTTTATCCGTTTATTAGTGGACAAAAGTGGATCATATGAGCTTCAAATCCACCGTTTCTTCCTGTTTCTCACACTGCACATGACTCACAAGGGAATTGATGTTAGTGGCGGTCATGAAATCATCACTATACAAAACCTCAAATGGGCCACCAATTAGGTATATTCCCCAAGCATATACATTCCAGTGGACCTCCTACTAAGAGTAATCCCCAACCCATTTCAAACTACATGATCTTTGATTCCTAAATAATTGGGATAGGTAGGAAGCATCCATAAGGTCCAAATAGAACACCCATATTAACCCTATTATTTTCTAGGCCACATTTCTTATTAGGTCATATCTAACCCAGAGAGGGAAATTCCTTCTCATTCCCTATCATCACCATCCTTATTGGGTTATATCCTATATAAGGCCAGGCCCCCACCTGGGAGACCACATCTCTCCCCGGTCCCCCGTGCCTTCTCGGTGTAAGTACCACACCATACTTCTAATAGGAACCTTTTTCCTGGATGTCCTTGCCACATGACATGAAATTTCTTGGTTTGGTCCATCTCACACAACAATAAATGGTTATTTATCCTGTTAAGTGGTATCGAACTACATGGATTTTGATTCATCTCACAAGGATACATAGGTTGATCATCTTATGGGTTCTATGTCTACAAAAAAACAACTTCAGACTCCCTGGATGACAATAAACTCCAGAGTGACCAACCATAGGGATTAAAACTAGCATTGTCTAAAGGAATGACCAAAGATTATATGTTCCCTGTATGAAGAGGGTTCTATTGATGGAGAACCTAGGATACATATAGATCCCTCCATTTATGGGGAAACTAGAATACCTACAGATGATTCCATACCCATTCATGTTCATAATTGATCGTTAATTCAAGGCGATCCATATCATACATATTTGATAATGAATAAAGTATTAAAGAATATATATTAAATTCATAAGTGGGTACCAGATAAGTAATAGTTCCCCCCAAAATTGTGTGATGGGCCCGACCCCACCCTATTAACCAATGTGAGTTCTTATGTGTCAATGGCCATGTCCTCCAATGAACACCTCTTAATGGGAAGTAGTTCCATGAGTTATCAGGGATATTGATCTATTGGGTGTTTCTGGCTCCACTGACAAATCCCAAGGGAGATTGTTCACAAATGGTGCACTCGACGTGAGTGATTGTAAGAAATTCAATAACTGTAATCAATCATTGCCCACTAAAATGAATTTCATTGAAAAGAAACTTGAAACACTAGAACCCCTAAAAATTAAAAAATACCCTAAAACATTAAGAACCCTCAAAATACCTAAAAACACTAAAAACAATAAAAATCTTTAAAATCCTTAAAAATCATGAAAAACATAAAAACCCCTAAAAACCCTGAAAACCCCTAAGAAAATCTAAAAAACCAAAAAAAACATAAAACCCCTAAAAATCCTATAAAATTATAAAAAACCTGAAAGACCATAAAAGTCTTGAAAACCCATAAAAATAAAAAAAATCATAAAACCCCCCAAAAAATTAAAAAACCTAAAAACACATAAAAACCCTAAAAACCAACTAAAAACTCAAAAAACTTTTTCAACGCTAAAAAAATTAAAAAACACATAAAAACATAAAAAACCTAAGAAACACAAAAAACACTAAAACCCCAAAAATACCTTAAAACCTCTAAAACCCTTCAAAACCCATAAAAACCTAAAAATTCATAAAACCCCTTAAAACCATAAAATATTAAAATAACTTAAAAACTATAAAAACGTAAAAAATACTTAAAATCATAAAAACCATAATTAAACCTTAAAAACATAAAAACAAAAAACCCCTAAAAACATAAAAAATAATGAAATCCTAAAAAACCAAAGAAACAAAAAATACCCAAAAAACCCTCAAAATTCATAAAAACCCGGAAAACCCATAAAAATCCCAAAAATCCCAAAATTCATTAGAAGCGTAAAAAACCCTAAAAAAATGTTAAAATACTAAAATCCCTTAAGAAAACATTAAAAAATAAAAACACTTAAAACTTCTATAACACCCAAAAGATGCAATAAAGCCTTAAAACCCCTTGAAAATATATTGCCCCTAAAAACCATAAAATCACTAAATACCCATAGAAACCATAAAAACAAAAAAACACTTTAAGACACTAAAATTATTAAAAAAACACTAATGAACATTAAAACCCCTATACAACTCAAAAAAACTAAAACCCATAAAAAACATAAAAACCCTAAAACCATAAAAACACTCAAAATCCCTACAAAACGTAAAACCTAAAAAAATCCTAAAAAAATTAAAAAAATTCCATGAAAAGGTCAAAAAACCAAACAACACTAAAAAAATAAGAAAAAAATACAAACCTAAACCCAATTAAAATCCCTAAAAACCCTAAAAAATGAAAAAAACATAAAAACTATAAAAACCCTAAAACACTCAAAATCAATAAAAACCCAAAATCCATAAAAATACAAAAAAGCCATAAAATCCCCAAAAATGTAAAAAATAATAAAAACCCTAAAAACCCTATGAAAATATTAATAACTAAAAAAACCCTTAAAAAACTAAAAATAATAAAAAAACACAAAAAACCCAAAAACCCTATAAAGAACCTAAAATCCCTAAAAACCGTAAAGAAACCCTAAAAACAAAAAAAACTAAAAAATCCCTCTAAACCATAAAAATACTTAATAACTCTAAAAATATTAAACCCTGAAAAATGATAACAAACTATAAAAAACCATAAAATTCCTAAAAAACAAAAAATAACCCAAATTATTCAAAAAACCATAAAAACCATAAAAACCCAAAAATCCCAATGAAACTATAAAAACCCTCAAAATCAGTAAAATTACAAAAAAAATTGAAAAATTAAAAAAAACCTAAAAATGTAAAAACCAATAAATCCCCTAAAAACCCTAAAAACCCTAAAAAACATAAGAAAAATAATTAATATCTTGAGAAATACCAAAAAACAAATAAAACCCTAGAAAAGACTAAAAAACCATACAACCCTAAAAATCATAAAAATACATAGAAACCCAAAAAAACACTAAGATGCATAAAAACCCAAAAAAATCACTAAACCCGCTAAAACCCTTTAAACACATAAAAATATTTAAAAAACTAAAAACACCTTTAAAAACAAAAAATACTCACAAAATACCATAAAACAAAAAAAACCATAAAATCCCAAAAAAAACCTCAAAATCCCAAAAACCCCTAAATACATAAAACTCCTTTAAAATCCCTAAAAAACCATGAAAACCTAAAAATCCCTAAAAAAGTAATCGACCATAAAACCCTATAAAACCATAAGAATAACAAAAAATATTAAATCACATAACACCCTTAGAAAAACTAAAAAATGTTAAAAACCCTAAATATCCTAAAAACTATAAAAACCCCTAAAACCCCTAAATTTATCAAAATACCTAAAAACCAAATATAATAATGAAAATAATTTAAAATTCTAAAAAATTCCAAAATATCGAAAAAAAACAAAAGAATAAAAAAAACATTAAAAACCCTAAAACCCCTAAAAATTGCAAAAACACATAAAATTCCTAAAAGGTCATAAAATTCATGAATGATGTAAAAAACCATGGAAACCCTAAAAAACATAAGAAAACATAAGAAAATAAAAACAATTAACTCCCAAAAAATCTAAAAACACTAAAACCCCTAAAAACCATAAAATTCCTCAAATTCCTTAAAAACCCTAAAAATCCAAAAAACCAAAAAAATAATATGAAAAACTATAAAAATATATAAAAACAAACAAAACTATAAAATTATTTAAAAACCTAAAACCCCTGAAAAAATATTAAAAAACCTCAAAAACCTGAAACACATAAAATCCAAGGAAAACCTAAAAATCTAAAGACCCTAAAATCCTAAAAACACTAAAAACCATTAAAACCCATTAAAAGATTAAAAACCCTAAAAAACTATAGAATTCCTCAAAATATGAAAAAATATAAAACCATTTAAACATATAAAATTTTCAAAACCACAAAAACTGTAAAAACTCCAAAATCCCTAACCCCCCCCCAAATATAAAAACCCGAAAAATCCCTAAAGCCTCTAAAACCCATTAAAATCACTAAAACCGTAAAAAAATCATAAATATCCCTAAAAATCCATAAAAATATTAACAACAATAAAAATCCTAAAAAATCCTAAGAAATACATAAAATCCAAAAATACCTAAAAAACCTCAAAAACCTAAAAACCCTAAAACCTCAAAAAAACGATTAAAAATACTAAAAAACCATTAAAATCCAAAAACAATCCCTAAAAATCTATGAAATATATAAATCCAAAAAGACCTCCAAAAACCATAAGAAAACATTAAAAACCCAATAACAAAAAAACTCCATAAAAACATAAAAATGATAAAAACCATAAAAAACCCTAAAAACCATTAATATCAAAAAACACCCTAAAAACTACTAAAAATCATAAAGAACTTTAAACCCCTGATTTTTTTTAAAAACTATAAAAACCATAAAACATTAAAAAGTTCATAAAACCATAAAAACCAAACCAAAACTTAAAAACCCTAAAACCATAAAAAACATAAAAATCCAGAAAACCCTAAAAAACAGAAAAATCGTAAAAATCCCTAAAAATATCTAAAAAATAAAAAACCCTAAAAACCGTGGAAAACAATAATAAAACCATAAGAACAATAAAAACAACTAAAATACCTAAAAAACTAAAAACAAAAAAAACTTTAAATAACCCAAAACCCTAAAAACCTATAAAAACCTAAAATCCCTAAAATCCCTAAAAATCACAGGAATCCTAAAAAAACCCCTAGAAATCTATAATAATAATAATAACCAAATAAAATTTAAAAACCCTATGAAAACCATAAAAAACAATTAACACTTAAAAAGCATAAAAACCGAAATAGGTGCTAAAAACAATAAAAAACTAAAATGAACCTAAGACCCCTAAAAATAACAAATATCTCAAAAAACCATAAAGCACTAAAAACCCATGAAACCTCTAAAACACTAAAAAATAAAAAAAACCCTTTAAACCAAAATAATCTGTATAAACCATAACAAATCATTAAACCTTAAAAGAAATAATAAATACCCCTAAAACCCAAAAAAATATAAAGCCCTAAAACCCCCAAAAACCATTTAAAACCGTCAAAATCATTTAAAACAATAAAAACTAATAAAGATCCTTAAATATCCCTAAAATCCCTAAAAACATAAAATAACATAATCCCTAGAAAACCCATAGAAACCTTAAAAACTTAAAAAACTTAAAACCCCAAAAAACCTAAAAATGAAAAAAAGCCTAAAATACCCTAAAAGTTCCTAGAAACCCAAAAACCCCAAAAAACCATAAAAACACCTAAAAACAAAAAACCCTAATAAACCATAGAAACCCTAAAACCACTAAAAATTATAAAACCCTTTAAACCCATAAAATGTTAAAAACTATAAAAAAACATAAGAACCCTAGAAAATAAAAAATCCTATATACCCAAAAAACCAAAAAAAAAATAAGAAACCCTATTGACCCAATAAATCCCTCTAAATCACTAAAAATCTAAAAACACATAAAAATATAACAAAACTATATAAATTCCTAAAATCATAGAAAAACTAAAATCCTAAAATCCCATAATAATACATTAAAAACCTAAAAATATAAAATCATTAAAAACTGAAAAATACAAAAAAACCCTAAAAAACCTAACAAAACATAAAAATACTAAAAAACCGATCACCCCTAAAACCTTAAAAACACTAAAACCTAGAAAATCCCAAAAAACACAAAAAAAAAATAAAAAGACCCTTAAAAACCATAAAAATGTTAAACATTTCTAAAAAACCATAAACCTATACAAACCTCAAAACCCTAAAACCCAAAAAAATTAAAAAAACAAAAAAATCATAAGACCGCCTAAAAACTTTCAATTTCCAAAAATCCTAACAAGTCTAAAAATCCCTAAAACATACTAAAACCTAAAAAACTATAAAATCCCTTAAAACCCTAATGAAAACATAAAAACCATAAAATACATTAAAACCCTAAAAACCAGAAAAATGATAAAAACACTAAAAATACTAAAAACACAAAAAAAAGAAGTAAAAACCCTCAAAATCCATAAAATCCCTAAAAATGACAAAATCCTAAAAATCCCTAATAATTCCATAAAATGTAAAAAATCACAAAACAAAAAAAAACCCTAAGAAAACTATAAAAAACTAAAAACACATAAAACCCAAAAAAAACAAAAAACCAATCATAAAAACATAAAAAATAGAAAAACTTTAAAACCAAAAGAAAACCTGAATGTCTAAAAAAAACTTAAAATCCCTAAAAACTAAAAATTTAAAAAACACTAAAGCACTCTAAAACCCATAAAAACCACTAAAAAACATTTAAACACTATAAACCCATAAAAACCAAAAAAATCACTAAAAACTATAAAAACCCATTAATCCCTTAAAAAAATTAAAACTCAACAAAACCTTAAAAATTGCAAAAAAATGAAAAACCCTAAAAACCAAAAATAAATCCTAAAAACCCCCAAAATCGATAAGAACCCACAAAACCAATTAAAATACTAAAAAATCACAAAGAATACATAAAAATGTAAAATAACTAAAACCATAAAAAACATGAAAACACATAAAACCCCTAAAATACCAAAAAATACTAAAAACCTCAAAACCTCAAAACCTCAAAACACTCAAAAACCCTAAAAACAAAAAAATACAATAAAAATCCTAAAAAATCCACGAAAAAACCTAAAATTGAAAAAACCCTAAAACCCCTTAAAACCACAAGAAAACCTAAAAAACATGAAAACACTTAAAAACCCAAAAAAAACCTAGAAAGCACTAAATACCCTAAAAGCCCTAGAAATAGTAAAACTCCCCAAAACCATAAAATTCTCTACAAACCTTAAAAACCACTAAAAACCAATTAAAAACATAAATCACTAAAACTATTATAATCATCTAAACCCTTAAAAATATTAAAAACTCTAAAAACAATAAAAAACCCTAAAAAACTCCCAAAAACACTAAAATCACAAAAAACCATAAACCCTAAAAAAATCCTAAAATCCTCAAAATCCTAAAAAAACACTAAATAATGACAAAATACTAAAAAATATATCAAAATCGATAAAAATGTAAAACCCTTAAAACACTACCCACTAAAAAACCTTTAAAAAATAAAAAAAACATTCAAACCCCTAAAAAACCATAAAATTCTATAAAACAAAAAACCATTAAAACCACTTAAAACCATAAAACCACAAACCCCCTAAAAACATTAAAAACCCTAAAACCCCATAAAAACCATAAAAAACACTAAAACTCTAAAAACCCTTAAAACCATATAAAGAAAATTAAAAAACGATATGAAACCATAAAAACCCTAAAAACGTAACAAAAAACCTGAAAAACTAAAAAATAAAATTAAAATATTATAAAGCCTAAAAAACCATAAACCCCCTCAAAACACCTAAAAACTATAAAAACCCATTAATATCAATCCAAATATCTAAAAATACTTAAATATATAAAAACCCTAAAAACCCTAAAAACCTTTAGAAACACTTAAAACCCAATAAAAACATAACCCCCCCCCAAACATTAGAAAACTAAAACCCTAAAACCCTAAAAATACTAATAAAAACAAAATCCCTAAAAACCATAAAAATCCAAAAAAAATCCAAACTATCCCTAAAAATGTAAAAAACAAAAAAATATTGAATATCTATAAGAAAACCGTTAAAACCTAAGAACACATAAAATCAATTAAAAATCTAAAAAATATTAAAACCCTAAAAACCCATAAAAACACTAGAAACCAGAAAACTCCATTAACCTTAAAACCCCAAAAATTCCATAAAACCCCTAAACCCACTAAAAACTCTAAAAACCCTTTACACACTGAAAAATGATTAAAAAACTTAAAATCCTTAAGAAAATTTAAAAACAAAAATAATCTAAAAATCTAAAACCCCTAAAACAATAAAAAAACCTAGAACACAAAAAATATAATAAAAAACCTACAGAATGCTTAAAAGATCCAAAAAATGTTATGACGCATAAAATCCTTGAAAACCCCTAAGAAAACCATAAAATCATAAAACCAAATAAAATCTCTAAAAACCTACAAAACACTAAAAACCTATGAAAACATAAAATGCCTAAAAAACCACTAAAACCCTTAAAAATATGTAAGAACCCTATAAAAACAAAAAAATCCAAAAAAAAATCCTCAAAAATGTAAAAAATCCAAAAAAACATAAAAATAATAAGAAAACATTAAAAACATTAAAACAATTATTCCCTATAAAAAACCAAAAAACTCATAATTACCCCAAAAATGAAAAAAACTAAAAACCCTAAAAACCACAAAATATCCAAAAACAATAAAAACCTCTAAAACCATAAAAAAAATACAAAATCCATTTAAACCCATAAAAATGTTAACAAAGTCTAAAAAAATTAAAACCCTAAAAACAAAAAAAAACCTCTAAAATCCCAAAAAACAATGAAAATCATAAAAACCATAGAAAAATCTCAATAACCCTCAAAACCCCTAAAAAACATAAAAAAACATAAAATATAAAAATCCCTAAAAACATAAAACCCCCAAAAAGCCTTGAAAACCTGTATGAAAACCCTAAAAACCAAAAAAAATAAAAACACTAAGGAATATAAAAAAACAAAAAAACCCCTAAAAAAATAAAAAAATAAAGGACCTTAAAACCCCTCAAAATGCCAAAAAACCAAAAAAACATAAAGATTCAAAAAATCCATTAAAGTAACTAAAAATGTAAAAGACCCCCAAAACCATAAAAATCGTAAGCAAACATTAAAAACCTATAAATAACATTAAACCCCTAAAACAAAAAAACAAAAAATTTTAAAATCTATAAAAACCATAAAAACCATAAAATCCCTAAATCAATTTAAAACCCATAAATCCCTAACCCCCCCCCCCCCAAACACTAAAAATTTGTGAATTCCTTTTAAACCATTAAAACCATAAAAAAACTAAAAACCCCTAAAATACCAAAATACAAAAAAACCCTTAAAAACTCAAAAAACCTGAAATTCTATAAAACCTTAAAAGACTATAAAAGTCCCAAAAAGTCCCTAAAACCCAAAAAATAAAAACCCTAAAAACCATGAAAAAATCAATGACAAACATAAAAACCAAATATCAATTAAAATCCCTAAAAATGTTAAATCCATAAAAGCATTAAAACCCTAAAGGGCCTCAAAATCCATAAAACCCCAAAACCCCATAAAACCCCTAAAAACCCAAGAAATCCCCCAAAAGTAAAAGAACAAAAAAAACTGAAAACTATAAAAAAATCCGAAAAAAATAAAAAACAATAAGAACCCCTAAAAAACATAAGAAATTCCAAAAATAGTAAAAAAACCCTAAAAACTCCTAAAATCCCTAAAAACCACAAAACCCCTAAAAACCATGAAAACCACTAAAACCCCATAGAAATCACTTAAATTATTAAAAATAATCCAAAACCCTAAAATAATTAACAACTCTTAAAAACCTTAAAACCCCACAAAAAACTAAAAAATCAATAAAACCTCAAAAAAACAAAAAACAACAAAACCACTATAATCCCTCAAAATTTATAAAGACAAAAAAACCAATTAAAATCTGATAAAAATAAAAAAAATCCTAAAAACATTAAAAATCCCTAAAAGCACTGAAAACCTATAAGAAAACCAAAAAAACCTAAAAACCATAAACCCCCTAAAAATGATAAAAAGTCAACAAAACCCAAAAACCTTAAAAAACCCTAAAACCCCAAAAATATGTTACAACCCTAAAACCCATTAAAATTATAGAAATATCTAAAAGTCCCAAAATATTTAAAGGCCCATAAAAACCCTAAAAACCCTATAAAAACCCTAAAAACATAAAAACACTTAAAATCCCTAAAAACCTAAAAATGTTAAAAACCCTAAAAACCATAAGCCCCCCTAAAACCATAGAAACCCTAAAACCCCATTAATAATAAAAAAAACATTAAAAATATATAAACCCTTTAAAACCCTAAAAAGATAAAAATCTATAAAAAAAATAAAAACACTAAAAACTAAACCCCGCCTAAAAACCCTAAAACTAAAAAAAATCCAAAAAAACACATAAAAATCCTACAAATACCTAAAAGTTTCTAAAAACTTAAAAACCCCTAAAAATCATAAGAAAAAACTAAAAACTAACAATTTTTAAAATCATTACAGAACCATAAAAAGCTAAAAACCCTAAAAATTCATAAAACCTGAAAAACCCCCAAAATCAATAAAACCATTAAAACCGTAAAAATCCTAAAAAATGTGGAAAATTCCTCAAAAAATTTAAAACCCTAAAATCATGAGAAAACCTATGAAAATAATAAAAAAATAAAAACACTTTAAAAATGTATGAACCCTAAAACCCCTAAAAAAGTATAAATCCCTAAAATCATGAAAAACCTATGATTAATAAAAACCTCAAACCCCTAAAAACATTAGAAAACTCTATAACCCATAAAAACACTGAAACCCCAATAAAAAAACTATAAATCATTTGAAACCCTTAAAATGTTAAAAAAATTAAAATCCTTTAAACCCCTAAAAATTTGAAAAACCCCAAAAAACAAAAAAACCATAAAATCCTTAAAATAATTTCTAAAAATCACTAAAAATTTAAAAAAACCTAAAACCTAGAAAAACCCCCACGAAGACCTTAAAAACCATAAAATACTTATAACCCCTAAAAACCAACAAATTAGAACAACCCTAAAAAATCCCGAATACTAAAAACTGCTAAAATCCATCAAAATTAGTAAAGACAATAAATGTCCAAATAATTCCAAAAAAAATATACAAACATAAAATAAACTAAAAATGAAAAAAAAACCTTTTAAAACTATAAAACCTAATAGAAAATACCCCAAACCCCAAAAAATGATAAAAACCCTAAAAGACCCTAAAAATCCCTAACCCCCCAAAGAATAGTAACCATAAAAACAATAAGAAACCATAAAGACCCACATAAGCCCTAAGAACCCTAAAATAATAAAAATCCTAATAAATCACTAAAATCTCTAAAAATGTTAAAAACCCTAAAACCTTTAATACCTCTAAGAAAACCATAAAAATCTAAAAAAAATATTAGAATCCCTAAAACCTTAAACATTATAAAAACCCTAAAAACCCTAAAAACCCAATATCCATAAAAATGTATAAAAATTATAAAAATGCTAAAAAAACCATAAGACCCAAAAAACATAGTGAAAACTATAAAAATAATTTAAACCCTCAAGAATGTTAAAAAATATTTAAATCCATAAAACCCATAAAAGCTAAAAAGACCAAAAAAACCAAAAAGCCTAAGAAAACCCTAAAACCCCTCAAACCTATCAAATTCTGTGAAAACCCTAATAAATGATAAATATCCATAAAATCGTTAAAAAGATAAAAACCCTAAGAAAAAAATAAAAATCTAAAAACACTAAAAACCCCTTAAAACAAAAAAAACTATTAAAACTCTAAAATCCATGAAAACCCAAAAAATACCTTAAAATCTACCAATTCTATAAAAATAATAAAAACCCATAAAAATAAAAAAATACATAAAATCATAAAAAATATAAAAAACCCTGAAAACCCTGAAAACCCCTAAAAAATGTCAAAAATTAAAAAAACATAAAACCCATAAAAAACACTAAAAATCGAAGAAAGACCTAAAATTCCTGAAACCCCAAAAAACCATAAAATCCCAAAAAATCCTTAAAACCCTAAAACCACTAAAACCACTAATAAATATAAAAACCCTTTAAACCCCTACAAATAATAAAAATACTAAAAACCCTTAAAAACCCTAAAAATTAAAATAAAACCATAAAACCCCCAAAACCAAAAAATACTAAAATACCGAAAATTGCTCTAAAACCCCTCAAAATAACTAAAACACTAAAATCCCGTAAAATTCCTAAAATTGATCTAGAAATCCCAAATATGTAAAAATACCTAAAACCCTAAATAACCCTAAGAAAAACATAAAACCATAAAAATAAGTAAAATCCCTAAAAACATAAAAAAAACTAAAAGTCTGAATTCTCAAATGAAATCTAAATTCCATAAATATCAAAAAAATCTCTAAAAAACCATCATAAATCCAATAAAAATCCCAAAAAGCCACTGAAAAATCTAAAATCCCATTAAACCCAAAAATATTTCAAAAGCTATATAAAAACCATAAAACACTATAAAAATTTAAGAATCCAAAACCAGAAAAAACTATAAAAATAATAAAAATAATAAATAAGCCTAAATGCCCCCAAAATCCCGAAACACCTAAAAAGTCCTGGAGGGATTTCCTTTCCCTAAAAACCCTAAAAATCATAAAAATCCTAAAAAGCCATAAAAATCCCTAAAAACAAAATAAACCCTTAAAAATTGAAATACCTTAATAATTGTTTAAAAAACTAAAAAACCTAAAACCCTTAAAAACCTAAAAAATTTAAAAACCCTAAAACCCTAAAAACACTACAACCCCTTAAAACCCATAAATAACCAAAAAACCATAAAGAAGCACTAAAAAATCTAAAAAACCATTAAAAATATAAAAATGTTAGAAAACTATAAAAATCGTTAGAATCCCAAAATAACTCAAAAGAAACATAATAACCTGAAAAAAAAATCAAAAAACCCCAAAAACCTCAAAAAACAAAAAACCCATCAAAATCCCAATATATCCATAAAAACCCAGAAAAACCAAAAAATGACTTAAAAACCCTAAAAATGTAAAAAACCCATAGAACTATGTAAAAAACCTTAAAAACATAAAAATAAAAAAAACACTAAAATACATTAAAAAGGTTTAAAACCAAAAAAACCAAAAAAAACAAAAAAACCCCTTAAAATGCTTAAATTCCATAAAACCCTAAAAATACATAAAAATTATAAAGGCAAACTAAAAAAACACATAATTTTTTTTAAAAATATAGATAACCTAAAAATTTATAGAAAACCTTCAAAAACCTAAACACTCTTTAGACCTCTAAAAACCTATAAAACATAAAACAAAAAAAAACAAAAAAAACCACAAAATAAAAAAAACCAACAAAACCATAAAAAATATAAAATATATATATGTATACCAAAAAAAATTAAAATAACATAAATACCCTAAACCCAATAAAAACACTATAAAAACTATAAATATATTAGACCCCAAAACCCCAAAAAAATCTAAAAACCCAAATGACCAAAAAAATGTAAAAAAAACCATAAACACCTAAAAACATAAACCCCCCCTAAAAACCCATAAAAATACTAAAAACCACTAAAAATATAAAAATAAATAAACCCTTAAAAATGAAAAAAAAATATAAAAACCAAAAAAAGCTAAAAACTAAAAAAAACCCTACAAGAAGATAATTCCCGAAAAAATCAAAAATAATAAAAATCACCAAAAGACGTCAAAATCCCTAAAACCCCTATAAACATAAAATTATAAAAAATCAAAAAACCCCTAAAATATAAAGACCCTAAAAACCCTGAAAATCCCCTAGAAAACCATAAAAACCTAAAATACTTAAATACCCTAAAACTTGAAAAATGCCAAAACCCAAAAATATCCTGAAAATTCTTAAAACCCCAAAATTCCCTAAAATCCTATGACTTCCTAAAAATCCTTAGGAGCCGTAAAAATCCAGAAAATATTTGAAAAACCCAAATAACCCAAATAACCCCTAAGAAAACCATAAAATATAAAAACCCATAAAACATCTAAAAACCTGAAAAAGGTAAAACCTCAAAAACTCCCTCAAAAAATACCTAAAATCCCTAAAAACGTTCATAAGACTATAAAAACCATAGAATCCTCAAAACCCTAAAAATCAAAAAAATATAAATACCAATCAACTTCTGAAATTTCCAAAAAAATCCATATAATAATAAAAAACCCTAAAGTCCTCGAATACCAAAAAGAAAACCCAAAAATCCTAAAAACACTTAAAACCATTTAAAACATAAAAATCCAAAACCCTAAAAACTTCTAAAACCATAAAAAAAGTAAACAACCATAAAACCCCTAAAAACATTTAAAACCATAAAAACCGATAAAAACCCTAAAAATCCTCTAAAAAATAGAAAACCATTTAAACCCCTAAAACATTAAATAAAATCTAGAAACCCCCAAAACCCTAAAAACTCCAAAACCACAAAAATCCCAAAAACCTTGAAGAACCCCAAAAACCATAAAACCCTAAAAACCCTCAAAATCCTTAAAATCCTAAAAACATAAAATACTACCGAAATCCCCAAAATTCCTAAAAACATAAAAACCATTATAACCCCTAAAACCCTGTAGGATAAATTTAAAAACCTAAAAACCGTAAAAACACTAAAACCCCCTAGTAAAACATTCGAAACATAACAATAATTAGAACCCCCAAAAACCTAAAAACACTAAAAAACCTAAAAGGCCTTAAAACACTAAAACACCTAAACCCCACTAAAACCCATAAAAACATATAAAAACATTAAAAAAATTAAAAACACATAAAAACCAAAAATATTAGAAACAATATAAAACCTATTAAACCCCTAAAAATGTTATAAAACCTTAAAACCATAAAAGACACAAAAAAACTATGAAAAAACCTAACAACCAAAGGAAACCATAAAACAGCTAAAACCTTAAAAACCATAAAAACCATCAATGTCTCCTAAAACCATAGAAAATCATAATAATCCTTAAGAATCACAAAAAATCCATAAAAATGTAAGAAAATGTAAAATAATTAAATATCATATGAAAACCTTAAAACCCATAAAAATATAAGAACACTTAAAAATCCTAAAAACCTAAAAACACGAAAAACCATTAAAAACCTAAAAACTTAAAAACCCTAAAAATACATAAAACCCTAAAAATTCTATAAATCATTAAAATTCCCTGAAAAATTCCTACAAACATAAATATCCCTAAAAATACTGAAGAACATTATGAAATACATAAAAACCTTAAACCACCTAAAATCTCTAAAACACATAAAATGATAAAAATTCTGAAAATCATAAAAACAGTAAAACCCCTCAAAAACCAAAAAGAACCTAAAAATATATAAAAATATTAAAAACCCCTAAAAATACCAAAATAAGAAAAACTTATAAAAAAACTAATAAATTCACAAAAAAAAATAAATACACTTTAGACGCCTAAAAACTAAAAAACACTAAAAACCCTAAAAGACCCTAAAAACTATAAAACCACTAAAAACTATAAAAACACGTTAAACCCCTGAAAATATTAAAATAAATAAAAACCCTAAGCCATTAAAACTCAGAAAAACCTAAAACCCCCGAAAAGAACCAAAACCCCCCTAAAACCCTAAAAAACCATAAAAACCATCAAAATAACATAAAACCCTAAAAACCCAAAAAAATCCTAAAAATAAATAAAAATTCATAAACATTTAAACACCCTAAAAACCATACAAAACAAAAATAAATCCTTAAAACTCAAAAAAACATAGAACCCCTA
This sequence comes from Viscum album, assembly GCA_963277665.1. Classification (NCBI taxonomy): domain Eukaryota; kingdom Viridiplantae; phylum Streptophyta; class Magnoliopsida; order Santalales; family Viscaceae; genus Viscum; species Viscum album. The sequence goes on from OY728127.1 coordinate 1,962,454,706, forward strand.
AAAATCCTAAAAATGCTAAAAACAACAACACCCCTAAAAAACATAAAGCACCCTAAAATCCCTAGAAACCGTAAAACCATATAAATCTTAAAACTCCCTAAAAATCCAAAAAAATGAAAAATACCCAAAATCTATAAAAATCCCTAACAAAAACATGAAAACCTAAATCAACATAAAATCTCTAAAATACCAACAAAATGATGAAAACCCAAAAGGTCCAAAAAATGTTAAAAACCCATAAAACAATAAACCCCCCTAAAAACCATAAAATCCCAAAAACCTCAAAAAATATAAAAAGTTGTAAAAAATATAGAAACCCATTAAACCCCTAAAAATGTTAAAAACCTCTAAAAACCCTGAAAACACTAAAAAACCATAAAACCCTTAAAAAGATAAAAAACATAAAAATAGTAAAAATACCTAAAACCCCCAAAATCCATAAAGACCCTAAAAACCATAAAAATCAACGAAATATAAAAAAACATAAAAATACTTAAAAACCCTAAGAAAACATTTAAATCCAAAAAATGCTTAAAACACATAAAAACCCTAAAACACTAAAAACCCAAAAAAACCATCAAATACCCAAAAAATAGAAAAATTCCAAAAAAAACATAAAACCCCTAAAAACCATATAAACCCAAAACCTATAAAAACCTAAAAATTCACTGAATAATCTAAACACCATAAAACCCTGAAAATGTAAAATACTCCAAAAAACCTTAAAAACCATAAAATCTAAAAACACTTAAAAACCCTAAAAACAAAAAAACACTAAAAACACTAAAACCCCTCAAATCTTAAAATCCCTAATAAACCTAAATACTATCAAAATACTTAAAAATCACAATGAATCCCTACAAAGGTAAAAAACATAAAAAAACTATGAAACCCCTAATAAAACCTTAAAATCCAAAAAAACACTCAAAAATCATAAAGAACCTAAAAAGTGTAACACCCACAAAACCCTAAAAGTAACTAAACCCCAAAGAACCCATAAAAATTCGAAACACTACCTAAAAACCCTTAAAAAGATAAAAACCTAAAAAAATTAAAAAAGCCTATAAAAACCATAAAAACCCTAATAATGCTTAAAACCCCTAAAAATTTGAAAAAGATGAAAACCCCAAAACACCCTTAAATCCCAAAACCCCATAAAAATCATAAAAACCCAATAAAACATAAAAACCCCTAAAAACCCATAAAAAACTAAAAACTACTAAAAAATAAAAAACATTTTAAACATTTAATAGTATTAAAAAAATATAAAAACCAAAATCCCCTTAAAAACAAAAAAAAAGTGTAAAAAGAAAAAAAAACATAAAAACCCTTAAAACCCTAAAACCCATCAAAATCCAAGAAAATCCAAAAAACAAAAAAATTCAAAAAAATACCTCAAATTCCTAAAAACATAAAACCCCCTAAAAACTCTAAAAACCATAATAAAACCTTAATTAAAAAAAACACATAAAACTCGTAAAAACTAAAAATTTCTAAATACCCTAAAAACCTGTAAATACCCTCAAAATACCTAGAAACCCAACAAATAATAAAAATCCAAAACAAATCCCTAAAAATGAAAATTGCCTAAAAACTCCTAAAAGATCTTAGAAAACCTTAAAACCCTAAAAATTCTTAAATCTTTTAAAATCCTAAAAAATAATATAACCCAGAAAAGACACTGAAACCGCTAAACCCCCCCCCCCCAAAATAAAACCTTTGGTGGTGAAGTCAATCTGATGGATTCCACCTATCCCGTCCTGGATCGAAGTCAATGTTGATGGTGCGGAAGTAGGATCTCCAGGGCCTTCGGGCTGTGGTGGCGTCTTCCGTACTTATAGAGGTTTTGTCAAGGTAACTTTTTATCACTTCATCAGAATTGGCTGTGCTTATTAAGCAGAGCTTTGGGATATCATCGAGGTGGTGCAGTTTGCAAACCAGTTTGGTTGGAAGCAACTCTGGATTGAGTCTGATTCCATGCTTGTGGTTAAGGCCTTTCGTCAAAATTCAAGGACGGTTTCCTGGCGGCTTCTACCCCAATGGATTGATTTCATTACTTTATCCAAGAATCTGGTTATTAAGATCACCCATGCATACAGGGAAGTCAATATGGTGGCTGACGTGCTTTCCAAGAAGGCTATTAATGAACGCTGCTCATGGTGGTCTTTTGTTGCTCCTTCTTTTTGTTCGTCATTTTTGGATTCGGACATGAAGGGTTCTATCCGTACACGGTTGAATAAGTCCCCCTTGTAATGCGTTGCACTTTATTTTTCATTTATATACTTGAGGGACCAAGCCTTCTGCTTGGCCCCGCGCCTTCTTTTCCCCAAAAAAATAAAACCACTAAAAACATAAAAACCCAAAAAAACCCAAAAAAACCCTAAAAATCCTTAAAAACTCAAAAAACCATTTATACCCTAAAAACATAAAAAATTATAAAATCCTATAAAACCCTTAAAAACTCAAAATAACCCTAAAATTAAAAAACCATAAAACCTAGAAAACATTAAAAAAAATCCCCATAAAATCCTTGAAAACCCTAAAAATTTTTCTAAAGAACTTAAAAATCCCAATAAATGTAAAAAAACATTAGAAACATGAAAACCCTTAAGAAAAATTGAAAACATAAAAACACTTAAAACCATTAAAATCCCTACAAATGATAAAATCCCTAAAATCCAAGAAACCCATTATATTCCAAAAAGACCCAAAAACCATAAAAATCCTATAAATTTGTTAAAATCCCTACAAATGTAAAAAACCCAAAAAAAACCCTTAAAACACCCAGGAAAACAAAAAAATAAATAAAAAACATAAAACCCCTAAAACCCTAAAAATTTCTAAAAACCCAAAAAACACTATAACGGCCTTATAAACTAAAAAACCCAAAAAACCACTAAAAAAATAAAAAACATTAAATCCCTTAAAATATTAAAAACTCTCTATACCTTAAAACCCTAAAAAACTCAAAAAAACCCTAAAAACACAAAAACCCTTAAAAAATAAAAAAACACTAAACACCCCTAAAAACCCATAAAAATCCATTAAAACCCTAAAAACCATAAAAATACATTAAAAACATAAAAATGCCTCAAATGTAAAAATTCTTAAAAACATTGAAATCCCCCTAAGAGAACCATAAAAACCTAAAACCACTTTAAACCCCCCAAAAACATAAAAATGCTAAAACCTTAAAAATATCTAAAATATCCCAAAACCGTTAAAAACCATTAAATAGTAAATAAAATATAAAAACCCTTAAATACCCAAAAAAATCAATAAAAACTCTAAAAACCCAGACATCCCAAAAAACCCTAAAAATACCTAAAACCTTAAATATCCTTAAAAACCCAAAAATATATAAAAATCCTAAAAATCCCTAAAAATCCATAAAAATGAAAAATACCATAAAATCCCTAAAATCCCTTAGAAAACATTAATATTCTAAAAAATCAATAAACATAAAAAATCTAAAAATTTAAAAATACCATAAAAACCCTAAAAACACTAAAACCCTAAAAATCATAAAACATTAAAACCCCATAAAACCCTAAAAACTGCTAAAAACATTAAAAACCATTTAATCCCATAAAATTATTATTAATGTATATAAAACCATTAAAACCATAGAAAACTAAAAAACCCTAAAACCCCCAAAAACCAAAAAACCGAAAAAACCAAAAATATCTTACAAAATCCAAAAAAATCACTAAAAATGTAAAAAACACTAAAACCCATGAAACCCTTAAAAACATAAAACACATAAAACCCATATAACCCCCTCAAAATTTTTAAAAACCCAAAAAACTATAAAAATACTAAAAATCCCTAAAAATGTAAAAAACCATAAAAAACATAAAAATCCTAAGAAAACTGTAAAAACCTAAAAATGCTTAAATCCCCAAAAAACCTATAAAAAGATAAAACCCTAAAACCTTTATAAAGACCCAATAACTCATAAAACCATAAACCACTAAAAACAAAAAAAGACCTAAAAACCAAAAAAGACCTAAAAACCGAAAATAACCCACTAAAAAGTCTATAACTCTTCAAACATCTAAAATATTAAAAACACTAAAAAATTAAAAAAACACTAAAAAACTCAAAAAACCAAAAAACAATAAAAACATAAAATAACCTAAAACCATATAAAATATCTAAAAACCTTAAAACCCCAAAAAACCCAAATAAATCCGTAAAAATCACTGAAAATGTAAAAATACCTAAAAACCTAGAAAACCAATAAGCAAAAAAATTAAAACTTAAAAACACATAAATCCCCAAAGAACCCAAAAAACACTAAAATCATAAAAATAAAAATAAACCAAAAAACCAAAAAACCTTTTATGATACCAATTAACCCTGAAAACCACAAAAATCCAAAAAAAATATAAAATCCCTAAAAAGGTAAAAAAAACCCTAATAACCCTGGAAATCCCTAGGAAAGCCTAAAAAACCTAAAAACACATAACACCCCTAAAACCCTAAAAACTCTAAACAACCAAAATCCCTTTAAAAGACTCTAAAACACCAAAACAACTCTAAAAAACTAAAAGCCCTTAAAAACACATAAACCCACTAAAATCCACAGAAAATAATAAAAAACCATTTTAACATAAAAAAATGTCACAAAATTATAATTATCACTTAAACCCCTAAAAACTAAAAAAATCAATAGAAACCCCAAAAAAACATAAAAACCCTAAAACCCAAAAAACACTAAACACCCTAAAAATCCCTAAAAACAATAAAAACCAAAATAATCATAAAATCCATTAAAATCCCAAACAATGTAAAAACCCCAAAAAACCTAAAAAATGAAAACAATACTTAAAAACATAAAACCCAGTTGAATCCCTAAAAACCTAAATACTCTAAGAATCCTCAAAATCCATTAAAACTCTAAAAACCTTGAAAACCATCAAGATCCATAAAACACGCAAACCACCATAAAAATCCTAAAATAGCCCGAAAATTCGTTAAACACATAAAAAACCCCTAGAATCTTTGAAAACCCATTATAAGACCTTCAAAACCTAAAAACAAATAAACCCCATAAAAATCCAAAAAAACACTACATACCCTAAATAACCCTAAAATCTATTAAAACCCTAAAAACAACAGAAACCTCTAGATACCTTAAAACCCAATAAATACCCATAAAAACACTAGAAACCACTAAAACATTAGAACCCCTTTAAACCACAAAAACATTAAAAAAACTAGAAAATATAAAACCCCTAAAATAACCTAAATATCCCTAAAACCCCAAAATCCATAAAAACCATATAAATCACTAAAAATCCATGAAAATGTAGAAAACTAATGAAAACCCTTAAGAAAACCATAAAATATAGAAAAACTTAAAAAATATAAAAATGTAAAAAACCCCTAAAAACCCTAAAGTTAATAAAAATCATAAAACCCAAAAATACCTCAAAAATCCCAAAAACTCAAAAAAAATCTTAAAATTCAGTAAAAACTCTAAAATCTATTTAACACCTAAAAAAATAAAAAATCTCAATAAAACATATAAATACCTAAAAAAACTTCATTAATCCCTAAAAAACCAAAAAAAAATTAAATCCCTAACAACATTAAAATCCTCAATATCCATAATACTGTAAGAACCAATAAAAATCCTAAAATAACTCAAAATTCAAAAAAATGAAAAAAAAAATAAAAACTCAAAAACCCCTTTAAAAACCATAAAAAGATTTAAAAAAAACTATAACACTTAAAACACTAAAAAAATCAAAGAAAAAACCAAAAATCCATAAAAACCTTTAGCGCTCAAAATCACTAAAAATTATAAAAAACCATAAAACCCAGAAAATCTATAAAAATGTAAAAAACCCTAAAAATCCTGATAAATGATAATAAACCCTTAAAACCCTGAAAACACTTTAAACCCCAAAAAACATAAAAAAGACAATAACCTTAAATCTCTAAAGACCATAAAACCCCTAAAAACTATAAATACCCTAAAACCCATAAAACCCAAAAAATCTAGAAACTATACGAAACAATTAAACCCCTTAAAACATTAAAAAACTCTAAAAAACTAAAATCCCCTAAAAAATTCAAAAAAACCAAAAAAAACTGAAAACATCCAAAAACCCCCTAAAAGCTCTAAAAAAACCCAAAACCCTAAAAGTATCTAAAAATCCTAATAACCAATAAAAATCATAAAAAAAACTAAAATTACATAATAACCTAAAAACCCATAAAATCCCAGAAAACCCCTAAGAAATCCCTAAAATCCCAAAATCACTTATAACATCTTAAAGCACTAAAAATAGATAAAAACCGAAAAACCATATGAAAAACCCAAAAACCCTAAAAATACCTTAAAACTTAAAAACCATCAAACCTTGAAAAACCAAAGAAACTCTAAAACCCTTTAATGCTAAAAACATGTTTAAAACACTAAAAACACCTTAAAAACCTAAAAACTCAAAATCCCCTAAAACAAAAACGAAACACAAAAACCTTAAATATCCTAAAATCTCTTTAAATCCGTAAAAACCCTAAAAAATCAAAAAAAAATTGTAAGAGAGGTAAAAATCACTAAAAATTTAAAAACCCATAAAACACTAAGAAATCCCAAAAAACCAAAAATTACATTAAAAACCTAAAAACGTTAAAAATACTGAAAACACTAAAAGCACCAAAAAACCAAAAAAACATAAAACCCCATGAAATCCCTAAAAACCCTAAAAACACTAAAAAAATATAAAAACCTTAATAATCCCTAAAAAGATAAAAAACCTAAAAACATGAAAAATCCTAAGAAAACAATAAAAATATAAAAACAGATAAACCACTAATAAGCCTAAAAAAGTCACAAAAAAACTCAAAAAAACCATTAAAGCCATCAAATTGTTAAAAAACAAAAAAATTTCCTAAAAATTTTAAAATCACTAAAAATCCCTAAAAACTTTAGAAACCTTAAAAACACTAAAACCCCCCAAAATCCCTACATGTCCTAAAAATGCATAAAATACATAAAATCCCTAAATATGTAAAAAACCTTTAAAAATGAGAAACAATAAGAAATACTTAAAACCCAAAAACAATAAAACCCCTAAACACCTAAAAATGCTAAAACCCCTAAAAACATGAAGAACCCTAAAACCCCAAAAACCATAATAACCCATAAAACCTTAAAATTCCTTAAAAACCCATTAAACACCTAAAATCCCACTAAAACCTCCAACAACCCTGTAAATCCCTAAAAATGCTAAAAACAAAAAAAATCCTTTAAATCCCTAACCCCCCCCCCCCAAACTACCATAGAAACCCTGAAACCCTAAAAATCACAAAAAATACTTTAAAAATCCTAAAAACCCTAAAATTTTATAAAAAGTAAAAACTCTAAATAACCTTAAAACCCCTAAGAAAACATTAAAAACCTAATAACACTTAAAACACCTAAAAAACCGAAAAATGATAAAACCAGTGAAAACCCTAATGACTCTAAAAACCTCAAAATCCCTAAAAATAATATAAACATAAAAAACATAAAAAATTTAAAAATACCAAAAAAATAAACTAAACTAAAAAACAATAAAAACCATAAATATCGAAAAAAACATAAAATCTAAAAAATCCTAAAAAAATTTAAAAACCCTATATAACCATAAAACCAAAAAAATCTATAAAACCCCTCAAAATCCCTAAAACCCCTAAAAACCATTAAGATACAAATAAATTTCTAAAATCCCTAAAAACAAAAAAAACCCTAAAGAACCTTATGAAAACCATTAAATCCCAAAAAACATAAAAATCCTAAAACCTAAAATTATAAAACACATAAAAACCCCAAAAAATACCCTTGAAACCCTAAAATCCCTAAAAACCATCAAATTCCTAAAACCATTAGGAACCTTAAAAACCAATAAAACCACAAGAAAAATACTAAAAACTCTAAAAAAACATTAATCCCCTAAAATGTTAAAAAACTCTTAAAACACATAAAACCCTTAAAACCCATAAAACCTGAAAAAAAAACCCCACCTAACCCCCCTTCGCCAAAAATTCATAAAACCCTTGAAACCCTAAAAATGCTAAAACCCACCCAAAATCCCTAAAAAATTAATACCCAAAAAATAAAAAAAGGCCCTAAAACCTTTAAAAACATAGAAACCCTAAAAGACTGAAAACTACTAAGAAAACCTTAAAAACCTAAAAACACCAAAAAAATGAGAAAAACACCTAATAACCACTATAAACATTAAAAAACCCTAAAATAAAGAAAATCCATAAAAACCCTATAACATATTAAATTCCTATAAAATCCTGAAAAATCCGTAAAACATAGAAAATCTGGAATAACCCTTAGAAACCCCTAAAGAACTGAATACACATATAACCCTTTAAATTATAAATACATTAAACCCCTAAAATACTAAAAAGAACCCAAAAACCCAAAAACCCATAAAAATCCAAAAAATCCCTAAAAACAATAAACCCTAAAACCATAAAAATAAATAAAACCACTAAAATTATAAAATCATCAAAAAGCCTAAAATATGAATGAAACCCTAAAAAAACCCTAAAACCCTTAGAAACCCCTAAAAACCATAAAAACCATTGAAAAATAATAAAACTTTTAAAACCATTGAATCCCCCTAAATATATTAAAAAACTCAAAAAACCTTAAACCCCCTAAAAAATAAAAAATAGCCCATAACCCCCCCCCCCCCAAAAAAAAAATCATAAAACCCAAAAAACCCCAGGAACCATTTAAATCCATAAAAACCCAAAAAAACCAAAAAAATCCTAAATAATTCCTAAAAATGATTAAAATTTAAAACCCATTAAACCCCTAAGAAAACCATAAAACTGTAAAAGGAAATAAAACAACTTAAAAAACTTTTAAACGATATAACCCTAAACAACAGAGAAACCCAAACACCATAAAAACTATAAAAACCACTAAAAAGTATAAAACACCCAAAAAACCCATAAAACACCTAAAAACATGAAAAGACTCTACAAACTGCTAAAACCCTAAAAACAATGAATAAATATAAAAGACCTAAAAACCCTAAAAAATAAATAATCCATAAAATTTCTAAAAACCATAAAACCATAAAAACTATAAAAATTATTAAAAACATAAAAAAAATGCTATAAAACCATAAGAAATCATTTAAAACATAAAATCTATTAAAACCCCTAAAGACCTAAAAATAGACAAAAACACTAAAAACCATAAAAGACCATAAAAATATAAATCCCCTAAAACATGTAAAACTGCCTAAAAACCATAAAAATCCTAAAACCCATAAAAACCATAAAACCCACTAAAATCCCAAAATATCTTTTAAATCTTTAAAAACATTAAAAAATTCAAAAAAATCATCAAAACCCTAAAAATATCAAAAACCCCCTAAAAATGATAAATATCCTAAAAATCCATAAAAATCTGTAAAAATGAAAAAACACTAAAAACTGAAAAATTGAAAGAAAATCTTAAAAATATAAAAACCCAAAAAACACTAAAAAACCTAAAGAACGCTAAAAACACTAAATATCATAAAACTGAAAAACCAATAAACCCCTAAAATCATTAAAAACCCCTAAACCCAAAAAGTCTATAAACCAAGAAAAAGATCGAAAACCCATTTAAACCCCTAAAAATTGTAAACAATCTAAAAAACTTATAAACCGTATAAAACAAAAAAACCCAAAAACCAAAACACCAAAAACCGAAAAAAAACAATGAAAACCCAAAAACACTAAAAACCCATAAAAATTGTAAAATTTCTAAAAATACATAAAAATATAAAATTCCAAAAAACCTTGACAAACACTAAGAAATCCTAAAAAACATAAAAACACTTAAACTCCAAAAATATCCGAAAAATGACAAAAACCATAAAACCACCTCAAAACACAAAAAATCCATAAAAGTCCATAAAAAGTATAAAAACCCTAAAAATTCTAAAAAATATATAAAAAGACTAAAAACAAAAAAAAATTATAAAAACCCATAAAAATCATAAGAAAAAATTAAAAAACTAAAAAAATTAATCCCCGGAAAACTCAAAAAACCCTAAAAATTAAAAAAACAATAAAAACACTAAAAAAATAAAAAAGCCTAAAACCCCTAAAAATATCTAAAAACACTAAAAACAATAAAAATTCTAAAAAATTCCCAAAACCATATAAAATCCCAATAAAAATAAAAATAACCTAAAAAAATTAAAACCCCTTAAAAATACTAAAAAAAATTAAGAACCATAAAAAACTCTAAAGACCCTTTAAACCCCAAAATTGTTGAAAAATCATAAAACCCTTTAAACCCATAAAAACTTGAAAAACCCCCCACTTAACCCCCCATCCCCCAAAAATCTAAAAACCCTAAATCTCAAAAAAAAAATTAAACCCACCTAAAATCCCTAAAGGAATTAAAACACATAAAAATATTAAAGGCCCTAAAATCTATAAAAACATAAAAACCCCAAAAAAATGAAAACCTGATTTCGCCCAAATTTGCCCAAGTTTTAAGGGTCAAGCGGTCGCTTTTAGTGTAGCTTGGGTTATTGAATCCTCAGAGACCTAAGAAGAACCTTAAGACACTCAATAAAAAGAGATGAATTTTTGGATATAAAGTGGCCAACTTGGGTTGATTTTAGATGGTTTTGAAAGAGCACTAAACGATCTATGTGAATTCAAATTATGAGAAAATGAGTTGATCCTAGGTTATTTCTCGGGGTGGATTGAATGAATTACTTTTTTTTTACGATTTTAATTTCATTGAATTGACAAGGATTCATGCAATGAATTCAAACTAAACTCATCACTTACTGATTAAACACCTTCAAAACACATGATAATCACCTATACACTTGTAGGATCATTTTAATGAGCACTCCGATGTAAAGGATGCAATTAGCACATGAAAGTGGGGTGAATAAATTCAATATGGAAAAGGAAGAATAAAAATCATTGAATGGAAGAAACACAATTAAAAGAATGTAATAACTATTAGGGAATGAGAAATAACATTAAATCCAGCCCTTTATACTCCCTTGGATCAACCCATAAAAGAGCTAGCCCTCCATTGATGACAAGTTCTCAACGGAAGTGGAAAGTAGACTTACGAGGGTGGAATTGAAGAAGTAAAAACAACAAAAATAACGATCACTCCACCGTTGTGTGAACAAAATCACAATGTTTGGTGTGAATAAATTCACACCATTAGGAAATGGTATAAAGGTGATATGAAGAAGAATATAACAAGAGAAGAAGAAAAACCTTTATTAAAAACTATGGTGATTTGAACAACTTACATGGGAAGGAAAAATGCTACAAAGACAATTTGGCATAATAACATTATAATCAAAACAAAGCTCCAAGATACCTAAATCATCCACCACTACAACCTTAAATAGGTAAAAATGAATTCTTTTCTGAACCCCCAACATCCAATGTGCCTTTAATTAATTGTGTTGGGGAAAGGTGGGTGGAACATTAATGTTGAGAGACTTTTCCACTTCTTGCCCCGAAGTTGCAGCTTGCTTGCATCCACTGAAAAGACGCGACTAAAGGACCATCTTAAAAGTAGAATTTGTCTGGGTAATAGAAGACTTAAATGAATCCCCAGATTTCCCCTAACAGCATGTAAAATGTAAGCCCAAAATAATAAACCTTTCGCGAGATATGATATAAACAGTGGGATGTTTTTCTGGGCCACAGTATCTGGCCCAGAATTAAATTTTCAACTTGGCACGCCTTAATCACCACTATTTAGGACGAATTAGCACTGGATATAGAATAATTATTTGTTCCTATATATGGATTCTAGTCTCCCATTAATTTTGGGATTCATTGGGCCTGTATTGTGGGCCCCACATTCCCATCAGTGGGATGATATCCAATCTTCCTTCTCCAGAATTGTTTTTCTTTCATCGCCAAATATACTCATCATCCTTTATAAATCCTCCATTGATCCCTGAATGAAAAATGTTCATATTTATGTTTATATAAATTTTCCAAAATATAAAATTAAAATATGGATAATTACATTCTTTAAAATCAGATGAAACATTGGGCCTAAATTGGTGCATATTAGGCATGAAGTGCACAAATGATGAGAATGGATGTTCAAAATTAAAATCCACTAACTCAGGCCCATAAGATCAAAAATGAACATTTAATACCCTTAAAATGTAATCAAAATATTTTTTTTTATTGGCTAATCAAAACCCCTATGAAAACATAAAAAATATAAAAAACTAAATCCTCAAAAAATTAAAAAAATGCTAAAAACCCTAAAAACCACTATAATCCTTAAAAAACCTAAAAATATTGATAATCTTTTAAAACCCTAAAACCCATAAAAATCCTATAAAATCCCAAAAATAACTAAAACCATAAAAAGCTAGAAATATCCTAAGAATGCCTTAAAGACATTAAAACACATATAACCCTTAAAAAGCTAAAGACATTAAAACCCCTAAAAATACCCAAAAGACCCTAAAAACACTAAAACCCATATAAAATCCAAAAAGAAATCCCTGAAAACAAAAAAACCCCTAAAAATCATGAAAAATCATAAGAAACCATTGAAAAGATAATAATAAATAAATCCACTAAAACATTTAAATCACTAAAAACCCAAAAATGTGAAGAAAACCCTAAAAACTAGAAAAACCCCTAAAACCATAAAAGACCTATAAAAACAATCAAAACCATAAAATAACAAAAAAAATTAGAAAACCATTTAATCCCATAAAAACATTAAAAAAATTTAAAAACATTAAAACTAGTAAAAATTCCAAAAAACCGTAAAACCCACAAAAAATCATAAAACCCAAAAAACCCTAAGAACCATCCAAATCAATAAAAACCCAAGAAAACCCATAGAAATAAAAAAAATCACTAAAATTGATTAATATTTAAAACCCATAAACCCCTAAGAAACCATTTAAACCTTGAAAAGAATTAAAATCACTTAAAAATATTGAAAATGAGAAAACTATAAACACCCTAAAACCCTAAAAACTATAAAAACCACTAAAAAGTATAAAACCCCATAAAAATCCATAAAACAAAAAAAACTATGAATCACTAAAACCCTCTAAAACCCAAAAAAATCTAAAAAAATCTAAAATCTGTAAAAACATTAAAAATTAAAAAACCATTAAATTCTAAAAAACCTAAAATCTATAAAAATCCTAAAAATTTATAAAAACACAAAAAACCTAGAAACACTATAAAACTCTAATAAAGCCATTAAAATGTAAAATCTATTTAAACCCCTAAAGACTTAAAAACAGAAAAAACCCAAAAAACACAAAAACTCCTAAAAGACCCTAAAACGCCTAAAACTCATAAAACAACCTAAAAACCTTAAAAAACCTAAAACCCCTAAAAACCAACTGAAAACTCTAAATACCCTTTAATTATATAATAACAAAAAAAAATTCAAAAAATCATAAAACCCTCAAAATCTAAAATCACCCCTAAAAACCAAAAAACCAAAAAACCAAAAAACCCTAAATACTCCGAACCCCATTAAAATCACTAAAAATAATAACAAACATAAAAAGAAGTAATATACCTAAAATAATTAAAAAACCTAATAACCATGACAAAAAGTAAGAAAAACATAAAAAATGATAACACTTAAAACCCCTAAAAACCCAAAAAAATAATAAACACCTTTAAAAAACACGAAAAACCCTAAAATCACTCAAATTCCCTAAAAACCATAAAAAACTAAAAAAACTATAAAAATCCCAAAAAAATAAAAAAAACCCAAAAAATCATGGAAATCCTAAAAGAAACATTAAAAACTAAAAATCTCTTAAAACCCATTAAAATTAAAAAAATCTAAAAAATCTAAAAACCCATAAAAGTACTTAAAAACCCTAAAAACATTAAATCCTCATAAACACCTTAAAATTCCTAGAAGCCCATAAGACCCCAAATAAGAAATAAATACCCTAACAACCCTTCAAAATACTAAAATATAAAAATCTCCAAAAAACCTTAAAACCCCTAAAAAATAAACCAACCTCGAAAAACCTTGAAAACCATGAAAATCCTTAAACCTCTAAAACCCTAAAAATCAATAAAAACAATAAAAATTGATAAAAAAATCCTAAAAAATACTTAAAAATCCGAAAAAATGTACAAAACTAATAATTTAAAATCCAAAGAAACACTTAAAAATATAAAAACCCTAAAAAACACTAAAAAATCTAAATAATTCTAAAAACACTAAATGTTATTTAAACATAAAACCCATAAAAACCCTAAAATAATTAAAAACCTGAAAAACCAAAAAGTCTAAAAACCCTGTAAAAGCTCTAAAAAACATTTAAACCCCTCCTAACATTAAAAACTCTAAAAAAATAATAAATAATATAAAACTAAAAAACCCAAAAACCCAAAAAAAACCAAAACCCTAAAAACACTAAAAACCCATAAAAATTCATAAAATTCAAAAAAATCCATAAAAATAAAAAATACCCAAAAACCTTGACAAACCCTTTGAAATCCAAAAATAACCTAAAAACACGTAAAATCCCTAAATATCCTAAAAATTCTAAAAAGCATAAAAACACCTTAAAACCTAAAAAAACATCAAACACCATAAAAAGTATAAAAAATAATAAAAATTCTAATATATATATATATAACACTAAAAACATGAAAAGAGAAAAAACTCAGAAAAAACATAAGAAAAAATTAAAAACATTAAAATACATAAAACCCTTAAAACCTTAGAAATTATAAATACCCTTAAAAAACAAAAAACCCAAAAACCCAAAAACCAATAAAAACTCAAAAAACTATTTTAAACCCATAAAAATGCTAAAAAACTCTAAAAACTTTTAAACCTAAAAAACTCAAAAAAACCCTAGAAATAATAAAAATAATAAAAATTCTAAAAAAGCTAAAAAACCCTAAAACCCATCAAAATCACCAAAAACACTAAAAACCATAGATATTCTAATAAACCTAAATAAAATACATAAAAACGTAAAAAACCCCAAAAAAACTAAAAACCTTAAGGAAAATAATAATAACCTAAAATCAATTAATACCTCCAAAAAATTCTACAAATTTATAAGAACCATAAAAAACCATAAAATCCTAAAAACCCATAAACACCAAAAAATCAACAAAAATTCCTAAAAACGTTAAAAACTATAAAACCCCTAAAAAATCTTAAAAACATCATAACAATTAAAACCCATAAAAACATAAAATCACAAACCCCCTAAAAACCCCAAAACACCCTAAAACACTAAAAACCACAAAAAACCACAAAAAACCACAAAAACCCCTATAATTAATAAAATGACATAAAACCCCATAAACCCAGAAAAAATTAAATCTAAAATAGCATTTAATATAGTAATATTTTTAAAAAAACCCTAAAAACCATAAAATGTTCAAAAAAAATCTAAAACCCCAAAAAACAACAAAAACCCAAAGACCCTCAAAATCCCTTAAAACCTTAAAACCCTAAAACCCTTAAAATCATAAAAATACCAAAAATAAATAAAAAACCTAGAAATGTAAAACACTAAAACCATAAAAACCATAAAAATAAAAAAATTGTAAAAACACATAAAACACCTAAAAACCTGAAACACAAAAAAAACCATAAAAACCTAAAAACCAAAAAAACATTAAATACCCTCCAAATCTCTAAAAAAATAATAAACATTTAAATCCTATAAAAATACATAAAATCTCTAAAAATTTAAAATTACTTAAAATTCCTGAACACCCTTATGAAAACCATAAAAACACAAAATACACTAAAACCCCATAAAAAATCTACTAATGATAAAAAAACCCAAATACCCCTAAAAGCAACCTAAAACCCCTAAAACACGCTATAATCCATAAAGACCCTAAAAACCATAAACCCCCTAAAAACAAATAAGACCCTAATTACCCTCTAAATAGTCTAAAAACCCTTTAAACCCATAAAAATGTTAAAAAACTCTAAAAACTCAAGAAACACCCAAAAAACTAAAAATATTTTTGAAAACCAAAAAAACAAAAAAAAACTCTAAAACCTAAAAATAAACTAAAAACAATGAAAATCCTAAAAAAACGATCCAAAACCACTTAAACACTAAAAACCCTAGAAAACATAAAATACCCTAAAACCCTCCAAGAACCATAAAACCCATAAAAACCATTAAACAAACTAAAATATCTAAAAAACATAAAACCCCTGAAAACATTTAAAAAATATTAAAAACCATTAAGTCTCTAAAATACTAAAAAATCAGAAAACAAAAAAAAACCGTAAAAACCATAAACACCCTAAAAAACTTTAAGAAACTCAAAATCCATAAAAAACCTCAATGTCCATAAAATCCCAAATAAACCTAAAATCCCTAAAAACATAAAACCAGTAATATACATGAAAACGCTAAAAAAGCATAAAAATACTAAAAACACTTAAAACCCCTAAAAACTAAATAATGATAAAACCCGAAAAAATCCCAAAAACACTAAAAACCAGCAAATTCCATAAAAATACTAAAACCCATAAGATACTAAAATTCTATAAAAAATGAAAAACACTAAAAACCCTGGAAACCCCTAAGAAAAAAAATGAAAACATAAAAATACAAAAAACCACATAAAACCTAAAAATGTTAATAAATATTAAAAAACCATAAAAGAACCCTAAAAATGAGAGAGCTCCATAAAAACCATAAACCCCAGGAAACCCAAAAAACCCTAAAAGCCCATAAAAACCTGAAAGCACTAAAAACTCTATTAAAACCTTTAATCTCACAATAACACTAAAAACCTATTAAAATTTTAAAATCCATAAAAAAATATACCCCAAAAATACATACATACCCTAAAAAATCTGAAAAACCCCCAAAATCAGTAAAAACTGTAAAAATAGTAAAACCCATAAAAATACAAATAAAGACTAAAAAATATTTATAATTTAAAAACACCTAAAAACCTTGAAAACCCTTAGAAATATTGAAAAACATAAAGGTACTTAAAACCCAAAAAAATATTAAAAATGTTAAAAACCATAAAAACTCATAAAAACATTTAAAACCCAAAAAAACTATAAAAAACTAATAAAAACTCAAAAAAATTAGAAACCATAAAATGATAAAAACTCTAAATAACCATAAAAACCAAAAAAATCCAAAAATCGTAATAACCATAAAACCCAAAATAACAGAAACCCCAAAAAACCCCTAATACCCATAAAAATATTAACAAATCCCTTAAAATCCCTAAAAACATAAAAAATAATAAAAACCCATTGAAAACCCTGAAAACAAAAAAGTTGATAAAACCCCAAAAAAACAAAAAAAATAACGCTAAAACTCCTAAATACCTAAAATAACATAAAAACTTCAAAATCCCCAAAATAACTTAAAATCCATAAAAATCTTATGAAATCCCAAAAATCCCAAAAAATATAAAAACCCTAAAAACCATAGAAAAAACAAACGAAACTGTAAAATATAGAAAAAAACCTAAAACCCCTTAAAAAATTTAAAACACAAAAAAAAATCCTAAAAGACCCCAACAACCCTAAATACCATAAAACACCAAAAAACCTCAAAAATCCATAAAAACTATAAACCACGAAAAATCACAAAGAAACAATTAAACTCTTAAAGATGTTAAAAAAATATTAAAATCCTTACGACCCCCAAAAACTAAAAATAAACCATAACCCCCCCCCCCCAAAAAAAACATAAAAACCATTAACACCAATAAAAAAACATTATAATCCCTAAAATACCATAAAGATACCAAAAATCCTAAAAAAATAGGAAACTCTAAAAACTATGTGAAAACCTAAGAAACCCATTTCATTTAAAAATAATTAAAACCCATAGACCACCAAAAAAAAAGTTAAAATCTATAAAAAATATCAAAATAAAAAAAATATTAACAAACAATAAAATCCAAAAAACTATAAAAATCCCTAAAAACATAAAAACCCTAAACACCATGAAAAATTCTAAAAAACCATGAAATATGAAACAAAAAATGCTTAAAACCTTGAAAAGAAAAATCCTTCAAATTTTTTAAAAAGCCTAAAAATCCTAAAAACCAAAAAACCCTTAAAACTGAAAAAAAATCTAAAAACACAAAAAACCTCAAAAAACAAATAAAAACTCTAAAACCCTGTAAATCCAAAAAACATTTAGAAACTATAAAAAAAATTGAAAACCCCAAACAACTCAAAAAAATCTAAATCCCTAAAAACACCATAAAAAATAAAAATCCCTAAAACCCCTAAAAAATCCATAGAACCCTAAAAACATAAAAAATCCTAAAAAGCTATAAAAATCAATTTTTTTTAAAAAAAAAACTCTAAAAACCCTGAAAACCCCTAAGGAAACAATAAAAAATTTAAATAAAATATCACTAAAACCCAAAAAACCCAATAATATCTTAAAAACAATAAAATCACTCAAAATCCCAAAACCCCTTAAAATCCATAAAAATGCATAAAAACTGTAAAAATAAAAAAAAAATCCTAAAAACCACTAAAACACTAAGAAAATGCTAAAAACCTAAAAACCATAAAACCACCTAAAAAATTAAAATACCTAAAAACCATAAAACCACTAAAAACCACTAAAACTATGAAAACCCTTTAAACCCCTAAAAGGTTAAAAATATATTTAAAATCCTTAAATCCCCTAAATAAATCAAATATTCCTAATAACTCAAAAAACCCGAATATTCCTAAAATACTTCAAAAACCCTAAAATACCTACAAACTATCAAAATCCTCAAAATACCTAAACATCCATATAAACTTAAAAACCCCAAAAAACCTTGGAAACCTTAAGAAAACCATAAAATCATTAAAAACCTTAAGTCTCTTAAAAAATAGAGAAAAAATGCAAAAAAAATCCTACAAAACACTAAAAAACAATAAAACCCTAAAAAATATAAAAAATCACAAAATCCCTTAAAACCATAAAAAACAAGAAAAGTCTTTTAAAACCCTAAATAAAAAAAATTAATAATTCTAAAATCAATGAAAACCCTTAAGAAAAGCTTAAAAACTAAAATTATTTAAAAATCTTAAAAAGAAAATAAAATGCTAAAAGCCTTAAAAACCATAAAAGGATATTAAAACCCTAAAAACTCTAAAAACCTAATAAACCCATATAAACATTAATAAACTCTAAAAATCATAAAAATATATAAAACCCAAAAAATCCCAAAAAAAAACCAAAAAGGCCCCAAAAAACTCAAAAAAAATCTAAAAACCCTAAAAGGCATAAAAAAACCATAAATATAAAAAATGGCCCTAAAATACATAAAAAATTTAAAGGACCCTTAAAACCTTGAAAAACACGATGAAAAAAAATTAAAAAACTTAAAACACTTTAAACCCCTAAAAAACTGAAAACGCTAAAACAATAAAAACCCCCTTAAAACCACAAAACCCCATAAAACCATAACAACCTGAAACCCATTAATCCCATAAGACACTAAAAATTAAAAAAACCTTTAAACATCTAAAAATGTATAAAAAATTTAAGAAAATGATAAAAACTCTAAAAAACATGAAGAAAAACCTAAACCCCAAAAACACATAAAAACTCTAAACAACCCTAAAAACACTCAAAACCCAAAAGAACACTAAAACCCCATAAAATCATAAAAATGCCTAAATATACAAAAAAATGTAAAAAAACCCAAAAACCCTGAAAAAACCTTAAGAAAATTTTTAAAATATAAATATATATAAATCCCCAAGAAACCTCTAAAATGCTAAAAACCCAATAATACCCTAAAATCACTAAAAACCAATAAAATAAAAAGAATCCAAAAAAACCAAAAAACCAAAAAACATTAAAAACACTAAAATACCATTAAACCTCTAAAAACATTAAAAATTAAAAAAACCACTAAAATACTAAAATACTCTAAAACCCGTTAATGAAATCCATAAAACCCTAAAAACCCCTAAAAACCCAAAACCCCTCAAAATCCTTAAAACCCATGGAAAACAATAAAAATCCTAAAATAAATAAAAATAAAAAATAAAAAAATAATCCTAGAAACCCTAAAACCCCTAAGAAAACCCTAAAAACCAAAAACACTAAAAACCCATAAAGAATATAATAATGATAAAAACCCTAAAGCCCATAAATACACCCTATTACCCTCAAAACCCATAAAATCCATAAAGCCCTTAAAACCCATAAAAAACCCTTAAAACTAATAAAAATCCTTATAAGAAATGAAAAATTGTAAAAAACATTTAAACCCATAAAATTTTAAAAAACTATTAAAACCTATAAAACCCGAAAAAAACTAAAAATATCTTAAAACACCAAAAAACATAAAAATGCTAAAACTGATAAAACCCATATAAATCCCTAAAAACACTAAAACATATACTAAAAAAAATCCTTAAAAATACCTTAAAAGTAAAAACCCCTAAAACCCTTGAAAATATCTGTGAAAACCTTCAAAACCTAAAAACATTTAAAACCCCAAAAAACCAAAAAAAATCTAAAACCCCTAAAAACATTAAAAACCATAAAACCCCTACAACATTCAAAAACCCTAAAACCCAGAGAAACCATAAAACCACATAAATAATTTTATAAACTATAAAATCCATACGTCTTACATGGCCAGGGTTCTCCAAACCGTTAGTATAAGATATACCAACGATTTGGAGACCTATACCAATGGTTTAAAACCATTGGTATAGGGTATTTTTCTACTAGTGAAGAAAACCCTTTACCCCCAAAAAACAATAAAAACATTAAGCCCCTTAAGAAACCTCAAAATCTATGAAACCCATAAAAAAATATCCTAAAAGCCATAAAACATAAAAAACCCTAAAACCCTAATAAAACCTAAGAAAATCATAAAACCTAAAAATAGTTAAACCCCTTAAAAACAAAAAAAAATGTGAAAATCCCTAGAAACACCTCAAACCCCCCCAACAAACCCTTAAATCCCAATTAAAATTAATTATCATTAATATCATACAAATCATAAAAATATCTAAAAACACCCAAAAACCCATGAAAATTCTTATGAAAGCCTTAAAAACCTAAAAACACATACAACCCTTGAAAACCTCAAAACTCAAAAATCTTTAAAACCCCAAAAGCCTAAAACTCTAAAAACCATATACCCACTATAAAACATAAAAAACTCTAAAAATCCACAAAAACTCTAAAAACAAATAAAAACTCTAAAACCCCTTTAAATGCTCAAAAAAGGTAAAAAACTATAAAAAACCTTGAAAACCCCAAAAAACTCAGAAAAAAATCCTAAAACCCCCAAAAGGAAAAAAAAATCAAAAAATCCCTCAAATCCCTAAAAACTCACAAAAATTAAAAAAACCCTACAAATAGTAAATATATTAAAAATACCTTAAAATTATTACAAACATATAAATCTATAAAAACCCTAAAATATCCTTAGAAAAAATTAAAAACTAAAAACAAAAAATAGATAAAAAAACAATTAATATAAATTCCTAAAATCCCTAAAATCCTTAAAAGTCATTGAAACCCCAAGAAATCAAAAAAAAAATCCATAAAACCCCAAAAAAATACAAAAATTGTAAAAATTCTAAAATCATTGAAAAACCTAGGGAAATTTTAAAAACCTTTAAACACATAAATACTATAAAACCCCTAAAAACAATAAAACCATTAACAACATTAAAAATCATAAAAAACCATAAAACCCCCAAAAGAACTAAAACTATAAAACCCCGTTTAAACCCCTAAAAATGTTTAAAAATAAATAAAATCTTTAGAAACCCTAAAAACATGAAAAACTACTAAAACACAAAAACAACCATAAAACCCTAAAAACCACTAGAAACCTCAAAATCACTAAAATCCCTGAAAACTATCAAAATCCTAAAAATCCCTAAACATCATTATAAACATAAAAAATCCTAAAAACTAGAAAAACCCTCAGAAGGCCTTAAAATTCATAAAACGCTAAAGTCCACTAAAAAAAATAAAATAAAAAACACTATAAAACATTAAAAACACTATAAAACCTTAAAAACTCAAAACCCCTAAAAATCACTAAAAACTATAAAAATAAGAAAAAGCATTAAAAATCCCTAATTTCCAAAAAAAAAATTAAAACCCTAAAAACACTGAAAACCCCTAAGAAAACCATAAAACCAAAAAACATTTAAAACACACAAAAAATTAAAAAAATGATAAAAGGCATATAAAACTACAAAATGATCTTAAAACCCTTAACCCCCTAAAAATCATAAAAATCATTAAAATCCTTAAAACCACCTAAAAACCCTAAAAATCAATGAAACTATAAAAAATCCTTTCAACCCTGAAAGAAATTAATAAACATTAAAAAACCTTGAAAACCCTATAAATATAAAAACCCTAAAAACCCAAAAAAAAACCCCAAAAAATCATAAAACCTTAAAAATCTAAAAACTCCTAAAAATCCCCCAAAACCACAAAAACCCAAAAAATGACCTACAAAACATAAAAACTATAAAAACCCTGAAAACCTTGGAAACCCAGATGAAAACAATAAAAACCTTAAAACACTTTAAACCCCTAAAAAATAAATATGCTAAAAACCCTAAAAACCCCACTTGAAACCATAAAACCCCTAAAAACCATAAAACCCTAAAACATCATAAAACTCATAAAACCCACTAACTAAAAAACCATTTAAACCCCTACAAATGTAAAAAACCTTAAAACGTATAAAATTTATAAAAAACTCAAAAATACCTAAATCCCCCAAAAATAACCTAAAAACCTAGGAAACTATAATAACTCTAAAAAACCCTAAAAACATTAAAAACCCATACAAATCCTAAAAATACCTTATTAAAACAAAAATTTTAAAAACCCTATAAACCCCCAATGAAATCCTTAAAAATCTAAAAGTACATAAATCTCCAAAAAACAATGAAATGATAAAAACCCAAAATACCAAAAAACCCACTATTACACCTATAAATCATAAGAATTCGTAAAACCACAAAACCCTAAAAAACACTGAATATGCTAAAACCCCTTTAATCCCCTAAAAAATAATAACTAAAAAATACCAGAAAAATCCAAAAAATACTCTAAAAATTATAAAAAAACAAAAAAACCCATAAAAACCAAAAAAAACAAAAAAACCCCCATAAAACCCAATAAATCCTTATAAACAATGAAAATTTATCAAAATCATAAAATCCATAAAAATAAAAAAAGTAAAAAGGTAAAAAAAAACCCTAAAAATCTCTAAAAAGAATAAAAAAAACCTAAAAACACATAAAACCCCTAAATACCATTAATCCATTAAAAAACCTAAAATATATAATATCCCTAAAACCACTAAAACCCTCAAAATCCCATAGAATACTAAAAAATTATAAAAATCCAAAAAGTGTCCAAAAGATACCAAAAAAATGTAAAAAGACCAAAAAACATTGAAAACCACTAAGAAAATATTAAAAAACAGAAAAAAACATTAACCACCAAAAAAAATAAAAAATATAAAATCACCAAAAACCCCAAATATCACTAAAAAGATTCTAAAATCCAAAAACTACTATAAAACCTAAAACACAGTAAACAACACTAAAGCCCAAAAAACCTTATAAACCACTACAAACTATAAAACCATTTATATAGTTAAAAATGTAAAAAAACTATAAAAAACTTAAAAACCTAAAAACTATTAAAACCCTAAAAACCCCAATACCCATAAAACAGGAAAAAAAACCCCATAAAATCACTAAAACCCCTAAAAACACAAAAAATTCTAAATATCACTAAAAGTCATAAAAATCCCTTAAAGTCCTTAAAAAAAATAAAAAACCACAAAAATTCCAAAAATACATAAAACTACTAAACAACCTTAAAATAATAAAAACCCTAAAATACCCTAAATATCTAAAAAACCCAAAAATACATAAAAATGTTTAAAACCCTAAAAACGAATAAAATAATAAAAACACCCTAAAATCCAAAAAACATAAAAAACAAAAATAAACAAAAAAAAACTGAAAAAATTAAAAACATAAAAACCTTTTAAGCCCCTAAGAAAATCTAAAAACGCGAAAAATCCTAAAAAGACCCTAAATATCCAAAAATTACCTCAAACCATAAAACGTCTTAAAAACATTAAAAATCATAAAAACTAAAAATACCCAAAAAACTAAAAAATATAAAACCCCTTTAAACACTTAAAAACATTAAAAAAATAGAAAAATAATAAAACCCAAAAAAACTCAAAAAAAAACCAACACCCAAAAAACCATAAAACCCTAGAACCCAACGAAATCCATTAAATCCTGAAAATCTCTATAAACCATAAATCTCCTAAAAATTCCTAAAAATCCTAAAAATGTAAAAAAACACCATAAATACCCAAAAACCTCTATGAAAACCTTAAAAACATAAAAATACATAAAAATCCTAAAAACCGTAAAAAAATTTCAAACCCCTAAAAACATTAAAACCCCTAAAAACCAAAAATTACAAAAATAACCCTAAAATCCTTAAAAACCAATAAACACAATAAAATCCCATTAAGCCTTTAAAATATTAAAAACTATAAATTTCCATAAAATCCATAAAAACTCAAAAACATCCTTAAAACATAAAAAATACAAAAAAATAGTAAAAAAATAGAAACACACAAAATTCCTAAAACCCTAAAAAACCAAAAAAACCTATAAAATCCCTAAAATCCCAAAAGCCTCAAAAAAAACAAAAAACATTGAAAACGCTAAGTAACCCTTAAAAACCCAAAACAACTCAAAACCCCTAAAACCATAAATAATGCTAAAAATCAAAAAAATAGTGAAAACCCTAAAAATCCCTAAAAATCCCCAAAACACATAACAAATCAATAAAGATCTGAAAAAAATATGAAAACCATAAAAACTTAAAAACGCCTAAACCCCTAAATAATCATAAAAAATTATAAAACGCCTAAAAACCATAAAAATTCCTAAAAATCCCAAAAAGTCTTACAAGAAATAAAAATCCATAAAACCCTTAAGAACCCTAAACACCCAAAAAACCCTAAAAACCATTAACAACGTTTGATCCCCTTTAAACCCTTAAAACTATTAAAAAAAATCTAAAAACCATTAAACCCCTAAATAGCCTCAAAAACCTAAAACCCCAAAAAACCTTAAAAGCCCAAAATCACATAAAAACCTTATAAATACCTTGAAACACTCAAAAACCATAAAAATTCCAAAATTCCATGAAATCCCTAAAAACGTCAATAACCCTAAAAACTATTAAAAACACTACAAAAAAAAAGAAAAACGTAAAAATGCTTAACTCCCCTAAAACCCTAAAAAACACTAAAAACCCTAAAAACACTAAAAACATAAAAAAACTAAAAATGATCAAAATATATAAAAACCCTTGAAAACCATAAAAATCCTATAAAATCTCAAAAAATAAAAAAACATGAAAACCCCTAAAACCCATAAAAATGATCAAAACCCATAAATACACTTGGTTGGGACTGCTGTTGGACCTTTCTTGCTTGGACTTGTGTGTTTTTTCTGTTTTGATCTTTCTTTTTTTTGGGTCTTTTGAATCTTGGGTTTGTAAAGGGTTTTTGGCTATGGATCATTTGACCCCTCCTCTCCCTTGTCTGTTGCGTCCTTTTTTCATAATAAATTTGGGAGGATCGGGAATATCCAGATCCTCGCATCTTCCTTGCCCTTAAAACGCTAAAAACCACTAGATACCCAAAAAATAAAAAATAGACACTAAAAGACCATAAAATACTTAAAAAACCTAAAAATTATAAAAAACCCTAAAACCCTATAAACCTCTTATAATACTAAAATCACTAAAAATGCATTAAACCACTAAAAACATTAAAAATCTCTAGAAAACCATTAAAACCATAAAAACTCAGGAAAACATATAAAAAATATCCATTAAAATTATAAACCCCTCAAAATACCTAAAGTATCTAAAAGCCATAAAATCATAAAAAACCCCTAAAATTCCCTAAAAATTTAAAAAACCCTAAAAACCATGAAAACACATAAGGAAACATTTAAATCCATAAAAACCTAAAACCACTAAAAACCAAAAAACACCAAAATCCATAAAATCCTAAAAATTTCAAATACCATGAGACCCCAAAAAACATTTAATTCACTAAATCCCCATAAAAACTATTAAACCAATAAAAACTATACAAACACTTAAAACCCTTAAACTATAAAAATCAGAAAAACCATAAAAATATTAAAAAATAACAAAAAACCCTAAACACACAAAAAACAATAAAAACCATAAAAACCCCAAACCCCTCTAAATCAATAAAAATCATATAAGATATTAAAATATGAAAAAATACCTTAAAATAACAAACAGCTCAAAAACCCAAAAAACTCTAAAAACCTAAAGAATACCTTAAAAACATAAAAATAATTAAAACCAATAAAAACTTGAAAAAAATAATAAAGACCCTTAAAACCCCTAGAACCCCTTCAAATCCTAAAAAAGAATAATAACCCATAAAAATTATAAAACAGTCATAAAAATATATAAAAGCATAAAAACCATAAAATTTATGAAAAACCCAAAGAAAATCTTTATAGCCTAAAAATACATACAACCCAAAAAAAATCATTAAAAACCCTAAAAAAGCTAAAAGACATAATAACCCTAAAAGCCATAAAAACAAAAAAAAACTAAAAGCCATAAAAACTCTATAAACCAATAAAAATTCTAAATATCTTTAAAAACGCTAAAAAACATTAATCCCCTAAAACATTGAAATCTATAAAAATACTTAAAACCCTATAAAACTAAAAAAAAACCTATACCCCAAAAAACCATAACACACCAGAAAACTAAAAAAACCTTGAAACACTCAAAATCCCTAAAACCCTAAAAAAACATAGAATTCCTAAACAATCTGTAAAAACCCATAAAAGGTAAAGAACCCAAAAACCTTGATGAAAACTAAGAAAACCATAAAAAACATAAAAATAAAACACTAAAAACCCAAAAAACCCAAAAAACCCCTCGAAAATACTAAACACCCTAAAAAATAAAAAAAATAAAAAAGACATAAAAATCCCAAAACATGAATAAATCCTTAAAAACCATTTAAATCCCTAATAAATCCATAAATAAATAAAAAAACATGAAACCCCTAAAAACATAAAAATGATAAAACCCTTAAAAACCAAAAAGAACCCAAAAACTCAAAAAAACCCATAAAACCCCTAAAAACATTAAAAACACATAAAACATTAAAAACAACTAAAAACTCTAAAAACCCTTTAAAACCAAACAAATATAAGAAACTCTAAAACCCCATTAAAACTCTAAATTTCAAAAAAAAACCAAAAATCCCAAAAAACCCTGAAACCGTAAAAACCCTCAAAATCCCTAAAACCCCTAAAATACCTAAAAATCCTTAAAAAATCCTTTAAAATCCCTAAAAACAAAAAAAACCATAGAAACCCTAAAAAATAAAGAAAACATTAAAATCATAAAAACATTTAAAACCCATAAAATCCTAAAGACACTAAAAACCCTAAAACCCCCAAAAAACCATAAAATCCAAAAAACACCTAAAACTATTAAAAACCAAATATTCCACAAAATCCTTAAACTTATAAACACTATAAAAACCCATTAAACCCCAAAACTTGTTAAAAAGTACAAAAATATTAAAAACACATAATAATAAGGAGACCCAAGAAATAAAAAACAATAAATACAATATAACCCCTAAAACCCCTCAAAATCCTTAAAATCCATAAAATTCATAAAAATCTTAAAAAACCTAAAAATTACAAGAAATATACAAAACCCTAAAACTTGAAACCCCTAATAAGACCTTAAAAACCTAAAAACATTAAACCCCTAAAACCATAAAAATTGATAAATCCCAAAAACTGATAAAAACTATAAAACACTAAAACACTAAAAATAAATAAAAATATCAAAACCCCTAAAAATCCTAAACAATACCAGAAAATGTAAAAAACCTAAAAAATTATGAAAATCAGTAAAAAATCATAAAAACCATAAAAACATAAATCCCTTAAAAACATTAAAACGCTAAAAACCCTAAAAACCATAAATGACCATAAACTCCCTAAAAACCCTAAAACCCACTAAAAGCAATAAGAATCCCTATGAAGCTTAAAAACCGATAAAACTCATAAAAAACCCAAACACTACTAAAAAAATAAAAACACCAAAAAAATATCTAAACCCCTAAAAACGTTAACAAACACTAAAATCCTTAAAACCACTAAAAACTAAAAAAAACCCTAAACCCCCAAAACCCATAAAACCCCTAAAAACCCAAAAATCTCTTAACACACTACAAACCATACAATCCCAAAAATGTCACAAAAACCACACAAAAAAATAAAAACCCTAAAAAACTAAAAAGCCCCAAAAACATTAAATATTTCCAAAAAATTAATAAAACAACTAAAAACACCAAAATTCCTAAACCCCCTAAAATTCTTAAAAAACACTAAAATCCAATAAAATCCTAAAAAATCCCAAAAATTAAAAAAAAATTTACAAAAACTAAAAAACCTGAAGGCCCATATGAAAACATAGAAACCTAAAACAATTAAAACCCCCAAAAAATGTAAAAACGCTAAAAAACCCTAAGAAACACTAACAAATACCAAAACACATAAAACCCCTTAGAACCTTAAATACGCTAAACTCCATAAATATGATAAAACCCAATAAGAACTCTAAATACATTTTAAACCCCAAAAAATGTTACAAACACTTAAAAACCATAAAAATACTAAAAAATTAATATATACCCTAAATCCAAAAAATGCAATAAAATCCAAGAAGGCCAAAAAACACCTCAAAATCCTTCAAAACCCTAATAATACATAAAATTTCTTGAAAACAAAAATTCCCTATAAACCCTTAAGAAAACCTAAAATAAACCTAAAGCACAAAAAAACCTAAAAACCTAAAATTGAAAAAACCCTAAACCCCTCAAAATTTATTAACCCCTAAAAAAATAAGAAACCTGAAAATTCATTAAGATATCTAAAAACATAAAAGACCATAAAACCTTAAAACCCTATAAGAAAACTATAAAAATATTAAAACCCTTCAAACCCCTTAAAAACAGAAAAAAATGATTAAAATCCTTAACAACTTAAAAAGACCCAAAAACCCCTAAAAACCCATTAAAATCCTAAAAAACCCAAAAACATAAGAAACCCATAAAAACCCTAAAATACAATAATAATTATAAATACCCTTTAAACCCCTAAAAACATTAAAAAACTCTAGAAAACCTTTTAAACCCTAAAAATCCAAAAACACCAAAAAACCCCTTAAATACCCTAAATCTGTCAAAATCCATAAAGACACTAAAAGCGATAAAAATCCTAAAACCCACTTAAAAATAAATATACACATAAAAACCCATAAAAACGTTGAAAACCCTAATAAAATCTTACAAACCTAAAAACACTTAAAACCCCTAAAAACAAAAAAAAAATTATTAAAACCCATAAAAATGATAAACACTATAAATCCTCAAAATCCCAAAAAACCCAAAAAAACAAAAAACCCAATAAATCCATCAAAATATTAGAAACCTTGAAATCCCAAAAGAAACCCATATGAACATAAAAACATGTAAAACCCTAAAACCCATAAAATACCATAGAACTCTAAAGATACTAAAAACCATGAAATCTATAAAAAATCATAAAACCAAAATATACCCCAAAACCCCACTAAAACAACATTAAAACCCTAAAAATGATAGAAAACACAAAATACATAGAAACAAATAAAATATAAAACCCTCAAAATCCGTAAAAACCCCATAAAACCATAATTGTTTTAAAAATCCATAAAAACAAAAAAAAAAAGAAAAAATCCCAAAAACCATAAAAACCTTTAATATAGTCAGAAAAACCTAAAAAACATAAAACAACTAAAAACCTAAAAAATGATAAAAACCCAAACCCCCCTAAAAACCCAAAAACTCTTAGAAAACCTAAAAACCTAAAAACTTAAAAAATATCACTACAAAATCAAAAAACAATTTACACCTAAAAAAATAATAAAAAATATCTAAAAAACATAAAAAATATTAGAAACTCAAAAACCTAAAAAACCCTAAAAACTCTAAAATCCATAAAACCCCCCAAATCACTAAAAACCCTAAGAATGATAAAAATCTGACAAAATACAAGAAAAACCCTAAAAACATAAAAATGTATATCAATCCAAAAAACCCAAATAAAACATTAAATACTTAAAAACACATAATACTCCTAAACAAATAAAAAATCTAAAAACCATAAAAACCCCGAGAAACCGTAAAAACCCTATAACACTATAAAACCACTACAAATAACTAAAATCCCCCCAACCCCTTTTAACCCCTAATTTTTTAAAACACTAAAAAACATAGTAACCCTAAAAACCTAAAAAAACATACAAATAAAAAACCCTAAACCCAAAATAATCATGAAAACCATACAAACCCTAAAAACCCTCAATATACCTAAAATAGCTAAAAACATAAAAACCCTAAAAGGGATCTAAAAATCCCTAAAAATATGGCCAAACCAAAAAACCAAAAAAACATAAGAAAACCTTAAAAACATATAAATAATTAAAACCCACAAAAACCTAAAAAATACTTAACACCAAAAAAGAAACTAAAACCCAAAAAACCCCAAAAAAAATAAAAAAGAAAAAGCCCTATATAAACCCTAAGTCCAACAAAAAACACTAAAACATTGTAAACTCCTAAAAATATTTAAAAAAACCTTAATAACATAAGAAACGCAAAAAGAATGAAAACACAAAAAATTCATAAAAACCCTAAAACTCTAAAACATCTAAAACCCTCAAAATCCATAAAAACCCTAAAACCCAGAAAAATTCAAAAAAATGCTTCCAAATCCCATAAAATGAAAAAAATATTAAAATAACATAAAAAACCTAGGATGACATTGAATCTAAAAGAAAACACTTAAAACACCTAAAAACCTAAAAAACTCTAAAACCCTAAAACCCAAAAAACCCATAAAATCCAGAAAAACCATAAAACCACTAAAACTAAAAAAATGAATTAAAAAACATAAAACAATTAAAAAACTCTAAAAATCCTTAAAACCCCATAAAATTTAAAAAACCCAGAAAAACAAAAAAAATCCTAAAATCCTAAAAACCAAAAAATCTCTAAAATTAATGAAAACTCTAAATATCCTTTAGATCCCTAAAATATAAAAAACATTATAAAACGTTAAATATCCTAGAAAACTCAGAAAACCCAAAACACCAAAAAACAATTAGAATAAAAAAACCCTAAAATCTCGAAAACCAATAAAAATTTTAAAAACCATTAAAATCCTAAAAAAATCGTAAAAATGCCAAATGATGTAAAAAACCATAATAAATCTGAAAAAAAACATGATAAACCTAAAAAACATATAAACTCTTAAAAATCCTAAAAACATATGTAATCTAAAACCCCTAAAAACCCATAATAACCCATAGAAACCTAAAAACCATTAAACACCCTAAAAACCATAAAAACGCTAAAAACCAATAGAACCCTAAAACCCATCTAAAAACTCTAAAAACCCTTTAAACCCCTAAAAACATAAAAAGACTCTACAAAACATAAATCCCCTAAAAATTTCAAAAAACTCAAAAAAACAATAAAACCCATAAAACCATAAAAACCCTCAAAATCCATAAAAACCGTAAAACCTATATAAATCCTAAAAAATCTTTAAAACCCAAAAAAAATAAAAAAAATAAAAAAAACCCTGAAAACATAATAAAAAACTTAAAAACTGATAAACACTTAAAACCCAAAAAAACCTAAAAACGATAAAAAACCTAAAACACGTAAAACCCCTAGAAACCATAAAATCATCAAAAAAACATTTACACCCCTTAAAAACCCATAAAAACTCTAAAAATAACTAAAAATTCTAAAAAATATTTAAACCCCCAAAAATGTTAAAAAACATTAAAAACCCATAAAAACCTTAAAAACTCAACAGAAACCCATAAAAACCCAAAATACAAAAAACACTTAAAACCCAAAAAATATCGGGAAACTATAAAAAACAATCAACATCTTAAAAAATTACACAAAATCCCGTTAAACGTAAACCCCCTAAAAACAATTAAAATCAATAACAAAAAGTTAAAATACTAAAACCACTTAAAACCCTTAAAAAATGAAAAAACCCTAAAAACCAAAAAACCATAAAATACTAAAAACTCTTAATAATCCTAAAAGATGTAAAAATATTAATAAAATCCCTAAAACCCCCTAAAAATGTAAAAACCCTAAAAACCTTGAAAAACACTAAGGAAAACAAAAAAACATAAAAATTATAGAACCTCAAAAATACAAAAAACAACAAAACCAAAAAACAGAAATAAAATCCTAAAACCGCTAAAAACCATAAAAACCCATAAATTCATAAAAAACACCAAAACCTCATAAAACACTAAAAAACACAAAAATATAAAACCCTATATCCCCATTGAAGGTTAAAAGCACCAAAATACCATAAAACCCCAAAAAATTCAAAAAAACAGCCCAAAAAACATAAAAACACTAAAAACCCTAAAATACTAAAATGCCTAGAAACAATAAAAATATTAACAATACCCTAAAAATACCTAAAACATAAAAAAAATAAAACCCAAAAATACGAACAAAACCATAAAAACCTAAAAATAATTAAAATCCCTAAAAAGATAAAAACAAAATAAACCTTAAAAAATTAAAACATAAAAAATCTAATGAACCAAAAAATATTAAAATCCCTAAAAACCTAAAAAACACTAAACCCCATAAAATCCATAAAAACCCACTAAATATATAAAACCCTTAAAAACCCTAAAACCATTAAAAAACTCTAAAAAACCCTAAAAACTCAAAAACACCCTTAAAAACTAAAAAACCAAAAATCTCTAAAACCACTGAAATCCTAAAAACCCTAAAATCCATAAAAATCCAAAAAACCCTAAAATTCATAAAAAAATAAAAAAACCCTAAAAACTATCAAACCATAACAAATCAATTAAAAACAAAAAATGCAGAAAATACCTAAAAACATAAAAAATCCAAAATCCATAAAATCCATAAAACCCTAAATACAATAAGAAGCCCCTAAAATTATAGAAAACCCTAAAACCCTAAAACCCCAAAAAATAAGAAAAATTTTAAAAAAAAAAATTAAACCCTAAAAAGTAAAAAACTCATAAAACATTAAAAAACCTAAGAAACACAAAAACCCCAAAAAACCAAAAAAATAATAAAAACCCTCAAAATCCATAAAACCCCTAAAATTAATAAAAAAACAAAAAAATCCCTAAAAATCCCTAAAAATGGAAAAATCCATAAAACCCCTAAAAACCCCAATGATACCATTAAATCTTAAAAACAGTTAAAACTACTAAAAACCTGAAAATTATAAAAACCTTAATACCCAAGAAAACCCATCAAAGTGATAAAAACCCCTAAAACGTTATAAAAAACCTACAACACCTAAAACCCCTAAAACTGACTAAATATTCCAAAACCCATAAATCCCATAAAATTTTAAAAAAATATAAAAAACCTTAAAAAAATAAAAAACCATAAAAACCAAAACAATAATAATTACCCCCAAACCCTAAAAACTCTCAAAATCCCTAAAAATCCTAAAAACACTAAAAATTATAAAATACATCAAAAAATCACTAAAAACATAAAACCCCAATGATCCCTGAAAACCCCAAAGAAAACCCGAAAACCCTATAAACACTTAAACCCCTAAAACACTAAAAAACATAAAAAAAATTAAAACCCCTAAAAGCCCCCAAAATCCCTCAAAACTATAAAAATAATAAAAATACTAAAAAACACCATAAAATTTAAAAAATTGTAAAAAAACAAAAAACGTAGGAAACCCCTAAAAATCTATAAAACCTAAAAACATGTAACACTAACAAAAAACATAGAATACACTAAAACCCCTAAAACCCTCAGAGAGAAATCTGGAAGGAGGATGTCGCCGCTCTCGCTAGGTTCTCTCCCGACTTCGCGTTTCCCAAGAGATACTCCTGGATTCCATCCCAGCGGCTTCGCTGCTCCTTTTAAGACCTTGCGGTGTGATGCAGAAGCGGTGCTTGGCGGTGGGGCTTCTTGTTGGCATGGATCTGTGCTCTTGACCTTCTTCAAGCGGCTCATGGCTCACGCGTTCAAGGCCTCAAGAGGCATGGATGGCTTGGTTTTCGTGCGGCTGGAGGCGCGTCTGCGTGTGTCAGGGTTTATCATTGACAGATCTGGGCTCCTGTGGTGTTTCTCGGTCCTTGTTGGCTTCGCTTTGGATGGATTTTTGCATCGGTGTGGTGCGGGATAGACAGATCTGAAATCTGTTTCTAGGGTTTCAAGACCTGCGGATCGGACGGTGGCAACCCTCGATCGGGGAGGCAAAGTTCATTTTCGACTTGTTTCATTTTATGCTGATGTTGATCTTCTGGTTTGTTGCAGCTTTTTGGATGCTATTTTTGATTTTGGAGGTTCTTTGTGTGGTCTTGTGGGTTGCTGTGACGATGATGCTTGGTTGGGTCGTGGTTTATTGTTTCTGTTGGATCATGATTTTGTTTCAAATCATGAATCTTGGATTTTTGTCCATTGTGGATTTCAATTGTCTCGTACTGCTGTGATTTTCTGGATGTTGTGGCTTGGTACTGGGTATGGTTGCTGGTGGTGTGCTGTTAGTTGCGCTGTGAGATGTGGACGGTTACAAGCTGCTCGGGTTGAAGGATTTGGTTGCTGGTTGTTAAGTTGTGACCTCTTAAGAGATGGTTTAGGAGGCTGCTGCTGGTTTCTTGGGCATATGGGATTGGCATGGTAGGATATGCTTTGGTGTTGTTGGTTTTTGGGAGGTGATGATGGTCACGTTTGCTTTCGGTGCTTGTGTTGTGGTCTCATGCTGCTGGTATTTATTGGTTGTGATGTCAGTTTTGGTGCTATTGGTTGTTGGGGCTGGTTGGTTTCGACGTGTTACTGTAGATATGTTGCTATGATGATTGGATGTGCTGCTGCTGGATGCTGTAATGTACTGGATGATGGAAATTGGGATGATGGATACTGATTGCTGTTGAGCTGGGAGTGGCTGAAGCTGTGGTTTATGATTGTGTTGCTGCTGGATGTTGATTGTTGTTTGAGTCTGAATGTTGGTAGTTGGTTAGCTATGAGCTGTTGGATGCTGGTTGATACTGGATGATAGTGGTGGTTGCATGGCTCTGTGTGTTTTTTCTTTTTTCGTTCTTGACTTTACTTTTTTTGCGTCTTTTGTCTTGGGTCGTTAAGGGTTTTTTTGTTGTGGGTCGATTGACCCCTCTCCTCCTTGGTCTGCTGAGTCTCTTTCTTCCTTATATTAAATTGGGGGGGGGGGGGGTTGGGAATAGCCTGACCCTCGCATCTTCTTTACCTTAAAACCCTCAAAAACTCTATTAACAATAAAGTAACATAAAATTCCATAAATGATCTAAAAATATATAAAAACATAAAAAACCTCAAAAAATTATGAAAACCCCAAAGAAAACCTTAAAACTGTAAAAAACATAAAACCCCAAAACCCCAAAAACACTAAAAACCAAAAAACTCTAAAAGAACCTAAAAAAACTAAAAACTCATAAAATCATTAAAAATCCAAAAAACCCAAAAGAACCCAAAAACTCAAGAAAAATTATAAAAAACCTTTTAACCCCTAAAAACATTAATAAAATCAAAAAAATTCAAAATGCTAAAAAATTGAAAAAATCCCCAAAAACCAAAAAAATAATAAAATCCCTCAAAATAAAAAAATATGCAAAAACCATTTAATATCCTAAAAAAGATGTATAAATCCCTAAAAAAAGTAAAACACCATAAACAAGTTGAAAATCCCTAATAAATCCTCAAAACATTAAAACATGTTAAATCCTTAAAAAACATAAATGTTTTAAAGCCCTAAAAACCATAAAAACTATAAAAACTGCCAAAACATTAAAAAACAACAATCCTCCTAAAAACCAATAAATACAGTAAAACTACTAAATAATTAAAAAAAATCAAAAAACCCGATAAAAACAATAAAAATGAAAAAATATCCTAAAAATACAAGTAAATTATGAAAACCTAAAAACATATAAAAGCATAAAACCCTCAAAAACCATAAAATTTTAAAAATGTAATAGAAATCCCTAAAAACATAAAAAACATGAAAATACCTAGGAAAACCAAAAAAGATAAAAATTATTGAAAAACCTAAAAATATAAAAACACCTAAATCCATAAAAACCTAAAAACCAAGAAAAGTCCTACAAAACTCAAAATACATAAAAACCCTAGAAACCATAAAATACTAAAAAAATCCTGAAAAATCCTTGAAAATGTAAAAAACCCAAAACCCAAAAAGAATCCACAAAAAAACCTAAAAAATCTAAAAAAACATAAATCCCCTAAAAAGATAAAATGACATAAAACCTTAAAACCCCTAAAAAACATAAAACACCTAAAAGCATTTAAAACCCCCAAAACCATATAAAATCACAAAAAACCAAAACTCTAAACACCATTTACCCATTAAAAACATTAAAAAATATCTAACACGTTAAAACCCTCAAAATCCATAAAAAACCTAAAAACCGAAAAAAAATCCAAAAAAGTCCTTAAAATACAAAAAAAACATAAAAAACCCTAAAAACTCTGAAAAACACTAAGAAAACCATAAAACCATAAAACCACTTAGAACCCCTAAGGACCATAAATCATAAAAACACTAAAAACAAAAAAAAATCTAACCCCTATCCCCCAAATCCATAAAATCTATAAAAATACATAAAACTGTTAAAAATAATTAAAATTCCCAAAAATTTTAAAAAACTCCAAAAACCTTGAAAACCTCTTAGAAATCATAAAAACCTAAAAACTCATAAACACCCTAAAAATGAAAAATTTATAAGAAACACTAAAAATACCTAAAAATTATAAAAATCATAAACCCCTCATAATCCCTAAACCCCTTAAAACCATAATAATTTTAAAAAATCACTAAAAATCCCTAAATTTGTAAAATACCACAAAACCCCTATAAAACCATAAGACCACCATAATAACCCAAAACCATTTGAAACACCTAAAAACTCTAAAAAACAATAAAATCCCTAAAAACCATATGAACCATAAAACCCCTAAAAACGTTAAAACCCCCAAAACCCATAAAACCCCTAAAATCACAAATATTCTAAAATCCCTTTAAACACCAAAAATTTAATAATTCCAAAATCCTTAAAACCCATAAAAACACTAAAAACCCTAAATCCCAAAATGAACAAAAAAACCTTTAAAACCCTACTGCCCCCCAAAACCCATAAAATTCCTAAAATCCATAAAAATACTTACAAATCCCTAAAAAAGTTAAAAAAAATAAAAACCCTAAAAAACCCAACAAAAAACTTTAAACCCATAAAACACTTAAAATTTATAAATACCTAAAAAACATTATAAACCATAAAGACCTTAAAACACTATAAAAACCTTTAAAATCCAAAAAATCCCAAAAACCATAAAAATTCTCAAAAATCAATCAAAATACATAAAAATTCAAAAAATCCAAAAAACCCAGAACAACCTTATGAAAACCGTAAAAACTAACAAAATTTAAAACTAAAAAAATAGAAATTCTAAAAACACTAAAACCCTAAAACCCTAAAAAACTAAAAATCCTAAAAAAATATAAGAATATAAAAATACCAAAAAACAATAAAAAATCTTAAAAATCTTAAAATTCCCTAAAAACGCAAAAAATATAAAAAACCCTTAAAATCCTAAATCCCCTAAGAAAACATTAAAAACATAAATAAATTTAATACCCCTAAAAACATAAAATACTATAAAAACCATAAAACATTAAAAGAACCTAAAACCCCTAAAAACACCTAAAAACCCTAAAACACCATAAAACCCTAAAACCCCATAAAACCCCTAAAAATTCAATAATACTAAAAAACCCTTTAAAACCATAAAATATAAAAAATCCCAAAATTACAATAAAAACTCTAAAAACTATAAAATCAACAAGAAAACATTAAAACCCCTAAAACTAAAAAACCCTAAACCCCCATAAAATTCATGGAAACACTAAAAAATTATAACATCGTAAAATTCTCTAAAAATTCCAAAAAAATTAAAATCCTAACACCCATAAGAAAACCTTAAAAAAAATAAACACCCTTAAAACCCCTAAAAGACTTAAATGTGCCCTAAAACCATAAAAACACTTAAATCTCATTAAAATATCAATAATCCTTTCAAACTCACAAAAACCAATCAAAAATCTAAAAACCTAGAAACAAAATAAAAAAACCCTTTAAATCCATAAAAATGTTAAAAACTCTAAAAACATCAAAACCCTTAAAACTCAAAAAACCCTAAAACACAAAAAACACCCCCCATAAAACCCCTCAAAATCCCTAAAAACCCTAAAACCATAAGAATACTAAAACACCCTAAAAATCCATAAATACATAAAACCCATAAAACCCTTGAAAACCCCTAATAAATCCTTAAAAACCTAAAAAATGTAAAACCCCTAAAAACCAAAAAAATCTTAAAACCCAAAAAAACCTCAAAAATCATTAAAATCCATAAAACCCCCAAAGAACATAATAATCCTAAAAATCCATAAAAATAACTAAAAATGTAAAAACCATTAAAAATAGAAAAACTATTAGAAAAATTTAAAAAAATAAAATCACATAAATCCTTTAAAACCCAAAAAAACATTAAAACCCTAAAAGACCCTAAAAACCTAGAAACCATTAATAATAAAAACCCAAATAACCTTTAAAAGAGTATACTCCATAAAAACCACTAAAACCCACTAAATACTCTAAAAATCGTTTAAG
Organism: Viscum album; assembly: GCA_963277665.1. Classification (NCBI taxonomy): domain Eukaryota; kingdom Viridiplantae; phylum Streptophyta; class Magnoliopsida; order Santalales; family Viscaceae; genus Viscum; species Viscum album. The sequence continues at coordinate 1,962,493,648 of OY728127.1, forward strand.
CCCCAAAAAATGTTATAAAACTCTAAAAAAACATTAAAAACCAAAAGTCTGAAGAAACAAATAATGACCCAAAAAAACCCAAAAAAACCCTAAATAGGTTGAAAACCCTAAAAATCCTTTAAAACCTCCAAAAAACCATAAAAATATGAATAATACTATAAAAATACAAAAAAATGTAAAACACCATAAAAATCTAGAAAACCCCTAAGAAAACATAAAAACCTAAAAACACTTAAAACCCTTAAAAACATAAAAACACTCAAAATGGTAATAAAACAATTAAACCCCAAGAAACCCTAAAACCCCATAAAAACCACTAAAACCAATCAAAACCATAAAAACTGCTAAAAACCCTTAATCCACTAAAACCAATAAAACCACTTTTATCCACTAAAAATGATTAAAAACTCTAAAAATCCTTGAAAACCCTTAAAAAAAAAAAGAAACCCCTAAAACCCCAAAATCCACTCTAAAATACTGAAACACCCTAAAAACAAAAAATCCCAAATAGACTAAGAAAATATTATAAAACAAAAAAATAAAACACCTAAAAACAAAAAAAACCACTAAAATATATAAAAACCCCCCAAACCCCTAAAAACAATAAAAACCTAAAAAATGATAAAATCCTTCAAAACCCCTAAAACCCAGAAAATCCCTAAAAACCCTACAAAACACTAAAAATCCTTAAAAATATTAAAAATCCAGAAAAATTCGTAAAAATACCTAAAAATGTGAAACCCCCTAAAAACCATGAAAACCCTAAGAAAAAGTTAAATCCTTAAAAGTACTTAAAACCCCCGAAAACCAAAAAAATGAAAAAAAACCTAAATATTCATAAAATCCTAGAAACAATAAAAACTTCTATGACCATAAAATCCCTAAAAATCCTAAAAACCCCAAAAAATAAGTAAAATATCTAAAACCCTTATGCACCCCTAAAAACATTAAAAAACTCTTAAAACACTAAAAAACCAAAAAAAAACTCTAAAAAACTCTAAAACCCCAAAAAACCATAAAACCCCCATTAACCTTCAATATACCTAAAAACCCAAAAAACCATAAAAATCCCAAACAAATAAAACAATCCCTAAAAATGAAAAAACTAAAAAAAACCCAGAAAACCCCCTAAGAAACCCTTAATAACCTAGTCACGTAAAACACCTAAAAATCTAGAAAATGAAAAAACACTAAAATAACCTAAAACCCTTAAAAACATAATAAACTTAAAAACCTAAAAACACTAAAAACCCCATAAAAACCTTAAGAACACTAAAAACTATAAAACAATTTAAACATATAAAACCCCTAAAAACCTAAAAAACATTAAAAATAAAAAAACAAAAAATGCTAATAACACAAAAAAAACTATCATGAACCAACCCGGTTCGACCCTGAATTGGTCACCTGAGTCGACCCGCGACATGGACCGAGGGGTGTTCCTAATCCCCATGGGATGGCAACTACTTTCAAGCATCAAAACCAATCAAGAAGGAATTATTTGGCACATAAATGAAAGACAAAAAATAAAGAAAACAGAACAATGAAAACGAAAACTAGAAACAATGAGAAAACAAAGTTGTACATACCTCTATGTGACCCTATGGTTCAACACTAACCTCAATCCAATGTCGCACTATGAAGACTGAATCTAAGCAAGGCACAACAACTAAAGCTAAAATAAAAAAGGTAAAACTATAGGAGTGGGTATTAAAACTCAGTAGGCATAGCCAAATAATCTATTCTCATATGAATTTTCTCTAAATAAAAGATACATCAATTTCAATTTTTAAATAAAATGTATAAAACTAGGTTTTTATATGTTTTATTCTTAAAAAAATCATGATCCATTGACCATCATATTTTAATCTAAGTTCCTTTCCAAGGAGAAAGCTTTAACCATTTTAAAGAAAGAGGGATAGTGCAGTGTAAAACATTTTAAAATCCTTTTTCCTAAAACTTTTGAAAATCACTTTTATCGACTTTAACAAAGATATTAATCATACATAAAGGCAAAAGCAATAATCACACAAGGGCAATTGAAAATAACAAGCAAGAGTAATAAACCAAACAAGGCACCTCAATCATTCACCACAGACAACTAAGTGCTAATATAAATGGGAAAACTTAGGAGCTCTTGAATAGTCTCGAACTTACTATACATGTGACTCATCTTGAAAGAATTCCTAATCTCGATAACGTCACAATTCCCAAACACTATATATCTCCCTACATGGCCTAATCGATGGACCTAATCCCCTAACAGAGTATAATTTGTACTAAGGGCCACTAGCCAGTGCATGGTCCAAACTAGTGCAAAAATCGTTCAGTGAAAATTTGCTTACTATGCTAGGTTCCCATGTTCATACAAAAAGGGGATGAGAAAATAATGTCAAACTAGTAAGCAGTCATAGTTATATTCCTCACACAAAGTCAACACACACAACAAAGTCACCCCGAGTCACCCCATGGAATACATCCCTTGCCTTTCAACCATTTGGTCATCGGAATGTCCTACCCGGTGAACCTTCCATAACATATGACTCAACCAAATCAAGGGGACCACATCCAAGGAGAGTTTTCTTAAGATAACTATTTTTTCAAAAGTACCAACTGGGCCTCACATAATTTTTTCATGCCAAACCATTTCTTAAGGAATCACATGCATGGAACTTTTAAAACTAGAAATACATTTAGAAACCCATTTATGAAACTCAAACTAGAATTTTAAATCTAAACACATTCATTAAGTCCGAAGGGAAATTTCATCAGGTAATTGATTTGAAAACACAATAAAACCACTTACTAGAACAAATTATAAGAAATAAACCACTCTAATTCAAAACAAATTTTTTTACAAATAGTTCTATATAAATAATTAACATTAGAACTATGCGTGAAATGCAAGAAATAAATGTATCATAAATTTAATGGTTAGTGCATAGAGATCCTACCTTAGAGAAGAAAGCGGACCAAGCCCAGACACTTCGCTTCTTGAAGCTTCTGACAAAAGTCTCTCACAATATCACACACATACATTCTCATATATATATATATATCCTTAATCCATTAAACATATTCCCCCACCATGAGGGAATATGTGCAAGTAAGATATATATTTATATATATATACACATACGTACCTATGTATGTGTGTGTGCGTACCCCCAAGAAGTCACCCAAACTCTAATTAATTAACCTAGAGAAACCAACATAATTGGAAAAAAAATAACAATTTAGGAAAACTAGTCTTTAATGAAACACTAATTTAAAGAATCACCTTCCTTTGATGACATACCCAAGTGTTCACCTAGTGCACCCATGGGTGTGTCAACATCTAGTGACACACCAATCATTACAAGGCACGCACAACCCACTTTTCAAATACTTTTACCATTAATTAGTCATTTCATGAAACCCCTTTCTAAAAACCCAACATCAATGCATTCGCATCTCAAGTGCCTTTGAAAACACATTTTGCACATTTTTCATAATCCTAAAAATAGTTCCAAGAATTACCCTAATGAAGCACACATGAAAACATAACCATATTATTTATAAAAAATTCTTTCTCACCATATAATCACGTCAAAACACTTATAGAAAATATTTCGCACAACATAAAACATCTAATTTCACTATTAAAATCCAAACAACATTTAACCAAACACAACTGGTAAAAACAAACATAGGCAAATTAAAAAAACCTCAAATGTTATTTTAGAAAATTCTACTAACATGAAAATACCATAATTAATCTAACTATGAGAATAAACAAGGTGTGCAACACATTTTCAAATTAGTTGAAGATATCTAAGAACCAATGGTTTGCAACAGAAATAAAGGGGATGAAAATGCTTACCTCAAAGGCGTGCATTTGTGGTGAAACTTCTGGAGGAGAATGGATAAGCCTCTGCAAACAAACCACAAACCCTAGGCCTAAGGGAAACCAAACCAAACATTATTCCCACCATCTAGGGTTCTGCCAATGTGAAGAAAACACCAAAAGATGGAATAAAAGAAAACACATGAGGGAGTCTTGCTAAAGGGAGAGGGTGCGCCAAAAGAGGCATGGCCTAGGGTGCGAAGGGATGTGGTGATCGAGTGTGGGGAGATCCACTGGAGCTGGCGCAAGGAGACAGAATGGGGTGGTGGGTCACGCCACATGCTAGGGAATGGAGCAGCCAGGCTGGGAGGTTGGCTTGGATCCGCGGGTGGAGGGGAGGCTGGAGGAGCTGGCGACGAGGTGGATGGGAAAATGTGGAGGGTCGAATCCAGGAGCTGGGAAGCAAGGGTGGAGAGTGAATGTTCCGGAAGTATCTTCAAGCGCGAAGGGGGCTGGGGTTCGGGTGTAGCACAGCTGCGTAGAGGGAAAGTGGGGTGAGGGGGCGATGGGATGAGTCGGGCAAGGGGTAGGTTTTCTTCTATTAATATTAATAATAGTATTATTACTATAATAATAATATTATTATTATTATTAATAAAATCAAAATTAAAAATCAAAATAATAATAATAATCTTTATAATAATAATAATAATAACAACGAAAATAATGATATTTTTAATATTAAAACTATAATACTATTATTATTTTATGCTTAAACATTATTTTATCACACTCTATTTTATTAAAAAAATATTTTACTTCATTTCATTTCACTTTTCCTTTAATTAAATAATTTAATTATTTTGGATGTTGGGTAATCACACGGATCGCATGCCATCAAGTGCGTGGTCGAGCAAGTTGCACTCGAACTGTGCCACTCAGCACTAACCACCCTCAAATTCAAACAGTGTGTTGTCGCATAGTTTTATAAGTCACACGCAAGTCGTGTGTCAATACCAGTCGGGGTGTGACAATTATCCCTACCATAGATACTTTCTGCCTCTCGAAAGTCAACAACTCAAAATATAACCAAAGCTTGAGTCCATTCTCAAATATATCCAAAAAGGAAAATCAAGAACCTCTGGTTCACGATTCACTGCACAAGTAACACCTGACTGGTCATGAAGAAACCATGACATAAAATGAGAGGAGAACTTGAGAGGGTTATCCCCACTAGAAGAACTCGACTAACATAGAAATTTTAGAACCCATACAACTCCACCAAGACTTAGACATGAAACCTACTATAGAGAAACCTGACAAACCCAGGTTCCAAAAACCATATTGACCTCTCAATATTATCCAAAAACCTCCCTCACAAAAACCAGGAACTAGGGAACCCCCAACATGAACCTACCGACTTCTCCACCTGAGTTGAGCGGGAACACTGGGACTTAAACAGAACTCCACTACAAGGCCACCCGACATATCGGGCACCAAAACAATGACCTCCCTATAACAACTCTGTTGGAACTAAGAATTTCCCAAAGCGATTTAAAACTCCCAACACATCCAACTACTTTAGTACTAGTGACACAACGCTTCAACTAAAACCTATAACTCTCGACATAAAACAAAAAGCTCTAACACTCACATCTCCGAACCATCACTAATGAAATCAGAACCAACCCACACATGGCCAAATACCATTTTAAGAAAAATATAAAATTATACAGGCCACACTTAGAAGAATGAAACTACTATAATCAAGAGAGAATAGGTTCATCACACTATTACCACAGAAGATGAACTTACAACTATGGGAAAACAATGACAAGGAAATCATGAATGTATCTATTCTACGACGAAAGATAAAGAACCATGTGAAGGTCTCACATGACTCTGACACCCTGAATGTGTGCAAACATCACCCTGAGACCTGTTGTTGGGGCTCTGATGGCAAAAACATCTTATGCCTCACAGTCAGACACGAGCATCTCCCGATAAGGACTCCTTCGAATGACACTAATTTCGTAACCTTTCCCAGTGACCCAAATGGTCACACAATAGAAGGACTTCAGAGGGATGAGACAAGATGTCTTAGGATTATTGAACTGGAAACACTGATGGCACATTAGAAAGTAGTCAGATGAATTAGAAGTCGACACCAACAAAAGGGATTTCTTCAAAAGCAGGTTCCTCTCATACACCCCGCTCGCAAAATGCGGAACCCTTACGAATGAAGAGAGGAACCAGATTTTCCAAGCACTTGCACTCCAAATGTCGACTCCTTAAAGTGGCCAACAAAGGCCTTTTCCATACACTAGACTTGTTAATTACGGACAGGCTCCCGCCTCCTTTCGCCTTCACCTCCTCATGTATGATCCATTGGATGGAGACAGACTTTAACACCTCCCACATCATCCCAACTCCAAGTATGATGAGAAATCCACCCCCATTGGTCCAAAGCTGGAATATCCACTAAACCCAAGGCAATATGAACTAAAACAAACTCAGAAGTCCCCAACCACCTGAGCACATGATCTACTCCCCTCAAACCGCTTCACTGCCTCTAACGAACCCTAAATTTCTCGAAAGACAAGAAATACTTGATAGAAACCAGAATTGTGCACAACTAATTAATAACTTTTTAGGACATTTAAATGTGTCATATTTAGAAAAAAATGAAAAACAAAATCTGAAATGGAATCATGTCGGAACTCAATCAAAAGAAACACCACAAGCCGAGACAACCGGCCCATAATCCCGAACAATCTCAAACACAACCAAAAGCAACACCACAAGCCAAAGGTAACAGACTCAAAAATCAAACATAAACTAACACTAGAAAAATACACTTTTCAAAATACCAAAACCCACTTTTTGAGAAAAAACCAAGTCCCGAAATCATTTTTTTCATTAAAGTCCGTTTTAGAAAAATCAAGCCAAGCCTTATATTCCAAAACCCCACTCATGGAATCCTATGAACCGCCGCATAATCCATCATCCCTTCCCAAAAAATTCACCTATACATATGTATCGATGTGCACTTCACATATCTACCCACACATATGCAGACAATCCTCAGGAATACTAAGGGTTGCACATTCTGTTCCATTAAAAAATCCAAATAAAATCTAAAATTTTCCAAATTAAAACACTTACTCTTTAATACCCACATCACCAATTTCAAAACAAAATGATAGAAACCCCCCTTTTACCGGTTTTAAAACCATTAGAGAAATATCCCTTTCAATTCAAAACCACCTACATTTCCAAAAACACTCTAAAACCAACCAAAATCAAGACAAAGCACAACCAAAATGAGGAACTAATGTCTATGCCAAACCCGACGACATGATTGTGAGCCACGCCCCAAGTAAGACATAACACCAGAGGACCTTGAACTGGGCACCTGGGATCCACACGGGTCACTACTCCATGTGGGGTCACAATGTGACACCGATTCACCTCTATTGTCATACCTCAATCCAAAACAAAGACAAAAGACTCAAAACCCGGACTACCCCTGGTAGCTAAGGTCTCCTCCCGAGCGGTGGTGATCAAGCGCCGACCCAAAAACTACCTACTAAGCTTTGACAGTCCTGGTCTCAATCTACCTGACATACCAAATAACAAGGGTCTCCTTTGATACCATTTTGTCCTGAACCAACCCAGTTTGACCCAGAACGGGTCACCTGAGCCGACCCGCGACAAGGCCCGAGGGGCATTCCCTATCCCCATGGGCTGGAAACTAGTGTTGAGCGTCAAAACCAAACAAGAGGGAACAATTTGGCCCATAAATGAAAGATAAACAAATAAACAAAAATAAAACAATGAAAACAAAAACTAAAAACAGCGAGAAAAAAAGTCATGCATACCTCCATGTGACCTTATGGGTCACCACCAACCTCAATCCAACGTCGCACTATGGAGACTAAATCCAAGCAAGGTGCAAATACAAAAGAAAAAAAACAAAGTTAAAACTATAGGCCTTAGTATTAAAACATAGTAAGCATGCCCAAACAATCTATTCTCATAAGAATTTCCATTAAATAAAAGATCCGTTAATTTCAAATTTGAAATATAATGTATTGAACTAGGTTTTTACACATTTTATTCTTAAAAACAAATCATGATCCACTGCCCTTCATATTTTAAACTATGTTATTTTCCAAGGAGGAATCATTAACCTTTTTAAAGAAAGAGGGATAGTGAAGTGTAAAACATTTTAAAAACATTTTTCCACAAACTTTTGAAGATCACTTTTATCCACTTTATCAAAGAGATTCATCATATATGAAGGAAAAATAAATAATCACACAAGGGAAATGGAAAATAACAAGCAAGAGTAATAAACCAAACAAGGCACCTCAATCATCAGCCACAGACAACTAAGCGTTGATATACATGGGAAAACCTAGGAGCTTGTGAATAGTCTAGGATGTACTATACATGTGAATCATCCCAAAGGCATGCCTACTCTCAATGACTTCATAATGCCCAAATGTGTGGTATCTCCATACCTGGCCTAACTGAGGGGCCTAATCCCCTAGAAGAGTATAATTTGTACTAAGGGACACTAGCCAGTGCGAAGTATAAACTAGCGTAGAAATCCTTCAATGAAAATTTCCTAGCTATGCTAGGTTCCCATGTTCAGTCAAAAAGGGGGTGAGACAAAAATTTCAAACAAGTAAGCTGTCACAAGTACATTTCTCACACATAGTTAACACACACAACAAAGTCACCCCCGAGTCACCCCAAGGAACACGTCCCTCGCCTTTCAACCATTTGTTCATAGGAAATTCCTACCCGGCGGACCATCCATAACATATAACTCAACCAGAGCAAGGGGACCACATCCAATGGGATTTTTCATAAGATAACTAGTTTTCTAAATGTTCTAACTAGGCCTCACATAATTTTTTCATGCCAAACCATTACGTAAGGAATCACATGCATGACACTTTGAAGCCTAGAAATATGTTTTGAAACCCATTTAAGAAACTCAAACCATCATTTTAAATATAAAACACAATCACTAATGACAAAGGGGAATTTCATCAGGCAATTGATGTGAAAACACAATCAAACCACTTACTGGAACACATTATAAGAAAAAAACCACTCCAATTCCAAACAGAAAATATCACTAACAGTTATATATAAATGATTAATATTAAAACTATGTGTGAAATGCAAGAAATAAATGATTCCTAAATTTAAATGTTAATGCATATAGATCCTACCTCGGAGAAGGAAGTGGTACAAGCTGAGACACTTTGGCTCTTGAAGCTTCCGATGAAAGACGCTCACACTAGCACACACATACATTCTCATATATATATATACCCTTAATCCATTGAACATATTCCCCACTCCATGAGGGAATATGTGCAAGGACGATATATATTTATATACATATACACATACGTACCATGTATGTGTGTGTGCGCACCACCAAGAAGTCACCTAACCTCTAATTAATTATCCTAGAGAAACCAACATAATTTGAAAAAAATGAACCATTTAGGAAAACAAGGTTTCAAGGAAACACCAATTTAATGCATCAACTTCCTTGGATGACACCCCCATGTGTGAACCTAGTGCACCCATGGGTGTGTAACCATCTAGTGACACACCAAGCATTACAAGACACACAAAAACTACATTTCAAATACTTTTACCATTAATTAGTCATTTCATGAAACCCCTTTGTAAAAATACACTATCAATGCATTCGCATCTCATGTTCCTTTGAAAACACATTTCGTACATTTTTCATAGTCCTAAAAACACTTACAAAAATTACCCTAATGAAGCACACATGAAAACATAACCATATCATTTAGAAAAAAAAAATCCTTTTTCACCATATACTCATGTCAAAACACTTACAAAAAATATTTCTCACAACATAAGACATCTAATTTCACTTTTAAAATCCAAACAACATTTAACCAAACACAAATGGAAAAAACAAACATAGAAATAATAAAAAAACAACATCAAAAGTTATTTTAGTAAATTATACTTACATGAAAATACCATAATTGAGATTACTATGAGTATAAACAAGGTGTACAATACATTTTTGAATTAGTTGAAGATATTTATGAACCAATGGTTTGCACCGTAAATAAAGGGGATGGAAACGCTTACCTCCAAGGCGTGAGTTTTTAGTGAAACTCATGGATAATAATGAATAAGCCTCTGTGAAAGAACCGTAAACCATAGACCTTAGGGAAATATAACCAAACTTTAATCCTACCATCTAGGGTTCGGCCAATGTGAAGAAAAATCCAGAAGTTTGAAGAAAAGAAAAAACCTAAGGGAGTCATTGTTGAAGGGAGAGGGTAAGCCAGTGGAGGCGTGGCCTAGGGTGTAGAGAGAAGTGACGGTTGGGTGAGAGGAGATCCACTAGATCCAGCGCAAGGAGGTGACTCATGGTGGCGGGTCGCGCCGCATGTCGGGGAGTGGAGCATATGGGACAGGAGGCCGGCTTGGATCCATGGGTGGAGGCGAGGTCGGTGGAGCTGGTGACGAGGTGGTTGGGTGAACGTAAAGGGTGGAATCTAGGAGCGGGGAAGCTAGGGCGGTGGGCGAAATCACTGGAAGCAAGGTCAAGCGTGAAGGGGGCAGGGGTTTGGGGGTAGCGCCACTACGCAGAGGGAAAGTGGGGGGGGGGGAGGGGGCGACAGGATGAGTCGGGCAAGGGGTATGGTTTTTTTCTTTCTATTAATAATAATAATAGTATTATAAAAATTAATAATAATAATAATATTATTATTATTATTATTAAAACCAAAATTTAAAATCAAAATACTAATAACAACCTTAGTAATAATAAAAATAATAATAAAACAACCAAAATAATGATATTATTATCAATAAATCTATAATACTATTATTATTTTATGCTTAAACATTTTTTTTTATCAAAATCTATTTTTTAAAAAAAATATTTTACTTCATTCCATTTCACATTCCCTTTAATTAATTTATTTACTTATTTCAGATGTTGGGAAATCCCAGGACACGCATGCCATTAAGTGCACAGTCGAGCAGGATATACTGTGCCACTCAGCACTAACCACCCACAAAGTAAAATAGCATGTTATCACACAGTTTTATAAGTCTCTTGCAAGTTGTGCATCAAACCCCGTCGGGGTGTGACAATTCTATCCACCACATACACTTTTTCCCCCCAAAAGTCACCAAATGATATGATAAGAAAAGATGGGGTTAGTGACCGAACAGAGCCAAAAAGGAAAATCAAGAACCTTAGGTTGACGATTCACTCCAAAAGTGACACTCGACCGGTCACAAAGAAACCATGACATAAAACAAGAGGAGAACACAAGAGGGTTCTCCACATCACATGAACTCGACTAACACAGAATGTTTAGAACCCAAACAACTCCACCGAGACTTAAACGAGAAACCTACTACATTGAAACCTGGAAAACCTAGGTCCAAAAAACCATCTTGACCTCTCTACATTATCCAAATAACACCCCTGCCACAACTAGGAACTAGGGAACCCCCAACACGAACCTACCGACTTCTCCACCTGAGTTGAGTGGGACCACTAAGACTTAAATAGAACACCACTACAAGGCCACTGGCATATCGGGGCACTAAAAAAATGGACTCCCTATAACAACACTGATGGAACTAAGAATTCCACAAACGATTTAAAACTCCAAACACATCCAACTCCCTTAGTATGAGAGAAACAAAACTTCCATTAAAACTCGGAACTCTCAGCACAAGACAAAAACCCCCAACACTCACATCTCCAAACTATCACTAATGAAATCAGGACCAACCCACACAAGGCCAAAAACCCTTTTAATAAAAACAAACAATTCAAGAGGACACAGTCAGAAGAATGACACTACTACGATCATGAAATAATATGTTCACCACACTATTACCGCAAAATATGAACTTACAATAGCGGGAAAATAAGGACAAGGAAATCTTGAATGTCTCTATTCCAATATGAAAGATAAAGAACCAAGTGAAGGTCTCACATGCCTCTGACACCCTGACTATGTGCGAGCTTCACCCCAAGGCCCGAGGTTGGGGCTTTGATGGAAGAAGCATCTTATGCCTCATAGTTAGACATGAGCATCCCCCGATAAGGACTCATTCGAAGGACACATATTTCAGAACCTTTCCTAATGACCCAAAACGGTCACACAATAGCAGGACTTCGGAGGGATGAGACAATATGGCTTATGATGCTCAAACTGGAAACACTGATGGCACATTAGAAAGTTGTCTAACGAACCAGAAGTCGACAAAAAATGGATTTCTTCATAGTCAGGTTTCGCTTATACACCACGCTTGCAAAATGGGGTACCCTTACGAATGAAGAGAGGCACCAGATTTTCCAAGCACTTGAACTCCAAATTTCGACTCCTTAAAGCGGTCGACACAGGCCTTCACCAACCACTGGCCTTGTTAACTATGGATAGGCTCTCGCCTCCTTTCACCTTCACCTCCTCAGGTATGATCCATTAGATAGAGACAAACTTTAACACCTCCCACATCATCCCAACTCCAAGTATGATGAGACATCCACCCCCATTGGTCCAAAGCTAGACCATCCACTAAACCCCTAACAATATGAACTCTAACAAACTCAGAAGTCCCCAACCACGTGAAGACATGCTCTACTACCCTCAAACCGCTTCACTGCCTCTAACGAACCCTAAATGCCTCGAAAGACAAGCAACAATCGATAGAAACCATAATTCAGCATGACTCATTAATAACTTTTGAGGACATTTTTGGGTGGAATATTTGGAACAACATGAAAAAAAAATCAGAACTAGCATCAATCCAAAACTCAATCAAAATAAACACCCTGAGCCAAGACAACCAACCCAGAATCCCGAACAAGCTCAAACACAACCAAATGAAACTCCACAAGCCAAAGGTAACAGACTCATAAATCAAAAATATACAAACAGAAGCACAATCTACTTTTCAAAATACCAAAACCCTCTTTTCTAGAAAAAACCAAGTCCCAAAATCATATCTTTTTTCATTCATGTCCGTTTTAGAAAAATCAAGCCAAGCAATAAATTCCAAAACCTCACTCATATCATCCTATGAACCGCCACATAATCCTTCATCCCTTTCCACTCAAGTCACCCATACATTTGTGTCAATGTGCACTTCACGTATCTACCCACTCATATGTGGATGATCCTAATGAATACCAAGGGTTTCACTTTCTATTTCATTACCAAATCCAAATAAAAGACAATCTTTTCCAAATTAAAACACTTACTCTTTAAATCCCACTTCACTAATTTCAAAACAACTTGAAAGAAAACCCCTTTTTTCAGTTTTAAAACCACTAGAGAAAGATCCATTTCAATTCAAAACCACCCACATTTCCAAAAAAACTCTAAAACCAACCAAAATCAAGACAAATCACAACCGAAATGAGGAACTAGTGCTTATTCCCAACCTAGAGACATGGTAGTGAGCCACACCCCAAGTAAGACATAACACCGGAGGACCTTGAAGAGGGAACCTAGGCTCCACATGGGTCACTACTCCATGTGGGGTCACAGTGTGACATCGAGTCACCTCTATTGTCATCCCTCAATCCAAAGAAAAGATAAAAGACTAAAGACACGAACTACCCCTAGTAGCTCAGTTCTCGACACAAGCGGTGGTGATTAGGCACTGACCTGCAACCTACCTCATAAACCCTGAGAGTCTTAATCTCAATATACCAGACATCCCAAATAACTAGGTTCTCCTCTGATAACATTTTATCATGAACCAACCCGGTTCGACCACGAACCGGTTAACCGAGCCAGCCCGTGACATGTCCAAAGGGGCGTTCCGAATCTGCATGGGCTGACAACTAGTGTCGGGAATCAAAACCGAACAAGAGGGAATGATTTGGCCCATAAATGAAAGACAATAAAATAAACGAAAACTGAACAATGAAAAGGAAAACTAGAAACGGTGAGAAAACAAAGTCGTACATACCTACATGTGACCCTATGGGTCACCACCAACCTTAATCCAAGGTCACTCTATGATGACTGAATCCATACAAGGTTCAACAACCGAAGCTAAAAAACATAGGTAAAACTATAGACATGAGTATTAAAACTCAGTAGGCATGCCCAAAAAATCTATTCTCATATGCATTTCCTTTAAATAAAAGATCCATCAATTTCAAGTTTGAAATACAATGTATAGAACTAGGTTTTTACACATTTTATTCTTAAAAACAAATCATGATCCATTTCCCTTCATATTTTAAAATAAGTTATTTTCCAAGGAGGAAGCTTTAACCATTTTAAAGAAAGTGTGATAGTGAAGTGTAAAACATTTTGAAAACATTTTTCTACAATATTTTGAAGATCACTTCTATCCACTTTAATAATGATATGCATCATACATGAAGTTAAAAGAAGTAACCACACAAGGGAAATGGAAAATAACAAGCAAGAGTAATCAACTAAACAAGGCACCTCAATCATCCGCTGCAGACAACTAAATGCTGATATACATGGGAAAGCCTAGGAGCTCGTGAATAGTATAGAACGTACTATATATGTGACTCATCCCGAAGGCATGACTACTCTCGATGATGTCAGAAAGCTCAAACGCTCAGTATCTCCCTACCTGGCATAACTGAGGGGCCCAATCCCTAAGAAGAGTATAATCTGTACTAAGGGCCACTAGCCAGTGCGTAGTCCAAACTAGTGTTGCAATCGTTCACTGAAAATTTGCTCGCTATGCTAGGTTCCCATGTTTAGACAAAAAGGGGGTGAGCCAAAAATGTCAAACAAGTAAGAAGTCACAATTATATACTTCACACCCGGTCAACACACATAACAAATCCACCCCCGAGTCACCCCAAGGAATACGTCCCTCGCCTTTCAACCATTTGATCATAGGAAAGTCCTACCTGGCGGATATTCCATAATATACAATTCTACCATAGCAAGGGGACCACATCCAAGGTGAGTTTTCTTAAGATAACTAGTTTTCCAAATGTGTCAACCAGGCCTCACATAATTTTCGCATGCCAAACCATTTCTTAAGGAATCACATGCACACCACTTTGAAAACCATAAATACATTTAGAAACCCATTTAAGAAACTCAAACTAGAATTTTAAATCTAAAACACATTCACTGGGGCCAAAGGGGAATTTCATCAGGAAATTGATGTGAAAACAAAATCATACAACTTACTTGAAAACATTATAAGAAATAATCCACTCCAATTCAAAAGAAAATTTTTTACTAACAGTTCTATATCAATAATTATTATTAATACTAGGTGTGAAATATAAAAAATAAATGATTCTAAAATTTTAAGGTTAATTCATGGAGATCCTACATCGGAGAAGGAAGCAGACCAAGCCGAGACACTTCGGCTCTTGAAGCTTCTGACGAAAGATGCTCACACTAGAACACATATTCATACTCATATATGTATATATATACCCTTAATCCATTGAACATATTCCTCGCTCCATGAGGTAATATGTGTAAGGAAGATATATATTTATATACATATACACATACGTGCCTTTGAATTTGTGTGTGTGTGCACCACCAAGAATCCACCCAAGATCTAATTAATTAACCTAGAGAAAATAACATCATTTGAAAAAAGGAACCATTTAGGAAAACAAGTTTTCAAGGAAATACCAATTTAAAGAATCACCTTCCATTGATGACACCCCCATGTGTGCACCTAGTGCACCCATGGGTGTGTCAACATCTAGTGACACACCAAGCATTTAAAGACACACCAAAACCACTTTTCAAATACTTTTACCATTAATTAGCTGTTTCATGAAACCCATTTCTAAAACCCCACTATCAAGGAATTCACATCTCAAGTGCCTTTGAAAACACATTTCGCCCATTTTTCATAGTCCTAAAAACACTTCCAAGAATTACCCTAATGAGGCACACATGAAAATATCACCATATAATTTATAAAAACTCCTTTTTCACCATATATTCATGTGAAAACACTTCCAAAAAATATTTCTCACAACATAAACCATCTAATTTCATTATTAAAATCCATACAACATTTAACCAAACACAAATGAAAAAAACATATAAATAATAAAAAAACAAAAAAAGTTATTTTAGGAAATTATACTGACATGAAAATACCATAATTGAGCTAACTATGAGTATAAACAAGGTGCACAACACATTTTTAAATTAGTTGAAGATATTTATGAACCAATGGTTTGCACCGTAAATAAAGGGTATGGAAACGCTTACCTCAAAGGTGAGAATTTGTTGTGAAAATCTTGGAGGAGAATGAATAAACCTATATGAACAAATAGAAAACCATAGACCTAAGGGAAACTGAACCAAACATTAATCTTATCGTCTAGGGTTTTACCAATGTGAAGAAAACTCCAAAAGATGGAAGAAAATAAAACACCTGATGGGGTCGTTGCCGAAGGTAGAAGGTGCGCCAGAGGAGGCATGGCCTAGGGTGCAGAGTGCAATGATAGTCGGGTGCAGGGAGATCTACTGGAGCCAGCACAAGGAGGCGGTTCGGGGTGGTGGGTTGCGCCACCAGCCGGGGAGTGGAGTAGCCCGGAAGGGAGGCCATCTTGGATCCATGGGTGCGGGCGAGGCTGGTCGAGCTGGCGACGAGGTGGCTGTGCAAACGCAGAGGGCAGAATCCAGGTGTGGGGAAGCGAGGGAAGCGGGCGAAAGCGCTGGAGGCAAGGTCAAGCGTGAAGGGGGATGGGGTTCGGCGGGTAGAGCCATTGCGCAGAGGTAAAGCGGGGGGAGGGGCGATAGGATTAGTTGGGTAAGAGGTGGGGCTTGTTTTTTTCTATTAATAATAATATTATTATTATTTCAATAATTATGAAAATAATAATTTTTATAATAACAATAAAACCAAAATTAAAAAACAAAATAATAATCATAATCATAATAATAATAATAATAATAATAATAAAAACCAAAATAATGATATTATTATTATTAAAACTATAATACTATTATTATTTTATGCTTAAACATTCTTTTATCAAACTCTATTTTATTTTTTTTATTTTACTTCATTTCTTTTCACTTTTCCTTTAATTAATTTATTTACTTATTTTAGATGTTGGGAAATCACATAGCCCGCATGCCGTCAAGTGCGTGGTCAAGCATGCTGCACTCGAACTGTGCCACTTGGCACTAACAGCCCACAAAGTCAAACAGCGTGATGTCATGTAGTTTTATAAGTCATGCGCAAGTCATGCATCAAACCTAGTCGGGGTGTGACAAAACCCATAATAACATTCCAAATCACTTAAACCCCTAAAACCAAAACAAAATATCTTAAAAATCACAAAAAATACCTAAAACTGTAAAAACCATAAAAACATTGAAACCCCATAAAAGAAAAAAACATAAAAACTCTTAAAACCCGTAAAAACCTAAAAAAATGCTAAAAATTCAAAAAACCTTAAAAACAAAAAATCCTCAAAATCATAAGACCCCCTAAAACTATTAAAACACCTACAAACTTATTAAAACACTAAAACCCCACTAAAAATTTTAAAAACACAATAAAATCCTAAAAATGTTAAAATATTATAAAAACCCAAAAAACCCAAAAAATCTAAAAATCCCAAAACACCCAAAAAATCACTAACAACCGTAAAAACCCAAAAAATCCTTATTTCCCATAAAAATCCCTAAAAAATAAAAAAACCTAAGAACCCTGAAAACCCATAAGAAAACATTAAAAAATAAAATTACTTAAAACCCCTAAAACATTAAAAATGATTAAAGTCCAACCCCCCCCCCCCCAAAATCTCTAAAAGACCTAAAAACCAATTAAAATATTAAAATCCCTAAAAAATCCTAAAAATGTAAAGAAACCTAAAACCTGTAAAACCCCCTAAGAAATCATTTAAAACCAAAAAACACATAAAACTCCTCAAAACATAAAAACATTAGAAACCCTAAAAACCCTAAAGACCATAAAAACCCTAATAACCCATAAAACCATAAAACCACATAAAAACCCAAAAAATACCTAAAATTTTATAAAAACCATAAAAACCATAAAAACTCAGAAAAACATTAAAAACCTAAAAACATTGAAAGACTCTAAAATACCTTAAAATCTATAAAATTATAAAAGAAAAACTCTAAAACAAAAAAACATATAATCCATATAAACCGTCAAAAATCCCTAAAAACCATAAGAATATTAAAAAATTCATAAAAATATATTAAATCATAAAAAAACCTTTTAATCCTTAAAAACCCCTATGAAAACCTAAAAACCCAAAATAAACTTAGAACCCCTAAAAACCTAAAACATCTAAGAAACGCTAAAACACCTAAAAACACAAAAACACCCTAAAAACACTAAAACATCTTAAAAACAATAAAACCCCTTAGACCCCAAAAACACATAAAACCCATAAACATCCTAGTTTCCCTAAAAACTATAAAAACCCAATTTATCCCCAAAAAACATAAAAAAATCATAAAAACCATAAAGCCCAAAAAAAACCCCAAAAAACCCAAAAAACCCAAAAAACCCCAAAAAATCATAAAAACATAGAAACCGTAAAACCATAAAAATCAATAAAACCCCTAAAAACCATAAAAAAACACGAAAATACATTAAAATCCTTAAAAATATAAAAACCCATAAAATCGTGAAAATTTGTATAAAAACCTTAAAACCTAAAAACATTAAAAACCCGTAAAACCCTTAAAAACCTAAAAACACCCCTACAACCCATTCAAATCCCTAAACCCCATAAAAATAAGTAAAAACACTAAACACCATAAAAATCATAAAAATATATAAAAATACCTATATAGTTAAAAACCATGAAAAAATATAAGAAAACCATAAAAACCTAAAAACTCTTAATACCCATAAAAACCCAAAAAATTGTTAAAACCCCTAAAAACCCATAAAATCCATTTAATCATTAAAAAATAAATAAAAACCCCTCTAAAAACTCTAAATAAATTAAACCAAAATAAACATTAAAAGAATATAAAACCCATAAAAACCTAAAAAAACTCAAAAAACCCTAAAACCCAAAAAATAATAAAACCCTAAAATCATTAAAAACCCTAAAACCTCTCAAAATCCCTGAAAACCATAAAACCTATAAGAATTAAAATAATTCCATAAAAATACAAAAAAAATTTAAAAACCCCTAAAACCTTGAAAATATTTAAGAAAATGATATAAACCTAAAAAACATAAAACCCCTAAAAACCATAAAAATGCTAAAAACCTAAACAAACCAAAAAATCCATAAAACCACTAAAAACATAAAAAAACATACAAAATATATAAAAATATATAAAAATATAAAAAACCTTGAAAACCCCCAATGTAAACTTTGAAACCCTAAAAAAATAAACCCTATAGAAATCCTAAAAAAGCAAAAACCCCTAAAAACCCCTTAAAAGAACCTAAAAGTCCTAAAACTCAAAAAAAGATAAAAAACCTAAAATCCTTAAAAACATTAAAATCCCCTAAAAATATACAGCTACCAAAATCTATAAAAAAACCTTTATACCCCTAAAAACACTAAAAAACTATAAAAAACTTAAAAACTATAAAAACTCATGTAAAACAATTAAAACCCAAAAAAATCCAAAAAACCTAAAAACACTCCAAATCCCTAAAACCCTAAAAATCATAAAAAATCTAAAAATCCATAAAAATATCTAAAATTGTAAAATAACACGAAAAACCTTGGAAAACCCAAAGAAAACCATAAAAACATAAAAACACACAACCCATAATAACTCATAGAAACCATAAAATCCATAAAGCCCCATAAAAACCCTAAAACCCACTAAAAAATATAAAAAACGACATTAAACACATAAAAATGATAAAAACTATAAAACCAATAAAAACCCAAAAAACTCAAAAAAACCCAAAAAACCCTAAAATGCATATTAAACCAAAACCCCCCAAAATCCTTAAAAACCCAAAAAAAATCCATAAAAATCCTAAAAATCCCTAAAAATAGATGACAATATTAATTTGAAAAGTTAATTCATAGACTATTTATTAAATTGAAAACCAAAACATAGTGGAGGATAGTAATGTGGTGTGATAAGACAACCTATCATCATTTAAGAAAAAAATTTCCAGAAAAACATCAGTAATCAAAAGTATGAGGATTATAATCATTATAATCCCTATCAAATTAATCTTTTAAGGGACTTAAATAATTACCTTCAGACTTTATCATACCTATTATGGGTTTATGTATCATGTTAGGCTTCCTATGTGAGTATTACTTCCTTGTTCTAGACTTATTCAGTGGGAATGGTGGAAAGCCTTCATTGTTTACCAACATTCCATTTCAACAGAATCCATATATGATAATTTCATGGAGATTCATCATTCTTCATGCCTTACCAATATCCTAAAATACTCTTTGAACACAAAATCTAATTAAGTTCCTAAATAATCTATCAACCGATAAAACACATACTCACAAACAGGAATATCATAATTATGAATTAATGGTTCTTCAATTGTATGAGACACTTGGGAAACCAAGACATGAATAGAGTCAATCTCCGCTACATGAAGAAGTATTGGAAGCAATAATGAATCTAATTTTTGTTCTAAATGATCAAAGTACCCAAATATAATAGTAATATTCTCTAATATATTATCAAAAACACCCTAAATCCCTTTATATGATAGAGAGACCCCAAATTCCAAGAATAAAAAATCCCACCCGGTTAGATATCCTACACCTGAAATATATGACAAGAACCATTTACATCCTTATGTTCTATAACATCACTAACATTTCTAGCAACTATATGTATTTATCTATACCTATAATGCCTTTTTTTGGGTCTTCCTATACACATTCTAGTTATTCCATTCAATATAAAAAAAATATCATCTAAAGGAAATTATACAGAAGATGTCCAATAAACTGAAAATCCACACAAAAATGGAGGTTATTTCTAAAACATTATCTATAGAATAATATCATCCTTATATGTAGAAATATTAACATGGTCTACTAAAGATAAATTGGGGTCAATTTCAACTAACATCATAGCTTGGTAACAAAGACTAGTCATTTCTGTGGTTTGGTCGATCTTAATTGGAACACCCACACCGAAAACAATATCAAACACTATACAAGAATTCCAAAGGACTCTGTTCAAGATTAGAATTTTAATTCATTCCAAACCCATGGTGTTATTAATGGTGAAAGGGATGAATCAAACATCCCACTCTGGGATGGTAACCATTATCAGCTTCATGGAAATGGAACCAAATACCTAGGCCTTGCATTTCAGCTCATCGATCAAGAAGAGGAAATGGAGAAAACATTTATTGATAATAATATACCTATATTTAGAGAATCCCTATACCAAAAATAGTCTTACCATAATATTATCTACCTTAAAATGTTGATTTAAAACTGATATTATCATTCGATTAAGAATCGAGAACAAAAAAAATATTATCCTATCAGTAATAGAATCCTCATTGGCTTTAACCGTCATAATTTTTCATTTATCGATTATTCTCTCATGAGTGAATATCTTTAAATATGAAATATGTATTCTATTTGTATCATCGTCTTCCACTATCCCTTCATGACCATCATGCACTTCCAAGGTTTCCCTTGGTCAAACTAAGGGAGGATAAACTCCCCAAAAAGAAGATCCAATTTCAAATCATGGGGAAATTCCATGTTTGGAGAAGAACCCTATATGTAGTGATCGTCACTAGGAGTTCTCTGAAACCCTGTTTCCATCCACTTCCCCTATTTTCAAGTCAAAAAATACCTAAAAAATAAAATCCCTAAAATCCCTGAAAACCCCTAAAAAACATAAAAACTCAAAAAAACCAAAAAACCCTAAAAATCCTAAAACGCATAAATCTCATAAGAACCTTACAAACCCATAAAACCCTTAGAAACTCTAAAAACCCAATAAATAACAAAAACATTAAGAACTCTAAAAACACATAAAATCCTTTAAAATCATAAAAAACTATAAAACCCAAAAAACCCATAAAAACCCAAAAAACCCACTAAAACAAAAAAGACCCTAAAAATCAACAAAAATAGAAAAAACCTAAACTTTCATAAAAATATAAAAACCACAAATATTTTGAAAAAAAAACAAGAAAACAATAAAAACCTAAAAACACTCAAACCCCTTAAAACATAAAAAATGATACAGACCCTAAAAAACCTTAAAACCCATAAAAACACAAAAACCCATCAAAATCACTAAAAACCTAAAAACCATAAAATTCCAAAAAAAACATTAAATCCTAAAAAACGTAAAAAACCCCTAAAACCACTAAAAACCCAAAATAAAACCTTAAATTTTTTAAAATTTTAAAACCCCTAAAATCCAAAAAAATCTAAAAAACATAAAAAACCAAAATCCCCCCAAAAACCCCTAAAAACCCAAAAGCCCATAAAAACCCTAAAAATCAATAAATATTATAGAAACCCTTAAAACCACTAAAACCTATAATGAACAATAAAAAACATAAAAACAATAAAAACTAAAAAACACTAGAAAACCCAAAAATATTACAATACCCTAAAAACCCTAAAAACCCCTTAAAATCCCTAAAAACCTTAAAACCCATTAAAAAACCATAAAAATCATTAAAAATTCATGAAAACATAAAAAATAAAATAACCCTAAAAAACACTAAGAAAACCATAAAAATCTAAAGACACATTAAACACCTAAAACCCTGAAAATACTAAAAACCCTAAAAAACCATAAATTCATAAAAATTCCAAAAAACCCTAAAAACCATAAATATCCTAAAATCCAAAAAATCACTAAAAACATAAAAACATCAAAAAACCTAAAAACCAAAAATAAAACCTTAAAAGGTAAAATTACGTAAAACCCCTAAAAACTTATAAAACCGTAAAACCCTAAAAATAAATAAAATCTTTAAAAACCCTGAAAAAATATAAAAATATCTAAAAATTTAAAAAACTCTAAAATCATTTAAAGACCGTAAAACCCTAAAAACCTAAAAACTTAAAAAATGTAAAAACTAAAATATTGTAAAACCGCTGAAAACACTAAGAGACCATAAAAACCCTAAAACCTCATAAAACCCATAAAAATAAAAAAAACAGAAAAACCATAAAACCTATTAAGAATTATTAAAACATATTAGACCCATATATACATTAAAAAGCTCTAAAAACCATAAAAACTCTAAGAAAAATCATAAAAACCTTAAAACCCCATTAAAAACATAAAAACTTTAAACCACTAAAAACCATTTTAATCCATGAAAAATCACTAAAAATATATAAAAATATAAAAAACCTAAAAAAATGAAAACCCATAAAAAACAAAAAAAAACAAAAAAAACTAAGAAGCAATAAAAATCTAAAAAATGCTAAAAACCCTAAATATCTAAAAAAACCCATAAAAACATCAAAAACCTAAAAACCCAATAAAACCCTAAAAATACAAAAAAATCCCTAAAAATCCCTAAAAATTAAAAACCCTTAAAAATAATGAAAAATCCTATGAAATACATAAAAAACTAAAAAGATTAAAATCCAAAAGCCTAAAAAAGATAAATACTCTAAAAACCCCAAAAAAACCCGAAACCCTAAAAAAAACCCTTAAAACCTCAAAAAACCCTAAAACCTTATAGAACCCTAAAGCCACTAAATACTATAAAAACCCTAAAAACCACTAAAACAGTTTAAAAACACTAAAAAATATTAAAAAACCCAAAATAGTTCTAAATACCAGAAAGAAAATAAAACTCCTAAAAACATTCAAAATAGATAAAAAACCTAAAAACCATAAAAATACTAAAAAACAATGAAAATCCCTAAAACATTAAAAAACCATATAAACCTAAAAACCCCTAAGAATAACTTAAAAATATAAAAACAATTCAACCCCCAAGAAAACCTAAAAATCACTAAAACACTCAAAAACCTGAAACCCCTAAAACCCCCTAAAAGAAATAGAACCCCAAAAACCATAAAACACACTGAATCACTAAATAACACTATCAAACCTAGTACAAACTCAAAAAACGATTAGACCCCAAAAACACTAAAAAATCTAAAAAACATAACCCCCTAAAAACTCAAAAAACCATAAAATCCCAAAAACAATGAAAACCCAAATAACCCAAAAAAAATCCAAAAAACTGTCAAAATCCATAAATATGATAAAAACCATATAAATTCAAAAAATACCTAAAAATCCCAAAAAAATGTAAAAAACTATAAAAACATGAAAAACTATAAGAAAACCATAAAAACCTAAAAACAAATAAAACCCCTTAAAATATAATAAAATTTAAAACCAATAAGAACCTTAAAACTAAGAAAACACTCAAAATCTCTAAAAACCCTAAAAACCATAGATTTCCAAAAAAAATCCCTAAAATCCATAAAAATTTTAAAAAAACCTAATGACCCTTAATATAACTATGAAAACCATAAAAACATGTGAACACTTAAAACCAATAAAAACATAAAAATCATTTGAAACACATGAAAACCCTAAACACCCACTGAAAACTATAAGAAACCTTTAAACCCCTAAAACGTTAAAAAAGCTAAAAATTCAAAAAATCTCTAAAAAATAAAAAAAACTCTAAAACCCAAAAAAACAATAAAAACCCAAATACACGAAAATCCCTCAAAATTTCCTAAAAACAATAGAAATCCTAAAACATCACAAAAAAATCTCCAAAAACATAAAAACCATGAAAATCCCTAGGAAAAAATTTAAAAACTAAAACAAATTAAAACCCCTAGAAAACCTAAAAAACACTAAAATGCCTAAAAACACTAAAAAATAAAAAACCCCTAAAACCCCTAAAAATAATAAAAATCCACAAAACATAAAAAAACCAAAAAAATATAAAAACCTTAATAAAACCATTAAAATATAAATACACTGAAAAATACTAAAAACCAAAATAATGTTAAAAACCATAACACACTAAATATTCAATAATAATCCTAAAAATCTATAAAAACTATTAATACCCCTAAAAACCATGAAAATACGAAAATCCCAAAACAAGACACAAAAAAATCTACCACCCCTTTCATCCCCTAAAAATTATAAAAACTCTAAAAACCCTTCGAAATCCTAAAAAATCAAAAAGAACTAAAAATTTCAAAAAATAACTTTAAACCCCTCGAAAATCTCTAAAACCCCTCAAATCCCTAAAAAACCCTTAAAAACTAAAAATACTAAAAAATCAATAAAAATACATAATATAATAAAAAACCAAAAAAAACCCCCGATTTAAACTTTAAAAACATAAAACACTTAAAAAACCCAAAAAACATAATAAATGGTAAAAACCATAGAAATCCTAAAAATAAATAAAAACCTGAAAAACATAAAAATCCTAAAAAATACCTAAAAATCCCAAAAAAATATAAAAAACCTTAAAACCCCTAAAAAATCTAATAATCTCTTAAATCCTAATAAAATTTAAACCAAAAAATCATAGAAAACCATAAAAGACACAAAACCCCATAAAACCACTAAAATCCATAAACCCCATAAAACCCCTAAAACCCACTAAAAAGTCCAAAAACCTTAATATTTCTAAAAACATTAAAATTCTATAAAAATACATAAGAAACCTAAAAAATAAAATAACCCATAACATCCAAAAAACAATTAAAACCCTAAAATCCACAAAAACCCTAAAAATCCCTATATACCTTGAAAAACCCAAAAACCTAAAAAACTAATAAAAATATATAAAAATGTAAGAAACTAAAATCCCTGAGAACCCCTAAGAAAACCATGAAAACCTAAAAATACTTAAAAACTCCCAAAACATGATAGATTTTAAAAACCATAACACCTCTAAAATTCGAAAAAAACAAGAAAACCCCTAAGACATTTATAATCCATAGAAAAAATAAAACCCCCCAAAACCCAATAAAAATACTAAACAACATTTAAATCACAAAATAACATTAAAAAAACTGTAGAAAACTTTAAAAAATTAAAAATAAAAATAAAAAAATACAATAAAACTAAAAAAATACCATAAACCCCCTAAAAATGCTCAAAATTGAAAAAAACCCCTTAAAAATATATAAATCATAAAATATCACTAAAAATATATAAAAATAAAAGAAACCGTAAAACCCAAAAAACCTAAAAGAACAATAAAAACCTAAAAACTCTTAAAACCCCTAAAAATACAAAAAAAAACCTTGAAGACTCTTAAAACCCCTAAAACCCCTCAAAATCCATAAATCCCCTAAAAATCAGAAGAATCCAAATAAATAAATAAAAACATAAAACACTAAAAATACTAAAAACCAATAAGAAATCCTTTAAACATAAAAACACTCTAAATACCTAAAAATCAAAAAAACCCTAAAACCCTAGAAAACCGTAAAAAGACCCTAAAACCCCAAAAAACGTCTAATCCCCATAAATATACATAAAAACCTAAAAACTATAAAAAACCATTAAAATACTAAAAACAATTAAGAACTATAAACACCCTTCAAACCCATAAAAACATTAAAAACTCTAAAAAAATTTAAAACTATAAAAATATAAAAAACCTAAAAACAAATTAATACATAAATACCACTTAAAACTCTAAAAACCCCTAAGATGACTATGAAAACCTAAAAACAGTTCAAACCCCTAAAAACTAAAAATAAAAAAAAATCTAAAAAACATCGAAAAACCCTAAAAATCTCAAAAACCCTGAATAATACCTAAAAACAATAAAATCCATAAAAATGCTAAAACCGACAAAAAATCCCAAAATAAATAAAAAAGAAAAAACCAAAAAAAACCCCTAAGAATACCTTAAAAACCAAAGGACACACAAATCCTCTAAAACCCTCAAAACGTAAAAAATATTAAAAATACCATAAAACCCTAAAACTCCTAAAATCTATAAAACCCATAAAACCCATAAAAATATTTAAACCCCTAAAACCCATAAAAACCCAAAAAGCACTAAATACTATAAAACCACATTAAACTCCTAAAAATGTTAGAAACTCTAGAAACCCTTAAAACTCCTAAAAAGATCAAAATATCACCTAATACCCCAAAAAACTATCAATCCCCTAAACACTCTAAAATACCATAAAAACTCTCAATATATCCAAAAAACCTAAATATCCTATTATGGCCCAAAAAATCCATATATATATTAAAACACTAAAAACCCTAAAACCCCTTATAAAATACTAAAAACATAAAAACCAAAAAACACTTAAACCTTGAAAATTTCTAAAAATCATAAAAAACCAAAAAAAGCCTTAAAATACCCAGAAATAAAAAGAAAACCATAAAAACCCATAAAAACCAAAATAAAATTTTAAAACCTATAATAAATTAAAACCTCTAAAAACCTAAAAACACTAAAAACAATTAAAGGCCCAAGAAACCATAAAAACCCCCTTGAAACCATAGAATCCATTAAAAATATTAAAACCCCTAAAAACATAAAAGCACTAAACCCCACTCAAAACGGAAAAAAACTATTTAACCCCTAAAAACGTTAAAAAATATTCTAAACCATTAAAAACAATGAAAATTAAATAAACCCTAATATCCAAAAAATCAATAAGAACCCTAAAAATCCTAAAAATCCCTAAAAACCATAAGACCCTAAAAATCATGAAAATACTATAAAAATATTTAAAAACATTAAAAAACCAAAAACACTAAAAACCACTAAGAAAATCATAAAATTTTAAAAATAATTAAAACCCCTATAAAACCTAAAAAATGCTAAAAAGCCTAAAAAACCCAGAAAACCCTAAAAGGCTAAAATCCCTCTAAATACCTAAAACCCTAAAAACCTTAAAAAACAAAAAATCACTAAAAATATAAAAAAAATGTAAAATACCCTAAAAACTAAGAAAAAATGTAGAAAACCTTAAAAACACTTAAAATCCCTAAAAAATAAAAAAATAAAAAAATGGCTAGATGATCTGGAGGCTTCGTCTGAGTTGGATCTGGCCTTTCAATGGTGGAAGTTGGGTACGGAGGGATTTTCGACCTCTTGGTGGTGGCGTGCACTTTCTGGTGCTCGGTCCTCCTCTTGATCCGAGCCAAGGTGAAGATTGTGGGTTTTTCCGGCTCCATGACGGGTTATGGTGGATGTAGAGGGCGAAGATGCAGGTTTGTTTTTCTGGTTCCTTAATTTTGTACTTACGTCTTGATGTTGTTGAAGGGGTGTTCATTTTGTGCTGCGCTATTTTTGAGATGTTGTTCTGTGGACTTTTGAGTTGTGGATGGCTTGGTTATGGGTTGCTGCTTTTGCTGTATGAAGATTTGATGGTGCTGCGGACTGTGATTAGGTGTGGGTATTGGTGGTCTTGTGTTTTTGGCTACTTTGGGATATCGGAAGTTGACTGGTTAGGAGGATATGGTCGTTGGAATCTTTGTTGTGGGGTTAGGTTTGCTACTGGCTGCTGGTCTATGTTGGTGCTCGATGAAGATGGTGATGATTATGATTCTGGTGCTGGTGGATGTGTGTTCCTGGTGGTGAACTTGATTAGAAATAACTCACTGGATGATGGAATTTGTGATGCTGGATGTCGGTTGCTGCTAAGCTGGGAGGTGCTGGGAACCGCTGAAAGAGATGCTGGCTGTCGGAATCTGATGGGCTGGACGTTGACTGCTGCTTGGCAGAGATATGATGTTGCTGATACTTTGGAGGTGATGAAGTTGTTGCGTATGGTGATGGTGCTGCTGCTGCTGGATGTTGGTTGCTGCTTGGTTGGGACTGCTGCTGGATCTTTCTTGCTTGGATTTTTGTGCCTTTTCTTTTTTGAGTTGTCTTTTTTTTTGGGTCTTTTTCGTCTTGGGTTTCTAAAGGGTTTTTGGGTGCGGTTCGTTTGACCCCTCCCCTCCCTTGTCTACTGCGTATTTTTTCTTAATAAAATTTGGGGGGGGGGGTCAGGAATAGCCTGATCCTCGCATCTCTCCTTGGCATAAAAGAACCTAAAACCCTTAAAACTATAAAAATACCTAAAAACCATTAAAACCCTAAAACCACATATAAACCCAAAAACCCCACTAAAAATAATAAAAACACATTTAACCCCTAAACACATTAAAAATTTCTAAAAACCATATATCCCCTAAAAAATAAAAAAGACCGTAAACCCCACAAAATCTATAAAGACCCAAACAACCCTAAAACCCCTATAACCCTTCAAAATCACTAAAAAACCATAAAAAACTAAAAGATGCCAAAAAATAAATAAAAACATAAAAAAACCTAAAAAACCTGAAAATCCCTAACAAAACACTAAAAACCTAAAAACACTTTAAAAACCTAAAAACCTAAAAATGCTAAAAACCCAAAAAACCAAAAAACCAATAAAAAATCCTAAAAACATCAAAATATATTAAAACCCTAAAAACCATTAAAATCCTAAAAATGTTCTCAAATCCCAAAAAACAAAAAAAAAATCCTAAAAACCCAGAAAAAAAATAAGAAATCCTTAGAAACTAAAAATCAACTAAAATTCCTAAAAATATAAACATAGTTAAAAACCCAAAAAATCCTAAAAATACCCTAAATCGCTAAAACACCTAAAACTATACCAAAAATAAAAAACACTATAACTCATAATAACCCTAAAAATCTCTATAACTGTAAGAAAACATTGAACCCCTAAAAATGTGGAAAAAAACTCTAAAAACCTGTAAAAACCCTAAAAAATAAAAAAACCCTAAAACCCTGAAAAAAACTAAAAAACCCAAAGGATACCAAAAAAAACCATAAAAACCATAAATTCCAAAAAAATCACTAAATATCCATGAAAAACATAAAATAACCTAAAAACCTAAAATACCCTCATAAAAACATAAAAACCTAAAAACACTTAGAACACCTAAAATATTAAAAATGGTTAGAAACCAAAAAACCTGTAAAAACCTGTAAAAAACTGAAAAACCATAAAACATTAAAATCCATAAAAACCACAAAATTTTATAAAAACCCATAAAATCCTTAATAAAATAAAAAACATAAAACCATGAAAAACATGAAAAATACTTAAAAACCTATAAAATAAAACCACTAAAAAACCTAAAAATTATAAAAACCCTAAAACAACATTTAAAAAGGCCCTAAAACCCCTAAAACACTAAAACCACCGAAGAACAATAAAAACCCCATAAAACCAAAAAAAAACCCATGAAAACCCCGAAAGACCACTAAAAACTCTAAAAACTATTTAAACAACCAAAAACTATAAATAATATAAAAACTTTTAAATTATTAAGAATCGTAAAAAACCCTAAAAACCAAAAAAACAATAAAAACCCTAAAAAGATCTCAAATTCCATAAAATCTCTAAGAACATTAAATACACAAAAAATACCTTCTAAAACCTTTGAAACATAAAAACTATTTATGTCACTTAAAAATGAAAAAAAATAAAACATTATAAAATCATAAAAACCACAAAAAACCAAAATCCACTTAAAATCCCTAAAAATAAAAAAATCCATAAAAATCCTAAAAAATCAATAAATATCTATAAATTTTTAAAAAATCCCTAAAACACTTAAAAAATAGGAAAACCATAATAACCTAAAAACATATAAAACATCAATAAACAAAAAATACTATTAGAAATCATAATCACCATAAAAGGCCCCAAAACCACTACAAACCCCTACAAACATTAAAGGACCCTAAATGCCGATAAGAACTCTAAAAACCCACTAAAACACTAAAATATATCATAACCCCTAAAAATGATAAAAGGATCTAGAAAACCTTTAAAATCCTAAAAAATCCAAAATAACCAAAACCCCAAAAGATCCATAAACACGCTAAACCCCCTTAGAATCACTAAAACCCCTAAAAACATAAAATCGTTAAAAACACCTAAAAATTCCTAAAAACCAAATAAACCCCTAATAAAACCATAAAAACATTAAACACTTAAAAAATATAAAAACTAAAAACCACTAAAAAATCTAAAAACAATAAAACACATAAAAACCTTAATAAACAATAAAAACTAATAAAAACCACCAAAACCACTAAAAACTCTAAAAACCCTTTAAAACTCTGAAAACCCAAAAAAACCATAAAAACTCAAAAAAAACCCTCTAAATCTCAAAACCCCATAAAAACTCATAAAAAACTAATAATTCCATAAAAACCATTAAAATTCTAGAAAGAACAAAAAATCCATGAAAGGATAAAAACATTAAAACCTGACCCCCCCCAGAAAACCTTAAAAACTTAAAAACTCTTAAAACCCTTAAAAACCAAAAAAGCACTAAAAACCCTAAAAGAACCTAAATTTCCTAAAAAACCATAAATCTTCTCAAAATCTGTAAAAAAACATAAAATAATAAAATTCCTAAAAAATCCTTAAATGTCCATACAAAGGAAAAAAAATAAAAAAACCCATGAAAACACTTAAGAAAACCAAAAAAAACCTAAAGCAATTTAAACCCCAAGAACACCAAAAAAGTCAAAAAAAATTGTCAATAAACCTAAAAAGACCATAAAACCCTAAACACCACTAAAATTATAAATCCCTAATAACCATAAAAACACTAAAAACCTATAAAACCATTAAGAACAACAAAAAACTTTAAAAACACATTAAACTCTGTAAAATGATAAAAAACATAAAAAACTATAAAAACCTAAAAAATCAAAAAAAAACCTAAAAATCAATAAAACCCATAAAAATCTCTAAAAACACAAAAAAAATCATTAAAATCATATAAAATACCTAAAATCCATTAAAACGGTAAAACCCCTAAAACCCAATAAGAAATCCTTAAAAAAATAAAAACAAATAAAATACCTAGAAAACCTAAAAATTCTAAAAACCCTAAAATCACCGAAAACCTTCAAAATCTCCAAAACTGACAAAAAAATAAAAACAAATTCCATTAAAATCCTTAAAAACATAAAAACAAAACTAAAAACCCCAAAAAATGTAAGAATACCCTAAAAAAATAAAAACAATTAAACCACTAAAAACCTAAAATGATAGAACCCAAAAAAGATCTTAAATAACATTAAAAACCTTAAAACCAATAAAAAACCCCAAAAACATTAACTACCCTAAAAACCCAAAAAACCAAAAACACCTAGAAACTATAAAAACCATTTAAACCCAAATAAATGTTAAAAACTCTGACAAACCCTAAAACCCTTAAAACTCAAAAAACCCTAAAAATCCAAAAAACCCTAAAACCCCCAAAAATACCCTAAAGACCTCAAAATCCATAAATTTTTTGAAAAAAATAAAAAATCCTAAAAATACCTTAAAAATACCTAAAGTCCTAAAAAACATAATTCCTTGAAAGCCACTAAGAAAAATATAAAAACATAAAAACACTTAAAGCCCTTAAAAAACTAAAAACACTAAAAACCTAAAACCCAAAAAATCATAAAATCATTAACAACCCTAAAAATCTGTAATACCCCTAAAGACCCATAAAAATCCTAAAAATACCAAAAAACATAAAAAAACATAAAGACCCCTGAAAACCCTAATAAAACCTCAATAACATAAAAAATATTTTATACCCTTAAAAATATGAAAAAGCTAAAAACCCAAAAACCCAAAAATACCATAAAAACCCTGAAACCCCTGAAAACATAAAATCTCATAAAATTTTAAAATCTCCTAAAAATCCATAAAACCCTAAAACCCCATTGAAACCCCTAAAAATACATAAAACTCCCCAAGAAGTTAAAATTAAAAAAACCATAAAAAATCTAAAAACATAAAAACCCAAAAAAACACTAAAGACACAAAAAACACTAAAAACCCTAAAACCCATCAAAATGCCTAAAACCCCTACAAATCCCTAAAAATATTAAAAACCCATAAAAAAAATAAAA
Organism: Viscum album; assembly: GCA_963277665.1. NCBI lineage: Eukaryota > Viridiplantae > Streptophyta > Magnoliopsida > Santalales > Viscaceae > Viscum > Viscum album. Next base: position 1,962,526,403 of record OY728127.1, read on the forward strand.
AACACTAAAAATCATAAAAACTTCTAAAAACACTTAAACACATAAACACTTAAAATCAATAAAAATTAAAAAAATACTAAAAACCAAAAAAATCCAAAAACCCCCTAAAACCCCTTAAAATCCCTTAAAACCCAACAAAACCAGAAAAATCCTAAAATACCTCAAAATCCCTAAAAAGATAAAAAATTAATAAAAACCCTAAACACCCCTAAGAATGCCTAAAAACCCTAAAAACACTTTAAACCCCTAAAAACCTTAAAAGGATAAAAACCCTAAAAATAATATAAAAATCATAAAATTAGAAAAATCAGAAAAACCCCTAAAAACAATAAAACTGTACGAAACCTAGAAAAACCTCTAAAAAATAAACAACCATATAATCCCATAAAACATTTAAAAACACTTTAAAAAATTAAACCCACTAAAAATTAAAAAACATAAAAACAAAAATACCATAAAAAACCCAAAAAACCCACAAAATCCCTAAAACCTTAAAAACTGCTAAAAACCCTAAAACATTCTGAAAAATGTAAAAAATAATAAAAACCTTAAAAATCCTAGTAAATCCAAAAATCCCTAAAAACACATAAGAAACCTAAAAAACTAAAAACCCATATTGACACTAAAACCCATAAAACCCTCAAAATCCTAAAAAATCCCAAAAACCATAACTTCTCTAAAAATCCCTAAAAATCAGTAAAAATTTAAAATACCATAAAAACCATTAAAACACTAAAAAAACCACAAAACCATAAAAATAAAAAAACCCATAAAAAACTAAAAATGCTAAAACCAATTAAAACCCTTTAAAAGGCCCAAAAATCTTAAAAACCACAAAAAACCAAAAAATCCTCTAAAAACATGAAAACCATAAAAACCCTAATACCACTAAAGACACTAAAACCCATTTAAACTCCTAAAACCAATTAAAAAAAACTAAAAATCCTTAAAAATACAAAATAACCCCAAAAAATAGAAAAACTAAAAAAAACAAAAAAACTCTACAACACTTAAAATCCCCAAAATGCCCCCAAAATCCCTAAAAAACATAAAAACCATAAAAATATGAAAAATCACTAAAAATCTGTAATGTTTTTAAAAAAACCTACAAACCTTGAATATCACAAATAAAACCTTAAAAACCTAAAAACACTCAAAACCCATAACAACCAAAAATTGATAAAAAACCTAAAAACACTAATGAACATTGAAAACCTGAAAGGCCCTAAAAATCCATAAAAACATAAAAATCCTATGAAATCTCTAAAAACCCCTAAAACATAAAAAACCAAAAAAACATGAAAAACAACTAAGATAACTTTAAAAATCAAAAACAATTAAATACCCTAAGAATCATAAAAACTCTAAAATACCCTAAAAACTACTAAAACCCATAAAACCCCTAAAATCCAATAAGACCCTAAAAAAATAAAATCCCCAAACCACTAAAGACTATAAAAAGCATGCTAAACCCATAAAACATTTAAAAACAATAAAAACACTTTTAAACCCTTAAAATACTCTTGAACCCCCTAAAACCCCAATAAACCTTAAAATCCCATTAAATCATAAAAACCCAGAAACCCTCAAAACCCCTAAAACCCTAAAAACCTTAAAAATCCAAAAAAAACCCTAAAAATCCCCAAAAATGTAAAAAATCGCAAGAAATATTTAACAATATAAAAACACATAAAAACTATAAAAAACCTAAAATATCTAAAACCCCCAAAAGCACTAAAACCCTAGAATCCCTCAAAATCCTTTGAAACCCTAAAAAACATAAATTTACTAATAATCCAAAAAATATAAAAAATGTAAAAATCCATAAAACCCATGAAAACCATAAGAAAAACATAAAAATAAAAAAACAATTTAAACACCTATAAAATCTAAAAATTCTAAAAACCTGAAAAGCGCATTCAAAGACCCTAAATCCCACTAAAACCCATAGAATCCTATAAAAACCTTAAAATTGTAAAAAACTCCAAAAAATAACCTAACAACCAAAAAACCCTAAAAACCCTAAGAACCCTCAAAATCTCTAAAAATGTATAAAAACACTAAAAACCCTAAAACCCCTGTGAAAACCATAAAAAACTAAAAACACTTAAAACACCTAAGAGCCTAATAAAATCTAAAATCCATAAAAACTTAAATAAACATATGACCCCTAAAATCCATAAAAATATAAAAATTATCTAAAATTCCATATGAATATTAAAACCCCTAAAAACCTGAAAACACAATGAAAATATTAAAATACTTGAAAAACATAAAACCCCAAAATCCTAAAAACACTAAAAACATAAAAATACTATAGAATATAAATCCCTAAAAACTTAAAAACCCCTATAAAAATCCAAAAAAATATCTAAAACACCCCAAAAAATAGAAAACACTAAAACCTAGAAAAAACCTAAGAAAACCTTAAAAACCTAAAAATACATAAAACCCCAACAAGCCTAAAAACACTAAAACCACTAAAAACCCTAAATCCCCTAAAACCATAAAAACCATTAACGACCATTAAAAACCTAAAACCACTAAAAAATATAAAACCCCTTTAAAACAATAAAAACGTAATAAAACTCTTACAACATTAAAAACATTAAAAACACAATAAAAACCCAAAAAACCTAAAAAGAACATAAAACCTAAAAACCCTAAAAATCCAAAGAAATACGTAAAAACCCTAAACCATTAAACGCCCCCCCCCCAGCCACCCCAAACCCCTCAAAACCTAAAGAAAAACCTGAAAATCTCAACACACATATAACCCCCAAAAACCATAAAATTTATAGAACTCTTTAAAACCCTAAACCCCCAAAATATACTAAAACCCCACAACATCCGAAAATATCCAAAAAACCTTAAAAATACTAAATAATCCCTAAAAATATATAAAATTAAAAACCCCTAAATACCTAAAAACACTAATAAAACATTTAAAATTGAAAAAAAACATAAAACCCCTAAAAACCCAAAATAATGCTAAAGACCTTTAAAACCCCAAAACCCCCTAAAACCCCTTAAAATCCCTACAAACGGTAAAAAACATAAAAAAAGACACAAAAATCATTAAAAAGTAAAAAACCCTAAAAATAGTGAAAAAACAAATGAAAACATTAAAATCCTAAAAACACGTAAAACAACTAAAAACATGCATATGATAAAAATCCTAACAACCTTGAAAAGATCATAAACCCCCTAAAACCATAAAAAACTACTAAAACCTTTAAAAACACTAAACACTTTAAAACCACCAAAACTCTTAAGAACCCTTCAAAACATAAAAACCCCTATGAAAACCTTAAAAACCTACAAACACTTAAAACCCCAAAAAACCTAAAAAAATGAAATAAACCATAATAAACCCTAAAAAGTCACTAAAAACCCAAAAATCCATAATGATCCTAAAGCCTTAAAATCCTATAAATAAATAGAAACACAAAGAAAACCAATAGTAACTCAAAATCCATTTAAATTCATAAAAAATATTAAAAATACTAAAAATAATAAAAACAATAAAAAATTCAAAAAAACACTAAAATTCCAAAAAATAATTACAGCAGAAAAACCTAAAACCCTCAAAATCCCTAAAAACCTAATACTATAAAAAACCAAAAAGACCTAAAATTCCTTAAAATGTAAAATAACCTAAACACTATAAAACCCCTAATAAAACCATAAAATTCACAATACACTTAAAACAATTAAAAACATAAAAAATGCTAAAAACCCTAAAGAATCAAAAAACCCCTAATAAACCCTAAATACCATTGAAATCCCTAAATTCATAAATACTATAAAAAGGGCCTAAAATCCATATAAAAATAAATAACCCCAAGATCCCTAAAAACCATAAATAAAAACTTAAAAAAAATAAAAACTATTAAATTCCCAAAAAACATAAAAATTATAAAATCCCAAAAAAACCCTAATAGACCTGCAAAATAATAAGAACCCCAAAAAACCTTAAAAACTGCTAGAAACCCATAAAAATCATAAAACTCTCCAAAAAACTCTAAAAACAATATAAATTCCTAAAAATGTTTAAAAATGTTGAAAAAACATAAAAAACCGAAAAAACACAAAACAACCATAAAAACCAAAAAAATCATAAATACCCAAAAAAGACTAACACTATTGGAAATTTAGTATATACCAATGGTTTCAAACCATTTGTAAAGTCTGTATAACCATTGGTAAAACTTATACCAATGGTTCATCCAACAGTTGGTAAGTAAGCCATGTGGATAGGCATATAAGAATGGTTAAAAAATAACCGTTGTGATAAGCCACCAGAAGTCATATTATACCTACCAACAGTTTAGAAACCATTGCAATAGATCTTTACCTATGGTTTTCAAACCGTTGGTAATGTTTGAGAATAATAGGCCTTTACCTACGATTTTTTAAAAACATTGGTAAAGATTGATACTAAGAGGCCTTTACCATCAGTTTTTGAAATCGTTAGTAAAGATTGAGAATAACGTGCATTTAACAACGGTTGTTAATCGTTGGTAAATAGTGGGTTTTTCAATTATATACCAACGGTTTTGGAAACTATTGGTATAGATCCTTCAATTCACCCTGTCAAGAAACAAGCAGCTTCCCTTTGTGCATTTACCTATAGAATAACACAGAATTTAGAATATAGAATACCTAGAATTTTACCTACAGAATAACACAAAATTCAGAATACAGAATACCTAGCACTCTATACCACTAATCTATAAATGCACTTCAGTTTTAAAATTATCTCCCCCATTGAAAACCCTAAAATATCATATTATGTCTTATGCTTGAATTTTATAATCTGTGTGTTGAGTTGACTATAGACTATATCATTATGAGAGATCTGTTATACAACCCCTAATTTGAGTTATTTAAAAATGGTATCACATGTTGAGTTTATTAATGTGCATCCTTTACGTCTTAGTTAATTCTCTCTTATTTTCTATGCTACGTTATCCTGTATAAACATATAGTAGATTAACCAAAGTCTCTTAGGTAAGTTGTCAGTGATACATTCATTCTCTAAAAAGGTGTTGAAGGATATAATTATTAATAAAATAGGGATAAGTTGGAACCTTTTAGAGAAGTTAAATGAAATGAGAAGATCCCAAGATATCCTTTTTATTTATTATAAATAATGTGTAAAAAGATACAAACATATTAGTATAATAATTGTTTGTTGGTTCTGTAAAACAAATAAAAAGGGGGAAATTGATGTTCCTATTTATTGGATTGTATTTTTTATCGATTATTTTTGTCATGATATAGTTTTGAATAGTGAAATAAGATATTGATGTCAGGGGGCGCTATCTAGGGGGTTGGGTTGCTATCCAAGGGGGTAGGGGGTGTCCATGGGGTGAGGCTGTCCAGGGGGTGGGGGCTATCCAGGGGTGGGGGGATGTCTAGGGGGTTGTCCAGAGGGTTGGGGGTTGTCCAAGGGGGTGGGGTGGTGTCCAGGGGGTGGTTTAGGGGGTTGGGTCGGCTGTCTAGGGGGTGGGGGTGTTTAGGGGGAGCTGTCAATGGGGGAGGGGGTGTCCAAAGGGGGTGTCTATGTGGTGCGATGGTGTCCAGGGGGTGGGGGAGGGGGGGAGGCTGTTCAGGGGTTGGGGGGATTTCCAAGGGTGTGGGATTGTAACGGGGGGGGGGGGGATATCCATGGGTGTGGGGGTGTTTAGGGGGGATATCCAAGGGGTTTGGGTTATGCCCAAGGGGGTAGGGGTGTCTAGTGGTTGGGGGTGTTCAGGTGGTGGGCTGGTTTCCAGGGGGTGGGGTGGATTTTCAGGGGTGGGGTTGTCCAAGGGGTAGTGGGTGTAAAGGGGGTGGGGTGGTGTGCAGGTGGTGGGGGGCTGTCTCGGGGGTTGGGGGCTGTCCAAGGGGGTAGGGGGTGTCCAGTGGGTGGGGGTGTCCCAGGGGGTGGGGGTTATTCCGAGGGTTGGGGGATGTCTAATGGGGTAGGGGGAGTCCAGTGTGGTGGGGGTGTCTGAGGGGGTGTCTAGGGGGTGGGCGCCTATCCAAGGGATTGGGGGGGTGTACAGGGGGTAGGGGTTGTCTAGGGGGGTGGGGGCCTTCCTGGGGGTGGAGGTTTCTAGGGGTTGGGGGTGTCCGGTGGGGTCTGGGGGGTGGGGGTGCTATCCAAGGGGGTAGGGGTGTCTAGGGGGTGGGGGTCTATGTGGTGGGGCAGTGTCTAGGGGTGGGGGATGTCCAAGGGTTTGGGTTGTTTTCTAAGTGGTATGGGGTGTCTAGGGGGTGGGGTGGTGTCCAGGGGGTGGGGCGGGGGATGTCCAGGGGTTGGGGGTGTCTAAGGGGGTTGGAGGGCTGTACAGGGGGGTGTTTAGGGGGGACTATTCAGGGGGTTGGGGGATGTCTAAGGGGTAGGGGTGTTTAGCGGAGTGGGGGTGTCTGGGAGGGGTTGTGGGGTGTCTAGGGGGTGGGTGTTTGTCCAGGGGGTTGGGGGCTATCCAAGGGGTAGGGGTGTCCAGGAGGTTGGGGTTGGTCCAGGGTGTTGGGGGGCTGTCCAAGGGGTAGGGGTGTCTAGGGGGTGGGGGGTGTTCAGGGGGTAGGGGTGTCTAGCGGGGTGTGATTGTCCAAGGTGGGGGGGGGGCTGTCTAGGTGTGGGGTGTCTATCAAAGGGGGTATGGGGTGTCTAGGGGTGGAGTGTCTCAGGTGTGGGGGTTGTATAGGGTGGGGGTGTCCAAGGGGTGTGGGGGGGAGTCGAATGGGGTAGGGGTGTCCAGGGGGGGCTGTCCAGGGTGTTGGGTGGCTGTCCAAGGGGTAGTGGATGTCGAGGGGGGTGGGGTGGTATCCAGGGGGTGGGGGTTGTCCAGGACGTTGGGGGGATGTCCATGGGGGTTGGGGGTGTCCGGGGGGTGGGGGTGTCCTGGTGTTTGGTGGTCTATTTAGGGGTTTGGGGTGGGTGTCCAAGGGGAAATGGGTGTCTAGGGGGTGGGGGTGTCCAGGGGGTAGGGGGATTTCCAGGGGGTTAGGTGGTTGTCCAAGGGGTTAGGGGGTGTACAGGGTGGGTGGGGGGGGGGGATTTCTAGGGGCGGGTTTATCCAGGGGGTTAGGGGGATGTTCAGGGGGTGGGGGTATGTCCACAGGGTTAGGGGTACTGTCCAATGGGGTAGGGGTGTCCAGGGTGTGGGGGTGTCTAGGTGGTGGGGTGGGGGCCTGTCAAAGGTGTTTGGGGCTGTACAAGGGGGTAGGGTGTGTCGAGGGGGATGGTGGCTGTCCAGGGGGCTAGGGGTGTCTAGGGGGTGGGGGTGGGCTTTCTAGGGGGTGGGGGCTATCCAGAGGGTTGGGGGTCCAGGGGTTGGGGGCTGTCTAGGGGGTTGGGGTGGCTGTCCAAGGGGGTAGTGGTGTCTAGGGGGTGAGGGTTGTGGAGGGGGTGGGGGCTGTCCAAGGGGGTGGGGTGTCCATGGGCGGGGGAGGATCCAGTGGGTGGGGGTTTCCAGAGGAGGGGTGAATCAGTCACAAAAAATCATTAAGTTATTTTTTATTATTTATTGATAAATAAATAAAGATAACTTGATTTACCTAATCACACATATATTCAATCACAAAAAATCATCAGACATCAAATGTCAGTAATATCAATAAAAAATGTAATGGACCAATCTGTCCCTCATCACCATCACTATTATTACTGTCATCATCTGCATCACCCTCGTCCTCATCTTCATCCCCATCATCGTCCCCGCCCTTCTCAACACATTCCTCCTCACCCTTGTACTCCACCTCAGCCTCCTCCTCGACCTCCTCCCCCACCTCAGCCTCCACCTCACTCTCCTCATCCACCATGGCCTCCTCCTCTCCGTATTTTCTAACACCACAAGAAATTCCACCTTGTGAACCATATATAGAACACATCAACGTCATATATTCATCACAAGCTATGTTGGATTCTGGTGGAAGTGTTGGAGTTAAAACATCCATCAATTTTATAAATGCCATGTTTTCCCTTGAAGATTGTTCTGCCTCTCTGTGGACCTTTTTTTATCCAATTCTTCATATCTATGTGGCACTATAACTCATACCCAAATAGGGATAATTCTTCATTGGGACAGTACTCTTTCTAGGTTGGCAGTGTACTCTGCTAGGGTGCTCATCTCCCAACACCAAATGTAAGTGATCATTTGGCCCAAAATTGTTAGGTTCTTAGGAATCAAGGGCCTCTAAAGAAAAATTTTACAAATATAAATAGATTATTATGTTAAAAAATAGATATTAAAATTTTAAATCAACAAAGTAAAACTTACAATCTATTGCTGAGTCGGTTCATTAACCACACTTCCATCGTTCTTCCAACGACTCGAGAAAAAAAAATTCTCGAGGCACCCGTCCATCAATATTCAATTTTACCTCTATAATGAAATTTAATGTTGGAATCCATAATTAAAAATAGGATAAAAAAATTAATTTCATAACTGAAATTATATAACAACTTTAGAAATCAGATAAATTTTGGAGGAAATAATAGAAAGTGAAAGTCGTAAAGAAAAATTATAAACAACTGTCATACCAACTTCCTCTCATGATCTAGCATCGTAGTACGTCCAAATATGTGGACGAATATTATAGCATCAATGTTTTTTTATTTCCTCTAGATGATTCCAAAATAAAACTCAATAATTTAAAAGATATTATTAATTCAAAATATGAAATTTTTCATTTAAATACCTGAAATGTGATTAATTATTTAAATTTGGCAGTCTTCCAATGAGTAATCATATTCTGATACTATTCTATCAGGTTGTCAACAACAACAAGGACCACCTGTAACTCTGTGCCAACTCTATCATGCCATACAATATACAAATCATGCTTATAGGCTCTCTAAATATCTCCTAAATCCTTTAGACATGCTATTCGTGCACCCTCACCATCATGGAGATTAAACTGAAACTGACACACAAATATTAATTCATATAAATACAAAAAATAATATATTTCATTAAATACAACATAATTTTTTACCCATATCTCTACCCAAGAATTATCCTCGAATTCATTTGGAAATTTCCTCCATGAGAGCGGGCTGATAGGAATGATGTCAGAGAATTTAGAAATTGTCACAAAAAAACTTTGACATTGCTGCCCTGATTTTTTAATCATTTGACTGTCTTCATTGTTGTCTACCATCAACTGCATGTTCCAGTTCCACACCGCACGCATGCGTGTATGGCCCTTCTCCCACCTCTTATCCATAGATGTATCTTTCATAAAAATCAAATATTTTATCAATACTTTTTATAATGAAAACAAATAATGATATAAAAATTTGTTAGGGTTCTATAAATATAAATGCGGTAGTATGATCAATTGGCGCCACTGGATCAACAAAAATAGAAGGAACATTCTGTGCAGGTGGAGTGGGTCCCAATGTATGCTCCCCATTTACAGACTCTAACAGAGCAGAAGTCGAAGAAAATGGAATTAAGTAGAAGTAAAAGAAGATGACATAGATGACTGGCTGAATGATGGATGGGGAGTGGGAATCATCATCGAATATGGTAAAGATGGGTGAGGAGACTCAAATGTAATGGGTGGTGAAAACATGGGAGGCCTAAATATCTCATGTGTCCCAAACAACACACTAGGATTAGAATGTGGGATAAATGGTATGTCAGTGGGTGGCGTAGGGTCTAATCAGGTACGCCGACCAGATCGAGTAGCTCTCGTACCCCCCCCCCCCTCATACAAACACCCCGAGTACTGGGACCACTACTAGGCTTTTCATCAAGTAATTTTCGCCTAAGAGGTTGATCCTACAAAAATGTTAAAACAAAATTAATCACATGAAATTATATATTATTTAAATATATATATTTGAAATAAAATACTCACTACATGCACTTGTGGTAGAATGACCATCTTAGCCATGCGATGATTGTTGTCCATCATCTTTTTCTGTCTCCTCTCTTCAATTTTTTACATTTCATTCATTTGAAAAAAATATGGAAGTAATTAAAAATGTATAACTAATGTGTAACCCAAAAAACAAAATAAATGGGAGGGAGTAGGGGGATTCATGGATAATTTTATTTTCCATTATTTTATGTGGGCTTGAATAGATATATAATGAATTCAATAAATCGTACAATATGTAATAAAGAAATTTATTTTTCAGTAGGATGGATATTTACTAATAAGGAAAACCATAATGTTCATAAGTGGTAAATCACTTGTCAAAATTATGGAAAAGTTTAATTTATTTAGCCCGGGTAGATAATGCGGGTTTCTATACATGTTTTTCAGAAGAATAAAAACCATCATGTTAATTATCTGGTGAAATGTTAAAGGGATGTCTTAGAGTTATACTAATTTTATACATGGTCAATAAAGTGTTGAAATGTTTACCAAGTTTTAAATGTTTGTTTCCTAGGTTTGAATCCAGTTAAACTAGAAATTATAAAATGAAATTAAAATAAAATTGCAACCAATAAACATTGAAAATTCACATAACGGTCAAGTCAGATACAATATATTTTTAATCAATATTAAATAAATTTAAATAGTACCAACCATTACAACCCAAGTTGAGATAAACCAAAATAATTGAGAACAGGATGGATGATTTTATATATTTCCCACCACAACTTCAGGATCACAATCAACTCTGACAATTGAGCTATTGGAGTCATCAAAGGTAATGAATAGATCACATCCAATGGTAGTGTGGATGGTGTTAACTTCATCGTCACCATCATCAAAAATATGTCTTGGAATTACTTCAATAATAACAAAAAAATTCAGGTCAAATATGGCCTTTGACATAAAAAACATGTTTCCCCATTGATGCCAATACATTTGTGTCATCATTAACAAGAGTACGATTCATATCAAATACTCGAATTCCACAATCATCAATAAATGTGCCCTGCCTCATCATCGAATCAAAACACTGAAATTTCATCATTATGACTCTTCCATGAAAATATTAATCCAATATTATTATTTTTTCAATGACATCATAATAACCTAGATTTTAAATCGTGGTCTACTATCTGATTCACTGGCATAACAGTCTGTTTTGGTAGAAACCATAACACCATCATTTTACTTGTTTGGTTTTGGATTTTATGGATTGTGTAATCTAGAGGGATAAGGCTTAGTTTTGAAAAAAAATTTGGCTTTATTAATGTTTTAGTTTAGGTAACTTCTTTTAATTTTTATTTTCATTGGTTTAATTTAAGTTGGGTTGTCTCAATTCTAGTAGTGTTAGTTTAATTCCATTAAATTTTGATGAGTCCAAATCAATTTTTTTAGTTTAGGTCTATAACATTATGTTCTTATTTTAGTGAATCAATTTGGATGGATTACATTGATTTAGTTATAGCCTTGTAGGTTTAGTTAGGTTTTATGTAAACTAGGTTGGATTTCTCATTTCTAGTAGTATTAGTTAAATGTTCTATTTGATTTGGATCAGGTCACATTTATTTGGATTAGTTTAAGTTCATATATTTTGGTTCTTCTTAGTTTAGTGAATCAATTTGGTTTGATTACTTTTATTAAGTTAGAGTATTTGGATCACCATGGTTTGTATTCTTGGTTGATGTTATCCAAGGGGTGCAGGGAGTATGTCGAGGGGGTACAGGGGGTTGTCCAGGGGGGGTGCATAGGGGCTATCCAGGGGGTGGATGGGGCTGTCTAGGGGGTGAAAGGGAGGGGGGGCTATCTAGGGGGTGCAAGGGGGCTGTCCAAGGGGAATGGGGGTGCAGGGGGGCTATCCAGGGGGTGCAAGGGGGTTATTCTGGGGGTCCAAGGGGGATGTCTAGGGGGTGTAGGGGGTGGGGGTGGGGGCTGTCTAGGGGGGCATGGGGGTGTAGAGGGGCTGTCCAGGGGGTGCAGGAGGGCTGTCCAGTGGGGTATGGTCGTGCAGGGGGGATATCTAGGGGATGGCATGGGGTACTTGGGGTGGGGAACTGGGGGGAACTGAATTAATTTTTTTATACCATATAAATGATATAGCCACAGTTTTAACTGTGTTAGTATGGCTCTAATACCACGGTGATAACGACCATGGTTTTTGGGCCTATGACCGTGGTTCCAAACCATGGTCGTAGGTGAATTTTTTAGTTGTGTTTGTTTGATGAGATATATATCAAAGAGTAAATAATGTGTAGGCATGGACAACATTGGTGAGTTTTGTGATAGTTATACTCCTTTATTATGGGATCCTTCCTTGGATAGAAAATAATATAAATTCCATAATAATGCTTTATAACTACCTATGAAATTTTTTACATGAATTCCTAACACTCATTTTGAATTTCAAAAAATCTTACAAGTGTATGACCAAACTGATTGATGGAGTAGGAATAAATGATCTTGTAATAGAGTAAATTTTGGTTCTATCCCCATTCACACTTGAAAATGACCCCAAACCCACTCTAGTGGTTCAGGTGGAAGAACCACTTCATTGAATGACTTATAGTGAGGGTATTATCACCTTAAAGTTAGAGTGTTATATTTCAAAGACAACATTTAGGGGTAAATTAATAATTCATGAGTATCTTATCTTTCCTCTTAGGATAAAAAATTCTATAACTATATTTATGTATAACCAACGAAATCATGTCAATAGACCTTAAATTTAAAATAAACCAAGTATAAAATAACTCAGGATCATACTGACCTCTTCAATATCAATCAAAGTTATTATATATAGATAAATCAAAACAAAACCTCAAACTTAAATGATATATTTCTTGTGTTCATAAGGGGATCACAATACACAGTACATTGAAGTAAAATGGAACAAAAAAATCTAAAATAAATGAAGGCACATTTACCGATTTAAAATGGAAGAAAAAAAATTACTTGAATCAAATATAGATGCCTGGTTGGAAATTAGAGTTAGCACCCTCGAGAGAAGTTTGGGAAGTAGGGTTAAAAATTCAACCTAAAATGATATATGCCTTGTGTTTGTAAGGGGATCTTAATAAACACTAAATTGCAACAAAATGGAACAAAAAAATATAAAATAAATGAACTCACACGTACTGATTTAAATTGGAAGAAAAAATCATTAGGAAACCTCACCTATCGTGCTGGGATGTAGGGTTTGCATCAAGATTTAGGGACTAATATTTGAGATAGTCGAGCTTTTGGAAAAAATATTCAAGATGGTGTGTCAAACTATCATTTAGGGAAAAACATTCTAGATCTTTGGAGTCTGAGATCTATGGAGGCTTTGACATTTGGGGATTTTCTTTCCCAACATTTTTAAAAACTATTGGGAAAGTAATGTTATCCCAACAGTTTACAACCGTTGAGAAAAAACTCTTAACAACACTATACCCAACGGTCTGTTTAAACCATTGGGAAACAAACTCTTAATGATACTATACTGAACAATTTACTTAAACCATTGAGAAAACAACACTATACCCAATAATTTTCTTAAACCGTTGGGAAAACAAAAAATCCATAAGCATATACCAATGGTTCTAGATAACTGTTGGTATAGTAGCCTTCTCCCAATGATTTTTTAAAACTGTTGGGAACATTGTGTCGGTATAAGTGGGATTTCCACCAGTGTAGAAACCTTAAAACCCCTAAAAAACATTAAATTACATAAAAACCCTTAAAAATCTATAAATAATAAAAATGTCTAAAAAACGAATAATGTAAAACCCCATAAAAACATGAAAACCCCTAATAAACCCATACAAAAATAATAGATAAAACCCCCAAAATATAATAACACTAAAAACCCTAAAACCCCCAAAAACTATGAGAATCCCTAAAAACACTAAAAAACAATAAAAATATAAAATCCCTAAATATACATACAAATGTAAAAAACCTAAAAACTTAGAAAAAAACTAATAAAAATTTAGAAACCTAAAAATACATAAAACCCCTAAAAATGTAAAAAAATTGTAAGAATTAAAAACATCCAAGAATACCATGAAAACCCTAAAATCCATAAACAACCAAAAAACCCCTAAAACCCTTTGAATATCTAAAATCTCCTAAAAACCCTAAAAACCTCTAAAAATTTAAAATTCCCTTAAAACCAATAAAAATTTAAGAAAATATAAAAAACATTCAAACCCATAAAAACTAAAAAAACCAAAAAACCAAAAAACCCATTAAAACCCTAAAAACCATTAAAAACTCTAAAACCCCACAAAATCCCTAAAAAATGTAAAAAGCCAAAAAATCGAAAAATTTATTAAAAAACCTTGAACATAAAAACCTTAAAAACCCATAAAACATGCAATACAACCATAATAATCTAAAAACACTTAAAAAAAATAAAGAACCTACAATACTCTAAAAATCCGCAAAAATATTAAACCCCCTAAAACCATAAAAACACTTAAAATCTATAAAAACCCAAAAATCCCTTAACAACCATAAAAATAAAAAAAATCCAAAAAAAATTAAACCCTTAAATTCACTAATAAAACCATAAAATCCTAAATACAATTAAATCATATAAAAACCTAAATAACACTGAAAACACAAAATAACCCTAAAAATATCCTAAACCCCCTAAATCAATGAAAACCACTAAGAACCTTAAAATCCATAAAAACCCATAAAAACCACAAATCCACTAAAAACTATAAAAAAACATTAAACCCATTAAAACATTATAAAACTCTAAAAACAATTAAAAACTATAAACTAAAAAAATTGTAAAAACCCAAAAAACTATAAAAACCTAGAAACCCCCGCAAAATCCAAAAAATACCTAAAAATCCAAAAAGTCATAAATATAATAAATAAGATATAAAATCTAGAAAAATGTAAAAAAAACCTCTAAAAACCTTAATAACACTAATAAAACCTTAAAACCCTAATAAAAAGTAAAATGCTTCAAAAAAAACTTAAAATAACATAAAACCCTAAAACCCTCTGAAATCTATAATCCTACTAAAAACTGAAAAAAAAATCCTACAAAATCCCTAAAATCCCTAAAAACGTAAAAAACCATAAAACAATGAAAAAAGATAAGATAACCCAACAAATTAAAAACACATAAACCCCTAAAATACATAAAAACACTAAAACCCCCTAAAAACCATAAAATGACCCTAAAATCTATAAATTCCCTAAAAAGTATAAAAACCACTAAAAAAATTTAGAACCCATTAAAAACCAAAAACCACTAAAAACTCTAAAAACCCTTTAACCCCCCCCCCCCCCCAAAAGTTAGAAAATGTAAAAAATCATAAAAACCTAAAAAACTATAAAAAAACTCAAAAACCCAAAAACCAAACATTCCTTAAAAACCCTCAAAATACCTAAAATCCCTAAAAACCATAAAAATCAAAAAATATCCCTAAATGTCCCTTAAAACATAAAAACCACTAATAACCTTGAAAAATCTAAATACCCCCTATGTAAACTATAAAAACCTAAAAACACTTAAAACCCCCTAAAAACCTAAAAAATGCTAAAAGCCCTTAAAACCCTAAAATCCCTAAACCCCCCAAAAATCATTCCAAAACCCCAAACCCCTAAAAACTATAAATATCATAAAAATTTATTAAAAATCCCTAAATACATAAAAATACATAAAAACATTGAAAACCCTATAAAAACCATAAAAATTTAAAAACACTTAAACCCCATAAAACACCCAAAAAATGCCTATCAACATTGAGAACCCTAAAATATGATAAAAACCATAAATACCACTGAAATCCATTTAAATCATTTAAAATCATAAAATATTAAAAAACTGCAACAAACCTTAAACCCATAAAAAATCAAAAAAACATAAAAACCACAAAAAAGATAAAAACCCTAAAATCCCCCAATGTCCCTAAAACCCTAAAAACGTATAAAAATACTAAAAGTCCCTAAAAATACATAAAAATGTAAAACCCCAAAAAATCCTGAAAACTCCTAAAAAAATTAAAACCTAAAAACACATAGAATCCCTAAAAACCTAAAATTGATAAAAACATTAAAAACCAAAAAATCCCTAAAAACTAGAAAACCACTAAAATTATAAAAAACCATAAGGACCCAAAAAAACCCTGATAAACCACTAAAACTCTAAAAACCGATTGAACCACAAAAAACAATAAAAAATCAAAAAACAATAAACTTCCAAAACAATAAAAAAAATTAAAAATTCCAAAAAACAATAAAAAACCTTAAGAACCCTTAAAACACATAAAAACCGTAAATCCCCTCAAAATCCCTAAAACCCCTAAACAATATTAACAAAGTAAAAAATCAATAAAATCCATAATAAGAAATAAGCCCTAAAGATTCAGAAAACCACTATGAAATCTATAAAAAATTAAAATCACATAAACCCCCTAAAAACCTAAAAATTATAAAAACTATAAAACGCCTAAAATCCCTAAAACCCCCTAAAACCCTCAAAATCTGAAAAATCCCTAAAAAAATTAAATAATAAAATCCCTAAAATCAATAAAAACATAAAAAAAACAAAAAACCATGAAAAGGTCTATGAAAACCATAAATAAATAAAAACAAATAAAAACCAAAAAATACCTAAAGATTTCTAAAACCCCTAAAACCTATAAAAGATCGTAAAACCTATAAAAACTTATAAATACCATAAAAATCCATAAAACCCATTAAAAACTATTAAAACCCATAAAACCCTACACCGACATAAAATTTGATGATCCTTCAAACACCTAAAACGTTAAAAACTCAAAAAAACATTAAAAAAACCAAAAGAACTAATAAAACACTAATAACCCAAGAAAACCCTAAAACCCTAAAAACCTAAAAAACACTAAACCCATACAAATCCCTTAAAATCTGAAAAAAACAAAAAACCCAAAAGAATACCAAAAAATCGATAAAAAATTAAAAAAAACATGAAAACACTAAGAAATCCATAAATACTAAAAACACATAAAAACTCTAAAAATAAAAAAAATGATAAAAACCCTTAAAATCCCTAAAAACCAAAAAAAACCCTAAAACAATAAAAAAATAAGAAAACTATAAAAACCAACAAAATTCCTAAAAATACAAAAAAATCCCCAAAAATGTAAAACCCCAAAAACCTTGAAAACCATAAAAACATAAAAACACTTATTACCACCAAAAAACTAAAAAATGCTAAAATACTAAAAAACCCAAAAAAGTCCCTACAAACTCTAAATCCCTAAAATGATAAAACCCCCTAAAAACATTAAAAACCTAGAAAACCAAAAAATAACTAAAAAGTATAAAAACTATTTAAATGCCTCAGCATGTTAAAAACCCCCTAAAAATAATTAAAATCCTAAAATACAAGAAAAAACTAAATTACCAATAAAATAATAAAAAACCTATTAATCATAAAAACAAAAACCACTCAAAATACATAAAACCCCTAAAACCCCATAAAAACAGTAAAAATAACTGAAAATAACTAAAAACATAAAAAACCTAAAAACTCTAAAAAACCATGAGAAAACCTTAAAAATCCAAAAGTCACATAAAACCATAAAAACCTAGAAAACGTAAAAAAAATCCCAAAATATCGTAAAATCATAAAAACTCCTAAAAATCTCTAAAATACCTAAAATCCCCAAAACCAATAAAAACCAAAGGGGCTCTAAAAGTCTCTAAAAATGCTTAAAACCCTACAAACGCTAAAAATATAGAAATACCTTAAGAAAAATTTAATAACATAAAAAATCTTAAAACAGCAAATAACATAAAAATCCTAAAACCCCTAAAAGGACCCTAAAACCCCCAGAAACCCCTTAAAACCATAACGACACCTAAAACCTTTAAAAACTATAAAAATGCATAAAACCCTAAAGTCGACTAAAAACTCTAAAAATCCATTAAACCCATAAAAATATTTAAAATTGTAAAAAACCTTAAAACCCCTAAAAAACCAAAAAGTAAAATCCCAAAAAACCATAAGATCCCACAGAATCCTAAAAGCCTAAAAAATTCGTAAATAATCACTAAAAATATATTAACAAAAAAAATTCCTTGAAACAATTAAAACCTTAAGGAAACCATAAAAACGTATTAAATATTAAATCATATAAGAACCTAAAAATGATAAAACCCCCCGAAATCCCTAAAAACAGAAAAACCCATAAAAACTCAAAAAACCATAAAAGACCACAAGAACCCATAAATTCATAAAAATAACTAAAACTATAACAACCCTTTAAACCCTACAAAATTTAATAAAAAACTCTAAAACACTTTAAATCCTAAAAAAATAAAAAAAACCAAATAAACATAATAACCAAGAAAAAAACCTGCAAACCCTCAAAATCCATAAAACACTAAAAACAATAAAAATCCTAAAATTACATAAAAACCAAAAAATATGTTAAACACCAGAAATACCCTATGAAAACATTAAAAACATAAAAAAAACATAACACCTCTAAAATCTTTGAAACCCTAAAAACCATAAAAACCATAAAACCCATATAACCACCAAACCCCCTCAAAATCCCAAAAACCCCTTAATAGAATAAAAATACTAAAAATGATTAAAAATATCTAAATATGAAAAAACCCTAAAACCCCTAAAAATGAAACCCAAAAAACATGTAAAACCCAAAAAACCTCTAAAAACTATAAAAACACATTGAACCCCTAAAATTGTAAAAAACTATAAAAACCCTTAAAACCCTAAAAACTCAAAAAAAAAACCCGAAAAAACAAGTATACCATAAAAACCCTAAAAACAAAAAACAAAAACCCTAAAAATCACGAAAATATAAAAAAATATCCCAAAATGATAAAAATGTAAAAAAACATAAAAAACCTATAAAAACATAAAATGCATAAAAATAATAAAAAACCCCAAAACCCCTAAAAATCCCTAAAAATACTAAAACAATAAAAATCCTACAAAAATAAATAAAATCCCTAAAATAAAAAACCCCAAAAAACCCTTAAAACCCAATAGATAACCATAAAAAATATTCCGAACCCCTAAAATCTGAAAAATTCTAAAAACACTAAAAAGTATAAAAATTCTAAAGAACCTCAAAATCCCTAAAAACCTAAAATCCATAAAAAACCAAACAAATATCAAAAAATCGCTAGAAATGTAAAAACCCATAAACTACTATGAAAACTTTAAAAACATAAAAGCACTTATGTCCCTTAAAAAAGCTAAACATTCTAAAAACTATAAAATGAAACTAAAACTACACACCCCATAAAACCCATAAAAATTTATAAAGACCATAAAAACACTAAAGACCTATAAAAACTCTAAAACCAATAAACACTCATAAAAAACTTTAAACTCCAAAGAGGTTAAAAAACTCTTAAAAACATCAAAAAACACAAAAAACTCAAAAAAATACCTAAAATCCAAAAATCACTGATATATCTAAAAATCATAAAACACATCAATTACCTACAAACCCTAAAACACATAAAAATAATTTAAAACCCAACAAATACCATGAAATCTAAAAAACAAAACATTGAGACTACCTAAGAAGACCATAAAAACAAAAAACACTTAAAACCCCTAAAAACTAGATACTATAAAACCCCAAAAATCTAGAAAACTCCTAAAAAAGCATTAAAAACATAAAAACACTAAAAAAACATAAAAACTATAAAATATTAAAATCCCCTAAAACCCTAAAATGGACATAAAAACCATAAAACTCAGTAAAACCTTTAAAACACTAAAAATCTATAAAACCATAAAAACCAAAAAAAAATATCCAAAAAGCCATTAAATCCCTAAAAATGATGAAAAACTCTAAAAACCTTAAAATCCCCAAAAAAATAAAAAACCCCCTAAAAAACCAAGGAAAAAAATAAATCCCAAAAAAAATCCTAAAACCCCATACAAACCATAAAAATCAATAAAAACAAAAAAACCCTAAAAATATAAAACCCCCCAAAACACTGAAAACCCATAAGAAAACCTTAAAAACCTAAAAACACTGAAAACCCATAAAAAACCAAAAAATTATAAATCCCTAAAAATCCTAAAACCCCTAATAACCCTAAAACCTTAAATAACATAAAAACCAATAAAACCCTAACAAATATAAAAAAAGCCCTTGAAAACATAAATATATAAAAAACCCTAAAAACCTGAAAAAATATAAAAAATATAAAAACCTAAAAACACTTTAAACCCCTAAAAACTAAAAAAACACTAGAACACGAAAAAACATAGAAAATATAAAACACTCAAAATCATTAAAAACCCTAAAAACCAAACAAATCCTAGAAATTCTTTTTGAATCCATAAAAACATAAAAACTCTAAAAATCATGAAAATCCATAAGAAAACCTATAAACACTTAATGCCCCAAAAACATTAAAAATAATAAAGCCATTAAAACCCCAAAAGACACTAAAACGCCTAAAACCACTAAAAACCACTAAAACACCTAAAATCCTTAAAAACCCTAAAAACTATAAATTCCCTAAAACCCACTATGAATTATGAAATCCCTTTATAACAAAAAATATGTAAAACTAAAAAAATATTGAAACCCATAAAAATTGAAATAACCCTAAAAATCCATAAAAACCCATAAAACACCTAAAAACCCCGAAACCCCTCACTAGTGAAAAAAATGTTTTTTACAACAGTTTTTTATTGTTTTAATGTCATTTTTTATGTCAAAGTTTTTGTAGGTGATGTAAAAAATAATATTTTTTTAAATTAGTTAAAATAACTAACGTAAAGAAATTAAATTTTCAGAGGTTTTTTCACGTCATTTATTTAATAACCTACATTCAAGACGCTTTGGTGAAGTGTTTTCACATCTGTTATTAAATAACTGACGTTAAATACACATAAATGTAATTTTTTCATTTCAGTTATTAAATAATCGATGTAAAAAATACTCTACCACGTCAGTTTTTTTATAAAACACGTTGAAAAACCTGATCCCGAGGATTTTTTACGTCAGTTTTTTTAATAAATGATGTAAAAAAATGCATCGGGATGAATGTTTTTCATATTGATTGTTAAATAACTGATGTAAAAAACTATATACAATTCCGGTTATAAAAAACAGATGTGGAAAACCATAATACTAAGAATTTTTTACATTAGTTATAAAATAACGGACATAAAAACTAATTTTTTTACAAAAATTATTTATAAAACCCTTCCTATGTTGTAGAACCAGGCCTAAAATAGAAAAAATATACCAGAAACTAGACAATAAGTAATAAAAAATAGACAAAAAACTTGCAAACCCACCATAAAAATTACACATTCACATTTAAAATATTCAAAAAATTATAATATTAACTAAAATCAAACCTAAATCCAACAAAAAAAACTACAAAATACACATTTATATTTACTATATTCAAACTTGAAATATTCTCTAAAAAAACTAAAATCCAATAAAACTTATAAAATAATTTTTTCATTCCACTTATAATTGTTTGACCTCTTCTTCACTATAAGGTTGGGGGTCATCAAATAGCTACAAATTAAAAATAAATTATTTAACAAGTATAATGAATAAAAAAAATGAAATATTAAGGAATAATTTATAAGGAAATCTGACCTAGTCGAACTTCATAACATTTCCAGTTGTAATTATTTCATACATATGTCTTAACATGTAATATTCCAATTATATTATACCTTGTTTTTTATGAAAATTCTGTTTAAAGGATTTTTTCAATTCAAAATGACATTTTTATATAATACATCCAAAATATACTAATTAAAAATGGATATTCACATTTGGTTTTATATATTTGATATTGGCACTCTTTTTCTTTCGGGATATTCGAATGAAATCCCATCCCCTATTTGAAAATAATATAAATGAAATAAATTTAAAATTTATTATAATATAAACAACTATTAAGAAATTAAAATTTACTTTTCCAACATGTTCTTAAAATTTCCTCGCACATCACCATGGATAGAGCATATAATAAAGTGTTTTATCCCTTGGATAAAAAACACCTTACATCCCATCATCATTAATATAAAAGAAAATTTAATGTTAGTGGTTATTACATTAAAATATAAATAAAATTTTTGATACATATGTTTCATACCTATCAATATATGAAAACATCCAACACTGCATAATTATATTCTGTTGAAATATTTCTGTAATATA
Source organism: Viscum album (assembly GCA_963277665.1). Taxonomy (NCBI): domain Eukaryota; kingdom Viridiplantae; phylum Streptophyta; class Magnoliopsida; order Santalales; family Viscaceae; genus Viscum; species Viscum album. Next base: position 1,962,548,467 of record OY728127.1, read on the forward strand.
AACTACTTTTTACTCCTCATATAATTCATACTATTCACGTAAAATCAATTTTGGTTCTTTCAATCTATATACATCTTTCTGCTTATTCATATCACACATTTTAAAAATATACCTTTACCAAACATATATAAGTATAAATTTCCAATAAATTTAATGTAGGGAATGATTTGTGTTAAGTCATACATGAAAAAAACATGCAACATGTTGATGCCTAACTTAACTCCATTAATAAGCTCCATGAAATAAATTTTTAAAATCCCCATATCTTTTTCACGTCCACAAACTTGAGCTTCCATTGAAAATGTATAATGACCCACCTAAAAATATGAATATCTTGATAATTTTTCAAGACTACAAAAATCTGAATCTGATTTTATATCCCTTTGGCTTTGTTGTTGTCTATACAGTATTTATTTACCTTTAAATTATTCCAAAAATAATTAGATAAATATATTAATTTTTAAATATTAAAAAAATTAATACAAAAACAAAATAAATTATATAACATACACATACCTATATGGTAATGGGTTGCAGAAGTCAAGATGGCCAAACTAAAAAAGTGGTTGATACTTTGTCCAACTATTGTCACCTCATCTATAATAAATGGTACTCTAGATGATATATCTATAATATCCTATACAATGAACCTATTCTGGTCTGCCTCTAACTGTTGATGATTAATTGTATCTTCTATATAATATGTCATCCCATATGCTCCTATATGATAGTGAGGATCATAAACATACAACTCACAATAACTAGGAAGCTGTGGAGGAGAGGGTGTAGGAGTAGGATAAAAAATGGGCTTTGGAGTTGGATTTGGAGGATAAATAATAAGGTTTATAGGCAGAGGTGGAAAATAAATAATGGGGGTTTCAGGTGGAGGTGGTGGTGTGGGAGCTACTTACAGAGGTAGAGTGAGAGCTGCAAGATGAAATTATCATTCCATGTCTGTAAACATATAGTGTACTGATGCTCTTATCTTTTACTCCATATTCCCATTAATATTGTGAACATAAACCTCCAAATATTCTATTTTATATATAAACCCTCCAGGGAAGAATCTTAAGAACATGGCAACACTTTTCTTATTGATACACCGATCGAGTATCTGCGTATATGACTCGGGTGTTCTAGATTTCCCAATAATGCAGATAAAATATCATGCCTCCAATCAGCTTTAAATAACCCTGTGTGCTCTTCACCCCAGTAGAATCATGTATAAATTATTTGAAAAATTATGTAATGATTCAAATTATATAAATAATTTAATTGACTTAAATAAATAAATAAAACAACTTATGATCCTCTCGGCTATAAACAGTAATTCCTCTATAAGATATTTCCCTTTTTTATGATCTGATCCCACTTTCATTTTTCACATCTAGATGGAGGGGATGGAGGGGAAACCTCTCCAAAGCAGGAAGACTCAACTCTATGTTTTTTTTGTAAATTTTCATCTATCATTTGTTCTTACAATAAATTATACCCTCCACGTGATAAATTGTGATGGTATACATTTCTTGATTGGATCTCCTAATGATATATCCTTGATTATGGTAAATTAAGAATATTAAATCTCTAAGAATTAATTAATAAGATCATTAATATAAGAAAAATTTTAAAAGATTAAATTTCACATACCAAAAATGTTTATTGTCTTCTACTTTGGAAAAATTATTTCCATGTGTCTTCATCTATAAAAATATAAGAATGACCTGGATTTTCATGTTGCCTATCCTCAAAAATGAAAACATATGTGAGGGTTGATTTGAAATCCATACATCTCCTAGCAGTTGTCGATAAACATTTCCTCCTGACTCCTCTAGTGTCTGGTATATCAAATTTCATCTGGCAAAGAAGAGGGAAAATATATTATACTATAAACATTTAAAGATTAGTCAAACAATAGAAAAATAGATTACCAAAATGGTCTCCCAAAAATGAGATACTATGGTTTCTTCCACACTTCTCCAATTATTAAACCAAATGATGAGTTTTATTTTACCCTAATTTGATACAAAACTCATAAAATGTTTTTCATTAGGACCTCTTGGAACATAATTATCATAAAATTATATAAATATCCTCTTGTCCTAGCTACGAGCATGTGATAATTTTGGAAAACATGTGATTCCATGTTTACCAACCCTCAAACTCTTGTTTTCCATTGTGGGAGCACACAAATATGATTTAGGAACATTAAGATTAGTGTGTGGATGTTCCTCCCCAAAGGTATGATCATGATTCTAATCTATAGAAGTTTTTGGTTGATCAACTAATTGATCTTTCATTATCATTCAAATCAATAATATAAACATTTAGTACACAAAATATATATATTCACATATTACAATACTAATGTAAACAAAAAATTAAAAATCATGAAACGAAAAAGTAAAATAAAACTTAACACATTGTTATTATTCATATTTTTTATAGTTAACTAAAATTATAACTGTAGTAATGCTATATGTAATGTCATGTAAATAAATGAAAATAAATCCAAAATTGGTGTAGGAATATAAAAAATGGTTCAACATAATAAATCAATTTTTACACAAAAAATAATATTTTTTAACATATTGATTTAAAATAATTTTCTTTCAATAAAATCAATAAATATATAAGTTAAGTATTTTTAATCATGGTAAACTAAACAAAACTAAACTAAAATAAAAAAAAATTTCTACATATTATTTTTGATACACATTTTAATAAAGAAAATTATACAATATCTAAAATTTTATGAAATTAATAAAAGTAAATAAAAAATAAACATATGTTATCTATAATATTATGAATTTAATAATGGTTTGTTTTCCCAAATTATTTCATCATGATCATTCCTTAAATCACAACCCATTTCTGTAATATGCTCACAATTATTATCTTCTAATCATTCCTTGGATGTAGGGATGTCACATAAATTAGTATCTTAATCAAGTTTATCATCACCAATAGATAGGATTTTTCCTTGTAAAATAATATACCACTGCATAATGGATTGATCAAGAACATTGAATTTTTTTTCATGTGTTTTTATTATAAAATAATCAATTGTGTCTTCCGATATATTCATATTAACAAGTGTCATTATAGATTCATCATTTATAACACTTTTTTTATTGATAAACCATTTTCAGTTAGACACATGAACATTAATTTTAGTGTAATAAACCTCTGATATTTCGTCAATTACTCCATAATATACACATTATATAGAAATTTTTTTTGTCTTTGGAACTTTGGAAAATGCATTGCTTCTACAAACACCAAAACACCACTATTTTGAACTGCAGTTCTGTTTTCTTAATCTTTCGTATAAAATTTATATCCATTAATTTCATACCTGAACCATGTTATAACATTTAAACATGGACCACCCACTAACCATCTTAATGTCTATGGTTCATCTAATCTATAAATCATAGTCTTTTTAAACCATGGAAAAAAATTATTCTCATTCGAAATACACATTTCTTTCTTCTTTGCATGACATTGTTTCAGTTCATTAATAAGAAATTTTATATATGTTTGAGCATCATCCATATTATTTGAGATGTATAAATATACCTTATTTATATTTTCACCTAAAAATTATTTTACTTTCAATCCACTAATCCCCTTTCCCTAATTATTAACTCATTCATGGAGAAATGGATGAAAACCAATGTGCTCCACTGTAGACAATTAGCTCATAAAAAACTCCAAAATCTCCTTAAAAATATACTTTTCAACAATGGAGGCTTCAGGTTGATATGCATGCTTAATATACCCCTTCAATATCTTCATATACATTTCAAAAGGATACAACTAACGTATATATACAGGTCCAAAAATCTTTATTTATTGAACTAAATGAACCATTAAATGCACCATTATATCAAAAAAATATGGAGGAGGATACATTTCCAATGGAGAATGTATAGAAATTGCTTAGTTTTACAAAATGTTCAAAGAATCTAGATTGATCACTTTATAACAAATTGAATTGAAAAAATAACACACCATTATGATAGTCTTTTTGGCAGGTATTGGCATTATTCCACGCAATAAAACTGGTATTAGTTATTACATAATGAAGTGAGAATCATGAGATTTCATACCTGTCAATATAAAATCCTTCAAAGAGAAAAAAAATCTTACATTTGAAGAATAAACATGTGGAACTTTGTTATCTTGAATACACTAAAAAATGTAATTTCCTCCCTCTTGGATAATGTATAATAAGCTGGGGGAATAAATGTTAATCTTTTATGAGGAGTGGGAGCTAACTCCAAACATTTCCCATTAATAGTAAGTATAATATTTCCTTCAACACTATCACTAAATGTAGTTGAAAATATTCCATTTTATAAGAATCATACACCCTTAGACCATCCTCCAATAAGAGTTTCAAATCATCAATTAATGGTGATAAGAAAACATCAATATCATTCCTAGGTTTCTTTGGTCCAAATATCATTAAACTCTACTTAAAATATTTATGCTTTATACAAAATTCGGGTGATAGTTTGTAAATTACCAATAAAATAGGCCATGAACTATATGTGCTACTGAGTCTTTGATATAGATTCATTCTATATTGGCACAACCCATGTATGATATTTCTAACTTCATTTCTGAATGTAGGATACTACTCATCAATTTTCATCCACTTTGGACAATCTACTGAATGACATATTGTTCCATCACATATCCTCTCATCATCATGACATCTTAACCTTTTTTTCATCTTGTGAATTAGAAAAAAAACGTTTCAAATGAAGAATTATAGGATGATACCACAATACAATGGTAGGGATCTCTGTAGTCTCTACATTATCCTATGATTTTTATTTCAACTTATACAATGATATCCCACATTTAGAACACTCTAATTGAAATCAATATTCCTTCCTAAATATCACATAGTCATTCAGAAATAATTCTATTTTATAGTATCTCAATGCTATCGGGAAAAATATTTTCATGGCCTTATAATGTGAATCTGGAAGATCATTGTCTTTCAGAATAATTACATTCAAGAATTTTAGCATCTCTGTAAAACTCTTTTCACTCCATCCATGCTTCACCTTATGGTTAATCAATCTTAACACCGACGATAAAACCATAAAATTCATACAACCAAGATACAGTGGGTTTTCAACATCAACATATAGATGCTCAATGGTCGGTTCTTTCACAATTTATTATTCATCAATATCATGAATAATTTCTTCAATTTCATTATAGTTACCATCTTGTAAAGCATCATCATTAGTATATCTAAAATTTTACCTAGTTTCACCATGGAAAATCCAAGGGTTTTAACTCAGTTTGAAAACATAATAATTAAATGATCTTTCATCTCCCTACTTTTCATCTTCTTCATATATAAAAATTTTAGACATGGACCGAAAAACGTGTCAATTTTTTGAACATTTAGTTTATAAAATTCTAAAAAATCACCAAAACCTTATTCATATTCATCACTCATTCGATGTTCCATAATCCATCTTCGACTCATTATTACCTATAACAAATAAAAAAATTATACATCTTGTTATGATAATAAGATTTTATATTTATATGAAATATGTAATAATTTTAAAGTAACACCATTTTGAAATATAAAACAAATATATGAGTAATTGAAAATTATAATTACAAATTCTAAAAAATAATGGAAGATAAGTTTAAATATAAATGATAAATAATAAAAATATATGCATGGAAATTATTTTAAAAATAAAATATAGTTAGCTAATATTGTTTTATATTTATATGAAATATGCAATAATTTGAAATTAACAAATTTTTGAAATATAAAACAGATACATGCTTATTTGAAAATTATAATGGTATTGTTTTCAAGAAATAACATATATAACCACTAAATAAAAAACAATACTATCTACTACTGTGATGTATTATTAACCCATCACAACATGAGTTTTTGACTTAATTTTTTATCTTAATTATCTAAAATATTAACTTAATATGTATTAGGATTGTATTGAATAGAAATATTTTCTTTATTTCATGTAATTTTAATGGTCACATTTATGGGTTTTAATATTCGTATTGAGTTTGTTGTGGAAAATGTTGTTTTAGAAAATGGTCTTGTGTACAAGCCTTGAGAGGAAACTATATTTTCTTAGGATGGTGGTTAAAATAAACCTTAAGCATAAAAATCCCTTCTAAAACCCATCCTTTCTAAAAAACCAACATAGAAAAACCCAATCATAGACTTTTTGAAAACAATCTTTTTCAAAATTCTCCATTATATTTCATTAAGAAAAATAAAATAAAAATAAAATAATAAAAACAAAACACATCAGGGCACCATATAATCAATGTGATAAAGGAAAGAAACAACATACCATGGTTCTAAACTGGCTGATCAAACTAGGGAATTTGATAAAATGAATGATCGTAATCCCCTATAATTTCATCAACTGTCACTAAGTATTAGGGGAAACTAAATAGTACCTAATGTGATATTATCGTAGAAAATAAAAATACACTAGAAAAATTGTTGGATATTTTGTGTCCGAACCAAAACAAAAACTATCCATCTAGTCCACACTAGCACAATCGGGCCCCCAGCCCTAGTGTATCACATAACTAGGGGAAGTAGAACTTGTCTACATTGAACTACTATAGAATAAATATGGACCTTTATTTTAGTTTCTAGGGTTCCCATGAATGTAAATAAATTGGATATATGAAAATAATGAATCATTAGATTAACATATCAACTAAAAATAAATTCATATACATAATTATCATATCACCACTAATTCACTTGATAACCCCTTTTCAAATCAACCATGTCACAATTTCTAATAACTACATCACCCTTAGGGACCACAATCAATATCAAGTATAAAAAAATTAAGAGGGCTATCAAAGGGTCCCATCTTCAATATGAAAACTCTCTTATAATGTTCTAAATGAGACTTTACCAAAATGAACTCAGAATTTAAATTAATTCCCACCGTTTATGATCCCAATTTTAAATATTCCAGTAAAATGAATCCATGGTAAACAACATATGAAACCATTAAAAGTGTAAACCATATTAATTTTAAATTATTTTTAAAATCCATCCATTTTCTTATTTTCAAAAAAATCAACGAAGACTATGCCTTTTCTATTCCAATGACCAAAACGAGTTCAAACTATTCAAAACATAAATTTCATTTAGAAATTTTTTTTAACATTTTTAAATAAACTTGGAATTTGAAACTTCTCTATAGATATAAGAAAATAATTAAAATTGTACTATACTAAGTGATAAAAAAAGTGAAAATATTATGAAATGTATTTGGACTGTCACATATAGATTTAATTTGAAAAACATCTAATTATAAAACATATATAATTAAATGAAATGTAAATTAAAGGAATTATACTAAACACCATACCTATATCATGTAGAAATAAAGATATATAAAGTATCCTACAATGATGAAGCTCAATAAGTCTAATAAGATCCCTCTATAATTCGAAAACACCAAAAAAACCCCTTATTAGAACCATACCTAAACCCTATTTTAATCCACATAGCCACAATTGTTTATAGGGATAGAAATACCAAGAATGAATGGTTATACAGAAGATTATAGATGATGAAAAAGAAGAAAAGGGAGATTTACCTTAAGAATCTGCTTGAGAGTTGCAAGCCAAGAAAATAGATGCACTGATGAAAAACCTAATGAAAAAGGTTTAAAACGAGTTTAGAGGCCATAGAATCAAAGAATCAAGTGTTGGGTTTCCTCACAATAGAGACTGAGTCGCTGTCACCCGAAAGAAAAATAGTGAAATAATATGAAACAAGAATTCATAAAATCATTAAAAGATTTAACACATAGGATATTTAATAACCGAAGTGATAAAGAATTTTTTTACATTAATCACATCAGTTATTTCATAACCGACACGATAAGGCAATGGATTCTGCTTTACCATGTTTTATCAAGTCGGTTATAAAATAACCAATGTGATAAAGCCAGATAACTGATTTCACATGTCATATAAAATAACCAACATGATAAATCAAGATAATTAATTTTTTCTGTCAGTTATAATATAACCGACGTGAGAAATCCAATTTTCAGCTTTTCACATCGGTTATTTATAACCAACATAAAAAATATGATGTGGTAAATACTTTTTGTACTAGTGCCTCAAAATCCCTAAAACCCAATAAAAACACTAAACCTCCCCCAATCCCTAAAACCATAAAAATACCTAAAACATGAAATAATATAAGAAAAACATCAATCTTAAAACACATAATACCCCTAAAAATCTAAAAATGATAAAACCCTAAAAATACATTAACACACTAAAAACCCATAAAACCTCTAATAACCCTCAAAATCCCTAACACACTCAAAACACTAAACATTCTAAAAGGCCGTAAAGATCTAAAAAATGTAAAAAAACCCTAAAAACCATAAAATATCCAAATAAAACCATAAAAATAAAAAACCACTGAAATCCCAAAAAACCCTAAAAACAATAAAACCAATAAAATTATTTTAAAAATAAAAAAAACCATAAAAAACATTAAAACCCTAAAAATTAGTGATAATTCTAAAAACCCTTTAATTATCTAAAGAAGTTAAAAAAACTCAAAAAACCATAAAACCAAAATAACCCAAAAATCCTCAATATCTAAAAAACTAAAATTATAAAAATTTTAAAAATGTCTAAAAAATACCTAAAAACATTAAATACACTAAAACCCCTAAAAATCTAATAAATCCTTAGAAACCAAAAAAATAGAAAAACCCCTAAAAACAAAAAAAAATGCTAAAAACCCTAAAAAATATTAAAACCCAAATTAAATCCTTAAAAACCAAAAAACACTTGAAACCCCTAAAAAAAACCCTAAAGATCCTAAAACTGCTAAAAACTATAAAAACACTGAAAATCTAAAAAACTATTAAGACCACTAAAAACAATAAAAACCATTTAAATCACCAAAACATTAAAAAATATAAATAAACTTAAAACCCCAAAAAATTAAAAAAATCCCTAAAAATCCAAAATATCCATAAAAAACCTAAAAAATATTAAAACTTCAAAATCCTTAAAAACAATAAAAACCCATAAATCCTATAAAAACAATAAAAATGTAAAAACCTTAAACCCCCTAATAAAGGCAAAAAAACTAAAAAAACATAAAAGCCATAAAAGCTAAAAACGCTAAAACCCCTAAAGAACATAAAACACACAAAAAACCCTCAAAATCCCAAAACACCTTAAAACAATAATCATCCTAAAAAATCCTTAAACATCCCTAAAAACATAAAAAACCATAAATCATATAAAAACCTACAAAACCTAAAAACACATAAACCTCATAAAAAGAATAAAAAACATCAAAACCCTAAAAACCTAAAAACCCTTAAAATCCCTATAAACCCTAATAAAAATTAAAAATCACAAAAAATCCCCAAAATCACTAAAAACATAAAAAATCATAAAAACTCAAAAACCTCCAATGAAAACCATAAAAACCAAAAAACGTATAAATCCACTAAAAATATAAAACACTAAAAGAACCCAAAAAAACCGCTCAAAATATATAATATCCCAAAAAAACCTAAAAAATACCTAAATGTCCCTAAAAATATAAAAACCCCAAAAAACGCTTAAAAACATTATGAAAAAAATAAAATTATAAAAAAAGTTAAACCCTTTAAACCCTATAAAAATGTTAGAAATCATTAATAACCGTAAAACCATAAAAAACACTAAAACCCCTCAAAACCCCTCAAAATCCAGAAAAACTGAAAAAATCATAAAATCCTAAAAAATGATTATAAATCCCTAAATATGTAAAAACCCTAAAATCCAAAAAAGAATATATTGAAAATTTTAAAACTAAAAAATACTTAAAACCCATTTAAATTTAAAAAATTATAAAACCCCTAAATATTATAAAAGACACTTAAAACTGTAAAACCCCATAAAAACAAAAAAAACATAAAATCCAAAAAAAACAAAAAAAAATACTAAACGATCTAAAATCCCTCTAAAACCCAAAAAATGTTAAAAACTCTAAATGAACTTAAAAAACCCAAAAAACTCTAAAAACACTAAAAACTACAAAAGATAAAATTAAAACACCAAAATCCCTTAAAAATAAAAAAATCCTTAAAAACCATAAAGACCATAAAAATTGATTTTTTTTTCATAAATCCTTAAAAATATAAAAAAGCATAGAAACCCTAAAAAACATAAAACCCTAAAAAACATATAACACCTAAAGAAACCAAAAAATGATAAAAAATCTAACGAATCAAAAAACATAAAAATCCATAAAACCCCAAAAATTCTATAAAAATCCAAAAAAAACAAAAAATATCTAAAATCGTAAAAACCCTTATAAATTAGGAAAACCCCAAATAAAACAATAAAATAATTAAAACACTTAAAACCCTTAAAGTCCTAAAAAACCATAGAACACAAAAAACCCTAATGGAACCTAAAAATACTATAACTCCCCAAACCCATAAAACCCTCTAAAAACCATTAAATACCATAAATCCATTGAAAAAATTTAAACCACCAAGAAATCTAAAAACCATTCAAGGCTTATAAATGTTACAAACTCTAAAAAAACCCAAAAAAAATCAAAAAATACAAAATAAATCCTAACTCGAAAAAACCGCAAAACCCCAATAAATTCTTAAGAACCCTCAAAATCTAAAAAAACTAAAAATCAAAAAAATCATAAAAACATCAATAAAATCCCTAAATAAGTAAAAAACCACAATAAAACTAAAAAACCCCGAGAAAATTTCAAAAACCTAAAAGAACTTAAATCCCCTAAAAACATAAAATGCTAATGTCCATAAAAAACATAAAAAACCCTAAAAAAACTCAAAAATCCCTTAAAACTTTTAAAAACCACTAAAATTCCTAAAAATTTAAAAAACCCTAAAATCTATAAAAACTCATAGAAAACCATAAAAAATCACTAAAACCCCAAAAAATCTATAAAATGATAAAATAACTAAAAAGAAAAAACCCTGAAATCCTCTAAAACCCATAAAAACACCATAACTTATTAAAAATAATAAAAACCCATAAAACCATAACAATCAATCAATAATATAAATCCCCTTTAAACCCCTAAAACATTAAAAAACTATAAAAAAAATTAAAACCCTTAAAACTCAAAAAAAAACTTTTATAACACCAAAAAGACAGCAAGAATCTCTAAAACCCTAAAAATCCTCAAAATCCCTAAAATCCCTAAAAACCATAAATATCATAAAATAAACATAAAATCCATAAATACAAAAAAACCATAAAAGCATTGAAAAACCCTAAAAAACCTCAATAACATTGAAACACATAAAACCCTTAATAAAATAAAAAAACTGCTAAAACCCCTTGAAATCCTTAAAAACCGTAAATCCCAAAAAATCCATAAAAATACCAAAAACCCATAAAAATACTAAAAATTCCTAGGATTACCTAAACACATAAAAAACCGTAAAACCTCTAAAAAACCTAAGGACACCATAATAACCTAAATACATTTAAAACCCGTAAAAACCTTAAAGACAAAAATAACCCAAAAAACCCTAAAGGACATTAAACCCCCTAAAACCCTATAAATGTGAAAACACAAAAACCCCCTAAAAACCATAAAAAACATAAAAACCCATAAAAACCCTAAAATCTATTAATAACTCTCAAAACTAATAAAATCCATAAAAACACTAAAAACTCAAAAAACCTTTAAACCCCTAAAAATTATAAAAATTCCCAAAAATCACTAAAAACATAAAAAACTAAATCGCACAAAAACCATAAGAATCCCTTAAAAACATTAAGACCCCTAAAAATATAAAAACCTATAAAAACCATAAAACCCCTAAGAATTAGAAGAGCAATAGAAACCATCAAAATCCCTACAAAGTCTAAAGATCCTTAAATGTTAGAAAAATCCCGAATAGTACCTAAAATGGGTAAAAACAAAAAAAGAACCATAAAACCAATAAAAAACATAAAACAAAAAACACCTAGAACCCCTAAAAACCTAAAAACGCTAAAAACCCTAAAATATATTCAAAGTCCCAAAAACCCCTAAAAACCCTAAAAACCATAAAACCCTAAATCCTTAAAAAACACAAAAATACCTTGAAACCCTAAAAAACTTGTAAAAATAATAAAAATCATTTGAACCCATAAAAACATTAAAAAACTCTAAAACCCCATAAAACCCCAATAAAACGTAAAGAAACCCTAAATCCCAAAAGAACTAAAAAAACTTCAAAACCCAAAAAGTCTCCAAGACCCCTCAAAATACCTAAAACCCTAAAACCCATAAAATTAATATAAAATCCCAAAAAATACATTAAAATTTAAAACCCCTAAAACCCAAAAACTATAACAAACCCTTAAAAACCTAAAAAACATAAAACCTCTAAAAACATAAAATGCTAAAAACACTAAATACCATAAAAAGCCCCGAAAACTCCTAAAAACCATAAAAATACTAGAAAATACATAAAAATGCCTATAAATGTGAAAAATCATAAAAAAATATAAAAAAATAATAAATTTAAAACCAAAAAAACACTTAAAACCTCTAAAAACAATGAAAATGAAAATGACCATAAAAGACCCTAAAAACCATAAAACCCAATAAAACACAAAAATTATAAAAATCTTAAAAACTAAAAAGTAATAAACCCCACTAAAAACACTAAAACCCTTTAAAACCCTAAAATTCTAAAAACCCTAAAAACCATAAAACCCTAAAAAACTCAAAAACCACAAGAAATCCAAAAACACCATAAAAACCAAAAAACCCTAAAATACCTCAAAGTCCATAAAACCACTAAAATCCTTAAAAATCTAAAAAATATCCTAATAATATATAAAAACATAAAACCCATGAAAACCCTAAATAAAACAGAAGAACAAATAACAATTAAAACCCATAATAAAACCTAAAAACACAAATCCCCTAAAAAACTGATAATCCCTAAAAACCCTAACACCCCTCAAAATCTCTGATACCACTAAAAACCATATAAATCCCCAAATATTTCAAAAAAACTAAAACCCAGGAAAACCCCTTAGATAACTTTAAAACCCGAAAAACACTTAAAACCCATAAAAAACAAAAAAATACTAAAAAATTCTAAGAAACCTAAAAAACTAAAGATGCTAAAAAGGCTAATTAAAAATATCTATAAACCTTAAAAATCTAAAAACCCCATAAAACCCCTAAAACCCCACAAAAAACCACTAAAACAGTAAAAACAATTTAAACTCCCAAAAACCTTTAAAAACTCTCAGAACCATAGAAATCATAAAAAGGCCCTAAAACCCACCAAAAAACCCCTAAAACACATAAAATACCTAAAATACCGTAAACCATAAAATTAGAAACAAGATAAAATCCCTAAAATCATAAAAGAACTATAAAAACCCAAAACAACTAAAAAACATAAAAACCCATTAAACCATTAAATTTTTTTAAAAAACTTTTAAAAAATTAAAACTCTAAAAAACAAAAAAAACCCTAAAAACTGCAAAAAAAAACTATACAAATCCTAAAAACCCTAAATAATCCTTAAAACCCAACAAAAACATAAATATCATACATATCACTAAAATTACTTAAAACCCCTTTAAAACCTTAAGGAATCCTAAAAACATAAAAAAATAAAACTACTAAAATCCTAAAAAACACTAAAAACCCTAAAACCATATAAGAACTTAAGAACCCTAAAACCCCATAAAAACCATAAAACCCCCTACAAACCCTATAAATCTATAGAAACCCATAAAAAACTAAAAATCCCTAAAAACTCTAAAACCCATCAAAACCCCAAAAACTCTAAAAAAAGAAAAAAATAAAAACCCTAAAAAACTCGACAAAAACCCTAAACCCCCCCCCCCCCTCAAACCATAAGAACACTAAAGTACCTCAACATCCAAAAAAACCATAAAAACCCCTAATAATTCTATAAAACCCCAAAAATCCCTAAATACATAAAAATGCTAAAACCTATAAATACACTAAGAAAACCATAAAAACCTAAAAAGACATAAAACCAGAAAAAACCATAATAAAGTAAAAACCCTGAAGAATACTACAACCGATAAAAACACTAAAACCCCTCATAATACTTTGAAACACTAAAAAAAATCATAAAAAATACACAAAAACCTTAAAAACTCTAAAAAAATCAAAACTCATAGACCCCAAAAAATTGTAAAACTATAAAACCTAAAAACCCCCAAATCCCTAAAACCCTTAAAAACCATAAAAATCCAAAAAACATATTAAGAATATATATAAACATAAATAACCTTAAAAACCCTTACACCCCTAAGAAATTATAAAAAACAAAAAATAATTAAAAGCCCTAAAAATAAAAAAACCCCTAAAAACTGTAAAAATGATAAAAATACCCAAAAACAATGAAAACTATAAAAATCCAAAAAAGACCCAAAAATACCTAAAAACATAAAAAACATTAAAAGACTTGAAACACCATTTGAAAACATTAAAAACCTAAAAATAATTAAAATATAGCTAGAAATTGATGTATCTGTGATGGGTCATTTGTGACTGGATCCCATTGTAAAAAGTTATTTGCGATGGTTCCCCATCGAAAATGACCCATTATGGAAAATAACATCCCAAATAGTTTATCCAGGGTTTTTTTAAAAACTTATTCAGAGGTGCCCATGGAAAATATGAATTTCTTGTGGGCCTGTCAAAATACTTATTTGTGACACGATGAACTAACCATCACTAAAACATAAAAATAATAATAAATGATAATAAAAATTTAATATTAGATGATTTCAAAATAATAATAATAATAATAATAAAATATAATTAATAAAAATATAACTAAAATAATAAAAACTTATAAAATAAAAAAGTAAATAATCTTAAAAAACAAAATATCCGTTGCAATATAAAAAATTAATAATGAAATAATAATGATAATAATAATAATAATAATAATAAATATATAAATTATAAAATCATAAAAATAATAAATAAATAATAAAATAAATAATAAGATTAAAATAATAAAAAACATAATATTTAAAATAATATATAAAACGAATTATATAGAAATTTAAATATATGGATTAATAAAAAATTTACAAAAAAAATTACATTCAAATGTTTATCCAAAAAAGTATATAAATTAATGAGGGAAGGGTCATCTGGAGGTGTTGGAGGCGCTAGATGAGTTCACAAAGGGAACTCCATCCCTAAACCATGAGTTAGACATCATATGTATTCTATTGTCTTCTTGTTCTGTAGTTGCTTCCATCAACACATCTCCTACTACAACTACAACAACTGTCAACAGATCTCTTCATATTCCCTATGAATGGTCTATATAATCCCTCCCTAATCTCTTAGCTTCTCCTCATATTGTAAAGCATATTATTATGACTCTCCATGATCTCCTCTCAAGCTTCTTGATGACATCAGAAAAGAAACATAATAACACACAATGGTTAATTGAGATCTAATAGGAATAACTTGTAATTGTTTGAAGGAATACTAAGTCACCTGAATCTATACTGCATCATCAAATCTCGCTACTCTAGTGGTTATATCATTGATCTTGGCTGGAATCTCATCCTATGTCGGAGACATCGTAGCCTCATATGAATCATTAAATTTCAATTTAAAATTAAAATAGTTAATATATTATTTTAATTTAATTTTAAAATGCCAAAAGAAATTATAATGACCACAATATGATACTGAAGATCACCTATAATATCTCTAGTGACAAGATCGCTTTACATCCTCCTATAAACGTCAAACTCCATAATATCGGGATGTTCAACTTCCTATATGAGTACATAATAAACATTTTACATTTAATATTATATAAATTAATAAAAAAATACTTACCAAATGTTTTTGATGCATAATGATTGTATGAATTCTAGCTTAATGTGTCATATTCTATTTCCCCCAGTTTGGTCTAACTAATGATGATCTTCTCTGAAAAGTTTTACCCACCCAATATGAATGTCATCTATCCCAAACCTGAGATGAGATTTAATCTAGTCAGTGGACACATCAAGACTGATCAAAATATATGACTCTAATTTTCCACATTGTTTCCCTCCCCATATTTTCCAAAAATTGACAGAAATGATCATGCATAAAACCCTCCCATTCCTACCAGATATTGTCCTGAATGATATCATCAATGAGATATGATGAACCCTACAATTAATTAATAATATCAAGTAATTTTTTAAATAAATTTCAAAAATAACTATTATTTATTTACATAAAATCCAATGATTGAACTTGCATTTCTAAACATCAATGGAATTATGATCCCATGTAAACCATGTTCTAGAAAAACAATTCCACAATATAACACTTATCTATCCAACTGCTATATGTGAAAAGATATGAAAAAAGAGAACAAATAATGAAAAATTATTATAAAAATAAATAAATTAAAACATATGAAAACTAACTAAAATACACCACTGTAGGGTCCTGAAAATTCCTCAAGGGGGAAATAAGATTACCCCATGACTTGGAAAAGGACCGAACCGGTCCACGCACCCGCTCCGAGGAACGACACGTGGCTGGTTCGGCAGAACGCCCTCCCGCAATTCTGCGGACCAGCTTCGTCCGCGAAATAGAGGCGGGAACCCTCCGTGGGCGCAAAGCAGGATGGGTGTCAGGCCGGTCCACCACCGCGAGCCGTCCCCTCCATGAACCTCATCGTTCTCGAAATAGAGGTGGAATCCATATGTGGCTACGAACCTCGTCCTTTGCAGAATAATGGCAGAGTGGTGCATGGCCGCGGAGCAATTCCGCGGATCTCGGTTCCAAAAATTGCTGGTTGACCGAGTCATCGGTGGCTGGGGATTCTTTCATGGGATTCCGTAAAGGTTGTGTGCCCATCCTCCTCGTGACTCTATAAATATTCACCGAGGGGAACCAAAAAGTGAAGGGAGAAGGACGGGTGAAAAACTGTGGGGAGACGCTGGAGAAATTGCTCTGCATCCATCCACGGACCGCATACCGTCCACGGATGAACTCTTCCGCGTAGAGGAGAAACCAGTCCGCGAACCACATGCGGACAACTCCTCTGCAGCCAACCCTTAGTGGCCATCTCCTTCGCGGACATCCATCTCCTTCATGGACGACCATCTCTTTCGCGGACCAGTGTCATTCGTGAAATGGAGGCAGAACACCTCTGTTGGCGTGAAGTAGGACGGGCGCCAGCACCTTTGCAGACACCCTTCACCGACGACCATATCATCTGCGAAAAACCTTCTTCGCGGACAACATCCTTCGCAGAATTCCATCTCCTCCGTGGAAAGCTCCTCCATGGACACCCATCGCAGAGAACTAAACCAAAAACCACATTCGGCCAGTCCTTCACTGACAGCTCCTTCGTGACCGGTCCCTCGTGGACGGCACCTCGTGGCTAGCTCCTTCGCAGCCAGCCCCATGCAGAAAACCCCATGCACCCGATGGTCCATACAGCGGGGGTGCATCCCCCGCACCCCCACTCGGGTTCAGTGCCGGGCTGCGGTCCCGGCCCTCCAGGCCGGTCCCTTCGCTATCGTCACTGACCCCGATGAAAAATGGACAGTCGCACCGTGAACTTTTCAGGCCAGGATGACTGGATCTTCCATTGCATGTATGTACCGCCCCAACATCCATCCTATGAATTCCATGAGTCGAGCTACTCCTCATGACTCTCATTTAACCCCATTTCCTAGCTCCTTTTTCTAGGCTCATCCAGAAAGGGCCGCCCTTACGTAAGTCCCTCACCAACCATTTCGTCCTGACCACATGACGTTAAACTGTATGACCCTCATCCTATTCATATGACGTTAAAATATATGGAAACAGTCCTCTCTACATGACTATAAACTGTACAATTACCTGTCATTCAATAATTGGATGCCTCTTGCTCCATGCAAGAGATGCCTCATTCCATGTTTACAGTGGCATAATTTCAAGAGTGTTGGAATCCATTCAAACATTCCATTACTCCACCCCATGCTTTGTGTGTCCTTCATTTGGATATCCATCCTCTTTCATGTCTGAAGGTACCCCCTAACGGCCTGACCTCATGCCGCATTGGCTCACCTACCGTCCTGGGCCAACGCCCCGGAAGACTTTGGACAACACTTCGAGATAGGTCTCGTGTTTCGAACATGGTTAGCAGTAGACCCTCATTTGTTCATCCCCATTTCAGGCTAACGTGATATGAATGTTGTGTTTTGAACATGGTCAACAGTTGTCCTCCGTCACCATGCCACCCTCATTGTGTTCCAAATGTCGGGTATGTAATTCACACTTTTCATCTCCCTTTGTTTGGACTGATTCCAACGCCCTTGGCGTTATCCCACTTGTGAACTTGTGCATAGGCGTCGGCCCCCATTATATTCCTCAACCCACTAGTGATATGGGGTTCCCTCATGGCCAGACATGAGGAAGACATTCCGGGCGTCCATCTTAGAGTAAGCCCCGAACTTCTGGGCCTCCTTAGAGTGTAATCCCCAATCCATCACCCTGGGCCGCCTTCATGCGTAAGCCCCACTCCGCTTCTCACGGACACACATTTCGCGATGTGATAGTCTGGTCCCTACTGCCTCTTGTTTCTCACACCGAGCATGACTCACGTGGGATTTGAGTAAGCATCGACCATGACATACTATTATGGGCCTCCTTAGAGTGTAAGCCCCAACCCATCATTATGGGCCTCCTTAGAGTCTAATCACCAACCCATCATTATCGGCCTCCTTAGAGTGTAAGCCACAACCCATCATTTTGGGTTGCCCTAGAGCGTAAGCCCCAAGCCAAAGCGAACTACAGGGACTTTGATCCATGTCAAGGTATGGTACGTAGGAAGCCTCCATGAGGTTCAAGCCCACCAATCGGTTGTTTCTTCACGTCGAGTTCCACCCTCGTCCAGCATGACGTTAAACTATCTATCCGAACTACGTGGACTTTGATCCCTGCCTCCTAGACAGGGTACGTAGGAAGCCTCCATGAGGTTCAAGCACACCACCCATTGGACCACCTAGTCCATCTTTACGTAGGTTCCCCAACACCTATCTGAACTACAAGAACTTTGATCTCGTCTTCCTAATCAGGGTATGTAGGAAGCCTCCCTAAGGTTCATGCCCAATAGCTGGTCGATCTGACCATCTCCACGTCAATTCACTGCACCACTCCTAGTGTCACCTCAAGCGAGTTCCATCCCTTCGGGGTCATTAATCTAATGAGGGATGGTAAACCTTGGGAATAAATGATTCTGAACCCCTGCATCCAGCTGACCATTCCCCACCAGGGTTGAATCCATGGATACTATGTTTGGGTATAAACCAAAGATTTGTGAACATATCAATACGTCTTAAATCTACAAGAGAGTCCCAGAACAGGCAGTAATTTCCCCCCCAAAAAGGGTGATATGAGCCCGACTTCCCATCCTCTCGACCAATGTTAGTTCTTAAGAGTCGATGGTTAGACCATCCGGTGAATGCCTGCCTTTGGAAATAAGGTCCATCAATCATTGGATATGGAGTCGTTGGGCGTTTCGTGGCCGAAACCCAGAACGGAACAACCACTGAACATACATCTTCATGTGTTGATCTAAATGAATATGTGGATGTTGCTCGGGGATAAGGCCAAGAATCCTAAATCTTTGATGACCACGACCACTCTGAGTCATCTCTAAACCCCCCAAATTAAGAGGGTTAGATGATGTAACCTCATGCACATCACTAGGTAAATCAGCTTCCTCTAACTCTGGAAAAAAATCAAAGTCCATATGAAAAACGAAATGATTTTTTATTAATTAGTTGAAAATAACTATTATATATAGATATATATTATGTAAGATTATAACCAGAATTTAACTATGTCAATCATTATCTCCATCCTAATTTTTGTATATGAAAGTGTTAATATCTTCATATTCATCCTCAGTATCATCAATTTCAATATGAGTTTCTTTTTTATCATATCTTTTCATTTTAAATTCATTTGTTATATTAATAACATTATCATCACCATTTACCCTTAACTATGGGGTGTCATCATCGATATTGGTGTCTATTTGTGGATAAGATGGATTTTGAGTAGTCTCTTATAAAATTTCAATTCCTTTTACTTCAACATAACCACATACACTTTCAATAAAATGATATTATAGAGATTTAATTTTTAATATGCTTAACCAATTAATTAACTTTCTTAAAGTAGAATAATAATTTTCATAATAAATTTGATGTGCCTGATGAGACAATAAGAATTGTTTATTTACTGTAATAAGGATTTTATATTTAATATCAATGATTCCATGGTGTAGATTAGTAAACAATACTTTCTCAGTATCAAACCACTAATATTTAGACATTGTTATATAATTTTTTCCATGATAACACAGTTCAATTATTTCTTCGAACATGATGTAAAATTAAACTTCACTTCTCTATGATGATATCCACTTAAGAAAATACAACTATTAATTGTTTTCATTCCCCATATTCACATGTATGAAATAAAAAACAATTAATCACATATTCATTATAATATTTAACCATTTTTTATGGTGGGTTACTCAATACACACAATCTATTATCATTTCTATCATCATGTTCTGATACCTCGATTTTTTTTAAACAATTATCTATACAATAAGTAATAAATTTATTATATATGTTAAATCATAAATAATTTATTTTACTAGTTTTTGAAACAAGTTGGAAAATTTATTTTCCATACATTATTCAAGAGCAGCTACTATAATTTGAGGAAACTATTTCTTAAAATTATTTTCATACAAATTAAAAATAAAATTATATTAAATTATGATAAAAACATTATATAATAATTAATAGGATAAATAAAAGTAAATATGGTTTCATTTATTCCCAGGTGAGAAGAACATATGTATAATCTCTATGATATTTATCATCTGAAATAAATCATTCATAAACTCCACAAAATCCAAGTTTGGGATGATTAAAAACTGGTAATTTACGGTTCATTTCATCATCATAATTTCCCTCAATATGTACCACATGTTTATGTTTTGAGGGATATTCAGATTGAAAAAAATAAGATGAGAAAAAGAATAAATTTCCTTCTACAAATAAGATTCTTCAATTGATCATTCAACAGATAATTTATTACTTAAATTTTTCTTAAATTTTAACATGCATCTCCTAAATGTGTACTTTCATAGGAAGTGTACCAGTCCTCCTCATTTTTCTTCACATAGAAAATGTAATATCAAATGCTCTATTTAGTCAATGAAATCTTGTGGGAATATTTTTTTCCAGTTTATAGAAAATTAAAACAACATCTTCTTGAAGTCTCCTTAGTGCATCGTTGTTTATTGTTGCCACCCAAATGTCTCAGAAAATATATCCTATTTCTATTATCACATCCCAAATTATAGAAGTCAACAAAAATCTAAATCTAATTTTATAATTATTTCCATTATAACATGACAATCATACCATTATAATCCATTAATATGACCATTTCTGACACATATAGCTAAAATGGGAACATAACCATATGGGAGCTTTAAATCAACAATACAGTGAATAAATAATAAAATATTTTTTGGAAATTGTATTACTCACTTTTGGATTCATTAACATCTATGATCTGTCAATTTTAAATAGTTCATATTCTGGCCACTTGAAAATTTAGGAAAGATCTAGTTGTGCCTTCAAATTATCTTTGGTTTTACCAGGTCTTTCCAAAATTATATAAAATATATAATCATAATAGTTCTTCTCAATATTAATAACATCTAACTTACAAAGAACCAAAAAATCAGACCAATATGGCAGATCAAAAAAATGAACTTCTTAATCCAATTGTGTTCTTTCTAGAAGCTATATATTTTTTATTCATTAATAGTTAGTCCAAAGGTAATGAGAGGTAATTAATAGATAATGGATTTTAACTCCATTCCTATGATCATTGTTGGGGCCCATCTATTTCCATTGTACCTTTTCTAAAATTATATATGTTATTCTGAAAAAGTTGATTAGTAGGAAGAAATCATTGATGATTGTCGATGAAGAAAGTTTTTTCCTCTATTGATGAGAATAAATATTTTTCTATCTCTCATACAATACAAAAATGATTTGGAAAATGTGAACTCAATCCATATAACATTCCATATACTAAGAAGTCACTAATTTTCCAAATTAATGTATCTTTCAGAGGAATTTTTTTTCTCACAAAAATATCATATATACTGACGTAATTAATCCACAGTTAATTTAACTCATCAATAAATAACTTCAAATAAATATAGAGATTATTTTTTGGATTAATGTAATTAATAAGGTCAAAAAGATATATGTCTCATTTATTAACATCCAAGTAGATAAATTTTATAGAGTTATAAAGATGGTCCAATAAGAATATTGACTACCCTAAGAACCAAATAGACCGAAACCATTAGTAGAATGACCCAATCACACATTTTTGAGTTTCTGAACCAAACGATAGATGTGTTTGGTCAAAATGATTCCATGAATTACCATCAACAGGATGGTTTAAGACCTTATCGATTTAAATATTGGTTTTGTGCTATTGTATAAATGAATTTGTGTTTTGAGACATAAATAAACACTATAATCTGGGTGTAATTGGTAAATACTTCAATTTTTTACAAGAATTAATCTAGAATTTCCTAGTTGAGCCTCTTTGAACCTGGATTTTTCACATGTAAGTTAAATGACTAACACCTCTTTTTCATCATAATATAAGATGTAGTCATTTGAATATGCTTGAATATTATGATAACTAAGTCCCAAATTACAAAAAAAAGCCTCTTGCTCTCATATAAATTTGTAGGCAACACATTTCATTTTGGTAAAAATGTTTTAATCAAGGAGAATATATGATTGAAACAACTATTTTACCTTCCATTATTTTATTTAATAGCTATAAAATTTTTAACCATTTATAACTTGATTATCTTGAAACCAAGATATAAGGAATCCTCATCAGACTTTAAAAACTCATAAAATTGGGATGGTTCTAGCTTTTGAGTTAAATCAATATCATCTTGAGATTCTGTTTGATGAAAAGATTTTTCAGCCACATCAAGTAGTAAATTTTAAAACCATGATGGATCTGGAACAAATTATTATTATCTTCTATGGAACTGTATTCACCATGTTGTTACCCAAAAAAACACTCATTTAGAAAACCTAATCACAATAGACGACCCCAATATTAGAAAATGTGTTGAACCTCCCCAAATAACATTTCTTATGTGGAAAATTAATTTTCCCTTCTGAAAAAAACATTTGGTTTTGATGATGAAAATGATAAAAAATCTTCAACACCCTCAATATTTACAGGATTTATACCAGAAATGTTTGTATTCCAGTGATGATTTATCCAATCACGATCTTGTAATAAATATTATTGTTGGCTTCCTTATTCAAAATTTCTATAAAAAATAGAAAATAAATAAAATTTTTATGATTAATTTTATATAATAACAACATGATCTCAAAAAGTGAAAAAAACTAAAAAATTAGAATTCACCTGTAAATATGATAAATTTAATCTATTTTCTATTTATTTCTGAAAAATATTGCTAATATTATCTAGTTTTTATATAAATTTATAAATATTTTTACAAATTATTATAAAGTAATAAAATATATTATAAATTACTAAAATGGGGTAAATCAAAGAATTTCCAATCTTTAGTCCATGTGAAATGTATATTAGTGTCAACCCTATATGTGCAAATTTTTAATTACTCATGGCCAAAAAATTAAGAACCTATTTAATTTTCACCACTCGAGTAATTTCTAATAATTTATATTATTTAATAGTGATTTTTAGTAAATTGTTTAAAATTTATACTAATTTACACTAGTTGATAATATTTTATACTAATTTCCACTAATTATTATAAATTACCACTAATTATTAATGAATAAAAATAATCTGTACCAATTATTCAATTTTATAAAAATTAATACTAATTAACACTAAGGATTACTAATTAATACTAATTATCACAAATTATTATAAATTATTACTAATTATTACAATTTATTACTAATTGGTATTATTTTTTATTATTTTTAACAATTTTTACTCATAACCGCTAATTAATAATAATTAAAACTAATTAACACTAATTAAAGTTATTTTTTTACTAACTATAATTAATTTATACTAATTTTAGTTAATTTTTACTAAATATCAATAATTATTACTAATTAAAAATAATTTTTACTAATTATAGCTAATTATTACTAATTACCACTAATTATTACTTATTACCACTAATTATTACTAATAACCACTAATTACCACTTATTATTAATAATTTCTTTAATTTATAACAATTTTTTACTAATTGCTACTAATTAAAACTAATTACAGCTAATAACCACATTTTATTACTAATTTTTATTAGTTTATAACATTTTTTACAAATTACAACTAGTTTTTAATTATTATATTGATTTATCAATAATTAGTACTAATTATCTCTAATTAATACTAATTAACACTAATTAAGAATAATTAACACTAAATAATACGAATTATCGATAATTAATTCTAATTACCGCTAATTTTTACTAATTACTGCTCTGTTTTCATAAATACCTATAATTTTTTTCTAATTATCACTGAAGATTACTAATTACATCAAAATTTTACTAACTACTGCTATTTTTTATTAATTACCTCTATGTATTCCTAATTATTACTGATTATTACTAATTAGTACTAATTATTACTAATTAGTACTAATTATTACTAATTGTTACTAATTATTACTATTTATTTCTATTTATTAAAAATTATTACAAATTATTACTAATCATTACTAATTATTACTCATTATTACTCATTATTAATAATTATTACAAATTAGTACTACTTATTACTATTTTTTACTATTTTTCATTATTTATTATAATTATTACTAATTATTACTATTTATTATTAATTATTACAAATAATTACTATTTTTTACTTTTTATCTCTATTTATTACTATTTATCATTATTTATTTCTATTTTTTTACTAATTATTACAATTTATTACAATTTATAATTGTTATTCCTATTAATTCCTAATTATACTTATTTATTCCTAATTATTCCTAATTATTACTAATTTTTAT
Organism: Viscum album; assembly: GCA_963277665.1. Taxonomy (NCBI): domain Eukaryota; kingdom Viridiplantae; phylum Streptophyta; class Magnoliopsida; order Santalales; family Viscaceae; genus Viscum; species Viscum album. The sequence goes on from OY728127.1 coordinate 1,962,573,666, forward strand.
GAATTATTAGTAATTAATACTAATTGTTACAAATAATTAGTAATTAATACAAATTATTACTAATTATTACTAATTATTACTAATTATTACTAATTATTACTATTTATTCCTATTAATTCTTATTTATTAATATTTATTACTCTTTATTCCTATTAGTTAATAATTATTACTAATTATTCATAATTATTTCTAATTATAAGTAATTATTACTTATTATTCATAATTATTATAATTTATTCATAGTTATTTATAGTTATTCCTATTAATTAATAATTATTTTTAGTTATTTCTATTTATTCCTAATTATTACTAACTATTACTATTTTTACAAATTATTAATAATTATTACAAATTATTACAAATTATTACTAATTATTATTAATTATTTCTAATTATTCCTAATTATTCGTATTCCTAATTTTTTTACTAATTCTTCCTATTTATTCCTAATTGTTTTTCATAGTTCTTAACTATTACAAATTATTACTAATTATTCCAAATTATTACTAAAAACACTAATTATTATTAATTAACACTAATTATTAAGATTTTTTATTAATTATTACAAATTTTTATTAATTATTACTAAATAATATTAACTATTATTTTTTTATTAATTATTAATATTTATAATTAATTATTAATATTTTTATTAATTATTACTAATTTTAAGTAAATATTACTATTTTTTCTATTTATTACTAATTATTAATAATTATTAATAATTATTACTAATTATAACTTATTATTACTAATTATTACTAATTATTACTAATTATTAAAAAAATAAAACTAATTATCATGAATTACCACTAATTAGTACTAATTAACATTAATATTTATTTGTTTGTAATAATCTATTACTTATTTTTATATATATTACTAATTATTACTAATAACAACAAAATATTACTAATTACCTCAAATTAGTACTAATTTCCACTAATTATAACTAATTACCCCTAATTTTTACTAATTACCACTAATTATTTCTAATTAGAACTTATTATTACAAATGATCACTAATTAACATTACTTTTAATTAGTGTATAATAATTATTACTAATTTATGTAATTTATTACCAATTATTAATAATTACCACTAATTAGGATTGATTACCACTAATTATTACTAATTATCACTAATTATTAAAAATGATTACTAATTGAAGCTAATTATTTGTAATTCAAACTAATTATTACTATTTTCAGATAATTAAAACAAGTTATTTCAGATGACAATTATTTACTTTTAAATAAAAACATTAATGTAAATTAAAACTAAATATTTCTAAAAATAATTAACGAAAAAAAAATTATTTTTTATTAAATCTAATTACTAATAGTCAATAATAATTATTACTAATATTAAATAAACTAGATAAAATAAAAAATACATTGAAACTGAATCTTTCAGAACATGAAAAACATGAAATTTGATCCCTTGTAATGATTAAAACTCAGAAAATTTAGACTAAAAAATATCAGAGCATAGAGGGTTTGAGAAGTTTAGAGAGGTTGTGAATGAAAAAAAACGGGGGGGGGGGGGGTCTATGTATGTTAGATCTTTTTCGACAGATACCTGTCACAAATAGTTCAGTGGTTAATAATTGAGGTGGTGCTAAAAAAGTATTTATGATGGTACCCATCAAAAATACTATCCTAATGACAGGTTATTTGCAACGGGAGGGGATCCTTGTCACAAAAAAAACTAAAAACTGGGAAGAGTATTTGCGACAAGTGTTTAGCCCCATCGCAAATATTCTTCCCGGACATAGGATCACGTAGTGCGTTGAAGGTATTTATGACGGGTCATCAAAAATACCACTTTTTATCATCTAATTATGACGGGTCCAACTCCCGTCTCAAACAATCCATCGTAAAAAGATGAAATTTCCAGAGTGAAAACCCCAAAAACCTAAAAACCAATAAAACCTTAAAACCCCTAAAAACACTAAAAACCCTAAAAGCCCCAAAACGTCTTGAAATGTTAAAAATCTAAACAAACCCATAATTCCCCACAAAAAACTACTAAATACACCAAAAACCTTCAAACTCCAAAAAACATTCAAAAACACTAAAAAACCATAAAAACCCTAAAGACCCTAAACCCTCTAAACCCCTTGAAAACCCCTAAAACCAAAAAAACTAAAAACCCTAAAAACATCTAAAAACCCTAAAACCCCATTAAACCCATAAAAATGTTAAACAAATTCTAATAAAAAATAAAACCCTAAAAAACTAAAAAAACCCTAAAAATGCTAAGAAACTATACAAACCCTAATGACCTAAAACCCCTCAACAATCCCAAAAACCAAAAAAACATAAAAATCCTAAAAATCTCTAAAAATATCTAAAAACATAACCCTAAAAACATTGAATGAAACCAAAAAAAACATAAAAACCTAAAAACACTTAAATCCCCTAGATAACTAAAAAACAATAAAAACCCTAAAGACCCTAAAACCTTAAAAACCTATAAAAACTATAAATCGCCATAAAAACATTAAAAACCCTAAAAACCCAGAAAACACTAAAAACATCTGAAAATTGTAAAAACCCATTAAACCACTAAAATAGTGAAAAATAACTAAAAATATTTATAAACCCTAAAAAATTTAAAAACCATAAAATCCCCAAAAAACCATTAAACCCTAAAATCCTAAAATACTTGAAAATCCCTAAAAACCAAAACAACCTCTAATAATTCTAAAAATTCCCAAAAATTCCTAAAAGAAAAAAATCCATAAATCCTAGAAATAACCTAAGAAAATCATAAAAACCTAAAAACTCCAAAACCACTAAAAAACTCTAAAACCCTTCAATCCCCTACAACCACTAAAAACACTAAACCCCATCAAAATCCTTAGGAAAATTAAAAACTAAAAATCCTAAACAATCCATCAAAATCGTTAAAAATGTAAAAAACCCAAAAAAAACCCAAGAAATCCCAAAGAAAACCATAAAAAATGTAAAATCTCTTAAAACCCCGAGAAAAACATAAAAAATTCTAAACCCCAAAAAACTATAAAACCACTTTAAAACCCCAAAAATCCTAGAAAAAATAAAAGACCCTAAAATGTAAAAGCCTCTAAAAACACTGAAACACGACAAGAAAACTGTAAAAACTAAAAAACAAAAAACCCAAAAAAACCTATAAAATTATAAAACTCTTAAATCCTAAAATATCCCAAAACCCCTAAAAACCCTAAAAACCCATAAAATCCCTAAAACCCACTTAATATTTTTAAAACTCTTAAAACTCCTATAAACATTACAATTACTCTAAAACCCTTTAAAACCCTAAAAAACCTATAAAACCCATAGAAACATAAAATCCTCAAAACCATCAAAATCACTGAAAACAGAAAAATTGATAAAAATCCTAAAAAAGCCCTAAAAATCCCAGAAAACATAAAAACCCCAAAACCCCTAAAAAATCCTAAGAAAATCTTACAAATCTAAAATCACTTTAAACCCCAAAAACCCTGAAAATGAAAATAAACCCATAAAAACCATAAAAACACTAAAACCCATAAAAATAGAAAAATTTTCCAAAAATCATAAAACCCCTTAAATCCCATAAAAATATTGACAATCACAAAAAAACTATAAAATCCGTTCGATACCCTAAAAATGCTAAAAACTATAAAAAACATTAATACAAAAAAAATTAAAAACAAACCAAAACCCTAAACAACAATAAAAACCATAAAACCCTAAAAACCATAGAAACCATCAAAATCCTTAAAAACCTAAAAACCATCAAACCACTGAAAACCCTAAAAATTCCTAAAAAACATAACAGTGTCTAAAATCCTAAATAACCTATGATGACATTAAAACCCTAAAAACAATTAAAAACCATAAAAACTATAAAATCTATAAATACCCTCAAATCCCTAAAACTCTTCAAAATAAATAAACACCCACAAAAACCTAAAAACCCCCAAAACTAATACAAATCCTAAAAAATTCCAAAAAAATCACTAAAAATATAAAAATTCTGAAAACATGAAAACCCCTAAAAAACATAAAACCTAGAATCACTTAAAACCCATAAAAACCAAAAAAACACAAAAACCCTAAAAACTACACTAAAAATATAAAACCCCACTTAAAACCATAAAACCCCTAAAAACATTTAAAATAAATAAAATCGATAAAAACATAAAAACCCTAAAAACTATAAAAACCCTTTCATCCCTTAAAACATTAAAAAATATAAAAAAAATTTAAACACCTAAAAACTCAAAAATACCCTAATAACATAATAAACCATAACACCTTAAAAACCCTAAAGAATCTCTAAGCCACAGAGGATCCCTTAAAATGCTAAAATCCATAAAAATCCTAAAAAATCCCTAAAATTCTAGAAAAGCATAAAAATCTCAAAAAACTATGAAAAACATTATGAAATATATAAAAACCTAAAAAGACTTTAAACTCCTAAAAAATAAAAAATATAAAACCCATTAAAAACCAAAAAAACCCCCAAGAACCCTAAAACCCCTCAAAATCGCTAAACCATAAAAAACAATAAAATCCTAAAAAAATACCTAAAATACCTATCATGTAGAAAACCCAAAAAACCCCTAAAATACAAAGAAAACCTTATAAACAAAAAAACACATAAAAGCCCTAAAAACCCTAAAATCCCTAAAAACCCCTAAAAACCCTAAAACCCAAAAATATATATATAACATTCAAAACCCCAAAACACCTGTAGATACCCTAAACACCACTACAAACCCTTTAAACCAATAAATAATTTCAAAACATCAAAAACATAAAAAAACATTATAAAACTCAAACAAACCCAATAATCCCAAAAAAATCATAAAACCCCCTCAAAATCCCTAAAAACTCAGAAATCAATAAAAATTGTAAAAATTCATTGAAACCCCTAAAATGATAAAAACCCTAAAAGCTCTGGAAACCCCTAAGAAAACCATAAAAACATAAAAACACATATAACACAAAAAATATAAAAACACTAAAAACCCTTAAATCCCAAAATCCCAATAGCCTAAAAATCCCTAAAATCCCGAAAACCATAAAAATTCAAAAAAATAATACTAAAAGTCCATAAAAACGTAAAAAATCCAAAAAGATGTGAAAAACACTAAGAAAACCTTAAAAACCTAAAAACACATAAAACCCATAAAAATTAATAAACAATTATAAATACCCTAAAAACACTAAACCCACCAAAACCCCCTCAAAATCCCTACAAACCCATAAAATCATAAAAAACCTAAAAAAGACCAAAAAATCCCAAAAAGTGAAAAAAACTCTTAAAATGTTAAAAAGCCAAATATAACCTTAAAAAACAAAAAAAAAACACATAAAAACTCTAAAAACCTAAAAAATTCTCTAAAACCTAAAATTCTTAAAAAGACAACAAAACCACTAAAAACATAAAAATTACTAAAAACCATAAAAACATAAAAACACATTAAAACCCTAAAAAATAACTAAAAACTCTAAAAAGAAATTAATCCGAAAAAACCCTATTATAACCTTAAAACCCATTAAATGATCAAAATCCATAATAAAAACTAAAAATTCTAAACACCTTAATAATACTAAAATCCTTAAAAATACAAAAACCCAATATAAATCCTAAAAACCCTATAAAAACCCTAATCACCCTCTAAATCCCTAAAAACTCTTAAAAAATCTCTAAAAATTTAAAAGCATAAAAAATATAGAAAACACTAAAACATCAAATAACCAGAAAAAACCTAAAACCCCCAAACCCCTCAAAATCACAAAAACTCAAAAAACCAAAAAATTATTAAAATACCCTAAAAACCCTAAAAATATATAAAAACCCTCAAAATCCCTAAAACCCCTAAAAATATTAAAAATACAAAAGAATCTATAAAAATATAAAAAACTCTAAAATTTAAAATAATCCAAATGAAAACAATAATAAACTAAAAACACTTTAAACCAAAAAAACCAAAAAACCTAAAAACACATGAAAAATCATAAATATACCTTAAAAACACTAAATACCCTAAAAAAACTTTAAAAACCCCTAAACCCCCAAAAATGCATAAAAAAAAACATAACACCCCCAAAAGCCATAAAAACCAAAAAAACCATAAAATCCTCAAAATATCTAAAAACCCTAAAAACACATTAAAATCAAAAAAATCCCTAAAATCCCTAAAAAATGTAAAAAAACAAAAAAAACACCAAAAAAACAAATGAAAAATATAAAAACATAAAAAAACATAAAAAACCGTAAAAACCAAAAAACACTAAAACCCTAAAACACCTAAAATCCCCTCAAGACCCTAAACACCCTAAAAACCCAAAAAAACTAAAACATACATAAAAATCCAAAAAAAGCCCAAAATCCCTAATAACTTTGAAAAATATTAAGAAAATCATAAAAACCTAAAAACGAAAAAAACACCTAAAACCCTAGAAAAATTCTAAAACCTAAAAAACCATTAATCACCTACAAAATGAAAAAACACTCAAAATCTTAATGGTCCCTAAAAAACCATAAATATCCTAAAAAATCTCTAAACCCCTAAAAATATAAAAAACCATGAAACCTGTAAGAAAACCATAAAAATGAATAAAAACACATAAAACTCCTAAAACCCTAAAAACACTAAAAACCTTAAAAACACTAAAAGTCCCTAAAAACCCTAAAGCCTCTAAATACAATAAAAACTATAAAACTATAAAACCCCTCAAACCCCATAAAAAACCCTAAAACCAAAAAAAAACTCTAAAAAATATTAAAACACCTAAAAATGTTAAAACTCTCCCAAAAATATTTAAATCCATAAAAAGACTCAAAACCCCCCTAAAAACCAAAAAAACCCAAAAATCCCAAAACCCTCAGTATCGCTAAATCCTCCAAAAACCATAAAAATCCGTAAAAGGCCCAACAAATCGTAGAAAGCATAAAAACCACTAAAAACCAAAAAAAACATTAAGAAAACCTAAAAACACAAAAAATACATAAAAACCTAAAAAAATGCTAAAACCTATAAAACCCCCAACCCCCCCTCAAAATCCCAAATAACCATAAAAACCATAAGAATACTAAAAAACTAATAATCCCAAAAAACATAAAAACCCTAGAATCCCAAAAAACCTAACAACACTTAAAAACTCTAAAACCCCCAAAAAAATTAAAAACCCAAAACCACTAAAAACACACTAAAAACTATAATACCACTAAAAACCATAAAACCCTATGTTACCATTAAAACCAAAAACCACTAAAAACTCCCAAAACATTAAACCCCTAAAAAAGTTAAATAACAGTAAAGACCCAAAAAACCCAAAAAATAACCCTAAAACCCAAAAAACCTTTATACCGAAAAACCGTAAAAACCCTAAAAATCAATAATAATCCTAAAACACATAAAATATTAAAAAACCCAATAAATACTGAAAACATAATAAACATTAAAAATAGAAAGAAAACCTCAAAACATCAAAACAGTTAAATACCATAAAATACATAAAATTTATAAAAAGCCTAAACACCCTCAAAACACTAAAAAACCAAAAAATCCCTAAACCCCCTAAAACCTTAATAATCTTCTAAATCCCTAAAAATACATAAAAACATAAATAACTCTAAAAACAATTATAACTAAAAAGAAACCCATAAAAACCTGAAAATGCCCTAGAAACCTAATAAACCATAAAAACCTAAATCCCTAAAAATATATAAAACCCCATTAAAATCCTCAAAACCGTAAAAATCCATAAAACACCCAAAAAATCATAAAAATTATTATAATCCACAAAATCCCTAAAAATGTAAAAAACCCTAAAAACCCTAAAAAGACCTAAGAAAAACCTAAAAACCAAATAACACTTAACACCCTGACAATCCTAAAAAATGCTTAAAACCATAAAATCTTCTCAATATACCATAGATCCCCTAAAAACATAAAAATCCCTAAATGCAAAAAACCCTAAAACCCACTAAAAACATTAAAAACCCTTTAACCTCGTAAAAATGTTATAAAAATCTAATAACATTAAAACCCCTAAAAACTAGAAGACCAAATAAGCCCTAAAGCCCAAAAATACCCAAAAATCCCTCAAAATCCCTAGAAACCATAAAATTCATAAAAACACTAAAAATATATAAAATTTTAAATAAATCCTAAAAACCCTAAAACCCTTAATAAATCCTTAGAAAATTAAAAACACTTAAAACCCTAAAAAACCAAAAAATGATAAAAACACTAAAACCCCTAAAAACCATTAAACCCTAAAACCCTCTGAAAACATAAAAATCCTAAAATACTTTAAAAAAATAACAAACCCTAAAATCACTGAAAACCCTAAGAAAACATGGAAAAATTTAAAGTAATAAAACCCCAAAAAACATAGAAAATTATGAAATCCCTTAAATCCCTAAAAACACCCTAAAACCTAAAAATACATAAAACCCCTTAAAACCCGAAAAACCTAATAATACATAAAACCCCTTAAAGCCCTAAAAACTCCAAAAACCAATAAAACCAAAATATACTAAAAACTCTAAAAACCCTTTAAACCACTAAAAAAATTAAAAACCATTAAGAAACATTAAAAAACCTAAAGAACTCAAAAAACACCCTAAAATCTCTAAAAAATATTAAAGCCCCTCAAAATCCATAAAAAACCTAAAAACTATAAAAATCCTAAAAAAATCAATAAAAATTCCTAAAAACGTAAAAACCCCAAAAAACCAAAAAACCCCGAAGAAATCATTTAAAACATAAAGAAAAAAACCACCCTAACTGCCAAAAAATTCTAAAACCCTTAAAAATTCTAAAAACCATAAAACCCCTAAAAAAACCTAAAAACCCCTTTAAACCCTAAAAAACATAAAAATACTTAGAAAATACCTAAAAATCCCTAAAAATGTAAAAACCTGAAAAAAATTAAAAAAAATAGATAAAACCATAAAAATCAAAAAACAGTTTAAACCATTAAAAATCCTAAAAATGGTAAAACCCTAAAATACATAAAAATATCCTAAACCCCCAAAAAAACCCTAATACTAAAAAAACCCCTATAAACCACAGAAACTATAAAAACCCATAAAACACTAAAAAACCCACTAAAACTATAAAATACCATTAAAACCCTAAAAATGATAAAAAAACATTACAAAACCACAAAACCCCCAAAAAAACATAAAACCCGAAAAAAAATCCTAACACCCTAAAACCCCTCAAAATCCCTAAAACCCTAAAAACACTAAAACTCTAAAAATCCCTTAAAATTATAAAAATCCCTAAAATTTTTTAAAACCTAAAAAATCTCTAAAATAATATAGGAAAATAATAAAAACATAAATAAACATTAAATCCTTAAAACACCTAAAATGCCAAAAATACTAAAAACCATAAAACCCCTAAAAACCCGAAAACCCCTAATAACCCTAAACAAATAAAAAATTATAAAAAATCTGTAAAAATTACTAAAAACATAAAAACCCCAAAAAAATGAAACCCCTAAGAAAATTTTTAAAACTAAATACACATAAAACCTTTAAAACCCAAAAAATTCTAAAAATCCATAAAACCACTAAAACAACTAAAAACCCTCAAAACACCTAAAACCCCAAAAAATCCATAAAAGTCATAAATTGAACAAAAAAATAATAAAAAAACCCTAAAACCATTAAAAAAACATAAAACCTAAATTTTTTAATAATACCTAAAAAAATAAGAATAACTAAAAACCATAGAAACCCCAAAAGAAAACTAATCTAATAAAAACCCCTACAAACCATAAAAGCCCTAAAATGAATAAGACCACTAAAAATACTAAAAACTCTTTAAAATATTAAAATTGTTAAAACCCTATAAAAAATTAAAATCCTAAAAATTCAAACAAACCCTAAAACTCAAAAAACTCCCTTTAAATCCATGAAAACCCTAAAAACTATAGAAACCCTCAAAATCCACAAAAACCTAAAAAACAATAATTTTTTTTAAAAAATCCCTAAAAATCCAAAAGACCATAAAAACACTAAAATTCCTTAAAAACCATAATAAAAACATAAAATCCTCAAAACAATTAAAACACCTAAAAAATGATAAAAACCATAATAACACTAAAAACACTTAAAACCATAAAATACCTAAAAATCATATAAATATATAAAAATACTAAAAAAACAATAAAAATCCATAAAATGAAAAAAACTCTAAAAACTATAAAAACCACTAAGAAAACATTAAAAATCAAATAACACATAAAACCCCTCAAAAAATTATTAAATATTAAAAACCCTAAAATATCCTAAAAACAGTAAAAACCAAATAAACCCAAAAAATTCCCTAAAGACATAAATACCCATCAAAACAACTAAAAAATTTATAAACCAATTAATCCCCTTAAAATCTCAAAATTATCTAAAAAACCTTAAGAACCTTAAAGAACTAAAAAACCATATAAACAAAAAGACTATAAAAACCCTAAAAACTATAAAATACCATCTAAATCACTAAAAATTCAGGAAAACCTTAAAAATACTAAAAATATCTAAAAATCATAACACCCTGAAAAACATTAAGAAAACATTAATAATCTAAAACATGTAAAATCCCTATAATGCAAAAAAAAAATGCTAAAACCCCTAAAAACACTAAAAAACATAAAAATCTATAAAACTATACAAAATATATAAAGCCATAAAATTCCTAAAAATTCTATAAAAATCCCTAAAATTTAAAAACCCCTAAAAACCCAAAAAACCATTATAAATACATAAAAACCTAAAAACACATAAAACCCCTAAAAATACTAATACTACTAAAAACCAAGAAAACCCTTAAAATACCACCACAAACTATAAAACACTTAAACAACCATAAAATCCCTAAAAACATTAAAAAACTAAAAAAACCCAAAAAACCCAAAAAAACGTTAAAGAACTCAAAAAACCCAAAAAAAAACCCTAAAAACCCTAAAGAAACCCCAAAAATATTTCAAATTCCCCAAAACCATAAAAATCCTAAAAATCTTTAAAAATCCATGAAAATGTAAAAAACCCTAAAAATCCTAAGAATACCTTAAAAACATCAAAACATTTTAAACCCCTAAAAATCATAAAACACTTAAAACCCAATAACCCTAAAAACCCATAAAATTCTCAAAATCCATAAAAACCCTAAAAACATAAAATTCCTAGGAAATCCCAAAAAATCGGAAAAAATAAAAAACCCACTAAAACCAGAAAAACCCTTAAGAAAACTATAAAATGATAAACACATAGAAAACACCTAAAAGTGTTAAAGAATATCAATGACCTTAAAACCATATTACGATCCAAAAACCCAAAAAAATCTAAAAACTATAGAAATCATAAAAAATATAAAACCCCGAAAACCCATAAAAACACAGAAACCTTTAAACAATCTAAATATCATTTACCCAAAAAACGTTAAAAACTATAAAAAACCATACAAACCTTAAAAACTCAAAAAAAACCCTTAAAAACCAAAATACAATAATAAACATATAAACATAACCCAAAAAATCCCAATAAACCCTAAAATCATCAAAATTTTAAAAAACACCTCAAAATCCATAAAATTGTATAAAACAATAAAAAACAATGAAAAAAAATTAAAAACGTGAAACCACTTAAGACCCCTAAAAACCATAATAACATTTAAAACCATAAAACCCCTAAACCCCTAAAAATTATAAAAACGCTCAAAATCCGGAAAAAACCATATAAACAATAAAAATTCTTAAAATCCATAAAAATATCGAAAAACCTAAAAAAGATAAAAACACTAAAAACCATTATAAAAACATAAAAACAGAAAATCACATAAAATTAAAAAAAAATCCTAATAAGATTTAAAGACCATAGAAAAACCTAGAGGACCCTACAACCATAAAAACCCATAAAAACCATAAAATCCCTATAGAAATTTAAAAAAACCGACAAACCATAAAAACCCTAAATCGCTAAAAAATCTAAAAAAACATCAACCAACTATTTTTTTGAAATATATAAAAATTATTAATAACCATAAAAACGACCGCCGCTAAACGTGTTTTGGGCCGCCATTTCGCGGCGGTTTTTAAACCGCCGTGAAAAAACCAACGCGAAATGCCATAATTTTTTTTTATTATTTTTTTCAAGGATTAGCGGAGGTTTTTTAAAAAAAACTGCCGCGAAATAGCGGCGGTTTGGGTAAAACCGCCGAAAAATGAAAGGAAAAAATAAAAAAACACGAGAAACCCCAAAATCACTAAAACGACCATAACTTTTGATCCGGGCGTCCGTTGGAGCTCCACGAACAGTAAAATTGAAGCTCATGAAGAGATCTAGAGGCACATATAATCAAAACCGTGGGACGGTCTAAGGTGAAGATGATATTAGGGTTATAAGAAAGTTGAAAAAAGTTCTCCAACTTCAAACGGCCATAACTTTCTCTCCGGGTGTCCGTTTGGGCTCTACCATATATCAAATCAAATCCAGCGAAGAGATCTACGCATTACTTTCAAACAAGCAAGCTTCTGTCATGTTTTTTGACCCCAAAAACCTCTCTGAAGGCCTTCGAAACCATGTTCCCGTCACCAGTGTCCCGTCGAACTTGTCTTCAAACGGACCTAACTTTTGATCCACGTGTCTGTTAGGTCTCCTCCACCTTCCAAATCATAGCTCATTCCATGAGCTTCGGTTTGACTAGTCGCAGAACCCACATGCACTCCTGGATCATATGTTATGGCCTTTTTAGTGGGCATTGGGTTTTTTATGTTTTTCAATGCCTCGTTTCTAGCACCCGTTCCCCGTTAGTTTTTTTTTAAATGGTCGTATCTTCCAATCCGCCTATCCATTCGAACTCTTTCACCTTTCAGATTGAAGATCATTTCAGGATCTTTGATTTGACAGGTTGGGAATCTAAAATGGACTCTCGAATCATAAGTTATCTCCGTTAATGTGAGTCCAATGCTTTTGTCTCATTATGACCATTTTGACGGGTTTTAACGGTTACTCCATTTATTACTGTTTTTTTGGGTTTTCATGACTTGTTATCTTTATCAATGGTTATTTGTGGGTTATTATGATGATTATGTTGAATTATTATGGGGTTTTCCAGAGTTGTCAGGAGTTTTTATGCATTCTCATTTTTTTAATGCCTCATTCTTCCTATGCTTCTCCATCTATTTTCATGCGTTTTCATGATTTATCATTCCTTATCACGTCTTTTCATACTTTTTCATGTGTTTCCTTTATTATTTATTATTTATTATTTATTATTTATAATATACTTTAATTTATTTATTATCTAATATTTGTAACTTGTTATTTATTATTTATTATTTATTATTTATTTTTATTTATTATTTATTATTTATATTTATTTATTATTTATATTTATTTATTATTTATTATTTATTATTTATTATTACTAATAATAAAATGTTATTATTAATAATAATATTTGTTACTGGTTATTTCTAATTTATTATTTATTATTTATTATTAATATTTATTATTTATATTTATTATTTATTTATTATTTATTTATTATTTATTTATTATTTATTATTTATTATTTATTATTTATTATTTATTATTAATATTTATTTATTATTAATATTTATTTATTATTTATATTTATTTATTATTTATTATTTATTATTTATTATTTATTATTATTTATTAATTATTATTTATATCTATTATTATTTATTATTTATTATTTATATTTATTTATTATTTATTATTTATTATTTATTATTTATTATTTATATTTATTTATTATTTATATTTATTTATTATTTATTTTTTATATTTATTTTTTATTTATTTTTTATTTTTTATATTTATTTATCATTTATATTTTTTTATTTATTTATTATATATTATATATTATATATTATATATTATATATTATATATTATATATTATATATTATATATTATATATTATATATTATATATTATTTATATTTATTTATTATTTATTATTTATTATTTATATTTATTTATTATTTATTATTTATATTTATATTTATTTATTATTTATTATTTATTATTTATTATTTATGATTAATTATTAATTATTTATATTTATTAATTATTTATATTTATTTATCATTTATTATTTATTATTCATATTTATTTACTATTTATTATTTATTATTTATTATTTTTATTTATTTATTATTTATTATTTATTATTTATATTTATTTATTATTTATTATATATTATTTATACATATTTATTATTTATTATTTATTATTTATATTTATTTATTAATTATTATTTATTATTTATTATTTATTATTTATTATTTATTAATTATATTTATTAGTTATTTATATTTATTTATTATTTATTATTTATATTTATTTAATATTTAATATTTATATATATTTATTATTTATGATTTATGATTTATGATTTATGATTTATTAATTATATTTATTTATTATTTATTATTTATCATTTATTATTTATTATTTATTATTTATTATTTATTATTTATTATTTATTATTTATTGTTATTGAGTTTATATCTATTATTTATGTATTATTTGTTTTTTCAATTAATATATATAAGTATATTAAATTCTTTTTATTAACCACATGACGAGTTTGCTGGAGTGGTAAAGTCTTTGGAAAATATGCAAGAGGTTAGGGGTTCAAATCTCATCAAACACAGTATTTCTTTATATTGCATGGGCATGTGCATGGACAAGTGCATGGGATGTGCATGCATGGATAAATAAAGTAAATAAAGTAATATGAAATAAATAAAATAAATAAAATAAATATGAAATAAATAAAATAAATACGAAATAAATAAAATAAATACGAAATAAATAAAATAAATACGAAATAAATAAAATAAATAAAACAAATATGAAATAAATAAAATAAATAAAATAAGCAACTGAAATAAATAAATAAATAAATAAATAAATAAACAAATAAATAAACAAATAAACAAACAAACAAACAAATAAATAAATAAATAAAAAATAAAAAAAATAAAAATAATAAAATAAATAAAAAAATAATAATAAATAAATAAATAAATAAAATAAATTAATAAATTAAAAATAAATTTAAAAAAAATTAAAAAACCGTCGCTAAATCATTTAGAGGCGGTTTAAACCACCGCGAAACGTTCGGCGACGGTTTTAAATACCACCGCGAATAGTTTCCCGACGCACGATTTCATGGCGGTTTTTCAAAACCACCGCCAATCTATTTAGCGGTGGTTTAAACCGCCGCGAAATGAAAAGAACCACCACTAAATCGTGATTTTGCCGTAGTAAACACTTATGACCCCTAACATAAAAAAAACCAAATATCATAAAATCCTTCAAAATCAATAAAAACCATAGAAATCCAAAAAAATCCTAAAAAATCCTCAAATCCTTAAAAATATAAAAAAACCTAGAAACCCTGAAAACCCGTTAGAAAACATTTAAAACCAAAAAATAATTAAACACCTAAAACCTAGAAACCTAAAACCCTAAAAATATAAAACTCCAAAAAACCAAAAAAACCACTAAAAACCATAAAGAAATAAAAACCCCTAAACACCCCCCCCAAAACCAATAAAAACTCTAAATTACCTATAAAACCCTAAAAACAATAAAAAATATAAAAAACATAAAAACCTCAAAAAAAACCATAAAATCCAAAAAAACTCTAAAACCCCTAAATACCCTAAAAATCGGGAAAAACACTAAAAACCATAAAAATATTAAAAAGAAAAAAAATTCTATAAATACCTAAAGAAAACATAAAAACAGAAGGAAAACATTAAAATCAAAAAAAAATACCTAAAAACCTAAAAACAATAAAAATCCTAAAAAACAATAAAAAACCCAAAAAACCCAAACACCCTTTAAAGTCATTAAAAACCCAAAAAGCCATAAAAATCATAAAAAATTCCAAAAAATACCTAAAAATATAACAAACCATAATAAATCTAAAAACCCAATGAAAACATTAAAAACCTAAAAACTCATAAAAACCTAAAAAATCCTAACCAACACCGAAAAATCTAAAAACCCTAAAAGAACCTAAAACCCTAAACCCGTAAAAAAATAAATACTCAAAAAACAATAAAAATCCTAAAAACCAATAAAAACCATAAAACCAACTAAAAAATATAAAATTCCATGAAAAACCTAAAAACAATAAAAAACAAAAATAACCTTTAAAACCCTAAAAACAAAAAAAAATCCCTAAAAACAAAAAAAATAAAAAAAAACACTAAAACCCTATAAACACTCAAAATCCACAAAAATCTTAAAAAATCAATAAAATCTGAAAATATCCCTAAAAATCTTAGAAAATATAAACCCTAAGAAAACCTTAAAACCTAAAAAAACCGAAAATCCATAAAAACAAAAAAATGATAAAAACCCTAAAAACGCCTAAAATCACTAAAAATCCTAAAAACCCTCAAAATGTTTAAGAACCCTAAAAACCATAAAAAAATATATAGATCCCTAAAAATAACTAAAAATATAAAAATACAAAACCCCACTGAAAACCCCAATCCATACAATAAAAACCTAAAAACACTTAAAACCCATACAAACCCAAAAGGACAAAATCCCTAGAAGTCCCTTAAACCCATTAAAACCCCCCAAACCCCCAAAAATCCCTATAACCACTAAAAATCATATAATCATTAAAAAACCAAAAAAATCCCAAAAAACATAAAAATGCTTAAAAACCCTGTACACCCCTTTAAAACCCTATGGAAAACATAAAAACCTAAAAACACCAAATCCCCATATAAACCTAAACAACACTAAAAACCCATAAATACCTTAAAATACACTAAAAATCTTAAAACCCCTAAATACCATAAAAACACCTAAAACTTTAAAACCCAAAACACAAGAAAAATTCAAAAAACCCACTAAAAACTCTAAATACCCTTTGACCCCCTAAAAATGTTAAAAAAAACTCTAACAAACCTTAAAATCACTAAAAACACAAAGAAAACACGAAAATATTGAATAATAAATAAATTAAAAACCTAAAAACCCTATGAAACAGTAAAAAACATCCAAATTCCAAAAAAAAACCACAAAAAAACCATAAAAATATTTGAAAATACTAAAAACCCCATAAAAATTAAGAAACCCTAAAAAACTGAACATCCCTAAGAAAACCATAAAAACCTAAAAAACACTTAAAACCCCTAAAAACAAAAAAATTATAAAATCTATAAAATCCTAAAAACCTTTAAACCGTAAAAATACTAAGAAATCCCTAAAAATATTTAAAAAGGTAAAATAACCTAAAAACATTGAAAACCCTAACAAAATCATAAAACCCTAAGAACACTTAAAACCACTAAACAAACCAAAAAACTATAAAACCCCCCCAAAAAACCCTCCAAATCACTAAAAACCTAAAAACCATAACAAACAAAAAAATCCTTAAATTTCCTAAAAACACAATATACCTAAAAACCCTTAAAAACCTCGAATAAAATGTTAAAACCTAAAAAAACATAAAACATAAAAAACCTAAAAAATTCATAAAAAAAATGAAGATGCTCAACATTTCAAAAAACACTAAAATATATTAATATCCTTAAAATCCATAAATTTCACTTAAAACATAAGAACCCAAAAACCCAAAAACACAAAAGAAAACCTTTAAATGATAAAAAAAATAAAACCCCTAAAAATATAAAGATAGTAAATCCCTAAAAAACAATGAAAACCTATAAAAAATCATAAAAACCCATAAAACCCCTAAAAACCTAAAAACCCATAAAACCCATAAATTTCTAAAAAACCACTCCAAACTTTAAAAACCCATTAAAACCCTTACAATTTTAAAAAAACAAAAAACCGTAAAAACCTAAAAATCAAATATCACCTAAAACCCCAAAGTAACCATAAAACCATAAAATCCATAAAATCCTTAAAGCACTCAAAATACCTAAAAATCCAAAAAAAATCATAAAAGCTCCTAAAAATTCTGAAAATCATAAAAATGGTAAAAAACCATAAAAACATTAATATAACAATAAAAACCTAGAAACACATAAAAACCTAGAAACACTAAAATCCCAAAAAACCCCCTAAAAATCCCTAAAAATCCATAAAAATGTAAGAATCCCTAAAAACCCTAAAAACCCAAATAAAATCTCAAAAACATAAAAACAATTGAACACCTTAAAAACAACCTTTAAAAACCTAAACAACCCAAACCCCCTAAAAAACCTATAAACAATTAAATCCCTAAAAATACATAAAAACACTAAAAAGAAATATGAATATAAAAATCCATTTAAACACCTATAAAATGTATAAAATTCTAAAAACTTTAAAAACTTAAAAAAACAATAAATCCATAACAAACTCTAAAACCCCTTAAAATCCTTTGAAAACCTAACACCCATAAAATCCTAAAAATACATAAAAAATCCCCAAAAAGTAGAAAAATCTAAATCCCTAAAAACCATAAGAAAACTCTGAAAACCAAAAAAAAAGTAAAACCAGGAAAAACCTAAAATTGGTACAAAACATAAACCCATAAAAACCATAAATAACCCTAAAGATCCTCAAAATCCCTAAAACCCCTAAAAACCACAAATATCCAAAAAAATATCTAAAAATTCAAATAAATGTAAACAAAATCCAAAAACCCTAACATACCCAAAGAAAACCATGAACACCTAAAAACATGTAAAACCTATAAATACATAAGAGTTTCTAAAAACCATAAAATGTAATTAAATCCCTAAAACCCCCAATGACCATAATAACCCTACAAACCTTAAAAACCCTTAAAAACCCATTAAAACCCTAAAACATGTAAAAACTCTTAAAACCCTATAATCCCACAAAAAATGTGAATAAACTCTAAAAAACCCTAAAAACTAAAAAACCAAAAACCCAAAAAAAAGAAACAAAAATAACCATTAAAAACCCTCAAACTTCCTCAAAACCCTAAAAACATAACAATCAAAAAACCCCTAAAAATCAATTAAAATATAAAAACCAGTAAAAACATTGAATACCCTAATAAAACCTCAAAATCATAAAAACATTTAAAATGATAGAAACCTAAGAAACCCTAAAAAAACTAAAAACCCTAACCCCCACCCCCACCCTCAAAATTCCTAAAAACCCAAAAAGCCATTAAAATCCCAAAACCCCATAAAAATTCATAAAAGATAAGAAAACCCAAAAAAAAATTAAAACCCCATAATATAACCATAGATACATAGAAACACTTAAACCTATTTAAAACATACAAATCACTGAAAAACCATAAAACCCTAAAAGCCATAAAATTCCCTAGAAACCATAAAATCCCTAAAAACCCGAAAACCCCCTAATTTTTTTAAAAAAAAAATCTAATACCAAAAATAACTAAAAAAACTAAAAACACTAAAACCATTTAAAATCATAAAAACTTTTATAAACTATAAGAGACATTGAATCCCCTAAAAATTAACAAATAATTCATAAAAACTCTAAAAAATAATAAAACCCCTAAAAATTAAAAAGGATAATAAAACCCCTCAAAATCCTTAAAACCCATAAAAGTCCTAAAAAATCTATAAAAAATTTAAAACCCCATAAAAATATATAAACCCATAAGAAAACTTTAAAAACATAAAAACACTTAAAAACATTCAAAACCCTAAAACCCATAGAAGCCCATAAAACCCACAAAATCCCTAGAATCCCAAAACCCATAAAGAACCTAAAAATCTCTAAAAACCCTAAAAACCATTAAAACCTTTAGAAAACCTTAAAAAAATAATATAACATAAAACACCAAAAAAAAATTAAAAATTACAATCACTAAAACTATAAAAACCACAAAAAAACATAAAACCCAATAAAAACCATAAAAAACATAATATCCAATAAAATGCTAAAAATTATATAATCTCAAAATCCCATTAAACCTCTAAAAATTTTATAGACTCTAAAAACCTTAAAAACACTAAAAACAAAAAAAACCTAAAAACCAGAAAACCAAAAAAGCGCTAAAAATTTAAAAACCATCAAAATATCTAAAACCATAGAAAACCATAATAATTCTAAAAAAGAGGTAAAATACCTAATATCATAAAAACCCTAAAAAGATTGAAAAAACTTTAAAACACATTAAATTCCACAAAAACCAAAAAATTAAAAAACCATAAGAAACCCTAAAAAACTAAAAAACATCAACACCTCAAAATCCCAAAAACCCTAAAAACCATAAATGTCCTAAAAAGACCCTAAAATACCTAGAAAACATAAAAACCCTAAAAACGATGAAAACCCATAAAAACAATAAAAACCCAAATAAACATTAAAAATCCAAATAAAACATAGTAACACTAAAAACCCTAAATACTATAAAACACCTAAAAATCCCAAAAAACGATATAAGAGTAAAAATTATTAAAAATCTCTAAAAATATTTAAAAACCTTTTATATACTATGAAAACCATAAAATCCTTAAAACAATTAAAACCCATTAAAACATAAAAATGATAAAAACCCAAAAATCCCTAAAAACCCCTAATAACCATCAAAATCCATAAAAACCATAAAAACCCATATAAAACATAAAAAACCTTACAAATCCCTAATAAACTAAAAAACTAAAAACCCCCTAAAAATCCTAATAAATCCATTGAATACTAGAATCAATTAATACCCCCCAAAGACCTAAAAAAATGCTAAAAATAGTTAAAAACCCTAAAAACAATCAAAATCCGTAAAGAACCTATAAAACCATGAAAATTCAAAAAAATATGTAAAATCACTAAAAACATAAAAAACCATAAAAACACTAAGAAAAGATTGGAAAACTTAAAACACTTAAAACTCCAAAATCCATAATAATGCTAAAAACCATACAAATTCAAAAAAAACCCGAAAAACTGAAAACCCTCAAAATAATAAAAACCCTTGATAACTTTAATAAACCCATAAAAACGCTTTAAACCCCCCAAAACATTTAAAAATTATAAAAACACATAAAACATCTAAACACAAAATAAAAAGAAATCAAAAAAAGAAAATAAAAGAAAAAAAATCCATATAAAACCCTAAAAACCATAAAAATACTTAAAAACACAAAAAAATCAAAAAAATATTAAAAGTACAGAAAAATCCAAAAAAAGTAAAAAATCACTAAAGACACTAAAAACCCATAAGAAAACTATAAAATCCTAAAATTAATTAAAAATCATAACAATCATATCAAACGATCAAAACCGAAAAAACCCTAAAACCCATCAAAACCCCTAAAACCCAAAAAACCATTAAAATAATAAAAAAAATACATAATAACCTATAAAAATATAAAAAAATCCTAAAAACCAAGAAAACCCAAACAAAACATAAAAATATTAAAAAAAAAATCAAAACCAAAGAACTTAAAATTGGTAAAAACCTTTATTAACCCTAAAGAGAACCTAAAAACAATTAAAACCATAAAAACCATAAAAACCCTAAAACCCTAAAACCCCTAAAACAACTAAAAAACCCATTAAACAACTAAAAATATTATAAAACTATTAAAACCATTTTAAACACAAAAATGAAGAAAACCCCAAATAAAAATAAAAACTAAATAGCCTAAAAATCAATAAAACCCCTCAAAATATCAAAAAACTCTAAAAATAATAATAACCTAAAAAATTCCTAAAAATTCCTAAAAAAAACCATAAAAACTATGAAAAAATATGAAAACCTAAAAACACATAAATCACCTAACAACTAATAAATTATAAAATCATAAAACCCATAAAACCCTAAAGACCCTCAAAATCACTAAAACCCAAAAAAACATAAGAATCCTAAAGAATCCATAAAAATATCTAAAAAAATAAAAACCTCTAAAAACCTTGAAAAACCTAAATATAACCTTAATAATATAAAAACTCTTAAAACCCCTAAAAACCTAAAAAAAGCTAAAAACATTATAAAAACCTAAAAAACCAAAAAAATCCTAAAAACTATAAAACCCATAAAACCCTAAAAACCATAAAAACATAAAATTTATAAAAACCACTAAAAACTCTAAATATCTTTTGAACCCCTAAAAACATTAAAAAACTTTTAAAAACCATAAATAACATAAAAACAAAACAAATCATAAAAACCAAAAAAACTCAAAAAACCATAAACACCCAATAAAACTTTCCAAAAGCCATATAATCCTAAAAATTCTTAAAATTCCTCAAAACCTAAAAAACCCTAAAAACTATGGAAAATTCAGACGAAACATAAAAACACTAAATACCTTTAAAATGATAAAATCCCTAAAAACACTCAAAATCCCTAAAAACACTAAAAACCCTTAAAAATGCATAATAATTCATAAAATACCATAAAAAATAAAAAAACCTAAAACCCAAAAAACCATCAGAAATGTTAAAAACATACAAACACTTAAAACGCCTAAAAAATATAAAAACTATAAAAACCTAAAAAGGATAAACAATCCTAAAAACACTATAAATCTCTAAAAACACTAAATAACAATTAAAATACTAAAAAATCTCTAAAAACCCTAAAATTGTAAAATCACTAAAAAGCTTGAAAAAAAAACTAAGAAAACCTTATAAACATAAAAAAATAAACCCCTAAAAAATATAAATACACTAAAGCCTCTAAGAACCCCTAAAGAGACCCTAAAACCCTAAAAACCAAAAAACCTCTAAAAATCATAAAAACACTAAAAACCCATCAAACCCCAAAAATGCCTATTACTCTAAAAACCATTTTAACCCCTAAAAACATTAAAAAATCTAATAAACATTAAAACCAAAAAAAACTTAAAATACCTATAAATGCAACAAAACATAAAATTTATAAACCCCCTAAAACCCCATTAAGACCCTCAAAATCACTAAAAACATTATAACATAATTTTTTTAAAAAAACCTAACAAATACATAAAAATTTTAAAAATCCTAAAAACAATCTAAATACCTAAGAATTCCATGAAAACATTAAAACACTCAATACCCCTACAAATATAGAATTATAATAACCAAAAATCCCTCAAATCCATTAAAACCCTAAAAAAAAAATTTCCTAAAAGGCCCTAAAAATTCTTAAAATAGTAAAAAATCCTAAAAAGTTGAAAACACCTAAGAAAAAAATTTAGAACTCAAAACACAAAAAACCACTTAAATACATAAAAAGGATTAAAAAACCTAAAAAGCGATAAGAATACCATAAAACCCTAAGAGCACCTAAAACCATAAAAGACCCCAAATCCTTAAAAACCCTAAATACCGCAAAACCCCAAACCACTAAAAACATGAAAATCCCCTAAAACAACAAAAAATGTAAAAAAATATGAAAAACCATAAATTCACAAAAAACTAAAAAACACACTAAATGGAAAAAACCCCCCACAACCCCAAAAAACCCTAAAGTCCCTCAAAATCCCTAAATACCCGAAACCTCATAAAAATTATAAAATTCCCTAAAATTCCTAAAAATGATAAAAACATAAAAACCCAGGATAAACACAATAATAACATAAGAACCTAGAAACACATAAAACCCCTATAAATCCAAAAATGATAAAAACCCTAAAAATCCTAAAACTGTAAAAACCCAAAAGCCCTCAAAATCCCTAAAAATCTTAAAAACATAAAAATCATTAAAAATTATTAAAAATACATAAAAATATAAAAAACCTAAGAACCTTGAAATCCCATAAGAAATCCATAAAAACATAAAAAACCAAAAAACCCCTAAAACAAAAAAATTCAAGAATCCCTAAAAACCATAAAAACCTTAACAACCCACTAAAAATTTTATAATCCGTTAAACCCCTAAAAACATTAAAAAACATTAAAATCACTAAAAACTAAAAAACCATAAAACATTATAAAAACACTAAAAACCCAAAAAATCCTAATATTCCTCAAAATTCCAAAAAACCCAAATAACCATAAATATCCCTAAAAATGTAAAATACCCTAAAAACCAAGAATAACCCTAAGAAAAACACAAAACCCAGAAAACAAAAAAAACCTAAAGTACCTAAAATTTCTATAACACTAAAATTCAACAAAAACCTTAAAATAATATAAAAAAACTAAAACCCCCAAAACCACAAAAATATAAAAATTCTAAAAAAATCCCATAAAATATCTAAAAACATAAAAACTCTGAAACCCCTTAAGAATAACATAAAAACATAAAAACACCTAATACCTTAAAACACTAAAACCGTTAAAAATCCTAAAAAGACTCTAAAAACAATAAAACCCCTAAAGACCATAAAAACACCTAAAACCCCATAAAAAACCTAAAACCCCACTAAAAACACTAAACAACCATTGAACCCATAAAAATGTTAGAGAAAGCTATAATCCTTAAAACCCTACAAAAATAAAAAAACATTAAACGCAAGAAAACCATATGAATCATAAAATAACAAAAAATCCTAAACCTTCAAAATCCCTAAAAATAATAAAAGCCCAAAAAATAAAAAAATATAACTAAAAATCCTTGAAAACATCAAAAAACTAAAAACCCCAAAAAACATTAGGAAAAACATTAAAACCTTAAAACACATAAACTCATAAAAATTGTAAAAATTAAAAAAAAAACTTAAAATTGTAAAAATAATAAAAATCTCAAGGTCCCTTTAAACCCAAAAACCTATAAAATTAAAAAACACAAAAAATCCAAAAAAAAATTAAAATACCCAAAAAAACCATGAAAACCACTCATAGAACCTTATAAACAAATAACCCTTAAAACCCCATCAAAACATAAAAATTGCTAAAAACCCTTGAATACACCGAAACCCCTGAAACCCCTCAAAATCCCTAAGAAACATCAAAACCAAAAAAATATTGAAATCTATAAATATACCTAAAATTTAAAAAACCAAAAAACCCATAAAAATACTTTTAAAACCATAAAAACCTAAAGAAACATAAAACCCATGAAATACTAAAAATTGATAAAAACCCTAAAATCCAAAAAAGACACTAAAACCCCTAAATACAGAAAAATTACAAAAAAACCATCAAAACCATAAAACCCACTAAAATTCTTAAAACCCTTTAAATTTCTCAAAAGTTAAAAAAATTAAAAATATATTAAAACCCAAAAAACTATAATACCCCAAAAAAACAAAAAAAAACCCTTAAAACACTCAAAATTATTAAAACCCCTAAAAATCCAACAAATCCTAAAAATCGCTAAATACCCTTAAAACAATAAGAAAATATTGAAAACCTAAAAATATTTTAAAATTATACTAACCTAAAAAATGATAAAAACCCTATAAAACTCTTAAAACCCTAAGAAGCATAAAAAATTTGAAAACATAAAAATTTCTAAAATATCTAAAAATCAAAAAAACATAAAAAATCCACAAAATTTCCTTAGAAAATAGAAACCACTAAAAAAATGATAACCCATAAGAAAATATTAAAAACCTAAAAATAATTAAAACCCCAAAAAACCATAAAACGGTAAAACCCCTAAAAATCCCAAAAAGACCATAAAAACCTATAAACCCCTAAAAACCATATTTCCCAGAAGAAATGTAAAATCCCTTAAAAACTCATTGAAACCATAAAAAAACACGAAAAACTCCAAAAAACCATTAAATATGAAAAAATGTTAAGAAAATATAAAAAACATTAAAACTCTAAAAAACTCAAAAACTCTAAAAACACAAAAAACCAATAAAAACCTAAAATCATTAAAAAATCATAAAAACCCTAAAAAAATAAATCCTAAAATCCATAAAATCCCTCAAAACATATAAATAAAAAAACCACTAAAAATACTACAAAAACCATAAAATCATAAAAACACATAAAAGAATATAAAATGCTACAATCCTTAAAAACCCTAAGAATATATATACCCTCAAAATACCTTAAACCCTAAAACCCAAAAAAATAAATTAAAAAATCCCTAAAAACATAAAAAACCTTCCACATCCTGAAAAAACATAAGATTACATTAATAGACTAAAAACTCTTAAACCCCTTAAAAAACCTAAAAAATTAAACCCCCTAATAACACTAAAAAGAACCAAAAACCATAAAACCCGCTAAAATTCATAAAGACCCCAAAATCCATAAAAAATCCTAAAAACACATAAAAACCTAAAGGGTTAAAAATATAAAAACCCCATTAAAAAACTCACAACATTAAAAACAACCATAAAAATTAAAAACCATAAATAACTCAAAAAAACCAAAATACCACCCTAAAAACACACAAAATCTCTAAAAACCCAAAAACCATAAAAATATGAAATAAGACATAAAATACCTAAAAATGTAAAACCCCTAAAGCAATAAAAAACCCTAAGAAAACCTTAAAAAACCAAAAATACATAAAACCCACAAAAACAAAAAAAGATTAAAACTCTAAAAACCCTTAAAAAATATAAAAACCTTAAAATCCATAAAAATCCTAAACCCCTAGAAAATAATAATAAAGCTCTAAAATCTGTAAAAAAGTAAAAAACACTAAAAACACTAAAAATTCCAAATAAAATATAAAAAATATAAAGAACATATAAATGGTAAAAAAACTAAAAAATATAAAAACCATAAACCCTAAAAGATCATAAGAACCTCAAAAAACCTATAAAACCAGTAAAATCCATAAAAATCAATAAAACACATAAAATCTAAAAATCCACTTAAAACTCTAAAAACTATTTTATCCCTTAAAAATGTTAAAAACATTATATAACATTTAAAACAAAAATAAATAAAAAAATTCTAAAAACTATAAATACTTAAAAACCCATCAAAACCCTTAAATACTATAAAATTAATATAAATTCTAAAAAATATGTAAAATCCATAAAAACATAAATACCCTTGAAACCCCGAAAAACACCTAAGAAAACCTCAATGACCTAAAATCACTTAAAACTACTAAAACCCTAAAAATAAAAAAAACACAAAAGACCCTATGAACTCCCAAAATCCTTAAAAAGAATGAAAGACCAGAAAATTTGTAAAAATACCTAAAAATACCTAGAAATGTAATAAAAACCTAAAAAAACTACAGAACACAAATAATAAAATAAAATAAATAAAAACACTAAAAACAACTAAAATCCAAAATACGCTAAACCCAAAAAACTAAAATACCATAAAAGCCCCGAAAAACTATAAAACACCTAAAACATTAAAAAATACAAAAACACATAAAAACCCTTTAAACCACTAAAATGTTATATAAACACATAAAACCATCAGAACCCTAAAAACTCAAAAATATAAAATCCTTGTAAACCGAAAAAACAAAAAAATCGATAATAACTAAAAAACTCTAAAAACCCCAAAAAAATCCTTAAACAACCTAAAAACCATAAAAATACTAAAAAAATATAGAAATATTCAAAAAAAAATATAAAAACCCCTAAAAACCTTAAAAATTCTAAAAAGCCTTAAAAAATTAAATACACTTAAAATCCTTAAAAATCCATAAAATGTTGAGAATCCTAAAAATCATAAAAACCCTAAAATTCATAAAAACCCTCAAATTCCCTAAAAACCCAAAAAATAATAAAAATACTAAAAAATAACAAAAAAGTACTCAAAACAAAAAAACCCTAAAATCCATTTAAACCCCTAATAAACCCATGAAAACCTAGAAACAGTTAAACCCTTCAAAAAACATAATAATTCTAAGAACAATAAAAAAACCTAAAAAATATTAAGACCCTAAATGTAATAACCCCCCCAAACTCTTAAAACCATATCTCCCATAAAACCTGAAAACCCACTAAAATATCTGAAACCCCTTTAAACCCCTGAAACATTAAAAAAATTTAAACCCCTTAAAAACAAAAAAAAACTCAAAACAATCCCTCAAAACCCACAAAAACCATAAATCCCAAAAATTCACTAAAACCCCCAAATCCCGTCAATCTCCCTAAAAACACTAAAAACCAAGGAAATCCTAAAAAATCCATAGAAATGAATAAAATCCCTAAAACCACAATATATCCTTGAGAAGACCTACAAAACTATAAGACACTTAAACCACCTAAAAACCTTAAAATTATAAAACGTATAAAACTATAAAACCACAAAATACTTTAAAAACCAACAACATACCCAAAAAACTTAAAAAATACGAAAAACCCATAAAAACACTTAAACTGAAAAAAGGCTCAAAATCCCTTAGAACCCTAAAAACCATAAAAATCCTAAAAATGACGTAAAAACCTAAAAATGTAAAAAAACACACAAAACCTTGAAATACCCTTAGAAATCAACAAAAAAACCAAAAACCACATAAAACCCTTAAAAACCGAAAAAATGCTAAAACCCCTGAAACTCTAAATGACCCTAAAATAATAAAACCCCTAAAAACCATAAAACCCCCAAAAACCTTAAAACCCCCTAAAATACCATTAAAAAACTAAACCACTAAACACTCTAAAAACCCTTTTATCCCCTAAACATGTATAAAAAACTCTAAAAAAATTAAAAAACCATAAAAACTCCAAAAACCCATAAAATCAAAAAAAACCATAAAACTCTAAATCTTCTAAAATCCCTAAAATCCATCAAAATTCCTAAACACACTAAATACCCATAAAAATAACTAAAATTACCTCACATGTCAAAAAACCCTAAAATCCATAAAAATATCAAATAAAATTTAAAAACCTACAAATAATTAAAAAACTAAAAGTCAATTTTTTTAAAACCCTTATAAACCCTAAAAGGACTTTAAAACCCAAAAAACAAAAAAACCCACTAAAACCATAACACCTCTAATAAACTAAAAAACCCTAAAAATGAAAAATAAACCAAAAAACCCACTAAAACACTAAAAAATATTATACCCCTAAAAACATATAAAAACTATAAAAACCAATAGAATCCCAAAAAAACTCAAAAAAACCCTAAAAACCAAAAAAATTATAAAAACCCTAAAAACCATAAAACTATCACAATTAAAAAAACCCTAAACATCCCTAAAATCCTAAAAATTCCCTAAAATATCGAAAATTTAAAAAAAATCTTGAAAACTACTATGAAACACTAAAAACCCTCCAAATAAACAATAACGATAAAAAATATAAAAATCCTAAAAATTGCTAAAAATAACTAAAAACATAAAACTCTCCTAAAAACCTGAAAACAAGAAATAGATCCATAAAAACCTAAAAGCAAATAAAACCCCTAAACACTTAAAAATGATACAAATCATAAAAATCCTAAAGAACCCTAAAAACCGTAAAAATCCATAAAAACTAAAAAAACCCATAGAAAGACCTAACTCCCATAAAATCCCTAAAAAAAATTAAAAACCCAAAAAAACATTAAACACATACATAATGTTAAAAACTATAAAAAACATAAAACCCTTAAAAACTAAAAAAATGTTAAAACCCAAAACACCATAAAAACCACAACAACCCTAAAACCCCACAAAATCCCAAAAATAGAAAAAAAATTATACAAATCTTAAAAAATCCCTAAACCCCTAAAAATATAACCAAAAATAAAAATAATAAAAAACCTTAAAAAACCTATGAATCCTAAAAACAATTAAAACCCTAAAAACAAAAAAAAACTCTACAAACCCTAAAAACCATAAACCCTAAAACACCTCAAAATCCCATAAAAACCCTAAAAATCCTAAAATTCATTAAAAACACTAAAAATCACTGAAAATATACAAAAACATTAAAATCATGAATAAAAATAAAAACCATGAAATCTTAAATACACATAAAACCCTTAAAAATGTAAAAAAGAAAAAAACCAAAAAAACATTAAATCCCATAAAAACCCAAAACCCCCAAAAAAATTTAAAAACCCCAAAAACCTAATAAAAAACGTAGAATACATTAAAAACTCAAAAACTCTATAAACCAAAAAATTATTTAAAAAATATAAAATCCTTAAAAACCAAAAAAATCCAAAATAAAAATAATTAATATCCAAAAAAAATAATAAAAAACCTAAAAATTAAAAAACCCCTAAAACTCCTCAAGATCCCTAAAACCCAAAAAAAGTCACAAAATTCCAAAAAAATAAGCAATAATACCAAAAACCATAAAAAATACTAAAATCCCCTGAAAACCCCAAAATCCTAAAAACACTTAAAAACCAAAAATCATAAAAATGATAAAAACCCTCAAAACTCCCTATAACCCTAAAAACCCAAAAAAATCCCTCAAATTCTCCAAAACCCCAGAAAAACACTCTAAATACCTAAAATTATATAAAAACAAAAAAACCCTTAAAACCCATTTGAAAACCATAAATACCTAAAAATAATTAAAACACATAAAAACATAAAAAAACCCTAAAACCCCTAGAACCCATAAAAACCCTAAAAACCATAAAATTGTTAAAAATTATAAAAAACCTAAAATCCCTAAAAAGTAAAAAAAACTAAAAAACAAAAAATCCATAAAATCCATAAAACCCTATAAACCACTAAAAGTTCTCAACATCTATAAAAAACATAAATACCCTAATGAATAATAAAAATCAAAAAATCCCAAAACCCCCAAAAACAAAAAAAACATTATAATCTCAGAAATCTTTAAAAAAAACATTAAAAAACTAAACAAACTAAAAAAATATAAAACCTAAAGAACACTAAAAACCAAAAAGTATTTAAAACACACCCTCTTAAGAACAAATAAACCACAAAACCCATATAAATCATAAATGTGTTCTAAAATCCATAAATTTTTAAAAAAATTCTAAAACTTCTGATAACCTCAAAAAGAGAAAATATTTTAAACCACTAAAGACCTAAATAAATGATAAAAACCACTAAAACACCTAAAAATACCCTAAAATTCCTTAAAAGACATAAAACCCATACAATCAGTAAAAACCTTTGGAAACGCTAAAATATTATAACATCCTTAAAACTAATAACAAATCCAAAAACCCTTTAAATAACTTAAAACATTAAAAAACTGAAAAAAAACATAAAATACCAAAAAAATCATAAAAACCCTAATAACCCAATAAATACCATAAAATCCTAAAAACCATAAAAACATAAAAAGCCTGAAAACCTAAAATGTCTCAAAATACCTAAAACTATAGAAAACAATACCACATCATAAAAAATCCCCAAAAATCCCTAAAATGTAAAAAATTATAAAAACCTTAAAAATCCGTACGAAAACCATTAAAAACTAAAAATAATATAAACACCAGAAAAAACTAAAAACACTAAAAATCCTAAAAACCTTAAAAATTGAAAAAACCCATAATACCCATAGTATCTATAAAACAATATCAAAAATTAGAAAAAGATAATAGGCCCTAAAAATCCCAGAACACATAAACAACCCCAAAAAACCCTGAAAACCCATAAGAAAATATTAAAAACATAAAAAACACATAAAACCCCTAAATACCTAAAAGGCACTAAACTACCTAAAAACCTGAAAATACCTAAATTCCATAAAAAATAAATAAAATCCAAATATTCACTATAAATACCTAATAACATTAAATAACATAAAACCTTGAAAAAAACTAAGAAACACAAAAAAATATAAAAACAAATAAAACCACCAAAAATGATATAATACATTTAAAAAATAAAAAGAACTGAACCCCATAAAAACCACTAAAATCCCTAAAACTCTAAAAAACCCAAAAAACCAATAAAACAATAAAACCCATTTAAACCGTTGAAAACTTTAAAAAACACTAAAAACCTTAAGAACCCTAAAAGATCAAAAAAAACCCCTTCAAACAAAAAAAATCCAAAAAACCCAAAAAACCATCGAAATCAGTGAAAATCATAAAGCCATACAAATACTAAAATAACTAAAAACACCTATAATAATAAAAACCATAAAAACACTAAAAGACCCTAGGAATAACAAAATACCTAAAAACACTTTAAACCACTAAAAACCATAAAATGTAGAAAACCCTAAAAAACATTAAAACCATAAACCCCTAAAAACCCAAAAAATCCTAAAAACCCAAAAATCCATAAAATACCTGAAAATGTAAAAAATCCAAAAAACAATAAATAAATCATCAGAAAGTCTTAAAAACCAAAAAATATGTAAAACCCCTAAAAACCTAAAAACACTAATATCCCAAAAATTGTTAATTCCCCAAAAAAATTTAAAATACCCATAATACTATAAAATCCCTACAAACCATAAAAACCCTTAAAAACGTTAAATCCCATCAAAACCCAAAAAACACTAAAAATACAAAACCCATTTAATCCCCTAAATTGTAAAAAATTATACAAAATACTTAAAACCACTAAAAATCTCAAAAATAAACCAAAAACCCAAAAAACACCTAAAAAATATAAAATTTTTCAAATCCCTAAAAATCCTAAAAGCCCCAACAAACCATAAAAATTCAAAAAAATCCATAAAAATACCTAGAAACCTAAAAAACCCAAAAAACCCAATAAACAATAATATAACTAAAAAAATATAAAAAATGCATAAAACCCCTAAAAATCAATAAAAACATTGAAAACCCTAAAAACATTAAAACCATAAAAACTCTAAAACCCTCAAAACCCTAAAATATATTAAAAATCATAATTTTTTAAAATCCTTAAAAACCTAAAATACTATAAAATCCCTAAAAACCCCTTAGAAAACTATAAAAACCTAAAAATAATTAAAACCCCTTAAACCCTAAAAAATTATAAAAACCTAAAAAAATATAAATGACACTAAAAATAACAAAAACTACTGAAAACCATAAAAGACTCTAAAAAACCCATAACACCCTAAAAACCACTAAAAACTCTAAAAACCATTTAAACCCCTAAAATGTTTAAAAACAATAAAAACCCATAAAACCCTAAAGAAATAAAATAACCATAAATATCCAAAAAACTATAAAAACCATAAAACCCTTATAAAACACTAAAAACCATGAAATCAATACAAACACTAAAAGACCATAAAAATTATAAAAATCCATAAATTTCTTAAAAACCAAAAAAACCTAGAAACACTAAAAATCCCCAAAAAACATAAAAACCTAAAACCACTAAAACCCCCTAAAAACCTGAAAAACTAAAAAAAACTAAACATCACTTAAAAATTTAAAAACATCAAAAACTTCTTAAACCCCCAAAAAAATTAATCCCTAAAACCTAAAAACCCCCAAAAACCATAAAAACACTAAGAAGTCATTAACAACTTAAAAAAACCGAGAACCCTTGAAAACCCAAACAACTTGAAAACCCTAAAATATCCTAAAACAACATAAAAACCATGAAAACCCTAAAAACCCCTAAAGATTTCAACACATTCCCTCGACTCTCTCTCTCTCAATGCATCTTCATGGGTTTTCTTTGGATTATGCTTGGGGAATCGGTCATGGATCTTCACCCCTTCCTTGTTCTTGGCAGTGGTGTTCCCTAGAAATGCTCTTCTTATCCAAGGTTAAAGTGTTTTTCTTCTATTAGAGGCTTTGAATTTCAAGAGTGAGGTATTATAATGGGCCTTAGGCTTCATTAACAAGAATTTCTTGGCTTCTTTTCCCATGTGCTCGGGAATCAGAGATTTTAGAGGTTTTGAGGCTCGTTGTGGTTTTAGTTCAGATCATTTTGGAAAGAGATGAAGCAGATGACACATTGGAGACTAGGAGCCCTAACGGTCTCTGTATGTAGTTCCGAATCACATTTTTAGATATGGGGCCTCCATGGATGGGTCAACGACTTCAATGTTTTCAGCAGTGGATGGGGCCTCAATGGCGGCGTGGGTTCTGGCCTCATCGATGGTCGCACACCTATTCTGATTTTCTACCTCGGTCCTGTTCTGTGGCTGCTTCTTTGATGTTTCTTCAAAGATGGACGGTGGATTTCATCTATGATGGCATCAACTTGGGCTTCTTGTGTTTTTTCCTTTCTTCTTCAACTTCTATACAGATGCAGTGCTATGGGATGGTATTCTCGGCTGTCAGTGATGCGATCTTCTCATCCGATTACAGATATGGACTTGGGAGGATTACTATGTCTTATCTAGAGATGTTATGGTTTTTGGTGGATGTGTAAGGGGTGGCGCCGACTTGATGGTGATGTCATCGATTTGGTTTTTTGGGTTGTTGGATCTTCTAGCTATTGGTCTGTATAGAAGCTCTAGGTTTGTTCCTTGACACTGTTTTCGATTCATGCTGTTGTTCTTGGTCTGTTTGGGTTTTACAGTGATCCAGCCTTGGTCTACATATTCTTGTTGTCCCAAAGTGGTCTTCTTGGTCCCACATATCTTACTAAAGGTTTTGGTTGGATCCTTATTTTATGGATCTACTATAGTGGTGGATGGTTTGACAGTAAGTTGATGTCTGTCCTCTTCACTGGGATTGATATGAGGTGTTGAGTGATGGTTATGTGTTGCAGTCTCTAGGTTTCTGGAAAGGTTTTTCGGGATTTGAACTGGTTATTTTCTTGGATGTTGGTGGTTTTATGCCCATGGTTGTGCTGTTGGGTGCGATATTCTAGAAGGTATGGTATGCTGTATTCTGGCGTTGTTGTCCCTATTTCTCTTCCCTTTGAATGGGTGTTGTTGGGCGTAAGCTTCTGGTTGGTGGATGCTATTTGGCTTGGAAGTGATGGTTGCTGGATGATGAGCTATTGGTTATTGGATGCTGCTTTCTTTGAGTAATAGAGGTGGTGGGTGCTGGAAGATTTTTATGGTTGTGATAATTGGAATTGGTGTTGCTGGTTGCTGTAATAGAAGTGGGGTGCTGGGAGATGTTTGTTGATTGAAGGAGGTGCTGATTGTTTGAAAATGAGGTGCTAGATCTAGGATGTTGTATGGCTAGGATGTGACAAAGCTGCTATTTATGATTTTAGTACTGGTGGTAATGTGTTGCTGGCGGTGGATATGCTTGTCAAGGAGGTGAAGAATGATGATAAATGTGTTGTAGTATGGTGGTTGCTGGTTGGCTGGGAGATGCTGATGAAGATGATTCTATTTTTCTACTTTGTCTGTTTTTGTGTGTCTTTAGGGTCTTTTGGGGACTTTGGGTTTTGTGGGGGCATCTAGAATTTTTGGGTGCGGGTTGATTGAACCCGCCCCTCCCTTTTCTGCAGTGTCTTTTTTCTAATAAATTGTGGGGGGGGGGGCAGGAATAGCATAGACTTGTACCATCCTTGCCCCAAAAGACATAAAAAATCCAAAAACCCAAAAATAACTTTAATACCAACTGAAAACTAAAAAAATTGATTTAAAACACTGAAAAAGTTAAAAACCCCCTAAAAACCTCTAAATCCAAAAAAAGTACAAATAAATTAAAATCCCATAAAAACCATGAAAACCATAAAAAACTATAAAAACCCTAAAAACCTGAAAAACCATGGAAAACCTAAAAATCCTTAAAAATTTATAAAAATGTAAAAAAATCCTAAAACACTTGAAAATACTTAGAAAAACATAGAAACCTAAAAAACACTTAAAACCCCTAAAACCCTAAAAACTCAAAAAAACCCCAAAAATCCTAGAACCCCCTAAAACCACTAAAAACTCTAAAAACCATTAAAACCCTTAAAAACCAATAAATAAAATTAAAATATAATAAAAATTCCTAAAATGTAAAATAATCTAAAAACTATGAGAACCCATAAGAATACATTAAATACATAAACACACATAAAACCCCTAAAAACCTAATTATTGATAAAACAAAAAAACCCAAATAGACCATAAAAACCCTAAAAACACATAAAAACATGAAAACACTCAAAAATAGTTAAAACCCATCAAAACTCATTAAAATCCTAATAATCTCTAAAAAATAAAAAATCCATTAATTTTCTAAAAATATCAAAAAACATGAAAACCATAAAAACTACAAATAACCCTAGAAATAAAATCTATAAAACCTAAAAAAATAAAAATAACTGTAAAAATCCCTAAAAAATCAATAAAAATCATTAAAAATACCTAAAATTTCCTAAAAACATTAAAAAACCTAACAACCATGAAAGCACTAAGAAATCCTTAAAAACCTAAAAACACTATAAACCCATAAAATTATAACAATTCTAAAAACCTTAAAAAATAAAAAAAAAATCCAAAAAACCATAAAAATATTAAAATCCCTACAAAACATTAAAAACTATAAAATCTAGAAAAAATTACAAAAAATCCAAAAAAATGTAAAAACCCCTAAAACCCTAAAAACCCATAAGAAAAACATAGAAACCTAAATACACATAAAACCACTAAAAACCATAAAATGATAAAACAATAAAAACATTAAAACCCAAGAAACACTAAATCACCCTAAAACTCCTAAAAATCCCTAAAAACCAAAAAAAACCTAGAAATCATAAAAATACCTAAAAATAACCAAAAACATAAAAACCCATAAAACCCATGAAAAAGGAATAAGAAAACCTTAAAATTATAAAAACACATAAAACACCTAAGAGAAATAAAAAATATAAAACCTATAAAAACCCTAGTAGACCCTAAAAACACTAAAAACATATAAAAGCCATCAAAATATTTAAAACCAATAAATCCATAAACACCTAAATAAACCCTAAAACCACAAAACTCTAAAAACCCTTTAAAACATTAAAATTATTAAAAACTATAAAAAAATAAAAACCCTAAAAAACTAGAAAAATCATAGAAACCCATCAAAAACCTAATCCCCTATAAACCTCAAACCCCCTCAAAATTTTTTAAAAACACTAAAACCTTCAATCCCGCCCCAAATAATCCATAACAATGTTAAAAAAACTAAACTCCTAAAACCCCCCTTAGAAACCCTTAAAAACCAAAAACCCTTAAACCCCCTAGAAACCTAAAAAGTACAAAAAACCCTAAAAACACTAAAATCCCTAAAAATCTCTAAAAACCCTAAAAATCATATCAGTTCAAAAAAAATCCATAAAACACCTAGAAATGAAAATAACTCAAAAAACGCTAAAGTGTTCAAATAAAAATTAAAAAACCTAAAAATACTTAAAACTCCTAAAAAACCTAAAAATGATAAAACCCCCCAAACCCCTAAAATACCCTACAAACCCTAAAACCCACTAAAAACCCCTAAAACCATAAAACCCCTAAAAACCCTAAACCCACTAAAAACTCTAAAACCCGTTTAAACCACTAAAAATGTTAAAAAATATCACAAAGACATAAAAACTCTAACAAACTCAAAAAAAAACTCATTATACCCCGAAAAACCCAAGAAACCCCTAAAAACCATAAGAACCCAAATAAACCCTCAAATTCCCTAAAAACCCAAAAAACCCCTCAATACCCCAGAGAAAACATTAAAAAAATAAAAAATATTAAAATCCCTAAAAACCCTAAAAATTCATAAAAATCCAAAAAACAGTAAAGATACTAAAAATCCCCTAAATTCCTAAAAATGTAAAAAACCCTAAAACCCTAAAAACCCTTAAGAAAACCTCAATAAAATAAAAATCATAATAAAATTAAAAACCCTAAAAACAAAAAAAAACCCCCAAAAAATAATAATAAAACTTTAAGACCCTAAACCCCTAAATACCCCAGAGAAAACATTAAAAACATAACAAATATTAAAATCCCTAAAAACCCTCAAAATTCATAAAAATACAAAAACAATAAAAATACTAAAAAATGCATAAATCCATAAAAATGTAAAATACCTTAAAATACCTTAAAACCCTTAAGAAAACTTCAATAAATTAAAAATTTTAAAAAAATTGAAAACCCTAAAAAACCAAAAAAACCAAAAAAACCCGAAAAAAATTATGAAACGCTAAAAACCCTAAACCCCTCAAAATCATTTATAACCATGAAAAAACATAAAAATACTAAAAATCCCTAAAATCACAAATAAACCTAAAAAATCCTAAAAACATGAAAACTCCTAAAAAATTAAAAACATAAAGAAATTAAGACCCCTAAAAACATTAAAAATGTTAAACCCCTAAAAAACCAAAAAACAGTTGGTCCTTGGCGGCGTCATCGATCTCTCAGTGGTTTGGGTGTGGTATCCCCATATTGTGTGGCTTGGATGCAAATCCTCTTGTCGATGAGGTAGTGGGATGGTTCAGTGGGTTCATTCAGTCCCTTCTTAGTCAATGAAGAAGTGAATCTCAAAGACAGATCCCTATTTAAGGTTGCGATGGTCTCTCTAGTCTCACGATGTTAGAAGAAGAGTGCATCGGGTGTCCCGACATTTGCGCATTGGCTCTCTTATCCCAGACATAAAATCTATTTGTCAGATCTGGACTCGGTCATGGATGTTCCACTCCCATGGTGTTTGGTGACTCAGCTCTCGTCGATGGTGCGGCGAAACGACTCGGCGGGTGTGGATGGTCCTATATCGGTCGCCAAGGAGGTGGCTGGTTCGAGATCTGGGAGGGATTAGGCTTCGCTTTGGTGATTGGTGGGTGCAGTTGGATTTATGACTTCTTGGTGGTGGCATGCACCGTCCTTCGCTCAGACTCGTGCTTATTTATATGGGTCATGAAGGGGATTTGTGGTTCTTCTGGCTTCACGATGGTTTATGGTGGATGTGGAGGTGGAAGATGAAGACAACGCCATATCTTCTTGCATTACTCATATTCAGGTGGCTTGTGAGAAGTCAAGGAGAGGCTTTCGGTTCTTCTCAGAGGCTGCTAGAGGTGATGATTAGATTGGCTTACTATCGTTTTATGTAGAATATATGGGTTTAAATTTATGGTTTCTCTCTTTCAAATATGTTTCATATAGTTTCTGAAGGGATCGTTACGTTATGTAGCACTATGGATTCTATGCTAGATTGTGGTCTTTTGTTCTGTGGATGGGTTTGTTGTGATTCATTAAGGATGCTGGAATTTGGTTTTGTTGTGTGGCGTTGGATGCTGGTTTGGGTACTATAGTTGGATTCTTGGCATGGGTGGTGGTTTCCCCTCAAGTTTTCGAAGAAGGGCACGTTAAGTGTTGTGTTAGGGATGCTACTTTGGACTGTGTTCTTCTCTTTTCTATCTGGTTTGGTTATGATTCAA
Organism: Viscum album; assembly: GCA_963277665.1. Lineage (NCBI taxonomy): Eukaryota > Viridiplantae > Streptophyta > Magnoliopsida > Santalales > Viscaceae > Viscum > Viscum album. The sequence goes on from OY728127.1 coordinate 1,962,612,622, forward strand.
TGTGGATGCTGTTTATTGGTTCTGTTGAGTGGGGTTGGATGTTGTCCAAACTATGGGTGTTGCGGATGTGTTTTTGGGTGTGCTACTAAGTGTGAGTGGCTGAAAGATGATTGGATTAAAGGTGATTGTTGCTGCGAGTACTTGGTAAGGGATGTTTCTTCACTTCGAAGTGATGAAGGTGGGATTTATGAATTTGGTGCTGATGGTTCTATGCTGCTGGTGGTAGATCTTTTTGGTGAGAAGGTGCTGGATGCGGGATTTTGTGAGTTTGGATTCTGGTCATTGGTTGGCTGTGAGCTGTTGGATGCTAGTTAATGCTGGATGATGGTGATGGTTACTACTTATCTTTTTTGTGTTTTTTTCCCTTGTTTTGTTTCACATCGAGACTTTTTTGGGTTTCTTTTACTGGGTTTGGGGTGTTTAAGAGTTTTCGGGTGTGGGTCATTTGACCCCTGCCCTCTCTTGTCTGTTGCATCTTTTTTTCTAATAATTTTTGTGTGTGTGTGGGGGGGGGGGATAGCCTGACCCTCACATCTTCCTTGCCTAAAAATACCTACAAATCCCTTAAAAAATAAAAATCTAGAAAACCACTAAGAAATCCTTAAAACCCAAGAAACACTTAATACCCCCAAAAAAACCAAAAAAACCTAAAAAACCTAAAACCCCTAAAAATTAAAAAAACATAAAATCATAAAACCCATAAAAGTATAAAATCTATAAAACCCTTAACCCCCTTAAAAAATACTTTGAAACCCAAAAACCCCACTAAAATATCAAAAAACCCTTCAAACCTCTAAAAAAATTAAAGACCTCTAAAAACCCTTCAAACCCGTAAAAACTTTTAAAAAATCATTAAAATCATAAAAAAACATTAAAAACCCTAAAATCCTCAAAAACCATAAAACCCTGAAAATCCATAAAAAACCTAAAAATCCATTGAAATTCTAAAAACACCTAAATAAGCTACAAATAATGAAAAAACCATGATAAAGACTTCTAAACCTAAATACATGTGAACCACCTCAAAAATCTAAAAACAGTAAAACCATAAAGAAACAAAAAAACCCTAAAAGGCATAAAACCCATTAAACCCATAATAATAATAAAACCAATCCAAATCCAAATACCCTAGAAACACTAAAAAAATTCTAAAACACATCAAAAGAGTAAAAACCCTTTAAACCCCCCAAAATCCCTAAAAACCTTAAAAACCCTAAGAACCTTCAAAACTAAAAATGTCACTAAAAATTCATAAAAGGATAAAGACACTAAAAACACTGAAAAAACCCTAAAAAACAAAAAAAAAACCTGAAAACGCTTAAAACCCATACAACCTAAGAACCAAAAAACCCTAAACTCCTAAAACCCCTAAAAATACCCTAAAAACAATAGTTCCTTAAATCCAAAAAACTCACTAAAAACCATAAAACCCGTAAAACCCCATAAAAACCTAAAAATAACTAAATCATCTAAAAACCATTTCATCCCCTTAAATTGATAAAAAACCATAAAAATCCAAAAACCAAAAAAACCAAAAAAAACTAAAAACCATAAAATACTCAAATCCCTAAACACCCTAAAACACTAGAAGTACTAAAAACCTTAAAATCTATAAAAACATAAAAACCCAAAAACCCTAGGAAACCCCTAAAAACCATAAAAACCTAAAAATACATAAAACCATTTAAAAACCTAAAAGCATAAAAACCCTAAAAACCCTTATAAAACTGTAAAAAACCATAAATCCCCCAAAACTAACTACAAATATAAAATCCATTTAAACCCAAAAAATGTTAAAAACATTACGAAACAGTAATAAAAAATTAAAAACACAAAAAAAAATTCAAAAAACATAGAAAATCCCATAAAACATCTTAAAACCCCAAAAAACCATAGAAACCCATAAAAATACTAAAAAACCAATAAAATCCCTAAAATCGTAGAAAAACCTAAAAGCTTTGAAATCTATAAGAAAATAGTAAAAAAAATAAAAACACTTAAAACCCTTAAAAACCCCAAAAATACTAAATACAAAAAACCCTAAAATCCTTAAAAACAATAAAACCCACAAAATCCATAAAATTATAAATACTATAAAAATTCTAAAAATTACCAAAAATTTAAAAAAACATTAAGACCCCAAAAATGCCTATGAAAACCTTAATACCTAAAAAACATAAAACCACTAAATTACCTAAAAATGTTAAAAATCCAAAAAACCTAAAATTCCAAACCCCCAAAACATGTAAAACCTATAAAAATATTGAAGAACCCAAAAAACCCAAAAAAACCCTAAAATCACTCATAAAACTCAAAAAAATCATTCAACCCCTACAAATGAAAAAAACTCTTAAAACACTAAAACACTTAAAACTCGAAAAACCTAAAACCCAAAAAAAATCGTAAATCCCAAGAAACCCTAAACCCCTCAAAACCATCAAAATCATTAAAAATCATAAAAATTATAAAAAGTTTGAAAAATACCTAAAAACATCAAAAATGAAAAAAACACTATGAAAACCTTAAAATTTAAAATACAACTAAAAGACCTAACGACATAAAAAAGCTAAAACCCCTAGAACCCTAAAACCCTCACAATTCCTAAAAACCATTAAACCCCATAGAAGTCCCTAAAAATCCCTAAAAATTCCAAAAAACAAAAAACCAATACAAACCCTGAAAAACCCTATCAAATCGATAAAAACATAAAAACAATTAAACCCCCTAAAAATTTTAAAAAATGATAGAAAGACTAAAACCCCAAAAAACCCTTAAAACAATTAAAACCTCTAAAAACTATAAAAAAACCTAAAACCATAAACAACCTAAAAACCCATAGAATCTCTAAAAAAACTCAAAATTATAAAAACTATAAAATCTTATAAACTATAAAAACATTTAAACACAAAACAGTCAAAATAATCATAAAAACTATAAAAATCCAAAAAAATCCAAAAAAATCCATGAAAAAACATAAAACATAAAAAACCTAAACACCATGAAAAACACTATTAAAACCTTAAATCCTACAAAAATATAAAACCCTTAAAACTCCAAAAAAAATATAAACCCCCAAAAAACACTTAAACCCTCAAAATCACTAAAAAACATAAAAAAATTAAAAATCCTACAAAATTCTAAAAATCCCTAATAATTTTAAAAATGCTAAAAAAACAAAAATACAAAGAATAACTTAACAGATAGAATCACTCAATACCATAAAATAATAAATAGAAAAAACCTTAAAAGATTATAAAAACCCTAGAAACCCTAGAAACACCTAAAAAACATAAAAACCACAAAAAAACATTAAAACCACTAAAACTGTAAAAAAAATATATAGAATATTTGTACCCCTAGAACATTAACAAACTATAAGAAAACACAAAAACCCTAATAAACTAAATAAACCCCAAAAAAACCTTAAATCCAATAAAAATATTCAAAATCTCTAAAAACTATAAAAACCATAAAAAATCTCTAAAAATCCTAAAAACATAAAAACCCAAAAACATTAAAAAGACATATAAAGGAATAAAAAATTTAATAAAACATAAAACCCACAAAAACCTCATAATATAAAAACCCCTAAAACCCCTAAAAACCTAAAACCATCAAAATCCAAAAAACCCTAATAACCACAATAATCCTAAAAATACATAACAATGTAAAAACCCTAAAACCCTAAAATCCCTAAGAAAAACATAAAATCCTAAAAATTATAAAACCTCCAAAAACACAATAAGGACCCTAAAACCCTAAAACACCTAAAAAAATAAAAACCACTAATGACTTTTGAAAACCATAAAATCCCAAAAAAAACTCACTAAAAACTCTAAAACCCCTTTTAATCCCTAATAATATAAAAAATATTAAAAACCTTAAAACACTAAAACACTAAAAGGAACCTAAAAAAATGAAAAAACCATAAAAACAAAAAAAATCATAAAAATCTATAAAAACATTAAAATTTGATAAAAGTTATAAAAAAGGCATAAAAACCATAAAAACATAAAAACATAAAAACCCTTAACACCCTAAAAAAACCTAACAAAAATTTAAAAACCTAAAATCGCTTAAAACCCCTAAAAATCAAAAAAATGAAAAAACCCAAAAAACCCTTAAAACCCAAAACCACTCAAAATCCCAAAAAACTATAAAAATAAAAAAAATAATTAAAATCCATAAAAATTACTAAAAACATAAAAAACCCACAAAACACTGAATCCCTTAAGAAAATAATTTTTTTTTAAAAAACATCACACCACTAAAACCCTATAAATATAAACCCTTAAAACCCCATAAAAATCTTATAACTCTAAAACCCCATAAAACCATAAAAACCCTTAAAATGATAAACCCCCCTACAAAACCATAAAACCCCTTTAAACCAATAAACACAATAAAAACCTTTAGATCACAATAATTTTAAAAACTATAAAAACCATAAAACCCTAAAAAATTAAAAAATCTCTAAAACTCCACTCAAACATAAAAACACTAACAACCCCTAAATATAACCAAAATACATAAAACCACTACAAAAATAAAAATCATAGAAAAATCCCTAAAAATATTTAAAAATAAGAAAACCCTAAAAACTCTAGAAACCCTAAAGAAAACATTAAAATACTAAAGACACAGATTGACCCTAAAAATCATAAAAACCCTAAAGCCCTAAAAACACACTAATTCCCTAAGAACCAAAAAACCACTTAAAATTCCTAACAAACCTAGGAAAGTAAAAAACCCTAAAACCCTTGAATAACCCCTAAAATCAATAAAAACCCATAAAACCCATGAAATTCATAAAAGTCCTTAAAACTATAAATATATAAAAAATCAAAAATCATGAAAACCCCTAATAAACCCTTTAAAACCTAATAAAAATTAGAGCCCCTAAAAAAACCTAAAAACACTTAAACACTAAAAAAACCATAAAAACCAAAAACACTTTAATCCCCTAAAAACTAAAAAAATATAAAAACCATAAAACCCATAAAGTACCCTAAAATATCTAAAAACCATAAATCCTTTAAAAACCCTAAAAACCCATAAAACCATCTAAAACTCTAGAAACTCGTTAAACCCCTAAATTTTTTTATAAAACTCAAAAGATAAATAAAAAAACAAAGAGACTCAAAAAATCCCAAAAAACCATAAAATCCATAAAAAACCTTTAAAAACTCCCAAGACCATAAAAGCACTTAAAACCATAAAAATACAAAAACAAATCCCCCAAAACCCTAAAACATCCTCTAAAAACATTAAAAACATAAAAAAACTTATAAACCATTAAAACCTAAAAACACTAAAAAAATGAAAAAACCAAATACACCAAAAAACCCTGAACACCCTAAAACCTTTAAAACATAAAAAAACTCTAAAACACCCTTTAAAACCCAAACCACTAAAAAATCTAAAAACCCTTTAAATCACAAAAATGTTAAAAAACTATAAAAACCCTAAAAAATAAAAAAACCATAAAACCCCTAAAAATGAAAAAATAACACTAAAACACTCCAAATCCCCAAAAACATTAAAAAAAATAAAAATCCTAATGAATCCCTAAAAATTACTAAAAACATAAAAAACCCGGAAATCCCATAATAAAACCCATAAAAACAAAAAACCCTAAATACCTTAAATAACCTAAAAACCAATAATCCCCTTAAAATCCCTAAAAATCCTAAAAACCATCAAAATGCAAGAAAATCCGAAAAAAAATCCATAAAAATGTAAAAATCGTAAAAACCAAAAACACCCTACTATAAAACCTTAAATTCTAAAAACCTGAAAATCACCAAAAACCCATAAAACACTAAAACCCCTTAAAATACCATAAAACCCTAATACCACTAAAAACCATAAAACCACTAAAAACTATAAAAACTCGAAAACCCTTAAAAACCATAAAAACCCACAAAAAAAATATAAAAAACCATCTAAAAAAAAATACATTAAGAAACACAAAATAGCAAAAAAAAATCATAAAAACTCAAAAAAACCCTAAAACCCCTAAAACACTACAAAATCTCAAAATCCCGAAAAAACCCTAAAAAATCAATACAATTCCGAAAAACACCTAAAACCCAAAAAAAATGAACACCCCATAAGAAAACCTTAAAAACTAAAAAAAAACTAGAAACATAAAAATGATAAAAACCCTAAAAACACATAAAAACCGTACAAAACCCTAAAATTCCTTGAAAGTTAATGTTGATGGTGCGGCGGCAAGCTCACCAGGCCCTTTAGGTTGTGGTGGGGTCTTCTGTACTTGTCGGGGATTTGTCAAGGGTATTTTCTATCACTACATTGGGAATGGATGTGATTATGAGGCAGAGCTTTGGGGTATTGTCAAGGTTGTTCGTTTTGCAATTCAATTTGGGTGGTTGCATCTATGGATTGATTCGGACTCAATGCTTGTAGTGGAGGCGGTTCGCCAAAACTCAAGGAAGGTTCCATGGCGGCTTCTTCCACAGTGGATTGAATGCCTTAGCCTATCCAAGAACCCGACTCTCAGGATTTCTCATGCATATAGGGAAGTCAATATGGTGGCCGATGCTCTCTCCAAGATGGCTATTGAATAATGCTACTCACGGTGGTCATTCATTGCTCCTTCCTTTTGCACGTCTCATGTAGCCTCTGACATGATGGGTGCTACCCGCACACGAATGTACAAGTCCCCCCTGTAATGTTTTGTACCTTTTCTTTTTATTAATTGAGGTTCCAAGCTTTCTGCTTGGCACGCGCCTTCTTTGCCCTAAAATTCCTTAAAACCCCTAAAATCTATATATTCCTAGAAAGCCCTAAAAATCAATAAAAAATTAAAAAATTGTAAAACTATGAAAACCCCAAATAAAACATTAAAAAAATAGAAAAACATAACACCCCTACTATCCTAAAAAATCTAAATTCATTAAAAATACTAAAACCCCTTAAATACCCAAAAAACCCACAAAATCCTTAAAAACCCTAAAAACCATAAAAATCCTCAAAATTCCCAAAAAAAATCCCTAAAATAATAAGAAACTCTAAACCCCCGATAAAACTATAAAATCTACATAATACAATAAAAAATAAAAAAAATACCAGAAACCCCTAAAAATATAAAAAATACCATTAATCCCCCTAGGAAAAATTTAAAATCTAAAAACACTTAAAACCCTTTAAACCCTAAAAATGATTATAACCCCTAAAAATGATAAAACCCAAAAATAACCCTAAAAATACATAAAAACGTTGATAACCGATAAAAAACATAAACATACCTACAAATTCATATTAATATAAAAAACTATAAAAACTCATAAAACTCTAAAGAAACCCATAGAAACCTAAAAACACTTAAAACCCCGAAAATACCTAAAAATTCTAAATACATAAAAAACACCTAAAACCCTAAAAACCTAAAAACTAACAGAATCAATAATGAACCTGTAAACCCTTAAAATCCTAAAAGCACTAAAATCTCAAAAAAAGTAAAAAACCATAAAAACCCTTAAAAACTAACAAAAGATTAAAAGCATAAAACACCTAAAAAACCCAAAACCCCAAAAAACCCAAAATGACCCTAAAACCCTAAAAAACCCAAAAAATAATAAAACCCTTAAAAATAATAAAAACCCATAAAAACCCATTAAACTCTAAAAAAAATTAAAAAATATAAAAAACAAAAAACTCGAAAAACTAAATATAACCCAAAAAATAATAAAAACCCAAAAAATCTATATAAAACCTTAAAAACCATAAAAATCCCTAAAAAAATAATCATAAATATCATAAAAAATTACTAAAAATAAAAAATATATAAAGAAAACTCGAAATACACTGAAATACCCTAAGATAACTTTAAAACCCTAAAACCTCTTAAAACCCATAAAAACCTATAAAACACTAACAATATTTAAAAAACCCTAAATCCCATAAAAACTCATCAAAACCCATAAAAACCATTAAAATTGTAAAAAAACCCTAAAAACCCCAAAAAGGTAAAAATTCTAAATACCTAGAAAAACCATAAAACATAAAAGCTCTCTAAACCCCAAAAAACCCTTGAAAAACTCTAAAAACCTTAAAAACCATAAAATCCCATAAAAACAATAAAAAAAATATAGAAAAAACCCCTTTAAACCTCTAATATTTTTAAACAACCTATTAATCAGTTTTAAAAGCCAAAAAAATGACCCACCCTAAAACCCCCTAAATCCCTTAAAAATCCAAAAAACCTAAAAATATCAAAAAACCATAAAAAAATAAAAATCATTCAAATTTCATAAAAATTACTAAAACCTAAAAATCTCTAAAACCCATAAAAACATAATAAAACCTTAAAAATGTAAAAATAACTAAAACCCATAAAAACTTAAAAAATGATAAAACCCATAAACTGTTAAAACCCCAAAACCCAAAATATATAAAAAACCATAAAAATCTAAAATAATCACTTAAAATCTCCAAAAAACATAATACCACCAAAAATCATGAAAAATTAGAAGAAAACCATAAAGATTTAGAAACAAATAAACCCCCAAAAAACATAAAAAATGATAAAAACCATAAAAACATCTAATCCCTAAAAGTCATAAACACCTAAAAATAGTAAAACTCATAAAAACCCATAAAAACAAAAAAAACACATCTAAATATAGAATCCCTTAAAACCCTTAAAAACATTTAATTCATTAAATATCATTAAAACCCATAAAAAACCAAAACAAAAACTAAAAACCAAAAAAACTCCAAAAATCGTAGAAACCTAAAAAACTCTCTAAGAACCCTAAAAACCATAAATTCCTAAATAATTCCTAAATTCCATAAAAATATTAAAAAATAATAACCCTGAAAAACCTAAACAAAACCTGGAAACACTAAAAACCTATAAATCACAAAAAAACCTCAAAATCCCTAAAAACACTAAAAACCATTAAAATATTTAAAAATTGAAAAAATAACTTAAAACATAATATCCCTCAAACATTTAAATAATAAAAAATGTTAAAAATAACAAAAACCCTAAAACACCCAAAAAACCAAAAAACCCCAAAAAATAATAAAAAAACACTAAAACCCCTAAACCCCTCAAAATCCTTTATAACCACAAAAAACTATAAAATACTAAATATCCCTCAAAATAAAAAATAAACCTAAAAATTCCTGAAACCATGAAAACTTCTATGAAAACCATAAAAACATAAAGCAATTAAGACCCCTAAAAACCTAAAAATGTTTAAACCCTAAAAAACACTGAATCCCAAAAAAATTCTAAATCAATAAAAATACCTAATAACGTAAAAACAATAAAAATATTTAAAAACCCTAAAAATTCCTTAAAAACAAAAAAAATCTTGAAAACCACTAATAAATCAATAAATCCCAAGAAAAACATAATACTCCTAAAAACCCAAAAAAACACGAAAAAACCTAAAACCCCTAAAAATGATAAAAACTATAAAACCATAAAACCCATTAAACAATAAAATCCATTAAACACTTAAAAAAGACTTTAAAACCCTAAAACCCCAATAAAATATCAAAAAACCCTTTAAACCTAAAAAAACATTAAAATCCTCTAAAAAAAATTCAAACCCCTAACAAACTTTTGAAAATTCACTAAAACCGTAAATGATAATAAAAACACTAAAATCAATAAAAAACCAAAATAACCCTAAAAATCCATAAAAAACGAAAAAAATCCATAGATATTCTAAAATACTCCCAGAAACCCATAAAAACATGAAAAACAATGATAAAGCCTTCAACACCTAAATACACATAATCCCCCCTAAAAAATAAAAAAAATAGTAAAACCACAAAAAAACTAAAAACCCCTAAAAATAATAAAACCAATTAAAAACTTAATAATAATAAAACAACTCAAAATCCATAATACCCTAGAAACACTAAAAAATTCTAAAACCCATAAAAATAGTAAAAACCCATAAAACCCCTCAAAAATTAAAAAATCAATAAAAATTCAAAAAAACATAAAGACACTAAAACCACTAAAAACTAAAAACACTTAAAACCTATAAAACCTAATAACCAAAAAACTCTAAAACATCTAAAAACCCCTAATATAACCTAAAAACCATAGACCTTTAAAACAAAAAATAATCCCTAAAAACTATAAAACCACTAAACCCTCATAAAAATCAAAAAACCTCTAAATATACTAAAAACCCTTTAAACCCCATAAATTATTTAGAAATTATAAAAAACCATAAAAACCTAGGAAACTTAAAAAAACCATAAAAATCCAAAAACCATAAAAAACCAAAAAAATCTAAAAGCCATAAAAACCTTTAAATCCTTAAAAAAACCCTAAAAACCATAAAAATCCTAAAAATCCCTAAAATCAATAAAAACATAAAAATAGTAAAAACCTTGGAAAACCCTACGAAATCTGTAAAAACCAAAAAATATATAAAACAATTTAAAATCCTAAAAAACATAAAAACCCTAAAAACCCTAAATCCCTTCGAAACCGTAAAAAACCGTAAAAACCCTCAAACAGACTAAAAAAAATCTAAAACCCATTTAAACCCAAAAAAATATGAAAACATTAAAAAACATTAAAAGAATTTAAAACACAAAAAAACTCAAAAAACATAGAAAATCCCATAAAACTGCTCAAAATCCCAAAAAACCATAGAAACCCATAAATATACTAAAAATCCCATAAAATCCCTAAAATCGTAGAAAACCCTTAAATTTTAGAATACCGTAAGAAAACCATAAAAAATAAAAACACTTTAATCCCCTAAAAACCCCCAAAAACACTAAATACAAAAAACCCTAAACTCTATAAAAAATAATAAAACCCTCAAAATACATAAAATCTTAAATACTATAAAAATTATAAAAAATAATAAAAAATTGATAAAAATATGAAGAAACCTAAAACCCTTATGAAATCATTAAAACTTAAAACCACTTAAACCCCCTAAATAACATAAAAATGCTAAAAACCCTAAAAACCTAAAAGACCATAACCCCCCAAAATGTATAAAAGCTCTAAAAATATTAAAGAACCCCAAAACCATAAAAATCACTAAAATCACTCTGAAAACTCTAAAAAATCATTTAACCCCTAAAAATGAAAAATCTATAAAAACATTAAAACACTAAAAACTCAAAAAACCTAAAACCCAAAAAATTGTAAAACCCGAAGAAACCCTAAAACCCCTCAAAACCCATAAAATCATTAAAAATCATAAAAATTAAAAAAAGTATGAAAAATAACTAAAAACATAAAAAACCCCTGAAAAAGCACTATGAAAACCTTAAAAAATAAAATAGAAAAAAAATAATTAAGTCATAAAAAGGCTAAAACCCCTAAAACCCTAAAAACACTCACAATCCCTAAAAACCATAAAACCCCATATAAGAACCTATAAATACCTAAAAAGTCCTAAAAACAAAAACCTATACAAACCCAGAAAAATCATATGAAATCCCTAAAAACATAACAAAAATTAAACCCCCTAAAAATCCTAAAAAATGATAGAAAGACTAAAACCCACAAAAAATACCCTTAAAACAATTAAAACCTCTAAAAACTGTAAAAAACCCCAAAAACCATAAAAAACATAAAAACACTTAGAATCTCTAAAAATGATAAAAAAAATATAAAAAGCATAAAAACTTTAAAAACAATAAAAACATTAAAACCCTAAAAAATCAAAAAAATAATAAAAAATATAAAAATTTAAAAAAAATCCCTGAAAAAACATAAATCATAAAAAACCCTAAACACCTTGAAAAACACTAATAAAACCTTAAAACCCAAAAAAAATGTAAAACCCCTAAAAATTAGAAAAAACCTAAAAACAACTAAAAATAATAACAACTAAAAAATAAAAAACCCCTAAAAATTAGAAAAAACCTAAAAATCCCTACAAACTCTAAAAATCATGAAAATATAAAAAATGCATAAAATCCCTAAAAATGTAAAAAACCAAAACACACTAAACAAACCTAAGAAAAACATAAAAACCTAAAAACTCTTAAAATTTGTAAAATCCTAAAAACAATAAGAACGTAAAAAATACCTACAAACCTAGAAACCCCTAACACACCTAAAAAGCCTAAAAACCGTAAGAAAAACATAAAACATAAAAACACTTAACACCCCAGAAAACTCAAAAAAAAAATTAAAAACCATAAAAATAATAAAACCATAGAAACCATAAAACCCCTAAAAACCTAAAAAAATCTAAAAATTCATAAAATCCCTAATTTGTTTTAAAAAATATTAAGTACTTGAATATTTCTAGGAAATCCATGAAAATCTAAAAACACATAAATCCCCTAAAAACCTAAAAATGCTAAAAACACTAAAAACAAAAAACCAAAAAACCCCCAAAACCCAAAAAATCCTTAAAAATAAAAAAACCCATAAAACAATAAAAAACCTAAAAAATCATGAAATTAAGGGAACTAATTTTTTTTGAAAACCCTACGAATAATTAAAAACCTAAAAACACCTAAAAACCATAAAAACATAAAAAAAGATAAACCCCTAAACCCATGGCAACACCTTAAAATTGTTAAAAACCATCATAACAAATTTAATTCCTAAAAATCACCATTAAAATTCCATTAAACTACTAAAACATTAAAAACTCAAATTTCATTGAAAACTCTGAAAAATCCAATAAAACACTTAAATCCAAAAAATCCATAAAACCCATAAAAACCCTAAAAACATTAAAAATCATTAAAACCCCAAAAACCATTAAAATTTTAAAAATATAAAAAATACCTTAAAAACGCAATAAACCACAAACCCCTAAAAACAACAACGAAAAAGTAAAAAACCTAAATAAATTATAAACGCCTAAGAACCTAAAAATTATAAAAAACCTAAAAATTGAAAACAATCCAAAAATCCATAAAACTCTGAAAATCCATAAAAACCCAAAAACACATAAAAATAAAAAATAATCCCAAAAATCCCTAAAACCGTAAAATACCCCCAAAAATCCTAAAAACCATTACAAAACCATAAAAACCTAAAAATAATTAATGAAACAAAGAAAACCTAAAAATAATAAAAACCTAAAAAACAAAATCCTTAAAACTGCTGAAAATACCTAAAACCATAAAAACCAAAATAATCATAGTAAATCCCTAAACAAATAAAAACCCATAATCCCCCAAAAAACCACTATAAACCTTAAAATCTGAAAAACACCTAAAACCCTAAAAAACCTAAAAAATGATTAAACCCCTAAAGAGACCCCAAACCCATAAAACAGATAAAAACATCAAAAACCATAGAAACCTTAAAAACCAGAAATACCCAAATAAACTATAAAACAACTAAAAACACTAGAAACACATTAATCCCTTAAAATTTTAAGAACTCTAAATACCCATAAAAAGAAAAAATACCCTTTAAAAAACTAAAAACTGAAAAACCTCTCAAAATACCTAAAAATCATAAGAATACCAAAAAAACACTACAAACCCTAAAAACCGTCAATTTTGTAAAAACTATAAAACCCTAAAAATGTAATAATCGTAAAAGGCCCTAAAATACCTTAAAACATAAAAACACATAAAACCCTAAAGAATCCTATGAAAACTATAAAAACATAAAAACATATGAAACCCCTAAATAAACTCAAAATGATAAAACTCTAAAACCCTAAATGACCCTAAAACCCCTAAAACTCCTAAAAACCCCTAAAACCCATAAAAATCCCTAAAAACTAATAAAAACCCAAAAAACCTAAAAAACTAAAAAACACATTTAAACCCCAAAAAATCTAAAAAAACCTAAAAAACATAATAACCCTAATAAACTATAAGAAACCGTAAAACCAAAAAAATCTATAAAACCCTAAAACCCAAAAGAATGAAAAAAACCCATCAAAATCTATAAAAAGCATATGACCCATTAAAATTTAAATATCACTTAAAATACCTAAAAATTTAAAATCCCATAAAACCCTCAAAACCCCTAAGAAAACATTGAAAACATAAAAACCCCAAAACATTAAAAATTTAAAAATATAAATAAATACCTTAAAAATGCAATAAACCACAAACCCCTAAAAACAACAATGAAAAAGATAAAAACCTAAAAAATTATAAACGCCTAAGAACCAAAAAATTATAAAAAACCTAAAAATTGAAAAAATTCCTAAAAACCATAAAACTCTGAAAATCCATAAAAACCCAAAAACCCATAAAAATAAAAAATAATCTCAAAAATCCCTAAAATCGTAAAATACCCCCAAAAATCCGAAAAACCATTACAAAACCATAACAACTTAAAAATAATTAAAGAAACAAAGAAATCCTAAAAATAATAAAACCCTAAGAAAACTAAATCCCTAAAACCACTAAAAATACCCAAAACCATAAAAACCAAAATAATCATAATAAATCCCTAAAAACATAAAAACCCATAATCCCCCAAAAAACCACTATAAACCTTAAAATCCGAAAAACACCTAAAACCCTAAAAAACCTAAAAAATGATTAAACCCTTAAAGAGACCCTAAACCCATAAAACATCTAAAAACATCAAAAACCATAGAAACCTTAAAAACCAGAAATACCCAAATAAACTATAAAACAACTAAAAGCACTAGAAACACATTAATCCCTTAAAATGTTAAAAACTCTAAATACCCATAAAAACCAAAAATACCCTTAAAAAACTAAAAACTTAGAAACCTCTCAAAATCCCTAAAAATCATAAGAATACCCAAAAAACACTACAAACCCAAAAAACCCTCAATTTTGTAAAAACTATAAAACCCTAAAAACGTAATAATCGTAAAAAGGACCTAAAATACCTTAAAACATAAAAACACCTAAAACCCTAAATAATCCTATCAAAACCATAAAAACATAAAAACACATAAAACCCCTAAAGATACTGAAAATGAAAAAACCCTAAAACCCTAAATGACTCTAAAACCCCTAAAACCCCTAAAAACCCCTAAAACACATAAAAATCCCTAAAAACAAATAAAAACCGAAAAAACCTAAAAAACTCAAAAACCCATTTAAACCCCCAAAAATCTAAAAAAACCTACAAAACATAATAACCCTAACAAACTATAAGAAACCGTAAAACCAAAAAAAACCTATAAAACCATAAAACCCAAAAGAATGCAAAAAAACCATCAAAATCTCTAAAAACCATAAAACCCATTAAAATTTAAATATCACTTAAAATACCTAAAAATTTAAAATTCCATAAAACCCTCAAAACCCCTAAGAAAACATTGAAAACATAAAAATACTTTAAACCACTAAAAAAACAAAAAGTGATAAAACCCAAAATATTACTAAAAACCCTAAAAACCCTAAAAATCCCTAAAAACCCTAAAAAATCCAAAAAATACCCTGAATTCCATAAAAATTTGAAAATCATTAAAAATCATAATAACCCATAATAAACCAAAAAACCCTAAAACAATTAAAAAAAATTTAAAAAAAACCTTACATCCCCTAAAAAACTAGAAAAACCTTAAAAACAAATAAACAATAAAATTCTAATACCCTTAAAACTCCTCAGAATCCTTAACAACCCTTATAACGATAAAAATGTAAAAATACCTAAAAATCATAAATTACAATAGTAACCCTAAATTCCAGAGAATCCCTAATAAACCCCTAAGTAAAACTAAAATTTAAACCCCCCAAAACCATAAAAACACTAAAACCCCTAAAATGAAAAACAATCCTAAAACCCTCAAAATCCATAAAAACCTTATAAATAATAAAAATCCTAAAAATTATATATAGATCCCTTAAAACGTAAGAACCCCTAAAAATATAGGAAACCCATAAGAAATCCATAAAAACATAGAAACTCTTAATACCCATAAAACATTAAAAATATATAAGAGAATAAAAATATATAAAAACAATAAAAACTTTAAAAATAATAAAAACCCAAAAACTCTGAAAACCATTAAACCCCTAATACCCTTTAAACCCATAAAAACCCATTAAAACGTACTACCCACTAAAATCTATAAATAACCTTTAATCCCCTAAAAATAATAAAATCTTTAAAAACCCTTAAACCCCATAAAAACTAAAAATATTCCTAAAACCCCTAAATCCCCTCAAAATCCCTGAAAACCCTATAAACACTTAGAAATCCTAAAATATCCCCAAAATCCCATGAAACGTAAAAACCCATAAAACCATTAAAATCAAGAGAAATCATTAAAAACCTAAATATAGTTAAAAAATCTAAAACCTAAAAAATGAAAAAAAACATAAAAAAAACTAACACCCTTGAAACCATAAAACACATAATAACATTAAAAAACCTAAAATCCATAAAACACTAAAACCCCAAAACCCCAAAACCCTAAATCCCTTAAAATTCCTTAAAAACATTAAAATATCTAAAAAATACTAAAAACATAAGAAGAACTAAAAATTTATAAAAATTTAAATACCCTAAAAATACTAAAAACAATAATAAAACCTATAAATCCTAAAAAATTAAATCTCTAAAAAAATAAAAACACTAGAACTCCTAAAAATCCTTAAGAAGACCCTAACAACTGTAAACCCCTAAAAACCATAAAACCCATAGAATCCTTAAAAACCCATTAAAAAAATAAAAAACCCTAAATACTCAAAAACCCTTTAGAAAACTTAATATTTTAAAAAACTATAAAATTCTTATAATACATTAAAAACTGTAAAAATCTATAAAAACCCAAAAACAGAAAACCCCATAGAAATCTAAAAACCCTAAAATCCCTAAATCCCTAATAAACAATAGAAATAATAGAAAATCACTCAGATCTCTAAAAAACCTGGGAAACTCCAAAGAAAACATGAGAAAATAAAAAAACTTAAAACCACTAATAAATCCAAAATGTTGTAAAACCCCAAAAAACCTATTAAAAACCAATAAAACCCTAAAACCCCACTAAAAACTCTAAAAAAATTTAAACCCCTAAAAAGTTAAAAACTCTAAGAGACATTAAAAAAAACCCAAAAAAATGAAATATAAAAAAGCAACATAATCCCCTAAAAATAATAAAACCTCTCAAAATCCCTAAAAACCCAAAAAACCATAAAATACAACAAAATTCAAAAAAACCCCTAAAATAATAAAAAAACCCTAAAACCCATAAAAATCCAATGAAAACCTTAAAACCCTAAAAACATTTAAAACTTCTAAAAACCCTAAAAAATCTAAAAATTCAAAAAACAATAATAAAGTCTTTAAAACCCATAAAAACCCTCAAAATTTCAAAAAGCCTACAAAACTATAAAAAATCCTAAAAAACACTAAAATTAAATAAAATCGTGAAAACCCCTATAAAACCTAAAATCCTCTAAGAAAGAAATAAACCTCCAAAACACCTAAAAACCCCAAAATTACCCAAAAAGTCCTAAAAACCCTAAAACCCCAAAAAGGCAATAGAAACTCCAATAAACCGTAAAATCTATAAAAACCATAAATAACACTAAAACCCAGAAAAACCCTAAATTCATACTAAATACTATAAAAACCCCTTAAAACCATAAAAATGAAAAAGAACTCTAAAAATATACCTAAAAAATCATAGAAAAAACTATAAAACCAAAAGAAAACATAAAACTCCTTAAACCCAAACAACACTCAAAACCCTCAGAATATCTAAAAAACATAAAATCCAAATAATAGTCCCAAAGATCCCAAATAATATCAAAACCCTTAAAAAATCTATGAAAAGATTAAAAACTGAAATATAATTAAAACCCCTAAAAACCTAAAAAAAGATAAAAACCCTAAAACCATTACAATCCTTATAAACCCCAAAAATCATAAAATTCATAAAAAACCTAAAAATTACTAAAATAGAAAAACCACTAAAATCCCTAAAACCCCACAGAAAACCTAAAAACCAAAAAATAATTATAGTCCCTAAAATTTCTAAAAATGATAAAAAAACCTTAAACCCATTAAAAAGACCGCAAGAACACTAAAAACCAACCCTAAAAACACCCAAAACCATAAACACCCTAAAAACCCATAAAAACCCAAAAAACACTAAAAACTATAAAATCCCTATAAATATTAAAAACACTAAAAACCTTAAAAACCCTAAAAAATAAAAAAAACCCATAAAAACCTACAAATCCTAAATATATATAATAAATGTAAAATTATAAAAAAACCATAAACCATTGAAAAACTACAAGAAAACCATATAACCTAAAAACTCATAAAACCACTAAAACCCCTGAAAATGATAAAAACCCAAAAAACCTTTCAATCCCATCAAAATCCATAAAAACATAAAAACCCATAAAAATTATAAAAATCCATAAAGTTGTAAAAATACATAAAAACAATGAAAATACATTAATAACTGAAAAAACCTAAACCCCTAAAAACCTAAAAATGTGAAAACCCCTAAAAGACCCTAAAACTCATAAAACCCCCTAAGAACCATAAAACCCTAAAAACATTAAAATATTTAAACCCATAAAAACCCTAAAACACTAAAAACTCGAAAAACTATTTAAACCACTAAAAACATTTTACAAAGTATAAGAAAACGTAAAAACCAAAAAAACTAAAAATATGTGAGAAACAATAAAAATCATAAAAACCCCTACAAACACATTAAAACTGTCAAAATCCTTAAAATTATATAATCAATACAAATCCTAGAAAATCCCAAAAAATCCCTACAACTTAAAAACACCTAAAACCCATAAAATTGCTAATAAAACCCATCAAAAACTAATAAAAAATAAAACTGCTAAAAACATAAAATTGCTAAAAATCCTGAAACCCCTACAAACCCCTAAAACCCTAAAAACCACCAAATCTTAAAAAACCCCTAAAAACCATAGTAATCCAAAAAACACCCTAAAATCCCTAAAAACATAAAAAATCCTAAAACCTGTGAAAACCTAATAAAACTATAAAAACCTAAAATAACATAAAACCCCACAAAAATTATAAAATGAAAAAACCCCTAAAAAATCAATAAAAACCCTAAAAACCCTAAAACACTTTAAAACCAGAAAACACCAAAAAACATAAGAAAACCAAAAATCCTTAAAATATTCTAAAAACTCTAAAAAATATTTTAATCCCTAAAGTCTTGAAAAACAATTCAAGACCTTTAAAACACTAAAAACAAAAAAAACCTAAAAACACCTAAAAAACCTCATAGTCCCTAAAAACATTAAAAAAATAAAAATTCTAAATATGACCTAGAAATGCCTAAAAAGTTAAAGAATTCTAAAAACATTGAAAACCCCTAAGAAAACCTTAAAAACCTAAAACACATAAAAAACCTAAAAGTATAAAAAATGATAAAACCCCTAAAAATTAATAAACACCCTTAAAATTCTAAAACCCCTTAAAATCCCTAAAACCAAAAAATACATAAAATTTATTAAATTTATTTAAAAAAAATTATAAGAACATTGGAGATCATAATAAGACATTAAAATCTAAAAACACTTACAAACTCTAAAACAATAAAATTCTAAAACCCCTAAAATCTAAAAAATTATCTTAAAAATCGAAAATCCCATTAAACCATAACAATCTAAAAAGACAATAAAAACTCTATAAAACCATGAAACCGCTAAAAACTACTATTTTTTAAATCCTTTAAATACATAAAATTGTTAAAAAAATCCTAAACACATAAAAAACTAATGAAATCCCAAAAACCCCAACACAAATTTTTAAACCCTAAAAACCCAAAAAACCCAAAAAACATCAAAATTCCTAAAAACCTTAAAATAAAAATGTCCTATGAAATCCTTAAAAATCCGTACAAATTTTAAAAAATAAAAACTATAAAAACCCTTATTAAAACCATAAAAACCTAAAAAAATAAATCCCCTAAAAACATTAAAATAATAAAAACCACAAAACATGTATAACCCTAAAACACTCTAAATCCTTAAGAAACCTAAAAACCCATAAAAAATCCTAGAAAACACTTTAAATGTTAAAAAACTCTTAAAAACCCTGAAAAACCCCAAAGAAACCTATAAAAATAAAAAAAACAAAAAATAAAAAAAACCCTAAATGGGTCCTAAAATCCCTAAAATCATAAAAACCCTAAAACCCAAAAATTCCATAAGAACCCCTTATAACCATAAAATTAATAATAAATCCCCTAAAATCATAAAAATTCTTCATCCATATCAAAATTGTAAAACAAAAAAACAATTAAAACCTAACAATGTTTAAAAACTGTATAAAAAACCCAAAAATACCCAAAAAACCATAAAACCTCCAAAAAACATAAAAAACCGAAAACAAATAAAAAACAATAAAAATTCTAAAAACCCTTTAAAACCTTAAAAATTTTAAATGACTCTAAAAACCCATAAAACCCTAAAATCTCTCAACATCCCTAAAATCCCCAAAAACTCTAAAAATCATAAATAATCTAAAAAAACCATTAAAAAAAATAAAAACCCTAAAACCATAAAAAACCTAAGAAAACATTAAAAATATAAAAATAACCTAAAAATTTTAAAAACCTATAAATGCTCAAAACACTAAAAAAACCCTAAAAACTCCAAAAAAATCTCCAGACTATAAATCACCTAAAAGAATAAAAGCCTGTAAACCCCATTAATAACCTAAAAACCACTAATATCTCTAATTACCTTTAAAACCATAAAATAATTAGAAAACTCTAAAAACACATAGAACTAAAAAAACTATAAAACCCCTAAAAACTCAAGATAAACACTAAAACTCTAAAAATACCTAAAAAAATAAAAAATACATAAAAGTCATAAAGAATCTCTAAAAATCACTAAAAACATACAAAACCATGAAAACCCCCAAGAAAACCTCAAAACCCTAAATGAGTATAAAACCCCTAAAAGACTGAAAAAATATATAAATTCTATTAAACACTAAAAACCCTAAAACTCCTCAAAATACCTAAAAACATAAAAAAATATAAATTTCTAAAAATTCATAAAAATCCCTAAAAATGTAACAAACATTAAAACCCTAAAAACCCATATGAAAACCATAATAAACTAAAAGCACGTAAAACCCTTAAAAACCTAAAAATATAAAAAACTCTGAAAACCCATAAAAGATAATAAAACAATCAAATCACATAGCAACAAAAAAAAATCCAAAAAACCTTAAAACCCCAAAATAATCAAATAAAAACAAAAAAAACTAAAAATATAAAACCCATTCAAACACTGAAAACATTGAAATAAAAAAAAACCTTAAAAAACTAAAAAAAATTAAAAAACCCCTAAAATCCAAAAATCCATAAAACCCTAAAAACAATATAAACTAGACAAATCCCTAAGAATCCATAAAATCATAAAAGACCATGAAATAATTAAAACCCCAAAAAAATTAAAATAAAAAAAAGACCCTTAAATCCCCTAAAATCCTACAAATGATGAAAATCCCTAAAACTCCTCAAAATACCTAAACCATTAAAAACTATAAAAAAGTTCCCAAAAAATTCCTACTGGCATAAAAAACACTAAAAACATAAAAAAACTAAGAAGTCATGACAACCCAAAAAAACATGAAACCCCAAAAATCCTAAAAACGCTAAAAGCCCAAAAAACCCAAAATATACATTAAAATCCTTAAAAGGACCTAAAACACCTAAAATTTCCTACAGACTAAAAATCCCAAAAAAATACTCTAAAAATATTAAAATCCAATAATAACCTTAATCTACTAAAAACTCAAAAAATTGTTTAAACCCCTAAAAAGTAAAAACACTTAAACACATTAAAACCCCCCCAAAACTCATTAAAAACCCTAAAAATCCATTAAAATCTGTAAAAAAAATTAAAACCGGCCCAAAAATTTAAAATCCCTACAAACCCTAAAAATAATAATAATCCTTAGATGCCCAATAATCCGTAAAAACATAAAAACCCTAAAAATAACACCTTGAAAACCTAAAAACACTTAAAACATCTAAAAACATTAAAAATGCTGAAAAACATAAACATCCTAGAAACCCTAAAAACCCAAAACCCCTAAAAATAAATAAAAACCTAAAAATAATTACCAATATAAAAAAGAAAAAATCCCTAAAAGCCCTAAGAAACCCATAAAACAGAAAAACACTTAAAACCCATAAAATCCAAAAAATTATGAAAACCTTCAAATGACCCAAAAAACCATGAAAGGCTTCAAACCCCTAAAAATCATAAAAACCTTGAAACTAAGAAAAA
This sequence comes from Viscum album, assembly GCA_963277665.1. Taxonomy (NCBI): domain Eukaryota; kingdom Viridiplantae; phylum Streptophyta; class Magnoliopsida; order Santalales; family Viscaceae; genus Viscum; species Viscum album. The sequence goes on from OY728127.1 coordinate 1,962,634,816, forward strand.
ATGAAAAACCCTTTCAACCTACTAATACATTAAAAAATCTAATAAATATTAAAACCCATAAAAAACTTAAAAATTCTAAGACCCAAAAAACCATAAAAATCCCAAATCACTAAAATTCCCTATTAACCCAAAATACTATTAAAAATACTAATAATGAAATAAAATCCATAAAAATATTAAACCCCCTAAAACACATGAAAAACCAAAGAAAAAAATATTAATAAAAACTTAAAATCCCTAAAACCCTAAGTCGCCTTCCCCACTGAGAGCTCGACTGCTTCTTCCCCCTCGCGCCTCCTCCTTCCTCCTCTGGCCGCTTCGGGTGCCTCGGCGTTGGCTGGTTCATCCATCGTTTGGCGTTGGTTCTTCTTGCTCGTCATAGTTTCGGTTTCACGGCGTCTGTCCAGGCTTCCTCTCTTAGCAGCAGATATGGGGATATAGATCTGGTACCATGAGGATGGATCATGCGATGCTTTGGATCTGGCGTTTTCCTCGGCTCGACGAAGGATCTGGTTTTATTCTTGGTTTGTTGTTGGTTCTGGTGGGCTCTTGGCGTGGTCGGCTTCGGTCCGTTGGGCCGGTGTCAGCGCCGCTGTCTTGGTTCGGGCGTTGGCCTCGCCTGCGACAGATCTGGTGCCATTCTTGGTCACATATTCTTTCGGCATGGGTTTGGTTTCAATTACTTGGGTTAGCGTCGGCGCATCTTAGCGTGCTACTAGTTTTGGCCATCTTGCTCGTGATTGCTCCTGTCAGACTCTGAAGGTTCTCGGTGGCTTCGTCGTTGACCTCGGATTAGTGTCAACTCTGGTGTACTTTTGTTTCTACGACGGCTGGAAGTATACCCTGCATGGTTTTGTTGGATCTCAGGATGGTTTTTGTGCCTCCTTGGACTGGCTTGGCGAGGGCTATGGAGCGGCTAAGAGGGGGGAGGTAATGGTTCTGGTTTTTTTGACATGTACGTGTTTCTGGTGCTTGAAATAGGGCATAGTGTTGGGTGTGGGATGGCACTGGGTGAGGGTGATAATGGATGCTAGTTTTTGGATGAGTGATTGGTCCTTTGTATTACGTGTTGCTTGTTGCTGCTGCTGGTTTGATGGTGATGTGTGTTGTTGGATGTGGTGATGGTGCTGTGGTTTGAAGCTGCTAGTGATGAATGGCTGTGGTGTCTAGTATTGGTGTTTTTGGATGCTGGTGTGGGCTAGTTTGGACATGCTGAAGCTATTGGTTGTTTGGTGATTCTATGTTTGGTCTTTTGTGTCTTTTCTTTCTTGTTTTTTCTTTGCTTCTCTTTTTTTGTGCTCTTTAAGGTGTTTTGGGTGCGGCATGTTTGACCCCTCCCCTCCCTTGTCTGTTCTATCTTTTTTCATGACAATAAAGTTTTTTTTGGGGGGGGGGTCGGGAATAGCCCGACCTCACACCTCTTCTGCCCTAAAACCCAAAAAACGTTAAAACCACTAAAAATGTTAAAATACATAAAAAACCCAAAAACCCTAAAATCCCTTAAAAGCTACTAAAAATCCTAAAAACCCATTGAACCTTTAAAAACCACTAAATACTTTAAAAAAATTAAACTGCTAAAAAAGTTAAAAAAACATTAAAATCCTTATAATCAACAAAAAAACATTAAAACTCCTAAAACCCCAAAAAACACCATAACAAACCTAAAACCCCAAAAGCCCCCAAAATCTATAAAAAACAAACGAATCATTAAAAACCACAAAAGTATGTAAAAACAAAATAACACCTTAAAACCATGAAGAACCCTAATAAAACTTTAGAATCCTAAAATCTTTTAAAACCCCTAAAAACCCAAAAAAAATGATTAAAAAAAACCTAAAACCATAAAAACCCCTAAAAACTATTAAAACACTTAAAAACCAATAAAATCCCAAAAAACTATTAAAACACTAAAAAACCTTTCAACCACTAAAAATGTTAAAAACTCTAAATACACTGGAAACCCTAAAACAAAAATAAACAAAAAACCCAAAAAACTATTAAAAACCTACAAACACTACGAATCCCAAAAAATCCTCCAAAATACCTAAAATTTTTAAAAACCCATACAATCCAAAAAGCCTAAAATTCATTAAAAACGTAAAAACCCCTAATAAAATCATAAAGACTAAAAACACAAAAAAACTCCTAAAACCCTAAAAATTTTAAAAACTAAACCCCCCCCCCCCCCAAACATGAAAACCCTATAAACAGTAAAATTGAAAAACCCTTAAAAACCCTAAAAATCCATAAAACACCTTAAAACTGATTAAAAAATATAAAAACTCTTAAAACAATTTAAAAAATTAAAACCCCCCAAAAATTTTTTAAAACCCTAAAAAAATAAAAAAAAACTATAATAAAAAAACCATAAAACCCCTAAAAACATAAAACCCTTAAAAATCATGGCACACCCTAAAAAACATTAAAAACCTAAAAACCCTTAAATATCCCTAAAACCCCTAAAAACCAAAAGAAAAACCCCTAAAAACACTAAAGAGAAGAGATGACGACTCTGGTGATTCTGGCGATCCGGCTCCCTCGCGATGGCGGCCTCCTTAAAGGTTGAAGATGATGGAAAATGAAGCACCTACCCCCCTCTCTATGGGGGAGGGTTCTCTCTCAGAGGAAATCTCATCGCTCTCCTCTATTGACTTGTTACCCTCTTCCCCGAAAACGGTGCTCTGCCTGAAGGTTCCAGAGTTTTTCGAAGGTTGTCCGTAGCTTCCCCTCTCGATTCGGGAGTTCACTGAGGGTTCAGACATGCACTGCCTGACTCTGGTTGCAAGCTTCCCAATGCGGAGACCCCCAGTTATCACTTTCGACAGGTTTTTTTCAGCTTTCTGGAACCTTAGGGCTCGGGAAACTGTAGTCCTATTTGAAATATCCCACCTCATGATTTGCTTGGCCATGGAAGAAGACCTGGTCTTTGCCTGGTCAGCGGCTCCCTGGTCATGCAATGGCGCTCGCTTCTCCCTCTTTCGGTGGAGCATTGATTTTCATATGAAGCGGAGTTCCCCGATTGATGCTACCTGGGTGAGATTTTCTGAGCTTCCCATTCCCTTTCAAAAATATCTCTATTATTTTGATGCTCAAGAATTTGGTGGGGAGGTTCCTTTGCGTGGATAGCAGGACTAGGACTCTTTGTCATCCGATTGCACCAAGGGCTTTTGTTGAAATCGATGCTTTGAAGTCTCCTGTGGACGCTGTCTGGATTGCTGTGGGGGAAGAGCTCAGGTAGAGACACCCTGTCATCTTTGAGCAATGGCCAGTTTTATGCTCTTCTTGTTGGAGTTTTAGACACAGCAACTTTGGAGGCTACTCTGGCTCTGTCAGGGGTGATGGTTCATTGGCTCTCATGTCCTCTGGTGACATTATATTCCCTCTAGTGGAGGTGAAGGGGACAACGGGGGTGGCTTCCTCCAAACCTTTGAATGCTGATGTCCCCTTCTTGCCTGCTTTGCTGGCGGGAGGTGATTTAGAGGTGGCCCTGATGGATTCGGGTGGTTTCATGGTGAGTTTGGTTGGAGGTGCTGGTGGTTTCAAAAATGATGATGAGGAGGATGTGCTGCTGGCTGAGAGGGATAATTGGGTTTCTGCTGAAGATGCTCACGGGTGTGGGGACTCCCCTAGAAGGAAGACAGATAAAGGGAAGGCTACTGTGATTGGCATCTGGAAAGAAAATGTGGAGGATCCCTGTGCTCTGGATCTAGAAAGAGATGATATAGGTGGCTTGAAGGTTAATTATATCACTGATGGATCCTCTCCAGCAATTGAGGGTGCTGTGATTTCTCCAAACAGCTCTCAGTTTGTATCCTTAGCTAAGCCTGCTGTGGTGGATGTGCTGGTGGCAGATGTCATGAAGGAGGCAATGGTTGCTCAGGGCCCGAAGACTGGGGATGAGTGGAGCTTGTCTTAAGCTGAGGGAAGGTCTATGGTAGATGACATGAATTGGCATGATGCCCCTATGGTTCTATCCGGATGTCCAGGTGTGGGGGGACCTAGCATGAGGCCTGGATCACCTCCTCCCTCTGACAGTACAAGTGGTGCTGAGGAACCTCCCAGTGACCAGTTCTTTAGCCCGCTGCCGGGAAATACTGATGACACTGGTGGTCCATCCATGGATATGCAGAGGGTATGGTCCTTCGTGGTGGCCCCTCTGCTGAATATTTTTTTTGTGCAGTTGCATGAGATGGTGTGGGTCGAACGGGAAAGGTTCCCGCTTGAGGATGAAGCTGAAAGTCTTGGGGAGAGGTTTGCTGAGGCTGATTATCGGATTAACGCTGCTATGGCCAGGACAAAGGATAAAAAAACAAGAAGTGCTGCAACTCCTAGACCTGAATGTAAGAAAGGGAAGGCACCATCGGCTGTTAGTGATGGTGTCACTTGTACGAAGGTGGGTGCTACAGCTGGATCCACTTCTGCCCCCCCCGGAGATGAAGACGGAGAAGAGATTACTCTACCCTTCCACATCCCATGGAAACTAAGTTCTCTTCACAAGCTGTCAGACTTAATCTAAAGGTGAATAAGCGAGAGTGGCTTTCAATTTCTGCAGATCAAGAGAAGTCTAGGATGAATCTTCTATCCAGGATTGACATGCAAGAGGATTTTGAGTCTGGATGGGACTCAACAGACATGGGTGCTGAATCTGACTTCAGCTTTGCTGATGTGGGCGATGGCTTTGGTGTGGGCATGGGGGTTTGAGGTGTGGAGCAGGAGGATTTTGGTGGCGATGTTGGCTGATCCTCCCCTTGTGTGATTTCCCTTTTGGACTTTTGACCTTTTTTATTTTGTTTTTGCTTTTCTTCCTTTCTTTTTGTGGAGTTCAGGCTGAGGTCGTAAAGGGTTTTGGGTGTGGATCGGTGGATCCCTCCCCACCCTTATCTGCAGTGTATGTGTCTCTTCTTTTAATAATTTGGGGGGGGGGGGGGGTGCCAGGAATAGCCTGGACCCGAGCCTTCCTTTCCCCTAAAAACCAAAAAATTTCTAAAATCCAAAAAACCATAAAAACCCTTAAAACCCCGAAAATCAATAATAATGCTAAAACAATTAAAAGCCTAAAAAAATCCTTAAAAATCCCTAAAAAATAAAATCCTCTAAAAAATAATAAACACCCCATAAATACATTTAAAACCTAAAATAACTTTAAAACCCTAAAAACCAAAAAATTGATAACAATCATAAAAACCAAAAAACACTAAAAACCATAACCCCCCCCCCCTCAACAGCAAAAAAACATAAAACTAATAAAAACCCTAAAACCAACCTACAAATCTAAAATTCCTTTAAACCCATAAAAAGGTTAAAAAAACATTAAAGTTAATAAAATCCATAATACATTGAAAAAAATCACTAAAATCCCAAAAAACTATTTAATACCAATAACTGATAGAAATCCTAAAAAGACCCTAAAAATCCAAAAAATATCTAAAAACCCTAAAAACCTTTAAGACATCCATTAAAATCTAAAAAAACATAAAACACCTAAAAAACAAAAACCACTTAAAATCCCAAAAACACTAAAAATACCAAAAACCATAAATACTACTAAAAAAGATAAAAAGTATCAAAAAATCATAATTCACTAAGGCCCACTAAAAACTCTAAAATCCACTTAAACTGCTAAAAATATTACAAAAATCTAAAAACCATAAAACCCCTATAAACGAAAAAAACTCTAAAACATTAAAGAATTCATAAAAACCCTAAAACCTAGAAAAACCCTAAAATACATCAAAATCACTAAAAACCATAAAAACTAGAAAAATCCTTAAAAATCCCTAAAAATAAAAAAACACTAAAAACTGTGAAAATCCCTAAGAATCCCATAAAAAACTAAAAAGACACAAAACACCTAAAACCTAAAAATGCTAAAAACTTAAAAACTGTAAATACCCTAAAACCCTCAAAATACCAAAAAAACTTAACGAACCCATAAATATCTAAAAAAACATAAAAACCATTAAAACACAAAAAACCCCTAAAAACCTAAAAGATAGAAATCCCTAAAAAACATACAGAACCCTAAATTCCCTAAAACCCTAAAAACATAACAGACCTAAAACCATTAAAATCCCGAAAACCCCATAAATAACTGTAAAACTAAAAAAAACTCGAAAAACACTTTAAACCCCTCAAAACTTTAAAAACTCTTAAAAATTTAAGAATCCTAACAACTCAAAAAATTGAAAACTACAAAAATAAAACATAAAACTCTAAAAATATAAAAACCCATAAAAACCTTCATAATCACAGAAAACTTTAAAAACCAAAAAAAGTCTTTTAAAATCCCTAAAATCCATAAATCCCTAAAAATCCCTAATATTGTAAAAAACCCTGAGACCCATGAAATACCTATGAAAATCATAAAAAAACACTTAAAACCACTAAAAATGTAAAAAATTCGAAAATCCTTGAAAATCTTAAAAACCATAAAACTTTTCAAATCATAAAAATCCTAAAACACTTGAAACCCTGTAAACCACTAAAATCTCTAAAAACCCTTGAAACCCCTAAAAACATTAAATAATTCTAAAAATGTCAAAAAATATAACAACTAATAGAATGTCCTAAAAACAAATAAAAATAAAACACTAAAAACCATAAAATCGCTTAAAATCCCTAATAATCCCCAAAAATATAAAAATACTAAAACCCAAAAACTCCCAAAAAAACATAAAAACACAAAAAAAAACACTTAAATACTCTAAGAAAAACATAATATCCTCAAAACACATAAAACCCCTAAGAAAATATAGAAAATCCTAAAAAGCATAAAACCCCTTAAAAGATAAAGAGCTCTCGTAATCTATAAAATCCATTAAATGGACACAAAAATCCACGAAAATGTAAAAAACCTTCAAAATAGTGAAAAATCTAAATAAAACATTAAAAACCTTAAAACACTTCCAACACCTAAAAACCCAAAGAAATGATAAAAACCCTAAAAACCACTTAGAGACCCAAAAATCCCCACAAAACATAAAACTCCTAAATACATTAAAAACCATATAAACAATAAAACCCATAATACCCCAAAACCTCTAAAAAATCCTCAACCACATAAAAAAATTAAAAGTCACTAAAAACCTTCAAACACTAAAAAACTCAAAAAACCACAAAAAACCAAAAATCCCATAAAAACAATAAACCCCAAAAAATAAATAAATCTATTAGAATCCCTAAAAATCTAAAACCCATAAAACATAAAAAAATCAAAAACCCTAAAAATTTAAAAACCAAATGATCACTAAAAATCTTGAAGAAAAACTTCTAAATCTAAAAACACTTAAAACCCAAAAAAATCATTAAAATGAAAATAGCCCTAAAAATCATAAAATCATTAAAAAATCATAATGAAAATCAAAATCCCTAAAACCCTAAATCCATAGAAATATTAAAAAAATCTCTAAAAATCAAAAAATAACAAAAACCCTTAAATACACTAAAAACCTTAATAAAATCTAAAAACCCTAGAAGCCTTAAAACCCATAAAAGCCTAAAAACATTAAAAACTTTAAAACACTAAAAAGAAAATAAAACCGCCAAAAAACCAAAAAACCCCAAAAAACCCCAAAAAACCATACCAAACCCTAAATACCCCTAAAAACCCAAAAAAAAACCCAAAAAATGACTAGAACTCTAAAACCCCTTTATACACCTAAAAATGTTCAAAACTATAAAAAATCCCAAAAACACAAAAGTTTTTAAAAAAACTCCAAAACTCAAAAAATATAAAACCTAAAAACCCTTAAAATATATGAAAACCAAAAAACACTTCAAACCACTTAAAACTAAAAAACGATAAAACCCTAAAACTCCTTAAAACCGAAAAAACACAATAATACCCCTAATATTATTAAATTACCTAAAAACTCCTAAAACCCTAAAAAACGACTAAAAACACTAAAAACCCTTTAATCCCATAAAAATTTAAAAAAACTATAAAAACACATAAGAAAATAATAAAAAACCCCCTTAAAACCCAAAAAAACCAGAAAACCCTAAATAACCCTTAAACCCCGCAAAACCCCTAAAACCATAAAAACCATAAAATTCTTGAACACCCTAAATATCCTAAAAGTCATAAATTTTTTTGAGAAAACCCTGAAACCCCCTTGAAAACTATAAATCCCAAGAAATACTTGAACCCCCTAAATAACCTAAAAATGATAGAAACCCTAAAAATCATAAAACCCCCAAAAATCCCAAAAAATGACCCTTAAATAATCATTAATATCCCTTAAGATCAATAAAAACATAAAAAACCCTAAAAATTGTGAGAACACCTAAGAATAACCTAAAAGCATAAAACCATCTAAAACTCCTATAAATACTAAAAAAGATAAACAAACCTAAAATCCATAGAACCCCTAAAACAATAAAAACCCTAACAACCCATAAAAAAAATTAAAATATACTAAAAACTCTAAATCCCATTGAAACCACCCAAAAAAATAAAAAACTCTCTAAAACCTTAAGACTCTAAGAAACAAAAAAACCCTAAAACTAAGAAAACCATAAAAACCCTAAAACCCTCAAAATGAATAGAAACCCTAAAAACCAGGAAAATCCTAAAAAGACCTAAAAATCCATAGAAGTGTAAAAAACCCGGAAAACCTTGAAGAAAACCTTAAAAATCTAAAAACACATAAATCCCCTTAGGAAGCTAAAGACCCTTAAAACACAATAAAATATCTTCAACCCCTAAAACCTATAATATTTCATAAGAACAATAAAAACCCTAAAACCTTGAAAAATTTTAAAACCTAGTAAAAACTATAAAAACCAATTAAACTCCTAAAAACGTAGATAAACTCTAAAAATCCCTTAAGCCCCTTAAAATACCAAATACCCCTAAAATTCCAAAAATAACCATAATACCCCAAACACCCCCTAAAACTTCTAAAATTATCTAAAATCAAATAAAAACATGAAAAACATAAAACACCTATGAAAAACATAAAATCCAAAAAAAACACATAAAACTGTAGATTTCGCTAAAAACACTAAAAGCCCTAAAAAGACACTAAAAACTCTAAAACACAAACAAAACATTAAAACACCATAAAACCCATTTAAAACCCTAATAATGGTTTATGGTTCATGGGTGTGGAATCCATCATACCCATCGTGCCATCTTTGGAGCAAGCACTGCTGGTCTCTACTAAGCCTGGACTTGGTCTGAGTGATGCCCCTCCGCCCATGATGCAACTTGGTAGTCCTCATGCTGATAAGAAGAGATTTGAGCAACCTGAAAGGAACTCGGCTCTGGTTCTGTTCAAGAAGTTTCCTCCCTGTGTTGATTTATCTGACCCGATTATGTTGGACTATTATAAAATCCCGCTTGAGCATCATATATATGACATCTTTCATAACCCGAACCTGCATCTGGTGATCTTTCTTGTGGATGAGAATGATAAATACATATGGATATGAGAAATGCTAGGGGACTGTTATGACCTTATGTATTCCATCTTGAACAGGATGAAGAGGGCGCAAGAGTATATGGGCCTCTTTGACTCCTCAGGTGGTAATCAGAAAAGAAGGTCACTGTCTGATCCTGAATGTAGCACGAAAGGTGACATGGTCATGCCTTCTATCACTGCTCACACGAAGGCCAAGATGATGAGTGACCCTCCAGTGAATCAGGGGGCTAGGATGGATTATTCCTCCCTGCCTAGGCCAATATCCACTAGGTCCTCTTCCAAGGCCAGCAAAGGTAACAGAGGTGCAGATGGCAGGGAAGACCTGGCTACCAAAGTGAAGCCGGATGTGAAACTCAGGAAGTATTGTGAAGCCTTTCTCAAGAAATATTTATCGTCTGAAAGGGATTCCATGGAACCGGATGCGTCCTCGGGCTATGGCGTTGATGGGGATCCATTTGGGGATGGTGATTTCATTCCGTAGTTGTCTCTCCTTTTTCTTCTTGGTATTTTTGGACTTTTGTTTTTGTGGGGGTTGTCGGGGTTTTGGGTGTTAGTCTTTTGACCTCACCCCTCCCTTGTCTTTTGTAGTTTTCTCTTTTTAATAAATCTAGGGGGGCCAGAAATAGTCTTACCTCGCACCTTCCTTGCCCTAAAAATCCAAAAAAAAAGAATAAAATTCCTAAAATTCCCTAACAATTGATAAAAATATTAAAAAACAAAAAACCCTGAAAACCCCACTATAAAAACCTAAATCCTAACAACAAATAAATCCTGTAAAAACCTAAAAACCACTAAAACCCCAAAATAACCCAAAATGGCCTAAAAACAATAATGTAGTTAAAAACCATAAAAACACTAAAATTACATAAAACCCCTAAAAATCACTAAAAACATTAAAAAACATTAAACCCCTAAATGGATTATAAACACTAAAAAACATAGAAATTTTAAAAAACTAAAAGAACCCCTAAAAATCGAAAAAAAACACTAAATACCCTAAAATCCATAAAACCACCCAAAATCCCAAAAAACACTAAAAACACATAAAAATTCTAAAGAATTCATGTACACCACAAAAAACATAAAAACCCATAAAAACCATGAAAACCCTAAGAAACCTTAATAACCTAATAACACATAATACCCCAATCGATATAAAAAATGCTAAAAACCTTAAAAACCCTAAAAATGCTAAAAACCATAAAACACCGAAAACCCTTAAAAATCATAAACCCATAAAACCATAAATAAAAATTAAAACTCTAAATACAATTTAAACCACTAAAATGTTAAAAACCTCTAAAAACCTTAAAACCAATAAAAACATTAAAAACCCTACACCCCCCCAAGAAACGTACCACTAAAAATAATAGAAAAAACACTAAAAACCTTCAAAATACATAAAATACCTAAAAACCATGAAAATAATAACATTCCACTAAAAACCCAAAAATCTAAGCAACCCAATAAACCCAGAAAAAACCATAACAAAACCCTGGAAACCAAAAACACATAAAACCCCCAAAACATAAAATATGATAAAAACTCTAAAACCCATAATAACCCCTAAAGACCTTTAAACCCCTTATAAAATCTAAATAAAAAATAGAATCTCTAAAACCCTTAAAATTCCAATTTTTTTTAAAAAATCTAAAAAACATTAAAACCCCTAAAAAACTTAAAATAACCCCTAAAACTCAAAAAACCATAAAAACACAAAATATCTAATATCCTAAACCCCCTAAAAATCCCAAAAAACCATAAATACCCATAAAAATCCATAAAAACCCCCAATAAATGTAATAACATTGAAAACCCATGAAAACCATCAAAATCATAAAAAAACATAAAACCCTAAAACACTGAAAACAAAAAAAACCCCTAAAACCATAAAAATCCTAAAACCCTAAAAAAATGAAAATTATAAAAACCCTTTAAACCCTGAATATGTTAAAAAACTCAAAAAACCCTTAAAACCCATAAAAACTCAAAAAAACCCTAAAACCAAAATAAAATCATAAAAACCCTAAATATAAAAAAAATCCACAAAATCCATTAACCCACCAGAATCCATAAAACTCTTAAAAATCTATAAAAACACTAAATAAATAAAAAACCATAAAACCCATAAAAATCTTAGGAAAATCTAAAAAACAAAAAAAAACATAATACACCTAAAAAACCAAAAAAACACTAAAACCCCTAAAAACCCTAAAAACCCAAAATAAACAATGAAACCACTCAAAATGACTAAAAACACTAAAAAAATAACAAAAATATAAAAAACCTTAAAAAACTAAAAACCCATAAGAAACCCATAAACCCTAAAAACACTTAAAACCCTTAAAATACTAAAAAAGATAAAAAAACTAAAACAATAAAAATCCATAAAACCCTTCAAACATAAAAAAATGCCAAAAACCATGAGACAAACCTGAAACAACCAATAGATAACCTAAAATAACTAAAAACACAAAAAAATCCTTTAAAAAAACTAAAAAAACATTAAAACCCTAAAAATTATAAAACAATCCTAAAAAATAAAAAAACATAAAAAACCCTAAAACCATAAAAATAAAAAATGTCCTCTAAATCCCTAAATCCCCAAAATATCCAAAAAAATCCTAAAAAATCCCTATAAACACGAAGAGCATAAATACCCTAAAAACCTTTAAAACATATAAGAATACCATACAAATCTAAAATAGATAAAAAAGACTAAAAAACTCTAAAAACTCGAAAAACGCAAAAAACCATAAAAAAATAAAACACCTAAAAACCATAAAAACATAAAAAAGATAAAAAACCATAAAATCACAAAAAACTCTATAAATATTAAAAACCGTTTAAATCCATAAAAATGATAATAAAATCTAAAAAACATAAAACCCTTAAAAATAAAAAATAAATCCTAAAACAAAAAACCCTAAAATGCCTAAAAACCCTACAAACCCTAAAAACCCTAAAAACCCTAAAAACCCTCAAATTCCAGAAAATTCCTAAAACAAAAAAAAATCCAAAAAATCCATTAAAATCCTTAAAAACATAAATCCCATGAAACCCTGAAAAACCCAAATAAAAAAATAAAAACCTAGAAACAATTAAAACCCCAAAAATCTAAATGTTTCCAAAAACCATAAAAAAACTAAAACCCTTAAAATTGTTAAAACTATAAAATAACTAAAAACGTTAACAAAACCCAAAAAACCCATAAATACACTAAAAACACAAAAAATCTAAAAACCCATTAAACCTTTAAAAATGTTAAAAACCATAAAAAACCATAAAAACTCTAAAACCCCAAAAAACCCCTAAAACCTGAAACCCATTAAAACCATTAAATCCCTAAAAATCCCTAAAAACCTAAAAACCATAAAATTAAAATTAAAATTCTAAAAAACAATAAACAATTAAAACCCCCCAAATCCCTAAAAACACCTTAAAAAACCTTAAAAACCTAAAAAACCTAAACCCAAAATTTTTTTAAAAATTATAAAAACTATAAAAACCCAAAAAACCCTAAAAAAACTAAAACCCTTCAAATCCACAAAATCCCTAAAACCGTATAAAAATTATAAAATTTACCATAAAATCCCAATAAACCTGAAAAACCATAAAACCCTGAAATAACATAAGAAAACTATAAAAACCTAAAAATAATTTGAATCCCCAAAACATAAAAATGAAAAAAACCTAAAACCCCAAAAACCTAAAAACCCCTCAAAATCACTAAAACCCTATAAACTATAAAAATCCTAAAAGACATCAAAATATATAAAAACATTAAAAACACAAAATATCATGATAATCTCTAAGATAACCATAAAAACCTGAAACATGTTAAACACCTAAACCTAAAAAATAAAAATGAATAAAAACCCTAAAAGTCCCTAGAACCCGCAAAAATCCCAAAAATCCATAAAAACACCAAAAAACGTAAAAAACCCATAAACACCACAAAAAACTCTAAAACCACTTTGAACTCCAAAAATGATAAAAAAACTCTAAAAACGTTATACCCCAAAAACCAAAAAAAATCTTAAAACCCCAGAAAAATATAAAAACCCTAAAAACACTAAAAACCACAAAAATAACAAAAATCCAAAAAACAATCAAAATCAGAAAAATTCCCTAAAATTCCCAAAAAACGTAAAATACCGTAAAAACCCAGAAATCCCCTAATAATACCATAAAAACATAATAACACTAATACCCCTAAAAACCAAAAAAACAATAATACCCCTAAAACTCCCTAAAACCCTAAAACCATAAAACCCACTAAAACTGACTAAAACAAAAAAATCACATAAAAACATTGAAACCCATTAAAATCTGTAAAACCCATTTAAACCACTAAATACATTAAAAAACTCTAAAAACCCATAACAACCCAAAAAATCGTAAAAACCACTTAAAACCCAAAAAACCACTAAAACCCCATAAAAACACTTAAACACCATAAAATAACTAGGAAACGCTAAAACGCTAAAACCCCTAAAACCCTCAAAACTATCAAAATCCCTAAAAACCATAAAACCATATAAATTTGAAAAAGATACATAAGAATCCCTATATATCTAAAAATTTCTAATAACCCCAAAAAATTCAATGAAAACATTAAAAAACTAAAAACACATAAAAACCAAAACAACTAAAACAACCCTAAAAAACAGTAAAAATACCTATCCCCTCCCCCAAACCACTAAATAACATAAAATCCCATAAAAACCATAAAAACCCTAAAACCCCATAAAAAACATATAAACCATCAGAAAAATCTAAAAACTCTATAAAACCCAAAAAACCACAAATCACTAAAAACCCATTAAAACACCAAATTTCTCAAAAACCCAAGGAAACACAAAAACTCTAAAAAACATAAAAATCCAAAACAACCCTCAAAATCCATAAAACCATAAAACCATAAAAGTCCCAAAAATTCTGTAAAATCCCTAGAAATATATAGAAATCCCTAAAAATAGGAAAAAACAAAAAAAAACACTAAAACCCCCCAAAAAAAAAAATAAGATAACCTTACCAACCAAAAAACACTTAAAACCCTTAAAAACATAAAAATCACTAAAAACCATTAAAACCCAAAACCACTAAAAACCATTCAAAATATAAAAAATCATAAAAATATAAAACCCAATAAAATCTCTAAAAATCATTTATACCATAAAATGTTAAAAAACCCTAAAAACCAAAAAAACCAAAAAAAAACCCTAAATACCATAACATCACCTAAAATACTAAAAATCCATAAAACCCTTGATCAACAAAATAATCCTAAAAACTTCTTTAAAATCCCTAAAAATCAAAAAAACAAAAAAAAACCTTAATTTTTTTAAGGAAAACTTAAAAACCTAAAAAAAACATACAACCCTTAAAAATCCTAAAAAAACACTAAACCTCTAAAACCCATAAGAACCCTAAACCCCCTACAAACTGTTGAAACCCATAATGATACATAAAAATCCTAAAAAATATAAAAAGGTCCCTAACAACATTAAAAACCACGAAAACCATAAAAATACACATCAATTCTTAAAATTAAAAAACACATAAAACCATAAACCCCCCCAAAAAATGACAAAACCCTAAAAACAGCTAAAAACCCTCAAAATTTTTAAAAACCTAGAAACCATAATAATTCAAAAAAATCCCAAAAATCAATAAAAATAAAAAAACATAAAAAACCTAAAAAAACATTATGAAAACCATAAAAACCTAAAAACACTTAAAACCCCTAAAAAACTAGAATATGCTAAAAACCCTAAAAACATAAAAACCCTAAAACACCTAAAAATACTTAAAAATATTAAAACCATAAAATCTTTAAAAGTAACTAAAAATCATTAAAAGCATAAAAATATTTAAAACCTTTTAAAACCGAGAAGAAAAACATAAAACCCCTAAAAACTAAAAAATTGTTGAAACGAAAAAAACCTAAGAAGACCCTAAAACCACTAAAAACAATATAAAACAATAAAAATACCTAAAACCTTGAAAAAAACCTAAAAGCCCATAAAAAAACCCTAAAAATATAAAAAAACATTAAAACCCCTAAAAATTTTAAAAACTCAAAAAACCCCATAACCCCCCCCCCCCAAACATAAAAACCCCTAAAAACATTAAAAACAGTAAACCTTTAAAATTAAAAACCCTAAAAACATAAAACCCCTTAAAGAAACAAAAAATACCTTAAAATGTAAAAAACAGCTAAAGACCCTGAAAACCCCTAAAACCACTAAAAACCTTAAGAGCCTAAAACCCATAAAACCACTAAAAACTCTATAAACTTTTTAAAATCATAAAATTATTAAAACTATAAAAATACTAAAAACCCTAAAACATTTATGATAAACCTAAAACCCTTTATAAGTTATTATGTATTTTAATGTTTTTTTAATTTTTGGTTCTTTAGGGGTTTTATAGTTTTTTATTTTTTAGATTTTTTATTTGTTTTATAGTTTTTAGGGTTTTATTTGGGGATTTCGGGGTTTAGGGTGTTTAAATTTTTAGTGTTTTTAGACATTTTATTTGGGTTTTTTAGTGTTTTTTCGGATTTTGAGGGTTTTAGTGGTTTTTATTTATTTTGGGGTAAAATGGTTTTTGGTGGCTATTAGGGTTTATATTTTGAGTTTTTCAGGTTTTAAAGGGTTTTTAGATATTCTTATCTTTTTAGGGGTTTAAATGGTTTTTATTATTTTCAGTAGGCTTTTAATGTTTTAAGGGTTTTTAAAGGTTTTAATGGTTTTTAGAGGTTTTTTTGTTTTAAGGGTTTAAGAATATTTAGGTATTTAGGGGTTTAAAGTTTTTTTTGGCTTTTACGGTTTTATTCGGATTTTTATAGATTTATATTTTTTTTACATTTTAAGGATTTTTAGAGATTTTAAATATTTATATGGTTTTTTGGGATTTTGTGGATTTCAATGGTTTTGGGGATTTTTAGGATTGTTGGGTTTTTTTGTTTTCAAAAAAAATTATGCTTCAGTGGTTTTAATTGTTTTAATTTTTTCTATGGTTTCCATAGTATTTAACTTGGGTTTTATGGTTATTAAAATTTTAAAGGATTTTAAGTTATTTTTTAGGATTTTATTTTTTAGGGGCTTTAGGGATTTTCATGAATTTTTTGGTATTTTAGAGATTTTATAGTATTAATGTTTTCTTGGTTTTTTTATTATTTTAGTGGTTTTATGGTTTTTTATTTTGTAATAATTTTAGAGGTATAAATGATTTTTTTTGAGATCTTAGTGTTTTTATGGGTTTTTAGGGGTTTTAAGGTTTTTTGGCATTTTATGCTATTTAGGGGTTTTTGGGGAGTTTTAGGGTGTTTTAGGGTTTTTTAGTATATTTAAAATTTTTAGGTTTTTTTTTTGTTTAAAGAGTTTTTATTTTTTAACATTTTATTAAGGATTTCAAGGTTGCTTAGGATTTTTATGGTTTTATGGTTTTTAGTTATTTTTTAGGAATATTTTGGTTTTTTGGGTATTTTAGGTTTTTTAGGATATTTTGGGTTTTGGGGTTTTATGTGTTTTCATAAATTTTCAAGGTGGTATGGGTTTCAATTTTTTTATGTTTTTAAGGATTTCTTGGTTTTTTTCAATGTTTTATGGATTTTTATGTTTTTTGGCATACTTATGGATTTTTTAGTGCTTTTAAACTTTTTATGGTTTTATTTTGGGTTTTAGGGTTTTTGACTATAATTTGGGTTTTTATGGGTTTTTAGAGTTTTTAATGTTTTACTATATTAAAGGGATTTTATTTTTTCATTTTTCAGGGTTTTAATGTTTTTAAGTGTTTTTAAGGTTTTTAATGATTTTATGGTTTTTTGTGTTTTTTAGAGTTTTAGTATTTTCTATGTTTTTAAGGGATCTATGTGTTTTTATGTTTTTATGTTTTCCTCAGGGATTTTCATGGTTTTTAGGGTTTTTAGGGTTTTTATGTTTTTAGAAACATTTATAGATATTTTACGATTTTCATGGGTTTTTTTGTTTTTTAGGATTTTGAGGGGTTTTAGGGGTTCTTAGGGTTTTATACGAGTTTTTTAATTTTTCGGGTTTTTTGTCTTTAGTATTGTTATGTTTATTTAGTTTTTGACTTTTTAGGGATTTAAAGTGTTTTTGATGATTTTGGTTCTTTTTTTATATTTTTTATGGTTTTTAGGGGTTTTAATGTTTTTAAGGGCATTTATGGTTTTTAGTGGTTTTAGGGTCAATTTAGGTTTTTAATGTATTTTTATATTTTTTATAGTTTTTTGGGGGTTGAAGTGTTTTTAGGTTTTTAATTTTTTCTTAGTGTCTTTCAGGGTTTTTAGGTTGGTTATTTTCTAAGGATTTTTAGGGAATTTTTTGGACTTGGGAGGTTTTTATGGTTTTTACAGATTTTGGGAGTGATTGGGGGTTTTGGGTTTTAAGGTATTTAGAATTTTTTGGTTTTTAGAGATTATAAGTGTTTTTATATTTTTAGGTTATCTTAGGGTTTTTAGGGTCTTCGAGTTTTTTATTTTTAGGGACTTTAGGAATTTTTTATAATTTTTATTTATTTTTTGGGGGTTTTTATGGATTTTTAATGTTTTTAGGGTTTTATGAACTTTTTTCTTTTGGGGTTATTTTTTATTTTTAGGTGTTTTAATGTATTTAGAGTTTCTAATGTTGTCTGGGTTTAAAAAGTTTTGGATTTTTATGGTTATTTATGTATTTTATTGGTTTTAAGGTTTTTAAGGTGTTTAGGGGTATTTAGGTTTTTTAGGGTTTTTTAGGATTTTTTTGGGACTTTTTAGAATTTTTAGGGTTTTATCATTTTTTGGGTTATATTGGTTTTAATTGTTTTTGGAATTTTGATTTTTCTATTTTTTATTATATTTTTCATGGTTTTTCGGGTTTAAAGGGATTTTGAGGATTTTCTTAGGTTTTTAGAGTTTTTTAGGTTTTTGGTTCTTTTACTGTTTTTCAAATTTTTATGCATTTTACGTGTTTTTTGTTAATGCAGTTTTCATAATGGTTTTTGGAGTTTTTCTATTTTTGCAGGTTTTTTGGGATTTTTTGGTTTTTTAGTCTTTTTATTGGTCTTAGGGTGTTGAGTATTTTTTGTGTGTTTATTGAGGGTTCTGATTTTTTTCGATTTTTTAAGGGTTTTTTGAGTTTTTTATGATTTTAGGGGTTTAATGCATTTTTAGAGTTTTATGGGATTTTATAGTTTTTGGGGGATAGGGTTTTGTTGATTATTTTTGGGGTTTTATGGTTTTAGGATTTTTTTGGGGTTTTAGTGTCTTTTTGGGTTTTTATTGTTTTTCTCATTAATTAAATTTTTAGGGGGTTTATGTTTTTTTTTATTTTTAATATTATTAACGGTTTTTAGGGTTTTTATCTTTTTAGTTATTTAATGGTTTTTTATTATTTTATATTCTTTTTATGGTTTATATATTTTGAGGGTTTTAGGGATTTTAAACATTTTATCAGGTTTTAGGGTTTTTTAGGTTTTTTGGGGCTTATGTGTTTTAGGATTTTATTTTTATTTAGTGATTTTAGGTTTTTAGGGTTTTTAATGTTTTTAGGGATTTTTAGGATCTTTAATGATTTGTTTTGGGTTTTTAAGAGGTTTAGGGATTTTATGTGTTTTGCGGTATTTAGGGTTTTTAGCAATTTTAGGGCAAAGAAGATGCGGGAACCAGGCTATTCCTGGCCCCCCCCCAAAAAATTTATTAAGAAAAAGAGGACACTACAGACCGGGGAGGGGCAGGGTCAAACAACCCATACCCAAAAAACAAAACCCAAAAGGAAAACAAAGAAATAAAAAGACACAAAAGACCAAACACAACAACAGCTTCATCACCTCTCATCCAACTCCAGCATTCTCCCAGCCAAATAGCAACCAACATCTCTCAGCACCATTTTCATCGGCCAAAGCCTCCTTACCAAGAACAACCACCACCAGCATCACAAAACCACCAACACCGTAGTCATAATTCCCACCATCACTATCGCACAACGAAGTAGCAAGCATCACCAAACGCCCGCACCCTTCATCAAATCCCATCCAAGAATCATCAATCACCCAGCACACCAGCAACATCGAACCATCAACCAGATCCACCATACTAGAAAGATACATCTCCATCAGAATAGAACCAACAGTAACAGAAATAGAAACAACATCTTTAACACATCGCAGTGAAGAAAAAACCAACAAACTAGCAACTCACAGCCAGCAGCACAACGAGGGGTGTAGAATTGCCAGCATCTGAGACAAGAATGAATTCGTATCACACACACTACTTCCAGTAACCCATAAACCAAAAAGCATAGCCAGCACACAACACATCATAATAGAACCAGAAACTGGCACCAACATCAACTTATAGCCCAACCATCCACCACTACAAAGCAGCATCCAACACCACTCAGCCGAACCAAGAACCAGCATCCTCAGTAATTCACATCCAATCCCACCAAAAATCACAAGATCATAGTCTAACATAGCATCCAAAATACAGGATAACCGGGTGATACCTTCAGCAATAGCGTGATGTAGATCCAAGATATAGGAACAATAAATACGAACCTGTAGATTTCGTAGTGCCTCCAGCATCCCCTGAGCAGATCCGAAGGCCCACAACACAACATCGAACACCAGTCCCCAAGATCCGTCACAGAGTCGGAAAAGCCACAAAGAATCACTGATTCCCATATCGTTTCCGTATATCCTCGCCTCTCCTTGATTTCACACAGGCCACTGGAAACCAAGCAGCACAAGAATCTATGCCGATGCCTTTAGCACAAGCCGTAGAGCACTTTAATGGTTTTTTGAGTGTTTATGGCCTTTTAGTTTTTTATAGTTTTTTTGGGTTTTTATATTTTTTTAATATTTTTAGGTGTTTATGGGGATTTAGGAGTTTTTAGTTTTTAGTAGGTTTTTTAATGGTTTTTTATGGTTTTAGGTACTTTAGAGTTTTTAGGGTCTTTTAAGTGATTTTAGGGTTATTATCATTTTCTGGGTTTTCGTGGGATTTATGTATTTTTTGTTTTTATTTTTTTATTGTTTCCTTTGGGGTTTTCTGGGGTTTTAAAGGTTTTTATGTTATTAGGTATTTTTATGGATTTTGATGGATTTTTATGGGTTTTGAGGGTTTTATGGGGTTTTAAGGTTTTTTGGGTTTTTTAGAATTTTTAGAGATTTTGGGGGTTTTAAGGATTTTATGTGTTTTTAGGTTTTTGTCTTGGGTTTTTAGGGTTTAATGGTTTTTAATTTTATTAGGTATTTTTAGTTATTTTTTAGGATTTTTATGGTTTTTTGGGTTTTTAGGGATTTTGAGTGTTTTGTGCGGGTTTTGGGTTTTTTCTGTTTTTGTGTTTCTAGTTTTTTATTGATTTTTTAGGGTTTTATGGTTTTTCGAGTTTTTTAACACTTTTATGGGTTTAAAGTATTTTTAGAGTTATTAAGTGTTTTAGGGTTTTTTGGTTTTAGAGTTTATTTATGTTTTTATTTGTTTAATTAATTTTAGATATTTTTCAGGTTTTAGGATTTTTATTGTTTTTTATGGTTTTTGGGGTTTTCAGAGTTTTTTAGTTTTTATGTTTTTTAGTGTATTTTGGTTTTTAAGGTTTTCTTCTATGTTTTTAGGGTTTTGGTGGTTTTTTTGTTTTTATGTAATTTTAGTTATTTTTTATGATTTTTATGTTTTTTAAGGATTTAGAGGATTTTATGGGTTTTAGGGTTTTTAGGGTTTTTTGTGTTTTCCGGTTATTTTGGTGTTTTATGTTTTTTTGATG
Organism: Viscum album; assembly: GCA_963277665.1. Classification (NCBI taxonomy): domain Eukaryota; kingdom Viridiplantae; phylum Streptophyta; class Magnoliopsida; order Santalales; family Viscaceae; genus Viscum; species Viscum album. The sequence continues at coordinate 1,962,656,015 of OY728127.1, forward strand.
TTTTAACTATTTTTTGATTTTTAAGGTTTTCAATGTTTTTTCATTGTTTTAGGTTTTTACTTCTTTAAATATTTGGGGGATTGTTAGGGTATTTATGGTTTCTGGAGTTTTTTTTTGAATTTTGTAGAGTTTTATGTTTTTTTGAGTTTTTTAACACTTTTTGGGGCTTAGATGTGTTTTATAGTTTTATGTGGCTTTAGGGTTCTAATTTTTTTTATTCTATTTTTAGGGTTTTTATGTTTTCTTTTGGGTTTTTAGGGTTTTATGGGTTTTAGGGTCTTATTAGGTGTTTTGGGTGTTTAGTTTTTTTGTTTTTATGGTTTTTTTTGTTATTTTTGGTTTTTATGGCTTTTTTTGGGTTTTTAGGGTCTTCTATGGTTTTGAATATTTTTAGATATTCCTTTTGGATTTCAATGGTTTTGTTTAGTATTTATGGATATTGAGAATTTATAGGGTTTCTTAGGGACTGAATTTTTTTCTATTTTAGGCTCTTTAGTGTTTTTTAGATTTTTAAGGGTTTTATGTATTTTAATTTTTTATGGTTTTTTGAGGTTTTTCAAGGGATTTTGGGTTTTTTAATTTTTTAGATATTTTTCCAAATTTTTTAGGAATTTTTGTTTTTTACGGATATTAGGTATTTGGAGGGGTTTTATGTTTTTAGGGATTCTATAATTTTTATGGTCTGTTGTGAAATTAGGGGTTTTTTTACTTTTTGGGTTTTTAATGGTTTTTATAGGTTTGTACGATTTTTAGGGGTTTAAAGTTGGTTTATTGTTTATAGTAGTTTTTAGGGTTTTTATGTGTTTGGGGTTATGTTTTGTAATGTTCTTATGGTTTTAGGAGTTTTTAGGTTTTTTTAAAAAATATTGTTTTTTAGGTTTTTAGGTGTTTTAAGTGTTTTTAGGTTTTTTTGGTTTTCTTTCGGTTATTATTGTTTTTTAACAGTTTTATCATTTTTGGGATTTTTATGGCCTTTTTAGGTTTTTTATTATTTTTTAGGGATTTTTGGAATTATTAGGATTTTTAGGTGTTATAGGGTTTTTAATGGTCTTAGGTTTTTAGTGGTTTTAAAGGTTTTCATAGGGGTTTTTAGGTTTTTTGATGATTTTATGTTTTTAGGAATTATTATCTATTTTTAGGGATTTTTTAGATTTTTTAGGCTTTTTGGATTTTGAGATGTTTTAGTGTTATTTAGTGTCTTTAGTGTTCTTACGGGGTTTTTTTCTCGAATTTATGGTTTTTTAGATTTGTTGTGTTTTTATTTCATTTTGATTTTTTTAATATTTTTTAGGTGTTTAAATGGTTTATATAGGTTTTAGAGGTTTTTGGGTTTTTATAGGTTTTTATGGAGGCTTTAAGGGAATTTATTTTTAAATGGGTTTTAGTGTATTTTTAGGGGTTTTTAGGGTTTTTATCATTTTTAAATTTTTTAGGGGTTTCAAGTGATTTGAGGTTTTTATGTTTTTATTTTGGGTTTTCAAGGTTTTTATGTTTTTATGTATTTTTAGAGTTTTTTTGGATTTTTATGGTTTTTAGTTTTTTTGATATTTTGTTGGTTTTTAGGGTTTTTTAGTGTTTTTAGCATTTTTGAGTTTTTAGGATATTTAGGTGTTATAAGTGGTTTTATTTTTTTTTAGGTTTTCTTAGGTATTTTTCTAGTTTTAAAAGGTTTTTTATATCTAAAGTATTTTAGGTATTTTTTATCAATTTTACGGTTTTTAGTGTTTTAATGGATGTTTGGGGTTTTATGGGTTTTACGGGATTTAAGGACTATATGGTTTTTTAGGGTTTTACGGTTTTTTTATATTTTTTAGGGTTTAAATTTTTTTAGTGTTTTTTTTGCTTTTGGGTTTTAGGTTCATTTTATAGTTTTTAGTGTTTCATTAGGGGTTTTATGGGTTGTCTTGAGTTTTAATAGTTTTAGGCGGTTTTGTGGGTTTTCGTAGATTTTAGGGGTTTTATGTGTTTTAGGATATTTTTAGGGTGTTATGGTTTTAGGGTTTTTATTATTTTTTAATTTTATGGGATTTAATTATTTTTAGGTTTTTAAGGATTTCTTATGGTCATTCATGTTTTTATGATTTTTGAAACTTTTTAGGAATTTTAGGGCATTTTTATTTTTTGTGATTTTTTTGGGGATTTTGAGAGTTTTATTGTTTTTATGGGTTTTTAGGGTTATTAACTTTTTTATATTTTTTAGTGGTTTTAATTGTTTTTATGTTTGTATGGTTTTAATAGGGGTTTTTAGGGTTCTTAAGGTTTTTTACATTTTTAGGGTTTTTTAGAATTTTTTTTGTTTTTAGTGTTTTTAAGGATTTTGAGTGTTTTATGTGTTGTCTAGGGTTTGTATGGTTTCTCTATCGTTTTATGGATTTTAGATTTTTTTTGGGTTTTTAGTTTTTTTATCATTTTTAATGGTTTAAGGGGGATTTAGAGTATTTTTCAAGAAAAATAGAACATAATATATAAAAGAAGGAATTTAAGTAAAACAAAATCACCAAAAGGGTGAACCAAATGGCCTGAAGTCCCCCAATAGAAGATAAAAAGTAAAATTGGATTAAAAACACATTAAACCTAAATAACCAATATTTCTAAAATGTGATAGAGAATCCTTGGGAAACCCATCCAAACCATTGTCTAGAAAACAATCCCAAGAAACCTCATGATGCCTAAACCAAACATTACAAGGAAAAGTGCCCGAGTAATCCTATGAATCTCATCGAAACCACCACTATAAAGACAACCATATAAAAACTCATGTCCCATCCAAAATAATTCTATAAAATACATGGGAAACCTCACAGAATCCAACAAACCCTACACCCATCTTATAACACCCAGTTTCCAGCTCCAGCCCCAACACTAGTATAAAACACCAGCATAACCAGGACCCTTCTAACACACAAGGATCACCATATAAAAACAATCTCCATAATCAAATAGATACAACTCCTATCTCCCATAAAAATATCCAAGCACTAGAAGATACAACTCCCATCTTCTATTACAATCCCCCAATAGCCCTCCTGAATCTCTCAACACGATCATCTCCAATTAGTATCTAACATCCCTCTTCAATTCCACTGAACTATCCAATAGTCACAACAAGTCAGTTCCCCTCTTAAATCTCCCATAAAATCTCCCATCAATCTTATCCAAAGCTCAACCAGTAGACAAAAGTACAAAAAACACCACAACTAGGCATCCCTAATATCCATCACTCAAAACCAACTCCATCATAAAACATATCCCTTCTCCCAGGGGTTTTATGATTTTTAGGGTTTTGTAAATTTTACAGATTTTTAGGTATTTATTTATTTTTATTCTGGTATTTAGTGTTTTTAGGTGTTTTAGGGTTTTTAGGGTTTTTTTGTTTATGGTTTTTATGGGTTTTCTAAGTTTTATAGGGTTATTAAGGTTATTTTTAATATTTTTTTTATCATTTTTATAGGTTTAATGGGGTTTTATATTTTTAAGTGGTTTTAAGGGGTTTATGGGTTTTTAGATTCATCATAAAATTTTTAGGGTTTTTTTGGTTTTTACTGTGTTTTTAGGGTGTTTTTAGTTTTTTATCATTTTTTTCTTTTTAAAGGATTTTATGTGTTTTTATGTTTTTTATATTTTCTTAGGGGTTTTTAGGTTTTTTTCTGGTTTACATATTCATGTATTGTTATGGGATTTTAAGGATTTTTTATGGGTTTTAGGGATTTTAGAGATTTTGTGGGTATTGATGATTTTTATGGTTCTTATGGGTTTTATGGTGTCTTGAATATTTATGTTTTTTGGGTTTTATTTGTTTTCAGTTATTTAAGGTTTTCTTAGTGTTTTTTGGGGTTCTTATGTTTTTTATATTTTTATTGATTTTATTGAATTTTCAGTTTTTAAGGGTTTTCAGGTTTTTGGGGATTTTTAATATTTTTATTGTCTCTATGGTTTTTAATAGTTTTTTTGGTTTTTTAGGTTATATGGTTATTTTAGTTTTTTAAGGTGTTTAGGGTTTTTTGCTTATTATTTTTTTAGTGTTTTAAATGTTTTTTATAGTTTTTAGGGGGATTTTAGTGTTTTATGGGTTTTAAATGTTTTTAGGGTTTTTATGTTTTTTAGGGGATTTAGGGTGTTTTTATGATTTTGTAGTGTATTATAATAATTGTATTTTAAAGTGTTTTTAAGTGTTTTATATTTTAAATGATTTATTTAGGATTTTAAAGGTTTTTAGAGTTTTTTTTTTTATATATTTTTATTTGTATTATTGGATTTTTATGTTCCTTAGTATTTTTTGGAATTTGGTGTTTTTTTGGGAATGTTGGGTTTTTAGTGTTTTAGTAGTTTTTAGGATTTATAGGTGTCTAAGTGTTCTTATGTTCTAACATTTTGTTCAGTGTTTTAACGGTTTTTAGACTTTTTTATGTTTTTAGTGATTTGTATTGAATTATGAGGTTTTATGGTTTTAGGGGTTTTAGGTATTTTATGGGGGGGGGTTAGGGTTTTTTAGGGGTTCTATGGTTTTTTATGTTTTTAGGGGTTTTTTTGTGTTTTGATGGGTTTTATGGTTTTTCAGTGTTTTGTATCATTTTTAGGGGATTAAAGGGTTTAAAAAGTTTTTAGTGGGTCTTAGGATTTTATATATTTTTAGGGGGGTTACTAATTTTAGTGTTTTTATGTATTTAAGGGTTTTAAGGGTTTTTCTGGGTTTTTAGCAATTTTTTGGTTTTTGGTGGGTTTTAATTTTTTTAGGGTTTTAAGGTTTTCATACGGTTTTTCTCAATTTTGGGGGTTTTCCTATTTTTTTAAGTATTTTTAGTTATTTTTAAGTATTTTTACAGATCTTAAGGATTTTGAGGGTTTTGGGGGGTTTTCAAGGTTTAAAAGGTTTTAATGGTTTTTGAGGATTCATGGTTTTTTTAGTTTTTTTGAAAAAATATTGTGTTTTTAATGTTTTGGGGGTTTAAAAGGTTTTTTATTGTTTTAGTTAGTTAATATTATTTTTATATATTTTTAGTGGTTTTATTTTTTTAGTTTTTACGGATTTGTTAGTGGATTTCTTGATTTTTAAAGTTTTTTATGTTTATATGTATATTTAGATATTTTTTATGTTTTTTATTTTTTTGTGTTTTTAGGGGGTTTGAGGTGTTTTAGGTTTTTTTGTTTTTTAGGGTTTTCTAGGGTTTTTACCATTTTTAGATTTTTAGGTGTTTCAAATTTTTAGGTTTTATTTGGGTTTTTTTTATTTTTCAAGGTTTTAGGGTTTTTTATGTGTTTAGTTATTTTTAGGTATTTTTTTAATTTTTATTGTTTATTATGTTTTAAGGGATTTTGTGGGTTTTTAGGGTTTCTGGGATATTTTTGGGTTTTCTGGGTTTTTATATTTTCTTATGTTTTTAGGGTTTTTAGATTTTTTATAATTTTTTAGGGGCATTAACGGTTATTTTAGTTTTCATGTGTTTTTAGGTGGTTTTAGATTTTTATGGGTTTTAATGGTTTTTATGGGTATTTTGAATTTTTGGCCCTATTATGGTTTTTAGGGTTTTTATATTTATAAATGTGTTTAGGTTTTTTATGTGTTTTTATGTTTTAATGGTTTCTTATGGGTTTTAGTGGTTTTTTTAGGGGTTTTTATTGATTTTTAAGATTTGTCAATGTTTTTAGAGTTTTTAGGGATTTTGAGGGTTATTAGGGTTTCTGGGGTTCTCATGGTTTTTAGGATTTTTATCATTTTTATGGTATTAAGGGGTTTGAATAATTTTTATTTTATTAGGTTTCATTATTGCTTTTCAGTTTTTTGTTGGGTTTTTACATTTTTTGTGAATTTTTGGGATTTTTTATGATATTTATGATTTTTTTGGGTTTTAGGATTTTTTTTTGGGTTTTTAGGATTTATAGTGTTTTACTATATTTATGGTATTTGTGGCGATTAAGGGGTTTTTTTAGTTTTTTATGTTTTATGTTTTTTTATATTTTTTGACTATTTTTTTGTGTTTAATGGGGTTTTAGAGTATTTAGTAGTGTTTTAGGGTTTTATGGGTTTTTAATTTTTTAAATGGTTTTTTGAGTTTTTAGAGGGTTTTAGGGTTTTTACTGTTTTTAGGGTTTTTAGGTATTTTATGGATTTTATTTTTTAAGTTTTTAAGGATTTATTTTGGGTTTGCAGGTTTTTATATTTTCACTATTGTTTTATTTTATTAGTGTTTTTGGATTTTGAGGGGTTCTAGGGTTTCTTAGGGTTTATGATTTTTGAATTTTTTTTGTCTTTCACGGGTTTTTTGTTTTTAGGTTTTTATGGTTTTTATTGTATTTCAGGGTCTTGGGGATTTTTATGTTTCTATTTATTTTTATTTTATTTGAGTTTTTTTATTTTTTTAATGGATTTTTGGGAGTTTTAGGGTCTTTATGGTTTTTGGGTTAATTTTCTGTTTTTAGGTTTTTTTAAATTTTTAAGGTGTTTTTAGCTTTTTAATTTTTTTTGGTTTAAATGATTTTTAGATTTTTAATTGTTTTAGGATTTTAATTGGGTTTTAGGGGTGTTTATGGTTTTTATAGGTTTTATTATTTTCATGTGTTTAAGGGTTTTAGGGACATTTAGGGTTAGTTGGGTTTTCAACCTTTTTTGGGAATTGGGGGGTTTTTAAGGGTTTTTATGTTTTTAAAAATTTCTTTTGTTTTTTCATTGATTTTATATTTTTTATATTTTTAGTGATTTTTAGGACTCTTTAATTATTCTTATGGGTTTTTAGGTTTTTTATGGATTTTTAATGTTTTTAGGGTTTTCTTGGGTTTTTTGGGTTTTTAGCTTTTTTAGGGATTTTTAATGTTTATATTTTATTAATGTTTTATTAAGAGTTTTCATGATTTTTAGTAGTTTTTACATTTTTAGGATTTTTATTACTTTTACGGTTTTTAGGAATTATGAGTGTTTGAAGGGATTTTAGGGATTTTTGAGGTTTTAATGGTTTGTTGAGTTATTTGGGGTTTTATGGTTTTTTAGATTTTTTTATTGTTTTTAAGAGATTAAATGGTTTTTATATTTTTTTTAGTGGATTTTAAGGGGTTTTATGGGGTTTGGGGTTTCTTAAAATTTTTATTGGTGTTTATATTTTTATGAGTTTTAATGGATTTAAGGGTGTTTCTTGGGATTTTTAGGGTTGTTATCATACTTTTGGGTTTTAAGGTATTTAAGGGTTTTTAGATTTTAATGTTTTTTTAGGGTTTTTTTAGGTTTTTATTTATTTTTTACATTTTAATATATTTTTATGGGTTTTTATGATTTTTATGGTGTTTAGGGATTTTTGGGATTTTGAGGGGTTTTAGGGTTTTTATGGTTTTTTAGGGGGGGTTATGTTTTTTGAGATATTTATGGTTTTTAATGATTTTTTATGGTTTTTATGGATTTTGAGGTTTTTAGAGATTTTACGGGTTTTAATGTTTTTTTGGGGTTTTGGGTTTTTTAGTTCTTAGTCATTTATGGTTTTTTTAGTATTTTAACATTTTTAAGGTTTTAAAATGATTTTAGTATTTTTTACCGGTTTTAGGGGTTTTTATCTGTTTTTATGGTTTTTATGGTTTTTAAGTGTTTTATGGTTTTTAGGGTTTTTAATGGGTTTATGGATTTTGGCTTTTTATTGATTTTTTTAAGGGTTTATGGTTATTTATTTTTACAATTCCTAATAGATTTTTTTGGGTTTTTTGGGATTTTTAGGTTTTTATTGATTTTTTTTCCTTTTTAGGATTTTTTGGTTTCATGGTTTTTTGGGATACAGTTAGTTTTTTGAGGATTCAGGGTTTTAGAGGGTTTTTAAGGTATTTAAATGTTTTCAAGGGTTAATTGGTATTTATATTATTTATTTTATGTTTACAAGTTTTATGGGTTTTGGGGGTTTTTATGTTTTTTAGGTGTTTGATGGGTTTTAGAGGTTTTTAGGGTTTTATGAATCTTTTAGGGTTTTTATCATTTTTATTGTTTTTATGGTATTTGGGTGTTTTTTGGTTTCTATGTTTATCTTTGAATTTTTCAATGTTTTTAGGGTTTTTATGTTTTTATGAATTTTTATGATTTTATGGTTTTTTTGGGAGTAGGGATTTTTAGGTGTTTTAGGGGTTTTAGAGTTTTTATCATTTTTTAGGTTTTCTAGCATTTTTTGGTTTTTGTGGGATTCAATTATTTTTATATTATAATGGTTTTCATAGGGGGTTTTACAATTTTTTTGGTATTTTTAGATTTTATGGATTTTTAACTATTTTTTAGGATTTTTACATTTTTCGTGTTTTTTGTTTTTTATAGTTTTTTTTGGGTTTTACAGTTTTTATGTTTTCATGGATTTTTATGGGTTTTTAGTGGTTTTTTGGTTTTTAGGGTTTTTATAACTTTTGGGTTTTAGGGGTTTAAATTTTTTTAGGGTCTCTTAGTTTTTCTTATGGTTTTCATATTTTTTATGTAATTTATGTTTTTAGGGTTTTCTGTATTTTTATGATTTTTAGGTTTTTTTTGTTTTTTATGAATTATGAGGGGTTTTGAGGGTTTTGGGGGTTTTATGGGTTTTAGGGATTTTAGGGTTTTTAAAATATTTAGGTTTTTAGGGGTTATAAGTGTTTTTAGGGTTTTAATTTTTTTTGGGTTTTAAGGTTTTATTTGGGTTTTTAGGGTTTTTACTTTTTAACCTTTTAAGATAATTTTTGGTATTATTGCGATTATTTGAGTTTTTATTGTTTTTATTGATTTTGAGAGTTTTGGGGGTTTTTTTGGGGGGTTTTAATGGTTTTTTGGGTTTTGATGGTTTTTTAGTTTTTTATTGTTTTTAAGGTTTTTTAGAGTTTTTTTTAACTTTTTATGGGATTAATGGGTTTTATATTTCCTAGTGGTTTTTAAGGGTTTTTTTTGTTTTTATGGTTTTTATGGTTTTTGGGGTTTTTATGGGGTTTTATCGGGGTTTAGGGTTTCTAGGGTTTTAAGTGTATTATTGATTTTTTGTGGTTTTAAGTGTTTTTTGTTTTTAATGTTTTATTTGGGGTTTTCATGGTTTTTAAGAGTTTTATGTACTTAGGTATTATTAGGGATTTTTATGATTTTATAGTTTTTAGGGTTGTGAGGGATTTTGAGGGGTTTTTTTATTTTTAGAGTTTTTTGGTTTTTTATGGGTTTTATGTTTTTTAGGTTTCTATTATTTACTTAAGTTTCTTATGTTTTCTACATTTTTATGTATTTTTTATATTTTTAATAGTTTTTATGGTTTTTATGGTTTTTATGGCATTTATGGTTTTTATGGGTTTTATGGGTTTTTATGGGTTTTTCTAGGTTGTTTTGAATTTTAGGGTGGTTATGGGTTATTTGGGTATTTGGGGTTTTTTGAGTCTTTATGGTATTTAATCATTTTTAGAATTTTTAAGGTTTTTTTGAGGTCAAAATGGGTTTCAGATTTATTAGTGAGTTTTTATGTTTTTATTGGTTTTTTGGGTTTTTTGAGGTTTTATGGTTTTCTATTATTTTTAGGGGTTTTATGGTCTTTATAGGGGTTTTACCATTTTCTTTAGGGGTATTATGTTTTCCCGGGTTTTAAAGGTTTTTTGGGTTTGCAAGAGTTTTAGATTTTTTTTATAGTTTTAGTGATATTTAGTGATTTTTTAGGATTTTTATGGTTTTTAGGGGTTTTAGGGATTTGGGGAGTTTTTAGGGTTTTTAGCATGATTTAGATTTTTTAGAATTTTAGGTTTTTTAGGTTTTTTTCTTTTTTTAAGGTTTTCCATTTTTTAGGGTCTTTACGTTTTTGGGTTTTTTAAGTGGTTTTTTGGATTTGTATGTTTTTTAGTTTTTTAGTTATTTTGATGATTTTTTTGTTTTTGGGATTTTAGGGGTTTTATATTTTTTATGGTTTTATGAGTTTTTAGAGTTTAAATGATTTTTATAATTTTTTACATTTTTAGGGATTTAATGAGATTTTTGATTTATTATATTGTTTTTATGATTTTATAGGTGTTTAGGGTTTTTATGGATTTTTGGGGTTTTTAGTTTTTGGGTTTTTTGGGTTATTCATAGTTTATAACTTCTTTAGTTTTTTAGGGCAAGGAAGGTGTGGAATCAGACATGCCTAGACCCCCAAATATTATACCAAAAAGAAAAAGAAAATAGAGGTGCTACAAGGGGGGTTACATAACTGGGTGTGCGTCTCACCCCTTAAGTCAGAGTCCACAAACAAAGAGTATAAGGGTGTGGAAATGAAGGACCACAAAGAGAACCTCTCCACAATGGCCTACTTGTAAAGGGTATACGCTATCACATTTTCTTCCCAATAGGTGTGTGTCACAGTGAGATTTAGCCTCTGACACATGGTGAGACATTCCATCCATTGGGTGAGGACCTTCCAGGGAACACACCTAGATCTGTTCTTAAGAGTATTCAGGGCAAGCATGGAGTTAGATTCAATCCACAGGAAGCTCCAACCAAAACTGACAGCATACACAATTTCCTTAATCATGGCTTACAGTTTAGCTTCAAGGGCACACCCATCACCAATGAAGTGCTGGAAGCATCCTTTGACGATGCCTTGATAGGTGCGAAAAACTCCACCACACCCAGCAGGGCCTGGCACACCTAGGGTTGTGCCATCCACGTCAACCTTAATCCAAGAGGGAGTGGAGGGATCCGTCGAATAAACTTGGGGAACATTGGCTTCTTGGTCCATCCAGAGAGTCCATGCAGCCGAAGAATGATGAGATCGCTAATATCGTTCACCATAGAGCTTGTCTGAATGCGGGAAGCTGCATAGATAACCCTATGGATCATCACCACACCCCCATGAATGGAGAGCCATTTTTTATTGAAGGCTACCACGTTCCAAGCGGTCCAAATATAAGAAATAGTGGCTGCAACTACGAACATCAGGAGGTTGCAGACCTGCTCACTATAATCCCAGTTGGACAGGTCACCCAAGAGCTCAAAAAGATGCTTGTCTAGGCTGGCTGGGAGCCTAAATATCTACTGTAAGTAGCCCAAAAGTTCTGTACTAAATCTACATTGAAGGAAGGATTGCTGAGTACTTTCATCCGTGCCTAGGCAGAGGAGACATACAGAGGCATGATTGTGCCCAGCTTTCTACAACAGGTACTTCATTGGAAGCCGGTTCTTCCAGATTTTCCAGATAAGGAGAAGACTAGTTGGAGGGATGGAATTCCTCTTCCATTTGGATAGCCAAGCCGGTGGAGGGGATCCCCTAGCATAGTTGTACCAATAATAATCCTTTTCATTTAGTTGGCCAACCAGGTTGGGTTTCCAGATCAAGATACTGGAGTCTACAATGGCATAGTGCTGGATTTGAAGAAGAGCTTCAGCTAGGAGAAGGGCTCGAAACTCGTCCAGCCGAGGAATAAACACTGTGATGGGTAGGCTCTTAAGGTCAGCAGGGGGAATCATGCAATCCTGTAGGGTCTTGTCAATCCATGGAGTGGACCAAGCATTTAGCTCTGAGTTCTTGAGACAATCCATCTCTAGGGAGAAATAGTAGTCTTATACAAATCACGAATTTGCATCCAAATAGAAGAGGGGAAGTAACCAGCATATTCATCACAGAGTTTAAGCACAAACCCTTCCCGAGTGAAACCCAGGCACCCACCCCTAGGATTAAGTATCCCCCAAGTAAATTTAGCAAGAAGATCATCATTATATCATCTGAGGTCTTTGATACCAAGCCCTCCCAGCTTAATTGGTTTGGTGCAATCTTTACAGGCCGCTGTAATCAATTTCCTTTCACTTATTGAACCTGTCCTATTGAAATTCCTAATCTTTTCTTACAGGTCCTTAATAAGGTTAACCGACCATGTTTAGATAGAGAAATCATAAGTAAACATATAAGTTATGACCGAATTGAAAATACAAACCCTTCCGGCTTGCGAAAGGCATTTCACGTTCCATTTCACTAGCTGTTGAGTAAATCTAGATGCAATGGACTCAATATGACTATGTTTGACTCATCCCCAAAAAAATGGGAACACCCAAGTAGTCAAAAAAAGTGACCCTCTATTGACACCAAGGGACCTTGCAATGGAAATCTAATGGGGTCGTGGGCCCCCTCCCCAAAAACAATCGAAGATTTTCTCCAACTAATGGATTGCCCCACCACATTTTCATAATGCCTAATGATCATATAGATGGATTCCAGGGTTCATTTGTTAGCTTTCCCAAACAGGAGAATGTCATCATCATAAAACAAATGGGACGGCACGTGGAGATCCCTCCCTACCCTAATAGGACTGAAGAGACCTGCCTGGCCATGATCAGTGAGGCACCTGCTCAAGTAGTCTTTTGCAATCGCAAAGAGGATTCCTGAAAGCGGGTCACCCTGTCTGACCCCACGAGAACATGGGAAGAACCCCTTGGGAGATCCATTAAGAAGGAAAGAGACCCAGATGCTGCTTAGTATGGAAATAACTATCCTTCTAAATCTGTTCGACAAGCCATAATTAGAGAGGACCTGGGAGATGAAGCTCTACTTAATAGTGTCAAAAGCCTTGGATATGTCAATTGTAAGCACACCGTCTCCCTTTTTGAATGGATTCCTCATAACATTGATGCTCTCCGAGGACGTGAAAATACATTCTTGGATGTTCCTCCCCGAGAAGAACCTGAATTGATTAGGGGTGAGGATTTCCCTCACAAATATCTCAATTTGCATGACCAGAATCTAGCTGATGATTTTGGGAATGGTGTTTCCAATTTCCACAGGTCGAAAGTCACCAATTTCAACGGCATTGTCCCTTTTGGGAATCAGGGCAATGAAATTAGAGTTGAATCCATGTGGGAACACACCAGAAAGAAAAAATTCTCTGAGAGCGCTGATGATTCCCTCATGCATGATATCCCAGTAAAACATGAAGAACTTGTTGGTGAAGCAATCTAGTCCCACTATACTGTCAATGTTCAGGGAGAACAAAGTATCCCTAACTTCCTTCTCAAGAAGGGGAAATCGTTAGAGCCCTATTCTGTTGCTCGTCAACGTATGGAGGGACGAAGTCCATCAAAGGGAGGGTGTATTACCCACCATCATCCGAGTAAATCCCCTATAAGTGATTGTTAATAGTAGTGTAAATTTCATCCTCCGAGGTGAAATTAGAGCCTAAGATATGAACAGTTGTTAATAACATTTTTTTCCTTTTCTCCCTATGCAACTGATGGAAGAATTTAGAGTTGAAATCTCCATATTTGAGCCATATAACGTTGAACTGGTTCTTGACCAGATATTCTTTAAGATCCAAAAAATCATAGATCTTGGAGTGGAGATGCAATTCCTCTCGAGAGGGTAGGGCCAAATGTTGATTAGAGTCTAAATGGAAGGTGAGTTGTTGCTCAGTAGCCCAAATGTAATCATCTAGACCAGTGAAGGATTTCCTTCTCCAATCTTTGATCAAGGCTTTAGTTTTTTTATGCATGGAGACCAACCTATAGTAGTGACTGCCCGGGAGGTCCTCATTCCAAACGTTGGTGAAAATTTCCCTACATCCTCAGAACGTGATCTAGGAATAATTGAACCCGAAGGGCAAGTGAGATGACCTTGGAGAGCCCATGGAACATTCATCAATCAAGGGGTTTTGATTCGAATGAAATTTCGGAAGGGTAAAAATTGATATATTGAGGGGAGGACTCCCATCATTGATCCTATAAAAGCACCTGTCCAGCTTGTTGGCCTTCCTTCATTTAACAGTGAAGCTCCCCTAAGTGATGAAGGCTCCAGATATAGGAACTTCCATGAGATCACAAGTATCAAGGTAGAAGGAGAAATCCTCAGTATCCAAGCGAGAGAAATTGGTGCCAATTTTCTCATCCGCGTAAAAAAACAGTGTTAAAATCCCTGATAAAAATCTAGTTATTCTCAATGAGCCCATTAAGGGAAATAAATTTATCCCATAAGACCCATATTCTAGTTTATGAGCAAGTTGAATACACAAAGGATAGGGAAAGAGGGATTGCTATGAATGTAACAGACAAGGTGATTTCCTGAGAACTCACATCCATAGATATCAACTGAATTTCATCATGCTTTAGCACCCATAACATGTCCATGCCATTTTCATCAGAGATCTTGGAAACGCAAGAGTAACCAGATTTAACCCAGTTAAATCCCATCCAGTTATCAAATGAGATCATCATCTCAGCAATACTGAGAATCATATGCCTATGGGAAGTGAGGAAATTCCTAAGGGATGATGTAGTGGGAGGGTTCCCAACCCCTTGGCAGTTCCAGAAGTGGATTCGAATCAGATTAAATAGGATTCGACTCTATCACATGGCTAATGCTAGCATTCAGAGTCATTACCTTTTCTTTTTCCTTTTTCCCTTATTCTTGGGCCTACCCATAGGGTTCTTCTTAGTGGAAGGACCAGCTTCAGCAATCCGATATTTGACGCCCAGGGCATCCAGAGGTTGAGATCTAGCCTCATGTGGTGGAATCTCGTCAGCCAGCCTGGTAGACCCTTCCACCTCCTCATCATTTTTCTCATCAGCCTCATCAGCCCATAATCTACCGCTGAGAGGGGTGAACCTGTTCATGGGGCAGAGTGTCACTGGGAAGGCACTGATGATCGTGTATCACCGTGTAGCCTTGCAAGAGGACACATCTGTAAAATAATCGTCAGACAATGACGAGAGGTCTAGAGGCGTGCAGTCCTTCTAAGGGCCAAGGAGGACTGGAGGCCCTGAAATTTTAAGGAGAACCAGCTCAGCATCCACCCTAGATGGGAGGGGACACTTCCTAGAAACAGACAGGGCTCACCACCGTGGTAAGACCAGAATGAGTGGATGTCTGGCCGGGCTCAGCCATTACTGCCTGACTAACAACAGGCTCTGAGATCATGCCAGGCTCAGGCATGACTTCCTTTTGGATAGGTGCAGTGGGATTTGAGGTAGCCAACTAGTCAGGGGGGGGGGGGGGTTATGCCCAATAGCGTCTCCCTGCATGTGGGGGGGGGGGGTCTCTTGACAGAATGTAACATCAACCGCCAGTGCCCGCCTTGATGAAGGCTGCTCCGAAGGACATCCAACCACAAGGGGAACAGGTTGGGAGGGTGTAGGTGCTTGGCATGGGGACATTGTCCCTACTCCAGCTCCTAATTTCCTGTTGCAGGATTCAGTAGGATGCCCTTTAATATTTCACTTAGTTCACACCTTCAACCGTCGACAGTCAGAGATGAGTTGCCCAAAGAGATCACAATGGAGGAAAAACCGGGGATTGTGCTCATACTGAATCTCCATCGTGAAGCTGTCTTCATTAGTGTTAAGAAACACTTCCTCAATCAGTGTAGAAGCTAAATCAACTTCAACGAGGACACGAGCATAATTCCCATTCTTTGGATTTTTCGTCTCCTTATTAATGCATATAGGATAGCTCACCAAGGAGGCAATGCACCAAAGAATATGAGGGTGACAATATAGCTAGATAAGCTTACATATGCGAATCTATACATGCACAGACATGTTCTTGATAGTCAAAGGGTCAAAATTTTGATCCCACTATTGGATCCTGAGGAGACCAGGCTTCAAGTTGAAGGAGCTGAAACTCCAAGGTCGTCACTTCCATTCATCTGATGGGAATACAATATGATAAAAATTTCTCCCCATAGCAGTCATTAACAATTCAGAGAAGCCCCAGATCTCCCGGATCCGATTGATAAGATTAGAAAAATTCAAGAGCTGCTCACCCTTCGGGGTCAACACCAAGGAAATAATGGAGAATCGACATAATTTGCACCTTTCCTCCACTACCTCTCGATTAGCCGAAACATGATCCAATTTCCCCTTCTGAATGAATTGACCAGGAGAGGGAGGATCAAAATCAGAGAAGGTAAGAGAAATCGCGGATTTCACTACCTCCGCAAAGTTATGCTTCAGCCTCGATTCTTTCAGTGCATCACCGGTCGCATCGATCCTAGAGGATGAGCGATTACATAGTTGGAAGAGCTCATTATGGATGAAGAACTCTAGCATTTCTAGAACTTACTCCACCTTGCCGGTAGGGGGCAGTGCGGCCAGAGGCTGTATAGGATCCCCATCTTTGCCAAGCCCCCTTCCTTGAGCCATCTCTTCTCAGTGATTTTTCTTTATTTTTTAGGGGTTTAAAGTGTTTTTTAGTTTTTAGGATTTTTTTTGGTTTTATGGGTTTTGGGGATTTTATGTTTTTAGATATTTTTAGATATTTAATATGAATTTTATGGGTTTTTAGGGATTTTGAGGGGTTTTCTAGTTTTTAGATTTTTAGCGTTTTTTTTAGTTTTTTGGGGTTTAGGGTTGTGTTTTATGTTTTTAGGTGTTTTATGTTTTTTTTGAGTTATTTAATTTTTTATGGTTTAACTATTTTTTAGAGTTTTAGTGTTTTTTTGGGATTTGTAGGGGTATTACCATTTTCCTATGGGTGGTTAGTGTTTCGAAGATACAATTAGGGTTTTACAGTTTCTAGCATTTTTTAGGTTTTTTAGGGTTTTAAGTGTTTTTATGTTTTTAAGTTTATTATAGGGTATTGAGGGTTTTTATGTTTTTATCAATTTTTAGGGTTCATTTATTTTTTAGGATTTTTATGGTTTTATACGTTTTTTGGGAATTTGAGGGTTTTTTGGGTTTTTGTGTTTTTTATAATTTTTAGAATATTTTAGGTTTATAGGGGTTTTAAGTGATTTTTGATTTTTGAAGACTTAATTGGGGTTTTTATGGTTTTTTTTTGTTTTTTAAAATTTTTAGGTTTTTTTTATTTATCACGGATTTTATGGTTTTTTTTAGTTTTTATATATTTTTGGGGTTTAAAGGGTTTTTATATTTTAAAGTGATTTTAATATTTTTTTGGGAATTTTCTGTTTTTTAATGTTTTAGTTATTTATATATGTTTTTAGGGGTTTTAGGGTTTTAGGGACTTTTTGGGGGGTTATACGGTTTTAGCATTTTTTGGTTTTTTGGTGTTCAAGGGTTTTTTTAGGTTTTTATGGGTTTCTTAGGTTTTTTGGGTTTTTTGGGTTTTCTTATATGTTGAAGTAATTTTTAGGATTTTTATAGTTTTTAAGGGTTTGAGTGTTTTTTATTTTTCTTAAAGTTTTTTGGGTATTTAGGATTTTTAGCATTGTTTTGGTTTTTAGTGGGTTTATGGTTTTTTTAGGTTATTAAGCTTTCCTTTGGTATTTTAGGTTTTTTTAATTTTTAAGGACTTTAATGTATTTTTTTGTTTTTTATAGTTTTTAGGAATTTTGAGTGGTTTTTGGGGGTTTTGGGGTTTTATGTGTTTTCTGGTTGTTTAATAATTTCTTAGTATTTTTTAGAGGTTTTAGGATTTTTACACTATAGGTATTTTTGTGAATTTTGGAAATTTTTAGGATTTTTAGTGTTTTTAGTGATTTTGAAGGGTTTCGGGTTTTTAGGGTTTTCACGGTTTTAAAATTCATTTGATCATTTTATGGGTTGAAATTTTTTTATGAGTATTTACTGGTTTTTAGTGGTATTATAGGTTTTTATGGGAATTATAATATGCACGGGAATTTTGGTTATATAATATTTTTTAGGATTTTTAGTGTTTTATAGGTTTTTTAAGGGTTTAAGAGTTTTTATGTTTTTAAGGATTTATTAGTGTCTTCAGGGATTTTATGATGTTTTCTATATTTATGGAATTTATTGATTTTTGAATAATTTTATGGTTTTTTAGGGTTTTAGGTGTTGTGAGGGTCATTAGGTTTTTTTTTGGGGGGGGGGGGTTTATGGTGTTTTTGAGATTTTTTGGGGTTTTTAATTTTTATTAGAGTCTTTTAAATGTTTTAGGGGGTTTATAGGGTTTTTAGATTCTTTTTGTGTTTTTAAGGTTTTATGGAATTCTACAGTTTTTTTGGATTCTAGGGTTTTTATGGTTTTAGGTGTTTTTTGGGTATTTTTTGGGTCTTTTGGTTTTTTTCATTTTTTGGGGGTTTTTTCAGTTTTTAGAGTTTTTAGGTATTTAGGGTTTTCTTAGGGTTTTTCATGGCTTTTTTGAATTTTAAATTTCTAGGGATTCTTATAGATTTTTATGTTTTTATTATATTTTTATGTTTTTACAGATTTTGAGGGTTATAGTGTTTTTCAGTGTCTCTAGGGTTTTTCGGGATTTTAGCATTTTTTAGGTTATTAGGGGTTTAAATTATTTTTTGTTTTTAAGGTTTTATTAGCTTTTTTTAGCTTTTTAATATTTTTATGTTTTGGAGGTTTTTATGTATTTTTTATAATTTTTATAGTTTTATGGTTTTTAGGGATTTTTTAGGGATTTAGTGATTTTAGAGTTTTTTATAGGTTTTGGGGGTTTTAGGGGTTTTTAGATTTTTTGGGTTTATCAGGTTTTTTTGGTTTTAAGGGTTTTTAGGTATTTTTGGGTCTTTTAGGTATTTTAGGGGTTTTTGTGTTTTTTAGGTTTTTAGGGGATTTAATTGTATTTAGGTTTTTAACATTTTATTTGGGGTCTTAAGGGTTTTTAAAGGTTTGTAGGTTTTTATGGATTTTTAGTGAATTTTTTTATGATTTTATAGTTTTTAGGGTTTTTATGGATTTTTATGGGTTCCAAGATTTTTAAAGGCTTTTAGGGTTTTAATGGATTTTAGTATTTTTAGGTTTTTTAGGGGTTTGAAGTGTTTTTTTTTCGTTTTCTACATTTTCTCAGGGTTGTTCAGGTTTTTAGGGTATTTAACATTTTTGGGGATATATAGCGAATTTTGATGATTTTTACGGTTTTAGTGTTTTTAAGGTTTTTGTGGTTTTTTTATTTTTATTGTTTTTCTTTTTTATTTTATTTTAAAAATTTTAGGGGTTTTAAGATTTTTTTGAGTTTTAAAAAAATTGTGGGTTTAATGGGTTTTCAAAATATTGGGTTTCTATTTAGGGTTTTTATTGGTTTTATGTGTATTTAAGGTTATTAGCGTTTTATGGTGTTTAGGGGTTTTTAGTGTTTTACAAGGTATTTATGATTTTTATGTTATTATATATTTTTAATTTTTTTAAGATTTTTATAATCATTTAGGGTTATTAGGGAATTTGACTATTTTTAGGGTTTCAGGATTTTTTAGGGTTTTTAGCATTTTTAAGGTTCTTGGGGGTTTACATTCAATCAGTATTTTACGGGTTTCTTAGGGTTTTTGTATATTTTTAGAGTTGTTATGTTTTTAGGTATTTTTATGGGTTTATTGAGATTTTATTGGTTTTAGGTTTTTTAGGTATTTTGAGATTTTTAGGTGTTTAGGGTTTATAGGGTTTTAGGGTTTTTATGAGTTTTTAGGGTCCTTCATATTTTTTAGAGAATTTAATTTTTTTTATTTTAAAAGGTTTTTATATATTATTGGTTTTTTGGGTTTTTGGGGGTTTAATGTATTTTTAGGGTTTTAGGGTTTTTTACCTGTTTTATATATTTTTAGGGATTTTAGGGGTTTTTAAGCGGTTTTAGGGTTTTTGTTTTTTAATGTAATTAAGGTTTTATGAAGAATGATTAAGGTTTTTAGGGTTTTTTTATGTTTTTTGGGATTTTTGTGGATTTGTTAGGATTTTTATGGGTTTTATAAATTTTCATAGGTTTTAGTGTTATTTCATTCTTAAAGATGATTTTTTCCAGGTCATCTCTCCTGTTTAATTTACATCAATAAATTTTTTCTTTTTCAGTTTGTAAAAGTCATTTCGGGCCACAAATAATTGTTTTGTGGACCTCCGTGGTGTTGAATTTAAAAAAGAAAAGGCTGATCCATTTCAAGTAACAATTGGGATTAGAAATTTTGTAAAGCCCAAAATTATTCTCCTTGGGTTGAATATGTTCTATATCATTCCCTGGTTGGAGAGGGTTTTCCCCCCAAATCCACAATTTTATCTTCTTCAATATATGTAAAAAATTCCCCAATGTTTAATGTTACATAAATTCCATGAAAATAATCAGGTAAATCAATTTTATAGGTATTTTTCCCACTTGTTCAGGCACTTTTAATGGATCTTTAGCTTGTGGTACCATAAAAATTTTCATTCTGGAAAAAAATATCACATTATGAAGGTGAATCAACACTTTGTATCTAGTTTGAAAAATTTCCTACTTCTGATGCATTTTATATCACATATGGTATAATTCATGAAACATCTCTATTTGAGTATGAATAGATTCATAAAGCTTCTTCATATGATTTTCCTTCTACTTTTCATGAATATTTTCCTAAAAATAAATAGGTAAAGAGAAAAATTATATAGTAGTGATTTTATTTATTCCATAAACAACTTAAAATGGAAAATTCCAAGTGGTATCACTGGGAGATCTATTTTATTAAATTTTATCTTGTGAAATAATTAAAATCCCAATCTGTCATATTTTTGTTCATCAATGTTCTCATAATAGTGCATAATGAATGATTGGTAAATTTCATTTTCTTATCAGTTTGAGGGTTATTGGAAGTGTTAAAAATAATATTCATAAATAATTTCCCTCATAATTTCCTCAAAAAAATGACTAAGAATTTTTTTGTCTCTATCTGAAACAATACTTTGAAGGAATACAATGAAGGAAAAAAATCTCTTTGAAAAATTATTTTCCCTTTTCACTACATCTTCGGTCTTATGGAAAGGTATGAAATGAGAAATATTAGAAAATATATGAAAAAACCCATTATTGAATCATTAACCCGCCAATTCATTTATAAAGCCATAATGAAATCAATGTTGAGATCTTCCCAAGAATGTTTTAGAATAGATGACAGAGTGTATAAACGTGGCTTGAAATGAAACATTTCCCTTTGACATGTTGCACATGTTGAAAGGATTTCATGGACATATTATTAAATCTTCTGCCAATAGAAAGGATCCTTTAGTATCTCAAAGGATTTTTGGGATCAAAAATGACTATCAAGACCCCCTTCATGTGCCTCAAGAATGATAAAGTCCCTGTAATTACTCTTTGGAAAACACATCTTGTTTGTATTAAAGAGAATCCCATAATTTACATAATAATTCTCCCTAAATCCATTTTGACATTGGATTAAAATAGCATTTAACTCCATGTTATATTGATTATATTCTATTATAAGCTAAAATCAAGAGTTCGAGCATCAAGAATGGAAAGTAATTAATACATTCAAGGCAAAGTATGCACCACCATTTTGTCTTCCACCTTCCAATTTTTTGATAGAAATGAGAATGAATGTAATAATTCACCCAATTTTCACACCTCAAACTCATCTTATGTTGACCATTGACAAATCCTAATTCCTAATGGTTAGAATGAAGATCAAACTATTTTGGTCAAAAATAATGAGACCAATGATCTAGGACTATAAAAATCACATAAAATCTATTATCATGGGAGTTTTAATTCCACCATGGATAATTCAATTTATTTAAGAAATATACAATACGATTATTTATTTTGATGAGATCAGCACATATCCCATCTTCACTTGCATCACACTCCATATCAAATACTTGATCAAAATAAGGTAATTCCAAAACAGGTGCTACAAAACACTTTTTATTGATGATTTACAAATTTTCTTTTGCTTCCATAGACCACACAAATTTTCCATTTTTTAAGAATTTAGTGATATGTTCCATTATAGTGATGAAATTGAAAACAATATATCGAATGTTTTTGAAAACCCATGAAAAATCCATACTTCTATGATGGATTTTGGTTGTGTCTATGAATTAATTGCTCCTAATTTTTATTGATATACCATAATTAATTCTTTGGATACAACATATCTCTAGAACACCACTTGCATTGAAAATAATTTTCACTTTTCCATCTTTCCATATATCCTTTGTTCCTGCATAATTCCAAATACCTGCCGAAGATGCTCCACATAGATCTCTACATAATTAGTTTAAATAAAAAATATCATCCATATAACCAACACAAAATTTACCAACAAATGGTTTCTTAACATCATTCATGAGTAACATGAATGTTATAAGAGAATTTGAGAGGCCAAATGACATGACTAGCCACTCAAAAAATACTCCTTTGGTTTTGAATATTTTTTTCTAATCATCCACATCCTTTATTAGAATCGGGTGTTATCCACTTCAAAGATCAACATTCCATAATATTTATAACTCATGTAATTAATCAACAATGTCATAGATTTGGGGAATATGATACCTTTATTTTATAGAAATGTTACTGATAGCTCTACTATCAATACAAAATTGATACGTACCATCTTTTATCTTTACCAACAATTCTAGGACTGAACATAGGCTCATGCATAGCCATATAAATACTTGATTCATCAATTCAACAACACTATTTTGAAATTCCTTTGATTCTCTAGGATTACATTGATATGTTGGTTTATTATCCAATTTCTTATGTGGTGAAAGTTCAATATAGGGTTAAATTCCTTTAAAGGGTGGTAATCCTACTAGAATATCATTACGAAAAACGTCATGATATTCACTAATCATTGAATGAGCTAATGAATAGTGGGGGATATTTACCTCATGGAATATATTTTCAACCATAAATAAAGAAAAATCAGGATTTTTCTTATTGATTTCATTATCCACTAAATATTTTATTGACAAATAGGTTATCCTTGGATTCTTCTAGAAAAAAAAATTCTTGATGATTTTGAGATGTATTTTTAGGGGAAAGTGTGATATTGTTTTCCCTGTATCATATAAAATTTGAATCCTTCATCCTAGCACATCCCATATACCTGTTGAAATATCAAGTCATTCCAAAAAAGGGAAAACATCTCTAGGATTAACATCACACAATACATCTTCAACCAAGTTCTTACCAGTGGAAAATGAAATAAAAACCTATTTTTTGACTTAATGTGTTCTCCTATTTTTCAATCATTTTAATTTTTATGATTGATGATGGTTTTGTGTTCAATGATTCAATTTCTACACTAGTTTTATTGAAAAAACATTTCTATATCTCCCTCTATCAATAATCACCTTGAATAATCATTGATTAATGGTGGAAGGGTTTTGGAAACTCATCATAGAACAATAAAGTTACCCAAATCACCTTCTTCTATAACATGATCTTCATTTTCAGATTCTTCATCTCAATTTTCATTCTATTATATTTCCATTTGAATCATTTCAGTATATTTTATAGTAATAGTTTTATTGTTATGAAAATTCACCTAAAAATAACCATACCCAATAAATTTGAAGTACTTTTGATTCTCATGTTCAATGATGTTGGATTTTCCATTTGGTTGTTTTGTATCCTTCTCATTCCCTTTATACAGTATCTTGTCTTTTCCAAATTCATTCTCACCAAAAAGAAATTTATTAAAATAAATTCTTCTATAAATTTTTTTTCCTGGATTATAGTTATTAACTTTAATTTCCTTTGAGATTTAATTTTTCTTTTCCAACTTGATAGATATGTTGCAGACATAATCATGTGAGTATAATGTTGGTAACTCCACAAAATACAAAATTTATTTATTTAATCCAACCAAAAAAATAATTGTTTTCTTTTTGTACCCTGTAATGTCACTTTTCATCAATAAAATATCAAACTCCTGAATTTACTCTTCCATAGATTTTACTCGTTATCACATGATATACTTTTGGAAATAAAGATCTAGCTTATAATTCTCAGGTAGAAGTCTTCTTCACAAAATCTTTTACAAATTTTCCTTGGAGTACATTTTTTCCCATCACTTTCCCACTTTTTCTACACATTTTCCAACTAATGAGATGCAAAATAATTAAAATTCAGAATGTATAACTAGTAGTTATTCTCACTGGAAGAATTTTTAATTTGTTATAATTTTTCAATTTCCCACATCCATTATAGAAAATCATATGGATTCATACTTCCATCAAAATCTGTAATGTCAGTCTTTAATCCTATTTCAATATCTTAATCAACTCTTATTCTTCACATATTCACCTATTAATCACTAGAATCATCTCCAGTTGAATGATATTCATAAAATAGTACCACAATGAACATATTATGTTGATATGAATATCATGGGTGCTATTGCGATAGAGGGGGATCACATTATTGCACTCTCAATAGTTGATAAATTTGATAACTAATTTGATTAAATTGTGATTGTAGTTGTGCATTGGAAATTAACCATGTAGTAGTAAGGGGAGAAGATCTCATCTTATGAGACATAGTAGAGAGTAATTAGTAGTATTTGATATAGCTAAATTATTGGAACCTTCGACTATGATACCTAACTAATCTATAGTGGGAATCATGAAATGAAGAAGTGATGTTGATGTTGGGAAATATAAATGAAATGAAGAAGGATTAAATGCGATGCCACCCACCAAGGATTTTATAATCCTAAATAAAAGTCACACAAAATGGAGATTCATCAGTAATTATGGGAAAAGGGAAGAGATTAATGTAAGAAGGATTCACGAAAAGCATAAAAAGTTCATCATATTCATCTTATCCCATTATGAAGGACTAAAAAAATATAAAGAAAAAATAAAGAGATTAAAATGGCCCAAATATAATTACTATGAATGGGGAACTAAAAAGGTATATTAAAATAATATGAAAACACTTCCCCATTCTATTTAATGACCCCAGTAACTAACGTAGAAATAATATTTCTAATGATACTTTCTTTATAGGTTCCTTTTGAGTAAATAAGGTTTTACTTAATAATTTTCCATTCCTTCTTTTTTTAAAAATCACAAACACCTTATACTTAATCAAATCTATATTTTATTTTTGTAAGGAAAATTTCCTTCCCAAAGGAATTTAGCCCTACCATGTTTTAATTGTTCATATCAATATTTTTAAGTATAAAAATCAGATTCATATCTAAAACCTTGAAATCAAATAATACTTAGATCTAAAGAATTTTGTTTTAGGATATGAATTCTGGATATGAACTCTAATGAAGTTTCATTCCGAATTTTGGATACGAACTCTCATGATGTTCCACTCTGAATTATGGATACGAACTCTAATGAAGTTCCATTCCAAATTCTGGATACGAACTCTCATGAAGTTCCACTCCGAATTCTCAATACGAACTCTAATGAAGTTCCATTCCGAATTATGGATACAAACACTCATGAAGTTCCACTCTGAATTCCGAGTACGAACTTTAATGAAGTTCCACTACAAATTATGGATACAAACTCTCATGTATTACAAATATGAATTCTGATTATGAACTTATCTACGTTTTGACTCTAAGTCCTTTGAATTCAGACCTCGAACTCTTAGGAGTTCTAACTTCAAATTTCCATGAACTCTGACTCCGAACTTTGTAATTTATGGTTTTGAATACTAGTGAAACTAGTCTCCGAATTTCCTTGAAATTCAGACTCTGGATTTCTACAGAATTCAGGTTCTGAATTCCTACAAAACAGAATCTGAATATCTCTTTATTATAGACTTTGAATTCTATTTTGGTTAGACTCCGAACTTTTATTTACATTAATTCTGAATATCAGTTTAGTTGTGCTTACATTTTTTTATTACAAAACAATTTCGTGCTTTTAGATATAGACTAACCATTGGTTGAGTGACACGAGTACAGGTCCCTCCAAAATTCAAGGAGAAATATGAACATTGGAGGAGGGAGCCAACTGTTGGATCTTCACCTATAAATAAATGCTCATTTGAAAAGAATCCAGAACTTTAGGAATTTCGGTACTCAGAACTTTCTAAATTGATTTCTAGAGAGAGAGAGAGGATATTATCAACTCTTAAGCTTCATACAAAATGTTTGAACGGCTTGTTCAAACTTTTCCTTGTGCATATTTGCTTCGTGTGACTCCGATTGTTGCTGTGTACAATCGTGGGATTTCGGGGATAGGAAGACAGAGGTTACAACACCTTTAAGTTGAGGGCTTCCTTACTGAGGAAGACAGAGGTGATGACTACCTGATAGTTATGGGCTTTTGGGGATAGCAAGATAGAATCCGATCTTCATATCGAGGGCTTACCATGGTGTGGGTAAGATAGACTTTCTTGAAAGTATAAATAAAGTGACATTTATCCAAGGTTTTTGGATACCCTTCTCTTTTTGTTAAAATAGTTATTGTTTTTTACTTGTAGTGTTACTACTTTGTTTTCCGCTGTGCATTTTGTATTGATTAAGGGGATTATAACTTTCTTATACTTCCTTACTTGTACTCTGATTTAGTTAGATTCTATATTCTTTAAGGTAGAATATTAATCTTTGTAACTTTTGTTAAGATTCATTTTCGGAATCACTTTTCGGGAATAAAGAAAGTATTTATAACTTATAGAGGTCTTGTGAATGATCTTATTTAACTTTTTTAAACATAACCACCCTAAAAATTTCATAATGGAATTTTTAAAAAAGTAAAATTCACACCCTCTTGTATCTTAGAATATCATTCTTATTTCGATCCTATATTTGGTATTATAGAGTATATCATACTCAGAGTCATACCATCCTAACATCTCTTTCTCTCTTCTTAAATTTTCTCCTAAAAATTTACTTCCTTTTCCATGTGGATAAGTCATTTGGGGAGCCATATATGGGTGTTGTAGCCCAACATGGTGTTGGATGTATAAAATTGTGGGACGGTTCAATTCAAATATCAATTGGGTACACTTTTTGTATCAATCCCAAAATAATTCCCCTTGTGTTGAATCAGATATATATATGTTTATTTTTGGTTTTTAGGTTTTTTAATTTATTTAGGGTTTTAATGTTTCATATAGTATTTAATGTTTTATTGGTTTAAATATTTTTTCAGAGTTTTTTGTGTTTTAAGTTTTTTATGGGGTTTTAGTGGTTTTTCTAGATTGTATGGGTTTTAAGGGGTTTTGGGGTTTTGGGGGATTTGGGGGATTTTAAGATTTTTATAATTTTTAGGTTCTTTGTGGTTTTATGTGGTTATAGTTCATTAAGTTTTTATTAAGGTTTTTTGAAGGATAATAGGGTTTTTTTACAATTTTAGGGATTTTGGGATTTTTAGTATTATTATGGGTTTTAGGGTCTTTATGTATTTTTAGGTTTTTAAGGCTTCCATGGTTTATATGATTTTCTTGGAGTTTTAGGGGTTTTAAAGTTTTCCAGGTTTTTAAAGTTTTGTTAGAGTTTTTTAATATTTTTATGGGTTTAAAGGGTTTTTTTAATGGATTTATGAATTTGTATGTTTTTTTGGGTTTTTAAGGCATTCATGGTTTTTATGATTTTTTTGGAGTTTTAGGGGTTTTTTTAAGTTTTTTAGGTTTTTAAAGGTTTGTTAGAGTTTTTTAATATTTTTATGGTTTTAAATAGAATTTTTATTTCTAATGGATTTATTGGTTTTTATGTTTTTTTTTTGGTTTTTTGGGATTTTATAATTTTTAAGGATTTCAGGGATTTTTTGGGATTTTTAGGGCCATTTATGGTTTTAATAATTTTTTATGTTTTTCAGGGCTATTAATTGTTTTTAGTTTGTCATTTTTTTATGGGTTATAATGTTTGTTAATTTTTTAGGGATTTTAAGGTATTATTTTTAAATTTTAAGCATTTTTATGTTTTTTAGGGATTATATGATTCTTTAGAGATTTTTCGGTTTCTTTGTTTCTTTTAGTTTTTTGGGTTTTAAATATTTTTTAGAGTATTATAATTTTTTTACTAGTTCAAAGGGGTTTAATAGTTTTCAGTGTTTTTTAGGGGTTTTATGGTTTTTATGGTTTTTAAGGGTTTTATGGGTTTTTAGGGTTTTATGGTTGTAGGGTTTTTGGGAGTTTTCAGTATTTCGGGGTTTTTATTATTTTTTAGGGGTTTTATTAATTAATGTGTTTTTATATCTTTATGGTTTCCTTATAATTTTTCATAATTTTTATGGTTTTTAACATTTTAGGGATTTTTATGACTTTTTTAGGATATTTATGTATTTGTAGGGTTTTTAGATATTTTGAGGATTTTTATGGTTTTTAGGGATTTTAGGATTTTTAAGGTTTTTTGGGGATTGTCGGTTTTTTTAGTTTTTAAGGGTGAATATTTTTTAAATATTTTTACATTTGTAGAGGTTTAATTTTCTTTTAGAGTTTTTATGTTTTAGGGTTTTTAGGGGTTTTTATGTTTTTAGGTGTTTTTTTGGTTTTTATGTTTTATGTTTTTTTAGTTTTTATGGTATTATTTAGGTTATAATGGTTTTTTATGTGTTTATGTATTTAAATGGATTTTCTGTATTTTTATAAATTTTTAGGGTTATTAGGGATTTTGAGGGATTCTGGGTATTTAGGGATTTTTTGGGTTTTATGGTTTTTTCGTTCTAGAGGTTATTTTGAGTTTTAAGGAGTTTTATAATGTTTAATTTATCATGGGTTTTAAATGGTGTTTATATTATTTAGTGGATTTTATGGGTTTTTTGAGGTTTTAAGTTTTTTAATGTTTTTTGGGCTTTTAGGATTTCTATGGTTTTTTGGGTTTCTATCATTTTTTTGTTTTAGGGGTTTTTATTATTTTTATGATTTTAAAGAATTCTTAGGGGTGTTAGGGTTACTATGGGTTTTTAAAATAATTTTATGGATTTTATTGGATTTTTGGAATTTTTATGGGTTTTTATGGATTTTGAGATTTTTTGGGCTATTTAGGTTTTTAGGTTTTTTATTTCTTATGGGTGATTAGGTTTTTTATGAGTTTTTATGGATTTAAATGTTTTTTATATTTTTTTACAATTTATGGGTTTTAAAGGGTTATTCTTGTTTTTAGTTGTACTTAAGGGTTTTATGGGGTTCTATGGTTTTTATAGATTTTACGGGTTGTGTGGTCTTTATGGTTATTAGGTTTTTGTGATTTTTATGGTTTTTAGATTTTTTTTATTTTTTTAGGGGCTCAAATTGGTTTTAGTTTTTTATGGATTTCAATGGGATTTATAGGTTTTTATTATTTGCGTGTTTTTTTAATTTCTATGGATTCTTATGGATTTTGTGGATTTTTTGCGGTTGTAGGGGTTTTTATGTTTTTATGGTTTTTTTGGGTTTTCGATGTTTTTTTATTTTTTAAGGGTTTTAATATTATTTAGAGTTATTTAGTGTTTATATGGCATTTGGTATTTTTTGTGGTTTTTGGGTTTTATGGGTTTTATTGTTTTCAGGGGTTTGAGGGTTTTTGGGCCCTTAAGATTTTTATCATTTTTTGTTTTTTATTGGTTTAATTAATTTTGGTTTTTATGGTTTTCTTATGGGTTTTCATGGTTTTTATGGTTTTTATGTTTTTTGGCATTTTAGGGATTTTTTATTATTTTAATAGTTTTTAGCTTTTTAGGGATTTTTAGGGTTTTTATTTCTTTTGGGGGTTTTTGAGCATTTTTATACTTTTAGGGCATTAAAGGTTTTTATATATTTTAACGGGATTTATGGGTTTAAAGGTTTTTTAGAGTTTGTAGTGATTTTAAGGGTTTTTAGTGGTTTTTATGGTTTGTTACGAATTTAGGTTATTTTATTTTTTTAGTGTTTTTGGATTTTATGTTTTTTAGTGTTTTTATGGATTTTTATTTAGTTTTTCAGATTTTGATGGTCTTTTAGGTTTTTAAGGATATTAAATATTTTATGTTTGTTTTGGATTTTAGGGATTCTATGTTTTGGGGGGTTAATTTTTATGGATTTTAATGGTTTACATTGTTTTTTAACATTTGTAGGGGTTATAGGGTTTTTAGAATGTATATGTTTGCATGGGTTTTAATTGTTTTTAGGTTTTTAATGATTTCATAGGTGCCTTCATTTTTTAGGGTTTTTATGTTTTTAGTGATTTTTAGGGATATTGTAGGATTTTTATAGTGTTTAGGGTTTTATGGTATATTTTTTAGTTTTTGTATTTTTTTTGAGTTTTTATCATTTTTAATGGTTCTTAGAGTTTTTTTAATGTTTTTGGAATTTAAGTGGATTTTAGAGTTTTTACTATGTTATTATTTTCCTTAGGAGTTTTATGTTTTTTTTATGTTTTAATGGGTTTTTATGCTTTTTAGGGTTTTCTGGGCTTTTAGAATTTTTAGGTTTTTAGGGGACTAATTTTTTTTGGGTTTTAATGTATTATTTGATTTTTTTCATGGTTTTTAGGGTTTATTTTGGGTTTTATTGATTTTTATTGATTTTTTTCGATTTTTATGGTTTTTAGGGTTTTAGGGATTTTGAGGGTTTCTAGGGTTTAATAGTTTTTTTTGTTTTTAGTGTTTTTTTTATAATTTTATAGAAATTATTTAAAGTATTAATGTGTTTAAAGGGATTTTAGAGTTTTTTTGTGGTTTTTATAAATATTATAGTTTTAGGGTTTTGAGGATTTTTTGAATTTTTATGCTTATTTGGGTTTTTTTTGGTTTTTTTCATTTTTCAGGGTAATTAGGATTTTTTAGCTTTTTTAGTAATTTTAAGAGTTTTTATGTTCCAAATGATTTCATAGGGGTTTTTAGGGTTTCTAGGGTTTCATAGATGTTTAGGGATTTAAGATATTTTTATGTATTTTAATTTTTTGGGGATTTTCATAGTTTTTTTATGGTTTTATTATTTTTTAGGGTTTTTTTTTGGTTTTTTGAGTTTTTTTATAGTTTTTTAGGTTTTTATATATTTTTACATATTTAATGGTTTAAAGGGTTTTTATATTTTTATGGGGTTAATGTTTTTATGGGATTTTAGGGTAATTTATAGTTTTAACGGGGTTTTTAAGTTTTTTTTATTTTTTAGGTTTTAGGGGTTTCAAATGTTTTTATGTTATTATGGTCTTCTTATGTTTTTTCAGGGTTATAGGGGTTTTTAAAACATTATATTTTTAAGGATTGTTTTATATTTTTTGGATTTTTATGAATTTTGTGTGTTTTTATGTTTTTTGGGGGTTTTAGGGTTTTTATGTTTTTTCGGGTTTTTGGGGTTTTAAAGAGTATTAAAGGGTTTTTAGGGTTTTGATGTTTTTAAATATTAATAGGGGTTTAAATTTATTTTTTGAGTTTGAATTAGTTTTATAATTTTTATGGTATTTTAGGGTTTTTATGGTATTTATGAGTTTTTATGTTTTTTAGGGGTTTTTTGGGTTTTTGTTGTTTTTAGGTTTTTGGGAGTTTTATGTTTTTTAGGTTTTTATGATTTTCTTGTAGGGTTTTCATGGGTTTTAAATGTTTTTTGTTTTCCTGGTTTCTATGTATTTTTATGATATTTATGGTTTTCTTAGTTTTTATGGATTTTGAGGGCTTTTAGGATCTTTTAGGGTTTTGGGGTTTTTTGGGATTTTAGGTATTTTTGATTTTTTGGATTTTTAAAATTTTTATATTATTTAATGATTTTTATGGTTTTATATTGTTTTATAATTTTTAGTGGGTTTTATGGTTTTTATGGGTTTTTCATTTTTTATGGTTTTAAGGGTTTTTATTACATTTAGAGATTTTAGGGTATTTTAGTTGTTATTAGAATATTAGTATTTTTATGTTTTTAAGGGTTTTATGTGTTTTTTGTTTTTTTATGTTTTTAGGTGTTTTAATGGTTTTGAGATTGTTCAGTTTTGGGATTTTTTGGGATTATTTAGTATTTTTATGGTATTTTTTGTGTTTTTAGGCATTTTGATGGATTTTGTGATTTTTTAGGGGTTTTATGGTTTTATGTTATTTTTGGACAAGGATGGCTCGGGGCCAGGCTATTCTTGAATCCCTCAAAATTTATTATAAAAAGGAACAAAGACACTACAGACAAGGGAGGGGCGAGGTCAATCAACCCACACCCAAAAACCCCTTACATCCCAAGACACAAAAGACCCCAAAAAAAGGAAAATCTAAAAAGACAAAAAACACTCAAGACCAAACACAGCAGCAGCTTTAGAATCACCAATGTCACCATCCAGCACCTCTTTGTCATGATGATTCACCACCAGTATCACAGAACCACAAACTTCATAACCAGTCAAATAGCACCCAACATCACAGTTTTCATCAGCCAACTCCTCTTTC
Source organism: Viscum album (assembly GCA_963277665.1). Lineage (NCBI taxonomy): Eukaryota > Viridiplantae > Streptophyta > Magnoliopsida > Santalales > Viscaceae > Viscum > Viscum album. The sequence continues at coordinate 1,962,687,858 of OY728127.1, forward strand.
CCAATCATATCCACCACCAGAATCACAGAACCACATCCCTTCAGCACCTCCTAGCTAATCAGTAACCAGAGTCCTGCAGAACACCTTCCAACACCCAACAATTTTCCACAGAAAAGACATACAACCAACAACATCAAGCCACTAGCACCAAAATCACCAGCCTCTATAATAGCCAAAACCTCCACGCCATTCAGATCCATATCCAGCAGCACAGAACCATCTGCATAAAAAAACTAACTCCATCACATTCCAGCCAAAAAGTAACCAAATTTCCATCATACCGTACCCAACAGCACAACCAGGGGAAAAGAACCACCATCATCCAACACAAGAACCAGTCTGCAACCCAAACAGCCCTTCCAGCAACCCAGAAACTGCAACACATAGTGAGCACACAATACCTCATACCAATCCCAGCAAACATCAGCAACATCACCCCACAACCAAACCATTAATCATCACATTAGATCCATCCAAAACCTTAAGCAAGATATGAGGGACCAAAAAGACCTCTTTTGCACCATAGGAAAGCATAGACCGAAACCAGATCGTCGAAAAACACAAACAGACTAGAAGTAGCAGCAAGATTTAAGAACATGACCGAGGAACAACACTGAGGCTTACGTGTAGACTGAAAAAAGTAGATATGAAAACCCAAAAACGCGGATCAAGTGCACCACCAAGCTGGCACCACGACTCCTGCATTCACCAGGGACTCCCCATCTCGCTGCATCTACGGTGAGGCTGGAGCCCACGCCGCCATTGAATCCCCCGCCACCATTGAGAAGATTGAAGTCGTTGATCTATCTGGGGAGGTCTCATTGTCGCATACACAAACCATAACCGCATCGGAAACCCATAAGCGTACCCAATCTCCAGAGTCTTGTCTGCCTCGACTCTAGCCGAAGAAACCCTCCTCCACCGATGAGAACAATAAAGCTGTTGGCCTGCCTGAGGAGGACCCATCTCTACAAACACGATCCAGAGCCCCTTCCGATGTCCAAAAAGGTTTCCAATATCCATATTGCTGTCTGCATCATCTGCTGCCGAAGCGATCTGATCCAGAACCACAACGTGCCTCGCATTTTTTATGAACGTTGAATCTCGAGTACAAGGGAAAACTAGAAAATATCTGAATTAAACTGAAGCTGAAGGCCCACGAAAAACCGACACTCTAGAAAGACAAAACTTCCCGGACAAGAAAACCACTGCAATCTTGGATTTGCAGAGCATACCTAGGCATTGAAGTAGTTGTTGCACCTTCCAAACACCAACACAAAACCAGATGTACTTGTGCGACATCAGATCTGAAGCGGTCTTTGAGATCTGCTTATCCGTTGACCAGGATGGGTCCAACCAAGAACGCCAGATCTTTCCACCAACACACCGGCATATGAAACCGTAACTATCCCTGTAGCGGGCGATCTGGAAAGACCACATCCAAGCCACCGAGAGATCAACAACACTGCGAAGGGGAAAAAATGATCCATCAGGGATAGATGATGACAAAGGAGAACCCAAAGGGAGAGCACTTGGAGACTCAACTTCCGTCTTGTATTATGTTTTAGGGGTCTTATTATGTTATTTTTGGGGTTTGGGTATTTTTTTTAGTTTTTTAGTGTTTTTATGGATTTTAGATTTTTTTAAAAAAAATTAGTAGTTTAATGTTTTTATATAGTTTTAAGTGGTTTTAGGGTCCTTATGGGTTTTTAGGGTTTTTATGTTTTTAGGAGTTTTTACGGTTTTAGGGGTTTAAAGGTCTTTTAGGGTTTTTACTATTTTTAGTTTTTATTATGGTTTTACGCGCTGTTATGTTTTTAATATTTTCATGGGGATTTTCATAGTTTTTAGGGATTTTTAAGTTTTTTTGGTATTTTAGGGATTTTTATGGGTTTTTATGGTTTCTATGGAATTTTTATTGTTTTTAGGAATATTTAGGGTTTTTAGGATTTTAAGGGTTTTTTAGGGTTTTTTTTTTGATATTTTAGGGTTTTAAAGGTTTTTTGAGTTGTTTAATGTTTTTAGGGTTTTAAAATGTCTTTTGAGTTATCAATTTTTTTATTGTTATTATATGTTTTTGGGTTTTTATGTAATCTTGGATTTTTATTGTTTTTTGGGTCTTTGTGGTTTTTGGTGTTTTTAAATTTTTTAGTTTTTTTTTGTTCTAATTTTTTTATGTTTTTTTTATTTTATTATGTTTCCTTAGGGTTTTTAGGCGGTTTTATGTTTTTTTGGTATTTTTTGGTGTTTTCTATGATTTATATGGTTTTTAGTTTTTTATGTATTTTAAGGTATTTTATGGTTTTTTTTAGTGTTTTATGGGGTTTTATGGTTTGTTGTGTTTTTATGGGTTTTTAGGTATTTTAGTGTTTTTTATGGTTTTTAGGATTTTTAGGGATTTTTATGGGTATGTGGTTTTTTGGGGTTTTAGGATATTTATGTTTTTATAGGGGGAGTGGGTTATGGGTTTTTCAAGGTTTTTGGGTTTTTAATGTTTTTTATATTTTTTAATTATTTTTTCGTTTTAAACTGTTTTTAGAGTTTTTAGTGGAACTTTAGGAATTTTATGGGGTTGTGGGGTTTTTTATGGTTATTAGGGGTTTTATGTTTTTTAGTTTTTTTTGGGATTTTTAGGATTTTGCCTATTTTATTTTTTGGAGTTTTAAGTGTTTTTAGGTTTTTATGGTTTTCCTATGGTTTTTAGGGTTTTATGTTTTTTTACACTTTTTGGGATTCTTATGTAATTTTTTAGATTTAAATGGCATTTTATATTTTTTAGGTATTTTGAAGGTTTTATGGGGTTTTATGATTTTTAGGATTTTATGGGTTTTAGGGGTTTTTTGGTGTTTTTTATGTTTTTTGGGTTTTTATGCTTTTCATAGTTTTTTAATGTTCTTACACAATTAAATGATTTTTAGAGTTTTTTGTGGGTTTTAGAGTTTATATGTGTTTTCGGGGTTTTAAATGTTTTTAGTGGTTTTATGGTTTTTAGGTTGTTTATGGATTTTTAGGGTTTCTAGGGTTTTTAACGTTTTTTATATTTTTATGTTTTTTAAGTGTTTTTTGTTTTTTTATCATTTTCTTATAGTTTTTAGTGTTTTTAGGGATTTTTATTATTTTTTGGATTTTTACAGTTTTCAGGATTTCTGTTGTTTTAGGATATTTAGTTAATTTGATGGGTTTTAGGTTTTTAGGGTTTCTGGGATCTTAGATTTTTTATGTTTTCTAGGGGATTAAAATGTTTCTAGGTTTTTAAGGTTTTCATTGGGGTTCTCAGGGTTCTCAGGGTTTTTATGTTTTTAGCGATTTATGGGATTTTAGAATATTTTGACAGTTTTTATGGTATTATGTATTTTGAGGGGTTTGGTGTTGTTAGGATTTTATTGTCTTTTTGTTTTCAGTTTTCTTTTTATTTTTTCAGGGTTTTAAGTGTTTTTATAGATTTTATGCATTTTTATGAGTGTAAAGTATTTTTAGAGTTTTAGTGGTTTTTCATAGCTTTTATCAGTTTTGGAGCTTTTTAAAGAGTTTACAGGTTTTGGGGTTTTTATGGGTTTTTTTCATTTTTAGGTTTTTAGGTTTTTTATGTGTTTTAATGTTTTTTCATGTTTTCTTATTTTTTTAGGGTTTTAAAGATTTTTTTTCATTTTTAGCATTTTTAGGGTTTTTAGGGATTTTATGGATTTTTTTAGGGTTTTAGGGTTTTTATGGTTTCTTTGGGGTTTTAGATTTTCTTTGATTTTGTAGAGTTATTAGAATTTTTAGTATTTTTAATGATTTTACAGGTTTAATGTGTTTTGAGTGTTTTTATTAATTTTAGGGGTTTTATATGGTTTTATGGGTTTTCAAGGTTTTCGGAGTTTTTATGGTTTATAGGGGTTTTAGGTTTATTATGGTCTATTATGGTTTTTAGCATTTTTTTTGTTATTAAAGAGCTTTAATTTTTTTATGGTTTTTAAGGGTTTCATTAGGGTTTTTATGACTTTAATAGGTTTTTACATTTTTATTAATTTTTACAACCTTTTTAGGATGTTTATTGTTTTTGTGGTTTTTTAGGGAGTTTAATTTTTTTTAGAGTTTTAAGGCTTTTTACAATTTATTGGATTTTTTGGGGTTTCAAGTGCTTCTGTGTTTTAAGTTTTTCATAGTGTTTTTCAAGTTTTTTAAAGTATTTTTATTTTTAGAGACTTTTTTGATTTTTTAAGTATTTTTTTTGGTTATTAGGTTTTTATGGATGTTGATTAGTTTATGGTTTTTCGGGGGCTTTTGTGGGTTTTGGGTCTTTATTGGTTTTCGTAGTGTTTTTATGAGTTTTATAGTTTTTATAGTTTTTAAACGTTTTTATGGGCTTAAAGGTGTTTTAGTGATTTTATTGGGTTTTATAGTTTTGATGTTTTTTAATATTTTTAGTGGTTGTATGGATTTTAGGTTTTTAGGGTTTTAGGGTATTTTTGGTTTTTAGTGATTTAGGTGTTTTTTGTGTCTTAAGTGTTTTTATCTTTTTAATATTTTCTAAGGAATTTTCACATTTTTTAATTTTTTTTCTTATTTATTTTTAGGGATTTCTATGTTTTTTATGTTATTGTCGGGTTTTTATAGACTTTTGAGGATTTTATGGTTTTTGTGGTTTTTATGGTTTTTTAGATTTTAGGTGTTTTTTAATGTTTTTATGCAGTTTTATGGTTTTTAGTGATTATATCATTTTTAGAGTTTAAAGGGTTTTTAGTGCTTTTAGAGGGGTTTAGGGTTTTTTTGGGTTTTTAGGGTATTTAAATGTTTTTAGGGGTTTTTATAATTTTTAGTGCTTTATGGTTTTTGGCATTTTTTAGGATTTTAGGGGGTTTAATTGCTTTGGGTTTAAAACATTTTCATAGGATAATTTGACCTTTATAGGGTTTTTTGCATTTTAAGGTATTTTTAGGTGTTCTTTAGTATTCTTATTGTGTTTTATGGGTTTTAGTAATTTTTAGAGTTTTTAGGATTTTATGATTTTTTTTGGTTTTCTTGGGTTTTAGTATTTTTTTGGGTTTTTATAGTTCTTATATGTTTTTCTATTTTTTTAAGCTCTTTAAATATTTAAAAGGTTTTTATTTTTTTAGTGGGGTTTTAAGGTTTTTATGGGTTGTGGGGGTAATTTTATTTTTTATGAGATTTATGGTTTTTAGCGTTTTTAGTGTGTTTTGTGGTTCTTATCGTTTTTAGGTTTTTAGGGGTTTTAAGTGTTTTAGTTTTTTTAATACTTTCTTAGGTATTTTTATAGGTTTTATGATTTTTTACATTTTTTCTGATTTTAACATTTTTATGTACTTTTATGTCTTATTTTGATTTTTTATTATTTTTAGGGTGTTTTGGGATTTGGAGGGGTTTTATTATTTTTATGGGGTTTTATGTTTTCTGGCGGGGGGGGGGTGTTTAGAGTCATTCTAGTTTTTAGGGTTTTATGGTTTTTAATGTTTTTAAATTTTTTGGTTGGATGGGTTTTATAGTTTTTTAGTTGTTTTTGGATTTTAATGCGGTTTCAGGAGTGTTTAATATTTTTAGGGGTTTTAGGGTTCATGGGTTCTTCTAGGGTTTTAGCATTTTTTAGTTTTCATAGGGGGTTTAATTGTTTTATGTTTTCAATTTTTTTAAGGTATATCAGGGTTTTAGGTTTTTTTTATTTTAGGTATTTTTGATGAATTTTGAGGATTTTTATTGTTTTTAGAGTTTTAGTAATTTTGATGGTTTTAGGGTTTTTAGGGGTTTTATGATATTTTATGTATTTTATCATTTTAGGGTTTACAATATTTTAGTTTATTTATGTTTTTTATGTTTTCATTTGGGTTTTTAGGGTTTATATGGGTTTCTACATTTTCAGGATTTTTATGGACTTTTTATATTTTTTTAGTTTTTAGGTATTTTAGTGATTTTGGGGGGGGGGGTTTGGGTTTTTTAGGGTTTCTAGGGGTTTTATAGTTTTTTTTGTGTTTTTACAATATTTTTATTTTTTACAGTATTTTCGGTTTTTTATAGTTTTTACATTTTTTAGGGGTATAAAGGATTTTTAGAGTTTTTAGTGTGTATTTAGTGTTTTAAGGATTATTGGTATTTTTAATGTTTTAGGGGATTTTTGGTTTTTAGGGTATTTAGGGTTGTTTATTTTTTTAGGATTTTAGGATTTATTTAGTTTTTTGTGGGGTTTTATCTGTTTTAGTTTTTTAAGGTTTTATTTCACTTTTTCACAGGTTTATGGTTTTTATAGTTTTTTATATTTTAACGAATTTTAGGGATTTTTCGGATTTTATGTGATTTTAGGAATTTTAGGGATTTTGAGGGTTTTAGTGTTATTCAGTGTTTTAGAGTTTTTTATGTTTTTGGGGGGTTTTAGAATTTTTTTTGAGTATTTTAATGTATGAATATTTTTTAGACTTTTACCATTTTATGGGATTACAGGGTTTTTAGAATTTTAAGTGGTTTTATGGTTTTAGGGGAATTTTGGGTTTCTAGATTTTTTTTTTGTTTTTTTGTTTATTGGGGTTTGGGTGATTTTAGGTTTTCAAGGTTTTCTGAGGGGGGGTTAAGGGTTTATTTGGTCATTTAACATTTTTAGTGATTTTTAAGACATTTCTTGGTATTTAATGGTTTTTAATTTTTTTTACGAATTTTGATGGGTTTTAGGGGTTATTAGGATATTATGGTTTGTTTTGATTTTTTAGGTTTTTTACTGTCTTAGATTTTGATATTTTTTCAGATATTTTATTATTTTTATAGGTTTAAAGTGATTATTATAGTTTTTAGTTGTTTAATATGGATTTAAATTTTTTTTTATTGTTTTAGTGATTTTACGATTTTATGGCTATTTGGGTTTTTAGGGTATTTAGTGTTTTTTGGTTTTTCATGGTTTTAAGAGTTTTAAGTTTTCTAAAGTTTTCTTAGGGTTTTCTTGGTTTTAGTGTTTTGAAATTTGTAGGGACCTTAATTGAATTTCTAGGATTTTGATGGCTTTTAGGAGTATTATGGATTTTGAGGGTTTTAGGGGTTTTAGGAGTTTTAGTTTTTTTATGTTTTTTTGGGTTTTGGAGTTTTTTTAGGGGTTTACAGTTTTTTGGTGTTTCTAACATATTTAGGGGTTTAAAGGATTTTTAGATTTTTAAGTGCATTCTTATGGGTTTTTAGGGTTTTGAGGGTCTTTAAACGTTTTTATGGATTTTAGGGTTTTTACATATTTTAAAGTTTTTTAAAGTTTCTAGTGTTTTTTAGGTTTTTATGGGTTTTATGGGTTATTAGGTTTTAATGATTTTCTTAGGGTTTTTTCTAGGTTTTATATATTTTTAATTTTTTAGGTTTTTTAGGATTATTATGGATTTTTTTTTTATTTTTAGGTTTATTTGTGGTTTTTTTCATTTTTGGGGGTTTTAAGGGTTTTTTGTGTTTTTAGGGTTTTAATTTTTTTTAGTTTTTATGGGTTTTTAGATATTTGAAAATATTTGGGGTTTAAATTATTTTTATGGTTTTGAGTGGTTTCTTTAGTGCTTGTGGGTTTTTAGAGTTTTTTAAAGGTTTTAGGGGTTTTCTGTTTTTTAGGGTTTTGTGGGTTTTATAGGCTTTTAGGGTTTTGGAGTTTTTTAGTGGTTTAATTGTTTTTAGTTTTTTAAGGTTTTCTTATGGTTATTCAAGGTTTTTTGGGATTTAATTTTTTAAGTAATTTTAGAGATTTTTAGTATTTTTCTGGTAATTATGGTTTTTATATATTTTGTGGGTTTATAGGGTTAATTTATGGTTTTTAGAGTTTTTATGTTTTTTGGGTTTTTTTGTTTTTTGAGGGGTTCTAAATGTTTTTTAACATTTTTAATATTTATAGGGTTTTAAATTGGGTTTAGAGTGTTTAGCATTGTTTTAGGGTTTTTATTATTTATATGGGGTTTTAGGGGTTTTATGGTTTTGGAGTGTTTTTAGGTTTTTAGGGATTTTAAACGTCTTTTAGGGTTTTTATCATTTTTTAAGTTTTTTGGGTTTTTTTATTTTAATTTTTTTATATTTTATTAGGGATTTTCAAGGGTTTTTAGGGTTTTTATATTTTCGGGTTATTTAGATATTTTTTTGGGATTTTTATGATTTTTAGGGGTTTTATTGATTTTTAGGGGATTTCAGAGATTTTATGGGTTTTTATAGTTTTTAATGTTCTTTAGGGTTTATAGGGTTTAAATTTTTTTTATTTTTTTACAGTATTCAAATGTTTTTTCAAGGGTTTTAGGGTTTGGATTTTTTTGGATTTTATGTTTTTAGGGATTTTGAAGGTTTCATTTGATTTTTTGGATTTTTAGGGTTTGGGGTGTTAGGGTTTTTAAGGTTTTTAATATTTTTTTTAAATATTTTTGGGTTTAAAGGGTTTTTACATTTCTTAGTTATTTTTATGGGTTTTATGAGTCTTTAAGGGTTTTTATGGTTTTATGGGTTTATATGATTTTAGGTTATTTTTATCGGGGTTAAGGTTTTTAGTATTTTAGGTTTTGGGGGGGGGGGTTTATATTTTTTAAGGATTTTATGTTTTCTTTGGGTTTTATAGGTTTTTTAGGGATTTTGTACTTTTTTTTATTTTTATGGGATTTTTTATTTTTTTGGTATTTTGAGGGTTTTTAGGGTTTTTTAGGTTCTTTAGTTTTTTATGGTTTTTATCATTTTTTAGGTTTGTTGGGGGTTTTAATTTTTTTTATATTTTTGTACTTTTCTTAAGGGTTTTCGTGGTTTTTAGCGTTTTACTATTTTTGGTTATTTTTAGGAATTTTTTAGGATTCTTATGGTTTTTAGGGTTTTGGGGGATTTTGGGAGGTTTTAGAGTTTTTAGAAATTTTAAATTTTTCAGGGGTTATATGTGCTTTGAGGTTTTCTAATTTTTCTTAGGTTTTTTCATGATTTATGGTTTTTTTACGTTTTTAAGGGATTTTAAGAATTTTTATTAACTTTTTAGGATTTCTCATGGTTTTTAGGGTCTTTAGGGACATTGAGGGTTTTGTGGGTTATTATGGATTTTAATTGTTTTTTTGGTTTGTAGTGTTTTTTTGGAGATTTTTTGGTTTCTATATTTTTTTGACTTTTTTTCCTTTTTAGGGGTTAAAAGGGTTTTTAGTGGTTTTAGGGGTTTTATGGGTGCTTATTGTTTTTAAGGTATTTTGGGTTTTTATGGTTTTTAACGGATTTAGGACTTTTTGGGTTTCTATGGTTTTTAGTGTTTTTTTTTGGTTTTTAGTGTTATTATGTTTTTTAAGTTTTCTAAAAGTCATTTTGATTTTTTTAAGATAATAAGGAGTATGTAAATAATGATATTAATTTAAGAAAGCACACAAGGGTAGAACAATGGAAGACCCAATGATAAAAGGTACCAAAACAAAAGCAACCAACATGATGGAACATGAGAACCCTGCATCACCCATGAAGCAGAAAGAACCTAGAAAAATAATGGGCCTAAAAACCCTAAATTAATAAAGTCCCCAACTATATAGGAAACATCGACCCAAGTTGTCACAACAATAGAACCACCAACTAGAAAAAATAAAACATCCATGGAGCACCAAGGACCAATGGAGAAGATTGAATAAGATCCATGTGAATCCTAACTAGTCTAGAACAACATCAACAATCAAACTAACATCAGAAGATCGTGATGAAAGGGAGATAGAACCACACACACCCCACATACAATGAAACCACCAGCCAAAGAAGCAAAAAGCCACAAGAATCACCAACAAAAACCACCCATGAAGAACTTGGAACCCAAGGTAGAAACACACTACACAACTAAAATAAACACCAACATGACTTCCCACGTCCCTATACCCTCAGCCAACTACAAACCATCCAACTCGAAGCCCCAGATTCATGCCACTTACAAACACCAGAAGAAGCCAGAAGAATCTTTCCACTATAAGCCCATCCATCACCATTACATATCCAATGTCACCCCACCCTCATGCTGCCAGCACTAGTCCCAAAGGAAACACACCTAATAAGAACCTATATTCCTAACAAGAAGATCCACCAACCAATATGGTTGCCTTACACCATGAAAACAATAATCCCACAGTACCACCATCCCATGAACCATAAAAAACACTAAAACGGTAGCGGAAAAACCAATAAAAATGCATAAGGTTTTTTAGGAATTTAATGGGGTTTGGGGGGTATTAGTGTGTCTTGATTATTTAACGGTTTTTTTTCTTTATAGTTACTTTATCATTTTTAGGGGATTAATGTGTTTTTAGAGTTTTTTTTTGTATTTTTAGGATTTTTATTATAATTATGGTTTTTATGGTTTTAGGGGTTTTATGGTTATTATGTATTTTTAGGGGTTTTAGGGTCTTTTGGGGTTTTTATAATTTTTATGTTATTATGAGTTTTAAGTGTTTTTAGGTTATTATGGTTTTCAAGTGGTTCTTCATGTTTATTAGGGAATTTTTAGTATTTTTATTTATTTTAGGATTTTAGTCATTTTGGTGGGTTTTACACATTTTAGGGTTTTAGGGGTATTTTTTTAGGTTTTTAGGGGTTTTAATTTTTGTTTGTTTTTAAAATTTTCATAGCATTTTTCAGGGTTTTAGGGTTGTTTGTTTTTAATGGTATTTTAGCTATCATTTTAGTTTTTTCATGGGGTTTTATGGTTTTTAAGGATTTTTTGGGGTTTTATGGTTTTTTTTTGGTTTTAGAGGATTTTTTGGGTTTTATGGGGTTTTTTGAGTTCTTATGGTTCTTAAGGTTTTTATTTTTTTTATTTTTAGGGGATTAAAGGGTTTTTAGTGTCTTTATTGGGGTTTTAGGGTATTAATGGGTTTTTAGGGTTTTTATATTTTTTATGGGTTTTTTGTGGTTATAGGGGTTCATGATGATTTTAGAGTCATTTTAGGGATTTAGGGTTTTTAAAAGTTTTAAGAGGTTTAGGGGGTTTATGTGGTTTAATTTTTTTATGGTTTTCAAAGAGGTTTTCATGGGTTTTATGATTTTTTGGATTATTTTTGTTTTTTTGGATTTTTATGCTTTTTATGGGTTTTATTTATTTTGATTGGTTTAAAGGTTATATAGTTTTTCATAATTTTTTGGTTTTTAATGGTTTTAATCAATTTTATTATTTGATAGTTTTTGTAGGATTTTTAGGTTTGTAATGATTATATGGATTTTTATGTATTCTTAGTATTTTTATGGGTTTTTTGTGGTTTTAGTGTTTTTTTGGTTTTTGTGGTTATTTTGGTTTTTAGGGGTTTTTTTATTTTTAGGGGTTTGATGGTTTTGTAATTTTTTTATATTTTTAGGGGATTAATTTTTTTAAGTTTTTATTGGTTTTATTGGATTTTTAAGGCTTTAATTTTTTCAGTTTTTAGGTGTTTTAGGGGATTATGGTCCTTTTACAGTTTTTAGGGTTTTTTGTGTTTTTAATATTTTTAGGGGGTTTAAGTGTTTTAAGATTATTATGTTTTTATTAGAGTTTTTTAGGGTTTTTGGTTTTTTATGTTTTAGGGATTTTTAGGGTTTTTAGAATTTTTATGGTTATTAAGGGTCTTTTTTTGGTTTTTAGGGTTTTTAGTGATTTTAGGGTTTTTATTATTTTTAGTGTTTTTAGGGATTTCCTGTTTTTTTAGGTCTTTATTGTTTTTAGGGTTTTCAGTTTTTTTGCATGGTTTAAAATTTTAGTGAATTTTAGGTATTTTTAATGATTTTTAATGATTTTATGGTTTTGAGGGTTTTTGAGGTTTTTTAGGGTTTCTTATTATTTTTATGGTTTTTATTTTTTTAGGTTTTTATGTGTTTTAGTGTTTTAGGGTTATGTTTTTTTATATTTTTCACCATTTTTAGGTGTTTAAAGGGTTTTTAGAGTTTTGAGTGTATATTAGAGTTTTAATGTGTTTTTTTTTCATTTTTTCAGTTTTAGGGGTTTATGGTTTTTAGGGTTTTAGGGTTTTAAGGGTCTTTTAAGGGTTTAGGGGTTTTATTATTATTTAGGTTTTTATGGGTTTTTTGTGTTATTAGGTTTTTATGGTTTTATTAGGGTTTTTATACTGATCCATAGGTTTCTTATTATTTCTTTACATTTTTGTGTATTTTTGGTATTTTTTAGTATTTTTATAGTTTTTAAGGTTTTTAAGGATTTTTATGATTTTTATGATTTTAGGGTTTGTTTTAGGTTTTTTTGGATTTTTAAATGGGTATTAGACATTTTTTACCATTGTTATGGTTTTTTAAAAGAATTAATGTTTTTAGGGGTTTAGAGGGATTTTAATGTTTTTGTTTTTTAAGGGTTTTATGCATTTTTAGTGGTTTTTTATTTTTTAGGGGTTTTATTGTTTTTCAGGTTTTTTGGTGTTTTTAGCAAAAAAATATTTTTTTAGGGCTTTTATGTGTTTTTAGGTTTTAAGGTAGGTTTTATTTTATCAGGGATTTTAGGTTTTATTATGTTTTAGGTATTTTTAGTAATTTTTTATGATTATATGTTTTTAGAGTTTTTTGGTGTATTAGGGTTTTGGGGGTTTTTAGGGTTATTCTTATTATTTTTGGGTTTTTACGGTTTTTTTGAGTTTTTAGGGTTTTATATATTTTTTATAGTTTTTAACAATTTTTGTGGTTTAATGGGTGTTTGGAGTTTTTACTATTTTTTAGTGTTTTTTATTTTAGTGTATTTATGGGTTTTAGTGGTTTTTTGGTTTTTAGGTAATGCTGGGTTTTTTGGTTTTTTAGGGTTGTCTGCATTTTTTCTGATTTTAAGGATTTAAGTGTTCGTAGGTTTTTAAGGTAGAGGACAGTTTGGGGCAAGGATATTCCTATACCCCCCCTAAATTTATAATAAAAAGATGAAATAGACAAGGGAGGGGAGGGTTTCTTATGTTTTTCTTTGATTTTTTTTTAACTTTTTAGCACATTTTTGGTTTTTTTTATTTTTTTTATGGTTTTTTGGGTTTTAGGTTTTTTTTTGAGATATTATGGTTTGTAATGATTTTTAGTGATTTTAACGTGTTTAGGGGTTTAAAGGGTTTTAGAGCGTTTAGTGGGGGTTTAGAGAATTTATTTGTTTTTTTAAATTTTTAAGGTTTATTGGGATTTAATGGTCTTTATGACTTTTAGGGTCTTTTCGGCTTTTAATAATTTATATGAGGTTTTTTAATAGTTTTTTTTGGTTTTTTAGGATTTTTGATTGGTTTTTAGGGTTTTCAGGTTTTTTTATATATTTATAGATTTTTAGGTCTTCTTTAGAATTTTTATGGTGTTTTGGGTTTTAGGGATTATGAGGGTGTTTAGATGTTTTATGGTTTTCAGTGTTTTTAGGTTTTTTAGGTTTTTTAAGAATTTTTAGGTATTTATGATTTTCATATGGTTTCTCAGCATTATTAGGAAATTTAGGAGTTTTTTATAATTTTTAAAATTTTCTTGGTTTTCATGGATTTTTAGGGTATTATAGTTTTTTAGGGTTTTAACATTTTTTAGTTTTTTAGGTTTTAAGGGGTTTTGTTGATATTTTTTATTTTTTTATGGTTTTCTAGAGTTTTTTAATTTTTTATGGGGTTTAAAGGGTATTTATAATTTTTAGTGGTTTTAGGGTTTTTTTTTCAGATTTAGGATTTTGATGGGTTTTATAGGTTTTAGGGATATTTGGGGATTTATGGTTGTTATTCTTTTCTGTGGTTTTTAGAGCCTTTTAGGGTTTTTAGGTTTTTCATCATTTTTTTCATTTTAGGTTTTTTATTTTTTTCTATGTTTTTATGGATATCTTAGTGGTTTTTAGTGTTTTTAGTATTTTTATAAATTTGTTTGGGTTTTTTGTTCTTTTCTAGGATTTTCATGGTTTTTAGGGTTTATATTGATTTTGAGGGATTTTATGGTTTTGTGTGTGTTTATTATTTTTTGGGTTTTTACCATTTTTAGTTATTTAGTGGTGTAAGTGTTTTTTTATTTTGATGCTTATCTAAGGATTTTTAGAATTTTCCTATATTTAGTGACTTTTAGGGATTTTTAGGGTTTTCTTGGCAAAGGAGGTGAGAGACCTGGTGAATCTGGTCCCCCAAAATTTATTAAAAATGAGAAGGAACCAATAAGAAATTACAAGGAGGGATTAAAAACCCAGTTGTGCAACTCACCCATCATATCAGAATCCAAAAATTGTAGGTAGCAGGATGGGGCGACAAAAGACCACATCGAGCCCCTTTCCACAATCGCCTACTTGGATAAGGAATCCACTACCAAGTTTTCCTCCCGATAGGCATACGATACATGGAGATTGAGTATTTGAAAAAGGGAAAGTAATTCCATCCATTGGGGAAGAATACTCTAAGGAACTCTCCAAGATTTGTTTTTAAGAACCTCTACGGCAAGCATGGATTCCGATTCAATTCAGAGAGGACTACATCAAAAATGAACAGTAGACTCAATCACCTTCATCATGGCCCAAAATTTAGCTTCAAGGGTGCACCCATTACCAATAAAATGTTAAAATCATCCTTTGAAAAAATCTCAGTGGGTATGGAAGACCCCACCACACCCAGAGGGGCCTGATTCTCCCAGTGTTGTACCATCCACATTAACCTTCATCTAGGAAGAGATCGGGGGAATCCAGTGGATGAACATGAGACCCTGTGGTTTTTTATCCTTCTAGAAATGCTAAGAATCTGTAATAGAATAAGATCATTAACATAATTTTCCATTGGACATGTCTGAATGTGATATGCTGCATGAACTACTGTATGCAGGGTAAAGAAACCAACTTAGAAGGAGAGTAGATTTTTATTAAAATCTAATGTGTTATGGGAATCCTGAATATAAGAAATAATAGAAGCAACGAAAACGAGAAAGAGTTTGGACACCTGCCTGCTTGAAGCCCAATTAACCAGGTTGTCCAGTAGCTCAAACAACAACCTACTGAAGTAGGAAGGGAACCCAAACAGATTCTGGAAGTATTCCCAAATCACAAATGCAAACCTGCAATAAAGAATGTATGCTATATGGATTCCTTGGTACCATGACATAGGAAGAAAACTGAGTTCAGGTTGTGTTCAGCCCGTTTTATTTTCACATGAAGTGGCAAAAAAAATTTCTAGAGGTTCCAGGGTAGCAGATGGTTAGCTGGGGGGATAAAGGGCCTCTTAAAGATTAAAATTCTTGCTAGAGGAGATAGGCCTTGTGCACATTTAACCTGATAAAAATCCTTCACATTTAGTTTCCAACAAGATTATGCCTCCATATTAAGACATCCCTTCCATCAAAGATATAATCTTGAATCTACGTGTAAGTGCTATATGGAAGGATAACTTCAAACTCTTCCAACCGATTAATGAAACCATCAATTGACACTTGTCTTGAATCAGCAGGAGGCACCACCTATCCACCAGAAGCCAAACAATTCATGAGGTGGACCAAATTTTTAGGTCTGAATGCTAAGAAATGATCCATTTTGATAGATCAATAATTCCCTTATAAGATCCTCAGATTGTTGGCGAAACAAAGGATGGAAAATAACCAGTAAACCCATCACAATGTTGCATCATGAACCTCTCACGGCAGAAGCCTAGGCCGTCATTATTAATGTCACACAAATCCCAAGTGAACTTGGCAAGTATGGAATCATTTTATTTCCTTAGTTCTTTGATCCCAATCCATCTCGACACAATAATTAGGGTTTTCATGGGTTTTTTGGGATTTTAGGGGTTATTTTTGAGTTTTTTTTTGGGTTTTTAGGTTTTTGTGAGTTTTTATTTTTTTTTTAAATTTGATTACTTATATAGATTTTTGTGGGTTTTATGGTTTTAGTGGGTTTTTAGGGATTTTATGGTTTTTAAGAGTTTTATGGCTGTAGGGTTTTTATGGACTTTTAGGATTTTTTTATAATTTTTAGATTTTTAGGGTTTTAATATTTTAAATGTTTTTAACAACTTCTTAGATTTTTTAGGGTTTTTACATTATTAGATATTTTATGGATTTATTTGTATTTTTATTGTTTTTTGAGATTTTATGGATTTTGTGGGTTTTTATTGTTTTTCCAGTTTTTAGGGGTTTTTAGGGTTTTATGGTTTTTTAGGTTTCTACGTGTATTAATTTTTTTTACTTTTTTTTTGTTTTCTAAGGGGTTTTTAGGGTTTTTAGCATTTTTTATGTTTTATGGAATTTTAGGGGATTTTTATTATATTTGTTTGGTTTTTTTGGTTTTTATAGATTCTGACGGTTTTTAGGGTTTTTATATTTTTTAAAGGGTTTTAGAGTTCTTTAAGTAATTAGGGTTTGTAAGGTTTTTATATTTATTTAACATTTTTTAGGTTTTAAATAGTTTTTTTTGAGTTTTAGGGTCTTTTATAATTTTTACTAATTCTTATGATTTTTTATAGTTTTTAGGTGTTATGGTATTTAGTATTTCATGGTTTTTTTTGAGTTTTTAGCAGTTGTTTTTTTGTTTTTAGGGGTTTTATGTGATTTTATAATTTTATGGTTATCATTAGGATTTTCAAGGTTTTTATGTTTTATTAAATTTTTAGATATTTGAGGTGTTTTTTGTATTATTATGGTTTTTAGAGATTTTTGTGGGGATTGGGGGTTCTTTTGGGTTTTTAGTGTTTTATGGGTATTTTTGGATTTTTTTGGGGTCTTTTGTGTTTTTAGTGTTTTTCAGGGTTTTTATCTTTTTATTATCATTTTTAAATTTTTAAAGGGATTTTATAGTTTGTAATGGGTTTTTAGGGTTTATGGGTTTTTATAGTTTTTAATGTTTTAGGGTTTTTATGGTTTTTAGTTGTCTTAGGTTTTTCTGGTTCATTGAGGGGATTTAGTGTTTTTATGTTTTTTGGGGTCTTAAGAGTTTATATGTTATTATTGTTTTCCTAGGGGATATCATGTTTTTTAAAAAATTGGGATTTTGAGATATTTTTAAAAAAAAAATTGGTTTTTAATATATTTTTGGTTTCGAGGCTTTTATAGTTTTTTTGGTTTAGTGTTTTTAGATTTTTTACCATTTTTTTGGTTCCCTAAGGGAATAAAGTGTTTTTATGTTTTTAAATTTTTCTTTGGGGTTTTTAGAGTAATTTTTTTATTTTTTTAGTAATGTTTAGGCGATTTTTATAATTTTTGTAGTTTTTAGCGTTTCAAGGGATTTTGAAGATTTTTCTGTTTTTAGGGATTTTGGGATTTATATATTTTAGTTTTTTAGGATTTTAGGTTTTTTTGTGTTTTTAGGGTTTTTATGGTTTTTTAGACATTCTAATGTTTTTTGTGGATCAAAGGGTTTTTAGAGTTTTCAGTGGTTTTATGGTTTTTATAGGTTTTTAGTGATATTAAGGTTTTAGGCATTTTTATATTTTTTAGGAGGTTTAGGGTTTTTAGGGACTTTTTAGGAATTTTTTGTATTTTAGCGTTTTCATGATTTTAGGGGTTTTATGTGTTTATCGGTTTTAAAGGTTTTATTATGGGTGTTTATAGTTTTTTATGTTGTTATGTATTTTTTTTATGATTTTTATGGGTATTTATGTTTTTTTCTATTTTGAGTATTCTATGGTATTTTTAGCTGTTTTTTAGATTTTAGGGTTTTTACCATTTTTAGTTTTTATGGGTTGATGTTTTTTGGTATTTTATTGTTTTCATAGGGTTTTCATGTTTTTTATATTTTTTTACCTTTTTAGATATGTTTAAGCTTTTTAAATATTTTTTTTTGTTTTTTGGGGTTTCTAGGTATTTTGTGGGTTTTAGGGTGTTTATGGTTTTCAGGATTTTTATGGGTTTTTGGGTTTTAAGGTTTCTCTTGAGTTTTTTTTGGTTTATTGGTTTTTATATTTTCTTAATGTTTTTAGGTTTTAATGGGTTTTTTGATTTTTCTAAATTTTCTTAGGGGTTTTACAGAGTTTTAGTGTTTTTAAGGTCTAAGTGTTTTTAAGATTTTTAGTGTTTGTAGGGTTTCAAGAGAATTTGGTTTCTCAGACATTATAATTTTATCTAGTTTTTAATTTTTTCATAGGGTTTTTCAGTGTTTTATTTTTTTTATATTCTAACTGATTTTTAGGTATTTTTATGATTTTTATGGTTTTTTTGGTATTTTATAGATTTTACAGGGTTTTCTGGGATTTCAGGTTTTTCCATTTTAAGTGTTTTATGGGTTTTAATTGTTTGTAGGGTTTTAGGGTTTTTTTTATTTTTATATTTTTTTTATTTTTTCAGATTTTTATGTATTTTTGTGGATTTTATTGGGTTTTAGGGGTTTTAGATATTTTTATGGTTTTCATGGTTTATAGTTTATTTTGGTTTTATGGTTTTTTGATTTTTGGGTTTGTGTGGTTTAATAGTATTTTATCCTTTCTAGGGGTTTAAATGGTATTTATAGTATTTAGTGTATTTTTTGATTTTTTATGGGTTTATAGGTTTTTAAAGCATTTTAGGGGTTTTTTATGGTTACTTGTGTTTTAAGGTTTTTTAGTGTTTTATTAGTTTTATTATTTTTTAGGTTTTAGGGGTTTATGTGTTTTTAATATTTTATGGTTTTCTTTTATTTTCATGGATTTTAGGGTCTTTTACATTTTTAGGGATTTTAGGGATTATTTTAGGTTATTTGGGGTTTTTTTGGTTCTTAGGGATTTTTACGTTTTCAGGGTTTTTATAGAATTTTTTGGGTATTAGGGTTTTTTTGCAATTTTAAGGTTTTTTAGAGTTTTTAATATTTTTTATGGTTTAAATGTTTTTTAGTGTTTTTATGGGTTTTTATAGTTTTATGGGTTTTTGGATTTTTAGGATTTTTAGGGATTTTAATAATTTTCAACAGTTTTTAGGTTTTTAGTGTCTTCTAGTATTCTTATAATTTTTTTGGTATTTATGGGTTTTTGGTGTTTTTAGGTTTTTACGGTTTCTTTTATCATTTTCATTGTTTTTAGGGTATTCAATTTTTTTTAGATTTTTAGGGATTTTTAGGAATTTTATGGTTTTTAGCGTTTCCAGTGATATTAAGGGGTTGAATGATTTTTTAGGGGTTTTAGAATTTCTTAGGGTGTTAATGGATTTTAACTATTTTTCAAGGTTTTCATAGGGGGTTTCAATGGTTTTTATGGTTTTTATGTTTTTTGGTATTTTAAAGGGTTTTTTTTGGGATTTTTATGGTTTTTAGGGTTTATGGAGATTTTGAGCTATTTGGGGGTACTTTAGGATTTCTGGGTTTCATAAATTTTTTGGGTTTTTTAGGTTTTAATGTTTTTTAGATTATTTTATTTTTTTTAGTGTTTAAAGGGTTTTTAGAATTTTCAGGGGTTTTAGAGTTTTTATGGGTTTTTTGTTTTTTTTGTTTTAATTGTTTTTATGTTTTTATGGTTTTATTAGGGGATTTAATTTTTTACGATTTTTTACATTTTTAGGTATTTTTAGGTTTTTTGTAGGTTTTTTACTTTTTTAGGGTTTCAGTGATTTTTTAGGTTTTAGATTTTTTTAAGGATTTTAAATTTTTTTGTTTTTTGGGTGGTTTTGGGGATTTTTCATTTTTATGAGTATAATGGTTTTTTAGAGTTGTTAATATTTTTATGGGTTTAAAGGGATTATAGAGTATTTAGTGGGGTTTAAGGAGGCTTATGCGTTTTTAAGGTTTTTTGGGGTTCTTATGGTTATATGGGGTTTTTTGGGATTTCTGGGTCATTGAGGATTTTTGGCATTTTTAGGGGATTATGTGTTTTAAATTTTTAAGGTTTTCTTATGGGATTTCATGGTTTTGAGGGTTTTTTAAGTTTTTAGGTAATTTTTGACATTATTAGGATTTTTTGGTTTTTAAAGGTGTTTAGGGATTTTGATGGATTTTAGGGTTTTATTGTTTTTAATATTTTTATAGTCTTTCAGTTATTTAGGGGTTTCTAGTGTTTTTTGGTTTTTCCGGTTTTCATGGAGGTTTTTTGGGTTATTTTTGGTTTTTATATTTTTTTTTAATTTTTTTGTGTTTTTAATGTTTTAGTTTTTTTATCATTTCATTGGGATTTCCAGGGTTTTTAGTGGTTTTTAGTATTTTAAGGGTTTTAATGTTTTTTATGTTTATAAGAGGTTTTATGGTTTATTGGTTTTCAAATTTTTATGGTTTTAGGGTATTTTTCAACTTTAGAGCTTATAGTGTTTTTAGGTTTTTTTCGGGTTTTAAGTATTTTTTGGTTTTTAAGGTTTTATTTTTATTTTCTATGATTCTTAGTATTTTTTATGTTTTTTGGGATTTTAGGGATTTGTTTAAGATTTATATAGTTTTAGGGTATTAGGGGTTTTGATTGTTTTTAGGGTATTTTAGAGTTTTTAGGTGTGTTTTGGTTTTATTTGTTTTAGTTTTTTAGGGTTTTTTTGATTTTTTGTAGTTTTTTAGCATTTTTGCGTGTTTAAATGGTTTAAAGATATTTAGTATTATTTAGGGTTTTTATGGTGTTTTAGGGGTTTTTATGGGTATTAGTAGTTTTTTAGGGTTTTAATATCTTTTTAGGATTTTTAGGGGTTTTTCATTTTCTAGGTTTTTTTGAGGATTTGTGTGCTTTAGGATTTTAAGTATTTCTATGTATCTTTAAGGGTTTTAAAGAATTTAAATTTTTAGTGTTTTAGTGATTTTTGAGGATTTTAGTGGTTTTTTTGGTTTTTAGGAATGTTGATGGATTTTATGGGTTTTAGGGTTTTAGAGTTTTTATAATTTTTTAGGTTTTTAGGGTTTATATGTGTTTTTTGGTTTTTAAATTTTTCTTATAGTTTTATTATTTTTAGGTTTTTTATTTTTTTAGGGATCGTAAGGGTATATTTATAATTTTTAAGGTTTTAGGGTGTTTAAAGAATTTAAGGGTTTTGGGTTTTTAAGGTTTTTAGATATATTTTTAACATTTTTTTACTATTTATATTTTAATTGTTTTTAGTGGTTTTATGTTTTTTATAGGGGTTTTAAGGTTTTATGGTTCTAGGAGTTTTAGGGGTTTTATGTATTTTAATTTATTTTAGGGTTTTATTGTGTTTTTAGTGTGTTTAGTTTTTTAGCATTTTTAGGGGTTTTTTGTGTTTTTATGTTTTAAGGTTTTTTTATGAATTTCTAGGGTTTCTTAGGTTTTTTGAGTTTTATGGATTTTTAGTGAATTTTTTTGGATTTTAATGGTTTTTATTGGATTTAGGGATATTTAGGGGTTTGTGGAGTTTTCAGGTTTTTAATGGTTTTATGGTTTTTAGTATATTTTACGTTTTAAGGGTTTTAAGTGATTTTAGGTTTTTAGGGTTTTCTAGTGGTTCTCATGGTTTTATGGGTTTTATGTTTTTAGGGAATTTAAGGGAATTTGATGATTTTTATGGGGTTTTAAGGATTTTGAGGGGGGGTTTTGGGTTTTTTAGGGATTTGGGGTTTTTATGTTTTTTAGGGATTATAGGATTTTTTTGTGTTTTTAGGGGTTTAGAGGTTCATTACAGTCCTTTCATGTTTTTAGGGGTTATAGGGTTTTTATAGTTTTCATGGGTTTTTAGGGTTTTTATGGGGTTTTTACGATTTTATGGGTTTTATGGTTTTATGGTGTTTTAGGGTTTGTTGGGTTTTAATATTTCTTAGGTTTTTAGGGGTTTTAAGTGTTTCTATATTTTTAGGATTTACTTAGGGGTTTTAGGGTTTTTATCATTTTTGAGGATTTTTAAACCTTTTTATGATTTTATTGTATATTAGGGTTTTTAGGGATTTTGATGTGTTTTAGAGATTTTTTGGGATTTTGGGGGGGTTTTAGTTTTTTCGGTTTTAATGTATTTTATATTTTTTTAATGTTCTAGGGGATTAAAGTTCTTTTAGAGTTTTTAGTGTGTTTTATAGTTTTTTTTTGTGTTTTTTTGGGGTTTTAATATTCTTAGGGGTTTTTAAGGTTTTGAGGGTCTTTTAGGGGGTTTCACAATTTTTTTCGGTGTTTAGGGGTTTTTAGTGTTTTAAGGTTTATAAGGATTTCATAGGGTTTTATGGGTATTTAGGGGTTTTCTATGTTTTTAGTCTTTTAGGGTATTTTTATGAATTTTATGGTTTTTAGGGATTTAGGGTTTTTGAGGGTTTATAGGGTAGGGGTTTTAGTGTTTTTAGCATTTTAGGGGGTTTTTACATTTTTAGGAGTTTTTAGAAATTTTTTAATATTTTTATTTTTTTATTATTTTTATGTACATCGAAGGTTTTATATTTTTTAAATGTTTTGAGGGGTTTTATGGATTTTTTGTGTCTTATAGGTTTTCAGTTTTTTAGGGTTTTAAAGTTTTTTAGTGTTTTTTTTAAATTATTATGTGCTTAAAGGGTTTTTTATAATTTTAATGGGTTTTTATTTTTGTTAGGTTTTTATGGGTTTTTGTGTTTTATGGTTTTTAACAGTTTTACTGTATTATTAGGGTTTTCAGTGTTTTTTTTAGGATTTTAGGTGATTAATGTGTTTTTATGTTTCAATGTCTTTCTTATGGTTTTTGGGTTTTCTATAGTTTTTTATCTTTATAATATTTTTTAGGGATTTTATAATATTTTAATGGGTTCATAGGGTTTTTAGGGATTTTGAAGTTTTTTTGGGTATTTAGGTGTCATTAGGGTTTTCATCATTTTAATGTTTGTATGTGTTTTTATGATTTTATTGTAATTTAAGGGGTTTTATGGGTTTTTATGGATATTCACTTTTTTAAGTATTTTTAGTTTGTTTTTTGATTTTTATGGGTTTTTA
Source organism: Viscum album (assembly GCA_963277665.1). Lineage (NCBI taxonomy): Eukaryota > Viridiplantae > Streptophyta > Magnoliopsida > Santalales > Viscaceae > Viscum > Viscum album. The sequence goes on from OY728127.1 coordinate 1,962,710,495, forward strand.
GTGATTTTAGGGTTTTTGAGGGTTGTAGGGTTTTTAGGGATTTTTAGTATTTTTAGTTTTTTGGGTTTTTTAGGATTTATTTTGAGTTTTTTAGAGTTTTAAGGTTTTAAATAGTTTCTAATGTTTTTAGGGGTTTAAATTCTTTAAATATTTTTTAGTGGGTTTTTTGGATTATATTTTTTTTAATATTTTTAGATGTTTTTTGGCTTCTAAAAATTTTAGGGTTTTTTAGGTTTTTTTAAAATTATCTGGTTTTTTAGGTGTATAAATTTTTTGGTGTTTATGGTTCTTTAGATCATTATAGGTTTTCCAGGGTTTTAATATGTTTTTAGGGTTTTTAGTGATTTTTTAGTATTTTGATTTTTTTGTATTTTTTGTATTTTTTGTATTTTGAGGGGTTTGGGTTTTTGGGGGTTTTAGGGTTTTTATTTTTTTTAGTTTTTTAGGTGTTTTAAGTGTTTTTTGGTTTTTATTTTTTTATTTGTTTTTTAGAGTTTTTACGGTTTGTATGTTTTTATAGAATTTAGGGCTTTCTTGGAGAATTCTGGTTTTTTGGGTTTTAGGGATTTTGAGATGGTTTAGGGTTTTATAGGGTTTTATGGGTTTATATAATTTTTGGGCTTTTATAATTTTTTATGGTTTTGGGGTTTTTAGGTGTTTTATTGGTTTTTAAGTTTTTAAAGTTTTTAGGGTTTTTAAGATTTTTTATTTTTTTATGGTTTTCATCATTTTCAGTTTTGTTTGGTTCTTTAAGGGTTTTATGATTTTTAGGTTTTTAGGGTTTTCTTTGGGATTTTCATAGGTATTGGGGTTTTTATGTTTTTAAGGATTTTAGGGATTTTTAGCATTTTATGGATTTTTAGTTTTTTTAGGGAGTCGGAAGGTTTTTATGGTTTTTTATGGTTTTTTGGGTTTTAGGTTTGTTTTTAGTTTTTATGGATTTTTTTATTTTTAGGGTATTTAATATTTTTTAGTGTTTTTGATCTTTTAGGGTTTAAAGGGTTTTTAGTGTTTTAGTATATTTTTAGGGTTTTTAAGATTTTTGGGGTTTTTATGATTTTTATGATTTTTAGCATTTTTTAGGGTTTTAAGGGGTTTTAAGTATTTTTAGTTTTCTAATCCGTTCTTATGTTTTTTAATGTATTTTTATATAATTCAATTATTTTTATGGGTTTTTAGTGTTTTTATGGATTTCGGGAGGTTTTATGATTTTTATAGTTTTATGGTTGTTTTTGGTTTTAGGGGTTTTTGGATTTTTTTTTGTTTTTGACAGATTTATGTAGTTTTCAAAAAATTTAGGGGATTAAAGGGTTTCTATATTTTAAAGAGGGTTTTAGGGTTTTCATATTGTTTAGGGTTTTTTATGTCTTTAGGGGTTTTATGGTTTTTATGGATTTTAGCAATTTTATGTTCTTTTAAGGGATTTTATGGTTTTAACATTTTTTAGTTTTTTAGTTTTTTCACTCAAATCAATCTCTCAACCATCCATTCATATTTCTCCAGTGTGGACTTGAACTCCACTAGGTCCACTAATATCTCGTCATTGGAATGAAGGATGAGCTCCCATGCTTCACTTTATTCTCGAACCACAACATCTGTTACACTGACCATAGGTTTCTCTACCGCCTACTCGTCCTTCTCTATCTCACAACTCTAATCATCCAACCCAGAATAGATCCCAGGATATGCCATCATTGATTCGTCCTGTCACTTATTAGGTACTCCCAACACACCACATGCAATATTTTGATCCCAAGAATCTTTACCACTAGGTTCCTTCTCTTTTAAAGAGATGTATTCCATCTACTTTGACCTAGGCTTCGTTTTCGATCTCACCTCCACAGGTTTGGGGAGATGAGAACAATATTTTTTCCATTTTTATTTCTTCCCCTTGATCAAAATTCAACTCCCCAAGTCCTTGTTTTCCTTGCCCCCTTACTCCTCCTAGGTCTAGGAATCCCCCTATGATGTCATCCTCCATCACTGTCACTAGAAAACATGTCATACACCACATCACTAGATTTAGATTCATGAAGGCATTGCCCCTCATTGGAATTAAAAACCCAAACAACATCACCTTGGTCTAGAATTATCTCCCCAGGCCTTCAAATTGATTGATCATATTTAAATTAGTCGCGACACTTTTGGATTTTTATTCTTTTTAAAAAAATTCAGGATCTTTATGGTTTTTTTTTCTTTTTATTTTTTACGGTTTTTGATGTTTTATATATTTTTTAGGGGTTTTAGGGTTTACTTGAGTTTTTTTAGGGTTTTTAATGTTTTTAGTATTTTTCAACATTTTTGTGTTTAATGGGTTTTTATATTTTTTAGTGGTTTTTAGTGTTTTTATGGGTTTTTTGGATTTTTTTAAAAAAATTAATGGTTTAAATTTTATAGGGTTTTTTGAGATTTTGAAGGGTTTTAGTGGTTTTTAGGGATTTTTTGAGTTTTGATGGATTTGAAGTTTTTTTTATAGTTTTAAAATTTATTAGGGGTTTAAAGGTTTTTAGATATTTTTACATATTTTAGGGTTTTTATGGGGTTTTATGGTCTTTATGATCTTTAGGGGTTTTTTGGTTTTTATATATTTTTATAGTTTTTATCATTTTTTTGGTTTTTGGGGTTTTATATGTTTTTAGGTTGTTAAGAAATTTTTAGGCCTTTTAGAGATTTTAAGGTTTTTTGGGTTTTTACATTTTTACGGATTTTAAAGTCCTTTTAGGATTTTTAGGGTTTTCACTGTGCTTGTTGATTTTGAGGGTTTTAATTTTTTTAGGTTGTTTATGGTTTTTTCGGGTTTTTGAATTTTCTTGAGTTTTAGAGTTTTTTAACATTTTGTGGGGTTTAAATGGTTTTTAGTGTTTTTAGTTGTTTGTGGGGGTTTTGTGGTTTTATTGTTTTAATGTTTTTAAGGGTTTTAGGTTTTTTAGGGTATTTTTGGGTTTCTTTGTATCTTACGGTTTTTAAACCTTTTTTATGGTTTTTAGGGGTTTTAAGTGTTTTTAGGTTTCTATAGTTTTCTTAGAGGTTTTTAGGGTTTTTTATATTTTAGGGATTTTAGTTATTTTTAAGGATTTTTATAGTTTAAAGGTATTTGGGGGGGGGGATCTTATGGTTTTTTATTTGTTATGGTATTTAGGTGTTTTTTGAGTTTTTATGGGTTTTAAGTTTTTTTTTGGTTTTTAAGGTTTTCATTGGGTCTTTTTAGTATTTTTAGGTGTTTTTATGTTTTTATGTATTTCATTGCATGTTTTCGGATTTTTATGCTTTTAGGATTTTTTAAGGATTTCAAAGGGTTTTAGTGTTTTTAGGGTTTTTAGAGTTTTATGGTCTTCTAGGTTTTAGGGGTTTTTTTCATTTTTTGGGTTTTATGAGTTTTTAATGTTTTAAAATTTCTATGGGTTTAATTGGATTTTAGAGTTTTTAGTGGATTTTTAGGGGTATTTTGGGTTATATGGGTTTTTATGCCTTTTAGGGTTTTAGGATTTTTATGTATTTCTAGGGATTTTAGCAATTTTTAGGTTTTTATGGTTTTAAGTGTTTTTTTCATTTTTTTAGTTTTCCACACGGGTTTTAAATATTTTTAGGGTTGTTTATATTTTTTGGGATTTTTAGTTATTTTTTAGGAATTTTATGGAACTTTTGATTTTTAGTGATTTTGAGGGTTTTATGGTTTATAGATTTTTTTGGGGTTTTTAGAGATCTAATTTTGAGTATTCTAGTTTTTTTGTTGTTTCTAAAAGTTATTTAATGTTTTTATGTGTTTATTGGGTTTTTTAGTTTTTATTGGTTTTAGGGTTCTTATAGGTTTCTAGGGTTTTATGGTTTAAGGGGGTTTTATGGTAGTGAGTGGTTTCTGGGTTTTTATGGTCTTTTAGGGTTTTATATTGTTTTTTAGAATTTTTTAGTTTGGTGGGGGGGATAAGGGTTTTTTAGCTTTTAGTGTTTTCTTAGAGATTTTTTGGGGGGTTTTAGGATTATTAATGTTATAGAGATTTTTATGGATTTATAGGGTTTTTATGGTTTTTAGGGTTTCTAGCAATTTTAATGTTTTTTAGGGTTTTTGGGGTTTTTGGAAAAGAAGATGCGACGGTCAGGCTATTCCCCCCCCCCCCCCCCCCAAATTTTTTAGAAAGAAAAAGAGGCACCAGAGACAAGGGACGGAAGGGGTCGAACGACCAACACCCAAAAAACCCCTTACAACCGAAGACCCAAAAGACACCAAAAGAAGAAAATCAAAAGTGAAAAAAGAAAAGACACACAAAGCCAAGAAAAAACCACCATCATCCAGCATCAACCATCATCTAGAAGCTCACAGCTAACCGACGACCAACATTCAATGTCAAATAGAAATCAGTATCCAGCAGCAGCATGATCATAAACCATAGCTTCAGCAACTCCCAACTCAGCAGAAACCAGCATCCAGCATCACAATTTCCACCATCCATCGCATTCCAGCATCGAGCAGCACCACATCCAATCATCACAGAAAAACATCAGCAATAATGCATGAAAACCAACCAGCCCCCGCAACCAACAGCACTGAAACCGACATCGCAACCAATCACAACCAGCAGCATGAAACCATAGCATAAGCACCGTAGCCAAACGCGACCATCATCACCTCCCAGCAAACAACGACCAGAAACTTTATACACACCATTTCCAACATCTAGCATGTTAACAGGGACAGCAGCTCCCACATCCAGCATACCACAACAGACAGTTCTCGAACCAAACCACATTATCCACCACCCCAACCTCAAGAACCAACACCAGTAGTGGTTCTCATCCCATATATCCACAGCCATAGAGTAGAAAAACTTTTAAAGAAGAGGATTCAAACTAGAATATCCCGCAAAAGAATCCATTGACAGCCAAAAGGACCAGAACACAACACATCCAAAGCAAAACTGCAGTAGCGGGAGGCGCCCGCAAAAATGAAAAACCAGCTCGAGAAAGAAGCCATACTAGAGTGCAAACCTGAAGCTCAAGCACATATCGCCAGACCCCCTCAAATCGTCATGGAAGGGGCCAAAAGCCACACCGTCGAAGTAAACCCATCCACTGTTAAAAGCTTAGAAACCATTGACCCATCCATGGGGGAAACGTCTCCGCAACCGCAATCTGGAACAATTGTGCAGACCAATCACCAGCAGATCTGGGAAAAACAAGGTCTAGTGGCGCCCCAAACAGCCGGCACCACGCCTTCTGCATCCAGCACCAGAGAAGCCACAGAAATCCATACAGGCTCAGATCCGCATCACCACACACTATATCTGCACCTGAAACCACGCAGAAACGGGGAAAATCTCCCTCCATTCCAATCCAAGAGCCGCAACACCACACCTGATGCTAGCCTACACCATCGTCGAACCCATCTGGCACGCCAAATCTGAACGTCCACACCATCTTCGAAACAGCACGCCTCGCCAAATCTCAACTCATACCACACAGATATGAGACAGAGAAGCCTGAAACCACCAACAAACTCCAGATCTATCAAACCAAAGGCAGAAAACCCATCGCCATGAATTTTTTGGAATTATTATGATTTTTAGGGGTTTTATGTTTTAGGGGGTTTTAGGGATTTTGAAAGATTATTATGGGTATTTATGGTTTTTATGGATTTTGATAGGGTTTAAGGTTTCATTGTTTTAGGGTGTTTTTGGTTTTTTTCATTTTTTTGTTTTTTATGGGTCTTAAGGTTTTTTTGTTTTTAAAGTGTTTAGTCTTTCAGAGGGTTTTTAGTGTTTTTACTAGGGTTTTTGGGTTTTTTTTGGGATTTTAAGGTTTTTAGTGGCTTTTATGGGATTTTTTAGGGTTTTTGAGTTTTTAGGGTCTTTTTGGGATTTTAGACTTTTTTAGATTTTTAGAGGTTCTAATTTTTATTGTGTTTTTATGTTTTACTTATGGGGTTTTAGTGTTTTTCGGGGTGTTTACATTTTTATTAATTTTTATATCTTTTTAGGGGTTTATGTTTTTTAGAATTTTTAGGGATTTCAGGGTTTTGGTGAGGTTTTTTAGTTTTTTAAGGGTTCATATTTTTTATATTTTTGTCAAGTTTTATGTGTTTTTAAGATTTTAAGGTATTCGTAGGGGTTTTTAGAGTTTTTAGGTTTTTAACATTTTGATACATTTTTAGAGCTTCATTATGATTTTAATGGTTTTTTGGGATTTTGAAGGCATTTAGGGTTTTTTATGTTTTTAGGGATTCTTGGGGTTTTTGAATTTATAGGTTTTTAGGGGTTTTAATTGTTTTTAGGTTTTTAAGTTTGTCTTGTAATTTTTCAGGGATTGAGGGATTTTTATGATTTTAAGTAGTATGAGGGTTTTTTTATGTTTTTTATATTTTCATTATTTATTATAAATTTTTGAGGGTTTTATGGTTTTTAGGACTTTTATCATTTTTTTCAGTTTCTGGAGTTTTCTTAGTTTTTAAGAGTTTTCAAAAAAATTAGCTGTTTAAAGGGTTTTAAGAGTTTTTATTGGATTTTTAAGGATAAATGGGTTTGTATGGGTTTTTTATGTTTTTAGTTATTTTTTTGTTTATTTTTTTTTGGATCACCTAATGTTTTTTCATTTTTTAGGTTTTTCTACATTATAAGTGTTTTCAGGTTTTTTATGTTTTCTTTTGGGTTTTCAATGTTTTTAGGGTTTTTTACGTCTTTATATATTTTTAATGATTTCTAGGATTTTTAGGATTTTTAGTGTTTTAAAGGATTTTGATGGGTTTAAAGGGGTTTTTAGGGGTTTTAGAATCTTTTCATATTTAGGGGTTTTAAGTGTTTTTTGGTTTTGAATTTTATCTTAAGGTTTGTAGGGATTTTAGGTTTTTTTCATTTTTAGTGTTTTCTTGGGATTTTTATTTTTTTTTCTTTTTTAAGGTTTTAGAGATTTTGAGGGTTTTGGGGGGTTAGGGTTTTCGGGTTCTTTTGGGTTTATGGCATTTTTTATGGTTATAGGGTTTTTAATTGATTATAGGTTTTTAAGGTTTTCTTAAAGGTTTTCAGGGTTTTTATGGATCACTACTTTTTATGTATTTTTCATGAATTTTTCGGATTTTTATGGGGTTTTTTGGGTTTTATTGTGTTTTTAAAATTTTTAGGGAAAGGAAGATGCGAGGATTGGGCTATTCCTGATTCCCCCAAATTAATTATAAAAAAAGACGTAGCAGACAAGGGAGGGGAGGGGTCAAACGACCCGCACCCAAAAACCCTTTACAAACCCAAGACGCAAAAGTCCCCAAAAAAGAAAGATCAAAAAAGAAAAAACAAACAAATCCAAGCAAGAATGATCCAGAAACAGTCCCAACCAAGCAACAACCTACATCCAATAGCAGCAGCACTATCACCATACGCAGCAACTTTATCACCTCCAAACCATCAACAACATCACATCTCAGCCCAGCAGCCAACGTCCAGTCCATCAGAAAAAGAAAAGTCCCCAACAACACCTCACATCAATTTCATCAGCCCATCATTAACCACCAACAACATTAGCTTCACGCATCCCAGTCTATAAAAAACATCATCCAACACCAAAGTTTCAGCCCGCCAACACTCCCTTCTACGCCTCGTGAACAAGAAGTGTCACAACTCTTATCTCCCTCATCAGCACACACCAAAAGCCACAACAGCATCAACAAATTCAAACAAGCCTGAACCAGCTCAGCCATATAATCAAATAGAGTATCTCCTACCAGATAAAGAAACCAACTAGTGAACCAGTCCACCAGGAAAACATTCCATAATAGCAGATCAATCACGCACCCACAAAGTAGTAGTGCACAAAAACTGTGAGCGACCAGAACACAAGGAGAAGAATAAAAATGCAGGAACAACACCGCACCATAGGCGGCATACCTGATTTTCTGAATAAACGGAAGAGCACCAACAACTGTGATTTTGAGGAACACAACTGAGGCCCATCGCCATGAACCATAACACCAAAATCTGGCCCGCTCATCCCTGGATCTATAGCGGTGCATACCAAATATTCTATACTTAATTGGCTCCACTATAGATCTACAATGCCAAATGAAATTGCCACGACCAGATCCAACACCGCGCAAGGCACAGAGAGCAGATCGTGACCACTCTTCCATCGATCTGCAACACCGAGTGATGGGAAGACCAACACCAGCCGTAACCTCTATAGAATTGTAACTTCACAGGCTATAGGGTCTATATCTACCCCAAAGAACAAGTCGTACACTGGGAATACTGAATCCAACCACCACCTCTATGAAACTAGAGGACAAACTAGATTCGGTCCACTCCACGAACGCTCCAAAATTCCAAATTTCATAATGTCCAGAGCATGCCTGCTCATCCATAGATGAAGTCTTCCTCCGAAGTTGCTTCCAGAGAAGAACTGCGAGTGCACCATCGATCCAGATAAAACTGACCTCAAGAGGAGATAACAGCAATGCTAAGCAAGCAAGCACCTGAGAATCCACATCCATGCCGGAGAAGCACCACGCGAGGAATGTTTGACTCTGAGGGAAGACCCATACCCGAGAGAAGCCAGGAGAAGTAGGTGCCATCTCTTTCTTCCTTACAATTTTTAGGGGTTTTTACAGTTTTAGTGTTTTTTTTTAAGTTTTTTTTATCTTTTTTTATGTTTTCAAAAGTTTTTATTGGGGTTTTCAAGGTCTTAATATTTTTTTATGTTTTTTGGATAATTTTGGATTTTATGATTGTTATGTTTGTAGAGGAGTTTAGTGATTTTCTTGGTTTTGGGGGTTTTTTAGGGGTTTAGGGTTAATATGATATTTTTTGTAGTTTTTGAGATTATTTTGAATTTCTTAGGGTTTTATGGTTTTTTTATAGTTTTTAGTTGTTTTTAGGGGTTTAAGGGGTTTTTAGAGAATTATTGGTTTGGGGTTTTTATGGGGGTTTCATGGTTTTTAGAGGTGTTTATAGTTTTTATGGTTTTTAAAGTTATCTATAGTTTTTAGGGTTTTTGGTGTTTTTTAGGTTTTATGGTTTTATTAGGATTTAACATGGTTTTAGGGTCTTCTATGTTTCTAGATAATTTTTAGGATTTTAATGGTTTTTAGTTTTTTAGGGTTTTGTATGGGATTGTGTATTTTTTAATGTTCTTATTGTTCTTTAGGTGTTTAAGGGTTTTCATTTTTTTAAGGGTTTTAATTTCTTCATAAAATATTTTATGGTTTTTTGGGTTTTTATGTTTTTAGGAATATTTAGATCTTTTTTAGGATTTTTATGGTTTTTAGGGGTGTTTGGGTTTTGGATTATTTTAAGGGTTTTTAGGGTTTTTAGAGGTTTTCAGTTTTTTATGTTTATAGGTTTTTTTAGTTTTTTAGGTGTTTAATTTTTTTAGAGTTTTTGAAAATTTATGGAGTTTTAAAGTTATTTAGAGTTTTTAGTGGTTTTTTAGTATTTTTTTGGGTTTTTATGGGTTTTACGGTTTTTATGGATATTGTGTTTTTAGGGGTTTTAGGGGATATGGGGTATTTCTATAATTTTTAAGGGTTTAAGTGTTTTTATGTTTATAATTTTTTTTCTTCGGGGTTTTTTATATGTTTAGGAACGTTTTATTTTTTTGGGATTTTTGGATTATTATGGTTTTTCATGTTTTTAAGTATAGTGAGGCTTTTACTGTTTTTAAGGGTTTTACAGTTTTATAATCATTATATTTTTATGGGTATTAAGTGGCTTTGGGTATTAAGGTTTGCATAGGGGTTTTTAGGTGTTCTTACTTTTTTTGTATTTTTAGGGATTTTTAATATTTTAATAGTTTTTAGGGATTTTAAGGAATTTTAGGGTTTTATGGTTCTTTTGGGTTTAAGGGGTTTTATTATTTTTATGGTAATTTAAGGTATTTTTATAGTTATTTAAAATTTTTAGGGGTTTAAAGGGTTTTTATAGTTTTCAATGCTTTTTTTTTCTTTTTTAGAGTTTTTAGTGTGTTTAGCGGTTTCTATGGTTTTATCTTTTTTATGTTTTTATGGGACCAATGTTTTTAATGTTTTTAATTTTTTCTTAGGCTATTTCATTATTTTTAGGGAAATTAAATTTTTATGGATTTTATTTTTAATTTTTGTATTTTTTATGGATTTTCAGGGTTTTGAGTGTTTTTAGGGGTTTTAGAGTTTTTTTAGGTTCTATAGGGGTTTTAACTATTTCTAGGTTTTTATGTTTTTGTTATGGGTTTTCAGGGGTTTTTATTTTTTTAGGGATTTTAAGTGATTTTTAAGATTTTTATGGTTTTTAGGGGTTTTGGGGAATTTGAGGGGTTTTAGGGTTTTTTTTGTTTTTTGGGGTTTTAGGGTTTTATGAGTTTTTTAGGGGTTTAAATATTTTCTAGATTTTTTTATATTTTAGGGTTTTAAGGGGTTTTAGAGTATCTAGTGGTTTTTTGGTTTTTTAGGGTTGTTTTGGTTTGAAGGAGTTTTAAAAGTTTTTAGGGGATTAGGGGTTTTTTAGGGTTTTTTTAGGGTTTTTATGTGTTTTAGCATTTTTTTGTGTTTTAAGGGGTTTAAAGTTTTTTTCGGTTTGTATGGATTCACTTTAATTTTTCAAGGTTTTTAGTTTTTTTATGTTTTTATTGGGTTTTAGGGATTTTTTAGGGTTTGTATGTTTTTTTAGTTTTTTTAGGGATTTTGATGTTTTTAGTATTTTTTTTGATTTTTAGGGTTTTATGGTTTATTATGGTCATAATGGTTTTTGGATATTTCTAATTTTTGAAATGTTTTTAGAGTTTGTTAAAAATTTTATGGGATTATAGTGATTTTATAGTTTTTAGTGTTTTTTAGGGTTTTAAGGGTTTTTAATGTTTTTAATGTTTTTAGAATCTTTTTTGGTTTTAGTGTTTTTATGGTTTTTAGGGTATTTTAGGGGTTTTAGAATTTGTATGGGTTTTAGGGATTTTTGGGTTTAAGGTTTTTTTTGTGGTTTTATAGATTTTTTGGGTTTTCTAGTGGTGTAAATGTTTTTTAGAATTTTTATCATTTTTATGGGTTTAATGTGATTTTATAGTTTTTAGTGTTTTTTAAGGTTTTTTGGATTTTAAGGATTCTATGTTTTATACAGGGTTTTATGGGTTTTAGTGATTTTTTGTGTTTTATGGCCTTTTGAATGTTTATAGTTTTTAATTGTTTTAGGTTTTTAAGGGTTTCATTGGGTTTTTAAAAATTGTTGGGATCTTATGTTTTTAGGGATTTTAAGACTTCTTTGAGATTATTATGTTTTTTAGGGTTTTTAGGGATTTTTAGTGTTTTATAGGGTTTTAGGGTTTTAGGGGGTTTTAGGGTTTAAATATTTTCTTAGGGGTTTTCCACATTTTTATCATTTTTTCTGTTTTTAAGAATTTTTAGGGTTTTTTAATTATTTTTATGGATTTTGTGGTTTTTTGGGATTTAGGTATTTTGATGTTTTTTGGATTTTTTATGGTTTTTGGGGTTTTAAGAGTTTTTTTAGTGTGTAGGGTTTTTTTGAGATTTTTTAGTTTTTTCCACATTTTTATTGATTTTTAGAGATTTTTTAGGATTTTTATGGTTTTAAGGGTTTATTTATTTTTGGGGATTTTAGGGTTTTTAGGGGATTCATGTTTTTTGAGGTATTTATGATTTTCTATTGTGTTTTTAGTGTTTTATGGTTTTTATATTTTTTTAATGTTTTTAAATATTTAAAGGGTTTTCAGTGCTTTTAGTGTGTGTTTTGGGGTTTATAAGGTTTTATCACTTTTAGGGTTTTTAGGGGTTTTATGGGTTTTATCCATTTTAATGGTTTTTAGGGGTATTAAGTGTTTTTTTGTTTTTAAGGTTTTCTTAGGTTTTATAAGGTTCATATGGTTTTGTGTTTTGTGGTTTTTTATGGATTTTTTAGGATTTTTATGGTTTTTAGGTGTTTTTAGGTTTTTAATGTTTTTATCAGTTTATAGGGTTTTTAAGTTTTTTTAGTTTTTTTATTGTTTTTATAGGTTTGAAAGGTTTTTATAGTTCTTATAAATTTTTAGTTTTTTATGTAATTTTAGGTTTTTTATAGTTTTGAGGGGTTTTAATGGTGTTTAGGGGTTTTCAGATTTTTAGGTTCTTTTAGGGTTTTTTAGAATTCTTAAGATTATTAGGAGATTTATTTATTTTGAGTTTTTTTAGGTTTTTGTCAGTATTTTCAAGGTTACTTGGTTTTTTTATGTTTTTAGGTATTTTTAATTATTTTTAAGTTTTTTATGTTTTTTAATGTTTTTGGGGTTTTGATGGATTTTAATGGTTTTTGGGTTTTTATGGTTTTTTAGGGTTTTAGTGTGTTTAGGTTTTAGGGGTTTTAATTGTTTTTAGGTTATTAAGATTTTCTTAGGATATTTCATCATTTTTGGGGGTTTTATGTTTTTAGGGGGTTTTAGGGGCCTTTTATAATTGTTATGGTTTTTTTGGGTTTTTTGGGTTTTTAGGGTTTTTTGAGTTACTTTGGTTTTATAAAGATTATTAGAGATTTAATAAAATTAGGGTTTTAATGGATTTTTTTGAGTTCTTAGTGTGTTTTTAGGGTTTTTATGGGTTTTCGGTATTTTTAAATGATTTTTATGGAATTTTATTGTTTTTATGGGTTTTAGGGTTTTAGGGTTTTTTTAGGTTTTTTATAGTTTTTTGGTTTTTAGGGGTTATGAGTTTTTTTTGTTTATATGGTTTTCCTAGGTATTTTTAAGATTTTAGTGTTTTTTATATTCTTATTGATTATTATGGAATTTCAATGGATTTTTTGGTTTTTTGTGGTTTTTAGGGATTTTGAGGATTTTGGGTTTTAAGATTTTTTTGGTTTTCTATTGTTTTAGGGGTTTTTTGTGTTTTAATGGGGTTTAAGGTTTTTTTGAGTTTTTTTAATATTTTTAGGGGTTTGAATGGTTTTTATATTTTTTTAGTGATTTTAGGGGGTTTTTTAGATTTTTCTGTTTTAGGGGTTCTTATTTTTTATGGGATTTTTATTATTTAGGGTATTTTATTTTTTTATATTTTTGCATTTTTTAGGATATTAGAGGTTTTATGGGTTTTTATTTTTTCAGGGTTTTCATGGGGTTTTTTTCGATTTTTTACTATTTTTTATGTTTTAATTTACTTTGGGGTATTTAAAGTATTTTTATTTTTTTACGGGTTTTTATGGATTTAGAGGTGTTTTTAGGTTTATTAAATTTTTTAGGGTTTTATGATTTTTGTTATTTTTTTCGGTTTTTAGGGGTTTTAAGTGTTTTTTATTTTATAGGTTTATTTATGTTTTTAATATTTTTAAGGTGTATTTTTTTCTTTGGATTTTTTGGAATTTTTAGGATTTTTAGGATTTTTAATGGATTTTAAGGAATTTGAGGGTATTTTTGGTTTTTTATGGTTTTAGGGGTTTTTTGGATTTTGTGGGTTTTTATTATTTTGTGGTTGTTAAGGTTTATTATTATTTTTAAAAAAATTATTGGTTTCAATTATTTTCAGATTTTTTAGTTGTTTTATGGTTTTTATTGGTTTTTATGATTTTTGATTATTTTTATGGGTTTTATCGTATTTAGTGTTTTTAGAGTTTTTAGGGTTTTTAATGTTTTTTGGTTTTATGGGTTTTATGTGTTTTAAGGTTTTATGGTTTCCTTTGGTTTTATTAGGGGTTTTAGGGTTTCTTTTGTTTTTAGATATTTTAAGTGATTGGCGAGTCTTTTATGTTTTTTAGGGTTTTGGGATTTTGAGGGTTTTAAGGGTTTTTTTTTTGGAGTTTTGGGATTTTTAAGAGTATTTATAATTTTTTAATGTTTTTGGTGGTTTAAGTGTTTATAAGTTTTTATTGTATTCTTGGATTTTTCAGGGATTTTAGGTAATTTTTTTGTTTTTAAGGTTTTTCAGGGATTTTTTATAATTTTTATGGTTTTTATGGATTTTATGGATTTGGGGGGTTTTAGGGTTTTTTAGGAATTTTAGGGGATTTTATTTGTTTTTTTGGGTTTTTAGGTTTTTTTGAGTTTTTTACAATTTAATGTATTTTTGAGTTATTAATGGTTTTTAGGGATCTAGAGGGGTTTTATAGTTTTTTGGGGTTTTATGGTTTTTATAGGTTGTCAGGGTTGTTTCGCTCAATGATGGGGTTATGCCTAATTAGGTTGGTTATAGGGGTTAACTAGTGTGCAATCAATAATGTCGGTTATAATACCTTACATTTCCCCCAATGGGTTTGTTCATGTAGCTAGAAACACCCAATGTCTCTCCCATACATGATTCGTGGACCTAATTTACAAAGGTAGGTGTTTGTTGGATGATCTGGACTATGATAATTAAGAACTAACATTGGTCAAGAGGATAAAAATTCGGGCTCATCACACCCTTTTAGATGAACTATTGCATATTTCAAGACTCTATTATACATTTAAGATAAGTTCCAAAATCCTTGGTTCATTCCTCGGTATGTGTCCATGGATTACCCATAAATCCAGAGTTGATCACAACTACACATGGGTTTGAAATCATCTGTATGTTTCTAAGGTTCTATATCAATGGAAGGATCAATATGTATCTGAGGGTCTCTATGAATGTTACCTTTTTTGAATAGATCATGGATTATTTGGTCATTTATTTTGATGATGTTGGATTTAAGCTATGTGATGGGGCGTGCTGGAGTTTACAATCATCCAGGGGGATAAGAGTTGGTTTGTTGTCGGGATTGAACCCAAAAAACGGGATTCCTATGTATCCTCAAAAGAGGAATCAGAACCCACAAATCTCAATGTCACTTAATAGGATGCATCACCTTTTAAGGTCAGGTGATGAGGACCTGACCATGCAGTTGAACATCATACTGGAAGGAAATCCAGGTGAAAGGTTTCCTTGTTAAGGATGCTATAGGACTTATGTTGAGGTGTCCTGAGATACATTGGAGATATATAGTCTCCTGGGTGGATATGAACCTACCAGTAATATTCCATAAAGAACATTAGGGTAGATTTGGGTGTCATGTTTAGACCACCAAGAGGCTTCCTAAGTATCCCAGTTAGTTGGGAATCAAATCCCACATAGTCCAATTTGATCCGGGGTTTACACTTCAGAGGATGACCATTAAAGGGGTAATGATTGGGGATTACACAAGGGAGCCACCCATTTGAGTTTTTTTTGGGACATACACATGGAAGTTTCCAATTTAGTGATGCTTCATTGGTAATATTTCCCTTTGAATGTTGAATTATGGTCTTCAGACTTATACCATGTATTTGTCCTTCTAATTGCTCATTATCATGTAGATTTCATAATCGCCACTAATCTCTAAGCCCATATGAGTCATGATCGGTTTGATAAATGAGTGGAATCAGTAGATATGATGATCACACAATCTCACCCTTTCTATTGGTAGATGGTGCTAATGACTTTGGGGAGAGAGAAAGGGATTTGATTTTTTCATCGACCTCCCTTGTTTTCATATCCTCGATCATGACTACAAAATCATCGACTAACCATATTATAAAAGGCCTTTATCCGCACTAAGAATGTTATAATAATCAAAGCAACGTTAAAATCTTGAAATTTTAATCATCGATAAAAAAAGCTCTACTAAAGGCCCCCTTTATGAGGGCTTTTTTAAGCATAATTAAAGGGTATATGAATTTTTCTCCCATGCCCCATCAACCCCACTTTATCATCACTTTCCACCCCCACCCCTTTATCAGTGCTTCCCCTTCCCCTTTATTATCTCTTTATATATTCCCAGCCTCTCGTGCGCTCCATTGCCTCTAGCGAGTTTCGAATGCTAGACCTCCAGCATATACACCAGTGCCATTACAACTCCACTATACTTTTTTGTTTTACATTTTATGATATATTAATATATTTATATATATTTCATCATAATGTTTTACCCATATATTTATATATATGTTTATATATTAATAAACATAGTTTATATTTAAATATGTTTAATTATATATTCATAAAATTAAATTGTTATGTGTGAATATATAAAAAATATGTATATATTGTTATATATTTTATTATAAATGAAATTACATTATGAAAAATGATAAATTTTAAAATCCATAATATCAATATGAATGTAATCTCTTGGAATAAATTTAGTCCACACTAAAAAAGGGAAAAAGTCCCCCAAAACAAGGTTTAAAATCAATCGAAAGATAAAATAAATGTGGTGCCAAGACTAAAAACTCAGTTTTGGAGGAATTCTAGGCCTCATTTGGCCTCAAAAAAATTGTGACCTGGGTCCCCCTAGTCATGATGGCATAGATTTTGTCGTAGCTTCAATTTGATATGTGGTAGAGCCCAAATAGACACTCAGATCAAAAGTTATGGTCTTTTGAAGTTTGAGTTATGTTTTCAACTTACTTTAGATCTATTATTGTTGTTTGTATTTTTTATTTAAAAAGTGATATAAATTGACTGTTAATCAGTAATAATAATAAAATTATTAATTAAAAATATTTTTTTGTTATTTTATAATCCATTCTCACTAAATATCTTATATTTTTAGTGAATATGAATATTTACCTTATCTAAAACATATTTCAAAAAATATAAATTATGTTTATATAAATATAAATATATGTATATAATTATATTTTATTTTTAACGAGATATAATTTTTTTGAAGTATAATTTTGTCAATACTTGTAAAAAAGTTCTAATAATGGGGGTATTTATCAGTACTTCTAAAAAGCGTTGATAAATCCCCTATTAATGCTTTTTTAAAATCACTGATAAAAGACTCCATTTATCAGCACTTGTAAAAAAGCAATAATAAAGGTCCCCCTTTAATAGGTCTTTTTTAGCTTTTTTAAAGACCCATTTTAACAACACTAAAAAAAGAGATGTTAGAGACCCCCTTTAACAGTGATTTTCTAAGCACTGACAAAGGGATCCTTAATAGTGTTTTAGCTATTATTGTTAAATTTTTAGCGCTAGATAAACCTAGTTTTTTAGTATTTGATAGTCACATTCGATGAATTATCAATATATGTCTCTGGAGGAGGTGATTGAGAGAAAAAATTTCACTTCCTGCATGAAAAGATAGGGCCTTACCTCAGTACAAGTTCCCTAAAATTGGTTCAGAGTGAGGGGAATGTTCAATGATGAACCTTGTTGAAGGGAACGCCCATCAGTTCCTCTTAATTCCTAGAATAATGAGGTTCACATGAGAATATGGAGACCGAAACCCGCATTACCATGATAATTCATACTTGGGGACATTATGAGGATCCACATATCTATAGAGATTACCCACGTGATTCCACTTACCACAGGTATGTAAACCTGATTTGACATGCTAATGTGCCTGATGATGTAGTCGTTTTTTTTCAAGTGGATTTAGACAAGGAATTTTTTTTAATACCGTTCAAATGATTTATATATGGGATAATATGCAAGTTGATGACATGAAGGAAGAGGAAGGTTCGATCTGAAGGGTTAAACGCCGAATGATACCACAGTCTACATAGCATTTTCTCATGCAAGGTGAAACTCCCTCTAGATATCATATTTCTATGCAGGAAAGGGGGTTGTCTGAATTCCATCGTAGTACAAAGACCTGTGTTTGACCCATATAGCATTTTTCTACATGGGCCTTATTCTATCAATGTAACATTTTAATACGTGGGGTGAGTTTTTCCTACAGATTGATTTGTTACATGGGGTAGGGTTCCACCCATATAGAGTTTTTCTATGCAGGATACTAGTTTGAAAATGGGTCATTGGTTATGAGCCTCACGAGAAGTATTCCTACAATGTATTTTGAGTTCTTAGACAACCAACTAATTTATTTTACCATATCTAATTCCATACGGTGGGCTTTACCTATGGGGAATCGTCGAAGGAGTCCATATTTTTTGGTGCCTCACTTCAGCTCTCTTTAGTTTCGTTTATCTAAGTATGGATCTCCTTCCATGTGTCAATACTCATTTTGGTTCCCCTAAGGTTCTATTTATAGAGAATTAGAGGAAATCAATACCAGCATAGTTGGTCGTTTATTTTGGGCCATGCAGTGTCTTTTGCAGGAGCCTATGAGGGACATAGTGAGTAGGGGTAATCCTTTATGGGTGTCAAAACCCCCACCTTTCCCCGCAAACAGATTTTTTTTTGTTTCCAGGACCCATCGACGTAGCCTTCCCCCATGAATGATTTAGTTCATGGGGGAGATCATTTGTGGGAATATAAATCACCTCATCTTTCTGAAAATTTTTAATTCATTTGTGGGCACCATTGGTTCCACCCTTTCCACGAAGTGTTTTCACTTGTAGTTACTTCATGGAGTGGTGGGATGCCATGCAGAGCAGTGGTCCACGAAGGGATTCAGCATCACGATCCCACCCCTTTGATCATTTCCTTCATTATTTTTCTTAGATTTTATTTTTATACTTTTTAAAATTTATTAAAACCTCTCAATATTGTTTACATAAATTTCAGGACCCAAGAGATTCCCCTATTAAAATGGGTTTTGATCGATATAAAGAGGAGGATATTCTGATGAAGAAAGAAGACATGATTTGAACCAGTTAGATATATGAGGGTGGACCCTTAGGAGGGGAACAAGCCTATGTACAAGGGTCCCAAATCATTTTTCATTTATCAAACCTATCAGCGAACTCGACACTCCCGTAAATCCTCGACTGTATATGGGTTATACGAACTGCCTTTTTTTAGATATCTGTGTCCGTGAATCCAGATTCATAACCCTAAAACTAAAATACTTTATTCATAAAAAGTGAGTTTTGATTTTCATCATAGAAACTGAATGTTTTTTGGTTTGATAATTTTTCTAATTGCTGCTTTGTGGGCCAATTATTTGTGGTTGAGTGCCTTCGCAAACTATTGGTTCGCCGATTGATGGTTTTTACAAACTAACAATCTATGGGAACCTTCATACTTATTAATATTCATTCACTTGATGAATATCAAATTTCTTTTCTGAATTTATCTCAAGGATATTATGTCTCTAATGTTGAGCACCATGACCATATGACATAATTCCATGGTTGAAAACATTGAGGATGGTTTTCCACACCACATCATTCATAAAGAGGGTATTCTAAGGAACCTTCTTTCACTATAGATTTGAGAATACCCATTTCCAACTTGACAACCACTTTATAGTTTCAGTCTTCAAGACGACACTCCCATTCTTTCAGTTGATCAAAATCTCCCATGTAAATTCCTTGAGACATCTAGGGACTATTTTAAAGTAAACATTTCTTCCACATCAAAAATTATTCCCAGTTTAGGTCTAGAGAATTTATTTATTCTTTATGGATCACTATAGACATAGAGAAACTCTCACATTAATGATACATCTTCGTAATCATCTGTTAAATATTATCCATCCATTCTAAATTTCTCTTGAGGAAATCCCAAGGGATGGTGGAGCTCTAAGTGGTATTTGTAGTCTTAAGTGAGCTTCTTAAATTAATGGGCCTAAGCATTCTGGGTGCATCAGAATTTTATGAAATTTCCTAAATCGTTGGAGGCTGTCATATTATACTAGGAAGTTTGGGTCTCTCAGTTTGTTATTTATTCACTGACTAAGGTGTTTCCCAAAAGGATTGGACATTGGTCTACAAGAACAAACACTTTCCATCTATCCCATGGATAATTTGGTATCTTTTTATGGGACATTATTCAGCTAGGGGGAATCCCCATTATTGGAAACATGTATGATGAATTTTTGAGTACCACCAATACTAGGGGAAACACCAAAAACATATCTTCACTGGTGTGGTATCTACTAACAGCAGTAGAGATATTTCTTGGTCATCCCTACCATGCCCTCTCACTCATTTCATTTGATGATCAGATTGATTTGATTTTAAAAATATGTGGTCTAAGGCTGAAATTTCACTATAGTATGACTCACCATACCCAAAATATGGGAATAATTCAATGTTCATACTCGGATACCCTTTAGGATGTTCAATACACAATCTAGGGTTATGAAATATGTCTAGGAATATGCCATGATTTCAGGCTGGTGGGTTTCTTTTCCATGTTTTTTGAGCTAATGACTCCTCCAATCTTGGGATTCTAATACCCGTGTCAATGTTTATATCTTGATTATATAGATCTAATCGGTAGAAAGATTCCCTGTTAACCTATCCATACCCAGCATGTCTTGTATTTATGAACTATTGGGGAACAGGCATAAAGGCAAGCCTCCACATCATCTTTTTGGGCCATTCCAATTCTTGTATGTTTGGCCGGTATAACACTATCGATGTAATGAATATCAGATTAGTGCGACAATTTATCGCTATTTATTTTTACCTATGTTAAATAATATTACTAGAGTTCTCCTACGATCCCATGGTGTTGATGGTGTTGTCTGGATTTTGAGAGACTCTTCCCATTTCACTCCCATCCCTTACCCCACACCCTCAAACATGGTGGTTGATAATGGTGAAGGGACCTTGGAGGAGTGATCTTATATAATCTCTCTTCAAGATGGAATTTTGTCTATGTGGGTGGATGGAGTAACCCTCTTGGAATTATATACTCCTTACTAATTTTATCAACAATTATAGTATATACAATGAGTTCCCCTTTTCTCCTTCTCTAGATTAAAGTTCCACATTTAGTAATTATGTTCCAACTATAGCTGAAAATGATGTATGAATATTCGATCATGGAAATTTCCTTAACTTACACATGAACTTCTGCCAAAATTTCCCAGTATTATACTTGAATGTGGATAAAAAACTATCCTGAAGGGATATTGGGAAAGGCAGTTTAGAGGGTACTCAAGCCATTGACCACTACGATCCATGTGTCTAACGTACCCTCCTTGTCAATTACGAGGGGAGAACCACTTCTGTCCCAACGATCTATGTTCCTTGGGGGTGCCTAATTATCTAATCCCCTCCTTATTGAAGGAAATTAAGATATAATCCTTTTATCTAATGTTGATGACATCTCTAATGATGCTGGTCCGAGTAGGAAAACCTAGGGAACCCTAGCAACAAATGTTGCTCCTATCAGCCCAGTTCTAGAAGTTGGGAAAGAGGTGGGAATGAAATATTTTCCCTATGTGGAGTCATTATTTAATTAAAACCTATCCTATTTGGTAGAACTTCCATATTATATACTAGTGGTAGTGAGTGGTAATAATATGGATCCCCATACTACAGTCAAACACCAGTCCATACAGAGATGGGCTTGGCTCCAACATTATACTATCATCATAGAGACCCCTTTGGCAGAGATGGACAGAAAATCGCACAGGCAATGCCAAATTTTCCTTAACCTAGGTTCAGGTGGGTTTGATTTTCAACCCCTACAAATAATTATCCACCATATTTTTATATATCAGGATTATTTTGTTGCTCATGAATGCGATCTTCCTCAATTTAATGCCTCTCATCAACAAAAAGAAACTTTATGGGACATTGTTGTTGAACTACAACACATAGATATGGAGGAAGAAGATCCTCATAATCAAGTGGTTGCATAGACTGTAGAGCTCTGGGAATTTGAGGTTCACATTGCAAGGTTAAAGGAGCAGATTTTATTAACAACTAAACATTTGTAAGCCATCAACTAGAGAGTTTGAGATCTCAGGACCGTTGTTAGAAAAATGATCCCAAGAACCAAGATTGAGAATGACAAGAGTATGACTTTGGAATAGAGCCTTTATGTTCTATGTTATAAGGTGGTCAATTTGCAGACCAAAGAGAGTTGGGAACCATTGTAGCCAATTTGGATTCCCTATATCTCTTTTCTTTTTGTTCTTAATAGTATTGAGGAGAGATTCTAGGATGTGAATCCTCCTATGTTACCATTTAATAGAATGAAAACCTATTTTATCTCCAATTATTCTCCTTTATCATTCCCTACAATGAAAATAAATTACAATTGGTCACATTTTAAAAGACAATATCCACCAAAAATTGGTTTAAGTCAGCATCTAGGATAATCAAATTTAAATTATCATTTCATGCTCTAATTGTTTTCCTGATCCAGTGGAATCAACAAGAGTAGTTTTGACTATTGATAGGGATACATGGATATCCCTACAAACCTTTTTTTCTTCTATTACAACCCAAAATTTTTTAAGTCCACAATGTTGCGGGCTTAGCGGGTATAACATGACTTTTTCTTAGGCCGTTGTTTGTGGGTTTTTGACCCAAAAAGTTTTGTGTATCTATTATTTTTTTTCTATCTTGATTCACTCTGAACCATGAGAAGCATAAGTCTAGTGAGCTCAAACTCGAATTTTATCTATATTTTTCTATGTGGGGTTTACACAAGGAATTATTTTGTGTCTCCTTTCTTAGGAAGTTTAGAGTCTTTCAAATCGGACTAACATTACTAATGTTTTAGGTCAAATATAATTGACCATAAATTATGGAGTGAGTGCCCCACTACGGTTTATTATCTGAGAATTTCCTAATATTTTTCAGACATGAATGAGGTATTTTTTTTATCTACATTTTATGATTTTTCAATCTAAATCATGATATGGGGAAAGTATGTGGAGATTATCGGTAAGAATGGTTTCCAACACAATATTGATGGGGTGTAAATTTGTAGTAAAATCTTCACCTAAGGATGAATTTCCCTTTTTTACCACCCTTTTTTGTGGGAGACTTATGAAAATACAATAGAGGAATATTATGCATTGTCAAACAAATTTTTCCTCAAGACACTAACCTAACATTTCTGATGGCCATGTAATTTTATGGGAATTTTTATTTTTATCTCTTTTATTGTGGGGACACAGTGGGTTTTCTATTAAGGGGGAGATACCTAAAAATACGAGGAAATACATATAAACATTGATCATGAATGAGAAAACACTCTTACACATATTTATCTTATTAAAAGGAGGGTTGAAGCATGGTGTAGTTTAACATCATGTGACTTGGACATGGGATTTGAAAATTAATATCTTACTACCAGGACATTTGATATTTAAATAAAAAACAAGGGGAAAATGATTCACCCTTTTCATTATAGTCTAATAATAAATTCTTTATCATCTTTAGTAATGAAGGGGGAAATGATGTAAACAATAATCTGGGAGGTTTCTGAATACAAGGAATAATGTGGGATGTAAATGACATTGGGTGTACAGGGATAGGAAAAGCCTCTTATGAGGATGAATTTTTCACTTGTTAAAAGGCATTTTGTGAGAATATTTTGAGGATATAACCATGGTATATTGTTCATAGTCAAATAGAGGTTTTCCAATGAAACTTTCCCTCTATCTATGATGTTTAGGAAATGTTATAGTGATTAAAACCTTTATATATATAGATTTTGGTTCTTTAAATGGGTTTTCTGAACATGAAAGGGGAATTTCAAGTTGAAATTTCTCATGAATGGGTATAGATGTTTCCCCTATGAGACTATTATATAATTCTCTTCTCTGGTCAGACCCTAGAATATTGAATGGTGATTTCTAACGTTCCTATTCAGATTCATCTCAGGCATAAGAACATGGGGGGAAGAATTTTCTTCTTGTCTTTGGATGTTTTTTCATATGTTTATAACACATAAACTTGTAAATAATGGGGTATTTTTTTCTCATGGATAGACATGATATAAGATGTTTGGGCATCACTACGTATACAAATATGGTAGAAATCATACCATAATTAGTTCTCTGAAGTTCTCTCATGCAGGTCTAACCCATACACCAGGAAGGGGTATTTTTAATCTTTATTGTGGATGGATATATGTTTTGAACCATGGGTTACACTATGTATCGCATAATAGTATAATAAAAATAAATATAGTTATTTATGAGAAACTCACCTAAATAGGTATGATCCATACATAGGGAGGGAAAATTTTTAATTTTAGGTTGGATAGACCAAGATATAATTATCTAGGAATTTCTATGTATCCTATGCGTACAAGAATCGAGGCATACATAGTTCTTGATATCATGAAATTTTTCTGTAATGCGATTAGGACCCTATCCATGCAGTTTAGTGTCATGCGGTGAGGACATTGGCGATGTAGTTTAATGTAATGTGGTGAGGAAAATGGTAGTACTATTTAATTCCATGTTGCGGGGATGGATTTTCATAAAAATCATGAGTAATTGGAGGATAATCGGGATAGGAGGATTTGAAATTCATAAAATGTGATGGGAAGGAAAGTGTAAACCATGATTTTGGGAATTCTATTATCCTGAGAAATGATATGGGGCAAAGAATCCATTTGGGCATAAAAATGTAGGAAAATACTCTCCTGAGGAAGAAATTTTCTCTGGATGACATGCCTTTTTTGTGGGCAGCTTATGTAGAGACAACCAGGGTATATTTTGAATATCTAAATAGTGATTTCCTTAGGACATTGGCCCTATTTTTTTTAATGGTTGAGGAGGTTTATGAAGATATGAAACCACCCAAGACACAGAGTTTGATGAATGGAAAGAATGTTTTCAAGCATATAAGAAAAATTCCGACCATGATGTCTATAGAGTTGAAAATTACATACATATATCTAACTGATACATTGGGGAAATTTCTGTTTCTTTGATGGATCCATGAATTAGGGACTCATATTCTAGATCTCTAACTTAAAATTTCATGCAGGATACCATAACATATTTTTTTATTTAATCCTTGCCTGGGACTAGGAAACATTGTCTAAGAGTCACTATATATCTAATTAGAAAAAAAATCAAGCCATATATATTTTTTGAGATCCAATGCAGTTTAACAGAAGGTGGTAAGGATGTTGATTAACCTATGTGAATGAGGGGAAATGATGTTACCAGTTTGGCTTATAAGACCTGAATGTCGCTGAGTGTCTTAATGTGGAATTAATTGAATCGTAAGGTTTAAAAAAAGGTTCCATGTGTAGGTTTGATACATACATATATATGGGGTATTTTTATAATGTATAGAACCTATATTGGAGATATAGGAATCAATATATATATTATTTAAAATAGAATCAATCCACATGTATTCATTAATAGGAATTGTCCATGAAGGTCTGATTCATATGTAAGGGGTACATTTTTCCTATTTCTATGGTTGGGCCCAGAGCATAGGTTCTAGGTGTAACTAAATATCCTAAAAGGATATGAATCAAGTAGTATGTATTTATTTATATAAAATGTTGTCCTTGTGATGATCTAGCTTGTACATAAGGAGGGAATATTTGAACACGACATGGGTGATGACCAATGTCAGGGGTGATATACTCTCAGGCGAAGGAATTGTGATGTCATCATTTTGTTTATTATTGTATGTCCATGATTTTGGTAGCAAAATCTAACATCATTTATAGAGAATGGAGGGAGAATATTCCTTTTAATGGGAGGTTAATAGTGCACCTGATATAAATAGACGTGAATGAGGGTAAAAGAGGACCCATGCAGCACTACACACTCCTGAATGAAACTCAGGACATGGGGCCCAATGGTTGAAAGGATTTGGGCTTGGGGATGAAGATGAAATCTATGGTTGTTTCTAAATATCCCTTGGTATTGGAATAAATCAATACATAGTTCATGAAAGACAACTCTATGTGTCGGTTTGGCCCATACACAGGGGGTTTCTTTTTTTCCTTTGGTGGTGGTTTGGCCCGAGATATGAAATATAGGCATCACAATGTATTCTATTTGGTGGGAATTGACCCATACATAGTTCTTAAATATGGAATGGTATATGGCTGATGTTGATGAACATTCCATCATATATGAGGACACCATAATTCCATGAAATTTAACATCATACAATGAGGACATGTAAGTAATAATTATATAAAGGAAGTTTTTTTAGACTAGTAAGAAACATAACCCTAATATGAAGAGAGGCCCTGAGGCCAAACGATGATAATAAAATAATCTCATGAATGGGATTAAATTTTTAGTTCGGCCTGATATGCGTAGTTTGGGTGTCACTACATATCTCATCAAAATGGTAATCAAGACACACATAGTTATAGTTTGGAATTCTCCACATAGGTATGACCCATACACATATGAGGGAATTTTGTATAATATTTGTAGATGGTCCTGGATAAAATTGTCTACGAGTCACTAAATATCTCATCTAAATGAGAATCAATCCACACATAGTCCTGAATAAAGAGTGTTCCTATGTGGATCTGGCTCTCACACAAGAATAGAGGCATTTCATCTTTGTCCCACATAGATATGTCTCATGTGTGATGAATCATTGATTAAAATAATGAACCCCATCTAGTTTAATGTTGGAAAATAAGGAAATCATATGCCATGAAGTTTAATATCATGAGATAAGGATGTTGATCACCTGACATGAAGAAAAATTCATATTTCATCCTGTAGTTTAACTTCATGCAACCAAGATGATAATTCCTAGATTATAGTCATATATTATGGACTATATGTGCATTTTTATATTCATTATTTCAATAACAAACTTAATTTTTCTACATGAAATATTTCTTCACGGACCTATCATTGGTAGGTTTTGTAATTATTTTTCAATCCATTGAGATCAATGAGTAAGATCTGTTGGAGTAGAGCTTGTGCATGACAAACGATCCCTCCCATTTTAGATCATAAATTTTTAGTTTCTTTCCGAGTATCATCAGAGTCATGAGAACTAATACCATTTATCCATTTAGGAAAGACCAAAGAATGTTTTGTTTGAAGGCTCATGTTGTCTGGTTTTGGTGAATCATAAAATGGGGCAGGGTATGCAATCTCTTTTCATCAAGTCACTCAAATTCATCCCTTCATTTCTAGGATTTATCATATATAGATAGTTGATCACATATAGAAACCTAGATAAAGATAAATTCAACTTATATGGGTATGACCATCTCTGTCCTATATACTAATGAGTATGTGGTTGCCTGGGTGGCATTGCGGGTCATGGTATGGTAGGCCCATAGAGTATGGAGGAGTTTATCTAGCCATGACATTTTGTCTGTATATACCATCTTCTGAAGTATATTGGATATGGTATTATTGATTTCATATATCTACTCATTATCCACTACATGATATTTGGATGAATAGTTGGTCTTGATACGATACTCCTAATATATTTTCATTAACATAACAGAACAAAAATTGGTGTTGTTGTTTGTTAGTATGGTATGAGGGACATTAAATCTGGTGAAGATGTTTGTTTTCAAAAGTCTAAAAGGTTTCATGCTCTGACCTCTTTACTGGGTGACAGTTCTACCCATTTTCCAAATAATTTGGTTGTTTTGAGGAAGTAATTGAATTTATTAAATGTAGATGGAGGATATGGTCCTAGGAAAACTATTCCCCATTTGGAAAATGTCCAAGAGTACATGAATGTGTGATGTAACTTCAGAGGTTGGTGGATAAAATTTGAATTAAGTTAGATGGAATGAAACTTCTTGGTGGCTTTAGGGTAATCATGTGTTAAAATGGGGCAGTAGTATCCAAGACTTCAAATTTTATGGGAAATCATAGATCCTGATTAGAGGGAACTATAGGAATGATTGTGCACATAATTCAGGAAGACATCAATATCTTCTCCATTAATTCACATAAGAAGGACACTATTAAGGACCTATTTACAGAGGACCTTTTTTGACTTATGCCATCATATAGAATAAAAATCAATTTCTCATCTATGTATTTTCTCTATTTTGGTCCTGTCTAGTGTGAGCTCACCCTTTTGATGTTATTCCACTATTGGTGTCATCCAGCTAGTGGTAGGACCATAATTCTTAGGTATGGGGTGATCTCATTGATTTATTTCGTGTTTTCCTAAAAAAACGGTGATACCATCTTGTGGTACGTGATTCTGATGACTATTTCATCTCAATATGGATCGACCAGAGCTTTGGATGCATTTTCCTGTGCATCGTCCTATGCATTTTGTGATGAGGTTACATGAGTTGATTTAGAAAGTGATGTTAATTCTTCTATAATTCCTCAAATATGTTCTAATAAGGGGATCTATTATTCATTTTTTATAGAATAATCATGTTGACATTCTTGAGGACCTGTTCTGAATCACTTATAATCTTTAAGTGTTTACATGTACATGAAGTGCCTACTCTAGCCATATAATGAGAGCCTGAAATTTTCCTTCATTATTTATTCACCCCTCCAATAGTATGAAGGAATAAGGATGAACTACAATTACAGGAGATATGAGTATGAATTCTATCCCCAATTTTTTGATCTTTGGGTTCCCAACCAATTTCCTAACTGGATGTAGATGCACATTTCAAATGAAACTGCCATATTTTGGGGTTCTCTTAAATGGAGAAAAAGTATTCATCAAGAAGTTAAATATTCAATGAAGTAGTTTTTGCCAAGGGGTTCTCTGCCATAAATCCAGCTAAGGCCAGGCCTTTCACAACATTCTAACCCACTAACTGGATATCAAACTGTTGAGGATAACCACCCGCCATGACAAACATCCAGTCAACATTGTATTCGAGTGACCAAATGGACCTTGTGACGCTTTAGGTAGTTCCTCAATTTTTGGACAAAAAATATTAGCACTAAAAATATTTTCTAGATATCTTAATAATGCATCTCAACATCAATCATGGTTTATATGATATAATAAAGGCATTTCATGATGTTGGTATCACTCATCTGTGCATGGAAGGAACCATGAGATCATTACAATGTACTCACACACAAAATGAGTTTCATTCCTTATAAGGGTGGCATTAGCACTGGAGTTTCAAGAGATATATCTTAGGACTATCGAATGCTTCCTAAGAGTCATCAATACATTGACAAGAATCCCCTTTTTTCATCAACATGATAAATGAAAAACATTTTACTATAAGGTTGGATATGATGCACAGAATGTCGGCCAAGTGTGATTGATGTCCTCTTAAATTCGTGTGGTTATGAGGAGGTTGAATTCCAAGGATATCCTTTTTATTCAATGGGTCAACTTCTATGATATGATGGAATATAGAGAATCCAAGGAATTTCCCGGAGGTAAGGTCGAATGCATATTTTAAGGGAATAATTTTCAAACTATGTTGTTGTAGTTTCTTGAAGATGATATCAATATCTAATATGATGTCTGAGTATTTTCATGATTTAACAACCAGGTCATCAAAATAGTATTTTATTAACTTTCCCAATAAGGGTTTGAATATGTGATTCCTGAAACATTGATATGTGGCATTGAAATTCATCAAACCAAAAGGCATTACCCAATATAAAAATACTCCCTAGAGGGGCCCAACAGGGAAGGTATTATCTATTTTCTTGGTCCATTTATATTTTTTTTTTGAATCATGAATAACATTCCATGAATGAGAGATCTTGATATCTGATAGTGACATCGATCATCAGTTCTGTGATTGGGAAAGAGAAATAATCTTTTGAAAAGTGTCGATTGAGAACTCTTTAATCAATACAGACCCCCATTTTTTCATTCTAATTTTTTATGGGGATTATATTGGCCAACCACTTGGGATATAAGACCTATGCTAGATCTAATGATATTTTCATCTTTAGCCTCTATTTTTGTAGTATTTGTTGGGTGTTTCATTTTTTCTACTTGTTTATAGCCCTGATGATCTTCTTCCAGACCTAGGTGCTGAGTGGCCACCTTAGGATCGAGGCAAAGAATTTTTGTATAGTTTTAGGAGAAGAAATATTGATGGTTCCTTAAGAAGGAGGTGTATACCTCATTCTCTTTATAAGTAATGGCTGCAATAATTAGGTTGGGTCATGGATCTTGTTTCAAACCCATATATATTTCCCTATGTTAATCAATTATGATAGAGACACCCTCCAAAAATGTTGGAGAGGAATCCCTAAGGTATTCATCCTCTTAATCTTCCTCTCATTCCTATGGGGGAAAAATTCTTGAGATTATATCTTTAGAGTTGATATTAGATTTGAGGTCTTGGTATTCGGATGATTAAGAAGCTTCTTCTGAATTGACTGGTAAGGGAGAATTTTCAATAGAGGATGGAGTAAGGGAAGGAAGATTATATTCTTCCTCTCCAGCCTTAATGGTCGAGTCAGGGGTTTATTGGGAATCTATGAATGGATTGTGGTCCATTGCATTCGAGAATTCACTATTATCTTGGAGATCGGGATATTATTTAATGTTTCCAGACTCAGTGGCCATGAAAGAAAACATGTGGACTATTTAACATGCATCTGAACTTGGACTCATACATCTAAACTGATTGTTGGAAAGTATGTATTATTAACCGATCTATTTAAAAGTATTTTTTGGAATCATTTCCAAACTGTTCGGGGCGGTGACCCAATCCATACCATTGACCGAGGGTTACTTCCCTTTCCATTAATATAATTTTGCATCGATGTAATGTGACTCATAGGATTAAAATGGGTCCCTTTGGGATCATAACAAACCAATTTTTCCATTAATGAAATACTTGATTCACTGATGGTATGACGAGGGAACTAAAACATATTGGTGAAACCATGGTGTTCCTAGTAAGACGTTGAAAGCCATGTTTTTTTGTACGACCATAAATTCTGAGTCAGTCACAAGCTATCTAAACTGAGTCTTGAGATTGATTTATCCCAATGTCTTTTTCTCAATTTTTTATAGCCTTGAAAGGTTATAAAGGAAGGTGACATATTATATTTGTTGTAGCCTAGTCGGAGAACTATTCACACTAGAATGCGATTAACTCCTAATTCATTGTTAATGAATTTTTTTCACATCAACACCATTTATCATGCTGGGAACATATAAGGATCTAATGCCCCCTTTATAACAATGTCTTCATCAAAACAATTGAAGGAGATAACCACATAATATTCCTAAACATTGGTATATGTCTGATAAACTTAGGTGATGAGCACTTTAGCTTCAAACACCCATGAGATCAGAAGAGATTCTATGAGTGCCTCTCTTATATCGTTTGACAAACCAAGGGTGTCCAAGATTGATAGTTTGGCCAGTACTGAAGCCAATTTCTTCATAACATCATACTTTTGGACTAAAAGTTAGTGATTCTTAGTGTGGGGATGCACTTTACAGGGAATTTTAGGGATTGGGAATTAAGTGAATATGGGTAGACTCTCAGCCCAAGAGTTGGAGGAGCATCCATTATTTCTGGGTTGGGTCAGACAGGTCTTCTTGCAAGCTGAGGGTGATTAAACACATGTTATTATTATGATGTATATTCCTAAATGATTGGGTCAGAGTGGATTTTGGCCGGTGTTGGGGGGATTCTATTGTTCTTGTTGGGTCTGCTGAAGTGATCTTCAATGAGTTTATGCAACGTTGATGGTTTAATTAGGGATGCAGTCATAGGATTGGCTTATCTAATGGGTGTAAATTCCTTGGTATCCAAATCATTTTCGAACTCATCCTATTGTACACTGATAAGGTGTGAGGAACATGGGTTCATATACAAACTCTTCGTTAGATAATGGGACCATTATATGAATGAAATTAATGGACATGAAGATCAACTCCTCATCTGAATATTACTATGCCTAACTAACTACTTCTGGTGGTTCCATTTGGTGGGGTAGTGATCATTATTTCAGATCAGATTAAATATAATTTGAGAGGGTCAAGGATAACTTTGGCATTGACAGGGGTTTTTCTTCTCCTAATTTCTCCCTTCCTTTTTGGTTATTCAATTTTGGGAT
Organism: Viscum album; assembly: GCA_963277665.1. NCBI lineage: Eukaryota > Viridiplantae > Streptophyta > Magnoliopsida > Santalales > Viscaceae > Viscum > Viscum album. The sequence goes on from OY728127.1 coordinate 1,962,742,030, forward strand.
GGTCATCTTCCGGAGGGTGGTTCGTCTTAAGGTATTCGTTGTGTTGCAGTAGGAGTAGTTGGGGAATAGTTGGTTGTTTCAACTATGCTTTGTTAATACCATGGGTTCGTTTGATTATATTTCAATTCATCAAACTATCAATCCTTTTCAATCTCCTTCTGAAAACTTCTTAACCATCATCTCCTTTATCGGAGGAAGTAGTGGATAAATATGCCAGCTATGCTAGCGATGGTCCAATTTTGACTTTCCAGGAATCTATTATTTTCAGTAGTAGATCATTGAATACAATTAATTCCTAGATAGTGTGTCCCAATATCTAGTGGAAGGGAAAATTATTTATTCAGACATCAAGACCCACCTCATCAACCCTTTTTGGCTCTGGTAAATCGAGTAAAGTATTTTTTAAGGAGGTTATAAAATAGCCACAGACTTAATCATCCAAGAATTAGTAAATTGTATTCCTCTTTTCATTGAATTTAGTTCTCTTAGATCCCCTCTTCTCATGTTTTCAAGGTAGGGGTTTTTGTTGACACCTATGGGGGACACATGATTTGGTGTAGGTCTTTGTTCTAGAGTAGTTGTAGTGGATGGATTAAACATGATAGAGTTCACACCAGCACTCCAGAGTCTTCTTCTAGGGACTAGTGGGGTTAACCATGACTTGATCTTAGTTTGTTCAATGGAGTATTTTCTTCATTGGGAAATGGAATAGAAATATAGAATCCATATTATATATTTCACTGGGATGAGAGACGGTTGAAACTCATCATAGAGGTTATTGATTAACATAGAAAGTATCTCATCTTGTGGGAATGGATTGTTCAAAGATTTGGTCAACCATTTCCATTTGGAAATTAAGTATCAGGCTCTCTCATTATCCTACCTTTTTAGTTTGAGAGGTTATTGATTGTTTTCTTTGGTGGATTTGAGTTGAACTGTAAAAGGAACTACTGCCTAGGATCCTCCCATCATGTTATCGAACGAGCTTGTAAACTAGTATACCACACAAATGCTTCCCTTTCAGGGTTTGCATGAAGCCTATAAATTTCATTGCATCTTATATCTCTGGGGTTCCAATCATTGTATCATAATAAAATTCCTAGTGTATCCGATATTATTCTCAGTCACCTGGTCCATTGAATATTAGGAACACCAGGGTCCTAAAATTTGGCATTGTTAGAGTGTTACTCACCCAATTTGGGTAAGGTTTATGTTTCAGTTGTACCAATGTGTGCCTCTCTTCCCTGGAATACAATCGAGCTTCCAAGGACTCTATTGTATTGATGAATCCTTAATATATTTCCTATTGAACATGTGCATGGGTGGAAAAGGTAGAGGGAATATTTGACGTGTCGGTTCTACTATTAATTGAGGTGGATATCTGATTGAGGCATCTTTTTTGTATTTTACAAAACCATTTCCAATTATCTCCTTAATGGAGGGAAATATTGATATCTTTGCTTGATCGGATTCAAGTATACTAATTTTCCTGGAGCTATATTTGGAAGACATACTGGCCTTATTTCATTCACCATGATAAACATTTGTGGTTGAGGTACACCTGATGGAGGTGTACATTGAGGCTCTTCCGGATGAGAATATTTGATATCACGTCTTCCTCAAATCATCTAAGTGTTGATTCACCTCAACTCTTTTATTTCATATTCCTACTAAGAGAATAAATCCTCAAGTATAAGTGGAAAATTCTCATTGAGAGGAGGAGGTCCTTCATATGTGACTTTTTTTTATTGTGAGGGATTCGTGGAGGTGGTGGTGGAGGATTGACTGGTGGAACACCAAAATTCCAGGTGACCCCATGGTTTCAGGTAAGCACACCTTCAATCTTAGTGTGGATTGGATTTTGGGAAGAATCATACCCTCCCTTATCTTATGAATTTTCATTATTCTCATTTTCATCCATATGATTGATGTCCACAACTTTCACCAAGTCATAATGCATTATAGGTGGCATACTAATAGTCAATTGGTAGTATATTTGTTTACATCCTTCATTGGATCTTCTCCATCCATTCTAGTATACTATTTTGGATTCTTAGGGAAGGTTATATTAGAAGAAACATTTATACAACCTTTACATATGCATCCCCTCTTGGGGGAGTAAGTCATGAAATGGGAGGGAATGAGAGACCCCTATAATTATCATCCTCCCTAAATGATAAAACAATGATTTCCATTGGGTGGGTGTTTTAGGTAATAATACCCCCATCCATATGGGATGGGGCTACTCCCATTCCTGTTTTTTTGTAACTTTTCCTATATTTGTTGGTCTTATGTGGTAATTTTGTATTAAAAATTCCCCCATCCCTATAGGCTGGGGCTGATCCAATACTATGGTGGTTTCTGCTATTATTTCCTCTTTCTTGATCTCATGAATTGTCGTTCGACTGTGATATAGATATGATAATAGGTCTTCATGTGAACTATTTTTTTATAGGTCATCATGTGCAATAGATGACCGGCTTCACTAAGGTGTTAAGAATACTGAATGTTCTTGGTTTCATGGTTTATGAGTTTTTTGATGGTTTACTCTCATCAGGCTTGATTCTTTTTAGACTTAATCAATCCCATTTATTATCGATCATATCATATTTCAAGATGATGGATTTGATTTGATCTCCATATTAGGATAATGACATTACAGGATGTCATTTACACTAGGATATGCCAAATGAGATGTATAGTAAAATGAAAAGCTCCAACCTCTCCCCATCCCTAGATATGAACACCAAATGGTCTGCCAATGAATAGATGATGCAACTTATGTAGTGCATTGAGGATGGTCAAATCATGATATTTCTCCTGCCTCTATGATTGTGGTTTCCATGTAGACAGAAGGGACTAGAAGTCAATTTTTTGACAATGATCTTCCAATATGTTAACATGGTATGTATTCTAGTTGTAGGTATTTTTTTCAATTTTAAGAGAATTTTCCTTAGATTGAGACACATGTTATGTATTAATTCATTTGAAAACTCCATTAGAATATCATACTAAGAATAGTATGAGGGGAAAAACATAACTAGTATATCATCACGGGCTAATTTTCTTCTCATGACCAACACATCCTTTGTTATTCCTCTAGGGACTCCTCTACTTTTTCTTCCCAACATGGATGCTTCATGATGATCTTGTTGCAAGTAGTGGGGCTAGTATGGGTCTCATTGATATGTGAATAGTATGGAGGTCTCTCAGATGATGATCAGGTAACTAGGATGTCTCCTAGTTGAGAAAGGATGTTGCTTATTATTGACAGGGTATATAACATGTTTAACCTAGTCCCTCGAAGCTCCTCTAAACATGAGTGATTTCAGGGAGAATTCCTATAGTATATACCCTAGGGAATAAAATTAGGGAAAAAAGAATGGGGAGTACATTATTGCTATTCGGTGTAATTTTGGGGAGGACCTTCGTAGTGATTGTCATCATGTCTAGTACTAGCTTCATAGCTTTATGTTTGACTATAGGGAGAATTTTTGTAATATATAACTTGGGGAGAACCATAAAGGTAGATTACATTAAGGGTAGAACCTTCTTTTTTTTTGATCTTTTGGCCATGTAGAGGGCTACAGTGAATCTCATGAAGAGATAATCTCTAATGATCAATCATTTCTTTCTCTGGAATTAAGCCTTCATGATACATGATCTTGGGAGGACCTTCAGACCTACTGGTAACAATGTTGTGGGGAGGACCTTCACAATTTCTGCTGCCACTTATATAATTTGGTAATATATTGCTAGGATCCTAAGCCAATAGAGTTAATTATTTGATGGAATCAATAATTCTATCATCTAGAAGAGAATATTCATGTTTTTTTCTTAAATTTTTAGATGCCTTTGGTTTGTTTTTTGGGTGCTCTCTTACAGGAAATTGGGGATGCTTATTGTAAGTGATGGATTTCATAGATATGTTCTTATTAGAGTGGATCCCATTATGATATCAGGATATGTTGATGAGAATCTTGAGTTCTAGGAAGGATATATTACTTTCCCGGGGTAGCCACCAATGTAGACTAGAGTCCCCCTGTTAGAATGAGAATTTTTTCCTGATTTGGTTGTCCATTTATCATGGAATATGGCCAACTACCCACCTAGATGGGAGAAGGGTTACAAGTCTACACTAGATTAACCACCTTATTTTGTGGATGAGTCACCCCACTTTGGGACACGATGTTGTGGGATTGACTCCTAACTGTTTCTGTAGATGTGATTATGTCTTTATAGGTGTGGAGGATATTTTTAGAAATTTATGTCTAATACTCCATAATTTCTAGGATATTTTGAGAGATGTATTTGGATGGAATGGGGATATATACCCATTTTGATGTCGGAGTAGTAATATGTTCTTACTCTAGTCCTCCATTATCTTCCATTAGGTACTAATAGTTATCCTTTCCGGGGGTTGAGGAATGAGTCTAACCTTTATTTATTTCTAGGATAAGTCAGCTACTTTCTCAGGTTTCTATTGTATTTTTTTGATGGGAATTATATACCTATGAATGGATTTGAATTTTCTTTTTTTTCTTCTATATTTATTTAAAGGTATTGATATGAATATACATGAATTTGACTATGTCTACATTTTATTACCACCTTATTTGATTGGTGGGATTCATATTTTTTATCATGGATTTACATCTGCTCGTTGATCATCATCATATTTGACTGATGGGATTCGTATGCGTTGGAAGGGATATGCACCTTCCTATAGTTTTCCATCCTACAGGGATGATGATATTTATATGTATTATCAGAAACATGTATATACTCATACCTAGTTTCTGCTCTATTTTGATTATCATCTTCACATGTATTGGTTGGAATTTTCATCTCTCTGAAAATTTCCACCCTAAATTTTCAATAGGTTTGGTAATCATTAGAGGAAAGGAGCCCCTACTCATAATTTTCTATTGTATTTACATGGTGGGCTTCATCATAGGGGGTAGAAATATAGGTCTTCCCATAGTGTTCTACTATGTTTTCATGACATATTTCTTCCTTAGGAATCATGGTGATTATTTTTTATTGATTATATTATTATTTCCCTTGGATGTCTACCTAGGGAACGTGGGTTCGCTTGCCCATAATAGGTCACCCATAGTCAATATTCTACACAGATTAAGGATACTAGGCCACATGATGTTGGTGGTGATGAATTTTGAAGATTCCTCTAAGTGGGACCCCTATGTAGTAGGGATGAAATCGTTGGTGATGAATTCATAATCCTCACTATGATAAGGGAGGAACTCAGTGTCATGTTCCAAGGATAGGCTCCAAAAATAGTTGGAGATAGCTAGTGGATATGTCTGATTTTTTATTGATGAATTTTATTGAGGGGACGAATGATGGGGCTTCATTTCTTGGAGGGCTTTTATATCTTTATCTAGGGTAAAGAGAGTACCCTTTTGGTGGTACTTTGAACCAATGCATTCAAGACCCATTGTTCAAGAAAATGGGTGGAGGATGGAGTCCCCTTCTTCATGGAGGACCCAACTGCTGAAATGATTGAAATGCATGTCTATGAGAAATTATAGGATGACATTGGATTGAAGAATCTATGAAGAGTTCCTAAAATGTATATGATTAGTACGGACAACAAAAACTCATCAATGTAGCATCAAAAGACCACCTATGTAACTGATGATATTTCTTGTCCCTCTTCGATTTTCGATGTGTAAGGGTCCTTGATAGTCATGAAACTACAACCTTATTTAATTATTCACATTGGTATCAAACTTTTTTCCTTGAAGATGGTGTCGTGCCTGATTGGAATGATTTTAGGGGTTAATTAGTGTGCAATCACTAATGTTGGGTATAATTCCTTGGAATGGTATCCAATGGTTTTGTTCATGGATCTAGAAATTCCCAACAACTATCACATCCATGATACATGGACCCACATTCAAAAGGAAGGTGTTCATTGGATGATCTAGATAATGACACTAAGGAACTCACATTGGTCTAGAGGATGGTATGTTGGGCTCATCACACGCCGTGGGGGTGTAACTATTTCCTATTACCAGACTCTCTTATATATTTAAGATATGTTCATGAATCCTTGGTTCATTATCATGTATGTGTCCAAGGATTACCCTGAAATAAATTATTTATCATGACTACGTGTGGGTTTGAAATCATTTGTATGTATCTGAGATTCTATATCAATGTATGGATCTCTATGTATATAAGGTTATCTAATAATGTTTCCCTTTTATGGGTAGATCAGGGATTATTTGGTCTTTTTTGGGGAAAAATTCATTTTTAATCCATATTATTGGGAGATCTAGAGTTTGACTTCATCCATTGGGAATGAGAGTTGGTTTGATTTTTGGATCAAACCACTAATATGTGCTTCCTACAAATCCTCATGAGAGGAATCAGAACCCACATAGTTTAGTGTCTCTTAACTAGACACATCACCTTTTAAGGTCATGTGATGTGGACCTAACCTTGTAGTTTAATGTCATGATAAAAGGGCATCTAGGTGAATGGTTTCCTTTTCAAGGTTCGTATAGGATTTATGCTGAGGTGGCCCAAGATATTTGGAAAAGATATGGTCTCTTAGGTGGATATGAACCTACATATAATATGTCATAGAGAACATTAAGGTGGACTTGGGTGTCGAGTTTGAAACTTAAAGTGGATTCCAACATATCCCAGTAAGTTGGGAATCAAATCCCACATAGCCAAGATTGATCTGGGGATTAAAATTATGAGGAGTCCCATTAAAGGGGTCATGATTGAGGATTATTCATGGGAGATACCCATTTGAGTTGTTAGTTGGGTTTTAAACATAAAAGCTTCTCATTTGGTGCTACTTCATTGGGAATATATCCATTTGATGGTTAAATTATGGTCTTGTGAGTAGAAGGACCACTAAAGGCTCAAGATCAAATTGATTTCAAAATCTACACTAACTTATAACCCATGTGAGTCTTTCTTGGTGTATGAAATAAGGGGAAGCAGTAGATCTGATAGTCACATGATCTCACCCTATCCACTAATGAATGGTGTTGGAGCCTAAATAGAGAGATAAAGGGAATTGGTTGTTCCTTTAACCTCTATTTTTTTCATATCATAGATAGTCACATTCAATGAATTATCCATATATATCCTAGGTGATGGTGATGAAGAGAAAAATTTTCACCTCCTGTAAGAAAACCTAGCGGCTTACCTTAGGAAGAGTGCCCTAAAATTGGTTCTGAGAGAAAGGGGAATGTTCAATGATGGCCCTAGTCAAAGGTAAAGTATAGAGGTTCCTCTAAATTCCCAAAATTATGAGGTTCATCTGGGAATATATAGGTCGAAACCCTCATTACCAAAATAATGTAAACTTGGAAAAATTATGAGGATCCACCTTTCTACGAAGATTACCAATATGATTACACTTACAATGGGTATGCAAACTTGAGAGTACATGCTTATGTGCATGATGAACTATTCATGTCTTTCAGGCGGCTTTTAGAGAGTCATTATCCTAATACCAATGGAATGATTCATGAAGAGGCCAACATGGGGGGATGATGACCTGACAGGAGAGAACAGTTGGATCTAGAGGTTAGAACACCCTTGGATACCCCAATCCGCATATAATTTTCTCACACAAGGAGCAGTTCCCTCCATATATCATATTTATATATGGGAAAAGGGGCCGTTCAGGTAACTTCATGGTACATAGACCTGAGATCATACAATGTAGAAATTTTCTAGGTGGTTCTAGGTTCCATCTACATAGAATTTTGCTACGCTAGGATGAGTTCCTACCACGTAGTGATTTTCTAGATGGGGTAGGGATTCACCCAAATAGAATTTTTGTAAGTGGGATGCTTGTTTTCAAAGGGGACATTGGTCATGTGCCATGTGAGAAGTATACCTATAAATTATTTTTTGTTCACAAACTACCAATTGATTAATTTTACTCTCTTTAATGTTGTGAGTCTGAATTTACCTTTGAGTAATCGTCAAAGGAGTCTATTTTTGTAATTCCTCACTTCATCTCACTTATGTTTCATTATTCTATGTGTGGATCACCTTCCGTGTGTCAATCCTCATTTTAGTTCCCCTTAGTTTCTATTAATATATAATATGTGGAATTAGATTCCAGCATAGCCAGTTATCCACAGAGGGCTACAGAGTGTCATTTGAGGGAGCCCACAAGGGACTTAGTTAGTAGTGGCATCCTTTATGGGAACCAAAATTCCCACCTAGCCCTGCAAATGACTTTCTTTCATTTCAGAGACCTGTTGACAACACCTCACCCCTAGAATGATTTAGTTCTTGGAGGAGATTGTTTGCGAGAGTGGAAATCACTACCTCTTTCTAAAAATTTTTACTTAAATTGTGGGTGTCATTGGTTCATCCCTTTCTAGGTCTTGTTACCTTTTTCAATTGCTTCATGGAGTGACATGACTCCATGAAGAAAGGGGGTCTGCAAAGGACTTCTACTTCATAGTTTTACCCCTTTGATCATTTCCTTCAATCTTCTTCTTAGAATTCCTTTCTATGTTTTCCCAAATTTATCAAAACAACTAAATATTATTTTTGGAGAATCTATGAACAAACAAGGGTTTTTAGGGTATTTAGTTTTTTATGGTTTTTAGTGGTTTTAGATTTTTTTTGTGTGTTTTGTGTTTTTTAGGATTTTGGGGGTTTTAAGTGTTTTATATTTTTTTGGTTTTGTTAGGGTTTTTCAATGGTTTAGGGTTTTTTAAATTTATACATATTTTTATGAAATTTTTAAGATTTTTATGGTTTTTATGTTTTTTAGGTACATTAATGGGTTTTAGGGTTTTTAGGTTCTTTAGTTTTGTTTGGGTTTTCCGAGATTTACTATTTTTTGTGTTTTTTATGATTTTTAATGTTTTTTATAGTTTTTAAAAAATTAAGGATTAAAAGGGTATTTAAACTATTGCGTTATTTTGATGGTTGTTATGGGTGTTCATGTTTTTTATGGTTTTGAGGGATTTTTATGGTTTTTAATGTTTTTAGGGGTTTTAATGTCTTTTATGTGTTTTGGTGTTATTAGTTCATATATGGGTTTAAGTGTTTTTAGAATATTAAGGTCTTATGAATGAATTTCATAGTTTTTAGAGTTATTTATGTTTTTATGTATTCTTAGAGATTTGTAGGGGTTTTTTTTGTTTTTATGGTTGTTAGGGATTTTGATGGTTTTAGGGAGTTCATAAGGTTTTTAGGGTGTATAGTGTTTTTTATATTTTTAGGGATTTTAAGTGTTTTTAGGATTTTAATGTTTCCTTATGGGTTTTAAGGGTCTTTAGTATTTTTTACATTTTTAGTTATATTTCGTATTTTTTAAGATTTTTAAGGGTTTTGGGGGGTTTAGGGATTTTGTGGCATTTTAGGGGTTTTAGGAATTTTTAGGGGTTTTATGATTTTTTGGGGGTTTTATGTGTATTGTGTTTTTATGGGTTTCAATGTTTTTGTAGTTTTTTAACATTTTTCGAGGTTTAAAGTGTTTTTATAATTTTTAGTTGGATTTTAGAGGTTTTATGTTATTTTAGGGGATTTTATGTATTTAGGGGTTTTATGGTTTTTAAGGTTTTAGGATCTTTTAGGCTTTTTAGCATTTTTTAGGTTTTGTGGGGTTTTATGTGTTTTTATGTCTTTAGGTTTTTCTTAGGGTCATAGGGTATCTTAAATTATTCGGGATTTTAGGGGGTTTTAGTATTTTTATATTTTTAGGGTTTTTAGGGATATTGAGGGGTGTTTTGTGTTTCTATGGTTTTTGGAATTTCATGTTTTAAGGGATTTTAAGTGTTTTTAGGTTTTTAAGGTTTTATTGGAATTTAGGGTTTTTTAGTTCTTTTTTGAAAATTTTAGGCCATTTTTAATATTTTTATGGTTTTTAGGGTTTTTTGATTGGGGGGGGGGGGGCTTTTTAGTGTTTTTATGATGTTTTGGGGGTTTTTAGGTTTTTTTGTGTTTTTAGGGGTTTTAAGGTTTTCTGGGTTTTTTAACCTTTTGGGGTTTTAGAGTTTTTGTGGTTTTTTGGGGAGATTTATGGTTTTATGGTGTTTTTATGAATTTATGGGTTTTAGGGTATTTTTGTATTTTGTAGTGTTTTTATTAATTTTTAAGGGTATTATGGTTTTAGGTGTCACTTGGTTTTGATTGTTTTTTGGGTTTTGAGGTTTTTTTGGGGTTTTTACATTTTTAGTAATTTTATGGATTTTTATGTGGTTTATGGGTATTTAGGGTTTTTTGGGATTTTGAGGTCTTTTCTGGGATTTCTGGTTTTTATGGTTTTTATATTTTTTAGTTTTTAAGGGTTCAAAGTGTTTTTAGGTTTTAAAGGGTTTTTAGGTTTTTTCTAGGTTTTTAGGTTTTTTACTTTTTTATGAAATTTTATGGTTATTACAATTTTTATTGTTTTTTCTTATTTTTTTAATTTTTTTATTTTTTAGGGTTTTGTAGTTATTTTTTGGGTTTTAGGGGTTTTTCAAGATTTTAAGTGGTTTTAGGGGTTTTTAGTGCTTCTAAAAATTTTTAGGGGATTAACTATTTTTTGGAGTTTTTAGTGGTTTTTAGTGTTCTTATTATTTTTTAAGGTTTATAAGTTTTTTAATATAATTTTTAAGGTATTTAATGGTTTTAGGTTCTTTCTAGAGTGTCTAAAATTTTAAGGGGTTTTGGTGGTTTTAAGTGGATTTAAATTTTTATGGTTTTCTAAGGGTATTTCATGGGTTTTATGGTTTTTTATGTTTTTTGGGTTTTATGGATTTTTATGTTTTTAGGTGTTTTGGGGATTTGGGGGGAGTTAGGGTTTTTTATGGTTTTAAGGTTTTTAGTGTTTTTAGGTTTTTGGGGGTCTAAATGATTTTAATTTTTTAAGACTCTCTTATGGGTTTTCTCTATTTTTAGGATTTTTTACATTTTTAGGGATTTTTTAAGGATTTTTAGAATTTTTATTTGTTTTATTGTTTTTTATGGATTTTTATAGTTTTTTGGGTTGTTAGGTTTTTTTTGTTTTTAAATATTTTGTTTTGAGTTTTTAGGGGTTCTTAATTTTGTTAATAGTTTTTTTAACATTTTTAGGGGTATAAAGGGTGTTTAGTAATTTTAGTAGTTTTTGGTTTTATTATGGATTCTTAGGGTTTTTATAGTTTTTTTGTGTTTTTAGGGTTTATAGGGATTTTAGGGTCTTTTTAGTGATTTTATGGTTTTTTAATATTTAGGTTTATTAAGTTTTTATAGTGTTTTTAGGGTTTTTAGGTTTTTGTGGGTATTTTCAAGGTTTTTTAGGATTTTATATTTTAGTTATTTTTAGGGATTTTTAGGAAATTTATGGGTTTTTGGGGTTGTAGAGATTTTGATTGGTTTTTTGGGGTTTTACAGTTTTAAGAGTTTTTAGGTTTTTATCATCTTTTAGAATTTTTAGGGTTTTTAAATTTTTTAGTGTTTTTAAGATTTTCATAACGTTTTTATGGGGTTTTTACATTTTTATGGATTTTTAGATTTTTTTTATATTTTAATGGGTTTTAGGATTTTATTGATTTTTAGGGTTTCTATGGGTTTTTTCATTTTTAAGGTTTTTAGGGGTTTTATGGTTTTTATGGTTCTTTGGGTGTTTTGGGGTTTTTCGTTTTTTTTGTTTCTTATGGGGTTTAAGTGTTTTCAGGTTTTAAATTTTTTGTTAGGGGTTTTCATGGTTTTAGGGGTTCTTTATAATTATTTTCAATTTTCGCTGTTTTTTTTTTTGAATTTTATGGTTTTTTGGTTCTTTATGATTTAGAATGATTTTGGTTTATAGGGTTTTTAGATTTAATGTGATTTAATGTTTTTTAGGTTTGGTTTTTGTTTTTTGGGGTTTAATGGTTTTTAGAATTTTTTTAACATTTTTAGGGGATTAAAAGAATTTTAGTGTTTTTAGTGGGTTTTAGGGATTTTAATTGTTTTTTAGGTTTTTATGGTTTTTAGGTGTTTTATGGTTTTTCGGTACTTTTAGGGGATATAAAAGTTTTAGAATATTTTGGGGTTTAATGTGTTTTTAGGTTTTTATGTTTTTCATATAGGTTTTACAGTTTTTTTATATTTGAGTTTTTTTTGGATTTTTTGGGATTTTTACGGTTTATAGTGTCTAGATATTTTTATAAGTTTTAGGGTTTTTATGGTTTTAACGTTTTAGTATTTTTATGGGATTTAAGTGTTTTAAGGTTTTTTAGGTTTTCATAGGGTTTTCTAGGATTTTTAGGCTTTTTAAAATTTTAGGGATTTGTTCATATTTTTTTTTATTTTTACAGTTTTTAGGGATTTTATGGATTTTGATGGGATTTAGGGGTTTTTCGGTATTTTATGTTGTTTATGGTTTTTTAGATTCTTGGGTTTTTTTCATGTTTTTAGTGTTTTTAAGTTTCTTTAATGTTTTTAAATTCTTTACAGGTTTAATGTGTTTTCATAGTTTTTAGTTGGTTTTAAGAGTTTTATCGGGTTTCAGCGGTTTTAATGTTTTTTAGGGTTTTTAGGGAATTTAGGGTTTTTAGTGTTTTTATGGTATTATCATTCTTTAGGGTTTTTTTAATTTTTTAGGGTTTTAATATTTTCTCCAGGGCATTTTAGGTTTGTAGGGGTTTTTACATTTTTAAGGGTTTTATGGATTTTTATTATTTTTATGGTTTTTAGTGGTTTATGGATTTTAAGGGTTTTTATGTTTTTCCAGGGTATAGGTTGTTTTAATATTTTTATCATTTTTTATAAAATTTAGGGGTTTTATGCATTTTTAGGTTTTCAAGGTTTTCGTAGGTGTTTTTTGGGTTTTTAGGGTTTTCAGATTTTTAGGGGTTTTCTTATATTTTTAGGGGTTTTATGGTCTTCATTTTTTTTACGTTTTTTGAAGGGTTTTAGTATTTATTAGGGTTTTTAGGGTTGTTATGGATTTTTTTTAGTGTTTTTTTTAGTTTTTTAGGGTTTTAAGGTTTTTTATAATTTGTTAACGTTATTAGAGGTTTAAAAGGATTTTTGACATTTTAGTTGGTTTTAGGAGTTTAATGGGTTTTTTTCTATTTAAGGTTTTATGGGTTTCTATGATTTTTAGGTTTTTAGGGTTCATGAGGATTTTTTTTGGTTTTAGAGTTTTTTAGGTTTCAATGGGTTTTATGTGTTTTTAGAATTTTATGGTTTTCCTAGCATTTTTAAGGTCTTTATTTTTTTGTCATTTTTATAGATTTTTAGGATTTTAATTATTCATTGGGTTTAGCTAATTATGAGGGTTTTTAGAGCTTTTTATGGTATTTAGGGTTTTTGTTGTTTTTTGTGGTTTTAGGGTTTTTTGGAATTTTTTGGGTTTGAAGGATTTTGAGAGTTTTTTTTAACATTTTAGTGTTGTAAAGGGGTTTTAGAGTTTTAATTTGTCTTTATAGTTTTATGCATTTTAAATTTTTATGGGTTTTAGGGTATTTAAGGGTTTTAGTGTTTATAGGTTTTTTATGGTTATTATGTGTTTTTCGGTTTCTAATTTTTTGCGGGGTTTCAGGTTTTTTCGGGATTTTTTTTATGATTTGTGGGTTTTAATATGTTTTTATGAACTTTATAGTTTTTAATGGGGTATTTGGGATTTGTGGGATTTTATGATTTTTTATTTTTTTAGGGTATTTATAATTTTTCGGTTTATTAGGGGTTTTAAATGTTTTTATGTTTTTGCAGTTTCATTAGGGTTTTTAGAGTTTGTATATTTTTTATATTTTTAGGGAATTATATGAAATTTTTCATATTTTTATAGTTTTTAAGGATTTTGAGGGTTTTTTGGGTTTTAATGGTTTTTAGAGTTTTTAAGTTTTTTAGGGTATTAAAGGGATTTTAAGAGTTTCTATTGGGTGTTAAGAGGTTATTTGGGTTTCATAGTATTTTGGGGTTTTTAATGATTATTAGTGTTTTTAGTGGTTTTAGGGTTTTTATGTATTTTAATGTTTTTAGGTTTTAGGGGTTTTATGTGTTTCTAGATTATTTAGAGTTTGTTTAATGTTTTTAGTTGTTTAAAATGTTTTTGGGTTTTTAGGGATTTCTAGTGTTTTTATAGGGTTTTAGGTTTTTGTAAGTTTATTGGGGTTTTATGGGTTTTATGGGTTTTAGTGTTTCTTGTGGGTTCATGTAATTTAGAACTTTGTAAGTTTTTTATGCATTTTTAGTGTTTTTTGGTTTTAACAGTTTTATTAGTTTTTTTGGGGTTTCAATATTTTTTTCAATTTTTGTGATATTTATGATTTTTTTAATATTTCAATGGGTTTTTATAATTTTTAGGGATTTTGATAGTTATTTAGGGTTTTATGTTTTTTAATAGTTTTTAGAAATTTTTAGTTTTATATGGTATTTTTAGGGTTTTTATTTGTTTTAGGGTTTTTATGTGTATTTATAATTTTTAATTGTTTTAGGGGTTTTATAGTTTTTAGGAGTTTTAGTATATTATGGGTTTTAGAGTCATATATGTTTTTTATTGTTTTTAGGGTTTTTAGGTTTTTTAGGGTTTTAAGTGTTTTTATGTTTTTATGGTTTTATTAAGGTTTTTGGGTTTTATTGTTTTCATGTTTTGAGTATTTTTAAGGGTTTAAAGGATTATTTTTGGGTTTAAAGGGGTTTTAGGGATTGTGAGAGTCCTTTTGGTTTTTAGGATTATTAGGTTTTTAGGGTTTTAATAATTTTTTATGTTTTATTGGTTTTACATGTTTTTAGGTTTCAAAGGTTTTATTAGGGGTTTTTAGTTTTTTGGGAATTTTAAGGTTTTTTTGGATTTTATGATTTCTAACTATTTTGGGGGATTTTGAGGGTTTTTGTTAATTCCAATAATTTTTTAGTTTGTTGAGGGTTTTAGGGTTTTTTCTGGAGTTTTTAGTGTTTTAAAGGTATTTTAGAGCTTTGTAAAAATTTTAGGGGTTTAAATTGTTTTTAGATTTTTTATTTTTTAGGGTTTTATGGGTTTTTAATGTTATTATGAGTTTTTATGGTATTCATTGTTTGTTGGGTTTTAGGGTTTTTACGGTTTTTACAGTTTATAGGTTTTTAGGGGATTTAATTGTTTTTATGTTTTTAAGGGTTTCTCAGGGGTTTTCAGTATTTTTAGGGGTTTTTATAGATTTTAAGGGATTATTAGCATTTTTATGGTTTATAGGGGTTTTAGGTATTTTGAGGGGTATTATTGTGTATATGGTTATTATCATTTTTTAGGTTTTTATAGGTTTTAATTTCAATGGATTTTTTGGTTTTCTGGGGTTTTTTAGGGTTTTTAGGGTATTTAAATTTTTTGGTATTTTTGGAACTATTTTTGGATTTTAAATGTTATTTAGGGGTTTTTGTGATTTAGAGGGGTTTTTATGATTTTTAGGCTATTTGAAAAATTTTAGTTGTTTTTGGGGTTCAAAGTTATTAAAGAGTTTTTAGTGGGTTTTAGGGTTTTTATGGGTTTTTAGGGGTTTTATATGTTTTATGTGTTTTGGGGTTCTTATGGTTTATTAGGGTTTTCAAAATTTTGGAGGGTTTTTTGGGGTTTTATGTGTTTTTATGATTTTGAGGATTTCCTGGGGTTTTATATTTTTTTGGGATTTTAGGGATTTTTAATAATTTTTATGGGTTTTAAGGTTTTTAGGGATTTATAGGGTTTTTTTGGTTTTTTTGGGGTTTTTGGGGTTTCATGAATTTTTAGTGGTTTTAAGGACTTTTTACAGTTTTTACATTTGTAGGGGTTTATAGGGGTTTTAAAATTTTTAGTGGGTTTCAACGTTTTTATAGTTTTTTAAATATTTCGTTGGTTTTTAAGGGTTTTATAGATTTTCAGTGTTTTTGGGTTTTTTGTTTTATTAAGGTTTTTAGTTTTTTAGGATATTTTAGGGATATAAGTGTTTTTTGGTTTTTAAGGTTTCTTTAGTTGTTTTGTGTTTTTTGTGTTTTTTTATGTTTTTAAATATTTAATGTTATTTTTTATGATTATTATGGTTTTTACATATTTTGACAGTTTTTATAGTTTTTAGAGTTTTTTAAGGTTTTGTTATCTTTTAATATATTTAGGGGCTTGAATAGATTTTTTATTTTTTGAGCAGTTTTTAGGTTTTTTATCAGTTATTATGGTTTTTATGTTTTAATGGGTTTTATGGTTTTTAGTAATTTTTAAGGGTTTTTAACATTTCTAGGTTTTAAAGGTTTAAGTGTTTTTATGTTTTTTAGAGTTTTTTAATGTTTTTAGGGGTTTGATGGGTTTTTAGAGTTGTTAATGGATTTTAGGGTCTGTATGGGCTTTGGTGTTTTTTGTGTTTCTTAGGGTTTTTAGTGTTTATTAGGTTTTTTGGGGTTTTATGTGTTTTTTGGATTTTAAGTTTTTCTTACTGTTTTCATGGTTTTTTGGGATTTTTTTTTGCTTTTAGAAATTTTTAGGGTTTTTATGATTATAAGGATTTTAGAGCTTTAATGGGTTTTTAGGGTTTATAAGGCCTTTATGGTTTTTAGTTTTTTATGTTTTTTTGGTTTTCTAGGTTTTTCAGTGGTTTTCGTAGGTTTTAAATGTTTTTTTGTTTTAAATGGTTTTTAGATTTTTTATATTTTTATGTTTTTAATGATTTGTTATAGATTTTAAATGTTTCAGGTGTTTAAAGTGTTTTTAGATGATTTAGTGGGTTTTATGGTTTTTATAGATTTTCATAGGTTTTATGGTATTTTGAGGTTTTAAGGGTTTTAATGAGTTTTAGTTATTTTATGGTTTTTACGTTATTTTAGGGTTTATTTTTATTTTTATATATTGTTAGGGATTTTTTGTATTTATAATGTTATAATGTTTTCATATGGGGTTTTCAGGGTTTTTAGGGTTTCTATGTTTTTAGGGATTTTTAGGATTTTTATGGTTTTAGGAGTTTTAGGGATTTTCAGGGTTGTAGAGTTTTTTAGGGTTTTAAAATATTTTTTTTGTTTTTTAATGGTTTTATATTTATATAGGTTTTGAAGTTTTCTTAGGGGGTATTCAGGTTTTTAGTTGGTTTTCCAATTTTATGGATTTCTTTGGGGGGGGGGGGTTTGATTTTTATGATTTTTAGTGTTTTTAGGGATTATTGAGTCTTTTTAGGGGTTTTATGTGTTTTTGGGTTTTATGGTAGTTTTGGGTTTTAGGGGGGGGTTAGTTTTTTATTTTTTTAATGGTTGTTTAGAGTTTTTAAATTTTTAGGGGTTTAAAAAGTTTTATTGTTTTTTCATTTTTTCAAATTTATGCTTTTTTTTATTTTTATCATTTTAGGGGTTTTATGGGGATTTTCAGGGGGGTTAGGATATTTTATGTTTTTTATAATTTTTTAGGTTTTTGGGGTTTTTAGTGTTTTTTTGGTTTTTATGGTTTTTCTAGGGGTTTTGTAGGTTTTTAGGGTTTTATGTTTTTAGGGATTTATTTGTGTTTTTTTGGATTTTTATGTCTTTTTTGGGTTTTTTTGGTATTTTGATGGTTTTTAGGGGTTTTAAGGGTTTTAGTGTTTTTTGGGAGTTTAGTGTTTTTAGGTTTTTAGGGGATTTAAGTGCTTTTAGACTCATATGTTTTCTTATGGGGTGTATGGGATTTTAACTACTATTTTTTGTTATTTCGGATTTTTATAGTATATTGGGTTGTAAGGATTTTTTTGGGGTTTAAGGGGGTTAATTTTTTTTGGGGTGGTCTTAGTGGGTTTTTGAAGTCTTTTAGTTTTTTAAGTGTTTTATATTTTTTTAATGTTTCAGGGGTTTGTAGGGGTTTTAGTGTATTTAGTAGTTTTACGGGTTTTGTGGAGTTTTAGGGTTTTTATGGTTTTGTGGGTTTTATGGGTTTTTAGAGATTTAGGATTTTTAGGGATTATTTTTTGTTTTTAGTGTTTTTAGGTTTTTTAGGGTGTTTATGGTTTTTATGTATATAAGGATTTCTAATGGAATTTCAATGTTTTTAGAGTATTTTAGGTTTTAGTGTTTTTTACAAATTTTTAGGATTGTTAAAGTTTTTTAGTATTTCTAGGGATTTTGATGGGTTTTAGATTTTTTAGGTGTTTATGGAATTCTTGGTTTTAAGTGTTTTGTAATATTTATACGCTTTTTAAGTGTTTTTAGGGTTTTGAGGTTTCCTAAGGGTTATTTAGTGTTTTTAGGGTTTTTTAAATTTTTAGGGATTTTGAGGGATTGTTTTGGTTTTTTATTGGTTTTAGGGTTTTTAGGAAATTTACGGGGAGATATTGATTGTTTGGTTTTTAGGGTTTTTATGGGTTTTATGGGTTTTATAGTTTTTTAGATTTTAGGTATTTATGGGTTTTTAGATATTTTTCATGTTCTTTGGAGATTAAATGGTTTTAGTGTTTTTGTTGATTTTAGTCTTTTTAGGGTCTTTTAGGTTTTTAGCATTATTAGGTTTCTAGGGGTTTCAATATTTTTAGGTTTTTTTTATTTTCTTATGGGGTTTTAGGGGTTTAACATGTGTGAAAATTCTAGGGATTTTTATGGAATTGTTTGTATTTTTATGATTTTTAGTGCTTTTAGGGATTTTGGTATTTTAGGGTTTTTAGGATTGTTATGATTTTAGGTACTTTACGCATTTTTAATAATTTAATGTTTTTTATTTTTTTTATTGATTTTAAGAGGTTTTAGGGGTTTTAAAGTTTTTATGGATGTTTTGTTTTTTTATTTTTTTATTTATTTTTTTGGTTTTTCAAGTTTAGATTTTATCAATGTTTTTAGGTGTTGAAAGGGTATATTGAGTTTTTAGTGATTTTTAGGGTTTTATGGATTTTTATGATTTCTATGGTTTTTAGGGGTGTTATGGTTTTTAATGGTTTTAGGGTTTTAAGGGTAATTTATGGTTTTTTTCAATTTCTTGTTTTTAGGGGTTTTAATTTTTTTTGGTATTTACAGTTTTATTTGGGGTTGAAGGTTTTTACTGTTTTTTTACATTTTAGGGATTTTGGGGGTTTGTTTTATCATTAAGGTGTTTTAGGAATTTGGAGTTTTTTATTATTTTTTATGGTTTTATATGGGTTTTAGTGTTTTTAGGTATTTTTCGGGTTTTAAGTGTTTTTGGGGTTCTATGGTTTTCTAATGTTTTTTGGGTGTTTTATGGTTTTTTTGTTTTTAAAGATTAATTAGGATTTATATGGTTTTTTAGGGGTTTAGAGTTTTATTAACATTTTTATTTTTTTGGGTTTTAGGGGGTTTAATGTTTTTTAGTGTTTTTAAGATTTTTTGGGTTTTTACCATTTTTACGAGTTTAAAGGGTTTTCAAATTTTTTATGTGTTTTTGGGTTTTTTACAGTGTACTGATTTTTATGGTGTTCTGTGTTTTATGGTCTTTTATAGTTTTCAATGTTTTTTTGGTTTTTAGGGTTTTAAATTGTTTTTAGGGTTTTAATATCTTCTTAGGTGTTTTTAGGTTTTTTAGGGTTTTTTACGTTTTTAGATATTTTTAGGGGTTATTTGGATTTTTTGGTTATTAGGGTTTTTTGAAATTTTGAGGTGTATTTAGGGTTTTAAATGTTATTAGGTTTTAGTGGTTTTAGTTGTTTTTTATTTTTCTAATAATTAGTTAGGGTTTTCAGGGTTTTGATGATTTTTTAATTTTAAGGTATTTTTAGGGAGTTTTAAGGATTTTTATGTATTTTTATATATTAGGGATTTTGGGGGATTTTGGGGAATTTTAGGTTTTTAATGTATTTTTATTGTTTTTAGTGTTTTTAGTTTATTGTTTTGTGTTTTTTGGAATCTTAATGGTGTTTAGAGTTTTTAAAATATTTGTAGGGTTTAAAGGATCATTTAGATTTTTTGGTGGTTTTAGGGGTTTTAAGTATTTTAAGGGTTTTTATGGGCTTTAGGCGTTTTAGGAATTTTATTTCTTTTTAGGGGTTTTAATATTTTAGGGTTTTAATGTTTTCTTTTGGGTTTTCAGATTTTTTAGGGGATTTTTACATTTTGTGGTTTTTAAGACTTTTTTAGGATTTTTATTGTGTTTAGGGGTTATATGGATTTTGAGTGCTTTTAGGGTTTAATCAGATTTTTAGGGTTTTGATCATTTTTTATGTGTTTTGGGGTTTAAAAAGTTTTTAGTTTGTTAAGGTTTTATTATGGGTTTTATGTATTTAATATTTTAAGTGCTTTTTGGTTTTTAAATATTTATTAGGGGGATTTAGGGTTTGGGATTTTTTACATTTTTAGTGATTTTATGGATTTTATAAATATTCATGGTTTTTAGGGTCTTTAGGGATTTTGGGGATTTTATGGTGTTTTTTGGTTTTTTGTTTTTTTATGTTTTTTGGGGATTTTAGGTTTTTTTGGAATATTTATGGTTTATACTGGTTTTTAGAGTTATTTAACATTTTTAGTAGTTTTAAGGTTTTTGAGAGTTTTTAGGTGTTTTATTGTATTTATGGGTTTTTAGAGTTTTTAAATATTTACAGGGTTTTTGGATTATAGGGGGTTTCATGGTTTTTGGGGATTTTTAGGGTTTTTAGCATTTATTAGGCTTTTAGGGGGTTTTAGTGTTTTTTGGATGTTTTTTGTTTTCTTTAGGGTTTTCAAGAATTCTATGGCTTCTTATGTTTTTATTAAGGTTTAGGGATTTGTTTTGTTTTTTATTATTTTTAGGGTTTTAAGGATTTTGAGGGGTTTTAGGGTTTTTTAGTTATTTAAGGTGTTAAGTGTCTTTTCTTAATTTTTTCTTATAGTTTTCAGTGTTTTTATGATGTTAGGGATTTTATTACTATTTTTGGATTTTAGTGTTTTTAGGGATTTTTTAGGGGTTTTATTGTTGTTCTGATTATTTTTGGTTCCATGGATTTTTTTGAGTTTTTAAGGGTATTAATATTTTTTATATTTTTATAAATATTTTTGGGGATTGAATGGTTTTTTGTGTTTTTAATGGTTTTAGGGTCTTGAGGGTTTACAAGGTTTTAGGGGGTTTTATAGTTTTTATGGGATTTTAGGGTTTTATAAAATTTATTGATTTTTGGGATTTTTATTGTTTTTAAGGTTTTAATGTTTTATTAAGGTTTTCTAGGGATTTTATGGGTCATTATGTTTTTACGAATTTTTGTGATTTTTTAAAGTTTTTTATTTTTTTAGGGTTTTTAAGATTTTTATGGTTTTTAGGGGTTTTAGGATTTTTATGGTTTTTTAGGGTATAGGAATTTTTATGGATTTTAGGTTATTTAAGGCCTTTATGGGTTTTAGGTTCATTTGGGATTTTAGTGATTTTAGCATTTTTTAGAGTTTTATGGGTTTTGAACGTGCTCTAGTTTTTAAGGAATTCATAGAGTTTCTCAGGGTTTTGTTACATTTTTTTGGGATTTTAGGGATATTTTTAGGGTTTTTATGAGTTTTTAAGATATTAGGTATTTTGAGGGTTTTTAGGGTATTTATGATTTTTGGGGTTTTAGGTTTTCTTTTGTTTTTATGGTTTTTAATGTTTTTAGTGTTTGTTATTTTATTTGGGGTTTAAATTCCTAGTGTTTTTGTGGTATTTATTCATTTTATAGGTTTTAGGAGTTTTAAGGTATTTAGTATTCTTTTGGTTTTTAGGGGTATAAATTATTTTAGAGGATTTAGAGTTTTTATGTTTTTTATGGTTTTTAATTGTTTTTTTGGTTTTTAGGGATTTCATAGGGGTTTTAGGGTTTTCTATGTTATAGGGATTTTTATGGATTTTTTAGGATTTTTATAGGTTTTTAGGGTTTTTAGGGATTTTGGGGGTTTCATGGGTTTTTATCATTTTTAGGTTTTCTAGGGATTTTATGTTTTTTTTTCTATGGAATTATTACATTTTTTAGCATTCATAGAGTTTTATGTTTTAGGAATTTTTAGGAACTTATTATGATTTTTTTGGTTTTTAGGGGTTTTAAGGATTTTGGGAGGTTTTAGATTTTTTTGGTTTGTTGGGGTTTTAGGATTTTTTTAGTATTTTAGGGATTTTAGGTTTTTCGCATTTTTTACCATTTTGATTGGTTTAAAGGGTTTCTAGATTTTTTACTAGTTTTTTGGGTTTCATTGGAGTTTTAGGGTTTTTACATTTTTATGGGGTTTTATTGTTTTTATGGGTTTTAATATATTTTAGGGTTCTTAGATTTTTTGTGTTTTAAGGGGTTTAAAACATTTTTGTGTTTTTATGGGTTTTATAGTTTTTTTTTATCATTTTTTACTTTTTTGGGATTTTGTGGTATTTTAAGGATTTTTATGTTCTTTAAGGTTTTTTTGGGATTTTGAGGGTATTGTGGTTTTTTATGGTTTTTTGAATTTATTATTTTTTAGGAATTTTATGTGCTTTAAGGGTTTTAAGGTTTTCTTAGGTATTTTCAAGGTTTTTTGTGTTTTTTAATTTTTGAGGGATTTTTATATACTTTTTAGAATGTTTATAGGTTTTTTATGTTTTTTGTGTTTTTTTAGTATATTAAGGTTTTTATGTTTTTTACAATTTTCTTACAATTTTAGGTTTTTTGAGGGTTTTTAGATATTTTAGTGGTTTTTAGGGTATTATGGTTTTTAAGATTTTTTTTATTTTTATTGTTTTTATGGGTTTAGGGTTTTTAGTTTTTAGTGTCTTTAAAGGTTTTTAGTGTTTTTTTGATTTTATGTATTTTAAGTGTTTCTAGGTTTGTATGATTTTCTTAGTGATTTCTAGGGTTTTTAGGGGTTTTATGTTTTTAGGGATTTTTAGCGATTTTTTGGATAATTTTGGGCTTTTATGTTTTTTTTGTAAATTTGTGGGTTTCTAGGGGTTTCAGAGTTTTTTTTTTTGTTTTAACATTTTTTTTGTTTTTAGGGGTTTTAAGTTTTTATGTATTAATGTTATCCTAATGTTTTTCAAGGTTTTTAATGTTTTTATATTTTTATGTATTTTAAAATATTTTTTTATAATTTTTATGGTTTTAGGTTTTTTATGAATTTTAGGGTTTCTTGGGGTTTTAGGGGTTTTTTGTTGTTCTTTGGGTTTTTAGGGGTTATTTTGAGTTTTTAGGTTTTAATGGTTTTTAGAGTTTTTAATGTTTTTTGAATTTAAATGGGTTTTTATTTTTTTAGTACTTTTAAGGCCTTTTATTGGTTTTTAGGGTTTATAAGGTTTTTAGGAACTTTTATGGTTTTTATGGGTTTTTAGTTTTTCCAGTTCCTTTTATGGATTTTTTGTGTCTTTAGGTATTAGGGGTTAAAAGTTTTTTTAGGGGTTTTATGGTATTTAGAGTGGATTTATAGGTATTTAGAATTTCCACTATTTTTGGGATTTTGAGGGATTTTTAGGATTTTTATCGATTTTTAGGGTTTTATGGGTTTTGAGGGGTGTTCGAGATTTTTATGGTTTTAGGGTTTTTTTTGTTTTTTATATTTTTTTTGGGATTTTTATATTATTAGGTTTTTATAGTTTTCTTATTTTTTTGAAGGGTTTCATGGTTTTCATGTTTTTAGGAGTTTAGTGATTTTTTAGTGTTTTAAGATTTTGTGGTTTTTAGGGTTTTTAGTGTTTATATGGTTTTTATCGTTTCTTAGGTTATTTGGGGTTTTAAGTATTTTTACGTTTTAAAGGTTTTGTTATGGAATTTCATGGTTTTAAGGGGTTTTTGCATTTTTAGTGATTTTTTTGGGATTTTATATAATTTTTTTAAAGTTTTAGGGATTTGTGTTTTTTTGTGTTTTTAGGGATATTAGAGTTTTATGATTTTTTAGTGTTTTATGAGTTTTTATAGATTTTTAGTATTTTTATGCATTTAAAATGGGTATAATTTTTTTTGTTCTTATGTATTTTAATGTTTTTTTATATTTTTAGGGGGTTTTTGGATTTTTGGTGTTTTTTTGGTCTTTTAGGGTTTTAGCATTTTTTAGTTTTTCAAGAGTTTCACGTGTTTTTATGTTTTTAAGGGTTCCTTTTGGTATTTCATGGTTTATAGGGATTTTAAAATATTTAGTGTTTTTAGGGATTCTTTAATATTTTTATGGTTTTTGAAATTTTTCAGGTATTTTGATTGTTTTTGGAGGGTTTTAGAGTTTTCTAGTTAATTAATGATTTTTGCATTTTTTGATTTTTAGGGGTTTTGAATTTTTTAGGGATTTAATGTTTTCTTATTGTTTTTTAGAATTTTTATAATTTTTATGTTTTTATGTATTTTTATTGTTTATTAGCATTTTTAGATTTTTTTTAATATTGAGGATTTTTGGGGGTTTTGGGTTTTTTGGTTTTTTGTGTTTTTTGATTATTTACTTTTTAGGGACTCTTATGGTTTTTTGTATTTTTACAATTTTTAGTTGTTCAAATTATTTTTAGAGTTTTTAGGGGTTTTTATTGGTTTTTGGGTATTTTTTTGTTTCTTAAGGGTTTTATGGGTTGTATAATTTTTTGGGGATTAAGGGTATTTAATGGTCTTTTTTGTTTTGAGTTTTTTAGGGGTTTTAAGTGTTTTTTGGTTGTCAAGGTTTTATTAGGGATTTTCATTTTTAGTGCTTTTACCTTTTTAGGGAATTTTATGGATTTTAATGGTTTTTATGGGTTTTTTGTGTTCTTAGGTTTATAGAATTTTTAGGTTTTTAGGGGTTTTCATTGTTTTTAGGTTTCTAATATTTTCTTAGGGGTTTTTATAGTTTTTGGTGTTTTTTACGGTTCTAGGTAATTATAATAATTTTATGATTTTTATAGTTTTTAGGGATCTCAGGGTTTTTTTAGGGTTTTAGGGGTTTTTTGGGTTTTCATGGTTTTCAAGGGTTTTAAGGGTTTTTTTTAGTTTTAAGGGTTTTTATGTGTTTTTAGTGTTTTTAACATTTTTAGTGGTTTAAAGGGGTTTTACAGTTTTTATTTTGATTTTAGGGTTTTTTTGGATTTTATTGTTTTTATGGTTTTAGGGGGTTTATGGGGTTTTAGGCGTTTTAGGTTCATTTAGGGTTTTTACCATTGTTTTGGTTTTATGGTTTTGTTTTGTGTTTTTAGGATTTTAAGGTTTTCATTGGTTTTTAGAGTTTTTATAGTTTTCTACATTTTACTAATTTTTAGGTCTTTTTTAGGATTTTTATGGTCTTTCAGGTTTTCAGGTATTTTGAGGGGTTTTAGGGGTTTTAAAGACTTTTAGGGATTTTAGAGTTTTTAGTTATTTTAGTGGTTAATGTGTTTTTTATGATTTCAGATATTTGATGTTTTCTTGGGGTTTTTGGTTTTTAGGTTTTCTTACATTTTTTGGAATTTTTAGGATTTTTATGGTTATTTAGGGTTTTTAGGGTTTTTGATGGTTTTAGGTTTTTAGGGATTTATAAGATTTTTTATGTTTTATGGTGTTTGGGTTGTTAATTTTTTTTTGTTTTTTATGTTTATATTAGGTTTTTTCTGGGTTTTGGGGGGTTTTTTTACATTTTTAGTTATTTTTAAGGATTTTAAGGATTTTACAGTTTTATGGGTTTTTTTGTGGATTTTTGGGGTTTTGGTATTTTTATGGTTTTAGTGGTTTTATGGGTTTTTTTGATTGTTTATAATTTTTAATGTTTTATAGTTCTTTGATGTTTTGGGTTATTATTAGGGTTTTTATGGGATTTTATAGTTTCTATGGTTTATGGGTTTTTTTATTGTTTAAGGGTTGTTCGGTTTTTGGGGAATTTTAGGGTTTTTAGAATTTTTTTATATTTTTTTGGGTTTTTAAGTTTTTTTGTGTTTTTATGTATTAGGATTTTTTAAATTATTTTGGAGTTTTATTTTTTTTGTGCATTTGAGGGGGGGGGGGTAGGATTTTTATTGTTTTTAGGGGTTTTAAGGTTTTTAGGGTTTTCTATATTTTTGGGGGTATTAATTGTTTTTTGGTTTTTACAGGTTTCTTAGATATTTTCAAGGTTTTTAGTGGTTATAATTATTTTTAGAGAATTTTAAGGATTTTGTTGAATTTTAGGGCTTTTTATTGATTTTGACGGTATTTTGGGTATTTAATTTTTTTATGATTTTTCGTGTTTTTTAATGGTTTAAGTGCTCTTGGGTTTTTATGTTATTCTTATTATTTTTTAGGGTTTGTAGGGTTCTTTTGTTTTTATGTTATTTTAATGCTTTTCTATATTTTAAGAGGATTTAGTGATTTTATGTATTTTGAGGGATTATTCAGTTTTTATGTTTTGGGGGGAGGGGGTTCATTATTTGGACTTTTTTTGGATTTTATGTTATTTATATATATTAAAATTTTTAGTGGCTTAAAGGGTTTTTACAGTTTTTAGACACATTATGGGGTTTATGGGGGTTTTTAGGTTATTAGGGGTTTTATGGTCTTAAGGTATTTTAGGGTTTGAAGGGAATTTTTGGAATTTTATCATTTTCTTAGGGTTTAAAGGGTGTTTATGTATTCAAGGATTAAGTATGGGTTTTCATGGTTTTTAAGGGTTTTTATATTTTATGTGTTTTAAGGATTTTTATGTCTATTATGATTTTAAATAATTTTTAGGGTTTTTAGTGGTTTAAGTGTTTTTTTCGGTTTTAACATTTTTTAATTTTTTAGGGTTTTATGTTTTTAAGGTACTCTTATGGTTTTTTAGGTGTTTTGAGTTTTTTTTTACATTTTTATGTATTTTTAGAGATTTTTTGATATTTATGGTTTTTAGGGTTGTTCAGGATTTTCAGGGTTTTAGGGAATCTTATGGTTTTTAAGATTTTGAGGTTTTTTGGGGGTTTTATAGTTTTTTTAGTTTTTAGGGTTTTTAGGGTTTTGATAGTTTTTTTTGGTTTTTTCGAGTTTAAGCGTATTTTAGAGTTTTTAGTGTGTTAAGTGATTCAATGGGTTATTAGTTTTTTTAAGGATTTTAGGGAATTTTATATTTTTTATGGGTTTTTAGTATTTTTAGTGTGGTTTCCAATTCTTAGAAGTTTTTAGGGTTTTTAATGTATTTATGTTGTTTTAAGTTATTATAGTTTTCTTTTGGATTTTCGTACATTTTCGGGGTTTTTATGCTGTATGAAATTTTAGTTTTTTTAAAAAACTTTATTGTTTTTAGAATTTTTTTTGTGTTTTTGTGGTTTTTTGTGTTGTTTAGGCATTTTCAAGGGTTTAAGTGTTTCATGGTTTTTAAGGATTTCTTATGGGTTTTCAAGGATATTAGGGTTTTTAGTTTTTTAGGTATTTTAGGAGATTTTTTAGGAGTTTAACGTTTTTGGGGCTTTAGGAATTTTGAGGGGTTTTAATGTTTTTAAGTTTTTTTTTTGTTTTTAGGATTTTTTTGGTTTTTTTGGTTTTTGGGTTTTATGTTTTTTTTTAAAGATTTATCAGGTTTTTAAGGGTTTTAGAATTTTTTTAACATTTTAGGGGTTTATATGGGTTTTAGAACTTTTTTTGGTTTCTTGTTTTTTTATATGTTTTGAAGGGTTTTAATGGTTTAAGGGTTTTAGGGGTTTTTATGATCTTTTAAGTTTATTTCCATTTTTTAGGTTTTTATGGGTTTAAATTTTTTTATTTTTTAGTGTTTTCATAGGGTATTTCTGGTTTTTAATTATTATAATTTTTTTTTCGTTTTTAGTCATCATTTACTTTTTTTTGGTTTTTTAGAATTTTTCAGATTTTAAGGGTCTTAGTGGTTTTATATCTTTTGGAATTTTTTTGGGTATTATGGGTATTATGTTATTTTTTTTATTTTGGTTTCATTAGGGGTTTTTGGGTTTTTAGGGGATTTTATGGGTTTTAATATTCTTTTGAAATTTTTGGGATTTTATGATTTTTAATGTTTTTATGTATTATCGAGATTTATTGTGTTTTCGGGTATTTTATGGTTTTATTAATTTGGAGTGTTTTAGAGTATTTTTTAGTTTTTTAAAGTTTTTACAGTTTTATATTTTTATGAAATTTATAGGGGTTTAAAGGGTTATAGAGTTTTTAGTGAGTTTTTATGGTTTTTGGGTTTCTTATGGATTTTAGTGATTTTTGGTTTTTAGGAGTTTTAATTTTTTGGGGTTTTAAAATTTTCTTTGGCATTTTTTGGTGATTTATGGGTTTTTTTATTTTTGGTAATTTATAAAAAAAATTTAGGACCATTATTTTTTTTAAGGATTTTGAGGGTTTCTTGGTTTTCTATGAGTTTTTAGGGGTTTTATGATTTTTTTCGTTTTTTAGTTTTTGAGGGTTTTAACTGTTTTTATTTTTTTTATGTCTTCTTAGGGTTTTTAGGGGTTTTAGGGATTTTTGTTTTTATATATTTTTTTATTTTTATTTTCTTTAGATGGTTTTAGTGATTTGAGGGGTTTTTAGGGTTTTTTTAAGATTTTTTGGTTTTTTGGGGTAATTAGGGTTTTTTGAGTTTTGAGGGGTTTTAAATATTTTTAAATATTTTCATCATATTTAGAGGTTAAAAGGGATTTTATTGTTTTAATGGTTTTTAGGTGTTTTAGGGTTTTTTATATTTTTAGGGTGTTTTATGATTTTAGGGTGTTTAGGGTCTTTTACAGTTTTAAACATTTTTAGGGTTTTAGGGGGTTTTATGAATTTTTTGGTTTTTAAGGTTTTCATTGTGTTTTTCATGGGTTTATGGTTTTTTAACATTTTTAGGTACTTTTAGGGATTTTTAGGTTTTTTAGTGTTTTGGGGTTTTTATGGATTGTTTTGATTTTTTTTGTTTTTGGGATTCATATTTTTTGGGGATCTAAGTGTTTTTTTTGGTTTTTATTGTTTTCTTATGGGTTTTTAGGTTTCTTCAGTGTTTTTATATTTTTAGTGATTTTATTGGAATTTGTTGGATGTTTATGGTTTTTAAGTGTTTTAGGGTTTTTATGTTTTTATGGTTTTATGATTTTTTTGGGATTTTGGGGGTTTTGGTGTTTTTTAGGGTTTTATGTTTTTTTTATAGTTTTTTTCATTTTTAGGGGATTAAATGGGTTTATAGTTTATAGTTTTATTTTATGGTTTTATGGGGTTTTGTTTTTTATGTGTTTTATGGTTATTTTGATTTTTTTGGTTACTTGGAATTTTATGGTTTTTAGCAGTTTTTCTATTTTTAGATGTTTTAAGTGTTTTTTGTTTTTATTATTTTCTTTAGGATTTTAGAGATTTTAGTGAGTTTTATATTTTTTGAGATTTAATTGGGTTTTTAGGTTTTTAGGGATTTATAGGGTTTTTGGGGTTTTAGGTTTTTTAGGGTTTTAGATTTTTTATGTTTTAGGGGTTTAATGTGTTAGTTTTAAAGTTTTTCTTAGGGATTTTAGGGTTTTAAAGTTTTTTCATTTTTATAGATTTAATAATTTTCTATGTTTTTATGGTTTTTTAATATTTTTTGGGATTTTGAGGGGTTTTTTGGGTTATTTATCATTTTATGGTATTTTTTGAGTTTTCATTGTTTTCAATTTTTTACCGTTTCTAGGGGTATAAATTCTATTTAGGTTTTTTACTCATTTTTAGGGGATTTAGGGGGTTTGTGGGTTTTAATGGTTTAGGATTTTTATGTTTTTTAGGAGATTTTAGGGTTTTATGGTCTTTATAGGTTTTAGGGTAATTTTGTTTTTTAAGGGTTTTATTTTTTTTAGGGTTTTAAGGTATTATTTGGTCTTTGAAGTATATTTTCTCTTTTGGAATTTTTATATAATCTTTTTGTTTTTATTTTTTAAGTATTTTATGGATTTTGAGGCATTATATGGGTTTTAGTTTTTTTATGTTTTTTAGGGTTTTAATGTTTTATTAGGTTACTTCAGGGTTATTAGGGATTTTCACATTTTTAGGAATTTTATGGGATTTTTTTTGGAATTTAATATGGTTTTATGGTTTTTAGGGATTTTTAGAGTTTTAGTTTTTTTGGGTTTTTATGTTATCTATTTATTTTGGATTTTTAGGGGTTTTTTGTGTTTTTAGGGTTTTGGAGTTTTTTTATCATATTTAGTGGTTTTAAATATTTTTAGAGCTCTACCAGTTCTTATATCCTTTATGGTATCTGAGGGTTTGTAAGGTTTTTATGAGGTTTTATAGTTTTTAGGGGTTTTAGGGTGTTTTGAGGGTGTACCATTTTTAGGGTTTTATGTGTTTTTAGGTTTTCAAGGATTTATTAGGGTTTTTATGGATTTGTAATTTTTTATTTCTTTTTAAGAATTTTTAGGATTTTTATGGTTTTAGGGTATTTATGTAATTTAGGTTTTTAGGGTTTTTAGGAGGTCTAGAGCTTTTCGCAATTTTTAGGTTTTTACGTATTTTTAGTGTTTTTAGGATTTCAAGGACTTCCTAGGCATTCTGGGTTTGATATTTTTTTACAAGTTTAGCAATTTTAGATCATTTTTAAGATTTTAATGTTTTTTTAGATTTTTATGGATTATTTTGGTTATACGTGGTGTAAGGGTTTTTTGGGTTTTTTGGATTTTTTGGGTTTATAAATTTTTTTGAGGGGTTTTCTCGTTTTCATATTTTTTTAACATCTTTAAGGGTTTACAAGGGATTTGAAATTTTTAGTGGATTATAATGATTTTTAGGGTTTTAAAGGTTTTCTGTGATTTTTATGGTTTTAGGGGTTTAGGGTTTTTAGGTTCTTTTAGGATTTTTTTTATTTTTTATTTTTAATAATATTTTTAGTGATCTTAGGTTTTTATGGTCTTCTTAGGGGTTTTCAATGTATTCAGGTGTTTTTAGATGTTAAGGGAATTTTAGGGATTTTTTTGGAGTTTATGATTTTTAGGGTTTTTAGTGTTTTTAGGGATTTGAGGGTTCTAAAGGGTTTGTAGGGGTTTTGGTGGGTTTTTAACATTTTAGGGATTCTAGGGTTTTCAAGGGTTTTTTAGATTTTTAATGTTTTCAAAGCATTATTTAGGGATTTTATTATTTTTACATTTTTTTGGTTTTTTTTGGATTTTTTTTGGATTTTTTGGGATTTTTATGTCTTTATAGGGTTTTGAGTGATTTTTAGGGTATTTATGATTTTTAGGGTTATTATGGGTTTTTTAGGGTCTAGGGGTTTTTTTGAGTATTTTATGGCTTTTAGGTTTTATATATATTTTTAATGTTTTTAGTATTTTAAATTATTTTATTGTTTTTTTGTGTTATTATAGGGTTTTTATGGGTTTCTAGGGGTGTTAAAGGTTTTTAGGGGTTTTAATGGTTTTATGTGTTTTAGGATTTTTGGGTCTTTTAGGGTTTTTTATATTTTATTAGTTTTTACTGATTTTAAGTGTTTTTGGTTTTTTAATTTTTTATTCGGGGTTTTCATGGTTTCTAGGGGTTTTATATTTTTCGGGATTTTTAGGGGTTTTAGGGGTTTATAGAGATTTTATGTTTTCTATAGGTTTAATGTTTTTTTAGTTTTTTATTGTTTTCTTTGAGGTTTTCAAGGTTTTAGGGTTTTATATGTTTTTATGAATTTTTAGGGATTTTTAGGATTTTTTTTGTTTTTTATGGTTTTAATGTATTTTGTGTGTTTTTATGGGGTTTTGGGGTTTTATGGTTTTTATAGGATTTTAGGGTTTTTTAGGGGGTTTTCATTTTTTTAGTGTTTTTATGGTTTTTAGAGATGTTTTAAGTTTTTAGTGGTTTAAAGGATTTTTTATAGTATTTAGTGTTTTTAGGTTTTTTAGAGTTTTTAATGTTTTATATATTTTTATGGTTTTTAAGGGTTTTAGGGTTTTTATGGTGTTTTTTAGTTTTTTGCATTTTTTACATTTTTTAGATTGTTTATGTGTTCTTAGGTTTTTATGGTTTTCTTAGTTTTTATAGTTTTTTATATTTTCATGAATTTTTAGGGAGCTTTGATTATTTTTATCGGTTTCTAGGATTTTGGGGGGTTTTACAGTTTTTAGTTTTATTTGGATTTTTAGCGATTTTAGTGTTTTTAGGATTTTAGGGTTTTTATGTTTTTTTAGGTTCTTATAGTTTTTTATTGCGGTTTTCATGGTTTTTAAGGGTTTTTATGTTTTTAAGGTTGTTTAGCGATAGTTTAAAAAAATTTATTCCTTTTAGGGTTTTTAAATATTTTTATGAGTTTTAAGGTTTTTTAAGGTTTTAGGTTTTTCATGTTTTTTTGGGTTTTTGTGACTTTTAGAATATAAAGGTTATTTAGATTATTTTAATCTATTTATGGGTACAAAATTTCATTGTGAATTTAGGTGGGTTTTAGTGGTTTTATATTTTTAAGGGTTTTTAAGGTATTTATAGTTTTTATGGTTTTTAGGTGTTTTTTTTTCATTTTTAGGGTCCTTTAGGGTTTTTTTTCATTTTTTAGGTTTTTTAGTATTATTAAATGTTTTTAGGTTTGAAAGGTTTTATTAGTGGTTTTGAGGTTTTTAGGGATTTTATATTTTTATGGATTTTTGGGCTATTTTAGGATTTTTATGGAAGTTATGGGTTTTAAGTGATTTTAGGGGTTTTAGGATTTTTATGATTTTTTTACATTTTTTGGGATTTTTAGGTATTTTTTAGGATTTTATGGGTTTTTAGTGTTTGTAGTGATTTCAGGTTTTTAGGGTCTTAAGGGTTTTTAGAGTATTTAATGAATTTAGGGTTTTATAGGGTTTTTATAATTTTCAGTAGTTTTATTGGTTTTATTGGTTTTTAGGGATTTATAATGTTTTTTGGGGGTTATGATTTTATGGGTTTTTTGTGGATTTTATATTTTTTTGGGTCTTTACAGTAATTTATGTTTTTTGGGGTTTTAAGTGTATTTTGGTTTATCATGTTTTTATTTAGGTTTTCAGGGGTTTTTACGTTATAGATATTTTTAAGGATTATTTAGTAATGTTATGGTTTTTAGGGTTTTTAGGGATTTAGAGGGTTTTATTGTTTTTTAGTATTTTTAGATTTCATAAGTTTTTATTGATCTAAATTTCTTTTAGGTTTTTAATGTTTTATTAGGTGTTTTCAGGTTTTTATGGGCTTTTACATTTTATCGATATTTTGGGCTTTTGGGGATTTTTATGGGTTTTAGGCATTTTTAAGGTTTTTTTACTGTTTTGGGGGTTTTATGATATTTTCTGGTTTTAGGGTATTTTTTAGTTTCCTAGGGGCCTTAAGGTTTTTTAGATTTTTTAATTGTTTTTAGAGTTTTATAGGGTTTAATGTTAATTTAATGGATATTTATGGGTTTTATTGTTTTTTATGGGGTTTTAAGGATTTTAGTTGTTTTTTTTTTGTTTTATGGGTTTTAGGTATTTTAGGGTTTTTAGAATTATTTGGGGTTTAATGTGTTTTTTATGGTTTTCCTAGTTATTTTTCATTATTTTTAGGATTATTTATAATTTTATATATTTTCATGGATTTTTTTAGTGTTTTTGGGTTTTAGGGATTTAGGGGTTTCATGGTTTTTTTAGGTTTTATGGGTTTTGTGGGTTATATGTGTTTTTAGTCTTTTAATGTCTTTTTTAGGTTTTTATGGATTTTTCTTTTTTAGGTATTTTTTAGTGATGTTTTGGTATTTTATTATTTTTCAGTTCTTTTTTGTTTTTCTGGGGGGTTAGTTTTTTTATTTTATAGGTGTTTTATGGTTTTTTGGGGGATTTAAGGGTTTTCAACATTTTATAGTGTTTTTAAGGATTTTAAGATTTTTTAACATTTTTAGTTGATTAAAGGGTTTTTAGGGTTCTTAGTGTTTTTAGGGGTACTTATGTTTTTTGGTGTTTTATGGTTTTTAGTGAATTTAGGGAATCTTAGGGTTTCTATAAATTTTTAGGTTTTTAGGTATTTGAATTGTTTTTTTGTTTTTAATTATTTCATTATGACATTCAGTATTTTTAGGGTTTTTAATGTTTTTAGTTATTTATATGGG
The DNA here is from genome assembly GCA_963277665.1 of Viscum album. Classification (NCBI taxonomy): domain Eukaryota; kingdom Viridiplantae; phylum Streptophyta; class Magnoliopsida; order Santalales; family Viscaceae; genus Viscum; species Viscum album. The sequence goes on from OY728127.1 coordinate 1,962,775,687, forward strand.
TTTTTACTATTTTTATTGTTTTTAGAGTTTTTAGGGATTTTGAGGGTTTTAAGGGTTTTAAAGGGTTTTTAGTTTTCTTAAGGATCATAGAAATTTTTGGATTTTTAGGGGATTTATTTTTTTTAAGGTTTTTAATTTTTTTCTTAGTGTTTTTATGGGTTCTGATTTATTTTGACATTTCTAGGAATTTTTATGCCTTTTGTAGCATTTTTATGGTTTTTTTGGGTTTTAGGTATTTTAAGGGTTTTTATGGTTTTTATTGTTTTTTGGATTTTAGGGTGTTTTTTGATTTTTGTGTTTTTACGTGTTTTAGAGTTTTAAAGGTTATTAGGCATTTAATAGGGGTTTTTATAGTTTTTAGTGGTTTTATGTTGTTATGGATTTTCATGGATTTTATGGATTTTAGGGGTTTTTTATGTGTTTACGGTTTTTATGGTCTTTTATGTTTTTTAACATTTTTAATATTTTAGGGGTTGTTAGGGGTTTTAAAGGTTTTATGGTTTTCTTTATGGGTTTCAGTGTTTTGAGGTTTTTATTGTTTTTAGGTATTTTTGTGGATTTTTATAATTTTTATGGTGTTTTAGTGTTTTTAGCGTTTTTAGGGTTCTTATGTTTTTTTTGGAATTTAAGGTTTTCTAAGAATTTTTCTTTGTTTTTATGGTTTTATGTTTTTTTTGGAATTTTAGGGTTTTATGATTTTTATGGTTTTTAATTTTTTAGGTATTTTGAGGGTTATTATGGTTTTCTGGGTTTTTGGGGGGGTCTATGGTTTCTTTTTAGTTTTTTGGTTTTTTTATTTTTTATGGTTTTTAATTTTTCCTAGAATTTTTAATTTTTTATATATTTATAGGTTTTTTATATTTTTAGTGGTTTTTAGGTTTTCATGTGTTTTTAGTGTTTTTAAATCCCTTTAGGTTTTTTTGTGTTTTTAGGTTTTTATGGGTTTTAATAGTTTTTAGGTTTTTAATACATTCACTGGGGTTTTTTTGGTTTTTATGATTTTTTATATTTTTAAGAATCATTACAGCATTTATAGAAAATTTTTTGTTTTTATTATTATTTTAGATTTTGAGGGGTTTATGGTTTTTATGGTTTGTTAATTTTTTAATTATTTCATTATTTATTATTTATTTAGGGAATTTTAGAGATTTTTTAGGATGTTTATGGTTTTTAAGATTAATAGGGATTTTGAGGGGTTTTTTGGTACTACATTAATTTTATTATTTTGTGCTTTTTTATGGGTTTCTATGAGTTTTTAGGTTAAAAAAGTTTTTTAGAGTTTTATAATGTTTTTATCGGTTTTAATATTTTTTTATAGTTTTTAGTTTTTTAGGGTTTCAGTGTTTTTAGGGTTTTTAGGGGTTTTATTGTATTTATGGATTTTTAGGGTCTTTAAGGGGTTTTTATATCTTATTTGGTTTATTGTGGGTTTTAAGTGATTTTAGGTTTTATGGTTTTATTAGGGGTTTTCAAAGGTTTTAGGTGTTTTTATGTTTTTAAGGGTTTTTGGGATTTTTATGATTTTTTTAGTTCTTTGGTATTTTTAGAGATTTTGAGGTTTTATGGGGATTTTAGGGATTTAAGGTTTTTTAGGGTATTTAGGTATTTTAGGAGTTTTTAGTGTTCTTATGAATTTATGTTTTTTAGGGGTTTCTGGGTTTTTAGGGTTTTTAATGTTTTTGGAGATGTTTCATGTAATTTAGTTTTTTATGTTTTTAGGGTATTTAGTGATTTGGAAGGCATTTAGGGTTTTCTTAACCAGTTTTGAATTGTATACTTTTATTGGTTTTTAAGGTATTTGAATTTTCTTAGGGTTTGATGGGTTTTAGTGTTTTTAATGTTTTGAAGGGTTTAAAGGGTTTTTAGAGTTTTCAATGTTTTATTATTATTTTAATTAGTTTTTTTTTATTGTTTTAGGAGTTTTATGGTTTTTATTGGAGTTTAGATGTTTTAGGGTCTTTAGGGTTTTTAGCATTTTTATGTTTTTTGGGGGGTTCTAATTTTTTTTTGAGATTTAAAGTTTTTATTAGGGTTCTAAGGTTTTTTTCACAATTTAGGAATTATTTTTGTTTTTTAGGATTTTTAGGGTTTTATGGTTATTTATGTGTTTTTAGGTGTTTTTCATATTTAGGTTTTTATGGGTTTTACATTTTTAGGTTTTTACAATTTTCTTAGGGTTTTTCAGGGAATTTAGGGATTTATTCACTTTTGGTGATTTTTTTGGATTTTTTTCATGATTTTTTATGGGTTTTAGGTATTTTAGGGATTTTCATAGTTTTAGTGTTATTAGGAATTTGATGGGTTTTTCGGTTATTTAGGTTTTTTGGGTTTTTTAGGAATTTAAGGTTCTTTATATATATTTAAAATTTTATGTTTTTAAAGGGTATTTAAAAATTTTACTATATTTTTAGGGTTTTAAAGTTTTTTAGGAGTTCTCTTTGTTTTTAGGGGTTTTATGGTTTTTAGAGTCTTTTAGGGTTTTTATGTTTTCATGGTATCTAGGGGCTTTAAGTGGTTTTATGTTTTTAGGGTTTTCTGAAGGGTTTTCATTGTTTTTATGGGCCCTATGGTTTTTAATTTTTTTTAAAATTTTTTTTGGATTTTTTGGATTCTTATTGGTTTTTAGTGTTTTTAGGTATTTTTTTAGGGGATTATGTTTTTAGGGTTTTTAGGAACCTTTTTGCATTTTCAATTCTATAGAGTTTTTATTATGTTTTTGGGATTTTAAGTGTTTTTAGGTTTTTATGGTTTACCTAGGGGTTTTCAATGTTTTTAGGGTTTTTACTTTTTTTGGGATTGTAGGGATTGTTAGGATTTTCATGGTGTTTTATGGTTCTTAGGTATTTTGATGGGTTTTAATGGTTTTATGGAATTTATGGGTTTTAGGGTTTATTAGGGGATGTACCATTCTTTATTTTTTTAGGGTTCTAAGAGTTACCAAGGATTAATGGTTTTCTTATGTGTTTTTTGGTTTTTTTTGTTTTTTTACAATATTTGGGATTTTAGGGATTATTTTGGATTTTTATGAATTTTTACGTTTTTTAGGGATTTTGAGGTATTTTGGGTTCTTTTTGAGTTTTATGGGTTTTTAGTGGTTTTTTGATTTTTTAGGGGATTTTAGTTTTTTTAGAGTATTTAAATGTTTTTAAGGGTTTAAAGGGATTTTATAGTTTTAACTAAGTTTTGGGAATTTTATGGGTGTTTATGAGTTTTTATGGTTTTTGGGGTTTTTCTATTTTTTGGGGTTTAATGTTTTCTATGTTATTTTATGGTTTTTATAATTTTTAAGGATTTTGGTTGGTTTTAATTATTTTTAGGTTTTTAATGATTTCTCAGGGGGGGGGGTTTCAGGGCTATTAGGTTTTTTATGTTTTTAGGGTTTTTTACAAATTTTTATGATTTTATTGTTATTTATGGATTTCAGGGATTTTGAATGTTTTATGGTTTTAGGGTTTTTAGAAGTTTGTAGCATTTATTAGTTTTGGGAGGGGGGTTAAGTATTTTGGGGTATTTAAGGATTTCTTAGGTTTTTTCTTGGTTTTTGGTTTTTTACCTTTCTATGGATTTTTAGGGGTATTTAGATTTTTTATGGGTTTTTAGGACTTTAAGGGACTTTAAGGGTTTAGGGTTTTTAGGGGTTTATTGTTTTTTGTGTTTTTATGTTTTTTTAGAGGTTTTAGGTATTTTATGGTTTTAATGTTTGCTAATGTTTTTAGGGATTTAAATGTTTTTATAATTTTTGTTCGTTTGAGGGTCTTTTATGGTTTTTAGAAATTTTATTATTTTAGTTGTTTAAAAGGACTTTAAGTGTTTTCAGTGTTTTTAGTGTTTTTAGGGGTTTTATGTTTAATAGGGTTTTAATTTTTTGTTATATTTTTCTGTCCTTTTAGTGTTTTTGAAATTTTTAGGGATTACTAAATATTTTAAGGATCTTCAGTATTTTAGGGGTTTTAGGAAATTTGATGGTTTTTAGAGTTATTTTTATTTTTTAGGGTTTTTATCAATTTTAGGTTTTTAGGTTTTATGTTTTTAGGGTTTTAAGGTTATCATTTGAGCTTCTAGGGATTTTGGAGTTTTTTATGTTTTTAGGGATTTTTTAGGATCTTAATGGTTTTTAAGGATTTTCGGAATTTTGAGTGTTTTCAAGGGGATTTTAAGGTTTTTGAGATTTTTTATTTATAGGGTTTTCTATTATTTCTATGTACCTTATGGTTTTTAGGGGTTTGTAATGTTTTAGGTGTTTAAATTGTCTTTAGAGTTTTTAGTGGTTGTTTAAGGTATTTATTGTTTTATAGGGTATTTAGGGTTTTTAGGGGTTTATATGAGTATTAGGGGTTTTGGGGTCTTTGGGAATTTTAGGGATTTTAGTTTTTTTGATGTTTTTAGTGGTTTTACATTTTTTTTGGTTTTTAATTATTTCTTAGGTTTTTTCAGGGTTTTGTGGGTTTTCATGTTTTAAGATATAATTAAGGGTGTTTTCAAATTTTTAATGTTTTTATGGTTTTTTTTTTAAATATAAGTATTATTTTAGATTTATGGTTTATAGCGTCTTTATGGTTTTTAGAGGTTTTAAGTGTTTTTAGGTTTTTAAGGTTTTCTTATCAATTTTTCATTATTTTAGTTTTTACAGTTTTTTAGGTATTTTTTAGTAATTTAAGGGGTTTTAGTGTTTTTAGTGATTTTTATTGGTTTTAGGGTTTTTATAGTATTTGGATTTTTAGGGATTTTTGGGGGTTTTATTGGTTTTATGTTTTTTAGTGTTTGTTAACGTTATTAGGTGTTTTGGGATTCTTAAGGTTTTTATGGTTTTTATGGTTTTTAATGATTTTATGGGCTCGTAGTGTCCTTTAGTATTTTTGGATTTTTTTTATTTCTACGGTTTTATAAGTGTGTTTATGTCATTATGGTTTTCTTATAGTTTTTCAAGGTTTTTAGGAATTTTCTTGGATTTTATGGATTTTTGTGTTTTTAGTATTTTTTTGGTTATATGGTTTTTAGTTTTTAGGGCTTTAAAGTGTTTTTATGTTTTTAGGTTTTATTAGAATTTTTCTTGTTTTTATTTTTCATTTTTAGGGATTTTTATTGTTTTAGGATTTGTAGGGATTTTTTGTTCTTTTTGTTTTTATAGATTTTTGGGATTTTTAAGGGGTTTCTTTTTTTTTTACAGTTTTGCGGTTATTTGGTGTTTGGGGGGTTTTAGAGTTTGTTCTTTTTTTTAGGGTTTTTAATGTTTTTAGAGTTTTTTTTAACTTTTTAGGGGTTTATTGGTTTTTTTGAGTTGTTAATGGTTTATGGTTTTTATGGGTTTTTAGGGGTTTAATGTTGTATGGGGTTATTATGGGTTTTAGTGGTTTTTAGGTATTTAGGTTCTTCTATGGTTTTTAGAATTTTTTTTTAGTTTTTTACAGGGTTTTTAGTGTTTTTATGTATTTAAGGTTTTGGTAAGGATTTTCAGGATTTTTTTATTTTTTACATTTTATGAATTTTTCAGGATTTTTTTTTGATTTTATAGGTTTTTAGGGTTTCTTTCTATATATATGGTTTTTAGGTTTATTATGTTTTTAGTGTTTTTAGGTTTATTGGGATTTTAAGGATTTTTTGTTTTTAATGATTTCTTAGGGTTTTCAAGTTTCTAAGGTTTTTTATACTTTTTTGGAAATTTATGTATTCTAAAGGGTTTAATGGTTTTTATTTATTTTGAGGGGTTTAAGGGTTTTATGGGGTTTATGGTTTATTAGGTGGATTTTAGTTTTTTATTCTTTTATTTATTTTTATGAATTTAATAATTCTATAACATTTTATGGTGTTTTAATGGTTTTTAGTGTCTTTAGTGGGTTTCCAGTTTTTTAAAAGTTATTTTGTGGTTTATGATTTTAATGGGTTTTAGGGTTTTTAGGGTTTTTAGGTTTTTAGTAGTGTTATGCGTGTTTATGTTTTTAAGGTTTTCGTAGGGGTTTACATATATTTTCATGGTTTTTTTGTGATTTTTATTTCATTTTTAGGATATTTATGGCCTTGATGGATTTTAGGTAATTTTGAGAGTTTTATGGGTTTCAAGGGTTTTTAGGTTGTTTATGGTTTTTAGAATCTCTACGGTTTTGGGTGTTTTAAGTGTTTTTGGGATTAAAGGTTTTCTTAAGGGTGATATGGTTTTTTATGTTTTTATAAATTTTTAGTATTTTTATGGATTTTATGGTTGTTAGGGTTTTTTAGTATTTTTAGGTTTTTAGGGTTTTTAGGGTTTTAGGATTTTTAGGTGTTTTTATTATTATTTTTAGTTTGTTGGTGTTTTATGTTTTTTTAGAATTTTTTACGTTTTTTGGGGTTTAAAGGGGTTTTAGAGTTTTTAGCAGGTTATTAGTATTTTTATGGTTTTTAGGGTCTCAAAAGGTTTTAGGGGTTCTTTTTTGGGATTTAGCTTCTATTAAGTTTTTTATAATTTTTTTGATTTTGGGGTTCTAACTGTTTTTATAGTTTTATAGTTTCCATAGGGGTTTTATGGGTTTTTTATGTTTTCAAGATATTTTGGTCTTTTAGGATTTTTTGATTTATAAGTTTTTTAGGATTTTGTGGTTTTTAGGTTTTTGTGGTTTTTAGGGTTTTAAGGGATGTAAGCATTTTTTGGTTTTCTAAGGGTTTTAATTTTTTGTTTGGTTTTTAATTTTTTTCTTAGGGTTTTTATAGTGTTAGGTTTTTTACATTTTTAGGGATTTTTTTATCTTTTGTAAATTCTTATTGTTTTGGGGGTTTTCATGTATTTTTAGGGTTTGAGTTTTTAAGGTTTTCTATGTTTTTTTTGAGTTTTAATTTTTTTTTCAGTTATTTAGGGTTTTATGGTTTTAAGTGTTTTAAAATTTTTAGGAGATTATAGGAATTATAGAGTTTTTATTTGTTTTTTAGGTTTTGTATGGGTTTTATGGGTTTCTAGGATTTTATTGTTTTTAGGGTTGGGTTTTTTCATTTTTAGGTTGATTGGGATTTTGAGTGTTTTTATGTTTTTATAGTTTTCATAAGTTTTTTTAACATTTTTAGGGTTTTTATGGTTTTTAGGATTTCTATGGTTTTTATTGTTTTAGGTTTTTATGGGTTTTTGGGGGGTTTATTATTTTCTGGTTTTAAGGTATTTATCAGTTTTATTGGTTTTAATTGTTTTCTATAGTTTTTTTAACATTTTTAGGGTTTAAAGAGTTTTATACTTTTTATTTATTTTTTGAGTTTTTATTTGTTTTATGGGTTTTTAATGTTTTTATGGGTTTTATAGTTTTTAGGGCTATGTAGAATGTTTTGGGATTTTGGGGTTTTGCAAGGATTTTTGCTTTTTTTGTGTTTTAAGTGTTTTTAGGTTTTAAATGTTTTCTTAGGAGATTTCATGGGATATAGGGATTTTTATGTTTTTAGGGTTTTTAAGTATTTTTTCTATTTTTATGGTTTTTAGGACTGTTAAGGTTTTTGAATATTTTTAGGGATTTTAATATATTTTTTTGGGGGTTTTAGTTCTTTTGGGTTTTTATCATTTTTTTGTTTTTAGTTGTTTTAATGTTTATTATTTTTGTATGGTTTTTCTATTGGTTTTAGAGTTTTTAGGGTTTTTTACGTTTTTATGTGCTTTTAGGATTTTTACAATTTTTATGGTTTTAAGAGATTTTGAGGGGTTTTAGGGTTTATAGGATTTGGTGTCTTTTACAGTTTTAATTTTTTCGGGTTTTAAAGTGTTTTAGATTTTTTATTTGTCTTATATATTTTTTATAGGTTTTATGTTTTTTATGGGATTTTTATTTTTAGTGGATTTTAGTGTTTTTAGGGAATTTTTTGATTTTTAATGTTTTTTGATTTTTAGGGGTTTTATGTGTTTTAGATACTTATGGTTTAATGATTGGTTTTCATGTTTTTAGAGGTTTTTAAGTTTTTACTTATTTTTTGGGATTTTTATAATTTTTTTGGGATTTTATGGTTATTATGCATTTTTAGTGTTTTTAGCATTTTTAGAGTTTTTATAGTTTTTTAGTGTTTTTATAAATTTTTTTTATTTTCAAGGGATTTAAGTGTTTTTATTTTTTTATGGTTTCCTTAATGTATTTAGGGGTTTTTATGGTTTTTATGGTTTTTAATTTATTTCAGTATTTTTAGAGGTTTTAGGATGTTTATGGTTTTTAGAGTTTATAAATATTTAGTGGTTTTAAGTTTTTTATTGTTTTTATGATTTTTTGGGGGTTCATGAGCCTTTTGGGATTTTACAATTTTTTAGAGATTTTGACGTTTTTTGGGGTTTTATGGTGTTCTATAATTTTTAGGTATTTCTATGTTTTTTGGGGGTTTTAGGGTTTTTTAGAGTGGTTTAGGGTTTTAGTGTTTTTTTGGATTTTAGGGTATTTGATGTTTTTATGTTATTTTTTTTGGTTTTTCAAGGCTTTTATGTTTTTTTCATATTTATATATTTTTAGTGTTTTTATGGATTTTATGGTTTTTGGAGTTTTTAGGGATTTATGGGGTTTTAATGTTTTTAGGGGATTTAGAGGTTTTAGCAGTTATTTGGTATTTTTGGTGTTTTGTTAGTGTTTTAGGGTTTTTATGGTTTTTATAGTTTTTTAAAATTTATGGGGTTTTATCAATTTTGAGTGTTTTAGGGGTTTGTAGGGTTTTTTATGAGTTTTGGGTTTTTATTTTCTTGTGGGTATTTAGGGTTTTTAGGATTTTTAGGGTATTTTAGTCTTTTAGGGTTTTTAGGGGTTTTAAGTGATTTTAGATTTGTATGGTTTTCTTAGGGGTTTACAGAAATTCTAAGAATTTATTATTTAATGTATTTTTAGGGATTTTTCTAGATATTTGTGGATATTTATGCGTTCAATGGATTTTATTGTATCAAGGTTTTTGTAGGGGTTTTGATTTTTTTGGGTTTAGTAGGGAATTTTGAGTGTCTTAAGGTTTTTAAGTGTTTCTTAGGGGTTTTTCATGGTTTTTTTGGGTATGTATGTTTTTATATATTAATAGGTATTTTAAAGGATTTTAATGGGTTTTTGGATTTTTTTTTGATTTTGATGATTTTTATGGGTCTTTAGGGTTTTTAGGTTTTTAGAGTATTTTATGTTTCAGGGGTTTTATGTTTTTTAATTATTTTGTAATGTTTTTAGTGATTTAAGGATTTTTAGAGTTTTTAGTGGGTTTTAGGGTTTTTATGGGTTTTATGGGTTTTAATATTTTTAGGGTGTTTATGGTTTTGGAGTTTTATTGTCATTTGGGGATTATATAATTTTTTAGATTTCTTATGGGTTTTAATAATTTTAAGGTTTTTAAGATTCTCTTAATGGTTTTTTTCAGTTTTTAGAGTTTTTATATTTTTAGGGGTTTTTAGGGTTTTTATGATTTTCTTTTATTAATGGTTTTTATCATTTTTATTGCTTTTATGTGTTTTTAGGTGTTTTTGGTTTTCTTAGGAGGTTTCAGGGTTTCTAGGGGTTCTTATGTTTTTATGGTTTTAAATTCATTTTAGTATTTGTTTATTTTTTTTCTGGTTTTTTCAGTAAATTGAAGTTTTTTTGGGCTCTTAAGGGGTGTTTGGGATTTTTGTATTATTTTTGGGTTTTTAGGTTTTTTAGCCTTTTAGGTATTTTAATGTTTTTAGGTTTTTAATTTTTTTTGGGGTGTAAAGTTTTTTAGAGTTTTCAGTTGTATTTTTGGTGCTTTCTATGATTTTTAGGATTTGTATGGGTTTTGAGGTATTTTTTATGAATTTTTATGGTTTTAGGGTCTCAAAGGGGTTTTAAAGATTTTTAGGAATTTTTATCTTTTTTTATATTTTGGTTTTCTTTATATTTGGTGGGTTTTTATGGTTTAAAATATTTTTTTTATTTTTTTAGTTTCTAAATTTTTGGTTTTTTATTTTTTTTTGGTTTTTATGGTTTTCTTAGGGGTTTTCAGGGTTTTTCTAGTTTTTTTATTTTGGAAATTTTTGGTATTGTTAAGATATTTATAGATTTTTATGGATTTTGAGGGTTTTAGAGTTTTTTATAGTTTTATGGTTTTCATATTTTTTTGGGGGGTTTTGGGGATTTTTTTTGATTTTTTATCATTTTAAGGTTGTTTATTGTTTTTTTTAATTTATATTATTAAAGGGTTTTTAAATGCTTTAGTCAGTTTTAGGGTATTTAGGGGGTTGTAGGATTTTTTTAGGTTTTTGGGGGTTTTATGGATTTTATTGGATTATTGGGTTTTAGGGACTATTTGGGTTTTTAGAGTTTTTTAGGATTTTTAGGGGTTCAAGTGTTTTTAGGGTTTTAATGTTTTATTTGGGATTTTTAGGGATTTTAGGTTATTTACATTTTTAGTGATTTTTAGGGTTTTTTAGGATTTTCATGGAATTTAATTATTTTTAGTGATTTTTGAGGTTTTTCATATTTTTAAGGTTTTTAGAGTTTTTATGGGTTTTTATTATTTTAAAAGTTTTTATGCATTTTTTTGTGTTTTTTGGATTTTATGGTATTCTTAGTGTTTTTTCCTTGTTCTTTTGATTTTTACATTTTTAGGGTCATTAAACATTTTTTTTTTGGTTTTTTATGGTTTTTAGGGTTTCTAGGGATTTATCAGGTTTTAAGTTTTTTGTGGTTTTTTTCAGTTTTTTAGAGTTATTATTGAGTTTTTGGGGTTTTAGAGTTTTTTTTGCAATTTAACTGTTTAAAGGGTTTTTAATGTTTTTAGTGGTTTTAGGGATTTTATGGGGTTTTTTGGCATTTTATGGTTTTTTTGGGGTTTAATGGTTTCTTAGGGGCTTTTATTTTTTTAGGTTTTTAACAGTTTTAAGGGTTTTTAAATGTTTAAGGATTTCAAATGGGTTTTCATAATTTTTAAGGTCTTTACATTTTTATGGTATTTTAGTTCTCTTTTATGATTTTTGTGGTATTTTAGTGGTTTAATGGATTTTGATGGTTTTTACGGATTTTCATCATTATTTGGATTTTCATTGTTTTTTGGGGTCATTTGTTTTTTATCGTCAGTTTTTAGGGTTTTATGGGTTTTCAAGGTTCTTTTACATTTTAAGTGGTTTAAATGGTTTTCAGAGAACTTTTTGTGTTTTTATGATTTTTAGGGGTTTTAGGGTATTTGATGGTTTTTATGGTTTTTGGGATTTTTTCATTTTTAGTTTTTTAGGGGTTTTAGTGATTCAGGTTTTTAATGTTTCCTTAGGTTTTTTCATAGTTTTTTGAGTTTTTAATTTTTTGGAGTTTTTTGTATTTTTTTCTATTTTTATTGATTTTTGGGTTTTTATAGATTTTGATGGATTCTAGGGTTTTTATGGATTTTAGGGTTTTGGAGTTTTCTTTAGAATTTTTAGCATTATTAGGGTTTTTAGGGGTATTAAGTGTTTTATGGTTTTGTCAGTTTTCATAGGTTTTTAGGTTCAATCTTAGTTTTTGTTTTTTAGGTATTTTTTATGATTTTATGTTTTTTAGTGTTATTTGGGATTTTGAGGGGTTTTGGTATTTTAAGGATTTTAGAGTTATTTTTTTATTTTAGGTTTTATGGTCTTTTGATTTTTTTATAGTTTAATGTTTTTTTTTTGAAAATTTTAAGGTTTTTTTATGTTTTTAGGGGTGTAAATTATTTTAAGATTTTTAGTGGGTTTTTTTGTTTTTAAGGGGGGGTATGGTTATTTAAGGTTTTTAGGGTTTTTATGGTTATTAGGGTTTTTTGGAGGTTTTAGCTTCATTATTTTTCTAGGGGATTTAAGTGTTTTGAGGTTTTGAGGTTTTCTTATGGATTTTTAGGGTTTTTTGGGTTTTTTATATTTTTAGGGATTTTTTTTATTTTTATGGTTTTTGGGATTTTGGTGGTTTTTAGGGTGTTTTAGTGGGATTTATGGTTTTAGTGGTTTTAGCATTTTTATGGTTTTTATGGATTTTACCTATTTTTAGGTGTTTGTGTTTACCATATAGGGTTTTAAGGTTTTTTCTATTTTTTAAATTTTTAATAATTTTTAGTCTTTTTTGTGATTTTTAAGGTTTTTAAGGTATTTAGGGTTTTGAGGGTTTTAGGGTTTTATGGGATTTTTCTGGCGGTTTTGGGTTTCATGGGTGTTTTTTAGTTTTTAGGGTTTTTATTCTTTTTTAGAGTTTTTCACATTTTTAGGTTTAAAGGTTTTTTATAATTTTTAAGGGTTTTATAGTTTTATGGGTTTTGGGTTATAAAGGTTTCATAGGGGTTTTAGGGCCTTTTTGGTTATTTATCATTTTTAGGTTTTTTAGAGGTTTCATGTGTGTTTAGAATTTTAAGGTTTTCTTAGGTTTTTAAGAGTTTTTACAGTTTTTTATATTTTTAGGGAATTTAAGGAATTTTTATTATATTTATGGTTTTTAGGGTTTTATTGATTTTAGGTGTTTTTAGGGTTTTTAGTGTTTTTTGTGTCTTTTAAGTTTTTGGGGATTTAATTATTTTTTAGATTTTTAAGTTTTCATTTTGTTTTTTGGGTTTTTTTTGGTTTTTTACATTTCATGGTATTTTGGTGGGGGGTTTAGGATTTTTGGTATTTTGATCAGTTTAGTATTTATAAGGTTTTATATGGTTTTTATGAGTTTTTTGAGGTTTTTAGTGCTTTTATGATTTTTAAGGTTTTTACGATTTTACTATATTTCTTAAATGCTTTTATGGTTTTTTAAATTTTGAATTTGATTTAAGGATTTTTTGTTTTAATGGTTTTTTAGTGTTTTTAGGTATTTTGAGGGTTTTTACTTTTTTAAGGGTTTTTGGGGGTTTTACAGTTTTTAGCAGTTTTTATTTTTTATAGGGGACTTATGTTTTTTTTTGCATTTTTTGAGGTTTTCTAGGTGTTTTTAGTTTTTTATGGGATTTTATGTTTTTAGGTATTTTTAGTGATTTTTAGGAATTTCATTATTTTTTTATCATTTTAGGGATTTTTTGGGTTTTTTTTGGGTTTTTTTGGGTTTTTTTAATTCTTAGGTTACCTAGGGATTTTATTTCTTTTAGGTTTTTAGGGGTTCTTAGGTGTTTTTAAGAGTTTTCATGGTTTTATAGGTTTTTAAGGGTTTTTACGTATTTTTTAAAAAAAATTATGTATTTTAGTGTTTTAGGGATTTGGGGGGGGGGGGCGGGTTTAGGTACATTAGTGTTTTTACGTTTTTCATGGTTTTTTAGTTTTTTAGGTTTTTATTGATTTTATTGATTTTTAATATTTTTAGGGGTTTAAGGGTTTTTATAGTTTTTAGTGGTTTTAGGGTTCTTAAGGTTATAATGGTATTCATAGTTTTAGGGGGGTTAGGGTTTTATGTTCTTTTAGTGTTTTGAAATATTTTAGGTTATTTTGGTGTTTTATGTGTTTTTTGGTTTTTATGGTTTTCTTAGGTTTTTTCAATATTTTTTATGTTTTTTACATTTTTAGGGATATTTAAGTCTATTTTTGGATTTTTATCAGTTTTAGGGTTTTAGGTATTTTAAGGGGTTTTAAAGATTCATAGGGGTTTTTAGGCATATGGTTTTTAGGGTTTTCTAGTTTTTTAGTGGTTTTAATTTTTTATGTTTTTAAGGTTTTCAAATGGGTCTTGAGAGTTTTTTCCATTTTTTAAATTTTTAGGGATTTTTTGGGATTTTTAAGAAATTTTATTGTTTTTTATGGTTTTTTGGGATTTTTAGGGTTTTAGGGATTATAGGGTTTATATGATTTATTGGGGTTTGTAGGAATTTTTTGACTTTTTAATGATTTAAATGTTTGTTATAATTTTTGAACATTTTTAGTGGTTTAAGGGAATTGTATATTTTTGGGTTCTTTAGGGCTTCTATAGGGTTTTAGGGGTTTTAGGTTTTTTAGGAATTTTAGGGGTATTTTCGTTTTTTAGGGTTTTATGTGTTTTAAGTGTTTTTAGGTTTTTATGGTTCTCTTAGGGGTTTTCAAGGTTTTATGGTTTTTAATATTTTTGGGGTATTTTTTGAATTTTCCGTTTTTTATGGATTTTTAGGGTTTTTGCGTATATTGAAGGGTTTATTGTATTATTATGGGTTTTATGGTGTTATGGGATTTCATTGTTTATATGATATTTTGGGGTTTTAAGTGTTTTTTGTTTTTACGTTTTTCTTAGGGTTTTTCTGAGTTTTTGGGGGGATTAGATTTTTCATAATTTTTTGGAATTTTTAGGATTTTTATGGTTTTTATGAATTTTTTAGGGTTTTGTGGAATTTTTGGGTTATTTGTGTTTTATGTTTTTTCCTTTTATTTTTTTGTGTGTGTTTTCTGTGGGTTTTATTTTTTTTATACGTTTATAACATTTTTAGGGGTTTAAGGTGTTTTATTATTTATAATGGGTTTTACTTTTTTATGTTTTTTAATGTTTTGGGGGTTTTATGGTTTTGAGGGGTTTAAGGGTCTTTTAGGGGTTTTACCATTTTTAGGATTTTAGGAAATTTAATTATTTTTAGGATTTTGAAGTTTTCATAGGTTTTTTTGGGTTTTTAGGTTTTTTTTTTATTTTTATGGAGTATTAGGGTTTCTTAGTATTTTTATGGTGTTTTTGAGTTTTTAGGGATTTTGAGTGTTTTGAGAATTTTTGATGTTTTTAGAGTTTTTATATTTCTAGGGTTTTTAATTGTTTTTTGTTTTATAATTTTTTCTTAGGGTTTCTCATGGTTTTTGGGATTTTTATGTATTTAGGTACTTTTAGGAAATTTTTATGGTTTTTATGATTTTCTATGGGTTTTAGTGCGTTTTGGGGTTTTTAGGGTTTTTTCGTTTGTAACATTTTTTAGTGTATTAATTATTTTTTAGATTTTTTGGGGTTTTTATGTGTTTTTATGTTTTTATGGATTTATTATGGTTTTTCTCGATTTTTAGGGTTTTTTATGTTTGTTTTGTATTTTTATGGATTTTTTAGGATTTTTATGGGTTTTTAGGTTTTTTAGATATTTTGAGTTTCTTTTTTATGTTTTTAGGGGTTCATAGGGTTTTAGAGTTTCTTGGTTTTTTGGAGTTTTATGTTTTATACGTTTTCATAGTTTTTTACATACATTTAGGATTTTTTATGTTTTAGAGATTTTTATGGGTTTTTTAGGATTTTAGGGATTTTTAGGGATTCTGATTGTTTTTAGGGATTTTCTAATTTCATTGGGTTTTTATGGTTTTTATCTATTCTTATATTTTAAGGTATTTTATATGGGTTTTTAGGTTTTTTGTGGTTTTTTACATTTCTGGGTATTCTTAGTAAATTTTTAGGTTTTCTCTGGGGTTTTTTTTGGATTTTTGGTTTTTATTGTTTTTGGGTTTTTTTTTAGTTTTTGTGGGTTTTAAATGATTTTTAGGGATTTTTATCATTTATAGGGGTTTACAGGTTTTTAGATTTTTAGGTTTATTTTTGGTTTTTAGGGTTTAAAGGGTTTTATTATTTTTAGGGTTTTTACGGGTTTTAGGGATTTTTAAGGCTTTTAGGGCATTGATGGATTTTTTTTTTTGTTTTTTATGTTTTCTAGGGGTTTTATGTGTTTTAGATTTTTAAGGTTTTCTTAGGGGTTTTTGGATTTTTAGGGGGTTTTACATTTCTAGGGGTTTTAAAGGATTTTTTAATATTTTGTATTGTTTTCAGAGTTTTATGGGATTTTACTTTTTTTAGGGTTTTATGGTATTTTATTATTTTTATTGTTTTATATGTTTTTAGGGGTTTTAAAGGTTTTTAGGTTTATAATTTATTGTTAGGGTTTTCCTGGGTTTCTTATGTTTTTAGGGATTTTTGTTAAATTTTTAGGATTTTTATTCCTTTTTAGGGATCTTAGGTATTTTTAACTGTTTTAGTTGTTTATGGTTTTTAGAGTTTTTATCATTTTTTTGAGTATCTAAGGGATTTTTAGTTTTAAGGGGTTTAATAGTATTTCAAAAAATTTATGTTTTGAAATGGTTTTTATAGATTTTAGTTCTTCTTAGGGGTTTTATGTGTTTTTATGGGTTTTAGGGTTTTTAGGTGTTTTAAGTATTTTCGGCCTTTTTTGTATTTATGAGTTTTAGGGATTTCAAGAATCATAATATATTTATAGATATTTTGGGTTATATTATGTATTTTATTTTTTAGGTTTTTGAGTGATTTTGTTGGTTTTTACAGTTTTAAGGGTTTTAGGGTTTTAGCATTTGTTGTGTTTTATGTGTTTTTATGGATTTAATGTTTTTTGGTATTTTTAGGGTTTTAGGGGTTTTTATTTTTTTATTTTTAGGGCTTAATTATTTAGTTTTTAGTTTCTTAGGGTTTTAGGTATTTTGAATTTTTTAGAGTTTTATGGTTTTGTGGATTTATTTTCGATTTTTAGGGGTTTTGGAGTATTTTAGAGTTCTTCTTATCATTAGATTTAATTATAAATTTAAGGTTAAAATGTATTTTTGGAATTTTAAAGGTGTTAAGGGTTTTTTGGTTTTTAGGGTTTTATGGGTTTTATGGGGTTTTAGGGGTTTATGGTCTTTTAGGTTTTTAGCGTGTTTTAGGTTTTTAGCAGATTTAAATGTTTTTAATTTTTTATGGTTTTCATAGGGGTTTTTAGTGTTTTAGGGTTGTTATGTATTTAGGTATTTTTAGCTATTCTTAGGATTTTTATGGGTTTTTGTATTTTTATGGATTTCGAGGGATTTTAGAGCTTTTAGAGATTTTAGATTTTTTAGCGTTTCTTAGGTTTTCAGGGGGTTTTTTATTTTTTATTTTTGTTTTTTTTGTGGATTTATTAGGGTTATTAAGAATTTTAGGGGTATGTTTAAGTTTTTTGGGGATTTTTCGGGATTTATTTTTATTTTTATGGTTTTAGGGTTTTTATTCATTTTTTCTTCTTTAGGGTTTTTAGGTTTTTAATGTCTTTAGCATTTTAATATTTATAGTGGTGATAAATGATTTTAGGTTTTTATTGTTTCTTAGGAGTTTTCATGATTTTTAGGTTTTTTTCATTTTTTAGGCAGAAAATGTGTGGGGTCAGACAAAGCTGATCCCATGATTTATTCAAGAACATAAAAATAAAGTAAAAAGCATTACAAAAGAGTCTTGCATATCCTCGTGTGGGTCGTCTCGTTCCTGTCTAAGTCAACTGAAGAAAAACAGAAGTCTAGAGTCCTGAAAGACCATACCGAAGACCCTTCATTAATCGATCTCTTGGAAAGAGAATCTGTAACCCAGTTTGCTTCCCTATATGCATGTGAGATGCTCAAGGTAAGAGTCTTGGCAGCATCGAGGCACTCGACCCAGTGTTGGAGAAGTCACCATGGTACAAGTCATGACTGCTTCCTGAAGGCGTCCACCGCCAATGATGAATCAGATTCAATCCAGAGCTTATTCCATCTGAAATGGGTTGCATATTGAATCGCTTTTATGATGGCCCAGAGTTCTGCCTCATATGCGTTACCTTTCCCAAGGAAGTGGTAAAATCATCCTTTTACAAATCCCCGAGAGGTACGAAAGACCCCGCCACATCCTGAAGGACCCGGCACACCCATGGCAGCGCCATCAACGTTAACCTTGATATATCCTGCTATCGGAGTGATCCACCTAATAAATTTCATCATCTTCAGTCTTCTGCATCTCCATAGAATTCCAATTCTATGCAAGACCAGGAAGTCGTTCATATCATTATACATCTCCCCATTCTGGATACCTGTCGCCGCATAGATAGCCCTGTGAATGCTCACCACCACTTCATGGAAAGAACCTGTTTTATTCCGACGTGCCACCGCATTTCTGGGAATCGAAACATAGGAGAGAAGTGCCACCACCACTTCTAGAAGAAGATTGTAATGTTGTGGGCTTAGGCCGACCTCAGTTACTGAAACTAGAAGAATCATCAGCTCCTGTTGCCTACTCAAATTAAGATGAATTCCAAAGACATCCTGAATATAAAGCCAGAGCTCAGAAGCCATACTGCAGTGTATGAAAAGATGACTACTAGTTTCCTCAACCGGAAAGCAAATGTTACAGCCTGAAACAATCTTCCATCTGGCCAGTTTTAGCGCTCCTTGTAGAGGCAGTCTTCCTTTCCATATTTTCCATTGGAAAATCTGCCTTCAAAGTGGAATAAAC
Organism: Viscum album; assembly: GCA_963277665.1. Lineage (NCBI taxonomy): Eukaryota > Viridiplantae > Streptophyta > Magnoliopsida > Santalales > Viscaceae > Viscum > Viscum album. The sequence goes on from OY728127.1 coordinate 1,962,793,719, forward strand.
GAATTCCTAAATTTGGAAAGCCACGTTGGAACAGAGGAGCTGTGCTCACATTTGTGCTGGTATAATCCTTTGGTAGCAAGAATTCCACACCGATCAGGTTTCCACACTAAAGCATCAACATTGACAAATTTATATCTCTTTATTTCTGTGGCTATCATGCTCGGAAGCATGCAAGCCATGTCATCAAAATTCTACAAAAACTCATAAATTTGAATATTCTGCATGTTGTCTGGCGGCTGAAGTATTGTATTTAGCGGAGTGTCCAACCAAGTACTAGTCCAGCAGTTCAGGCTAGATTGCTTCGAGACAATCCACCTTGAATTGGAGATAATATCATGGTATGTTGCCTTGATGGAAGTCCAAACCGAAGAGAGAGAATAACCAACGGATTCATTCATCAGCCTGCAAACAAACCTATCATTGAGGAAATCCGGGCCTTCATTTCTAGAATTGATCAGATTCCAGAAAAAGTTACCCAGGAGTGACTCATTGAACTTTTTCAAGTCCTTGATACCAAGGCCTCCCATGTCAATTGGTTCAGTACACTTTTTCTAGGCCACTACGACAAGCTTCCTTTCATTGATGCATCCCGTCCAAATGAAGATTCTGATTTTCTCTTGCATTTTCTTAAGCAGACTAATCGGCCACCTGTAAATCGAGAAGGCATGCACCATCATGGGTATTAAAACCAAATTGACCAGACAAACCCTTCCTGCTTATGACATAGATTTCCCTTTCCACCGGGAAATTTGGTTGGTTCCTCTTGCTGCAATCGATTCAAAGTGAGAAGATCTTGGATTTCCCCAAAAGAGAGGAACCCCGAGGTACGTAAATGGTAATGAACTCCTCTTCACACCAATAAGTTGGGCATATCGTATCTGCCTAGAATTGGAGATTCCTTTTCCAATGATTATGAATGATTTCCCCCAGCTAATGGATTGCCCTGCAACCTCCTCATAATGCCGGAAGAGCTTATTTATTGAAATAAGTGTTGTACGGTTTGCCTCCCCAAAAAGAATGATATCATCAGTATAGAGAAGATGAGATGGTACATGAAGATCCCTACTTGATTTAAGAGGTGTGAAGAAGATGTAATTAACCAATACAATAAGACAACGACTTAAATAATACTCAGTAATGTAAAAAAGAAGACCTGATAGGGGGTCCCCTTGCCAGACTCCATGATAGAAGCGAAAGAAACCACTTGGGGATCCATTTATCATGACATACATTCTTGCACTCTCCAGGATAGATTTTATAATCTTGATGAAATTTCTAGAGAAACCATATTTTCCAAGTATATCAAAGATGAAACTCCATCTAACTGTGTCAAAAGATTTGGAGATGTCAAGATTTAGAGCAAAGCTGCCATGCCTGGTTTTCCTACGCATAGCATTAACTCCCTCCGAGGCAATGTATAAACAACTTTTAATATTTATTCCTGAAAAAAATCCAAATTGATTTGGAGTAACAATGTCATTGACGATATTTGACAACCTGATAACAATAATTTTATTGATGACCTTTGGGATAGTGTTCCCAAGTGCAACTGGGCGAAAATCCTTGATGTCAATCGGATTCACCAACTTCGGAAGCAAGGCAGTAAAATTGGAGTTAGCCCCATGTGGTATAGATGTAGTCATGAAGAATCCCTTTATCGTAGAGGATACCTCAACATGCACAATATCCCAGAAAAACATGAAGAACTTATTGCTGAAACCATCAGGTCCCACTGTGCTGTCCATGTTGAGTGAAAATAGAGCATTTCTGATCTCATCATTAGAGGTAATATCAGCCAGATGCATGTTCTTCTACTCATTGATACACGATTAAATGGAATTTAAAAGCTGGCAGGTCCACGATGTTCGAGGTTTTGTGTATAGATCCTGGAAATAATCCACCACTACACTAGATATATCAAGATCTTCCGAAAAGAGGGCTCCATTTACCCGTACAACACTAAAAACTTTCTTTTCCATTTTCTCCTTCTGAAGATAGTGGAAGAATTTTGTGTTCTTATCTCCTTTTTTGAGCCATGTCACATTGAACTGATTTCTTATCAAACTCTCTTTTAGAAAAAGAAGGTCATCCAGTTTTGAGGTAAGCCACAATTCCTCCCTTGAAGGCTCATGTTGCTGCTGGTTCAGAAGTTGGCATTGAGCAAGCTGAGATTCAGCCTCATTAATTTCATCATCCAATTTGGAGAATGAATTCCTGCTCCATTCTCTCAGCTTTGATTTGATACTTTTTAACATAGAGATCACTTTAAAGAAGGAATTTCCTTGGGAATCATGACTCCAGCCACTAATGACAGCTTCTCTGCACCCAGGAATTGTGAGCCATGCATTATTAAACTTGAAGGGTAGAGGGGATGACCTTGCTGGACCATCTTGAAATTTAATCACCAGCGGGTTATGGTCCGAGTGATACTTTGGAAGGGTGTGCCTAGTAATTTCCACAGGCACCCCATTCTCATTTATACAGAGAAAACATATGTCAAGCTTACTAGCTTGCCATCCATTTCTAATGAACCTTCCCCATGTAAATTTATCCCCAGCAATTGGGATCTCTGTCATGTTGCAGGAATCAATGCAACAGGAGAATTCATCTGCAGCAGCACGAATGAAATGAGGACCAATTTTCTCCTCAGGCCTTAAGACTGTGTTAAAGTCCCCCACCACAATCCAGTGACAATCCACTTGATGGTTGATTCTTTCCAAATCTCCCCACATCTCTCGTCTTCTGATGTAAGAACATGATGCATAAACGAAGGAGAAATAAGCTTAAAGCCCATAAAAACTCGCTGATACGGTTATGATTTGAGGGAATACTTCTATAGAAAGAAGTTGAACCTCCTGATGGTTAAGGATCCATAATGATTCACCTCCATTGAAGTCCCCATTATGTGCCGCCAGGGAGTAGCGAAGGGAACTCCAACTAAAGCCTTTCCATTTTCTAAACTCAACCTTGGGCTCGGCAATTGAAATCAACCCTGGTTTATAATGCGAGATAAAATATCTAATAGCGGAGGCCATTAGGGAATTCCCAAGTCCTCTTCAATTCCAATATAGCATCTTCATTGACCCTGATGGTGTACCTTTCCACCCTTCTTCTTTGGTGGTCATCCAGCCGGTCTCTTGTTAGAATTGGATTCAATAACCAAGTTCACCCTGTCAACTTCATGTTTTTATTGTTCCTGATCCGAGTCATCAGCCCAAAACTTACCTGATAACAGAGAGAAAGTGTTCAATGAACTAATTCCTTCCTTCATGGTTTTACCTTCGGGGTTCTGCTTCACACATTTCTTTGAGGTAACTATCATGAATCTGTCATCTTCTGCAACTCCCTAAGCGAGAACAGGTTGAGTGATCCACTGCTAGACTTGCCAGAGGGGTCAATGTGTCCTGCGGAGTTTCAGCAGATGACGACGCCTTACTGGAAGCCACGATGACATTCCCTGAGTGTGGATCCTGGTGACTTGGCTCCTCAGTTTCCCTATCCAAGGGTTTGACAGGGGCACTAATTAAATCTGAAACAATTCCTCCAGAAATAGTAGGGGAAGGAGATCCAACAGCCAGTAGAACACCGGCCTCCTTAGCTCCCTTTTCATCAGTAAGCACGATACCAGAGACCTTAGGAGGTACCTTGTCCTCAAAGCCAGATATAGGCTCAAAATTCCCTTATTCTAGTATGGGAGCAACCAGTAAGTTACTGCATTCTATTTCCTGATATCCCACATCTCCAGCCTCCTTAGCTCCATCAGTAGCAGCTGGGGATTCAGAAAGCTGGATAGTAGGAACCTCCTTTAGATTAATGCAGTTAGTGTTGTGTGATCCAGAACCCCCGACCTCCATGGGGCCTAAAATTCATCCAGGCAGGGAGCTTATTGTATGTGCCAATGCCTTAGAAATCTTTAATTTTCCCTTTCTCTTCTGACAGTTAGCCTCAACATGACCTGTTGTTTTACAAAATCTACAGGTCATGTTCCTTCTATAGTCCGATGTTGAGTGACCTATTAAATTGAAAACATTGCACAACCTGGGCCTCCATTGATATTGTATCTCCAAGGTGAGGGTGTCATCAATGGTGGTTAAAACAACCTCTTCAACAAGGGTACTAGCCAAATCGATTTCCACCATCACTCTCGCGTAGTGACCAAACCTCAGATTATCAGTTTCTCTGTCAATTCGAATAGTAAATCCAACTGTCCACACGATATCCCATGAAATCCTGGTATTCCAGTACAACCAGTTCAGCTTACAAATTCGAATCCATACTTGTGCACAAGTATTCTTCACATTAGATGGATCAAAATTCCGGTCCCATTCTTGTATGTGAAGCAATCCCGACTTGAGGGCGATAGAACCATAGCTTCATGCTCTCCTCTTCAATTCATCCGAGGGAAAAACTTGGTGATAAAAACCGTGTCCCATGGCTGACATTTTCCAATCCGAAAAGCCCTACATGTCAGAAATGCGCTTCACAAGATCAGATAACTTCCAGAGGCTCTCACCCTTAGGGACCAATACCCTTGCGATAATGGAATAACGACATAGGTTGACACATTCTCCAACAACCTCTCTATCTGTCGTGACATGAGAAGTCCACCCCATTCTAATGATCTTCCCAGGAGAAGGAGCTTCAAATCCAGCAAAGGAGAATGAAGCATCTGATTTTACAACCTCGAAGAAATTTATTTTTCCCCCAACCGATGGCGTGACACTCGCTCTTGACTTTGCAACCTTGGGATTGCATAGTCGGAAGAGCTCATTATGCCCCACTAGGTCCTCCGAGCCCCTAGTCGGTGACGTAGAGATACCCAACGCCAGCGTATTCTATTTGAATGTCGTCACCCCAATGGCTTCCGTTCCTCCTTGTTCCACCATCCTTTAAATTTTTTAGGATTTTTATAGATTATTATGTTCTTATAGTTTTTAGGGATTTTTGGGATTTTGAGAGTATTTGGTTTTTATGGGTTTTATAATTTTTTTTTTAATTTTTTTTGGTTTTTTTGAGTATTTTTTGTTTTAGAGTATTTTTACAATTTTGGGGGTTTAATTGGATTTTTTATTTTTAGTGGTTTTTAGGGATTTACGGTTTTTCGGGGGGTTTTGGATTTTTGGATATTAATGGATTTAAGAGTCTTTTTGTGGGTTTTAGAGTTTTTATCCTTTTTAGGTTTTAGGTGTTTATGTGATTTAAGGACTTTAATGTTATCTAAGGGAATTTATAGGTTTTTAGAGGCTTATGTTTTTAGGGATTTTAGGAATTTTTTATGATTTTATTGGTTTTTAAGATTTTTAGGGATTTAGAGGGTTTTTTGGGTTTTATTGGTTTTAGGGTTTTAATGTTTTTTTTTCATGTTTTTAGGTTTCTAAGGGTTTTAAGTTTTATTATGCTTTAAGGTTCTCTTATGGTTTAGAGGGGTATTAGGGTTTTTTAAAATTTTAAGGATTTTTTAGGATTTTTAATGGTTTTTAGTTTTTTTGGATTTTGAGGGGTCTTCAGGATTTTATGGTTTTTATGTTTGTTTTGAGTTTTAAAGGTTTTTTTAGTTTTTAGGGTTTTAAGTGTTTTTTTATAATTTATTAACGTTTCTAGGAGTTTTAAGGGTTTTTAGAGATTTTAAAAATTCTCCGATTTTTATGTTTTTAGGTTTTTTAAAGCGTTTTAGGCATTTTTATATTTTTTTGGGGGTTTAGGGTTTTTAGAGTCTTTTAGTGATTTTAGAATTTTTGTTTTTTTATGGTATTTAAGTGTTTTTATATATTTAGGGTCTTTAAAGGTTCTCATTTGTTTTTTCTAGGTTTCTGTGCTTTTTTACATTTCTAGGTATTTATTTTGATTTATATTCTTTATTAGTGTTTTTAAGGAATTTGTTTATTTTTAGGGTATTTTATGGTTTTTATATTTTTTTAGGTTTTTTGGGGTTCTATGTGTTGTTTTTTATTTAGGGTTTTCTTTGGGGCTTTAACGTTTTTTGGGTTTTTTCTTTTTATTTTTTGGATTTTTATGGATTTTTAACCTTTTTATGTGTTTTTAGGGCTTTTAGAGATTTAGAGGGTTCGATGGGTTTTTATGGTTTTGAGGGGGTTTTAGAGTTTTTATCATATTTTAGGTTATATAGTGGTTTTAATAGTTTTTAGGTTTTTAAGGGTTTCTTGGGGTTTTTTACAGTTTTTAGGGTTTTGTACATTTTTAGGGATTTTAGTTCTTTTTTAGGATTTTTATTAATTATTACTGTTTTTACAGATTTTTAAGGGTTTTAGGGTTTTTTTAAGGTTTCAATGTTGTTTTTGGGTTGTTGGGTTTATTTTAAGGTTTTTAGGTTTTTTTGGTTTCCTATTTTTCTAACATTTTTAGGGGTTAAATGTTTTTTGTGTTTTTAGTGGCTTTTTGGGTTTTACTATTTTAAGTTTTTTATCATTTTTTATGGTTTTTAATGGCCTTTAGATATTTTTGGTCTTTTGGGGTTTTTCAATTTTTAGGTTTTAGGGTTTTAAGGTTTTATTCAGGTTTTTTATAGGTTTTAAGGGTTTTTATGTTTTTACAAATTTTTACGGATTTTTAGGATAGTAATGGTTTTTATGTTTTTTAGTAATTTTTGAGTATTTTTATGGGGATTAGGGTATTTAGGTATTTTATTGATTTTTATGTTTTTATGGGATTTTCTTATAATTATGTTTTCAAGGATTTCATAAGGGGTTTTATGGTTTAAAAAGGTTTATACATATTCAAGGATTTTTTTTGTATTTTTAGGATTTGTATGGGCTTTAGTGTTTTCAAGGATTTTGAGGGTTTTCATGGTATTTTATGGTTATATTGTTTTTTTTTTGAATTTTTTGAGAAATTTTAATTTTTAGGGTTTTTAAGATATTTTTGTTTTTTAACAGTTCTATGGTTTTAAAGGGTATTTAGAGTTTTTAGTGGGTTTGGGTTTTTATAGGTTTTTTGGGTTTTTTATGTTTTTAGGGTTTCTAATGTTTTAAGGTGGTTTTAAGTTCTTTTAGGGTTTTTATATTTTTATGGTTTTTTGAGGTTTTAAGGGTTTTAGTATTTTATGTTTTTCATAGAGTGTTCAAGGTTTTATGGTTTTTAATTTTTGGGATTTTTTTGTGATTTTTTATGATTTTTTGGTCTTTAGGTTTTTAGGGAGTTTGTGGCAGTTTTTTATATATATTTTCGGGTTTTCTTGGGGGTTTTTCCTGGTTTTTATGTTTTTAGCTATTTCTTTATTTATATTATTTTATGGGTTTTTTGGGTTTTTGGGTTTTTGGGTTTTAGGGTTTATTGGGTTTTTATGGTTTTTAGCATTTTTTGGTTTTTTAATTATTTACAATGTTTTTAGATTTTTGTCATTTTCTTGGGGGTTTTCAAGGTTTTAGGGTTTTTTATATTTTCAGGTACTTTTAGGTATTTCTAGGATTTTTATTTTTTACTGGTTTTAACATATTTTCTAGTATTTTATTGTTGTTAGGGTCTTAAAGTGTTTTATAATTTTTATATGTTTTTAGGTTTTTATGGAGTTTTATGTGTTTTAGAGGTTTTAGGGGTTTTAGGGGTTTTAAGGGAATTTATGGTTATTTGGGATTTTTAGGTCACTTAGTTTCTTTCAAGGTTTTTTATAATGTTTTATTTTTTTATGGGATTTAAGTCTTTTGTAGTTTTTAATTTTTCTTGATATTTTAGGTTTTTTATGGTTTTTTATGTTTTTTATGGATTTTTTGGATTTTTATGGGTTTTAGGGTATTTATTGATTTTGAGGTTTTAGGGTGTCTTAGTGTTTTAGGGTTTTTGGATTGTTTTTTGTTTTTTATGTTTTTTTTATGTTTTATGTGATTTTATGTTTTTTATAGTTTTCTTACAGTTTGTCAAGTTTTTAGAATTTTTTATGTTTTTAGGGATTTATTGGTCTTTTTATGAATTTTAAAGATTCTATTATTTTTATGAATTTTGATGGTTTAGGGATAATAGGTTTTTACTGTGTTTTGTTGTTTTTTTGGGTTTATAGTGTTTTTTTAAATGTTTCTTGGGTTTTTAGTAGTTTTAAGGTTTTTGAGTATTATAAAAATAATTATGTTTTTAATTTTTTTTCTTTGGGGTTTTCATGGTTTTAAGGGGTTTTTTATTTTAGGTATTTTGAGTTCTTTTTTATGATTTATATTATTTTAAGGGTTTTGGGGGATTTTGAGGGGTTTGAGGGATTTTAGGGATTTTAAGGATTTCACAGTTTTTTGGGTGTCTTGGTTTTTTAGAATTTTTTTTGGGATTTAGGAATTTTTATGGTTTTTATGAGTTTTTAGGGACTTTAAGTGGTTTTGAATTTTTTATGATTTTTGAGGGATTTAAATTATTTTTTGGTTTTTATGGTTTTCTAAGGGGTTTTCATGGTTTTTTAGGTATCTTGTTTATTAGTGAACTTTACAAATTTTTTAAATTTTTTATTGTTTTTTGGGATTTTAGGGATTTTTTGGGGTTTTAGGATTTTTAGGGATTTAGGGGTTTTTAGGGGTTTTATATTTTTTAGGGTTTTTAGGTGTTTTATTTTTATTAGGTTTTTATGATTTTCATTGGGATTTTCAAGGTTTTTATTGTTTATTATGTTTATTTGGGATTTAAAGAGATTTCATGTGATTTTTATGGGTTTTAGGTTTTTTTTGGGATTTGGAAGGGTTTTAGGGTTTTGGTGTTTTGATTTTTTTTAGCATTTTTAGAATTTTTTAGGTTTTTAGAGGTTTTAGGTGGATCTCAGTTGTAATGTTTTCTTATTTTTTTTCTTTCAGTGTTTTAGGTTTTTTTCATTTATATGGATTTCTACAAATGTTACGTTTTTTTATTATTTTTAGGGTTTTTAGGAATTTGAAGGGTTTTACTATTTTTAGGGTTTTAGCATTTTGATTGTTTTTTTGGGGTTTTTAGTGTTTTTTTTAATAGTTACCTTATAGGTTTTTAGGGTTTTTTAGGTTTTTTTAGGATTTTTTGATTTTTATGGTCATTTGTTTTTTAGTTATTTTTAGTATTTTTAGGGGTTTTATCAATTTTTGGGATTTTTTATTTTTTATTTTTTATAGGTGTTAAGTGTTTTTAGTTTTTTATGGGTTTCAAGGGATTTTCAGGGTTTTTAGGGTTTTTTAGGTTTTCAATTAATTTTGGCGATTTTGTAGCATTTTTAATTTTTTATGGTTTTTAGAAATTTTGTGGGTTTTTTGGGTTTTTTGGATGTTTTAGGGGTTTTTAACATTTTTTATGTTGTTAGGGTTTTATGGTTTACTCAGGATATTTATTATTTCTTTATTTTTTGGTTTTTATGGGTTTTAAGGAATTGTTTGGATTTTTATAGATTTTGAGCCTTTAGGTATTTTAGTGTTTCTTGGGTTTTTATGGGTTTTTGGGTTTTTAGGGGGTTTTTTTTGAGTTTTTTGGGATTTTTTGGGTTTTTATAGTTTTTTAACATTTTAGGGGTTTAAATAATTTTTTTGATTTTTTTTGGGATTTAGGTTTTTATGGGATTTTTGGTTTATTAAGGTTTTTATGGGTTTAATGGTTTTTAGGGTTTCAAGGCCTTTTTAGGTTTTTAGTGGTTTTTATGATATTAGCGGTGTTAAGTGTTTTTATGTTTTTATGCTATTCATTAGGGTTTTCATGTTATTTTTACATTTTTGGTATTTTTATTGATTTTTATGATTTTAGGGGTTATTTTGTTTTTACGGTTTTTATGGTTTTTAGGTTGTCTAGATTTTTTAGGTTTTTTACAGTTTTTTAGTTTTTAGTGCTTTATGTGTATTTTGGTGTATAATGGTTTCTTAGGGACTTTCAAGATTTTAGGGGATTTTATTTATTTAGGGATTCTTATTTATTTCTTATTATTTTTCTGTATTTTTGGAGTTTCTTAAAGGTTTTAAGGGCTTTTGGGGTTTTTAGTGATTTTAGCATTTTTTGGATTTTAGGGGATTTAATTATTTTTGGTTTAATATTTTTTCATAGAAATATTTATGTTTATTGTATTTTTTAAGTTTTATGTTATTTTTTTTGTGTTTTTAGGACTTTTAAGGGTTTTTTGTGATTTTGAGGGTTTCTAGGGGTTTACGGTTTTTTGTGGGTTTTTTGGGTTTTTTTATTTTTTTAGGATTTTAATTTTTTTTAGAGTTACGTAGCATTGTTATGTTTTTAAATGAAATTTAATTTTTTAGTGGGTATTTATAGTTTTCATGGGTTTTTATGATTTTTAATAGATTTTTGGGGGTTGAGGGTCTTTAAGGTTTTTAGCGTTTTTAGTTTTTAGGGGTTTAAAGTGTTTTTGGGTTTTTTTTGACTTATTGGGGATTTCATGGTTTTTAGGTTTTTTACATTTTTTAATTATTTTTAATCTTTTATCATTTTTAAGTGTTTCAATGGATTTTGGAAGTTTTTAGGGTTTTTAGGGTTTTTATTGTTTTTATTTTTTTGGGGTTTTATGTGTTTTTAGTTGTTTAAGACTTTCTTTTGGTTCTTTATGGAATTTAGGTTTTTTTATGTTTATAGGAATTTGTATAATTTTTATGGTTTTAGGTTTATCACTTATTTTTGCGGTTTTTAGGGTTATTAAGGGTTTTTATTGTTTTAGTGTTCTTTACGTTTTTCTAGGTTTTAAGTGTTTCTAGGTTTTCAAGGTTTTCTGTGGGATTTTTAGGGTTTTTTATGTTTTTAGATATTTTTAGAGATTTTTATGCATTTTTATGGATTTTTAGTATTTTTAGGGATTCCAAGGGGTTTATTGGGTTTTAATTGTTTTTATAATTTCTTTGGGTTTTAGAGGTTTCTTATGTTTTTTAGGGTTTTTAAAGTTTTTAGAGTTTTTAAAGATTTTTAGGGTTGAAAAGGGTTTCTGGATATTTTAATGAGTTTTTATAGGTTTATGTATTTTTATGGGTTTTTATGTATATTAGGGTTTTTATGGATTTTAGGGGTTTTAGGGATTTTAGGGTGTTTTTTGTGTTTTTTTATGGTTTTTAGCATTTTTAGGTTTTTAAGTTTTTAGGGGTTTAAGTGTTTTTTTGGTTTTTATGATTTTCTTAGGGTCTTCCATGGAACATAGTGTCTTTATGTTTTTAGGGGTTTTAAGACCATTTTAGGATACTTATTTCATTTTTGAGTTTTTATGGTTTTTGATAGGTTTTAGGGTTTTTGGGGTTTTAGGTTTTCTATGGGTTTTGTGTGGTTTTTTTCTTTTATTTTATTTTTGTGTTTAATAGTTTTATAGTGTTTTTATCATTTTTAGGTATTTTAAAGGTTTTTATAGTTTTTAGTTGGGTTTTAGGGTTTTTATGAGTATTTTGGGCTTTAAATGTTTTTTGGTGTTTCTATGGTTTTAAAGGGGGGTTTCATTTTTTTTTTTTGTTTTTTTGGGTTTTAGTTGTTTTTAGTTTATTAATGCTTTCATAATGCTTCTCAGAATTTTAAGGGTTATTTATTATTTTAGGTATTTTTTATGATTTTTCAGGGATTTGGGGGATGTTGAGGGTTGTTATGGTTTTTAGGATGTTTAGTGTTATTAAAGTTTTTTAGGTGTTTAATGGTTTATGTATTTTAGGTTTTTAGAGGGTTTTATGTGTTTTGGTATTTTAGGGATATTTTGTTATTTTATGTTTTTAGGGTTTTGTATGATTTTGATGATTTTAGGGGGTTCAAGGTTTTTTATGGGTATTTAGGGTTTTTTCTATGTTTTTATGTTTTTTAAGGTTTTTTATTATTTTTACCATTTTTAGGTGTATAAAGGTTTTTTAGAGTTTTAATTGATTCTTAGGGTTTGTGTGAGTTTTTTAAGTTTTTTAAATATTTTATGTTATTTATGGTTTTTAGGGTTTTGGGGGTTTTACAGTCTTTTAGGGGTTTTATTTTTTTTTTGTGTTTTTAAGGGTTTTAGGGTTTTTTAGGGTTTTTAGGTATTTAAAGTTTTCTTATGGGTCTCCATGTTTTCAGGGGTTTTTACCATTTTACGGATTTTTTCAGAAATTTATGGATTTTTATGGTTTCTAGTGTTTTAGGGATTTTAAGGTTTCTTAGGGTTTGGGTTTTTATTGATTTTGAGGTGTTTATTATTATTTTTTGATTTTTGGGGTTTTTTTGTTTTTTTAATATTTCTCTAAGTTTTAAGGTTTTTGATTTATTAAGGGATTATAGGGTTTGATGGTTTTTTAGAGTTTTTAGTGTTTTTAGGATTTGTGGGGTGTAATGATTTTTAGGTGTTTTATTGTTTTTAGGGCAAAGAAGATGCGAGGGTCAGGATATTCCCAACCCCCCAAGTTTATTAGAAAGAAAAAAAGAGACACAACAGACAAGGGAGGGGAGGGGTCAAACGACCCACACCCAAAAATCCCTTACAACCCACACCAAAAAAAGAAAAAAACAAAAAAGGAAAACCACACAGAGAGCAGAAGAAAGAGAGGAAGGAACATCAATTTAGAGGTCTGATGTCTCCATCCCCATACGGGTCCCCATCAGCACCATATCCAGTTGAAGCATATGACTCCACCGACTCCCATTCAGATGATTCATATTGTTTGAGGAAGGTGGTGTAGTAATCTCTGAGGCGTTGCTGCTTCACATCAAACTACACATGCTCCACATTTAGCTGCTTCTTAGAAGACTGCCCCACCATGCCAGAGGAGTTCTTCACAGCTTTAATGGATTCCCTAGTGGCCACTGTCTTTGGAAGGGAGGAATAGTCCTTCCTTGGCTTCCTCTTTCGTGGGTTAGATGTGACACTAGCAGAGAATTTATCCTGAATAGGGATAATGGTGTCCTCTTTATTCATATAGCAAACAGTGTGGATTGACCCCTCAATAGCCCCCTCCCCAAATGAACCACATGTAAGGTTCTCTTTCCCAAGAGGGGGTTAATTCCCAAACATAGCCTTCTCCTTCATTATTTGCGCCATGTTGAAGATCATTATTGATTCATCATCAGATCCCCCCCCCCAGGACCTTGCGCCATGTAAATCCATTTCGTTTTGTAAGATGGATTTATGCACTGCTGTTGGCATCACATTAGATACCTCCAAGGTCATGTTCTTTAGTATCTTGGTCAGAAAAACAGCTCTTATTTATCCATCCTCATCAATCTGGGCATTGAGTATCCCTTTGGGCACATGCACATTTGAAAAATCCACTACGGCCGGGACCGGATGCACATTGTCAGCATATCTTGCTCCATGTAGGTCAGAGCATTCCACAACAACACATGTCCGCTCCTCAGCATAAGCAGGCCGAGTATCGTGCACACCATCAATCCCATCAGATTCATCCACTGCAGCATTGGCACCAGGTAAAACGACATCATTAACTTCTGTACTAGCCTCGTCAGTCTTAGTCGTGAGAACCCCTTCGAGCACACACACATCTGAAACATCTCCCGCAGCCAGGACCAGCTGCCTATCATCAGGGGAGATGGTTTCCAGAAGGAGGGGGCACGTCACAACAGCTCCATCAGAAGTAGGCCATGCGGCGTGATCCCCTTCAGAAGCACCAGCATTTTGCCTCTCGTAGTCAACATGGCCATATACCTCGAGACTGTCAAAGGCCTCCAGTGTGTCTTGCATTTGCTCATGATAGAGGCCCGGGTCGCCACCAATACCCATAGGCGCAGCACCATGCTGAGTATCATGCTGCCCATCATTGCAAGCATCATCTCCACGGGTTTTCTCTTTTTTAGGTTTTTAATGTGTTCTGAGGGTTTTTCAAGGTTTTAGGTATATTTTTACATTTTTAAGGATTTTATGCATTTTTTGGATTTTTTAAGGGTTTTTGGGTTTTTTTTTATTGGATTTTTATTTTATTTTTTTCAATAAAAACTAAATGCGGTTTTAATGTTTTTAACTTATTTATGGGTTTAAAGGGTTAATATATTTTTAGTGGTTTTAGGTGTTTTTTTGGATTTTAAGGGGGTTTTAAAGGCTTTTAGGGGTTTTAGGGTTTTTAGGGTTTTAAGTATTTTTAGGGTTTATTGCATTTTTTATGTATTTTAGAGTTTTTATGTGTTTTTTTGGTTTTTTAGGTTTTCTTATTGTTGTCATTTCTTTCATGGTTAACTGGGTTTTGGGGATTTTGATGGTTTTGGGTGGTTTTTAGGGTTTTTAGTGTTTTTAGGGGTTTTATTTGTTTTTGGGGTTTTTTGGATTTCTCAGGGTTTTTAGGGTGATTAGGGGTTTTTATGTTTTTACGGATTTTAAGGGATTTTTTTTTATTTTTAAAGCATTCTAGGTTTTCTAGTGTTTTTTGGTTTTTTGGGTATTTATAATTTTTATGGTTTGGGGGTTTAAAGTTTTTTTTTATTTTTTAGGGTTTTAAAGGCTTTTAGACATTTTTTTCATTTTAAGGGGTTTAAATTTATTTTAGATTTTTAGTGGGTTTTTAGATTTTTTATGGTTTTGGGGTATTTTATGGTTTTGGAATTTATTAGATTTTTTAGGGGTTTTAAGTGTGTTTTGGATTTTAATGATTTCTCAGGGTTTTATTGTTTTTTACATTTTTAGGGGTTTTTTGGATTTCTATTGTCTTTTTTATTTTTTATTATTTTGATGGTTCTTTAGGGGTGTTTTTTTTGTTTTTAAAAGTTTAAATAGTTTTCATGTCTTTATGTTTTTCTTTGATTTTTTCTAGGTCTTAGGATTATTTTAAATTTTTAGTGATTTGTAGGGTTTTTTATGATTTTTATGGGTTTTTAGGACTTTTGGGCTCTGGGGGTTTTTTGCTTTTTAGTGGATTTTTGGAGTTTTTGTGGGTTTTTCTGTTTTAGAGTCTTTAAACATTTTTAGTTTTTTATACGTTTTTTAGATTTTTTGTAGTTTTTTTGGGTTTTTATGTGGTTTTTTGTGTGTTTTTTGGTTTTTATGGGTTTTCTGTGGTTTTTGGGTTTTTATGGTCTTTTAGGGTTTAAGCGTTTTAGGTTATTTTGGGTTTAAAGTTTTTTAGGATATTATGGTTTTCAAATGTTTTTTAGGATATTTATGGGTTTTTTGGGACTTTTAGGTTTTGTAAGGAGATTTATGGTTTTTAGGATTTTTAGGTTATTTGAGGGCCTTTAAGCCTTTGGTTTTTAGGGTATATTTTGAATTTTTAGGGTTTTTATTGTTTTTTAACATTATTAGGGGTTCAATGTGTTTTTAGATTTTTTTAGTGGGTTTTAGGGTTTTTATAGTTTTATTAGGTTTTTAGTGGCTTCTATGGATATAGGGTTTTTTTGGGTCTTTTAGGGTTATTAGTGATTTTTATGTTTTTAGGGGTTCTAACTGTTTTTATTTTATTTAGGTTTTCTTAGGCGTTTTCAGGTTCTTTAGGGGTTTTAATGTTTTTAGGGAATTTTAGGAATTCTTTGGATTTATATGTTTTTTTCAGGATTTTTGGCATGTTTAGTATTTTTATAGGTTTTAGGGTTTTTAGGTGTCTTAATGTATTCTAGGTTTTTATGGGTTTTATGTTTTTATGGTTTTTATGGGTTTCTTGGGGGTTTTAAGGTTTTTAATATTTTTACATTTTTAAGGATTATTATATATTTTTTAAAAAAAAATTATGTTTTTAGGGGTATTTGGGATTTGGGGGGTTTTAGGGGTTTTAGGGTTTTAGGGTTTTTATGGATTATTTAGGGATTTAGTGGATTTTTTTTGTTTTTAAGAGTTTTAATGGATTTAAGATATATTTATAATTTATAGGGGTTTAAAGTGTTTTTAGAGTTTTTAGTGGGTTTTATATTATTTAATCGTTTTTATTTTTTTATGGTTTTTGCAGATTTTTAGGGTTTTTGGTTTTTTAGTGTCTTTATGGTTTTTAGAAATTTTTCTGATTTTTAGTGTTTTATGTGTTTTTATGACTTTATGGTTTTCTTTGGGGGTTTTGGTTTTTAGGGTTTTTTATTTTTCGGGATTGATAGTGATTTTAATGGAGTTTTGGATTTTTAGGGATTTTGAGTGGTTTTAGATTATTTTTTCAGTTTTTAGGGTTTTTAAGTTTTTTTTATAGGATTTATTTTTTATGGTTTTCAAGGTTTTTTATGGTCTTTTAGAGTTTTTATTGTTTTTTCCGTTTTAGGGATTTTTATGATTTTTATGTGTTTTTAGGTTTTTAAGGGGGTTTGAGGGATTATAAGGTTTTTATAGTTTTTTGTGTTTGGGGGGGTGTTTAGGTTTTAGGGTTTTTATGATTTTTAGTGTTTTTAACTTTTTTGGGAGTTTAAAGGGGTTTTGGAATTTTTAATTGTTTTTAGGGTTATTATTGGGTTTTAATGTTTTAAAGGGTTTATGGGGTTTTATGGTTTTTACGGATTTTAGGGGTGTTAAGTTTTTTTAGGTTTTTAATGATTTATTAACCGTTTTCAAGGTTTTTTAGGGTTGTTAAATTTTTATGATTTTTTATGTTTTTTAGGATTTTTATGGAATTTTTTAGTTTTTGACGATTTTGATGGATTTTTGGGTTTTTAGTGTTTTGAGGGTTTTTTATTCCTTTTTAATTTTATTGGTGATTTATGTGTTTTTTAGGTTTTTAGTTTTTCATATTCATTTTCTGGGTTTTTAGTATTTTTTTATGTTTTGAGGTATTTTTTAGTATTTTTTGATTTTTTTTGTTTTTAGGATTTTAAGGGATTTAAAAATTTCATAGGTTTTTAGGGTATCTCTATTTTTTAGGTTTTTTATCATTTTTATGTTTTAGGGTTTTCTAAGGTTTTTTCATGATATTTCATAGTTTTAAGGGTATATACGATTTTTGATATTTTTTGGTATTTTTTAAGGATTTTTACGGTTATTTATGGTTATTAGAGAAATTATGAATATTTAGGTTTTTATGTTTTAAGGTTTTTTGGGATTTTAGGAATTTTATGGTTTTTTGGGGTTTTAGGGTTTTTTTAGTATTTATGGTTTTAATGGTTTTTTAATGTTTTTAATTTTTTAGCATTTTAAAAGGGGTTTGGGAGTTATAATTGGGTTTTTCGGGTTTTTATAGGATTTTATGGTTTTTTGGGTTTTATTTTTTTCAGGGGTTTATGGTTTTTAGAGTCTCTTATGGTTTTTATCATTTTTTAGGTTTTAAGGGGTTTTATGTTTTTTAGGTTTTTAAGTATTTGTTAGTTTTTTCATGTTTTTATGGTTTTCTACATTTTTAAGGATTTGTAAGCATCTTTTAGTTTTTTATGATTTTTTAGTTTTTTTTGTGGTTTTTTGTGGGTTTTTATTGTTTTTAGAGTTTTAATGGGTTTAACAATTTTTAGGTTTTTTATGAATTTTAATTTTTTCTAGATTTTTTTGGTATTCATAAGGATTTTCAAGGTTTTTTGGGGATTCTATTTTTTTAGTTATTTTTAGGGAATTTTTAGGTTTTGAATGTTTTTTAGAGTTTTTTGGTATTTTGGGGGTTTTTAGGGGTTTTATGGTTTCATCAGGGTTTAAAGTTTCTTTTTTTGTTTTTTTAATTTTTCATAACAATTTTAGTGGTTTAATGGCATTTTAGAGTTTTATGTACGATTTTATTATTTTTATGGGGTTTTAGGGTTTTTAAATAATCTTTTAGGGTTTTTTAGTATTTGTGATATTTAGAGTTTTTAGGTTTTTCTGGGATTTCAGCATTTTTTACAGTCTTTAACATGTTTTAGGATTATAAAATATTTATTTGTTTCTAGTTTTTATGGTTTTTTTTATATTTTTCTGGACTTTTCTTGTTTTTTATAGATTTTTATTATTTTATGGGGTTTTGGGGTTTTTATGTATTCTGTGGGTTTTAGGAATTTTTAGGGTTTTATAGTTTTTAATTTTTTATTGGATTTAAGTGTTTTTAAAAATTTTATGGTTTTCTTATGGTTTCTCAATGTTTATTAGGTTTTTTAAATTTTTAGAGATTTTGATGGAATTTTTAGGGTTTTATGGTTTTATATGGGTTTTATGGATATTTATGGATTTTTGGGTTTTTTAGTTGTTTTAGGGTTTTATGGATTTTTATTTTTATAGGTTTTTTAATTTTTTTTCTGGTTTTTAATGTTTTTATTTTATTTAATGTTATTAGTGGTTTTATGAATTTTCAAATATTTTAGTTGTTTTTAGGGATTTCATGCGTTTTAAGAAATTTTTATCTTTTAAATAGTTTTTATAGTTTTATTATTATTAGGGTTTTTACCATTTTTAGGTTTTTTAGTTGTTTTAGTGTTTAATTGTTTTTAAGATTCTCTTTGGGTTTTTAATGTTTTTTGGGTATTTTTTCACTTTTAGGGATTTTTGAGATTTTTTTTTATTTTTAATGTTTTTGGGTTATTCAGGATTTTGAGGGTGTTTAGGGTTTTATGGTTTCTTATGTTTTTAGTTTTTTTATATTTTATAGGTTTTAAATGTTTTTAGTTTTTTAAGGATTTCCTAGGGGTTTTCAATGTTATTATGGTTTTTACATTTTAATGTATTTTTATGTATATTTTTTATAGACTTTTAGGGTTTTTAGGGATTTTCTGTTTTCGAGGGGTTTTTAGAGTTCTTTCTATTTTTTCTTGTTATATAGTTTTTTTTTTGAGTTTTTTTAGTTTTAAGGTATTTTATAGTTTTTATCATTTTTAGGGTTTTAAAGGGTTTTTAGAGTTTTTAATTATTTTTAAGGATTTATCGGTTTTAGAGTATTTTATTGTTTTTATGGTTTTTTAATAATTTTTTGGGTCTTAATATTATATATGGATTTATTGTTTTTTGCATTTTTACATTTTCAGGGGTTTTAGTGTTTTTAGGAATTTAATTTTTTTTTTATTTTTTTCTAGAATATTAGGCCTTTTCTATTTTTATGGACATTAGGTATTCTAAGGATTTTTATGGGTTTTTGGGTTTTTGGGATTTTGGGGTTTTGGGGATATTTGGTGTTTTTATGAGTTTTTGATTTTTATGTGTTTTAATGTTTTTTATTTTTTTAATGTTTTTATGGGTTTATTGAATTTGTAGAGTTTTTAGTTATTTTTAGGATTTTTATGGGTTTTCAATGTTTTTAGGTTTTTAGGTGTTTTAATTTTTTTGTGTTTCAAAGGTTTTTAGGTTTTTAAGGGTTTTATAAATTTGAGGTTTGTAGGGGTATTAAGTGTTTTTTGATTTTTAAGAATTTCATAAGGTTTAATGGTACTTTGGAGTTTAGAAATTTTAATGTTATTAGGGGGGTTTTATTATTTTTATTCTTTTTAGTGTTTTTATAATTTTTGATTGTTTTAGGGATTTTTTGGATTGTTGCTATTTTTAGGTTTTTAGGGGTTTTAATGTTTCCTGTTTTCAATGATTTTATTAAGGGGTTTTAGTGGTTTTAGGGTTTTTTATGTTTTTATGGATTTTTATGGGTATTTAGAAATATTATTTATTTTAATGTTTTTATATATATTGAGGTTATCTTAGGGTTATTAGTATTTTTATGGATTTTTTTGGTTTTTAAGAGTTTCTTGATTTTTTATGGATTTAATTATTTTTAGGGTTTTGGGCATTTTTGTGGATTTAAATTGTTTTAGAGTTTTTAGTGGTTTTTAGGGTTTTTATATGTTTTTAGGGGTTTTCTGGTTTTAGAGGGTTTTATTATTTTTAGGGTTTTTAGGTGGTTAGGGGTTATAAGTGTTTTTTGGTTTTTAAGATTTTAAATGTGGTTTTTAGGATTTTAGTGTTTTTTATGTTTTTATGGGGTTTTAGGAAATTATTAGGATTTTATGTTTTTTATTGTTGTTAGGGATTTTGATATTTTTAAGGGCTTTTAGAGTTTTTTGTGTTTTGGGGTTTTTATGGTTTTTTATTTTTAATGGGTTTTATGTTTTAATATAGTTTTTAACATTTTTATGGGATTATATTGTTTTTATAGTTTTAGTCATGTCAGGGGTTTTATTTGTTTATAGGATTTTTAAAGGGTTTGGGTGTTTTATGGTTTTTTGGGTTTTTTGGGGTTTTTTGGTTTTTTTATTTTTAGGGGTTTTAAGTGTTTTTAGGTTATTGAGGTTTTCCTAGAGTTTTTATATGTTTTTATAATTCATTATGTTTTTCTGGGTTTTTATAATTTTTTAGAATTTATATAATTTTTTGGTTTTTTAAGGATTTTGATGGTTTTTAGTGTTTTTATGGGGTTTTGGGTTTTATAGGGTTTTAATGCTTTTAGTTTTTTTATGTTTTTCTTATGACTTTTTTGTGTATTTAGGGTATTTTACATTTTTTGACATTTTCATGGATTTTTTAAAATTTTATATTATTTTAGGGTTTTTAGGTATTTTGAGGGTTTTTAAGGGTTTTTATAGTTTTTAGTGTTTTTATGGTTTTAAGTGTTTTTCTGGTTTTTTTTTGTATTTTGGTATTTCATGTTTTTTAGAGTTTTTAATTTTTTTAGTGGTCTCAATTTTTTTTAAATATTTTTAGTGGTTTTTAGGGTTTTTTTGTTTTTAATAGGTTTTATGTTTTTTATGTTTTTTTGGTTTTTTAGAGGTGTTTAGGGTTTATTAGTGTTTTTATCATTTTAATAGTTTTTAAGGGATATAGGTGTTTTTAGGTTTTTTAGGTTTTCTAAGGGGTTTTCATGGTTTTTAGGGATTTCAATCAATTCTAAGGATCATTTATTAGTTATTAGGTTTTTTGGGGATTTTGAGGTTTTTGTATGTTTTTAACTATTTTTTGTTTTTATGTTTTTTGACGTTTTTCGGATTATAAGGGTTTTTACATTTTTATGGATTTTTGGATTTTTTATATTTTTTATGGTTTTTTGGATTTTTCCATATTTTTGGGGTCTTAGAGTTTATTTGGGATTTTATGGGTTTTTCTGTTTATTAGGTTTTAAGGGTTTTAAGTGTTTTTAGGTTTTTAATATTTTTTTAGCTTTTTAGGACTTTTAGATATTTTTTTGTGTTTTTTGGATTTTTAGGGGTTTTTTGGTTTTTTGGTTTTTAGGGTTTTTTGATTCTATAGGGTTTTTATGTTTTTTAGGGATTTTATCAATTTTTTGTGTTTAAAGGTATTTTATAGTTTTTATTTGGTTTTTAGGGGTTCAATAAGATTTTAGGGGGTTTTATGTTCTTTAATAGTTTTTTAATTTTTAGGAGTTTTAAGTGTATTTAGGTTTTTATGTTTTATGTTGGGGTTTTTCAGGGTTTTTTTGGGTTTTTACATTTTTAGATATTTTTAGGGAATTGTTAGAATTTTTGTGGTTTTTTTAGATTTTGATGGTTCTTAGAGTTTTATGCATTTTTGGGTTTTTAGGTTTGTTTTGAGTTTTTATGGTTTTTAAGGGTTTTTAAGGTTTTTTAAAAATTTTATGAGTTTTAAAGGTGTTTTTGAAATTTTTGTGGTTTTCTAGGTTTTTATGGGTTTTGGGTTTTTATGATATTTTGGTGGTTTTATGGTTTAATGGGATTTAGGTTTTTTGATGTTTTTTTGGGTTTTTATCCTTTTTTGGGTTCTTTGGGGTTTTATGGTTTTTAAGATTTTTTTACATTTTCTTTGGGTTTTAAGGGTTTTAGTGTTTTTACGTTTTTAGGTATTTATTGGGATTTATTTACAATTTTTTGATTTTTTGGGTTTTTAAGATTTTTACAGGTTTTAAGGTTTCATAATTATATTGGTTTTATAATTTTTTGGTTTTTTTATGTTTTTAGGGGTTTAATGGCTTTAAGAGTTTTTTATGTTTTCAGTGGTTTAAAGGGTTTAAATTGTAATTAGTAGGTTTTAGGTTTTTTATGATTTTTAGCTGTTTTTATGGTATTAGAGTTTTATTATTTTTATGGTTTTTAAGGATTTTATTTTCTATAGGTTTTTAAGGATATTTTTATGCTTTTCAGGGTTATCTAGGTTTTTAAATTTTAAGGGCAAAGAAGGTTTGGGGCCAAACAAGTGGCACCCCCAATATTAAATAAAAACAAAGCGCTACAAGGGGGAATTACATAACCGGGTGTGTACCTCGCCCTTCATATCCGAGGCAACAAATGAGGAGCAGGGAGGCGTGGCAACAGAGGACCACCGCGAGAAATGATCCACAATAGCCTGCTTGGATAGAGCATCCGCAGCCGCGTTGGCCTCCCAGTAGGTGTGTGTCACTGTAAGGTGAAGCCTTTGGCACCTAGCAAGGCAGTCCATCCACGGAGCAAGGAGCTTCCAGGGGATGCTCCTGGATCTGCTTTTAAGAGCACTCACAGCAAGCATGAAGTCAGACTCAAGCCACAGGGAGGTCCACCCGAAACTGACAGCATACTCAATCGCCTTTATAATTTCCCATAGTTCAGCTTCAAGGGCACACCCATTGCCAATGAAGTGCTGAAAACACCCCTTGACAAAACCCTGGGAAGTGCGGAAAACTCCACCACAACCAGCAGGGTTTTCTAGAGTTTTAGGGTTTTAGAGTATTTTATTTTTATAGGTATTTTATGTTTATTTTGGTTTTTAATGTTTTCTTACGGACTTTCGGGGTTTTATGGGTTTTATGTTTTTATGGATTTTTATGTTTTAGGTATTCTTAAGGTTTTTATGTATTTTTAGGTTTTTATGGGTTTTTGGAAGTTTTAGGGATTTTTAGTATTTTCAACAATTTTTAGATTTTAGGGGTTTTAATTATTTTTAGTATTTTAAGATTTTATTATGGGTATTCTGGGTTGTTTTGGGTTTTTTACATTTTTTGTTATTTTTAGGGATTCTTTTAGGATTTTATGGGTTTTAGGGTATTTAGTGATTTTTAGGGGGTTTAGGGAGTTAAGTGGTTTTATTTGTTTTGTGTGTTTTTAAGGATTTTTATGTTTTTTGGAGTTATATAACATATTCTTGGTTTTTAAATGGATTATAGAGCTTTCAGTGTGTTTATACTGTTTGTAAGAATTTTTTTGGGTTTTAATGATTTTTATGGGTTTTATGTTTTATGGTTTTTTTGGGTTTTTTTGGTCTTTTACGATTTTTAGCGGTATTTAGGGTTTTTAGGGGTTTTAAGTGTTTTTATGTTTTTTTTTCTTTTTTGTGTTTTAGGTGTTTTTTAGGGTTTTATGTTTTTTGATGTTTTATGTATTTTTTAGGTTTTTAGGGGTTTTAATGGTTTTAATGTATTTTTTGGAGTTTATAGGGTTTTTGGGATTTATAGTTTTTAATGTTTTTTTAGGTTTTTAGGGGGTTTAATTGTTTCTAGGTTTTAAGGCTTTTATAGGGTTCTTCATGGTATTTGGAGTTTTTACGCATTTAGGGTTTTTTACAATTTTTATGGTTTTAGGGTTTTTATGTTTTTTGTGGTTTTTTATGCTTTTAGGGTTCTAGCCTTATTTTGGTTTTTAGGGGTTTTATGTGACTTTTTTTTTTAAGTGTGTCAATTGGGTTTTTAGGGTTTTTAGGATTTTGTATGTTTTTAGGTATTTTTAGGGATTTTTTAAGAATTTAATTATTTTTAGGGTTTTTAGGGATTTTGAGGGTTTTATAGGTTTTTATGGTTTTTATGGTATTTTGTGTTTTTAGAGGTTTTTTGAGTTTTTTAGATTTTTATGGTTTTTTTGTGTTTTAACATTTTTAGGGTTTTAAAGGGGTGTAAGAGTTTTTAAATGTTTTAGAGGTTTTTGTGTTTTTATAGTTTGTTAGTGTTTTTAGGTGTTTTAGGGTTTTTAGGGGTTTTAGGGTTTTTAGGATTTTTAGGGTTTTTAGGGTTTTTAGGGTTTTTAGGGTTCTTAGGATTTATAAGGTCCTTTTAGTGTTTTTATAGTTTTTAGTGTTTTTCAGTTATTAGGGGTTTTAAATGATTTTATGTTTTTATTGTTTTATTAGGATTTTCTATGGCTTTAAAGGTTTTTATGTTTTTCAGTGTTTTTAAAGATTTTTTTGGAGAATTATTGATTTTTAGTGTGTTTATGGATTTGGTGGGGTTTTTTAGGGTTTTCAGAGATATTATGGGGTTTTATGGGTTTTGGGTTTTTTGATATTTTTTTGGGTTTTAAAGGTTTTTATTACTTTTATTCTTTTTATGAGTTTTGAGGGTTTTATGGTTTTTGGTGGGGTTAGGGTTTTTATGAATTTATTTGGGTTTTATGGTTTTTTTAACATTCTATTATTTTAGGGGGTTTAGCATCTTTTATGTTTTCAGGGGATTTAAGTGTTTTCTGGTTTTAAATATTTTCATAAGGGTTTTTAGGGTTTTTAGGGTGTTAATTTTGTAGGGGTTTTAGGTATTTTTTACGATTCAAATATTTTTTAGGGTTTTTGGGTTTTAGGGTGTTTATAGTTTTTAAGGTATTTTAGTTTTTAAGGGGTTTATGTGTTTTATGGTTTTAGTGATTTCTTTTGTTTCTTAGTGGTTTTTATGTCTTTCTGTGTTTTTAAGGATTTTATGGTTATTAGGGTTTTAATGATTTTGATGGTTTTAGGGGTTTTAGGGTTTTTAGGTATTTTTGTTTTTAGGGTTTTTAGTGTTTTTTTCCATTTTTAGGGGTTTAAGGTTTTTTTGAGTTTTAATTTTATCTCAGGGTCTGTATGGTATTTTAGGGGTTTTTAATTATTATAGGGGTTTTATGGGTTTTGGGTATTTTTAGTGTTTTTAGGTACTTTTAGGAATTTTTGTTTTTTAGGATTTTTAGGGGGTTTTATGTGTTTTTAGGTTTTTAATATTTTCTTATGGGTTTTTTGGGTTTTTAGGGTTTTTACCTTATTATTTATTTTTTGGTATTTTTTTATGATTTTTATGGTTTTTATGGTCTTAGTGGTTTTGAGTTTTCTTAGGGTTTTTAGAGTTTTAATGTTTTTATGTCTTTAAGAGTTTTAAGTATTTTTAGGTTTTTAAGTTTTTTCTTATGGTTTTTAGGTATTTTTACATTTTTAAGGATTTTTTGGTATTTTTATTGTTTTTTTGTTTATAATAATTTTGAGGGTTGTAGGGTTTTTTAGGATTTTTTGTGTTTTATGGTTTTTTGAGTATTTATGGGTTTTTTTTTAATTTTTTATGTTTTTATGGTTCTTTTAAGTTTTTAGTGTTTATTGTTGTTTAAAGGGATCTTATATTCTTTAGTGGTTTTATGGTTTTTATAGTTTTTAGGGGTTTTTGTTGTTTTTATAGGTTTTAGGGTTTTTTGGGTCTTTTAGGGTTTTTAGCATTTTAATATTTTTAGGGGTTTTCTCTTTTTTATGGTTTTTAGGGTTTTCTAAGGCATTTTTATGGTTTTAGGGTATTTTTCAATTTTTGGGATATTAGGTAATTGTTTTGGATTTCTATCTTTTTAGGGAGTTCGAGGGTTTTTTGGGGTTTTTTGGTTTTTAGGGAGTTTTTCAGTTATTAAAATTGTTATGGGTGTTTTAGAGTTTTTTACTTATTTAGGAGTTTAAAGGTTATTAAATTGTTTTAGTAGTTTATAGAGTGTTTATGGGGTTTTTTTTGGGTTTTTATGACTTTTAGGGGTTATATGATTTTTAAGGTGTTATGGCCCATTAGGGGTTTTAGTGTTTTTATGTATTTTATCGGTTTTCGGTGTTTTTTAGTTTTAGCTTTTTCTTCGTATTTTTCATTTTTTACGGTTTTAATTTGGTTTTAGATATTTTGATAGATTTTTAGGAGTTTAAGGTTTTTAGTCTTATTAGGGGTTTTATGTGTTTTTAGTTTTTAAGGGTTTTCTTAGGTGTTGTGAGGGTGTTTAGGGTTTTTGTAATTTTTAGGGATTTTAAAATATTTTAGGATTTTTATGGGTTTTATGGTTTTTATAAATTTTGGTTTCTTTGGATATTTTTGATTTTTATGATTTTTTGGTATTTAATGTTTTTTTGAGTTTTTAGGGGTTTAATGTTTTTTCAAATTTCTTAACGTTTTTTGGGTATAAATGGATTTTATATTTTTAGGGACGTTTTAGGGTTTTATGGTTTTTTTGGGGATTTATTGATTTTAGGGATTTTTATGGTTTTGGGGGGGTCTTTCATGGGTTTTTTTTCATTTTTTAGGTTTTTTAGTTATTTTGAATGTTATTTTATTTTTAATGTTCTCCCAGGGGTTGTTAGGTTTTTTAGTATTTTTTCCATTTTTTAATTTTTTTTTGATTTTTAGGGTTTTAAGGTTTTTTATGATTTTTAGTTTCTTTAGGGATATTAAAATTTTCCAAATTTTATGGGTTTAATGTATTTTGATGTCTTTACGTTTTTATCGTGTTTTTTAGAGTTTTATGATTGTTCTACATTTTTATGGATTTTTATGGCTTTTTTAGGATATTTATGGATTTTTTGGGATTTTGGGTCTTTTGGGGTTTTAAGGTTTTTATAGATTTTTTTGGGTGTTAGAGTTTTTTAATCTATTTTTATGTTTTTTTAAGTATTGTTTATTTATTGTTTTTAGGGGTTTAATAGTTTTTTATTATTTATTTTTTGGTTTTTTTTGTTTTTAGGGTTTTTATGGTTTTTAGTGGTTTTTGGGTTTTTATGTTCATTTAGGTGTTTTAGGGGAAATTTAGATTTTTTGTGGTTTAAAGTTTCTTTAGGTTTTCAAGGTGTTTCTAGCGTATTTTTGGTTTTATTCATCTTTTGTATTTTTAGGGCATTTAAGGATATTAATGGGTTTTAGCATTTTTAAGTAATTTGAGGTATTTAGGGTTTTTTGGGTCTTTTGGGGTTTTTAGTGTTTTTTCGGCTTTTTAGTGTTTTTTTCGGCTTTTAGGGTTAGTAAATTGTTTTTTATTTCTATTCATTCCTTACAATTTTTTAGGGTTTTTTACATTTTTAGAGACTTTTAGGGATTTGAAGGATTTTTATATTTTTTAGAATTTTGGGTATTTTGAGGGTTTCTGGTGTTTTTATTGTTTTAATTATTGGTTGGGGGTTATAGGGGGTTTTAGTTTTTATGGTTTTTTTCGTTTTTATAGATTTTTAATGTTTTATGGGTTTAAAGGGGGTTAAGAGTGTTTACTAGTGTTTAGGTTTTTATTTGGGTTTAAAGGGATTTTATGGTTAGAGGGGAGTTTATTGATATTTACTTCTATTAGGGTTTTTGGTTTTTTTTGGTTTATTAGGGGTTCTAAGTTTTTTTAGATTTTTAAGGTTTTCTTAGGTGTTTTCGGGTTCTTTTGTGTTCTTTTTTGTGATTTTTAAGGTTTTTTGGATTTTTATGGATTTTTATGGATTTTTATGATTTTTATGGATTTTGATCGATTTTGGAAAATTTAGTGGTTTTAGGTTTTTTAGGGCTATTATTATATTATTGGGTTTTTGGAGTTTTAAGTGTTTTGTGGTTTTTATTTTTTTATAAGTTTTTTATGCTTTTAGGGTTTTTATGTTTTTTTTGGGTTTTAGGGATTTTTTAACAAATTTGTGGATTTTTAAAGGATTAGTGGTTTTAGGTGTTTAATGGTTTTTTACATTTTTTAGCATTTGTGGTGGTTTAAAGGGTTTTTAGTTTTTTTAGTGGTGTTTTGGTTTTTTATGGTATTTTACTTTTTTAATGTTTTTTAGAGATTTTTGGGATTTTAAGGTTTATAATGATTTTAT
Organism: Viscum album; assembly: GCA_963277665.1. Taxonomy (NCBI): domain Eukaryota; kingdom Viridiplantae; phylum Streptophyta; class Magnoliopsida; order Santalales; family Viscaceae; genus Viscum; species Viscum album. The sequence continues at coordinate 1,962,821,137 of OY728127.1, forward strand.
GTTCCTTAGGGTATGTAGTATTTTTTATGTTTTAAGGATTTTCATCTGTTTTTAGGTCATAATTTATTCTTTGTGGTTTTCATGGTATTTATTTTTTTTTAGGATGTTTTTAGGGATTTTATTGATTTCTTTTTGGTTTTGAGGGTTTTGAGGGATTTTGAGGGGATTAGGGGTTTTTTAGTTTTTAGGGGTTTTAGGGTTTTTCTTGTTTTTTGGTTTTCCGTAATTTTATGTTTTTTTTTTCATGTCTTTATTATTTTCTTTTAGGGTTTTTAGGATTTTTACCCATTTATGGATTCAAAAGGATTTTTTTGTAATTTTACAGTTTTCAGTGTTTTAAGGGATTTTGAGGTATTATAGTGGTTTTAATGTTTCTTTTTTGGATTTTAGAGTTTTTTCAATTTTAGGTTTTTTATATTTTTTTAGAGTTTTTTAATTCTGTTGGTGTATAAATGGGTTTTAGAATTTCTCGTGGGTTTTTATGGTTTTCTAATGTGTTTATGGGTTTTAGGGTTTTTTTGGTTTTTTGGGGTTTTTAGGTTTTTTAGGGACTTCTAGGGTTTTTAGTTTGTTTTAGGTTTTTAGGTGTTTTATGTTGTTTTTGGTTTTTTAGGTTTTCTTAGGGTAGTTTAGATTTTTTAATATATTTTAAATTTTAATGAATTTTTAGTGTTTTTTGGATTTTTATGCATTTTAGGGGTTTTGTGGATTTTGAGGGTTTTATATATGTTTAGTTTTTTTGGTTTTTATTTTTTTTAGGATTTTAACATTTTTATGTTTTTGTAGAGGGTTTTATGTTTATTATGGGATTAAGGGGTTTGTGGATTTTGAGGGGTTTTATGGTTTATCGGGTTTTTAATATTTTTAGTGTTTTTACCCATTCTAGTTTTTTTGGAGGTTTTACGTTTTTTTTGTTTTTGAGGCTTTCTTCTTATTTGTAAAGGTTTTTAGGATTATTTATTTTTTATGGATATTTAGGGATTTTATGATTTCTCTAATTTTGGAAGTTTTATGTGATTTAGTAGGTTTTTAGGTTTTTTAGTTATTTTTAGATTTTGTAGGGTTTCTCTATTTTTTAGGGTTTTTATGTTTTTTTGGTTAGTATGGTTTTCTTAGGTCTTTTCAGGGTTTAGGGTTTTTTACATTTTAGATATTTTTTTTGATATTTCTATGATTTTTATGGTTATTTACGGTTACTAAAAAATTGGGGTGTTTTTAGGATTTTATGGTATTTTAGGGGGTTTTATAGTTATTTGGGTTTTAAGGTTTTTTAGTATTTTGGGGGTTTTTAGTTTTTTTTATATATGTAATGTTTTTAGGGTTTTAAAGGGGTTTTAGTGTTTTTAATGGTTTGTAGTGTTTTTATGTGTTTTTAAAGTTTTTGCGGAGTTTTTTAAGAGTTTTGTTGTTTTTAGGTTCATTTATGGTTTTTTTCTTTTTCGGTTATTTGGGGTTTAAATTATTTTTAGGTTTTTAAGTATTTCTTACGGTTTTTTGGGGTATCTATATTTTTATAAATCTTTAGGGGTTTATTAGGTATTTTATTATATTATAGTGTTTTTAGGGATTTTGAGTGTTTGTAGGGTTTTTTGATTTTTTAGGGTTTTTAGTTCTTTTTAGGATTTTATGGGTTTTAGGGTATTTAGTGATTTTTAGGGGGTTTAGGGAGTTAAGTGGTTTTATTTGTTTTGTGTGTTTTTAAGGATTTTTATGTTTTTTGGAGTTATATAACATATTCTTGGTTTTTAAATGGATTATGGAGCTTTCAGTGTGTTTATACTGTTTGTAAGAATTTTTTTGGGTTTTAATGATTTTTATGGGTTTTATGTTTTATGGTTTTTTTGGGTTTTTTTGGTCTTTTACGATTTTTAGCGGTATTTAGGGTTTTTAGGGGTTTTAAGTGTTTTTATGTTTTTATTTTCTTTTTTGTGTTTTAGGTGTTTTTTAGGGTTTTATGTTTTTTGATGTTTTATGTATTTTTTAGGTTTTTAGGGGTTTTAATGGTTTTAATGTATTTTTTCGAGTTTATAGGGTTTTTGGGATTTATAGTTTTTAATGTTTTTTAGGTTTTTAGGGGGTTTAATTGTTTCTAGGTTTTAAGGCTTTTATAGGGTTCTTCATGGTATTTGGAGTTTTTACGCATTTAGGGTTTTTTACAATTTTTATGGTTTTAGGGTTTTTATGTTTTTTGTGGTTTTTTATGCTTTTAGGGTTCTAGCCTTATTTTGGTTTTTAGGGGTTTTATTTGACTTTTTGTTTTTAAGTGTGTCAATTGGGTTTTTAGGGTTTTTAGGATTTTGTATGTTTTTAGGTATTTTTAGGGATTTTTTAAGAATTTAATTATTTTTAGGGTTTTTAGGGATTTTGAGGGTTTTATATGTTTTTATGGTTTTTATGGTATTTTGTGTTTTTAGAGGTTTTTTGAGTTTTTTAGATTTTTATGGTTTTTTAGTGTTTTAACATTTTTAGGGTTTTAAAGGGGTGTAAGAGTTTTTAAATGTTTTAGAGGTTTTTGTGTTTTTATAGTTTGTTAGTGTTTTTAGGTGTTTTAGGGTTTTTAGGGGTTTTAGGGTTTTTAGGATTTTTAAGGTTTTTAGGGTTTTTAGGGTTTTTAGGGTTCTTAGGATTTATAAGGTCTTTTTAGTGTTTTTATAGTTTTTAGTGTTTTTCAGTTATTAGGGGTTTTAAATGATTTTATGTTTTTATTGTTTTATTAGGATTTTCTATGGCTTTAAAGGTTTTTATGTTTTTCAGTGTTTTTAAAGATTTTTTTGGAGAATTATGGATTTTAGTGTGTTTATGGATTTGGTGGGGTTTTTTAGGGTTTTCAAAGATATTATGGGTTTTTATGGGTTTTGGGTTTTTTGATATTTTTTTCGGTTTTAAAGGTTTTTATTACTTTTATTCTTTTTATGAGTTTTGAGGGTTTTATGGTTTTTGGTGGGGTTAGGGTTTTTATGAATTTATTTGGGTTTTATGGTTTTTTTAACATTCTATTATTTTAGGGGGTTTAACATCTTTTATGTTTTCAGGGTATTTAAGTGTTTTCTGGTTTTAAATGTTTTCATAAGGGTTTTTAGGGTTTTTAGGGTGTTAATTTTGTAGGGGTTTTAGGTATTTTTTACGATTTAAATATTTTTTAGGGTTTTTGGGTTTTAGGGTGTTTATAGTTTTTAAGGTATTTTAGTTTTTAAGGGGTTTATGTGTTTTATGGTTTTAGTGATTTCTTTTGTTTCTTAGTGGTTTTTATGTATTTTTGTGTTTTTAAGGATTTTATGGTTATTAGGGTTTTAATGATTTTGATGGTTTTAGTGGTTTTAGGGTTTTTAGGTATTTTTGTTTTTAGGGTTTTTAGTGTTTTTTTCCATTTTTAGGGGTTTAAAGTTTTTTTGAGTTTTAATTTTATCTCAGGGTCTGTATGGTATTTTAGGGGTTTTTAATTATTATAGGGGTTTTATGGGTTTTGGGTATTTTTAGTGTTTTTAGGTACTTTTAGGAATTTTTGTTTTTTAGGATTTTTAGGGGGTTTTATGTGTTTTTAGGTTTTTAATATTTTCTTATGGGTTTTTTGGGTTTTTAGGGTTTTTACCTTATTATTTATTTTTTGGTATTTTTTATGATTTTTATGGTTTTTATGGTCTTAGTGGTTTTGAGTTTTCTTAGGGTTTTTAGAGTTTTAATGTTTTTATGTCTTTAAGAGTTTTAAGTATTTTTAGGTTTTTAAGTTTTTTCTTATGGTTTTTAGGTATTTTTACATTTTTAAGGATTTTTTGGTATTTTTATTGTTTTTTTGTTTATAATAATTTTGAGGGTTGTAGGGTTTTTTAGGATTTTTTGTGTTTTATGGTTTTTTGAGTATTTATGGTTTTTTTTAATTTTTTATGTTTTTATGGTTCTTTTAAGTTTTTAGTGTTTATTGTTGTTTAAAGGGATCTTATATTCTTTAGTGGTTTTATGGTTTTTATGGTTTTTAGGGGTTTTTGTTGTTTTTATAGGTTTTAGGGTTTTTTGGGTCTTTTAGGGTTTTTAGCATTTTAATATTTTTAGGGGTTTTCTCTTTTTTATGGTTTTTAGGGTTTTCTAAGGCATTTTTATGGTTTTAGGGTATTTTTCAATTTTTTGGATATTAGGTATTTGTTTTGGATTTCTATCTTTTTAGGGAGTTCGAGGGTTTTTTGGGGTTTTTTGGTTTTTAGGGAGTTTTTCAGTTATTAAAATTGTTATGGGTGTTTTAGAGTTTTTTACTTATTTAGGAGTTTAAAGGTTATTAAATTGTTTTAGTAGTTTATAGAGTGTTTATGGGGTTTTTTTTTGAGTTTTTATGACTTTTAGGGGTTATATGATTTTTAAGGGGTTATGGCCCATTAGGGGTTTTAGTGTTTTTATGTATTTTATCGGTTTTCGGTGTTTTTTAGTTTTAGCTTTTTCTTCGTATTTTTCATTTTTTATGGTTTTAATTTGGTTTTAGATATTTTGATAGATTTGTAGGAGTTTAAGGTTTTTAGTCTTATTAGGGGTTTTATGTGTTTTTAGTTTTTAACGGTTTTCTTAGGTGTTGTGAGGGTGTTTTGGGTTTTTGTAATTTTTAGGGATTTTAAAATATTTTAGGATTTTTATGGGTTTTATGGTTTTTATAAATTTTGGTTTCTTTGGATATTTTTGATTTTTATGATTTTTTGGTATTTAATGTTTTTTTGAGTTTTTAGGGGTTTAATGTTTTTTCAAATTTCTTAACGTTTTTTGGGTATAAATGGATTTTATATTTTTAGGGACGTTTTAGGGTTTTATGGTTTTTTTGGGGATTTATTGATTTTAGGGATTTTTATGGTTTTTGGGGGGTCTTTCATGGGTTTTTTTTTCATTTTTTAGGTTTTTTAGTTATTTTGAGTGTTATTTTATTTTTAATGTTCTCCCAGGGGTTGTTAGGTTTTTTAGTATTTTTTCCATTTTTTAATTTTTTTTTTGATTTTTAGGGTTTTAAGGTTTTTTTTGATTTTTAGTTTCTTTAGGGATATTAAAATTTTCCAAATTTTATGGGTTTAATGTATTTTGAGGTCTTTACGTTTTTATCGTGTTTTTTAGAGTTTTATGATTGTTCTACATTTTTATGGATTTTTATGGCTTTTTTAGGATATCTATGGATTTTTTGGGATTTTGGGCCATTTGGGGTTTTAAGGTTTTTATAGATTTTTTTGGGTGTTAGAGTTTTTTAATCTATTTTTATGTTTTTTCAGTATTGTTTATTTATTGTTTTTAGGGGTTTAATAGTTTTTTATTAATTTTTTTTTTGATTTTTTTTTTAGGGTTTTTATGGTTTTTAGTGGTTTTTGGGTTTTTATGTTCATTTAGGTGTTTTAGGGGAAATTTAGATTTTTTGTGGTTTAAAGTGTTTTTAGGTTTTCAAGGTGTTTCTAGCGTATTTTTGGTTTTATTCATTTTTTGTATTTTTAGGGCATTTAAGGATATTAATGGGTTTTAGCATTTTTAAGTAATTTGAGGTATTTAGGGTTTTTTGGGTCTTTTGGGGTTTTTAGTGTTTTTTCGGCTTTTTAGTGTATTTTTCGGCTTTTAGGGTTAGTAAATTGTTTTATATTTCTATTCATTCCTTACAATTTTTTAGGGTTTTTTACATTTTTAGGGACTTTTAGGGATTTGAAGGATTTTTATATTTTTTAGAATTTTGGGTATTTTGAGGGTTTCTTGTGTTTTTATTGTTTTAATTATTGGTTGGGGGTTATAGGGGGTTTTAGTTTTTATGGTTTTTTTTTGTTTTTATAGATTTTTAATGTTTTATGGGTTTAAAGGGTTTTAAGAGTGTTTACTAGTGTTTAGGTTTTTATTTGGGTTTAAAGGGATTTTATGGTTAGAGGGGAGTTTATTGATATTTACTTCTATTAGGGTTTTTGGTTTTTTTGGTTTATTAGGGGTTCTAAGTTTTTTTAGATTTTTAAGGTTTGCTTAGGGGTTTTCGGGTTCTTTTGTGTTCTTTTTTGTGATTTTTAAGGTTTTTTGGATTTTTATGGATTTTTATGATTTTTATGGATTTTGATCGATTTTGGAAAATTTAGTGGTTTTAGGTTTTTAGGGCTATTATTATATTATTGGGTTTTTGGAGTTTTAAGTGTTTTGTGGTTTTTATTTTTTTATAAGTTTTTTATGCTTTTAGGGTTTTTATGTTTTTTTTGGGTTTTAGGGATTTTTTAACAAATTTGTGGATTTTTAAAGGTTTAGTGGTTTTAGGTGTTTAATGGTTTTTTACATTTTTTAGCATTTGTTGTGGTTTAAAGGGTTTTTAGTTTTTTTAGTGGTGTTTTGTATTTTTATGGTATTTTACTTTTTTAATGTTTTTTAGAGATTTTTGGGATTTTAAGGTTTATAATGGTTTTATGTTCCTTAGGGTATGTAGTATTTTTTATGTTTTTAAGGATTTTCATCTGTTTTTAGGTCATTAATTTATTCTTTGTGGTTTTCATGGTATTTAGTTTTTTTTAGGATGTTTTTAGGGATTTTTATTGATTTCTTTTTGGTTTTGAGGGTTTTGAGGGATTTTGAGGGGATTAGGGGTTTTTTTAGTTTTTAGGGGTTTTAGGGTTTTTCGTGTTTTTTGGTTTTCCGTAATTTTATGTTTTTTTGTTTTCATGTCTTTATTATTTTCTTTTAGGGTTTTTAGGATTTTTACCCTTTTATGGATTCAAAAGGATTTTTTTGTAATTTTACAGTTTTCAGTGTTTTAAGGGATTTTGAGGTATTATAGTGGTTTTAATGTTTCTTTTTTGGATTTTAGAGTTTTTTCAATTTTAGGTTTTTTATATTTTTGTAGAGTTTTTTAATTCTGTAGGTGTATAAATTGGTTTTAGAATTTCTCGTGGGTTTTTATGGTTTTCTAATGTGTTTATGGGTTTTAGGGTTTTTTTGGTTTTTTGGGGTTTTTAGGTTTTTTAGGGACTTCTAGGGTTTTCAGTTTGTTTTAGGTTTTTAGGTGTTTTATGTTGTTTTTGGTTTTTTAGGTTTTCTTAGGGTAGATTAGATTTTTTAATATATTTTAAATTTTAATGAATTTTTAGTGTTTTTTGGATTTTTATGCATTTTAGGGGTTTTGTGGATTTTGAGGGTTTTATATATGTTTAGTTTTTTTGGTTTTTATTTTTTTTAGGATTTTAACATTTTTATGTTTTTGTAGAGGGTTTTATGTTTATTATGGGTTTAAGGGGTTTGTGGATTTTGAGGGGTTTTATGGTTTATCGGGTTTTTAATATTTTTAGTGTTTTTACCCATTCTAGTTTTTTTGGAGGTTTTACGTTTTTTTTTTGAGGCTTTCTTCTTATTTGTAAAGGTTTTTAGGATTATTTATTTTTTTATGGATATTTAGGGATTTTATGATTTCTCTAATTTTGGATGTTTTATGTGATTTAGTAGGTTTTTAGGTTTTTTAGAGATTTTTAGATTTTGTAGGGTTTCTCTATTTTTTAGGGTTTTTATGTTTTTTTGGTTAGTATGGTTTTCTTAGGTCTTTTCAGGGTTTAGGGTTTTTTACATTTTAGATATTTTTTTTGATATTTCTATGATTTTTATGGTTATTTACGGTTACTAAAAAATTGGGGTGTTTTTAGGATTTTATGGTATTTTAGGGGGTTTTATAGTTATTTGGGTTTTAAGGTTTTTTAGTATTTTGGTGGTTTTTAGTTTTTTTTATATATGTAATGTTTTTAGGGTTTTAAAGTGGTTTTAGTGTTTTTAATGGTTTGTAGTGTTTTTATGTGTTTTTAAAGTTTTTGCGGAGTTTTTTAAGAGTTTTGTTGTTTTTAGGTTCATTTATGGTTTTTTTCTTTTTCGGTTATTTGGGGTTTAAATTATTTTTAGGTTTTTAAGTATTTCTTACGGTTTTTTGGGGTATCTATATTTTTATAAATCTTTAGGGGTTTATTAGGTTTTTTATTATATTATAGTGTTTTTAGGGATTTTGAGTGTTTGTAGGGTTTTTTGATTTTTTAGGGTTTTTAGTTCTTTTTAGGTTTTTATGGGTTATAAGTGTTTTTAGATTTTATAAGTTTTATTAGGGGTTTTAGGTTTTTTTGGGGGTTTTATTATTTTTCTTATTTTTAAGTATTTTTTAGGATTTGTATGGTTTTTAGGGGTTTTCAGTATTTTGAGGTTTTAAGATTTTTTAAGGGTTTCAGGTTTTATTGGGGCTTTAGGGTTTCTTTTTAAGTGTTGGTTTTTATGTTTTTTTTAATAGGGGTTTATAGGGTTTTATATTTTCTAGTGGTTTTAGGGGTTTTATAGTGTCTGGGGTTTTAAATATTTTAAGGGGGTTTTTGGTTTTTAGGATTTTTAGGATTTTAGGGCCTTTAGAAATATTAACATATTTATGGTTTTTTGAATTTTTAGAGTTTTAAGGGTTTTAAGTGTTTTTCGGTTTTAACCTTTTTTTAGATTTTTACGTTTTTTTTGTTTTAATGGATTTTTATGTATTTTTATGGTTTTTATGTATTTTCAGGGGTTTATGGGTTTTTAGGGATTTTTAGGATTTTTAGGTTTTTTAATGTTTTTAGTGGTTTTAAGTGTTTTTGTAATTTTATGATTTTATTATAATTTGTAAATGTTTTAGAAGATATTAAATTTTTAGGGATATTGAAGGATGTTGGTACTTTTAGGGAATTTTTTTGTTTTTTTTTTGGTTTTTAGTGTTTTTTTAGTTTTTTAGGTGTTTTAAGGTTTTCAGTTATTTTACATAATTAGTCAGTTAAAGTGGTTTTATAGTTTTTAGTTGTTGTTAGGGTTTTATTGGTTTTTTAATTTTTAAAAGGATTTTTTTTAGTTTTAGGGTTTTTGGGGGTTTTTGGGGTGTTTTTATGCTTTTAGAGATTTAATGAATTTTTTATGGGTTATATGTTGTTAGGGTTTTTGAGTGTTTTTTTGGTTTTTAGAGTTTTTATGGTTTCTTAAAAATTTTATTTTTCAAGTTTTTAGGGGTTTTCGGTGTTTTTAGTTTTTTATGGTTTTCCTAGGGTTTTTAGGGTTTTTAAGGTTTTTACATTTTTACGTATTTTTAGGCATCTCTTAGTTTTTTATACTCTTTTATTTTTTTATAGATTTTGAGTTTTTAATGGGTGTTTTGGTTTTTTGTTCAGTTTTTTATGTGTATATAGGTTGTTTTTGATTTTTTATGGTGTAATGGTATTTTAGTGGTTTTTATCATTTTAAGGGTTTAAACAGGTTTTATAGATTTAGTGGGTTTTTATGGATATATGTGTTTTAGTGTATTTTAAGGTTTTAGGTCTTTTATATAGTTTTTAGCATTTTAATAATTTTTTGGGTTTTGAGCATTTTTTAGGTTTCTTTGTGTTTTAGTATTTTAGGTTTTTATGTTTTTCTTAGGGTTTTTAGGGATATTATGGTTTTTTTACATTTTTAGAGACATTTAGGTTTTTATTGATTTTTATGTTTTTATGAATTATAGGGATATTTATGGTCCTATGGTTTTATGTTTTAAGGTATTTTTATTGTTTTTGGGGTTTTTAGATTTTTTAGTTAATTTTTGGGGTTTGAGGTATTGTTGAGTATTTAAATGTTCTTATCGGTTTTAAGGGTATTATAGTTTTAGTGGTTTTAGGGTTTTTATAAGTTTTTAATGTTTTTAATGATTTAGTGGTTTTTTGGTTTTTTGGTTTTAATGGATTTTTGGGTTTTTTATTTTTAGCGGTTTAAGGTATTTTTTTATTAGTTTCATGTTTTTCTCTTGGTTTATGATGATTTTTATGGGTTTTTAACATTTTAGAAATTTTATGGGTTTTTATGATTTTTATGATTTTTAGGGATTTTAGGGATGTTGATTTTTTATGATTTTTATAGTTTTTATGGTTTTTGGTGTTTTTTGGTGTTCTGGGGTTTTTAGTTTTTTTATTTTTTATGATTTTCTTATTCTTTTTAGTGTTATTAGGGAATTATATGTTTTTACGAATTTTTATGGATTGTTTATCATTTTTATGGGTTTTAGTTTTTTAGAGATTTTGAGGTTTTATTTGGTTTTTTTTGTTTTTATTGTTTTTATTTGGTTTTTTAGGTGTTATTTTGATTTTTTTAGGAATTTTTAGGTTTTTAATTTTTTTTAGCATTTTTAGGGATTTAAAGTGTTTTAGATTTTTTGGGGGTTTTTTATAGTTTTTTTGAAATTTTAGGATTTTTATGGTTTTGGGGTGTTTTACGGTTTTAGCGGGTTTTAGGGGATTTAAGGGTTTTTTATCATTTTTAAGGGTTTTAGGGGATTAAACTGTTTTTAGGTATTCGTGGTCTTTTACAGGTTATTTAGGGTTTTATTTGTTTTTTCATTTTTGGGATTGTTAGGTATTTTAATGGATTTTTATGGGTTTCTAAGTTTGTTTAGGATTTTGAGGGGTTTTAGGGTTTTTATGGTTTATTGGTTTGTTAGGGGTTTTTTTGAGTTTTTAATGTTTTTATGTTTTATTATTGTTTTTGACATTTTATTATATTAAATGGATTTTAGAGTTTCTAGTGGGTTTTGGGTTTTCTATGAGTTTTTAATGGTTTAAAAGGGATTTAGTGGTTTTATGTATCTAGGGTATTAGGGTATTTTAGGTTATTTAGTGTTTTTAGGTCTTTAGTGGTTTTAACTGTTTTTTGGTTCTTATAGTTTTCATAGGGTTTTTAGTGTTTCTTGGAATTTTTTTAGTAATTTTTATAGTTTTTTTTTGGTTTTTTATGGGTTTTAGGGGTTTTGAGGATTTGGAGTGTTTCTAGATATTTTTAGGGTTTTTATGGTTTTATAGGGTTTTAACATTTTTAGTTTTTTTGGATTTTAATTTTTTTTATGTTTTTATGTTTTTCTTATTTGTTTTCAAGGATTTTAGTGTTTTTTATGTTTTTAGGATGTTTTAGGATGTTTTTGTATTTTTATAGTATTTTTGGTTTTTAGAGATTTTGAGGGGTTTTTACTGTTTGTAGGGGATTCAAATAGTGTTTAGACTTTTTGTGGCGTTTAGGGTTTTTATGGTTTTAAATTATTTTTAATGTTTTTAGGATTTTTATATATTTTTGGGGGGTATAGTGGTTTTACCATTTTTTAGGTTTTTAGGGGTCTTATGGTTTTTATGGTTTTTAGGTTCTATTAGGGGGTTTCATGGTTTTTAGGGATTTTAAGTATTTATTATGATGTTATGGTTTTTAGTGTTTTTAGTCATTTTGAGGGTTTTCCCATGTTTTATGGTATTTATTGTTTTTTCAAGTTTTTAATATATTTTTATGTTTTTATGGGTTTTAAGGTTTCAACAGATTTTATCATTTTTCGTGGGTTTTTAGGGTTTTTCTGGGTTTTTATTATTTTAGGGTTTTTAGAGACCTTTAGGATTTTAAGCTTTTTTTAAGTTATTAGGGTTTTTAATTTTTTTTGTTCGATTTTAATGGTATTTAGTGTTTTCAATGATTTTTGGGTTTATTTCATTTTTAAAGATTTGCAGTTATTTTTATTATTTTTATTGGTTTTTATGGTTGTTAGAGATTTTATGGGATTTAAGGGGTTTTTTAAGGATTTTAGGATTTTTAATATTTTTAACGTTTTTTGGGTTTTGGTGTTTTATGTGTTTTTATATTTTTATGGTTTCATAAGGTTTTTTCATAGTTTTTTGGTCTTTTAATGTTTTTTTATGATTTTTAGTACTTTTTAGTTTTTTTTTTGCGTTTTCATGTTTTTAGGGATTTTTAGGGTTTTAGGGTTTTTAGGGTTTTCATGGTTTTTTGGGTTTTTAGGTTTTTTTCTTTTTAGGTTTTAAAGGGTTTTTATAGTTTTGTAAAAAATTTATAGGTTTATAGGTTTTTCCAAAAAATAGTGGTTTGGGGGTTTTAATTGTTTTTTGAAGCTTTTATGGTTTTTAGGTGGTTTCTGGGTTTTAGGAGGCTTTATGGATTTAGGTACTCTTTGAATACATTTGGGTATTTATCATTTTCTTGTTTTTTAAGGGGTTTTAAATATTTTTAGGTTTTTCAGGTTTTCATAGATTTTTTAGGGTTTTTAAGTTTTTTTATCTTTTTAGTTATTTAGGGATTTTAAAGATTGTTTAGTGCTTTTTATGGTTTTTATAGATTTAATGGGTTTTAGGGTTTTTTTGGGTTTTTTGGTTTTTTGGGGTTTTTATGTTTTTTTATGTTTTTAGGGGTTTGAATGTTTTTTTTGAATTTTTTATAATTTTTGGGGATGTAAGAGTTTTTATAGTTTTTTGTGTTTTTTATGGTGTTTAGGGATTATTTGGGTTTTAAGGTATTTATTGTTTTTAGGGTTTTTTGGGTTCCTATTTTCCTTTTATGGGTTTTAGGGATTTTACATATTTTTAGGTTTTTAGGGGTTTTAAGTGATTATATGATTTTATGGTTCTCTTAGAGTTTTTAGGGTTTTGGAATTTTATTTTTTTAGAGATTTTTTGGAATATTTTGATATTTTTATGCTTATTATCATTTTAGGGATTTTTGGAGTTTTTAGGGTTCTTTTGGGTTTTTAGAGATTTTAGGTTTCTATGGGTTTTAAGTGTTTTTATGTTTGTAAGGTTTTATTAGTGTTTTTAAAGGTTTTTAGGTTTTCTTACATTTTTATGTATCTTGAGGTATTTTTTAGGATTTTTATGTGTTTTGGGGTTTTAGGGATTTAGAGTGTTTTTTTGGGGGGGGGGGTTTAGGGTTCTTAGCATTTTTTAGGTTTTTTAGGTTTCTAGGTGTTTTTTAGTCTTTTTGGGTTTCCTTATGTTTTTTCAGGGTTTTATTGTTTATTATTTTTTTAAGGATTTCTAGGGATTTTTAGGATTTCTATATTTTGTTATTTTTTATGGATTTTGAGGGGTGTTTTTGTTTGTGTGCTTTTAATATTTTTATGGTTTATTTTTGTTTTTCGGGTATTATATTTTTTAGAGATTTTAATATTTTTAGTATTTTAAAGTGTTTTTAGATTTTTATTGGTTTTTATGGTTTTTATAGGATTTTATTTATTTTTATGGTTTTAAGGGTTTTTATGGATTTTATTAATTTTTGGGGTTTAGGGTATTTGTAGGGTTTTTTTAATCTCTTAGTTTTTTTATGTTTTTTATGGGTTTTATGATTATTTAGGTTTTTAGGGTTTTCTAACTGGTCTTCATTATTTTAGGGTTTTTTATGTTTTTAGGGATTTTTTGTGATTTATTAGGATTTTTATGGGGTTTTAGGTTTTAAAGCGGATTTTTATTTTTTTATCTATTTTTGGGTATTATAGTTTTTTGGGTTTGTATCATTTTTTTTTGGTTTTTTAGTTTTTAATAGTTTTAAGGGGTTAATGGTTTTGTTAATATTTTTCTTTGTTGTGATGTTTTTTACATTTTTAGTCATGTTTATGATTTTTTTACTATTTCATGGTTTTTAGGGTGTTTTGGGATTTTTGAGGTTTTTAAGGTGTTTTCATGTTTTAGTGGGTTTATTTTTTTTTTGTTTTATTGGTATTTTTAGTTTTAGGGGTTTTATGATTTTTAGAGTTTTTAACATTTTTTTGGGGTTTAAAGAGTTTTTAGAGTTTTTAGTAGATTTTTTATGGTTTTTATGTGGTTTAGGGTTTTTATGTTTTTGGGGGATTAATAGTGTTTCAGGGTTTTTAGGTTGTTCAAGTTCTTTTAGGGTTTTCATGATTTTTCCAATTTTTTAGGTTTTTAGGGGCCTTAATTATTTTTAGGTTTTTAAGTTCTTCTTAAGGGATTTCTAGGTTTTTATGGTTTTTTACTTCTTTTGTCATTTTTATGGATTTTTATAGTTTTTTAGGTTTTTTAGAGATTTTAACGATTTTTTAGGATTTTTAATGTTCTTTACAGTTTTTAGCATTTTTAGGATTTTTAGGGTTTTAAGATTTGGAGTTTTGTAAGATTTTCCTAAGATCATTCAAGGTTTTTAGGGGATTTCCCATTTTTATGGATTTTTATGTGATTTTTAGGATTTAAATGTTTTTCAGGGTTTTTAGTGATTTTGATGGTTTAAATGGATTTTTAGGGTTTTATGGTATTTTTGGAATTTTTTGAGTTTTTAGGTTTTTCATGTTAATTTATTTTTTAAGTTTTATTGATTTTATAATGTTTTATTGGATTATATGGTTTTTAGAGTTTTTGATGGTAATTTGGTTTATATGGGGTTTATGGGGTTTTGAGACTGACTGAAAATTATATATTTTATTTCCAAACACTATTAAGGAAAAGTGAGAAACCACATAGTTTCATCCCGGAGGGTATCCCTCAAAAGTTTTCATAATATTATGGAAAAAAACATAATCTTATTATATGTTTTCTACCTAAATAGCTTCCAGGAGATAGAGTGAACATGTGAACCTTGTCGTCAAGGATGAAGTCTTCAAAGCCGTCTGCCAACTTGTCACAAAGATAAGAGTACTCTTCCATACTTTTCTTCCCTTCATTAAAACCCTTAATTAGAATAACATCATGCTTCTTGATACATGATGCTTTCCCACTATTAACATCCACACGGAGCGGTCTTCCCATCATCTTGTCTACATATTCTTGTGAATCATTGATATAAAGGAACACCTACAACATTAATACTTCCAAGTAGACAAGCAATTACAGTGATTCCTAGTTAACAACTTCCTCCACAACAAGATTACCTGCACCCGCTTCATCAGCGTCATCCATCATTTTTTAGGATTCCCCATAAATTTAACACTATTTATAGTCATGCAATCTGTCTTCTTAGTCTTCATATTTTTTACTTGACATGGTCTCCATTGGTTTTGGGAGATATAAGTAGTCCTAGCCCCGTTGCTTCATTCCTTGTTGACAAGGCTACAGTTTTTGTCCCACCAAATATTTCAGCTTCAGTTTCCTTCACTTGATCTTGAGGAAACCCCTCCAGACAAGAAAAGCTGTTACTGATATGGATGTTCTCTTGGTTGTAACTATGACTTGTGGCCCAGTTATCCATTATCCCCTATGCTGGACCGCTATGAACAGTCCAACTTCCTCCCTCGTTATTTCTTTCACAATCCTACCCACTAAAACCTTGGGTACCCTTAAGGGGAGGGTCTGAGACACTTGTATAGATATCCACTTCCAAGCTCAGTTTAACCTGTGGATGTTCCATAGCAAGATTAAGGCCACCCAAAGCCTTTATAACTTGGCTTCTGTTGGAGTCCTTTTTCAAACCCCTGACACTATTACCAGACCCCCAGTCACTAGAGGATTCACATCCCTTAGTCTATACTCTATACCAATAGTCGTCAGTTCTATCAATACTTCCTTACCATAAACCTCTGTCTCCTTACCACCTCCCTTTTCTATCAACCTTATATACTGAGACCGCCATCAAAAGTTATCCATAGAGTGTCCCAAGTGATTATAGACCGAACAGAAGTTTTTCCAAGATTCATACACCACATGCTGTTTGCACCTGTACTCTTCTCCAACTGTAATCAAAACGAAATCAAACAGAACTATAGAAACATCCATTTACACACACACACACACAGGGGTTCATAGGATAATAGACTAACTCGGTGCACCTATCTGTGTACAAATACCTACCAACAGGATTACCCAGCATTCTAATAACCAAATTTTTTTGAAAAGGTAAAGGAATATTGGGGAAACTCACCCAAACCACAATTTTTGGACACTCTCATTTCATATGGAAGTCAACGGATCATCTAACTAGGTAGACCCGATATCTTCCATAACTATAGGTTGTGATTTACCAAACTCTTGTTAGATCCTCCTCTGAATCAAAGCGAACCAAAATATGATGGCTGCCAAGCAGTTCCACTATCGCCATCTCTTGAAAACTTCAAGATCTGAAGAAGTGCCTATCAGATGCATGAACTGAATGGCATCACTTCTTGAACAAACCAATAAATGTGAGCATCAGGAGTACTAAGGTTTCAGAATACTGAACTATCAAAAATTGTAGGTTAGGGAATCTATTGATCAAATCTAGTAAATTAGGTCACAAAAATGATTGTAGAAAAGGATGAAGAATGTCAGGGTTTGAAAATGGAAGAAAGGAAGGGCTCTCTCTCTTGTTAGTATTTTTATGGATTTTTAGGAATTTAGGTATTTTGATTATTTATAGGGTTTTTAGGGTTTTTAGGGGTTTTAGGGATTTTTAGGGGTTTTAATTGTTTTTGTTTTTTGGTTTTCTTACTATTTTTTAGGGTTTTATGGTTTTTAAATGTATTTAGGGTGTTTTACATTTTTAGGGAATTTTTACAATTTTTATTGTCTTTTCTTTTTTGGATTTTAGGGATTTTGTGGGGTTTTTTGTTCTTTTAGGGTTTTTATGTTTTTTTAATTTTTAGGGGTTTTGGGAGTTAATAAGGGTCTTATGGGTTTTAGATTTTTTTAAAAAAAATTGGGGGTTTAAAGGGTTCTTAGTTTTTTTACTGTTTTTTAAGGATTTTATGGATTTTTAGGGTTTTGTAGGGTGTTGATTAGGTTTTTATGATTTTTATAATTATTTATGATTTTAAGGAATTTAATTGATTTTAGTTCATTAATGATTTCTTACGGTATTTTAGGGTATGTTTTGGGATTTTTTTCCATTTAGTGTTTTTATGGGTTTTTTGGTATTTTTGTGGGTTTTTAGGGTTTTTTACGTTTTTATGGGATTTAAGTGTGTTTTTGGTTTTTAAGGATTTATTTGGGTTTTTCGTGGTTTTTATTGTTTTTTTACTTTTTTAGATATTTTTAGGGATTTTATGTTTTTTATGGTTTTGCGGTTTTTCTAGGATTTTGAGTGGAGTTAGAGTTGTTTAGTGTTTTTTTAGGTTTTTATAGTTTTTTCAGGTTTTTATGATTTTTTTAGTTTATTGGGATTTAAGGTTTTTTAGAGTTTTTAACATTTTGTAGGGTTTTATATGGTTTTTAGAGTTTTTTGTGGTTGTTAGGGTTTTTTTTTATATTTTAGGGTTTTATAATGTTTTTGGGGTTTTATGGTTGTATGAGTTTTTAGGGTTACTTTTGGGGTTTTAGCATTTTTTGGGGTTTTAGGGGTTTTACGAGTAATTAATGTTTTAATGTATTCTTAAGGGTTTTTAGGGTTTTTAGGGTTTTTTATGATTTTAGGGATTTTATGATTTTTTATTATTATGGTTTTTAAGGATATTATGTATTTTTATGGATTTTTAGTGGTTTTAAGGTTTTTTGCATTTTTTTAGATTTTAAGATGTTTTATGTTCTTTATGGTTATTTGGGATTTCGTAGGGGCAAGGAAGATGCCAGGGTCAGGCTATTACCGACCCCCCCCCCCCCCCCGCCCAAATTTATTAGAGAAAAAAGACGCAGTAGATAAAGGAGGGGAGGGGTCAAATGACCCGCTCCCAAAAACCCTTTACAACCCCAAACACAAAGACCCCAGAAAAAGAAAAACCCAAAAAACACACAAAACCAAAGCAAAAAAATGACCCCAATATCACCTCCCAACCAATCAGCACCGAGCATCCAATAGCATCAAAACCATCAGTATAAAAATCAACCACCTAGCTTTATCTCCCAGCTAAGCAGCAACCTACATCCAACAACACAATTCCAGCATCAATTGACTTCAGCATTAGCATCTCCTTCAACACTTTTCAGGGCCTTGGTTTTCCTCCCAGCCAAGCAGCAAATAACATCCAATAGCTCAAATTCCCATCCATAACCACCTAGATAGACACCCCCTTGTATACCAATTCTCATTTTCTAGAAACAATCATAACCATCATGACTTAACCAAGCATCTAGAGCCTCCTGACCAAACATCTCGTGTAGAGCAGTCACAACCAATAACTAGTACCACCACCAATCCACAACCGATTCATCCACACACCCCAACTAGCACTTGGAACATGTAGTGAAATCACGAATTACACCACCTCTATAAGAATAAAACTACAAATAGAAGCCCAATAACTAGAAATCGTCCCTTTCAAACCAATCAAGATCCAACAACTAGCAATTTTCATCCAACATTTCACATCTAGCTGCACTACTGGAATTACAGGACCAGTAGCCCTCTCGCCAAGGACCAATCCATAGCACCCACAATTCCTTGGGAGGACCCATAACTAATCTACTCCTCCATCCACCCAAATATTGCATGCCAAGAACATAAAACATCTAGCACCATGCGCCATAACCATCAACCAGCACCAGACTAATCCCACAACACTCCATGGACCGGCCACCACAACCTGACAATGATAAAAAAACACAACTCTGATCCAGACCAATATCAACATAAAGAAACAAAAAATAGTCCTACAAACGAACCTGCGTCTACTCTAAAGTCCACAAATCAGCCCCAACACATGATAACCAGAGTAGAACCAGGTCAATGGCTCCCCACGCAGATTCCAGAAACACCAATGTTGAGACATCCCACCATGGACTAAGCATCACGGAAAGGACCTTTGATCTGAAGAACATCGCCAGCACCCATCACATAGCTTTCAGAAACACTGAGGCCAATCCTTTCCACACCGCTGCCCGGAGAAGGAAAACTGCCATAAAATATGGAAGTCACAAACCACTAGGACAACAGAGGTTTCCGCCAAGGTCCATCAAATCCAAAGTGATAGAGATCTGCAACACAGCAACCCAAACCACCCAGATCTGACTCGCACCTTCATAGACCACCTCCAGAAGAAAAAACCAGATCTGAATAGTTCCACAATATAAATGTAGATCCGTGCGAGGGAAAGACCAGATTGGGTTCACTCCTCCATGAACCTGAAGCATCACACGCCGGGGAGACCAGATCTGACCCGATCGACAAAAGTTGTTGCCATCAACCGAAGCCGACACCCGAGAAATCCATATTTCAAGTGCGTTGTAGATCTCGAAGAGCCACACCGCCATGGGAAGCAGCATCACTGTGAGAGCCAATGCCATATATCCCAAAGCTGTCGAGAAGGAAACTCCATGCCGGAGGAAGCACCCCACAAAGGGAACCGCAGGGAAGCCCGAGTGAGAGAGAAGCTGGGAGAGAAAAACGCCATCCCTTGATGGTTGAGGGTTCTATATATCAGGATTTCAAAGGGGTTTTCCTGGTTTGTACAATTTTTACATTTTTATGTAATTTTAGGTTTTTCTAGGATTGGATTTTTAGGGTTTTTAGTTTTTAGGGGTTTTTTTTGGATTTTAATGTTTTATGGGGTTTTTTGGTTTTTGGGATTTTTTTGAGTTTTTTCCTCCTAATTTTTTTAGATATTTTTTTAATGTTTGATGGGGTTAAAGTGTTTTTACAGTTTTATTCGTTTATACAAGTTTAAAGGGTTCTGGGGGTTTTCAGGGTTTTATGCTATTTTTAGGGGGTTTTCGTGTTTTTATCATTTTTTAGTTTTTAATGGATTTTTTGGTTTTTTTCTTCACATTTTTCTATATTTTTAATACTTTTTTATTTTTAGGGATTTTTTGGGCATTTTTAGTTTTTTGATTTTTTTAGGGTTTTAAGGATTTTGAGGTGTTTTATGTTTTTTATTTTTTTCAGGTGTTTTTTGGTTTTTGGGGTTTTCTAGGTGTTTTATAGATTTTTTTGGGGATTTAATTTTTTTATTGTTTTTTAGGGTTTTTTTGCTCTCTTTTTTTACAGTTTTTAGAGGTTTTTATGGGTTTTAGGGTCTTTATGGGGTTTTGTAATCTAGTGGTCTTTTTTTAGTTTTTATGGTTTTTAGAGTTTTGTTAATGTTTTTAGGGGATTAATGGGTTATTTTTGTTTTTTGGGTTTTTTTAAGACTTTTAGGTTTCTTAACATTTTTAGTGTTTTTATGGGTTTTATGGGTTTTTGGGGTTTTTAGGTTGTTTTGGGATTTTTTGTTTTTTTTTCATTTTTTAGGTTTTCAAGGGATTCTAAGTGTTTTTTGGGTTTTAAGATTTTCATAGTGGATTTCAAGGGTCTTAGGGTTTTTTACATTTTTTATAATTTTTTTTGGATTTTTTTGGATTTTTAAGGTTTTTAAGGTTTTCATGGTTTATGGGTTTTAAAGTTTTTTTAACATTTTGATGGTTTTTTTGAATTTTCAAAAATTTTAAGGGGTTTTTTAGGGTTATAAATGGTGGGGGGGGGGGGTTAAAGGTTTTGTAGAGTTTTATGTTTTTTTGGGTTTTAGGGTTTTTATGGTACATTAGGGTTTCTTAAGGGTTTAATGTCTTTTTATATAGTTTTAGGGGTTTTATGGTGTTAGGGTTTTATAGGGTTTCTTGTGTTTTTTTTATGGATTTTAGTAGTTTTGTTTGTTTTTAGGTTTTGAATGTTCTCTTAGGGATTTTAAGTTTCTTTTTTGTTTTTTATATTTTTATGGATTTTAGGGCATTTTTAAGATTTTTGTATATTTTTATAGTTTTTAGGGATTTTGATGGATTTAGGATTTTTGATATTTTTAGTATTTTTTTCATTTTATTAAATTTTTAGGGGTTATAGGTATTTAGTTTTTTTAGTGATTTTTTAGGATTCTTATGGTTTTTATGGGTTTATTGATTTAGAAGGGTTTATGGTTTATTATGGTTTCTATAAGTTTTGTCGTTTTTGGGGGCTTTTTTGCATTATTTGTGTTGATAATGTTTTTCAATTTGTTTTAACATTTTTGTTGGTTTAAATGTATTTTAGAGTTTTTAATGGTTGTTTTTGTTTTTAGGGTTTTATGTTTGTAGGGTTTTTATCATTAATTAGTTTTTTTAGAGGTTCTAGGTATTTTTTTGTATTTAAGGGTTTATTTGGGATTTTTAGGGGTTTTAGGTTTTTTTATGTTTTTTAGGAATTCTTGGGATTTTTTGGATTTTTTTTTGGATTTTTAAGGGTTTTTGGGAATTTTTGGGTTTTTTGGATTTTTTTTCAATTTTTAGGGTTTTTAGGGTTTTAGTGGTTCAAGGATTTTAGGGGTTTTATGTGTTCTTAGCTTTTCAATTTTTTCATTAGTATTTTTATGTGTCTTAGGTTTTCTTATGTTTTTAGGGATTTTGTGGATTTTAAATAGTTTTTAGGGATTTTAGGGATCTTGAGGGTTTTTTTGGTTTCATGGTTTTTTTTATGTTTTTTGGTTATTTTTAAAATTTTTATGGTTTTAAGGGTTTTGTATATTTTTTAAATTTTTAGGGTTTGAAATGGTTTTTAGTTTTCTTTGGGAATTTTTAGGGTTTTTTGTGTTTTAGGGACTTATTTTTCGGGATTTCTATGGTTTTTTCGAGGTTTTTGGGTTTTAACGGTCCTTTATGATTTTTAGGGTTTTCTAGAATTTTTAGAGTTTATTTTTTTAGTTATTTTAATTGATTTTAGGTTTTTTGGGTTTTCTTAGTGGTTTTCATGGTTTTTAGAAATTTTACATTTTTATGGATTTTTTTGTCTTTTTTAGGGTTTTTGGGTTTTTGGGTTTTTAGGGATTTTTAGTGTTGTTAGGCTTCTTGGGTTTTAGTTTTTCTATGGTTCATAAAATTTTTCAGGTTTTTTTGGTTTTTATGGTTTTCTTAAGGGTTTTTAGGTTTTTTAGGGTATCTACATTTTATGGGAGGTTAAGGGATTTTTAACGTTTTTTATGTTTTTTAGATGTGTTTTGGGGTTTTCATGGTTTTTAGGGTGTTTAGGGTTTTTATGTGTTTTGGGATTTTAGGTAGGGTGGTTAATTTTTAGTTTATTAGAGTTTGTCAACGTTTTAAGCAGTTTAATGTGTTTTTAGAGTTTTTAGTAGCTTTCTAGGTGTTATATGGGTTTTTAGTGTTTTTATGGGTCTTAGGATTTTTATTGGTTTTTTGGTTTTTTATAGTGTTTAGGGTCTTTAGAGTTTTTATGGATTTTTTATTTTTAAGTGTTTTAAGTAATTTTGGTTTTTATGGTTTTTAGAGGTTTTTTGGGTTTTTAGGTATTTTTACATTTTAATTTTATTTTAAGTTTTTTTAGTATTTTTATAGTTTTTAAGGATGTTTAGGAATTTTATGGTTTTATGGTTTTTTAGTGTTTTTTGGGTTTTTAGTTTTTTTTTTCATTTTTTAGGTTTTTTATGAGTTTAAATTGTTCTTAGGTTTTAATGTTTTCTTAGTTTTTCTCATGATTTTTAGTTTTTTTATGTTTAAGTGAAATTTAGGTATTTTTAGGATTTTTATGTGTTGTTAGGTTTGTAGGGTTTTAGGGGATTTATATTTTTTTAGCATTTTTTTAGCTTTTTTTGGGGTTTTATGTGATTTTATTTTTTAATATTTCCATTGGGTTTTTGGGTTTTTTGTTTTAATATATTTTTAGGGATTTGTTAGGATTTTTTTATTTTTTAGTATTTTAGTTATTTTTATAATTTTTGGGGTCTTTATGGGTTTTATAATTTTTTCGGGCTTCATAGTTTTTTTGGGTTTTAATGTTTTATAGATTTTTTTATTGTTTTTAGGAATTTAAATAGATTTTAGTGTTTTTAGTAGTTTTTTGGTTTTAGCTGTTTTTATCTATTTTTATAGACTTTAGGAGATTTTTTAGTTTTTAGGGTTTGTAAAAGTTTTCGGGTTTTTTGCTTTTACATGGGTGTTTTAAGGGTTTAGGTTTTTTTAGGTTTTATTATGTGTTTTCAAGTTTCTATGGGATTTTTATGTTTTTAGGGATTCTATTTTATTTTTTGGATTATTATGATTTTTTGTGTTTTTAGGGATTTGGGGGTTATATGGTTTTTTTGTGTTTTTAGGGTTTTTATCAATTTTTAGGATTTTTTTGGTTTTAAGATATTTTAGGTTTTTAAGGATTTCATTAGTGCCTTCAAGTGATATGGATTTTTATGTTTTTATGTATTTTTAGGTCTTTTTAAATATTTTCCATTTTTTGTGATTTTAGTGATTTTGAGAGGTTTTAGGGTTTTTAGGGTTTTATGAATTTTTGATTTTTATGGGTTTTTTCAATTTTTATGATTTTCAATGGTTTTTAGTGTTTTTTACATTCGTATTTATTTAAAGGATTTTTAGATTTTTTAATCGGTTTTTAGAGTTTTTGGGTTTTTTAAGGTTTTTTATGGTTCTTTTGGTTTTTATGGTTTTTAATATTTATAGAGTTTTTAGGGTTTTTAAAAGTTTTTAGGGATTTTAGCAATTTTTTTGGTGTTTTAATTTTTTTTGGATATATTGTTTTCTTATTGGTTTTTAGGTTTTTTAAGGGTTTTTTTTGTTTTTATGGGTGTTTAGAGATTCTTTTATTTTTATGCATTTTTTAGGGTTTTTTGGGTTTTTAGGGTTTTTATTGTCTTGATGTTTTTAGGGGATTAAATTGTTTTTTGGTTTAAATAAATTACTTAGGGTTTATTTTAATTTATATTATTTTTTATATTTTTTATGTATTTTTGTGGGTTTTTTATAATTTTTATCGTTTTTAGAGTTTTTAGGGATTTTTGGGGATTTTTTAGTTTTTATGGTTTTTGGTTTTCCAGGTTTTTATTTTGAATTTTATATTTGGATTTTAAGGGGTATTAGTTTTTTTAACGTTTTTTGATGTTTAAAGTGTTTTCATATATATTAGATTATTTCTAGGATATTTATGAGTTTTTATGGGTTTTCAGGGTTTTTTTTGTTTCACGGATTATTAGGGATTTTAGGGTTTTTTAGGATTTTTAGGTTTTTTTGCGTTTTTAGAATTTTTATTGTTTTATTGTTTTTTTAGTATTTAAATTATTCTTAGTTTTTAATGGCTTTTCATGGTTTTTCATTTTGGGATTTTTAATGAATTTTTTAGGATTTTATGAATTTTTATGTATTTTAAAGTTTTATAGGGTTTTTAGGGTTTTTAGAGTTTTTAGAATTTAAAGGTTTTCTTAAGGTTTTCTATGGTTTAGGGGATTTTTTAGGTATTTTTAGTGATTTTTATGAATATCTATTTTCCTGGAGGGTTTTATGTATTTTTACTATTTTTAGGGGTTTTATAGTTTTTAGGGTTTTATAGTTTTTTTGTGTTTTTTATCATTTTATGGAATTTTGGCGTATTTTTGTTTTTTATGGTATTTTAGATTATTTAATTATTTTGAGGAGATTTACGGTTTTTGTGTTTTTACAGTTTTTAGTCTTTTTAGGTGTTTCATGTGTATTATGATCTTTTATATTTTTATGGTTTTCTTAAGGTTTATTGGATTTTTAGGGTTTTAAAAGTTTTAGCTTTTTTTTTATTTTTTGATGTTTTAAGTGCTTTATGGTTATTAAGGATTTAGTAGGGGTTTTCAATGTTTGTATAGTTTTTACATCTTTTTGGAATTTTAGGTTTTTCTAGTATTGATTTTTCAGTGTTTTTAGGGTTTTAGGTTTTTAGGGGTTTTTTGGGATTTTAATGTTTTTATGGGGTTTTATTGTTTTTTGGGGAGTTTTTTTTGAGTTTTTTTATTCTAAAAATTTTTAGAGATTTTTTAATGTTTTAGGGGTTTAATTTTTTTTTACATATTTATTAATTTTTACAGGTTTAAAGGGTTTTTAGTGTTTTTAGTGTTTTAGGAGTTTTATGGGTTCTAGGGGTTTTCAGGGTTTGATATTTTTAGGGGGTTTTCGAGTTTTGTCATTTTTTTAGTTTTTAAGGATTTTTTGGGTTTTTTTCTTCACGTCTTTCTATGTTTTTATAGTTTTTTATTTTTTTAGTGATTTTTGGGCATTTTTAGGATTTTTATTATTTTGGGGTTTTAGGGATTTTGAGGTGTTTTAGGGTTTTTAATTTTTTGGGGTCTTTTTTGGTTTTTATGGTTTTATAGGTTTTTTTTTATATTTTTTAGGGATTTAATGTTTTTATAGTTTTTTAGGGTTTTTTAGGTTTTTTATATTTTTTTCCAGTTTTTAGAGATTTTAATGGGTTTTTGGGTTTTGGGGGTTTTTATGGGTTTTTTTTGTTATTTAGTGGTCTTTTATTGGGTTTTACGATTTTTTAGAGTTTTTTAATGTTTTTAGGGGTTTAAGGGTTTTTAGTGTTTTTTGGGTTTTTTAAGACTTTTTGGTTTTTTTTGTTTTTAGGGGTTTTAGGGGTTTTAGGGGTTTTTAGGGTTTTTAGGTTATTTGGGGTATTTTGGGTATTCACATTTTTTAGGGTTTTAAGGGGTTTTCTGTTTTATTAGGGTTTTAATGTTTTCATAGTGGATTTCAGGGGTCTTAGGGTTTTTTACATTTTTAGAAATTTTTATGGATTTTTTCGGATTTTTATGGTTTTGATGGTTTATGGTTTTTATGGTTTTTCTGATTTTCGATGGTTTTTTTTAATTTCTTAAAATTTTCAGGGGTTTCTTAGTTTTATAATTGGAGGGGGGTTAAAGGGTTTCTATACTTTTAAGGTTTTAGGGATTTTTAGGTTTTTTATGGTATATTAGAAATGCTTAGGTGTTTTAGGTCTTTTTATATTGTTTTAGGTGTTTTATTGTGTTATGGGTTTGTATGGGTTATTTTGTTTCTTAGGGATTTTAGATGTTTTGAGTGTTTTTAGGTTATGAATTTTCTCTTAAGGATTTAGGTTTTTAGGGTTTTTTTTGTTTTTAGGTATTTTAGGGCGTTTTGATGATTTTTTTAGATTTTTATAGTGTTTAGGGATTTTGATGGATTTAGGGTTTTAGGGGGTTTTAGTATATTTTTTCATTTTTTACAATTTTAGGGTTTCTAGTTTTTTAGTTTTTTAGCTATTTTATAGGATTTTTATGGTTTTTATGGTTTTAGTGATTTTTAAGGGTTTGTTGTTTATTTTGGTTTTTATAAGTTTTGTCATTTTTGGAGTTTTTAGAATTTTTTTTGCATTTTTAGGGTTCATAATGTTTTTTTATTTTTTTAAATAGTTTTAGTTGTTTAAATGTTTTTTTAGTTTTAATGGTTTTTAAGGTTTTTATGGGTTTTTAGGTTTTTTAGGGTTTTTAGAATTTATTAGTTTTTTATAGGTTCTATGTATTTTTTTATATTTAAGGTTTTCTTTGAACTTTTTAGTGGTTTTAGGGTTTTTTATGTTTTTTGGGATTTCTTGGGATTTTTTAGAATTTTTTTGGATTTTTAGGGGTTGTGGGGAATTTTAGGGTTTTTTGGATTTTTATGGGGGTTTTAGGGTTTGTAGGGTTTTAGTGGTTTAATATTTTTAAGGGTTTAGGTGTTCTTAGTTTTTTAATTTTTTTATTATTAATTTTAGGTGTTTTTGGGATTCTTTTGTTTTTAGGGATTTGTTTCAGATTTTTTTGCGTTTTTTGGGATTTTTTTGGCTTTATTAGTTTTTTATGAATTTTTAGAGTTTTGAGGGTTTTGAGGGTTTCTAGGGTTTTTAAGTATTTGTTTATTTTTTATGAAATTATTGGTTTTGGGGGTATTTTAAGTTTATTAGTGTGTTTAAGGTTGTTTATCGTTTTTATCCTTTTTAGGGGTTTCGAGGGTGTTTATATGTTTTAGTGTTTTTTTTGTTTTTTATGGGGTTTTAGGGTTTTCTATGGTTTTTAGGAATTTTATGGTTTGTAGGGGTATTTGTGGTTTTTTGGGATTTTTAGGGTTTTTAAATTTTTTAATTTTTTAGGTGTTTTAAAATTTTATTGTTTTTTAAGGTTTCATAGGGTTTACGGTTTTTTTAATTTTTAATTTATTTTATGGGAATATTTTTTAATTTATGGTTTTTATGGTATTTAGGGATTTTAAGGTTTATTAGGGTGTTTTTGGTTTTTATGCTTTTTATATTTTTTGGGTTTTAGTGTTTTTAGGGGTTTTATGTGTTTTTAGGGGTATTAAGTGTTTTTATGATTTTAAGGATTTCATAGTTTTTTTCTATGTTTTTAGAGGTTTTATTAGTTATATAGACTTTTAGTGATTTTTTAGGATTTTTATTCTTTTTTACTCTTTTAGGGATTTTGAGGGGTTTTGGGGTAGTTTTAAAATATTTACAATATCAATTGTTTTTGGGTATTTTTGAATTTTTTATTATTTTTAGTTATTTTAAGGTTTTTAATATTTTTTACAGTTTTAGGTGTTTAAAGGGTTTTTAATCTTTTTTTTATTTTGGTTTTCAATGGTTTTTATTGTTTTTACGGTTTTTAGGGGTTTTTTGATCTTTTGGTGTTTTTAAGGTTTTTAATGTCTTTTGGAGAGGATTTTAGGGTGTTTAGGGTTTTTAAGAATTTTAATGTTTTTATGGGTTTTAAGGTTTTTAGGGTTCTTTAGGGTTTTTATTTTTTTTATTTTTTTAGGGGTTTAGGCCATTTTTGGTTTTTCGGGATTTCTTAGGGGGTTTTAAAGGTATTTATGTTTTTTTAGTTTTTTTATGGGTTTTTATTATTTTATTAATTTTATGTCTTTTAGCATTTTTAGGGGTTTTGAGGGATTTTAGGGTTTTTTAGTGATTTTATCTTTTTTACATTTTTTAGGGGTTTAAAATGTTTTTAGGTTCTTAATGTTTTATTAGGTATTTTAGGGTATCGAGGGTTTTTTAAATTTTAGGGTTTTTTAGGGATTTTCCAGATTTTTTTTAGTTTTTTAGGATTTTTGAGGGGTTATAGGTTTTTTTATTTTTTTAGGATTTTTTATAGTTTTTGGGATTCACGTGTTTTTTGTGTTTTTTAGGGTTTTAATGTTTTTATAATTTTTTAATTTATTTATGGTGTTGAAGGGTATTTAGATTTTTAGTGGGTTTTCATGTTTCTTGCGTGTTTTTAGGGTTCTTTAACGGTTTTTAATGGTTTTATGTGTTTTAGAGGGGTTTTTTGGATCTTTACTATCTTTTTTTGGTTTTTATCATTTTTAAGGTTTTTAGGGGTTTTAATTATTTTTATGTTTTTGAGGTTTTCATGGGGGCTTTCAAGGTAATTAATGTTTTTTGTGATTTTTTTGAAAATTTTTGTATTTTTAGGGTTTTTAGGTTTTCTGGCAGTTTTTTCGGTTTTTCGAGGAATTTTTGGGTTTTTTTTGGTTTTTTGGTTTTTTTGGTTTTTTAGTTTTTTAGTTTTTTTAAGGATTTAAGAGTTTTTTATGGTTTTTAGTGGTTTAAATGGTTTTTAGAGTTTCAGTGGGTTTTTCGGTTTTTATAAGGTATTGTGGATTTTAAGGATTTTAGGGTTTTATGGTTTGGTGGGTTAGGGGTTTTTAGTGTGTTTTTAGTGTTTTTAGCATTTTTTGGGTTTTTAGGGGATTTAAGTGTATTTTGATTTTTATGGTTTTCATAAAGATTTTATGAATTTTTATATATTTTTATGCATCTAGATATTTTTAGGAATTTTCTAGTATTTTCATGATGTTTTATTTTTTTAGTTATTTTGAGGAGTATTAGGGTTTTAAGGGTTTTTAGTTTTTTTATCATTTTATATGTTTTAGGGGTTTTATATTTTTAGGATTATATGTTTTTCTTATTTTTTATTGGGTTTTATGGATTTTTTATATTTTTGGGGGTCTTTAGAGATTTTAAAATTTATTATGGGTTTCATGGATTTATGGATTTGTGGGATTTTTGGGAGGGGTTTAGTGTATTTGTGGGTTTTTTTGGGGTTTTATAAATTTTAATGTTTTTAGGGGATTTATAGGTTTTTTTTGGTATTTACGCTTTTCTTTTGGATTTTTAGGTTGTCTAGGGATTTTTATATTTTTGGGGATTTTTATAGAGATTTTAGAATTTTTATAGTTTATAAGGATTTTGATGGTTTTTATGATTTTTTGGGTTTCTAGGGTTTTTAGGGTTTTTTTGAGTCTTTAGTGGTTTTTGAGTTTTTTGGGGTTTTAAGGGGTTTTAGTGTTTTTAATGTTTTTTGGGTTTCAAAGGGTTTCTAGAGTTTTTAGTTGTTTTTAGGGTTATTATGGGTTTTAGGGTTTTTAAGGATTTAGGGGTTTCATTGTTTTTAGGGGGTTTAGGGTTTTTAGGATTTTTATGGTCATTTAGGGTTTTTAGAATTTTTATGGTTTTTAGGGTTTTAGGTTTTTGAGATTTTTAAGTTTTTATTTGGGGTTTTAAGTGGTTTTATGGGTTTTCATGTTTTAAGGATTTTTTTATTTTAATTTTTTTAGTATTTTTATGGATTTTTTTTGTTTTTAGGGTGTTTTTAGGGTTTTATGGGGTTTTAAATTATTTTTGGTTTTTACTATTTTAATAGTGGGTTTTCAGAGTTTTTAGGGTTTTTTTATGTATTAATGTATTTTTAAGGATTATTAAAATTTTGTGTTTTCTAGGGTGTATGGGATTTTGAGGTTTTGGAGGGTTTATTTGTTTTTAGGGTTTTTATGTTTTTTGGGGGTTTTATGAGGTTTTTGAGGGTTTTTATGTTTTTATAGATTTTAATGTTTATATGGGTTGAAAGTGTTTTTGAGGTTTTTTTGTGGTTTTTTGTGTTTTTACAAGTTTCTTGGGTTTTTTATAGTATTAAGGGTATTATTTTTAGGGTTTTAGTATTATTAGGGACTTTTAATGGGGTTTTTGTGCTTTTGCGTTTTTTAGTATTTTTTGTTTTTATGTGTTTTTATGTTTAAAATTTCTTCTTTGTTTTTAGGGTTTTTATCATTTTTTTCATATTTCGGTATTTTTAGTGATTCTTAGGATTTTTATGGTTTTTAGGGGTTATATCTATTTTAGAGTTTTTGGGGTTTTTAAGGTTTTATCATTTTTATGTTTTTAGGGGTTTTAAGTGTTTTTAGTTTTTTATGGTATTCTTAATGTTTTCAATGTTTTTAGAGTTTTTAATGGTTCTATATTTTTATGTATTTTTTAGTATTTTTATGGTTTTCTACTATTTTAGGGGATTTTTAGGAATTTTAGGGTATTTTGGTTTTTTTAGGTTTTTCTGCTATTTTATGGTTTTAGGGTTTTTTGAGTTTTTAGGGTTTTTATAGGTTTTCATTACTTATTTACATTTATAGAGTATTAAAGGGTTTTTAGTGTTTTTAGTGATTTTTACAGTTTTTACGGGGTTTTAGGTTAATTTATGACTTTATGGTTTTTTATGGTTTTTAGGATTTTATGTTTTTTAGGGGTTTCTGTGTTTCTAGGTTTTTAGGGGTTTTAAGTGCTATTTTTATTTAAATTTTTCTAATTTTTCTTTATTTTTTTAGGGTTTTTTTCATTTTAACTAATTTTTGGTATTTTTTTGGTTTTATGGGTTTTAATGATTTTTAGGTTTTTATAGGTTTTAGGGTTTTAGGGGTTTTAGGGTTTTATGGGTTTTGGGGTTATTTTTTGTTTTTGGGGTTTTGAAGGTATTTAGAGTTTGTTTTTACATTTTTATGTTTCCAAATGGGTTTTAGAGTTTTTATTTGGTTTTTAGGGGTTTTATTATTTTTTCGGTATTTTAATGTTTTTAAGGGTTTTTAGTGTTTTTAGATTTTTTAGTGTTTTTTAGGGTTTTTAGTTTATTTATAATTCTTTCGGTTTTTTGGTGTTTTAGTTTTTTTAGTTTTTAAGGTTTTTAGACTTTTTTTAGGGTTTTAGGTGATTTTTTATGATTTTAGG
Organism: Viscum album; assembly: GCA_963277665.1. Taxonomy (NCBI): domain Eukaryota; kingdom Viridiplantae; phylum Streptophyta; class Magnoliopsida; order Santalales; family Viscaceae; genus Viscum; species Viscum album. The sequence goes on from OY728127.1 coordinate 1,962,851,506, forward strand.
GAATTGGAGGGGTTTTTTTTGGAACTTTTATTTATGTTTTTTAGGGATTTTGAGGGTTTAGGGTTTTTATGGCTTTATGGATTTTTTGGTTTTTATGATTTATTTGGTTTTTATGGGTTTTTATGGTATTTATAGATTTTAATGTGTTAGGGGTTTATTTTTTTATAACATTCAATGATTTTAGCGTGTTTTTAGCGGTTTTACAGTCTTTTAGGGTTTTTATGTGTTTTAGCATTTATTAGATTTTTATGGGTTTAAGGTGATTTTAAGTTTTTAGGTTTTCTTAGGGGGTTTTTTTTGAGTTTTATGGTTTTTAAAAATTTTAGGGATTTTTTAGAATTTTATTTTTTTTAGTTTTTTTTGGTTTTCGACGGTCTTTAGGGTTTTTTGTGTTTTTTGTGTTTTTTAGGTTTTGGGGGGTTAAAAATATTTTTCAGTTTTGAAATTTTTCTGATGTGTTTTAAATGTTTTAGGGTTTTTTTATTTTTAGGGATGTTTAGGGATATTTTATGAAATTTATGGTTTTTAGGGATTTTGAGAGTTTTTATGGTTTTCCAAATATTTTTAATTTTTTACTATTTTTATAGTTTTTAGTGTTTTTAATGTTTTTAGAGTTTTATAAGGTTTTTAGAGTATTTTAGTGATTTTAGGGTTTTATGGGTTTCTAGTGTTTTTATGGTTTTAGGGGTTTTCTGGGTTTTAGGGTTTTTAGGGTTTGTTTATGTATTTTTGCAGGTGTTAGTGTTTTTAGGATTTTTAGGTTTTTAGGCATTTAAGTTTTTAAATTATTCATAAGTTTTGTTGGTTTTATGGTTATTTTTTGTTTTTTAAAGTTTTTAAGAGCGATTAGGGGTTTGGGGGGTTATTAGGGGGTTTATGGTCATTTATTTTTTTAGGGGTTCTAATGTTTTTAGGGTTTTATGGGTTTTATGTGTATTAATGTTCATATGGTTTTGCTAATAATTTCTTGAGATTCTAAGGATTTTTACAGTTTAGGTATTTTTAGGGATTTTAGTGTATTTTTATGGGTTTTTAGTGTTTTTAGGGTTTTTAAGGGCGTTTACAGTTTTTAGAGTTTTTTCGGGATTTTTTAGGGTTTTAACATTTTTTAGGTTTTTTGGTATTTTAGGTGTTTTGGGTTTAATGGTTTTCTTAAAGGTTTTTAGGGTTTTTAGGGTTTTTATGTTTTGTTTATTTTTATGACGTTTAGGGTTTTCAAGAATTTTATGAGTTATAATATTTTTTAGGGTTTTGGGGTTTATATGGTTTTTAAGCTTTTAGGGGTTTTTTTTTGAATTATGGATTATTTATATTTTTATAATTTTAATATGTTTTTTTATTTTTTTTATTTTTTTATGGGTTTAAAGGGTTCTTATATTTTTTCGTGGGTTTTTTGGGTTTTTTTGGATTTTTAGATTTTCTTAAGGTTTTTAAGGATTCTTATAGTTTTTTGGGGGGGTTTAGGGGTTTTAAGTTCTTTTAGGGTTTTTATAAATTTTTTGGTTTTATAGGGGCTTTAATTGTTTTTAGTATCTTATGGTTATCTTTGGGGTTTTCATTGATTTTGGGGATTTTATAATTTTTTATGGATATTTAGATATATTTATGATTTTTATGGTGTTTTAGTAGTTTTAAGAATTTTTAGGGGTTTTATGGTTTATAGTATTTTTAGGGTATTTTAGGATTTTTGCTGGTTTAATTTTTTTAGGATTTATGTTTTTATGTTTGTAAGGGTTTTTAGGGTTCTTTAGGTTTTTTTAGAATTTTTTTTGGGTTTTTATGGTTTTAAGGTATTTTTATGGGTTTATGGGTTTTATTGATTTTTGGTTTCATATGGTTTTTTTGAGTTTCTAGTGTTTTTTGAGTTTTATATGGTTTTATGGGTTTTTATAGTTTTTACTTCATTTAGGGGGTAAATTATTTTTATTGTTTTTAGTGGGTTTTTATGGTTTTAATGTATTATTAGGGGACTTTAAGGGTTTTACTAGTTTTTAGGAGTTTTATAGTCTTTTAGGGTGTTAATGGTGTTTAACATTTATTATGATTTTTTCGAGTTTAAAGTGTTTTTATGTTTTTAACGTTTTCTTATAATTTTTAACATTTTTAGGGTCTTCTATGATTTTTGGTGTTTTATTGATTTTTAATTTCTTTTGGGTTTTTAAGTTTTTGAGCGATTTGAAGGGTTTTTAGTGTATTTATAGATTTTTAGCATTTCCATGTTGTTAGGGGTTTTAAGTTATTTTTTATTTTTAAGAATTTCTTATAGTTTTTTGGGGTTTATAATAGTTTTTATATTTTTATAAATTTTTAGATTTTGTATTGTTTTTTTATTTTTTTGTGTTTTTATGGATTTTGAGGGTTTTGTGGGTTTTTATGGGTTTTAGGGTCTTTATGGTGTTTTTAGCTTTTTATGGTTTTCATGGGTTTTAGAGTGTTTTAATATTTTTAGGGGTTTAAAGGGGATTTTGAGTTTTTAAGTTGGTTTTTAGGGTTATTATGAGTTTTTAGGGTTTTTAAGGTTTTTATGATTTTTAAGAGTTTTAGGGTTTTAGGGGGTTTCAGGGCAAAGAAGGCTCGGGTCCAGGCCAGTCCTGGAACCCCCCAAAATTTATTAAACCAAAAGCCACAAACATTGCAGACAAGGTTTTAGGGGGTTTCAGGGTTTTCAGGGTTTTTTTCCCTTTTATGGTTTTAGGGGTCTTGTGTTCTTTTTGGTTTTTTAGGTTCTCTTAGGGGTTTTTAATGTTTTAATAGTATTTTACATTTTTAGGTATTCTTAGGTATATTTTAATATATTTATGGGTTTTTACGGTTTTAGGAAATTTTAGGGCTTTTATGGTTTTTAAGGGTATTTTTGGGTTTTTATGGTCTTGTTGTGTTTTTAGTGTTATTTCTATTTTTTTATGATTCTTAGTTTTTATAAATTATTTTATCATTTTAAGGGGTTTAAAGGTTTTTTGTAGTTTTGTGAGGGGGTTTGTGGTTTTATGGGGTGTTAGGGTTTTTATGGTTTTTAGGGTATATTCGATTTTCGGGTTTTCTGGGGTTTTAGTGTTTTTACTATTTTTTGGGTTTTAAGTGGTTTTAGTAGTTTTTTATGGTTTTAAGTTTTTCATAAGGTTTTCGTGGTTTTTTTATATTTTATGTTTTAAGGGAATTTTAGAGATTTTTAGTATTTTTAGGATTTTTACAGTTTTTATGGAATTTGATTGTTTTTAGGGTTTTATTGGTATGTTGTGGTTTTAGGGAGTTTTTTTTATTTTATTTGGGTTTTTATGTTTTTATGGTTTTTTTAACTTTTTTAGGGGTTTCTTTTTTTAACAGATTTTTCAATGAGGTTTTTGGGTTTTTGGTGTTAATGGGTTTTTTATGGTTTTTAAGGGATTTTAGGGTCTTTATGGGTTTGATGGTTTTTTTTTGGATTTGGAATTTTTTGGGGTTTTTAGGTTTCTTAAGTGTTTTTTGGTTTTTTTGTTTTTATTATATGTTTCTATAGTTTTTATGGTTTTTTAAATTTTTAGGGATTTTTCAGGTGCTTTATGGTTTTTGTGGTTTTTTGTGGTTTTTTGGGTTTTTAGTGATTTTCAGGGGTTTTAGGGATTTCATGGTATTTTTTTTGTGTTTTAGGGTTTTTTGGGGGTTTTGAATGTTTTTTACTGTTATTTATTGTTATTAGGACTTTAAAGGGTCTTTATAGTTTTTAGTGGTTTTATGGGTATTTATGGGATTTATGTTTTTTAGGGGTTTTATGGTTTTTAGGGGGCTTTATTATTTTTATGATATATTTACATATTTTTGTATTTTTTGATGTTTTTAGGGTTTTTTAGGGTTTTAAATTTTTAGGTTATTTTGGGGTTTTAAGTGTTTTTAGTTTTTCATGGTTTTTATAAGGGTTTTCAGTCTTTTATGGTTTTTTGATTTTTAAGGATTTTTAGGGACTTTTAGAATCCTTAGGTGTTTTTAATGTATTTTAGGAATATTTAGTTTTTTTAGGGTTTTTAGGGTTTTTTTTAATTTTTTGGGTTTTTGGGTTTTTTTAATTTTTGTAGATTTTTAATGTTTTGTGTAGTTTTTAAACATTTTAAGATGTTTAAATGTGTTTTATAGTTTTTATTGGTTTTTTGGTGTTTTTTATGGTTTTAATAGTTTTTAATGGTTTTTTTGGTTTTATGGTTTTTATGGGTTTTATGGTTTTAGTTACCTTTATGGTTTTCAATGGTTTTTAGAATTTTTTAGTTTTTAGTGGTTTTGGGTTTTTTATGTTTTTATTGTTTTTTTTTGTTTTTACGATTTTTACAGTATTTATTTTTTTAGATTTTTTTTTGGATTATTATATATTTTTATGATTTTATGGGTTTTTAGGATTTTTAGTATTTTTAGGGATTTTATGGGTTTAGACATTTTAGATTTTTTGGCTTTTAGGGGTTTAAAGTGTTTTAAGGTTTTAAGGTTTTCTTAGGGATTTTCATTTTTTTATTGATTTTTACATTTTTGGGGCTTTTTAGAGATTTGATTGGATTTTTATGGGGTTTTATGGATTTTAGGTAGATATAGGGTTTTAGGATTTTTAGGTTTTTTAAGGGTTTATGGTTTTTATGGGTTTTTAGGATTTTTTACAGTTTTTATTGGTTTTTAGGTGTTTTATATTTTTTAAAAATTTATTAGGGTTTTATAGGGTTTTTGGAGTTTTTAGTTGTTTTTTGGGATTTCATGTGTTTTTATAGTTTTTTACAATTTTAGGGGTTTTTATTATTTTTGGGATTTAGGGTTTCCAATATTTTTTTAGGGTCTTATCGTTTTTAGGTATTTATGGATTTTTTGTGATTTTAGGATTTTAATTTTTTCTACGGGTTTTTTACATTTTTTGTTATTTTTAGATATTTTTTATTGTTTTTATATTTTTAGGGTTTTTAGATATTTTGAGGGTTTTTTCTGAATTTTTTTGAGATTTAATTTTTTTTCATTATTAGGGGATTTTTGAGTTTTTTCAGGTTTTAATTATTTTTAGAATTTTTTAATGATTTTGGTTCTTAAATGGTTTTTAGTGGGTTTACTAGCTTTAATGTTTTTAGGGTTTTAGGGGTTTTAATGTTTTTAGGCGTTTTTAGATGTTTTAATATTTTTCTTGATTTTTTAGTGTTTTAGAATTTTTTGTATTTTTAGGGGTTTTAAGTGTTTTTAGGGTATTAATTTTTTCTTAGTGTTTTTTAGGTTTTTTAGGGTTTTTTCTATTTTTAGTGATTTTTAGGACTTTTTAGGATTTTATAGTTTTTTAGTGTTTTTAAGGATTTAGAGGGGTTTTCGGGGTTTTCTGGGTTTTATGGTTTCAGGGGAGTTATTTTTTTAAGGTTTTTAATATTTTTTAGAGTTTTGTGATATTTTTATGGGTTTAATGGGTTATTTCAGTTTTTAGTGGTGTTTTAGTGTTTTTATTGTTTTACGGGTTTTAAGGTGTTTAAAGGTGTTTATCTATTTTTTATTTTTTCGGTCTTTATGGATTTTAAGGGTTTTTAGGGTTTTTTGAATTTTTAGGTTTTTAGTGGTTTTAATTATTTTTATGTTTTTATGATTTTCATGGGGTTCATCATGGTTCTTAGGGTTTTTATGGTTTTTAGGGCAAGGAAGATGCGAGGGTCGGGCTATTCCCGACCCCCCCCCCCCCAAATTTAGGGATTTTAATGTTTTTTATATTTCTTAACATTTTAAAGGTATTTTAGGGTTTCTAGATATTTTATTGGTTTTTATCCTATTTATTGATTTTAAATATTTTAATGTGTTTAAATGTTTTTATGGTTTTTAGGGGGTTTGGGGTTTTTTATGGGTTTTAGCATTTTTTTGGGTTTTTTGGGGGTTTTAAGTGTTTTTAGGTTTTAATGGTCTTCTGGAGGTTTTTTATTTCGTTAGTGTATTTTACATTTTTAGGTATTTTACCAATATTTTTTATTTTTATGGGTATTTTGGGTTTTTACGGTTTTAGGTAATTTAAGGGGTTTTAGGTGTTTCTTGAGATTTTAGAGTTTTATGGATTTTTTTAGATTTTATGGGTTTTATTTAGTTTTTAGGTGATTTAAGGTTTTCTATATTTTTTAATTATTTTAGGGGTTTAAATTGTTTGTCGGGTTTTAGTTTTTTTAGGTCTTTTATAGAGTTTCAGTGTTTTTATGGTTTTTAGTTGTTTTATGGTTTTCAGGGTTTTTTTGTTTTTTTTTCATTTTTAGGTTTTTTAGTGGTTTTAAGTGTTTTTATGATATTAAGGTTTTCTTAGTGTTTTCAAGTTATTTTGGGTTTTTCATTTTTTGGTTATTATTCATTTTATAGGGTTTTATGGGTTTTTTTGGATTTTACAGAGTTTGAGGTTTTTAAGGGTTTTTATTGTTTTTATTGTTTTATTTTGTTTTCGAGTTTTTTATATTTTTTTCGTTTTTATGGTTTTAAGGATTTTAGTGAATACTAACATTTTGGGGTATTTAAATGGTTTTTGGAGTTTTTTGTGGGTTTTTGGGTTTTTTATAAGGATTTATGGGTTCTTAAGATTTTAGGGGTTTTATGGATTTTCAGTTTTTAGAGTTATTAGGATTTTTTATGGGTTTTAGAATCTTTTTATTTTTTAGGGTTTTAAATGTTTTTAGTGTTTTAATGTTTTCCTAAGGTTTTTCCAGGATTTTAAAATTTTCAATGTTTTATGTATTTTTACGGATTTTTTGGATTTATATGGTTTTTTAGCTATTATTATGGTGTTATGGGGGTTTTTGAGTTTTTTGGGATTTTAAAGGTTTTGTAGTTATTTTTATTTCTTTTTGTGGTTAAAAAGGTTTTAGTGTTTTTAGAGGTTTTAGGGTTTCTTGATGTTTTAAGGGTTTTATAGTATTCATGCTTTTTTTGTTTTTAGGATTTTTTTTAGGGTTTTTTAGGGTTATTATCATTTTTGGTTTTTAGGGGTTTTAATTATTTTTATGTTTTTGAGGTTTTAATTGTGGTTTCCAGCGTTTTCAGGGTATTCAGGGTTTTAGGTATTAAGGGATTTTTAGTGATTTCCTAAAAATTTTATGGTTCTTTATACTTCCGAATTATTTTTAGGTTTTTTGGGGTTTTATGATTTTTAGGTTTTTCAATGTTTTTTTCGAGTATTTTATGGTTTTAAGTTTTTTAAAGTTTTAAGGGGTTTAAAGTGTTTTTAGAGTTTTAGTTGTTTTTTTGGATTTTTAATAGTTTTTAGGGTTTTAAATGTTTTGATGTGTTTTTTGGTTTTTTGGTGATTTTATGGTTTTATGGCACTTTTAGGGTTTTTATCATTATTTAGGATTGTAGGGGTTTTAAGTGTTTTTATATTTTTAAGGTTTTCTTAGGGGTTTCAATGGGTTATTTACACTTTTACATAATTTCATGATTTTTAGGATTTTTATGATTTTTATAGTTTTTAGGGATTTTGATAAATTTTAGGGTTTTAGGGGTTTTAAGGTTTTTAGAGTTTTCAGTGTTTTTTAAATTTTTAGGGGTTTTATGTGGTTTTAGGTTTTGAAGGTTATCTTAGGGGTTTTTTGGGTTTTCCGCATTTTAAGGTATTTTTATGTATTTTTTAGGATTTTTTATTTTATAGGGTATTTAGAAATTTTGATGGTTTTTAGGGTTTTTAGTGTTATTAGGGTTTTATGGGTTTTTCTGGTTTATGGGGTTTTTGTTATTTTTTAGGGTTTTTAAGTTTTTTAGTTTTTTTAATTTTTTTTTGGAGTTTTCTATTTTCAGTGGTTTTTATAGTTTTTTATGGAATTTTTGGGTTTTAAAAGAATTTCCGGGTTTTATGGATTTTAGGGTCTTTTTAAAGTTTTTATGGTTTTTAGCAGTTTTTTTGGTTTTTATGGGTCTTAAGTGTTTTTAGGTTGTTTGGGTTTTTATTGGGGTTTTCAAGGATTTTTGGGTTTTTTACATTTTAATTAATTTGTAGTGTTTTGTTTGGATTTTTATGGTTTTTTGTGTTATATGTTTTTAGGGATTTTGAGGGTTTTTGGGTTATTTGATTGTTTTTGGGTTTTAAGGGGTTTTTTGAGTTCTTTAGGGGTTTTAATATTGTTAATAGTTTTTTAAAATTTTTAGGAGTATAAAGGGTTTTTAGAGTCTCTAGTGGGTTTATAGGTTTTTTACATGGTTTTAGAGTTTTGAAGGATTTTAGGGTTATTAATGGTTATTAGAGGGTATTTATGGAATTTTTTGCCCTTTAGGGTTTTAAGCGTTTTTATGTTTTTTTGGGATTAAAGTGATTCTATATTTTTTAGGTTTTTTTTAAAATTTTAGTGTTTTATAGTTCTTTTTTATCATTTTTATGGGTTTTTGGGTATTTAAGTGTTTTTAGGTTTTTAAAATTTTCTTAGGGTTTTCAGATTTTTTAAGGTTTTTAAAATTTTTAAGGATTTTTTGTTCTTTTTTAGGATTATGATGGTTTTAGGGTTTTATGGATTTTGTGGGGTTTTAAGGGTTTTTATGTTTTTTAGAGTTTTAGTGTTTTTATTGTCTTTTTATGTTTTTAATATTTTAACAATTTTTAATAGTTTTCAGAGGATCAAAGGGGTTTTTGAACTTTTCAGTTGGTTTTTAGGGTTTTCAAGATTGTTGGTGGGTTTTTAATGTTTGTTTGGGTTTTATTTTTTTAATGCTTTTAGATTTTTTTGGGAGTGGAGGTAGGGGTTTTATGGTTTTTATCCTTTTTATAGGTTTTTTGAGGTTTTATGTGTTTCTATGGTTTTATGGTTTTCATAAGAATATTCAGGGGTTTTCAGGGTTTTTTATTTTTAGTTAATTTTTGAGTTTTTTATCATTTTAATGGTTTTTATGTTTTTATGGTTTTTTTGGGGTTTTAGGGTTTTAGGGTTTTTAATATTTTTCTATGTTTATAGGGTTTCTTGACATTTTACATGTTTTAGTGTTTTTTTAGTTTTTAAACTTTTTTGGGTTTAAAGGGTTTTAGAGTTTTTAGTGGTCTTTTTGTGCCTTTATGGATTTTTGGGGTTTTTAGGGTTTTTAGGGTTTTTAGGGGTTTTAGGGTCTTTAGGTTTTTTGGTGTTTTTAGGGTTTTAGGTGTTTTTATATTTTTAATGTTTTATTAGGGGGCTTAATGATGTATTTTTGTTTTTTTGTTTTTTGGGATTTTAAGGATATTTAGGATTTTTATGGTTATTGGGGTTTTTAGGTATTTGAAGGTTTTTTGGGGTTTTCATGTTTTTAGGGTTTTAGAATTTTTAGGTTTATAGTGGTTTAATGTATTTCTAGGTTTTTGAGGTTTTCATAAGGCTTTTTGAGGCAATTAGGGAATTCTATATTTTAGGTATTTTTATATCTTTTATGATTTTTTATTTTATTGGGATTTTAGAGATCTTGATGGGTTTGTGGTTTTTTAGATATTTTATGGTTTTTTGGGGTTTTGGGGTTTCTATTTGAGTATTTTAGTTTTTTAAAGGGTTTTTAGAGTTTTTTAATGTTTTAGGGGTTCAATGGTTTTTTAGTGTTTTTAATGGGTTTTTTCTGTTTTTATGGAGTTTTAGTGTTTCTTATGGTTTTTTGGGGTTTTATGGTTTTTAGCTTTTCTGGGAATTTAGCGATTTTATGGTTTTATGGGTATTAAGTGTTTTTTGGTTTTGTGGTTTTCAAAGGGGTTTTATGGCCTCTTACATTTCTAGATATTTTTAAGGCTTTGGTAAGTTTTTTTTTAGGTTTTAATGGTTTTAGGGTTTTATGGGTTTTTAGTTTCTTTGGCTGGTTTTTGTTTTTAGGGATTTTGGAGTTTTCTGGTTTTTTAAGGGTTTATAGAATTAATAAAAAAAGGAGTTGTAGGGGTTTTTATATCTTTTAGTGGTTTTTCATTATTTTTAAAGGTTTTTTAGTTTTTTAAGGTTTGTAGGGGTTTTTATAAGATTTAGGGTTTTTCTGTTTTTTAGGGTTTTTTAGGTGTTTTAGAAATTTTTTGGTGTTTTAGGGGTTTTAAATGCTTTTAATTTTTTACGGTTCTCTTAGGGGATTTCATGGATTTTATGGTCATTTTCAAATTTAGCGATTTTTAGTGGTTTTTAGTATTTTTATTGCTTTTTTAGGGATATTGAGAAGTTTTAGGGATTTTTCCAATTTTAGTGTAGTTATGGCTTTTTTTGGTTTTTAGACTTTTTTGAGTTTTTTAGTATTTATTTAGTTTATTTAGAGTTTTTAATGTTTTTAGGTATTTAATAGACATTTAAAGAAATTCATGGGGTTTTTAGTTTTTAGGTTTTTTTAGGTTTCTTATGTTTTTAAAGGTTTTTGGGTCTTTTAGGGTTTTTTTATTTTTAACGTTTTTAGTTTTTTAGGGAAAGGAAGATACGAGGGTCAGGCTATTCCCAACCCCCCCCCCCCCCCCCAAATTTTATACAAAAGAAGACGTGACAGATAAGGGAGGGGAGGGGTCAAACGGCCTGCACCCAAAAACCATTAACAAACCCTAGACCCATGACCCAAAAAAAAGATCAAAAAAACAAACAGAAAAGGTCCAAGAGAAAAGAAACACAAAAGAAAGTCTATTAGTCAATATCACCACCAAAATAATCCAACTCCCCACCGCAGCAACCAAAACTATCTCCTAGGCCAGCACCCACACCAGTAAAGTAGAAGTCTAAATCAGCACCGGTATCCAAAGAATCCATGTCCGACTCATACTCCTCCTACATTCTGAGAATCAAAAAAAGCTGCTCTCTGGCCCTCTTCTGCTCAGTAGTTTGTACAGGCCGCTTCTGCGAGTTGACGTTGAGATTTAGCTTGACCTTCTTGGAGGTGGCCCAGGTCACCGTAGGTCGCGGGAGGGCAGAGTAATCCTTCCGAAGCCTACTCTTTTGTGGAGTAGAGATGGAACCATCCTCATGCACTACTTCCTCACGATAGACTCCATCACTAGCCGCACTTGAGGCCTTTTTTCCCCCTTTTTTCTTTCCAGACATAGAATTTTCAGCACCCCTCTCTAACAGCTTATTCTTGTCTTCCTTCGACCTGACCATAGCAGCATTTATCCTGTGGTCATCCTTAGCAAATATCTCTCTGAGTCTCTTAGCTTCTCATTCAAGGGGAAACCTTTCCCATTCAACCATCATCATATCATGGAGTTGCACACAATGATCTTCAGCAGATTGGGTTCCAAAAACGACCATGGACCTTTGGAGGTTCGGGGCCATATCCACTAACACCCCAATCAGGTCCAAAACAGGATTACACAGTAGGTCCTCCACTCCACTGGACCCTTTAACAAAAAGAGGTGAGCCTGCCTCCAGGAGAGTACTCCCCACATCCTCACACCCCACCAGCACCAGGGGGCGTCATGCCAATCAGTGCTTTGGCACACATCCCCAGCTCACAAACCTTGTGCTCCCACATCCCCTTGTGCATGCTCTCCCACCATCACATCAACATCCGCAGCATACCCCTCCGAAATTCTGCTACTTCTAGTACCCCCACTAATCATATTTCCTGCCATATCCTCCTATCCGATTGTCGGTGCCAGGGGGGGCTCCAACTGACCCCTCACCACTCTTCCATCACAGCCGCTTTCCCTTTGTCCAACTATCACCCTGAAGCCTTACAATGTCCGCAGAAAACTTTAGCATAGGTCTGATTCTCCCCTTCAGCCATTAGCACTTCCACAACAACGATAGCTCCTGGAATACAAGCATCACTAGCTAGACAGTTGAAACCACCTGAGTCCATCAAATCAACTTCCAGATTAGTCCCAGGCATCTGGTCGTTCAAACAGGAAACTTTAGCGGTCACCCTCATGTCTCCATTCGCCTCCACCATAGTGTGGGTAGTCTTCCCATAACTCATCTGGACCAAAGGTGAACTAGTCCTACCAGGGGAAACACATCCGCTAAGCTGAGCATTATAGGTACTCCCATTACCCTTCTTTCATTCAATGTCCTCCCCTCCCGGTGCTAGGGCATAGAGAACCTCTATTTGATCATTCCCTTGCCAAATTCACATCACAACAGCATTCCCAATATCCCACTGCCTCACTGAAAAATCATTACATCCACGAACACCTTCAACACAAACCCGATTTTCCCCATCATCAAAAACCACTGCCTCCTCAACTACATATCTCAAATCACAAACATCTCTGGCCAGACTTATACTAAAGCCACCTGAATCCATCAAAGCAACCTCCAGATCACGTCCAGCTATCAGGCCAGACAAGTAGGGAACATCCGTGGCTGGAGGCTGGGAGGACAAGGGCTCAGCCACCCCCGTTGTCCGCTTAGCCGCCACAAGAGGAAGGGTGTTCTCACCAAAAGATGTGTGAGCTAGATTCACACCACTCTTACCAGTACCAAAACATCCTGCAGGTTGAGAATTATGTCGAAATCTCCAACAAGAAGACCCGAACACCGGCCAAGGTTCAAAGATAACAGGCTGCCTCCACCCGAGTTCCTCTCCCACCGCAATCCAGATAGCATCCACCAGATCCTTTGAATCATCACTTTCAATAAAGGCCCTCGGAGAAACTGGATGACAAAAGGCCCTAGTCCTACTATCCACACAGAGGAACCTCCCCAACAGATACCCAAGCATCGAAATAATAGTGAAATTTTGAAAGGGAAGGGGATGTTCAGGAAATCTAACCCAGGTAGCCACCATCGGGGAGCTCCGCTTCAGGTGAAAGTAAAAGATCCACCAAAAAAGGGAGAAACGAGTGCCATTACATGACCGAGGAGCCGCCGACAAGGAAAGGACCAGGTCCCCCTTAGAGGCGGAATGAATCATGATGTGGAAGCTATCGACTAGACCCACCGTCACACGAGCCCTAAGATTCCAGAAAGCTGAGACAAACCTGTCAAAAGTGACCACCAAGGGTCTCCGCATCGGGAAACGTGCAACCAGAGTCAGTTAATGCAAATTTGATGTCTCAGTTAACTCCCGAATCGAGAGGGGAACCTTGGGACGGCCTTCGTAGAACTCTGGAACCTTCGGGAAAAGCACCGTTTGCGGAAAAGAGGGCAGCAAATTAGGGGAAGAGAGTGATGAGAAAGAACAGTCCCCCAAGGGAGGATCCTTCCCCGCAGCAAGGGGGAGGCGCTTCGTTTTCCATCATCTTTAACCTGGAAGGAAGGCACCATCATGGAGGAACCGAGTCACCAGAGTTGCCATAGCTTCCATCATTGTGTTTTTCTAGGTTTTTAGGGTTTTTAACTATTTTTAGGTTTTTAAGGTTTTATTATATTTTTTTAGTTTTTTTATGTTTTTAAGGTATTTTAGAAATTTCTTAGGATTTTTAGGGTTTATTGGATTTTTTTGGGGGTTTTAGGGTTTTTATGTTTTTATGGTTCATTTTTATTTTTTTGGTTTTTAGTTTTTTGGGATTTAATTTTTTTTATATCATTTTATTATTTTTAGAGTTTTAAAAGGTTTTTAGAGTTTTTAGTGGGTGTTAGGGCTTTTATCGATTTTAGGGCTTTTAAGGCTTTAGGGTTTTTTCAGGGTTTTTTCATATTTATATTTTTTATGGGTTTTAAGTGTTTTATGCTTTTATGGTTTTCTTAGATATTTTTTGGTTTTTAGGGTATAATATTTTTAATGGATTTATAGGAATGTTTTTTTAATTTTATGGGGTTTTTGGGTTTTTTTGGGTTTTTTGGTATTTTGATGTTTTTTATGTTTTTTGGGGTTTTTTTTATTTTTACCTTTTTAGGGGATTTAATTTTTTTCGGTTTTTAAGTTTTTCTACTGGGTTTTTAAGGATTTATGTTTGGATGTTTTTCATGTTTTTTGTAATTTTAGGGGAATTTTTAGTATTTTATGATTTTTTATAGATTTATAGACTTTGATTGGTTTTAGGGTTAGTAGAGTTTTTGGGGTTTTATGTTATTTTATTAGGTTTTAGGGGTTTTGAGTTTTTAGGGTTTATAAGGGTCTATAGAGTTTTTAAAAAATTTATTGGTTTAAAGGGTTTTTATATTTTTTTGTGGTTTTCATGGTTTTCATAGATTTTTGTGGGTTTTTAATGTTTTAAGTTGTTTTTTTTTATTTTAGGGGTTTTAGGATTTTGGCTGTGTTAGGGTTTTTTAGAATTTTTTTGATTTTTTAGGGATTTAATGTGTTTTTATGTTTTTAATGTTTACTTAGGGGTTTTATATGTTTTTAGAGTTTGTTAATTTTTTTGGTTTTTTTAGATTCTTTTTGATTTTTATTGTATTTTAGGGTTTTACGTATTTTTTTGGTTTTCATGGTCATTTGGGGGTTTTAGAAGTTTTATTTTGAGTTTTTTAGTGTTTTATGGTTTTTTTTTAGTTTTTTAACATTTTTAGGGGTTCAAAGGGTTTTTAATTATTTAGTGATTTTAGGGTATTTAGGTTTTTTTAATGTTTTTAATGGTATTTGGTTTTTTTCAGGGGTTTTAGGGTCTTTAGGGATTTTAATGTTTTTTATGTTTTTATGGGTTTAATGATTATTTAGGTTTTTAAGTTATTATAAGTGTTTTTTAAATTTTTAATAGGTTTTTATGTTTTTATGGATTTTTATAAATTTTTAGGATTTTTATGAGTTTTTAGTGAATTTAGGGGTTTTAATAGTTTTAGTGGTTTTTAGGGGTCTTTAGTGTTTTTATGTTTTTATGGTTTTCTTTGATTTTTCAGGGTTTTATGGTTTTTTTACAAAATTAGGGATTTTTAGGGGTTTTTTGTATTTTTATGGGTTTTATGGTTTTTTTTTTGATATTGAAGGTTTTATTTGTTTTTAGTGTTTTTAATGTTTTTATAGGTTTAGTGTTTTTAGGGTTTTTAATGGTTTTAGGTTTTTTTAGGTTTTTGAGGTCTTCTTAGGGTTTGTATTATTTTTGGGTTTTTTTTTTGTTTTTAGGGATTTTTTTGGAATTTATGGATTTTAAGGGTTTAGGGTTTTTAAATATTTTGAGGAGTTTTATGGTTTTAGGTTTTTATGTTTTTTTTATGTTTTTTTTTGACTTCTTATGGTTTCTAAGGTATACTGGAGTATTTTTAAAAATTTTGGGGTATAAATGGTTTGTATAGTTTTTAGTAGTTTTTTGTGGTTTTATCTATTATTAGGGTTTCTGAATGTTTTTAATAGTTATATAGTTTTTAGTGTTTTTAGGGGTTTTATTTGAAATTTAGGGGTTTTAGGATTTTTAGGTTTTTTGTGGTTTTAATGGTTGTTTGGTTTTTATGGTTCTCTTAGAGGTTTTTAGGGGTTTTAAGGTGTGTTATGTTTTTCGAATTTTAAAGTGTTTTATGATATTTA
This sequence comes from Viscum album, assembly GCA_963277665.1. Taxonomy (NCBI): domain Eukaryota; kingdom Viridiplantae; phylum Streptophyta; class Magnoliopsida; order Santalales; family Viscaceae; genus Viscum; species Viscum album. The sequence goes on from OY728127.1 coordinate 1,962,866,761, forward strand.
AGGTTGTTTATGTTTTTAATGGATTATGTGGGTTTTGAGGATTTTTTTGGGTTTTTAGGGTTTTAAGGGGTATTTTAGTTTTTTATTGTTTAAGGATTTTTAGAGTTTTTAAATGATTTTAGGTTTTATATTGGATTTTAGAGTTTTAATTTATTTATAGTTTTTATGGGTGTTTGTGTACTTTTAAAAATTTTATACCTTTTTTATTGGTCTTTAGGGATGTTAGGGACATTTTTTGGATTTTTCAAGGTTATAGAGTTATTTTGGGTTTTTAGGGGTTCTAATTGTTTTCGGTTTTTAAGGTTTTCTTAGGGTTTTTCATGTTTTGGGATTTTATATGTTTTCAAGGATTTTTTGGGGCTTTATGATTTATGTTTTTGAATGGTTCTCAGGTTTTTAATGTTTTAGGGGTTCTTTTATGTTATATGGTTTTTTGTGTTTTTAGTTTTTTTTGGAATTTTATGATATTTGTTAGGTTTATAAGGTTTTATTAGTGGGTTTTATGGATTTTCGGGGTTTTTATATTTTTAGGGATTTTTATATATTTTTTAGGATTTTATTGATTTTTAATAGTTTTAGGGACATTGTGGGTTTTTAGGGTTTTTTAGGGTTTTTATTTTTTTCAGGTTTTATGGTATTTTTTTATTTTTTATGGTTTTAATTATTTTAGATATTTTAAATTTTTCTAGGGGTTTAATTATTCTTATAGTTTTACTAGGTTTTAGGGATTTTATGGGTTTTCAAGGTTTTTATATTTTTATGATTTTGATGGTTTTAAGGGTTTTAGGGTCTTTTAGGTTTTTAGGGTTTTATAATTTTGTAGGTTTTTTACGATTTTTTTTTGTATTTTATTTTTTTATTGTTTTCTTAGGGTTTTTAGGTGTTTTTGGTTTTTTTATATTTTTATGGATTTTAGGAATTTTTTAGGCTTTTATTATTTTTTGGGTTTTTAGGGATTCTGAGGGGTTTTAGGAATTTTTATGATTTTACAGTTCTTTAAGGTTTTTTTGACATTTTTAGGTTTTTAAGGGCGTTATGTTTTTTCTAGGTTTTTAAGGTTTTCTGGGGAGTTTTAGTGCTTTTATTTCTTTTAGGTTTTTAGTTATTTGATGGGTTTTTTTGTTTTTTATGGGGTTTTTTGGTTTTTAGGGATTTAAAGAGATTTTTTGTTTCTTTGGGTTTTTAGTGTTTTTAGGGATCTTTGGAATTTTTAGGATTTTTTAAGTTTTTAGTGGGTATTTATAGTTTTATGAGTGTTTAAATTTTTTTATAGGTTTTTATGGTTTATAGGATTTTTAGGGTCTTTTAGGGTTTTAGAGAATTTAACTATTTTTATGTTATCTAGGTGTTTTAAATGTTATTAGTTTTTTTAGGGTTTCATTGGATATTTCATTGATTTTAGGGTTTTTATGTTTTTTGGTATTTTTGGTGAATTTTTCTAATTTCTATGTTGGGGGGGGTGTATGGGGGTTTAGGGGGTTTTATGGCTTTAGATTTTTTTTAAATTTTTTAGGGTTTCTATAGTTTATTAGATATTTTTATATTTTAGGGTTTTAAATGGTATTTAGAGTTTTTAGTGGGTTTTTATGGTTTTAATGGGTTTTATGGTTTTTATGGTTTTAGGGGTATATGAATTTAGGGGTTTTAGGGTTTTAGGGTCTTTTTATTTATTTATTTTTTGGTTTTTTATCATTTTTTATGTTTTTTATGGGTTTTAGGTGTTTTAGGTTTTTAATGTTTTCTTATGGGTTTTCATGGTTTTAGGGGGTATTCAATCCTTTATATTTTTTAGTTATTTGTTCAAATTTTTTTGATTTTAAGCATGTATAGGGATTTTGAGGGTTTTAGGGGTGTCATGTTTTTCTAGTTTTTTAGGTTTTTTTGAGTTTTTTTTCATGTTTTTAGTTTTTTTAAGGTTTTTTATTGTTTTTTAATATTTGTATGGGTTAAAAGTGTTTTTATAGTTTTTAAAGGTTTTTGAGTTTTTAGGGGTTTTAAAGGTTTTTACGTTTTTTAGGGGTTTTAAAGGTTTTTAGGGGTTTAGGGTTTTTATAGCCTCTTAAGGGTTTTTTTTGTTTTTAGGGATTCTAGGGATTTTATGTGTTTTTAGGTATCTTAGGTTTTCTTAGGGTTTTTCATGGTTTTAGGGTTCTTAGGTTTTTAGGGATTTTTAGAAATATTTTATATTTTTTTTGGGGTTTTACAGATTTTAATGTTTTGAGGGTTTTCATCATTTTTAGCGTTTTAGGTTTTTGGGGGGCTTTAAGTGCTTTTTTGTTTTTTTAGATTTTCTTTCTATTTTTTAGGTTTTTTATGGTTTTCCCATTTTTATGGATTTTTAGGGGTTTTTCAGATATTTATGGTTATAATTATTTTTAAAGATATTGATTGTTTTTTGAATTTTTAGGATTTTTTGGGTTTTTTGTGGTTTTAAGGTTTTTTTTAATTTTAATGTTTTTAGTGGTTTGAAGGATTTTAGATTATTGAGTGGGTTTTAGGGTTTTTATGTGTTTTTATTATTTCTTAATTTTTTATGGTTATTGTGTTTTTAGGGTCTCCCCATGTTTATTGATTTTTTTATGGTTATTGGCGTTTTTTTTATGGTTTTTAGGGGTTTTAAATGTTTTTTAGGTTTTTATGGTTTTCATAGGTGTTTTCCTGGTTTTTAGGGGTTTTTATGTTTTTAGAGTTTTTTGGGATTTATTAGTATTTTATGCGTTTTTATTTTTTTATGGATTTTGAGGGCTTTTAGGGTTTTTTAGAAGTTTAGGGTTTTGAGTGTTTTTTCAATTTTTATATATTTTAGGGGTTTAAAGTGTTTTTAGGTTTTTAAGGTAATATTTAGGGTTTCTGGTTTTTAAGGTTTTTTATATTTTTATATATTTATAGTGATTTTTTTGTATTTTTATAGTTTTTTTTGGGAATTTAGGAATTTTTTGTTTCTAGTCTTAGGTTTTTTAATGATTTAGGTGCTTTTTGATTTTTAGGCATTTTTTGAGATTTTTAGTTTTTTTCTTGGTTTTTAGAGTTTTTATGGTTTGTAGGTGTTTAAGGGTTTTTATATTTTTTTAGTGGTTTTAGGGTTTTTATGGGCTGTTAGGGTTTAAGGTTTTTAGGATTTTTATGGTTTTGAGAGGTGTTTAGGATTTTTAGGATATTTTGGTGTTTTTTAAGATTTTTAGAGTATTTTGGTTTTGTATGGTTTTTAGTGTTTTTTCAGTTTATAAGGTTTTTTTAGGGTTTTTAGGGCATGGAAGGTGTGAGGACGGGATATTCCTGACCCCCCCCCCCAGATATATAAAGATGAGAAAAAGAGCAGTATACAAGGGAGGGGTAGGGTCAAACAGCCCACACCCAAAGCCCGGACAACCCACACAAAAAAAGGCCAAGATCCCAAAAAGCAAGATAACTATGGAACAAAATCATCATCGCCATAGGGATCACCATCAGCGTCATAACCCGAGGAAGCATCTGAGTCCACCAACTCCAATTCAGAGGATTCATACTGCTTGAGGAAGGATGCACAATATTTCCTGAGTTCCACATCCAGTTTCACATTGGTATCTCAATCTCCCCTGCCATGTGCGTTGATTTTGCCTCTACTGGACTTGGAAGAAGCCCCGGGGGCCATATTCCTGGGTAGGGAGGAATAGTACCTCCTAGCCCTCCGTTTCACTCGGGGGTCACTCTGAATTTTGCTCTGCCTTTGAACTGAGGCAGTATGTGCAACCATGTCTTCTTCTTGCTACATTCTGGTTCAGACCACGACCTTCTATTTGGCTTACCCCCAGATGAATCAAAAAGACCAATCATCTCTTGCAACTTCTTAATTTTGTTCAAGATGGCATACATGAGATCATCACGGTCCCTAAGGATTTCTCCGAGCCTTATGTGCTCATCATTCTCATCTCTAAGGAAGATCACCAACTACAGATCCTGCTTATGGATGATATCGTAAATATGCTACTTAGTAAGTATCTTTGAACAATCCAGCATGATCGGATCAGACAGTTCAACACAAGGTGGAAGCTTCTCGAATAGAACAAGAGTTGTGTTCTTGTCAAGCTTCTCAGTGGTCCATTTATTAGGGAAAGGACTGCCAAGAGATTGCAAAGGTAAAAGGCCATCAGGGTGATCAAGCCCAGGGACAGTAAGGTCCATCGGCACAAGCTCCTGAGGGGACACAGTGGGAAGGGTACATTCCTAATCCAATGACCAAGGTCCAAGAAATGGGGAAGGAAGGTCTGCATCCTTAAGGATATCATAAGCTTCCACCTCTTACAGCACCATCCTTCTCTGGACCCTTTCCTCAGTGCCCATAGAGATTAGATGATTCAAGTTAAAGGACTGATTCAGGAAAAAATTGATCTCATGGTGACATCCACTATCCACTGAAGGGCTTGAAAAAGGCACCCCTCCATTACAAGACATGCCGGTTTTGAGGCCAATCCTATACCCCTCCCAATATCAGGCTATGAAGCAACATCCCCAGTTCCATCAGGAATGGCCGATCTCATTTCATAAGAGGTGTCACCCCCTTGGTCAAAGTCACCCTTCACTCGTGTAAAGATTCTTTTGACTAAAATAGGCTCTCTCGCAGCAATATGGGGGGATAAGAACTCATCCTCCATCTTGAAAAATCCCCGAACATCTAGCAGAGGATCCCTAGGGATAGAATTCCTTGCCTCCATGTCTCCTATTGAGCTAACCATCGAGGGGTTGGATGCCTTGCTAAACCTGGACACCATGCCATCCCTCCGACCACAATCACTTTTCAAATGGCCAACTTAAAAGCATGAGGTGCAGTAACTTTCCCATGATTCGAAAACCACTAGCTGCTTCCAACAATGCTCTTTTCTAATCTTAATCCAGACAAAATCCACTAGATCCTTTGAGACATCAACTTCAACACAAACCCTGGGAGATACCGGGTCAGAATGGGCCCTAGTCCGTCTATCCACACACAAAAACCACCCAACCAAATTCCCCACCATGGAAAGAATAGAGAAAATTTGAAAGGGAAGAGGGAGCTCAGGGAACCTTACCCAAATCGCCATCAGAGGGGAATCACGGTTCAAATGAAATTAAAAATTCCACTAGAAAAGGGAGAAGCGATCAACATCACATCTACGAGGAGGTGAGGACTAGGCCTGTATGAGGTCCTCCTCTAATGAGAAGAAAATAAAAATATGACTTGAATCAACCAGACCCACAGTGGCACAGTCCTTGAGATCCCAATGCTCATACACGAACCTGTCAAAAACATCAATCGGGGGATGCCGGCTCAAGAACATGGACATAAGGGTAGGACTGTGGAGTGTAGGGGCCTTGTTGAACTCCGCAATCTACAAAGGGAGCTTTGAAAACCCTTCATCCAAGCCCGGTACTTTAGGACAGAGATCAATCTGCGGGAAATCAGGAAGCGAGTCAGGATCTGAGAAAGAGAGAACTTCCCTTAGTAGGGGGCAGAAGCAGCCCCTCCCCCACAGAGGGGGGAGTCTAGGGTACAACCATTCCATCTTCTTCAATCCATCAATGGAGTGGAAGGAGTTCCATCGCGGGAGCTGATCGAGCAGAGTGCCATCTTTCTCTCTTAACCTTAGGGTTTTTAGGGGTTTTAGGGTTTTTAATGTTTTAGGGATTTTTAGGGATTTTCTTGAATTTATTGATATAAAGGGTTTTTTGGGATGATGGGTTTTTTTGGGTTTTTATGATTTTTTGTGTTTTTGGGTTTTTAGAGGATTGAGTGTTTTTAGGTAATTTAGTGGTTTGGAGTTTTTTTAGGTTTTAAGGTTATTTTTTTATTTTTTAAGGGTTTTAGGGTTGTTTAGGTTTTTAGGGATTTTTAGGGTTTTTTTAGGATTATAATGGTTTTTAGGTTTTTTATTTATTTTGAAGGTTTTTAAGGATTTTGACGGTTTTTTGGGTTTCAGTGTTTTTTTAGTTTTTTTGATTTTTTTTTATTTTTTAGAGTTTTTCAATGTTTTTCATGGTTTAAAGGGCATTTAGAGTATCTGGTGGGATTTAGGGTTTTAGGGGATTTTAGGTTTTTTTGGTTTTTAGGGGTTTAATGGATTTTAGGGGTTTTTAGAGACTTTTGAGGGTGTTTTCGGTTTTTATCATTTTATAGGTTTTTTCTAGATTTTAAATGTTTTTAGATTTTTATGGTTTTCGTAGGATTTTTCAGTTTTTTTTATTTTTATGTTTTTTATGGATTTTTATGGATTTTTGGGGTGTTTATTTTTTAAAGGTTTTTGGGATTTTGGAGGTTTTTTGGTTTTTTGGTTTTAATGTTTTAAGTGTTTTTATTGTTTTTAGGTTTTTATATGGTTTTTATGTAATTTAGGGTTTTAATTTTTTGTTATGGTTTTTCAATGTTTTTAGGGTGGTTTTTACATGTTTAGGGATTTTTTAGGAATTTTTTGGTTTTTAGGGTTTTTAGGAATTTTCATTGTTTTTTTGGGCACATATTTTTTATCTTTTTGGGGTTTTTATTGTTTTTGTGATTTTTTTTGTTTTTTAGTCTTCTTAGTGTTTCTTAGCATTTTTAGGTGTTTAAAGGGTTTTTAAACCTTTAGTATTTGTAGGGGTTTTATGGGCCTTTAGGTTTTTATGGTTTTTAGGGTTTGTATGGGTTTTAGGTGTTCTAGGGTCTTTTTAAATATTTTAGGGTTTTTAGCATTTTTTATGTTTCTTATGGGTTTTAAGTGTTTTTGGATTTTTAATGTTTTGTTGGGGTTTTTCAGTTTTTTTTTTGGTTTTTTGTGTTTTTAGGAATTTTATGCGTTTTAGGGGTTTAAGGGACTTTGAGGGTATTTAATGTTTTTAGGGGTTTTTAGTGGTTTTAAGTGTTTTTAGTTTATTATGTTTTTCATTGATGTTTGCAAGGTTTTAGAGTTTTTTATGTTTTAATGGTTTTTAGGGTATTTCTATGGAATTTTAGGGGTTTTAGGAATTTTAGGATTTTTAGGGTTTTTAGGGTGTTTAGAATTTTAGGGTTTTCTATGGGTTTTAAGTGGTTTTTTTATATTTTTAAGGTTTTATTTAGTTTTTTCATTTTTTACGTTTTATTACATTTTTACATATTTTTTGGGATTTTTTGGATTTTTATGGTTGTTCGGTGGGTTTTTGCCTCGAAACACCCAACGGCTCCGTATCCGATGATGCGTGGACCTGCATTCCAAAGGTAGACGTTCACCGGATGGTCTGACCAGTGATGCTTAAGAACTCACATTGGTCGAGAGGATGCGAAGTCGGGCCCATCGCACCCTTTTGGGGGGAATTATTGCCAGTTCCGGGAATCTCTTATTGATTTAAGACGTATTCATATGTTCGTGGATCTTTGGCTTATACCTAAACATAGTATCCACGGATTTAACCCTTGATTGACAATGGTCAGCTGAACGTAGGGGTTCAGAATAATTTATGCCCAAGGTTTACCATCCCTCGTTGGATTAATGGCCTCGAGGAGTCTGGATTTACTGAGACGGTGCTAGGGGCAGCTCGGTGAACCAATGTGATGATAGTCGGATCAATCGGTTGTTGGGCTTGAACCTCGGGGATGCTTCCTACCTACCCTGCCTAGGAGACAGGGATCAAAGTCCACGTAGTTCAAATCAGGGTGTCGAATAACCGACGTGAAGGTGGACCCAGGGGTCCAGTTGTGATAGGGCTTGAACCTTGGGGAGGCTTCCTACGTATCCCTGTGGTAGGGAATCAAAGTCCTCGTAGTTCGTATTAGTGTGGGGCTTACGCACTGAGGCATCCCAAGATGTGGATTGGGGCTTACACACTGAGGAGGCCCATGAAGTTGGTAAACCGACGTGAAAGGGGGTTAGAATGACCCATTATTGGGCTTGAACCTCGTAGAGGCTTCCTACGTACCCCGCCTTGGAGGCAGGGGTCAAAGTCCACGTAGTTTGGATTGAGACTCCACTGGGGAGGCCCATGAGAGGATGTAATGGTCGATGCCTAGTCTAAGCCCACGTGAGTCATGCTCGGTGTGAGAAACAAGAGGCAGTAGGGACCAGACGATCACGTCGCGAAAGGTGCGTCTGTGATAAGTGGAGTGGGGCTTACTCATGGGGTCGTCCCATTGTGTGGATTGGGGCATACATTCTAAGGAGGCCCATGGAAATGGATTGGGGCTTACACTCTGAGGAGGCCCATAGTGATGGATTTGGGCTTACACTCTGATGAGGCCCATGGTAATCGATTGGGGCTTACACTCTGAGGAGGCCCATGGTGATAGAGCACAGTAGGAGAGGGAAAGGGGGTGCTCCTATGCCCATCTCCTCTCTTGCAGTGCATGAGGGATTCCCTCTGATAGGTATTTTACCACCCCGAGGAGCCCTTAGCAAGTAGAGGTTCAGAAAGAGGACTCCCGAGCTCAAACTCCACATTACCGTGGGAATGTGAACCCAGGAATGCTTCGGGAATCTACTCAAGGATCCGGGAAACCCCTTCGCCTCTCTTTACCGTGGGTATGTGAACTCAAATGGCGCGCTGGTGCGCCTGAGGGTTACACCACACGGATCCGGTGGCTCTGGTGGAGGCCTCATCTCAGGGCCGATGAGTAGGCCAATGAAGAGGTTGTGGGGAATCAGACCGGATTGAGAGGATATTATACGATTCAGGGAATGGGAACTCTGGAGGTTTTTGCGCCCTTCCCGTAGGGAAGTGCTACGCGGCTAGAGGGACCATCCGCGAACCAGGGTGGTATGTGGACTGAGAGGCCGTCTGCGAACCAGGAGGGTCCGCGGACTGACTGGCCATCCGCGAACCAGGAGGGTCTGCGGACTGGTTGGCATCCCGTGAACCAAAATGGTTCGCGGCTCAGGGTTTGATCCGCAAACTAGGGTGGTCCGTGGAGGGTTCCATGTAGCCAGCGGTGGCCAAGGGCATTGCTGGTCGGAGGCTCGTCGGTCAGGGCTTCGCCTGCGTAGGAGCATGCTACGCGGAACGACGTATCGGAAAAGAGGCATAAACTCCCTGGTCCACTGGGAGTGCATCCGCGGAGGGGCTATGGTTCGTGGTCTTCTCTTTTTATGTTATTTTGAGTTTGTGGTTCACCAAATTATTATGCATTTTCGGTTCCTTATTAGTTTATTCCCATGTCCATACCTGCTCTGGTTCGCGAACTAGAACTTCACTGTTTGCGAAATCCTAATCCTTCCTTCGAAATCCCTCCACCCGAGCTTGATCGCTCTTCTCTTCCTCGGCCTTCGAATCGTCTGAATCTGAATCTCTCCCCCCAATACTCTCTCCTTTCCCCCTCGGTCTCCTTTTATAGAGTGGGGAAAGATATGTTTCTACAGTCTTGTGGCACCATTTGCGGAGGCCCATGATCGAATACCCGGTTCACGGATGACTTGGTCAATCCGTAATTTGCGGGGTACTAAACACTTCTCCACGATCCAAACTCGGGAAGTTCTTCGCAGCCGCGGAGGGTTCCGCCTCTATTTTTCAAATGACAGTAGAGGCGATTCGCAGCTCGCGGCTGGGGCTGTCTGGAATGGTGAACTGGGTTGGCGCCTGTCCTGCCTCGCGACCGCAGAGGATCTCCACCTCCATCTGGAAAACGAAGACGGGTGCGGCGTGAACCGGTCAGCGCAGTCTGTGATTGGGGCGGTTCATGACGGAGAGCCAGATTGGGGCCCCTCCTGCCTTGCGACCATGGAGGATCTCCCCCTCCGTTTCGTGAATGACGATTGTTCGCGGAGGGGGCGCTTTGCGGGGCCTGGCCACGTCGCGTTTTCATGGGACCGGTCCGCGGACCGGTCCTGCTTGTTTCCCTTCTTTGAATTTTCTCCATTTTTCTCCCCAATTATTTTTGAGGATTTGGGTAAAATATATTTTGCGGATTTTTCAGGACCCTACAAATTCCCCCCATCAGAATGGGGTCCGATCGAAACGAAGAGGAGGCCATTTTGATGCCAAGTGGTCCTGAAACTAAAATGGTTTGCAGTAGGGGCAGTGGACCCTGTAGTGGACCACGCCTATAAATACGGGGGGGCCTTCATTTTTCCTTTACCGAATTCTCCATGAAACCAGAACTCCCTCACCTCTGCATGCTCGTTCCTTCATGAAGTGCTCCGTCCATGAACCAGCTGCGACTTCCACGAACCATTCCACCTTCGCGGTCACCTTCACCTGTGAACCAATTCCCCAACCGCGAACCATTACTCTTAATTAATTAAAATTAAGTCATGATGGGCTGCGGAGTATTTTACTTCGCAGTTTTGGTGCTCCGCGGTTTCGATGCTCCACAGTTTCAATGCTCCGCGGTTTCGATGCTCCGCAGACTAAAATCATTTGAACTTTAAAAGTTTCTATGTCTTCCTAACTTAATCACTTAAATTAGGGATGGATGTTTCACGGAGCAACTTGGTTCGCAGTTTCCTATCCAATGCTCCACGGGCCAGGGTTTCGCAGACTGATTTCGCGAAGGGGCGATTCATGGGATGCTGTCATCGTGAACCATCCTTCGAGGTCTCCTTGCGGACATTGCTTATGAAGGCTCCTCAACTGACCCTAATCCATATATCTGGTATTTTTGTCCATATTTTTATTTCGTAATAACCGATTATTGGATCTCATCATGCAGAGAGAAGATATGGTTCCCCCTCGTTCTGTACTGAGGCCTACTACAGAGCTTCTCCCAATTGGTTCAGGGAGACGTTTACCTATGGTTTGCAGAGCGGAGAATGTCCAATAGGACCCTAGTCGGTCCATCATTCCTGAAAATCATGCATTGAAAGACTTGCTCCCTCCTGAGATCCTAGATTTTCCACTATCAAATCGACTTCCACTTCATGGATTCGGTCTTCAAGGCTATGTCAATATTCCCCCCCCCCACTTTATCAGGTCTTCCTTCTCCTTTCTTGGAAGTTTCATCCAAGTGTTTTTAGGGAAACCTTAGCCAATCATGGGAGATGGTTTCCGAATCTGACCAAAAAGACGCCTTCATTTTGAGGGGCTCTATTTAGACCCAAAGTGATCAGCACGTGTGAAACGTTTTCTTAGGAAGCTGTCTTCAAGAGTTACCCTTCTATTATCCACCTTGCTCGAGTAGATCCCGATGCGGGGTGGATTCCTAGATGGGATATTCGCTCTGGCGGTCTCTTCTCAAAGGACTGGGCCTGGGATTTCTGGGTCCATCATCACTGCTGGGATTTTCCTGAATCACTGGAAGCAGACAATTTATACTCCATAGTGTGGGCCTCCCAATTTTCTATTTACCCACCATCCTTGGTCTGGCCAGACCTATTCAGTCACTGGTGTTCAAGCACTAATACTTTCCACCTTGCCCATGGTGAAGATGGTATTAGTTTGTGGGATATCCATCAATTGGGAGGGCTCCCGGTTATTGGTGAAATGTATGACGAATTTCATCCTGCTCTTAACGCATGGGATGATGTCGAACAACTGCCATTATTCGTGAGGGATCTGTTGGTTATGGCAGAGCAATCACTGGGTTAGGCCTTGCGTGCCCGCTCTCTTATTCCCTATAGTACCTGGATAGGGTTATTTCTGAACACCACTGGTCCTGTGTTGAAGATCAAGCACCCCAGGACTCATCCTTCTCAACAGTCACGAACCTTCCTAGGTTCCTACTGGGCGGTTCAAGAGGCGGGCGACTACCTTTCATGGGGTTACGAGGTGTGACCCGGTGTGCCGCCTATGCTCCTGCTGGCAGGTTTGTTTGCTATGTTCTTGGGTGGGTGGCTATTCCCTTCTCAGGATATTTATCCTGGAATCAGGGCTTGCACCCTGATGATGGCAGTTGAGCTGGCAGAGGTCCACCTGGTGAATTTTGTTGTGCCCACATTGGCTCGCATTTATGAACTGTTGGGTCACATGCAGAAGGGCGGGTCACCCTTCCATCTGAGTGGTCCATTTAAATTTTTTTATGGTTGGGTAGAAGATCATTGTCGCTACTATGAGTATCGTCACAACACGTTCATCCTGCTTCCTACTTTTCGGCCTACCCTGCTTGATATAGCTGGAGTTCGCCTGAAATCCCTCAGCCCTGGTGAATTACTCAAGCATCTGAGCGACTTTTCCCAATTTTAATTCACTTCCTACCCCGTCCCTTCTGGCTTCTTAATTGACAACCTCTGGGGGATCCTGGAGGAGCGCTCTTACATAATCTCTCTGCATGATGAATTTATGTCTGCGTGGATCGACAGGGTTTCTCTATGTGAGCTGTATGTCCCGTATAGTTTTTCTTTCCAGTTTGGGTGCATGCATGTCCAGGTTTCTTTTCCTCCTCCTCAGGCTCGAGGACTGCACCCAGCCACACTTCGTCAATGGTGGTTGATGCTGATGCGGGAGGGATCTGACGTAAGTATTCCCCTGCCTATCGCGGGGGCGGCCGCCGACCATTCCATGGAGTATGCAAAGGCATGGGAAAAATACTATCCTGATGGGATCCTAGGGAAAGCTATTTGGAAAGTTCCCAAATCAGGAGGTACTGCGGCTGTCGCATCTACCGCACCTTCCCCATCAACTCTAAGGGAGGATCGACTGATGGGTCATCGATCAAAGCGGCTCAAGAGATTTTCCTCACCCAGTCTTGCGGTGGGAGAAGTTCAGGCGGGTTCATCCTTCTTGTATGTTTATGAGGATGACCATGTGGTTTCAAGTCCCAGTGGGACAATCCTGGAAGTTTTTCCAGTTGATACTGAGCTTAGAAACTTGATCCCCAAGCCTAAACTAGGGTTAGAGGCTCCAGAATTTCCAACTTCAGAACTGTCTTCTAGCGATCACATGTATGTGCTAGATGCAATGCCAGATTTCATTACCTTGTTATCCGGTGAGGACACCAAATATCCTTGTTCCATGGCAGACCACTAGGCGTTGCTCAGGAAGGTCTGGCCTTGAATTTGCGAGGTCGTTGCCAAAACCCCTCTAGCTGAGATGGAAACTAAGACTGAAGATCTTCGACAACTCTTCCTGGGATTGGGGTCGGGCGGCTTTGACTATCGGCAGTTCCATTCTCTTACATTCCAAGTTGTCGTGGCTCGTGAGGAAGCTGCCACTAGTGAATGCAAACTTGCTCACTTCACTGCTGCTCATTTCGGGACCCGAGCCTTGGAGGAAGCCACGATACAGCTCCATCAGTGGATGGCACAGGAGGTGACCCTTCGAGATCAGGCGGTCGTCCTATCCTCTGAGTTTCATGAATGTGAAGAATGGGCAGCGATGTTGAGGAATCAGTTGTCAGCTGTGACTGGTCGTCTCAAAGCCACCAGAAAAGGAATCAACGATCTCCAAACAATAGTGGAGCGTACATGTCTGGTGGATGAGGTTGAAGCCAGGGAGAAGGCCGCATTGGAATGGTCTTGCAATGACCTTCATCGCACGGTCGCTGATCTGGTGGAGAGAGCGAGTTAGGATCCTTTATGACTATCAGAGCCACTCTTGTACCCTCTGTTTTACTCACCACTCTCCCCCCTTTTTTGTGAGGGCGAGACCCCAGCTTGTGGACGTCCTCCCTTTTTGTTTGAACAAAACATAATCTCTGTCAATCACTTGTTGTTGTGAAATTTGATTGTTACTTAGAACAATTGTTGTGTAAATACCAATTCACTGAATCAGAATTTATCATAACTCAGGAAAACAAACTCTAACTTTTTCCTAGACCATGGGGTCCAGCGAGCATAGTTTTACTATTTCTAGGGTTTTATGGGAAAACCCCACAATTTTTTTGTCTCTTTCTTTTAATACCCTAATTTTCCCTGGGCCTATGTAGTGTGGACCCAACGGGTATGGACAGACTTTTTCTTAGGTTGCCCTTTTAGGGTTTTCAGCCTAACTGGATTTGTGCCTCTTTTCTTGGGTGGTTTAAAGTCCCACCATCAAGACTGTCATTATTGATTATTAGGTCGAACATATTTGACCAAATATATTGGGTAAAGGGCCCCGATGGGGTTTGGTTGATCAAAAGATGTCTCAATACTCTTTAGACACACGTGGGGGGAAACATTTTTAAATTTGAATGACATGCAGGTCATGTCTCAAGGCATGGGAGCCATGTCGGCGTACAGAGTTAGGAGGAGCATCGCCTAAGGAAATCTTTCCTTTTCTAGAAAGGTCAGGGGCGATCAATATGCAGAGCTGTTGAGGGCATGGTATGCATAGTCATGTAAAGGTTTCCTTACGTCAATGACTCTCTATTTCTGATGGCCATAGGACTTCATGAAAGTCCGGCTTATGGAAACCACCATGGGTGGCTTGGAGAATTATGAAAACCACCCGAGGTGGCTCAGAAGGGGAGTGTGACATCTGAAAGGGTTTTTGGAACATCCGTACTAATCAATAGCATGGTCAGGAGACCACTTCCCTACGCATTTAGTTAGTGTAAGGGATGGATGAGGCTTGGCGCAGTTTAAAGTCATGCTGATGGGACATCATTTAAAAATTGAATGACTTTTCCTAGTTCTCAGTAATCTTGTCAAAGACATTCCACCATATTCAGGAAGGGTTGTGAAAGAGGATGGTAAAATTTAGCTCAGAGGGTTTCTGATTCTCGGGATAGACATGGGGGATCAGGGGCCAAGAGGCGTACTGAGAGAAGCATTAACTAAGGAAATCTTGCCTTTGGTAGATGGGCCATGGGCTATTAATATGGAGAGCCGATAAGGGCATGGTATGAATAGTCATGCAAAGGTGTCCTTAGGCCAATGATTGTATTCCCCTGATAGCCAAGCAACTTCAGGGAAGTTGAGATTTGGGACCACCAGGGGTGGCTTATGAGAGTTCGTCTTTCTCTGAGTGCAGAGTATGGTTTATGATGAGAGGGTGCCTGGATATGGGGGAAACATATAAACTAAACTTCCTGAGAATGGGTGAAGTAATCCCTTCTCACACGGGTGTGAGACGGTGACTTGTGCTGGTCTGACCCGTGCACTAAAGGACAGAGAAAAGCCTCCATTATTTACTGAACCCGTGGCGGGTTTGACCATGCAGTTTAGCGTCATTCGGTAAGGACGAAGAGCATTATTAAATGATGTTGTGCAGTTTAACGTCATGTAGCGAGGATGAGGGGCATTTTTTTCCTTTTCCAATGATGTGTAGTTTAACATCATGCAGCAAGGACGAATGACCGTGCAGTTTAACGTCGTGTGGTAAGGACGTAGTTAAAAAGGCCACTCTTTATTAGGATGTAACTGGGCCCGAGTATCCTGGCATGTCGAAGATTTGGAGGGGGGTTGATGGTTTAAATCATGGTTCTGGGGCTTCTTGGATCAGTAGAGATGATATGGGGGCTCTGAGGCCGGTAGGCATACGGAGCTAGGAAGAGTGTCGCCTGGGGAAATCTTGCCTTTGGTAGACGAGTCAGGGGATATCATTATGCAGAGCCGCTGAAGGCATGGTATGCATAGTCCTACAAAAGTGTCTCTGGGTCGATAAATTTCCACTTCCGATGGCCATGAATGGTTATGAAGATCCTCAATTATCCGGGCCATGAAGTCTGTCATCAGGGAAGGAAATGTCTAAACATGTGGGGCGTACTCGGCCCTGGTTGCTGCTAAAGCTTGGAGAGCTCCCTACGCTGATTTACGTTGTGCGCGGGGGTGGGGGGTACCTTTACTCCATGCGGTTTAACGTCGTGCGGTAAGGACGAGGTACTCCTAGTTTAGCGGTCATAGAGCTCGGACCATTGAGTGACTATTGCTGCAGTCACTCAAAGGATAACTGGGTCAACATGTTCTGATATACTTGGAACAAGGTGGGGGATAATGGTTGTAAACTAAAACTTTGAGTTTCCCCAGATCTGGAGGTGTGGTGTGGGGGCTCTGAGGCTAGTAAGCGTATGGATCTAGGAAGAGTACCGCCCAAGGAAATATTTCCTTTGATGGACGATCTAGGGGATATCATTATGTAGAGCCGCTGAGGGCATGGTATGCATTGTCATAAAAAGGTGTCCCCTGGTTGATAACATTCCACTTCTGATGGCTGTGAATGATTATGAGGATATGTGGTCGCTCATAGTGCAGAGTTCGGTACGTGGGGATAATGTTGTCCGAGTATACAAGAAACATCTTCACTGTAATTGTACATTGAGTCAAAGTATCCTAGTCCTGGATTAATTTTCATTGATGCAGGTCGCTATGTGAACCACCAGCGGTCACATAGCCTATCCAGATAGGGATACCCTGGAAACACTTGGATGTTAAAAGGGAATGAACTTGTAAAACACTTCACTATAAACTTCTGGATCAGGAGGTATGGTATGGGGGCTCTGAGGCCGGTAAGCATACGGAGCTAGGAAGAGTGTTGCCTGTGGAAATCTTTCCTTTAGTAGACGATCCATGGGCTATCATTATGCGGAGCCGATGAGGGAATGGTATGCATAGTCATGCAAAGGTGTCTACGAGTCGATGACATTCTACTTCCGATGGCCATGAATGGTTATGAAGATCCATAATTATCTGGGTCGTGGAGTCTAATGTATGGAGAAGATGCATTCAAATGTGCACGGAGTATCTCCATCTCGTATCACCATGTGTCTTTGGGGGGTCGCAACGAAGTCTGTGCTGTTTAACATCATGGGGTGAGGACAAAGTCCATGCAGTTTATCGGCATGCGGTAAGGACGAAGTATACACCCCATGCAGGTCGGGTCCGTACACGGGGGAAGGGGGAATTCTTAACATTATTGTCCATGCAGTTTAACGTCGTGCGGCGAGGATGGAAAAATACACCCTGGGAAGGTCTAGCCTATACACGGGGAAAATGGATCATTTTTAAATCCTGCTATCCAAGCATTTTTACATCATGCAGTAAGGAAGAGGAGTACATCCCGTGACAGTCTGGTCTATGCACGGGGGTAAAGGTCATTTTTATCTTTTATTCAGGGGGCTGGGCCAGGATGGGGAACCCTAGCGTCACTACGTATCCTGCGAGGGCAGGAATCAAGCCGCACGTAGTTCTCTGGAAGAAGTACACCCCATGCAGGGATGGTCCATACATGGGGGAAGAGGACATTGTCTAACTTTTATTTTGTTTCATTTAGAGGTGTCTAGGCCAGGATGGGGAATCCTGATGTCACTACGTATTATGCAAGGGCAAGAATCAAGACGTACGTAGTTCTTTGAAATAAGTACACCTCGTGCAGGGCTGGTCCGTACACTAGGGAAGGGGCATTGTTAAAAATCCTTGTCCGTGTAGTTTAACATCGTGCTTTGAGGATGAGGGATACACCCCGTGCAGGTCTGGTCCATACACGGGGGGAAGAAGGAATTTTTAAATTTCATTTAGGGGGATTGGCCAAGATAGGGGATCCCAACGTCGCTACATATCCTGCGAGGGTAGGAATCAAGCCGTATGTAGTTCTCTGAAATCTGTGCAATTTAACGTCATGCGGTGAGGATGAGGTCCATACAGTTTAACGTCATGTCGTTAGGACGAGGGGTACTATTAGATTCCATGCAGTTTAACATCATGCAGTGAGGACGTACTCTATGCAGTTTAACGTCATGAGGTGAGGACGTGATACTCCTAGTTTAAGGTCATAGAGTTTGGACCGTTGGGTACTTGGCAGTTTAATGTCATGCAGTTCGGACGAACTCCATGCAGTTTAGCATCGTGCAGCAAGGAAGTTTTTGACCCGTCATGAAAGGAAAAGGGGGGTCTACGCAGTTTAACATCGTGCGGCGAGGACGACTTCCGTGCAGTTTATCGTCGTGCGGTTAGGACGTCTTCCGTGCAGTTTAACGTCCTGCGGTAAAGACGTCTTCTGTGCAGTTTAACGTCGTGCGGTAAAGACGTCTTCCACTATCAGTTTCTATGGGAAATACTTCTTTAGGAATCTCGTATTTGTAGGAGCGGTTGTAAATTGTCCGTCCATAGAGATCAGTGTATATGATCCGTTGGAGTAGACCTTGTGTACAACGTATGGTCCCTCCCATTTGGGATCCAACTTTGGAGGCTTCTTTCCAGGTATCATTGGGGTTCAGAGGACCAATACCAATTCTCCTTCCAAGAAAGACCAGAGACAGACCTTTTTATTGAAGGCTCGTGAAATCTGATTCTGGTAGACTTCCAGGTGGTGCAAAGTGTGCAGCTACTTCTCTTCTAGCTGCTCCAATTCAGCAAGCTGCTTTTCTGACTGCTCATCATTGGATAATTGATCACAGATGGCAACACGAAGTGAGGGAAGTTGGAGTTCAATGGGCAGGACTGCCTCCGTGCCATACACCAATGAGTACGGGGTGGCCCGAGTAGCGGTGCAGATTGTGGTTCGATAAGCCCACAATGCATGGAGGAGTTTATCTAGCCATGAATTCTTGTCTTTGTCCACCAATTTCTAGAGAATTTTTGACAGGGTCTTGTTAAAAGCCTTTATCTGTCCGTTGGCCACTGCATAGTAGCGGGATGAGTGGCTAGCCTTGATACCATACTCGTGGTATAGTTTCTCCAATTCATCAAAGCAGAAGTTGGTGCCGTTGTTTGTCAATATGGTATGAGGGAAACCAAATCTAGTGATGATATTGGTCTTCACAAAGATGACAATATTTCTTACCCCGACTTCCTTGAGGGGTATGGCTTCTGCCCATTTGGAAAAGTAGTTGGTCGCTGTGAGGATATACTTCAACTGTTTGGCCATGGTGGCAGGATATGGTCCCACGACGTCCATCCCCCAGATGGAAAATGGCCAGGAGTACATAGCTTGATGAAGTAACTCTGGGGGTCGGTGTATGAAGTTGGCATGAATCTGGCATGGCTGGAATTTTGCGGTAAAATGCTCACAGTCTCGTGCCACTGTGGGACAGTAGTACCCAAGCCTTCGAACCTGATGGGAAAGCTTGGTCCCCGGTTAATTTGCTCAACACACTCCTGCATGTACTTCATTAATTACGGTGGTGGTTTCTTCTCCATCAATGCATCCGAGGAGCACTCCATTGAGGCCTCATTTTTAGAAGACCTCTTGCTGACCCGCTCCTGTATATAGGACAAAGTTAATTTCCCTCCTCCGTATTTTCTCTCGTTCAGCCCTGTCTGATGGAAGTTCTCCCCACTGAAGGTATTTTGCAATGGGGGTAATCCAGCTGGTGGAAGGAGAATATGGCTCAAGGAAAGGACTGAATTCATGGATTTATTATGTCTTAGCTTGGAAAAACGACAATACCATTTGACGGTGTGCAATACTGATGACCATTTCATCCTGGTCTGGGTCAGCTAGGGTTGTGGCCGCGTTGGCTAATGCATCATCCTGGGCATTCTGAGACCAAGGAATATAGGTCAATGTTGGTTCTGTGGAGAATTCTACCATTAACCCTTGCACACGGTCAAACAAGGGGATAGACACCTCCTTTTTAATAGCATAGTCACCATTGACTTTCCTGATGACCAGTTCTGAGTCACCTTTTACCTTAAGGTGATGTACTTGTGCCTGGAGTGCGAGTTCCAGGCCTGCAATGAGGGATTGATATTCCGCTTCATTATTCATACATCCCTCTGACAGGAGGAAGTAATATTTCATGACTGCCCTTTCTAGGGACACAATTATTATCCCCAATCCCACTTTTTTGAATCTAGGATCCTCCATCCTCCTCCCGGTTGGGCTTTGGGATGCGTCGTCGAAGTACATTTCCCATGATGGGAACTCCTCTCGAACCAAGAATATGTCTTCATCAGGTAGCTCGGCATCCAGTGCAGTGGTCCCTGTCAAAGGGTGTTCTGCCAGAAAGTCTGCTAATGCCTGACCCTTGATGGATTTCTGAGGCACAAACCGGATGTCAAACTGTTGCAGGATGACCACCCATTGGGATAGGTGTCCGGTTAGCATCGGGCGGCTGAGGATGTACTTGAGAGGGTTACTCTGCGAGATCAAATGGACTTCATGATGTTGTAGATAATGTCGCAACTTCTGAACTATGAAGACCAAGACCAAACAGTTCTTTTCGATATTTGGGTATCGATTCTCAGCATCAATCATTGTTCGGCTGAGGTAATAGAGACTGTTCTCAATTCCCGCGTCATTCTTTTGGGTGAGGAAGGCTCCCAGTGATTTCTCTAAGGTTTTCGCGTACAATATGAGAGGTCTTCCTTCAACTGGGGGGCATGATCACCAGTGGGATTAAGAGGTACTTCTTCAAGTTGTCTAACACCTTTTGGCAGTCATCCATCCATTGGAACGTGACCCCCTTCTTCATTAACCTGGTGAATGGAAAACATTTTTCTTCTAGGTAGGCTATGAACCACCTGATATAAGCTAGGTGTCCTTGTAATACCCTCAACTTAGTGAGGTTACAGGGAGGTGGTAGGACGAGAATAGCCTTTGTCTTATCAGGGTCGACTTCGATGCCATGATGGCACACGACAAAGCCCAGGAATTTCCCTGAGGTAACCCCGAAGGCGCATTTCAAGGGGTTCATTTTCAAGCTATGCTATTGGAGCTTGTTGAAGATGGTCTCAAGGTATGACAGGTGATCCAAGCACTATCTGGACTTGACCACTAGGTCATCCACGTAACATTCAACAAATTTCCCCAGGAACAGTTTGAAGATCCGATGCATGGAACGCTGATAGGTGGCGCCAGCATTCTTGAGACCAAAGGGCATGACCCTGTAACAAAGTACCCTTGAGGGTCCCTAAAGGCAGTTGGTTCTTCATCTTCTTGGGCCATCCCGATTTGGTTATAGCCAGAATAGCTGTCCATGAAGGGCAAATCCTCATACTCGGCCGTTGTAATGATTAACAACTCGGAGATTTGAACCAAGAAGTCATCTTTTGGGCTATGCCGATTGAGATCTCTGAAATTGATGAAGACCCGGATTTTTCCATTATTTTTCTTGACAGGGACGATGTTGGCCAACCAAATGGGGTACTGGACCTCCCAAATAAAGCCTTCTTTAATGAGCTTATCTACTTTATCCTCTATTTTGGTGGCATATGAGGGATGTGTTCTTCTGGAGGCATGTTTATAGCCCCGGTGGTCTTATGGAAGACCCAGGTGGGGTGCCGCCACTTTGGTATCGAGTCCCGAAATTTCCGTGTAATTCCAGGAAAAAAAATCCCGACGTTACCTTAGGAAAGATGTATATACCTCGTGCTCCTCGGGGGACATGGCTGCACTAATGAAAGTAAGCCTCAGATCTTCCTTGGTACCCAGGTTTATTTCCCTCAATTTGTCCACAGTTGTGGAGATACCTTCCTCAAATGCATGAGACAAGTCCCAGTGATCTTCCTCCTCTTCTTCTCCCAACTCCTCATCATCTTGATCCGACGAGGAGAGGGCTCCTGACATGGGTTCTTGGGGGTTTTATGTAGACGCATCATGGGCATCCACGCTTGAGTATTCATCCCCAGATCGAGGGTTGGCGGACGTTCCCGCATTGTCGTGCTCATCCATCATGGCTGAAGTCATGAGGACATCTAAGTGCATGTCCGTACTTGAACTCCTACTCTCAACGTGGTTGATGGGCATGACATAATCTTCGCCAAGCTGCCTGAGGGGGTCATCAAGAACCATCTCTAGGACATTTAGAGTGGGGATCTAGTTGACCCCATCTACCAAAGGCTTCTTTTTCTTTTTCTCATAGAACCCATCTTCAATGTAATGTGACTCGGAGAGCTCGAAAGGGGCCTTGTCATCATGTAATGTTCCACTTTGTCCATTGATGCAGTACTTGATACACTGGTGATAGGATAAAGTAACAACCATGTGGTTATAGAGCCATGGCCTTCCCAGCAGGGCATTGAATGTTGTGCTCTTCTGGACCACCAAGAATTCTGTGTAGGCTACCAGGTCACCAAAATGGGTCTTTAGCTTAATTTGTCCCATTGGTTTCTGCTCGTTCATGTCATAGCCCAACAAAGTTGTGGCTGGAGGAATTAGGTCGTCCTCATTGTAGCCCAACTTACGGAGTGTCCATACGGGAAGGAGGTTAACTCCGGAGCCATTGCCTATAAAGACTTTCTGGATCTCAATACCATTCAGTGTGCCGAACACATATAGTGGTCTGATGTGTCCTTGCATGGCGGCATCTTAATCCTGATCGATGAAGGAAATCACCGCGTTGCATTCAGATGGGTCAGTCCCCGTTCGGTAAATTTCGGCGGCGGCTACCTCGGCTTGAAACTCCTGGGGACTGAGTAAAGCTTCTATAAGCGCCTTCCTGAGGTCTGATAACAGACTCAGGGCATCCGGGATGGATAACTAGGCTAAAACTGATGCCATCTGCTTAAGGATATCATATTTTTGTTCCATCAGCCGACGCTTCTCCGTTGGCGGGAGAGTCTTAGAAGGTGCTTTAGGGGCTGGAGAATTTGATGGGGATGGGCCGGCTGTGGGGTTGGATATCGATGTTGTTCCCATGTTTTGAGGACTTGGCCCGACCGGTCTATTTGTGTGCATCAAGTGGCTAGACGCTTGTTCCTCCTCTGATGGGTATCGCAGAATAACGGGGCCAGGGTGGATGCTTGTGGAGGTGGAGGGGAATTCCTTCTCCTGCTGAGTCCGTTGAAGGGCTCTCCCACGAGTTTCCACAATATTAACGGTTTGGGTCGGGGTCCAACCGTAGGGTTAGTTTCGGCCATGGCTGTGTCTCCCCTGGTATCCCCTACCTCTGTGATTCCTCCTCCCGGCTCCTTGTGTAGGGAACTCGGGTTCGTAACCATACCCTTCATCATGGAATGATTCCATAAGATGGATGACGTTAATAGAACCAAAGATTGTCTCTTCATCCTCTGACGGGTCAACCTGGTCGGTTGTCCCTGATGGTTCTGTTTGGTGGGTCGATGCCCGTGGTGCCAAATTCGAGGGTATATAATCTTCCAGGTTCGGGACTAACTTTGACCCCATCATAGACACCTCCACTTGAGATTGTTTCCTACTCCGTCGACTATGCCCGGATGACCGGCTCGTGGAGGTCTGTGAGGTCGATACTCTCAACTCTGTGGCTTCAGGGGCTATTGGTGGCAACACCGCCTGCTATAGTTGAGCTCGGATTATGCTCTGGGCTCGGTTGATAGTCTTCCGAGTCACCCAGTTGTCAAATTTCTGCCCCTTCTTGCTGGTGACTTTCTTACACCCCTCCTATTTGTCGGAGTCGGTGGTAGAGATACATGCCACATGTGCTGGGGGTGGTCCTAGCCCGACCTATCTGGAGTCTACCATCCACTACAGGAGTTATTTGAAGACGAAGCATTCTCAGATATTGTGCCCCAACATCCGATGGTAGGGGCAGTAATCTAGCCTTTCATCGCAGCAGACCTCTTCAGTTTTCCCCGGCTCCAGAAGGTGGAGCAAGTTGCAGTTCATGGCGGCAATGAAGTAGCCGCAGACTTGATCATCAAGGAAAGAGTATACTTTTTGTCTTCATTCCTCAAACTGATTATGCTTAAGTCCTTGCTGATCATCCCATTTAGGCGGAGGTGGCCGCTGATATGCAGAAGTCCCTTGACGATTCGGTGGAGGCCTGAGCGGTGGAGCGGGCACAGGGGCTGGCTTGAGTGTGATAGTGGACGCTTCATCTCTAGGGTCTCTTTTGGCAGGAGCCTACGAGGCTATTCGGAACATTGAATTAGTCCGCTGCAGGGTGTCCTCAATTCTATGGGCAATGGCTGAGAGATGGTGGAAGCCAGTTGTGCACCCCACTGGTATGAGCAGTGTTCGCAACTCATCTTGAAGATTATCGATGCATATGGCTAGCATCTCATCTTGAGGCATTGGCCTGTTCAGAGCATAGGTCAGACCTTTCCATCTTGCGATGAAATATGAGACCCTCTCGTTCTCCCTCTACTTGCAGATCATGAGATCGCTGACCATTGTTTTAGGAAATGTTGAGCTGAAGTGGAATAGGAACTGCTGCCGAAGGTCTTCCCAACACTTTATTGACTGGGCTGACAGACTCGTATACCAAATGAAGGCGGATCCTTGAAAGGTCCGTATGAAGCATCTGAGTTTCACTACTTCTTGTTGCTCCGGAGTTACCATTATATGGTCGCAATAGGATGCGTAGTGCATCAGATGTTGTTCCGAATCTCCTGATCCATTGAAGATAGGGAATACAGGGCTCCCAAAATTGGGTGGAGGCGTTGTGTTGCTCACCCAATCTGGGTAGGGCTTCGGCTCTGGCTATATCGGAGCATGTCGACCTTCCATCGCTTCCAATCAAGCTGTTAGTGCCTCGATGGTGTTGGTGAGACCCTGGTTTACATCCTGTTGGGTTCGATCCTAGGCAGGCATAGCCCAAGGCATTGCCTGAGGATCTGGATTTGCCGGCACTAGGGGTGAGTGTGCCGTTTGTGGCACCTTCAGAGGGTTCAGGTGTACTCGCTCCGGTTGCTTCCTGAGTGTAGGGAAGTCTTGGTACTCATTCGAATCTATGTTTAGGTAGTTGGATTGGTTGAGCACCTCGTTGGACAGGAGCCCTGACCATATTTCATTTGCCGGGTAAAACCTTAGTCTTTGAGATGCACTTACTAGGAGTGCATGATGTGGCTCCTCCTGGGACATACTTTCAGTAAGGAGGTTCCTCTAGAGTAGCTCAGCGTTAAGCCACCTCAATTCTTTCATCTCCTCTTCCTGTCGAGCAATTCTCTC
Source organism: Viscum album (assembly GCA_963277665.1). NCBI lineage: Eukaryota > Viridiplantae > Streptophyta > Magnoliopsida > Santalales > Viscaceae > Viscum > Viscum album. The sequence goes on from OY728127.1 coordinate 1,962,891,319, forward strand.
TTCGAGCGTGAGTGGATCATCTTTTTTGAGAGAAGGAGGCATGTTAAGGGTAACCCGTCTTTTATTCTTATCCCTATTGTAATCTCGCTGGGTAGGCGGAGGAGGGTTGGATAGAAGGATGGCCATATTTAGGGCGGCCCTCTAGTTCCGGGTGTGCACACCTGGTGGTTCTTTGTGAGTCACAGCCTGACTGGAACTATCGTCTCCCGATCCATCCGTATTTGCAGTATATCTGGTATCACCTGTGGGGTTAACCTATATGACGTTGATGTAGGTTCCGGGTGCAGCGGAAGCACATTGGTGGGTTTTCCCAACTTTAATTTTAACGTTAAGCAACGTTCAATCCAAGATCCGTCACGATTTAAAATGCTGAATCTTCAAAATAGAACGAAGAATGAAAAACATAAGAGGGAATCCCAGAACCATAGAGATAGTATCATCATATGTTGGTTATAATTAATTTAATTAATTCACAAGAATTACCTTGGTGGAATTATTTCTTCGTTGATGTCTCCGGTCACAATCCTGTGATCTATTGTTGCGTCGTAGAATCCAAGTGTAGGATTCCTCTAGCAGTGATCCACACATGTACCCCATATCTCTGTATTTCACCGAAGGGATCTCCGGGTGCTAGCGCGGAAGAGCCTTCGCTTGTGATGTCCGCCTTTAATCGCCTTGATCTGGTGGAGGATCTCGCTCTCGAAACTTGAGGGCATTCTTGGTGGAAAGGGAATTCTCTCTTGGCTTGAGAGTATTTTCAAATACGTTCTGCACAACAAAATGGCTCTTGAAAAGTGTTGGGGTTGTGAGGATATTTATAAACGAGTTTGAGGTTAATAGAGTTATGACAATAAACAAATGTGTTATGCATTTTATTTATTTCATTAAATCTTATTGAAACCCCATGTCAAATTATTAATTCCTTGACGTGCGCCCACGCTGATTATAATTAATATCAATTAATAAAACAATATTATATCCTCAAAATACCGACTGGAAAACTACACGGCGTGTAATAATTAATACACGACGTGTACTTATTTTCCATAAAACTACACGGCGTGTATATTTAATATACATGGCGTGTACTTTTATTTTCCATTTTTCTCCACCATATTTATTAGACCTTGAGTGATGGCTATTTATTTCTTAAATAAATGTAACTATATTACTCGCTAATAAATATATTATTTCTCCCACAATATATTCTCTCAAATAACTAGTGTCGAAATAAATGCGATCAGGCATCCTCAAATAATTATTAAACCAAAGTCAGGAATAATATTTATTTACCTTGTTAAATTAATATTTAACTGAGATACATGGACACACTTAGTGTGTGACCCTCTAGGCCTCTTTCTCAGTGGCATTAGGCGGAGATTGCCTAAAGTCCAAGGTTAGCATCTAGGAACACGCCAAGGCACCTATAGAGAAAGAAGTTAAAGCCGCAATGATTTTTCACCTCATACGAATGCTTACTGTGTAATATAATCCCTTTGTCTCGATATCTCTAATCAAGCGGGTTGCATGCTAGTGTCATCAACCCATGTGCTCGATTATTCTTTCTTTGACTTCCCATAATTGAACTCTCCCATACCTTACCATGGCCATGGATTTATTTAGGCTATATCAATTCCATCAAAGGGCCTAAGATATCTACTTCTGTTATGGAATAGTCGGGACAAATCCATTCTCACATTATCTATTAATGTCGTATTACTCGTGACGCACCCAACGTATCCTACCTCGCTAGGAATAGTGTGTCATCACAGTTTTCATCAATACATCTAAGTGTGTGAGTTGTAATACCCAATAATAATAATCATAATGTCTAAGGACCAATACACACGTCCGTAGATAGAAAATCCAATGACACTATGAAATGTGGATTTCCTACTGGAGGGTCTCGTTCTCATAATATCCACCTGGATATTACCAAGGGCTCACACCATGAGAAGGTTCCTCAAAGTTTTATGAGTCCTCACCCCTAATGGTCTGTATTATTTGTGTCCCTCAAATAACATCATCCGGCCATAGAACATATATTCAATAACAGTGTTATGGCACTTCCGGGTTCTCATCATAGCAGGGATCCGCTATGACCCATTAATGCAACAGCTGTCCTTAAGACATTATCACATGCATTGTCACGCAGAAGAACAATCAAGATGTGATAAGTAATTTATTAATGAATAAAGTACAAAGTAGTTGGTTATAGGCCACTAACTCCAACAGACTCCAACTTGGACTAGAGGAAACTGCTAACAACCTTTAACTCGCTAGCTCTCACATGATATTCATTCTTCTGCTGAGATATGCCTTTAGTCATGGGGTCCACCACGTTCTCTTCCATGGACACTCTGCTCACTGCAACTTCACCCCTTTGATAGAAATACCTCAAGAGATGATACTTCCAGAGTATGTGCTTTGTCTGTTGATGTGACCTTGGTTCTTTGGAAAGATCCACCGCTGTAGTATTATCACAATATAGTGTAATGGGATCTTTACTACTAGGCACCACATCAAGATCTTGGACAAAGTTCCAAATCCAGACAGCTTCTTTGGCCGCATCAGAAGCCACTATATATTTGGACTCCACTGTAGAATCGGCGACAACTGGCTGTTTTGAACTCCACCAGCTCACATCACCTCCATTGTGACAGAAAACATATCCATATTGCGACTTCAGATCATTCTGATCTGTTTGAAAACCAGCATCAGCATACCCTCTGATGACAAGCTCCTTGTCTCCTCCATACACCAGGAACATATCCTTAGTTCTTCTCAAATACTTAAGGATAGTCTTAACAGCAGTCCAATGTTGTTCTCCTAGATCTGCTTGATATATGATTACCATGATCAGTGCATAGGCAACATCAAGCGTGTTACATAACATGGAATTCATGATGGATCCTATAGCCGAGGCGTATGGGATCTTGGTCATCCTATCTTTCTCTTGTTGTGTCTGAGGACACATTTTCTTAGAAAGATGTAAGACATGTGACACTGGAACCAATCCTCTCTTGGATTGTTCCATACTAAATCTCTTTAGTATCTGGTCAATGTATGTACCCTGACTTAGTCCAACCAGCCTCTTGGATCTATCACGAATGATCTTGATCCCTAGAATGTAGGCTGCTTCACCTAAATCTTTCTTGGAGAAGCACTTGTTCAACCAGTCCTTAACTGACTGTAAGTTTGGTAAGCCATTTCCAATAAGCAATATGTCATCAATATATACTACTAGGATAATGTCTGCATTCCCATTAAACGGCTTATAAACACATGGCTCACATTCGTTCTTAATGAAACCAAATTCCTTTATGGCCTCATCAAATCGAATGTTCCATGACTTGGATGCTTGATTTAATCCATAAATGGATTTCTGCAACTTACAAACCTGTTTGGATTCACCTGGTATCTCAAACCCTTCTGGTTGTGTCATATAGACATCTTCTTGAAGGTTCCCATTAAGGAATGTTGTTTTGAAATCCATCTACCAAATCTCATAGTCATGGTAAGCTGCTATGGAAAGTATGATTCTTATGGATTTAAACATGGGAAATGGTGACAAGGTTTCATCATAGTCAATTCCTTGACACGGTCTGAGCCCTTTAGCCACTAGCCTTTCTTTATAGGTGCTATCTTGACCTTCCATGTCCATCTTTTTCTTGAATACCCATTTTTATCCAACGGGCTTTACATCAACTGGCTCATCGACCAGAACCCAAACTTGGTTCTGATACATGGAATCCATCTCAGAATTCATAGCTTCTAGCCATCTTGAAGCTTCTGAGCTTTCTACCGCTTCCTTGTAAAAGAGAGTTCATCATTGTCCAATAATAATGACTCACCATCCTCGGTGACTAGGAAACCAAATCTCTCTGGTTCCCTTACCTCTCTTGAGATCCTACACAGTACTTGTGTTTCTAGAACCTCTTCCATGGGGACCTGTGGAACTTGTTCCTGTACCAACTCTTGTGTATCTAGAGCATCAACTTCATTGAAGTCAATCTTTCTCCCACTATCCTTCTTGAGGATGTGCTCCTTCTCAATAAAGACGACTTTTCTGGTGACAGTCACATTCTTGTCTTGAGGGTTATATAGGTAATATCCTTTCTTTTCCTTGGGATATCCTATAAAGATACACTTCATGCCCCGGGGTAAAATTTTGCTGCCTCAGAAGTCCTTAACAAATTCCTCGCATCCCCATACACGTGTATGCGACAAAATGGGTTTCTTTCCACTCTATACCTCAGAGGGAATTCCATTTTCTACCTTATTTGGTACTCGGTTTAATGTGTATGCTGTAGTTTATAATGCATATCCCCAAAAGGATAATGGATGATCCGCATGACTCATTGTCGACCTCACCATGACCAACAAGGTGCGGTTCCTCCTTTCACTAACACCATTCCACTATGGTGTACAAGGAGGAGTGAGTTGAGATAGAATCCCAGACTCCCGTAGAAGATTGATGAACTCTTGGTTCATATATTCTCCACCTCGATCCGATCGAAGATTCTTTATCTTCTTACCAAGATGACTCTCCACTTCAATCTTGAATTCCATAAATTTCTCTAAGCCTTCTAACTTATACCTCATTAAGTAGACAAATTCATATCTACTCAAATCATCAGTAAATGTAATGAAGTAAGAATATCCACCTCTATCTTATACTAGAAATGGTCCACACACATCCGTGTGTACCAATACTAGAAGCTCTATGGCCCTTTCAACCTATCCACCAAAAGGCGGCTTGGTCATTTTTCCTTGTAAACAAGCATGACATCTATCAAGTGGTTTTAGCTCAGTAGAGTCTAAATAGCCATCTTGGAAGAGCTTTGTCAAGCGCTTCTCGTTCACATGACCGAGATGGTGATGCCACAACTTGGTGATGTATGAGTCATGTGAGTTTGTTTTGTTATCGATTTCCAACACTTGGTTTTAGTAATTTAATACATACAAACCATTATTGAAATGTTCCAAACCATAACATACGTTGTTCTTATAAAAGAGACAACCCTTATTTCCAAACTTGAAAATAAATCCATCCATATCCAAACAAGATATAGAAATTATGTTCTTGGTAACACTAGGAACATAATAACAGTTATGTAAAACCAAAATCATTCCAGTCGGCAATGAGAGGTGGTAATCGCCAATAGCCAACGCAGCCAGCCTTGCACCATTGGTAGCTCGAAGATCCACCTCTCCTCTGGAAATCTTTCTAAATCTACATGGTTCCTGCATTTTAATACAGATGTGAGCCCCACAAGCTGTATCTAATACCCAATGTGTAGAAATAAAAATATTACACTCAATAACGAACGCACCTTTGGCATCCCCATGATTCTGGGTGCAGTTCCTCTTCCAGTGGCCTTGCTTTCCACATGCAAAACACACCGCCTCCCATTCCTTGCCCTGCCTCTGGATCTTCTCCTTCTTGTAGGGATGGTGCTTAGAGGCTTCAGACCGTTTGTAATTCTTTGGCCCCGTTTTCTTTTCCTTCATTTTCTTGTTCACCATAAGGACCACGGGTTTATCATGCCCCATGTCCTTATCTACCTGGAAAATCAAGGTCAGAAGCTCCGATAGACTCCACTCATTTCTAATCATATTATAGTTGAAAATGAAGCTAGAAAAGGTCTTGGGAAGTGATGATAGAATGAGATATGTACACAAATCATCTGGGAATTTAATCCATAAGATGTCCAGGCGTTCAATGTAGCCAATAATCTTGACTACATGAGGCCCAGATGGCGTAGACTCTCCAAGCTTAGTTGTAAAAAATTCATTGGAGATCTCATACGTCTCCTGTCTTTCCTTATCTTGGAAGAGATCCTTAAGGTGAGACATCATGCTATACGCGTCCATGTTTTTATGTTGCTTCAAGAGCTCATTGGACATGACCGATAGCATGAAACACTGGACATATGTGGCATAATCCATGTGTTTCATTTAGAGAGATAATTCCCCATCACTGGCCTCTTTCCTAGGTGAAACTGGAATAGGCTGTTCCAGCACATACAATTTCCTTTCGTGGCGAAGGATGACGTGTAAACGCCTCTACCACTCTTGGAAATTGGTGCCGGTGGGAAGGTTTTCTTTTTATAGTATGGTTCACAATGATATGTTTGAAGTCATTTTCTTATCGTTTCTACAAATTAAGATGAACAAAGGTTTAGTACTTTATTTCAAAACTGATACAAATAAATAAATTAATACTTTTTAGTCTCCCAGTATTTTATCAAAATACAATAGCCCTCGCCATTGATTTAGGAATTTTCTGTTGCTTGGATATTCTAGTGGAAAGGATCCATATTTCCCTTCGCATTACCCCAACTAGGGTTGGTCAAGAAACTTGAAGGGTTTTAGGTAGGCATTCCAAATGCCTACTGCATTAACTCACAGCTCCTTGATCCGCTGAGTGGACTCCCCAATCCTGAAATCCTTTTAATTTGGATTTCATCAACCTTTGCCTCTTGGTCACACCAAGTCCTACTGTGGCAGTCAACCCTTAATGCGAACCAAGTCATGTCAACCCAAAACCTTGAGTTAGAATTCCCCAATAATTGAAAGCACCCCAACTAGGGTTGGTCAAGCACTTTGAACTATGGTTCGATTCTAACCATGATTATGGAAGGCTATACCGACTCCATATTTCTTTTGAGGGATTTTATCCTTATACCTAAATTGCCATTTTATTATCTTTTATTACATGCTTGTTAATATTAAGTGGGATTTACTTAAGTGATTAACCATGTCAATGATAATATTCATGTATAAGCTGGTTTTATTTTACTTCCATCTTGCATGCTCATTTAATTCATTAATTGTGTGATCGTGACAACACACCCACAATAAATAAACCATTCAACTGACAGAAATAAAATAAATGGTATGATCATGAGATTTTCTATTGGTTAGTTTATCTAGTGGTTGATAAACTAACCCAATACCTAGGGGAGAAACACCTTGAACCTTTTGGATTCATGTTTAGAGCTTTCCACCTGTCAACCTTTGTATCTCCTTGGATTGGTTTCACCTTGGTTCCTGACTTGAGCTGCTTCCACTATCTTGGGAGCTCCATCCATTACATATGCATTTATCTCACATGCAGGTGAGGGGTAAAAGGGGTTTTTACATAAAAGAATCCTTGGGTGCGCATGCCCTACATATTATTGAGGAGATGGCTGACAGGCCAACAAATTTAATTTAAATAAATAAATTAAAAGAAACCATTCACATACAAAGGTATCAGTATAGCAAATGATCATCCATACGTGCAATGATATTTACGCATAAATAAATCTAGCATTCAGTTATTTATTTGTTCTTGTTTAAGATAAATCACGCTCGAATCAGTTAATTATCTTTAATTAATCAATACTTTTATCTTAAATCCTTTTTCTGAATTTCCTTGAGATTCTCATCCATAATAATTTCAAACAAATAAATTCTTTTAAAATTATCCTTGTACGTAACTTGTACCTTGGAGGCAACCCAGTGAATTCCCATTTATTACGCAGATGTTAAATTAAACACATATATATAAAATACTTATCACGTGTTGTGCCTCATCTTTACGCCTGCACCATGGTACACGTCTCAAGGGTTTGTAAAATATAATAATAAATTTTAATAAATCTGCGTAATTTGGGTGGGTACACGGCATGTAGTTCCGACTACACTGCGTGTACTTTTTCATCACCGTCCATCCGAAGTACACACCCGAAGACATGGCGTGTTAATGTCATTCAGAAATTTTCAGAGTACACAGTGTGTACAGTGGGACACACGCCGTGTAGTTTCTGCGTTACACGGTTTCTAGTCGGGCAAGCTGTGTACAGGGTACACGGCCCAAACCTAACCCGAAGGGACTACACGCTGTGTTTTTGGACCACACAACGTGTAATCCAGAAACCGTGTGCCACCTGTTTCTGGTCAACACATGGCATCTTAAATTCTTAGAAAGAATCCAATACATGACCTAATTTGGCGGATCAATCAATGCATTGAACCTAGACTACACGGCGTGTACTTCCAAATACACGCCGTGTATTCTGGTGTTGTAAGACTAGAAACTTTTGGCTCCTTCGAATGAGTTCCTCTATTTTATTTTAATCAAAATTAAATGAAAAATTATTTTCTGTGAGGTCAATGAGAAACGAGGGAGGAGGAACGGATCTCGATATTCAGATTTCCAGAACGATTAAACTTGAATTGAAATAACTAAATTATTAAATGCGTAAATCATCAACGAAAAACTAAATAATTATAATCAACGATATGACCACTTTGACACCACTTGTAGGTTCCGGGCGCAGTGGAAGTGTGTTGGTGGGTTTTCTGAACTTTAATTTTGACGTTAAGCAACGTTGAATCTGAGATCCTTCATGATTTAAAATGCCGAATCTTCAGAATATAACAAAGAATGAAAAACATAAGAAGGAATCCCGGAACCATAGAGATAGGATCATCATATGTTGGTTATAATAAATTTAATTAATTCAAAAGAATTGCCTTGGTGGAATTCTATTTCGTTGATGTCTCTAGTCACAATCCTGTGATCCGTCATTGGGTCGTAGAATCCAAGTGTAGGATTCCTCTAGTGGTGATCCAAATGTGTACCTTGTATCTCTGGATGTCGCCGAAGGGATCTCTGGGTGCTAGCGCAGAAGATCCTTCGCTTGCGATGTCCACCTTCAACCGCCTTGATCCGGTGGAGGATCTCGCTCTCGTAACTTGAGGGCGTTCTTTGTGGAAAGGGAATTCTCTCTTGGCTTGAGAGTATTTTCAAATCTGTTGTGCACAACAAAATGGATCTTGAAAAGTGTCGGGGTTGTGAGGATATTTATAATCGGGTTTGAGGTTAATAGAGTTATGACAATAGATAAACGCGTTACGCATTTTATTTTTTTCATTAACTCTTATTGAAACCCCATGTCTAATTATTAATTCCTTGACATGCGCCCACACTGATTATAATTAATATCATTTAATAAAACAATATTATATCCTCAGAATTCCAACTGGAAAACTACACGGCGTTTAATAATTAATACACAGCATGTACTTGTTTTCCATAAAACTACATGGCATGTATATTTAATATACATGGCATGTACTTTTATTTTCCATTTTCTCCACCATATTTATTAGACCTTGAGGAATTTCTATTTATTTCTTAAATAAATGTAAGTGCATTACTCGCTAATAAATATATTATTTCGCCCACAATATATTCTCTCGAATAACTACTGTTGAAATAAATGCGATCAGGCATCCTTAAATAATTATTAAACCACAGTCGGGAATAATATTTATTTAACTTGTTAAATTAATATTTAACTGAGAAACATGGACACACTTAGTGTGTGACCCTCTAGGCCTCTTTCTCAGTGGCATTAGGTAGAGCCTGCATAAAGTCCAAGGTTAGCATCTAGCAACACGCCATGGAACCCATAGACAAAGAAGTTAACACCACAATGACGTGTCACCTCCTACGAACGCTTACCGTGTAATATAATCCCTTTGTCTCGATATCTCTAATCAAGTGGGTTGAATGCTAGTGCCATCAACCCATGTGCTCGATTATTCATTCTTTTAATTCCCAGAATTAAACTCTCCCGTACCTTACCATGGCCATGGATTTATTTAGGCTATATCAATTCCATCAAAGGGCCTAAGATATCTACTTCTGTTATGGAACAGAAGGGACAAATCCTTTCTTGCATTATCTATTAATGCAGTATTACTCGTGACGCACCCAACATATCCTACCTCACTGCGAGTAGTGTGCCATCACAGTTTTCGTCAATACATCTATGTGCACGAGTTTTAATACCCATTAATAATAATCTTAAAGTCTAAGGACCAATACACACGTCTGCAGATAGGAACATATAATGACACTATGAAATGTGGATTTCCTACTAGCGGGTCTCGTTCTCATAATATCCTCCTGGATATTACCAAGGTCGCACACCATGATAAGGTGCCTCGATGTATTATGAGTCCTCACCCCTAATGTCCTGTATTATTTGTGTCCCTCAAATAACATCATCCGCCCATAGAACATATATTCAAGAACAGTGTTATGGCACTTCCGGTTTCTCATCATAGCAGGGATCTGCTATGACCCATTAATGCAACAGCTATCCTTAGGACATTATCACATGCATTGTCACGCAGAAGAATAATCAAGATGTGATAAGGAATTTATTAATGAATAAAGTACAAAGTATTTGGTTCTAGGCTACTAACTCCAACAGTTGATAGATGCATATCACGGGGCAGAGATGATGTCATCCTCCAAATGGGAAGAGGATCTCCCGCGTCTTCTACTAGCCTTCCCTTTTGTGTCCTGGGATTGCCTTAGGGATTCTTCATAAAGGGTGACACAGATATTTCATTGATGCGACCACATGGTGCGCCTTCCTATCGGAGGGGATGAGGATTCAAATGACGGGATAGGACGGGAACCTCCTCTTCAGACTGTCCTCCCTAGATGAGAGAATTCTGATTCTCATGGGGGAGGTTGTAGTTGATGGGGTAATAATTTCCCCAACCCTGAGGGATAGGGTTGGCTCCGTTACTTGGACATTGAGTCTCTTCCTGGTTTTATTGGTCTTACGGGGGCATTTTTTGTTAAAAATTCCCCCAGCCCTACAGGATAGGGTTGACCCTGGATTTTGGGAGTGGTTGCGGCCATCGCTACCTGCCTGGTCTTGCATCCCCCATTCGGGGGGGGGGGAATTGGGTTTGGTGCCAAGTTCTTCTGTGAATCAATCCCTTCTCAGGAGGAAGGAAAAGATCGCTGATTAGCCTCTCTTATGAGAGAGTCCTGTTGTGTGCTCTAGGTGTCTTGATTCAGTAGTTCTTGAATGGCTCGTTCCCGCCGGGCATGCCACTTCGGGACTTAATAAAGGCCTGACTCTGTTGGGTGTGTTGCCTTTCCTGAACAGGGAGACCACTCGATCGCCGTCTTGACGTGACGACATTGAAAGACACCACGTAGAGCAGATTCTTCTAGGCGGGGACCGGAGTGAAATGCAGAGCTCCATGTTCTCCCCATCCCCTAATATGGACTCCTGTCGGGGCGTCACTGATGAGGCGGCACAGTTGGTGCAGTGCACGAAGGCAGGCTATCTCCATGTTTCCTTTACGCCTCTCGGGTCGTTGTTGCCATGATGAAGGAAGAGAATCCAGGTCAATGTGACGCAGGAGGTCTCCTATTGTCTTGATGTGGTCTACATACCCGTCGTAGGACACAAAGCTTGATTTCAGTTGGTGGAGGGTTGTCCATATATTATTGTGGATGTCATGCACGCATTCTTCCGACAACTCTTTGGCTATGTCTAACTGAGAGGTGGCCATAGGCCAAAACATAACTGGTATATCATCCCTGGCCAGTTGTTTCCTCAGGTGCGGCATATCGGAATATTCCTCCACTAGTGACTCCTCTACCTGGACGGCCCAACTGAGACGCTCGCTACCAGTTTGGTCGGAGGTAGTGGGACCAGTAGGTGCTGAATCATTATGTGGGCGATTCCGAGGTGGTTAAAAGGATGAACGCGGCCCTGGACCATCTCCTGATTGCAGAAGGATGTCATCAGTGAATAACTGGGAATCTGACATGCTTGATCCCATCCTTCTGAGTGCCTCGCCATATGAGGGCTTTTCGGTGCTTGATTTAGCAGGAGTAGGACCTTCCTGTTGATATTATATGTCATTGTGGGGAGGACCTCCGCAATGGCGGACGTAATGGCAGGGACTACCATTACTGCTTGATGCTTCACTACATAGAGGACTTTTGCAGTGCACCCCCTGGGGAGGACCTCCAAGGCGTGTCGCAGCAAGGGGAGGACCTTCTGGCTGCATAGCGTTGTTACGGGGAGGACCTTCGCAACAACTTCCATCATGTTGGGGATGACCATCATGGCTTGGCATTTGATGTGAATCCTGGGGAGGGCCTTCAGGACACACTGCGACATGGGGAGGACCTTTTAGTTTCTTGGGGCCAATGTAGGGAGGACCTTCACAATGGCGGTCGTGGTGGCGAGGACTACCATCACAGCTGCGGAAATGGATCAGAATACCATTACAGCTGCCACAGAGAGAATATCTGTGGGATAAATCCTGGGGAGGGCCTCCAGAATGTACCACAATGAGGGGAGGGCCTTCTCGTTGCTTGATGCCTCTACGGGGATGACCTCCGTTATCAGGGTGGAGAGGACTACCACCGTGATATGATGTCTGGCTGCGTGTAGTTCTATTGCAGCGTAACCCCTGGGGAGGACCTTCAGGGTAGGCTAGGACAAGGGGAGGACCTTCTTGTTATGATTAGATGTCACTGTGGGGAGGGCCTCCGCAGTTCTGACTATGATAGTGAGGATTACTATCATAGTCTGTGGTCCCACTGCATGGAGAGTGATTGTAGTGTATACCCCGGGGAGGACCTTCAGGGTGTACCGCAACAAGTGGAGGACCTTCTCGCTACTCGATCTTCTGGTCACATGGAGGGTTTCCATGACTCGCATCAAAAGAGGAGCTCTCGTGATCGATCGTTATATGCCTGCGGGGGAGGCCCCCACGGGTGCTCTGAGGAGGACCTTCAGAGATGCTGGTAGAAACATTGCATGGATAACCTTCACAACTGCTACTGCCACTCCCATAATATGGTAATGGGTGGCCAGGGTTCTGAGCCTGCGATGTGTGCTTAGCGGCGTTGGTAACCCCAGATTCCAGCATAGCAGAGTCATGAAGCCGCTCTTTATTTTCCAGCTACCTTTGGTGCGTTCGGGGTGCTCTTTTGCGGGCAGCGGGGACCGCCTGCTATTGACAACGACCTTCACCTTTGGGTCCCTATCTAATTGGGTCCCGTGATGCTGCCGGGATATGCCAACGAACATATTGACTTTTAGCAGGGATATATTCTTGCCCTGATGCATCCACCTTTATGGACAGGTGTCCCACGGTTGGAATGAGTGAAGATGCTCGATCTGGTTACCCTTGCATCGCGGAATATGGCCGGCGACCCTCCTGGGCTTAAGCAGGGATGCAAATCGACTCCAAGGCGGCTATCTCATCTCTTAGATGAGTCGCCTCAATTAGGGAGACGGGATCACGGGCCCGAGTCCTTGCTGTTTCCACTGATGCAATTACATTCTGGTAAGTCTGCAAGATATGATATGGGATCGATATCTGCTCCTCCATCATTGCCAGGATATGCAGAGAGACATCTTTGGCTGGAACGGGTATGAAGGCCCATTCCAATATCGGAGAAGGAATATCCTACTCTGGTCCTCTGGTGGTCAGTGGGTACTGACAATTCTTCTGTGTCGGGGCAGGTGAACGAATCTGCCCTTGTACCAGGATACGCCGGTTTATCTCTCCATTTGATGCCACATCGGGATGGCGGACTTTACTTGCATCCCCAGGGAGCTGGCCCTGCATATATTGGTTTCCAATCGTATCGAGTCGGTGGCCTTTTTTGGTGGGGATACGTGCCCGCCTATGAGTTTCCGCCACATCTGGGTGGCAGGCTTTGTTGATCGCCACCATATCAAGATGGCAGGCATCAGAAGCAACTGCTAGGAGCTGGTCCTGCAGGTGTCAGGTCGCCACCACGTCAGGTTGGTGGGCTTCATGACCCTGGGCAGGGAGAGGTGCCTGCCTGGTAAGTGTTGTCCTGTCTGAGCGATGGGCTTGATGGAGCTCGGCAGGGATGCGCTCCGGCTTATATGATGCCGCCATGTCGGGATAGCGGGCTCGGGAGGAGCGAACAGGTGTGGGTGCCTATTCGTGGTACATCTCCATGGATCGGTAGCGGAGCTCCTCCTCAGGGACTAGGGTGATGACTGGTCCCTGATTGTACGTCTGTCGCCCTCGTCGGGCAGTCCGAGGGGCCGAATCTCGGGGAGCATGGGCCTGAATCCTCGGGGAGACCTCCTCCTCGGCACGAGGATTTTGAATCGCGGCGTGACCATGATGACGTCTGCCAGCAGGGGCCTTGGAGCGGAACCCCCGTTTGGTGGGGATGAAGTCCTCAACATCGACCTCATCCACCTCCCTAAGATAAGAGAGGTACGCATTGTCCTGTTCTAGGGATAGACTCCCGAAACGGTTGGAGACAGCAATAGGGGCTGTCTGGATCTGCCTTTGTGGCCGATGCTGGGCAGGCGACCGGCGAGTTCCGGCGGATTAGAGGGCATGCATGGATGCCTCCACCATTGGGAGAGTACCATTCACGTGGTACTCTCGGATCAGAGCGTCCGAGACCCAGCATTGAAGATGCTGGGTGGGTGATGGGGTCCTCTGTTGGTGAGGATACCCGGTCTCGATGTATCCTGAAGTGCGCACTTGAGAGTTCCTTCGTGACGCCATTGGATCAAATGGAGTTCTGAAGGTAGTACCTGTAAAATATTTTATCAAATAAAAACAGAAAACCCGTCAAAGTAGCATCTCATGATCTCATGTGTATTTAATGACCGTGCATGGACCTCCTTGTGAGTGAAGGGAGAACAGAGTGGGATTAAGTTAAATCTTTCATGCTTGGTTAAAGATTCATGTCGGGTTCACCATTTTTTGTTCTGCGGGTTTCTGCCTCGAAACACCCAACGGCTCCATATCCGATGATGCGCGGACCTGCATTCCAAAGGCCGGAATTCGTCGGATGGTCTGACCAAGAACACTTAAGAACTCATATGGGTCAAGAGGATGGGAACTCAGGCTCATCACACCCTTTTGGGGGGAATTATTTCCAGTTCTGGGACTCTCTTATAGATTTAAGACGTATTCATATGTTCGTGAATCTTTGTTTTATACCCAAACATAGTATCCACATATTTAAACCTTGATTGGTAATGGTCAGTTGAACGCAGGGGTTTAGAATCATTTATGCCTGAGGTTTACCATCCCTCATTGGATTAATGACCCCGAGGATTTTGGACTTACTGAGACGGTTCTAGGGGAAGCTCAGTGAACCGATGTGAAGATAGTCGGATCAACCGGTTGTTAGGATTGAACCTCAGGGAGGCTTCCTACATACCCTGCCTAGGAGACAAGGATCAAAGTCCATGTAGTTTGAATTGGGGTGTTGGATATCCGGCGTGAAGGTGGACCCAGGGGTCCGGTTGGGATCGGGCTTGAATCTCGGGGAGGCTTCCTATGTATCCCTGTGGTAGGGAATCAAAGTCCTCATAGTTCGTATTAGTGATGGGCTTACGCTATGAGGCAGCCCAAGATGTGGATTGGGGCTTACACTCTAAGGAGGCCCAAGATTTTGGTAAACTGACGTGAAAGGGGGGTTTGAATGACCCGTTATTGGGCTTGAACCTCAGAGAGGCTTCCTACGTACCCCGCCTAGGAGACAGGGATCAAAGTCCACATAGTTCGGATTGCGACTCCACTGGGGAGGCCCATAAGAAGATGTCATGGTCGATGCCTACTCTAAGCCCACGTGAGTCATGCTCGGTGTGAGAAACAAGAGGTAGCAGAGACCAGACGATCACATCGCGAAAGGTGTGTCCGTGATAAGCGGAGTGGGGATTACGCATGAGGGTGGCCCATAATGTGGATTGGGGCTTACACTCTGAGGAGGCCCATGGTAATGGATTGGGGCTTACACTCTGAGGAGGCCCATAATGATGGATTGGGACTTGCACTCCGAGGAGGCACATGGTAATGTATTGGGGCATACACTCTGAGGAGGCCCATTGTGATGGATTGGGGCTTACACTCTGAGGAGGCCCATGGTGATAGAGTGCAGTGAGAGAGGGAAAGGGGGTGCTCCTGTGCCCATATACTCTCTTTCAGTGCATGAGGGATTCCTTATGATGGGTATTTTACCACCCCGAGGAGCCCTTAGCAAGTAGAGGGGCAGAAAGAGGACTCCCGATATCAGACACCACATTACCATGGGAATGTGAACCCGGGAATGCTTCGGGAATCTGGTCAAGGGTCGGGTCAACCCCATCGCCTCTCTTTACCATGGGTATGTGAACTCAAATGGCATGCTGTTGCACCTGAGGGTTACACCACACGGATCCAGTGGCTCTGGTGGAGGCCTCAGCTCGGGGCTGATGAGTATGCCAATGAGGAGGTTGTGGGGAATCAGATTGGATCAGGAGGATCATATGCGACTCGGGGAATGGGAACTACGGAGGTTTGGGTGACCTTAGAGTAGGGAAGTGCTACACGGATGGAGGGGCCATCCGCGAACCAGGGTGGTCTGCGGACTGAGAGGTCGTCCGCGAACCAGGAGGGTCTGCGGACTGACTGGCCGTCTGTGAACTAGGAGGGTCTGCAGACTGATTGGAATCCCGCGAACCAAGATGGTTCATGGCTCCGGGTTCGATCCACGAACCAAGGTGGTCCACGGAGGGTCCCATGAATGAAGCGGAAGCCAAGGTCGGCACCGTCAAGATGCTCATCGGTTAGGGCTTTGCCTACGTAGGAGGGTGCTATGTGGCGCGACAGATCAGAAAAGAGGCATAAACTCCCTGGTCCGTGAGGAGTGCATCCGCCAAGGGGCTATGGTCCGTGGTATTCTCTTTTTATGTTATTTTGAGTTCGTGGTTCACAAAACTATTATGCGTTTTCAGTTCATTATTAGTTCATTCCCAGGTTCATACCTACTCTAGTTCACGAACTGGAACTTCGCTGTTTACAAAATCCTAAGCATTCCTTCCAAATCCCTCCACCCGAGCATGATTGCTCTTCTCTTCTTTGGCCTTCAAATCGTCCGAATCCGAATCTCTCCCCCCAATACTCTCTCCTTTCCCCATCGGTCTCCTTTTATATATTGGGTAAAGAGATGTTTCTGAAGTCATGCGACACCTTTTGAGGAGGCCCATGATTGAATACCCGGTTTACGGATGACTTTGTCAATCCGTAATTCGCTGGGTATTAAACACTTCTCCATGATCCAAACTCGAGAAGTGCTTCGTGGCCACGGAGGGTTCCTCCTCCATTTCACAAAAGACAGCAGAGGCGATTCACAGCTCGCAGCTGGGGCGATCCGGAATGGTGAACCGGGTTAACACTTGTCCCGACTCGCGACTGTGGAGGATATCTGCCTCTATCTGGCGAACGATGACGAGTGCGGCTTGAACCGGTCGGCACGATCCGCATTTGGGGTGGTTCATGATGGTGAACCAGATTGGATCCCCTCCTACCTCGCGACTACGAAGGATCTCCTCCTCCATTTCACGAACGATGATGGTTCGCAGAGGGGGCACTTCGTGGGGCCTGGCCACGTCGCGTTTTCATGGGACTGATCCGCGGACCGGTCCTACTAGTTTTCCTTCTTTGAATTTTCTCCATTATTTTCCCCAATTATTTTAGAGGATTTGGGTAAAATCTCATTTGTGGATTTTTCAGAACCCTACAGTGGTTTTTAATGGTTTTAGATATTTTTAGGGATTTTATGGAGTTTTAGCATTTTAGGATTTTTATGGTTTTTTGGGTTTTAAATGGGTTTCTTATTTATATTGGTTTTAATTTTCTTTAGTGTTTTTTGATGTTTTTATGGATTAAAATGTTTTTTATAGTTTTAGTGATTTTTTTGGTTTTTTATGGTTTTTAGGATTTTTTATTTTTATAGGTTTTATGTTTTTTTTTTACGTTTTTTTGGTTTTAAGTGTTTTCTGGTTTTATGACTTTCTATTGGTTTTTAGGGTTTTTAGGGGTTTTTAGAGTTTTTAAAATTTTGAAAGTGTCAAAGTATTTTTAGTGATTTTTTGATTTTAGGGGGTTTTGGGGGTTTTTATGGTTTATAGGTTTTTGTATGATTTTAGGGGTTTTATAGTTTTAAGGGTTTTAGGGTTTATAGAATTTTTAGGATTTTTATTAGTTTTAATGTTTTTTGGTTTCCATGTTTTTCATAGGGTTTTCAGGTTTTTAATGGGTTTTTACATTTTTTGATATTTTTAGTGTTTCTTAAGTTTTTTATAGTTTTAATGTATTTATGGATATTACATTATGTTAGAGTTTTTTAGAATTTTTATGGTTTTATATGTTTTTAGGTTTTTAGGGGTTCTTAGAGTTTTGGGGGTTTTAAATGTTTTTATAGTTTTCAATATATTTTTGTAGTTTATAGGGTTTTAGAGTTTTTAGTGGTTTTTTTGTGTTTTATGGGATTTTATGATTTTTATGTTCTTTAGGGTTTTTATAGTTTTCAGAGAAAAGAAGATACGAGGGTCAGGCTATTCCCAACCCCCCCCCCCCCCCCCCAATTTTATTAAAAAAGAAGACACAACAGACAAGGGAGGGGAGGGGTCAAACGACCCACTCCCAAAAACACTAAACAAACCCCAGACCCAAGAACCCCAAAGAAAAGAAAGATCAAGAGGCCAAACAAAGAGGTCCAAAAGAAAAGATACATACAAGAAAGTGATTTAGTAAATATCACCACCAAAGTCATCCAGCTCCCCACCGCGGAAACCGAAACTCGCTCCCAGGCCAGCACTCATACCAGTAAAGCTGAAGTCTGATTCAGCATCTGTATCCATAGAATCCTAGCCCAAATTCTACTCCTCCTGCATTCTTAGCATTTAAAAAAGCTTCTCTCTATCCATCTTCTACTCATCAGTTTAGTGTATTATAGAGCTTTTGGAATTTTTTACTTTTTTTGGGTTTTAACTATTTTTTAGGTTTACATTTTTTCTTATTGGTTTTCAGGGGTTTTATGGTTTTTTAAATTTTTCAAAAAATTTAGGAACTTTTTGGATTTTAATTGTTGTTTATGGGTTTTAGGGATTTTTAGGTTTTTAGGATTTTTTTATGATTTTTATGGTTTTTATGGGTTTTTGGGGGTTTTAGGGTTTTTTGAGTTTTTTATGGTTTTATGATCTTTTTATTAGTTTTTAAAATTTATATGGGTCTAAAGTTTTTTTAGTGTTTTAGTTGTTTTTTATGGTTTTTATTGGTTTTTAGTATTTTTAATTTTTGTTTGGGTTTTTATGTTTTTTACGGTTTTTTTGGATTTATAGGTATTTCAGGTTTTTTGCATTTTTTATAATTTTTAAGGTGTTAAAGTGATTTATTATTTTTAAGATTTTCATATACACTTTCTGGATTTTTAGGGTTTTAATGTTTTTTTATATTTTTAAGGATTATTTATAATTATTATGGTTTTTAGGTATTTTTTGGGTTTTATGATTTTTAGGGTTTTTAAGGTTTTTTGGGTGTTTAGGGTTTTTTTTAGATTTTTAGGGTTGTATGGTTTTTTTTGTTTTTTATCATGATTTTAAGGGATTATGGTTTCTTATATTTTGATGTGGGTTTTACAGTTTTTGGGTTTCTGGTATTTTTTTGGTTTTTAGGGTTTTTTTTGGTTTTTTAGTTATTTTGGGGTTTTTAGCGTGTTTTAGGTTTTTAGGGGTTTTATTATTTTTTACAATTTTTTAGGGTTTTCAGTGTTTTATTATTTTTTTAATCTTTTCTTAGGTATTTTCATCTTTTTTATGTTTTTTTATGTTTTTCTGGGATTTTTTTGGAATTTTTGGTATTTTTAAGGTTTTTATTTTTTTTAGTGATTTTGAGAGTTTTTATGGGTTTTTAGTGTTTTTAGGGTTTTATGGTTTTTAGTGATTTTATCATTTTTGGTTTTTGGGTTTTTAAAGTGATTTAAAATTTTAAATATTTCCTTTTTTTGTTTTTAGGTTTTTTTATGGTTTTTTTGTTATTTTTAGGGCGTTTTCATATTTTTATGGTTTTAGGATATTTAGTGATTTTTTGGGACTCTAGAGGTTTTTTGGGTTTTTATAGTATTTATGGTTTATTTTGTGTTTAGGTTTTTTTGAGATATTTCGGTTTTTTAAGGTTTTTAGAGTTGTTTAATGTTTTTTGGGATTTAAAGTGGTTTTGAAGTTTTATTGTTTATTAAGGATTTAGGGTTTTTAGGGTTTTCAATTTTTCTGGGGTTTTATTGTTTTAGTGGTTTTAGGGTTTTATGGACTTTTTAGGGTTTTATGTTTTTGTGTATTTTTTAGTATTTAATAGTGGTTTTAAATAGTTTTAGATTTTTATGGTATTCCTAGGGTTTTTGGGATTTAAGAATTTTTTACATTTTTATTGATTTTTTTGGATTTTTTATGATTTTTATGTGTTTTAGTGTTTTTATGGATTTTTAGGGGTTTTTAGTGTTTTGGTGTTTTTAGGTTTAGCTTTGTTATGTTTTTTGGGTTTTAATTGTTTTTAGGTTTTAAGGTTTTCTTATGGTTTTTCACGTTTTTTAGGCATTTTTATTTTTTTAGGTTTTTTATAGATTTTTAGGAGTGTTAATTTTTAATGGGGTTTTAAGGATTTTAAGTGTCCTTGGGGGTTTTAAGGTTTTTTTGGGTTTTTGGGTTTTTGGGGTTTTTTTTGAGTTTTTGGTGTTTTTTTGAGGTTTTATGGTTTTTATGTTTTTCATAATTTTAACACTTTTAGGTGTTTAAAGGGTTTTTATATTTTTTTAATAGATTCTTAGAGTTTTTATGAGTTTTTCGATTTTTAAGGTTTTAAGGGTTCTTATGGATTTTAGATATTTTTAGTATTTTTATGGTATTTTAAGGGTTTTCATGTTTTTTTATGTTTTTCAGGGGATTGAATTGTTTTTAGTGATTCATGGTTTTCTTAGGGGTTTTCTTTATTTTTAGGGGTTTTTACATTTGTAGTAATTTTTAAGGTTTTTAGGTTTTTTATGAATTATTAAGGTTTTAAGGGACTTTGAGGGTTTTTAGGGTCTTTAAAATTTTTAGGGTTTTAGTGTTTTTTATTTTTTAAGGGTTTTAGTTTTATTATGTTTTTAAGGCTTCCTTAGGTTTTTTCTACGTTTCTAGGGGTTTTTTTACATTTTTAGAGTTTTTAGTGATTTTTTATTATTTTTATGATTTTTTGGTGTTTTTTTGGGATTTTGATGGGTTTTAGGGATTTTCCAGGTTCTTATGGTTTTGTAATATTTTAAGGGTTTTTTAAAAAAAAAACAGTGTTTTTAAGGTTTTCAGAGTTTTTAGCAAATTTAGGGGTTTAATAGGTTTTTAGATTTTTACTGGTCTTTAGCGTCTTTATGTATTTATTTATTTTTTATGTTTTTAGGGGATTTCATATTTTTTTGGAGGGGGGGTTAGGGTTTTGAGGGTTTTTACCAATCTTTCAGTTTTTTATATTTTTAAGGGTTTTTAGTGTTTCATAGTGTTTTAGGGTTTTTACATTTTTAGGGAATTTTTGGGCATTTTTTTCATTTTTATGGTTTTAAGATTTTAGGTATTTTTAGGGGTTTTAGGGGTTTTTATGGTTTTAGTGGACTTTAAATTTTTAGTGTTTTTTAGTTTTTTGGGAGTTTTGAAGTTATTTTGGTTTTTAAGGTTTTCTTATGGGTTTTTAGGGTTTTAGGGTTTTTTTTGTTTTTTGGAATTTTTTAGGATGTTTATAGTTTTTAGGGATTTAGGGTTTCATTTGGTTTTTAGGATTTTATGGTTTTTTGGTTTTTTATATTTTGTCTTTTTTTTTAGGATTTTAATGGTCTTTAGAGTTTTTAACCTTTTTTGGTTTAATGGGGTTTTTAGAATTTTTAGTGGGTTTTTAATGTTTATATGGGTTTCTTAAGTTTTTAGGAATTTTTATTGCATTTAGGTTTATTAGGGTTTTTAGCATTTTAGAGTCTTTTTTAGGGTTTATTCATGTTCTTATTATTTATATTTTTTAGGGTTTTACGTGGTTTTAGGTTTTTAAGGTTTTTATAGGGGTTTTTTTGGGTATTAGGGTTATTTTTTATTTTTTATGGTATTTATTGGGATTTTTATATTTTTTATGGTTTTTAGGGTTTCTAGATATTTTTAGGGTTTAGTGGTTTTTTGGTTTTTATGGTTTTTAGAATTTTTTACTGGTTTTAGGTATTTTAAGTGATTTTTAGTGAATATGATTTTCTTAGGGTTTGTATGGTTTTTTATAGATTTTATGTTTTAGTGATTTCTTTGGGAATTTTTATGACATTTTTTAATTTTTTATAGTTTTTTGGCATTTGGATAGTTTTGGGGGGCTTCTAGGGTTTTTAGTGTTTTTATAGATTTTTGGGGTTTTGAGATTTTTAGGATTTTTAGGCTTTTTTATACTTTTTATCTTTTTTAGGGGTTTAAATTGTTCTTAAATTTTTAGTGGTTTTATATGGTTTTTTATTAGTTTTATAGTTTGTTATGGTTTTTAGGGGTTGTATGTTTTTAGGGTTTTTTGGGATATTTTGGGTTTTTAGCCTTTTTAGGTTATTAGGGGTTTTATGTATTTACATATTTTTACTATTTTCTTAGGGTTTTTAACAGTTTTGAGTGTTTTTTTGTTTTTAGGAACTTTTGTGCATTTTTAAGGATTTATAGAGTTTTTTAGGGTTTTAGTGATTTTGAGGGTTTTAGGGTTTTAGGGTTTTTATGGTTTTGGGTGTTAGGGTTTTTATTTTATAGGGGATTTAAGGGTTTTTACTATTTCTACCTTTTTTCTGTATAAAGGGGTTTTTAGAGTCTTGTGGGTTTTATGGATTTTTTTTCCGGGGATATTATGGTTTATATGGTTTTATGTTTTTTAGGTGTTTTATATTTTTTAAGACGTTTAGGGTTTTTAGGGTTTTTTTTCATTTTTTAGGTTTTTATGATTATTAAGGGTTTTTAGGTTTTTGTGGTTTTCTTAGGGGTTTGCAGTTTTTTTAAGATTGTTTATGTTTTTATGGTTTTTACTTCTTTTTTAGGTTTTTTATTTTTTTAGAATTTCGAGGGTCTTTAAGGTTTTAGGGTTTTTATGGTTTTTAGGGTTTTCTAGGGTTTGAAAGGTTTTTTATTTTTTTTGGGTTTTAAGTGTTTAGATTCTTATTGTTTTATTAGGGATTTTAGGGTTTTTAGGGTATTTATGTTTTTAGGGTTTTTTAGATATTTTAAAATATTCTTATGATTTTTTTGATTTTTAGGGATTTTTAGGGTTTTTATTTTTTTAATAGTTTTTTTAGGTTTTTTCAGTTTTTGAGATTTTT
Source organism: Viscum album (assembly GCA_963277665.1). Taxonomy (NCBI): domain Eukaryota; kingdom Viridiplantae; phylum Streptophyta; class Magnoliopsida; order Santalales; family Viscaceae; genus Viscum; species Viscum album. The sequence goes on from OY728127.1 coordinate 1,962,914,324, forward strand.
ATGATTTTACGGGTGTTTAGAGTTTTATGGGTTTAAGGGATTTTTGAATTTTTAATGTTTTATGGGTTTTATGGGTTTTAGTTATTTCTAAGGTTTTTATGGGTTATTATTATTTTAGGCGGGGTTAAGGGTTGTTATGATATTTTAGGGTTTTGGGTGTTTTAACATTTTTATGCTTTTAGAGGTTTTAAGTGTTTTTAGGTTTTTAAGGTTTTCTTATGGGTTTTGGGTTTTTGAAGTTTAATGTTTTAGATATTTTTAGGGATTTTTTAGTATTTTTATGGGTTTTTAGAGATTTTGAGGTTTTTTACGGGGTTTTACAATTTTTAGGGTTTTTAGATATTTTATGTTTTTAAATTGGTTTCGGAATTTTTAGTTTTTATATCTCTTTAGGAATTTTTAATGATTTATTAATTTATATGTTTTTTAGGATTGTTATGGATTTTGATGGTTTTACGGCTTTAGTTTTTTATGGGTTTTATGGTTTTTGGGATTCATGGGGGTTTTTTTTGAGTTTTTCTGCTGTTTAATATTTTTATATTTTTTGTAGAATTTCTAGGGGTTTAAATGGTTTTTAGTATTTTTAGTGGGTTTGTCGGGTTTATTTGTATTTTTTGGATTTTTAACGTTTTAGGGGATTTTTTAGTTTTTAGGGTATTTAGGATTTTATGATCTTTTAGGGTTTTTAGGGATGTTAGTGTTTTCTTTATTTTTAGGGGTTTTATGTGTATATAATTTTATAATTTTCTAGGGGTTTTCAGGGGTTTTATGTTTTATAGGAGTTTCAAGATTTTTAGGATATTTATTGATTTGAGTGATTTTTGAGTGTTTTAAAGGTTCTTTATGGTTTTCAGGATTTTTATGGTATTTATCATTTTTTTTTAATTTTTTGTGGGTTTTAAGTGTTTTTAGATTTTTATGGTTGTCTTATGGTTTTCAGTCATTTTAGGTTTTTTAAGTTTTTTGGGATTTTTAGAGAATTTTTTGGATTTTAATGGATTTTAGGGTTTTTAGGGATTCTTAAGATTTATAGGGGTGTGTGGATTTTAATATTTTTTTTGAATTTTATTTTTTATTTTTTTATGGTTGTTATGGTTTTTTAGAGTTTTTTAACATTTTTACAATTTTAATGGATTTTTAGAGTTTTTAGAGATTTAATGTTTTTATTTGTTTTTAGGGTTTTATAATGGTTTTTAGGGGTTTTGTATTTTTAGGGGTATTTTGGGTTATATATTTTTTAGGGGTTCAGGTTTTTTTTGTTTTCTAGGTTTTTAGGGGTTTTAAGTGTTTTTTGGTTTTAAGGGTTTCTTAGGATTTTTTATGGTTTTTTTGGGTTTTTTGGGATTTTTAAGATTTTCATGGTCTTTAGAGATTTAGGATTTTTAGGGATTTTTTTTAGTATTTTAGGTTTTTAAGGGTTTTAGGTTTTTAGGGTTTTAGTGGTTTTAAGCGTGTTAGGGTTTTGAGGTTTTCTATGGGGGTTTTTAGGGATTTAGTGTTTTTATGTTTTTAGTGGTTTTATGTCTTTTTTAGGATTTTTATAATTTTTTATGATTTTTAGGGATTCTGATTGTTTTTAGGTTTTTTAGGGGTTTTAAAGATTTTGTGCTCTTTTTTGATATTTTAGGGTTTTTTGAGTTTTTAGGGGTTTAATGATTTTTTAATGTTTTTAACATTTTTAGGGGTTTAAAGGGATTTCAGAATTGTAGTGGGTTTTGGGGTTTTTACGGTTTTTAGGGGTTTATAATTTTTAGGGATTTGGGTTTTTAGGGAATTTAAGGTATTTGGGGTTTTTAGTGATATTAGATTTTTTAGGGTTTTTAATTATTTTTAGGAATTTATGGTTTTATTATGATTTTCATGGTTTTAAGAGATTTTTATGTTTTTAGTTTTTTTCAGGGATTTTTTAGGATTCTAATGGTTTTTAGGGTTTTAGGGATTTTAAGGATTTGGAGGAGATTTATGGTTTTTATTGTATTTCGCGTTTTTAGGTGTTTTAAGTGTTTTTTGGTTTTTACGGGTTTCTTAGGTATTTTTAGGGTTGTTGACACTTGTTTTTGTCCCATGAGGATGGAAAGATTTAGTAAGAAATACCTCAAGAAATATAGAGGTAAAGGGGCCCATGAATTTTTGAGGGAATACACCCAAATCAGCATGCGTGCCAAGAGTCTCGTGTATAACCTATAAGGGGAATCCAACCCTATGTAAGGTACCTTCATAGGAAACCTATGTGGGGTACCTTTTAAGAAAATCCCTTCACCCAAGTTCCTACTTTTTCTTATAAATTGGACCATGAGGCACCTCATTTAAAGAACAGGAAATCTGTAAGAAGCATCATAGCTAGAACGGTACAAACCCTTCACCCAGGACCTCAAAGCCTTTTAGGTATCTCTCAAACACCTGATTGAATAGGGAACTAAGAGTGATAGTGGGATTAAAGTCCCTCTAGGGTCTGAAACACAATACACCAACTTTAGGACCCCTCCCCCTAGTTGACAAGCACTAGCACAAAGGTCCCTTTCCATACTCGTGACCTACGTGAGACCCTTCCAGTGACACCTCAGAAAATCCTTGGGGAGAAGAGAAAGGCCTATCCCAAAAAAAATTTCCATGATTTCCATCACCCAAGGCATCTCCAGCTCACATATTCCTACCCTTCCCAAAGTACTTCTAGTTCCTCCTAGGTCTACCTTTCCTGAAGAACCATATGCTCTCTTAGCCTTGACCTGTGAAATCTACCTTCTAAGCCTAATTTCAAGACACTTATGAAATGGATCCTCTTCCTATGGATCCCTCATCTGAAGGGGACCAATTAAATCCTCCACTAAATCTTCCAAACATGCACAACCATGGAGGAAGACATGATATCTTGTCTCTCATTTGGTTTTGAATTCATTCATTCATAGGTATCCCACACTTGTCCCACCTAATAGGAAGGGTACTTAGGGAGTTTTTAGTTATGAATCTATTCAGTCAGGAGGACCCCAAACCCTTGGGATAGTTCTAGAGACCGCTTAATCATAGATTTTAGGGTGATGATGTTCTCCCCTTCTCATCTATAAAACCAAGGACCTCACATTTCAGACAGTAAGGGAGTGGGGATTATGCCTGCTTCTCCATTTGATGGGGATTATTAACTAGTCATACGCTCTTCCTCTATAAATAAGATTATGGAATTCCTCATATAGTAATACCTTGTCCATTCTTGGGGGATGTGTCCAAATTAGTAATCATATGTGACCATCCCAGTTTTGAAATTTGGAAAGGACATGGGCACATCAAATACCTTTCTTCATCACTCATATCCCCAAAATCTTCCACCAGTTTGAGAAGGATCGTGTTGTTTTCTAGATATTATTCTTCCTCTTGTTTCTCACATCTTATCATGACTCAAGTGGTATTAGAGGTTAGTAACAATCATGACATTCGCACGATCAGATTCATTTCTGGGCAGAGAATCCTTTTTTAGATCATTCTCTCACCTTTCTTTAGAAGGCATTTATAGGTAGGGGTCCTAAAATCCATGTATTCATCTTTTGAGTCTCCTATTTGGTATAATCCCCAATCATCTTCATCACAACCAAGGGAATCCTCCTAGGCATAAACCCTAACTAAACCTCTAAATCACTAAGATTCAAAACATTCATCATGGTTCCAGACATATGGGCCACCTCCTTGGTGTATGACTCAAAACCATTCCATATCCCTTCAAAGGGACACATTACCCTATGAGAAAAACCATAAAAGATCTTGCATAGGTGTGGGTCCTCAAACTCATCAAACTATATGGGATTTTATTCCCATCGAATTGGGATACAGAGGAATCCTCTCTGAGGTCCAAACTAGAAACCCAAGATTCATCTTAATCTCCTCTAGGCCACATTCCCTGTAGGGTTTTCACGAGCCAAGGATGGCACACTTCATCTTGGTTCTGTGGGATTATTTGGTATATGTCCCACACCAACCTCTATCCAGGCATCTTTCCTCTATACATCCTTGTCACATGACATTAAACATCAGGATTGGTACCTCATTAGATGATCTTAAAAGGTATGATTTGTCTTCTTAAGTAGAATTGAAATATGTTGGTTCTAATTAATTTATGAAGGATGCATTGGAATCTCATCCCATGGGTCCGATCCCGATATCAAGATACTAATTTCTCCTTGGACAACGATAAATTCAAAATTTCCCCACTACATGGCTTAAAACCAAAATCATAATAATAAAAAACTAAGGAATATATAATACAGATAAAAAATTGTAACATTGATGGTGAACCTGGGATACATATAGATATCATTATTAATGGATAAACATGGATACATCTAGATAATTATAAAATCAATACATGAAAATAATTTATTTTAAATACCTGGAAAAGTGAGTAATAATTTGTATTTAATAAATGATTCATTAATATGTCTTAAAACTATAAAAGAGTCTCATAGTATGAAATAGTTTCCCTAAAAGGGTGTAATGAACCTGGCCTCCCATCCTCTTAGAAAATGTGAGTTTCTAAGAATTTTTGGAACATTTTCCAATAATAAACATCCTCTAAAAATAAGTTTCCAAAAAAATCTCAAATAAGGGAATCATTAGGTGTTTCTAGTTCCAAAAACAAAACCTACTAGAAATAATCTAGAAAATGTGAACCTGTCATGAATTATTGTACAAATCTCAAACCCCCAAAATCAATCACATGTGTGCCAAAATTTTATTAGAAAAATAATAATGGTGAACTTAATGTCATTCCCTTTCACTTTCTTACAAATTGGAGCGGTCTAGGCCTGGATCCAAAAAAATGAATTGGGAATTCATTTACTTATTGCAATGCTACTTTTAAGGGGTTTCCTTTTTTTTTTACAACTATATTTCAGACATTTTATCTCATAACTCCCTTCAATCCAGTGAAACCTCACTAGTTTATGTAGAAATATGCCTTAGATATTGTTCAATCTAGATCTATGACTAAATATAGGAAATAATCACCAATCCCACATCTTCAACATTGGGTCTCAAATGCATTGGTTTTTTATTACCTCCAAAATAGTAATATCCCGGCCATATATGTAGCTTGATAGGTCCTCCACCTTATGAATCCCAACCAGTCAACCACCCAATGGTATATAGTGGTCCATAAGAAAATGGATCCAATTTTTTTATCTCCAACTATTTCAGGTGCTTATCCCCAAATAATTTAAATTAGCTCCTCCCTTATCTTATGTAGGCAGATCAAGAGACAAAAAATTACCTCACTCAAAATACATAGGGGTCCCTTCCAATGGATCCTTCCAATATTCACTTCCACCAATGTCATGTGGTAGTGAACCCTCAACATAATGAGGGTGTCATCCTCTAAATCCTATCCTAGACATCCTAGACCTGAGCACATTTGATGGATCGCCTAGGGAATAAATCGGTCAAAAGAGAACAGGGATACACTTGTATCCCCTTTGAAAAATTCCATCAAAAAATTTTGGTGGAAAATAGTGAGATTACACAAACACTGTCCTATAATAATGAATCCTTCCAGAATATTCTTTTGGAAGTATCCAGAAAACCCCTCTAATAAAATATGGAGGAAAATTCCAAGCATGCACAAACACCTTCCCACATGCAGAATGTCCGCCAATTAAATTCAGCGGCCCACCCTGAGTATGAGTACAGACATGTATTTATCCATAAATGCCTATAGTTGTCTCATCTTACAACAATTGTATAAAATAACTGTAAAATACTAGAAAACAATAGGGGGAAGACCCACATCTATACCCCAACTCCAGAGTACTATCAGTATATACCGATAGGAAATGAAGGGCATGAGTAGGAACACACCCATTCTCCAGAAACATAAAGGGCATATATCCTAATTCCATTTACAAAATATATCAAAAAAATACTAATAATGGTGAAGGGGAAGACTAAAATTCCAATACACATCATATAAACCTTCCAGGACATAATAATCAAAGAGGTAGTGGTCGAGGGTTGGACACAAAACTCCATTCCCATAATTGGGGTGAATCATCAGTATATCACTTCAGAGAGAAACACATATATTATCCTATCCATAAGGATCATGGGTCAAGCATTCCCCCATGATATACTAAAAAATAGATCAGGAGAATACTCTTGTTCCAACTGGAGGTCATCAGTCTACCCTAGTGGCCACACCACGGTTCGAACACACCTTGATAAAATTTCAAACACCTTATTGAAAAATTAAGCTAGTAATACATAAGATAATCAAACAAGATCATAATGTTAAAAACAAATTTCCTTGTAAGTGTACCCAATCACCCACAAGAAGGCATAAAAAAATAATCCTCTCCAATGGTGATTGTAAACTGAAGAACCGAACTGTAATGTCTCTCAACTTAATGATGGATTTCTTGAAGCCCTCATAAGTTTACACCTAGAAGCTCAAGATCCTAATTTTCCATTACTATATTATGAAAATAATTGAAATAGTTCCATAGGTCCTCCCTATACATCATACCATGAATTATTTATTCATTAACTAATCAATATTGATAGTCCATCTCTTGAGGAGCTCTGGGTAATCCCTCTATGCAGAAAAAAGATCAAATAGAATAAAGGGCCTCACCTTTCTGTCATCCACTCTAAATGTTATCCTCTGGTTATATGCTTTAGGAACTCTCCATGTAGTTGGGAATCAATTCATAATGGTAGTCCTCCCCATGATGGAATTTTCTACAAAGGTGATCCTTGAAGAAGTGTTTCACTTTGACAAGAAGGCCATACCCTTATTGATTTATTGATGAGAAAGTTGTCCTGCCACAAGGAACTAGGTTAAATAAGGCTAGTCATGTCTGATACCACATCATATAAAAGTGGCATACTTCATTATATAGAAGATATCCTGAGGAAAAGTTCATTCTCAGAAACACCCTAGGATTTCTTACCTTCTAGTGTAATAGAGTAAATATCCACAGATGATCCTTCTATTTACAATAACATTGTAGGGAAATGTCCACTTTTATTAGACTAGGTTGATAACATGTGGGAAAATTGATAAATAATACATGTTGTACATGAGGATATAGTTTTCCATGGATAGTATTCAATTCATGTTAGGGCCTTTAGATACTCTCCAATAATTCATTCCATAGGCTATGGTAGAAAATTTTGAGCACGAAATTATCTACAGTGTATAGAATACACTTTTTCAGTTGAAGGAAAGAGTATTTAATTATAGTGAGTACCCAATCCATGTCAAGTTAATAGAATGGATACCACATCAAATGTACTTGGCTTCCATACTAGTTACATGACACTAGAAATTGGGAAAACAACAAGGAAAACTTCAATGCACTTGTCTCAATGTATTAACATATTTGTATTAGTTGAACACAAATTCCCTATCTGGTGTTCACATTAGAGTATGAGGAAATCATGTGGAGTTTACCTTCACTTCACTCCCTAATAATTAAATCCCACCAATGGTGACATCATGAAATTTCATAGCTTTAGGTAGGCTTCAAAAAAATGGAATTGTTATGCAACTTCTGTTGTGCTAAAAAAACCACACTTGTTTGAATCATACAAACATCGATCTATGAGAGATTTACCTATTAAAATAATTTTTCATCAGACATCTAAAAATATCTAGCAATCCTAAAACTTTAGAGAATTCAAACATTATATAAAAAAATATCACAAATGTTTCAAATTTCTTCAGTAGTATGTAGATTAGGACCAGGTCACACCATGCACCCATCCCTTGTTCAGGCACTTCTCCATAAATTTAGGAAAGCATTCAATGTAATAAGATTCATGATGGTCCAAGAGAAAACCTATAACATAGGCCTCTATCCATTTTTTAAAAAACATTTAAGGTCTAAAAGATATGATTTAAAGGTTGTGAGGATGGAATAGGAACATCCCCGACCTACATGGCTAGGGGATTCTTTTAGATTGACAACCTCCTCTTAAACAAAAGTTATTTTTCTATTAATTAGGGGGAACACCACAAAATAGATCTTCTTATCTTATACTATATCATGACCTGATGTCCTCACATGGAAACCCCCAAAAAAATTGTTCTGAGATTTCCTTTAGATCACCCATCATTAAAAAATCCCAAGAGGATCAGCAGAGGGAAAGATGTCTCATCAAGGAAGAAACTAAAAAGAAAAAAATCTCTCAAATAAGTTGTTTAAATGAAGAGAATGTGTATTGCATTAGTGAATTTTGTTGACACCACCCCTAAAGATGATAATGAACTTGAATTTAATACATATGAGTTGGAGGAGTTTGTTTTGGATTATAATATGTTCAACACTGAAATGATTGAAGGGGGTGTGTGTATCCATAACCAAAGGCTCACTATGAATTCATAAAATCTTTTGAATGTTACAGTGCCTCCAAATCAAGGAGAAAATATAAGGGAAAGGGTAAAGGAATGGAATTATCTAACCCGCCTCAAGAAGAGGATGAAATTATCAAATTGGAGGAAAGGTTTTATCGATTGGAGAAAGAAATTAAGGAGCTAGGAGAACTCAATGTAGATCTACTCTGAGACAACATCCCTACTGGATATGTTTTACAGGAAGAACCTCTGCTCGCACTCCCAATCAGTGTACCTGAACAAAGAGGCTTAGTCCCAAAGATTTAAATGGATCAAAATATTCAATCAAGATGGTGTTTAGACATCCAATATATTTGGATCCTATAGCAGTATATCAGGAGTTTCCTCTATTGGGAACACAAATAGAATAGGTCTAGGCACATCCTCACAGAATTACCCCTAAATGTTACCCACAATAGATACCAGTAGAGCCCGAAAAGTTGGTCATACCTTTTCCCAACCCTATTCAAGATCCTACTCAACCATACATTCCTCAAGATCACATCAATACCATTGAGTCACTAATCGATTGATTGTAATATATGGAGGATCAGTGTGTGATGATAATATTATAAAAGAAACTTTACCCTGAATGGGATGGTTTGACCCCTCCCCCGCCAAATTCTTTGAACCATAAATTTCTGATTCTCAATGGCTATGAGGACCCAGAGAATAATTTCATTCATTTTTTCTAATTGTGTTCCTATTATGGGGATGCCTATATAATAAGAAGAAACTAAAATCAAGTGCATCATGAAAACAATATAGGGAACAACCTTTTGTGGTACACCAGTTTGTCAGGTCAGTCAATTGTAGGAGTGGAAGGTCTTCACCAAATCTTTTTCTTTCAATTCAGCTCAACAATATAGAAGATAAAGTTCATTGAACTATAAACCTAAAAAAAGATATAATTATAGGGTCTAATATTTCATTACTTAGTGGAAAGAATTAACATACTCCCTAAGTATATAGATTCATCGATAATATTTTTTATCCATATTCATATAGAATCTTCATGATTATTTTTGAACATTGCTCACACTTATTAAATAAATAGGAAGGTCTCAGTATATTTCCACAATTTCTTAAAAATTGGAAGAATCCATCTCAAGAATAGTGTCTAAGTCCCATATAGTTCCATCAACTCTGGGAAAGAGAACATGGAAATAAGAGGTTGACATTATAATGCTTATGATAGCCCCTACACCTTCTCTAGCTTCAACACACATGCCATATCATGTGGAACCCACTCTTGAGAATTAACAAAAATAACCACCTCTTCAGGATGATAAAATAGAGGAAAGGTGAAAAAAAATTAGGAGATTAAGGGAAAAAAATATTTCTTCTGAGATGAAAATGTCCTTGGCTACTTCATCTCGTCTCTGGAGAATAACTTGATCATGTTTATAAAACCCCATAGGCCTGAAAAGTATGGTCTTAAATATCTCCAAATCTATATACAAATCCACTAGATATTGGGAAAAAAATCTAGAAAAGTTTTTTTTTAAAAATACATCCTGAAAAAAATGGTTGACTTTGGGAAAGTAAAGTTGGGAAAACCCCCTGTGAAATTAGAGTGTGTTTCTATCACCAATCTAGAGGGGGAGTGAATGAATGTAATTTAATAGAAAAGGTATGAAAAATTTCAGTGTTTTGTTGGTCATAAATTCAATAAAATGTATTAACTCTATTATCTGATCATAGTTAAAACAACAAACTATTCCCTCATATACTTCTGCAACAACACATCTGACTTTGTCGGTACTAGAGCCTTGTAATGTCCAGTCCTCTAAAAACAGACATTATTGGTAGGGTAGGAAACAAACATAGGAAGATTAAAATTTTCCATGGAAAATGTTGCCTTTGAATATCTCAGACTCCATGAAAACTACCCCAATAGAATGGGCACCACCCCAAAAAACAGTACCCTTAGAGTCTGTCTTCCATATACAATCCTTTTAAGATGAAGATTTAACCTCTTATTTCATTAGTGTCATTCACTTAATGGATACATTATTTGATAATGAATATTTTCATGTTTTTTAATTTCCTACATCCAATTTTTTAATTTGATGAGTATTTTTCCAGAGATGAGGATACAGGGGAAGGAATGACCTCAGTGGAAATCAACACTCTAGCCACATCCCCGCCTGAACTATCTATTTCTCCAAAACTCATGGGAGAGCCCTCTAGTAAGCATAGAAGGATTGGGAAAGTTCCCCCACCAATTTCAGGAGTTTTCTTAGCCAAATTATCATGGAATATTTACTAGGGGACATAAATTACTAATCATACATGATGAGAAGGTAGACATAGTTAGCCTAACCACTAAAAGATAGAAATTACTTTAACTCCTATTTAAAGTGACAATCTACCCACATCAAGTACTTAGGCTGCTAAAGATCCTAAAAAAGAGTTCCCCATGATGGATTGAATATAACTCTATCTCAAAATTATGATATTCAAAAAAAAATTGTCCCCTGTTTCAGCTAAGCTATCTATTCTGGATACTCTCATTTTGTCAAAAAACCTCCTTGAAGTGCTCATAGTGGATTTTTTGAGCCCTCATGAGTTTGAACATGATTTTTTCAATGATGAAGTATATTTTAAATAGATTTATCCCATATAATTTCACATGATGATCTCTTTCATGTAGAAAGACCAGGATGATGTTATATAGGGGCACACCAGACCCTTGTATGTTTCTTCCAGATAAATGATGTTGGTATACAATGAGATTTAACTGTTAATGGTTTAGTAATAAATCACATTCCATTCTGAAAAAAATCATAATTTGGGTTATAGTAAGGCCCAACTGTCCCCCTACACTCTAATGTTATAGGGTTATGAAAAGATCTATAAAAATCCTATCAGGAGAATCAAACATAGGATCCAATTTAGGGACCTCATATCCAACTCAGAATTTATTATTATTTGGAAGCATGCACCTTTAACCTTCTATGGGGATGGCCCTAATAACATAATTATGTGACAATACTCACATCAAACAACATATGTCTCAATTACTATATTAATGGTAAAATTAGGATGTTCAGGGTGGTAAATCCCAATTCAAATCTTATGAATATCAATACATCGATTTGGTATTATATCTTCAGGAAGGGAAGAATCCCATGACTGATGAAGTTTCACAAATCAATGCCCCAAATATTCTATAAATGACCCTGGTAAATCCCTTAATGAAGATCCGTGAAGAGTATGTGCTGCAAATAAATTATATAGAAGGAATGTTCCCAAATTTAGGAATATATTTAGTGACTTTTGGGATATCAGTTGTGGCCAATTAATCCAATAATAATGAAGAAGCCATTAACTCTCGAGACTATGGTAGTAGTTTAGATAAAAACATTTTCATTCCATTTTTTGTGCATCAGTTAAACCCTTCATCGTCATCTAAATCTGAAGAAATTTCCATGTCACTATGAAAGAGTGAAGATATTAATTCTATACCTCTCATCTCCTCTCTGGAACTTCATATAGAACCCATATCATCAGTTAGGTCAGAAGAAGCTGATTTATCTCCTAGATGTAAAAATATTAACTCCTCTCCTAACATTGAGAAATTTTCTTTATCATAAAATTTCCCTAATCAAAATGAATAGTTGTAAGAGCAAGATTAAGAGGATGAAGAAAGGGTTTCATAAATCAAGTATTCTCCTCCAGTATTTTCGGAATATGTCTCTACCACCATTAACGAACTTAGGAAAGTAGATCTTGGTTTAGAGGAGGAACCATGACCCACACTGATAAGTGAAACCATGTATTATGAGAAACAAGAGGTATATAATTCCTCTATGAAGTAGATTTTGGATGTGTTCTTCCATAATTATAATGAAATTATATGTCTCAATTCCAAGGTGGACACTCATCACCAAGGTTTACCAAAAAATGATCGGGGCAACAAAAAAGAATCAAAGAGGTCACGCCTGACTCACGCTTCTAAAATTGAGTCTGAATTTGACCATATTTTCATAGTTGATTTAATTTGGGATGTTAATTATCTGAAATATATATTCAACATATTCTTGGTATATAAGAAGAATGGGAAAATCATGCTCTACATCAATTTCAGATATCTCAACCGGTAAAGTCTGAAGGAAGACTTCCTAGTACCAATCAAGGAACTTGTGATAGATGATACATCAGGGTATCATGCCTTTTCCTTATGGATGTTTGTTAAGGATATTAACGAATCCAAATTTCCATAGATGATGAATAATCCACTACCTTCAGGGACCCCTTGGGAGTGTTTTTCCAATGAGTAATCCCATTTTTCTTGAAGAATGTCATATCTACATAACAATGCACCATGCATCACATATTCAAACCATTCCTAGGGAAATTCATCAAATGATACATTAAAGATTTGGTTTTTATTTCATTAAAAAAAATTGATCACCTGGATGATCTTGAGAACATCTTCAATAAACTAAAATAGCATATCCTAAATTTAATACCTTTAATTTTACATTGGAGATAACTTTAAGGAAGTTCCTCAACTATTTCGTATACCATTGAAGAATCAGATTCAACCTTAAGAAGACCAAGGATATCCTTAATATTTTACCACCTCAAAACCCTAAATATTTGAGAGGATTTTAGGGACCCCTTGACTACATTATATGTTTATTGAAAACCATGTAGGTAAATGTTTTCCATTCACTAGGTTGATTAAAAAGAGGGTAACATATCAATAGACCCATGACTATTAGGAATCATTCAAAAGTATCCATAAATATCTCTTGAGAAAACCTGTGGTGATGCATCTTGATGAGGGGAAACAACATATTTTGTTTTTAGAGCCCTGGAATGACCACTAGGTTATTTACTCACACAGAATGATGATTCTAGGAATTAAAACAACATATAGAGTCCTTATTTGATGCATTTATGGAGAACATACTTCTATTTTCATGAAAAAAGTATACATGAGAGCCTACAGTACCTACCGGTTAAGGTCTAGGATTTCCCATCAAATCTAGAGGCTAGGATAATTTTGGACATCAGTGATATATGATTTTACAAAATTCACCCTGAAATTTCATCTCTTCAAGGTGCACACCACCTTCAGCCATCAACCTTCAATGTTTCTACACATATTCAAATACTCATGGCCATTCACAGTATGAGTAATGGATGTCGTAGGGATGTATTCCCCAATTATGGAAAGGCAGTTCAAGTACATACTTATTTCTAATGACTTCCTCTCCAAGTAGACTAAGGCAATACCCCCTAAAAGAATTTGAGACCAAAGGCATTATTTGATTCTTGAAATCCAACATAAGTAAAATATTTGGTGCCCCTTATACACTACTAATAGAAAATGGAACCAATTTCAATTAAACTATGTTGGAGAAGCTATATCAGGAGTACAATATCAAATCCAACCATCCTCCCACTATTATTCATTAGATAATGAAATTATAGAGTCCTTCAACAAGTCTATATAAAACATACTCTAGAAGATAGTGGACAGGAATAAAAATTCATGGCCTAATAAACTATTTAATTTTTTGTGGTCTTATAGAATTAAAACCTGAACCACCAATTATGGAACATTGTATTCACTGGTATACAATACATAAGAAGTCTTACCAATCCAAGTCCTATTGAACATTCTCCGAATTTCCATCTATGATCATCTATCTATATAAATGAAATACAAAAAAAATATTGACATATTAGAGAGACTTAATTAGAAAATATTATATAGCTTACATCACTTAGAAGCCCACTATAATCTAATATCACATGCTTTTAACAAGAAATTACACCTATGCTAATTCCTCCAAGGAGAATCGGTACTGGTCCTCCGGAATATGATGATACCGAGTAAGTAAACTCCAAATCCTATTCTAACATTTGAGAGACCCTATTCTATACAAAAGATCCAAAATAATGGATCTAATTATTATATTTTAATGGATATAGAGCTTCTCAAGGCCCCTACCAATTAAAGGTTTCTCAATAAATACTTTTTATAATTAAGAAGACACAAGTCTATGCAACATGATAATAAAATGAAAATAATCTTCATCATAGTTGAATGATGATATACTGCATGACATAAACATCCTCACAACATGATATAAAATTACATAGTCTCTATTCCTTTTCATATGATGTAAAACCTCCTGACATTAACATCCTTTCCACATGAAACAAAAATGCATGACATACACATCCTCACTACATGATGTAAAACTAAATGGTCCCTCATCCTTTTTATGTGACATAAAACTACATGAAACCATCTTCCTTGTCACGTAACACTAACTCTATAGTTCCCTTCATCCTATATTCTTGATGTAAAACTACATTGCATCATGGTCCTAGATGCACAAACTTAAAAGGAAACCCGTATGGTCCTAGTCATGTGAACTAAAAAAAAAGATGATAAAGTATGACTTAGAATACTATAAACTACATAGCCCAATATCCAAGTCAAAATATGTTAAACCATATGAAACCTTACATAATTCATGAAATAAAACTTCACAGTTTACATCCTTTTTTGCAACAAAAAACTGTATATAATTTTTAATCATGCTTAAATGGATCACAAATCATAGTGTTTGTCTCCTAACCCACATCAATTCAAAAATAAGTGTGGATTAATTCTCATTTTTATGGGATACATTGGGACACACATACCTTATGTTTTGGGACCAGTTATCAATAAAAAAGAAAGAAATGGTCTCATTTTCCCCACCTATAAAACCGATTAATGAGGGTAAATAATTCAATAACAACATGTGGATTGATTCCTATCACCACAAGATACATAGTGTCACCCAGATATACACTCCTAGGACTAGCAAAAATATCAATTCTTCACAATGAATCACCTATGTCCTTATCACATGATATTAAACTGCATGATTATTATTCCTCTCATTAAATGTTAAGGTTTCCTAGAACATTTTGTGTATTTGTTTTCATTTTGATAAAATATAGAGAGATACCCCGATCCTATATCCTAGTCCATACACCATAAGATCAAAATTCACTTATCCTTTTCTCTGATCACTTTCATGTGGTAAATTAATCCTTTTCTACTCTTTGTTTCTCACACCAATCATAACTCACATTGGACTATGCATTTTGGAAAATGCTTCCCCTCATGATCAAGGAGTATCAATTCATTATAGGGCTAACATGGTCCTTGTTTCAAGACCTTAAAATAAACACCAAAATATCCTTACCATTTGATGTATAACTGCATGGTTTATGTCCTTATTACACAACATAAAACAGTGTAACTTTTCAGTATGTACTTGAGTGGATCATAATCCTCTATTTTGGTATCCCACAAAACCTCCTTTTAAGAACAATGTGTGTCTTGATTCTCACTTAAAAGAGATATTTAGTGACACATATTCCACTTTTCCTAGTCCTATCAATGGCATAATGAAAAATTACTCCCCTCATGTATACCAAAAATATCAATACAGGAGATCTTAATTTGGTTTCCCTCATTAAGAAGTATATTTCGGAATAAAAAATGTCCCCTACCATATATGAGTCAGATATATGTAGAGGACTCCAAGATCTATGGAAAATTCTATTCCAATTTTATCCTTTTTTCTTAGACATATTCCTTCCAAACATCTTACTCCTAATCCTGGGAAATTTTGGATCTTCATAAACTTATTTTAGATATCAAGCATGGAATGTCAGATACATGAGGATACCTTTGTTTGAATATAAAGTAATACACCCAGTTGTATTTTCAATGGTTTCTCCATGAAAAAGGTACCTTTATTCATAATATTTCATTGTTTGAATATTAAGTAATACTCCCTAATAGACTTTTCATAAAGTCTCCCACCAAAATGGTTTTTCTACCAACAACGCGTTTTTCCTCAAGATAATCCCCTTCTATATATTTAAGCGCCAACAACATCATGATGGAATCTTCTATTTCAACAAGCAACATGATCATTCCATTAATTATTTCTCAGGGTCACTTATCATGGTCTGAGAACCCCCAAGATTTTAGTTTACAATTTCCTCCCCCACATCTGATGTATGATGGAACATCCTAGGTCTAGTATGACTCATATTACCCATCATTTCCATAATATTATATCCCTAGTTGTACAAACTCAAACTACAGGGAACCATATCATCCTAGTCTCTTGACATTAAACTAAATGATTCATCTTTACCACACAAAATTATATTTCATGGTTGATGTCCAACTTATTCGATGCTAAAACACTCCCTCATCCTGACTACATGACTTCAAACTACACGGTATGTCCTAGAAGCAAGACATTAAACTAATTGGTTTTAAAGAAAAATGTATAGTTTGATTATCTATTTGATGATACATGTACCAATTCCTAGATCACATGTATCGAGCCCAACATAGTAATTAAAAAAAATCCCCTTATCCACACAATAATTCAATCAATGTAGGGAGTTTAATTCTAAAACTATGTATGTCCTGATTCTCACTTCGACAAGATATGTAGCGATGCAAAAATCATATATCTTGGGCACATATACAATGAAAAAAGTAATCTTCCTTTTATATAGGTCAAACTAACATTAGAAACATTCCTCCCCATTCTTAAGTTATTTTGAAATGAAATTCCCCTTCCATAACTCATGAACATTCCTTACAAAAACCAAACTATGTGTCTGGGAAAATTAAACTCTCTATAAATATTATCTAGTCATCGAAAATAAAATGTCATATTTCTGAGGATGTATTTTTTTGACTATGCAGTAATACACCCTAGTTGGATTTTCATAATGTCTGCCACCAAAATGTCACTTTTGTTGGAGGATGCCATTATTTAAATATGTAGTAAAATGAACTAGTTGGATTTGTATAAGTTCGCTAATGAAAAAGGTTTGTCAACCACTAATAGATTCTTCCCCAGGAGATACCTCCTCTATCACCATATGACTCAATGACATTATGATATAAACAACTATTAAAACTTTGTTAACAATGATTACTTTCATATTTATCCTATATCACTATTCAGATCCAGAAACCCCCATATTATAGCTTACAACATCCTCCCTTCATAAGTTATGATTGTTGAATTTTCTCAATCAGATCATCGTGAAATAGAAAAATACTAATACTTAATTCAAATATAAATGACCTTAAATTGTCTCCATAAACATCATTGTTGTATGTAATTAAATAGCATGGTCCATGTCCTGGTCGCATGACATTAAACTACCTGATGCTTCAACCCTCACCAAGGAGGATCCTTTCTCTTGATGTTCTTTATCTACTGAATCGCCCCAAAGAACCACATATGACTTGATTATCATTCCATAAAGACTCGTAGTGATTCCTAGATCCTCAATTTTGGGCCCCGCTTCTACAACAACCAAAACATGCGTGTCCCTCCATTCATGGACATAAACACAATCTGGAAAAGAGGTTATGCACATCCCTTTTAATCTTATGATCGAAAAGGAATGTTCCCTCCTCCCCACAGACCAAATTTATTCATTAGAAGCTTCCCCATTCATGGTTATTTCTAAAAAATATGTTCCCTCCATTCTCAAACACATTTAATTCATGATATTGATAAATCTAAAACTCCATAATCAATATTTGGATGTCAATAATATAATTTCATCATCCTAAAGACACCTTTTTCTAACTATGTAGTAATATTCCCCAATTTTCATTACATAATTCACCCAAAAAAGGTATTATCAATCAATGGATGTTTTTATTTGACTATGATGTAATACACACCAGTTGGATTTAAATAAGGTCACCCAAAAAAGGGTTCGTAAACTAGCGGCATATTCATCCCTAGGAGATACCTCCTCTATTCACATAATCTCTAACAACATCATGTTGGAAACCACTTTTCAAACATGGTATATGGATATTGCTAATATAGTTGTCTCATATCATTTTTGAGAACTAGGAATAATAAAATGATGACTCAAATCCTCATTCAAATATATGGAGAATATCAGAACACTCTCAGACAATAATCCTTGTTTGGGTCATCATTCCAAAACTCATGGTCATAGATTTTCCACCTAAAACACCAGTAATATTAGTCTAGCTCGACTGATTCTAAACATCCAACAAAAATAAAAAAATACTCTCTAGGTTGAAAATCCATAAAGAGAACCCTGGATAAAAGTCAAGTTTCATCTTGCTAGACCCATACTCTACATGGTTCTGGAAAAACACATGAAATGAAATGTAAAAGGCATTGAATTTTTATATTGAAAACTTGTAAATGGAGGACCATGGAAAAAACCAGGTCTCACCCACTAATTATTCTACATATCGAAATTTGGAAAAAAATTAAGGATATAGATAAAAAAGATACAATGTTTTTTGGGACTAGCATATGCCCCTCGAAATATTCAAACTACACTAGCTAGGTTCAGAGTCCTAGGAAGAAATTAGATAACTTCCTCACCCCTATCATTGTAATTATAACATAATGGAATTCAATAAATAGAGTCATTTTAAATATTATATTATGATTATAATGAAGAATAGAATATATAAATAGATGATTGGAAACAAAATAATTTTCATCCATTTTCTAAAAAGGGAAGAAAAATATTCTTTTTAGAGACTTTCCTCAATATTTTAAAAATTCCCCTCATCATAGGCTTTGAGTTGTTAAATTGTATCCCAAGCATTGTTTAAAGTTTTTTGAAACCTGGAAAATTGTGTAGAAATAAACTCCTAAACATTATGGAGCTTCTCCTACTCCACCAAAACAAAATATCTTTCTTGTGACAAGCCCCCCCCCCTCATATATTAGTTTATTTGGACTATCTCTTACTACAAAGACATTTATTTATTCTTTTATTTGTAGAAATTGGATAGATTTCTCATTAATGTAGTGTTGATAATCCTTTACATCCTTGGAATAACTATGGTTTTCATGGGATACAGAATCCCAGAGACTATCAAACTATCATGATAGCATTAAATTGGCTTATTATGATATTTATCATCCTCCTGATGTTAAATTATTGGCTTCACTGTATGATATATCATGAACTAATAAAATCTACCATATCCCAAAAATTAAAACATGAGTGGAAGTTAAAAAAATTGCGAGGGTGGGTCTTAAAGAGGTATCAAAGAGATGATCTTCCCGATGTCCTGCTGGAAAATATGGAATTTGGTGATAATGGAATCTTGTGTCTCCAATTATGACATGTAACCACTTTCATATGAAGAAATGTATTATTGGATTAGCATAAATAATGAGGCATCTCGCTCTGATCCCACTGAAAAAGTGTCGGCTCTGGTTTCCAATGTTGGATTAATGGGAATGGAATCTCTCCTCATAGGATCAGTCACTGAAGTTTATGGAACTAGAAAACAAAAGACTCCCCTCATTAACACTAGGGATTTAACAGACATCAAAGGTAGTGAAACAACTAGAGTATTTGGAAACACTCACTTATTGTTATATTAACATCTAGAATTGATGCCTCTATGACTTCCCCAGTCTCGATGTTCTATGTGGGGTTCTCCTCATAAGGAATGTCCCCATATTTTTTTAGAAAACAAGATGGAGGTATCTTGGGAATCTCTCAATTTGAGGTCCTCATTGGTTTTTCCCTTAGTAATGGGAGTATAATGGACTTCGACACCTTGGCCATGAATTGTATTTGGAATTTTGTTTGGTCGAAAAATATTCATAATTCAATATCTTATGTAAAACATCAAATTTAATGAGGTTGAATTCCTTTCAAAAAAAGAGAGAAAACTCACATCTATCTAATAACCTATCAAAGTCCAAGACCTCCTACAAAGAAGAGGGGATATTAAATTTTTTCAAACTTTTCTCATTATATGTTATTTCATCCATTATATTATTATATAATCCATCACATATCACATCATCCTCACTAATAGAAGTATCCAGGTCTTATTTATGAGGACCCAAATTGTCTCTACCATCAATTTCACCCACCAGTCTCTTGATAGGCATGACCTCTTTAAACCCTATAGAGTCAGTATCATTAATAACACCTTCAATAGATTTTCTAAGTTCTATGTTAGCAACATCTAGAATAGAAATGGGTTCATCATTTACTATTTTATGATCCTCCATTATGGGTGATTTATATGAAATGTCATGAGTAAATAAAGTCAGTGATTAGTGAATCAATCCTTATGATATGTATCTGACATTACCAGATTCCTCCTCCCTCTCTATATTACTAGGAAGGGATACTATTTAATCTATCATCACTTATTTTTTCAATGTGATAGATTCATGTGTATGAATCTGTGTTTCATCTGTTATTTCCCATTCAGTCCTCAAAAGATCAATGTGGGACCCCTTAAGCGAGGAATGGGAAGTAGATCCTTTAAAAGGATATCACAGTCAAATGGGCATGTCAGGAAAGTCATGAGATTTATTTTAAGAGAAAACAGATTATTATGGAGCATAAGCCTTACTAAATTCTTATCTCTCTTTAACTTCTATTCATGAGATAGAGAGGGGACAGTGTTGGTCCTCAAAGTTATGGGTACTGGAGGTGGAATTTGAGAAGATCCTCTTGAAATATCCTTAACCATCATCTTCAAAACTAAAAAAAAATTCTAGGACTTGAGAGAATCAAACCCCACTCTGATGCGGGTTCCCATGGGACCATATTTTTCTAACTCAAGTGTTTCCCTTGGTGGTTCTTATTATAATCCTTGAAATTTAAAGATAACTCCACAAAAAGTTAATGATGGTGGATGAGGGAGGAAAGTAAAAGGGAAAAGAGAGTGATGCCTCACTAAAGTCTATGTAGTCATCCCATTCATCTTCAGTTCAACCAGACGTCTCCTCAACAGTATCTCAGTCCAGTATATCAGGTGTCATATTAGAGTTCAGGATCCATTCATCCATCACATATATCAACATCTTCAGCTCCGGAATATATTTACCCAGATTATAAAATTTTTTGTCGAGGTGAATATCTGAGGTCATTCTAAAATATCCAAGATCCAGGATATGAATGCTAGCCTAAAGATATATCCACATGTCTTTGAGATCGTGATTCGTGTCCTACTTGGCTTGAATGGCCAAATGGTGTACATACTCTGATTCTAAAGTATCCATCTATGAGTAAACCTGAACAACATTTTGAATTTGAATCCATTTTAGGCCTCTCTACTCTCATAGAATCTAGGGTGATTGGATTCCAAGTCTCCTCCCAAAGTTTATGACTATACTTCTTTTTCCCAGAAGATTTGGTCGCAACATTGACCTTCTTTGTTTCCATTTACGAAGATCACATTAAAGACTTTGAAGATTAAGCATCATAACCCTCATGGATAAACTTCTATTCAAGCTCACCACAACTAGAAATTTTCAAAGTTCTGACTTGAGGAACTCTTTTAGTTACACCCCCCCCCCCCCCCCGTGATGTTTTGAATAAATAAAAGTACTAGAATATCTAAATTTCAGACCAATAATTGAACCTGATAATGTTTTCTTGATTTAAATTTGAGATACCTACAATTTCACTAAGATCCAAAATTGTCGAGCCACCATCAAGTGTTTCTCAAGTCGGATGTGAATTTGGGGAGAGACACTTTTCTATTGCAGACACATAAATTGGTGGGTAAATAGATATAGAGCAAAGGACACACAAATGATATCACTTTCAATACAAGAATCCAGTATGATATCTCTAAATGAAATCATATATGACCTCAAATCATCATCATCTTTTCCATTATCAGTGAATGTCCCAGTAGGTGGATCACTATACAAGAAGATGTTTATCTCTCCTGATATGATCATAATCCTCATAGCGTTGTAATGATTTTCGAATAAAGGATTGATATCAGAGACAACTTCAAAGAATGATAAAAAATGTCCTTCAGGAACCTGAACTTATATCAACATAGTGTATGAACCAAAGTGTTTTGTTATCCATCCACAAAACACATGAAATAGACCTAATTTAGAATAGGTCCCTCCAAGTGTACACATGAAATAAACACAGGTATATCTTCACCAAAACATAGAAAAACAACCCTATGTGGCCCTCTTATACTAGTTTGGTTGCTAAAGCACATGTCCCTAGTTTCATTCCATCATTGGATTCAATGACATGAATTAAATAGGTGCTTATCCACATTTCAAGATACATGGCTCAGTAGGTCCTTTTAGTAACCTTAGTAATCACATTATATCCCCACCATTAATATTGGTCATGCTCCAAGGTATGCCAAAATCTTCCAGGAATGCACTGGTTCTCTAATGCAGGTCATCCAACTGGGTGCGACATGTAGTACCATCTCCTTCTATCTCGAGGAGATCCTTAACCCATGTTTCAGAAATATTTTTCCCCTCAGATGTGGGTTTCCCTTCTAATTTTTTTGATACATCTTCAAAAACTCATGGGACAAGGCTAGCGCCCTTTATAAATCATCCCACATAACCATTGGTTTGGTGAAGTCATCAAACATTTCTCTAAGTATAGGGGATTCAGTTATTTTTTCAACATTCCACAGGCTAATTCTGATTTCTCCATGCACCATATAGAATAAATTCATATGAGGTCTTCGTCGGCTCAACAGGTCAAGGATGATGTCCGAGATCTTGTAAAAATATGTCTACACTTCTAAAATGACCTTATAAATGATGACATTTTGAATCTCAGTCTTAAACTCTACACGGGTTTCGGGAACCCAATATGCCCACATCAATTCAGTCCTAAAATCCCCTAAAGAGAGGAAGTCCCAATCCTCCTTCTATCCTTGTGATTGGTCTATCTTGGAAGTGTGTAAGGTTGAATCATAGCGGTGAGCCTTTAGATCTGGGGAACACATGTTGTGGTGCATGACACAGGAAATAGGAACCATTCATTCCTTGATTATCATTACCTTAGAAGAGACACTGATAATGGGACAATTGGTATGTTCCCCAAACCATGACTTTGGTAGGTAACTCTGGGTCTTTAGGATGAATGTTTCTCTCAGAATCCCATGGAAATAGGGTGGAAGATAATAAATTCATGGGTACTCATGTTAGTAAAACTTATTATTCTTCTCAATGTCTCAGAGGGTGGAGCCATACATATCATAGTAGTCTAGCGAGACTGTTTTGAGCATGTCTAAAACACACACAATAGCTTATTCATGGGAATCCTTTAGAGAAACCATTAGAGGTCTTAAACGAAACACAAAGATATTCCTTAAATTAAAAATATTGGTTTCATAAAATTCATGAGTTATCAAAAAGGGGGGATCCTCATGTAATTGAATCAAAGATATCACTCACCCATGGGACTTGCATAGGTTACTGACCCAAGTGACTCGTATAGGTCACTCACCAAAGTGACCTTGCACATGTCACGGGATCAAGGATCTATGATGGGATGTCAAAGTAATAACAAGAACATTCACAAATGATATCCTCTGGATGGAATTCATGAACAACAAGCATGTCAAGACCGTGAATAATACCTACACGATGATAGCTGATGAATGAAAAAGTAAAATGAATAATTTATTGGGTGGTAACCTCTATTTATAGATTTGGATGACCTGCATTCCATGCTTGTGAGGTTTACCTATATAGATGAACTACATAGAATACCATCATGGGACACCTATGCTTGGTAACTACATGAGAAAATTCATTCGCCCAAGGTCCTGTGTTTTCCTATAAAAAGGACACTGGGGATCCTCATTTGATGTACTGGAAAACCAGAAGAATCCTCATAGATATAATTATGTAGCCCCATCATTCTGGCCCTCAAAACCTATCAGGTAGCTCTCTAAAATCTGAGAGAAGAAGGAAATAATGGGTATAGTGGGATAAAAGTTCGTCTTATTTCTAAAATACAAGACACCTTAATGAGGATCCCCTCCCCCCATGTTGAAAAGAATTAGAATGAAGGTACCTTCCTAAAGTAGGGATCTACATGAGACCCTTCCAGGGACACCTAAGAAAACCCTTTTGTTCAAAGAGAAAGGACTTGACCATGTTTTTTCACATGTTTTACATCACCTAAGGTATCTCTATATTGAGTAGTAAAACCATGTAAAACGTTCTTTTATTTCCACCAAAGTCTACCCCTCATGAAGAACCATCTTATCACCCAGCTTTGACCTATGCAAGTCACCTTTTAATCCCTCATTAAGACAACAATGTAAGTCCCCATCTTACCCTAAATCCATCATCTAAGGGGTCCTAATTTAAGCATACACCAAAGAATTCAAACTTGAACAACCTTGGATAGAGACACACCACTATCAGTTATGCACTTCTTTGGTTAGAGGTGTCCCACACTTGTCCAACCTTATGGGTAGGGTCATTAAGGCGTGTGCAATTATGCATCCCTTTGTTCACAAGGAACCCAACCCTGAGGGTAGTTCCATGGACCTCTCTGAGTATCATATGTGGGGGTAAGGATGCTCTCCCCTTATCATTTATAAGACCATGGGACTCCCATTTCAGACGTTTATGGGTGTGGATCACAATTTCTTTTCTATTTCAGGGGGATTAGTGATTAATACTTATATATCCCACTCAAAATAGGATTATGGAATACCTTCTAGACTAATCCTATGGCCTTTATTATGGTTCATAGGTAGAGTAGTCAAAATTTATTATCGTAGTTATGAAAACAACAATGGGCACATCAAATCCCTTTCATCCTATATTGTATCCCTAACCTCTTTCACCAGTAGAATAAGGATTGTTTTGTTTTCCATATCTTCCACGTCCTCTTATTTCTCACATTATAGCATGAATCACATGGGATTATAGGTTAGGGATGATCATGAAATCCTCATTGTCAAATTCATTTATGGGTAGAGAATATTTTTCTAGATCTTTCTCTCACCTTCCTTCAGAGGGCCTCCATAAGCATGTATCCTCAAATCCATGTATCCATCTTGTGGGACTCATATTTAGTAAAATATCCATCCATCCTCATCACAACCAAGGAAATCCTCCTTGTTGTAAACCCCGTCCAAACCTCTAACTCACTATGAGTCAAAACATTCCTTATGGTTCGAGATAGATAGGCCTCTTCCTCGATATAAGCCCCAAAACCATGTCATATCCTTGTAAAGGTCCACATTCCCCTATGAGAAAAAACATTCAGATATCCTCCCCAGTCATGGGTCCTTGATGTCATTGAAATTTGTGGTCCATGATTTCCATCCAAGTGGGATATGTAGGATTCCTTTCTGAGGTCCAAATCCAAAAACCTAAATTCACCTAAATATTCTCTAATCCACATTCCCAGTTGTGACTTCACTAACACAAGAGGTCTCACTCCCTCTAGGTTCCATGGGATGATTTGGAATAAGTCACACACCAACCCTTTGTTATGAATATTTCACCTAGAAATACTTATCGCATGACGTTGAACTGCATGGTTTTTTATCCTCACATGACCTTAAAAGGTTTGATGTTTCCCATTAATTGGTACCAAACTGCATGGGTTCTGATTCCTTTACCAAGGATACATAGTAATCCCATATCATGGGTATGATCTTGAAATAATAAAACATCCCATCTACCTAGATAATAATATATTCTAGATCATCCCAATGCATGGCTTAAAACCAGTATTGTAATAATAAATGACTAAATAATCTCTAGTTAGCATAAAAAAGGGTAACATTGATGGAGAACCATAGACACATATAGATATCCCCACTTATTGAGAACCTCATATACATATAGATGATTATAGAAACAGTACATCCTTATAATTGATTATTAATATAGGGAGACCTGAGTTATGTTTGGGATTTAATAAAGGGTACATTAATATGTATTAAATATATAAGAGGGTCCCAGAGTAGGAAACAGTTCCCCTTAAAGGGGTGTGATGATCCTGAACTCCCATCCTCTTGACCAATGAGAGTTCGTAAGAATTTTTGGACTATTTCGTAACCATCACATGAATTTAAAAAGTAGGTTCAAGAAGCAAATCGATCAAGGGAACAATTGGATATTTTGGTTTCCACAAAAAGAATACATTTGAAACTTTTCGGTGATAATGATATTAATGTAAATTAGTTTAAAAATCTAAAAAACCCCACAATGAATCACTAGGGCACCAAAAATTCCACAGGTAAAACGTTTTTTTATTTTTTTTACATTTTAGGCATTTTTAGGGTTTTATGGTTTTAGGTATTTTAAGGATTTTTATGTTTTTAATGTTTTAAGGGTTTTATGGTTATTTTTTGGTTTTTGGATTTTTAATTTTCTTGGGTATTTATTGTTTTTAGAGTATTTAAGGTTTCTAGGGGTTTAATGGGATTTTAGAGTTATAGTGGTTTAGGGGTTTTATGGGTTTCATGGTTTTGTTATGGTTTTAGGGGTTTTCAATATTTTTATGGTTTTATTTTTTTTTTAATTTTTGGATTTTTTTTTATTTAGGAGTTTTAAGTATATTTTCTTTTTAAGGTTTTTATAGGGTTTTTTGGGTTTTTTATGTTTTTACATTTTTGGTAATTTTATGATTTTTATGTCTTTTACGGTTTTTGGGGATTTTTTTAGGGTTTTAGCGTTTTTAAATGTTTTTAGGATTTTTATGATTTTTGGGGGTTTTAGTGTTTTTTGAGTTATTTTTGGTTTTAATAAATTTTATGAGTTTGAAAGGTTTTTAGGGGTTTAATTGTTTTTGGTATTTTTAGTGGTTTTTTTGTGTTTTTAGGGTTTTATGGGGTTCAAGGGTTTAGGTTTATTTATGGTTTTAGGGGTTTTAGGGTGTTTTTAGGGGTTTTAGGGTCACTTTAGGTGTTTTAGGGTTTTTAGTATTTTTAGGCTTTTAGGTTTTTAGGGGTTGTAAGTGGTTTTAGGTTATTATGATTTTCATGGGGTTTATTAAGATTTTCTGGGTTTTTAAATTTATAGGGAATTTTAGCAATTTTATTAGTATTTTTATAGTTTTAGGGTTTTTTTTATTTTGAGTGATTTCATGGGTTTTTGAGGTTTCTAGGGTTTTCATGATTTTTGGGGTTTTTATAGGCTTTTTGATTTTTTAATGGTTTTTATTATTTTTTAACATTTTTAGGTGTTTAAAGGGTTTTTATAGTTTTTAGAGATTTTTTAGGTAACATCTGCCTTCTATGGTTTATAGGGGTTTTAGGGGTTTAAGAATATTCTTTTGGAATTTAGGGGGTTTAAGTGATTTTAGTTTTCTAAGGGTTTCTTAGGGTTTTTAGAATTTGTAGGGTTTTTTTTTTACATTTTAGTGATTTTAGGGATTTGCTTATATTTTTATGGGTTTATAATTTTTATTGATTTTTGGTGTTTATTGTGTTTTTGGTGATTTAAGGTTTTTTATGGTTTTTGTGTTTTTTGGTTTTTTTAGTTTTTAAGGGTTTAAAGGGTTTTTAGTGGTTTTTATGTTTTTAGGCGTTTGAAGGGGTTTTTTTGTTTTTAGTGGGTTTTTATGGTTTTATTGATTTTTAGGGATTTTTATTGTTTTTTGTACTTTTTATGGTTTTTAGGGATTTTAGGTTCATTTTATGTTTTTTAGGGTTTTTATAATTTTTAGAATTTTTAATGGTTTTATGTGTTTTGAGGTTTTTACAGCATTCTTATGGTTTTTTAGGGTTTTAGTTTTTTATGTATTTAGAGTTTTTATGGTTTATTTAGGATTTTAATTATTTTTTTAGGATTTTAATGATTTTGAGGGATTTTAGGGTTTTTTGGGTCTTTTTTGTTTTTAGGGTTATTTGGGGGGTTTTTAGGTCTTTATTTGAGTTTTTTAGGTTTTAATGTTTTTCAGAGTATTTTAACAGTTTTAGGAGGGTATATATTTTTAGAGTTTTCAGAGGGTTTTTGGTTGTTTATGTTGTTTTAGTCTTTTCAAAGGGTTTTTTTGTTTTTTGGGGTTTAGGGGGTTTTAGGGACTTTTATGGGTTTTTAGGGTTCTTTAGTTTTCCAAGGGTTTCAAGTGTTTTTTAATTTTTAAGGTTTTCATAGATCTTGACATGTTTTCTAGGGTTTTTTATATTTTAAGGTAATTTTAGGACATTTTACGGATTATATGGGTTTTAGGGTTTTTAGGGATTTTTAGGGGTTTTAGGGTTCTTAGGGGTTTTAATGGTTTTTTTTTGTGTTTTTAGAATTTTTTTTGTTTTTTTATGGGTTTTAATGTTTTCATAGGGGGTTTAGCATATTTATTTTATACCATTATTAGGATTTTTATATATTTATGAGGTTATTTAGGATTTTTAGGGGTTTTAGAGTTTTTTGATGTTTCAGGGTGTTTTAGGGGTTTTATGGGTTTTATTATTGTTTCATTATTTTTTTAGTGTTTTGTTTAGTTTTTAGGGGGTTTAAGGGTTTTTATAGTTTTTTAACACTTTTTGGGATTTAAATGGTTTTTAGAGTTTGAGTAGTTTTTTTGGGTTTTATGTGGTTTTTGGGTGTTTTTAGTATTCTGGGGGATTTTGTGGAATTTATGGTTTTTTAATGCCTTTTAGGATTTTTCAGGATTTTTAGTGCTTATTTGGTTTTATAGGGGTCTTATGTTTTTATGGTTTTCTTGGGGGGGGGGGGTTAGGTGTTTTAGGGTTTTTTACATTTTTTGGGATTTTTATGGAATTTTTCAGGATTTTGATGGTTTTAGAGTTTTTTGGGATTTTGAGGGGTTTTAGGGTTTTTAGTGTTTTTAGCATTTTTAGTGTTCTATGAATTTTTATATTTATAGTATTTCTTCGAGGTTTTCATGTTTTAGGGATTTTTAAATTTTTATGTATTTTTAGATCTCTTTTAGGTTTTTATGATTGTTAGGGTTTTTATGGATTCTGATGATTTTTAGGGTTTTTAGGGTTTTTATGGTTTTTTTGGGTTTTTTTGTGTTTTAGGTTATTTAAATTTTTATTGTTTTTAAGGGTTTTTAGAGTTTTTTTAACATTTTAGGGTTTTAAATGTTTTTTTTAAAATTTTCAATTCTTTTTAGGATTTTCTTGGGCTTTTAATGGTTTTGTGGGGTTTTTTAATTTTTATGGTTTTTTAGGGGTTTTGGCATTTTTTGGGTTTTTAAGGGTTTTTAATGGTTTTGTGGGGTGTTTGAATTTTTAAAGTTTTTTAGGGGTTTTGGCATTTTTTGGGTTTTTATGGGTTTTATTTGTTTTTAGGATTTTAAGGTTTTCTTTGGAATTTAGGGTTGTTTACAATTTTCGGGATTTTTGGATTTTTTTATTGAATTTTATAGTTTTTTAGGGAATTAGGGATTTTGATGGATTTATACAGTTTTAGGGGGATTTCTTGGTTTTACACTTTTTAGGTTTTTAGGGAATTTAAATGTTTTTATGTACATAATTTTTTTTTTGTTTTTAGGGTTTTAGTATTTTTTATATTTTAAGGATTTTAAGGATTTTTTATGGTTTTATTGGTTTTTGGAATTTTTAGGATTTATAGGGTTTTTAAAAATTTTATTAGTTTTTTGTTTTTTTAATATTTGTTAGAGTTTTTTACGTTTTTCTGCTGAAAAGGGGTTTTAGATTTTTAATTTTTTTAATGGGGTTTTAATTTTATAAGGTGTTTATGATTTTTAGGAGTTTTTGGGTTTTTGGGTCTTTTATGATTTTTATGATTTTTTATATTTTTAAGTATTTTTATGGATTTTTATGGATTTTTATGTTTTTATGATTTTTAGAGAATTTGATGCTTTTAGGGTTTTTAGTATTTTTAAAATATTTTTGGTTTCTAGGGGATTTAAGAATATTTTATTTTTTTAACTTTTCCTTATGTTTTTTCAACGTGTTTACTATTTTTATTGTTTTATTCAATTTTTTGTATTTGTTTTTTATTTTTATTGGTTTTGGCGTTTTTTTGGATTTTGAGGGATCTTAGTGTTGTTTAGGGCATTTTATGGTGTTTATGGGTTTTATGTTTTTTTGTGTTTTAGGGTTGTTTTTTTCGTTTTTTATGGTTTTAAGGTTTTTAATAGTTTTTTAATGTTTTCAGGGGTTTAAAGGGTTTTTTAGTTTTTAGTGGGTTTTAGGGGATTTATGGTTTTTT
This sequence comes from Viscum album, assembly GCA_963277665.1. NCBI lineage: Eukaryota > Viridiplantae > Streptophyta > Magnoliopsida > Santalales > Viscaceae > Viscum > Viscum album. The sequence continues at coordinate 1,962,944,702 of OY728127.1, forward strand.
AGTTTTTTAATGTCTTATGGTGGCATTATTAATTTTAAGTGTTTTATAGTTTGGGGGACTTTTTATGTATTTTAGGTTTTTAGTAGTTTTTATGTTATTAGGGGATTTTAGGGATTTATTAGGTTATTTGTGTTTTTTTGAGTTTGTAAGGAATTCTAGGAATTTTAGGGTTTTTATTCTTTTTTTAGGGGTTTTAGAAATTTTATTTTTTAGGGGTTTGAATTGTTTTGAAGTTTTTGGAGTTTTACTTTAGTGTTTTCATGTCTTTTTGGGTGTTTTAGTTTTCTTGGTATTTTAGGTATTTATTATAGTTTAAATTGTTTTTAGGCATAGTATGGATTTTTTGAGTTTTTTCTTTTTTAGGGGTGTTTAGTGTTTTTAACATTTTTAGGGGTTTAATGGGTTCATATAGTTTTTAGGGAATTTTTAGGGTTTTTAATGTTATTTTGGTTTTTTAGTGGTTTAAGTGTTTTATGTTTTTAAATTTTTCTTAGCCTTTTTAGTGTTTTTTTTATGTTTTATATATTTTTAAGGATACAATATTTTTATGGTTTTTTTGGTTTTTATTGATTTTGAGGGGGTTTAGGGTTTTTTTGGTTTTAAGTGTTTTTATAGTTTTTTTAGGGTTTTAGGGGATTTAATTGTTTTCAATTGTTTTGGTTTTCTTTTAGTTTTTCAGGGTTCTTAGGGGATTTTAATTTTTTAGTTATTTTAAGGGGTTTTAATTTTATGGATTTTATGGATTTTATGGATATTTAGCGTTTTTGTGGTATTTAGGTGTTTTAGGGATTTTTTTTTTCAGTTTTTAGCATTTTTTGGTTTTTAGGAGTTTTATGTTTTTTTTCAGTCTTTGGAGATTTCATAGTATTTTTTAAGGTTTTTAAATTTTCGGGTTTTTTATACTTTCTTTTTTTTTATTCTTATTTAGGGTTTTTATGGATTTTTGGGGTTTTAGGGTTTTTTTTTGGATTTTGAGGGTTTTGAGGGGTTTTTTGGGGTTTTTTGGTTTTTTTTGGTATTTTCAATTTTTTGTGTTTTTACTATTTTTATGTTTTTTTAGAGTTTCTAACATTATCATGGTTCTAAAGGGTTTTTAGAGTTTTTAGTGGCTTTTTAGTGTTTTATGGGGTTTTTGGGTTTTCGAACGTTTTTAGGGTTTTTATTGTTTTTAACGGTTTTTAGTGGTTTTAGGGTCATTTAGAGTTTTTAATTTTTTTAGGTTTTTAGGGGTTTTAATTGGGTTAGGTTTTGAAGGGTTTAATAGGGTTTTAAGGGTATTAGGGATTTATTAATGTTTTGGATTTTTATTGTTTTTTTGGATTTTTATGGTTTTAATAGTTTTTATAGTTTTTGAGGGTTATAGGTTTTTAGGGATTTAAGGTTTTTCGTAACATTTAGGTATTTAGGAGTGTTAATTGTTTTTAGGTTTAAAAGGTTTTCTTATGGTTTTAATGGTTTTTATGGGTTTTCACATATTAAGTATTCTTTGGGATTTAATAGGGTTTTATAGTTTTTAGGGGTTTTTTTGGATATTGTGAGATTTTTGGGTTTTTATGCTTTTTCTAGTTTTTTATGGATTATAGTTTTTTTGGTTTTTCAGGTTTTATGAGTTTTTATAGTTTTGTAACATTTTTATGGATTTAAAGGTTTTTTAGAGTTTTTAGTTTGTTTTAATGGATTTTAGGGTTTTTAGGGTTTTTAAGATTTTTCGAGTTTTGTTGTTTTTAGTGTTTTAGGGTGTTTTATGGTTTTTAGTTTTTGTTTGGGTTTTTAGGGTGTTTATGTGTTTTTATGTATTTAAGGTTTTCTTAGGCTATTTCAAGTTTTAATAATTTTTTACATTTTAGTTATTTTTTGGGTTTTTTAGTATTTTTATAGTTTTTTGGGTTTTGGGAAATTTTAATGGTTTTTTGGGTGTTAGGGTTTTATGGAATTTTGGATTTTTTTTCATTTTTATTTTTTAGGGATTTTAAGTGTTTTCAGTATTTACTATTTTCATAGGGATTTTCTGGGTTTTAACTGGTTTTAATAACATTTTATGGATTTCATGGGATTTTTTTAGGTTTTGTTTTTTATGGATTTTTAGGGTTTTAGGGTTTATTAGGATTTAGGTTTTTTATTGGTATTAGTGGTTTTATTTTCTTTTTTGGGTTTTTACTATTTTTAAGTTTTTATAGTTTTCTTAGGGGTTTTCATGCTTTTTGATTTTTTTTATGAATCTAGGGATTTTTTGGATTTTTAGGATATTTATGGGTTTTTAGGGTTTCTAGGGATTTAAGGGTTTTTTAGGGTTTTTTGGAGTCTTAGGGTTTTTATGGTTTTTTGGGTTGTTTAAGGATTTTTTTTTTGAGTTTTTAGGCTTTTAATGTTTTTAGGGATTTGTAAAATTTTTTAAGTGGTTAAATAGATTAAAGAGTTTTTAGTTGTTTTAGGGTTGATATGGGATTTTAGGTGTTTTAAGGATTTTAGGGGTTTTTTAGTTTTTTTGGTCTTTTGGGGTTTTTTATGGTTTTTAGCATTTTTAGGTTTTTTACTTGTTTAGTGTTTTAGTTTTTAGGGATTTCTTATGGGTTTTTAAGGGGTTTTATGATTTTTTATATTTTTAAGAATTTTTAGGGTTTGAAAGAATTTTTATGGGTTTAAAGGTTTTATGGATTCTCAGATATTTTGAGGTTTTTATTTGGTTTTTTATTATTTTTAGGGATTCTAGAATTTTTTTATGGTTTTCATGTGTTTTTAGGTTTTATTGTTTTTCTTGTGGTTTTTCATAGTTTTAGGGATTTTTACATTTTTAGGTAATTTTAGGGAATTTTTAGAATTTTTATGGTTTTAGGGATTTGATTGATTCTGAGGGGTTTTAGATTTTTTATGTTTTTAGCGTTTTTTTTATGTTTTTAGGGTTTTAAGTGGTTTTTAGTTTTTTATGGTTTTCTTAGGGTTTTTAGGAGTTTTAGGAATTTTTTTTTAATTTTTTAGTATTTTTGTGGTGTTTTATACTCTTTATGGATTTTGGCAGTTTAGGGTTTTTATGTCTTGTTCGATTTTTTTGAGTTTTTATGTTTTTTATGTGTTTCAATTATTTTTAACATTTTTAGGGTATTAAAGGGAAAGGAAGATGCGAGGATCAGGCTATTCCCAAACCCCCCCAAATTTTATTATGAAAAAAGATGAAGCAGACAAGGGAGGGGATGGGTCAAACGACCCACACCCAAAATGCCTTTACAAGCCCAAAATGCAAAAGACCCCAAAAAAGAAAGATCAAAAAAGAAAAAACACACAAATCCAAGCAAGAAAAATCCAACAGTAGTCCCAACCAAGCAGCAACCAACATCCAGCAGCTGTAGCACCATCACCATACTTAGCAACTTCGTCACCTCCAAAGCATAAGCAACATCACATATCAACCAAGCAGCAACCAACGTCCATCCCATTCGATTCCGACAGCCAACATCCCACTTCCACCTCAGCAACCAGCAGCACCAACACCAATCAACACCACCATACCAGATTTCCAGCACCCACCACCTCCACTCAAGGGAAGTGGTATCCAAATAACAGTAGCTCATCATCCAAAAACTCAATATCCAACCAAAATTCAGCAGCAACTTATGATGGAACCAACAACCAGCAGCAAACGTCATATAACACCTCAGAATCCAGCGACCATCATTCAGTAGTAACAGCAACTCAAAATAAAACCATCCACAACACAAGATCACGCATGCCAGCATATCTGAACGAACACAACACAGAATTACCATACCTTTATCAGCAGTAAGATCAAAGAACAGAAAATCGGAAACAGGAAAGAAAACCTGCAACTTTTCCATTTTCATCCACCAAGACCCGCTGAGATGCCAGGAAGGCCAGCAAGACCCACCTCGGGTCCAAACAAGAAATTCATATCCTAGCACAGAACCGAAAACCCCATCACCATGAAGTCGCAGAGCCCGCCAAACCCACTTATAACCAAAATGAAGCCAAATCTCTCCCAGACAAAACCACCAGAGCATCTTGCCGCACCAAAGATGAGATCCAAAACACCAAGCACCGAAAGACCTGAAAAGCCGAGACAAAACCAAGATCTGACAAGCATACCTGAAAATCAGGCCAGACACCCCTCTGTCCAGACGTCAAGATATCTATCGTGCCCGCGTTGACTTCACCATCGACCTCTTAGACTTCACCCAGATCATTGTAGAGCCATCACCGCCTCTGCCAAGGAACAAAGCCGACGCCTGAGGAGAAGTAGGAACCAGATCTAACAAAACCGATCCAAAACGAAGCAAGATCCAGACCAAGTTATCGCCTCCATTTCCGAAAACAACCCACCAAATCCGAGCTCCATCCACCATCAGCCTTGATTTCCACCATCGTGCCAGGGGAGGAAGCCACTCGAACAGAAAATCATCTGCATCGCAAATCAAAAATTGCAATATATCGATGAAGCCACTAAAGAAGATTCCAAGAGGTAACCCTAGAGATCGTCGCATCATGAGGGAGAGCCCAGGAGAGAGCAGCGACATCCTTAGGTTTTTTCTAGGGTTTTAAAGGGGTTTAGGGTATTTATTGATTTTTAGGGTTTCAAGGATTTTAGGGATTTGGGGGGTTTTATAGTTATTTTGGTGTTTTTAGGTTTTTTAGCATTTTTAGCATTTTTAGGATATTAGGGGTTTAAGGATTTCAATCCTTTCTAGGTTTCCTTAGGGTTTTATGGGTTTTTAGGTTTTTTACATTTTTTGGGATTTTAGGGTCATTTAGGATTTTTTTGGGTTTTAAGGTATTTCAGAATTTTGATGGTTTTTTTTTGTTTTAGGGTTTTTAGGGCTTTTCGGAATGTTTAGGTTTTAAGGGGTTTAAAGTGTATTAGTTTTTCATGTTTTCATAGGGGATTTTAGGGTTTTAGTGGTCTTTTATTTTTTTTATATTTTTAGAAAAATTTTAAGATTTTTAAGATTTTTAGGGGATTTAGAGATTTTCATGGGCTTTTGGATTTCGTAGGGTTTTCGGTATTTTATGGTTCTTTTAGGGTTTTAGGTGTTTTTTTAATTTTTTTTAGAGTTTTAAGGTTTTTAATGTTTTTAAGGGTTTATAGGATTTTTAGTGGATTTTTACGGTTTTTAGGGGTTTTTTGGGTTTTTATGGTTTTTATGGGTTTTAATGGTTTTTAGGTGTTTTTTAGTTTTCAGGGTATTTAGATTTTTTTCATTTTTAGGGGTATGTCATTTTATGTTTTTAATTTTTTCTTAGGATTTTCAAGGTTTTTAGATTATTTTAAATTTTTATGGATTTTAGGGAATTTTTTGGATTGTTAGTTTTTAGGGTTTTTAGAGATTTTGAGGATTTTTAGGGATTTTAAATTTTATTTAGGGTTTTTAGAGTTTTTATGTTTTAAGGTTTTTTATGTGTATTTAGGTTTTTAAATTTTCATTATGGTTTTTTAGCTTTTTTGGGGGTTTTAGCGTTCTTAAGGTTTTTCTTGGAATTATGTGTTTTTTAGTTTTTTGGGTTTTTTCCTTTTTTAGGGATTTTTAGAGATTTTTTAGGATTTTTAAGGGTTTTAGGATTTTAATAGATTTAGAGGGTTTTTATTATTTTAGGGTTTTTATAATTTTATATTTCTTTGGGGTTTTGTGGTTTTGTTGTGTTTCTAAGGGGTTTAAGGGTTTTTAGTGTTTTAAATTATTTTTTGTGGTTTGTTTGGTTTTTAGAGTTTATTGTAGTTTTTAAGTTATTTATGGGTTTTTAGGGTTTTTAAGGTTTTAGGTTTCTTTTTGTTTCTTTTAGGTTTGTATGTTTTTTAGGGTTTTTAGTGTTTTAGGTTTTTTATGGGTTTAAAGTGTTTTGATTATTTTAGGAATTTCTTAGGGTTTTCAGGTTTTTATGAGTTTTTTATGTTTTTAGATATTTTTACGATTTTTATTGTCTTAGGGTTTTTAAGGGTCTAAGTGTTTTCGGGTTTTTATGGGTTTCTTAGGTTTCTCAGGGTTTTATAGTTTTTATGTTTTTTATTTATATTGAGGTGTTTTTTATGATTTTATGGTTTTTGAGGGGTTTTAGGTAATTTTAGTATTTTTAGGGTTTTATAGGATTTTAGAGTATTTAGGGTCTTTAGAGTGTTTAAGTGTTTTTTTTGTTTTTATAATTTTCTTAGGGATTTTCAGGGTTCTAGGGTTTTTTATGTCTTTATTATATATATATTTTTTAATAATTTAAGGGGTTTAGGGTTTTAGGGTTTTCAGGGTTTTAGTGTTTTTATGGTTTGTTCCATTTTTAGGGTTTTTTTTACTTTTCTGGGGTTTTTAAAATTTTGAGTTTTTTAATGTGGTTTTAGATTATTTAGTTGGGTTTTAGGTTTTTATGGGTTTTTAAGGCTTTTGGTATTTTTATGGTTTTTAGAGGTTTTATGGTTTTTAGAGTCTTTTATGGGTTTTTTGGGATTTTAAAATTTTATATGTTTTTAGGGGATTAATTGTTTTTAGGTTTTTATGATTTTCATTCAGTTTTCAGGGTTTTAGGGGTTTTTTTGTTTTAGGGATATTTAGGGGGTTTAGGAATTTTATGGGTTTTGAGGTTATTTTTGATTTTAATGGTTTTATGGGTTTTAGGCTTTTTATGTTTTTTGGTTTTTTAGTGGTTTATGTGTTTTTATTTTTTTATGATTTTCCTAGTGTTTTTAGGGATTTAGGGTTTTTACATTTTTAGGAAGTTTTTTGGATTTTTAGGATTTTTATTGGATTTTGGGTTTTTTATATTTTTAGGTTTTTTTAATTATTTTTTATGATTTTTAGTGTTTTATGGTTTTTTTGTGGTATATGGTTTTTTTTTAGTTTTTTTGGGGTTTTATGTTTTTTAAAGGTTCAATGGATTAAAGGGTTTGTAGATTTTTTTCTTGGGATTTATGAGGTTTATGGTATTTTAGCATTTTAATGGTTTTAAGGGTTTTTTTATTTTAGGGTTATTGTGATTTTTAGGGACTTTATATGGTTTATTAGGGTTTAAGAATATTTTTTGGTATTTACGGGTTTTAATTGTTTTTAGGTTTGTGAGGATTTCATAGGGTTTTTAGGGTTTCATGTTTTTTTTTACCTTTTTAGTGTTTTTTGGGTCTTTTTTTTATGATGTTATATTTTTTAGGGTTTTTTTGTATTTTTATAGTTTTAGGGTTTTAGGGGTTTCTGGAGTTTTTAGCGTTTTTTGGTTTCTTAGGTATTTTAAGTGTTTTTTGGTTTTTAGGGTTTTCTTATGTTTTTCAAGGGTTTTTTGTTTTTTATGTTTTTAAGGATTATTAGGATTTATTAGGATTTTTATGGGTTTTACGTATTTTAGGGATTTTGAGAGGTTTTCAGAGTTTTTAGAGTTTTTAGGGTTTTATGGTTTTTTTAGTTTTTAGGGTTTTTCATGAGTTTTTAGGGGTTTTTAATAAGGTTTAGGGTTTTTAATGTTTTTGATTTTTTTTAAATTTTTTGGGGTTTAAATGGTTTTTAGAGTTTTTAGTCGGTTTTTAGGTATTTTATGGGAATTTAGTATTTTTAATGATTTTAAGGGGTTTTTATGGTTTCTATGGGTTTTAAGATCTTTTTAGGCCTTTTAGGTTTTTTACGTTTTTAGTGGTTTTATATTTTTTACATTTTTATGTTCTTCTTATGTTTTCTTCTGGGTTTTATGGATTTTTTACAGTTTCAGTATTTTTAGAGGATTTATGGTTTTTCGGGGTTTTAGGGTTTTTTAGGGTTTTATGGTTTCTATTGATTTTAGGGTTTTTTGGTTTTTTCACGGTTTTAGAGGTTTTGATGTTTTCTTTGTTTTTAGGATTTTATAGTTTCTTTAGGTTTTTTCCGTGTTTTTATGGATTTTTATTTTTTATGTATTTTTTATATTTTTTTTATGTTTTTAGTGTTTTTATGGATTTTGAGGTTTTTTTGGTTTTTTATTGTTTTTAGAGTTTCTTAGACTTTTAGTGTTAAATTTTACTATAGTTTTTCATGTATTGTTGGATTTTTATTGCGTTTTAGGGGGTTTTTAAGTTAATAATGTTTTTTTGGTGTTTTTGGTTTTTTGAATTTTATTGTTTTTAGGAGTTTTAGGGGTTTTAAGTGTTTTATTTTTTAAGGTTTTCTTATGGGTTTTCATGGTTTTTTGGGTTTTTTATGTTTTAGGTATTGTCCGGGATTTTTTATTATTTTATGATTTCTAGTGACTTTATGGATTTGAGGTTTTTTTTTGTGTTTTATGGGTTTTATGGTTTTTTTCGTTTTAGTGTTTTTAAGGTTTTTGTGTTTTTAGCATTTTTACTTGTTAAATATTTTTTAGGAATTTTTTTCATTTTATGGTTTTTATGGACATTTAGTTTTTTAAAGGTTTTTAGGTGTCTTATGGTATTTAGGGTTTTAGGTATTTTTGGATTTTTGTGTTTTTTTATGTTTTTAAGTGTTTTAAGAGTTTTTATGTATTAAATTTTGTATTAGGGTTTTAAAGGTTTTTGGTGTTTTTAAGTTTATAGATATTTTTAGGTCTTTTTTATGATTTTTATGGGTTTTTAGGATTTTGAGGGGGGTTTTTGGTTTTTTTGGGTTTTATGGGTTTATGGGTTTTTACTTTTTTTTGGGTTTTAGGGTTTTTTTTGTGTATATAGGGTTTTAATATTTTTTATATCTCTTTACACTTTTAGGGTTTATAAATGTTTTATATTTTTAATTGGTTTTTTAGTGTTTTAATGGGTTTTAGGTGATTAATGTGTTTAGGGGTTTTTATGATCTTTTGGGATTTGAGGGTTTTTATGTTTTTAGAGTTTTTAGTGGCTTTTAGGGTTTTTTTGGATTTTAGGGTTTTGAGGTGTTTAGGGGTTTTTATGGTCATTAGGGATTTTATGGTTTTTAGGTTTTTTTATCATTTTTAGGTTTTGTGCGTTTTATGGGGTTTAAGTGTTTTTAGGGTTTCAAGTTTTTCTTATGCATTTTCAGGGTTTTTAGTGTCTTTTAATTTTTTATGGATTTTTATAGATTTTTTTTGTATTTTTAATGTTTTTCAGTTTTTTTGGGATATTGAGGTTTTTATAGATTTTCGGGTTTTTAATTATTTTGGGGGTTTTAATCTTTTTTTATATTTTTATGGGTTTAATATATTGTTTGTTTTTTATCGTTTTCTTAGGGGTTTTCAGGGTTTTTTGGGTTTTTTACATATTTATGGATTTCTAGGAATTTTAATGGGTTTTAATTGTTTTTAGGTTTTCCGGGATTTTCAGGGGTTTTTTTGTTTTTTTGGTTTTTATGGTTTTTATGGATTTCTATTGTTTTTGGGTTTTCAGGGGGTTTTAGAGTATTTCAGGTTTTTTATATTTTTATAGTTTTTTAACATTTTTAGTTGTCTAGAGGTTTTTTTAGTTTTTTAGTGGTTTTTAGAGATTTTATGGGGTTGTTGGTTTTTTAATGTTTTAGTATTTTTATACTTTTAGGGGGTTTTATGGTTTTTAGGGTCATTTTTACAGTTTAAGCGTTTTTTGGGTTTTTAGGGGTTTTAAGTTTTTTTGTTTTTTAAGGTTTTATTAGGGGTTTTTAAGGTTTTTAGTGGTTTTTATGTTTTTATGGATTTTTTGATTGTTTTAGTATTTTATTGCTTTTAGGGGTTTTGGTATTTTGATGTTTTTTTTTGAGATTTTATTTTTTTAGGTGTTTCTGGGGTTTTTTGAGTTTTTTTTTGTATTTTTAGTGATATTAGGTTTTAAGGTTTTCTTAGGTTTTTTCAAGGTTTTTTACAGTTTTATGGATTTCTAGGCCTTTTTAGGATTTTTATTGATTTTGGGGAATTTTTTGGTTTTTGTTGTGTTTTAGGGTTTTTATGGTTTTTTAGGTTTTTAGGGTTTTTTTGAGTTTTTTGGGGTTTTATGTTTTTTTATATTTTTTTATCATTTTTTGGGTTTTAAAGGGTTTTCAATGTCTTTAGTGGGTTTTAGGTTCTTTATCGGTATTATGGTTTTTTAGGTTTTTACTTGTTTTTATGAGTTGTAAGGGTTTTATATTTTTTTGGTTTGTTTGAGGTTTTTAGGTGTATTATAAATTTTTTGGTTTTTAGCAGTTTTAAGACTATTTAGGTTTCTAGGATTTTTAGTGATTTTAGGGTTTTAAGCTTTTCTTTGTGGTGTTCAGGGTTTTAAGTGTTTTTTCATTTTTAGTGATTTTTAGATATTTTTTTAGACTTTTATGTTTTTAAGGGGTTTTAAGGATGTTAAGGGTTTTAGGGGTTTTATTAGATTTTAGGTTTTTATGGTTTTTATATGATTTAATGGTTTTATGAATTTACTTGGGTTTTTACAGTTTTTTATGTTTTTAGTTTTTTGACAGGATTTTTTAGGATTTTTAGGATTTTCAGGGTGTTTAGGTATTTTAATGATTTTAGGGACCTTAACAGTTTTTAGGGGTTTTATGGTTTTTAAAGATTTTAGGGATATGTTTTTATGTTTTTATGTTATTTAAGGGTATTAATGTTTTGAAAATTTTTAGGGGTTTAAATGGTTTTTTTAAATTTTAGAGGTTTTTTTTGTTTTTATATGTTTTTTGTGTTTTTGTGTTTTTATGGGGTTTTTATAGTTTTTTAGGGGGTTTAGGGTTTTTAGGGTATTGAGGGACATTGTAATTTTTATGGTATTTAGTATTTATTATGGTATTTTAGGGATTTTAGGTTTATAAAGCTTTTATAGGGGTTTTAGAAGTTTAAAGGTTATTTACAATTTTAAAGATTTTATGTTTTTATATATATATTTTTTTCTTTTTAGGTTTTTAGGGTTTTTTTTTGAGTTTTAGTGATTTTTATGGTTTTTAGGGGTTTTTTTGGTATTTAGTGTTTTTTAAATTTTTAAGGGATTTTTATTTTTTATGGTTTTTTGGTTTTTTTAGATTTATTCTAGTTTTTTAGTGTTTCAACATTTTTAAATATTTTTGGGATTTTTTTACGATTATTATGTTGTTTAAGGGTTTTAAGGATTCTTATGGTTTTTAGGGGTTTTAGGGGTTTTAGGGTTTTTAGCATGTTTATGATTTTTTTGTCTTTATGGTAATTTTTTTGTGTTTATTACTCTTTTTATGGGTTTTTGGAGTTTTTAAGCACTTTTAGGAGTTTGATGTATTTTTAGAGTTTTTTGGTTGAATAGGGTTTGTATGTGTTTTAGTTTTTTTAAAGTTTTTGGGGTTTTTATGGTTTTAGGTGTTTTATGGTTTTTAGGGTCATTTAGGGTTTTTAGAATTTTTTAGGGTTTTTATTGTATTTAAGTTTTTTTTTGGGTTTTTAGGTTTTTATAGGGTTTTTTTGGGGTTTTTGATACTTTTAGGGTTTTAAGGGATTTTTAAGGATTTTTTAGGTTTTAGGGATTTTATGTTTACTATAGTTCTTAGGGTGTTTATAATTTTTAGGGTTTTGAGGTTTTAATTTTTTTAGGTTTTTAAAGTTTTCTAAAATGTTTTAAGGTTTTAAGGTTTTTTATATTTTTATGACTTTTTATGGATTGTTAGGTATTTTTAATGATTTTTATATATTTTAGTGGTTTTATTGTTTTTGAGGGTATTTAGGTTTTTTTTTGTTTTTAAGTGTTTTACTATTTTTTATGTTTTTTGGGTTTTTTAAAATTTTTAGGATTTTAATGGTTTTTTATACTTTTTAATATTTTTAGGGGTTTAAAGGGATATTTAATTTTTAGTGTTTTTAGGGTTTTTACTGGTTTTTAGGGTTTTAATGTTTTTTAGGGGTTTTATGGTGTTGTAGTTTTTAAGGGTTTTAGTGTTTTTGGTTTTTTTGGGTTTTTAGGGGTTTTAAGTGTTTTTAGGTTATTTTGGTTTTCCTTAGGGGTTTAGTGTTTTTAATGTTTTTTACGTTTTAAGGATTTTTATGATTTTTTATGGAATTTTTTTTTCAATGATTTTTAGAGTTTTTATGGATTTTGAGGTGTGTTATGAATTTTTTTTGTTTTATGGTTTTTAAAAATTGTAATGTTTTTTAATGTTTTCTAGATATTTTTAGTGTTTTAGGTAGTTAATCCTTTTTAAATTTTTTAGTGATTTTTAGGGCTTTTAAGCGTTTTAAGATTTTTAGGATTTTATGTTTTTAGGGGATTATGTATTTTTGTAAGGTATTATTAGGGGTTTCCTATGTTTTTATGGTGTTTTTACATTTTTATGTATTTTTAGGGATTGTTTATAAATTTAAATGTTTTTTGGTATTTAGTGATTTTGAGGGGTTTTAAGGGGCTTTAGTGTTTATAGGGTGTTTTAGCATTTTAAGTGTCAGTAATTTTTATTATGTTTATAGGAGAAATCGTGTTTTTATGGATTTTGTCATTTTCTTGTATTTTTTATGATTTTCATGGGTATTTTACATTTTAAGGAATTTTTACTAGTTTTAGGGAGTTCTTAGGGTTTTTATGGTTTCTTAGGGGTATTTTGGGATTTTTTGGGGTTTTGGGGTTTTATGTTTTTTATAGTTTTTAACATTTTCTATGTGCTTAAATTGTTTTTACAATTTTTTTGGGTTTTTATAGGTTTAGGATTTTTTTTTGTTTTTTTGGTGTATCTATGGTTTTTAGCAGTTTTAGGGTCTTTTTCGAGTATTTTAGGTTTTTAGGCTCGTTTATGATTTTAAGGATTTTAAGTGTTTTTTTGTATTTTTATGATTTTAATGGGGTTTTATGTTTTTTGGGATTTTTGAGGGGTTTTGGGTTATCAATGACTTTTTATGTTGTAACCATTTTAAATGTTTTTAGGGCTTTCAGTTTTTTAGATTTTTTATGTTTTTATGGGTTTTCATGATTTTTATGGTTTATTATGTTTTTAGTGATTTTTAGAGATATTTTAGGTTTTTTATATGTTTTTGGTAATTTTTAGTGGTTTTAGGGTTTTGGGGGTTTTATGGTTTTTATGGTTTTAGGGATTTTTATAGTTTTATGGGATTTTAATTTTTTTCAGGGTTTTTAACATTTTTATGGGTATAATGACTTTCTATAATTTTTAGTGGGTTGGTATGGTTTTACAGGGTTTAAGGGTTTATGATTTTTAGAGGTATTATGATTTTTTGTGTTTTTAAGGTCTTTTTGGGTTTTTTCCATTTTTAGCATTTATTAGGTTTCTTATGGGTTTTACGTGTTTTAATGTTTATAGTGTTTTCATATGGGGTTTATTGGTTTTTATAGTTATTTTTGTTTTATGGATTCATAGGGATTTTTAGGATTTTTAGGGTTCTTATGGATTATGGGGGATCTCAGGGGCATTTAGGATTTTTTGCATGTTTTGGTTTATTAAGGGTTTTAAGAGTATTTATGTTTGATAGGTTTTATTAGTATTTTTCATGGTTTTAAGGGTTTTTTACATTTTTACACATTTTTATGTCTTTTATAGGATTTGTAGCATTTGTAGGGTTTTTAAGAATTTTGTTGATTTTAAGGGTTTTTAGGTTGTTTAGGGTTTTTATTGGTTTTTAGGGTCTTATGGTTTATAAATGTTTTAGGGGTTTAAAGTATTTTAGATTCATTCTATTCTTTCAAGGGTTTAAATTGTTTTTATAGTTTTATTGGTTTTTTGGTTTTTATGGGATTTTAGGGTTTTTAAGGTTTCTATTAGTTTTTATGATTTTTAGGGGTTTCAGATTTTTTGGGTCTTTAAGGGGTTTTAGGGGTTTCAGTATCATTTAGGTTTTATGGGTTTTAAGTGTTTTTAGACTTCTATGGATTTCTTAGGGGTTTTAGGGGTTTTTAGGGTTTTTATAGTTTTTATGTTTTTGGGAATTTTTAGGGCATTATTAGGATATATATTATTTTTATGTTTTCTTTGGATATTGAAAATTTTTAGGGATTTTAAAAATTTTAGGGCCTTAACATTTTTTTGGTTTTATTGTTTTTGGATTTTAATGTTTTATTGTGGTTTTAAATGGTTTTTAGGACATTTTTGTTTTTATAGACATTGTTTTAGGAATTTTTTATATGTTTTTAGGGATTTTAGTGTTTTAAGGGGTTTTAGGGTTCTATAGTATTTGGGGGGGTTAATTGTTTATTGTTTTTTAGGGTTTTAATGGTTGTTTAGAGTTATTAAACATTTTTAGGGGTTTAAATGGTCTCTATAATTTTTGTGGGTATTTTGGTTTTATGGGTTTTCAAGGTTTTTAGCTGTTTTTATGGGATTTTGGGGTTTTGGGTTTTTGGTTCTTTTTTGTTTTTTTTTTGTTTTTAATCATTTTTAGGTTTTTATGGTTCTCGTAGTGTTATTTATGGTTTTTATGATTCTTCATGTTTTTAGGAATTCTAAGATATTTTAAGGATTGTTATTCTTTTTTATGGTTTTTAGGGATTTTATAGGGTTCTAGGGTTTTTTTGGGTTATAGGATTTGTTATTTATTTTATCATTTTTAGGGTTTTCAGTGATTTTAAATGTTTTTATGTTTTTAAGTTATTCTTATGGTTTTTCAATGTTTTTAGAGGGTTTTAGTTTTATTGTAATTTTTAGGGATTTAATATGATTTTATGGGTTTTAGGGTTTTTAGGTAATTTTATGTTTTTACGGTTTTCTTGGTTAGTTAGGGGTTTTATGCTTTTTTTGGATTTTTATGTTTTTTATTCTAGTTTTTTGGGGGTTTTATTGTTTTTAGATTTTTTTATCATTTTAGGTGTTTGAACGAGTTTTAGATTTTTTAGTTGGTTTTTTTTGGTATTTTTGGGTTTTTAGTTTTTTAAGGGTTTTCTGGGTTTTTTTGGTTTTTAGTGTCTATTAGTGTTTTTATAAATTTTAGTTTTTTAGGGGTTTTAAGTGTTTTTAGGTTTTTATGGTTTCATTAGGGTTTTCTAGGGGTTTTTGGATTTTTTATGTATATAGTGATTTTGAGTTCTTTTTTAGTATTTTATGGTCTGTAAGGTATTTAGTATTTTTGTGGGATTTAGGGTTCTTATGGTTTTTTAGGTTTTTAGAATTTTAGAGTTTTAGGGGTTTTAAGTGTTTTCTCCATTTTAAGGTATTTTAGGGGTTTTAGGGTTATAAGGGATTTTTACATCTTGAGATATTTTTAGGGATTTTTTAAGAGTTTTATTTGTTTTTTAGATATTCGAGGATTTTGATATTTTTTAGGTTTTTAGGGGTTTTATGGTTGTTATAGTTTTTATATTTTTGAGAGTTTTTTGAGTTTTAAGGGGTATAATGGTTTTTAGAGTTTTTTATCGTTTTTACAGATTTAAAGGGATTTTAGTGTTTTTTTCGTTTTAGGATTTTTTTTGGGTATTTAGGGTTTTTACCATTTTATATTTTTTAGTGTGTCTAAGTGCATTAATGTATTTAAGGTTTTCATAGGGGTTTTTAGAGTTTGGGGGTTTTTATGTATTTTTTGGATTTTTAGGGCATTTTTTGGATTTTTTATGTTTATTACGTTTTTTAGGTTTTTTGAGTTTTTTATTGTTTTTATGTTTTTGAATATTTTTTTTACTTTTTTAATGTGTTTATTATATTTTTAGGTTCTTTTATGTTTCTTAGGGTTTTTATTGTTTTAAGGGTTTGGGTTTTTATGGTGTTTACGTGTTTTTAGCGTTTTTGAGGTTTTATGTGTTTTTAGGTTTTTATGGTTTTCTTATGGTTTCTCAATGGTTTTAGTGTTTTTTTAATTTTTAATTATTAGTAGGGTTTTTAGGATTTTTTTTTTGTTTTTTCTATTTTTTAGAAATTTTGAGAGGTTTAATGTTTTTAGGTTTTTAGGGATTTTACGAGTTTTATACTTTTAAAATATTCTTTTGGGCTGTCATGGTTTTTTGGGTTTTATACCGGTTTTTATATTTTTAGTGCATGTTTTCATTTTTAGGGTTTTTATGTTTTTAGGTATTTTGAGGGTACTTAGGGATTTTATTTTGTTTTTAGGGGCTTTTTTGGGGGGTTTTAGGGATTTTTTTTGAGTTTTCAGGCTTTTTAATCTTCTTTGAGTTTTTAATGTTTTAGGGGTTGTAATTTATTTTAGAGTATTTGGTGGATTGTATGGTTTTAATGTGGTTTTAAGTGTTTTTATGGTTTTTATCGGTTTTCATGGTTTTAAGAGTTTTTATGGGTTTTATGGCCTTTTTACAATTTCTAGGGTTTTAATATTTTTATGAATTTTAGGGTTTTTAGGTGTTTTTTTTTGTTTTGAAGGATTTCTTAGAGTTTCTCATGGTGTTTTTAACTTTCTAGGGGTTTTTAGATATTTTTTATGTTTTTATGGGTTTTAGGATAAATAGGGATTTTTAGGGTTTCTAGGGTTTTTGGGGGGATTTCAAGGTATTTTCCAATTTAGGGATTTTATGTGTTTTAAGTGTTTCTAGGTTTTTATAGATAAATTATGGGTTTTCAGGGCTTTTGGGGTTTTTTTACATTTTTATGGATTTTTTGGGATTTTTTTTGTTCTCTATGATTTTAGGGGTTTTAAGGATTTTTAGGAGTTTTAGGGTTTTTATGGGTTTTAGTTTTTAGGGTTTTTTGAGTTTTTATCAGTTTTAATGTTTTTCTGTGTTTTTTAATGGTTTTAGTAATTTAAAGTGTTTTTGTAGTTTTTATTTGTATTTAGTGTTTTTATGGTTTTAGGGTTTTTAAAGTTTTAGGGGTTTTAATATTTTAGGATGTTTTTTGGGTTTTTATGGATTTTGGAATAATTTTTTTGTTTTTTAGGGGTTTTAACTGTTTTTAAGGTTTTTAATGTTTTCTTAGTTCATTTCATGAATTTTATAGTTTTTACTATTTTTGTTATTTTTTTCAAATCTTTATGTTTTTATGGGGTTTATATGGGTTTAGGGATTTTTTGGGTTTTTTGGAGTTTTTTTGAAGTTTTTAGCATTTTTATTTTTTAGGTGTTTTAAGTGTGGATAAGATTTTAATATTTATTTATATGGTTTTTCATGTTATTTAGGTTTTTTTGGGTTTTTATTATTTTTAGGGTTTTAGGGATTGTAATGGTTTAAAGTGCTATTACGATTTTTTTTGTGTTTTTAAGTTTTTTAGGGTTTTTAGTGTTTTTAGCATTTTATGGGTTTAAAGGGTTACAAGTTTTTGTAATGTGTGTTTTTTCTATTATTTAGGGGTGTTATGGTTTTTAGGGATTTTTAGGGTTTTTAGCATTTTTTGGTTTTCAGGGGTTTAAGTTTTTTTTAGGTTTTTTGGGTTTTCTTAAAAAATTTAAGCTTTTAGGGTTTTTTAAAATTTTCAGGATTCTTATGTATTTTTTAGGATTTTAATGTTTTTTTGGGTTTTTTGGGATTTTGATGGTTTTTACAGTTTTTAGGGGTTTTATGGTTTTATGGTTTCTGGGATTGTAGTTATTTTTTAATATTTTAATGTTTTTAATGTTTTTCAGAGTTTTTTAATGTTTTCAGGGGATTAAAGGGGGTTTTAGAGTATTTAGTGGTTTTATAGGTTTTTAGGATTTATAATGTATTTTGCAGTTTTTTTTGTTTTTAGGGGTTTTAGGGTGTTTTGACTCTTTTGGTGTTTATATGGGTTTTTATCATTTATTAGGGTTTTTAGGGGTGTGAATTAATTTTTTAGTTTTATGGTTTACTTAGAGTTTTTCGGGTTTTTAAAGTTTTTTATGTTTTAGGGGTTTTTTTATGATTTTTATCGTTTTAAGTGTTTCAGTGATTTCGAGGGTTTTTAGGGTTTTAAGATTTTTATGGTTTTTACAAATTTTATGGTTTGGTGGGGTTATGTTTTTAGGGTTTTTAAGGTGGTTTAGATTTTTTTTGTTTTTAAGGGTTTAATGGGATTTTAGAGTTTTAGTAGTGTTAAGGGGTTTTATGGGATTTGTGGGGTTTTAAAGTTTTTTAGAGGTTTTGTTGTTTTTAAGCTGTTTTAGAGTTTTTAGGGTTTTTAGAATTTTTAGGAATTTAGGTGTTTGATGTTTTTTTGGTTTTTATAGTTGTCTTAAGGGTTTTTGGATTTTTATGGTTTTCACAGTTTTTTTGGGATTTTTAGGGACCTTTTTTGGATTTTTATGGGATTTTAGGGATTTTAGGGATTTGGGGGTTTTAAAGGTTTGCATCATTTTTTTATTTTTTAAGGGTTTTAAATGTTTTTAGTTTCCTAAAGTTTTCTTAGGGATTTTTAGGGTCTTTAAATGATTTTATATAATTAGTTATTTTTAGTTCTTTTTCTGATATTTATGTCCTTTTAGGGTTTTAGGGATTTTGATGGGTTTTAGGATTTTATGGGTTTTAAGTTTTTATGTTTTTTTGAGTTTTTAATGGTTTTTAGGTTTTTATTTATTTTTTATCAATTTTATGATTTTAAAGGGGTTTTAGAGTTTTTAGATGATTTTAGAATTTTCATGGGTTTTAAAGGATTTTAGTGTGTTTTTATGTGTTTATGGGTTTTTGGATTTTTAGTGTCTTTTTATGTTTTTTGAGTTTTTTTATCATTTTTAATATATCTAGGGGTTTTAAATTATTTTTATGTTTTTATGGTTTTCTTAGGGGTTTTCTACATTTTATTACTTATTAGGGATTTTTTGGGCGTTTTAGGATTTTAATTGTTTTTGCTTTTTAGGGAATTTTACAGTTTTTTCTGATTTTAGGGGTTTTTAGATTTTTATGTTCATAAGGTTTTTTAAGATATATATAATTTTAAGTATTTTTATTGATTTTAATTATTTTTATGGGTTTTATTGTTTTTACAGATTTTCAGGGTTTTAGGGTTTTTTGGGTTTTATGGTTTTTTGGGGTTTTAGTGGTTTTTAGTTTTTTATAGTTTTTTTATTTTTTGTAATGTTTTTATTGGTTTAAAGGTTTTTTATATATTTTGGTGGGTTTTATGGGTAAGTAGGGTTTTTGTAATTTTTTTCATGATTTTAGGGGGCTTTAGGGTTTTAAGGGCTTTTTTTGTCTTTTTAGGGATTTTAACATTTTTATGTTTCCTAGGAGTTTAAAGTGTTTTTATGTTTTTATGATTTTTATAGGACATTCTAGGATTTTAGGGGTTTTTACATTTTTCTGATTTTAATGGTTTTTTGTATTGTTTATGGGTTTTCTATGGGTTTTAAGGATTTTGAGAGTGTTTTGGTTTCTTGCGTTTTTAGGGGTTTTTAGTGGTTTTTACCATTATTAGGGGTTTGAAGGGTTTTAGGGGTTTATAGGTTATTGAGGTTTTCTTAGGGTTTTTTAGGGTTTTTAGGTTTTTTACATTATTAGGATTTTTTAGTGTTTTTTGGATTTTTAGTATTTTTAGGGATTTTTATGGTTTTACGAGTTTTAAAGTTTTTTTGGGTTTTTAATATTTTTTAGGATTTTAAGGTTTTTATGATTTTTTAGATTTTTATGGGTTTCTATGGTTTTTTCAGGGTTTTTATGGTTTTTTGTTTTGAGGGGATTTTTTTTATTTTTATGGTTTTCGGGTTTTTATTGATTTTCGAGCAGTTTTTGGGTTTTACGGTTTTTTTGGATTTTTATGGTTTTTTGGGGTTTTAGCTTTTTTTGAGTTTTTTAGGGGTTTTAATGTTTTTTAAAATTTTCAAAATTTTTAGGGGTTTGAATGGTTTTTAGAGTTGTTAGTGGTTTTTTGGGATTTTAGGGGTTTTAGGGTTTTTTACGCTTTTTAGGGGTGTTAATAATTTTTAGTTTTTTAGGGCTTTTATGGCGTTTTTAGATTTTTATGCTTTTTATGCTTTTTATGTTTTTAGTGTTTTTAAGTATTTTTAGGTTCTTAATGCTTTCAAACAGTTTTCAGGGTTTCAGTGTTTTTATGATTTTAGGGACTTTATCTAATTTTTAGGATTTTAAAGGTTTTTAATGTTTTGGGATATTGAAGGATTTTAGGTTTTTTAGGATTTTTACTGGTGTTTTGGGTTTCAGTATTTTTTTAGTTTTTAGGAGTTTTAATTGTTATTATGAATTTAATATTTTTCTTTGCGTTTTTTGAATTTTTATGAATTTTACATTTTTTGTGTTTTTTTGGGATTTCTTAAGATATTTATGGGTTTTTAGGGGTCTTATTAATTTTTTAGGTTTTTATGTTTTGTTAGGGATTTTAGTATTTTTATTGTTTTTTGGGGTTTTAGGGTTTTTTTGAGTTTTTTTTATGATTTTATTCATTTTCAGAGTTTTTTAATGTTTTATGGATTTAAAGGGTTTCAGTGTTTTTAATAGTTTTTAGGTCTAATATGGGTTTTAAGGATTCTAATGGTTTTTAGGGGTTTTTATAGTTTTAGTAGTTTTCAATGGTTTCAGGGAATTTTATGGTTTTTTATCATTCACTATATTTTTAGGGGGTTTTGTGTTTTTTATATTTTTATGGTTTTATTTGGTATTTTATATGTTTTTTATAGGTTTTTTGGGTTTTTAATTTTTTATACATTTTAGCATTTTTTAATTTTTTATGGGTTTTTCAGTTTTTTAGGGATTTTGTGGGTTTTTAGGGTTATTAGTGTTTTAAGGGTTTAGGGGTTTTTTGGATTTTTATGGGGTTTTTATATTTTTATGGTTCTAAAGGGAGTTTTAGTGTGTTTTTAACATTATTAAGTGTTTAAAATGTTTTTAGAGTTTTTTCGGGTTTTAAGGATTTTATGGTTTTCAGTGGGTTTTAATGCTTTATAGGGTTTTTACGATTTATATTGTTTTTAGGGCCTTTTAATGGTTTTAGGGTTTTTTTAATTTTAAGGTACTTTAAGGATTTTAATTTTTTTAGTTTTGTGAGGTTTTATTAGGGGCCTCATGGTTTTTATCATTTTTTACATTTTTAGGTATTATTATGTATTTTTTAAGATTTTTTGGGATTTTTATTGTTTTTAGGGGTTTTAGAGATTTTGATGGTTTTTGGGTTTTTGTGGTTTTAGTGTTTTTAGTCTTTTAGGGGGATTAAGTGTTTTGTGTTTTCAAGGTTTTTTAGATTTTTTTTAGGTTTTTTTGGATTTTCTAATGTTTTAGGGATTTTTGGGATTTTTATCATTTTTATGTGGTTTTGGGGATTTAGGGATTTTGAGAGTTTTTTCGGTTTTTTTGGTTTTAGTTGTTTATATGTTTTCTTATTTTATTTATTAGTTTTTAATGTTTTTAGGGGTTGAATGAATTTTTAGAGTTATTAGTGGTTTTTATTGTTGTTATGGGTTTTAGGAGTTTTTAAGGATTTTAGGGGTTTTTTGGTTTTTTAGTTTTTGAGGGATTTAGGGTTTTTAGGGTTTTGAGATTTTTTAGGTTTTATGGGTTTTAAGTGTTTTTTTCCTTTAATATTTTCTTAGGGCTTTTCAGATGTTTTGGGGGATTTACATTTTTAATGATATTATGATCGTTTTAGGGTTTTTATGTGTTTTTAGGGTTTTTAGAGATTTTTAACTATTTATTGATTCATTTATGGTTTTAATGTTTTTTATATTTTTTAACCATTTTAGGGGTTTAAATAGTTTTTAGAATATTTTGTGGTTTTTTTCTATTTTTTCTGGGTTTTAATGCATTTTTATGGTCTTCTTGGGATTTATTGTTTTTAGAGGTTTTTATGATTTTTATTCTATTAGGGGTATTTTTTATTTTTTAGGTTTTCTCGGCGTTTTATTGGGTTTCTTAGGTTTTTTAAATGATTTTATGGGTTTTTTATGTTTTTATAGTTTTTTATGGATTTTATTGGATTTTTATGTTTTTTAGGTTTTTATGGATTTTGAGGGATTTTAGGGTTTTAGAGGATTTATGTTTGGGGGGAGGTTAGGGTTTTTTTAGTTTTTAGGGTTTTATATTTCAATTTTTTTCCATTTTGAAGGGTTTTTAGGTTTTTAATGGGTTTTTATGGTTTTTAAGGGATTTTAAATATTTTTAGTATTTTTTTTTGGATTTTAGGGGTTATTGTGTTTTTTCTATCTTTTAAGGGTTTTAGGATTTTCTAGATTTTAAGGGGTTTTAATTGTTTTGGTGTTATGATGTTTTTATAGGTTGTTTCAATGTTTTTATGGGTATTTAGGTCTTTCTTATGATTTTTGTGATTTTGAAGGGTTTTAGGGTTTTTTGGGTTTTTACTATTTTTCAGGCTTTTTAGAGTTTCCAGGGTTTTTAGCATTTTAGGCTTTTAACAATTTTACATAATTATTGGGTTTTTAATGTTTTAGTAATTTTATTTGTGGTATTTTTGGTTTTTTATGTTTTTGGATTTTTTTGGGATTTTTGGGATTTTTATGGGGTTTTTGGCTTTTTAGGGAGTTTGGGGGTTTTCCTAGGGTTTTAGGGTTTTTATGTATTTTAATGTTTTTTTTTTGTTTTTAGGTTTTTTTGATTTCATATGGATGTTAAGGTTCTTATTGTTTTTAAGGGTTTAAAGGATTTTTAGTGTTTTGGTTGTTTTATGGGTTTTTAGGATTTTTATATTTTTTATGGGTTTTTATCATTTTTATGGTAGAAGAGGTGCAAGGCCAGGCTATCCCTGGCCCCCTAAAAATTTATTATGAAAGAAAAACGCAGAAGATAAGGGATGGGAGGGGTCAATCGACCCTCACCCAAAAACCCTTTACAACCAAGACACAAAAGAACCCAAAAAAGAAATTGCAAAAAGAAAAAAGAAAAAAACACAAAAGAGGAACAAGTCAGTCAATGTCGCCACCAAATTCACCAAGAGGTTTAGTCGATACACCAAAACTGAAGGCCGCATAATCACCGTATGGATCCCCATCAGCGCCATAACCAGAGGAGGCATCCGAGTCCACTGTATCCCATTCGGATGAGTCATACTGCTTGAGGAAGTCAGTACAATACCTCCTGAGTCTCTTTATCTCCAGCTTCCTATCTGGTCGATCCTTTTCTAGGGCATCTTCCACAGCTTTGGAAGCCTTCGAGGAGGCCCTTGTTTCCATTGGTTGTGGAAGGGATGAATAGTCTCTCCTTGCACTCCTCTTGGGTGGGGGAGCACTCCCCCTCCTCCTACTGTGCAGGACATCATCAGCACTCACCACCATAGGGCTCCCCTCCTACATAGAATCAGTAGCCGCGGGCTCAGACCCTTCACTTGGATCCGAGTCAGGATGAACTGAGCCACCCATCAAGGTCATCCACCTCCAATTCTTTGGCATGTTCGCATCAATGAAGTCATTATGGTCCCCAAAGAAAAAATCATATTTAACATCCTCATCAATGTTATTGCAGTCAAACATCACCTTTAGTTTGGGCCATTGTAGAGTCTCACGTCATTGTTTCTCAAGGAAGATTTCTGAATCATCCAGCACAATCATCTCAGCATGTTCTACATAGGGAGGTAGCTTTTCAAAGACCACAAGCTCCATTCTCGAAGTCTGTTGCACCCCAATCCGCTCAGCAGTAGAAGGGGATGCACCACACAGCTCATGTTCCATCAAATGAATAGAAGGGGTATCCTTGGCACCACCTAAATCATCACCCGACATACTTAAGGCCTCATAGATCTGCCACTTCTCATCAGCCTACGCATCTGACAGTGACTCTGGACCCTCCCCCTCCTCTGGATCAAGCACTGCAAAAGGATTAGAAGTGAGAACCGGGTCCTGTTCTAACTCCTGACCATTTGCCTCGGCAAAAGCAGCATTCGTCATCAACCCCTCCATCCTCATCCCCTTAGAACCTGTATTGGGGATGTCACTGCACACCCCACTCGGAACCATTTGTAGGAAGACATCAGCAACCATATCTTTCTCCGGAACCACCTCTACCACCCCACTGGACAAAGGGCTGGTGCCTACCTATCCTAAATCAGCCTTCAACCGATTAAAATATTTATTTACCAAGACCCCTGGGTGAATCCCCCCCTCATTTTTATTAGGGTATGGCCCATCCCCACGTTAATAATCCAGGTCCATCCTTGGGGTGGGGTGGAATAGACATTACTCTTAGAAACCAAGCGATCACTACCCCCATGGCGACACCCCCGTTTCACATGACCAAGAGTCAGTCAAGATTCAAAGTAATTCACCTAGGATTCGAACACCACATGTTTATTCCACTGTAGCTCTTCTACAATCTCAATCCATACAAAATCAACTAGTTTTTTGGAAACATCAACCTCAATACAGACTCACGGAGTAACCGGATGACAAAAAGTTTGTGTTCTGCTATCCATATACAGAAATCTTCTGACCAGATTTCCCAGCATTGTAAGAATTGACAAATTTTGGAAGGGAAGAGGGAGTTCAGGTAAACATACCCAGTGGAAACCAAAGGTGAGTCCTGGCGTAAATGAAGATCAAATCTCCACCTGAAGAGAGAAAAGCATTCACCGTCACATCTTCGGGGTGTAGTGGACCAGGCCTTTATAAGGTCCTCCTCAGAAGCAAAGCAGATCAAAATATGATAGGCATCAACCAAGACCACCATCACCCTATCATATAGATACAAATGGTTGAACACAAATCTTTCGAAAACATCCACCAGAGGGCACCAGTTAGAGAATCGAGCCACCAGAGCCCGGTTATGCAACACTGAAGCCTTGTTGAACTCCGAAATTGACAACTGCAGCTTCAGATGACCTTCAAATAGACCCGACACCTTAGGGGTAAGATTAATATGCGGAAAAGAAGGCACCTTATAGTTTTTTTTACACTTTTTTGGGATTTTTAGGGAATTTTATGGATTCTTATTGTTTTAGGGAATTTTTGGGGTTATATGGGTTTTTAGGGGTTTATGGTTTTTTTGGGTTTTTACTGTTATTTTACTATTTTCTTGGGTTTTGAGGGTTTTTAGAGCTTTAAATGTTTTAAGGGGTTTAAAGGGATGTTTATTTTTTAGTATTTTATTAGTTTTTTTTGTTTTTATGGGTTTAAGATTTTTATTTTTTGCAGATGTTTTAGGGTTTTTTATGTTTTTAGGTTTTTTATAAGTTTTATGTTAGTTTAGGTTTTTGAGGTTTTCATAGGTGTTTTCAAAGTTTTTAGGTGTTTTTATGTTTTTTTATTTTTTATTGTTTTTAATGATTTTATGTCTTTTTAGGGTTTCTATGGATTTTTAGGGTTTTTAGTGGTTTTTAGGGTATTTTGTGTTTTTATAATTTTGGGTTTTTATGGGTTTTATGTGTTTTTATGTATTTTTCCTAGGGTTTTTATGGATTTTTAGGCTTTTTTACATTTTTTTTCTTATTTTGAAATCATTTTTAGGATATTATGGGTTTTTTGGTTTTTTAGGGACTTTGAGGTGTTTAGGGGTTTTTAGTGATTTTAGAGTTTTTATGGTATTTTATTGAGTTTTTTTGTTGGTTTTTTGTGTTTTAGGGATTTTTTTAGTTTTTTATGTTTTTACAGTTTTATAATTTTTTTAAATTATTTTAGGGTATTAAGGTTTTTAGAGTTTTTTGTGGGTTTTATTTGTTATTAAATTATTTTAGGTTTTCTATAGTTTTATGGGGGTTTAAGGTTTTTATGGTTTTTGAATGGTTTTTTAGGATTTTTCTGTATTTTTAGGTTTTTTATGTGTTTCAATTTTTTAGGGTATTAAGATTTTCATAAATGTTTTCATGGTTTTTGTGTTTTTAGTGATTTTTTTATTTTTATGGGTTTTTTTGGGTTTTAGGGATTTTGAGGTTTTTAAGGGTTTTTTGGATTTTTTTGGGTTTTTAAGGTTTCTAGTGGTTTTAGAAATTTTAGGGTTTTAGTGGTTTTAGGTGTTTTATGGATTTTAAGGGTTTCATAGTGGTTTTTTTTCTTTTATGGATTTATATATTTTTAGTGTTTTTAGGTCTTTTTTTATGGTTTTTAGGTTTTTGATGGATTTTGAAGGATTTTACATGTATTAGGGTTTTTATGGTTTTTATGG
Source organism: Viscum album (assembly GCA_963277665.1). Classification (NCBI taxonomy): domain Eukaryota; kingdom Viridiplantae; phylum Streptophyta; class Magnoliopsida; order Santalales; family Viscaceae; genus Viscum; species Viscum album. The sequence goes on from OY728127.1 coordinate 1,962,970,419, forward strand.
TTTTTTGGGATTTAGGGCGTTTCTTTTACCTTTTAATGGGTGTTATAAGGTTTTAGAGTTTTTTTAAACTTTTTTAGGTGTTTAAATGTTTATGATCTTTTAGTTATTTTAGGGGTATTAATGGTTTTAACAGTTTTTTAAATTTTTAGGGGTTTTATGGTTTTTACTTTTTCATAGTGTTTTTAGGGTCATTAAGGGTTGTTAAGTGGTTTTTACCATGTTTATGTTTTTATGGGTTATAATTGTTTTTAGGTTTTTAAGTATTCTTTATGGTTTTCGGGGTATCTAGTTTTTTTTACAATTTATGTAATTTTACGCCATTTTTTAGATTTTTAGGGGTTTTCACAGTTTTGGTAATTTAAGGGATATTTTGTATTTTTAATATTTTCAAGGATTTTATGGGGTTTAAGGTTTTTGGAGTTTTAATATTTTTAGGTTCTTTTTAGGGTTTTTAGGGTTTTTAGTATTTTTAGGTTTTTAGTGGTTTAATGTATTCTTAGGTTTTTTGTTTTTTCTTAGGTTTTTAGGGGTTTTATGTTTTTTGGAAGGTTTAAATATTTTGTTGGATTTTAATTATTTATATGGATTTTTGGGATTTTAAAGGGTTTTAGGGTTTTAATGATTTTTTGGTTTTATAAGTTTTTAGAATTTTTATCATTTTTAGGTTTTTATATTTTTAGGGGTTTTAATAGTTTTTTGGTTTTTGAGGTTTTCTTAGGGGTTTTTTTTGGATTTTAATGTTTTTAAAATTTTTATGGATTTTTAAGGTTTTTATTATTTTTATGGTTTTTAAGGTTTTTAGGTATTATGAGTGTTTTTAGGGGTTTTATTGGTTTTAAGGTTTTTTTGAGTTCTTTAGGGTTTCTAATAATTTTAGTTTTTTTAACATTATTAAGGGTTTAAAGAGTTTTATAGTTTTTAGTTGTTTTTAGGATTTTTTGTTTCTTTAAGGTTTTAGGGGTTTTACTGGTTTTTTGGGTTATTAGAGAATTTTTTGGTGTTTAGCTCTTTTTTATGTTATTAAGTGGTTTTAAGTGTTTTTAGGTTTTTTAGGTTTTCATCTGGATTTTCAAGGATTTTAGTTTTTCTATACATTTTGAAGGATTTTTATGGATTTTGTTGATTTTTATTATTTTATGGATTTTGAGGTTTTTTTCAAATTTTTTATGTTTTTAAGGTGTTTTAATTATTTTTACATTTTTTTTGTTTTTATTATAGGTTTTCAATGTTTTCAAGGTGTTTTAGGTTTTTAGAGTTCTATAGCGATATTTTGGATTTTTTTGTTTTTAGGGATTTTGAGTGTTTTTAGGGTTTATAGGGTTATTATGGTTTTAAGGGTTTTTTTGTTTTTAGCTGATTTATTACTTTCTAGAGTTTTTTTTAAATTTTTGGGGTTTAATGTTTTTTTAGAGTTTTTTGTTATTTAACAGTTTTATCGGTTTTTCTGGTTTTTATAGATTTTATTATTTTTTGGTTTTCTATGTTTTTTTAGGTTTTTAGGGTTTTTAGGGTCATTATGGTTTTTAGGGTTTATAGAATTTTATAGATTTTATGGGTTTTAATTTTTTTTATGTTTTTAAGGTTTTCTAATGGGTTTTCATATATTTTATGATTTTTTACGTTTCTTGGGATTTTTTTATTTTTATGGTTTGTCTTGTTTTTAGGGTTTTGTATGGTTATTAGGGTTTTTTATGGTATTAGGGTTTTTGTAGTTTTATAGGGGTTTAAGGGTTTTTTTGTGTTTTTTTTCTAATATTTTTCAGAGATTTATGATGTTTTATGGATTTAAAGCATTTTTAGATTATTTGTGGGTTTTTTCGGTCTCTATGGGTTTTAGGGGTTTTTATTATTTTTAAGTGTTTCCATCAACATCATTGTTGTATGTAATTAAATAGCATGGTCCATGTCCTGGTCGCATGACATTAAACTACCTGATGCTTCAACCCTCACCAATGAGGATCCTTTCTCCTGATGTTCTTTATCTACTGAATCGCCCCAAAGAACCACATATGACTTGATTATCATTCCATAAAGACTCGTAGTTATTCCTAGATCCTCAATTTTGGGCCCCGCTTCCACAACGACCAAAACATGTGTGTCCCTCCATTCATGGACATAACCACAATCTGGAAAAGAGGTTATGCACATCCCTTTTAATATTATGATCGAAAAGGAATGTTCCCTCCTCCCCACAAACCAAATTTTTTCATTAGAAGCTTCCCCATTCATGGTTATTTCTAAAAAATATGTTCCCTCCATTCTCAAACACATTTAATTCATGATATTGATAAATCTAAAACTCCATAATCAATATTTGGATGTCAATAATATAATTTCATCATCCTAAAGACACCTTTTTCTAACTATATAGTAATATTCCCCAATTTTCATTACATAAGTCACCCAAAAAAGGTATTATCAATCAATGGATGTTTTTATTTGACTATGATGTAATACACACCAGTTGGATTTAAATAAGGTCACCCAAAAAAGGGTTCGTAAACTAGCGGCATATTCATCCCTAGGAGATACCTCCTCTATTCACATAATCTCTAACAACATCATGTTGGAAACCACTTTTCAAACATGGTATTTGGATATTGCTAATATAGTTGTCTCATATCATTTTTGAGAACTAGGAATAATAAAATGATGACTCAAATCCTCATTCGCATATCTGGAGAATATCAAAACACTCTCAGAAAATAAGCCTAGTTTGGGTCATCATTCCAAAACTCATGGTCATAGATTTTCCACCTAAAACACCAGTAATATTAGTCTAGCTCGACTGATTCTAAACATCCAACAAAAATAAAAAAATACTCTCTAGGTTGAAAATCCATAAAGAGAACCCTGGATAAAAGTCAAGTTTCATCTTGCTAGACCCATACTCTACATGGTTCAGGAAAAACACATGAAATGAAATGTAAAAGGCATTGAATTTTTATATTGAAAACTTGTAAATGGAGGCCCAAGGAAAAAACCAGGTCTCACCCACTAATTATTCTTCATATCGAAATTTGGAAAAAAATTAAGGATATAGATAAAAAAGATACAATGTTTTTTGGGACTAGCATATGCCCCTTGAAATATTCAAACTACACTAGCTAGGTTCAGAGTCCTAGGAAGAAATTAGATAACTTCCTCACCCCTATCATTGTAATTATAACATAATGGAATTCAATAAATAGAGTCATTTTAAATATTATATTATGATTATAATGAAGAATAGAATATATAAATAGATGATTGGAAACAAAATAATTTTCATCCATTTTCTAAAAAGGGAAGAAAAATATTCTTTTTGGAGACTTTCCTCAATTTTTTAAAAATTCCCCTCATCATAGGCTTTGAGTTGTTAAATTGTATCCCAAGTATTGTTTACAGTTTTTTGAATCCTGGAAAATTGTGTAGAAATAAACTCCTAAACATTATGGAGCTTCTCCTACTCCACCAAAACAAAATATCTTTCTTGTGACAAGCCCCCCCTCAAATATTAGTTTATTTGGACTATCTCTTGCTACGAAGACATTTATTTATTCTTTTATTTGTAGAAATTGGATAGATTTCTCATTAATGTAGTGTTGATAATCCTTTACGTCCTTGGAATAACTATGATTTTCATGGGATACAGAATCCCAGAGACTATCAAACTATCATGATAGCATTAAATTGGATTATTGTGATATTTATCATCCTCCTGATGTTAAATTATTGGCTTCACTGTATGATAGATCATGAACTAATAAAATCTACCATATCCCAAAAAGTAAAACATGAGTGGAAGTTAAAAAAAATTGCGAGGGTGGGTCTTAAAGAGGTATCAAAGAGATGATCTTCCCGATGTCCTGCTGGAAAATATGGAATTTGGTGATAATGGAATCTTGTGTCTCCAATTATGACATGTAACCACTTTCATATGGAGAAATGTATTATTGGATTAGCATAAATAATGAGGCATCTCGCTCTGATCCCACTGAAATAGTGTCGGCTCTGGTTTCCAATGTTGGATTAATGGGAATGGAATCTCTCCTCATAGGATCAGTCCCTGAAGTTGATGTAACTAGAAAACAATAGACTCCCCTCATTAACACTAGGGATTTAACAGACATCAAAGGTAGTGAAACAACTAGAGTATTTGGAAACACTCACTTATTGTTATATTAACATCTAGAATTGATGCCTCTATGACTTCCCCAGTCTCGATGTTCTATGTGGGGTTCTCCTCATAAGGAATGTCCCCATATTTTTTTTTAGAAAACAAGATGAAGGTATCTTGGGAATCTCTCAATTTGAGGTCCTCATTGGTTTTTCCCTTAGTAATGGGAGTATAATGGACTTCGACACCTTGGCCATGAATTGTATTTGGAATTTTTTTTGGTCTAAAAATATTCATAAGTCAATATCTTATGTAAAACATCAAATTTAATGAGGTTGAATTCCTTTCAAAAAAAGAGAGAAAACTCACATCTATCTAATAACCTATCAAAGTCCAAGACCTCCTGCAAATAAGATGGGATATTAAATTTTTTCAAACTTTTCTCATTATATGTTATTCCATCCATTATATTATTATATAATCCATCACATATCACATCATCCTCACTAATAGAAGTATCCAGGTCTTATTTATGAGGACCCAAATTGTCTCTACCGCCAATTTCACCCACCAGTCTCTTGATAGGCATGACCTCTTTAAACCCTATAGAGTCAGTATCATTAATAACACCTTCAATAGATTTTCTAAGTTCTATGTTAGCAACATCTAGAATAGAAATGGGTTCATCATTTACTATTTTATGATCCTCCATTATGGGTGATTTATATGAAATGTCATGAGTAAATAAAGTCAGTGATTAGTGAATGAATCCTTATGATATGTATCTGACATTACCAGATTCCTCCTCCCTCTCTATATTACTAGGAGGGGATACTATTTAATCTATCATCACTTATTTTTTCAATGTGATAGATTCATGTGTATGAATTTGTGTTTCATCTGTTATTTCCCATTCAGTCCTCAAAAGATCAATGTGGGACCCCTTAAGCGAGGAATGGGAAGTAGATCCTTTAAAAGGATATCACAGTCAAATGGGCATGTTAGGAAAGTCATGATATTTATTTTAAGAGAAAACAGTTTATTATGGAGCATAAGCCTTACTAAATTCTTATCTCTCTTTAACTTCTATTCATGAGATAGAGAGGGGATAGCGTTGGTCCTCAGAGTTATGGGTACTAGAGGTGGAATTTGATAAGATCCTCTTGAAATATCCTTAACCATCATCTTCAAAACTAAAAAAAAATTCTAGGACTTGAGAGAATCAAACCCCACTCTGATGCGGGTTCCCATGGGACCATATTTTTCTAACTCAAGTGTTTCCCTTGGTGGTTCTTATTATAATCCTTGAAATTTAAAGATAAATCCACAAAAAGTTAATGATGGTGGATGAGGGAGGAAAGGAAAAGGGAAAAGAGAGTGATGCCTCACTAAAGTCTATGTAGTCATCCCATTCATCTTCAGTTCAACCAGACGTCTCCTCAACAGTATCTCAGTCCAGTATATCAGGTGTCATATTAGAGTTCAGGATCCATTCATCCATCACATATATCAACATCTTCAGCTCCGGAATATATTTACCCAGATTATAAAATTTTATGTCGAGGTGAATATCTGAGGTCATTCTAAAATATCCAAGATCCAGGATATGAATGCTAGCCTAAAGATATATCCACATGTCTTTGAGATCGTGATTCGTGTCCTACTTGGCTTGAATGGCCAAATGGTGTACATACTCTGATTCTAAAGTATCCATCTATGAGTAAACCTGAACAACATTTTGAATTTGAATCCATTTTAGGCCTCTCTACTCTCATAGAAGCTAGGGTGATTGGATTCCAAGTCTCCTCCCAAAGTTTATGACTATACTTCTTTTTCCTAGAAGATGTGGTCGCAACATTGACCTTCTTTGTTTCCATTTACCAAGATCACATTAAAGACTTTGAAGATTAAGCATCATAACCCTCATGGAGAAACTTCTATTCAAGATCACCACAACTAGAAATTTTCAAAGTTCTGACTTGAGGAACTCTTTTAGTTACACCCCCCCCCCGTGATGTTTTGAATAAATACAAGTACTAGAATATTTAAATTTCAGACCAATAATTGAACCTGATAATGTTTTCTTGATTTAAATTTGAGATACCTACAATTTCACTAAGATCCAAAATTGTCGAGCCACCATCAAGTGTTTCTCAAGTCGGATGTGAATTTGGGGAGAGACACTTTTCTATTGCAGACACATAAATTGGTGGGTAAATAGATATAGAGCAAAGGCCACACAAATGATATCACTTTCAATACAAGAATCCAGTATGATATCTCTAAATGAAATCATATATGACCTCAAATCATCATCATCTTTTCCATTATCAGTGAATGTCCCAGTAGGTGGATCACTATACAAGAAGATGTTTAACTCTCCTGATATGATCAGAATCCTCATAGCGTTGTAATGATTTTCGAATAAAGGATTGATATCAGAGACAACTTCAAAGAATGATAAAAAATGTCCTTCAGGAACCTGAACTTATATCAACATAGTGTATGAACCAAAGTGTTTTGTTATCCATCCACAAAACACATGAAATGGACCTAATTTAGAATAGGTCCCTCTAAGTGTACACATGAAATAAACACAGGTATATCTTCACCAAAACATAGAAAAACAACCCTATTTGGCTCTCTTATACTAGTTTTGTTGCTAAAACACATGTCCCTAGTTTCATTCCATCATTGGATTCAATGACATGAATTAAATAGGTGCTTATCCACATTTCAAGATACATGGCTCAGTAGGTCCTTTTAGTAACCTTAGTAATCACATTATATCCCCACCATTAATATTGGTCATGCTCCAAGGTATGCCAAAATCTTCCAGGAATGCACTGGTTCTCTAATGCAGGGCATCCAACCGGGTGCGACATGTAGTACCATCTCCTTCTATCTCGAGGAGATCCTTAACCCATGTTTCAGAAATATTTTTCCCCTCGGATGTGGGTTTCCCTTATAATTTTTTTGATACATCTTCAAAAACTCATGGGACAAGGCTAGCGCCCTTTATAAATCATCCCACATCACCATTGGTTTGGTGAAGTCATCAAACATTTCTCTAAGTATAGGGGATTCAATTATTTTTTCAACATTCCACAGGCTAATTCTGATTTCTCCATGCACCATATAGAATAAATTCATATGAGGTCTTCGTCGGCTCAATAGGTCAAGGATGATGTCCGAGATCTTGTAAAAATATGTCTACACTTCCCAAATGACCTTATAAATGATGAAATTTTGAATCTCAGTCTTAAAATCTACATGGGTTTAGGGAACCCAATATGCCCACATCAATTCAGTCCTAATATCCCCTCAAGAGAGGAAGTCCCAATCCTCCTTCTATCCTTGTGATTGGTCTATCTTGGAAGTGTGGAAGGTTGAATCATAGTGGTGAGCCTTTAGATCTGGGGAACACATGTTGTGGTGCATGACACAGGAAATAGGAACCATTCATTCCTTGATTATCATTACCTTAGAAGAGACACTGATAATGGGACAATTGGTATGTTCCCCAAACCATGACTTTGGTAGGTAACTCTGGGTCTTCAGGATGAATGTTTCTCTCAGAATCCCATGGAAATAGGGTGGAAGATAATAAATTCATGGGTACTCATGTTGGTAAAACTTTATATTCTTCTCAAAGTCTCAGAGGGTGGAGCCATACATATCATAGTAGTCTAGCGAGACTGTTTTGAGCATGTCCAAAACACACACAATAGCTTATTCATGGGAATCCTTTAGAGAAACCATTAGAGGTCTTAAAGGAAACACCAAGATATTCCTTAAATTAAAAATATTGGTTTCAAAAAATTCATGAGTTATCAAAAAGGGGGGATCCTCATGTAATTGAATCAAAGATATCACTCACCCATGTGACTTGCATAGGTTACTGACCCAAGTGACTCGTATAGGTCACTCACCAAAGTGACCTTGCACATGTCACGGGATCAAGGATCTATGATGGGATGTCAAAGTAATAACAAGAACATTCAAAAATGATATCCTCTGGATGGAATTAATGAACAACAAGCATGTCAAGACCGTGAATAATACCTACACGATGATAGCTGATGAATGAAAAAGTAAAATGAATAATTTATTGGGTGGTAACCTCTATTTATAGATTTGGATGACCTGCATTCCATGCTTGTGAGGTTTACCTATATGGATGAACTACATAGAATACCATCATGGGAAACCTATGCTTGGTAACTACATGAGAAAATTCCTTCGCCCAAGGTCCTGTGTTTTCCTATAAAAAGGACACTGGGGATCCTCATTTGATGTACTGGAAAACCAGAAGAATCCTCATAGATATAATTATGTAGCCCCATCATTTTGGCCCTCAAAACCTATCAGGTAGCTCTCTAAAATCTGAGAGAAGAAGGAAATAATGGGTATAGTGGGATAAAAGTTTGTCTTATTTCTAAAATACAAGACACCTTAATGAGGATCCCCTCCCCCCATGTTGAAAAGAATTAGAATGAAGGTACCTTCCTAAAGCAGGGATCTACATGAGACCCTTCCAGGGACACCTAAGAAAACCTTTTGGTTCAACGAGAAAGGACATGACCATGTTTTTTCACATGTTTTACATCACCTAAGGTATCTCTATATTGAGTAGTAAAACCATGTAAAACGTTCTTTTATTTCCACCAAAGTCTACCCCTCATGAAGAACCATCTTATCACCCAACTTTGACCTATGCAAGTCACCTTTTAATCCCTCATTAAGACAACAATGTAAGTCCTCATCTTACCCTAAATCCATCATCTAAGGGGTCCTAATTTAAGCATACACCAAAGAATTCAAACTTGAACAACCTTGGATAGAGACACACCAATATCAGTTATGCACTTCTTTGGTTAGAGGTGTCCCACACTTGTCCAACCTTATGGGTAGGGTCATTAAGGTGTGTGCAATTATGCATCCCTTTGTTCACAAGGAACCCAACCCTGAGGGTAGTTCCATGGACCTCTCTGAGTATCATATGTGGGGGTAAGGATGCTCTCCCCTTATCATTTATAAGACCATGGGACTCCCATTTCAGACGTTTAGGGGTGTGGATCACAATTTCTTTTCTATTTCAGGGGGATTAGAGATTAATACTTATATATCCCACTCAAAATAGGATTATGGAATACCTTCTAGACTAATCCTATGGCCTTTATTATGGTTCATAGGTAGAGTAGTCAAAATTTATTATCGTAGTTATGAAAACAACAATGGGCACATCAAATCCCTTTCATCCTATATTGTATCCCTAACCTCTTTCACCAGTAGAAGAAGGATTGTTTTGTTTTCCATATCTTCCAATTCCTCTTATTTCTCACATTATAACATGAATCACATGGGATTATAGGTTAGGGATGATCATGAAATCCTCATTGTCAAATTCATTTATGGGTAGAGAATATTTTTCTAGATCTTTCTCTCACCTTCCATCAGAGGGCCTCCATAAGCATGTATCCTCAAATCCATGTATCCATCTTGTGGGACTCATATTTAGTAAAATATCCATCCATCCTCATCACAACCAAAGGAATCCTCCTTGTTGTAAACCCCGTCCAAACCTCTAATTCACTATGAGTCAAAACATTCCTTATGGTTCGAGACAAATAGGCCTCTTCCTCGATGTAAGCCCCAAAACTATGTTATATCCTTGTAAAGGTCCACATTCCCCTATGAGAAAAAACATTCAGATATCCTCCCCAGTCATGGGTCCTTGATGTCATTGAAATTTGTGGTCCATGATTTCCATCCAAGTGGGATATGTAGGATTCCTTTCTGAGGTCCAAATCCAAAAACCTAAATTCACCTAAATATTCTCTAATCCACATTCCCAGTTGTGCCTTCACTAACACAAGAGGTCTCACTCCCTCTAGGTTCCATGGGATGATTTGGAATAAGTCACACACCAACCCTTTGTTAAGAATATTTCACCTAGAAATACTTATCGCATGACGTTGAACTGCATGGTTTTTTATCCTCACATGACCTTAAAAGGTTTGATGTTTCCCATTAATTGGTACCAAACTGCATGGGTTCTGATTCCTTTACCAAGGATACATAGTAATCCCATATCATGGGTATGATCTTGAAATAATAAAACATCCCATCTACCTAGATAATGATAAATTCTAGATCATCCCAATGCATGTCTTAAAACCAGTATTGTAATAATAAATGACTAAATAATCTCTAGTTAGCATAAAAAGGGTAACATTGATGGAGAACCATAGACACATATAGATATCCCCACTTATTGAGAACCTCATATACATATAGATGATTATAGAAACAGTACATACTTATAATTGATTATTAATATAGGGAGACCTGAGTTATGTTTGGGATTTAATAAAGGGTACATTAATATGTATTAAATATATAAGAGGGTCCCAGAGTAGGAAACAGTTCCCCTTAAAGGGGTGTGATGATCCTGAACTCCCATCCTCTTGACCAATGAGAGTTCGTAAGAATTTTTGGACTATTTCGTAACCATCACATGAATTTAAAAAGTAGGTTCAAGAAGCAAATCGATCAAGGGAACAATTGGATATTTTGGTTTCCACAAAAAGAACACATTTGAAACTTTTCGGTGATAATGAAATTAATGTAAATTAGTTTAAAAATCTAAAAAACCCCACAATGAATCACTAGGGCACCAAAAATTCCACAGGTAAAACGTTTTTTTTATTTTTTTTACATTTTAGGCATTTTTAGGGTTTTATGGTTTTAGGTATTTTAAGGATTTTTATGTTTTTAATGTTTTAAGGGTTTTATGGTTATTTTTTTGGTTTTTGGATTTTTAATTTTCTTGGGTATTTATTGTTTTTAGAGTATTTAAGGTTTCTAGGGGTTTAATGGGATTTTAGAGTTATAGTGGTTTAGGGGTTTTATGGGTTTCATGGTTTTGTTATGGTTTTATGGGTTTTCAATATTTTTATGGTTTTATTTTTTTTTTAATTTTTGGATTTTTTTTTGTATTTAGGAGTTTTAAGTATATTTTGTTTTTAAGGTTTTTATAGGGTTTTTTGGGTTTTTTATGTTTTTACATTTTTGGTAATTTTATGATTTTTATGTCTTTTACGGTTTTTGGGGATTTTTTAGGGTTTTAGCGTTTTTAAATGTTTTTAGGATTTTTATGATTTTTGGGGGTTTTAGTGTTTTTTGAGTTATTTTTGGTTTTAATAATTTTTATGAGTTTGAAAGGTTTTTAGGGGTTTAATTGTTTTTTGTATTTTTAGTGGTTTTTATGTGTTTTTAGGGTTTTATGGGGTTCAAGGGTTTAGGTTTATTTATGGTTTTAGGGGTTTTAGGGTGTTTTTAGGGGTTTTAGGGTCCCTTTAGGTGTTTTAGGGTTTTTAGTATTTTTAGGTTTATAGGTTTTTAGGGGTTGTAAGTGGTTTTAGGTTATTATGATTTTCATGGGGTTTATTAAGATTTTATGGGTTTTTAAATTTATAGGGAATTTTACCAATTTTATTAGTATTTTTATAGTTTTAGGGTTTTTTTTATTTTGAGTGATTTCATGGGTTTTTGTGGTTTCTAGGGTTTTCATGATTTTTGGGGTTTTTATAGGATTTTTGATTTTTTTAATGGTTTTTATTATTTGTTAACATTTTTAGGTGTTTAAAGGGTTTTTATAGTTTTTAGATATTTTTTAGGTAACATCTGCCTTCTATGGTTTATAGGGGTTTTAGGGGTTTAAGAATATTCTTTTGGAATTTAGTGGGTTTAAGTGATTTTAGTTTTCTAAGGGTTTCTTAGGGTTTTTAGAATTTGTAGGGTTTTTTTTACATTTTAGTGATTTTAGGGATTTGTTTATATTTTTATGGGTTTTTAATTTTTATTGATTTTTGGTGTTTATTGTGTTTTTGGGGATTTAATGGTTTTTATGGTTTTTGTGTTTTTTGGTTTTTTTTGTTTTTAAGGGTTTAAAGGGTTTTTAGTGGTTTTTATGTTTTTAGGCGTTTGAAGGGGTTTTTGTGTTTTTAGTGGGTTTTTATGGTTTTATTGATTTTTAGGGATTTTTATTTTTTTTAGTACTTTTTATGGTTTTTAGGGATTTTAGGTTCATTTTATGTTTTTTAGGGTTTTTAGTATTTTTAGAATTTTTAATGGTTTTATGTGTTTTGAGGTTTTTACAGCATTCTTATGGTTTTTTAGGGTTTTAGTTTTTTATGTATTTAGAGTTTTTATGGTTTATTTAGGATTTTAATTATTTTTTAGGATTTTAATGATTTTGAGGGATTTTAGGGTTTTTTGTGTCTTTTTTGTTTTTAGGGTTATTTGGGGGGTTTTTAGGTCTTTATTTGAGTTTTTTAGGTTTTAAGGTTTTTCAGAGTTTTTTAACAGATTTAGGAGGGTATATATTTTTAGAGTTTTCAGAGGGTTTTTGGGTGTTTATGTTGTTTTAGTCTTTTCAAAGGGTTTTTTTTGTTTTTTTGGGGTTTAGGGGGTTTTAGGGACTTTTATGGGTTTTTAGGGTTCTTTAGTTTTCCAAGGGTTTCAAGTGTTTTTTAATTTTTAAGGTTTTCATAGATCTTGACATGTTTTCTAGGGTTTTTTATATTTTAAGGTAATTTTAGGACATTTTACGGATTATATGGGTTTTAGGGTTTTTAGGGATTTTTAGTGGTTTTAGGGTTTTTAGGGGTTTTAATGGGTTTTTTTGTGTTTTTAGAATTTTTTTTTGTTTTTTATGGGTTTTAATTTTTTTTAGGGTTTTAATGTTTTCATAGGGGGTTTAGCATATTTATTTTATACCATTATTAGGGTTTTAATATATTTATGAGGTTATTTAGGATTTTTAGGGGTTTTAGAGTTTTTTTATGTTTCAGGGTGTTTTAGGGGTTTTATGGGTTTTATTATTGTTTCATTATTTTTTTAGTGTTTTTTTAGTTTTTAGGGGGTTTAAGGGTTTGTATAGTTTTTTAACACTTTTTGGGATTTAAATGGTTTTTAGAGTTTGAGTAGTTTTTTTGGGTTTTATGTGGTTTTTGGGTGTTTTTAGTATTCTGGGGGATTTTGTGGAATTTATGGTTTTTAATGTCTTTTAGGATATTTTATCATTTTTAGTGTTTATTTGGTTTTATTGGGGTCTTATGTTTTTATGGTTTTCTTGGGGGGGGGGAGGGTTAGGTGTTTTAGGGTTTTTTACATTTTTTGGGATTTTTAGGGAATTTTTCAGGATTTTGATGGTTTTAGAGTTTTTTGAGATTTTGAGGGGTGTTAGGGTTTTTAGTGTTTTTAGAATTTTTAGTGTTCTATGAATTTTTATATTTTTAGTATTTCTTCGAGGTTTTCATGTTTTAGGGATTTTTAAATTTTTATGTATTTTTAGATCTCTTTTAGGTTTTTATGATTGTTAGGGTTTTTATGGATTCTGAAGATTTTTAGGGTTTTTAGGCTTTTTATGGTTTTTTTGGGTTTTTTTGTGTTTTAGGTTATTTAAATTTTTAGTGTTTTTAAGGGTTTTTAGAGTTTTTTTAACATTTTAGGCCTTTAAATGTTTTTTTTAAAATTTTCAATTCTTTTTAGGATTTTCTTGGGTTTTTAATGGTTTTGTGGGTTTTTTTAAATTTTATGGTTTTTTAGGGGTTTTGGCATTTTTTGGGTTTTTAAGGGTTTTTAATGGTTTTGTGGGGTTTTTGAATTTTTAATGTTTTTTAGGGGTTTTGCCATTTTTTGGGTTTTTATGGGTTTTATTTTTTTTTTAGGTTTTTAAGGTTTTCTTTGGAATTTAGGGTTGTTTACAATTTTCGGGATTTTTGGATTTTTTTATTGATTTTTATAGTTTTTTAGGGAATTAGGGATTTTGATGGATTTATACAGTTTTAGGGGGATTTCTTGGTTTTACACTTTTTAGGTTTTTAGGGAATTTAAATGTTTTTATGTACATAATTTTTTTTTGTTTTTAGGGTTTTAGTATTTTTTATATTTTATGGATTTTAAGGATTTTTTATGGTTTTATTGGTTTTTGGAATTTTTAGGATTTATAGGGTTTTTAAAACTTTTATTAGTTTTTTGTTTTTTTAGTATTTGTTAGAGTTTTTTACGTTTTTCTGTTGAAAAGGGGTTTTAGATTTTTAATTTTTTTAATGGGGTTTTTATTTTATAAGGTGTTTATGATTTTTAGGAGTTTTTGGGTTTTTGGGTCTTTTATGATTTTTATGATTTTTTATATTTTTAAGGATTTTTATGGATTTTTATGGATTTTTATGTTTTTATGATTTTTAGATAATTTGATGCTTTTAGGGTTTTTAGTATTTTTAAAATATTTTTGGTTTCTAGGGGATTTAATAATATTTTATGTTTTTAACTTTTCCTTATGTTTTTTCAACGTGTTTACTATTTTTATTGTTTTATTCAATTTTTGGTATTTGTTTTTTATTTTTATTGGTTTTGGCGTTTTTTTTGGATTTTGAGGGATCTTAGTGTTGTTTAGGGTATTTTATGGTGTTTATGGGTTTTATTTTTTTTTGGGTTTTAGGGTTGTTTTTTTCGTTTTTTATGGTTTTAAGGTTTTTAATAGTTTTTTAATGTTTTCAGGTGTTTAAAGGGTTTTTTAGTTTTTAGTGGGTTTTAGGGGCTTTATGGTTTTTTAGTTTTTTAATGTCTTATGGTGGCATTATTATTTTTAAGGGTTTTATAGTTTGGGGGACTTTTTATGTATTTTAGGTTTTTAGTAGTTTTTATGTTATTAGGGGATTTTAGGGATTTATTAGGTTATTTGTGTTTTTTTGAGTTTATAAGGAATTCTAGGAATTTTTGGGTTTTTATTCTTTTTTTAGGGGTTTTAGAAATTTTATTTTTTAGGGGTTTGAATTGTTTTGAAGTTTTTGGAGTTTTACATTAGTGTTTTCATGTCTTTTTGGGTGTTTTAGTCTTCTTGGTATTTTAGGTATTTATTATAATTTAAATTGTTTTTAGGCTTAGTATGGATTTTTTTGAGTTTTTTCTTTTTTAGGGGTGTTTAGTGTTTTTAACATTTTTAGGGGTTTAATGGGTTCATATAGTTTTTAGTGGATTTTATGGGTTTTAGATTTTTTTTTAAATTTTTTAAGTTCTTATTGGTTTTGTGGTTTAGGGTCTATTTAGGGAATTTTTAGGGTTTTTAATGTTATTTTGGTTTTTTAGTGGTTTAAGTGTTTTATGTTTTTAAATTTATCTTAGCCTTTTTAGTGTTTTTTTATGTTTTATATATTTTTAAGGATACAATATTTTTATGGTTTTTTTGGTTTTTATTGATTTTGAGGGGGTTTAGGGTTTTTTTGGTTTTAAGTGTTTTTATAGTTTTTTTAGGGTTTTAGGGGATTTAATTGTTTTCAATTGTTTTGGTTTTCTTTTAGTTTTTCAGGGTTCTTAGGGGATTTTAATTTTTTAGTTATTTTAAGGGGTTTTAATTTTATGGATTTTATGGATATTTAGCGTTTTTATGGTATTTAGGTGTTTTAGGGATTTTTTTTCTTCAGTTTTTAGCATTTTTTGGTTTTTAGGAGTTTTATGTTTTTTTTCAGTCTTTGGAGATTTCATAGTATTTTTTAAGGTTTTTAAATTTTCGGGGTTTTTATACTTTCTTTTTTTTATTCTTATTTAGGGTTTTTATGGATTTTTGGGGTCTTAGGGTTTTTTTTTGGATTTTGAGGGTTTTTTGGGGTTTTTTGGGGTTTTTTGGTTTTTTTGGTATTTTGAATTTTTTGTGTTTTTACTATTTTTATGTTTTTTTAGAGTTTCTAACATTATCATGGTTCTAAAGGGTTTTTATAGTTTTTAGTGGCTTTTTAGTGTTTTATGGGGTTTTTGGGTTTTCTAACGTTTTTAGGGTTTTTATTGTTTTTAACGGTTTTTAGTGGTTTTAGGGTCATTTAGAGTTTTTAATTTTTTTAGGTTTTTAGGGGTTTTAATTGGGTTTGGTTTTGAAGGTTTTCATAGGGTTTTAAGGGTATTAGGGATTTATTAATGTTTTGGATTTTTATTGTTTTTTTGGATTTTTATGGTTTTAATAGTTTTTATAGTTTTTGAGGGTTATAGGTTTTTAGGGATTTAAGGTTTTTCGTATCATTTAGGTATTTAGGTGTATTAATTTTTTTTAGGTTTAAAAGGTTTTCTTATGGTTTTAATGGTTTTTATGGTTTTTCACATATTAAGTATTCTTTGGGATTTTATAGGGTTTTTATAGTTTTTAGGGGTTTTTTTGGATATTGTGAGATTTTTGGGTTTTTATGCTTTTTCTAGTTTTTTATGGATTATAGTTTTTTTGGTTTTTCAGGTTTTATGGGTTTTTATAGTTTTGTAACATTTTTAGGGATTTAAAGGTTTTTTAGAGTTTTTAGTTTGTTTTAAGGGATTTTAGGGTTTTTAGGGTTTTTAAGATTTTTCGAGTTTTGTTGTTTTTAGTGTTTTAGGGTGTTTTATGGTTTTTAGTTTTTGTTTGGGTTTTTAGGGTGTTTATGTGTTTTTATGTATTTAAGGTTTTCTTAGGCTATTTCAAGTTTTAATAATTTTTTACATTTTAGGTATTTTTTGGGTTTTTTAGTATTTTTATAGTTTTTTGGGTTTTGGGAAATTTTAATGGTTTTTTGGGGGTTAGGGTTTTATGGAATTTTGGATTTTTTATCATTTTTATTTTTTAGGGATTTTAAGTGTTTTCAGTTTTTACTATTTTCTTAGGGATTTTCTGGGTTTTAACTGGTTTTAATAAGATTTTATGGATTTCATGGGATTTTTTTAGGTTTTGTTTTTTATGGATTTTTAGGGTTTTAGGGTTTATTAGGATTTAGGTTTTTTATTGGTATTAGTGGTTTTTTTTTCTTTTTGGGGTTTTAACTATTTTTAAGTTTTTATGGTTTTCTTAGGGGTTTTCATGCTTTTAGGTTATTTTATGAATCTAGGGATTTTTTGGATTTTTAGGATATTTATGGGTTTTTAGGGTTTCTAGGGATTTAAGGGTTTTTTAGGGTTTTTTGGAGTCTTAGGGTTTTATGGTTTTTTGGGTTGTTTAAGGATTTTTTTTGAGTTTTTAGGCTTTTAATGTTTTTAGAGATTTGTAAACATTTTTAAGGGGTTAAATAGATTAAAGAGTTTTTAGTTGTTTTAGGGTTGATATGGGATTTTAGGTGTTTTATGGATTTTAGGGGTTTTTTAGTTTTTTTGGTCTTTTGGGGTTTTTTTATGGTGTTAGCATTTTTAGGTTTTTTACTTGTTTAGTGTTTTAGTTTTTAGGGATTTCTTATGGGTTTTTAAGGTGTTTTATGATTTTTTATATTTTTAAGAATTTTTAGGGTTTTAAGGATTTTTATGGGTTTAAAGGTTTTATGGATTCTCAGATATTTTGAGGTTTTTATTTGGTTTTTTATTATTTTTAGGGATTCTAGAATTTTTTTATGGTTTTCATGTGTTTTTAGGTTTTATTGTTTTTCATGTGGTTTTTCATATATTTAGGGATTTTTACATTTTTAGGTAATTTTAGGGAATTTTTAGAATTTTTATGGTTTTAGGGTTTTGATTGATTCTGAGGGGTTTTAGATTTTTTATGTTTTTAGCGTTTTTTTATGTTTTTAGGGTTTTAAGTGGTTTTTAGTTTTTTATGGTTTTCTTAGGGTTTTTAGAAGTTTTAGGAATTTTATATTTTTTTTTAATTTTTTAGTATTTTTGTGGTGTTTTATACTCTTTATGGATTTTGGCAGTTTAGGGTTTTTATGCCTTTTTCGATTTTTTTGAGTTTTTATGTTTTTTTATGTGTTTCAATTATTTTTAACGTTTTTAGGGTATTAAAGAGAAAGGAAGATGCGAGGATCAAGCTATTCCCAAACCACCCAAATTTTATTATGAAAAAAGATGCAGCAGACAAGGGAGGGGATGGGTCAAACGACCCACACCCAAAATGCCTTTACAAGCCCAAAATGCAAAAGACCCCAAAAAAGAAAGATCAAAAAAGAAAAAACACACAAATCCAAGCAAGAAAAATCCAACAGCAGTCCCAACCAAGCAGCAACCAACATCCAGCAGCAGTAGCACCATCACCATACTTAGCAACTTCGTCACCTCCAAAGCATAAGCAACATCACATATCAACCAAGCAGCAACAAACGTCCATCCCATTCGATTCCGACAGCCAGCATCCCACTTCCACCTCAGCAACCAGCAGCATCAACACCAATCAACACCACCATACCAGATTTCCAGCACCCACCACCTCCACTCAAGGGAATTGGTAGCCAAATAACAGTAGCTCATCATCCAAAAACTCAATATCCAACCAAAATTCAGCAGCAACTTATGAAGGAACCAACAACCAGCAGCAAACGTCATATAACACCTCAGAATCCAGCGACCATCATTAGTAGTAATAGCAACTCAAAATAAAACCATCCACAACACAAGATCACGCATGCCAGCATATCAGAACGAACACAACACAGAATTACCATACCTTCATCAACAGTAAGATCCAAGAACAGAAAATTGGAAACAGGAAAGAAAACCTGCAACTTTTCCATTTTCATCCACCAAGACCCGCTGAGATGCCAGGAAGGCCAGCAAGACCCACCTCGGGTCCAAACAAGAAATTCATATCCAAGCACAGAACGGAAAACCCCATCACCATGAAGTCGCAGAGCCCGCCAAACCCACTTACAACCAAAATGAAGCCAAATCTCTCCCAGACAAAACCACCAGAGCATCTTACCGCACCAAAGATGAGATCAAAAGCACCAAGCACCAAAAGACCTGAAAAGCCGAGACAAAACCAAGATCTGACAAGCATACCTGAAAATCAGGCCAGACACCCCTCTGTCCAGACGTCAAGATATCTATCGTGCCCGCGTTGACTTCACCATCGACCTCTTAGACTTCACCCAGATCATTGTAGATCCATCACCTCCACTGCCAAGGAACAAAGCCGACGCCTGAGGAGAAGTAGGAACCAGATCTAACAAAACCGATCAAAAACGAAGCAAGATCCAGACCAAGTTATCGCCTCCATTTCCGGAAACAACCCACCAAATCCCCGCTCCATCCACCATCAGCCTTGATTTCCACCATCGTGCCAGGGGAGGAAGCCACTCGAACAGAAAATCATCTACATCGCAAAGAAAAAACTGCAATATATCGATGAAGCCACTGAAGAAGATTCCAAGAGGTAACCCTAGAGATCGTCGCGTCATGAGGGAGAGCCTAGGAGAGATCAGCGACATCCTTAGGTTTTTTTCTAGGGTTTTAAAGGGGTTTAGGGTATTTATTGATTTTTAGGGTTTCAAGGATTTTAGGGATTTGGGGGGTTTTATAGTTATTTTGGTTTTTTTAGGATTTTTAGCATTTTTAGCATTTTTAGGATATTAGGGGTTTAAGTATTTCAATCCTTTCTAGGTTTCCTTAGGGTTTTATGGGTTTTTAGGTTTTTTACATTTTTTGGGATTTTAGGTTCATTTAGGATTTTTTTGGTTTTTAAGGTATTTCAGAATTTTGATGGTTTTTTTTTGTTTTAGGGTTTTTAGGGCTTTCCGGAATGTTTAGGTTTTAAGGGGTTTAAAGTGTATTAGTTTTTCATGTTTTCATAGGGGATTTTAGGGTTTTAGTGGTCTTTTTTTTTATTTTTAGAAAATTTTTAATATTTTTAAGATTTTTAGGGGATTTAGAGATTTTCATGGGCTTTTGGATTTCGTAGGGTTTTCGGTATTTTATGGTTCTTTTATGGTTTTAGGTGTTTTTTTAATTTTTTTTAGAGTTTTAAGGTTTTTAATGTTTTTAAGGGTTTATAGGATTTTTAGTGGATTTTTACGGTTTTTAGGGGTTTTTTGGGTTTTTATGGTTTTTATGGGTTTTTATGGTTTTTAGGTGTTTTTTAGTTTTCAGGGTATTTAGATTTTTTTCATTTTTAGGGGTATGTAATTTTATGTTTTTAAAGTTCTTGAAACTCAATGAGACCTCTAAGGGACCTCTTTGGCCTTCACCCATGTCTAAATCAACATATTGAGGTGTTACTACTCTCAAAATTGCATTCTAATGCTCATTTTTAAACATAACCCATCCATTAAATGCCAAAGATCAAATTCCATTGAAATTTAACTTGGCTCAAAATATTGGTCATGGAAACCTCCCCACCTTAGAACTTATCATCCCCAAGAATTATTTAGGAACAAATAAACACCACCTAACCTACAAGGGTCTTGGAGTCTCATTCAAATGGTCACACTGAATTTCATAACTCCCAATGAACCTTTAATAACTTCTCAATCATATGACACTTAAGCCACCAAAAGATGATCCAATGCTCATATTCCAACCAAAACATCAAATTGAAAATTACCCAATCCAATCTACCTAGAGATAGGTTTATGATGTTGTCTCTATAAACATCTGGCCAAAGGTGCTCCACATATAAGGATTTAACATTATAAAGGGGTCTAATTCCGAGCCACATTACCTTCATTGTTAGAATTTCCTTACAAAGAATGCCTCTAAGAAGTATAGAAATGCTTTTGGAATGATTTATTCAACTGGGAAGCCCCAATTATATCCAAGGTAATCAAAGAGACATCACTAATAGAAACATTCTAATCTTGATCGACCTAACAAAACTGGTCATGTACACTTTCCAAAAAATACATATCCGACCCTTTAAACCACACCTCCCTTAACTTGGTGGCGTTCTCCAAATGATTTCATCTTATTGTACACACCTAATAAGAGGTATAATGATTTGATCAACCATAAATAGACCATTCTAAAAACACTCAGCTTATATGGCCAGTTTAATTCAAACAAAACCACAATGCCTTCTCCCAAGGCATTTATCATTCACCACGTGGGCGCTCACCGAAGTCCACACCTGACTTCTGGTGATTTTCACTTATCAACCCATTAATTGTTCTTTTAAAATATTGTTCCTCAGCATAAATCAGGAGGTATCCCTGATCTATTCCACTAGAGATCATCACCCTTAAAACATCACCTCTGAGCCCAAAAACAAGTCAAGGGTAACCTCAAAATTCAAAGAATTCGAGTCTAAGAAACTTACCGGGGTATCCCCCACCCCCGTTCTTATAGGTGAGATGTTGGAACAAGGCCAAAACATATACATTTGAGAATTGAATGACTCAAGAGTAGCATCCACCTGGATATCATGTCAAAAGAAATAACACATGGTGTCCAAGATTCTGTCCAAGGTGCTGCTACTTGGGAATCCCATGTGCACTCAAGACTAAACAAACCTATTAAAAAATACCATGTTTCTAGTGTGTAACTCTGATAAAGATTATGTATCATGATCGATAGACATTAAAGATTCAGTGTGACATAAAACTGACACTCTATTAGTGCATCAATGATGATATAGAGATAGGAGACATGACTGTGTCACAAGGAAGAGTACACAAAGAGGATTTTAATGATTTCTAACAAACCAAGAAAACAAAAAAGAAAAGTCAAACCACCACTAGTAAACCTCTTTAAAGCATCTCGACTTAACTTCCCAACACATCGTCTACCTAACCACAATGCCTTTACAATCTAAGTCATTTCTATGATCACTCAGGATTAACCAATGAAGTCTCATCCCAAAACAATGATTTCTATTTAGAGTTGGAATACATAGAAAAAATTCAATTTCATAATTTTGAGCATGAACCAACAAGATTCAGAACTTATAAGCCTTGAGTAATTCAAAATTGACCTATCATTTCCAAATTGTATATTTTATTTGTGTTCCTTCTAACTATAAGGAAACTTTTATAATATTAATCCAAATTCTACCCACATTAGGACTGTCCTAATCATTGAATGAAGAGATAGAAAAACCACTCACACACATGTTAGGTCAGATACACCTTAAGTGTACATGTGTCGCTCCTCTGAGTTAAGACCACCACATCACAACATCAAAGCATTTGGCCTGAAATCCAAAACCAACCTGGTAAATGTGTCAAAACACTCAATTATTTTACAAAATCATCCCAATCCTTTTGATGAACTTGATTCACCTTTAACCCTCAGGTCACTTAACTTCGGGGATGAACCAAAAATGTATTCAACAACATAAGGCCCAAATATTTCACTGAACTCAACTAGTTATTTATATCATTTACCACTATAAAGACCCCACGTACATGAAAACATACTACTCCAAGGTTTCATAAACAATATGACACATCCTCCATACTGTCCATTGGTTTTCACCCTATACATTAGTGTATCATATGGCCCACAAAATATATTTAACCTGAAGTTGTATTTATCCTATTATTGAAAAACAACTGATGACCAAATGAGTCTCCCATGGAAAGGAAAATGGTCAAGATACCTATATAGTGGATAACAATTCCCTATCCATGTATAACCTTCAAAAACCAAGAATTAATTGATTCTAATGCTTGTAACAAGGTAATGGATATCATGAACACCCTTCTGAATAGGGGTTCATTCAGAATCAAAGATTCCTATAAGGGACAATGACACCTGAATAGAACCAAGAAACAGAAAACTCACAAATTTTGGAATGTCATTTAACACTAAGGGTGTTACCTACCATGGGCTAGACCCTTAAAAGGGATAATCAATGACCCCTTTCACCAGGTCACACCAAACAAAAGTTAGTAGCCTCAAGAGACTATCATTTAAGCCACTGTTAAAGAGGGAAAAGCCTATAAGAAACTCTCATGTTTTTGTTCCAAGGAAACTCAAAATAAGCTTAAACGACCCTTACATGAGGGTTTAAATAAGGGAAACCACTCCAAGTACCATTTTAAGGCCATTATATTGATTATAATTCAACATTTTATACTTTTAAAATATTTAAAATAAAACACCGAGGAACACAGACAAGCTATAACAAACATCCTTTTTTAAAATTACACATTTATTGACATCATGTCATAATTAGGAAATGTATCATAAAAATTAAATTTATGTTATATTAGATAAGGTGACCTACAAGGGTCCTACTAAGAAAACCTGGGTTCATCAAAATGAATCCCAATATCAGTGGATTAGTTTTTAAAGTTCAAAATACTCCTAGTGGGCTATCTCAAAGAAACATGCCCTAACTAACCTACTTGGGTCCAACTATGAATTTTTTATGTTAACCAACACACTTGAGTTCAAAATTAAACAACACTAACATTTATAACCATTTAAAATTCTAATGATTCTATATAAAAGGGTTTATTTTATGGGTTTCCATTCCCTGACCTATAAATCACCCATACACGTTATAGACCACAATCTAACTCCCATTTAACCACAACTAATTCACATTTTCATTTTATGTCTTGTAAAATTTTCATTTAAAAGAATTTAAAAAATATACCTTGACCATAGATAATGGTTAAATTATATGGGTTTCCATCAAACATCTTATAAAGTGCCTGCACACTTTATAGTTTTTCATTTGGGTCCTATTAATCAAAACCAGTTTACTTTAAAAATTAAAACATCAGTAGCCTTTTACATTTTAGAAACACTCCTACAGATACATTATCAAAAAATAAGAGATGGTTTGAGTATGTGGGTTTAATTTTCATAATTATAAGGAACTCATACACCTTATAACTGAAAAATGGTTCTTGTTTAATCACAACAAATAATTTTAACCCATGAAAACATTAAATATTAACAATAAACATGCATGTTATCATAACTAGTAAACACATAGATAATAATATAAATATATAATCATGTAATATAAATAGGTAAGGAATGATAACGGAAAACCTATGCAGGTACAAAAATAAGCATGGAATAACACAGAAGGCACACATTTAGAATTATAAAACAACCTACAAATGAAACTACATGACATGGAATATGCATGACATGTAAATTTTCTATGTGGCTATAATGATGTATTTAATTCTTCATCCTTGTTGTACTAGGACAAGGGATAATTTCCATAAACATTATAAATCAATAAAAAGTGTAAAATAAACCAATCACTTGAGGTTAAATAATATAAACTATAATAGAAAACAGTATGAACAACCATCCCAAACATATTCACTTGATCATTTCCCCATGGGTGTGGGGATACATCCCAAGAATGGTTATTTACCAAAAACTGACACATTCCTTATCTCCTTTCTAACATCCAAAAACAGAAATATATTGTAAATTAATGTTGGTATACCAATTTATAACATCTCATCCCAAATGAACACTATGTCAGTAGTCAGGATGGTGGGTCACATGGCCTCATCCATTCCCTTCATATGCCAGAGGCTGTGACTAGCAGTGAAGGACTTTGAAGTTGATAGTGGGGACACAATAAACTCATATCGGAGTAGAATAGTAGTTTATCAAATAATAAATAATAGAAAAGTGAGTAATAAGTTATAAAATAATGAAACAAGAGTAGAATAACAATATAATAACTGAATTAATGTGATTATTTTCAATTTCAATATACACATATGCATTCATGTGCTGATGATGATACATAAACTAAAACAAAGGATGCATATCAGGCAATGATAAAGTACAATATTTGAATAAAGAAAAGAATTAAAAGGAAACCCAAAGGGTGATCTCCATGATAATCCCAATCTAAAACCTGGTCCTATGGTTCTAACTCGTTGGTACAAGCTAAATAACACAAGTAACCAACCAAGTTTCTGCAAATATAAGCTCCACTCAGGTACCCCAATCTAATGGTGGCCCGAGCAGGGTGTGAGATAATAATCCCAGTAGGTTTCCACCCATGGTTTGTATAACTTAATATACACTGTGAAATATAATTTAAATAAGTGTCTAGTTATATACGGAAAGGTAAACAAGCAGTGCTAAATAAATAAACAACAACCCACCCAGGTTCATAAGGTACACCTAGCAGCTATACCTACTTCGTCTCATAGTTAGAATACATGTTCGATTAGGAACTATATTTATATAGTAATATTTATATATAAAAATAGATTTTAATTATATATTGTGTCCACCTATATAAACCATGTGTGTGAATATGATTAATGGACATATACCTAGAATACTAGTTGCTAGATGGACCTGGATGTAACTCAAAAATCCATGACCAGTCTAATGAGCCTATAATATCATGCAATAGGGTACGTGACCCATATCCCTATACAGTGAGATATTCCATGCTAAAATATTCATAATTGTGAGTGATATACCATAGAAATACTCTAATCATGGAATGTGGAAGCTCAGCCTAATTCCTATATAGTGTCACTAGTGTGAGACATCATTCTCAACACCCGATGTAAGGGAGTGTGATTTTCCATGCTCAACTGAACACCTACCACCATTGCACATCCTATTTATAATGTGTGATCATTTATAATAAATACCCAAGAGGAAAATATCTCATTCCTTACATTTATCAATCTAATATAAAGGAGAAATCATATTTATAATAAAATCTACAAGGAAATACCTCTCATGATTTTCATTTAAATAACCCATTATTATCAAGGGCATCCCATTTATAATAATTCAAAATCAGCATGAAATAAATTATGGGGCTTGGCCACCCCCATTAAATTTCATTTCATTTACCACATTAAATTAATTCGCAACATGCAACCCATCATGAATCATGTAGTTCAATAAGATCATGACATAACATTTAAAACAACCAAGGAAAACAATATATCAAGAATAATATATTCAACTTGAAAGTTTCCATTTAGTTATAAAAAACATGGAAATTCATTTAATATTTTAAATAGGTACTTAGGAGGTACCAATGATAATAGTGAAATTACCTATGTGGGTAATCCCATTTTAAAAAAATTCAAGAAATTAAGTGGTTCTATGGTTCCATTTAATAGTTATATAAGGTGGGAAAATACATTTTATAATAATAGGAGAGTCCATGTACTAAACATTCCTAATAACTAAAATTGACATCAAGTATAGAGATAAACCAAAACATCAATCCAAGAGTGCTTTATATCACTAATCAATACTTTTTAGTTTAGAAGACAGTGCTCCTCCATTGAGGGGTTTTATTAAAGAAACATATCATTGTTCATAAACATTTCATTTATCAAAATTATGAATTTTATTCATAAATCACAATTCAAATTATCAAAAAAAACATTTTAGTAACACTACCCAACAGGTATATTAAAACTATGAAGGTTAAAATGGTGTTTATAGGGTTTCATAATCATTTAAACGATTATATACAAGGTCAATTCCAATTATAATATAATATGAAAAATTTAATGACATATGGGGTAGTTAAAAATAAGTATTTTAAAGGTGAAAATCATGTTAGCACACCCATATGTTGTCCTTGTTGGAGGATGGCCACTTCAAACTACTAAAAACAATCTTATAGTGTGAATCAATGATTAAAGATTAGTAATATATGATAAACATGATAATTAGGGGACATAGAGAAAAGGTTGGTTCAAAACACAATGAACACATTAATATTTCAATATAATTTTATTGAAAATTCATAGACCACCTACCTCATACATAGGATGAATCATTAGTCCAATATGAAGCTCTAATTAGGTCTGATTTGGAAGAAATATAAGAAATAGACCATCTTCCCAAAATAGTGATAATGATATTGTACCAAAATAGTGTAAGAGATGGAATGAATGTCATGAAATATATTTGAGATGATTTGAGATCTTACCCTTACAGATCCATAGAGACTGATAGTAGTTGAATTGGATGACACTCCATGCCTAGATACAGAGGGGGAGGAATCCACTACATAAGGAGAGTAGAGTTGTGTGGCTTCTTGGTGAGGAAGTAGAAGGGAAAATAAAACATAAAGAAATTAAGGGAAATTTGGTAATTTTACCCCAAATACCAGGTCTCATGGTTTGGCCTCATGACATGGCCGAACCATGCACCAACCGTGCGACAGCCCCTACAAAAGAGACCATATCACACGGTTTGACCCACACGGTTACCCCAACTGTGTGCCAACCATGGAGTAAATGGTTCTTAGTTACTGCCAATTTTGTATTGAACAATGTGGGATAAAAGAAAATTTTGAGAAATTATGTATAGCTTGTCTACTTCACGTCTACACTTATCAAAAATTCGCATGGTTTTCTACTGGGGCCACAAGTTTGAGACAAACCTTTCATCCTCTATAGACCCTCCAAAATTGGAACTCCTTCCCTCGACACTCACTATAATCGATGAGATCTCCAAGGGACCTACCCAGTCCTTCACCCAAGACCAGAAATAACACATTGAGGTGTTACAATAATCAAAATATTATTCTGAATATTAGTTTTTAAAACAGCCCCTCTAGTAAAAGCAAAACCTGATATTCCCTTGATATTTACCTTGTCTAAAACCATGGTTTGTTATATTTTTTTGGGTTTTAAGTTTTTTGGCATTTTTAAGGGTTTTAGATTTTTTTAACACTTCTATTATATTAAAGGGTTATCATAGTTTTTAGATATTTTTTACATTTTTATCTATTTTAGGGTTTTAATGGTTTTTTTGGGGTTTTTAGGGTTTTTTCAATCCTTTTAGGGGTTTCATTAGTTTTTAGGTTTTTTGGGTTTTATGTGTTTTAGGTTTTTAATGTTTTTAGGGTTTTTTACTTTTTTGGGGATTTTAGGGATTTTTATAGATTTCTATGGTTTTAGGGATTTTAGGGATTTTGAGGGTTTTTAGGGTTTTAGGGGTTTTATGGGTTTTAGCTTTAAAGGGTTTTTATTATTTATAGATTTTTGGGGGTTTAATGAATTTTAGGACGTTTAGTTTTTCTATGGTTTTTAGGATTTTTATTTTTTTATGTTTTTTATGATTTTTAGGGATTTTTAGGGCTTTTATGGGATTTTATGGATTTCATGTACGATTTGGGGTTTTAGGGTTTTTTGGATTTTTATAGTTTTTATGGTGTTTTGAGGTTTTAGGGGGTTTTTTGAGTTTTTTAGGGTTTCAATTTTAGTGTTTTCACTTCTCTTAGGGGTTTAAACGGTTTGAGAGTTTTGTGCACTTTTGGGGGGTATTTATGGGTTTTATGGTCTTAGGGGTTTTTTGGTTTTTGAGTTTTTTTAGGTTTTTAGGGTTTTATTAGGGGATTTCTTGTTTTTTGTGTTTTTTTTCATTTTTGGGATTTATTACGATTTTTTAGGATTTTTATATTTTTTAGATTTTAGGGATTTTCAGGGTTTTATGGTTTTTCTGGGATTTTGGTTTTTTGGGTTTTAGCAGTTTTAATTGTTTTAGGGGTTTAAGGGTTTTTAAAGCCTTTAATGTGTTTAGGGGTTTAATGGATTTTTAATGTTTTTAGTGGGTGTTAATGATTTTATAGGTTTTATGGGTTTTTAGGTTTGCGGGGGGGGAGTTACGATTTTATGGTTTTTTGGGGATTTTATAATTTTATAGGTTTTTAGTTTTTTTATGTTTTTTTGGTTTTTATGGGTTTCTTAGAGTTTTTTAGAGTTTTTAAATTTTTTATGTTTTAAGGATTTAAAGGGATTATTTAGTATTTTTATGAATTTTTAGTTTTTTAGTGATTTTGAGGGTTTTTAGGGGTTTTAGGGGTTTTATGGAATTTCTGGATTCATAGGGGTTATATTGAGTTTTTTTGGGTTTTTATGTCTTTTTGAGTTTTCTAACATTTTAGGGGTTTAAATGGTTTTTAGATTTTTTAGTACTTTTTAGGTTTTTATGGGTTTATTTGTTTTGTTATTTTTTAAGGGTTTTAATGAATTCATGGTTTTTATGGTTTTTTCGGTTTTTGAGTGTTTTTAGGTTTTTTTGTGGTTTTAATTAGTTTTAGGACCATAAGGTTTTCATAGAGTTTTTTAGGGTTTTTATGATTTTTAAAATTTTAGGAATTTAAGGGTTATTTTATATTTTTGTGGGCTTTTGGTTTTTTTATGAATTTTGAGGGGTTTTTTGTTTTTTTGGGTTTTTTGGGGTTTTAGGGGATTTTGAGTTTTTTAGGGTATGAAGTTTTTTTAGTTCCATTTAATGTTTTTAAGTGTTTAAAATTTATTCTGATATTTTAGGGATTTTTAGGGGTTTTAGGGTTAAGGGTTATTTATGGTTTTAGGGGTATTTATGGTTTTTACGGTTATTTAGGATTTTTTTGAGTTTTCTGTGTTTTTTTGGGTTTTAAGTGATTTTAAGTGAATTTAGGGTTTTAATGTTTTCATTTTATTTTCCAAGTCTTATAGGGTTTTTTATTTTTTACGGTATTTTCAGGATTTTTTGGATTTTTGGTTTTTTAGGGATTTTAGGGATTTCAAGGGTTTTGAGTGTTGTTATGGGTTTTACGGCATTTACAGTTTGTTATTTTTTTAGGATTTTTAGGGTTTTTCTATTTTTAGGGGTTTTTTGGGTTTTTATAGGTTTTTAAAATTTCTAGGGTTTTAAAGGGTTTTACTATTTTTAGTGTTTTAGAGTTTTATGGCCTTTAGGGTTTTTAAGGTTTTAGGGGTTTTTAATGTTTTTTGGGTTTTTAGGGTTCTTATAGTTTTTAGTGTTTTTATATGTTTTAAATTTTTTATTATTTTATGGTTTTTAAGGTTTTCACAGGATTTTTATGTGTTTTTATGTTTTAGGGATTTTTAAGGCTTATTTACAATTTTCATTGTTTTTTATGGTTTTTAGGGATTTTAGCAATTTTAGCGTTTTTTTGGATTAAATAGTTTTTATTGTTTTCGTGGTTTTTATGGGTTTTGGGGGTTTTTGGGTTTTTTGGGAATTTATGCTTTTTATGGAATTTATGGATATTTAGGGGTTTTTAGGGTTTTTAGTTTTTTTAGATTTTATATGGGTTTTATGTTTTTTTGTTTTTAGGGTTTTCATCTGGGTTTTCAAGGTTTTCTAGGTTTTTATTTTTTTCACATTTCTATGAATTTTGGGGAATTTTTATTATTTAAATGGTTTTTAAGGATTTTAGATATTTTTTGGATTTTAAATGTTATTTAGGGTTTTGTTGTTGTTTTGGGTTGTAAAGGTGTTTTTTAGTTCTTCTGGGGGGTTTTAAGGGCATTAAGAGTTTTTTGACATGTTTTGGCAGTTAAGGGGTTTTATATTATTAATGAGTATTTAGGTTTTTATTGGTTTATTAATATTTAAGGGTTTTAAATTTTTTAGGGTTTTAGTTTCTTTTTAGGGTTTTTATGGTTTTCAGTGTTTGTAGATTTTTAGAGGTTTTAAGTTTTTTTTTGTTTTAAACTTTTTTGGGGTCTTTCAGGGGGTTTAGTGTCTTATGTTTTTATGTATTCATTTGATTTTATGGGTCTTTAGGTTTTTTTTGGGATTTTGACAGTTTTGGGTTTTTTGGTTTCTAGAGTTTTTTAACATTTTTAGGGGTTTAAAGGATGTTTAGAGTTTTTAGTTGATTTTTAGGGTTTAAAGAGTTTTTAGGGTTTTTATCATTTTTACACATTTTTTGGGGTTTAATGGGTTTTTAATATTTTGGGGGGTCATTTAGTATTTTTAGTATTTTTATGTTTTTAGATGTTTTAAGTATTTTTATGTTTTAAGGTTTTATTTGGGGTTTTTTAGGGTTTTTGATGTTTTTTACATTTTTATTTATTTATTTGTATTTTTTAGGATTTTTTCCGGTTTTTTATGATTTTTATGGATTTGGATAATTTTAGGTGTTTTAAGGGTTTTAGCATTTTAAAGTTTTTAAGAGTTTTAAATATTTTTATGTTTTTAATATTTTCTTACGACTTTCCCATATTTTTATGGTTTTTTATATTGTAAGGATTTCTATGAAATTTTTATTATTTTTTTGGTTTTTAAGGATTTTGAGGGCTTTTTTGTGTTTTTGAGGGTTTTTTGGGTTTTATGGTATTTTGGGATTTTAGGGTTTTTTTCGTTTTTCAGGGTTTAATGTTTTTTTATATTTTTTTAATGTTTTATGGGTTTAAATGTTTTTTTGAGAGTTCTTAGTAGGTATTTAGGGTTTTATGTGTTTTTAGAAAATTTAAAGGTTTTAAGAGATTTTTTGTAGTTTATAGGGGGTTTAGGGTTTCTAGGTTATTTTTATGGGTTTTTAGAGTTTTTATAATTTTTACCATTTCTAGGTTTTTTTGGGGTTTTAAATGTTTTTAGGGTTTTACTTATTTTTTAGGGGGTTTTAGGGTATTTAGTGTTTTTAATTATTTAGGTATTTTTAAACCATTTGATGATTTTTATCGGTTTTCGGAGTTTTAGTGAATATTAGGTGCTTTAAGGTCTTTTAGGGTTTTGTGATTTTGATTGGGGTTTTAGGGATTTTATTTTAATTTTTTCAGTTTTTAAGGTTTTATAGAGTTTTCTATCTTTTTAGGTGTCTAATGGGGTTTTAAATTTTTTTGTTATTTTTTATGATTTATAATGTTTATAGGGGTTTCATGGTTTTTAGGGGATTTAAGGTCTTTTAGGGTTTTTAGATTTTTTTATGTTGTTAGGGGTTTTATATTTTTTTAGGTTTTTATTATTTTCTTAGGGGTTTTTAGGTTTTTTGGTTTAATATGTTATATGGTTTTTTGGTTTTTTTATAATTTTTATGGTTTTCTAAGGTTTTGGGGATATTGAATATTTTTTAGTGTTTTTATCTGTTTTTGGTATTTTCTTATTTTTTAGTGTTTTTAGGGGTTTTAATTGCCTTTAGGTTTTATGGTTTTCTTTGGTTTTTCAGTGTTTTGAGGTTGTTTTTCCTTTTTAGGGTTTTTATTTTTTTTATGATTTATTTTTAATGAATTTTTAAATTTTGATATATTTTAGGTTTTTAA
Source organism: Viscum album (assembly GCA_963277665.1). Classification (NCBI taxonomy): domain Eukaryota; kingdom Viridiplantae; phylum Streptophyta; class Magnoliopsida; order Santalales; family Viscaceae; genus Viscum; species Viscum album. The sequence continues at coordinate 1,963,002,219 of OY728127.1, forward strand.
TGGTTTTTTATTTTTTTGGTTTTTTGGTTTTTTGTTTTTTATTATTTCTATGGTTTTTATTATTTTTAATGTTGTAGTAGATTAAAGTTACTTTACAGTTGTTTGTTGGTTTTTAGTGTTTTTTATGTTTTTAGTGGTTTTATAAATTTTAGGGTTTTCAGGGTTTTTAGGGTTTTTATTTTTTTTAGGTTTTTAAGGGTTGTAAGTGTTTTTAGGTTTTTATGTTTTTCTTAAATGTCTTTACGCTTTTAGGGATTTTTATATTTTAATAGATTTTTATTGCTTTTTTAGGATTTTTATTTTTTTTAGTTTTTTTCAGGATTTGAAGGGTTCTTAGAGTTTTTATGTATTTTTTGGATTTTTTTCACTTCTTTGGTTTTTAGGAGTTTTAGTGTTTTTAGGTTTTCTTATGGGGTTTTTAGATTATTTTGGGTTTTTTTATAGTTTTTGGGTTTTAGGTTTGTTCTTGAGTTATTTTGGGTTTTTAATATTTTATAGTGTTTTTAATTTTTTTAAGGGATTAAAGGGTTTTTAGAGTTTTCACCAGGTTTTTAATTTTTTATGTGTTTGTAAGGTTTTTTATGTTTTTAAGGGTTTTATGGTTTTTATGTTTTTTAAGTGTTTTTATGTTTTTAGAGGGTATTTAGATTTTTTTGGTTTTTAGGAGGTTTATTTTTTTAGGATTTTAATATTTTCAATGGGCTATTCAAGGTTTTTTTGGTTTTTATGTTTTTAGGGAATTTTAAGGAATTTTAGTATTTTTATGGTTTTAGTGTTTGATGGGATTTGGAGGTGTTTTACAGTTTTTTTGGGGGTTTTAGGGTTTTTTGTGTTTTTTAGTCTTAATGATTTTCTTATGGGATTTAGTTTAAAAAAAATTATGGATTTTTTTCTCATTTTTACGATTTAGATTGTTTTTAGGGGTTCTAGGGATTTTTTAGTGGTTTTGGGTTTTTATGATTTTATGGGTTTTTTGTGGTTTTTATGGATTTTTTGAGTTTTTCAAGGGTTTATGTTATTTGTTTTTTTAACAATTTTATGGGTTTAAATGGTTTTGAGAGTTATAGTGGTTTTATAAGGTTCTATGGGTATTTATAATTTTTTATGTTTTTAGGGAGTTTATTTAGTTTTTAGGATTTTTAGAATTTTTAGACATTTTTTTGGTCTTTAGGGGTTTAGGTGTTTTTGAGTTTTTAAGATTTTTATAGCGTTTTAAGGGGTTTTAGGGGATTTTACAATTTTTTGGATTTTTAGGGATTCATTAGGATTTTTATACATTTTTAAGGAATTTGAGGGTTTTTAGGGTTTTGATGTTTTTCTTGGTTTTTAGGGGTTTCTATGCTTTTAGGGTTTTTATTGAATTTTTATGGTTCTAATGGTTTTTGGATTTTTTATTATTTTTATGGGTTTAAAGAGTTTTTATATTTTTTAGGGATTTTAGTGTTATTATGGGGAACTTGGGGGTTTTATGGTTTGTAGGGGCCTTTTGGTTTTCAGGGTTTTAGGGGGTTTTATAGGGTTTATTAGTGTTTTAAAGGTTTTTTAGGTTTTTATCGGTTTTTAGTGTTTTTGGTTTTTATGATTTTGTAAGGGTTTTGAGGGGTTTTACGATTTTTTTAGGTTTTGGAATTTTTCACGTTTCTAGGGGATTTTAGGATTTTTATGGCTTTTATGGTTTTTGGTGTTTTTAGAATTTTTACGGTTTTAGGGGTTTTAATTGGTTTTAGGTTTTTATGGTTTTATTAGGGTATACTCATGTTTTTATGGGTTTTTTCATTTTCATGGATTTTAGGGTTTTTTACGATTTTGATGGATTTTGAGGGGGTGTTTGGTGGTTTCTAGTTATCTAAGAATTTTTATGTTTTTATTATTTTTTTGTTTTTAGGGATTTTGTAATTTTTTTACATTTTTAAGGGATTAAAGGAATTTTAGTGATTTTTCAGTTTTTATGTTTTTTTTTTCTTTTTACGGTTTTATTGGTTTTATGTGTTTTTATGTGTTTTTAGGTGTTTGTTATTTTCTTAGGTTTTTTCAATGTTTTAGGATTTATAATTTTTTTATGGATTTTTAGAGATTTTTTAGGATCTGAAGTGTTTTTAGGTTTTATATGGATTTTGAAGGGTTTTAGGGTTTTTAGGGGTCAAATTTTATTAAGGTTTTTTTTTGTCAATTTAGAGGTTTTATTTATTTTTTGGGGGTTTTATGGTTTTTAGAGTTATTTTAACATTTTAGGTGGTTTAAAGGGGTTTTAGTGTTTTTATATAGTTTTTAACATTTTTAAGGGTACTTAGAGTTTTTAAATATTTATGGGTTTTAAGGTTTTAAGGGGTTTAGGGTTTTTTATTTTCTTTTGGGATTTTTTGTGTTTTTATGTTTTGTAAGTATTTTATGTGTTTTTAGGTTTTCTGATGGAGTTTCATGGTTTTTAGGGTTTATTATGTTTTTAGGGATTTTTAGGGATTTTTTTAGAATTTTTAAGGATTTTTTAGTTTTTTGGGACATTGTGGGTTTTAAAGGGGTTTTAGTGTAGTTATTTATTTTATGGGATTTTGGGATTTTATTTTTTTTATTTTGTTTTTAGGTTTTTGTGTTTTTTTAGTTTTTTATAATTTTTTTAGGATTTTAAATGGTTTTATGAATTTTTACTTGTTTTAGGGGTTTTTTATAATTTTTTTGGTTTTTAAGGTTTTTAGAGGTTCTATGGTTTCTATATTTTTTAGGGTTTCTTGAGTTTTTAGAGTGTTTATGTTTCTTATAAATTTTATGTGTTTTCAGTTTTTTATTGTTCTTTTGGGGTTTTGTGGTTTTAGGGTATTTATGTTTCAATTATTTTTAGGTTTTTTGGATTTTTCTAGTTTGTTATGTGTTTAATGTATTTTCGGAAGGTTTTGGGTTTTTAGTGTTTTTATAGTTTTCTAGGTTTTTAAATTATTTTTAGTGTTTTTAAAACTTTTAGGGATTTAAATGGTTTATAGAGTTTTTAGTGGGTTTTTTGGTTTTTTGGGGGGTTTTAAGTTTAAAGGGATTTTTATGGGGTTTAGGCGGTTTTATGAATTTAAGGGACTTTATGGTTTTATGGGTTTTTAACATTTTATAGGTTTTTTCAATGTTATAATTATTTTAGTGTTTTAAGATTTTCACAGGGTTTTTTGGATTTTATGATTTTTTACATTTTTAAGGATTTTTGGGGATTCTTAAGAATTTGATGTTTTTAGGGTTTTTAGGGATTTTGTGGATTTTTTATTTTCAAAGGGTTTTAGGTGTATTTATGTAATTTTTTGGAATTTAGGTTTTATTGAAAAATTTAGGGTTTTTATGTTTTTTAGTGTTTTTTAACGTTTTAGGGGGGAGGGTTAAAGGGGTTTTAATTTTTTTTAGTGTTTTTAGGGTTTTTTATGGGTTTTATAGTTTTTTAATGTTTTAGGAATATTTATGGTTTTTAGGGGGTTTTTAGGGGTTTTTAGTTTTTAGTGGCTTTTAGAGGTTTTTTCATTTTTATGTTTTTAGTGTTTTTAGCTCTTTTTAATTTTTAAATGTTTTTATAGTTTTTTCTGGTTTTAAGGGTTCTCTTACATTTTAAGGTTTTTTATCATTTTGAAGAATTTTTATGGTTTTTTAGTGATTTATGGTATTTTAAGGGGTTTTTTTCATTTTTAGGTTATTCGGGGACTTAATTGTTTTTATATTCTTAAGATTTTATTAGGGATTTTAATTGTTTTGGTGGTCTTTTTACGCTTTCATCGATTTCTATAAATCTTATAGGTTTTTTATATTTTATATAGGTTTTCCATATTTTTGTGGTTTTTCTGGTTTTTAAATTTTTTGGGTTTTTAGAGTTTTTTATATTTTAGGGGAATTTAGGGTTTTTTATAGTTTTTTAACATTTAGGTTTTTAATGTTCTCCGAGTGTTTTTCTATATTTTTAAGGATTTAATATATTTATGTATTTTAAGGCTTTTTAAGTATTTTTATGGTTTCTAGGGTTTTAGGGATATTGAGAGCTTTATGGTTTTTAGGGTTTATTGTGGGATAATGGGTTTTAGCATTTTTATGTTTTTAGGGTTATTAAGTGTTTTTACATTTTTATGGTTTTCATAGGCTTTTATGTATTTTAGTGTTTTAAGTGATTTATGGATTTTAAGGTTTTTAATGGTTTTTAGGTGTTTTATGAATTTTAGGGTTATTAGGGTTTTTTGGGATTCTATCATTTTTTATATTTTGTGTGGTTTTATGTGTTTTTATTTTTTAATGTATTCTTATGTTTTTTACATGGTTTTAGGGTTTTTATATTTTTATGAATTTTCAAGATTTTCATGGTTTTTAGGGATTTTTGGATTTTTTTGGGTTTTTAGGGTTTTTATAATTTTTATGGTTTCTATTGTATTTTTTTATTACGATTTTATGTATTTTGTAGGGGCTTTATGGGGTTTAAAATATTAATAAAATTTTTAGGGGTTTAAAAGATTTTTAATGTTTTTAGTGGGTTTTAGGGTTTTTATGTATTGTTTTGGGTTTTAATAGTTTTTGGGGGTTTTATGGTTTTTATGGGTTTTTAGGGTTTTAGGGTCTTTAAATTTTTAACATTTTTTGGTTTTTTAGAGTTTAATGATTTTTAGGTTTATAAATATTTCTTAGGGTTTTAGTGGGTTTCTATAGACTTTATGTATTTTTAGGACTGCTAGTGTTTTTAAGGGTTTATAGTGATTTTGAGGTTTTTAGGTGTATTATTGTTTCTAGGGGTTTCTAGGGTTTTTAGCATTCTATATTTTTTATAATTTTTAGTGTTTTAGGTTTTCAAGGTTTTCTTCAGGTTTTTATGGATTTTTTGGGTATTTACATTTTTAGGGATTTTTTCAGATTTTTTCATATTTTTATGGGTGTTTATGTTTTTTAGGCATTTTGAGGGTTTTTAGGGATTTTTAAAATTTTAAGGTTGTTTTGAATATTTAGGGTTTTAAAGGATTTATAGAGTATTTAGAAATTTTTTAAAGTTATTTTATAGTTTTTAGAGACTTTTAGGGTTTTTATGGGGTTTTATGGTTTCTAATTGGTTTTATGGTTTTTAGGGGTTTAGGGTTTTTGGGGGTCTTATCATTTTTTAGATTTTTAGGGATTTTCAATGTTTTTATGATTTTTTTCCTTATGATATTTATATGTTCTAAGTATTTTTATGTTTTAGGCATTTTTTTGGGATTTTTATGTTTTTGAGGGAGGTTTAGGGTTTTATGAAATTTGATTGTTTTTTTGGGTTTTAGGTTTTTTTGAGTTTTTTAGGGTTTTATGGGTTTTTATAGTTTTTAACATTTTAAGGGGGTTTTAAAGGGTTTTAGGATTTTTAGTTGGTTCTGGGTTTTTATACGGCTTTACAATTTTTAAGGGTTTTTGAGATTTTTTTGGTTTTTACAGTTTTAATGTATTTTTAGGTTTTAAGGTTTTTTTAATGTTTCATAGGGTTTTTAGGGCAGGTGTGCTTATTGACCCCATTCACATTCTTCTATCTTTTATTGTCTTTCCTTTTTTTCATTAATAAAATGACTTGGTCCCCACCTTTTTAATAGTTTTTATTGGGGTTTTAAGGTTTTATTTGTTTTACGTGGTTTTCAAAGATGTTAGGGGTTTTTATAGATTTTTGGGGTGTTTTTGTGTTTTTAGATTTATTTTGTTTTTTAAGGGTTTTATGTGTTTTTAGGTTTTTATGATTTTCTTAGGGGTTTTTAATGGTTTTTCGGTATTTAATTTTTAGGGATTTTAGTGTTTTTTATTATTTTTATGATTTTTTAAGAATTTTATAGATTTTTAGAGTATTAAGGGTTTTTAGGGTTTTAAGGGGTTTTAGGGGTTTTATTTGGGTTTTAGGGAATTTTTAATGTTTTTTGGGTTTAAGGTTCTTTTTCTATTTTTTAATGTTTTTAGGGTTTTAAATGTTTTTTTGGAGTTTTTAGTTGTTTTTAAGGGTTTATGCGTTTTAATATGATTTTATGTTCTTACAGGTTTTATAGTTCTTATAGATTTTTGGGTTTTCTGGGTTTTATTTTTTTTGTATATTTTTAGTGATTTTTAAGTATTTTTTATGAATTTTATTGTTTTTTCAGTTTTTAGGTATTTTGATGTATTTTTGGGGTTTCGGGGTTTCTAGGGTTTTTAGCATTCTTGGGGTTTTTTGGTGTCTAAAGTGTTTTTAGGTTTTTAATTTTTTCTTAGGTTTTGCAGTTTTTTTTACTTTTTTATGGATTTTTAGAATTTTTATGGGTTTTTGAGAATTTTTTGAATTTTTATGGTTTTTAGGGTTTTTTATGGGTTTTGAATTTTTAATGTTTATTTGTATTTTTAGGATTTTTTTAGTTTTCATGATTTTATGGTTTTCTTTATTTTTTTTATCTTTTTTTATGGTTTAAAGGGTTTATAGAGTTTTTATTATTTTTATGGTTTTTATGGTTTTAGGTTTTTTTAATGTTTTTAGATATTTGATTGGTTTCGGGGTTTTTTGGGGTTTTGGGTTTTCTTTTTTTTAATGTTTTTTAGTTTTTTCAAGGGATTTAACTGTTTTTAGGATTTTTAGGATTTTCTTAGGGGTTTTTAGGGTTTTTAGGGGTTTTTATGTTTTAAGTAATTTTTTGGGATTTTTTGTGATTTTTATTGTTTTTTGGATTTTTAGGGTTTTTGGAATTTTTGGGGTTTTATGGTTTTTATGGGGTTTTAGGGTTTTATTGAGTTTTTTAGGTTTTTAAATTTTTTTTAGAGTATTTCACCTCTTTGGGGTTTAAAGGGGTTTTAGAGTATTTAGCGACATTAGGGTTTCTATGGTTTGTGGAGGTTAAGCTTATTCGAGTTTTTATGGTTTTTAGGGTTTTTAGAATTTTATGGGTATTTTTCTAATGTAGTGTTTTATAGGGGTTTTAATTGGTTTAAAAGTATTTAATTTTTTCTAAGGGTTCTTCAGTGTTTTTAGGGGTTTTCATGACTTTTTTTATTTTTAGGGATTTTTAATATTTTTTATGTTTTTTAAGGTTCTTAGGGATTTTGAGGGTTTTCTGGGTTTTTATGGTTGTTTAAGGTTTTGGGGTTTTTTGAGTTATTAGGGGCTTTATGGTTTTCAGATTTCTTTAATTTTTTTGGGATCCAAATAGGTTTTTATAGTTTTTATTGATTTTTTAGGGTTTTAGTTTTTTAGAGTTTCTAAAGGATTTATGGGTCTTGTTTTTAGGGGTTTTAGGGGATTTTTTGGTTGTTTAGTGTTTTTATGTATTTTGGGGTTTTTAGGGGTTTTTAGTGAATTTATGTTTGTATAGTTTTCTTTGGTTTTTTGAGGGGTTTTAAGGTTTTTTAACTTTTTAGGGATTTTAGGGGGTTTTTAATATTTATGGGTTTTTAGTTCTTTTAGGTATTTTGTGGGGTTTTGGTGGTTTTAAGATTTTTTATGTTTTGTTTGGGTTATAAGTTTTATTTTGACTTTTTAGGGTTTTTTGAGTTTTTTTATTTTTTAAAAAAATTTAAGGGTTTAAAGGGGATTTAGAGTTTTTATTGGTTTTTGAGTGTTTATGGGTTTTATTTTTTTTGGTGTTTCTAGGGTTTTAGGGTCTTTTTAGGTTTTTTAGGGTTTTTTAGAATTCTTCAGGTTTTTAGGATTATAATTGTTTTTTAGTATTTGATATTTTCTATGGAAGTTTTAGGGGTTTTAATGTTTTTTACGTTCTTTGGGAATTTTTGGGGTTTTATAGTATTTTTATAATTTTTAGGGTTTTTAAGGATTTTAAGGGTTTTTTGGGATCTTTATGTTTTTAGGGGTGTTTTTGTTTTATGGGGTTTAAAGGTATTTTGATAATTTAAAGGTTTTTAAAGGATTTATATTTTTTAAATTTTTTAGGGGTTAAAGTGATATTAGTGTTTTTCTAGTTCTATGGGGTTTTATGTGGTTTAGGGTTTTTTATGTTTTTATGATTTTTAGGTTTTTAGTTGTTTTAATAAGTTTTAGGTTTTAATTTTTTTCTTGTGTTTTTTGGGTTTTTAGGTTTTTTATTTTTTATGGGATTTTAATGGACTTTACAAGATTTTAATGTTTTTAGGGTTTTTTTGGGAATTTTGGGGTCTAAGGGATTTTTAGAGTTTTCGGATTTTTATGGTATTAACAATTTTTTAGGTTTTTAGGCGTTTTAAGTGGTTTTATTTTTTTATTGTTTTCTATGGGGTTTTCATGGTTTTTATTGGTTTTTATGTTTTTTGTGAATTTTTTGGTTTTTTTTGGTTTTTATTAGTTTTTAGGGTTTTTGCGAATTTTTAGGGATTTAGGGGGTTTTGAAGTTTTTATAGAATTGTTGGTTTTTAGGGTGTTCTTGAATTTTTTAGGATTTTTATAGTTTTCTATTTTTTCATGTTTTTATGTTTTTAAGATGTTTTTTTGAGTTTTTAGTACCCTTTTAGGGTTTTTATCGATTTTCAGTGGTTTCTTAGTTTTTAGGGGTTTTATGTTTTTCAGGATTTATAGTGTTTTTAGGTTTTTTAGGTTTTCTTAGGGATATTCAAATAGTTTTTTTTATTTTTTATTTATTTATGTATTTTTAGGGTTTTTTTAATATTTTTATGGGTTTTATGATTTTAAGGATTTTGAGTGTTTTTAGGGTATTTTAGGGTTTTTGGATTTTCAGGTTTTTTGGGGTTTATACTGTATTTGAATTTTTTTTAATGTTTTAAGGGGTATAAATAGTTTTTAGAGTTTTTATTTTGTTTATGTTTGTTATGGGTTTTCGGGTTTTCTATGGGTTTTAGGTGTTTTTATGGTTTTTTACGGATTTAAGTGTTTTCTTGATTTTAGGGTTTTCTTCAGGGTTTTAAGGGTTTTTAATTTTTTTATGTTTCTAGGGATTTTTATGGATTTTATTGGATTTTTAAAGATTTTAAAGGGTTTTTTCTGGTTTTTAGTGATTTTGAGGGATCTTAGGGGTTTCTAGGTTTTTATATAATTTAAGGTCTTTTTAGATTCTATGATTTTTTTGAGTTTTTTAGTGTTTTTTGATTTTTTAGGGTTTTAATTTTTTTAATTATATTTAGGATATTTATGGTTTTAAAGTGTTTTCCTATTTTTTGGGGGTTTTAGGGTTTTTGTTGCGTTTTAAGGTTTTTACGGGTTTTCGGGTTTTTTGGTATTTTAGGAGTTTTTTTGGGTTTTAGTGTTTTTTAGGTTTTTAGGGGTTTTATTTGTTCTAAGGTTTTTAAGTATTTCTTAGCTTATTTCATGGATTCTAGGGTTTTAAGGATTTTAAGGGTTTTCATATTTTTTTAGTATTTTATGGTTTTTAGGGTATTAGATATTTTTAGAGTTTTTTGGGTCTTTATGGTAATTTTCCTTTTTTGGGGATTAATGGGTTTTCTTATTTTTTTTAAGATTTTTATAGTTTTTTAGATTTCTAGGATTTTTTGGTGTTTAAAGGTTTTTTATAGTTTTTTTTGTGTTTTAGGGTTTTTATGGGATTTTATGATTTTTATGGTTTTTATGAGTTTTATGGTTTTTAGGAATTTTTAGGGTTTTTAGCATTTTTTAGGTTTTTGGGGTTTTATGTTTTCTTAGATTTTTATGGTTTTCTTAGTGTTTTCAGTGATTTTATGGGTTTTTACATTCTTATCAATTTTTTTGGAGTTTTAGTATCTTTATGGGTTTTAATGTTTTTATAGACTTTGAGGGGTTTTGGGTTTTTAGGGTTTTAGGTTATTTATAATTTTTAGGTTTTTATGGGTTTCAAGTGTTTTTAGTTTTTAAGGTTTTATTATGGGTTTTTAGGTTTTTAATATTTTCGGTATATTTATGAATTTGTTAGGATTTTTATTATTTTTATGGTTTTTTGGAATCTTGTTGTATTTTAGTGTTATTTAGTTTTTTATGGTTTTTTGGATTTTTTGTGTTTTTTTTCTATTTTATGGTTTTTAGTGTTCTAAAATTTTTGAGGGGTCGAATGGGTTTTTAGAGTTTTTTTAGGTTTTAATGGTTTTTGGGTTTTAATTTTTTTATTGGTTTTAGGTTTTTTAGTGTTTTATTGTTTTAGTGTTTTATTAGTTTTAAGTATTTTTAGGTTTCTAATTTTTCTTAGGGGTTTTTAGGGTTTTTAGGGGGTTTTCTGTTTTTAGGGAGTTTTGGGATTTTTATGGATTTTTAGGGTTATTAGGGATTTTGAGCATTTTTAGTGTTTTTAAGGGTTTTTCGGATTTCTGTTTTATTTTACGGGTTTTAGGGGGTTTTTTCAGTTTTCTTGGGGTTTGAGGTTTTTTAGAGTCTTTTAATGTTTTTAAGTGTTGAAAGGGTTCTTAAAATTTTAGTGATTCTTTATTGTATTTAATGGATTTTATTATTTTTAGTGTTTTTTGGGTCTTTTAATGTTTTAGAATTTTTTTAGGGTTTTATGGGTTTTATGTGTTGTTAGATTTTTATGGTTTTATTAGGGGTTTTCAGGATTTTTTGGGATTAAATTTTTTTCGATATTTTTTGAATTTTTGTTGTCTTTTATTGTTTTTATAGATTTTTTTGGGTTTTATGATTTTTAGGGTTTGTATAGTTTTTTCTAGTTTTTATCATCTTTTGGTTTTAAGGGTATTAAGTGTTTTTAGGTTTTTAAGGTTTCCATATCTATTTTAAGGGTTTATAGGCAGTTTTACATTTTCAGTGATTTTAAGGGGTTTTTTTAGGAATTTTATGATTTTCTAGGGTTTTTATGGATTTTGATGGTTTTCTGGGGTTTTAAGTTATTTAGGGTTATTATGTTTTTTTTGGGGTTTTGGAGGTTTTGTTTCAGTTTTTTACAAATTTTAATGGTTTTTAGATTTTTTAACTTTTTATGGGTTTAAAGGGTTTATAGAGTTTTTAGTGGTTTATGGTTTTTAAGGGTTTTTAAGGGTTTTTAATGTTTTAAAGGATTTTAGGGGTTTTATGGTATTAAGGTTTTAGGGTATTGTACTGTTTTTAGCATTTTTAGGGTTCTATGGGTTTTAGTGTTTTTATGTTTAACGGTTTAGTAAGGTATTTTCATGGTTTTATGGTTTTTTATGTTTTTAGGGATTTTTAGGGTTTCAAGTATTTTTTTGGTATTAGTGTTTTATGAGGTTTTATTGTTTTTTTTGGTATTTTCAGTGTTTTTTTAGTTTTTTGGGTTCTAATATTTTTTGATCTTTTTATTATTTTTTGTGGTTAAAGGGTTTTTTGATTTTTTAGTTACAGTTTAATATTTTTATTTGTTTTTAAGGTTTCTTGGGATTTTTTGGGTTTTGGGGTTTTTGTGGGTTTTTAGCATTTTTAGTTTATTTATGTGTTTTCATTATTTTTTGGTTTTTAAGGTCTTATTAGGGGTTTTAATTATTTTAGGGTTTTACATTTTTAGGGATTATTTAGGATTTTTAGGTTTTTTCATAGATTTTTAGGATTTAGTTTTTTTTTGTGTTTTGAGGGATTTTAGATTTCTATTGGTTTTTGGGGGTTTTGGTGTTTAGGGGGTTTTTGGTTTTTGTTTTTTTATGAATGTTAGTTTTTTAGGTTTTTACGGGTTTAAAGTGGTCGTAAATTTTGATGGTTTTGTTATATTTTTAAAAGGTTTTAGGAGTTTTTATGTTTTAAGGATTTTTATGGTTTTTAGGATTTTTATTGGGCTTTAGAAATTTCGATGGTGTTTTAAGGATTTTTCGATTTTTTTGGATTTTTAATATTTTTAGTTTTTAATATTTTTAAGTTTGTTTTGATTTTTAAGGTTTTATTTAAGATGTTTATTGTTTTTTGGGATCTTTATGATTTTAGTGATTATAGGTATTTTTTTAGTTTTCTATGGTTTTTAGTGGGGTTTTTTGATTTTCAACTTATTAGTGGATTTTTTTGGGTATTTTTGGTTTTTCATTTTTTGGAATTTTTTAATTCTTTTAGGTTTTTGCTATTATTTTGGGTTTTAGTGCTTTTTTGGGGTGTTTAAGGTTTTTATGGATTTTAATGGGGTTTTTGGGTTCTAGGGTTTTTAGGGTCTTTAGGTTTTTCTAATTTTTTTTCATTTTCATGTTTTTATGGGTTTTAAGTGTTTTTATTTTTCTAAAGTTTTATTAGTATTTCTTGGGTATTTAGGGGTTTTAGTTTTTTATGTATTTTTAGGGATTATTTTGAATTTTTATGGTTTTTAGGGTATTTAGGGATTTTTAGGGTAACTAACATTTTTATGTTATTTATTTATTTTTGGGAATTTTGTGTTTTTTAAAATTTTTGGGATTTTAAGGGTTTTAGTTTTTTTAACATTTTTAGCTTTTAAAATGTTATTATAGTTTTTATGGTGTTTTTAGGGTTTGGTTCATTTGGGTTTTAAGGTTTTAGGGGTTTTTATGGTTTTTAGGGTTTCTTAGGTATTTATGGATTTTACCGTTTGATAGGTTTTTAATTTTTTTTGTTTTTCTATGTTTTTATGGTTCTCATAGGGTTATTTTAGGGTTTTAGGGTTTTCTTCATTTTAGGGTTTTTAGGGAATTTATATTTTTATTATTTTTTTTGTTTTTAGTGATTTTGAGGTTTTTCATGATTTTTAAGGGGTTTAGGATTTTTTTTTGTTTTTTGTATGTATTTATGGATTTTTTGAGTTTTTATTTTTTAGTTATTTTTAAAAATTTGTAGGTTTTTATTGGAATTTATGATTTTTTTAGTACTTTTATGGATTTTTAAGGTTTTTAAGGTATTTAGTGGTTTGTATGGTTTTGTGGTTTTTATGGTTTTTTTTGGTTTTTTTCATTATTTCGGTTTCTAGGGATTTTATGTGATTTATGTTTGTAAGGTCTTCTTAGGGGTTTTTGGGATTTTAAATTTTTATGTGTTTTTAGTGATTTTCGTATTTTTATATTTTTAGCATCTTGATTGATTTTGAGGGGTTTTTATGGGTTTTTAGGGATTTTAGATTTTTATTTTTTTTGGTTTTTTGAGTTCCTCTGATTTTTTAGGGGTTTATGGTTTTTAATTTTTTTGATGATTAAATTGTTTTTGGTCTTTTAGAGGGGTTTATATTTTTTATGGGTTTTAGTGGTTTTAATGGTTTCTAGTGTTTTATAGTTCTTAAGGGGTTTTTGGGATTTTTTCCATTTTTAGGTTTTGAGGGGTTTTAAGTGTTTTAATGTTTTTAATGTTTTCTTTGGGGTTTTCATGGTTTTTAGGGTTTTGTACATTTTTTGTATTTTTATTGACTTTTAGGATTTCAACTGATTTTTAGGGTTTTTGGATTTTTGTGGGGGGGTTTTAGAGTCTTTATGGTTTTATAGGTTTTTTCATTTTTGTGTTTTTAGAGGTTTATTATGGGTTTAAATTTTTTTATAATTTTTAGGGATTTAAAGGGTTTTTAGTTTTTTTAGTTGGATTTATTGGTTATTTAATACTTTTAGGGATTTTTATTGTTTGTAGGGGGTTTTAATGTCTTAGGGTCTTTTATGATTTTTTAGGGTTTTTCTATATTTCTAGGGGTTTTATGTGTTATTTGGTTTTTAGTTTTTTTCAAAAGTGTTTTCAATATTTTTAGAGTTTTCTTGATATCTAAGGATTTTAAGGGATTTTTAAAGGATATTTTTTTGAGTATTTACAGATTTTAGGGAATTTTATGGTTTTAGGGTTTTTTATATGTTTTGTATTGGTTTTAGGGTTTTTAGTATTTTTTAGGGTTTTTAATAGTTTCACCTATATTTATTATTTTATGATTCTCTAGGGTTTTTTCAGTCATTTAAGTGTTTTTATGTTTTTAGGGATTTTGGGGATTTTCTGTGTTTTTATTGTTTTTGCAGATTTTGAGGAGGTTTAGAGGTTTTAGGTTTTTTTAGTGTTATTATCATTTTATTTCTTTTTTATTTATTTTTTAGTATTTTAGTGGATTAATGTTTTGTTAGGGTTTCTTAATGTTTAGAGGGTTTTAAATTTTTTTCGAGTTTTCAGTGGATTATCAGAATTTTTATGTTTTTTATTGTTGTCATGGGTTTTATGGTGTTTAGATTTTTTATTGTATTGGTCGTTTTTTATCTTTTTTAATGGTGTTACTTTTTTATGTATTGTTAATTTTCTTAGAGTTTTTAAGGGTTGTATGGAGTTTTATGTTTTTAGGGATCTGTATGATTTATTTACTATTTTTAGGGTTTTAGGTTTTTTTACTTTTTTTTGGTTATTAGGTTTTATTAGGTTTTTAGTTTTTTTTAATTTTGAATGCTTTTATTTTTTAGAGTTTTTAACGTTTTTAGGGGTTTAAAGGGTTTTCATATTTTTTTAGTGGGGTTTTTTTGGTCTTTAAGGGTTTTTATGTTTTTTCTATGTTTTTAGGGGTTTCATGGTTTTAGGGTTTGTTGAGATTTTTTATGTTTTTATGGGGTTTTAGTATTTTTTATTTTTTTAGGGATTTAATTTTTTTTTTGTTTTTAATGTTTTATTATGGTTTTTAGGGTTTTTTATGATTTGAGGTTTTTGGAGGGTTTAAGGGTTTTTATGTTTTAGGATTTTTGTGGTTTTTTTCAGTTTCATGGGTTTTTATCCTTTTTATTATTTTTATATTTTTTAGTGTTGTTTAACATTATTAGTATTTTAAAGGTATTCTAGAGTTTTTTTCTTATTTTTTTGGGTTTTATGTATTTTTACAGGGTTTTATGGTTTTTAGGGGTTTTATGGGTTTTAGGATTTTTTTTGGTTTTTATTGTCCTTTTATAGTATTTTTATATTTTTAAGGGGTTTTATGGTTTTTATTGTCTTTTTATAGTCTTATTATGGTTTTAGGGTTTTTATGGGTTTTAAGGGGTTTTATGGTTTTTATTGTATTTTTACGGGGTTTTAATGTTTTTAGGGGTTTTATGTATTTTTATATTTTTTAGGGTATTTAGGGCAAGGAAGGCTCGGGGAAGGATATTCCTGACCCCCCCCCCCATTTTATTAGAAAAAATACACTACAGACAAGGGAGGGGCGGGGCCAATCAACCCACACCCAAAAACCATGGACGCCCTAACAAAACCCAAAATCCCAAAACCACCAACACAAAAAACAAGACAATAAATAAAACAAAAGAAAAATCAACAACATCTCCCAGCCAACCCACAACCAGCATCCAGCACAGGGTCTACCATCCATCCCCACCATCATCATCATAATCTGCACCACAGGGGTCTCCCTCGGCACCATAGCCAGAGGCCGCATTAGTGTCTGCTGACTCCCATTCCGAAGAATCATACTTATTCAAAAAGTTGGTGTAGTACTCTCTTAACTTCACCTACTCCACATTCAACTAATTTTTAGAAGACTGCCCCACCTTACCAGAGGTGTTCTTCAAAGCCTTACTGGAAGCCCTCGTAGAAACCGTTCTCGGAAAGGGGGAGTAGTCCTTCCTTGGCCTCCTTACTTTCAGGGTTGCAGTGCCGAGATTACCATGATTCCCCTGGACAGGTATAACAGAGTCCTCCTGATTGAGAAAACAAGAGGTGGGAGGTGGAAAACACTCCCTGGACAGGCCCCAATCAAAATTCTCTTCCCCAGCGAGTATGGCATTGTCCTTTAAAATCTGGGCCATGTTGTATTTCAACATAAAGCCATCATCTGAGCCACTCTTCCAAAGAATCGAGCACTCAGATTCCATTCCCTCCTGTAAAAGAGAAGGCTGCAAAGCTAGGTCTTTCAGAACCAGACATTTGGAGTTCTCATCCACACTATCCCTAATCATCCCATCTTCAACAAAATTATCATCATTTGTTCCTAAGTAAATAAACGCCTCCTAAAAATTAACACGATTTTTAGGGTATTTATGGGTTTCATGTGTATTAGGTTTATAAGATATTCTTAGGTTTCTTTAGGGGTTTTAGGTTCTTTTTCCATTTTAGGGGGTTTTATGGTTTTTAAATTTATTTAGGTTTTTATTTCTTTCTTACGAGATTCCATGGTTTTTAGGTATTTTACATTTTTAGTGATTTCAACATCCTTTTCATTATGATTTTTATGTCTTTTTTTGGGGTTTTAATGATTTTGAGTGGTTTTAGAACTTTTTAGGGTTTTTGGGTATTTAGTGTCTTGGGGGGTTTTAGTGTTTTATGACTTTTTATGGTTTTAATGATTTTTTTAATTTTCAATTTTTTTATGGGGTTAAAGGGTTTTTAGTGTTTTTAGTGGGATTTCTTGTTTTTATGGGTTTTAGGGATTTTAAGGGTTCTAGGGGTCTTATAAGCTTTCAGTTTTTTAGGATTTTTAGGCATATAGCATTTTTTAGGGTTTTAGGGGTTTTATGTTTTTTGTGTTTAAGGTTTTCTTATTTATTTTCAATTTTTTATTTTTTTTACGTTTCTGGGGATTTTTATAGATTTTTTTGGATTTTTATGGGTTTTAGGATTTATTGGGAATTTGAAGAATTTTAGGATTTTTATTAGTTTTTGAATTATTTTTAGATTTTTGGGTTTTAAGTTTTTTTACATTTTTTTATCAATTTTAGGTGTTTGACGGTTTTTAGTGTTTTTTTGGGTTTTAGGATTTTTATATTTTGTAGGGTTTTAAATTTTTTAAGGTTTTTTTATAGAATTCGAGTTTTAGGGGTTTTTATGTTTTTTGTGTTTTTTAGGTTTTTAGGGGGGTTTAAGTGTTTGTTGGTTTCTAAGGATTTCTTTGGGTTTTTAGGTTCTTTGGGGTTTTACATTTTATTGATTTTTAGGGAGTTTTTAATAATTTTTATGGTTATTTATGGTTTTTGTGATTTTAAGCGGGTTTTCGGGTTTTCTAGGGTTTTAGGGTTTTTTGGTCTTTGGGTTTTTTGTGTCTTTTAGTGTTTTTATGGTTTCAATGTTTTTTTCTAGTATTTAACATTTTAAGGGTTTAATTTGTTTTTTGATTTTCATGTTTTTTAAGGGTTTCTATGAGTTTTTACGGATCTGGGGTTTTTTGTGATATTTAGGGTATTTGGGGTTTCTTTGGGTTTTTAGGTTTATTAGGGGTTTAATTTTTTAGTTTTTGATGTTTTCTTGGGGGTTTTCATGTTTTTATGTTTTTAGGGAGTTCTAGGAATTTTTAGAATTTTTTGGGTTTTTAGGGATTTATAGGGTTTTTAGGGTTTTTAAGGTTTTTGGGCAAGGAAGATGTGAGGCCAGGCTATTCCTAGCCCGCCAAAATTTATTAGAAAAATGACACCATAAAAATGGGAGGGGATGGTTCAATCAACCCACATCCCAAAAACCCTGGACACCCCCACAAAACCCAAAAGTACCCAAAAACCCAAAAAGACATAAAAACCAAAAAAAGCTTAAAATCGAGAACATTCCCAATAGCATCTCCCAGCCAAACAGCAACCAGCATCCTGCATCACAATTTTCATCGACCATCGCATCCTTTCCAAGCATATCCATCGCCAGCATCATAGAACCACCAATAGTAGAGTCATAAGTCTCAACTTCTCCACCTCGCAGCGAAGTAGCAACCTTCATCAAACAACAACATCTATCATCACTTCCCAACCAAGCATCATCAATAAACCAGAAACATAGATTCCAAAAACCCTCACCTTCAATCCAATACATTTTCAACAACTCACACATAGTATGACACCAACGAACACATCTGCAACAACCAATGGTTGGACAACATCCTGCACCACTCAACAGAACCAATAATCAGCATCCACATCGACTCACAACCATACTAGCGACAACATAGAAGAACACAGTCCAATGTTGAAACCATAACATAGAACTTAATGTTCCCTTCATAGACAGCTTGATGGGAAAGCAACACTCATGCTCAGAATCTAACCCCAGCACCCAAAGAAACATCGAGTGCCACTCAACAGAACCAAAATCCAGCATCCACAATGATTCAAACCCAACCCAGCCATAGAACAAAAGACCACAGTCCATCCTAGAATCCTTTGTGTAACATAACGTAATGATCTCTTCAGAAAAATCATGAAATATATCCAAAATATAGAAACCAGAAATTCGAACATGCATCGTCTGCACAAAACGATGACAAGCCAATCTCATCCGCACCTCCAACAACCTCTGAGTAGAACTGAAAGCCTCACCTTGACTTCTCGTGAACCACCTCAATCCGAGCAGTGCATGAATCTTCGGTTCCACCTTAATCATCATCCTCCACATCCACCATAACCTTCCGTGAATCCAGAAGAACCAAAAATCCCCTTCACGACTCAGATCATGAAGCACAGGTCTGAGCGTAGCACCGCGAACACCACCACCAAGAAGTCGCAAAGCCAATCGCACCCACCTATCACCAAAATGAAGCCCAATACCTCCCAAATCATGAACCAGCCACCCCACTGGTGACCGATATGGGCCCATCCAAACCTGCTGGGTCATTTTGCCACACCATCGACGAGAGATGAAGCACTAAACACCATGAGAGCCGATCATCCAAGACCAAGCCAAGATATGACAAACATATCTGAAGTCTGGGAAAATCATGCCACTGCCCAAAAGTTGGGACGCCTGAAGCACCCTTCTTTCACCATCGTGAGACCAAAGAGACCATCACAACCTCTGATATGGAGCCATCTTTGAGAACCTTTTCCTTGTTGAATGAGAAGGGACAGAACAAACCCGACAGATCATCCCACTTCCTTGCTGATGAGAGCATCTGCATCCATGCCACACTATCCACCGAGACTAGGCCCAAAACACCTAGAGATTGATGCCACCGCCAAAGAGTATCGAAGGTTCATAGGGGTTTTTATATATTTTTGTGGTTTTTATGGATTTAACAGTTTTATGGATTTGAAGATCTTAGGTGTTTTGTAGTTTTTATTATTTTTCGGAATTTTGAGGGTTTGTAGTATTTTTTTTTGGTTTTTTGGTTTTTAGGGTTTTTTTATATTTTTTTGGGGTTTAAGGTTTATTTTTTTAATTTTTTTAAAGGATTAAATGGATTTTTTATTTTTTAGTGGGTTTTACAATTTTTTTGGTTTTTTTATTGTATTTAAGGGTTTTATGGTCATTATGGGTTTTTGGGATTTTTTAGGTTTTTAGAGGTTTTAAATTTTTTTAGTGGTTTTACGATTTTTTAGGTTTTTATAGTTTTATGATTGATTTTCTTGTTTTTTATGGAAATATATATTTTTAGGGATTTTTAGGATTTTTAGGATTTTTAAGGGTTTTAAAGAATTTAGGTTTTTTATGACTTTTAAGGTTTCTATGGTTTTTTTAGTTTTTAGGTTTTTATGGTTTTTAATGTTTTTTTTACATTTTATTGTTACAAATGATTTTTATAGTTTTATTAGTTTATAGGGTTTTTATAGGTTTTTCATGATTTTATGTTTTCTTAGGATTTTTTATTAATCTTAGGGTTTTTAGTATTTTATAGGGTTTTTATCATTTTTAGGTTTTATTGTTTTTTGTGTTTTTAGTTTTTTACAGTTTTGTTAGGGGTTTTCAGGTTTTTTAGAGTGGTTTAAATTTTTATGATTTTTTAAGGATTTTTTGGATTTTATTGTTTTTAGGGTTATAGGGATTATGAGGGTTTTAAAGGGTTTTCAGTATTTTTAAGTTATTTTAAGTTTTTAAATTTTTTAGTGTTTTTTGGTATGAAATGGTTTTTAGAGATTTCATTGGGGTTTTAGGGTATTTATTGATTTTTAGGGGTTTTTATAATTTTTTTAGTTTCTAGTATTTATTAGTTTTTAGGGGTCTTAAGTGTTTTTATATAATTTTTGTTTCATTGTTATTTTTTAGGGTCTTTTGGGTTTTTTTATATTTTTTCAGGTTTTAGTAATTTTATGGGCTCTTAGTGTATTTAGAGATTTTTAGGGTTTTTGGGGTTTTTGGGGTTTAATTGTTTTTTGATTTTTGGGGGGTTTTAGGTTTTTTTGTGTTTTTTAGACTTTTTAAGGTATTTTATAGTTATTTAATGTTTTAGTGGTTTAAATGGGTTTATTTGGGGTTTTAGGGTTTCCATGTGTTTTATGTTTTTAATGTTTTAGGGGTTTTATGGTTTTGGGGGATTTAGGGTCTTTTACGTGTTTTTGAGTTTATAGTTTTTTTATGTTTGTTAGGGTTTTTAATTTTCTTAGGTATTTGTTGTTTCTATATGGGTTTTCATGGTTTTTCTGGTTTTTTATATTTTTTGGGTTTTTAGGGAATTTTAGGATTTTTATGGGGTTTTGGGTTTTTAGGGATTTTGTTGGTTTTCAGGGTTATTAGGCTTGAAATGTTTTTTTATATTTCTAAAGTTATGAGGTTCTTTTAGGTTTTTAGCATTTTTGTGTGTTTAAATTATTTCTATATTTTTATTCTATTTTTAGGCTTTTAAGTTTTTTTTATTTTTGTAAGGAAATTTTAGGGTTTTTATAGTATTTTTAGGGTTTTAGGGTTATCATAGATTTTTCGTCTTTTAGGGGTTTAAAGTGATTTTTGGGTTTTCTGTTTATCTTAGGGTTTTTTAGGGTTTTTATGTTTTTATGGATTTTATGGATTTTTTCAAATTTTTATTGTTTTTAGGGTTTTTATGGATTTTGAGGGGTTTTAGGGTGTCTTAGTGTTTTTATGGTTTTTTAGGCTTTTTAGTGTTTTTTATGTTTTTAGGGGTTTTAATTTTTTTTTTGAAATTTATGAATTTATTATGGTTTTCAGGGTTGTGAGGGTTTTTCATTTTTATGTAATTTAGTATTGTTTTATGATTTTTTTTATTTTGGTATTCATTGGATTTTGAGGGGGTTAGGGTATTTTAGGGTTTTAATGGTTTTTTTGGGGTATCGTTTTTTTTTTGAGTTTTTTGGTGGATTTATTTTTTTATAGTTTTTATCATTTTAGGGGTAAAATTGTTTTGTAGAGTTGTTAGTGGATTTTTCAGATTTTATGGATTTTTAGGGTTTTTATGGTTTTTAGGGGATTATGGTTTTTTTTGGGTTTACGGTTTTTATCATTTTTAGGTTTTTTATGGATTTAGTTGTTTTTATGTTTTTATGTTTTTATGGTTTTCTTATGGGTATTCAATGTTTTCATGGGTTCTTAAATTTTTTTAAATTTTTAGGGTTTTTAGGATTTTTATGCTTATTTAGTGCGTTTAGGTATTTTGAGGGTTTTTTGGGTTTTTAGGGATTTTATGATTTTTTGGGGTTTTTATTTTTTTGTTTTAGGGGTTTTATGTTTTTTATGTTTTTATGGTTTTCTTTGGGGTTTCCTAGGAATATTGATTTCTTTTAAGGTTTTTAGTGATTCTTTAGTTTTTATATGGGTTTCTTGGGTTTTTAGGGAATTTTACCATTTTTAGTGATTTTCTCAATTTTTTGGGATTTTTTTTCTTTTTAAGGGTATTTAAGATTTTTTTGGGTTTTTAATGAATTTTTGTGTTTTCTAACATTTTAAGGGATTTAAAGTTTTAGTAGAGTATTAGTGGTGTTTTTGGGGTTTTTGTTTTTCATATATTTAGGGGTTTTATTGTTTTTATGAGTTTTTAGGGTTTTTAGAGACTTGTAGTATTTGTAGGTTTTTTAGATTTTTAGGGGTTTTTTTTTCTTTTTAGTTTTTATGGGTTTCTAAGGATATTTTAGTTTTTTTATTATTTTTATGTTTCTGGGGTTCTTTATTGATTTTTTACTATCTTTATGGGTATTTAGGTTTTTTGGATTAAGAGTGGTTTTAGGGGTTTAGGGTTTCTATTGATTTTTTTTGTTTTTTTTTCATTTTCAAGGCTTTAAGGGTTTTAAGTTTTCTTATGTTTTTAATGTTTTCATTGGGATTCTTTGATATTTTATGTTTTTTTCAATTTATATGGATTTTTTATCATTTAAATTTTTTTTAGTGTTTTTAAGGATTTTGGGGGATTATGGGGTTTTTAGGGTTTTAGGGTTTAAGGGCTTTTTTGTGTATTTAGGATTTTTATGGGTCATTGAGTTTTTTAGGGTTTTAAAGGATTTTTAGTGTTTTATAACATTAATATGGTGTTAAAAGGGTTTTATGATTTTTTAGGTTTTTTTGTTTTTTTTTCTGTTTTTATAGTTTTTAAGGTTGTTTTGGGTTTTTTTGGATTTTTGAGATTTTGAGTTTTTAACAGTTTTTTAGTTTATTTATAATTTTTTAGTTATAGGGGTTTTATGTGTTTTTATGTTTTTATGGTTTTGCTAGTGTTTCTCCAGGTTTTTATTGGTATTAACAGTTTTAGGTATTTTAGGTATTTTTTCATTCAATGTGTTTTCTTGGTTTTTAGGGATTTTTAGGGTTTTCTGGATTTTTAAGGGTTTATGGATTTTTTTTGATTTTATTTGTTTTTATGTTTTTTTGGGTTTTAAGTGTTTTTTTAGGTTTTTATGGTTTTATTATGGTTTTTCTAGATATATTGGGGTTTTTACCTTTTTATGGATTTTTAGGGATTATTTAGGATTTTATGGTTTTTTGGGATTTTAGTGATTTTGAGGTTTTTCTTGGTTTTTTTGGGTTTTTTGGTATGTAATTGTTTTTTAGTTTTAAGATATCTTTGAGTTTTTTAGTGTTGGAAATGGTATTATATTTTTTTAATGTTTTCATGGTTTAAAAGTGTTTTTAGAGTTTTTAACAGGTTTTAGGGGGTTTTAGGGGTTTTTTAGGTTTTTTGGATTTTTATGATTTTCAAGGGATTTATAGTTTTTTTTATTTTTAGGTTTTTTAGGGTCTTGTATGGTTTTATAATTTTTTAGGTTTTCTAGGGGTTTTAATTGTTTTTATGATTTTATGGTTTTCTAGGAGTTGTTCTGTGTTTTTTGGTTTTTTACATTTCAGGGGTTTTATAGATTTTTTACTATTTTTATGGGGTTTTAGGGTTTTTAGGGATTTTGGGTGTTTTTAAGGTTTTTAAGGTTTTTAGTATTTTTAATTTTTTTAGGGTTTTTATGTTTTCTTATGTTTTAAGGTTTTCTTAGTGGTTTTAGGCTTTTTCACATTTTTATATATTTTTATTGGCTTTTTTGGATAATTAGGTTTTTTAGTATTTTTTAGGGTTTTGGGGGTTTTTGAGTTTTTGGGATTTTAAGGTTATTTAGAGTTTTGAAACCATTATTTGGGATCAAAGGGTTTTTTAATTTTTATTGTGTTTTTAGGGTTTTTATGTGCTTTAAGGATTTTAAATTATTTTTAGGGGTTTTATGTGTTTTATATTTTTTGGGGTTTTAACCTTTTTTGGGTTTTGGGGGTTTAAATTTTTTTTAGGTTTTTGAGGTTCTCTATGAATTTTTTCATGATTTTAAGGGTTTTTAATATTTTTTTGGATTTTTAGGTATTTTTGAAGAATTTTTGGTTTATTTGAGTTTTTATGGATTTTGATGGGATATAGGGTTTCTTTGGGTTTTTTGGGTTTTATGGTTTTTTGGGACTTTATGGTTTTTTGAGTTTTTAGGGTTCTTATGTTTTTTCTATTTTAATCTTTTTTATGTTTTAAAGGGTTTTAGAATATTTAGTGGTCATTAGTTTTTAATAGGTTTTAGGGGGTTTTATGGTTTTTAGGTGTTTTTATAGTTTTCGGTAGTTTTAGGGTTTATAGGATATTTCAATGGGTTTTATATATTTTTTATTTTTTTAGGGGTTCTGAGTATTTTTTTAATGTTTTCTTACATATTTTTAGGATATTAGGGGTTTTAAAAATTTTATGGATTTTTAGGGTTTTAGGTATTTTGAGGTTGTTTATGGGTTTTTGGTGTTTTTTGGAGTTTATGGGTTTATTTTGTTTTATGAGTTATTTTATAATTTTATGGTTTTAATGGTTTTTAGAAATTTTTAATTTTTTAGGGGTTTAACTTGTTTTTAATGTTTTTATTGTTCTTTTGGGGGTTTTCTAGAATTTTAAGGTATTTATGGTTTCTAAGAGTTTTAATGAGTTGTAGGGGATCTTATGGTTTTTGGATCTTTTAGGGTTTTTATGTTTTTAGGTTTTTAGGGGTTTTAGGTGTTTTTAGGTTTTTTATTTTTTTTTTCTTTAGGGTTTTTAATTTTTTACATATTTTTATTCATTTTTTAGTATTTTCTTAGTTTTTAAGGGTTTTAGGGATATGAAGAGTTTTTAAGGGTTTTAGCATAGTTTAGTTGTTTATGGGATTTTTTTGTGTTTTTTGGTGTTTAAGGTTTTCATTAGGGATTTGTGTGTTTCTAGGGTTTTTTAACATTTTAGGGATTTTTTGGGATTCTACTGGATTTTTATGAGTTTTTAGGGTTTTTAGTAATTTTGAGGGGTTTTAATATTTTTACATTTTATTTTTGTTTTTTATGTTTTTTGATTTTTTTAGTTATTTTAAGGTTTTTAGAGTTTGTAGTATCTTTAGGGGTTTAAAGTTGTTTTAAATATTCTAGTTGTTTTTAGTGTTTTTATGGATTTTTATGGATTTATGTTTTTAAGGTGTTTTATGAATTTTATCGATATTTGGTTTTAAGGATTTCTTTGGTTTTTACCAATTTATTATTTTTAGGGATTCTAATATTTTTATGTTTATAAGGTTTTCTTTTGATTTTTGTGTGTTTTTTTGGTTTTTATGTTTTTAGGGGTTTTTAAGATTTTTTTCGATTTTCTATGGATTTATGGGTTTTTAGGGTTTTAGGGTTTTAATGAATTATAGGGTTTTTTTGTTTTTTAGGGTTTTAGGGGTTTTTTGAGTTTTTAAGTTTTTAATTATTTTTAGACTTTTTAACCTTTTAGGAGTTTAAAGTGGTTTTTTTTACTGACTTTTATGGTTTTTATGGGATTTAGTGTTTTTAATAGTTTCTAGGGTTTTAAGGGGTTTTCAGGTTTTATGGTTTTATGGATTTTAGTGATTTTATTAGTTTTAGGGTTTATAGAGTTTCTATGTATTTTTAGGTTTTAAAATTTTATTAGGGGTTTCAGGGTTTTAGTGATTTTTATATTTTTATGTATTTTTGGTATTTTTTGGATTTTACGGTTTTGATGGATTTTGATTTTTTTTAGGGTTTTTACGATTTTTAAGGTTTTTATTATTTTTCGAGTTTTTAGGGTTTTTTGAGTTTTTTAGGTTTTTTAAGATATTAGAATTTTTTTAATGTTTTTATGAGTTTAAATTTTTTTAGTGTTTTTAGTGATATTGTGGATTTTTATTGGGTTTCTTGGTTTATAATGTCTTAGGTACTTCTATGCTTATAAGTGTTTTTGTTGTTTATTGTTTTTTATGTTTTTTAAGTGTTTTTAATTTTTGAATGTTTTCTTAGGAGTTTAATATTTTTATGGGGTTTCACTTATTTTGGAGATTTTTAGGTTTTTTTGGTTTTTATAATTATTTAGGATTTGTTGTGATTTTCATTGTTTGTATGATTTCTAGGGGGTTGGGGATTTTTTTAGGGGTTTTGTGTTTTTTTGAGTTATTAGGGTTTTTACGAGTTTTATAGTTTTATAACATTTTAAGGTTTTAAAGGGTTTTTAAATTTTCTATTGGTATGAGGGTTTTGGGGTTTCTAGTGTTTTTAAGGTTTTTATGGATTTTTTGAGGTTTTAAGAGTTTTTTTAGTTTTTTAGGGTTTTTAAGGATTATAGTGTTTTTAATTTTTTTGGTAGTGAAAAGGGTTTTTAGTGTTTTTAGTTGTTTTTGAGTTTTATGGGTTTTTTAAGGTTTTTATTTTTTTTGGGTTTATGATTTTTTTGGGGTTTTTTGGGTCTTTTAGGGCTTAATTTTTTTATCTTTTTAGGGGTTTTATGTGTTTTTAGTTTTTATGGTTTTATTATATTTTTTCGGGTTTTAGTGTTTTTTATGTTTTTAGGGATTTTTAGGGATTTTAATGACTTTTATAGGTTTTTAGGTTTTTTAAGGATTTTGTGTGTTGTGGGATTCATAGAGTTTTATGGTTTTGTTAATGTTTTTAGCATTTTTTGGTTTTTATGGGTTTTATTTCATTTTAGAGTTTTCATGTTTTCTTATTGGTTTTTTGGATTTATACAAGTTTAACTTATTTAGGGATTTCTAGTAATTTTTTAGAATTTTTATGTTTTTTATGAACTTAGTGGGGTTTATGGGGTTTTAGGTTTTTCAGGTTAGCATTGATTTATTGGGTTTTATGGTTATTTTTTGAGATTTTAGAGATTTTAGGTGTTTTTTTAGTTTTTTAACATTTTATCGTATTAATAGGTATTAGAGTTTTTAGTGGTGTTTAGGGTTTTTATGGGTTTTTAGGGTTTTTTTGGTTATTATGGTTTTTATGGTTTTTAGAGTTTTAAAATATTTTTAGGGGATTTATCATTTTTAGGTTTCCTTCGGATTTTTATTGCTTTATTTATTTTTTATAGGATTTTAGTTTTTTATGTTTTTTTAGTATTCTAAGGGGTTTTTGGGGGTTTTGGATTTCTTACATTTTTATGGAATTTTTGGGATTTTTTATAATTTTTATGTGTTGTTTGTGTTTTTAGGAATTTTGAGTGGTTTTTTGGGTTTTTAGTAATTTTTCTTGGTTTTTTTTGATTTTTAGGTTTTTAGAGTTTTTTAATGTTTTTAGGGGTTTAAAGTGCTTTTTATAGTTTTTTCGTGTTTTTAGATTTTTTAGGATTTTTATTGTTTTTATTGAATTTATTTTGTTTATGGTTTTTATGTATTTTTAAGGTGATTGGAATTTGTTGGTTTTGGGGGGGTTTTATGTGTTTCTAGGTTTTTAAGGTTCTCTTAGGGGGTTTACATGGTTTTTAAGGGTTTTTACATTTTTAGGGTTTTCTAGTTCTTTATGGTTTTGGGGTTTTTTATGGATTTGGTGGGTTTTTAGGGTTTTTAGTTTTTTATGTTCTATTATTTTGTGGGGGTTTATGTTTTTTTGAGTCGTTTAGTTTATAAATGTTTTAAGAGTTTTTAATTATTTTAGGGGTTTATAGATATTTTATATTTTTAATTTAGTTTTTACGGTTTTTATGTGTTTTTAGGAGTTTTTCATAATTTTGGGGTTTTTATGGATTTTTTGGTTTTTTGGTTTTTTGGTTTTTTATCATTTTTTAGGATTTTGGGGGATTTAAGTGCTTTTAGTTTTTATAGTATTCTTAGGGTTTTTCATGGTTTTCAGTTTTTTTTTACATTTTTAAGGATTTTTATGGATTTTTTTTTATTTTATAGTTTTTAGGGTTTTTAGGGATTTTCATAGTTTTTAGGAGGTGTTTAAGGTATTTTGGGTATTAATTGGATTTTTTTGAGTTTTTTAGGGTTTATATGGGTTTTTTATTTTTTTATTTATTTAGTGGTTTAAAGGGTGTTTGGAGTTTTTAGTGGGTTTTTGTGTTTTTATGGATTTTGGTTTTCTTAATGTTTTAGGGTTTTATGGTTTGTTGGAATTTTTATGGCTTGTTATGGACCTCTATATTTTTATAATTTCATTAGTTTTTAAGTGGGTTTTTGGTTTTCTTGGTTATTATCGTCTTCCTAGAGTTGTCAAGGTTTTTTTGTTCTTAGGTATTTTTAAGGGTTTTTATGATTTTTATGGTTTTTTAATATTTTTCAATAATTAGATTTTTTTTAGGGTTTTAGGGTTTTCAGGGGTTTTTAAGGTTTTATCATGTTTTCAGTTTTTACTATTTTTTTCAGTGTTTTTATTTTTTAAGGATTTGTTATGGGTTTTATAGAGTTTTTGGGGTTTATTGTTTTTTTGGGAATTTTAGGTATTTTAGGAGTTTCATGTTTTTTGGGGTTTTTTTGTTTTTAGCGGTTTTATGGGTTTTATGGTTTTTTTAGGTTTTTTGGGTTTTTTGAGTTTTTTAGGTGTTATAATGTTTTTTATTATTTTTAAAGTTTCTTGTGATTGAAATTTTATTTATATTATTTAATGTGTTTTTTGGGTTTTTATGTGTTTTTTGGGTTTTTAATGTGTTTTTTGTGTTTTTTGGGTTTTTATGTGTTTTTTGGGTTTTTATGTGGTTTTTAGGTTTTAGGGGTTTTAAGTATTTTAGCTTTTTAAGGTTTTGTTATGGTTTTTTATGGATTTATAGTTTTTTATTTGGTAATTTTGGGATGTTTAGGTTATTTATTATTTTTAGGGTTATAGGGAATTCAAGGGGTTTAGGGTTTTTTAGGCTTTTTATGTTTTTGGGGGGTTTAGTTATATTTTTTTTAAGAGTTTTTATAGTTTTTATAATTTTTAACGTTTATAGTATTTTAATGGGTTTTAGAGTTTATAGTAGTTTTTAGGGTGGTAGGGGGTTTAAATTTTATTTAATGTTTTATGGGATTTTACGGATTACGGAATTTTTAATGATTTTAGGGGTTTTTGGGTCTTTTTAGGGGAATTTAAAGGTTTTAGTGCTTTTATACGTTTTAAGTAATTTTACGTTTTAAAGGCATTCTTGGGGGTTTTCAAGGTTTATTGGGTTTTTATTCTTTTAGGGATTTTAGGGATTATTTTAATATTTTTTTGGTGCTTTTTGGTTTTTTGGGATTCTGAGGTTTTTTAATGTTTTTAGGGGTTTTTAGGTTTTTAGTGTTTTTTGGTTATTTTTGGTTTGTAAGGTTTTGTTAGGTATTTGAGGGTTTTTATTATTGTTTAGGTTTTTAGGAATTTTTAGAGATATTTTAGGATTTTTATATTATTAGTATTTCTAGGAATATGGGGGTTTTTTTTATTTTTTTTATTTTTTGGGGGTTTAGTATTTTTGTTTCCTTTGTAGGTCTTGTAGTGTTTTTAGATATTTTTAATGTTTTAGGAGTTTAAAGGGGTTATATATTTTTTAGTTATTATAGGGGTTTTATGTGTTTTTTATTGTTTTTTGGGGGTTTTATTGTTTTAAGTATTTTTCGGATTTTAGGTTTTTTTGTGGTTTTTAGAATTTTTAGTGGTTTAAAGGGTTGAAGTGTTTTTTGTTTTTAAGGTGTCCTAGGGGATTTCATGTTTTTAAGGTTTTTTACGTTTTTAGGATTTTTTAGGGATTTTTATGATTTTTATGGGTTTTAGGGTTTTTACTTGATTTTGAGGGTTTTAGGGTTTTTTGTGTATTTATGTTTTTTTTGGGTTTTAGGTTTTTTGAGTTTTATTGTTCATTAGAGTTTTTTATTAGTTTTAGGGTTTTAAAGGGTTATTGTAGTTTTAGTAGTTATGACTTTTTTTATGTTTTTTGGATTTTTTTAAGGTTTTTAGAGGTTTTTATTATCTTTCGGGGTTACTAAGATTTTTAGGGTTCTAGGGTATTTTGAAGTCTTTTTACGGTTTTTTGGGTGTTTAAATTTTTTTTGGATTTTTATGGATTTTTAGTGTTTTTTGGGATTTATGGTTTTTTTGGGTTTTTCAGGGTTTTTAGGGGGTTTTATATTTTATGGATTTTTAGGGATTTTTATGGTTTTATGGTTTTTTAGTGTTTTTGGTATTTTGAGGGGTTTTAGTGTTTTTTAGGGGATTTAGGGTATTTTAGTGTCTAATGATTTTGTATATTAATGGATTTTATAGTGTTTTGTGGTTTTTAGTGGTTTTAGGGGGTTTTCAATGGGTATTAGGGGTTTTTATGGTTTTTATGTTTTTTAGGGTTTTTATGGGTTTAGAGTTTTTAATTTTTTAGGGAATCTTAGTGTTTTTATATGTTTATGGTTTTCTTTGGATTTTTTCAGGTATTTCTGTAGGTTTTAAATTTTTAGAGATAATTTGGTAATTTTTGGATTTTTTAGGTTTTTGAATGATTTTGAGGGGTTTTGGGTTTTAGGGTCTGTAGGTTTTTATAGTTTTTTTGGGTTCATGGGGTATTATTTCTTTTTATGTGTTTTCATGTGTTTTAGATTTTTTTAATGTTTTTGTGGGATTAATTGATTGTTATATTTTTTAGGGTTTTTAGGTTTTTCATGGTTTTTAAGTGTTTGAAGGTTTTTAGGGGGGTTTTTGGTTTTTTGGGATTTTTTGGATTTTTGAATTTTTAGTCTTTTTATGGGTTTTAAGTGTTTTAAGGGTTTTAAGGTTCTCTTAGGGATTTTATGGGGTTTAGGGTATTTTATATTTTTTGGTATATTTATGTATTTTTTATGCTTTTTATTGACTTTATGGTTTTTAGGGAATTTGAGGGTTTTATGGTTTTTTTTGTTTTTTTTGTTTTTTGTGGTTTTTTTTGAGTTTTTGGGGTTTTATGGTTTTTTAAAGTTTTATAGTGTTTTTAGGAGTTTAAATGGTTCTTAGAGTTTTTAGTGTTTTAAGCGGTTTTGTGGGCCTTTTCTTTTTTTAGGGGTTTTATGGTTTTTATAGTTTTTTATGATATTTAGGGTGTTTAGTGTATTTTAATTTTTTTAAGGTTTTTAGATTTTTTTTTGTTTTTTACTGGTTTCAAGTGTTCTTAGGTTATTATTGTTTTTAGGGTTTTAGGGTTATTTTCATTTTAAGGGATTTTATATTTTTTTTGGATTTTTATGGGGTTTTGTGGTTTTATGGATGTTTTAGGGTTTTAGGGTTTCATAGTATTTTTAGACTTTTAGGGATTTTATAATTTTTTAGGTTTTTAGGTTTTTTTATTGTTTTCTTAGGGAAAAGAAGGGTTTTAGGGTGTTTAAATTTTAGTGGTTTTATGGTTTTTTGGATTTTTAGGATTTTATAAGGTTTTTAGGGGATATATAGGGTTTTTAGGGTTTTTAGAGATTTTATGATTTTTTTAGATTTTTTTATTTCTTGAGTATGAAGGGGTTATAAGGTTTTTTAGAGTTTTTTAACATTATTATTATTTTAAAGGGTTCCATGATTTTTATTTTTTAGGCGTTTTAGGGGTTTTTTATATTTTTAGGGGTTTATGGTTTTCATGGGGTTTCAGAGATTTTAGGGGTTTAAGAATTTTTATGTTTTTATGGTATTATGTGTTTTTAATTTTTATGGTTTTATTATGGTTTTTGAGAGTTTTTTTGGTTTTTTATGTTTTTAGAGATTTTTATGGACTTTTTGTGTTTTTATTGGTTTTTTGGGTTTTTGGGAATTGGAAGGTTTTGGGGGATGTTTATGGTTTTTAAGATTTCTATGGGTTTTTTGGGTTTTAGATTATTTTTATCATTAAAGGGTTTTTTAGAGTTTTTTTTTCATTTTTAGATGTTTAAAGGGTTTTCATTATTTTTAGTTTTTTAAGGTTTTTATGGAATTCTATGTATTTTTAAGGATTTAATGGGGGTTTTTTTGGGTTACTTGGGTTTTTTGGTTTTTCTTACAGATTTTGGCATTTTTTGGGATTTATATGTTTTTTTGTTTTTTAATGTCTTCATATGGGTTTCTGGTTTTCATTGTTTTTTTGTTTTTAGGATTTTCATGTATTTTTATGGGTTTTTAGGTTATTTTGGATTTTGAGGGTTTGAGGTTTTTAGGGGTTTTTATAATTTTTAGGTATTTTAAGGGCTCTAAGTGTTTTTAGGTTTTTATTGTCTTATTTGGGGGTTTTATGGATTTGGGGGTTCTTTTATGGTTATATATATTTTTAGGGATTTTTCTGATTTTTATTGGTTTTATGGATTTTAGGGGGTTTTAAGGGTTTTAGGGTTTTTTAGGGTTTTAGTGATTTTATAGTTTGGGGGGGGGGTTTAGGATTTTTTTTGTTTTTATAGGGTTTAAGGTTTTTTCGTGTTTTTTAGGGGTGTAAATGGTTTTCAGTTTTTAAGTGGTTTTGTATGGTTTTATGGGGATTTAGGAATTTTAATGTTGTTAGTGGTTTTTTGGTTTTTTGGGATTTATGGGTTTTAACATTTTTTAGGTTTTTAGAGATTTGAGATTTTTTTTACGTTTTGAGGGATTTTTTTTATTTTTGCTGATTTTTTTTCAAGGGTTTTAGGGATTTTGTGGGTTTTTAGGTTTTTTATGGTTGTTATCATTTTTATGGTGTTTCAGGATTTTTGGGTTTTTCATTTTTTAGAGTTTTTATGGTTCTTTGAGTTTTCTATTATTTTTAGGGGTTTAAAAGATTTTTAGGGTTTTAGTTATTTGTTTTTGGTTTTTTTGGGATTTTAAGGATGTTATGGGTTTTTATGGGTCTTGTGTATTTTCGGGATTTATGGGTTTTTATTATTTTTAGCATTTTCAGGTTTTTAGGGGTTTTAAATATTCTTATACTTTTATGGTTTTCCTAGGGGTCCTCTGGTTTTTTATGTGTTTTTTTGTATTTTAATGCATTTTTATTGGGTTTTTTTGGATTTTAGTGTGTTTAGGGATTTTGAGGTATTTTTGGGTTTTTGGGTCTTTAGGTTTTTTATGTTTTCTATAATTTTTTATGTTTTAGGGGTTTTTAGTATTTTAAGGATTTTATGTTTTTTTAATTGTTTTAAGGTTCTTTACATTTGGAGTTATTTTGCAAAGATTTTTTGATTTTTATTTCTTTTTAGGGTTTTTAGAAATTTTAAGGTTTTTACGGGAATTTTAAGGTCTTTTAGGCTTTATTGTTCTTTATATTTTTTGTCTTTTTTTTGATTTTTTAGTGTTTTTATGGGTTTTTAGAGTTTTAAAACATTTTAATGGTTTTAATGGGTTTTTAGAGTTTATAATGGGTTTTTAGGGTTAATGGGTTTTTAGGGTTTTTAAGGTTTTTACGGGGTCCTATGGGTTTTAAGGGATTTGGGGTTTTTAGGGATTTTTGGCTTCTTATCATTTTTCTAATTTTCTAGGTCTTAATGGGTTTTAGGATTTTTAAGGACTTTGTAGGGTTTTTATGGTTTCAATGTTTTTAAGGTTCTTAGATTTTGTTAACGTTTTAGGGGTTTCATTATATTTTGTAGTTTTAGTGGTTTTTTGGGATTCTTGGGTTTACATGTTTTTAATTTTTTTAAGTTTTTATAAATTTTTATGATTTAATGGTATTTTAGGTGTTTTTTTTAATTTTTTAGGTTTTAGGGGTTTAAAGTGTTTTTTTTATTTAAGGTTTTCTTAGGGGTTTTCAGGGTTTTTAATTTTTTTATCATTTTTCAAAATTTTGAAGGATTTTTTAGGATGTTCATAGTTTTTAGGATTTCTAGAGATGTTTTTTTCGTTTTTAGAGATTTTTAGGGGTTTTATTGTTTTTAAGTTTTTCAGGGTTTTAAGTGTTTTAGGTTTTTAATATTTTCAATGGATTTTCATGTTGTTAGGTTATTTTTCGTATTTAAAAATTTTAGGTATTTCCAAGTATTTTTATTTGTTTTAGGCCTTTTAGGGATTTGTGGATTTTTTGGGGTTTTAGGGTTTTTAGGGGTTTTAAGTTTATTTTATTTTGGGGGTTTTTAAGGAGTTTTTTATTTTTTAGGGTTTTTATTGTTTTTTATAATTTTTAATATTTTAATTTCCTAAAACGTTTTTATAATTTTTAGGGGGCTTATGGTTTTTATATATTTTAGGGTTTTTATTCATTTTTGGGGTTTTATGTTTTTAATGTTTTTACAAGATTAAAGGATTTTTAGCATTTTTTGGTTTACAGTGGTTTTATGTGTCTCTAGGTATTTAAGGTTTTCTTACGGTTTTCATGGGTTTTAGGGATTTTTTGTGTTTAAGTACTTTTGGGATTTTTTAGGATTTTTTGGATTTTTTGGTTTTAGGGATTTTGAGGGATTTAGGGTTTTAGGGTTTTTATTGTTTTTTAGGGTTTTTAGGGTTTTCATAAAAAATTATGGGTTTTATAGGTTTTTAGATTTTTTATCAATTTTATGGTATTAATTGGTTTGTTGAGTTTTACGTTGGTTTTTAGGAATATTATGGGGTTTTAGGGTTTTTTTTGTTTTTTATGTGTTTTTATGGTTTTAGTGGGTTTTGGGACTTTTGGGAATTTTAGGATATGTAGAATTTTCATGGTTTTAGGGGGTCAATTTTTGTTATATATTTAATGTTTTAGTGGTTTTTAGGGTTTTCACAGTTTTAGTAATTTTAGGGCTTTATTAGGACTTTAATTTTTTTTATGAATTTTAGGGATTTGAGGGTTTTTATGGTTTTTAAGGTTTTTAAGGTTTTAATAATTTTTAGTTTTTAATGTATTTTAATTGTTTTAGGTTTTTATTGTTTTCTTATGGGTTTTTAGGGTTTTAGAATTTTATCTATTTTTCTGGATTTTTAGGGTTTTTAAGGATTTTTAGGGGTTTTTAGGGTTTTTAGGGTTTTAGGGTTTAGGGTAGTTATTTCTTTATCGGTTTTTTATAGTTTTTAAAGGTTTTAGGGTTTTTAGGGTTTTTAGGGTCTTCAAATTTTTTATAGTTTAAAGGGTTTTTACTATTTTTTGTGGTTTTAAAGGTTTTTATAATGTTTTAATGGTTTTAAGGTCTTAGATGGTTTTATGGTTTTAGGGGTTTTAGTGATTTTTGGTTTTTTAGGGATTTTAAGATATTTTTGGTTTTTAAGTATTCTTTAGGGTTTTTCATTCTCATCTGTTGTTTTTAGGGTTTTAGTTTTTTTTGGGATTTTTTAGGTTTTTATGGTTTTTAGGGATTTTAGGAATTTTGAGGGTTTTTAATTGTTTTTATGATTTTCTGGTTTTTTTTTTGGGTTTTATGGCTTCTTTGAGTTTTTAATGGTTTTTCTGGGTTTTTATTATTTTTAAAAAAATTTAGGGGTTTAAAGGGGTTTTGAATTGTTTAGTGTGTTTTTGGAGTTTTTTTGAGTTTTTTGGGTTTTTAGTTCTATTTTTTATTTATGATTTTTTGTATTTTAAGGTTTTTAGTATTTTCATGTTTTTAGGGGTTTTATGTGTTTTTTGGTTTTTAAAATTTTTCTTAGGGTTTTTCAGGTTTTAGGGTTTTTTACATTTTTATAGATTTTTAGGGTTTTTTTATTATTTTTATTGTTTTTATGGTTTAAGGGTTTTTGAGATTTAAGGAAGGTTTTATGTTTTTATGTTGTTTAGGTAATTTTAGGAATTTTTTAATGATTTTTATGGATTTATGGTTTTTTGGGTTTTTAATGGTTTTTAAATTTTCAATGGGTTTTTTGGGGTTTTATAGTTTTTTGTGTTTTTTATGGGTTTCAAGGATATTTAGAGTTTTTTAATGTTTGTATGGGTTTAATGGGATATTAGAGTTTTTAGTGGTTTTTTGGATTTTTTAGGTTTTTACAGATTTTATCTTTTTATGGGGTTTTATGGTTTTGAGATTTTTAGGATTTTTTAGGGGTTTTAGAATTTTTTGGGTTTTAAGGAGTTTTTCAAATTTTTAAGGATTTCATAGGTGTTTTTAGTGATTTTAAGATTATGTACATTTTTAGGGATTTTTTGGTTTTATGATATTGTTGGTTTTTTAGGGTTTTTAGGATTCTGGAATTTTTATGGATTTTTTAGTAATTTCAAGGTTTTGTGATTTTTTTAGTGGTTTTATGGTTTTTAAGATTTTCAAAGGTTTTTATGGATTTAAATAGTTTTTAATTGTTTTTAGAGTTTTATTGGGATGTATAGTTTTAATGGGTTTATGGGTTTATGGTATTTAGGGTGTTTTGGGGTTTTTTTGGAATTTATAGGCTTTTTAGTGTTTTTATATTTTTTAATAATTTTAATTTCTTTTAGGTTTTTAAGGATTTGTTAGGGTTTCTCTTTTTTTAGGTAATTTATGTTTTTAGGGATTTTTAGGTATTTTTTAGATTTTTTATATAATTTTAGTGATTTTTATGTATTTTTAGTGTATTTAGGCATTTATA
Source organism: Viscum album (assembly GCA_963277665.1). NCBI lineage: Eukaryota > Viridiplantae > Streptophyta > Magnoliopsida > Santalales > Viscaceae > Viscum > Viscum album. The sequence continues at coordinate 1,963,037,677 of OY728127.1, forward strand.
GGGTTTTTAGTGTTTTTTAGGGTGTTTAGAATTTTTTATTTTTTTGGGTTTTTAGATGTTTTTAGGGTTTTAAGGTTTTATTAGTGGTTTTAGGGTTTTTTTTCATTTTTTTTATGTTTAGGGATTTTTTGGTTTTGATATTTTTTAGGGTTTTTTGTGGATTTTGAGGGGTTTTTGGGGTTTCGATGATTTTTTTGTATTTTTAGGGGGGTTAAGGTATTTTATAGTTTTTAAAGACTTTAGGGGTTTAATGGGTTTTTAGATTTTTTAGTGGATTATGGGTTTTTATGAGGTTTTAGAAGTTTTTTAGGTACTTAAGAGTTTAAAGTGATTTTATGTTTTTAGATATTTCTTAGTGGTTTTCAATGTTTATAGTGTTTTTTACAATTTTTGGGATTTTTAGGGATTTTTACAAGTTTTATTTTTTTGGGGATTTTAGGGAGACTTTTAATTGTTTTTATGGGTTTTGGGGTTCTATGGGATTTTGGTTTATTTTTAGGTTTTAGTTTTTTTAATGATTTTTAGATTTTTTTATCATGTTTATGCATTTAAAGTAATTTAAGAGTTTTTAGTGTTTTTTATGGGTTTTTATGATTTTTAAAGTTTTTAATGGGTTTTTATAGTTTTTAGGATTTCAGGGACATTTAGGTTTCTTAACATTTTCTCGGTTTTTTAGGGGTTTTAATTGTTTTTTTGATTTTAGGGATTTCTTATGTGTTTTTAGGGTTTTTTTATATTTTATGGTTATTTAAGGATTTTTATAGAATTATTTTGTTTTTTACAGTTTTTAGGGAATTTGAGAGGTTTTTTGGTTTTTTGGGTCTTTTTGGTGTTTAAAATTTTAATATTTTTTGGGGAGTTTTAGTGTTTTTAGTTTTTAAGGCTTCATTGGGGTTTTCATGGTTTTAGGAGTTTTTATGTTTTAGGGAATTTTTAGAGATTTTTTAGAATTTATGGTTTTTATGGTTTTTAGCAATTTTGATGGTTTTTTGGGTATTTTAGTGTTTTTTTTGGTTTTCGTGGATTTCATGATTTTTCTATGGTTTTCTTATAGTTATTCAGGGTTTTAGTGTTTTTTATGTTTTTGGGCATTTTTAGGGATTTGATTGGATTTTTATGGGTTTTTAGTGTTTTAAGGATTTTAGGGTTTTTTGGTTTTTCGTCTTTTTGGTTTTTTGGGTGTTTAGGGGTTTTATTAGAATTTTAGGGTTTTTAATGTTTTGAGAGTTTTTTTTATTTTTTTAGGAATATTAAATTTTTTAGAGTTTTAGTTGGTTTTTAGGGGTTTTATTGGATGTCAGGGTTTCTATTGTTTTTAGGGTCTTTATGTTTTTAGTGGTTTTAAGGTTTTTATGGGTCTTTGTGGATTTCAGCATTTTTATGTTTTTAGGTGTTTTAGGTTTTTTATGGTTTTATGTTTTTTAAGTATTTTTAGTTATTTTGTGGTTTTATGTTTTTTAAGGAATTTTAGGAATTTTGAGTATTTTTCTAGTCTTAGGGTTTTTAGAGATTTTGGGGATTTTGGGTAATTTAGGATTTTTGGGTTTTTACAAAAGTCCTGGGTTGACCAACTATATCAAAGTTTTCCATGAGGCATAAATGAAGGGATGATAGACGCGGAGGAGTACATCCAGACATGGGACAAACTAGTTGACCATTTTGAAGATTCAATCTAGAAGGATCTGCAAACGAAGGTTATGAAACTTCAGTGGGAGCTATATCGGGTAAGTGAATTGAAATAATCTTAGCCTCATATTCAATGATTTTGTGATTTCCTTCTATTCTCATTGATTCTAGATGTTAAACAAGTGTGGTTTTCCACTTTTCATTAAAATTGCTTATGAAATAAAAAATTTAATTTTTAGGTTAGGTCAGGGTTATGGGTTTTTAATGTTTTTTGGGTTTTTAGGGTCTTTTGAGTTTTTTGGGGTCCTTAATATTTTTTGTAGTTTTCTAAAAATTTCAGTTGTTTAAAGGGTTTTTAATGTTTTTATCGTGTTCTAGGGTTTTTATGGGTTTTGAGGTACTTTAATGGTTTTAAGGATTTTATGGTTTTCATAGGTTTTTTTTCTTAGTGTCCTTTTGGTTTTTTATTTGATTTTGGGTTTTAACTTTTTATAGTTATTTTTCTGAGTTTCTATGTATTTTATACATTTTTGGGATTTTATATATTTTTACAATTTTTATGGTTTATTAGTGTTTTAGGTATTTTTAGTGTTTTTAGGGTTTTTAGATTTCTTTTAGGTTTTATTGTGTTTTTTGGTTTTTACGATTTTTATGTTTTCTAGGTTTGTAAGGGTTCCATAGGGTTTTTATTGGTTCGTTCATTTTTAGGGAATTTAAAGGGCTTATAGGATTTTTTATTATTTTTAAGGGTTTATTTGGATTTTTGGGGTGTTTTTATAGTTTTTCTGATTTTAATGGGTTTTAGGGGTTTTTTAAGGATGTTTAAGGTTTTTAGTGTATATTAACATTTATAAGGGTATAAATTAATTTTAGAGTTGTTAGTGGGTTTTTAGGGTTTTATGAGTTTTTAGGGTTTGTTTAGATTTTTAGGATTTAATTGTTTTTGGGTTTTTAAAATTTTTAGGGTTTTTATCGTTTTTAGGGTTTTTAGCATTCATATGTTTTTTGGGTTTTCATTGTTTTATGTTTTTTGGTTTTCTTAGGATTTTTCAATGTTTTTGGGTTTTGTTACATTTTTTATGTTTTTTGGGTTTTTCTAGGATCTATATTTTTTAGGGTTTTATGGATTTGGAGGCAAAGGAAGGCTCGGGTCCAGGCTATTCCTGACTCCCCCCAAAATTTATTAAAAAAATACACAGAGACCTGCAGACAAGGGAGGGGAGGGTTCAAACGACCCACACCCAAAAACCCTTCACACCAAAAGACCCATAAAAAGGAAAATCAAAAAAGAAAACAACACAGAGAAACAGACACAAAACAAAACACAACATCAGCGTCCACACATATTGTCCAGCCAGCACCAGCATCCAGCACCAATACCAAACAGCACAGCCAAGTAGCGTCCACACATCCATCATCACAACCTCCATCATCCAGCGTATTCCAGCATCCAGCAGCACCACATCCAATCATCACAACAATACAACAGCAGCAACACATCAAAACCAACCAGCCCCAGCAACCAACAGCACCGAAACCGACATCGCAACCAACTACAACCAACAGCATGAGACCACAGCATGAGCACCGCAGCCAAATGCGGCCATCATCACCTCCCAGCAGACACCAACCAGAAACTCCATACACACCATTTCCATCGGCTAGCATGTTAACAAGGACAACAGCGCCGACATCCAGCATACCACAACAGACATCTCCCGAACCAAACCCCAGTATCCATCACCCCAACTTCAAGAACCAACCCCAGTAGTGGTACTCATCCCATCCATCCACAGCCACAAAGAAGCAAAGCTTATAGTGTATAGGATTCAATCTAGGAGATCCGGCAAATAAACCATTGACAACCAAAAGGACCAGAACACAGCAAAACCAATGAAAACCCGCAGTAGCGGGAGACGACTGAAAATCCAAAGAACTAGCTTGAGAAAGAATCCATACCATAGCGCAAACATGGAGCTCAAGCGCCGATCGCCAAACACCCAAAAATCGTCATAGAAGAGGCCAGGAGCCACGCTACCGATGCAAACCCATCCACCGTTGAAAGCATCAAAGCCATTGACCCATCCATGGGGAGAGCATCTCCGTAACTACAAACAAGATCATCTGCGTATACCAATCACCAGCTGATCTGGAAAAGACGAGGTCTGGCGCTGCCACAAAAATCCGGCACCACACCTTCTGCCTCCAGCACCAGAGAAGCCACAAAAATCATTCTAAGCCCAGATCCGCATCACCATGTGCTCTATCTGCACCTGCAGCCACGTAGGAAAATGAGGAAAAACACCCACCATACCAATCCAAGAGCCGCAACACCACATCTGAAGCCATCCTGCACCATTACAGAACCCATCAGGTGCGCCAAAGCTGAAGGTCCACACCATCATCGAAACACCACGCCTCACTAGATCTCCACCCAGACCACACATATCTGAGATAGAGAAGCCCAAAACCAACCACAACCTCCAGACTTAACAGACCAGAAGCAGAAATCCCATCGCCATGGGACTCAGCAACACCCAAATCTGATGCCATCAAGCACCAACTAAGGTCTCCGAAGACAGACGCCACCAGGAAAAGCCGAAGCAAACCGTAACCACCATGGGGAAGCCGATCCAGCAAAGCCGAATCTTCAGGACCTGGAGAGCTCTGCGACCGGAGAGAACCTCTGGGAGAGAAGGTCTTCATCTCTTAGAAATGGATTTGGAGGATTTTTAGGGGTTTGAGGATTTTTGGGTTTTGAAGGTTTCTTGAGTTTATTAGTGTATTTAGGGGTTTAAATGGTATTTATATTTTTTAGGGGTTTTTATGGGTTTTTATAAAACAAGGGTTTATCATGTTTTTAGAGATTTGAGTGTTTTTATATATTTTAATATTTTTAGGTTTTGAGGGGTTTTATGTGTTTTTATGTTTTTATGTTTTCTTAGGGTTTTACAAGGTTTTTTGGTTTTTTACATTTTTACTGATTCTTAGGTATTTTTTATTATATTGATGGGTTTTAGGAATTTTGATGGTTTTTAGGGTATTTAGTGGTTTTAGATTTTTAGTGGTTCTAATGTTTTAGTTTTTATTGGATTTATTTTAGGGTTTTTAGGGTATTTATGGATTTTTTACATGTTAATTTTTTTGGATTTTTAGGGTTTTTAGGTTTTTTTTTGGGATTTAGAGGGGTTTTAGGGGTTTGGTTGGATTTTTAGGGGGTTTTATAACTTTTTTATCTTTATAAAGGGTTTTCGAGTGGTTTTTATCATTTTAGGGGTTGAAAGGTTTTTGGATTTGTTAATGGTTTTTATAGATGTTATGGGTTTTTAGGGTTTTTAATGTGCTTAGTGGTTTTTATGGGTTTTAGGGTTTTTTGGGTTTTCATGGGTTTTTAGTTATTTTTAGGATTTTTGGGTATTTTTATGGTTTTTACGTGTTTTAAGTGTTTTTTATGTTTTTCATGAATTTAATGTTTTATTAGGATATTAAAGGGGTTTTAGGGGTTTTTTACGTTTTTATTAATTTTTAGGGATATTATGTATTTTTATGGGTTTTTAAGGTTTGTTAGGATTTTGAGGGGTTTTTAGGGATTTATGGTTTTTATATATTTTTAGTGTTTTTAATTTTTTTATGTTTTTAAGGTTTTCTTAAGTGTTTTCATAGTCTATGGGGTTTTTTTTACTTTTTTAAATTTTTTATGATTTTTTGCCTTTTTTAGGTTTTTTAGGGGTGTTATGTGTTTTTAGGTTTTTTATGTTTTATTAGTGATTTTAAGGATTTTTATATTTATTTGGATTTATAGTGATTTTTTGGATTTTATTTGTTTTTCAAAGGTTTTAATAATTTTTATTATTTTGAGGGTTTTGAGTTTTTTTAGGTTTTAGCGGATTTTTTAGGGATATTTATGGTTTTAATAGGTTTTTATAGTTTTTCAGCATTTTTAGGTGTTTAAATAAATTTTAGTTATTTTAGTGGTTTTTTGGATTATTTTGGATTTTTATTATTTTTAAGGTTTTAATGGGAATTATATTTTTTGGGTTTTAAAAGGTTTTTCGCATATTTTTGTTATTTAGTAGGTTTTAAGTGTTTTTCAATTTTTATGGTTTTCTTAAAAATATTAGGTTTTTTACATTTTTATGTATTTTTAGAGATTTAAAATAATTTTTATAGATATTTATAGTATTTTGGAATTATGAGGGTTTTAAGGATTTTTTTTTCATTTTTATGGTTTTTTAGGGTTTTTGGTTTTTGGAGTTTTTTAGGATTTTAAGGTATTTTATATTTTTTAACATTATTGAGGTTTAAATTGTTTCTAGAGTTTTTATTGGGTTTTTATATTTTTATATGTTTTTTGTTTTTTTTATTGTTTTTAGCGGGTTTTTTCGTTTTTAGGATTTTTAGAGTTTTAGGGTTTTTCGAGTTTTTTTGGGATTTTATCATTTTTTAGGTTTTTTGGGGTATTAATTGTTTTTAGGTTTTTTTTGGTTTTCTTATGGTTTTTAATGGTTTCTTGGGTTATTTATGTTTTTAGGGATTTTTATGGATTTTTTTAATCTTATGGTTTTTAGGGTTTTTAGGTATTTTTAGTGTTTCTAGGATTTTTATGGTTTTTTAGATTTGTAAGAGTTTTTTAGTTTTTTATAATTTTTAAATTTATAGAGTTTTAAAAAAATTATGGTTTAAAAGGAATTTGGTGATTTTTATTGTTTTATGGAGATTAATGATTTTTTAGGATTCTAAGTGGATTTTTGGTTTTATGATTTTTTATTGTTTCTAGGGTCTTTTATAGTTTTCATCATTTCTATTGTTTTTGGAATTTTAAATTTTTTAAAGGTTTTCTTATTATATTTAAGGGTTTTATGGTATTTTTTATTTTAGGGATTTAAGATATTTTTATTGTTTTTATGGTCCTTAAGGTTTTTAGGGTTTTTATTGATTTTAATGGGTATTACAGATTTTTGGGGTTTTTAGGGTTTTAGGATTTTTAGTTTTTTTTGTCTTTTAGTAGTTTTCAATGTTGTGAGTTTTTAAGGTTTTCTTAGATTTTTTCAAGTTTTTTAGAGTTTTTTCTATTTTTTTATATTTTATGGGATTTTTTGGATATTTAGGGGTGTATGGTATTTTGGGATTTTGAGTGGTTTTTGTGTTTCTAGGGTTTTTATGGTTTTTGGTGTTTTTTTGGGTTCATTGAGTTTTTTAGATTTTTTAATGTTTTTAGATATTTTAATGTTTTTAGGGGTTTAAAATATTTTTAGAGTTTTTAAGGTTATTATGTCTTTTTAGGGTTTTAAAATTTCTTAGGGGTTTTTTGGGGCCTTCTAGGTTTTTTTATAGTGTTTAGAGTATTTTTTGTTTTTTAGGAGTTTTATGTGATTTTAGATTTTTAAGGTTCTATTAGGGATTTTCAAATTTACAAGGGTTTTTTTGTTTTTAAGGACTATTAAGGTATTTTTAATGAATTTTATGGTTTTTAGTGTTCTTTTTTGTCTTTTTGGGTTTTTACAGATTTTGAGGGCGTTTTGGGTTTTTGAAGGGGTTTTATGTTTTTTTGCGGTTGGGGTTTTTTTATAGTTTCAGAGTTTTAAAAAAAATTAGATTTTTATAACGTTTGAATTTGTTTCAAGGTTTTTTAATGTTTTTAATGGGTTTTATTATTTTTATGTATTTTTAGGGGATTTTTTGAGTTTTAGTAGTTTTAATGGTTTTTAGTGGTTTTTGGGGTTTTAGGGTATTTTTGGGTTTTTAGTGTTTTTTAGGTTTTGTAGGGTGTTTTAAGAGTTCTTATGTTTTTAATATTTTCATAGTGTTTTTCAGGGTTATTAGGGTTTTTACCTTTTTAGGTTTTTTATCCTTTTTAGGTTTTTTATGTTTTTTAGGTTTTTATTGATTTTGATGGTTTTTAGAGTTTTTATGGTTTTTAGGGTTTTTAGTTTTATTTTTTTATTAGGGTTATTAAGTTTTTTTTATGTTTCTAAGGTTTTCAAAGGGGGTTTCATTGTTTTTAGGGTTTTTACATTTTTAGGTATTTATAGATTTTTTAGATTTTTTGGGTTTTCGGTGATTTTGATGGTTTTAAGGTTTTTATGAGTTTTTCAGGTTTTAAGGCTTTAATGGTTTTTAGAGTTTTTTAAAAAACTTAGGGTTTAATGAATTTTTATATTTTTAGTGGTTTTTTAGTTTTTTTGGGTTTTGGGGGGTTTTTAGGTTTTAGTGTTTTTTTAGATTTTAGTGTTTTTTTAGATTTTAGTGTTTTTTTGGATTTTAGGGTTTCAGAATTTTTGATATTTTTATTATTTTTAAGAGACTTTAGGTTTTTATGTTTTTCTTAGGGTTTTTAGGGTTTATTATATTTATAGGTATTTTTTTGGGTTTTCTATGATTTTTATTAATTTTAGGGTTTCCGGGATTTCGAAGGTTTTTTTGGGGTTTTAGGTTTTGTGTCTTTTATGGTTTTTATGGTTTTGGGGTTTTTTAGGTTTTTAAGGTTTTTAGAGTTTTTTTAACATTTTTAGGGATTTAAAGGGTTTTATTTTTTTTCATTGATTTAGTGTTTTTTAGGAATTTTTAGATTTATTTATGCATTTAGGGGATTTTATAGTTCTTAGGGATTTTAGGGATTTTGGTCATTTGGGTTTTTTATTTCTTTTAATGTTTTTCCATATTTTTTAGGGATTTTGAGTGATTTTAGTTTATAAAAAGTTTCAAGGTTTGTTAAGGGTTTTTAGTGTTTTTTACCTTTTTAGGGATTTTTAAGTCCTTTTAAATTATTTTATGTTTTTAGGGCTTTTTTGTATTTTGAGGTTTTAAGGGTTTTTTATCATTTTAGGGTATTTTTAAGGTTTTTAAGGTTTTTAGGTTTTTTAGAGGTTTTAAGTGTTTTTAGGTTTTTATGTTATTCTTTGGGTTTTTTTGGGTTTTATGATCTTTTTTTATTTTTTAGGGTTTCATGGTTATTTTTGGGTTTTTATTGTTTTTTTACATTTTAGGGTTATATGGGTTTTTTAGAGTTTTTATAACAATTTTAGGGGTTAAAATGGGGTTTATATTTTTATAATGGTTTTTGGGGATTTTATGGCTTTTTAGGAGTTTTGAGGTTTTTAGTGGGGTTTTTGGGTTATTGACGGTTTTTGGGTTTTTAGGGGTTGTTAGGGTCTTTTTATGATTTTTTATGTTGTTAGCTTTTTTTATATTTTTTGGGGCTTTAATTTTTTATTAGGGGTTTTCAAGGTTATTATGGGGCTTATGTTTTTAGGGATTTTAAATATTTTTTATAATTTATTTCAGGGTTTGTACGGATTTTGAGGGTTTCATAGGTTTTTAGGGGTTTTATCATTTTTAGTTATTTTATAGGTGTTATGTTTTTTAGGTTTTTTATGTTTTTATGTATTTTTAAGGATTTTTAGGACTTTTATGGTTTTCAGGTTTTTTGGGGTTTTAGGGTTTTTTTAGTTTTTTAGGGGTTTCAGTGTTTATATAGTTTTTTTATCAATTTTAGGGGTTTAATGAGATTTTATAGTTATTAGTGGTTTATGATTTTAATGGATTTATGGGTTTTAGGTGTTTTAGGGGTTTTACGGTCTTTTAGAGTTTTTAGTGTTATTTATGTTTTTTCGGGGATTAAGTGTTTCTTAGGTTTTAAAGGTTTTCTTCAGGGTTTCCAAGGTTTTTAGAGATCTATTAATTTTTATGGATTTTTTTAGGATTTTATGGTTTTTAGGGTTTTAAGGGATTTTGAGTGGTTTTTGGTTTTTATTGTTTTTAGGGTTTTTTTCATTTTTTTATTTTTAAGGGTTTTAAGTGTTTTTAGGTTTTTAATACTTTCTTAGTATTATTCAATATTTATAATGTTTTTTAGGTTATTAGGGATTTTAAAAGATTTTTTAGGATATTTTTGGGTTTTTAGGGTTTTAGAGATTTTTACAGTTTTATGGGTTTTTATTTTTTTTAGGGTTTTATTGTATTTTTTGGTATTTTTGATTTTTTGAGTTTTTATTTTTTATGGATTTTATAGCTTGTAATTTTTTTTGTGGATTAATGGGATTTTTTAGTGTTTTTAGTGTGTTCTTTTTTTTGGGTTTTATGCTTTTAAGGTTTTTAGTGGCCTCTATGGTTTTTGGATTTTTTTCGGGTTTCATAGTGTTTTTAGGGATTTTTATCCTTTTTAGGGTTTTATTAGAGATATTAAGGTTTTATAGGGGTTTTTTTATGTTCTTAGGTTTTTTTTATATATTTTTCAGATTTTTATAGTTTTTTGGGGGTTTTGGGGTTTTAGGTTTTTTAAGGTTTTTTAAGGTTTTTATAGTTTTTAGTGATTTTAATATTTCTAGTTTTTTTAACTATTTTTATGTTTTTGAGGGTTTATTAGGGGGTTTTCATGTTTTTTATAATTTATACATTTTTAGGGGTTTTAGTACCTTTTAAATTATTTTATGGGTTTTTAGGGGTTTTAAGCATTTTTAGAGTTGTTTAGGGTTTAAGGGTTTTTATGGGTTTTTAGGTTTTAAGGGTTTTTTGATTTTTTTAGAGTTATAAGGTTTTTAGATTTTTTATCATTTTTTGGGGTTTTAAGGGTTTTTAGTTCATTTAGTGGTATTATGGATTTTAATGTTTTATGAATTTTTATTTTTTCAGGTTTTTATGGTTTTGAGGGTCTTTTGGGTTATTATGGGTTTTAGTGTTCTTTAGTTTCTTTAAGTGTTTTAATTGTTTTTAGTATTTTAATGTTTTGTTAGTATTTTTTGGGTTTTAGGTTTTTTATGTTCTCAGGGATTTTTTTTAATGATTTTATGGTTTTTAGGGATTTTTATTTTCCTTCTTTTTTGGGTTTTTATCATTTTTTAAGTTTTTAGGTGTTTTAAGTGTTTTTATATTTTTTTAGGATTTATTAGGGTGTTTCATTGTTTTTAGGGTTTTTTATGTTTTAGGGACATCTAGTGATTTTCTAGAATTTTTATGGTTTTTAGGGGATTTAGGGTTTTTTAGATTTTAGGGATTTTATGGAGTTTTTGGGGTTTTTACAGTTCTTTTGAGTTTTTAGGGTTTTTAAGGTTTCTAGAGTTTGTAACTTTTTAGGTGTTTAAAGGGTTTTGGTGTTTTTAGGGTTTTTATGCGGTTTTAGAGTTTTGTAATATTTTTATGGTTTTTATATTATTGGAGTTGGTATCCAATGAAAAAGTATTTTTACTTTGATTACATGTATATTAGATGTATTGAATATTAATAAAACTTCTTATTACAAATCGATCGTTTTAGCATGACTCTTGTGTAATAATTTCCTTGAGTATACCTCGTATTGATAAGGTCATAGAAGTTCCCTATTATGATGAGAGCTTTGATGTTCTATGGTGATATTCTTAAATAAATTTATGTGGTTGCATAACATACTATGATATGACACATAGTACATACACATTCATGTGAGGGTACATGTAAGAAGATGAGGCTTGTTCTCATGAAGTTAGTACTAGGTAATCACCAAGATGGAAGATTATGAGAATAGACCCGCCATTAGGAATTATTCATGTTTTGGTGTCATCAGATATTCCTATCGGTGATCATCATCATTAGACTTTAATATTATTATTGATGCATTTTTGAACTCACATACTTAGATGAATTTAGTAAACCATGATGATAACAGTTCATGGAGTTGTTAGACATATTGGGTGTGTCACAAGGAACGTGTGATTAATGGATAAGTCGAGGAAGGATTTGTAACATCTATCTTTATGGAATCTGATATCTCAGCCCTTTGATTTGAAAAGAACCATATCCTTAAATTCCCTGGACATGGTGTAACAAATTATTTATTTCATATTTCAGATAAATTTGATTCAAGAATATAGGTTGGTGACACATATGGGCAATACGATTATTGAGACATTGAGAAAAAATGGATTGTATTACACCGTGAGAATTTGTATGTAGTTGTCATCGTTGCGAAATTATGTTCTTTCTATTGGGTAGTAAACCATTTTTAGATAGTAATCATAGACATTAAGAAATCATTCCTGATCCAACGAGAATGAATCCTAGAGGGTCACACGCTAAGTGTTTGGGTTGATCATGATTAATATCTATAAGAATTTATTTATTTGAATAAATATTATTCTCAAGAATGAGAAATAATTTTATTCAAGTTTTATTGATCTCTAATATTCACAAGTCAATAAATAATTATTTTTCTATTACTAAATAATTTATTTGACTACATAAATATATATATATATAATATTTATTCTATGTATTGTGAATAAAATATTCATTTTATTTAATAAATATTTTAATAAATATTTAATTCACTAGATTTTGAATAAAATATTTATTTAAGAATAAAATATTATTTAGTTATTTAGTAAATTCTATAGGAGTTTGAATGGACCAAGAATGCGTCTCGTGAGAATTATTAATTAAAAATACCATTAAAAAATATTTTTTATTTCACCAGTTGGTTTGCAACAAAAAATAAAAATAATGAAATTATTATTATGTAGAATGGGGTGTATTAAAGGTTTTAAATGTTATTTAATGTCTGACCTAAAATTAAATATAATTTTAACCTACACCATAAATCTATAAAGAGTTCATTCTGTCTATTTAATATTGCATAAAAAATTTATAATTGTGAATTATTTAACACAAATAATTCTATCTTAACTACTTCTCTCCCTCTCAATAATGAGAAATGTAATAGATATTTCTTTGAGACAGAAGAACGAGAGATCAAGAATGAAAAAATGACATTTAATTTTCCCCGCTTGCACCTGGATATCGAGTGGTGTTGTTTAAAGAACATTGGAGCAAGTGTAAGTCATTTCTAGATGGATTATATCCTTGTATCCTAACATCACAACGAAGTACATACAAAAGGGTCTTTTCAGATGATCAACATTCATCAAAGAAGAAATTTCTAAAGACCATGTATTGATTTTTTCAGATATTACAAAAATTAATTATAAATTTGACAAGAAAGATCATAACTCATGGTTTTAGGTAATGATTATTAAAATAAATTTTAATACAACATCCACCATTTCATGCTTTCTCTACACCCAAAGACATCAAGTGGTATCAAAGACGTCATGGTTAAATTTATAATTATTTAGTTGATTGTTGATCCATATGAAATTTTGGTTGAATTTCAATTTCTTATTATTCATTTTTATTGTAATCCGACTTAACATGCTTCAACATATTAATCATATTCATTAATTGTTTCATTTTATTAAAGGTTTAAAATTTATTAATAATAACCCAAGATTCCATTAGGATGTGCCAAATCGTTGGACAGTAAAACTGTGTTATATGGCGAGTTGCTGGAGAACGTTGCATGTACTCTTGTGAAATGTACTTAGATGCACTGAGCAATTAATTACATTGTGTTAATTAATTACATATAGTGTTTTGACCGGTCCAACCTTGCGCACAGTAAGAGGATACATGGCGTATAGTTTCAATGTAGCTTCAGTATAGTATAGCTGAGTTAAACCCACCAAAACTCTAGGATTGTGACCCGGATACATGTTAACCAAGGTACATGATGTGTATCTGGACTGCCAAGGACATGTAGTATCCCATTAATTGAGAGAATTAAAAATTATAGTAAATTATAAATTATATCATTAAAACATTATTTTATTGATTAGAACACCCATTTGTGTTTGATAATTAAAAAATAATTTTAAATAATATTAAATGATAAATTAATTTATTATAATTATTTTTTAATTATTGGTTCTACTTCTTATTTTTTATGAATTCCATAAATGATGGGTTTCCCCAATTAAGATCATATTACCATTAATATGAAATGGAATTAACTAATTAATTAATGAAAGCATGTTAATCATAATAATAAATAACAAATAAATAAATGAATTCTAGCCAGTTACTTTTGCGTATTCTTTGCATGTATGATTGATCATAAGATTGACCATGATCTATGTATGTGTTGGAATTAATTTTATTTTATTTATTGAATTGTTTTGAAATTTTTTAATAATAAATTAAATGATGTAATGTGATTCATCCCTTCCACCATTATTATTTAGGACCTATGTGTCCAATTATATTAATGTAATACCCTTTAACCAATCATTTGGTTCCAGTTGACTACATGTGAGTAATAAGTACTTGTAATTACTAGATAATCACAAGGGTGTGGAGGTGGTTTAGGATGGAACCAAGAAGAATGCCAACTCTTTGTTACAAAAATATACAGGAGGAATGTTGTAACTTATGCCATGGATGGAAAATAATTATTCCCCACGTCATAGGTTTATTTAATTTCCACTCAATAAATCAACAATTAGATAAGCTCATGATAGGGTCAATTACTTTAATTATTTATTTCATACTATGTATTATTCATTTATTATATGCATGATTGTACTCACATAAATGAATGAACTAATATGAAAATAAAAAAATTAAATAAATTAATTATACTTAAATTTTTTATACAAAATGGTTAATTAATTAACATACACTTAATATTAACAGAACATTTAAAGGATAAAAAACAAAAAAAATTAGAAAAAACTAATTAAAATCCCTAAACCAAATATTAAGCAAGACACAACTAAAAAATAAGCCTTTAACAGCACTCAAAAAGGCATTTATCAATGCTAGAAATCCACCGAATACATTAGAAAGGTTAAAAGACCTCATCTTTTATATTTGATGAAAAATCATTGATAAAGGGGTCCTTTATAGGTGCTGAAAAGAGCATAGATAAATATAACCTTTTCAAGTGCTTTTAAAATCACTGATAAAGGAACCATTTATCAATGCTTTTTTAGCACTGATAAAGACCATTTGTAGTGCTTATAAAAGCACTAATAAAGGGTATTTTATCAGTTCTTATTGAAGTACTACTAATTTATTTCTTTATCAGTGCTTATAGAAGCATTGATAAAGGGCCATACTATAGTGTGTTGTAACAGCACTCTACAACACCACTGTAATGTGTTGTAATAGCACACCACAACACAATAAACACACTAGATATCAACCAAAAAATCCCAACAAAGGATTTAAATGAAATGAAATTTTCAACACCAACACAATATAAAAAATCTATATTATGGGCATTTAAAACTTTGGTTTACACAATTACATAAATACAAATTATTAAATACATTCCAAAATATCATTGCTCCATGGACTTTTAATCCTAACCCAATTCATGATATTGCGGAAAAAACATTCCCTAATCAAGAAAAATAATTCACTAGTATAGGAAAAAAATCATTTTATTAGTAATAATATAAAGAAATAAATTAATAGAGGGTGTTAATTTTACTAAAATAGATGTGAATTTTAAATAAAAAGACACAGTATGATCCATAATGATCACGCCGTGCATTAGATGGATGTGAGGATGATTGCAACACATCTCAAATGACTTTTGGATCATTTTCCTAAATTATCAAAATAATATAAAACTTTTATCTCAATTTTGAGTATGTAAGCTATCTTTTTTACTAAAATGTCATTTTAAACTGGATACACACACATTTAGATTATTCTGATCACATAATTTATCAATTTGATGTGAAACTGATTCCTATACATCACAAATGAATTCTAAATCATTTTCCAAAATTACTAATAACATACTTGTGGGTTTTATTAGTTTTTAGTGAGTGATATTTTTTTACTAAAATATCGATTTTAAACTGATAACAAACACTTTGATTCATATAAGGCACATCTTGTATCAGATTGAGGTGTGGATGATTCCTAAATGTCATAAATGAATTATGGATTGTTTTTGTAATGTATAAAAACAATATGAATATGTTTTATTGGTTTTTAGTAGGACAATTTTACTTTTTATAAATATTGGTGACAATTTTAATTAAAAAAGGATGCACTTTGAGTCATACCTGTCACACCGTGTGTTGGATTGAGGTGAGGATGATTCCTAAATGTATCAAATGATATATGTATCATTTTCCAAAAGTATAAAATCAATATGAATTTTTTTTCTTAGTTTTGGAGTTAGTCGTGTGTCTTTTTTACTAAAATATCCTTTTACACTAGAAACCTACACTTTTGACTCATTCTGATTACATAGTGTACCAGTTCAATTTGAAACAGATTCCTACACAAAAAAATGATTAAGGAATCATTTTCATAAATTATCAAGATAATATAAGTATGTAACATTTATTTTTAGTGAGTGACACTTTTTGAACTAAAATATCAATTTTAAACTGATAACAGACCCATTGAGTAATACAAGGTACATCGTGTATCAGATTGAGGTGTGGATGATTACTATATGTAACAAATGACTTACGGATAATTATCGTAAATTATCAAAAAATAAATAAATGATTTTTTTTGGTTTTGAGTAGGATAGTTGTTCATTTTACAAAAATTGATGTCAATTTTAAATAAAAAGATGCACTTTGAGTCATACCTATCACACTGTGCATTCAATTGTGGTTTGGATGATTTCTATATATACCAAACGATTTATGGATAATTTTATTAAAGTATTGAAACAATATGAATGTGTTTTATTGGTTTTGAGAACTTCGCTTGTCTCTTTTACTAAAATGTCATTTTAAAATTAAAACATGCACTTTGACTCATACCAATCTCATTGTGTATCAGATTGAGGTGTGTCTAATTCATACACATCACAAATGAATTATGGATCATATTCTTAATGTAATTAAGAAATTTGAATGTGTTATATTAGTTTTTAGTAGGTTATTTGGACTTCTTACTAAAATTGACGCCATTTATAAATAAAAAAATGCACTTTGAGTCATACTAGTCACACCGTCTATCAGATTGAGGTTCGATTGATTCATTCAAATCTCAAATTACATGTGAAATGTTTTTCAGATGTATAAAAAATCTATTTTTTTCAGTTTTGAGTATGTCTTTTTTTTACTAAAATTGATATCAATTTTAAATAAATAGACAATTAGAATCATACTGGTCACACTGTGCATCATTTTGAGGTGATTATGATTCCTACACATTCAAAATCACATAGGTATTATTTTACTAATGTATTAATACAACATGAATGTTTTTTCTTAGTTTGTAGTACATCACTTTCCTTTTTTACTAAAATGTCATTTTAAACTTGAAACATTCATGTGGAATCATACGGATCACATCGTGTATCAGTTTTATGTGAGACTAATACCAAAATGTAACAAATGATTTTTGAATCAATTCCATAAATTATCAAGAAATTATAAGTACATTTTCTTAGTATTTAGTGGGTGACACTTTTTAAAGTCAAATATTGATTTTAAACAGATAACAGACACATTGAGAAATATCAAGTACATTGTGTATCATATTTTGGATTGGCTGATTCTTAATCATCAAAAATGACTTAGGTATCGTATTATTAAAGTATCAAAACAATATGAATATTTTTTCTATATTTTTAGTATGTTAATAGTCTTTTTAACTAATATTAATGTCAATTTCAAATAGAAATAAGTACATGGAGTCATATCGGTCCCATCATGTTTCATATTGTGGTGTGTCTGATTCCTTAAAATCAAAAAATCTCAAAAAATCCTAACTATCATTACTTCCAAGATTTCCGTTGAATTTCTTTGGAAAACTACCGATAATGCATGAAAATCTTCAAACAAACCACATCAACTCGAAAAAAATTAAAATATATAAGGAAAAAATTATTATAAGTAATACTAAAAAAAATTAATATAAATATGAAATAATAAATTAATTATATTGAAAATGATTTTACTATACAAATATCAAGATTACCTATATGATTAAGAAGTAGATAGAACTTGATGGAATGTGATAAATGTAAACACTACAGGGGGAAAAATCATTTCAGGGAGAATAAGTATGTAGAAGTTTTGTTAAATAAATTTATGAAATATGGATAGATCACACTAACATGAACTAAACAATCAACCAGTATAAGAAAAAAAATTAGTATGTGAGTAATGCTAAAAGGAAATAAATTAATCCTAAATATGAAATAATAAATTATTTCTATGGACAATGGTTTATAGTGAAAACATTAATATTACCTTTGTAATTGAGTAGAGGTAACATTGTTTCGCTTTCTGCAAATGTATTGGATATAACATGAAAGAAAGTGATAAATGTAACACTATAGGGGTGAAAACGTTTTCAGGGAGATTAATTCTATTTAATTTTTTGTTCATAAAGGCATAAAATATAGAAAAAACACCGCAACTCAAACAAAATAATCCACCTTTATAAGAAAACAATTATTATGTGATTATTACACAAAATAAATGAACTAACCATAAATATGAAACAATAAATTAATTCTATAGAAAATGATTTTACTCTGAAAACACCAATATTACCTCTATAATAGAGTAGAGGCAACATCATTTCTCTTCCTACAAAGGTACCTGAGATAACATGAAAAAAGTGATAAATGAAACACTACAGCAGTGAAAAGGTATTTAGGGAGAAGAAGTTTGTGGAAGTTTTGGTGTAGAACAGCATAAAACATGGACATAATACCCAAACTTAAATAACAGAATCCACTTGTATAAGTAAACAATTATTATGTGAGTAGTACTAAAAATAAATAAATAAAACATAAATATTTAATAGTACATCAATTCTATAGACAATGTTTTTACTATGAAAACATCAAATTACCTCTATGATGGACCAATGATAGAATTATTTCTTTTCATGGGAAGGCATGACATATGGACAATGATCTTCTAAAATAAACAAAATCTTTAAAGAATAATGAAAATTATATCAATGTTTCATTATATAATTTTTTGGTAAAATATGAAAGTATGTTATAATATTACCTTTACATATTTACAAAGGGTTTCATTCATTATAGTTTGTTCTTTCGAGGGATTGGAAATATCATCTTGTATTGTATATATTGATTGCATGAGTAGTTAAACATTTAAGTTATATTATGTTAATGTAGTAGAGAACATATAATATTATGATGAAAAACATAATATATTATAAAACACTTTTACCTCCTAATTGAACTATCTTTATTTTTTTAATGGTTTTAAGGATTTGGTTCCTCTATCGAGAATCCATGTCCCTTATGTGTGGTCCCCTCTAACATAGATGACATTGTCTACATTGGGACTGACATGAACTGATTGTGATGTCCCCATTAATGGTTCATCCTCAATTGAATTTTCATCTGACATGAAATTTATTTTAATCACCAGCAGGACAATCAAAAACTTCTTAATTGTTGCATTAGAGACATAAAATACATGCTTTGATTGTGATGCCATTAGTAATGGATCATATTATTCCACTTCTACACTAAAATTCACCTTAAAAAATCCCATTTCATCAACTTTCAGTTCATTTCTATTTTCATCCCATTTTCAATAGAATATAAGCACATGAAATGTAGTATAATCCAACACATATATCTGTTTGATAATGCTAAAATATGACATATTTTCATAAATTGGATTTCTATCCTTGGAACCAAATTTGTGCATCACTTCATCCACTAGAATAATAGCAGTCTTTTTCATTATACTAAATTCATCCTGATCTTTCTATAGAACATGTAACAATTGATTACAAAACCAATGTAAGATATAAACTTTTTATTTGGTTCTCTAGCTATCCATTGAAGTCTTTTAGTAATTGAATTCAGATTTTCAGATAGCTCCTTATAAATTTGATATATGAACCATCCAGTAAACTATTTATTATGCATATTTGATATCCATCCTTCAACCTTTGATGGAATAAAATATCTAATAATTTATTTTATGGATTCAATGTATAGATAGACATCTACACTGTTATGTGATATGTAAAGGTGTGTTTTCTCCCACTCTATCAAGGTAATTTTAACAACATCTCTTTCAGAAATTATTTTTCCTAGAAGGTGTTCACTATGATGAGACTTTGGGAGACTGATGATATCAACATCTGATAGGTAATCGATACAAAATTCAATATCATCTTCAACAATATATCGATCTTCAATAAAAACTTCTGGATTACTTTGATTCATCACACGCCCTTTAAAAATCTTCATATATCATTAAATTGGGTATATACATCTGTAGTGGACATTACCACATAGTTGAACCTCTCTAACCAAGTTAACCATCAAGTGGGCCATTATATCAAAGAATGATGGTGGAATGAACATCTCAAATTCACATAATAAAACTATAATCTTCTAATTCATGATGGGAATCTTCTCTGAGTCTAAAACATTACTCCATATGGATTGTAAATATTAGTAGATTTTGGTTAATGTATATCATACATTTTTAGGAAGAATGAAATGGAAAGAAACATACATTAAATCTAGCATCAATGCATGTTAGTCATGTGATTGTATTCCCTATAACATAAAATAATCCATTCACAGGATATTCTTGATATTTTATGAATACCCTTGTTGAACTTTTACACTAGTATGGAAAAGAAAAAATTGAAATTTTTTCTATTTGGATAGATTTTAAGATGCTGGAGGATGAAAATTTCACCTTTTACCCTTCATCGATGCCAACTCTTCCATTAACCCCATTTCAATCAAGTACAACATATCCTTGATTCCATCATTCTTTTTTATATCAACATTTCTTAATGTTCCAATAACACTATAAAATATATTTTTTCTATATACATGAAACCAAGAAAATTTCTAACATACGAACAATTCCAATACGGTAATTCATAGAAAATTTATCTCTTATCCAAACGTTATTTTTTAAGGTTTTTTGAAAATGGTTTACCAAAAACAGGGTAAATATTTCTTATATTACTGTATAGTTGACCCCCATAACATGATATAGTGTTCTACCTTGTTCGATATCCCATTGAATGATTTTTTTCAGGAGCAATATTTATGTCATTAGGGTAAACATTTCAAATGTCCAAAAAATATAGTATTGAAGGAATGATTCAACAAAACTGAGTATGTGAATTTTTCATAAATGGGACACCCCAAAATTATATTAATGTTATATACTAATAAAATTCCATAATTGGTGAAGTCACTTATCATTTCTTACAACATGGACCTCAATGTGAATTCTTCACTTCTATGAGAATAATACATTGTAACACCTGAATCCCACATCAATTTCAAATATTCTATCAATGGAGCCAAATAAACATCAATATCATTACTGGGTTGATTTGGTCCAGATATAAGAAGATAAAACATAATGTATTTGTTCTCTATGCATAACCATGATGACACGTTATAATTTACCAACATGATGTGCCATGTGCTATGAGTACGACTATATACACCAAAAAGATTTATTCCATCTACAGATAACACAAGTCTCTAGTTTCTTGGATCATTTCCAAATTCAGGAAACTCGTAATCAATTTTCTTCCACTAAGGAGAATATGCTAGATGATTTAGGTTCCCATATTTAATTATTTTATCAACATTACAGGTTAATTTTCTCATGATTTCTTGACATCCATATGGTCTTTTAAACCATGAAATGATAGGAAAGTGCCATACTAATTTCTAGGAACCTGATTAATGTTTCTTATATCGATCTGCACCACACTTAGGGAATTTTATGAGTCATTCATGGTCCTTATGAAACAATATGAAATCATTTTAACAACCATGTATTTTTTTATAGATCATGACCATTGAACATAACATTCATTTAACATCATATGTTTGGCAGGATAGTTTATTTTCTTCTAGTAGTGTATCATTCAGGAGACTATGTAGTTCTGTAAAGATGGTGTCACTCCATCTACTGCCAGCTTTCAAATTATATAACTTCAATACAACTAAAAATGTTTTTTTATTTAGTAAAAACATTACACAATGGTTTCATGGAATAAATATTTAAATCCTAAAATAAAAATTTAAAATCAAGAAGTTCATCTTCAATTAACATTATCATTTCTTCCATGTGATCTCCATCATCATTTACAATGGTATTGATATGAAATGATGCATAAACTGCATTATCATCCCAATAGGTGTCCACATTTAGTTTTTCCCCAGGTTTATTCAATCATTTATATATTTGATATATTCTATGACAAATTAAATTCTCTTTCAACTCTTATGGACTAATATTTCTTGAATAAAAATAATGATAACACTGACTGTGGATTTTAGTAGGCTCTCTTTCATTCTCTTTTGCAAACTTGATGAAATCCTTAACGCTATATTCATACCAGTTTGTCAAAAAATTAGTGTACATCCATTTTTAATTAATATCCATCCTATTGGGTTCATAAAAGATTCATTTTGTAAACTATTTAAATAAACACTCATCAGATATTCATTATCAAATGTGAAAGTTATAGTCAATTATAATCAAGGAAACTCGACATTAGATTGTTTCAAAGAATTTTTAGATGTTGAAAAATGGGTAATTTGATATAAGAAAATAATTACTCCACTATAGTAGGTATTATCATATAAATTTATTCAAAAGTGAAAGTTATAGAAAACTCAACCTAATTTCATTTTCCATGATACAAACCCACCCATAATATTTATAGGTAATTCATAAAACATATGTATTATTACTTCAAATTGGATCCACATGAGATGCATATTTTTATTTATCATACATAATGGAATGGGTATTTGAGAAAATGACACTCCTTATCAATTATATAAGAACCCCTCCACCACCCTATTAGAAGAAAAATACAAAAATTATGATCCCTTAATATACGCTACAAATAATCATTATAATTTTCATCAATTACAATTTTTAGTGGTCCTAGTATCAATAGTATTTCCTAAATTATTCAATGTGAAGAAATATTTCAACAAAAGATATCATTTCATTTATGGAATTATCATTTTCTTATATTTATTTTTCATTTAGCTTCTGCAACTACCTATTACTAATACAAATTTATCACTTTAATAAAATCAAAATAAAATAATTATAATTCAGTATTAAATATATTACAATAAAATTTACTTAATATTAATTATCATCCTTCGATTATTACATGATATTTTTTTGGGTCAAATTAACCACCTACGTGATGGATGATATAAAATGATATCACAGATTGTTATGAAAACATAATTAATTTTTTATTTTATATTTACAATGAAAGGATTTTTTATTATGTTTCTATAAATTTAACATGACAATTTAATCCATTCTTAATAAAACACCTTATGTTTTTAGAAAAATTCTAAAACAACCATGTTATAGATTCTATGTTGGAGAACCATACCTAAAAAATCCATGGAATGAACATGGAACATATTAACTCATAGTGGAACTATAATTATGATTCCTTTAGTATTATGAAGAAGATGAAATCTTGAACTGGATTCAATGACCAAGATTGATATATAGAAATAGATAGGGAATAATTAGAACTATTATCAACCAATGATCTATATAAATTAAAAACTAGGAATTAATATTACACTGAAAGATAGGGTATAGATGTAGATAGAAAAATAGTATACAAGGACCAGACAAAAAATAACTCAGGACATCATCAAACAAGAAATCAAAAATGAAAGAAAAAATTACACAAAGAACATCACAAGGCCCACCTCACTAGGATAAAGAAAATCAACTTCAGAAACCCTAACTGAAACTGAATATTAGATATCCCATGATGTTTGAGAAAGTGGAGGCAGTCGAGTGGGGTGATTAGAGCTTCGATTAAATAAGGGGGAGTGCTAGCAGTGGATGGATTCTATAGAAATATTCTGATATCACGATAGGTTTACAAAGATTTAGGGTTTTTAAAATAAATCTGGACACTTTTATCTGCACTTATAAATAATCACTGATAAGGAGTCATATTCTCAATTCTTAAGTGATAAGTGTTAATAAAAGGAATATTATCAGCTCATTTTTAGTGTTGGTAAAGGTAGGTATTTATCAGCGTTAAAAATAAACTGATAATATTCATATTTATCAGTGTTAAAGTTTTATAACTAAAAAACAATCATTTTATCAGCACTTTTTTAGAACTAATAAATCCTAATCATTATCAGCACGAAAAGAGTGTTGATAAAGACCTACGTTTACTAAGGCTTATTACTTAAGCACTGATAAATGATATATAATTATAATTATAAATAAAAAATTGTAAATATATATAATATATATATATAAATATATAAATATAAATATATTAAATATATTCCTTTCTAAATATTTTTACTATAATTTTATAATTATGTATTTATAATTATTCAAATATTTTTGAAAATAATATTTATATCTAATTTTTAGTGCAGGAAAATGTATATTTGTTAAAAATGAGTGAAATTGAATAAATTAAAAATAATACACATTAAAAATAATGATAAAATTGATATGTTTTGTGTGTGTGCATTGTAAATAAAAATGAATTGATTACATATATATGAAATAAATATAACACACATTTGATCTATGTTAAATTGAAAAATCAAATGACACATTCAATTATATATCCATTACACTATGAAATTAGTTAGTATTTTTAATTCATATTAATTTTTAATTATAAACCATTATTCACTAAATATATGACTATTTAATGTAAAATGCACAAATATATTATAATATATAAATCATATTTAAATACCTTAATATATAACTATATATTTAATATATACAATTTTTTAACATTAATTATCATAATTATCTAATTAATAATTTTTTTAATATTTAATATTGTATAATCAATTTATTTATTTTTATCAATAATTATTTAATTTATAAAATTTGTAATATTTTTTAATGAAATCATTTTTTTATTTATTTTATTATTTTATTTTATTTACTCATAACTTTATTAGTGATAAAAAATCAATGATGAAATTTATATTTATCAGTGCTAAAAATAAATCCCTGATAAATGGTACCCTTTATTAGTGATAAAAAATAATCACTGATAACAGGGATCATTTACCAATGCTTATATAAAGTCCTGATAAATGGTTAAATTTTTCAGCACTTTCTTTAGCACTGATAATGATTCCATTTATCAGTTCTTTTTTATAGTGCTAATAAATACCTGTGTTGTTAAATGCCAATTTTGTAGTAGTGAGACTAAGCCTTCCATTACTTGATTGGGAATAAAACCATATAATTAATTTTAGTACATGGACAATGTATGGACACTTACTTCTGTTAGTGAGTTCTCATGATATTTTTTGATTGACTTAACTAAACATGTGTTGAGTTTAATATAAAATTTCTATTCCATACAAATTTAGAGGCATGTGATAAGGAAATCCAAGTTAGGATTTTAAGATCGGGGAATCCACACAATAGTTTAAGGAGGTGAAAGTCCAAAGTTGGAAAGACAACCTACCAACTTAATTTCTTGTGGGTTTTATGTCCAAATTATAAATAATTATTAAAAGTTATGGGGATTTTTTCTACTAGAATGTTAAAGAAACATGACCTTATTAGTTCAATGGTGAGGGATATTCAGACTTGAAAAAATATTAGGAGATTTTGTGAAAATGTTTAATTTATTACATCTCACCTATTTTGTAACTATGCAATGTTTTAATACTCACTTACTTTTAATTATATAATAAAATGGAAATTTCATCGTCCACAATATCCTTATGATCAATATAAGATAAAAACAACCTCATAACTATAAGTAACATCCATGAGTGGTTTAGACACCTTTGGGTTGTACTATTTCCTAAAAGACAATATTTTATGCTAGAATTCTGAATGCTTGATCTGCTTGCTAAAGAGGCAAGTGATGAAGAGTTCCTGGTATACAAAAATAATTTGAGTGATGCGGTTAGTGTTCGATTTTTTGATTCTTTCATCTATGTCTAGAGAACTCATGAAGTCTTAAGAAAACATGGATGTAAATAGCATGCTTGATCACCTTCATGGTGATGGAGTAGGTTCCCAAGAGCCGTCTTCAATGTACATTATGATAACTTCTATACATATTTTTGAATATTAATGAACTATTTATCACATCATGATTGCTATTCTTTGAAACATATTATGTGGTAATGTCTTTAGAGTAGTTTTCACTATAAAATTTCATAGAAGCTCCCCATTATGATGAGAATGTGGAATTTATTTGAAAATATTCTTAAAATATATGTTCTATTGATGGATGATATCATTTATGGTACAAAAATTATACAGGATATCATGGGTGGAGACTTATATGAATTTGAGGAACTTTCTCATGTTGTACGCCCTTGGTAATATCCAATGTACGATATAATGATAATGAGTTTAGGCAATAGGAAATCCACATTTATGTGTATAATTATATGTTACTATCTTTGGATGTTTGTATTGATCCATAGACTTCATGATTATTATAAATGAGTATTATGAGTCATGTAATTTTATATAATGATTAAAATTGTGACAACATTTTTTCGTACTGAGTTAGGACACGTTGGGTACATCATGGGTAATATTTCATTCATGAATAATGAAAGCATGGATTTTCTTTCCTTTGTTTCTTTAATGGATGTTTCTATCTCCTTCCATTTTATATAAATTATATATCATAAATAAATCCAAATATACAGTGTTCTATAATAAATTTGGATTTTCTGAAAGTCAAAGAAAGAGACGTCGAGCACAGAGGTTTATGACACTGACATGCAAACTACTCGATTAGAGATATCATGATAAATTTATTGTATTATATAGTATGCATCCGTATGAGGTATTTTTTTATCAGGACATTAACTTATTTCTTTATTGGTTAATTAGAGCATTTCTATGTTCTAACCTTGGAATCTTGGCTACTTCACCAAACGCCATTGACAAAGAGTCTTAGAGAGTCACACAATAAGTGTATCCATAATCTCATTTAAATAATGTATTATTATTTATTATTTAAAATTTTTAATAAATATTATTCCCTCTTGTAGATTAATAATTATTCATCTTTTCTTGATCACATATATTTTATCACAAGTTAATCGAGAGAATATAATGTGAGCTGTATATTTAATAAATATACATTTTATTTTTAGGGAATATAATAGTCATTTATTAAATAAAAATTTATTTATCAAGGACTAATAAATATAGTGGAGGAATGGGGGTGAGTTTTTAGGTCTGTTCAGAAATAATATATATTGAATATTATTTGATTAAATAATATTTTATTTATTTCTCAAGTTAAGAACATCGTGAGGAAAGAATAATATTATTATTATTATAGACATGGGTGGTTTTAAAGGTATTAAATAAATATTAAAGTGAACTTGTGAAAATATTTAGTTTTAAACCCTATCAGTATTTAAACACAATTATATTATTTTCCAAATAGAGCCAATTCATTTCTTGTTTTCCTTAATGAAATTCTGAGAGAATCCTCTAAATCCCTAAAGTTCTACCTCTCCAAGAATGCTCCCAAGAATTTAGAGTGTTTTTCCTCTACCACCGACTCTCGATTCAATATATATCAAGGATAATGATTTGGAATCAATTATTGTGGCAATAAATGTGAATGACACAAGTGGTAGGATCTATCTCACTAGCACCCATAGATTCATATGAAAACTTTAAATGATTTTAGGAACATGTTTGGATCACCTCTGAAGGTAATATTCTCTTGATTCTTATAAATCAATTATTGTATAACAAACTTTTGTTCTTAGATCCATCAATGAAGAAATAATTCACGCATGATAATTCTTTAATTTATTTAATTAATTATAAATAATATATATTCATCATATATTGGGTTTTGTTGTTTTATCCATTGTCTGTTTTCTTTAATTCAATTTCCTTGATCATGACATTTTTATTCATATAGATCATATATTGATCATCAATCAAGAAAAAAAATAAATGTTGGGCCAGACCCATCACACGCTTCCACTACACCTAGAACCTACATGTGGTAACAGAGAGGTCACATAATTATTTATAATTATTTAAAGATCATTGATTGATTTATTAATTTTTCATTTAGTTTCGAATCCATGTTTAATAATTATTTTAATCCAAATTGAGAGATAATCTTCTTACTCTTTCATTTCTCATATATCTAATCGCAATGATTAATTTTATGAACAAAATAAAATCAAAGATCTCATCTGGAGGTGCGAAGGATTATGGATGGAAAATAGAAGGCTACACATTTTGTACTAGTTTTCATTTCTCCAGGAATTAATTAGGAATTTTTTTAAACCATGTGAATTGATGACACACGATGCATTTAATTTCTTACATTGCGTGTTGACTGGGCTATCTTAGCGCATGGCCATCCAGAGTACATGTAGTGTATCCCACATACACACTATGTACTCCTTTCAGTCACAAACAGGACATGTATTTATATACATAACCTACCTTAATGGTTACGGTATAACATAGAGACCACACACCATGTAGGACATGTACACACAATGTACTCTAATTTTTCAAAAACATGGTTTACATGCCGAGTCCCTTAGCATGTGCCTCAGATGTATGGTGGTATATGTACATTCCATGTAGCTCACATGTTCACACTGTGTACTTATACCAAATTATGAAGAATAAAAATTAATTTATTATACTATGAAGACCTTATCGATATTTACTTGAGTGTGTTAATTAAGTCGATAGGACACGCCTTGTGATGGGTTTATAATATATATATATATATTTAAATTAATTTTTGTGAAATGCCCATTTTTTTATATTGTATATGAGTATTATTACATATATTACTCTTTATACATTGAATCATAACACGTTACATAAAAAACTTGTAATTCATGTAAACATTAGGTTTATAGTAAACTTCATGAATGTACTTCATAAGTCAAGAATTCCATATGTCACAATAGTAATAAAATATATGAGTATAAAACATTGTGGTTAGATTTGAAGGGGTATTAATGATGTTTCCTTCCAAGGTATATTTATGTACACATTAATTTTAAATAAATTTATTTAATTTTTTAAAAATTATTATGAATGATAATGTCACTGATATTTTAATGAGAATTCTAACTAAATAATTGTTTAATTAAAGATGATAATTAATTTATTTGATAGTGGTTTGTCTTAAATTAAAATTATTAATTATTGAATTCTAGTTTTTAATAAATTCATAACTTTTTATAAGAATGTGTATGATCATGAGCATAGAACATACATTGGTATCTCATTTTTTCATTTAGGATATTATTAAATTAAATTATTGGCATGTGTTCCTTCTCTACTCTTATTATATAAGGGAATGTATTCCCATTGTTCCCATTATGTAAACCCTTTTCCTATCACCTATCTAAGAGTAAAAGTATATGTAACTGATGGAGCTCCTAATCCAATGAAGAGGGATATTAGGTTTAGATAAAATAGTGACAGATTAAGAAATATAATTTTTATTTATTTTTCTAAATTGTATCACATAAAGTACTAAAATATTTCTCATCTTATTTATAAAAACATAAATAAAATGAATTTAAACATATTAATATGATCCTTATATATGAAGGAAAAATTTCCTACCAGAACAAATTATCGATAGTGGTGAAGGTGCTTACGCATTATCCTTCTCTATGAGAGGAAATTTTATGTGTTTGAAGAACCTATTCTAGATGTGCCTGAAAATAAGGCTACTGATGAAGAGTTAAAACTCTATGATAAAAATTTGAATGATTCCAATGATGCTCAATGTTTCATGCTATCATCCATGACTAATGATACTTTTAATCAACATGAAGACCCGAATGCATACAAAATGATGTATCACATTTAGGATCTCTATAAAGAGAATGCGATAAAGGAGAGATATGAGATCTCCATTGCCTTGTTTATAACTAAAATTTTAGGTTCTGAACTTGTTAGGACTCATGTATTCAATATTATTGGATACATTAAATTACTATAAATCTCAGATATTAAATTCCAAGATGAGTTGTGTATTTATCTCATACTTTAATCACATCCCAATACCTTCTCTAGTTTTATTGTTGACTAAAATGTGGTCAATAATGAGAAGAGTCTTTTGGAACTTCGTACTTTTATTCTCCAAGTAGATAAAGACATGGGTCATGAAAAAATTGTTCTCCTTAGGGTTAATAGAAAATTTAATAACTAGGAAATGTGTCCCGAGAATCACTAAAAGTATAATTCTCCCATGTACTGTCCTTCCAAGAAGAGAAAGATCTAGAGCTGGGGTAAAGAAAAGGAGGTAGTATTTTTTTCTTATAGCAATCAAGGACACTGTAAGAATAACTCCACCTAGAATAAATGTGAAGCTAATGGTGCATTCATTATTGATTGTAACATTTCAATATATATATTAAGTATCCGATATAGCTTATGTTTATCACATATGTATTCAAATATAGGAATGAAGTGGATTCTGAAATATTGCTAGTGGAGGGAT
Source organism: Viscum album (assembly GCA_963277665.1). Lineage (NCBI taxonomy): Eukaryota > Viridiplantae > Streptophyta > Magnoliopsida > Santalales > Viscaceae > Viscum > Viscum album. The sequence continues at coordinate 1,963,067,623 of OY728127.1, forward strand.
GGATTTGAGATCTACTAATGGTGAAAGACTGGATACTCTAACCATTGGTGACTACCACCTTCTATTGTAAATGATAATAATTTTGGTTTTAAAAGGTTGTTATTATGTACGAAAAGCTACAATGAACATAATTTCTGTATTATGCCTATATGAAGGTTAGTTTATTTTCAGGATTGGAAATAAATTTTTATTTATTTTATAAATACAACATATGTTATGGTATGAAAATTTAAAATAATGTACCTTATGTATTAAATTTTGAAAACCATGTACTTTAAAAATCTAAAAAATCATGTTCACGAGACTCATATAACACCTAGATATTGTATGAACATCTAGGTCATGTAAACGTGAAGTATTTGACAAATCTATAACACAATGGTTATTTAGAATCCTTTTACCTAAAACCACTTCAAATATTTCATGCCTGCTTACAAGGAAAAATGACCAAACCAAAATTCTATGGATAGGGCGAAAGGGCCACCGAGCCTCTAGGATTGGTACACACTGATATGTGTGAACTATATCTATTAAAATATAGAGGTAATTATTATTACCTCATAACATTTACTGATGAATTGAGTTGATATAGTTATGTCTACTTGATGAGGCATAAACCCGATTCCTTTGAGAAATTCAATGAATTCAATAATGATGTAGAGAATCAACATGGAAATAAGATAAAGAATCTTCAATTGGATTGAAGTGGTGAATATCTTAACCAAGAGTTTATCAACCTTTTATGGGAGTTTGGGATTTTATATAAACTCACTCTACCTTACAAACCACGGTGTAATGGTGTTAGATAAAGGAGAAAACATAACTTTTTTTAAATATTAAGATAGATAATGAGTCATGAAGATATTCCATTATTCTTGTGGGGATATGAATTATAAACCATAGAATACAAACTAATCTTAATTCCAACTAAATTTTAAAATGGAATTCTATTCAAGTTATGGAATGGAACAAAGCATGTTTTGTCACATACACATATATGGGGTTATGAGGCATTTTTTAAGGCCTTCTAAGGAAACAAATTAGCACCTCGAGGCATATATTGTATCTTTGTAGGGTATCCTAAGGAAAAAAAGGGATAATACCTATAAAAACCCTCTGTAAAGGAAGTTATTGTTTCCATATAATTAATCTTTCTTGAGAGGGAGAACGTTCTCAAAAAGGATAGAGGGAGAAAGATTGAATTAAATGAAGTTGATTCTTAAGATACATAAGAGATGGTACATGAAAATATTTCCTAGGTACCCATGGAAGAAGTAGATTTTGAAACACAATTAATGAAAAGGATCACATGATAGGTAAGATAACCAAAGAGATATGGTTTTCTAGTCACTAAAGATGGTGACTCATTATTGGATGACAATGATGAACATATCTCTTATAATGAGGTAGTATAGGTCTCAAAATCTACAAGATGTAAATAATCCATGAATTCTAAAATGGATTCTACGTATCAGAACCATGTTTTGGTTCGGGTAAATGTGCTAGTACATGTAAATTACATAAGGTACAAATGGGTATTCCAGAGAAAATTTGAGATGGAAGGTAAAGTAAATACCTATAAAGAAATGATAGTGGATAAAGGGTTTAAAATCATCAAGGAATTGACTATGATGAAACCTTTTCATAAGTTTCCAAGTATAAATCTATCAGAATTATACATGCTATAGAATTTTACCATGACTATGAGATTTTGAAGATGGACATTAAAACTTCTTTCCTTAATGTAAACCTTCAAGAAGATGTCTATATGACACAACTGGAAGGATTTGTGAATCCAGGTGATTCCAAAAGGATTTTCAAGTTGCATAGATCCATTTGTGGATTGAATAAATCATCCAAGTCATGGAACCTTATATTTAATGAATTTATAAAATAATTTGGTTTCAATAAGAAGTAATGTGATCCATGAATTTAAAATAGGTTTAGTGGGAATGTTTTCATTATAATAGTAGTATATTTTGATGAAATAACACTTATTAGAAATGACATACTAGTGTTAGAGTATGTTAAGTACTAGTTAAACAAGTGTTTCTCTATGAAGGCGTTCGGTGAAGAAGCCTGTATTCTAGGGATCAAGATCATCTGTGATAGATCCAAGAGGATTTTTGGACCAAGTCAATGTACATTTATTGACAATATACTAATGATATTTAGTATGGAACAATCCAAATTGAATTTGGTTCCAGTTTAACATGGTTTATATCATTCAAATAAAATGGGTCTTCATAATAAGACATGAAAAAGGGATAATGACTAAGATACTATATTCTTCTATGATAGGATCAATCGTGTATTCCATGTTATGTATATACTTGATGTTTCCTATGCATTGATCATGGAAGGAAGATATAAAACTAAACTATAGGAACAACATTGTTCTACTATTAATTATATAATTAATTATTTAAGAAGAACTAAGGATATATTCTTCGTTTATAGAGGATATGTGGACCAAATCAGTAGGTTTTATTTTGATGATAGTTTTTAGATAGAGTAGAATGATCTAAATTTGCTGATAGGATATGTTTTCTATCTCAATAGAGGATCTGTGAGATGGAAGAGTTCAAAGTAGCTAGTTTTCACTGATTCTATAGAAGCATATGAGTATATATCGACTTATGATGTAGCCAAGGAATGCATTTAAATTTGAAAATGTGTCCATGATCTTGATGTGGAACCATACTATAAAGACCCTATCACATTGTATTGTGATAATACTACAATGGTGGCTCTTTAAAAAGTTCCAAGGTCACACCAACATATAAATAATATACTTCATAAGTATCACCTATTGAAGGATTTTTATCAAAGGTGTGAGTTTATAGTAGTAAGAGTACCTATAGAAGAGAATGTTTCAGACCCCTTGACTAAAGGCCTATTCCAATAGAAGCATGAGTATCATGTGAGAACTATCAGACTGAAGGTTGTTAGCAGCTTCATCTAGTAAAATTGGGAGTTTTTTGGATTTGGTTCCCTAGAACAAACATCTACGTACTTTATGATAACCTGTATTAATAATTTTTAATATTAATAAACTTCATATCAAATCATGATTGTTTTTATATGTAACATAATATGTGATAATGTCCTTAGAGTAGTTATCACACTAAAAGGTCATAGTATCTCCCTGCTATGCTGAGAACCTGGAAGTACTATGATACTATTATTAAAATATAGGTTCTATATCTGAATAATATCATTTGAGGGACACAAATGATACATTCTATTAATATTGTGAACCCATAGGAAATTGAGGCACTTTCTCGTGGTGTATACCCTTGGTAATATCCAGTGTAAGAAATTTTGAGATTGAGACCCACCAGTATGAAATAAACATTTACATGTGTTATTGGATATTCCTATTTGAGGATGTGTGTATTGATATTGAGACATTAATACCATTATTCGTGAGTTTTATGTGTCATGAATGTTGATGTATTTATGAAAATAGTGATGACATATGTTTGAGGTGAGGTAGGACATGTTTGGTATGTCACAAGTAATATTTCATTATTAATAATTAGAGAAAGGATGTATACCTTATATTCTTTAACGAAAGTTGATATCTCAATAACCTTAATGGAAATGATATAAAGTAAATAAATACATGTCCATGGTGTTCTATAAGAAAGTTATATCTCTGTAAAGTCAAAGAAAGTGACTTTGAACACTTAGTTTGATGACACCATCATGCAACCTACTTGATTATAGATATCGTGATAAAGGGATTATATTACACATTAAGAGTCTATATGAGGTATTATATCATTTCATAATCAACCTGTTTCTCAGTTGGTTCCTTTGTGTGTTGCTAGACACTACCATTAGACTTTAGGCCACTTCACCTAATGCCACTGAAAAGAGGCCTAGAGGGTCACATGCTATGTGTATCCAGAATCTCAGTTAAATAATATATTAATATTTATTATTTTACAATTTGAATAAATATTGATCTCACATAAGGTTTAACAATTATTCATTATTCATGATCACATATATTTTATCACCAGTTGTTCAAGACAAAATAATGTTAGAAAAATATTTAATAAATAATTATTTTTTATTTAGTGAATATAATATTTATTTATTTATTAGTGAATAATGTATTTATGTTTATTTATTAAATAAATAATCATTATTCAAGGCATGATAAATATTTTCCATGAATGGATGACTGAGTTTTTAGGTCATTTGAGAAGTAATATATGTCAAATATTATTTGATTAAATACTGTTTAATTTAATTACAAAGTTAAGCACAAGTTAAGAAAATAATATTATTATTTTAGACATGGGATTTAGCAAGGGATTAAATAAATATTAAATGGAACATGTTAAAATATTTTTTTCTGAACCCTAACAGTATTTAAATGTAATTATATTATTTTACCAATAGAACTAAATAATTTTGTGTTGTGCACATTGACATCTGGAGAGAATCCTTTAAAGGACAATAGAGATCCCCCTCCAAGAACTCTCCCAAGAATGGAGATAAATATTCCTCCACCTCCCACTCTATAGTATATAGAGATCAAGTCTAACACTTTGAAAGTGATTATCGTGGAGATAAAAATCAAATGAAGTAACCGATAGAATCTTCTACACTTCCTCCTAGAGATTCCTACAATGACGTTTAGAGTTTTTTTGGAAAACGTGTGTATCACTACTAGAGGGAATTTTCTCTTTATTCCTAAAATGCTACAATGGTATAACATAGATCTATTGTCACATCCATTAATAATGAAATAATTCTTTCATGTTAATTCTTTAATTGATTAAATTAATTATAAATAATATGTGATGATCCACTCTTGATTTAAATTTTTTTATCTATTTTCCATTTTATTTGATTCAATTATACTGATCATGGTTTTTATTAGAATTTAGTTCTTAGATTGATCATTGATAATGACCAAACGAAAGGTTGGTCCTGACCCATCACATGCTTTTACTATTCCCAAAACATGAAAATGATCTATACCAGGAGAGAGCTAGACATGAATAGCTTGAGATTTCCATTGTGATTTTACAGATAAAAGGTGTAGAGGATTCCCTATATAGACCTCACACATCCAAGATCATTTTCTACATTGAGTTAATATAGGTTTTAGGGTTTAAAATCCCCAAAGAACTAGGAATCGACCACTGTCTAGCATCACTCCCTTATATCTTCTCCTACTTTTCTATGAAATTTAATATGAAAAACATTGATAAGTATCTTCCAGATCTCCTTAATCATATTCACCAAGTATATAAGGATATGAAGTGTGATAAAAAATTCATATTTATGGCAAAAAAATGGAAAGTGAATAAATTTAATCCCAAATATTATTTATACGCTTCCAATAAGAGGAAGATCAAAGAATGAGAAAGGGAATATGGAGATTTCTGTTTCATATATTGAAAGAAGGTACACTAGAAGATAAACTCCACCCATCCAAATAAGTAAGGTGATGATTTAGGTTCACTTATTATCAAGTTCAATTTATCTATTTCTTCAAATTGGGTATTAGATACAGATTTTGGTTCTCATGTATATTTTAAAATACATGAACCATATAGATTCAGAAATATTTTCTAAGGATAGGTATATCTTCAACTAGCTAGTAAAGATAAATGTTCAAATGTAGATATCGGGAACTACTACATCACATTAACAACTAGAATGACCTTGGATTTAAAGGGTTTTTATTATGTGCCTTCATTTACCAAAAACATTATTTATATAACTAGACTATATACAAATGGATTTATTTTTTTATTTGAGATCAATTTTTTATTATTTTATAAATATAGAATTTATTATGGTATGAGGAATTTAAATAATGGTATTTTTGTATTGTATTACAAAAACTATGTAATGGAAATTGATAACGTAGTTACTTCACATGACTAATACCACACCCAACATTAGAATCAACAGCTAGCCCATGTAAATTATCTCGACTAAATTATATATAGATGTGTATTAAGATTATTTTTAACTAAAAAAACATAGTGTATGACACACATTTTTATGAGGAAAATTTAGAAAATCCCCATTTATTGGGTAATCTGAAAGGTCTAATGATCTTATTGAATTAGTTTATACTAATTTGTGTATATCATTTCCTATTGTGGCTAGGTTTGGGTATTCCTAATTCATTATTTTTAGTGACAATTTTATTAGATATGTATTTTTATACATAATGATTTATAAGATATATTATTTTATTAAATTAATTTAATACAATATGGAAGTTGATAAAAAAACATGCTAAGAAGATTAAGAAACTCCACTCAGACTGTGGTGAAGAATACCTTAATTAAGACTTCATTGATTATTTACGAGATTCTGAGATATTATCTCAAATCACTCCTCCTAATACACCTTAGTAGAATGGTTTATGTAAAAGGAGGGACTACAACTTGTTGGATATGGGGATATCAATGATGATTCATGCAATTATTCTATTACCCATTTGGGGATACACGTTATAAAAAAAACATACATACTAAACTGAGTTTCAACTAAAGAAACAGATGATATACCACACCAATTATGGAATGGAATGAAACCCATGTTGACTTACTTACATGTGTGGTGTTGAGAAGCATTCATTATGGCCTCTTCAGGTAAAAAGATTACACCATGATCCACAAAGTGTATCTTTATGAGATATACCATTGATATAAAGGGATACTACCAATATAACCATTCAAACAAAAATGTTTTGGTTGATATATTTGAAAAATTTCATGAGGAAGATCTTACCACTAAAAGATATAGTGGGACAAAGATAGAATATGATGAAGTCTATGATCAAGATACAAATGAGTTGGAATACAAACAAATTCAACAAATCCTTATGGAAGAAGAAATTGTTACAGAGACACAATTACTATATAGGAGTACTAGAGAGGATAGAGAACCATAACCATATGGTTTTATAGTCACTAAGGATGGTGAATTATTATTATTTTATAAAAATGATCCTATAACCTATATGGAATCAGTAAGTGGCAAAAATGTTTTCAAGTGGAAAGAGGTCATGAATTCTAAAATGGATTTCATATACCAAAACTAAGTTTTTATTTTGGTAAAACATCTTTTATATGTAAATACTATTGGTTGAAAATGAAAATTCAAGAAGAAACTAGAAATATAAGGAAAATATTGTATCAATAAGGTGATAATAGTTACAAAATGGTTTAAATAGTGTCAAGGCATTGACTACAAAGCATCCTTTTAACCAGTTCCAATTCTGAAATCCATCAAAATTGTACATTCTATTATGGATTTCTATGATTATGAGATTTTAAAAATGGATTTCAAAATAGTTTTCCATAATAAGAACCTTCACGAAGATGTCTATATGACACAACCCAACGGTTTATTTGACTCCAAATCATGTCAACATGGTTTGAAAGTTTCAAAGATGCATTTATGCATTATAGAAAGCATCCAACCCATGGAATATTCATTTTTAAGAGGCCATAATAGAATTTGTTTTCATAAATAATGAATGTGAGTAGTGTGTATATAAATCGTTTAGTGGGAGTTCAGTCATTTTCTTAATAGTATATGTGGATGAAATATTAATTTATGTAAAATAAATAATAACCTTATATTAATTTATGTTTTGGTTGAATAAATTATTGTATATGAAGGACATGGGTGAGGAAACATATATTCACGAGGTCAAGATTCATCCTGATATATCCATGAGTTTTATTATCGTAAGTCAATGTAAAAACATTGAAAATATATAAATGGATTGAGTATGGAAAATTCTAACATTTTATTGTTACCAGCATCACAAGACATTCATATTTCTAGTAAAATGTGTACTCAAACCCATGAGGAAAGAAACCTAATGTAAAAGATTCTATACACATCAGCGATTGGGTTAGTTGTGTATTCTCTGCTATGTACTAGGATAGATGTCATCTATGCATTATGTATTGAAGGAAGATATAAAGATGATCCAGGTGACCTCCATTGGATGACAGTAAAGACTATCCTTATGTATTTGAGGCGTACTAAATATATCTTCCTAGTTTATGGAGAATATGAGGAAGAAGTCATTAGAGGATATGAAGACGCTAGTTCCCAAAAAAATCAAGATGGCATGAAGTCAGTAACGGGATATATCTTTACTTTTAATGGAGGGTTTTTGAGATGGAAGAGATCAAAGAAGGATATGGGTACAGATTTTACAAAATAGTTTAAGTATAGTACAAATTCTGAGGTTTCTAAAGAAGAATTTTGGATGCACAACTTTTTCTAAGATCTGAACATGACACCTAACATAAATGATCATATCACACTCTATAATTATAATACTACAGTAGTTTCTCTAGAAAAAGGGACAAGACCACATCATCAAATGAAGCCCATAATTTATAAGTATCATCTCTAGAGGTATTTTTCAAATAGAGGTGAAGTTACAATGAGTAGTATTTCCATGGAACACAATGTGGTGTACCCCTTGACTAAATCCTTGAATCAACAGAAACCTGACTATCGTGTTAGGTCATGTGGACTAAAGGACATAGTATTTTGGATCTAGTTCATGTGGGAGTTATTTAGAGTTTATGTCCTAGGACCAAATAATTTTACATTAATTACATGTATATTATATGTATTGAATAATTATAAAACTTATTATTATATATTGATCATTATACCACTTGACTTTATTGGAATAATGTCCTAGAGTATAAGTCACATTGATAAGGTCATAATAATCTCCTACTATGATCAGGTATTTAATGTGGCATTAAAATAATCTTAATTAATGTTCTTCAGTTGGATAACATAATATGACGAGACATATAGTTCATATACTATCAGGTGTGATTACCGATAAGCATACAAGTCTTCTTCTCATGAATTTCACACATGGTAATATCTATGATGGGAGATTATGAGAAAAAACCCTCCAGTAAGAATTCTCCATGTTTTGGTGGCAGAGGATATTCTTATATGCAAGTTTGTGTTATGTTCTGTAGGCTATAAGATTTTTATTAATGCACGTTACAACTCGCGTACTTAGATGTATTTCATAATCCATGACAATATCAGTTCATAGAAAAGTTGGATATGTTGGGTGCATCATGAGTGAAAAGTCATTAATCAATATACTAAGGAAGAATTTTTTCCCTTCCATGTTAATGGAAGATGATATCTCAGACCATTGATTAGAACAGATCCATCTCCCTAAATTTCATGTCTACAATGTGACAACATGTTTTTTAGACAGTCAAAGAAAAATGTATCGACTCTATAGGTTAGTGACAGAGATGTGAAACATGCTAGATGAGTCATTGAGAAAAAGTGATTATATTACACAATAAGTGTTCATATGTTTTCTTCATTGTTGATACATTAAGTTCAATCACTTAGGTTCCTTGACCCGTTTCTAGATAATAATTTTGGACTTTAGGAAATCTTGCCTAATGCCAGTGAGAAAGTATCATAGAGGGTCACACACTATGTTTTTCCATTGATCTCGATTAAATTCTATTTGAATTTATGTATTAAAATAAATATTATTCTCAATATCAAGAAACAATTTTATTCAACTTCTATTGATCTCTAATATTCTTAGGGTAATAAATAATTATTAGTTTGTTAATAAATAATTTATTTTATTATGTGAATATATATAAAATATTTATTTCTTAGATTATAAAAAATATTTATTTTATTTATTGAGAATTTTAATAAATATTTATTCACTAGATTTGGGAAAAAATATTTATTTCTTAACAGACTATTTATTTGGTTTTTTAATAAATTCTTGAGTAATTCTAAGAGACAAGGATTGAGTCCAATAGAAATTATTATTTAACAAGTTTGTTACAAAATATTTTTTATTTCACAAGTTGGTGCATGACACACAATAATAATAATAATAATAATAATAATAATAATAAGTAGAATGGGGTTTATTAGAGGTTTTAAATTTTACTTGATGGCTAAACTAAAATTAAACAATATTTTACCCTAAACCCTAACTCTATAAATACACAGTTATGTATATTGTATATTGCATAAAAAAATTGATAATAGAGAATTGTTTCACATAATGAATTCTCTCTCAAATAATACTTTTATCTCCATATAAATAAAGATAAATTAAAGAGATATTTCTTCAAGAACAAAGAAGGAGTGATCCCGCACGAATAACATAAGACAATTAATTCATTACACAAGCACCCAAAGATTGAATGGTGTTGTTCAATGATAGTTGAAGCATGTATGGTTCACTGCTAAAGGTATTTACTTTGGATCCTCACATTGCAATGAATTCAACCATAAAAGGTCTTTTTGGAAGATCAAAATTCATAAACTAAGAATGGTCCTAATAAAAGGTATTTATTTCTTTAGATATTAAATAAATTAATAATAAATTTGATGTGAATAATACCTGATCATGGTTTCAGGAAACTATTATGAAAAGAAATATTAATATACCACCCACCATTGGATGATTCTTCTATGCTCAAAACCATCATTTATTTTTTTATGGTTTCAAGGGGTTTTAGGGTTTTATAGATTTAAGGGTTTTTGGTGTTTTTATGTTTTTAGGGGTTTGATGTTTTTTTATGTTTTATGATTTTAATTGAGTTTTTTTGGTGTTTTTATATTTTTAGAATTTTTTTTTGATATTTTTAGTTTTTCATTATATTTAGGGTTTTCATGGATTTTGAGAGTTTTTTTTTGGGTTTTTATGCGTTTTTTTGTGTTTTTAGGTTTTATTGAGTTTTTAGGGTTTAAATTTTTTTTTGAGTTTAAATTTTTTAGATATTTAATGTGTTTTTAGATTTTTTAGTGGTTTTCTGGTTTTTACAGGGGTTTAGGGTTTTTATGGTTTTTAGGGGGATATAATATTTTTTAGTGTTTTTTATATTTTTAGGGGTTTTATGTGATTTTCAGTTTTTAAGTTTTTAGTAGAGGTTTTCATGGTTTTTAGGGATTTTTTTCGGATTATTTAGGATGGTTGTGGATTTTCGAGTTTTTAGGGATTTTGGGGGGGGGGGTAAAGGTTTTTTTGGGGGTTTAGGCATTTTTAGTGTTTTTTGGTTTATGGGGGTTTTAAGCGTTTTTAAGATTTTAAGGTTTTATTATGGGGTTTTTTGGGTGTTAGGGTCTTTTACATTTTTAAGGTTTTTATAATTTTTTAGGATTTTTTTTCAATTTTAGGTTTTTTATAGATTTTGAGAGATTTATAGGGCTTTAATGGATTTTGGGGGTTTAGGGTTTTTTTGTGTTTTCAGGGTTTTATGGTTTTCATAGTTTTTTATCATTTTTTGGGGTTTAAATGGGTTTTAGAGTTTTTAGTTGACATTTAGTATTTTTATGGATTTAGGGTTTTAAATATTTTTATGATCTTTATTGGTTTCTGTGGTTTTTGGGTCTTTTAGGGTTTTTAGCGGTTTTTAGGTTTCTTAGGGTATTTAAGTGTTTTAAAGTTTTTATGGTTTTCTTTTGGTTTATAAGTAATTTTTGGGATTTTATGTTTTTATAGATTTATAATGATTATTTAGTATTTTTATAGGTTTTTATGGTTTTTATGTTTTTTAGTGTTTTTCCGGATTTTTATGGTTTTTAAGGTTTTTAAAAAAAATTAGGTTTTTGTAGGTTTCATGTGTTTTTAGTTTTTTTATGTTTTTTCTTATGGGGTTTCAGGGTATGTTTACATTTTTAGGGATTTTAAGGTATTTTATATGAATTTTAGGTTTTTTAGGGATTTGGACGTTTTTTAGGGTTTTTAGTTTCTTTAATTGTTCTTCTTATTTTCAGAATTTTAATGGTTTTTTTATATTTTTTACATTTTAGGGGTTTAAATGATTTCAGGAATTTTAGTGGGTTTTTAGTTTTTTTGTGGTGTTTTAGGTGTTTAAAGGTTTTTAGGGGGTGTTAGGGGTTTTAGGGTCTTTTTTGGGTATTTAGGTTTTCAATGTTTTAAAGTGTTTTAGAGGGATTAATGTTATTAGGATTTTATGGTTTTCTTTGGAGTTTTTAAAAGATTTATGGTTTTTAATATTTGAGATATTTGTAGGGTTTTTTTAGGATTTTTATTGGGTTTTTTCTTTTGTGGGATTTTAGTGTCTTCTAGGGTTTTTAGTGTTTTTTTTCATTTTTATGTTTTTAGGTGTTTATATTACTTATAGGATTTTATGGATTTCTTAGAGTTTTTTGTGGATTGTATGTTTTTTATGTTTTTATGTATGTTTAGTGATTTTCTAGTATTTTTATGGGATTTAGTATCTTTTGGGATTTTCATTTTTTTAACAGTTTTTATAATTTTTAGGATTCTTATGGTTTTGTGGTTTTTAGGGTTTTTTGGAGTTTTTATCGGTTTTTAAGGTTTTCTGTAGTTTTTTTATAATTTTTATCATTTTTGGGTTTTAATGGTTTTTAATAGTTTTTAGTGGGTTTTAGGTTTACCATGGTTTTTTGGTGTTTTCAGGGTTCTATGGGTTTTCAGTATTTTTATTATTTTTGAGGATTTTAAGTGTTTTTTGGTTTTTATGTTTTCTTAAGGTTTTTTAGGTTTTTTAGGGTCTTTTAAATTTTTAGTGTTTTTTAGATTTTTTTGGGATTTTTATTGGGTTTTAATATTTTTAGGGATTTTGAGGATTTTCGGGTATTTTTGGTTTTGGGTGATTTTATGGAATTTAACATTTTTTAGGTTTTTTGGGGTTTAAGTGTTGTAATGTTTTTTATTTTTTATTAGGTTTTTTCACATTTTATAGGTTTTCTATATTTTTAGTGTTTTTTAGGTATTTTTGTGGTTTTTTTTTATTTTTAGTGATATGGAAGGTTTTTGGGTTTTTTAGGGTTTTAGGGTTTTTAGGGTTTTTAGTGTTTTTTTGAGTTTTTAGGTGTTTTGTGGTTTTAAGAGTTTTTCAACATTTTATTGGGTTTAATGGGGTTTTAATGTTTTTAGTTTATTTATAGGGTTTTAGGGTTTTCTGATGTTTTAGGGATTTTATGGTTTTTAGTGGTTTTTATGGTTTTTAGGTTTTTTTAGAGTTTAATGCTTTTTTGGTTTTTATTTATTTTCATGGGGTTTTTAGGGTTTTAGGTTTTTTATGTTTTTTAGATATTTTTATGATTTTTACGGGGTTTTATCGTATTTAAGGAATCTGAGAGGTTTTAGTGTTTTTATGTTTTTTAGAGTATTCTTTAGGGGTTTTAATAGTTTTTATGGTTTTATAGTTTTCCATGGTATTTTCAAAAGTTTCAAGGTATGTGCTATAATTAGTTATTTTTTAGATTATTTAGGATTTTTCTGGGTTTAGGGTTTTTAAGGATTTTTATGGTTTTTAGTGTTTTTTAAATCATTAGAGTTTTTTTGTTTTTTATATTTTTTACTATTTTAGGGGGTTTAAAGACTTTTTAGAGTTTTTTGTTTATTTTGAGATGTATTATCGGTTTTAAAGGTTTTTGAGGTTTTTATGGTTCTTAGGGATTTTAGGGACTTTAGGGTTTTTATCATTTTTTAGATTTTTAGGGGTTTTAATTATTTTTATGTTTTTAAAATTTTCTTATGTCTTTACATAAGTTTTAGGTATTTTTAAATTTTTATGGGTTTTTTGGTGTTTTTAGGGATTTTTAGGGTTTTTTGGGTTTTTAGGGTTTTTTTGGGGTTTATTATTTTTCAGGGTTTTTGGGGTTTTATGTTTTATTTATTTTTTAGGTTTTTTTTAATGTTTTTAGTTTACATATATTATTAGATATTTTAGGCTTTTTTTTAGGATTTTTTACATTTTTTTTATTTTGAAGGGTTTTATAGTTTTTATGGTATTTTAGGAATTTTTAGTGTTTTTTAGTATTTTAGTGTTTTTATGTGAACTTAGATTTTCATGGTTTCCTTATGGTTTTAAGTTTTCAGGTGTTTTTTACTTTTTATGGGGTTTTAAGGATTTTTAGTATTTCTATTATTATTATGAATTTTTAGGGGTTTGGGGGTTTTTAGTGTTTTTAGGGTCTTTGTGAGTTTTTGGGGTTTTTTGAGTTTTTTTAGTATTTTAATAGTTTTTTAGAAGTTTTTATGGTTTTTAGGTGCATAAAAGTTTTTTACAGCTATATTGTATTTTTAGGTTTTTTTGGATTTTATGTTTTTAAGGGTTTTTAGGTTTTTAGTGTTTTTGGGTCTTTTAAGGTCTTTCTAGGGTTTTTTGGTTTTTTGGTTTTTTGGGGATTTAAGTGTTTTTAAATTTTTAATGTTTCATATGGTATTTCAAAGGTTTTAGGTGTTTTTACATTTTAGAGTGTTTTAGGATATTTTTTCGATTTTTCAGTTTTTTTGGGTTTTAGGGATGTTGGCAGGTTTTGTGGGTTTTTAATGGTTTGAGATTTTTTTGGGGATTGAGTGTTTTTAGATTATTATGGGTTAATTATAGTTTTATTAGGTTTTACATGGTTTTTATGGCTTTTTATGTGTTTATATATTTTAGATAATTGTTAAGGATTTTATGGTTTTTATAATTTTTAGGAATATTTTTAGTTTGAGGGTTTTTAGGGTTTTATGGTTACTTTTAAAGTTTTTATTGTTTTATGGGGTTTTAGAGTTTTTTTCGCATTTTTTGGGTTTAAATGTTTTATATATTTTTTAGTGGTCTTTAGGGTTTTATGGGTTTATTATTTTTATGGTTTTTAGGGGTTTTATGGTTTTTATCATTTTTAGGGTTTTTAGTGGTTTTAATTGTTTTTAGGTTTATAAGGCTTACCTATAATTTTTCATGTGTTTTAGGGTTTTTTATAATTTTCGAGGTTTTTTATAATTTTACAGATTTTAGGATTTTTATGAGGTTTTAGGGTGTTTAGGTATTTTTAGGGGTTTTTATGAGTTTTAGCGTCTTTTAGGGGTTTTAGGGCTTTATGCTGTTTTTAGTTGTTTATGTTTTTCTTCGAGATTTTAGGGTTATTTGTTTTTAGTGTTTTTTGGTATTTATTTTTTTATTGGCAGTTTTAAGGTATTTTTTGAGGTCCTTATGTTTTTCTTGATTTTTTAGTGTTTTTTTGTCTTTAGGGGTTTTGAGGTTCTTATAATTTTTAATGATTTTAGGGATTTAAATGGGTTTTAGAGTTTTTAGTGTTTTTTATTGGTTTTAGTAGGTTTTTATGGTTTCATGGTGGTTTTAGGGATTTAGGGTCTTTTGGGGATTTTAGGGTTTTTAGTGTTTTTTGGTTTTTAGGGGTACTGAGTGTTTTTATGTTTTCAAGATTGTAATAGTGTTTTCAGGTTTTTTTTTAGTTTTTAACATTTTGGTGATTTTTAGGTAATTTTAATGATTTTTCTATTTTTCTTGGGTTTTTAAGGATTTTTAGGGGTATTAGGGTATTGAGGTTTTTAATGGTTTTATTATTTTTATGTTTTTATGGGTTTTATGTTTTTTTATGTTTTTAATGTTTTCATTGGAATTTTCCTGTTTTTTTGGGGTTTTTATGTTTTATCCGATTTTTAGGGATTTTTTTAGTGTTTTTTAGGATTTTGAGTGGTTTTATGGTTTTTAATATTTTAGTGCTTTTAGGTATTTGATGGATTTTATTATTTTCAATTTTTTTACATTTTAAGGGTTTATGGATTTTTTTACATTTTTTGTTTTTTTAGGGTTCTTTGGTTTTTTGTGTTTTTAGCATTTTTTGAGTTTTTAGGGTTTTTAATATTTTTAGAGTTTTTATTGTTTTTATTTGTTTTAAATGATTTTAAGAGTTCTTACTTGTTTTTTCAGTTTTTATCAGACTTAGGTTTTTTCAATATTTTACGGGTTTAATGGATTTAAGGTGTTTTTTGGTTTTTTTGGGTCTTTTAGGGGGGTTTTAGTGTTTTTATGTTTTTAGTGTTTTATGTGTTTTTAGGTTTTTATGGGTTTATTTTGTGTTTTTAGGGTCTTTAAAATTTGTTTATATTTCATGTTATTTTTATATATTTTTTAGGATTTTATGGATTTTATGGGTTTTTAGGGGTTTTTTCATTTTCTATGTTTTTTGGGGTTTTATGTGTTTTTTGGTTTTCTTTGGGGTTTTAATAGTTTTTAAGATTTTCTTAGGGTTTTTTAGGGTGTTTTTTGATTTTTATGGTTTTTAGGGGTTTTCAGAATATTTAGAGTTTTAGAAATATTTAGGGTTTTTTGGGTTTTTTTTGTTTTTTTATTTTATGGAGTTTTTTGAGTTATGTGGTTTTTTAGTGTTTTTAACATTTACCTATGGTTAAATATTTTTAATATTTTTTAGATGTTTTTTATAGTTTTATGGGGGTTTTAATGGTTTTAGGATATTTAGGGTTTTTTTAGATTTTATAACTTTTTTAGTGGTTGATAGTTTTTAAGTGTTTTTAGGTTTTTATGATTTTCTTATGGGTGTTAACAGTTTTTAGTGATTTTTACTTTTTTTGTGATTTTAGGTTTTTTTTAATTTTTTTTAGGGTTTTGAGGGATTATGATTGTTTTAGGGTTTTAGGGTTTTTAGTATTTTTTAAGAGTTTTTATGTTTTTTCTGTTTTATGTGTTTTTAGGTTTTTATGGTTTTCTTAGGGGTTTTAAGGGTTTTTAGGATTTTGTTTATGATTTTAGGGAATTTTTTGGGATCTTTATGATTTTTTGGTATTTTACGGTTTTTTGGTTTTTTGGGTTTTATCATTTTATTGGTTTTCAGGGGGTTTTTAAGTGTTTTTATGTTTTTAAGGTTTCATTAGGAATTTTTAGGTTTTTTAGTTTTTTAATTTTTAGGTATTTTTTTTTATTTTTGATGATTTTTATAGGTTTTTATGGGTTTTAAGCATTTTAAAGAGTTTTATTGTGCTTAGGGGTTTTTATGAGTTTTTTATCTCTTTGTGTTCTTTTGGTTTTTTAGGTTTTTTATAAATTTTTTTAGTCATTTAGATAGTTTTTAGAGTTTTTAGTCATCTTTTTGGGTTTTCAAGGTTTTTTTGATTTTAAGGTTCTTGGGGGTTTTTATTGTGTATAGGGTTTTAAGGGACTTCTTGGGTGTTTTTAGGGGGTGTAGGGTATTTATCAGTTTTTTGGTTTTAGGGGTTTTATGTATTTTTTTAGTTTTTCAAGTCTTTATTACAGTTTTAAAGGGTATTTTGTGTTTTTAAATTTTTTAGTAATTTTTTAGGAATTTTATTTTGTAGATGTTTTTCGGTATTTTTAGGTTTTTATGGTTTTTATGGTTTTTGGCATTTTAGGTTTTCTTATCATTTTACAATTTAAAGGTTTTATGTGTTTTTAGGGTCTTAAATTTTTCTTATTTTTTAGGGTTTTTATGGGTTTTTACATTTTTATGTATTTTATGGATTTTCCATTTTTTTAGTTTTTAGGGTTTTTATGAATTTTGAGGGGTTTTTTGGATTTTTTGGTTTTTTGGGATTTTTGGATTTTTTAGGGTTCTAGGGTTTTCATTTTTTTAAGAGTTTTTTATAATTTTCAAAGGTTTTAATTGATTTTAGATTTTTGTGTGTTTTTCTGGTTTTTACTGGTTTTAATAGTTTTTATAGTTTTTTAGTGTTTTTGGGTTTTTTGGGGGGTTTTATGTTTTAGAATTTATAGGTTTTTTGGGGTTCTTTGTTTTCTAAGATTTTAAATGTTTTCTTAATATTTTTAATGTGTTTTTTAGTTTTTTTGGGTTTTTAGTGATTCTTTAGTATTTCTAATGGTTTTAGGGTTTGGGGGGATTTTCAGGGGTTTAGGGATTTTTAGGGGTCTTTAGGGGTTTAATGGTTATTATCAGTTTTTAGGGATTTTAAAATTTTTACGTGTTTTTATGTTTTTATATATTTTTTGGGATTTTTGTGATTTTAAATTTTTAGGGAATTTTATGAATATTCAGGTTTTTTATAGTTTTTTAGGGTTTTTTGGATATTTTGGTTTTTTATGGATTTGATAATTGTTTGGTTTTTAGGGTTTTTTTATTTTATTTTTTTATGGTTTTCATAGTTTTTTATGTTTTTAAAGGTTTAAAGGTTATTTAAGTTTTTTGTGTGATTTTAGAGTTTTTATGTGTCTTTATGATTTTTATGGTTTTAAGGGGTGTTATGGTAGTTAAGGTGTTTAAAGGTTTTTATGGTCTTTATAGGGGTTTTAGCATTTTTAGGTTTTGAGGGGTTTTACGTTTTAAAGTTTTTCTTACGGGTTCTTTTTGTTTTTATAAATTTTTATCTTTTTATGATTTTTAAGGTGTTTTTAGATCTTTTATGTTTTTTTCATGTTTTTAAGGAATTATTGGATTTTAGTGGTCTGGGAGGTTTTAGGTTTTTCCCCATATTTTAGTTTTTTTATTGGTTTTAAGTTTTTTAGTTTTCTAGTATTTTCTTATAATTTTTATGAATTTTTATATTTTTAGGGATTTTTAGGAATTTTTTATGAAATTATTTTTTTAAGGTTTTAGGATTTTTAAGTTTTTATAGGATGTATGCTCTTTTGGGGGTTTTAGGGTACTTTTGAGTTTTTAGGGTTTCAAGGGTTCTTATAATTTTTACTATTTTAGTGGTTTAAATGGTTTTTATAGTTTTTTAGTGGTTTAGGGTTTTAATATTTTTTATGGTTTTCTATGTTTTTATGAAATTTCGGTGTTTTTTTTTTGTTTTTTTGGTTATTAGGGATTAATTGTTTTTTTAGGTTTTTAGGGGATTAATGTGATTTTAGGGTTTTACGGTTTTTTGTGGAATTTTCATGGTTTTCTAATTTTTTACATTTTTAGGGTTTTTAGGTATTTTTATAATTGTTATGTTTTTTTATGGGTTTTATAGAATTTGGGTGTTTTTGAGGTTTTTTTGGGTTTTTCTTGGATTTTTAGTGTTTTTTCGATTTTTAAGTCTTTTATGTGTATTTAGGTTTTTAAGGTTTTTATATGTTTTTATGGGGTTTTTATGTTTTTAGGGAATTTTTTTGTTTTTTTGGTTTTTTATGTTTTTTAGGGTTTTGCGGATTATGAGTGGTTTTAAGCGTTTTTATAGTTTTTTGGGTTTTAGTGTTTTTTAGGTTTTAGGGGTTCTATGTGTTTTTATGATTGAATTTTTTATTTGGGGTTTTTAGTTTTTTTAGGGTTTTTATGTTTTTAGGACGTTTTTGGATTTTTTAATAATTTTATGGGTTTTAGGGTTTTTAGGGATTTTAGAGTTTTTAGGGATTTTATGTTTTTTTGGGGTTTTATGGGATATTTAGATTTTAGGGATTTTATGCTTTTTTAGAGTTGTTAATATATTTAGTTTTTTAAAAGTGTTTTAATGTTTTTTTGGGTATTTATGGGTTTTTAGGGTTTTTGAGGTTTTTAGGGATTTTATAGTCATTTTAGTAATTTTTTTTATTTTTTGTTTTTTATGTATTTTTAGGTTTTTAAGGATTTCATAGGGATTTCATGGTTTTTAGTGTTTTTATATTTATAGGTATTTATAGGATTTTTTTTGGTTTTTCTGGTTTTTATGGTTTTTAGGGATTTGGAGGTTTGTTATGGGTTTTATGAATTTTCACAGTTTTTTGAATTTTTAAAGTTTTTGTGATTTTTATGAGTTTTTTGGTTTTTGAGGTTTTGATAGAGGTTTTTAAGGGTTTTATTATTTTTTATGTTTTTAGGGATTCATAAGGATTTTTTAGGATTGTTATATTTTTTGGGGGGTTTTGTGATTTTTATGGTTTTTTTGTGTTTTATACTTTTTTTTGAGATTTTTGGGGTTATAAACTCTTTGATAGTATTTTAAAATTTTAAGTTATTTTATTGATTTTTAGGGTTTTCATTGGGTTTTCATATGTTTAATGATTTTAGGGGTTTTCTTGTTTTTATTATATTTAGGGGTTTAAAGTGTTAAATTTTTTTGAGGTTTTCTTAGGGGTTTCGTGTTTTTTTAGTTTTTTATGCTTTTTGGTATTTTTAGGGATTTTATACTTTGGGGGGGGGTTTGTTTTTATGGATTTTGAGAATTTCATGGTTTTTTCCATTTTTTAGTTCTTTAGGGGTTTTATGTCTTTTTATATTTTTAATATTTTCCCCGGGTATTTAGGGTTTTTAAAATTTATAGGGACTTTCATGGCCTTTTGGGGTTTTTATTTGTTTTTAGGGGTTTTAGGGATATTCTGGGGTTTTATGTGATTGATGGATTATATAATTTATTAGGATTTTTGGCATTTTAACTTTTTTAGGATTTTATTGTTTTCTTGTGGTTTTCTGGGTTTTGTTCGGGTTTTAGTGTTATTTAAAACTTTTCAGGATTTTTAAGTATTTAATTTCTATTTTTTACAGTTTTTAGGTGTTTTATTTATTTGTTTGGGTTTTAGGGTTTTAGGGGTTTTAGAGTATCTATATATTTTTTGGGTGTTTTAAATTTTTTTCTATCTTTTTAGGGTTTTTAATATTTTTAGTGTTCTAATTTTTTTGGTGGTTTAAATTGAAAGGAAGATGCGACGGTCAGGTTATTACCGAACCCCACAAATTTATTAGAAAAAAGATGCAGCAGACAAGGGAGGGCAGGGGTCAAATGACCCACACCTAAAAATCCTTGAAAACCCCAAACCCAAAAAGCTCAAAACAAAAAACCAAAAAATAGACAAAAGAAACAAAGAAGAAATGGAAAAATCCCCAACATCACCTCCAAACCAATCAGAACCCTCAATCACCAGCACCATACCACAAGCAGCAACTTTGTCAACACAACATCAACATCATAAAGCCACAAACATCCACCTCTTGCAGCCCAAAGCCAAACACGATCACACCATTCCTCATCAGGTAGCATCATCACCTTCCATCAAATAGCGTCCGACAACCAACAACATTGTTATTATTTTTAGGTATTTTGAGGGGTTTTGATGTTTTTATTGGATTTAGGTTGTTTTATTGTTTTTATAATTTTTAGGTTTTTATAATTTTAATTTTTTTAGGTTCTTTTATCATATTTATTATTTTTTAGGGTATTTATGGATTTTGTGGTTTTTTCAATTTTTATAGTTTCTAGGGTTTTTAGTGTCTTTTTAGTTTTTATAGGTTTTAAGTGCTTTTATGTTTAAAATCTTTTCTTTGGGATTTTAGGGTTCTATTAATGATTTATGTATTTTTTAGGATTTTTATCGGTTTTAGGGTTTTTAGGGATATTTAGGATTTTTAGTTTTTTTTAATTTTTTTTTGAATTTTTGGTTTTATTTAAATATTTTTGAAATTTTTAGTGGTTTAAAGGGTTTTTAATGTTTTATTTTTGTTTTGGATTTTTATATTTTTTTAGAGTTATAATAGTTTTTTGGGATTTATGGTTTATGTTATTTTTTTAGGGTGTTTAAAATTTTTTAGGGTTTTAAGGGTATTAAGTGTTTTTTAATTTTTTTTGATTTACCCAGGGATTTTCAAGGATTTTGAATTTTTTTAAAATTTTTATGGATTTTTTATTATTTTTATTGGTTTTTATGGTTTATAGTGATTTAGATGGTTTTAGGATATTTTAAATATTTCTAGGTGTTTTAGGTGTTTCGGCATTTTTCAAGATTTTAGTGGTTTTATGTTTTTCTAGTTTTTATGGTTTTCATAGTGTTTTTAGGGGTTTTAGTGGTTTTTATGTCTCTAGTGATTTTTAGGGATTTTACGGTCTTTTAGGGTTTTTATGCTTTTTGGGTTTGAAGGATTTTTTGAATGTTTTGGAGTTTTGTGTTATTTTAAAGTTTTTAATGTTTTTAGGGGTATAGACTTTTTTGAGTTTTTGTGGGGGTTTTATTTGTTTTTAGAGTTTTAAAGAAATTAGATTTTTTATGGTTTTTAGGGATTTGTAGTGTTTTGGGGGGTGTTTTTAGGGTTTTAGGGTTTTTAGTGTTTTTTATGTTTTTTAGGGTTTAATTTTTTTTAGGTTTTTAGATTTTTCCTATTGGTTATTAAGTTTTTTTTATTTTATATTTTTTGTGTTTTTAAGGTATTTTTTATGATTTTTAGGGTTTTAGGTATTTTAAAGGGGTTTTCAGGTTTTTCAGGTTTTAGTATTTTTTATGGTTTTTTGCATTTTTTGGTTTTAACAACTTTTTTAGGTTTTATTAGTATTTTTTTGATTTTTAGGTTTTTTAATGATATTTATGGGATTCTTTGGGGTTTTATGGATTTTTTAGGGTTTTTATAATTTTATTGGTTTTAGGGGTTCATGTGTTATTAGGTTTTTAAGGTTTTATTTTAGGTTTTAGAGTTTTTTTCATTTTTAGGGGTTAAAGGGTTTTTAGAATTTTTAGTGGTTTTTGGGTTTTTGTGTTTTTTTGGATTTTTCAAGGGTTTTATGGTTTTATATTTTTATTCTTTTTAGGGTCTTTTTAATTTTTTTTGGTTTTTTAGCATTTTTCGGAGTCCGTGATTTTATGTGAATTAATTTTTAAGGTTTTATTAGCTGTTTTCGTTTTTTAGGTCTTTTATGATTTTAGGGATTTTTAGGGATTTTGGGTTTTTAGGGATTTTTATGGTTTTTAGGGGTTTCTAGGGTTTTTAGGGTTTAATCATTTTTTGGTTTTTAGGGGATTAAGTGTTTTTAGTTTTTTAATGTTTTTATAATTTTTAGGTTTTTTAGGGTTTTTATTTTGTTCGGTATTTTTAGATCCATTTATGCGGCTTTAGAGTTTTTATGGATTTTGATGGTTTTAGGGATTTATGGTTTATTTTGGGGGGGTATTGTTAATAAAATTTTTAGGCCTTTTAATGTTTTTAGAGTTTTTAAACATTTTTATGTGTTTAAAAGAAATTTAATGTTTTTAGTAATTTTTTAAGTATTATGGGTTTAAAAGGTTTTTTAATCTTTTAGGGATTTTATGGTTTTTAGGGTTTTTAGGGAATTTTATGGGATTATCATTTTTTATGTTTTTAGGGGTTCTTAGTGTTTTTATGTTTTTAATGTTTTTTAGGGGTTTTCTAGATTTTTTGGGGTTTTATGTTTTTTTGAATTTTTAGGAATTTTATGGTCTTTAGTTTTTTAATGATTTTGAGGGATTTTAGGTTTTTTAGAGATTATTATGGTTTTTAGCTGTTTAGGTTTTAAGGGATTTATTTTTTTTAAAATTTTTATTTTTTTCATTGAAATTTTCATTATTTTTAAGATTTTATGGATTTTGATGTATTTTTTATGAATTTTGATGTTTTTAGTGTTAAAATGAATTTTGAGGGGTTTAGGGTTTTGTTTTGCATATTTACAGGTTTTTGGTGTTTTTGGGGTTTTTTGGGGTTTTATGTGTTTTTAGTGGATTTTAGGATTTTAATGGTTTTTAAGGTTGTTAAAAAATTTACAGAATATTATGATTTTATAAACTTTTAAGGGGTTTGAGGGTTTTAATCATTTTTATGTTTTTTTAGGTTTTATGTGGTGTTAGGTTTTCAATATTTTCTTATGGTTTTTCATGTTTCTTTGTGGTTTTAATGTTTTCAGTAGTATTTTTTGGATTTTTTATTCGGTTTTATGTATTTTTATGGTTTAGGGGTTTGAGGTTTTTTTAGTTTCATAATCACGTTGTATGGTTTTTTGGTGTTTTAGGGAATTTTACATTTTTAGGGGTTTTTATGGATTTTTATGGTTTTGGGGATTTTATATATTTTGAGGGGTTTTAGGTTTTTTTGTTTTTTAGTGTTTTTTATGGTTTTAACATGTTTTAGGTTTTTTCGGAGTTTTAAGTGTTTTTTATATTTTTATGTTTTTCATAATGGTTTTCAGGGTTTTTAGGGTTTTTCAGGGTTTAGAGATCTTTTATAGTTTTTATGGGTTTTTAGGTTTTTAAGGGTTTTTTGGGTTATATGGGTTTTATGTTTTTTTGGGGGTTTTAGGGTTTTTAGGTTATTTTTAGGTATTTTTAGGGATTTTAGGTTTTTTAGAGTTTTATGGTTTTTAGGGTTTCATTAATGGATTAAAGTTTTTTTAGGTTTTTAGAAATTTTTAGGGATTTTTTAGTGTTTTTACGGTATTTTATGGTTTTATGGATTTTGAGGATTTTTAGTGTTTTTATCATTTTTATGATTTTTATCAATTTTCTGGTTTTTTTGGGGTTTTATGGGTTTTTATTATTTTATTTTTTCTTTGGGTTTTCAGGGTTTTTAGGGTTTTTATTTTTTTAGGATCATAACACCTTTGTTAGGATTTATATGGGTTTTTAGGATTTTTGAGGGTTTTAGGGGTTTTAAGCATTTTGAGGTTTTTATGTTTTTTTGGGGTTTTATGATTTTTTTTTTTTTAGTTTTTAGGAGTTTAAATATTTTTTAGAGTTTTTAATGTTTTTAATGATTTAAAGGGTCTTATAGTTTTTAGTTCTTTTTTGTTTGTATGGGATTTGGGTTTTTATGGATTTAGGTGTTTTTATGGGTTTTAAGGGTTATATGGTCTTTTATTGTTTTTTATGGTTTTTAGATTTTTTTTGGTTTTTAGGGGTATTAAGTTTCTTTATGTTTTTAAGGTTTACATTGGATTTTTTAGGGTTTTTTTGTTGTTTAGGTGTATTTTTTTATTTATTTATATTATTTTAGGGATTTTGAGTGTTTTTTTAGTTCTTAAGGGTTATTTTGGTTTTATTAGGATTCTATGCTTTTTTAATGTTTTAGGGTTCTTAAGTGTTTTTAGTTTTTTAAGATTTTCTTATGGTTTTATAAGTTTTTTAGTGATTTTTTCATTTGAAGGGATTTTAAGGAATTTTATGGTGTTTAGATAATTTGAGGGATTTTTTTTGGTTTTCAGGGTTTTGAAAAAAAAATAGGTGTTTAGGGGTTTGGGACTTTATAGGGTTTTAAGGATTTCATAGGGTTTTTTAGTTATTATTTCTTTTACATTTTTAGGTATTTTTTGTTACTTTTCATATTATTTTTGGTATTTTTTGGTATTTATGAATTTTTAGGTTTTTAGTGTTGTTTGGGTTTATTGGATTTTGTGTATATTAGTTTTATATTTTATTCTCATTTTGTATGTTTTTCAAGTTTTTAAATGTTTTTTGAGTTTTTAAAAGTCTTTTGGGGGGGGGTTGAAAGGTTTTTATAGTTTTTAGTGGTTTTTTGTTTTTTAATTGGTTTTTATGTGTTTTATGGTTTTCAAGTTGTTTTAGGGGTTTTATTGTTTTTAGGGTATTTTAAGGTTTTTAGCATTTTTTGGTTTTTTAGCAGAATTGAGTGTTTTAATATTTTTATGGTTTTCTTAGGATTAATAGTGGTTTTTAATTTTTTTGGGATTTTTAGGGATTTGAGGATTTTTATGGCTCTTTGGGATTTTTGGGTTTTTTTTGGTTTCAAGGGATTAGGAATTTTTTAGGTTTTTAGGGGTTATAAGTGTTTTTAGGTTTTCTTTCTAAGGGTTTTTAGTGTTTTATGGGGTTTTTACATTATTAGGGATTTTTTTGGGATTTTTGAGGATGTTAATGGTTTTTTAAGTTTATTAGGGATTTTGAGGGTTTTTTGGGGTGTTGGGGGTTTTAAGATTTTTAGGGTTTTATTTGATTTTAGGGGTTTTTGGAGTTTTTAGAGTTTAATGTTTTTTAGAGTTTTTTAACATTTTTAGGGGTTTAATGGTTTTTATATCTTTAGTTGTTTTAGGGTTTTGAAGCTTTCTATAGGGTTTTATGGTTTAAGTGTTTTTTGGGTTTTTTGGTTTTTTTGGGTTTTTAGTACTATTAGTGTTCATTAGTTTTTTTTTTGGGGGGGGGGGGGTTAAGTGTTTTTAGGATTTTATGTTTTCCTTAGGGTATTTTTCGGGATTTTAGTTTTTTTATGATTTTAATTGTTTTTTGGTTTTTTATAAATTTTTGTGGTTTTTATGGTTTTGAGGTATTTTGAGTGATTTAAGGGGCTTTTAGTGTTTTAGGGATTCTTAGGGTTTTTAGTGTTTTTAAGGATTTTTAAGGTTTAAGTGTTTTAGGGTTTTAAATCTTTCTTAGGGGTTTTCATGGTTTTTAGGGTTTTTATGGTTTTTCAGATATTAGGTTCTTTTTTATAATTTTTATGGGGTTTTAGGGATTTTTTGGGTTTTTAATGTTTCTATGGTTTTGTGGGATTTTAGGTATTTTTTTGTGTTTTTTGAGATTTGATGGTTTTTTAGAGTTTTTGGAAATTTCAGATGTTTAAATCAATTTTGAGAGTTTTTTGTTTTTGGGGTTTTTTGGGGTTTTGGGAATTTTTATGGTTTTGGGGGGTTTTATAGGTTTTAGGTGTTTTTGGGTATTTTTTGGTTTTATCCATTTTAGGGTTTTAGGGTTTTTAACTGTTTTTCGGTTTTTAAGGTTTTTCTAGGGGTTTTACGGTTTCTACTTTTTTTATTTTAGGGATTTTTATGTTTTTATAGGTTTTTATTTATTTTAGTGATTCTGAGGGTTTTATGATTTTTATGATTTTATGGTTATTTTTGTTTTTAGGTTTTTGGGAGTTTTAAGTGAATTTAGGTTTTTTAAGTTTTCCATTGGTTTTTTGATGTTTTTAGGGGTTTTTAAATTTTTATGGATTTATAGGTCTTTTTTAGGATTTTTATTTTTTTTAGTTTTTAATGTTTTTTAGGGTTTCAGATGTTTTTAGGGTTTTATGGTGTTTTTTGGTTTTTATGGGTTTATGTTTTTAAGGATTTTTAATGTTTTTTTATATTTTTAAAACATTTTTAGTTTTTTAATTGGATTTTAGAGTTTTTAATGGGTTTTAGGGGTTTTAGATATTTTAAATATTTTTAGTTGTTATTATTGGTTTCTGGGATTTAGTGTTTTTAGTTCCATTTAGTGGTTTTTAATGGTTTTTAGGGTTTTTTACTATTTATATGATTTTATGGGATTTATGAGTTTTTAGGGATTTATGGTTTTGTTTGGT
This sequence comes from Viscum album, assembly GCA_963277665.1. Taxonomy (NCBI): domain Eukaryota; kingdom Viridiplantae; phylum Streptophyta; class Magnoliopsida; order Santalales; family Viscaceae; genus Viscum; species Viscum album. Next base: position 1,963,094,407 of record OY728127.1, read on the forward strand.
GCTTTCAGGGTTTTAGGGTTATTTGTGTTTTTAGGAATTTTATGGGTTTTTAGGATTTTTTTAATTTTTTGGGTTTTTATAGAATTTAGGGGTTTTTAGGGGTTTTAACATTTGTTAGGTTTTTAGGTGTATTATGTGTTCTTAGGATTTTAATGTTTTCATAGGGTTTTTAGGATTTCTATAGTTTTTTAATTTTTTTCTATTTTAGGGTTTTTTATGGGTTTTTAGGGATTTTAAGGGGTTTTATAGTTTTTAATGTTTTTTATATTTTTAGTTTTTTAAGGTTTTATTAAGGTTTTCACAGGTTTTTTGGGTTTGTTTCATTATTACGGATTTTTTTGGGACTTTTAAGATTTTTATGATATTTTTTGGGTTTTTTCGGATTTTGACAATTTTTAGGGTTTTAGGGTTTTTAGGTCTTTTATAGTTTTTCTGGGTTTTTGTGATTTTTTTATTTTTTAATATTTTATAGAGTTTTTTAACATTTTTATGGTTTTAAATGGTTTTTGATTTTTTAGTGTTTTTACAGTTTTCATGGGTTCATAGGGGGTTTTTGGTTTTTAAGGGTTTTTAGGGGTTTTTAGAGATTTTATGGTCTTTTAGGGTTTCTATAATTTTTAGGTTTTTAGGGGGGTTTAGTTCTTTGTAATTTTTTATTTTTTTTTATTTTCAGTTTTTATGGTTTTTAAGATTTTTTATCTTTTTAGGTATTTTTAGGGATTATTTAGCATTTTTATTTTTAGGGGATTAAGGGGTTTTAAGGGTTTTTAAATTTTTTTAGAGTATTTCAGCTTTTGGGGATTTATAGGTTATTATGGGATTTAAGTGTTTTCTAGGATTCAAGGTCTCCTTAGGATATTTCAAGTTTTTAAGTTTTTTTATGCATTTAGTGATTTTTACTAATTTTAAAGGATATTTATGGGTTTGTTGGGTTTTTATTGATTATGAGGGTTTTAGGGTTTATTAGGGTCTTTAAGGTTTTAAGTGTTCTTTTAGGGTTTTTGATATTTTTGAGTTTTGATGGTTTTTATGGGATATTATAGTTTTATAGCGTTTTATATGATTAATGGGGTTTTAGACTTTTTGTTTTTTGGGGTTTTGTGGGGTTTTAATGGTTTTAGGGTTTTTTATTTTTTGGGGGTTTTAGGGTTTTTAGTGTCTTTATAAAATGTGTCAGGGTATTTATAATTTTTACTGCTTTTATGGGTTTTAAGTGTTTTTTTATTTTTAAGGTTTTCATAAGGATTTTTTGAAATTTTACATTTTTATGTATTTTTATGGATTTTTTAGTATTTTTATGTGATTTTAGGGTTTTTAAGAATTTTAAGTGTTTTTAGTTTTTTAAGGGTTTTTAGGGGCTTTATTGTTTGTATGATTTTTAGGGATTTTATGTGTATTTATATTTTTAAGGTTTTCTAAGGGTTATTCAGGGTTTTTAGGGGTTTTATTTTTTAGGGATTTTTTGTATATTTATTACTTTTTATGGTTTTAGAGATTTTCAGTGTTTTAGGGGGTTTTAGGGGTTTTTAGGGTTTTTAGTGTTTTTTCATTTATAAGGGGTTTTATGTGTTTTTTGGTTTTAAGGTTTTATTATACTTTTTCAAGGATTTTATATTTTTTATGTTTTTTTGATTTTGAAGGTTTTACTGGTTTTTTGGGCAAGGAAGATGCGAGGGTCGGGCTATTCCTGACACCCCCCCCCCAATTTATTAGAAAGAAAAAGAGAGACGCAACAGACAAGGGAATGGAAGGGTCAAATGACCCACACCCAAAAACCCTTAACAACCCAAGACAAAAGACACGAAAAAAGAAAAATCAAGAACGGAAAAAGAAAACACACAAAGCAAAGAAGCCACCACCATCATCCAGCATCAACCATCATCCTGCAGCTCACAGCTAACCCACGACCAGCATCCAAACTCAAGCAGCAAACAACATCCAGTAGTAGCACGACCATAAACCGCATCTTCAGCACCTCCCATCCAAGAAGCAACCAGCATCCAAAACCACCAGCATCCAACGTCACAGAACCACCAGAATCCAACATCACAGAACCACCAGCATCAAAATCACAAGCCTCACCATCACCAGCATTCAGCAGCTCACCACCAAGAAGCAACTAGCATCCAAACTCACAAAGACCAGAATCTAGCACCTTTACCCCAGAACAAGCTACCACCAACAGCACATAAGCATCATCACCAGAAGCACACAACCACCCGTAACCAGCGCTCACATCCACATCGCAACCATCATCCTTTTTCACAAAAAGTAGTAGCCAAAACCTCCCTGGTAAGAATATCCACCACAAGCACCACAGGACTCGCACACCAAGAGCAGACAACATCCAAAACCTCAAAACAGAACTAAAAACCCACACCAAACCAATCCCACCACAATCCATGAAACAACCACCATACCCAAACAAAAAACCGTGAACGCAGCACTTATCCAGACTAGCAACAATATTATACCACAAAAAGGAAATCCAAAAAAGAACCTGCTTCCGCGTTGAGATCCAAGATGAGAAATCAGTACCATTTCCTGGAAGCCCAAGCCAGCCCAAATCAAAGGCTCTCCACATAGATTAAAAGGTCGGTGAAGACCGATTGTGTGACAAACATAAGCATCTATGCGAAGCCTCTCCATGGAACCACTCAGAGGAACAAGTCGTCGATAAAATCGAGATCCACCAAGAGCACCACACAATACAAAGTCCAGATCTGAGAGACTCCTTCATGGCAGTGCACCACCGCACAAAGAAAAGAATGGATCTAGCCCACACCTCTGTGGATCTGAGACTCCACACGCCGGGAACAGGATCCACTGAAAATGAGCCAAACCGTCGGAAAAACCAGGCCACGCCAAAGCCTCTGATATGCATCTTCAGAGCTCGATGGCCTGCAGGTCAGAAAGCCCGCACCATAGACAAAATGATATAAAACCTTAGATCACCAGGCATCTACAAAGAGCCCCTGTCCACCAAAGAAACCCTCTCTACCTTTGGTCGGGCCACTGAAACCTTTTTCGAAGGGTTCCATGACCCTGATGACCCATCATCTGCATCGCAAGATCGAGACACAGAGAGCTGAAACAAGGAAGAACCATTAAAGCCTGCCTCTTTTCATCCCATGAACACTACTGAAGTCCGAAGTCGCCAAGAACTCCCCCTATAAGCACAAGAGGGTAGGCCCACAAAAGGAGACAAAACCCTAATCGTCGTTGCTGCTGAGGAAATGAGAAGCCGTCGAAGAGCAACATCAGCACCGAAGGGCTCCGAATCGACCCACTATTGCCACAAGAGCCTCCCATAAAGCCGAGAGGGATGAAGAGAATATCTAACCCCATTTTCTCCAGTGGAATCCAAAGGAAACTCTAGAATCCACCAGGAGAGGGAGAGAATTCCAGGAGAGTGCACCACCATCTATCTATCTGGTGGTTGTTTGGGGTTTTTATGGTTTTATTGATTTTTTTTGGAATTTTTTTATTTTTCAAATTTTTAACAATTTTTTGGAGTTTTAGACTTTGTAGTTGTTTATTTGGGTTTTATAGGTTTCTAAAAAGTTTTTAATGGTTTTTGGGGTTTTAGGGGGTTTTAAGATATTTTAGGGGTTTTAGGGTTTTAATTTTTCTAGTGTTTTAAGTGTTTTTAAATTTCTATGGATCTCATAGTGTCTTTCAGGGTTTGTGTTGTTTTTATGATTTTAGAATTTTTTAAGATTTTAATGTGATTTTAAGAGTTACAGGGATCTAGAGGGTTTTAGGGTTTCTATCATTTTTATGGGTTATTATTATTTTTATCTTTTTAAGGTTCTCTTTGGGTGTTTCAGGTTTTTTAGGGATTTTACATTTTTAGGTATTTTAGGGAATTTTTAGGGATTTTTTGGTAATTTTTTGTTTTTATGGATTTTGATGGTTTTTATGGTTTTTATGGTTTTGAGGGGTTTTTTGGATTTTTGGTTTTTGGATATTTTATTGTTTTAAAGGTAATTATTGTTTTTAATGCTTATAGGGGTTCAAAAAGTTTTTATAGTTTTTAATGTTTTTAGGGGTTTATGGGATTTTAGGGGTTTTATGGTTTTTTTGTTTTATTTTTATGGGTTTTTTTGGATTTTTTAGTTTTTATGTTTGTTAATAGTTTTTATGTTTTTATATTTTTAAGGTTTTCATTTTGGTTTTCATGGTTTTTATTTTTTTTTACATTATTAGATATTTTTTGGATCTTTTAGTATTTTAATGTGTTTTTATGGATTTTTAGGGGTTTAAAGGATTTTATTTCATTTTTAGGTTTTCAACATTATTTTGGGTTTTTGGGGTTTTAAGTGTTTTTAGGTTTGTAAGGGTTTCTCAATTTCATTATGTATTTTACGATTTTTTTCATTTTTAGTTATTGTTTTCTGCTTTTTAGGATTTTTTATTATTTTTAGGGTTTTTAGGGATTTTTAGGGATTTTTAGGTTTTTCAGGTTCTTAATTCTTTTTAATGTTTGTAGGGGTTTAAAGTGTTTTAAGTGGTTTTAATAGTTCTTAGGGTTTTTATTGGTTTTATAAATTTTATATTTTTTAGTGGGTTTTATGGTTTTGGGTTTTTTTTTGGTGTTATGTGTCTTTTTAGTGTTTTTAGAATTTTTATGTTTTTTGAGTTTTAAATTGTTTTTTTAGGGTTTTCTTATTATTTTTAGGGTTTTTATGTTTTTTTACACTTGTAGGGATTTTTAAGGATATTTTGGATTTTAAAGGTCTTTTGGGGTTTTGAGAATGTTTAGTTTTTAGGGTTTATAGGGTTTTTTATCTTTTTTGGTGTTTTTACTTTTTCAGTTATTATTACGTTTTTTAGGATTTTATGCTTTTTGGGGGGGTTTAGGGATTATGAAGGTCTTTTCGGTTTTTTAGGACTTTTATGTTTTTTAGTGTAATTTAGCTTTTTTTGGCTTTTTCTGGGTTTTATGTGTTTTGAGGTTTTTAAGGATTTATTTGGGGTTTTAAGGGGTTTTTGGTGTTTTATTTTTTAAGGGATTTTAGGTATTTTTTAGGATTTGTTTTTTGTTTTTTAGGGTTATTAGGTATTTTGTGGGTTTTTAGAGTTTTTAGTATTTTTTGGGTTTTATGGGTGTTGTTTTTTTTTATGGTTTTTTTTGTTTTTCTGGAGTTTTTTACGATTTCTATAGGTTTATTGGGTATTTATATTTCTATTGGTTTTTAAGGTTTTATGGATTTTTAGTGATTTTTTAAGGATTTAGGGTTTCATATGGTTTTAGGTGTGTTGGGGTTTATAGGTTCATTTATTGTTTTTTTGGGTTTTTATCATTTTTATATTTTTGGTGGTTTATGTGTTTTATAGGATTTTCATGTTTTCCTATATGTTTTTAGTGTTTTTAGGTATTTTTACATTTTTGGTTATTTTTATGGATTTTTAGTATTTTTATTGTTTTTATAAATTTTTCTGGTTTTTGAGGGGGTTTGGAGTTTTTGAGGTTTTATCGTTTTTAGGTTTTTATGGGTTTATTGTTTTTTTAGCTTCTTATGTTTTACAAAGGGTTTTTAGGTTTTTTTGTTGATTTACATTTTTATGGATTTTTAGGGAATTATAGGATTTTTGGGGGGTTTAGGGTTTTAAGAATTTTGAGGGTTTTAAGGGTTTTAGGGTTTTTTGCATTTTTAGTTTTCTTATGGGGTTTAACTGTTTTTATGTTTTTATGGTTTTATTAGGTTTTTAGGGCTATTATGGTTCTTTATATTTTTATTAATTTTTAGTGTGTTTTTATGATTTTTTTGTAATTTTAGGTTTTTTTGGTTTTTAGTGTTTTTGTTTAAATTTTTATCGATTTATAATATTTTTATAGTCTTTAATGATTTAATGGGATTAATGTTTTCTATAATTTTCATGAGTTTTTACAGTTTTTATGTGTTTTTAGGGTTTTTTTTGGGGGGGTTTTATATTTTATAGGGGTTTTTAAGATAAATAGGGTCCTTCGAGGACTTTTCAAAAAAAAATTCATTTTTTAGTTTTTTAGGTGTTTTATGTGTTTTTAGGTTTTTATGGTTTTCTTAGGGGTTTTCAAGGTATTTTGGGTTTTTAATGCTTTTAAGGATTTTTATGGTTTTTAGGATTTTTATGGTTTTTATGGTTTTAGGGTTTTAATGATATTTAGAGTTTTTAGGTTTTAGGGTTTTTAAGTGTTTTTATGTTTTTAATGTTTTCTTAGGGGTTTTTAGGATTTTTAGTTTTGTTATGTTTTTCGGTATTTTTAGTGTTTTTTTTAATTTTTAGGGTTTTTCTAGATTTTGAGGGTTTTAGGTTTTTTATGGTTTCATAGGGTTTTTTGGTATTTTTGAGTTTTTTATGTGTTTAATGGGTTTTTAGAGTTGTTAATGATTTTTGGGGATTAATGGGATTTTAGAGGTTTTAGTGTGTTTTATGGTCTCTTTGGGTTTTAGAATTTTTTAAGGGTTTTAGGGCTTTTTATGGTTTTATGGGGTTTAGGGACTTTTAGTGATGTTATGGTTTTTAGTGATATTTAGGTTCTTTGGGATTTTATATGTTTTATTTTTTTAATTATTTTTAGGAATTTTTATGTTTTTAAGGATTTTTAAGACATTTTATGTTTTTTATGGTTTCTTAAGATTTTTTTAAAGATTTCAAGTGTTTTGTGGGTTTTTATTATTTTTCGGATTTTTATAGTTTTTATGATTTTAGGTTTTTTAGTTTTTTTTGGTTTTTAATGCTTTCATAGGAGTTTTTAGGGTTTTGGTTTTTATTTTACATTTTGAGGGATTTTTTAGGGATTTTTTTAAAAATTTATATTAAGGGTTTTTAGGGATTTTGAGGGATTTTTTTGTTTTTTAAAGGTTTTATGGTAATTTGGGGTTTTGGGGTTTTTTTTGGATTTTTTGGGGTCTTTATCGTTTTTATAGATATTTAATGTTTTTAGGGGTTTAAAGGGTTTTTATATTTTTTAGTTTTTTAGGGGTTTTATGTGGTTTTATGATTTTTTATGTTATTCAAGGGTTTATGGGTTTTAGTGTTTTATAGGGATTTTAAGTGATTTTAGGTTTTTATGTGTTTCATAGAGGTTTTTAGATGTTTTATCATTTTTTACATTTTTAGTTATTTTTAGTGCTTTCTTAGGATTTTTATTGTTTTCATGGTTTTCAGGGATTTTGGGTGCTTAGAGGTTTTAGGGTTTTTCCATTTTTAACATTTTTAGCATTTTTTAGGAATTTTAATGCGATTTTTATATTTTTAAGGTTTTCATTGAGATTTTCAGGGTTTTAAATGGTTTACACATTTTTATTGTTATTTAATGATTTTCTGGATTTTTATGGATTTTTAGGCTTTTTAGGGTTTTTATGGGTTTTTTTGGCTTTTTAGCATTTTTTAGTTTCTTAGCAGTTTTATGGTTTTTAGTGTTTTTTTACATTTTAGTGGTATAAAGGGGGTTTAGCATTTTCAGTGGTGTATTATGGGTTTTATGTTGTTTTAGGTTTTTTATGGTTTTAAATGTTTTTATAGTTTTTAGGGTTTTCTTGGGTTTTTAAAGTCTTTTAAGTTTTTTAGGGTTTTTAGCATTTTTAGGTTTTTATAGGTTTTAAGTGTCTTTAGGATTTTATGTTTTTATAAGGGTTTTCTAGGGTTTTATGGGTTTTACATTTTATGGTATTTTTAAATAATTTTTTAGAGTTTTATGGTTTTTAGGCTTTTAGAGATTTTGATAGATTTTAGAGGTGTTTGTGCTTTTTGTGTTTTTTTATGATTTTTAGAAATTTTTTTGAGTTTTAGGGGTATTATTTGTTTTTAGGATTTTAAGGTTTTCTTGGGGGTTTTCACAGTTATAATGTTTTTTATTTTAATCAGTACTTTAGGGATTTTTTGGTTTTATGGATATTGAGGGTTTTTAGGTTTTTAAGTGTTTTATGTTTTTTTTTGAGTTTTTAGGGATATTTGTTAATTTTTTATGGTTTTATATAAACTTTTAGAGTTTTTATTTTTTTTAAAGGGATTTTAGAGTTTTTAGTGGGTTTTTTTGGTTTTATGAGGTTTTACGATTTTTTATGGGTTTTAGGGTTTTTTATAATTTTTGGGGATTTTAATGTTTTTTATAGTTTTTATAGTATTTATTTTTTTTTATTTTTAGGTGTTTTAATTGTTTTTTAATGGTTTTATTAGGTTTTTTCTGGGGTTTTATTATTATTTTGATTACTGGGGTTTTAAGTCTTTTTATATATTTTTAGGGTTTTTTGGGTTTTTAACTATTTGGAGGGTTTTATTATTTTTTTTAAATTTTTGGGGTTTTATGGATTATTTTGGGGTTTTAGGTGTTTTTTTTTTGAGTTTTTAGGGTATCTAAGGCTTTTACATATTTTTTAATGTATTTAGGATTTTAAAAGTTTTTTAGAGTTTTTAGTGGTTTTATGTTTATCATGGGTTATTAAGGATTTGTATGTTTTTTGGGGGTTTTAAGGGTATTTTTGGTTTTTTAGGGTTTATTGAATTTTTTTGTTTTTAGGGGGTTTATATTCTTTAATGTTTAATGTTTTATTAGGTTTTTTCTGGGGTTTATGGGATTTTTGTGTTTTAGGGTATTTAGTGCTTTTTGGTTTTTTATGATTTTAAAGGTTTTTATGGATTTGGGGGGCTTCATTATTTTTTAGTGTTTTACCGTTTTTATGTTTCTAGGATTTTTAAGTGTTTTTAAAGTATTAATGTATTATTTGGTTTTTCAGGGTTTTTTGGTTTTTTACATTTTAGGGATTTTTATGTCCTTTTTTATAATTTTATGTTTTTTTGGTTTTATAATTTTTTGTTTTTGAGGGTTTTATGGTTTTTTAGAGTTTGAAAGGGTTTTTTTCGTAGTTTTCAGGGTTTTTTATTTCTTAATGTCGTTTAATATTTTTAGAGTTTTTTTATTATTTATAGGGTTTTAACGTTTTGTTAGAGTTTTTAGTGGTTTTTCGGGATTTTATGGATTTTTATTTTTTTTATTTTTTTAAGGGTTTTATGGTTTTTTTGTTTTTGGGGTTTTAGAGACTTTAGATTTTTAAGGGTTTTAAGTATTTTTTTGGGTTTTAAGAGTTTTATGATTTTGGATTACAAGTTTTTAGGTTTTTTATATTTTTTATGTTTTTAGTAATTTTTTGGTATTTCTTAAGATTTTTATGGTTTTTAGAGTTTTAATGATTTTTAGGATTTTTAGCCTTTTAGCGCTATTTTGGGTTTTTTAGGTCATTTTACATTTTAGGATTTTTGGGGTTTTATTGGTTTTTTATGGTTTTTTAAATTTTTAGGTATTTTTGAATAATTTTTAGGTTTTTATGTTTTTTTATGTTATTAGGAATTTTAGGGTTTTAGGGTTTATATTAGTTTTGGGGGGCTTAATTTTTTTTAATTGTTAGGTTTTTTGGAGGGGTTTTTAGGTTTTGATGGGATTTTTGGGTTTTAGGGTTTTTTAGAGTTTTTAGGGGATTTTAGGGCTTTTTAGTTTTTTTTCATTTTTAGGTTTTTTAAGGGATTTAACCGTTTTTATATTTTTTATATTTTCTTTGGGTTTTTTTCAGTTTTAGGGTTTTTTATGTTTTTTGTGATCTTTATTTATTTTTAGTATTTATATGGTTTTTCTATTTTTTAGGGAAAGAAGATACGAGGGTTAGGCTATTCCCGACCCCCCAAATTTTATAAAAAAGAAGACGCGACGGATAAGGGAGGGGAGGGGTCAAATGGCCCGCACCCAAAAACCATTAACAAACCCAGACCCATGACCCAAAAAAAAGAAAGATCAAGAAAAACAAACAGAAAAGGTCCAAGAGAAAATAAACACACAAGAAAGTGCATCAGTCAATATCACCACCAAAATCATCCAGCTCCCCACCGCAGCAACTGAAACTCGCTCCCAGGCCATCGCCCACACCTGTAAAGCAGAATTCTGAATCAGCACTCGTATCCATAGAATCCCAGCCCGACTCATACTCCTCCTATATTTTGAGAATCGACAAAAGCTGCTCTCTGGCCCTCTTCTTCTCAGCAGTTTGTGCAGGCCGCTCCCGCGAATTGATATTGAGATTTAGCTTGACCTTCTTGGTGGTGGCCCGGGTCACCATAGGTCGCGGGAGGGCAGATTAATCCCTCCATAGCCTATGCTTTAGTGGAGAAGATATGGAACCATTCTCATGCACTAGTTCCTCACGAACGACTCCATCACTACCCGCACTTGACGCCTTTATCTTTTTTTGGTTGATTAGATGTTTTTTATGATTTTTACTATTTTTATGTTTTTTGTGGTTATAATTGTTTTTTTTATTTTTAATATTTTCTTAGGATTTTTCTGGGATTCTATGGGTTTTTATTTTTTTAGGTATTTTTGGGGTTTTAAGGAAAATCATGGTTTTTGGTTTTTTATGGATTTTAAAGGGTTTTTGGGTTTTTATGGTTTTTTTGTGGTATTTGGGATTTTTTTCCCCTTTTTTTATTTCATGGGAATTTAGAGTTCTCTAAAAAAAATTGTGGTTTAATGGTTCGTTATATTTTTTAGTGGTTTGTAGGGTTACAATAGGATTTTTAAAATTTTAATAGGTTTTTAATGTTTTAAGGGTATTTACGATATTTAGGGTCTTTTATGGGTTTTTAGGGGTTTTAGAGTTTTTAAGGTTTTAAGGAATTTTAGGTGTTTATATTTTTTAAAGGATTTTTAGGGTTTTTGGGCTTTCTGTTTTTTTTTTTGGTTTAGAGATTTTTATGGATTTTATAAGTATTTTTATGGTTTATTGGGTTTTGGGGAAATTGAGGGTTGTTATGGTTATCAGTGTTTTAGGTTATTAGTATTTTTATCATTTTGTAGGGTTATAGGGGTTTTATGTGTTTTTTGGTTTTTATGTTTTTTAGGGTTTCCATAGTTTTTAACGATTTTTATGTTTTTATAGTTTTTTATAATTCTTATGGGTTTTTAGTGTTTTTAAAGATTTTGAGGTGTTTTAGGGTTTTTTGGGTTTTTTGGGTTTTTAAATTTTTTTCTCCATTTAAGGATTTTAATGTTTTTTAATTTTTAAAGGGATTAAAGGGTTGTTATATATTTTATTTTTTTTAAGGTTTTATGGGGTTTTTGGGTTCTTAAGGGGTTTTAAGAGTTTTTATGGATTTTTGGGGTTTTGGGGTTTTACGCCCTTTTAGGGTTTTTATCTTATTTTAAATTTTTAGGGGTTTTATTTGTTTTATGGTTTTATGATTTTCCTAGAGTTTTAGGGTTTTAGGGGTTTTAGGTTTTTTATTATTTATCAGGATTTTTTAGGATTGTTATGGTTTTTAAGGTTATTATGTATTTTGAGGGTTTTTAGAATTTTCTAGGTTTTTAGGGACCTAAACCGTTTGTAGATTTTTATGGATTTCTTAGGGTTTTTTTAAAACTTTCTGGGTTTTCATAGATTTTTATGGGATTTTTATGTTTTTTTTAATATTTTTATTGAATTTTAGGGTTTTTACGGATTTTGAGGGTTTTTTTATTTTTTTTATTTTTAGGGTTTTTTTTAGTTTTTTAGGGTTTTCATTTATTTCACAAGTTTTTAATGTTTGTAGTAGTTTAAAGGGTTTTTAAAAAATTTAGTGGCTATTTACAGTTTTTATTGGTTTTAGTGTCATTTTTGGTGTTTTAGGGTTTTTAAATTGTTTTATGTTTTTTAGGGGTTTTATATGTTTTTAGGTTTTTATGATTTTCATATGTGTTTTCATGGTTTTTCACATGGTTAGGGATTTATATGGATATTTTTTTTTCCTATGATTTTTAGGGATTTTGATGAATTTGATGATATTTTGGTTTTTTAATCTTTTTAGGGTTTTAGGGTTTTTAACGTTTTTAGGTTTTAAAGGGTTTTATTTGTTTTTAGGATTTAATTTTTTTAGTGTAAGTCAGGGGTTTTATGGTTTTCCTTGATTTTATGTATTTTTATGGGTTTTTATTATTTTTTTAAGTTTTCATAGTTTTTTAGGATTTAGTGGGTTTTAGGGTGTTGTGGGTTTTATGGTTTTTAGTGGATTTTATGAATTTTTATGGTTTTAAATTTTTTAAATGTTTCTACTTTTTTGGGGGTTTAAAATTTTTTTATAGTTTTTAGTTGGTTTTAGTTTTTTGTTGGTTTTATGGATCTTTATTGTTTTTATTGGTTTATTAGGGGTTTCTTGGGTTTTTAAGGTCTTTTTAAGGTTTTTATATTTTTTTTTCATTTTTTAGGTTTTAAGGGTTTTAGTTTTATAAGGATATATTAATGTTTTTCAGGGTTTTTATTATTTTTAGTTATTATTTTGGATTTTTTTGGGTTTTTATGGATTTTTTGGTGTTTTAGGTGGTTTTAGTGTTTCAGGGTTTTCCAAGGTTTTTATTTTTTAAGGAGTTTTAATAGTTAATGGGATTTTATAGTTTTCTTAGTGGTTTTCAGGGGTTTTAGTGAATTTTATGTTTTTTTGGGATTTTTAGGGATATCAATGTTTTTTATGGTTTTTAGGGTTTTTAGTTATTTTAATGGTTTTTATGTTTTTAGGTGTTTTTTGGTTTTTAGGGTTTTTAGTGTCATTTAGGTATGTAGGGGTCTTAAGTGTTTTTAGGATTTTTAAAGTTTTATTAGAGGTTTTCATGGATTTTAGATTATTTTACATTTATTTGGGATTTTTAATGATTATTAAGGGTGTTTTTTGGGGATTTTGAGTGGTTTTTGGGTTTTTTAGTTTTTTGGTTTTTTGTTGTTTTTTTATTTATTTTTAGGGTTTTTGACTTTTTTATGGTTTTATGGATTGTAAGTGTTTTAAAAATTTCAGGGGTTTAAAGAGGATTTTGAGTTACTAGTAGGGTTTTAGTGTTTTATGGGTTTTACGGGTTTTTAAGGTTTTTAAGGGTTTTTAGGGTTTTTAGGGTCTTCTAGGGTTTAAATCATTTTTTAGATTTTTTATGGGTTTCAATTATTTTTTAGTTTATTATAGTTTTTTATGTATTTTTTATGTTATAGGGTTTTTTATGTTTTTAATAAGTTTTAGGGATTTTTATGATTTTATGGTTTGTGGGTTTTTAAGAATTTTGAGGGTTTTAGGGGTTTTTTTATGGTTTTTAATGTTTTTTATTTTTAGAGGTTTCAAGATTTCTTAGGGTTTTATGGTTTTCAAAGGGGTTTTCAGGGTTTTTATGGTTTTTACATTTATAGAGATTTATTACTATTTTTGAGTTCTTAGCGTTATTATAGATTTTGTGGTTTTCTATGGTTTTTTCTTTAAATTTTGGGTGTTCATTTGTTTTTGTGTTTTATGGGTTTTTGATTTTTTTATCATTTTAAGGGTTTTAGAGTTTTTAATGTTGTTATGGGTTTTATTTTTTTTTCAGGGGTTTTAATGTTTTTAATGATTTTAGGTGGTTTTATGGTTGTTAAGGGTTTTTAGTGTTTTAGGGTCCCTTTTTTAGTGTTTTTAGGGTTTTTAAGGGGTTTATGTGTTTTTGGTTTTATTAGGTTTTCTAATAGATTTTTAGGTTTTTGGGGTTTCAATTTTTTTTAGGAATTTTAGGTATTTTTTAATATTTTTTTTGGATTTTTCAGGTTTTTTAGGGATTTATATGGTTTTTATGTTTTTAGGGTTTTTAGGGATTTTACGGGCTTTGGTTTTCTTGAGTTTTTAGGTGTTTTAGGTGTTTTTATATTTTAATGGTTTTCTTTGGGTCTTTTGGTTTTTTACGTTTTCAAGGAATTTTTTGGATTTTTATGGTGTTTAAGTGGGTTTTAAGGATTTTGTGGGTTATAGGGATTTTTAGGTTTTTTAATTTTTTCTATTTATGGGTTTTTTTAGATTTTTGGGGTTTTTATTTTTTAGGGGTTTTATGGTTTTTATGGTTTTAAATTGGACTTATGGTTTATAGAGGGGGTTAGGGTTTTTTGGGTTTTTTGGGTTTAAATGATTTTTAAATTTTTTATGGTTTTTAATGTTTTAAGTATCTTTTAGGGTTTTTTATGGTGTCCATCATTTTTTATGTTTTTAGGTATACAAATGGTTTTTATGATATTATGGTTTTATTAAGGGTTTTAAGGGTTTTTTGGGGTTTTTTAACTTTTAGGGATTTTTAGGGCTATTTAAGGATGTTTATGTTTTTTAGGGATTTTGATGCATTTTGGGTATTTTAGTTATACTATGGTTTTTTGGGGTTTAGGGTTTCTTATGATTTTTTAGTGATTTTAATGTTTTTCAACCTTTTTAACATTTTAGGGTTTTAAACAGTTTATAGTGATTTTAGTGGGTTTAGGTTTTTTATATATGTTTTGGTTTTTAGGGTTTTTAAGGGTTTTATGGTTTTTATATGTTTTTAGGGTTTTAATGCCCATTTTTTATTTTTTAGTGCTTTTAGAATTTTTAGGTTTTTAATGGGTTTTAGTGATTTTGTGTTTTTAGGTTTTTCATATTGTTTTTTAGGGTTTTGAGGGGTTTTTACTTTTTTAGTGAAATTTTGGTATTTTTTTGGTATTTTTAAGATTTTTTAGGGATTTTAGGGAATTTAAGTGTTTTTAGGGGTTTTAAGGGATTTTAGGTATTTAAGTGTTTTTATATTTTTTAGGGGATGTAATTATTTTCTGTATTTATGGTTTTCCTAGAGGTTTCATAGTTTTAGTGACTTTTTCACTTTATTGTTTTAAGTATTTTTTAGGAGTTTTTTGTTTTAGGGTTTTTAGGGATTTTGGATGTTTTTTGGTTTTTAAGGTTTTTAGGTTTTTTTTAGTTTTTAGGGTTTTAAGAATTTTTATAGTTTTTTGATGTTTTAAGTGTTTAATGGGTTTTTGGAGTTTTTATTTGGGTTTTAGGGTTTTAGGGGTTTTAATGGGTTTTAGGGTTATTAAGGTTTTCATGGTTTTTAAGGTATTTTAGAATTTTATAGGTTTTTAGGGGTATAAATTGTTTCTATATTTTTATGGTTTTCTTTGGTTTTTTTAGGGTTTTAAGGGTTTTTAATTTTTATAGATTTTTAGGGGGTTTTATGATTTTTTTATGGTTTTTAGGGTTTTGAGGGATTTTGAGGGGTTTTTTGGGTTTTTGGGTCATATTAGGTTTTTAATGTATTTTGTGTCTTTAGGGGTTTTAATTATTTTAGGTTTTTAATGTTTCCTTAGGTTTTTTTTGTTTTTTTAAGGTCATTTAAATTTTATGGTATTTTTATAGTTTTTAAGGATTTTTATGATTTTTAGTTTTTTGGTGTTTTGATAGTTTTTAGGGTTTTTTGGGTTTTTTGGGTATTTTGGGGTTTAGGGGTTTTTTCAGGGTTTAAGGATTTAAGGTTATTTATATTTTTTAATGTTATTAGTGGTTTAATGGGTTTTTAGGGTTTAAGGTTTTTTAAGGTTTTTAGGGGTTTTTCGTTTTTGAATTTTTAAGGGTATTTTTGGTTTTTTAGGATTATGAGTGTTTTTAGTTTGTTTAAGGTTTTTTAAGTATTTTCTATTGTTTTATTTTTTAATGTTTTTTTACGGGTTTTTAGGGTTTTTGTGTTTTTTATATTTTTAGGGATTTTAAGGGATTTTTGAGATTCCTAGGGGTTTTATGGTTTCTAAAAAATTTTAGGGGATTTAGGGGTTTTTTGTTTTTAGAATTTATAGGTTTTATATGTTTTATAGGTATCTTTAGGTTTTTAATGGTTTCAAATAATTATCTACGTTCTTTAAATTTTTTTGGATTTTTAGGGATTTTTTTGATTTTTCATTTTTTTTAGTGTTTTTAAGGGAGATTGAAAGTTTTCAGGGATTCGTTGGTTTTTTATAGGTTTTGAGTTTTTTAGGGGTTTTAATGTATTTAAATATTATAATATTTTTTGGGGTTTGGAGTTTTTTTTTTTATTTTTAGAAAATTTTAATTGTTTTTTTTTGTTTTTAATGTTTTTTACGGTTTTTAGGCTTTTTAGTGTTTTATGGTTTTTAATAATTTTTAGGGTTTTTTAGAGTTTTAGTGTTTTTTATGTTGGGGGGGGGGGGTTTAGTGTTTTTAGGTTTTTAATTTTTTCATAGGATTTTCTAGTTTTTATTGTTTTGAATTAATTTGGAGATTTTTTTGGATTTTTATGCTTGTTGTGTTTTTAGGGGTTTAGATTAGTTTTACAGATTTTATGTGTTTTTTGTCTTTTAGAGGGTTCTAGGGTTTTTAGGGTTTTCACGGGTATTTTCAGTTTTTAATGGTTTTATGTGGATAAAGGGTTTTAGATTTTTTAGTGTTATTTTTTTATTTTTATGGGTTTTTAGGGTTTTACTTTTTTTTAGGTCATATTGTTTTTAAGGGTTTTAGGGTATTCAAGGGTTTTTAGGTTTTTTTATCTTTTTTTGGTTTTTAGGTGTTTTAATATTCGTTATATTTCTAATGATTGGTTAAAAGTTTTCAAAATTTTGGAGAATTTCATTATTATGGATTTTTAAATCTTTTCTATATTTTTATGGGTTTTAAGGTTTTTATCTATTTTCACATATTTACGGTTTTTAGGGTTTCTATAGGGTTTTAGAGTTTTTAGAGATTTTTAGTTTTGTTAGGGGTTTTAATTATTTTTAGGTTTCTACGGTTTTTATAATTTTTTCACTATTTTTATGGTTTTTATGTTATTGATATTTTTAGGAATTTTTAGGATTTTTATGGTGTTTGAGGAATTTGAATATTTTTAGGGGTTTTTCGGTGTTGCGTTTTTTATGGTTTTTTAGGGGTTTCTCGTTTGAGTTTTTAGGGATATTATAGTTTTTTTGAGTTTTTTTATCATTTTGGGTTTTTAGAGTTTTTAGAGGTTTTTTGGTTTCTTATGGGGTTGTTTGGTTTTTAATGTTTTTAGAGGGTTTTATGCTTATTAGGTGTTTAGGGTACGTAGGGTCTTTTATAGTTTTTTTATTGTTTTTAGCTTTTTTTTAAATTTTTTAGAGGTTTTAATTTTTTTAGGGTTTTAAGGATTTTTAGGTGTTATTTGGGTTTTTTAGGTTTTTTATGTTTTTTGGGACTTTTAGGGATTCGATAGGTTTTATGGGTTTTTTACAATTTTTATGGATTTTGAGTGTTTTAGGGGTTTTATGTTTTTTTTGTATTTTTAGTGTTTTTGGGTTTTTAGACAGTGTAATTTTTTTTTGGTTATTAAGGTTTTCTTGGTGTTTTTCCGGGGTTTTAGGGTTTTTTATGTTTTTTTTATTTTTTGGGATTTCGTATATTTTTATGGTTTTTATGGTTTTTAGGGATTTTGATAGTTTTTAACGTTTTTTTGGGTTTTTATGGTTTTAATGTTTGTTAGGTTGTTTTTAGGGTATTTATGGTTTTTTGGGTTTTCAACACTTTGGTGAGTTTAAAGGTTTTTTAGATATTTAGTGTTTTTAGGTTTTTATTATTTATTATACGTTCTTAATGTCTTTCATGGGTTTTATTTTTTGAGTGGTTTTAGGCATTTTAGGGTCTTTGTAGGGGTTTTTAAGGATTTAAGCGTTTTAGGATTGTTGGGGGGGTTTTAGTGTTTTTAGGTTTTCACAGTTTTCTTTGGGGTTGTCAGGGTTTTTGGGTTTTTTATGTTTTTAGGGATTTTGAAAATCTTTTAGAATTTATTTTAGTTTTTAGTGATTTTAGAGATATATAGGGGTTTTAAAGAACTTTAGGGTTTCTTGTGGTTTTTAGGGATTTTAGTATATTTAGGGGGTTTAAATGTTTCTATTATTTTACAGTGATCTTAGTGTTTTTAGGTGTTTTCATGTTATTTGGCATTTTTAGTGTTTTTTAGGATTCTATCATTTTTAGGGATTTTGAGGGTAGTTACGGCTGCTGAGGGGTTTTAGGGATTTTACAGTTTTTTGGGTTTTTATGTTTTATTTTTTAGTGGTTTTAAGGGTTTTTAGAGTTTTTAATATTTTTAGGGGTTAAATGGGTTTTTAGAGTTTTTAGTGACTTTAGGGTATTTATTCGGTTTAATGGTATTTTAAGGCTTTTAAGGGTTTTATATTTTAAGGGTTTTAGGGTCTCCTTAAGAGTTTTAGTATTGGTTTGGTTTTTAGGGGGTTTAAGTGTAGTTTGGTTGTTAAGGGTTTTTACTGATTTTTGGTGTTTTCTCATTATTAGGAATTCTTATGGATTTTTAGGATTTTAATGGATCTCCTATCTTTTTTTAGGTATTTTGAGGGTTTTAGGGGTTTTTAGGGTTTTTAGAAATTTTAGGATTTTAGTGGTTTTATATTTTTAAGGTTTTATTTGGGGGTTTCAAGTTTTTTAGAGTTTCTTAAATTTTTATGTATTTTTAGTGGTTTTTTAGTATTTTTAAATTTTTATGGCTTTTAGGGATTTTGAGAGGTTTTTTGGTTTTATGGGAATTATAAGGTTTTTAGTGTTATTTTAGGTTTTTTTGGATATAAATTGTTTTTTGGATTTAATGGTTTTTTAGGGTTTTCAGTGGTTTCTAAATTTTTAGTAATCTTTAAAGTTTTTTATGATTTTTATGGTTCATAAACTGTTATAGGGATTATGACTGTTTTTAGGGCTCTTTAGGGTGTTTTTTTTTGTTTATTAGGGTTTTAATGTTTTTATATTTTTTTACTTTTTTAGGTGTTTAAAGGGTTTTAGAGTTCTTAGTGGGTTTTATGGGTTTTACGGGTTTTTAGGGTTTTAAAATTCATTACTTTTTTGTGGTTTCTATGGTTTTTAGTGGTTTTAGGGGGTTTTTAGGGTTTTTAGTGTTTTATACTTTTTTGGGGATTCAAGTGTTTTAATGTTTTTAATATATTTTTTATGGATTTCAAGTTTTTTACACATTTTTGGGGGATTTTTTAGGATGTTAATCTTTTTTAGGGCTTTTAGGTATTTCGAGTGTTTTTTTGGGTATTTTAAGGGTTTTTATGGTTTTTTTAATTTTTATTTTTTAGGGGTTTCTAGTGTCTTCTAGGGGTGTTTGGGGTTTTATTTTTTTTGGTATTTTTAGGGATTTTATGGATTTTTAGGTTCTTAGGGTTTTCAAGGATTTTGAGGGGTTTTAGGTTTTTATGGTTTTTAGGGTTTTTATGGTATTTGGGCATTTAGTTTTTTTTTAGTTTTTTATGGATTATAATGTTTTGTAGAGTTTTTTTTACATTTTAGGGGTTTACATGGTTTTTATAGTTTTTAGTGGGTTTTAGGGTTTCTATGGGTTTTTAAGGTTTCTAGTGTTTTTATGGGTTTATATTGTTTTTCGAGTTTTTTATGTTTTTTTTGGGATTTGAAATGTTTTTAGTTTTTTAAGGGTATTCTTGTGTTTTCTAGGGTTTTAATTTTTTTTTAAAAAAATTAGGGGTTTTAGGGGATTTTTTGGATTTGCATGGTTTTGAGAGATTTTTAGGTTTTTTAGGGTTTTTAGGGTTTTACCGTTTTTGGGTTTTTAGTGGTTTAAACTATTTTTAGGGTTTTAAGGTTTTTTATAGGTTTTAGGGTTTTATTCATTTTTAGGTTTTTTTTTTGGGATTTTTTGGGATTCTTTTTGTTTTTTAGTCTATTTTGGGATTTTTTTAGTTTTTAGAGTTTTATGGATTCTTTTGGTTTTATGTTTTTTTTTAGTATTATATGATTTTTTATAGAATTTTTACATCTTTAAGGGTTTAGATGTTTTTTATAATTTTTACTAGGTTTTTAGGGTTTGATATATTTTTATGGGTTTCATGGGTTTTAATGTTTTTTGGGGTTTTATTTTTTTAGGGTTTTTAGTTACTTTCCCAGTTTTTAACATTTTTAGGTCTTGTAGGGGGTTTAAGAGATTCTATGTTTCTATGTTTTTCATAGGTTTTTTTGGGTTTTAGGTATTTTTAGGGATTTTTGTAGAATTTTTAGGGAGTTTTTAGATTTTTAAGGTTTTTGGGGTTTTTGGGTTTTTTGGGTTTTTAGCATTTTTTATGTTTTTTGTGGTTTTAAGGGTTTTTAAGATTTTATGATTATCTGATGTTTTTTAGTTTTTTTATTATTTTTTACATTTTTCTGGATTTTTAGGGATTTTTTAGGGTTTAAATGTTTTTTAGGATTTTTAGGGATTTCAGGGGGTTTTAGAGTTTTATTGAGGTCTGGGGTTTTTTATTGGTTTTTTGGGTATTTATGGGTTTTTAATTTTTTAAGGGTTTTAATGTTTTCTTATAGTTTTTAAGGTTTTTAGGGGTTTAAATGGTGTTTGGAGTTTCTAATGGGTTTGTGGGTTTTTAGGATTTTTATGGTTTTTTGGGGTTTTTATGTTTTTCAGGGTATTTTTCAGGTTTATAGGATATTTAACTTTTTTTCAATTTTAGGGGTTTCTAGGGTTTTTATGATTTCATGGTCCTCTTATGGATTTTTAGGGTTTTATGGATTTTTTGGTTTTTATTGATTTTTAGCGAATTTTTAAAAAAATTATGGTTTTTTATTGTTTTTAAGGATTTTAAGAGGATTGAGGTTTTATTCTTTTTAGGTTATTAGAGTTTTTTTGAGTTTTTAAGTTTTTTTAAGTTTTTTTTCACTTCTTATGGGTTTAAATTGTTTTTAGGGTATTTTTTGGCAGAAGAGGAGTAAGGAAGGGCTATTTCGGGCCCCCATAAGATTTATTATGAAAACAAAGATGCAGCAGACAATGGAGGGGGGTCAATCAAACCACACCCAAAAACCCTTTACAACCCAAGACGCAAAAGACCCCAAAAAAATAAAAATCAAAAAAGAAAAAAACACAAATCCAAACAAAGGATAAAAACAAAATTGTCCCCAACCTCACCTCCCATCCAAATAGCAAACATTATCCAGCAGCATCAAAACCATCAGCAGTAAATTCAAGGATAGGGGCATCCCATAACCACCAGCCCAACATCTAACAACCATCACTTCTTAGAAAAATAGCATCCAGCAACCAATGTCCCACTTCCCTATCTCCAGCCTCCAGCGCCTCCTCACCGGTCAAAACAACTGTCAGCAACAGAGAATCAACAGCACTAGAACCATAAACAGTAGCTTCATCACATCCTAGCCATAGAGCAACCAGGATCCAGCACATCATTTCCAGACAACCAGCTCCTCTTTTAATCACCATATCTCGCCTAGTATCCCGCTTCCACCTGAGCAACTAGCAACACCAGATCCAATTAATGCCACAATAACAAATTTCCAGCACCCACAACCATCACTCAAGGGAAGAGGAAACCAAAGACCAGTATCTCATCATCCAATAGCTCAAAGTCTAAAAAAAAATCAGCAGTAACTTATGCAAAAACCATCACCCAACAGCAATCGTCAAACAAAAACTCAGAATCCCGTATCCATCTCCCCTTGACCAGGTGGGTTACAGCATCCCACCATAGTTGGAAACATAAGACAACTAGCACCCATGCCTAAACCCATTCTGCATCACCCACAATGCCTCAAACTCATCATTCAGCAACAACAACAACTCACAATCGATCCAACCACAACTCAAAAGTACACAGACAAGCATGTCAAAATGAACACAGCACAATACGACCAGACCTTCATCACCAGCAAGACCCAAGCAGAAGAAATCGGAACCAGAAAATTACACCTGCATCTTCACCCTTTTCATTGACCATGACCTGTCGAGAAGCCATAAAACCATCAAGACCCTCCTCGGGTCCAAACAAGAAGCGCAGATCCGAGCGCAGGACCGTGCACGCCACCACCTAGAAAATGAAAAGTCCACTAAACCCACTTTTCATCAGAGTGAAGCCAAAAATCTCTTAGATGAAGCCTTCAGATCGTCTTGTCGCACCAAAGACGAGATCCAGAGCACCGAACACCAAGATACCTGAACAGCTAATATCGAACCTAGATATGACAAGCACACCTAAAATTCAGGCAAAGCACACCTCTGCCCAGTCGTCGGAATGTCCTTCACACCTACCTAAGACCATCGCAAGACCATAGAGGACTGTGCAACCTCAGATCTGGAACCAGATTTGAGATTTTCTTCATCATTGACAGAGAAGGGACTGACCGAGGATGTCAGACCTTCCCACCAACACACCAATGTGAGCATCCGCATCCAACCCCAAACTAGAAACTCTGCTGAGACCGCACCCAAGCCACTTAGAGATCGAAAATGCCAACAAGGAGAAGAAAATATTCATCTAGGGGTGACGAAAAAGAATGTCGTGAGGAGAGAGCACCCGGGGACACAGCTTCCATCCTTCCTCTTTCAAAAATCAGAGTGGAACTTTCTAGAGTATTGTTTGGGTTTTAGGGTTGTTATGTGTTTTTAGGGGATTTATGTTTTTTGGGGATTTATGATTTCTCGAGGTTTAAAGGGAATTTTTAGGGTTTTAGGGTTTTTATAATTCTTTATGTTTTGTAGGGGTTTTAAGATTTTTTATATTTTTATATTTGTCTTGGTGGTTTTCATGATTTTCATGATTTTGTTTTCTTTTCTAGTGATTTTTAGGGATTTTTATGATTTTTAGGAATTATGTGGGGTTTTATGGATTTCTAGGGTTTTTACGGTTTGTAGAATTTTTTAGGTTTTTGGGGGTTTCATGTGTTTTTATGTTTTTAGGTTTTATTATGTATTTTTAGGGTTTTTAGGGTTTTCTAAATTTTCATGATTTTTAGGGTTTTGTAGGATTTTATTTCTTTTTTGGGTTTTTAGAGATTTTGATATTTTTATTGGTTTTATGGGTTTTTGTGGGTTTTTTTGTTTTTTTGGTTTTAGGGGTCCTTTACATTTTTTAGGGTATTTAATTGTTTTTATTGTTTTTTAACATTTTAGGGGTTTAAATATTTTTTAGAGCTTTTAGTGATTTTTAGCGACTACATGGATATTTGCGGTTTTTGTGGTTTTTAAGGGTCTTTAATGTTTTTAGGTGTTTTAGGGTTTTTTAGGGTATTTTATATTTTCTTTATAGTTTTTAGTATTTTTAGTGGTTTAATGTGTTTTTATGTTTTATGGTTATCTTAAGAGTTTTCATGGGTTTTTATGTTTTCATGGATATTTTTTTAAATTATTGGATTTTATTGTTTTTTAGGATTTTTAGGGATTTTGAGGGGCTTTAGGGGTTTTTTTTAGAGTTTTACGGTTTTTTTGTATTTAGGTTTTTTATGTATTTTATTATTTTTATGGGTTTTTGGTTTTTTGGTTTTAACGGGTCTACAGTTTTTAGTGTTTTTTTGTATTTTTTGGGTTTGTAAGGTTTTTTAATGTTTTGAATGTTTTTTGGGGTTAAAGGTTTTTTATATTTTATAGTGTTTTAGGGTTTTTATAGGCCTTTAGGTTTTCATAGTCTATTTAAAATTACTATGTTTTTATGTATTTTTATTTTTTTTATGGGGTTTTAGGTTCATTTTATAATTTTTAGGGTTTTTTACGTTTTTTAGGTTTTTAGGGGTTTAATGTTTTTTATGTTTTCAAGCTTTTCGTGGGAGTTTTCTGGTTTTATAGCATTTTTTATATTTGCAGGGAAATTTTAGGAATTTTTTTGTTTTTATGGTTTTTTATAATTTTGGTGATTGTTACGGTTTTTAGGGTTCTAGGGGTTTTTTGGTTTTTTGGTTTTTTGGGTTTTTATGGGTATTATTTTGAGTTTTTAGGGGTTTAAGGGTTTTTATATTTTTTTATTATTTTTTTGGTTCAAATGGTTTCTAGAGTTTTGAGTTGTTTATTAGGGTTTTAATGGATCGTTAGGGATTTTATGGTTTTTAGGGTGTGTTATGGGTTTTTGGGGTTTCTAGAGTTATGAGGCCTTTTAGGGATTTTAAATTTTTTAGGTTTTATGGGTTTTAAGTGTTTTTAAGTTTTTAAGGATTTCTTAGGGGTTTTATGTGTTTTTTGGTTTTTATGTTTTAACTAATTTTACGAATCTTTGTGGATTATTTTTCTTTTTAGGGTATTTTGTGATTTTGAGTGTTTTAAAGATATTTAGGGTTTTTGGGTTTTATTGGGTTTTAGTGTGTTTTAGGTCTTTTAGGGGTTATGTTTATTTTTTCTTTTATAGTTTTATTTTAGTTCTTCACTATTTTAGGTGTTTTTATGTGTTTTGGTATTTTTATGGTGTTTTAAGGATTTTTATGGTTTTTTACAGTTTTTAGGTATTTTGAGGGTTTTAGGGTTTTTTATATTTGGGTTTTCGTAGTTTTTTTAGGTTTTTCACGTTTTTATCGTTTTTTAACATATTTATGGATTTATTGTGTTTTATAGGTTTTAGTTGATTTTAGTTGTTTTATGGGTTTTTAGGGTTTTTATGGTTTTTAGGGGATTTTAGGGTTTTTATGGATTTTTAGGGATTTTAGGTTCTTTTTTGGTTTTTACGGGTTCTTGATTTTTAGGGGTTTAAATTGTTTTATATTTTTTAATGTTTTAAAGGGGGTTTTCAATGTTTTTTAAAATTTTAATGTTTTTATGTATTTTTAGGGCATTTCGAGGATTTTTATGGTTTTTAGGGTTTTTAGGGATTTTGAGTGTTTTTAGGGATTTTAAACATTTTTAGAGTTTTTAAGGGTTCTGATGTTTTTTTATGTTTTTATAGTTTTAATTTTTTTATGGTCTTTAAGTTTTAATAAAGTTTTTAAAGGTTTATATGGTTTTTTATGTTTTAGGTATTTTAGGGTTTTTTGGGGTTTTTAGGGATTTCTAGGGTTTTAGGGTTTTTAGGGTTTTTAGGGTTTTTATGGATTTTAGCATTTTTTATGGTTTTTAAGGATTTTATGATTTTTAGGTTATTTAAGAGTTTTAGGGATTTAAAGGGGTGTTATATTTTTTAGGGTTTTTAAGGTTTTTACGGGTTTTGGGGGTTTAGTGGTTTTTTTGAGTTTTTATGGTTTTTAAACTTTTAGAGTTCTTTAATGTTTTTTAGGGTTAGAATATTTTTTAGAGTTTTTAGTGGTTTGATGGGTTTAATGGGTTTTTTGATTTTTTATATTTTTAAGGGTTTTTATGGTTTCTAGGGGTTTTAGGGTTTTAGCATTTTTAGGTTTTTGGGGGTTTTATGTTTTTTCGTTTGTTAATTTTTTCTTAGGGTTTTTAGGGTTTTTAGGGTTTTAAGGGTTTTTTACTTTTTTATGTATTTTATTTATTATTAGTATTTTTATGGGTTTTAGGATTTTTGGGGAATATGTGGGGTTTTTTGGATTTTTTGGGTTCTCATAATTTTAGTGTTTTTAGATTATTTAGGTTTTTATGGGAAAGAAGGCACGGGTCCAGGCTATTCCCGGAACCCCCCAAAATTTATAAACAAAGGATACAAACACTGCAGACAAGGGAGGGGAGGGATCAATCAATCCACACCCTAAACCCCTTACGACCTCAGCCCGAGGGCCACAAAAGGAAAGAAAAAAAGAAACAAAGCGCATGACCAAAAAAAAGACACAGTGACCAAAAGAAAATCACACACAGAGTAGGTCAGTCAACATCGCCGCCAAAATCCTCCAGCTCCGCATCATGAAACCCCATGCCATCACCAAAGCCGCCGCCATCGTCTGCAAAGCTAAAATCTGATTCATCACCCTGGTCCATTGAATCCCATCCAGGGTCAAAATCTTCCTGCATGCCAAGTCTGGACCGCATCTTCTCCATAGATTTTACCTGCTCAGCAGAAAAATAAGGCTTCTCTCGCTTATTCACCATTAGATTCAGTTTGACAGCTCGTGAGGAGGCCCTAGTTGCCATTGGGCGTGGGAGGGCAGAGTAATCCCTCCTCCTTCTTCGTCTTGGTGTGGTAGAGGAGGTTCCCGCAGCAGACATCTTTGGTCCATTGCCACCATCACTAGCGGCAAGTGGTGCCTTGCCTTTCTTGCTTTCTTCCTCAAGATTTTCAGCACCTCCGCTGATTTGTTTCTCCCTTGATGTGACCATAGCATCATTTATCCGTTGATCAGCCTCAGCAAACCTCTCCCCAAGCCTCCTTTCCTCATCTTCAAGAGGGAACCTTTCCCTTTCAACCCATACCATCTCATGAAGCTGCACACAAAAGTCTTCAGCAGATGGGACACCATGAAGGATCATCGCCCTCTGCAGGTCCATGGGAGGACCACCAACATCACCAGCATATTGGAGCTGGTCACTAGGCAGGTCCTCAGCACTTCCGTCAGAGGTGCATGATAACCCAGGCCCCTTGCCAGGTCCCCCCACGCCAGGATACCCATGCAGGACCAGTGGGGAATCACACCAGTCAATATCCCCATCCAGTATGGGCTTTTCCTCAGCTGATCATGAACTCCAGTCATCTCCAGACGTGGTTTTCTGAGAAACAGCATCCTCCTTTGCATCATCTTCCACCCGCACCCCAGCCATGGTAGGCTCAGCCGAACCTGCAGCCTGAGAAACATTCACAGGAGCCTCATCCGTTAGCGCAGATCCACCAGCATTCTCATCAACCTTTAAGCCAGTAGTGTCATCCCATCCCAGATCCTTGCAGGAATTTTCCACATTTCCTGGCCATAAATCCATCGCAATTGTCCTATCTATCTCACTTTGCTTCCTAATATCTTCACCAGACCCGTGAACACCTTCAGCATAGCCATGAATTCCTCCCTCAGCGAGCGTGACTTCATCCTCAACAGCATTCCCTGAGACACCGACGCTTGCTTCTAGACTCACCAAGAAGCCACCCGAATCCATCAGAGATATTTCTAACCCATTACCAGCCAACATAGAAGACGAGCAGGGCACATCGGTAGCCACAGAGTGGGAAACCTCCCCAATAATCCCCTTCACCTCCACCCGAGGGAGGCCGCTCCCACCAGCAGATAGAGATTCACCACCCCTAGAAGCGCCAGAACAAATTCCAGAACAGTCACGGTGCCCGAAGCTCCAGCACAAAGAGTAGAAGACTGGCCATTGCTCGAAGACAACAGATTGTCTCCATCTGAGCTCCTCTCCCACAGCAATCCAGACAGAGTCCACAGGGGGTTTCGACGCATCAATTTCAACAAAATCCCTTGGAGCAACTGGATGACAGAGGGCCCTCGTCCTACTATCTACACAGAGGAATTGCCCCACCATGTTTCCAAGCATCGAAATAATTGAGTAATTCTGAAAGGGGAGTGGCAGTTCAGGAAAACGCACCGAGGTAGCAGCAATCGGGGAGCTTCTCTTCATATGAAAATCAAAGCTCCATCAAAAGAGGGAGAATCGAGCACCATTGCATGACCAAGGAGCCTCTGACCATGCAAGGATGAGATCATCTTCCGTTGCAAACCGAACCATGATATGGGAGCTATCGAGTAGACCGACAGTCGCACGAGCCCTAAGATTCCAGGAAGCCACAAGGAACCTGTCGAAGGTGACCACCGGGGGTCGCCGCCTCGGAAAGATTGCAACCAGAGTCAATCGGTGGAGATCCGCGGCCTCAGTGAACTCCCGAGATGAGAGAGGAAGCTGAGGGTCGCCATCGAAGAACTCTGGAACCTTTGGGCCAAGCACCGTTCGCGGGAAGGCGGGCAACAGATCAGCAGAATAGAGCGACGAGAAATCATCAGGGAGATGATCCTCCCCCGTAGATATAGGGGGAGGAGCTTCGATTTCCATCACCTTCAACCCGAGGGGAAATCACCATCGTAGGGGAGAAGAATCGCCAGGTTTCTAGTGTTTTACGTTTTTTTGTATTTTTTTTTGCAATTTTTTAGGATTTTATAGTTATTTGCATTTTTTGGGATTTTGATGGGTTTAGGGTTGTTTCTTGTTTTTTGTGTTTTCTGTTTTTTTATAGTTTTTTTCAATTTTAGGGCAAGGAAGATGCGAGGCCAGGCTATTCCTGACACCCCTAATATTTATTAGAAAAAAAAGACACCACAGACAAGGGATGGGAGGGGTCAAACAACCCACACCCAAAAACCCTGGACACCCCCACAAAATGCAAAAGTCCCCAAAAAAACCAAAAGACGCAACAACTAGAAAAAGAAGAAAAACCAAAGCATTCTCAATAGAATCACCTATCCAAATAGAAACCAGCATCCCACATTACCATTTTCTTCACCCATCACCTCCTTTCCAATCATATCCATCCCCAGCATCACAAAACTACCATCAGAAAACTCATAAGTCTCACCTTTTCCACCTCGTAGAAAAGTTTCAACCATCATCGAACA
Organism: Viscum album; assembly: GCA_963277665.1. Classification (NCBI taxonomy): domain Eukaryota; kingdom Viridiplantae; phylum Streptophyta; class Magnoliopsida; order Santalales; family Viscaceae; genus Viscum; species Viscum album. The sequence continues at coordinate 1,963,122,418 of OY728127.1, forward strand.
CTAGCATCTATCATCACTTCCTAACCTAGAATTATCCATAAACTATAAATATAGATTCCAACAACCCTAAACTTCATTTCAATTAGCTTCCAACAACTCACACCTAGTAGATCACCCAAGAACACATTCGTAGCACTCAAAGGCATGACCACACCTAGCACCACTCAACATAACCAATATCCAGGAGGTACAGCGATTAAAAACCAAACCATCACCACAACCCTCAGCCTCCACATCATCTTGCCTCAAAACTAGCACCAACAATGACTCACAATGACACCAGCCAGAGTTTAGAAGACCACATCCCAACATAATAACCATAACATAACACAACAAGTCTAGACCTTCATCATAATCATAAATCCAAGAGGAAACTGAGGGTCCAGAAACACAAACCTGCATCTTCACTCTTTGCAGCCACCAGAACTCGTTAAGAAGCCATGAGAGCTAGAAAACCCCTCCCAAACTCAGATTTGTAAAAATTAAACCAAGCACAGAAGCAAGCACACCGTTTCCAAGATTTCATAGAGCTCGTCACACCCACCTTTCACTGTAGTGAATCCATAGAGGCCAGTACCACCCTCCCAAGCCTGGAAGCACCCACCTTTCATTGTTGTGTTTAGGATTTTTATGGTTTTTTTGATTTTTTTAATGTTTTTTGGGGTTTAATATGTTTTTCGTGTTTTTAGTGGTTTTAGGGATTTTATTAGCCATTATGGTTTTTAAAAATTTTTAGGGGTTTTTGTAATTTTTAGTATTTTTAAGTATTTAGGGTTTTACAAATATTTAGCATTTTTTAGGTATATAGGGTTTTTATTAATTTTTTAGTTTTTAGGGTTTTATTATTGTTTTAGAGTCTTTTGTGTTTTTATACATTTCTTGTGATTTTTTGGAATTTTATGTTATTTTGGGTTTTGAGAGATTTTGAGGGTTTTTAGCATGTTTACGATTTTTTGTGGTTTTTAGGATTTTTAGATTTTTTTAGTGGTTTTAAATAGTTTATGGGTTTCAAATTTATCTTAGGGAAATTTAGGTTTTATATGTGTTTTTATATATTTATGGAATTGTAGGGATTTTAAATGATTTTTATGGTTTTAGTGTTTTTAATGATTTTGAGGGTTTTTTTGGTTTTTTAGGGTTTTTAGAGGCCTTACAAATTCTTTGGGGGTTTCAATGTTTTTTTAAATTTTTAGTGTATTTTGAGACTATTAAAAAATTTAGTGGTGTAATTGGTTTTTAGAGTTTTCAGTGTTTTTGATTTTTTTTAGTTTTAAGTGTTTAAAAGTTTTTTTAGGTGTTTTTATAGTTTTAGGGGTTTTAGAGTATTTTTAGGGTTTTCAGGTTTTTATAAATTTTTAGGTTTTTATGAGGTTTAATTAATTTAGGTTTTTAAGGTTTCGTAAAGGGTTTTCAAGGTTTTTATTTTTTTCATTTTAAGGTTTTTAGGGTGTTTTGGATTTTTATGGGTTTTAGGGGTTTTAGGGGTTTTAATATATTTTGAGGGGTTTTAGTATTTTTTAGGGTTTTTAGTCCTTTTACCAATTTTTAGATTTGTACGGGGTTTAAGTGTTTTTTTAATATTTTCATATGGGTTTTAATAGTTTTTATGTTTTTTACATTTTTACATATTTTGGGATATTTTTATAAATATTTATTACATCTATGGAAAGGAAGATGTGAGGTTCAGGCTATTCTCGCCCCCCCCCCCCCCCCCCCAAATTTATTAGAAATAAAAAAAGACACAACAGACAAGGGAGTGGAGGGGTCAAATTACCCACACCCGAAAACCCCTTACAACCCATGCCAAAAAAGAAAAATCAAAAAAAAAGAAAGGAAAAAACCAAACAAGCACACCCAGGTCGACGCAGAAACCATCACCATAATCCAGTAGCATCCATCATCCACCAGCTCACAACCGCAAAAGCTATAGGTCAAAATCTCCATCCTCATATGGGTCTCCATCAAAACCATAGCCAGAAGAAGCATCCGACTCCATCGACTCCCATTCAGATGATTCATATATCTTTAATAAGGCTATGTAATACTCTCTGAGATGCCGCTGCTCTGCATGCAACTAGGTCTTGGAAGACCGGCCTCCTTTTCCAGAAGCAACCTCTTTCGCTTTGCATGAGGCTCTCATGGTCACTGTTTTTGGAAGATCCGAATAGTCTTTCCTTAGTTTCCTCTTTCGGGGATCTGAGGAGGCCCCTGCAAGTTTATTTTCTTTACCATAAGGATTCTCCACCTCCCGTAAGGCCCTCTCCTTAAGTATTATGTTCATATTTTGAGCCATCCTTCCACCGTCTTCCTGGAAAAAATCTTGTTCAAGAATGAGAAAGGATTCCCGATTCAGGGAGCAGATAGCAAGAACAGGTTCCTCAGAAAAAGGGGTCGTGCTGGCCAAGGCTATATTCAAGTGCTCCTCATCCCTTTGAACCATCTCCTATGCGGCAGCACCCCCCTGATCGAGGACATCCCCCGTCCCAGGTCCCTCCCCTTGCCCGCACTCCATCCCTACCAAAAAAGTTTCCCCCTGAGTAGCTGCCTATTCCACCTTATCCATTATCCCCTATTCCTCCACCCTCTCATGCCTAGTCATCTGATAGTCACTACCAGCAGTTCCCTCAAACACCACCTCAAGTATACAAAAACCCATTCCAGATAAGCTGCAACCAGCCACACCATCGATACCATCCTCCACCACCGCTACATTAGACACCACTGGGAGGACTCCTTCATGTTCATACAAAAGCCTCTGCTCAACCATATCCCCATACGGAGCACCTCCCCCCTCTATTTCATCACGTATTGAACACCCAGTCCCCGCACAAGAAACACTTCTAGACAAGGGAATTTTCACAGCTTTACCTGCGGCCGCCTTCTCATTACCAGCAGGTTGAGCTGTAGGAACTTCAGTAGCAGGAGCACTGCCATTACACATCTCATCAAAATCCTTCTCCCCTATCGAAGCCAACATAATCTCACCAGAATTGTGTTGTAAGTCCTCAGCAACAATAGCCTGCACCCCGCTCTCTTGTGCATCATAGATCTCACTCCCATCATCAATGAGTATAGGGCCTTGCACCTCCTCCTCGAGATCCATCCCTTCAAAGTGATTGAAGGTTAGCATGACTTCCTGCCTTCGCTTCATACTGCTATCAGTGGAGACCAGCTTCCCATAAGTAGAAACTTCTTTACATAGGAAACTCCCAGGATCTGAGAGCATTAAGTCACTCCTCAAACAATTAAATATGTCAGTCATCTTGGGTTCCTATTGGCACTGGAAAATCCCCCTATCAACTGCAGGTCCATCACCCCCCGACACAACTGGAAGGACCTCACGTGCAAAAATCTTACCCATAGGTCCAGCATCAAGTCCAGATGCAGGTGACACCCCCTCGAAAATATTCCTGTAAATACTGTTTGATACAGGAACTGAAACATCCACCATATCAATCCCCGCCCATGCCTACCCCCTTTCAATATACTCAACTTGAGTTTCAGGATCCTTGTGGGAAACCTCCTGTACCTCACCCCGAATTTGCTTCACCTCACCAGTCACCTCCTGTGATCAGTTCACAACACAACAATTAATTCTGCTACTCCTACAAGCCCGAACATATGACCTAGGAGCCAGCAAGAGAGGCTGAAATCCGTCCATGACTCAAAGATCACCGGCTGCTTCCACCTAATCTCCTCACCCACAAAAATCCAAACAAAATCAACCGGTCCTTTAGAAATATCAATCTCCACAAAAACCCTTTGGGAGACTGGGTGAAAAAGGGACCTTTTTCTACTTTCAACACATAAGAACCTTCCCACCAAATTCCCCAACATTGAAATAATGGAGAAATTCTGAAAATGGAGGGGTAGTTCTGGAAATCTAACCCACGTTGCCATCATCGGTGAATCACGGTTCTAGTGCAGATTGAAGCTCCACCTGGAAAGGGAGAATCGAGCATCGTTGTATCTTCATGGGGCCGCCAACCAGGCTTGAACCAAATCCTCTTCCGATGAAAAGAGAATCAAAATGTGACTACTATCAAGAAGATCTACCGTAGCACGGTCTTGGAGGTCCCATCGATCGAACAAAAATCTGTAGAAAATATCCATCGAGGGTCAGCAATTCAAGAAACGAGTAACCAAGGACAACCTATGTAGATCAAAAGCCTCATTGAACTCCGCCAGCAATAACCGAATCCGTGGAAGTCCTTCATGTAAATCAAGAACCTTAGGTCATTTCTCACATCATGGAAAAGGGGGAAGAAAATCAGGAACTGAAAACTGGACAAAAGGGTGCCCTTCATCAAGAATCAGCGGAGGCCCCTCCCCCACGAAGGGGGGAGGGAGAGGTGCAGAAGCAATCAGATTCTTCAAGAGAGCTTTGGGATGAGATAATCGTCATCGCGAGAGAGCCGAGTCGCCATCTCTTATTGTATATAGCGATTTTTAGGGGTTTTAATGTTTTTAACATTTTTAGGGGTTTTTGGGTTTTCTAGGGTTTTTAATTTTTTGTTGGTTTTAAAGGTTTTTATGTGGTGTTAGGGTTTTCGTGTTATTTTATAGGATATTTTTTGTTTTTAGGGTTTTAGGGATTTTTAGGGGTTTATTTGTTTTAGGATTTTAAGGGTTTTTTTTTGTTTTTCGTGGTTTTTTGAGGTTTTAGGGTTTTTATGGTTTTTATTATTTTTTTACAATTTTAAGGGTTCAAAGAGGTTTAATATTTTATATTTGTCTTTTTGGATTTTATGGTTTTTTATGGTATTTTTTGGTTTTATAATTTTAGGGTTTTTTGGGAGTTTTTGGGTTCTTAGAGTTTCTAAGGTTTTTAAGGGGTTTATGTGTTTTTAGGTTTTTAAGGTTTTTAAGGTTTTTTTGTAGGGTTTTCTATTTTTTATGGTTTTTTAGGGTTTTTGGGATTTTTGGGATTTTTTAGTTTTTATGGTTTTTAAGGGTTTAGGGATTTTGAGGGTTGTTTGGGTTTTTTGGATTTTCTACGGTTTTTAGAAATTTAATTTTTTTGGGGGGGATGGGAGTGTTTTATGTTTTTTATGTTTTTATGGTTCTTATATGGTTTTCATGTTTTTCTGGGTTTTCAAACATTTTAGGGGTTTTATGGTTTTTAGGCATTTATGGTTTCTTTGGGTTTTTTTTTGGTTTTTTAGGTTTTAATAGGTTTTGTGAAATTTTTAGGGTTACTAAAGTTTTTTAGATTTTTTTCAACATTTTTACAGGTTTTATGTTTTTAGAGATTTTAGTGGTTTTTAGTGTTTTATGGTTTTCAAGGTTTTGTAAGGTTTTTATGAGTATTCTGGTTTTTAGGGATTTAAGGATTTTTAGGATCTTTTACCGTTTTTAAGGGGTTTTGGAATTTTTATTATTTTAGGGGTTTCAAGTGATTTTAGGTTTTTACATTTTTCATTAGGTTTCAGGTTTTTTATGTTTTTACATATTTTTTGGATTTTAATTTTTTTATCAATTTTTTGCTTTTAGGGATTCTTAGAGTTTTATGGATTTTAGGGGTTTTTATGTGATTTAGTTTTTTTATATTTTCAAGGGATTTTATGTGTTTTTTGGTTTTTTAGGTAATCTTAGGGTATTCAGGGATTGTATAGTTTTTTCTTTTTTGGGTTTTTAGTGATTTTTTAGGATTTTTATGGGTTTTAGTGTTTTTTTAAATTTTGAGGGGTTTTCAAGGTTCTAGTGTTTTTTGTTTTTTAGGTTTTTAATGTTTTATTGGGTTTTAATGGTTTTTAGAGTTTTTAACATTTTATAGTTTTAAGAGGTATATATATTTTAGTGGTTATGGGGGTTTTATGGATTTTTAGGTTTTTTATGTTTTTTAGGAGTTTTCAAGTTTTTTTATTTGTACAGTTTTTAGCTTTTTGAGGTTTTCTAGGGGTTTCCATTGTTTTTTTGGTTTTATGGTTTGTTATGGGTTTTCAAGGTTTTTATGGGTATTTAAACTTTTAGGGATATTTTGGATTTCTAAGTATTTTATTGTTTTTATGGTTTTTATGGATTTTGAGAGGTTTTAAGATGTTTTGGATTTTTAGTTTTTTTAGGGGATTTTGTGTTTTTTAAGGTTTTTTGGGTTTTAGGGTTTTTAGGTTATTCAGATTGTTTTTAATGTTTTTAGGTTTTGAATATTTTTTTGGTGGTTAATTGTTTTTTATGGTATAAGGGTTTAATGGTTTACCATAGTTTTTAATGTTCTAAGGTCTTTAAATGGATTTTTATATTTTCAGGGTTTTTATGTTTTTTAGGGATTTTAAGGTTTTTAACGGTATTATAGTTTTTAGGGTTGTAGGGGTTTTATATTTCACAGTTTATTTATGTGTTTTAAGTTTTTTTAGGGTTTTTAGGTTTTCTTAGAGTTTTTATAGGTTTTTAGAGTTTTTACATTTTTATGGATTTGAGTGATTTTTTTTAGTTTTTAAGAGTTTTTATAATTTTTAATGTTTTTAGGGTTTTTAGGGTTTTCATTTTTTTTATTGTTTTTATGTTTTTTTATGCTTTTATGGTTTTGATAGGATGTTTCATGTTTTTAGGGGTTTTTTTACATTTTAGTGATTTAAATGAATTTTTTAGGAATTTTATGGTTTTAGGCATTTTATGGATTTTGAGGGATTTAGGATTTTTATGGTTTTTATGGAATATTAGGTTTTTATTTTTTTACAGTTTTTAATACTTTGGTTGTGTTTTGTAATGGTTTTAGGGGTTTAGTGGTTTTTTGTGTTTTTATTTGTTTTATGCTTTAATGTGATTTTAAATTTTTTCAAGGCATTAAGGATAATTTTACAATTTTTAGGGTTTTAGTTTATTTTTAGGGGTTTTTATGGTTTTTATCTATTTTTAGGTTTTTAATGGGTTTTCTGTGTTTTTGGGTTTTTACGGTTTTCATAGGGGTTTTCTGACTTTTTTGGGTTTTAGGGTTTTTAATGTTATTAAGGAATTTTATGGAGTTTTTTGGAATTTATAGGATATTTAGGTTTTTTTGGAATTTGAGTTTTTTTTAGGTTTTGAGCTTCTTTAGGGAATTTGGCAGATTTTAGCGGTTTTATCGGTTTTCATGTTTTTAGGGGTTTTAATTGTTATTATGTTTTTAAGGTTTTTATAGGATCTCTTACATTTTTAGGGGTCTTTATGTTTGTATGGATTTTTAGGGTTTTTTAATAATTTTTTTTTTTGATATTTAGGGTTTTTAGGGAATTTTAGGGGTTTTCTTAGATTTTTTCTGGGGTTTTTAGTTTTTTCTTATGTTATTAGGGATTATTTTGGCTTTTTTAGGACTTTTAGAGTTTTTTAGGGTTTTATGGATTTTTATGGTTTTAAGGGATTTTTATGGTTTTAGTGCTTTTATGGTTTTTTGGGTGGTTACTGTTTTTTGTTTTTTTAGGTTATTTAAGGTTTTTTATAGTTTTTTACATTTTAGTGGTTTAATGAATTTTTAAATTTTTAGTGGTTCAATGGTGTTTACGAGTTTTTATAGTTTTGATGTTTTTTTTGGGTTTTATGGTTTTCAGGTTTTTGGGTTTCTTAATGTTTTAGGGGACTTTATGGTTTTTATGTGTCTTTATGGTTTTCAGGTGTTTTGGGGGTTTTTAGGATTTTTAGGATTTTTAGATTTTTTTAGGGTTTTAGAGGTTTTTATTGTTTTTAGGTTTTAAGGTTTTCTTTTGGGCTTTCATGTTTTTTATAATTATTTACATTTTTTGGGATTTTTTAGTATTTTTATAGGTTTTAGGGTTTTATGAATTTTGATTGTTTTTAGGGTTTTGAGGGGATTTATTATGTTATAGGGGTTTTAGGGGTTTTATGAGTTTTTAGAGTAATTAGGATTTCTTAGGGATTTTTGTGGATTTTTCGAATTTTTATGTTATTAGGTTTTTTAAGGTTTTTAGGATTTTCTAGGGTTTATAAGGACTTTGTGAGTTTTTTATGGTTTTTAGGGCTTATATGGTTTTTCTTTTTGTTATTACTATTTTTTTAGTTTTTTAGTGTTTGATGTCTTTTTAGGATTTTAAAACATTTTTTGGGGCCTAAAGGTTTTTAGAGTTTATAGTGATTTTTTTTAGGATTTATTAGGTTTATGGGTTTTTAGGTATTCGGTAATTTTTATGTTTTTTATGGATTTTTAGGGGTTTAGGGTCTTTTATAGTCATTTTATATTTTTAGAGTTTTAAGGTGTTTTAAGTGTTTTATGGTTATTTATGTTTTTATAGGATATTTCAGGGTTTTAATGGGTTATTATGTTTTTAGCTATTTTTATGTATTGTAATCATTTTTTTGTTTTTAGTGTTTTTAGGGATTTTGAGGGTCTATATGGTATTAGTATTTTAGTGTTTTTAATATTTTTAACACTTTTAAGTGTTTTAGGGTTTGAAGGATTTCTTAGTGTTTTCAAGGTTTTGAGGGAACGAAAGATGCGAGGGTCAGGCTATTCCCAAACCCCCCAAATTTATTAGAAAAAAGATGTAGAAAAAAGGTAGTGGACGGCTCAAATGACCCACACCCAAAAAAACCCCAAAAGAAAAAAAAACCAAAAAAATACACAAAGCATAAAAATAGAAAAGTTTCCAACATCACCTCTAATCCCATCAGTAATAAGTTTCCAGAAACATAAAACCATATGAAACGACTTCTTCAACCCAACTTCAGCACCACAAAGTCACAAACACCAGCCTCCAACAGCCCCAAGAAAAACACCATCACAACATTCACCAACAAGCAACATGATCTTCCAGCAATCAACGACCATCAACCATTAACGGTAACCACAAAAAAAACAAACCAATACAAAATACCAACAACCTTTGAAAAAAATCACAAGAAACCAGAAGAAACGGAATTCATGGACTCCCCCCTCCAAGCCACTAGAGCCAATCACGAGAAGACTAGAGCACACCAGAACCTGTGTCGGCCTAGGATGAAGCTAGGCTGGGATTTCATGGCTGGAAGTGCTAGGTCCTACACCAAGAAAGCTGAGACCAGATCCCAAAGTAGAAAAGGATCCATCCTCATCTTGCAATAATCAACCCAAAGTCGGCAGAAAGCACGCGGAGGCCACAATGAGATCCCGAGGATAGGGGAACACCAAATCAGACACAAATAATGTCAAGCCCAATACCAAGATCCGGAAGCAAGAAAAATATCCCAGATCTGGAAAGGAAGACACCAATCTGGAAACCCAGATATGGACCACACAGAACTGATGCAAGTTGAAACCAGACAGGGATCTTGAATCCAGGAGAGTCAAAGTCACATATCCACGAATCGGAGCCAGCAACTAGTGATCTGAAGCAGAAGCAATATCTCAAAGCTTCAAGGAATTGTGGGGCCACCACCAGATCAAAAACAAAGACAAGGGACTTGTGAACTTCCTCCATCGACGCCAATCTTGGTTGGAGCCACAGTCACCAAGGATGGACCACACCAGAGGAGTAAGGAAGAGGATCTGATGGGGAACACTAGCGACGTGAGGTGAGTAGAAGAGTCACCGCTCTGAGGCCTTCTTCTTTATGTTTTTTAGGGTTTTTGCATTTTTTTTTACTTTGTAGTATTTTAGGTATTTTATGTTTTTTATTATTTTTGTGGATTTTGGGGTCTTTTGAAAGTTTTGATTTTTTGAGGTTTTTTGAGTTATTTAGTGGTTTTAAGGTATTTTAATGCTTTTTGTAGTTTAATTTTTTTTGGTGTTTTTATTGGGTTTTTAGTGTTTTTAGGTGGGGTTCAAGGTTTTTATGGATTTTATAGTTTTAAAGAACCTTTTAGGGGTGTTTTGTATTTTATCATTTTTATGTTTTTAGATGTTTTAAGGGTTTTTATGTTTTTATGGTTCTTTTAGGGTTTTTCGGGTTTTTCGGGTTTTTTAATTGTTTTGGGATTTTATGAATTTTCAAGATTTTATGGGGTTTTAGGGTTTTTGAGGGTTTTAAGTGGAATTAATGGGTTTTATGGTTTTATAGTTTTTTGAATTTTTCGGTTTTTTATTTTTTATGTATTTTATGGTTTTTATACTTTTTAACATTTCTAGTTGCTTAAAGTGATTTTAGAGTTTTTAGTGGTTTTATGTTTTTTATGGGGTTTTAGGGTTTCTAATGTTTTTATGGTTTTTAGGGTTATTTTGTATTTTTTAGGTTTTTAGGGCCTTTTAGTGTTTTTATTGTTTATATTGATTTTTAGGTTTTTTGGGTTGTTAAGTTTCTTAATGGTTTTGATCTTTTCTTCAGTATTTTCTCCATTTATAAAGTCTTTCTATTTCATAATGTATTTTTATAATTTTCTAGGAATTATATGGTTTTTATGGATTTTATTTTGATTTTGAGGGTTTTTAGGGTTTCTTTTATGGTTTTTTGGGTTTTTAGGATTTTCATAGTTTTTATGTTTTAGATGTTTAATGTGTTTTAGGTTTTTTAGATTTTCTTAGTGGTTTTTAGGGTATTTATGGGTTTTTAATAATTTTAGGTATTTCTAGGACATATTTTAGTAATTTTATGTTTTATTAGGTTTCCTAGGTATTTCGAGGGTTTTAGGGGTTTTTAAGGGTTTTTAGAGTCTTTAGGGTTTTTACTATTTTTGGGTTTTTAGGGGATTTTTTAGTTTCTAGGGGTTTTATGGTTTTTTAGAGTTTTTAATGTTTTTATGGGATTAAATGGATTTTAATGTTTTTCATGGGATTTAAGGTTTTATGTGTTTTTAGGGGGTTTTATTGTTTTTATTTAATTTTAGGGTTTTTAGGGTTTTTTAGGGTGTTAGGATATTTTACAGTTATTTTAGGGTTTTATCATTTTTAATGTTTTCAGGGGTTTTAAGTGTCTTTATGTTTGTAGGTTTTATTAGGGGTTTTCAGTGTTTTTAGGGGGTTTTATATTTTTGGGGATTTTAATGTTTTCTTATGGTTTTTCATAGTTTTATGATTTTTTATGTTGTTAGGGATTTTTAGGGTTTTTAGAGTTTTCTAGGGAATTTTTAGTTTTCATGATATATTTTTTTAGGGTTTTTTTTGTTTTTAGGGTTTTAAGGGTTTTAGTGTTTTTTAATATTTTTATGGGTTTAAAGAGTTTTTATATTTATTAGTGGTATTCATGGTATTTATGGGGTTTTAGGGGTTTTTTTCTGTTTTAGGGTTTTTAATTTTTTTTAGGGGTTTAATGTTTTTTTTACGTTTTTATGTTTTTCTTAGGGTTTTTAGGTTTTTAGACTTTTTTACATTTTGAGGGTTTTTTAAGGTTTTTATGATTTCTATTGTCTTAGGTTTTTTTTTGTGATTCTGTGGGTTTCTAGGGGTTTTAGGGGCATTGTTCTTTTTTTTTTGGGTTTCAAGGGCTTTTGAGTTTCTTATAGCTTTAAGGTTTTTTGATTTTTTTAATGTTTTTAGTGATTTATAGGGTTTATTGAATTTTTAGTGGTTTTTTATTTTTTTTTGGGTTTTAGTGTTTTTTATTTGTTTAGGTGATATTATGGGTTTCAAGGGTTTTTAGGGGGTGTAGGAACTTTTTTGGTGTTCTATAGGGTTTTTGGGATTTTTTTGGGTTTTTAGCAGTTTAACGTATTTTCGGATTTTATGGATTTCTTATATTTTTAGGTTTTTTAGGGTTTTTTATGTTTTTATTTATTTTAGATTTGTTTAGTATATTGTATTTTTAGGGGTTTTCGGGATTTGGAATGTTTAAATGGTTTCTGGGCTTTTAGGGATTTTAGTTTATTTACTATTTTTAGGTTTTTAGGGGTATTAAGTGTTTTTAGGTTTTTAATATTTTCATAACTATTTTTAGGGGTTTTATGATTTTATACATTTTTAGAAATTTTTCGGGATTTGTTATGATTTTTATGACTTTTTTGGGTTATTATAGAATTTTGAGGGTTTTAGGGATATAAGATTTTAATTATTTTTTTAGGTTTTCAGGGGTTTAAAGAGTTTATGAGGTATTTTAGGGGGTTTTATAGTTTTTAACCTTTTGAGGTGTTTAAATGGTTTTTAGTGTTTTTTAGTGGGGTTTTAGGGTTTTTATGGGTTTGGGGGGGGGGGGGGAGGTTTCATGTTTTTAGTGGTTTTATGGTTTTTGGGGTTTCAGGCATTTTTGGGATTTTTAGAGTTTTTAGCATTTTTTAGGTTCCTAGGGATTTAAATATATTTTAGTTTTTGATGATTTACAAAGGTTATTTTATATTTTTTAGTATTTTTTTTATTTTTAGGTATTTTATAGATTTTTAGAGTTTCAAGGGATTTTGCGAGTTTTCAAAAAGAATTTGGTTCTTGGGGATTTTTTGGATTTTTTGGGTTTTTAATGTGTTTTAAGGGTTTTTAGAGTTTTTTAATGTTTTCAGGGGTTTAATGTGTTTTTATAGTTTTATTGGATTTTTAGATGGTTTTAGTGGTTTTTATGGTTTTTGGGGATTTATTTTATTTAGAGGTCTTTAGAGGATTTTAGTGTATTTTGGGTCTTTTAGGGTATTTAAGGTTTTATGTGCTTTTATATTTTTATGGATTAAAGTGTTTTTAGGTTTTTTATGATTTTCTAAGGGTTTTTTTGTTTTTTCTGCATTTTTACATTTTAAGGAATTTTCAATTTTTTGTATGGTTTTTATGGATTTTAAGGGTTTTACGGTATTTATGGGTATTTATGGTTTTTAGAGATTTAAGGTTTTGTAGGGTTATGAGGTGTTTAAAGGTATTATTATGGGTTTTTAGGGTTTTAAGGTATTTAACTATTTTATGGATTTTTTTATAATTTTTATAATTTTTATGGTTTTTTGGAATTTATTAATTTTGGGTGTTTTGGGGTTTTTTTAAGTATTTATGGGTTTAATGGTTTTTTGGGTATTTATGGTTTTTTTTAGTTTTTAAGGTTTTTTAGGTTTTTGACAATTTTTAATGTTTTTGTGGGATTCAAGGGATTTTAGTGTTTTTAGTTGGGTTTTAGGGTTTTTATAGTTCTTAGGGTTTTAATGGTTTTAGGTTTTTTGAGTTTTTGTCAATTTTTAGTTTTTTTGGATTTTTCAGTGTTTTTGGTCTTTAATGGTTTCTTTGGGGTGTTAGGGTTTTTAATATTTTTTATGTTTTTATTTATTTTTCATTTATTTTATGATTTTTATAAATTTTAGAGTTTCTAGATATTTATATGGGTTTTATGGTTTTTGGGTTTTTGAAATATTTATGGTTTTAGGGCTTTTAAGTGTTTCAAAGTTTTTATGGGGTTTTTAGTGTATTTTAGATTTTTTTTTGTTTTTTGATGTTTTTCTGGATTTTTGGGGATTTTTAAGGAGTTTTATGGTTTATTTGGGGTTCTTGTTATTTTTTAGGATTTTATGTTTTTTAGGGTTCTTATGGTTTTAATGGGTTTTTGGGTTTTTATTTGTCTATTTTGAGTATTTTAGAGTTTTTATGTTTTTTAAAATTTTTAATGTTTTAGGGGTTTAAATGGTTTTTAGATTTTCTAGGGGGTTTTATGGGGTTTTAGGGGTTTTAATCTTTTTAATGGGTCTTAGTGGTTTTAGGGTTTTTAGGGGTTTAGAGTCTTTTATTTGGTTTTTACTGTTTTTAGTGTTATTTAGGGTATTAAGTGTTTTAGGCTCTTAATTTTTTCATAGGGTTTTTAGGATTCTTAAGGTTATTATATCTTTAGGTATTATTTTGTGATTTTCTAGTATTTTTATTGTTTATTAGGTTTTTAAGGTATTTTTTAGGGTTTTAGGGGTTTTTATGGATTTTAGGATTTTAAGTATTTTTTAGGATTTTAGGGGTTTTGAGTACTTTTAGTTTTTTAATTATTTATTAGGGTGTTTTCAGAGTTTCTTCAAGGTTTTCCATTTATAGGTATTTTTAAGGATTTTTTTAATATTTTTGGTTTTTATGTATTTTTTTTTAATTTTAAGGTTTTTAGGGTTTTTATTGTTTTCTAGGGGTTGGGTTTTTTGACTTTTTTTGGTTTTATAATGGTTTTTAGATTATTTTTAAATGTTAGGGGTTTAAATTTTTTTCATGTTTTTAGAGTCGTTTTAGGTTTTATGGGTTTTTATGTATTTTAGTTTTTTATGAGTTTTTCTGGTTTTAACTGATTTTAGAGCTATTATGGACTTTTTAGGTTTTCGACATTTTTAGGTTTTTTAGTGGTTTAATGTGTTTCTAGGGTTTTCAGGTTTTCTATAGGTTTTTAATGGTTTTTTGGGGTTTTTATGTTTTTAGGGGTTTTATGTATTTTTAGGACATTTATGGTTTTTTAGTGATTTTAGTTATTTTGAAGGTTTTTTGCGTTTTTATGGGTTTTTAGGTTTTCTGGGTTTTTTAGGGTTTATTGAGATACTTAGTATTTTTATGTTTTTCTAGAGTTTTTAACATATTTGGGGTTTTAAAATGGTTTTATTGCTTTTATTGGGTTTTTATAGTTTTATGGATTGTTACAATTTTTTATGATTTTTAGGGGTTTTATGGTTTTTAGGCGGTTTTAGGGTTTAGTGTATTTTAGTGTTTTTTTGGATTTTTATCATTTCTTTGGTTTTTTGGGGTTTAAATTATTTTTAGATTTTTATGGTTGTCATTGGGTTTTTAGGGGTTTAGGTATTTTATTTATTTATTTATGGATTTTTAAGGATTTTATAGAATTTGTTGCCCTTTATATTTTTTTATAATTTTTAATCATTTTTTGGATTTTTAGGTGTTTCAAGTGTTTTTAAGGTTTTAAGGATTTCTTATGGGTTTTAGGGGTGATACTTTTTTATGTATTTTTTGTCATTTTTAGTATTTATATGATTTTTTTGGGTTTTAGGTAGTTTATGGGATTTTAGTGTTTTTAGAGGTTTTATGTTTTTTTTGGTTTTTAGGTTTTTTGTGTTTTATTTGTTTTAAAAGGTTTTTAAATTTCTTAAATTATTTTAGGGTTGTAAAGGGTTATTATAGTTTTTTATTTTTTTAGGGTTTTTGGGTTTTTTGGGTTCTTATGGTTTTTAGAGGTTTTTATGTTTTTTAGGGTTTTTAATTTTTCTAATGCATTTTAGGGTTTTAAATGATTTAGGTTTTTTATGGGCTTTAACTGTTTTTACGTTTTTTAGGGTTTATAGAATTTTTTATTTTTTTTAGGGATTTCTAGGGTCTTTTTTGGGATTTTTATGTTTTTTTGGGGTTTTAAGTATTTTCTTGGTCTTATAGTTATTTCTGGTTTTTATTGTCTATGTGTTTTTTGGGTATTTTTTAGTTTTTAGAGTTTTTTAGGTTTTTATGATTTATTGTCTTTAAATGGTTTTTATAATTTTAGTGGTATAGGGTAATTATTTATTTTAAGTATTTTTAAGGTTTATATTGTTTTTAAGAGTTTTTATGGTTTTTAGGTATTGTTTGGGTTTTTTGTGATTTTTAGTTCTTTAGGAGATTTAAGTGTTTTTTAATATTTAAGGGGTTATTAGAGTTTTTCGAGGTTTTATGGTTTTTTAAATTATTACAGATTTTTAGGTATTCTTATTTTTTCTAATGGTTTTTGGGTTTTTAGGGATTTTGATTGTTTTGGGGGTCTTTTAGGGTTTTTAGGGATTTATGGGATTTTGGGGACTCAGGTTTTTTTGAGAATTTTAAGGGTTTTAATTTCATTTATAGTTTTTAATGTTCTATGTGATTAAAGGGATTTTTTTATTGTAATTTGATGTGTTTTATGGGATTTAGGTGTTTCTTTGGTTTTTAGGGTTCTTAGGTTTTTATGGTATTTTCAGGGTTTTTAGAATATTTAGATTTTTAGGGGTTTTACGTGTTTTTCATGTTATTAAGGTTTTATTAGGGGTTTTCATGGTTTTAGGTACTTTGATGATTTAATTTTTATTGGAATTTTTTTTATGGTTGTATTATGTTTTATAGTATTTGATGGTTTTTGGGGTTTTGGGTTTTTATTGGGTTTTAGGGGGTTTTTGAGTTTTCTATGGTTTTTAAGGTTTTTAGATATTTTTTTAACATTTTGTGTATTTAAAGGGTTTTTCTAGTTTTTAAGGGTTTTATGGTTTTTATTATTTTAAGGGATTTTAATTGTTTTATGGAGTTTTAGGGTTTGGAGGATCATTTAAGTGTTTTTAGCATTTTTATGCTTTTAGGTTTTTTAACAGTTTTTAGGTTTTCATGGTTTTCATATATGTTTTCATAGTTATTGGGTTTTCTTTTGTTTTTTTAGACTTTAGTGGTTTTTTAGACTTTTTAATGGGTTTTATGGTTTTTAGGTATTTTGAGGTTTTTTTAGGGTTTTGGAGGATTTAATGGTTTTTTGGGTTTTTTTATTTCTTGGGTTTTAAGGATTTTGAGACTTTCTAAATATTTTAGGGTGTTCAAACGATTTTTTAGAGTTTTTAGTGCGTTTTAGGGGTTTATGGGTTAATATTATTTTTATGTATTTTAGGGGGTTTTCGGGTTTTATGGATTTTAGGTTTTTAAGGTTTTTGGAAGTTTTAGTTTTTTATTATTTTAAAGTGTTATTCTATTTTTAAGGTTTTATTAGGTTTTTTTAGGGTTTTTAGGGATTTTTACATTTTTATGTATTTTTGTGGTTTTTATGGTTATTCTTATATTTTGGGATATATAAGGTTTTTAGTGTTTTAGTGGGGTTTTATGGTTTGTTGGGTTTCTAGGGTCTTTTGGAAATTTTTATGATTTTTAGAATTTTTAAGTTTTTAGGGGTTTTATGTGTTTTAGGTTTTTATTCATTTCATAGGGTTTTGAGGGTTTTTATGTTTTTAGGTATATTTATGGATATTTATGGGGTTTTAGGTTCTTTATGGGTTTTTAGGGTTTTTAGTGTTTTTATGGTTTTATATTTTGTTTTTGTTTTTTGGGGGTTAGAGGGTTTTCATTTTCCTTCTAGAGGGTTTTAGGTTTTTATAGTTTTTTAATGCTTTTAGATGTTTAGAAGATTTTTGGAGTTTTATTTGGGTTTTAGGGTTTTTATATTTTTTGGGGTTTTTACTGGTTTTAGGGGGTTTATGGTTTTTAGGGTTTTATGGTTTTTAGCGTTTTTTATGTTTTTAGTTGTTTTAGGAGTTTCAGGTTTTTTATGTTTTCTTAGGGTTCTTCATGGTTTTTATAGTTTTTCGCATTTTTTGGGTTTTTTTATATTTGTTGGGAATTTTATTGTTTTTATTATTTTTATGTATTTTGAGGGTTTTTTAGTTTTTTAGTTTTTTGGGTGTTTATGGTATTGGGGTTCTAGGGGTTTTATTGAGATTCAATGTATTTTAAGAATTTTTTTTGTGTTTTCAATGTTTTTAGGGGATTGAAGGTTTTTGGATTTCTATGAGGATTTTTAGGGGTTTTTTTGTGTTTTAATTGTTTTTAGGGGTTTTAGGATCTTTTAGAACGGTTAAGGGGTTTTAATATTTTTTTAGATATTTTAGGGTTTGAAGTGTTTTCATATTTTTAAGGTTTTCAAAAAAAAATTCATGTTTTTTAGTTTTTTTACATTTTAAGGTATTTTAGGGGATTTTTAAAATTTTTATGGGTTTTGGGGTTTTTTAGGGTTATTAGGGTTTTTTTAGTTTTTTTGGGGGTTTTAGGGTATTTTTAGTTTTTCAATGGTTTTGAGGTTTTCAAGAGTTTTTAATCCTTTTTATGGGTTTAAAGGGTTTTATCATTTTTTTATTATTGGGTTTAATGGTTTTTAGGTGTTTTAAGGGTTTTAGAGGTTTTTTTTTGTTCTTTTAGGATTTTTAGGATTTTTTTCATTTTTAGAATTTTTAGGTTTTTATTAGTTTATTTGTTTTAGGTTTTCAAGGGTTTCTTAGGGTTTTTCAACATTTTTGCGTTTTTTATATTTTTAGGATTTTTTGGTTTTTTATGGTTTTTTGGGTTTTTTATAATTCTTAGGTTTTTTATATTTTTATTCGGTTTTAGGATATATTTTTTGAGTTTTGTTGGTTTTTTAAATTTTTTGACCTCTAAAAATTTTTAGGGGTTGAACAGTTTTTTAGAGTTTTTATTGTTTTTTAGTGTTTTTGTGAATTTATATTGTATTTATGTTTTTAAAGAATTTTTATGGTTTTTAGGGGATTTTTTGGTATTTAAGGGGGGTTTTGGGTTTTTAGTGTTTTTTAGGTTTTTAGGGGTTTTATGTGTTTTTAAGTTTTTAAGGATTTTTTAGGGGTTTTCAAGGTTTTTAGGGTTTTATGTTTTTAGGGATTTTTATGGTTTTTTTTTATTTTTATGGGGTTTTATGGTTTGTCATGATTTTGTGGGTTTTTATGGTTTTTAGAGACTGAGGGGGGTTTTAGGGTTTTTAGCATTTTTAGGGTTTTATGGGTTTTAATAATTCCAGGGTTGTTATGGTTTTCTTATTAATTTTTGATGTTATTAGGGTCTTTTATGTTTTTAAGGGTTTTAAATATTTTTTAGATTCTTTATGGTTTTTCTATCTTTTTAATGATTTTGATAGGTTTTATTGTTTTTATGGTTTTCTGGGATTTTATGATTTTTTGGGGCTTGATTGTGTTTTTTTGAGTTTTTAGGGTTTTTAATTTTTTTAGAGTCCTTTGATGCGTTTAGAGGTTTTAAGGGTTTCTATATTTTTGTGGTTTTAGGGTTTTTCTTTTGTTTTTAGGGGTTTTAGAGTCTTTTATGGTTTTGGGCCTTTTAAGCATTTTTTATGTTTTTATGGGTCTTATGTGCTTTTAGATTTTTAACTATTTCTTAGGGGTTTTCAAGGTCTTTAGGGTTTTATACATTTTATGGAATTTTTTGGGATTTTAATGTTTTTTATGTTTATTGGGGTATTAGGGATATTGATGGGTTTTCAGGTTTTCAGGTTTTTTATGTTTTTATCAATTTTATTTTTAATGGGTTTTAAGTGTTTTTCTATTTTTAATATTTTCTCAAGGGTTTTCAAGAATTTTAAGGATTTTTAGGAAAATATCATGATTTTTTATGCATTTTTAGAGATTTTAGGGTTCTCTTTGTTTTAATATTTTTTTAACAGTTTTAGGGGTTTAAATTGATTTAGAGTTATTAGTTGTTTCATGTGTTTATGGGGTTTTGGGGGTTTTTTAAGATTTTAGGGGTTATGTTTTTTAGATTTTTCGGGTATTTTTTCAGTTTTTATTGTTTATGGCATTTTTAGGGGTTTAGGGGGTTTAAGTATTTTTTAGGTTTTTATGTTTTTCAAAGTTATTTTAAGGTTTTTTTGGGTTTTTATATTTTTAGGGATTTTTTAACGTTTTATGGTTTTAGGTTTTTAGGGATTTTCAGTTTTTTAAGGGTTTTAGGTGTTTTGAGGGTTATTAGGGGTTTTAGGGTTTTTACAATTTTAGGTTTTTAGGGGTTTTAAGTGTTTTTAGATTTAAGAGGTTTTCTTAGTGTTTTCATAGGTTTTTAGTGTTTTTTACGTTTTTAGGGATTTTTATTATTTTTTGGGTTTTTAGGATTTTGAGGGATTTTGAGGGGGTTTTGGGTTTTTTTTGTTTTAATGGTTTTTTGGGTTGTTAGGATTTTTTTTAGGGTATGAATTTTTTTTAATTTTTTTTAATGTTTTCAGTGTTTTAAATGGGTTTTTTAGTTTTATTGTTTTTATAGTTTTTAATTGATTTTTTATGTATTTTTTAAGGTTTAAGTGATTTTTATGGTTTTTCGGGTATTTTTAGGGTTTTTTGGTATATTTTGCGTTTTTCCAAGTTTTAGGGGTTTGAATTGTTTTTCGGTTCTTAAGGATTTGTTATGGTTTTCATGGTTTTTAGGGGTTGTATATTTTTTTAGAATTTTATGGATTTTTTGTTTTTTAGGGTATTTAGTAATTTTGAGAGTTTTTAGGGTTTTTACCATTTTTAGGTAATCTAGGCTTTTAAGTGTTTTATGGTTTTATAATTTTCATAATTTTTTTATGGTTTTAGGGGTTTTTATATTTTTTTGGGATTTTTAGTGTCTTTTATGATTTATATGTATTTAATGATTTTTTAGGATTTTTTTTGTGTTTAAGTTTTAATGATTTTTTGGGTTTAAGTGTTTTTTGGGTATTTAAGGTTTTTGTATTTTTTTTTTATAAATTTTATGTGTTTAAATGGTTGTTAGAGATTTTAGTGGGTTTTTAGGGTTTTTATGGGTTATTATGGTTTTTTGGTTTTTATGGGTTTTTACGGGATTAGGGTCTTTAAGGGTTTTAGGATTTTATGTGTTTTAGGGTTTTTAGCTATTTATGGGTTTTAAATGTTTTTATGTTTTTAATGATTTCATAGGGTTTTTCATGGTTTTTGTGTTTTTTATGTTTTTATTTATTTTTATGTAATTTAAATGATTTTTATGGATTTTTATGGGTTTTATGTATTTTGACTGCATTTAGCGATTTAATGAGTTTTTATGTTTTTTAGCAATTTTTTACATTTTTAGGGGTTTTAGTATTTTTTACGTTTTATGGGTTTCTTAGTGTTTTTATTTTTTAGGTTTTTACCTTTTTAGGTATTTTTTGGAATTTTCTAGTAATTTTTTGGGGTTTTAGAGATTCTGAGGGTTTTTAGGGTTTTCCAAGGGTTTTAGGGTTTTTCTACATTTTTGGGTTTTTAGGGAGGGGTTTTAGTTTTTATGATTTTTATGGTTTTTTAGAATTTAAAAAAATATTAGGGTTTAAAAGGTTTTATATTTTTGAGAGGTTTTTAGAGTTTTTAAGATTTTTTACGGTTTTTGGGGTTTTTATGGTCTTTTAGGGGTTTTATGGTTTTTATCATTTTCTATGTTTTAAGGATTTTAGGTTTTTAGTGCCATAATGTTTTCATTTGGGTTTTCAAGGTTTTCAGGTTTCATACATTTTTATTGATATTTAGGGATTTTAGGGTTTTTATGGGCTTTTTAGTTTTAGGGATTTTGAGGAATTTTACGGTTTGAAGGGGTTTAGGGTTTTTAGTTATTTTAGTGTTTTAAGGGTTGTTAGGGTTTTCGGTGTTTTATGTTTTTTTAGGTTTTCTTTGGGTTTATAGGGTTTTTTTGTTTCTAGGTATTTTTATTCTTTTTTTATGTATTGTATGGTTTTTAGGGATTTTGGGGGTTTCGGGTGAGGAGTTACTGTTATTTTGGGTATTTAGTGTTTCCTTTTTTTGGGACTCTATGGGTTTTTAGAGTTTTGATCTTATTTATGTAATTAAATGGTTTTTAGAGTTTTTTTGGTTTTATGGATTTTAATGGTTTTTTTTTTGTTTTTTAAGATTTTTAGGTGTATGTTGGGTTTTAGGGGTTTATAGGATTTTTACTGTCTTCTTGGGTTTTTCATGTTTTTAGCAGTGTTTAGAGTTTTAGGGGTTGTTAGTGTTTTTAGCTTTTTATTGTTTTCTTAGGGGTTTTAAGTGAAAATAAAAAAACTCTTGATTTTTTTTGAAAATTTTAGGATTTTAAGGGGGTTTTAGGGTTTTTGAAAGTTTTTACTAGTTTTAGGGTTTTTGATTTTTTGGGCTGTTAGAATTTTTTAGGTTTTTTGGGTTCTATGTGTTTTTTTTTTTGTATTCTTAGGGGTTTTCATATTTTTATGGTTTTTTACATTTTTAGGTATTTTTTAGGATTTTTTATGGGTTTTACGATTTCTAGGGACATTGAGGGTTTTGGGGTTTTTAGGGTCTTTACGGTTTGTATGATTTTTTGGGATTTTAGGGTTTTTTGAGTTTCTCAGGGTTTTTAATGTCTTTAGATACTTTTAAAAAATTTAGGGTCTTAATGGGTTTTTATAGTTTTTAGTGGTTTTTTTATTTTTTATGGGGTTTTAAAGTTTTTTTAGTTTTTAATGTTTTTATTGTTTTTAGTGTTTTTAGAATTTTTATGTTTGTAGTGGCTTTAATAGTTTTTTAGGATTTTAAGGTTTTATTAGTGTTTTTCAAGGTTTTAAGAGCTTTTACATTTTAAATTTTTATTCGAACATTTTTTGGATTTTTATGGGGTTTTTTATTTTTATGGATATTGAGGGATTTTTCAGGTTTTTAGGTTTTCTAGTGTTTTTAGCATTTTTTATGTTTTTAGGGGTTTAAAGTGTTTTTAGGTTTTTAACATTTTCCTACTGTTTTTAAGGGTTTTTAGGTTTTTAAGTATTTTTAAGAATTTTGTAGGATATTTAATTGTTTTTTGTTTTATATATATTTTGAGGGGTTTTCATGTTTTATTGATTTTTAAGGGTTTTTAATATTTTTTATAGTTTCTAAACGTTTTTAGGGAAAGGAAAGTGTGAGGTTAGGATAATATTAACCCCCGCCCCCCAAATTTATTAAAAATAAAGATGCATCAGACAAGGGACCAAGAAGACAATGGTGGGGATGGGTCAAATCCCCACACCCCAAAACCATTAACAACCCCAAACCCATAAAAACCCAAAACCCAAAAAACACAAAAAATCCATCCAAAGAGGACATCCATAAACACATCCATCGGAACCTCCCAACCAATAAACAACCAGCATCTCGTACCACATATTCCATCATCCACCACCTTCAGCATCAACATCTATTTCAACACTTTCTGGGTCGGGGTATTCCTCCCAGCCAAGCAGCAAACAATATCTAGCAGCTCAAATTATAGCATCCAGTACCACCTAAATATACGTCTCCCAGCATACCACTACTCATATTCCATAAATCATAATCACCTAACCAAGCATCCAGAGCCTTCCGACCAATCATCTCGAGCAGACCAATCACAACCAATAAACAACACCACCGTTGATTCACAACCGATTCACCAACACACCCCAACCAGCACTCGAGTGATGCATCCACACCATCTCTTGCACCGCCTCTATAAGAAGAAAATAACAACCAGTAGCCCATTATCCAAAATCCGTCCCCTTCAATCCAGTCAAGACCCAACATCCATCAATTTTCATGCAGCATTTCACATCTTCCAGCACCACCAGCATTACAGGACCTCCAGCCCTCTCATCGAAGACCATTCCGTAACGACCAAATTTCCCTGGGTAGACCCACATACAACATCCAACACCTCGCATCATAACCATCAGTTAGCATTAAACCAATCCCACCACAGCCTGTGAAACAGTCACCACATCCCAACAAATAACCCATTACACAACACTTATCCAGACCAGAATCAACATCATACAAGGAAAATGAGTCCCAGAAATGAACCTGAGTCTGCACTAAGATCCAAATTGAGGAATCTGCACCATCTCCTGAAAAACCGAACCAAACCAAGGTAACAGATCCCAAAAAATCTTACAGGATCTCCAATGATGAGACTTTCCACCACAAACCAAACAGTGCTGCTTGGAAAGCACAAGACCTCCGATGAACTCAAGACTCCTTGGATTTAAAGAACGCTGCAAAGTCCCACCGTACAACATCCAGAAACATCATGGTCAAGCCTCTCCATGACACTTCTTGGAAAATACTAAGGGGCCGATGAAACTGGGAATCACTTTCTGCCATGATACCAAAGGTCTCCACCAAAGCCCATCGATGTCAAAGGCACATAGATCTGCAACGCGGCAACCCAAATCGCCCATATCTGTCTCACCTCTCCACGGACCGCCTGACAATGAAAACCCCATATCTTGGCGGTTGCACCATGGTAGTGAAAAGCCACACCAAAGAATGACCAGATCTGGCCCACTCCTCCATGAAACTGAAATGCCTCACGCCGGGGAGACTAGATCTAACCTGGTCTTCTAAGGTTGAATCCTTCAGCCAAAGCCAACACCCGAGAAATCCAGACAGTAAGAGGAACACCAATCCAGAAGAGGCGCACCGCCAAAGGAAGCTGCAACACTGTGGAATCCAATGCCTCGGAATCCATAGCAACCGAGAAGGGATTTCCACACAAGAGGAGACACACCACGATAGGAATCGCAGGGAAGCTCGAGCACGAGAGGAGCCGAGAAGATAGCCACCATCTCTTTTAGGGGGGTTAAATGGTTTTAATAATTTTAGTGTTTTTAGGGGATTAATGAATTTCTTGTGTTTTTAAGTATTTTAGGTGTTTTATGGTTTTTTTGGGGTTTCTCAGTCTTTTTTGTTTATTTAGGGGTTTTAACATTTATCAGGTTATTAGGGGTTTTAAGTGTTCTTAATTTTTAATTTTTTTCTTTAGGTTTTTTGGAGTTTTTAATGTTTTTTACATTTTTATGGATTTTTAGGGATTTTTTTAGGATATTTATAGTTTTTTTGTTTTTAATTAATTGTAGTGTTTTTAGAGGTACTAGGGTTTTTAGTGTTGTAAGGGTTTTTATCATTTTCAATGATTTAGAGATTTAAAGTGTTTTTAGCTTTTTTATGGTTTTCTTAGGGTTTTTCAAGGTTTTTGGGTTTCTTCATTTTTAAATATTTTTAGGTATTTTTAGGTTTTTTATGGTTTTTATGGATTTAGTGTTTTTTGGTAACTTGACGATTTTTAGGGTTCTTTATGGTTTTTAGTTTTTTAAGGTATTTTTGGATTTTTAGGGTTTTTTCTATTTTCTTAGGGTTTTAAGGTTATTTTGAGTTTCTAATAATTTTTAGGGGTTTAAAGGAGTTTTAGCATTTTAGTGGGTTTTATGGTTTTTGTAAGTTTTAAGGGTTTTTTAGAGTTTTAGGGTTTTTTATTGCTTTTTTATGTTTTTAGGGTTTTTGGATTTTTAGTATTATTAGGGTTTTTAGCATTATTTGGGTTTTTAGCATTATTTGGGTTTTAGGGGTATTAATAGTTTTTTAGGTTTTTAAGGTTTTCTTTGTGTTCTTCATGGTTTTTAGAGATTTTTATATTTGTAGGGATTTTAGGGATTTCTTAGAAATTTAAAGGTTTTTATAGATTTCGAGGGTTTTAGGGGTTTTTATGGTTTTTTAGGTTTTTTTAGGTTTTTAAGGTTTTTATTGTTTTCATAATTTTTAGGGGTTTTATGTTTTTTTAGGTTATTATGTTTTTCTTAGAGATTTTCAAGTAATTTATGGTTTTTTATGTTTTAAGATATTTTTATGGATTTTTGTATTTTATGGTTTTTTATGGATTTTGAGGTTTCTATGGTTTCTTAGTGTTTTTTGGGTTTTGGGTTTTCTTACACTTTTTGGGTTTTTATAAGTTTTATGTGTTATTAGTTTTTTTCATTTTTCTTTGACTTTTCAGGTTTTTTATATTTTTATGGATTTTTTGGGATTTGTTTATGAATATTATGGTTTTTAAGGGTTTTATGGATTTCGAGGGTTTCTAAGGGTGTTTTTAGGTTTATAAGCTTTTATGGTTATTATGGGTTTTCAGGGTTTTGTTAAGTTTTTACAGGTTTTCTGTTTTTTAGTGCCTTCAATGTTTTTATGTGTATAGATGGATTTTAGAGTATGTAGTGTTTTTTGGGTTTTTATGGGGTTTTTATAGTTTTTAGGGATTTTTATCATTTTAGGGTTTTTTATGGTTTTTATTGTTTTTATAGGTTTTTTGGGGTTTTATGTTTTTTAGGTTTTTATGGTTTTCTAAGAGATATTTATTTTTTAAGGGTTTATTATGTTTTTAGGGATTTTTAGATATTTTTTAGGTTTTTTATGGGTTTTAGAGTTTTTAGGGATTTTGAGATTTTAATGTGTTTGAAGGGTTTTATTGTGTTTTTAGATTTTTTTGGATTTTTTAGTCTTCTATGTTTTTTTATATTATTTTCAATTTCTTAGCAGTTTAAAGGTTTTTTAGAGTTTTAAGTGTTTTTAGTGTGTTTTAGAGTTTTTTTGTGTTTTAGGGGGTTTCGGATTTTTAGGGTCTTTTGGGTTTTTAATGGTTTTTAGTCTTTTATGGTTTTTAAGTGCTTTTAGGTTTTTAGGATTTATTTTGTTTTTTCATGGAAGTATTTTATTCATTTTTAGGGAATTTTAATATTTTTAGCATTTTAATTGGATTTTTGGTTTCTTAGGGATTTGGGTGGTTTTATGACTTTTTATTTTTAAGTATTTTTTATAGTTTTTGGCATTTTTTGGTATTTTTCATTTTTATTTATTTTAGGTTTTCATGGTTTTCTTTTGTTTTATTTGGGTCTATATGTTTTTTATGTTTTGAATGATTTTTTGAGCTTTTTTAGGAATGTAATTTCTTTAGGGATTTTAGGTATTTTGAGTGTATTTTGTGTTTTTATGGTTTTTTGGTTTTATTGTTTTTTATTTTGTATTTTTAATTTTTTTTAAGATTTTTTGGTTTTTGATTTTTTTTGTTTTTAGGGGTTTAAAGGGTTTTCAAAGTTTTTAGTGTTTTTTATAGTTTGTATGTGTTTTAGTGTTTTAATGGTTTTTAGGACTTCTATTATTTTCGGGGGTTTAGGGTTTTTTTGGGGTTTAGAGTTTTTAGGTTTTTTTATCATTTTTAGGATTTTTATGTATTCAGGTTTTCTATAGGTTTTTATATTTTTAGAGATTTGTTAGTATTTTTATAATTTTTAGGGTTTTTATTATTTTTAGGGATTTTGAGATTTTTAGAGGTTTTAGGGGTTTTAGGGTTTTTATTGTTTTTTTAATTTTTTAGGGGGGGTGAGCTTCTTATAGTTCATAAGGGATTTTAGACTTTTTAAATTATTTTATGGGTTTAAATGGTGTTTAGATTTTTCATAGGGTTTTTTTGGGATCTTAGGTGCTTCTAATTTTTTTAGGGGTT
Source organism: Viscum album (assembly GCA_963277665.1). Classification (NCBI taxonomy): domain Eukaryota; kingdom Viridiplantae; phylum Streptophyta; class Magnoliopsida; order Santalales; family Viscaceae; genus Viscum; species Viscum album. The sequence goes on from OY728127.1 coordinate 1,963,148,954, forward strand.
ATGTTGTTTTTAGGGGTGTTTATGGTTTTTTTAACTTTAGGGGCTTTTATGGTTGTTATGGATTTTTTGATATTTTGGTTTTTAGGGGTTTTATTATTTTTATGATATCAAGGTTTTTAGGGTTTTTTCACTGTTTTATGGTTTTTTACATTTTTTTGGGATTTTAAGGTTTTTTTGGGATTTTTATTATTTTTAGGGTTTTTGGGATTTAGAGAGTTATGAGGGTTTTTACAGTTTTTAGTATTTTATAAGATTTTTATGTTTTTTAAAAATTTTTAGGATTTTTAAGGGTTTTAATTTTTTTAGGTTTTTAAGATTTTTAGTTAATATAAAGGTTTTAGGGGTTTAAGGGTTTTTATGGTTTTCTTGGTTTTTATGATTTTTTTAATTTTTTATGTTATTAAGGATTTTTCTAGTGTTTTAACATTTTTAGGAGATTAAATGGGATTTAGTGTTTTTAATGGGTTTTTATCTTTTTAATATTTTTAGAATTCTTATAGGTTTTAGGGGTTTTAGGGTTTTTTGGGTTTTTTAGGGTTTTTACGGTTTTTAGTTTTTTTAGGTGTTATAAGGGTTATAATAATTTTAATATTTTAAGGTTTTCTTAGGATTTTTTAGATTTATTTGGGGATTCTACATTTTTTGTTATATTTTTATGTATTTTTTTGGATTTTTATTATTTTTATGGATTTTTAGGGATTTTGATGGTTTTTAGGGTTTCTTAGGGTTATAATGGTTTTTATGGTTTTTAGCATTTTTTAGGGTTTTTAGGAATTATAATTTTTTTTATTTCAAGATTTCTTGGAGGTTTTTAGGTTTTTTAGTGGATTTTATGGTTTTAATGTTTTTTAAGGATTTTTATGCTTTTTAATGTTTTTATGGGTTTTCAGGATATTAAGGTTTTTAGGGATTTTAGAGTTTTTATGGGTTTTATAGTTTTTTTTGTATTTTAGTTTTTTTATGTTTTTTGTTCTTCAAAATATTTTTTAGTGGGTTTTTATTATTTTAGGGGTTTAATTGGTTTTTTGATTTTCTAGTGGTTTTTAGTTTTTTATTGATTTTTCAGGGTTTTTAATGATTTTTATGGGTTTCAATGGGTTTTATGGTTTATAGGGGATTTTAGGGTATGTTTTGATTTTTAACGTTTTTTTAGGAATTTTAGGGTCTTTATGTGTTTTTATGTTTTTAAGTATTTCTTAGGATTTTTAGATATTTTTCAGGGTTTTAGCATTTTTATGGGTTTTTAAGGATTTTTTAGGATTTTTATGGTTTTTAGGGTTTTTAGGGTTTTAAGGATTTTGAAGGGTTTTAGGGTCTTTTAGGGGTTTTTTGGTATTTTTGAGTTATTCGGGTTTTTTGTGGTTTTTATGGGTTTTTATTATATTTTGAGTTTTTAACACTTTTAGGGGTTTGAAGGGTTTTTAGAGTGTATAGTTTATTTAGGTTTTTATAGGGGTTTAGGGTATTTTTGTTTTTTGGAAATTTTAATGGTTTTTAGGGTTTTTAGGGTTTTAGGGTTTTTATTATTTTTATTAGTTTTTTTGGTTCTAAGTTTTTTTAGGTTTTTACAATTTTCTTAGGGGTTTTCGAGGTTTTCAGGGGGTTTTACATTTTTATGGAATTTTATATATTTTTTGTATTTTTCTTGTTTTTTAGGGTTTTTAGGAATTTTTAGTGTTTTGAGGATTCATTCTAGTTTTAATGGGTTTTATGTTTTTTTTGGATTTTTGGGATTTTTTGAGTTTTTAGGCTTTGTAATTATTTTTGGAGTTTTTAAAATCATTAGGGATTTAAAGGGATTTATGGTTTTTAGTGTTTTTTGGGGTTTTAGGTGTTTTTAAGCTTATTTGGGGATTTTATGTTTTTTATGATTTTTTTCTAGTTTTATGGTCTTTTTATTGGGTTTTTCGGGTTTTTAGTGTTTTTCTTGTTTTGGGGGGATTCAAGTTTTTTTTTATTTTTTTATTTTTTTCTAAAAGGATTTAATGTTTTTATAGGATTTTACGTTTTTAGTGATTTTAAGGGATTTTTGTGGATTTTTTTCATTTTTAGGGATTTTGAGGGGTTTTAGGGGTTTTAGGGTTTTTAGGGGTTTTTTTTCATTTTTAGGTTTTATAGGGGTTTTAACTATTATTAGGTTTTAAAGGTTTACTTCAACTTTTAGGGTTTTTTTACATTTTTTGTTATTTTTGGGGATATTTAGGTTTTTAGGATTTTTAGTGGATTTAGGGATTTTGAGGGGTTTTATGGTGTTTATGTTTTTTTTAGAGTTTTAGGGGTTTTTAGTTTTTAGGGTTTAAATTCTTTTAGAGTAGTTATTGGGTTTTCAAGTTTTACTTGGTTATTTAGGTTTTTAGATATTATTAGGTTATTTATGGTTTTTAGGGGTTTCTAGGGTCTTTAGGGCCTGTTAGGGTTTCTTAGGGTTTTAAGAGTGTTTTTGAGTTTTGGGGGTTTTATGTGTTTTTAGGTTATATGGTTTTCTTAGGTGTTCCCATTTTTTTAAGGTTTTTTATGTTTTTAGGTATTTTTCGTTATTTTTTATGATTTTTATGTTTTTAGGGTTATTACGGATTTTAAGGGTTTTTATATTTTTAGGGTTTTGGGGTTTTTATGATTTTTATGGGGTTTTTAGGTTTTTAGGGGTTTTAAGTGTTTATTATTGTTTTCATAGGAATTTTCATGGTTTTTATGATTTTTTACATTTTTGGGGAATTTTATGGTTTTTTCAGGATTTTAATGGATTTTAGGGTTTTAGGGTAGAAGCGATGTGAGGCCAGGATATTGTCGATCCCCAAAAATTTTATTAGAGAAAAAAAGATGCAGCAGACAAGGGAGGGTAGGGGTCAAAGACCCACACCCAAAAACCCTTTATAACCCCAAACCCAAAGACCTAAAAAAAGAAAGACCAAAAAAGACACACAAAACAAGTCCAAAAGAAAAGACACAAAAAAGAAAGTCAATCAATATCACCACCAAAGTAATCCAGCTCCACACCATGGTAACTGAAGCTTGCACCAAGGCCAGCGCCCACACTAGTAAAGCAATAGTCTAATTCAGCCCCCATATCCATAGATTCCCAACCCAGCTCGTAGTCCTCCTGCATTCTGAGCATCGACAGAAGATTCTCTCTGGCCCTCTCTTGATCAGCATTTTGTGAAGGCTGCTCCAATTTATTGACTTTGAGATTCAACCTGACCGCCCTGGAGGTGGCCCGGGTTGCCATAGGTCGTTGGAGGGTAGATTAATCCTTCTGCAGCCTTCGCTTCAGGGGGTGGAGGTGGAACCATCTTCATGTACTTCTTTCTCCCGAATGACTCCATCGTTGGACACACTTGAGGCCTTTTTGTTCCCATTCTGTCTTCCTGACCCAGAAGTTTCAGTGCCCCTTTTTGTAGCGTATTCTTTTCTTCCTTAGACCTAGACATAACAGCATTTATCATGCGGTAATCCTCAGAAAACATCTCCCCAAGTCTCTTAGCCCCACTCTCTAGGGGAAACCTTTCCCATTCTACCATCATCATGTCATGCAGTAGAACACAATGGTCTTTAGCAGATGAAACCACATAATCAACCATGGCCCTATATAGATTCAGAATCATCTCCCTTTAATTAATGTTGGTTTCTGGTAGAGGAAACCCAACCAGATCCTTCACATAAACACCATGTATTCCAAGACTCTGGGTTTTCTCCTCAACCACAATCATCTCTTTCTCAGCCGAAGGCAGTTGCCTCTCATCCCCTGCTCTCATATCATGCTCAGTCAAATCCCCTTGCTCGATCTCACCCACCGTCACCTCAGCATCCCCAACCTGCTTAGCCAAGGCTAGTTCCTGGAACCTATTTTAGACAGTCACCACATTTTCATCTGGCGGTAGGCTATTACTATCACCCCCGCCGCTCTTCCTGAAGCCCATAGCCGCTCCTTCCCGGGGCAGCATAGGAGGACTCCAGATGTCCATTCCCATTCCAAGTTTCCTGCACAGCAGCCTTCCCCTTTTCGAGCTCTCTCCCTAACAAATTACCACTTCCACAAGCATCCTCAGCACAAGATTGAGTTCGCCCTTCAACCATTAGAACCGCTTCAGTGACTGCATCTCCGAGTTCACAAACATTCCCAGCCAGAATTAAATTGAAACCACCTGAGTTGATCAAAAATACTTAACGATCTCTCCCAGACATCAAGTCTGTCTTGAAAGGTACTGAAACTAAAAAAACCGAGGATTGGGAGGGAAAAGGTTCAGTCACCCCCTTAACCCCCCTCGCCTTCGCCAGGGCTCGGTTATTCTCAGAAGAACACAACTGAACTAGATTAACACCAGGTATCCCAGGGTCATCACATCTGCCAGACTGAACATTATGCCCGAAGCTCCGACATCTCAAATAGAAGACCAGACAAGATTCAAAGACAACTGGATGCTTCCAATGGAGCTCCTCCCCTATAGTAATCTAGACAACATCCACCGGATCCTTTGAAGCATCAACCTCAATGAAGGCTCTCAGGGAAACAGGGTGACAGAGAGCCTGCGTCCTACTATCCACACAGAAGAACCTCCCCACCATATTTTCATGAAAAGAAATAATAGAGAAATTTTGGTAAGAAAGGTGGAGTTTGGGAAATCTATCCCAAGTCGCAACCATTGGGGAGTTACGTTTTAGGTGAATGTCAAAACTTGATTGAAAGAGGGAGAAGCAAGAACCATTACAGCTTTGAGGAGCTGCAGACCAGGAAAGGATCTAGTCTTCCTCAGTTGTGAATCAAACCTTGATGTGGGGTCAATCAACCAGACCCACTGTAACACGATCCTGTAGGTTGCAATGTTCGGAGACAAACTTGTCAAAAGTGTCCACTAGGGTGCACCACTACAAGAATCTCGCAACCAGAGTCAGACGATGCACATCCAAAGCTTCGTTGAACTCTTGAAGCAAAAGGGGAAGTCGTGGTCAACCTTTTAATAGCTCCAGAACCTTCGGACAGATCACTGTTCATAGGAAGGTGGGTAGCAGATCAGGGGAAGAGAAAGGAGAGAAAGAGCGGTCCTCAGAGGGAGGATCATCCTCCGTAGAGAGGGGGAGGCTCTTGGGTTTCCATCGTATTCAACCTGGGAGAGAGGGGAAGCTGTCATCGCAAGGGAGCCAAGCCGCCGGAGTCTCTATCCTCTAGTCTTAGGGTTTTAGGGGTTTTGAAGGTTTTTAGTATTATTTATAATTTTTAGAGTTTTTTTGGATTTTTTGGGTTTTCCAGTTCCTTTATGTTATAGGGTTCTAAGGTTTTTAATTTTTTTAAAATTTATAGGGGTTTAAAGGGTTTGGAGTTTTTAGTAATTTTTATGGTTTTTATGGTTTTTGGATTTTTAAGGATGTCACTATTTTATAAGGTTTTATGGGGTTTTAGTGTTTTTAGAGTTTTATAGGGTTTTTTTGTGATTTTACTATTTTTTAGTTGTTTAGGGGTTTCAATTTTTTTTATGTTTTAAGTTTTTTTAATTTTTTCAGGTTTTTTGATATTTTAGGGATTTTTAGGGATTTATTAATATTTTTATGGTTTTTAAGGTTGTAGTAATTTTAAGGGTTTTAGGGATTTTATTTGGTTTAGGGTCTTTGAGGTTTTATAGTGTTTTTAGGGGTTCAATGTGTTTTTTTATATTTATAGTTTTTTATGTTTTTCATAATTTTATGGGTTTCTATGATTTTATGGAATTTAGGTATTTTTATCAGTTTTATGGTTTCATTTTTTTAATTTTGAGGGTTTTTTGGTTTTTTTGGTATTTTTTAGTTTTTATGGTTTTTGGGTTTTTTTTAAATTTTTTTACAGTTTTTAAGATTTATTATAGTTTTTAATGCTTTTAGGGGTTTAAATATTTTTTAGTGTTTTTAGTTGGTTTGGGTTTCTTATTTTTTTTAGGGTTTTTTATGGTTTTTAAGTGGTTTAGGGTTTTTTTTTATGATTTTTAGTAGTTTTTAGGGCCTTGCAGGGTTGTTAGGGTATTTATCAATTTTTAGGTTTTTTAGGGGGTTAAATTTTTTTAGTATTTTAATATTTTCTTATGGTTTTTCTTTTTTCTATATTTTATATGTTTTTGGGATTTTTTTAAATTTATAGGATTTTTTTGGTTTTAGCGTTTTTAAATATTTTGAGGTGTTTTATGGTTTTTAGGGTATTTAGGGTTTTTATAGTTTTTATTTTTTTAGGAATTTTAGTTTTTTATGGTTTAAAGTGTTTTAGATTTTTATGATTTTATTAGGGGTTTTTAGGGGTTTTTATGTTTTTTTTTTGTTTTTAGGGTTTTTTATAATTTTTATGGTTTTTAAGGTTTTTATGGATTATGTCGGGTTTTCAGAGTTCTTAGGGTTGTAGGGAGTTTTTTTGTTATTTAGTGTTTTATGGTCATTTAGAGTTTTTTATTTTTTTTTGTTTTAATGTGATTTTATAATTTTAATTTTTTTTATGGTTTTTAGGGGTTTTTGGTTTCTAATGGTTTTTGGGGTTTTTGGTTTTTATGGTTTTTTAGGGTTTTTACCATTTTTGGGTTTCTTAGGGGTTTTATTTTCTTAGGATTTTAATGATTTCACAGGGTTTTATGGTTTTTTAATGTATTTTGATTTTTTTATGGAGTTTTAGGGAATTTTAGGTTTTCTAGAGATTTATGGTTATTATGTATTTTGCGGTTTTTAGGGTATTTTAGGGATTTTAGGGTTTTAAATTTTTTTAGGTTTTTTGGGGATTTATGTTTTTTCAGTTTTTAAGCTTTCATTATGTCTCATTGAGGGTTTTATGGTTTTTGTTGTTTTCTGAGATTTTAGGAATTTTATTTGATTTTTGTTGTTTTTTAGCATTTTAGGGGGCTAGGGGTCTTTTGGGTTATTAGGATTTTTATGGTTATTTTTGGTTTTATTGTTTTTTTTAGTTTTTACAGGTTTTTGAGGTGTATAGATTTTTTAAACATTTTTAGTGATTTAAAAGGTCTTCAGTGGTTTTAAGTGTTTTTATGGGTTTTATGGGTTTTTAATATTTTTAGGTGATTTATGGTTTTAGGGGTTTTAGTGTTTTTATTATTTTTAACCTTTTAGTGGTTTAAAGTGTATTTAGGTTTTTAAGGTTTTCTTAGGGTTGTTAGGTTTTTTATGTTTTTGGGGATATTTAGCTTCTTTTTAGAATGATTATTCATTTTAGTGTATTAGGGTTGTTTTTTGGAGTTTTTAGGGTTTATAAGGATTCTTAGGTTTTATAGTTTTTATGGGTTTTAATAATTTTTATATATTTAATGTTTTCTTATGGGTTTTCATAGCTTTTAGTTTATTTATATTGTATAGGATTTTTAAGGTTTTTTACGATTTTATTGGCTTTCATTGCTTTTTATGGATTTTAAGGGGTTTAATGTTGTTTAGTTTTTAATGGGTTTTACGGGTTTGGGGGTAGTGGTCTATAGGGGGTTTGATTTTTTATGGTTTTTATGGTTTTTTAATGTATCTAACATTTTAGGGGCTGAATGGGTTTTTAGTGTTTTTAGTGGGTTCTTAGGATTTTTATTGATATTTATATTTTTAATGTTTTTATGGGTTTCTATGGTTTTTAGGGTTTCATGGATTTTTAGGATTTTTTATGGTTTTGGAATTTTTATGTTTTCTAAGGGTTTAAGAGTTTTTTATCATTTTATGGTTTTCATAGGGGTTTTAGGGTTTTGAGGATTTTTTTATATTTTTAAGGATTTTTTGGATTTTTGGATTTTTATGGGTTTTAGAGACTATGAGGGTTGTGGGGGTTTTAGGGTTTTCTATGCTTTTTAGGGAGTGATTGGATTTTTTAAATTTTTAGGAGTTTTATGGTTTTCTATATATTTTTAACCTTTTGGGGGATTAAATAGTTCTTATAGTTTTCCATGGTATTTTATGGGGTTTTATAATTTTTTAGGTTTTTAGGGGTATAATTTGTTTTTAGGTTTTTAAGGTTTTCTTAGGGTTTTTTAGGGTTTTTGGGTTTTTGTCATTTTTCTGGATTTTAGGTTTTTTTTAGGATTTTTACAGTCTGTTAGGGTTTTTAGTTATTTTGAGAGTTCTTTGGGGGGTTTTTGGGTTTTTGGCTATATTAGTGTTTTTAGAATTTTTTATATTTTTACAGGTTTTAACTGTTTTAGGTGTTTATGTTTTTCATAGGGGTTTTTAGGGTTTTTATGGTGTTTTTCAATTTTTGGATTTTTTGTGCTTTTTGGGATTTTTTTTGTTTTCAGGGTTTTTGGGATTTTTAGGCTTGATAGGTTTTTTAGGGATTTATGGTTTTTAAGGTTGTAGGGGTTTTTGAGTTTTTTAGGGGTTTTAATGGTTTGCAGATTTTTTTAACATTTTTAGGGTTTTAAAAGGTTTTTTATATTAATTAATGGGGTTTCTGGGTTTTTAGGGGATTAAAGGGTTTTTAAGGGTTTAGAGATTTTTTTTTTGGTTTCTAGAGTCATTTAGGTTTTTTTTGAATTTTTAGGTTTTTAGGGGTTTTATGTTTTTAGGTTTTTATGGATTTCATTGTGTTTTTAGGTTTTTTAGGGTTTTTGTAGGATATTAAAGATTTTTTATGATTTTTATGGTTTTTACGGATTTTGAGGGTTTTAAAGGTTTTAAGGGCTTTTAGGGCAAGGAAGATGCGAGGGTCGGGCTATTCCCGACCCCCCCCCCCCAAATTTATTAGAAATAAGAAAAGAGACACAACAGACAAGGTAGGGGAGGGGTCAAATGACCCACACCCAAAAACCCCTTACAACCCACGCCAAAAAAGAAAAATCAATTAAAAGAAAAGAAAAACCAAATAAGCACACCCAGGTCCAAGTAGCAACAATCACCTTCATCCAGCAGCATCCCGCATCCAGCAGCTCACTACCAAGAAATTCCCATCTTCCAACCTCACATATATCAGCGTCAAGCCCTTCTCACCAAAATGACCCGTCACCAGCTACACATAACCATCAGCACCAGAATCACACAAGAGCCAGCAACCAAAGTTCACTTTAATACGACCAGAACTAGAAGCATAAATAGTAGCTTTCTCACATCCCAGCCATACAACAGATAGGATCCAACACCTCATCATCAAACAGTCAGAATCTCTTTCAAACACCAAACACCACTCAACATCCCGCTTCTGCTCCAGCATCTAGCAGCATCCAGCATCCCGCAGCACCCGCAAACTCCATCCCTCAAGGAAAGTGGCGGCCAAAACCCAACAACTCATCATCCAGTAAATCAGAAACCAGCCAAAAACTAGCAGCAACTTATAGGAAAACCAACCACCAAATGCAAACAAAATACAGCAACTCAGAATCCAGCAGCACCCTCCTCCTGAACAGACGACTTCCAGCATCCCTCCATAGCCAAACATAGAAGACCACCAATACCCTGTCTTATGCCAATTCTGCATCATCCAATGCTCTTTAAACTCATCTTTCTGCACCAGAAATGGCTCATACCCAAACCAGCCAACACTCAAAATTCTGCAGTTGAACATATCGCAAATCATAATGAACAGACCCTCATCGGCAGCAAGACTCTAGGACAAGGGAGAGGAATCAGAAAAAAAAACCTGCATTTTTTCTCTTTGTATCCACCTTGACCCGTCGGGAACCCAAAAAATCTGACAGGAGCCACCGCAGGTCGAAGCGAGAAGCTTGGATCCGAGCGTACGGTCACGCACACCACCTCCAAGAAGACACAAATCTCATCGCATCCACCAGAAATGAAGTAGAATCAGGGAAGAAAGAAATCAGTGAAGCAGCAAGTCAAAGCAAAGCCCCCAGAGTTTTAGATATGAAGCCAAGGTTGACTTCATTGTCAACCACATTGACTTCACCCAATCAACCGGGAAACCATCAATATCGTCACCATGAAGCAATAAAGACAGCGTCTGAGGTAGAGGAAGGCCCAGATCCACCAGATCCGAACCAAACCAGACCAAGCCACCATCGCCTTTACCCATCACAACACACCAGATCCCACCACCATCAATCATCTGCCTCGTCCTCCACCATCTCACCAGGGAAGAAAGCCACTAAAATCCATCTGCAACACAAAGCATGGTCTGGAGGCGATCCACGAAGCCAAAGAGAAGGGTTCTGAGAGGGAACAATGGAAATCGCCGCGTCGAGCGGGAGCTCCCAGGAGAGAGAGGCAGCATCTTCCTCCTTCTCAAGGGGTTTTTAGGGATTCATTCTTTTTAGGGTTTTTTTGTTTTTTATGGTTTTTATAAGTTTTTAGGGTTTTAAGGTATTCATAAGGTTTTAAGGGGTTTTTATTTTTTTAGGGATTTTAATGTTTTTTTATTTTAATTATTTTAGGGTTTTTTGGGATTTCAAGGGCTTTAGTATTTTTAGGGTTTTTATGATTTTTTGGGGGTTTTGGTTTTTTGACTTTTTTAGGGTTTTAAGGTTTTTAGATTTTTAACATCTTCAGGGGTTTATTGGCATTTTTGAGTTTTTAGTGGGTTTTCAAATTTTTTGGGGGGGTTTAGGGTTTTAAAGTATTTATGAGTTTTTATGGGGGGTGGGGGGGTTAGGGATTTTAGGGATTTTAGTGTTTTTAATGTTCATTAGGATTTTCGGTGGTTTTGAGTATTTTTTGTTTTTAAGAATTTCTTAGTGTTTTTTAAGGTTATAGGGTTGTTTAGGTTTTTAGGGATTTTTATGGATTTTAAATGGTTTTTATGGTTTTTAGCATTTTTAGGGTTTTTAGGGATTTTGAGGGTTTTGTGGGTTTTTCGAGTTCTTATGATTTGTTGAGTTCTAGTGTTTGTTTTTATTTTTAGGGTTTTTTATTATTTATATTTTTTTAACATTTTTACGGTTTTATGGGGTTTTTAGAGTTTATAATTATTTTTCTCAGTTTTATAGATTTTTATGGTCTTAGAGCGTTTTATGTTTTTATGTGTTTTCTGTTTTTTTTTTTGGGGGTTTAGGGTGATGGGTATATGGTTTAAGGTTTAGGGTTTATGGTGCATGGTTAAGGGTTTAGGGTGTAGGGTATTGGGATTAGGGAGTAGGGTTTATTGTTTAGGGAGTAGGGTGTAGTGTATGGGGTGTGGAATTTAAGGTTTATGGTTTATGTTATTGGTTTTAATTTGTTGGGTTTAGGGTGTTTGGTTTAGGGTTTTGGGTTTAAGGTTTATGGTGAGGGGTATATGTTTTATGATGTAGAGTTTTGGGTTTTGGGTGTAGGTTATCTGGTTTTATGTGTAGGGTTTAGGGTTTTTGTTATAGGGTATACGGTTTATGGTATAGGATTTTCTATGTACAATATAGGGTTTTGGGTTTTAGGTGTAGTATAAGGTTTTTGTTCTAGGGTTTGGGGTTTAGGGTTTAGTGTTTAGTGTATAGAGTATATGGTGTAGGGTATATGGTATCGAGTGTTGGGTTTAGGGTTTAAGGTGTAGAGTTTAGGATTTATGGTGTAGGTTTTAGGGTATACTGTATAGGGTATAAGGATTAGGAGGTAGGGTATACATTTTCAGATGTAGTTTATATGGTGTAGGGTGTAGAGTGTAGGGTATATGGTTGTAGGGTGTACAGTTTAGTGTGTAGTATTTTGGGTTTCAGTTGTATGGTATAGGGTTTCTAGTGTAGGGTTTAGGGTTTAGGGTGTACAGTATAGGATTTAGGGTACAGGGTATAGGTTTTGAGGTTTATGGTGTAGTATATAGGTTTTACGGTTTATTGTTTAGGGTTTAAGGTGTAGAGTATATGGTGTGGATTTTTTTGAGTTTTTTCAATTTTATGCGTTTTCTGTTTTTTTTTTAGTTTATAGGGTTTTTAGGTGCTTTTAGAGGTTTTATGGGTTTTATGGGTTTTAGGGTTATAAATAATTTTTTATTCTTTTTAGGGTTGTTAGGTGTTTTGGGTTTTAATGGTTTTTAGGGGGTTTAATGTTTTTCAAAGTTTTTTATATTTTATAGTTTTTCATGGGTTTTTATGGGTTTTATGGGTTTTAATGATTTTAAGGGGTTTTGTGGGTTTTATGGTTTTCCTTTTGGGTTTTTAGTGTTTTTAGTTTTTTATTGAGTTTTCTTAAGGGTTTTATGGGTTTAGGTTTTTTTATTATTTTTAGTTTCTTTAGTGTTTTGAGGGGTTTAGGTGATTTTTTTATAGATTTCTGGCTTTTATGGTTTTTAGGATTTTAAATAGTTTTTAGGGGTTTTAGTGTTTTTTGGGGGGGTTTTGGGAAAGGAAGGCTCGAGACCAGGCTAGCCTGATCCCCCAAAATTTATTAAAAAGGAAAAGAAAACAATAAAGCGTTACAAGGAGGGATTACGTAGCCGAGTGTTCAATTCATTCTACAAATCAGATTCCACAAATAGAGAGCAAGAGGGAAGGGTGATGAAGGACCACATCATGCACCTCTCCACGATAGCCTACTTGGAAAGGGAATCCGTAACCGCATTCACCTCCCAATCGGCATGTGCCACATTCTGGTTCAGCCCTAGACCGAGGGTAAGGCACTCCACCCTTTGAGGGAGAATCTTCTTGGGGACGCACCTAGATTTATTGTTGAGGGAATTCACCATTAGCATAGAGTCTAATTCAATCCAAATAATGCTTCACCCAAAGTGGACGACATACTTGGGGTTTTTGGGTTTTCAATTAAATTTTAGGTATTTGAAGGGTTTTAAGGATTTTAGGTGTATGATGGTTTTTAGGATTTTTTGGGTTTTATGGTTTTTAGGGTGTTTTAGAGTTTTTAGGGGTGTATGGGTTTTTATGGTTTTTTGGGGGGGTTCGGGTTTCTTTATTGTTTTTAAGGATTTTAGGGGTTTTATGTTTTTAGGGTGTTTAGGGGTTTTTAAGGGAATTTAGTGTTTCTATAGGGTTTTTTTTGTTTCTTATAAGATTTTTTGTATTTAGGCTCTTTTAACAAAAATTAGGGTCTTTTAGTTGATTTTGGGTTTTCTAGTTTATAGGGATTTAATTGTTTTATGGTTTTTAAATTTTTAAAGATTTTTTAGGGTTTTTATGATTTTTATGGTCTATAGTGGTTTTTGGGTTTTGGGGGTTTTTTTATTTTTTATGGTTTTTATGTTTTTTATGGTTTTAGGTTTTTTATGGTTTTTAGGTTTTCTTATTGGGTTTGGTATTTTTACTATTTTTTGGTTGTTTTATAATTTTTAGGGTTTTTAGTGTTTTGGGGTGTTTAGGGGTTGGGGGTAGGGTATTAAAGAGGTTTTAGGTTATTTAGGGATTTAGGGGTTTTAGGGGTTTAATGGGGTTTTAGGGTTTAATGTATTTTTTACGGTTTTAGGGGTTTTTTCTTTTTTTTGGTTTTTATCGGTTTTAGGGGGTTTTTGGATTTTTTGTGGCTTTTAAATATTTTTTCAGTTTTTATGATTTTTAGCATTTTTATGATTTTTTAGTGTTTTTACAGTTATAGGGTTTTGTCCGAGTTGTTAGATTTATATAGGTTTTATGGGTTTTATTGTTTTTAGGGTATAAAGGGTCTTTTAGGGGGATTTTTATGTTTTTTTGTTTTTATAATTTTTATGGACATTAAATTTTTTATGTGTTTTAAGGGTGTTTTAAATTTTTTTAGGATTTTATGAATTTTTGTGTTTTTATGGTATGTTAGGGGGTTTAGTTCATTTTATAGTTTTAGGTGGTTTTGGGGTTTAGGGGGTTAGGGTTTTTACTGGTCATTTAGGGTTATTTTACGGTTTCAATGGTATTCTAGAGTTTTTAAGGTTTTTAGGGACCTTTATGGTTATTAGGGGTTTTAGGTTGCTTAATTTTTTTTAGAGTGTTTAGGTTTCATCAGAGTTTTATTTTTTAGGATTCTTTGGGGGTTTAAAATCATTTTAAGTATTTTAGGGTATTTATGGTCTTTTTGTATTTTTATGGTTTGTCGAGTCTTTTAGGGTATTTATGTCTTTGAAGGGTTATTATGATTTTATTGTCTTTTGGGGTTTTGAAGTTTTTAGGAATTTTAGAGTATTTTAGTGGTGTTTTAGTGTTTTTTGGTTCTTTTAGGGTTTTAGGGGTTTTGGGTTTCTAGGGTTTTTAGGTTTTTAGGTGGTTTTTGTATTTTTAGGGGTTTAATTGTTTTTTGTGTTTTTTGGGGGTTTTTTTAAAAATTTTACGTGTTTTAGTGTTCTATATATATTTTATGATTTTTATGTTTTTTATGGTTCTCAGGGTTTTAGGGTTTTAAGGGGTTTTAATGATTTAAAGGATATTTAGGGGATTTTAGGGAATTTATGGGGTTTAAAGGTTTTTAAAGAGTTCAGGATTTTTAAGATTATTAGAGTTTTTTGGGATCATATTCTTAGTTTTTTTTAGTGTTTTATGGTTTTATGGGTTTTTAGTGATTATGCCGTTTAAGTGATTTTTAGTGTTTTTATGGTTTTTAGGGTTTTTATAGGGTTTTAAAGGTTTTGGTTGTTTATAATTTTTATAGTTTAACAGTTTTAAGGGTTTTTAGATTTTTTTCTGTTTTTAGTTTTTTAGGTTTTTTATGGGTTTAGTTAATTTTTATGGTTTTTAGGTTTTTATAATTTTTATGGTTTTTTGGGGTTATAATGTTTTTTCAAGGGTTTTATTATTTTTATTGTTTTTATGTGTGTTTAGATATTTCAGGGATTTGTTTGGGTTTTTATGGTTTTAGGGTTTTAAGTCTTTTAATGACTGTTTTATGAATTTTTCATTTTTTTGGGGTTTTAGGGTATTTATGGATCTTACATGTTGTAGGCGGTTTTATTTTTTTATACTTTTTAAATTTTTTATATTTTTTAGGATTTTTAGGGTGTTTAAGGGTTTTAGTGTCTTTTTTGGTTTTTATTGGCTTCATTAGGGTTTTTAGGAGTTTTAGGGTTTTTAATGGTTTTAGGGTTTTTATGGACTTTTAATTATGTAATAGACTTTAGTGTTTTTAGGGATTTTGGGGGGTTTTATGGTTTTTATGATTTTTTGGATTTTTAGGGTTTTTAGTGGTTTCAACGGTTTTAGGTTTTTTAGTCTTTTATGGTTTTGGGGGTTTAAATTTTTATCTTAGGGATTTTCGGTTTTTTCATGGTTTTTCTGAATTTTTGTAGATTTGTAATGGTGTTTATTATTTTTAGGGTTTTACATTTTTTGAGGGGTTTATAGGGTTTTAGTAGTTTTTAAGGTTTTTAGGGGTTTACTATAATTAAGTGTTTTAGTTTTAAGGTTTTTAGGGGTTTTAGAGTTTTATGGGTTTTAAGGATTTTACGGTTTTTACTGGGCTTTAGGGTATTTTAGTATTTTTAGGGTTTTTAGTGTTTATCGGGGTTTTGGGTTTTTTTTCTTTTCATTTCTTTTAGGGTTTTAGGATTTTTATATTTTTTAATGTTTTTATATTTTTGGGGATTGTAATGTTTTTTTTTGTGTTTTACGGGGTTATATATTTTTCAAGGTTATTAGTTTTTTAAAGTTTTTTATGGTTTTTTTAGGTTTCTTCAGGTTTTTAGGGTTTTATGAGGGTTTGAGGGATGAATTAGTTTTTGGGGGGGGTTTTGGGTTTTTAGGGAATTTAGGGGTTTTTAGGAATTTTATCATTTTTAGGATATCTTTGGTTTTTTAAATGGATTTTAATGTTTTAATTGTTTCTAAGGGTTTTAGGATTTTTTAGTTTTTTTTTGCGGGGTTTTTGGGTCATTTAGGGTTTTTATCATTTTAAGGGATTTTATGTCTTTTTATGGTTTTAGGGTTTTTATAGTTTTTAAAAGTGTTAGGGTTATATAGTTTTTATAGTTTTCAGGTTTATGGTGGTTTTATGATGTATTAGGATTTTTATATGTTATTTAGGGTATTTTTAGTGGTTTTTGTATATTTTTTTAAAAAATAGGGGTTTTAGGATCTTTTGGGGTTTTTGTATTTTTCGGTATGTTTGGTGTTTTTAGGGGGTACTGGGGTTTTAGGGGTTTTTATGGTTTTATGGATTTTTAGTTTATTTTGGTGGTTTCAAGGATTCAAATTGTTTAAGAGTTTTTTTTTTGGAATTTAGGGTTTTGTTAGTGTTTTTATGCTTATAAGGGTTTTAGGGTATTTTATGGTATTTTAGGGGGGGTTGGTTTTTTAGGGTTTTTAGGGTATTTTAATGTTTTTAAGATATTTTAATGTTTTAGGGTTTCTTATAGTTTAAAGTTATTCTTGGTTTTTAAGGATATTTTAATGGTTTAGGGTTTTTAGTGTTTTTTTGGGGTTTTAGGGTCCTTTCTGATTTTATAGTTTCCTTTAGGGGTTTAATAGTTTTTATTGTCCTTTAGAGATTTTATAGATTTTAGGGTGCTTTATGATTTTTGGGGGTTTTTTGGTTCCTTTAGGGGTTGTGGGGGTTCTTAGGGTCGATTGGGGGTTTAGGGTCTTTTAGGGTTTTAGGTTCTAGTGATTTTTTAGGGTTATAGAGTATTAGGGGGTTTAGGGTATTTATTTGTCTTTTAGAGTATTTTGTGTATTTTATGGGTTTTAGGGTTTTTATGTTCATTGGGAGCATTCAATATTTTTATGGTCTATTATATAATTTAATGTTTTTAGAGTCTAATAGGGTTTTTATTATTTCTAGGGTCTTTTATGGATTTTTTCTAGGTTTTAGGGTGTTTTAGGGTTTTAAGAGGTTTCCAGTATTTTTAGGGGTTTTAGGGATTTTTGGGGCAAGGAAGGTGCATGGTCAGGTTAATCCTGACCCCCTAAATTTATTATAAAAAAAGATGAAATATACAAGGGAGGGGAGGGGTAAAACTACCCACACCCAAAATCCCTTAACAACCCCAAACCCATAAAAACCCAAAACACAAAAAACACAAAAAAGACAAACAAAACAGACACTCACAATCATCTCCATCAACACCTTACAACCAACCAGCAACCAGCATCTTGCAACACATATTCCATCATCCATAACCTACATCATTTTCATCTCCATAAATAATTTCTAGGGCTGGGGTATTCCTCCTAACCTAGCGACAACAAGCATCCAGTAGCTCAAATTCTAGCATCCAATCCCACTAAAAAGACATCTCGCAGCACACCACATATCAAATCCTAGCAACCAACATCTCTTGACCTGCATCTAGCGGCGTGACTCCTAGGAATTTTTAGAGTTTTAGGGGTTTTTAGTATACTTTAAGGACTTTTAGGGTTTTTAGTATTATTTGTTGTTTTATTGGTTTTTATGGGTTTTATTTTTTTATGTGTATTGGTATTTTAAGTGGTTTTAAGGTTTTAGAGATTTATTTTTTTCTATTTTGTGGGGTTTTATTATTTTTAAGGTGTTTTGGGGTTTAGGGTTTTTTCGGATATTACAATTTTAAGGGTTTTTAAATTTTCTAGTGTTTTTAGGTTATTTTTATAGATTTTAGGTTTTTATAGTATAAGGTTTTAAAACATTTTTTTTAGTTTTAATGGGTTTTAGGATTTTTTGGGTTTTTAATGTTTTTAGGTTATATTTCGAAATTTCATGTTTTTACATTTTTCATGGTTTTAAATTTTTTTAGCTATTTTAATGGGTTTTAGGGTTTTTAGGGGTTTAGGTTTATTCTATGGGTTTTAGCAGTTTTGAAGGGTTGTTTTTGGGTTTTAGGGGTTTACATTTTTTAATGTTTCTTATAGGTTTTTAGGTATTTTTGGTTTTTAGGGATTTAGAATTTTTAGGTTTGTATGGTTTTATAGAATTTTTTTGGGGTTTTAGGATTTTTTATGGAGTTTTAGGGATTTTATATATTTGATTGTTTTTTGGGTTTTTTAGAGATTTTTGGGTTTTAAGGGTTTTTATGAGTTTTTATTGTTTTCTGGTGGGGGTTAGGTCAATTATTAGGTTTTTAGTTAAATTTAGGGGTTTAGGGTTATTTAATCTCTTTTCAAATTTTTAGGGTTTTATAGTCTTTTAGGATTTTCGTCATTTTTAAGCTTTTATGGGTTATTGTGATCCTAAGGTAATTTTGGAGTTGTATTGTTTTTAAGAGTTTTGGGGGTTTTATCCTTTTAAGGTTTTTATGGCTGTAGGATTTTTTAAGATTTGTAAGGGTTTTTTGGGATCAATACGGTTTTTATGGTTTTTAGGGTATTAATGGTTTTCAGGGGTTTTAGAGTTTTATGTATTTTTATTGTTTTTTGGGATTTTAGTATTTGTTATAGTTTTGAACATTTTTAGGTCTTTTTATTAGTTTTATGGGTTTTAATAAATTTTTAATATTATTTAATATTTATAGGGGTTTTGGGGTTTTAATGATTTTTGAGTGTTTTTTGGGGTTTTTACAATTTTTTGGATTGTAAGTGTTTTAAGGGTTTTTTGGGGGGTTTTAGAGTTTTTGGGGTTTTTTTGTGTCTTTTAGGAGTTTTAGGATTTTTAGACTTCTGAGGTTATGTTAGGGGTTTTGGGGGTTTTAGGTACTTTTAGGATTTTATGGTTTTCAAGGGTTTTAATGGGTTTTATTGGGTTTTAGTAGTCTGATGGTTTTAGTGGATTTAAATAATTTTTTGAGTATTTTAGGCATTTTAAATTTTTTTAGGTTTTTTGAGGGTTTTTATAGGTTTTGGGATTTTTTATAAATTTTAGGGTTCTTAAGCTGTTTTAGGTTTTTTAGTGTTTTACGGTTTTCTCGGTTTTTTATGGCCTTTTAAAGGTTTTAGGGTATTGGGTTGTTTATGGCATTTTGGGTTGTTAGGGTTTTTAGAGTTTTCTTATGGAGTTTTTTTTGGGTTTTTTGTGTTTCCAAAAGGGTTTTTATGGTATTTAGATGCTTTTAGTTTTTTATGGATATGGGGATTTATGGGTTTTTTGGTTTCATGATTTTTCAGGGTTTTATGGTGTTGTAGGTTTTTGTGTTTTCTTGGCATTTTCATATTTTTAGGGGGTTTAGGTGACATTAGGTTTTTTAGGGGTTTTTTTTCATTTTATGTATTTTATTTTTATGGGGTTATTAAGGTTTTTATGGACTCTAGGGTGTTAGGGTTTTTAGGGTTGTAGGTTTTTTTAGTGTTTTAGGGGTTTTTTATTTTAAGGGTTTTTATGTTTTTTAGTGTTTTTCAGGTTTTTAGGGGATTTGGGAGTTTTGGGGTTTTTAGGGTTTAAAGGGTTTTTGGGTCTTTTAGGAATTCATATGGGTTTAGGGGTTCGAGGGTATTTTAGTGGTTTTAGGGTTTTAGGGTCTTTCATGGGGTTTTAGGGGATTTTTATAGTCTTTTGGTGTTTTATGGTATTTTGGTCATCTTTGGGTTGTTGTTATATTTTGGGATTTTGGTGTTTTTGTGTGTTTTTAGGGATGTTTAGTGGTTTTATGGGTTTCAGGGTTTTTTAGGGAGTTTAGGGATTTTTAGGGTTTTTTGGTTTTAGGGGGTTTTTGGGTTTTTAGGGTATTTTAATATTGCAAGGGGTTACAAGGTTATTTTGGTTTTAAGGTGTTTGGGGTTTTTTAGGGTTTTTAGTTTTTTAGGGTTTTTAGTGTTTATAGATTTTAGTATTTTTTGGGTTTTGAGGGTTTTTACAGTTTTATTATCATTTGAAGATTTTTATGGTTGTTTAGGGTAATTTTGGGTTTTATGTTTTTGAGGGGCTGTGTTGTTTTTAAGGGATTTAGGATTTTTGGGGGGTTTAGAGGTTTCATGGGGTTTATGGTTTTTAGGTTTTTAGGGATTTTAGGATATCTTAGGGTTTTATATTTTTTTATGGGGTTTGTGGTTTATGGGTTTTATGGGTTTTTAGGGTTTTGGGGTTTTAGGGTGTTAAGGGGATTTAGGGTTTTTAGTATTTTTAGTGCCTTTTTAGGATTTTTGTGTTTTATTGGTTTTATAACATTTTATTGTTTTTTGGATTTTTAGGATATTCAAAGGATTTTGGATTTTTTAATGTTTTTAGGGGTTTTTATGGTTTAGAATGGATTTTAGGATTTTGTATACCTTTTTAGGGTTTTTTTGGTTTGTTATGTCTTCTATCTATTTTTTGGGTTTTTATATATTATTTACTATTTTTACGGTTTTAGTGTTTTTAGTATTATCTAGGGTTTTTAAAAAATGTTTATGGTTTTTTAGGATTTCTCGGGGTTTTTGCTTTTGTTAGTTATTTTAGGTGTTTTAATTCTTTTTATAATTTCTTAGTGTTTTATAGTTTTTAATGGGTTTTATGTTTTTAGTGTTTTTAATGTTTTTTGGGGGTTTATGGATTTTATGATTTTGATGATTTTTTGTGTTTTTACTTTTTTTAGGTTTTTAGAGTTCGTTAAGGTTTTTTTGGGTTTTGACAATTTTTACGGTTTTAGGGTTTTTAATGTTTTAGGGTTTTAGGGTTTCTAGGATTTTTAGGGTTTTATGGATTTTAGGGTTTTTTAGTGTTTTAGGGGTTTTAAGGACCTTTTTTATTTTTTGGGATTTTTAGTTTTTTATGATTCACAGGGTTTTTAGGGTTTTTATGTTTTCTTATGGGGTTTATATTTTGCAATGTTTTTTTGTTTTTTGAGGGTTTTTATGTTTTTATGATATTTAGTGGTTATAGGGTTTTAAAAGTTTTTTAGTGTTTTTATGGGGTTTAGTGTCTTATAATTTTATTAGTGTTTTTAGTGTCTTTTATGTTTTATAAGGTTTTTAGGATTTTTAGTTATTTATGGTTTTGGGGTTTTATAGATTTTTAGTGTATTATGGGTTTTACGGTTGTAAAGGTTCTTTTACGGCATTTAGTGTTCTTTTGGGGTTTTTAGGTTTTTAATGTTTTAGGGTTTTGTTGGTTTTTTGGGTTGTACAACATTTTGTATTTTTTAGGGTTTTTATGCATTTCAAAAAAAATTCAGGTGCTTAAGATTTTGTTTTTTCGGTTTTAAGGGTTATTAGGGTTTATTAGGGGTTTTAAGGATTTTTTGGTTTTTAGGATCTTCTTAGGGTTTTTTAGGGTTTTTTGTAATTTTTTGGTTTTTCCTTGTGTTTTTATGCTTTTGGATTTTTTAGGAGTTTTAGAGTTTTTTAGGTTGTAAGGGTTTTTATAGTATTTCGGGTTGTAGGGTTTTTAAAATATTTAAGGGTTTTAGTGATTATTTTTGTTTTTTTAGGTTTCTTAATTTTTCTAGTGGTTCTTTAATTTTTAGGGTTTTCGGGTGTTTTAGGATTGTAAGGTTTTTACGGGTTTTTTTTTTGTATTTATGTTTTTAGGGTTTTTTAGCGTTTTTAGGGTTTCTAAGGGTTTTCTGGGTTTTCTGGGTTTTAGTGTTTTTAAGGTATTTTAGGTGTTTTAGTGTTTTTAGGGGTTTGTGATTTTTTTTGGTGTTTTAAGATTTTTTCGAGGTTTATGGTTTTTAAGGGTTTTGGGGTATTTAGTGGTTTTAGGGGATTAGGGAAATTAAAGGTTTTTAGGGGTTTTAGTGATATTATGGTTTTTTGGGTTTCTTATTGTTTTTTATATTTTTATGGTTTTGAAATGTTTGTAGGGTGTTTGGGAGTTTTTTGGGTCATTTAATGTGTTTTAGTGGTTTGAATGGGATTTTATGTTTTTTAGGGTCTTTTAATGTTTTTGGGGATTTATAGTCTTTTAGTATTTTTTTCAATGCTTTAGGGGTTTTATTGTATTTGAGGGATTAAGAGGTTTGTAGGCACATTTTGGGTTTTTAGGGCCTTTGAGGGTTTTGGGGGGTTTTAGGGTTGTTTGGGTTTTTTTATTATCATTTAGGGGTTCCCAGGGCCTTTTGGGGATTTTAACCTCCTTTAGGAATTTTATTGTTTTTGGGACCTTAGGGGTTTTTTAGAATTTTTAGTTTCCTTTAGGGTTTTTCTGGGTTTTGTGGTTTTTATAGTTTTTAGGGTCTTTTAGGGGTTTTTGGGTCATTTAGGGTTTTAGTGCTCTTAAAGGTTTTTAGGTTTTTTAGGGGTTTTAGGTTGTTTTAGTGTTTTTTTGTTTTAAGGGACTTTTAGGGTGTACGGTTTAGGGAATCGGGTTTAGGGTTTTAGGTTGAGGGTTTTGGGTTTAGGATATGGAGTTTGTGTTTTAAGGTGTGGGGTATATTGATTGAATGTAGGGTTTATGGTTTTGGGTTTATGGTTTTGGTTTGTTGGTTTTTGGTTTTTTTTCAGTTTACGGTGTAGGGTATATGTTTTTGTCTTTTGGATTTATGTTTTAGGGTTTAGGGTTTAAGGTTTTGGTTGTATGTTATACGGTATATGGGTTTTAAGATTTTTTTTGGGTTTTTGGGATTTTTAGGTTGTTTTAGGGTTTAAAGGTTTTTAAGGTTTCTAGGGTTTTAGGGTTTTTATGTTTTTATGGGTTTTAGGGTGTTTAATGTTTTTATGTTTTTAATGGTTTTTTAGAGTTTTGGGTTTTTAAGTTTTTATGGTTTTCTAAACATTGTTAGGGGTTTCAGAGTTTTTTAGATTATTTTTTGGTTTTATAGTTTTTAATCTCTTTAGGGTTTTTTGGGTTATAGGGTGGTTTTATAGTTTTTAGTTTTTTATGGGGTTTTTGGTATTTTATATATTTTAGGGTGTTAGGGTTTTTTAGGGTTTTCGGATTTTTGGTATTTTAGGGTTTTTTTTCATTTTTTGAGGTATTTTAGGGTTTTCAAAGGTTCTTAGGGTTTTTGGGATATTTACAATATTTAGGGTTTTATGGTTTGAATGGTTTTTTATGGATTTTTGGCATTTTAAAGTGTTTTAGTATCTTTTATGTTTTAGGGTCTTAGGGTCTCTTATGGGTTCTTTAGGGGTGTTTGGGTTTTTGAATGTTTCTAGGGATTTATGGTAATTTAGGGTTTTATGGGTTTTTATGGGTTTTAATTGTTTTTAGGGGTATCTAGTATTTTTATAGTAAAGGGGGTGTTTAGGTGGTTTTAGTATTTTTTGGGGTTGTGGGAAGTTTTAGTGTTTCTTAGGTTTGTATGGTGTATATTTTTTATGGGGTTTTACGCATTTTAGGGTAACCAGTAATATTTTAGGTTTTTGGGGGTCTTGAGGGTTTTTTTGGTTTTTTTGGGTTCTTTTAGTTTTTAGTAATTTTTAGGGGTTTTATGGGTTTTTTCAAATTTAAGGATTTTTAGGTTTTCTAGTTGTTCTTGGGGGGTTTTTAGAGTTTTTTGGGGGTTTTAAAGGATTTGGGCTGTTTTTAGGGTTTTTAGTATTTTAAGGATTGTTAGGGTTTTTTAAGGTTTTGTTAGGGGGTTTTAGGGTCTTTAGGGTTTTTATGGTTATTATCAGTCTAGGGTTTTTAGGATTTTATAAGGATTTTTAGGATTTTAAAAAAATTTATGGGGTTTTACGGTCTATTAGAGTTTTTAGGGGCTTTATTGTCTTCTCATGTGTATAGGTTTTTTAGGATTTTTAGGGGGTTTTGGGTCTTTTGAGGTTTTCTAGGGAATTTTGGGGGGTTTTAGGATTTTTATGGACTTTTAAGGGTTTTAGTTTTTTTTATGGTTTTTAGTTTTTTGGGGTTATTATTTTTTTTATGGGTTTTAATGTTTTTTTGGATTTTAGGGTTTTTAGGGTCCTTTAATGTTTTTAGGATTTTTCATCTTTTTTAGTATTTTTAATGTTTTTAGCAGATTTAGGGTTTTTAAGTGTTTTTAGGGATTTTAGGGTTTACAAGTGTTTTAGGGGTTTTATAGCTTTTAATGTATTTTTTAGGGGTTTTAGTGTTTTTTAGATTTCAAGGGGGTTTTTAGCAAGTTTAGGGTCCTTTAATGTTTTTTCTATTTTTAGGCTTTTTAGTGTTTTTAGGGGTATATTGGTTTTAGTGTTTTTAGGGGTTTTAGGGTTTTAGTATTATTTATTGTTTTTATTCTTATTTAATGTATTTTAAGTGATTTTAATTTTATTTATGGTTTTTAGGGTTTTCAAATTTTAGGTGTTTTAGGTGGTTTTACGGTTTTTAGGGGTTTCTTGGCCATTTGGGGGTTTTAGTTTTTTTTATAATTTTTAAGTGGTTTATGGTGTTTAAGTGTTTTAGTGTATTATAGTTATTTTTATGTTCTATTAGTGTTTCATTAGGGATTCTTGGGTCTTTGGGGGGTTTAGGGGTTTAGGGTCTTTTATGGTTTTTTGTGTTTTTGGTGGTCATTAAGTGTTTTTTCTGGTTTTAGGAGATTTTTGGGGTTTTAGGTGCCTTATGTTTTTTTGGAATTTTTGTGTTCTTATGATTTTAGGTATTTGAGGGTTTTGGGGTTATTAAGGTTTATATGGTTTTTAGTGTTTTTTTGGGTTTTCAGAGTATTTTAGGGATTTTAGGGATTTATGTTTTTAAGTGTTTTTAGAGATTTTAGGGGTTTTTTTTGGGGGGGGGTTAATATTTTTGTATTTTGGGGTATTTTAGGCAGTTTTGGGTTTCTAGTGTTTTTATGAGTTTTATTTTTATTAATGTATTTTTAGGGGTTTTTAGGTTTTTAGGGTTTTAATATTTTAGGGTTTTTAGGATTATTTAGGGGTTTAGGGGTTTTAGTTCCATTTAAGGGTCTTTTAAGTGGTTTAAGGTATTTTAGGATTCTTTTAGTAGTTATAGGGGTTTTAGGGTTTTTTTTCATTTTAGGGTTTTTGACCTCATTCGGTGGTTTTTAGTGTTTTTACTGTTTTTAAGGGTTTTATTTGTTTTTTATTTTTATGGGGTTTTTTAGAGATTATTTAGTGATTTAGGTTTTTTAGTATTTTTAAGGGTTTTTTAGGATTTTATAATTTATAGTGGCTTTTAGGCTTCTTTTATGGTTTTTGGGCATTTTGGGTTTCTTTTAGGTTTTTGGGTTTTTAGTTTTCTTAATGTCTTTTGGGGATTTTATGGATTTTAGGATTTTAGTGGTTTTCAGGTCTCGTAGGTTTTTTAGGATTTTCTTGAGGTTTTAGGATTTTAGAGGAATTTTTTATGTTTTTATTGTTTTTGTGGGGTTTTTATGAGTTTTTTAGAATTTTTAGGGTTTTAGTTGTTTGTTCGGTTTTGTAGGATTTTTTTGGTGGTTTATAAATTTTTTAGTTTTTAGGGTTTATAGGGTTTTGATGGTTTCATTGTGTTTTTATGGGGTTTAATGTTTTCTTATAATTTATGGTTTTTAAGAGTTTTTTTATGGATTTTAGG
The DNA here is from genome assembly GCA_963277665.1 of Viscum album. Classification (NCBI taxonomy): domain Eukaryota; kingdom Viridiplantae; phylum Streptophyta; class Magnoliopsida; order Santalales; family Viscaceae; genus Viscum; species Viscum album. Next base: position 1,963,173,956 of record OY728127.1, read on the forward strand.
GTTTTTGGATTTTTTGGATTTTATAGTTTTAAAATTTTTAAGGGGATTTAGGGTTTTCTGATATTGTTTTACAGTTTTAGGTTTTTTATGGTTGTTTAAGGGTTTTATGTTTTATTTTTTTGGATATACGGTATAGGTTTTATGGTGTAGTCTATAGGGTTTGGGGTTTCGGGTATAGGGTTTAAAGTGTTAGGTATAGGGAACAATGTTTATGGTTTATGGTTTACTATGAAGGATATAGGGTGTTTGATTTAGGGTGCAGGATTTAGGGTTTTGGTTTTAAGGTGTAGGGTTTTGGTGGAAGGGTGTATGGATTAGGGTGTAGGGCTTATGGTTTATGTTGTTGAGTATAGGTATTAGGGTACATGTCTTAGGGTTTAGGGTGTCAGGTTTAGTTTCTAGGGTGTAGGGTTTGGGGTTTTAGGGTGTAGATTGTTTGGTTTTTGGTGTAGGCTTTAGGGTTTTGTGTGTTGGGTATAGGGTTTAGGGTTTAGGGTATATGGTTAAGGGTGTAAGGTTTTGGGTTTAGGGTCTAGGGTATAGGATTTAGGAACTAGGGAATAGGGTTTTGGATGTATGGTTTTGGAACTACTAGAAAAATTGGATATACCCATGGACCTAAACGAATGGTTTTCATAAACTATTTAAATTAGTGGTCTTATCCCAATAGATCATTAAGACTATAGGTATAGGAATTTTATGTGAATACTATACCAATGGTTTAAAAAAATTATTGGGATAAATATCTATATAGTAACAATTTTTAAAAATATTTGTATATAGCTAGCTATACCAACAGTTTTAATAAATCATTGGTATAGTCTTTCCATAAGTATCAGACCATGCGGGGTCCCATCCTCGCAAATATTTTGCCTCTAAAACCTCGGTAGTAATCAGAGCTCTAGTCTCTTACACACCCTCTGAAATATCTCTTTTCTTCTTGTTTTAATTCCATTATTCTTCAATATTAAATTGTTGAATACCAAATAATTCATCTATTTTATCAACCCTCAATTTAATTTTTATTCTTCTTCTATACACCACCATAGATTCACTTTCTTTTCCTCATTTAATTACGTCTGATATATTTAAATTTTCTTGTCTCTGTTGAAGAATTTTTTCTCTAAAATTATATTATTGTAGAATTTATTAATTTTCTAGTTGTTCATTCTTTATTTTTTGGGTTTTCTACATATACTACATCCATTAATATAATTTTAGTTTTTCAGGGGATATTTGTTTTATCTCAATACATATAAGGGACTTCTTTAGTGATGGGATACTCACTATAATTATCAACATTGTGTTTTTGATATGGGGAACCTAATTTTACTCTCTTTGGAAGCTTTTTCACTTATCAAATTTTATTTTCATTTTTCACTGACATGTGAAAATTTATTAACATTAAAATTCATCAATATGATATGGGTTTCACACTATAATTATCCCATAGTACTATAGTTTTTACTTATCTCTGGTCTATCACTATTACTTGTTGAAGGGGAGAGTCACTAAGGTACCTGTCTGTAGGTATTTTATGCCTATCAATTTATTCACTCAATTTCGCCTCATTTAAATAACACACCTAGGTATTTATATTTTATATGGAAATTTATCATATTAAATCCTTGACCCTATATGGATGAGGAATCAAGATAGTGCTCACATTTCACAGATGATTTGGAACATTATTTGATTCAAATCCATATATGTCATCATAAAATATATAATTCATTATTTATTAAAAGGGTCAATTTAATAATGTGTGGATAGAACACATATAAAAATCAATATAAAAACATGTATAATGATAAGGGGTCAAGTTTAAATTACCTATTATCATATAAGCGAAGCAATTCCCTCTTCAATCGCCACATGATCATCACTTTTTAGGTCTTTCGGAGTGTAATTATTATATAAATCACACATGGGGATCTATATCATGCCATGAATTACTAAAAAACATTATTAAAACATTTATAATAACCAATCAATTTGTTTTTCAAAGTTTCAGAAATAATGATTAAGTCACTGAGTTACCATACTACACAAAAATTGTGACTAACCCCCTGTGGATCGTCTATAGCATACCATCTAAACTCTCTAAGGAAAATTCCCTTTCTCTCAAAAAATAATCAATTTAATTCAGTATAATTTTAAACATAAAAGAAATAAAATCGTTACATATAACAAAAATATATGATCACTATTCCATAACACAATAGATGCATCATGTAAAATATATGTGCAACCTCAATATCATTTAAAATTAATGGTTTATACTCTTATACTACCCAATCTGTATTACATATAGAACAACACATTCCATGTGTGTGATTTTCACTGATATTACATAGAAACTCAATTGTTTTACACTCATATGTAAGTAGAGAACAAATCTAGTACCACACTCTAAGATTCACTTGAAACTGAACCAAGGATCACTCTATTAAACTAATAACAATGATCACCATTCATGTCAATCCCATACAAATTAAATGTCATCAATACTCCAATTCAAAATTTGAGGTCTCGCTTATTCCAAAGTCTAACACATGCAAAAACACCACTGGGAAAATGTTCCATAATACACAATATCAAACCACACTTTATCCACTTGAGATCTTCTAAATTAGAGTAATCATTAACCATCCCATTGAAAATCGAAAAACAAAAAAAAAGTGTATTGGGTTAGGAATAAAAATTATCCTTCAATTAAAACCATCTTTGATAATGAGTAACTTCGACAGAATTTTCATTTCTAATATAAATAAAATGAATAATAATTCCTACAACATATATAGAAGCATCATTTTTTACATTGATATCAAGGGCATGAAGGATCCACTTTAACATCCCTAGATATGAGAAACCACTAATTATGGATTTATCCAACCTTAATATAAAATATATGTTTGCTAAATAATATGGTTACCTATAAATATTAATATTTTATACATGAATTTATAGAATAATAATAACATTAGTTAAAACGTGAATAGAATAAGAGAACAAAAATAAAAACAAAAATTTTAATAACTATTTATTGTTGAATTAGTATGGTTATTAGTCATTGATAAAACTGGATTTAATATCACAGTTTTCTATTTATAGTATTTTGTTTTATATATAGTTTCTTTTTGGATTTTATATTTTGATTATTATATATATAAATGTTTATCTTATGGTTTTCTATAAAGTGAACAATTCTTAGTTCCTTAAAAAAATATTTAACTACAATATTATTTAATTTCTATTATGAAATGTCATATAACATTTTTTTTAAATAGATCAGATTTTGATATATGAAAGTGATCAGATCTCAAGTGATTTTAAAAATAAGTTAGAGAGAGTTTTTAATTTTACATTTAACAATGACTATGATAGTGGTTATATACACTGACCATGTTATAATTTTGTTGAAATACATCGATTAAGTCATGAAGAAAATAACTACCATATAAAAAATATGGATTTCAAAAAAACAACTATGTTTGGTCTCATAATAGGGAAAAACTTCTATCTAAAAATGTTCATGATCCGAATAAGAGGATTGTATTGGATAATTTATTAGATGAATGGTTTTTGTTTATTCATAATCATGAGAAAGAATAATTCCAACCCAATAAGACTTAGATATGATCAAATATGATGCATATAATGAAAATGATGATGTTGATATAGTGAAAAAAAATTAATGACACTAACATGACTCTAGCATAACTTCAATTTATTAAAATTAAAAAAGCTATAATTTTAAATTTGAATATTCCATAGGAAAACCATCTATGGGATTTGTAATATTTCCATTGATTATTTTATTTCATTTTTGAAGGAATTACTTCCAAATGATTAAAATATTCCCTCAAACCATTATATGTAATAGAAGTTAGTGGAAGAACATGAATTTTCTAATAAAAAAATCATGTTTTCCCGAAATACTATAGCGTATTATGGGGGGAAACTATCTAAACAAATGGTTGTTTAAAATGTGTCACATCCTACTGGATGTCAAATACTAATGGAACACCATCCCACATACCACATAATATAATGTGGCACATTCCATTGATTAAAATACTCTATAATATTTTCATTTCTTATTAAATATCAATATATATTTTATGGCATGATACTAAGTGAAATAAGGATAATGTTGAGTTTATTCATCTTACTGATGGATTATCATGGTATAAATATGATGCTCAATGTCCTGATTTTTCAGTTGACATGTGTAATGTGAGGTTGGGTCTATCATGTGATGGTTTTGATCCATTTGGGAATATTCTTACCTTATAATTTAGATGGATTTTTTTTATACACATTTATAACCATCCTCCATGGATGTGTATGAAAAAACCTTTCCCATTATTGAGTAAACTCATATATGGAACTTATGATCCTAGAAATGAAATATATTTACACGTTACACCTTTAATAAAATATTTTAAACATATTTGTAATGTTGGTGTGTGGACATATATGTATGTTCAAAATACATATTTCATATGCATGTTTTAATTAAGTGAATGATAAATGATTTTCTAATTTATGCAATGATGTCTGGATGGATCAGGATGGGAAAACTATCATGTCTTATTTGTATGAATAATAAATGATCTAAAATAACAAAATATCACATTAGTTTCATTTTCATAGGACATCAATTACTATTTCCAATGGATTATCCATATAGGAATAATCGTCAAAGGTTTGAAAATACCATGGAGACCGATAATCCACCTCAGTTTATGTTTGGAACTAATGTTCTTAAGGAATTTCAAGATGACAATTTTCATTCGAAAAGGGTCAGGTATATATATGGAAAAGGGATAATTTTTCTACTAAAACTGATTACAATTGGAAGAATAAAATTATATTCTTTGAGATTCCTTATTGGTTAAACAATTTGTTATGTCATTTATTATACTTAATGTACATTTAAAAAATATGTTAAATTTTTCATTCATTTATTCTAAATTCCATGGGATAGGAAAAATAAGATTTATGATATTGGATTGACTTGGTGGATTGTGGTATCAAAAAAATCATCTTCTATGTATCAATGAAAATAAATGTAATGTTGTGTGCAATTATTAAGTGATGACACCTGTAGAAAAAGAATCGATTTCTCAAAGTACAGGAGACTATTAAAATTCCTAATAGTTATTATAGAAACATATAAAAACGATTCAATAGAATATAGTTAAAGTTGAAATATTTAAATACTCCTGATTATCACACAATTCAATTTGATATTATTCCATTAGAAAATTTTCATCTTCCTTCAAATAATATAATGGTGGAAGTTATTTAGTTGTTCTATTTTTATAGAGATGTTTCTGCTAATAATTTTTCCAATCCATTATTGCAAAAAATTTTGGAATAGGCACCATTAATTGTGTTTGAATTATTAAAATATTTCTTCCATCATTTTCCAAATTAATATTGCATCTAATTGTCCATATTCAAACTAAAATACTTTTTGGGGGACCCTTTTCTTTTCATTGTATTTATCTAACGGAAAAAATATGTACACATTGAATTCTTATCTCTATAATAAGAATAATCCTGAATTCTCCATCATGAAAGGTTACTTGGCTCGAGAATATATGGATTTCTATTTAACAATTTTTTTATGTGACTACAAGATGCAAAAAACCATTGAGAAATTATTAAGAGTAGTGTATGAAAATTGGACATAGTTTTCCATTACATCACAAATAGTTGGAATTATTAGATCATATTCATTGATGAAATTACGCCTTGAAGAGTAGGAGATGTAACATCACATAGCTTTTTTAACTATGATTTTTTCTATAAATACATAAAGTAATTAAATTGAACATATATATGTTATTTAATCTAATGTAATTTAATATATCTGTTAAACTATTTTTATTTTTAGGTAGTGAATAAAAACAAATTCTAATTATAATGTATCACTATTTATCTTTTAGAATGTGAGATAATTTTCCTAGTCAAGTTTTTCTTCTTGGATGAAATTATAGGTAGAAGTATTAATTTTAAAAAAAATTAAAGTAAATATGTTTTTAATTTTAATATTCATTTCTATTTTAGTTATTGTGTTTTCCTACTGAATTTTTATCTGGGGAAATAATAGCATTGGATTATGGTCCTATTATGTGGTTTACTAATACAAATAAATTATGATCAATGGGTACAAATTATTGTCACTAAATGAGTAATGAACATTAGAACCCAACATGATGGTGTTATGGTAACTTCCACAACAAACTACTATGCCATTGTATCAAATATTAGACCTTGATTTAAAATTTTATCTTATTATGGAGTCCTTGAGAAAATACAACTATTGGATTATTACTCTCATGGTCAAGTCACTCTGATGAAATGAAAGTGGTTTGATTTACTGATGAGTCATGAGACATTTATTTATGATTGTGGGTTTCGAGTCATTGACATGACTCAAACTCTTGCTACTAATGAGCCATATATATTGGCTTTAGTTGAGAAGAAATTTTTTTATGTAAAAGAAAATCTATGACCTTTATATGGTATCATTATTAAATTAATCCCTTGAATTTGTTTAATGATTGTGATGATGAAATCGACGCCATAACTTCTCCCATTGGCCCCAGTCAATTTATTACTTATGATGACTCTAATAGCTCAATTTTCATAGTTGATTGTAAACCTAATGTTGTGGTGGGAAATATATAGAATCATTCATATATGTTCTCAATTATTTTGCTTTAGATTTACATGGGATGTTTAGGTTATTACTATTCCAATTTCATTAATATTGATTACAAATATTATGTATCCAACTTGAACTTAATGTATATTTTTAGTATATACTGCTTGTAGTTTTCTTTGAGTTACATTTTATAATACTGAATTTAACTTTATTATAAGATACCAAACTTATAAAATCCGAAATAATTAAATTGGAAGACAAAAAGAAGAACTTAATTGAAACATATTTAACTAAATAGACTGTAAATCAATACCAAAAAACAAAATGACCTAACTAAAAAAATGGGAAAATGACCAACCCAAAATATGTACCAAATGACCAAACCCAAAAAATGGAGAAATGACATAATAAATTGACCAAAATGAACCAAACTACCTAACTAAAATTGAATTGGATAAAAATTAATATAGAATAAAACTATATCATACCCATGATAAACATGTTAATTTGAACATGTTGTTTTTCAATGATTCTTATTTTATATTTTGATATTCTTCCAACAAAATAAAAAATGATTTTTTTATATCAATATGTATTCTCTATTTGGTATAAAAATTGGTATTCCATAATTAATTCATGTCCCATATTTTTACTTGTTAGGATTACACATTAGTTAATAATTTCTTATTAATTCCATATTTTTAAAAAAAATTAAGGAAATGAAAACCATTGAAGATATATGAACGAAAAGGATGGAAGATAATAATCATCGTAATATATAGATGGGTGTCCCTCTTGTGGTGTCAATTCTGATTATTTTATTTCAAATATATATATATATCAATAACATATAATATAATGTGATTAATTTTCTTTACAATTAATTAAGAACCACTTCCCATGAGATAGATATTCATTTAAGATCCTAGAGGTTACAGTGATTAGCTATATGATATAGGGGTACTAGAGAAATGCTCACCACTCATTGTACCCGATCACACCCTATTCCTTCCTCCAAAATACCTTCTAACACAACTACTTATCCCACTATGTCATTAGATACACCCAAGATATTATGGTCGCCTTTGTTTTCACCACTATTTTCAGATAATCCTCCTCACCTTTATTTCCCTTATCTAATTATGGATCTTAGTTCCCATCTGTATTATACATTTTCATAGAGGTCCATTCCATATTCTTTTCCTTCTAGTTCATTATACCCAGGATTCAATGTTCATTCTCCTTCAACATATACTCTAACACGTTATAAGCCTCCAGAGAAGAAATTGTGTCCCACTCCTACTGTATAGGTTTAAAATCATTAAGATCCTTGGGATCAAGTTGAACCCACTAATCACACTAGATCAGGTATATTTATATAACCCTATTAAATATTTTTGACCATAATTTATTTTCGTTATAATATGTATTTATATAATATTTTTTTATTTTATTTCTAAGATAGGTCTTCCACTAAGTGGTGTGGGAATACACGCATGCTTGAGGTATGACCCCCCCCCCTCCCCCCACAGGTGATGGTTGAGTACAATAAGCACAATCAAATTATTCGGAAAATAGGGTGAGAATATATGAGTTTTATAGAGATGCTTTCCAAATACTCTGACATCATTCCCATCAGTACACTATCCTAGAGACACCTTTAAAATGAAGTGAAGGATAATTCTTTGATGTAAATTTGGGTAAGAAAATTAATTTGATTTAATTTTATATAATTTTTTTATTTATATGAATTAATATTTTGGTTCCATCTTTGTTAGAATTTTCCAGATGTTGAGGTTGTGAGGACAACATGACTCTTGGAATTAGGTGATATTTTGAGAGAAAATAAGAATGAGTTGTATAGTGTGTGGAATTATAGATTTGGTATGGATTTAGAGGACACACATAACATGAATGAGTGTCTGATAACAAATTATCAATAAATTATTGATTATTTAAAGTGTATCAAGTTTAAGGTATTAATAAAATTTTAGGTTTTTGAATGATAGTTACCATGATTTTCATTAATAATTTTTATTGTTTTATTAAAAATTTATTTTTAAGCAGCTTCAGAAAGAAATAAAAATACAAGGATATTGTGAAATACCTCCACACATTGCGGAAGACAATGATGCTGGAACGTGATAGGAAGCAGGTACAACAACTGTTTATAATAATTCTACTTAAATAAATTATGGAAATAAAATTTCATCAATTGAATAATTAGATTTTTTGAGATATGTTAATGATATATTTATTATATAGAAGTGTAAAATGGTGTTTAACATAGAATATTTTCCTGGATAATCCAATATAACCACATCATAATTACCACAAGGGAGATATTGGTTGACCCTAGACAATTAGAGTGATTTTCATCCTAAACCCCATGAATTAATTTTGGAATTTAATACATTTTCAAGATAGTATTAGAGAAAAAAATCACTTTATCTTCGCAAAATCGTTGTATTAACATCCTAAGAGGGAAATTAGATATATTTTTAAAATGGTTAGATGATTGATGGTGATCAATTAAAAATAATCAATATGTTCTTTCATTGTAAGGTAATATACCAAATTTAAAATGTTGAAGTAGCATTATAAGGATGTTATTTCTCCCCAATATTATTATTGTACCAAATATCATTCAAATTTAAATCCCAAAAATAATTATATGAATAAAAAAATAAAAATAAAAACAAAAAAAAAGTATATAAAACCCCTTCCACAAGACTCTAAAAGTACATGAAATCAACTTTGATTCTTATATAGACATTGTATCCTAGATATAGAGGTATCTAAATATTACTTGAAACAACATGAATATAATTTTTATGTACACGAGTTGTGTAATTATAGACAGTGAGAATAAAATATTTAGTAGAAATCAATAAAACTCCTATTATCCACTGAAGTTAACGATGATGATATATAATTACATTAAATTATAAAATGATTTAATAATATAACTTTCAGCATAAAATTGTACTATACGATGATAAACAAAGACACTCAAGTAAACTCATACATACTTCAACCAATTTCAACACAAATACAACAATGTATACAAACATATTTCTCTTAATCATCCCTTATGTTAAACAAAATGAATCACGACATCTCATCTGTTAAACACATAGTATAAAATATTTCATGGGAATTACTCATGAATAATCCAAACACATTGATATCATCTCAATGACTCATGTATCCATCTAACCAAAGGATTTATGCAAGTGTTCAACATCTGAAAGCAATAAATAATCCCAAAGAGTTACTAGAAATCATTCAAACATCACCTTAATTTCTATGAAAACATATCAAATTCATATCAATGTATTCCACTTGAATAATAAAAACACTTTAAAATATATGAAAATTTCATAATTCAGAATTATATTTTTAGTATCAAACACACAAACTAGGAATGTGTTTTCACATGAAAATTCCCTTTTAGTATCTTTATCACACTTTTCTTTATATTTAATATTTTAAATCTATTTACCCTATTTATACTCACATTACCCTATTTAACTGTAAATGAAATAAAAACACACATCATAGAAACTCAAACAAAACACATAGAATCACATATTTATTGGACTTAACTCAAGGCTAAGCTAAGGACACAAAACTATGAGATCGATTATTTACAATGGGTTATTTTTGACTGGACCCCATCACAAATAGATGTTTTCTACATCATCATGTTTCTAAAAATGGCATCACAAATTATAGTTTTGTGAAGTTCCACCATAATAACTATATTTTGTGATGGGGATATTTCCCTTTACAAATAGTTTTGGTGACGGGTCACTAGTCTTATCACAAATAATCATATTCTATGGGTCTTTTGACTATAACAAATAAATGTAAAAAATAAAAAAATGAAAAAAATATATTAAAATAATTTAAAAAACTGTCAATTTCTAAAATAATAAAATATTACATAAAATATTTTCATTTAAATTTTAACAAAATAAATATGTCCATAATGTATCCATCATTATATAACAGGAGGGTAGGGTAAGGGAACAATATCCCTAATCCTCGAACAAGCTTCAAAATTTACTCGTTTTAGTGCTCCTACCATTATCACATCTCCTTCTGCTCATGCTGGTGTTGAAGATGGAGATCATCCTTCTACCTATGAATGGACTCAATAACCTCAATCTGATCTCACAACTACACCTCATACTGTGAAACCTATGATAAATAATCTCCATGATCTCCCCTCTATCTGTACATCGACTATGCAATTTTACCATGAAAACAATCATACGTTAGTCGAGAACTGATAAAAACCACTCGACCCTTCTCGAAATAATACTCTATAATTTCCACCCAAGATGCATCCTAGAATGCTTCTATACTAGTGTTATAACTCTCTGTCTCAGCCTATCTGTCATCATGTGTCTAATAAATCAATGACTAAAATGACTCCTTTAATATAAATTTAAAATTAAAATAGTTAAAATATTATTTTTAGTTAATTATTAAACTCAACAAAAATTATACTGAACACAATATGGAAACGAATACCACCAATAATCTCTATGGTTACAACATCATTGTACATCCTTTTTTGAAAGTTGATATCCCTAATATTGGGAAGTTCAAATGCTTATATGAGTATAAAATAAAACTTTTACATTTTAAGTTTTTTAAATTATTTAAAAAATACATATCATATGTTTTCAATGGGTACTAAATGTATGATTACTAGTGTAATGTGTCACCTTCTACCTCCCCCAGTTCTGCTGACCTAATGATGCTCTCTAGTAAAAAATATCTCCCATATAGTATGAAAATAATCCATCAAAAACCTGAGATGATATGTAATTAGGTCATTGGGTGAAACAAGACTAATCAAAATCTGTAACTCCCACCTTCTTCGTGGTTTTCCTCCTCAAACTGTGTAAAAAAATTATAGTTCTCACACATACACACCTCAAAGGCCTCCCTGTTAGAACTCATAATGCTTTCATCTACGGGATATCATAAACCCTATATTTTTTAATAATATCAAGTCAATAATTAAATAAATTTCAAAATAACTATTATTTATTCACGTACTATTTAGTGATTAAACATACACTACCCAACATCAATGGGAACTAGATCACACATCATATATGCCTTAGAAAAATAGTTCTACAAAATACCAATTGCCTTCCCTATAGTTTATGTTAAAATCTATGAAAAAATCAAAAACATAGTCAAATAATTAGTACATAAATAAATTAATAAAAAGTAATGAAATTTAACTAAAATACACCAATGAACATACCTCTACATGCTTAAATCAAAGTCAATACATCGTCAATGCTCGAGAATAGTGTTAGGATTCATCAATCTCACTGGACCACAAACCCTATGAGCTGATAAGGAAATGCTAGGAACTTAAGGGTCTGATGGCATATCACCATGATCATCACTAGAAAGTACAACCTCCTAGAGGTCACGTAAGATGTCATAATAACTCTAACACTCATATGAAACATGAAAACAAAATTGTAAAAAAATAATTGAAGATAACTGTAATATATATATTGACAATAACCAATCAATAATTGTTTCATTTCCCATCTTCATCCTCATCTTCGTATGTGACATTTTTAATATCTTTATCTTCCTCCTTAGTGTCATCAATTTCCATATAAGTTTCAGCTTCGGCATCACTTTTTAATTCAGATTCATTTGTTACATCATCATCACCATCGACCCATAACTATATAGTGTCATCATCTAAATTCATGTCTCTTCATTGAGAACATTTATTAGGGTCTACCTCTTAAAGAGTAAACCCAACACCTTAAACCCTAATACAAGTTCTCAATTGACCCTTCAACTAATTCTTTGTTACATAACTTTTTCTATAGTTTCTATTTACATATCTCATTTGGATACATCTATAAAAACTGTACTGGCCCTCTATATTTGGATTTATGTTGAAAATGTAATATCAAATGTTCCATCAAATCAAATAAAGTAAGAAATTTTTTTTCTAGTTTACATAAAATTAAAACAAAATATTCTTATAGTCTATTAACTAAATCAAATTCTATTTTATCACACAGATGTCTTGAAAAAAACATTATATTTCTATTATATCTTCCCAAATAGAAAAATTCAACAATACTCTATATCCAATATGTATAAGTATTTCCAATATAATAGGATAATCATTATATTTTAATATAGAAATATGACACTTGCTGACACATCTAAACAAATTAGGAACATAACCATATGGTAGTCTTAAATAATTAATCCATTAATAAAATAAAAATGGATTTATTTGGAATGTTTATAAGGTGATATTATCTTCATTACCTTATATGATATGGCATTTTCAAATAACTCAAGTTCTGGTCACCTGCATATGTGGGCAAGATCTAATCATGCCTTTATATTATCTTCAGTCTCACCAAGTGATGATCCAAGTGTTTTTAGGATAGTGATTTTCCTAGAAATGGTGATAAGGAGAGATTTATCCTTTACAATTTTACTAATATTTATGACATTTTATTTATTTTTATTATTTTAAATGAATATATGTGATATTTTAAATGTGCGTTATCACTGGATGAATGCATTAATTATATTACTGGGTTATCATTGTTTTTATATTTTTTTTGATGTATAGTTAAACTTTTTGGGTGATTTTTTAGGTAGTTTTCCATGGATGGGGGTTTTGTGGTCTTTGGTGATTTCTAATAGATATTTGGGAATGTTTGGGGAGCTACTGGGTGTCAATTTATAAGAGGTCTACACAAAAAGTTTCAAAACCACTGGTATAGAGCTATACAAATAGTTTCGTGAAACCATTGGTATATATTGAAACTTGGAAACATATTACAATGGTTTATAAATAATTGGTATATGGATATAGCAACGGTCTTTAAACCATTGGTAAATACTTATACCAATGGTTTTGATAAAACAATTGGTAATTTGAAATTTCAGAAGGACTATACCAATGGTTCACTACAAACCATTGGTATAGGCCTACTATTGACACCACCATATCTAATGATTAAGAGAACCATTGATATAGGAAATACCCACATTTCTCCATACTATACCCACAATTTTTGAACCATTGGTATAGCCCCATTTTCTAGTAGGGATGGTTTAGGGGTTAGGTTTTATGGTATAGGATTTAGGGTTTGGGTTTGGGATTTAGGGTTTAGGGTGTAGGGTGTAGGGTTTAGGGTTTAGGATAAATAATTTAGGATTTATGGTCTAAGAATTAGGGTTTAGGGTGTAGTGTTTAGGTTTTAGGGTTTAGGTTTTAGGGTATGGTGTATAAGGTTTAAAATGTAGGGTATAGGGTATGGGGTTTAGGGTGTAGGAAACAGGGTTTATCATAGAGGGTATGGGGTTTAATGTGTTGGGATTAGGGTTTAAGTTGTTGTGTTTAGGGTTTAGGGAGTAGAGTATAGGGTTTACAGTGTAGGTTTTTGGTTTTTGGGTATAGGTTATAGGGTTTTTTGTGTAGGGTATATGGTTTATGGTGTAGGGTATAGGTTTTAGGTTTTAGGGAGTAAGATTTAGGGTATGTGTTATATGGTTTAAGGTGTAAGGATTAAGGTTTAGGGTGAGGTTTATGGGGTTTTGGGTTCGGTTTGTGGTTACATGGTTTAGGGTGTACAATTTTGGGTTGTAGTTTTGGTTATAGGGTTTATAGTGAAGGGTTTAAGGTGGTGGGTATAGGGTTTGGGGTATTGGTTTTAGGGTTTTGGGTGTAGGTAATAGGGTTTAGGGCGTTGGTTATGAGGTTTTGGGTGTAGGTTTTAGGTTTTAGGATTCAGGATTCGTGTTTTAGGGTTTAGGGTTTATGGTTTAGGATTTTTTTTTGTTATTTTGTATTTTTGTGGGGGTTTTAGGGTTTTTTGTTATAGAGATTTTTTGGTTTTATGGGTTTTTAGGGTTGTTAAAGGATGTTGGGTATTTTTAGTATTTTTGAGAGGTTATGCGGTTTTTTGGTATTTTAATGGTTTTTGGGTTTTAGGGTTCTTTTGGTTCTTAGGGGTTTTGGTTTCCTTCATTGATTTTAGGGGTTTTTGTGTTTTTTGTGTTTTTAGGGTCTATATGGGTTTTAGTGTTCTTGAGTTTTTTCATTGTGGTTTTTATGGTTTCTAGGGTATTAATGGTTTTGAGGGTTTTTTTAGTTTTTCAAGTATCAAAGATTTCTTACGTCTTTTAAGGGTTTAGGGTTGTTTTATGATTTCATGGGGTTTTAGGCCTCTTTAGGGTTTTATGGAGATTTTGGTTCTTCTATATTTTTTAATGGTTTTTATGTTTTTAGGATTTTAGGTTTTTATAGTTAGGGGGTGTTAGGGTGTTTTAGTGTTTTAAGGGCCTTTTAGGGGTTTTACTTGTGTTTAGGGTATTTTAAGAGTTCTTGGGGGTTTTAGGGTCTGTTTGGGGGGGGGGGTCGGGTTTTTTGGGATTTTTAGGATTTTTAGGATTTTTAGGATTTAATGGCTTAATATTTTTTAGTTATTTTAGGGGTTTTTGAGTTTTTAGGTTTTTTTAGAATTTTATATTTTTTTAGGGTTTTATATAGTATTTTGGGATTTTTGTGTTTTTAGTGTTTTTATGGTTTTATTAGGGTTTTTAAATTTTTAGGGTTTTGAGGTATTTAGGATTTTTTGGGGGGTTATTTAGATTTTTTTGGGTGTTTTAAGGGTTTTTTGGGTGAGTTTATGGATTTTATGGGGTTCAAGGGGTTTTCGTGTTTTTAAGTGTTTTAGGTGTCTCTTATGGATTTGTTGGGGTCTTAGGGATTTTAGGTGATTTTTGTGTTTTCGTTATTTTTTATGGTTTTTAAGGTTTTTATTGCTTTTAGTGTTTTTAGGGTCATTGGTTTTTATTGGTTTTTAGGGCCATTTAGTTTTTTGGGGGGTTTATGGTTTTAGGATATTTTAATGTTTTTAGGGTTTTGGGTCATTCATTGTTTTTAGGGGTTTTTAGGGTTTTTAGGGCTTTTTATGGTTTTTAGGTTCTTTTATGGATATATTAGGGGTTTTAGGGTCTTTTAGGAATTTTAGTAGGTTTTAGTGTTTTTATGGTCTTTTAGGCGCATTTATGTTTTTTATGGTTTTTAGGATTTTTAGGGGTTTTAGGGGTTTTAGTGTTCTTTGGTTATTTTAATGTTTTTAATAGATTCTATGGGGTTTTATATATTTTTAGGGGTTTTAATGTTTTTATTATTTTTCATGTATATTATGGGTTTTTAGGGTTTTATGTTTTTTTACGGTTTTTAGTGTTTTCAGTGTTTTTAGGGTATTTTAGAGTGTTAGGGTTTTAATGTTTTTTTGGTTTTTTGGGTTTTTAGGGTTGTATTAGTGTTTCTTGGGTTTTTTGGGTTTTTTGGGGTTTTGGGGTTTTTAATGGAATCTAGGGGCTTTCTATTTTTTAAGGGTTTTATGATTTTTTAGGGGTTTAGAGTTTTTAGGGTTTTCGGGACTTTTGGGTTTTAGGGTTTTTAGGGTTTTTAAGGAGTTCTGTGATATTTTAGGTATTTAAGGAGTGTTTAGGATATTTTATTTTCTTATAAGGGTTTTAATATTTTTTTATTGTTTTAGGGTATTTTATGGTTTTATAGGCAAAGAAGATATAAGGGTCAGGCTATTCCCGACCCCCCCAAATTTGATTAAAAAAGAAGACGCAGCAGACAAGGGAGGGGAGGGGTCAAACGGCCCGCTCCCAAAAACCCTTAACATACCCTAGACCCAAGAACTCCAAAAAAAGAAAGATCGAGAAAACAAACAGAAAAGGTCCAAAAGAAAAGATACATACAAGAAAGCACTTTAGTCAATATCACCACCAAAGTCATCCAGCTCCCCACCGCGGCAACTGAAACTCACTCCCAGGCTAGCACTCATACCATGATTTTATAGGGTTTTAATTTTTTTCAGGCTTTTGGTATCTTTTAAGATTTTTTTAGATTTCTTGGGGGTTTCATGGGTTTTATGGGTTTTATGGTTTTTAGTGGTTTTAACGGTTTTTAGGATTTTATAGGGTGTTAAAGTTTTAGGTTTATAATATGTTTTTAGGGTTTTTAGGGTTTTAGCGGATTAAAGGGATTTTAGAGTTTTTTAGGGATTTTAGTGTTTTTAGGGATATTATAGGGTTTTTCATGTTCTTTTAGGTATTTTAGTGTTTTTAAATGTTTTTATATATTTTTTTCATAAGGGTTTGAGTGTTTATTGCGATTTTTAGGGGGATTAGGGGTTTTATCTTTCATTAGGTTTTTAGGGGTTTTATGGTTTATTGGGTATTTTAGGTTTTATGGTTTTTAGGGTTTTTATATTTTGTTAACGGTTTTATGTTTTTTAATTTTTTTACGGTATTTTAGGGGTTTTGGGTTTTTTGGGATATTTTATGTTATTTTATGGTTTTATGATCTTTTATGGGTCTTTAAGGGTTTCAGTGCATTAAGCTTTTTAGGGATTATAGGGTTTCTAATGGTTTTAGTGATTTTTATGATTTTTTATGGATTTAACATGATTTAATGTTTTTTAGGTTTCTCAACTTTTATAGGGGTTTTTTGAGGGTTTTATTGTTTTTTAGGGGTTTTATTCCTTTTAGGGTTTTAGTGTTTTTAGTAGTTTCTAAGGTTATTTTCATTTTTGTAGGGATTTTAGGTTTATTTTATGGGTTTTATGGTTATTTAGGGGATTTAGGGATCTTTTAGTGGTTTTACGGAGTTTTGGGGTTTTGTAGGGGTTTTTAGGGTTATTTAGGTTTTTTCAGGTTTTTTCAAATTTTATATGTTTTTACTGGTTTTAGAGTTTTTGGGGGGGATTTAAGAGATTTAAGGGTTTTAGGTTTTTAGGGGTCTTAGGTTTTTGTATGTTTATATGATTTTTAGTGTTTTTATGGGTTTTAAGGGTTTTATGGTTTTTAAGGGTTTTATTAGGTTTTTTGTGTCTTTTGAGGTTTTCTTGGGAATTTTGTGGGTTTTTAGGTTTTTATGGACTTTTTGGGGTTATAGTTTCTTTATGGTTTTTATTTTTCTAGGGTTATTTTGGTTTTTATGGGTTTTAAGTTTTTTTATGGATTTCAGGGTTTTTAGGTTCCTTTAATGTTTTTAGGATTTTTAATCTTTTTTAGTAATTTTATTGTTTTTAGCGGATTTAGTGTTTTAATGTGTTTTTTGGGGTTTTAGGGTTTTCAAGTGTTTTAGGTGTTTTTCAGGTTTTAAGGTATTTTTAGGGGTTTTAGTATTTTTTTATATTTCAAGGGGTTTTTAGAAAGTTTAGGGTCCATTAATGTTTTTTATGTTTTTAGGCTTTTAGGGTTTTTAGGGGTATATGGGTTTTACTGTTTGAAGGGTTTTTAGGGTTTTTTATTTTTTTTATTCTTATTTTTTGTATTTTAAGTGATTTTAATGTTATTTATGGTTTTTAGGGTTTTTGAGTTTTCGGTTTTTTAGGGTTTAGGGGTTTTATGGGGTTTTAGGGTTTTTAGGGGTTTCTAGGCCATTTGGGGGTTTTAGTATTTTTATAATTTTTAAATAGTTTTATGGTGTTTTAGTGTTTTAGTGTATTATATGATTTTTTATTGTCTATTATTTTTTCTTTATAGATTCTAGGGTCTTTGTGGGGTTTATGGTTTTTAGGGTCTTTTATGGGTTTTTGGGTTTTTGGTGGTCATTTAGTGTTTTTTCTATTTTTAGGTGTTTCTTGGGTTTTAGGAATCTTATTGTTTTTAGGGTTATTATGTTTTTAGGTATTTTAAGGTTTTTTGGGTTATTAAGGTTTATATGGTTTTTAGATTTTAGAGGTTTTTAGTGTTTTTTGGGTTTTCAGTGTATTTTAGGGCTTTTAGGGATTTAAGGTTTTTAGTGTTTTTTGGGGGGTTTTTGGGTTTTTGGGAGGGTTAAGAATTTTTTATTTTGGGGTATTTTAGGTAGTTTTGTGTTTTTAGTGTTTTTTATGAGTTTTGTGTTTATTAATTTATTTTTATGGTTTTTATGGTTTTTAGGGTTTTAATATTTTAGGGTTTTTACAATTATTCAGGGATTTTGGTGTTTTAGTGCCATTTAAGGGTCTTTTGAGTGTTTTTAAGGCATTTTAGGTTTCTTTTAGTGGTTATAGGGTTTTTAGGGTTTTTTCATTTTAGGGTTTTTAGAGTTGTTGGCCTCTTTTTGTAGTTTTTAGTGTTTTTAATGTTTTTAGGGGTTTTAAGTGTTTTTTATTTTTATGGGGTTTTTTAGAGATTATTTAGTGATTTAGAGTTTTTAGTATGATTAGGGTTTTTTAGGATTTTATCATTTAGTGTGTCTTGTAGGATTCTTTTATGGTTTTTGGGCCTTTTTGGTTTCTTTTAGGTTTTCAGGTATTAAGTATTCATTATGTTTTTTTGGGGATTTTATGGATTTTAGGATTTTTGTGGTTTTCAGTTCTCTTTGATTTTTTAGGAATTTTTTGGGTTTTTAATGTTTTAGAGGAATTTTTTAGGTTTTTAGTGTTTTTATGGGGTTTTTATGAGTTTTTTATAAGTTTTAGGGTTTTAGTTGTTTGATGGGTTTTTAGGGTTTTTTCAGTGGTTTATAGATTTTTCAATTTTTAGGGTTTAAAGGGTTTTGAGGGTTTCATTTTATTTTTAGTGGGTTTAATTTTTTCTTATAATTTAAGGTTTTTAAGAGTTTTTTATGGATTTTAGGGTTTTATGAATTTTTTGGATTTTATAGTTTTAAATTTTTTAAGGGGATTTAGGGTTTTTTCATATTTATTAGGGTTTTAGGGTTTCTATGGTTTTTTTAGGGTTTTAGGTTTTATGTTTTTGGATATATGGTATAGGGTTTATGGTGTAGTCTATTGGGTTTGGGGTTTAGGGTATAGGGTTTAGAGTGTTATGAATAGGGTACAGTGGTTATGGTTTAGGGTTTAGTGTGAAGGATATGGGGTGTTTGATTTAGGGTGCAAGGTTTAGGGTTTTGGTTTTAAGATGTAGGGTTTTGGGGGAAGGGTGTAGGGTTTAGGGTGTAGGTTTTATGGTTCATGTTGTTGATTATAGGGATTAGGGTACATGGTTTAGGGTTTTTGGTGTAAGGTTTAGTTTCAAGGGTGTTGGGTTTGGGGTTTTAGGGAGTAGATTGTATGGTTTTGGTGTATGTTTTAGGGTTTTGTGTGTTGGGTATAGGGTTTAGGGTATATGGTTTTGGGTGTAAGGTTTTGGGTTAGGGTCTAGAGTATGGGATTTAAGAAGTAGGGTATAGGGTTTAGGATGTAGGTTTTAGGAACTACTAGAAAAATTGGATATACCCATGGACCTAAACCAATGGTTTTCATAAACTATTTAAATTAGTGGTCTTATCCCAATGGATCAATAAGACTATAGGTATAGGAAGTTTATGGGAAGACAATCCCAATGGTTTAAAAAATTTATTGGGATATATATCTGTATTATAACGGTTTTTTAAAATGATTGGCATATAGCTGGCTATATGAATGGTTTTAAAAAATCATTGGTATAATCTTTCCACAAGTATCAGACCATGCGGGATCCCATCCTCCCAAAAATTTTGCCTCTAAAACCTTGGTAGAAATCGGTGCTCTAGTCTTTTCCCCACCCTTTGAAATATCTCTTCTCTTCTTGTTTTAATTCCATTCTTTTTTAATATTAAATTTTTGAATTCCATATAATTCATCTATTTTACCAACCCTCAATTTAATTTTTCTTCTTCTTTTATACACCACCATAGATTCACTTTCTTTTCCTCATTTAATTACTTCTGATATATTTAAATGTTATTGTCTCTATTGAAGAAACTATTTTCCAAAATTATATTAAAGTAGAATTTATTAATTTTCCAGTTTTTTAGTCTTTATTTTTTGGGTTTTCTACATAGATTACATCCATCAATATAATTTTAGTTTTTCAAGGGACTATTTTCTTATCTCAATACGTATAAGGGACTTCTTTAGTGATGGGATACTCACTATAATTATCAACATTGTGTTTTTGATATGGGAAACCTAATTTGACTCTCTTTGGAAGCTTTTTCACTTATCAATTTTTTTTCATTTTTTCACTAACATGTGAAATTTTATTAACATTAAAATTCCTCAATATTATATGGGTTTCATGATATAATTATCCCCTATTACTGTAATTTGTACTTATCTCTGGTCTATCACTATTACTTGTTGAAGGGGAGAGTCCCTAAGGCACCTGTTTGTAAGTATTTTATGCCTATAAATTTATTCACTCAACTACACCTCATTTAAATAACACACCTAGGTATTTATATTTTATATGGAGCATTATAATATTAAATCCTTGACCCTAGATGGATGAGGAATCAAGATAGTTCTCATGTTTGACTGAGGAATTGGAACATTATTTGATTCAACTCCAAATATATCATCATAAAATATATAATTCATTATTTATAAAAAGGGTCAATTTAATAATTTGTGGATAGAACACATATAAAAATCAATATAAAAACATGTATAATGATAAGGGGTCAAGTTTAACGTACTAATTATCTTATAAGTGAAGAAATCCCCCCTTTAGTCACCACATGATCATAACTTTTTAGGCCTTTCCAAGTGTAACGATTATTTAACTCACACATGGGGATCTATATCATCCCCTGAATTACTAAAAAAATTAATTAAAACATTTATAAGAACAAATCAATTTATTTTAAAGTTTCATAAATACTGATTAAGTCACTGAGTTTCCATAGCACAAAAAAATTGTGACTAACCCCCTATGGATCGTATATAGCATACCTTCTAAACTCTCTGAGGAAAATTCGCTATCTCTCAAAAAAATAATCAATTTAATTCAGTATAATTTAAAACATAAAAGAAAAAACATTCTTCCATATAACTAAAATAGATTATCACTATTCCATAACACAATAGATGCATCATGTAAAATATATGTGCAACCTCAATATCATTTAAAATTATTGGTTTATACTCTTATACTACCCAATCTGTATTCCATATAGAACAATGCATTCCATGTGAGTGATTTACACCTATATTACAAAAAAAAATTACACTCATATGTATGTAGATAACAAATCTAGTCCCACACTCTATGATTCACTTGAAACTGAACCAAGTATCACTCTATTAAACATATAACCATGATCACCATTCATGTCAATCCAATAAAAATTAAATGTCTTCAGTACTCCTCTTCAAAATTCGATGTCTCACTTATGAAAAAGTCTAACAAGTGCACAAAAACCACCCCTTAAATGTTCCATAATCCACAATATCAACCCACAATTTATCCACTTGAGATCTTCTAATTTAGATTCATCATCAACCATCCCATTGAAAACCAAAAAACAAAAAAAAAGTGCACTGGGATAGGAATCAAAATTATCCTTCCCTTAAAACAATCTTTGATTGTGAGTAACTTTTATAGAATTTTCATTTCTAATAAAAACCAAAGGAATAATCATTCCTACAACATATATAGAACAACCATTTTTTACATTGATATCAAGGCCATGAAGGATCCACTTTAACATCCCTCGATATGATAAACCACTAATTATAGATTTATCCAACCATAATTTATAATTTATGTGTGCTAAAGAATATGGTTACCTACAAATAGTAATATTTTATACATGAATTTATAGAATAATAATAACATTAGTTAAAATGTGAATAGACTAAGAGAACAAAAATAAAAACAACAATTATAAAAACTATTTTATGTTGAATTAGTATGGTTATTAGTGATTGATATAATTGAATTTAACATCATAGTTTTATATTTATAGTATTTTTTTATATATATAGTTTCTTTTTGGATTTTATATTATGATTATTATATAGAAAAATGTTTATGTTATGGTTTTCTATAAAGTGAACAATTCTCATTTCCTTAAAAAAAAATTTAACTAAAATATTATTTAATTTCAATTATGAAATGTCATATAACATTTTTTTTAAAATCGATAGGATTTTGATATATGAAACTGATCAGATCTCAAGTGATTTTAAAAATAAGTTAGGGAGATTTTTTAATTTTTCATTTAACAATGACTACAATAGTGATTATATACACTAAATATGTTATTATTGTGTTGGAATACATCGATTAAGTCATGAAGGAGATAGGTACCATATAAAAAATATGGATTTCAAAATAAACTATGTTTGGAATCATAATACGGAAAAACTTCTATCTAAAAATTTCCATGATCCGAATAAGAGGATTGGATTGGATAATTTATTAGATGAATGGTTTTTGTTTATTCATAATCATAAGAGAGAATAATTCAAACACAATAAGACTTAGATATGATCAAATATGATGTTTGTAATGAAAATGATGATGTTTATATAGTGAAAAAAAATTAATTATGCTGACACAACTCTAGCATATCATCAATTTATTAAAATGAAAAAAGATATAATTTTAAATTTGACTATTACATAGGAAAACCATGTATGGGATTTATAATAATTCCATCAATTATTTTATTTCATTTTTGAAGTAATTACTTCTAGATGGTTTAGATATTCCCTCAAACCATTATATATAATATAAGTTAGCTGAAAAACATGAATTTTCTAATAAAAAAACATGTTTTCTCGAAATATTGTAGCATATTCTGGGTGGAAACTATCGAACTCAATGGTTGTATAAAATGTGTCACATCCTGAGGGAATCAAAATACTAATAGAACGCCATCCCACATGACACAGAATATAATGTGTCACATTCCATTGTTTCAAATAATCTATAATATTTTAATTTCTAATTAAATATCAATATATATTTTATTTCATGATACTGAGAGAAATAAGGATAATGTTGAGTTTATTCATCCTACTAATGGATTTTCATGGTATAAATTTGATGATCAATATCCTAATTTTTCAGTTGACATGTGTAATGTGAGGTCAAGTCTATCATGTGATGGATTTAATCTATTTGGGAAGATTCCTACCTAATATTGTAGATGGATTGTTTTTACGCACATTTATATCCATCCTCCATGGATGTGTATGAGAAAACCTTTCCCATTATTGAGTAAACTCATATATGGACCTTATGATCCTAGAAATGAAATATATTTATACATTAAACCTTTAATAAAATATTTTAAACATATTTTTAATGTTGGTGTGTGGATATATGATATATGTTAAAAAGACATATTTCATATGCATGTTTTACTTATGTGAATGATAAATTATTTTCCAGTTTATGCAATGATGTCGGGATGGATCAGGATGGGAAAACTATCGTGTCCTATTTGTTTGAATAATACATGATCTGAAAGAAATAAATATCACATTAGTTTTATTTTCAAGGGACATCAATGATTATTTCCAATGGATCATCCATAGAGGAATAATCGTCAAAGGTTTGAAAATACCCTGGAGACTGATAATCCACCTCAGTGTATGTTTGGAACTAATATTCTTAATGAATTTCAAGATGTCAGTTTTCATTCGAAAAGGTTCACATAAAACATGGAAAAGTGATAATATTTTCACTGAAACTAATTACAATTGGAAGAATAAAATTATATTCTTTGAGATTCCATATTGGTTAAACAATTTGTTTTGTTATTTTTTAGACGTTATGTACATTTAAAAAATATGTGAAATTTTTCATTAAATTATTCTAAATTCCATGGGAAAGGAAAAAATACGATTTTTGATATTGGAGTGACTGAGTGGATTGAGGTATCAGAACAAAATTTCTTCTTCTTTGTATCAATGAAAACAAATGGAAATTTATTTGTCATTATTAAGTTATGACACCTGGAAAAAAAGAATCAATTTCTCAAAGTAAAAGAGACTATTAAAATTCCTAATAGTTATTCTAGAAACATATAAAAAGGATTCAACAGAAGCTGGTTGAAGCTAAAATATTTAAATACTCATGATTATCACACAATTAAATTTGAGATTTTTCCATTAGAAAGTTTTCATATTCTTTCAAATAATATAAGGGTGGAAGTTATTTAGTTTTTCTATTTTTATAGAGATCTTTCTGCTAAGAATTTTTCAAATCCATTATTGCAAAAAATGTTGGAATAGGCACCATTAATTGGGTTTTAATTATAAAAATAGTTATTCCATAATTTTCCAAATTAATATTGCATCTAATTTTCCATATTCAAACCAAAATAATTTTTTTGGGACCTTTTTCTTTTCATTGTATTTATCCAACTGAAATAAATATGTACATATTGAAGTGTTATGTCTATAAAAAGATTCATCCTAAATGCTCCATCATGAAAGGTTACTTGGCTTGAGAATACATGGAATTCTATTTAACATATTTTTTGATGTGACTACAAGATGGAAAAAACCATTGAGAAGTTATTAAGAGTAGTGTATGAAAAATAGAAACAGTTTTCCATTACTTCACAAATAGGTGGAGTTATCAGATCATATTCATTGATGACATTAATCCTTGAAGAGTAGGAGATGTAACATCACATAGTTTTTTTTAACTATAATTTTTTCTATTAATACATAAAGTAATTAAATTGAACATGTATATGTTATTTCATATCATGTAATTTAATATATTTGTTAAACTATTTCTATTTTTATGTAGGGAATAAAAACAAATTATAAGAATAATTTATCAATATTTATCTTTTAAAATGTGAGATACTTTTCATAGTATAGTTTTTTATTCATGGTTGATATTGGAGGTATAAGTATTATTTTAAAATAATAATAAAATAAATATGTTGTTAATTTTAATATTCATTTATATTTCAGTTATTGTGTTTTCCTACTGAATTTTTATCAGAGAAAATAATAGCATTGGATTATGGTCCTATTATGTGGTTTATGAATGAAAATAAATTATGATCAATGGGTACAAATTTATTATCACTAAACGAATAATGAACATTATAACCCAACATGATGGTGTTATGGTAACTTCCGCAACAAACTATTATGCCATTGTATCAGATATTAGAACTTGATTTAAAATTTTATCTTATTAAGGAGTCCTTGAGAAAATACTAATATTGGATTATTAATCTCATGGTCAAGTCACTCTGATGAAATTAAAGTGATTTGATTCAATGATGAGGCATGAGACATTTATTTATGATTGTGGGTTTAGAGTTATTGACATGACTCACACTCTTTCTACTGATGATCCATATATATTGGCTTCAATTGAGAAGAAATTTTTTTATGTAAAAGAACATCTATGACCTGAATTTGGTATCATTATTAAACTAATCCCTTGAAATTTGTTTGATGATCGTGATGATGAAATCGATGTCATAACTACTCCCATTGGCCCCAATCAATTTATTACTTATGATGACTGTAATAGCTCAATTTTCATAGTTGATTCTAAACGTAATGTTGCGGTGGGAAATATATATAATCATCTATATATGATCTCAATTATTTAGGTTTATCTTTACATGGTATGTTTAGGTTGTTACTATTCAAATTTCATTCATATTAATTACAAATATTATGTATCCAACTTGAACTTAATGTAAATTTTCAGTATATACGGGTTGTATATTTCTTTGAGTTACATTTTATAATACTGAATTTAACAGTATTATAAGCTACCAAACTGAAAAAAACAAAAATAATTAAATTGGAAGAAAAAAGATAAACTTAATTGAAACATATTTAACTAAATATACTGAAAATCAAAACCAATGAAAAAAATGACCTAACTAAAATAATGGAAAAATGACCCAACCCAAAAATATGTACCAAATGACCAAACCCAAAAATAGAGAAATGACATAATAAATTGACCAAAATGAACCAAATTATCCAACAAAAATTGAAGTGAATAAAAATTAATTTAGAAGAAAACTATATCATACCCATGATAAACATGTTAATTTTAACATGTTGATTTTTCTATGATTCTTATTTTATGTTTTGATATTCTTCCCACAAAATATTAAATGATTTCATTATATCAATATGTATCCTCCATTTAGTCTAAAAATTGGTATTCCATAATTTATTCATGTCCAATATTCATCCTTGTTAGGCCTACACATTAGTTATTAATTTCTTATTAATTCCATATTTTTTTTAAAAATGAAGGAAATGAAAACCATTTAAGATATATGAAGGAAAAGGATGGAAGATAATAATCACCGTAATAGATAGATGGGTGTCCCTCTTGTGGTGTTAGTTGTGATTATTTTATTTCAAATATATATATATATATATATATATATCAATAACATATAATATAATGTGATTAATTTTCTTTACAATTAATTAGGAACCACTTCCCATGAGATATTTATTCTTTAAAGAGCCTAGTGGTTACAGTGCTTAGTTATATGATACATGGGGTACTAGAGCAACGCTCACCACTCATTGTACCCGATTACAGCCTATTCCTTCTTCAAAAATACCATCTAACACACCTTCTTATCCCACTATGTCATTAGAGGAACACAAGATATTAGGGTCACCTATGTTTTCAGGACCATTTTCATCTAATCCTCCTCGCCTTTATTTCCCTTATATAATGTTGGATCTTAGTCCCCATATATATTATACATTTTAATAGAGGTTTATTACATCTTCTTTTCCTTCTAGTTCCTTGTCACAAAGATTCTATGTTCATTATCCTTCAACTTATACTCTAACACGTTATATGAATCTAGAGAAGAAATTGTGTTCCACTCCTAATGTATAGGTTTAAAATCATTCGGAGCCTCAGAATCAATTTTAACCCACTGATCACACTATATCAGGTATATTTATATAATCCTAGTAAATATTTTTTACCATAATTTATTTTTATTATAATATGTGTTGATATAATATTTTTTATTTTATTTCTAAGCTAGATCTTCCACTATGTGGTGTGGGCATACACGCGTTCTTGAGGTATGACCCCCCCCCCCACACACACACACACAGATGATGGTTGAGTACAGCAAGTACAATCAAATGATTGGGAAAATAGGGTGAGAATATATGAGTTTTATGGAGATGCTTTCTAAATACTCGAACATCATTCCCATCATTACACTGTCCTAGAGACACCTTAAAATGAAGTGAAGGATAATTCTTTGATGTAAATATGGGTAAGTAAATTCATTTGATTTAATTTTATATTATTTTTGTATTTATATTAATTAATATTTTGGTTCCATCTTAGTTATAATTTTTCATATAATGAGGTTTTCAGGATAACATGACTCCTGGAATTAGGTGATATTTTGAGTGAAAATAAGAATGAGTTGTATAGTGTGTGGAATTCTAGAGTCGGTATGGATTTAGAGGACACACATATCATTAATGAGTGTATAATAACAAATTATCAATAAATGATTGATTATTTGTGGTGTATCAAGTTTAAGGTATTAATCAAATTTGAGGTTCTTGAATGATAGTTACCATGATTTTCATTAATAATTTTTATTATATTATTAAAATGTTACTTTTAGGAAGAATCAGAAAGAAATAAAATGATAAGGATGCTATGACATACCTCCACACTTTGGGGAATACTATGATACTAGAATATGATAGGAACCAGGAAAAACAATTCTTTATAATAATTTCACTTAAATAAATTATGTAAATAAAATTTCATCAATTGAATAATTAGATAGTTTTGGATATATTAATGATGTATTTATTATATGGAATTGTAAAATGGTGTTTAACATAGAATATTTTCCTGGGTAATCCAATATAACCACATCATAATTACCACATGAGAGATATAGGTTGACCCTAAACAAGGAGAGTGATTTACAACCTAAATCCCATGAATTGTTTTGTGAATTTAATGCATTTTCAAGATAATATTAGAGAAAAAATATCACTATATCTTTGTAAAATCATTGGATTAACATCCTAAGAGGGAAATTAGATATATTTGCAAAAAGGTTTGATGATTGATGATGACCATTTAAAAATAATCAATATGTTCTTTCTTTGTACGGTAATCTACCAAATTTGAAATGTTTAAGTAACATTATAAGGATCTTATTTCTCCCAAATATTATTATTTTACCAAATATCATTCAAATGTAAATCCCAAAAATAATAATATGAATAAAAAAATAAAAATAAAAATAAAAACAAGTATATAAAACCCCTTCTACAAGACTCTAAAAGTACATGAAATCAACTATTATTCTTATATAGACATTGTCTCCCAGATATAAGGGTATCTAAATATTACTTGAAACATCATGAATATAATTTTTATGTGCACGATTTGTGTAATTATAGATAGTGAGACTAAAATATTTAGTAGAAACCAAAAAAACTCCTATTATCCAATGAAGTTAATGATGATGATATATAATTAGTGTAAATTATAAAATGATTTAATAATATAACTTTCAGCATAAAATTATACTATAAGATGATAAATAAATACACTCAAGTAAACTCATACATAATTCATCCAATTTCAACATAAATACAACAATGTAGACAAACATATTTCTCTTAATCATCCCTTATGTTAAACACAATGAATCACGACATCTCATCTGTTAAACACATAGTATTAAATATTTCATGGGAATTACTCATGAATAATCCAAACACATTGATATCATCTCAATTACTCATGTATCCATCTAACCAAAGGAATGATGCAAGTTATCAAATTCTAAAAACTATCAATAATCCCAAAGAGTTACTAAAAATCATTCAAACATGACATTAATTTCTATAAAAACATATCAAATTCATATCAATGTATTTCACTTGAATAATAAAAACACTTTAAAATACATGAATGTTTTGTAATTTATAATTATATTTTTAGTATCAAACACACAAACTAATAAAGTATTTTCACATGAAAATTCCCTTTTAGTATCTTTATCACACTTTTATATATATTTAATATTTTAAATCCATTTACCCTATTTATATTCACATTACACTATTTAATTTTAAATGAAAGAAAAACACACATCATAGAAAATCAAACAAAACACATGGAATCACATATTTTTTGGACCTAACTCAAGGCTAAGAAAAGAACACAAAACTATAAAATCGATTATTTAAAATGGGTTATTTGCGACTGGACCTTGTCACAAATAGTTGTTTGCAACTTCATCATGTTTCTGAAAATGGAATCAAAAAATATAGTTTTCTAATGTTCCTCCACAAAAACTATATTTTGTGATGGGGATATTTTCATTCACAAATAGATTTTTGTGATGGGTCACTAGTCCTGTCACAAATAATCATATTTGATGGGTCTTTTGACCATCTCAAACAAATGTAAAAAAGAAAAAAAAAGAAAAAACCTATCAAAATGATTTATAAAACTGTCAGTATCTAAAATAATAAAATATTACATAAAATATTTTCATTTAAATTTTAGCATAACAAATATATCCTTAATGTATCCATCATTATATAAGGGGAGGGGGAGGGTAAGTTAACTCCATCCCTAATCCTAGAACAAGCTTCAACATTTGCATGTTCTAATGCTCCTATCATTTTCACATCTCCTTCTGCTCATGCTGGTGTTGAAGATGGAGCTCATCCTTATACCTATGAATGGCCTCAAGAACCTCAATATGAGCTCGAAACTACTCCTCATACTTGAAACCTATAATGAAGAATCTCCATGATCTCCCCTATAACTGGATGTCGACTATGCAATTTTACCATAAAAACAATCATACATTAGTCAAGAACTGATAAAAATCACTCGACCCTTCTCGAAATAATACTCTATCATTTTCATCCAAGATTCATTCTAGAATGATTCTATACTAGTGATATAACTCTTTGTCTCAGCCTATCTCTCATCATGTGTATGATAAATCAATGACTCAAATGACCCCTTTAAAATAAATTTAAAATTAAAAAAGTTAAAATATTATTTTCAGTAGTTGTTAAACTCGACAAAAATTATACCGAACACAATATGGAAATGGGACCACAAATAATCTCTCTAGTTACAAGATCATTTTACATCCTATATAAAAGATGATATCCCTAATATTGGTAAGTTCAAATTCTTATATGAGTATAAAATAAAACTTTTACATTTTATGTTTTTAAAATTATTTAAAAAATACATACCAATTTTTGTCGAAGGGCACTAAATGTATGACTACCAGTGTAATGTGTCACCTCATACCTCTCCTAGTTCGGCTGACCTAATGATGCTCTCTAGTAAAAAATATCTCTCATACAGTATGAAAATAATCCATCAAAATCCTGATATGATTTGTAATTAGGTCATTGTGTGAAGGAAGACTCATCTAAATCTGTAACTCCCACCTTCTTCATGGTTTTCCTCCTCAAACTGTGTAATAAAATGACAGCTCTCATGCATACACACCTCACAAGCCTCCCTGTTAGAAATCATAATGCTTTCATCTACAGGATACCATAAACCCTATATTTTTTAATAATATCAAGTCAATAATTAAATAAATTTAAAAATAACTATTATTTATTTACATACTATCTAGTGATAAAACATACACTATCCAACATCAATGGGAACCAGATCACACATCACATATGCCTTAGAAAAATAGTTCTGCAAAATTCCAATCCCCTTCCCTATAGTTTATGTTAAAATCTAAGAAAAAACCAAACACATAGTCAAATAATTATTACATAAATAAATTAATAAAAAGTAATGAAATCTAACTAAGATACACCACTGAACAAACCTATACATACTTAAATCAAAGTCAATACATGGTCAATGCTAGAGAATAGTGTTGGGAATCATCAATCTCACAGGACCCCAAACCCTATGAGTCGATAAGGAAATGCTAGTAACCTAAGGGTCTGATGACATATCACCATGCTCATCACTAGAAAGTATAGCCTCCTGGATTTCATGTAAGATGTCACTATAACTCTCATCACTCATATGAAACATGAAAACAAAATTGTCAAGAAATAATTGAAGATAACTATTATATATATATTGACAATAACCAATCATTAATTGTTTCATTGACAATCTTCATCCTAATATTCATATATCACATTGTTAATATCTTTATCATCCACATCAGTGTCATCAATTTCCATATAAGTTTCAGCTTCCTCATCACTTGTTAATTCAAATTCATTTGTTGCATCATCATCACCATCGACCCATAAATATAGAGTGCCATCATCTATATTCATG
The DNA here is from genome assembly GCA_963277665.1 of Viscum album. Classification (NCBI taxonomy): domain Eukaryota; kingdom Viridiplantae; phylum Streptophyta; class Magnoliopsida; order Santalales; family Viscaceae; genus Viscum; species Viscum album. The sequence goes on from OY728127.1 coordinate 1,963,205,769, forward strand.
TCTCTTCACTGAGAACATGTATTTGGGTCTTCCTCTTATAACCAAAACCCAACACCTTAAACCCGAATACATGTTCTCAATTGACCCTTCAACCGATTCTTTGTTACATAATTTTTTCTATAGTTTTTGTTTACATATCTCATTTGGATATATCTATAAAAATAATATCAACCCTCTATATTTGGATTTGAGTGGAAAATGTAATATCAAATGTTCCATCAATTCAAATAAAGTTAGTAGAATGTTTTTCTAGTTTACATATAATTAAAACAAAATATTATTATAGTCTATTAAATGAATCACATTCTGTTTTCATCACACAGATGTCTTGAAAAAATTATTATATTTCTATTATCTCTTCCCAAATAGAAAAATTCAACAGGACACTATATCCAATCGGTAGATGTATTTCCCATATAATAGGACAATCATGAATTTTTAATCTAGAAATATGACTCTTACTGACACATCTAAACCAATCAAGAACATAACCATATGGTAGTATTAAATCTTCAATCCATTGATAAAATAAAAATGGATTTATTTGGAATGTTTATAAGGTAATTTTAGCTTCATTAACTTATATGATATGAAATTTTCAAAAAAATCAAGTTCTAGTTGCCTACATATGTGGGAAATATCTAATCATGCCTTTACATTATCTTGGGTCTCACCAAGTGATGGTCCAAGTGTTTTTTAGGATAGTTATGTTCCTAGAAATGGTGATGAGAGAGAGATTTATCCTTTACATTTTTACTGATATTTATGACATTTTATTATTTTTTATTATTTTTAAATGAATATGTGTGATGTTTTAAATGTATTTTATCACTAGATGAATTCATTAATTATATTAATGGGATATCATTGTTTTTATATTTTTTAGTGATGTATAGTCAAACTTTTGGGTGATTTTGTTAGGTAATTGTCCATGGATGGGGGTATCATGGTCTTTGGTGATTTCTACTAGATATTGGGGAAAGTTGGGGGAGCTACTCGGTGTCAATTTATATGAGGTCTACACAAACAGATTCAAAACCACTGGTATGGAGCTACACTAATAGTTTCATAAAACCATTGTTATATATTGAAACCTGGAAACATATTCCAATGTTTTATAAACCATTGGTATATGGATACATATTTGGTCTGTAATCCATTGGTAAATATATATACCAATGGTTTTGATAAAACCATTGGTAATTTGAAATTTCAGAAGGACTATACCAATGGTTCACTAAAAACCATTGGTATAGGCCTACTATCGACACCACCATATCCAATGATTTATAGAACCATTAGTATAGGAAATAAACAAATTTCTCCATACTATACCCACAATTTTTAACCATTGGTATAGCCCCGTTTTTTAGTAGTGATGGTTTAGGGGTTAGGTTGTATGGTATATGATTTAGGGTTTGGGTTTGGGATTTAGGGTTTACGATTTAGGGTTTAGGGTGTAGGGTGCAGGGTTTATGGTTTAGGATGTAGATTTTAGGATTTATGGTCTAAGTATTAGGGTTTAGGGTGTAGTGTTTAGGTTTTTGGGATTAGATTTTAGGGTATAGTGTATAAGGTTTGCAATGTAGGATATAGGGTATGGGGTTTAGGGTGTAGGGTATATGGTTTATCAAACAGGTTATAGGGTTTAAGGTGTTGGGTTTATGGTTTCTGTTGTTGTGTTTAGGGTTTAGGGAGTAGATTATAGGGTTTACAGTGTAGGTTTTTTGTTTTAGGGTGTAGGTTATAGTGTTTTTGGTGTAGGGTATATGGTTTACGGTGTTGGGTATAGGTTTTAGGTTTAGGGAGTAAGGTTTAGGGTATGTGTTATATGGTTTAGGGTGTAAGGATTAAGGTTTAGGGTGAGAATTATAGGGTTTAGGGTTTAATTTTTGGTTACGTGGTTCAGTTTGTAAAATTTAGGGTTGGAGTTTCGATTATAGGGTTTATGGTGTAGGGTTTAGGGTGGTCGGTATAGGGTTTGGGGTATTGGTTTTAGGGTTTGGGGTGTAGGGGATAGGGTTTAGGGAAATGGTTATAAGGTTTTGGGTATAGGGTTTAGGGTTTAGGATTTAGGATTTGTGTTTTAGGGTTTAGGGTTTAGGGTTTACTGTTTAGGGTTTATGGTTTAGGATTTTTTGTTTTTTTGTGTTTTTGTGGAATTTTTAGGGTTTTTTGTTATAGGGGTTTTTGGGGTTTTTGGGTTTCTTAAGGTTTTTTATGGTTTTATGGTTTTTAGGGTTATTAAGGGTTGTTAGGTTTTTTTAGTATTTTTGAGAGGTTATACGGTTTTTGGGTATTTTAATTGTTTTTGGGTTTTTGCGTTCTTTTGGTTCGTACAGTTTTTGGGTTCCTTCATTGATTTAAGGTTTTTAGTGTTTTTTATGTTTTTATGATTTCGAGGGGTTTAGGGTTCTTAAAGGTTTTCAGTGTGGTTTTTATGGTTTCTAGGGTATTAATGGGTTTTTAGAGGTATTTGTAGTTTTTTAGGTTTCAAATATTTCTTAATGTTTTTAAAGGTTTAGGGTTGTTTTATGATTTCATGAGGTTTAGGCCTCTTTAGGGTTTTATGGTGATTTTGGTTCTTCTAGGTTTTTTTATGGTTTTTATGATTTTAGGATTTTAGGTTTTTTAGTAGGGGTGTTAGAGTGTTTTAGTGTTTCAAGGGCCTTTTAGGTGTTTTACATGTGTTTAGGGTCTTTTAAGAGTTCATAGGGGTCTTAGGTTCTGTTTGGGGGGGGTGGGTATTTTTTTGGATTTTAAGGTTTTTTAGGATTTAATGGATTAATATTTTTTACTTATTTCAGGGGTTTTTTAGTTTTTAGGTTTTTTAGAATTTTATATTATTTTTAGGGTTTTATAAAGTTTTTTGTTTTGTATTTTTGGTTTTTAGTGTTTTTATGGTTTTATTACGGTTTTTAAATTTTTACGGTTTTGAGGTATTTAAGAATTTTGTGGGAGTTCTTTAGGGTTTTTTTGGGTGTTTTAAGGGTTTTTAGTGATGTTTATGGATTTTAGGGGGTTCAATGGGTTTTCAGGTTTTTAGGTGGTTTAGGTGTCTCTTTTGGAATTTTTGGGGTCGTAGGGATTTTAGGGGATTTTAGGGTTTTTTTTATTTGTTATGGTTTTTAGGGTTTTTTGGATTTTTAGCACTTTTAGGGTTATTGGGTTTTTATTGGTTTTTTGGGCCATTTAGGTTTTTTGGGGGTTTTATGGTTTTTGGCTATTTTAATGTTTTTAGGGTTTTGGGTCTTTTAATGGTTTTAGGGGTTGTTAGGGGTTTTAGGGTGTTTTAGAGTATTTTATGGGTTTTAGGATATTTTATGGATATATTAGGGTTTTTAGGGTCCTTAAGTATTTTTTGTAGGTTTTAGTGTTTTTATGGACTTTTTGGTACGTTTATGTTTTTCACAGTTTTTATGTTTTTAGGTGTTTAGGGGTTTTAGTGTTCTTTGGGTATTTTAATGTTTTTAATAGTTTTTATGGATTTTTAGTGATTTTTAGGGGTTTTAATGTTTTTATTATTTTTCATGTATATTTTGGGTATTTATGGTTTTTAGGGTTTTATTTTTTTTATAGTTTATAGTGTTTTCAGTGTTTTTAGGGCATTTTAGAGTGTTAAGGGTTTTAATATTTTTTGGTTTTTTGGGTTTTTAGGGTTTTATTAGTTATTGTTTTGGGTTTTTTGGGGGTTTTGGGGTTTTGGTGTTTTTAATGGAATCTAAAGGATTTTTATTTTTTAAGGGTTTTATGATTTTTTAGGGGTTTAGAGTTTTTAGGGTTTTCAGGACTTTTGGGTTTTAGGGCTTTTGGAATTTTTATGGGTTTCTAGGGTGTTTAATGAGTTCTATGATATTTTTGGTATTTAAGGGGTGTTTATGATATTTTATTTTCTTATAAGGGTTTTAATATATTTTTTTAGTTTTAGGGTATTTTATGGTTTTATAGGGTTTTAATGTTTTTTCAAGATTTTGGTCTCTTTTAAGGTTTTTTCAGATTTCTTGGGGGTTTCATGGTTTTTATGGGTTTTAGGTTTTTTAGTGATTTTAAAGGTTTTTAGTATTTTAAATTGTGTTAAATTTTTAGGTTTATTATATGTTTTTAGGGTTTTTATGGTTTTAGGGTTTTATAGGGTTTTAGAGTTTTTTAGGGATTTCAGGGTTTTTAGGTATATTTTAGGGTTTTTCTTGTTCTTTTAAGTCTTTTAGTGATTTTAAATGTTTTTATAGATTTTTGGTCATAACGGTATGAGGTTTTATTACGATTTTTAGGGGGTTTAGGGTTTTTATTTTTCATTAGGGTTTTAGGGGTTTTAAGATTTTAGGGGTTTTATGGTTTATTGGGTTTTTAGGGTTTTTAGTTTTTAGGTTTTTTATATTTTGTTAATGGTTTTAGGTTTTTTAATTTGTTTATGGTATTTTATGGTTTTTTGGGTTTTTGGTATCTTTTAGTGTATTTTATGGTTTTATGATCTTTTATGGGTCTTTAAAGGTTTTAGTGCTTTAAGGTTTTTAGGGATTCTAGGGTTTCTAATGGTTTTAGCATTTTTTATGAATTATTAGGGATTTAACATCTTTTAAAGTTTTTTAGGTTTCTCAAGTTTTACAGGGGTTTTTTGGGGTTTTTATTGTTTTTTATAGTTTTTATTCCTTTTAGTGTTTTAGGGTTTTTAGTAGTTTCTAAGGTTCTTTTCATGTTTGTAGGGATTTTAGGTTTCTTTTATGGGTTTTATGGTTATTTTAGGGGTTTTAGGGATCTTTTAGGTGTTTTATGGAGTTTTGGGGGGTTTTTAGGGGTTTTTAGGATTATTTAATGGTTTTCATTTTTTTTCAAATTTTATATGTTTTTTACTGGTTTTAGGGTTTTTTGGGGGGTTTTATGAGAGTTAAGGGTGTTAGATTTTTAGGGGCCTTAGGGTTTTGTATGGTTATTTTATTTTTAGTGTTTTTATTGGTTTGAAGGTTTTTATGGTTCTTGAGGGTTTTATTAGGTTTTTTGGGGTTTTTTGGGTTTTTTGGGTTTTTAATGTTTTCATAGAGATTTTAGTGTTTTTGGTGTTTTTATGGATTCTAGTGTTTTAAAAAAAATTAGTGTTTTTTTATTGTATTTTAGGGTTTTTATGATTATTATAAGGTTTTTAAAATTTTATGGTTAATGTTATAGGTTTTAGGGTTTATGGTTAGAGGTATATGGTTTAGGCTGTAGATTATAGAGTTTAGAGTGTAGGGTATAGGGATAAAGGGTTGGGTTTAGGGTGTCGGGTATAGAGTATAGGGTTTTTTGTGTATGGTTTAAGGTTTAGGTGGTAGAGTGTAGGGTATAGGATTTAAGCTATAGGGTATAGGGTTTAGTGTGTATGGTTTTGGATTTAGGTTGTAGGGTATAGGGTTAAGTGTGTGGGGTTTAGGGTTTAGGGTTTATAGGGTATGGTTTAGGGTTTAAGGTGGAGGGTATAGGTTGTATGGTGTAGGGATTAGGGTCTTGGGTGTCATGTTTTGGGTTTATGTTATAGGTTTTTGAGTTTATGGTGTAGGGTATAGGGTTTGGAGTTTTAGTTGTCGGGTATTGGGTTTAGGGTATATGGTATAGGGTTTCTTGTTTAGGGTGTAGTGTTTGGGTTTTGGGTATACAGTTTGGGGTGAATGGTCTATGGTTTGTAATGTAGGGATTGGTGTTTAAGTTTTGGTTATACAATTTAGGGTGTAGGGTTTAGGGTTATTGGTGTTGGGTATAAGGTTTAGGGTGTAGAGTTTATGTTTTATTCTTTAGGGGCTAGGCACAACAAAAAAAAGATGTAGATTACAAGGGTTGTTTTTTAAATTTGAGGGGTTATAATCCTATATAAATACATTATTAGTTGTTGTCAAATATCGCCCCTAATGTAATCATAACATGTTGTTTGTTGCTGTTCTAATCAACCACTAAATATTTATTTGTAATACTAGAGTTAGTTATTTTATTGGGGGTTTAAACCCCATTTAATTTCATGTAAAAATTCCATAAATAACTAAATTATAGATATTTGAAATTGACTCCAATTTGTGTACCAGTTTAGAGTGGTTTTAATCCCCATCTAATTTTAGATAAAATCATCAGAAATAGCTATTTAGAGGTGGGTGAGAACTACCTCTAAATTAACATAATTTTAGTTTTTTTTTGTTTTTTTAGAAATCCCCTCTCCCCTACTATCCCCATTTAGGAACTACCCCTATTGTATATACAAACCTGAGATCCATAGGAACTGTTCCCTCCTATACCCATGAGATACCCCCCTCTCCAGTACCCCCCAATGACCCACTATCCCCTCTAGTCCTCCAGTCCCCCATTTAACCCAGTCTCACAAAGTCCTCCTCCTTTCAGTCTTGTGTTCAACTGAATTCAACCAGTCTCCACCCCATCCTCTAGTCTCGCAATCATGAGATTCCCCTATAATCCATCAGTGTGTCCCACAAAGTCTCTAGTTTCCCCTCTGATTTAGAGTGTTTTCCAGTAAGTCAACCACCACCCATCCCATATAAAATTTCTATAGGAGGGATTAAAACCCCCGATCGATCACACCTAAAGTCCATTGTTCAATCACATTCTGCCACTACACCGCATTTGTTATCATGTTATAATATAACCATCAATATATATATATATATATATATTTGTTTATTTAAATAATTTTTAGTGGTATAATATTTTTAAATACATTTAAATATATAACCCATATCTACATTTATATAAATTAATGTCATCATGTTTTTATTATGTATTTATTTTATAATATATTTTAATCTCATGGGTTAATATATATATCACACTATATATTCCAATAAATGTGTATATATACATTTTTTGGATGAAGAATATGTATATACATATAAAAATATATTTATATGTATAAAACCAAAAAATATCAGTATATATATCAAATATATATAAAATATTTATTATATTTATATGTATATACAATTATATATTTTATATATTACATATTTAAATGAATTCAAATATATATTATATATTTTTTAAATACATTCATATGTATACAAATATAAATATATTATATATTTATATACGTATATAATTTAATATATTATTATTATATAATATTTAATATACATACAATTTATATAATATATGATTAAATTAATTATTATATATATAATATTATATTAAATATATTTATACAATATAATAAAAATTTTCTATATAGATGAAATTTTATTTACATTTATATATAAATATATCATAAATATAAAATATATTTACACTTATATTTATATATATATTGTTATATTATATATACAAATATATATTTAATATATAAATTTATATACTTATATGTATATTAAAATGAATTTATTTTTTACTTGTAAATATTTATTTATATATTTATTAGTATATTTTATATATATATATATAATGTATTTTAATATTTATTTGTTTGTATATGTATATATTTTCAATATATAACACATTTATGTGTATAATTAAATGAATACATGTTATATATTATTCATACAAATATATATAATATACAGACAATCGAATACATTATTTATATAGTATACACATGTTCATTTATTTATTGTTTGTGTATGTGTCTGTATAATCCATTATTATTATTATTATTTAAATAATAAAAACTACAATTTTTTTATATGATGCATTTTTTAAATAAATAATTTTAATGTATATATTTAAATAATATATTTATTATTTTATATTATAACTAAAATAATATTATATGCGATTTTATAGAAATAAATATATAATAATGTGAACATTATATAATTATCATTATGTGTATATATAAATACAATTAAATACAACCACATAATTTATCTATATAAATATATTTTATATAATATGTTTATATTATATATTTATATATACATTTATATATTGTTTTTTAATTTTATATATACTAAGGAACTTTTTATAAGAAAATAGTGGTGTTCATGAACCCCTCTAATGTTATAAATTAGAGGGCTTACAAAATCCCCTCTAATAAAAGGGATTAGTGGTGTTTCATGAACCCCCTCGAATCTTATAAACTATAGGGGGTTCTCAACCCCCTTTAATCCAAGGCATTAGTAGCGGTTCATGGACCCACTCTAATTTAAGATATGAGTGGGGGTTGTGAACCCCCAGTATTTCTAAAAACAAATTCCATTACATATATAGCCTCTAAAATCCAATTGAATATTATATATATATATATCCATTAAACTCCAAACAAATATTATATAAATATATCCTCTATAATTTAACCGAATATATAGATCCACTAATGATTAAATTAGAGGTTATTTTGACATAAATGTCTCTAAAATACAAAAAAATATAAAAATAATAACGCTAAACAAATTTGATGGGGTTTTGAAACCCCTCTAAATTAAATAATTTCTGAAGGTTGATCATAACCCCAATAACTAATATAGAAAAACAATTTAGAAGGGTTGTGCATATACACCTCTAAAAACACCCTCTAATCATCCAATTTTTTTGTAGTGAGGGTTTAAGGTGTTGTGTGTTGAGTTTAGTGTTTAGTACAAAGGGTATAGGTTTTAAGGATTAAGGTTTAGGGTTTATGGTGTAGGTTTCAGGGTTAAGTATTTAGGTATTAGGGTTTAGTGTGTAGGATTTAGGGTTTAGTGCATCGTGTTTAGGGTTTAGGGTACATGGTATGGGGTTTAGGGTAAGGTTATAGGGTTTACGGTGTAGGGTATAGGGTATATGGTATGTGGTACAAGGTTTAGGGTTTATGGTGTTGGGTATAGGCTATAGGGTTTTGGTTTTATAGAGTAGGGTTTTGGGTTTTTGGTGCAGTGTATAGTGTTTTGGGTATAGGTTGTAGGGTTTAGGGTGTAGGGTATAGGTTTTAGGTTGATGGGTATAGGGATTAGGGTGTAGAGTATAGGTATTAGGGTTTACGGTTTAGGGTCCATGGTGTAGTTTATAGGGTTTAGTGTTTAGGGTGTAGGGTGTTTGAATTACATGTTATGGTGTTGTGTCTAGGGTTCGGGTGTAGGCTTGAGGGTTTAGGTAGTATTTTTTTGGTTTTTTAAGGGTTTTAAGAGTTTTTATAGTTTTTTGGAGTTTTAGGGGGTTTAGTATATTTAGGGTATTTTTGGTTTTTATGTGTTATATGGTTCTTTTGAGGTGTTTATGGTTGTTCTACAGTTTTTAGGTTTTTTGTGTTTTATAGTGTTTTTAATGTTTTAGGTTTTTGAAGGTTTTTTAATGTTTTTAGGGTTTTTTGAGGTATTGATGGTATTTATGTTTTTTTAGTGTATTTAGGGTATTTAGGTATTTCTTACTGGGTTTTTTTGGTTTTTTTTTGGAATTTTTGGGTTTTTTGAGTTTTTTGGACTTTTATAGTGTTTTGTCTTTTTAGGTATTGTTTGGGTTTTTTTGATTTTTTATTAATTTTTATGGTTTAATATTTTTAATTTTTTTATGAATAATTGAGGGGTTTTTATGTTTTTATTTTATTTAGGCTTTTCTTAGGTTTTAGTGTTTTTATGTATTTTAGGTTTTATCAGTGTTTTTACTATTTTGGTGGTTTTAGGTGTTTTAGGGGGTTTTAAGTGGTCTTTACTATTTTTTTGTGTTTTTAGGTTTTTAAGGGTTTTTAGGGTTTTTAGGTTTTGTAATAATTTTGATGAATTTTTTTATGGGTTTTAGAGTTTTTAGGATTTTACTATTACTTAGGATTTTTATGTTTTTATAATTTTTTATTGTTTTTAGTTTTTTTGTGCTTTTAGGGTGTTTTATAGTTTGTTTTTATTTGGGAAGGGGGGTTATGTTTTTTAGTGTTTTTATAGGTATTCATTTTTAAATGGTCTTTATGGTTTTTAAATTTTTAGTGTTTTAGGGTGTTTTAGTGTTTTAGTGTGTTTTAGTGTTTTAGGGGGTTTGATGGTTTTTAGGCTTTTTAAAAAAATTAGGGGTTTTTAATTTTTTTTATTCATTTAGTGGTTTTAGTGTTTTTAGGATTTGTGGGTGTTTTAATAGTTTCTTATGGTTTGGGGGGTTTATATTTTATTAGTGGTTTATACGCTTTTTAGGATTTTTAGATTTGTTTAGGGTTTGTAGGGGTTTTGGGTTTTTTAGTGTTTTTTGGGGTTTTTAGGGGTATTGGGTTTTTATTGTTTTTATAGTATTAAATGGTAGAAAGGGTTTTTAATATTTTTAGGGTATTTTAGGGTTTTAGAGATTTTTAGAAGTTTTTAAGGTTTTCATGGTGTTTAATATGTTTTAGTAAGATTTTAGGGTTTTATGGGTTTTTAGATTTTATTGGGGGTTTAAATGATTTTAGGGGTTTTTAGGGTTCTTGTGAGTTTTTTGGTTTCTTTGGGTTTTTATTATTTTTTAGGTTCTTTTTCTTTTTTTAGTGGTATTTAGGGTTTTAAAGATTTTATGGAATTTTAAAGTATTTTACAGTCTTAATTACTTTTAAGGTTTTTGGGTTTTTTAGTATTTTTGGGTTTTTTGGTCCTTTATAGTACTAGGGTGTTGGGATGTTTATGGTTTTTAGGGTAATTTAGGGGTTTTAGGATCTTTTAAGGTTTTTAGTTTTTTTGGTTTTTCGGATTTTTTTATGGTTTTAGGGTCTTTAAGAATTTTTTTTCCTTTTAGGGTCTTTTGAATGTTTTGGGGGGGTTTTAGGGTTTTTAGGGTTTCGAGGGTTTCTACTTTCATAGGTTTTTGGGTTTTTTGGGTTTTTGGGGTTTTTGGGATTTTAGGGATTTTATGTTTTTAGGGTATTAATGTGTTTTGTGTTTTTTTTAGTATTTTTAGGGTTTTAGGATTTTAGGGTTTTTTTGTGCTTTAAGGGTTTTTTTGTGTATTTGAGTTTTTATGTTATTTATGGGTTTAGGTTTCTTTTTAATTTTAATGTTTTTTAATGTGTTTTAAGTGTTTGATGGTTTTTAGTGATTTTTTTTGTTATTTTTGGTATTTAGGTTTTTTAGGGTTTTATGGGTTTTCGGGTTGTTTTAGTGTTTTTGTATTTTTCTGTATTTTTAAGATATTTATGGAGTTTATGGTTTTTAGATTATTTTTGGGGTTTTGGAGTTATTAGGGGTTTTTAGGTTTTTAGGGTACTTTATGGTTTGGAGTGGGTTAGGTTCCTTTAGGTTTTTAAGGGTTTCTAAGGTCCTTTAGTGTTTTTTAGATTTTAGGGTTCTTTAGGGGTTTTATTGTCCTTTAGGATTATTTAAGGGGTTTAGGGTTGATTAGTGCTTTTAGGATTTTTAATGATGTTTTAGGGGTTTTTAGGATTTTATGTTATTCTAGGATTATTTATTATTATTAAATTATTTTATGTTTTTATGGTATTTTAGGTTCGTTTAGTTTTTTTTATTTTTTTAAGGGTTCTTATATTTTTTATTGTTTCTTTGATATTTTAGTTTTTTAATGGGTTTTTAGTTTTTTTTATTTTTTAGGGGTTTTATAGTTTTAATGGATTTTATTAGGTTTTGGAGGGTACATGGTTTTCAGGTGTTTTATATTTTTTAAAGTTTCTAGGATATTTTATTGGTCTTTTTAGGGGTTTTAATGTTTTAATGTATTTTTAGGGTTTCTGGGGTTTTTATAGTTTTTAGATCTTTTAGGATTTCTTTAGGAGTTTCAGGGTTTTATGTCTTTTTATGTTTTTTGGGTTTTCAAGGGTTTTAGGGTTTTTATTATTTTAATGGTATTTTAAATATTTTTAATGTTTTTAGGTTATTTAATAATTTTAGAGGTTGTAGGGGGGTTAGTATTTTTGGGTTATTAATTTTTTAAGGGTTTTAGGGTTTTATGTGTTATTAGTGTTTAAAGGGGTTTTACATTTTTTAAGGGTTTTAGTGTTGTTAGGGTTTTTGTGGTTTTTAGGTCTATTTAGAGTTACTAGAAGTTTAGGTGACTTTATGGTTTTATAGGTTTTAGGATTTTTAGGCATTTATATTTTTTTTGGATTTTTAGGTGTTTTATGTGTTTTTAGAGGTTTTTGGGGTTTCAGGGTTTTTCATGGATTTTTTAGGGTTTTTAGTGTTTTAGTGTTTTTTGGGTTTTAATTTTTATGTGGGTTTTTATTATTTAATGGTTTCTTTGATTTCTGAGGGTTTTATATTTTTTATGTATTCTTTTATGGGATTTTAAGAGTTTTTATTTTTTTCTTATTTTTTGGTTTTTTGGGGTTTTCTAGTGTATTTATTATTTTTATGTTTTTTGGGGGTTTTAGGGTTTTTATTGTTCTTTAAGGGTTGATTGGTTCTTTTAGGGGGTTTATAAGGTTATTTTTGGTCTTTTAGGGTTTTTAGTGTTCTTTGAATCTTTTATGGGTTATGATGTGTTTTAGGGTTTTTCTTTTGTTTTTAGAGACTTTAAGGATTTTTATGGTTTTTAAGATTTTTAGGGTTTTTTATAGTTTTCGTGTTGTCATTTTTTTTATTGTTCAAAGTTATTTTTTCATTATTAAGTGTTTTCATGTTTTTAGGATTTTAAGGGTTTTGAGGGGTTTTTAAAGATTTAAGATATTTTAGTATTTTTGTTGTTGGTGGGGTTTTCTTATATATTGTAGGCATTTATGGTTTTGTTTGATTTAGGGTTTTAAATTCTTTTTGGGTTTTATGGGGGTTTTAAGTCATTTTGTATGGTTTTAAAAAAATTGTTTTTAGGGGTTTAGAATTTATAGGGTTTTTAGGGTTTTTGGTGTTCTTCGGGTTTTATAGGTTTTTTTATTTTATTGAAAATTATGGGGTTTATGGTTTCATTATGGGTATTTAGTTTTTTTTTGGGTTTTGGGGATTTTTTTAGGTTTGTATGGATTTAAGGTTTTTTTTTGGGTTCTATGGTTTTTATCATTTTAATGATTTTTATTAGGTTTATGGTTTTAGGGTTTTAAGGGTGTTAGGGTTTTTAGGGTTTTGGGTTATTTATGGGTTTTATGGTTTTTAGGGGTTTGTGGAGTTTAACGTTTTTCATGGGTATTTTTCAGGTTTTATATGATTATAATGTATTTTTAGGGTTATTAGGGTCTTTTAGTGATTTTTACGGGTTTTTGGGTCTTTTAATGGTTTTTAGAGTTTTAGGGGTTTTTAGCGTTTAACGATTTTATGTGTTTTGGGGTATTTTTAGGGGTTTTTAGTGTTTTGGGTTCTTGGGTTTATATGGTTTTTAGGATTTTTAATGGTTAAGGTTTTTTTGTTTGAAGGGTTTTTTTAATTTTTACGTTTTTTTGGTTTTTTATGGTTTTAGGGTTTTTAGGGTTTTTAGGGTTTTTATGGTTTTAGGGTTTTTATGGTTTTAGGTTTTTTATGGGTTTTAGTGTTTTTAGGTTTTTCACTGTATTTTAGGGTATTTTAGGGGTTTAAAAATATTTTTATGGTTGGGGGTTTGGATTTTTATTTTGGCGGAGGGGGTTGGGTTTCTAATGCTTTTAGTGTTTTGGGGGTTTTAGTGGGTTTTCTAGGGTTTTAGGGGTTTTAGGATTTTGGGTTTTACAGATTTTAAATGTTTTTCGAGGGTTTATGGGTTTTCAGTTTTTGATGATTTCTTTATAGAATTGGTTTTTTTATGGTTTTCATGGTTTTTTAGGATTTCAGTGTTTTTATTTTGTTTATTTTTCAGTGTTTTAGGTTGTTTTAGGGTTTTTATGGTTTTAAAAGAGTTTAATGGGTTTTTATGAATTTTTTATGTTTTTAGGGGTTTCTTGGTTTTTTTGGGTTTCAGGATTTTATGGTTTTTTTCATTTTATGGATTTTAGGGTTTTTAGGGTCTTTTAGGTTTTTTAGTGGGTTTTAGGGTTGTAAGGGTTTTTATTTTTATTTATTGGTTTTAGGGATTTTTGGTTCTTTGAGAGGTTTTCAGGTTTATAGTTAACTTTCTTATTTTAAGGGTATTTTGGGAATTTTGGGTTTTTAAGTTTTTTAGGGTCCTTTTTAAACTTTAGTTTGTTTTTATGGGTTTTATGGTTTTTTAGGTTTTATAGTTTTTTCTATTTCATGGGGTTTTGGGGAATTTTAGGGGTTTTTATGAGTTTTATGGTTTTATAGTTTTTAGGGGCTTTATGGGTTTTTAGGGTTATTCTGGTATTTATGGTTTTAGGGGTTTTGGAATTTTGTATGGTTTTTAGTGTATTTAGAATACTTGAGGTTTAAGGTTTTTTTGTTTTTGTGGTATTTTAATGTTTTTTGTGTTTTATGGGGTTTTACAAGTTTTAGTGTCTTTTAATGTTTTTAGGGATTTTAAATAATTTTATGGTTTTAGGGTATTTACGGTTTTCAATGTTTTTAGGGTTCTATGGTTTTTTAGTGTTTTATAATTTTCCAAGTTTTTATGGTTTTTAGGTGTTTTTAGGGGTTTTAGGGTTTTTAGTGTTTTGAGAGTTTTCTTGGGGTTTTAGGGTTTTATGGTTTTAGGATTTTTAAGGTTTTTACAGTTTTTAGGGTCTCTTTAATGATTTTTTTGGTTTTAGGGCTTTTTAGGTTTTTTGGGGTTTTTTGGGGTTTTAGGGTACTTTAGGGGCTTTTAGGATTTTTGCACCATTTAGGGTTTTATAGGGTCTTTTTGTGTTTTTATGGGGTTTTATGTTTTTCAAAAAAAAATTATGGATTTAAGTTATGTTAGTTTTTTAGGTATTTTCTAGGTTATTTTGGTTTTTTGGGTTTTAGGATATTTAGGGTATTTTAGGGTTTTTGGGTCTTTTGGGGATTTAGGGTCTTTATGGGTTTTAGGGTCATTTATTGTTTTTAGGATTTTTGCGGTCTTTAGGGTTTTAGGGTGTTAAGGACATTTAGGGTTTTGGGTTTTGGGGGTTCTTTTATTGTTTTTAGGGCCCTTAAGGTTTTTTAAAGTCTTTAAGGGTTTAAGGTATTTTATGTAACTTTAAAAATTTTAAGGTTTTAAGGGTCTTTTAAGGGTTTTAATGATTTTTAGGGTCTTTTATAGAGTTCATAGGTGTAGGGTTTTTAGGGGTGTTGTGTTCTTTTAGAATTTTTAGGGGCTTTAGGGTGTTTTATGGGACTTTATGGGTTAAAGGAATTTTTAGTGTTTTAGTGAATTTTTAGGGTTTTAGACTTTTTCAAGATTTTAAAGGTTTTTAGTGTTTTTAGAGTATTTTAATATATTTTAAGGGTTTTAGGAATTTTTAGTTTTTAGGGTTTTTATAATTCTTATGGTTTTTAGGTTTTTAGGGTTATTAAGGTTTTTATGGTATTTAAGGGTTTACTTTTTTCAGGGGTTTTTAAATTTTTAGGGGGTTTTAATTTTATTTCATTTTTTTGGGTTGTTTATGTTTTTTAGTGTTTTTTTGGATTTATGATGATTTTCATGGGGTTTTATGGTTTTTTTGTTTTATTTGGGTTTTTAAGGTTTTTAGGGAATTTAGGTTTTTATTTATTTTTAGTTTTTATGGTTTTTAGTGTTTTTTATATTTTTAGGGGTTTTACGGGTTTTAAAGGAATTTTGTGTTTTTAGGGGTTTAAGGGTTTTTAGGGTTCTTTTTAGGATTTTAGGTTTTTAATGTTTTAAAGGTTTTTTAGGGTTTTATGGGATTTTAGTGTTTTTATGGCTTTAAGGGGTTTTGAAATTCATTTATGGATTTTAGGGTGTTTAATTATTTTTATTATTTTTTAGTGTTATTAGGGTTTTTCTAGTATTTTGGGGGGGTTGGGGGATTTATGGATTTTAAGGTTTGTATGGGTTTTTTAGGTTTTAGGGGTGATTAGTTTTTTAGGGGTCTTTCTATTTTTAGTTGTTTTTTGTGTTTAAGGGGTTATAGTTATTTTTTATGGTTTTAGGGTGTTTTTTTGGGACTTGGGGGGTTTTAAATGGTTTCTATGTCTTTAGGATTTACTATATTTTTATGGATCGTAAGGGATTTTTGTTTTTTTCGGTTTTTGTATTTTTATGTTTTTTAATGTTTTTAGAGGTTCTATGATTTTTAGGGTTTTCATTGTTTTGTAGGGGTTTTCATGTTTTATGATTTTTAGGGTTTTTAGGTGTTTTTAGGTTTTTAGGGTTTTTAGGTTCTCTTAGAGTTTTTAGAGTTCTCAAGGTTTTTAGGGTTTTTTCATTGTTTTAGGGGTTTTATGGTTTTCTAGTTTTATAAAGATATTAGGTTTCTTTTTGGTTTTTGTGTATTAGGGTTGTTTGTGGTTTTGTGGGATTTTTATTGTTTATTACGGGTTTTATGGTTTTTGGGTTTTTAGAGTTTTTTAGGTATTTGGAAGTTTTTATTAGATTTTAGGGTTTTAGATTCTTTTATATTTTTTGAGGTATTTTGGGGTATTTTGGGGTTATTAGTTTTTTTTAGGATTTTTAGTCTTTTTAATGTTTTATTGGTTTTAAAAGGTTTTAGTGTTTTATCGACTTTTATTGTTTATAGGTTTTTTAGCAACTTTTAAGGGTTTTAGGGGGTTTTAGATGTTTTTTGGAGTTTTTTTGTATTTTTTCGGGTTTTCTGGGTTTTGGGGTCTTTAGGGATTTTGAAGGTTTGTTAGTTTCTTTTAGCGTGCTTAGGGGTTCTAGGTTCTTTTAGTGTTTTTAGGTTTTTAGTGTCCTTAAAGATTTTATATGGTACTTAGGGTTCTTTAGGGTATTTATTAGGTTTTTAGGGTCCTTTATGGTTTTTGGTTTTTTGGGTCCTTTATGGTTTTAGGGGATTTTAGTATCCTTTAGTGTTTTTTGGGTTTTTCATATCATTTAGTTTTATTGAGTCTTTCATGGTTTTTAAGGTATTTTAGGATATTTAGGGATTTTACTTTTTAGCAACTTTTCTTAATTTTAGGGTTTTTAGGGTCTTTTAGGGTTTTACAGTAATTTTTGGTTTTTAGGGTTTTTTTGGTTTTTTTTGTATATTTTATGATCTTTTAGGGTTTTTATGGTCTTTAGGATCACTATGGTTTTTTTATGTTCTTTAAGATATTTTTATTGTTTTTAGGGTTTTTTAGGGTCTTTAGGTTTTGTTGGTATTTTTGGGTTTTTAATGATTTTTGGTGTTTTAGGGTGGTTTGGGTTTTTAGGGTCCATTTTGGGGTTTTAGGGTTTTATGGGTTTTTATTCATTGAATTATTTTTAGGAAATTGGGGGGGGGTTAGGGTATTTTAAAGGGTTTTATGGGTTTTACGCATTTTTAGAGGTTTTAGGGGGTTTAAGGCTCTTTTGGGTTTTGGGATTTTTAGGATTTCAGGTTTTTTAGGGTTTTTAGGAATTATTTAAGGATTCAAGTGATTTTTGGATTTTAAGGGATCATATGGTTTTTAAGGGTTTTTAAGTGTTTGAGGTTGTTTAGGGTCTTTAAGGGGTTTTTATAGTTTTACAGTTTATTAGGGGTTTTTAAGGTTCATGAGAATTTATTAGGGATTTTAGGGTCTTTTAGGGCATAGAAGATGCGAGGGTTAGGCTATTCCCAATCCCTCCAAATTTAGTAGAAAGAAATATATAGCAGACAAGGGAGGTAGGGGTCAAATGACCCACACCCAAGAATCCCTTTATAACCCCAACCACAAAAAGACCCAAAAAAGAAAAACCAAAGTAGAAAAAAAACACATGTAGCAGAAGAACATAAAAGTCACCAACATCACCTCCCAACACATCAACAACCAGCAGCTAGCAAAATCAAACCATATGCAACAACATCATCAACCCAGCTTCAGCACCATATACACCAACCTCCAGCATCTTCAAGAAAACCACCATCACCGCATTCACCACCAAGAAACATCATCATCCAGCAAGCAGTGACCAGTAACCAGTAGCAGCAACCACAACAAGTACCCATCACAACAATGTACCAACAACATATGATCAGAATCGTAAGAAACCAGAGGATACGGCGGGCAGTTCCATCCCCCTCCAAGACACTACAGCCAAACCCGAGTAAACAAATGCATACCAGAACTGTAACCAGGCCAGGAAGAAGCCATGCTAGGATTCTGTGGCTGGAGGCGCCAGTTCCGACAACAAGAACCCACCGCCGAGACCAATTCCTGAAAACCAGAAAGAGATCATTGCATCTTGCAACTAAATCCGTAGGCAGCAGTGAATGCATGGAGGCCGCGATGAGAACCCAAGAATAGGGGAACACCAAGTCGGACACCAAGAACACCATGGGTAAAACCAAGATCTTGCATCCAAAAAAAATACCAGATCTGGAAGATCGATTTGGAAACCTAGAATCGGACTACATAAAACCGAAGAAACCAGATGGGGATTCCAGTGCCAGGAAAGTCAAAGTCACCTCTGCGCAAACCAGAGCTAGCAACTAGCAATCCAAATCCAAATCCAGATCTTGAAGTCGCAAATCACGACGAAGCCTCCACAGGATCAAAAGAGAAAAGGCACAAGTGGAAAAACTCCATTGATGCCAATCCATGGTCAAGCCGCGGTCACTGAAGTTTTTAAGGGTTTAAGGGTTATTAGTTTTTTAAGGATTTTTAGGGGTTTTAGTATTTTTAGGATTATTTTAGTGATTTTGAGTTTTTTTATTTTTAGGGGTTTTTTGTTTTTATCATTTTTAGGGGTTTAAACTGTTTTACGGTTTTTAGGTTTTTAGGTGTTTTAATTTTTCTTAGTTTTTGGTGGTTTTTAATTTAAGGGGTTTTGGGTGTAGTTTTTTGGTTTTTCTTGGTTTTAGGGTTATTATGGTTCTTTTAGGCTTTTTTCAGGTGTTTAAATATTTTTAGGGACTTTTAGGATTTATATAGTTTTTTAGGTTTTTAGGTACTTATAGGTATTTTTAGTATTTTTAGGGTCTTTTGAGGCTATAGACACGATAAAATGTGTTCCATGAACTTTTCCATAGAGTGAAGATATGATTATCACATAGACAAAAAATGTCAAGTATGAGTGATGATGTTTTCACCATAAAGAAAGAAGACACAGGCTTGATTTCTATGTGCCAAAATACTACTCTATACTGATGGATAAGTGGAATGATTCCTCATCCAGGAGGAGGTAGTGTATTCCTAAGATCGAGGATGAAAAGGCATCGACACATTAAATATAATTTCAAAGTTTCTTCTGAGAAAAAATGGTGTATTTACCATCTCAAGAGGTGTAGATCTATTTGAGAGCTTTGACATGACCAGTCGTGGAGCCCAAATGGACATACAGATTAAATGTTATGGAACTTGGAAGAAGGATAAATTTCAAAAAGGGACCTACGTGGAGGACCTACATGGTGTAACTACGTAGAAGACCTACACGGAGGAACTACACGATAGTATAATTGTTACACCCCTAAGTGGAAGACCTCCATGGAGGACCTATGCGATGGACCTGTGCAGAAAACATCCCTTCCACCAGGCCCCCTCCATGCCTATAAATACGACCCTTGGGATCCCCATTTAAAAGACCTAAAAAGTTGTAAGAAGTCCCAAAGCACCCATTGCATAGCCATTCTTCCAAGATCCCCCAAATTTTCTCAGGTAGCTCTCTAAAACATGAGAGAATAGATAATTAAAGGGGATAACGTGGTTAAAAGTCTCATTAGGGTCTAGAACATATGGAGCTGCGCGGAGCACCTGTGCAGAGCACCTGCGCGGAGCACCTATACGGAGCACCTACGCGGAGCACCTGCGCAGAGCACCTCTGCGGAGCACCTATACGGAGCACCTATACGGAGCATCTGTTCAGAGTACCTACACACTACACCTGTGCAATGCATCTACGCAGCGCGACAACGCAGAGCACCTGTGCGGAGCACTTGCGTGTTGCACCTGCATGGAGTACTTCCACGGGGAAGCTATGTGAAGCACCTACACGAGGCACCTTGGCAAAGCACCTGCACGACCCAACTGGTTCATACCGCAGGGGATGCACCCCCGTAATTCTAGTCAAGGTTAGTGCCAGGCTGCGGCCCCGGACCTCAGGGACGGTCCCTTCACTCCCATCACTGATGACCATGGAATATGGAGAGTCTCACCGCGAACTTTTCATATCTAGTCGACACCATTTTCCATTGCACCCTTTATGTGTCCCAATTTCCAACCTTGGAATACCATGGATTGAGACACTCCAAAACACTAAATGAATTTCCTTGAGTAAACTTAGTCCTCTTGGTTCCTTTGGAATGTTGTGAGTTTGAACTCTCCTTATGGATTCCTCGAGTACCTTGAGTCGATACAATCCTCAATAAACTCCTTAAACCTCATCACCGGACCTCTATTCCATCTTAAACCTCAAATGGGAATCCTCCTTAGGAGTAATCCCCAAAAAATTCCAAATGGGCATCCTCCTTAGGAGTAAGCCCCAATAAATTCCAAATGGGCATCCTCCTTAGGAGTAAGCCCCAAAAAATCCAAATGGGAATCCTCCTTAGGAGTATGCCCCAACAAATTCTCAAATTGGAATCCTCATTAAGAGTAAGCCCCAACCAATTCCCAAATGGGAATCCTTCTTAAGAGTAAGCCCCAAACAATCTCAACAGGGCAGCCATCCTGGTATAAGCCCTTCACAATCATCCCTTCCTCCATACATTGGACCCTTGTCTAATTTAAATAGAACAGAGGGATGGATCATCGCCTCGCCCTCTTCCACGGTCGACGTGCCCTCTTCCATTAGTGGAGGAGGAAAAGTGTGAAGTGTCATTATTGAATCTTTGGAATCCTATTTTTTCTCACATTGAGCATGACACACATGGGCTTAAAGATACGTGATAGTTACAACATATGCACAAACACTCATTGTAAGTAACTTCAAGAACTCTGATTCTTGTTCAAACCAGGATATGTAGGAAGCTTTTTCAGGGCCCGAGTTCACCGAATATCCTCCCCAGGATTCCAACCCTAATTCCCCCAACTTGGGAATCCTTCTTAGGAAGTAAGCCCCAAATTCAATCCTCAAATCATCAATGCATCCTTTTCAAAAATCTAGCCCAAACTCATCTCTCTCATAGGACTATACTCTCCTATGAGATTTATCAAACTATGTAGGCTTTGATTCCCATTAATATGGGATACGTAGGAAGCCTCCTTGAGGATCAAACCCAAGACTTCAAATCAAACTTGTTCTCCTTGGGCCATATTCCCAATAGGGTCTGATCCTACTTAGAAACTCATATCCTTTCCATGTTCTTGGAGCTGCTTCAACGTAAGTCCCACACTAAGTTTTTACAAAGCACCTTTTTCTTAGAGGTCCTTATCATATGACCTTAAAAGGTATTATGTGTCCTATTACGTGACATCAAACTACGAGGGTTCTGATTTCTTTTACAATGTTTCATAGGTAGCCCATTTTACGGGCACAATCCCAAGATCAAAACAAAGCTTCGTCTCCTTGGATGACAATAAATTCTAGAGTGCCACACTGAGTGGCTTAAAAACCAATATCATCACAATGATGATTAAAAGAATATCTAATCATTATATTAGAGGATACCATTGATGGAAAACCTCTAATACATACAGATGTTTCTATTGATGAAGAACCTTGAATGCATACTGATGATTTTAAATTTTTTAAATGTTAACAAGTGATTGTAAATTCCAAGGGATACTTATGATATACATGTTGAATTAATAAGGATTCATGAAATATCTTAAATATTAAAAAGAGGGTCCTGGAGTAGAGAATAATTCCTCCCAAAAGGGTGTGATGAGCCCAAACTCCCATCCTCACGACCAATTCACATTATTAAGTATCATAAAGTTCAAACATAACAAATGCCTACCTTTGGAAAGTAGGTACCCTTTGGATAAATAATTGTTGGATGTTTCCAATTCCATAAATAAATCCAATAGAAACTGCCTGGAAATAGTGATTCTTTAAACTAGAGCACATGTTTCAAGGAAGTATGAAACAGAGGCTTTTAGTGTTTTTATAGTTTTAAGGTTTTTTGGGTTTTTAGGGTTTTTAGGGTTGTTATGTTTTTTATGATTTTTAGGGTTTTTTGGGTTTTATTAGGGTTTTGGTTATTGGGATTTTATGGAGTTGTGGGGTTATTTTTTGAGATTTTTGGGTCCTTATTTTTTTGGGATGGTTTAATTTTTTTATGGTTTTTGTGGGTTTCAAACTGTTTAAAAATTTTAGGATTTTTCTTGGGGTTTTAAGGGGGTTTTGAGTTGTTAGGGTTTTAATGGGTTTTCAATTTTTAAAGGGGTTTTATGATTTTATGGGTTTTAGTTTCTTTCTCTAGTTTTCAGGGTTTTTTAGGGTTATTAGTTTTTTTAATGTCTATATTTTTTTTAGTGTTTTTAGGTTTTTTGGATATTTTTATGAATTATACAGTTTTTGGGGAGTTTTAGTGCTCTTTAATATTTTTTAAGGGTTTTCACTATTTTTTTTGGATTATAGTGTCTTTATGGTTATTTTAGGGTTTTAGAGTTCTTTTAGGGGTTTAGGGTTTTGAGGGGTTTTTTGGGTTTTTTTGTAATTTTTAGTGGTTTTTGGGGTTTCATAGAGTTTGTTGTTTTTTTTAGGATTTTTTGGGTTTATAGGGTTTTGTGGTCATTTATGGATTTCCTATGGATTTTAGGGTGTTTATGGGTATGGTTTTAAGTTTTTAGGGTTTTTTGATTTCTAATAGTTTTTAGGTTTTTTATTCTTTTTAGGTTTTTTTGGGTTTTTTTGGTTTTTAGGTTCTTTAGGGTATTTTATGGTTTTTAGGAGTTGTAATGGTATTTAGGGATTTTTTAGTTTTATTTCTTTTAGTATTTTTTACATTTTTTATATATTTTCTATTTTTATGGGTTTGTAGATATTAGTCTTTAGGGTGAAGGTTATATATATTTTAGAGTGTATTATATTTTTTAAGTTTTTTTGGATATCATATTTTTTATGGTTGTTTAAGGGTTTAGTGTGTGTCATATAGGGATTAGGGTGTAGGGTGTAGGGTATGGATTGTAGGGTATATTTTTGTGTGTGTAGCGTTTAATATGTAGGGTATATGGTTTTAGGCGTTGGTTTTAGAATTTAGGGTGCATGGTATAGGGATTGAAGTGTAGGGTTTAAGGTTTAGAGTGGATGATATACAGTTTAGGCTTTAGGGTTTAGGGATTTGGTGTAGGTAATAGGGTTTTTCTGTAGGTTTTATGGTTTTGGGTGTTTGTTATAGGATTTAGGGTGTAGGTTATAGGGTGTAGCATATAGGTTTTAGGGTTAGGGGTTACTGTTTAGGGTTCAAGATGGATGGTATAGGGTTTTGGGTGTTGGGTTAAGGATTTAGGGTGTAGGTTATATGATATTTTAGGGGTTTTTATATTTTTTGGGGTCTTTTTAACGCGTTTCTTTGGTTTTTTGGGTTTTTATGATCTTTTAAGATTTTATGGTTTTTAGTACATTTTAGGGAATTTTAGGGTTTTTAGTTTTTTTAGGATTTTTTTGGGTTTTTTGAGGTTTTTAATATTTTTGGGGTTTTAGGTTTTTTGGGGTTTATATGTTTTTTATGGTTTTAGTATTTTTTCTAGTTTTTTAGTGTTTTTAGGGATTTTTTGGATTTTCTTAAGGTAATTTAGGTTTTTAATTTTTTCTAGTGTTTATAGTTTTTACTTTTTTGGTTTTTTAGGTATTTTATGTTCATTATTTGTTTTGGGTATTTTTAGGGGTTTTTTGGGTGTCAATGTGGTTTAAGGGTCTACTGGGGTTTTAGAGTTCTTTAGGAATTTCTAGGTATTTTTCGTTTTCTAGGTTTTTAGGGGTTTTTAGGGATTTTAGGGTTTTTGGGGGTCTTAATGTTTTTTATCGTCTTAGGGGTTTTTACGATTTTTATGGATTTAGGGGTTTTAGGTTATTATGGGTTTTTAGGAGTTTTTAGGGTTTTTTAAAATTCTTCGGGTTTTTATGATTTTGAGGGTATTTTAGGATTTTTTATGCTTTGAGGTTTTTATTGTTTTTGGTTGTTTTAAATTTTTTAAGTGTTTTAGATTTTTTAATTCTTATAATTAATTTTAGGTTTTTAGGAAATTTTAGTGTCTTTGGGTCTTTTATGAATTTTTCTAGTGTTTTTTTGGTCTTTTAAGGTTGTTATCTAGTTTTAGGGTATTTTTGGTTTTCAGCGGTTTTAGGGTATGTCAAGGTTTTTTGGGGTTTTAGAGACTTTTAAATTCATTTAATTATTTGAGGGTCCTTTATGTTTTTATTTGTTTTTAGGTTCCTTATGTTTTTATAGGTTCTTAGGGTCCTTTTTGTTTTTTAATGATTTTAGGGGTCTTTGGATCCTTTAGGGTTATTTTTGGTTTTTTGGATCTTCTGGGTTTTAGGGGTATTCTAGTCTTTTAGGGTTATTTAGCATTTTGAGGTTCTTTTATGTACTATGAGTTATTATAATTTTTAGTGCTTTTAGGGGATTTATGGAATATTAGAGTTTTTATGATTTCTCATGGTTTTTATTGACTTGTATTTTTTTGGGTTTTTGGGCCTTTTTTGGTTTTAGGGGGTTTAGGGACCTTTAGGTTTTTTAGGTTTTTAGGTTTTTGAGTAATTTATTATTTTTGTGGTTTTCAAAATTTATATGATTTTTAAGGGATTTTTTTTTTGCGATTTTTAGGTGTTTTAGGGTTTTTAGAGCTTTTAGGGTTTTTAGGGGTTTTAGGGGTTTTAGGGTTTTTATGATTTTTATGATTTTTATGTTTTTTAATAGTTTTTTGTGTTTTTTGGGTTCTTTGGGTTTTTTGGGTTTTAATGGTTTTTGAGAATTTTTAAAAATTTAATGGGTTTTAGTGTTTTTAGGTTTTTATGGAGTTTTTGGGTTTTTTCGTGATTTTGAGATTTTTAGTTTTTAGTGTTTTATGGTTTTTTTTTGTGTTTTTAGGGTTTTTAAGGTGTTTTAGGATTTTCAGGGTTTTAGGGTTTTTTTATTCTTTTACGGTCTTTTATAGTTTTTATGAATTTGGTGATTATTAAATATTTTTATTGGTTTTATGGTTTTTATGGTTTAAGGAGTTTTATAGTTTTATAGTGTATTTAGGGTTTTCTAATGGTTTTATTGTTTTTAAGGGTTTTAGGGTTTTTCTAGGATTTTAGGTTTTTCTAGGATTTTAGGGATTTAAGGATTTTTGAGAATTTTTAGAATTTTTATGGTTTTTAGGGTGTTTTAGGTTTTTTAAATATTTTATGAATTTATAGGTTTTAATAGGTTAATTATGGTTTTATAGATTTTATGGGTTTTAGTGTTTTTTCAGTTTCTATGCGGTGTTTATGGTTTTAGGATTTTTTTTTTGGTTTTTAGGGCCTTCTTTGGGTTTCTTGGGGTTTTATTATTTTTTAGAATTTTTAGGTTTTTTAAGGTTTTTATTTTTTTTAGTTTATTATTATGTTTTTAGTGATTTTGGGGGGTTTTAGTTGTATTTCTTGGATCTTTTTTAAGTTATTAGATGTTTTCAGGGGTTTTGAGTCCTTTTAGGGGTTTGGGGGGTTTTAAGATCTATTAAGGCTTCTGGGATCTTTCTGTGTTTTTAGGTGTTTTAGGGACATTTAGGGGGATTAGGTGTCATTATGGTTATTTAGGAAATTTTAGGTAACTTTTGTGTTTTTTTTATTTTTTTGGCATTTTTGGAGTTTTAACAGTTTGTAGTGTTTTCTAAGGGAAAAGAAAGCTCGGGACAAGGCTATTCTTGGACCCACCAAATACATTAGAGAAAATACACAACAAACAAGGGAGGGTGGGGTCAATTAACCCACACCCAAAAACCTTGGACACCCCCACAAAACCCAAAAGCCCCTAGGAAACCCAGAAGGCACCCAGAACCAAACAAAGCAAAAATTCAAAATCATCTCAATCCGCATCTCCCAGCCAATTAGCAACCAGCATCACACAACACCATTTTCATCATCCATCTCTTCCTTTACAAGAATATCAACCACCAGCAACATAGAACAACCAACATCAAAATCATAAATATCACCTTCATCACATCACAACCAAGCAGCAACCTTCACCCAGCAACTCAGATTCCAACAACCATCGCCTCCTTACCAGTCATCTTCTAGCCTTTCACACCTGTTGACACATCCTGAAACAAAAGACCACCAGCACCCTCACCTAGAACCATTTTTTACCACCCATAAATCCTTATACAAACCCCAAACCAGATATCCCCTCTAGCTAGATAGCACCCAACATCTCGCATCCAAACCAATATCCTGCACTAGCAACGACTCATAACCAAACCAGCCACCACTCAGAAACCCACAGTTTAACATAGAAACTAGTGTTTTAGTTTTTTTTTGGTTTTTTAGGGTTTTAGGTTCCTTTAGAATTTTCATGGTTTTTAGTGTCTTTTTTTTGTTTTTTATAGTTGTATGGGTTTATTTTGAGTTTTTAGTGCCTTTTGGATTATAATTTATTTTAGGGTTGTTTTGGGATTTTACTAACGGTATTGTTTTTCTGGGGGTTTTACGCTATTTTAGGATATTTAAGTGTTTTAGGGTTTTTAGGGGTTTTTAGGTGTTTTGGGGTTGTTTTTTTGTTATTTTAGTGCGTTGAAAGGGTTTTTAGGGGTTTTAGTGTTTTTAAGTGTTTTTAGGGGTTTTATGTTTTTAGTTTTTTAGGGGTTTTTTCAGTTTTAGTGATTTTTGGGTTTTTTGGGTCCTTTTGGCTTTTTTTGGGGTTTTAGGGTTTTTTTGGGTTTTAGTGTATTTAGGGGTTTTATGTGGTTTTAAGGGTTATAATGGGTTTGATGTTATTTTAGGGTTGTTTAATGTTTTTTGATATTTTTTAGGGTTTTATGGGGTTTCTAAGTTTCCATGGTTTTTAGGGGTTTTAGGGGTTTTAGGGGTTTTTATGGATTTTTGTGATTTTTTTTCTTTTAGGGACTTGTATTTTTTTAGGGATTTTTGGGGTTTTATAGGGTTTTCAGTGTATTTAGATTTTTATGTGTTTTTAGGGCTTCATTAGGTTTGGGTGGGGTTAAGGGATTTAGGGTTTTGAAGTATTTTAGGGTTTTTTAGGTTTTTTGGGGTTTCATAGGTTTTTTGGGTTTTTTGTGTTTTTTGGGTTTTTTAAAGGTGGTTTAGCGTTTTAGTGTCTTTTGAGTTGTAATAAGGGGTTTTTGGACCTTTTAGGGAAAGGAAGATGCGAGGGTCAGGCTATTCCTGGCCCCCCAAAATTTATTAGAAAGAAAAAAGGAGACACAGCAGACAAGGGAGGGGAGGGGTCAAATGACCCACACCCAAAAACCTCGTACAACCAATTCCAAAAAGAAATAAAAAGAAATATAAAGACTAAAAAATAGACACAACAGCAGAATCATCACGTCACATCCAGCCAGTACCAGTATCCAGCGGTACCAAATCCAAACATCACCGCTACACAGCAACAGCAACACATCCAAACCAACCAGCCCCAACAACCAACAACACCAGATCTGACATCACATCCAATTGCAACCAGCAACATCAAACCACAGCACAAGCACCACAACCCAACGCGGCCATCATCACCTCCCAAAAAATAGCAACCAGCAACTAGCAGCACAACATCAAACTCATCCGCAGCATCAGCAAAAACCAAATAGCCACACATCATCCCGCATTCACCAGCAACCAGCAACGCACAACCAACCAATGACCCGTATCCCGTATCATAAGGTCCATCACCCAGAACCTTCTCACCAGGAATTTCCATATTTAGCTGCATAGAACCATCAGAAACAACAGAACAAAGACCAGCACCACCCAATAGAACTGAAATCCAGCATCCACATCGAAACCAATACAGCAGTCAGAACGCAGTACGTAACGTGCCCTCAAAAAATAGCTTGGGGGGAAACCAACAAATAAATATCCAACAAAAATTCAGCAGAAACTTATGAAAGGACCAACAACCAACAGCAAGCATAAGATAAAAACTTAAAAAAGAACAAACATCTCTTCCTGGGAAGACCAAGTCCAGCATCCCGTCATAACCAAAAACAAAATACCACCTATATCCACGTGTGAAACCATTCCGTCACACCCACAGCACCTTAACCTCATCATTCAGTAGAAGAAGTAGCTCAAAACCAAGACAGCCACCAGTCAAGAACACGCAGACCAGCAAATCAAAGCGATCACAGCACAGGGTGACCATACCTTCCTCATCAGCAAGACCCAAGAACAAGATAGAAGAACCAGAAGAGCGAACCTGCATCCTCTCCCTTTTTATCCACCATGACCTGTCGAGAAGCCAGAGAGGCCAGCAAGACCCTCCTCGGGTCCAAAAAAGCAGCGCAGAACAAAGAACGGATTCGTAAACGCCATCGCAAAGAAGACGCAAAGTCCATCAAACCTGCTTATCACCAAGTAAAATCCAGAACTCCCCCCAAAAAAATCACCAGAGCATCTTGTCGCACCAAAGATCCATCTAGTTGAGCACACCTATTTCCCTTCGTTGAAACACCTGTGTTGAATTCACCATCAACCTCTTCAACTTCGTCCAGATCCTTGGAAAGGCATCATCACTACCGCTAAGGAGAAACATGGACAACACCCAAAGAGGATCAGAAACTAGATCTAGAAAAGCTGATCCAGATAGAAGCAAAACCCAGACCAAGCCGTCACCACCAAAACCTAAAAATACCCACCAGATCTCAGCACCGACAACCATCCGCCTCGAAAACCACCATCGCGCCAGGGGAGAAAGCCTCTCAAACAGCAAGCCATCCACATCCTAAAGCCTGTAGAGGGAGAGATCATTGGAGCAGCTGAAGAGGATTCCAAGATGGAACCCTAAAGATCACCGCATCGGGAGAAGCCCGGGAGAGAGCGGTGGCATCTCTCCTTATGGGTTTTAGGGGTTTTTCTTGGACCTTTTAGGGGTTTTAGGGTCTTTTGGGTTATTAGAGATTTTTTTATTTATGAATTTTTAGGGGATTTGGGGTATTTTATGTGTTTTTATGATTTTTATGTTCATTTATGGTTTTTAGGGTCTTTTGGAAGGTTTTAGGTGTTTTAAGGTCATTTGGGGGTTAAGGGGTGTTTTTTGGGGTTTTGTGGTTTTTAGAGTTTTAGGGGTTTAGGGTTTTTATGGTTTTTATGCTTTTGTGTATTTTAAGGTATTGGGGGTTTTATGTTTTATTTTTTTGGTTATTTTTTTAAATTTTAATGGTTTTTATGGATTTTTAAGTTTTTTGGATTTTTAGGGTTTTAGGGGTTTTAGAGTTTTATGGTTTCAGAGTTCTTCATGCTTTTAGGTATTTTTATGGTTTATTGTTGGTTTTTAGGGTATTAGTGGTTTTTGGAGATTTTTCTATGGTTTTTTGGTTTTTTGAAGATTTTTAGCATTTTTAGGGTTTGTATAGTCTTTTAGAGGTTTGTGGATTATATGGTTTGTTTTAGGGTGTCATGAATTTTAGGGTTTTTATGGATTTATTGATTTTTAGTTTTTTAGGGTTTTTAGGGTTTATTGGGTTTTAGGATCTTTTGTGGGTTTTATAGGGTATTTTAAGGTCTTTTAGGGTCATTTTAGTGGGGTTTAGTGTTTTTAGTGTTTCATGGGTTTTTTGGATTTTTAGGGTTTTTGGGTTATTTTTAGGGGTTTTAGTGAGTTTTATGATTCATAGGTATTTTTAGGGGTTTTCAAGGGTTTTATAGTTTTTTAGGGTTTTAAGGTTATCTTAGTGTTTTTAGATGTTTTTATAGTTTTAATGGTTCTTTTATGGTTTTTAGGGGTTTTATGGTTATTTTAGTGGTTTTCAAGTTTTTTTAAGGTTTGTATTGATTTTAGGGGTTTTAAGGTTCTATGGGTATTTATGGTTTTTAGGGTTTTTAATGTTTATTGTGGTTTTTAAGAGTTTTTAGTGTTCTTAGGAGTTTTAGGATTATTTAATATTTTAGGGTTTTTTAATATTTTAATAGGATTTAAGGGCTTTATAAGGGGTTATACGATTTTTAGGTATTTCCTAGGAGTTTTTAGGGATTTTTAGGGGTTTTCCAAATTTTTTTTGTTTTTATGGGTTTAACTTTTTTAACAATTTTTAGGGATTATTTGGTTTTTTAAGGTTTTAAGGGTTTTTTTAGGGTTTTTTGGGTTTATGTTTCAGGGTGTAGGGTATAAGGTTTAGATTATAGTGTTTAGGGTTTACTGTGTAGGGTATGGGTTTTATTATTGCCTGAAGGGAATTGTAAGTTTCTTATGGGTCTAAAAAAATTAAAAATTTATGGACACTTGATCTTTTGAAAATAACTAATTTTATTCATAAAATGGTGAGTTCAAGGTCAAAAAAATTAAATGATAAATTAATTTATTTTTGAATTTTCAATGAAATGAATAGTTAATTATAGACAGATTGATTGAAAAAGATAAAGGAAAAAAATTGGTTTTTATCAAAATGAGAATGTGTGCTAGGTTTCTTAAATTCTAGGTTTATGTGCAAGTGATTTAAAAAATTAATTTACTTTTTTCATGATCATCATTAGAGTTGAGACGAAAGACGATACTTGGTCTTTGAATCATCTTTATAATCCATTAATTCACTTTTCATATGGTCAAATACTTTAGGTTTTTAGGAATTAATTATCTAGATACAATATTTAAACATAATATGTTTAAATTTCACAAAAAATCATCAAATATTTAAAACAATAAGTTTCCATGTTTTTTCACTATCACATTTTCAATGGTCATCAAATGAAATAAATAAAATAATAGAAAGAATTTAATTTATATTTAACAACACAAAAAATAAAAAAATAAAAATAAATATACTCACTTTCACATTATCTCATAATTTTATATCGTTTGACAAAAATATTGGATTACCTTCTCATGGGAATCATGATAGGTTTGGAGGAAAAAGTGAAACACTAAAGAAAATGGTGCATAATTTCATTATAAAAATCGTTATTTTAAGTCATGTCTCTATCTATTTTTGCAATGATTTAGAGGACTACCCAAGGCCTCTGTTAATAGGTGTAAAGGACCCATCGGTTCATAAAATGGTACGCTAAACCTACCTGGGCTGACTCCTATGGTTATCAAGTATTAAAGAGATGGGCTGCATTGAAGCTACATAATATATTCTATTTAATAAGCTAATCTAGAATATATGAAGGTGTAACACATGTAGTCACATCATGAAATTTCGAGCTCTAATTTTTAAAAGTGTTTTTCATGTCATTTTTCGCATCTTGAAATCAATCTTGATGTTTCACATTATGGATGACCTATTCATTATGAGAACTTTAAATTTTCACTTTTTTTTCTCTATTTTAGATGTATTCTTCAATTTCGACCGTCAGGCTTCATCCTTGACCGATACCATGTCACAGTGCATAATTTTCATTAAGATATTCATCTTTGTTTCACTTTTTTCTTCCTTGACTATTTTCATATGTAACCTACCAAAAAAATATTTAATATTTGGTAAATTTTAACAAATTTATTTATAAAAAATGATTGAATTTATATTAAAAAATTCTTTATGAAACACACCTATCAGATCCCCCACACTTGAACTCATGCTTGTCCTCAATAATGAAATATCATCAAATTACAAAGGAATATAATATTAACATGATTTAAATTTATTTTATATAAAACTAATTGATTAAATGTGTATTAAATATTCACACATCACATAAGAAAATTTTATCAACTTCTCATTTTTTCAATGAAATAATTCAAGAATGTATTTTAGTTTTCCTTTCGGACTTAACCACGCCTTTTAATTTTTCCTTTTAATTTTTTTTTAATTTTTTCAATGTTCATTCCATTTTTAATTTACGTCACTTTAATTATTTTCCTTTTATTATAAAGATAAAAAATATAGGTGAAATGTTTCTCATACCTCAAATTATACTCCTTACTATAGGCTTACAATGCATCTACTTTATCCACCCAATAACGAAAAATACCAAAACAATCACGAGGGTTTATCTATAATGATCAAATGACTCTTAATTTTATGGTTAGGTGGATAAATCGAGTATAAAATATTTAAATTTGAAAAAGGAGGTTAATCTCTATGTCATTTTTCATGAAAATCAAGAACAATTCAATGAAAATTTATCCCTTTAAAAATTTCATCTACCCACTAACCTCTATCAAATAATAGTTCATGAAGAAATTAATATAAGTTAATGATGAACCATAATATTTTTCTTTAAAAGTTGATTTTGGATAAGTTTCACATCCACCACCTAACCCCAAATGATAAAAATAACTAATCGAGTAAATGTTTATTTTTGACCCTCCAATACACAACCCATTATTTTTTATAATAGGTTGTGTAATAAATTAGAATAAATTAATAGTTTTGAACCTTAATAAAATCCAATAAAAATCCCCCAAACTTATCTGTTAAAATTAAAATATACCTTCCACCATGTCAAAGTCTCCCCCAAAATTATTTTTTTATAAAACATTTAAACTATTTAGAGTAGGGTTGTAAAGGAGAAAAATAGTCTTGTAACATGGATCCTCCCTAATAAGGATGTTCTTGGATTATATGCTTTTACAAAGTTTTAATATATGTGTACATCTTAGGATCAGAGATAATAAAAAATATGAATCAAACATTTTAAATGTGAATTTTTAAAACCATAGCTTCAAACTAATGAAAATAAAGTTCTAGAAATACCCATGCTTGAGTTTCACTCTAGAAATTTTCACAAGAATGCATCGGAAAATTATGGGTCAGAAAATTTTTGTAGAATGAGGGAACATGGCTGGGAAAATTAAATATGGTAATTCAAAATAAAAATAAAATTAATGAACACAAATATTAGTTTTTCATGGCATGGATAATATAATAAAACTCAATTGCATAAATTAATATATTCCAAAAGTCATGTTTCTTCAAATTAAAAATCCCATTTTTTTATTTACTAATTTATTCCCACATTTTATTTTTTAAATTTATTGAAAAATAAATTTAAAACATTGAATTATTATAATCCTATTTGGTTTTTTATCTCTAAGATCAATTATTAAATAAAAGTGTTCAAGTAAGGGTGTTTAATTCATAGTTAATATCTCTTAAAACAAATTTAAAAATGTGGGGGGGGGATAATAAATTGAAACTCACAATCCCATTTTATCGATTCTTAAAAATAGACTACATAGGATCTATATATATCATTTCATGACAAGATTTGGCATTTTATGAAATGAATATCATGTTGGAAGTTTCCTCATTTTACTTCACATTTCTTGCTAGTTCCTTTATTTTGGACTTAAAAAATTAAACTCATTAAATAAAAAATTGCCTTCGAAATCAAATTTTAAATGGAAGGGGGAATTGTGTTTTAAAAAAATAGGAATAAAAACAATTCAAAATCAAAAACTCAGGTTGCCTCCAAAAATCACATTTTTTAATGTTTTGGGCTCGATGTTACCTATACATAGATTTAGTGATGGGGAGGGGAAAGATGTTACCCAGTTTGGATCAATAAAGGGCGATAATGAGGTCATATATGAATATATATCCCCCTTTACATTATATAACATTATTTTACTCTTTCCATGGGGTGTATCTACTCTACCCCAATAGGGCATATCTAACAGTATTTCCTTAAAATTGTAAAACTTGTAATATGATTGTGGACCATCAATACCTGTTGTTCCTTTTCAAACGTGTCTTTTTCTAGATATTATTTCATCATCAATGATGGTGTCTTATATCTCTCTACATTTTATCTAAATTTTCACACATTTCTTATTAGTAGTGGTGATATTCTCCTATTCGAGCTAGGTTAATACATCCGCCTCATTTTCATCATCTCTAATGTCATAATTTTTCATTACCTGATGTATATTTAAACTAACATGCTCATTTATTATCTTTAAGAATATTTCATCACTATAGACATTGTTTAATGAACATCTAGTTTCCATGAATTTCCTCCCTAAAATAATGGGTTTCATCTCCTTATCTATGTTGAGAAAGAAAAATTTCACTGAGAATTAAAACTTGTCTACTTTCACTAGAATATCTTCAATGATTCATCATGGGTAAATTATTGTTGAGTCTCCCTGTTTCACTATGACCATTGTAGTCTTCATGTACAAAGATATTGTCCGTGTTTAGAACATAATTTTCACATTGGATCCTATGTCACATAGATCCTTCCCAATTCTATTAGACCATGTATTTATTTTAATCTAAGAGATACTAGGTACAAGTTGTTTCTTAGGGAAATCCTTTGACATCACTGCTGAACACTCATGTGTGAGTGGGAGCGTGCTGATTTCTTCTATCCTCTTAATTTTTTATGCCAACTCCTTCATGAACATCTAATATGTTGAAATTTTTCATGTTATTCTGAAAAATAATTTAAATGTATAGTTTTTAATGTCTTAAATGAATTCACTTCATTATGAATTAAGTTCCTTACTTCATCTATTTTGGAAATAGATTTATTGGAAATAATTGTGGAGGTTATTCTTCATATTCTTCCATAAATTTTTCTTTTCCTTTTCTATTTTCTAGATTTTCTTCATGTACATTATGTTGATTAGGGGTTTCCTCAGTTTTTACCACTTCTTAGGGTAATTAATTTTAAATATTCACGGGGTTCGACTTCCATCTATCCAAGAAATACTCTTCTTGGCCACTCTATTACTCAATTTCAATTTTTACAAATTGGAATTAATGGTTTTAGAATTTGGCCTTCTAACCTCTTGATTTTTCCTTTAATTCATTTATTTTTTCTCCTTTTTCTTTTGAGTTCGTTGTTAGTTCTTTAAATGTTGTTCTTGTGGTGATCATTAACATGGACAAAGTATCCTCTTGGGTGTGGATTTTGATTTGGAGAGATGCTCCTTGAAATTTCTGAAACCACATTGACATTTTTTGATATAATTGTCCTTGTTATTGTGTACGCCATCCTTGAAAATTATTACCCTAATTATAATCCACATTATTATCCTCTAAAATTTACATCCCTTAGGGATGTTCTTATTGACCCATCATGGTGTCTATATTTCTTTTTAGAAAAATCATTTGCACTAATATCCATTTATTATTGTTCATGATGTATACACCTCTTCATTTTTTCCCTTCTCTTTACCACTAGAAGATATTACTTTATTTTTCATTTATTAGATTGTAACTTTCTTCTGGTGACATTTTTATTGAGGATCTTATTGTTGTAGCATCTACAATCGATAAGTTCCCTTTTGATGAACCACTATAAAATATTCGGATCAATACCCACATTTTAATTCCAAAGTAATGGTATTTTTAAATCATATATTTAAAATTATCCAAATGATATTAAAGTGATTCATCCTCAAATTTATTAAATCTGAAAATATTTAACCTTGAGTCCATGGATTATTATGGAGGGAAGAAATGGGTTATTAAATTTCTTGAAAACTCATCCCATGTGGTGATAGAATGACCAGAAAAGATATTAATACATTCTCTATATCTTTTACTTAATGAGAATATGAAAAATTGAAGCCATACTGTGTCTCCTAATATTTTTTGGAATTAAAAAAATATATAGTTTGAGAAAACATTTTAAGTGTGAGTTAAATTATTCAAGTGGTATGTTAGAGAATTTCACGATTTTGGAGGTCATTCGGGTGATAGCGTGTTTGATCTCAAAATGATTGGCTACTATAGGTGGGTCTACTATGGTCAGTTTTAGTCCTTTGTTTGATGGATTCCCATATTCAGCAAGCATTTGTAGCCCTGGATCTCTTGGTGGAACCCCGAAATCCTGACTTTGTTATGCTCCAACCACAATCATAGTCAATTTTTTTCCTTCTTAGGATTCATTCCAACTTAGGACCATATTGAAAAATATATTTCACCTTTAAGTAGGTGCAATTTTCATTTATAAAAAAATATTAAATAATAGGAAAATCACCCCAGGTGTAAAATGGAAAAATAAAAAATAAGATAACAAATAATTAATTAAAATTTTATAAAATCTGAAAAAATACCTCAAATATTCCCTAAAAGAAATGCTAAAAACGTGTCTTCTCATAGGTAATCATTAGTTTCTTATGGGTTTTGTCACATTTAAACATTTATAAAACTAAAATGTTTGAGACTAACTGATTTCATATAGGTAGTGATGATTATATGGTTGAACCCATGATATAGTGAAAATTATTTTAAATTTTTGAAATAAATAATTAATTAATTGATAAATTGATTTGTTGAAATAGAGATTGAAGGAAAAAAATTAGTTTTTATCAAAATTAAAAAGAAATTTTTGGTACTGTAAATTCTAGGTTCATGTTCAAGTGATTTTACAAATTGATTTATTTTTTTCATGATCTTCATTGGAGTCAATATAGAAGATGATCCTTGGTGTTGGTATCATCCTCTTAACCTAAAAATTACCTTTTAATATTGTAAAATAATTTGGGTTTTTATTAATTAATTATATCTATATAATATTTAAACATAAAAATTTTAAATTAAACAATGATCATGCATGATTTAAAATGATTAATTACCACATTTTATTTTTATTTTATCAATCCCATTTACCATGGTCATGAAATTAAAAAAATAAAATAATTATATATATTTAATTTAAATGAAAGAAACCAAAACATAAAAAAATAAAAAAAAATTACTCTCTTTTATATTCCCCTATAATTTTATATTTCCTAATACAAAAATGGGGTTACCCTCTCAAGGTATTCATGAAAGTGTTTAAGGGGAAATAGAATCTCTAAATAAAATGGTTGTGGATTCCATTGTGAAAGCATTTGTCGCAATAAATGTATTCATTTTTTTTTGGAATGGTATGGAGGAGTAACTAAGGCCTCTATTTATAGGAGTGAAAGACCACCAGTTCATAAAATGGTATTTTGAACCTATCAAGGCCAACTCTTATAGTTATTGGGAATTAAAGTGTTGGTATCAATTGAACATATTTCATCTCCACTATTTACTAGGTCAATATGGAATATGTCACAGTGTGACACAAGTAGTCACGTTGTGACATTTTGGGATCCACCAATGAAAGTTTTTTTTAACATCCTTCATCATGTATTGAAGTCCCCCTTGGAGTTTCACATTGTTAATGACCTATTCATAATGTTAATTTTACATTTTCAACATTTTTGCTCAGTTTCAGCTAGACTATTCAATTTTTACCCTAAGGATTTATCCTAGACCCCTACCATATCCTAGAGCATCATTTTCATTGTGAGATTAATCTTTATTTCAAATTTTTCATCATTGAATATTTTTTTATGTAACCTACCATGAAATAAATAAAAATAGTCAATATCTTGTCAATTTTATCCATTTTAATTTAAAAAAAAATATAATGTATATTCAAAATGTATGCAAGAAATGATGATATTGGTTTAAAATGTAGGGTATAACGTTTATGGTGTGGGTTTTAGGTTTTAGGGTATATGTTACAGGGTTTGTGGTGTAGGTTTTATGGTTTTGGGTGTAGGGTATAGGTTTTAGGTAGTAGGGTATGGGGGTTATGGTGTAGGTTCGAGGGTTTAAGGTGTTGGGTATAGGGTTTAGGGTTTAGGGTTTAGGATTTAGTGTATAGGGTTTGGGGGGTAGGGTATAGGGTTAGGTTCTATAGTATAGGGTTTATGGTGTATAATATTTAGTTAAAAGAGAAGGGTATATGGTTCAGGATGTAGGGTTTAGGATATAGAGTGTAGGGTACCGGCTTTACGGTGGGGGGGTGGTTAGGGTGTAGGGTGCAGGGAAGAGGGGTTTGGCTATAGGTTTCAGGGTTTAGGGTGTAGGTTATAGGGTTTATTGTGCATGATTTAGGATTTAGGGTGTAGATTATAGTGTTTAAGGTGTTTTTTAGTGATTAGGATGTAGGGTATATGGTTTAGGGTGTAGGGTTTTGGGTTTAGGGTGTAGGGTATAGGTTTTATGATTTAGTGTGTAGTGTATAGGGTAAAAGGTGTAGGGTTTAGGGTTTAGGGTCTAGGGTATATGGTTTAGGATATAGGGTTTAGGGTATAAGGTGAAGGGTGTACGGTATTTGGTTTAGGGTGTGAGGTTTTGGGTTTGGGTGTAGGAAATAGGTTTTAGTGTGTTGGGTTTAGGGTTTAGGGTGTAGGGTTTGGGATTGGGGTTTTGGTTACTGGGTATAGGGTATTGGGTATTGGGTATATGGTATATGGTATAGGGCTTAGGGTGTTATGTATCATTTTAGGGTATAGGGTATAGGGTTTTGGGTGTATGGTATAGGGTGTAGGGTTTAGGGTATAAGGTGTAGGGTATAGGGTTTATGTGTAGGGTTTAGGGTTTAGGGTGCAGAGTATATGTTTTAGGGTGTAGGGTATATGCTTTTGGTTATAGGTTTTAGTGTTTAGGGTATAGGTTTTTAGGAGTATGTTTTTGGGTTTGTTGTGTAGTGTAAGGTGTTTAGGTTTTAGGATTTATTGTTTTGGTGTTGGGTATAGTGTTTAGGGTGTAGTTTTTTGGGTTTCTGGTGTTGGATGTAGGGTTATGGGTGTGGGGTTTAGGGTTTAGGTAGTAGGGTATAAGATTGTGGGTGTTGGGTCTGGGATTTTGGGTGTAGGGTATAAGGTTTCATATCTAGAGGTTATGGTGTAGCGTATAGAGTTTAGGATGTAGGGTTTTCGGTTTACAGTGTACATATACTATTTATGGTATGGGTTTATGGTTTATGGGTTATAGTTTAGGATTTAGGGTTTATTTTTTATGGTTAAAGGTGTTGGGTATTAGGTTTTTGGTGTATATTTTTGTGTGTAGTGTGTTGGATTTGGGGTTTATGGTTTATAGTGTATACTTTAGTGTATAAGGTATTGGGTTTATAGTGTAGGGTTTAGGCTTTAGTGTATATAATTTACGATGTTTAGGGCTTCTTAGGGTGTTTTGGTTTTTTTGGTATTTTTTTGTTGTTTTTAGTATTTTTAGTGTATTTTTGGTTTTTATGGTTTTTTTGGGTTTTTAGAGTGTTTTTATATTTTTAGGGTATTTTATGCCTTCTTGGTGTTTTTATTGTTTTTAGGTATTTTACTAGGTTTTATGAGTTTTTTAGAATTTCTATGGTGTAAGTAATTTTTATGGTTTTTGCATTTTTAGAGTTATTAGGGGGCATAGAGTGTCGTTCTGGGTTTTTATGACTTTGAGGGTCTTTTAGGGTTGTTAGGTTATATAGGGGTTTAATGGTTATATGGGTTTTCTTGGGGGGTTTTGGGGTTTTTTGAGGTTTTAGGGGATTTTAAGGGTTTATTATGGGTTATTGGGATTTTAATGTTTTGGGGGTATTTATGGGTTTTTAGGTTTTTAAGTATGTCTTTCAGATTTTTCATATTTTTGGGTGGGTTTAGGGTTTTTATGGGTTTTTATTGTTTTTAAGGTTGTTTTAGGATTTTTAGTGTTTTTCTGATTATTTCGTTGTTCCTTGAAATATGTGTTATAGTTTTAAGAATCACTATTTCCAGGTGGTTTCCATTGGATTTATTCATGGAACCAGAAACTTCCTACAGTTCTTTATCCAAAGGGGGCCTACTTTCCAAAGTTAGGCGTTCATTAAGTTTGAACTTTACGATACTTAACGACATGAATTGGTCGAGAGGATGGGAGGTCAGACTCATCACACCCTTTTAGGGGGAATTATTTTCTACTCCAAGACTCTCTTTGTAAATTTAAGATATTTTCATGAATCCTTATTAAATCACCAATTATATCATAAGTATCCCTTAGAATTTACAATCACTTATTAACATGTGTAAAATTTAGAATCATCAGTATGCATTCAAGGTTCCTCATTAATGGAATAATTCATGTATTTGAGGTTTTCCATCAATGGGATCCTCTAATATACCGATTAGAGATTATTTCAATCATCATTGTGATGTTACTGGTTTTTAAGTCACTCAGTGGGGCACTCTAGATTTTGTTGTCATCCAAGAAGATGAAGGTTTATTTTGATCTTGGGATCATGCCCATCAAATGGTATACCTATGTATACTTGTGAAACGAATCAAAACCCTCATAGTCCAGTGTCTCTTAATAGGACACATCATACCTTTTAAGGTCATGTGATAAGAACCTCTAAGCGAAAGATGCTTGGTCAAAACTTAATGTTGGACTTATACTTAAGCAGCCAAAGGAATATGGAAAAGGATATGAGTTTCCATGTAGGATCATACCCTATTGGGAATATGG
The DNA here is from genome assembly GCA_963277665.1 of Viscum album. Classification (NCBI taxonomy): domain Eukaryota; kingdom Viridiplantae; phylum Streptophyta; class Magnoliopsida; order Santalales; family Viscaceae; genus Viscum; species Viscum album. Next base: position 1,963,245,758 of record OY728127.1, read on the forward strand.
CCCAAGGAGAACAAGGTTTATTTGAATTGTTGGGTTTGAAACTCAAGGAGGCTTCGTACGTATCCCATATGAATGGGAACCAAAGCCGACGTAGTTTGATAAATCTCATAGGAGAGTATGTTCCTCTGAGAAAGATGAGATTAGGCTTACTTCCTAAAAGGGAAGCCTTGATGATTTGAAGATTTAATTTGGGGATTATTTCTTAAGGAGGATTCCTAGTGAGCTCAGGCCTTGAGACGGATTCCTACGTATAATGGTTTTAACAGGAATCAGAGTTCTCATAGTTTTTTTTAACGAGTTTTTGTGCGAATGTTGTAACCATCACATATCTCTAAGCCCACGCGAGTCATGCTCCTTGTGAGAAACAAGAGGATGTGAATGATTCAACAATGACACTTCACACTTTTCCTCCCCTATTGATGGAAGAGGTCACGTCGACTGTGGAAGAGGGTGAGGTGAAGAGCTTTCCTTCTATTCTATTCACATTGGACAAGGGTCCAAATGGAAGGAAGAAGGGGTGAAGGTGAGGGGATTATACCAGGATGGCTTCCCAGAAATTGATCCTTGTAGGAAAGCAGGAAATTAAATGTGAATTGTACCTTCCCTACCAGAGACCCAAGGTTTTGGGTCACCTCTTTAAGAAAGGAGAGGCCAGGAGCTAACCCTTCTCCAAACCAAGAACATCCCATCACTATTTCTGGGAGAAAGGTCTATGCGACTGTATATGTACAAACCCAGAGACATTTTATGAATCCAAAACCCATTGTGAAACAAATTTGGGAAACCTATGACTATGGAAATACAATCCCAAATAGGAGACACGCTTATGTGCCTTTCCCAATGGTTTGATAATTCAAGAGGTCTTTGTTGAGGTATCAACAGAATCCATTTTAGACAAGGGAGCCAGTGAAGAAGAAGCCTTTCCATGAATGGCTGATGAAGGCTTGATGTCTTGTAAACTGAAGAGAGTGAAGACAATAAGTGAATCAAAGAGGGGTGCCCAAGTAGAGAAGGGTGTGCATGTATGGTCGCACAAGTACACTTGGGTGACCTGATGTTCACTTAAGAGATGAATAAACAATATGGTAATACTTGGGTGGGACCTTGCTCAAGCCTTCAAGAGTATTCACAGGTGATCCAAGAAGTGGGGTGCTCATGTTCTTGTGAGATGAATGGGAGGTGCACAAGTACTTCTGACTTAGAGAGGTTGGGCACTTTAGGCATGCAAGTGTTATGGTTTTCAAACACTAAAAGGACTTAAGTCTAATGATCCTCCCTTAAATCCTCTTCTCAAGGTGTTTTAGAACTCCCTTGAATGTTTCAAAAGACTAGGATGAAGTACTAGGGTGACCAGAGCAGCAATTGGGCTTCATGGAAATTCATCCGTACAAATGGGGTCCCCAAGGGTATATTTATAGGCAAATAAGTGACCTTGGGAAAAATTAGTTGGGCGTGCAAGTGACTTGCAGGCTAGATAAGACCGTGTTAGTAGGTTGCATGACATTTTTGGGTGCACAAGTAGGCTGCGCGCTGCTGATATTTTGGCTTGACTAAGGCTATTCAAAATTCATTCCTTTGAAAATCTTGATTTTTTCTTCATGAATTTTTCTATTTTCTTTATAAGGGGATCCCCTTGGTTATTTTTTATACTCTTTGATGGAATGAGGTGTCAAAAAAGCCCCCTCCCCCTCAGAATTGGATCTAAAATAAAAATAGGATCCTATACCGAGGTAATGTAATGAAGAAGAAATGCAAGGGCATTGGGGTGTGAAAGTATTCATTTATCAAGTAGACTTGGGTGTTTAAGTGCGAAACATGTAATATTTATGCCATGCAGGGTGATGTTATTAATTTATATATAAGGGATTCACTTCCATGAATTTTTTTTTCAACTTCTGGATTCGCAGCTCTTGGCGTGCAAGTATTCTATTCAGATGCTTCTATTTCACCGCACTTCCTCTGTACATTTTTAGCTATGCGCCATGAGTGGTGCTCCATAATTGCATGCCAACTTATACTTTATCGCCAAGTTTAAAACTAGAACGCCTTAATGCCTATGCCATTCTTTTGTAAAACACAAAAAATGAACTTACTCTAAAAAGATTATCTCTATCTTTTTGTAGGTTCAATGGATCCCAAAATAATTGGAACTGCTGATGAGCTTTCCAGCAAGAATATTGATGAAATGATGAATGTCATTGTTCATGATTACTTCGATGTTTGTGAAACCACTCTTCCAAATATAGAAAAATATTTGAAGAAGTATCATTTCAACTTTCCTTGGAGGACATATCTGCCTTTGTATAGTTATGGTCATTTGCAGGATACTAGAAATCCAGATCCAAAGAACTATGTCCCACATTCTTTGTTTCAGGATTATACCAACTTCTCATCAGCCAATGTTTCTTTTGGGGGATAATTTTCTAGTGCTGGGACAGTAGAAAATTCTCGTGTTATGCATCACAGCCCGTGTGCTCTAGATTAGAAGTCACACACACTCGAGCTGCAGCCACCCTGTTATTCATCCATCTTTCAAGATTCTCAGATAGTTCAGTCCAAGGGTTGGAAGAAAATTTGTAATTTCCACCCAGGAGGAGGTGTGGAAACTGCATGCATGTGGTCATACTTGGTGTGAAAGACATGTGAAGAATTTTCAGATGATTTGAGAATCATCAGGATTTATGAAGCTTTCTGGGTTAGGAAAACCTATGTGTATTGGAATGATGATTTCGTGCCAGAGTTATTAAGTCAGTGGATCCCATACACTAATTCCTTCCATTTAACACATGGAGTGGTAGGTATCAATTTTTAGGACCTTTACAAAATTTCTGGAGCTCCAATCCTTGGAGACATGTACGATGAGTTTATTCCACCCGAGGTGACATGGAATGAATCAAAAAAGACACCATATTTGGCTCATGAGTTGATGAAAATATTTATCAAACTCAATAATAAAATCACCACAAAAACTCTCACCAGGAGGGACATTCATATAGAGGAATAAATGGAAATATTTTTAATAAAGAAGTCGGAAATGGGGCCCACTTTCACTCATCCAATTAGCTGTCCAAGGGTAGAGAAGAGATGCACTCCTGACACCTTTTGGCCAATATTTGAGAAGGGAGAATTTGAAAAACGGGGATATAATATCAACCCAAAAATCCCCGTAAAGACACATCTGGAAGGTTTCATAGACATATGGTTTATCATATATTTATTACTAGTCCGAGACTCCGAAGGAGGTATGAGGATGGGAACCATTGTTATTGCAGTGAAGCTGACAGAGAAAAGGATCGTAGGGTTGGATACTCCTGTTTTAGCCAAGATTCATAGGAGTTTTCTTCATATTTACAATGGAAAATCTTCCTTTAGAATATCGGGGCCATTACACGTGTTGTGGGGATGGATTTCTACTCACTTTAGAACTTATGTTGTACAAAGTGGAGTACAGGTTTTTGGAAGTTCTTTCTGACCATCTGTTCAAGCCTTTTTTGGTATTTCACCCTTTTCCTTGAATGCTTATGAAAACAGGGTTAGGTTGAGCATGCATAAGGAATTTCATTTATTTCCCTATGGGAATCCTCTTACCAGGTAATTTTTTGATGATAGTACTACCAGTTTGGTACTGAGAGCATATATGCTAGCTTGCAGAGATGGCGTGTTGGCCTCCATAATCGACGGTGAAATCATATGTGAGGCCTATGCTCCTTATAGATTTTCATGCCAATTCAAATTTCTACAACAGAATATTGTATCCCCTCCCGTTCATTTCATACTAGAGAAACACTCAATGGTTTCCGGACAACTATGGTTGTTGACATCTGCAGAGAAGACCGGGGCATTTGTTAATTTACCTATTGCAGATACAGTAAGCAGATTAACCATCTGGTATACTAAAAACTGGGTTGCATCATACCCTGAAGTGGTATTAAATCATTTCATCCCTATATTGGGGATAAAGAGAAATAGCAGGAAGGAACCCCTTCACTTGGAACATAATTCTTCATCATCAGGGGGCGATTTGAAAGAATCAGAGAGTGGAGGTGATGATGCTTCAAATCCACCAAATAGACCTTACAGTAGGTATAATACTCCTATTAGAATAAAATTGGAAACTCCATTAATCCCTAATAAAGTTTTATCAAGGTGATCTAGTCACCATCATTCTGAAGAGCGGCGAGTTCCATTTTCCAATCCTTCATCTGTGACAATTGGTGCAGGAAAAAAACTCAAGTCCAAGGTTTTAAGATCCTCTTCACAAACCTCAGACATACATTCTGAATATATAATACCGGAGGCTACTCGAACATGGTAGAGTCTATACTGTGATGCTAAGACCATGTGGATGGATCTGTGTGAAGGACCGTATATTCCAGGAGTAGGGGATTTGTGGGCTTCTTCTGACATTCTTTTTAAGGATAATCCCAATGAGGTAAGGAACTACATTCGAGAGCTGGAAATGCTCATATATTCCACTGATTACTCAATTCCTACCACAAATAAGGTAAAGTAAATGATAGATCATGGTACCACCGAAGGGATTAATCCATCATTATACGAAGAATGGCATCACTTTGTAGATCCTGAGGATGTAAGTTCCCCCTTTTTTTATATATTCCTCCATTTTGCAACTTGAATTTTAATCAAAAAATCATTACTTAGGAGAAATTTTGTCTTATCTTACAGTTGGGTAAAGTAAAGTCAATTGAAATTCCTTCACCATAATACAGTCTTGGAGGCACTACTCTTGGAGCTACTAGATCACCCTGTGAATTAGGATAAATATCTCCGGGAAGACAGGCCATGGAGGAGGAAATAGAGAGGGTATTGAGATCACCGATACCCATTTTTGTAAGTGAAGATAAAAGCCCACCTAAAAAGACAAAGAAGAAAAAGAATCAAAGAAATAAAACCACATTTAAGCTCTTTCTTAGCAGTGGTAAGTCTCCCTGATAATCATGAATTTTAGTTTTATTCATAAAAAAGTGTTTAAACTTTTTAAGATTATAGGGGATTCTTCTGTTTATTCTTTGAAAGAAACCACTTATAAGACTCAAGGAGATGTAAAATGTGATGCTGAGCAAACAAAAAATTTTATATATTTAGTGGTTCTTGAAGAGGCATTGAATTTAAAGGAACCAACATCTGTCCCCAGCACTACTCTGATTCTTACTATCAGAGGAGAGGAAGCTTTTGGTAAATCAATAATATTTCATAAAGCATATAATGAAATAATAGCTTAATTACATTATATGACACTTTTAGGTTCATCACATTCACTAGAAAATATGGTAACAGCTGATGTTGACCCCACAATTGTTGCTGGAGAAGCTACTTGGGGTCACAGGTTGTGGGAGGAAGGTTGTGAAGTAAACACGTCAAGTGTTCCCACTGGTGAGACAACCAGGGATATGTGATATCGTTAGATGAAATGATGAACCTTGGAATGTATTTTGATAAACTATTTGAACATGTTAAAATATCAAATGCTTTATAAGATTTTGGAGTTCCATATATAGAGTCAACTAGACTTGAGTTCTCATTATTCATCCTATTAAATATCTTATGATTAACTTGCTAACCGTGGTTGATTTGAAATATGCAGTTCAAGATAAAGAAACTACTACTGCAACAATTCCAGAAGAAAGTGTTTATATTAATGTTAACCCTACCATTATGGATACATTGGAACAAGTGAATATTGAGGTAGCAAGTCTTCTTGAGATTCACTCTAAAAATCATGAGAATCTTAATGATAGCACTCCTCAACCAGAGACATCAAATAAAATTGCTGAAACTAAGAAAACTGGGGAGGATTCTTCTCAAGCTGCTGAACTACTTCTAGGTAAGAGATGATTATATTTTGATTACATTCATGTTTATTATATCTTAAATATAACCATGATTCTTGATTTACCATATATGGCTATCAACTTCAATGGATAGGTCTAGAGGTAAAGCCTATGCATCTACACAAACAACATTTGAAGGTGGAGAAACGATTGTCCAAGAAGGAATAGAACATGGAACTTATTTAAGTGAATTACTCCTGAAATATACCCCTCTTTATGAAAGCAATTCGGAATTGGACCCACAACTACAGAAATCTCATCATCTTGATCATTGCAAATCATGGAAAATATATGGAAGATAATATCTGAGATGCCCCTTGAGGAACCACCTTTAATAATTCCATGACTTTCATCTCTGTTTATCATGCTAGGATTTTGCGGTTTTGAATACCAAGAAATTCATACTACTATGAAAGATATTATTCGGAAGAGGGAGAAAGAGAAAAATCTTCAACAAGACTTGATAAAAGCCAAACTGTCTATCAAAATTGAAGAGTTCCAAGCATCACTGTCCCAAGAAGCGGATATTAAAAATGAAATGTTGAAGGGACTGACACAGAAAATTAAATAAAAGACTATTCAGCAACTGTGCCTTCAACTGGAGTTAAATATCATCATAGGAGAGCTTTGCCATCTTTATAGCTCATTAGGAGAAGTCCAGAAGGAAGGTGAAAAGCCATCATAGATTCTAAAGAAGTTCTTCATCAAGCTGAAGAGAGTGAGGCTGGTTAGACAAACAAACTCCAACAAGCAGTTGATGGGGCTCAAGAAGCTATTAAACAAATGATGAATTACATAGAAAGCCTTTTGTAAAAATATCTTTAAGAGAGAGATTCCAATTTTTGGATGATTCTTCGTAAAAAAAATCATAAATGAAAAGTATTTTTTCTTTAATCATTTATGTTTTCACTTTCATTAATTTCTTTTGTTTTACCTAGGCCATTGGGCCTAGTAAGTAGAATGGGATAATATTTAGGTTTGAAATCGCTTTGACCATAAAATTTGAAATTAGATCCCAAACAAAACTCTGTGGTAAATAATTGATTTAATATTCTTTAAATATTTCCAAGGCGAATCTTGAGTCATGATTTTTATGCTTACAAAATCTAAAACATGTATCAACATAAGGGGAGTCCCTTCCAAGAATGAAGTTATCATTGCTTGAAGAAACCCGTTATGGGGGTTGTATTATGCAGTGCCAACTAGGGAATATATTTTATATCCAAATAGTGGAATCTTTTGACTGACAGGCATGTTATGTAGGCAATTTATTCAAGGCTGCCTAAGAGAACGTGTTGCATAGTCAGGAAAAAAAGATCTTCAAAATTTAATGATCTATTGTTGATAGATAGGGGAAAAATAAGATTTGGGAGACTCCATACAATAGTGGGTGGTTTTTACAAGGAATGGAATTTTATGAATGATAAAGGTCTATTTTAGACTGACATAAGTCATGAATAGGAAAACCATTTTTATGAAAATTTGGTGTATGAGTAATGGATAAAATTTATCAAAAAAGGAAATTTCTAATATTATACTGTGCAGTTTTATTTCATGCAGTGAGGAAATTTTATTCTGCAGTTTTAAGTCATGAAGTGAGGACATTGTGTGGATTTAATTTAAGGTCTTTAGCTCTGACAAAATGTATGAGAAAACTCTCCCAATTTCTTGAAAATTTATGGAAGGGAAAAATGTAAACTGTGATTTGGGAATTTCTGAAACTAGGGAATGATATGAGAAAAGGGATAAAATCATTAGAAGAAGTATTTTCCAAGAACGAAGTTACCATTATTTGAAAAATCCATTATGGGGGTTGTCTTATGCAGGGCCAACTAGGTCATATGTTGCATAACCAAATAGTGGCATCTTTTGACAGACATGCCTATAATGTAGGCAACTTATGCAAGGACACTAAGGGAACATATTTTGTAGTCAGGCAAAAGATCTCTTAGAAATTTAATGTTTTATTGCCAAAAGTTGAAGTAAGTTTATGGAGATTCATATTTTCTGAAGCATAGAGTATGGTTTATGAAGAAAGGTACCTTAATATGGAAAGGGTATTTCCAACCAAGATGTCCAAAGAATCTGATGAATAGGACTTTTACGAAGTTCTGTCCCAAACGTAAGAGATATGGTGTCTATAGTTTTAGGTCATACAACTAGGACCAGAAATGGAAAGAATATATAATATGTGGCCAGGTGATTTAAAGGGTATTTCATATTGTATTGAACACATGGTGATGGAAACGTGTAAACCATGGTCTTGAAGACTTTCAGATTGTCAGAAAGATAATGGGACAAGTATACTTGAATGACTATTTTATAATACAAATTCTTGTATATTTTCATCAAAAATTAAAGGGGACAAAGATACTATAACCAAGAACGAGGTTATCATTACTTGAAAAACCCGTTATCGGGGATTTATTATTTAGAGCCAACTAGGGCATATGTTTCATAGCCAAATAGTGGAATCTTTTGACTGGAATTCCTATTATGTAGGAAACTTATTCAAGGCTACCTAAGGGCACGTGCTGCATAGTCAAGAAAATGAGATCGCAGATATTAGAAACCATGTTACTAGAAATCATAATAAAGATTATGAATATCTTAAAATTTTCATGATTAAGAGTATGAAATATGGAAAGGTTTTATGTTTAATGCAGATGAGAAATATTTGAACCAGTATTGACCATGAGTTTGACATCCTTTACATAGATCTGACTCATATGTAAAATGGATAATTTCTTTATTTCTTCTGAAATAATATTATGATCTGCAGTTTAAAGTCATTAAATGAGGACATTTTCACCCCCCATAAAGAATTAAAACACCTTAATTATATTGAGAAGAAACTTATACAATTCCTAAGATCACTTAATCTATTCTTGGTGTGAGAAACAAGGAGTAGTAAGGGTCTCTTATATAATACAAAGGTGACACAGATAAAGAATTGGGGTATCTATTTCCATATAGTTTAATGTCATGTGGTTAGGATGATAATGAATTGATATGAAAGGAAAGATATATTGTAACTAGATTTAGTGATAAAACCCAAGTGTCACTATATGTCTTTCTAGGGAAAGAATTAAGTCATACATAGTTCTTAATAAATTCTCTATGTAGATTTGACTCTTAAACAAGAAATAAACGGGTTTTTTATCACGGCTAGGCCCAAGATTTGAGATCTGGGCATCTCTACGTATCTCAAAATAGATGATAATTAAGTCGTACATAATTCTTTAAACAATAATTCCTCATTCTAATGGAGTTTTACATGAAGAATGGGGGATATTTCACACATTCTGAGAGAAAAGTAAATCTTAAGATATAAAATGGTATAAGGTCCAAATCATATATCTTAAGGAAACATTGTGTATAGATCTGATTCATATACAGAAGGAGAAAATAAAATAATAAGATTTTGTGACTGTGGTTGGGCCCATAATTGGAGATTTAGGCACCTCTACGCATCTCATTTAAAATGAGAATCAAGCCATACATAGTTATTGAAACATGGTCTATTTGCATATCTGACTTAGACATAGGAAAGGGAGGGACTCATATACTTCTAAGGAGTAGTGATGATGTCAATGATATTTTCTTATGGAAGATTATAACGTCAAATAGAGAAAAAGTTAGTTGTACAAATGATGTCTTTCAGTTTAACGTCATGCGACAAGAACGAAGATTCTACGCATTTTAACATCATGTTGCATGGACGCTGACAGTTGTTATGTAGTTTAATGTCTTGTAACTAGGACATGGGGGCTGTGCAGTTTTAAGTCTTACAACAAGGACATGGTACTGTGTATTTTAAAGTCTCACAGTGAGGACTAATGTTTATAATTACACAAAGTATTTCTTCAAAAATCTTGCATTGGTTGGAGTTGTAATCTTCTCTCTATCCATTGAGATTAAGGAATAGTCTCCATTTGAATAGACCTTATGTATAAGAATAAGGTCCTTCCCATTTTGGTTCAAGTTTGGGAGGTTTCTTTCTTGGTATCATTGGAGTCTTAAGGACCAATACCAATTCCCCTTGAAGGAATGAATGAAGGCGAACTTTATTATTAAAATCTCACAATATTTTGTTCTGATGGACTTCTAAATGATGCAAAGTATGCAGTCTTTTATCGTCTAATCTTTCAAACTCATTGAACCCTTTATGAGATCTTTCATATGTAGAAAACTTATCATAGATTTTAACTCTATGTAAAGGCAATTGTATTTCAATTGGAAAAACTACTTTAGTTCCATATACCAATGAATAAGGAGTTTCTTTAGTAGTAGTAGAGGTAGTTGTCCGATAATCCCATAAAGCATTCAAAAGTTTATTAGTCCATGAATTTTTATCTTTATCCACCATATTCTAGAGTATATTTGATAGAATCTTATTGAAAGCCTCTATCTGTTCATTGGTCACTGCATGATAGTGAGATGAATGGTTGGACATGATATTATGTTCCGGATACAACTTTTTTTACTTCAGCAGAACCAAAATTGGTGCCATTGCCCATCAAAATAGTTTTAGGGATGCGAAATCTTGTGATGATATTAGTTTTGACCAAAATAACAATGATTTTGGCTCCAACTTCCTAGATATGTATTGCCTCATCCAATTTAGAGAAGCATTCAGTAGCAGTGAGAATATACTTGAACTGCATAACCATGGTTGGAGGATAAGGCCCTACTACATCCATTCCCCATGTGGCAAATGGCTGAGAGTATTTAGTTGTTTGTAGCATCTATGGGGGTTAATGAATGAAGTTTGAATTCAATTGATAGGGATGAAATTTTTTAGTGATATCTGTACAATCTTGTGTCATTGAAGGCCAAAAGTATCCAAGCCTTTAGATCTGATCGGAGAGTCTATGCCCTGATTGGTGGGAAGCCCAAGCTCCTGAATGTAATTCTTTCATGACAGTTATGATCTCTTTGTAGGTTCAAGGCGGAGCAGAAGCGCGTTGGTGGGTTATCCCAACTTTAATTTTAATGTTAAACAACGTTCAATCCGAGATCTGTCACGATATAAAACGCCAAATCATCGGAATAGAATGAAGAACGAAAAGAATAGAAGAGTCCCGGAACCCTTGAGGAGGATCATCATATGTATATTATAATTAATTTAATTAATGCATAAGAATTACCTCATTGAAATTCTTTCTTTGTTGATGTGTCCGGTCATGATTCGGTGATCCGTCGTTTCATCGTAGAATCCAAGTGTAGGATTCCTCTAGCGGTGATCCACACGTGTGTCACGTATCTCCGGACGTCACCGAAGGGATCTCCGGGTGCTAGAGCAGAAGAACCTTCGCTTGCGATGTCCGCCTTCGACCGCCTTGATCCGGTGGAGGATCTTTCTCTCGTAACTTGAGGGCATTCTTGGATGAAAGGGAATTCTCTCTTGGCTTGAGAGTATTTCCAAATCCGTTGTGCACAACAATGGCCCTCCAAAATGTTGGGGTTGCAAGGATATTTATAATCGGGTTTGAGGTTAATAGAGTTATGACAATAAATAAATGTGTTATGCATTTTATTTATTTCATTAACTCTTATTGAAAACCCCCATGTCAAATTATTAATTCCTTGACATGCGCCCAAGCTGATTATAATAAATATAATTTAATAAAATAATATTAAATCCTCAAAATCCCAACTGGAAGAACTACACAGCGTGTAATAATTAATACACGGTGTGTACTTTTTTTCCATAAAACTACACGGCATGTATATTTAATATACATGGCGTGTACTTTTATTTTACATTTTTCTCCACCACATTTATTAGACCATGAGTAATGACTATTTATTTCTTAAATAAATGTAACTGCATTACTCGCTAATAAATATATTATTTCGTCCACAATATATTCTCTCGAATAACTAGTGTCAAAATAAATGCGATCAGACATCCTTAAATAATTATTAAACAACAGTCTGGAATAATATTTATTTAACTTGTTAAATTACTATTTAACTGAGATACATGGACACACTTAGTGTGTGACCCTCTAGGCCTCTTTCTCAGTGGTATTAGGCTGAGCCTGCCTAAATTCCAAGGTTAGCGTCTAGAAACACGCCAAGGCACCCATAGAGAAAGAAGTTAATGCCGCAATGACGTGTCACCTCCTACGAACGCTTATCGTGTAATATAATCCCTTTGTCTTGATATCTCCAATCAAGAGGGTTGCATGCTAGTTCCATCAACCCATGTGCTTGATTATTCTTTCTTTGACTTCCTGGAATTGAAATTTCCCATACCTTACCATGTCCATGGATTTATTTAGGCTATATCAATTCCATCAAAGGGCCTGAGATATCTACTTCCGTTATGGAACGGAAAGGACAAATCCTTTCTTTCATTATCTATTAATGTGGTATTACTCGTGATGCACCCAACGTATCCTACCTCGCTGCGAATAGTGTGTCGTCACAGTTTTCGTCAATACATCTAAGTGCGTGAGTTGTAATACCCATTAATAATAATCTTAAAGTCTAAGGACCAATACACACGTCTGCAGATAGGAACATCCAATGACACTATGAAATGTGGATTTCCTACTGGCGGGTCTCGTTCTCATAATATCCTCCTGGATATTACCATGGGCGCACACCATGAGAAGGTGCCTTAAAGTTTTATGATTCCTCGCCCCTAATGACCTGTATTATTTGTGTCCCTCAAATAATATCATCCATCCATAGAACATACATTCAAGAACAGTGTTATGGAACTTTCGGGTTCTCATCATAGCAAGGATCCGCTACGACCCTTTAATGCAATAGCTGTCCTTAGGACATTATCACATGACATGTCACGCAGAAGAACAATCAAGATGTGATAAGGATTTTATTTAATGAATAAATTACAAAGTAGTTGGTTCTAGACCACCAACTCCAACAGACTCCCACTTGGACTAGAGCCATCTACTAACAACCTTTAACCCGCTAGCTCTCACATGATATTCATGCTTCTGCTGAGATAGGCCTTTAGTCATGGGGTCCGCCACATTCTCTTCCGTGGACACTCTGCTCACAACAACTTCACCACTTTGATAGAAATCCCTGAAGAGGTGATACTTCTGGAGTATGTACTTTGTCCGTTGATGTGACCTTGGTTCTTTTACAAGAGCCACCACTGTAGTATTATCACAATTCAATGTAATGGGATCTTTACTGCTAGGTACCACATCAAGCTCCTGGACAAAGTTCCGAATCCAGATGGATTCCTTGGCTACATCAAAAGCCGCTATATACTCGGACTCCGCTGTAGAATCGGCGACAACTGGCTACTTTGAACTCTTCCAGCTCACAGCTCCTCCATTAAGACAGAAAACATATCCAGATTGCGACTTCAGATCATTCTGATCTGTTTGAAAACAAGCATTAGCATACCCTCTGATGACAAGCTCCTCATCTCCTCCATACACCAGGAACATATCCTTAGTTCTTCTCAGATACTTAAGGATAGTCCTAACAGCAGTCCAATTCTATTCTCCTGGATCTTCTTGATATCTGCCTACCATGATCAGTGCATAGGCAACATCAAGCATGGCACATAACATGGCATACATGATGGATCCTATAGTCGAAGCGTATGGGATCTTTCTCATCCTATATTTCCCCTGTTGTGTCTGGGGACACATTTTCTTAGAAAGATGTAAGCCATGTGACACTGGAACCAATCCCCTCTTAGACTTTTCCATACTAAATCTCTTTAGTATCTAGTCAATGTATGTACCCTGACTTAGTCCAAGAAGCCTCTTGGATCTGTCACAAATGATCTTGATCCCTAGAATGTAGGTTGCTTCTCCTAAGTCCTTCATGGAGAAACACTTGTTCAACCAGTCCTTAACTGATTGTAAGGCTGGTACGTCATTTCCAATAAGCAATATGTCATCAATATATACCACTAGGATGACGACCACATTCCCATTAAACCGCTTATAAACACATGGCTCACATTCATTCTTAATGAAACCAAATTCCTTTATAGCTTCATCAAATCGAATGTTCCATGACCTGGATGCTTTCTTCAATCCATAAATGGATTTTGGCAACTTGAAAACCCGTTTGGCTTCACCTGGTGTCACAAACCCTTCTGGTTGTGTCATATAGACATCTTCCTGAAGGTTCCCGTTAAGGAATACTGTTTTTACATCAATCTGCCAAATCTCATAGTCATGGTAAGCTGCTATGGCAAGTATGATTCTTATGGATTTAAACATGTAAACTGGCGAGAAGGTTTCATCATAGTCAATTCCTTGACGTTGTCTGAATCCTTTAGCCAATATCCTTGCTTTATAGGTGCTAACTTGACCTTCCATGTCTAGCTTTCTTTTGAATACCCATTTGCATCCAACAGGCTTTACATCAACTGGCTTATCGACCAGAACCCAAACTTGGTTCTGATACATGGAATCCATCTCAGAATTCATAGATTCTAGCCATCTTGCAGCTTCTGAGCTTTCTACTTCTTCCTTGTAGGAGAGAGGTTCATCATTGTCCAACAATAATGATTCACCATCCTCGGGGACTAGGAAACCAAATCTCTCTGGTTCCCTTACCTCTCTTGAGCTCTTATGAAGTACTTGTGTTTCTGGAACCTCTTCCACGGGGACCTGTGGAACTTGTTCCTGTACCAAATCATGTGTATCTTGAGCATCAACTTCGTCGAAGTCAATATTGCTCCCACTATCCTTCTTGGGGATGTTCTCCCTCTCCAGAAAGACGTCTTGTATGGCGACAGTCACTTTCTTGTCTTGAGGGTTATATAGGTAATATCCTTTCGTTTCCTTGGGATATCCTATAAAGATACACTTCATGCCCCGAGGTGATAGTTTGTTTCCTGAGAAGGCTTTAACAAATGCCTCGCATCCCCATACACGTGTGTGCGACAAAGTGGGTTTCCTTTCATTTCATAACTCGGATGGAATTCCATTTTCTGCCTTAGTTGGTACTCAGTTTAATGTGTATGATGCAGTTTGTAATGCATATCCCCAAAACGATAATGGAAGATCTGCATGACTCATCATCGACCTCACCATGTCCAACAAGGTGCGGTTCCTCCTTTCACTAACACCATTCCACTATGGTGTATAAGGAGGAGTGAGCTGAGATAGAATCCCAGACTCCCATAGAAGATCGATGAACTCTTGGTTCAAATATTCTCCGCCTCGATCTGATCGAATCTTCTTTATCTTTTTACCAAGATGATTCTCTACTTCATTTTTGAATTCCTTAAATTTCTCTAAGGACTCTGACTTATACCTCATTAACTAGACATATCCATATCTACTCAAATCATCAGTAAAAGTAATGAAGTAAGAATATCCACCTATAGCTTCTACTGGAAATGGTCCATACACATCTGTGTGTACCAATCCTAGAAGCTCTGTGTCCCTTTCACCTTTTCCACCAAAAGGCGGCTTGGTCATTTTTCCTTGTAAACAAGCATGACATCTATCAAGTGGTTTTAGATCAGTAGAGTCTAAATAGCCATCTTGGCAGAGCTTTGTCAAACACTTCTCGTTCACATGACCAAGGAGGCGATGCCATAACTGGGTGATGTATGAGTCATGTGAGTTTGTTTCTTTATCGATTTCCAACACTTGGTTTTTGTAATTTAATACATACAAACCATTATTCAAATGTGCCATACCATAACATACATTGTTCTTATAAAAGAGACAACCCTTATTTCCGAACTTGAAAACAAATCCATCCATATCCAAACAAGATACATAAATTATGTTCTTGGTAACACTAAGAACAAAATAACATTTATGTAAAACCAAAATCATCCCAGTCTGTAATGAGAGGTGGTAGTCGCCAATAACCAACGTAGCCAGCCTTGCACCATTGGCAGCTCGAAGATCCACCTCTCCTCTAGCGATCTTTCTAAATCTACTTGGTTCCTACATTTGAATACATATGCGATCCCCACAGGCTATATCTAATACCCAATGTGTATAAATAGAAATATTTCACTTGATAACAAATGAACCTTTAGAATCCCCATGCTTCTAGGTGCAGTTCCTCTTCCAGTGGCCCTGCTTGACACATGCAAAACACACTGCCTCGCGTTCCTTTCCCTGCCTCTGGATCTTCCCCTTCTTGGAGGGACGATGCTCGGGGGCTTCAGACCATTTATAAGTCTTTGGCCCCTTTTCCTTTTCCTTCCTTTTCTTTTTCACCATAAGAAACATGGGTTTGTCACGTCCCATGTCCTTATCTACCTGGAGAATCAAGGTCAAAAGCTCTGATAGACTCTTCTCATTGCCTCTCATGTTATAGTTGACAATAAAGCTAGAGAAGGTCTTGGGTAGTGATGATAAGATGAGATCTTTACACAACTCATCCGGGAATTTAATCCCTAAGATGTCCAAGCATTCAATGTAGCCAATAAGCTTGACTACATGAGGCCCAGTTGGCGTAGACTCTCCAATATTCGTGGTAAACAAAGCATTGGAGATCTCATACCTCTCTTGTCTTGCCTTCTCTTGGTAGAGATCTTTAAGGTGAGACATCATGCTATACGCGTCCATGTTTTCATGTTGGTTCAAGAGCTTATTAGACATGGACAATAGCATGAAACACTGGACGTATGTGGCATCATCCATGTGTCTCATGTAGAGAGATAATTCCTCATCACTAGCCTCTTTCCCAGGCGCAACTGGAATAGGATCTTCCAGCACATATAATTTCCTTTCGTGGTGAAGGACGATGCATAAACGCCTCTGCCACTCTTGGAAATTGGTGTCGGTGAGAAGGTTTTCTTTTTCGAGTATGGTGCACAATGATATGTTGAAAAGTCATTTTCTTTATATTTCTACAAATTAAGATGAGAAAATGTTTATTACTTTGTTACAAAATTTGAGACAAATAAATAAATTAATACTTATTAGTCTCCCACTATTTTATCGAAATCCAATAGCCCGCACCATTGACTCCGGAATATTCTGTTGCATGAATATTCTAGTGGCAAGGATCCATATTGACATTCGCATTACCCCAACTAGGGTTGGTCAATAAACTTGAAGGGTTTTAGGTAGGCATTCCAAATGCCAACTGCATTAACTCGCAGCTCCTTGATCCGCTGAGTGGACTCCCCAATCCTGAAATCCTTTTTGGATTTCCTCAACCTTTGCCTCTTGGTCACACCAAGTCCTACTGTGGCAGTCAACCCTTGATGCGAACCAAGTCAAGTCAACCCAAAACCTTGAATTATAATTCCCCGATAATTGAAAGCACCCCAACTAGGGTTGGTCAAGAAATTTGAACTATGGTTCGATTCTAACCAAGATTATGGAAGGCTATGCTGACTTAATATTTATTTTGAGGGATTTTATCCTTATACGTAAATTGACATTTTATTATCTTTGATTACATGCTTGTTAATATTAAGTGGGATATACTTAACTAATTAACCATGTCTAAGATAATATTTACGTATAAGCCGGTTTTATTTTAGTTCCATCTTGCATGCTCGTTTAATTCATTAATTGTGTGATCGTGAAAACACACCCACAATAAATAAACCATGCAACTGACAGAAATAAAATAAATGGTATGATCATGAGCTTTTCTATTGGTCATTTTATCTAGCGGTTGATAAACTAACCCAAGACCTAGGGGAGAAACACCTTGAACCCTTCGGGTTCATGTTTACAGCTTTCCACCTGTCCACAATTGTATCTCCTTGGATTGGTTTCACCTTGGCTCCTGACTTGAGCCACCTCCACTAGCTTGGGAGCTCCATCCATTACATATGCATTTATCTCACACGCAGGTGAGGGGTAAAAGAGGTTTTTACATAAAAGAATCCTTGGGCGCGCATGCCCTACATATTAAGGAGGAGATGGCTCGCAGTCCAACGAATTTAATTTAAATAAATAAATTAAAAGAAACCATTCACATACAAAGGTCTCGGTCTAGCTCATGATCATCCATACATGCAACGATATTTACGCATAAATAAAACTAGCATTCAATTCTTTAATCGTTCTTGTCTAAGATAAATCATGCTCGAATAAATTAATTATCTTTAATTAATCAATCCTTTTATCTTAAATCCCTTTTCAGAATTTCATTGAGATTCTCATCCATCATAATTTTAAACAAATAATTTCATTTAAAATTATCCTTTTATGTAACTTGTACCTTGGAGGCAACCCGGTGAATTCCCATTTATTACGCAGATGTTAAATTAAACACATATATATAAAACATCTATCACGTGTTGTGCCTCAGCTTTACGCCTGCACCATGGTACACGTCTCAAGGGTTTGTATAATAAAATAATAATTTTTAATAAATCTGCATAATTTGGGTGAGTACACGGCGTGTACTTTTCTTCATCGTCCATCCGAAGTACATGCCCGGGGACAGGGCGTGTTAATGTACTTCGGAAATTTTCAGAGTACACGACATGTACAGTGGGACACACGCTATGTAGTTTCTGCGTTACACGGTTTCTAGCCGGGAAGGCCATGTACGGAGTACACGACCCAACCCTAACCCAAAGGGACTACACGCCATGTTCATTGGACCACACGGCGTGTATTCCAGAAACCGTGTTCGACCTGTTTCTGGTCAACACACAGTGTCTTAAATTCTTAGAAAAAATCCAATACACGACCTGATTTGGCGGATCAGTCAATGCATTGAACCTAGACTACATGGCGTGTACTTCCGAATACACGCCGTGTATTCTGGTGTTATACGGCCAGAAACGTTTGGCTCCTCCGGATGAGTTCCTCTATTTTATTTTAATCAAAATTAAAAGAAAAATTCGTTTCTTTGAGGTGAACGAGAAACTAGGGAGGAGGAATAGATCTCGATATTCAGATTTCTAGAACGATTAAAGTTTAATTGAAATAACTAAATTATTAAATGCTTAAATTACCAACAAAAAACTAAATAATTATAATCAACGATATGATCCCTTTGATACCACTTGTAGGTTCCGGGCGCAGCGGAAGCGCGTTGGTGGGTTAGCCCAACTTTAATTTTAACGTTAAACAACATTCAATCCGAGATACGTCATGATATAAAATGCCGAATCTTGGGAATAGAATGAAGAATGAAAAGAAAAGAACAGTCCCGGAACCCTTGAGGAGGATCATCATATGTTGATTATAATTAATTTAATTAATGCATAAGAATTACCTCGTTGCAATTATTTCTTCGTTGATGTGTCCGGTCACGATTCGGTGATCCGTCGTTGCATCGTTGAATCCAAGTATAGGATTCCTCTAGCAGTGATCCACACGTGTGTAACGTATCTTCGGACATCGCCGAAGGGATCTCCGGGTGCTAGCGCAGAAGAACCTTCGCTTGCCATGTCCGCCTTCGACTGCCTTGATCCGGTGGAGGATCTTGCTCTTGTAACTTGAGGGTGTTCATGGTGGAAAGGGAATTCTCTCTTGGCTTGAGAGTATTTCCAAATCTGTTGTGCACAACAATGGCCCTCCAAAATGTTGGGGTTGTGAGGATATTTATAATCGGGTTTGAGGTTAATAGAGTTATGACAATAAATAAACGCGTTACGTGTTTTATTTATTTCATTAACTCTTATTGAAAACCCCCATGTCAAATTATTAATTCCTTGACATGCGCCCATGCTGATTATAATAAATATCATTTAACAAAACAATATTAAATCCTCAAAATCCCAACTGGAAGAACTACACGGCATTTAATAATTAATACACGGTGTGTACTTGTTTTCCATAAAACTACATGGCATGTATATTTAATATACATGGCGTGTACTTTTATTTTCCATTTTTCTCCACCACATTTATTAGACCTTGAGTAATGACTATTTATTTCTTAAATAAATTTAACTGCATTACTCGCTAATAAATATATTATTTCTTCCAAAATATATTCTCTGGAATAACTAGTGTCAAAATAAATGTGATCATACATCCTTAAATAATTATTAAACCACAGTCGGGAATAATATTTATTTAACTTGTTAAATTAATATTTAACTGAGATACATGGACACACTTAGTGTGTGACCCTCTAAGCCTATTTCTCAGTGGCATTAGGCTGATCCTACCTAAAGTCCAAGGTTAGCATCTAGCAACACGCCAAGGCACCCATAGAGAAAGTATTTAACACCACAATGACGTTTCACCTCCTACAAATGCTTACCGTGTAATATAATCAATTTTTCTTGATATCTCCAATCAATAGGGTTGCATGCTAGTGTCATCAACCCATGTGCTTGATTATTCTTTCTTTGACTTCCCGGAATTGAACTTGCCCATACCTTACAATGGCCATGGATTTATTTAGGCTATATCAATTCCATCAAAGGGCCGTAGATATCTACTTCCATTATGGAACGGAAGGGACAAATACTTTCTCGCATTATCTATTAATGTGGTATTACTCGTGATGCACCCAACGTATCCTACCTCGCTGAAAACAGTGTGTCGTCACAGTTTTCGTCAATACATCTAAGTGCGCGAGTTGTAATACCCATTAATAATAATCTTAAAGTCTAAGGACCAATACACACGTCCGCAGATAGGAACATCCAATGACACTATGAAATGTGGATTTCCTACTGGCTGGTCTCGTTCTCATAATATCCTCCTGGATATTACCAAAGGCGCACACCATGAGAAGGTGCCTCAAATTTTTATGATTCCTCACCCCTAATGACCTGTATTATTTGTGTCCCTCAAATAATATCATCCGGCCATAGAACATACATTCAAGAACAGTGTTATGGCACTTCCGGGTTCTCATCATAGCAGGGATCCGCTACGACCCTTTAATGAAACAGATGTCCTTAGGACATTATCACATGACATGTCACGCAGAAGAACAATCATGATGTGATTAGGCTTTTATTTAATGAATAAAGTACAAAGTAGTTGGTTCTAGACCACCAACTCCAACACTCTTCTCCATCAATACATCTGTAGAGAATTCCATCGGGCAGGGCTTCCCCCTCAGGCCGGGCCGTTTCCAAGAATCGGGTCAGACCCATGGACCGAGTCGGACCTTGGTTCGGACTCGGGTCGGGCCGGGTCAGTCCAACTGAGTCGAACCGGACCCGGACCCACTATGGCCAGTTTACACCTTTTTGCCCATATCTTGGGCTATGGGTGTCCAATCGAATAACCGCCAGTGGAGATGGAAGGCTTGGAGAGAGATGGTTCTTCTGGAATACCCCACTTGAGGTTTGGACATAGTTGGAATATGGTCGGGTTGGTTTGAGTCTAAAAATCAACCGGACCCCTAGAACGGAAATTTCAATAACTCATAGACCGGGCATCCGATTAACGCACTGTCAGTCACGTTAGAACCCATACAACATGGTGGTCCTTTGGGTTACTCCATTGTAGAGTTTAGTGGATATCGAGGTAAGACTGATATCTTGAGGGTAGATTCTATGGAACTCGAGTGCACTGGGTGTGAGGAAACCAGTGCCAGATAGTGAGGCGGAGGTTGGAGACAGATCATACGGAGGTCAGTGCTCAGCAATCCTATGTGGGTCAGCGCATACCGATCCTATGTCAGTCAGCGCTCAGCGATCCTGTGTGGGTCATCACATACCGATCTTGTGTGGGTCAGATCCTGTGTGGGTCATTGTGGGGGTTAGTTCCTATCTATCATGTGTGGGTCAGACTCCGTATAGTCAGAACCAGTACCTCTTGATAGAATAAGATGATCTAGCTTCACGACTAATCATCTGTACTTCCTTACTTCACTGAAATTCTTGTTTGAGATGAGTTAGCAACTCTCGTGTTTCCTCGTGAATGACATGGATTACATGATAACTTAGTTATATGTATTGGCATATACCTAAGTGAGGTTATCTATTGATTTCATACTTTGTGGTTTTCCTTGATGGATTTTGTGAGACCTTGAGGGTCTCGGGGTCCCTACTGAGTATCGTTATACTCTCCCCTGCACAGGATATGCCTGCACCTCGTTGTGTAGGTTGCAGACGATGGACAACACTGACTGAGGCCTACAGTAGCAGGACTGGATGGTACTCGGAGGTGGGCCTTATGAAGAGTTGGTACACGATGGATCTGAACGGAAGTGGAGTGCATAGGAGGATATCTTTACCTACCCTTCAAGTAGGGTTCTCGGTGGACAATCCAGTAGCTGTTTACTTTCATTCAGTTGTACTTGTACCTTTCCGATTCCTTGTACTTTACTGTTGGGATTGTATTTTCGGCCCCTTTACATTTCAGTACTCCTTTTTGTATACAGATTTTACATAGTGTTGCATCTAGTTGTACTCTGATTGTGTGTGATTATAATTTATAAAGGCAATGCCTTCCCAGTTTTAGGGATTTACGCCTTTGGTTCTAGTTGTCGGCCCCTGGCCTATGGAAGTCAAGCTTAGGGTAGTAACACCACGGGTCCCAAGGATGGGTTGTGAAAAATTCTAAAGGTCCAATTACAGACCTATGATGAGAGCTTGAAATTCTGCTTCATTGTTGGTACCACATTCAAATAATAGGAATGAATAAGGCAATTCTGCCCTTTTTAGTGAAATAAGGACAATTCCTAATCCAACCTTGTTTAGTTTAGGGGTTTCCATTCTATTTCCTATTGGTCTTCTCGAAGCACCATCAAAATACATTTCCCATGTTTGGGAATTATCTTGAATAGAGAAGACCTCTCCATCAGGAAGATCAGTATTGAATGATGTATCTTCCACAAATGGATGTTTAGTAAGGAATTTGTCTAGAGCTTGGCCTTTTATTTCCTTTTGAGGTATAAATTGGATATCAAATTGTTGCAAAATAACTGCTCACTGTGCTAGAAATCCTGTAAGCATAGGATGACTGAGGATAAATTTGAGTGGATTATTATGAGACACCAATTGGACCTCATGATGTTTCATGTAGTGCCTCAATTTATGAATTTCCAAGATTAATTCCAGGCTGCATTTCTCAATACTTGAATACCGAGTTTCCAAATCAAACATAGTTGGACTGAGATAATAAATGATATTTTCATTCCCAGAATCATTCATTTGGGCGAGTAAGGCACCTAGTGATCACACTAAAGTTATCACCTAGAGAATAAGTAGTCTTACTTCAACAAGTTTCATTAATACTGGTGGACTCAAGAGATATTTCTTAAGGGTATTAAATGCTTCTTGGCAATATTTAGTCCATTGGTAAGTGACTCCCTTCTTCATTAATCTAGTGAAGGCTAAACACTTTCCTGCCAAATTGGAGATAAAGTGCCGCATATAGGCCAAGTGTCCTTGGAGTCCTCTTAATTCATTCAAATTTCAAGGAGGTTACATACCAAGGATTGATTTTGTTTTCTCAGGATCAACTTCGATACCATGATGGTATACAACGAATCCAAGGAATATTCATGAGGTTACCCCAAAAACACATTTCAAGGGGTTCATATTCAAAATTTGTTGCTAAATATTATTGAATATGGTTTCCAAATCATCCAAGTGATTGGAATGTTATTTGGATTTGACCACCAAACCATCTACAAAACATTCAAAAATTTCCCAAATAAGAGTTTAAATATATGGTTCATGGCATGTTGGTATGTTTCACCTGCATTCTTTAAGCCAAAGGGCATTACCCGATAGTAAAACACACCTTGAGGGGCTCTAATGTTTGTAGATTCTTCATCCTATAGGTCCATATAGATTTTATTATTCCCAGAATATCCATCCATGAAGGAAAGATCTTCATAGCCAGTTGTTGCATCAATTAGAGGTTTTGTAATCGGGACTAGAAAATCATCTTTAGGAAAATTACGGTTAAGATCTCTAAAATAAATGCAGACCCTAATTTTAACATTCTTCTTTTTCAATGGGAAAATATTGTCCATCCATTTGGGATACTAAACTTCCCTTACAAAGTTATCTTTTATAATCTTATCAACTTCAGCTTCAATTTTAAAGGCATGAGTTGGGTCTTTTCTCTTTACTGCTTACTTAAATCGACGATGTTCTTCTAGAAAACCCAAATGATGGGTGGATACATCAAGATTAATACTTGGAATTTCTGTATAATTCCAATAAAATATATATTGATGTTTCTTTATAAAGTAATTATTCACCTCTTTCTCTTCAGAGGTCATGGCCGTACTAATTAGAGTGGGGCATGTATCTTCTTCCGTACCCATATTTATTTCACTGAGTTCATCCATGGTGGTAGAGACACGTTCTTCAAATGATGGAGGAGAATCCTCAAGATCTTCCTCTTCTTCTTCATTTTGTGTTACCTCTTCTATTTCCATTTTCATAGTAGATGATGAGGCAAAACTCCCAGAGTTAGGGGAGGAGTCAGTATTTGAACATCCCGAAGAAAAGGCCACCATATCTGACCCTACTGATGACGAAGGGTCTTCCTGTCGTAATAAAGAGGGATTAATGGATTTTGAATCAACATCTTTGTCTTTCCTAAGCTATTATATAATTTCTTCTACTCTGATTGACGGATTAGATGCTTGTTTTAGTTCAAAAAATGATATGAAAACATCTCCATTCTGGCTTCCATCATTGCTTGGTGTATCAGTAATTTCTCCCATGTTATCAGGATCAGTTGCCCCAATTTACATTATGGAAGTTTCTAGACAAGTCTTCATATTTGTTTTTACCCTTTCAATTTGATTGATGGGTAACAAAAAATTTGTACTCAAATGTATGAATGGATTTGCGGGGATCTTTTTCAATCCATTTGTAGCATTAACTCTGGTTATCTCCTTTGTCATGGGATTTGTTCCTTTTGTGTGATAAAATCTGCCTCAATGTATTGAGATTCACTTGTTTTTAACGGAGCATTTTCATCATAAAATGTTCCAATTTGTCCATTGAAATAGTATTTCAAACATTGGTGGTATGACGAGGGTATGGCTGCATGTTGATGTAGCCACGACCTTCCAAGAAAAATATTGAAGGCTGTGTCCTGACATACAACCATGAAATATAAATTAGAAACAGGATCTATAAACTAAGTTCTGAGTGTAATTTAACTCAGAGGTTCTTTTTCATTCTTGTCATATCCTTGTAACATTAAAGTCGAAGGAGATAAGTCAGATTTAGTCAGGCTTAATCGACGAAGTGTATCAACAAGAATGAGGTTGACCCCGGATCCATTATCAATGAAGGCTCATTGGAAATCTATGTCATTGACCTTTCCAGACAAATACAAAGGTTTGATATGACCACTTACAATATCATATTCATCTTCATCCATAAAATATATTACTTCATGAAATTCTGTAGGATCATTCGCTATACGGTAAACATCAGTAGTAGCAACTTAGGATTCAAACTCTTGAGGACATAACAAAGCCTCAATGAGTGCTTCTCAAAGATCTTTTGATAAATTCAAAGCATCCAAAATTGATAACATGGCCGGTAATTGGGACAATTGTTTCAATACATCATAATTTTGGTCTAAAGGTCTGTGTTTCCCAGCATGGAGATGTGGTTTCACAGGTGCATTGGAAGTTGATGCATCTGATGTAGATGTACTCTGTATTGTAGTAGAAGCTCAAAATAGTATTGGATTCAGTAAATTTAACTGACTAGGTCTATTCATTTGTTGAGAAGAAGATGGTGTGGCTTCTAATCGGTCTTCCAAAATAATTTTGTCAGAATCGAGCATGTCTTTCATAGAAGAAACTCTTTGTTCCTATTTATCCCATTGAAGGGACCTTCCATGAGTTTCCAATGCATATATGGTTTGAGTAGGGGTAGAGTTAAAATGGTAGTTTTTAGAATTTCTATGGCTTCCCCTGTATCCTCGACCTTGGCCTCTTTTTCTTGTTCCCCAATTATATACAAGGAACTCTGGCTCATTATAATCAGAATCACCATTGGCATAAGGATCCGTTAAATGGATAAAACCAATAGAACCAAATGTTAATTCTTCATCTGAAGAAGATTCTTCTTGACAGGTTAGTTTTGGTTTTGCCATTTAGCGGGGCAGAACCTGTTCTTTGGAAACAGATGGCATAAAATCTGTCAGGGTCAAGGACAAATTTTCCCTTGATACGAGATCATCTTCTTCTGACTACTATTTGTCTTTATCATCACTTTTCTTCTTTGAAGAATGAACTTTTGATGAAGATAGTTTTTCTATGGAATGAGTGGTAGAAGACACACTTAGTTGTTTCAAATGTGTTTCTAAAATAGCATGAGTCTATTTTATTGTTTTCCTGATCATCCAATCATAATATTTTTTCATATTTTTACTTTTAACCTCTTTCCATTCTCCCTCTTCCTTTGGATTGGTAGCAGTAACACATGATAATTGAGATGATGAAATTTTCAATTTCACATGTCCAGAGTCAACCATCTTTTTCAGAAGGTCTTTGAAAGCAAATCACTACTGAATGGGATGTCCTAACATCTGATGAAAGGGATAATAATTCAGACGACCTTCATCTCCATATTTATGTTGCTTCTTCGGCCATGGAAACTGAACCAAATTATTTTCTAAGGCTGAGATGAAGTATCTAGGAACATGCTCATTCCTGAAAGAATAAAATTTATTCATTAATTCTTTAAACTATTTCCACCTTCGATCTCTTTGAACATCTTGATGAGGTGGTCGTTGTTGTTGATGCTTAGGAAGAATAGCCCTTCAGTATGATGAAGGTCTTTAAGTAGAAGCCGGTACATGTGCCTGTTTGAGTGTGACTATAGTAGCTTATTCTTTTCATATCCTACTTCCTAGAGCTAATGGAATTACATGAGTTTTAGCCTTGTTTTCTATAATAGAATCTTATATCTATTGAGTGATCAATGTAAGGTCTCGAAACCGTCATGTGTATTTCACAAGGATCAATGGTGTGCATAATTTATCATGAAGATTTTCCACACATATTGGCAACAATTATTCTTAAGGGAGTGCTAGACTTAATGAATATGTATTCCTTTACATAATGCAATGAAATATGAAACTATTTCATTATACATTTGTTTAAAATTAATAAGATTGAAAACTATTGTCTTTGGTAGCGTTTAGCTAAATTGTAGAAGAAATTTCTGATGAAGATCTTCCCATCTAGTAATTGATCGAGATTGCAAACATGTGTACCAGAAAAAATCTGATCCTTGTAATGACTACAAAAAACACCTAAGCCTAAATGCTTCTTGTTGTTGAGAAGTTCACATCATAGGATCACAATGAGAATAAAATGTGTTAAGTATTGTTTCAGATCTCCCAAACCACTAAAAATTGGGAATGTGGTATTAAAAAAAATTAGTGGGGGAGGAATTGCATCCACCCATTCAGGGTAAGATCTCTTTTCCAGCTGAAATGCTACATGTCGTTCCTCCATAGCTTCCAATAAATTCGTTAATACCCCAATTGTGTTCATAAGAATTTGGGGAATATCTGGATGAGTGAGATTCTATGCAGGTATAGCAACTGGAGTTTGATCTAGTGAAACGACCGGTAAAACCACTGATAGTGGTGCTGATTTTTACCTTGGTTGCATACCCAATGGAGGTAATTCCTTATCCACATATGTAGTTACTAAAAATCCACTTTGTTGAGGATCTCCTACATGATTTTCAAGTTGATTACTTGTATGGGGAGCACGTCTAGAAGAAATACTAATTCTAAGTAACTCTGTGTTGAGTATTTTCAAATCCTTCAATTCCACTTCTTGTTGTGAAAATATCTCTTCAAGTGAAAGAGACTAACCTTCAACTATGGAAAAGTGAGATTCAATCTGACCTTTTCCTTTCCCCTTGTAAGATTCCTTTCGGAGAGGGGGAGTTGGTTATTTGAAGGCATACCTAGATTCTGGGTAAGCCTCTGATTTCAGGTATGCAAACCTTCTTCATTTTCCTCAGTGTGTATTGTATTATAGACAAGAACATCATCTTCTAATTCCCCTGAACTGAACATATTTTCTGAAGGGTATTTTGAAATGGTGTTAATGACAGTTACTGATACATAATACATCAATGTAATTCTATCAGTGATTCTGCTAGATCGTCTCCATTTGTGTCTTTCACGAGACTCCATTCTCCAATATGAAGAATTCCCTGGAACTGTTTGGTGGAAAGTAACATGAAGGGAATCATTGGATAGTTCAGTTGTATTATTTCCTTGTTGCTTCTTCCCTAATCGGGAGAAAACTGACTTCCGTTGAGGAGGGGATTGAAGATGTGAAAAATCCCCCAACCCTGTAGGCTGAGGCTAATCCTGTTATTCTTCTTCAAATATTTGATCATTGTTTAATGAATTTGACGTTTGAATTAAATGAGCCCCCATCATGGAAAGATGGGGTGATTCTTGAACTGTTATGGCTGAAATTCGTGCTACTGCTCTTCTTCATTTTGTGGATTTTGGTTCGGATATTAGCTGGGTGCATCATCTGAAAATCTCTTAAATAACCTGTTTCAGAAGATTGTTGTTCTATTTTAGACATTTTCATCCTCTGACGCCTGAAATCCTCTAAACGAGATTCTTGTTCAAGATTCTCAGATGCTTGATGTAAAAGTATCTCAACAACATCATTTCAATTGGCCTGATTCTGATGAGAACTAGTTGAGGCATGTTCTTAAACGTACATTTTATTACATACAAAACCTATTGATTGTGGTCAACTGTGGGAAATAACATTTCATGAAACCACTTTTGGAGGAATTTTCTTATTTTGGAGTGTATTGAAATGCAATTCTCCATATGCACCCCATCCTCTAATATGAACACTAGATGGGGAATTAGAAAGAAACTATTGTATCCTATTTAGATAATTGAGACATGTGTGCTGAAGGGTTCTCTGTTATTTTTCAACCTTTGGATGTTGGGAAACTGAGAGAGATGACAAGTCAATTTGTCGTTGTAACCATTCTATTACCTTTACATGGTTTTGATATTCATCATATGGTAAGACTTTGGTTTTCAAATGATGAAGAGTTTTCTATAAGTTGAGATGAATATCATGAATGTAATCTTCTGTTATCAATTCTGGAATGTTATACAGAGAATTTTCTAAAGGCCAGAACATGACTAGGATTTCTCCTTTAACTAATTGTTTCCTCATGTTTAACACATCATTTGCATCTTTCACAAGAGGTTTCTCCACTTGATATGACCAGAGTGGATGCTCTGTATTAGAAGATAAATGACCTAAAGGAGGTTTTTGGAATGAGAATTCCCTTAAGACATCTTCTGGTTTAGAAAGTGTTTCACCTGTCAATGACAAGGCATCAAATATGACTAGCTTTGTGTTTTCAAGTGCCTCATGATAGGAGGGCTTTCTCATCACTACATTTTCAATTGTGGAATAGTCTTGACAATGTGAAATACTACTAAGGAGAGGACTTTTTCAGAGAATACCATCATGGGGAGGATCACAACGATGGATTATAGAAAGGGTTGAATCTTCTTGCTCCTTGGTCTTCTGGCCACATGGAGGGTTTCCGTGGCTCTCATCTAGAGATAGGCACTCTGGATTGACCAAATTTTCATGAAGCAAGCCTTCATGAGGAAGTGTCCTATGAGTAACTTTAGAATTACAACTACCACTCCCATAATTTGGTAATAAGAGTATATAATCTTGAGCAGAAATAGATAAATGTCCAAGGGCTTCACGAACTCCAGCATTAAGAGAAGCCACATCACAGCATAACTCTTGATTTTCCAACAATTCTTGGAGAGACTTATTCTTGGATGTTCTATTATACTTAGTTTGGGACACATTCTAGGAAAAATGGTTATCATTGGTAGGCATATGTGTCTGCTTCAGACTGGTTACCAGAACAAACAAATTACCTCCAATTGGAAAGGGTTTATGTTCCTGATCTTGTTGTCTGTACGATATGGGGGAGTATGCCCCATGACCCTCTTGGACTGGAATAGAGGTATGTATCTGCTCCTGGATGGCATATCGATGTGTCATCCCATTTGTGGGGATAGATTTATGTGTCTGTTCTCCTGATATTACTAAAGTAGTTGTTATGGCATGCTTCCAGAATATGGGTAGGGATTTTCATCTACCCTTTCACCATTGATAAGACGTGTTTGGTGACTTTAACGGTTGAAATGGGAATATACCTCCATTCTGTATCTGGATTAGGTTTATGTTCCTTCTCTTTTCCTCCTTTTCCTATAAATGGATATTGACAGTACTCACGCATGGGGGAAGAGAGTTGGGTCTGCCCCAAATTTGTCATCGGAGCTTTCCAATTAAATTCTCTATGTGCTACCAAGTGAGACTGTTGGCAGTCTTGATGAACATTGTTAGGTGTATGTGCATGATGGCTATTTTCCATCATGTATGGTTGACGAACTTCCTTCAATACTGATAGACGAGACTACTGACAGAATTGATGATTGTAAATAGGTGTATGGTCCTGTTTACCAGTTTCCACCACATTAGATTGGAAGACCTCTTTAGATTCAGTCAGACGAGCCTACTGACTAGTTGATAACTTTTAAACAGGTGTATGTGCATGTTCACGGTACTCCACTAGGTTTATCTGGTGGGATTGGTGGGTTACTGCCAGATGAGTCTGTTGAGCAGCAAAATTTGGATAGATGGGGGTATGTTCCTGCTCGTTGTTTTCCATCAAGTTAAATTGGTGGACTTCTCCAGAGGAGGTAGAGGTGAGAACCTTCTCCCTATTGATCGGAAGTTGTCCCTGGTGGTTCATCATTATTTCCCGGGTCTAAGAGACTAGGGAAAAACTTCTAGAGGAAACTCGCCCATCATGTTGGGGGTACACAATCGCATGATTCTGGCGGAAATTTCTGGTGTGAGTCCTCAGGAAGGACTCTTGCATTCATGAATTGAGGCATTGAGTGACCTCTTGATCCACCTACCTATATTATGGTAGAGATTGATTGTTTCTTTCTGGGTATTAAGACCCAGAATGGTTGGAGACGGTGGTTGGCACTGTTTGTTTCTTGATCCTTGGTCGTCGTTGGCCAGATGATCGAGGATTGTTGTTGACCTGGAGGGCCTGTCAAGCAGCCTCCAAAGTCGGGACTGAACTGCAGTAGAAATATTACTTTACCATCACATTATAGACCAAATGTTTAAGATGCTTGGTTGGTGATGGAATCCTTCCCGTAGATGGAGATCTAGCTTGTGGAGCGGTCGGGAAGTTCACATATGTTTTCTCAGAGAAATCCATTCTTTGGATTGAATGTAATTATGTGAAAATGATTGATACAACAACAAGCTTTATTAAAGAAACATATTTTTATATGAATACATGCATGATTAATTTATTTTTCGGGCTTACCTTTATCAATTTATTAGGTCCTAACAGGTGGGTAACATTGTTAACTTGGTTAAGGATTCACATCGAGTTCACCAATTTTGTTTTTTAGTTCCATGAAATATGTGTTATAGATTTAAGAATCACAATTTCTTGGTGGTTTCCATTGGATTTATTCATGGAACTGGAAAATTCCAACAGTTCTTTATTCGAAAGGGACCTACTTTCCAAAGGCATGCATTTGTTAAGTTTGAACTTTGAGATACTTGAGAGCATGCATTGGTCGAGAGTATGGGAGGTCAAACTCAACACACCCTTTTGGGTGGAATTATTGTCTACTCCAGGACTCTCTTTGTAAATTTAAGATACTTTCATGAATCCTTATTAATTAACCATGTATATCATAATTATCCCTTGGAATTTACAGTCACTTATTAACATGTGTAAAATTTAGAATCATTAATATGCATTCAAGGTTCTTCATTAATGGAAACATTCATGTATTTTAGGTTTTCCATCAATGGGATGCTCAAATATACCAATTAGAGATTCTTTTAATCATCATTGTGATGATACTAGTTTTTAAGCCACTCACTGGGGCACTCTAGAATTTTTTGTCATCGAGGAAGATAAAGGTTTGTTTTGATCTTGGGATCATGCCTTTCGAATGGGCTACCTACGTATCCTTGTGAAAGGAATAAGAACCCTCATAGTTCGATGTCACTTAATCGGACACATCATACCTTTTAAGGTCATGCGATAAGGACCTCTAAGTGAAAGATGCTCAGTCAAAACTTAATGTGGGACTTATACTAAAGTAGTATGAGGAACATGGAAAATGATATGAGTTTCCAAGTAGGATTAGACCCTATTGGGAATATGGACCAAGGAGAACAAGGTTGATTTGAAGTGTTGGGTTTGAACCTCTAGGAGGCTTCCTACATATCCCATATTAATGGGAATCAAAGCCCATGTAGTTCGATAAATCTCATAGTAGAGTATGGTCCTCTGAGACAGATGAGTTTGGGATTACTTCTTAAAAATTATGCCTTGATGATTTGAATATTGAATTTGGGGATTATTTCCTAAGGAGGATGCCCTGTGACCTCAGACCTTGAGACGACTTCCTACGTATCCTAATCTGAACAAGAATCAGAGTTCTTGTAATTACTTTGAATGAGTGTTTGTGTGCATGTTGTAAACATCACATATCTCTAAGCCCACGTGATTCATGTTCCGTGTGAGAAACAAGAGGATGTGAAATCTTAAACAATGAAACTTCAAACTTTTCTTCCTCTGCTGATGGAAGAGGGTGTGTTGACTGTGGAAGAGGGTGAGGCAACGAGATTTCCATCTGTTCTCTTCACATTGGACAAGGGTCCAAATGGAAGAAATAAGGGGTGAAGGAGTTGGGCTTATACTAGTATGGGTACCCAGAAATTGATCCTGGTGGGAAAGCAAAAATGTAAGTGTGAACTGTACCTTCCCTACTAGAGACCTCAGGTTCTGGGTCACCTCTTTGAGAAAGGAGAGGCCATGACCTAACCCTTGTCCAATCCGAGAACTTCCCAACACTGTTTTTGGGAGAAAGGTCCATGTGACTGTGGATATACAAACCCATAGACATTTCATGAATCCTAACCAAATTGTGAAACAAATGTGGGAAAACTCTAAATATGAAAATACAAACCAAAAATAAGGGACACGCTGATGTGCCTTTCCAAAAGGTTTGATAAGTCAGGTGGTTTTGGTGGAGGTATCAATAGAATCCCTTTTAGAAAAGGGAGCTAGTGAAGAAGAATCCATCAAAAGAATGGCTGAGGAAGGATTGATGGATTATATACTAAGGAGAATGTAGAGGATAAGTGAATCAAAGAGGGGTGCCCAAATAGAGAAGGGCGAGCAAGTATGGTCGCGCAAGTACACTCGGGAGACCTGATGTTCACATAAGTGATGAACAACCAGTACGGTAAAACTTGGGCAAGTCCTTTCACAAGACATCAATAATATTCATAGGTGATCCAAGAAGTGGGGCACTCATGTTCATGTGAGAGGAATGGGAGGCGCACATATATTTTTGACTTAGGGAGGTTGGGCGCTTTAGGCGCACACGTGTTATGGTTTTTAAAAACCAAAAGGACTTAAGTCCAATGATCCTCCCTTAAATCCTCCACTCAAGGTGTTAAAGAACTGCCTTGAAAGTTTCGAAAGACTGGGGAAAAGTACTAGGGCGTCCAGAGATGCAATTGGGCTTTAAGAAAATTCATCCATACAAATGGGGCACCAAGGGTCTATTTATAGGCAAATAAGCGACCTTGGGTGAAATGAGTTGGGCGCACAAGTCACTTTCAAGCCAGATAAGAGCGCTCAAGTAGGATGCATGACATTTTTGGGTGCACAAGTAGGTTGCATGACATTTTTGGGTGTGCAAGTAGGCTTCATGCTATCGGTGTTTTGGCTTGACTAAGGCGAGTCAAAATTCATGCCTTTGCAAATCTTGATTTTTTTTCTTCATGTATTTTCCCATTTTCTTTCTAAGGGGATACCCATTGTCATTTTTAGACTCTTTGATGGAATGTGGTGTCAACAATGATTTTTTAGGGTTCTTTGGGGTTTTAGGGCATGGAATATACGACTGTCAGGCTATTCTCGACCCCCCCCCCCTAAAAAAATTCTTCGAAAAAAAATATTAAACATACAAAGTAGGGGAGGGGTCCAACGACCTGCACCAAAAAATCCTTTACAACCCCAAACCCAAAAACCCCAAAAAAGAAAAAAAAAAGAACACAAAACCAAACAAAGTAGAAATACTGAATTGTCCTCAACATCACCTCCCATCCAATCAGCAAGCAGCATCCAACAGCTTCAAAACCATCAACAGCAAATTCAACAACCCAGCTTCAGTACCTCCCAGCTAAGAAGCAACTAGAATCTAGCAGTGCAATTTCTACAATCCATTGAATTCAGCATCAACATCTCTTTCAACACTTTTCAGGGCCAAGGTTTTCCCCCCAGCGAAGTATCAAACAACATCCAGTAGCTCAAATTCCATCATCTAGAACCACATAGACATACATCCCTTAGAAAACCACTTCTTATTTTCCAGCATCCATCATAACCGTCATGCCTTAACCAAACATCCAATTCCTCCCAACCAATGATATCAAGAAGACAAGTCACAACCAATAACCAACACCACCACCAATTCACAACTGATTCATCCACACACCCCAACCAACACTCAAACCATGCAACGACATCATGTCTTACACTGCCACTAAAAGTAGAAAACAAAAACTAGTAGACCAATATCCAACATCCATCCCCTTAAACCAATCAAGACCCAACATCCAGAAATTTTCATCCAGCATTTCACATCTAGGGGTTTTAGTGGTTGTTTCTTTTGGAAATGGGGATCACCTTATTTGTTTAAGGTTCAAACTTTCCAATCGGTTTATAACGGGTTTATTCGTAGAACCGGAAACATCCAATTATTCTATATCCATTTCGACCTACTTTCCAAAGGTAGGTTCCCATTAGTTGTGAACTGACGAGACTTAAGAATTTTCATTGGTCGAGAGGATGGGATTTCAGACTCATCACACCTTTTTGGGTGGAATTATTATGTACTTCAGGACTCTCTTATAGATTTGAGTTATGTTCGTGAGTCTTTATTAATTTACCAAGCATGAAAATGAGTTATTCCTTTAGATCTTGCAATCAATGATTGATATGTATGAGATTTAGAGAATCTTTTATATGTATTTGAGGTTCTTCATTGATAGAGAATCATCCGTATTTATTAGAGATTCTTTCTCAATGGTATCCTTCAACACATTATATAGAAATATCCTGGTTATTATGATAACCATACTGGTTTTAAATCCACTCAGTGGGGCACTTGAAGTTTATTGGCGTTCAGAAGGACATGGATTATTTTAGAGTTGGGATCGTACCTACAAATGGGATACCTACGTATCCTTATAAGAAAAGGAATCATAACCCACATAGTTCTAATGAATAAGTATGAGGTTTATGCATGATTAATGGCCCAAAGAGAGATGTCAAAATTACTTTTACAATCTAAACTCACGTGAGTCATGCTCGGTGTGAGAAACAAGATGTATTAGTAAAACCTGACGATTATGCCATGAGAGATGCAATCATAAGAAGTATTGTGGGGCTTATGTATGTATGATTACCGAAGGTAGATGGGGATTGGGATTTACTTCAGGGAAGAAACCTGGAAACAATGTCCATAAAGGTATATATGCTTTATGGAGATTTGGATACTTAACTTAGGGCTTACTCTTGAGAAGGATGCCCATATTAGAGGGGACTTATGATTGGGTTTTATTCCTAAGAAGGAAGCCCAAATCAAAAGAAATTATTATTGGGGATTACTCCTGAAAAGGAGGCCCAAGTTAAGGGGAACTTGTGACTGGGTCTTACTCCTGAAAATGAGGCCCAGGTTAAGGAACTTGTGACTGGGGCTTACTCCTGAGGATGATGACCATGATAGGGAACTTGTGAGTGGGGCTTACTCCTGAGGAGGATGCCCAGGTTAAGGAACTTATGACTAGGGATTACTCCTAAAAAGGAGGCCTAGGTTAAGGAACTTGTGACTGGTGCTTACTCCTGAGGAGGATGCCCAGGTTAGGGAACTTGTGACTGGGGCTTACTCCTGAGGAGGATGCCCAGGTTAGGGAACTTGTGACTGGGATTACTCCTGAGGAGGATGCCCAGGTTAGGGAACTTGTGACTGGGGCTTACTCTAGAAAAGGATGCCCAGTTTAGGGAACTTGTGACTGGGGATTACTCCTGAAAAGGAGGCCCAGGTACTTGGGGCTTACTCCTAAGGAGGATACCCAGATTAGAGAACTTCTCATCTTGAAGGATTAGGTTGAATGAAGGAAATCTATAACCTTCGTGACATAAAGATATGTAAATCACGTGGTTTTGAGAGATATTCCTCAGAATTCCCTTCATATAAGGAATCCAACAAAGGAACCATGCCATAAATGGCTTTAAGGAGGGTTTTGAAGGCTAAATCTTGAAGAGGGGAGGTGGATTTGAAGAAAATATTTGAATAGGTACGAGGGGCACCCAAAAAGAGGTAGGCACACAAGTCCTGTTTGGGTGCACAAGTCCTGGTCACGCAAGTATAATTGCGCAAC
Source organism: Viscum album (assembly GCA_963277665.1). Classification (NCBI taxonomy): domain Eukaryota; kingdom Viridiplantae; phylum Streptophyta; class Magnoliopsida; order Santalales; family Viscaceae; genus Viscum; species Viscum album. The sequence continues at coordinate 1,963,282,003 of OY728127.1, forward strand.
ATGGGTGTACATGGGAAACATTTAACCAATAGGGTAATACTTGGGTGAGACTTGGCTCAGGCCCTTAGTATTATCCCTAAAGGTTTCCAAATGGGTGGCGCGCAAGTTCTGTTGAAGGGATAAGGTGGCGTGCAAGTGTGGCCATTTCCCTTAGGGGTTAGACACTTCGGTGCGTAAGTGTTCATGAATTTCAACACTTAGGCCTGGTTTCCCCTCTTTAGATCTTTCATTCTTGGTATGAAATTATCTTAGAAGTGTTTGGAAGACTTCAAGAAAAGGCTAGGGTTCCGAGATCTTAAAACTGACTTTTGTATTTTGTGTCCTTGAAATGGGGGGCCCACCAGGGGTATTTAAAGGCCATTGAGGACCTTGGGAGAAAATAAAATAGGGCGTGTAAGTCACATGCGCGACCAATATGTGGCGTGCAAGTATACTTGTGCGACAATGGTGAAACTTGTGTGGCCCATGCTTGAAGAAATCATTGTTCGTGCCTTTGTCAATTTTTGATGTTTTTCAAAGGATGAATCTCTTTGTGCTTAATGTATTCCCCTTTTTTATTCATTAGACTCTATGATGGAAAGGAGCATCATCAAAAGTCCCCCCTTAGAGTTGGATCCGAAAAAGGAAAGAGGATTTGACTCTGAGGTAAAGTAGAAATCCAATGAATTTTGGGCGCGCAGGTTTTGAGAACGCAGGTAGCGGCATGGAGGGGTGAACCGTCCAGGGTATGGCGCGCAGGTAAACAACTTCACCTATAAATATGCGGCACCACTTCACGCAAAGCACCTGGCTTTGACCGCTTCTGATCTCTCGGTGCGCAAGTATCTTGGCTTTCATTCGTTCATGCAAGTGCTGTTGTCTGCGGTTCATTGTTTCTTTGTGTCGTGCTTCTGCAGAGGTATTTGGACTTGCGCGGTGATACCTGCGCACCCATACTTGCGCGACCAGAATAGACTTGCATGCCAACATGGGACTTGCGCACCTTAATGCCTTATCCATTTTTTCAAATTTATTCACAAATTTTATGAAAAATCAACTTACTTAAGAGTTAATTATTCGACCTTTGTGAAGATTCAATGGCTCCTAGAAGAATTGGAATGGATAATGAGTTGGGTAACGAGAAGAATGATGACATGATGAACATATTTTGCCACAATTACTATGATATCTGTGAGATAACTCTCATAGATTTGTCCAAGTACTTGAAGAAATATCATGTCAATTTCCCACAAATTATTTACCTGCCTCTGTATGGGCATGGTCATCTGAAGAGAGTCAACATTCCAGATGCAAAGAATTATATGCCCAAGATGCAGCCGCACTGCAACTCCTCTATTTCGATTATGCTGTGCATTAAGAGCAACACCAATGGTGTGATCTTTCAAATTTTTACTCCATGACATTTCCTTGCAGATATGAAAATAGAAAACCATGGGATAATATATTTTCCACTACCGGTTGATGGAGAGTAGACTATCATGACATTAAAAACAAAATCTAAAAATATTACTCTCTTCAAATGGCTCTTTACTTCCAATGCTCTATTCTCAAATCCATGTATCCATATTCCAAGTCTCTTATATAGAAATAGAGTCACTGTTTGATCAGCAGAACATTTTTTCAAACCGCACTCAAGAACATTCTTTTACAATTATTCCAAGAAGAGCTGGAATCATTGCGTCTCTTATTGTATCCAGTTGAATGAATGAACTTCGGGTGGTTGTTGATGAAGCTCGGGATTCCATAGACCAAATGAAGAGTTATGTTGAAATCCTTTTGTAATTCTTGAAAAAGAGAAGAGACTCTAGTCTGTGGATGTACTTATAACTCTTGTGCGTCAATGAAAAGAAAAAAATTTCATCTTCAATCATTTGTACCTGTATTCCTTTACTACCTGATTTAAATTTTTACCTAAGTCAATGGACCTAGTAAGAATAGTTTTATTTTTTATAAGATTATAAAAAATAATCCTACAAACATTGAATCTTTTTGTTGCTCAATATTACCTAAATCATACAAAATGTATGTTTAGTGAGCTAGGACTTCACTTTTGTTCAGAGTTCCCTTGTCTTTTGTTGGCAGTTTAATGTCATGCACGTAGAACATAAAAAGGATAATGTTTAAGGTCGAATAGCTTTGACCAAATTGATTAAAATTGACTCAATTCCTTGATAATTTATCTGAACACATATTACCACATTCAATTATGGGGGAAATCATGTAAACTATAACTTATGAAATTTTTAATCTGAGAAATGATATGAAAAAAGGTCTAAAAAGCATTAGAAGAAGTATTTCCTAAGAGTGAATTTACCATTATTTAACAAACCTGTTAGGGGGTTGAATTATGCAGGGCCTCTTAAGGGAATTGGTTGCATAGTCAAATAATAGCATCTTTTGGATGACAGATATGTTATGTAGACTACTTATGCAAGGTCACCTAGGGGCACGCACTACATAGTCAGGCAAAAGAACTCTTAGAAATTTTACTTTTCTATTGCTAAAAATCCAGTGGAAGTTTATGGAGATTCAAATTTTCCAAATCATAGAGTCTGATGTATGGAGAGAGGTACTTGAATATGGAGAGGATATTCCCAATCAAGATTGTCAAAGAATTGGATTAATGTCACTCCTACAAAGGCCTGACCAAAACATAGGGAAGGGAAATATAAACCATAGACTTGAATACTTTCAGATCATGAAAAATAATATGGGACAAATATGTTAAGGATGGCTATTTTTATGGATTCCTACATATTGACATTAAGACCAGTAAGGAAAAAAGAGGTTTTTCTCCCAAGAATGAAGTTACCATTATTTAACAAACTCATTAGGGGGTTGAATTATGCAGGGCCATTTAAGGGCATTGTCTACATAGTCAAACAATAGTATCTTTTTTATGACAAGTCTATTATGTAGACTATTTATGCAAGGCCTCCTAATGGCACGTGCTACATAGTCTGGCAAAAGAACTCTCGGGTATCAGAAATTTTGTGACCAGAAGTCAAGAAAAGTGTTATGGAGATCTGGAATTATTTAAGGTTAGGAGTATGACACATGAAAATGAGTATTGTTCAATGCATGAAGGAGATACATAGACCAATGATGACCATAATCATGTTATGTCCGGGTCCTGAATTGAGATGCTAGACTTCACTACGTATCCCATAAGGATGGGAATCAAGACTCACGTAGTTCTTGAAATATAGTTTAACTTCATATGGGATGAGAGTGTATGAGATCATAGTTTAGGGTCATAGAGCTCGGACCATAATGAAGAATACACATTGTGTGTTTTATAAACCTGATGTGAATGAATACCAGGGTTTTTATACCACATTCATGTTTTCACAGGGGGACTTTTTAGGAAAGGGACTGAAAGTGGAATTTGGGGTTAGGCCCAAAGACATGGGGCTATATTTGAGGGATGCTCGAACGTTCTTATGTATCCCATAAGGATGGTAATCAAGCCATATGTAGTTCTTGAAATACCCGTTTTACAGATTTGGTTCGTACATGTGAAGGGTGAAAGGGGACTTTTGTGCAATGATGGTTTGACCAATGATTAAAGGATCGAGCATTGCCATGTATGCACGTATTCTTTGGAATATGACATGATTGGAGATCAATTTCAATGATGATTTCCTCTCATAAAGGGACAATGTGGGACTGTATAGTTTCACGTGATATAGCAAGGACGATGGTGAACCAATGTAAAGAGATTGGTTTTGGGCTCCTTCATGGATCAACATCATATGAGATATAAGTGAACTGATGTGAAGAGAAAGAGATTGGTTTTGGTCTTGAACTATAGGAGGTTTCCTACATACCTAGCCTAGAAGGCAAGGATCAAAGTCTACATAGTTCAATTAAGAATGAATTAGTGATCAAGTTGTACTTGAGGAAAACCTGAAGATGGTGTTGGGACTTATGCATGATTAGCAGCCCAAAGAGGGTGTTATGGTTGTAGTTTACTCTAAGCTCACATGATTCATACTCGGTGTGAGAAACAAGAGGTAGCAATAACCCTAAATATGCACAGTTTAATTTCATGCAGGACAAAAGAGGGAATATACAGTTTAATGTCATGCAGTAAGGACGAAATATGGACTGTATAGTTTAGCGTCATATATCAAGGACAAGTGTTGAATAATTTAGTGTCATGTATCTAGTACAACATAGTTTAACATCGTGTTGGATGAATGAGGGGACTATGCAGTTTGAATTCTTGCAGTTAGGACTATTGGTGCTGCATAGTTTAGTGTCATGTAGCAGGGACAAAATACAGTTTAACGACATGTTGGACATATTAAGGGACTTTTCTCAGTTTTACATCATGTAGGAAAAATATGTGAACAGTTTAATATCATATAGGACAATATAGTGTTATCTCATGTAGGAAGTATATGTGAACAGTTTCATGTCATGTAGGAAAATACATTTTTATGTCATGTAGGACGTTGGGTTCTACAGTTTAACGTCATATAGCCAAGATGATGGTTATGCAGTTTAATGTCTTGCAGGACATAAGTATTTGTGTTAAACAAAATAATTTTTCAAGAATCTATCATTGGTTGGAGTAGTAATGAGTTCCCCAACCATTGAGATTAAAGAATAAGATTCATTGGAGTAGACCTTATGTATTGAGTAAGGTCCGTCCCACTTTGGCTCATGCTTGGGAGGTTTATTTCTTGGTATCATTAGAGTTCTGTGAACCAATACCAATTCTCCTTGAATTAATGAATGAAGAAGAACTTTTTTGTTTAAATATATTATTATTCGATTCTGATAGACTTACAAGTGGTTCAGGGTGCAAAATCTTTTCTCATATAATCCTTCCAATTCATCCAATCGCTTTTGAGATTGTTCATCTGTAGATGACTGGTCATAAATGGATACTCAGAGCGAGGGTAATTGAACCTCAATGGGCAGGACTACTTCTGTTCCATATACCAATGAATATAGAGTTGACCGCGTGGTAGTACGGGTGGTGGTCCGATAAGCCCATAAAGCATGAAAACTTTTATCAGGATATGATTTCTTATCTTTACCCACCATCTTTTACAGTATATATGAAAGAGTCTTATTGAAGGCTTCTATTTTGTTATTTTCCGCTGCATGATACCGAGAGGAATGGATGGATTTGATGTCATATTCTTGATACAACTTCCTTACCTCAGATGAACAGAAGTTGGTGCCATTGTCTGTCAATATGGTATGAGGGACACCAAATCTGGTAATGATGTTAGACTTTATGAAGCTACAAATGCTTTTAGAACTAACTTTTTTGAGAGGTATTTTATCTTCCCATTTGGAAATGAAGTCAGTAGCAGTAAGAATGTACTTAAACTGCTTTGATGTAGCTGAAGGGTAAGGTACTACTACATTCCCCATGTGGAAAATGGACATGAGTATTTAGCTGTATGAAGCAAATATGGGGGTTGATGAGTGAAGTTGGAACATACTTGGAAAGAATGACACTTCTTAGTAAAATCAACACAATCTTGTATCATTGAAGTCCAAAAGTATCCAAGCCTTCAAATTTGATCATACAGTCTATGTCCAGACTGGTGGGCACCACAGACTCCTACATGTACTTCTTTCATGACAGCCATAGTCTCTTCACCATCAATGCATCTGAAGAGAATTCCATCAAAACCTCTTTTGTAGAGAATTTTTTCTAGGTGATCTAGGCTATCATAAAGAGTAAAATTGACCACATTTCACTGGACTTGTTCTTTCCCAGCTCTATCAGGTGGGAGTGTTCCATTCTGAAGGTATTTTCGGATAGGTTTCATCCATCCTATAGTATGACCATATGGTTTAGAAATGGGACTAATTTCATTGATTTCCTCTGTTCTGATTTGAACATAAGGTGAAACTATACGACGGTGGGAAATACTGATGATTGTTTCATCCCGATTTGGATCTTCCAGAGCTGTGGCTACATTAGCCAATGCATCAGCTTGAGCATTTTGTGATCACGGGACATAAGAAAATGTCGGTTCTGAAGGAAATTCCGCCATTAACTCTCTAACATAATCATACAATGGGATTAAATCTTCTTTTCTGATGGCATAATCCCCATTGACTTGTTTGATTACTAGGTCTGAATCATCTTTCACCTTTAAGTGATTGACTTGTGGCTGAAGTGACAAATCCAATCCTACGATGAGATCTTGATATTCTACTTCATTATTTGTACCACCTTCCCACAATAAGAAGGAACAGGGTAGCACTGCCTTTTTAGGGGAAATAAGTACAATTCCCAACCCAACTTTGTTGAATTTAGGATCTTCCATTTTCTTCCATGTTGGACTTCTGGAAGCACCATCAACGTATATTTCCAATTTTTAAAGACTATCTTAAATAGAGAATACTTCCTCATCAGGAAGTTCAATATCTAAAGATGTATCTTCAACTGAAAGGTGTTCAGCAAGGAAATCAGCCAGATATTGACCCTTTATTTCCTTTTGAGACATATAATGGATATCATATTGCTGCAAAATAACTTCCCACCTTGCCATACGTCCTGTAATCATTGGAAGACTAAGGATGAATTTGAGCGGGTTATTGTGAGATACCAATTGGACCTCATGATGTTGTAGGTACTGTCTCAATTTCTTAACCGCAAAGATTAATTCTAGGCATCACTTTTCAATACTTTAATATCAAGTTTCTTCTTCATGCATAGTCCGACAGAGATAATAAAGGTTGTTTTCATTCCCGGCATCATTCTTTTGGGCAAGGAAGGCTCCCAATGATCGCTCTAAAGCTGTCATATAAAGAATAAGTGGTCTTCCCTCAACAGGTGGCATTAATACCGGTGGACTCAAGAGATAGTTCTTGAGAATATTTAATGCCTCTTGTCATTCTTCAGTCCACTGGTAAGTGACTCCCTTCTGCATTAGTTTGGTGAAGGGTAAACATTTGCCTGCCAAATTGGCGATGAAACGCCAAATATAGGCCAAGTGTAGTTGAATTCCTCTCAATTATTTCAAATTCCGAGGAGGTGACATACCAAGGATTGATTTTTTATTCTCAGGGTAGGCTTCGATTCCACGATGGCACACAACAAAGATGAGAAATTTTCTCGAGGTTACCACAAAAGAACATTTCAAGGGGTTCATCTTCAAATTGTGTTGTCGAAGTTTGTGGAATATGATTTCCAAATCAGCCAAGTGATTAGAATATTTTCTGGATTTAACCACCAAATTTTCCACATAACATTCAAAAAGTTATTGAAGATACGGTTCATGGAACGTTGATATGTTGCGCCTGCATTCTTTAGACCAAAGGGCATTACCTGATAGAAAAACACACCCTGAGGGGCTCTAAAGGCTTTATATTCTTCATCTTATGGATCCATTCTGATTTTTTATACCCATAATATCCATCCATGAAGGAAAGTTCTTCATAGCCAGCTGTTGCATCAATTAAGAGTTCTGTAATCAGAACTGGAAAATCATCCTTGGGACAATGCCGATTAAGATCTCTGAAATCAATGCAAACTCTAATTTTTCCATTCTTATTTTTTCATAGAGACAACATTAGCCACCCATTTGGGATATTGAACTTCTCTGACAAAGTTAGCTTTTATAAGATTATCCACTTCATCTTCAATTTTTGAAGCATAAGTTGGGTGTGTTCTTCTTACTGCATGCGTGAATCCTCGATGTTCTTCTGGAAAACCCAAATGATGAGTGGAAACATCAGGATCGAGACCTGTAATTTTTTTATAATTCTAAGAAAATATATCTATATTTTTCTTTAGAAAAGAAATATACATTTCTTTCTCTTCAAGATTCATGGACGCACTAATTAAAGTGGGGCATGGATCTTCTTTTGTACCCAGATTTATTTCTCTGAGTTCATCCATAGTGGTAGAGATACCCTCTTCAAATGCTGGAGGAGAATCTCTAAGATCTTCCTCTTCTTCTTCAACATGTGTTATTTATTCTATTTCTACTTGCATAGTAGATGATGAATCATAATTTCCATGATTAGGAGAGATGTTAAAATTTGAACATCTTGAATAGGAGGCTACCATTTCTGAACCTATTGATGATGAAGGGCCTTCCTTGGGTAATAAAGAGGAGATGATGGATTGCGAATTGACATCATCGTTCATCTCTGACATTGCTATAACTTTTTCTAGTCTGGTTGATTAAGTATAGAATTGCTGGATTTCAGCGGATAAAATGAAGACATCTCCATTTGAACATTCATTATTGCCTGGTGAATCACCAATTTCTCCCATGTTGTCTGGATCGATTGTCGTAATTGACATTATGGAAGGTTCCATAAGATTATTTTGATTTGGGTCTATCCTGTCAATATGACTGATAGGAAACACATAATCTGTACTCATATGTATGAATGGGTTTACTGGAATCCTTTCTAAACCATATGGATAATTAATTTTGGTAATCTTCTTTGCCATAGATACATCCTTTCCCTCAATGTGATAGAATTATTCCCCAATGTATTGATATTCACATGTTTTGAAAGGGGATTTATCACCATAAAATTTCCCAATTTGACCATTGTATCAATATTTGAGACATTGATGGTATGATGAAGGGATGATTGCATGTTGATGTAGCCAAGGTCTTCCAAGCAAAATGTTGAAGGTTGTGTCATGACAAACAACCATGAAATCTGAATTGGATAAAAGGTTTCCAAACTGAGTTTTGAGTGTAATCTCACCCAGAGGTTCTTGTTCATTTTTATCATATCCTTTCAACATCAAAGTAGAATGAGATAAATCAGATTCAGTGAGGCCCAATCGACAAAGTGTATGAATAGGGATGAGGTTGACTCCTGAACCATTATCAATGAAAGATCTTAGGATGTCTACATCATTGACCTTTCCAGATAAATACAAATGTCTAATATGTCCATGCACACCATCAACTTCATCTTCATTTGTAAAAGATATCATTTCATGGCATTCTGCAGGACCATTCTCTATATGGTAGACTTTATTCGCAACAATTTTAGTTTCTAATTCTTCAGGACTTGAAAAAGCCTCAATGAGTTCCTCCCAAAGATCCTTTGATAGATTCAAGGCATCCAAAATTGATAAATTGTCTATTACTTGGGCCAAATGTTTCAGGACATCATACTTTTGGTCCAAAGGTATGTGTTTACCAACATGAACACGTGGTTTCGTAGGTGCCTTAGAAGTTGATGATTTGGAAGTAGATGCATCTTGTATTGGGGTAGGAGTTGGAAATACTCCTGGCTTGGAAGATTAGACCAACTAGGTCTATTTATTTTCTGAGAGGAAGAAGGTGTAACTTCTAACCGATCTTCCAAAATAACTATGCCAGGACTGAATCTTCCATGTGTGGAAGAACATGCTTGTTCTTGTTGAGCCTGCTGAAGGGATCTTCCACGAGTTTCTGCTGCATATACAGTTCTAGAAGTGGTAGGATTGAAATAGTGGATTCTGGAATATCCACGTCTTCCTCTGTATCCTAGACCTCTGAAACTCCCTCTAATTCCTCTGTTTGGTACAGGGAATTCATGCTCATCAAGATTGAAACTATGACTGGCATAAGGATCTATTAAGTCAATCATGTTAACAGAACCAAATATCAACTCTTCATCTGATGGATATTCTGCATGATTAACTAGTTTCGGATGTGCCGTTTGGTGGGGTGGTGCCCGTGGCTTTGAATTATATGGCATAAAATCTATCAGAGTCAAAGGCAACATAGGCTTTGACACGAGCTCATCTTCTTCTGACCACTCTTCTTTCTTCAAATTATGCCACTTATTTGAGGATATTCCCTCTGATGAGGAGGCTTTTTCTATGGAATTAATAGTAGAAGACACAATTGGTTTCTTCAATTGCATTCGTAAAATGGCATGAGTTCAGTTGATCATTTTAATGGCCATAGAATCATCATATTTCTGCACATTTTTTCTTTTGACTTCTTGCCACTCTCCTTCTTCCTCTGGATCTGTAGCAGTAACACACGCTACCTGGGCTGAAGAACCTTTCAGTTTTACCTATCCCAAGTCCACCATCTTTTGTAGGAGGTATTTTAAGAAAAAAAACTCTTGAATGGGATGCCCCAACATCTAATGAAATGGGAAATAGTTTGGAAGGTCTTCATCTCCTTCCTTGTTAGGCCTTTTAAGCCTTGGGAAGTGAACCAAATTATTTTCCAGAGTCGATATGAAGTAGCGAGGAACGTTTTCATTCCGGAAAGAATAAAATTTGTTCTTTAAATCTTCAAACTATTTCTGCCTTTGATCGATTTGATCATTTTGATGAGGCGGCCATTGTTGTTGACACTCGCGAGGCAGAACCCTTCGATAAGATGAAGTTTTTGAAGTGGAAGCAGGTACAGGTGCTTGTTTAAGTGTAACTATAGTAGTCTCTACATTACCCATTATTCTTTCTAGAGCTGATTGAATTACATGAGTTTTATCCTTAGTCTTTCTAAGAGAGTCTTCGATCTGTTGAGCAATCAAAGTAAGGACTCGAAACCCTCCTGTGTATTTCATAGGGATCAACGGTGTGCATAATTCATCACTCAAATTTTCCACACAGATTGGAAACACTTCTTCTTGAGGGAGTGTTAAACATAAGGAATATGTTAATCCCTTCCATCGAGCAATGAAATATAAAACAATTTAATTTTCCCTTTGCTTACAATTTGTAAGATCAAAAACTATTTTCTTTGGAAACGTTGAACTGAATTGAAGAAGGAATTTTTGATGGAGATCCTCCCACCCAGTAATTGACCGAGATTGCAAGATTGTATACCAGGCAAAGGAAGGCCCTTGTAATGACTGTACAAAACACCTAAGCTTAACTGCTTCTTGTTGTTGAGGAGTTCCCATCATAGGATCAAAAATAGAAACAAAATGTGTTAATTGTTGTTCTGGGTCTCCCGAACCATTAAAAATTGGGAATGTGGTACTTGAAAAATTTTATGGGGGAGGAATTGCATCAAACCAATCAGGGTAAGATCTCTTCTCTAGTTGAACTGGTGCACATTTTCCTTCCATAGCTTCCAACCGAGCTGTTAATGACTCAATGGTAGTTATTAAGTTTTGAGAAACATCTATTTGACCTTGGACCTGAGCAGGTGTAATAACTGGAGTTTGGACGGGTGTGGTGACCGGGACTGCCACTGATGGCAGTATTGCTGGTTTTTTTTCGTATAACCAATAGGATTGGACCTGTGAGGGTGTACTTTTAAAGGATTATATTCATGATCCATCTTAGTAGCTGCAACAAATTCCCTTGACTGACTGACTCTAGCACGCTTAGGAGGAAGACTACCTTAAAGTAATTCTTCATTCAACCTCTTTAACTCCTTCATTTCCACCTCTTGTTGTGTGAACCTTTCCTCTAATGAGAGCGATTGGCCTTCTCCAGAGGTAGGGTGGAATGTAACCTGAATTTTTCCTTTCCCCTTTTTGGACGCATTTCAGAGAGGGGGGAGTTGGTTATTTGAAGGAATACCTAGATTCTGGGTACGCACAACTTCCTAATTGGTTTTAGTGCATACCGCTTCTTGAAAAAGAACTTCTTCATCTGATCCCTCTGAGTGAACCTCATGTTCTAGAGGATCATTAACAATAGCATTGATGACATTTATTGATGCATAACGCATTGCATCCCTTCTATCGGCATTTATGCGATACTGTCTTCTTCCATGTACTCGATGAGACATTGCCTTTTGTTGAGTTGATACCTTAGGAACTTCTTGAAGAAACATAATTTGAAGGGAATCTCATGATAATTCGTCTCTACGTTCCACTTCTGGATTCTTCCCTAATCGAGATAAGACTGACTTTTGCTGAGGAAGATATTTAGGATTTGAAAAAGTACCCAGTCTAGTGGACTGGGGCTTTTCCTGCTGTTCTTTCTCAACTCCTCGAATCCTATTTTTTGATTCAAAGGTTTGAGCTAAAAGAGTCCCCATTCTGGAAAGCTGAGGTGGTTCTTGAGCTGCTACATCTACAAATTTCTTAAAATATCTCCTGATATTGCGGACTTTAGTATGGAAATTGGCTGGATGCATCAACCTACATCCACTCAAATCACCTGGCTCAAATGACCGTTGGATGATTTCTGACACTTCTGTCACATATTGATGTGCATGCTCTAAATGAGAAGCATGTTCAATATTCTCATTTGCCTGATGCAAGAGTAATTCAACAACTTTTTCTTTGTATGCCTGACTTTGGGAAGAACTAGTTGAGGCATGTTCTTGAGCAAGCCTTTGATTACAAACAAAACCAATTGGATGTGGCCGGCCATAGGAAATAACATTGCATGAGACCATTTTTGGTGGGCTTTATTGACTGGAGATTATAGTGAAATGCAGTGCTCCATGAACACCCCATCCCCTGATATGAATACTAGATGGGGCATTGGAAATTAACTGGTGCAATATTTTTAGTGCGGCAAGGCATGAACGCTGAAGGGAACTCTACTGCTTTTCAACCATTGGATATCGGGAAACTGAGAGAGATGCCAAATCAATTTGGCATTGTAACCCTTCTATTATCTTAAAATGATTTTCATATTCATCATAAGATAATATTTTCTTTTTCAATTTAAAAAGATTTTTCCAAATTTTGAGACGAATATCATGAATACAATCTTCGATCCACATTTCTGGAATATCATACCGAGAGTTAGCCAAAGACCAAAACAAGACTGGTACATCACCTTTTTCCAGTTGTTTTCTCATATTCAGCACTTCCTCCTTATCATTTGATGAAGATTATTCTACCTGATTAGACCAAAGCTGGTTCTTCTTTGTTACTTCATCAGATTCAACAAGATTGGTAGAGAATTCATTTATCAAACTAGAAGATGAATGAACCAGGGGTGGTTCAGAGAATGACCTACACCCTATGCTATCTTCTGATTGAGAAAGTATTTCACTTGCTAATGGTAAAGCATCAGACATGACTGGATTCACATTTGCAAGTGCCTTAATATAAGAGGAATTTCTCAATACTGCATTTTCCTTTGAATAATTTTCCAAGAAATGCGAGTTACTACTATGGAGAGGAAATTCATAGCTAAATTCACCATCATGGTGAGGAACACCATGGCGGGTTATAGAATAGGATGGAACCTTTTTCTCCTTGATCTTCTGGGAACATAGAGGGTTATCATGGCTCTCATCTGAAGATGATACTTCGAGATTGACCAAACTGTCACGAATAAAGACTTCATGAAGAAGTGTCTAATGAAGACCTTCAGAATTATTGTTCCCACTATTGGGAAATGAGATAGTAGAATCTTGAGTTGCAACAGATAATTTTCTGAGGGCTTCAAGAACTCTAGCATCAAGAAAAAGCCTTATTACAGATTGGATCTTGATTTCTTGATTGTGATGGACGGGTCTTTTTCTTAGATGCCTTCTTACTCACTTTAGGAACCACTTGTTGATAAATGTGGTAATTATGTGCTGGTGTATGTGCCTTCTCAGGATAAATGGTCAGGTTAGGCTGATTATCCCCATTCAAATTGGGTGTATGTGCCTGACTTGATTGTCTGCATGACATGGGGGAGTATGCCCCACGACCCTCCTGGACCGGAACAGAGGTGTGTATCTACTCCGGAGTGACTTTTTGAAGAGTCGCTCCACTGATAGGGATAAATTCATGTTTTTTCCCTGTGATGCTGCTGAAGTTGTTATAATATTCTGACAGGCATCCAGAATATGGGCGGGGAATTGCTTCTGCTCTTTCACCATTGTCAGAATGTGCTTGGTGAATTCATCTTCCGGAATAGGAATATACGTCCATTCCATTTCTGGAGTAGGTGTATGTTCTTGCTATTTTCCTCCTTTTCCTATCAAAAAATTCTGACAGTACTTATGCATGGGGGTAGAGAGTTGAGTCTTCTCCAAATTTGTCGTCGGAGCTTTCCGACTGACTTCTCCAGGTGCTACCAAATGAGACTGTTGGTAGGCCTGATGAAAATTGTAAGGTGTATGTTCCTGCTGTGTATTTTTCTTCAATTATGGTTGACGAATTTCCTTCAATACTGTCAGATGAGACTATAGATAGAATTTTTGATTGTAAACAGGTGTATGTCCCTTCTTATCAGTTGCCACCATATTAGATTGGTGAGCTTCTTTGGTTGTAGTCAAACAAACCTGCTAACTAGCTGATGAGTTATAAATAGGTGTATATGCCTACCTATAATACTCCGCTGGAATTTCCTAGCGGAATTGGCGTGTTCCTGTCAGATGAGTCTGCTGGGTTGTAACATCAGGACAGACGGGTGTATATGCCCGCTAATTGTTATCCATCAAGTTGGCTTGATGGACTTCTCTAGAGTGGGAAGAAGTAATAACCTACTCCCTGTTGACCATATTTTTCCTCTGGCGGTTCGTCTTGCATGCTCGGGTCTGAGCAACCTAAGCCGAACCCCTAAAGGCGATACCCTCATCATGTTGAGGGCGCACTACCACACGAGTCTGGCGGAAATTGTTGATGGGATCCCTCTAGAATGACTCTTGTCTTCTTGAATTAAGGACTTGAGTGACCTTCTCATTCACCTCCCAATAACATGGGAGGGACTGGTGATTGCGTTCCGGGGAAAATGACCCAAAATGGTTGGATACGTTGGTTGGCACCACCTGCTACTTGATCACTGGTTGTCGCTGTATGGAAAACCAGGGTGAATTATTGACTCGGAGGGCTTGTCGAGCGGCCTCTAGAGTCAGAATGGTACCATGTTGATGGTATTACTTAACCAGTGCATTTGAGACCCAACGTTGAAGACGGTTAGTAGGTGATGTTGTCCTCCAAGCAGACGAGGATCCAGTAGGAGTAGCAGCACATGCATTCACATGTGTAAATTTTAGAGAATCCAATTCTGTAATGTAGAGGGATCTTGGAAACGAGTGCATGTTGGATATAACAGATATAATCATGATAATTTTGGCCACTACATCTTTGGGATGAGCACATATGTTATTTATTTCTTTGTAGGCTCTCAGATTGAGTTAAATAGGGTCCTAACAAATAAGTAAAACATCATTTAACTTGGTTAAGGATTCACGTCGGGTTTATAATTTTTGTTTCTTCTGGAAATGGGGACAATCTTGTTTGTTTAAGGTTCAAACTTTCCAATTGGGTTCTAACAGGTTTATCCGTAGAACCAGAAACATCCAATGATTCTATATCCATTTGGAAATACCTTCCAAAGGTAGGTGCCCATTAGTTGTGAACTGATGAGACATAATAATTTTCATTGGTCGAGAGGATGGGAGGTCAGACTCATAACACCTTTTTGGGGGGAATTATTTTCTATTTGGGACTCTCTTATAGATTTGAGTTATGTTTGTGAATCCTTATTAATTTACCAAGCATGAAAATGAGTTCTTCCTTTAGATATTGCAATAAATGATTGATATGTATGAGATTTAGAGAATCTTTTATATGTATTTGAGGTTATTCATTGATAAAGAATCATCAGTATTTATTAGAGATTCTGATTTAATGGTATCCTTCAACACATTATATAGAAATATCTTGGTTATTATGATAACAATACTGGTTTTAAATCCACTCAGTGGGGCACTTGAAGTTTATTGTCATTCAGAAGGATGTGTATTATTTTAGAGTTGGGATCGTACCTACAGATGGCAAACCAACGTATCCTTGTTAGAAAAAGAATCAGAACCCACGTAGTTCGAATGAAGAATTATGAGGTTTATGCATGATCAATGGCCCAAAGAGAGATGTCAAAATTAATTTTACACTCTAAGCTCATGTGAGTCATGCTCGGTGTGAGAAACAAGGGGTATTAGTAAAACTTGACGATTGTGCCACGAAAGATGCAATCATAAGAAGTAATGTGGGGCTTATGTATGTATGACTGCCCAAGTAAGATGAGGATTTGGATTTACTTTAGGGACGAAACCTGAGAACAAGGTCCATAAAGGTATATGTGATTTATGGAGATTTGGATACTTAACTTAGGGATTACTCCTACGAAGGATGCCGAAATTAGTGGGGACTTATGATTGGGTTTTATTCCAAAGAAGGAATCCCAAATCAAAAAAAATTATGATTGGGGCTTAATCCTAAAAAAGAGGCCCAGGTTAAGGGGAACTTGTGACTGGGGCTTACTCCTAAAAAGGAGGCCCATGTTAAGGAACTTGTGACTGGGGCTTACTCCTGAGGAGGATTCTCAGGTTAGGGAACATGTAACTAGGTATTAATCCTAAGGAGGATGCCCAGGATAGGGAACATGTGACTAGGGCTTACTCCTGAAAAGGAGGCCCAGGTTAAGGAACACGTGACTAGGGCTTACTCCTGGGGAGGATTCCAAGGTTAGGTAACTTGTGACTGGGACTTACTCATGAGGAGGATTCCCAGGTTAAGGAACTTGTGACTGGGGCTTACTCCTGAAAATGAGGCCCAGGTTAGGGAACATGGGGATTACTCCTTAGGAGGATGCACAGATTAGAGAACTTCTCATCTTGAAGGTTGAGGTTGAATGAAGGAAATCTCTAACCTTCATCACATAAAGATATGTAAATCATGCGATTTTGAGAGATATTCCACAGAATTCCTTTTAGATAATGAATCCAACAAAGGAACCATGCCATAAATGGCTTTGAAGAGAGTTTTGGAGGCTAAATCTTGAAGAGGAGAGGTGGATTTGAAGAAACGAGTTGAATAGGCAGGAGGGCACCCAAAAAGTGGCAGGCGCCTAAGTCCTGTTTGGGCACGCAAGTCCTGGTCATGTAAGTATACTTGCGTGACATGGGTGTACTTGGGCGATGTTTAACCAATAGGTTAATACTTGGGCGAGACTTGGCTCAAGCCCTTAGTATTATCCCTAAAGGATTCCAAAAGGGTGGCGTGCAAGTTCTATTGAAGGGATAAGGTGGTGCGCAGGTCTGGCCATTTCTCTTAAGTCTTAGACACTTAGGCGTTCAAGTGTTGATGAATTTCAACACTTAGGTCGTGTTTCCCCTCTTTAGATCTTCCATTCTCAGTAAGAAATTAATTTTGAAGTGTTCAGAAGACCTAAAGCAAAGACTAGGGTGCCGAGAGCATAAATTTGACTTTTGGATTTTTCGTCCTCGAAATGGGGTCCCACAAGTTGCATTTATAGTCCATTGAGGACCTTTTGAGAAAATAAAATAGGGCACGCAAGTCACCAGCACGACCAATATGAGGCACAAAAGTATACTCGCGTGACCATGGTGAATCTTGTGCGACCCATCCTTGAAGAAATCCTTGATCATGCCTTTGTCGATTTTTGATGTTCTTCAAAGGATGAATCTCTTTGTGTTTAAGGTATTCCCCATTTTTATTTGTTATACTCTGTGATGGAAAGGAGCGTCAAAAATGGTTTTTGTGTTTTTAGTGTTTTAGGGTTATTTGTGGTTTTAGGCAATTTTATGTTATTAGGTTTTTTTTGGGAATTCTAATGCTTTTAGGGTTTTTTGAGGTTTTAAGGGGTTTTAGGTATTTTTTGGGTTTTAGGGGTTTTAGGGGTTTTAGGGGTTTTTCATGTTTTGAGGTGTTTTTCTGGGTTTTTTTGGTTTTTAGGGGTTTTAGGGTTTTTTTGAATTTTTAGGGTCCTTTTTGGGTTTTTAATGTTTTTATGGGTTTGTAGTTTTTAATGGGGGTTTTGGGGTTTGTTTGGATTTTAGGGTTTTTAGGGGGTTTTAGGTATTTAGGGTATTTTAGGATTTTCTAGGGTTTTTTATGGTGTTTTATTTTTTTAGTGTCTTTTAAAAATATCATGGGTTTTTTTGTTCTTTTTTTTTTTGGGGTTTTAGTGTTAAGTAAGTTCTTTTAGGGGGGATTAGTGTTTTTAAGTGTCTTTTAGGGTTTTGGGTGTTTGGGGGGTTTTGGGGTCTATAGTTTGTTATGGGGTTCACGGTTTTTTGGATTTTTCTATGGTTTTAGGGTCTTTTATGGTTTCTTTACGGATTCTTATGGGTTATTGTGTTTTTGGGTCCTCTAGAAGTTTTTAGGGTTTTATGGATTTTAGGGGTCTTTTAGGGTTTGGGGGGTTTGGGGGGGTTAGGGTATTTAGTTTTTATGGGTTTATGGTGTTTCTAGGGTTTTATAATTGTTTTATGTTTTTAGGGTATTTTAGGGATTTATGGTTTTTTAGGGTTTTCACAGTTTTAGGGTTTCATTAGTTTTTTATGGGGTTTCAGTATTTTTAGGGTTTTTATGTTTTTAGGGGGGTTTAGGGATTTTATGGTTTTTATAGTTTTCTAGAGTTTTAGGGTTTTTATAGTTTTTAGGGTAACTTAATGTTTTTTAGGTTTTTTAGTGTCTTTGATGTTCTATGTTGGTTTTAGGATGTTTTAGGGGTGTCAGAGTCTTTTATGGGTTTTATGGGGTTTTAGAATCATTTGGTTTTTATGGGTTTTAGGGATATTATGGAATCTTATGGGTTTTATGGGTTTTAGGGACCTTTAGGTGTTTTTAGGGGTTTAATTATTTTGGGGTTTTAGGGGTTTTAGGATTTTCAAGGTTTTTAGGGGTTTTTAGGGTTTGATCTTTTTTTTGGGTTTTATGGTTTTTTAGGGTTTGTAGTATTTTTATTTATTTTTAGGGGTTTTCATATTTTTTGGGTAGTCTTATTTTTTTATGGTTTTTAGAATTTTTATGTTTTTTTACTGTTTTAGTGTTTTTTAGAGGGTTTACGGTTTGTAATTGTTATTAAGGTTTTTTTGGATTTTAAAGTTTTTTAGTGTTATATGGGGTTTTATGGTTTTTCAATCATTTTGTGGGGGGGTTTATTTCTTTTATGGGTTTTATGTGATTTTAGAGTCTTTTAGGGAGTTTTAGGGTTTTTATGGTTTTTATGGTCATTTAGCATTTTAGGGTATTTTAGGAGTTTTTAGGGATTTTAGGATTTTTTTTAGGTTTTTAGGATTTTGTAAAGGTTTTTAGGGGATTTATGTGAATTATGGTTTTATGGGTTTTAGTTCCATTTTAGGGTTATTTTATTTTATTTTTTAAGGGTTTTCATGGTTTTTACGGGTTTTTGGGTTTTTTAGATTTTTTAGGGTTTCTAGGGATTTATAGGTTTATAGGGTTTTAAGGGAAGAAGTTGTTGAGGTTGGGATATTCTCAACCTCTGTAAATTTTATTAAAGAAAAGAGATGCAGCAGACAAGGGAGGGGAGGGGTCAAATGACCCACACCCAAAAACCCTTTACAAGCTCAAACCCAAAGACCCCAAAAAAAGAAAACCCAACAAAGACACACAAATCCAAATAGGCAAAAAAAAGAAAAAATGCCCCAACATGACTTCCTAGCCAATCGGCAACTCGTATCCATCATCACCAAATCCACCAATGATCAATCCACATCTAGCAACACCAAATCCATGTTCAGCAAATTCATCAACCCAACTTCATCACCACAAAATCACAACCATCAACCTCCAACAGCCTCATGCCAATCACCATCATAGTAGTACCCATCACGCAACAACATTTTCCAGCAATCGGCGACCGAAAGCCAGCAGTGGCCACCACCAAAGAACACACACCACATCAGATTACCCACAATAAGAGAACAACAGTATCCATCACATTACACCAACATCTTTCCTCAAAACCATTTCTAGGAACACATATTCAACACCCAAAATCACCAGCTCCCACATCAACCAGCACCACCACGCCTGTCAGGTCCCTCACCATTAGTACAGGACCACCACCAGCAGAAACAAGAACAATAACTTCATCACAAATCATCCATATAACATCCAAAATTCCATCATGTCGCACCCAACAACAAAACTAGGGGAATTGAATCACCATCATCCTTGACAAGAGCCAATCCACAGCCCAAACAGCACCTCCAGCAACACCGCAGAGCACTACCAGCAGGAAAAACCTTAAAACCAAACCAACAAACAATAGAAGCATCGGCACACAGCCAACCCATCCACCACCACAACAAACCCATAAGAGAAAAAGGATCCAACCAGACCCTTCAGTGGGAAATGCGGGACTAAAAAAACTGCTTTGGTACCGCAGGACAACATAGACCAAAACCATATCGTAGCAGAACACAAATAGACTAGTATAATCAGTGAGAGTCAGGACATAGGAATGAACCTAGAACTTTTTCTCAAACCGAGAACACATAGATTGTGCTTCCTGCAACCTCTGAGAATAACCAAAATCACCTATAGTAGAAACGAGCATCAAATACCATATTCCTTCAAAAAAACATTCAATCCATCGAGAAACACACACCCACAGCTCGTTTCTACCAAACCTCACCTCGTCATGGCTCCTCGTGAGACGCCCGAGACCAAACAATGAAAAAATATGAGATTCCATTTGATGACCGGGATTATCATCGCCAAAGCAGAAACAATCGGGGAGGAGATCAGTAGACGAGAAGCGAGACTTCGTCCTTGGAAGAGAAGATTCCAGATATATAGAACCAAGGAAAATCATCGCTAGATCCAAGCCAAGTCAACACCACCCTTTCATGAATAGAACCGCTAGAGTCCATCGCTAAAAATAAACCTATTAATCTCCCCCAAGAGAAACACAATGGGAGAATATTGGTTTTTAGGGTTTTTAGGGTTTTTAGGGGTTTTAGGGTTTTAAGGGTTCTGCAGGAATTTTAGGGTTTTAGGGTATTTTAGATATTGTTAGGGTTTCTAAGTGTTTATATGTTTTTATATTTTTTAGATATCTTTAGTGTTTTATAGGATTTTATAGGGTTATTTTGGGATTTTTAGGGGTTTGGGGATTTTTAGGGGTTTTAGAGTTTTTTTGGTTTTCTTTGGGTGACTGAGGGTTTAAGGGGGGAGGGGGATAGGGGTTTTAATTGATTTTATGGGATTTAGGGGTTTTTAGGTTATAAGGGTTTCTTGGGGTTTACGGTTTTTATTGTTGTTTTAGGTTTTTGGGGTGTAGGATTTAGTGTGTAGGGTTTTGGGTTTAGGGTATAGGGTTTAGAGTGTAGGGTATATGATTTAGTTTATAAGATTTAGAGTGTAGGTTATAGGGTTTACAGTGTATGGTATAGGATTAGGGGTTCAAGGATTCAAGTTTAGTGTGTAGGTTGTAAGGTATAGGGTTTGGGGATTAGGTTTTAAGGTTTAGGGTGTAGGGTGTAGGGTTTAGATTACTTGGTTTAAGGTTAGGGTTTATGGTATATGGTTTAGGTTCTAGGGTTTAGGGTTTCAGGTTTAGGGTTTAGGGTTTAGGGTGTAGGGTGTAGGGCTTGTGGATTAGGTTATAGGGCGTATGTTTTAGGTTTTAGGGTATTGGGTATAGTGTTTTAGGTGTGGGGTTTAGGGTATAGGTTGTATTGTTTTGGGTTTTGGATGTAGTGTATATGGTTTAGTGTTTAGGGTTTAGGGTTTAGTTTTTTGGGCATATAATTTTGAGTTTAGTGTTTATGGTGTCAGGTATGTGGTTTAGGGTGCAGATTTTAGGGTTTAGAGAGGTGGATATACGGTTTAGGTTATAGGGATTATGTTAGGGTGTAGGGTATATGTTTCAGTGTTGAGTGTTTAGGTTTTTGTGTGTTGTTTTTATGGTTTAGGGTATTGGGTTTTTGGTTTTGGGAATGTGGTTTTGGGTTAATGGTGTAGTATATAGTTCTTAGGGTGTTGGGTTTGGGGTTTGGGGTTTATGTTATATGGTATAGGGTATAGGTGTTAGGTTTATGATTTAGGGTTTAGGGTGTATGGTTTAGGGTTTAGGGTCTAGGGTGTAGAATTTATGGAGTTGGGTATAGGGTTTTTGGGTGTATCGTTTATGGTTTAAGTTGTAGGGTGTAGGGTATATGGTGTAGGGTTTATGGTTTAGGGTTTAGTATATATGGTTTGGGGTGTAGGGATTAAGGTTTAGGGTTTTGGGTATTGGGGTTATGGTGTAGGTTATTGGGTTTAGGGTATAGCGTAAAGGGATTAGTGTTTAGGGTGTAGGGTATAGGGTTTAGGGTTTATAGTAGAGAGTTTAGGGTGTTGGGTATAAGCTTTACGGTGTAGGCTTTTAGGTACAGGGTATATTGTATTGGGTTTAGGGTTTATGGTGTAGGTTATTAGGTTTATGGTGTTGGTTATTGGGTTTAGTGTGTAGGGTGTACAATTTAGGGTGTAGGGTTTATATTGTAGGGTATATGTTTTTGAGTGTAGGGTTTAGGGTTTATGGTATAGAGTATAGGGTATAGGGGTTAGGGTTCATGGTGTTGTTTTAGAGTGTTTAGTGTGTGTGGTTTAGGGTTTTGGTGTAGGGTAAATGATTTAGGGTGTTTTATGTTTTTTATAGGGCTTAGTTGTTTTTGTTGGTTTAGGGGTTTTCTAGGTTTTGTTAGGTGTTTTAAAAGTTCTTAATGTATCAACGTTTTTATGGGTTTTTGTATTTTTGTATGGTTTTTTGGGGTTTTAGGGTTCACTTGGGTTTTTTATATGTTTTATGGTTTTTAGGTTTTTTTGGATATTGAGGCTTTTTGAGAGTTTTTTTGGGCATTTTAGGTTTTTAGGGTCTTTTGGGTTTTTATGGTTTAAAGGGTTCTTTAGTGTTATTAATATTTTAGGGTTATCTTTGAGTTTTCTGGTTTTTATTCTTCTTTAGTGGTTTTAGGGTTTTTTGGATGGTCAATGGGGTTTAGAGGTTTTTTGTGTTTTTATCGAATTTTTACAGTTTTTATGGACTTTTAGGGTCTTTATGGATTATAATGTTTATAGGATCTTTAGATTTTTTTTGGTTTTTTTGTTTTTGGGGTTTCATGATTTTATAAATGTTTTAGGGTTTTTAATATTTTTTATGATGTTTTACTGTTTCTTAGGTTTTTGTGGTTTTTATGGTTTTTATGGTTTTAAATGCGTTTTTTGATTTTTAGGGTTATTAGGGGGTTTTTTGTTTTTAGTTTTTTTAGTGTTATTTTTATTTTTAATATTTTTAGAGTTTTTTAGTCTTCTTTGGGATTTTAGGGTTTTGGGGGTATTTTGGTTTTTTATGGTTTTAGGGGTTTTAAGGTTTTTAGAACTTTTTGAGGTTTTTAGGTGTATTTATTGTTTTTTGGGGTTTTAAATGTTTTATACGATTTTATGTTTTTAGTATTTTTAGGTGTTTTAGGGATTTTTTAGGATTTTTTCAAGGTTTTTAGGGATTTTATGGAATTTAGGTTTTATATTTTTTTTGGGGTTTTAGGGTGTTTTATGGTTTTAATGGGTTTTAGGGTTTTTAGGGTCTTTAATTTTTTTTAAAGTTATAAGGGTCCTTTGAGGATTTTTTTTTTTGGATTTTCAGGGGTTTATGGTTTTTAGGCATTTTAGGGGTTTTAAGGGATTTTGAGGACCTTTTATGGTTTTTAGAGTCTTTTAGGGGGTTTATGATTTCTTTTTTGGTTTTCTAGGGTCTTAGGGCCTTTATGGTGTTTATATTATTTAGGGTCTCTTATGGTTTTTATTTTATTTTAGGGTTTTTAAGGTGTTTATGGGTTCTTAAGGGGTTTCATAGTTTTTAAGGTGTTTTAGGGGGGTATTTTGGGATTTTATTGTTTTTTGGGGGGTTTATGGTTTTTAGTGGGTTTATGGATTTTTATCTTTTTTTGGGGTTGTAAGGGATTTTATGATATTTAATTTTTTTGGGGTGTTTAGGATTTTGTTAGGGTTTTTATGGACTTATGGAATTTAAATATTTTAGGGTTTTTTTGGATTTTTAGGATTTTCAGGTTTTGGGGGGTTTTTTATGATTTTTAGGATTTTTAGTGTTGTGAGGGTTTTTATGTTTTTTTGTGTCTTTTATTTTTTTAGGGCATATAATAAATTTTAGGGTTTGGGGGGGTTAGAGGTTTTTTGGGATTTTTAGTGGTTTTAGGGTCTTTAAGTGTATTTTCGGTTTTAGGGTCTTTTAGTATTTTTTTGGTGA
Organism: Viscum album; assembly: GCA_963277665.1. Taxonomy (NCBI): domain Eukaryota; kingdom Viridiplantae; phylum Streptophyta; class Magnoliopsida; order Santalales; family Viscaceae; genus Viscum; species Viscum album. Next base: position 1,963,305,893 of record OY728127.1, read on the forward strand.
TTACAGGGTCATTTAGAGTTTTTAGGTTCCTATAGGGTTTTTAGTGTGCTTTATGTTTTTAGGGTTTTTATATTACTTTAGGGGGTTTTATTCATTTTTAGGTCCCTTTATGGTTTTTAGGGGGTGTAGAGTCTTTTTGGATTATTATAGTTTTTAGGGTCTTATAGGGGTTTTTGGGGATTTAGAGTTTTTTATATTATTCTTGAGTTTTTATGGTATTTTAAGGAATTTTAGATTTTTTATTGGGTTTTCAATACTTTTAGGATCTTTTAGTGGTTTTTGGGTTTTTTAGGACATTTTGGATTTTTAGGGACTTTATATACGTTTTTGGTATTTTTTGGGTTTTTACGGTTTTTGGAGGGTTTTATGGTCTTTTATGGGATTTAGGGCCTTTGGGATTTTTAGGGGTTTTAAGGGTTTTTTGGGTCATATATGGATTAATAGGGATTTTAGGGTTTTATAGTTTTTAGGGTTTTAGAGGTTTTATGGGTCTTGGGGTTTTTTTTTGGGTATTTAGGATCCTTTAGGGATTTTAGGAATTTTTGGAGTTTTAGGGATTTTTTCGGATTCTTTGGGTTTCTTAAATTTTTAAGTTTTTTTGTATTGTTTTTTTTTTGTTTTTAAGTGATTTTATAATTTTTTATTGTTGTTAGGATTTTCAGTGGTTTTATATGTTTTTAGGGTTTTCATGTTCTTTAGGGGGTTTTAGGGTTTTAGTGTTTATAGGGATTTTTTGTGGTTTTTTTGGATCTTCATGGGGTTATTTAAGGATTTTTAGGGGTTTTTTTTGGGGTTTAGGGTCTTTTATGGGTTTAGGGTCTTTTTATAGTATTTATGGGTTTCTGACTTTTTGGAGTTTATTTGAGTTATTAGGGTTTTTTTAGGTTTTTAGGGTTTCTATGGGGTTTTAGTGTTTTTAGGGGTTTTAGTGCTTAGATATTTTTTAGGATTTTAAGTGTATTTCTGGATTTTATGGGTTTTTTGGTTTTAAGGATATTTATGGGGTTTTAGGTTTTCTAAAAAGTTTTTTATATTTTTTACGGCTTTAGGATAAGGAAGGTGCAAGGTTAGGCTATTCCTGACCACCCAAAAATTTATCAGAAAAAGGACACAACAGACAAGGGAGGGATAGAGCCAATCAAACCATGCCCAAAATCCCTTAGAAAGAAAGACACAAAAAAAGTGAAGAGTCAAACTACCCACATCCAAAATGAGCTACATGTCATAGGGATCTATCACTCCACCATAATCAAAAGGATCACCGTTATCACCATATCCAGAAGCAGCATCATCATCCGCCGTCTCCCATTCAGATTCATGCTACTTAAAAAGCACCAAGTATGTGTCTTTGAGTATTTTTTGCTCCATACAGTACTAGCCTCGCTTGGTAACATCAACAAACTTTTTGGAGGCCTTATAGGAGGCCCTAGTGACTAAGGGATTTGACAGAGCAAAGTATTCCTTCCTTGACCTCCTCTTTGAGGGAGCAGTGTAACCCCTGGCCCATTTTCCTTCCCATGTAAGAATCCACCACTGCCCACACTTCTTTCACCATCCTTGTGGTCATCCCCACCAATTTCAATCCATCTCTGTGGGTGATCATTTCCATCCTCCAGTTCCATCTCTCCCAGAACTGGATAGCAAGGGTTTTCTAAAGAATCTCGTTCCTAGACTACTTCATACACTGATCTCCTCTAATCCATTAGGCTACCCCATACCTATAACTATCATTATGCCCATCAGAATCTCCATACGGACTAGCATAGGGCATCATCTACAATGCCCGCACCTCCCTCACTACATGTTCCTCACTCAGATCATGATCACCACCACCATTCGGATAAATAACATATACTTCATTATTTTCCTACTCAGTAGAAACACCCTGCACCAGCCCGATCTCAGAATGAGTCATCTGAACCACATATTCAGATGAACCATCCTTGAATGATTGATTCCTAGGTAGGGCCTACACTACATTATCATTTATCAATGACCTCTCATTACCAGTAGAAACATCACTCAATATAATGGGAACTGAACCTCACAGAAGAATAGAATTATTCAATGTTATCTCAACCTCAGAAGGCATAGCAATACCACAGTCAGATTTAAGTCTCCTAAAGAAATCATAGACTACTAGATTAAGTGATGTAACCTTTATGGTATTTTATTAATTTATTTTCAACTTCCACCTCCATCCCCTCTCCCATTCCAACAACCAAATTGGGAATCTTGCTCAAATATACTCCAGTAAGTGGCTTCATCACACTACCAATGTGCACAGAATCAGCTAGCCCATCCTCACTGCCAACCACCGCATGACCCGCCAGCATGTGGTTTCTCAGATTAGGATATTTCATCCCTCCATCCTAATGTGATTCAATCACTTGAGACAGCTAATTCACGAGACCAGCACCATCCTGCATAACCCCTGTACTGGCTATAACTACAAGGATACTAGGGGATGACCTCAAGTTGCAAATACCTTCATCAACATCAATCAAACCCTTATCAAGGTGCACCATCTTCATAGAAGAATCACTCATTTTCACAGTGGTGCCCCAGTCATCCCCCAAAGGTATAGATTACCATTCAACCAACTTGGTACCAGCACCAGAGGCTCTATGGGACAGCACCGTATCTCTGGGAATTATTCCCCCATGCCAGCAAGTAGTGTTGTAATGGCCTAGTCTCTTACAAGAGGAATAGATTATTAAAAAGTGACTAGTTGTTTATACCAAAATTACTTTCCAATAGTAATCCATACAAACTCAATCAGCAAATTTGAGACATCAACTTCCACATAGACCCTTGGAGACACCGAATGAAAAAACGCCTGAGTCCAGTTATCTGAACACAAATACCTGACCATGAGGTTCCCGAGAATACAGATGATAGAAATATTTTGAAAAGGAAGAGTAAGTTAGAGAAACCTAACCCATCAATCAATAAATAATGGGTCTTGGTTCATATGTAAATAAAAACTCCACCTAAAGATTAATAATCTAGCGCCCTTGATGCATTGAGGAGTCGAAGATAAGGTGCAGGTCAAATCCTCTTCCATTGGAAATCAATCCATGATGTGTCAGACATCGAGTAACCCAACTATAGCTCAATTCTGTAAATTCTGAGATCCAAAAACTAATATATTAAAGGATTCCACCTAGGTTCTTCAATTCAGAAATCCGGAAAAAAATTCAAGTTATAAAGCAAGGAAGCCTCATTGAACTCAGAATCCATGATTGATAATTATTGATGCCCTTCGTAAAGGCCAGGAACCTTTGGGCAGTGATTAATCCAAGGGAATGGAGGAAGAAATTCCAGATCATAGAATGGATCAAAGGTTTGGTCCCAAGCAACATTAGGAAGTGGTAGAGATCCCTCCCCCACAGAGTGGGTAGGAGGGGGCACGAATGCCAGCGTTGTCAAGGGGTCTACAAGAGAGCCCTCATCGAGAGATCTTCCTCTCACATTAGGGCATATAATTTACGTATTTAGATATTTTATGGGGTTTTATGGGTTTTTGTGACTTTTTATGATTTTAGGGGGTTTTAGGGATATTCATGGCTTTTTAGGGGTTATTAAGATTTTAAGATTTCCATTGTGGTTTAAGGATTTTTAAAGATTTTTTGATATATTTAGGGATTTTGGGGTTTCAAAAGTTTTAAGGGTTTTATTTGGGTTTTAGGGGTTTTTAAGGTTTTAAGGGTTTTGAGTTCTTCATTGGGTGTTGGGTTTTTAAGGGTTTTTATGAGTTTTATTTGGGTTTTTATGATTTTTTGGATTTTAAGGTGTTTAAGTATTTCTAGGGTATTTTAGGGATTTTATAGGTCTTTTATGGTCATTTAAGGATTTATAGGGTTTTAGGGTCTTTTAGTGTTTAATAGGGGTTTAGGGACTTTAGAAAAGTTTATGTTTTTAGGGTTTTATTGGTTTTTATGGGTTTTTAGGGCTTTTAGGGGTTTTCATGTTTTTTAGGTTTTTTAGGGGTTTTATATTTTTTGGTGATTTAGTATTTTGAGGATTTTAGGGTTTTAGTGTTTTAGGGGGTTTTTAGGGTTTTCAGGGTTTTCAAGGTTTTTCTTGATTTTTGAGGGGTTTTAAAGGGTTTTATGGTTTTTGGTGTTTTTAAGTTTTTCATGGGTTTTAGGGTTTTGAGGATTTTTTGGGCTTTAAATATTTTTTAGGGTTCTTAGGGTTTTATTTTTTAATGTTTTTATGGGTTTTTGGGGGTTTTATGGTTTTTATGTGGTTTCAGCTGATTTTATGGTTTTAAGGGTTTTTTAGTAATTTTTGTTGTTTTAGGAATTTTAAAGGTTTTAGGGTCTTTTATAGAACTTTTTTGTGCTTTATAGTCTTTTAGGGGTGTTTGATGGGGTTTTAGGGGTTTTAGGGTATTTAGTATTTTAGGGGTTTTATGGTTTTTAGGTATTTTATTTTTTCTAGTTTTTCCAGTTTTTATGGACTTTAAGTGTATTTAGGGTTATTATGTCTTTTAGTATTTTTATTAACTTTTATGGTTTTTAGGGTTTTAGAGGTTTTAGGGGTTTTAGGGTCTTTTATGGTTTTAGGGTCTCTTATATTTTTTGGAGTTTTAAGGAAATTTTAGGAGTTTAAAGGTCTTTTAGGGTATTTTTATGGGTCTTAGGGTGTATTAATATTTTTAGGGTTTTATGGTTTATTAGAGTTTATAGGGACTTTTAGGTATCTTTAGGGGATTTATGGGTTTTTATGGTCCTTTTGGGTTTATAGGGGTTTTTAGTGTATGAGTGCTTTTTATGGTGTTGGAGCTTTTATAGATTTTTAGGGGTTTTAAGTTTATTTATGTATCTTTAGAGGGTTTAGGGTTTTTATGATTTTTATGATTTTTTGGGGTTTAGGGGTTTTTTAATTGATTTATGTGTTTTACAGTTTTCTTTAGGGTTTTTGGGATTTTAGGCTCTTTCAGGGTTTTTTATGTTTTTAGAGTCTTTTAGGAGTTTTTAATATCTTTTTGGGATTATTTGTCTTTTTTAGGTAATATGATTTTTAAGGGTTTTAAGTATTTTTAGGTTTTTTATTTTTTTTATGTTTTTTGGGTTTTTATGGTTTTTTTAGTTTTTATAGTTTTTAGGGGGTTTATGGGTTTTTATGTATATTATAGTTTTGGGGTATTAAAGGTTTTTAATGGTTTTTATGGTGAATTAGGGAGTTTATGGGTTTTAAGGTTTTAGTATTTTTAGGGGTTTTAGGTTTTTATTGTCTTTTTTTATTTTTTAGGTCATTCGGTTTTTAGGGAAAAGTAGGTGTAGGGTGAGGCTAGTCTCGACGCCCCTAGATTTATAAGCAAAAGAGATACCGAAAGAGGAGAGGGGCAGAGTCAAATGAACCATACCCAAAGACAGTACCAAAATAGAAACAAAGAAATAAACTTTATATAAAAAGGGTCAACCTCCCTAGCATCCTCATAGAGGTCTCCATCCGCACAAAATCCTAAAGTTGCATCTGACTCTTCCATCTCCCACTCCACCTCAGCTTTCCTATAATTTTTCATATCAAATGCAAGATTGGTATATATGCCCCTATGACTCTGCTGCTCTACAGGCTTGGAGGCATTGGAGGAGGCTCTAGTATCAATCTTCATAGGGAGAGTAGAGTAGTCCCTTCTTGGCTTGCTCCTCCATAGGGCAGGGGAGAGAGCTCGACAGTCCAACTTCTTACCTTGCAGCACGCCATCAGCACTCATCACCCTAGTCTTAGAAGTACTATCCTTTCCATTCTCAATAGTAGTAATATCAGACCCACCTATCTGGATACCAGTTCTGGGTGCACTGATAGCCCTCAAATTTCTCTTTTAGGGGAATCAATTTAGACCAATAGAACCAGGGTTGCCCATCAAAGCCTTATCTCGCCTTATCTGAGCCATGTTAGCATTGATAATGGAATCACAGTCTGAAAAGATTTCATCTATCCTTGCTTCTTCATCATTATCATAAAAAACAAAGTGTACATGCTACTTCATATTTGGCACCTGCATAATTTCCTTCTGATGTTGCTCAAATGATATTTCCATGTTGTCTATAATTATCTTTTCGGACAACTCAACACACAGGGGTAAGGTCTCATACAGAACTAGAGAAAGGCTATGATACTCTTCAGTCCTCCTTCTCAGAGATGAATATTTGGAGAGATCCTCCTGATCCTCAACAGACTGAAAGCCTTCAGCTAGTCTTTCCCCAGTCCCAGAAGCAGTGGCTTGCACCTCTCCCTGCTCCAACACTTGTTCGGTAGGAGGTAAAAGGTTCTCCACCTCTGTTTGCAAAATTCCTTTACAGATGGTGAGTGTTGCCACCCCTTAAAGATCCACAGGGATTCTATTTTCAAACTTTTCCACTTCGGGCTGCATCACTCCCTGGTCTTACATATCCTGACTCAGCCCCTCCTTGTCCAAAATCTCCATAGCTTCCAACCATGCCAAATGGTTGCAATTTGAAACAACAAAAAATGATGCATTTTGTATCCTCTCCTCCCACCCCATCCCAGCACAGGTGAGACTAGGTACCACATCCTAGGGTTCCAAAGGCTGGGTACCATCATCCCTAGCAGCTTCAACATGCACCTCTCGTTGTACATTCATCTCCCACCTTGCCTTCCCATCATCCACAATTTCTAAAAGTCCCATCTCCCCAAAGAGAATAGATGTTGGAGAAGCATCATGCCTTTGTTGTGGTAGATCATTATCCACCTCCCCACCCTTAGCAGGAGCCTCACCCCCTCTCACTGGAGGAAGGGATGTCACATGCAATTCTTAATTCACCCATCAAGCACTTGAAATATTCATTTACCTTTCCCTCTGAATGGTTTCCCACTACAGCCTTCCATGAGGATAATCCCTCTTCTCCCACCACAACATCTCTATTTACACCCAAAAGAGCATCCTTTAGGGTTCCTGGACTTTCCTCAAAATTATATGCCACCCCCAACCCTGGAGTGATAGCTCTCTGTTCAATACCTACTATAACACACTCACTACCCCTACACATGAAATAACTTCTTCTATGACCAAGTGTCAAGAAAGAATCATAATAGTTCACCCATGATTCAAACACAATAGGTTTCTTCCATTGGATTACCTTGGTAATGGAAATCCAAAAAAAATCAACCAGCTCTTTTGAAACATCAACTTCAACACAGACCCTCAGGACAATCAGGTGACAAATAACCCTAGTTATACTATCCATGCACAAGAACTGTCCAACCATACTCCCCAACATTGAGATAATATATTGATTTTAAAATGGGAGGGGGATTTATAGAAACCTCACCCCCCCCCAATTCGCCACCATCGGAGAATCATGGCACAAATAGAAATCAAATCTCCATCGAAATAGGGAAAAGTGGGCACCATCGCATCATCAGCGACTCATAAACTAGGCCTGAATGAGATCCTCCTCAGAAGAAAAATGAATTAGAATGTGGCAGTCATAAAAAATACCCATAGTAGGATGATCCCAAAGATCCCAATGTTCAAACATGAACCTATCAAAAACGTCAACCATGGGATCCAATTCAAAAACCGAGCAATTGGGGAAAACCTATGTAGAGAAGAAACCGCGTTAAACTCCACGAGTGATAGTTTCAGTTGCGGATGACCTTCATGCAAGCTTGTAACCTTAGGGAAAATCCCAATCCATAGAAAATATGGAAGCAAATTAGGGTCTGAGAACAGAAAAAAATAGTCCATCTTCATCGAGAACCATCAGAGGCCCCTCCCCTATAGAGGGGTGAACAATCACATCTTCATTGACGTCTTAAGGGTGTTTTTTAGAATTTTATAGGTAATTTTTGGGTTTTCAATTTTTTGGGGGGTCATATTTTATGAGTATTTTAGGTGTTCTTTTGGTTTTTTTATTGTTTTATGATATTTTGGGATTTGGGGTTTTAGGTATTTTTATGTTTTTATGGTTTTTAGGGGATTTTGGGTTATTAAGTGTCTTTAGATGTTTCATTTTTCAGGTTGTTTTAGGGATTTTTTCATTATTTAGTGTTTTAAAGGTTTTTACAGTCTTTATGGTATTTAATATATTTTTTTGTTTTTAGGTTCTTTTTGGGTTATTTGGATATTTTAGTGTTTTCCATGGTTTTTAGGGGTTTTACGGTTTTTACGGGTTTTTAGGGTTAAAAGTGTTTTTACGTGTTTAGGGGTTTTATAGTTTTTTGGGTTTTTAGTGTGTTTATAGACTGTTTGTTTGAGTTTTAGGGTTTTTTAGGGGTTTTAGGGGTTGTGGGGATTTTAGTGTAATTCTAGGATTTTCTATGGACTTTTAGGGGTTTTAGGGTTTTAAGGTGTTTTTATGGTTTTTAGGATTTTTAGAGTTTTTAGGGTTTTTTTGTGTTTTTAGAGTTTTAAGATTATTATAGTTTTTATTGTTTTTTGGTATTTAGGGTTTTTATGGGTTTTAGGGGTTTTTAGGGTGTTAAGAGTTTTCTAGGGTTTTATGGGTTTTGAAGGATTTTTTAGGTTTTTGGTATTTCTAGAGTTTGTTTGTGGGGGGGGTGGTATTTTTGGATTTGGGATTTTTAGAGTCCATCTTGTGTATTTAGGGTTTTAAAGATTTTTTATTGTTTTTTGGGTTTTTAGGGATTTTTAGGGGTTTAAATGTTTTTTTTGGTTTTAGGGGTTTTTTAGGGTTTTTAGCGCTTTCAATGGTTATATGAATTTTTTAGTAGTTTTCTCGATTGTTAATTTTTTTTTTGTGTTTTCATGTTTTTTAGTGGTTTTAGGGTCTTTTAAAATTTTTAAGGTTATTAGTATATTATAGGTCATTTTAGGGGGTTTCATTGTCTTTTTGTGTTTTTTGGGATTTTTAGGACTTTTAGTGTTTTTGGAGTTTTCAGGAATTTTAGTGTATTTTAGTGTTTTCAATGTTTTTATGGACTTTTAGTGGTTGTAACATTCTTTTAAAGGTTTTAGGGTTGTTAGTGTTTTTAGGGTTTAGGGAGTAAGGTTTGGGGATTATGGTGTAGGATTTAGGGTTTAAGATGTAGGGTATATGGTTTAGGGTGTAGGGTATATGGATAAGGCTATAAGGTTTAGAGTTTAGGGTGTAGGGTATAGAGTTTAGGGTTTAGGGTGTTGGGTATATGGTTTATGGTGTATCATTTAGGTTTTAGAGTATAGGTTTTAGGGTTTTGGGTGTAGGGTTTTGAGTGTAGGGTATAGGGTTTGAGGTGTGTGGTTTAGGGTTTGGGGTTTAGGGTTTAGGTTGTATGATATCAGGTTTAGGGTGTATGGATTTGGGTTTAGGGTGCATGGTATTAGGATTTTTATGGGTTTTTAGGATCTTGCAGCGTTTTAGCATTTTATGGGTTTTTAGGTTATCAAGGATTCTACAATCTTTTAGGGTATTTATTATTTTTTAGTTTTTTTATTATTTGAAGTGTTTTTGGGTATTTATTGTTTTCTACGAGTTTCAAAGTTTTCATAGTTTTTAGGGATTTTTGGTATTTTTTGAGTTTTTTAAGGTTTTATGGTTTTTTATGTTTTTTGGTTTTTTAGTGTTTTTAGGGTTTTCATAGTTATTTAGTGGTTTAGGGGTTTTAAGTGATTCTGGGTTTTATTTTATTTTTAGGTTTTTTATGGTTTTTTTGGGTTTTCAAGGCTTTTTATGGTTTTTAGTGTTTTATGATTTTTATGTTTTTTTGGATTTTTTGGGTTTCTAGTTATTTTTATGGTTTTTAGGGCCTTTTACAGTTTTTAGTGTTCTTAGGACCTTTAAGGTATTTCTGGGACTTTTTGGAATCATAGGTATTTTAGGTAATTTTTGGGGTTTTTTTTACAATTTTTAGGTTCCTTTATTGTTTTTGGAGTATTTTAGGGTTTTTTTGGTTATTTTAGGGTACTTTAGGGTTGTAGGGGGTTTTCGTGACTTTTTGAGGTTTTAGGTTTTTTAGGTTTTTTAGGATCTCTTATGTTTTTTAAAGTGTTTTTACATTTTTTTTTCAGTTTTTAGGGTCCCTATGAGTCTTAGGGTAATTTATGTATTTTTAGGGGTTTTGCATTATTTTACGGGTTTTGTTCTATTTAGGATCTTTAAAAGTTTATAGGGTATTTTTGGTATTTTTATGTTCTTTTCTATTTTTTTTGGTATTTTACGGATTTTAGGGTCCTTTAGGGTCTTCTAAGGGTTTTAATGGTTTTTATAGTTTTGGGCGATTTTAGGGGTTGTAGTGGTTTCTAATGTTTACTAGTATTTTTTGGGTATTAGGGTATTTATTTTTTTCTAGGTTTTTAGGTCTTTTCAGTGTTTATTTGTTTTTAGGTTCTTTAAGGTTTTTAGGGGTTTTAGTGGTTTTTATAGTTATAGGGGTTTTTAGGTTTTTAGGTTTTTAGGTTTTTAGGTTTTTAGGTTTTTGTTTTATTTTCTTTATGTTTTTTGGTTTTTTTTAATTTTTAGGGGTTTTAGGCATATTTTAGGTTTATTTTAGAGTTTTTTTGTGTTTTCACGTTTATTTAGGGCATTTAAGGTTTTTAGGTCCTTTCAGGGTCTTTAACGGGTTGTAGGGTCTTTTAGAGTTTTACAGGGTTTTAGGGTTTTAGTGGTTTTAATGTGTTTTGGGTATTTTTTAGGCTTTGAAGATTTTTTAGGTTTTTAGGGTTTTTGGTTTTTCTTTGATTTTTAGGGTTTTATTGGTTTGTAGGGATTTTAGGGGTTTTTAAATTATTTTGGGGGTTTTTTTGGGACTTTTTGGGTTTTTGGATATTTTTAGGGGGTTTGAAGTTGTTTTTTTAGGGTTTTAGGGTTTTATTGGGGTTTTAAGGATTTTTCGGGCATTGAAGGTGCATGGTCAAGCTAATCCTAACCCCCGCAAATTTATTAGAAAAAAGACGCAGCAGACAAGGGAGGGGAGGGTTCAAACAACCCACACCCAAAAACCCTTAATAACCCCAAACCCATAACAACCAAAAACCCAAAAAACACACAAAAAAGCACAAAAAAATCCAAACAAGGCAGACATTCACAACCATCTTCATCATCACCTCCCAACCAATTAGCAACAAGCATCTCACAACACATGTTCTATCATCTATCACCTTCAACATCAACATCTCAATCAACACTTTCCAGGGAGAGGGTATTCCTCCCAGCCTAGCAGCAACAAGCATCCAACAACTCAAGTTCCAACATCCAGTACCACCTAAATAGACATATCCCAGCATACCACGTCTCATATTCCAGTAACCAGCATCTCCTAACCAAGATTCCAGCACCGACCGACCAAACATCTTCCAGAAATTGGCATCCATAATGACCATTTCACCTCACCACACACCCCTTAGAGCACCAAACAACCCCTTAATTAGACAGAATCAGCAACTCTCATCAAAAAGTACCCGCAGTAACTCACGAGAATACCAATCATAACCAAAAAACAGCACCACCATTGAAAAACAACCAATCCAAACACACCCCAACTAGCACGACAACCAGCAGTCCATTATCCAGCATCCATCACCTTCAATATAGTTAAGACCCAATAGCCCACAATTTGCATCCACCAGCTCCCAACCAACAACATAGAAAACCGCAACAAACCACATTTTATAGCGGCTCCCCCTTCAACCAAACTCAATATCTGGATTCAACATTATGTGAACAAAATCCACTACAATTAATTCACTCCAGCATCAATTAATACCATAAGATCATAACCATCAATCAAGGAAAAACATCACGATGTACCTCATGAGACGTCTCAGGAGTAGCAGCCAGCCGAAGCCATCCGCCACAAGACTGGACCCAAAACCCTAGAAATTTACCTAAGTGATGTTCAAAGGTGACACCCAAAGAGCCTAAGCTGCAACATGTGAAGACGTAGTGGAGATCTCCTGAAGAAGGAACCAAATCAGAAGAGGCCACAGGTTTGAAGCACCATTCAAAGAGAAAGCCCTAGGTAGGCAACTGACCGTCGACTGCACCATTGTTGCAACATTCTTTGCCGAAGAGGCCCTTGACCCCATTGACTTGACTATGGACACTTTAGATTTGCAATATCTACCTCGATTCATGGCTGATTTTTATCATCATCACTTTCCAGATCATGTAGATCCAAACAACAACAGATCGCGCAACCTCCATAGCCCCTAGAGAATCCCCACAATGATCTGAAGCCAAAGGCCCGAACAAAGACGCCATTCAAGGAAGTTGAGTCCACCAAAAAAAGAAAACCACTACCGTCTTGAGACTAAGAATCCCGCCTAGAGTAGACTTTCACTGAGAACCAGCAATAAAAATCCATAACCGATGCTGCAAGAGGATTCTAAGGGAAACCCTAGAAGAGGCGTCGAACAAGGGAGAGTACTAGGGGAGTGTGCCACCATCTCTTCTGTCTTAAAGATTTTTAGGGTTTTAGGGTTTTTAAGAGTTTCTAGGTGTCTTTGGTTTTATACGATTTTAGGGTTTTTAGTATTTCTTTTGGGTTCTAGGGACTTTTTAGCTTGGGGGTGGTTTAAGGTTTTTTAGGGGTTTTATGACTTATTTTGGGTTTTAGGGTCATTTTAGTTCTTTAGGGTTTTTATGGTTTCTTAGGAACTTTTGGGTTTTTATATATTTTTTGGGTTTTTATGGGTTTTAGGATTTTAATGGTTTAACATATTTTTAGGGTATTTAGGGGATTTGAGGATTTTTTTTATTGGGTTTTTAGGATTTTTAGTTGTTTTACAATATTTAGGGTTTATAGTGGTTTTTAGGACATTAATGGAATTTAGGATCTTTTATGTTTTTAGGGTTTTTAGGGTCTTTTAAGAGGTTTTTTGGGGTTTTGGGTTGGCGAGGGGGGGGGGGGTTAGGGTTTTTAAGGTATTTTAAGGGTTGTAAGTTTATTTTAGGGTTTTTTGTGTTTTAGTGTTTTTTTAGTTATTTTAGGGTTTTTAGTTTCTTTAAGTGATTTTTAAGATTTTTAATTTCTCTTATGGTTCATGGTATAGGGTTTGGGTTTAATGTGTTGGTTTCAGGGTTTTGGGTATAGGATTTAATGTTTGGGGTTTAGGGTTTAGGGTGTTGGGTATGGGGTTTTTGGTTTAGGGTATAGGGTAAAAGGTTTCAAGTGTAGGATTTAGGGTTTAGGGTGTCTGGTTTAGGGTTTATGGTGTAGGGTATATGGATTTGGGTGTAGGGTTTATGGTTTTTCTAAATTTTAATGTTTTTGTTTTTGTTTTTGTTTTTGGGGGGGTTTATTGTATTTATGGCTCATTTGGATTTTTAGGATTATTTTAGGTGTTCATAGAGTTTTTTTTGGGTTTTAATGTTTTTATTGGGGTTTAGTGGTTTTAGTGTTAATGCTGTTTTTTTGGGCAGGGGTTTTTTTATAGGTTTTTAGGATTTCACTAGTTTTGGGGGGCTTTATGGGTTTTTAGGGTTTTGGGGGTTTTTGGATTTTTTGGGTTTTTATATGATTTTTAGGTTATTTTAGGAGTTTTCAGGTTTTTTGGTGTTTAAGGGTTTTTAGGGTAATTTACGATTTTAAGGTTTTATAGTCCTTTAAGGTTTTAGGGTTGTGGGGTCTTTAAATCATTTTTTGTGTTTTTTGGGAATTTAGGATTTTTAGGGATTTTTGTGGTTGTTAAGGTTTTTTAGGGTTTTGGGTTTTTAGAAGCACATGTGTTTTAGGACCGTTTACTAATTTTGTGTTTTTTAGTGTTCTAATGTTTTTAGAGTTTTTAGGGTTTTCAGTGTTTTTATGGGTTTTTAGTTATTTCAGGGGTTTTTAGGGTTTTTTTGGTTTTTTGGGGTTTTCGGTTTTAGATTTTTTATAGTTTTTATTGGGTTTGGTTTTTAGGTGATTTTTTTAGGTTCTTTTAGGGGTTTTGGTGGGTTTTATGTTTTCTGAGGGGTTTTGTTGGGGTTTTGGTGGTTTTTAGAATTTTTTATTTTTTATAGTGTTTTTTGTGTTTTATAGTTATTTTAAGTGTTTATGGCTTTTTATGATCTTTTAAGAGTTTTATGAATTTTTAAGGTATTTATGGTTATTTTAGGGGTTTCTGGGATTTTTTGGTTTCTTGGGGTTTTTTTGGTATTCGGGTTTTTTTGGGTTTTTATTAGGGTTTTTTCGGTTTTTTAGTATTTTTATGTTTATTGGTTTTTAGAGGTTTTATGGGATTTTATAGGTTTTAGTGGGTTCATAGGGGTTTTAGGTATCTATCAAAGGTTTTTAGGGATTTTATTGTTTTTAGGTTTTTATTAGGTTGGGGGGCTGTTAGGGTTTTTATAGGTTTTTATGGTGTGTTTTAGTTTTAAAAAAATTATTTAGGGGTTTAAAGGTTTTTTAGGGTTTTAATGGGTTTTAATTTTTTTTGGGGTTTTTTGGGTTTTTTGGGTTTTTCTGGATTTCTAGTGTGTTTTTAGATTTTGAGGGGTTTTTTATGATTTTTAGGGTTTTCTTATAGCTTTCTTTGGGTTTTTAGGGTTTGTTCAGGTTTTTAGAGTTTTTAGGGTTTTAGGGGGTTTTAGTGTTTTTATAGATTTTATTATATTTAAGGTTTTATGGGTATTTATATTTTTAGGGGTTTTTATGTCTGTTTTAGGGTTTTTGGGTATTTGGGTTTTTGGTATAGGTCATACGGTTTATGGTGTAGGATATAGGGTTTAGGGTGTATGATATAAGGTTTAGTGCGTAGGGTATAGGGTTTAAGGTGCAGAGTTTAGGATTTAGGGTGCATAGTATAGGGTTTAGGGTGTAGCATTTATTGTTTAGGGTGTAGGGAATAGGGTCTCGGTCATAGGGTTTAGGGATTATGGTAAAGAGTATAGGGTTTAGGGACTATGTTTTAGGGTTTAAGGTGTATGGTATAGGGATTAGGGTGCAGGGTTTAGGTTTTAGGGTGTATGATATAGGGTTTAGAGTGTTGGGTTTAGGGTTTAGGGTGGAGGGTATACGATTGTGTGTGTAGAGTTTAGAGTTTAGTGTGCAGGGTATAGGGTTTCGGGTGTAGGGATTATGGTTTAGGGTACATAGTATCTGGTTTAGGGTGTATGGTTTAGTGTTTATGGAGATGGATTTATTGTTTAGGGTTTAGGGTGTAAGGTGTATGGTTTTCGGTGTCGGGTTTTGGGTTTATAGTGTATGGTATATGGTTTAGGGTGTAGGGTTCAAGGATTAGGGTGTTGGGTATGAGGTTTTTGGTGCAGGGATTAGGGTTTAGGGTTTATGTTTAGGGATTTGGGATTAGGGTTTTGGCTGTATGGTTTAGAGTTTGTGGTGTATGGTATAGGGTTTTGGGTGTGGGGTTTATGGTTTATGGTGTAGGGTATTGGGTTTAGGGTGCAGGGTTTAGGGTTTAGGTTGTACGGTATAGGGTTTAGGGTATAGGGATTAGGGTTTAGGGGATAAGGTATATGGTTCATGGAGTAGTTTTTATGGTTTAATTTTTCGGTTATTAGGTTTTAGGTGTAGGGTATAGGGTTTTGGATGTAGGATTTTAGATATAGTATTTAAGATGTAGTGTTTTTGGTTTAAGGTGTATAGTTTATGGTTTATGGTGTTTTTTTAGGTTCAGGGTCCTGGGTGTGGGGTTTAGGGTGCTGTTTTTAGGATTTAGGGTGTTGGGTTTAGTGTTTAGGGTGTAGGGTATAGGGTTTTCGGTGCATGTTATAGGGGTTTAAGTGTAGGTAATAGTGTTTTGGGTGTATGTTTTATGGTTTTGGGTGTAGGGATTATGGTATAGGATGTATGGTTTAGGGGTTAGGGTTTAATGTGTTAGGTTTTGGGTGTAGTGCTAAGGGTTTGGGGTTTACGGTATAGGGTTTAAGGTGTAGGGTTCAATGTTTTACGTTTGGGTTATAGGGTTTAGGGTGTTGCTTTCAGGATTTAGGGTATATGGTAATGGGTTTTTGGTGTAGGGTTTAGGGTGTATAGTGTAGGGTATATGTTTTTGTGTGTATGGATTATGGTGTAGGATATAGGTTTTAAGATATAGGGTAGTGTGTAGGGTATGGGGTTTAAGGTGTAGTGTTTAGGGTTTAGGGTATTAGGTTTAGGGTGTGGGGTTTAGGGTTTATGTTGTTGGGTTTAGGGTTTTCAGTGTAGGGTTTAGGGTTTAATGTTTTTTAGGGTTTTTAGTATTTTTATATTTTTTAGGATTTTTATAATTTTTTGAATCTTTAGGGTTATTGGGGTTTTACGTGATTTTAAGGTTTTTATGGTTTTTAATAGTTTTCAAGGTTTTTAGGTATTTTTCAATTTTTAGGATTTTTATTGTTTCTATGGATTTTTTACTATTTTTAGGAGTTCCATTTATTTTTAAGGTTTTTCCTTTAATTAATGATTTTTTCACTATTTTTATGATTTTTAGCGGTTTTAGTGTTCTTATTGTTTTTAGGGAATTAGGGTTTTTTGGGGGTTTTAGGGGTTTTGGGTTTACATGGTTTTATTCTTTTTCCGAGGGTTTTAAGGGGTTTTTAGGGTTTATTGTGTTTTCAAATTTTTTAGGTTTCTATGGTTTTTTCTTTTAAAGATTTTTTTTCTTTTTTAGGCTTTTAGTGTTTTTTAGTTTTTTAGTGTTTTTACATTCTGGGGTTTTTTTATAATTTTTAGGTTTTTTAATGTTTTTAGGATTTTTTAGGGTTTTTAGGGTATTTTACGGGGTTTAAGGGATTTTTGGATTTTTAGAGTTTTCTATGGTTTTGAGGATATTTTAGGGTTTTAGGGTTTTTTGGGACTTTTAGGGGTTTGGGGTTTTTTTGGTTATGGGGGTTTTCGGGTTTTTTTTTTCTTTTTTAGTGTTTTTATGGTTTTTTAGGTTTTTAAGGTTATTAGGGTTTTTTGGATATTATAATTTTCTAAAAGTATTTTTGGGTATTTATGGGTTTTTAGTGTTTCTAGATTTTTATGGGGTTTTTTGGTTTTTAGGGTTTTGGGCAAAGAAGATGCATGATCAGGTTCTCTTGGTCCCTCAAATTTATTAGCAAAAAGTACTAGTGGAGTGTTGTAAAGAAGGATTACATAAAAGGGTGTGTAGTTCACCGTTAATATTCAAGTCCACATAGGACGCACGACACTGTGGGATAAAAAAAGACCATAGAGTGTTTTTTTCCACAAGCGCCTTCTTGGAGATCACATCTTCCACCTTTATGGTTTTTTGGGGGTTTTGGTGGTTCTAAATGGTTTTTAGGGTTTTAACGATTTTCTAATAGTTTCATGGTTTTCTAGTATTCTTAGGGTTAAATTGTTTTTAATAGTTTATATGGTGTTTTAGGGTTTCTTGGGGTTTTTGGAGTTTCTTGGTTTTTGAGGTATTTTTAGGGTTTTGGGGGTTCTTGGTGTTTTTTATTTTAATGGTTTTTTGGGGGATTTTAGTGTTTATATATTTTTTATGGATTTTAATATTTTTTGGGTTTCTTTGGGTTTTAGAGGTTTAAGGGTTTTTAGTACCATTTATGGTTTTTACTTTTTTTATTAATTTTAGGGACTTTTAAAGTAATTTTGGGTTTTTTAGTCTTTTATGGGTTTTTATGGGTTTTTATGGGTTTTTAGGTTTTTATGGTCAATTTGGTTTCTTCTTGTTTTTGTGTGTTTTAAGGATTCTAGGGTTTTTAGGGTCTTCTATGATTTTATGGGTATTATGTTTTTTTTGGTTTTTTAGGGTTTTTAGGGTATTTTAGTGGTATAATGATTTTTTGGATCTTTTACAACTTTTTGGGCCCTTTACGTTTTTTGGATTTTTAGATGTTTTTTGAGGTGTTTAAGTTTTCTAGGTTTTTGGGGATTTTTGTGGTTTTTTTAGGATTTTATTGGTTTTTATGGATTTTTAGTTTTTTTATTATTTTATAGGTTTTTTGGTTTATTTTTGGTTATTTGGGGTTTTTAGGGTTTCTCGGGTTTTTAGGGGGTTTTAGGGTTTTTACATTATTTGGGACTATTAATGGTGTTAGGAATTTTTACGTTGTTTTAAGGTTTTATTTTTTTATGGTTTCTATAGGTATTTAGGGTCTTTTATGTTTTTCACGGTATTTAAGGGTTTTTATATTTTTTTGGGGATTTCAGGGTTTTTATGGTCTATTAAGGTTCTTTGAGTTTTTGGGTTCTTATTGGGTTTTTTGGGGTCCTGAGGGGGTTTTTAGGTTGAATCTAGTTATCTTAGGGGGTTTGGGGTCCTTTAGGGGGTTTAGGGTCTTTCAGGTTTTTTTACGATTTCTAGGTCATTTAGGGTTCTTATGACCCTTTAGTATTTTTAGGATCTCTTATGTTCCTTTAATGTTTTTCGGGTTTTTAGGCATTTTGGGTTTTAGTGGTTTTTTGGGTCTTTTAATTTTCCAGGGTTTCTTTATATCCCATTAGTGTTTATTGGGTATTTTATAGCCTTTTCGGGTTTTCATGGGGTTATTGTGTCATTTAGATTTTGAGGGGGTTTAGTGTCTTTTGCATTTTTTTATAATTTTAGGGCCTTTTAGGATTTTTAGGGTTTTTAGTGTCTTTTAATGTTTTATGTAACTTTTGAGTTTTATAGGTTTTTATGTTATTTTAGGGCTTTTAGTGCTTTTAGGGCCTTTTAGGGATTTTTAGGTTTTTTAGGATTATTAGGGATTTTAGGAATCTTTATGGTTTTTAGTGTTTTAGGGAATTTGGGATTTTTAGAATTTTTTAGGGGGTTTAAAGGTTTTTAATGTTTTCAAAGGATTTTAATAAATTTTTAATGATATTTTAGTGTTTTACATTTTTTAGGGTTTATTCTGGAAATTAATGGTATTAAGTTTTCTTATTTTATTTAAGGGTTTTATTGTTTTAAGGGGGTTTAGAGTTTTTAGTGTTTTTTTAGTGTTTTACTGGGGTTTTATGAGTTCTATATTGTTTTAGGGATTTAGTGTGTCTAGGGGTTTTAGTGTTTTTAGAGTTTTTTATGGTTATTTGGTTTTTAGGGATATTTAGAGATTTTAGGGGTTTTACCATTTTATTTATTTTTTACGGTCATGATGGATTTTTGGTGTTTTTATTATATTGAAGGGGATTTTTGTTTGACTATTAAGGTTTTTCGTGGATTTCAGTGATTTTTAATTTTTTTTAGGATTTTGTAGGGTTTTAAGGGTTTTATTGTTATTTTATGTTTTTAGGATTTTTTATAGCGTTTTTAGATATTTTAGGGGTTTGGGGTTTTAGGGTTTTTATGTGGATTTAGGTTTCATAGGTTCTTTTATAGTTTTCTATGATTTTTAGGGTTTTATTATATTTTATGGTTTTACGGATTGTTAATTTCTTAAAAATTTAAAGGATTATTTCAGGTTTTTAGGTTTTTAGGGTTTTTAGGGGTTTTAAGGGTTTTTACAGTTTTGAGTGTTTTTAATTATTTTTTGGGGTTATTTTTGTGTTTCGGGGTTAAGGGGGTTTAAGGTATTATAGGATATTTTAGAGTTTTTTAGGGTCATTTTAGGTGTTTTAGGGTCCTTTGAGTGTTTTTAGAAGTTGTATGGTATTTATGATTTTTTGGGTTTTTTGGGTTTTTAGGATTTTTTGTTTTTAGTGTATTAGGGTGTTTTAGGGGTTTTATTGGGGTTTTAGTGTCCTTTTATTATTTTAGGGTCTTTATGGTGTTTTTTGGGTTTGTAGGGTGTTTTTGGGTTTTGGGGGGTTTTTTTGGGTTTTTAGGGTCCTTTTAGGGGTTTTCAGGTTTTTTGGTTTTTAGGGATTTTTGTTTTTTTTAGGCTTCATTTAGGATTTTTGTTGTTTTTAGGGGTTTTTAGTGTTTTGTGGATTTACCTTTTTCAACATTATTTTTTTTATTTTTTGTAATTTTAGGTACTTTATAGGTTTTTTTTGGGTTTCTTTAGCTATTTTAAATTTTTAGGGGTTTTAGGGTTTCTATTACTTTATGATTTTTTAGGATTTTTAAGGATATCTAGGGTCTTTTTTATTTTTTGGTTTTTAGGTACTTTTAGTTGTCTTTTAGGGTCTGTTGGATTCTTAGGGGTTTTAGGGTCTTTTAATGTTTAAGGGGGATTTAGGGTATTCTAAGGTGCTTTAATGTTTTTAGGTTCTTATAAGGTTTTTAGGCTCTTTTAGAGTTTTAGTCGTTTTTAAGGTTTTAGGTGCAGGTTTAGTTTCTACGATGTAGGGTTTAGGGTTTAAGTATAATGGTTTAGGTTTTAGGGATAAGGGTTTTTTGTTTAAGGTTTAGGGTGTAGGGTATAGGGATTAGGGTGTAGGGTTTTTGTATTTTAGGGACTTTTATAGTTTTTTATGATATTTGGTTTTTTGGATTTTTAGCATGTTTAAGGACATTTAGAATTTATTAGGGTTTTTATGGATATTTTTTGTTATAGGGTCCTTTATATTTTTTGGTTATTTTAAGGTCCTTTGAGGTTTTTTCATATTCTTGTAGTCCATTCACGTATTTAGAAGTTTTGGGGCCTCTCAGAGTTTTTATGGGTTTTTGGGTCCTTTAAGGGTTTTTAGGTTTTTAGGATCTTTTTTTCTTGTAGGTTCATTTAGTGTATTTAGGGTTTTTATAGTATTTTATGGTTTTTGGATATTTTATGGTCTTTAAGTGGTTTTTATGATATTTTAGTTTATTTTATGGGTTTTTAGTGTTCTTAGGTATTTTAGTGTTTTTTAGTGTTTTTAAGTTTATTTAGGGGTTTTTGGGTCTCTTATGGTATTTTAGGGTTTTTTGGGTCCTTTCGAATTTTTCGGGTTTTAAAATGGGTTTCAGGTTTTTAGGGTTTTTGGGGAATTATGGGTTTTTTTGGTTTTATGGTGTTTTAGGATTTTTGGGGGTTTTAGTGTTTTAAGGGTTATTTTAGGGTTTTTATATTTTTTTGTATGTAGGGTTTTAGGGTCTTTAGGGGTTTTTGGGATATTTTGGGTTTTTTTGTCATTTTGGTTTTTATGGTTTTTTAGGTTTTTTAGGGTTTTTAGTGGTTTTTTTCATTGTTAGTGGTTTTAGGGTTTTTATCTTTTTTATTGTTTGTTGGTTGTCAGGTATAGGGTGTAGTGTTTAAGGGTATATGGTTTTAGTTCATGGTTTTGGGTTTATAGTTTATAGTATAGGGTTTTGGGTGTAGGGTTTAGGGTTTATTGTGTAGTATATAGGGTGTCGGGTTTATGGATTAGGTTTAGGGTATAGGGTTTATGGTGTAGGGTTTAGGGTGTCAAGTAGAAGGTTTTTGGTGTGGTGATTAGGGTTTAGGGTATAGGGTATATGGTTTAGGGTGTAGGGTTTATGGTTTAAGGTGTAGTATTTTGGGTTTAGGATGAAAGGTGTAGATTTTATGGAGTAGGGTATATGTATTAGGGTGTAGGGATTAAGGTTTAGGGTGTAGTGTCTAGGGTTTAGGCTCTAGGTTCTAGGGTTTATGGTGTTGGGTGAATGGTTTAAGGTTTATGGGGTACATGATTGGTTTTATAGTGTATGGTATAGGTTTTAGTATGTAGTATATAAGTTTAGGCTATAGGGTTTAGGGTTTAGGATGTTGTTAGGGGTTTTGGGATTTTTATGATATTTAGGTTTTTTCTGGGTTTTAGGGTTTTCAAGTCTTTTTATTGTTTTTGGGTTTTCCTCGGTTTTTATGGTTTTTGGGTTTTAATGGTTTTAGGGTTTTATCGGGTTTTATGTTTTTTAGGGTTTTGGGGGTTTAAGGGTTTTAGTAATTTTTTAGAATTTTATGAACTAAGAGTTTTAAGGGGTTTTTTGTGATATTTAGGGTTTTTTGGATTTTAGTGTGTTTGGGTTTTTTTTGGTTTTTATGGTTTTTATGGTTTTTATGGTTTTTAGGGATTTAGGGATTTTTTGTTATTTAGTGTTTAGGGGATTTTATGGTTTTTAGGAATTTTTGACTTTTTGAGTTTTAGGATTTTTTAAAATTTCTGAAGGTTTGGGTATTTTTTAGGTCTTTTGGGTCTTTTGGGTTATTTGTGATTTTTTTCAAGTTTTCTTGGGTTTTAGGGTTTTTTATTTATAGGGCCGTTTTAGGGTTTTGGGTTTCTGGGGTTTTTAGGGGTTTTAAGGGTTCATGGGTATTTTGGGGTATTTTAGGTTTGTTAGGTTTTCTAGTGTATTAGGTGTTTTAGGGTTTTTTATGGTTTTTAGGATTTCTAGAGATTTTAAGATTTTTTGGATATTTTAGGATTTTATAGGGTTATTAGGGTTCCTTCAGCATTTTAGGTTCTTTTAGGATTTTTAGTGGTTTTTGGGTTTTCTGAATTTTAAGGGTTTTACTGGTTTTAGGAATTTTTTGGGGTTTTTAGGTTTTTTTAGGTTTTTATGGATTTTTAAGGTTTTTATGGGTTTTAAACATTTAGTGTTTTTAGGCAAGACAGGTGCAGGTCTAGGCTATTCCCGATACCCCACAAATTTATTAGAAAAAAGAAACAACAGAAAAGGGAGTGTATATGTCAAACTAACAACACCCGAAAACCCTTAACAACCCCTAACCCAAAAA
Source organism: Viscum album (assembly GCA_963277665.1). Lineage (NCBI taxonomy): Eukaryota > Viridiplantae > Streptophyta > Magnoliopsida > Santalales > Viscaceae > Viscum > Viscum album. The sequence goes on from OY728127.1 coordinate 1,963,328,305, forward strand.
ACCCCAAAAGACCCAACACACAACGAAAGGGACATGTAAGTAAATGTCTCCTCCAAAGTCATAAGCCAGACTCGCACTGTAGGGATCCTCGTCCACACCAAAACTAGCAACCACATCAGTAAAGCACATGTCTGAGTCCACCCCTGTGTCCATAGATTCCCATCCCGACTCAAATACCTCTTGTAGTCCTAGTAGCGCTAAGTGATTTTCCATGAGCCTCTCTTATGCAATCGTGCACTGATACATCTCCCACTTGTTCACTTTGAGCTTCATCTTAGTCACCCTTGAGGTAGCCTAGTTCGCCAAGGGCCTAGGGAGAGAAGAATAGTCCCTCCTCTTCCTTCTTCTAGGGGGGGAAGAGGTGAAACCATCCACGTGAGTTTCCTTCCCATACAGGACACCATCACTGGACACACTGGAGTCCCCTTTTCAACCATCCTTTCCCACCTACCCAGAGGGAACATCACCCCCCCCCCCTTGATAGGGGCGCTATGATTATCTCTTACCCTCCCGATCAGGGCCATATTGGTCCTTCAGCCAGCATCAACAATGATCTCCCCTAACAATATAGCCTTATCCTCGATGGAATCAAAAATTTCCGTAGCAAAGTTATTCCCCTTACCACAAGGCACAAAAACCCCAATCATGGCCCTCTCTCTCTGATCCATGTTTTAGTTGACCCATCTAGCATCATCAACATATAACAGTCCCAACTGCTTATCCTCATCCACATCCTGGGTATTGCCCTTCCAAGATCCACCTGAACGTTCCTCCATCTCCTTATAATGCAGAACCACGCAACAAAGCCCACCAATTGAGGCCCCATCCATGGACATATTCCCATGTCCAAGCAGCATGATGACCTAACCTTGAGGCGTGCATCCATCCACACTCTCAGCAAAAACCACGCTAGTTTGCTCCATCACCTTCTCCTTATCAACAACCTCCCCCTATTCAAAAAAACTAGACTCACCGACCAATACCACCTCATGCACCATCAAGACCGTCTGCCCCTGACCAGGAAGCATGCATCCATCCATAACCAAAACACCATCCACATCAACATTCCCAGCCAACTCCCATTTCTCATATACCTCCCCTTCTCAGCCACCTCCCTTATCTCCTCACTGAATAGGGCCACATCCCCCCTCCCAGCTCCCTCCCCCTGCACGGTCACCTTCCCTTTCTTAGGAACTCCCCCCTGTTCATCCATCTCCTCCTTATCCATAACAATGTCAGCTTCAACTGGCTCTATCTCAATCCCAACACTAGAATCACAACTAGATAGGGGTACCAGCACAACAACACCTATACACTCATACTCAGTACCAGAAGATCGAGATATAAGCTCTCCCTCAAGCACCAAAGAGTTACCCCCTTGAATCCGAACTGAAGATCCATTTACAGCAACACTGGCATCATGCATGGTTTCATAATCCTCATCCCCTATACTATCTAGAACTACATCACTACATGTAAAAAAATCTTGTAAACCTTTACCCCTATGTTCACAAGCATCACCCAAAAGCCCAGTGAAAGAAAACTTACCATCTTGTTCATAAATCTCTCCAACCAACTTTTGTTGCACAATATGTTTCTCCTAGATCAACCCCTTAGAGACCAATCCATCAAACCAATTTTGAAAAGGGACACCCGCACTACCCTCACACACTGCTAATTATTTTTCAAAATCCCTATCCTCCTCCAATCCTCCAGAAATGGGGAAAAACCCTAGAGACACCATCTGTTGCACCTACACCCTCCTAAAACTATTGCTTCCTTCCTCAGAATCCATCACCCCCTACCAGTCACAATTCCCAGGTCACATTTCAACCTATCAAACACGTAAAATACCCTCAATTCTGTCTTGTACTGTTGAGCATACTTCATTGGAATGTCCCCAACCACTATAACAGCATGATCATCTACTAGAGGAGCATTATCATGTCTAGTAGGTATACTTGCACCATGATTTTCATGACCCCCCACCATAGAGGAACATCTGATTTCAAACCATAATAAGGAGAATTCATCCTCTGCAGAGTAGGTGTGACAGAACTACTATCACTCTTACTGGTAGAGTCATAGTGGTCTAATCTATGGCAGATCGAACAAAAAGAAACCCAGGATTCAAATCAAATCTTCTGATGCCACCTAATATCACCTTCAATATCAATTAAGACATAATTGACCAGATATTTAGACACATCCACCTCTATGAATATCCCTAGAAAAATTGGATGTGAGGCAGCACTAGTACGCGCATCCATACAAAGGTATCAACCAATTAGGTTTCCAATGATGCAGAGGATGGCCAGGTTTTGGGAGGGCAGTGAAAGACCAAGAAGGGTAGCCCACGATTCCATGATCATGGGATCACAAAGCACATGGAAGTCAAAACTCCAGTAGAATAAATAGAAATGAAGGACATTAACAGTATGTGGTGAAAAATCCCAGACTGAATTAAATCATCTTCATTCATAGATTGGATCAGAAAGTGACGAGCTTCCAACAACCCTACAATATCCTATTCATTGAGATTCCAAGAAGAAGAAACAAACATTTCAAAATCAACCTTAAAGGGTCGGTTCCTACCAAAACGATCCACCAGCATGAGATCCAAGAGTGCAGAGGCCATATAGAACTCCCGAGAAGAAATCTAAAATGAAGGCACACCATTCTCACAGCAGGGGACTATGGAGAAAATGTCAATCTATGGAAATAAAGGAAGCCACTCAGGATCATAATAAGGTATGAATTGATTCTGTAGAGAAGTATCATCCTCCTTCTCCCCTATCTAGGGCTTAGGGAGGGGTGTTTTTTTATGTAGCCATCAGAAACTCTATAATTTCCTTCCAAGGCGTGGCGAGGAACACCCATCGTGAGAGCTGAAACACGCCCATTACTAATTTTTCTTGGGGTTTTTGGGGGGTTTTGTTTTTATGGTTTTTGTGTTTTGACGTTTTTTAGGGGTTTTGGTAGTTTTTATGATTTTTATGGATTTTAGGATTTTTTAGAATTTTTAGATTTTTATGGTTTTTAGGGGTTTTCATGTTTTTTATGGTTTGTTGGGATTTACTAGTATTTTAAGGGTTATGGGGTTTTTAAGTAATTTATAGTTTTTTTGGTTTTATGTGGGTTTTTCATGTTTTTATGGGGCTTTAGGTATTTTTTATGTTTTAATTGTTTTATGGATTATAGGGGGTTTGGGGGTGTTTAAGGTTATATGGATTTTTACAGTTTGGGGGGGGGGGTTATGTTTTATTAGGTTTTTAGTATTTTTTTTGTTTTTTAGGTTTTTAGGGTTTTTTGGGGGTTTAGGATATTTTAAGGGTCCTTATGGGTTTTTAGGGGTGTTTAGTGTTTTGGGTTTTTAGGGTGTTAAGTGACTTTTTGAGAAATTTTAGGTGTTTTTAGGATACCTTATGGATTTTTTAGGGGTTTTATGGTCCATTAGGTTATTTTGAATTTTAGGGCCCTTTACAGTTTTCTTAGGGGGTTTTAGGGTCCTTTAGGGTCTTCATGGTTTTTTGAGTCTTTTAGGGTTTTATGGCATTTTTAGGGTTCAGCGAGATTTTTAGGGTTCTATAGTATTTAGGGATTTTATTTTATTTTATGATATTTTAGTGTTTTTAGTGTATTTTGTGGTTTTTTTACGGTTTTAAGGGTTTTCATGGATTTTAGTGATTTTTTTGGGTTTTATGGATTTTAATGGATATTTAGGGGTTTTGTGGTTATTGTGGGATTTTACGGTTTTAAGGGGTTTTACATTTATTAAGGTTTTCGGGGAGGGGTTCTAGGTTTTGGAGGTTTTTTAATGGATTTCAAATGGTTTTTTGGTGTTTTATTTTTTTAGCTGTTTTTATGGTTTTTAGGGTTTTTTGGATTTTTCTATGGCTTTTAGGGTTTTAGGATTGTTTTAGAGGTTTTTTTAATGTTTTATGGTTTTAAGGTTTTTAGACATTTAGGGTTGTTACTGTTTTTATGGTTTTAGGGTTTTTACTCTTTTTTATCGATTCTAGGGGTTTTAGGGTCTTTAGGGGTTTTATAAGGTTATTTAGGGTCTTTTTAGTTTTCAGGGTTTTTAGGGTTAATAGTGATTTAGGGGTTTTAGGCATTTAGGGTCTTTTAAGGGTTGTAAGGTTTTAGGTTTTTCTAATGTATTTTGTTGTTTAAATTGTTTTTATGGTTTTATGTGTTTATTTGGGGTTTTTGAGGGTCTTTAAGGTCTTTAGGGTGTTCAAGGGTTTTTAGGGGTTTTTAGGTTTTTAGGGTTTTTAGAAGACATTACGGTTTTCATCAGGTTTTTAGATTTTTTTAATTTTTTTATGGTTTGTAGAGATTTTAAGGATTCTATATGGTTTCTAGGATTTTAATTTTTTTTAAGGATTTTTCTTTTTTTAGTGGTTTTCGTGTTTTTGAGGGGTTTTAGGGTTTTTTAATTTTTAGGGTTTTTAATAGGTTTTTGGTTCTATAAATTTTTTATGGTTTTTAGGTGGTTTTAAGATGATTTAGAGGTTTTTAGAAGTTTCTATGTGTTTTTAGGTGTTTTATGGGGTTTTGGAGTTTTTAGGGGTTTTATGGTCTTTTTATTGTTTTTAATATTTTTATGGATTTTTTTATTTTTTAGTTTATTTTTGAGATTATTTGAGTTTTTATAGTTTTTATGTTTCCATCAGGAATTTTTAGATTATTTTATGTATTTTTAATGTTTTTATGGGTTTAGGGATTATAGGATTTTTAGGGTTCATTTAGGTTTTTAGAGTTTTTAGGTTTTTAGGGGTTTTAGAGATTTTAAGATGTTTTTGGTGTTTTAGTATTTTTAGAGTTTTAGGGGGGGGAGTTTATAGGGTTCTAGTGTTTTTTTGGGTTGTCATATGGTTTTTTGGTTTTGATATCATTTTTAGGGTATTTATATTTTTAGGGATTTTAGGGTTTTTAAGTGTTTTTAGGGGGGTTGTAAAGGTTTTTAGGGGTATTGTGGTTTTTTGGGTTGTTTTATTGGTTTTCAATTTTTTTTGGTTTTTAGGAAATTTTGGGTTGTTTTAGGTTTTTATTTTTTACCCACATGTTTAGGGGTTTTAGGGTGTTTTATAGGCTTTTAAGGGTTTAAAGGATGTAAAGGTTTTAAGTTTATTTTTGGATTTTGGGATTTTTTAGGGTTATTAAGTGACTTTGGTGTGTTTAAGGGTGTTTTTTTGGTCTTTTAGTGTTTTATAATGTTTATAGGGTCTTTTGGAGAATTTATGTTATTTTAGGGTTTTTAGGGGTTTTAGGGTGTTTTAGGGGTTTCTAGGGTTTTTAGGGGGTATGGTGTTTTTAGTTTTTTTGGGTTTTTATTTTTTGTGGTTTTTTGATGTTTTAATGGTTTTTGGGTTTCTTGGTCTCTATTGGTTTTTGGGGGGTTTTAGTGTTTTTTAGGGTTTTCAGATTTTTTAGTGTTTTTATGAGTTTTTAAGGATTTTTACGGCTTAATAAGATTTTTTATGGATTCAACAGTTTTTAGGGTTTTAGTTTTTTTAGTGTTTTTTGAATTTTTTGGGTTTTAAGGAGTTTTTAGGGTCTTCGATAGTTTTATTGGGGTTTTAGTGTCTTTTATGGTTTTATGGGTTTTAGGATATTTTTTGGTTTTTATGGTTTTTGGGTTATTTTTGGGTTTTTAGGATCTTTTTGATTTTTTAGGTTTTATAGGTTTTTTATTCCTTTTAATGTTTTTATGGTCTTTTGGGCCATTATATGTTTTCTCAGGTTTTTGTCTTTTTTTAAAATTTTTTAGTTTTTTAGGGAGTTTAGTGTTTTATAGAGTTTATTGGGTTATATCTAGGTTTTAAGGGGTTTAGGGGTCTTGGGGTTTTTGGGTTTTTGGGTTTTATTGATTTTTATGGTGTTAGGGTGTTTAAATTATTTTATGGGTTTTAGAGTTTATAAAACAAATTTGTGTTTTTATGGGGTTTTAGGGATTTTTAGGAATTTTTAGGGGTTTTAGGTGTTTTTAGGTTTTTAGGTTTTTAGTGGTTTTTATGTATTTTTAGGATTTTTTGAGTATTATGATTTTCTTATGGGTATTTAAGGTTTTAAAAGGTTTTTAGGGGTTTTTAGTATTTTTATGGTTTTTATGGAGTGTTAGGTTCATTTGTTTTAAGTGTTTTTATGTTTTTAAGGATTTTAATGGTCTTTTGGGGTTTTAGGGGTTTTATTTTCTTAGTTGGTTGTAGGTTTTTAAAGGTATTTATGGTATTTTAGGTTTTTAGGAGTTTTAAGAGTATTTTTGGTGTTTTTGGGTAATTAAATGGGTTTTTAGGTTTTTTTGGGGTTTTAGAGTTTTTAGGGATTTTTTTAGAGTTTTAATGGTTTCTAATTGGTTTTAGGAATTTTTTAGATTTCTTAGGGGTTTTTAGGGGTTTAATAATTTTTATGGTTTTTAGGTTGTTTTGGGGGTTTATGGTATTAAGGGATTTCATGTTTTATAGGTTTAATTTTTTTTTAGGTTTTTTGGTTTATTAGGGTTTTATGTATTTTTAAGGGGTTTTATGTTTTTCTATAGGTTTTTAGATTTTTAGGATATTTTAGGGTTTTTAAGATATTTTGGATTTTAATGTTTTTTAGTATTTTTTAGGGTTTTTATGGTTTTAAGTGGTTTTTTGGTTATTTTTGTTTTGGGTGTTTTAATGATTTTTATGGTTTTTGGGGAGTTTGAGTGTTTTTAAAGTTATTTTAGGGTTTTAAAGGATTTTTTGGGTATTTTACGGGGCTTAGTGTTTTTAAGGACTTTTAGTGTTTTTAGGATTTTTTAGGTTTCTTATAGTTTTTAGGTATTTTAGGCCATTTAGTGGTTTTTATGGTTTTCAAGCTGGTTTTGGGTTTTTATGGTTTTATATTTTTTATGGTTTTTTTGTGATCAAATGTTTTTGGGGTTTTTTTAGGGTATTTATGTTTAATGGGTTTTTAGTATTTTTATGGGCCTTATGGGTTTTTAGGGTTATTATGGTTTCTTTGGTTGGTTTATAGTCTTTGATATTTTTGGGGTTCTAGGGGTTTTAGGGGTTTTAGGAATCTTTAGAGTTTTGGGGTTTCAGTGTTTTTTGCGTTTTTAGGGGTTTAAGAGTTTTTTTTATTATTTAGGGTTATTAGGATTTTTAGGGTTTTAGGGGTTTTTCTAGGTTTTAGGTGTTTTGGGGTTTTTTTGGTTTTTCAGGGTTTTAGGGGGTATTAAGGGTTTTATGAGTTTTTAGGGTTTAGGGGGTTTTAAAAGGTTTATAGAATATTTTGGACTTTTTGTGGTTTTTAATTATTTTGTTTGTGTTTATAGAGTTTTTATGATTTTACGAATTTTAAGTGTTTTTTGGGTTTTTTCATTCTTATGTTACTTGAATATTCTAGAGATTTTTGGGTATTTTATGTTCTTTTGGGTTTTAGGGGGTTTTTAATGTTTTTAGGGGTTTTATGGTATTTTGGGTTATTTTGGGTTTTGAATGGTCTTTAAGAGTTTTTAGGGGCTTTATGGGGTTTTGAGGTTTTTAGTGTTTTTAGGGTCTTTTAAGGATTTTTTAGAGTTTTAAGGTCTTTTAATATTTTTTAGAATTTTTTTGTGTTTTTTGGTTTTTAAGGGGGTTTTTAGGGGTTTTAGTGGGTTTTTATGGGTTTTAGGCTTTTTTAGGATTTTAAGGGTTTCCATGGGTTCTCTGGGTGGGTGGGGGGGTAGGATTTTTATGTTTTTAATGGTTTTTAGAATCTTTTTTGGGGTTTAAGGGGATCTTTTTGGGTCTTTTAAGGACTTATAGTGGTTTTTCCTTTTTTAGGGTTTTATGGTTTTTAGGGATTTTCGGGTTTTTTATGGTCTATAGGGGTTTATGATTTATTTAGGTTTGTTTAGGATTTAGGTGGTTTTTAGGGGTTTAAATGTTTTTATGTTTATTAGGATTATTTTAGGTTTTTTAGGTGTTTTAGGGTTTTTATGAATTTTTGGGTTTTTATGGATTTTAAGGTTTTAGGGGGTTTTAGGGTTTTTAGGATTTTATAAGGGGTTTTATGGTTTCTAATGTTTTATATGGGGTTTAGGGTTTATTATAGTTTTAGGAGTTTTTATATTTTTTTAGGTTTCTTCGGGTTTTTATGGATATTATAGGTTTTAGGAAATATTTTGGTTTTAAGGGATTTAAAAGGAGTTTTAGGGTTTTCATACCTTTTTGGGATTTGTGTTGTATTTTTTCGAATTTTTTAGGGGTTTTTGGTTTTTGGGGTTGATTTTTGGTTTTTAGAATTTTAAGGGGTTTAGGGTTTTAGGGTGTTTAGAAGTTTTATGGTTTTTTATATTTTTTAGGGTTTTTATGGATTTTATGGTTTTTAGGGTTATTGTGTCTTTTGGGTGCTAAGGGGTTTTATTGGTCTTTTATGGTTTTTATAGAGTTTTATGGTCTCTTAGGGGTTTTTAGATTTTTTTGCATTTAAGGGGTTTTGGTAATTTTTGGGTCTTGTGTGGTTTTATGTTTTTTAGGGTTTTATTGAATTTAGGGTTTATAGGATTTTTTAGGTGTTTTGGGGTTTTGGGGTTTTCAGGGTTTTTGGTCATTTGGGGTTTTTAGAGGTTTTAAGGGTGTTGTGTATAGGGTTTAGGGTGTATGGTATAAGGTTTAGGTTATAGGGTTTTGAGATAAGGGTATAACATGTAGGGTGTAGGGATTAGGGTTTAGGTTATAGGATATATGGTTTAGGGTGTGGTGTTTAATGTTTTGTGTGCATGGTATTGGGTTTGGGTTGTATAGTTTAGGGTGTAGGGTGTAGGGTATAAGGTTTATGTGTTGGGTCTAAGGTATAGGGTATAGGGTATAGGGTATAGGGTTTAGGGTGTAGGTTGTATGGTATAGGGTTCAAGGTGTAGGGTTTGAGGTTTATAGTGCAGTGTATAGGGTCTGGGGTGTAGGGGTTAGAGTTTTCGGTTTAGGGTATAGGTTTTAGGGTGTTTGGTTTTATGGTTTAGGGTGAAGGGTATTGGGTTTAGGGTGTATAGTTTAGGGTTTAAGGTGTAGGGTATTGGGTTTTGGGTACAAGGCTAAGGGTTTAGGGTTTAGGGTGTATAATATTTGGTTTCGGGTGTAGTGTTTAGGGTTTAGGGTGCAGGGTATAGGGTTTGGTGTTTAGGGTTTATGCTGTAGGGTTTAGGATTTAGGCTGTAGTGTTTTTGGTTTTATGTATATGGTATAGGGTTTAGGGTGTTGGGTTTTGTGTTTTGGGTGTAGGGTATAGTGTTAAGTGTGTAGGATATATGGTGTAGGGTATATTGTTTAGGGTGTTGGGTTTATGGTGTTGGGTATAGGGTTTAGGGTGTGAGGTTTAGGGTTTCATGTGTAGGGTATAGGGTTTAGTGTGTAAGGTTTAGGATTTAGGGTTTAGGGTTTAGGTTTTATGGTTTCGGTTTTAGGGTATTGGGTATAGGTATAGGAATTTTGGTGTTGGGTATAGGGTTTAGGGGGTAGGGTGTAGGGTTTAGGGGTAGGGTATACCATTTAGGGAGTTGAGTTTAGTTATTACGGTATAGGGTATGTGGTTTAGAATGTATGATTATGGTTTTAGGGTGTATAGTATTGGGTTTAGGGTGTAGAGTTTAAGGTTTAGGGTGTAGGGTATAAGGTTTATGGTGTAGGGTATTGGGTATAGGGTCTTGGTTATAGAATTTAGGGTGTAGGTTATAAGGTTATAGGGTTTAGGTTCTAGTGTATAAGGTTTAGGTTCTTAGCTATAGGGTTTAAGGTGTCGGGTAGAGGGTTTCTTGTGTTGGGTTTTGGGTTTAAAGTGTACTGTATAGGGTTTTGGGTGTAGGATTTAGGGTTTAGGGGGTGGGGTATAAGGTTAAGGATGAAGGGTTTATGGTTTAGGGTTTAGTGTTTAGGGTATAGGGTTTAGGGTATTGGTTTTACGATGTAGAGAATAGGGTTTTAGGTGTTGGTTTAGGGTTTATGGTATAGGGTATAGGGTTTAGGGTGTAGGGTTTAGAGTGTAGGGTATAAGGTTTAGGGTGTAGGGTATAAGGTTTTGGGTATAGGGTTTAGTCTGTAGGTTGTAGGGTGTAGGTTATAGGGTTTAGGGTGTAGGTTTTATGGTTTAGGGTGTAAGGTATTGGGTTTAGGGTGTTTGGTTTAGGGTTTAGGTATAGGGTTTAAGTTATAGGATTTTGGGTTTTGGTCATATAATTTAAGATTTATGGTGTTGAGTATAGGTTTTAGGGTGTAGAGTTTAGGGTTTAGTGCGTAGGATATAGGGTTTAGGGTGTACTGTTTTGGGATTAGTGTGTTTTGTATTGGGTATAAGGTTTCAGATGTATGTTTTGGGGTTTTGGATTTTGGGTTTTGGGTATAAGGTATCTGGTTTACAATGAATGTTTAGTGTTTATGGTGTAAGGCATAGGGTTTAGGGGTTTTAGTTTTTTTGGGGGTTTTAAGGGTTTTTTGGGTTTTTGGGATTTTTTGAGTTTTTCATGATTTTTGAGGTTTTTATGGTTTCTTATGGTTTTAGGGGTTGTTTGTGTTTTTTGAGTTTTATGATTTTTTTGTGATTTTAAGGTTTTTTAGTGATTTTAGGGATTTCTAGGTTTTGAAGGGATTTTAGGAGTTTCATGGACTTTAAGGTTGTTTAGGTTTTCATTTTTTGGGTTTATAGGGATTTTTATAGTTTTTAGTGGTTTAAGGAGGCTTATGTTTTTTGGGTGTTATCAAGTGTTTTTATGGATTTTAGGGGTTTTTATAGATTTTCCAAATTTTTGGGTTTTTAAGGATTTAGAGTTTTTAATTTTTATATGATTTTTGGGTTTAAAGGGTTTTTATTATTTTTTTAGTGTTTTTAGTATTTTTTGGGGGTTTTAGGGTTTTTAGGGTTTTAAGAACATTAGGGTTTTTAACGACCTATCCTTTTATCAATGTAATTTTTCCCATCTTATAATTTTTTTATATAGTATAAATCACATTCACAACATGGAGAGCCTAAGAAAAATCATCATTCTCGTGAATGATGAATAAAATATGTAACATTCATAGAAATTAAGGAACATATACCAATTGAATTGTAGCTTTACCCTTGGAATAGTAACATAACCATTAGGAATAGTAATCTGGCCAATAGAATAATAACCTCACCTATGAAAGTGTTAATAAAATTTATGGATATTTTAAATGAAAGCATGATATCATTATATAATTGTAAAAGTAAATAACTATTTTAAAAATGAGAAATTATGTATTGGTATATTATAAAACATAAATGTTTATTTACAATTTTTTAATTAATATAATAATTTAGAAGAAAATTAATTTTCATAAAATTTATTCATAAATTATTATTTTTTGTCTTGTTATTATAAGATAATTTCAGGAGACCTTAATTAAATTTTCAAGTGTTGTAAAATCAATTATAATATTAAAATTGATATTTTTCAAATAAAAGATTATTTTAATTAAAAATTAAATTTATAATATTAAAAAAAAAATTATTAAATGGAATTCATTTTTTAATTCTACCTTTTTATAAATTGTTAGAGTGAATTTTTGGGATGTTTCTAAAATATATTAATTATTAGAGAATAGTGAAATACGGTAATTTTCTGTAATTAATAAATACGTGAATAATTGTGTAATAGATGATGTATGGATGATGTAAGCCCACAATATCAAACACTATTTAATTATTTAATATATTTGGTGATAATGATCAAACTATTGATAGTATTGATCCAAAATAATAAAATAAATAATACAACAATGAAAAACACCCATCTTCTCCCCTATAAATACCACCCCACCACCTCTTTTCCTTGCACATTATAGGCTTTGAAGCATCTCAAAATTCGTCCCAATACTCTTAACAAGCCTTTTCCCCATGTCTAGTATCCTTTTGTATCAACAAAATAAAAAAACCCAATTTCCCTATGGAGGTTCTCAAGGGGAAGAAATTCAAGAGGTAAAATCCTATTCCATTTTCTTTCAATTTATTTTCAATACCTTTTCTTTTCTTATTATCTCCTATATTACCCTTATCCAAGGGGAATGATAACTCCATTATATTATATTTATTATAATTTTATTTTGATAATGGATTAATCCTTCATAAAACCTCTCCTCCTCTCCCTTTTATTCTAAAAATTAAAACATCATCCGTGAGGTGTTGGTTTATCACCTTCAAGAACGACAAGTTTTCATTTTCCTTTACCACCTTCAAGGATGGTCATAAAACCATTATAATGGTTGAAAAATATTTTAAAAATTTTTTATAACCTTTTTTATGTTTTGTAACTAACATATATACATAATATTAAATTATAAAACAAAATGAGTTCATTGTGATCGAAAACCACCAAAATTAAACTAAATGATTATCATTAATATTTTATCCAATTAATCTACCTAATATGAGTAAAAAAATATAAGATCAAGGAATCTTCTAGAAGTTCACTAATAAAATATAATTTCAATTCTATAGAATTATTCTCATCTTACATGAACTTCTATACTTGTATATAAGAGAACTGGTCTGTAAAACCAAGAAACGAACACTCTTGGAATGACGGAATTGAACTCTATAACTATTCATAATGGACAAAAATGAACTTAATAAAATTATATTAAATCTAATAGACGTATACGGGGTTATTAATTTAGTTATTAATGAATCTAATTTTATTATCCAGGATATTAAATTGAAGAAATCATTCTGACATAAGGTTAGGGGATTCTCAAACCCAATTTCCTTTCTTTGGGTTATTACACTTTCACACAAAATTTCAGTGGGGAAGTTCATTTAATACTAATCATATATTATTTAATTATTCTTAACTTTTTTTTCTGGGATATATAAGTTTCTAATCTAGTTTTATGAAAAATAAAAATATTCTTCAAAAGAACTCTACTTTCCAAAACACATTTTGACTTCTCTTGAGTTGTTTCTTCTTCACTCAAGAATGATGAATATAACAAAAAATATGTTTTCCATTCATCATTTGGGAATCCCAATATTTTATTCTTCAATGTTTGAAATTAAACCCATTCCTTTTCCATTGTTTATTTTATTTCTATGATTAATATATGTTCTATGTGGCATGCATGCTTGTGTAAATCTTATGATGTGATGGGTGCACATGAAATTATACCGCACTCTAATGCATTAGGTAATATGATATATCTCATGAGATATGTTTCAATATAAGTGAACATGATTATAGATTTGTTCACACTTATGATTTTATGATTATGCACATATGTTATGTGTGAACATGATTCTAGGTTTTTTCACATCTATGTGTGTTATTTGACAACTAAGACAAGATGTTTCATTTTTATGCATTGCCTCATTCCATGACTTTGTCTAATGATTCAACTCATGATTATGATTAGGATCTGATAATTATGTTTTGATGATGATAATTATTCCCACCAATGTTATATTGATTCATGTTCTTATAAATCCTCTTACTGGGCTTTTTTATCAACCCTTTCTTTGATGTATATCCTCAGGTGACTACATATACTAAGGAGTAAATGAGGGATACTTAAAAGTGAGAGAAGAATGAATTAAATAATATTTATGTTTGATTATGTAAATTTTATGCTTTTCCAAATTTTACCAACACACTAAACCTTTGGATCTAGGGGTTGTAACATTATTATATTGTTTTTCATTGAAATGGTGTAATAGTAATGTAAGAAAAATAAGGGTCACTATAGGTTGTATCAGAACATGGTTTAGTTAATTTTGAAATTATAATTAGAGAACATTAGTTAATACCATTAGTACGAGGCTAATTATATGTAAGCACCCAAGAATCGTTTTTTTAGAAAATTCTAAACATATGGATCCCACAAGATATTCCTTTAGAGTTAATTTCAAATAGGAATAAATTATTTATTCATGACATGTCAACTTATGTTTTGTTCTAACCTTTTCAATTTTAGAAAATGGTGGGAACTAGGAGAAACTATGAAAAAAATCCATATGCGGTATGGTGCAACAATTTCTCGAATGACATATTCAATGCTGTGGGATGTGGATTTAAAAATTTCATACTGATTCTTACCCATCTATCTCAAGATATAAAAAATAACCTGGATAATGTGGAACATCCTTCTTCACCTAAGAGGGAGTAATTAGCTATTGAGTATTTTATGCAGAAATGACCACTAGAATTTAGTGGATCTTCTGATCCACTTGTCATGGAATAGTTGGTCAACTCAATGGATAAGATCTTTTATGTGCTTCACTATACAGAGATGGAGAATGTGACTCTGGTAATTTATCATTTAGATGGATAGGCTGATCAATGGTGGGTGTTGATTAAGAAAACCAAGACAAATGATGAAATTGATAATATTGAGTGAGAATACATTAATAAAATATTTTTTACAAGTATTTCCCCGAAACATTTCATAAAAATATAAAGGGAGAATTTATAGATCTAGAGAAAAAGGAAGTTTAATATGTCAAAGCTTACAAATAATATTTAACAAGGCTTGAAAGGTACAACATATGTTTTGTTTTCAACAATGATAGTAAAATAAACTGATTATTTAGTGGTTTAAACCCACACCTTCAAAAGGCTCTAGTAATTCAAGATATTGGGAGCAATGAAGATGTTTTTTCATGTTCTCTAAAAGTGGAGTATGATTTTTCAGAGTGTGCACATGCCTTTGTTGATAACAAATGAAAGATGGAATTTCAATCTAGAGGATCTAATGACAGTGGTGGAAAGAAAACTCAACCACCCACAAGAAAAAATATTGGAAGAATCATAATGGTAATTGACTAAAATGGATGGGTATATACTTAAATTGTGGTAGAGAAGGCCCCCATGATCATGAATGTTAGAGACATAATGAATCTAACCAACATGATGGAGGAAAGGAGAGAAAAACTTATAGTTCAATGCTTCAACTATAGGAAGAAAGGGATCTATGCAAGCCAATGTACTAAATATTTAGTCCTCAAGGTTAATCAGAGTTATAAGACACCAAATATATAGGTAAAAGGGAAATATTATTCCATCAATACTACTACGGTGGAGCCCAAAAGTGATATGGTTTTTGGTATTCTGGTTATTCATTCTTGAATAGAGAACATAGTATTTGATTCTGGTTCTAGGAATTATTTCATATCTTGAAAGTTTAGTAGAACTATTCAAACACCACCTCAAAATATAGAGGTTGAGTTATCTTTGGGAATAAAAAATGGGATAATTATTTAATCCAAAGTACATACATCCTTCATGGTTAATTTTTGTGGGTTGAACCTCCCATTAAATCTTTTCTTACATACTTTGGTGGAGTTTTATGCTATATTGGGAATGGATTGGCTATGTTTATACAAATCCAACATCAATTGTCAGGAAAGGGATATAAATCTTCACATCCTAAGGCATCCTCCAATTATTTACAAGTGTAAAGAGAAGGATGAATATAATTTAGATTTATTGTATCAGTTATAAATATTATTTCCATATGAGAAATCATATCTTACTCAAATGATTCGGATAAAGGAGATAATCATGCTTGAGTACATGCCCATTGTGAGGGACTACACTAATGTGTTCCTTGAAGAATTGCATCATCTTCCACCTGACCGAGTGGTTGAGTTCTCAATTAAACATATTCTTGGATATCTACCGATATCTGAAACTCCTTATAGAATAGACACCATTGAGATGGAAGAATTGAAGATGAAATTATTTGAGAATCTGGACCAAGGTTTTTACAACAGAGTGCTTCACCTAGGGGTGTGCTATTCCTATTCATCTAGAATAGTAATGATCAATGAAACACTTCATTGATTATCATGATCTCAAAAAAATCTTGACAAAGAACAAGTATCCACTTACATGGATAGATGACTTGTTCGATCGAATAAGTGGTTAAAAGTATCTCTCTAAGGTTGAATTTGGGTTAGGATATCACCAATTAAAGGTGAAGAAGGAATATATTTCCAAGACTATGTCTCGAATGATGTATGGACACTAAGAGTTCATAGATATTCCCTTCAGACTCACTAATTCTCTACCAGTATTCATAGAAATAATGAATAGAATCTTTAGAGATTACGTCAACAAATTTGTGGTAGTATTTATAGATGATATTCTAATATACACCAAGAAAAATTGTGAACTTGAGAATCATATTAAATTGTGCTAAAGAACTTATGAAGGGATAAAATTTTGTGAAAAATTATCGCAAATATGAGTTCTGGATGGAGGAAGTATCATTCTTGGATCATGTTATCACCATCAAAGGAATATTTGTGGACCCTTCAAAGACAAAGTAAATCAAATAGTGGCCTAGTAAAATATTTAAAATGGATATCCATAGTTTCCATGGTTTATTTGGGTATTATTTGTGGTTTTTAAGAACATCCCTTGATTTTTAAACCCGCTAACTAAGATGACTCGAAAGGTAGAAAATGTTTCATGGATTAGTGAATGTGAATAAAGTTTCAAAGACTTGAAAAAAAGATTATCACCGTGCTAGAGCTCACACATCTGACAAGTGGGGAACTATTTATCATTAAAGTGATGCTTAAAAGAAGTTATTAGGATTTTAATTGATGCAAAATGATAAATTGATAGCCTATGCCTCAAGGTAGCTGAAAATTTATGATCAAAACTACCCCACAAATGATCTAGAGTTGGCATCTGGGATATTCACGTTGAAAATTTGGCTACATTATCTCTATGGGGAGAACTATGAAATATATAATTATTATAAGGGACTCAAATATATATTCACACATAAGGATCTTAATATGATCCAGTAATTATAGTTAAAAATCATCAAGGATTATGACTTCTCAATCCACTACAATCCTAGAAAAGATAATAAAGTAGTGGATTCTTTAAGTAGAAGTGATCTCGAAACATTACCAATGATGATAATTGAAAAGGATACAATATTATTATATTTTAAAAGGATGGACATGGTAATCATTAAGGAAGGAACATCATAAATATTTTATAAAAATTATTTCTAAACAATACCTGATGCAAAAAATAAATAATGCTCCAAGAAATGATGTGGAAATTCAGAAGATGATGGGAGATATGAGAAAGGGGAAGTACTCATAGTTCAATATTAATAAAAAGGAGTTGTAAGATTTGGGTCATGAATATTTATACCATCCAATACAAAGATAAAGAATAATATTTTCAGTGACGCACATAGCTCAACCTTCCCTATTCACCTTGAGAAAACAAAGACGTGTAGAGATCTCTGAGAGAAGTATTCGTGGGAAGTATGAAGAAGGATATCACTGAATATATATCAATGGACTTGGTATGTTTGAAAGTGAAGGTTTAAAGGAAAAATTCTAAGGGGATGATGCAAGCATTACCCATACCCACACGAAAATAGGAAATCATCACCATGGACTTTGTCACCAAACATTCAAAGACATCGAGAGGAAACAATGATATATGGGTTGTTGGGGATCATCTTACAAAGAAAACTCAGTTTATCACAATTATCGAGAAATTCACACTCGATCAACTTTCTTGGGTATACATCATTGAAGTGGGGTAAGGCTTCAAGGAGTAAAAATATCAATTTTATTCAATTTAGATCCTAGATTTACCTCCACATTTTAGAAAAGTCTCCAACATTCTCTAAAAAAATGAGTTAAACTCCAGTACGGATTATCATCCTCAAACCAATTTCCAATCATAGCCAACTCTTCAAACATTGGAAGACATTTTGTGAGCATGTTATATGGACTTAAAAGGAGTATGAGACAAACATATGCCTCTATCTGAGTTCTATTACTATAACATTTTCTACTCAAACATATAAATGGAACTATATTAAGCCCTTCATGGGAAAATATGTAGTGCAACAGAATTCTAGGATAAGGTTTTCTAAAATATGTTGTTAGGACCTAAAATGATCAATAAATAGTGGAAATGGCGAAAACCATTTAGAAACACATCAAGACAGCCTAAATTTGACTGAAGTTCTATTCAAACCATTGTTAAGGGGAACTATACGTTGATGTTGCAGACATGGTATTCCCCCCCATATCTCCATGGAAGAGTATCATGAGATTTGAGAAGAAAGGAAATATGATTCCAAGGTATACCAACCCATTTCTAATTATTGATCATGTAAGAGATACAACCTATTGACGATAACATACACATACCATGTCTTTAGTACATGATATATTCCATGTAAACCTCTTGATTAAGTACATACAAGATCCCTCGCATATACAAAATCCATATGTGGAATATCTGGAAAATGATCTCTATTATGATGAGAAACTAGTGAAGATCTTAGACCATATAGATAAATTTCTACACAACAAGACTACTAACCTAGTCAAATTACACTAGTAGAACCATAAGTATAATGAGTAAACATGGGAATAAGAGGATTCAGTGAAGGAGAAATACCCTCACATGTTTTTGTAAAATGAAATTTCATGGAAAAAATTTCAAAAGGGGGGGGGGAATGTAACGACACAAACATTGGTCAATAGAATTTTTTATTGTTTTATAATTATGTTATATACTATAAAACACATCCATATCATGGAGAGAACAATAAAAAACATCATTATCATAAATGGAGAATGAAATAAGTAATATTCGTAGTAATTAAGGGACATATGCTGATGAAATAGTAAATTAACCTTTGGAATTGTAACATGACCATTAGGAATAGTAATCGAGGAAATATAAAAGTTACCACATCTAGGTTATTATTAATAAAATTTTGGAATCTTATAAATGAAAACATGATATAATTATATCATACTATAAGTAAATAAATGTTTTAATAATGATAAATCAAGTGTTGGTATTTTTATAAAGGATAAATGTTTATTTAAAATTTTATAATTAATATAATCATTTAAAAAAAAATCATAAATTAATATTTCATTTTATTATTATTATTATATAATTCAATGAGACCTTAATTAATTTTTCAAGTGTTGAAAAATCGATTATAATTTTAAAATAAATAATTTTCGAATAAATCGTGGTTTTAAATAAAAAATAAAATTTTCATGTTTAAAATATTATTTTCATAAAATGGAGTTAATTTTTGAATTCTAAATGCTAAAAAATGGTTATGGAGAGTTTTAGGTATTTTTCTAAAGTAGATGAATTTTTTATGAATAGTGAAATATGACAATTTATGGTATTTAACAAATATATGAATTATTGAGTAATAGATAATTTATGCCTGATGTATGTCTATAATATAGAAATATCATACATTATTTAATATATTTAGTGATAAGGTTCAAACTTTTGATTTTATTGAGTCAATATAATAAAATAATGAATAAAATAATGAAAAACACCCCTCCTCCCCTATAAATACTATGACTCACCACCTATTCTCCTTACCCCTTGTAAGCCTTTAATATTGTCCAAATTCTACCCAATAATCTTACCAATACTATTATACATGTCTAGGAGACTTTGTTTTTAACAAAAATCAAACCCAATTTCCATAAGGAGGTTCTCAAGGTGAAGAAACTCATGTGGTAAAATCTACTTCCATTTTCTTTTAATTTCATTCCAATTACTTTTATTTTATTCTTTTATCCTCACCTCCCCTTATAAAAGGATAAAGATAAATATATTATCTTATTTATACTATAATTATATTATGTTATTGTAATAATCCATCATCAAACTTCTTCTCCTCTCCCTTTTATTCTAAAATTGAAAATATCGTCCTTGAGGTGTTGATTTATCACCTTCAAGGATCAAAAATTTTATTTTTATTTCACAATCTTCGAGGATAGTTAGAAAACCATTATAATAGACGAAATAGATTTTAAAATGTATCTTATAACCTTTTTTAAGTTCTATAACAAAAATTTATTCATAATATTAAATAATAAAACAAAATAAATTTATTGTTATCGAAAATCACCAGAATTAATCTAAATGATTATCATCAACATTTTATATAATGAATAATACCAATATATGGAAAAAAATATAATACCAATTTATTTTTTTGAAGTTCACTAATAACATATTATTTCAATAGTGTATAATTATTCTCATCTTACATGAACTTCTATACTTGTATACAAGAAACACAACCATGAAAACCAAGAAGCGAACACCCTCTGAATGACAGAATTGAACTCTATAACACATCATAATGGTCATAAATTAACTTAATAAAACTATAATAGGTTTTTTATTTAGTAATTAATGAATATAATTTTATTATCCATGATATTAAAGTGACTAAATCATTCGAACATATTGTAAGGGGATTCTCGAACCCAATTTCACTTCTTTGGGTTATTCATGTTTCATACCAAATTTCAGTCTTGATGTGTATTTAATATTCCTTAAATATAATTTATTTGTTATTACCTTTTATTTTATAGTATATACATGTTTATAATCTTGGTTTATGAATAATAAAAATATTTTCCAAAATAAATTTTGTTTCCAAAACACATTTTGACACCTCTTGAGTTGTTTCTTCTTCGCTCAAGAATGATGAATCTAATAAAAAATATGTTTTAATTTCTCATTTGGTAATTACAATGTTTTATTAATTAATTTATGAAATGAAACCCATTCCTTCTATAGGGTTTATTCTATTTCTATGATTGATATATATTATATGGGGTATGTATGAATAGGTAAATGTTATGATGTGACGGGTAAGTCCAGAATTATATAACGCTATAATGCCTTGAAAATTGTGATGTATCTTTTGATATAAGGTGAAATATGCATAAAAAATATTATATATTTTTTAACAATGATTATTTTATGATTATTCACAAATGTTATGTGTGAACATTATACTTTCTTTGTTCACAACTATGTGTGGTATTTGACCACTAAGAAATGGTGATTCATTTTTATGAACTGCCATATTCCATTACATTATCTAATTATTCCTCTCATAATTAGGATAATGATACTGTAATTATGTTATTATGATGATGATTATTCTCACCCATTTTATATTTATTCATGTTCCTATGTTTAGATCATGGTTTTGTAAGACAATTATATTTTTTATCTTTAAAATGATATAATAGTAATATAAGAAAAAGTATGGTTGTTGTAGTTATTTTTGGGTGTTTTATTTATTTTTACTGTTTTTAAGGTTTATAGGGGTTTAAGGGGTTTTAGTGGTTTTAGGATTTTTATGGTTTTTTTGGGTTTTAGATTTTTTATAGTTTTTTATGTTTTTTAGTTTTATTGGGTTTTTAGGGGTTTTTATAGTCTTTTAAGATATTTTAGTGTTATTTAGGCTTTTTAGTTTTTTTATCGTTTTAATGGGGTTTAGGGTTTTTTAATTTTTAGGTATTTTTCAGTGATTTTTAGGGTTTTTTTTGTTTTTTAGGGGTTTTATGGTTTTTTTCTATTTTAGGTTTTTTATAGATTTAAGGATTATAAATGATTTTGGGTTTTTAGGTTTTTAGTGTTTTTTTGGGTATTTATGGGTTTTTAATTTTTTAGGGATTTTAAATAGTTTTAGGGTATTTTAAGGTTTAGGGTTCGTAGGGTATTTTATGGGTTTTTTATGGAACTTTAATATTTTTTGGGGTTTTATGGTTTTTAAGGTCTATTTGGGGTTTTTGTGTATTTTAGGGTATTTTAAGATCCTTTTTAATTTTTTAATGTTTTAGTGCCTTTTAGGTGTTTTTGGGTTTTAATGGTCTTTAGGGTGTTTAGGGGGTTTAGTGTCTCTTAGGTGTTTTAAGGGTTTTAAATGGTTTTTAGGTTTCTTAGTGTTTTTACAGGTCTTAGGGGTGTTTAGGGTCGTTTAAGTTTTTAAATGGTTTTAGGGTCTTTAAGGATTTTCGGGTTTTTAGGTTTTTAGGGTTTTCATTCCATTTGAATTTTAGAGTTTTAGGGGTTTTAGGGGTGTTTATGTGTTTTAGGTTTTTAGTGTTCTTTTTATTTTTTGGGTTTTTAGGGCTTGTAACATTTTTTAAAAGTTTTTTGGGTTTTTAGGGTCATTTAGGGTTATTAGGCTTCTTTAGGGTTTTTGTGTTTTTTGGATTTTACAGTTTTTAAGGGTTTTAGGTATTTAATGATATTCTTGGGATTTTAAGGGGTTTTATGGTTTTTCGGAATTTTATGGTTTTTTTGGGTTTGAATATATTTTTTAGGTTTTTTTGGGTTGTATGTTTGTAGGGGTTATTAAGGATTTAGGGGGTTTTAGATTTGTTATATTAATTTCAAAAAAAAAATATTTGGGTTTTCAGTGATTCTTAGGGTTTTTCTCAGGTTTTAGGTTTTTAATGTTTTTAAAGGGTTTTAGGGTGTATTTTTTGGGGTTTTATTTGTTTAGTGTTTTTAGGTATTTTTATGGTTTTCATAGTTTTTATAGTTGTTTTTTGGTTTTTATGGGATTTGGGGTTTTTATCATTTTAGGGTTTTATATTTTTTTTAGTATTTTAACGATCATTAATTGTTTTTATGGTTTTTTGATTTTTGGGGGTTTTTATGGGTTTTATGGTATTAATATTTTTAGGGTATTTTAGGGGTTTTTTGGGTTTTTTGGGTCTTTAAAGGTTTTTAGGATCTTTAAGGTGTTTTTTGGTTCTTTTAGGGTTTAAGGGTTTTTAGGGTCTTTTATAGTTGATAAGGTCTTTATGTTTTTACAGTTTTAGGTTATTGTAATGTTTTTAGGTGTTTTGGGGTATATTAGGGGATTTCTAGGGTTTTTAGGGGTTCTTATGTTTTAATTGTTTTTAGTGGTTTTAATGTATTTATGGTTGTTATTGGATTTATATGGATTTATGGGTTTTTTAAAGTCTTAGTATTTTTTAGGGGTTTCTGGGTTTTTAAGGTTTTTCAGTGTTTTTAGGGATTTTAGTGTTTTATATTATTTTTAGGGATTTGAGGGATTTTCGTTTTTTATGATTTTTGTGGTCTTAGTTTTTTGAGGGGCCTTATTTTTTTTAGAGGGTTTAGTGTTTTTTGGGATTTAGGGGTTTTTGGGTATTTTATGTTCTTTTATGGTTTTCATTATTTTTAAGGATTTTTATCATTTTTTGGGGTTTTAGGGGGTTTTAGTGTTTTTGAGAATTTTAGGGTTTCTATGGTATTTTATGTGGTATTTATTATTTTTAAGGTCATATAGGGGTCTTTTAGGATATATTAGTTGTTTTAAGGTTTTTATGGGTTTTTTACGATTTTTATATTTTTTATAGTGTTTTGCATTTTTGTGTCTTTTTAAAGATTTTAGTGTTTTTAGGGTTTTTAGGGGTTTTAGGTTTTTTATGTCTTTACAGTTTTTGGGGGGTATAAGAGTTTTTTATATTTTTTCAAGTTTTTGGGGGTTATCGAGTTCTTAGGGTTTTTAAGGTTCTATTAGGGGTTTGGGGGGGGGGGGGGGTTAGGGTTTTTAGGGATGTCAGTTTTTCTTTTTTGTTTTGTTGGGGAATTAAGGTTTTAGGGTTTTATAGGGTTTGTTGGGATTTTTAGGGTTTTGTAGGAATTTTAGGTTTTTAAGGGTTTTTAGGGTTTCTAATGGTTTTAGTGGTTTATGGGATTTTATAGTTTTTTTCTGTTCTGTATGACTTTTTTAGGGATTTTGGGTTTTTAGGGGTTTTAGGGTTTTTAATGATTTTTGGGTTTTTGTGGGTTTTCTTAGAATTTTAAGGGTTATTTTGGGTTTCATATTACCCTCTATAGTTTTAATGATTTTAGGGTTTTATGGTTTTTAAAATTTTAGGGGTGGTAGGTTTTTTATGTATTTTAGGGGGTTTATGGAGTTTTTCATATTTTTTAGATTTTTCGGGTTTTATGATTTTTTTTTCGTTATAAGGTTTAGGGTTTAGGGTTTAGTGTATTGAGTTTTGGGTGTAGGGTATGGGTTTTTTGTTTCAATTTATATTATTTAGAGTGTAGGGTGTATGATTTATTGGGCAGGGTTTATGTTTTAGGGTGTAGGGGATAGGAGTTAGGGTGTAGATTTTACTATTTAGGGTCTATGGTATAGTGTTTAGGATATTGTTTTTAGTGTTTAGGGTCTACGATTTAGGTTTTAGGGTGTACAGTATAGTATTTGGGGGTAGGGTTAGGGTTTAGGTTGTAGGGTATCTGGTTTTGGATTTACTTTCTAGAGTATAGGGTTTAGGGTGTAGGGTTTTGGGATTACGATGTAGGGTAAGGGTTTCATGTGTAGGGTTAAGGGTTTAGGGAGTAGAGTATATGGTTTAGGATATAGGTTTTGTGGCTCAGGGTATAGGGTATAGGGTTTAGTCTGTAGGGTTTAGAGTTTAGGGTGTGAGATATAGGGTTTAGGGTGCAGTGTATAGGTTTTAGGGTGTAGGGTGTAAGGTTTAGGGTGTGGGGTATATGGTTTTGGGTGTAGGGTTTTGGGTTTTAGGTTTATGGTATATGTTTTTGGGAGTGGGTTTTGAATTTTAGGGTGAAGGGTATGAAGTTTTGGGTGTAGGGTTTAGGGTGTAGGGTTTAGAGTTTAGGGATTATGGTTTAGGGATTAGTGTTTAGGGTATACGGTTTTTGGGTTAAGGGTTTTGAGTGTGAGGCATAGGGTTTCTGGTGTTGGGATTTAGGGTTAACAGTGTAGGTTATAGGGTTTAGGGTGTTGGGTTTGGGGTTTAGGGTGTAGGGTATAAGTTTTAGGGTGTTGGGTTTTGGTTTTAGGGTTTAGGGTTTATGGATTAGGGTTTAGGGTTTAAGGTTTAGGGTTTTAGGTTTTAGGGTATAGGATTTAGGGTGTAGGGTATAGGGATTTAAGTGTTGGTTTTAGGGTTAGGGTGTAGTATTTAGTTTTTATGGTCTAGTCTATAGGGTATATGGTGTAGGGTTTATCATTTCAGGTGTAGGGTATATGGTTTAGGGTTTATATTTTAGTGTTTAGGGTGTAAGTTATGGGGTTAAGTGTGCATGGTATATGGTTTTGGGTGTAGGGTTTAAGGTTTTGGGTTTAGGGTTTAGGTTTTAGGGAATAGTGTATAGGGGTTTGGTTGTAGGATATTGGGTATAGGGTGCAAGGTTTAGGGTTTAGGGGGTAGGGTATAGGGTTTAAGGTGTAGGCTTTATAGTTTAAGGTGTTGGGTATACGATTTCAGGTTTAGGTTATAGGGTATAGTGTGTAGGGTGTATGGTGTAGGGTGTATGTTTTATGGTGTAATGTTTAAGGTGTATGGTTTAGGTTTTATGGTGTAGTTTATTGGGTTTACAGTGTTGGGTTTAGGATTTATGGTGTGAGGTGTCTGGTTTATGGTTTTGGGTATTTGGTATAGCGTTTTGTGTATAGGGTATAGTGTTTAGGGAATAGGGTTTATGTTAGAGGGTATAGGGTTTAGTTTGTAGGGTTTAGAATTTATGTTTTTGGGTATTGGGTTTAGGGTTTATGGATTAAGTATTTTTAGGGTTTTATGGTTTTTAGTGTTTTTGTGAGTTTTTGGGAATTTTAGAGTTTTTAGTATTTTATGTATTCTATGGTTTTTATAGAGTTTTAGGGGTTTTAGGGTTTTTAGGTTTTTAGGTTTTTAGTGTTTTTACTGTTATTATAATTTTTTAGGGTTTTATGGGTATTTATCATTTTTTTGGTTTTTAGGGGTTTTAGTGGTTTTTAGGTTTTTATGGGTTTTAGGATTTTTAATGGTTTTTTTGTTTTTAGACTTCTTTAATGATTTTAGGATGTTTCGAGGTCTTTTAGGGTCTTTAGGTTTTTAGGTTCTTTTAGGGTTTTTATATTTTTATAGTGTTTTGGAATCTCTAAGGGTATTTTTATTTTTTATTGGTTTATTTATGGTTTTTTAGTTTTTTTATTTTAGGGTTTTTAAGATTTTTTAGTGTTTTTTAGTGTTTTTTAGGGTTTGTTATGTTTTTATTATTTTTATAGTTTTTTTTGAGGTTTAGGGTTTTTAAGGGTTTTAGGATATTTTTATTATTTTTAGAGCCTTTTTAAGGGTTTTAGTGTCCTTTTAGGTTATTAGGTTTTTTAGGGTATTTTGGACTTTTGGGGTTTTTTTTTGTTTTTTAGGGTTTAGGGGTTTTAGATATTTTGGGGTTTCTTTTTGTATTTTGGGATTTTAGAGTCTTTTTATGTTTTTTGGGTTTTTGGAGTTTTGGGTCATCTTAGTGTTTTTTATTATTTTTGGGTTTTTATGGCCATTTAGGGTTTTTTGGGTTTTTTGTGGTTTTAGGGATTTTTAGGACTCAATAGGGTTTTATGGTTTTTATGGGTGTTTTGGGATTTCAGGTGTTTAATGTCTTTTAATGTTTATTAGGTTTTTGAAATTAATTTTATGGTTTTACAATTTTTAATGATTTTTAGGTGGATTTTAGGAGTTTTAGGGTTTTTTGGGGTTTTAGAGAGTTTTTACTGGGTTTTGAGTCTTTTAAGTATTTTAGGGTTTTTAGGGTCTTTTAGGGGTTTGTGGCCTTTTTTAGTTTTTTGGGATTTTTCGGGCCTTGTAGTTGTTTTTTGGGTTTTTAGGGTATTTTTGGTATGTTTTAGGTTTGGAAGGTTTTTATGGTCTTCTTGGGGTTTTAAGGTGAGATCCATATTTGAAAGTGATATGGATTGGAATCTCATTGCTTGGCAAAGAACGCGCCTTATGCACCACCATTTTTTAAAAATATTATTACTATTATGGGGGGGGGGGGTTCATCCTCCTCTACGGTTCCATCACTACTGACTCTACATCAAACCAAGACCATACTTCCGCCTATTTTAGTGGTTTCACCCCAAAACCACCTGATCCTCCTCCATCTGTCCTTAACCACTTCTTGGCCCTTCCCGGAAGGATATTCTGCTCAGACCTGCACCGACTCTAAATAATTCTCCCATTTTCCTGGTGATTTCTTTGGATTCTCCTTTATAGGGATCATATGACCGTGATACAGTCTTTTCATTTTCAGTTTATGCTTTCAATGAGGTCTTAGATCTTCTCAGATGGACTTTAGTAGCCCAGTTTATCCTTGACAAGCCTCCTCTGGGAATGTTTCAAAATTTTGTGCGCTCTTGGGGGCTTGAACATTCGACAACTATCTCATTTCTTAATAATAAATAATTCTACATTATCCTAGATTCCCATGAATATTTCATCATAGCCTGGACCCTGAGTCTCAGATCTATCAATCGTTGGCATTATTATTTTACCCCATGGTCGATGGAAGTGCATTAGATCAGGGAATCTCTCGTCTCTATGGTTTAGATATGCCTCTTAGGGATCCCTCTTCTGTTTCAAAACATCTATTTTTTTGAAACAATAGGGAACTCACTGGGGGAGTTCCTGTGCACTGATTACCATTCCCTTCATCTTCAAGACCCCTTGTTACCTTAGATCTGTGTGGCTCTTGATCTATCCTCTCCTCCTCCAATGTTTTTTTGGGGGTTTAAATGAGATTTAAATTTTTTTTAAATGGTATAGGGTTCCAAAAATATATAAAAATCGGACCTAAGATTCATGAACCTCGTTCATGCATCTCCTCTCACTAGGAACCGTGAGCAGGGTTCACATTTCCTATGAAAATTGTATGAAGGAAGCGTGAACCTCATTCATACTTCTTCAATAATGTTTAACTAAAAAATCATCGTTAATTTTAAATATTATTAAAATATAAATAAATCTAAATCATAAAATTATCAATATGTATAAAATATCAACATAAGGGGTCTCTTCACATTAAATTATTTTTTTTTGTGGAGATTTTTTTCCTTATTAGACTTCCTGGATGATGGTAAATAGAAGGCTGGATTCTAAGGGAACTATCGAGGGGAGGAGATGGAGGGAATAAATTTTGGCATTCCTGGATTAAGATCATTTGGAGGAGAGGATGCCATATTAAACCTCCAAGAGTGATGGAATAGATAGTATAATGACACTATTAGTGATTTTTTTCTTCTACATTATTGATTCAATCTTGTTTAAACAATAAATATATAGATAAAATCTTTTTCTTGACAGGATCGTTGATCATGAACTCAGATTTTTTATGTGATAGAATTTTTTTATCTAATCACAATTATAACACGATAAAATATGTTTTATTTTTGTTATATTATAGGTTCTATTACTTGAATAATAATATATTTTTTAAACCTTATTATTTGAGTTTTTTTATAAACACATATCATATAAGACTATATGTGTATATCAAAAATGGTCGGGAGAGGGGAATTACAAATCTATAAAGAAACATGCACACACACAAATATGATTACAACATATATAAAATATGAATATATATGAAATTTTTACTTCATTTAAATATTGTTATATATGTATATATGCTAAAAAACATTAAACATTTGTAAACATGTGTTATAGATATTAATAAAATATATATAAGTAATGTTAACATTATATATATATATAACATCTTTCTTAACATAATACATTTATCGAATCCACAGTTTTCCAAGGGTGGTGACAAAATTCGTGGACTTCCACAATTTTATCACATATTAGAGGTATTTTTACCTTAAAATCCATGATTAAAGATTGTGAACCAGTAGATATTGTGTCCTTTTATAAAGTCTGAATACGTATCCTCACTAAATTGGTCAAATAAACATGTAATTTCATGCATCTCATATTTTGGTTCTTCTAACATTCAACCATAATCACCAATTATTCACATATACCCATTATTCATTTATGTTCTTATTCATGCAATAGTTTTTGTTAACAAAGATTCACATTCCATGATCTTATACAATTTTACATCAAATTTAAAATCATTGAGATCAATAATATTTATCAAAATTTCATCAAGTTCAAGCATATTTTCTCCCAGAGTTTTTTCAAATAGAAATAAGTAATATTATTAATATTTATTAATGAATTCAAGAATATTATTTATTATATATATAGATAATCAAACTAAGTATTATTTTAAATTTGAAAAAATTATTGATTTTGGTAAATAATATGATAATAGTAAGGAAATTATTTAAAAAATGAATATTACTCTATAAATTAGAATAGTTATACAAATACAACATGTATCATAAATGTAATATAAACCTAATCAATGATCGTGGTGTGGATAATACTCAATCCCACAGTCAGGAGTATACTTGATGCATCCACAACATGTACATCTATTTCTCTGCTCTGGAATATGGTGCTCTTGTATATCAGCATAGGAATCCACCTCCACATACTCTTGTGTGACAGGCGGTGGATGTACAGTCTCAACACATGTACCCTATCATACCTCTATGGATAGTGGATTCTAGCTGCAACTCTCACCAACATGTGGAGGAGATGGTTGTTGTGATGTGGATGTATACATAGTAGGGAGTAATAAAGCATCTAGATAACCCTAGTCAGTTTCTATATCTTCCTCTGGCTATGAATGAGAAGCTAAAGGAGCATCTGACTAATCATGATGAACACCCTCCTCTTGTGGAATCGCATCATATGAATGATCAAGATGAACACCCTCCTCCTATAGAACAGTAGAATCCATAATAATGTTGTCACCACCTGGTACATCTATATGAGGCTCAGCATGCTCTGCAGACTCATCATAATATGATTGATCAAAGAAAATTACATGATAAATCTCATTCATCAAAGGAATAAAATCTAGAAAAGCACTATGAAAATATATCTTGTCAAATTCACCTCTCTAAACTATATTAGAAATGTAAAGTAGATGATTGATACAAGTATCCCATGAAAAAAATTGAACTGTTTTGTAATGTTAACAAAAAATCTATTGAATGGTGGAAAGAAGAATGTACACCATCTCATGAAAGCCTCATCTGTGCCGTTTATGAAATCTGACTGGGGACCCATTGTACCCTGACAAAAAATCTAGCTAATTGGTAAAATGAAAACATATGTTTATTGCCCTTCATAACTGATACTCCAATCGTCTATCCCATAGATCAATATATGTGGCATGGTATCTCCTCCAATAAAAGTTTCTCTTTCATAACATCTTCAAGAAATGTCGTGAAACTTACTGAGTGGGTGAGTTAGGAATAGGGTACATGAGCCTTATCCCGATTTGTAAGGACTCCGTAAGTGCATCCAGGAGACCCAGGACCAAATCCAGATGGAGACATTATTTTTCAGGTACTGTAGCAGGTACTGTGTATTATTGTAGCAGGTACTATAGCGGGACTGTAGAAGGCACTTTTTGGCACTATAGCAGCCGAGAATATGCCCTCGTTTGGGCCTTCGGGCAACTGAT
Organism: Viscum album; assembly: GCA_963277665.1. Lineage (NCBI taxonomy): Eukaryota > Viridiplantae > Streptophyta > Magnoliopsida > Santalales > Viscaceae > Viscum > Viscum album. Next base: position 1,963,358,462 of record OY728127.1, read on the forward strand.
TTTCTCCCCAAGTCATTTAAGGCCTTCGGGCCACCCAGGCCTTCGGGTCAGTAAGGCCTTCGGGACACCTTATGTGCAGATGAAAACCAGACGACCTATAAGGAACAAGATCTACAAGGAGGATGAGAAAGGTGCTTTCACCACAACAGATGATAAACAGACTGCATGAATGAGAGGGTATGGCAGCTGCCATCAGGACCAGCATGTGCATGCACGGGAATGCCTTGTCGAATAGCCATGCGAAGGTAGAGAGCTGATTTCACGATGAAGATACTGGGGAAGGATCAATTCCAAGTTGTTATTCTGGGTTGTATGTAATGATTGTAGCCTATGGGAAAATTAATTCCTCTAAGGCCTACGGTCCATGTAATACTTATTCCTACGGGCCTTGTAAGGGTTCCACCTCACCCCTTGAAAGGCGGATTATCAAAAAAATCAATAAAAAATGAAGGCCTTCGGGCCATTGGATGAGTCGGGAAAAGGTTGAAAAAATATAAACTGCCTCATAACTCTGTCAGTATGATGCCACTCGACTATATGAAAATTCATCAATGGAACCATGAAGGATTCGGTAGCTAGCATCACTGTACAATATGTTGGGATACTTTAGATGATATCATCTATACATGGTATCTATGTAATCTAAAATAAAAATGAATGAACACTTAATAAATGAAGAGATTTACATTGGAGAATAAGGATTCAACAATATATAATGTTTACTTAAATCTTCTCATCGAAGGTTGTCCAGCATAAGTCTATAGGTGTGGACGTCATCACTGGAGAAATCTGAACGTCGATGTGTCTGACTCTACAGTAGATTACATTGTTATAGTTACATTTCATAATAGAAATATATACAACTAAGTTATACATTAGAAGGAAGTTATAAAATACTATTGTCCACATAGAGCCTCTGCTAAAATATCAATAGGAAATGGTGCACGTGCATGTGGAGCTAATCAAGGGATTTTCTCCTATACCCACATTTGTAGAAGAACAATTCATTTTATTATCTACATCTTATTGATATGAAATCCATTGAATAGAACCCCATATGTATTAGATAAACAAGCTAACCCCTAGCTAAACTGGACCATCTAGTCCAAATACTCTAGAAGAGGTGAATATATCAGATTTAAAAAAATTAGTGGAGTGATCAACAAAAAGCCTTCCACCAATCATCCTCAAAATATATGCATGTGAAAATTGTAGCATGGTGATATCATCAGCATCATATTATATATGTGTGAAGTTATGGTCTAACCAAGTAATGTGTAATCTACCACTGATGATGGACCTTCCATCAACATGATTATCTATGTCCAGCAATCGATGGAAAATATTGAACCAATCTACTCCAACTCAGCCTGTCAGAGCTGCACCATCGAGGGGGAGGCCCAACAAAATGGACACATCTTATAGGGTATTAGTCATATCCCCCTCTCTAAAAAGAAACTTATGTGACTCTAGCCTCCATATTTCTACAAGCACATCAATGAGATGATGATCTACAAAGGTGATGTCGCCCATCGTTACGCCATAGAATCCAGCCTGATGAAGATGGGGGATGATAGAGGGATGTGGTATGGCTTGATGGAAACAATTAGATTTACGGACACTGGAACGAGTCATAGGATTTCCCTCTAAAACCAACCTTGATACATGAGTACCTTGGGATGTGAGCAATGGAAAATCCACCATCTTCACAAATGATATCATCGTTACTTTTTGAAATTTAATTCAATAAAAATTGTAAACTTTTATTAAAAAACATAATAAGGAAAATAATATAAAAAATATATGAGGGCATTGTTTTTTTGTTTAGGTTATGAATTTATTGTTTTATTGATCTCCAATGAAATTTAATTCATTCTAATTTTTTATATAATGAAGCAATGATGAGAAACCTGCATTTAATAGGTGGAATAATGATATATTCATTTTCATTGTATGTTTATTTTTTTAATAGTTATAGTATCATAAAACTCTTTATGTTAGAATCTAGAAATGAGACCAACCAAAATTGAAACATGTAAGAAATAGAGCTAGTTAGAAATAAAATGAATCATTACTGAAACATCCAAAAATAAAACAAAATATACACACTTATGATAAAATACATAGAATCGATCATGGATAATAGGAAGTTGATCTCTGTCCTGCCACTTGGGGACATATCTTATGAGTATGTACTTCTGTGTGAAAAATATTGCATCATTGTCCCCCTCCACATCGTTGAGTCCAATCCATATCATTTACGATTTGAGTTGACTTTTTTCATCCGCAGGTCCTCAACCTAGTAGTATAAAGCCAATAATTTAAAAAATGATAAAAATTAAAAAAAACATATATGAAAAAAACAACTTATGAAACCTTGAAATATTAGGGACAATAGTGGGATAATCAGTAGATAATATGATGGAATGAAAGTCACCAACAGGCATCCAAGGTACACTATAACAGTTAACCAAAGTGCTCATGTGATACATCGGGTCAGCATAAGGGTCCCGTGATATATTTACCCAAGCACAAGCAAAAATATAATGTGCACATGGATATCTCAATGCTTTAAAGTATCCACAATCAGAGTATCTATTATCCAACATCACTATGAGAACTTGACCACTAGTGCATGTAGCCTGGTCGTAGCACTTTCTTACCTAAAATCACCACTTTTCCCAATCAAATGCTACAACACTCCATATCGAAGCCTCATTCATTATCTGATCAATATTACTTTGGAAATGATGAGTAAAATGCATATCATTTTCCATCCTCTGATAGGAATTTTGGGATTGATCAATAAAGTAGTCCACACATCTATAAAAATTATTTTGATCTAACCCTATGATTAAGAGCTTTCACACACCCTTGAGGACCCCATTAATTCACTCAACTATATTAGTGGTCATATGTTTATATCTTTAGCCACCATCGTTTTCTAATTGACATTTTTCCTTTGAAATATGCATCATATATTCATAGGAATCTTCATTTTCCCTTAGAATCTATTCATGAAATTGATCAAATATTTTTTTGGGTATCATATGCAGAAAATATAACAAAATAATTTATTAAAAAACATATTTAATTTTCATTAAATAAAATGTATGTTTTGAAAGACATGCCTAACTTGAGGATCACCTTCTTTATTGACTAATCTCTGAAATGGTTATGGATATTACTTACAATATGAAAAATTAAATATTGATGATAAGAATTCAAATCAATGAATGTAACCCCATCACTATTTACAACCTCTATAATCACTCGATGGTGATCAGATATTAAACAAATGCCCTGGTTTTGTGTGACATGAGTGCGTACACATGCCAAAAACTAGCTACAGTATTCAAAATTATCCTTTTAAATAATAGAAAATGCAAGTGGTAGAGGAGCATAATTACCATCCTATGTGGAATAAATGAGTAGAACAACTGTATAGTTTCCATAATAGAAAGTTACATCGACCTAAATGAGTTGTTTACAATAGGGAAAAGTAGTGATGCATGGCCTGAATACCTAAAAAATCCTACTGAACCTCACATTTGATTGATCAACTTGGTGATTAGGGGACACATACTCAATAGTTTCCAAATGATAAACAATCTAATTATTGAGAGAAAAAAATTCCATAATTTGTGGAAACATTTCCTATGATTCATCCCAATCCCCATACACTTTTATAATTTTTTTTGTTTTTTATTCCTTGGTTTTTTGTAGGATATCTTATAGTTATACAACTGTTGAATTATTTCCTAAATAAGGAAAACTGGAACATCCTAATAGGTCAGTATCATCTCAAAAATAACAGTTGATATAAACTTAGAATCAAGGTAAGAGTGATCATGAGATAAGGTTATATGTACAAAAGTGTGTGGGATTCTAATTTTGTTATCTTCCTATATGAAAAAAATTTATCATATATTTCCCTTAATCTAAATTTACATTCTGTCCCATATTTTTTCTCAACGAATAAGATATTTTTTATTATTTGACTCGTCAACCATACATGTGAAATGAAACTCTATTTCATATTTCTTTATCACATTTTTTATTGCATGTTTACTTTAAAACTCTTTCCCAACATAGATAAAATTATCATTTGATACAGATCTATTACCTATAATTCTAGGAAATTCAGAAGCTGGTGTAATGACATCTCAATCAAAATTTTTTCCACGTGAAATTAATTTAACTAAAGAGCTCAATATTGGAGGATGATTACCACTAACTGGTGGGTTCCGTGGATGTATTTCTCTCATAGGAACCTCAAAAGGTTCATTCCCCACATCACCCGGTTATGGAATCCTATCTCTCAAAGGAACATCATAAGATTCATTCCGCACATCACCCTCACCCACAACATATCCTAATGCCTCAATAGATTCTTCTTTATCATATAATATTTCATTCACTATATCGTATGTACATATAGGAATGTCATATACAATTATTTCTAAATTCTGATCATCTTCTTCATAATTTGGTTCTATCACAATAGTTACATGAGTAGGAGGTAATGAAAAAGACTACTGTGAAGGACCAACTTATACAGATCTCACAAAACATGATTCTGTAGTAGTCAGTTGCACCACATCTATCTTAGAAATCACCACATACAACTCCATCTAACTATTAGCATGTTGTTTCCTGAATAAATAAGATTCATCCATATAATCCTCATCATTGACCAGAGGGTACTCAGTGTGCTAGAAACATTCTGGATGTTACAGGTGTCGATATGTTATTGAAGCAATATATTGATAAGCCCTTAATTTTAACCAAATAAGAAAATTATTGAAAAATTCATCCAATGTTAGGCAACCATGATGATTTTCCACTCTGGTAGGTGGAAAACTATAGCTAAAACATTGATCGGTATAAATTACCTCATCTTTTCAATATATTTGTGCAGACATTATTACTTAGAAAAAAATATTTACTAAAAAATTATATACTAGAAAAAAATTTAAATTATTAAAATTGGTTATGATTAGATAATTGACTTGATCTTGAACCTTATTCTACATATTAGTTTATCACTATTGATAGATAGTAATGTTGATATTATTATCAATTTAAATTTAATATAATGTTATATATTTTTATACTACTTATAAAATGTTCCATAAATTTTAATTACTTGTGAATAAATAACTTTGACTTGCTCAGAGACTTACTATGGTTTTGTTTACCAATGTTAGATAAACTAACCAAAACCTATTAGTGGAGTCCTACTGTATCTATTACGAACTATTTCAGTAACCACCAGTCTCCTTTAAAATAGAAACACCTCTTGTAGAATGCATTTTCTCAAATGCCTCATTGGGAATATTTCTTCTGGAATGCCTCTTCCGGGATGCCTCTTTAGGGACGCCTCTTTGGGAGAAACTCTTATCGATCAACTTTTAATTAAAAATTTACTCACATTCATGTGAGAGGTTTAGGGTTATGAAATACATAAGTTTTTTAAGCCAACATGCAGTTCCTTAAAAACTTAGTGAGAGTTGACTCGCAGGCCATCAATGACAAAACAAAAATGAAATTATTACAAATTATATAACCACATACACAAAAAAAGACATGAAATTTCCATTATGAATTTCTCAGTCATCTCAAGATCATTCATCACCAAATACTCCTAACATGTTTTTTATACTTATAATGTTATATATATTACATGACTTTACCTATTACTAGATGAAATATATATTAAATATCTATACTTGTTTTCCCAAAATTTAACTTTTCATTTTGTATGTATAAATATATATTTATTTAATAATATTATTTAATAATATTATTTCAAACTAATATAATTTAAACTTACATAACAATCATTACAATACTAAACCCTTATGTTATTTTTAATTTTATAAAATTGCATATATATATGTATATAATGTTTTTTTGTTATTCTATTACCTTACAAAATAAAAGTAAAGGTATTTTATACATTATTACTTGAAATAATATTTATTTATACTTAATATTATTTAAATTTATTGATTAAAATTATTATTACTAGTAAATAAAAGCAATAAAATTTACATTTACATAAAAACCGTTAAAATAATGTAAACTTATGTTATTTTCAATTTAATAAAATTACATATATATAATTTTTTTACATTTATCTATTTTATAATATTTAATTAATTATATCTCATACTTCATTACTTCAAATAATAATTATTTATAGTTAATATAATTTAAAATTACTATTTATAGAAAAATGTTTTTTAACCATTAACAAAAATAATTTTCTATATATTTATTAATAAATTTAATTATAATACATAATATAACTATTATATTTTTAATAAATTATATAGATAGTATATATAATATTATTATTTAATTTAATATTAATTTAAAACTAACATATTTCATATACATAAAAATATGTTAAGGTTTCCATTTATATTAAAAATATATACATTTTTTAAAACAATTTTATTTCCTTATATATAAATTACATTTTAGACGTATCATATTTTAATTTCCTAAATATTTGATATGAATTTATACAAAAATCATTACCTCATTAAAAAAATAAATCATACCAAAATAGTAATTTACACATTCATATATGCATAAATACAAGTTAAATAAATAAACCATACAAACAAACAATAATTTCTACACATCACAATTTCAATTAATAAATAATACAAATAAAATAAAAAAACTTAAACAATTAAAATTTTAAATAGAAATTTTGTCTTCTTAAAGGCATAAAATATTTATTGAGAAAGAAATTATGCAAGGATTCGCATCAAATTTCAGAGGTGAAGAAGAAGATTGGCGGGCGCATTTTATAAAAACATGGCGGCGAGATGTGTGAACCCCATTCATGCATCCTTCATCCACTTCATGAAGAATGTGTGAATAGGGATCACACATCTTATGTAAAGACCCTCAAATTTCAAGGAAATTTTTTTCTTAATTTTCTTTGGAATTTTACAAGAGCGCAGCTTCAGACGGCACCTGATTCCGAGGCCCGGTGTGCCCGGAATCAATTTCCGAAGTTTGGCTCGGGTACGTTCAGTGAACGGACGAGCGGGTTTTTCTATCTTTTGAACCGGTGCCCGGAATCGAATTCTGAGGGCACCGATGAAATCGTAGCGCCGGTATTTGCTTAGAAACGCCTCTTCCGGAGTTGCGTTTGCTCAGACGTGGTTTTTTAAATTTTGGGGCTTTAAGTCAGAAATAAAATAAAGTTTGTGCGACAACTTTATTTTATTTCACTTAAGCCGCTTGGAAGTCACTTGGAAGCCACTTGAACTGAGTTAAAGCGGATAGGGTGCTATCCGGAAATATCCTACCCCTTGTTAGGATATTTGTGCGGTGGGGCCCGCACGAGCCCCGCCGTTTCTTTCGCTAAGTAACGCACCCGCGAAAACCCGTCAAAGTAACTGAAAAGTCAACCGACGCATTTTCTTTAATTTCTTAACAGACCATTTAATTGGGCGGTTTATTTTGTGAATTAAATGGGCTGTTTCATTCGTTGAATTAATTCAACGAATTTAATGGGTCGTTACTTACGCGTTTGCATTCGTTGGCAAAATAATAAAATAAGACCAACTCTTTCTTTTGGAGGATTACTCATTGTGCGAGATTCTCTGGGCCTCCACCCTCCCCGCGAAGAACACGAAGAACGCGAAGAACGCGAAGAACGCGAAGAACGCGAAGAACGCCGGCGACCGGAATTCGACGACGCACACCGTGATCTGCGACGTCGACGAGCTCTACCCGCGACGTTCTTCGGCGACGCCTCTTCTTCCGCGGCCGATCCTCGTTCGGCAATTAAGGTGAGAAACGAATCGTTTATTTCTCCCCTTTTTATAATTCAATATCAACGGATTTAAATTAATCCGTTTGATCTTGATCCGGAGATTGGCGACGCGACGCCGGATACCGCGACGACGCGACGATCTCCTTCTTCCGCGACGAGCGATTCCGCGACGACCTCACGTCCGACGGCGACATCGAGGTAAGGGTTGTTGGAATTCTTTTATTCCCCGTGTTTATTCTTTTAAAGTAAAGAACATGATCTTCGACAATTTTAATTTATTTAAAATTGTTGTTGATTATTATCTTTTCCTCCCGTTGTTTATGACTAACGCGGAGGGTGCGGGTCTAACGAACAAGACCCGGCAACCCTCCGCCGATCTCTTTTGTTGTGCGGATTTGGCAGACGACGACGAACCGCGCGGCAGGGGCGATCTGTTGATCCCGCAGTGAAGATCTGCCCCCGGGAGGAGCAACGACGCAGACGGGAGGCAAAACGGGCCACCGGAGCAACTGCGGCGGCCCGCGGAAGGCGGCGGCGGCGCGGGTCGCCGGCGACCGGAGGCGGCGGCGCCCGGCGCGCCGCCGGAGGAGTCCGCCGCGGCCGAGCCGCGGCGGCGGCGAACCGCCGGACCGCGTCCGCGGTCCGGCCACCCAGCATGCGGCCCGCGCGGGCCGCGTTCCTCCAAGCCGCGGGTCAAACCCGCGGCGGTTTCTCTTCGGCCGCTCGGCCGAGGCCGAGCCGGCCGGTCCGGTCGGCCGGGCCGCGCCCAGGCCGGACCGGACCCGGCCTAGCCGGGTCGGGCCGACCCGGTTCGGCCGACCCAGGGGTGGTTCGGGCCGGGTCGCCCCGGACCCAGAACCCCCGTTTTCGGGCCTTCTTCGGTCTTTCGCCCATATCTTGGGCCTGGGACCTCCGATTGACGAACCGTCAGCGGCTACGCGATCCTTGGATCGATACGGTCGTTTCGGTATATTATACTCAAGGTTTCGGAAGACTTTGGGTTCGGCCGGGTTGGTTCGTACACGAAACCAACCGGGCCCTCGGAGCGGAAACGCTCATAACTTGAGCTACGGACGTCCGATCGACGTACCGTCAGCTGTGGTAGTTTCCTCTAAGTGAGACGGAACTTTTGGCATACTCCGCCCGAGGATCGGACACAGGCGGAGTACGGTCGGGTTGGTTTTGCCCTAAAAACCAACCGGGCCCCTAGGACGAAAATGCCAATAACTCTCAGACCGGGCGTCCGATTGACGCGCCGTCTGTTGCGTTGAGATCCTGTTGTCGATACGGAACTTTTGGATACATCAACTTCGGACTACGTGTCAGTTGATGTATCAGCCTCTCGGCTTGTGGAGCGGACCCTCCTAAACGAGCTCGCTATGTGCGGGAACCCTAGCGCTGGCTGTGACTTCGACGACAGAGCAGAGATCCTCCGTGGACTGCGACGACGGCAGAGCAGAGATCCTCCGTGGACTGCGGCGACGGCAGAGAAGAGATCCTTCGTGGACTGCGGCGACGACTGTGCAGAGATCCTCAGTGGACTGCGTCGACTAATGCACTCAGCGATCCTACGTGGATCAGTGTTACAGGTTCTGTGTGAGCCCGATCCTATGTGGGTCCTTACTACCGGTTCTGTGTGAGCCACTGCCTACAGGTTCTGTGTGAGCCCGATCCTATGTGGGTCTTTTGCGGGGGTTAGTACCTATCGATCCTTCGTGGGTCCGACGACTTAGATGGATCAGTGATCATCTTTGACGTCATCTGAAAAAGTATACCTGGTTGAGCTGAATCTTATGTTACTCTCCTTTGTGGATTGTGTTGAACTATCCTTTGTGGATTTACTGTTTACTCTCCTTGTGGATTTGAGTCTTGCTTTCCTGCGTGGATTGAGTTGTTCTTGGGCTCGTGAGTAGAGCTAGAATTGGGGACTTAGGTATATGTATGGGCATATACCTAAGTCGAGTCAGATGTTACTTCGTGATTGCATCTTTCTTTTGTGTTATATCCTTTGTGGATTTCGGGAGACCTTCAGGGGTCTCGGGGTCCTTACTGAGTAGCTTATACTCACCCCTGCACGGGCTATGCCCGCACCTTGTTGTGTTGGATGCAGACGACGGACAGCGCTGATCACGGTTGGGGCGTGGAGCAGGACGATACCTGGAGGTGGACCACTGGACGGGACGTGCTCGGAGCGGATGTGGGACCCGAGGAGCCTGGAGGCTATCTGTACCCACCCTTCAGGTGGGATTGCCAGTGGAAGACACACGAGGCCGCCGTCTTTTCTTCAGTTGCTGTTCTTTACTTTTTCAGTTGTACTTTACAGTTGGGCTTGTATTTCCGGACCCCTTTACTTTTCTGCACTTTGTAGTTACTTTCCGCTTGCTGACTCTGTGGTGGTTGTTACTTATAAAGGCAATGCCTTCCCTGTTTACCGGGATTTTACGCCTTGGTGCTAGTGGCCAGCCCCTGGCCTATGGAAGGCGGGCTTGGGGTAGTCACGGCACGGGCCCCGAGGTCGGGTCGTGACAAATTGGTATCAGAGGTGGTCGGTTCTACCGCAGACTCTGATCGTCTTTTCTTTCTATGTGAAGCAATAGTGTTTAGTGTATTGAGTGTGGTTATCAGTTCAGGGAGCCCAGTGTTGGTGCGGCGGCCGACGTATCCGTACACCAGGACCCTGACTCCTGATTTCTGACTTAATGCATGAAAACATTGATTGCGTGTGTGTTCCAAGTTTTCTTTGTGATTACTTGTGTCAGCTCACCGGGTATACTGATCTGCTTTATGAAAGTCTCAAGTTTTCCTTGTGATTACTTGTGCCAGCTCACCAGGTATACTGTTCTGACTGTGGTGCTCTTGTTCTTCTTTCCAGGATGGCCCCGCGACGACAGCCAGCTAGGGTTACGAGTGTAGGGCGCGACGGCAGCCCACCGAGCGACGAGGCCTCGGTGCAGGGCCCTTTGCCAGCAGTGGCACCAGCGGTAGCTTTACCCGCCGAGCCACCGATGCTACCAGTACCAGACGCTGACGATGCACGTCGCCTCAGGGCACTGCATGAGTTTCAGAGCCAGCGACCGCCCAGGTTTCACGGTGAGGCGGACCCCCAGGCCGCCGAGGACTGGCTAGAGGCGGTGGTACGGATCTTTAGGCTAGTGAGGACACCGGCGGATCTCATGGTGATTCTCGCGGCGAGCCTCCTGTAGGCGGCGGCAGGACGATGGTGGATCTTGATGCTCCAGGTTCACGATGAGGCATCCTTGCTCTGGACGGACTTCGAGAGCCTCTTCCGCTCTGAGTTCGTCCCGGCCACCCTCCGAGCGGTGTGCATCCAGGAGCTTCTCCAGCTGCGCCAGGGCAGCATGACGGTCGCTCAGTACGCGGCGAGGTTCACTGACCTATCTCGCTACTCGACCGACATGGTACAGGACCCCTTCTTCCGGGCCCGGACCTTCGAGCAGGGCTTGCGGCAGGAGATTCGGGCGTCGCTGATCTCCCTCAGCATTCCGACCCAGGCGGGAGTGCTGGAGCGAGCCCTCCTGATCGAGAGCTTCCTGGAAGAGCTTTCTTCAGCGGCGAGACCTAGCGCAGGGCGGCAGGTAGCTGAGTCTTCGGCAGCATGTAGCCGACGGATGACTCTCAGGTCCAGGCAGACCAGACCCCCACGCAGACGGCCTCAGGACACCGGCTCAGCAGTGCGGGGCACACAGCGGAGTGCCAGCCTTCCGAGAGGCAGGCTGTGCTACTCCTGCGGCGAGCAGGGTCACATGGCTCGTGACTGCCCGACTCGCCGATCAGAGGAGCAGCAGTCGGTGGAGGGGTCACCCAGGCAGAGGCAGAGGGTCGACCGTGGCGGTCCGCAGGGAGGAGGCGGACGAGGCAGAGGAGCTGGCCGAGCAGCGGGTGGTGGGCGACGCTTCCAGGCTCTACCCCCACCACCACCAGGAGGGCCACCTCGACCACAGGGAGCTGGCGGGCAGGGACAGGCCCAGCTCCAGGCAGTGGAGGCCTACGACCCCGACATGCCAGAGATGATTCAAGGTACGATCTGTGTCTATTCCACCCTTGCTGCAGTACTTATAGACACAGGAGCGAGTCACTCTTTCATAGCCTTTGCCCTTGTTCGGAGCTCGGAGATTCCGACTGAGCCGTTGGCTCGATCCTTACGGCTAGAGACTCCTACGGGAGCAGACTCGACGATTACGCACTGGTGCCGGCAGTGTGAGCTTACTCTAGGAGACGAGAGCTTCGGCTGGGATCTCCTTGTAGCGGCGTCGAGGCCTTACGACGTCATCTTGGGCATGGATTGGCTATCCACGGTTCATGCCCAGATCGACTGTTTTAGGCGCAAGGTGCGATGTGTTCGCACCGACGGGAGCAGGTTTACCTTCACCAGCGAGAAGGGAACCTTTGCAGCACAGGATGGACTTCCGCGGAGGAGAGTGCAGCCCATCTCTCATCAGTTGGCTAGCCACATCCTAGGAGCAGTGGACGTGCGGAGTCCAGCTTTTCCTGCAGTGGTGGACCAGTACGTGGACGTCTTTCCCGACGACGTTCCAGGGCTACCTCCTCGTAGAGAGGTAGACTTTTACATCGACTTGTACCCCGGGACAGCCCCGATATCTACTCCAGCATATCGGATGGCCCCCGCCGAGCTTCGAGAGCTGCGGGTACAGTTGGAGGACTTGCAGAGCAAGGGGTTTATCCGACCCAGTGTTTCACCCTGGGCTTCCCCGATTTTGTTCGCCAAGAAGGCGGACGGGAGCTTGCGACTGTGTGTCGACTATCGTCGCCTGAACCAGGTGACAGTAAGGAACAAGTATCCGCTGCCACGGATTGATGACCTCTTCGATCAGCTCAAGGGAGCGCGGTGGTTCTCGAAGATAGACCTCCGGTCAGGCTATCATCAGCTCAGAGTTCGATATGAGGACGTGCAGAAGACGGCCTTCAGGTGTCGGTATAGCCATTATGAGTTCTTGGTTATGCCGTTCGGCGTAACCAATGCTCCAGCAGTGTTCATGAGCCTCATGAACAGGATCTTCCAGCCATACCTCGACCGATTTGTCGTGGTCTTCATTGACGACATTTTGGTATACTCGACGACTGAGGAGGAGCATGCCTACCACCTGCGAGTTGTGCTAGACACACTCCGAGAGCACCAGCTTTATGGCAAGCTCTCAAAATGTCAGTTCTGGTTACGTGAGGTCCATTTCTTGGGGCACGTCATCTCTGAGGCGGGAGTTGCAGTGGATCCCGTGAAGATCGAGGCAGTGCTAGCTTGGGAGCCACCCAAGAGCGTGACAGAGGTGCGGAGTTTCTTGGGCTTAGCCGGATACTATCGGAGATTTGTGCCAGACTTCTCCAGAGTTGCGGCACCACTCTCAGCTTTGACAAAGAAGGGGAAACCCTTCGTGTGGTCAGACAGATGTCAGCAGAGCTTCCAAGAGCTGAGGCAGAGGTTGACCAGCACACCTATCTTGAGGTTGCCTGAGGAGGGAGTTGGATACGTAGTTTACTGCGATGCGTCAGGGACTGGACTCGGGTGCGTCCTGATGCAGGAGCGGGCCGTGATCGCCTACGGATCACGTCAGTTGAGGCCGCATGAGCAGAACTACGCCACTCATGACCTGGAGTTAGCAGCAGTGGTCTTCGCTCTGAAGACTTGGCGGCACTATCTGATGGGTGAGCGCTTCACAGTCTTTTCTGACCACCAGAGTCTCAGGTATATCTTCTCTCAGAAGGACCTGAACCTGAGACAGCGGAGATGGCTTGAGTTCCTCCAGGACTATGACTTTGAGATAGTCTATACTCCTGGGAAGGGGAACGTGGTAGCTGATGCCCTCAGCAGGAGGACGGGCATTCAGCTACTTGAGGAGGCGACGGAGCAGCTAGCCTCCTTACAGATATCCTTCGTGGATAGAGACGGAGCAGCCTTTCTTCAGTCTCTCACAGTCTCTACTCCACTTCTACAGCGGGTCAGAGAGGCTCAGCTTGGAGACGCTGACTGTGAGACCCGGCGTGCACTGATATCCTCAGGTCAGGCGCCAGATGGCTTCTCCCTTGGAGCAGAGCACGACATCCTATTCAGAGGACGTACCTTCGTACCAGTCGCTTTACGAGAGGAGGTGCTGAGAGAGTTTCACACTTCTCCCTTGGCGGTGCATCCCGGAGTGGCGAAGATGTACCAGGATCTTAGACGACAACACTGGTGGCCGGGCATGAAGAAAGCTGTGGCAGAGTTCGTTTCACGATGCCTCACCTGCCAGCAGGTGAAGGCAGAGCATCAGGTACCAGCAGGCTTGGTACAGCCCTTGGAGGTCCCGGAGTGGAAGTGGGACGACATATCTATGGACTTCGTGACTGTACTTCCACGCACTTCCAGAGGTCACGACTCCATTTGGGTGATTGTCGACCAACTCACCAAGTCGGCACACTTCTTACCCATCAGAGAGCAGGGCTCAGTGGAGAGCTTGGGACGTCTTTACGTCCAGGAGATCGTACGGCTTCACGGTGTGCCATCGTCTATCGTCTCCGATCGAGATGCTCGTTTCACTTCCCGGCTTTGGAAGGGGTTGCAGGAGGCGTTCGGGACGCGGCTCCATCTGAGCACAGTCTTCCACCCTCAGACGGATGGTCAGACGGAGAGGACCATACAGACACTCGAGGACATGCTCCGTGCATGTGTTCTCGACTTTGGTCGCAGCTGGGAGGACCACCTACCCTTGGTGGAGTTCGCGTACAACAACAGCTACCACTCCACCATCGGGATGGCACCATATGAGGCGTTGTACGGCAGACCCTGCAGATCACCGTTGTGCTGGACAGACCCTGGGGAGTCAGCACTCGTGGGACCAGAGATGGTCCGAGCCACGACAGAGAAGGTCCAGATCATCCAGGAGAGGATGAGGACAGCTCAGAGCCGGCAGAAGTCATATGCTGACAGGAGGCGGAGGCCACTGGAGTTCGAGGATGGCGACCACGTCTTTTTGCGTGTCTCACCTCGACGTGGTTTACGGAGATTTGGCCGAGGAGGCAAGTTGTCTCCACGCTTCATCGGGACTTTCCAGGTCCTCAGCAGGATAGGAGAGGTGGCTTATCGCCTGGCTCTACCACCTCAGTTGCACCGGGTGCACGACGTCTTCCACGTGTCTCAGCTGAGGAGATACGTGCACGACCCGACGCACATCATCGACTTTGGGGAGCTGGACGTGGACGATGAGGCGACTTTTGCGGAGGTCCCAGTGGAGATCGAGGATCGACAGGAGCGGGTCCTACGTGGGCGGTTGATTCCTCTTGTGCGCATCAGATGGCAGCACGGGAACCTCCAGGAGAGCACTTGGGAGCGGGAGGCTCAGATGCGTGCTCAGTACCCCCATTTGTTCCCCTAGTTTTTGATGTATCTTTACGGGGACGTAAAGCCCTGAGGTGGGAGTAATGTAAAGACCCGAAAATTTCAAGGAAATTTTTTTCTTAATTTTCTTTGGAATTTTACAAGAGTGCAGCTTCAGACGGCACCTGATTCTGAGGCCCGGTGTGCCCGGAATCAATTTCCGAAGTTTGGCTCGGGTACGTTCAGTGAACGGACGAGCGGGTTTTTCTATCTTTTGAACCGGTGCCCGGAATCGAATTCTGAGGGCACCGATGAAATCTTAGCACCAGTATTTTCTTAGAAACACCTCTTCCGGAGTTGCGTTTGCTCAGACGTGGTTTTTAAATTTTGGGGCTTTAAGTCAGAAATAAAATAAAGTTTGTGCGACAACTTTATTTTATTTCACTTAAGCCGCTTGGAAGTCACTTGGAAGCCACTTGAACTGAGTTAAAGCGGATAGGGTGCTATCCGGAAATATCCTACCCCTTGTTAGGATATTTGTGCGGTGGGGCCCGCACGAGCCCCGCCGTTTCTTTCGCTAAGTAACGCACCCGCGAAAACCCGTCAAAGTAACTGAAAAGTCAACCGACGCGTTTTCTTTAATTTCTTAACAGACCATTTAATTGGGCGGTTTATTTCGTGAATTAAATGGGCTGTTTCATTCGTTGAATTAATTCAACGAATTTAATGGGTCGTTACTTACGCGTTTGCGTTCGTTGGAAAAATAATAAAATAAGACCAACTCTTTCTTTTGGAGGATTACTCGTTGTGCGAGATTCTCTGGGCCTCCACCCTCCCCGCGAAGAACGCGAAGAACGCGAAGAACGCGAAGAACGCCGGCGACCGGAATTCGACGACGCACACCGTGATCTGCGACGTCGACGAGCTCTACCCGCGACGTTCTTCGGCGACGCCTCTTCTTCCGCGGCCGATCCTCGTTCGGCAATTAAGGTGAGAAACGAATCGTTTATTTCTCCCCTTTTTATAATTCAATATCAACGGATTTAAATTAATCCGTTTGATCTTGATCCGGAGATTGGCGACGCGACGCCGGATACCGCGACGACGCGACGATCTCCTTCTTCCGCGACGAGCGATTCCGCGACGACCTCACGTCCGACGGCGACATCGAGGTAAGGGTTGTTGGAATTCTTTTATTCCCCGTGTTTATTCTTTTAAAGTAAAGAACATGATCTCCGACAATTTTAATTTATTTAAAATTGTTGTTGATTATTATCTTTTCCTCCCGTTGTTTATGACTAACGCGGAGGGTGCGGGTCTAACGAACAAGACCCGGCAACCCTCCGCCGATCTCTTTTGTTGTGCGGATTTGGCGGACGACGACGAACCGCGCGGCAGGGGCGATCTGTTGATCCCGCAGTGAAGATCGGCCCCCGGGAGGAGCAACGACGCAGACGGGAGGCAAAACGGGCCACCGGAGCAACTCCGGCGGCCCGCGGAAGGTGGCGGCGGCGCCGGCGACCGGAGGCGGCGGCGCCCGGCGCGCCGCCGGAGGAGTCCGCCGCGGCCGAGCCGCGGCGGCGGCGAACCGCCGGACCGCGTCCGCGGTCCGGCCACCCAGCACGCGGCCCGCGCGGGCCGCGTTCCTCCAAGCCGCGGGTCAAACCCGCGGCGGTTTCTCTTCGGCCGCTCGGCCGAAGCCGAGCCGGCCGGTCCGGTCGGCCGGGCCGCGCCCAGGCCGGACCGGACCCGGCCTAGCTGGGTCGGGCCGGGTCGGGCCGACCCGGTTCGGCCGACCCAGGGGTGGTTCGGGCCGGGTCGCCCCGGACCCAGAACCCCCGTTTTCGGGCCTTCTTCGGTCTTTCGCCCATATCTTGGGCCTGGGACCTCCGATTGACGAACCGTCAGCGGCTAGGCGTTCCTTGGATCGATACGGTCGTTTCAGTATATTATACTCAAGGTTTCGGAAGACTTTGGGTTCGGCCGGGTTGGTTCGTACACGAAACCAACCGGGCCCTCGGAGCGGAAACGCTCATAACTTGAGCTACGGACGTCCGATCGACGTACCCTCAGCTGTGGTAGTTTCCTCTAAGTGAGACGGAACTTTTGGCATACTCCGCCCGAGGATCGGACACAGGCGGAGTACGGTCGGGTTGGTTTTGCCCTAAAAACCAACCGGGCCCCTGGGACGAAAATGCCAATAACTCTCAGACCGGGCGTCCGATTGACGCGCCGTCTGTTGCGTTGAGATCCTGTTGTCGATACGGAACTTTTGGATACATCAACTTCGGACTACGTGTCAGTTGATGTATCAGCCTCTCGGCTCGTGGAGCGGACCCTCCTAAACGAGCTCGCTATGTGCGGGAACCCTAGCGCTAGCTGTGACTTCGACGACAGAGCAGAGATCCTCCGTGGACTGCGACGACGGCAGAGCAGAGATCCTCCGTGGACTGCGGCGACGACAGAGCAGAGATCCTTCGTGGACTGCGGCGACGACTGTGCAGAGATCCTCAGTGGACTGCGTCGACTACTGCACTCAGCAATCCTACGTGGATCAGTGCTACAGGTTCTGTGTGAGCCCGATCCTATGTGGGTCCTTACTACCGGTTCTGTGTGAGCCACTGCCTACAGGTTCTGTGTGAGCCCGATCCTATGTGGGTCTTTTGCGGGGGTTAGTACCTATCGATCCTTCGTGGGTCCGACGACTTAGATGGATCAGTGATCATCTTTGACGTCATCTGAAAAAGTATACCTGGTTGAGCTGAATCTTATGTTACTCTCCTTTGTGGATTGTGTTGAACTATCCTTTGTGGATTTACTGTTTACTCTCCTTGTGGATTTGAGTCTTGCTTTCCTGCGTGGATTGAGTTGTTCTTGGGCTCGTGAGTAGAGCTAGAATTGGGGACTTAGGTATATGTATGGGCATATACCTTAGTCGAGTCAGATGTTACTTCGTGATTGGATCTTTCTTTTGTGCTATATCCTTTGTGGATTTCGGGAGACCTTCGGGGGTCTCGGGGTCCTTACTGAGTAGCTTATACTCACCCCTGCACGGGCTATGCCCGCACCTTGTTGTGTTGGATGCAGACGACGGACAGCGCTGATCACGGTTGGGGCGTGGAGCAGGACGGTACCTGGAGGTGGACCACTGGACGGGACGTGCTCGGAGCGGACGTGGGACCCGAGGAGCCTGGAGGCTATCTGTACCCACCCTTCAGGTGGGATTGCCAGTGGACGACACACGAGGCCGCCGTCTTTTCTTCAGTTTTTGTTCTTTACTTTGTTAGTTGTACTTTACAGTTGGGCTTGTATTTCCGGCCCCCTTTACTTTTCTGCACTTTGTAGTTACTTTCCGCTTGCTGACTCTGTGGTGGTTGTTACTTATAAAGGCAATGCCTTCCCTGTTTACCGGGATTTTACGCCTTGGTGCTAGTCGCCAGCCCCTGGCCTATGGAAGGCGGGCTTGGGGTAGTCATGGCACGGGCCCCGAGGTCGGGTCGTGACATCTTACATCATTCATAAGATGCGTGAATGAGGTTCACTGATATTTGGTTGTAGAGACATATTTTTTAACCTCGTTCATGCATCTTGGGTCCCATTTATAAAAATTTTCAAAACCCTATCCCGTTTAAAAAAAATTATAAAACCCATTTAAAAATTTATTTTTCTTGGATTTGTGTTGAAGGATCAGTGGAGTGGAAACAAAACTTCTTTATGTCTCAGGGACTCGCTACGTATCATCGTTCAACCTTCACAGTCATTTATTGTCTGCCTATAAAAAATCATCATGTCGTACACCCCTACGCCAGCTGATCCCACCACCTAATCATGTATATCCACATCCTATTATAAGGAATGACCTATATCCTTAATGTGTCACTTTATTTTCAATATTTTTCGTTCACTGTGCTTTGGATTCTTCCTTGGAGTTCTCTCTAGTTGTGGACTCCCTAGAACCACTTTCCTCAGTTTACCTTTGCATGGAGCTTGTTCCATTCTTCCCACTACCTTATCCATCTATAATGGTATTCAATCTATCTAGGACCATTCATTATTCTCCATTCTTAAAGGACAATGGTAAATAAGTGGATCATCCATTCTGTCTAGGCCACCCCTTCTATCACCAGCGATCTGTTTCTCAAGCTTCTTCTCCAATAGAGGCTTCAAACAGCTTCAACACCTTATTTCATGTGCAAGAAATTTCATCACTGATTAACTTGAATTATGATCCTAGTTTGGTGATCTCTTCATTATTAATGGAATAACCACTCACTCCCATCATCCCACCCAATTTTTCATCGAGTGTTTTCACTAGGTCAATATCAAGGAAAATATTAGCTCACATCAATTTGGAGGAAAAAAGGATTTCAACACTTAGAGCTAGTTCGAGGAATACATTGTTACAATGATTTATCTTTTAATCTGGAATGCTCATGGCTTAGGAGTGTGGGTTAAAACATATTTTCTTTCAAAGGAGGTGTCTAAGAACAATTTTTCTCTTTATGGATTCTCGAACCGAAGAAAAATATCCCCAAGCTTGGGGAGTATTCTAGGAATATTGGGTTTTGTGATTTTATGCATGGTGATCCCATAAATTACCATGTTTGGATTTTCTAGAAGTCTTCCATATTGGTGGAAAATCTGTAAGTCTCTGAAAATCACATCTTAGTGAAATTCAATACTAGAAAATCATGTGTTATTTTCTCTTTTGTTTTTGTAAAGTGTGATTCTAAGAAAATGGAACATATTTGGAAAGATCTCAAAGCCTTCAAATTAGAGGATTTGGCTTAGATTGTAGGTGGGGACTTTAATAATACAATAGATCCTTTAAATAATAAGGGTGGTGGCCTGTTTGTGTGAAGATATAGAATCACCTTCTCAACCATTGTTGCTCAAAAGGGCCTCCTCAACCTTGGTTTTTCAAGTGATAAATTTACTTGGTGCAACAACCAGAGAGGATATTGTCATAATTAGTTTAGGTTGGATCATTGACTTTCCAACATTCAAACAATTTCTTCCTTCTCTAGTTCAAAGGTTATCCATATTACTCAGGAACTCTCTGATTATTCTCCTTTACTCATAAATATGAGGCAGGGAAAGATAGTGGAGTCTAATTCTGTTTCCCTAATCGATGGGTGCATCTGCATGAATTTAATTTGGTGGTTCATAACTCCTGGAACCAACCAACTTAATGTACTCTTTGGATCAGCTTTCACAATAAATTTCAGAGATAGAAAAAAGATCTTATCAATTGGTTCACTTCCATTCTGTATGTGAGCCAAAACTTGGATACCATCAAATCTACGATTTATCGAGTAAAGAATGGTGTGGGAGAGTCCTAGGATGATGATAATTTTGTGACACTTGCTCAAAAAATGAACAGTTTGATGAGATTTTGTTTAGAACAAAAAATATGCTTCTAAGGGAGAGAAAGGGTCACTTGACTCAAATTAGAAGATCATAACACTGTATTTTTCACACTTTTATGAAAGAAAAACGTGGTGGAAGCACCCCAAATATTTAGATAGAGGATGGATCCTTCACTACTAATCAAGATGTGATTAAGGTTGTGGTTGTATCTTACTTCAAAACCTTACATTTTAACTCTAACCCATGAAGTAAGGATGGATATCCCAATGGATAGGTAGTTATTTTATCTTAAATTAAAAATGTTTTTTCACAGTATGTCAATGAATAGTTAGAAACCATCCCGAAGGAGAAGGAGATATGGAATGTTGTTAAATATATAAATCGGGAAATCTCACCTGGTCTCGATGGATTCCCTAGTTCCTTTTATGCGAGCTCTTGGGATATCATCAAATATGATATTATTAATGTTATTCAAGACTTCTTTTGTGGTTCATTTCTTCCATGGGTTATTTGTACCTTCATAATGGTGATGATTCCCAAAGTGAATGATCCATGTTCCTTCATGCAATATAAACCCATAATTAAGTTCAATTGATCCTAAAAAGTTATTACATCTCTTATCAATAGAAGAATCTATAGGTATATATACAATTGGATTTATAAGAAGCAACATCACTTTATTAAAAGAAGATATATCCAATGTTCCATTGGAATAGCCCAAGAGATGATTGGGTATATCAATAGAAAGGTGGTGGGGGTCCAATATTGTTATGAAAATGGATATGAATAAGGAATATGATCACCTTGAGTGGAAATTTACCCTTCACATGTTGAGGTGCAATTGTTTCTCATAATGGATCATTGGTTTGATTTTTAGCTGTTTCAGTTCTCCCTGGTTCACCATTATTTTTATTGGGAGGCAAATTGGATTCTAAAAATTGGTTAGGGGACTAAGTAAGTGTGACCCACTACCCCCCCCCCCCCATC
The DNA here is from genome assembly GCA_963277665.1 of Viscum album. Taxonomy (NCBI): domain Eukaryota; kingdom Viridiplantae; phylum Streptophyta; class Magnoliopsida; order Santalales; family Viscaceae; genus Viscum; species Viscum album. The sequence continues at coordinate 1,963,379,950 of OY728127.1, forward strand.
ATTTTTATCCTTTTTTGAGATTCCCTTTGAAGACTCATTACCTCCAGCACACAGCATGACACTATTCACCCTTATCATTTCAAGGAATACTTCAACGGTTCTTCCCATCTTCTTTTTGCTAATGACCTGGTCTTCTTTATTAGTGGGAAAACTTCTCCTTTTAGGGGGTTTAATAACATTAGGGTGGACTACTCCAAATATAGTGAAAAAATCATTAAATAAGGAAAAATATGTGTTTATTTACCCACCTCATGTTTAGATAGGGGAAGGAAAAGAAATGAACATATTCTTGGAATCTGAAGGAATTATTTTCCCATAGATTACATGGGTGATCCCCTCACTCATGATAGGGATAAGATTAAATTCTTTTAAGGTGTGGTTGACAATATTGTCAAACATATTACAAATTAGAAGAACCGTTTTCTTTCCTTTGGAGGTTTATTTAATCTTGTTAATTGTGCCTTAACTTATATTATGATGCACATCCTTTTAGTTTTTAGGGTTCTCAAAACAATTTTTAGGGAAATTGATAACATTTGACTACTTTTATTTGGGATTCTGTGGGAAAAGAAGGTTTCATTGGGCTTCATGGTCTAGGATCACCAAACCAGTGGAACATGGTGGTATAAACATGATAAATATGGAGGTCTCCATTCACTATTTTCAAGGAAATTTAACTTAGGAAGTTATCGAAAGTTAGTCCCTCAGAAGAAATTTCATCACCGGTAAATAAGTAATTTTTTTAAATTTGTCTAGTGGGCATCCTTATTCTCTTTGGAAATCTCTTCAAGATCATTTTACAATTTTTCTTCAACATTCTTATTGGGTTATTTGATGTGGAAAGATCAATTTATATAATTTAAATTGTGTGGTAAATGTGTTAGGCTTCCATGGATGCCCCATGTTGGACTTAACTTTCAATCAATAATTCTATTACCCCACTTTCATCCCATCTATCTTGAATCTGGATCAGAAAAATTATTTGATGCTATTGGGATAGAGGATGTGCGGGACAAGATGTTTTTCAAGGATAGTGAGTCTGGAAATTTTTTAGCCAAAGGATATAGATGGTTGCTAATTTATATTCAAACCAATGGCCCATGGGAGGAAAATCATTAGTGTGATAACATTACATAAAATAATGTTTTCTTGTCTGGAGATTTTTGAATCAAGAATTACCCATAGAAGTGATGATTGTGGGAAAGGGTATTCACCTAGCCTCCTTGTGTTCCTACTGCGTTGAACACAAATAATAATCGATAACTCAATTATTTTTTCACAGAGACTAGGTGATCACCTTTTTGGTGATGCATGATATTTTTTCCAATTTATCTGGTCCAGAAGATTCATTTAAGGACCTTCTAAATTGGTAGTTTAGCATCATTGGAAGTATCATTCACAAAAATAGGTCTTAGTCGCTAATCATTATTGCATGTTTCTGGTGTGTATGGGAGGTTTGGAATAGATTCCACTATAGTGGTCACTCCTCTTCTATTATGGCTATTGTGTTGATGACTCGTTGTCCTGTGGCTGATGTTGCATAGCTTCTTAAGTATCGAGATGATGCACCTTTGCTAATATGGTTCTTGGCTCAAGGCAGTGTTGCTCCTACCGCCATACCTTATCTAATGGTACAATTGGTTAAATGGGTTACACCTTCTAATGGTTTGTAACTAAACATTGATTGATCTTATAGTAATGGTTGCATGTGATTGGGGGGGGGTCGGGATCTACACAGTTTGGTGATTTTTTTCTACTATGCTTTATATGGGGATGTGATTCTCTTGGAGAACAAGAAAGATCAATCCTCTAGGGTCTTGTGATTTTCCACTCCAAAAACATCACATTAATAAAAGTGGATACTAAATCAAAGATCATCTTGAGAACTCTTAATGGACTCACTTCCATCCCCTGGCCAATCACCTAAATGATCCGTAAATATAAATCCTTCAAGAAGAATGACATTGAGCTTCTTCAAATGTGGTGTGAAGTTAATCATGTAGCTTAATTTTTGGATTCCAAGGCTTCCCATGAGGTACCTTTTATGGAGTTTTGTACTACTTGTTCCCTTCCCCCATGTGGTGTTGATATTTTTATTAGGGAAATCCTTGGCCTTCATCTTTTTAGACCCCCATGATCATTTCGCATGTTTTCCCCTTTCTTTCATTTAATTAAAAATAATAATTTATGGTAGGTGTTTTTAGGTTCTTTTAGTTTTTTTTTTGAATTTTGTAGTTTTTTAGTTTTTAGCGTATTGGGTTTAGTTTTTAGGGTGTAGGTTTTAGGGTTTAATCTATATAGTTTATTGTTTCATGTATAGGATTTAAGGTTTGGGGAATAGGGTATCGATTGTAGGGTGAAGGGTTTAGGGTTTATGTGTATGGTATAAGGTTTAGGTTTTATAGGGTATTTTAAGTGTTATAGGGGTTTTTTGGGATTTTTTTTAATTTTCAGGGTTTCTAGAATTGTTTTGGGTTTTTATGGTCTTTTGGGGTTTTATGGTTTTTTGTGTATTTTGGGTTTTTAGGTTATTTTAGGGTCCTCTGGGGGGGATAGTGGTTTTAGGGTCCTTTAGGGTTTTTAGGGTCAGTTAGGGTTTCAAGGGTTTTTTTGGGAACTTTAGGGTTTTTGGTTACTTTAGGGGTTTTTATGGGTTTAAAATGTATTTTATTTTTTGTGGTACTTTATGGTTTTTAGGGGTTTTAGAGTCTTTAAGGTATTTTATGGTCTTTTTTTTAGGATTTTTTAGTGTTCTTTAGTGTTTTTAGGGTCTTTTCAAATTTTATGGATTTTAGCAGACTTTAGGTTTTTACGGTCTTTAGGTTCCATTTGGGGTTTTTAAGAGTTTATGTGGTTTTAGGGTTTTTAGGTTTTTTTGTTATTTTAGTGTTTTAGGACTGTAGAGGTTTTTTGGGATTTAATTTTTTTACGGGTTTCATGGGATTTTATGGGTTTTTACAGTTTTGGGACCTTTACAGTTTTTATATTTTTTATGGGTTTTATGGGTTTTATGGTTTTCTAGGTTTTTTTGTGTTTCTAATGTGTTTTTTTTGGTTTTTATTTTTTCACTTATTTTTTATTTTCGTATTGTTTTTATATTTTTTTGTCTTTTTTGGGGGTTTTGTGGGTTTTAATGGTTTGTAAGGGGTTTTAGTTTTTTGTTAGTTTTTTTAGTGTTTTTAGGGTTTTCTTATGTTTTATGGATTTTCATGGGTATTTATGAGCTTCAATGGGTTTTAGGTGTTTTAGGTATTTTTTTGTTTTTAACGGTTTTAGGGTTTTAATGGACTATTATGTATTTTAGGGATTATAATGTTTTTTAGTTTTTAGGGGGGGTTTTAGGTTTTTAGGGTTTTTATGTTTTTTTTGGGGTCTTAGGGGGGGTTTGGGTTTTTATGGATTTTGGGTTTTTTGGGTTTTCTTGTTTTTAGTTTTTAACCGTATTTTTTGTTTTTCTTATTTTTTAGGATTATTTAGGGGTCTATGGTTTATAAAATAAGGTTATCGGTGTAGTTTTTGGGGTTTAGGGAATAGGGTTTCAGATTTAGGATGTAGGGTATGCAGTTTTGGGTGTTGGGTTTATGATTTTTGGTGTATGTTATTGGGATTTGAGTGTAGGGTTCATCATTAACAATGTATAGAATAGGTTTTAAGATTTAAATATTGGTGTTTGGGATGTAGGGTTTAGAGTTTATAGTGTAGGGTTTAGGGCTTATGGCGTAGGGTAAGGGTTTAGTAAGTAGGATATTGGGTTTCAGGTGTAGGGTTTAGGGTTTATGGTGTATGGTATGGGGTATCAGGTGTATGGTTTAGGCTTTAGTGTGTTAGGTATGGGTTTTAGGTTGTATGGTACTGGGTTTTGGGTTTTAGGTGTATTGTTTAGGGTTCGAAGTGTTCGGTATAGGGTATAGGGTTTTAAGTGTAGGGTATAGGGTTTAAGGTGTAGTGTATAGGGTTTAAGATGTAGGGTATACAGTTTGTGGTTCATGTTATAGGGTATAGGTTATAGGGATTAGAGTGTAGGATATAGGGTTTATGGTGTAGGATTTAGTATTTAGGGTATAGGGTCTATGGTTTATGTTGTAGGGTTTAAGATTAAGGGTGTATGTTTTAGGGTTTAGGGCTTAGGGTATATGGTTTAGGGTGTAGTGTTAATGGTTTATGGAGCATGGTATAGGGTTTAGGGGGTAGTGTTTTAGGTGTAGGGTTTATATTTTGTTATATTTTTAGAGTTTGTTTAAATTTTTGTGGTTTCTAGGGTGTTTAGGTAGTATTTAGTGTTTTAGTATTTTTAGGGTTTGTTTTGTTTATTAGGGTTTTGTGGGTGTTTGGGGTTTTTGGGTTTTAGGGTTTGTTTGGGATTTTTTGGAATTTTTTGGGATTTTAGGGGTTTTAGCGGATTTTATGGTTTTAAGGGGTTTTCGGTGTTTTTTAGGGTTTTTTGGTTTTTTGGTTTTCTTGGGTTTTTTTGTGTTTTTTGGGTTTTAAGGGTTTTCTTAAGGTTTTTAATTTTATTTAGGGTTTTATTTTTTTTATTTTTTTACAGTTTTTTAGGTTTTTTAGGTTTTTTAGGTTTTATGGATTTTACTATTTTTTGGTTTTTATAGGAGTTTCCCTAATTTTTATAGTTTTTTTTTTCTATTTTTAGGGTATTTAGTTGTTTTAGGGTTGTTTAATGGGTTTTAAATTTTTTAGTGTTTTTTTGGGGTTTAAAGGTTTTTAGGGTATCTTAGAGCTTTTAGGGGTTTTTATGTTTTTTAGGGTTTTAGTGTCTTTAGGGTTTTCAAGGGTTTTAGTGATTTTTTGGGTGTTTAAGGGGTTCTAAGGTTATTTTAGGATTTTATTGGGTGTTTATATTCTTTTCTTTTTTTTATTGGTTTTTAATGTTCTTTTATGTTTTTATGGGGTTTAGATTCTTTTAGGGTTTTAAGGGCCTTTGAGGGATTTTAGGGTTTTAGGGCTTTATAAGGGTATTAAGCTTTTATGGGTTTTTATTAATTTTACGATTTATTTTATTTAAGTGTTTTATGTTTTGGGTATTCTTTTCTTGGTTTTAAGGTTTTTCAGGTTATTAGGGATTTTTTGGGTTTTAGGATTTTTATAGATTTTAGGGATTTTCATTATTTTTACTATTTTTGGGCATTAAGGGTTTCATTTTTGTGGGGGGGGGGGGGTAAGGTCTTTGGGGTTTTTTGTTTTTTTATTGGTTTTTAGGGGTCTTTTAGGGTTTTTTTCTTTTTTTTTAAAATTGGTTTGGGTTTATATGGGTTTTAGGGTTTTTAGGGTTTTTTAATGTTTTAGGGATTTTTAGTGTTTTTAGGGATTTTTTGGGTTTAAAAGGATTTTAGGGGTATTGGGGTTTTAGGATTAGGGGATGTTTTTTAGGTTTTTTAGGGTTTTATTTGGGTTCATAGGTTTTTTTGTTTTTTTGTTTTAAGGGGTTTTTTGGGATTTTAAATGCCATTTAATGTTTTTAAGGGTTTTAGGGGTTTTATAGTCTTTTAGGGTTTTTTTATTTTTATGGTTTTTTAGTTTTTTTAGTTTTTAGTGGTTTTAGGGGATTTTAGGAGTTTTTAATTTTTTAGGGTCATTGTGGGTTTTTATTCTTTTTTTGGACTTTTATGGTCTTTAGTGATTTTAGTGATCTTTAAGGTTTTAGGGTTTTTAATTACATTTTGGGCTTTTATGGGGTTTTAGGGTCATTTATGTTTTTAATGTTTTTAGGATCTTTTAGAGTTTTTTACCATTATTAAGGGTCCTTTAGTAGTTTTAATTTTTTTATAGTATTTTTTGGATTTTTATTATTTTTTTAGTATATTTCAGGGTTTTCTAGGGTTTTTTTCCTTTGGGGTTTTAAGGTTTTTTATTATCTTTTGTTTGTTTTTAGGGTTTTTAGGGTCATGTAAGGTGTTAGGGGTTTTAGTTATTTTTTAATGTTTTAGTAATTTTAGGTATTTTTAGGCATTTCTATGGATTGTAGGGTTATTTAGGGCATTGTTTTGGGATTTTTAAGGGTTCTAGCGGTGTTTAAATTTTTTAGGGGTTTCTAGAGTATTTTATGATTTTTAATGGATTTAAGGGGTTTTTTTGGTATTTTATGAGTCTTTAGGGTTTTAGGGGTTTAAAGGTGATTAAGGGATTTTATGATTTTTAGGATTATTTTAGTTTTTTAGTGGTTTTTAAGTATTTGGGGGTTTAGGGGTTTTTAGGGTTTTTAGGGTTTTATGGGTTTTTAGGGATTTAATGGGTTTTAGGGTTTCAATGGGTTTTAATAGTTTTTAGGGTTTTTTAGGGTTTTAGGGTTTTATTAAATTTTTCATACCTTTTAGGGGTTTCAAAGGTTTTTAGGGTATTTCAAGTGTTTAAAGTATTTTTAAGTTTTTTCTGGGTTTTTAGGGGTTTTAGGGTATTTGGGGTTTTTATGGGTTTTTAGGGGTTTAGGGTTTTTTGTATGTTTATGGGTCTTGGTATTTTTTATGTTTTTTAGGGGGTTTTAGTGTTTCTTCAGGTTTTGTGGTTTTAGGGGTTTTTAGGGGTTTTTAGGGGTTTTATGGGTTTTAAGAGTTTTATATATTTTAGGATTTTTAGGTTTTGCTATGGGTTTTTATGGGTTTACAAGTTTTTAGTGTTTTTAGGGGTTTGTTACTTTTAGGTTTTTATGGTTTTTTAGGGATTGGCGGGGAAGAGGGGATCGATTCCTCTGAGCGGCTTCACTTCTCCCTTCTGTGGTGCTAGGTTTCCACCTCTAGGATCATCCCCTCCTCTCCTCTGCTCTTCTGGCACATCCCATTGGCACGGTGTCGATGCCCTTTATCTCGTGAGGCTGTTCGTTGCTGCTTTGTTTGCTCCGGTGTGGTGCTGGGATCTGGAATGTCCTGTCCGTTGAAGTATTTGGTGTCGATGTAGGCTTTAGATCTAGAGGTCGACAGCTTCATGGCGGGCGGGTAACTGAATCCTTGTCTGGAGTCGGTGGGTGAGGCTTCGTGGTGGGTGTCCAGTCCTCAGAGCGGCCTCCCTTCTCCCCAACTGCGGCGATGGGTTTCCGCCTCCAGGTTCCCCATCGTCTGCGAAGGCTCTAGATCTGGAGGACAACGAGATCATGGAAGTATGGCAACCATATCCTGGTCTGGCGTCGGGGGTGAGGCTTCGTGGCTGACAATTTCCAGTCCAGTTCTATGGGATTTGCATTGGCCCAGACTGATGTGGAGGGGAGGGGAATTTCTGGATTTGGGCAGTTCTTTGTATCTTCAATAGGTCTGAAATTTGAGATTTTTTAATCTATGTTTTCTGCATCAATTTTCAAGATCTGTTTTACTGTAGTGGAGGGCCTATTTTATTTCTCTTCAGGGTTTCTCCTCTATTTATTGTGGGGTTTTTCACCAGACTCTGGTGAGGGAGTGTCTACAGTCCAGTTCCGAGCGGATCCATGCCCAAATTGGCATTTCTGGATCAGAGTAGCTTGGACCCCTTCACTGGTGACGTACCCTTGGTGTTGTGTTGGGACATCCAGTCTTAGGTGACGATGGCCTGGATTCATGTTCTTTGTATCGTCATCCGGTTGATCTGGCATCTGCAGTGGTGGTTGAGAGTCATGAGGGGCACGATTGGGTTCATTCTAGTTGTTGTCTTGGTGGAGAATGGGAATGTTGAATCTGCCATATATTTCTGACCATGGTTTGAATAATTTCAATTGTTCTTGGATTTATCTTGAACGTGGATAGTTTGTGGAGCTGGATTTGACCACTTCAAATAGGCCCTAGAGGAGGTTTCAGAGCTGAAGGTTCATCTTTGTAGAGCATTACATATTTGGTTGTTTGAGAGGGTATATCATCATCCATTGGATCGGGCCTGTGCTTTGACACTGGTCACTTGCTTTTCGAACATCTTTTCAATGGTGGAGAGCTTCATCATGATCATTTTCTATGGCGAGGCATCTCCTTGTTGTCAGTCTAGTTTAACTCTTTTTGTCCTTTAGATTTTGTTGGTCTAAGTTCTGGAGTCTATTTGGGTTCCCCCCTTCTTCCCTTAAAAGGGGGCTTTATCAAAAATAAAAAAAATTGAAGGATTTCAGGCCGTTGAATGGGTGGATTGGGGGGCATGGTTTTTAGAGGGTTTTGAGTGACAAGTTTTTTTTAGGTTTTAATGTTTTTTAGGGTTTTTAGATTTTTTAGGGTTGTAGGGGGTTTAGAGTTTTGTTGGTTTTTAGGGTTTTTAGGGTTTTCATATTTTTTAGGTTTTGTAGTGTTTTTAGGAGTTTTTAGGGTCTTTTAGGGTTTTAGGGGGTTTAGGGGTTTTTAGAGGTTTTAGGGTTTTAAGCATTTTTTAGAGTTTCTTAGGATTTTTAAAGGATTTAGGTGTTTTTTGGCGTTCATTAGGTTTTTAGATTTTCCAAAGTTTTTATAAGTATTTTTAGAGATTTTAGGTTTTTTATGGGGGTTTAGAATTTTAGTGTTATGGGAGTTTTGGTTGGATTTATGTTATTAGGGTTTACTTAGGTATTCTTAGCTTTCTTATTGGATTCATTGAATAATTCATGGTTTTAATACGGATTTTACTATTTTTAGGGGTTTTAGGGATTTTTGTGTTTTGTTAGGGGTTTTTAGGAGTTTTATGTTTTTTAAGGGTCTTTAGGGTTTTAGGGTTTTTAGGGATTACATGGTTTTTTAGGGTTTTGTGTGTGATAAGGGTTTTGAGGGGTTTTTATCATTTCCTCAGATCTTTTACTCTTTTTGGGTTTTTTGGGGTGTTTTAGGGTTTTTATCATTTTAAGAGTTTTTTTGGGTTTTTATGGTTATTATAATGTTTTTTTGGTTTCTATAGTTTTTAAGGTTTTAGGGTTTTAATGGGATTTAAGAGTTTTTAGTGGTTTTCTATTTTTTAGTGTTTTTAAATGTTTTTATTGGTCTCTTAAATTTTTTATAGGATGTTGAGGGTATTTTAGGGTTGATTGGGATTTTATGGTCTTTTAGGGGGTCTTAGTAATTTTAGGTTCTTTTGGGGTTTTAGGGTTTTTTAGTGCTTTTTGGGGTTTTTTGGGTTTTTATGGGTTTTAAGGTTGTTTTTGGTTTTTAAGAGGTTTTGTATTTTTAGGGATTTTTGTGGGTTTTTATGTTTTTTATGTTTTTTTGGATTTAATGTTTTTAATTGAGTTTGGAGATTTTTAAGGTTTTTTTGGTTTACTATGATTTTTAGGGGTTTTATGTGTTTAAGGGTTTTAAGGTTTTTTGACGTTTTAGGTTTTTATTGGTTTTTTAGTCTTTTAGGGTGTTTAAGAGTTTTAGGGTCTTCTAGGGATTTTAAAGGGTTTTTAGGGACTCTTATGGATTTAGGGGGTTTGTTCCTTTTTTTGGTTATTTTAGTGTCTTTTAGGGGGTTTTAGTGTTTTTAGGGGTTTGGGGTTTTTAGATTATTATGGTTTTTATAGGGTTTTTGTGGTTCTAGGGAATTTAAAAGGTTTTTAGAGTTTTTGGGGGACTTTAGCATTTTATCGGGTTTTTAGGGATATTTGGTGTTTTTATGGGGTTTAGGGGTTTTTGAGGTCACTTAGGGTTTTTAAAGTTTTAGGAAGTTTAAATGGGTTTTTGGGTTTTTGGAGTAATTTAGGAATTTTTGGGATTTTTAATGTTTTTAGGTGTTTTAGTGGTTTTAAAGAGTTTTAGCGTTTTAAGGGTTTCATTGAATTTAGGGATTTTTTTGGTTTCAGAGTTTTCTTGGGGGGGGGGGGATTTTTAAAGGGTTTTATAGGTATTTAGGGTTTTAGTGTTTTTAGTGTTTTTTAGTTTTTTTGGTTTTTTTTTTGGATTTTTAGTGTTTTTAATGTTATTGGTTATTTCTTGGTTTTTAGGAAATTTTTGGTTTTTAGGGTTTTTAGTATTTTTTTTATTTTCATGGTATTTTTGTTTTTGTGTTTTAAAATTTTGTTATGTATCTGAGGGGTTTTTAGGGTTTTTGGGTATTTAGTGTTTTTAGGGTTTTAGGGTTATTTTAGTTATTTTTAGGGTTTTTAGATTTTTTAGTGTTTTCTTAGGGGTTTTTATGGTTCTAACTGTTTTATGGGTTTTTATGAATTTTGGGCCTATTAGGGTTTTTACTCTTTTTAAAGGATTTTAGGGTTTAATAAGGTTTTAAAGGATTTTAGTGTTTTATGGGTTGAAAGGTTTTTTGTATATTTTTTGGATTTATATTTTAATTAAGGTTATTAGTTTTTTTAAAAAAATTGATTTTTAAGTATTTTTAGGGTTTTTTAGTATTTTTATGAATTTTTAGGGGTCTTTAGGGTTTTGGGGTTTTTAGGTTATTCGGGTTTTTTTGGATTTTTTGGGTTTTCATGATTTTTTGGGTGTTTAATTTTTTTTATTGTTGGTTTTATATTTTGTATGATTTTTAGGGTCTTTCACAATTTTAATGTGTTTTAGGGTATTTTAGGTTTTTTAGGGGTTTTAGGGTCTTTTAGGGTTTTTAGGTCTTTTAATGTTTCAAGTATTTTTGGGGTTTTAGAGTGTTTATGTTTTTAGCTTTTTTATGATTTTTAGGGTTTTAGGGTTCTTATGGGGTTTAGGGAATTTTTGGGTATATTAGTGTTTTAGGGTTTTTTTGGTGTTATAGTTTTTAGAGTTTTTTGTATTTTGAGGGGGTTTAGGGTTTTTATAACTTTTTCGGGTTTTTTAATTTTTTGGGGGGTTTTGGGGATCTTATGGGTTTTAGGAGTTTTTAGGGTTTTGAGGGTTTAAGGGCATTTTAGGTTTTTCTTGTTTTAGTGATTTTTAGGGTTTTAAGGATTTTAGGGGGTTTTATGGGTTATAATATATTTTTTGGGTTTTTAGGGGTTTTATGGTTTTAAAATGTTTTTAGGGGTTTGTTAGTGTTTTTAGGGGTTTTAGTGTTTTAGGGGTTTAGGATTTTTTGGGTATATTTTGTTGTTTTGGTATTTGAGGATTTTTTTTCTATTTTTGTGTCTTCGAATATTTTTAGGTTTTTTAGGTCCATTTATGCTTTCTTAATGATTTAGGGTTTTAGGGTCTTTTTGGTATTTTTAGGTTTTTAGGGTCTTTTATGGGTATGTAGTGTTTAGGCCATTTTAGGATTTATAGGTTTTTTTAGTGTTTCTTTGGTCCTTTAGGTTTTTTATTTTCTTGTTTAGGGGTTTTAGGATTCTTTAGGTTTATTTTAGGGTTTACGAGTTTCTAGGGTTTTTAAGAGTTGTTAGAACTTTTTGGGGTTTTACGGTTTTTAGGAGATTTTACCTTTTGGGGGGGTTATGTTTTTAGGTTTTATAGGGTTTCTTAGGGTTTTTATGGGATTTAGGGTTTTTAGGGGTTTTATTGTTTTTTAGGGTTTTAGGGGTTTTAAGGGTTTATATTATTTATGGCCATTTAAATTTTTTGGGTTTTTAGGGCCTTTTATGTTTTTTGGGTTTCAAGGTTACTTATGGTTTTAGTGTCTCTTTTGGGATTTAAGGTTTTTAGGGTGTTTTATATTTTCTAAGGTTTTTAGTTTATTTTACGGTTTTTTGGTTTTTAGGTTCTTCTAGGGTTTTGTAGTGTCCTTTATTTTTTTTAGTGATTTTAGTGATTTTTTTCCATTAGGTTTTTTGGGGTCCTTTATTGTTTTTAGGTGTTTTTAGTTCCCTTTAGGTTGTTGGATCGTAAGTGTTTTTTATTTCTACAGGATGGGGTAAATTTTAGATTAAAAAAATTAAGCTAAACCAAAAAATATATCACTTTAAGTAAAAAAATGGTAATGTATATAGTCTGATTATCAGAGTGTCAAAATCATATTCAAAAACAGTTCGATTTTATTAGAGTTTATCAGTAAGAATATTTTTCTGATAAAAAAAATGCTAGAAATATAATTAAATACTTACTTTTTATGTATATGCATAGTGGAAATATTGTCTTGTAACAACAATAAAAAATAAAAAACATATAACATTAAGAATGACTTATAAGATTAATAAAATAATTTACTCTTTTAACTTAAGAGATATGGTAGCTGGTAACCCTAACTAAAAGTATCCCCAATTTTATACCTATTATAAGGTCTATCTTTCCTTACCAAGAAATCTCATGTACCAATTATTGATAGATCTATCTTCCTATCCCCATAATCCCTCAATATGATGATCAAAATCTGTCATCTTAGCCAAAAAATACCTCGATTTGATGGATCAGATTCACTGTCTTCTAATCCCCATAAGCCCTCGATCAGTACCACGATCTGATGTAGAATATGAAATCAAATTTTTTTCTCAAGGAATTAAAAACCTAAAAAGGATTCTTTAGAAATTCAAATCTCTAAAGTATTAAAAATTCTAGTAACCGTATGTTCATGTAGAGAAATATTTTGATGATTTCAGTTGCAAATGCATCAACTCTCAACTCTTCAAATGATCTTCAATTTATATCTTAACATCTGACGATCATATTTTAGAGTTAGTTTGAACTGAATCAGATAGCTTTCACTTCACATATCACAATGATGTGGCATAACATAATTTCTGATGTTATTCATATTAGCACCATTATAGTTCTATTATGTGTTCCATCTGATAGAAACAAATCTATATACTCTGATTATATACTTTTGATAATCTGATGGAATTAATTATTGATTGCTAAAATGATAAACTGAAGGATTCTTAGACCAATGTATTAATACCAATTACATTTTGATGATCATTAATTTTATCATTCTAATATACAAGACATAAGTCTAACCACTATTCAAAACAAAAGTAAATCTGATTGACCATACGCTCATTCAGTCTAACTAATCGGATTTAATAATGAATTTTTATATACGCATTGTATTATAATTATTTTATCATTCGGTATAAAAGGGTTTTTTCAAAAAAAATCATAATTAAACACTTTTTAAATATAAAATTTAGTAAATGTACTTTTGATAAGGTCTTTGTGATTTACAAAACTAATTAAATGGAAAAGTAGAAAGTATGACTTCTGATTCAACAACCTTCCACTTTTTGGAAGGCACAATACACAACACTTAAAAAAATTATATTAACATTGAAAAAAATAAATCCTTTTATCCTTTAATAATATTAAAAGATTACGTCAAAAAGATATTTATTATCTCATCACAACCCCCCCTGAGTTTATTACTAATTTATGATCGGATTAAAAGAATTAAAACATCATATTATTCAAAATTTTAGAAGTTTTTCTTAGATATTTTTACTCCTTATGAAAAATCTCCCTCCAAAAAACCTTCTTAAAAATATCACCCCCTTTTTAAATACCTCCACCTTTATAAATTTGTCCCCCTTTCTAATTTAAAATAATAATATAGAAGGAACATATAATTTCATGAAAAGTTAGTAAAGTAATAACTTGCAAAAAATTATATTTTAATTGAGTAATCATCTAATAAATTAAAGAAATAACATACTTCCAAAATTAATTGGAAAAAAATCAAAATAAAAGTAATTAGATGAAAAAAACAATTCATATTCATTCAAAATGTTTTGAAACAATATACTAAGTGTTCAAAATGAAAACAATTTAATCATTCTTCATCAAAATTTTCAAAATAGTCTTCGTATTCTTGAAATCATCATGATCTTTTTGAGATTATGAGGTCGATGATGGAATCATTACAATTTTTTCTTACATAAATGGATTCTTCTGAACTTCTGTCTCAAATATTTCAACATCTTAAGTTATCTTCTTATTCTCTTCCATCGTAAGAATTAGTTTATATTCAAATGATTTAAGTATAATATTATCTATGTCTAAATTGTGAACTTTTTTGTATATGAGTTTTTTCTTCCTTTGTTTGTTCATCTATCGTATCCAAGAACTCTTCAAAAACCCTAACATGGTCTGATACATTTTTTGAAATTTTTCAAAAATATTTGGCCTTTTCTAATGAATGTTTCTTCACTTCAAAAAATTATTCATCATGATATCTTTGTTCAAAATCAACCTAGTTAGAACACTTTACCATTTTAATTTATGATCTTTTTTGAACCCTGTAATTCCCTTGGAAACTTTTAAAAACCATCTCAATGTTAACAACTGATTTAGTCAAGACATTTAGTGAAAAAAATTTCATTAAGATTACTCTGAATTGATTTTCACCTCTCCTAAATGTTTTGATGGTAGGGAATGTAATCACTTAACCTTATCAACTTTTGACAGATATAGTCAAAACTGTTTTGAGAAATTGTAGCTTTCATATATGATAGCCCTAATAATAATTTTGGATATTTTATACTTGAATTTTGGGCATCAAGATTCTCTTTTTCCTCAAAATTGTCTTTCCATTTCTAAGAAACATTTACATCCTCTAAAACTTGTACAATTTACACATCCTTCTCTGTTTCAACTTTTCCAGAAAATTTCTTATGTTATTTCTAATATTATTCTTCTTCCTTATAATATTAATTTCCTTCCACATTGGATGAAGAATTTTCTTCTTATGATCCTTCTAAGTCTTTATCATTATAAGACTTCAAAAGTAATCAGGTTGAGGATGATGATGAGTCCTATGTTTTATTTTATTTTTTTTCCTGATCTATCTCTGTTTCCTCATCATATTTTTATTCATATTATTCCTCTTATAATTTATCTTCTTCTTCTTTTTCTTATTATTCTAATTATTCTAGTTATTTTTGGAACTATCTTACAGTTCCGATATCACCTTTACAAACCTTTTTGGGTACCAATTCTTTTTATTTATAAACAACCTCTTTAACTTTATTTGGGACTAATATTGTTACTTCTTCAACAAACACATTCCCCTGTACCTTATTGGATATTTTAGGGACCGCTAAAGGAATTTCAAAGGCTTTAATGAATTCCTGGACAACATCTGGAAATATCTGATCAATATGTGCTGGTTGGTCAAAAAAAAATGTAAAACTAAAGTATAAGGATTTTCAGAATCTCTCTCTAAATATTTAAAAAGACACTCTATTAAATATTCCACAACATGTATCTTATTTTGTTTCTTCCTTTCCTATAATTATTTTAATTCATTAGATGTCTATGTTTTCAAGAATTTTTCCTCAGCAAAATCAATTCCAAACTCAAGGTCTCTGAGTTTATTTTGCGCCTTAGGGTATTTTAGTATTTGAAAGGTTTTATAGGGTCTTTTATGGGGTTTTAGGGTTTTTAGAGTATTTTAGCTTATTTAATGGTATTTTTTTGTTTTAAGGGGTTTTAGTGTGTTCAAGGGGCTTATTTTTTTATGGTTTTTGGTTTTTTATAGTTTTTAATTTCTTTTATGGGTTTTATATAAATTTGTGTTTTTATGGTCTTATTTGGGTTTCTAGGGTTTTTAATATTTTTAGGATGTTGATGGTATTTAGGGGTTTTAGGGTTTTTATGGGTTTTATGGGTTTTTAGTGTTTTTAGGGGTTTTATGGGTTTTTAGAGTCATTTATGTTTTTTGGGTTTATGAGGGTTTTTAGAGGTTTTTAGGGTTTTTAGGGTTTTTAGGGTTTTACGAGTTTTAGTGTTTTTAAGGGTCTTAGGGGTTTTAAAGGGCTTTTATGGTTTTAAGGGGTTTTTAGGGTTTTTAGGGGTTAATGGGTTTTTTTATTTATTTAGCTTATTTGGATTTTTAGGGGTTATAGGGGTTTTATGGGGTTTAAAGGGTTTTTAATGTATTTTTTGGGATTTGACTTTTTCAGGGTTTTAGGGGGTTTTATGGTTTTATGGTTAGTTTGGGTGTTTCAAGGATTTTAAGGGTGTTTAAAGTTTTTTAGGGTTTCTAAGGGATTTATAGGGTTTCTTAGAGGTTTAAAGGGTTTTTAATGTATTTTTTTGGTATTTTATTTTTTTAGGATTGTCTTAGGGTTTTTACTATTTTATTTTGGTTTTTAGTTATTTTTAAAAGCTTTTATGTTTTTTAGTTTTACAAATGGTTTTAGGGGTTTTTTGGGTTTTTGAGTTTTTTATTGTTTTATTTTGTTTGAGGGTTTTAGGATCTTATAGGGTTTTTATAGGGGGTTTAGTGTCCTTTAGGTGTTTTTGGGTTTTAAGAGTCCATTTGGGGTTTTACAGTTTTTATAGACTTTTTGTATTTTTAGGGTATTTTTGGGGTTTTAGGGTTTTTAGGTATTTTATAGTTCTAAAAGTTTTTTTTATTTTTATTTATTTTATGGTTTTAAAAGTTTTTAGTGGTTTTTAGGGATATCTGAGTTTTTTGGTTTTTTTGGTTATTAGAGTTTTTAAGGGTATGTCACTGTTCATGGTTTTTTATAATTTGTTTGGTATTATAGTGTTTTTATGGATTGTAATGGGTTTTATGTATTTTAATGGGTTTTATGGATTTAGGGGTTTAATCTTTTTATAGTTCTTTAGGGGGTTTATGGTGTTTTGTTTTTTTAGGTTTTTAGTGTTTTTAAACATTTAGGGTTTTTTAGAGTTTTTATAGATTTTTAAGGTTTTTTGAACATTTAGGGGTTTCAGAGTTTTTATGGATTTTTTTGGGGTTTAAGGGTTTTAGTGTTTCTAGGGTTTTTATAGTTTTTAGGGGTTTTAGGGTTTTTATGGGTTTTTGTGTTTTATGTATTTTTAGGCATTTTTAGGTTTTAGGGTTTCTAGGATGTTTTTAAGGTTTTATGGATTTTTAAGAGTTTTATGGTTTTAAGGTTTTATTAGGGGTTTTTTGGGTTTTTAATGATTTTTTAGGATTTATAGGATTTTAAACAGTTGTTTATGGTTTTTAGGGTTTTTAGCAGTTTTTGGGGTTTTTTAGGGTTTTTTGTTTTTTTTTTCAGCTTTTATGGTTATTTTAGTGTTTTTAGGGATATTTAGGGTTTGTTATGATTTTTTATAGATTTTGGGTTTTTTATATATTTTAGGTATTTTAGGTGTTTTAAGGGTTTTAGAGGTTTTTAGGGGGATTCAAGGATTTTTTACTGTTGTTTAATATTTTACAAATTTTGAGGGGTTTATAGGAATTTTATGGCAAGGAAGATGCGAGGGTCGGGCTATCCCCCCCCCCCAAAAAAATTATTAGCAAGGAAAAAAGAGACACAGCAGACAAGGGATTTCTATGGTGTTTAAAGGTTTTGTGGGATATTTTTGGGTTTTTATAGGGTTTTTATCATCTTTTAGATATTTTTGGTTTTTAGTGTTTTTGGGTTTTTAGGATCTTTTGGGAGTTTTTTGGTACTTTTAGGGGTTTAGGGTTTTTTAGGGTTTTGAGGGGTTCTGGGTTTTTAAGGGTTTTTAGGGTCATTAGGGGGTTTTTAGGGTTGTATAGTTTTTTATTGTTTAGGATTTTTTGATTTTTTTAGGGGTTTATGGGTTTTTAGGTTTCTTAGGGTTTTTCGCATTTTTAGGGATTTTTATAATTTTTCGGGGTTTTAGGGTTTTTATATTTTTAGTGATTTTTTCGGGATTTTTAGGATTTTTAGGATTTTTCGGATTTTTAGGGATTTATATTCTTAGGAGATTTTATTGATTTTTATTGTTTTTTAGGGTTTGGGGATATTTTTTTAGGGTTACGTTTTTAGGGGTTTTAGGGTTTCTTGTACTTTTAATGGATTTTAGGTTTATGCTTTTCATAGGGGTTTTTAGAGTTTTGAAGGATATTTCGGATTGTTTTAGGGAATTTTAGGCTTGTTACATTTTTTATTTTTTTAAATGTTTTTAGAGTTTTTAGGAATTTAGGTTTTTTAGTTTTTTAGTGTTATTTTAGGGTTTTTAGTGTGTTTATGATTTTTATCATCTTTACGATTTTATAGGGATTTAGGTTCTATTAGGGGTTTCTAAATTTTTGAATCTTTTTTGTTTTTTAGGGGGTTTATGGAATTTTGTGTTTTATTGTTTTTAGACTTTTTAGGGTTTTAGGGTTTTATAGTATTTAATTTTTTAGGGATTTATTGTGTTTTTATGTTTTTAAGGATTTTCAGGGGTTTTATGTTATTTTAGAGGCTTTTAATTGTATTTGGATCATTACATGTTTTTAGGGGTTTTATGGCTTTTAGGGTTTTTGGGATTTTTGTGGTTTTTAGAGTTTTTTGGGTTTTAGGGTATTTAAGGGTTTTTAGGGGTTTATTGATTTTTTTTTTGTTTTTAGGGTTTTCAAGGGTTTTCAAGATTTTTATATGCTTTTAAGGTTTTGATGGCCTTTTATGGTTTTTTCGGTTTTTGGGTGTTTTATAGGTTTTAGGTTTTTCATAGGATTTTCATGTTTCATTGTATTTTTTTGAGGGATTTAAGGTTTTTTAACATTTGGAGGATTTTTTGGTTTGTAGGGTTTTAAAAATTGTTTTAGTTTTTAGTATTTCTTAGGGGTTTTAGGTTTTTAGCAGTTTTAAGAGTTTTTAATATTTTTTTAGGTTTTTAAGGGATTTTTAGGATTTTTAGGGATTCTAGGGTTTTTAGAGTCGTTTAGGGGTGTTTTAGTGTGGTTTATGTTCTTTAATTTTTTTTTGGTTTCTTAGAGTTTTTAGGGATTTTTTGTTTTTTAGAGTTTTTCAAGGGTTTTACGGGTGATATAAAGGTTTTTAGGGTTTTTAGGGGGTTTGGGGGGGGGGGGGTTATATTTTTAGGGTATTTTGGTTTTTAAGATTTTTTAGTGTTTTTTGTGTTTGTATGGTTTTTGTTTTTTGGGTCATTTTAGGGGTTTTAGTGCTTTTAGGACTTTTAAGTTGTTTTTTGGATTTTGAAGGGTTTTTATTTTTTTAGGCAATTTAAAATTTTTAGGGTATTATGGTTCATTACGGATTTTAGGGTTTTCGGTAGTATTTGTAATTTTTAGGGTTTAAGGGCATTTTAGTTTTTTTACTATTTTTAGGGTTTTAGGGTTTTTAGGGGGTTTAGAGTGTTTATAGATTTAAGGGTATTTTTAGTTTTTAAGGGGTTTTAGGGTTTTAAGGTTTTTTAGATTTTATTGGGTTTGAGGGTTTTCATTTTTTGGACTTTTTGGATTTTATAGGGTTGTTTAAGGATTTTATTTGGTTTTTATGGATTTTATAGTCTTCTTATGATTTTTAGGGTAATTTATGATGTTTTAGGGTTTTTAAGGGGTTTTAGGGGTTTTATGGATTTTTAGTATTTCTAGGTATTTTTGGTGTTTATGGTTTTCATTTTTTAGTGTTTTTAGTGATTTTGGGATCTTGGGGATTTTAGGGTTTTTTAGAGTTTTGTGGTTTTAGTAATTTGTTTGGATTTATTCATTTTTTTGTTTTTCGTGGTTTTCATGGTTTTAGGAGTTTTGGGTATTTTTTGGGTGTTTACGGTGTTTTGTGTTTTTTAGGGTCTTTTTAGGGATTTAAGTTTTTTTTGCATTTTTGGGTTTTTAGGGTTTTTTAGAATTTTAGGGTATTGTGGGTTTCTAAGTGTGTTTAGAGGTTGTATGGTGTTTTTAGGGTTTTAAGGTATTTAGGGTCCTTTTAGGGTTTTATTTGGTTTTACGGTATTTTTTGGGTTTTGGGGTTTTAGAAAATTTTAGGGTTTTTCCTTCGTTTTTTTGGGTTTTAGGGTATTTTTGGGTTTTTATGGTGTTTGGGGGTTTAAAGGTTTATATAGGAAATTTTTGTGTTTTTTGGGTTGTTTAGGGTCATTAAGGATTTTTATGGTTTTTAGGGATTTTAGGGTATTTTGGGGTTTTGGGTTTTAGGGTTTTTTGGTATTTTAGGTGTTTTGATGGTAATTTTGGGTATGTTATGTTTTTTAGTGTCTTTAATGTTTTTTACAGTTTTTATGGTGTTTTTGTCTTTTTAGGTTTTTTGGGGTCTTTTAGGATTTTTAGGGTTTTTGGGTGTTTTTGGGTTATTAGGTAGTTTTAGGGTAATTATTAGTTTTCAGGGTTTTAATGTTTTTAGGAAATTTTAGGGGTTTTAAGGTTATTTTAGTGTTTGGGGTGTCTGGTTTAGGGTTTATATTGTATGCATTAGGGTTTTTGGTATACATTTTAAGGTTTAGGGTATAGGTTATAGATTTTAGAGTGAAAGTATTTGTCTTTAGGGTTTATGGTATAAGGTGTATGGTATTTAAGGTATTTTATTGGTTTTTATGAGATTTTTAGGTTTGTTTGGTTTTTTGGGTCATTTAGGGTTTTAGCATCAGTTTTGGGTTTTATGTTTTTTAGGGTCCTTTATGTTTTTAGGGTTTTATGGTATTTTATGGTGTTTTATGGGTTTTATGTTCTTTAGGGTTTTTTAGGATCCTTTAGGGTTTGTAGGGTCCTTTTTAGACCTATAGGGTCATTTTGTACATTTAGGTTTTTTAGGGTTTTATGGCTTTTAGGGTTTTTAGTGTCTTTTATGGTTTTAGGTTATTTTATGTACTTTAATTTTTTTTAGTATTTTTTTAGTGCCTTTTCCGGTTTTTAAGGTTTTTATATTCTTTTAGGGTTTTTTTTGGTATTTTGGGTTTTTTATTGTTTTAGGGTTTTCAGAGTCATTAGGGTGGTTTATGGGGTCATAGGTTTTTTGGGTTTTTATTTGTTTTTTGGGTTTTTTGTGTTTTTATAACTCCTAGACACATTTTGGTTTTTAGGGGTTTTAGAGACTTTTATGGGTTTATGGTACTTTATGGTCTTTTAGGGGGTTTCTTGGGTTTTAGGTTCTCTTAGGGTTTTTTATAGTTTTATGTGATTTTATTATTTTTAGTATCTTTTAGAGTTTTAAGGATTCTTATGGCCTTTTAGGGATTTTTATGGATTTTAGGGCCTTTGTGGGTTTTGGGGTTTTTAGGGGTTTTAGGGTTTTATAGATTTTTTGGGTATTTAGGGATTTTAAGTGTTTTGGGGGGTTTAGTGGGTTTTAGGGATTTTAGGGATTTTAGGTTTTTAGGGTCCTATAATGTTTTTAGAGTTGTTTGGGGTTATTTATGGGTTTTTTTTTTGGGGGGGGGGGGTTAGGGTTTTCTTTATAGGCGTTTTAGGGTATTTATTGGTTTTTAGGGTTTTTTATGGTTTTTGGGGTTTTTGGGTTTTCATGGTTTTGAGGGGTTTTAGTGTTTTAAATGTTTTCAGGGTTGCTAGGGTTGTTATTGATTTTTGTGCTTTTATGTTTTTTAGTGTTTTAACAGGTTTTTAATATTTTTAGTTTTCTACTGTTTTTTTGGGTTTTAGGTTTTCTCAGGGGTTTTAATGGGGTTTATGGAATTTAGGGGTTTTTATATTTTTTAACTTTTTCTAAGGGTTCTTTTGGGGTTATATGGATTTTATGTTTTGCGGTGTAGGGTATTTTATTTAGGGATTAGGTTTTAGGGTGTAGGGTATAAAGTTTAAGGTGTATGGTTTAGGGTTTAGGGATTAGGGTAAAGGTTTTAAGGTGTAGGGTTTAGGGTTTATGGTGAAGGGTGTAGGGTTTGAGGTTTTGGGTGTAGGGTATAGGGTTTTGGATATATGGTTTAGGTTTTAGGGTTTAGGGTTTAGGGTTTAGGGTGTAGGGAATGGGGTCTAGGGTATAGGGTGAAAGGTTTAGTTTTTAGGGTATAGGGTATAGGGTTTCTGGTCTAGGGTTTAGGTTGGAGGGTATATGGTTTAGGGTATAGAGTATAGGGTGTAGGGTGTAGGGTATAGAGTTTAGTGTGTTTGGTTTATGGTTTAGTGAGGAGGGTATATGGTTTAGTGTGTAGTATTTAGGGTGCATGATATAAGGTTTAGGGTGTATGGTTTTTGGTTTATGTGTAGGGTATAGTGTTTAGGTTGTAGGGTTTAGGATTTAGTGTATAGGGTATAGGGTGTTGGGTTTAGGGTTTATTGTGTCGGTTTTAGGGCTTATGGTGTAGATTATATAGTTTAATATCTAGTGTTTATTGTGTAGGATATAGCGTTTAGGGAGTAGGATATAAGGTTTAGGGTGTAGGGTTTAGGGTTTACGATGTAAGGTATAAGTTTTAGGGTGCATGGTTTAAGGTTTAGGTTTTATGGTATAGGGTTTAGGGTGTATGGTTTAGATTTTAGAGTGTAGGGTATATGGTATAGGGGGTAGCTTTTAGGATATGGGGTTTAGGGTGTTAGGTTTTGGGTTTTTGTTGTAGGTTATAGGGTAGTGAGAGTAGGATTTAGGGTTTAATTTAAAATTTTAGGGTTTAGGGTTTGGTGTTTAGGGTTTGTGGTATAGGGTTTAGGGTTTAGGTTATATGGTTAAGGTTGTAAGGTATAGGATTTGGGGTGTACGTTATAATTTTTATGGTGTAATGTATAGTATTTTTAGTGTTGGGTTTCGCATTTAGGGTATAGTATTATAGGTTTACGATGTTGGGTGTAGGGTTCAAGGTGTAGGGTATAGTGTTTCAGGTGTATGGTTTGTGGTTTTGGGTGTAGTGTATAGGGTTTATGGTGTATAGTATATGGTTTATGGTGTAGGTTATAGATTTTAGGGTGTAAGGTTTAGGGTTTAGTGTGTGGGTATAAGGTTTATGGTTTAGGTTTTAGGCTTAAGGGTGTTGTGTATAGGGTTTGTGTTGTCGGGTTTGTTGTTTAGAGTGTATGTAATCAGGTTTTGGGTGTATGGTTTAGGATTTAGATTTTAGGGTGTAGGGTATAGGGTT
Source organism: Viscum album (assembly GCA_963277665.1). Lineage (NCBI taxonomy): Eukaryota > Viridiplantae > Streptophyta > Magnoliopsida > Santalales > Viscaceae > Viscum > Viscum album. The sequence goes on from OY728127.1 coordinate 1,963,402,434, forward strand.
TTCTATTATTTTTTAGCATTTACAGTGTATGATCTTGGGTTTTGGGTTGAGGTTGTAGGTTATAGAATTTAGTGTGTAGTGTTTAGGTTTTAATGTGCATAGAATAAATTTTATGGTGTTTTAGGGTTTAATGGTTTATGGTTTATTAGATTTTTATAGGTATTTTAGGAACTTTTTCTGTTAAACTTGTTTTTGGTTTTTTAGGATTTTTTATGTGTTTTGAATTTTTGAAATTTTTGGGGGTTTATGTGTTTTGTGGTTTTATCGGTTTTAGTTTTTTTAGGGGTTTCAAGGGTTTTAGGGTTTTTTCATATTTTTAGTGTTTTTATGAGGGTTCAAGGTTTTTAGTGTGTTTGGTTTTTTATGGTTTTCAAGTTTTTTTTAAAATAAATTAGGTTTTTATGGGTTTTTATGGTGTTTAGGGTTTATAGGTTTTCAATTGTTGTTTATGTGTTTTTTTATTTTTATTGAATTTTATAGTTTTTGTGTTTTTTGGGGTTTTTTGGGGGGTTTTTTGGTTTCTAATGGGGATAATGTTTATTAGGGGTTTAGGGTTTATTTTCATTTTTAGGGTTCTTAATGTTTTTTGGTTTTTAAGGCAGAAGAGGTGCAGGACAAGGCTAGCCTAGCCCCCCAAAATATAATAAAACATAAACAGATAGCTACAAGATGGGCCTACAAGGGAGAGAGTGTATCTCACCCTTCAAATCTGAATCGACAAACGGAGTACAAAAATGTGGATTGATGAAGGACCACATCAAAAATCTTTCCTCAATCACTTTTTTGGAGAGAGCGTCCACAACCAAATTGGACTCCCTATATGTATGTGAAATACTGAAGCTTGGGGTCTGTGAAATATTAAGACACTCAATCCATTGCGGTAAAATTCTCCACAGGATGTCCTTGGAAGATCCCTTTAGATCGGCAACCACAAGCATCGAATCAGAATTAATACAAATCCTTCTCCCCTTGAACTGAGTCGCAAATTTCACATACTTTATGATAGCCCAAAGCTCCGCTTCATAAGCACATAAATCCCAAATAAAATGAAGAAACAACCCTTAATGAAACCTCTGGAGGTATGAAAAATGCCACCACACCCCAAGGGTCCAGGATCTCCTAGGGTCGCACCATCAACATTGACCTTTATGCATGATGGGGGTGGGGGAATCCATCTAATGTACTTCAGGACAATAGGTTTTCTACTTCTGCCAGCACCCCCAAGAGAGCACAAGAATATCATATCAGCAACATCATTAAACATCGAACATGTTTGTAATCGTGATGCATTCTAGATCATCTTGTGGATGGTCACCCCCCCCCCCCCCATGCCGTGAGAGGGACTGTCGATTAAAGGCTGCATCATTGCAAGCAGCCCAAACATAGTGGACAGTCACTGCCGCACCAGTAAGCAGTAGGTTATGGACCTATTCACTTTGATTCAACTCCACCAGGCCATGCAAGAAGTTGCAGATCGATCCTCGCAAGCAACAAGTCAGGAAGAAGCATTGTAACAGGTAGCGCCAAAGTTTCACAACAAAGGTGCATTGTAGGAATATAACATTTTAGTGCTCCTCAGCCTTCCTGCATAGTAAACATGTAGAGGAAAGTTTCCAGCCGGCCATCTTCAGCTACTCATGAGTTGGAAGCCGATTCCACCAGATTTTCTAGATAAGAACAAAGTGTGAGGGGGGGGGGTAAAAGGAGTTCTAAATTTATGCAGCCACTTTGGGGTGGCCAGACCATGCAGAAACTTGAGTCGGTAATAGTCACGGTTATTGAATTTACCAACTATAATGGGCATTCATATGATTGTATCAATGTATTCAAAGGCGTACTGCTAGACATGCATGGTGAAATTATCCGGAAGTCATACCCCCGAGTCACTACATTGCAAGATGAGACCAGCACTGGTTAAATTCTGTAGGTCTGGGGGAGGTGTAATCACCATTGAGATGGTCTTCTCCAGCCAAGGGGTAAACCAACAATTCAGGGGAGAGTTCCATGACACAATCCATTTCTATTGAGACATAATATCCCTTTATGAAGATCGTAAAGTAGGAAAGACCGAGGAAGAGATATACCCAGCAAAGCCATTTCATATCCTACGGGTGAATCACTCCTTGAGTAAATCCAGTCCATCACCATGAGGATCAAGCAAGCTCCAAGTGAACTTCCCAATCATGGCGTCATTGAAGCGTCCCAGATCATTAAGACCAAGCCCACCCAGATCAAACGGCTTTGTGCAGTGCTTCTAGGGCACAAAGAACAACTTTCGTTTGCTGATAGAACCTGTCCAGAAAAAATTCCTTATTTTTGAATTCGGGATTTTGAGGAGACTATCTGGTCATTTTTAGATAGAGAAATCATGCACACACATAGAGGTAATAACAAAGTTGACCAAGAAGACCCGGCCTGATTGAGAGAGGCACTTTTCCTTCCATTTAGACATTTTCTAAGTGATTTTATAAGTAATACTATAAAAGTAGCAGCTCTTTACTATCCCCTAAAAAAGAGGCTCCCCAAGGTTAGTAAAGGGAAAGGAGCCCCTCTTCACCCCAAGCACATTGGAAATGCAGAGCTGCCTGGTAGGAGAGACCACATTGCAAAAAACAATTAAGGATTTCATCTAGATAATAGTTTGTCCGACCACACTCTCATAATGGAAAAAGATTAGTCTGAATGCATATACAGTTTTCTTATCAGACTGCTCAAACAAGAGGATTTCACTTGTATAAAGAAGGTGTGAGGGGACATAAAGGTCCCTACCTGCTTTAATTGGTGAGTACAACCCTGCTTTCACAAGATCAAGGATGTAGTGGTTCATGTAGTCCCCCACCATTTCAAAGAGAAAACCAGATAGAGGATCCCCTTGTCGAACTCCACGGGAGCATGGGATGAACCCATGGGGGAGCCATTAATCAAGACCATGATTCTGGCACTGTGGATAATTGTGGCAATCAAATTGATGAAGTTTTTAGAAAATCCATATCTACCAAGGACCTTGAAAATGAAGCTCTATTTTATAGTATCAAAGGCCTTTGAGATATCAAGATTTAATGCAATTCTAACATTCCCTGATTTCTTCTTCATTAAAATAATCCCTTCCAAAGTAGAGAAGATGCACATTTGGATGCATCGTCCAGGGATGAATCCAAATTGATTTGGAGTAACAATGTCACTGAAGATCCTCCACATCCTCATGACAAGAATATTTCTAATAATCTTCGGGATTGTGTTTCCAATAGAAACTGGTCAGAAGTCACCCATCGCAATGACACTGTCCTTCTTCGGAATTAGAGAAATGAATATGGTGTTTGCACAGTGAGGGGTAAAGCCTGAGAGAAAAAAATTCTATAATTTCATTGGTAACATCCACATGAAGGATGTACCAATAGAACATGAAGAACATGTTTCCAAATCCATCCAGCCCCACAGAACTATCTATATTCAGAGAGAAGAGTGACGTCCTAACTTCCCCTTCAAAAGGAGCAGCTGTGAGAGCCTCATTTTTCTGACCTGAAATACAAGGCGAGATCGAGTCCAGCAAGAAGGGTGAGTCATGGTCGTCATTTGCATAAATCCCCTGAAAGTACTCAACTGAATCCTTGTCAATATCCTCCAACAAGGTGAAAGTAGTGTCACCAACACAGATCACACTCATATTATTCTTAATCCTTCTTTCCCTATTTAAACAGTGATATAACATGGAGTTTTGATCTATATCTTGAAGCCATTTGACATTAAAATGAGATTTCATGAGCTTCACCTTAAGGGCCAGAAAATCATCCATCTTTGAATACAGTCAAAACTCCTCCCTCGAAGGTGAACTCTGCTACTCAGATATGATTTCGCACACAATAAGCTGAGATTCAGCTACTTTAATATCAACCTCCAACCCTGAGAGGGACTGCTTACTCCAGTCCTTTAGGAGGCATTTCACTTCCCTGAGCTTAGGGGTTACAATAAAATGGGGACAACAATGAAAAGGTGTTTCTACAAGCCTTAAACACCTCTTCCCTACATCAAGAAATTGTGAGCCATGCATTATTGAATTTAAATGGTAGGTTGGAAGACCAGGAGAAACTCTCCCTTATTTTGACAACAAGAGGATTGTGATCTAAATTGAATTTCAGTAGATTGAAACTGGATATAGCCATTGGGAATCCACTGTTGCCAATATGCAAGAAACGCATGTCCAGTTTACAGTCCTGCCTACCATTGATGGTGTACCGACTCAAAGTGAAGGAAGATCCAACAATGGAGACCTCATATAAATCACATTGGTCAAGACAGGAGAGAAAATCCTCTACTGCAGTACAATAGAGGTTAGGCCCCAGCTTTTCATCCGGCCTTAGGAACGTGTTAAATTCTCCAATCACAATCTAGTTATGATCAATGGCATCACTAGTCTATACCAGCTTCCTCCAAAGGTGTCTTCCAGTAATGTATGAGCATGATTCATAAACAAAAGAGATGGATAGGGTGTCATCATTCAAGCAAATAGTGAGGGAGATCATTTGAGGACTTGAAACGATCAAGAAAACCTAGACACTATTATGCTTTAGCACCCATAAGGTTTCCGCACCATTTGCATCACCATTTCATGAGGCAAGGGAGTATTCAATAGAGTTCTAGTTGAAACCCTTACAATTAGAAAAGTTGATCACGGGCTCATCTAACCCAATTAGAATAGGCTTATGAGGAAGAAAGTGTCGAAGGGCTGTAGCCGTGGGAGTATTTCCCAGCCCCTGGAAGTTCCAGAACATTGTCTTCATTGGGACATGAAGGGGATATGAGAGGGGGTAATTCCCTTTCCCTTTAATTTCCTTCCATAACTCTTTGTTTTATTGAAATATTACTTCTCAAGATTTGGTAGAAGATACTTTTCCACCATATTTTGTACCCTTTCTGTTTGTGACTTAGTGTAGTCATTAACATACACCTCCTTGGCCTAATCCTCATCCACTAAATCACTCCAAAATTCCCCACTGAGGGGGTTAAATTTTTTCAAGGTGCATATGGGCACCTTCTAAGGGACCCACTACAACTTTATCATATCCTTGTCTGAGGAAATAGTTGTGAAATCCGGACCAATCGCATGGCCACCTGCAGGGCAGATGGGCGCATCAAACTTATCCGAACGATCCGGAACTGGGGCTTCTAGGACAACATCAGGACCATCATTTTACCAGCTGGAAGACTCATCCGGGAATGTTGAGGCCAGACCATCCTCCTTAGAGTCATCATACATGGCGCCAGAGGCACCTCTAGAGCCCTTATCGCCCCCAGGCACCATGTCCGTCGAGTAAGAGGGGACCTGCTGTGAGCCAATCTCGGGGCAATGATGCATGTTCACGGAAACACAAGGGACCTCCAAAAGAGCTCTCCAAGTCCATCTGGGAATGACCATGGTCGTTATTAAGCATGACTAGGGAAGCACTCGCATCCTGATTTGGGGTTGTCATAGGCCGGTCTTTGGAAGACATAAGAGGGACCTCCATGACCACAGGTACACCATCCTGCATACCAGAACAACCATATGCCTTCTCTAGCAGTCCAGAAACCACACCTACTTTCTAAACATTATGTCTTCCAACTGCCTTAACAGTGGCAGCATCCTCATTCTCAGCAAGAGGGGCTGCACTTGATGGATTTTCCCCGACCATCCTACTGTTCTTCCTATAGTGGGATGCATCGTGCCCCAGTAAATTACAGGTCAAGAAGGACATGAGTCTCCTGCTTTCAGAAATAAAATTACCAAATATATTTGTAGAGGAGAAAAATGTTAGACACCTCTCATATTGTATTTCCAGGGTCAGACTATCCTCAAGGGTGTTGAAGACAACCTCCTCAACCAACATACTCGCTATATCAACCTCCACAAGCACTTGTTCATAGTGCCCATATCATGGGTTTTCTGTTTCTTTTTCAATTCTAATTGGGAATCTAAATATTGTGGCTATATGCCACAGAATTCGCAGATGCCAGTAGAACTAGTTCAACTTACAGATGAAAATCTATACTAGCATAAAAGAGTTCTCGACACTGAATGGATCAAAATTCTGATCCCAATAATGAATCCTCAGGGGGGAAGGTTTAAGGATGAGGGGCCTGAAGTTCCTGGCCTTACGTTTACACTCATCAGAGGGGAAACCAATATGATAGAATCCCCAACCCATGGCCATCATATTCCAATCCGAGACCCCCCAAATTCCCGAAAGACACTTGGAAAGATCCCCAATTCGCCAATGTTTTCCACCATCGACATAATCACCCTCACAATGATGGATAACTATCATAGGCTGAACCTCTCCTCCAGCGCTTCCCAATTTGTAGAGACATGCACAATCCGACCATTCCGAATGGCTCGTCCAAGGGAGGGAGCACCAAAATCCATGAAAGAGAGTGATGCAACCAATTTTACAACATCAGCAAAGTCTTTATTGAATCCAGATGCCTCTGAAGCCACTTGGTGGGATATTTTCTTTGCTTTGTGAACTTCATAGAGCTAAAATAGCTCTTTGTTCCCAACCTTGTCAGGTTGCGTCAAAATATCTTACCTAATCTTCCCAACCACAGGGGTCACATCCTGGGGATGCAAGAGCTCCCCATGATCACCATGCTCCCGACCTTGCTCCCAACCTTTCTCCATCTTTTCGACAAGTTTTAGGTATCTTTTTTAGGTTTTTAGGGGGTTTTATGGTTTTTATTGTTTTAAAAGTTTTTAGGGTTTTGGGGTTTTTCATATTGTTAGGGATTTTCAGAGTGTTTATGGTTTTTAGGGACTTTAGGGTTATTTTATTTTTTTAGGGTTTTTACTAATATTTAGGGTTTTTAGGGTTTTTAGGGTTTTATGGGTTTATAGTGTTTTTAGTGTTATTATGGTTTTTATAATATTTTAGGTTTTTTCAATTTAATGGTGTTTTAGGGTTTTTAGTGTGCTTAAGGGTTTTTATTGTAATTTAGTTTTTTATAGGGTTTTAGTGTCATCTAGTTTTTTTAGAGTTTGTTTGGTATTTTAGGGTTATTAGGGTTTTTGTGGTCTTTTAGGGTTTTAGGGTCTATCATGGGTTTTTTAGTGGTTCTCGGGGTTTTAGGATGTTAATGGTTGTTATGGTTTTTATGGTTTTTTAGTGTTTATAGTGTTTTATGGTTTTTTTTTGTTTCTAGGGTTTTAGGTGTATTTAGTGTGTTTGTGGTTATTTCAAGTTTTTAGGGCTTCTAGGGTTTTTAGGGTTTCGAGGAATTTTGGGATTTTATGTATTTTAGGGTTTTTTGGTGGTTTTAGGTTTTTAGGATTTTTTTTTGGTTTTTTATGTGTTTTAGGATTTTTAAGGATTTTAGTGGTTTTAGGGTTTGTATGTGTTGTTATATGTTTTTTTATGATGTTTTGGATATTTATCATTTTTATGGTTTTTATGGGTTTTAGGGTATTTAGGGGTTTTATGTTTTTTAGCTGTTTTTAGGTTTTTTATGGGTTTAAAGGGGTTTACAATTTTTTGGGCCTTTTAATATGTTTAGGATTTGTTGGCCTTTTAAATTTTTTTGGGGTTTTAGTTTTTTTTATTTTTAGGTACTTTTAAGGTTATATGGTTTTCGGGGGATTTTAGGTGTTTAGGATTTTTAGTGTGTTTTATGAGTTTTATGGTGTTTAGGTTGTTTTGGGTTTTTAGGTATTTTAGGGTCTTTAGGGGTTTCAGGGGTTTTCGGTACCTTTAGGGGTTTTATGAATTTTAGGGTCCTTTAAAGGTTTTATGGAATTTTAGATTTTGTTTATGGATTTTTAGGGCCCTTTATTTTTTTAGGGATTTTTGGGCCCTTTTTGGGTTTTTAGGGTTTTTAGGGTCTTTTAGGTTTTTAATGGTTTTTACAGCCCTTTAAGAATTTTTAGGGTTTTTGTAGTCTTTTATAGGTTTGGGATATTTTATGATTTTTTCAGTTTTTAAGGGTTTTAGGGTTTTGTAAGAGTTTTTAGGGTTTTAAGTGTTTTTATTTTTTAGGGTATTTCATGTTTTGTTTAGTTTTTTATGGTTTTTTGGGTCTTTAATGTTTTTTAGGATTTTTATGGTATTTTTAAATATTTGGGGGTTTTATGGGTTTTAGGGTTTTTAGGGTTCTTTTATGGTTTTAGGAACTTTTAGGGATTTTAGGGTATTTATGGATTTTATGTTGTTTTTGGGTGTTTTTTAGGTTTTTAGTGTTTTTGGGGGCTTTTAGATATTTTCATATTTTTAGGGTTTTTAGTGTCTTTTAGGATTTTTTGGTTCCTTTATGGGTTTAGAGGACCTTTAGTGTTCTTAGGTTACATTTTAGTTTTTAGGCATTTTAATGTCCCTTTTCATTTTTTAGCATTTATTTGGGTCCGTTAGGGTTTTTAAGGTATTGTAGGAAATTTTAGGGATTATATGGGATTTTGGGGGTTTTTATGATTTTTAGGGTTTATACTTTTGGGAGCTTTTGGATTTTTAGGGGTTTTTGTTTTGAGATTTTTTTGGGTTTTAGGATTTTTGTGGGTTTTAATGGTTTTTAATGTTATATATGGTTATAGGGATTTTTTGAGTTTTCAGGGGCTTTTAGGAGTTTTGTTTTTAGGTATTTATTGGTTTTAGGGCAAAGAAGATGCAGGGCCATAATATTCCAGGTCCCCCCAAAATATATAAAGAAAAAATAGACGCCACAAAAGAGGGTTGGGGCCAAACATCCCACACCCTATACCCCCAACAAAACCCAACACCCACACCCCAAAGAAGTCCAAAAACAAAAAAGAGAACAAGTCAATTAATGTCGCCGCCAAATTTTTCCAGTTCCGCACCAACATATCCAAAGTATGCACCAAGACCTACATCTAAGTTAGTAAAACCAAAGTCTGAGTCAACTTCTATATCCATAGATTCCCAGCTCGACTCATAATCCTCCCATATTCTGAACATAGCCATGATTTTATCTCTAGACCTCTCCGGCTCTGCATTTTCCGAAGGCCTCTCTCACTTGTTAGCTTTAAGATTCAACTTGACTACCCTAGAGGTGTCCCGAGTCGCCATGGGTCTTGGAAGGTTAGAGTAATCCTTCCACTTCCTCCTTTTTGGGGGAGCAGAGATGAAACCATCTTCATGAACTGCACTCTCATGTAGAACTCCATCACTGGCCGCACATGATTCACTTTTGTTACCATCCTTGCTTCCTATCCCAGGAGATGCGCCACCCATTTTTTGAAGCTTTTTTATTCCTTGGATATATCCATAACAAAATTTATCCTGTGGTCATCCTTATCGAACCTCTCCCCGAGTCTTTTACCCTCATCCTCAAGGGGAAACCTTTCCCATTCAACCATCATCATGTCACGGAGAAGCACACAGTGATCTTCAGCGAATGGGACACCATAAACAATCATGACCTTATGCATGTTTGGGGCCAACCCACCTTCATCAATTTCATTCTCCGGTATGGGGATCCAATCTAGATCCTCCACATAAGCAGATCCATAAGTGGGCTCCTATAGGGGAAGTCTAGCTAAGCCCTTCACATGAACAGGGCTTGGGTTTTGTAGTTTTTATTCATTTTTATGTTTTTATGGGGTTTTATGTTTTTAGGGATTTTTATGGAATTTAGGGTTTTAAGGGGGTTTTAGCATTTAAGGATATTTTTTTTGGGTTTTCTAGACTTTTTGGTTTTAGGGTTTTATATTCATTTCAAGGGTTTTAAGGTTTTTAATGGGTTTTTTAGTTTTTATTATTTTTTGGATTTTTTGATTTTTATTGGTTTTTGTGTTTTTTGGTGGTTTTAGGGGTTCTAAAGGTCTTTAGAGTTTATTATGGGTTTTAGAACTTTTTTGGGGTTTTAGTGGATTTTAGGGATTTTTAGGGGTCTTAGAGATTTTTTAGGTGTTTTAGAGGTTTTTTGGGATTTTTGAGGTTTTAGGGTTTCTTCATTGGTATTTATGGGTTTTTAATGTTTTAAAAGGATTTTAGAGGTTTTATTATTTTTACTGTTTTTTCATGATTTTAGGGATTTTAGGGGTTTAAGGATTATTTTTTTCTTTTTTTGGTTTTTTGGGTTTTTTTCAGACTTTTTTGGGTTTTAGGGTTATTATATGGTTATTTATAGTATTTAGGATTATTATGGTCTTTTAGGGGTTTTATTGTTTTTAGGGATCTTTATACTATTTAAAGAAATTTGGTAATTTTATTGTTTTATAGGATTTCAGGTATTCTTTTAGTTTTAAGGGGCTTTAATAATTTTTTGGTTGTTAGGGTTTTATATGGGTTTTAGAAATTTTTGAGGTTTTTTAGTGTTTAAGGGGTTTTTTTGGGTCTTTTAGGGTTTTTATAGTTTTATTTTGGGTCTTTTAATGTTTTTATGGGTTTTCAGGACTTTTTGGGTTTTTAGGGTGTTTAAGGTTCTTATGGTTTTTTTTGTATTTTTTATGGTCTTTAGTGTTTTGAGGGGTTTAAAGGGGTTTTAGGATTTTTTTTTGGGGGGGGGTTGTGGTTTTGGGGTTTTTTTGGGATTTTAACTACTTTTAGGGGTTTAGGGTTTTTAGGTATCATTGAATTTTTAAGGGTTTTTAGGATTTTCTTAGTTGTTTTAGGGTTTTAGCGTTTTAAGAATTTGTAGATATTTTTTAATAATTTTAATGTTTTTTACGTTTTTTGGGTTTTTAGGGTTTGGGGGGTTTTAGGGTTATATAAGTGTTTTCAGGTTTTTTGATTGATTTTAAGGATTTTAGTGTCTTTTAGTGTTTTTTGGTTTTTAGTGGGTTTTGAGGTTTTTTATAATTTTAGAGTGGTTTTAGGGTTTTAGGGGTTTTTAGTGTTTTAGGGTATTTGAGGATTTTAAGGTTTATATTCATTTTATTCTTTTTAGGGTTTTTAAGATTTTTACGGTTTTTAGGGGTTTATAGGGTATTTTGGGGTTTTAATTTTTTTTGTGTGTTTATTTTTTTCAGGGATCTAGGGGTTTTAGTGTTTTTTAAGGTTAATTTTTTTTATGGTTTTAAAAATTTTTTGGGGTTTTTTTGGTTTTTAGAGTAATTTTAAGGGGTTTTGGGGTGTTTTGGGTTTTTATGGTTTATATGGGTTTTAGGGATTTATTATTTTTAGGGGTTTTTATGTCTTCTTACCATTTTTAGGGTTTTTGGGATTCTCAGGGATATTAGGGTTTTAGGAATTTTTAACAATTTTTTGGTTTTATGGGTTTTAAGAGTTTTAGGGTTTTTCTGGTTATTTGGGTTTTTTGGGATTTATGGTTTTTTGAGGATTTATTTTACATTTTTAGGGTTTTTAGCATTTTAGGTGTTTTTATGGTTATTAGGGTTTTATGGGTTTTATGGCAGAAGAGGTTCGGGACTACGTAAGCCTAGCCCCCCAAACTTAATTAAAAAGAAAAAGGCAACTACAAGATGGGCCTGAAAGAGAGAGTATGAACATCGCCCTTCCGATCCGAGTCCAAGAACGGAATACAATAAAGTGGGGCCATAAAGGACCACATTGAGGAGCTCTCCGCAATCGCCTATTTGGAGAGGGCGTTAGCAACCGAGTTAGCTTCCCTGTATGCATGTGAGACATTGAGGTTCAAGTTCCGAGACAACTCAAGGCATTCGATCCAGTGTGGCAAGAGTCTCCACGGGACATCCCTGGAGCATCCCTTTAACGCATCAACCGCAAGCATCGAGTTAGACTCAATCCAAAGCGGTGACCAGTTGAACTGGCATGAAAAGTTCACGGCCTTTATGATCGTCCAAAACTCTGCTTCATAAGCACAACCATCCCCAAGAAACTGAAAGAAGAAGCCCTTCAAGAAGCCCCACGGGGTGCGAAAAACACCCCCACACCCCGATGGCCCAGGAGTGCCAAGTGTCGCGCCATCAACGTTGACCTTGATCCATGAAGGGAGTGTCGGGATCCATCTAATAAATTTCAAGACTAGCGGCTTTCGGCTCTTGCCAGCCACACCAAGAGCACGCAGTACAGTGAGGTCCTCAACGTTATTAAACATTGTACATGCCTGAAGCCGTGAGGCGCTGTGAATAGCCTTGTGTATCGACACCACCCCACCTTGCAATGAGAGTGGCTTCTGTTTGAAATCTGCTGCGTTCCGGGCAGCCCAAATATAATGAATGGTAGCAGCCACGCCGGCCAACAGAAGGTTCTGGATCTGGTCACTCCGGTGCAGGTCAACCAGCCCACGCAGGAAGTCACAGATCGACCCATCCAAATATCAGGTCAGCCCAAAGCTCTGTGAAAGGTAGCTCCACATCAAAAGTACAGTGCAAGAAAATGTGGCCGTAGCTCTCTCTATCTCTCCTACATAGCAAGAAAACAGAAGCGAGTTTCCATCCAGCAATTTGAAGCTGATCATGTGTTGGGAGTCTGTTTCGCCAAATTTTCCATAGGACAATAAAGTGGGATGGAGGAATGAAGGACGTCCTAAATTTAGTCATCCATGACGGTGATGCCGGGCCTGGCGGACACTTTAGCCTATAGTAATCACGAGTGTTAAATTTGCCGACCATGATGGGCATCCAAATAAGAGTATCAGTGTCAGTATAAGTATATCGCTGCACTTGCATGACCACACTATCCGGGAGGGGTGCAGTCGATTCATCACATTGTCGAACCAGTTCAGCAATGGTGAGGTGCTGTCGGTCAAGTGGCGGTGTCAGGATATCTGCAAGGGGTTGTTATAGCCATGGTGTCAACCAGCAGTTCAGTCTAGAATTCCGGGACACAATCCATTTTGCCTTTGACATAATTTCCTTGTATGAGGACCTTAAAGTTGTCCAAACCGAGGAGGAAAGATACCCCATAAAACCATCACACAATCTGTGCGTGAATCATTCCCTGAGAAAGTCAAGTCCTACGTTCTGAGGGTTCAGAAAACGCCACGTAAACTTACCAATCATTGCATCATTGAATCGCCGTAGGTCCTTAATGCCTAGCCCGCCCATATCAAGTGGCTTCGTACAGTTCTTCTAGGCAACAAAGATCATTTTCCACTAAAAAATTGAGCCTATCCAGGAAACGTTCCTAATCTTGGCAGTTAGGCTTTTAATGAGGCTCACCAGCCATCTATAAATGGAGAAGGCATGGACGAACATGGCTGTGATAACAGAATTAATCAAGAAGACCCGTCTAGCCTGTGAAAGAGATTTTCCCTTCCATTTCGACATTTGATGGTTGATTTTAGAGGTAATGCCTTCAAAGTAACAGATTTTTTCTTTCCCCTAAAAGATGGGAACTCTAAGGTAGGTGAAGGGAAGTGAGCCTCTCTTGGCACCCAACATATTGGAAATGTGAGTCTATTTTGCAGGAGGATCACCCTTGCCAAAAAAAATTGAGGACTTGAACCAGCTAATGGCCTGCCCAGTCACACATTCATAGTGGTGGAAGATTTGCTTAATTTTGGATAGAGTCTGCCTGTCGGCCTACCCAAAAAGGAGGATGTCATCCACATATAGCAGATGTGTGGGTACAAAGAGATTCCGACCAGCTTTGATCGGAGAAAACAGCCCCACCTGCGCGAGATCAAGAATGCACCGGCTCATGTAGTCCTCCACCATAGTAAAGAGGAAGCCAGAGAGAGGATCCCCCCGGCGAAGTCCGCGAGAGAAAGTAAAAATTCATGTGGAGAGACATTAATCAGAACCGAGACTCTGACACTATGGAGGATTGAGGCAATCAGCCTGATGAACCTGCTGGAGAATCCTTATCTTCCATGTATCTCAAAGATGAAACTCCATTTAATTGTGTCAAACGCCTTGGAAACATCCAGCTTCAAAGCAAAGATACCTTTCTTTGTCTTTCTCCGCATAGCATTGACCCCCTCCGAAGCGGTAAAGAGTCATGTTTGGATGTTCCTCCCAGGGACGAACCCAAATTGATTTGGATTAATGATGTCCCCTAGCATTTTCCCCAGCCTAATGACAATGATCTTTCTGATTATTTTTGGGATGGTGCCAACAGCAACCGGGTGAAAGTCTCCAATCACAATAGCATTCTCCTTCTTCGGTATCAAATAGATAAAGTTGGCACCTGTGCCATGAAGAAGAGAACCTGAGAGAAAAAATTCCCTCACCGCATTGGTTATGTCTGCATTGAGAATATCCCAGTAGAACATAAAGAATTTGTTTCCAAAGCCATCAGGCCCCGCAGTGCTGTCCATATTAAGAGAAAAGAGTGATGCCCTAACTCCCCCCTCTAGAGGAGCGGCCGTGAGGGTCTCATTCTGCGTGGATGTGACACAGGGTGAAATAGAGTCTGCAAACATGTTGAAAAGTTGATCGTCATATGTGTAAATCTCATGTATGTAGTCAACGGAGGCTTTGGCAGTGTCCTTAACCACAGTAAACGTGTTGTCACCAACCCGGACAGCACTCAAGGTGTTCTTGGTCCACCTCTCTCTGTGTATTCCATGAAAAAATTTTGAGTTCCAGTCTCCATCTTGCAACCATTTAATGTTGAACTGTGCTTTGGAGAGATTTTCTTTGAGGGCCAACAACTCATCCAGCTTTGCATGAAGGCGAAGCTCCTCCTCTGCTGGAAAATTCTGCTGTTGCGCCAAATATTGACATGCGGCCAGCTAAGATTCAGATGCGGAAATATCCTCATCCATCCTCGAAAAGGACTTCTTACTCCATTATTTTAAGCTGCGCTTCACTTCTTTTAATTTTGAAATCAAGATAAAGTGGGGGCTGTCAGTGACAGTGACGCTCCAGGCCTTCAGAATCTCCTCCCTACAACCGGATATTGTGATCCATTCATTGTTGAAATTAAACGGAAGAGGAGTGGATCTATAAAGATGGTCTTGTATGTCAACCACCAGGGGGTTGTGGTCGGAGTTAAACCTCGAGAGGATGACCCCAGAAATAACCATCGGGGATCCTCCACCACCCATATGAGCAAAGCATCTATCCAGTTTGTTGGCCTGTCTTCCATTAACGGTATGTCGTCCCCATGTGAAAGTGGCCCCGGAAATAGAGACCTCATATAAATCGTAATGGTCCAGGCAAGAGGCAAAGTCCTCTATGGCCGAGCGTGAGAAGTGTGGATCAAGTTTTTCTTTAGGCCTCGGGATTATATTAAAGTCCCCAGTAACCACCCAACTGTTATCAATTCCATCACTAACATGCTCTAACTCCTTCCAGAGAAGTTTCCGAGTGCTGTATGAGCAGGAGGCATAAACAAAAGAAAGGGTGAGAGTGTCGACATGCAAGCAGACCTTGGTGGAAATAATTTGCGGGCTCAAGTCAACCGAAACAACCTGCACACTACTGTTCTCCAAGACCCATAAGGTTCCCAGACCATCAACTCCACCATTTGATGCGAGGAGGGAGTATCCAAGAGAGCTCCAGTTGAAGCCCTTCAAGTTTTCAAATTTAATCATGGGCTCTGCTAGCCCGATTAATAAAGGCTTATGGGAAATGAAATGCCTAAGGGCAGAAGCCGTGGGAGAATTTCCTATCCCTTGGCAATTCCAAAATAGTATCTTCATTTGGGGTTGGGAGTGTCATCCAGGGGGTAAGAACCTTTCCCCTCCCCTTTTCCTTCCTCCCCTTCTTTTTAGGGGTATAATCCTACTTTTCCCCATCAGCTAGAAAATATTTTGCTGCCTAGTTCTGCGGCACAGCTTCTGGTGTCTTGGTGGAGTGATCTGGCCCAGCATCTGCTTGCTCCTCCTTAGCATCGACATGCTCCTCTTCAATCGTGTCACTCAAAAAGCCCTTCTGAGGGGGTTAAATTTATTCAAGACACAGATTGTCTCCTCCGTGGGGACCCTCTGTGACTTCCTAGCTGCCATTTCTGAGCCTACCAAAGTGAAAGCGGATCCATTTTTCGGGGCAGCTGTGGTGGCAAGGGGCATATTAGAGCTCTCTCTCAGGGTATCCTTGACAACAGTCTCACTGCTCAGGGTTTACTGAACTCCATCACTCAAGGCATCACCAGGGGCAATGCCTGGAGATGGGTTTTATTGGTATTTATGGTCTTTATTATTTTTAGTCTATTTAGGGTTTTTATTGGCTTATTAGGTTTATTAGGATTTTAGGGGGTTTTCGGGTTCTTAGAGGTTTTCAATATTTTCTAGGGGTTTTCTGTTTATAGGGGTTTTGTAGTTTTTAGTGTGTATTTAGGGTTTTTGAGGCTTTTAGCAGTTTCATGGGGTTTTGGGGGGTTTTACTGGTTTTTGGGATTTTTAGGTTTTTAGGGGATTTTAAGAGCTTTAGGAGTTTTTAGGGTTTTTTAGCATTTTCTGTGTTTTTATTGTTTTTTAGGGTTTTAAATGTATTTTTGATTTATGTGGAGTTTTGTGGGTTTCACTAGAATTTTTAGCGTTTTGATTTTTTTAATGGTTTGTTAGGGGTTTTAAGTGAATTTTATGATTTTTTAGGGTCTGGTGGTTTTTTCCGTTTTTTGGGTCTTTTAATTGTTTTTAGGGGTTTTAGGGAATTTTAATATTTTTTGGGTTTTTTATCTTTTAGGGTGTTTTAGGATTTCTTTGGGTTTTTTGGGGGTTTTGATATTGTAGGGTCTTTTAATGTTTTTTATGGGGAGGGGGTGTTTAAGGGTTTTCTGGGATATTTGGGATTTTTATTTACTTTTAGGGGTTTTAGGGATTTTAGTGTCTTTTATGGGTTTTCAGGGTTTTTAGGGTCCTTTATGTTATTAATTATTTTTGGGTTCCTCTAGTTTTTTTATGGTCCTTTATGGTTTTAGGGGTTTTTTGGATCTTTTAGGGTTTTCAGGGTCCTTTAGGGGTTTTAGTTCTCTTTGGGGATTTTATGTTTTTTTGGGGTTTTAGTGTATTTGGGGTCCTTTAGGGTTTTTAGGAATCTTTAGAAAATTTTAGGGGGTTTTTGGTATTTAATTATCTTTTAGGGTTTTTAGTTTTTAGTTCCTTTTTGGATTCATTTTGGGGGTTTTTATTTCTTTTAGTGTTTTAGTGGTTTTTAGGGTCTTTTATGTTTTTTTGGGGGTTTATGGACAACTATGGTTTGTATGGTTTTTAGGGTATTTAAGTTATGTTTAGCATTTAGGATGTTCTATGTGTTTTTAGGGATTTTTATGAATTTTAGGGTTATTAAGGGTGATAGGGTTTTTAGTGTTTTTCAGGGTTTTTTAGTTTTTATGTTTTTTAGGATTTTATTATTATTTTAAGGGTTTTTTGGTTTTTTGGGGGTTTTAGAGTTTGTAATATTTTTATATTTTTAACGGTATTTAGGGGGTTAAGGGTATTAGGGGTTGGGGGTTGTTTTTAAAGGATTTTATGATTTTAGGGGTTTTAAGGGTTTTTGAGTTCTTTTAGTGTTTTTTAGTTTTTTTTTGTTTTTATTGGTTTTATGGTATTTAATTGTTTTTTTGGTTTTCTTGGGTTTTTTGGAGTTTTAGGGTTTTTTAGGGTTTTCTATGGTTTTAAGGATTTTTTAGTGTTTAGGGTTTTTCAGGGATTTTAGTCTTTTAGGGGTTTTGAGGCTTTTTTGTTTTTTTCTAGGGTTTTATGGTTTTTAGGGTTTTTTAGGGTTTAGGGTTTTAGGGTCTTTAAGGTTATTTATAGTTTTTAGGGTTTTTTAGGGTTTAGGGTTTTAGGGTCTTTAAGGTTATTTATAGTTTTTAGGGTTTAGGGTTTTAGGGTCTTTAAGGTTATTTATAGTACCTGCATCGAGGTCCATAACGCAGCCAAGAACCAAATAACATCTAGTCACCCCATTTACAGCTTCCAGCACCTCCAACTTAGGAAGATCCACCATCAGAAGTGTAGAAATATCATAAAAAACTCATAAGAATTAGTTTCCCCACATCCTAGTCCAGCAGAAAACATCATCCAACACCAAGGTTTTCGACAGCCAATATCTCCTTCCACAACATGCAAGCAAGCAGCAAAAAACAACCCATCTCTCTCATCAGAACACACCAAATTCCATAGCAGCATCAATGAATTTGAACAAACTAGAACCATCTCCTCTAGAAAAATACCCCAAACCAGAAGAGGAGCCCAAATAACAGACCAATCCACCAGCCAAAAAATCCATAATAGTAAATCAATCATCCACTCACTAAGTAGATGAATTCTAAAATCACAAGCCACTAGCACACTGGGGTCCAAGAAAAATCACAGGTACAACACCACAATAGAGATGACATACCAGATCTAAAGCACCATCGAGAAAGAAATCTTCTAGGCCACCGCTCGGAGGAGACTCATTTTCCGAAGAATCTGAATAGCTCAAAACTCCATGAATTTGAGGAACACTACTGAGGCCCATCTTTGCAAACCGTAACACCCAAATCTGACCCACACCACCCTAAATCTGTAGCGGCACACTATGAAGATTCTAGATCTATGCGGTACCACCATGGTTCTCCAGCGCCACATCATGTAAAGGCCAAATTTGGTCCAATACTCCTTAAACCTACAACGTTGCATAGTGGGGAGATTAGATCCGACTTTTTCATCAAACAGTGATGACTTCATATAAGTCCAATAGTCAAGAACCTGCAAGACAACCATCAAGACAAAAGAAGAGTGCCACCCAAGGAAGCGGCAGCGTTGTGAAGGCCGACGACTAAGAAGACACAGTAGCAACGAAGATGCCTCCACCCCAGAGAAGAAGCACTGCGAGGGGAGATATTGTAGGGAAAACTGAGCATGAGAGAATCTGGGAGACTTATCCACCATGTCATGGGTTTTTTCTAATGTACTTTAAGGGTTTTCAGAGTTTTTGATGGTTCTGGGGTTTTTTTAAAATTTTAGAGTTTTTTAATGTTGTTATGTGTTTTAATATTTTTAGTGGCTTTACATGTATTATTTTTCTTTATTTTTTAGGGGGGTTTAGGGTTTTTTGTTTTTAAATTTTTTTGTTTTTTTTTGTTTTTTCTTTTTTTCTTTTTAGGATTTTAATGCGTTTTTAGTGTTTTTTAGATTTTTTGTGGGTTTTCATATGGGGTTTGAGGTTTTTAGTGGTTTATTAGATTTTTATGGTTTTTAGGATTTTTAGAGTTTATAGGACTTTAGAGTTTATACGGTTTTTATAATTTTTAGGGTTTTTTAGTTTTTTTAGGGTTTTAAATGGAATTTACAATTTTTAGTGTTTTAGGGATTTTGGGGTTTTTTAGATTTTTAGGTTTTAATCAAGGTTTTTAGGTTTTCTATAATTTTATGGTTTGTTAAATTATTTTAGGGTTTTAGGTGTTTATGGGTTTTTGAAAATTTTAGGGTTTTCTAGGGTTTTTAGGGTTAAGGGTTTTTAGTGTCAGGTATAGGGTTTAGGGTATTAGGTATAGGGTATGTGGTGTAGGGTATGGGATTTATTGTGTCGGGTATATGGTTTAGGGTGTAGGGTTTAGGTTTTAAGGTGTGGTGTATAGGTTTTAGGGTGTAGGGTATCAAGTTTATGGTGTAGGTTTTGGGTTTATGGTGTAGGGTATAGGGGTTAGAGAGTAGTGTTTAGGGTGTAGGGTGTAGGGTATAGGGTTTAGGGTATAGGGTTTAAGGTTTAGGATCTATGGTATAGGTTTTATTTTGTTGGGTGGAGGGTATATAGTTTCTGGTATAGGGTTAAGGGTTAAGGGTATAGGGTATTGGGTTTAGGGTGTAGGTTTTGTGGTTTAGGGTGTAGGGTATAGGGTTTTAGGATTAAGGTTAAGGGTATAGGTTTTAGGGTGTAGGGTTTAGTGATTAGGGTGTGGGGTATATGGTTTAGTGTGTCGTGTTTATGGTTTTGGGTGTAGGGCATAGCATTTTGTGTGCATGGTTTAGGGTTTAAGGTGTAGGGTATAGGTTTTAAGGTATATGTTTTATGGTTTAGCTTCTAGGTTATAGGGTTTCGGGTTTTGGTTTTAAGGTTTAAGGTTTCGGCTCTAGAGCATAGGGTATAGGGTGTGGGGATTGGGGTTTAAGGTTTAGGGTTCGGGGTATAGGGTATAGGGTTGTATGTCTAAGGTTTAGGGTCTATGGTGTAGGAAATGGGGTTTTGGGTGTAGAGTTTAGGGTGTAGGGTTTAGGTTTTAGGGTTTAGGGTTTAGGGTATACGGTATAGGTTTTTGGGTGTAGTGTATAGTGTTTATGGTGTATGGTATTCGGTTCAGGGCATAGGGTATAAGGTTTAAAGTGTAGGTTTTAGGGTTTCCTGGTAGGGTATAGGGTTCTGGGAGTAGGGTTAGGGTTTATGGTTTATGGTATGTAGTTTAGGTTATAGGGTTTTGTGTTTACAGTGTTGGGTTTTGGGTTTAGGGTGTAGGGTTTAGGGTTTCAGGTGTAGGATATAGGGTAAAATGTTTACATTTTATGGTATTGGGTTTAGGGTATTTATTATGGGGTTTAGAGTGTGGTGTTTAAGGTTTAGGGTGTAAGGTATAGGGTTTTTTTATTATGGTTTAAGGTTTTGGGTTTAAGGTTTCTGGTTTAGGGTGTACGGTTTAGGGTTTTGTGTGTAGGTTCTAGGTTGTATGATGTACGGTTTAGGTTTTTGTGTGTTGAGTATAGGGTTTCGAGTTTAGTTTAGAGGGTTTATGGTGTGGGGTATTGGGTTTAGGGTGTAGGGTATAATGCTTAGGGTGTAGGGTTTAGGGTGTAGGTTATATGTTATAGAGTTTTTAGGCTTTTTACAGTTTTTCGGGGATTTTAGGATTTTCATGGATTTGTTGGGTTTTTAAGGTTTTTAGGGGATGTTAGATTTTTAGGGGTTTTTTGGGTTTTGGGAGTGTTTTAGGAATTTTTCTGAATTTTTAGGTTTTTTGGTATTTTTTTGTTGATTTTAAAGTGATTTAATGGTTTTATAGGGTTTTCGGTATTTTGAAGGGTTCTAAGATTTTTTACTGTTTTTTTATAGTTTTTACATTCTTTATGGTTTTTAGGGATTTTTTCAGTATTTTAGGGTTTTTTGGGTTTTTAGGGATTTATTTATTTTTGGGGGTTTGGGGGTTTTAGTGGGGTTTTTTTGGGATTTAATATTTTTTTTAGGGATTTTATTATTTTTTGTGTTTTTTTTGTTTTTAATCATTTTTTTAATATTAGATTTTTAATAGTATAGGGTTTTTAGGGATTTTAGGGATTTTCTTTTGTTTTTTTATGGTTTATTCATCATTTTTGGGTTTTTTTAGATTTTTTATGGGTTTTAGGGTTTTTTGGTTTTGGGGGTGTTAGGGTGTTTTAGGGGGTTTTATGGTTGTTAGAGTTTTTCTAGTCTTTTATGGTTTTATTAGGTTTTTTAGGGGTTTAAAGGTTTTTATGGTTTTTAGGAGTTTTAGGGATTTTTTGTGTTTTTATCGGTCTTTAAGTGGATTATAGGTTTTTTGTGGTATTTAAGGGGGTTTAGGGTTTTGATGAAACTTTAGGGTGTTTTTAGATCATATCAGTGTTTTTGGGATCTTTTTAGGTTTTTAAGGGTTTTTATAGGTTTTTACGGGTTTTAAGATATTTTTTGGTTTTTGCGGTTTTTGCGGTTTTTAGGGTATTTATGTGTTTTTAAGGGGTTTTCGTGTTTTTTGGGGTATTTAGTTCTATATGGTTTTAAGGGGTTTTTATATTTTTTGGGTTATTTTGGGTTTTAATGGTTTTTAGAGGTTTTAGGGTTTTTTTAGTTCTTTGGGGGGTTTAGTATTATTTAGGGTTTTGGGGATTTTAGAGTATTTGGGATTTTTTTAGGTTTTTTGGGTTTTTTAGCATTTTAGGTTTTTTGGATTTTAGGGGCTTTTGGGTTTTTAGGTTATTTATGGGGTTTGGTGGGTTCAAAATTTTTTTGTTTTATGTTTTTATTATTTTAGTGGGTTTTAGGGTTTTCAGTGTTTTTAGTGGTTTTATTTGTTTTATGTTTTTTACGGTTTTTAGGGATTTTAGGGTTTTTATTGGTTTTTAGGGATTTTTAGGGGGTTTATGGTTCTTTATAGATTTTACTAGGTTTTTAGAATCTTTTAGGGTTTTCAGTTTTTTAGGGTCTTTATAGTTTTTAATATTTTTAGTTTCTTTTAGGTGTTTTAAGGGTTTTAGGGATTTTTTAGTTTTTGAGAGCGTTGTTTGGGTTTTTAGGGTTTATAGGTGTTTTCATGTTTTTTCATAGTTTGTAGGTGTTTTAATAGTTTTTAGGGTTTTTTCATGGTTTTTGGGGTTTATAATGTTTTTTGTGTTTTAAAAGTTTTTTATGTTGCTTTTACAAATTTTATAGTATTTTAGGGTCTCTTAGGGGTTTTAACTACTTTTAGGGATCATAGGTTTTTAGTGACTTTTATGGGATTTTTTTGGTTTTTAGGGGTTTTATTATTTTTAAGGTTATTACGGTTTTAAGGAGTTTTAGGGTTTTTAAGGGGTTTGGGGGGTTTTAGGGTTTTTATGGTTTTATAATGTTTTAGGGGATTTTTTTGATTTTTGTGATATTTGGGGTTTTTAGGGTTTTAAGTGTTCTTTTTGGTTTTTATATTTTTTAATCCTTTTTAGGGTGTTAGGGTTACTAGGCATTTTTTGAGTGTCAATGATTGGTTTTATTGGATATTTAGTGTTTTTAGGGGTTTTTGGTGTTTTTAGAGGTTTTTTGGGCTTTTAGATTTTTAAGAGATTTTTATGGATTTTAGGGTTTTTAGGGGGTTTTTGGTTTTTAGTTATTTTAAGGGATTTTATGGATTTTTAGAGTTTTTTTTTGTTTTTTGAGTATTTAGGGTATTTAGGGTATTTAGGATTTTAGGGGGATTAAGTTTTCTTAGGATTTTAGAGGTTTCATATTTTTCTTTTGAATTTTTGGTATTTTTTGGGATTTTAGGTGGTTTATGGATTTATATAGTTTTTAAGGATTTCATGGCATTTTAGGAGGTTTTATTGTTTTTAGGGTTTTGGGTTTTTTTAGGTTTATTAGGGGGTTTTTAAGGGTTTTGATGGTTTTTTGGATTTTTAGGGTTTTATTGTTTTTTAATGTCTTTAGTTTTTTAGAGTTTTTTGGTTATTTTGGTTTTTATAGGTTTTTTTGGGTTTTAGGGTTTTTAGGTTTCTGTGTTTTATGGTTTTTGGGGGTTTTGGGGGATTTTAGTGTGAAGAAGGAGTGGGGATAAGAAGACCTAACCCCACAAAATTTATTAAAGATAGAAAAAAATTGTTACAATGTGGGTTTTCAAGAGTATGTGTGCAAGTCACCCTTCATATCAGAGTCCACAAAAGGAAAAAAAGGACGAGGCAACAAAAGACCACATAAAGATCTGATCCTCAATTGCCTTTTAAAAAAAGAATTTTCCACCGAGTTGACCTCCCTATAGGCAAGTGTGACACCTATGTTAAGGGTCTGACAGATATTGAGTCAGTCGATCCTTTATGGCAGTAGCCACAATGGGATTTCCCAAGATTTGTTCTTGAGGACACTCACCGTGAGCATCCAGTTAGACTTAATCCAAATCAAGCTCCACCCAAATTGGGCTACAAATTTAGCAGCCTTGATAATGGCCCAAATCTCCGCCTCATAGGCACAAGAATCTCAGATAAAATACTAGTAGTATCCCTTAACAATGCCTATGAAAGTATGAAATACTTTTCCATGCACAGACGGTTCAGGAGCCCCTATGTCCGCACAATCCATATCAACTTTTACCCATGATGGAATCAGGGGAATCCATTGAGTAAATTCGAAAACCTACTGTTTCCTTCTCCTGCCATCCAAGCCAAGTGAATGCAATATAGTCAAATCATTAACATCATTTTCCATCAAACATTTTTGAAG
Organism: Viscum album; assembly: GCA_963277665.1. Lineage (NCBI taxonomy): Eukaryota > Viridiplantae > Streptophyta > Magnoliopsida > Santalales > Viscaceae > Viscum > Viscum album. The sequence goes on from OY728127.1 coordinate 1,963,426,123, forward strand.
ATAGGACATAGTCTGGATCTCTTTGTGGATAGTCACAACTCCACCATGATACGAGAGAGGTTTGCGGTTAAATGCCAAAGCATTTCGAGCAACCCAAATGTAGTGAGTCGTTGTTTCCATGCCAGAAAGTAGTAGGTTTTAAACCTAGTCATTGCATTTGAACTACACTATCCCACAAATGAACTCACAAAGCTTCCCAAGAAATTCACTCCTCAAGCTGAGGTATTGGATCAGGTAACTCCAAAGTTCAGCAGCAAACTTACAGTGGAGGAAAATATGATGGTGGCTCCCCTCATCCTACCTACAGAATGAACATGCAAAGTCAAGATGCCATCCAACCTTCATCTACTTCTCTTGAGTAGGGAGACAATTTCTCAAGATTTTTTACATCATTATATAATGAGCAGGTGGAATGAATGGTTTCTTGATCTTAATTATCCAATATGTGGCAACAATGCCTTAAGAACATTTTAGCTGATAATAGTCACGAGTACTAAATAGAACAACCATACATGGTTTCAAAATGTGGATGTCCCTATCCAAAAACACATATTTCTACATTAACAAAACAATATTATCAGGAAGGCTCATAGGTAAATCATTAGTTTTCTTGACCAGGTCGGTGATAGACATATTCCTTCACTCATGGGGGGCATCACAATATCAGCAGTAGTCTTCTCAAGCAATGTGGTGGTCTAGGAATTTAGAGTCCATTTATTGGACACAATTAATTTTAAATTAGAGACAATATACATGTATGAGGATATAATAGCATACCAAACTGAGGAAGATAAATACCAGTGAATCCATCATAAAGACTATTAGTGAACTTCTCCGTGACAAACTCCAGAACACCCCCCTTCGGGCTGACCAATCCCTAGGGGAACTTCCATTACAGGGCATCATTAAATCTTATTAGATATTTAATACCAATCCCACCCAAATCGACATGTTTTGTTCAATGCTTCCATGAAACCACAATCAAATTCTTTTCCTTGGTGGATCTCATCCAGTCAAAATTCCAAATCCTCACATTTAGGTTTTAAAAAGGTTGGACGACCATCGATAGATCAAAAAATCATGGAGAAACATAGAGGTGATGACTGAATTAATTAGAAAAACTCTACCATTATGGGAGATACATTTTCACTTCCATTTGGCCAGCTATTTCATGATTATGGATGAAATACCCCAAAAGTAATATCTTTTTTACTTTACCCAATAAAGTGGGACACCTAGATAGGTGAAGGGGAGTGAGGCCCACTTCACCCCAAGAGAGTTACCAATGCAAAGCTACCTAGAATGTGAAACACCATTTAAAAATAAAATAGAATATTTTTCCCAGTTTATGGCCTGCCAAGCAACACACTAATAATGTCGAAAAATCCCCTGGATTGATGATAATGTTTTCTTATCATCCTTCCCAAACAATAGAATATAATCTTCATAGAGAAGGTGGGCGGGGACATGAAGATCCCACCCTGCCTTAATTGGATAGTATAGCCCAGCCTGTACCAGGTCAATTTTGCATTGGCTCATATAGTCTTCAACAATTGAAAATGGAAATCTGGAGAGTGGATCCCCTTGCCGAACACCATGGGAACATTGGAAGAAATTCTTTGGGGAGCCATTTATAAGAACATAAATTCTGGCACTGTTGAGAAAGGTATTAATAATCTTGATAAAACTGCTCGAGAAGCCATACATTCCAAGAACTTTAATGATAAAGCTATATTTTATTGTATCAAAAGACTTATAGATATCAAGATTTAGAGAAAAACTCCCATTTTTATGGCCTTAATCATGATAGTAATCCCTTCACAGGTAGTGAAAAGGCATGTTTGAATGCTTCTTCTAGGAGTAAACCCAAACTAGTTGGGAAGATGATGTCCCTTAAAATCCTCCCAACCCTTATAACCATAATATTTATAATAATATTTTGGATAGTGTTCCCATTAGTAACTGGCTGAATGTCACAAATATCAATGGAAGTATCCTTCTTTGGGATCAAAGAAATGAAATTTGAGTTCTCTCCATGTAGAATTGAGCTATAGAGGAAGAGTTATCTAACTGAACTAGTAACATAAACATGAAAAATGTGCCAATTAAAAAAACTTGTGGCCAAACCCATCCATCCCCACTGAAAAATCCATGTTCAATGAAAATTGTGATGTCTTAACCTCCTCCTCAAAGGGGGAAGCTGTAAGATCCTCATTCTGGTGAACTAAAATGCAAGGTGCTATGGAATTTGAAAGAACAGATGAATCAGAACCATCATCCGTGTATAGTCTGTAAAAACTGTCCACCGTATACTTGGAGATATCTTCCATTGAAGTGAATGTGAAGCCCCAACTTGGATAACATTCATGTTATTTTTAACTCTTTTCTCTCTATGTAGGCGGTGAAAGAACTTGGAATTGCGGTGCCCATATTGCAACCATTTGACATTGAAATGGGCCTTGGAAAGCCTCTCCTTAAGGGATATGATCTTATCCAACTTTGAGTGCTACTGCAGCTCCTCTCGAGAGGGGGTATGTAGCGACTGATTTTCAATTTGGCAGGTGGATAGGTGGGATTTAGAAGCCTTAATATCATGATCCAACCCTGAAAAGGACTTCTTACTCCATTATTTTAGGAGGCGTTTTACCTATAGGACCTTAGAGACCACAACAAAGTGGGGGATTCCAATACGGGTGTTATTCCACCTTCTGATAACCTCTTCCCTGCACCCCAGAACTGTAATCCAGACATTATTAAATTTGAAAGATAAGGGGGAATACCTGATATCACCCTCCCATAACTCAACAACAAGGGGGTTGTGGTCCCAGTTAAACTTTGGAAGAGTGAACCCAGAGATAGCCATAGGAAGACTCATGTCACTGATTTTGGAGAAGCATGTTTCTAGATTACTGGCTTGTCTACCAATAATGGTAGAACATCCCCATGTAAAGGTTTCTTTGAAAATGGCTATTTCAGTAAGTTCACAATGATCCAGGCATGAGGAAAATTCAACTTCTGTTTTGCGGGAGAAATTAGGACCAAAATATTTCTCATGACATAAGACAATATTGAAGTTTCCAATTAAAATCCAATTATGTGTAATATAATCATTCATCTGCACCATCCTTTTATAGATATCCCTCCATTTAATGTATCAATAATACGCATACACAAATTAAATGGTAAGGGTGGAAGCATTGAAACTGATGGTTAGAGAGACCAACTTGGAGCTCACTTCAACAGAAACAACCTGAACATCATTATTATTCAGAACCCATAGGGTTGTAGTATCAGTACCCTCACCATTAGAGGAAACAAGGGATTAAAAAAGAGTGCTCTAGTTAAATCCCTTCCAGTTCTCAAACTTAATCATGGGCTCAACTAACCTAATTAACATAGGCCTGTGAGAATGAAAGTGCCGAAAGGCTGTAGCCATGGGAACATTCCTTCGCACCTAGAAATTATAGAACATGATATTAATTGGGTAATGGTGTTGGAAAAGGAAAATGAGGGTGTTTTACCTTTCTTTATACCTTTCCTACCCTTCCTCTTGGGATTAACAGTGGACTTATTTACTAGTTCTGGAGAAAGATATTTTTCTAATAGCTTCTTCTTTTCTTCTGGATGATCTGTGGGATCAGATCTGACACTGCCATGACTATCATAATCCTGATATACCTCCACCATATCACTCCAAAAAATTCCACTATGTGGGCTAAATTTATTCAAGGTGCAGATGGCCTCTTCAAGAGGAGCACCCTTCATATTCCTCACACACTTTCCTAAAGAAACAACCACGAATGCATCAGAAGACCTCCCATATGAATTCCTAGGCATATCGTCCTTATCTTCAGATGGAACCAGTGTGATTTGGGAAATAGAAAATGAGCCCTCAGGTAAGTCATGTCGGCAAGCAGGTGAAACAGCAGCCCAAGTATTTAGGTATTTTAGGGTATTTAGGGATTCTAGGGTTTTTAGAGTTTTTAGAATTTTTAGGGTATTTTGGGTTTATCAGGTTTTTTAAATTTTTTGAAAGTTTAAATGTTTTTTAGTTTTTAAGGGTTTTAGGTTTTTTAGGGTTTTGGGTGTTTTAGGGTTTTAGGGGTTTTATGGTTTTTTCTAGTATTTTATGGTTTTATTAGGGGGTTTAGGGTTTTAATTTGTTTTAGGATTTTGTTTACTTTTATAGTTTTTAGATTTGTTTAGGTTTTTTTGGGACTTTAATTGATTTTAGAGGGGCTTAGAGCCTTTTGGGTTTTTATCACATTTAGGGTATTTTTGGGATTTTAGGGAATATAGTTTCCATTAGTATTTTTAGGGTCCTTTTGGGTTTTTAGTCTTCTTTAGAGGTGTTAGGGGTTTTTTTAATTTTTAAAGGGTTTTGAGGTTTTTTGGGGATCTAATTGTTTTTAGGATTTTTAGGGGTATTCAGGTTTTTTTTTTGATTTTGGGGTTTTTAAGGGTTTTAGTTTTTTTAATAATTTTTAGGTATTAAAATTTTTTTTTTGTGATTTGGGGGGTTTTAAGTGTTTTTATTTTTTAGGGAATTAAGGTTTTTTATGGTTCCTATTCTTTTTAGTGTCTTTAATGGATTTTAGGGGTTTCTAGTATTTTTTATGGTTTTTAGGGTCTTTTAATGGTTTTAGGGTTTTATGGTGTTTTAGGGATATTATGGTTTCAGGATTTTTAGGTTTTTTTGGGGTTTTAGGTTGTTTTAGGATTTTTAGGTTCATTTGGGGGTTTATTAGGGTTTTTAGGTTCTTTTAGGTTTTTATAGGTTTAGGGTTTTTATGGGTTTTAAGGGTTTTAAGGTTTTTAGTGTTTATAGGGTGATTTAGGGTTTTCTTAGGATTTTTTCAGAACCTTTTGCGTGTTTTTAGGTGTTTTAGGGTCATTATGGGGTTTTAGGTTCTTTTTTAGTATTTTATGGGGTGTTTTGGGTCCTTTATAATTTTTGGGTTTTTTAGAGTATTTTAGGGGTTTTGGGTATTTTATATATTTTTATGGTTTTTAGGGGGTGTAAGGGTTTAATTGGGGTTATGGGTTTTGAGTGTTTTTTGTTTTTTCTAGTTTTTAGGTTTTTAGGTTTATTTAATGTTTTTAGGGGTTTTAGGGGTTTTATGGTTTTTAGGTGCTTTTAGGTTATAAGGTTTGTTAGGAGTTTTTAGTATTTTTCCGGTTTTTTTTTTGTTTTTTTGGGTTTTATGTAATTTTTAAGGTTTTAAGGATTTTACTGTTATTATAGGTTTTAAGGATTTATTTGATTTTAGTGTTTTTGGGGTTTTAGGGTATTTTATAGGGATTTAGGGTTTTTACTATATTCGATGGTTTTATTATTATTATTATTATTGGGAATTTATGGTTTTTAGCATTTTTTCTGAGATTTATGCGTTTTTAGTGGTTTTTTGGATCTCCTGGGTTTTAGGTTTTATTTTAGGGCGTTTATATTATATTTGGTTTTAGGTTTTTTTGGGATTTTGGGGATTTTTTTGGGATTTTTGGGTTTTTAAGGGTTTTTGGGTTTTTAATATAATTTTTAGAGTGTTTTTTGGTTTTTTGGTTTTAATGGTATTTTAGAGTAATTTTGGAATTTTTTTTTCTTTTTTACTGTTTTGAAAATTTTATTATTATTTTAGTGGTATTAATGATTTTTATGATTTTTAGGATTTCATTACAGTTTTTAGGGTTTTAGGGTTTTTTTTATTTTTATGGATTTAATGGATTTTAGGGTTTTCTTATAGTTTATATTTTTAGGGTTTTAAGTTTTTTTAGTATTTTCGGTATTTTTTGGGGTTTTAAGGTTTTTTTTAGAATTTTATGGTTTTTAGGGCACTTAAAAGCATCTTTGGATTTTAAGGGTTTTTATTGTTTTATGGTTTTTATGGTATTTAAGGTTTTCAACAGATTTTTAGGGTTTTATGAGTTTTAGGGGTTTTAGAGTTTTTATGGGTTAGAGGATTTGTTATGGTTTTTAAAATTTTTATTATTTTTTGGTTTTTTAGGGGTTTTTAGATATTTTTATTGATTTTTAGGGTTTTTAGAAAAATTTTATTGTTTTAAGGGGCTTTCGTTTTTTGGGTTTTTTAGATTTTTTAGGATTTTTATAACTTTTTAGGGATTTTTATGTTTATTATATTTTTTAATTTTAATGTATTGTTTTTATGTTTTTTGTGTTATTTGGGTGTTTAAGGTTTTTTTGTAACTTTTAGAGTTTTATAGGGTTTTAATATTTTTAATATTTTTTATTGTTTTGGGGAATTTTAGTGTTTTTAGTGTCTTTAGTGGTTTTTATGTTTTTAGGGGTTTTAGGGGTTTTTATCAATTTAGTTATTTATTAATGTTTTTAGGTTTTTATATTTCTTAGGGGTTTAGAGTTATTATAGTTTTTAGGGGTTTTACGAGTTTTTAGAGGTTTTTAGGGTTTTATGGTTTTATCAATTTTTATGATTTTTTAGGATTTTTTGGGGATTTTAAGTTTTTTATATTTTTAGGTTTTTTGGGGTTTTTGGGGTTTTTGGGGTGTTTTGGTTTTAGGGTTTTATTTTGGATTTTAGGGGTTTTAGGGGCTTTATGGTTTTAAGGGTTTTTTGGTCATTTCTTGGATTTGCTGAGTTCTTTAGAGTTTTTATTTATTTTTAGGTATTTTTGGATTTTTATTGGTTTTTAGGGGTTTTGAAGATTTTTTAGTGTTTTTTGGGATTTTTTGGGGTCATATATATATAGTGTTTTAGGTTTTTAATGGGTTATAACAAAATTAGGGTTTTATAGGTTTTTAGGGGTTTTAGGGGTTTTAGTGGTTTTAGGGTTTATTTTAGGGTTTATGGATTTTACGGAGATTTAAGGAATTTATTGTATTCTAGGTCTTTTTCAGATTTTAGGTTTTTTACAGGTTTTAGGGGTTTTTAGGGGATCTAAGGGATTTAGGGGTTTTAGGGATAAAAGGGTTTTAGGGATTTTAATGCTATTTTATGGTTTTGGGGTCTATTGGGGATTTAATGGATTTAGGGTTTTTAGGGTTTTATGGTTCTCCATAGTTTTTAAAGATTTTGGGTGTTTAGGTTTTCTAGGGTTTTTAATGTTTTTAGGGTTCTTACTATTTTAAGGATTTTAGGGTTTTATATTATTTTTAGTGTTTTAAGTTTCTATTTGGTTTTTTGTATTCTTTTAGGGTTTTTAATATATTTTTTGTCTTTATAGGTTTTATAAGGTTTTTTTGTTTTTGTATGGATTTTAGGATTTTAAGGGGGTTTAAGGTTTATTAGGGTCTTCAAGGGTTTTCAAGGGTTTTTAGGATTCTTAGAGTTTATTGGGGTTTTAGGGTATTGTAGGTTTTCATAGGTTTTTTAGGGTTTTGTGATTTTCTTAGGGTATTTTGGGTTTTTGGGTTTTAGGGTTTTTATAGATTTTTAGGGTTTATGGTTCAATGGTATTTAATAGATTTTTGGGTTCAATGGTTTTTAAGGGTTTTCTGTGTTTTTTGGTTTTTATGTTTTTTTGGGTTTTATGGTTTTTTAAATATTTTTCGGGTTTTAGGGATATTTTAGTTTTTAGGGTTATTTTAGGTTCACTTAGGTTTTTAGGGATTTAATGGATTTTTGTGCGTTTAAAAGTGTTTTAGGGTTTTTAGGTTTTTAGGGTTATATATTTTTTATGTTCTTTGAAGATTTTTAGTGATTTTTATGGGTTTTTATGGTGTTTAAGGGTTTTATAGGTTTTAAGATTTTTGTGGTTTTTAGGGATTTTCAGAGGATTTTAGGTTTTTAGGAGTTTTGGGGGTTTTTTGGTTTTCTGGTGTTTTCAATATTTTTTTAGATTTTAGGGGGTTTTATGGTTTTTTGTATTGTTTAAATGGTTTTATGGGTTTTATGGGTTTTTAGGGTTTTAAAAGGGTTGTTATGCTTTTTAGGGGGTTTTAGGGGTTTTTAGGGTTTTATGATTTTTAAGGGGTTTTTATGATTTTGGGGTTTTTAGGATTTTTAATGGTTATTTACAGTTTATAATGATTTTAGGGTTGCTTATGGGTTTTTAGTATTTGTAGGGTTTTTAGTGTTCATATTGTGTTTTGGGGATTTAGGTTTTTATGGTTATTTGGGGAGATTTAGGGTCTTTTAGGGTTTTTGGTATCTTTCAGGAGTTTTAAGGATTTTTAGGGTCTTTAGTGTTTTTAGGGTTTTGATGGATTTTCAAAGGTTTAAGGTGTTTTAGGGGTTTTTAGAGATTTTATGGGTTTTTAAGGTTTTAGAATTTTTTAAAGGTTTTAGATGTATTTTTGGGGTTTTAGAGTTTTTATTATTTTATGGTATTTTGGGGGTTTTAGGGTTTTTTAGGGTTTTAGATTCTTTTAAAAAAAATTATTGTTTTTAGGGACTCTTAGGGTTTTTGGGTTTCTTAGTTCTTTTAGTGTTTATAGTGTTCTTAGCCTCTTTTAGGGCTTTTAGAGTTTTTAGGGTCATTCAAGGATTTTGAGGGGACTATAAGGTGTTTTAATGTTTTTCCCAATTTTTAGGGTTTGAAGGGTTGTAAAAGGGTTTTAAGGGTCTGTTAGTTTTTTTTGTAATTTTTTCAAATATTTTATGATTTTATGATTTTTAGTATCTTTTAGGGGGTTTTAAGTGTTTTAGGGTTTTAAGGTTTCTTTAGTGTTTTTTAGTATTTTTATGGTGTCAGTTTGTTTTTGGGTTTTTATGGTTTTTATGTCCCTTTATGGTTTTTTGAATTTGTAGGGATTTTTATGGGTTTTTGGGTTTTAAGGGTTTTTATAATTTTTATGGTCTTTTGGGGTTGCTAGAGTTTTTACGGTGTTTCATGGGTTTTAGATAATTATATGGAATTTTAGTGTTTTTAGAGTTTTTTAGGGGTGTAAGGTTTTTTAGACTTTTTTTTCATTTTTAGGGGTTTTAGGATTTTTTGTGCCTTTTACATGTTTTAGCATTTCTCTAGTTTTTAGGATTTTTTTATGGGTTTTAGGGGTTTAATTTTTTAGGTGGTTTAGTGTTATTTTATTATTTTTTGGGGGTTTTATGTTTTTTTGGGTTGTTTTGGATTTTAAAGGGGGTTTTAGAGATTTTATTTGGTTTTTATGGTTTATTATGGGTTTTAAAGGATTTTTAGGGTTTTATGTTTTTATGATTTTTAATGTTTTTATGGGTTTCATAGGGTTTCTTTGGGGTTTTAACGGTTTTATAAGGGTTTTTTATGGTTTTTTTAGAGTTTCTAATGACCTTTTTTGGGTTTTTAAGGGTTTCTAGAGATTTTAGGGGGTTTTATGGATTTTTAGGGTTTTAAGAAGTTTTTTGGGTATTTACAGTTTTTTAGATATTTTTGTTGTTTTAGGAATTTTTTAAATGATTTAGGGGTTTTTAGGGTTGGTTTAGGGTCATTAAGGTTTTTATGGTTTTTAGGGTTTATTTATGGGTTTTTTGGTTTTATGGGTTTGTTAAGGTTTTTAGGGTCTTTTAGGTGTTTAAGGTATTTTAGATTATTTTATGGTGTTTTTGGGTTATTAGAGTTTTTAGTGTTTTAAAGGGTTTTAGGATCCTTTAGTGGTGTTTTTTGGGTTTTAAAGGTTATTATGGTTTTTTGAATTTTCAGTGGTTTTTGGGTTTTTTGGGTTATATGGTTTTTAGGTTTTTTAGGGTTTTATATGATTTTTTGGGCATTTCGGAGATTTTTGGCATTTTAGGGGTTTTTAATTTTTAGGGGTTTTATTGTTTATGAGTATTATGGTGTTTTTATATTTTCTTATTTTTTAGGGTATTGGAGTTTTTTTCTGTACTTAGAGGTTTTTTTGTGGTTTTAGGGTTCTTAGGGGTTTTATTGGTTTTTATGGTTTTTATGGGATTTAATAGTTTTTAGCATCTTGTGGGGTTTTCTGGTTTTTGGGTTTTTTTTTTGGTTTTGAGGATTTTATATAGTTTTTAGGGTTCAGAAACTTTTAGTGGTTTTATGGTTTTCCTAGTTTTTAAAGGTCTTTTTGGGGTTTTAGGGGTTTTTGTGTTGTTTTGGGGGTTTTTGGTGTTTTTTTGGGTTTTTACAATGTTTTGGGGGTTTTATGATTTTTTAGGGTTTGGGGGTTTTTACAGTCTTTTAGGGGTTTAGGGTTTTTTAGAGTTATTTAGGGTCATTTAGGGGTGTTTAGGTTTTTTAGGGTTTTCCAGGGTTTTTACAGTTCTTTTGGGTTTTCCATTTATTTAGGGGTTTTAGGGGATTTAGGGGTTTATGGTTTTTAGGGTTTCTTGGGAATTTTAGTGTTTTTTAAGATTTTAGGTTTTTATGGTTTTAATGATTTTTTAGTCTTTTAGTGTTTTTGAGGATTATTTAGATTTTTTATGGGTTTTTTATGGTTTTCAGGTTCTTTCATATTTTTCTTTGGTTTTAGTGTTTTTTAAGGGTTTTTACCTTTTTATTAGTTTTTAGGGGTTTTAGGGTCCTTTAGAGTTTTAGGGGTGTTTGAGTCTTTTTTGGGGGTTTTAGGCTCTTTCGGTGTTTTTAGGGTTTTTTAGGGGTTTTACGAAATCTAAGTTTTGTTTTGATTTTTTTGGGGTTTTATGGGTGTAAAGGGTTTTAGGGATTTTAAATTGTTTTAGGGTTTTTGGGGTTTTAGGGATTTTCAGGTTTATTGGGATTTTAGGGTATTTCAGGCTTTTTAGTATCCTTTTGATTTTTAGGGATTTTAATGTCCTTTATGGGTTTTAGTGGGTTTTAGGTCCTTTTTTTTACAATTTTTAGGGTACATTATGGTTTTTAAGGATTTTTTAGTTTTCTTTTTGATTTGTTATGGTTTTTAGGGTCCTTTAGAGTTTATAGAGTTTCCAGAGTTCTTAGAGGGTGTTAGGATTTTCTTCTGATTCTAAGTGTTTTTAGTGTCTTTTATCAGTTTTTATAGTTTTTAGGATCTTTCGGGTGTTTTTAAGGTCTTTTATGGTTTTAGGGTGTTTTAGGATCTTTTAGGATTTTTAGGGGTTTGGGGGTCTTTTATAGTTTTTATGTTTTTAGTGTTTTTTGGGGTTACTAATGTTTTTAGGGTTTTCGGGTTTTTAGTTCCTTTTAGATGTTTTTATGGGTTTCTAGGTTTGTATGGTTTTCTAGGGGTTTTTAGAGTTTTATGGGTTTTCAGGGTTTCTTAGTTCTTTTTAATATTTTTTAGGTTTTTTGGGTTTTTAGGGTTTTTAGTGGTTTTATGGTTTTTATGGTCCTTTAGGTATTAATGGGTTTTTTGGGGGTTTTAAAATTCTTAGGTTATTTTGAGTTTTATGGTATTTTAATGTTTTTAATAGTTTTGAGGGTTTTATAGTTTAGATGGATTTTAGGTGTTTTAGGGATTTTAGGGTTTTAAGTGCTTTTTTGGTTTCAAGGGTTTTTAGGGCATTTAGTTTTTGTGGTTTTTAGTTTTTATTATTTATAATTTTTATGGTTTTTATGGATTTTAGAGTTGTTAGGGTGTTTTAGGGATATTTAAAGATTTTAGGGGTTTGTAGGGACTTTTAGCGGTTTTAGTGATTTTTAGGTTTTTTAAGGGTCTTTAGGGATTTATGGGATTTTTTGGGGATTTTAGGGTTTTCTGAATTTTTAGTGTTTTTCAACGTTTTAAAAATCTTAGGGTTTTTTACCATTTTAAGAGTTTTATTATGGGAGTAAATGATTTTTATTTTTTAGGGTTTTTAGGGTTTTTAGGGTTTTAGGGTTTTCAGGGGTTTTTAGTTTGTTAAAGGGGTTTACAGTCTTTTACCTTTTTTATAGTGTCTTTAGTGGTTTTTGGGAATTTTAGGGTTTTAAAGGATACTTTTAGGGATTATTAGGTTTTTAGGGTTTATTAGGCGTTTTTATAGGTTTCAGGGTTTTATGGTTTTTACGAGTTTTTTATATTTTAGGGGGATTGGTGGTTATTGGGTTTTTTAGAGTTTTTTATGTTTTAGCGTTTTTCATGGGTATATGTTTTTAAATAATTTTCAGGGTTTTTAATGGTTTTAAGTGGTTTAATTTTAATGTTTTTTGTGTTTTTAGAGTTTTTTTGGGTTTTAAGGGGTTATTGTTATTATTTAGGGTCTTTAGGGTTTCTGGGTATTTATGGATTTTTAAGGGTGTTAAAGGGTTTTAGAAGTTTTAGGGGTTTTTAGTGGTTGTTAGGGATTTTATAGTTCTTATGGTATTAGATTTTTAGGGTTTAATGGCTTTTTGAATTTTTAGTATTGTTTTAGGTATTTACGGTTATTAGAGTTCTTTAAGGTTTTTTTTGGTTTTTAGGGACATTTAGGTTTTTATGGGTTGTAGGGGTCTTTTATGATTTTTGTGCTTTTAAGGTTTTTATGGTTTTAAAGGTTTTTTGGTTTTTAAGGGGGTCTTATGGTCTTTGGGGTTTATAATGTTTTAGGGTATTTTTGGGATTTCCTGGGGTTTTAGGGGTTTTATAGTTTTTAGGGTTTTTATGGGTTTTTAGTGTTTTTACAGTTTTTAATTTATTTTAAAGGGATTTTAGGGTCTCTTTGGGTTTTGGGGTCTTTTAGTGTGTTTTATGGTTCTTTTGGGACATTTTTTATTCTTAGGTGTTTTCAAGTATTTGATGGGTGTTAAGGTTTTTAGGGTCATTTAGGGGTTTTTAAGGTTTGGTAGGGTTTTTAGGGTTCTTTAGGGATTTTAGGTTTCTAAGGTTTTCTTGGGTTTTTAGTGTTTTATGGTTTTTAAATTTTTTACGGTATTTTATGGTTTTGAGGTGTATTTTGGGCAAGGAAGATGCGAGGGTCAGGCTATTACCAACCCCCCCCCCCCAAATTTATTAAGAAGAAAAAAGACACAGAAGACAAGGTAGGGGAGGGGTCAAACGACCCACACCCAAAAACCCTTCACAGAAAAAGACCCCAAAAAAAGAAAGATCAAAAAAGAAAACAAAAATAGAGAAAAAGACACAAAAAGAAAACACAACAGCAGCGTCCACACATCTTGTCCAGCCAACACCAACATACAGAACCAATACCAAACATCACAGCCAAGCAGCAGAGACAACACATCCAATCCAACCAGCCCCAGCAACGTCCACACACCCTGTCCAGCCAACACCAACATCTAACACAAATACCAAACATCATAGCCATGCATCAGAAACAGCACGTCCAATCCGACCTGCCCCAGCAACCAACAACACCCGCTCCGACATCACAGCCAATCACAACCAGCAGCATAAAACCACAACAGAAACTGCAGACCATATCAGCCATCATCATCTTCCAGCAGTCAGCAACCAACAACCAGCAGTCATCAATGCCACACCACGGCGATATGCCCCTGACCCCGGACGCTACCACCAGCACCATCCCAAAGCCTCCACAAACACCAGCATACCAGACCAATGTGTGGTCCAGTACATTGGTATGGGAAGCCATAGCAGTGGTGGGTGTACGAGTCAATGACACACCATCAGGGAGAGCAGCCTCATCATACAGCCAGCCCATCAGACAGGACCAGTAGCAAATCATCTAGTCACCACAACCACAACAAGCAACAACATAAACCATTATCACTAGGCCAAAAGCATAACCTCCCATCCAAGAATCATTCTAGCATCCACCAATAAACAACATTCTTAGAAAAACACAATTCATCAAAACCAAAATCCGAAACTTGCTAAGGATCACACCCATACCAGCCATCCCCACAAACCAGCAAATCAAAAAAGACCAGGTATTCCGACCAGAACCAGCATCAACAGCATGAAACAAAGGCAAATCCAAGGAGCCAGAACAGAACAATAGAAGTGAAAAACACAGACATAATCCCACCCAAGTGTAGAACGGACCTGTAACAGCATCAATCCACTACAAGAGGGTAGATTTGTTCTTGAAACCGCAACATTCGTCCATATCAGGATAGATATGGGCCATCTTCTTCGAAGGTGCCACAAACCGCCGAGCCACAGGTCGCCGAACCCCAAGCCGAAGACGCCACCACTCGTCGAGGGAGACTCCACGTCTCCTGCACTGAACCTCCATCACAACCGCAATGCAGATCTAGAGAGACATAATGCCATGGGAATGCCAGAAGAATAACTCCAGAACCCCTGAGATCTGGACCTCAGCAGCAAACCAAATCCACCGCCTTGAAAACTCGAGCTGAGCCATCAACTTCCAAGAACAACAAAGAGCATTCCGCGAAGAGGCCATCCTCTTAAAAAGAGACTTAGATCTGAGGTCAATGAAAGGGATCACCGAAGCACGCAACCTATTCCTCTTCGAAAGATCAAAGCCACATCCCTCCAATCGCCAAAACCACATCATCAACCGCCATAGACCTTTACCACCAAGGGACAGACGACCTCGCCAAAGTTCCACTGAAGGAGACCGAGGAGGGTGAGCAGGGTGAAAGAGATGGTGGCGCCATGGAGCCCTAGCGTGGGGAGAGAGAAAACCAGGAGAGACGAGAGCCATCCTCTCTAGGTGTATTTTGGGATTTCTATGGTGTTTTGGTGTTTTGGTTTTTTTTGCGGATTTTGGGGTTTTTATGATTATTTTTTTTATTTTTATGGTTTGTTACGGTTAATTAATTTTTTTAGTTTCATTTTGTTGGTTTTAGTGGTTTTAATGTTCTTTTAGGGGTTTTAGTTATTTAGGTATTTGTAGAGTTTTCTAGGTTTTTGTAGGGTTTTTTTGGCCTTTTAGGAATTTAGGGTTTTGTAGAGTTTTGTAGGGTTTTGGGGATTTTAATGTTTTTTGTTACATTTAGATATTTTAAGGGGTTTTAGGGAATGTTAGGGGGTTTAAGTGGGTTGTAATATGTTTTAGGGATTTTAGTGTTTTTATGGTTTTTTAGGGTTTTTAATATTTCTAGTGTTTTTAGGTTGTGTAGGGTTTTATATTATCTATATTATTTTTTGGGGGGTTTTAGGGTTTTTAGTGATTTTTATGGTTTTTTTGGGTTTTCAAGGTTTTCAAGGTTTTCTAGGGGGTTTTCAGTTTTTTGGGGTTTTAGGGTGTTTTAGGGTGTTTTTGGGTTTTTAGGGGTTTTGGTATTTTATGGTCTTTAGGATCCTTTTGGTTTTTGTGGTCTTTTATGGTTTTTAGAGACGTTTAGAATTTCTAGGGTTTTTAGGACTTTTTAGGGTCATTAAGGGGTTTAGGGCTATTTTGGGGTTTTAAGTTCTTTTTAGTGGTAATAGTGTCTTTTAGGGTCATTTATGGTTTTAGGGTTTTTAGGGGTTTAATATATTTTAAATAATTTTTAGGTATTTTTAACTATTTTTAGTGTTATAAAGGTTTTTATGTATTTTTGGGGTTTTAGGTGGTTTTTCAGGGGTTTTAGGGGGTTTTTCAGGGGTTTTAGGGAGTTTTAGATGGTTTTAGGTGTTTTAACAGTTTTTAGAGTTTTCTAGGGTTTTTTTGTGTTTTTGTGTTTTTTAGGATTTTATGTTTTATGGTTTTTAGGGTTTTTAATGTTTTTTAAGGGTTTCGTGTTTTATAGATTTTTTTGGATTTATTTTGTTTTTATAACTTTTAGGATTTTTAGGGCCTTAAGTGTATTTTAGGGTATTTTAGGGTCTCTGGGGTCTTTGAGGTCTGTTAGGGGTTTTTGGGTATTTTAGGAGTTTTATGGTTTTTTTTAGTTTTGGGGTTTTCAGGGTTTTTAGGGTTTTTATATAATTTTTGGATTTTTAGAGATTTTTTTGTTTTTTACAGATTTTAGAGTTTTATGGATTTTAGTGTTTTGTAGGATCTTTTTTTTAGATTTTATTATTTTTGGGGTTTTAGGGTTTATAAGTAGTTTTAGGGTTTTTTATAATGTTTAGGGATTTAGTGTGTTTTTAGTGTGTTTTATGGTCTTTTAGGGTTTTAGGTTTCCTTATTTTTTATAGGGATTTTTTTTGTTTTTATAGTTTTTAGGGATTTTAGGGGTTTTTAGAATTTTTTGGGGGGTTTGTCTATTTTTAGGGGTTTTTAGAGGTTTGGGGTTTTATCGGTTTTTAGGGTATTTTAGTTTTTAGGTAATTTTTAAGGTTTTAAGGGGTTTTAGTATCTTTTTAACAGTTTTAGGTTTAGGGTTTTGTGAATTTTTTGGATTTTTTAGGATTTGAAGGGGGTTTTAGGGTTTATTTTGGGTTTTAGGGGATCACTTGGATTTTATATTTTTTTAGGGTTTTATATGGTGTTAGGGATTTTATTAGGGTTTTTCGGTTTTTAAGGTTTTTTGTGTTTTCTTGGGTTTTTTTGGGTTTTAGGATTTTTTTATTGTTTTAGTGTTTTTATGCTATTTAGGGGTTTCAGGGTTTATAGGGATTTTTAGTTTTTCTATGGGATTTAATAAATTTAGGGTTTTAAATATATTTTTGGGGGGGTTTATAATTTTTATGGATATGAGGGTTTTTATTTTTAAGGGTATTTTAGGCATTTCAGGTTTTTTAAGGTTGTGGGGGTTTTTAGGTTTTTATGTTGTATTAGGGTGTTTAATTACATTTTTTGGGGTTTTAAGGATTTTTTAGGGTTTTGGGATTAGGGTTTACAATTTATTGTGTAGGGTTTAGGTTTTAAGGTTTAGGGTATAGGGTTTAGGTATATGGTTTAAGTTATAAAGTATAGGATTTAGGTTGTAAGTTTTATGGTTTATGGTATAAGGTTTAGGGTGTAGGGCTTTGGGTTTAGGTTTCAAGATATAGGTCTTTGGTTGTAGGGTTCAGGGTTTAGGGTGTAGGGTAGAGGGTTTTGGGTGTAGGGCTTAGGGTTTATGGTATAGAGTATAGGGTTTTTGGGTGTTTTACAGTTTTTTATTATTTTTGGGTGTTTTATGGTTATTTAGGGTTTTTATGATTTTTATGGGTTTTAGGTTTCGTTAGTGGTTTTAGGGTTATTGATTAGTTCCCATGGGGTGTTAGCTGAGTGGTACCTGCTATTTTTACCCCTCAGTCTCCATGAGAACTGGTGAAGGTTCGAGTACTACCAAACTCAGACACTGTGTGTATTATGCACATGGTGATTCAAATCCATTGCTAAGCTAGGGAATGTGCAACGCACTTTGGTCTTGGTCTCCCCCTGCTAAGAGTTTATCATAACCCATAAAAAGGTTTTTTCATTTTGGGTTTGTCTTAGTGCTTAGAACCCCATGACACTACATCAAATGATGGGAGTTCAAAATCCATTGGGCTTAGGTAATTGTACCAGTACTATAGAGGTACTATAGTAGAATTGTAGAAGAGTTTGGATTATAGAATCAGAAACACTATAGCGGTGGCCGGAACTGAAGCAGGTACGATAGCGGTGGTGGTACTGGAGTTGCAAAGGTATTGTTGTATAACTATTCACCAAAGGTGCCTTGGGCCAGAAATATGGATCTTTAAGGCCAAATAATGGGCTTTAAGGCCCACCAGGACTCTGGGTCATGTAATGGGTCTCTTCTACCCAAAATTAGAGGTTCATTCCTTTGATTCAATAATAAAGAGGCTTTAGTCCCATCTTTTAAAAAAATGGTTCTTTAATGTTTGTAGGGTTTTTAGGTTTTTAATTTTTTTAGTGTTTTTTGGGTTTTTAGGGGTTTTAGGGTTTTTATGTTTTTAGGGTTTTTAGGGGTTTTTGTATTTTATGTTTTTTGGGAGTTGGGGTTTTTTTGGTTTTTCAGTTTTTATGGGTTTTTATGTGTTTTATGTATTTTAGGGGGTTTAGTGGTTGTTAGATTTTAATGTTTTTACAAGGTTCTTTAGGTTTTAGGGTGTTTAGGGGATTTTTAGGGGTTTTTTTGGATTTGTATGGTATTTTATTATTATAGTGTTTTAGGGTTTAAGGGATTTAGGGGGTATGTTTTTAGTTACTTATAGGGTTTTTATGTTTTTTTTAGATTTTTAGTTTTTTGGGGTTTTTCTGGTTTTTGGGGGTTTTAAGGGTTTTTTGGGATTTTATGGTTTATTTAATGTTTTCAGGTATTTTAGTGTTTTGGGGGGTTTTATAGTTTTTAAGGGCTTTTAGGGGTTTTACGGTTTTTAATATTGTTTTATTCCTTTTAGGTTATTTTAATATTTTTTAGGGTTTTTTGGTTGTTTTGGTGGTTTTATTGTTTTATGGTTATTAGGGTCCTTTATTATTTTTTGGGTATTTTTGGGTTTTTATTGTTTTTTATGTTTTTTCATTTCATTTAGGGGTTTTAGTGCCTTTTAGGGTTTTAAGGGTATTTTAGGGACTTTAGGGTAAAGGATCGTTCAGGGCCAGACTATTCATGTCCCCCCCCCCCAAAAAAAAATTATTATAAAAAAGACCCAGCTGACAAGGGAGTGGCAGGGTCAATCAGCCCTCACCCAAAAACCCTGGACACCCACAAAAAACCCAAAAGTTCCTAAATACTCTAGAAGATATAAAAAACCATAAAAAAGAAGGAAAATCATAGAATCTCCAGCAGCATCTCTCAGCCAAACAACAACCAACAATAATGCAAAATCATCACCTTCAGCACCTCCCATCCAAGCATTAACCAGCATCCAACTTCACTGTCTCTAGCCTTCATTACCTCCTCGCTAGTCAGAACAACTTCCAGCAACACAGAACCTCCTGCACAAAAGACATAGACATTAGCTTAACCATTTTCTAGAAAAGCATTATCCAAACTCCAACACCTCAATTCCAAATAGCCGGCACCCTCTTCAACCATACCTTTCCATGCAACATCCATCCACCAGCATCTCAGTTCCCATCATCCTGAACCTCTTATCCTGACAGCTTCTAACCTACCACACCTAGAAGTATAACCTCAGAAACAAGTATCAACACACAACAAATGACCAGCATCCCCTTCAACAGAGCCCCTCCAAGCAGTGGCCATCACCCACCAGCCCAGTTCCCAGCAACCAGCGCCTCCTTTCCAATCATTACAATCAGCTTCCAACTCCAAACAAACCATCCAAACACCCAGAACATGACTAGAAAGTGCCCCATACCTTGCAATAAATCAAACATACAGCAGTAGTAGCAGATCACAACCAGAGCATCCATACACATAACAAAAAAGACCGCTTTGGAACCCCAGAAGACCATATACCAACAAATTAACCCGATCACAACACAAATTAATCCATCCCGCATCAACAACATGAATGGAAAAAAAACTGAGAAACCATAAAAACACACCTACATCATTAGTACAAACCGTTGACCAACAAATCTGAGTGCCCGCACCACCAAACCAAGCACACCACCAGCAGTCTGACATAAATCCTTCTGAATCCACCATCTTCCATCGTGAAACAAGAAGAGCCACCAAATCACTCCAGATCTCAAATCTGCAAGCAGTCACATCATCGATGACTGAGAGAGCCAAAACATCATGCCACTCCTCCAACGAAACCAGTCACTGTGACAACCGTATCACTTGAATGAAGCTGTCGACAAATCCCAAACTCATGCCGTCGTTGAGATCATGTCCTCCATTGAGACCCTCACCGCTACTAACCCATCAATGAAAGTCCCAAAACCAAGAACTCAAACCTAAATAGACCATCATGGTTTCCAGAAATCATGGAGCTGTCACCAAAAATCCAAACCATGCTTGGATCTGAAGTCGAATGGAAAAACAAAGTCACCGCTCGAGAAATATAATGTCATTGAAGACATAAAACCACCACCACCCTGGATCTGGAAAGCACTTCCAAAGCACACCATCACCAAGATCACTGCCCGTAATTAGGAAAGGGTGAATAACCATCACCGAATTCCCAAGCAAGATACAAGAGGAACCCAGGAGGAAGCACCGAGAGAGAGATAGAGAGATCCAGGATAATCTTAGGGACTTTTAGTGTTTTTAATGGTTTTAAATTCTTTTATGTTTTTTAGAGTTATTAGATTTTTATGTTCTTTAGGGCCTTTTAGGGGTTTTAAATGGTTTTAGGTAACTTTTGGGTTTTGGGGTTTTTTCTTATTTTTAGGGTTTTTAGAGATTTTAGGGTCTTTTAGAGTTTTATGGGCTTTATTCTATTGTAGGGGGTTTTCTAGTT
The DNA here is from genome assembly GCA_963277665.1 of Viscum album. Lineage (NCBI taxonomy): Eukaryota > Viridiplantae > Streptophyta > Magnoliopsida > Santalales > Viscaceae > Viscum > Viscum album. The sequence continues at coordinate 1,963,446,074 of OY728127.1, forward strand.
TGTGGGTTCCTTATTGGGTTTTTAGGATTTTTAGTGGTTTTTTACTATATTTTGGGTTTTTTGGGTTTTATAGTGGTTTTCGAGATTTTTAGGGTTTTACGGGGTTTATGGTTTTTATTGGTTTTATGGTTATTTTATTTTTAGTGATTTAGGGGGTTTTATGATTTTAATTGGGTTTTACGGTTCTAGTGTTTTTATTGGTTTTATAGTTTTTAGAGTTTTTAGCGCTGTTTAGTTTTTTTTATTATTTTAGGGGTTTTAGGGTTTTTAATTGTTTTATGTTTTTAGGGCCTTTTCGGTCTTTGGGTTTTTAGGGTCTTTATTGGTTTATTAGGTTTTAAGGGGTTTTATGGTTTTTAGGGTTTTTAAGGTTATTAGGGTTATTATGAGTTTTTTATAATTTTTAGGATTTTTAGTGTTTTTATAGTTATTAGGGTTCTTTATGGTTTTCAAGAGTTTTATTTGTTTAAGGGATTTTAAGGGTTTCAGTTTTTGAATCTTTTAGGTATTTTTACTATTTTGGTATCTTTTTATAGTTTTTATTTTATTATGGTTTTTAGGAATTTTAGAGTTTTAATGGGTTTTTATGTTTTTTTAGTTGTCTATGGATTTTTAGGGTTTTTAGGATTCTTTAGGTTTTTTGGATTTTTAGGAGTTTTAAGATATTTTTAGGGTCTTATAGGGTTTTAAGGTATTTTAGGGTATCACTACGTTTTTATTATCTTTTTAGGGTTTTGTGGTTGTTTGGTTCTTTTATGATTTTTTTGGGGTTGTCAGGGTCTTTTCGGTTTTTTGGGGTTTAGTGGTTTTTCTGGTTCATTTAATAGTTTTTAATGATCTTTAGGGTTATTAGGGTTTTTAGGGATTTTAGGGTTTTTATGAATTTTAGTGGGTTTTGAGGATATTTTAATATTTTTATGTTCTTAGGGTTATTTTGGTTTTTCGGGGTTTGAAAATATTTAGGGTTTTTATGGGTTTTAGGGTATTTAGGTTTTTATGATTTTTAGGGGTTCTCTAACGGTTTTTAGGTTTTTTTATTTTTTTTATCTTTTAATGTTTCTTAATTTTTTAGCGTATTTTTAGGTTTTTAGGGGTTGTAGGTTTTTTAGGGTTTTTACTTTATTTTAGTGTCTTATTGTTTTGGGGACTTTTAGGTTTTAAGGTATATGGTTTAGCGTTAAGGGAGTTGGGTTATGGGATTAATGTTATGGTTTAGGGTGTAGGGTTTAAGGTTTAGGTTTTAGGGTTTAGTGTTTATGATGTAGTGTAAAGGGTTTATAGTGTAGGGTTTAGGGTTTCTGGTATACGGTATAGGGTTTAAGTTTTGGGGTTTAGGGTATAGTTTATTGGGTATCATGTTTGGGGTTTAGGGTATATGGTATAAGGTATAAGGGTTTTTTATTATTTTTAAATTTTTTGGGGTTTTAGTGTTTTCAGGTTTTTATTGTATTTATGTTTTTATTATTTTTTAGGGATTTTATGGTTTATAATGGTTTTTATTGGTTTTAGGGGTTTTAATATTTTTAGTAATTTTAAGGAGTTAAATTTTTTTAGATTATTTTTTTATTTTTAGGGTTTTTAGGGTTTTATGAGGTTTTAGGGTTTTTAGGGTCTTTTTGTGTTTTAAGAGTATTTTAGGGTTTTGGGGGGTTTTAAAATTTGTTAGGATTTAGTTTCTTAGGGTTGATTTAGGGATTATTTATTTATTTTTGTTGTTTTTAATGTCTTTTAAGGTTTTTAGTGTTTTTATAGTTTTTTGTTATTTTGAGTTTTTTATGATTTTTAATGGGTTTTAGGGTTTCTTTTTTGATTTTTAGTTTTTTAGTGTTTTTTGGGGTTTTAGGATTTTTATGGGTTTTTGGGGGTTTGGGGGTCTTTTAGTTTTGATTAATGTATTCTAGGGGTTTCTTTGGTTTTTTATTTTTTCTTAATGTTTTTATGGGTTTTAGTGTTTTTAGTTCTCTTAAGTGTTTTAGAGTTTTTAGGTTGTATATGGATTTTTATGGTTTATAGGGGTTTATGGATTTTGGAGTTTTTAGGGTTTTTAAGGTTTTTAGGGTATTTAAGGGTATTTAAGGGGTTTAGGGTTTTGTATGGTTTTTAATATTTTTATGGTTTTTTGGGTATTTAGGATTTTTAAGGTTTTTTATGGCTTTTAGGGTCTTTTCTGTTGTTTTGGTTTTTAGGGTCTTTTATTTTTTATGGTTTTTAGGGGGTTTATAGCCATATTTTGTTTTTATAGTTTTTTTGGGTCTTTTATGAATTTTCATTTTTTTTAGGGTCATTTAGAGGTTTTAAGGTTTTTTTGAGTCTTCTAAGGGGTTTTAGAGTATTCTAGGGTCTTCTAGAGATATTTTTTGTTTTAGTGTCTTTTAGGGTTTTTAAGGGTTTCAGGGTATTTAGTGTTATTTTGTGTTTTTAGGGGCTTTTTGGCTTTCATGATTTTGAGGTTATTTTATAATTTTTTGGTTCTCTAGGGTCCTTAATGGGTTTTAGGATTTTTCGGGGTTTTTGAGTGTTTATAGGTGTTGTTAGGGTTTTTATGATTTTTATGCATTTTTTGGGTTTTTAGGGTTTTTATTGTTTTTAGGGGCATTTCAGATTTTGGGGGGTTCAATATTTTTTTATGGTTTTATAAATCTTCAGGGTTTCAAATGGTTTTTAAGGTTTTTAAGGTATTTAGCGACTTTAAGGTTTTCTGTTTTTTTTGTGGGGTTTGGAGTTTTAGGGTGTATTTAAGGCCTTTTAGGGTCTATTAAGGTCTTTAGGTTTTTTAGAGTTTTTCGAGATTTGTTTTTTTTTTTTATTTTTAGTTTTTTTATGGTTTCTTAGTATTTTAGGGTTTTATGGGGTTTAGGGGTTTTTTTTTGATTTTTTACGGTTTTACAGTTTTTTTTTGTCTTTTTGTAGTTTTTAAGGTTTTAGGGTTTTAGTGTCCTTTAGGGGTTTTGGAGTTTTTAGGGGTTTTAATGTATTTTTGTGTATTGTTTTGTGTTTTTAGTGTTTTTAGGGTCTTTTAGGGTTATGAGGGTCTTTTAGGGTTTTTAGGGGGTTTTAGTGTCTTCTAGGGTTTTTATAGGGTTTTATTGTTTTTTAGTTTTTAGGGGATTTTGGGGTTTTATAGGGTTTTTAGGGTCTTTTAGTGGTTTTAGTGTATATATGGTTTTAGTTTCTTTTAGTGTTTTTTTTTGTTTTTTTGGTTTTTAGGGTTTCTAGGGTATTTATTTTTTTATGGGATTTTAATGGGGGGCAAGGTAGGTGTAGGGCCAGGCTATTCCTGACCCCTCCCTAAAGTTTATTAGAAGAAAAGACACAACAGACAAGGGAGGGGAGGGGTTAATCAAACCACACCCAAAAAACTTGAACAACTCACATAATCCAAAAGACCCAAAAAAGAAACGCAAAAGACACCCAAAACCAGAAAAAGGAGAAAAGCAGCAGTATCTCCATCATCCAATAGCACACCTTTCATCCAAAAACTCCAAATCCATCAGCAGAAACTTCAGAAACATTCATCAACACCATATCATCAACAACACAAAAAACCTTGCCACAACTTCACCATAATTTGTCACCAAACCGAGATCAGATACCATCAGCCAAAACACCAAACTGAGCTTCACAAGACAACACCGCTTAACACCGTCTCCCTGCCAATACCCGCCCTTGATGCCGAGCAGTACCACCAACACCATCCCAAAACTGCCACATGCGCCATCATACCAAACCAAGATGGGGTCCAATAAGATGTGGAGGGAAGCAAGAGCATAGGTGGACGCATGAGTCAAGGGGAACAACAATGGAGGGCAGCCACACTCCAACATCCAAAACCATCAATCACCTAGCAGATCATTTATCCACTGCACATCAGCAAAACCACCACATGCCAGCATCCAGCAACACCAACCTAGGCAGAACCGATCAAAGAATAGCACACACAAGCAGCGACCAACAATCCTCATCAAATCCCATAGCCATCTCTTTAAATCCCAGAAACCAGGAACAAAATCACCAGTTTAAACTTTATTAAAAACACCGCCTCCAATCCATCCAGATCCTATAAAAAAGAAGGTCAAAACCCAGCATCCAACACATCCTAACCAATCATCTCCAAAGAGATCACATCTCAAAAACCAGAAAACAAGGCCTTTAGACCGAACAACTTTTATCATTCAATGTCTCACAACGTAGCTAGCAACGAAACACCAGTAATCATAGCCGAAACGAAAACACAAAACCCAACACTCCAGAGCAAGCTTGCACGACAACACCAAAAAATTCTTAACAAATCTCTACAAAACGAGCAGCAGGAACCCACAGTAACCCATCTACACAACCATATCAAGAAAACAGGAGATCACGAAGGGCCAAGGAATTCGAACAAAACTAGCATCAAGAGAGTGAGGCGGAGAAGAAGCCATGGGAAAATACCAAAAATGCACCTGCATTTTCTTCACAGATCGAAGAAAAAATCGGACTAGAAAACCGAGAAAACCTTCTACATCGCAAGATCGAAACTCTGAGAACTAAAATGAGGAATAACCATTGTTGCCTGCCGCCTTTGGTCTGGAGAACATCGATGAGGTTCGATGTCGTCGAGATATCCCCCCAAAAGCGCTAGGGGGTAGGGTTGCGAAAGGTCCCAAAACCCTAATCGGTGTCACTTCTGATGAGACACGAAGCCATTTAAGAGCACCATCTGCACCGAAGGACTCTGTATCGACCCACCACCGCCACGAGTGCCTCCCAAAAGTCCAAGAGGTCTGGGGAAGAGATCTAACCCCAACTTTCCCAGGGGAGTCCAGAGGAAACCCTAGAAGTCACGATGAGAGGGAAAGAACTCCATGAGAGTGTGCCTCCATCATAAAGTGTTGTTGGGTAACGAGGTATTGGGCTAGCATGCCCACCTGTGCACCGCACGTCCCCATCGTGGCCCAAGGTGGCCAGCCCTTGGGCTTAAGCCAGTTTTTCAACGTACTCAAGGGTTTTTAGGAACCTTTTGGGGATTTTAGGGTTTTTTGATGTTTTTAAGGATTTTTGGATTTTTATTCATTTTTAATGTTTTTAGGGATTTTAAGGTTTTTTTGGATTTTAGGGGTCTTAGGGTTTTATAGGGTTTTAGGGTATTTCATGTATTTTTAGGGGTTTTAGTGTTTCTATAGGTTATTAAGGTTTTATTATTTTAATAGGTTTTATGGTTTTTAGGAATCTTTTAGAAATTTTAATGTTTTTAGAATTTTTAGGGGTTTTAGATGTTTTTAATAAGTTTTAGGGGTTTGTGTTTTTAATAATTTTTAAAGTGTTTTAAGGTTTTTTAAGGGTTTTAATGTCTTTTAGGGTTTTAGTTTTTTAGTGATTTTTGGGTTTATTGGGAGTTTAAGGGTTTTTAGGGTTGTTATTAGGGTTGTTGGGTCTTCTAGGAATATTTAGGGTTTTTAGGTTCTTTTAAGGTTTTAAGGGTTTTAAGGGATTTTTAGTATTTTTTTTGGTTTTTGGGGCCTTTACTGCTTTTAGGCTTTTTAAATAATTTTAGGGGTTTTATGGACTTTTATGGTTGTTTTATGGTTTTTAGGGGGTTTAGGTTTTTATGTTTTTTGGGGTTTTTAGGGTGTTAGGGGGGTTTTAGTGTTTTTATTATTTTTAGCATTTTAAGGATATTTTATCTTTTTAGGGTTTCGAGTTTTTTTAGTATTTATATGGTATTTCAGAAGGTTTTAGTTTTTTTTATTATTTTGTGTGGATTTTTAGTGTTTTTACGGTTTTTATGGGTGTTTATGTTTTTTTGGGGCTATTTAAGAGTTCTTTGAGTTTTTTGGGGTTTTTAGGGACATTTTCTAGGGTTTTCAGGGTTTTTAGGGGGTTTAGGGTTTTTAGGGTTTTAGGGTTATTAGGGTTTTAGGGTTTTTAAGGTGTTTAAGGTTTTATTAGTTATTTTTATGTTTTTGTACAGATTTTATTATTTTTAGGGGTTTTAAGACATTGTAATGTCTTTTAGGGGGTTTTAGGTTTTTAATGGTATTTTATGGGTTTTAGTGCCTTTTAATGTTTTTATACGTTTTAGGGTATTTCAGGGTTTTTAATTGTTTTTAAGATTTTAGAGGGTTTTAGGGGATTTATGGTTTTTAAGGGTTTTTTGGGGTTTTAGGGTTTTGTGGTGTTTTCTGGTTTTTAGGGGTTTTAGGATTTTTTATATTTTTTGGGGGTTTCTAGGGTTTTAGGGCATTTTTAGGATCTTTAAGTGTTTTTGAAGGATTTTAGGATTTTTAGGGGTGTGAGGGTTTTTGGATATTTATTATCTTTTTTGGGTTTTTAGGGTTTCTATAGGTGTTTGTGTTTTCAGTTTTCTTTGGGTTTTTATGTGTTTTTTTGGGTTTTTTAGAAACTTTTACAGTTTTAATGGTTTTTCAGGTGTTTATAACTTTTTTGGATTTTAGGGGATTTAGGGGTTTTTTGTCCTATAAGTTTTTTAGGTTTTTGGGAGTTTTAGTTTTTTTGGGTTATTTGGGAGTTTTAAGGAATTTAGGGTATATTAGGATTTTCAGGGTTTTTAGGATTTTTTAGGGGTCTCAACATTTTTAGGGTTTTTTGTTTTTTTTCTATTTTAGAGTTTTTTAGTATCTTTATTTTTTTATGAATTTTATGTTTTTTTATAGTTAGGGATTTATGAAATTTTTAAGATTTTACGGTTATTTTTTTATGGTTTTAGAATTTTTTTATGGTTTTATGGTGTATTTATGGTTTTATAGGTTTTCTATGGGTTTCTTGGATTTTTAATGTTTTTTAAGTCTTTAGGTTTTTTGGGTTTTTATGGTGTTTATTGTTTTTAGGGTTTTTATATGGTTAATTAGGGTCTTTTAGGGGGTTTTAGTCTTTTGATTTTTATTGGGTTTTAATGTTTTTTTGGTTTTTTGGGTCATTTAGGGTTTTTAGTGTTTTTATGGGTTTTAGGGTCATTTAGGGTTTTTAGGGTTTTTATGGGTTTTAGGGTTTTAGGGGTTAATGGGGTTTTAGTTTTTTTGGTTTTATTGGGGTTTTCTAAATATTTTAAGGGTTTTTATGTTTGGGGGGTTATGGTTTTAAAGTATTTTTAGGGATTTATAATCTTAGTGCTTTTAGTTTTTTAGGGATTTTTGAACCCTTTTGGGGGGTTTGGGGGTTTTTAGAGTTTTATAGGGGTTTTAGGTGTTTTCAATGGTTTCTGGTTTGTAGAGTTTTAAGGGTTTATATGGATTTTTAAATATTTTTAATAGTTTTCAGGGGGTTTTATGTTTTACGATTGGGGGTTTTGGGATTTTCAGAGTTTTTAGAGTTTTTGGGTTTTCAAGTTATTTAGGGATTTATAAAAATTTTGGGATTCTTAATGTTTTTAGTGGTTTTAATGGATTTTAGGAATTTTAAGGGTTTTACATGTTTTTAGTATTTTTAGGTTTTCTAGGGTTTTTAGGGAAAAGATGGCTTGGGACCAAGAGTGCCTGGTCCCCCAAATTTTATTAGAAAATTAAACAATGCAGCATTATAAGGAGGGATTGAAGACACATGTGTTCAAATAACCCTTCATGTTAGAGTCCACGAAGGGTGGAAAAAAGACGGGGAGAAAAAGGACCACTTCGAGATCCCTTCCACAATTGCATGCTTGGATAGAGAATCTGTAACTGAGTTCACCTCCCTATAGGCATGCGTAACATTGAGAGTGAGATCCTAACAAAGGTCGATACATTCAATACATTATTGGAGAAGTCTCCAAGGAACTCTTCGAGACTTGTTCTTGAGTGCATCCACTGCTAGCATCGATTTACATTCAATCCAAAGAAACATCCACTTGAAAGGAGCTACAAATTTGACCACTTTCATCATTTCCCAAAGCTCAACTTCGTAAGAACATCCACCTCCAATAAAATGATAGAAACATCCTTCCATAAATCCTATGTGTGTTTGGAAAACCCCTCTGAACCATGATGGACCAGGTGTACCCAATGGTATCTTGCCCACATTGAGTTTGATCCATGATTTGATCAGAGGAATCCAATTAATAAACTTTAAAACCTTTGGTTTTCTTATTTATTCCAAAAATTCCAAGAAAATTCAAGGTAATAAAATCATTAACATCATTATCTATCACACCTGTTTGAATTTGAGATTAAATATGGAAAAAATTATACATAGAAAAAACTCCACAATGAAATGAGATATGATTCCTATAAAAACCCTTAGCATTTATGGATGCCCAAACATTGGAGAAGATAGCAGAAACAGTGGTAACCATAAAATTGAAAACCTGCTGACAAAAATTCTACTCGGTAAGGCTAATAAGAAGGTCAAAGATCAAATAGGTCATGATAATATTAAGCCTGAATAAATTCTTCAAGTAATCCCTTAAATCCACTAAAAATTTATATTCTATAAAGGTGTGATGAATAGTCTCTATGACTCCCAGTTAGAGATAACATACCGAGGCTCTACTGAGACCACCCTTCTACAGTATCTCTTAGATGGTAAGCCTATTCATCATTAATTTCCATAGCAACAAATGATTTGTTGGTTCAATGAAAGGTCGCTGAAATTTTTTACCCAAGAAAGAGGATCGCTACCCCATTCACATTTATTTTGGTATAAATACCTTTCATTAAACTTAACAATGAATTTTGGATTTCATATTAATATTTCAATGAAGGTAAACATGTACCTTTGGATAGGTAGTGTGATTTCATCATGAAACATCTCATTAGGATCCCCAACTCGTTAGTTGAGAGATACAACAGACAAGTTCTTTAACATAGGATGGGAAGTCATAGATTCATGCATAGGTTTATCAAACTAGTTGGTGGACCAACAGTTTAGGTTTTAATGCCTTGACACAACCCATTTTGAATGGGATACAATATCCCTGTATGAGATTATGATTAATGGCTAGAAATAAGAACGTATATAACCTGTATAGCAATTACAAAGTTTCTATGTGTACCTCTCCCAAAAAAACTTTAATCCATCATCATGTGATCTGTATAAGTTCCAAGTAAACATTCTAAGTATGTAATAATTGAATACTCTAAGATACTTAATACACATCCCCCCAAATCAATTGTCTTAGTGCAATCTTTCTAGTCCATAGAAACCATCTTTATTTCAGTATTGCAGCATGTCCAATAAAATTTCCTAACATTTGAATTTAGGTTTTTGACAATATTAACAGGTAATCAATATATGTAAAAATCATACATGAACATATAGGTGATAAAAAAATTAATCAATAAGACTCTTCCTGTCTAAGATAAACTCTTGACTTTCTATTTGGATAGTTGTTGAGTGATTTTATATGATATGCTTCAATATAAAATCTCTTAACCCTCCTCCAATAAAAGTGATTCCCAGATAATTGAATGGGAGTGATCCCCTCTTCAATACAAGGGACTTAGCAATATGAAGTTTCCTAGAATTAGAGACCCCCATACCAAATACAATAAGTTATTTTCTCCAACTAATGGATTACCCAGCCACACTTTCATAATGGTGGAAGATCCTTATGATTGAAGACAAATTCTGCTTGTTGGATTTCCCAAATAGGAGGATGTCATTATCATAAAGGAGGTGGGATGGAACATGAAGGTCTCTCCCTACCTTAATAGGAGTGTAAATACTGCCCAACATGAGATCAATGATTCATGGACTCAAATAATCTTCAGCAATTGCAAAAATAAGTCCCAAAAGTATATCTTCATGCCTAACTTCATAGGAAAATTTAAAGAACCCTTTCGAGGATCCATTCATAAGGATGAATACCCACACACTAGACAAGATAGTATTAACCATCTTGATAAAAGTGTTGGGAAACCAATATTTACTCATAACATTGAAAATAATGCTCCACTTGATCTTGTCAAAGGCCTTTTCAATATCTAACTTCATGGAAAAAATCCCATGATTCATTTCCTTATTTATGATTTTAATACCTTTGGAGGCTATAAATAGTTAGTTATGAATAGAACCCCTAGGAAAAAATCCAAATTGATTTGGGGTGATTATTTCTCACACAATCTTCCCAAACATGATGAACAAAATACTGATAATAATTTTGGGAATGGTATTCCTAATGGAAACATGAAAAAAATCCCATATGTTAATAGAATTTTCCTTCTTTGGAATCAATGTAATAATGATGGAATTTATTCCATGTGGAAAAAATCTAGAAATAATGAATTCTTTGATGGCATTGGTGATCTCCACATGAATGATGTCCCAGTAGAATATGATGAACTTGTTTCTAAGCCAATATGGGCCTTCCACACTATCCATGTTCAAAGAGAACAAAGAGGATATTACTTCCTCATCAAAATGGGCATCTGTTAAGGAATTATTGTATTGAACATCAATGCATGTCAAGAGGGATCTAGACAGGGAATCATAAAAACCTGAACTGTCATCATTATACAAAGATTTGAAATAATCCGCCATATATTTAGAAATATCATAAACAATTTTGAAGGTTGAAGCATTGATGTAGATGGAACTCATGATCTTTTTGGACTTCTTCTCCTTGTGAAACTGATGGAATATTTTGGAGTTCCTATCCCCCTTTTTTATCTAGTTAAAATTGAATTGTTTTTTATAAAGCCTGTCTTTAAGATCCATAAGTTTATCCAATTTGAAATAAAGTTATAACTCCTCTTTATGGGGAATGTGTAGATACTTGTTGTTAAATTTTCATCTATAAATATGATATTTAACCACATTAATATCCTTATCTATTCAAGAAAATTAATTTTTCCTCCACTCTTTTAGAAGATGTTTGATTTCCTTAAGATTTGAGGCTATATTGTAGTGGGGGATTCCATAAAAGGTGTTATTCCATCAATTAAAAACCACTTCCCTAAAACCAAAAATCCTTAGCCAAGAATTTTTTAATTTAAATGGAAAAAAGGGTTGTCCTTCTAACACCATTCCAGAGATCAATAATAAGGGGGTTGTGATATGAGTTAAACTTGGGAAGAGTAAACCCAGAGATGACGGTGCGGATAATCATATCACTGATATGATAGAAACACCTATCAAGATTATAGTTCTATCATCCATTAATTGTTAACCTTCCCCATGTGAAATAGGCTCCATCAATGGGGACTTCAGTGAGGACACATTGGTCCAAGGTGCAAGAGAAGTCCTCAATAGTAGTTCAGGATAAATTAGGACCAATATATTCATCTATTCTCATAAAAATATTAATTTCACCAAGAACAATCCAATTTTAATCTATGAGATCATTTAATTGATCCAACTTTCTCCAAATGGACCTTCTCATAGTATACACGAAAGATACATACACAAAGGGAAGGGTTAAAGGAGCAACATGAAAATAGATTGAAATAGAGATGATTTGATAGCTCACCACGAATGAGAGAAGCTGGATGTCATTATGTTTTAGAAAACGAAATGTTTCCATATAACTCCCATTTGAATTGTGGGAGATAGTTGAGTATCAAAGGCTGGTCCTATTGAAACCTTTACAGTTTTCTAAGTACCCCATATGTTTAGCTATACCTATAAGCATCAGCCTATTAGAGTGGAGAAAATGCCTAATGGCTGAGGTCATGAGAGAATTCCCAATCCCTTGGAAATTCTAGAACATGATCCTCATTAATTAATGGATTATTTTCCAGAAGAATGGGGGAAATTGTTTTTACTAGAATCAGAGGAGGGTTCTTTCGCTTCCCTTTTCCTTTCTTCCCATTCATTTTAGGCCTGCCTGCCAAGTTCTTCTTAGGATTTTGACCAGAGAGTTCCTCCTCTATAGGGGGATGGTCCTATACTTCCACCAACTGAGTACCACCATTAGGGGGTTGATCTTCAACAATAGTTTTAGAGCCATTTGTTTCCTCCAAAGTCTGATCATCATCTCCATAGGTCTGTTCCTCCACATCATCAGACCCAAAAAATCCACTAATGAGGTTGAATCTATTCACTATACATATCCCCTCATTAGATGCATCCCCCTATGATTTCCTCCTTGCAATATTCCTTGAGGAAACCACTATGAAAGAACCATCATGCATGCCAACAAAAGGTGTTGTTTTGGATGGAATAACCTATTTATCAAAGGGGATAGACTCCACTACTGTGGATAGTGAGACGAAGGGTGACTCAAAAGTAGTGCCAAGTGCAGGACCTAGATGGACATTAATATTCCTTACCCAAATAAGTCGGACCATGGTTGAAACATCCCCCTTATAATGGGAGATGTGGGAAGTAGCGACATTCATCTGTGGGGCCTGTTGTACAGCATCAGGGGATGAATTTACATTATCCTAGGATGTGTTGTATTCTTGGGGAGAAGACTCATTATACAAACCCCAATGATCCATAATGATTGTGTGTTTAACTACTTGCTGGATAGACTCACCATCATGATCAGTATCACCCAGAAGGTGGGGAGGTGTATCCTAATGCCATGCTATTCCCACATCATTACCATTGGACAGGCCAATAGGTGAGTTTGAGGGGGAACTATAGAGTCTTGGGGAGATACCTAATCCATAGGACTCGGTTTCTATAATGGCTCAGAAACGGTGTTTTAAGTGCTAACACATGCAATCTGACCAGGCACAGAAGAAATGGGAGCCTGGGGGAGGGGGATCGACAGATGTTGTAAGACCCTTTACTTTACCTTCCCCATACTTATTCTTGTAGAGAATGACCTCATTCCCATTTATTTTGAAAATTTTGAAAACATTCAATCTTTATAAATACAAAATAAGGTGCCCAAAAAGGTTGTACTTGAGATAGAATTAGGGATTCCATTCATACAAAATATCTACAGTAAGGTTGTCCTCAAGGGTGGTGAGAACAACCCCCTCAACCAAGGTTCTTTCCATGTTACCTTCAACAAGAACTCTGGAATAATGTCCAAACCTTGGATTACTTGTAACCTTTTCAATTCATATGGGGAACCCAATCGAAGATACAATGTCCTAGAGGATCTGGGGGTTTCAATAAATCCATTTCAACTTACATATTTGGATCCACACCTGCGCAAATATGTTTTTCACACTCGAGGGATCAAAATTATAACCCCGATCCTAAATCTGAAGAAGGCCTGGTTTGAGTTGGAGTGAACCAAAACTCCAAGACCTCCTTTTCTAGTCATCAGAGGGGAATACAATGTGATAATATCCCCTTACCATGGCTTTCATATTCCATTCACTAAATCCCTAAATGTCAGCTTTTCGTTTGTTAAGGTCTCTAAACTTCCAAATCCTTTACCATTTTGGAGTAATAACTCTCACGATAGTTGAGAAGGAAAAAAGAATTAACCTATCCTCCACAACTTCACGATTTTTCAGAAACATGTTCCACCCTGCATTTCCTGATCACACGACTAGTAGAAGGGGAAATCAAATCTATGAAAGTGAGTGGAGCTGCATATTTCACTACTTCCATGAAATTCAACATCAAACTTTATGCCTTCAGATCCATGTGAATACCAAAAAACATTGAAATTATAGGTTTCAAATATGAAATTGCCTCTTATGGTCAGTAAAATCCAGTTTTACCAAGGTCGGATCCACATTCTTTCTTTCAAGGAAGATCAGGATTTGGGGTTGTGTGGGATCCCTATAGTCACCTAGTTCTAATCCTTACTCCATCTATGGTTTCAGGGGTTTCATGGGGGTTTAAGTGGTTTTAGGAATTTAGGATATATATAGTTTTTAATATTTTTATGTTTTTATGGGTTTTGGGATTTTTTAAGGTTTTAGTGTATTTTTGTAGTTTTAGCATTTTTTATTGTTATGGGGTTATTTTAATTTTTTAGGGATTTAATGATTTTTTATGGTTTTTTGGGACTTTTTAGTGTTTTTTTGGTTTTTTAAGGTTTTAACCCATTTTAGGGTTCTTAGGGGATTTTAGAGTTTTAAGGGGTTTTTCTATTTTTATGTTTTTACTGTATTTAGTGTTTCTATGGGTTTCAATGGTTTTTTGGTTATTTGGGTTTCTTTAGGGTTTTAGGGGTTTTTTGATTTTTTGGGGTTTATATATTTTCTAATGTTTTTAGAGTTTTCTTATGGGTTTTAGGGTTTTAGGATTTTTATTTTCTTTTGGTGATTATAGTGGTTTTAAGGACTTTAGGGGTTTTACGGTTATTTAGATTTTTAGGGGTTTTTTGGTTTCTTGTGGTTTTTAAGGTTCTTTAGTTTTTTAGGGATTTTAAGGGTTTCTTGGGTTTTCTTGGGTTTTTCCCATTTATGAATTTTTTAGTGTTTTTTTATGTTTTTACATTGCTTTAGGGGTTTTATGGATTTTTATGTGTTTTAAGGGGTTTTTTTTTTGTTTTTTTGGATTATTACGGGTCTTTAGGGTTTCAGAAGCATTTAGGGTTTTATAGGGTTTTTAGGGGCTTTAGTTTTTTTACTGTTTTAGGGGGTTTAGGGTTTTTTGAGTCATTTTGGGAGTTTTATGGGGTGTAGGTTTTTTTGGGGGGGGGGTTATGTTTTTTAGCATTTTCCAAGGATCTTTGGGGTTTTAGAGGTTTTTAGTGTTTTTTATGGTTTTTAAGATTTCTAACAGTTTTTAAGGTTTTATGGTTTTTATGGGTTTTTAGGGTTTTTATTTATTTTTGGGTTTTTTATCGTTTTAGGGGTTTTTTGGGTTTTTTGGGTTTTAGGGTTTTTGTGGTTTCTTATATTGTTTAGGGTTTTAAAGGTATTTTATTGTTTTTAGGATTTATTGGTGTTTTTAGAGTTTTTTAGTTTTTAGAGTTTCAGGGTTTTTGGGTTTTCTTGTGGTTTGAGGGGTTTTAGTGGGATTTTTTGGGTTTTAAGGGGTTTTAGGGATTTTTAAGGTTTTTTCTATTTTGTGGATATAAATTTTTTAGGGGTTTAGTGTTATTAGGGTTTTATGTGTTTTTTGTTTTTTTGGGTTTTTAGGGTTTATCCGGTTATTTGAATGATTTTTTTTATTTTTTATGTTTTTGGATTTTTATGGTTTTTTATGGTTTTTTATGGTTTTTAATGTTTTTATAGTTTTTAGGTGTTTATGGTCTTTCAGTTTTTAGGGTTTGTTGGTGTTTTATGGTTTTTAGACATTAATTTTTTTAGGGGTTTTATGGATTTTATCGTCTTTTAGGGGTTTTATGGTTGTTTTGGGGTTTTATTGTTTTAATGTCTTTGATGGTTTTAGGGGTTTCAAAGGATTTTAGGGTTAGAGTTTATTTTATGTTTTTAGGGTTTTCTATGTGTTTTAGGGTGTTCTAGGGGTATTCGGGTCATTTAGGGGGTTTTATCATTTTTTTAGGGTTTTATGGGTTTTTTGGTTATTTAATTTTTAGGGGTTTTTGGAATTTTAGTATTTTTTAGGGTTTTAGGGTTTTTAGAGATATTATGTTTTTATGTAATTTTTAGGGTTTTGGGTTTTTATATTTTTTAGGGGTTTTTATAGTGTTTTAGATATTTTAAGATATTTTAGGATTTATTAGTTTTTTAGTGTTTTTATAGTTTTTTGTTCATTATGGATTTTAAGTTTTTTTATTTTTTTTATTTTTTTAGGGTATTTGTGGTTTTAAGGGTATTTTTATGGTTTTTTGGGTATTTTAATATTTTTTGGTGTTTTTAGGTTTTTAGGTGTTTTTAGTGTTTTAGGTTCTTTTAGGGTTTATTTGGGTGTTTTAGAGGTTTTAAGTTTTAGGGTTATTAGGTTTTTTAGATTTTTTAGGTTTTTTAGTGTCTTTCAGGGGTTTAGGGTGTTTTATGGTGTATTGGGGGTTTAAGAGGTTTAGGTTCATTTAGTGTTTTTTTGGGAATTTACTATTTTAAGGATTGTAGGGTCTTTTTTTATTATGGTTTTGGGGTACTTTAGTTGTTTTAGAGTTTTTTAGGATCCTTTAGGTGTTTTAGGGTGTTTTTGGTCTTTTATGGTTTTTAGGGTTTTTATTATCCTTTAGCATTTTTGGGTTTTTATAGTATTTTAGAATATTAGGAAATTTTATGGTCTTTTAGGGTTTTTAGGGTCTTTTAGGGGTTTTAGGTTTTTTATTACCTTTTAGGGTTTTTTGGTTTATTTAGTGTTTTAGGGTCTTTTAGTGTTTTTAAGGTTTTATCGTATTTTAGGGTTTTTAGGGGTTTTTTGAAGTTTTTAATGTTTTAGGGATTTTTTGGTTTTTAGTGTTTTAGGGTTCTAAGAATTTTTAGGGGGTGTTAGGGTCCTTTTTTGTATTTATTGTCATTTAGGGGGTTTTGGGGTTTAATGTTTTTAGAGTTTTTTGATTTTTTTGATATGTTAAGCTTTTTAGTTTTTAATGATTTTTAGGGTTTTTGGGGTTTTGGGGTTTTAAGTGTGTTATGGGTTTTTAGGGTTTTTTATGGGATTATGATAGTTAGGGTATTATGTTATTTTTTGGTTTTTAGGAAAAATATGGGTTTTATCATTTTTATAGGATTTAGGGTTTGGAGGGTTTTTAGTGTTTTTATGGGTTTTTGATTGTTTTTTAGTGTTATTAGTATTTTAATATTTGTTAGGCTTTTAGGGCATTTGAGGTATTTTAGAGTTATTTCAGTTTTATGGTTTTTTATGTTTTTTGGGGTTTTTAGTTAATTTATGGAGTTTTTAGGGGTTTTAAGGGAAAAGATGGTGTAGGGCCAGGCTATTTCTGGCCCCTCCCAAATATTTTATAAAAAAATGTTAACAGTGAAAACAGGAGTGGGGAAAATTCAATCGACCCATACCCAAAAAACAAGCCCCAAAAATAAAAAGAAAAAAAGAAAGGACACAAAAGACTGGACACAACAGAAAATCAAAACCATCTCCATCAGCACCTCCTAACCAATCAACATCCAGCAACCCGCAACACAGATCCCATCATCCATGGCCTCCTTTCCAAAACTATTCTCTGCCAGTGACACATAATCACTAGAATCAACCTCATAAACATCAAATTCAGAAGAATAATCTTCATCACCACCTATCCAAGCAACAACTAGCATCCAGAAACTCATCTTTTAACATTTACCACCTCCTAGCTAACCATCTCATTTATTTTTGCATCTCATATTCTAGAACCCATCACCACCTAACCCATCTTCTCCAAAGAGATCACAACTTAGCATCCAACAACCAAAACATTCTGACCAAATAGGTTTCATCATTCCACACCGCTCATCACATATAGAAACTTACCACCAACATCCATACCTAGTGCTAAACCACAACACCCAGCACCCCTTTCATAGAACCCAGCTCCAGGAAGCTCCCCCAACAAACTTGCACAACATCACCATACATCGCCCAACACCTCTCATCAAAACCAATAAATAGTACCTGTATATACTCACAACCATAGCCACAACCAATAAACAATACATCATAAATTTCCAAAAATTCCAACCAAAACTAGCATCAACAGCTTGAAGCGAAGATGAAGCCAATGGACTAGGTCGACACACACCTACATCTGCTTCACTAATCAAAGACAAGACCAAACTAGAGCACAATAAAAAACTTTATTTTCTTCGTAATACCTGGAATATGAGATTTTAAATGAGGAAGAAACACCATTACCTGATGAACAAAGATGAACCAAACCTATACCTTTCCGCAAAGCATCCAGAAATGTCGATGGAAAACATATCCACTACAACATCCCAGCCACGAAGGTGCTGGTGCCAAAAAACCAAGCAACACTACCGATTGGAAAATAGGATGCTTCAGAAGAACACCAGCTACCTTTGATTTGGATAATGCTGTTGAGGAACACTGTCGCCGAGATCTACCCTCACAAGTGCGAGTGGGCAGGGTCTTGAAGGGGTCAGGTGCCAAAATCTTGATCAACATTGCCACTTGGAAAACAAGAAGTCGTCGAAAAACATCTGCTACACCGAAGAACACCTCACTAGCCCACCGCCACAAAGATCTCCCCCCGCAAGCATGAGAGGGTGGTGGAAAAGATCTATCACCACAACCTCCAGGGGAAACCATAGGAAACCCTAAAAGTCGCATCGAGAGCGAGAGATCACTAGGGGAGTGCGGTACCATATTTAGGTGTTTGGTCTAGGGGTTTTAAGTGAGATTTATGGTTTTTATGGTTTTTTATTTTTTGTGGAATTTATTTATTTCAAGGGTTTTTTATAGTTATTATAGTTTTAGGATTATTTAATAGTTTTTAGGGTTTTAGGGGTTTTAGGGTTTCTTATAAGCTTTTATAATTTTTAGGATTTTTGGGAACTTTAAGGGTGTTTGGGGTTTTAAGGGGGGGGGGGGGGGTTTAAACATTTTTAGGGGACTTGGGGATTTCTAGGAATTTATAGGGGTTTTTGTGGTTTTTTGGGATTTTAGGATTTATAGTGGTTCTAATAGGTTATTAGGACATTTAATGGTTTTTTGGGTTTTAAGGCCTTTTGGGGTTTTTAGGGGTTTAAATATTTTTTAGATTTTTTAGATTTTTTATGGTTTTAGGTGTTTTTAGGTTTTCCTGTGTTTTTAATGGGTTTTACGGTTTTTTAATGATTTTATGGTTTTTCAGGTTTTTTGGATATTTTTAGAACGTTTTTGGGGATTTTATTATTTTTTTGGGTTTTTAAGATTTTATTGGGTTTAGGGTATTCAATGTTTTTAGGATTTTGGAGGGGTGTTTAATATTTTTAAGGGTTTTAAGGGGTGTCTTGTGGTGTTAGTGATTTCTTATGGTTTTAGGGTTTATAAAGTGTTTTTATTCTTTATTATGGGTTTTTATTGGTTTAAGGTTTTTAAGGGTTTAGAAGGATTTCAGTTTTATTGGTTTTTAGGGGTTTTTTTTTGATATTTTAGTGTCTTATAGGTTTTTTACTATTTTTATGGTTGTTAAAGTTGTTTTGGGGGGTTTTAGGGTTTGTATGGGTTTTTAGTGTTTTAGGTATTTTTGGTCCTTTATGGTTTTTAAGGTGATTAGGGGTTTTAGGTTTTTAGGGGTTTTATGTTTTCTTTGGTATTTTACAGTTTTTAGGGTTGTTTGGGTTTTTTGAGCAGGTATAATTTATTAGAATTATTGTGGGATATTAAAGGTTTTTTATGATTTTTTGATTTTTAAGTGTTTTAGGATTTTTTTATTGTTTTAGGGTTTTTACTATTTTAGGGTTTTAGGGATTTTTATGGTTTTAGGTTGACTTAGAGTTTTTAGGATCCTATAGGGTTTTTGATTTTTTTTGGTTTTTATGTTTTTATGGGCTTTATGGTTTCTAGGTTTTTTAATTGTTTTTAGGGTGGTTCAGGTTTTTAGGGTTATTAAAGGGATTTAAGGGTATCTTAGGGTTTTATAGTTTTTTTTGGGACATTTAGGGGTTTTAAGAAATTTTAGGGACTTTTAGGATTTTTAGGGTTTTAGGTTCTTTTCGGTTATTTTATGATTTTTAGGGTTTTTTTGGAATTTGTAGGGGTTTTACGGATTTATAGGGGTTTTAGGGTTTTATGGGGTTTATGGATTTTTAGGTTTTTTATGGGTTTTAGTTTTTTTTCGTATTTTTAAGGATTTTTTGGGTATTTAAGGTTTTTAAGGGGTTTTGGTATGTTAGTTTTTTTTTAGTTCTTGGGGTTTTTAAGGGTTTGAGGAATTTTTTAGTTTTTTATGGGTTTTATATGTTTTAAGGGGGTTATGCGTTATTGGTGGTTTGTTAGGAATTTTTTTGGGTTTTTCAGGGTTTCTAGGTTCTTTATGGGTTTTTAGGGGGTTTGTGGGTTTTAATGTTTTTAGGGTGTTTAGGATTCTTAGGGTTTTATGTTTTTAGTGTTTTGAAATGTTTTTTTGGGTTTTTAGTGTTTATTATAGTTTTTTATGGTATTTTGGGTGTTTAGTTTTTTTAGTGTCTTTCTGGGTTTTTGGGGGTTTTTAGAGGGTATTTATGAGTTTTTAGGTTCTTTTAAAAAAATAGGATTTTTAATGTCTTTTAAATTTTTTGGGGTTTTTAGTGTCTTCTAGGTTTATTTTCTGGTTTTTTAGGGTATTGATGTTTTTGGTTTTTAGTGTTTTTGGGTAATTCAGGGTTTTTTAGTTTTTTAGCGTCCTTTATGTTTTTGGGGGTTTTAAGTCACTTCAGGGTTTTTAGAATTTTTAAGATCCTTTATGGTTTTTTGGGTTTTATGGAGCTTTAGATATTTTATGTTCTTTTAGTGTTCTTTTAGTTTTTAGGGTCATTTAGGGTCTTTCTAACATTTTTGGCCTTTTAGGGTTTTTGAGGTCCCTATAGGGTTTTTAGGGATTTTTATTGTTTTATGGGTTTTTAGTGTTTTTCGGTTTTTATCATGTTTTAGAGTTTTTATATTTTTTTATGGTTTATTAGGGTTTTTTAAGATTTTTATATTTTTAGTGGGTCATAGGGGTTTTAGGTTTTTTATGGTCTTTAGGATGTTTTATGACTTTTAGGGATTTTTTGGATTCTTTTAGTGTTTTTTAGAGATTTTATTATTCTATTGTTTTTAGTTTTTTTGTGTTTTTAGGGTGTTTAATGTATTTTTGGGACATTAAAGGTTTTTATAGGGTTATTTAGTGTCTTTTAGGTGTTTTAGGGGTTTTATTATATTTATTATTTTTAGGTGTTTTAGGGTTTTAGGATTTTTTAACCATTTTTAGGATTTTTAGGGTTTTTAGGGGATTTTAGGGTTTTCTAGTATTTTATGTTTTTAGAGTTTCATAGTGTTATTTAGGTTATTTTAGGGTTTTGGGAAACTTTTAGGTTTTTTTGGTTATCCTAGGAGTTTTTTTTGCCTTTATGGATATTTTGGGTTTTAAGGGTTATTAGGGTTTTAGGGTTTTTAATCCATTTTAAATTTTTTATGGTTTTTAAGGTTTTAGGGTTTTTAATATTTTAGGTATTTAGGATTTTTAGGGCTTGATAGGATTTTTTTGTATTTTTGGTGTTTTTTTCAGTGTTTTAGGGTTTTGAGGTTTTTTTGGTCTTTTAGAATTTAATGATATTTAGAGATTTTTAGGGGTTTATGGGTTTTTTATAGTTTTTAGTATTTTTAGGGGTATTTTATGGGTTTATATGTTTTTATGTTTTTTAGTTTTTTATGGGTTTTTAGGTTTTAGGGGTTTTTAGGTGTTTTAAGGAACTTTAGGTTTTTTGGGGGTTTGTAGGGTTTTTATTCTATCTTGGGGTTTTATGGTATTAAGGGTTTTTTATGGGTGTCTTAGGGATTATAGTTTCTTATGTTAAGAGGGGTGTAAATATTTTTTAGGTTTTTTTTATTTTAGTATTTTTATGGTAGTTTATGTTTTTTAGGTTGTTCTAGACTTATAGGGTTTTTGGATTTTTGATTTTTTAACGTTTTAAAGGTGATTTGGGGTTTTTAGGAATTTTAATGTTTTTTGTAAATTGTTTTGTTTTTTATGGGTTTTAAGGTGTTTAATGGTTTTTAAGGATCTTTGGGTATTTTTTTGGTTTAGGGTCATTTAGGGGTTTTAGGTGTTTAGGGTCGTTTAGGGGGTTTTAGGGTCATAATGGGTTTTTAGGTTGGGGGTTAGTTTTTTTGGGTATTTTATGTTATTAATTATTTTTATGGGTTTTATTAGTTTTAAATTTTTTTATGGTTTTATGGGTTTTTATGGGTTTCTATGGGTTTTTAGTGTTTTTTGATTTTTAGGTGTTTTAGGGGTTTTTTCGAGTCTTAGGGATTTTATTGTTTGGGGGTTAGGGTTTTTTTCTGTTTTTATGGTTTTTAGGGATTTAAGGATATTATCAGAGTTTTTTTAAATTTTTTGGTTTTTGGAGTTTTTAGATGTTGTTTTGGTTTTTAGCGGTTTTTAATGTTTTCTGTGTTTTAGGGGGTTTAGGGTTTTTTATGGTTTCAGGGGTCTTTAGTTTTTAAAATTTTAGGGGTTTTTAATGTTTTTTAGGGTTTTTAGGTGTTTTAGTGTTTTAAGATATTTACAATTTTTAGGGTCTTTTATTGGTTTTAAAGGTATTAAGGGTTTTTATAGTTTTAATGGTCTTTTATTGTTTTTTACGGATTTTAGGGTCTTTTTTGTTTTTAGGGGCTTTAGTGTATTTTAGGGTTTTAAGGTATTTTAGGACTTTTTATGATGGTTTAATCTTCTTTAGGGTTTCTAAGGTTCTTTAGGGATCTTTCTGTTTTTAGGGGTTTTATAAAGTTTTACGTGTTTTTAGGTTTTTTAGGGTTTTTGGGTTTTCTGTGGTTTTAAGTTTTTTAGTTTTATTTGTATTTTTAGGGTTTTAGGTTTATGAGAAGTTTTGTTTGTGTTTTTAGAAATTTTAGGTGTTTTTTTTTTGTTTTTTAGGTTTTTTATGGTTTTCTAGGGTTTTTATAGTTTTTTAGGTTCTTAAAATGTGTTTTGGGATTTTAGGGGTGTTAAGGGTTTTAGAGTTTTTAGGGATTTTAGAGAATTTTTGGGTTTTGAGGGGTTTTTACAGTCTTTTAAGGTCTTTTTTGGTTTTTATGGGTTTTCTGGTTTTTAGGTTTTTTGGGGTTTTTGGGTTTTCGGTATTTTTGGGTATTTTTGGGTATTTTTGGGGTTTTAGTGTCTTTGAGGGTTTTTCAATTTTTCAGATCATTAAGGTTTTTTAGGTTCCATAATATTTTTTTGCGGTTTTGGGGTCATTTTGGGTTTTCTTATGGATTTTTAGTGTCCTTTAGGTGATTTTGGTTTTTAGTATCCTTTAGGTTTTTTAGGGTTATTAGAGACTTTTAGGGGTTTGGGGGTTTTTAGGGGGTTTAGGGGCTTTTAGGTCTTTTAGGGTCTTTTGGGGTCTTTTAGATCTTTTCGGGTCTTTAAGGATGTTTTATTGTTTCAGGGTATTTTAGTTATTTTTATGGTTTTTAGAGACTTTTAGCGGTTTAGGGCATTTTACAGTATTTTATGGTTTTTAGTGTTTTATTGGATTTATAGGTTTTTTAGATTTTTTTAGGTTTTTAAGGTGTTTTAGGATTTTTATAGGTTTGTGGTTTTTTAAATATTTTTTTGGGGATTTTAGGGGTTTTATGGTTGTTAGGAATTTTTGGGATTTTAGAATTTGTTCCGGGTCAGTCTCAAAATGCCCAACGGTTCTGTATCCGACAATGCGTGGACCTGCTTTCCAAAGGCAGGTGTTCGCCGGGTGATTTGACTAGCGACACTTATGAACTCACATTGGTCGAGAGGATGGGAAGTCGGGCTCATCGCACCCTTTTGGGGGGAATTATTTCCTGTTCCGGAACTCTCTTATAGATTTAAGACGTATTCATATGTTCGAGAATATTTGGTTTATACCCAAGCATAGTACCACGGATTACTCCTGGTTGTAAATGGTTAGCTGGACGCAGGGTTTCAGAATCATTTCGGCTGGAGGTTTACCATCCCTCATTGGATTAATGACTCTGATGAATTTGAACTCATTGAGACGGTGCAAGGAGCATCTCGGTGAACCGATGTGAAGATAGTTGGATCGACCGATTATTGGTCTTGAACCTTAGGGAGGCTTCCTACGTACCCTACCTAGGAGACAGGGATCAAAGTCAACGTAGTTCGAATCGGGGTGTCGGAGAACCGACGTAAAGGTGGACCCGGGGGTCCGATGGTGATCGGGCTTGAACCTCGGGGAGGCTTCCTACGTACCATGACTTAACATGGACCAAGTCCTCGTAGTTCACATAGGCGTGGGGATTACACTCTGAGGAGGCCCAATGTGTGGATTGGGTCTTACACTCTGAGGAGGCCCATAAGAGGATGTCATGGTCGATGCTTACTCTAAGCCCATGTGAGTCATTCTCGGTGTGAGAAACAAGAGGCAGCAGGGACCAGACGATCACATCGCGAAAGGTGCATCCATGAGAAGTGGAGTGGGGCTTACGCATAGGCCGGCCCATAAGGCCGGGGCTTACTCTGAGATGGATGCCCATGGTGTCTTTCTCATGTCTGGACATGAGGGAATCCCAACCCATTGGTGGGTTGAGGAATATAATGGGGGCCAACGCCTTTGCGCGAGTGCACAAGTGGGATAATGCCAAGGGCGTCGGAATCAGCCTGAACAAACGGAGATGAAAAGTGTGAATTACATGCCCGAAATTTGGAACACAATGAGGGTAGCATAGTGATGGAGGATAACTTTTGACCATGTTCGAAACATAGCATTCATATCACGTTAGCCTGAAATGGGGACGAACAAACGAGGGTCGACTGCTGACTGTGTTCGAAACACAAGACCTGTCTCGAATTGTTGTCCAAAGTCTTCTGGGGCGTTGGCTCAGGAAGGTAGGTGAGCCGATACGGCATGGGACCAGGTCGTTAGGGGGTCCCTTCAGACATGAATGAGGATAGATATCCGAATGAAGGACACGCAAAGCATGGGGTGGAGTGATGGATTGTTCGAAAGGATTCCAGCGCTCCTGAAATTATGCCACTGTAAACATGGCATGAGGCATCTTATTCTTGGATCATAAGGAATATCTTGCATGGATCAAGAGGCATCCAATTATTTAATGATAGGGAATGCTATAGTTTATAGTCATGTAGAGAGGAATGTTTCCATATAGTTTAACATCATATGGATAAGACGAGGGCTATATAGTTTAATGTCATGTGGTCAAGACGACTAGGTAGGAGAGACCTGACAATGGTTGGTGTGGGACTTACGCAAGGGCGGCCCTTTCTGGATGAACCTAGTATAAAGAGATAGGTAATGGGGTTATAGGAGAGTCATGAAGAGTAGCTCGACTCATGACATATATAGGACGGATGTTGGGGCGGCGTCAGGGTGGAATGTAGAATACTGTTGACGCGGCATGAAAAGTTCACGATGCAACTCTCCATTTTTGATGGGGTTCAGTGACGGTAGTGAAGGGAACGGCCTGGAGGGCCGGGGCCACAGCCTGATATCGATCCCGAGGGGGGTGAGGGGGCGCATCCCCCGCTGTATGGACCGAAAGTGCATGGGGTTTTCCGCATGGGGCGGGCCGCGTAGGATCTGGCCGCGAGGGACTAGCTACGGAAGAGATGGCTGCATAGGAGACGGCCGCGGAGGGGCTATCCGCAAAGGAGCCGGCCGCATAGGTATAGCCGCATGTGGTTTGCGGTTTGGTTGACCGTGAAGGGTGTCCGCGGAGGATCTGGCCGCAAGGGAGAATGCCGCGAAGGAGTAGGCCGCAAAGGAAATGACTGCGGAGGAGCTGGCTGTGAGGGAGCAGGCCGCGAAGGACTAAGCCGCAAAGGACGGTCGTCTGCGAAGGAAATGACCACAGAAAAGCTGGTCGCGAGGGAGTAGGCCGCTCATCCTACTTCGTGCCCGCGGAGGGGTTACCGCCTCAATTTTGTGAATGAAACTGGTCCACGGAGGGGGTGGTTGTCCGTGAAGGAGATGACCATCCGCAAAGGATATGGCCGCATGTGGTTCGCGGTTTGGTTTCTTCTCTATGTGGAAGAGTGCATCTACGGACGATATGGGGTCTGTGGATGGTCGCTGAATATTACCGCTGGAAGTGATTTCTCTAGCATCTCCCCATGGGATTTCACCCATCCTTCCTATATTATTTTGGGTACCACTCGGTGATTATTTATAGAGTCTCAAATTGGTAGTATTTATGGGCACATGGCACGTTTTGCGAAATCCCATGAAGGAACTCCCACCCGCGGATGACTCGGTCAACCAGGGAGTTTTGGAACCGAGATGCACGGGATTGCTCCGCGGTCGCATACCTCTTCCCCTCTATCCCGCGAACAACATCAGTCCGCGGAGGGGGCGGCTCGTGGCGGGGGACCGTCCTGACATCTATCCTGCTTCGCGCCCTTGGAGGGGATTCCGTCTCCATTTCACGGACGACGCTGGTCCACATATTTGCAGGAGGGCGGTCTACCGAACCGGCCGTGTACTATTGCTAGGAGACGGTGCACGGACCGGTTCAATCCTTTTCCAAGTCATGGGGTAATTGGATTTCCCCTTTGCTGAATTTTCAGGACCCTATAATTGCCCCACATCGGAATGGGGTCCGATCGGAATGAAGAAGAGGCCATTCCGATGTAGAGTGGTCCGAAAAATCGATGAGTGATTGGACAGTGCTCTAAATTTTGCCTGAGCCAAGGGACTCTACGAGCATAGTTTGACTATTGGTAGGGTTTTGTATAAAAACCCCCACAAACTTTTTGTCTTTTCTTTTAATGCCCTAATTTTTCATGGGCTCATTTAGTGTGGACCCAGTGGGTATGGCCCGACTTTTGCTTAGGTCTCCCTTTTCGGGTTTTCAGCCTAACAGGCTTTGTGCCTCTTTTTGTGAGGGGTTTAATGTCCCGCCATCAAGACTATCATTACTGATGTTTTAGGTCAAAAAGCTTCGACCAAGTATGGTGGGGCGAGGGCCCCAATGAGGTTTGGTTGATTAAAAGATGTATCAATGTCCTTCAGACGCATGTGGGGGGAGCATGTTTATATTTGAATGACACGCAGGGCATGTCTCAGGGCATGGGAGCCGTATCGGCGTACAGAGGTAAGAATAGCATCACTTAAAGAAATATTTCCTTTGGTAGATAGGCCAGGGGAAATCAATATGGAGATCCGCTGAGGGAATGGTATGAATAGTCATGAAAATGTGTCCTTAAGTTAATGACTCTTCATTTTTGATGGCCACAGGACTTCATGAAAGTCCGGCTTATGAAAACCACCATGGGTGGCTTGGAAAGGGTATCTGACGTCTGAAAGGTTTTGAGAACATCGGTATCAATCAGGAGTGTGGAATCAAGGTTCTTGTCCTACGCATTTATCTAGCGTAAAGGACGGTTGGGGCTTGGCGTAGTTTAAAGTCATGCATCTGGGACATCATCTAGAATGGAACGGATTCTCCTGTTCCTCAGTAATCTTGTAAGAGACGTTCCACTATATTCAGGAAGGATTGTGAAAGTGTATAGTAAACTGCAGCTTAGAGGGTTTTCGAATGGATATGGGGGGCTCATAGGCCATCAAGCGTACGGAAAGAGGAATTGCCTAAAGAAATCTTTCATTTGGTAGACGAGCCAGGGGAGATCAATATGCAGAGCCACTGAGGGCATGGTATGAATAGTAATGCAATGGTGTCCTTAGGTCAATGATTGTATTCTTCCGATAGCCGAGAAACTTTAGGGAAGTTGAGATTTGGGACCACCAGGGGTGGCTTACAAGGGTTCGGCTCTTTCTGGATGTAGAGTATGGTTTATGAAAAGTGGATTCCTGGACACGGGAGAAACGTCCTGACTAAATTTCTGAAAATGGGTGAAGTCATCCCTCTCCACGCTGATGTGAGGTGGTAGTTTGTGCAGGTCTATTCCTTGCACTGAGGAGGGGAGGAAAACCCCTACCCCTGGCTGGACTCGTTGAGAGTTTGAATGTACATTTTGACGTCATGCGATAAAGATGAGGGAAATTTTTTACATTCCGTGCAGTTCAGCGTCATGCTGTAAGGATTAATTACTCTAAGTTTAATGGTCATAGAGATCAGACCATTGGGCGACTATTGCTACAATCACCCAGAGGACAATTGAGTTAGGATGCCCTAGCATGATCTAAACAAGTGTGTGGGAATGAAGGTGTAAACTGCAACTCTGGGGTTTCCCGGATCAGGAGAGATGATATGGGGGCTCTGAGGCCAGTAAGCGTACGGGGCTAGGAAGAGTGTCGCCTGTGGAAATATTGCCTTTGGTAGATGAGCCATGGGCTATCATTATGCAGAGCCACTGAGGGCATGGTATGCATAGTCATACAAAGGTGTCCACGGGTCGATAACTTTCCACTCCCAATGGCCATGAATGATCATGAAAATACAAGATTTCTCACAGTACAGAGTTCGACATGTGGGTATAATGGTGTCCCGAGCACAAAGGAGGCATCTTCATGGTAGTTTCTCGCTGAGTCAGAGTAGCCCAGTTCTGGCTTGATTCTTGTAGATGCAAATTGTCATGTGAACCACGGGCGGATACATAGGCTCATTGGGCGGGGTGCCCCGACAACACTTGGATGTGGGTGAGGAGTGAACTTGTAAACCACTGCTCCATAAATTTTTGGATCGGGAGATATTCCATGGGAGCGCTGGGTCCGGTGAGCGTACAGAGATAGGAAGAGTATCGCCTGGGGAAATCTTGTCTTTGATGGACGATCTAGTAGCTATCATTATGTAGAGTTGTTGAGGGTATGGTATGCATAGTCGTACAAAGGTGTCCATGGGTCGACGGTCTTCTGCCTCCGATGTCCATGATTGGTTATGGAGATCCTCAATTATCCAGGTCGTGGAGTCTGGTGTATTAAGAGGATGCATCCAAATGCGCCAGGAGTATCCCTTTCCCATTTCTCCATATATATTGGGTGGGTCTTGACGAAGCCTGTGCAGTTTAACATCATGCAGTAAGGATGAATTACATGTGGTTTAGTGTCATGCGATGAGGACGACTTCTGTGCAGTTTAATTTCATGCGGTAAATACGGCTTCCGTGCAGTTTAACGTCATGCGGTAAAGATGGCTTCCATGCAGTTTAACGTCATGCGGTAAATACGAAGAGAAATTTTAAAGGATGTCGTGCAGTTATACATCATGCAGTGAAGAAAGGGAGTGTTATCATATTCTGTGCAGTTTAACATCATGTGGTAAGGACGGGGGGTATTTTTAAACTAGTGAAAACACTCATGGTTAGAGGCATTTCCCTAGATGTTTAATGCTCGATATTTGCAGCTTTACGTCAAGAAGCCAAGATGCTCTGTGCAGTTTAACGTCACGTGGTAAGGACGTAGAGCATTATTAAAGGATGTTGTGCAGTTTAAAATCATGTAGTGAGGACGGGGGGGGCATTTTTCTTTCCTTTCCAATGCTGTGTAGTTTAACATCGTGTAGAAAGGACGATTTACCGTGAAATTTAACGTCATGCGGTAAAGACGAGGATCATTATTAAACCAGTGAAAATGATTGTTGTTGGAGGCATTCCCCTAGATGTTTAATGCATGGTCTTTGTAGCCTTACGCCAGGCGGCCAAGATGTGCTCTGTGCCGTTTGACATAATGTGGCAAGGACGTAGTTAAAAAGGACGCTCTTGATTAGAATGTAACTGGGCCCGAGTATCCTGGGATGTTTAAGATGTGGAGGGGGGTTGATGTTGTAAATCATGGTTCCGGGGCTTCTTGGATCAGAAGAGATGACATGGAGGCTTTGGGGCCGGTAAGTGTACGGAGCTAAGAAGAGTATCGGGTGGGGAAATCTTGCCTTTGGTAGATGGGCCAGGGGCTATCAATATACAGAGCCGCTGAGGGCATGGTATGCTTAGTCATGAAAAGGTGTCTTCGGGTCGATGAATTTACACTTATGATGGCCATGAATGGTTATAAAGATCCAAAATTATCTGGGCCAAGAAGTCTGTCATCGGGTAAGGAAATATCTGGGCTTTTCAGGGATATTCATCCCTGGTTGCTATTAAAGCTTATATAGATCCTTGTGATGATTTATTTTGCGCATGGGGGTGTACCTTCACTCCATGTAGTTTAATGTCGTGCGGTAAGGACAAGGTACTCCTAGTTTAGTGGTCATAGAGCGCAGACCATTGAGTGACTATTGCTGCGGTCACTCGAAGGATAACTAGGTCAACACGCTCTGATATACTTGGAACAAGGTGGGGGATGAAGGTCGTAAACTGCAACTTTGAGTTTTCCCGGATCAGGAGGTGTGGCGTGGGGGCTCTGAGTCCGGAAAGCCTACGGAGCTAGGAAGAGTACCACCCAAGGAAATCTTGCCATTTATGGATGAGCCAGGGGCTATCATTATGCAGAGCCGCTGAGGGCATGGTATGCACTAGTCGTACAAAGGTGTCCCTGGGTCGATAACTTTCCACTTCTGATGGACAAGAATGATTACGAGAATCTGAGATTGCTCACAGTGCAGAGTTCGGCATGTGGGGATAATGGTGTCTGAGTATACAAGAAACATCTTTAATGCAATTGTCTGTTGAGTCAAAGTAGACTAGTCCTGGCTTGATGTTTGTTGATGTAGGTCTCTATGTGAACTACCTGCAGACACATAGGCTAGCCAGGTAGGGGTACCCTGGAAACATTTGGATGTGAAAAGGGGAATGAACTTGTAAACCACTGCTCCATAAATTTTTGGATCAGGAGACGTGATACGGGGGCTCTGAGGCCGGTAGGCGTACAAAGCTTGGAAGAGTGTCACCTGAGGAAATATTGGCTTTGATGGATGGGCTAAGGGCTATCAATATGTAGATCCGCTAAGGGAATGGTATGTATAGTCCTGTAAAGGTGTCCACGGGTCGATGACTTTCCACTTATGATGGCCATGAATGGTTATGAAGATCCATAATTATCTGGGTCGTGGAGTCTGATGTATGGAGAGGATGCATCCAAATGTGCAAGGAGTATCTCCATCTCATTTCTCCATGTGTCTTGGGTGGGTTGCGACAAAGTACGTGTAGTTTAACATCATGCGGTGAGGATGAAGTCCGTGCAGTTTAACGTCATGTGGTGAGGATGAAGTCCGTGCAGTTTAACGTCATGCTGTGAGGATGAAGTCTGTGCAGTTTAACGTTATGTAGTAAGGACGAAGTATACACCCCGTGCAGGTCTGGTCCATACAGGGGGGAAGGGGGAATTTTTAACATTATCATCAGTTCAGTTTAACATCGTGCGACAAGGATGCAAAAATACACTCTAGGCATGTCTAGCCCATACATGGGGAAAAGAGGGTATTTTTAAATCTTGATATCCGTGCCGTTTTACGTCATACGGTAAGGACGATGAGTACACCCCATGTCGGCCTGGTCCGTACATGGCGGGGAAAGGGCATTTTTTATCTTTTATTCAGGGGTATAGGCCAGGACGGGGAACCCTGGCGTCACTACATATCGTGTGAGGGTAGGAACCAAGCCACACGTAGTTCTCTGGAAGAAGTACACCCCGCGTAGTTCTAGTCCGTACACGGGGGAACAAGACATTGTTAATTTTTATTTTATTTCATTTGGGAGTGGCTGGGCCAAGACGGATCCTGGCGTCGCTATTTATCCTGCGAAGGCGGGAATCAATCCATACGTAGTTCTCTGAAAGGAAATACACCCCATGTAGGTCTGGTCCATACACGGGGGTAGGGGACATTTTTAACTTTAGTTCGAAAGTGGTTGGGCTAGGATGGGAAACCATGGCGTCACTACGTATCCTGCGAGGGAAAGAATCAAGCCATGCATAGTTCATTGAAATCCGTGCAGTTTAATGTCATGTGGTGAGGACGTGGTCCATGCAGTTTAACGTCGTGCGGTGAGAATGAAAAAATACACCTCGTGTAGGTCTAGTCCATACACGGGGGAAAGGGGTATTTTTAACATTATCGTCCATGAAATTTAATGTCGTGCGGCCAGGATGAAAAAATACACCCCATGCAAGTCTAGCCCATACACAGGGAAAATGGAATTGTTAATTTTTATTTTATTTCATTTGGGAGTGGCTGGGCCAGGACTGATCTTGGTGTCGCTACGTATACTGCGAAGGCGGGAATCAAGCCGTACGTAGTTCTCTAAAAGTCAATACACCCTGTGTAGGTCTGGTCTATACACGGGGGGGAGGGGACATTTTTAACTTTAGTTCAGAAGTGGCTGGGCCAGGATGGGAAACCCTGGCGTCACTACGTATCCTGTGAGGGTAGGAATCAAGCCGTATGTAGTTCTTTGAAATCCATGCAGTTTAATGACATGCAGTGAGGAAGTGGTCCATGTAGTTTAACGTCATGCGGTGAGGACGCAAAAATACACCTCGTGCAGGTCTGGTCCATACATGGGGGAAAGGGAGAATTCTTAACTCTTGTTATCCGTGCAGTTTAACGTCGTGTGGTAAGGAAGAAATACTGTTAGTTTAAGGTCATAGAGTTTAGACCATTGGGTGCTTGGCAGTTTAACATCATGCAGCTCAGATGAAGAATACACACCTTTAGTTATTATGTGAAATACTTCTTCAGGAATCTCGCATTTGTAGGAGCAGTTGTAAATTGTCCGTCCATGGAGATTAAGGTATATGCTTCGTTGGAGTAAACCTTGTGTACAACGTATGGTCCCTCCCACTTAGGCTCCAGCTTTGGAGGCTTCTTGCTGGGTATCATTGGGGTCCAGAGGACCATCACTAATTCTCCTTTCCAGAAAGACTGAAGACAAACCTTTTTGTTGAAGGATCGTGTGATCTGGTTCTGGTATACTTCCAGATGGTGCAAAGTGTGCAACCGCTTCTTGTCTAGCTATTCCAATTCACCTAGCCGCTTTTATGATTTCTCATTGTTGGATAATTTATCACAGATGGAAACATGGAGTGAGGGAAGTTGGAGTTCAATGGGTAGTACCGCCTCTGTACCATACACCAAGGAGTATGGGGTAGCCCGAGTAGCGGTGAGGGCTGTGGTTCGATAAGCCCACAACGCATGGAGGAGTTTATCCGGCCACAACTTCTTGTCTTTTTCCACCATTTTCTGGAGAATATTAGACAGGGTCTTGTTGAAAGATTCTATCTATCTGTTGGCTTCTTCATGGTAGTGGTATGAGTGGATAGCCTTGATACCATACCCATGGTATAGTTTCTCTAATTCCACAGAGCAGAAGTTGGCACCGTTGTCTGTCAGTATGGTATGAGGGACACCAAATCTAGTGATGATACTGGTCTTCACAAAGCTGGCAATATTTCTTTCCCCGACATCCTTGAGGAGTATGGATTCTACCCATTTGGAAAAGAAGTCGGTTGCTGTGAAGATATACTTCAGTTGTTTGGTTGTGGCGGGAGGATATGGTCCCACGATGTCCATCCCCCAGACGGAAAATGGCCAGGAGTACTTGGCTTGATGAAGTAACTCCGAGGGTTGGTGTATGAAGTTCACATGAATTTAGCATGAGTGTCATTTCACGGTAAAGCGCTCGCAATCTCGTGCCACTGTGGGCCAGTAGTACCCAAGCCTTCAAACCTGATGGGAAAGCTTGGTTCCCGGTTGATGTGCTCCACATGCTCCGGCATGTAATTCATTCATTACGACAGCGGTTTCTTCTCCATCAATGCATCTGAGGATCACTCCATTGAGGCCTCATTTGTAGAGGACCTCTTGGTGACTCGTGCCACTATATAGGACAAATTTGATTGCCCTTCTCCTTATTTTCTCACATTCATCCCTGTCTGATGAAAGTTCTCCCCGTTGAAGGTAGTTTGCAATGGGGGTCATCCAACCGGTGGTAGGAGCATATGGCTCTAGGACAGGACTGAATTCGTGGATTTCTTCCATCTTAGCTTGAAAAAATGGAAATACCATTCGACGGTGAGCAATACTGATTATTGTTTCATCCTGGTCTGGGTCAGCCAGGGCTGTGGCCGCGTTGGCCAATGCATCAGCCTGAGCATTCTGAGACCGGGGAATATAGATCAATGTTGGTTCTATGGAGAATTATGTCATTAACCCTCGGACATGGTCAAACAAGGGGATCATCTCCTTATTTTTAATATCATAGTCACCATTGACTTTCTTGATGACCAGATCCAAGCCACCTTTTACCTTAAGGTGTTGTATTTGTGCCTGGAGTGCGAGCTCCAGGCCTGTAATGAGAACTTGATATTCTGCTTCATTGATTTTACATCCCCCTGAAAGGAGGAAGAAATATGTTAAGACTACCTTTTCTGGGGACATGAGGATTATCCCCAAACCCACTTTGTAGAATCTGGGATCCTCCATCCTCTTCCCGGTTGGGCTTCGAGATGCGTCGTCGAAGTACATTTCCCATGCTGGGAACTCCTCTCGAACCGAGAAGTTTTCTTCATCAGGTAGCTCGGTGTCTGAGGTACAAACCGGATTTCAAACTGTTGCAGGATGACCGCCCATCGGGATAGGCATCCGGTTAGCATTGGGCAGCTGAGGATGTACTTGAGCGGGTCACTCCGTGAGATCAAATGGACTTCATGATGCTGTAGATAATGTCGTAGCTTTTGAAATATGAAGTCCAAGGCCAAACAACTCTTCTCGATATTTGAGTATCGAGTCTCAGCATCAATCATGGTTCGACTGAGGTAATAGAGACTGTTTTCACTGCCCGCGTCATTCCTTTGTGCGTGGAAGGATCCCAGTGATCGCTCTAAGGATGTCACGTACAAGATGAGAGGACTTCCATAAACCAGGGGCATGAGCACCAGTGGGCTTAATATAAACTTATTCAATTTGTCAAATGCCTCTTGGTAGTCATCCATCCATTGGTACGTGACCCCCTTCTTCATTAACCTGGCGAAGGGCAAACATTTGACTGTCATGTTGGCGATGAACCACATAATATAGGCTAGGTGTCCTTGGAATCCCCTAAACTTGGTTAGACTTTGGGGAGGTGGTAATCCAAGGATATCCTTTGTCTTCTTAGGGTCTACTTCGATGCCACAATGGCGTATGACGAAGCCAAGGAATTTCCCTGAGGTAACCCCGAAGGCGCACTTCAAGGGGTTCATCTTCAAGCTATGCTGTCGGAGTTTGTTGAAGATGGTCCCAAGGTCTGATAGGTGATCCTAGCGCTGTCTGGACTTGATCACTAGGTCATCCACGTAACATTCAACGAATTTCCCCAGGAACGGTTTAAAGATCTGGTGCATGGCACGCTGATATGTGGCGCCAGCGTTCTTGAGACCAAAGGGCATGACCCTGTAACAAAATAAACCTTGAGGGGCCCTGAAGGAAGTGGATTATTTGTCTTCATGGGCCATCCTGATTTGGTTATACCCGGAATAGCCATCCATGAAGGATAGAGCCTCATAACCGGCCATTGCATCGATTAATAACTCGGTGACCAGGACCGGGAAATCATCTTTCGAACAATGCCGATTGAGATCTATGAAATCAATGCAGATGCAGATTTGTCCATTCTTTTTCATGATGGGGATGATGTTGGCCAACCAAATGGGGTATTGAACCTCCCGAATGAAGTCTGCTTTAATTATCTTATCAAATTCAGCCTCTATTTTGGCGGCATGTGAGGGATGCGTCCTTCTAGCAGCCTCTTTAGAGCCCCGATGGTCTTCTGGAATACCCAGGTGATGCGTCGCCAATTCGGGATTGAGTCCCGGAATTTTTGTGTAATTCTAGGAAAAAAAATATCCTGATGGTGCCATAGGAAAGATGTATATACCTCGTTCTCCTCAGGGGACATGGCTGTACTGATGAGAGTAGGCCTCAGATTTTCCTCGGTACCCAGGTTGATTTCCCTGAGCTTGTCCACCGTGGTGGAGATACCCTCCTCAAATGTGGGAGGTGCATCCCGAAGATCTTCCTCCTCTTCTTCTCCCAAGTGCACATCTTCTTGATCTGATGGGGGGAGATTTTCCGGTTTGAGCCTTCGAGGGTTTGAGGGAGAGGCATCATGGGCATCCCCTCTTGAGTATTCGTCCCCAGATCAAGGGTTGGTGGATGTTCCCACATTGTCGTGCTCGACCATCGTAGCTGAAGTCATGAGGACATCCGAGTGCATGTCCGTACTTGAACTCCTACTCTCAACATGGTTGATGGTCATGACATAATCTCTTCCAAGATGCCTGAGGGGGTCATCAGGAACCATTTCTAGGCCATTTGGAGTGGGTATCCAATCGACACCATCGACCAAAGGCTTCTTTTTCTTTTGCTCATAGAACCCGGTGTCAATGTAATGTGACTCGGAGAGCTCGAAAGGGGCCTTGTCGGCGTGTAATGTTCCACTTTTTCCATAGACGCAGTACTTGATGCATTGGTGGTAGGATGAAGGAATGGCCATGTGCTTATGGAGCCATGGATTTCCCAGTAGGGCACTGAATGATGTGCTCTTCCAGACCAACAGGAATTCCGTGTGGGCTACCAGGTCACAAAAATGGGTCTTTAGCTTAATTTTTCCCATTGGTTTCTGCTCACTCTTGTCGTAACCCAACAGAGTTTTGGCTGAGGGAATTAGGTCATCCTCACTATAGCCCAACTTACAGAGTGTCCGTAGGGTAAGGAGGTTAACTCCAGAACCATTGTTTATAAATACTTTCCGGATCTCAATACCATTTAGCGTTCCGGACACATATAGTGGTCTGATGTGTCCTTGCATGATGGAATATTCATCCTGATCGGTGAAGGAAATCACTGCATTGCATTCAGCTAGGTCAGTATCTGTCCGGTAAATCTCGGCGGTAACTACCTCGTCTTGAGACTCCTGGGGGCTGATCAAAGCTTCTACAAGCGCCTCCTCGAGGTCTGCTGACAGACTTATGGCAACGAGGATTGACAGCTTGGATGGTACCGATGCCAACTACTTAAGGATATTGTATTTCTGCTCCAGCGGCCGACGCTTCTCCGTTGGAGGGAGAGTCTTAGTGGGTGCTTTAGTGGATAGAACATTTGAGAAGGAGGGACCAGCTGCAGGGTCGGATATCGATGGTGTTCCCACATTTTGAGGACTTGGCTCAGCAGGTCTGTTTGTGTGCACTTGGTGGCCAGACACTTGCTCCTCCTCTGGCGGGTATCGCAGAACAACAGGGCCAGAGTGGCTGCTTGTAGAGGTGGAGGGGCATTCTTTCTCCTACTAAGTCCGTTGAAGGGCTCTCCCACGGGTTTTCGCGATATTAACGGTTTGGGACAGGGTCCAACCGTATGGTTGGTTTTGGTCGCGGTTGCGTATCCCCTGGTATCCCCTACCTCTGCGATTCCTCCTCCTAGCTCCTCATGCCGGGAACTCGTGTTCATAACTGTACCCTTCATCAGGGGATGCTTCCATGAGATAGATGACATTAATAGAACTAATTATTGGCTCTTCATCCTCTGACAGTTCAACCTGGTCGGTTGTCCCTGATGGTGTCGTTTGGTGGGTCGGTGCCCGTGGTGCCAAATTTGAGGGCATGTAATCTTCCAGGGTCGGGACTAACTTTGGGCTCATCGCGGACAACTCCTCTTTCCATTGTTTCCTCCTTCTTCTATTACACCCGGATAACCAGCTTGTGGAGGGTTGTGAGGCCGATACTGTCGGCTCTACAGCTTCAGGGGCTATTGGTGGAAACACCGGCTACTGTAGTTGACCTCGGAGTATGCCCCGGTCTCGGTTGATAGTCTTCTGAGTCATCCAGTTGTCAAATTTCTGCCCTTGCTTGTTGGTGACTTTCTACCAACCCTCCTCTTTGTTCGAGTCGGTGGTAGAGATACATGCCACATGTGTTGGGGGTGGTCCCAGCTCGACATGTCTGAAGTCTACCATCCTCTGCTGGAGGTCTTTGAAGACGAAGCATTCTTGGATACTATACCCCAACATCTGATTGTAGGGGCAGTAATCTGGCCTGTCATCTCAGCCGAATTCTTTAGGTTTCCTCAACTCCGGGAGGCAGAGCAAGTTGCAGTTCATGGCGGCAATGAAGTAGCCGCAGACTTGATCATCTCGGAATGAGTATACTTTTTTTCTTCGTTCCTCAAACTGGTTCTGCTTCGGTCCTTGCTGATCATCCTGTTTAGGCAGAGGTGGCCGCTGATATGCAGGAGGCCCTTGATGATTTGGTGGAGTCCTGAAAGGTGGAGAGGGAAAAAGGGTCGGCTTGAGTGTGACAGTGGATGCTTCAGCTCTAGGGGCTCTTTTCGCAGGAGCCTTCGAGGCTATCTGGGACTTCGAATTAGTCCGCTATAGGGAGTCCTCAATTCTCTGCGCAATGTCCGAGAGATGTCGGAAGCCAGTGGTGCACTCCACTGGTATGAGTGGTGTTCACATC
The DNA here is from genome assembly GCA_963277665.1 of Viscum album. Taxonomy (NCBI): domain Eukaryota; kingdom Viridiplantae; phylum Streptophyta; class Magnoliopsida; order Santalales; family Viscaceae; genus Viscum; species Viscum album. Next base: position 1,963,483,719 of record OY728127.1, read on the forward strand.
TCATATAGAAGATTATCGATTCATATAGATATCATCTCATCTTGAGGCATTTTCCTATTCAGGGAATAGGTCAGACCTTTCCATCTGGCGATGAAATCTGAGACCCACTCGTTCTCCCTCTTCTTGCAGTTCATGAGGTCACTGACCGTTGTCTTGGGAAACGTTGAGCTGAAGTGGAACATGAATTGATGTCGAAGGTCCTCCCAACTCTTTATTGACTAGGCTGGAAGACTCGTATACTAGATGAAGGCAGATCCTTGCAAGTTCCGTATGAAGCATCTGAGATACACTACTTCTTGTTGTTCCGAAGTCCTCGTCATAGGGTCTCAATAAGACGCGTAGTGCATCAAATGTTGTTCTGGATCACCTGACCTGTTGAAAATAGAGAATATAGGGCTCCCAAAATTGGGTGGAGGTGGTGTGTTGGTCACCCAATCTGGGTAGGGTTGCCGTTATGGCTGTATCGGAGCGCGTTGACCTTCCATCACTTCCATTCGAGTTGTTAGTGCATTAATGGGGTTGATGAGACCCTGGTTTACATCCTACTAGTCTCGGTCATGGGCAGGCGTAGCCCGAGGCATTGCCTGAGGATCCATATTGGCCAGCACCAGGGGTGCGTGTGCCGTTTGTGGCACCTTCAGAGGGTTCAGGTGTACTCACTCCGGTTTCTTCCTGAGTGGAGGGAAGTCTTAGTATTCATCTGAATCTACATTTAGGTAGTTGGATGGGCTGGTCACCTCATTGGACAGGAGACCTGACCGTATTTTTTTTGTCGGGGAAAACCTTAGTCTTTGACGTGCACTTACTGGGAGTGCATGATGTGGCTCATCCTAGGACACACTTTCCATAAGGCGGTTCCTATGGAGTAGCTATGTGTTAAGCCGCATCAATTCTTTCATCTCCTCTTCCTATCGAGCGAATCTCTCTTTGAGCTTGAGTGGATCATATTTGTTGAGAGAAGGAGGCGGGTTAAGGGTAACCAGTACTTTATTCTTATCCTTATTGTAAGCTCGCTGGGTAGGCGGAGTAGGGTTGGCTAGAAGGACGGCCATATTTAGGGCGGCCCTCTGGTTCCGGGTGTGCACACCTGGGGGTTCGTTGTGAGTCACAGCCTGACTGGAACCATCATCTCCCAGTCCATCTTGATTTTCAGAATCTATGGTGTCATTTGTGGGGTTAACCTATATGACGTTGATAAATGTATATCGCGGGGTGGAGAAGATGTCATCTTCCAAATAGTAAGAGGATATCCCGCGTATTCTGCTGGCCTTCCCTTTCATGACCTGGGATTGCCTTCAGACATCTTGACGAAGGGTGACACGGAGAGTTCTTTGATGCGGCCTCACGGTGTGCCTTCCTCTCAGAGGGGATGATGATTCGAATGATGGGATAGGCCAAGAAACTCCTCTTCTGACTGTCCTCCCTATATGAGAGAATACTGACTCTCGTGGGGGAGGTTGTTATTGAGGGGGTAATAATGCCCCCAACCCTGAGGGTTGGGGTTTTCTCTATTCCCTGGATGCTAGGTCACTTCCCATTTTTATTGGTCTTACGGGGGAACTTGTTGTTAAAAATGCCCCCAGCCTTGCAGGATAGGGTTGACCCTGGATTGCGGCAGTGGCTGCTGCTATCGCTACCTGCCTAATCTTCAATTCCCCCATTCGGGGGTGAACTGGATTTGGTGTCGAGTTCTTCTATGAATCAATCCCTTCTGGGGAGGCAGACAAAGACCTTTGATTGGCCTATCTTAGGCGAGAAGCCTATTGTATTATCTCGGTGGACTGATTCAGAAGTTCTTGAATAGATTTTTCCCGTCTGGACAGACGCTTCTAGGACTTACTCATGTCTCGGATCTGTTGGGTGTATTGCATTTCGCGAATAGGGAGACCACCCGATTTCCATCTTGAAGTGATGACGTTGCAAGACACCATACCGAATGGTTTCTTCTGGGTGGGGAGTGGAGTGAAATTCAAAGCTCCATGTTTCCCCCATCCTCTGATATGGACTCTCGTCGGAGCGTCACCGATGAGGCGGCATAGCTGGTGCAGCTCACAGAGACAGGCTATCTCCATGTTCCTTTGTGCATCTCGGGTCGCTGTTGCCACGCCAAAGGAAGAGCTTCTAGGTCGATATGACACAGGAGGTCTCCTATTGTCTTGACGTGGTCTACATACCCGTCGTAGGGAAGGAATATTTATTTCAGCCGGCGGAGGGTTGTCCATATATTATGGTGAATTTCATGCACACATTCTTCCGACAACTCTCTGGGTATTTCAAATTGAGAGGTGGTTGTAGGCCAAAACATAACTATCATATCATCCCTAGACAGTCGTTTCCTCAGGTGCAACATGTTGGCATACTCCTCCGCCAGTGATTCCTCTACCTGGTCAGCCCAACTGAGATGCCTGTCGATAGTATGGTCGGAGGCAGTGGGACTGGTTGGTGCTGAATCATCATGTGGGAGATTCCGAGGTGGTTCAGAGGATGAACGTGGCCTTGGACTGTATCCTGATTGAATAAGGGTGTCGTTGGCGACTAGCTAGGAATCTGACATGCTCAATCCTGTCCTTCTGAGTGCCTCGACATACGAGGGCTTTTCTGTGCTTGATTCGGCAGGGGGAGGACCTTCCTATCGATATGTTATGTCATCGCAGGGAGGGCCTTTGCAATGAAGACCATAATGGGGAGGACTACCATTACTGCCTGACGCCTCCCTGCATAGAGGACTTTTGCAGTGCATACCCTGGGGAGGACCTCCAAGGCATGCCGCAGCAAGGGGAGGACCTTCTGGCTGCGTAGTGTTGTTACGGGGAGGGCCTTCGCAACAACATCCATCATGGTGAGGATGACCATCATGGTTTGACATTCGATGTGCTTCCTGGGGAGGACTTTCAGGACACACTGCGACAAGGGGAGGACCTTCTTGTTTCTCGGGGCCACTACGGGGAGGACCTTCGCATTGGCGGCCGTGGTGGTGAGGACTACCATCACAGCTGCTGCACTGGTGAGGACTACCATTACAGCTGTCGTAGGGAGAATATCTGCGGGGTACACCCTGGGGAGGGCCTTTAAAATGTATCAGAATGAGGGGAGGGCCTTATCATTGCTCGATGTCTCTACGGGGAGGACCTCCATTATCAGGGTGGCGAGGACTACCACCGTGATCTGATGCCCGACTGTGCAGAGTGTCATTGTAGTGTAACCCCTGGGGAGGACCTTCAGGGTAGGCCATGACAAGGGGAGGGCCTTCTTGTCATGATGAGACGTCACTGTGGGGAGGGCCTCCGCAATTATGACTATGATAGCGAGGACTAATATCATAATCTGTGGTCCCACTACATGGAGAGTGTTTGCAGCGTATACCCTAGGGAGGAACTTCAGGGTGGACTGCAGCAAGTGGAGGGCCTTCTTGCTTCTCGGTCTTCTGGTCACATGGAGGGTTTCCGTGACTCGCATCAAAAGAGGATCTCTCGTGATCGATCGTTATATTCCAGAGGGGGAGGCCCTCGTGGGCGCTCTGGGGAGGAGCTTTAGAGCTGCTGGTAGCGACGTTGCCTGGAGGACCTTCCCAACTGCTACTGCCACTCCAATAATATGGTAATGGGTGGGTAGGGTTCTGAGCCTATGATGTGTGCTTAGTAGCCTTGGGAACCCCAGCTTCCAGCAGAGCGGAGTCATGGACCCACTCTTTATTTTCTGGCTGCCTTCGGCACGTTCGGGGTGCTCTCTTGCGAGTAGCGGGGACCATCTGATATTGACAACGACCTTCACTTTTAGGTCCCTGTCTAATTGGGTCCCGCGATGCTTTCGGGATATGCTGATGAACATCTTGGCTTTTAACAGGGATATATGCCTGCTCTGGAGTATCCACCGTGATCGACGGGTGTCCCCCAGTTGGAACGAGTGAAGATGCTCGATCTGGTATCCTTTGCGTCGCGGAATATGGCCGGTGACCCTCCTGGGAAGAAGTAGGGATGCAGATCTGCTTCGAGGTGGCTATCTCATCTCTCAGATGAGTCTCCTCAATTTGGGAGATGGGCTCACGGGTCCAAGTCCTTTTTGTTGCCACTGATGCAATTACATTCTTGCAAGTCTGCAAGATATGATCTGGGATCGATACCTACTCCTCCATCATTGCCAGGATATGTAGAGATATATCTTTGGATCGAACGAGTATGAATGCCCATTCCACCATCGGAGTTGGAATATCCTGCTCTGGTCCTCTGGTGGTCAGTGTGTACTGACCATTCTCCTGTGTCGGGGCAGGTGAAATAATCTGGCCCTGTGCTTGGGATACGCCGGTTTATCTCTCCGTTTGCCGCCACATCGGGATGGAAGACTTTACTTGCATCCACAGGGAGGTGTCCCTGTATATATTGGTTTCCAACCGTATCGATTCGGTGGCCTTTGATGGTGGGGAGACGTGCCCGCCTATGATTTTCCACCACATTTGGGTGGCAGGCTTTGTTGATCGCCACCATATCAGGATGGCGGGTGTCAGAAGCATCTGCTAGGAGCTGGTCCTGCAGGCGCTGGGTCACCACCACGTCAAGCTGGTGGGCTTCACGACCCTAGTTAGGGAGAGGTGCATGCCTGGTATGTGATGTCTTGTGTGAGAGACGAGATTGATGGAGCTCTGCGGGGATGCGCACCGGCTTGTATGATGCCGCCATGTCTGGATGGTGGGCTCGGTAGGAGAGAACAGGTGTAGGTGCCTGTTCATGGTACGTCTCTGTGGCTGGGCAGCGAAGCTCCTCCTCAGGGACCAGGTTGACGACCGGTCCCTGATTTTACGTATGCCGCCCTCATTGGGAAATCCGAGGGGCCGGAGGTCGGGGATCATGGGCCTGAATCCTCGGGGATACATCCTCCTGAGTGTGAGGATGTTGAGTCACGGCATGACCTCGATGTCATCTTCCGGTGGGGGCCTTGGAGCAGAACCCCCGTTCACTGGGGATGAGTTCCTCAGCGTCGACCTCATCCGCCTCCCTAAGATAAGGGAGGTACGCATTGTCCCGTTCTGGGGATAGACTCCCAAAACGGTTGGAGACAACAATAGGGGCTGTCTGGATCTACTTCTGTGGTCGTTGCTGAGCAGGAGATCGACGATTCCTGGCATATTGCAGTGTGTACATGGTCGCCTCCACCGTCGTGAGAAGCGTTGAAGACTCTAGGTGGGTGACGAGGTCCTCTATTTGTGAGGACGTCTAATCATTGCGTTGTTAGAAGCACGCGCTTGTGAGTTCTTTCTTGAAGCCATTGGATCGAAGGGAGTTCTGTACAGTACCTATAAAATATTTTAACAAATACAAACAGCAAACCCATCAAAGCAGCATCTCATGATCCCATGCGTAATTAATGACCTTTCTCGGCCCTCCTTGAGAGAATAATGGGGCACAAAGTGGAATTAGGTTAAATCCTTCATGCTTGGTTAAATATTCATGTCGGGTTCACCATTTTTGTTTCAGGTTGGTCTTGAAACACCCAATAGTTTCGTATCTGATGATGCGTGGACCGGCTTTACAAAGGTAGGCATTCACCGAGCGATTTGGCCAGAAACACTTAAGAACTCACATTGGACGAGAGGATGGGAAGTTGGGCTCATCACACCATTTTGGGGGGAATTATTTCCTATACTGAGACTCTATTATAGATTTAAGACGTATTCATATGTTCACAAATCTTTGGTTTATACCCAAGCATAATATCCACGGATTACTCCTGGTTGGAAATGGTCAGCTAGACGCAGGGGTTCGTAATCATTTAGGCCGGAGGTTTACCATCCCTCATTGGAATAATGACTCTGAAGAATTTGAACTCATTGAGACGGTGCTAGGAGCCGCTCAATGAACCGATGTGAAGATAGTCGGATCGACCGATTGTTGGGCTTGAACCTCAGGGAGGCTTCTGACATACCCTACCCAGGAGACATGGATCAATGTCCACATAGTTCGAATCGGGGTGTCGTAGAACCGACGTGAAGGTGGACCCGGGGGGTCCGATGGTGATCGGGCTTGAACCTTTGGGAGGTTTCCTACGTACCATGCCTTAACATGGATCAAAGTCCTCGTTGTTCACATAGGCGTGGGTCTTACACTCTGAGGAGGCCCAAGGTGTGGATTGGGTCTTACACTCTGAGGGGGACCATAAGAGGATGTCATGGTCGATGATTACTCTATGCCCACATGAGTCATGCTCGGTGTGAGAAACAAGAGGTAGCAGGGACCAGACGATCACGTCGCGAAAGGTGCGTCCCTGAGAAGTGGAGTGGGGCTTACGCATAGGGTGGCCCATAAGGTTGGGTATTACTCTGAGATGGATTCCCATGGTTTCTTTCTCATGTCTGGCCATGAGGTCATCCCAACCCATTGGTGGGTTGAGGAATATAATGGGGGCCAATGCCTATACGCGAGTGCACAAGAGGGATAACGCCAAGGGCGTTGGAATTAGTCCGAACAATGGGAAATGAAAAGTGTGAATTACATGCCCGACATTCGGAACACAATGAGGGTGGAATAGTGATGGAGGATAAATGTTGACCATGTTCAAAACACATCATTCATATCATGTTAGCCATAAATGGGGACGAACAAAGGAGGGTCGACTACTTACCGTGTTCGAAACACAGGACCTGTCTCGAAGTGTTGTCCATAGTCTTCCGGGGCATTGGAACAGGGCGGTAGGTGAGCCGATGCGGCATGGGACCAGGCCATTAGGGGGTCCCTTCAGACATGAAAGAGGATGGAGATTCGAATGAAGGACACGCAAAGCGTGGGGTGGAGTGATGGAATGTTTGAAAGGATTCTATCACTCTTGAAATTTTTCCACTGTGAACATGGCATGAGGCATCTTATGCTTGGAGCATAAGGCATATCTTGCATGGAGCAAGAGGCATCCAATTATTTAATGATAGGGAATGATACAGTTTATAGTCATGTAGAGAGGACTGTTTCCATATAGTTTAATGTCATATGGATAAGACGAGGGCCATACAGTTTAATGTCATGTGGTCAGGATGACTAGGAAGGAGAGACCTGACAATGGTTGGTGTGGGACTTACGCAAGGGTGGACCTTTCTGGATGAACCTAGAAAAAGGTTCTAGGTAATGGGGTTATAGGAGAGTCATGAAGAGTAGCTCGACTCATGGCATATATAGGACAGATGTTGGGGCGGCGCAAGGGTGCAATGTAGAATACTGTTGAACCGGCCCGAAAAGTTCATGGTGCGACTCTCCATTTTTCATGGGGCTTAGTGACGATAGCGAAGGGAACAACCTGGAGGGCCAGGACCGTAGCCTGGCACTGACCCTAAGTGGGGGTGCGGGGGCGCATGACACATGGTATGGACTGGCGACTGTATGGGGTTTTCCGTATGAGGCGGGTCACATAGGAGCTGACCATGAGGGACTGGTTGCGGCGGAGCTGGCCACATAGGAGATGGCCGCGGAGGGGCTGTCCGCAAAGGAGCAGGCCGCGTAGGGCTGGCCGCATGTGGTTCACGGTTTGGTTGTCTGCAAAGGGTGTCCACGGAGGAGCTGGTCACGAGGGATCAGGCCACAAAGGACTAGGCCACGAAGGATGGTCATCCGCAAAGGAAATGACTGTGGAGGAGCTGGCCACGAGGGAGCAGGCTGCCCATCCTACTTCACGCCCGCAGTGGGGTTCCTGCCTCCATTTCGCGAACAAAACTGGTCCACAGAGGGGGTGGTTGTCCACGAAGGATATGATCGTCCGTGAAGGAGATTTCCGTATGTGGTTCGTGGTTTGGTTTCTCCTCTATGTAGAAGAGTGCATCCGCAGATGATATGGGGTCCGCAGATGGTCGCCAAACATTACCGTTGGCAGCGATTTCTCAAGAATCTCCCCAAAGGTTTTCACCTGTCCTTCCTCTCTTTTTTTGGGTACCACTCGGTGATTATTTATAGAGTCTCAAATAGGTAGTATTGATGGGAACACGACACGTTTTGTGGAATCCCATGAAGGAAATCCCACCTGCGGATGACTCGGTCAACCAGGGAGTTTTGGAACCGAGATGCACGAGATTGCTCCGCGGTCGCATACCTCTTCACCTCTATCCCTCGAATGATAGAAGTTCGCGGAGGGGGCGGCTCACGGCGATGGACCGGCTTGATTTATGTCCTACTTCGCACCCACGAAGGGGATTCCACCTCCATTTCACGGATGATGCTGGTCCGTAGAATTGCGGGAGGGAGGCCTGCCAAACCGGCCACGTACTATTGTTGGGAGCCGGTGCGCGGATTGGTTCGGTCCTTTTCCAAGTCTTGGGGTAATTGGATTTCCCCCTTGCAGAATTTTCAAGACCCTATAGAATTTTTAGGTATTTTAGGGATTTTTATGGTTTTATGGATTTTTGGGTTTTTAGGGGTTTTAAGGGATTTTTAGGGGTTTTTATAGTGTTTATTTTTTTATGGTTTTTAGGATTTAAGGTTTTTGGGGTTTATGGGGTTTTTATGATTTTTAGGGTTTATTGGTTTTTTTAGGATTTTTTTCTGGATATTTAGGGTTTTTAGGCTTTTTAGGGTTTTGGTGTTTTTTGTGTTTTATGGTATTTAAGGGTTTTTAGAGGTTTTTAGGTTTTTATATTTTTACGTTTTTTGAGGTTTTCACGGATTTTTTTGTTTTAAGTGGCATGGAAGATGTGGAGGTCAAGCTATTCCCGACCCCCCCCCCCCCAATATATTAGATAAAAAGGCGTAGCAGAAAACAGCAGACAAGGGAGGGGGTCAATCAACCCACACCCAAAAACCATGGAAAACCCCCACAAAACCCAAGAGTCCCCAAAAAAACCCAAAGGACACAAAAAACAAAACAGAAGAGGCAGAAAATAAAATTCATCTCCAACAGTGTCGTCTAGCCATACAACAACAAACATCACGCAGCACCATAATCGTCAACCATCACCTCCTTCCCAAGAATATCCACCGCCAGCATCCCAGGGTCACCAGCATCAAATTCATTAGTCTCTTCTTCCCTAATCGAGAGAAGACTAAATTTCTCTGAGGGAGAGATTGAGGATTTGAAAAAGTCCCCAGTCCTGTGGACTGGGGCCATTCCTGTTGTTTCTGCTCAACTCCTCAAATCCTATGTGTTAATTCTTAGGGTTGGGATAAAAGATTCCCCATTATGGTAAGCTGAGATGGATCTTGAGTTTCTATATCTGAGAGCTTCTTAAAATCTCTCCTAATCTTATGGACTTTAGCTCGGAAATTGGCTGGATGCATTAACCTACATCCACTCTTATCACCCGGCTCAAAAGACTGTTGGATGATTTCTCACACTTATGTCACTTGATGATGCACACGCTCTAAACAAGAAGCCTGTTCAATATTCTTGTTTGCTTGATTTAGGATTAATTCAACAACTTGTTCTCTTTATTCCTAATTTTGAGAAGAAGAAGTTGAGGTATGTTCTTGACCAAGCCTTTGATTACAAAAAAAACCAAATGGTTGTGGCCAGCCGTGGGAAATAACATTTCATGAATCCATTTTCGGCGGGCTTTGCTGACAAGAGAGTACAGTGAAATATAGTGCTCCATGGACACCCGATACCCTAATATGAATACCAGATGGGGCATTAGCAATTAACTGGCGCAATCTTCTTAGGGTGCCAAGGCATGAATGCTGAAGGGCTCTCTACTACTTTTCAGCCTTCAGATATCGAGATATTGAGAGAGATGCCAAATCAATTTGGCGTTGTAACCCTTCTATTATATTGACATGATTTTCATATTCATCATAACATAATATTTTATTTTTCAATTGAGAAAGAGTTTTCTACATGTTGAGATGAATATCTTGAATACAATATTCCATCAACATCTCTGGAATGTCATACTGGGAGTCAGCCAAAGGCCAAAACATAACCGGCACTTCACCTTTCGCCAGTTGTTTTATCATATTCAGTACTTCTTCCTTATCATTTGATGAATGTTCTTCTACCTTTTTAGGCCAAAGTTGGTGCTTCTTTGTTGCTCCATCAGATTCAACAAGATCGGTAGAGAATTCACTTATCAAACTAGAAGATGCATGACTCAGGGGTGGTTTGGAGAATGGCCTCCACCCCGGGCCATCTTCTGATTGATAAAGTATTTCACCTGCTATTGGTAAAGCATCAGACATGACTGGCTTCACATTTTCAAGTGCCTCAAGATAAGAGGTATTTCTCATCACTACATTATCCCTTGGATCATTTTCCAAGAAATGCGAATTACTAATGTGAAGAGGTCTTTCGCAGCTAAATTCATCATCATGGGGAGGACCACCATGGTGGGTAACAGTAAAAGATGAAACATTTTTCTCCTTGATCTTCTGGCCACACAGAGGGTTCTTGTGGCTCTCATCTGAAGATGATACTTCAAGATCGACCGAACTGTCATGAAGAAAGCCTTCATGAGGAAGTATTTGATGTAGACCTTTAGAATTAACATTCCCACTATTGGGAACTGAGAGAGTAGAATCTTGAGTTGCAACAGATAATTGTCTGAGTGCATCAAGAACTCCAGCATCGAGTAAGGCCTTGTTATAGATTGGCCCTTGATTTCATGACTGTTTTGGATGAGTCTTTTTCTTAGATGACTTATTACTCACTTTGGGAACCACTTGTGGAAGAAAGTGGTTATTATGGGTAGGTGTATGTGCCTGCTTAGGAGAAATGATCAGATTAGGCTAATTATCTCCACTCAAATCAAGTGTATGTGCCTGACTTGGTTGTCCGTATGATATGGGGGAGTATGCCCCACAACCCTATTGGACTGGAACAAAGGTGTGTTTCTCTTCCGGAGTGAACTGTTGATGTGTCACTCCATTGGTTGGGATAGATTTTCATTTCTTTCCCTGTGATGCTGCTGAAGCTGTTATAATATCCTGGCAGGCATGCAGAATATGAGCAGGGATTTGCTTCTGCTCTTTCACCATCATCATAATGTGTTTGGTGACTTCAGATACTGAAATGGGAATATACGTCCATTCCGTGCTTCGAGTATGTGTGTGTTCCTGATCCTGTCCTCCTTTTCCTATCAGTGAATTCTGACAGAACTCAAGTGTGGGGGCAGAGAGTTGAGTCCACCTCCTATTTGTCACTGGAGATTTCCGACTGAATTCTCTGGGTGCTACCAAATGAGACTATTGGTAGGCTTGATCAATACTGGAAAGTGTATGTTCCTACTGATTGCACTCCACCGAACATGGTTGATGAACTTCCTTCAATACTGGTAGATGAGACTGCTGGAAGGATTGATGAGTGTAAGCAGGTGTATGTGCATGTTTACCAGTTGTCAACACATTGGGTTGGTGGGCTTCATCGTATGTAGTCAGACGAGCCTGCTGACTAGATGATTACTTATAAACAGGTGTATGTTCCTGTCTACAGTACTACCCTGTAATTGCCTAGTAGTATTGGCGTGTTGCTGCCAGACGAGTCTACTGGACAACAGAATTAAAACGGACGGGTGTGTGTGTCCGCTCGTCGCTTGCCACCAAGTTAGGTTGGTGGACTTCTCCAGAGATGACAGAGATAAGAACCTACTCACTGTTAACCGGTCATCGCCTCTGGTGGTTCTTCTTGCCTACTCGGGTTCAAGGAACCTGAGCCAAACTCCTGGAGACGACAACCTCATCATGTTGAGGGCGTACTGCCGCACGAGTCTGGCGGCGATTGTTGGTGGGAGCCCTTGGGAATGACTCATGTTTCCTTGAAGTAAGGCCTTGAGTGACCTTATCATTCACCTCCTCAGAATATGTGAGGGAATGATGATTGGGTTCTGGGGATAACAACCTGAAACGGTTAGAGACGATGGTTGGCACCGCCTACTTCTTGATCGCTGGTCGTCGCTGTCCAGACGACCAGGGTGAATTATTGACTTGGAGGGCTTGTCTAGTGGCCTCTAAAGTTGGAATAGTACAATTTTGATGGTATTACTTAACCACCACATTTGATACCCAACGTTGAAGATGTTGAGTAGGTGATGTCATCCTCAGAGCAGATGACGATCCAGTAGGAGTAGTAGCAGAGGAATTCACAGTAGAGGTATTCATAGGCGTGAAATTTAGAGAAGCCATTTCTGTAACATAGAAGATAATGGAAAAGAGTGCCTATTTGATATAATAGACATAATTTAGATAAGTTCGGCCACTACATCTTTTGGATGAGCACATATGTTATTGATTGTTTTTGTTGGCCCTCTCATTGAGTTTAAATAAGGGCCTAACAAAATAAGTAAAACATCAATTTAACTTGGTTAAGGATTCACGACAGGTTCACCAATTTTTGTTTCCTCTAGAAATGGGAATGGACTCATTGATTTAAGGTTCAAACATTCCAAGCGGTTTCTAATGGGTTTGTTCATAGAACCAGAAACATCCAATGATTCCACATCCATTTGGACCTACTTTCCAAAGGTAGGTGCTCATTAGTTATAAACCAATGAGGCTTAATAATTTTCATTGGTTGAGAGGATGGGAGGTCGGAGTCATCACACCTTTTAGAGGGGAATTATTATCTACTCTGGGGCTCTCTTTATAGATTTAAGTTATGTTCGTGAATCCTTATTAAATTACCAAGTATGAAAATGAGATTTCCTTTAGATTTGACAATCAATGATTTATATGTATGAGATTTAGAGAATCTTTTTTATGTATTCGAGGTTCTTCATCGATAGAGAATCATCTGTATTTGTTAGAGATTTTTAGTCAATGGTATCCTTCGACACATTATATAGAAATCTCTTGGTCATTATGATAACCATACTGGTTTTAAAGCCACTCAACGAGGCACTTGAAGTTTATTATCATTCAGAAGGAAATAGATTATTTCAGAATTGGGATCGTACCGAAAGATGGGCTACCTACGTATCCTTTGTTTTAGAAAAGGAATCAGAACCCACGTAGTTAGAGTAAAGAAGTATGACGTTTATGCATGATTGATGGCTCAAAGAAAGATGTCATAATTACTTTTACACTCTAAGCTCACGTGAGTCATGCTCGATGTGAGAAACTAGAGGTATTGGTAAAACCAGAAAATTGTGCCATGAAAGCTGCAATTATAAGAAATGATGTGGGGATTATGTATGTATGACTGCCCAGATAGATGAAGATTAGGATTTACTTCAGGGAAGAAACCTGAGAACAAGGTCCATAAAGGTATATGTGATTTATGGAGATTCAGATACTTAACTTAGGACTTAATCTGGAGAAGGATACCCAAATTAGAGAGGACTTATGATTAGGTTTTACTCCTAAGAAGGAATCCCAAATCAAAAGTACATTAAGACTGGTTAAGAGAAATTATTACTGGGGCTTACTCTTAAAGAAGAGGCCCAGGTTAAAGGGAATTATGACTACGTCTTACTCTTAAAAAGGAAGCCCAGGTTAGAGGAATTTGGATTTTGGGAACTTGGGGCTTACTCCTAAGGAGGATGCCCATATCAAAAGAATTATGGTTGGGGATTACTCTTGAGGAGGATTCCCAAAATTAGGGGAACTTAAAGACTTGGGATTACTCCTAAAAAGGAGGCCCAGGTTAGGAGACTCGAGACTTAGGGATTATCCCTGAGAAGGTGACCTAAGTTAATGAAATTTATGACTGGGACTTACTCCTGAAAAGGAGGCCTAGGTTAAGGAACTTCTCATCTTTAAAGGATGAGGTTGAATGAATGAAATCTCTCACCTTAGTGATATAAAGATATATAAATCACTATTTTTTGAGAGATGTTCCACATAATTCCTTTCAGATAAGGAATCCAACAAAGGAACCATGCCATAAATGGATTTGAAGAAGGTTCTGAAGGATAAATTTTGAAGAGGATAGGTGGACTTGAAAAAAGAAAGTGAATAGGCAGGAGGGGCACCCAAATAGAGAGAGGCGCGCAAGTCCTGCGTGGGCGTGCATGTCCTGGTCGCACAAGTATACTTGCGCGACACATGGGTACTTGCGCGACGGTCAAACCTTAGGGTAATACTTGGGATAGACTTGGATCAAGCCCTTAGTATTATCCCAAAAGGCTTCCAAAAGAGTGGCGCACAAGTTTTATTTTAGGGATAAGGTGGCGCACAAGTGTGGCCATTTCCCTTAAGAGATGGCCACTTAGGCGCGCAAGTGTTGATGAGTTTCAAAACATAGGCCTTGTTACCTCCCTTAGACCTTCCATTTTAGGTAAGAAATTACCTTATAAGTGTTCAGAAGGATTTTAGAAGAGACTAGGGTTCCGAGATCATGAATCTGGGTTTTGGAATTTTTTTGTCCTGAAATGGGGGGCCTACAAGGGGTATTTATAGGCTGCTGAAGACCCTGGGCGAAAATCAAAGAGGGCACGCAAGTCACCTATGAGACCACTATGCGGCACGCAAGTATACTTGTGTGACCATGATGAATCTTACACGACATAAGTGGGAAAAAATTCTTCTGCATGCCTTTGTTGATTTTTGATGTTTCTTTAAAGAATGAATCACTTTGGACTAAGGTATTTCCTTTTTTTAGTTGTTAGACTTTGTGATGGAAAGGAGAGTCAACAGGGTTTTATGGGTCTTGTGGTTATTAGTATTCTTTTATGTTTTTAGGATATTTGAGGGGCGTTGGGTTTTTAGGTCATTAAGGATTTTCATGGTTTTTTAGAGTTTTTAGGGGTTTGGGGTTTTTATGTTTTTAGGGGTTTTTAGAGTTTTTTGGGTTTTGATGGGTTTTTTTGGGATTTTAGTGGTTTTAGGAATTTTTTGGTTTTTAGGGGTTTTAGGGGGTTTTGGTGTTTCTAAGGGTATTAGGTGTTTAGGGTTTCTTTAGAGTTTTTAGAGTTATGGGTTTTTAGGGTTTTTAGGTCTTTTAGGGCAAGGAAGATGTGAGGGTCAAGCTATCCCCCCCCCCCAAATTTATTAGAAAGAAGAAGCAGCAGACAAGGGAGGGGAGGGTTCAAACGAACCACACCCAAAAACCCCTAATAGACCCACGCCTGAAATACCCAAAACAAAAGACAAAAAGAAAATCAAAATAAACAAAGCAGAAAAGGAAAAAACCCCAGCATTACCTCCTGACCAAACAGGACCCGAAAACAGCAGCACCAGACCATAAGCGGCAACATCATCGACCCAAATTCAGAACCACAAAGCCACAGACATCCAACTCTTGTAGCTCCCATACAAACACTTTCCCTCACATCAGCAACCAAAAACATCAAACACCCAAATCACATACCTAGAAAAAGTCACCCACAACAAAAAAACAAGAAGTGCGAGGAACCAGAGGAGTATCAGAACAGGACCTCCTCCATCCAATCCAGTGGAGTCGAGCATGAGAAGACTGGGGCACACTAGGAACATCGATAGGATAAGAAGAATTCAAGCAGGGATATCAGGGCCAGAGGCCAGGAACACAAGAGCCGCGACCAGATCTTGGGGCCAAGGAAGAACCCACCATATCCAGCAACGAATAACCCAAAGACGGCAATGAGCGCACATAAGCCGCGATGAGATTCAAAGGATAGGGGGTCACCGAAGAAGCTGACAGGAGCACCAATCTCGACACCGAGCTCCCAGAAAGCACACAGATCTAGAAGGGAATGCCTCGATCTAGAACCCCAAAAACAAGGTGCAAACCGAATCCAGAGAGGGGATCTGAAGCTAGGAGATGGAGTCAACTTCATGTGAACCAAAGCCATAAATGATCGAACCGAAGCCGAAAAAAGATCCTGAAGCTGAAAGGCATGACAAATAAAAAACTAGATCAAAAAACTAATCAAAGTAACATGGGGGAAACCCCCATCAACATCATCCAGGACGAAACTGCAGACACCAAGATGAGACAACGCTGGAGGGGGAAGGAAGAGGAACCGAAGGGAAACCCTAGCGCTATGAGGGAAGGAGGAAAGCCGCTGCTCCGGGGCCTCCTTCTAGTCTTAGGTCTTTTTTGGGGTTTTGGGGATTTTTTTGGCATCTTAAGGTTTTTTTTAGGTTTCTTAGTGCTTTATTGGTTTTCAAGTGTTTGAAATGTTTTATGGGTTTTTTAGGGTTTTTTATAATTTTTCGGGGATTCAGGGTTTAAGGTGTTTTAGGGTGTTTAAAGGGGTTTTTATTTTTTTTAGTGTTTTTCAGATTTTCGGTTTTCCAGGGGTTTTCAGATTTTTTTTGGGTTTTTGGCATTTCATGTGTTTTAGGGTTTTTACCGTTTTTAGTATTATTAGGTTATTTCATGGTTATAGTTGTTTTTAGGTAGTTTTAGTGGATTTTAAGGGTTTCTTGGGTTTTAAGGGGTTTTATATGATTTTATGATTTTCTAGGTTTTTTCATGTATTTTTTATCAGGGTTTAGGATTTTTCTGGTTTTTACATATTTTTAGAGATTTTTGGGATTTTATGTTTTTTTAGGTTTTCTGGTGGATTAGGGGGTTTTAGTGTTTTTAAATATTTTTTTAAAGTTTCTAGTATTTTTAGGGTGTTTATGAGTTTAAATGGTTTTAGGATTTTTATGGTTTTTAAAGAATATTTAGGGTTTTTAGTGTTATTTTGTTTTTGAGTGATTCAAAGGATTTTTAGGCTTTTATGGGGTTTGAATTATTTTTAGGTTTTTGGGGATATTTTTCGGGGTTTATTTTTTTTAGGGTATTTTGTATTTTTATTTTTTTTAGGTTTTCTTATGAGTTTTAGTGGTTTTGGGATTTTAGGGGGTTTTAGGGTTATTATGTGGTTTAGGGTTTTTAGGGTTTCTAAAGTTTTTTAGTATTTTTAAGGTTTTTAGGGTTTTAGGGCATTTTTTCTTTTAGGTTTTTTTGTTTTATATATTTTTAGTGTTTTAGGTATTTTTTGTTGTGTTTTATGAGTTTTTAGGGTTTCTATGGGTTTTAAGATTTTCTACAGTTTTTATGGTTTTTCATGGACTTTTAGGGGGTTTACCGGTTTCAAGGTTTTCAAGTGTTCTTACAGTTTTTACGATTCTAAGGGGTTAATGGATGTTAGGGTTGGGGGTTAAATGTTTTTATGTTTTTGGATGTTTTATGGGATTTTGGGGTTTATATGGATTTTTTAGTTTTATTTTATTTTTTAGAGTTTTTTATGTTTTTAGGGGTTCTAAGGGTTTTTATGATCTTTTATAGTTTTATAGGGTTTTTAGGGTCTTTTAGGTTTTTAGGTTCTTTTATTGAATTTAGGTTTTTATGGTTTTTTAATATTTTATAGTTTTTTATAGTTTTTAGGGGTTTTAGGGGTTCTAAGGGTTTTTTTATGATTTTTTAATTTTTAGTATTTTTGTGTTTCTAGGGTTTTTTTGTTTTTATTGATTTTATGGTTTTTGTATTTTTAGGGTTTTTTTGTGTTTTAGGGGTTTTGGGGTTTTGGGGGTTTTATGGTTTTAGGGGTTTTCAGGGTTTTTAAGGGCGTTTTTAGGTTGTTCGGGGGTTTTAAGACCATTATAGTGCTTTCTTGGATTTTTAATGTTTTTAAGGTTTAACAGGGTTTTATATGGATTTTTTGGGATTTGAGCAGTTTTAGGGTATTCAAGGTTTTTAGGGATTTTTTGTTATTTGTTTATTTTTAAAATATTTTTAGTTTTTTAAAGGATTTTGTGGGTTTTAATGGTTTTTAGTGTTTTTAGGGGGTTTCAAGCTGTTTTAGTGGTTTTCTATATTTTGTAGGTTTTATGGGTTTTTTGAGTGTTTAGGATATTATTTTTTAATGTTTTTAGGGATTTTCACGGTTTTTAGGGTTTATGAAGGTTTTATGGGGTTTTAAGGGGTTTATGGCGTTTTAGAGGGGTTTTAGGGTCTTTCTTGGTTTTTTTGGGTCTTTTAGGGTTTTCAGATTTTTAGGGTTTTATGGTGCTTTTAGAGTTTTTTATGGATTTAGTATTATTTGGGTTTTTTGGTTTTTGGGGGGTTTTGGGGGTTTTTAGGACTTTTAGGGTTTTTTGGATTTTTTTTCTTTTTATATTTTTAGTGGTTTCAAGGGTTTTATGGTTTTTTAGGGTTTTTTGTGTTTTTTAAGGGGGTTTGTGTTTTTTAGGGATTTTAGGGTTATTTTAGGGTTTTTTAGTGTTTTTAAGGGTTCTTTAGGTTTTTAGGGGTTTTAGGATCTTTAGGTGTTTTTATTGTTTTTAAGGATTGTTAGGGTTTTAGGGGTTTTTAGTGTTTTTTGGGTATTGTTGAGTTTTTAGGGGTTTATTAGGTTTTTTTGTGGTTTTATAATGTTTTTGGGTTTTATGGTTTTCATTGTTTTTAGGATTTTAGAGTTTTTAGGTTTTCTAGAGACTTTTTAAGCTTTTTGTTTTTAGGCTTTTTATTTTCTTTGGGGTTTTTGGGTTTTTGGGGTTTTTTAGTTTTCTATGACTTATAGGAATTTTTGGGGTTTATGGTTTTGTTATATATTTTAGAGTTTTATAGGGTTTTTAGGGTCTTTTAGGGGTTTTAGGATATTTTATTGGTTTTAAATTTTTAATTATGATTTTGGGGAATTAGGGTGTTTTAGGGATTTAAGGAATTTTTATGAATTTTTATGGTGGTTTAGGTTTTTAGGGTTTTTAGGGTTTTTCAGGCTTCTAGGATTTTAAAAGGTTTTTAATAGTTTTTTGGATTCTATAATTTTAGGGTTTTAAGATTTTTATGCGGTTTTAACTGTTTAAGGGTATTTAGGGATTTTAGAGTTTCAAGTATTTTAAAGATTTTTGGGGTTCTATTATTTTTTTCGGTTTTAGAGATTTTTAGGATTTTTAGTTATTTTTGGGTTTAGTATGGTTTTTAGGGGTTTTAGGGTTTTATGGGTTTCAGTTGTTTCGAAGGTTTTTGGGTTTCTAAGTGTTTTCATGGATTTTTAGAGATTTTCTGGATTTTAGGGTTTTCTTAAGGGTTTTTAGTTTTTTTGGGTTTTTAAGGTTTCTTGTGTTTTTAGATTTTTTTTGGATTCTATGGGATTTTATGATTGTTTTTGGGTTTTAGATGGTTTTAATTTTTTTAATGTTTTTAGGGGGTTTAGGGATTTTAAAAGATTTTAGGGGGTTTTAAGGTATTTTCAAATGAATTTGGATTCTTTATGGTTTTAGATTTATAGAGTTTTTTTGGGGTTTTTAGGTTCTTAGGTTTTTCTTTGAGTTCTTAATTTTTTAGGGTGTTTAAGTGTTTTTATTATCATTTATGGTTTTATCAGGTTATTAGGTTCTTTTAGTGTTTTCATGTTCTGTTAGGTTTTTAATGTTTTTTTGGTTTTTTATGTGTTTAGGGTCTTTTAGGGGTTTTATGGTTTTTTTTGTTTTTATTGATATTAGTGGATTTAATGGATTTATGGGATTTAATAGGTTTGTATTTTTAGTGTTTTTTGGGTTTTTAGGATATTTTAGGTTTTTAAGGGGGTTTAAGGTATTTTGTTTTTGGTTATTTAGGGTTTTTAGGTTTTTCATGGGATTTTTGAGTTTTGAGGGGGTTTAGGGGGTTTTTTTCAGGCTTTAGGGGTTTTAGGTTTATCTTTTGATTTTCAAGGGTTTTTGGAAATTTGTACGACTTTTAGGGTTGTTATGTTTTTAGGGTTTTTTGGGTTTTAAGTATTTTTAAGGGTTTTAGGGGTTTTAGGATTTTTAGGGGTTTTATTGGTTTTTAATTCTTTTTATTAGTTTTACGGTTTTTCAAGGTGGTTAGAATATTTAGGGTTTTATTGTTTTTTTGTGTTTTTAGGATCTTTTATTTTTTAGGGTTCTTAGTGTTTTTATGGTCTTTATAGGGATTTGGAATAATTTATCTGATATTTACATTTTAGGGTTTTTTAGGGGTTTTAATGTTTTTAGGGTTTTCTTCTAAACATTTTTTAGTGTTTTATGGTTTGTAAGTTTTTTAAGGGTTTTTGGGTATTCATCTGTTTTGTGGGTGTTTTGGGTTTGTCAGGGTTTTAGGGACTTTTAGTATTTTTAGGGGTTTTTGGGTATTTTATGAGTTGTTAGGGTGTATTGGAACTTTTAGGTATTTTTGGGGGTTTTATGGTTTTCAGGGAGTTTTAGGAAAATAAGGCTCAGGACCGAGTGTGCTTGATCCGAAAAAAATATATTAAAAAAGTAAAGCTTTACAAGTAAGGTTTACAGACATGGGTTTCTAATTCACCCGTAATATCAAAATCCACGAAGGGTGAGAAAAAATATAGGTTGCCAAAAGACCACAACGAGCTTATTTCCATAATTTCCTATTTGTATAAGGCATCTACTACCAAGTTAATTTCCCTATAGGCATGTGTGACATTAAGAGTGAGAGTATGTAAAATTCTGATAAATTCAATCCATTGTGGCAGAATTTTCCAAGGAACTCTCCTGGACATGTTCTTTAGTGCATCCACAGCAAGAATTGAGTCGGATTCAATCCACAGAAGCTTCCACCCAAATTGAACTGCATATTTGACTTCCTTCATCATTTCCCAAAGATTAGCTTTGTAGGCACATGCACCTACAATAAAGTGATTGTGGTGTCCCTTCACAAGGACTATATGTGTACGGAATACCCCCCACAACTTGAGGGATCAGGTGCTCCCAATGCTGCACCATCCACATTGACCTTGATCCATGGTATAATCGGAGGAATACAATGAATAAACTTCAGAACCTGTGGATTTTTGGTCCTACCAGAAACCCCAAGTATACGTAAAATAATGAGATCATTGAAATCTTTATCCATCAAACTTGTTTGTATGCAAGACTCCGTGTATAACTCATTATGGATTGTCATAACTCCACCATGAAAGGAGAGTGGATTCTGGTTTAAATCCATCGTATTTCGGGCTACCCATGCATAATAGATAGGTGTGGCCATAGTATTGAGTAGAAGATTATGAATCATCTCACTATATTTCAGATTGGAAAGACTACATAGCATGTCAATAAATAGGACATGAAGGCTAATGTGGAACCTAAAAGGGTTTTTAGGTAAGACCAAATATTATCTACAATTTTACACTATAGAAAAAATATGTTGAATTCTCTCATTAGCATAGAGGTAGAAGTGAAAAGTCGATGCCAGGCTGTAACCAACCTTCATCAACTATTCCTAGTAGGGCAGCATGTTTTCCAGATTTTCCATAGCAGCAAGTGATGTACTGGTGGAATAAAATGTCTCTTGAATTTTATGATCCATAATGGAGGATTAATTCCCTATGAACATTTATGACAGTAGAAATCCCTTGTATTAAAAATCCCAACAAGGTTTGGTTTTAAGATGAGGATGTCAAAGTCAACAATGATGTACCTTTGCATCCATAGGAGGATATTTTCTGGGAGTATCTAATCAAACTCATTATGCCTTTGTGTGAAAGGAGTGATACACATGTGCCTTAAATCAATAGGTGGTGTCACGAATTCAAGTAGGGGCCTTTCAAGCTAGGTAGTGGACCAGCAGTTCAGGTTTTATTGCTTTGATATGACCCATTTTTATTGAAATATAATGTTTTTATATAATAACCTAATTATAGGAAAGACATAGGAATGTATATTACCTCTGAAACCATTATAGACTCTCTATGTGAACCTCTCACAAAGAAAATCCAGACCATCCTTATGGGGATTAAACAAATTCTAGGTGAACTTTCCAAGTAGGGAATAATTAAATATTCTTAGGTCCTTAATTCCTAGGCATCCCAAATCAATAGGCTTGGTGTAGTCTCTCCAAGCCATAGAAACCATCTCCATTTCACTAACGTATCATGTCCATTCAAAGATTCTAATCTTGGCATGTATGATTTTAACAAGGCTAATCATCCATCTATAAATGGACAACACTTGAACAAACATGGAAGTGTTGACAGAGTTGACCAGATAAACCCTGCCATCCTGAGATAAGTTTTTTTCCTTTCCTTTTGTCTAGTTGTTGATTAATCTTAGTTAATATTATCTCAAGGTATCCTCTTTTGGCCTTACCCAAAAAAAGAGGGACACCCCAATATGTAAAGGGGAGTGAGCCTCTTTTCACCCCAAGTGACTTGGCAATGTGAATTTCTTTGTAGGATGAAACCCCTTTTCCACTGACAATAAAGGACTTCATCCAGCAAATAGACTACACAAACATGCTTTCATAATGATGAAATATCATTCTAATTGAAGATAAGGTTTTATTATCTACTTGGATGAATATAATGATGTCATCCACAAAAAGAAGATGGGAGGGAACATGAAGGTCTCTCCCAAACCTAATCGGTTTGTAAAAACTAGCCTGCAGGAGGTCAATGATGCACTGACTCATGTAATCCACAATGATTGAAAATAAAAGGCCTAAGAGTGGGTCCCATTACCTGAATACACATTATTATTGAAATAATCCTCTTGGGGATCCATTGATAAGGACAAAAACCCTAGCACTAGTCAAAATAGTGTTAATAATTTTGATTAAAGAGTTAGAGAAACCATGATTTCTAAGAATGGTGAATATGAAGCTCCACTTAATAGTATCAAAAGACTTCAAGATATCCAGATTCAAAGAAAAACATCAATGCTTCACTTCCTTCCTCATGATATTAATGCCTTATGAGGATGTAAAGAGTCATTTTTGAATACTCCTCCCTGGATCAAACCCAAATTGA
Organism: Viscum album; assembly: GCA_963277665.1. NCBI lineage: Eukaryota > Viridiplantae > Streptophyta > Magnoliopsida > Santalales > Viscaceae > Viscum > Viscum album. The sequence goes on from OY728127.1 coordinate 1,963,506,253, forward strand.
TTTGGGGTAATAAGATCCCAAAAAATATTCCCCAACCTGATGACCAGAATCTTTCTTATAATTTTGGGAATGGTGTTCCCAATGGAAATAGTCTGAAATTCCCCTATATCAATAGAATTATCCCTCTTTGGGATCAAAGAAATAAAATTTGAATTTTCTCCATGTGGGATTGAACAGGAGAAAAAAAATTCCTTGACTTCATCAGTGACCTCCAAAGGAAGAATCTCCCAATAGAACATGAAAAAATTGTTTCTAAAGCCATATGATCCTACTTCCCTAACCAGGTTCAAAGATAACGGTGTATATTTGACCACTCCCTGTAAGGGGCATCTGTTAAGGCCTTGTTCTAGGTATTATCAATGAAACGAATGATGGATTCAGATATATAAAAAGAATCAAGGACATCAATATTGTGCTAAGACTGAAAATAATCCACAATAGCATTAAAGATATCATTAAAATATGTGATGGTGGATCCATTGATGTGAATAGAATTCATATTTTTTGTTGGTCCTCTTCTATCTGTGTAGATAATGAAATAATTTGGAATTCTTGTCCCTATATTTGAGCCACATAACATTAAGTTGGTGCTTTTCCAGCCTCTCTTTAAGATCCAAGAGATCAGTCAACTTGGAATGAAGTTGTAGCTCCTCTTGGGAAGTCACATGTTTTGGTTATTGGAAATTTGAAAAAGGTAATGATGAAATTCAACAAGCTTAATTTCATCATTCAACCAGAAAAAAAGATTTCTTGCTCCACTCATTGAAAAAGAATTTGATTCTATTATGATTAGAGGCCAGAATAAAATGTGGGATGTCTTGAATGATGTTATTCCATACATTAATAACCACCTCCCTGCATCCAGAAATTATGAGACAAGCATTGTTAAAATAAATTACATTGGGGCCGACCATGTCATACCATCCCCTAAGTCAACAACGAGGGGATTGTGATTCGAGTTGAACTTGGGAAGAGTGAATTCAAAGATATCCCTAAGGCCATTCGTGTAACTAATATGAAAGAAACACATATCAATTTTGCTCGCTTGTCTTCCATTTATAGTGAACCTTACCCATGTGAAATATGATCCAATAATTAGTACCTTGTTGAGATCATATTGGTCCAAGCCTGAAGATAAATCATTAGTAGCAGCATGAGAAAAGTTAGGACCAATCTTCTAATCTAGTTTCAGAACACTATTCAAATCACCAATTACTATCTAGTTTTGGACACTAGTATCATTTAGTTTAGTCAAATTTCTACAAAGGTCCCATATCTTAGCATACCGGAAAGATTATTTCATAAAGAATATGGATAAGGTTATATCCAAATGGAAGATAGAGAGGGAGACAATTTGATATCTCTCCTCACAATAAAGAATCTTTACATCATCATGTTTGATGACCCATATGGTTTCTAAAGAACTATCTTATCTATTATGAGAAACAAGAGGGTAAACAACTATTTTATAGTTGAATACCTTCCAATTTTCAAAATTATTCACGGGAATTACAATCCCAATGAGCATTGGCCTATTAGATAGAATAAACTGTTGAAGGGTTGTGGTCATGGGAGAGTTTCCAAGACCTTCAAAATTATAAAACATGGTTCTCATAAAGAACTAGATGGGTTCCCCTGGCAGGTTTGGAGGAGGAGTTTCTTCCATTCCCTTTTCCTTTCTTCCCTTTCTTTTTGGGCCTGTCCACATGCTACTTTGAAGGTAAAAAATAAATGTATTGATCCCTACTTCTGAACATACCTTCAGGATGCTCTATGGATTCAGGACCACCTAATTGTTCCATTTGTTCACCATCATCATGGTCTTAATAATACTAAACATCATCACTCCAAAATACCACGCTCAGTGGGATAAATTGCTTTAGGGTGTAGATAATTTCTTTGGAGAAATCTGGTTTCCTCTTCGCAGTCTAGTACGGGGGTACAAAAGTGAAAGAATCAATGATCAGGTTAAGGGAAAGTGATATCTTAGGGGTGAACACTTGGTCCATAGGGTGGCTCAGATCCATTGGAGTTCCTTGGGCTGGAATATATGGGGAATTCACCACAACCTTTTGGGAACTAGCTATAAGAGTAACATCATGCATAGAAAAACTGTGTATCTAAGCCCATCATGCCCCCACACCACTGAAAGGGCCTTACATTTTTCCCTCAAAATGACAAATTTATAGAGAAATAGATTTTTCAGATTGTGTCTGCTGCATCGAAACCAAGATGGAAATGACAGCATGGGTGGGTTCGGGAGTCCCTGTGGCCATGTCCCTTTTCCCATCACTCTGACTATTTGTTGTGGAATTAGATTGTGTTGGTTGGGCATGTTTCATTTGAATAGAGATTGCTGCATGGGTGGGTTCATGAGGAGGTGCCCCTGTGTCCAGGTCCTGGTGAGGCTTCTCAAGGGTGCTAGTAGCATGCTCCAAAGTCTCCCCAACGTGACCATCCACACCTTGAAGAAGGGGGTGTGTTCGAACTGAAAGACAACCACTACCCCTGTCTCATAAAGACCAACAAGTGATGTAGTAATAAGATTATTGATCAGTGTCCCCAATTTAGATGGAAAAATGAAAGAAGGGACCTAAGTAAGGTCAATAAATCCCAACTTAATGGAGGGTTCATGGGTCCCCTCAGTGCCAAAAACTGTAATCTGACTAGGCACAAAGGCAGTAGGATCCTAGTGATGAGATGGTTCGGCATTCTTGGTGTGTGCCTAATCCCTACCTTTACCATGATTCCTCTTACATAGGTTGGCCCCATGCCCCTACAGGTTTCAAATACTACAAACCATCATTATTATGAACTCCTAGATAAGGTGTCAAAAGAACTTTTAATTTTGACGAAGCTTGGGCCTCCTTCCATATTGAATTTAACAATAAACCTAGTGTAATACCCACATATTGGGTTTTCAGTATCCTTATCTATTATGATGGGGAATCCAACCGAATCAGTAATTTACTAGAGGACACAGGGATAATGTTAGAACCAATTCAACTTACAAATCTGGATACAGACATGGGAAAAAGAGTTTAATCACTAAATAGGTCCAAATTTTGGACCCAATATTGAATCTAAAGGAGACCTAGCTTGAGATTGAGTGATCCAAAGCTCCTGGACCTCCTTTTCTAGTCATCTAAATAGAGGAAAATATGATAATATACCCTTCCCATGGCTATCATCCTCCATTATCTGAACCCCCAAATATCATCAATTCGTTTTTTAAGAACACCAATTTCCCAAATCCCCTCCCCCAACTCTCTCACAATAATATAAAGCTAGAATAAGCTTTCCTCACCTCAACTACCTCATGATTTAGGGTTTCTAGGGATATTTAGAGATATTTATGTATTTTTATGTTTTTAGGTGTTTTATAAGGTTTTTGGGTGTTTTAGAGTTTTTACTGGTTTTTAGGATTTTGGGGGGTTTTAGGGGTTTTTTTAAGGTTTTAAGGGTTCAAATGGGGTTTTTGGGTTTTGGGGGGTTTTATCATTTTTGTGGTTTTAGAGTTGTTAATAGATTTTTAGTAGATTTTAGTGTTTATTAGGATTTTTAGAAACATTTTAGGGGTTTTTAGAGGTTTGAGGGATTTTATGGGTTTTTAAGGTTTTCATGGATTTGGGGGTTATGGTTTTAAAGGTTTTTAGGAATTTTAGGGTATTAAAGTGCTTTTAGGGTTTAAATATTTTTAATGGGTTTAAGGGTTTTAGGGGTTTTAGGGGTTTTAGGTTTTTGAGTTTTTAATTATTTTTTTAGGGTGTTTTAATGTTTTAGGGGTTTAGGTTCTTTTAGGGGTTTTAGAATTTCTAGGTATTTTTAGATATTTTTAGGGTTTATGGGTATTTAATGGTATTTTTTGATTTTAATGATTTTTGGGGTTTCATGGGTTTTATGGGGTTTTTTTTGTTTTTAGGTTTTTAGTATTTCTTATGTTTTTTTTGTGTTTTTAGTTTTTTAATGTTATAAAGGATTTTATGATTTTTATGTTTATTTGGGAATTTAAGATTTTATGGGTTTTTTTTATGTTTTTTTGGGTTTTTGGGGGGTTTTAGGGTTCTTATATTTTTTAGTGTTTTTTATCTTTTTAAGACTTTTATAGTTTTGTTTTTTGGGTTTTAGGTATTTTTTGGTGGATTTTAAGGGTTTAGGGTTTTAATATTTTAGGGGTTTTTAGGGTTTTTATGATTCTTCATGGATTTTTAGAGGCTTTTCGAGTATTTTAGGTTTTTTAGGGGTTTATGGGTTTATTGTTTTCATTTATTTTATGGTTATTTTAGGTTTTTAGGAGTTTTTTAGGATTTTAGTGGTTTTCAGGATTGTTTTAGGTTTTATAAGGTTTTTAGTGTTTTTAGGGTTTTCTTATATTTTTACTATTTTATGGTTTTAGGGTTTTAGGGTTTTTAATGGTTTTTAGGGTAATTTTGTTTTTCTATAGGTCTTTTAGCAGTTTTTAGAATTTTAGTGTCTTTTAGTGTTTTTATGGTTTATTATGGTTTCAGTTTCTTTTAAGTGTTTTATGTTTTTTTGGAGGTTTTAGGGTTTTCTATAATTTTTATGAGGTTTAGGGTTCCTTGGGTTTTTAATATTTTCTAGGTTTTTCTTGGGTTTTATGTATTTTTAGAGGGTTTGGGGTTTTTTGGGTTTTAGAGATATGGGGGTGTTTATGGGATTTTTTGGATTTTCAGAGTTTTTAGGGATTTTATTTTTCTTATGTTTTTTAGGGTTTTTAAGTCGTGTTTAGGGATTTTAATTTATTTTTGGTTTTTATGGTTTTTATTGGTTTTTAGGGGTTTTAGGGTCATTGAGGGGCTTTGGGGATTTTTAGTGTTTTTATATTTTCTATGGGATTTAAAGGGTTTTTTTGGGTTTTTAGAGTATTTTAGGTTTTCTAAAGGTTTCAAAAGGTTTTTAAGTATTTTTATGGGTTTTATGGTTTATTTAGTATTTATTGTTTTTAGGTTTTTTAGTATTTTTAAGGTTTTTAGGGGTTTTTTGTAGTTTTAGGGGTTTTTATGTGTTTTAGAGTATTTTGGGATTTTAGGGCTTTAGGGTTATAATGTTTTTAGGCTCTTTAGGATTTTTAGGGTTTTTAGAGGTTTTTAGAGTTTTTATGGATTTAATAGATTTTAGAGGGTTTTGGGGTCTGTAAGAGTTTTTTGGGTTTTTAGGTCATTTATGGGATTTTTATGGTTTTTAGTATTTTTTAGAGGTTTAACGTTTTTAGAGTCTTTTAGTATTATTATGTTTCTTAGGGATTTTAGTGGTTTTCATTATTTTTTAAAAAAATTAGGGTTCTTAGGGTTTTTTAGTGTGTTTTTAGGGTTTTTATTGCCTTAATTATTTTTAGGGGTTTTTGTGTTTTTTGGGGGGTTTTAGTATTCTTGTGGTTTTGTATGATTTTTAGGGTTTTTTTACAATTTTTATTGGGGTTTTAGGGGTTTTGGGCCTTTTGAATAGGTTTTAGTATTTTTTATAGTTTTATGGTCTGTTAGGGTTTTATGGGATTTTTATGGGGTTTCAGGGGGTTTGGGTTTTTAGGGTATTGTAGGGTTTGTTAGAGTTTTTGAGGGTTTTAAGGGATTTTTTGGTTTTTCTTAGGGTTTCTTATTGTTTTTTTGGTTTATGATTTTAGGTTTTTTTAGATTTTTGGGGTTTTTTGGGTTTTTTTAGATATTTTAAGGTTTTTAGTGTTTTATGTATTTTTAGATATTTTAGGTTTTTCAAGGTTTTGGGGTTTTAAAGGTTTTAATGTTTTTAGGGGTTTTTTTATGTGTTTTTAGTGCTTTAAGGGGTTTCTTGGTCTTTTAGGATCTTCATATTTTAGGTTTCTTTGGGTGTTTAAGGGTTTTTAGGGTCTTTTAGGTTCTTTATAGGGTTTTTAAATATTTTATGGTTTTTGGGGTTTTTATAGTTTTTTAACATTTTAAGATATTTTTGGGTTTAAGGGCAAGGAAGATGCAGGGTCAGGCTATTCCCCCCCCCCAAATTTATTAGAAAGAAAAAAAGAGACACAATAGACAAGTGAGGGGAGGGGTAAAATGAACCACACCCGAAAACCCCTTATAACCCACGCCAAAAAAGAAAAATAAAAATAAATAAAGGAAAATCCAAACAAGCACACTCAGGTCCATGCAGAATCCATCACCATCATCCAGTAGCATCCAACATCTAGCAGCTCACAACCGCCGAAGATACAGGTCAAAATCTCCATCCCCATATGGGTCCCCACTAGCACTATAGCCTGAAGAAGCATCCGACTCCATTGACTCCCATTCAGATGATTCATATCTCTTTAAGAAGGTTGTTTACTACTCTCTGAGATGCCACTGCTCCGCATGAAACTGTGCCTTGGAAGACCGACCTCCTTTTCCAGAAGAAACCTCTTTCACTTTGCATGAGGCTCTCATGGTCACTATTTTTGGCAGAGCCTAATAGTCTTTCCTTGGTTTCCTCTTTCGGGGATCCGAGGAGGCCCCTGAAAGTTTATTTTCCTTAGCATAAGGATTCTCCACCTCCAGAAAGGCCCTCTCCTTAAGTATTATGTTCATATTTTGAGTCATCCTTCCACTGTCTTCCTGGAAAAAATCTTGGTCAGGAATGAGAAAGGCTTCCTGATTCAGGGACCAAACAGCAAGAACATGTTCCTCAGAAAAAGGGGTCGTGCTGGCCAAGGCCAGCTGCAAGTGCTCCTCATCCCATGGAACCGTCTTCTATGCAGTAACACATCCCTGATCGAGGACATCCCCCATCCGAGGTCCCTCCCCCTGCCCGCACACCATCCCGGCCACCAAATATTCTCCCTGAGTAGCTGCCTCTTCCACCTTATCCATTGTCCCATGTTCCTCCACCCTCTCATGCATAGTCATCTGACATTCACTACCAATAGTTCCCTCAAACACCACTTCAAGTATACACAAACCCATTCCAGACAAGCTGTAACCAGCCACACCCTCGAGACCAGCCTCCTCCACCTCTAAATTGGACACCACTGGGAGGACTCCTTCATGTTCATCCAAAAGCCTCTGCTCAACCATATCCCCATGCGGAGCACCTTACCCCTCTGTTTCATCACGTATAGAACACCCAATCCCCGCACAAGAAACATTTCTGGACTAGGTAATTTTCACACCTTTACCTGCGGCCGCCTTCTCATTACCATCAGGTTGAGATGAAAAAACTTCATTAGCAGGAGCACTACCATTACAAATCTCATCAAAATACTTCTCCCCGATTGAATCCAACATAATCTCACCAGAATTGTGCTATAAGTCCTCAGCAAAAATAGCCTGCACCCTGATCTCATGTGCATCAGAGTTCTCACTCCCATCATCAACGGGTATAGGGCCTTGCACCTCCTCCTCGAGATCCATCCCTTCAAAGCGATTGAAGGTTGGCATGACTACCTGCCTCTGCTTCAGACTTCTATTAGCGGAGACCGGCTTCCCATAAGTAGAAACTTCCTTGCATAGGAAACTCCCAAGATCCGAGAGCTTTAAGTCACTCCTCAAACACTTAAAGATGTCAGTCACCTTGGGTTTTGATTGGCACTGGTAAATCCCCCTATCAACTGCAGGTCCTGACCCCCCGGCACAACTGGAAGCCCCTCACATGCAAACATCTTACCCAGAGGTCCAGCATCATGTCCAGATGTAGGTTCCACCCCATCGATAGTATTCCTGCCAATCCTGTTTGAGAAAGGCACTGAAACATCCACCAAATCAATCCCCGACCGCGCCTACCCCCTTTCACCAGACTCAACTTGAGTTTCAGGATCCTTGTGGAAAACCTCCTGCACCTCGCCCTGAATTTTCTTTACCTCACCAGTCACCTCTTGTGATCGGTTCACAACACAACAATTCCTTTTGCTACTCCTTCAATCCCAAACATTATGACCCAGGAGCCAGCAGGAGGAGAAAAAATCCATCCACGACTCAAAGATCAACGACTGCTTCCACCGAAGCTCCTCACCCACAGAAATCCAAAAAAAATCAACTGGTCCATTAGAAACATCAATCCCCACAAAATCCCATGGGGAGACCGGGTGACAAAGGGCCCTTGATCTACTATCAACGCTTAAGAACCTTCCCACCAAATTCCCTAACATTGAAATTATGGAGAAATTCTGAAAAGGGTGGGGCAGTTCTGGAAATCTAACCCACGTTGCCATCATCGGTGTATCATGGTTCATGTGAAGATCGAAGCTCCACCTGGAAAGGGAGAATCGGGCACTGTTGCATCTTCTTGGAGCCGCCGACCAGGCATGACCCAAATCCTCTTTCGAAGAAAAGTGAATCAAAATGTGACCGCTATCAAGAAGACCTACCATAGCACGATCTTGGAGGTCCCATCGATCAAACAAAAATCTGTCGAAAATATCCACCGGGGGTTTCCAATTCATGAAACGAGCAACCAAGGACAACCTATGTAGAGCGGAGGCCTCATTGAACTCTACCATCGATAACCAAAGCTATGGAAGTCCATCATGTAAATCAGGAACCTTAGGGAATATCTCACACCGCGGAAAAAGGGGGAAGAAAATAAGGAACTGAAAATGGGACAAAAGGGCGCCCTTCATCAAAAATCAGTAGAGGCCCCTCCCCCGCGGAGGGGGGAGGGTGAGGTGCAGGAGCAATCGTCGTCTTCAAGAGAGCTTCGGGATGAGAGAATCGCCATCACGAGAGAGTCGAGCCTCCATCCCCTCTTTCTCTTCTTGGGTTTAAGGTCCTTTTAAATGTTTTATGGTTTTTATGGAATTTTAGGGTTTAATGATTTTTAGGGTTTTTAGTAGGTTTAGGTTTTTTTAGGTATCTATTGGTTTTTAGTGTTTTCAATGGTTTTAAAATTTTTTAGGTATTTTTATGTTTTTTCAGTTTTTTATTTTTTAAAGGGGTTTTTACAAGTTTTAGGGTTTTTAGGGTTTATGGGATTTTAATTATTTTAGGGTTTTATAGTGTTTTATGTGTTTTAGGGATTTTTGGGGTTTTATGGGTTTTTTATTTTTGCTAGTTTTACAGTGTTTAAGTAGTATTTTATAGATTTTATATGGTTTTTAAGGCCTTTTAGGGTCCTTATGGTTTTAATAGCACTTTGGGTTTTAAGGTATTTTAGGGTTTATTTGGGGTTTTAAGGACTCATATGAGATTTTTAGTATTTTAGAGGTTTTAGGTTTATTAGTGTTTTTTTTTGTTTTTAGGGTTTTAAAGGTGTTTTAGTTTTTTTGCGGGGGTTTTAGAGTTTTCGAGGGTTTTTTGGGTTCCAAAGTGTTTTTAGGGGTTTTAAATGTTTTCTAAGATTTAGGTATTTTTATGGTCTTGGTGTTTTTACAATTTTTAAAGTTTTTTAGGGTTTTTATGGTTTTGATGTATTTTAAGTAATTTTAGATGTTTTGGCGTTTTTAGGGATTTTTAGGGATTCTTAGGAGGTTTTAGGTTTTTATGGATTTTAGGGTTTATTAGTTTTTATGGTTTTTATGGGGTTTAGTTTTTTAGTATTTTTCATTTTAGGTGTTTTCAGAGGTGTTTTTATTTTTTAGGGTTTATTTAGACTTTTATGGTTTTTTAGGATTTTTATGTTATTTTGGTCTTTTAGGGTTTTAACTGTTTTTAATGGGTTTTAGGGGTTTTATGTTTTTGTAGGTTCTAGGGTTTTTAGTTTTTTTTAGGGTTTTATGGTGTATAAAGATTTTTAGGGTCTTTTAGAATTTTTACAAGATTTTTGGGCTCTTTTACATGTTTTAAGGGGTTTTATGGTCCTTTAGGGGTTTTACGAGTTTTGCGATTTTTTAGGGTTTATGTTTTTTAGTGTTTTTAGGATTTTTATGTGTTTTTAGGTGTTTAGGGTTTTTTATATTTTTGGGTTTTTTGGTTTTCATGGGTTTTAGGGTAATTTATGGTTTTATTATTTTTAGGGTTTTTTAGGGGTGTTAGGTTTTTTGACATGTTTTAGGGGGTCTCAGGTTTTTAGTGTTTTTAGTATTTTCTTAGGGTTTTCTGGGGATTTCAAGGTTTTTAGGGTTTTCATGGTTGTAGGTATTTTTTTAGTTTTTTATTATTTTTTGGGGTTTTAGGGTATTTTATTTTTTTTGGGTTTTACAGCGGTTTTCATGATTTTATACCATTTTAGGGTTGTAGGGATTTTTAGGAGTTTAGGATTTTTTAGTTTCTTTTATGGATATTAAGATTTTTAGGAATTTTAATGGTTTTTAGTGGTATAAAATGATTTTAGGGTTTTTTAGTGATTTTTAGTATTTTTAGGGTTTTTGGGTTTTAGGGTTTTTATGGGATTTTTTGGGTTTTTTGGGGTTTTGGGGGGTTTTATAGTTTTTAGAGTTTTTACAGTTTTTGAGGGATTTTGAAGAGTAATTTAGGATATTTTTGGCATTATGGTTTTTAAGTGTTTTCAGGGTTTTAAGGTTTTTCAACTATTTTTAGGGAGTTTAAGGGGGTTTTAGGTTCTTCTTGGTTTATTATAGGGTTTGGGGTGTTGGGGTTTTTGTGGATTTTAGGGGGTTTAAATGTTATTATGGTATTTTAGAGGTCTGTAGGGAAAGAAAGGTACAAGGACAAACTATTATTGGCCACCCAAAATTTATTAAATGAAAAGAAAATCAGACAAAGGATGGGGTGGGGCCAAACAGCCCACACCGAAAACCCGGGACCCCCCAAGACACCAAAACCCCAAAAGACCCGTAGAGTAGAAAAGAAAGAAGAAAGAACTACAAAACAACCTCTCCATCCCCATATGGGTCCCCATTAGCACCATAACCAGAGGAAGCATCCAAATCCAGTAACTCTCATTCATATGATTCATATTGCTTTGGGAAGGTAGTGTAGTACTCTCTGAGAAATTACTACTCCACATTTAGCTGCGCCTTGACATACCAACCTCCCCTACCAGAGGGAACTTCCATAGATTTTCAAGAGGCTCTCATGGACACTGTCTTTGGAAAAGTGGAATATTCATTCCTCAGATTTCTCTTTCGAGGGTATAATGATACCCATAAAGAATTGTTTTCCTTCCCATATATAATTTCCACCTCTAGCAAGGCCCTCTCCTTACTGATCAAAGCCATATTATAATTCATCCATCGAGCATCCTCCTGAAAACAAAACATGATCAGGGATGGAGGAGGCCTCCTGATTTAGGGAGAATTTGGAAAGAATGCTAGTTTTTTATGGTTTTAAATTTTTTTTTTGGGATTTTATGTGTTTAGGAGATTTTATGATTTTTTATGTTTTTTAGAGTTTTTATGGTTTTAGGTTTTTCTATTTTTTTATGATTTTAAGAGGTTTTTGTTGTTCTTATTGCCTTAAGGATTTTTTTTTGGGATTTTAGATATTTTTGGGGGTTTTAGGCTTTTTAGGGATATTTTAGTGGGTTTTATGATTTTTAAGGTTTTTAGGGCGATTAGGGTTTCTTTTCTGTTTTTAGGGGTTTTAGAGTTTTTAGGTTATTTTAGGGTTTTGAAGTTTTTTAGGGTTTTAATGATTTTTAATCGGGTTTTGGGTTTTTTTTATGTCGTTTTGTTGCTCTTTAGGATTTTTATGTATTTTATACTTTTTAGGGTTTTTAAAGGTTTTTGTAGGGTTTTTCAAATTTTTATGGTTTTTAGGCTATTGAGTGATTTTTTGTAAATTTAGGGTATTTTATTGCTTTCATTGATTTTAAGGGTTCTTAGGGGGTGTTATGGGGTTTTAGGGTTTTAGGGTTTTTATGGGTTTTTATGGATTTTTAGGCGATTTTATATTTTGTAATGTTTTTAGGATATTTTTGTGCATTTTGGGGTTTTAAGGTGATATTTTTAGGGTGTTTAGAGGTTTTTGGGTTTTTGGGGTTTAAAGAATTGATTTAGGGTTTTTTTAGGATTTTTAGGGTTTTTATGGTATTTTATTATTTTAGTGTATTTAGGAATTTTTAGGGTTTTTAGGTTCTTTTAGGATTTTATGTGATTTTATGGTTTCTTAGGGGTTTTGGGTTTTTAAATGATTTAATGTTTTTAAGTGTTATAATGTTTGTAGGTTTTTAACATTTTATGTTTTTTAATGGTTTTTATTATTTTGAGGGTTTTAAGGTTTTTAAGGGTTTAAGGGGTTTTTTAGTGTTCTTAGTATTTTTAGGTGTTTTTTGGTTTTTTGGGTTTTTTGGGTTTTAAAGGGTATTCATGGTTCTTAGGTTTTTAGTTTTTTCTAGGATTTAGAGGGTTTATAAGATTTTTTATGTTTTTCATTGGGTTTTTTGGAGTTTTTAAGGATTTTAAGGTATTTTTAAGAAGTTTTGTATTTTCTGGGTTTTTTGGGATTTTTAGGAGATTTTAGGTGTCTTTCTTGTATTTGGGGTTTTATGGGTTCTAGGATTTATTGTTTTTTAGCAATTTTTAGTGGTTTTTTCAGGTTTTTAGGGGAATTATGGATTTAATGGGTTTTAAGGGTTCTATGGTTTTTTAGGGTTTTTAGGATTGATTTAAGGGATATATATTTTTAGGTTTTTTTTTGTGTTTTTATGGTTTTTTGGGTGTTTGAAGGTTTTCATAGAATTTTTAGGGTTTTTATAGGTTTTAGGAATTTTTAGTTTTTTAAGGGGTTTATGGCTTTTAATGGTTTTTAGAGTTTTTAGGGGTTTGTGGTTTTTAGGGTTTTTAGGTTTTTAATGTTGTTATGGGTTTTTATAATTTTTATGGGTTTAGGTTTTTTTGGGTTTTCATGTATTTTTAGTTTTTTATGTGTTTTTAGGGATACTAGGATTTTTGGTTTTATGGGGTATTTTAGAGATTTTAGGGACTATATAGTTTTGGGGGGATCTTAGGGGGTTTTAGGGGCTTTTATATTTTTTTAGTTTTTTTAGTTTTAAGGGGTTTTAGAGTTTTTAGGATTTTACAGTATTTATAAGGTTTTTCATGTTTTTAGGGATTATTAGTGGTTTTGAGGGGCTTATAGGGTTGTTTTAGTATTTTTTTTAATGTTATTAGGGTTTTAGTGGTTTTAATTTGTATTAAGAGTTTTTTAGATTTTTTTACTGTTTTAGGGTTTTTTAGGGTTTTTAAAAGTCTTTTAGATGTTTTTTGGGTTTTAGGGGGTTTTCAGGCTTTTAGGGGTATAAGGTGTTTTAGGGTTCTTAGGGTATACTTAAGGTATTTTGGGTGATTAGGTTTTTAATGTTTTTTGGGTGTTTTATTTATTTTTGTGTTTTTAGAGTTTTTTAGGGATTTTTGGTTTTTTATTCATTTTTAGGGTTTTAATGATTTTTAGTGTTTTTAAGGGTTTATGGTTTTTATGGAGTTTTAGGGTATTTAATTTGTTTTAGTGTCTTTTAGTGGGTTTTATGGGTTTTACAATCTTTCAATATTTTTATGGTTTTTGGAGTTTTTTAGTTTTTTATGGTTTTGCAGTTTTTATGGTTTTTTGGACTTTTTAGGGTTTTAAGGGGTATTACAACCTTTTTAGGTTTTTTAGGGGTTTTATGTTATTTTTTTTATTTTATTAGGGTATTCACATTTTTAGGGATCTATTAAGATTATTTTAGGTTTTTTTGTGTTCTTCGGTTTTGAGGGGTTTAATGTGATTTTAGGGTTTTGTAGGGTTTGAAAGGTTTTTTAGAGTTTTCTAGTGTTTGTTAGGATTTTAGTGATTTAAAATGTTTTATTATTTTTAGGTCATTTTAGGGTTTTTTGGATTTTTAGGGGTTTCAAGGGGGGTTTTGGTTTTTAGTGTTTTTATTGGGTTTCATAGGGTTTTTATGATTTTATCAGGGTTTTAGATGATCTAGGGCAAGGAAGGCTCGGGTCCAGGCTATTCCTGGAACCCCCCCAAAATTTATTAAATGAAAAGAAAAAAAGACACTACAGACAAGGGATGGGAGGGATCCATCGATCCACACCCAAAACCCCTTACAAACTCATCCCAAAGGCCACAAAAAAGAAAGGAAGAAAAAAAAAAGAACAACAAAGAAAAAAAGTCCAAAAATAAAAGCACACAAGGGGGGATCAGTCAACATCACCACAAAAATCATCCAGCTACGCACCACAATACCCCATGCCCACACCAAAGTCGTCGCCCACATCAACAAAACTGAAATCTGACTCAGCACCCATGTCCATTAAGTCCCATCCAGACTCAAAATCCTCTTGCATGCCAAGTTTGGATAACAGCTTCATCCTAGCCTTCTCTTGCTCAGCAGAAAGTTAGAGACGCTCTCACTTATTCACCTTTAGATTAAGTCTAACAGCTCGTGAAGAGGACCTAGTTTCCATGGGACGTGGTTGGGAAGAGTAATTCCTCCTCCGCCTACACCTCGGATGGGCGGAAGTGGATCCAGCTTCAGCACCTGACTTCACAAAATTGACACCATCACAAATAGCCGATGGTGCCTTCCCCTTCTTACATTCTGAACCAGGAGTTTCAACACCTCCTTTGGTTCTTTCCTCCTTTGACCTGACCATAACAACGTTTATCCGGTAGAATATTTAGGGGTTTTGAGTATTTTTTGTGTTTTTAAGGGTTTTGTAGTTTTTTAGATTTATTAGTATTTTTGGGTTACTAGGGTTTTTAGTTTTTTATGTTTTTAGGGTTTTTAGGGTTCTTATGAGTTTTAGGGGTTTTTTGGGTTTTTTAGGGTTTTTAGGTTTTTTAGGTTTTTTATGTTTTTTAGGGTTTTTAGGTTTTCATGGTTTTTAGGGTGTTTAAATGTTTAGTAGATACTTTTTGGGTTTTTATATGGGTTTTGGGACTTATATGGGTTTTAGGGGTTTTAGGGTGTTTTATTGTTTTTAGGGTCTTTTAGTAGTTTTGTGTTTTCTTAGATTCTAGGGGTTTTAAAGGGTTTTATGTTTTTAGGGTTGTTTAGGGTTATAAGTGTTTCTTTAGGTTTTTATGGTTTTGAAGGTTTTTATAGTGTTTTTGTGGATTTTACAGTTTTTAGTGTTTTAGGGTATTTTATGATTTTTAAATACTTTTAGGGGTTTTAGGGGTTTTTAGGTTTTTAGGGATTTTAGGATTTTTATGATTTTAGTTTTTTAATGTTTTTATGGGTTTTTAGGGTTTATATGGTTTTTAAGGGGGTTATAGGGTTTTTAGGGGTTTTAGTAATTTTTATGTTTTTTTTCTAGGGTTTTTATGGGTTTTTTTATTTTTAGACTTTTTTGGGTTTTTAATGACTATTAGTGGTTTTTGGGTTTTTTTGGTTTTTTGGGTTTTTTATTTGTTTAGGTTTTTATGGGTTTCTATAGTTTTTTAGGTTTTTCTGGGATTTTAGGGTTTTCTTAGGGGTGTTAGAAGTTATAGTGTTTTAAGGTTTTAGTCAAATTTTTAGTTTCTTGGGGTTTTAATGGGTTTTAGTATTTTTTTTTTATTTTTTAGGGATTTTTATGGGTTGATATTTTTTAGAGTTTTAAGGTATTGTTTAGTAGTTTTAGGGTAATTTAGAGTGATTTATAATTTTTTTATTTTTGTAGGGTTTTAGGTTGTTTAAGTGGTTTTATAATATTTTAGGGGTTTATAGGGTTTTTGGGTAATTTAATGTTTTAATTTTTTTTAGGATCTTTTACGGTTATTAGTGTTTAATGTTTTAATGGTCATTTTGGTATTTTTAGTGTTTTTTATGTTGTTTTGTTTTTTTGGGCATTTAGGTTTTTTAAGGGTTTAGGTATTTTTGGAGTTTTGGGGGGGTTTATTAGTGTTTTATGGATTTTTAAGAGTTTTTTGTGTTTTAGTTTTTTTGAAATTTTAAGGTTTTTAATATTTTTTTGGGTTTTTAGGGTTTTTAGGGGTTGGGGGGGGGGGGTTGCGGTTTTTTGAATTTTTAGAGTTTTTATGGGTTTTATATTTTTTATGGTTTTAGGGTTTCCATGGGGTTTTCATATGTTTTCATGGTTTTTGGTCATTTTTAATTGGTTTTTAGTATTTTCAGTTTTTTTGGGGATTTTTAGGATTTTTAGGGTTTGTTGGGGTTTTCCAGGTTTTTTGGGCTTTTATGGATTTTAGGTATTTTTTACATTTTTTTTGGATATTCAAGATATTTTAGGTTTATTAGGGTTTCATTGGGTTTTAAGGGGTATTAGTGGTTTTTAGGGATTTGGGGTTTTTATTATTTTTAGGTATTTTTAGAGATTTTGGGGTTTTGGGGGTTTTAGGAGTTTCTATGTGTTTTTATGTGTTTTTTGGTTTTTTAGGATTTTATATTTTTAGGGTTTTATGGTTTTTAGGGTTTTATTATGATTTTCATGGGTTTTTAGGATTTTTAGGGTATTTCAGTGTTTTTAGGGTTTTGGGGTTTTATGGTTTTATGGGTCTATAGGGGTTTTCATGGTTTTCTATGTTTTTAGGGGTTTTTGTGTCTTTAGGGTTTTTATTGTTTTTAGAGTCTTTTGGTTTATTTGGGGGGGGGGGGTAGTGTTATTATTATTTTTTATTGTTTTTAGGTTTGGGGGGTTGATTTATAGGGGTTTTATAGTCTTTTTAGTGTTTTTGTGTATTTTAAAGTTTTAAAAAGTTTTTAGGTTTTCTATAGTTTTTACGTATTTTCCGTTTTTAGGTATTTTTAGGGATTTTTAGTGATTTAGTACTTTTTTGGGATTTTCGGGGTTTTGGGCATTTTATGATTTTTAGGTTTTATATGGTTTTTTGGGTTTTTTAGGATATTTTAGGGTTTTTTTCAGTCTTTAGGGTTTTAGAGTTTTCTATTGTTTTTAGTGTTCTTAAAGTTTATTTTGTGGTTTTAGAGCGGTTTAGGGTGTTTTAGGGGTTTTGTATCTTTCAGGGTTTTTAGGGGTTTTATGGATTTTAATGGTTTTTAGGGTTTTTAGGGGTTTTAGGATTTTTTTTGGGACATATGGGTTTGTAGGTTTTTAATGGGTTTTTAGGGGTTTAAATAATATTTTAGGGTTTTGTGGTATTTTAGGGGTTTTTAGGGTTTTTATTTTGTTTTAAGGGCTTTAATGTTTTTATGTACATTTAGTGTTTTTTAGTGTATTAGGGATTTATTGGTTTTAATGGTTTTTAGGGTATTTTATTGGTTTTAGGTTCTTTTAGTGTTTTTGGGTTTTTAGGATATTTTAGTGTTTTGGGTTTTTGGTTTAGGGTTTAAGATTTAGGGTTTTGGGTTTGGGGTATAGGGTTTATGTTTTAGGGTGTTAGGTATAGGGTTTAGGTTGTAGGGTTTAGGGTTAAGGGTGTATGGTTTTAGGGTTTATGGTGTAGGGTTTAGGGTTTAGGGTCTAGGGTTTAGGGTTTAGGGTGTAGGGTATTGGTTTTTGTTTTTACCATTTAGGGTTTAAGGTGTAGGGTATAGAGTTTAGGGTATCAGGTTTAGGGTTTAGGTTGTAGGGTATAGGGTTTAGAGATTTTATAGGTTTTTCAGGTTTTAAGGTTTTAAGGGTTTTTGGAACTTTTTTGGTTTTTATTGTTTTTGTATTTTGGGGGGTTTTAAATTATTTTAATTTTTATATTTATTTTAATTGGTTTGAGGGTTTTTTGGGGGGTTTTATGAATTTTAGGGCATTTTTGAGGTTTTAGGGTTTTAGGGGTTTTTATATTTTTAGGTGTTTTAAAAGTTTTTTAGGGTTTTTGGGTTTTATATATATTTAGTGTTTTTAGGGTTTTTTTGGGTTTAATGTTTTTTAATGGGTTTTTTGTGGTTTTTATAGTTTTTATCATTTTTAGGGTTTTTAGTGTTTTGAATATTTTTTACTGTTTTTTTATTTTTAAGGAATTTTTAAAGTTTTCATAGTTTTTTTGGTTTTAGGGGTTTTAGTTTCTTTAAGGTTTTGTATGGTATTATATAGTTTTTAGTTTTTTATGGTAATTTAGGAGTTTTAATGGGTTTTTAGTGTTTTTCGGTTTTTTTTGGTTTTCATGATTTAATGTTGGTTTAAGGGGTTTTAGTTTTTTTAGGGTTTTAGCGTTTTTTATGGTATTTATAGTTTTTAGATTTTTTTATATTTTTATGGAATTTTATGGGGTTTTATGGTTTTATCAGTTTTTATAGTTCTTTAGGTTTTTAGTTTTTCCCCATATATTTTTATGGTTTTTATGGTATTTTTGGGTTTTAAGGGTCTTTTTGGGGGTATTAGGGTTTTCAGGGGTTTTTTGGGGTTTTTAGGGAATTTTGTGTTTCTTGGGATTTTGGGGGATTTTGGGGTTTATAGGTATGTTCTTGTTATTTTTATGATTTTATAGGGGGTTATGGGTCTTTTTTAGGGGTGTTTGTTTAGGGCAAGGAAGATGCGGAGGCCAGGCTACTCCCGACCCCCCACCCCCAATTTATTAGAGAAAAAGAGATGCAGCAGAAAGACACAACAGACAAGGGAGGGGTGGGGTCAATCAACCCACACCCAAAACCCCTGGACAACCCCACAAAACCCAAGAGTCCCCGAAAACCCCAAAAGACACACAAATCCAGAAAAAGAGGAAAATAAGAAGCATCTCCAACAGCATCTTTTGACCAAATAGCGACCAGTTTTCAGTAGTGCCATTTTCATCATCTATATCCTCTTTGTCAATAAAATTCACCACTAGCATCATAGAACCACCAGTGTAAAATACATAATACTCACATATGCCACCTCACAGCAAAACAGAAACCAACACCAAGCCCCAACAACTTTTATCACATCCCATCCTAGTAGCAACCATCACCCAACAACTTAAGAACCAGAAACCATCACCTCCTATCCAATCAACTTCAATTATTTCACACAAGTATGAAAACCAGAAACATACAACATCCAGCACCACTAAACATAACCAAAACCCATCACCCATAACTATTCACAACCCAACCATCCATAACAGAGAAAACCATAGTCCAACATAGCAGCCAGAACTCAACACAGCTTAGCAAACCCACCATCACTAGACAGTGCTCCATCCCTCGCAGTAGATCCATCATCCAGCACAAGCAACATCTCACAACCAATCCATGCATACACAAAACCAAAAGGGACACATTGTTACTCTAGAAAATCACAGACTAAAAAATTACCCTGATCACATCACACCTTAATCCATCCCACATCAACATCAAGAAGGAAAAACAAAGCTGAGGAACCCGGAAAACAGATTTGCATCTTCAGAACCCACCATTGACCAGCAGATCGGAGAGCCCGCACCATAGAAAATCTGATACAAAGCCTTCCAAAACTAGAATCATCTGTTGAAAAACCAAAAATCCACCAAAGAACTCCAGACCTCATATCTGCAACAATCCGCATCACGGAAGACCAAGAGAACGAAATCATCACGCCGCTCCGCTGCCAAAAACAGACACCACGGAAGCCAAACCCCCAGAAGGAAGCCACCGAAGAAGACCAGACTCCCACCATCGAAGAGCCCCTGTCCACTGATGAGGCCCTCTCCACCCTCGACTGGGCTACTGAAACCATTTCTGAAGAGGTCCTTGACCCCGTTGACCCATCCTCAGACACTTCAGAACTACAATCTTGACCCCGATCTGGGGCTGAAAACCAGCATCGACCAAAGCTTCAATCCTGATTAGGATCCTCACATGGATTTAAAGCCTAAGGCATGAACAGAACCATTTGGGGTATTAGGGGGCACCAAATCACCAAGACAACCACCAAAATGGGACCGAAGAGCACATCCTGTCACCAAGAACCAGAAAGAAAAGAAACAAAACTGAATCCGTGAGAATAATCCAGGGGTAAACATAGAAGAGGCGTCGAACGAGGAATGGAGTCGGGGGAGTGCACTGTCATCGTCCTTCTTAGGGTCTTTTTAAATGAGTTGTGGGTAATGAGGTATAGGTTATTTCTACACCATGCTTATTCTGGGCTCCATTCACCACCTGCGCACTACTCGTCCCTAGCTAAATTCGAGCGTGGAGAGACTCGAACATGCACCATTTCCGTTGCCAGGGAGTGGCTGCCTTACACGGTACCACTAATCCAACCACAATCGGCTTTTGTTTTTAGGGTTTTATATTTTTTTTAAGACTTTTCTATTTTTTGGGGATTTTGGGCGTTTTATGGGTTTTAGGGTTAGTTAGTTTTAAAAAAAAGGGTTAAGGGTTTATTTTGGTTTTTATTTATTTTGTGGTTTTTAGTATTTTTATCAATTTTTAGGGTTATTATGTTATTTTTTAGGTTTTTTAGGCGGTTTTCCATATTTTTATGGGTTTTTAGTGTTTTTTTATAGTTTTTTAGGATTTTTTAGTTTTTTAGGGGTTTTGGGGTTTTATGGGTTTTATGATTTTTAGGGTGTTTTAGGGGTTTTACAGGTTTTTTAGTATATTTTATGTCTTTTATGTATTTATAGTCTTTTAGGGGGTCTTAGGGGTCTTAGGATTTGTTATGGGTTTTTTGGTTTTTTTGGTCTTTTATGGGGTTTAGGGGTTTTAGGGTATTTTATGGATTCTTAATTTCTTTTAATTTTTTAGTGTATTTTACGATTTTTTTGTTATTTTAGGTATTTTTAGGATTATTTGGTTCATTTAGCGTTTCAGGTGCATGGTTTGGGGTTTAGGTTATATGTTTTATTTTTTAATATGAATGTTATATTATTTAGGGTGTAAGGTCTAGGGTCTAGGGGGTAGGATTTAGGGTTTATGGTATATGATGTTAGTTATAGGGTTTAGGGTGTATGGTTTTAGGTTAAGGGTGAGGGGTATATGATTTCAGGTGTTGTGTTTAGGGTGTAGGTTCTAGGGTCTAGGTTTTATGGTTTATGGATTTGGGTTTTGACTATAGGGTATAGGGTTTATGGTTTTTATGTTTTTTTTAAAATTTCAATGATTTTCAGTTTTTTTTTGTTTTTAGGGGTTTTTTATGGTTTTTGTAGGTTTTTCAGTTTTCTTAGGGTTTTAGGTTTTTTTTATCATTTTTAGGATATTGACTATTTTGGGGGATTTTTTTTGGATTTTTGAGGGGTTTTAAGAGATTTTAATGATGTTATAATTTCTTTTTGTGGTTTTTGGTTTGGGGTGGGAGGTTAGTTTTGTAGGGTCTTTAGGTGGCTTTTAGGGTTTTTTGATTTTTTTTGGGTTTTTAGTTTGTTTTTGGGGTTTTTGGGTTTTTTGGGGGTGTTTAAGTGTTTTTATTGTTGAAGAGTTTTCAAAATTTTAGTGTTTTATAGGGTTTTTAGGTTTTTAGGGATTTTAGGGTATTTATGTGGTTTTTAGAGTTTTTAAGGATTTTTGGTTTTTTGGGTTTTTAGGATTATTTAGGATTTTTATTATTTTTTAGGGAAAGGAAGGCTCGGGGCCAGGCTATTCCTGACTCCCCCAAAATTTATTAGAAAAAAGACATGAAGACACTGCAGACAAGGGAGGGGCGGGGTCAATCAACCCACACCCAAAAGCCCTTAACAAACACACACCCAAAGACGGCAAAAAAATGAAAAATCAAAAGAAAAAAAGACACAACACCAAACCCACAGCAGCTTTAGCACCTTCTCAGCCAATTCTAGCGGTCAGCAGCACCATCACCCCTTTGTCACTTCCCATCCAAGAAGAAACCAAAAAACACAGCTCACATCCAAGCAGCGACCAGCGTCAAATCTCACATGTTCCAGCATCCAACACCTTCTCACCAAGAAGCTCCGCCATAAGAAGCTCCATCATCCAGCATTCACCAGCAACAAGCAACTCACAACCAACCAAAGACCAGCGTCCAAACTCACAAAACCTAGTATCCAGCACCTTCTAACCAAGAAGATCCACCGCCATCAGCACAGAACCACTCAGCATAACCCATAGCCAACATACACATCGAACCACAACCAAACAAGCTTCGCCACCACGCAACAGAACAACAACCCTCGCCAAGAAACAGCATCCATAACCAAATACCAACACCCACAATGAAACACAACCAAATCAACCATAGCACAAAGAACTAAAGGTAGCATCCAAACTGAAGTACCAAAGCAACTCCTGCTTAAAAACCCAAGACAAACTCATCTTCCTAAGAAACCAGCAGTAACCTCCAACAAACGACAGCACTGAAACACTAGAATTAACAAAAAAACATCACCACCACAAAGCCAACCAGTCCCAAACAAATTGCAGCACAAAACACAGAAACCAACACATCTGAACCCATAATCTCCTGAGGGAACACAGCTCTGCATCCAGTAATCAAGTCCATCAGACCAAATCACATCCATCATTCCACACCTCATAGAAAAATTAACCGCATACCACCAGCAAGCACACATCAAAACTCGTCTATCCCATTTCAGAAAAACCGGATGATTCATAAACAACATCACAACCAAGAAATAGGATGACATGGAATGAATAATGGTCCAACCAGATCTAGCATCAATAGCATGGAGCAGATATGAAGATGAGATATTCGGAAGAGCATGCACCTTTTTCCCTTGATCCTTTGAGCCGGAGAAACCCGTCGAAGACTACTTGCCTCCCCGATCGAGGAACACCACCGTCAAATCTGTGGATCTTGAGACCCAAAAAGCAAATTCTAGATCTGTCGTGCCCACACCTCACTGCTGCAAATATCCATCCAAAACGAAGCCAACAAGGACATAGAAACACCACCGGAGCCCAGATTTGTAGACAAAAAACCATGACGCCCATAGATGCGCCACCAGCCGTACGAAAACCACTCCATCCATACATCTGTAGCTCTGGAATGAGTGAGACATGAGCCGCTTCAAGGAGGCCGAGAGCACTGATCCAAACCATCAAGAAGCCCCACCACCAAACTCCGCATCTGCATCACACCACAAGGTCTTGAAAGGAGCAGCAAAGCCGCTGAGAAAGGTTCCAGGAGGGGCTCCTGGGAAACACGGAAACAGGAGAGAACCTGGCGAGAGTGGCGGCATCTCTCCCTTTTAATTTTTGGGGTCTTATTTTTTAGGTTCTTTTATACTTTTTAGGGGTTTTAGGGGATTTATGTTTGTTTATTATTTTTAGGGTTTTAGGTTCCATTATAATTATTTAGGTTTTTTAGGTTCTTTAGAGTTTTTATGGTCCATTATGGGGGTTTAGGGTTTTTTAGAGTCGCGTAGTGTTTTTCAGGGATTTTAGGGTTTTTTAGAGTTTTTATTATCTTTTTGGGGTTTTTAGGTCATTTAGGGTTTTAGGGATATTCTTGTCATAATGGTATTTTAAAAGGGAAAGGATGATACGAGGGTCAGGCTATTCCTGACCCCCCCCAATTTTATAAAAAAGAAGACGCAACAGACAAGGGAGGGGAGGGGTCAAACGACCCACACCCAAAAACCCTTAACATACCCCAGACCCAAAACCCCCAAAAAAAGAAAGATCAAGATAAACACATAGAAATGGTCCAAAAGAAAAGATACACACAAGAAATCGCATCAGTCAATATCACCACCAAAGTCATCCAGCTCCCCCACCGCAGCAACCGAAACTCGCTCCCAGGCTAGCGCCCACACCAGTATAGCATAAGTCTAATTCAACACTTGTATCCATAGAATCCTAGATTGACTTGAACTCCTCCTGTATTCTGAGCATCAACAAAAGATACTCTCTGGATCTCTTCTACTCAGCAGTTTTTGCAGGCCGCTCCCGTGAATTGACATTGAGATTTAGCTTGACCTTCTTGGAGGTGGCCCGGGTCTCCATATGTCGCAGGAGGGTAGGTTAATCCTTCTGCAGCCTAGGCTTTGGTGGAGCATATATGGAACCATACTCATGCATTGCTTCCTCATGAGTGACTCCATCACTAGCCGCACTTGAGGCCTTTTTGCGCCCTTTTTTCTTTCCATACCCAGAATTTTCAACACCCCTTTCTGAAAGCTTATTCTTTTCTTCCTTTGACCTGGACATAACAGAATTTATCATGTGGTCATCCTCAGAAAATCTCTCTCTGAGTCTCTTAGCTTCCCCTCAAGGGGAAACATTTCCCATACCACCATCATCATATCATTTAGTAGCACAAAATGATCTTCAGTAAATGGGGTTCCAAAAAAGATCCTGGACCTTTGTAGGTTTGTGGCCATATTGTCTAACACCCCAATCGGGTCCACAACAGGATTACACAGTAGGTCCTCCACTCCGTTGGCCCCTTCCACAGAATGAGGTGAGCCTGCCTCCAGGAGAGTACTCTCCACATCCTCATATCCCACCAGCACCAGAGGGCGTCACTCCTACCAGTGCTTTGCCACACATTCCCAGCTCGCAAACCTTGCACACCCACATCCCCTTGCACATGCTCTCCCACCATCACATCAACATCCGCAGTATACCCCTCTGAAAGTCTACTACTTATAGAACAACCACTACTCATCTTGCATATCATATCCTCCTATCCCAGTGTTGGTGCCAGGGGGGCCTCCAACTGATTGTTAATGCACCACTATTCCATCACAGCCTCTTTCCCTTTATCCAACTATCCCCCAAAAGCCTTACCATATCTACAGATATCTTCATCACGAGGCTGATCCTCCCCTTCATCCATTAGCACTGCCTCAGAAATGGAAGCTCCTGGAATACAAGCATCACTGGCCAGACTTTTGAACCCACCCGAGTCCGTCATAGCAACTTCTAGATCAGTCCCAGGCATCTGGTCGGTCAAACAGAAAACTTCAGAGGTCACCCTCTTGTCTCCCTTCGCCTCCACTAGAGTGTGGGTAGTCTTCAAATAACTCATCTGGACAAGAGATGAGCCAATCCTACCAGGGGAAACACATCTGCTAAACTGAGCATTAGAGGTACTCCCTTTACCCTTCTTGCATTCAATGTCTTCCCCTCCCAGTACCAGGGCACAAGGAACATCAATTTGATCATTCCCTTTCCATATTTCCTTCACAACAGCCTTCCTAGTATCTAACTGCCTCCCTGAAAAATAACCACATCCACAAACATCTTCAGCACAAACCCGATTTTCCCCATCAGCCAAAAACACTGCCTCCTCAACTGCATCTCTCGAGTCATAAACATCTCCAGCCAGACTTATGCTAAAGCCACCTGAATCCATCAATGCAACCTCCAAATCACATCCAGCCACCAGGTCAGGCATGTAGGGAACATCAGCAACTGGAGGGTGGAAGGACAAGGTCTCATCCACCCTTGTTGTCCCCTTAAACTCCACTAGTGGAAGGGTTCTTTCACCAGAATACGTCTGAGATATATTCACACCCCTATTTCTAGGTCCAAATAATCTTTCAGGTTGAGCATTATGCCCAAAGCTGTAACAAGAAAACCAGAACACCGACCAAGGTTCAAAGATAATAGACTGCCCCCACCTGAGTTCCTCTCCCACCACAATCCATACAGCATCCACTGGATCTTTTGAAGCATCAATTTCAACAAAGTCCCTTGGGGAAACTAGATGGAAAAGGGACCTAGTCCTACTATCCACACAGAGGAACCTCCCCACCAAATTCTCAAGCATCGAAATAATAGAGAAATTTTTAAAGGGAAGGGGAATTTCAGGAAATCTAACCCAGGTAGCCACCATCGGGGAGTTCCGATTCTAGTGAAAGTCAAATCTACACTGAAAAAGGGATAAACGAGTGCAATTTCTTGACTGAGGAGCCACCGAACAGGCAAGGACTAGTTTCTCCTCAGAGGCGAAGCGAATCATGATGTGGGAGATATTGACCAGACCCACCGTCGCACGAGCCCTAAGATTCCAGAAAGCTGAGACAAACCTCTCAAAAGTGACCACCAGGGGTCGCCACATCGGGAAACTTGCAACCAGAGTCAGGAGGTGCAGATCTGAAGCCTCAATGAACTCCTAAATCGAGAGGGGAATCTGCAGATGACCATCGTAGAACTCTGGAACCTTCGGGAAAAGCACCGTTTGCAGAAACGAGGGAAGCAAATCAGGGGAAGAGAGTGACGAGAAATAACAATCCTCTAAGGGAGGATCCTACCCTGCAACAAGGGGGGAGGTTTTTCATTTTCCACAGTCTTAAACAAGGAAGGAATCCTCTATCGCAGAGGATCCGAGTCGCTGGAGTCACTAGAGCTGCCATCGGATTTTAAAATAGATTTTAGTGTTTTTTGGGGTTTTATAGATTTTTAGGATCTTTTAGGGGGTTTAGGGTCTTTTATGGAATTTTGGGTCTTTAGGGTCATATAGGGTTTTTAGGTTCTTTTATGGTTTTTATGGTTGTTAGGTTATTTTAGGGTTTTTGGGTCATTTTATGGGTTTATGGGTTTTTAGGGTATTTTATTTATCTCATTAAAGTTTTTATGGTTTTTAGGGATTTTGGGGATTTTTTGGTATTAAGGGTTTCTTAATGATTATATGGTTTAGGGTTTTTAGGGGATTTTAGATTTTTTAGGGATTTTAAGGGATTTTAGGGGTTCTTGGGAGTTTTGGGATTTTATTGGGTTTCAGGTTTTTATGATTGATTTAATTTTTTAGGGTTATATAGGTAAATTTAGGAGTTTTATGTTCTTTAACGGTCTCTTAGGATATTTAGGGAATCTTTGAGTTTTTAGGGTTGTTTTGTATTTTATGGTTTTGGGGGGTTTTGGGGGGATTTAGGGTTATTTAGGGTTTATTTGTTTCATAGGTTTTTAGAATTTTTATAGTGTTTAGAGATTTATTGTTTTTATGTTTTTTCGTTTTTATGGTTTTTAGTCGTTTTAAGGGATTTTGGGGGGTGTAAAGCGTTTTAGGGTCTCCTCGGGCTCTAGGGTATCTTTAATGGTTTTATGGTTTTAAGGGTGTTTATGTATTTAGGCTTTTTATGGTTTTTAGTTATTTTAGTGTTTTTTAGGGGGTTTTAGGGTTTGTAGGGGTTGTAGGGTGTTTTAGGGTTTAATAGTATTTTTAAGTTGGTTTTATGGATTTATTGTGTTTTTAGGGTATTTTTTGATTTTTAGGGTCTTTTGTGATTTTGTTGGTTTTTAGGGTCTTTATATTTTTTAGGGTTTTTATGGGTTTTAGGGGTTTATGGTTTTTATGGGTTTTAGGTTTTTTATGGGTTTTAGTGTTTTTAGGGGTTTTATGGGGTTATTGTATCATTTATTTTTTAGGTTTTGTGGTCTTTTATGGGTTATTTAGGGTTTTTAGGGTGTTTTTGATTTTGTTTGAGTCTTTTTAGTTATTTTTGGGATTTTTTTGATTTTTAGAGGTTTATGGTTTTTAGGGTTTTAGGGTGTTTAGGTTCTTCTAGTGTTTTTAGGGGTTTAGGGCCTTTTAAGGTTTAGGTTCTAGATTTTATGATTTAGAGTGTAGTTTTCATGGATCAAGGTATATGTTTTAGGGTTTTGGGAGTAGGGATTAAGGTTTAAGGTTGAGGGTATACGGTTAAGGGTGTAGGGATTAGGGTATAGGGTATACAGTTTAGGGTGTAAGATGTTGGTTTTATTGTGTATGGTATAGGGTGTTGGGTGTAGGGTTTAAGGTTTAGTGTGTAGAATATTGGTGTATGGTTTAGGGTTTAGGGTATAGGGTATAAGGATTTTAGGGTTTTTAGGTTTTTCTGGGTTTTTATTGCTTTCTTAGGTTTTCACGAGTTTTCAGGGATTGTTTAGGGTTTTAATATTTTTTAGGGTTTTTAGGGTTTTTAGGGGTCTTACGGGTCATTATGGGTTTTAGGGTTTTTATGGGGTTTAGGGTATTTTTAGGGTTTTTAGGTGTTTTAAGGGGTCTATGATATTTAAGGGTTTTAAAAATATTAGGGTTTTTAGGTCTCTTTCAGTGTTTTTATGATTTTATGGGGTTTGGTGTTTTTGGATTTTTTGGTTTTTTAGTTTTTAAAGGTTTATTGTGGTTTCTTATATTTGTTGGGTATTTTTATTTTTATTATTTTTATTCTGATTTTGGGTTTTTAGAATATTTTACATTTTATTTCAATTTTTAGGGTATTTAAAAGGTTTTTTGGGGTTTTTATGGTTTTAAGGGATTTTAGTTTTTTAAAGGATTTAATGATTTTAGTTATTTTTAGGTTTTTTTGGAATTATGGATTTTTTGGTGATTTTAGGGTGTTTTAGGGTTACTATGGTTTTTTGGTTGTTTTAGGGTTTTCAATGATTTTTTAGGGATTTTAGGTTTTTTATTTTTTAGGGTGTTTTATGGTGTTTTATAGTTTTTAGGGTTTTTGGGTTTTTAGGTAATTTTAGGGTTTTATAGATTTTTAGGTGTTTTATGGTTTTTATCATTTTATAGTTTTACAGTCTTTATGGAAATTATGGTTTTTATTGTTTGTAGGTTTTTTATGATTTTTTTAAGTTTTAGGGCCTTTATGTTTTTATGGTTTTTTATGGTTTTTATAGTTTTTTGGTTTTTAGGGTCCTTTTGTATTTCTTATGGTTTTTATGGTCTTTTGGGGGTTTTAGGGTTTCTAGGGTCCTTTATGGTTTTTTAGAAACTTTTACATTATTTACGGTATTTTAGAGTATTTTTGGGATTTGTTTAGTTTTTTAAATTCCTTTAGGGTATTTTTGGTTTTTTGAATTTTTAAGGGGTTTTAGGGAATGTTAGGGTTTTATGATTTTTTTGGGTTTTTAGGGACTTTTAGGTTTTTAGGGTTTTATGGGTTTTGTGGATTATTCGGAATTTTAGGTACTTTTAGGGGGGTTTAGGGTTTTTAGGTTTTTAGGGTTTCTCGGGTTATTTAGGGAGATTACGGGTTTTTTTGGGTTTCAGGGTTTTTAGGGTTTTTTAGAGATGCTTAGTATTTTTTATGGTCTTTAGGGTTTTTAGGGTCTTCTAGGGTTATTTTTCAACTTATTTAGGATTATTTTGTACTTTTTGGGTTTTTAGGGTTTTTAGGGTTTTTAGTGTTTCTTTGGGTTTTTAAGGTTTTAAAGGGTTTGTAATGGTTTTTTGGGTTTTACATGTTTTTAAGTTTATTTAGAGTTTTTTAGAGTTTACGGTTTTTCTAATTTTTTTTATTATTTTGGGGTTTTTGGTTTTTTAGGGTTTCAAGGAGTTTTAGCTTTTTTAGGGTCTTCTAAAGTATTTTATGGTTATTTTAGGTATTTTTACAGTTTTTTGGGTTTTAAGTGTGTTTAGGGGTTTTAGGGATTTTAAATGTTTTTAGGTTTTTTCATGATTTTTTAGTGTTTTATGTGTTTTTAATGGGATTTATAGGTTTCAAGGGTTTTTTGGTGTCTTTTGTATTTTTTAAGGATTATTTAGGTGTTTTAGGTTTTTTAATATTATTTTACGACTTTTGGGGTTTTAATATTCTTTTTAGGGTTTTGGGGGTTTTATGGGGCTTTTAGGGTTTTGGGCTAGGAAGGCTCGGAGTCAGGCTATTCCTAACTCCCCCAAAATTTATTAAAAAAAAAGACTCGAAGACACTGCAGACAAGGTAGGGGCGGGGTCAATCAACCCACACCCAAAATTCCTTAACAGACACACACACAAATACCGCAAAAAAAAAGAAAAATCAAAAGAAGAAAAGACACAACGCCAAACTCACAATAGATTCAGCACCATCTTAGCCAATTCTAGCAGTCAGCAGCTCCATCACCCCATTATCACTTCTCATCCAAGCAGAAACCAGCATCCCAATCTCATAGCCATGCAGCGACCAGCGTCCAGTCTCACATTTTACAGCATCCAACACCTTTCCACCAAGAAGCTACGCCATAAGAAACTCCTTCATCCAGCCTTCACCAGTAACCAGCAGCTCACAACTAGCCAAAGGCCAGTGCCCAAACTCACAAAACCAGCATCCAACACCTTCCCACCAAGAAGATCCACCGCCATCAGCACAGAACCATCAGCACCAAGGTCATAAATCCCCCCTTCATCACTTCAGAACGAAGCAGTAGCTCCACAACACCCAAAGGCGGAGCAAAAAGCAACACCACATAGCAGAACCAAAAGACAACATCCACTTCAAGCCACAACCAAACTAGGTTCATCACCTCGCAGCAGAACAACAACTATCACCAAGCACCAGCATCCATGACCAAAGACCAGCACTCGCAGCAAAACACAGCCAAACCAACCACAGCACAGAGAACTACAGATAGCAGCCAAATCACAGCACAAATGCAACTCCCTCTCAGAATACTAGGCAAATCTCATCCACCTAGAAAACTAGTAGCATCCACCAAAAAACCCAACAACATCACAAAATTCCACAAACCATATTGCAATGCACCTTCCGGTATCTAGAGACATCTCAGGAAACAAAACCAGCATCACGGGGTGAATAAAATCGCTATGGCACCAAAGGAAGGCAGAAACCAAAACCAAAATGCAGTAAAATGAAAACCAACCAAGGTTTTCAGCAAGAAACGAGCTCCAGATATGATTTTCAGCAGAGAACAGGGGACCAGAGAAGCCATTTTGGTGCCCCTCCAGACTAAAGACCAGCAGATCAACCAGATCCCAACACAGCTTAAGCCACTCCAATTCAACAGCATGAAAAGTAGACAAATCTAATTAACCATGAAACCAAACCTGATCCTTATGCGCAAGGCGTTGACCGGCAGATCTAGAAGCGCATGCCAATGGACCAAGCATACCACCAGCAGATCGACGCCAAACCCTCTGTAAGAACCATCTTCTATTGCACAGCCCAGAGAAAAAAGTAAAACTCACCGGAAATCAGATCTTCGAGATCAGGCGGCCAGAAGACCAGCATATGAGACCACCAGAGCATCGCGCTGCATCTCTGATGAGGCTTGTCGCTGAAGAAGAAGATCCGCCGAGAGGGAACCCTTAACCAGATCTTCAAGCAGTGAAGCCAATGAAGAAACCGCACAAGTCCCCAACCATCGCCACCAGAGACGGAGACCCCCACCTTGACAGACTCGAAAATCTCCCACCAAGGGATAGAAGAAGCAAGGGAGTCGACCAAAGAGGGGAAGACAAACGTCGGGACAAAGCCGCCAGGAAGACATCGGGGAGGAGACCATGGAAAGCGCAGCACCGAGAGGGAGAACCCATGAGAGAGCGACAACATCTTCTCCTTTTCTTTAGGGTTTTGGGGGTTTGTGGGGTTTTTGGGATTTTTTTGGTTTTTAGGGTCTTTTAGTGTGTTTTGGGGAAAGGAAAATGCGAGGATCGAGCTATTCCCGACCCGTTTAGTGTGTTTTAGGGTTTTCAATGTTTTTAGGATTTTTAGTGTGTTTAAAGGTTTTTTCATGCCATTTATGGTTTTATATGGTTTTTTGGGGTTTTAGTGGTTTTTAGGGTTATGTGTTCTTTTATGGGTTTTAGGGTTTAGGATCTTTCAATGGTTTTTAGTGTTTTTATGGTTTTTTAGTGCTTTTAGTGTTTTTAAGGATTTTTAGGGTTTTATTATTTAATGGTTTTAGGGGTTTTAATGGTTTATTGGATTTTTATGCTATTTGGTATTTTATGGGTTTCTCTATGTTTTAGTTTTTTTAGGTTTTTTTGGTGTTTCATGGATTTTTATTGTTTTAGTGTTTTAGGTTTTTTATAGTTTTTATGGGCTCTTAGGGTTTTAGGTTTTTTACTTTCTTAAAGGTATTTTGATATTTTTGGGTTTTTGGGGGTTTCATTGGGTTTTTTCGTTTTGTTAGGGTTTGTAAGGGGTTTCTATGGATTTTTTAGGTTTTTAGGGGTTTTTTAGTTTTTGGGGGGTTTTTAGGCATCTTAGGGATTATTATTGTCTTTTAGGTTGGTTTTAGGTTTTTAAGAGGTTTCAGGGTTTTTTGGGTCTTCTTAGGGTTTTTAGGATTTTTAGGGGTTTTGGGTTTTTTAGGATATCTAGGGTTTTTAGGGTTTGGGTGGTTTGGGGTCTTTCAGGTGTTTCTAGGGGTATTAAGATCTTTTAGGGGTATTTTTGGTGGTGTTTAAGGGTTTTAGGTTTTTTTTGTTTTTTGGCGGTTTTTGGCCTTTTAGATTCTTTTTAGGGTATTTAAAGTTTTTTGGGGTTTTCAGGGGGTTTAGGTATTTTATATTTTATAGTATTTTTTAGGTTTTTTGGGTTTTTAGGGGGTTTTATTGTTCTTTTTGTTTTTTTGTGTTCTTTTTGGTATTTTAGGGTTTTTGTGGTTTTGGGGTTTGTAGGGGATTTTTTATTTTGTAGGGTTTTCTAGGCGTCGTTAAGGTTGTTTAATATTTTAAATTTTATTTTAGAGTTTTAGGGTTTATAATAGTTTTTTAGGGTTTATAGTGTTTATAGGGTTTTCGTCATTTTATAGGGTATTTAGAGTTTTTTTAGTTTTTCAGGTTTTTAGGGCTTTTAGGGTCTTATTTAAGAATTTTAGGGTTTTCATAGTTTTATTTTGTTTTTTAGCGTTTTTAGGTATTTTATGACTTTTATTGTTTTTAGGTTCTTAGGTTGTTTTAGTGTTTTATGATTTTTTTAGTTTTTGTGGGGTTTTTAAGGTCTTTTATAATCTTTAAAACATTTTTAGGGTTTTTTCAGGGGTTTTATTATTTTAAGATTGTTTTACGGTTTTTAGCATTTCAGTTATAGGGAATAGGGTATAGTTCTAAGGGTGTATGTTATAGGGTTTTTAGTATAGGTAATAGGGTTTAGAGTGTAGGGTATAGGTTTGGGAGATTAGGGTTTAGGGTATAGGGTTTATGTTTTTGGGTATAGGGTATAAGGTTTAGGGTGTATGGATTATGGTTTAGGGGGAAGGGTATAGGGTTCGGGTTGTAATGTTTAGGGTTTAGGGTGAAGTCTATTGGATTAAGGTTGTATGGATTATGGTTTAGGGTGTAGGGTATAGGGTTTATGGTATATGGTTTTGGGATTAGGTTTCAGGGTTTAGGGTGTTGGGTTTAGGGTTTAAGTTTTATGGTATAGGGTTTAAGGTGTAGGGTTAGGGTTTAGTGTGTAGGGTGTGGGGTTTAGGTTGCGGGGTTTGGGGTTTATGTTGTTGTGTATAGGCTATAAGGTGTAGGGTATAGGGTGTAGGGTATAGGGTTTAGGGTATGAGGTTTAGGTTTTAGGGTGTAGGGTTTATAGTTTATGGTTTATTGTTTAGGGTGTAGGGTATATGGTTTTGGGTTTTGGTTTTTGGGTTTTGGGTTTAGGGAGTACGGTATAGGGTTTTGGGTTTTGGGTTTTGGGTTTAGGGTTTAGTGTTTAGGGATTAGGGTTTAGGTTATATCGTATAGGTTTTTGGTTGTACAATTTAAGGTTTATGGTGTAGGGTATAGGGTTTATAGTGTAGGGTTTAGGGTTTAAGATGTAGGGTTTTGGGTTTAGTGTGTATTATTTTGGTTTTATGGTATAAGGTATAGGGTTTAGGGTTTAGGTTGTACGGTATAGGGTTTATGGTGTCAGGTATAAAGTTTAGGGTATAGGGTATAATGTTTATGGTGCCGGGTTTAGGGTTTAAGGTGTCTGATATGGGGTGTAGGGTTTAGGTTTTATTGTTTAGGGTTTGAGGTTTATGGTTTATGGTTTAGGGTGTAGATTATATAGTTTACCATGTAGGTTAAATGGTTTAGGTTGTAGGGTATATGGTTTAGTGTGTTTGGTATTGGGTTTAGGGTTTACGGTATAGGGTTTGAAGTGTAGGTTATATGGTTTAGGGTGTTGGGTATGTGATTTAGGGTATGTGGTATCGGGTTTAGGGTATGGGGTTTAGGGTTTAGGGTATTCTTTATAGGGTTTAGAGTGTATGGTTCTGGGTTTTAGGTGTAAGGTGTAGGGTTTAGGGTTTAGTTTTTACATTTTATGGTGTAGTGTATGGGGTTTAGAGTGTAGGGATTAGGGTTTAGGGGGTGGGTTTTGGGTGTAGGGTTTTGGGTTTTGGGTTTCAGTTGTAGGGTGTAATATTTAGAGTGTATGATATAGGGTGTCGTGGTTAAGGTTTTGGATTTTGGTTGTAGGGTATAAGTTTTACGGTTTTATGTTTAGGATTTAGGTTTTAGGAAGTAGGGGTTAGTGTTTTTGTGTAGGATGTGGGGTTTAGGTATAGGATATCTGGTATAGCATGTTGGGATTATAGTTTAGGATAAGATGTTTAGAGTTTATGGTTTAGTGTGTAGGGAATACAGTTGCATTTTTTGAACAGTTTATAGTATATTTTATGGTTTTTAGTAGTTTTTAGGTTTTTTTCATTATTTAGGATTTTTTGGGTTTTTCAGGGATTTTAGGATTTTTTGGGGGTTTTAGGTTTTATGATGGTTTTTAAGAATTTTTTAACGTTTATAGGGTTTTTAGGGCTTCATTGATTTTTAGTTTTATTAATATTTTTTTTGTTTTTTGTGGTTTTCTTGTGTTTTTTTTATTTTTGGGTTCTTTTAGGGGTTTTAGGGTTTTAAGGTTTTTTGGGTTTTTTGGGTTTTTAGGGTTTTTAGAGGGTTATGGTTTTTCAGGTTTTTATGGTTTTTCTATAGATTTTAGGTTTTTTAGAGGTTTTTAGGATTTTTAAAGGGGATTTTATAATTTTTTATTTCATATTATCCATTTAAGGGTTAATTTTAGGTTTAAGGGGGTTTTTAGGGTTTAGGTTTTTTAAATGTTTTTAGGGTTTCTCGTTTTTTTTTTATATTTTTTAGAGTTTTAGGGTTTTATAGTTTGTTAGGTTTGTTTTATAGTTCTTAGTAATTTTATGGTTTTTAAGTTTTTTATGTTCTTTTAGTGTTTTTAGGATATATAGTGTTTTTAGGTTTTTTTGGGTTTTTATGGTGTCCAAAGTTTATAGTCTTTTTAGGGTTTTTAGGGTTTTTAATGGGTTTTTAGTTCCTTTTAGGGTTTTTTAGTCTTTTAGTTTTTTAGGGTATAAGGGACTTTGGGGGGTTTTTAGGGTTTTTAGTGACCTTTAGGGGTTTGGGGGGGTTTTTTATTGTAGGAATTTATTTGGTTTTTAGGGTTTTTTATGGTTTTAGGGTTTTTATCTATTTTTGGATATTTTAGGATTTTTATGAGTACTAATGGTTTTTAGGGGTTTTGTAGGGTTTTTCAGGGTTTTTTTTTATTTTCAGTGTTTTTTGGATTTTTAGGGTGTTTAGGGGTTTTTTTTGGTTTTTTGGTTTTTAGGTTTTTTTGGGTGTTTAGGTTTTTTTTTATTTTTTTGGGTTTTTTATGGTTTTTAGGATTATTATGGATTTTTTTAGGTTCCTAGGGGTTTTAAGGGTTT
Source organism: Viscum album (assembly GCA_963277665.1). NCBI lineage: Eukaryota > Viridiplantae > Streptophyta > Magnoliopsida > Santalales > Viscaceae > Viscum > Viscum album. The sequence goes on from OY728127.1 coordinate 1,963,541,191, forward strand.
TTCGGGTTTTTAGGGGTTTTGTAGGGTTTTTAGGGGTTTCGGGGTTTTTGGGGTTTTGGGGGGTATTTAACAGGTTTTGGGGTTTTTTGTGTTTTTTAGGTTTTTAGGGGTTTTTTCAATTTTTACTATTTTAAAGGGTTTTTTATATTTTTATGGATTTTAGTATCTTATATAGGTTTTAAGGATTTTAGGGGGTTTTAGGATTTTAGGGGGTTTTCCCATGTTTTTTGGGGGTTTTAATGTTATTAGTATTTTTTAGACTTTTTAGTATTTTTATGTTTTTATGGATTACAGGGAATTAAGGGGTTTTAAGGGGTATTAAGTGGTTTTATAATTTTTTAGTGTTTTTAGATTTTTAGTGAATTTTAAGGTTTTTAGGGTTTTTGGAGTTTTTTTATTTTTTGGTTCTTTTATATTTATTTAGTGTTATTAATTTTTTTAGGGTTTTTAGGGATTTTAGAAGTTTTTATGGCCTTTTAGGGTTTTATTTGTTTTTAAGGGTCTTAGGATTTTTAGGTGGATTTAAGGTTTTTTAGGATTCTTTGGGTTTTTAGGGTTTTTTAGGGGTTTTTGTTGATTTTAGGGACTTTGGGGGGGGGTTTAGTGTTTGTAGGGTCCTTTAGGGTTTTTTGAGTATTTTAAGTTCCTTTCAGGTTTTAAAGGTCATTATAGTTTTTAGTTTACTTTAAAGTTTTTAGGGTCCTTTTAGTTTTTAGGGTCCTTTAGGGGTTTTATGACCTTTTAGGTTTTTTAGGTGTTTTAAGTTATTTTTGGGTGTTTTAGGGGTTTTATGGTCTCTTAGGTTTTTTAGGGTTTTTAGGGTTTTTAGGGTTTTTAGGGTTTTTAGGGTCATGTATAGGTTCTTAGGGAGTTTTATGATTTTTAGGGTTTTTAGGGTTTATAAGGGATTTTATATTTTTTCGGGTTTTTTAGGGGTTTAGATTTTTTATGGAATTTTCATGATTTTTAGTGTCCTTTATTGATTTATTATGGTTTTAGGGGTTTTTAGGGTTTTTAAGGGTTTTAGGGTTTTATGAGTTTTAAGGGGTTTTTGGGGTTTTTGGGGTCTATACGGTATTTAGGGTATTTTAATTTTTTTATGGTCTTTTTATGTTTTTGGCCTGATTTTTAGGATTTTTTACGGACTTTTTGGGTTTTCATGGTTTTTAGGGACTATTAGAGTTTTTATGGAGTTTTTTCATTTTTAAAATTTTAAGGGTTTTTAGTGACATTTAGGATTTTGGGTTTGTTTAGTGTTTTAAGGGATATTATGGTACTTTATGGTTATTAGGTCCCTTTAAGGTTTTTTAGGATTTTTAGGTTCCTTTAGGGTTTTCTAAGGGTTAGGGTCCTTTGGGGGTTTTGGGTCCTTTAGACATTTTTAAGTCCCTTCGGGGTCTTAGGTTACTTTGGGGGGTTTTGGGGGTTTTGAGGATCATTTAAGGATTTTATGGTTTTTATAGTCTTTTAGGGTTTTTAGGGTATTTTATGGTTTTCAAGGGTATTATGGTTTTAGTGTTTTTCTAGTTTTTAGGGTCTTTTAGGGTTTTTAGGGAAATTTATAGTCTTTTAGGGGTTTAGGGGGTCATAGTGTCTATTATATTTTTATAATTTTTAGGGTTTTAATGGGTTTTTAGTGTTTTTATGGTTTTTATGGTTTCTAGGGTCTTTTGGATTTTTTAGTGTTTCTAGGGTATTTTAGGGTTTTTTATGGTCTTCAATGGGGTTTTTAGACTTTTTAGGGTTTTTAGAGTTTTTAGGGTATTTTAGGGTTTTATGGTTTTTAGGGTTTTTAGGGTCTTTATGAATTATTGGGTCCTTTAGGGTTTTAGGAGTTTTTAGTGTTTTTAGGATCTTGGGGTTTTAAGGGTTTTTAGCGTTTTTCATGGTTTTAGGTTTTTTAGTCTTTTTAATGGTTTTTATGGTTTTATTATTTTTGATGGGATTTTATGATTTTTATGGTTTTTAGGGATTTTACGGTTTTAGGGTTCTAAAGTGTTTTTGGGTTAATAGGGGTTTCAGGGTTTTATGCATTTTTTAGAGTTTTTTGGATTTTTAGTGTTTTTTGGATTTTTAGAGTTTTATTGGGTTTTAGGGGTTTTAGGTTCATTAGGAATTTAATGAGGTTTTATGGTATTTCAGGTATTTTTTAGAGTTTTTAAAAGCCTTTTGGGTTGTTAGGTATTTTAGAGATTTTTTGGGTTTGATAGTGTTTTCATGTATTTTTAGAGGTTTTCAGATGTTTTAGTATTTTGTAAAAGTTTGTAGGGTTTGTTATGGGTTTTAGGATATCTTGGGGTTTTATGGAGTTTTTATATTTTTTTTGGGTTGAAGGGTTTTGGAGTTTTTCTCGGTTTTTTAGATTTTTGGGGATTTTTATGGTTTTTAGGGGTTTTATCATTTTTTTGTAGTTTTTAGGGTATTTAGGGATTTTTTAGGGATTCTAGGTTTTTAGGTCCTTTATGGTGTATAAGGGTTTTTAGGGTATTCTAGTTTTTAGGGTATTTTAGTGGTTTTGGGGCCATTTACTATTTTTAAGGTTTTTAGGGCCTTTTAGGGGTGTTTTTGGTTTTTTTATTATTTTTAGTGTTTTTAGGGTTTTTAGGTTTTCTATGGTTTTTAGGGTTTTTAGTTTTTTTTAGGGTTTTAAAGGTGTTTTTTGGTTTTTTTAGTGAATTTTATATTTTTTAGAGTTTTAGGGGTGTTTTTGGTTTTAAGGATTCTTAGAAAATCTTTTATTCCTTTTAAGGGTTTTATACATTTTTGGGGTTTTGGGGTCTTCTAGGGTTTATTTAGGTTTTTAGGTTGTTAGGGTTGTTTGGGGTTTTTAGATATTTTTAGGGTTTTGTGGATTTTTTAGTGTTTTTAAGTGTATTGGGATTTTATAGGTTTTGGGGTTTTTCATGGAATGTTAGTGGGTTTTAGGTCTTTATAGTTCTCATAGAGATATTTTGGCTCCAAGAATTTTTAGGGTTTTAAAAAATTTTAGGGATTTTATGGGTTTTTAAGGTTGTTTGGTTTTTAGAGTTTTTAGCGTTTCTTTGATTATTTTAGTGGTTTTTCAATTTTTTTATATTTTCTTAGGGTTTTTGGTGGTTTGTAGGGATTTTAATGATTTTAAGGGTTTTAAGATTTTTTAGTGTTTTTAAATTTTTTAGCGTTTTTCGGTTATTAATGGTTTTTAGGGTTTTAAAGGGTTTTTAAGGTATTCTATGTTTTTAGGGGGTTTAGGGACTTTAATTATTTTAAGAGTTTTTAGGGAATTTTGGGGTTTTATGGTTTTTAGAGGTTTTGGGGGTTTTTATGGTATTTTAGGGTTTTTATTGTTCTTAGGGTTATTTTTAGAATCTTTTAAGGTTTTTTAGTGTCTTTTAGTGTTTTGGGGTTTTCTAGAGTTATAGTGTTTTCCATGTTATTATGGTTTTTTATAGTTTTTAAAGTGTTTAAGATTTTTTAGGGATTTTCAGGTTTTTTGGGGTTTTTTGGGTTTTTAGGGTCCTTTAGAGTTTTTAGACATCTTTTAGGGTTTGTTTGGATTTTTTGTTTTTTACAGTTTTAGAGTTTTTAATTTTCTTAATGATTTTTAGGATTTTTTTAAGATTTAGGGTTTAGGTTTATTAGAGTTTCTTCGGGTTTTAATGTATTTTTTTTTGTTTTTCAGTTTTTTGTGGTTTTTAGGGTTTTTATGTTTTCAGGGTTTCTTAGTGTTTTTTGTAGTTTTTACCATTTTTAGGGTCTTTTATATATTTTTTGTGTTTTTAATTTTTTAGGAGTTTTGGGGTTTATTTTGGTTTTAAGGGGTTTTAGAGTTTTAATGGCTTGGGAGGTTGTGTTTTTAGTCATTTTGGGGGTTTAAGGGGTATTAGGTTTTCTAGGAATTTGTAGAGTTCGATAAGGATTTAAGTTTTTAGGCTTCTTTAGATTGTTTTAGGGTTTTTCTAATTTTTATTATTTTTAGGTTTTTAAATTATTTTCTGGTTTTTAGGGTTTTTAGGGTTTTTAGGGGTTTTTTTTGGGTTTTATGGTTTTTAGGGGTTTTAGTGTTTTTAAGGGTTTTTAGGGTTTTTATGTTTTTAGGGACTTTTAAGGGTTTTAATGGGGGGTTACTACTTTTAGGGGTTTTATAGGGATTATTTGGGTTTTTAGGGTTATTAAGGTTCTATGGTATTTTAATGTTTTTAGGGTTTTTACAGTCTTTTAGGATTTTAGGGGTTTAGGGTCTTTTAAGTGTTTTGGGGTTTTAGGGTCTTTTACGGGGTTTTTAGGGTTTTATTATTTTTATGGGTTTTATGGTTTTCATGTTTTTTATGGTTTTTAGATGTTTTCTAGGGTTTATAGTGTTTTAGTGGTTTTAAGGTTTTGTTCTGTTTTCAGAGGTTTAGGGATTTTTTAGTTTTTAGGGAGTTTTCTATGTCTTATGTTATTTAGTGTTTTTAATGGATTTTAAGGGTTTTTATGGGTTTTTGGGGGTATAGGGTTTTTAGGGTTTAATTGTTTTCGATTTTTTAGTATTTTTAGTGTCTTTAAGTGTGTTTTTAGAGGTTTTAGGGTTTTCATGGTTTTTATGGTCTTTTAGGGTTTTTAGGATTATTTTAGAATTATTGGATTTTTAGGTGTTTTATTTTTTAAGGGTTTAGGGGTTTTTTGGCGGTCTTTTAGTGGGTTTTATAGGTTTTTTGGTTTTTAGGGTTTTTATAGATTTTTAGAGGTTTATGTTTTTTAGTTTATTTTTAGTGGTTTTAGTGTTTTTAGGGGGTTTATGGATTTTTCGGGTTTTTTCTGGGTTTTCATTATTTTCTAGGGTCTTTAACATTTTTAGGGGTTTTAGGGGGTTTTAGGTTTTTTAGGGGGTGTTAGGTTTTTTTAAGGTTTTTAGTGCTTCTTAGGATTCTTATGAGTTTTCAGGATAATTTTACGGTTTTAGGGTTCTTTTAGGGGTTTAGGTTTTTTTAGGGTGTTTAGGGTTTCTTAGGTTCTTCTAGGGTTTTTAGGGCAAGGAAGATTGGGAGTTCAGGCTATTCCTGACCCTCCCTCCCCAAATTTATTAGAAAAAAAGACGCAGTAGACAAGGGAGGGGAGGGGTCAAATGACCCACACCCAAAAGCCCTTAAATCCCAAACCCATGAAACCCAAAAAAACCAAAACTAGGGTTTTTAGGGGTTTTTTAGAATTTTTAGGATTTTGTAGAATTTTTAGGTATTTTTATGGTTTTTAGAGTTTTATAGGATTTTTAGGGGGTTTTAATGTTTTTTAGTGCTTGTAATTATTTTTAAGAGTTTTTAGGGGATTATAGGTTTTTTTATTATTTTTAGTGTTTTTAGGGTTTTTTCAAGTTTTAAGAGTTTTTATTATTTTTTGGGGTTTTAGGGTTTTTGATGAGTTTCTTTGGGTTTTTAGGGTTTAACAGTTTTTCTTGGGGTTTTGGGGTTTTTTTTGTTTTTAGGACTTTTTTATGGATTTTACGGGTTTTAGGGTTTTTTAGCGTTTTTATAGATTTTTATTGATTTTTTTATAGTTTTAAGACTTTAGGGTTTATAGTGTGGGTTACAGGGTTTAGGGTGAAGGGTGTATGGTATTGGGTTTAGAGTTTTTGGTATATGTTTTAGTGTGTATGGTCAAGGGTTGAGGGTGTAAGGTATAAGGTTTAGAGTGTGAGGGTAACTTATAGGGTGTAGGGCATAGGGTTTAGGCTATGTGGTTTAGGGTTTATGGTATAGGCTATAGGGTTTAGTGTTCAGGGTTTAAGGTTTAGGGTTTAGGGTTTAGGGTTTTGGGTATTGGGGTTAGGGTCTAGGTTTTAGGGTTTAGAGTGTATAGTATAGGGGTTAGGGTGTAGGTTATAGGGTTTATGGATTATAGTGTAGGGTTTAGGGTGTAGGGTATTGGAATTAGGGTGTGGGTTTTAGGGTTTAAGGCATAGGGTATATGGATTTGGGTGTAGGGTTGTGGTTTGGGGTTTTGGGTGTAGGATTTTGGGTGTAGGGTTTAGGGTTTATGGTGTAGGGTATAGGGTGTAGATAATAAGGTTTTGGGAATAGGGTCAAGGGTTTTGATTTTAGGTATTAGGGTATAGGGTTTATGGTGTAGGGTGTAGGTTTTAGGGTATGGGGTTTAGGGTTTATGGTATTTTGTACATGGTTTAGGTTTAGGGTTTATGTTTTAGTGTGTTGGGTATATGGTTTATGGTGTAAGGTTTTAGGATTAGAGTGTTTGTATAAGGTTTAGTGTGTAGGGTTTAGTGTATAGAGATTAGGGTGTAGGGTTTTGGGTTTATGATGTAGGGAATAGGGTTTACTGTGAAAGGTTTTGGGTTTAGGGTTTAGGGTTTGGGTTTTTGGGTGTTGTTTTTTTGGTTTTCAAGCATAGGGTATCTATTTTAGGTCATAGGGTGGAGGGTTTAGGGTGTAGGGTGTAGGGTTTACAAGGTTGGTTTAGGTTTCTGTGTGTTCATTGTAGGGTATAGGGTTTTGGGTGTAAGGTTTTAGTTTTACTGTATTGGGTATACGGTTAAGGTACTTTAGGTATTTTTGGGTTATTTAGTGTTTTTAATATTTTTAATGTTTTCAGATTTTTTAGGGGTTTGGGTTTTTTTTTTATTTTTTTAGGGTATTTTTTGGAATTTGGGTGTTTTTTAGTGTTTTAGGAGGTTTTTTATTTTTAACGTTTTAATGGTTTTTTGGGTTTTTTGTACTTTTTGTTTTTTTTATAATTTTAGGGGTTTTTGGGGGTTTTTATGGTTTTTAGGGTTGTTTTGGGGTTTTTAGTATTGATAGGATTTTGGGGGGTTTTAGGTTTTTTAATGTGTTTTATGAGTTTTTTGGTATTTTAGTGGATTTTTGGATTTTTGTGCGGTTTATATTGTTTTGGTGTGTTTTAGTTCTTTTGGGTGTTTCTAGAGTTTTTAAGGGTTTTAAGGGTCTTTTAGGGTTTCATAGGGGTTTTTAGGGTATTTTATGGTTTTATTGTTTTTGGGCGTTTTAGGGTTTTTAGTGTTTTCAGAGTCTCTTAGGGGATTTTAGGGGTTTTATTGGGTTTTTGGGTTTTTGTTGGGGTTTTTGTGTTTTTTTGGGTTTTTTTGGGGTTTGGAAGGTTTTTTATAATTTTTGGGTTTTTTGGGTTTTTTGGTTTCTAGGGGTTTTAGGGGGTTTAGGGTTTTTTAAGGTTTTTTGGATTTTCTATGGTTTTTTATATATTTCTTGTTTTATTGTGGTTTTAAGGAGTTTAAGGGATCTTTTTGGTTTTTAGTGGATTTAGGGGTTTTAAGGGGATTTATGGTTTTTGTGGGTTTTAATGGTATTTATGGGTTTTAAGGTATTTAGGGTTCTTAGAGTTTTTAGGGTTTTTAGGGTTTTGTTGTCATTTTTAGGGTTTTTAGGAGTTTTAGTCTTTTTTAGGTTTTTAGGGACATTTAGGGTTTTCTAGGTTTTTATTATTTTTCGGGTCTTTTATAGTTTTTATGGTTTTAGGGTCTTTTACTATTTTTTAGGATTTTTAGGGTTTTTTTGGTCTTTTATGATTTTTAGAGTTTTTAGCATATTTTAGGGTTTTATGGGTTTTAGGGAATTTTATGGTTTTAGGTGGTTTTTCAGTTTTTAAGGGTTTCTAGAGTATTTTATTTTTTTTATGTGTTTAGGGGTTACTAATATTTTTAGTGTTATTTAAGGATTTTTTGTTTTTAGGATGTTTTTGTTGTTTTAGGGGTTTTATAGTTTTAGGGTTTTAGTTTTTTAAAAGGTTTTTTGGGTTTTCAGAGTTTTATTTTTTTATGGTTTTTAGGGTTTTAGGGTTTTATGGTTTTTATGATATTAGGGTTTTTTTGGGATTTTTAGGTGTTTTAGGGTTTAGTGGGTTTTTTTATGGTTTTAGGGTTTTTACAGTTTTAAGTGTTTTTAGAGTTTGCTAGGGGTTTTAAGGTTTTTACTGTTTTTTGGAGTTTATGGCCTTTAAGGGGTTTTATGGATTTTTTAGGGGTTTTAGGTGTTTTTAGTTACTTTTAGTATTTTTGAGTATTTTTAAGGTTTTTAGGGCCTTATAGTTTATTTTCGGGGGGGGGTTGGGTTTTATTGGATTTTTAGGGTTGTAGGACTGTTTAAAGTTTCTTAGGGGTTTTAGGTTCCCTTACGGGTTTTATGATCCTTTAGGTTTTATAGGGTAATTTAGGATCCCTTAAGGGTTTTAGTGTTTTTAGGATATTATTATGGTATTTTAGGTTTTTTTGGGTCCTTTAGTGTTTTCAGGGTTTTGAAGGTCCTTTTCAGTTTTTAGTTGTTTTAGGGTCCTTTAGGGTTCTTTTGGGTTTCAGGATCTTTTAGGGGTTTAAGGGGATTTTAGGGTTTTTGTTTTTTTGTTTATTTTAGAGTTTTTAAGTTTTTTAGTGTCTTTTAGAGTTTGTAATGTTTTTCGAGTCTTTTAGGGTTGTCTAGGTTATTTAGTGTCTTTTAGTGTTTTTAGGGGCTTTTTTAGTTTTTTTAGGTTTTTAGGTTTTTATGGGTTTTCAGGTTTTTTATGGTTTTTAATGTCTTTTTTGAATAGGGTTTGTAGGTGATTTATAGTTTTTAGGGTTTTTAGGATTTTTAGTTTTTTGGGGTTTTATTGTTTTTTAGTGGTTTTTAATTTTTTAGGGGTTCTAATGGGTTTTAAGGATATTTGGGGATTTTTTGGGTTTTAGATTTTTTTAGGATTTTTTGGGTTTTTCGGTGTTTCAGGTTTTTGTTATTTTTTTTGGTATTTTGTGTTTTTTATGGGTTTTATGGTTTTAAAGGTTTTTAGGGTTTTAAAGTTTTTTTGGTTTCTTAGGGGTTTTAAGGATTGTTTAGTTTTTTAGAGTTATTAGGGGTTCCTGGGTTCATAGGAGTTATTATAGTATTTTGGGTTATTAGGGTTATTTAGGTCAACTTGGCGTTTTTTTTAATTTTAGTGTTTTTTTGATTTTTTAGGGGGTTAAGGGTATTTGGGGATTTGGGGGGTGTTAGGGGTTTTAGGGGTTATCGTGGATTTTTAAGTTTTTGTTTTTCCGGTTTTAGGGTTTTTACGGGTTTTTAGGATTTAAAGATATTTTTTATAGATTTTTATGGTTTTAGGGTTTTTATGATTATTTTACAGTTTTCATAGTGCTATAACGTTTTTAGGGGTTTTTAGTGTTTTTAATGGTTTTAGGGTTTTAGGGGTTTTATGGGTTTTTTTAGGTTTTTTAGTGTTTGTTAGGTTTTTTACATTTTAAGGGGTTTTGGGGTGTTTAAGGGGTTTTTAATGTCTTTTATTTTTTTATAGTGTTTTTAGGGTTGTTTAGGTATTTTTAGGGATTTTAGGATTTTTAGGGATTTTAGTGTCTTTTGGGAGCCTTTAGCATCATTTACGGGTTTTAGGGTTTTTTTGGGTTTAAAAGGTGTTTTACGGGTTTTAGGGTTATGAGGGTTTTTTCATGTTTTTTGGGTTTTTAAGAGTTATTAGTCTTTTTAGGGTTTGTTTAGTATTTTTAGGACTTTTCTTAGGTTTTAATGGTTATTTTATTTTTAATTTTTTAGTGGTATTTATGGTTTTTAGTGAATTTTGGGGTTTTTATGGTTTTTAGGGGTTTTGGAGGTTTTTCTAGTTTTTAGCATTTTTGGTTTTTAAGGATTATTAGGAGAGTTTAAGTGTTTTAGGATTTTTTAGAGGTTTTCAAGAATTTTTTATGATTTTATAGGTTTTCATGGGGTTTAGTTTATTTGGGTTTTGGGGGGTTTTCATGGATTTTTTGGGGGATTTAGGGATTTTGAGGTTTATTATGGGTTTTTAGTATTTTTTTTGGTTTTTTTTTGTATTTTAACGTTTTTTACGTTTTAAGGGAATTTATGGTTTTATGGTTTTTTACATTTATAAAAATTTTAATATATTTTAGGTTGTTAGGGGTATTTAGAATTGTTTTTGGGTTTTTCTTGGTTTTTAGTTTTTTTAGGGTTTTTAGTGTTTTAACGGTTTTTAGAGCTTTTAATGTTTTTAAGGGTTTTTAGGGTTTTTTTCCTTCTATGTTTTTTTAATATTTAATATGGTTTGTAATGATTTTATGGGGAATTTTAGGGTTTTGTTCTGTTTTAGTGTCTTTTAAGGAAATTTTAATATTTTAGGGTCATTCAGGGTTTTTTGGTTTTTAGGGATTTAGGTTATTTTATGGGTTTTTATGGTTTTAGGGGATTTCATGGTCTTTAGGGTTTTTTTTGGCTTTTTAAATATTTTTAGGGTTTTAATAAGTTTTAATTGTTTATGTTTTTTAAGGTTTTTAAGGTTTTTAGGGAATTTAGGGATTTTAGGGATTTTAGGGATTCTATGGTTTTTAGGTGTTTTATGGGTTTTTATGGTTCTTAGGGTTTCTTTAAATTTTAAATGCTTTTAAAATTTTTGAGGTTTTTTATAGTTTTTTGGGGTTTTAGGGATTTTAGGGGTTTTAGGGTTTTGAAGGGTTTTCGGGGGTTTTTAGGTTACCATTGTTTTATATGGTTTTTGGGTTTGTGGTTTTTATGGTTTTTATGGGTTTTTAAGTGTTCTTAGAAGTTTTTAATGGTTTTTTGGGTCTTCACGGTTTTCTAAAATTTTTATAGGTTTTAGGATTTTAAAGATTTTTAGGGTTTCTTAGGGGTTTTAGGGTTATTTATAGTCTTTTGGGGGTGTTTTATGGTCATTTATTGGTTTTTAGGGGGTTTGAGGTGTATAGGGTTTTCAGGGTTTTTTATAGTTTTTTAGGTTTTTGTTGGGTTTTTAGGGTTTTTATGAATTTTTAGGATTTTTAGGGTTTTTAAGGTTTTTGGGTGCTTTAGGTAATTTTAGGTTTTTTCATTTTTTAGTATATTTTTAGGGTTTTTTGGAAAATTTTGGGGTTTTTATTGTTTTAGGGTTTTTTAGGGTTTTAGGGCATTTTTTGGTTTTTAGGACTATTTTGGTTACTTAGAGTATTTTGAGGTATTATGATTTTGGGGTTTTTATGGATTGGGGGGGGGGGTCGGTTTAGGACTTTTTAAGTAATTTTAGGGTTTTTATGGGGTTATTATAATTTTTAGGGTTTTAGGGGTTTTAGGATTTTGTGGCATTTTTTTATATTTTTAGGCTTTTTTGGGGTTTTATGGTTTTTAGGGTTTTTTGGGGATTTATGCTTTTTTTTTTATTTTTTATCGTTTTTTGGGGGTTTTAGGGTTTTCAAGGTTTTTGGTGGTTTTAGTGATTTTTTACGGTTTTTAGGGTTTTTTTGAGATTTTAGGGTAAGGAAGGTACAGGTCTAGGCTAATCTCGACCCCCCACCCCAATTTATTAGAAAAAAAATATGCAGCTGACAAGGGAGGGGAGGGGTCAAACGAACCACACCAAAAATCCCTTAACAACCCCAAACCTGTAGAAACCCAAAACCCAAAAAACACACAAAAGACAAACCAAATAGACATTCACTATCATCCCCATCAGCACCTCACAACCAACCAACAACCAGCATCTTGCATCACATATTCCATTACACATAAACTTTATCATCAACATCTCCTTTAATACTTTCCAGGGCCAGGGTATTCCTCCCAACCTAGCGGCAACAAGCATCCAGCAGCTCAAATTCCATCATACAGTCCCACCTAAAAAAGACATCTCCCAGCACACCGCACCTCAAATTCCAGCACCGGCATCTCCCGACTAGCATCCAGTAGAGTGACTCCTAGCATCCAACTCCTCCTCAACAAGAAGATCCACCACCATCCACACAAAACCATCAGGTTTCTAAACTGTTTTTAGGGTATTTTTAAGGTGTTTTATGGACTTTTATGGGTTTTCTGGTCTTTAGGGTTTTTAGGCTTTTAGGAATTTCAGGATTTTATTATGGGTTTTAGGTTTTTAGTTTTTTTAGTAAATTTTAGCGTTTTTTATATTTTTAGGGGTTTTAGGGTCTTTAGGGGTTTTATTTGGGGTTTTAGGGTCCTATAGGGGTTTTGGGGGGTTTTGGGTCTTTTTTGTGTTTTGGGGTTTTTTTGAGTTTCGAGGGTCTTTTTAGGGATTTATGGTTTTTTGGTATTTTATTGTATTTATGATTTTAGGATTTTCAGTTTTTTAGGTTTTTAGGTGTTTTATGGTTTTTTAAAATTTCGAAAGGATTTTTGGGATTATATGGTTGTAGGGTTTTTCTATGGCTTTTTAGAGGTTTTAGGGTTTTTTAGAGTTTTAGGGTGGTTTAGGGTATATTAAATTGTTTAGGGTTTTTAATATATTCTATGGGTTCATTAGGTTTTTTAGATGCTTTTAGTGATTTAGGGTTTTTTTGGTCTTTGATGGTTTTATGGGGTTTTAAGGTATTTTAGTAGTTTGTACGGGTTTAAAAGGTTTTTTTGGGTTCTTAGATTATCTTAGTGTTTTTTGTGTTTTGTATGTCTTTTTGGGTTTAGGGTATAGGGGTTTTCATTTAGGGTTTAGTGTTTAGGGTTTAAGTTGTTGGTTTTATTATTTAGGGTGTAGATTTTTAGGTTTAGGGTGTAGAGTATATGGGTTAGGGTGTAGGTTGTAGGCTGTAGGGTTTATGGTTTTGGGTAAAAGGCTTAGAACATAGGTTTTTGGTTTTTGGGTATAGGTTATATTATTTAGAGTGTAGGTTTTAAGGATTAGGGTGTAGTATAGTGACCTAGGCTTAACATACAAGGATATTGCATCATTTTAGATGAATATTATGCACATTAAAAAAGTAAATTCCCTAGGACTGTAATAGTTTTGTGTCTTTGGAAACATGGAAACATAATATTCTCTCTTGGTTAAATATCTTCAACATATCCCTTAAAGATAATAATTTTTATAAATTCAACTTAAAACCATTCTTCATATCTAGAGAAAGGAAAAATTATAAAGGGGTGATTTCAGATTCATAATAAGGGTAAACAAGGGAGATATGTAAGTATAATATGAGAATAAGGGTATGATAACATGATCATAACACTAGAAGATCAAACCCTACATATCAAGGATCATAATAAAGATTCATGGAATAAATATTGAAAGTTCATAAGACATTAATTTTAAGGGAATAAAGAGAATAATCCCTGAGATCATAACATAAGAATAATACATGGAATTGTGTAATAATCATAATCACAGAACATATTATTTCTAGGCTACCTACCAAGACCCTCATAACATTTTAGTCTTTGGATAATCACATGGGTACCTTCTTTGGGATTGAGATGACCCTCCGTGTACCATGTTGATTCAGTCTTGGAATTCTCTCTAGTGTACCCTCTTATTACGGTCTTAGGATTCCCTCCTATGTACCCTCTTGTTATGATCATGGGATTCCCTCCCAAATAACCTCTAATTATGGCTTGAGATACCCTTCCATATACCCTCTTATTACAAGCTTTGGATTCCCTCCAGTATACCCTCCTGTTATGGGCTTATTATACCCTCTAATTATGGGCTTGGGATTCCCTCCAATATACCCTCTTGTTACAGGCTTGGGATATCCTCATGTGTACCCTCTTGTTGCTAGCTTTGGATTCCCTCTTGTATACCCTCTTATTACAGGCTTGGGATGCACTACTATATTCCCTCTTTTAATTGGCCAGGATAACCTCTCGTGCACCCTTTTAGCTCATAGAACATTTACCATTACCCAATTCATTATAGGTAGATATAGGTCCCACCCATCACATGATGAAATCATACATAAATGTTCCATAAGATAAAAAAACACTCATCATATCCTGACCCATAAAAAGATATGGGTTTTCTAAACACCATATCATAAACCATGAAATGTAATTTTTATCATAAACATTTCATCATAAAATAACCTATATAAAAGATATAGGTTTCACAATCGTTTCATTATATTATAACCCATCAAAAAAATAAAGTTTTATATGAATTTTAACATTTTATAAACTGTGGAAGAGAAATGGGTTTCATAAACAACTTGTCATCATAAACATAAACCACTCAAAAAAAGAATATGAATGGTACCATAGGATAATAACCCTAGTAAAAAATAGGTAAGATAAATAGATGTCATCTTATATAGAAAATTATTCTACAATATCATTTAAAATGTTTCTAGAGAAAAATATTGATTCCACTTTGAAAAATTATTTTTAAAACATAAAACATTCTGAAAATCATTTTCTTTAAAAAAACCATGAAAACTTATAAAAGAATCTTTAAAACACATTTTAAACAATTTTTAAAATAGAAAACATTTTTAAAATAATTTTCCTTGAAATTTAGTTTAAAATAGAATTTAAATACATTTTGAAAACATTTTTAGAAAACTTGGTTTTGAAAGAACATAGATTTCCTATTGAAAAGAGAGATAAATTTGGATTACCTTAAAAACAATTTCATAGTTTTCATAAGTAACAATGAGTATAAAAATGGTACCATTACTTTAATACATGATTAATATCCCTAGGATAATATAATTACTAAGTCTTCATGAGAGATGGATCATAATATTTCATCAATGGAAGCATAATCATTAAAAAAAATCCAATAAATGATGAGATTATATTAATAATCTATTACCACTTTGGTAAATTCGAATCATAATACCAATAAAATAAAAACACTACATTAAGCTCAAAATATCATGAAAAGAATTATATTCATTATATATAATTTAATTAGGTAATTATATACACCTCATAAAATAATATAGGTGCATATCATAATATACATCTCAATGAAAGAAAATTTAGACAAAAGTCCTTTATCGATTTGGTAAATTTTGAACCAAAAACCCAATGAAAGGGAGATACTAAAATAGATATTTAAATACCAATAATTCTCAGTATAAGAATAAAAAAATACATACGTGGTAATTATACACACCACGTACAATAAATAGGTGCCGAACATGGTTTGTGTCTCATGGAAAATAAAGGTAAGACAAAAAGCCATTTCTGCTTGAGTAACTTTTAAATTGTGAGATCTGTGAAGGAATGAAATCAATTTTAGATTTTAATATATTAAATTAAATTCATTATATAACATTTTATAGGTTATTATATATAAATCACAAAATAAATTAAAAGGGAGACTGGAAATCCCCTTACTACTTGAGTAATTTTTGAATAGTGAGATTTGTGAAGGAATAACGTAAATTGAAAATTTTAATTCCATTAAATAAATTAAATTAATTATATAATATATAATAAGTCATTATATACACCACACAACAAGTATAAGTGGTGAATATAGCATAGATCTCATAGAAATAAAAGTTAGATGAGAAAACCCTTACCTTAAGTCTTGACTTTCTTTATACACGTTCGAACCTACAGTATAATAAATATAATATTATTATAAATCTACCAAAAACAAATATTATTTTATATCATACCATAAATTATTTTATTATTAATTCATATTATGCATTTATTAAAAATTTCATGTTAAAGTAATGTTTCGAGTAATAACCGGTTCGTTTTTCGTATATGTTTTGACTTGTATTATTGATCATCTTAATTAGATCATGGTTTAATTAATTAAATAATGTAAAAAATGATATAAATATCATATATATTAATTATATAAATATTTATAATAATCTATGAAATATATAAATATGAAATAAAATACATCATTCATAGAGATGGTATGTCGTACATTTGAATTAATGTTGTTTCCATTTTCTTGTCGTATTTTTAAAGAAAGAAAAGAATATTATATATATATATTATACATATAGTATAATTAAATTTCACATTTATAAAATATTTTTATTAAACCTATGCTTAATACATTCCATGTAAATCATTATAAAATCACATCAATTTGAGGAGGCGGTAGTCCACACATCCACAAACAAAGTTATCGTATTCCCAAAAAATAGAAAGCATGAAGTTATGTGTTATATAATCATTAAATAGGAATAAATAGATCATAAATATTATAAATTTCATATAAAAACAATAATTAAATCATTATTACCAACTTTGATAGGTGCTAATGGAATAACGGATGACATCGGTTCCTAAGGTGGTAGTCTGTCACACACACGAACGATGATTGTGTATACTATTTGATGGATGTGTCTTTGAGTGTAGGTGTTACCCTTAAAAAAATATCATTATATTTATTATACTACGTTTATTATATAATATTTTAATAATAATAATTTAGGTTGTGGAGAAATAAGTTATACAAAAGTGATTACTGAAGGATTTTACATTTTCTTCAGGTAATTCCTTTTGTATTTCCCCAAAAGACTATATTTTTTTGGTTTCTGCCCAAATTTATGATTCAATGATGAAATAATGGAATTTTTAATCTTATGTTTTCAAGTTTTAGATGATATATAGGGCTTGATAGGTGTGAATAATTGAGGTGGGGTTAATACCCTTTTATTGTGGAGGATGAGTGACATTATTATAAATACAAAAAGGTAAATACTATTGAAAGGTATCCCTAACATGATGTTCCTAAAAAAATGGTCCATTGTTTTATAAAATTAATAATGTGGTCAAAATATTTCCATACAATTTCTTTTTTACATGTTTCTAGGTTATTTGTCCCCTTAAGTTAAAGTTTAACCACTAAGTAAAATAATTTTTACCTTACTCGTTGTAATTAATTTTTAGTACTTTCATTAATATTTTTGGTAAAAACTTATTTAGCCAGAAAATAAATTATAAATTATGAATAATAAAAAAATTGAATCAATTTTACCTAATTATAAATAGATAAAGAGCATAAATTAATTTAAAATTAATCCTGCGGACAGGATGAGACAATGGGCTTTAAAAGTGAAAATGTTCAAAAATTTGAAATGTTTTTATATCTAATTTCAATATTAAATCTATTGTAATGACCTAAATTGTATTAATATATTTATAATTTATATAAATATACTTTAAAACAAATTTAAAATATAATTTAACTATATAGATAAATTAGATGAAAATTCATTTTTTAAAATTTAGTGTTTAAAAAATAAACATATCAGAATAATAAAAAAAATGACTCAAATTAAATTTTGATATAATTATTTAAAAAAGAAATTCATTTTTTAAAATAAAAATTATAAAAGTTTCAAAAATTATAATTAAAATAGGTTTTCCATTAGAAGGTGGTAATATTACCTTTTAGAAAAATACATACCTTTATGCGTGAAATTGGATTTATTCTTATCTGTTTTCTAGAAAACACATAAGATGAAAATTAAATAGTTGAATGAATATAATATATATATATATATAAATAAAATAATTTATCAAAAGTTTTTTAATTAACATATAGAGGTAAAACATGTTTGATTGTATAAATATTATTCTCTCGCAAAAAAATATTATATTTTCAAAAAGGTTTTATTCTAATCTTTAGTTACTTGGTTACAAAATAATTCTTAATATGTATATGTTTAATATATATTTTCATAATTTAATTATAATTATTTATAGCCTCTATTACAATGGATAGTTTTCAGATATACTAATACTTTAATAATATTATTAATAGTACATTATAGTTTGGTAAAACAAGGTCTTGTGTGTAACACAATATATTGAAGGAACTTGTAATTATGTGTAAAAAAATACAAACATAGTGTTTAATGTACCTAAATCTAATATACATTTAGTGTGTAGTGAAATATTAACTTGGGGTTGCATGTAACGCAATGAAAACCCAGTGATTTCATATAAAACAAGAAATATTCAATGTTGTGTGAGACAAAAAATATCAAAAAAATTAATTTATTTGAAAAAAATATTTCAAAAAATCTCATAGAGTTACATTATACCCCCATCAAAATAAATTTATTCCTAAAAATTTGTCTACAATTTCAATTCTTTAATCCTTTAATGTTCTTTTCATAGAAACACTCATCGTTAAAATGAATACTAAAACATCCTTTAAAAGGGGAAATTTGAAACATAACAGTTACCCAAATTAACTCATAACTGGGTTTCAACATAATAAAATATTATTGGAAAGTAGAAACATGGACATGGAAGTGAAATCTAACTATCAGGTTCTGATGTAGTGTTATATATAACTTTTTCAGGAGAATGTTAAGGATCAAAAATCCATAAACCAAATATGATTGAAAAGGTTCATTAATATTATCAAAAATGATGATAATGGGAATTTTTTTTATTTCAATACCCTTCTAATAAATGTAAATAATTTTACTAAGAAGTTATATTTACTTTATTTATGCACAATCTCACTCGTTTTTGTGCATTGATCAATTTCTACTTCATCACTTATTCCATGAAATGAAGGTGAATATTTCATTCCTGAAGTATTAGTATATCATGAGATCCATAAATCGAATGATTGGTTGTTCAATTTAACTTTACCACAAAAATAAATTGTGATAAAAAGTTATCCAATATTCATAAATCAACTTATAGTGAGACAATACATTAATATCTAAAGCCTCATCTGAATTTTAACTTTAACCATTCCATAAATGATTGAACTTGTCACCCTTTTGAAAGATAAAAATCCACAACTTTATAAAGAAGGTGAATAAATTTCTCAAAATCTTATTAAAATTGATCCCCCGTATTTCATAAAGTATCACCTATTCTTCACTTACCAAACATGTGAATACCTTCATCATGTACTCTCATAAAACATGCTAATAAAAAAATTAGTAAAAATCCTTATTGAAAACATGCATGATTTCTTATTCCAAAGATTATGGGATACATTCATTAAATCCAAAAAAATTGTAAACTTCATCAATGATAGTATTAACCACTTTTACAACATTTATATTATCATTTATAAGGTCATAAATACTAATCAATTTACTTTATCCATATCATCATCTCTTTATCCATACTTAATATTAGTTTCTCATCCTCAATAATATGTTACGGGTTTCCTTCCCTTAATGTAAAATTTTCATCAAATCCATTCTCTAGTTCATCAATATCATTTTACATATTCTTTAAAGTCCTTTATGAAAAAATTCTACAAATAATCCTTATATATTTTATGATTCATATAACATAATCCTTGAATTCCAATATATATACACTTCAATCATCTAACATTAATCTTAAACCATTAATTAAACTTCATCATCTTATTCCATAATACCCCTTTCCAATTATATGAAATAATAACCATTTATTAAGTTTCCTAGAACTCAATTTAATCATAATTATTATGTTTAATGTAAATAATATTGTTATAACATCCCATACCTTTCACATGTCAATCTCAGTCTCTTTTTCTCCAACAATATAACCAATACTCATTCCACATTCCTGGTTCTATTCATTATATTTACACTTAGGACGCCAATTTTCATATTGCTAGTACTTTCCATATCTAAAATATTCAATGTTAATATAGTTAATTCTAGTTTCCTCTATTGAAATAGACTAAAAATCCTAGTGTGACCAATACTTGTCATATAATAAATCCACAAAATCCTGAAAAATTATTTATAGGATGTATAAATAAGGAAACATTACTCTAAATCTAAGACAGCTTAGGATTAACAATAGAGACATCCCTATAAATATCCCTAGTAATATCCCTAGGGATCTCACTATTTTTTTCTCATCCTAGTTTCCAAATGTTGATTAAACAATTACTTTGATACCAATTATTGTGACCTAGGTTTCACATACATGGATATTACATCATTTTATATTAATATTCAGTACATTAAAAAAATGCTTGAGGACCATAACAGTTTATTGACTTTGGGAAGTTAGAAACATAATCATCTAACTTTGTGAAATATATTCAACATCACCCTTAAAGATCCTCCCCTTTATTACTCCTACTTAAAAATTTTCTTCATAGCTTAGGGAAAGGAAACAAAAGAAAGGGGTAAGTTCAGATGATCAGTAAGGGTAAACAAGGGAGATATGTAAGTATAATATGTGAACAATGGTATGATAACATAATCATAAAATTAGAAGATAAAACGTTTAATATAAAAGTTCATAATCAAGAGATATGGAATAAATATTGGAATTTCAAAAGACATGAATCATAGGGGAAATAAGATAATAGTACCTGATATCATATCATAGAAATAAGACATGTAATTGGGGAATCTAGATAAGCATAGAAAATCCTATGTCAAGGCTACCAAAAAATACCCTTATAACATGTTTGGATTGTGATAATCACCATGTACCTTCTTCAGTTTTGGGTTGACCTCCCATGTACCATCTTGTTTCGGGATTGGGATGCCCTCCAGTGTACCCTCTTCTTATGGGCTTGGGATTCCTTCCTATGTACCCTCTTATCATAATCTTTGGATTCCATCCTATATAACCTCTTGTTATGGTATTGGGATGACCTCCCATATATCCTATTGTTATGGGATTGGGATTCCCTCATGTATATCCTCTTGTTATAGGTTTGGGATGCCCTCTCATATACAATCTTGTTATGGCCTTAAGATTCCCTCCCATATACCCTCTTATTAAAGACATGGAATTACCTCATGTGTACCCTCAAGTCACAGGCCTAGGATGCACTCCCATATACCCTATTTTTAAGGGCTTGTGATTCCCACTCATATACCCTATAGTTATTGGCCTAAGATGCCCTCTCATGTACCCTTTCAGTTCATAGAACATTTATCATTACCAAATGAATTATAGGGATATATAGGTCCCAACCATCACATAATGAAATCATACATACATGTTCAAAACATAATAAAATACTCATCATGTAATAACTCATAAAAAGAGATGGGTTTCATAAAAATCATATCATAAACCATGAAATGAAATGGGTATTATAAAAATTTCATCATATCATAAATTGTTGAAAATATATAGGTTTAATAATCAATTCATCATAGAATAACCCATGAAAATAATCATGTTTCATAATCATTTAAACATGGTAT
This sequence comes from Viscum album, assembly GCA_963277665.1. Lineage (NCBI taxonomy): Eukaryota > Viridiplantae > Streptophyta > Magnoliopsida > Santalales > Viscaceae > Viscum > Viscum album. The sequence continues at coordinate 1,963,562,018 of OY728127.1, forward strand.
ATCATGTGGAAGAGAAATGGGTTTCATGAACAAGTTGTCATCTTAAACTCAAGTCATTCAGATAAAGAATATGAATGATAACACTAGGTCATAACCCAAGTAAGGAATATATAACATCAAAGGATGACATAAAAGATGTAAAATTATTCTAAAATATTATTTAAAACATTTCTTGACTAAAAATGGCATTTCCTCCTTGAAAAATGATTTTAAAAACAGAAAATATTTTGAAAACATTTTTATTAAACAAATATCCATGAAAACTTATAATGGAATCTCTAAATAACCTTTTAAACACTTTTTAAATCGTGAAAAATTTTAGAAATCATTTTTCATTAAAATTATTTTAATATATCACCTAAAAATATTTTTTAAAACATTTTTATAAAACGTAGTTTTGAAAGAACACAAATTTTTGACAGGAGATGAAGATAAAGTTGGATTCCCTTAAAAACATTTTATTAATTATCATAAGTACCAAAGAGTTTATAAATGGCAAAATTACTTTAATATATATTTAAAAAATAGAGTATAAGAAAATTCATGAGTATTCTTGAGATATGGATCATAATATTTCATTAATGGAAGCATAATAAAAAACAATCTTGACAAAATATGAGATTGTAGCAATAAACTATTATCACTTTGGTACTTTTAATCCTAATAAACATGAAATAATAACATTACATGAAGCATAAAATATCATGAAAATAAGTATATTCATGATTTAACATTTAAAATGGGTATTATATACACCTCATAAAATAATAAAGGTGCATGTCATAATATATGTCTTAAAGAAGGTAAATTGAGACAAATGTCCTTTACCAATTTTGTAAATTTTGAACCATAAAGACCATTAAGGATATATCCTAAAAAAGATGTAAATCCCAATAATTATAAGGATAATAATCATAAAATTAATACCTAGGAGTTATACACACCACATACAAGAAATAGTTGGTGAAAATTGTTTGTACCTCATGGAAAATAAAAAGTGAGATGGAAATCCCTTACTACTTGAGTAAATTTTGAATTGTGAGATTAATGAAGGAATGAAATAAATTTAAAATTTTAATATCATAAATTAAATTCAAGATATGACATTTAATATTGAATTATATACACCACACAAAATAAATAAGTGGTTAATATATCATAAGTCTCACATAAATAAATGGGAGACAAGAAATCCCCTTACAACTTGAGTAACTTTTGAATCATGAGATATGTGAAAGAGTAACTTCAATTGAAATATTTAATGTTATAAAATAAAATAAATTCATGATATAACATTTCATATTTCAGTATATATACCCAAAAAAATTATAAGTGGTGAATATAACATATATCTCACAGAAATAAAAGTGAGGCGAGAAAACCCTTACCTTAAGTCTTGACTTTATTTATACATGCTAAAAACTCCAGTATAATAAAAATTATTTTATTATAAATAAACATAACAAAAATATTATTTTATATCATAACATATATTATTTTATTATTACTTTATATTAACCTTTTATTAACAATTTCATGTTAAAGATATGCTTCAGGTAATAACTATTCTATTTTTTGCATATGCTTTGACATTTTAATCATTATCCACTTACTTAGATCATGATTTAATCATTTAAATAATTTAAAACAAGATATAAATATCATATATATTCATTATATAATTATTTATAATAATCTATAAAATATATAAATATGAAATGAAATACACTGTTTATGGAGATTTGTAGGTTGCACATATGCATAAACGTTGTTTCCATTTTCTTGTTGTATTTTTAAAGAATGAAAACAAAATGATATATATATATATATATATATATTATTTAAATTATAATTATTGTTTAATATATATATTTTATTTATAATATTTTTATTTAAACCATCCTTAATACATTCCATGTAAATTATGATCGAATCACATCGCTTTGAGGAGGCGGTAGTCCACACGTCCACAAATGAAGTTATCATATTCCCACAAAATGGAAAGAGTGAAGGTACATGTTATATAATAGTTCTGGAAGAATAAATACATAATAATTATCATAAATATAATATAAAAATAGTAATTCTATTGTTATTACCAACCATGAGTGGTGGAAATGGAAGAATGAACGACAATGGTTCACACGACGGTAGTCCTTCGCACACAATAATGATGATTGTGTATCCAATTTGATGGACATGTGTGTGAATATAGGCCATAATAATAACATAAAAACTTCTCAGTATATTTATTATACTGATTTTATTTTATAATCATGTGATAATAATAATTTAGGGGGTGTAGACATAAATAAAATAAAAGTTCTTATTGATTGGTGTTACCTCTTCTTCGAGTAAATTATATTTGATTTACCCCAGAAGACTAACATGGTTTTATTTATGCACAAAGTGAGGCTTCTAAGATTAGAGGAGGTAAGTTGGGATTTTACTTTTTAAGGGTTTTTATGATCCAAATGGCTTTATTGGTCTGAGTAATTGAGTTTAGTTAGTTCCCTTTTATAGTGGAGGAGGAGTGGTGTTCTTGTATATAAAAAAGGCTAACACAATTGAGAGGTCTCCATTACATAATGTGTATCAAATAATAGTACATTATAGATAAAATGTTTTATATTGTATAAATATGGACATCCAATGTATTTTTCATAGGTTTATAGGTCATTTTTTCCTTAAGATAATGTTTAACCACTAAGTAAACTCATTTTTACATTAATTGATTTAATTAATTTTAACTAAATTCACTTATCCTTCTGGTAAAAAACGAAGTTGAACTTTATATAAATTATAAATTACTATTATTAAAAATATGTACTCCATTTTACCTAATTATAAACACAAAGAATTCATAAATTAATTTAAAATTAATCTCGCAGATAGGACGAGACAATGGGTTTTTAAAGTGAAAATGTTCAAAAGTTTGAAATGTTTTAAAATCCAATTTCAAAGTCAAATTGATTATAATGACCTAAATTTCATTAATAGATGTATAATTTTCTAAATATACTTTAATAATAATTTAACATATAACTTAACTATATAAATAAATTATCTAAAAATTTAGTTTTCAATTAAAATTCAATATTTTTCGTTATTCATAAAAAAAATGAACATTATCAGAACAATACTAAAAATTCACCCAAAGAAAATTTTGATATAACACTTTAAGAAAATGAAGTTTATTTTTTCTAATTAAAATTATAAATTTTTTATAAATTATATTTAAAATATGTGCATCATTAAAAGGTGGTAAATTTTCCGTTTAGAAAAATACATATATTTATGCATAAAATTGTATTTATTCTTATCTATTATCAAGAAAAAAAATAATATTACCATTAAATAGTTTTATGAATATAGAATATATATATATATCATTAAAATAATTTAACAAAAGTGGTTTAATTATTTTATTGAGGTAAAAGGTATTTGATTGCAGAAATATAATTTTCCATTAAAATATTTCCAATATTTTCATATGGGTTTTATTTTCATTTCTTGTTAATTGGTCACCAAATAATTATTATTATATAAATGTGTAAACAATATTTTCATAATTTTATTAATTTTATTTATTACAACCATTCCAATGGTTTGGTTGCAACTATAATAATATTTTAATAATAATATTAATAGTAGATTGTAGTTTAGTAAAACTAGGTTCTCTGTGTAACGCAAGCTATCAAAGGTTCTCGGCATTGTGTGTAACATAAGAAAAACATTGTGTGATATGTAAAGAAAGGTAATCTAAGTGTTCTTTGAAGTGAATGTTTAAATTTGGTTTTCATGTAACACATGCTAAAACTAGGGCTTTCATATAACAAAGGCTATTTTAAGTGTTGCATGAAATGTAGAATATCAAAAAGATTAAATAAGTTCAAAAACAATTCAAAAAATAATGGGGTGTTACATGTGGTTTTTAGGTTATAGGTTGTATGGTTTAAGATTAGGCATAGGGATTATGGTTTTTAGTGTTTTTTTTGGATTTTTTATTCTTAAGGTATTTAGGATTTTTTGGGGGTTTAGTGTCTTTTATGGTTTTTAAAATTTTAATAGTTTTAGGGTTTTGAGGGATTTTAGGGTTTTTTATGGTTTTTATGTTGTTAGAGTTTTTTGGGATTTAGGGATATTTTTTGTTTTTAATAGTTTTTAGCATTGTAAGGGTTTTTAGTTTTTAATGGGTTTTAGGGCTTTTAGAATGTTTTGTGGTTTTTATGGTTTTTTGGGTTTTCAGGGATTTTAGTGGTTTCTTGGGTATATAGGTGTTTTTAAGGGATTTCAGCTTTTTAGGACTTTTAGATTTTCTAAGGGGTTTAAGTGGATTATAGGTTTTTCATGGATATTTTAGAGGTTTTTTTTATTTTTATGTTTAATTTCTTTTTAGGGTGTTTGGATTTTTTTAGTTTTTAATGGTTTTTAGGGGTTTTTAAGGTTTTTAGGGTTTTTTGTGATTTAAGGGTTGAAGGTATTTTACAGTTTTTATGATTTTTAGGGTTTTTAGGGTATTTAATATTTTCAGGTATTGTAGAAGTTTTTAAGGGTTTTATGGGGTTTAGATTTTTTATGGTTTTTTATGGTTTTAAGGGTGTTTGGGGGACTTTTAGGGATTTTTTGTTCTTTAAGGTTATTTTGTGGTTTTAAGGGTTTTAGTGTTTTAAGGTTTTTTATGGTTTTAGGGTTTTTAGGTTTTTTATTTATTTTTATTGTTTATATGGTTTTTTAGTGTTTTACGGTTTATGGTGTTTAGTGGTTTTTGAGTTTTTAGGGTTTTTAGTTTTTTATGGTGTTTTTGGTTTTTGGTGTTTTTTACAGTGTTTAGGATCTTTTAAGGGTTTTAGTGCTTTTAGGTTCTCTTCTGGTTTTTTAGATTTTTAAGGGTTTATAGGTTCCTTTAGGATTTTTAGTGGTTTTAGGGTCTTTTAGGGATATTTATGGGTTTTAGGGTCCTTTGGTGAATTTAGGTTTTTTAAATACTTTTTGGGTATTTTAGTGTCTTTTGGGTGTTTTAGGGTTTTTATTTACTTTTATGGTTTCATAGTGTTTTTAGAGTCATTTAGAGGTTTTTGGGTTTTTAGGGTCTTTTATGGGTTTTAAAGGTTTTGCATGTCCTTAGGGTATGTTATGGGTTTTGGGGGTTTAGTGTTGTTTTATGTTTTTTAGGTTTTTAGGGGTTTTTATGTTTTTTAACGTCCTTTAGAGTTTTAGTCATTTTAGGGTTTTTTAGGTTTTTTGTTTTTAGGGTTGTAGGGTTTTATGGTTATTATAATTTTCAATGTATTTTTAATATTTTTAGATTTTTTAATTAATTTTAGGAGTTTTAGGGTTTTAGTTTTTTTCGTGTTTTTAGTGGTTTTTTGGAGTTTTATAGTGTTTTATCATTTTTTGGTCCTTTTAATATTTTTTTCAGATATTTAGTGATTTTTAGGGTTTTATTAGTTTTAAAGTTTTTTAATGATTTTAAAGGGTTTTAGGGTTTTCAATGACTTTTATTGGTTTTATGGGTTTTATGGGTATTACAATATAAATTATTTAGGTGGTTTTATCATTTTTTTAGGGGTTTTTAGGGTTTTTCATTTTTTTTTGGTTTTTTAGGGTTTGTAGAGTTTTTTGGCTTTTAAGGGTTTAAAAGGGGATTTATGATTTTATGGTGTTTTATTTTTTATAAAATTTTTTGGGATTTTAATATTCTTTTAGGTTTTTTAGGGTATTTTAGGTTTTTTAGGGGTTTTAAGGTTTATTTAGGGTCTTTTACAGTTTTTATTGATTTTTAAGGTAATTTAAGGGTTTCAAGCTTTTTAGTCTCATTTAGGGTTCTTATGTTATTTAAGGACTTTTACTATTTTAGGGAGTTTAGGGTCTTTTAAGAGTTTTTAGGTTTTCTATGGGTTTTTGGGGTTTTTGGGGTTTTTTATTTTCCACGGCATTAGTGATTCTTTAGGTTTTTAGTGGTTTAGGATTTTTAATATTTTTAGGGTTTTGTGTTTTTAGTGTTTTCTTGAGGATTTTTGGGGTTTTATGTATTTTTTTTTCATTTTTGGGATTTTTAGGAATTTTTTAATATTTTTATGGTTATTTTATGGTTCATATGGGTTTTTAGAGTTTTTATAGTTTTAAGGGGTTTATGTTTTTTAGTGTTTTTAGGGTTTTTAGGTTTTTTTTAAAAAAATTATGTTTTTTTGGATTTTTTAGGTTTTTTAGATTGGGGGGGTATGTTTTTTAATGTTTTAGGGGTTTTTTGTTTTATTTAGGTCCCTTTAGGGTTTTTTCATTTTTGTAGGGGTTTTAAGGTTATATAATAATTTTAGATTCTTTTATTTGTTTTAGGGTGTTAATGGTTTTTAGGGGTTTTAAGGTATTTTGGAGATTTTTTAAGGGTTTGGGGGGTTTTAGGGACTTTTAAGGGTTCTAAGGTTTTATAAAATTTTTAAATTTTTAGGGTTTTTAGGTATTTTTTTGGTTTTATAATGTTTTTATGGGATTTCAAGGTTTTTTAAGGTTTTTATTATTTTTCAGGTTTTTTGTAATTTTTTAGTTTTTGGGTTTTTGGGTTTTAGGGTACTTTTACGAGTTTTCGGGTTTTTAGGGTTCTTTTAGGTTTTTTGGGATCATTTTGGATTTTTACAGTGTTGGGGTTTAGTATTTTTTCCACTGTTTTGGGGCTTTTGTATGGTTTTTAGGATTTTTTATTGTTTGCGGTATTTTTTTGTGTTTTTTGGGTTTTTAGGGTCTGTGTGAGTTTTTAAGAATTTTTTAATGGCTTTAGATTTTTTAATGTTTTAGGGTTTTTAAGGGGGTTTTAGGGTTTTATAATGGAATTTTAGGGGGTTATAGGGTTTCATTAAGGGTTTTCTTGTGTTTTTTTTGGGTATTTAGAGTTTTTTTGGTTTTAGATATTTTATGAATTTTAGGGAATTTGGGGGATATTTTGGTTTTTAGGGTTTTTTTTATTTTTTGAGGCTTTTTATGGTTTCTAAGATTATTTTAGGGTTTTTAGGATTTATTTTTTAGAGTGTAGGGTATAGGGTATTGAGTGTATGGTATTATATTTAAGGTGTTGGGTTTTGGGTTTAGGTTGTATGGTTTAGGTTTTAGGGCGCAGGGTTTATGTTGGAGGGTTTAGGGTGTATGGTATTGGGTTTTTGGTGTGGGTTTTAGGGTTTAAGGTGTACGGTATAGGGTTTAGGATGTAGGTTTTAGGGTTTAGGGTGTACGGTATAGGGTTTAGGGTTTATGGTGTGGGGTCTAGGGTTTTGGGTGTTGAGTTTTGGTCCTAGGGTGTATGGTATAAGGTTTTAGGTGCAGAGTATAGGGTTTAGGGTGTAGGATATTGGGTTTAGGGTGTAGTGTTTAGGGAGTATGTTTTAGGATTTAGATTTTAGGGTGTAGGATATAGGGTTTAGGGTTTTTAGGGAGTTAGGGGGTTTTAAAGATTTTTTATGGTTTTAACTGTTTTTAGTGTTTTATTTGGATTTTCAAGAACTTTTAGGTTTTTTGTTTTTAGGGATTTTTATTACATTCTTAGGGTTTTAATGGGTTTTTAATGGTTTTTTATTTTTTTAGGTTTTTAGTCATTTAAGGATATTAGGGGTTTTTTTGAGTTTTTATGATTTTTATGGGTTTTTAGCGTAATTTATAGTTTTTTAGGTTTTTTTAGGGTTTCTTAAGGTTTTAGGGTTTTTTATATTTTTTATTTTTTTAAAATTATTTTAGTTTTTAAGGGTTTTCTTTGGTTTTCTATGGTTATTATGGTTTTCTTATGGTTTTTAGGGGTTTTAGAGTTTTTCAGGATTTTAAATTTTTTATGGTTTTTAGGATTTTTAATGGGTTTTAGTGTTTTTTTGGGTTTATTAGGGTTTTTTTTGAAGCTTTTATGGGTTGAGAAATTTTTGGGTAATTAGGGTAATATGGTTTTTGTTTTTTCATGGGTTTTGATGGGTGTTTAGGATTTTTGGTGTTTCTGGAGCTTTTTGGGTATTCAGGTTGTTTAGGGTGTTTTAGTGTTTTTTGGGTTTTCTAGGTTTTTTATTTTTCTATGCTTTTTAGGATTTTTAGTGGTTTAGAGTTTTTAGGGTCTTTGAGGGGTTTTAAGTTTATTTATGGTTTTGAATGGTCTTTAGGTTATTTTAGGGCTTTGAGGGGTTTTTATATTCTTTTAGGGTTTTGATGGTATCTAAGGGTTTTTATCTATTTTTACGGTTTTATGTGGTCTTTATGGTTTTTAATGTTTTTATAATTTTTAGGGATGTTGGATTATTTTGGGTTTTATATTTTTTTATAATTTTTAGGGGGGTTGGGTTTTAGGGATTTTAGGGTTTTTAGAGGTTTAGGTCTTTTTAGTATGTTTCATGGTTTCTAATGTTTTTTGGGTTTTTCTGGTTTTTAGGGTTTTTTGGGTTTTCTGGTTATTAGGGTTTTATGAGGTTTGAGGTTTTATATTTTTTTAGTTTTTTCTTATTTTAGGTTTTATATGTAATTTTAAGTGTTTTGGGTTTTTAGTGATTTTCAGGGTTTTTTATGATATTTAGGGTTTTTATGATGTTTAGGGTTTTTTTGGGTGTTATGGTTTTTTGGGGTTTTAGGGTTTTTAGACTATTTTAGGGTTTTTAGGGTTTTGTTAGAGTTTTTTAAGGCTTTTATGTTTTTAATCTTTTTAGGGTTTTTAGGGTTTTTAGATTTTTAACACTTTAGGGCCTTTTAGTGTTTTAGTGGTTGTTACGGTTTTTATGGACTTTAATTGGTTTTTGGGTTTTTAGAATTTTTTAAGTATCTTAGGGTTTTTTAGTTTATTTATGGTCTTTTAAAGAATTTTAAAATTTTTAGGGTATTTGAGATATTTTATGGGTTTGAAGTTATGTTTGTTTTTTTAGGGGGGATTTGATATTTTTGTTTTTTTTTTGGGTTTTTATGATTTTTAGGGGTTTTTAGGGTTTTTTAGGGTCTTGTAGAGGTTTTAGGGGTTTTAGGGTCTTTTAGGGGTTTTAGGGGTTTTAGGTTCCTTTATGTGTTTTAGGGTCATTTTGGGTTTTTAAGGGTTTTTAGGTCCTTTGGGGATTTTAGTGTACTTTAGGTTTCTTTTGAGTTTTTTACGTCCTTTTTAGTTTTTAGTGTTTTAAGGCCTTTTGGGTTTTTTAGTATTTTTAGGGTCCTTTAGAGTTATTTTAGGGGTTTTAGATCCCTTTAGTGTTTTTTAGAATTTTATTGTCTTTTAGGGGCTTGGGGGTTTTAGTTTCCTTTATTGGTTTTAGGGTTTTTAGGGTGTTTTAAAGAATTTTGTGGGTTTTAGGGTTTTTAGGGGTTTTAGTGTTTTTTTGTTTTTTATCATTTTTTGGATTTTGAGGGTATTTAAGGTGTTTTTAGTTTTTTAGGGTTTTTAGGGTTTTTAGGGTTTTTGGGTTTCTATGGTTTTTTAAGGTTTTATTGGTTTTTATTATTTGTGAGGTTTTTGAGGTGTTTTATGATTTTTATGGGTTTTTAGGAGTTTTAAGGATTTTATGGTCCTTTATAGTGTTTTAACGTTTTTTGGGTTTTAAGGGTTTCAAATATTTTTATGGGATTTAAAGGGGTTTTAGGGTTTATTATATTTATAAATATTTTTTAGGGTTATTGTGATTTTTTAGGATTTCTTTTGTGTTTTTAGGGTTTTTAAGTGCTTTTTAAGAGTTTTTGGGGATTTTTTGGTTTTTTATTTTTTTAGGGTTTTAAAGTGTTTTTAGGGTTTTTGGGGGTTTTAATGTTTTTTATTTTTTTTAGGGTTTTTTTGGATTTTGGGGGGGTGTTGGGTTTTTAAGTGATTTTTATTGGGCATGGGTTTTTTTGGGATTTTTTTGGGTTTCTATCGTTTTTAGGATTTTTAGGGTTTCAATAGTTTTAGGGTGTTAGGTTTTCTATGTCATTTTAGGGGTTTTATGGTTTTTATTGTTTTGAGAGGTTTTAGGGTTTTTAGGGTTTTTTAGAGTTTTAACGGTGTTTAGGGGTGTTTATGATTTGTATGATTTGTTTTGCGTTTTTTAGGGCTTTGGGGGTTTTTTAGTATTTTGGATTTTTTGGGGGTTTTAAAAGTTTTAAGGGGTTTTAGTGTTTTTATATTTTTTCAATGTATTGGGGGTTTTTAGAGTTTTAGGGGTTTTAGAATGTTTAGGGATTTTTAGAGTCTCTTGTAGTTTTTATAGTGCTATTTATGATCTATTTAGGGAATTAGGGTCTTTCACTATTTTTTGTTATTTTTAGAGTGTTTAGGGTTTTTAGGGTCTTCAGGGGGTTTTATGATTTTTAGGGTTTTTTAAGTTTTAATGGTTTTTGGTTTTTGGGTTTTTAACATTTTTATGGGTTTTAAGGTTTTTTTGGTTTTTATGGTTTTTTATGGTTTTTTATGGTTTTTTAGGGATTTCAGAGTTATTAGGGGTTTTGGGGGATTTTATGGTTTTTAGGTTTTTTGTTTTTTTCTTATTATTTTCAAGGTTTCTTGGTATTTTTGTGGTTTTAGTGTTCTTATGGATTTTTAAGGATTATTAATGGTTTTCAGGGTTTTTTACAAGTTTTTGAATTTTTTATCTTTATAAAGGTTTCCAAGGTTTTATTAGGGTTTTATTGTTTTTTAGCTTATTATGGTATTTTTTGTTTTTAGGGGGGTTTTATGGGGATTTTGGTGTTTTTAGGGTTTTTATAGTATTTAGGTTTCTTATGGGTTTTGGCCTATTTTATAGTGTTTTTTGGGTTTTAAAGGTTTTTTAGGTTTTTTTTGGGGGGGGGGGGGGGGTTAGGGTTTTTAGGGGTTTATGGTTTAAAGAATGACTTTTAGGGTTTTTTTAGGGTTTTAATGGGGATTTTTGGTTTTTAGGCGTTTTTTTATTTTTATGGGTTTTTAGTGTTTTTATAGTTTTTAAGGATTTTATTAGGGTTTTAAGGTTTTTTAGGATTTTAATAGGGGTTTTAGGTTTTTTTTGGATTTTTAAGAGTTTTATGGCTTTTGGGGTTTTAGGTATTTTAGGTATTTTAGGGTATTTTATGGTATTTTAGGGGTTTTAAGTCTCTTTATGTTGTCTTTGGGATTTTAGGGTTTAATGTTTTTAGGTATTTTTTGGTGTTATTCAGATTTTGGGGTGGTTTGGGGGGTTTTTTAGGATTTTTAGGGTTATTTTAGGGATTCTAGTATTTTAAAGGTTTTATGTTTTTAGGGGTTTTCGGTGTTTTATGGGTTTATAGGTCATTTTAGGTGTTTTTTTGGACTTTTAAGTTTTTTATAGGGTTTTTTAGTGTTTTAGGTTTTTTAGTGTCTTTTAGGGTTTTTTAGGGTTTTATGGTTATTAATGTTTTTAGGGGGGTTTATTGTTTCTACGGTTTTTTAGTTTTTTTAGGGTTTTATGGTTTTTATATTTTTTAGGTTTTTTTAGTGTTTTAGGGTTTTATGGTATTTAGGGTTTTTAAATATTTTAGGATCTTAGGTGTTTTTTGGTATTTAGGGGTTTTAGGAGAATATAAGGGTTTTTAGGATTTTCCATCATTTTTAATATTTTTAGGGATTTTAGGGTTTTATGGGTTTTAAGTATTTTTATAAATTTTTAGGGTTTTTAGAATGTTTAGGGTGTTTATGTGTTCTTAAAGGTTTTAAAGGGTTTTTAGGGGTGGGGTATTTATTATTTTTAGGTATCATTATGGGTTTCTAGGGATTTTATGGGCCATTAGTGTTTTTAAGGGTTTTAGGTTTTTTATGGTTTTTAGGGATTCTTATGATTTTTAGGTGTTTTATCATTTTTTGGGATTTAGGGGTTTAAAGGCCTTCTAGGGGATTTTGAGTTTTTAGAGGATTTTAATGTTTTTTAGTGTTTTTAGGGTTTGTGTGGTTTGTGTAGTTTTTATAGGTTTTAGATGTTTTTTGTTTCTTAGGGGTTTTTTGTGTCTTCTGATGGTTTTTAGTGTTTAAGTGTTTTCTATGGGGTTTTATGTTTTTTTTGGGTTTTTATTTATTTTTTATGTTTTTAGGGTTTTAGGGGTTTTAGAGTTAGGGGTTTATGGATCTTTTAGGGGGTTTTATTTTTATTTTAGTGTTTTTTGGGTTTTATATTTTTTTTGGTTTTTAAATATTTTTAGGGATTTCATGATTTTTTTTGGGTTTTTAAGTGTTTTTTGGAATTTTAGTGTTTTTTGGTGGTTTTTAGTTTTTTAGTGTTCTATAGGGTTTTTAGGGTTTTTATGTTTTTTATGGTTATAGTGTTTTTTGAGTTTTCATAGAGTTACTTCTGGTTTTTAGTAGTTTTAGGATTTTCTTAGGGTTATTTGGGGTTTTGGGGGTTTTTTTTAGTTTTTTCATGGTATTAGGGTTTTTTATATTTTTTAGGATTTCGTTGGGGTTTTAGAGGTTTTTAGGGGGGTTTTAGGTTTTTAGGGTTTTTTTATTTCATGGTTTTTTAGGGTTTTTAGGTCTTTTTAGGATTTTAGGTCTCATGGTATTTTAGGGTGTTTTATGGTTTTTTATGGTTTTCTAGGTTTTTATAGGGTTTTTAGAGCTTTTTAGGGATTTTGGGGTTATAAGGTTTTCTAATTTTTTTGGGGGTTTTCACCTTTTTAGGTTTTTTTAGTTTTTTTTGGGTTTTTAGGGTTTTTATATTTTTTATGGTTTTTTAGTGTTTTTAGGGTTTTTGAGGGTTTTAAGGTTTTTGGTATTTTTTTAGGTTTTAAATATTTTTTGGGGGTTTTCAAGGTTTCAGGGTTTTTTGGGGATTTTTTTAGGGGTTTTAGGGTTTTTATGTTTTTTAATGTTTTATGGGTTTTTCAGTATTTTAGAATATTTTTAGGGATTTTTTGTTTTTTGGGGGGTTTTAATGGGGTTTTATGGTTTTTATGATTTTTTAGGGTTTTAGGTATTTTACGGGGTTTTAAGGGGGTTTTATGGGGTTTTAGGATTTTTATGGTTTCTTTAGGGTTTTAGGATTTTTAATTGTTTTTTGGGTATTTTATGGTGTTTTAGTATTTTTCAGTTTTTTATAGCTTTTAGGGCCCTTATGTTTCTTACGGTTTTTAGGATCTTTTACAGTTTTCTTGGGTTTTTTTGGGTTATTAGTTTTCTTTGGGTCGTTTAGGGTTTTTAGGGGGTTTAATGGGTTTTTAGGGCTTTTAGGGTTTTTAGGGGTTTTTATTTTTTATGGTTTTTAATATTTTTTATGTTTTTATGGTTTTTGATGGTTTTTATGTGATTAGTGGTTTTTAATTAGATTTTGGGTTTCAAATTTTTTTAGGGTTTTTATGGTTTTTAGGGGTTTTATGGTTTTAGGGTTTTTAGGGGATTTTAGGGTTTTTAGTACATTTTGTGTTTTAAGGGGTTTCACTTATTTTTAGGGTTTTTATTTGTTTTATAGTGTTTTAGGAGTTTTAGGGGTTTTTATAGTTTTTAGGGTTTTCAGGGTTTTTTTTAGGGTTTTAGGGTTTTATGATTTTTTTAGTGTTTTTAGGTATTTTTATGATTTTATGGTTTTTAGGTTTTTAGGGTTTTTAGGGGTCTTTAGATTTTTTAGTAGCATTAGGGTTTTTAGGGTGTTTATTAGTTTTTCAGTTATTTCAGAGTTTTATATGTATATTTAATGTCTTGTAGGGTTCTTTAGGGGTTTTTAGGTTTTTAGTGCCTTCTTGGTTTTATTGGGTTTTTGGGTTTTTAGGGTCTTTTAAGTGTTTGTTTTTTTAGGGTTTTATTTTTTATGGATTTTAAGTGTTTTTAGGGAGTTTAGGTTTTTTAGTATTTTTAGGGGTTTAAGAAGTTTTTTATGTTTTTCTGGTTTTTTGGATTTGTAGGTGTTTTAGGGTTTTTTACTCTTTTTAGGGTTGTTCAAACACATTTTTTTCACATGAGGGTGATAAGATTCAAAGGAAAATATATCAAAAAATAAAGAGGTGATGAGCACCAAGGAGAATCAAGTAGTCCACCTAGGTCGACATGCACACACCCAGCCTACGCACTAAGAGGCTCATGGAGGCCTAGCATGCATGGCCCAAAAGGAGCAGCCACACCTGTGCGAGGATCCTGCATAAGATACCTATGTGATTGACCTTCTTGTGTGACTACCTTCATATAGGGTTCCAAGATTTCCTATAAATAATACCTTTGGGCTAATCTTTTGAGATGACTAAAAGTTAACAATAAGACCTGAAGCTTTGCTCTCTCTAGTCCTTTGCTCAAATCTTCAAAACCACCCAGGTAGCTATAAAAACCTAAGAGAAGAGGTAATTAAGAAAAATAGTGGGATTAAAGTTCCTATAATGTTTGAAATACAAAACACTAGCATGAGGAACCAATTCCCCTTATCTGAAAATCACTATTGTGAATGTCTCCTCCCTAACCAAAGACATATGAAAGACCCTTCTAGAGACACTTGAGGAAACCCATGGAGCCTAAATAAAGTTTGTACACAAGTGTTGTTTCCCAATCTGTCCATCGTCTATAATTCTTCTATAGATCATAGATATCTACCCTACATAAAACACTTCCAGTTCTCCCAGGCCTACCCAGTACAATATCTCTTTAGATCACCCAACCCTCACTTATACGAGACACCTTCAGTTGTCTCATCCCTCGCTTGCATGAGACACCTTATGATCACCTAGACATGAATTTTTTGATCCATCATTTGGTTCCTTCTTTCATGCCACCAATGTTAGGTTACCTCTTCCCTTGGGACTCCCATATGAGAGAGACCATACCAAAACATCCACTTAGGCGTCCAAACTTTCACAATCAGAGTGAAAGACCCACTATCATATCTGTCATTTAGTTGTACATTCCTTTGGTAAGTGTTTTCCAACACTTTCCCTACCTGATGGGGAGGTTCCTTAGGGTGTGTGGAATTTTTAACCCTTCTATAATGAGTACACAAACATTGGTTTCAGTTCGAGTAACCTCCCAGATTCTGACATGAGGACTAGGGCCTTGTCCTTCCCTCATCATCTCTAAAACTAGGGAGCTCACATTTCATACTATAATGTGGGATCCACTTTATCATTTTATATATAATAGGGAATATGGAATCCCTCCTAGAGTAATCCCCTAGAGTTTATTTCGAGGCACATTCATATAGGTTTATAAGTATCGACTTGGAGTTTGGAAAATAAAAGTTGATTTAAGAATATCAATTCCCTTTCTCTCTTTCATCACCTCAGCCTCATCTAGCCATAGATGAAGCATATATTGTTGTTTTACAAATATTCCACTTCCTCTTGTTTCCCACAAAAATAATGAATAATTTAGGCTTAGAGGTTGGTAACGATCATGACATTTACATGATCAGATAAATGTCTCAGTAGAGAATAAATTTTCAGATCTTCCTCTCGCCTTCCACTAGAGTTACTCTATATGAATGGTCCCTAAACCCATTTATAAATCTTAGAGGGACATATCCCCTATGAGAAAAACTATCAAAGGGCCTCCATAGGTGTGGGTCCTAAAAATTTGTATTATGTGGGATCAGATTCCTGCCCAAATGGGATACATAGGAATCCTATTTGAGGTTTAAATCCAATACCCCAAAATCACCATAATCCTTTATGGGTCAAATACCTAGTAGGGTCACATCAAATCAGAGAATCCATATCCATTCTAGGTCATTTGGTACACTTTAGTGTTAGTCCCACACCAGCCCTTGACTAGTCACCTTTCAACTAGACATCCTTGTCATATGATGTTAAACTGCATGATTTGGTCCGTGTCACACTACCATAAAAGGTATTATTTGTCTCGTTAAGTGGAACCAAACTATGTGGGTTCTGATTCCTTCCCCATTGATAAATAGGAATCCCATCTCATGTACCCAATACTGACACCAAAACAACTATCTTCTCTCTAGATGATGATAAATTCTATAGTTCCACACTGTGTGGATTAAAACCATCATCTTAAAAATAAATGACCAAAGAATATCTTATCTTCATAAAAGGGTATAATTGATGAAGAACCTCAGATACATACATATTAATCCATCAATGAGGAACCTAGGATACATATATATGATTCTAAATTTCTTTCATTCTAATAATTGATTATTAACTTAAGAGTGATCCATGTTATACTTGGGATTTAATAAAGGATTCAAAAACATGCCTTAAATATTTTAGAGAGTCCCAAAGTGGGAAATAATTCCCCATAAAAGGGTTTGATGAGCACGACCTCCAATCCTCTCAACTAATGTGAGTCCCTAAGCATTTTTGGACCACATAACAACAACCGACTATCATTAAAAAGTTTATTTACGAAACATCTCTAATATGGGAATCATTCGGTGTTTTTGGCTCCATGAATAAAACCGTTGGAAGCCACTCAAAAATAACAACATTGACATGGATTATTTTCAACATTAAAACCCCCATAATTGAATATCAAGAAAGCATTTAGTTTTTTATCAGAAACAAAATCGGTGAACTTGATATGAATCCTTAACCAAGAAGATTGTGTCTCCTATATATCAATCCACTTTCTCAAAAAATGATATAGGTATGAACTTGGATAAAAAAATATCAATTGTGCATGTGTTTGTTTATTGATATACTTCTTTATCACAATTATTTTTTTGTGATTGTCATATATATTTTAGGCACCTTAGACAAGAACTCCCTTTAATCCAATGGAATCCTTCCAAATTACACAAATGTATACATCAACTACCACATAGGTTGGGTCCTCATATAAACAGAGGACACAATCACCAACCCAGCATCTTCAATACTAGGTTTCAAATGCATTGGTTATGGATTAACACCTAAATTGTACTATCCCAACCCTATAGGTTGCTCGAAAATACATCCAGATCATGAATTCCCACCATCCTTCCTATCAATGATGGATTGTGGACCAGAAGAATATGGCACTAGTTGATGTATAAAACTATTTTGGGATCCTATCCATGAAATATAATGATAAACTCCCGTTAACTTAGGGAGACAAATCAATAGGTCACATAGAGCCTTATCAAGATGACTTAAGGGTCCTTCCAAAGGGATCCTATAAGAATCCACCACATCCAATTTTGTGCGACAAGAAACCCTCAACGTGATGGGGGTGTTTCCCTCAAGGGACTGATCCAGGTCACCCAAACCTAGGAATGCATGATATCCTACTGAGGGAAGTGAATAGAAAATAGGAATTAGGGTCACACCTATTTTACCTTCAAATAAGTATTCCAACCAAATTCAGTGGAAAACCACATGTAGGCACAAACACCTTCCCGCACCTACCACACCTTTCAGCCTAACCTTAAGTATCCAGAAAAGCCTAGTAGTAAAATTTAGTAGAAAACCAAAATTAGTCACAAATACATACACACATAAATGAATCCCACCAATAAAATATGGTGAAAACCCATGATATGGATCACACACCTTCCCAAATATATCAATCCTTCGAGTATAACATGACGGCATTCAGAGAAACCAGTTGGTAAATCCCAATAAATGCAGGGGAAGACCTATATCTCTTCCCCCACACCAATTTACTATCAGTATATACTGAAAATTAATATATGACAAGAGTAAGAACACACCCATGATCCATCCACAAAATGGGTATATATTCTAATTCGAGTAGTTGAAGTTACCCATCACATCTTGTAAATGGTTAAAGGGTGGACACAAATTCCTTCAACATCCTGCAAAATTTTTAGGATATAATAACTACAACAGTAGTGGTTGAGGGGCAGCCACAAAACTCCATCCCCAAAATTTGGGTGACCCATAAACACAATAAGAGGGTCACTCCAAAGAATACATACACCTCTTCCCCTATCCAGGAAGGTTGTGGGACAAATTTCCCCATGATATATGGAAAATATAATTGGGTACATAATCCCATTCCAGGTGGAGGGCATTGATCTACCCTAGTATCCACTCCAAGGTAGGAATACCCCCTACCAAAATTCTAGAAACTTGTTATATAATTATGGTAGTGAAATAAGAGATAATAAAAAAACTTTCATATTTGGAAACCAGTGTCCCTAGAAAGTGCCCCCAGTCACCTACAAGAAGGAATCTATAAATAATCCTTATAAAAAGTGATTAATAACTGAATATTTGGTATAAAACCTATATCTACATATTTATAGAGTTATTCAATAATTCATAAATTTATTTTTGGAAGATCAAGATCCTACTATTTCATTACCAAATTACCAAAATAGTAGCAACAACTCTAGAGGTACTCTTATAAATCTTACCATGAAGGATTTTTTTCAGGTATAGAATCTGATCAATCATGGGAGCCCATATCCTAATGAGAACTATGGTATCCCTCTCCATGGCTAGAAGATCAAACAACAAGGATGTCCTTTGCTTTTTGTCATCCGATGTGAAGGTCCACCCCAAGGTATACGATATAGGAACTCTCCTTCTAATGATATGTCAAGATGTGATGATAGTCCTCTCCATGTTGGAATTCTCTTCAAATTTCCTCACCACGGTGACATTTTACTTCATCAATGAGATCCTCCCCATGCTGGTTTAATTATGTGAAACACCTCCAACTGTGATTCACTTGGAAAAATGAGGCCATAAAAAAATGATGAATCATCATTGAAAAGTTAAATACTTTATCTACCAGAATAAAACCCAAGGAAATTTTCATTATCTAAACCACCCTTGGATCACTTTCCATCTAATATGATAGAGAAAATTCCTTTCAATCATGTTTTTCACAATAAATTTGTAGGAAATCTTCCACTTTGGTTGGAATAGGTGGATGATACTCTAGAAAAATATGAATAATACATGTTGAACATGATGATAAAGTGGGATGAAGACAATATACTCTTCATATCCTAGCCTTTAGACACTCCTCAATAAATCATTCTAGAGAAAATTTTGGAAGATTGTGTGCATAATACCCCCTAAATATATGAAACATTTTTCATCACATAAAAATGAATTTATTTCTTTATGAATAATATCCAATCCATGTAAAGGTAATATAACTGATACACCATCAAATAGACTTGGTGGCCCTCCTAGCTACATGACACCCAAAATTGGGAAAAATGTAAGGATACATTTTGTGTGTATGGCTCAATATGTTAAAATAATTGTGAAAGATGATCATAGATTCCCCATATAGTTTTCATATCAGAAGATGGGGTGAGAATGGATCATTTCACTTCACCTTTCTCCCCAATCTGTAAATTCCATAAAAAGTGACATTGTGAAATGTCATAACCTCATACCAGATTCAAAAAACGAAATCTATTCACAATAGATGGTATGATCAGTAAAAAATGACCATGGATGAATCTTGAACATTTTGATCCAAAATATATCAATCCATTGAATGACTCTTACATAAATAATCCAAAAATATTAATCATGCCTCCTTCCTAAGGGAGGAAAACTATCAAGCATTGCCAATATCGTTAGAAGAAGGTGAATCAGGAGAAAACCATATAATGCACCTAGAACATGTCTGAAAAAAGCTCTGTAAAATCAAGAAATCATCAATGAAAATCTACGAGTATCCATAGATATAAGAGCTAGGGTATTTTTTAAAAAAATATATTAGGCTGAAAAACCATGCTTGAAATATTGTGAAAATGGAACGGGAGTAGCTAAATCCCATAGGGAAGGGTATTTTTTACCCCAACCTACTTCTCCTCAATGTAAGTCAGTAATTTATCATTTAGGTGGAGAACTATAGAATGAATCCCTCTATTTCCTCATATCTTGTGTCTCTATGTCCTCACTTGGAATGTGCATGAGAAAATTCTCTGTATATTCCCTTCAGATAACTGCTTTTAAAATAATTCAAAGAGGACCAGTGACAGAGATGATGAAGAATTATGGTGGGAATAAACAAAATAAATCCATCAAATGAGCTGATTAAATTTCTGTAATGCAATATTTCTCAGTGAACATTGTTAACACCACACCTGTAGATGTTACAAAAAATGGTGTCGATACAATGGAGAAAGAGGTTGAAGTTTTAGTTCATTATATGATTCGCACTAAAATTAATAAATAGGATGTGTGTACTATAAACCAGTGGATTTCTATGAATTTAGGGATCCAATAAACTTTTCCATTACTACCTCCTCGACGATCATCTTCCAAATAAAAGTGTAAAGTTAAGGAATCACACACCCCAACTTCCGAAGAGGTTGAACTCCTCACACGTGATGAATGATTTTCTAAGCAGGAGGAATAGATTAAGGAGTTGATAAAACTCAACATAGAACTTCTATGAGGAAACATCCCTACCAGATATATTCTATAAGAAAAGCCTCATCCAACACACCCAAATGATGCACCTCAACAAAAGGGTTTAATCACAACAACTGAAATAGAGATATAACATATGTCCAATGTGGGAAACTGACAACTAATATACTTATACCCCATGATAGAAAGATATCTAGATTTCCCTCTCTTGGGTACACAACTAGGGTTGGGTCAAACATATCCTCATAGACCATACCCTATAGGTTACCCACCGTTGGTACAAATAAAGATTCCACAAAAGGCCCTACATGTTGTTTCCCCTGATTAAGATATTGTTCAAATAGAGATTCCTCAAGGTATCTTCAATACTATTGAGTCACTGAATGCTAGATTTGAAGGTATGAAAGAATGGAATGCATTGATATATTCATAAATAAATCCTTAATCTGAATGGGTGGATCCGACCCCTCCCCCACCGAACTTTGGGAACCCTACATTTCAAAATTTTAATGCCTCGAGAGACTCGGAGAAGCATTTTATCCATTTCATGTCCCACTATGATCCCATTATTGGTAAACCCTCACAAAAAGAAGCAATTATAATTATGTTCTTCTTGAAAACACTAAAATGTATATCCTTTATATAGTATACTAGTTTTTCAGCTCGATCAATCACAAGATGGTAAGATTGTTGTCGAAAGTTACTCATTCAATTCAGCACAATGCATTATAAGGAAATAGTCATCCACTTCTTAAACTATAAAAGTGGGATAATAAGAGAGTCACATATTCCATTTCATGGTAGAATGGGTTTACCTACTCCCTCAACATGCATCTTCTCCAAGAAGATTTATTGTCCATCTTTATAGAGAATATATGCAACAAGTTTCACACTCAGTTAATCCTTGCAAAATATACTAGTGTATTTTAGGAAATTTACATTGTTGATCAAAGGTTTTAAGAATATATATTTCAAAAAAAATCTAATTCCCACATAATAACATCAACTCAAGGGAGGATAATAGGGAAAGTAGAATATGTCACTAAAATTCTTAAGCCAGTTCCTTCACCAACTACAACTCCAAAGCCCGCACCACATCATGCGACACCTCCTCCTAATTGTCAGCAACAATGCTCGCCTAATAAATATGACTTAAATGAGATCACTTGAAACCAATTTGAGGAAATAAATAAAAAATATTACTCATTTTTAGATGAGCAAGTTACTTGCTACTTAATCATGACTTCATAGAATAACTAACTCATGTTGCCAAAGCACAAGAGGCCTAATCCGGATGGTATTGAATATATCCCAAACTATTAACCCTATAGATAGAATTAGGTCACACCATCTAGGAATTATTTTATTTTAAATACATCTAGAAAAATATGTCGGACTCTAGGTAAGTGAATCTAGGAAAAACACCCATGAAAGAAGCATGTGTTTCTGCTTCCAACTTGAAGGAAGAGAGTGAATATGCAGAATTTAATAAAAAAGGTGTGTAGAATTTTAATGATTGGATGAAAAAAAACAATCAATTATACTCAGGCTATTCTTGAATAATAATTAAAATAGCCATCTGTTCCCCTATATGCTTCTGCTACCACACCACAGTCCTTTAAAATCTATCCTTCTAAAAAACAAAATCACAGGAAGAGTGGAAAAAACATAGGAATAAAAACATATACCAAGGCCAAAGTTGTATTTGAATCTTTAAAACCTAATTCCTTCAGTTCCAAAAGCATGTGGATGACCCCACCAAATGGTATCATAAAATTTGACTCAGGAGACAGAATCCTCATTAGACCAAGAATTGATATTTGGGTCCATTAATTTCATTAAATTTAAGGATCCATTATTTAATTATGAATATATCCATGAACTCTAGTTCGCTAAATTTTATTGGGGAACCATAGAAATTTTCTGCAACAAATAAGGATACAAGGGATGATGTGTTCATAGAAGAAATCAATACTCAGAGAATATCCCCACTCATACTGTTTGTACTACCAAAACTCATGGGAGAGCCCTCCAATAGGCCCAATAGAAATAGAGAAGTTCCTCTAAATATATAAGTCATTTTAATAACTTTTTATTCCTAGAATATTAACAAGAGGTTGTTTTATCATCAAATCAACCTTGATGCCTAGGTAGAACTGGTCGACCTAACCCACTAGAGAAATAAGTGCCTTCAAATCCTATTCCAAGGACTGATCTTCCCATTTCAATTACTCTAATTCTTAATAAGCCTATAAAATAGTATCTATATGTTGGGAGTTGTATAAATTTAGCCCATAATTATGAAACTATAAAATAATTGTCCCTGGTTCCATCTAATTTTTCGATCTTGGATGCTTTCAGTTAATCAAAAGACCAACGTGAAGAACTCATGGAAGATTTGTTGAGCCCATGGGAGTTTGAAGATGAGGTTTTCTCTATTGAGATATATTGTCTAGAGATCAAACATGTACAATTCCACATGATCATCTCTTTCATAGAGTAATAAAAATTTGTTGTTATATAGGGAAAAATAAAACCATTGTATGTATTTGGAAGGATAAATGATTTTGATATTTGATGGGATTTCATTGAAAATGGATCAGGAGTCAATGTCATTCTACTCTGAACTCTTTTTCTTCTAGGTTATATCAATATTAACTTTTCCCATTCCTCTCTAATGCTATAAAGTTATGAAAATAGAGAGAGAAACCTTCTCAATAAAATGTATATCAAGGATTAGTTTGGAGACCTTGAATCTAAATTAGAATTTCTAGTTGTTTGGAAAGATACAGATTTCAGTGTTCTTTTAGAAATGTCTTGGTTGCATCATCATGTGACATCCCCTCATCATACCACCAATGTGTCAAATATTTCTTAAATGGTCAAATTGGGATGTTTCATGGATATAAATACCCATTTGAATCCAATAAAACAAAGTACATTGATGTGGTATTATACAATAGGGGAGGGAAACAACCCATGACTGATGATGTTTCTCAATTTACTACATTTAATAGTCTAATAATGACCCCAACCAATCCCTTAAAGTAGATAAATAAAGAATATGTGATAAACATAAATCATATTGAAGAAATGATCCCAAATTCAGACACAAATTCAACAACCTTCATGGTATCCATAATAAAGAATGAGCATGGAAGTGCTAAAGAGGCCATAAACTCACCAAACATTAGTAAAAGCTCATTTGAAAATGCCCTTCTTACATAACCTAATATTTATTAGATCCTTAACTCATAATTTAAATCATAATAGGTTTTCATGTCACTAAGATAGAGTTAATATTCTCATTATCTATCCATCATCTCCCTTCAAGAGATTTAAAGAGACCCCACATCATCATTTAGGTCAGGTGAAGCTTCTTAATCTTCTAGATGTCAAAATTTTTACTTCTCTCCTCACACTAGATATTTTACTTCATTTCCTACTCCCTCTAAGAGTAAATAAAAAGGGTAATATAAAGAGGAAGAGGAAGAGGAGGGTGGCCTTAGGGATTTCCCTACAACATTTGAGTAAGTTGTCTCTACCTCTATTAATGAACTCTGATAAATAAATATGGGTACCGAGGAAGACCCATGACCCACATTAATCAATGCGTCCACATATTACAAATAATAAGAGTTGTATACCTCTTTTATGAAGAATCATCAAGACATTTTTTTCTGGTATTTCATATAAACTCTAGGATTCAATCCTAAGGTGGCCACCCACCACCCAGGCTTTCTAGAAAACCATTAGGGATACAAACAGATAGCCAAATGGACACACATGACTCACACCACCAAAATTGTAGTCAAAGTTGACAATATTATGAAGTAAAATTTCATTCTGGAAGTCTAGAACATAAAATGGATAGACAATATAGTCATAGTAAGGAAGAATAATAGGAAAATTAGGGTCTTCATTGACTTCAGAGGCCTCAACCGGTACTATCCAAAATATGAGTTCCCATTTCCAATCAGAGAGCTAATAATATTTGTTACATGAGGGTATTAATAAATATCTTTTATGGATAGATATTAGGGGTATAATAAAATCATAATTTTCTAATAATATTAATAACCCAACACCTACAAGGCCCCCTAGGGATTATTTTTTCTATTAGGAAATTCCATTTGGCTTGAAGAATGTCAATGATACATATTAATGTTCCTTGCATCGCATCTTCAAACCCTTATTAGGATGGTATATAGAATGCTACATCAATGATATGGTGGTTAATTCTCAATAATGTTCTGACCACTTGTTTGATATTCTGACCGTCTTCAGAAAACTATAACAGTATAGCCTGAAGTTGAACCCATTGAAATGAAATTTTGGGGTTACGTCAGGGAAATTTCTTGGAATCAAATTACACCATCATTGAATTAAATTCATCCTCGAGAAGAAAAATTATATCCTCAATATTTCACCTCCTAAAAATCACAAATAGTTTAGAGGAATGTTGATAAATATTTCCTACATATGTTGTTTTATAAAAAACCTCACATGAAAGTGTTTTATGTTTACCAAGTTAATGAAAAAAGGGTTCGTGTATCATTGGATTGATAACTGTCAGGAATCAGTCAACAACCTCAAGAAATATCTCTTGATCCCACCAATGTTGATGATTCCTATTTAGGAAAACCCACAAGTTTTTTATATAACATCCTTATAATGATGAGTGGGTTCTTTCCTCACACAAAATAATGATGTTGGGAATACAAATAACCTTTATTTTCTCTGTTGAACCATGATGGACATCGAGACTCATTTTTCAGATATCGATAAGAGCTTTATGGCATTAATCTTCATGGTTCAGAAGAAGATGCACTAACAATTACACCACGAGGTATATTTGGTCTCTCATGAAAACCCAATAAAATACATCCTCAGACATCCTATGTTGACTGTATGTTTAGCATGTTGGGAGGTGATCCTATAGTAGTTTGACATTCAGTTCATAACTAAAAAAAAGTAAAATATAGGCACTAGTAATCTTCCTTGTATAACTGCCATTTGCAGAAAAAAAAAATCATTACATACTAAATTAATCGATGAAGATATTTTCACTATTAAATATGACCCTTAGACCTAAAAAATGTATTCTGATAGAGCATCTTGATTCCCATTAGGGAAGAGAGTGTAATACCCCATACTTAATAAATTTAGGTTGGGAGTCATGCTCATCTCTCTAGAAAAATCAGTCTTTCCTTACTCCTTCCTAATGTTAGAAGGTTGTACAAACAATGAGCCAGAATATCAATCCCTCAACATAGGGCTATAACTATCCATTCAAATTTCAATTGAACACTTGAATGTGAAAGGTGATTTAGATTTAGAGATTAATAAGATAAATGGAGACTATTATATTATAAATAAAGATATAATCCCTCTGGTTGACTATGTTCAAAGACTAATGGAAGAATTACCCTCATAGCCAAAATCAAATCATGTACCATGATTGCATAATTCCTAAGATGATGCATTTGAAAATAAAGCCATCGATTTTAAAGATAGAAATTGGGATGAAAAATTTATTAGCATTGCACACTTTTTAATGGTCTCACCTTTTGTTCATGTTAGTATGGAATAAATCAATGAGGTTAACTCAATCCTTAAACAAAATTATTCTACAACTATTAGGATGAAACCCATTATGGAATACCATCAAAATAGAGTTGTCTCTTTAGAAAGATCTTGAAAATATAAAATATTTTAATGAGAGACCAACTTAACTCTTTATGATGGCCAACCTCACTAGAAAGTCCTCTATAAATGGGGATTTTATGGACTCATTATCAGGTGAATTTGAGGATAATATATTGCTCCCATCATTAATGAAGTATATACAGGGTCCTGCAATACCCACCAATCAAGGTTCAAGCTTTCCAAGCATATTTGAAGGATTGGATACTTTTTACCTTCAATGACATACGATTTCACAAAATTCACCAAGAAGTTTTATTCCTTCCAAGTGCAAGTCAACTTAAACCATAAACCTCTTTAGTTTCTACACATATCCAAATACTCCTATAAATTTTCCATATATGGAATTAATAATGAAGGACCATATCCTCTAACTATGACCAAGAAGTTTAAATATATACTCACTGCTACTGAATTATTCTCCAAATGGCCTGAAGAAATAACCCTCAATAAATTCAAGACCAAAATCATTGTCATTTTAGTGAAATCCTACATAATTACCATATTTTGTGTCCATCATACAATACTAATGGACAATAGCTCCAATTTCAGCTCTGCTGAGTTGGAGAATCTATATCAGGAGTATAATATCAAATTGAACCATCCATATCAATATTATACAGAAAATAATGGTTAGATAGTGGAATTAAACAAAATCATATAAAAATACTCTATAATATGGTGCATAGAGATAAAAATTATTTGATTGATAATATCTTTCATTCCTTATGGGCCAGTCAGACTAAAACCTACAATGCCACATGGGTGATCCCGTATTTTTTAGTATATGGAATGGAAGTTGTATTTCCCATTGAGCTTTAATTTCCCTCACTCAATGTTTCTTTATATGATTAATTATCCATATATGGTCAATCCGAAAAATGTTAGGATGAACTGGAGTGACTTGACGAGAAAATAATACACACTTTTCATCACTTTAAGGCCCTTCAAAATCAGGTAGCATTGGATTTTAACAAGAAATTTTGCCTCTTCTCATTCCTCCAAGGAGAACTAATACCGGCCCTTAGTAATCCAATGATACCAGGGAATAAAACTTAAAAAATTGAGCCAAAGTGGTAGGTAACTTATTCCGTACAGAAGGTCCACTTGAATGGAGCATATTCCTTAATCTCGATGATTGGATAACTTGTTAAGACACCTACCAATGAAAGATTCCTCAAGAGATAATTCATGTGATAAATAAACCTTCATCCTGTCCGTATAACATTAAACTACATGGTTTTCCTATCATATTTATTGCATGATGCTAAATTTCATATCATTATGTTCCTATATGCATGAACATAAATGGAACACCATTTGTTCCTAGTCATATGACCTAAAACTACAGGACACCATAGTACAATATGTCAGACCTTAAACTATATATCCTAACATCCTTTTTGCATGATGTAAAATAGTAAGATTCATATCCTTATTACACAATGTAAAAATTCACAACCTTTTCATTCCATGATTGAAAGGATCAAAAACTTTTGTATTAGTCTCCCATCACACATCCATTATATAACTACATGTGTCTTGATTATCATCTCAATGGGATACATATCTATTCCTAGATCCTCTATTATAGTCCAATCAATGAAGAAAAAAATTCCCCCTCTCCTACATACAAGTAAAAGTATATACAAGAGACCTTAATTCAGGTCCCCTTATATAGGATACCATCATGGAAATAGAAATATCCCCATCCTACATACAAACAAAAAAATTATGTAGGGAACATCAAACTCCATGGAAAATTCCAATCCAAATGCTCCCTTTATTCTTAGACACATTCCTTCCTCACATTATAATCTGTTTCCTGGGAAACATCAAATATTCATAAGCCTTTCTTGGCCATCAGTAATAGAATTTCAAATTCCTAAAGACACCGTTGTTTTAACTATACATGATATGCCCCAGTCTGGCTCTGCATAAGTTTCCCACCAAAAGGGACTATAAATCCTAGGCACATTCATCCTTTTGAAAGACCTATTCTATCTCTATAATCCCCAACAACAATAACCTATAAAACACTTTTTAGTCATGGTATGTGGTTATTCCTTACATTTTTTCCCATATAAATTCTCTTGATCTGAGAACCCTCAAGATCATGGTTTATAATTTCCTTATTTATGTTTGAAGAATACTATAATATCTATGTCCTAATAATACTTATATAACTCATTTTTTCCATGACATATGGTCCTATCCATTTGACCTAAAATAGTAACACATAATGTTGTCCTAGTCATATGACATTAAACTATATGACAAAATCTTTAGAACATGACTTTAAAATGAAGTCTTACCATGTGTACCAAGAATAGAATGCCCTGAGAAACTAACATGGGAAGACTTATATCACAAACATGGTATTCTTCTCATGATAATATTTCATGAATGCACATATAATGTTTTTAGGGTGTTGTGCCTTCTTTTTCGCATCAGGTAACCTTATTCCTTACCACATGAAGTTAAACTACACATTTTCCCAAAACTATATATAAATTAATTCTCATTCTAATGAGATGCATGAAAATTCATGGATCCTATATGTTGTTCTATCCACCACAAGTCAAAATTTCCTTGTCCTTCCTTTTAATCTCTTTTGTGTTGTGAAAGAAACCTTTACCACACCTTTTTCCTCGCACTAAGAATCAGATCATGTGGACTTAGGAGTTTTGGTTAGGCATTACTACACAATCAAGGAATATAATTTCAAGTTATGGTTGGAAGGGTCCTAGATGAAAGACCTTAAAAGGAACACCAAACATCCTTATCACATGATGTTAAACAGTATGGTTGACATATATTGAATGATGTAAGTTCAAGAACAACATGTGGCTTGATTCCTTTCTTAATAAGATATATAGTGAATCCTACATCCTAGTCCACTTACAATATAAATACGATCTTACTCTTCTTTGTATAATCTATATCTATACAAGAGGGTCCAATAAAATATCTCATCCTTCTCATGAGCTCATATTCACAAATAAAATTCCCTTCTCTTCACTAGAATTCAACTAGTGTGGGTATTATTTATAGAACCACATGGGGCTTGATTTATCTTCAATGAGATATGTATCAATGCCCGAATCCTATGAATTGGTCCAAAAACAAAACAAAAAAATGAACCCCCCATTTCCTTCTTATGGGTTGCACCTATATAAAGAAACATTTCTCCCCATTTTGTTTAATTTTGATATGAAATGATCCTTCCATATTTTGGAAATTTTCTTCTATAAACCAAACATTGTATCTAGGGAAATATGAATCTCCGTAAGATTTCCTCACCCCTCGATAATGGAATTTTATATTCCTTATGACACCTTTTTCTAACTATGCATTGATACTCCACATTTGACTTTGCATAAGTCACCCACAAAATGGTATTTTCATTTAGAGGATATAATTGTTTGACTATGAATTAATATTTCCCAGTCTATATTTTCATAAATTTTCCACAAAAAGGGTTTTTCCACCAGAGGAACATTCTCCATCAGGAGAAACATCTTCTATCTTCAAAAGCCCCAAACAACATTATTTGTGAAGCTGTTTTTCATACATGGCCTGCAGTCATTCCTTTCTTACATGACACATATCACTTATGAGATCTAAAATTCCCTATATTATAGCTTAAAAACTCCCCCCTTCATGATTGAAAAGGATAGAAAATTATTAAATATATTACCATGAAAGGGAAAATAATTTATCTTTTGGTCAAATATAAAATGACCTAAAACTATATCCCTCAATATTCTTTCTATAAGACATTAAATTGCATCATCCATGTCCTAGTTAGACAAAGTGAAACTATATGATGCTTAAACCCTCATTGGAAAGGATAATTTTATTTTTAATGTTTTTTATCCACTATGTCACCCCAAATAACTATATATTACTTGATTCTTATTCCATTGAGAAACCTAGTGATTCCTAGATTCTCCGTTATATGACCAACTACCACAGAATCCAAAACATGTGTTTTCTTAAATTAATGGAAACAACCTCAACCGATTTGGAATGTTTTTTATTTCTACTAGGACCTCTCTTTGAAAGCTTTCAGTCGAAAAAAATTCTCCCTTGTACAAACCAATTTTGTGTAAGATAGGTTTCCCATTCATGAATAGTTGCAACTCAAATTCTCCCTTTATTCTCAGATGCACTCCCTTTACAAACCACCCTTTATGATATTGAGAATTTTGGATCTTAATAAATCTCTCCATCCATCGTTAATAGAATGTCAAATTTATGAGGACACCATTATTTCATTATGAATTGATACACCCAAGTCTACATTTTCTTAAGTCTCTAAAAAAAATTTTATGTCACTCATAGGCACATTCATACTCAAGAGAGACCTCTTCTATATCTATAATCCCTAAAAATATCATAATGGAAACCTATTTTTGAGAATGTTTCACATTCATTACCTATATATTTTTATCATATCATTCTTTATATTTCAAAATCAGAAAACTGTTACTCAAAATTCCACCTTTGGTCATATGAATAATGTGAGAACATTCTTGACATGAAATCCTTCATTGGGTCATCATTCCATAACTAATGGTCAAAGTTGTTTGACCTAAGACATCATTTCCATTAGTCTAGATTTAAAGAATCTAAACTATCCATGAAAAGAGACATAGTACTCACCATTTTGAAAGGCCTAAAAAGGGTACCCTGGGAAAAATTTGATTCTCTTCTCACTAGACGTGCATTCTGTATGGTTTAGAAATAATTTAAAAATGAAAATAAATAGGTACAAAACTTGTTAGGATGAAAACCCACAAAGGGTGGACTAATAAAAAACCATGTCTCACCTGATAAGTAATCTTAATTTTGACTTAGAAAATAATTATACTAATGAAACAAAATACAAAAAGTTTGTAGGCTTTGTCATAGGACCCTAGAAACAGTTGAACTATGCACTGTAGGTCTAAATACTTATGAAAAAATTAGAGTGCTATCATTCTTATCATTTTTATTATAACACATTAAGGTAATAGAGTTCAATAAAATGAGTCATTTTAAGTCTATATTGTAGCTATAATGTACAAAAGAACATAAAAATCAATGGTTTGGAATAAAATAATTTAAATTCATATATTAAAATTTTAAGGAGCTTCTACATGATGGAGTCTCTACGCCAATTTTTACAGGTGCTCCTTGTTATAGTCTTTGATCTACTAGATTGTGGCTTGAGCATTACCTTTAGTTTTCTAAAACCCATCCAATTATGCAGCCATAGCCTCATCAACATGATGAATATTCTCATTATCTGCATCAATAGAATCTATGCCTTATGTGAAATCCCTCTTCAAGGATTAATGGAGATGAACCATCTCTTCCTTTGCAACATCTAATTCTTCTTGAAGGCTCACCATTTGGAGAGATTTCTCATAAAAATTTGGAAGGAAGGACTACTAAGTAGTTAATGGTGTTTATAGATTTATAAAACCTAAAAAAGATAACCTGAAAAAACCACTTGCATGACTGATCTGAGCAGTGGACATATATTTTCCTCTACTCGGGATCATACCCTCTTTTTCTCATCAGAGAAAATCCTGAGGGTGGGGGAATTTATTGGAACTACTTTCATCACACGAGGTTCAGAAGCTAAAAAATAAATTTTCTCAATAAATAAATAGGGGAATATAAGCAAAGAGAATCAAGGAGTTCACCTAGGTCAGCCTATGTGCACCCATCCTGCACACTAAGAGGCTCACGCAAGCCTAGCCTTTGTGGTCCAAAAGAAGCATCTACACATATATGAGGAACTTTCATGAGGTAAATGAATGATTGGACCATGTGGGTGAGTTACTTAACCTAGGGTATTGAAATATATTATAAATAGAACCTTAGGTCACATCATTTGAGACGATTAGATGTTCAGAAGAATCCTTAAAGCTCCAATCACCCTATTCCTTCACCCATAACTCAAACCCACCTAAGTATCTCTCCAAAACCCAAGAGAATATGTAATTAAGGAAAATAATAGGATTAAATTTCCTCCAATGTGATAATTACAAAACACTTGTGTGAGGGGAAACTTCCCATAAGTTGAAAATAACTACCATGAATGTCTCCTCCCAAACTAGGGACCTGCATGAGACCCTTTCAGAGACCCCTTAGAAAACCATTGGATCCTAACGAAAGGTCTTTACCAAGTGTTTTTATAGGTTTTCCATAATCAATAATTCCTAACAAGATTACATAGGTCCACCCTTTATGAATAACTATTAGTTATTCCATACCTACACTGCATGAGATCTCTTCATCTTGTCAATCTCACACCTATGCAAGCCACCTTCAGCTCGCCCAACCCTTAACTACATGAGCAACCTTCGTCTCATCCATCACTCACCTATGTGATCCATACTTTTGGTCCCACTTTTATGACACTAATGGGAGGAAACTTCTTCCATTGGGACTCCCATATAAGGGATACAAAATCTAAAACTCTACTAAGACCTCCAAAATTGCACAATCATTTTGGAAGACACACCGGCATGTCTCCCATTTGGTAGTGAATACCTTCAAAAAGAGTTTTCCTATACTTTTCCAACCTAATGGTTAGGTTCCTTGGGGATTATAAAATTATACATACCTTCATTAATAAAGACCCCAAATTTGTAGGAAGTGTTAGGGACCTCTCGGTTTCATCCTTGAGGGATATTCTCTTGTACGTCTTAATTTCCTTCAAGACTAGAGACCTATCGATTCATATGGTGAGGGGGTGAGTATCTTGCTTTTCCCTTTGATGAGGGTAAGTGTTGGATCCTTCTCTCATCATATTTTAAACTGGGAATAGGGATTCCCTCATTTTTTATGCCCCTAGTGTTTATTTTAGACCAAATTTATATAGGTGCATAAGTATTGACCCAGGTTTATGAAAACAAAATAGAAGATGTGCACATCAATTCACTTTCTCTCTCCCGTCACCTCAGACTCATCCACTAGAAGACAAAAGAGATTGTGTGGTTTTCTAGATATTCGATTTCCTATTGTTTCTCACACTGATCATGACTCATGTGGGTTTACAGGTTAGTATAAATCATGAAATATGTATGATTAGATGCATGTATCATAAGAAAATAATTTTCCAGATCTTTCTCTTGTGTTCCTTCAAAGGGTCTCCATAGGTGTGGGTCCTCAAAGCCATATATCCATCTCAAATGCCCATATACCCTATGATACAAACCATTATAGTGCCTCCATAGGTATGGGTCCTAAAAATCAAAACTATGTTGGATTTGGCTCCCATATAAATGGGATGTATAGGGTTCCTCTCTGAGGTTCAAACCCGACACCCAAAAATGAACCTAATCCTTTATAAGACAAATCCACAGTATGCAGACATCAAACCTGGTAATCCATATCCCTTATAGGTCCTCTAGGCCGCTTACACATAATTATAAAACCATACCTTGACTAGGAACCTTCTCCTATATATCCTTGTTTCATGATGTTAAAATGAACGGTCAAGTCCTTATCACATGAACTTAAAAGTGATGATGTGTCCCATTAAGTGGAACTAAACTACGTGGGTTCTAATTCATTCCACCAGAATATTTTGGAAGCCCATATAATGGACCCAATCCTAACATCAATGTTACTCTCATATCCCAGGATGATGAAAAACTATATACTTCCCCACTATGAGTCTTTAAAAGAGTATCATAACAATAGATGGAAAAATAATCTCTAATCCACATACAAATGGGTACCATCAAAGGAGAAACTATGATACATATAAATATCAATGTCGACGAGGAATCTTGGATACATATAAACAATTATAATGTTCATGCATGGTAATAATTGATTTTTAACCTACGGGTCTCCCATTTTATACTTATTATTTAATAAAGGATTCATCCACATTTTCGAAATATTTAAGAGAGTGTTGAGTATGAAATAACTCCCCCAAACAAGGTGTGATGATTCGGACCTCCCATCCACTTGACCAATGTGAGTCCCTAATAATTATTGGAACACCTCTCAATAACCTCCTACATTTGTAAATTTGGTTCATAAAACATATCAAATACGGGAACCATTGGGGTTTTCTGCTTTATAAATAAACTCATTGGAATCTACTTGAAAATAAAGAACTCAACGTGAATTATTTTGCAGCATTCAAACCTCCACAATAGACCATCAATAAAGTCTTAAAATTTTCATTTAAAATAAGTGTTTTTTAGATTTTCCATTATATTTTATTGATTTTTAGGGATTTTTAGTGTTTTTGGGTTTTAATATTTTTTTTAACATTTTTTATGGTTTTCAGGTTTTATTTACAGTTTTTATGTTTTTTATGGGTTATTCGTTTTTAAAGGGGTTTTAGTGGTATTTTGGTTTTTAGGGTTTTAAGTATTTTAGTGTTTTTAGCATTTTTAGTGTTTTTCAAGTATTTTTTTTTACAATTTTCAAGGTTTTTTGAGATTTATAATTTATTCATGTTTTTAGGGGCTTGATTTTTTTAGAGTAATTTTATAGTTTTTATGGTTTTTATGGGGTTTTTGTGCATTTTAGTCTATTTTATGGTATTTTAGGGTTCTTCTGGTTTTTATGTTTTTTATGGTTTTTAGGGATTTTAAGGGTTTTATTATTTTAGGGGGGTTTATATTTTTTTTATGATTTTTAGGGGCTATTATAGTTATTTTAGGTTTTTAGAGTTTTATATTTTTTAAGGTTTTTAAGTTTTTTAGGGGGTTTTGGGATTTTCATATGGTTTTCATAGGGTTTGTAAGATTATAATGGTTTTCTTTGGGTGTTTTAGGATTTTTAGTCTTTTTAGGGTTCTGGGGTTTTTAAGGTTTTCTTGGTTTTTTGGGATTTTTGGGTGTTTATGGTTTTTAGGTCTTTTAGCGTTTCTAGGAATTTTAGGTATATTTATGGTTTTAAAAGTTTTTAAGAAGTTTTAAGTGTTTTTAAAGTTTGTTATAATTTTTTCGGTTTTCTCATATTTTTATGGGATATTTTTGGTTTTTGTGTTTTTAGGGGTTTAACAGGTTTTGCGGGGTTTTTTTGCATTTTACAGAGTTTTAGGGGTTTTAGGGGTTTTAGGGTTTTTAGGGTGTTTTACAGTTTTTAGGGGGGTTTGGGTTTTTAGGTATTTAAGGTTTTAGGGTTTTTAATGTTTTTAGAGTTTTTTATGGTCTTTAGTGATTTTTTGGGTTTCTTGTGTTTTAGAGTGTTTAATGGGTTTTATGTCTCTTTTAGGTTTTTTAGGTTTTTATGGTTACTTTGGGGTTTTAGGGTCTTTTATGGTCTTTTAGAGATTCAAGTGTTTTTATGGGGTTTTAGTATTTTTATGGTTTTAGGGTTTTTTAAAGTTTTAGATTTTTTTACATTTTTAGGGTTTTTTTTATTTTAGGGAGTTTTAGGATTTTTATGGTGTTTTGGGGTTTTAGGGTTTTTAGTGTTTTGGGGGTTTTAATGTTTATTCAGTTTTCATGGGGTTTAACATTTTTTATGATTTTTAGGGTTTTTGCATTGTTTATGGTTTTTTATGTATTTATAGAATTATGATGTTTTTTAGCATTGTTATGGTTTTTAGGGGTTTTAATTTTTTTAGTTTTTTAGAGTTTTTAAGCGTTTTTTGGTTTTTTAGTTGTTTTTGGGGTTTTCAGGGTTTGGGCGGTTTCCTAAGCTTATTTGGTTTTTATAGTTATTTTAGGGTTTTTAGGGTTTTTAGGATTTTTTTAGTTTTTAGATTTTTTGGGATTATAGGGTCTTATTTTTTTCTAGGGTTTTAGAGTTTTTTTTATGTTTTTAGGGTTTTTATGGTTTTTATGTTTTTTAGAGTTTAGTAGACTTTTTTGGGATTTTATGGTTTTTAGGGGTTTGAAGAGTGTTTTTTAGGTTTTTAGTGTTTTTAGGTTTTTTAGGGGTACTTAGTTTATTTTTTGTTTTTTTAGTGTTTTAGAGGTTTTAGGTATTTTTGGGTTTTTAGTGATTTTATGATTTTCAATGTTTTTTAGGGTTTTCTAGTATTTTTATGGTTTGTTTAGAATTTTTAGGGCGTTTTTAGTGGTTTTAGTATTTTAACTATTTTTAGGGTTTTGCGGGGTTTTTTAAGGATTTGTAAGGACTTAAAGTTTTTAGGGGTTTTAGGATTTTTTAGGGTTTAAAAGTGATTTTTTGGGTTTTAGGGTTTTATAGCAGTTTAAGAATCTGTAGAAATTTTGACAGTTTTGAGACCTTTTTGGGGTTTTCATAGAATTTCTATGGATTTTTAGGATTTTCTTATTCTTTATTAGGTTTTTTAAGGTTTTTAGTGTTTTGTGGTTTTTAGTCTATTATTGGAAATTTTATGGGTTTCTAGGATTTTAGGATTTTTTATGGATTTTTTGGTTCTTAACTATTTTTTGGGTTTCTATGGGTTTTATTTAAATTTGGGGTTTTTAAAGTTTTTTGGGTTTATTAATTTTGTTAGGTTTTTTAGGGGTTTTAGGGTTGTTGTAGGGTTTTTTAGTGGTTTAGTGTTTATAGGGGTTTTAAGAATATTTAGGAATTTGTAGTGTTGTATGGATTTTTGTTTTTTAGGGTTTTTTAGTGTTATTTGAGTTTTTTGGATTTTATGGGTTTTTAGTGTTTTTTTACATTTTTTTGAAGTTTTATATGGGTTTTATGGTCTTTATGGTTTTTAGGGGTTTTCAGTTTGTTAGGGGGGTTTAGGGGGGTTTAGTTGTTTTTTGGGTTTTAAGGGTTTTTTTTGGGATTTCGGTGGTTTTTTGGGCTTTTTAAAAATAATTTTTTTAGGGTTTTGGGGGGGTTTAAGGTTCTTAGGTTTTAAGGGAATTAAGGGTTTTTTAAGGTTATTTGTGTTTTTTATGGTTTTGTGTTTAATGCACTTTAAGGCTTTTAAAGGGATTTTAGGGATTTTAGGGTTTTTACCATTTTTAGTGGTTTTAGGGGATTTAGAGGTTTAAATGGTTTTAATGGTTTTAAGGGTTTTTAAATGTTATTATGGTTTTTATGATATCATTATGGTTTTTAGGAATTTTTGAGGTTTTTGGTTTTTGGTTTTTTTGTTTTTTGGGGTTTTTAGGGTTTTTTATGATTCTTTTTCTATTTTTAGGGCCTTTATACTTTTTAAGATCTTAGGTTATTTTTCTTATTCTTGGGTTTTCAGGGATTTTTATGGTTTTAAGGTCATTTAGGATTTTTAAGTGTATTTTTGTTCTTTGAATAGTTTTTAGGGTTTTTAGGGTTTTAGGGTTTTTAGGGTCTTTCAGGGTTTTTTGGGGGTTTTAAGGTTCATTTGGGTGTTTATGGTCTTTTAGGGTGTTTAGGGTCCTTTAGGTTTTTCTGGTTTTTAATTTCATTATTGGTTTTTTGGGTTTTGATGGTATTTTTATTGTTTTCAGGGTTTTATGGTTTTTAGGTTTTTTTATATTTTCTTAGGGTTTTAGTGTTTTTCTACGTTTTTTAGGGATTCTTTGGTTTTTTAGGGTTTTTTAGGGTTTTTAGGGATTTTGGGTTTTTAGGGTTTTCAGGGTTTTTAGGATTTTTAGAGGTTCTTAGGGTTTTCAGGGTGCTTTAATGATTTTTATGTTATTTTAGGCTTTTTAGGATTTTTAGGGGTTTTTTTGGGATTTTTGGTTTTAAGGAGTTCTAGGTGTTTTGGGGATTTTTTGGGGGAGGTATGGGTTTTTAGGGTATTTTAAGTGTTTTCAGGGGATTATGGTTTTTAGTGGGTTTTTTGGGTTTTACGGCCTTATGGGTTTAGAGTTTTTAAAAGTTTCATAGTTTTAGCTTTTTTCAATGTGTTCATTATTATTAGGGGTTTTAGTGTTTTTTTGGGTTTTTCAATTTTATGGTTCTATGTGATTTTTAGGGGTTATAGGGTTTTTAGGGTTTTAGGGTTTTTAGGGGTTTTGTGGGGTTTTAGGTTTTATTAGGGTTTCTAAATGGTTTTGTAGTTTTTATGTGTTTTAGGGTTTTTTGTGTTTTTGGAGGGTTTTAGTTTTCTTAGGTTTTAATGGGTTTTAATGGCTTTTAGTGTGTTTTAGGTGTTTTCTTTTTTTTTTGGTATTTTATGGTTTTTTTGGGTTTTATGATTTTTAGGGTCTTTTAAAGTATTTTAAAGTTTTAGGGACTATTAAGGTTTTTTGGTTAATAATTTTTTTAGGGTTTTTACAGTCTTTTAGTTTTTTATGGGTTTAGGGTTATTCATGTTTTTTATGGTTTTTGGGTCTTGGGGGGTTTATGGGGTTTTGGGTTTTTTAGGGTTTTTATGGTCCTCTAGGGTTTTTTGTTTATTTAAGACTATTTTGGGTTTTGGGGGATTTTAGGGTCTTTTATGGTTATTAGGGTTTTTATGGTCCTTTAGGGTTTTATGGGTTTTGGTGGTTATCATATTTTTTTCTAGAGTTTTAGGGTTTTTATGGTTTTTAGGGTATTTTAGGTATTTAAGGTTTTGAGGGGTTTTAATGGTTTTGGTGGGTTTAATCTATTTTAGGGGGGGTTTGGTTTTAATTTTTTTGGCAGTTTTTTTGGGTAGGGGAGTTAGGGATTTTTTGATTTTAGGTTTTTTTTGTTTTTAAGTTTTCTTGGGTCCTTTAATATTTTTAGTGTGTTTTATAATATTTTAGGGTTTTAGGGTTTTTAGGAAAATTATGATTTTTAGGCTTGCTTTGGGTTTTTACTATTTTTAGGGTCATTTATAATTTTTAGGATTTTCTAGGTCAAGTTAGGGTTTTAGCAGGTTTTTGGGTTTTTAAGCGTTTCTATCATTTTTAGGGTCTTTTAAGGTTCTAAGGGGTTTTAGTATTTTTTATGATTTTAGGGAACATTTGGTTATTTTAGGTTTTATAGGGTCCTTAAATTATTTTTATGGTTTTTTGGGACTTTTATTTGTTTTTAGGTTCCTTTAGGGATTTTTCAGGTTTTTTGGGGTTTTTATGGTTTTTACGGTACTTTAGGGTTTTTAGAGTCTTTTAGGGTTATTTATTGTCTTTTAGGGTGTTTGCGATTTTTAATGTCTTTTATTTTTTTAATGTTTTTAGGTTATTTTAGGGTTTTCAGGGATTTTAGGGTCTTTAAGGGTTTTAAGGGTTTTAGGGTGTTTTAGGATTATTATGTGTTTTCAGGGGTTTTTTGGGTCTCTTAGGGTTTTTAGAACTTTTTAGTGTTTTTTATGGTCTTAGGGTCTTAGGTTCTTTTTTGGATTCTATGGTTTTTTTGTTTTAGGGTTTCTTGGGTTTTTTAGGATTTTTTAGGGGTTTTGGGGGAGTTTTAGGGTTTTAGGTTTTTTAGTGTTTTAATGGTTTTTTAGGGGTTTAAGTGTTATTTGGGTTTTTAGGCTTTTTATGGTATTTTACATTTTAATTATTTAGGGTTTTAGTTTTTTAGTGCTTTAGGATTCTTCTGGGTTTTGGGGGGTTTCTAGGTTTTTTTAGGATTTTTAGGGTTTTAGGATTTTTTGGGCAATTTGGATTTTTTTGGGTTTTAGAGGTTTTTTTGGGTTTTAAGGTTTTTAGGGGTCTTTATCATTTTTAGGGGGTTTTAGGTGTTTTTATAATTTTTTTGATTTTTTGTATTTTTAGTTTTTTTTGGGTTTTTAGGGTTTTTAAGGGTTTTTGATATTTTTATAGTTTTTATATGTTTTTAGTGTTTTTGGGTTTTTAGGCTAATTTATGGCGTTTTATATTTTTCATGGATTTATAGGGGGTTTTAGGATTTTTGGGGATATTTATGGTTTTTAGGGATTTTGTGGTTTTTAGGGTTTTTAAGGGTTTTTTAGGGTTTAAAGGATTATTTTATTATTTTTAGGGTTTGGGGGGTTTAAGTATTTTAGGGGATTTTAGGTTGTTTTGGGGTTTTTAGTGTCTTTTATGATTTTTATGGGTTTTAGGGTCTTTTATGATTTTTAAGTGTTTTTAGGGAAAGGAAGGTGTGAGGCAAGACTATTTCTCACCCCCCAAATTTTTTAGGGTTAATTGGGGGGGGGGTTAGAATTTTTAAAGGGTTTTATAACTTTTATGGTTTTTAGGGTTTTTTTATTTTATATTTTCTTGGGTTTTTAGGGTATTTAAACTTTTTAGGGTTTTTTATATTTTTTAGGGCTTTGTGGCTTATATGGTTTTTAATGTTTTATGGTTTTTAGGGGTGTTTAGAGTTTCTAAGGAATTTTTTGGCTTTTTCGGGGGTTTAGGGTTTTAGGGGTTTTAAGAATGTTTTATAATTTTTAAGGAGTTTTTATGTTTTTAAGGGGTTTTCATAAAATTTTAGGGGATTTACGATTTTCATTGGGATTTAGGGTTTTAGGGTTTTAGAGTTTTTTTAGGATTCTAGTGTTTTTTTTGGTTTTTAGGATATTTTAGTGTTTTTGTTGGTTTTATAGTTTTATGGTTAATATGGGTTTTAATAGTTTTTAGTTTTTTTTTGTTTTTAGGGTGTTTAGGTATTTTATGGTTTTAAGGTGTTTGGGGGGATTTAGGGCCTTTTAGTGGTTTTTTTAATAAAATTTTAAAGGTATTTTATGGTTTTTTGGATTTTCAAAGGTCTTTTGTTTTCTAGGGTTTTAGGGTTTTTATTGTCTTTTAGGGGTTTTAGAAATCTTTAGGGGGTTTTTAGGTAGTTATAGTTTTTATA
Source organism: Viscum album (assembly GCA_963277665.1). Classification (NCBI taxonomy): domain Eukaryota; kingdom Viridiplantae; phylum Streptophyta; class Magnoliopsida; order Santalales; family Viscaceae; genus Viscum; species Viscum album. The sequence continues at coordinate 1,963,602,530 of OY728127.1, forward strand.
GGTTTTAGGAATTTTCAGGTTTTTTAGGGATTCTAGGGTTTTTTAGTTTTTAAACAGTTTTTATGGGTTTTAGGTTTTCTTTATGTTTTTAGGGTTTTAGGGGCTTTATGGGTTTTTACTTTTATAGTGTTTTATGGTTTTCATGGTTTTTGGTTTTTTGGGGGATTTATGGGCTTCTAGGGTTTTCTAGGATTTTCTTATGGTTTTCAAGGTTTTTATGATTTTTTTGGGTTTTCATTGTTTTTAAGGATTTTTAGGGGTTTTCATATTTTTAGGATTTTTAGGGATTTTTAGGGCTGGGGGTGGTTAAGTCTTCATAGGTTTTTTAGTATTTTTTTTGATTATTATGGTTTTTATGTGTTTTTCAATAGTTTATAGGGTTTTTAAATTGTTTTTATGAGATTTAATATTTTTTGCATTTTTTTAGGATTTTTTAGTGTTTTAGGGTTTTTTATGTTTTTAGGGTCTTTTCTGGGATTTTAGATTTTTTTGAGATTTTATCATTTTTTGGGATTTAATTGTGTTTCCAAGGTGTTTTAAGGTTTTTATAGTTTTTAAGGCTGTTATTTTTTTAGATACTTTTTAGGTTTTTTTGTGTTTATTGGGTTTTTATATTTTTTTTAGGTTTTTAGGGTTTTTAATGTTTTTATAGGTTTTATGGTTTTAGGTTTTTTGGGGTTTTTTGGGTTATTTTTTGGGTTTTAGGATTTTTTAGGGGTTTTTGGGATTTTTAGTGTTTTAGGGTTTTTAGGATTTTAAATATTTTTAATGTTTTTAGGGAATTTATGGGTTTTAGTGTTTTTAGGGTTTATAAGAGTTTGTAGGGTTTTTTATAATTTTCTTAGGGTTTTATAATTTATTTGTTTTTAGGGTTTTTTTGGTATTTTTAGTTATTTTAGATTTTTCAACTGTTTTTAGATTTTTTTAGACTATTCTAGATGTTTTAGGTTTTTTTAGATTTTATGGTTTTGAGGGGTTTTAGGAGTTTTAGGGTTTCTGGTGGTGTAGGTTTTTTAAGGTTTTTATTTATTTTATTTTTTTATGTTATTTCAAAATATTTAGGGGTTTTTGGGTGTTTTAGATTTTTTGGGGGGTTTTGGGTTTTTTGAGTTTTGTTGGTGTTTAAATGTTTCTCAGGTTTTTAGTGAATTTTTGGGGTTTTATAGTCTTTTAAAAAAATTCAAGGTTTCAAGGGTATTTTAGGTTTTTAGGGATTTTGGTCCATTTATGGGTTTTTAGGGGATTTAGGGGATTTTATCTGTGTTTTATGAGTTTTTGGGATTTTAGGGTTTTTTTGTTTTTTTGGTTTTTTGGGTTTTTTGGGTTTTTTGTTTTTATGGTTATTTTGGGATTTTAGGGATTCGGGGGTTTTAGAGTTTTTTGGGTTTTTAATTTATTTTAGTGGTTTGAGTGATTATTAGGGTATGTTATGATTTTTAGTTTTTTAGTGTTTATGGGGTTTTAAGGGTTTTAGGGTTTTTATAGTCTTTTAAGGTATTTAGGATTTTATGTTTTTTTTTGTTTTTTGTTTTTTGGGGGTTTTAGTATTTTTTTTATTTACTATGTTTTTAGGGGGGGCTTCTAGTTTGAAGGGGGTTTTTTGAGTTTTTTGTGTTGATTTAGAATTTTTGGTGTGTTTAAACATTTTTAGGAGTTTTTATAATTATTTTGGGTTTTAGGGATTTTTTTTGGGTTTTTTACGGTTATTAGGGTGTTTAGAGTTTTTAAGAGGTTTTACTGTTTTTTGGATTTTTTAGTGTTTTAAAGGTTATTTTAGGATTTTAAAGGGTTTTTAGGGATTTTTTAGGTTTTTAATGAATTTTAATATTTTCAATGTTTTTAGGGTTGTTCATAGGTTTTTAGTGTTTTTATGTTTTTTGGGGTTTTGTGGGTTTTTTAGGTTTTTTAAGTTTTTATAGGATTTTAGGGTTCTCATGATTTTTTTGGTTGTTTTAGGGGTTTTTGGTGGGTTTTCTAGTGTTTTTTTTAATATTTCAAGGTTTTCAGTGTTCTAGGTTTTTACGGTATTTTATGTCTTTTAGTTATTTTTGAGTTTTATGGGATTTTAGAGTTTTAAGGGGTTTTATGGATTTTTATGATTTTTAGGGTTTTAAGGGTTTTTTAATGTTTTTAGGGTTTTTTTCATGGTCTTCTAGGTTTTTTGGGGTTTTCTACTATCTTTTAAAATTTTTAGGGTTTTTTAGAGTTTTTAGGGTTTTGGGGTTTTAATGGTTTTTAGGGTCTTCTATGGTTTTTAGGTTTCTTAGGGTTTTTAAATTTTTTTCGGGGATTTTAGGGTCTTATAGGGGTTTTAAGGATTTTTAGGTTTTTTAAGAGTTTTATAGGATTTTTAGGGATTTATGGACTTTTAGGATTTTTTAAAGTTTTTAGAGTTTTGAGTGGTTATTTAGGGTTTTGGTGTTTTTGGGGTTTTAGGGATTTTAAGGGCTTTTTAATATTTTTTTGGGTTTTAGGGTTTTTAATGGTTTTTTTGGGTTTTAAAGGTTTTTTTCTATTTTAGGGTTCTATGGGTTTTTAGGATTTTTATGGTGTTAGGGGTGTAAAATGATTTTAAGGGTTTTAAGGGTCTTTTAATGACTTTTATGTTTTAAGGGTTTTTTGTGCTTTAGGGTCTTTTAAGTTTTCAGGGGGATTAAAGTATTTTTGGGTTTTTAATATTTTTAAGGTTTGTAAGATATTTTTTTGGTCTTTTAGGGGTTTTTAGGTTCCATTAACGTTTTTTAGGATTATTTCATATTTTAATGGTATTTTAAGGTTTAGGGTCCAGGGTTTAGGGTTTAGGTCGTAGGGTTTAGGGATTAAAGTGTAGGGTATAGGGTTTAGGGTGTAGGGTCTTAGGTTTAGTGTGTACGGTATATGGTTAAGCATGTAGGGTTTTTGGTTTTGGGTGTAGGTTATGAGGTTTCAAAAATAGGATTTATGGTTTAGGATGTATGGTTTTGGGTTAACAATGTATGCATTTGGGTTTAGTGTGTTGGGTTAAGGGTTTTATGGGTTTTTTTTTCTGTTTTTATGGTTTTTATGGTTTTTACGTTTTTTTAGAGTTTGTAGGTTTTTTAGTATTTTTATGATTTTTGGGTTTTTTATTTTTTGTAGGGTCTTTTGGTTTTAGTGTTTTTTGAGGTTTTTTTGATTTTTTGGTTTTTTAGGGTTTCTAAGGGAGTATTTTTAGGGTATTTCATAGTTTTATGGTTTTTAGGGTTTTTTTGGTTTTAGGGTTTTTAGGTATTTTTATGGATTTTATGGGTTGTTTTTTTTGGGATTTTAACATTTTTTGGGTGGTGTTATGGGTTTTTGGGATTTTAGGATTTTTAGGTATTTTTAGGCATTTAGGGGTTGTAGGGGGTTTTTAGGTGTTTTAGGGGGTTTTAGAATTTTTAGGATTTTATGGGTTTAAAAGGTTTTAGTATTTTTAGAGGTTTTTTAGATGTTTTTAGGTTTTAAAGGTTTTTAGGATTTTTAGTGTTTCTAGTTTTTTGTGGTTTTTATATTAATTTTAGGATTTTTTGGGTATTTTGTTTTTCTAATTTTTTTAGGATTTTTAACATTTTTAGGTTTTTTAGGGTTTCTAAGGCATTTAAGGGTTTTTCAATTTTAGGTATTTTAGGCTGTTTTAGGGATTTTTTGGATTATTTAGGGGTTTACATTTTTTTAGGTATTTTGAGGTTTTTATTGTCATTTTAGTTGATTTTAGGGTTTTTAGGGTTTTTAGGATTCTTTAGGGTTTTAGGGCCCTATAAGGTTTTTTGGTTTTTTGATCATTTTAGGGTGTTTTAGAAACTTTTATGGTTTTTAGGGTTCTTTAGTGTCTTTTAGGGTTTTTAGAGTTTTTAGGGTCTTTTTGAGTCTTTAAGGGTTTTTAGGATTTTTAGGGTCTTTTGGGTTTTTTGGATTTCTAGGGTATTTTTAATTTATATGGACTTTTAGGTAATTTATGGGTTTTTAGGGTCTTTTAGGAATTCTTACTGTTTTTTAATGTTTCTTGGGTTTCAGGATCATTTATAGGTTTTAGGGGTTTTAAGGATTTTTTGGCCTATTATGGTTTTTATGGGGTTGAAGGGTTTTTACATTTTTTTACGATTTTTTAGGGTTTTTAGGATTTTTTTATAATTTTTTAGAATTTTTTATGAGTTATTAGGTTTTTTTAAGTATTTAGGGATTTTAGGGGGGTTAGGGTTTTTAGGTGTTTTGATTATTTTTGGGGTTCTTATGGTTTTATCGTTTTTTTGTATTTTAAGTTTTATTTTAAGGATTTTAGGAATGTTTAAGGATTTTTTATGGTTTTTAGGGTCTTTTAGGGGTTTTAGGGTTTTTCAAGGTATTTTGGATTTTTAGTATTTTTAGGGGTTTATGAGTTTTATAGGATTTTTAGGGGTTTTGGGGTTTTTAGGATTTTTAGGATTATTAGGGTGATTAGGTTTTTAGGGTATTTAGTTTTATTTAGTGTTTTTATGGTTTTTGGTATATTTTATATTTTTGGAGATTTTTAGTATTTTTAATGGTTTTTAGGGTGTTGTATGGTTTTTAAGGTTTTTTTTTGGTTTTTCAGTTTTTATAGTTTTTTGTGGTTTTAGGGTTTTGTGGTTTTTAGGATTTTTGTGGTTTTTAGGTTTTTAGGTTTTTTTAAGTGTTTATAATGTTTTTAGGGTTTTATAGAAATTTTAGGGTTTTAGGGGGTTTGGGGTTTTTTGGTTTTTTGGTTTTTTAGATGTTTTTGTGTTTTAGGGGTTTTTTATTTTTTATGATTTTTATGGTTCCTAGGGTTTAGGGTTTTTTATTATTAAGATTTTTTAGGGTTTTTAAGAATTTTTATGGTATTTAATGGTTTTTAGGGGTTTTACATTTTTTTGTGTTTTTTGGGGTTTTTTGGGTTTTGGGGGGTTTTTTGTGTTTCATTGGTTTTTAGGGTTTTTAGGGTGTTTTGGGGTTTTTTTCACTCTACATAAATTTTATAGTATTTATTAGGTTTTAGTTTTTTTTAGTTTTTAGGGTTTTTAGTTATTTATGGATTTTTAGGGTTTCAGGTTGATTATGGGTTTTTAGATTTTTCAGGGTAATTATGTGTTTTTATGGTTTTTAGGTAATTTAAGGGTTTTATTGGGGTTTTTTTTGTTTTTTTTTTGGTATTTTATATTTTTATAATGATTTTAGGGTTTTTTCCACATTTGACATTTTTAATGATTTTCAAGGATTTTAGGGTATTTAAGGGTTTTTAAGATATTTTATTGGTGTTTATGGTCCTTTAATATTTTTAGGGTTTTTAGGGTCTTCTATGGTTCTTTATGGATTTTTAGGGCCCTTTAGGGTTTCAAGGGTCTTTATGGGTTTTTAATGAATGTTTTGGTCCCTTTATGATTTTTATCTAACTTTATGGTTTTGATAGATTTTTAGGGACCTTTAATATTTTTATGTTTCTTAGAGTCTTTTTGGGTTTTAGTGTCTTTTGGGGTTTTAGGGTTTTTAGTGAATTTTAGGCGTTTTAGGGTCTTATGGGGGTTTTAGAGTTTCTAGTGGTTTTGAAGGGTTTTTGGGGTTTTTAGGATGTTTAGGGGTTTTGTTGTATTTGAAGGTTTTTGGTTTTTAGGGTTTCTTTGGGTATTTTAGGGTTTTTACGGTTTTAGGAGTTTTTTGGATTTTTCGGGTCTTTAAGGATTTTTAAATTCCTATAGGATGTTATGTGTCCTTCGGGTTTTTAGATGTTTTTAGGGTTTTAATCATCTTTTGTTTTTTTGGGTTTTAAAGGATTGTTTGGGTTTTAAATGGGTTTTTAGGGGTTTTAGGGGTTTGGGGTTTTTTATGGGTTTAATGGGATTTTTAGGGGTTTTAATGTTTTCAGGTTTTTTTTGGGGTTTTAGAGTTTTTATTAGTTTTTAGGGATTATAGGGTTTTTATAATTTTTAATGCCTTTTAATGTTAATAGTGTTTTCAGGGCTTTTTAGGGTTTACTGTGTTTTTAGGGTTTTATAGGTTTTTTATGATTTTTCATGGATTGTTTTAGGTTTTTTTGAGTTTTTAGGATATTTTAAGATTTTTTTAGGTCCTTTAGTGTTTTTATGGTTTTTTAGGGTTTTAGGGTTTTTAGGATTACTTTTTTGTTTTTAGAGTTTTTTTTAGGGTTTTTGGGTTTTTAGGAATTTTTATGGTTTTTGGGTTTTTTGTGGGTTTATGGTTTGTAAGGTTTTTTGGGTTTTTATTCTTTTAAGGTATTTTTAGGGTCTTTTAGTGTTTTGTAGAGTTTTTTGGGGTACTTTAGGGTGTTTTATGGTTTTTGGGATTTTAAGGTCATTTTGGGGTTTTAAAGGTTTTAAATATTTTTATGGGTTTTTAAGAGTTTTTAGAGGCCTTTAGGGACAAGGGAGGCTCGTGAGCAGGCTAGCCTGGTCCCCAAAATATTATACCAAGAAGAAAAAAGAGAAACATAGTGAAAAAAGGAAGGGCTACAAAACCGGGTGTGCAACTCACCCCTCAAGTCAGAATCCACAAGCAACGAGGAGGAGGGCGTGGAAACAAAGGAACACAATGAGCACCTCTCCACAATGGCCTATTTGGAGAGAGCATCTGCAACCGCATTCGCCTCCCGGAAGGCATGTGTCATAGTAAATATCATCCTTTGGCGCATTTTGAGGCATTCCATCCATTGGAGGAGGATCCTCCAGGGGACGCACCTAGACCTATTTTGGAGAGCAGTCACAACAAGCATGGAGTCAGATTCAATCCATATGAAGCTCCATCTGAATCTGATAACATACTCAATCGCCTTTAGGGTTTTTACTATTGTTTAGGACATTTAGTGTCTTTTTAGGTTTTTTATGGTATTATTTTGGGTTTTTGGGTTTTTAGGGTTTTAAGGAGGATCTAGGGGTTTTAGGGGTTTTAGGGTTATATTTTAGTTTTTTGGTTCTTTTATATTTTTAGGGTTTTTAGAGTTCGTTTATGGTTTCTAGGGTTTTTTAGGGTTTTTTAAGTTTTAGGATTTTAAGGTTTTTAAGGGTTCTTTAGGGTTTGGGGGGTTTTGTAGGGGTTTCTATTGTTTTTTGGGGTATTATATGTTTTTAGGATTTTAATAATTTTGATAAGGATTTTAATATTTTTTAGGGTTTTAGGGTTTTTTTTGTTTTATGGGGGTGTCTAGTGTTTTTTAAGGATTTTTTAGTAATTTTAATGCTTTTTAGATAATTTGGAGTTTTTGGGTTTTGGGGGATTTCTTAGGGATTTTAGAGATTTTAGGGTCTTCTTGGGGATTTTAGGGTTTTTATAGTTTTTAGAGTTTTTATAATTTTTAGGGTTTTTAATGTATTTTAGAGTTTTTATGGTTCAAAAGGTTTTTTTAGATTTTTTAGGATTTTTTTTAGGTTTTTATGGTTTAGGATTTAAGGTATTGGGTTTCTGGTTTAGGGTGTAGGGTATAGGTTTTGGGGTGTACTGTATGGGGTTTATAGTGTTTGGTATGTTATTTAGGGTGTATGGATTAGGGTTTATGGAGAAGGGTATAGGTTTTACGATTTAGCGTGTAGGTTGTAGGGTTTAGGGTTTCGGGTGCAGTGTATAGGGAGTAGGGTTTAGGGTGTAGGTTTTAGGGTTTTGGTTGTAGGGTTCAGGTTGTAGGGTTTAGGGTGTTGGTTTTAGGGTTTATTTTATAGGGTATATGGTTTAAAGTATATGTTTTAGGGTTTAGGGTGGATGGTATAGGCTTTAGGGTGTTGGGTTTAGGTTTTAGGGTTTAGGGTGTATCCTATAGGGGTTTGGGTGTATATTTTGGTGTTTAGTTTGGAGGATATTCTGTTTTTAGGGTGATTTTACGTGTTTTTATGATTTTTTAGTGTTTTTAGATTCCATTTAGGGTTTTTATGGGTTTTTAGGGTTGTTTAGGATTTTTATGGTTTTACTATTTTAGGGTTTCTTTGGGTGTTTAGGGGTTTTTATGGGTTTTAGGGGGTTTAAATGGACTTTTATGGGTTTTTAAGGTTTTTGGGGGCTTTAGGGATTTTAAATTTGTTTTGTGTTTTTATAGTTTTTGTTGATTTTTAGGGTTTTTAGGGGTTTTTTTGTTTTTTAGGGTTTTTAGTATTCCTTTTCGGTTTTATGGTTTTTAGTGTGTTGTTAGGGTTTTTAGTTGTTCTAATTTTTTTTATAGTTCAATTTTTTTTATGGTTTTTAGTGTTTTTAATGTTTTTTTGGGGGTTTTATGATTTTTTATGTTTCATAATGTTGAGAAGGGGAGTTAGTGTTTTCTATAGTTTTAAAGTTTTTTAGTGTTTTAGAATTTTTTAGGTTTTTATATTTTTTAGGGTTTTATAAGGATTTTTAGGGGTTTTAGGATTATTTGGTTTCTAGGGTTTTTTGGTTTGTTTAGTGTTCTTATAATTTTTTAGTGTTTTAGGTCTTTTTTTAGGAATTTTAGTGTTTTTTGGTGTTTTAAATGAGTTTTTTGTTTTTTTGGGTTTTTAAGGTTTTTAGCGGTTTTTTAGTTTTTTAAGGACTTTGGATTGTTTTCAGTACATAAGGGTTTTAAGGATTTTTATGCCTTTTAAGGTTTTTTATAGTTTTTAGGGTTTTTATTTTCTTTAGAGTTTTTAGGGGTTTTAGGGTTTTTTAGTGTTTTTGAATTTTTTTGAATTTTTTTGTGTTTATAATAATTTTTACTGTTTTTATAGGTTTTTTGTGTCTTTTAGGGGTTTTGGGGTATTTAGGATCTTTTAATATTCTTTACATTTTTATGATCTTTTGGGGGTTTTTTTGAAATTTTTTGGTTTTTAGAGTTTTAATCATTTTTTGTGTTATTTGGTTTTTAGGTGTTTTATTGTATTTAGTGTTTTTATTGGGTTTTTATATTTTTTTTTAGTGTTTTTAGGGTTTTTAGGGTAAGGAAGATGCGAGGGTCAGGCTATCCCCCCCCCCCCCACACAAATTTATTAGTAAGAAAAAAGAGACACAGCGGACAAGGGAGGGGGGGTCAAACGACCCACACCCAAAAACCCCTTACAACTCACGTAAAAAAAGAAAATCAAAAAATAAAAGCAAAAAAGAAAAAAAAAACACACACAACCAAGCAGCCACCACCGTCATCCAGCATCAACCAGAATCCATTAGCTCACAGCTAACCAATGACCAGCATCCAAACTCAAAAAACCAGCATCCAGCACCTCCCCACTAAATAACGACCTAGCGCAACAAACATCCATCAGCACCAACAACACCATTTCAAACCACCACAACCATTCACCACCAGCAAAGACAGACCACAACACTATCCAACCAACCAGCACCAGCATCCAACAACAGCATCCAGCACCAACACCAAAACATCACAGCCACGCAGCAGGACCATCCCATCCAATCCAACTCACCCCAAACAACCATTCCATCGAACCAACTCGCCAGCACCCACATCAATTCAAATCCTCCATAGCATGACAAAAAAACCAGCACACAACACCACAACCAAACACCATAAACAGCAGTAAGAGACAGAGAATCAGAAGAAGAACCAAAGCCTCCCTCCTCCAAGAAATAGGACCTGAACCTGAGTGCACCAAGCCACACCAGAAGCCGACATAGAACCAGGAAGACATGCGAGGGGCCAGAAGCATGCCGGGGTTGACACCGCGCCCTCCAAATCTGGCGCAAGGCAAACGAACCAGAGGGGCCCTGCAGACAAGCCGGCGTCGGGACCACCAGATCTGCAACTGACCAGGAGCTGGAAGGGGGAAGCAGCAACCGAAGCTGGGTCATGAACCAGGCATGCCAGAAGCCAACTGGAATGGACCTTGAGCCAGGAGGGGAACCTTCGCCGCAACGAAACCGGGTCCTGAAACAAGGCATGCCAGAAGCTCGAAATGAACCTGAAGAACGGGAGGGGAACCTTCGCAGCACTTCAGAACCCGAAACTAGGCACCAAGAAGCCATATCATGATGTGGGACGCGCAACAGGGTCGCCATCGGGAAAGCCCAACCAGATCCCCCCATCCCAAGACCCAACGCGCCAGATTTGGAGTTTTTGTTCTTTTGGGTTTTTAGGGGTTTTAGGGGTTTTAGGATTTTTAGGGTACAATGGGTTTTTAATGTTTTTAGGGTTTTTTTGGAGTTTTTTTTCTAATTTTCATAGTTTTTATGGATCTTAATTTTTTTTAGTTTTTTAGTGTTTTTTAGTGTTTTTAGTATTTATTTAGAATTTGTTATGGGTTTTTATGTTTTTTAGGGTTTTTTGGTTTTATGGATTTTCAGATTTCTTTGAAGGTATTTTAGGGATTTTAGGGATTTTAAGGTTGTTTAAGGGTTTTTAGTGTTTTAGGATTTTTAGGGTTTTAATGGTGTTTTACGTATTGTTATTTTTTTTGGGGGGGGGGGGTTAGGGTCATGAGTGTTTTTATGATTTTTAGGATCTTTTAGAGTTTTAAATATTTTTTAGGTTAGTTGATTTTTTTGGGTTTTTGGGGTGTTTTTATTTTTTAAAAGTATTTTTGGGGTTTTCACAGTTTTAAGGGTTTTTAGGGTTTTTATGTTTTTAGGGTTATATGGTGTTTGGGGGTTTTAAGGATTTTTAGGGGTTTGGGGTTTTTAGGGTCTTTAAGGATTTTATGGATTTTATGGTTTTTAATGTTTTTGGGTTTTTAGGATATTTTAGGGGTTTTGAAGTGTTTTTACAGTCTTTTTGGTTTTTTTAGAGTTATGTAGGGTTTTTTATTTTTTTATGGTTTTTAGGTTAATTAAAGATTTTTAGGGTTTTTGTTTTAATTTTTTTAAAGGTTTTTTTTATGTTTTTTTTGGGTTTTTAGGTTTTTCTATTTTCTTAATTTTTTGGGTTTTTATGGTTTTAATTTTTAAGGGTTTTAGTATATTATGGTATTTTTGTGGTTTTTGAATACTTTTAGGGGTTTTTGGGGTTTTTGGGTGTCTTAGGGTTTGTTAGGGTTTTATGGTTTTTATGGTTTTTAGGGACTTTTAAGGTTTTTTAGGAATTTTAGGGGTTTTTTTGGTTTATTTTTTTTAGCGTCCTCTTGTATTTTTATTGGTTTTCGGTAATTTTAGGGTTTTTCGGGGTCTTTTAAAAAAAATTTGTTTTTAGAGACTTTTATGGCTTTTAGGGGTTTTGAAGTTATTTTAGGTTTTTTAAAATTTTTATGGTTTTGTTGGGTTTCTTAGGGGTTTTAGGGTCTTTTAGTTTTTTTTTACTGTCTTTGAATTTTTTTAGGGGTTTAGGAACTTTTGAGTGTTTTTTTGGATTTTTGGGGGTTTTACGGATTTTTATATATTTAGTGACTTTTGGATTTTATGTTTTTTATGATTTTTTATTATATTTATTGTTTTTAGTGTTTTAAGTATTTTTAGGGATTTTTTTGGTTTTTTGGGATTTTAGGGAGTTATTGATATATTTATAAGTTTTATGGTTTTTAGTGTTTTTAGGGTTTTTAGTGGTTTTTTTGGTTTTTTGGGGGGGTTTTGGTTTTTAGGGTTTTAGGGTTTTTTTCAGATTTTTAGGTTTTTTAGGGTTTTAGTGTTTTAGGGAGTTTATTGGTTCTTAGGGGTTTTAGGTTTTTTTTTGGTTTTAGGATTATTTTAGGGTTTTTATGGACTTTTAGGGTCTTTTTGGGTTTTAAGGGTCTTTTCGATTTTCTTTATGGGTTTTAAGGGTTTTTTTAGTGGTTTTAAGGGTTTTTATGATTTTTAAGGATTTTTAGTGTATTATGTTTCTTAGGGATTTTATGGTTTCTAGTTTTATTAAGGTTTTAAAGTGATTTCAGGGTTTTTAGGTTATTTGTAGAATGTTTTAGGGTTTTTAAATAGTTTTAAGTTCTTTTAGGGTTTTAGGGTTTATTTGGGTTTTCAGGTCAATTTAGGGTTTTAAGCTTTATGAGGGTTCTTTGATGTTTTTAGGGAAAAGGATAGTTCGGCGTCTGGCTATTCCTGTCCCCCCCCAAAATTTATTATAAAAAGACGCAGCTGACAAGGGAGGGGCGGGGTCAATCAACCCACACCCAAAAACCCAGGACACCCCCAAAAATCCCAAAATTTCCCGAAAAAACCAAAAGACATAGATAACCAAAAAAAAAGAAGGAAAATCAAAGCATCCCCAATAGCATCTCCCAACCAAACAGCAACCAGCATTAATGCAAAATCAGCACCTTCAACACCTCCCATACAAGCAATAACCAGCATCCAGCTTCACTATCTCAGGCATCCATCACCTCCTCTCCCGTCAGAACAACTGCCAGAAACACAAAACCGCCATCACCAAAGACATGGACATCAACTTCACCATTTTCCAGCCAAGAATTATCCAAAATCCAACACCTCAATTCCCAGTAGCCAGTACCCTCTTTAACCATACCCCGCTAAGCAGCATCCATCAACCAGCATCTCATTTCCCAGCATCCAGAACCTCTTATACAGACAACTTCTAGCCTACAAGACCAAGAAGTAAAACCTTATAAACAAGCAGCAGCACACAACCAATGACTAGCATCCCCTTTAGAAGATCCCCTCCAAGTAGCAGCCATCACCTAGCAGCCCAGTTCCCTGCAACCAGTGCCTCTTTTCCAATTTTTCCAATCAGCTTCCAACTCCAAACAAACCATCCAAAGACCCAGAACATGACCAGACAGCTCCTCACACCTTGCATCAAATCCACCATCCAGCACTAGCAGCAGCTCACAACCATTGTATCCATACACAGAACCAAAAAGACAACTTTGGAACCCCAGAAGACCACTGACCAACAAATTAACCCGATCACATCACAACTTAATCCATCCCACATCAACAGCATGAAAAGAAAACAAAGCCGAGAAACCAGAAAAACAAACCTGCATCATCGGTACAAACCCTTGACCAACAAATACGAGAGCATGCACCACCGAACCAAGCATGCCACCAGCAGTCTGAACCAAATCATTCTGAATCCACCATCTTCCATCGTGAAACCAGAAGAGCCACCAAATCACTCTAGATCTCATATCTGCAATTAGTTGCATCAACAACAATCGAGAGATCCAAAACATCACGCCACACCTCTGCCGAAACCAGTCACCACAGAAACCAAACCACCAGAAGGAAGCTGTCAATGAAGCTCAAACTCCCACTGCCGTTGAGATCATGTCTTCCATTGAGACCCTTGCTACTGTTGACCCATCCATGAAAGTCCCAAAACCACACACTCAAACCCGAACAGACCCGCAGGGTTTCCAAATGTCATGGAGCCTTCACCAAAAAAATCCAAACCCTTCTTGGATTTGAAGCCGAAGGGACAAAAAAAGTCACCAATCAGGAAATATGAAGTTATAGAATACATGAAACCGCCACCACCCAGGATCTGGAAAGCACTTCCAAACCACACCATCACTGATATCATCACAATCAAGAAGGAAAGGGTGAAGAACCATCACTGAATCCCCAAGCAGGAGTCAGGAGGAACCCAGGAGGAAGCACCGAGTGAGAGAGAGAGCTAGGAGAATGCACCACCATTCATTATGTTTTTAGGGGTTTTATAGATTTTCATAGTTTAAGGTTATTTTATACTATTTTAGGGTTTTAGGGTCTTTTAGTATTTCTAGTTTCTTTCTATGGTTTTTTGTGTTTTAGGGTATTTTTAATATTTAATGGGGTTTTAGGTTCTTTGTAGGGGTTTTATGGTTTATTTATATGTTTTTAGGTTTTTAGGGGTCTTGGGAAAGGTTGGTGTAGGGCCAGGCTATTTTGAACCCCCCCCCCCAATTTTATTAGAAGAAAGACACAGTAGAAAGGGGAGAGGTTGAGTCAATCGACCCATACCCAAAAAACAATCCCCAAAAAAGAAAACAAAAAAGAAAAATACACAAAGTACCAGACACAGCAGCAGCCTCAACACATCCTACCCAAACAACACCAGCATCCAGTAGCACCAATTCCAATCATCACTGACACAACATTCCTTCGGCACCTCCCAGATAAAATTAACCAGTGACTAGTAGAACACTTCCTAGCATCCAGCAACTCCTCAACAAATAGATTCACCACCAGTAACATTGAACCATCGACACCAAAATCATCAACCTCCACATCATCATGTCTCATCCAAGTAATAACCAGCATCCACCTCTCTAGATTCCAACAACCAACATCTCCTTCAACAGATCTGCTCCTGGCATCAATATCCATCCATATCCATAATTCCCAGCAACCAGCACCTCTTTTCCAGTCATCGTTCAACAATCCACACACAACAGCAACGCAAGACCACCAGTACCGATGCCCAGAACCAAAAAGTAGCACCAATAACTTCTTGTTATGACCTAGAACCAAACATACCCCCACATCAACACCATTAAGAAACGCCAATAGTGATTCACAACCTATCCATCCACAAATAGAGAAGTAGCCATAAAGAACAAATAAACACATAAGTAGAGAAAAACCAAAACTCAACTGCACCTTATATATCCTCTGAGTAGATCTGAAAACCCCCATAGAAGTGTTGGAAACTGATCACCTTATTACATCACTAATCCAAAAATTCCACCAAGAACCTCCCAACCCCAGATCCGTAAAAGGGAGGGCTGCATTGATCTTGTGGTTACTGCTGTGAAACTTCTCCTCTTTATGACTCCTCACAAGTCGCCTGGTTCTAAACATTGCAAGAAGCCACAACATCTCCTTAGTACCAGATCTGGCCTCACCATCGAGAAATGAGTTAGGTCCCATTGATGAGAAACCCAACCACCCAGAGAGTCGACCAAAGTCAACACCACGATAATGAAGGTTCCACCATAAGTGAGATGACACACAAGGAAGAGAGATTTCTAGATTGGCTGAGGTTGAGCCATTATGCCCAAGATGCCAAACCCTCATCGCCATTTCTAGAACAGAACCATCAGAGGCCTTTTCTTCCAATCATATTCCTTTCCTCTCACAAGCACAACACTAAGGAAGGACTACGTGAGCAAGACCCTATCCACATCACAAATCTCGAACTGGAAGAAATCAATGAAGCCACCAAGGGGCTCCAAGAAGAAGCCCTGGAGATCACAATGTCGAGAGGGAGAACCCATAATAGATCAGAGGAATTTTCTATAGGGGTCATGGTATTTTTTACAATTTTTATAATTTTTATTGGTTTTTATGGTGTTTTGGGTTTTAGTATTTTTTATGGTTTTTTGGGTTTTTAGGGCTTTAAGGGGGTTTTAGGGCTTTAAGGGTTTTAAGATTTTAAATAGTTTTTAAGGTCATTAATGTTTTTAGGTTTTAGGGTATTTTTAGGTTTCATTAGGGTTTTAAGGTATTTTAGGGGTTTAGTGTTTTTAGGGTCTTTTAGAATTTATGGTTTTTAAGGTGTCTTAGGGTTTTATGAGTTTTTAAATATTTTTAGGGTTTTCTTGTTATTTTAGTTTTTCTTGGGGTCTTAATGTAATTTAGTGTTTAGGTTATTGGGATTAGTGTTTAGGGTTTTGGGTTTAGGGATAAAGGTTTAGGGTTTAGTGTGTAGCTTGTATTGTTAAGGTTTAGAGTGTTGGGCATAGGGTTTAGTGTGGGGGTTTTGGGTTTAGGCTTTGGGAATAGGGTTTAGAGTTCAAGGATTTGGGTTTGGGGTGTAGGTTATAGGGGATAGGTTGTAAGTTTTAGGGTTTAGATTTCTTTAGGGTTTTATGGTTTTTATGGTTTTAGATAATTTTATAGTTTCTAGAATTTTTAGGTTTTTATGGGTTATTCGGGTTTTTAGGGGTTTTAGGTGGTTTAGGGTTTTAGGGTTTTAAAGAATTTTTTTGTGTTTTTTTTGGGTTTTAGGATTTTTTAGGGGTTTTTTTATGGGGGTGGGGTTTTAGGGTTTCTAGGGTTTTCTTAGTTTGATGGGTTTTATGGCGATTTTAGGGTTTTAGGGGTTTTAAGGGATTTCAAGTTTTTATGGGTTTCAGGGGGGGTTAAGGGTTTTTAAGGGTTTCTAGAGTTTTTTATCTTTTTTGTTCCATATTATTTTAATTATTTTCAAGGTTTTTTAGGGTTTTGTTGTGTTTTTAGTTGTTTTATGTATTTTTAGGTTTTGGGGGGGTTTTAAGGTGTTTTAGTGTATTTGATGTTCTGTTAGGGTCTTTTAGGGTTTTAAAGGTTTTAAGGGGTTTTAATGGGTTTTAGGGTTATTTTATGGTTTTAGTGGTTATTAAGGCCTTTTAGGGTTTTTTATTTTTCTTAGTGTTTTTCATGGTTTTTAGGCAAAGCAGGTTCGGGGCCAGGCATGTCCCGGCCCCACAAAATTTATTAACAAAAAAGTAAGTACAAGTCTTTACAGAGAGGATCTGCACAACCGAGTATGCAAGTCACCCTTCATGTCTGAGTCCACAAGTGGAGTACAAAAATACGGTGCTACAAATGACCACATGGAACATCCATCCTCAATTTCTTTCTTGGAGAGCATGTCTGTCACCTTGTTCACTTCCCTGTATGCATGTGTGACCCTAATTTTCATACCTTGAGGATTCCTTAGACACTCAACCCATTGTGGGAGGAGCCTCCATGGGATTTTCCTTGTTTTTCTTTTGAGGGCTTCCACCACCAACATCGAGTCAGATTCAATCCATAGCTGCTTCCACCTAAAGTGAACTGCAAACTGGACAGCCTTAATCATGGCCCAAAGCTTCGCTTCATATCAACACCAATTACCAATGAAGTGATAAAAGCATCCTTTAACAAAGCCTCTGTACGTCTAGAAAACACCACCACAACCGGAGAGACCAGACGCACCCAGAGCAGCACCATCCACATTGACATTTATCCATTCTGGGATTGGTGGAATCCAACGAATGAATTTAAAGCCCCTTGGTTTCCTGCATCTTCCAGAAACTCCGAGAGTTCTCAAAAAAATAAGATCATTAACAACATTATCCATCATACCATATTGGATATGAGACACCATGCAGACGACTTTATGGATCGCCACCACACCAGTGCGGAGGCAGCATTGAGCGTTATCAAAAACTACTTTATTCTGGGCTTCCCACACAAAAGCAGCAAGGGTCGCAGCAGCAGCAAGAAGTAGGTTGGCAACCTTTTGACTGTATTGCACACTGACAACACTACTGAAAAGAGAACACATCATGATGTCCATGCAGATTTTCAGCTAGAAAATACCCTACAAATACTCCCAAAGACCAGCAACCAATCGACTATTAAGAAAAATATGCTACAGATTTTCCTCATCCTGAAGACAGATCGGGCAAGCAGAGGCCAAGCACCACCCAGCTCTTTTCAACTGCTCTTGAACTGGAAATCTATTTCTCCAAATTTTCCACAGTAAAAGGTGGCTGGAAGGAGGAATGAAGGGCCTCTGAAATTTAGAGATCCAAGCAGGGGGTTGAATTCCCTGCTCACATTCAAACCGGTAAAACTCCTTCACACCCAACAGACCAACCATATTGGGCTTCCAAATAAGACAGTCCATGTCCATAAAGCTATAACTTTGTTTTTGTGTGATAATATTTTGCGGCAGAATGCTTTCAATCTCACTCATGTTATTTTTGAGATCATCGATGGACCAATGCTTAAATTTCTGAGGGGGATGGACAGATTCAAGGATGGGCTGATCAATTCAGGTGGTCTTCCAACGATTCGAGGCTGAATTTATTGAGACCGCCAATTTAGAGTTAGAAATAATGCTTATATAGGAGGACTTGATTGTGTTCCAGACTGAAGAAGGAATGAATCCAGGTAATTCCTCACATATTTTGGAAGTGAACCATTCCCTCAAGAATTCAAGACTCATATCTTTTGGGTTGAAAATATTCTATGTAAATATACCAATTAAGGCATAATTTAATTTCCTGAGGTCCTTGATGCCCAACCCACCCATTTTTATGGGATTTTTTCATTCTTTCCATGCCACAGATACAAGATTCTTCTCATTCATGCAGCTTGTCCATGAAAAGTTTCTGATTTTTTCTTGCAAGCTCTTGATGGGACTTCTCGGCCATCTATAAATGGAGAAACCATACACAAAAATTGATGTAATAACAGAGTTGATCGGGCAAATTCTGCCCACCTGGGATAAGCATTTTCCTTTCCATCTCACAAGTTGCTGAGTGATTTTGAGTGAAATTCATTCAAGGTATCCACTTTTCACCTTCCCCTAGAACAAGGGAACCCCTAAGTACATGAAAGGGAGGGAACCCCTCATGACACCAAGAGTTCTGACAATTCTGCGTTTCTTGGAGGCTGGAATCCCATTGCCAAAAATAACAGAGGACTTTTTCCAACTAATCGATTTCGCCAAAACCTCTTCATAATATTATAGAACTTATTTAATTTAGGATAGGGTATTCCTATCTGCCTTTCCAAAAAGGATAATGTCATCTACATATAGAAGATGAGTTGGCACATAAAGATCTTTACCAGATTTTATCGGAGCATAAAAACCAGCCCGAACGAGATCAATTATGCATCTACTAAGGTAATCCTCAACCAGAGCAAAGAGGAGGCCAGAAATTGGGTCACCTTGACTGATGTCGTGAGAGCAATGAAAGAACCCCTTACGGGATCCATTAACAAGAACAGAGATCCTGGTAGTGGACAAGATAGTATGGATCAGCTTTATAAAATAGGTAGAGAAGCCATACATGCTGAGAAAAGTAATGATGAAGCTCTATTTGATCGTATAAAATGGCTTTGAGATGTCCATCTTCATAGCAAAGCTTCCATACTTAGATTCTTTCCTCATGATGTTGATACCCTCAGATGCAAAATATAGGCAACTCTGAATATTACATCCTGGGACAAACCCAAATTGGTTTGGGGTAATTATCCCCCCAACAATTTTCCCCAGCCTGATCACCAGAATTTTACTTATTATCTTAGGAATAGTGTTTCCAATCGCCAACAGACGAAAGTCCCCAATATCCATGGAATTCTCTTTCTTTGGTAGTAAAGCAAGGAAGTTGGAATTCGTTCCATGAGGGATGTAGTAGGAGATAAAGAACTCTATGATAGCATTAGTGACCTCCACATGTAAAATATCTAAATAGAACATGAAGAACTTATTATTGAATCCATCTGGCCCAGGAGTTCTGCCCATATTCAGAGAAAACATAGCATACATGACTTCCTCCTCAAACGAGGCATTAGTAAGATGCTTATTCTACTGATCATTAATGTAAGGATCAATAGATACAAAAATTCTAAGGGTCTGCTCAGGCCCACCATCATTGTAAAGTGCTTTGAAGTGACCAACCATAGCATTGGAGATCTCATGTTTAGATGAAAAGAAATCCCCATTAATCCGGATGACATTCAGAACTTTCTTGGATTTTTTCTCCCTGTGAAGATGATGAAAGAATTTGGAATTCTTATCCCCTTACTTAAGCCAGGCCACGCAAAATTGATTTCTAGCTAGCTTCTCTTTTAGAGCCAAAAGCTCATCCAGCTTAGAGTGAAGCTGCATTTCCTCCCTAGAGGGGGTGAGTTGCTGCTGATTCTTTATTTGATAGTTAGCAAGCTGGGATTCAGCAGTCATGATGTCATCATCGAGTTTGTAGAAAGAGATCTTACTCCATTCCTTATGAAGACTCTTTATTAATTTGAGCTTTTCCGCCACAACAAAGTGTGGGCTACCATAAAAAGTTCTACTCCACCCATTAACAACCACTTCCCTACATCTAGGGATGTTGAACCAGGAATTGTTGAATTTGAAAGGCAAAGGAGAGGACATGCAGTTATTATCATTGATTTCAATCATCAAGGGGTTGTGATCTGAATTGAACTTGGGGACAGTAGTTGGAGATATCTCACTTGAAGAACTGATATCGTTGATTTGGAATAAACATCTATCTAATTTACTTGCTTCCTTCCCATTGATGGTGAACCTTCCCCATGTGAAGCGATCACCCACAATAGGGAGCTCCACCAGATTGCACTGGTCAATAGAAGAAGAGAATTCCTCTACAGTGATGCGTGAGAAAGATGATCCAATCATTTCTTCTCGCCTCAGCACCGTATTAAAATCCCCAATTGCAACCCAGTTGTAATGAGTGTGCTCACTGATTCTCATCATGTCACTACATAGTTTCCTTCTCCTAGTGTAAACACATGATGCATATACAAAAGAAATTGTATGTATGGAGTCATAATTCTAGATCTGTAGTGAGATGACTTGAGTTCTTCTCTCAGAGGATAACAATTGAATATTATCATGCCTGAGGACCCAAAAAGTCTCCATACCACTCTCAATGTTATTATGAGAAATAAGAGAATATCCAAACTTCTGCCAATTAGGGCACTTCCAGCTATCATAGCTATTCATAGGTTCTGCAATCCCAAGAATCATTGGTTTGTTGGCTAAAATTAAATGCTTAAGGGCATGGGTCATTGGTAAATTTCCCAACCCTCTACAGTTCTAGAAAATGATCTTCATTAAGAATAGGTTTTCCCACCCCCAAGAATAGGTTGCTTCTTCTTGGATGGGGGATCGATGTCTTTCCCTTTTCCTTTCCTGCCCTTATTCTTAGAAGGCCTACCAACAGGCTTCTTCATGGGTTTGGAAACATTCCCAACCACCTGCTCCTCATCAGGAGTTCCACTGTTAGAAGACCCATGGGCCTCCTCTTCATGACCTTGCTCATTACCCCCATCATCAGCCCAGAAGATACCAGAGAGTGGGGTGAACCTGTTGGTGGAACAAAGCCCTTTAGGAGACTTGACACCAGTAGAAATCCTTCTTGTAGCCTTACATGAGACGACCGGAGTGAACTCCCCACTCATATCCTATAGACCACCATCAGAATGCTCCAACACCCCCCAACAATCTCGGTGCACACCCTACCATCCTGCACGATTCCATCCTCCTGATCCAGTGCAGCTGCATCCACAGGACTCCCATCCACCAAAATTATAGGGAGAGATGGAGATGGTGATGCAACATTACTGGGGATGGAATTATTTCTAATTTGACCAACCAATAACTCTTTTTTTTCATGGAACGTGCTGCACCTAAGAATAATTATCACCCGGACCAGAGTCATACTGTTTCCCATTGGCTGCACCCTCCACATCTTTAGCTGCATGTGGCGCTGCCACAGTCCCCATAGGAACACTGGATTCCTGTGTTCTTGCCAAGAAGTTCAGGCCAGGTGGAATCCTTGTAGAGGCTGGTAGATTATCAAGGATGTAAAATCCCATCTATGTAGGGGGTGGCTATAACTAAATAGAACCACCGCCTGTGGGAACATCTCCACTCTCCACATACTTGTTGGGATCTGAACAGATGTGTGACTCTTTATCAACCATAAGATGATTTGATGGAACCTGGGCCTGAGTTTATCCTATGATGGGGATAGTAGGTTCAGGCCCTGGATGGGAAATAACATCCATGGAGGTAGACGCCCTATCATCCCTCACTGCCTATGCATCTGCCACGCCTCCATGGGCCATCCCAACTGAAAATTTGGCCGCCACATTGTTTCCCACAGCTGAGAGATGCCCTAGTTCCGTGTTACTTTTAATTCTAGGAGGTTTCTTTGTTGCTTCAGATACCATCCCTTTTCCCTTCACCCACTTCTTCTGACAGTCAGAGTCCTCATTCCCTCGCTGATTACAAAAGGCACAGATTTTGGACCTTCGACACTCAACGAACGAGTGGCCGATGAAGCTACCACCTCTTGTACTGTATTTACAGATTCAATGTATCATCAATTGTAGTGAGGGCCACCTCTTCAACGAGGATACTCTCCAAGTCAATCTCAACAAGCACCCTTGCATAGTGCTCGTACTGTGGATTATCAGTCTCTTTGTCAATATGAATAGGGAGTCCAACCACAGAGGCAATATCCCATAAAATTCTGGGATACTAATAAAGCCAATTCAATTTTCATATGTGAATCCACACTTGCGTAAAGTTATTTTTCACTTTTGATGGAATGAATTTCCAGTCCCATTCCTAGATTCGGAGGGGCCCTGGCTTAAGGGAAATTGAACCAAAACTCCAGTCTTTCCTCTTTCAGTTCATCCGTGGGGAACACCACATGGTAGAATCCACGCCCCATTGCATTCATCTTCCAATCATTGAACCCCCCAAACCTTAGAGATATGACTCGCAAGATTAGAAAATTTCCATAAGTTCTCCCCCTTCGAAACAAGGACCCTTGCAATGATAGGAAATCGACACAAACTAACCTGATCCTCAACAGCCTCTCTGATTGAAGCAATGTCAGTGATGCGCCCCTTCCAAATAATCTTTCTAGGAGAAGGAGACTCAAAATTAGTGAAGGATAGCAAGGAAACCAACCTCACCACTTCTGCAAAATTCCTCCTCACTACGGGCGGATGCGAAGAAGTGGGAGGAGTTGGATTCACTACCATAGGATTATAGAAATGGAAAAGCTCTCCATGGCTAACTAGATCAGTGAGGTTCTTACCCAAATTCGGATCAGGAGCCTGATTCTTCCCATGAACCACGAGGGACCCCTTTCCTCTTGGATCAGCCATCTTCCTTCATGGATTTTAGGATTTTAAAGGTTTTATATATTTTTTAGGGTATTTGTGGAAATTTGGGATTTTTTATGGTTTTTGGGAGTCCCTTAGGATTTTTTATGCTTTTTACAGTCTTTTAGGATTTTATGGATTTTTAGGGTTTTTAGGGGTTTTAGATTCATTTAGGGTCCTTAAGGGATTTTAGGGACTTTTGGTTTTTTAGGATGTTTAGTGTATTTTATGGTTATTAAAGTTTTTAGGGTCATTTAGGAGTTTATAGAGTTTTTTAATAGCTATTAGGATTTCTTAGTTCTTTTAATGTTTCTATAGGTTTTTTTGGTTTATAGGGTTTTTCATTTTTTTCTAGGATTTTGAGGGAGTTTTTATGTTTTATGGGTTTCTTTGGGGTTTTAAGGGTATGATTGGGGTTTTATGATTTTTTAGGGTTTTATCATTTTTAGGGTATTTCAATGTTTTTAGGGGATTTATGATTTTAGTGTTTTAAAATGCTTTCAGGGGGCTTCATTCATTTTTAGGGGTTTTTTGGGTTTTTAGGGGGTTTAGGGTTTCGAGGGTTTTAGGGGTTTAATGTTTTTAAGGATTATTTTAGGGTTTTAGTTTTTTTATAAGATTTTTAGGTTTTTAAGGGTTTTAAATCATTTTTCGTGTTTTTAGGCGTTTTTATGCTTTTTAGAGTTTTTAGGAGGTTTGAGGGGGTTTTGGGTATTTTAGGGGTTTCATAGGGCCTTTTAGGGTCTTTGGTATTTTTAGTGTCTTTTAGAGATTTTTAGGGTTTTAAGATCTTTTTGGGGTTTTAGGGTCTTTTATGGGTTTTTAGGGTTTTTAGGGTTTTTATGGATTTTCAGGGTTTTTAGGATTTCTATTATTTTTAGGGTTTTAGGGTTTTAGGGTTTTTTAGGATTTTTACGGTTTTAGGGTTTTAGGAGGTTAGGGAAAGAAAGATGAAGGGACAGGATACTTCTGGTCCCTCCAAATTGTATAGAAAATAAAGGCAATCCAAAAAAAGGTAGGGGAAGGGTCAAATGACCCACACCTAAAATCCCCAACACCCCCCCCCCCCCCCCCCCGCGCTCAAACCTGGTACCTCGATCCATCCAAAAAATAAAGAGACCCAAAAGGAAAAAATTAGTCAATGTCACTGCCAAAGTCATGCACCAAGATTGCAACATAATGATCATCATCTAAGTCTAGTCCAGCAACCACATCAGCAAAGTAGTAGTCCGAGCCACCCCCTATGTCCATGGATTCCCATCCCGACTCAAAATCATCCCAAAGTCCAAGAAGTGAAAAGTAATTCTCTCTGAGCCTCTCTTTTTTGGAAGAGTGTGAAGTCTTATCCCCCCTGTGGACTTTTAGTTTCATCTTTGCCTCCCTAGAGGTCACCCTAGTTTCTTTGGGCCTCAGAAGTGATTAATATTACCTCATTCACCTCCGTTTTGGGGGGTAGAGATTACACTATCAGCATGAGATGCTCTCTCAAATATAACTCTATCACTGGTCACCCCATCCCTGCACCCTTGAGAGGATGCACCAGAGGCATCCCCATACTGAACCCTTTCTCTAAATTGGGCCATGTTGGCGTTTATTCTGTAATTTTCCTCAGCAAATCTCTCCCCTAAACTTCAATCCTCATCCTGGATGGGGAGCTATGTCCATTCCACCTTCACAATGTCATGCAGGACAACACAATGGTCTTCAGCATAAGGGACTTTGTGAACCACCATGTCCTTCTACAAGGTCGGGGCCAAGCCTCCATCACCAAATCTGTTGTCCATCCCCAGTAGTGGACACTCGCCCTGGTCCTCTACATGATCTACAACCACCTCCTTACTATGGGGTACTGACAAGAACCCCTTGGAACCCCGTCTGAAAAGACCACTCTCAGCATACAATGCCACTGTGTCATCCATGCCATGACCAGGGGATCCCTCCTTGAACTGCCTCCCCACCAAAATCATCTCCTACACAACCACAAACATATCTTTCCCAATCCCAGCTATCTCCACCTGCCTAGCCACATCCCCTTTCTTGGGAACCCCCCCTGATTAGCCTCACCACCATCTAACTTAGTCGAGGCCAATTCTTCAAACTAGTTATTCAAATAAACATCAAACAAAACCAGCAACTGGTTGCCACCATCCAACCAACTTCTCCTCCTCTAGTCCACAATAACGCCATCTGAGTATTACATCAGGCAAATCCCCTTGTTCCCATGATCATTCATGCCACCCTGCTCATTATTCTCCCTCTACTTCTGTCCTCCCCCAATAATTTCACCACTTTCATATTCCCCCTGCTATAAATAAAAGTCACCCCTTCATTCTTGGACACCACCTCAGCACCATTACCCCCCAAATCACAAGAATTCCAAGAAAAATTAAAACTCATTCCATCTAAATATACCCCAGTAACACCCAAATCCATCCCAACCTTCATATCCTTTCTAATATGCTCAAAAACTATAGCAACTGATGGCTGGGAGGGCAGGGTACAGAAAAAACCCATGCTCTCTTTCACCACCACCATTTCCTTACTGGACTCACCATTTACTGCCTTTTTTAGAATTACACCACCCCTATCATTGGCATCACAACCGCAACTATTTTTAATATGCCCAAACTTCCAACAAGAAGAATAGAATTCATCCCAAGATTCAAACACCACTGGTTACTTCCAGCAGAGCTCCTCACGACAGAAATCCACCCAAAATTGGGTGCATCTTTAGAAGCGTCAACCTCAACAAAATCCCTCAGAGCAACTGGATGATAGAGAGACCTTATCTGACTATCCACATAGAGAAACCTTCCCACCATATTCCCAAGAATTGAAATTATAGAAATATTTTATAAAGGGAGGGGTGTTTAGAGAATCCAACCCTGTTCACAAACATTGGGGATTCACGCTATAGATTAAGGTCAAAATTCCACCTAAAGAGGGATAAGCGAGTTCCATTGTATCTTCAGGGTTCTGTAGACCAAGAAAGAGTGAGATCTTCTTCATATGTGATGTGAATCATGATGTGGTCACTATCAACGAGCCCTAACATTTCCCAATCCTAAAGCTCCCAGTGTTCAAAGAAAAAACTATCAAAGGTGTCCACTGGGGGGCGCCACTTCATTAATCTCACAATCAGAGTCAGATGAGGTAGCGTCGAGGCTTCATTGAACTCCTGGATCGAGAGAAGAAGATATAAACATCCTTAGAAGAGATTATACACCATTAAATGTTTAGAGAGTTTGAGAGGTATTTTGGTATTTTACGGTTCTAGGTGTTTTTAGTTTTTGAAAGGGTTTTTAAAATTTTGAGGGTTTTTAGTGTTTTAGAGGTTTTAAAGGTTTTAGGGTTTTTAAATATATTTCAGTATTTTTAGGATTTTTAGGGTTCTTTTATAGATTTTTAGTGTTTTAGGTTTTCTTAGGGGTTTAGTTTTTTCAGTGATTTATTATGGTTTTTAATGGTTTTTTAGGGTTTTATATTGGTTTTTTTTTTGAATTTTTAGAGTCATAATAGGGTTTTAGAGTTTTTTGGGATATTAGTTTTTTCAAGGTTATTTAGGGTTTTAGTGTTTTAAAGGTTCATTTAGGTGTTTTAGGGATTTTTAGGATTTTAGGGGTTCATTTGGGTTTTTTGGATTTATTAGTGTTTTAGGGTTTTTAAGTTTCTTAGGGTGTTTTATGATTTTATAAGGTTTCTAGCATTTTTTAATTTTTTTCATTTTTAGGTTTTCCTGTGGTTTTGGGGATTTTGAGGTGTTTTAGGGTTTTTTGGTTTTTTATTTGGGTTTTAGGTTCTTTTAGGGTTTTCTGGATTTTATGGGTTTTAGATATTTTTTAGGGGTTTTAGGGTTCACAGGTTTTTTTGGAGTTTTCAGAATTTTTTGGGATTTTTAGGGTTTTTTTCATTTTTATGGTTTTTATGGTTTTTAGTGTTTTTATGGGTATTTAGGGTTTTGGGGGTTCATTGGGGTTTTTGGGGTTGTTTTTAGTTTTTTGTTTTTAGATAAATTTCAGGGGTTTTATGGTTTTTAGGGGTTTCGTGGGTTTTTAGTGGGTTTTAAGGGTTTTTATGGTTTTTAGGGTTTTGGTGGATTTTAGTATTTTTTTGGGTTTCTTTGACTTTTTAATGGATTTTAGGGTTTTTATGATTTTTAGGGTCTCTTTTTTTTGTTTTTTTATGGGGTTTTGTTAGGGTTTTTTAGGGTTTTACGGTTTTATTAATTTTTAGTGTTTCTAGGATTTTTTAACACCTTTTAGCGGTTTAAGGATTTTTTAGAGTTTTTAAGGTTTTTTGGGTTTTTTAATGTTGTGTAAGGTTTTTAGTGTCTTTATGGTTTTAGGTTTTTCAT
Source organism: Viscum album (assembly GCA_963277665.1). Taxonomy (NCBI): domain Eukaryota; kingdom Viridiplantae; phylum Streptophyta; class Magnoliopsida; order Santalales; family Viscaceae; genus Viscum; species Viscum album. The sequence continues at coordinate 1,963,629,336 of OY728127.1, forward strand.
AGGGTTTTTATGTTTTTTTGGTTATTTTAGGATTTTTTTGGTTTTTAGGGTCTTTTAGGATTTTTAGATTTTGACAATCTTTTAGGGGTCTTTTGTTGTTTTCGGGTGTTTAGTGTTTCTCTAGGGTTTTTAGGGTCTTTTAAGGATTTTAGAGTTTTCTCATAATGTTTGGGTTTTTAGTTTCTTTTTGTTACTTTATGGTTTTAAATTTCTTTTAGGAGTTTTCATGGTTTTTAGGGTTATAGGGTTGTTGGGTTTTTATCAATTTTTGGGTTTTTAGGGTTTTTTTGGGTTTTATAAAGTTTTTAGGGGTTTTGGGGGGTTTGGGGGTGTTGGGGGAATATATTTTTTTAGGGTTTTTATGGATTTTATGGTCTTTTTATTTTTTTTAGTGTATTTTAATTTTTTTAGGGTTTTTTATGTTTTTAGAATCTTTTAGTGTTTCTAAGGATTTGTGTTTCATTTAGTTTTTTTAGAGGGTTTTTCAGTTTTTTTGGATTTTTAGGGTTTATAAGGGTTATTTAGGGTTTTTTAAAGTTTTTGAGTATCTTTTAGGGCCCTTAGATGGTTTTCAAGTTTGTATGGTCCCTTTTGATTTTTTTATGGTTTTTATAGGTTTTATGGGGTTTTAGTGTTCTTCTGAGTTTTATAAGGTTTTATTTTTTAAGGACTTTTTGTGATTTTAGACTGTTTTAGGTATTTTTCGGGATTTTATGTATTATATGGTGTTTTAGGGTTCATTAGGGTATTTAGGGGTTCTAGGGTTTTTATGGTATTTAGTGGTTTCTTTGGTTTGTTAACGGTTTTTAGGATTTTAGTAATTTTTAGTTTTTTAGGGGTTTTTTGATTTTTTAGGGGTTTTAAAGGTTTTTTTGGAGTTTTACATGTTTTTTGGGGTTTTAGGGTTTTTAGGGGTTTTAGGGTTTTTAGGGTTTTTTGTGTTTAACTTTTTTTGGTTTGTCCATTTTTATATGTTTTTTATGATCTTCTAGGGTTCGAGGGACTTTTTCTATTTTTAATTTTCTTTAGGTGTTCATAGGGTATATTAGGTTTTTTTTGTTTTTATGGTTTTTAATGGTTTTTAATGGTTTTTAGAGTTTTTAGGGCTATTATGGTGTTTTAGGTTTTTAGTGTTATTTATTGTTTCTAGGGTTATTTAGTGTTTTAGGAATTTTAAGGGTTTTTTGGTGGTTTTAAGGGTCTTAAAGTGTTTTAGGGGTTTTATGGTTTTTAGTTCATTTAGGGTTTTTAAGGGTCTAGGGTTTTCCTGGTTTTAGGGTTTTTTGGTTTCTTTGGGGTTTTGGAGTTTTTAGGTTTTTCTAGGACTCTTAGGGGTTTTAGGTTTTTAGGTTTATCTTAGAGGATTTTTAGGTATTTTCATTTTTTAGGGGTTTTAAGGGTTTTTAAGGGTTTTTAGGTTTTATTATGGTTTTTAGGGTTTTGATGATTTTTTAGGGTTTGGGGGGGGGGGTTTTATAAATTTTTAGGGTTTTTAGGGGTTTAGGGTTGTAGTGTTTTAGGTTTTTTTTATTATTTTTAGGGGATTTATGGCGTTTTAGTTGTTTTGGATTTTTTGGGTTTTTTTGGATTTTGGGGCGTTTCAGGGTTTTTAGTTTTTTATATGGTTTTTAGATTCTATGGTTTTCATTGGTATTTTAGAGTCTTTTAGGGGTTTTGAGTTTTTTTAAGGTTTTTAGGATCTTTTAGTGGTTTTTGGTTTTTAGGGGTTTTAGGGTTTTTAGGGGTTTTAAGGGGTTTTATGGGTTTTAGGTTTTTTAGGTTTTTTAGGATTTTTAGGTCATTTTAAGGTTTTTAAGTGTTTTTGAGGATTTTTAGGGGTTTTATGTTTTTTAGCTGTTTTTGGGATTTTTAGGTTTTTTGTTATTTTTTAAGGGTTTTAGGTTTTTTAAGAAGGATTTATAGTATTAGAATTCTCTTAAGGTTTTAATATTTTTTTAAGTTTTTTTGGGGGTTTTAGGGATTTTTTAGGATTTTAGGGTTTTTTGTAATGACCACGCCCCCAGTAACCCAGAGCTAGATATTTATTCATTACATTGGTATAAGAGACAATGAATCACATCCTAGAGGACATAATTGTTTAGTAGTCTTGGTAAAATGGATACATAATTAAAATCTACATTACATTTTATAACATAAAATACACAAAGAATTTTATTTGAGAATTCCATTATTCCCCTTATCAAATCCTTGTATATCAATCAAAAAATAATTCCTCATATCCTAGGGAAAATAAAACATAAGAAAGGGGTGATCTCAGATGCTTAGTAAGGGTAAAAGTACAATAGATGCTATGAATAAATAAGGCATAATCAAAGTGATGAGGTAAATAACTAAAACATATGTCATTTAATCAATTACTTGAGAATAATATGGAAGGAATAAAAGGTGATAAAATAATTCCATATAAATAATAAGATGAGAATGAAACTTCAGCATGGATATTCTAACTAATTAAATAATCACATGGAATTTCAATAACTAAATTCATAATGATGGAATGCATAACAATGGATATCTAAAACAAATAATCGAGTCCTCGTACCAAGACATCTTATTGAGGCCTCATTCTAAGACATCTATTTGAGGCCTTTTTCAAAGACATTTATTCAATACATCTAATCAAGGCCTCATGTTAATACATCTAGTCAAGACATCATGTTAAGATATCTAAATAAATGAGTAAGGCCTCATCCAAATACCCATATCTAATTTGTCTCATGAAACCAACTGATGAATCTAGTGGATATATAGATCCCCACCCATCACATAATAAGTTTTTTTTATTCTTCATATGAAGGGGAGAAAAAAACAGAATAAATTTTTATCTTGAAATACTAGCATATGAAATATGAATACATTCCCCAATTAATAAACATAACCGTAATCCTTATAGAGTAATATGGAGAATGTTATCAATACAAAAATACCCATTAGAGTAATATTAAAGGTTTGTTTTATTTGATGAATATAAATTCCATAAAAATTTATTTTAAAAATATTTTTTATTAAAATATACTTTTCATTTTAAAAATCCCTTTTTAAAACATAAAACATTTTGAAAATACTTTTCTTTAAAAATCACTTTTTAAAACAAAATGTTCAAAAAAATTGAAAATAATTTTCTTTCAAAATAATATTTGGAACTTCTAATGTAATCTTCCAAACATTTTGAGAACATTATGGTGGAAAATTTCAAACATATCGTATATATAAAAACAAGGATTCCTTTCACATTTTCAGAAAAATCTAAATGAAAATTAATTTGAGAAAGACATAAATATTCCTTTGATTTTTTTATAAAAAGTATAAATGGGTGAAATTTAATTTTATAAATCATTTTCAAAATGTTTAAAACATTTTTTGAAGACGTGGTTTTGGAAGAAAACATATTTCTGACTAAAGAGAGTAATAAAGATAGATTTTCCTAAAAAATATTTCTATAAAAATTCAAGTAAAAAATAGTATAAAAATTGTACTACTTCATGAAAATATCATCAATAACCATAATATAATAAAATTAATGTATTTATTAAAATATTATCAAATAGTTCTTTCAATGGAAATTCAAGAATAAACGATTTAGTTTAGAATGAGATTGTGAAATAAACCCTTAAAATGATCATAACATTAAAGTGATCATTAACCAATGAATATATTATGTGTATAAAAAATAAATACACATAAAACAATTTTAAATAAAATTTAATATAATCAAAATTAATTATACATATAATCTTATAATGACATAATCAATGAAGTAGATGTTTAACACAGTGAACGAAAACTATGTTAAGAAATCTTTTCCCTCACACATCCTTTTGATTGAAATTTATTTAAACTCATAGATAGTGGTTTTAAACATGTTATTAACTTACATTAGAGACATATTAATATTTATAATTTCATATATTATCCTTCTATAACATCTCACCACCCATCCGTTGATAATGTTTTATTATTTTCATTGGTTTGGGTGTTAATTACCTTGTTTTCTAATGTGTGGTTCATCATGAAAGATATGTTTCATATGAATATTATATATTTATATCTTATAATAATAATAATAATAATAATGAAATAATTTCCATACATTTACATCAATTTTACTTTTATAACCTTTCATTAATGATGGTTATGAAAAATAAAGTATGTGGCAATCATAGAGATGGTAGACCATAAGTACGCATGAGTAGCGTTTTACATATTTTAATGATCATTATGGAAAGGCGGTATGTAATATTTTATACATCCATAATTATAATAATATAATATATAACATATTATTTATTTAATTATACTTATATATATCATTCATGTGGTGTGGTGATGAAAAGAGAGTCACATCGCTTTGTGAAGGTTCTAGTCCACACGTACACAAACGATATTATAATCTATAAGTGTAAAAAAAATTAAATGATGTATTATCTTTTAAGATTGATGAATATGTCATTAGTATCATAATTATTTAATTTATATCACTTATAATCATTAACATTATTTATTTTCACCTTCCATGTAAAGTGTTATTGAAAGACGAATAACATCGCTTGGTAGGGCTGTAGTCTGCCGCACACACGAACGATGTTATCGTGTCTCCTAAAGAATAAATATTAATAAGTAATATATGGTATAATGACTCAATAGGTATAATTATATTATATATATTATATATATACTTTATATCCATCATAATATCCAACCTTGAGAGGTGGTAATGGAAAAAGGAACAACAACGATTCGCGAGGCGGTAGTCCTCCGTACACATGAAAAATGACTTCATAACACCATTGATGTCAGTAAAGATGGTTTTAGGTAATTACCTTGTTATAAAAAAATTATTTTATATGTATTATATTTTTTTTATTATATCAAAATTTTTTAATAAAAATTTAAGAAGGTGTATAAAGAAGTAAAATAATGATGCTCATTGAAGAAAGTTACCTCTTCTTTAGTTTGCACTACATCACTATTAGGTTGGATTTTGGAATAAAATAAGGTTTATAGGATGATCGGATGGAATATGAGAAGTTATTATTGTAGGAAGTTTCCTAATTAAATTTCTTGATATGTGTCAATAAAAGGAGAGATTTAATGCCCTTTTATAATTGAGGAGGAGTGGCATTCTTGTAAATACCCAAAATTATTAACTATTAGGAGATCTCCATCACCTAATGTGCCTCCAAAATAGATAAATAAAGTATTTTCGTGTTTATTTATTCAATAAAAACCACCACCAAACAAAAATAAAAACATTTTCATCATGTTATTTTTTAGTCATTAAGTTTACTCAATTGTACCCTTTTAGTTTTTACCACTGTAAGTTGTATATTTTATTTACCTAGGTAATTTACCCTTTATGAATATAATTATGATTATATATATATTATATAATTTATAAATACTTATTCTAAATATTAAATTAAATTTATTAATTAAAAATCCATTGTGTATGTAAAATTATTATTAATAAAACATATGTAATGCACAAAACCCCTTTTTAACCATAATCCCAATAATTAATTTTCACTGTTTTCAATGATAATTATGGTAAAAATTAATTTTACCATATTATAAAATAAAAATTATTATTATTTAAAATATTTAATAAAATTTTTCAAATTCATAACATCTATGTGTAATAATTTAATATAAAATTAATACCGCGGGTGTGATGAGAAAGTGGGTTTTTAAAGTTAAAATGTTCAAAAGTTTACAATTTTTTATATAAAAATTCAATATTAAATTATTATAATGACTTAAAATTTCTTAAATAATATAAAATTAAACTAATTTTATTTTAAAACCAATCAAAGATATAATTTAACAATATAAATTATTTAAACGAAAAGGATATTTTCAATAAAAATTCAGTATTATTCAATATTCATTAAAAAATTAAACTGCTCATAAAAATCCCAAAACATCACCATATAATAATTTTGAAAATATTATTTCAAAAAATAATTATAATTTTTCAAATAAATTTCTAAAATTGGAGAAAAATAATTTTAAATTAAGTGTGTAAATCATGATTAAATCCCCATTTTTTTAAAAAAAATTGTATTTTAGGAAACATTAATTTTTATTTTAAATGATTATTATTTTATTTATAATAAATATAAATATAATAAATGTTCATAAAATATATATTTTCATAATTTATTAAATTCTATTCTTACCCTCCATCCAACTGCTTGAAGATAGTTTTAATATTAAATATAATATTAATAATATATTAATGTACGGTAAAACTCAGTCTTATGTGTAACACAAGATTTCAAAGAAACTAATTTTTGCATGTAACACAAGATAAAATTAGTGTTTCATACAACACAATATAAAAATAGTGTTTCATGTAATTCATAATAGACTAATTGTTTCAGGTATAATACATTATTGAATAAAATTTTATTCTTTTAGAATATCTGGGTGTTACATTCTCCCTAACATAAATAAATTTTATCCTCTCAATTTAATATTGATATCGGTAATAATGGTTTTGAAATTTTAAAATTCCTTTGTTGAAAAGTCCAATGTCATAAAATTTTTAATAAAAAATAATCTTGATAAGATATAAAGGTAAGTACCAAGGTCATATGGAATAACACATAACTAGGTTTCTGATTATGATAACTTGGTTGAAAGTTGAGATAAAGACATGTAAGAAAAGTGTAAATAATTATAGATAGTGATTTAGGTCAATGATCATAAGAAACTGAATAATTAATGGAATTTTATAGACCTCAAAACCATAAATCTTTGATGATTTTAAAAACTATTTGATTTATCAGATATGAAGGTAATAGGATAAAATTTTTATTTCATGATTATTTTCCAATATTTAAGGAATTGTTTTACTATCTAACAATATAATGAAATATAATTACGTGATGTGTTTCTATTTCATAAATTAAATTTCATCATTTGGTTGTTCCTAGATAAATTTATAATTCAAAACTTAATCCAAAAAATCAATATCCATAATTGAATTTTTTATACCTAAATAACTAAAATTCACTTTTAATGGGTCATAAGGTCTAAAAAAGAGTGACAAGTATTTGCATCTGTCTCAAATTATTTTCGAAAACCAATATTGTTAGTACAAGTTATCCAATATAATAAATTGACTTATAACCCTCAAATTTAACACCACCAATTCATCATTAATATTTAATTTTCAAATAATTTGACTAAAAACAACAATATATACCCAGACACCATGTAAGCCAGTTGTACGTGTGAAACCCTTATCATCCTTCAATCATGGATTCAAGACCCACCACCTTGAAATATTTGATATGTTTTCACCTAGCTTGTAGGTTTTCCATTTTCTAAAACCATATTAATATAATTCCAATAATGTTCTCAAAACAATATTATGGACATCCTTGAAATAAAATTAATCCTTAAATAAATTTTTACTATGGTTTACAATAAAACTTTTTTTACAAAGTATAATAATTTTATTTAACTGTTATTAAAATGTAATTAATGATCATATTAAACCTAAAGTTTATTAATACCTTTATAGTTATGTATATAAAATACAGAGGCCTTATTCCTCAAATAACTTTACCATTAGAACATATTCTTGTCATAAATTTCACGCAAAATATCATTAATCATGGTAGAATCTCATTAAATAAAACCTAAAAAAGAGGTGTTTAAAAATTTGAACACTTGATCAATCCTAATCCCATTAACCAATGATAGTATCCATAAATATTAATTTAATAAACACACATATGATTCTAACACAATCCAAATATGTTTTTTTATCCATATAACCAAAATTTCATAGGTAAAAATAATTTTAAAATTTAATTATTGAATTTTAATACTTAAATACTTCATTTGTTTTATTTCCACATAGATCATTCCTTTGTCTATGTTTTAACCTAGGTCATTAATTATCATTATATATTCTAATCCTTTATAATGGTTTTTAATGAAATGTGAATTATCCTAATAACATCCCTTATAAGTGTCTGTTGGTCGGATTGGACACTCAAGAGGGGGGGTGAATTGAGTTCCAATTAAAATTTCTGTTTAAAAACTTTGTCTTAAAATCCCCCAAATAAAACACAGAATTAAACTGTAGTGAATTTATATCAAAATAAAGGTTTTGTTAGGTTATCAAAGGATTGATTATTTCTGAGTTAATCAAATCATAAGAATTGATTAACTTTTGAAACTAACTTAATGATTTACAACTAATATAAAAACTTGCGAGGTTAATTATCAAAGTGACTTTAAAACAATTTTGGTTTTAAAGTAGTTTGCAGCGGAATAAAAATAACTTTGAAAATAAATAAGCACAGCAGATTTAACCAAGAGGTTCAGTCTCAAGCTGAGACTTAGTCCTCTCAAAACTTTATATAAAAGTGATCCACACCCTGGATTGGGGTTTACAACAGTATACAACTGTCCAAGTCCAAGACCTCTACCACTGTTATCCGTGGGAACAAAAACAACAGCTCCAGCTGTCCAGGTCACACATGACCTCTACCACTATTATTCGTGGGAACTAAACACAATAGCAAACCAGCTGTCTAGGTCACGCACGACCTCTACCACTATACCAGTGTGAAATAAAAGATGTAAGAGTTTGAGTGAGGATTTACAGATCCTCCAGTTAAAGTACAGGAGACAGTGTGTGTGTAAAATATAGCAGATGACACACACTGCTCAAAATGTAAAAAGTAAATCACAGAGGAAAAGATTTAGAGTTTAGAAATGGCTCTAGTGATTTCAGTGTAGCTCTGGACTCCTTTGGATTGATCAGAATTGGTTCTGAGTCCTCTTCTGGTTTTTTTCTGGAAAACAGAGTGTTGTTTTCTTCTTTGACTTCCAGGTTCAGAGATAGAGAAACAAGTAGTCGATGAAGTTCTTGTGTGGATGTTCTCGTTCTCATCTCTTCACTGGTATGCAGTAATGAATGAGTTCTTCGTGTAAGTTCAGTCATTTCTTTGCATTCAGACTCTTTTGTTCTTCCATCACACCTCGTGGTATGTATGTCTTTTTGTATTCGTCTATACATTCCTTGTCTTCTCTTTTGTCTTCAGCAGCACACCCTACTTTCATTTAAAGCATGAGCTCTGGAAAAAGAAATGATTTCTTTTTGTAGGTACGAGGTACAGTTCCCTGACATCCAACAACACACATTAAATAAATTTCATTGTATTAAAATATACCTGATATGACCGTTGGTTAGATTAAATAATGATAAAGAAATTAAAGCAGCATCGGGTTCTGTCTCTGAAACTGTATCTTTGGATATCGGTAGCCTTGTGTATCGGTAGGTCTTGAGTAACAATAGATTCTTGTGTAACGGTAGCCCTTTGTGTAACAATAGCCTTTCCATCGGTAAACCTTCTCTTGGTAGACTTTATTTGTAACGGTAGACTTTCTGTCGGTAGACTTGATTGTATCAGTGGGCTTTCGCATATCGGTAGGTTTTGCATAACGGTGACCTTTCCGTATCGGTAACCTTTTCATATCGGTAGGCTTTATGTATCGGTAGGTTTGTCTGACGGTAACCTTCTTATATCGGTAAGCTTAGTATATCGGTAACCTTTACGTATCGGTAGGCTTGTCTGACGGTAACCTTCGAGTATCGGTAGACTTGCATACCGGTGACCTTTGAGTATCGATAGACTTGTTCTGTAATGGTGACCTTTCGCATGTTTGAGTATTCTATTGGAAGAATGAGTTAAGTTAGAATATATATTCATCCAGTAACCGTATTCATTGAAGATAATATAAATAATATAATAAATTAATATGTTCATGATGTTCATAAATACCGAAATAATTAATTAACCATTAATCAATATAGGAACTACCAACCTAAAATTGATCATAATTGGGATTATCAAAATACGATTGAGCATAGTTGATATTATGGAAATATGAGTTCAACTTATTTGCCCAGAGGGTTCAACAATCTCCCCCTTTTTGATAATCACAACTTTTGCCGAAGTATTTAGAAAATTAAAAATAGTATCAGAGGAATGAATAAAAAAAATTCTTAGAAAAACAAAAACATTAAAACAAATTACTCATAATAAATTTTTGTGTTGTTATTAGTTTTCTCCCATATCCCCATAGAATATATTGCATTTTCTCCCCCTTTGTTTTACTTCTCATTTTTCTCCCCATATGATTTTCTCTCCCCCATTCATGAAAAACTTTAAAACAAGAGGCTCATTTTCTCCCTCAGTATTTTCTCCCCCTTTGTGATTAACAAAAAGAAGGGTAGAAGGAATATAAATACAGTAAAGTGAAGACTGTAATAACAAATTTCCATTAAAGTAAAAAAGGTACAAACTTATAAATTCAAATAAAATACAAGTGAGTCCTATAAAAAAACATCTTGAATCACTCAATCCACCTCATGAACAAGTGTCTTTCCCTTAGGATCAGCAGAGGTGTCAAGTGCAGGGTCAGCAGAGGGTTTCAGAATAGCTGAAAGCACAACTGGTGGTGCAGCTACAGAAACTGTACCGGATCTGAAATCTGTATTCCTCTGAGTGATCATTGGAGTCAAGCTTCGGATAGCTTGAACTGGAGTCATTTGAGGTGTACTCCCAGAGGAAGAGGCAGGAAGTGAAGGAGGTACAATTACATTTATTGCATCCACATGCAAGAATGGTAGCATCAGATTCCTGAAATCCATAATAATACTGCCTCCTCTCTCCATTTCAGACACAAAGTCATCTCGATTCTCGATGAATTTATCCAATTTAGGAGTAAGCTCCCTGATCTTACTAACATGTTCTCTGAAGGCTTGGGTTACTGGAGGTAACTTCAGATTCTCAATCAAAATCTTGAAATGGTTTGTCATTTGTTTCTTGGTATAAACATTCTCGAAATAAGTATCCACCTTATTCTTGATTGCCTCTTGAGAAGAAGTAGCTTCCCTCAAGTGATCACGAACAAAACTACTAACTTCCCTAGTGGTAGAAAGAATCTGAGTATCTAAGGCACCACTGGAACTGGCCTTAGCCAATTCATACTGAATAATAGTGCGGATCTGGTCAAGGTTCACACTGGAGCTAGATGAGGGAAGAGGTTTCATTGATAAGGCCACTGTCTCCTTGAAGGATTGAGTCAGACTACTAACTACCTTCTGAACAAGTTCATCCTGACTATTCAGATGTTCTTTGACTGACTTCTTAAAGGCCTCAAAAACTTCCACAAATTTCTTGACCACTTCTTTGATATATCGAATGTCAGAGTTTACTTGAGTTTGAGAGCTATTCAAGGTAGTCAGAGAAGCAATCAATTGTCTCAAAGCAACTACAGCTCCCCGTCCAACTCTCAATATGAGTGTGGAACACTTTAATTTCATCCATCATTTCTTTCACAGGACTGGATACACCATATCCAATGGATAACTCAAGGGATTGCTCCATTCTTTTCATCTCTTCAACCATACTTTTCTTCATATCTTCCACTGATTCCCTTATTGCATCTTTCAATTCAGCTTTTAAGGACTCAAGGTCCTCCTTGGTTGCCACATTTTCAGCCATAGTGGGTAGCGTAACTGATTTCTTTTGGGGCTGGTCTTCCTCATCAGAATCTCCATAAGAAAGTACAATAATCATATATCCTGGATCTGATGTCCAGCCTTCAATGTCATATAGCACTGATACTGAGCCAAGATTCTCCCCCTCACTTGGAACATTGTCCTGAGGTATCTCTTCCAACTGTTCTTCCTGGGGTAATTCTGCAATTTCCTCTACAACTACAGCAGATTCAATATCCATTTTCTTTGATGGCTCAAGAACTTCCTCAACAATAGATTCTACTTATGCTTCCTGATCAGGTACTATTTTGACTTTACTGTCTATGATAGGGCTCAAACTAAGCTCTTCTTCTTCATTTTCCTCATCATCTGCTTCACCAGCAGCCTCCTTTTCTCCATTAACATCATGATCTAATTCGGTTTCCTCATCCTCCTCAAAGGTGTCCTTGACAACATACTGGCATGCTTCTTCTCCTTCTTCTGTAGTCTCTGTATCACTGTCCTTCAAGACAGTTTCTCTCTCTGGTAGTTATTTTGGAGGGATAACTGCTCCATAAGAAATAACTTGATGCACAAGACTAGGGGGTAAGTCTGGGTCTCCTCCTTCCTCAACTGATGTCTCTTCCTCCTCAGTTTCATCATCACTGTAGACCGGTTCTGGATCATCTGGTCCAAGACTAGGATCTCTCACATTCTTTGGTCTAGAGGGATGGTCCTTTGGTGTGAACTTATAATATATTTTTCCTTCATCATTAACCCAAGACTTCTTCCAAGGGTTCCGGCTGACTTTCATAAACTTACACACACTCCTGGTGAGGCAAAAATTATCCTTAACTACAACAGTTTCATCTTGAAGTCCAGCTACCTCCTTTGCCTTCAACATAATAGAAATTAACTTTGAGAAGAACAGTGCATTTGACTTAGACTTTGGTCTAGTCATATCCTCAATCTGAATCATAATCAGTCTACACAGATTTACCTTAACTCCATGCTTAAACAGATGTATCAAATAAATGTCCTAGAATCTCAGTGTAGCAAAGTCTCCTCTCCTTGGACTAAATACATGTTGAATAAACTTGAAAATAAGTTTATCTTCCCCTGCCATCTCTGCAGCTATGATTTTTCTAGGGTTCCCATTCCCTGTTAGCTCTAACAAAGCATCTTCATACTTAAACACATCACTGGTTGAGGGAACAGATTTTGAATAGAAAGCCCAATATCCTTCATGCGGAACTCTTAAGTTCTCAGCCCATTCCACTGAAGTAAAAGAAACTTCCTGTCCATTCACATAAGAAATCATTCTGCTTTCTTCCTCAGACTTTTCAAAATGAACGAATTCGTAGAATTGTTTCACCAGTCCTGGATAATAGGGTCCATTGTTGTTCGCGAAGCACTCAATCCAACCTTGTTCTTCTAAAAGCTTAAGAACCAAGGACTTTCTCTCCATGATCCATTCTACACACACCTATTTCTCAACGACAATCTCTCACCTTGATAGATGCGGATTTATTGGATTCCTTCGAGCTATACATCCACTTCCACTTCCACTGGTACTAGAATTCGTTACTTTCTGTCTTTTCGCTTGTGGCTCATCACTCCCATCTGTAACATGGGGTCTCTTGACGCGGGCCATTATAGATTCGAGGTTTAGGGTTTTATGGCTTGAGACGTTTAGGTTGGACGGATTCGAACAAACGAGTTCGCGGTGAGATTGAGTGAAGTCTAATATCGGGTTTTAATATCATTTAGGATTCACAAATAAAATAAATCTTAAATTTTTTTTTTGAAGACTCGGCCTTAAATACAGAAGTTTAAAATAGAGCGAGATGTAACGGTAAAGTCTCTTAACGGTGAGGTCTTCTAACGGTGAGGTTTCTCTAACGGTGAGGTTTCTCTAACGGTGAGGTCTCCTAACGGTGAGGTCTCCTAACAGTGAGGTCTCCTAACGGTGAGGTCTTCTAACGGTTTTAAGAATAATTTATCATTCCTAATTCGTGTCTAATGAAACTTAATCTTTCTGAACTTAAAGGCTTAGTGAAAATATCGGCTAATTGGAGTTCAGTGCCTATAAATTCAAGTGTTATATCACCTATTTTATAATGATCTATTAAAAATTGGTGTCTAACATCAATTTGTTTAGTTCTAGAGTGAGACACAGGGTTCTTAGAGATGTTGATCGCACTAGTGTTGTCATAGTTAATTGAAACATGTTTAAAATCAAATCCATAGTCCAATAAAGTGTGTTTCATCCACAGAATCTGTGCACAGCAACTACCAGCAGCTATATACTCTGCTTCAGCAGTAGATAATGCAACTGAGTTCTGTTTCTTACTACACCATGATACTAGGGACTTTCCAAGTAAATGACATGTTCCAGATGTGCTCTTCCTATCTAACTTGCATCCAGCAAAGTCAGCATCTGAATAACTTATTAAATCAAATGATTGTCCTTTTGGGTAAAACAATCCCAAATTAGTAGTACTTTTAAGATATTTGAAAATCCTTTTAACAGAAAGTAAGTGTGACTCATTAGGGTTAGCTTGAAATCTAGAACACATACATACACTAAACATAATATCAGGTCGACTAGCAGTAAGATAAAGTAAACTCCCAATCATACCTCTGTAATTAGTTTGATCCACTAGTTTCCCAGTTTCATCAATATCCAATTTACAGGTGGTACTCATAAGTGTATCACTTCCCTTAATACTATCCAAACCAAAACATTTTAATAAATCCTTATTATATTTACTCTGATTTAAAATAATACCATATTTAGTTTGAAATATTTGAAATCCAGGAAAATACTTAAGCTCTCCCATTATACACATTTCAAACTCTTTTTTCATAACCTTTGAAAAATCAGTACATAAAGAATTTTTAGAAGATCTAAAAATAATATCATCAACATAGATTTGTACTATTAAAACATCTTTTGAAATCCTTTTTATAAAAAGAGTGGGATCATCTATTCCTTTTGTAAATCCTTTTGAAATATGAAAATTTGTAAGTCTTTCATACCAAGATCTTAGAGCTTGTTTTAAACCATATAAAGCTTTAGAAAGTTTAAAAACATTATTTTGAAAGTGAGGATTTGAAAAACCAGGTGGTTGTTATACAAAAACATCTTCAACAATAAAACCATTTATAAAATCACTTTTCACATCCATTTGATATAACTTGAAATTCAGATATGATGCAAAAGCAAGTAAGATCCTAATAGCCTCTAATCTAGCTACATGAGCAAAGGTTTCCTCATAGTAAATTCCATCTTCTTGATTGTAACCTTGTGCAACTAGCCTAGCTTTGTTTCTAATGATGTTTCCAGATTCATCAACTTTGTTTCTAAACACCCACTTTGTGCCTATGGTCAAAGTGTCCTTAGGTCTTTCTACAAATTTCCAAACTTTTTCTTTCAAATTGATTTAGTTCTTCTTGCATAGCCATTACCCAAAATTCATCATTGATAGCATCATTGATACTTTTAGGTTCTAACTGTGAAAGAAAAGCTTGATGTTCAACCTGATTTCTTAGAGAAGCTCTAGTCTGTGTTCCTCTATATAAATTACCTACAACAGCATCTAAAGGATGGTTCTTTAGAGTCCTAGTTGGTCTAGAAAAGGTAGGACTAGAGATTTCAGGTTCATCTACAGGTTGGGGTTCAACAGAAGCAGGTTCTAGGAAATTTCCAGAACTGGATATTTTGACTACAGGTCCACTGTCCTTATCATTAAGGTTCAAAATAGAGAGATCATCTTCAAGATTTTCAAGAGAGGACTTAGGTTCATGTGGATCAGTTTCATCAAATTTGATGTGAACATATTCCTCCACACATTTGGTTCTTTTATTGAAAACTCTATAAGCTTTACTAGAAATAGAGTAACCTAGGGAAATTTCTTCATCACTCTTTGGTGCAAACTTGTCAAGATTATCTTTAGTATTAAGAATAAAGACTTTGCAACCAAAAACTCTGAAGTAGTTAACCTTAGGTTTCCTATGGTTCCAAAACTCATGAGGGGTCTTTTAAAGAACAGGTCTGATTAAGACTCTATTGATAATATAACAAGTTGTATCGACAGCTTCAGCCCAAAAATAAACAGGTAGGTCATACTCATTGAGCATGGTTCTTGCAATTTCCTGAAGGGTTCTATTTCTCCTTTCTACTACACCATTTTGCTGAGGTGTCCTAGGGGCAGAAAAATTGTGACTATAGCCATTGTGTGAGCAGTAGGATTCAAAGTCATGATTTTCAAACTCACGACCATGATCACTTCTCAACGTTTTGATCTTAATTCCACTAAGGTTCTCTACAGACTTGGAATATTTAACAAAGCAAGAACAAGCTTCACTCTTGTGAGCTAGAAAATATACCCAATTATACCTAGAATAGTCATCTACTAGAACATAGACATAGTGCTTCCCATTTAAACTAGAAACTATAGAAGGTCCAAATAAATCCATGTGAACCAACTCGAGAGGTTGAGAAGTTGACACCTCTTTCTTTGATTTAAAAGAAACTTTATGTTGCTTTCCCTTTTGACAGGGATTACAAACTTTGTCTGCTGGAAATTCTAGTTTGGGTAGGTCTCTAACTAAGTTCTTCCTATCAAGTTTTCTAAGTGAATGTACATTGCAGTGTCCTAATCTTCTGTTCCAAATCCAAGACTCTTTATGAAAATCATTTAAACAAGTAATATTCTGCTTAGCTAAAGAATTCCGATCAACAACATAAAGATTTTCATTTCTTAAGGCAGAAAATACTAAAACATTTTTAGAATTAAAAACATTGCAAGAATTATTTTCAAATTTAACATTAAAACCATCATCACATAACTGATAAATACTTAACAAATTATATTTCAGTCCACTAACAAATAAAAATTCGGAAATCAATATTGAGTCAGTGTTACCAATCTGGCCTAAGCCGATGATTTTTCCTTTTGAGTTATCACCAAAAGTGAAAAACCCTCCATCAACTTTTAATATACACTTGAAGCATGAGAAGTCTCCTGACATATGTCTTGAACATCCACTTTCCAAGTACCAGGTCTTTCTACAGGATCTCTTTAAGCAGGTTCCCTACAAAACAGATTTAGATAGGAAATGATTTTGGTACCCAGATTTTCTTGGGTCCAGACAGGTTAGCCAATAAAACTTTAGGTACCCAGATTTTTCTAATGGGTCTCATAAAATTTGTAGAATCAACAGATGTTGAAAGATAAACTTTATTGGATCTGTAACTATGAATATAACTAGTTGAAGCATATGAACTTCCAGAACTAGAACTAGCAACATTCTGTCCAGATTTAGGAATGAATTTTTTTTTGGTAAATTTTCTCTGTCCTGGTTGGTATCCTATACAAGTAGTTTATCTAGGTTCTATTTGCTTACCTATAATTTGAGCAAGAGTATCTTTACCATTTGTAAACTTTTCTAAGTCTTTCTTAAGTTTCTCATTAGATAATTTTTGTTCTGTATTCTCTTTAAGCAATTGATCATTATTTTCTATTTCAATATCAAGATCAAGATTTATGTTTAATAGTTAAATCATACTGTTTCTTTAAACCTTTGTATTTGTCTTTCAGCTCATTACAGGTTTCTTCTAACATGTCACAATATTCAAACAGTTCAGATTTTGACATGTTATCGGAGTCAGTATCATCTTCAGAATAATATGAATTTAAATCAGGAGTTTTAGATGCTACCTCAGATGTGTTTTTCATGAAACACATATTTGCCTTATTTCTGGATTTAGTCTCAGAAATTTCAGACTCACTGGAGCTATCCTCAGAAGCGCTCCAAGAAGCCTTCATAGCCTTTTTGTACTTATTGTCCTTGTAATCATATTTCTTCTTGAATTTGAGCTTTGGGTAGTCTGCTTTAATATGTCCTTTTTCATTCATATCAGACAACTTCATCACTTTTATCTGGCTTTTTCCAATCCTTCTACCAATGTCCGTTATTGTCATACTTTCCTTTGTAATTTGATTTTCTAAAGAATTTCTTCTTCCTGTAAAATTTCTTAAACCTTTTGGAAATGTGAGCCATCTCAGCATCACTATCAGAAGCACTTTTACTGTCTTCACAGCTTGAACTCTCATTTATAGCTTGAAATTTCTCCTTATCCTAGTTCTTTGAAGATGAAGATTTGAAAGCAACAGACTTTCTTCTAGGTTCATCTTTTGCTTCTTTGTTCACCTTAAGTTCTTCTTCATTCATCATCAACTTTACAATTAGTTCCTTGACAGGTAGAGAAGCAATGTCACACGACTCTCTGATTGAAATAGATGTGTCTCTCCATCGGTCTGGTAAACATCTCAGAATCCTCATAATTTGTTCCTTTGCTGGAACAAACTTTCCATGTGAATTCATTGTATTGACTATATCATTAAACATGAGATACATATCAGAAATGGGTTTATCAGTCTTCATTTTAAAATTATCATATTTAATAGTATAAGTATTTAATATCATTTCTTTAACATTGTTTTTTCCTTCATGAGAAATAGCTACGGTATCCCAAATTTCAAAAGAAGTTTTACAAGCAGAAATTCTGTTAAATTCTTCATCTCCTAAAGCACAGTACATGGAATTCATGTCTTTACAATTATTATTGTACGCAGTCTTTGTAGGTTCATCCCAAGTGGATCTAGCAGTAGTGGGAAGTTTATATTCTGATTCTATGGTAGTCCAAATATCAAAACCTATGCTTTCTAAATGAATTTTCATTTTAAGTTTCCACTAAGCATAGTTTGTACCATTGAAGAAAGGTGGCATGTTAGTAGTAGCACCTTCAAGTCTGTTATCCATGATAACTTACTTAAAGCAAATATTTTAAAGAGATAAAAATTTAGAAATAACAGAAATTTTAAGAACTTTAAAATACAACTAAAATCACAGTTGAAAAATGGAGTACTTTAGAAAATATTTAAATATCCTCTGATACCAAATGTTGGTCAGAGTGGACACTCAAGAGGGGGGTGAATTGAGTTCCAATTAAAATTTATGTTTAAAAACATTGTCTTAAAATCCCCTAAATAAAACACAGAATTAAACTGTAGTGAATTTATATCGAAATAATGGTTCTGTTAGGTTCTCAAAGGATTGATTATTTCCGAGTTAATCAAATCAGAAGAATTGATTAACTTTTGAAACTAACTTACTAATTTAAAACTAATATAAACACTTGAGAGTTTAATTATCAAAGTTACTTTAAAATAGTTTTGGTTTTAAAGTAGTTTGCAGCGGAATAAAAATAACTTTGAAAATAAATAAGCACAGCAGATTTGACCAAGAGGTTCAGTCTCAAGCTGAGACTTAGTCCTATCAAAACTTTATATAAAAGTGATCCACACCCTGGATCGGGGTTTACAATAGTATACAACTGTCCAGGTCCAAGACCTCTACCACTATTATCCATGGGAACAAAAACAACAGCTCCAGCTGTCCAGGTCACACACAACCTCTACCACTATTATTCGTGGGAACTAAACACAACAGCAAACCAGCTGTCCAGGTCATGCATGACCTCTACCACTATCCCAATGGGAAAAAAGAGATGTAAGAGTTTGAGTGAGGATTTACAGATCCTTCAGTTAAAGTACAGGAGACAGTGTGTGTGTAAAATATAGCAGATGACACACACTGCTCAAAATGTAAAAATTAAATCACATAGGCAAATATATAGAGTTTAGAAATGGCTCTAGTGATTGCAGTGCAGCTCTGGACTCCTTTGGATTGATCAGAATTGGTTTTGAGTCCTCTTCTGGTTTTTGTCTGGAAAACAGAGTGTCATTTTCTTCTTTGACTTCCAGGTTCAGAGATAGAGAAACAAGTAGTCGATGAAATTCTTTTGTGGATGTTCTCGTTCTCAACTCTTCACTGGTATGTAGTAATGAATGAGTTCTTCGTGTATGTTCAGTAATTTATTTGAATTCACACTCAGTTGTTCTTCCAGCACACCTTGTGGTATGTATGTCTCTGTGTATTTTTCTATACATTCCTTGTCTTCTCTTTTGTCTTCAGCAGCACACCCTTCTTTCATTTAAAGCACGAGCTCTGGCAAAAGAAATGATTTCTTTTCACAGGTACGAGGTACAGTTCCCTGACATCCAACAATACACATTAAATAAATGTCATTTTATTAAAATATACCTGATATGACCGTTGGTTAGATTAAATAATGATAAAGAAATTAAAGAAGCATCGGGTTCTGTCTCTGGAACTGTAGCTTTGGATATCGGTAGCCTTGTGTATCGGTAAGTCTTGAGTAACGGTAGCTTCTTGTGTAATAGTATCCCTTTGTGTAACGGTAGAATTTCCATCGGTAAACCTTCTCTCGGTATAATTCATTTGTAACGATAGACTTTCTGTCGGTATACTTGATTGTATCAGTGGGCTTTCGCATATCGATAGGCTTTGCATAACAGTGACCTTTTCGTATCGGTAACCTTTTCGTATCGGTAGGCTTTATGTATCGGTAGGCTTGTCTGATGGTAACCTTCTTATATCAGTAAGCTTAGTATATCGGTAACCTTTATGTTTCGGTAGGCTTGTCTGATGGTAACCTTCGAGTATCGGTATACTTTCATACCGGTGACCTTTGAGTATCGGTAGACTTGTTCTGTAACGGCGACCTTTCACCTGTTTGAGTATTCTATTGGCAGAATGAGTTAAGTTAGAATATATATTCATCCAGTAACTGTATTCCTTGAAGATAATATAAATAATATAAAAAATGAATATGTGCATGATGTTCATAAATACCGAAATAATTAATTAACCATTAATCAAATATAGGAACTACCAAACTAAAATTGATCATAATTGGGATTATCAAAATACAATTGAGCATAGTTGATATTATGGAAATATGAGTTCAACTTATTTTCCCAGAGGGTTCAACAGTGTCAAACTAGGTGTGCAATATGATTCTTTTTTGTATAACAAGTAATGATCTGGTCAATATTAATTCACTATTTTTGGACTTAATACCCCTTGTTAAATCTATGCTAGAACTACGTCCACTTGTAGAATCTAGAAAAGGATGTATTACAATGAAAAAACACACAATCTCAACCTTACCAAATATTTAAGATGTTCTTATATACTTATCCTCAAATTCGGTCTTAGGGTTCTATTCCCTAATCTTTGTTTTCTTAAATCATGTTCCCAAGGCTTCTACCGAACTTACTCAGATAAAAAATGTAGAAACCTAGACCCCAATGTCTTATAGCTAATTCCTTCTTTATTACATTATCTTAATATACAAGGGATTTAATCCCAAAGTACTGAATAGTATATTAGTCTTGGTAAACTAGACACATAATTGAAATTTACATTACATATTAAAAAATACACAAGAAATTTTATTTTAGAATTACATTATTACCCTTAGCATATACCTAAATATCAGAAAGAAAATACATTCTCATATCCTAGGGAAAATAAAACACAATAAAGGGGTGATCTTAGATGCTTATTAAGGGTATGTGTATAAAAGAAGCTAAAAATAAATATGGGATAATAAAAATGGAAAGGTGAATAACTAAAACACAATCCATTTAATTAATAACTTCAGCATAATATAGAATCAATAAAAAGTGATTAAATAATTCCATATAAATAATCAAATTATCATTAAAATTAACCATTGATATTATAACGAATCAAATAATCACATATAATATCAATAACTGAATTCATAATGATGGAATACATAATGATGGATATCTAAAACAAACCATTGAGGTCGCATACCAAGACATATATTCAAGGACTCAAGCCAAGACATCTATTTAAGGGATCATTCCAAAACATCTATATAATACCTCATTTCAAAATATCTAGTCAAGGTTACATGCCAAGACATCTAGTCAAGACCTCATTTCAAAACATCCAAATAAGTAAGTAAGGCCTCATCCAAAAACCCATATCTAATTTGTCTCATCAATCCTATCAATGAATTGAGAGGATATATCAACCCATATCCATCACATACTAAATCCTTTTCATTCTTTATATAAAGGGTAGAAACATAAACAATATTAATATTTTTCTTGAAAAACTATCATATTAAATGTGAATACATTCCCCAATCAATAAACATAACCATAATCCATAAAAAGTAATATGGATAATGGTATCAATAAGAAATATACAGACTAGATTAAGCATAAATATTTTTTGTCATTGATGAATAGAAATACCCTAAAAATATCACAGAAAATATTCTTGAGGAAAATAACCATTTTATTTTGAACATTACTTTTAAAAACATAAAACATTTTAAAAATAATTTTCTTTTAAAATCACATTTAAAAATTAAAATATCAAAAAATATTTTGAAAATAATATTATTTTAAAATATTCTTTTAAACTTATAAATTAAACTTTAACACATTTTGAGGTCATGATGGTGGAAACTTTTGTACATGTACTACATGTTAAAACAAAGATTATTTCATGTTTTTGGTAAAAATCCAAATAGAAATTGTTTGGAAATGACATAAATATTCATTTGAAAACATTTTTTAAAAATTATTAATGGTTAAAAATAAATTTAATAAATCTTTTTGAAATAGTTAAAAAATATTTTGGAAAAAAATTAAAATAAATGGTTTTGGAAGAAAACATATTTCTAAATGAAGAGCAAAATAAAGTCCTATTTTCTTAAAAGAAAATATAAGTAATTATAAGTAACAATGAGTGTGAAAATAGTAATATTAAATGAAAATATCATTAATAACCACATGAGAGGAAAATTAAATGGTTTATTAAATAATTATTAAATAATTTCTTTCAATGAAAATTCTAGAATAAACAGCCTCGGTTAGAATGAGCTTATAAAATAAACCCTTAAAATGATCATAACATTGAACGTTGAAGTGAGGATTACCAAATGAATCAATTATGCATATAAACTATAAATACAAATAAAAAAGTGTAAATACAACATAATATAATAAAATTTCATTATACACATAATCATAGAATGAAATAATCAATGAAGTATAATTTTAACCCAAAGAATGGAAATTTAGTTAAGAAATCCCTTAGCTCACACTTTATTTTGAATTAAATTTCATTAAAATCCTATATATATATTTAAAATTTTATTAAGTTAAATAATAACCCTATTAATATTTATAATATCATATATTATTCTTTTATAACATCTCACCATGACTCCATTAATAATATTTCATTATTTTTTATTTGTTTTAAGTGATAATTTACATGTTTTCTCATGTGTGTTTCATCATGAATGATCTGGTTATTAAATATATTATATAGATATATCATCTTTATAATAATAATAATTAATTAATTACCATATTTTTAAATAAATTTACTTTTATAACCAATCATGAATGATGGTTATGAAAAATGAAGTACGTTACAATCATGGATAGGAAATGTTTTCCATTTTTTCAAGGATCATTATGGAAAGGTTTTAAGTAGTATTTTACATTTTAATAATGAAAATAATGTCATATATAACTTTTAATTTCTTAATTATACTTATATATATCATTCATGTGGTGTGGTGATGAAAAGGGAGTCACATCGCTTCGTGAAGGTGGTAGTCCACACATACACGAATGATGTTATCAACTTTTAAGTGTAAAAAAATGATATATTATCATTTCATAATGATAAATATTTCATTAATATCATAATTATTTTATTTATATCACATATAATCATTAAAATTATTCTTTTTCACCTTACTTGTAAATTGTTAGTGAAAGATGAATCACATCGCTTCACAAGGCGTTAATTCGCCATACACACGAGCGACATTATCGTGTCTCCTGGAGAATAGAAAGTAATAATTCTTGTATGATATATTATCTAAAAAGGTATAATTATGTTATATATATAATATATATACTTTATATCCATAATAATACCCAAACTTTATAGGTTGTAATATAAAAACAAACCATATCATTTTTTGAGGTTGTAGTCCATCGTACACACGAATGATGATTTCATAACAAATTTGATGGAAGGGGATATAGTTTTAGGTAATTACATTATTATAAAAAAAATAACATTATATTTAAGATATTGAGTTTATTATATCAACAAGGATTAATAAAAATTTAAGAAGGTGGATAAATAAGTAAAATAATGGCAGTCATTGAAGAACGTAACCTCTTCTTCAGGTATTCTCCTTAGGTTTTCACTAAATCATTCCTAGGTAGGATTTGTGGCCAAAATAAGGATTATATGATGAGGGGAAGTAATTTTGGAATTGATTTGGGTATATATTTTCTGAAACAAATGGATTTATAGGTTTTAATAATGGGGTATAGTGTGTTTCATTTTATAATTGAGGGGGGTGGAAATCTTATAAATACACAAAAGTATTCACCATTGTGAGGTCTCCCTTACCTCATGTGACTAAAAAATAGATAAATAATTGACTTTAGGTTTTATTTGTTCTATAAATACCTCCAAGAAATAAAAATAAACACATTTTTTTATTTTATTCAACAGTATTTAAATTTACTCAATTTTACCATTTTAGTTTTTACCATGGTAACTTGAATATTTTTATTTATCTAGGTAATTTATAAATTAATAATAAAATCAAAATGATATTTGTTTAATAATTTATAAATAGTTATTCTAAATATTAAATCTAATTTATTAAATAAAAATCCAATGTTTGGGTAAAATTAATTTTAATAAAATGCAAGTAATTTTAAAAACCTCATTTTAACCATAATTATGATAATTAATTTTATCTATTTCCATTAATAATTACTTTAAAATTTTAATTTTACTTTACTAGATAATATAAAATATTATTATTATAAATATGGAATCCATTTTTATAAATTCAACTTCCATAAGTGCATAATTTAATTTAAAATTAATCTCACAAACGTGATGAGAAATATTTTTTTTGAAGTGAAAGGGTTCAAAAGTTTAAAAAAAATTTATATATAAATTCACAATTAAAATGATACTAATTTCCTAAATTAGATTAATTTATATAAAATAGAACTAATTTTACTTTAAAATCAATCCAAAATATAATTTATCATTATAATTTATTTAAACAAAAATACAGTTTTCAATTAAAATGTAGTATTTTTCACTATTATCAAAAAATAAAACTTCTCAGACAAATCTTGAAATTCCCCCCAAGGATAATTTTTTATTATGATTTCAAAAAATAAAGTTTAATTTTTTTAAAAAAAATTGAGTTCTCAAATCATGGTTAAACCATCCTTTAGAAAAAATACTATTTTTCAAAAATAATATTTCCCTTTTAAATGATTATTATTTTATTTATAATAAATAGATAGTGAAAAATGTGTGTAAACTATATATTTTCACAATTTATTTAATCATATTCTTACTTTCCATTTCAAGGGCTAGTCGATAATTATCATGTTAAATAATAATATTAATAATATATTTTTGTTCGGTAAAACTAGGCTTTGCGTGTAATGCAGACTTTCAAACAAACTCATCGTCACTTGTAAAAAAATCTGAAATCATTGTAGTGTGTAACACAAGATAAACTTAATGTTTCATGTAACACAAGATAAACTCCATGTTGCGTGTTATATATTCTATTGAATAAAATGTTATTCTTATAGAATTTTAACTTGTTACTTTTTTTGTGTTTCACATGGTTTTTCATGGTTTTTTCATTCATTTTATTGTTTTTTAGTTTTCTGGGTTTTTTTGGTTTTAGGGTTTTGGGGGGGGGGTTATAGGTTTTAAGTATTTTTAGGGTTTTTATAGTTTTATGGTTTTAATGAATTTTAGGTTTTTTTGGTGTTTTAGTATTTCTTAGGGGTTTTATGATTTTTAGGTTTTTTGGGGTGGTTTAGAGATTTTTGGGAGTTTTTTTGGTTTTTTAGTGTTTTTATATATTTTTATGGATTAGAGGGATTTCTTAAAGTTTTTATGGGTTGTAGGGGGTTTAGGTTTGTAGGATTGTTTTGGTATTTTATGGTTTTGTTTGTGGTTTTTTGGAGGGGTTTATAGAATTTTTAGGGTTTTTAGTGTGTCTTTTGGTTTCTAGGGGTTTTTATGGTCTTGGGGGGCTTTTGGTATTTTTTGGTCTCTTGGTGTCTTTTAATGTTTACAGGGTTTTTATGATTTCTAGATTCTCTTAATGTGTTTTAGAGTTTATTGGGTCTTTAAAAGTTTTATGATTTTTTAGTGTTTTTATGTGTTTGGGGGTATTTTAGTGTCTTTTTAGGTGTTTTAAGGTCTTTTAGTGGTTTTTAGGGGTTTTCATGGTCTTTTTGGGTTATTAGGGGGTTTATAGTTTTTTTGGAGTTTTGGGGTTTTAGGGAATTTTTTGGTTTTTAGGGGTTTTGGGGTCTTTTAGGTTTTTTTGGGTTTTTTAGGGTCTTTCATAGGTTTTTTCAAGGTTAAGGGGTCTTTATATTTTTTTAATGTTTTATGGGTTTTTAGGTTATTTGGGGGGTTTAAGGGTTCTTTTAATTTTGTTAAGTTTTTTTGAGTTTTTAAGGGTTTTATGGTTTTTAGTATTTTTAGGGTATTTACAGGTTTTACGATTTTTTAGGGTTTTTGAGGGTTTTTTTGATATTTTTTATTTTTTAGGTTTTTTAGGGATTTTTATATTTTTAAGGGTTTTCATAATTATTTAGTTTATTTTAAATATTTTTTGGGTTTTTAGGGTAATATAATGTTTGTAGTATTTTTAGGGTTTTTAAAGTTTTTCATGCTCTTTTAGGGTCTTTTAGGTTTTTTAGGTTTTTTAGGGTTTTTAGGGACTTTTAGGAGTTTTTGGTTTTTTAGGGACTTTAAGGTTTTATGGGGTTTTTTGGTTTTTTGTTATTTTTTAGGGTTTTTAGGGTTTTTAGAGTTTTTAGGGTTTTAGGGTTTTAGTGTTTTACTTTCATTTAGTATTTTTAATGTTTTTTAGGTCCATTAAGGTTTTTAGGTCCTTTAAGGTTTTTTGATTATTTTTAGCATCCTTTAGGTTCATTAGGTTACTTTAAAATTTTATAAGTTTTTATGGTATTTTATGGCTTTTTAGGGATTTTATGGTCTATTAGGGGTTTTAGTGTTTTTTGTGACTTTTTGGTTACTTATTATTATTTTATTATCTTTTAGGGATTTTAGGGGTTTTTATTAACTTTTAGGGGTTTATGGTTTTAGGGTTTTTAGTTTTTTATTGTTTTTAGGGCCTTTTAGGATTTTTCAGGGTTTTTAGATATTTTTTGTGTTTTTAGGTGTTTTTAGGTGTTTTTATGGTCTTTTAGGGTTTTTTGGTTTTAAAGGTTTTGTGTTATTTATGGATTTTTATTGATTTTAAAGTATTTTTTAGGTTTTTTAGGTTTTCATGGTTTTAGGTTCCTTTTGGGTATTTTAGTGTTTTTAGGGTTTTAGGGTTTTAGGGTTTTTTCTGGACTTTTTAGGTTTTTAGGGTTTTAGGGGTTTTTAGGTGTTTAGTGTTTTATGGTTTTTTAAGGGTTTTATTGTTCTGATGGGTTTCAATCATTTTTTATGCTTTTTTAATTTTTTATTTTTTAGGGGTTTTAGGGTTTTCTGGAGTTTTTTATGGTTTTTACGACTTTTTGGGATTTTCAGGGATTTAGTATTTTTGAGGATTTTTTTTGATTTTAGGGGTTTCTAGTGTTTTAAATGGGTTTAGTATTGTTAGGGTTCTTTAGGGTTTGTTGTGGTTTTCATGGCCTGTACATGGGTTTTTATGGTTTTTAGGTTTTTTATAGGTTTCTATTATTTTTAATGTTTTTATGAGATTTTTTTAGATTTTATGATATTTAAAATTATCATAGGGTTTTTATGATTTTTTAGGGTTTTTATAGATTCTTAGGTTTTTTAATTTTTTTAGGGTTTTTAGGAGCTTTTGTGTTTTTTAGAATTTTTTTCATGGTTTAGGGATTTTAGGGTTTTATGGTTATTATGGTTTTTAAGGTTTTCAGGGTATTTAAGTATTTTTAGGGTCTTTTAGGGTTTTTGGGGTTTTTGGGGTTTTAGGGTATTTTAGGGGTTTTTAGGGTGTTCTAGTTTTTTTAGGGCTTCTTAGTGTTACTATGTTTTCTTTTAGGTTTTATGGATTTTAAATGTTTTTAGAGATTTTAGGGTTTTATAGGGGTTTTGGGGTTTTAGGTGTTTTAGGGGTGTTTAGTAGTTTTTAGGGGTTTTATGTTTTTTAGTGTTTTTTTAAATTTTAGTGTTTTTTGGGTTTTTAGAATTTTTAGTTCTTTAGGTTTTTAATGTTTTATTACTATTTTTAGGGTTTTTTTGGTGTTTTATAGTTTTTAGGGGTTTTTGGATTTTTTAGGGGTTTTCAATGTTTTAGTGTTTTTCACGATTTTTAGGGCTTATTTAGTGTTTTTTAGTGTTTTAGGCATTTTGATGATGTTTTTTTTGGTTTTTAGGTTTTTTTAGAGTTTTAGGGGTTTTAAGGTTTTTAAAGGTTTTTTAGGAATTTTAGGATTTTTGGGTGGGTTTTGTTAGTTTTTAAGGTTTTTAGTATTTTTGGGGTTTTAGGGTTTTTAGAGTTTTAGGGGTTTTAGGGATTTTAGGGTTTTTATGGTTTTAGGGATTTTAGGGTTTTTATGGATTTTGGGTTTTAGGGTTTTTTGGGTCCTTTAGGGGTGTTTTATGGGTGTTTTTTGGGTTTTTAGCTGTTTTTTGGGTCATAGGTTTTTAGGGTCTTTTAGGGTTTTTATGGTCATTTTGGGGTGTTTAGGGTCTTTTTAGGATTTTTTGGATTTTTAGGTCTTTTAGGGTTTTGGGGTATTTTTGGGTTTTTAGGGTTTTTAGGGCCTTCAGATCAGTAAGGCTTTCGGGCCATCTCATGGACTTCGTACCACCTCAAGGCCTTCAGGGCCACCTGATTTGTAGTTGCACATACAGATTCTACAAGGTACTGCTTCAGTGGAGGAAAGAGCAGGGCACATTCACCATAGAAGGGCTAAACGGACTTTGGAATAATGAGAGGGTATGGAATTTTCCATCGGTACCGCTCATGTGCACCTCTACACAAGGACATGCTAGTTGAACAATCATGCAAAGGTGGAGAGCTAATCACGACGCAGATGCTGGGGAGGAGCAGTTTCAAGTAGTCATAGTCTGTATGATTTCCTTAAGACCTATGGACCATGTAATGTCTCCAAGCCTATGCGAAATTTAATTCTTAAGCCTATGAGCCTTGTAAGGGTTCCCCCTCACCCCTTCAAAGGGGGTTACTAGAAAATCCATAAAAAAGAAGGCATACGGGCCATTCAGTCAGTTATGTCTTTTTAAGTACTTATTTTATTTTTAGGGTTTTTAAAATATTTTTAGGGGTTTTTGGAAAGGAAGGTGTGAGGCCAGGCTATTCCTGACCTCCCAAAATTTATTAGAAAGAAGAAACTGCAGATGAGGGGAGGGATCAAACAACCCCCACCCAAAATTCCTAACAACCCCCAACAAACCCAAGGATAAAACCCATAAAGAAAAAACAAGTCAGTCAACATCACCACCGAAGTCAGAAAATGAAGTTGTGCCATAAGGATCACCCAACACTCAATATCTAGGAGTTGTATTATCAGAGTAGGAGTCAGAGTTTGCCCCTTTTTTTATATATTCCCATCCTGACTCATAATCCTCATGATGTTTGACGAGCGCCAGGAGATCCTCCCCATGTCTACCTTGCTTCAGGGTGTGTTGATGCTTTCGTTTGTTAACCTTGACTTTCAGTTTGACTGCCATTGATGACACCCGGGTAGCCATGGGTCTGGGAATAGTGGAGTAATCCCACTTCATCCGCCTCTTCAAGGGGCCTAGGTCGGAACTATCATCCATCTTATGATCCCCCTCTATAATGGTCATATCATTCTTGTGATTCAGCCTTTTACCATCCTCGTAGAAGTCAGGGATGAAGAAGTCTTCTTCATTAAGGGAACAATCAGGAAGGACCCCACACTACGACATGCAAGGGACCACTAGGTCACGTACCTCTAGAGCCAGATAGGGAATAGTCACCACATCATCCATCACCAGTTTCAGGCCCTTATCCTCTTTCAAGGCAGGATACCCCACGTCACAAACGAATTTATCCACCTCCAATTCAGGCAATTTCCCCTCTTGCCCAGTCAGCTTATTTCCCGAGAAATAAATATCATTCCCAAAAAAACCCATAACTATTTTTCCCAATCAACTACATCACCCTTATCTCCTGCTGAATAGAACCATCTGAGTACCCAATGGTGTCACTGGCCAGCTGGGTCACCATTTCTCCACCACGCAATGCCCGTGCCCCATCCTGCTCATCCCCCAGACAATCACCCTAAGCCTTGAGTAGGGGAAACTCCAGCACATCACACCTATGCAAAGAATCATCAGGAAGAAGTTCCACCAAGGGGACATTCTCATCCACAATGGAACCAGGCCTAGTATCAAGAACAACCCTAGTATCAGCTACCTCCCCATGTTCCTCTAGCACCCCATGCTCCTCCGCATCCCCCTCTACAACATCCTTCTCCTCCAATGCTACAGAACTTAGGCAATCAAACCTATTACACAAGGGGGAACCATCCAAGGCCAGCGTCTCCCTATGTCTAGCATGCCCACTATAGGAGGACACGACCTATTGGCCCTCATCCACCCCTCCCAATAAAGTAGCATCCCCCAAGTTCCCTAGAAGCTATACTACCCTCTCATCAGCCTCTTCATTCCTGCTACAATTCTGAGGAGCCTTCACTTCCAAACCCCCAAAGTGAGACACTATCAATAGCCCTTGTGCAGCTACCTCCCCCTCTGTGGCCAATGATCCAAACCCATTGTACAATAAAACATCAGCTAAAGCCTATACCTCTATTCCCTTCCCACCCAGAACATGTTCCTCCACTCTTCCAACCTTCCCCTGCTCCTGCAAATCATCACAGCACATCCTAGGGGACCTCTTGCCTTCATCAGTCTCGATTACTCCCTTCTCACAAACACTCACTAGATCCCACTTCAATCTCTCATACTCCTGATAGACCATCGTCCCAGTGGATTATTACGACATTTTCTTTCTCATAGGAGTCCCATGTCACAATAATATTTTGATCAACCGCCATCACTGGCCATTCACCCTCCATGACTCATGCACTGCAACCCACTCATCTACAAGCAGTGCTAGAATGACCCAGTCGCCTGCATATAGAGAAGAACGCAACAAAGGACTCCACAACAACTATCTGATTTTAACGAAACTCCTTTCCAAAATTAATCCACACAAAGTCAATTAGAGGTTTTGAGACATCCAATTCAACACATACTCTCGTGGAAACTGGGTGGTAGATCTCCTGACTCCGGTTGTCTGAAAACAAATACCAGCCCACAAAATTTCTGAGCATACAAATAGTGGATGGATTCTGGAAAGGAAGAGGGAGTTCCAAGAACCTATCCCATGAAGTAACCAGCGGTGAGTCCTAGTTCATGTGCAGGTCAAAGCTCCATCAGAAGAGGAAGAATCTGATGTCATTGAGGCTTCAAGGGGCCACAGACTAACCGCAGATCAGATCTTCCTCTTTTGAGAAACGGATCATAAAATGGCAGCCATCCAATATCTCTACACTTTCCTGATCTTGAATATTCTAACATCCAAAAATGAATCTATCAAAAGACTCCACTGAGGGTCGATGCTTCCTGGTCCGGGTAACTAGGGTCAATCCATGAAGTGCCGAGGCTACATGGAACTATGAGTCCGATAAGGATAAGTGAGGGTAGCATTCATATAAATAAGGAACTGTTGGGAAAAGATCAATTCGGGGGAAGGGGGAAGAAAATCATGCATAGTAGGAGAGATGAAAGAAAATTATCGATAGTCATTGAGTGGAAAACCCTCCCCCATAGGGGGGGGGGGAAGAAGGATCGTCGTCGGCGTCGTCAAGCAGTGATCAAGAGAGAAGGATTCATTGGGATCATCTTCTTTACTCTAGAGTCCTTCTTAGGGGATTTTGGTTTTTTTTGTTTCTAGAGGTTTTTAGGGCTTTTATGGTTTTTAGGAGTTTTAGGTTATTTTTAATTTTTTTGTTTTTTAGGTATTTTTATGGTTTTTTTGTTTTTTAGTATTTTTTAGTGTTTTTATGGTTTTTAGGGTTTTCTATGGTTTTAGGGTTTTAGTTTTTTAGGGTTTTTAGGGTTTTAAAGGGGTTTTTATGGGTTTTAAAGGTTTTTAGCAATTTAAAGGTTTTTGGGGGTTTTAGTTTTTTAATTGGTTTTAGCATTTTTATGGATTTTAGGGGTTTTGGAGTTTTAATGTTTTTTTTGGAAATTGTTATGTTGTTTTAGGGTCTTCTATGTTTTTTAAGGTATTCTTTTTAATTTTTTTAGTCATTATAGGGGTTTTAGATATTTTTTACTTTTTTTTTTATTTTTATGGATTTTATGTTTTTTGGGTTTTTTAGGGTTTTTGGAGTTTTTAGAGTTTTTTTATAGTTTTTTATTTTTTAGGGTATTTTAGGGTTTTATTTATGGTTTATTGAGATTTTAGTATTTTTGGGGTTTTTAGGGTATTGTAAGGTTATTTAGGGTTTTTTGTGTTTTTTAGTGTTTTTAGGGGTTATTTAGGGTTTTTATGATCTTTTAGGGGTTCTTAGTGTTTTAATGGGTTTTAAGGATTTTTTTATTGTATGTTTTTAGGGTTTTAGGGTTTTAAGGGTTTTTGGGTGTTTTATGATTTTAATGGTTTTTATGGCTTTTTAGGGTTTTATTAGTTTTTAGGGTCTTTTAGGGTTTAATTATGGGTTTATTGGTTTTTTGGTATTTTTAGGGTTTTTAAGGAACTGTAATATTTTTTAGGGGTCTTTGTGTTTCTAGTGTTTTTAGGGTTTATTTCAATTTTTATGATTTTTAGGGGCTTTTAGTATTTTTAATTTATTTTAAGTATTTTTATGTTTTTAGGATTCCTGTTTTTTTAATTTTTTATGATTTTTAGAGTTTTTTAGGATTTTAAGGGATTTTAGGTGTTTTTGGGGGGTTTTTTGGT
Source organism: Viscum album (assembly GCA_963277665.1). NCBI lineage: Eukaryota > Viridiplantae > Streptophyta > Magnoliopsida > Santalales > Viscaceae > Viscum > Viscum album. The sequence continues at coordinate 1,963,661,879 of OY728127.1, forward strand.
GGAATTTTAAGGATTTTTATGATTTTTTTTAGTTTTCTAGTGTGTTTAGGGTCTTTAATGTATTTTTAGGGTTTTAGGTTCTTTTATCGTTTTTAGGGTTTTTAGGATTTTTAGAGTGTTTTAGGGTTTTTTGGTTTTTTAGGGTATTTTATGGTTTTTAGGTATTCATAAGTGTATTTTAGGGGTTTACAATGTTTTTATGGTTTTTTGTGTCTTTTCGGGTTTTTTTGTTCTTTAGTGTCATAGGGGTTTTTTAGATTCTTTTAGGGTTTGAGGTATATAGTTCAGTGTTTATGGTGTGTTTTTAGGGTTTAATTTTTGGGTTTTGGTTTTTCGGTATAGGGATTAAGGTTTAAGGTGTAGGGTATATGTTTTAGAGTGTAGGGTTTAAGGTTTTAGGTGTAGGTTATTAGGTTTAGGGTGTAGAGTATTGGGTTTATGGTGTAGGGTATAGGGTTTCAGGTGTAAGGTTTAGGGTTTAGATTTTAGGGTATAGGGTTTAAGGTGTAGGTTTAGGATTTATAGTGTATGGCATAGGGTTCATGGTTTTTATGGTTTTTAGGGTTTGTAGGGGTTTAGGGTTTTTTTAATCTTTTTAGGGTTTTGGGTTTTTTTGCAATTTATAAGGATTTTTAGGATTTTTTAGGTATTTTTAGGGTTTTAGGGTGTTTAGGGTTTTTATAATATTTAGGGTTTTTAGGGATTTAGGGTTTTTATGGGTTTTTGTTTTTCTATGTTTTTTAGGGTTATTTAGATTTTTCTTGTGTTTTTAGGGTTTTTTAGGATCATTATAGGGGTTTTGGATTTTTAAGAATTTTATGGGGTTTAGGGTCTTTAGGGTCTTTAGGGTGTTTTTGGGTGTTTTTGGATTTTTTTAGGGTTTTAGAGTTTTTTTTTATTTTTTACGGTGTTTATAATTTTTAGGGTTGTTAGTGTGTTTTAATCTTTTTGGGTTTATTTTGGTTTTTGGGTTTTTAAGAGTTTTTAGGGTGTATCGATTTTTTAGGGTATTTTAGGGTTTTAGGTTTTTTTATAGTTTTAAGGGTTTTTTTAGTGTTTTGGGGTTTTTATGTTTTTTATGGGGTTTTAGGATTTATAAATTTTTTAGGTGTTTTATGGTTTTTAATATTTTTAGGGGTTTTAGGGATTTTTGGGATTTTTGGGTTTTTAGGGGTTTATGGTTTGTAGGATTTTTCGTGTCTTTGTAGGGTTTTTTGGGTTCGTTTGATCTTTTTAGTGTTCTTTTTGGGTTTTAGCATTTTTCTATAGTATTTAGTTTTTTTAGGGTTTTTTATAGTTTTTTTGGGTTTTTGGGTTTTTAGGTATTTTAAGGGCTTTTAGGGTTTTTAGGGTTTTTCATCGATTTTTAAGGTTGTTGTGGGTTCTAGGATTTTTAAGCTTTTTGGGTTTTAGGGATTTTACTATTTTATGGTTTTTTTGGTTTTTTTGGTTTTTATGGTTTTTTAGGGTTTTTAGTAGGTTTTTAGGTTTTTAGGAAATCTTTATGCTGGTTTAGAGTTTTTCAGGAATTTATAGGTTTTTTTGGGTTGTTTAGTGTGTTTTAGTAATTTTAGTTGGTTTTAGGGTTTTCGGGTCTTTTATGTTTTTAGGGGTTTTATGATAGTTTAGGGGTTTAGAGGGTTTTTAGAGTATTTAAATGTTTTATTATTGTTTTAGGGTCTTTTTGGGTTATATTGGTTTTATATTTTTTAGGTTTTTTAAGGTTTTGATAATGTTTTTGAGGATATTTTAGGGGTTTAAAAGTTTTTCGAGGTTTTCTAGGGGTTTTTATGTTTTAGGGTTTATGATTTGGGGTTTAAAGTGTAGGGTGTAGGGTTTAATGTGTACGACATTGGGTTTATGGTGTAGGTTTAAAGGTTTAGAGTGTAGGGTATATAGTTTAGGATATAGGTTATAGGGTATAGGGTGTATGGTTTTGGGTTTTGGGTGTGGGGTATGAGTTTTAATGTGTATGTTTAGGGATTAGGGTGTAGGATATAGGTAAAAGGTGTAGGACATAGGTTTTAGGATGTAGGGTTTAGTGTTTTTATGGGTTTTGGGGGGTTTTATGTATTGTTTTGGGTTTAAAGGGGTTTTTTTTTGGTTTTTTCGGGTTTTTGGATTTTTGGGATTTTTATGGGGTTTTTTTGGGTTTTTTAGTGTTTTTTGGATTTTTTGAGGTTTTTATGTTTTTGTAGTTTTTCTTTGGATTTTATGATTTTTAGCGGTTTTTAAGGGTTTTGGTGGGTTTTGAGTGTTTTTGGGGTTTTTAGGGGTTTTAGAAGTTTTTAGGTCTTTTAGGTATTTTAACAGCTTTTAGGGTTTTTTGAGTCTTTTGGAGTATTTTTTTTGGGGGGGGGGGTTAGAGTTTTTGTAATTTTAGGGGTTTTTAAGGGTTTTTAGTTTTTAATATTTCTATTTTTCTTTATGATTTTCATGGTTTTTTGGGTTTTTAGTATTTTTAAGGTTTTTTGGGGATTTACGGTTTTTAGGGTTTTTAAGTCTTCAATGGGTTTTTATAGTTTTTTGGTGATTTTATATTTTTATAGTTTTTTTGGATTTTAAGGTTTTATATGGTCTTTAGGGTCTATTAATGTTTTTTAGGGTTTTAGGCTCTTTTAGGGTTTTTACGGTTTTTAGAGTTTTTAGGGTTTTTTAGGGGTTTTAAGGGTTTTGTATCTTTTAGGGTTTTTAAGGGTTTTTAGTGTCCATTATAGCTTTTTGGGATTTTTAGAGCCTTTTGGGTATTTAGGGTTTTTTATGGTTTTTTACAGGTTTTATGGGTTTTTAGTGTGTTTTAAGGGTTTTTTGGGATTTTATGGTCTTTTCAGATTTTTAGGATTTTTTATGGTCTTTTATGGTTATTGAAGGGTTTTTAAGGGGGGGTAGGATTTTTACTATCTTTAAGGGTTTTAGGGCTTTAAAGTCTTTTTGGATTTTTAGTATTTTTAAGGCCTTTATGTAGGACCCCGGGACACCCTGAGAGGGGAGGGGTGAATCAGGGTGGCAACTTTTTCTTCTTTTAGTTGTGGATCTTGTTCCCATGTTGGTAGGAACTACTTAAACCTGTATGATGGATATGATCAGCAATTAAACATTCACATGCAGAGAGATGACATAGCTATTTTTACTTGGTTCACCACTAAGGGCTACGTCCAAGGAGCATACGCCGACAGGTTTTCGGTCGTACCTAAATCCACTATGCTTCACTAGCTGTAGATTACAAAGGTTCGGGTACAGTCAGTCTATCCCAGGCTCACTGCCTTTACAATTGTTCAGGGATAGCTCACTGCGTCCCTCGGGTCACTCCTGTTGACTCCCCCTGGCTCACTGCCATTGGTGAAGTCTCACTCAGTTTATAGACGTGAAGGTCTCTCCAATAAATGTGCATTGATGTTCTTTGTCTCCTGTTCAGCATGAGACTTTGCTTGCATCAGGGTTCAGAGTTGATGCTCTTTATAGTTCAGCCTTTCTTCTTTAGTGTAATGAACGAATGCACTAGATCCCCTTGTCTTCCTTTGCCTGAATCACAATCACTTATGTGATTGCTCAATAAATGATGTTCATCTTACTCGGCATTCGTCAGAATCAATTCACCATGTATGCATGAGATCATGCATATATGATTTAGATTTCTTCTTCAATCTCGCTTTGCACCGAAAGTATCAAGCAATCTTTAGATCTTGTGTAGCTCTAGAAAGGCGGGTGTGCTTCAACAATATTTGGCTCTCCTTTTCAAGCCCGGCGCGCAAGTCTCCCCTAGCACGCAAGTCTTAGGCGCGCAAGTATAAACTGGCGCGCAAGTGTCATAAAAGCACCTGCGCGACTCTACCTTCTTGAACTTTAAACCTGCGTGACTCACTTCCTTTCTCGCCCAAATTACCTAGGTCGCGCAGCCATCAATCGGCGCGCAATCACCACTTGCGCGGCTCAACCACCTGTGCGACGAGAGCTCGAACAATCTCTAAGTCTTGAGCTCTGTGTGAAATGAGGAGGGGTGGTCTAGTATTTATAGGCAAACTGGACACCCTGCGCGGCGGTGCGCAAGTCATCCATCGACGCGCAAGTCTCGTCCCCTGCTAGGCACTTGCGCGATCAACATCCAAACTTGCGCGAACATCTTGCCTTTGACAAATTTGGATCTTCTGATCTCGAAAAACCATAGGCGCGCAAGTTATAATGCATTCAAGGCGTCGGCGCACAAGTCTCTTCCCGGCACATAATTCACCTGCGCGACCTCACCAAAACTTGTGCGACCCTTATCCCTTTGCCATATTTTGATGCTCTGATCTTCAAAAAAATATGGCGCGCAAGTTTCCTATCCTCCAAGAGTATGGCGCGCAATTCCCTTTACCAAAATCACTCTTCTACATTTGTTGATTTTGAGGCCCAGAAATTTGGCAAACACTGGAAAACGGCGCCACCTTGTATCTTCTCTTTTTGTACCACCTCCAGATCATCCATTCCTTTGTCGATGTTCTGGAATCAAACATAGATCATTGACCACAACTCTTGAACTCGACATGTCACCATGGAATCTCCATTGTCAACAAATTTGTATGTCGTTTGTTTGCTTTGTTTACAAGCACGATCACCTCAACAACACTTCTTCTTGGTGATATGTATCCTTCAGCAACTCTTTTTCTTTTATCACAAACTCCACTATTGTGATATGTATTCTTTGAAGGAACAACTTTAGTACCATCATCTTCTATGACAATGTGATTTGCATGGCCATTTCATAAGTCAACTCATTGGCACATTGCCTCCTTCATCAACCGTCATGATCAACTTCACGCAAACCATGTGATTCAATCCGTCAAGAAGTCTCTAGCATGGTTCTCATGCAATCATGAGTAATTTCATGGTCTTCATCCAAAAACACCATCCTGCTTTAATCATCCTTGGATGGATTACTCCTCACATTCTTCATTGTTGTAAACAATGTATCACCTTTGACACATGTTCTTTGAACTTACGATTAGCACAACAATCGTCTGAATCACTACTCCTCTACTTCATCGGAGTACTTCATGATCTCCTTCATTGTGAGGTTCCATTCCTCCATTTTATTGGAGTACTTCTTGATCTCTTTCATTTTGATATTCCATTGAAAACTATTGACAACAAATACAAACCCATACACAAAGTGGTTCCAACAATCTCCCCCTTTGTATTTTGTTGTCAATACCTTATACATCATCTGAAATGAATTTGTCAATGTCAAAATGAGAATCTTCTATTCAATCAACTTTTCTTTTCAAACGTTCATTTCACTTTCTCTCCCCCTTATTGAAAAGAAATACAAAGCACATGGTAGGGAGGGTATCAATCCACACTTAAGAAATGTTTCATTAATCATTTCACTCTAAGTCTACTTGAGCAATGCTCGATGTAGAAAACAAGAGGATTTGATTAAGTTAACAAGGCTGTCCATTATCCACAGATCATGATACCAACATGAGATGATAACTCATGTATCTTGTCTTCAAGGGTTTACCACTTTAATTCCAAGTAGAAGAAGATCAACTATGATAGAGAATAATCAACCTGAAACTCCTGCACTCACATCAGCAAATAGATCAAAAACATTCAAGTGCAATCGGGAGGATAAGTGACCATGAGGAACTTCCATTCTCTTTATGTCACTGATCAATTCAGTTACTCCCCCTTTGTAAAATAATATTTGATCTGAGTAACCAAGGGATAGTGATTGAGAAATGAAATACCTTCTCCATTGGCGTGTTCTTCAAGAAATTCATAGAGTAACTGCTTTTGAGTCCAGCTGGAGTTGATATTGATTGAAATAGTGATTATGGAAGCTTCTTCATTCTTCTCCCCCTCAAGAGAAACACTCCTCATCATATTCATCAAGGGTGATCCTTCATCATCATAATCTCTGAATTTCAATTTAAGAATCTACTAAGTATAAAAACTTCTTCAGCTTGGCTATCAAGAGTTGACAGCATTCACTACTTCTCAGGTTCTCCCCCTGAGAGCATGCTTCACCTTCAATTCCCTACATTATTAGCACAAATAAAATACACAAATGATTACAGGAATAAGGTGGTTCCTTCTTTCTTCATCAAGAAGACTTGCTTGGTTGAGGTTCTTTTCTCAACCAAGTTCCTCTGTTCACTCCAGTCTTCATGCCTGCACATTTGAACATATGTTCTGACATCTGTCGGTGTGTCATGGCTCTGTTCACATTCTCTTTTGCTTTATGTGGAGAATTGTTCTGCTTAGCAGCCATCATGAATGATACATTCTTAATCCTCTTAAGGACTGCTTCTTGCTCTGGTATTAAGGTTTGGCAACCTTTTTCAATGTGACCAGATTTCTTGCATCTCTCACACAGAACTTCTTTGACACGTGTGTTTCTCTTTGTTTGCAATCTCTCCTGCACTGTGTCTTCATCATGTGAAAGTTTTCATTTTCCTTTGTCACCAGCCTTGGCCTTCTCATCTTCAAGTTTCCTCATTCTTTTCAAATCTTCTGTCCTGATGACCAATATGTCATTTGGAACTTTTGCAGCTGGTTTAGGTCTTCCACATGGGTTCATCCGAGATTCATCCCACTTAGTGTTTCTTTTGGATGAATGGCCTTTAAATTTCATGGATCTAAAATCCTGGGGTCTTCTCAGCTTCCCTACTTGAGATCTTCTTGGGGAAGTGTGTGTTCACAACATTATTCTGATTTCTCCCCAAGGTAGCTGCTTCATTCTTTGACGGCATCAGAGGTCTTCTTTTCTTTTCGACAGTGAAAGCATGTTGATGTGGACATGTGCCTGCATTGTGACTGCTGTCGTTGCATACATCATAGATGTTATCAAGAATTTCAAATCCGTTTGTAGTAAACAGATGCTTCTTTTTCTTTGGATTCCTTATCCTTGATATAGGCATTCTTTGTGCTTTTCCATGTAAGGGATTATAAAGACAATCCAGTGCACAGTGCCCAAATTTGTTGCAACACCAACATTGACCCACAAATCTTTTCTTCTTTGTGTCTTCTGTATTAAGTTGTTGGTCCATCTGCTTAATCTTTTGTGCTCTATTTGAGGAACTCACTTCCTCCTTTTTCTTCCCATCCACCCTAGCCATGGTGATAGGTTTCTTCTTCTCACCTTTCCTCATCCATACTTGTTAAGAACTTTTCTTCCCACCTGTACTAATTGTAGGAGTGTATTTAGAAATATGAGTACAAGATGGTTTGGATGGTACCTTCACTTTCACAGTTGCTTGTGATAGATCAAAGAGTGAATTCATGATCTTCTTATCACATGTTGGAGGTCTTCTGACAATAGAATCCTCCAGTGAGCATTGAGTACCAGCAGCAACTGATTCTTGATGTGGATAATCAAGAGTGGTCATAATCTTCTTATGACATGTTGGAGGCATTTCAGCTTTAGACTCCTCCAACGAACATTGAGTGCATGCATCACTCATTTCATTCTTTTGTGAAGTCTCAATATGTTTGTTCTCAATCTTGGTCAACTGAGCTTCCAATTTTTGACCCACAATATTGAGGATGATCTTCTGATCTTCAATCGTGATCATCATCTCTTCACAAGTCTTATTCAATCTTTCAAACTCATCTTCATGCATCTAAACATTGTTTTGTAACAAAGAGTAAAGTTCCCTAAATTTAATGGAAGTTTCTTCTAAACAAAAACTCTTTACTTCATTGCTCTTATTCAGCTCAGCTTCAAGTGCATAGATCCTTTCTTTAAAGTCTTATTGACTTCTTCTTCTTCTTCAAAGACTTTAACCCGTTTGATGAGCTTCATACTTTCCATGACTTTTCTTTCCAACCCCTTTTCCATATTGTCAGCTTCTCTTTCTAATCGATTGATCTCAACCTGCATAGATTGGAATAGGCTACAAATAATAGCAACCCTTTCTTCTGGAATATCATGCAGATATGTTCTGAGTTTTTCCAGAAAGCTTGAATTAGGGGTATCATCCTTTCCTCTGGATGAGTTCTGAGCCACCTGCTTGATACTTTCCAAGCCTAATGTTTCTTCATTATTGGAATGGCATGGAGAAAAAGACAATGCATCTTCTTTGGTTGTGGGGGACTTCTTCATCATATTCTTCTCTTTCTTTTTCCTATTTGTCAAAGTCTTGGTGGATATTGATTTCTGCTCAGAAATGACTACGTCATTATCAAGACTACTCTTCATTGTTGACTCTAGGAAAGAAACTCAAATCCTCTTCTCAATAGAATTACTGGAGAATATCCAACATATGTTAACCTCCCTCTGATACCACTTATAGGACCCCGGGACACCCTGAGAGGGGAGGGGTGAATCAGGGTGGCAACTTTTTCTTCTTTTAGTTGTGGATCTTGTTCCCACGTTGGTAGGAACTACTTAAACCTGTATGATGGATATGATCAGCAATTAAACATTCACATGTAGAGACATGACACAACTATTTTTACTTGGTTCGCCACTAAGGGCTACGTCCAAGGATCATACGCCGATAGGTTGTCGGTCATACCTAAATCCACTATGCTTCACTAGCTGTAGATTACAAAGGTTCGGGTACAGTCAGTCTGTCCCAGGCTCACAACCTTTACAATTGTTCAGGGATAGCTCACTGCGTCCCTCGGGTCACTCTCGTTGACTCCCCCTGGCTCACTGCCGTTGGTGAAGTCTCACTCAGTTTATAGACGTGAAGGTCTCTTCAATAAATGTGCATTGATGTTCTTTGTCTCCTGTTCAGCATGAGACTTTTCTTGCATCAGGGTTCAGAGTTGATGCTCTTTATAGTTCAACCTTTCTTCTTTAGTGTAATGACCAAATGCACTAGATCCCCTTGTCTTCGTTTGCCTGAATCACAATCACTTATGTGATTTCTCAATAAATGATGTTCAGCTTACTCAACATTCGTCAGAATCAATTCACCATGTATGCATGAGATCATGCATATATCATTTAGATTTCTTCTTTAATCTCTCTTTGCACCGAAAGTATCAAGCAATCTTTATCTCTTGTGCAGCTCCAGAAAGGCGGGCGTGCTTCAACAATATTTGGCTCTCCTTTTCAAGCCCGGCGCGCAAGTCTCCCCCGGCGCGCAAATCTTAGGCGCGCAAGTATAAACTGGCGCAAAAGTGTCATAAAAGCACCTGCGCGACTCTACCTTCTTGAACTTTAAACCTGCGCGACTCACTTCCTTTCTCGCACAAAATTACCTAGGGCGCGCAGCCATCAATCGGCGCGCAATCACCACTTGCGCGACTCAACCACCTGCACGACGAGAGCTCGAACAATCTCTAAGTCTTGAGCTCCGTGTGAAATGAGGAGGAGTGGTCCAGTATTTATAGGCAAACTGGACACCCTGCGCGGCGGTGCGCAAGTCATCCATCGGCGCGCAAGTCTCGTCCCCTGCTAGGCACTTGCGCGATCAACATCCAAACTTGCGCGAACATCTTGCCTTTGAAAAATTTGGATCTTCTGATCTCGAAAAACCATAGGCGCGCAAGTTATAATGCATTCAAGGCGTCGGCGCACAAGTCTCTTCCCGGCACATAATTCACCTGCGTGACCTCACCAAAACTTGCGCGACCCTTATCCCTTTGCCATATTTTGATGCTCTGATATTCAAAAACATATGGCGCGCAAGTTTCCTATCCTCCAAGAGTATGGCGCGCAAGTCCCTTTACCAAAATCACTCTTATACATTTGTTGATTTTGAGGCCCTGAAATTTGGAAAACACTGGAAAATGGCGCCACCCTTTGCTCTTTTTGTACCACCTCCAGATCATCCATTCCTTTGTCGATGTTCTTGAATCAAACATAGATCGTTGACCACAACTCTCGAACTTGACATGTCACCATGGAATCTCCATTGTCAACAAATTTTTATGTCATTTGTTTGCTTTGTCGACAAGCACGATCACCTCAACAACACTTCTTCTTGGTGATATGTATCCTTCAGCAACTCTTTTTCTTTTATCACAAACTCCACTATTGTGATATGTATTCTTTGAAGGAACAACTTTACTACCATCATCTTCTATGAAAATATGATGTGAATGGCCATTTCATAAGTCAACTCATTGGCGCATTGCCTCCTTCATCAACCGTCATGATCAACTTCACGCAAACCATGTGATTCAATCCGTCAAAAAGTCTCTAGCATGGTTCTCACGCAATCATGAGTAATTGCATGGTCTTCATCCAAAAACACCATCCTGCTTTAATCATCCTTGGATGGATTACTCCTCACATTATTCATTGTTGTAAACAATGTATCACCTTTGACACATGTTCTTTGAACTTACGATCAGCACAACAATCGTCTGAATCACTACTCCTCTACTTCATCGGAGTACTTCATGATATCCTTCATTGTGAGCTTCCATTCCTCCATTTTATTGGAGTACTTCTTGATCTCTTTCATTTTGATATTCCATTGAAAACTATTGAAAACAAATACAAACCCATACACAAAGTGGTTCCAACACTTTATGGTTATTAATGGTGTTTTAAGGGGTTTTATATTATTTTAGGGGTTTCAGGGGTTTTGTGGTCTTTTATGGGTTTTAGGATATTTTAGGGTTTTTAGGGTCTTCGCTGTATTTTAGGGATTTAGTGTTTCAAGGTATTTTATTAGTTTAAGGTTATTTTTAGATATTTTTAGTTTTTTAGGGTCTTTTAGGATTTTTTGTGTTTTAAAGGATTTTTTAGGGTTTTTAGGGTTGTAGGGTTTTTATTATTTTTAGGGTTTTTTAATTTTTTAATTTTTTTTATGAATTTTGCGGATTATTTCGGATTTTTAGGGGTTTTTTCAATTTTCTTGTTTTATCTAGGGTTTTTAGGTTTTTTATTGTTTTTATTATTTTTAGGTTTTTAGGGGTTTTTAATGTTTTTTAGGGGCAAGGAAGATGCGAGGCCAGGATAATCCTAGCCCCCCAAAATTTATTTGAAAAAAGACATTGCAGATAAGAGAGGGGAGGGGTCAGTTAACCCACACCCAAAAACCCTAGACACCCCCACAAAACCCAAGATTCCCCAAATAAACCCAAAATACACACAAAACTAGAAAAAACAGAAAAATAAAATCATCCCCATCAGCATCTCCCAGCGAACCAGTAACCAAAATCCCACGTCGCATTTTTCATCATCCATCACCTCCTTTCCAAGCATATCCATCACCAGCAACACAAAGCCACTAGCACTAAAATCATAAAAAAATATCATTATAACCTCCTGGCCAAACAACAACCAGGATCCAACCCATCATTTTCAAACAACCAGCACCTCTTTTGATCACCAAACATCTTCTAGCACCCCGCTTCAGTTCCAACAACCAACAACACCAACTCCAAACATCACAACCATAACATTCTTCCAGCACCCAACACCTCCGGTACTCAAGGAAAGCGGAAACCAATAACCACCAGCTCAGTATCTAGTAACCATCACTTCCAAGCGAAATGGAATCCTATCACACCCTGACTTTTTAATTTATTTTTATTTTATTATTTTAGGGCTCTGCGTCCTCGCGTCATGGATCGGGCTGGGTCCCAGTTAAATTTTTTTTGACATTTAATGTTTTTGGTGGGTTCCAGACTAATACACGGGCACCGCATGGTTAGTAGTGACTATGTGGTCTCCCCAGGTGCTTGTGCGGGTGCCCAAGAAGACTGCGTTGAGGCGCGCAATTTGCGTACGTGTTTTTTTAAGTTGTACGATGAGCATGCGGGTACCCGTTTTTATGAATTTGATAATAAAATGGATTATGTTTTTTAAAAAAATAATGTTTGTTAATAATAATAATATTATGTTGTTATTATTATTATTATAATTATTATTTTCATTATTATTATTGTCATTACTATTATTTTTATTGTCATTATTCTTTATATTATTACTTCTATCGTTATTGTATTGTTATTATTATTATTATTATTCTTTATGTTACTATTATTATTATTTTTATCATATTTAATTTTATTATTATTATTATTATATTAAAAGACAAACAAAAAACCCCCTAACCCTAATTCTACCCCCCCCCCCCATTTTCAACGTCCTCCAGTGCGACCCACCCCTGCGGCTCCTCCTTGCGCCAGCCCAAGCAACCTCCACCTTGCCTCTTGCCTATAGCCGGCTTCTGCACCCCGCACTCCCGGCCTCGCCCAGCGCTCTCCCTTGATCCCCTACGCCTACCACCCTCCAGCCCTATAGCAAACCTCCCTCATCGTGCCAACCTCACCCTCAAGCTGGCCTCACCCTTGCCCAGGCCCTCCACCTTAATTCATTTCCCTTCTCACACCTAGCCTCAGTGTGAATCCCAGACACCCCACTCCCTGCGGCCATCACCTCCATCGGCCTCTCTCCCGCAGCTCCTGCTCTCTGCCACCTACTCGTGCCCAGGCCCTCCTCCACCAGCTCCCTCTCACACACCACCTCCCTTGTTGTCCATTCCTCATCCCCTGCTATTGGCCATGTCCCAGCTTCCGCACTCCCACACTCGCCCCCTCGCTACCCCCCCCCCCCCTCGCCACCTCCCTGTTCTTGGAGTGTTGCGCCCAACAACCCACTCCACCTTCCTCACCTCACACTTTGGCTGGCCCTCAACCTCTGCCGGCCTCACTCAGTGCCCTCTCTTAGTTCCCCTACATTCATCCAGTGCCTCCATCCCTAGCCGCACTCACCCTCTTCCACTCCCACCCCCTTGATGTTTCCCTTCTTCGGCAGCCCAGAAAACCCCCTGCCCTCCTTACTTCGGACCCCACCAGCCTCGTCGCGCCTCCTTCGTGCTTCCTCTCCCGTTCCGGTTGGCATCGGCTTCCTCCAATATATTCTTTTATTCATTTATTTATTTATTCTTTCATTTATTTATTATTTTAATTTTTTATTTACTTATTCTTTAATTCATTTATTTATTTATTCCTTCATTTATTTATTCTTTTAATTATTTATTTACTTATTCTTTTATTTATTTATTTATTTATTCTTTCATTTATTTATTTATTTAATTATTTATTTACTTATTCTTTTATTCATTTATTTATTTATTCTTTCATTTATTTATTCTTTCATTTATTTATTCTTTTAATCATTTATTTATTTATTTATTTATTTTCCCTTAATTCCATATTTGGTGTATTTTTAATTTAGATAAATCCTAATACTATCGTGGGGTTTTTTTAGTGTGTTTTTATTATTGTTCAACATTTTCGGTTGGTTCGCGGGATGTTGTTCAACCTTCCGTTGAGGTTCTGTCATGTCCGCTCTTGGTTTTAGGTAAGTAATTCCATGGTTTTCTTTTCCATAGTCTAATTGATGCTTGGTTGTTTTGATAATTTTATTTTATGTGATTCACACCACTGTTATATCCGTAAATTTTCCTGCTATAGTGATTTTAATTTTTTAGAATCAGTCAAAAGCATGTTTTGAGTCAATTCCTGGTTCGAGTCTGTGGTTATTTGATTATGTTCCAAATCCTGTTTTGATATTTTTTATGGTTATTTTTTTGGGTGTTTCTTTTTATATTAATACAGTTTGATAAAAAATAATAATAATAATTTGAAGGTTAATATTTGGTTATGATAATGTTTATATGCACTTGGCACATTTGATAAAATACTATAGTGTTCAAAGTGGAATTGAGGGTTTTTAGGAAATGTTTAGACCTGATTATGTTTTGTGTCATCATTGGTTATTTGTAAACATGGTTTGGTTTATAATTTTGGTATTGGTATAGCTTGGAAATAGTGTTAAAGTGTTAAAATTAAAATTGGTCTCTTCGGTTTTTAATGTGGTAGTGTGAGTTCTTTTCAAATAAAGTGATCAGTTGGTTTTAGTTTCAAAGTGGTAGTTTTTTGGGAATAGTTTTAGTTGTTTTATTGAAACGTAGGCATGAAATTGGATGTTGGAACATTCATGGGTACACTCGGTGCACCCATGGTCGTGCCTTCAAGTGACAATGAAACCTTTAAACTAGTGTTTTCTTAACAACTTGGTTTTCTAAATGGTTTTTGTTTCCATTGTAAGATTTGGTCCTTTGTGTGGATTTTGTGAAAGGTTTTAAGTGTGATCTCAATGGTTTTCCAGTTTGGCTTTTAAAATATAAAAGTTGTATTTGTGTAATGTTATGGGTAAAGTTTTTTGGACATGACAACTTGAAGGCCCGTTTGGCACTTCCAATTCATGGTTGGAGTTGTGTTAACTTTTAGAATGGTTTTTTTTTGGAAATTATGAGTGTCTGGTTGGAACTTTAAATGTTTTTAGAATAATGATTTCAATATGGTTGTGTCGTGATGGCCTGTTTGGTACATTCATCTGTAATGTAAAGTTTGTGTTGACTCTTTGAAATGATGACGTTTTGATTACTGTATGCCCATATAACAAATTTAGTATTTTGAAAAAGGTATCCAATGGTTTTCATGATTTCATGACATGAAGGACCAGTTAGAACCTTTGATGATATGTTATATATATATATATAAGTATTTATATTTATACTGGGGAACCTCTATAGGGGGGATATCCCTTATGGGTTATTGTATGGAGTGTCCGTGTTTGGGGTAGGAAAGTGTGGTGAGATGAGTCATGTGTGCGAGGGCCTCCTACTTACATAATATTATTGTAACCACCATAGGTTCTTGGGCATCTTTCAGAGATCAAGTGACGGTTGCTGACCAACCCTGATTAGACGGGTTGGTAACCCCTGGGTTTGTTTTTAGGACAGACAGGCTTTGCCACTGGATTGGTCAATTAGGGTAGCTAGTTGGTTATAAACTTAGGAGATTCACTATACACCGATAGTTGGTTCCGAAAACGAGTATGTCCAGGGGTCTTCTAGGGATGTTTAGAATCACCCATGGTTACTGGATTATTTTCATTGCTTGTTTACATTCTGTGCACTAGTTTATTTTCAGCTTTTACTCTTACTCATTTTACTCTAGCACTACATTGGTATATTCTGTTTTGAATTTTATTTATAAAATGACAAATGATTTTGGAAAATGGTATGTCGTGTGTGTTGGGTTTTTAAATGGGAAAAACATGTTCCTTATTTTCAAATTTGAAAACCCTACTTTTATAATTGTATTTCAAACTCATGTTAATGGATTTCTTCGGTAAAAGAGACATTGGATTCTGTGGTTTATCTTGGAACCCTACTAAGCATCTTTAATGCTCATGCCTATCTTTATCATTTAAGTTGCTGGTTTCTTTGCTCCGGTATTCTTGGATGAGTTGCTCATTATTGGAGCAAATTCGGTCTTTGGTCGGGAGGTGACCTAAAAGGTCACTTGGAGGTATGTTCGGTTTTATTTTCTTTCCACTGCTAGTGTTATGTTTATCGATTGTTTAAATTTATCAGTTTTATTGTTTATTTGTTTTTGTTCATCAGATACATCATTCCCAATGATTAAAAGTTTGATGCCTGGCACTGGTTTCCAGCCCGTGGGGATCGGGACGCCCCTCAGGCCATGTAATGGACCGGATTGGGTGACTGGTTCAGGGTCGACCTAGGTTAGTTCATGAAAAAATTGTATCAGAGGAGGCCCTTATTACTTGGGGTGTCCGGTAGATTGATATTAGGATTTTTGGGTCTTGAGAGGTAGGTACGGGAAGGACATTATGAACCCTCGCCCATTCCAAACCTCAAGTCACTAGGGGTAGTCCTGGAATTGAGTCCTTGTTTCGTTTTGGTTTGTTTTTTATTGTGGGATGACAACAGAGGAAAGCTGATGTCACGTCATGATTTAATATGGAGTAGTGACCCATGTGGAGTCTGAGTACATGGTTTAAGTTCCTCCTAGTTTTTGGCACTTACTTGGGGCATGGACCACTACCATGTCGACAGGTTAATCATGACTACTAGTCCCTCACTTCAGTAATTTGATGCAAGTTGTGTGTTGTCTTGGTTCTTTTCGGTGTAAGTGAAATTTTGAAAATGAAAAAAGGTTTTTTTAAATGAGAACGATTTCTTTTAATTGGATTTAAATTTGTGAAATGGTTATTTTAAACCGAAGTCTCTTTGTATAAAATTTTTGTGTTTTCTTGGAACTGGTGGAGATATGGTTTGGGTGCAACCTTGGGTACTCTTTATGAATGTTTTCACATGTAAGGGAATGCATTGGAAGTGCATGTTGGTGTGTATGGAGGGAAGCATATGAAGACATGTGAAATGTTTCATGGGATTACTGGGGTGTGAACTTGGAATTAAAGGCTTGAACTAGTTTTTCTAAAGAGGTTTTATAGAGGGAAATGATTTTTGGAAATTGAAATTGGTTTGAAAAGTGGGTTTTCTATTTGAAAAATGGATTTGAAAGAAGGCCATTTTGAAATCTAAAATGAAAAGGGGGTTTTGAAAAAGGAATTTTGGGTTGTGTTTGATTTTGTTGTTCTTTTTTGAGTTGGCTGTTTTCAGATGATGGTACTTTCAATGATGTTGTTTTGGCTTGATATTGGTTTTGGTTCTGTATTTTATATGTTGTTCAGAAAATGCCACCCAGAAAGGTCCCCAAGGTTTTTGATAAGTCATGCTCAGTTTTTGGTCCTTCTCAGACATTACCAGTCCTTCATATGGATCGGGGTCCGTTAGAATAAGAAGAATGGCTTGAAAAGGTCGAGCACGTCTTCAGGGTTTTGGGAAATCCCGAATCTGTTAGAGTTCATGTTGTTTTGGGTCTGTTTGAAGGTTCGTCTCTGGACGAATGGGAGTTGGTTTCCCCACCGTCAATGCAAGTAGGGATGACATGTGAAATCTTTAAATCATTCTTCGTCTGATGGTTTATACCTGAAGAGGTAAAGATGATGAAAAGGGAAGATCTCATGCATATTCAATAAGGCCAATGGACTGTGAAGGCATATGTTGACCATTTTAAGGAGCATGTGTCATTTTCTTCGGAGGTAGCATCTCAATATTTGATGAAGACTTCTCTCTTCATTGGGTGTCTTCATCCAAAGATCAAGGAGCAAGTCCTACTTTCTAAAGACCATCATTTCGAGAAGTTGGCGGATGAGGCGTTCTTAGCTAAACTGGTCTCCAGAGTGCAGGTGCTTGGTGATCCAGCATATCCAGTTACTCATGAAGGTTCCCCATCTGGTGAGTAGGATGTGCCATAGGAACTTGTTTCAAAAGAGTCATCTTCAGTGATTTTGGCTTCTAGTTCATTGGACTATTATGTGGTGTTCCACCAGTGTGGCCGGTTTGGGCGCGTGAAGTTGTCATGTCGCATCCCTCCAAAGACGTGTCATCTTTGTGGGTGCCTAGGTCATCTAGAGAAGTTCTACAAGAAGCATCTCCTGAAGAAGACATTGTGACCGGAGGAATTTCAATGTCTGACTATGAGGTAGGAGATGCTTTAGTCATCAGAGCCCTATCCATAGGCCTTGGGGTGAAGCTCATGCTCAGTCAAGAATTGCCAGGGATATGATGCCTTAGTCCAGGTCTTGTGTTCCGTGTTGGCAGTAGAACATTTAATGTCTTTTCATTTTCGTTTTTGTAGTGTTAATGTTTCCATGTTGTTGTAAGTTCAGTGTTTCATCGTGGAGTTATAGTAAACAAGTTTTATTGTAATCGAATAGTTTTGTTTTTCTGATTATGGTTTTCTGAATCTTGCATTTTTCTTAAAATATGTTTGGACCTTGTGTGGGTTAACCACAGTTGGGCTATGTTTGTTTTGAGATTTAAGTGTCTGTGGAGGAATCATTGTTTCTAGTTACACTTGGATTCACGATTTGGGTTATGTTATGCTCAGATGCTTTTCTCTAGTGTTTGGGGTTTTGGTCTGGGTCGAGAGTTACAAGTTTAAGTGGAGGTGTTGTTCACTGGTGCTATATAACTTAGTTCGGATCAGTTGGGAGTTCCCACATCGGCCCCCCTTTCTGGGGTGGTATGTTTGGGTGTTAATTTTCAACGCTAGTCGAGTTCTTGTGGTGGGTAGAACCCTCTCGTGTTCTCCCGTTCTCTTGTGTTTTGTTTTCTTTCG
The DNA here is from genome assembly GCA_963277665.1 of Viscum album. Taxonomy (NCBI): domain Eukaryota; kingdom Viridiplantae; phylum Streptophyta; class Magnoliopsida; order Santalales; family Viscaceae; genus Viscum; species Viscum album. Next base: position 1,963,679,837 of record OY728127.1, read on the forward strand.
GACTCAATCAGGCATGGATCCTTATTTTTTCTATTGTTCAGCTGAGTGAATTTCTGGGGGAAGAAAGTGTCTGTGGTGGAGATAATTGTCACACCCCGAATTTTTAATTTATTTTTATTTTATTATTTTTGGGCTATGTGTCTTCCCGTTAAGGATCGGGCTGGGTCCCAGTTTAAAAATTTCTTACAATTAATGTTTTTGGTGGGTTTTAGACTCGTGTGTGGGAACCACGTGGTTAGCAGTGACCATGTGGTTGCCTCAGGTGCTTGTGTGGGTGCCCAAGCAGACTGCGTTGAGGTGCGCAATTTTTGTGTGTTTTTTTTAATTAGTGTGATGAGCACGCGGGTACCCGTTTTTTCTTAATTTGAAAACAAAATGGATTATGTTTTTTTTTTAAAAATATTAATAATAATAATATTAGGTTGTAATTATTATTATTATAATTATTATAATTATAATTTTTATTATTATTATTTTCATTATTATTATTTTTATTGTCATTATTTTTTATATTATTACTTCTATCATTATTGTATTGTTATTATTATTATTCTTTATGTTACTTTTATTATTATTTTTATCATATTTAATTTTATTATTATTATTATAAGATTAAAAAACAAACAAAAAACCCCCCTAAAACTAATTCTACCCCCCCCCCCCCCGTTTTCAGCTTCCTCATGCACGAGCCGCCCCTGCGGATCCTCCTTGCACCAGCCCAAGCGACCTCTGCCTTACCTCCTGCTTGCAGCCAGCTTCTGTACCCTGTGCTCCCGGCCTCGCCCAACGCTCACCCTCGAGCCCCTGCGACTGCCGCCCTCCAACCCTGCGGTGACCCTCCCTCGTCGCGCCGACCTCTCCCTCACGCCGACCTCCCCTTTCCCAGGCCCGCCGCCTTTCTACCTTTCCCTTATCGCACCCAGCCTCAGTGTGAATCCTGGACACCCAACTCAACGCTACCATCACCTCCAGGACCCCTCTCCAGCATCAGCCTCTCTCTCGCAGCTCCTGTTCTCCGCCACTTGTTCGCTCCCAGGCCCTCTGCCGCCGGCTCCCGCTCACACACCACCTCCCTCGCCCCCTGCTGTATGCCACATCACGGCCTCCGCACTCCCACGCTCTCCCTCACGCTACCCCCCCCCCCTCACCGCCTCACTATTCTTGAAGTGTCATGCCCAACAACCCACTCTGCCTCCCTCACCTCATGCTCTAGCTCGCTCTCGACCTCCACCGGCCTTGCTCAGTACTCTCGCTCAGTGCCCCTGCCTTCATCCAGCGCCTTCAGTCCCTGCTTCACTCACCTTCTTCCACTCTCGAACCCCCTTGTTGTTTCCCTTCTTCGGCATCCCAGAAAACCCCCTGTCCTCCATGCTTCGGACCTCGCCAGCCTCGTCGCACCTCCTTCGTGCTTCCTCTCCCGCTCTGGTCGGTAGCGGCCTCCTTTAGAATATTCTTTTTTTAATTTATTTATTTATTATTTCATTTATTTATTCTTTTAATTATTTATATACTTATTATTTTATTCATTTATTTATTTATTATTTCATTTATTTATTCTTTTAAGTATTTATTTATTATTCTTTTATTCATTCATTTATTTATTCTTTCATTTATTTATTCTTTTAATTATTTATTTACTTATTCTTTTATTCATTTATTTATTAATTCTTTCATTTATTTATTATTTTAATCTTTTATTAATTTATTTATTCCTTTATTTATTTATTTATTTATTTTCCCTTTATTTCATATTTGGTGTTTTAATTTAATTTTGATAATTCATAATACTGTCTCGGGTTTTGTGTAGTGTGTTTTTATTGCTATTCAGCATGCATGGTTAGTCTGTGGGGCATTGTTCAACTTTCTGTTGAGCTTTAGTCACGCCCACTCTTGGTTTGAGGTAGGTAATTCCATGGTTTTTCTTTCCGCAGTCTAATTGAAGCTTGGGTGTTTCGATAATCTTATTGTATGTGATTCACGGATTTTTTATATCCATAAATTCTCCTGATATAGTGCTTTTAATTTTTTAGAATTATTCAAAAGCTTGTTTTGAGTCAATTCCGGGTTCTAGTTTGCGGTTATTTGATTATGTGTCAAATCCTGTTTTGATATTGTTTTTGGCTATTTTGTTGGGATATTTCTTTTTATATTAATAGAGTTTGATAAAAAATAATAATTTAAAGGTAAATATTTTCTTATGATAATGTTTATGTGTACTTGGCGCATTTGATAAAATACTATAGTGCCCAAAGAGGAATTGAGGGTTTTTTATGAAATGTTTAGCCTTGATTATGTTGTGTGTCGGTATTGGTTATTTGTAAACTTGGTTTGGTTTATAATTTTGGTATTGGTATAGCTTGATAATATTTTTAAGGTGTTATAATAAAAAGGGGGCTCTTTGGTTTTTAATGTGGTGGTGTGAGTTCTTTTCAAATAAAGTGAGCGGTTGGTTTAAGTATCAATGTGGTTGTTTTTGGGGAATAGTGTTGGTTGTTTTTCTCAAACGCAGGCATTCCATTGGATGTTGGTACATCCATGGGTACACTCGATGTACCCATGGTCGTGCCTTCAAGTGACAATGACACCATTAAACTAGTGTTTTCTTAAAACCTTGGTTTTCTAAATAGTTTTTGTTTCTTAAGTATGATTTGGTCCTTTGTGTGGATTTTGTGAAAGTTTTGAAGTGTGATCTCAGTGGTGTACTATTTTGGTTTTGAAAATATAAAAGTGGTATTTGTGTAATGTTTTGGGTAATGTTTTTTGGACATGGTAACTTTAAGGCCCTTTTTTCTCTTCCAATTCATGGGTAGATTTGTGTTAACTTTTAGAATGGTTTGTGTTTGGAAATTGTGTGTGCCTGGCTAGAACTTTAAATGTTTTTAGAATAATGATTTCGACATGGTTGTGTCATGACAACCCGTTTGTCACTTTCAGATTTAATGTAATGTTTGCGTTGAATCTTTGAAATGACGATGTTTTGATTATTGTATGCCCATATAACAACTTTAGTATTTTGAAAATGGTATTGAATGGTTTGAATTATTTCTTGGCATGAAGGCCCGGTTGGAACCTTTGATGATATGTTATATATATATATATATATATGTATGTATATATATACTGGGGCACCTCTATAGTGGGGGATATCCCATATGGGTTATCGTATGGAGTGTCCATGTTTGGGGTAGGCAAGTGTGGTGAGATGAGTCACACGTGCGAGGGAATCATACTTACACAGTATTATTGTAACCACCATGTGTTCCTAGGCATCTTTTAGAGATCAAGTGATAGTTGTTGACCAACCCTGATTAGACGGTTTGGTACCACCTGGGTTTGTTGTTAGGCCAGGTGGGCTTTTCCACTAGATTGGTCAGTTAGGGTAGCCAATTGGTTATAGACTTAGGATCTTCACCATACACTAGAAGGTGGTTCCGAAACCGAGTACGTCCAAGGGTATTTTAGGGATGTTTAGGATCACCCATGGTTAATGGATTATTTTCATTTGTTGTTTACTTTTCGTGCACTAGTTTATTTTCAGATTTCACTCTTACTTGTTTTACTCTAGCACAACATTGGTATATTCTATTTTGAATTTTATTTATAAAATGAAAAATGATTTTGGAAAATGGTATGTATCATGTGTTGGGTTTTTAAATGGGAAAAATGTTTTGCTTATTTTCAAATGTGAAAACCCTACTTTTATAATTGTATTACAAAATTGCATTAAGGGGTTGTTTTGGGAAATGAGATGTTGGATTCTATGGTTTATCTTGGAAACCCTACTGAGCATCATTAATGCTCATGCCTATCTTTATAATTTCAGTTTCAGGATTCATTTCTCAGGTTTTCTTGGCTAAGTTGCTCGTTATTGGAGAAAATTCAGCCTTTGGTTGGGAGGTGACCTAAAAGGTCACGTGGAGGTATGTTCGGTTTTATTTTCTTTCCGCTGCTAGCATTATGTTTATTGACTATTTATATTTATCTGTTTTCATGTTTATTTGTGTTTGTTCATGGGATAAATCGTTCCCAACGATTAAAATTTTGATGCCCAACACTGGTTTCCAGCCTGTGGGTATCAGGAACACCCCTCGTTCCATGTCACGGACCGGCTCGGGTGACCGGTTCAGGGTGGACCCGGGTTGGTTTGTGAAAAATCCACAACTAGAAATTTACACCCAACAACACGCATTCAAAGGGAAGAAAAATATAATCAACAACGCCCACATCTAGCTCCATAACGTAGCCAAGAATCAAACAGTATCCAGTCACAACATTTGCATCTTCTAGAACCTCCGCCCTAGGAATATCCATCCACAGCAGTGCAGAAACCTCAGCATCAAACTCATAAGCATCAACTTCTACACATCCCAGTCCAGCAGCAAACATCATCTAGCAACAAGGTTTTCAACAGCCAGCGTCTCCATACACACCTCGAAAACCAGAAGCAAAAAATAACCTATCTCTCTCATCGGAACAAACCAAATGCCACAGTAGCATCAACAAGATCGAACAAACCAGAACCTGCTCATCCAAAAACTCAAAATGAATACCCCTAACCAGAAGAGGATCCCAACTAACGAACCAATCCACCATCCAAAAAATCCATAACAAAAAATCAATCATCCACCCACTAAGAAGAAGAACACTAGAATCACGAACCACCAGAACACCAGAAGTAGAGAGAAATCACATATACAACACCACAACAGAGACGACATACCAGATCTGAAGCACCATCGGGAAATAAACCTTCCAGGCTACCGCTCAGAGGAGACTCATCTACCGAAGAATGTAAAGAGAACCTGTCGCTAGGAATCTGAGGAACGCTGTTGAGGCCCATCACTGCAAAATGTAACACCTAAATCTGACCCGCACCTCCCTGGATATGTATCGGCACACTCCGAAGATTCTGGATCTATGTGGTACCACCAAGGATCTGTAGTTTCGCGCTAAGGAATAGCTAGATTCGGTGAAATACTTCTTTAAAATACAACGTCGCATGCAAGGGAGACCAGATCTGACTCGGTCATCCAATGGTGACACATTCATTATATTCCAGCGCTCAAGAACCTGCAACAGAACCACCGAGATAGGAGAATATTGCCTCCAGAGGAATTGGCAGCACTGTGAAGGCTAACGCCTGAGAAGCCGCAACAACAACGAAGACGGCTCCACCCTATAGAATAAGCACCATGAGATGAGACATCGCAGGTAAAACTGAGCATGAGAGAATCCATGAGACTCACCCACCATCTCTCCTTAGGTTTTTCTAATTTTTTTAGGGGTTTTTACTATTTTTAGTGGTTTTAGTGTTTTTTTTTTCATTTTTGGGTTTCTGGGTTTTTTTTGGATTTTTTAGAGTTTTTATAATTTTTTAGGGTTACATTAGTTCTTTTTAAGGTTTTTTAGGGGGTTTAGGGTATTTTAGGTTCTTTTATGGTTTTTAGGGTCTTTTAGGGGTTCTATGTTTTTTTAATTTTTTTAATGTTTTTAAGAGATTATAGGGTTTTTAAGGGTTCTAGGGTTTTTTAGTATTTCTAAGTTTTTTATGGATTCTAGGGAATTTTATGGTTTTTAGGGATTTTAGGGCTTTTAGGTTTTGTTAGGGGTTTTAGGGTTTTTTAGGTTTTTTAAACATTTTTATGGTCTTTTGGGTATTTTCATATATTTTAGGGTTTCAATGGTATTTTTGGCTTATTTTAGGGGTTTTAGGGTTTTTATAGTTTTTTAGTGTTATTAAGGATTTTAAACATCTATAGGTCCTTTTAATTTCTTTTAGGGGTTTTAAGTTATTTTAGGATCTTTTAGGGTTTTTAGGGTCTTTTTGGGTTTTTATGGGTTTTTGGGGTTTTAGGGTTTTTTACTATTTTTAGGGTTTAAAGTGTTTTTTGGTGTTTTTTTGGGTTTTTTGTGTTTTATTATTTTTATGGTTTTAGAGTTTCAAGGGGGTTTAGTGTTAATTTATAGTCATTTTTTTAGAATTCTTGGTGGTTTTTTAGTGTTTTTAGGTTTTTGAGGGTTTTTAGGTTCTTTTGCGTATTTTAGGGTTTTTAGGATCTTTAATTGTTTTTAAGGGTTTTTGGGGTTTTTGTATTTTTTGGGTTTTTTTAGGGTGTTTAGAGGTTTTAAGGTTTTTTAGGGTTTTTAGGGTTTCTTAGGGTTTCTTTTTTAAGGGTATTTTAGAGTTTTTCGGATATTTATAGGGTTCTTAGGGTTTCTAAGTTTTTATTTTGGATTTTATGGCCTTTTAAGGTTTTTAAGGTTATTTAGAATTTTTTAGGGTTTATTTATGGTTTTTTTGGGTTTTTTGGTATTTTTAGTGGTTTTAGGGGTTTTATAGTTTTTTTAGGGTTTTCGGATTTTTCATAATTTTTAGGGGTTTTAGGTGTTTTTAGGGTTTTGGGGTATTTTATGGTATTTTTGGGATTTTAATAGTTTTATGGTGTTATAAGTTTATTTTATGGTTTTAATATCTTTTAGAGGTTATTTTTAGGGTTTATGGTATTTTATGTTTTTTAGGGTCTTTAGGGTCTTTTAGGGTTTATGTGGGGTTTCAAGGTATTTTAGTGTTTTTTATGATTTTTAAGGGTTTTTAGAGTCTTTTAGTGTTTTTAAAATATTTTAATATTTTATAGCATGTTTAGGGTCTCTTTAGATTTAGGGTGTAGGGTTTGGGGTTTAGGGTGTGGGGTGTAGGTTTTAGGTTTTAAGTATTAGGGTAAACATTTTGGGAATTAGGGTTTATGGTTTATGGTATAGGGTGTATGGTATAGTGTTTAGGGTGTAGGGTTTATGGTTTAGGGTGTAGGGTTTTGGGTTTTGGGTGCATGGTTTGGGGTTTAGGGTGTAGGTTATAGGGTTTTTGGTGTAGGTTTTAGGGTTTACGGTGTAGGGTTTTGGGTTTAGTGAGTATGTCATCGGTTTTATTGTGTTTATATAGGGTTTTTAGGGTTTCTTATGGATTTTTAGGATTTTCTTCAGGTTTTCAGGATTTTTTGGGTTTTTTAGGTTTTAGGGTTTTATTAGCGATCTTTGGGTTTTTAGGGTTCTTTATGGTTTTTAGGGTGTTTTAGGGTTTTTAATTTTTTTTGGATTATTAGGGTTTTACAAAGGTTTTAGGGTTTTTAAGGTTTTACACTTTTTTAGAGTTTTTAATGTTTTTTGGTTTTTTGGAAGTTTTAGAGTATTCTTAGGATTTTTGGGTTTTCATAGAGTTTTTAGGGTTGTTTGTTTTTTGGGTTTTTTGGGTTTTTTGGGTTTTTTGGATTTTTTGGGGTTTTATGGTTCATTAGGATTTCTTAATGTTTTTAGGGGTTTTAGGGGTTTAGGGTTGTTTTATTATTTATATGGGGTTTTTCATATTTTTTAGGGTTTTATTGTTTTTATAGTTTCTTTGTTGTTTTTAATTTTTTAGGGAGTTTTAGGGTGTTTGGGGTATTTTTGGACAAAGAGGATGTGAGGGTCAGGCTATTGCCAACCCCCCCCCCCCAAATTTATTAGGAAAAAAAGATGCAACAGACAAGGGAGGGGAGGGGTCAAACGACCCACACCCAAAATCCCTTAGACACCCCAAAACCAAAAAGACCCCAAAAAAGTCAAGAGGCAGAACAAAACCAAGTAAAAAACACACAAGAACCAAGAAGCAACCATCACCATTATCCAGCATTAACCAACATCCAGCAGCTCAGAGCCAAGCATCAACCAGCATCCAAACTCACAAATTCCAGCATCTAGCACCTTCACAAGAATCTCCATCAGCACCACCCAGTCAATCAGTAACAAGAATCTCGCAACACATATTCCAGCATCCATCACCTTCTGCATCAGCATCTCCTTCAAAACATTCCAGGGCCAAGGTGTTCCTCTCAGCCAAGCAGCAACAAGCATCCAGCTGTTCAAATTCCAGCATCCAGTACCACCTAAAAAGACATCTCCCAGTATACTGCATATCAGAATCCAGCAACCAGCATCTCCTACCCAAACATGCAGTGCCCCCCATACAATCATCTTCTGATAATTGGCACCTCGCACGACCATTCCACACCACCACACACCCATTAGATCACCAAACATCCCATTCATCAGACATCGCCCAACAACTCTCAGCAAACAGTACCCACATTAACTCATGAGAAGACTTGTCACAACCAATAAACAACACCACCATCAAATCACAACCAATCTAGCCACACCCCCCAACAAGCATGACAACCAGCAGCCCATTATCCAACATCCATCAACTTCAATCCAGTAATGACCCAACATCCAACAATTTTCATCCACCATCTCCCTACCAACAACATAGAAAAACATAGCTGGCAATATTTTATAGTGGCTCCCCCTTCTGTCAAACTCAAGATCCAGATTCAGCATTCTGAGAACAAAATCCACCATAATTGTTTCACTCTAGCACTAACTCATACCATAAGATTGGAACCGACAATCAAAGAAAAACATCAAGTTGTACCTCACAATACATCCCAAATCCATCAGCCAACCAGATCCATCCACCCCAAAACTAGACCCGTATCTGCAGGAACGTACCTGAATGATGTCCGAATGGTGACAACCAAAGAGCCCAAGCTGTGACATGAGAAGACATAGTAGTTACCGCCCGAAGAAAGAACCAAATCTGAAGAAGCCGCAGGTTTGAAGCACCATCCAAGAAGAAATCCCTAGGTAGGAAACTGATCGTCGACCATGCCTCGGTTTCAACCTTCCTTGAAGATGAGGCCCTCAACCCTATTGACATGACTATAGACACTTCAGATCTATGATCCTGACCATGATCCATGGCGGATATTCAACATCGGCACTTTCCCAATCAAATAGATCTGAAGCCACAATAGATTCTGCAACCTCTAAAGTCAATGAAACTAAATCACACCATAAAATGAGAGCATCCCCACAAGGATCTGAAGTCGAAGGTTAGAAAAAAGATACCTTTCAGGGAATTCGAGGCTGCCAAAGAATGGAGAACACCATCGCCTTGAGACACGCATCCAGAGAAAACCCTCCCCAAGAACTAGAAAGAATGAAATATCCAAAACTGAAGCCGAGAAAAGAATCCAGTGGAAACCCTGGAAGAGGCCTTAAATGAGGGAGAGATCTAGGGGAGTGCGCCACCATCTTAATGTTTTCTTGGGTATTTATGGTTTTTTAGTGTTTTTAGGGTCTTTTATGGCCTTTTATGGTTTTTATAGGGTATTTAGGATCTTTTAGTGTTTTATGATATTTAGGGTCTTTAAGGTCTTTTAGTGTATTTAATAGTCTTTTAGGTTTTCAGGTTTTTAGGGTATTTTGGGTGTTTGGGGGTTTTTTTGGGTTTTGGGAGATTTTAGGGTTTTTCAGGTTTTTGGGGGTTTTGGGGGTATTTGGGTTTTTAGGGTTTTTCACAGTTTTGGTTGGTTTTTTGAGAGATTTTATCATTTTTAGGGTTTTGGGGGATTTTAAGGATTTTATTTTTTTCTATAGTTTTTTATGTTTTTATCATTTTTAAGGGTTTTCTAAGATTTTAAGTTTTTTATTATATTTTAGGGTTTTAGGGTTTTTTAGGGTTTTATGGTTTTTTATGGGTTTTTGTGGTTTTTAGGATTATTTTAGTTTTCTATGGTTATTTAATGTTTTTAAGGGGTTTTAAAAGTTTTTGGGTATTTTAAGATCTTTTATTGTTTTAGGATATTTTAGTAATTTTAGATTACTTTAGGGTTTTTAATGGGTTTTTATTGGTTTTTAATATTTTTTAGTGATTTAAGCGGGTTTTGAGTTTTTAGGATTTTTTAGGGTTTTTAGGGTTTTTAGGGTTTTTTTAGAGATTTATTTTTTTGTGGTTTTAGGGGGCATTTGGTTTTCTTAAGGTTTTTTAGGTTTTTAAAGGGTTTTTAGTGTTTTTAGGGTTCTTTTAGGGTTTTAGGAATTTTTAGGGGTTTTAATGTTTTTAATATTATATTTGATTTTTAGGGGTTTTGGTGTTTTTAAGGTCTTTTATTATTTTTAGGGGTTTTCAAGTTTCTTAGGGTTTTAGTGGGTTAGGTTTTTTTAGTTTTTTCGGGTTTTTAGGGTTTTTAGTGGTTTTTATGTGGTTTTTGGGTTTTTAGTGTTTTTTAGATTCTTTTCTGGGTTTTATGGGTTTTTAGGGGTTTTTTGGGTTTGGGAAGTTTTTTGGGTTTTTTTTGGGCGGTAGAGGTTTTTAGGATTTTTAGGTGGGTTTATGGTTTTTAGGGTTTTTGAGGTTTTTAGGGTTTTTAAGTATTTTTTTGTTTTTATTGGTTTTGGGGGGTTTTAGTTTTTTAAGGGACTTTTAAGGTATTTTAGAGTTTTTTATGGTTTTTACCATTTTTAGTGCCTTTAAAATTTTTATAGGGTTTTTAGGGCCTTTTAATTATTTTAAGGTATTTTATGGTTTTTAGGTTCTTTTAGATGTTTGAGGGGCTTTTTGGGTTGTATGGGGTTTTGTATGGTCTTTTAGGGGTTTTTTTGGTTATTTAGGGTTTTTTCTGTGTTTTTTTAGTTTTTTAGTGTTGTTTAGTGTTTTTAGGTTTTTAGGGTCTTTTAGGGTTTTTAATTTTATGGTCCTTAAGAGTTTTTTTTGGGTTTTTGTGTTACTTTAGCATTTTTTTTGAATTTTTTAGGGTCATTTTGGGTTTTTTAAGGTTTCCAAGGTCCTTTAAGGTTTTTAGGGTCTATTAGGGTGTTTAGGGTCCTTTAGGGGTTTATGGTTTTCTTGGGTCTTTTATGTTTTTTTTAGGGTTCATAGGGTCCTTTATGGTTTTCCGGGTTTTTGGAGTCTTGAAGAAATTTATGGTATTTTATAGTATTTTAGGGATTTTTATGAATTTTTCGTGTCCCTTTCAGTTTATAGGGTTTTTACGGTCTTTTAGTTCTTCCTAGGTGTTTTAGGGTATTTTAGGGGTTTTGGGGGTTTTTTAGGGTTTGTCAGGGTTCTTTAGGATTTTTTAGGTTTTTAGGGTTTTTTAAAAAAAATTAGTATTTCTAGGGGTTTAGTGGATTGTGGATTTTAGAATTTTTGGGGTTTTTAGGTCATCTAGGGTATTTATGGGGTTTTGTTTATTTGTGGATTTTTATAGATTTTAGGGATTTTTAAGGTTTTTGGGTTTTAGGGGTTTTGAGGGTATCTTACAGTTTTGAAGTGTATTTTATAGACTTTTAGGGGTTTAATAAGGGTTCTTGAGTTTTTAGGGTTGCTAAGGTCTTTTAGGGTTTTAGGATTTTTAGGGTTTTATATCCATCAATTTTTTAGGTTATTTTATGGGTTCAGGGGGTTTTAGGGTTTTTTAGTATTTTTATATTTTTTAGGGTTTTTTTTATTTTTTTAAGGTTTTTAGGGGTTTTAGGATTTTTTTAGTGGTTTTAGGGTTTTTCTAATTTTTAGGGTTTTATAAGGGATTGTATGGTTTTTTTGTGTTTTTAAGGTTTGGGATTTTTAAGGTTTTTTTGGCTTTTTACATCTTTTATATTTTTTGTTGGTTTTTTGGGTTTTAAAGGATTATTAGTATTTTTTAGGGTTTTTTGGTTTTTTAGTGTTTTGGGGTTATAATATTTCTATGGTGTTTTAGTTTTTTAATATTTTTGAGGGGTTTTAGGGGACTCAGGTGTTTTAAGGGCTTTGGGGGGTTTTGAAGTTTTTTATAGGGTTTTAACAAGTTTTGGGGTTTTAGGATTTTTAGGGATTTATAATTTTTAGGTTTTTAAAGGTTTTTTTTGGGTTTTAGGTGTTTTTTGTGTTTTTATGGTTTTTAGGGGTCTTATGGTTTTTTTAGGTTTTAAATATTTTTTTGGTTTTTAGGATATTTTAGGATTTTTACAGTTTTTTAAGATTTTTATGGTCTTTTAGATGTTTTTTGGGTTTTCAGGGAATTTTAGTGTTTGTTTAAGTTTTTTAGTGTGTTTTATGGATTTTTGGAGGTTTTTAGGTGTTTTTAGGGGTTTTGAGGGTTTTGAGGGTTTTTTGGGATTTTTTTAGGGTTGTAGGAACTTCAAGGGTTTTTTATAGTTTTTAGGGTCATTGGGGATTTTAGTGTTTTTAGGTTCATTTAGGATTTTTAGGATTTTATGTTCCTTCTATGGTTTTTAGGGTTTTTTAGGGTCCTTTAGGGTTTTTAGGGTTTTCTAGGCACTACTACAAAATAATCCATTAACAGCGCAAGAATTGACATTTATCACCACTAAAAAAACACTGATTACCGAAGCATGGTTAAAAGCCCTTGTATTTTTTCAGTGCTATAAAAGTGATAATAAATGGATCCTTTATTAGTAGTAAAAAATAACTAATAAAGGGCCCATTTATTAGTTCTTTCAGAAGCACTGATAGACCACCCAATTTATAGTTCTTTTATTCAGCATTGATAAAGGATGTCTTATCAGTACTTCTAGAAGCACCGATAATGGGTCATACAGCAGTGTGTTGTAACAACATGCTACTTTACCATAAATAGGTCATGCTACAGTGTGCTATAAAATCACACAATATCACTAGAAACAACACCATAAATTGTCAAAATCAGGTACAAATACATAATTTAGATGAAATAAAATTTATAACAAAAACATAATAAAAAACACTATATTATAGGTAAAAATAATGAACCTATATAAAATAAAAAACCACCCATGATCAAGAAAAAGACCACACAAGTATAAGAAAACAATTCATGTGTTAGTAATAATATAAAGAAATAAATTAAACAAATAGTGTTAATTTTAAACGAAACATTGATTCATTCCAAGAACATTGTGTATAGGATTGAGTTGAGGTTGATTATTTAACATCACACTGTTTCTTTCTCAAATTAACAAATTATCTCTATTATAATTTACTAATTAACTATAAGATAAAAATTATAAATAAATTCATTAAATAATATGAGATAGAATGATGATAAAAAAAATCTCTGCACATTTTCTCAGTTTTTGGCGATGTGATGCGTGTTTTAATCTAAAATGAAACTAATATTTTGAAAATATGCACTTGGATTCATAACGGTTACAAAATATTTTTTATTGAGGTGAATATGATCCCTACACATCCCAAAATTAATTAAGGATCATTTTCCTAATGTTTAAAAACAATCCGAATGGTTTTTCTCAGTTTTGAGTCTGTCACTTTTGTTTTTTACTAAAATGTCATTTTATACATGAAAAATGAAATTTGAGTCATATCAGTGACATCATATGTTTTTTATGTGATACTAATTCTTTTATGTCAAAAATTAATTATGATTCATTTTGATAAATTATCAATACAATCTGAGAAAATTTTCATAGTTTTCATTGAGTGAAACTTTTTGAACTAAAATGTCAATTCTAAATGATAATGGACACTTTCGATCATACTGGACTCATCGTGTATTATATTGAGGTGTGGTTGATTCCTACACATAAAAAAAATTTATGTATAGTTTTTAAAATGTATTAAAACAATCCAAATGCATTTTCTTAGTTTTGAGAATATCAATTGTCTTTTTTACTAAAATTAATATCAAATTTAAATAAAAAGACACACTTTGAGTCATACTGGTCATACCATGCATCATATTAAGGTTAGGTTGATTGTTACATGTCCCAAATGACTTATTTATTATTTTAATAAAGTACAAAAACAATTCAAATTCATTTTCTCTATTTTGATTATGTCAATTTATTTCTTACTAAAATGTCATTTTAAACTGAAAGTATGAACTTCGAGTCATATCAGTCACATCATGTGTTGGTATGATGTGAGATTGATTCAAACATGTCAAAAATAAATTATGAATCATTTTACTAAATTATCAATACAATCCAAGAATGTTTTCTTGGTTTTTATGTAGTGACACAATTTTAACTAAAATGTCAATTTTAAACTGTTCACAGACACTTCGAGTCATACTAGGTACATCAAGTATCATATTGAAGTGTGGATAATTTTAACACATTAGAAATAAATTATGGATCATTTTACTAATGTATCAAAATAATAAGAATGTGTTTTATTAGTTTTGAGTATGTTTTTTGTCTCTTTTACTAAAATTATGGTCAAATTTAAATAAAAAGACACACTTGGAGTCATACCAGTCACACCGTGTGTCATATTGAGGTGAGGCTAATTTCTACATGTCCCAAATGACTTATAGATAATTTTACAAAAGTATCAAAATAATCTTAATGAGTTTGTTCATTTTTTAGCATTTCACTTTTTTTTCACAAAAAAATCATTTTAAACTGGTATATAGTATCAAAACAATATTAATGTGTTTTATCAGTTTTGAGTATGTCAATTTTATTTTTTAGTAAAACTAATATCAATTTTAAATAAAAATGTGTACTTGGAGCATACTGGTTAAACCATGAATCAGATTGAGGTGCAGATGATTCCAACATATCCCAAATGAATTATGTATAATTTTCCTAAATTATCAAAATAATTTGAATTTGTTTTCTCAGTTTTGAGTACATCACTTGTGTTTTTTACTAAAATTTAATTTGAAATTGTAAACACACACTTCGAGTCATATTGGTTACATCATATGTTAGTTTTATGTTAGACTGATTCCTACACATCACAAATGACTTATGAATCATTGTCCAAAATTATTAAGACAATTTGAGTTCATTTTCTCAGTTTTCCACGAGTAATACTTTTTGAACTAAAATATCATGTTTAAACTGATAAAGGAAACTTTGCGACATATCAGGCACATCGTTAATCAGATTGAGGTGCAGTTTATTTCTACACATCACAAATGACCTATGGATTGTGGTCTTAAATTATATAAAAAATATTAATGTGTTTTATTAGTTTTGAGTATGTGATGTGTTTTTTGATCTAAAATGTAAATTATAAACTAAAAAAATGTAGTTACAGTCAAAAGGGTTACACCAAGCATCATATTAAGGTGAAACTAATTGAGTATGTGATGTGTGATTTTATTTTAACCATCTGTACCAAGCCAAAAAAGAAATAAATGTTCCATTAGTATGAACAAGAAACCCCATGCATCCTAAAATGCTAAATCTAAAAGAAACATGCTCTATCTTTTATGGATTGTTGTAGATGATTGAAGGAAAATATGAATTCCCAAAATATCTACAAAAAAATTATTAGATAAAAATGATAAGGAAATTAACATAATAAAATTAGATAAAATGGCATCAAAATTAACTAAATAAGTAGTAGGAATTCACCTTTTCATTATTGTTGTGTACATTCTTGACCCATTTTCTTATTATAGTTATCTTCGTTGTAGCCATAAATTCTAATATATCATGAGCATGAGAAGAATAAAAAAAACCACCCCAACTCGAGAAAAAGAATCCACCAGTATAAGAAAATAATTCTTATGTTATTAATACTATAAGGAAATAAATTAAAAATAGATATAAAATAATTCATTAATAAAATGTCAATTTTAAACTAAAACCACACAATTTGAGTCATATCGAGTACACTATGAATTGATTTGAGTTATGGTTTATTCCACTGTGTCTTTTATCCTACAATGAATTCAACACTCTGGGTCATCTAACAATATTGTAGTTTGATAACACATAATTATGAATGCATTGGAGAATAAAAATAAAATTTCATCATCACGAGTGAATCATCATTGTTGAGTGTATGATCCTAGTACAAGAGTGAATCATCCTTGTTGATGATTTAATTTATTCATATAATACATTAAACATTAGTTTAAACCTATTAGTGTTCATTGATTTAACTAAAATAAATATTTATATATGAGTTTTTATGGAACGTTATAAAATATATCTTTCATTTTCACCGTCATAGAGAGTAAAAACTCAATGATTAACCATTTACCTTCTTTGAGGGATGAAAATTCAATGTGACCCATTATGTATTTTCATAAGACACTAAACTCCATTATAAATTGTTTTACCCTTTTTGACAGTATTAAACAACAATATAGCCCTTTATATCATCCAAATGAAACTAAAATCTAGCACATCCATTAAGTATTTATGGATTGTGATATAGAATAATTTATCCTTTTCAACATTCTAGGTGATGATAAACCCTAAAAAACATCATCATTATGTTTTTCATAAAAATGGGAATATCACTATTCTCATGTATTTTTATTGAGAATGATGATGATTTTTGTAGTAATGAGCTTGTGAACATGGATCATTTTACATAAAGAACGTGAACATGCATAATTAATGTCACTTGTATGAGTTTCAAAAGCATTTATTATATAATATAATAAATCTAATTGATGATACAATTTCCTAAATAATTCTACCACCCACCAAATTGAATTCATTGTATTTTTCTTTTATGAAAATTCCTGATTTAGTAGATAAAATTTTGTATTTATTTATTTTTTAAGAGGTTTTTAATCAATCTATTATCTTTTTTCAAAGGGGTATTCATTTGGATTCTCATTTCTTCACAATTTCATTTAAAGCAGGATTTTAATTTTCAGGTTTTTCTTCATAAAGTTGTCTCTTTTCATTTAATTCCATGTTTCCTTTGACACCAATACTCCTCAATGACCATGATCTATCAATTTTGGTTGTCCTCCAATATTTCTCTCATACACCTCTTGGATTTAATGTTTTATTACACACATATTTATTAAAACATTTGAGCTATATTATATAATTTCTTTATAATTGGATTGGTGTTGTTTGAGTGACTATTTGATCCACTACTAAGACCCTTTCTTTGAAACATAGAGAAACCATGGCAAAGAAACTGCAACTATGTTTTTTTATTGTTTAGTTTGTTTTTTGTGAGGGGTTATTTTCACAATTCATTAATATTTTATAGTACTTGGAATGTGCTAATAGAAATTTTATCCTACGACAATGATTTTGAAAAAATAAGTTGTGTTTGTTTTATTTCTAAAAAATTATCCACTTTAATTCCTATACAAAATTACTTAAAAAAGTAGTGGAAAATATTTTTTCAATAATCCACCTGAAACACTTCAAAAATGGACCTTATCTTTAGTTACAAGTTTTTTGTGAAATTTTAAACATTTTTTATCAAACACAACCTTGGTATGATCCCCATTCTACTCCATTTCCCTACATTTTTTTTACTTTCAAGTCAGCACTCTGTCTCCTCTTTTTCCTCAGTCTCCACCTCTGCCTCATGCTCTGCCTCATTCTCTAACTCTGACTCTACCTCCAGCTCCACATCCACCTCTAACTATTCCTCCACCTCAACCTTCGCCTCCTCCTTTAACTCCACCCATGCCTCTATCTCCACAATTTCTCAAAAAATTTATTTTTTGTAGGCTATCACTTCTAAACAAATTGATTTCATCAATTATATTTAAGCTTGAGAAATAGATCAAAAATAATATATAATTATTATGACACTAATGATTCACAACCTAAATATATTACTATGTTCATATCCCATACTATATCACAAACATAGTAGGTAATCACCTAATTTTTTTTTCAAAAAACATTCTTACACCATGAGTTTTTCCCACTCATCTTGAAACAAATTTACTTATTCTTTTGAGTATGAAGGTCTTCAAAAATCTTGGTAGTACTGAGAAAATATATACAAACAAATTATAAAGAAATATTTTTAATGAAATTCTAATTACCTTTGCAAATTACATGTTCAGGGATGCTTGTCTTTTCATGGTTTATAATCTCTATCATAAATTTTCAAACATAATATCCATAATTGAGGCCATTATCCTTCTTAGGAAACATCAGAAACATTGAACAAAATAATTAAATTTTTTTGAAATATTTTTTGATAGTTAAATATTTCTATATATACCTTAATTTGATTCCATTTGTAGTAATCTACAAGATTTTTTTGTTCAGGCACTAACTTCATTATTTGATTTAGCCTATATTTAGATACCACCCTATCATAAAAAAATATTGTTAAAAAACATAATGAAGAAAATAATTCTAATTTATCTATAAAATGTTGATTTTACTATATTAAAAATCCACAATAAACATCATTTGTGGTCGGATTTTTGGATATCCATGAATTGGATCCAAAAAAATAATTCTTTATGGTATCCATATTGATTGCGATTAGAATCTAATGCTGCATAAAATATAAATAAGTAATAAAAAAATGTGAATAGATTATAGAGTTTTACCTCTGCATTTTAGGAATCAAAAATAGTATCTCATCTTTTATTTTTTGATCAAATGCATCAAGTAGCTCATCTCTTTTCTTCTAAATTTCTTCCTTATCAAAAGTAAGTTTTTCCATAGAAATCATAAAAGTATAAATGAATTCAAATCATGATTACCAAATTTTTCCCTTCATATAGTAGTAATATAAACTCCAATAAAAAAATGAATAGTTATTAATTTCAATAAACATATTAGTTCACTATTTGGACTGATGTATTATAAAAAATTACCTTATGTATGTATTCACAACTGTGGCTCCCATCAATTAATGCTTGATAATATCATTTATACTATCAAGACTAACTACATATATCATAGAAGTTCCATAAATTTCTTCATTATATGGAATGTAAGATATATTTCAATATTTAAATGTGGTCTCTACATGAAGTTGTAATGATAATAAATGTTTCTCTATAATAGGTCGGGATAAGGTACTCCTAGAAGGTCCTTTTTATTTCTTGGTTGATTCACTAGATTGTATTGATTCAACCTTCCCTTTCCCTATCATTTTATCTATCTGTAATGTCATACCTCACTTCATAACATTTTTCATCAACTGTTACATGTTTTTTAATGATTTATTTTTGAAAATATACCTCATGTATCTTTATAAGATTCTACGACCATACTATGAAAGTTCCAATAGCATCATTGACCATTGTAATATTTGGATCGTCAAGTAGAATAGGAAACTCAGTAGTTGGATCATGATTTATCTAAATCCCCACTCGCATGGGATCTTTTGGGATTTCTTTCTATTATAGCTTGTTTCCCATGATATTATACATTGTACCCCACACAACAAGGTGGTGCATGGGTGTTGACATATATAAAATACATACAATTATACCCTATAGAATTTTATTAATATAAATTTATCAGAAATTATTTGATTCTCATTTAGGAGAAAGAGAAATGAAAAAAATTTATTATATCAGGTAAGGTATTTGGTTTAGGGGAATGACTAACCTCAAAGCTAGTGGGGTCATTTAGTTATTAATGTGTGAATCATTGTTCCACTTTTAGTTCACTTTGATCCTTCTCATATATTGGTCTGTCAAACCAGTCCAAAAAATATTATCTTTAAAATCATCTATCTGTGCTTGAAATCCTTTCATCATTTTATATGTATGTTCTTGTTCTTTTATCTTATTGAAATATTTTTTAGTAGATACTTAAAAATCCACTCCTCTAACGCAACTGTATTGTTCTGACTACTTCAAAGATGCATAAGGTAGTTTTTATTCTAGCATAATGACATCTGATTCTTGTGTCTAAATAGTATAAAACAATATGAAAATAAATAGATATTTTTATGTAATGTTGTTATAAATCATAATAAATTACAATTATGTCATAGTTACCCATGTTTCCTAAACTTCTTTTTTGTTTTAATCAACTATTTTACCATTAATATTTATGGGATCCTCCATCCATATCATATGATGGGGGATGGAAGTGGATTCAGATTTTAATTCATAAATATAAATATAAAAAATGAATATATGTTTTTTTGTATCACATAAAAATTTTATTGTTAATTTAAAATACCTACCAATTTCTACCCTAGAGAAGAGTATGATGTCCTTGCCTTGTGATAAGAGTAAATTGTTTTGATGCATGTTATTTATTTTCATAACTCTTTTAATGTTTCATAAATTAACAATTTTGAATAAAATTGGATAAAATAAATAATGTCAAATAATATTTTATCGATTTTAATTTACATGAAATGATATATAATCATGATAAATGATGAACAAATTCCATGTTTCATGTTTTATAATGTGTGCATAACTAACTGGTGGGTGGAGCATTACATTCCCCTCACCATCCCTAAGATGAAACTTGGTGAGAAGAGTCTGGAAGCCACTATGGGATTTTCCAGCATCCATTAAGATATATTTCTTATGGAAATCTTATAAAATAAATGAAACTCTACTGGGAATAATGAAAATTAAAACAATATTTCATTATATAATTTTTTATTAAAATTGAGAAAGTATATTTTAACATTAAAATTATATATTTCCAAAGGGTTTCCTTCATTATAGGCTGGACATGGAGCCAAAAATCAATATCAATTGGTAAATCCATCCTCGTTGTGACCTCAACATAACTAATGAACATTGAATTGTTAGGGTAAATAGGTTTTCCATGTTGAATCTAACCAACCTCAAATTTTATACCCTTACCTCTTGACTTGGAAATTTTATTCAATACTGTGATATTCCATCATTTGTATTTTTTCCATCAACATGTTGTCGATCCCCAAATAATTCTATAATTTCAATATTAGCAGTTTGTTCTTCCTATTGATTAGTAACATCATCATGTGCATAAGAAATTTTCTTCATGAGTAGAAAAAACATTTGATTTGTCTTGAATAATAATAATGTAAACAGGGAAAAAGAATTTTAGAATGTTTGTATGTATGCTCTATTGGAAACTTGATGAAATTTTTAACTCCATCTTCATACTCTTAATTCAAATGATTAGTGTGCAGCTATTTTGAAATAAATGGGTAATTGAATTTAAGAAAAAAATTACTCAACTATGTTAGGTTTTATCCTCTGAATTCATTGAAAGGTGAAAGTTATAGATAGTTTCATCCTCATCAGCTTCATCTCCCAAACATTTATTATTTCATTTTAGTTCTTGATACTCATCCTCCATCTCTCCTGGACATGCACTAATTTTTATTGAACTACTTTGGGCAGTATTCATCCTATACCAGGTACTAGTGATCATTTTTTATGACTACTACTCAGAGTAGTTAAAGAAATATATAAGATATAGGGGATGAGTCTCAAGAAAAAAATGCAATAATAATTGTTTAAGAGATGAAGTTGATGAGGATGAAAATTGTCTCCTTAAAACATTTTAAACTACCACATCTTAATTTAAAATTTTAAATCTCATATCAAAATTATAAAAGTTTCTTCTCAGTACCATGAGAACATCAACTCATCCCTACTAAGATGTACCTACTCTAATCTATTTTACTAGTCCTTTTCCCTCACCTATATCTCAAAAAAATATCTTTATATACACTGAGGTTCATATAAAGGTGTGATTATAAAAATCAACAAGTAAATACTAACAGGTCCCTTAAAATATACAACAATTCATATATTTGAGTTTATGTTCAAATTAGTAACACTAAAAATACACATGTAAGTAAATTCATTGGGTACTAACTAGGACACCAGGATAATCAAATATACCTACTTTATTTCAAACTATATAATTATACTAATCAAACCATAAATTTATACCAGGTTTGTTCCCTAAAATTCCAAAAAATTCACTAATAAGAGGTTAAAATTTGAATTATAGTCGGAGATAAAATTATTTTTCTCTCTTTAGAAATAACCACATCATAAGTACCATGAGATTCTACCTCAGACCCCTAGAATCCAAGACTATAACTCATGGATAACCATCATATGTACTTATTAAATCCAAATCATGAAATGGGTATAACATAACCATTTTTCATAGTAAATTCATTTGAAATATGGGTAATTATTAACATAATTTTTTCCATTAGGAAATAACCACACAATGGAATCCAAAATACATTCGTTAAACCTAACTTCTGAAAACCCATAAATAAAAACAAACAACAACAAAAATTTCACATCACCCTCACCCTAGCCCTCGATGAATCACTAGAATGTCTATATTAACTCACATTCAAACATACCATACCTATTATTGTATAATACCCATCATATTCTAATATATGACACTCAAATAATAGCTATCTTAGGCATTGGTCATCTTTCTCAATGATCACTAGTTAGATAATCTCATAGTCAGTAGGCCATAATTCGTCACTCAAATACATCAAGTATCAAAAAAAATAATCTATATGATAAAATAATCCATCCTAACCTTTATAGGTTATCCCACTAGGTTTCAAGGGACTATACTAAATTTTATACCAAATATCTAATCACTGCAAAAGTGATCATATAATCCCTTTTAGAACATCACCACACTAAGAAAAACATTCATAGGGAAATTCATAAAATATTATACACTTATGGGATAATTCCATTACCCTTTATTATCCTCAATAGGCCTCTCATAATCTAACCTATATACTACTAGAAATTAACTTCCAAAATGACATCATATGTCTTAAGTCCATGTATCGCTTTATCCATGAACCATGGCCCATAAAAAACCATTTACAACTATAAATCACACAATCCAATCTCAAAGGTCCCTATCACACAATCATACACTAATATACTAGGTTAACCCACTTCTTTTTATATTTTAACATCCCTTAGGATTTTCCCAACTAACCGACCTATAGATCATAACGTGAAGAAACCACCAAGTGAGATGATAATCATCCCACATAGTACTGAATGACTATTTTATTACACATCATTGTTACCAATTATATATCATTATTATAAATACGTATCAAAACACACAATGGTATCCTTTCCCTGATTATCTATTCCTACATATCATGTTTCACACTAAAACACATAAAGAAATTACTTGATAATAAACCCAGGAATTATATCAATATTATTTTGAGAAAAATTAACATTACTAACAACTTAAATTATTTCCAATTTAAAGAAAAATGGAAAATATCCCAAGAAGATCTCACTAGGACATTTACCAATTCCCCAACTATAATAATTGAATGCAAATGGAGATGCCTTATTATTATTATCTCTACATGGAATTGTAGGTCTATCACTAGAGGATGGGTTTAAATATGTCTTCCTTATCATTGGATGAAGGAAGGTATCCATTATACATCCTTCCAGTGATGGGGATTTCACCTAGTCTATAAATATCATAGGAGCTGATTCCTAACTCTCTATATGGTAAAATGAAGTTTTTTATGCCTTAACATTAACATATAAACATATCTGTGAGAATGTTAGATGGGAAGTAACTCACAAACTAGAAGATCCATACATATTCATAAAGGTAAAATACCCACAACAATTCAGTGAAATCAACACAGCATTGATGTGCCCAAAAATCCCATGCTCAATCAAAAAAAGACCATTACCTAAGTCAAAAGCACCTTATGAGGAAGCGAAACAAGCAATCAATGAGGGAGGAGGAGAAAATAATATACCTTGGATTCAATCTTTGATTATTCTAAGAGAAAGTAGAGATATTGCACACAAAATATTGGATTTTTTTGAGTCTCTGATTCGTTCAAGACTTCATTCTTTCAAGCCTTGGATTTGATCCTTGGATGCATTCGAGACATGATCTTAGCTGTTATTTGAGCCAAGATTCAAGGAGGAAGAGCGCTGACAGTAGGTGGTTTCTACGGAAAGCTTTAGATATCACGATTAAAACAGTCATGATTAGGGTTCTTTAAATATACTGAAATACATTTATCAGTACTTCCAAAAAAGCATTGACAAAGATACCTTTTATCATCACTAAATTTATAAGTACAGATAAAATCTATCTTTATCAGTTCTTGTTTAGAACTTATAAAGATAGAGCTCTATCAGTGCTAAAGAAGCTCTGATCAAATCCATCTTTATCAGCACTCAAACTTTAGTGCCGATAAAGGATTTATAATTATAATTATAAAAAAAATCAGTAAATATATTTATATAATTATATATTTATTTATTGTACTTTTATAATTATTAAATATACTTATATAATTATATATATATTTATTATACTTTTATAATTATTAAATATATAATTATTTATTTATAATTATATAAATATTTTTTGAAAATATAAATATTTTTTATTTATAATCATAAATATATTATTTTATAAATATAGTAAATATATATTTATAAATTTATTTATAATTATTTATTTATAATTATAAATATATTTATATATTTATATATATTTATTTAATTATATATATTTAATAAATAAATATATATATATATAAATATAGTAAATTTATTCATTATTTAAATATATTTATTATAATTTCATAATTATAAATATATATATATATATATATCATTATATATTTATATAATTATATATATATTTAATAAATATATAAAAATAAAAATATAAATAAAAATATAAATATAGTAAATATATTAATTATAATTTTATAATTATTTAAATATATAATTATTTATTTTTAATTATATAAATACTTTTTAGCGGTCGGGGGGATTGCCTGAGTGATAAAGACTCAATGTGATCATGTAACAAACCTGGGTTCAAATCTGGATAGGAGGGAATTTTTTCTGGCAAACGGCGATGCAAGCATGGCATAGGTAGGCAGTGACGCAGGCATGATGCAAGCATGATGGTGAATTAGGAATTCAGGCCAGTTTATGGGCCTTTGGACCATTTAATGGCCTTCCTGCCCACTAGGCCTTCAGGCCATATACTAAATAAATAAGGCTTGATGGGTGGACTATCCCTTGGGGAGGATATGGTCAGCCTTTTCGGCCTGTGTGTGTAGTCTGTCTGTGTTTAATGTAAGTGTACCCCCAATTACCTAATATATATAAATACATTTTAAAAAAATAGTACTTGTATATTTTTATATATATATTTATATATAATTATATTTATATAATAAATATATATAATAATAAATATAAATATATAGTAAATATATTCATTATTTAAATATTTTTTTATGGTTTTAAAATTATTTAAACATATATAATCATTTATTTATAATTATATATATAATTTTTTTAAAAATAATATTTATTTATTTATAATTATATATCTATAAATTAATAAATATAGTAAATATATATTTATAAATATATTTATTTATAAATATTTATTTACAAATATTTATTTACAAATATATTTTTTAACATTATTAATAAATATATAATCTTAAATTCATGCTTGTCAAAAATAAGTGAAATTGAATAATTATAAATGAGTACACTTTAAAAATATAGAAAAAGTTATAAGTTTTATTAATTAAATAAAAATTATTAAAAAAATATAGATATATATTGAAAAAAGATGAATACATATTTAAATTATTAAAACATAGTAAATAAATAAATATAGATAAATAATATAAAATTATTATATTCATAAAAAAATATAAAAAATATTAAAAATGAATTAATACCTAACTGTAATAATATGAAAAAATAAATAAATAATTTTTTTGATTAAAAACATAATATATTAAATTTATCATGTTTTGATGAAATTATAAAATGAATATTAAATTTGAATAAATTACGTAAATATTAGGTGCATGTGTTTCTATATATATAAGATTTCATTAATTATGTAAATATTTCTGTGTGTGTGTCGTATATGAAAATTCATTACGTATATGTATGTGAAATCAATGTAACACACATTTGATATATTTTTAATTGAAAAATTATAAAACATTCAATTATGTCCATTGATCAATGAAATTAGTCAGTATTTTTAATTAGTATTAATTTTTAATTATAGACCATTCTTCACTAAATATATGAATTATTTAATATGTAAGCACAAATATTTTTTATTATATTAAATAATATTTTAGGAAATATTATACATTCACTTATATATATATATATAAATATATATGAATATATTTATATAATCAATTTATTAATGAATAATTCCGTATAAAAACCATTAAAAAGGATTAATAATTTTTTTTTATTAATTACATTTTATTCATTTCTACATTTATACTTAATATATATTATTTATTACTATTTATAATTAATATATTTATATTAAACTTATTTATTTTCATTAATAACTGTTTCATTAATATTTTTTTTAATAATTTTATATTTTTTTATTTAATCATTAAAATTTATTCATTTTAATTTTAATGTTTAATTGTTATAATTTTATAATTTTATATAAATATATACTATTTATTAATATATATTTATAATATATATATGTAAATTAAATTTATTCATTTTTTTAATACTTTTTTAATTAATAAAATATTTAATATTTTTCTTAATTTACTCATTTTTAATTTTTATTTGTTTAATTATTTTATTTTATTTATTTTACATATCTATATACTTAATATATATTATTTATTATATTTATAATTTTTATATATGTATATTAAATTTATTTATTTTTATCAATATTTATTTAATTAATCAAATTAGTAATATTTTTTTAATTTACTCATTTTCAATTTTTAATTGTTTAATTTTTCTCATTTTATTTAGGAACTTTTTCAGATCTAAAAAACACTGATAAATTGTACCCTTTATCAATGTTAAAAATAAATTACTCATAAAGGGTTCCCTTTATCAGTGCTTTCTTTAGCACTAATAAAGGGATTCTTTTATCGATGTTTTTCTACAGAGATAAATGTCAACACTGTTAAAGGTCTATTTTGTAATAGTGAGTTTCTTTTAGGGTTTTTAAGGTTCTTTGGTTTTATTATTATTTTTAGGGTATTTGAGAGTTTTTTAGGGTTTTTAGAGTATTTTAGGTTTTTAATTTATTTTATAGTCTTTTAGAGTTTTTAAATAATTTTTAGTGTCTTTTGGGGATTTAGGGGATTGATCGTTTTTAGGGTATTTTTTTTGGGATTTTTAGGGTCTTTTTTGGGTTTTTGTGGTCTTTTAGGGTCTTTTAGGAGTTTTTAGGGTTAATTTATCTTTTTAGAGTTTTTTAGGGTTAATTTATCTTTTTAGAGTTTTTTAGGGTTTTAGCGTTTTTAGGGGGTTTTAGTGCTTTTTACGGTTTTAATGTTTATTAGGGTTTTTAGGTTTTTAGTGGGTTTTAGGGTTTTATTTTTTTTTTGGATTTTTATGATCCCTTAGGGCTTATTTTTTTTAGGGTTTTTAGGCCAATTTTAGGATTTTTAGGTTTCTTTGGGATTTTCAGGTTTTTTGGGTTTTTAGGGGTTTTAAGGGTTTTAAGGGGTTTTATATTTTTATAGGGTTTTAAGGGGTTTTTGGTTTTTTACGTTTTATAGGGGTTTTCAATGTTTTAGGGTTTTCAAATAGTTTTAGGATTTTTAGGGTTATTATAGTATTTTAGGGTTTTTAGGGTTTAAATGGCATTTTAAGTGTTTTTTGTGTTTTTTTCATTATTATGGTTTTTATGGTTTCTATAGGGTTTTTAGGGGTTTAAATGATTTTAAGGTTTATAGGGTTTTAGGGTTTTTGTGTTTTTAGGGTATTTAGAGTTTTTTGGATTTCAAATGGTTTTATAGGGTTTTTAGGGTTGTATGGATTTAATGGTTTTAAGGTTTTAAGGTATTTTAGAGTGTTTAGGGGTTTTTACGGATTTTTTAGGGGGTTTGGTGGTTTTGGGCTGAAGAGGTGTGAGGTCAGGCTATTACTGACCCCCTCAAAATTTATTATGAAAAAGAGACGTAGCAAACATGGGAGGGTAGGGGTCAATCAACCCACACCCAAAAACCCTAGACACCCGACAAAACCCAAAAGACCCCAGAAACCCCAAAAGACACACAAAACCAGAAAAAGCAGGAAAACAAATTCATCTACAATAGCATCTCCCAGACAGCGAGCAACCATCATCTTGTAGCATGTTTTTCACCATCCATCACCTCCTTGCCAAGCATATCCACCACCAGTAACACAGAAACACTAGCACTAAACTCACAGACAGCAGATTCATCACACCCTATCCAAATAGACGCTAAGGTCAAGCACCTCATTTTCAAACTACCAGCACCTCTTTCCATCACCAAACAACTCCTAACACCCACTTCAAATCCAGTAACCACATAATTTTACAACCAGCATCTCCTTCCGCACCTCGCAGCCAAACCGCAGCAACAGAACTAACCACCAACAACATCAAAGAACCAAAATCAAGGACATACACATCCTCAGATCTCATCCAAGCAGAAATTTCACACCCGCCATCATCACAAAGCCACCCGGACCAACACCCAAATCCAAAAAGCATATCCCATTACTCTTTGTTCCAAAAAAGAACCAAGTAGTCCCTCTCATTTAGGAAAAAAATCATCACTAGCAGTAAAACACAACTGATCCATCCATAGCCATTGAAGCAACCAGATAAAGAAAGAAAATGCAGAATATGAGAACAACAAACCTTCAACTGTGCCTCCTGCAGCATCAGGGAATAACCAAAGGAACCCATAGTAGCATCCAGCACCAGTCACATAATTTCATCACAAAACCACGAGAGCCATCGAGAGTCTCCCATCCTCAGGTCGATGACACAAAGCTCTACCTCACCGTGATTCCTCACAAGAATCCTGATCCCGAACATCATGAACATCCAGAGGCCATCACCGACAGACATCTTCTTCATCTCCCACAATCGCAATGCCAGGGGAGGAGACCGCTCGAACAAGGAACCATCTGCATCGTAAGACCCGAACTGCAACTTCTTCACAAACTTCTGCCAAGATAAACTCGCCAACGCTGCCTCGCTAAGACATAACCCATGACGTTAGAGCAACCTGCTTCATCTTTGAGGTCCCTGACTCCGCCGATCTTTCTGAGGAAACCATAGATCTTCAAAGTCAACCCCGAACCATGACTAATTTTTAGAAAGGATTCTGACCACCAAGGTGTCAACAGCTTCGTCGCGAGCCAGATCGGACTAATCTAAGCCCACGGAAGCCTGAAAAACCTCAATTTCCAACGAAGCCCAAGCACGCCTGCAAAGAATACCTTCCAAAGTCGATATCCAGAGCACGGGATGGGGAAAATGAATCTACTGAAGACAGAACACCACCGCCATCTTGGGTCCAAAGAGCATGACCAGAGGACGCCATCGCCGAGGAAGCAAGGAACCATCACCAATGTCCCAAGAAGAAAGAAAGGGAAAACCTAAAGTAAGCATTGAGTGGGAGAGAGAACTAGGGCAGTGCACCTCCATCCTAGGATCTTGGTCATTTTGGGGTTTTAAAAATATTTTTGGATTTTTTGGGTTTTTAGGGTTTTTTAGAATTATTTTAGGGTTTTTTAGGGTGTAGGGTATAGGTTTTAGCATTTTGGGTTTAAGGTTTTAGGTTTAGGGTGTAGGGTATCGGTTTTAGGTTCTAGGGTTAAGGTTGTATGGATTAGGGTTTAGGGTTTAGGGTTTAGGGTTTAGGGTTTAGGGTTTAGGGTGTTGGGTATAGGTTTAAGGTGTATGATATAGGGTTTATGGTGTAGGGTATAGTGTTTAGGGTGTAGGGTATATGGTTTACTATGTAGGGTTTAGGGTGTAGGGTTTAGGGTTTAGGGTTATGGGTATAAGGTTTATGTCGTAGGTTATAGGGTTTAGGGTTTAGGTTTTAATGTTTATGGTGTAGGATAAAGAGTTTAGTCTATAGGGTTTAGGGTGTAGGGTTTATGGTTTAAGGTGTAGGTTTTAGGGTTTAGGGTGTATAGTTTAGGGTTTAGGGTGTAGGATATAGGGTTTAGGGTGTTTGGATTAGGGTTTATAGTGTAGGGTATAGCCTTTAGGTTGCAGTGTTTAGGGTTTACAGTGAAAGGTATAGGGTTTAGGATGTTTGGTTTAGGGTTTAGGGTGTAGGGTATAACATTTAGGGTGTAGGGTTTATAGTTTAGGGTGTGCGTAATATGGTTTAAGGTGTAGTTTTTTTGGTTTTCGGTGTAGTATTTATGGTTTACTGTGTAGGGTTTAGGGTATAGGGTTAAGGGTATAAGTTTTAGGGTGTAGTGTTTACTCTAGGATGTTGGGTACAATGTCTATGGTGTAGGGTTTAGGGATTAGGGTGTACAATATAGGGTTTAATATGTAGAGTTTTGGGGTTAGGGTATAGGGTATAGGGTTTAAGGTGTAGGGTTTTTGGTTTTAGTGTGTAGGATATAAAGAATTGGGTTTAGTGTATCGGGCTTAGGGTGTTGGTTTTTGAGTTTAATGTGTAGGGTATATGGTTCCAGGTGTAGGCTATTGGGTTTAGGGTGTAGGGTATAAGGCTCAGGGTGTGGGATTTTGGTTTTAGGGTGTAGGGTATAGGGTTTAAGGTGTTTGTTTTAAGGTTTAGGGTATAGGGTATTGGGTTTAAGCTATAGGGTTTAGGGTTTAAGGTTGTATGTTATAGGGTTTCTGGTGTTGGGTTTAAGGTGTACGGTTTACGGTGTACGGTTTATGGTTTAGGGATTGGGGTGTTGAGTTTTGGGTTTATGGTGTAGGGTTTAGGACCTAGTTTGTATGGTCTATGGTGCAGCCTGTACGGTTTAGGGTTTGGGGTGTAGGTTTTTATGTTTAGGGTGTGGGGTTCAAGGTTTAAGGTGTAGGGTTTAGAGTTATTTTTTAGGGTTTGTGGTTTAGGGTAATGGGTTTTGGTTGTAGGGTTTATGGTTTTGGGTTTTGGGTTAGGGTTTATGGTGTTAGGTTATGGGTTTAGGGTGTATGTTATTGGGTTAAGGGTTTTTTAGTGTTGTAATTTTTTTTAGTGGTTTATGGTTTTTAGTGTTTTTTAGTATTTTTTTATGATTTTTATGGTTTTTTGAGGATTTATGGTTCTTTATGGTTTTTAGGGTTTTTATGGATTTTTTCAGGGGGGTTTTAGGATTTTTATTGTTTTTAGGGTTTATAAAGTTTCTTTATGGTTTTATAAGGTTTTTTTATGTTTTTTAATTTTTTGAAGTGTAATGTTTTATTCTTTAGAGTTTTTAGGGTTTTTTTATTTTTGTTGGGGTTTAGGATTTTAGTTTTTATGGTTTTTAGGGTTTTCAATTTTTTTAGGGATTTAGGATTTTTCAATGTTTTTTAGGTTTTTGGTGTTTTTTAGGGTTCTTGGGGTTTTTAGGGTATTATTAGGGGCTTTTTAGGTTCTTTGATGATTTTTTTTTGATTTTAGGGGTTTTTTAGGTTTTTATGGATTTTTAGGGATTTTTAATTCTTCAATTGGTTTTTTGGATTTTTTAGGTTTTTAGGTTATTTGGGACGATTAGGGTTTTTTTGGTTTTTAAGGTTGTTTTTTTTATTTCTTCTAGTTTTATTGGGGTTTTATATTTTTTTTATATTTTTTAGTGGTTTTCATATTTTCTAGAATTTTTTGGGTGTTTGGGAATTTTAGGGGTTTAGGGTAATTATATTATTTTTATTGATTTAATGGTTTTTAGGGTTTTAGGGTGTTTAGGGATGGTTTTGGGGTTTTTTGGTTTTTTGGTTTTTTAGGGTCTTAGGGTTCTTTTAGGGGTTTTGGGGTTTTTAGGGTTTTTAGGGTATTTTATGGGTCTTATGGTTTTTCGTTTATTTTAAGTGTTTTTAGGTTTTTAGGGTTTTTTAGGGTTTTTATGGTTTTTATGGATTTTTATAATTTTTAGGGGTTTTAGGTATTTTAAGGTTTTTAGGTATTTTTAGTATTTTTAAGGGTTTTAAGGGTTTTTAATGATTTTAGGGTTTTTACAGTTCTTGGGTTTTTTAGGGATTTTAAGGGTTTTAAGGGGTTTTTTAGTTTTTCTTACATTTTAGGGGTTTTTTGGATTTTTTTCGGTGGGGGTAGGGTTTTATAGTTTTAATAGGATTTTTTAAAGATTTTTAGTGTTTTGGGGTTTTGGGGTTTTTTTTATGGTTTGTAGAATTTTAATGGTTTTTTGGGTTTTTCAGATTTTTTGAGTTTTATGGTTGTTAACTTTTTATGGTTTATTTTGGGTTTTTAGGGTTTATCGGTTTGAAGTTAATTTAGGTTTTTTATAGATTTTTTTAGTTATTTTTGGGTTTTTAGGGTTTTGAAGGTGTTTAGGATTTTTAGGGTCTTTTGGGTTTTAAGGGTTTTTAGTTGATTTATGGGTTTTTATGGTTTTTAAGGGATTTATGAATTTTAATAGTCTTAAAGTTTTTGTTTTTTTGGGGTTTAAGGGTTTTAGGGGTTTTAAGGGTCTAGATATTTTTAGGGGGTTTTATGATTTTTAGGATTTTTAGTTGTTTTTAGGATTTTAGGGTTATTAGGGATTTTAAGGTTTTTTGGGTTTTTAACGGTTTTTTTGCATTTTAGGTTTTTTCTATGTTTTTATGTTTTTTAGGGTTTTCAGGATTTTTGGGATTTTTTTAGGGTTTTTAGGGATTTTAGTGTTTTATGATTTTTAGTTTATTTTAGGTTTTTTTCTAGATTTTAGGGTTTTTATGCTTTTAGGGTTTTTTGGAGTTTTTTAGGGTTATTTAGCGTTTTAGGTGTTTTTTCATTTTTAGGGGATTTTAAGGTTTTTAATGGATTTTCAGGATTTTTAGGGATTTTTAGAGTTTTTTTGGGTGGTTTTAGGTGTTTCCTAATGGTTTTCGGGATTTTTGGGGAGTTTAATGGGTTTTTTATATTTTTTAGTGTTTTTAGTATTTGTTGGGGTTTTATGGTTATTTAGTGTTTTATGGAATTTTAGTAATATTTAGTGGGTTATTTGAGAATTTAAGGGTTTTTTTGGATTTTTTATGTTAGTTTGGGGTCAATAGGGTCTTAGGGTTCTATAGGGTTTTCAGTGGTTTTTAGGGTTTTTAATGGGTCTTCAGTTTTTTTAGGGACTTTGAGTGGTTTTATGGTTTTTATAGTCATTGGGGGGTTTTAGGGTTATTAAGTGTCATTTGGAATTTTTTAGTGGGTTTAAGGGTACTTTAGCATTTTGGGGTCTTAAAGGATTTTTTTTATGGTTTTTAATGTTTTTTAAGGTTTTAGGGTTTTGAGGATTTTTAGGGTTTTTAGGTTTTTTAGGGTTTTTTTCGATTTTTCAGGGTTTTTAAGGATTTTTCAGATTTTTAGGAATTTTTTTGGGTTTTAAGGATTTTTCTTTTTTTTAATGGTTTATGGTTTTTAAGGTTGTTTAGGACTTTTTTATAGTGTTTTAGGGTTTTTAGGGTTTTGGTGATTTTTACAGTTTTTAGGGTATTTTTATCTTTTTACGGTTTTTTTTATTTTCATTTAATTTATTTTAGGAATTTTTGGATTTTGTTGGGTTTTCTAAGGTCTTTTAGGTTTTTAGGGTTTTTTATGGTGTTTGAGGTTTTTAGAGTTTTTAGTATCTTCTAGTGTTTAGGTATTTTTAGGACCTTTTATGGCTTTTAGGGTTTTTTACGGTCCTTTATGGTTTTTTATGGTTTTTAGGGCCTTTAGGTTTTTTATAGTTTTTAGGTTCATTTACGGTTTTTTGGGGTTTATAGGGTCATTTATAGATTTTAGGGTCCTTTTGGGTTTTTATGGGTTTTAGGGTCGTTTAAGGTT
The DNA here is from genome assembly GCA_963277665.1 of Viscum album. Taxonomy (NCBI): domain Eukaryota; kingdom Viridiplantae; phylum Streptophyta; class Magnoliopsida; order Santalales; family Viscaceae; genus Viscum; species Viscum album. Next base: position 1,963,713,111 of record OY728127.1, read on the forward strand.
TTTCTAGGGGTTTTAGGGTCCTTGAGGGGGGTTTTTGGTTTTTTGTGGGGTTAGGGTCTTTTAGGGGTTTTTTTGGGGTTTTACTGTTTTTAAGGTCTTTTACGGTCTTTTAGGGTTTTTTAGATATTTTTAGGGTTTTATTCTATTTTATGGTATTTTTGGGGTTTTTTGGCATTTTAAGGTCTTTTAGAGTGTTTTATATTTTTTAGGGTTTTTAGGGGTTTGTTGGGAATTTTTAGGGTCTTTTATGTTTTTTTAGTTTTTAGGGTCTTTTAGTGGTTTTCAGGACTTTTAAGGGTGGTGTAGGGTTTTTATTTTTTTTTAGGGATTTTTATGGTTTTTTAGTCTTTTAGGGAGTTTGGGGGTTTTTTAGGGTTTTATGGTTTTTAAATTTTTAGGATTTTGGGGTTTTTAGGGTTTTAGGGTTTTATGGTTTTTAGAGTCCCTCAATGTTTTTTATAGTTTCTACGATATTTTTTGTTTTTTCATGTTTTTAGGAATTTTAGGGTTTTGGGTTTTAATGGATTTTAATGGTTTTAGGGGTTTGGGGGGGGGTTATGATTTTTTGGGGGTTTTAGGGTTATTACGGGTTTTTAGTGTTTTAGAGTTTTAATGGTTTTTTAGTGTTTTTGGGTTTTATTAGAGTTTTTAGGGTTTTTAAAAGTTTTCATGTTTTAAGTGTTTTGAAGGATTATTTGGGTTTTCTTAGGGTTTTATGGGTTTTCAAGGTTTTGGGGAGTTTTAGAGCTTTTAGTGGTTTAAAAGGTTTTTTTTGGGGGGGGGGGGGTTTAAAGGTTTTTTATGGTTTTAGCGTTTTTAGGGTTTTTCTAATTTTTAAGGGGTTGTTGGGATTTTTAGGATTATTTTAGGTTTTTAGGGATTAGGGTTTAGGGTGTATGGTGTAGGGTTTAGGGTGTAGGGTAAAGGTTTTAGGGTGTGGGTTCTAGGGTTTATGGTGTAGGGTATAGGTTTTAGGGTTTAGGGTACATGGCTTAGGGTGTAGTTTATTGGGTTTAGGGTGTAGGGTGTAAGGTTTTTGGTGTAGGGTATAAGTTGTAGGTTGTTTGGTTTTTGGTTTTAGGGTGTAGGATATAGGGTATAGGGTGTGAGTTGTTGGGTTTAGGGTATAGGGCATAAGGTTTTGTGTGTAGGTTTTAAGGTTTATGGTATGGGGTATAGAGTTTAAGGTGTATGGTTTAGGGTTTAAGGAATTGGATGTAGGATTTATGGTATATGGTTTAGTGTTTTGGGTGGAGGGTATAGGGATTAGGGATTAGGGTTTTAAATTTAGGGTGTAGTGTATAGGGTTTAGGGTGTAGGGTGTATGGTGTATTGTTTGGGGTTTAGGGTGTAGGTTATTAGGTTTATGATGTAGGGTATAGGGTTTAGGGTGTAGAGTATATGGTTTAAGGTGTAGGGTAAGGGTATAAGGTTTAGAGTGTAGGGCTTAGGGTGTATGGTAAAGGGTTTAGGGTGTGGGGTTTAAGGTTTTTGGTTTATGGTGTAGGGTATTGGGTTTTTGGCTATAGGGTTTAGGGTGTTGGGTGTAGGGTGTAGGGTGTAGGGTGTAGGGTGTAGGATATAGATTTTAAGGTTTATGGTTTATGATTTAGGTTATAGGGTTTAGAGAGTATGTTTTAGGGTTTATGGTGTAGGTTGTAGGTTTTAGGGTGTAGGGTTAAGGTTTTAGGGTGTAAGGTTTTGGGTTTTGGGTTTAGTGTGGGGGTATAGTGTTTATGGAGTAGGTTAAAGGGTTTAGGGTGTAGGGTATATGGTTTTGGTTGTAGGTTATAGGCTTTAGTGTGTAGGGTTTTAGGTTTACGGTGTTGTGTGTATGTATTATTGTTTAGTGATTAGGGTTTAAGGTGTATGGTATAGGGTTTAGGGTGTTGAGTTTAGGGTATAGGGTGTAGAGTATAGGGTTATGGTGTAGGGTATATGGTTTAGAGTGTTGGGTGTTGGGTTTGGCGTGTAAGGTTTAGGATTTATGGTGCATGGTATAGGGTTTCGGATTTAGGGTTTAGGTTATATTGTTTTTGGTGTATGGTTTAGGGTTTAGGGTGTAGGGTATAGGGTTTAGGTTGTTTGGTTTTGTGTAAATGGTGTAGGGTATAGAGTTTATGGTGTATGGTTTTGGGTTTAGGGTGTAGGGTATAAGATTTTTTTCTAGGGTTTAGGGTTTAGGCTGTATGGTATAGGGTTCAGGGTGTAGGGTATTAGGTTTGGGGTGTAAGGTATAGAATTTATATTTTTTAGGGGTTTTTTGGTTTTTTATGGTTTTTTATTATTTTAGGGTTTTTTATGGTTTTTAGTATTTTTAGAATGTTTTGTGGGTTTTAAGGTTTTTAGGGTTATTATAGGGGTTTTTAAGGGTTTATAGGGTTTTCATGTTTTTTTTGAGTTTTTAGGGTTTTATGGTTTTTGGGGTTTTTTAGGGTTTTATGGTTTTCTAGGTGTTTTAGGAATATTTAGTTTTTTTAATGTTTTCTGTTTTTTATGGTTTTTAGAGGTTTTCTAGTTTTGAAAATTTTGTTACGGTGTTAGTTTTTTTATGATTTTTAGGGTGTTTAGGGTCTTTTGAGGTTTTTTGGGTTTTTAAGGGTTTTCTTATGTTTTTTAGGTTTTTAGGGTTTTATGGTATTTTATGGTTTTAGGGTATTTTTAGTTTTTAGAAAAATTTTAGGGTTTTTACGGTTTTTAGTGTTTTTTACTATTTTTATGGTTTTTATGGTTTATCAAGATTTTTAGGTTTTATTGGGTTTTTTTGGTAGTTTAGAGTTTTAAGGGTTTTTAAATTTTTTTATGGGTTTTTAGGTTGTTTTATGGTTTTAATGGGTTTTATGGTTTTTTAGGATATTTTATGGTCTTTCAGGGTGTTTCTTAAGATCTTTTAGGTTTTTAAGGGTTTGTAGGGTCTTTATGGATTTTAGGGTGTTTAAGTTCGTTTGGTTTTTTAGGGTTTTAGTGTCTTTAGGTGTTTTAATGGTTTTTATGGGTTTTAAAAAAAATTTGGGTTTCAGGGGTTTTTTAGGGTTTTGGGGGTTTTGGGGGGGTTAGGTTTTCAAGGGTTTTAGGGTTTTTAGGGTTTTTATGGTTCTTAAGTTTTTTATGCGTTTTTTCGATTTTTGGTATTTTTTAGGGGTTTTAGTGTTTTTAGGGGTTTTTTTGGTTTTTAATAGATTTTAGAGTTTTTAGTATTCTTATATGGTTTTTAGGGTGATTAGTAGTTTTTAGGATTTTTAGGTTCATTTTGGGTCTTTTAGGGTTTTTAGGGTCTTTTCTGAATTTTATGGTTTATTAATAATTTTATAGGGTTTAGGGGTTTAGGGTTTTGAAGGTTTATTCACAATTTTTTAACTTTTTAGGTTTTTTAATGATTTTTTAGGTTTTTTTATAATTTTTTGTTTTTTTATTGTTTTTTTTTGGTTTTTTTTGTTTTTTTGTCGTCTTTTGTTGTTTTCTGCAACTTTTAGTGGTTCTTAGAATTTTTTGGGTTTTATGGTTTTTTAGGATTTTAGGGTGTTTTAAGGAGTTTATGGTTTTTTGGGTCTTTTAGGGTTTTTAGGATTTAGGGGTTTGTGGTTTAAAGTGTTTTTATGATTTTTTACAATTTTGTGGTTTTTAGGTGTTTTAGTATTTTTTTAGGTTTTTTGGGTTTTTGGGGGGGGAGAAGGGTATGTTTTTGTGTGTTTTTTTAGTTATTTTAGGTTTTTTGTGTTTTTAAGGATTTTATGGGGGTTTTCAGGTATTTAGGGTGTTTTTTGAGGGTAATAGGTTTTTTAGGGTTTTGGGGGGTTTAGGGTTCTTTGGGGTGGTTTGGGTTGTTATAGGCTTTTGAATGTTTTTTAGTGTTTTTAGGGTTTTTATGTGTTTTAAAGGTTTAATGATTTTTCAAGGGTTTTAGGGGTTATAAGGTATTTTAGGGGTTTTGGTGTTTTAGGGGGTTTTAGGTTTTTATGATTTTTAAGTCAAGGTAGGCATAGGGCCAGGCTATTCCTGACCCCCCCCCCCCCCCAAGATGTTTAGGGTCATTCAACGTTTTTTAGTTTTTAGGGTCTTTTAAGGTTTTTAGGGTTTTTTAGGGTTTTAGGTTTTTACTGTATTTTAGTGTTTGTTGGGGTTTTAGGGTTTTTTGGTTTTTTATGGCCTTTTAAGGTTTTTTTTTGGGGGGGGGGTATGGTTTTTTAGATTTTTTAGCGATTTTAGGGTTGATTGGTGTTTTTTTGGGGGGGGGGGTCCATTAAGGTTTTTAGGCAAGGAAGATGCGAGGGTCGGGCTATTCCTAGCCCCCCCAAATTTATTAAGAAGAAAAAAGACCCAACAGACAAGGGAGGGGAGGGGTCAAATGACCCACACCCAAAAACCCTTCACAGTAAAAGACCCAAAAAAGGAAAATCAAAAAAGAAAACAAAGACAGAGAAAAAGAAACAAAAAAACACAACAGCAGCTTCCACACATCTTGTTCAGCCAACACCAGCATCCAGCACCAATAAAAAACATCACAGCAGCATCCACACAACCAGACCAGCCAACACCAGCATCCCGCAACATCCACATAACCAGACCAGCCAACACCAGCATCCAGCACCAGTACCAAAAAAACACAGAAAATCCGACCAAGGTAGACATCCAGAAACATCCAGTAATACCAAACCAGACATCTTACAGCATGTCATAGCTCATATTCCATCAACCAATATCACCTAACCAAGCATAAACATCAGTATCCTCACAATCCATCCAATTAGCCATCAAACATCTCAGGTTCCAAAGGCCAGCACACATCTGACCAGTCAGACAGCAAGCAGCACTTGACCAGCACCTAGCAGTAGAAAAATAGGACCACCAACTTCTGTACCGCAAACCATACCGCAGCACCCAAACCACCATGTTCAGACCCGAAACCAAGTAGCCGCTCACCTTCAAACCAGCATCCATCACCATCAGCAACTTGCATCCACAACCGCCACGACCAGAGCACCATCAATTGAACAAACCGAAGACAAACAGGAACCATAGAAAAGGATAAATACTAGAAAAGCAGTCTGATGAAAACCATATTTTCAATCCTTCAAAGAATGGTAGAGCACAGAACCACCAAGACAGTGTGGAAAGATCCAGGAAACCCATCGCAGAACATGAGAACAAACCTGTATCGGCAGCACAAGATGAAAACATCCTCACCGTGGCCGACTTCCAGAACAAGCCACCCCTATCGGATTTGCTGAGAAAACGCCTCCATGTTGCATCGTGGACCTCCACCTTTTCCGTAAATCATCACAGATCAGGCCAGAAGAGAGGTTGTATCTGGCGTAAACGGCCTCGGATCCTCGCCACACTATGAAAAGAAAGCCGAAAGGGCCTAAGAAACCAAGATCTGACCACCTCGCAACTTCCCGTCGACGCGGCCCACCATCCTTCACTAATCCGCAAGAAAACCAAAGCTGGAAAACCCTGGATCTTCTTATGAAGAGCATATTTCAGATCCGCCGAAACCAAGGAAAGTCGACGCAAAATCCAAGCCATGTCAACGCCTCCCTTTCCAGATCTACTCGACCACAAAGATCTGAGAAGAGGAAGCATGAGGTAGCCTTTGACCGAAAGAACAAGATCCGCTTTCCACACCTCCAGAGCCACCAGACTTGAAGAAAAATCAGAAGCAGAACCTTTGATGTCGAGGAAACCGCCAAATCCCGATGCCACCGCAAGCCTCCAAAATCCTCCACCGTCGAGGATCAACACCGCACGCCAAAGCAAGCCGCAACTGACAAGCCAATCCTCATCACGAACAGACCGGGAGACGAATCCTCTGTGAGAAGATACTGGAAATCGCGACGTCGGGAGGAGCCCAGGTGAGAGCGGCGGCATCCTCTTCTTAAGGTTTTTATGGGTTTAGATTATTTTATGTTTTTCAGGGTCCTTTCTTGTTTTTAAGGTTTTTAGGGTCCTTTAGGGGTTTTTAGGGTACTTCAGTAGTGTTAGGGATTTTTGGGCCCTTTGGGGTTTTTTAGGGTTTATATGGATATTTTAGGATTTTTTAGGGTTTTAAGGTCCTTTATGGTTTTTGAAATCTTTTTGGTTCTTGGGGGGTATTTTATGGTCTTTATGGTTTTTTAAAAAAAATATTTGTTTTTTTAGGGTTTTTAAGATCATTAATGTTTTTCAAAGGTATTTGATAATTTTTAGGAACTTTTTGGGGCATTTAGCATTCTTACAACTTTTAGGGGTTTTTAGTGTTTTTAGGGTATATTACATTTTTTAAAAATTTTGGGTTTTTTTGTGTTTTTAATGATCTTTTAGGGTATGCATGGTTTTTAGGAGTTTTTAGGGACCTTTAGTGTTTTTAGGGATTTTAGGTTTTTTATGGGTTTTAATGTTTTTAATGGGTTTTTAGAGTTTTTTAAGGTATTTTATGGTATTTTATTTTTTTTAAAGGGATTTTAGGTTTTTTTGGGGTTTTAGGGTCATTTTGACCATTTTATGATCTTTTAGGGGGTTTAGGGTTTTACATTCTTTTGGGGGTTTTGGGTTTTTAGGGATTTAACGGTTTTTATGTTTTTTAGTATTTTATGTTTTTTAGGGTTTTAGGGTTTTAGGGTTTTAGGGGTTCTGAGGGTTTTAGGTTTTTTATGGGTTTTGGTCTTTTAGGATTTTTATTGTTTTTAAAATTTTTTAAGGGTTTCAGTTTTTTACGATTTCTTGGGGTTTTTTGGGTTTTATGGTTTTTATGGTTTTTTATGGTTTTTATTGTTTTTTAGTTTTTAGGGGGTTTAGGGTTTTTCAGGGATTTGGTTTTTTTTATAGGGGGGTTAAGGTCTTTTAGGGGTTTAAAAGGTTTTTAGGGGTTTTATGTGTTTTTGGGGGTGTTAGAGTCATTTAGGGGGGGGTGGTGGGTTTGGTTTTTCAGGTCTTTTAGAGTTTGTAGGGGTTTCATGATTTTTTTATTTTTTAGGGTTTTAGGGTTTTTAGATTGTTTTTGGGTTTTTAGGGTTTCTAGGGTCCTTTAGGGTTTTTTGGGTATTTTTGGGATTTTAATGACCTTTCGGGGTTTTAGGGTCTTTTAGGGTTTTCTAGGGTTTTTAGGATATTTAGTAATTTTTTTGGGTTTTAGGGTCTTTTTATGTTTTTTATGGTCTTCAGATAATTTTAATGGGTTTTGGGTATTTATGGTCTTTTTGGGTTTTTATGATTTTTTGTGTCTTTCAGAGTTTTTTAGTGTTTTTAGGGTCTTTTGGTATTTTTAGGGTTTTCGAGTCTTTTAGGGATTTTTAGTGCTTTTTGGTTCTTTTAGGGGGTTTTAGGGTTTTAGGGTTTTTTTATATTTTTTGGGGTATTATGGTATTTAAGTTTTTAAGGTTTTTTAAGGGCTTTCAGGGTTTTTACAGTTTTTAGAGTTTTTTGGGTTTTTAGTGTCCTTGTATGTTTTTTGTTTTTTATGGTTTTTTGGCTTTTTTAAGGTTTTTAAGGTTTTTACAGTTTTTAATGTTCTTAGGGGTTTTTAGGGTTTATATGGGTTTTAAAGGTTTTTAATGTTTTTAGGGATTTTGGGATTTTTAAATGTGTTTAGTGTGATTTAAAAATATTAAGGGTTTTCAATGCTTTTAGGGTTTTTTTGTATTTTGAGGATTCTTATTGGATTTTTAGGTTTTTAAGTTTTTTTAGCATTTTTTATGGTTTTTAATGTTTATTTGGGGTTTTAGTTATTTTAGGGTTTTTAAGTTTTTCTGGGTTTCTTGGGTTTTTATGGATTTTAGGGGTTTTATAACTTCTTGAGTTTGTAGGTTGTTTAGATTTTTTAAGGTTTTTAGCGATTTTTAGGCCCTTTAAGGGGTTTTTTTATGTATTTTGGGGATTTTTTAGGTTTCTTAAGTGTTTTATGGTTTTCAGGGTTTTTTGGGTTTTAGGTTTTTCAGGTTATAGTGATTTTTAGGGGTTTAGGGTTTTTAAGTGTTTTTAGGGATATTAGTTTTTTTAGGTTTTCAAGGTTTTTTAAGATTGTTTTAGGATTTTTAGGGTGCAGGGTATAGGGGTTAAGATGAAGGGTTTATGGTTTATGGTCTAGGGTATAGGGTTTTGGGTGTAGGGTTTAAGGTGTAGGTTTTAGTGTTTGTGGTTTTGGGTGTGGGATATAGGGTTTTGAGTGTAGGGTATATGGGTTAGGGTGTAGGGTATAGGGTTTAGGGTTTAGGGTTTAGGGTTCAGGGTTTATGGTTTGGGGTTTAGGGTGTAGGGTATAGGGTGTAGGGTGTAGGGTATAGAGTTTAGGGTTTAGGGTGTAGGGTTTTAAGTTTAAGGTGTAGGGTATAGGGTTTATCTCATATATTTTGGGGTTTAGAGTGTAGGGAATATGTTTTAGGGTGTATGGTGTGGGGTTTAGTGTGTAGGGTATAGGTATTAGGGTGTAAGGTTAAGGGTATAGAGTGTATGGTATAGGGTTTTGGGTTTAAGGTGTAGGGTGTAGAGTTAAGGGTGATGGGAATAAGGTTTACAGTGAAGGTATAAGGTTTTATGGTGTGAGGTTTAGGGTGTAGGTTTTAGGGGTTAGGGTGTAGGGTTATGGTATTGGGTGTAGAGTTTAGGGTTTTGGGTGTATGGTATATGGTTTAGGGTGTAGGACATAGGGTTTATGGTGTATGGTATAGGGTTTATGTTGTAGGGTATAGGGTGTAGGGTATAGGGTTTCAGGCCAAGGTTTTATGAGTTAGGGTGTATGATATTCTGTTTAGGGTGCAGGGTTTATGTTTTAGGGTGTAGGGTATAGGGTTTATGATGTGGGGTTTAATCTTTGGTGTATAAGGTTTTGTGCATAGGGTTTTGGGTTTTTGATTTTGTGTGTAGGGTATAAGGTTTAGGGTGTCAGTTTTAGGGTTTAAGGTGGATGGTTTAGGGTGTAGGTTATAGGGATTAGTTCATAGTGTATAGGATTTAACATGTTGGGTATAGGGTTTATAGTGGTGGATTTAGGGTTTTAGTGTAGAGTATTGGGTTTAGGGTGTAAGGTTTAGGGTTTAGGGTGTAGGGTATTGGGTTTAGGGTGTAGTGTATAGGTTTTAGGGTGTAGGGTATAGGTTTTAAGTTGTAGGGTATAGGGATTATGGTGTAGGGCATAAGGTTTTTGGTGTAGGGTATAGGGTTTATGGTGTTGGGTATTGGGATTAGGGTGTTGTATTTATGGTTTAGGGTGTAGGGTTTAGGGTTTAGGGGGGTTTGGTTGTATGGTTTATGTTTTACGGTGTAGGGTATAGGGTTTTGGTGTAGAATTTAGGGTTTAGGGTGTAGGGTATGGGATTTAGGGCATGTGTTTTAGGGTTTTAGGTTTACTGTATAAGGTTTCATGTGTAGGGTTTAGGGTTTAGGGTATAGGGTGTGTGTTTAGGGTGTTGGGTTTAGTGTTTTGGGTGTAGGGTTTAGGGTTTGAGGTTTTTTCGGTTTTTTTAGGATTCATACTATTTTTAATATATTTTTTGGGTTTTATGGGTTTTTTTAGTTTATTAGGATTTTTAGGGTTTTATGGTTTGTTTGGGATTTTGAGTTTTTTAGGGTTATTAGGTTTTTATGTGTTTTTTTGGGTTTTTAGGGGTTTTAGGTGTTTATGGTGTTTTAGGTATCTTTACATTTTTTATTTTTCCTAAGTGTTTTTAGGGGAAAAGGAAGGCTCGGGTCCAGGCTATTCCCGGCACCCCCCAAAATTTATTAAAAGAAGAGACACAGACACTGCAGACAAGGGAGGGGAGGGATCCACCGATCCACACCCAAAACCCTTTACGACCTCGGCCCGAAGGCCACAAAAAGAAAGGAAGAAAAGCAAAAACAAACGCAAGAAGGTCAAACAGTCCAAAAGGTAAAGCACACAAGGGGAGGATCAGTCAATATCACCACCAAAATCCTCCAGCTCCGCACCTCGAAACCCCATGACCACACCAAAGTCATCGCCCACATCAGCAAAGATGAAGTCTTATTCAGCACCCATGTCCATTGAGTCCCAACTAGACTCAAAATCCTCTTGCATGTCAAGCCTGGATAGCAGCTTCATTCTAGCCTTCTCTTGCTCTGCAGAAATTGAAAGTCGCTCTCTCTTAATCACCTTTAGATTAAGTCTGATAGCTCTTGAAGAGGCCCTAGTTTCCATGGGACGTGGAAGGCCAGAGTAATCACTCCTCTGTCTTCTTCTCAGGGGGCGGAAGTAGATTCAGCTGCAGCACCCACCTTCGCGTAAGAGACACCATCCTTGACAGCCGATGGTGACTTCCATTTCTTACATTCAGGTCCAGGAGTTTCAGCACTTCCTGTTCTTTTCTACTTTTTCCTGGCCATAGCAACGTTAATCCGGCAATCAGCCTCAGCAAACCTCTCCCCAAGCCTTTCAGCTTCATCCTCAAGAGGGAACCTTTCTCGTTCGACCCACACCATCTCATGCAACTGAACACAAAAATATTCAGCAGAGGGGACACCATGAAGGACCATAGCCCTCTGCAGATCCATGGATGGACCACCAGTGTCGTCAGCATTTTCCGGCAGCAGGCTAAAGAATTGGCCACTGGGAGGTTCCTCAGCACCGCTTGTACTGTCAGAGGGAGGAGGTGATCCAGGCCTCATGCCAGGTCCCCCCACACTTGGACATCCGGACAGAACCAGAGGGGCATCACGCCAATTCATGTCATTCGCCATAGACCTTCCCTCAGCTGAATACAAGCTCCACTCATCCCCAGTCTTCGGGCCCTGAGAAACCACTGCCTCATTCACGACATCTGCCACCAGCACATCCACCACAGCAGGCTCAGCCAAGGCTTCAACCTGAGAGCTATTTGGAGCAATCACAACACCCTCAATTGCTGGAGAGGATCCATCAGTGATCTCATTAACCTTCAAGCCAGCTATATCATCTCGTTCCAGATCCAGAGCACAGGGATCCTCGACATTTTCTTTCCAGATGCCCATCACAGCAGCCTTCCCTTTATCTGTCTGCCTCCTAGGGGAGTCACCACACCCGTGAGCATCTTCAGCATAAAACCGATTATCCCTCTCAGCCAACAGAACTTCCTCCTCATCAGCATTTTCTGAACCACCAGCACCTCCATCTAGACTCACCAGGAAGCCACCTGAATCCATCAGGGCCACCTCTAAATCACCTCCAGCCAGCAAAGTAGGCAAGTAGGGGACATCAGCATTCAGAGGTTGGGAGGAAGCCACCCCCATTGTCCCCTTCACCTCCACCAGAGGGAGGATAGTCTCACCAGAGGACATGAGAGCCAGAGAACCATCACCCCTGACAGAGCCAGAGTAGACTTCAGAGTTGATGTTCCCAAAACTCCAACAAGAAGAGAAGAAAACCATCCATTTCTCAAAGATGACAGGATGTATCCACCTGAGCTCTTCCCCCACAGTAATCCAGACAGCGTCCATAGGAGACTTCTAAGCATTTATTTCAAAAAATTCCCTTGGCGCAACCGGATGACAAAGAGGCCTAGTCCTACTATCCACACAAAGGAACCTCCCCACCAAATTCCCAAGCATCGAAATAATAGAGATATTTTGAAAGGGAAAGGGAAGATCGGGAAATTTCACCCAGGTAGCAGCAATCGGGGAACTCCGCTTCAGATGAAAATCAAAGCTCCACCGAAAGAGGGAGAAGCGAGAACCATTGCATGACCGGGGAGCCGCTGACCAGGAAAGGACCAGGTCTTCTTCCGTGGAAAAGCGAATCATGATGTGGGATCTGTCGAACAGGCCTATAGTCGACTGAACCCTAAGGTTCCAGAAAGCCGAAACAAACCTGTTGAAAGTGACAACTGAGGGTTTCCGCATCAGGGAACTTGCAACCAGAGTCAGGAGGTGAAGGTCCGAAGCCTCAGTGAACTCCCGAATCGAGAGGAGAAGCTTCAGACAACCTTCGAAAAACTCCAGAACCTTCGGGCAGAGCACCGTTCTTGGGAAAGAGGGTAACAAGTCAACAGAGGAGAGCGACTAGATTTCCTCAGAGAGAGGATCATCCCCCGTAGAGAGGGGGGGAGGTGCTTCATTTTTCATCGTCTTCAACCTGAAAGGAAGCTGCCATCGCGAGGGAGCCGGATCGCCAGAATCGCCAGAGTCACCATCTGGTTTTCTCTTATTCTAGTTTTCTAAACAAGTTTTTTTAGGGGGTTTTAGGGTTTTTATGGTTTTTAGATTTTTTAAGGTTATTATCATTTTCAGGTTCTTTTAGTGTGATTTATGGTTTTTTTGGGTTTTGTGTTTTTTTTTTTGAATTTTATGGGTTTTTAGGGTTTTTTAAGTTTTGATATGATTTTTGAGGGTTTTATCAGGGTTTTTATGGTTTTTAGGGTTTTATTATAGGATTTTTATGGTTTTAATGGTCTATTAGTTTTTTTAATGATTTTTAGGGGTTTTTTGTTTTTTAGGATTTTTTATGTTTTTTTGGGTTTTTTGGGGTTTTTGTGTTTTTTCATATTTTTAGGGTTTTTTATGATTTTTTGAATTTTTAGGATTATTTTTAAGTTTTTTGGGATTTTTATGGTTTTTAGGGGGTTTTGGGTTATTTAGTGTCTTATGGTGTTTTATGTTTTTTTGGGTTTTTTGGATATTTTTTATGGTTTTTAGGGTCTTTTATAGTTTTTCATATTATTTAAGGTTTTTTGGGTTTTTTAGGGTTTAATAGTTTTTTAGGGTTTTTTAGGTTTTTTGATTTTTTAGGGCAAGGAAGATGAGAGGGTCGGGCTATTCCCCCCCCCCCCCCCCCAAATTTATTAGAAAGAAAAAATGAGACATAGAAGACAAGGGAGGGGAGGGGTCAAACAACCCACACCCAAAAACTGTTTACAAACCACAACAGAAAAAGAAAAACAAAGAACGAGAAAGACTCAAAAACAGACACAACAGCGACATCATCATGTCACATCCAGCCAACACCACATCCAATCATCACAGCAAAAAAGCAACAGCACATCCAAACCAACTATCCCCAGCAACAAACAACACCAAATCTGAAATCACAGCCAATCAGAACTAGCAGCATCAAACCACCGCACAAGCACCACAACCAGACGCAACAATCTTCACCTCCTAACAAACAGCAACCAGCAACACACCAGACAGCATCCAGCACACTCACCAGAATAAAAATCGGGCACCCATAGCTATTCAAAAACAAACCAGCACCACAACCATCAACCTCCATCTCATCTTGACTCAAATCCAACTTCAGCAATGACTCACAACCAAACCAGCAATAGCTCAAAAGACCACATTCCACCATAGCAGCCAGGACGCAACTCAACTTGACCAAAACTTCATCAGCAGCATAAACCAAAGGCGATACTAAGGAAACAGAATCACGAACCTGCACCTTCACTTTACACAGCCCCCAGAACCCGTCAAAAAGCCAAGAGATCCAGCAAATCCCTCCCAAACTCAGATCTGGGAAACCAGATCCAAGTATGGAAGTGGGCATTCCACTTCCATAACATCGTAGATCCCACCGAACCCACCGTTCAACATCATGGATCCAAAAATACCAGGCCGCCGTTCGGAGAACACCAAACCGCCGAAGACATTGGGAGAACCCATATCGCCCAGATCTGACCCGCACCTCCATGGAACCGAAGTGCCGCTACCCTCCTCCCATCTCGAGCCCTAGCATCACCACTCCCCTCGATATCTAATCTTGAGCCCACAAAAGTGTGCTCCCCTCCCCTCCTCCCATCCAAATATAATCCCTAACCCCTATAACAGTCGCGTTTGACTATATTCCCAACTAGAAAAGTGATGATTTTCTTAATTTCCTTTCAATATTATTCAATATTAAATTAGTAGGTTCCAAATCATTTATGTATTCTATGTACAATCCATTTTATTTTTATATTTGGTCAAAAATTGTACGCAGATTCTTATTTTTGTGTGAATTTAATTTATTTTAATACTGTGGTTTGACTTAAGATTTCTTATATCTTGTTCATGTATGTCTGGTTACTTAAGATTAGTTTGGTTCGGTTTGGGTTCATTCTATTAAATTTTTTGTTGGTTCATTATTGTATTTTCTGGTTTATTTTGGTTCTAGTTAGTTTAGTTTAATCTCTATATTTCATTTTGATGTCATTATCAAAATTTTACTTTTTGTTAATCTTATTTGAGATTAAAAAAATCATTTATGTTCTGTTTAAATTTTCTAAAGTTGTTCATAATGTTGTAATTATCTTGATTATTTGGTGTTATAGGTGCAATTTTATCTGAATGTGCATCATGATATTTAAGTGATTGAAGAAAATCATATAAAAAGATTATATTTTTTGGAAAAAAATACCACCTCAATGGACTTTCTCATACAATATGTATTAAATTATTTTTTCTATCAGTGTTACATATTCCTAGTGTCCACATGTTCTATGGGAATTTTTCACTATATAAATATTATATAGTGCATATAGTTGTGTCTGCATATTATAGTTTTATATTCATGATAATTACATGTCATTATGTATGTAGTAATAAGTTGATCTAATGTGTAAGAATTCAAGTAACTCTTTAATATGATCATATAATATATTATATTATAAACATTAATGTTTCATACTAGGAATGGTAATGAATAGTATAAATTTGAAATCAAAGAAGATAGTTGATGATTTTTTCATAGTTGTTATTTTTGAGGGAGATGTAATAATGAGTTAGGCTTCTTGAATGTTATTGCTTTAAGTTATACCATATACATTAAAGAAATTGAAGTAAAGTGTGAAACATATTTTTTCAGTAAATAACGAAACATATACCTATTAGTTAATAATGGAAGTATAAGTAATTGAATAAAGAGACTAAACTGAAGAAAAAAATACAATGAAAAATATGAATAAAGTGACTTAAAAAAATAAAATAAAATAGAATATTAAAAACAAATAAAAAAACTAGTAGACAAAAAATAAAATCGGTAAAACTGAAAAAAGAAAAACATAAAATAGAATTTGTGGGGGTTTGAAGGGGAAAAGGGGGCGCAATGGGGTGTGATGGTTTACAGGGTATCCGAGGGGTGGTTTGATGGGTTATGAGTGGGTCAAGAGAGGTCTGAAGATGTATGAGGAAAAAATAAAAAATAAAAATAGAATTTTATTGGGAATGAAAACTCGACAATGCTCGTCGCGATCATAGTACATCCGCGACTGTCGAGATCACGGGGGGAGTGGTGATATCATGTTCTATGTGGGATCTAGCTTCCAGACATGGTGGGGAATCACTCCACACTACACCACTAAGATCACAACCCCCCACTGTTTTTTCAAAACTATGTTCATGTATTTATGTTTAAAGATCTATTCCTAGAAATACATACATTAAATAAATGAAATTATAATCCATAATGTAATTCCACCTCCTAGGGGAGGGTAACTAAGGCACCTATATGAAGGTCCTTTATGAATCATCAATTTATTTACTCAATTACATATCATTTAAATAACACCCCTTGGTATTTATATTCCATAATAAATATTTTCATAATTAAATCCTTGACCCTCGATGGATTTGGCACATTATTACTTATTGATATAATGGAATTCAATATCACAGTTTTATATTTATATAGTGTTCTTATATATATATTAATTTTTTTGTTTTTTATATTATGATTCTCATATATACTAGTGTGTCATTTATGGTTTCATATAAATTAAATAGTTCTTATTTACTTAAATATATTTTCTATTAAACATCATTCTTATTAGTTACTTTTAATAAATTACATATAGAAATTTTTTTATATAATGGATATAAGTTGGATGTAAGAAACTAAACAGATCGTAAATGATTTTCAAAAAAAATTTGAGAGATTTTTCGATTTTTCATTTGAAAATGATTTAGATAGTGGTCACATAAATTTTATGTGTTACAATTGTGTTATAATACCATAGTCGAGCCATGAATAAGATAGATACCATATAAAAAATATGGTTTTAAAACAAACTACGATGTATGGTGTCATAATGGGGAGAAAATGAAATCTCAAAATTCTAATGTTCTAAATGAGAGGACTAGATTGGATAATTCGTTAGATGGCTTATTTCTGTTTATTCTTCATCATGAGAAGGAAGGGATGCTGATCCAAGAATACTTAAATATGATAACACCTGATACATACAATTAAAATGAATATTTTTACAAAATTTAAAAAATTGAATTATTCTACCATTACTCCAGTATATCAGGAATGTGGTAAAATAAATATTCTAGAATTTTTAATCTGGTTATTTAATTGGAAAACAATGTATAGGATATCTAATACTACCATCGATTACATTCTTACATTTTTGAAGGACTTTCTTCTAGATGATGCAGATATTCCCTAAAAACAATATATGGCAAGAAATTTAGTTGAGGAACATAGATTTTCACAAAACCAAATTCATACTTTCATAAAATATTGTATCTTATTCTGAGAGGAAACTACTGAATACAATGATTTTATAAAATATGGTACATTCTAATGGAATCCAAACTACTAACATGCATAGTTTGAGGTTGGGTCTTTCATGTGATGGTTTTAATCCATTTGGTCATATTATTACTTCACATAGCACATGGACAGTTTTTATACACATTTATAACCTTCCACCATGGATGTCAATGAAAAAACTACTCACCTTCATAATTATACTCATATTTGGACCTTCTGATCCCACAAATTATATAGATGTATACATGAAACCTTTAATAAAAGAGTTGAGTCATATTTGGAATGTGGTTGTTCACACATATGAAGCATGTTCAAAAGACATATTTTATATGGGTGATGCGCTTATGTGGATGATCGATGATTTTACTGCTTATGAAATGATCTATGGATGGAGTATAAAGGGAAAACTATCATGTCATGTTTTTATGAAGAATACATGATCCAAAAGACTGAAATATCACCATAGTTTTAGTTTTATGTGGCATTAATGATTCTTTCTAATGGACCATCCATATAGAAATAATATTTGATGATTTCACAGTACCATGGAGATCAAAAATCCACCCCAACATATTTTTTTAAATGGAATGCTTAATGAATTGTAAGATTTTAGTTTTTATTTTGTGAAGTTTAAGATGAAATATAAAAGAGGAATAATATTTCCACTAAAACCTGTTACAATTGGAAGAAGAAGAGTATATTTTTTGAGTTTCCTTATTATTTAACCAATTTGTTACTTCATTTCATGGATGCAATTCACATTGAAAAGAATATATGTGAAATTTTGCTTTAAATTATTCTACATTTCAAGGGAATGACAAAATATTATTTATGATTTTGGCATGACTTGGTGGATTCGGTCATCAGACCATAATCACATATAGTGTGTGTCAGTGAAAATAAATGGAAATTTCAATGTTATTCTTATGTTATGACACCTATAGAAAAAAAAATTATGTAATTAGTAGATACTATTAATGTCCATGATCACTATTTAATAAACATATCAAAAAATGTTAATAGAAGATAGTTGAAGCCGAAATCTTTGAAGACTCGTGATTATCACACACTTCTCTATGAGTTGATTCTAATAGATATTCGTTATCTTCTATTTAATAATGTTAGGGTGTCATTTATTCAACTGTTTCATTTCTTTAGAAATATTTGTGTTAAGAATTCTTCTAAGTCTTTATTGCAAAATGAATTGGCTGAGGCACCATTAATTTTGTGTGTGTTAGAGAAAACCTTTCCTTTTGCATTTTTCACATGAATGTTGCATCTAACTGTCCATATTCCAACCAAAATAATACTTGGAGGGCTTGTTTATTTTCATTGGACATATCCAAATAAAAGAAATATGTTCACATTGAAGTCTTATGTACAAAACATAAATAAACCTGAAGCTTCTACCATCAAAGGTTACTTGGCTCAAGAATGTATACATTTCTGTTCAATGTATTTTTGATCTGACTATGAGATGCAACAGACCAATGTGAAAAGAAGAAGAACTATATGAGAAAATAAAACCCAGTTTTCCCTCACTTCCCCAAATAGGGGGAAATCCCATATCATATACATTGATGAAATTAATCCTTGAAGTTTGGGAGATGGAACATCATGCAATTTTGTTTAACTACAATTTTTTTGATGACTATATAAAGTAATTAAATTTAACATTTATATATTATTTCATTTCATGTAATTTTACATATATGTTAAACTAATTAAATTTAATTCGGTAGGGAACATAAAAAATGATAAATAGAAATTTTTGTTCTTTATCATTGATAAGGAGAGATACTTTTCATATCAAATATTTTTATTCTTGGTCAAAATTAAAGGTGGAAGTATTACTATAATAAATTAATAAAATAAATATTTAGTTAAGTTTACTGTTCATTTATATTTCAGGTATGGATTTTTTTGTTGGCTTTGTCTCTAAGGAAATGAGATCTTTAGATTTTTTTCCCCAATTCTGTGGTTTGTGAATGTAAATAAATTGTGATCAATTGGAACGTATTTATTATCACTAAATAATAAAAGAACATGAGAATACAACATGATAGTATTATGGTAACTACCACAATAGACTGTTATGCTAGTGCATTGGATAGTAGACCTTGATTTGAAAATGTATCTTATTATAGAGTCACTGAGAGAATAATAATATTGGAATATTAATCTCATGGTTGAGTCACTATGACAAAATTCTAGTGGTTTGATTCAATGAAGATTCATGTAAAATTTATTGATGATTGTGGATTTAGAGTTATTGAAATTACTCTCACTCTTGCTACGGATGAACCATATATAATAGAATCAATGGAGAAATAAGTTTTTTATGTAAAAGATCATTTTGACCTGAATTTGGTGCCATTATTAAAGTAATCCCAATACATATTTTTGATGATGGTGATGATGAAATTGACATCATCCCTTCTCCCATTACCCCAGATCCATTTATTACTTACAATGACTCCAATACTTCAATTTTCATAGTTTATAGTGAACCTGAAGTTAGGGTGGAAAATATATAGAATCATCCATTTGTGTAATTAGTTCTTTTGGGTTATCTTGAATTGGGTTGTTGAGGTTGTTGATATATAAATTGATTTACTATTGATTAAAAATATTTTGTATTCAACTAAACCTTTAATATTATTTTCAATATTTAATGGTTGCAATTTTCTTTGAGTTTCCTTTTACTAATATTGAATTGTACTGTATTCAAACCTTCCAAACTAAAAAAAACTAAAATAAATAAATTGGAAAAAAAGATGAATTGAATTAGAAATAATAAAATCATTTATATAAAAATAAAATCTAATAAACATAATGACATAACCAAAAAATGGAAAAATGACCTAACCCAAAATTTGAACCAATTGACTTATGAAAAATAAAAATGGAGAAATGACTTAATTAATTGAAAAAAATTAACCAAATGACCTAAGATAAATAAAAATGGATGAATGACCAAATCAATTGACCATAATGAACCAATTGACCTAACCAAAATTGAATTAGATAGAATTGAAAATAGAATAAAATTATATCATACCCATGATTAACATGAAAAACATGCTAATTTTAATGTATTTTTAATCTATGAAATATCTTAAGTTTTGATATTATTACCACTAGATATAAAATGTTTTTGTTATATCAATATGTATCATGTATATAGTTTGAAAATTATTATTCCTTAATTAAGTCATGTCACATCTTATTTATTATTTTGGTTACACATTTGATATGTATTTATAATTAATTACATATTTGTTTTCAAATGGAGGAAATAAAAAAATAATGAGGAGCTACAAAGAAAAAAGAAGGAAGACAACAATTTCTGAATGAGTGAGATGGGCGTCCCTCCTATAGTTCCCATTGCAAGTATTTTATTTAAAAAATGTATATCATCAACATATAATTTAATTTGATTAATTTTGTTTTTAAATTTTAATCAGGATCCACCCAGAAGGCACCTATTATTCAATGACTAGCCCAGTGGTTACAGTGCTCAGACTGGGGATTCGAGGAGGGTGGTACTACAGCTAGGTTCTCCAGTCAACGTACTCGATCACACTCCCATCCCTCCTCGTAATGTACCATATACCACACATTATGATCCTCCAATGTAATTATAGACACCTATGATATGTAGGACGCTCATGTTTTCACCTCTATTTTCATCTAAGCCTCCTCGAATCTCTTTTACATATACAAATATGTCTCCTACTCCGCATCCTTATTATGAATTTTCACAACCATCTATGTCATCTTATTTTCCTTCTAATTCCTTCTCTATGGGCTACTACATTCCTGATACTTTGACTTCTACTGTGACACATTCTGAGCCTATGAAGTATACACTGGGACCCACTCTATCTGCACAGATTTATTATCCTTCAGTGCTTAGGGATTTAGCGACGCCCATTAATCAGACTTCTTCAGGTATATTTATAGAACCCTAGTAAAAAAATATACAATAATTTATTTTCATTATAATATGTACTGATATAATATTTGTTTCTATTATTTAATATATTAATATATTGATAAGTGGTGTGGTCATACATGCATGAGAGCGGTGTGGAACTACCGCATGCATTTGATGGTGGTGTACAATGAGGATAAACAAATGATTAAAAAAATATGATGGGAATATATGACTTTTTTTGTAATGATTTCCAAATATTCAAACATCACATTCATCCATCCACTCTCCCAAATACATCTTCCAAATGAAGTAAAGGATAATGCTTTGACACAAATATGGGTAAAAAAATTCATTGAATTTAATGTTATATAATTATTGTATTTGTATGAATTAATATTTTAGTTCCAAATTCATTTTGATTTTCCAGATGCCGAGCCTTTGAGGCCCGCACAACTTATGGAATAAAGTGAGATTTGGAAAGGTTATAAGAATGACTTGTATAGTGGTTAGAATGCTAGATTTAGCATAGATTTAGAGGTCGTACTAGTCACGGAGGACTATCTAGTAGAATATTATTTGGAAATTATTACTCATTGAAAGAGCATTGAGTTCAATGTATTAATCAAATATGAGGTTTTTAAATTAAAATTACCAAGATTTTCATTAATAATTAATTTTTTATTATTAACATTTTTTTAGGAATCATCAGGAAAAATAAATAAATAAGGATTCTACGATATACCTCCACACTTTGGGCAGACTATAATGTCGGACAATGAGAGGAACCAAGTACAACACTCATTTACTTAGATGTAAATAATTTTTTATATCTCATGAAAATATGGAGTCAATCAACTTACTAATTCCCTTTCCAAAAAGGTAGTTAAAGTAAGTGATTTGGTCCTGCTTAGATAATTGACTCATAAATTTTATGTTTTATCTCTTCATGATAGGACTAGAATTCCTACACCTCATATTTTATAGTTTGGTTCAATTCAATTTAAATTAGTTTAGAACCAATGTATCTTAATGAATACTCATATTTACAATAGATCTTCATACTCTTAAATGGTTACCAAATTCGTCTCTTTACCTCACTATGATATAGATGTTTATCATGTTCTCAGAACCCTCTTTCATAGTGTATGCATACCATCTCAAACTTTTTTCTCTCCTCATCTTCTTCATTTACCCATATATTTAAATAAAAAAATATTACTCACTGCTAGTTTCCATTAATATTTTGAAATTCCTTAATATTAAATATTAGGTGTGTTATATCATCAGATATCATTTGAATCCCTAGTGAAATATTCATTTTTATTATCCATATGAATCTAGTATTTCTTTTAATTAAATACCCAAAAAAATATTCTTCCAAAATCAAATTTGAAATATTCAGTGTGTGGCCTCATACATCTCACCAAATAAACCTTCCTATTAGCAAGAATAGACCTTATCTCATCCTTTCTTCATCTCTATAGACATCTAAAATTTTCCACGTCAAGATTTATCACACATGTGTTTTATGTATAGCCAAAGGAATGTTCTTATTCTCAAGGACTATCAATCAGTGGAAAATTATATTGATGAAGAATTAAATTTAACATAAAATTATTATGATAAAATATAATTACTTAATTTGAAACTTTATGTTCAACATAAAATTTATACACTAAGAAATAAATCCTTATGCAAATTATTTATGTTCATGTACATTACCATTTTCCAGACTTGGCTCAAAATTGTAGACTTCCTTCATAAGGATTATTAGATTCTTCAAAGAAACATCATCCCTTACTAAAAAAAATAAAAACCATATACCAAATGATGTATATAGTGTTCTTTTATTCACTAACACTATAAATTAGTTTCATTTATGATCTATAAAATAATTTTCACATTTGAAATAGTTACATTGATTCTATCTAACCTAGGTATTCATGTGGCAGCACAATGTCTCCTTCAGCAGTAGATCTTCTTTAGTAGTAGATCTCCTTTACATTGAAGCTATCTAACCAAGTTCTTCATGTATATATTGTTCCTTTATTCATTGACACTAAAAAAATTCTTAGATATTGTATTCATAAATTGAATTGAATTTAATCAAACTAAATAAAATTGAATTGAAACTTAATAAAAAATATAAAAAATTATATAAAATAAATAAAATTAAATTAAACTAAATTAAACCAATGATAACTGAATGGAATTGATCCATATAAAACACTAAAAAATAAAACTACACAAACCTAAACTGACCCAACTCAACCAAAACCACACTATACTGAATTGAACTGAACTAAACAGAATTATATCAAACCAAAATAAATCAATTATATTTGAACCAAATTTATTTAAAATTACTTGAAATAAATACAATTTAAGGACATCTAAAGGATTAAAACCAAAACAACTAAACCTAAATAATTTTGAATTTAATCAAATAAAACCGAACTAAACTAAACTATCCTAGGAATACCTAAAAAAATTGAACCAAAAAAACATGTCTACAATCTTTCAATTAGAGGTAAACCAAATGAAATTGACTATAAATAAAAATATTTGTATTAAAATGAATAAAAGAAACCTAAACCCAGAAGAACCAAATATTATCAAAAAACCCACACTGAACCAAATTATATAGAATTGAATCAAACTATGAAAAAATGGATTGTATAGAATACAATTGAAAAAAATGAAATATAACCAAATAAAGATGAATTGAATTGAACCAAATTGAACTAATTTTTCAAAAATAGACTCAACTAGATCAGAACCAAATTCAACAATATTAAACAGAACTAAACTAAAAAAATAATGTAAATCCATCACAATAAAAACAAATTGGATTTCACCAATATGAATTGACCAAACTTGATATATACTAAAGTATATTTAGCTGAAGATTGTATTCTTGAACTATACTTATTTGAAGGAAATAAAACTAGATCAAACTAAAAAAAATCAATTAACCTAAATATTACTAAGTTAAATTGATTAAAAAAATAGGACTAAACTATAATGAAATAAATCAAACCAAATGGAATAGATATCAAACAAACTAATTCAAAAAAAAATATTAAAACAGATCAATAATGAATTAAACTGGCATGAACAACCCACAACCAAACTTAAACCAAACTGAATGGAATCGAATTGAAATGAATCAAACTAGAATAAATCAAAATTATTAAAAATTAATGAATATGTCCTGAACAAACTTCATTAGAATGGAACTGTAATATAATAAAATAAATTGAATCCTACTAAACTAAATTTATATAAATATTAGAAAAAAACCATGAAACAGCATTCTTTTAGTCATTATTTGGTTCACATTATTAGAGTGGGGGGTTCTAAAGAACACTAAGACCTCGTGTGATGGAGAAAAAAATTCACTTGTATCATTAAATCAAAAAAAACTCAAGTAATAAATTTAGAATCTCAAAATTATTGTTTATATAATGAATTGTGTATTATTAAATCTTACCAAAATATAATTCCTTTATGTTATAGTATTTATTAGAGTGTTAATAACCCATTAATGCATATTCTTTTATGCTATAGTAATAAATGTTCATATTATCATTAATTATGGTGATAACACAACCACCTTATTTATGATTACTATGATGACATATTCACTTGTATATATGTTATATCTATTGATAACCCATTCATTGATTCTTAGTTATAATTCATCCACCGT
Organism: Viscum album; assembly: GCA_963277665.1. Taxonomy (NCBI): domain Eukaryota; kingdom Viridiplantae; phylum Streptophyta; class Magnoliopsida; order Santalales; family Viscaceae; genus Viscum; species Viscum album. Next base: position 1,963,737,198 of record OY728127.1, read on the forward strand.
ATATTTTTATTTTTATATTTATTTATAATTAATATCCTTTGATTTATTTTATAAAATTAATAATTAGTAACATATTTTAAATTATAGTTTCTTGTGTTAAAAGTCATTGAAGAAGGGGGTTTTAAATATTTAAGGATGTGTGCCTCGAGCAAAACCGTTTTTCTCGAGAAGAAAGAAAAAAATATGTAAGTGTGGTAAATAAACTGACATACTAGTGAATTTTAAGTTTTTATTTGTTGATTTTAAATTTTAATATCTATTTTTTAACTTAATAGCCTATTTATATTTGTAACAATCTTATTTGGAGTCCTTTGATGCCTAGGAACCTAACAAATTTGGTCCAAATGATCACTTACATTAAGTGTTGGGAGATGAGAACCATGGTAGATTACGCTACCGACCATGAAAGATTATTATTCCAAATAGGTAATAGACCACTTTATATGTAGGTTATAGTAACAAAAAGTTGCAAAAATCTGATGATCCTAAGGAAGAAAAGGCTGAAAAAGGGCCATACATGTGGAAGAACGGAATCAAAGGGAAAACATTTAATTTATGAAACTGATTGATGTTTTATAGCTATCACTTCCACTAGATATAGTTCTGGCTTGTAATTCATATATTTTTATTATGTGTAAGTTATATAGTACACTGGGTATTAGTCCTAGTGGGGTTCAGGATGATGACGTTCTTGGCGATGGAAATGGAAAGGATGACTAAGAGGAAGAGGGAAGGAATGATATAGAAGAAAATGGAAAGGATGATGATGAGGATGAGAATAAAGATGAGGATGAGGATAAGGTTTAGAATACGGATGAGTATGATTCCAATGATGATGGTGACGATAGTGATGGTGATGAGGGACAAATTGATACTTTACATTTTTCACAAATATTTATGTAATTTTATGTCTGGTGATTTATTCTATGATATTTTGTATGTTTCTTATCATTAGTTAAATGAGTCAATTGATTTATGATGTTATATTTAATTTTGTATTGTTTTTTGTCTCTTTGAGGATACTATGTTGGTTTCATTTCATGTTCTATTTGTTGAGGATGTTCTGTTGGTTTCATTGTAGGTTCTCTTTGTTTGGATGTTTTTTTTCATTGGTTTGTGCCTCTTTGATTTCCTATTGGTTGAATTGCAGTATCTATTTGTAGGTTTTTTTTATATATTATTGTTTTTTTAGGATGTTTTGTTTTTATGTTTTTTTCAGGTCATATATGTGATGTTTTGTGTTACCTATAGATTCTATGGGAAAGGGCAGGGATACTTCTCTTTGTGGATTTGGGGGGTTCTATACCAATGGTTCTAAAATAATTGGTATAGCATTAAACCAACAATTCAATATGAACCATTGGATAACATAAAATTCATACCACCCTATACCAATGGTTCACTAATAACCATTGGTATAACCCTTTCCCAACAACATTATAGTCAATGGTTTGGAGAACCGTTAGAATAGGCCATACCAATGGTTCTCCAGCCTATACCAATAGTTATGAACCATTGGTATATCCTTATATTCCAATAGTTTTTGTTTAAGTTTTTAAGGGTATATTAGAGTTTTTATAGTGTTTTTTTGTATCTCTTATATTTTTAGGAGTTTTTAGGTTCTTTTAGGTTTTTAGGGTCTTTAGGTTCTTTTATGGGTTTTAGGTTTTTTTAGGTTCTTTTAGGGTTTTAAATGGTTTTTATCCTTTTTAGGAATTTTTAAGGTTTTTAAGGGTTTTAGGATTTTTTTTGGGGGGGGGGTTAGTTTTTATGGTTTTTATGTTTTTCTGTTTTTTAGGTTTTTTAGGGGGTTTGGGAGTCATAGGGGTATTTAGGGGGTTTATGGTTTTTAGGATTTTTAGGGGTTTGGGGTTTTTTCATGTTTTTTCAGGTTTTTAGCGGTTTTGAGGGGTTTTATGGTTTTAAATGGTTTTTATTGATTTTAGGGGTTTCATGGAGTTTTTAGGGTTTTTAGGGGGTTTTAGTGTTTTGAGAGGTTTCAAAGTTCTTAGGGGGTTTTACTTTTTTTATGGTTTTTTATTATTTTGTTAGGATTTTTAGGGTTTTTTAGAGTACTTATGTTTTTATGGGTTATAGGGTTTTTAGGGTTTTTAGGGTCTTTCAGGGTTTGTATGGGTTTTAGTGTTTTTTAGGTTTTTCAGGGCCTTTTAATGTTTTTTAAGGTATTTAAGGTTTTTTTCAATTTTTTACGGTATTTTTGGGTTTTAGGGTTTTTTTAGGTTTATAGTGTTTTTAGGGTTTTTAGGTTCTTTTATGGTTTCTAGGGTTTTTTACATCTTTAAGGTTTGTTTAGTGTGGTTTTGGGTTTTTTGGGGTTTTAAGAGTTTTTTATCATTGTTTATGGTTATCTTAGGCTTTTAGGGTTTTTAAGTATCCTTTAGGGTTTTTTAGGTACCTTCAAGGTTTTCTCGGTTCCTTTAGAGTTTTCAGGGGATTTTAGGTCCATTAGGGTTTTCTATGGTTTTCTTCGGTACTTTAGGTTGTTTAGGATCCCTTAGGTTCTTTAAAGGGTTTCTAGGGTCTTTTGGTTTCTTTTAGGATTTTTAGGGAACTTTAGGTTTGGGGTGGGGTTAGAGTATTTTATGTTTTTTTAGGAAATTTTATGGTCTTTCTGGTTTTTTAGTATTTTTATGGTTTTTAGGGTCTTTTAGGAGTTTTAATGGGTTTCAGGGTTTTTGGAGTTTCTATGGTTTTTACGGGTTTTTACGATTTTTAGGTTTTTTTGGGTTTAAGGTTTTATTTTTTATGGTTTTTTATGTTTAGGTTTTTTTGGGTTTTTTAATTTCTTAGGGTTTTAGGTTACTTTTTGTTTTTTATGGTTTTAGGGTATTTTGTTTTTTAGGGGTTTTGGGGGTTTTAGGGTTTTTAGTGTTTTTTACAATTTATAGGGTTTTAAAGGTTTTATAAGGTTTTAGGGTTTTTAGGGTTTTATTGGTTTTTTAGGATTTTCTAGGGTTTTTAGGTTTTTTAGGGTTGTTAATGGTTTTTTGGGTTTTTATGGATTTTTTAAGGTTTTCAGTTTTTAGGGGGTATTAAGGTGTAGTTTTTTTATGTTATTTACTAGATTTAAAGTTTTTTAAGGTTTTTGAGGTTTTTAGAGTTTTTTGGGATTTATGGTTTACTATTTTTTTAGGGTTTTAGAGATTTTTAAAGTTTTTTGGGGGGGTTTTGGGTTTTTTAGAGTTTATTAGGGGATTTATGTATTTTGGGGTTTTATGGTTTTTAGGGACTTCTTAGAGGTTTGAGGGGTTTTATGGTTTTTTCATGTTTTAGGGGTTTTTTATATTTTTATTGTTTTTTTTATTTTTTAGTGTTATTTAGGGGTTTGAGGGTTTTAAGATTTTAGAGTTTTTTGGACGGTTAGGGTTTTTAGGGGTTTTAAGAGTTTTAGGGGTTTTTAGGATTTTCTAGTGTTTTAGGGGTTGTTTTGTTTTTTAAGGTTTTTGTAGTATTTTTAAGTGGTTTTTAGTGGTTTTGAGGTTTTTATGTATTTAGGGGGTTTAGGGTTTTTTGGTGTTTTGGGTTTTTTCTGTTTTATGGTTTTTTTTGTTTTTAAGGTATTTTAGGCTATTTATAGGTTTATATGGTTTTTTAGAGTCTTTTATGGTTTTATGGTTTTTATGGGTTTTAGAATATTTTAGGATTTTTGGGGACTTTATGGTTTTCTAGGTTTTTTAGGTTTTTTAGTGTTTTCTATGGTTAGTAAGGGTGTTTTAATTTTTTTAGAGTTTATAGATTCTTTTATGGTTTTTGAGGATTCTTGTGGGTTTTAAGGGGTTTTAGCGTCTTTTGGGGTTTTAGTTGTTTTTGGGTCCTTTAGGGGTTTTTAACGATTTTTAGGGTCTTTTAGGGATTGTAGGTGGGTTTAGCTTTTATATTTTTTAGGGTTTTTACATTTGTTTAGGGTTTTTTGGGTTTTTAGGATCTTTTGGGTGTGTTTTAGGGTTTCTTAGGTTCCTTTAGGGTTTAGGGTTTTTAGCGTCCTTAACGGGTTTTATGGGTTTTTTATCCTTTTGGGTTGTTAGGGTCATTTAGGGTTTTATCAGTTTTAGGTTCCCTTAAGGTTTTTTAGGTTTTTTTGGTTCTTTAGGGTTTTTAGGGTTTTTAGGTTCTTTTAGGATTTTTAGGTTCTTTTAGTGTTTTTAAAGCCTTTAGGGGTTTAGGACATTTTTTGGTCTTTTGGGATTTTTAGTTTCTTTTAGGGTTTTTAGCAGCTTTAGGGTATTTTAATGTTTTTAGGGTTTTTACTATCTTTTAATGTTACTTAGGATTTATTCTGGTCTTTTTTTATTTTTTAAGGATTTTTTTAGTTTTTTTATTTTTTAGGGTTTTTATGGTTTTTATGGTTATTTAGGGTTTTTTTTATTTTATAGTTTTTATGGTGATTTAGGGTTTTTATCTTTTAGGGATTTTAGGGATTTTAGGGTTTTGGGGTTCTTTAGGGTTTTATAGGTTTTTTACAGTTTTTTTGGGATTTTGGGTTTTTTGGTGTTTTTTGAGTTTTTAGGGTATTTTAGGGTTATTAAGGGGTTTTTATGTTTTTTAGGGTTTTAAGGTTATTAATTATTTTTTGAGTTTTTTTGTGTCTTCATAGTTTTAGAGGATTTTAATTTTTTGGGGGGTTTTTTAGGGTAATTAAGTTTCTTTCATTTTTTTAGAGTATTAGGATTTTAAAGGGATTTTTTAGGGATTTTAAGGGATTTTTAAGGGTTTTTAAGTGTTTTTATTTTTCTTATGGAATTTAATATTTTTAGGGTATTTAAGGTTTCTCATTGTTTTAAAATGGATTTTAGGGTTTTAAGGGTCTTAGGGTATTTTTTTAGGTTTGTTTATAGTTTTTAGGGGGTTTTATAGTTTTTTAGGATTTTTAGAGGTTTTCAAGGATCTTTTATAGATTTTTAGGGGTTTTAGGGTTTGGGTGTTTTAGGGGTTCTAATCATTTTTAGTGATTTTCATGGATTTTTAGGGTTTTATAGGGTTTTTATTGTTTTTATGGGCTTTAGGTTTAGGTTTTTAAAGTTTTTAGGGTTTTTGGGATTTTTAGTGATTTTTAGGGATTTTTAGGGATTTTTGAGTTTTTTAGGATTAATTTGGGGTTTTTAGGGCAATTCATATTTTTTAGGGTTTCCATTGGTTTTTAGGGGTATTAGTTTTTTAGGGGTTTTAATTCATTTTTATATTTTTTATGATTTTTTAGAATTTTTTAGGGATTTTATAGTTTTTTTTATTTTTTATGGTTTTTATGGTTTTCATAAGTGTTTGATAGTTTTAGGGTCTTTTGAATTTTTATAGTGTTATTTAGGGTCTTTTAGGTTTTATGGTCTTTTATGATTTTTGGGGGGTTTAAAATTTTTAGGGTATTTTAATGGTTTTTATGATTTTTAATGGATTTTAGGGATTCTTAGAAGTTTTAGTATTTTCATGGTTTTTGGGTTTTTAGTGTTTGGGGGTTTGGGGGGGTTTTAGGGTTTTAAAGGTTTGTGGGTTTTAGGTTTTTTAGGTCCTTTTGGGTTTTTATAAGGTTATTTAATGTATTTAAAGGTATTTATATTTTTTCAGGTTTTTAGGGTTTTTATATTATTCTTATAGTTTTTTGTGGGTTGTTAGTGTTTTTACAGTCTTTTAAGGGTTTTTAGGGTTTTTAGGGTTTTTAGGGTTTTTAGGGGTGTTAGGGAATTTTAGGGCTTTTTAAGGGTCTTTAGGTTTTATAGGGTTTATAGGGTTTATAGGGTTTTTAGTGGTTTCTATGGTTTCTAGTAGTTTTTAGGGTCTTTAGGTGTTTTTATCTATTTTTACTATTTTCTTAGTGTTTCCATGATTTTTCAAAGTTTTTAGGGTTTTTAGTGTTTTTAGGTATTTTTAGATCATTTTTTTTATTTTTAAATGTTTTTAGGGTGTTGGGGGGTTTTAGGGTTATGACAGTTTTTTTTGTTTTTCAAAATATTTTTGGGTTTTTTAGGGTTTTTAGGATTTTTTAGGTTTTTTAATGTTTCCGAGTTATTTTTAGGTTTTATAGTTTTTTATTGTTTTTAGGTTTTTTAAAAAGCATTTAGGGTTTTTAGGGGTTTGGGTTTTAGGGTTTTTAGATGGTTTATGGTTTTATGGGTTTTTATAATTTCTTATGAAATTTAAGGGGTTTTAATGTTTTTAGGGCCTTTTATGTTTTTTAAGGAATTTTAGGGATTTTTTAGGTTTTTTGGAGTTTTTGGGAGTGTTTGCGGTATTTTTGATTTTTTTAGGATTTTGGTGTTTTCATGTTTTTTAGGGTTTTAATAGTTTTTTAGGGTTTTTAGTTCTTTATATTTTCGATGGTTTTTAGAATTAGTTTTTGTTTTTTAGTGTCTTTTGGGTATTATAGTTTTTATGGTTTTAGGATTTTTTCAAGATTTTTAGATATTTGGGTAATTTTTATGGTTTTTAGGGTTTTAAAGTTTTTATGGTTTTCTTAGTGGTTTTATGATTTTTATGGTTTTCTTGAGGTTTTTAGAGTTTTATGGGTTTTATAATTTTATGGTATTTTAGGGATTTTAGGGGTTTATAGGGGTTTTAGGCTTTTAGGGTTTGTTAGGGATTTTAGGATTTTTATGTTTGTTTTATGGTTTTTAGAATTTTAAGCATTTTAGGGTTTTACGTTTTTTAAGGTGTTTAGGTTTTTTAGGATTTTGTACATTTTTTTATATATTTTAGGGGATTTTGGGTTATAATGTATTTTTAGGTATTTAGGTTCTTTAAGCTTTTAGGGTTGTTTAGATATTTTTTGGGTTTTTTATGTTTCTAGTGTTTTTAGGATTTTTTTTGGAATTATAGTTTTTTTTGAGGTTTTGTGGGTTTTAAGGTTTTTTATGGTTTTTAGGGATTTTTTGGGTGATTTTAGGGGTTTTCAAGGGTTTTTTTAGGGTTTTGGGGTTTTTTAAGAATGTTAGGGTTTTAGAGTATTTTGGGATTTTTAAATATTTTTAGGGTTTTTTTGAGGTTTTAGGGGTTTTTTAGGTTTTAGGGAAATGAAGGTGTTGGCCCAGGATATTCCTGACCCCTTCCAAAATTTATTATGATTTGAGGTTTTAGGGATTTTTATGTTTTTCTGGGTTTTTGAGAGTTTTTAGGCTTTTAGGGTTATTTAGGTTTATAGGGACTTTTTGTTTTTAGGATTTTTATAGTTTTCTGTGATCTTTTTATAGTAGATCGGGTTTTTCTGGTTTTTCTAGATCTTTTAACGTTTTTAAGGGTTTTCTTGGGTTTTGGCGGGTTTTAGTGTTTTTAGGGTCATTGGGGTTTTGTTAGGGTTTTTTAATGTCTTTTAGTGTTTTTAGGTGTTTTTAAGGTATTTTATGTTTTTAGGGGTTTTAGGATTTTTTCTGTTTGTTACGTTTTTGGGGTTTTTTAGGGTTTTCTTTAGGGTTTTAGGGTCATTAAGGTTTTTAAGGGTATTTTCGAATCAATTAGGAGGTTTTAGGTTTTGGGGGGGGGGGGCTTCTTTTTTTAATGTTTTTAGTGTCCTTTAGGTGTTTTAAGGTTTTTAGGTTCCTTGAGAGGTTTTTAGGGTTTTAAGGCCATTTCATGTTTTCTTATGATTATTTGGTCCCTTTAGGAATTTTTAGGATTTTTAGGTCCTTTTAGGGTTTTGAGCGTTTTCTACATTCCTTTAGGGTTTTTAACTTCTGTTTGGTTTTTTAGTGTATTTTATTCTCTTTTAGGTTTATTTTAGTGTTTTAGTGTCTTTTAGGGGTTTTTAGGTTTTAGGGTTATTTAGTAATTTTAGTGGTTTTTGAGGTTTTTTTGGGCTTTTTAATGTTTTATAGTGTTTTTAGGGTTTTTACGGGTTTTTTAGGGTAATTAAGGGTTTTTAGGTTTTTAGGGTTTTAATGTTTTTAGTTTTTTTGGGTTTTTAAGGGATTTCTAGGGTTTTGAAGGGTCATTATGGATTTTATTATTATTTGGTTTTTAAGGTTTTCGTGTTATTGAGGGTTTTATGTTTTCTTTTTTTTTTTATGATTTTTAAGGGTTTTTTAGTTTTTTTAGGGTTTTTCCTATTTATAGGGTTTTTTAGGGTTTTAATGGTTCTTGGGATTTTTTATGGTGTTTAGGGCAGAAGAGGTACGAGGCTAGGCTGTTCCTGTCCCCCGAAAGTTTATTAGAAAAAAGGCACTGCAAACAAAGGAGGGGTGGGGTCAATCAACCCACACCCAAAAACCCTATATGCCCCCACAAATCCCAAAAGTCCCAAAAAAACCAAAAGACACACAAATCTAGAAAAAGAAGAAAAACAGAAGCATCTCCACCAGCATCTCCCAGCCAAACAGCAACCAGCTTCTCACAACACCATTTTCATCAACCATCACTCCCTTAACAATCACATCCACCATTTTTATGGCTTTTTTGGGGTTTTAGGGGGTTTTAGGGTTTTTTTATAAGATTTAGGGTTTTTAGGGTTTTTAGGGTTTTTAGGGGTTTTAGGGTTTTTAGGGTTTTTTAGGGTTTTTTGTTGTTTAAGTTTTTTTAGTATCATTTACAATTTTATATGACTATCTAGGGTATTTAATGTTTTTTGAATGTTTTCAAGTACTTTTAGGGTTTGGGGGGATTTTTAGAGTTTTTTTAGTGATTTAAGGGTTTTTAGGGTTTTTAGGGTTTTCAAGGTTTTTAGGGTGTTTAGGGTGTTTAGTTTTTTCTAGGGTTTTAGGGTTTTTAGGATATTTTAGGGGTTTAAAGTCTTTTTTTGTTTTCTAGTATCTTAGGGTTTTTTGGTTTTTTTGGAATTTAGGGTTTTTAGGTCTTTTAAGGGTTTTTACAGTTTTTAGTATTTTTAAAAAAATTTAGGTATTTTAACAATCTTTAGGGTTTTTATGGGGTTAGGGGATTTTAGGATTTTATACGGCTTTCCAGGTTTTTATAGTTTTTAGGATTTTTAGGGTTTTAAGGATTTTTTAGGATTTTTAAGGTTATTTTTTTGGGGGGTTAGGGTTTTGAGGGGATTTTTTATGGTTTTTTAGGGGTTTTCTGTATTTTTTTAGGGTTTTATGGTTTTTATGGTTTTTTGGGGTTTATGGTTTTTTGGGTTTTTTGGTTTTTATTATTTTTAGGGTTTTTAGGGGTTTTTTGGTTTATATTTTTTTAGGGGTTTTTAGTTTTTAAGGGTTTTTAGTGTTTTTTATATTTTTAGTGTTTTTTTAGATTTTTAGGGATTTTAAGGGTTTGAAATGATATTTTTGGGTATTTTATGGGTTTTAGTGTTTTTAGGGGTGTTGGGTTTTGGGGGGGGGGTTTGGGTTTTTTTGGTTTTTTAAGGTTTTTTTGGATTTTTAGGGTTTTCTTAAGGATTTTTGAAGATTTTTATGGTCTTAGGGTTTTTTTGTGGTTTTTTAGGGTTTTGGGGTGTTTAGGATTTTTTAGGGTTTTAGAGTTTTTTTATGGAATTTATGGGTTTTAATATTTTTTAAGGGTTTTTATGTTTTTTAGTGTTTTAAGGGTTTTCTATGGTTTTAGGGTTTAAAGGTTTTATTAGGTTTTTAGGGTTTTAAGGGTTTCTTAGGGTTTTTTGGTTTTTTGGGGGGGTTTTAAGGTTATTTTGATTTTTGGGATTTTTTTAGTATTTTTAGTGTTGTTTTATGGTTTTAGGATATAGGTTTTAGATTTTTGGACGTAGGGTTAGTGTTTAGGGTGTAGGATATAGGGGTTAAGGTGTATGGTATAGGGTTTTGGGTGTAGGTTACATGGTGTGTGGTGTATGATTTATGGTTTAGAGTGTAATTCATAGGGTTTAGGGTGTAGGGTGTAGGGTATAGGGTTTAGGGTATAGGTTATAGGGTTTAGGGTGTAGGTTTTAAGGTTTTGGGTGTAGGGTATAGGTTGTATGGTGTAGGGTTTAGGGTTTAGGGTGTAGGGTATAGGGTTTTGAGTGTGGGATTTTGGGTTTAGGGTAGAGGGTATAGGTTTTTGTTTTTTGGGTTTAGGGTATAGGGTGTTGGTTATTGGGTTTAAGGTGTTAGATTTTTGGTTTATGGTGTAGGGTATTGTATTTAGTGTGTAGGTTTTCAGGTTTAGAGTGTACAGTATAGGGTTTAGGGTGTAGGATTTAGGGTTTATGGTGCAGGGTATATGGTTATGGTGTATTTTCTAGGTTTTAGGTTGTAGTGTATATGGTTTAGGGTATAGGTTGTAGGGTTTAGGGTTTGAGGTGTACAATATAGTTTTTAGGGTGTAGGGTATAGGTTTTAGGGTGTAGGGTTTATGGTGTGGTTATAGGGTATAGGGTTTTGTGTAAGGTTTAGGGTTTAGATTTTATGGTTTAGTGTTTAGGGTTTAAGGTTTAGGATTTATGGTGTACGGTTTAGTGTTTAGTGTTTAGGGTTTAGGGTATAGGGTTTATGGTGTAGGGTTAAGGATTTAGGGTGTAGGGTATAAGGTTTAGGGTATATGGTTTTTGGTGTAGGTTATAGTGTTTTGGGTGTAGGGTTTTTGGTTTAGGGTGTAGGTTATAGTGTTTAGGGAGTAAGGTATAGGGATTTGGTGTAGTGTATAGGGTTTAAGGTGTACGGTTTTGGGTTTAGGGTGTTGGGTTAAGGGTTTGTGTGTATGGTATATGGGTTTGTGTGTTGGTTTAGGGTTTAGGGTGTAGTGTATAGAGTTTAGTGTGTAGAATTTAGGTTTTAGGGTGTATGGTGTAGGGTTTGGGGCATAGGGTTTTGGGTTTCGGGTGTGATTTCTAGGGTTCAGGGTGTAGGATTTCGGGTTTAGTGTTTAGGACCTGGGTTATAGGTTTCTACTGTAGGGTTTAGGTTTTGGGGAATAGGGTTTAGTGTTTTGGGTGTTGGATTTAGGTTTCGGGGAGAAGGGTATAGTGTATTGAGTGTAGGGTTTAGTGCTTCCATTGCATAGTATAGGGTTTAGGATTTTTTAGTAGTATTTAGGGTTTTTAGGGGCTTTGAATTTTTTATGGTTTTAATTATTTTCCTATTTTTATAGGTTATTTAATTTTTTTTAAGGTTCTTAGGTTTTTTGAGGTCTTTATAGGGTTTTATATGTTTTATTTAGTGTTTTTTAAGAGTTTTTAGATGGTTTAAGGGTTTTAGGTTGTTTTATGGTTTTTAGGGTTTTAATGTGTTTAGGGTTTTAAGGTGTTTTATATTCTTTTAGTGTTTTTATGGTTTCAAGGACCTCATCTTGTTTTTTCAAGGTTTTTAGGGTTTTCTTAGGATGTTTAAGGTTGTTTTAGTGTTTTCTTAGGGTTTTTAGGGACTTTAGGCATTTTATAGGGTTTCGTGTTAATTAGGGTTTATTAGGGTTTATTAGGGTTTTTAAGGTTTTTAGAGGTTTTTAGGGTTTTTAGGGTTTTTAGGGTTTTTAGGGTTTTTAGGATTTTTAGTGTTTTTTCTCATTTTTTTGGGATTTCGTGGTTTTTTCCGTGTTTTAGGATTTTTAGGGTCATTTTGGGTTTTATGGTTTTTAGGGTTTTAAGAAAAAGAAGGCTCGAGACCAAGCGTGTATGGCCCCCCTTATTGAAAAAAAAAAGAGAAAGGAAAAGCATTACAAGGAGGGTTTATAAATATAGGTGTGTATCTCACCTCTCTTATCTGAGTCCATAAAGGGTGAGAAAAAAGGCAGAGTGACAAAAAACCAAATCGAGCTTCTTTCCACAATTCCCTATTTGGATGAAGCATCTACAACAGAGTTCACCTCCCTATAGGCATGTGTGACATTGAGAGTGGGAGTCTGACAAAGTCCAAGACATTAATTCTATTGTGGGATAAGTCTCCAAGGAACTCACTTGGACATATTCTTGAGGACATCCAGCACAAGCATCGAGTCAGATTCAATCCAAAGTAACTTCCACCCAAATTGAATCGAAAATCTGATTGCCTTCATCATTTACCAAATATCATATTTTTATGACCAACCACATCATATAAAATGATAAAATAATCCTTTCACAAAGATTCCATGTGTATGAAATATTCCTCCACACCCCGAGGGGCCTGGTGCCCCCAAGGTTGTTCCATCAACATTGACATTCATCCAAGATGTAATCGGGGGGATCCAGTGAATAAACTTGAGAAACTGTGGTTTTTTGGTCTTACAAGAAACTCCAAGCATTTTTAAGATAATGAGATCATTGAAATAATTATCCATCGAACCTATTTGAATCTGAGATGTTGCATGGACCACATTATGAATAATCACAACTCCCCCATGATAAGAGAGATATTTCTTATTGAAAGTTACCACATTTCAGGTATCCCAAATATATGAGATAATAGAAGACAAAGCAGTTATCAAAAAATTATGAACCTGATCATGAAATATCACCTCTAAGATGCTGCTAAGTATGTCAAAAAATATGGTACACCTATTGAAATGAAACCTGAACAGGTGTTTTAGGAAATCCCAAAGCATTGCTGCAAACCTACCCTAAAAAATGTGTCCTATATAGATTCATCAGACCGAATCCATACTATAACTAGCCTTATTCATCTATTCTTGGACGGGTATCCAGGTCTTCCAAAAGCATCCATAATAGCAACTGGTTTTCAGGTGTGATGAAAGGTCTTTTGAAATTATATAGCCAAGTTGGATGATCAAAGCCCCGTACACATTTATGGGGTAGAAATCTCCTGTGTTAATCTTCCCAAGAAGTTTTGGTTTCCAGATGTGGATGTCGCTACTAACATTCATGTACCTCTGAACCTACATAAAGATATTATCTGGTATAATCTCATCAAATTCCCCAAGTCTTTGGTTGAGATCATCAATTGATAGATTCCTTAAAGCTGGGGGAGGAATCATAGATTCCATTAGGATATTTTCAAGCCAGGTGGTGGAACAACAATTCAAATTCGATTGATTTGAAATGACCCATTTTGAATGAGCAGTAATGTCCTTGTAATAGGATCTGATTTCTATATAGATAGAGGAAGAAACATAACCTATGAATCCATATTAAAGTTTCTATATAGACCTTTCCCAAATAAAATCTAGGCCATACTCATGAGAATTGAACAAACTTCAAGTCAAATTGGAAAGAAGTGCATCATTAAACCTCCAAAGTCCTTTAATACTCATCCCTCCCATATCAACAAGCTTAGTGCAGCATTTCTAGGCCACATAAACCAACTTTATTTCACTTATATAGCCCATCCAAAAAAATCCTAATCTTATCTTTTAAAATTTTGACAAGATTAATCGTCCATCTATTGATGGGAAATCATGAACAAACATGGACGTGATAAAATTGTTTATTAAAAAAATACTTCCCACCTAGGATAGACTCTTCCCTTTCCATTTTGAAAGTTTTTGGGTGATTCTAGTTGATATTATCTCTATATGGAAGCTCTTAAACCTCCCCAAAAAAAGAGGGACACCCAGATAGACAAATAAGAGTGAACCCCTCTTCACACCAGGGGACCTATCAATGCGTAGTTTCCATGAGAGGGATACTCCCTTACCAAAAAATAATATATAATTTTCTCCTGCTAATGGATTTCCCATCCACACTTCCATAATTATGGAAGATCATTCCTATTGAAGATATGGTTTGATTTTTTTCTTTCCCAAATAGGAGTATGTCATCAGTATAGAGATAATGGGATGGAACATTAAGGTCCCTCCCTACATTTATTAGTTTCTAGAGACCATACTATAGAAGATAAATGACGTACCAACTCAAATAATCTTCTATAATTGCAAAAAATAAGACCTAAGAGTGGATCCCCCTACCTGATTCCACGGGAGCATTGAAAGAACCCTTTTAGGGAACCATTAATTAGGATGGAAACTCTTAAACTAGTCAATATAGTGGAAACCATTTTTATTAATGTTCTAGAAAACCCATACTTTCTCAGAACTTGAAAAATAAAGGTCCACTTAATTGTGTCAAAGTCATTTAAAATATCAATCTTCATGGAAAAATTCCCATGCTTCTCATGCTTCCTAATGGTGTTAATACCTTCTGAGGCTGTAAATATGAAGTTTTGAATACTCCACCATGGAACAAACCCAAATTTATTTTGGACAATGAGATATCTCACAATATTTCTCATCTTGATGACCAGTATCTTGCTTACAATTTTAGGAATGGTGTTTCCTATGGAAACTAGGAGAAAATATTCAATGTTTATATAATTATCCTTCTTTGGTATCAAATAAATAAATTTTTAGTTAGTTGTGTGCGGAAATGAGCTAGAGATAAATAATTCTCTAATTTCATTGGTAATATCCACGTATATAATGTCCCAATAAGTCATGAAAAAATTGTTTCTAAATCCATCTGATCCCATAGCACTTTCCATTTTCCAAGAGAATAATTTTGTTCTGACTTACTATTCAAAGTTGGAATCTATTAAAGCCTTGTCCTAGTGCCATCAAGACACATAATAATAGAGTCAAATAGAAGAAGAGAATAGTCTCCACCATCATCATTATATAATGACTTAAAATGATCCATCATAGCATTTAAAATATCATTCATATATGTAAAGGTGGAATCATTAATATGAATGAAATTCAATATTTTTTTGGATTTATTCTCCTTGTGTAGATGGTGGAAGAATTTGGAATTCATGTCCACATCCTTTATCCACTTAACATTGAACTAGTTCTTTGCTAGCCTTTCCTTAAGATCCAGAAGGTCATCCAACTTGGAATGAAGATGCAACTCCTCCTAGGAAGGCATGTGTATCTGCTTTCTGATAATTTGGTAGGAGGAAAGGTATAATTCGGTAGCCTTAATATCCTCACCTAACCTAGAAAATGAGGTCCTTATACACTCTTTCATGATACATTTGAATTTCCTGAGTTTTAATGCCACAATGTAATGAGGGTTTCCGTGAAACATGTTATTACAACCATTTATAACCACTTACATACAACCTAGAATAATGAGACATGCATTACTAAATTTAAAGTGAATAGCACCATATAAAACCATCTTAGAGATAAAAAATAAGGGGTTTGTGATCCGAGTTGAACTTGGGAAGAGTAAACCTGGAGACATCGATGAGGGCACTATTTTTTAATTAACTGATAAAAACCAGTCTAGCTTTATAGCTTTTTTTATTTTACTATGAACCTTCTCTATGTGAAAGAGTATCTATAAATTTGGACTTCTATGTGGTCACATTAGTCCAAGCATCAAGATAAATCCTCTATAGCAGTACAAGAGATGTTGGGATTGATTTTTCATCTAGTCTCAGAACAGTGTTAAAATCCCCAAGGACAATCCAGTTGTGATCTATAATCTCATTTAATTGAGACAAATTCCTCCATAGGAAATATCTCCTAGTGTATAAGTAGGAAAGATACACAAAGGATAGTTTTAAAGTAGTACCTTGAAATTATAGTGATAAATAAATGATTTGGGAGCTCACCTCAAATGAAATAATTTGAAAGTAATAATGGTTCATAACCCATAAGGTTACCAAGACACTCCCATTTCTATTATGAGAGAAAAGGGAGTATCCAATTCTTTTCCAATTTAATTCCTTCCAGTTTTTGAAATTCATCATTGGTTCAGAAATCCCAATGAGCATTGGCCTATTAGAGAGTAGAAAATTCCTAAGGGTCTAGGTCGTGGGAGAATTCCCAAGCCCTTATAAATTCAAAAACATAATCCTCATTGAGTGAGGGGTTTGCTTCCCCCAGAAAGAGTCATATTATCATTGATAGTTTTGGAGGAGGGGTTGATTCCCTACCATTTACCTTTATTTCCTTTACCATTGGGCTTACCTGTAGGCTGCCTTTTGGGTTCTATGTCAATGTATTTCTCCATATAGTTATGCCTATCATCAAGCTTCTTTGTGGATTCGGGACCAATGGCCTACTCCTCACCATATTCCTGGTCCTGAGAGTCCTCATTCATGTCACTCTAGAAATCCCCATGTTGTGGGTAAATTTATTTAGAGTGAAAACAATTCCTTTATATGAATTATCATTAATATTACTCTTAGAATCATTGTCTAATGAGACCACCATGAAATAATCTTCACTCAAGTCAAGCATATGTGATCCCTCAGGTGTAGCCACTTGTCTCATAGAATGGATTTAGTCCACTAGAATGACTGGGAAGACAGAAGGGGTCTCTAGTGTCCCCTGAAGCAAAGTTGTTTCATCACCATGACTACCAAATCCCTTTTCCACAACACCATCTCAGGGAGAGGTTGCATCCTGTGCAGCAAAACCAGGAGGCGTGGGCACCTACCCATCAGAGTGTGTAGTATGGGCCTACTGTACATCAAAAAATGGACCCACAGGCATGGTCACCTTCTCATGGGCCTATTATAAAACAAACAGAGTAGGAACCAGATATGAAATGGTTACAGTTTCCTGAGGTCTTAGGTCTTGCTTGGATTGTCTAGTGATTCCAACATCATTCTCTCCAACAGGAGCAGATACTCCTTGGATTTGGAGGGGTGTGTCTGGAATAGAACTAGTGACCCCTGTCACATAAATGGGAAGAATATAAGGTTAAGAGGAATGTGCAGTATCATTGCTATGATAAGGGTCCACATAAGCCATGTTGTTCAAGTTTCTCAAATTAGTAGCTGCCTAGGGAGGAACCTGATCAATAGTTCCTTGTTTTCCCCTTTGGGCCAGCAGTTGTATTCAGAGAGGGCACAGATGCAGGATCCTGGTGAGGCACAACAACCTTATATATTTTATGTACATTTCCTTTACCTATTCCATGATTTTTCTTGTGGAGGTTGTCCTCATGACACTATAGGTTGCATATGCAGCAATTATTCAATCGTCCTCACTTCGATATTAGATGACCAAAAAACTGCAGTTGTGACAAAATTTAAGCCTTATTTCATATTGAATTTCCAGACTAATACTATCCCTAGTGGTATTGAGGAAATCCTCCTAAACCAGGGTACTAGACATATCCACTTCAACAAGGACTCTGGCATAGTACCCATACCTCGAAGTTTTAGTTTCCTTGTCAATCCTGATTGGAAATTCCACCAAAGTTGTGATGTCCCAAAGGATCCATGAATGCTGGTATATCAAATTAATATTACATATGTGTATCCATACCTTATTAAAGGTGTTTTACACATTTAATGGATCAATATTATTATCCCAGTCTTGAATCCATAGAAGGCCTCATTCGAGTTTAAGTGATCCGAATCTCCAAGTTCTCCTTTTCCAATCATCTGTGGGGAAGACAATATGGTAATAGCATCTCCCCATAGTTGTCATATTCTAATCAATAAAACCCCAAATGTTAGAAATCCGTTCGGTAAGATCCCCAAATTTCTAAATCTTCTCCCCTTTCGGGTTCAACACCCTTGTGATTTTGGAGAATCGGCATAAGTTGACTTTCTCCTCCATTGCCTCGTGATTTGTAGAGACATGGGCCACAGGGCCTTTTCTAATCACATGACCATGGTAAAGAGATCTAAAATTAGTTAAGGTGAACAAATATGTGTAATTAACCAAATTTTTCAAGTTCATATTCAAACCAGATGCATATGAAGCCTCATGACCATCAAAATTTGAAGCACTAGGTTTGTAATGATTGAAAACCTCCTAATGCCTGATCAATTCTAACAGAGCCAAGGCCGGATCTTTACTCTTTCATTTGTGGTTTGGGGTTGAGTGATATCCCCACAATCACCTAGTTTTTTCTTCTTGATACATATCCTCCTTCTCTTAGGATATTAGGTTTTTTAAGGTTTTTATCTTGTTTTAGGGTTTTTAGGGTATTTTTGGTTTTTAGTGATTTTAATATTTTTGGGGTTTTTAAAGGTTTTATGGGTTTTGTGGGTTTTGTGGGTCTTATAGTATTAAGGGTGTTTAAGGGATTCTAAGAGTCTTTAGGGTTGTTAGGGTTTTTATTATCTTTTAGGGATTTTAGGGATTTTAGGGTCTTTTAGGTTTTTATGGACTTTTATAGGGTTTTGGGTTTTTAATGTTTTTAGAACCTTTTACTGTTTTAATGGTTTTTAGGTTTTTCGAGTTTTAGTGGTTTTTAGGGGGGGTTTATTACTTTTTTGTTTTTTTATGATTTTCAGTGGTTTTTTATAGTGTGAAATTTTTTTTTGGACTTTTAAGGGAGTTTTAGGTGGTTTTGGGATTTATATGGGTTTTAGGTTTGTATTGGGTGTTTTATGGTTTAAATTATTTTTTAGGGGTTTTAAAGGGTTTTAAAACTTTGGGTTTTATAATTTCTAGGGTTTTTAAGGGATTTCAAGGTTTTTTAGGGTTTTAAGGTTATTAGGGTTTTTTATACTTTATCATTTTTAGGGGTTTTAATGGTTTTAATTTTTTAGGGGGGTTTGTGTTTTTTTAGATTTTTTTAGGTTTTTAATGGTTTTTAGTGGTTTTAAGGGGTTTTTTAGGTTTTTAGTTTTTTAGGTTTTTGAGAATTTTTAAGATTGTTTTCGGTTTTTCATAAGGTTTTTAGGGAAAGGAAGGCTCGAGGCCAGGCAAGTGGCCCCCCCAAATTTAAACAAAAAAAAGTACAGACAGAGTGCTATAAGGGCGTTTACATAACTGGGTGTGCACCTCACCCTTCAAATCAGACACAACAAAGGAGGAGCAGGGAGGTGTGGCAACAAAGGACCACAAAGAACAATGTTCCATAATAGCCTACATGGAGAGAGCATCCACAACCACATTGGCCTCCCGGTAGACATGTGTCACAATGAGATGCAGCCTTTGGCACATGGCAAGGCAGTCCATCCACGGGGTAAGGATCCTCCAGGGGACGCACCTAGATCTGCTTTTAAGTGAATTCACAGCAAGCATGGAGTCAGAATAAAGCCACAGAAAAAACCACCTGAACCTGACAGCATAATCAATCGCCTTTATAATGGCCCATAACTCAGCTTCAAGAGCACACCCATCACCGACAAAGTGTTGAAAACATCCCTTGAAAACCCCCCGATAAGTGCGGAAGAGTCCACCACATCCACCAGGACCCAGGGCACCAAGGGCCTCACCATCCACATTGACCTTGATCCAGGAGGGGGGTGGAGGAATCCAGCGAATAAACCTTGGGACAACGGGTTGTTTTTCCCTACCAGATACACCAAGCAATTGAAGGATGATCAGTTCACGGACATCATTTTCCATGTGTCCTGTCTGAATCCGGGAGGCCGCATAAACAGCCCTGTGAATTGCCACAACTCCGACATGAAAGGAGAGTCGTTTCTTACTGAAGGTAACCGCATTATGATAGGTCCAAATAAAGGAGATGGTGGCTACAACCACAGCCACAAAACAATTTCGGACCTACTCACTATAATCCTAGTCAGATCGGTCCGCCAGGAGCTCAAAAAAAAGGCATGTCAAGGCCAGCTGGGAACCCAAAAGTCTGCTGCAAATAACCCCAAAGATCAGCACTAAATCTGCACTGCAGGATGGTGTGCTGGACATTATCCTCCACACCCAGGCAAAAGAAACATACAGAGGAAATGTTGAGGACTACACGCTACAATTGACCCTACATGGGCAACCAATTTTTCCAGATTTTCCAGATAAGAAGGTGGTTTGCTGGGGGAATGAAATTCCTCTTGAACTTAGAAATCCAGGTCGGTGGAGGGGATCCCCTGGCACAATTGTACCGATAGTATTCCTTAGCAGTGAGTCACCCAACCAGATTGGGCTTCCAGATCAGGATATCAGAATGTATGAAATGATATCACTGGATTTGGAGTAAGACAGAAGGAAGAAGGGCCTCAAATTGTTCCAGCCTCGGAATGAACTCCGCAATAGACAGTCGCTTCAATCCAGGAGGGATGATGAAATCTTGCAGGGGCATGTCAAGCCAGGGCGTAGACCAAGCATTCAAGGTTGAGTGCTTAGAGACAAACCATTTAGAAAGAAGGACAATATCCTTGTACGGGGCCCGAATTTCTGGCAAAATAGAGGAGGGGAAATACCCTTCATATCCATCACAGAGCTTGAGCACAAATCTTTCCTGAGTGAAATCCAAGCTCGGAGCCATAGGACTTAGAAATCCCCAAGTATACTTAGCAAGGAGGGAATCGTTGTAGCATCTGAGGTCTTTGATACCAAGCCCACCCAACTCAATTGGCTTAGTGAATTCCTTCCAGGCCACGGTGACCTGTTTCCTTTGAGTTGTGTGCCCCGTCCAGGCAAATTTCCTGATCTTTGCTTGCAAATCCTTGATGAGATTAACCAGCCAGCTGTAAATGGAGTAAGCATAAGTAAACATAGAGTTAATCACCGAGTTGATAAGGCAGACCCTTCCAGCTTGCGATAGGGACTCCCCTTTCCATTTCTCTAGATGTTGAGTGATTTTAGAGGCAATGTTCTCAAGGTAACACCGCTTGACACATCCCCAAAAGATGGGAACACCTAGGTAGTCGAAAGGTAATGACCCTCTCCTTACACCAAGGGAAAAGGAAATGGAGATCCAGCGGGACCATGAAATCCCCTCCCCAAGGACAACCAAAGTCTTACTAAAGCTGATGGATTGTCCTGCAACATGTTGATAATACTGGAAAATCATCCGAATGGAATCAAGAGTATGTTTATCAGCCTGACCGAATAGGATAATATCATCTGCATAAAGCAGATTTGATGGCACATGAAGGTCCCTCGCTTCCTGGATAGGACTAAAGAGGCCATCCTAACAAATATCAATGAGGTACCTTCTAAGTTAGTCTTCAGTGATCACAAAAAGGATTCCTAAAAGAGGATCACCCTGTCTGACTCCACGGGAGCAGGGAAAGAATCCCTTAGGGGAACCATTTAGAAGAATAGAGACCCATCCACTGCTAAGAATGGACATGATGATCCTAATAAAATTACTCGAGAATCCATACTTATTCAGAACCTGAGAAATAAAGCTCAACTTGATGGTATCAAAATCCTTGTAAATGTCAACCTTTAGTGAAATGTTTCCATGCTTGGATGGCTTTCGCATGACGTTGATGCTTTCCGAGGCCATGAACAGGCAGTCCTGGATGTTCCTGCCCAGGACAAACCCAAACTGGTGAGGGGTGAGGATATCCCCCAGGAACTTCCCAAGTCGCATGACCAGAATCTTGCTGATAATTTTTGGGACTATGTTTCCAATGGCCCCTGGTTGAAAATCATCAATATCAATGGCATTGTCCCTTTTCGTAATCAGAGAAATGAAGCTAGAGTTGACCCCTTGTGGAAAGACGGTCGTGAGAAAGAATTCTCGCATAGCGCTGAAAATGCCATCATGCAGGATGTCCCAATAGAACATGAAGAATTTGTTGGTGAAGCCATCTGGTCCCGCTGTGCTATCAATGTTCAAATAGAACAGAGCAGCCCTAACCTCCTTCGCGAGGGGCGGGATCATGAGAGATCAATTCTGATTCTCATCAACACATGGAAGGATGAAGTCCATCAAGGGGAGGGTGTATTCTCTGCCATCATCCAAATAAATCCCTTGAAAATTATTAACAATAGCTGAGGAGATATCATCCTCTGAAGTAAAGGCAGAACCCGAAATGCGAACAGCTTTAAGACAGGTTTTGGATTTTTTCTCCCTGTGCAACCGATGGAAGAATTTCGAGTTGTGATCCCCGTATTTGAGCCATCTCACACTGAATTGGTTCTTGGAAAACTTTTCCTTAAGATCTATAAGATCATCAAGTTTGGAATGAAGTTGCAGCTCCTCACGAGAGGACAGGGGAAGAAGAGAATTGGCTTCTTAATGGATAGGAAGTTGATGATCCACATCTCGGATGTCATTGTCAAGACTGGAAAAACAGCCCTTGCTCCAGCCTTTAAGCAAATATTTGGTTTTTTTAATCCTTGGAACTGAACTATGGAAATGACTGCCCTGAAAGTCTTCATCCCAGTCATTGAGAACAATTTAACTACAACCAGGAATCGTAAGACATGCGTTATTGAACTTAAAAGGAAGAGGTGAAGATCTTGAGGCACCTATGGAGCTGTCAATGATCAGAGGATTGTGATCCAAGTGGAACTTGGGAAGTGTAAAGTCCGAGACATCAAAGGGAAAGGACACATCATTGATTCTATAAAAACACATGTCCAGCTTGCTGGCCTGCCTTCCATTCATAGTAGAACACCCCCAAGTGAAGGAGGCATCAGAAACAGGGACCTCCAAGAAGTTACAAGCATCAAGACAAGAGGAAAACTCCACGGCAGCTGAGCGAGAGAAGTTGGGTCCAATTCTCTCATCCGGACGCAAGACAGTGTTGAAGCCCCCAACAATAATCCAGTTGGTCTCAATGATCCCATGGAGCATAATCAAATGATCCCATAAGACCCGTCTCCTCGAGTAAGATCATGAGGCATACAAAAAGAACAGAGAGAGGGGGGAAGAATTGCACATGACAGATAAGGTGATGACTTGATCACGCACCTCAAACGATGTCAACTGAATGTCATCATGCTTAAGCACCCAAAGGGTGTCAAGGCCATTATCATTAGCAGTCTTCGCAACACAAGAGTAACCAAGGTTGTGCCAGTTGAAACCCATCCAGTTTTCAAACATCATCATTGGTTCAGCAATACCAAGAACCAACGGCCTCTGGGAAGTGAGGAAATGCCTAATGGCTGAGATAGTGGGAGGGTTCCTGATCCCCTGGTAGTTCCAAAAGAGTATCCGCATAAGATTAGGCCGAGGGCTCCCCGTTCACCGAGGTGATTCAAACATTTAAAGATCTGGCCTTCACCTTTGATTTATTCCCTTTATTCTTGGGCCTACCCACAAGGTTCTTCTTAGGTGAGGGATCAACCTCAACAGCCCGATATTTGAGTACCAGTTCATCAGGAGGATGAGAACTAGCCTCATGCGATGATGCCAGGTGAGACAACATGGAGGACTCTTCTTCCTCCTCATCATTCTACTCAACCTGATCAACCCAAAAACTACCGCTGAGAGGGGTGAATCTGTTAGTAGCATAGAGAGGCATCAGTGAGGCATCTTTCACTTTATCTCGTTGTGCAGCCCTGCTAGGGGACACAGTAATGAAAGAATCGCCAAACAACACTGGGTGAGCCAGGGGTGCGGAGACCTTCTCAGGCCCAGAAGGGACAGGGGACCCTGTAGAGACCATCCCATCATCCACCACCTGCAATTGGGGGGACATATCCTGATAGCAGGGAATGTCCACCAATAGAGAAGGATCAGGAATGGGCTGGCCAGGCTTAGCCATAACCTGACTAGCAATAGGCATAGAGGATTGACCAGGCTCAATCAAGACTTTCTGGAGACTGGGAGCAGCGACAGTAGAGTCTGTGACTACTAGTCGTTCATCCATGGATATGGACTCAGATTAAGCTCCCTGTAAGTAGGAGGGGGTCTCTTGACAGAAGGTATCATCAGCCTCCAGAACCCTCCTTGGTGAAGGCAGTTCCACAGGGCACCGAACTGCCTCAGAGACATGCTGGGAGGGAGCAGGTGCGTGAGCCTTCACCCCCACTCCAACATCCAGCTTCCTGGTACAGGACTCATTGGAGTTTTCTTTAAGATTTCACTTAGAACACACTTTCAAGCGACGGAAATCAGAGATGAGATGGCCAAAGAGATGACAGTGAAGACAAAACCTGGGTTTTCTCTCATAAAGGATCTCCATCTTGAAACTATCTTCATCAGTGTTGATCACAACTTCTTAAATCAAAGTGGAGGCCAAGTCCACCTCAACAATAACACGGGTGAAATTCCCATACTTTGGATTTTTAGTCTCCTTGTCAATATGAATGGGGTAGCCTACCGAGGAAGCGATGTCCCAAAGGATCCGGGGATGCCAATAAATCCAACTAAGCTTATAGATACGGATCCATATCTACACAGAAGTGTTCTTGACATTCAACGGGTTGAAATTCCGATCCCATTCTTGAATCCGTAGGAGACCGGGCTTCAAATTGAGGGAGCCGAAACTCCAGGCACGTCTTTTGCACTCATCTTAGGGAAAGTCAATATGATAATACCCGCGCCCCATGGCAGCCATACGCCACTCAAAGAAACCCTATATTTCCTTGATCTGAATGGCAAGATCAGAGAACTTCCAGAGTTGCTCACCCTTGGGGGTCAACACCCGAGCAATAATGGATAAACGACACAAATTGTGCCTTTCCTCTACCGCCTCTCAATTCGCCGAGACATGAGCCATTCGCCATTTCCGAATGACACGACCAGGGGAAGGGGGTAAAAATCAAAGAAGGAAGCTGAGATCACGGCTTTCACCGCCTCTGCAAATTTGACCTTCAATCATGGGGTCTTCGGTGCACCAACACCAGGCCCATGGGAATTCCAGTTACAAAGATGGAAAAGCTCATTATGGCCGCATACCTCAAGCAACGCCGGATCAGGAGCCTCCTTGCCGGCAGGGGTCCGAGTGTTCAAGGTGCGGACAGGAACTCCATCACCATCTGGTCCCCTTCCTTGAGCCATCTTCCTCCTTTTTAGGGGTTTTATTATTTTATTATGGTTTTTTGGGGTTTTTTAGGGTTTTTTGGGTTTTTTGGTTTTTCTAGTTTTTTAGGTGGTGTAAGGTATTTTTAAATATTTTTAGGAATTTTTGGGATTTTTAGGATATTTTGAATGGTTTTTAGAGTTTTTTAGGGTTTTACTAGGATTTTTATGGTTTAGGGTTTAGGATGTAGGTTGTGGAGTTTATAGTGTCGGGTATAGGGTTTAGAGTGTAGGGTTTAAGGTTTAGGGTTTAGTGTATAGGGTTTAGGATGTACGTTTTATAGTTTATGGTGTAGGGTAAAGTGTTTAGGGTGTATAATATAGGGTTTTGAGTTTGGGGTATATGTTTTAGGGTTTAGGGTTTAGGTTTTTGGGTGTTAGGTATATAATTTTGCATGTTGGGTTTAAGGTTTTGAGTGTATAGTATAGGGTTTATGATGTAGGGTTTAGGGTTTAGGGTGTATGGTATTGGGTTTAGGGTGTAGGTTTTTGGGTTTAGGGTTTAGGGTTTAGGGTTCATGGTATAGGGTTTTAGGTTTAGGATTTTTCATTTTGGGTTTAGAGTATGGGGTTTAAGATTTAGAATGTTGAATATAGGGTTATGGGTATAGGGTTTAGGGTTTATGGTGTAGGGTTTAAGATGTGGGGTTTAGGGTTTAGGGTTTAGGGTGTACGGTCTGGGAGTAGGTTTTATGGATTAGGGTGCAAGTCATAGGGTTCATAGTGTAGGGTTTAGTGTTTAGTTTTTTGGGTTTAGTGTTTTGGGTTTAGGGTTTAGGGTGTAGGGTATAGGGTTTAGCATGTAGGGTTTATTGTAAATGGTGTAGTGTATTTGGTTTAGGGTGTAGGGTTTAGGGATTAGGGTATATGGTTTTTGTTTTAGGATTTTGGTTTTTGGGTTTAGGATGTTGGGTATAGGTTTTATGGTGTAGAGTATAGGGTTTAGGTTGTTGGGTTTAGAGTTTAACAAGTAGGGTATAGGGTTTTGGGTGTTGGATTTATTTTTTAGGGATTAGGGTATAGGGTTTAGTTTGTAGGGTTTTCAGTTTAGTGTTTTTGGTTTGGTGTTTTGGGTTTTGGGTTTTGGGTTTTGGGTTTTGGGTTTTGGGTTTTGGGTTTTGGGTTTAGGGTTTTGGGTGTAGGGTTTAGAGTGCAAGGTATAGGGTTTTGGGTGTACAATATTGGGTTCAGGGTTTAGGTTATAGTGTTTATCTTATAGTGTTTAATTTTTAGGGTGTAGGGTATTGTGTTTCGGGTGTCAAATTTAGATTTTATGGTGTAGTTTGTATGGTTTTATGTTTAGGGTGTAGGGTATTGGGTTTGGGGGTAGTTCTAAGGGTTTATCATGTAGGGTATAGTGTTTTGGGTGTAGATTTTAGGGTTTAGAATGTAGGGTATCAGGTTTAGGGTTTATAGTTGAGGATTTAGGGTTTAAGTTTTAGGGTTTACGGTTTATGGTTTACGGTTTACGGTTTACGGTTTACGGTTTACGGTTTATAGTTTACAGTTTAGGGTTTAGGGTGTACGGTGTAGGGTATAGGGTATAGGGTTTAGGGTTTATGATTTAGGGTTTAGGGTTTAGGTTTTATGGTTTATGGTGTTAGGTTATAGGTTTCCTTAGGGGTTTTTAGGTTTTTTTTAAGATTTGATTGTGTTTGAGGGCTTTTTAGGGTTTTTTTTATTTTTAGGGTTTTTTTGGTTTTTTGTATTTTTTAGGGTTTTTATAGCTGTTTATTTTTTTAAAGTTTCTATATATTTTTTAATTTTTTTGGGTTTTTAGGGTTTTTAGGTTTTCTATGTTTTTTTAGTGTTTTTTAAAAAAATGGGCTTTTTGGAGTTTTATGGGTTTTTGTGTTTTTTTAGGGTTTTATGTTTTTACGATTTTTTTAAAGATTTTTAAGGTTATTTGGGTTTTTAGGTTTTTAGTGTTTTTATGGTTTTTGAGTTTTTTTGGGATTCTTAGGGTTTTTTTATTTTCGTATTATTTTTATGGTTTTAAGGATTTAAATGGTTTTTTTGGGGGGGGGGGGGGTTTGGGTTTTTGGGAATTTTTGGGTTTTTAGGGTTTTTAATCTTTTTATCTTTTTCATGGTTTTTAATGGTTTTGGGGGTTTAAAAGTGTTTTTTGGGATTGTAAGAGTTCTTAGGTTTTCTAGAGTTTTTTATGATTTTTAGGATTTTTTCATATTTTTAGGGGTTTTATGGTTTTTAAGGGTTTTTTTGGTTTTCTAGGGTATTTTAGTGTTTGTTGAGTTTTAGGTGGGTTTATCATTTTTTATGTTTTTAATGTTTTTATAGTTTTTAAGGGTTTTAGCATTTTTGTGGTTTTTAGGGTTTTTAGTGTTTTTTGTGGTTTTTAGGGGTTTTAGGGTGTTTAATGGTTTTATGGGTCTTTTAATGGTTTTATAGTTATTTAACAATTTTTAGGGTCTTTGGGGGGTTATTTTTTTATGTTTTTTAGGTGTTTTATATTTTTAAGGTATTTTAGGTTTTTTAGGGATTTTATGGTTTTTATTATTTTTTAGTGGTTTAATGGTTTTTATGGATTTTTATGGATTTTTTTTATGGTTTTTAGGGTATTTTAGGGATTTTTATTACATTTTAGTGTTTATAGGGGTTTTAGGGTTTTTTGGGATTTAAGGGATGTTTTAGGGTTTTTAGAGTTTTTGTGTTTTTAAGTTTATTGGGTTTATTTATTCTTTTTAGGATATTTAGGGTTTTTTGTGTTTTTATTGGGTTGGGTGTTAGGCTTTTTAATTATTTTTAATGTTTTTGGATATTTTAGGGGTTTTTTGAGTTTTTAATTGGTTTTAAGGGTATTTAGTTTTTTACGAGTTTTATGGATTTTTAGTTTTTTACTATGGTTTTGTTAGGGTTTTGTGGTTTTTAAGGGTTTTTTGTGTTTTTAGGGTTTTTAGGGGGTTTTAGGGTCCTTTATGGATTTTATGATTTTTTATTGTTTTTATGTTTTTCTAGGGAATTTCAAAAAAATTATTGTTTTTTAAGTCTTCTGTGTTTTTAAGGGTTTTTTGGGGTTTTTTGGGTCTTTAGGTTTTTTTAGGGGTTTTACGGTCTTTTATGATATTTTGGGGAGTTTAGGGTTTTATTTGGGTTTTTAGGGTAATTTAGGGATATTTTAGGTATTTAGGGTATTTTTAGGGTTTTTTGGGTTTTTTGGTACTTTGGGATTTTTTAGGGTTATTAGGGTGTTTTAGTTTTTTTAGTGTTTTTAGAGTCTTTTAGATTTTTTAGGGTATTTTATGGTATTTTAGTGTTTTTTAGGGTTTTTAGTGTCTTTTAGGGTTCTAGTGTTTTTAGATAATTTTAGTATTTTGGGGGATTTTTAGGGTCTTTTATGGTTTCTTAGGGTTTTTAGGGTCATTTAGGTTTCTAGGGTTTTTTCCTTTTATGATTTTTTCGGTTTTTTGGGTTTTTAGGGTTTTAGAATTTTTAGGTTCTTTTTGTGTTTTTTAGGGTTTTAGGAATTTTTAGGGTTTTATTTGATTTTAAGGTCCCTTTACTATTTTTCTAGTTTTTTATGGTTTTTATGGTTTTAAGGGTTTTTAATGATTTTTTTGTTTTAGGTTTTTAAAGGGTTTTTTGGTGTTTTGATTTTTGTTAGGTTTTTCTAGGTTTTCTATGGTTTTAATGGGTTTTTTGGGTTTTTTTTTTGTTTTTGATTTTTTGGTGTTTTTATTTGTTTTTTAGGTTTTTAAGGGTTTGAAGGGTGTTTAGGGTTTTTTATGGTTTTTACAGTATTTTGGGTTTTTATTGACTTTTAGTGTTTTAGGGTTTTTTGGGTTTTTAATGTTTTTTAGAGATTTTACGGGTTTTAGGGATTTTTTTGGACTTTTAGGAGGTTTAGGGTTTTTAGGTCTTTTTTAGGGATTATAGGGTTTCTTAGGGTTTTAGGGATTTTTTTATGTTTTTTAGGGTTTTTTAGGGTTTTTTGGTTTTTAGGGATTTTAGAGCACCTCTAGAGGTTTTAGGGTTTTTAACATTCTTTGGGGTTTTAGGGTTTTTAATGGGTTTTTTTATTTTTTAGGGGGGGGTTTATGTTTTTTTAGGTTTTTTAGGTTTTTTCGTGTGTTTTAGGGGCAAGGAAGATGCGAGGGTTGGGCTATTCCTGACCCCCCCCCCCCCAATTTATTTGAAAAAAAGTTGCACTAGACAAGGGAGGGGAGGGGTCAAATGACCCACACCCAAAAAATCCATTAACAACCCCAACCCCAAAAAAACCCCAAAAGAAAAAAACTAAAATACACACAAAGAAGAAAAATAGAAAAGTCTCCAATATCACCTCTCAACCCATCAGCAACCAATGGCCAGCAACACCAAACCATATGCGACAACTTCATCAACCCAGCTTCAGCACCACAAAGTCGCAAACACCAGCCTCCAACAGCCCCAAGAAAAACACTATCACATCATTACCACCAAGCAACATCATCTTCCAGCAATCAATGACCATTAAACAGTAGCGGCAACCCCAAAAAACACACACCAGAACAAAATACCAACAACATTTGAACAAAATCGCAAGAAACCAGAAGAAAAAGAATGCAGGGCCTCCCCCCTCTAGGCCACAGGGGCCAATCCCGAAAAGATCGAAGACCACCAGAACCGTCGTCGAGCTGGGAAGAATCTGGGATGGGATTTCATAGCTAGAAGAACTAGGTCCTACACCAAGAAAACCACAGCCGAGACTAGATATTGAAGTCCAAGATGAGCCAACCACATCTTGCAACAATCAACCAGAAGGTAGTGGCGAGTGCTTGGAGGCCACAGAAAGATCCTGAGGATAGGGGAACGCCAAATCGGACACCAAGAATGCCAAGTCCAACACCAAGCTCTCACAGCCACAAAAAGATCCCAAATCTAGAAAGGAAGACACCGATCTGGAAACCCAGATCTGGACCACTCAAAACCGATGCAAGCCGAAACCAGAAAGAGATCCCGAAGCCAGGAGAGTCAAAGTCAACTTTTCGTGAACTGGATCCGGCAACTAGCATTCTAAAGTCGAAACCAGATCTTGAAGCCACAAGGTGCAATGAGGACACCACTAGATCCAAAACGAAGCCAAGGCACTTCTGAACTACCTCCATTGACCCCAATCTAGGGCGGGGTCGTGGTCACCGAGGTTGGACCACGCTGGAGGGGGAAGGAAGAGTATTCGATGGGTTTAGATGTTTTTGGGTTGTAGGGTTTTAGGGTTTTTAGTGGTTTTAGGGGTTTTTATGGTTTTTAGGGTTTTTAGAGTTTTTATG
Organism: Viscum album; assembly: GCA_963277665.1. NCBI lineage: Eukaryota > Viridiplantae > Streptophyta > Magnoliopsida > Santalales > Viscaceae > Viscum > Viscum album. Next base: position 1,963,766,868 of record OY728127.1, read on the forward strand.
GGCATTTAGATGTTTTATGGTTTTTTAAAGTTTTTAGCTTTTTAGGGTTTTTTTACAGTTTTTATGTTCTTCTTTGGGATTTCATTATTTTTCATTATTTTTAGGGTTTTTAATGATTTGATGGTGTTTGGGGGTTTTAGGGTTTTATTTATTTTGAATTTTTCATGGTTTATTTGAGAGTTTTTAGGGTTGTTAGAGTTTTTATTGTTTTTTAGATTTTTTAGGGTTTTTAGAGTTTTTAGGGGTTTAGGGGTTTTAGGGTCTTTTAGGTTTGTAGGGTTGTCTAGGGATTTTAGAGGGTTTACTAGTTTTCAATATTTTTAGGGGTTTTAGGGGTTCTTTGAGTTTTTAAGGTTTTTAGTGGGTTTAGGGCCATTTAGGATTTTGTGGTTTTTGGGCTTTTGGGTTTTGGGGTTTTGGGGTTTTTTGTATTTTTTGGATTTTTAGGGTTTTTCAGGTAATTAAGTGTTTTTAGTGTTTCAAACGGTTGTTTAGTGTTATAGGGGTTTTAAGGACTTTTAGGGTTTTTAGGCAAGGATGGTTCGGGGCTGGGCTATTCCTGCCCCCCCCCCCCCATATTTATTAGAAAAAAGATGCAGTAGACAAGGGAGGGGTGGGGTCAATAAACTCACACCCAAAAACCCTGGACACCCCCACAAAACCAAAAAGTCTCCAAAAAACCCAAAAGACACACAAAACCAGAAAAAGCAAAAAATCTGAAGAATCTCCAATAGCATCTCCTAGACAAACAGTGAGCAGCATCCTGCCACACCATTTTCAGGCTAGTTTCCAACAGCACACATTCCAGCATCTGATGGCTCCTCATCAAAAAATCTCACCACTAGAAACATCAAACCACCAGCACCACAATCATCAACCTCCGCGTCATCAAAACTCAGCCAAGAAGTAACTAGTATCTAGCACTTTAGTTTCCAATAACCAGCATCTCCTTCAATATCTCCCCTCCCGATAGTAGTGCAAGACCAATAACACCGACGCTGAGAGTCAAATTTCAGCACACATAACTCCATTATCCATCCCAGAGCCAAGCATCCCATCACATCAAATCCAAAAGGCAGCACTAGTAGTAACACGCAAACCCTCCATACCGAACATCACATATTCTAGCTTTCACCACCTCCTAACCAACCATCTCCCAACTTTTTACAGCTTAGATTCCAACCACACAATCCGTTCCTAAGATATTTCATCCCAACCAACAGCACCCAAACCCTCCAGACCGAACAACTCTTGGTAATCCATGACCCATAGCATAGCCTGCAATGCACCACCAACACCCATACCCATGACCCCTTGAACAGGACCCAACTCCAAGAAGACACCCCAAACAAACTTTCACAACATCACCAGACTGCACCTAACATATCTCAGAAAATCTAAGAACCAGTACCCACAATGGCTCATGACCACAACCAAAACCAATAAATAGTAATTCTTAAATTTCCAAGAATTCTAACCAAATCCAACATCAATAGCAAGAAGCAAATGAAAATCCACACACACCTGCATCTGCCGCACGATTTGAAAATAGGACCAAACGAGAGCATAAAACAAACCTTTATCCACTACTTGAATCCTAGAAACTAAGGTCTGAGCTAAGAAACCAGCACCATCTCCCAACTAACCAAGCCAAGGAGAAGATCCAAAGACCTCCAAAGCATAATCAGGCCCCCAAACACCATCTTTTGGATGTTTTTAGTTTATTTTAGGTAATTTTGGTTTCTAGGGTATTTAATAGATTTTTGTGGTTTTTAGGAGTTTTTAGGGTTATTTTTTTGGTTAATATTTTTTTTATAGTTTTTTTTCATTTTTTAGTGTTTTTTAGGGTTTTTCATGGTTTTTGGGATTTTAGGTTTTTTAATGTTTTTTTATGGTTTTTAGGGTTTTCTTAGTGTTTTGGGGGTTTTCTTAATGTTTTAGGGTTTTAGGGGTTTTATGTTTTTTAGGGTTTTTTGTTTTTTTTATGGTTTTTTAAGGTTTATTAGGGTTTTAGAGTTTTTAGGGTTTTATGGGTTTCTTAGGATTTTATAATTTTTTAGGGGTTCTGGATTTACAGGTTTTTTAGGGATTTATTGGGTTTTTATGGTTTTCTTATAAATTTTTATGGTTATTGAGGTTTTAGGGGTTTAAAGTTTTTTGGATTTTAGGGGGTTTAGTGTTTTAGGGTTTATTAAAGTTTTTTGGGGCTTTTTAAGGTTCTATATGGGTTTTAGGGTTTTTAGAGTCGTATGGATCTCTAGGTATTTGTGGGTTTATTTAGTTGTTGAGAGTTTTTTATGGATTTTAAGGTTTTTAGGGCAGTTTCAAAAATTTTAGTGTTTTTAAGGTTTTGGGTTTTTTAGTGTTTTTAAGGGTATTGGGATTTTAGAGATTTTTAATGGTTTTTAGAGGTTTTTAGATTTTTAGATTTTTTTGGATATTTAGGGGTTTTGGGTTTTTATGGTTTTTGGTTTTTTAAGGTATTTAGGGTTTAATGGTATTTAGTGTATTTAGTGTTTTTTGGGTTTTTAGGGTCTTTTAGGTATTTTAGGAACTTTTGGGGGGTTTAAATTATTTTATTGTTTTTTAGAGTTTTCAGTGTTTTTAGGGGTTTTGGACATTTTTTTGGTTTTTAGGGGTTTTAGGGTTTTTAGGTGGTTTGGGTGTTTTTAGGGGTTTTGGGGTTTTAATGGTTTTTAAGGTTTAAAGGGTTTTTGTGTGTTTAAGGTTTTTTTTAGTGTTTTTAGGGATTTTATGTTTTTCTAGCTATTTAGGTTTTTTTACTGTATTTTAGGGTTTGTTAGGGTTTTTAATATTTTTCGTGGTTTCTTCAGTTTTTATGGGGTTTTTATGGTTTTAGGGTTTCTAAGGTTTAGAGGTTTATGTTTTATGGTTTTTGGTGGGTTTTTAGGAGAGGAAGATGCGAGGGTTGGGCTATTCCCGCCCCCCCCCCCCCCCCCCCCCAAATTTATTAAAATAAAAAGGAGACACTGCAGACAAGGGAGGGGAGGGGTCGAACGACCCACACCCAAAAAGCCCTTACAACCCACGCCAAAGAAAGAAAAAACAAAGAAAAAAAGGACTTAAAACAGACACAACAGCAGCATCATCACGTCACATCCAGCCAGTACCAGCATCCAGCAACACTACATCCAGCATTAACCAGCATCCAGCAGCTCACAGCTAACCAACGACCAGCATTCAAACTACAGTAGTAAACGACATCCAGCAGCAGCAGCCAGCCAACCATCATCTGCAACCAACTAGCAACCAGCATCCTCATTTTCAAACAACCAACACCTCTTTCACAGCTCAGCCAAGCAGCCAACGTCCAGCCCATCAAAAAAATAAAAGTCCCCAACAGCGCCTCCCAGCCAATCATCAGCTCATATCCATTAGCACCAAAGCCAGCATTCATCAGCACCAAAACCATCACCAGCAATTTCATCAGCCCATCATCAACCACCAACAGCATCAACTCCACGCATCCCAGTCCAGTAACAAACATGATCCAGCACCAAATTTTCAGCCAGCCAACACTTCCTTCTATGCCTCGAGAACAAGCCGCAGCACAACTCATTTCTCCCAGATGAAGAAACCAACTCGCGAACCAGTCCACCAGCCACCCATTCCATAACAGCAGATCAATCACGCACTCACAAAGCAGTATTGCACTGAATCCGCGAGCCACCAAAACACCGGTAGAAGAACAAAAATGCAGGGACACCACCGCACCAAAGATGACATACCTGATTTTCCGAAGAAACGGAAGAGCGTCTGCAAACGTGAGTCTGAGGAACACCACTAAGGCCCATCGCCATAAACTGTAACACCAAAATCTTTCCCACTTATCCCTGGATCTGTGGTGGTGCATACTGTATGTTCCAGACTTAATAATCTCCACCATGGATCTGCAATACCGTATGAAATCGCCACGACCATATCCCGCACCACGCAAAGAGCGGAGAGCATATCGGGACCATTATTCCATGGATCTACAACACCAAGCAAAGGAAAGACTAGTGCTAGCCGTAAAAACTAAATAGAAGCACCTTCGCACGCCGGAGGGTCCATATCTTCTCTAGAAAACAAGTCTCACACCGGGATGGTGGGTTTTTAGGGTTTTTTAGTATTTTAAGGTGTTTTTTAGGGTTTAGGGGGTATGGTTTTTTTTGGGTTTTAACTATTTTTGGGTTTTTTAGTGTGTTTTTGTTTTTTATGATTTTTTAGGGTTTTTATGGTTTTTTTGTGGTTTTATGGTTTTTAGGGTTTTTTAGAGTTTTTAGGGTTTATTAAGGTTTTTAATGCTTTTTATATTTTTTAGGGTTTTTAGGGATTTTAGAGTTTTTGATGGTTTTTAGGGATTTTAAGGATATTTAGGGTCTTTATAGTTTTTTAGGGTTTTTTATAGTTTACTATTTGAATGGTCTTTTAATGTTTTTTGATGTTTTTAGGGTTTTCAGGGTTTTATATAGTTTTTAGGAACCTTTAGGTATTTTAGTGGTTTTAGGGTCATTTAGGTTTTTTTATAGATTTCTGGGTCTTTTGGGATTTTTAGAGGTTTGGGTTTTTTAGTATTTTTAAGGATTTTTGTTTTTTAGGGTTTTTTAGGGTTTCTAGCATTGTTTAGGTTTTTTTAGGGTTTTTATGGTCCTTTTAATTTTTTTAGGATTTTAGTGTTCTTTAGGGTTATTTATGGTTTTTAGGGTTTTTTAATTTTTTACTGTTTGAGGGTTTTAGGCCTTTTTTCCTTTTATAATTTTTATGGGTTTAGGGTTTTAGGGTTTTTAGTGTTTCTTTGGTTTTAAATGTTTTTATGGTTTTTAGAGTATTTTTTATTTTTAATGATTTAAGGATTTTTTAGGTTTATTATGGTTTTTTAAGTTTTTTTTGTAGTTTTCTAGGGTTTTTGGATTTTAGGGTTTTTATATTTTTAAAGGTTTTTAGTTTTTTTAGTGTTTTTTTATTTTTAGGGATTTTGGGGTTTTTTAGGTTTCTTAGGGTTTTTAGGTTTCTTAAGTTTTTTATAGTTTTTTTTCTATTTTTAGTTTTTTTGAGTTTTAGGGGTTTTTAAAGTCTTTTAGGGGTTTTAGGGGGATTTAGAGATTTTTGGGGTGTGTTTGGGGGTTTTAGGGTTTCAGTGTTTTTTGGGATTTTAGAATTTTTAGGGACTTTTATGGTTTGTAGGGGGGTTTATAGATTTTTAGGGTATATTAAATATTTTATTGTTTTAAAAGTCTTGTGAGGTTTTAAGGTTTTTTAAGGATTTTTAGGGTCTTTAGGGTTTTAGGGGTTTTTATGGTATTTAAGGTTTTTAGGGGGTTTTAGGATTTTTTGGGTTTCATTGGGTTTTATAAGGTTTTTTAGGGTTTTTTAAGGTTTTTAGGATCTTTTAAGGTTATTTAGGTTTTTAGGGTCCTTTTGGGTTTTTAGGGATTTTAGGTTCCCTTTTAATTTTTTGGGGTTTTTAAGGGACATTATAATTTTTTAAGGTTTTTAGTGTCCTTTAGTGTTTTTAGAGTCTTTTAGTATTTTTTAGGCTATTTTATGGTTTCTTACGGTTTTTAGTATTTTTTTAGAGTCTTTTGGGGTGTTTTCAGGTTTTTAGGGCCTTTTAGTAGTTTTTTACTGATTATTTGAGTTTTTTGGATTTTTAGGGGGGTTTTACAGTTTTTTAGTGTTTTTAGGGCCTTTTTGGGTTTTTACAATTTTTAGGGGTTTTAGGGTTTTTAGATTTTTCTGGGGGGTTAGGGGTTTTTAAGGGTTTTTAGGGTCTTTTATAATTTTTATTGTTTTTAGGGATTTAAATGGATTTTAGGGATTTAATTTTTTTTGGGTTCTTAGTTTTTTAGGGTTTTCAATGTATTTTATGGTATTTTAGGGGTTTTATAGTGTGTTTTAGGGTGTTTTATGTTTTTACGGTATTTTAGGAGTTTTATGGTTTTCTAGGGTCTTTTATGGTTTTCAAGGTTTTTAGGGTCTTTTGGGGGTTTTAGAATTTTTAAGGGTTTTTTTATTTTCATAAAGTTTTATATTTATAGGGTTTTGGGGGGGGGGGTTAGAGTTTTTAGTGAGTTTAGGGTCTTTTAGATTTTTTGGGTTTTTTAGGGTTTTAGGGTTTTATGGATTTATAGGATTTCTAGGGGATTTTAGTATTTTTTTAGTTTTTTTTGGGGGGTAGGGATATTTAAGGGGTTTTAGAGGTTTGGGGGGTTTTGAGGGGGGGGGGGGTTAAGGTTTTTAGGGTTTTGTGCCTTTTTAGGTTTTTTTTATGATTTTAAGGTTTTTAGGGTCTTTAGGGTGTTTTATTGTTTAAAGGGTTTCTTATGGTTTAGTATGGTCTTCTATAAAATTTTAACCTCTTCTAAAATTCTTTAGGGTCTCTTTTGTTTTTTTAGGCTTTTCAGGGTTTTAGGGGGGTTTTCCTTTTATTTTTTAGGGCCTTTTAGGGACTTTTGTGGTTTTTAGGGTTTTTAAGGGGTATTAGGGTTTATAGGGTTTTAGAATTTTTTAGGGTTTTTTAGAATTTTTTAAGATTTTTAAGTGGTTTTAGGGGTTTTCTAGGGTTTTTAGGGTATTTGGGTTTTTGGGGGATTTAAGGGTTTTTAGGGCTTTAAGGGGGTTTATGTGTTTTTAATGGGTTTTATGGGTTTTAGAGTTTTTAAGGTTTTTTAGTTTTACTATGTTTTTTTAATGTTTTAAAGGATTTTTAGTGTTTTTTTGATTTTGGAGACATTTAGTGTTTTTTAGGGTTTTTTAGGGGTTTTCAGGGGTTTTCAGGGTTTTTTTGGGTTTTTTTGTGTTTTAGGGTTTTTTATAAATTTTTGTGGTTTTAAGGGGTTTTGGGGGTTAGGCTTTAATGGGTTTTGGGGGGGTGGGGTTAGGCCTTTTAGTGGTTTTTAGGGTTTTATAATTTTAGAGACTTTTAGGGAAAGTAATATGCGAGGCGAGGCTAATCCTGGCCACCTAAAATTTATTAGAAAAAAGGCAATGTAGAAAAGGGAGGGGCGGGGTCAATCAACCCACACCCAAATGCCCTGTACACCCCCAAAAAACCTATAAAACCCTAAAATTCCTAAAGGGGGAAGATTGAGACTTTGGCGGCTCGACTCCCTCACGATTGCGGCTTCCCCTCCCTCCCAGGTTGAAGATGATGGCGGACCAAGCGCCTCCTCCCTCTCTGTAGGGGAGGGTCCTCCCTCAGAAGACCGATATTTCTCTCCTTTCTCTTCCCCTGACTCACTACCCTCTTTTCCGTGAACGGTGCTTTGCCCAAAAAATTATGGATCTCTTTAAAGGCTGACCACAGCTTCCCCTTTTGCTTTAGGAGTTCAACAAAGCTTCATATTTGCACTACTTAACTCTGGTTGCAAGGTTCTTGAAGTGGCTCCCCCTGGTGGACACTTTTGACATGTTTGTCTCTAAACATTGGAATCTACAAGATCAGGTGATGGTGGGTCTTGTTGACAGATCCCACATCATGATTTGCTTTTCATCTGAGGAAGACCTGATCTTTTCCTAGTCTGCGGCACCCCGAAGGTGTAATGGCGCTCGTTTCTCCCTCTTTCGGTGGAGTTTAGAATTTCACCTGAAGAATAACAGCTCGATGGTTGGGGATTGGGTTAGATTTCCTAAACTCCACCTTCCCTTCCGAAATTTCTCTATTATTTCTATTCTTGGGAATCTGGTGGGGAGGTTCCTCTGTGTGGATAGTAGGACTCATGCCCACTATCACCCTATTTCCACAGGGGATTTCGTTGAAGTTGATGCTTCAAAGGATCTAGTGGATGCTATCTGGATTGATGTGTGGGAGGAGCTCCATTGGAAACAGCTAGTAATTTTTTAATCATGGCCATTTTTTTGTTCAAGATGTTGGAGCTTCGGCCATAGTGCTTAGTCTAGCAGATGTGCTCACCCTGGTGTAAATGGCTTATACCCGGTTCAGTTGAGTTATAGTAAGAACAACCGTGCTCTGGTAGAGGTGAAGGGGGACAAGAGGCTGACTGAGCCTTTTCCCTCCCAACCACTGGTTGCTGCAGTTCTTGTTCCTCTGATGAAATACCTAATGTCTGGGAGTGATCTTGAAGTAGCTTTGATTGACTTGGGTGGTTTCACTTAAAGTTTGGTTGGAAATGTATGTGAATCAGGAGATGCAATCCCTGAAGCAGTGCTCATTGTTGAAGGGAGAACTCGATTTTGCAATGATGAGGCTTGTGGAAGTGGTAATTTTGTAGGGAGATAGTCGGAAAATGGGAAGGCTGCTATGCTGGAATCTTGGAATGAAAATGAGCATATGGTGGCTCCCCTGATGATTTCCCTGGAAGGGGAGGCTATAGTCTTCAAGAAGAATAGTGGGGGTTCTAGTAGTAGCATACTATCGGACGTGAATGCAATGACTCTGCAAAACAGGTCTCATGACTTAGCCTCAGCTGATCTGGTTGATACTGATGTGCTGGAGGGTGGGCTCGTTCAGGGGGATGTGGCTTAGCAGGGAATGAGGGCTGGGGATGAGTGGCAACTGCCCTCGGCTGAGAAGGAGATGATTGTGGCAGAAGGGTAGACCTGGAGTCCTGGGGTGTGATGCCCCAATTAGTGAACTTCCCCCTGGTGTTTACTAAGTGTGGCGACGCAGAGGGACCTGACATGGGGGCTGGGAAAGGTCCACTTGTAGAAGAGACTATCTCTAGCTCTATGGAGGGTTTTTCTAGTGCTCATGTGGAGGTTCCAGTTGGGATCCCTCCAATGGGCCCCAACATTGATGTAGGCGAGTTGTCCCCAAACCTATAGAGGGCCATGGTGGTCTATGGTGTTCCATATACTGAAGACCATTGCATGCTGCTGGATGATATTATAATGGTTGAATGGGAAAGGTTTCACCTTAAGGATGAAGCTAGGAGACTTGGGGAGAGGTTTTTTGAGGATGATCGTAAGATAAATACTGTTATAGCCAGGTGAAAGGAATAAAATAAAATGCTCCAAAAAGGGGTGGCCCAACTCATGGGATAGGAAGCAAGAATGGGAACAAAGTGGCCTCAAGTGCAGCCAGTGATGGAGTAATCTGTGAGTAGGTAGTTCATGAAGATGGTTTCATCTTCACCCCTCCAAAGAGAAGGCAGCAGAAGGACTACTCTTCCCTTCCATGACCAATGGGGACCCGAGACACCTCCAGGGTGGTCAAGATAAATCTCAAAATCAATAAATAGTAGCGTCCTATGCAAAATGCTGAGCAAGAGAGGTCCAGAGAGAAACTTTTGTCTATGCTCGGAATGCAGGAGGACTAAGAGTCGGGTTGGGACTCTATGGATATAGGAGCTGACTCAGACTTTTGCTTTACTAATGTGGGCACTGGTCTTGGTGCATTCTTTGGACCCCATGGTGTGGACCTGGATGGCTTTGGTGATGACATAGACTGACTTCATCTTTTCTGTGTCTTTTATTTTGGACCTTTTGGGGTGTGAGCCTTTTGTGTCTTTTCTTTCTTGGACTACCTTTTGGGGATTGATTTTTTGGGTCTGGTTCGATTTACCCTACCCCTCCCCATTCTGCAGTGACCTCTTTTTCATAATAAATTTTGGGGGGCTAGGCTAGCCTAGTCCTGCACCTCTTCTTCCCCACAAAACCCAAGAGACCCCAAAAAACCCAAAAGACACACAAAACCATACAAGCCGAAAAATAAAATCATCTCCATCAGTATCTCCTAGCCAACCAGCAACCAGAATCCCACAACACATTTTTCATCATCCATCACCTCCTTGCCAAGCATATCCATCACCAGCAACACAGAACCACTGACACTAAAATCATAAATAGCATCTTTATCTCATCATTTCCATACAGAAACCGGGATCCAACACCTAATTTTCAAACAACCAGCACCTCTTTCAATCACCAAACATCTCCCAGCACCCCGCTTCAGTTCCAGCAACCAGCAACACCAATTCCAATCATCGCAGCCATAACATTATTCCAACACCCACCACCTCCATTCCTCAAGGAAAGTGGCAACAAATAACCAGCAGCTCAGTATCCAGCAACCATCACTTCCATGCCAAATGGTTTTTAGTATTTTGTAGGCATTTTTAGGGTTTTTAGTGGTTTTTAGGTTTTAATGGTTTTTATGGCTTTTTTAGGGGCTTTTAGGCTTTTAGGCTTTTAGGGTTTTTAAGGTTTGTTAGTATTTTTAGGGTTTTTTAGGATTATTTTACGGTTTTTAGGGGTTTTAGAGTTTTTTAGTTTTTTAGGGTTTTTATGGTTTTTTAGGTTTTTAGGGCTTTTTAGGCCTTTATGTTTTTTAGTGTTTTTAGGGTTTTTATTGGTTTTTAGTGGGTTTTAGGGGTTTTAGGTTGTTTTAATGTTTTTATAGTTTTTTTATAGTTTTATGTGTTTTTTTGGTTTTTTAGTGTTTTAGGGTTTTTAGTGTCCTCCAAGGTTTTTTTGATATTTTAGTGTCTTTTGTGGGGGTTTGAGTTTTTTTGGGGTTTTAAGGGGACTTTAATATTTCCTTAGTGTTTTTTGGGTTATTAGGTTTTTTCAGGGTTTTAGGGTTTTTAGTGTTTTTAGTTTTTTAAAGTGTTTTTAAGGGTTTTTAGTGCTTGTAGGTTTTTTTAGTGTTTTAGGGTTTTTTTCATGGTTTTCAGCGGTTTTAGGTTTTGTTTATTTTTTTTTATGGTTTTTTGTGTTTTTAGGGTTTTTAAGGGTTTTTAAGGGTTTTAGGGGTTTTAGTTTTCTTTATGTTTTTTAGGATTTTAGGTATTTTAGGGATTTTAGTGGTTCTTTTATTATTTTTTAGGGTTTTTAGTGGATTTTATGGTTTTTAGGGTGTTTAGGGTTTTTATAGGATTTCATGGGTTTAGGATTTTCTAGTATTTTTCATCAAATATTTAGTATTTTTTCGGGTTTTCTTAGGTATTTTAGGTATTTTAGTGTTTTTTTGTGTTTTTAGAGATTTTAGGGTTTTCGATATTTTTAAGGTTTTCTTAATGTTTATAAGGATTTTATGGGTTTTTAGGGGGTTTAAAGGTTGTTAAGGTGTGTTATTGTTTTCATAGGGTTTTAAGTGTCTTTTAGGGTATTTTTAGTGTTTTAAAGGTTTTTATGGGTTTAGGGTCTTTTAAGGTTTTTTATGATTTTAATGGGTTTTAAGGGTTCTAAGTATTTTTTATAGATTTCGGATTTTTAATTTTTTTAGGGTTTTTAGGGTTTTTAAACCGTTTTAATAATTTTTGTGGTTTTGAGGTTTTAAAGGTTTTTAGGGTCTTTAATGGCTTTTATAGGATTTAGGGTTTTTAGGTTTTATAGGGTTTTCTTTAGTTTTTAATATGTTTTCATTGTTTTTAGGGTTTTTAGGGTTTTCAATGTTTTAAGGGGTTTTTAAGATTTGTTTTTTGGATTTTTAGGGTTTTTAGGGGTTTTTAGGTTTTTTTTTGTGTTTAGAGGTTTATGGTTTTACTTCAATTTTTTAGGTTTTTATTGTTTTTTAGGGTTTTTTAAGGGGTTTATATGTGTATTTGGGGGCTTTAGGTTTATTATAAGTATAGTTGTTTTAGGGTCTTTTATGGGGGTTTAGGGTTTCTTGTGTCTTTTGGGGTGTTAGGGTTTTTTTAGAATTTTTTAGAATTTTTTAAGGGGTTTTTAGGGTTTTTTAGGCCTTTAGGATTTTTAGGGTTCTTTTGAAGTTTTTAGGTTTTTTAAGGGTGTTATTATTGTTTTAATTTTTTTGTGATTTTATTATTTTTAATGTCTTTTGGGGTTTTCAGTGTGTTTTTGAATCTTTTGGGTTTTTTTGGGTTTTTATTGGTTTTTTGGTTTCTTTAAAGGGTTTTTAGGGTTCATTTTGGAAATTTTAGTGGTTTCAGTGTTTTTAGTTTTTTTAGGTTTTTTTTTGTTTTTCTATGTTTTTTAGGGTTTGTTTTGGTATTTTTATAATTTTTTAGAGTTTTAAACGGGTTTTTCTATTTTTTAAGGTTTTTTTTTCGATTTTAGGGGGGATTTTTGGGATTTTTTGGTTTTTAGGGTTTTTAGGGTTTTCTTATGGTTTTTTGGGGTTTTTTGGTTTTTTAGGATCTTGTTAGGGGGTTTTAGGGGTTTTTTTATTTTATTTGGGTTTTTAGGAGTTTTTAGGTATTTAAATGGTTTTTAAGGATTTTTAGGGATTTAAGGTATTTTCAGATGTTTTAATGGTTTTAATAATTTTTAGGATTTTTTAGGGTTCTTATTCTTTCTATGATTTTTAGTGTTTTTAGGGTTCATTAGGGTTTTTACTGTGTTTTAGTGTTTGTTAGTTTTTTTTTGTGTTTTTACGATTTTTAGCATTTTTAAGGTTCTTAGAGTTTTTAGTGTTTTTCATAGTCTTACTGGTTGTTTAAGGATTTTCTATGGTCTTTTGATGGGTTTTTAGGATATTTTTATATTTTTTGGGTTTTATGGTGTTTTTGGATATTTTAGGGTTTTTGGGGTTATTAGGTTTTTTAGGGTTTCAGTGGTTTTTTTATGGTTTTTAGGGTTTCTAGGGGAATTTAGGGTTTTTTGGGGGGGTAGTATTATTTAGGATTTTTATGATTTTTTTAATTTGTTATGGATTTTATTGGTTTTTTGGGATTTTTTTTATCGTTATTAGGGGTTTGAGGGTTTTTAATATCTTTTTGGATTTTTAAATACTTGTAATGTTTTAGGGTTTTTTAGGGATTCTAGAGTTGTTTATGGTTTTATAGTACTATTTGGTTTTATTGGGGATTTTTAGGGTTTTTTAGTGTTTCATTGGTTTTTAAGGGTTTTCAGGGGTTTTGGGGTTTTTAGGGGTCTTAGGGGTTTTGGGGGGTTTTAGGGTTTTTCAAATGTTTGGGGGGTTTAAAGTTTTCTTGGGGGTCTTAGAGGTTTAATTTTTGTGGTTTTTTTTTATTATTTTTATGTATTTTTATGGTTCTATAGGTTTTATTGGGTTTTTAGGGTTTTATAGGTTTTTTGTGGTTTATTAGGGTTTTTAAGGATTTTAGTTTTTTTAAGGTTTTTTTCAGTTCTTGTGGTTTTTAGGGTTTCAAAGGTCTTTTAATTGTTTTATGGTTTTCCAGAATTTTTAGGATCTTTTTGGGTTTTTTGTTTTTATTAATGTTTTTAGGGATTTTATGGTTTTATGGTTTTTTTTGTTTTTTAGTGTATTTCGGGTTTTTAGGGGTTGTCTGGGTTTTTAGGTTTTTAGGGATTTTTATAGATGTTTAGTGTTTTAGGTTTTTTATGGTTTTGAATGGTTTTTTATTGTATTTTAGGGTTTGGGGGGGTTATAGTCTTTTAGGATTTTTTATAGAATTTAGGTTTTTTAGGGTCTTTTAAAATTTTTATGGTTTTTTAGGATCTTTGAGGGCTTTGAATATTTTCTAGGGTTTTAGGGTATTTAGAGTCTTTTAAGGTTTTTAGGGCCTTTTAGGTTGTTTAAAGGGTTTTTTAGTTCTTTTAGGGTTTGGGGGGTTATTTAGATTTTTTCTAGGTTTTAGGGATTTTTAGAGTCTTTTGGGCCTTTTAGGGGTTTTTAGGGCCTTTTTTGGTTTTCAAGATTATTTAGGGGTTTTTTAGGTTTTTTAGGGCCCTTTAGGATTTTAGGGTTTTTAGGGGGTTTTAGGGTATTTTAGGGTCCCTTAGGGGTTTTTGGGTTTTTTTGGGGTTTTAGGGTCCTTTAGAGTTTTAAGGGGGTTTTGGGATTCTTTAGGGTATTTTACGGTTTTTAGGGTCCTTTAGATGTTTTTAGTGTATTTTAGGGGTTTAGGGTCTTTTAGTATTTTTTTTTTAATCTTAGTGTATTATAGTGTTTTTTTATTGTTTTTAGGGTCTTTAGGGTTTTAAGTATTTTATGGTCTTTTAGTGTTTTTAGTGTATTTTATGTTTTTAGGGTTTTGTGGGTCTATGTTTTTTAGGGTTTTAGGGTATTTTAGGAGTTTTAGTGTTTTTTATGCTAATTAGGTTTTTTTAGGATTTTTATGGGGTTTTAGGTTTTTATGGGATTTTTGGGATTTTTATGGGTTTTCAGGGTTTTTTGGGTTTGTAGGGACCTTTATGTCTTTTAGGGTTTTTAATTGGTTTTTAGGGTTTTTGGTTCTTAATATTTTTTATGGTTTTTAGGATTTTTAGGAATTTTTAGGGGTTTAAATTCTTTTAAGGGTTTTAAGGGTTTTAAGGGTTTAGGGTTTTTTGGGGGTTTTTGGGGGTTTTGGGGTTTTTTGGTTTTTTGGTTTTCTTTGGGTTTTTTGGGTTTTTTAATTATTTTTCAGTTTTTAGGGTTTTTTAGGATATTTAAGGGTTTTTAGGTCCTTTTAGGGTTTTTAAGGTGTTTTTAGGGTTTTTAGGTTTTTTTGGTGGTTTTAGGGATTTATTGGGTTTTTGGTATTTTTTGGGGTTTTAGGGTTTTATGGGTTTTTGTTTCTGCTTTTTAAATCGGTTTTTTGGGGTGGGGTTAGTTTTTTAGGATTTATTAAAAAAATTAGAGTTTTTAGTATTTTGAAAGGATTATTGGATGTTTTATGATTAAAAAATATCATGTTTTTTAGGGTTTTTTGGATTGTTTAAGGGTTTTGGGGTCTTTTAAGGTTTTGTGGTTTTAAGGCCTTTTAATTTTTTTATTAGATTTAGGGACTTTTAGTGAAAGGAAGGTACGAGGCCAGGATATTCCGGGCCCCCCAAATATATTAAAAAGAGAAAACTATAACAGACGAGGGAGGGGTGGGGCCAAATAACTCACACCCAAAATCCCGACAACCCCCACAAAACAAAAGTCCAAAAATCCCGAGAAGCAAAAGGAGAGACAACTATAGAACAAAATCACCATCCCCAAAGGGGTCCCCATCAGCGCCATAGCCCGAGGATGCATCCGAGTCCACTGAATCCCATTCAGAAGATTCATATTTCTTGGGAAAGGATTCACAATACTTCCTGAGTTTCACATCCAGCTTCGCTTTGGTAGTCCGGTCTTTCATGCAATGTGCCCCTCCGTTACCTTTGCTAGCCTTGGAGGAGGACCTAGTAGCTATTGGTCTAGGTAGGGAGGATTAGTCCCTCCTATCCCTCTATTTCACTGAAGGTTCACTCATCATCTTGGTCTTCCTGTGAGTAGTGACAATAGTCAAAACCATGACACCTATCTTGCTACATTTGGGATCAAACCATGGCCTTCTTTTCTGATTACCTCCAAAAGAGTCAAAGAGGCCCATATTCTCCTGTTCCCTCTTGATCTTGTTCAATCTGGCATACATAAGGTCATCACGGTCCCCCAGGATTTCTCCTAGACCTATGTGTTCATCATTCTCATCCCCAAGAAAGATCACCAGATGCAGGTCTGGCTTATGAAAGATATCATATATATGCTGCTCAAGCGGGATTTCTGAAAAGTCCAACATAATCAGGTCATAGAATTCAACATAGGGAGGAAACTACTCGAACAGAACAAGAGATGAGTTCCTGTCAGGCTGCTCGATGCTCCTCTTATCAACATGAGGACTACCAATTTGCAGCATGGGTTGGGGGCATCACTCAGACCAAGTCCAGGCACAGTAGAGACCAACAATGCTTGCTCCAAAGAGGGAACCGTGGTTATGAGGGGTTCCACACCCAAGGCCCATAAAACATCATTGGGGAAGGCAAGTCTACCTCCTGGAGGACATCAAAAGCCACCACCTCTTGTAGTTCCAGTTCTCACCCCCTTCCTCAATTTCCACAGATTCCAGAGGGTCCAGTCCATTGAATCGATTCGAGAACAAAACCAGCTCAGCACCACTTCCAACATCCACTGAAGGTCATGTCAAAGGAACCCTCTATGTGCCATGACAAGCTGGCTTTAATTCCAAGATCATGCCCCTAGCAGGATCAGACTGCAAGATCATGACCCCAACTCCACTAGGAGTTTCATCCCCCACTTTAGAAGAGGCATCACCCCCCAGTCCCAGATCACCCTTCATACACGTAAAGATATCCCTGACCAAAATTTATTCGTTCACACCCAGTCGGGGGGACGATTCACCTTTGTCCATCATTCCACCCCTACGAGCATCCAGCAGAGAATCCTTATTGGTGTCATTCTTCATCTCCAGGTCCCCTATTGATCTTACCATAGAGGAGATGGCCTCCTTGCCAAACCTAGACTCCATGCCATCCCTACATCTACAATCCATTTTCATATGACCAAGAGTAAATTATGAGGTGTAGTAATTCACTCATGATTCGAAAACCACCAGCTGCTTCCATCGAAGCTCTTCACCAATTTCAATCCAGACAAAGTCAACTGGTTCCTTCAAGACATAAATTTCAACACAAAACCTGAGGGCAATTGGATGAAAAAGGGCCTTAGTTCTATTATCCACACACAAAAACCGTCCAACTAGATTTTACAGCATAGTAATAATGGACAAATTTTGAAAGGGTAGGGGGAGTTCAGGGAACCTTACCCATATTTCCATCAATGGGGAGTCACGATTTAAATGGAATTCAAAGTTCCACTAGAAAAGGAGAATCGAGCAGCATCACACCTATGAGGATCTATTGACCAGGCCCAGATAAGTTCTTCCTTTGATGAGAACTGAATCAAAATGTGGTTGGAGTCAACCAAACCAACAGTGGCGCAGTCCCTGAGATACCAATGCTCGAACACAAACCTGTCAAAAACATCAACCAGGGACGCCAGTTCGAGAACTTGGCTACCAGGGTCAGACTATGGAGGTAAGAGGCCTTGTTGAACTCTGAAATCAATAGAGGAAGCTTCGACAGCCCTTCGTGCAAGCCCGACACCATAGGGCATAGATCAATCCGTGGTAAAGCAGAAATCAAATCTGGATCCGAGAATGGTGAGAACCTGTCTTTAACAGGGGGAAGTGGTGGCCCCTCCCCCATATAGGGGGAGGCCAAGACGCAGCCATGTCGTCATCTTCAAGACAATGATGAAGTGGAAGAAGCGGCATCGGGGGCGGAGCGGAGCAGCCATTTCTTTAGTGGTGTTTAGGTACTTTTAGGTATTTCATATAGTTTTACGGTTTTTGGGTTTTTAGGGTTTTTAGGGTTTTACGAGCTTTTAAGGTTTTTGAATCTTTTTTGGTTTTTTAGTTTTTTAGCATTTTATGGTTTTTAGGGGGTTTGGGGTTTTTTTAAGGATTCTAGGGTTTGGGGGGTTAGGTTTTTTAGGTTTTTTTTATTTTTAAGATTTTTTAGGGTGTTTAAAGTATTTTAAGGTTTTTATGGTTTTTATGGTTTTCAAGGGGGGTTAGCATTTTAGGGTTTTTAGGGGTTTTAATATTTTTAGTTTTTTAAGATTTTTTATGGTTTAGTGTTTTTTAGATTTTTCTAGGGGGTTCAGGGGTTTTTTTGTGTTTTTTAGGATTTTTTTAGGGTTTTAGGGTTTTATAGGATTATTTTAAGGTTATTTAGAGTTTTTAGGTGTTGTTTAGGGTTTTTAGGATTTTTTTGTTTTTTGTTTTTTGTTTTTAGTTCATTTAAGGATTTTAGGGATTTTTTTGTTTTAGATAATTTTACAGGTTTTTAGGATTTTTAGAGGTTTTAGGTTTTTTGGTTTTTTTTGTTTTTTAGGGTTTCTAGGGGTTTTTAGATCTTTTGTGGGTTTTAGATTTTTTAGGATTTTTCAAGGTCTTTTAGGGTTCTTAGGGTTTTTTTATGGTTTTTTGGGTTTTGAAGGGTTTGGGGGTTTTAGGATTTTTAGGGATTTTTTTGGGATTTTTGGTTTTTTGGTTTTTTGGGTTTTCATAGTTTTTAAGGTTTTTATTGTTTTTAGTTTTCTTTAGTGGTTTAGGGTTTTTATGGATTTTATAGGTTTTGAGGGTTTTATGGAAGTTTTAGGATTTTTGAGTTTTAGGGGTTTTTTATTGGTTTTTAGGGTTTTGGGGGTTTTTAGGGGGATTAGGGGTTTTTAGGGATTCTAGGGTTTCATGGTTTTTTTGTGTTTTTTGGGTCTCTTTAGGGTTTTTAGGGATTTAAAGGCTTCTAGGTTTTTTATGTATTTTTTTGTTTTTTGGGTTTTTTTGGTTTTTTTTGGGTTTTTGGGTTTTATGTTTTTTTAGGGTTTTGTGGGGGTTAGGGTATTTTGTGATTTTTAGGGTTTTTAGGGTTTTGGGGAGTGTTTTAGGGGGGTTTCGGGTTAATGGGAGTTTAGGGTTTTAGGTATTTTTTAGTTTTTAGGGGTTTTTTAGGTTTTTCAAGGTTTTGGGTGTCTTTTTTAGGGAGTTTATGGGTTTTTATGGTTTTTTATGGTATTTAGGTTTTTTATAGCTTTTTAATAAAATTTATGTTTTTTTAGGATTATTTTTGGTTTTTATGCATTCTTTGGGTTCTTTTAGGGTTCTTTTAAGGGTTTAAAGGTTTTTAGGATTCTTTTATGGCATTTAGTTTTTAAGTTTTTGTAAGGGGTTTTAATGGTTTTTTGGGTTTTTAGGATTTATTAGGGTTTTAAAAAGGGGTTTTAATGTTTTTAGGGTTTTAAGGTTTTTAATGGTTTATTAGGGATTTTGGGGTTTTGAGCTGTTTTTAGGTTCTTTTATGAGTTTTGGGGGATTTTTTAGCATTTATAATTTTTTTTCTTTTTTAGGGTTTTTTGGGTTATTTGGGTTATTTTATTTTAAGGTTTTAGGATTTTAGGGTTTTTAGATTTTTTTAGGGTTTATAGGATCTTTTATGGGTTTTAAGGTACTTTTATGATTTATTTATTGTTTTTAGGATCTATTATGGTTTTTAGGGGGGTTTATGATAATTAGGGGTTTTAGTTTTTTATGTGTTATTAGGTATTTTAGAGTCTTTTAGGGTTTTTTAGGGGTTTTACGGTTTTTTAGGTTTTTTGGTTCTTTTTAGGGTTTTTTTAGGGTTTATGGGTTCTAAGGTTTCCTAAATGTTTTTTAGGTATTTTTTGGGTTTTTTAGGGTTTTAGGGTTTTTTCGGGTGAAAGAGGTTCTAGACCAGGTGAACCTGGCCCCCCAAAAAATATATAAAAAAGAGAATCGCCAAGGAAGATGTCACATGGGGGGATTACAAACTCGGGTGTGCATCTCACCCTTCATATCAGACTCCACAAATCGAAGGCAGCACGGTGTGGCCACGTGTGACCATATCGAGATCCTCTCCGCAATCGCCTGTTTGGAAAGCGCATCTGCAACTGAGTTAGCCTCTCGGTAGGCGTCTGTGACATGAAGGTTGAGCCGCTGGCAGGAGGCAAGGCACTCCGTCCATTGCGGGAGGATCCTCCAAGGGACGCGCTCTGATTTGGCCTTGAGAGCAGCCACTGCAAGCATGGAGTCTGATTCAAGCCAAAGGGGATTCCAGCCAAACTGTCCAGCAAACTCAATCGCCTTAATCATGGCCCAAAATTATACCTCAAGGGCACACCCATTTCCGATAAAGTGATGGAAGCAGCCTTTGACAAAGCCTCAGTGTGTACGGAAGACCCCTCCACACCCCGAGGGCCCCGGTGCACCCAACGCTGCACCATCCACATTGACCTTGATCCAGGAGGAGATCGGAGGGATCCATCGGATGTATTTGAGGATCTTCGGCTTCCTTGGCCTGCCATCAACACCAAGTAACCGCAGAAGGATGAGATCACTCACATCATTTTCCATCGATTCAGATTGGATATGAGACGCCGCATGGATCTCCGAGTGAATTTTAACGACACCACCATGAAGAGAGAGCCGCCCTTTGTTAAAGGCAATCGCATTCAGGGCAGCCCATGTGTAGGAGGCAATGGCGGCAATGGCCACATGGAGAAAGTTGGAAATTTGCTTGCTGTATGGCCAGTTGACAAGGTTGTCCAGCATATCTAATAATTTCCTGTCAAAGCAAAGGGGGAATCCGAACAGCCCCTGCAGATACCCCCAGAGAGCCGCTGGAAATCTACACTGAAATAGGGTGTGCTGGATGGATTCTGAAGCACCGAGGCATAAAAAAACATACCGAAGCCAGGCTGTGTCCAGCCCGCTGAAGCTGCTCCTGCATCGGCAACCAGTTCCTCCAGATTTTCCAGATCAAAAGGTGACGAGCCGGCGGTATAAAGGGCTTCCTAAAATTTGAGAGCCAGGCCGGGGGGCAGATCCCTGCAAGCATTTTGACCAGTAGAAGTCTTTCACATTCAATTGACCAATAAGGTTGGGCATCCAGATGTGAAGGTCTCTTTCAGCAAAGACATAATCCGTAATTTTCTTGTATGTGTCAGCAGGAATAAGGGGCTCAAGCTGATCCACTTGCTGGACAAAACCAGCGATTGACATGTCCCGTGCATCAGCAGGGGGGATCATTCTCTCCATCAGGGGCCTATCAAGCCACATAGCAGACCAGACGTTCATATTCGACTGCTTGGAAACAATCCACTTTGAGTGTTCCATGATGTCAGTGTAGGATCTTCGTATCTCTGTCCAGACCGAGGAGGGCAGATGTCCCATAAAACCATCACAAAGTTTCTAGGGGCTTTTTGGGTTTTTTAGGGTTTTTAGGGATTTGGGGGGTTTTAGAGTTTTTAGGGGTTTTAGGGGTTTTAGGGTTTTATATTGTGTTTTATGGTCTTTAAAGGTTTTTTAGGGTTTTAATGGGTTTTTAGCTTTTTTAGGGTTTTAGGGTCTTTTAGGATTTTTTGTATTTTTTAGGATTTTTGGGTTTTTTGGATTTTTTTAGGGTTGTTTTAAGGTTTTTAGGATTTTTAGGGGTTTTATGTTTTAAGGGTTTTTTTGGATTTTTTTGGGATTTTAGAGTTTTTTGGGGGCTCCATATAGTCTTTTAGGGTTTATTGTGGTTTTGGGGTCTTTAGGGTGTTTTCGGTTTTTTAGGGTCTCTTTGGTTTTTTATGGGTTTTCATGGTTTTTGGTGTTATTTTTGGGGTTTTTTTGGGTATTTTAATATTTTTAGCATTTCTTAGTTGTTTTATGGATTTTTAGGCTTTTTAGGGTCTTTTAGGGGTTTTTTGAGTTTTTAAGTGTTTTTATGGTTTTTTGGTATTTTTAGTGTTTTTAGTATTTTTAGGGTTTTTATGGTTTTAAAAGGAAAAAAAGGCTCGGGTCCAGGCTCAGGGTTTTAGTGTTTTTAGTATTTTCAGGGGTTTTATGGTTTTCTAAGTGTTTTTATGGTTTTTTAGGGTCTTTTAATTTTTTTTAGGGTTTTATGGTCTTTTAAGGTTATTTGGGTTTTTTGGGTATTTTAAGTTTCTTTTAGAATCTTTTAGTGGGTGTAGGGTTTTAGGGTCTTTTTGGATTTTTTAGGATCTTTTAGGGTTTTTAGGGTCTTTTAGTGTTTAGGGTATGGGTTTTAGGAGTTAGGGTGTAGGGTTTGGGTTATAAGGTGCAGGGTTTAGGGTCTGGGTTGTACAGTTTATGGTTTATAGAGTAGGGTATTGGGTTTTTGGTGTAGGGTTTGTGGTTTAGTTTGTATGGTATAAGGTTTAGGGTCTATAGTTTTGGGTTTAGGGTGTAGCACTATAACAAAATTAGTTACTAGCGATGGTTTATGAAACATCCACTAATTATTTTTTTCAAAATATTGCGACGGTTTTTTAAAAACCAACATTAAAGCCTTTTTTTAACACAGCCAATTCTAATCCTTCCCCCTCCCTTGATCCCGACACCCCCAACCCCCCTCTTCCCTGACCCTGTGAAAGCCTCATGTCATCTCCCCTTCTCCCCCTCATCGTCATCCCCTCTCTCACCCTCACTATTGACTCCCCTTCCCCCTCGATTCTAGCCCCTTTATCACCCTCATTGTTGCCTCCCCTTATCTCCCTCACTTCCATCCACTCTATCCCCCTATCCAGATTCCCTTCTCCCCCTTTCAACTGGCCCCCCTTCTCCCCCTCGCCGCCCACCCCCTTCTCCCGGGAGCTACCCAAGACCAAGCTCACGGCTCCGACCCCTCTCTCCCTAAAACGGTAACTACCGCTACTCCCCATGAAAGGTAATTAAAAAGGATGTGTGTTGGGATTTGATCATACTTTGTTTATTGTTGTTTCTACACAATAATTCCATCTACTGAGTAGGATTTTATTATTCCATTCTAGGAGTTTTATTTTAGGAGTTTTGTTAAATAATTTAAAGGTTTTCAGGGTTGTTTTATGTGCTTGTAGACCCGTTTGAGGTATTGTGAGATCTGGAGTATTGTGAGAGTCATCAATTGAGGTAGTTATTTCCATTCATACATTTTAAAATCTTAACCCTTTAAAGGTTCATGGAACTGAGTTTTGAGACAATATTTTAATTAGAGGTTTTCTTATTAGTAATATTTTTCAAGATTCATAACAATAAAGTGGTTATCATTATCAGGAAATAATTTTGGGGAATACATTGCTTATATGATTAATGTATTCTATTTAATATTCTAGTATAGTGGACGGACGGTTTAATTTAGTGGTAATTAGATTAAGTGGAAAGACATAAAAGGTAAATCAACTTGGGAACCATCTCAAGATTCATATGGAAAGTGATAGTTAGAGTTATTCTAGTGTGGAGAAGATGGGAATAGGATGTATATGTTCCAATATCCACCTCATGTATGTCATCATTATAGGATGGTGGTCCATTTTATGAATTATTTTGATTATATATCATGGAAGAGTGGTGGATGACATTAAAATCATATGATAGAATTATTAAAGAACGGTTGGGTACCAATTTTAAGTGAGTTAGTGTGTCAAATTAGATTTTTGAGGATTCATTTAAAATGGAAGTCATATCATTATAAGAATCTTGGGAAACACCTTGCTATTTTGTAGGAGGTGGAGGTGGTTGAGGATTATGTTTGGCTATCTACAGTGAGAGGTACCATCCTTATCACATACACTATTAGTTATGCTATGATTGAAATTGAGGCATGAAATTCTATTATATCTATACATATAGTAAATATTTTGGGGTTTCACATGGAGTTTATTCCTTTCTTCATAGTTACTAATATTCCAATTGATGAGAAAACTAAACTAGTTTTCATGTTTATTTCTTAAATGATCTTGATATATTATGTGGAAATCAGTTGTCATATATTAGGGTTGTACCCTGAAAGGGGTGAGATAATTAGGGTATTATAAATATTAATATTTCTTCCACATATTTGGAATATTTCATTTGGGTTTCCACTAGAGTAGAAATAAGTTTATAATAATCCATCTGAAATCCTTTTAGATCATAATTAGCATATTTGATCATAAATAAATGTTCCATTTTCTCATTTAAATCTTTTTAGACCATTGAAAACTATTAATCTATAAATAAGAGACATATTTAATTCATACCTCATGAATTATGAAAACTACTTTCATTGTGTGTAATAAATTATTAAAAAGGATATAATATACCTAGAAAAATAACTAACATCCACTACACTTCCAAAATCATGATATAACAGTTCTGATTGACCCCGCCTCTTTGAGAAAAAAAATATATAAATACAAATACATCTTTTTGTTCCGGAATCATGGTTCATTATTTAGTCCATATAAAACTATCAATAATTGGAACACTTTTTCCTCATCCTCCTCAATGAGAAAAATATGTGGTTATTCAATTTACACTTCATATTTGAAAACATAATTATGGAGTCCATTCTTTACATACATCCAGTAAACCTAAAACATGTTTTGATAATATATCTAAAATACCAATCTTATTGCCTCATGCCTTGATAGAGATGAGAAGTCATCATTTATATCAATTACATATATATGGGAATAACCTTTACACTACTATAGTTCTTTGTTATTGATGAAATTTCAATCCTTATTGATTATGTTTCAGAAAAATAATTTGGTTCAGATCATGTTTAAGTTCTTTATCCTTGGAATAACTTTAATGGTCATATTATATTCGATCAGATCACTTTTCACATTCATGTAATTGACATAACTCAAATAATTAATAACTTCATCCAATGTTTTTGATTCATTCAAGGATATGAAAGATTCTTTCTACTAAGTCACCATTCTATTAGTCTATATAGTGGATATCTGGTCACTAAGTATATTATTCTAATTGACTTTTTCCCTTTTTTTCTTTAGTTTAAAGAATTTTTTTCTATATTTTCATAATTTAAAAATTATACTTATATGTATTCTAAATCATTTTGAACTCACCTTATGTAACACAATTCATCTTCAAATTATTCATCATAAACTAAAAAAATCACGTGGTGTCTTTTTTCAGATTAAATGATAGGATTGTCAAGGAGGAAGTGTTATAATGATTCCAGTCAACCCTTATTCAATATTCCCTCAACCTTACCGACATATGATAATCCATCTGTCTCCCTCCATACAGAATCTATGACCATATCCACTTTCCCCGTACACCATCTCTCACACCCTCTATCAACGTCCCATCAGTAGATTAGCCAATGCCTCCCTATTCAATAGACTCAGCAATGAGAGAGCAGACCACCATTTCTAGTTCTTCATGGGGATATTAGAGGGTGACTATTATAGATACAAATTTTAATATGAATAAAGTTATTTTATTTTTTAATAAAACTTACTCTGTTTTCATAAAATATGGGGAAAATTATACTAAGAAGAAAAATATAAAAAAGTTCATATGTCATGAATATAAACCAACTAAAGATAGTTGTCCCATTTGACCGCTATGGGGTCCCTACAGATGATGTTGTGGGATTATTTGGACAGATTCTAGGCCATTTGGGGGTAGAGATGGTTACCCTTCTGATTAAATATCATGATTTCAGGCTTATGCCTTCATCTTGGAAAAATGAAGTTTTTTATTCATAGATAAAGGTAATGTTAATACTTTATGATGTAATTGAATATAATTATTTTATTAAATTATAATATTTTCGAAATTAATCTATTTTTATAGATGTTTTTTCACTTTATCATTGCTGATATAATAGCACAAAAGTGGACATTGAAAAATTTGGTCAAGAAATGGAAATATTTTAAACGGATATTTTAGAATAAATTCAATGATACTTTTTTGAGAACCCACAAACTATATAATAAGGTAACCAATGGGGTGCCTATAGAGAAATGGAAAGTTTTTATTAATAGTCATCGTGATGATAAGCACATGGTATTTAAATATATATTATTATATTAATATCACTTTACATTTATACATTCATATTAAAAGGAGATGACATTGCATACATTACTATTAAATTAAATTTTATTTATGTCAGGATGTTTCAAGAAATAATGCATCGAGTTGGGCTAAGAAAATCATCCCTCACATTGTGAGGTCAAAGAGTTTTTCTAGAAGTCGATCGACTCTGGTAATTTTTCATTAGTTTAAATATTTATAATACAATATTATCTATTCAATATATTAAATTGTTGATTTATATTTGTTTAATGAAGTCACAGAATTTAGGGCACCAAGCATCCCGGATAGAAGTGTGGTTAGATGTTCCTAAAAAATCTGATGAGAGTTTTGTAAATGAACCAACTAAGGAAGTTGGGGTATGAATTCATTTTTCAATATAATAACTTATTATCAGTTGTCACTATGTTAATATATAATGATTCTAATATGAATGATATATGATTTATACATAAAAATTAAAGAACTATGGGGTTCCAATCTCATGCAGTCTTTCTGAGTTTCCCAGGATGACCTAGTTTGTAAAGTCCTTGGGAAGGAGCATCCTAGTCGAGTGCGCAGGATGGACTTGGGACCAATACCCTTTGAGATATTTTGTAGGCCATCAGGAATTTCAGCAGCTTCTACTCTTGTTTGTAGTCACTCCCTACCCTGATATGATCAGAAAGAGTTTGTTTCTATGCAAATAACAATTATGTAATAGGGGGCTCAGATATCCTCTTTGTAGAAAGTGGTGGTTGATTTATATCTGAAGATGATCAGATCTATCCCTAGTGATATTGTATTGATGATTGGTGGTGATAAGGTAAATCATACAACTTCAATATCATTTAATTCAGAAAAATTTATTGATTTTATGTTTAAATATAAAAATACAATATTGTTTAATTTTCAGTATAATTTTCTTACAGGTGCCGGTAGCATGAAGTAGAGATGGAGATGGAGAGGGTGACGAGTAGAGATCATCATCATCATCTAGTGATTAGTGGAGAGAGTTTTTCATGTTTCATTTGTGGCATAGAGTAGACCATGCTGATCTGGTATATGCATTGTATATCTGTACTATGATTGTAAGATGGTGAAACCATCTTCATCTATATATGTTGTGTTATCTAATTTATGTGTACTCTGATTATGTTGTGTTTCATTTTTTATAATGTGTTTCATTTGTTATGTTATTCTATGCATTGTTTTTTTCATGGTTTTTCTGGGGCAATAGCTTCCACAACTCATTTTTTTTGTAATTTATCATATAGGGGAAGATTATACCACCACTAAAGAAAGGATTTTTTATTCCGTGGTGGTTTCAAATGTTGTTATATTATGGTATATTTTTCTTGGTGATGGAAAACCACCTCTAAATATGACAAACTTTTATTTTCGGTGGTTTTCCCCATTTTAGAGGTGGTTATTTTGGTAAAAAAAGATAAAAAATTTAGAAGTGGTTTTAACCACTACTAAAATATCGGTATTTTTTTGGCCATAAAACTATCGCTAAAACATAGAAAACTGATGCTAAAAACACTTTCTATGAGTCTTTCAAAAAATTGCTGCTAAATTCAAGGAACCTCCATGTGTTGGATGCTGACCCAAATTTTAGTGACAATTTTAGGAAACCATCGCAGAACCATTTGGCGGTGGTTTATACTGCCGCTACATGGTGATTTTCTTATAGTATAGGATGTAGGGTTTCAAGAGTACAGTTTTAGGATTATGGTGTTGGGTATAGAGTTAGGGTTTTGGGGGTCCTTATGGATTTTAGGTTTTTTAGTATTTTTTTGGGTTTCTAAGGGTTTTTAATGTTTTTACGGGTTCTTTTAGGGTTTTTATGGTTTTTTTGGGTTTTTTAGGATTTTAGGTTTTTTTGGGTTTTTTGGGGTTTTAGGGATTTTAGGATTTTCGGTGGTTTAAGGGGGTTATGGTTTTTGGGGGGGTTTTGGATTTTTTGGGTTTTTGGGTTTTTGGGAATTTTAGGGTTTTTAATGGGTTTCATGGTTTTTAGGTATTTTAAGGGTTTTTATGTTTTTACGAGTTTTTTATAGTTTTTAGGGTTTTAGTGTTTTTTTGGGTTTTAGGGTTTTAGGTTTTTTAGGTATTTTAGGTTTTGTTGTGGTTTTATGGTTTTTTATGGTTTTTATGGGTTTTAGGTTTTTTAGGGGTTTTAGATTTTTTAAGGGTTCTTTAGGGTTTTTTATGGTTTTTTGGGTTTTTTAATGTTTTTAGTGTTTTTAGGGTTTTTTAGGGTTTTTTGGTTTTTTAGTTTTTTTAGGGGATTTA
Organism: Viscum album; assembly: GCA_963277665.1. Taxonomy (NCBI): domain Eukaryota; kingdom Viridiplantae; phylum Streptophyta; class Magnoliopsida; order Santalales; family Viscaceae; genus Viscum; species Viscum album. Next base: position 1,963,794,200 of record OY728127.1, read on the forward strand.
AGGGATTTATAGGGTTTTTAATTATTTTTATGGTTTGTTAAATGTTTTAAGATTTTTTTAGGATTGTTTATCATTATTATGTTTTTTAGGGTTTTATGGTTTTTAAGGTTTTTAGAGTTTTTAGGGTGTTTAGGGTTTTAGGGTCTTTTAAGGTATTTTTGTGTTTTTTAGTGATTTTAGAGTTTTTAGAGTTTTTAAGGGTTATTTAGGGTTATTTAGGGTTATTTATGGTTTTTGTAGTGTTTTTATATATATTTAGGGTTGTTTAGGGTTTTTTATGGTTTTTTAAAATCATTTTTAGGGTTTTTTAGTGTTTCAGGGTACTAGGGTTTTTAGGTCATTTTAGGTTTTTAGGATTTTTTAGGGGTTTTAGGGTTTTAAAGTGATTTTTAAGGGTTTTTTAGGGGTTTTTATTGTCTTTTAGTGTTTTAGGGCTTTTTTGGGTTTTAGGGTCCTTTAGGATTTTTTTAGGGTTTTTAGCGTCTTTTAGGGGTTTTAGGGTGCTTTAGTATTTTTATGAGTATTTTAGATTCTTTTAGAGATTTTCAGGATCTCTATGTTTTTTATTATATTTTTTAGTGTCTTTTGGGTTTTTAGGCTGTTTTTGTTTTTGGGGGTTTAGGGATTTTATAGTATTTTATGTTTTTTGAATGTATTTTAGGATTTTTCTGGGTTTTTTAGGGTTTTTTGTGTTCTTAAAAGTTTTTTAGGTTTTTTAGGGTCTTACCTTTTTTTATGATATTTTAAGGGTTTTAGTATTTTTAGGGAATTTAGGGGTTTTAGGGTTCTAGAGGGATTTTATTGGTTTTTAAGGTTTTAGGGTGTTCGAGGATATTAATGGATCTTTAGGGTTTCTTAGGTTTTTATGGTTTTTTATGGTTTTTATGGTTTTTTATGATTTTTTTTAGGTTTTTTAGAGTTTTCAGGAATTTTTAGGGTTTTTAGTAGTATTTTGGGTTTTAAGTTCCTTTAAGGTTTTTCAGGTTTTTTCGGATTTTTTTTGGTTTTTAGGGGGATTTAGGGTTTTAGGGTTTTTTATGTTTTAGTTTTTCTCATGGTTTTTAGGTGTTTTATGGTTTTAGTATTTTAATGATATTTAAGGATTTTTAGGGTTTTTTAGGGTTTCTAGGGTCTTTTGGGATTATTTTATGATTTTATAGGGTTTTTAGTGTCTTCTAAAAAAATTAGGGATTTTAGGGTTTAAGGGTTTCTTAGGGTCTTTAGAGGTTTTAGGTTTATTTAGTGGGTTTTAGGGTTTTTTATGGTTTCTATGTTCTTTTATATTTTTTAGGGTTTTAAAGGGTTTTCTTATCATTTTTAGGTTCTTTTAGTGTTTTTTATGGTTTTTAGGTTTTTTAGGGAGTTTTAGGGTTTTTAAGGGTTATGGGGGTCTTTTAAGGTTTTTATAGGGTTTTTAAGGTCCTTTATGTATTTTTAGGATTTTAAGGTTTTTAGGTTTTTTAGGGTTTTTATGAACTTTTAGGGGATTTAGGGTATTTTTAGGGGGGTTTAGGTTTTTTATAGTTTTTATGGTTTCTTGAGTTTTTTTTGTTTTTTGGGGTTTTAGTTATTTTAGGGTTTTTAGGGTTTTTAGGGGCAAGGAAGATGCGAGGGTTGGGCTATTCTCGGCCCCCCCAAATTTATTAGAAAGAAAAAAAGAGACACAGAAGACAAGGGAGGGGAGGGTTCAAACGACCCACACCCAAAAACCCCTTACAACCCACGCAAAAAAATCAAAAAAGAGAAGAAAAAAACCAAACAAGCGCACCCAGGTCCATGCAGCAACCATCACCATCATCCAGAAGCATCTTGCATCCAGCAGCCCACTACCAAGTACAGACCAGCTTCCAACCTCACATATACCAGAATCCATCACCTTCTCACCAATAGAATCTCCAATATCATCACCCATCCAAACAGAACAAGCAGTACCCAGCCAAACAGAGCAAGCATCCCATAACACCAACCAGCTTCCAGACCCCAACAACTCTTCTTCTCTACCAACAGCCAGCACTAGCGGATTCCAACTACCAAACCATCCACCACAATCCATCCCTATCAAAAAATCACAGCCAAACATCCAGCCACATCCAACATCACAGCCAATCCAGAAACCACCATTGTCATCACAGAAAACAAAAACTCCCAACCATTCCACTTTCATCCAGGCTGCATCAAGCATCCAACTGCTCCAATTCCAGAAAAAATTACCAGCATCAGCCCACACCAAACCCCATAGCAGCGTCAAAACCATCAAAAAAGAACCATATCAACCAACAGCTAATTCAGAACCATAACCAGAATGCAACCAACGAACCAAGCCACTAGCAAATCAATCCATAGCAGCAGATTGAACCCACAGAGAAATATTCCACGATCCAACGACACACCAAAACTAGAGAAAAATCGCAGAAACAACGCCAAAGAAGAGGAAACATACCAGATTTGAATCAGCATCGAGGATGAATCCATGAAGTAGCACCGAGGAAATGGAGAGTTGACCGACATCTAGATCCCACACTGCTGATGTCTTCCCCTCCACCACTTCAAAAGTGTCTCCTGCAACCTCGGCGAAGAATCGGAAGCCCCCGCAACATCCAGCATCAAGCGCCTTATTCCATCACAAAACCAGAAGATCCATCGAAAGGCACCAAGCCGCAGGTCATTGACGCAATTCTCCAACAAGAAACCATCAGCAACTGAAGACCCGAACTGCATCCTCTACGCAAGTTGCTGCCAAACCGAACTCGAAAGCTCCTCCTTGCCAATATCGTATCGTCGTTGAGGCACCCATCTCCGGACTCCCCGAGGTAAACCCAAATCTGCAAAGTCAACCCCAAACCACAGTGGATTCCCATCAATTATTCCGACCTCCATGGAGTCATTAGCTTTTCCACAGACCATATCTGACCAATCTAAGACCAGAGAAGCCCGCGCAAGCTCTGAGCCCGATGAAACCCAAGCGTACCCGCAAAAAAATCCTTCCGAAACTAAGAGCCAGATCATGGGGTGATGAAAAAGAAGCTGCTGAAGACAGGAAGCCATCTTCATCTTGATGGTTTCTCATGTTTTTAGGGCATTTTAAGGTTTTTTGGATTTTTTAATTTTTAGGTTTTTTAGGTTTTTTTATGGTTTTAGTTTTTTTAGGGACTTATAGAGTATTTACAGTTTTTAGGTTTTTTAGGGGTTTTAGTCTCTTTTGAGAGGTTTTTATTTTAGGGTAAGGAAGATGTGGGGCCAGGCTATTCCTAGTCCCCCAAAATATATATAAAGAAAAGGAAGATGCCACAAAGGAGGGGTGGGGCCAAACAGCCCACACCCCAAAAAAATCCAAAAAACACACAATAGAACAAGTCAGTCAATGTCACCGCCAAAGTCCTCCAGATCCGCACCTAGAGACCCAAATCTTGCACCAAGACCACCGTTCACGTCAGTAAATAAAATGTCTGAGTCAACTCCTATATCCATAGAGTCCCATCCCGACTCATAATCCTCCTGCATTCTGAGCATTGACAAGAGTTTCTCTCTGGCCCTCTTCTGCTCTGCATTTTGTGAAGTCTGCTCCAGCCTATTAATTTTAATATTTATCTTGACCACCCTAGATCCGGCCCAGGACGCCATGCATCTTGGAAGGGTAGATTAATTCTTCCACTGCCTTCTTTTTGGGGGGGCAGAGATGAAACCATCCTTATGGACTGCCTTCTCATATAGGACTCCATCACTGGCCACATTTGAGGCATCTTTGCTACCATCCTTGCTTCCTATCCCAGGAGATGTGCCACCCCTTTTTAGAAGCTTTTTCTTTTCTTCCTTTGACCTGGCCATAGCATCATTTATCATGCGGTCATCCTCTTTGAAGATTTTTATTTTTGGTTTTTTAAGTTTATTTTGGGGTTTCTTGGGTTCTTAGGGTTTTTTGGGTTTTTTGGGTTTTTAGTGGTTTTTTACTATTTTTAGGATTCTTTTAGGGTATTTTAGGGTTATTTATATTATTTTAGTGTTATTAGAATTTTTAATGTTATTTTAGGGTTTTTATGGTTCTTTTACATTTTATAGGGTTTTAGAGTTTTTTAGGTTTTTAGGGTTTTATATTATTTTTTATTGATTATTATATTTATGTTTTTTAGGGTTTTTGTGGTTTTTTTGAGTTTATTAGGGTTTTTGATATTTTTCTAGTGGTTTTTTTAGTTTTTAGAGGTTTTTGCGTTTTTTGGGGGTATTATAAGAATTTTTCTGGGACTTTAATTTTTTTATAAAGGCTTTTTAGGGTTTTTAAAGGTTTTAGAATATTAGGGTTTAAAGGTTTTATATTTTTTAGGTTATTTTAGGGTTTCTTAGGTTTTTTAGGATTCTTAATTGTTTTTAAGGTTTTTCATAGTTTTTTAGGGTTTTGGGTTTTTCTAGGGGGTTTTAGTGTTTTTAGGGTTTTTTAATGTTTTTATGGATTTTAATTTTTTATAAGGTTTATTGGTTATTTTAGGGTTTTTTAGGGTTTCTTGGTATTTTTTAGGGTTTTTAGGGTTTCTTGGTATTTTTTAGGTTTTTTAGGTTTTTTTAGGGTTTTATAGTTTAGTGTTTTAGGTGTAGGGTATAGTATTTATGGTGTAGGGTACAGATTTCAGGGTATAATGTATAGGGTATAGGGTTTAGGGTTTAGGTTAGAGGGTTTAGGTTGTAGGGTTAAGGGTTTAGGGAGTAGGGTATAATGTTTAGGATTTGGGGCTTAGGGTGTAGGGTATAGGGTGTAGGTTTTAGCATTTAGGTTTTAGGATTTAGGTTTTAGGGTTTAGGGTGGTGGGTATAGGGTTTTAGATGTAGGATTTATGGTTTAGGGTTCAGGGTATAGGGTTTAGGTTTTTGGGTTTATGGTTTGGGGTTTAGGGTGTGTGGTACAGGGTTTAGGGGGTAGGGTATAGGGTTTAGAGTGTAGGGTATAGGTTTTATGGTGTAGGGTTTTGGGTTTATGGTGTAGGGTATATGGTTTAGGGTTTAGGGTTTAGGGTGTTGGGTATATGTTTCATGGTGTAAGGTTAATGGTTTTTGATATATGGTATAGGGTTTTGGTTTTATGGTGTAGAGTGTCGGATTTAGGGTATATGGAAAAGGGCTTAGGGTGTAAGGTTTAGGTTTTAGGGTTTAGAGTGTAGGGTATAGGTTTTAGGTAATGGGGTTTAGAGTTTAGGGTTTAGGGTGTAGGGTTTAGGCTATAGGGTTTATGGATTAGGTTTTTGGGTTTTCCTATAGGGTTTAGGGTGCAGGGTATCGAATTTAAGGTGTAGGGTTTATGGGTTAGGGTGTAGGGTATCTATTTTAGGGTGTAGGGTTTAGGGTTTAGGGTTTATGGTGTAGGGTGTGGGTTTTAGGGTCTATGGTTTATGGTTTTGGGTATAGGGTTTAGGGTGTAGGGTTTAGGGATTAGGGTTTAGGTTTTTTGGGGGAGGGTATATGGTTTATGGTGTTGGGCTTAGGGTGTAGGGTTTTCGGTGTAGGGAATTGGGTTTTTGGGTGTATGGTTTTGGGTTTAGATTTTAGGGTATATTGTTTAGGGTCTATGTTTGTAGGTTTAAGGTTTTATGGTTTTTAGGGTTTTGAATGGTTTTTTATGGTCTTTTATACTTTTTTTGTGTTTTTATAGTCTTTTAGGGGTTTTTAAGGTTTTTATAGAATTTAGGGTTTTTAGGGTCTTTGAAAATTTTTAGGGTTTCTCAATATCTTTCAGAGATTTGATAATTGCTTTAAGGTATTTGGGTATTTTAATGATTTTGGGGCATTTTAGGGTCTTTAAAGGGTTTTTTAGGTTCTTTTAGGGTTTTTGGGGGTTTGGGGTTATTTAGATTTTTTCTAGGTTTTAGGGATTTTTTGAGTTTTTTGGGTCTTTTAGGGGTGTTGTAGGGTTTTTAGGTCCTTTTTGTTTTTTTTGGTATTTTTAGGGTTTTTTAGGGTCCTTTATGATTTTAGGGTTTTTAGGTGTTTTTTTGGGTATTTTTGGGTCCCTTAGGGTTTTTATGTTTCTAATGGTTTTTAGTGTCCTTTAGAGTTTTTAGGGGTTGTTAGGATCCTTTATGGTGTTTTACATTTTTTCGGTTCCTTTAGATATTTTTAGAGTATTTTAGGGGTTTTAGGGTCTTTTAGGATTTTTTTTGTTATTTTTAGTGTATTTTAGTATTTTTTATGGTTTTTAGGGTCGTTTAGGGTTTTAAGTGTTTTAGGGTATTTTAGTGTTTTTAGTTTCTTTTAGGTATTTAGGTTTTTTGGGGTCTATTTTTTTAGGGTTCTAATGCCAATTAGGTTTTTTTTTGGGGGGGGGGGTTAGGGTTTTTTTAGGTTTTTTGGGGTTCTTGGGATTTTTATGGGTTTTTAGGGTTTTTAGGGTTTGTGGGGACCTTTATGGGTTTTAGGGTTTTATGGTTTTATGGTATTTAAATTGCTTTTAAGGTTTTGGGTTTTATGATTTTTTATGGTTTTTAGGATTTTAAGGAATTTTTAGGGGGTTTAAAATCTTTCCAGGGTTTTAGGGGTTTTAAGGGGGGTTTTGGGGGTTTTTTTGTTTTTTAGGGTTTTTTGTTGTTTTTAGTTTTTAGGGTTTTTAGGATGTTTTAGGGATTTTAGGTCCTTTTAGTCTTTTTTTGGGTTTTTTAGGGTTTTTAGGGGGTTTATGATTTTTTGGGTTTGCAGGGATTTTTTGGGATTTTAGGGGTTTTAGGGGGTTTTTTGTTTGTACTTTTTAAATGGGTTTTTTGGGGTGGGGGTTTGTTTTTTAGGATTTACTAAAAAAATTAAAGTTTTTAGGATTTTTAAAGGATTTTAGGGTGTTTTAGGATTTTAAAAAAATCTGGTTTTTAAGGTTTTTTTATTATTTAAGGGTTTTGGGGTCTTTTACGGTTTTTTGGTTTTAAGGCCTTTTATTTTTTTATTGGTTTTAGGGAATTTTTTATATTTCTTATAGTTTTTTTTTTAGGTTTTTAGGGTTTTTTCAAACTTTTTAGGGTTTTTGGAGATTTTTGGTTTTTTAGTTTTTTAGGCGTTTTTTATGGTTTTTAGGGGGTTTGTGGTTTTATGTTTTTTAAGGATTATAGTGTTTAGGAGGGGTTAGGTGTTTTCGTTTTTCTTTATTTTTATGATTTTTTTTGTATTTTTAGGTTGTTTTATGGTTTTTAAGGTTTTTAAGGTTTTTGGGGGTTTTAGTATTTTAGGGTTTTTAGGGGTTTTAAGAGTTTTTAGTATTCTAAGGGTTTTTATGGTTTTTAGTATTTTTTTATTGGTTTTAGGGGTTTTTGTGATTTTTAGGTTTATTTTAGGGTTTTATAGGATTATTTAAATGTTTTTAGAGCTTTTTAGGTGTTTTTTACGGTTTTTAGGAAATTTTTTTTGTTTTTTTGTTCTTACATTATTTAGGGGTTTTGGGGAATTTTATGGATATTCATGGTTTTGAGGAATTTTACGTGTTTTAGGATTTTTAGGGGTTTGGGTTTTTTTGTTTGTGTTATTTAGGGTTTCTAGGGTTTTTAGATCCTTTATGGGTTTTATATTTTTTATTATTTTTAAAGGTCTTTTAGGGTTCTTAGGGTTTTTTATGGTTTTCATGGTTTTGAGGGGTTTGGGGTTTTTTAGGTTTTTAGGAATTTTTTAGGGATTTTTAGATTTTTTGTTTTTTCTAGTTTTTTAAAATTTTAGTGTTTTTAGGAATCTTTAGTGGCTTAGAATTTTCTATGGATTTTAGAGGTTTTGACGGTTTTGTTGGGGATTTAGGATTTTTGGGTTTTGTTGGTTTTTAGGGAGGTTATGGTTTTTTAGGGATTCTGGGGTTTTTATGGGTTTTTTTGTGTTTTTTGGGCCTCTTTAGGGTTTTTAGGGTTTTAAAGGCTTCTAGGGTTTTTTATGTATTTTTTGGTTTTTTTGGTTTTTAGGTTTTTTTTAGTGTTTTGTGGGGGTTAGGGTATTTTGTGGTTTTTTAGGGTTTTGTGGGTGCTTTCGAAGGGTTTTAGGGTTTAGGTAAGTTTAGGGTTTTTAGGGAAAAGGCAGATGCAGGAACCAGGCTATTCCTGGCTCCCCCAAAATTTATTAAGAAAAGGAAAACACTGCAGACTGGGAAGGGGTAGGGTCAATCAACCCAAACCTGAAAAAAAAATCCCCAAAAGGAAAACCAAAAAAGAAAATGACACATGATACCAAAACACAGCAACAAAATTTATATTTTGGGTTTTTGGGTTTTTATGGTTTTTTAGAAATTGTTAGGGTTTTTACGGTTTTTAAAGTTTGTTATGGTATCTAGGTTTTTTAATGTTTTTTAATAAAATTTATATTTTTATTGGATTATTTATGTTTTTTATGCATTTTTTGGGTTTCTTTAGGGTTATTTTATGGGTTTTAAGTTTTTTTAGTATTCTTTTAGGAATTTTATTTTTTAGTGCTCTTAAGGGTTTTTTCTGTTTTTTTGGGTTTGTAGGGTTTGTTAGGGTTTTAAAAAGGGGTTTTAATGGTTTTTAGGATTTTTAGGGTATTTAATGGTTTTTAGGGTTTTGGGGGTTTTAAGGTGTTTTTATGTTCTTTTTTGAGTTTTGGGGGATTTTTTAGCATTTTTAATTTTTTTTTTGTTTTTTTAGGGTTTTTTGGTTTTTTGGTTTTATGGGTTTAGGATTTTATGGTTTTTGGTTTTTTAGGGTTTAAAGGGTCTTTAGGGATTTTTAGGGTATTCTATGGTTTTTTTGTCTTCAGGGTCTTTTATGGTTTTTTAGGGGGTTTATGATATTTTAGGTTTTTTAGAGTTTTTAGGGGTTTTTAGGTATTTTAGAGTCTTTTAGGGTTTTTTTGGGGTTTTAGGGTTTTTTAGGTTTTTTAGGTTTTTTGGTTCTTTTTTCGGTTTTTAGGGTTTATGGGTTTTGAGGGTTATTAATGGTTTTTAGGTTTTTTTTGTTAGGGTTTTAGGGTTTTTAGGGATTTTAAGGATTTTTAGGGTTTTGGGTTTTTTTCTAGATTTTTATGGAATTTTAGGGTTTCTTGGGGGTTTTTGTGTTTTTTAGGGTTTTTAGGGTTTGGGGGTTTTAGATTATTTTAGGGGTTTTAGGGTTTTTTAGTGTTTTTTATGGTCTTTTGGGGATATTTAGGGTTTAAATGGTTTCTATGGTTTTTAAGGGTTTTAGGGTCTTTTAGATTTTTTAGTGTTTTTTTGGGTTTTTTTGGGTTTTTTTTATTTTTTAAGGTTGTTTTAGGGTTTTTATAGTTTTTAGGGGTTTTATGGTTTATAGGGTGTTTCTTGGTTTAGGGGAGTTTTAGAGTTTTTTTGGGGCTCCAGAGGGTCTTTTAGAGTTTTTTGTGGTTTTGGGGTCTTTAGGGTGTTTTTGGTTTTTAGGGTCTCTTTGGGTTTTTATGTTTTTTTGTGTGTTATTTTTGGGGTTTTTTGGGTATTTTAATTTTTTTTAGTGGTTTTTAGTGGTTTTATGGATTTTTTAGAGTTTATCTAGGGTTTTTAGAGTCTTCTAGGAGTTTTTAGAGTTTTTAAGTGTTTTTTGGTTTTTTGGTCTTTTAGTTTTTATAGTATTTTCAAGGTATTTAAGGTTTTTAAAGGGTTTAAAGTATTTTCTAGGATTTTATGGTTTTTAGGTTTTTTTAGAGTTTTATGTATTTTATGTTTTTTTAGAGTTTTTGTATAAAAATTAAGTTTTTAGTGTTTTTAGGGTCTTTTAGTGTTCAGGGTATGGGTTTTAGGATTTAGGGTGTAGGGTTTGGGGTATGAGGTGCAGGTTTTAGGGTCTGGGATATACGGTTTAAGGTATATAGAGTTGGGTATAGGGTTTTGGGTATAAAGTTTTAGGTATAGTGTTTGGGGTTAAGGGTGTAGGGTATAAGGTTTAGGGTGTAGAGTTTGGGGTTTATGGTGTTGAACTATAACAAAATCACTTATTAGCGGTGGTTTATGAAACCGCTGCTAATTATTTTTTTCAAAATATAGTGGAGGTTTTTTAAAAACCACCACCAAATTCTTTTTTTTACACTGTAACCCACCCCCTCCCCCGTCCCCTGATCCCAACACCCACATGCCCCCTCTTCCCTGACCTTATGAAATCCTCACATCAGCTCCCATTCTCCCCCTTTCCATTGTCCCCTCTATCACCCTCATTATCAGCTCCCTTTCTCCCCCTCGTCATCGGCCCCTTTCTCACACTCGCTGCCTGCACCCCTTATCTACCTCACTACCATCCCCTCTCTCCCCCTCACCAGATTCCCTTCTCCCCCTTGCCACTGGCCCCCCTTCTCCCCCTCGCTGCCCACCCCCTTCTCCCGTGAACTCCCCAAGCCTGAGCTCTAGGCACCTACCCCTCTCTCCCCCGAACAGTAACTACTGATACTCCATATGAAAGGTAATTAAAAAGGATTTGTGTTGGTATTTGGTCATACTTTATTTCTTGTTGTTTCAGCACAATAATTCCATCTAGTGAGTTACTATTTGATTATTCCATTCTACGAGTTTTAATTTATGAGTTTAGTTAAATAATTTAAAGGTTTTAAAGGTTGTTTTATGTGCTTGTAGACCCATTGGAGGTCTTGTGAGATCGGGAGTATTGTGATAGTCATCGATTGAGGTAGTCAATTCCATTCATAAATTTTAAAATCTTAACCCTTGAAAGGTTCATGGAACTGAGTTTCAAGACAATATTTCAATTGGAGGTTTTCTTATTATTTATATTTTTCAAGATTCATAAAAATCAAGTGGTTATCATTATTAAGAAATAATTTTGGGGAATACATTGCCTATATGATTAATTTATTCTATTTAATATTATATTGTAGTGGATAGAAGGGTTAATTTAGTGGGAATAAGATTAAGTGGAAATACATCAAAGGTAAATCAACTTGGGAACTTTCTCAACATTCATAAGGAAAGTGATATTTAGAGTTCTTCTAGTGTGGTGAAGATGAGAATATGATATATATGTTTTAATATCCATATCATTCATGTCATCATTATAGGATGGTGGGCCATTTTATGAATTATTTTGATTCAATATCATGGAAGAGTGGTGGTTGACATTAAAATCACATGGTTGAATTAGTAAAGAAAGGTTGGGTACCAATTTTGAATGAGTTAGTGTGTCAGAGTAGATTTTTGAGGATTCATTTTAAATAGAAGTCATATCATTATAAGAATCTTGGGAAACACCTGGCTATTTTGTAGTAGGTGGAGGTGGTTGAGGTTTATGTTTGGCTATCTATAGTGCGAGGTACCATCCTTATTACAGACACTATTAGTTATGCTATGATTTAAATTGAGGCATGAAATTATATTATATCTATACACATAGTTAATATTTTGGGGTTTTACATAGAGTTTATTCCTTTCTTAATGGTTACTAACACTCCAATTCTAGAGAAAACTAAACTATTTTACATGTTTATTTCCTAAATGATCATGATTTATTATGTGGAAATAAATTGGAATTTTTTAAGGTTTTACCCTAAAAGGGGTGATATAATTAGGGTATTATAAAAATTAATATTTCTTCCACATATTTGGAGTATTTCATCAGGGTTTCCACTAGAGTAGAAATTAGTTTATAATCATCCATATGAAATCATTTTATCTCATAATTAGCATATTTGATTATAAATAAATGTTCTATTTTCTCCTTTAAATCCTTTTAGACCATTGAAAACTAATAATTTATAAATGAGGTACATCTTTAATTCATACCTCATGAATTTTGAGAACTATTTGAATTGTGCGTAATTCATTTCTAAGAAGGATGTAATCAACATAGAAAAATAACTAACATCCACTGAACTTCCACAATCATGATATAGTAGTTCTTCTTAACCCCACCTCTTTGAGAAAAAAGAATATATAAATACAAATACATATTTGTGTTCCTAAATCATGGTTCAATATTTAGTCCATATAAAAGTATCAATAATTGGAACACTTTTTCCTTATCCTCCTCAATGAGAAAAATATGTGGTTATTCAATGTATACTTCCTATTTGAAAACATAATTTTGGAGTCCATACTTTACATACATTTTATAAACCTAAAAAATGTTTTGATCATATGTCTAAAATACCAATCTTATAGCCTCATGACATGATAGAGAAGAGAAGTCCTCATTTATATCAATTCCATATATATGGGAATAACCTTTACACTATAATAGTTATTTTTTTAATGACATTTAAATCCTTATTGGGTTTGTTTTAGAAAAATAATTTGGTTCAGATCATGTTTAAGCACTCCGTTCCTAGAATAACTTTACTAATCAAATTATTTTCGATCCGATCACATTTCTCATTGATGTATTTGACATAACTCAAATCATTAATAACTTTATCCAATGTTTTTGATTCATCCAGGGACATGAAATATTCTTTCTACTAAGACACCATTCTATTAGTCTATATAGTGGATATCTGCTCACTAACTATATTATTCTAATTGATTTTTTCCCTTTTTTTCTTTAGTTTAAATATTTTTTTTTCTATATTTTCATAATTTACAATGTATACTTATATTTATTCTAAATCATGTTGAAATCCCCTTATGTAACACAATTCATATTCAATTATCCATCATAAACTAAAAAAATCATATGGTGTCTATTTTTCTAATTAAATGGAAATAATATCAAGGAGTAAGTGTTATACTGATTCCAGTCAACTCTTATTCGATGTTACCTCGACCATACCGACATATAATGATCCATCTATCTCCCTCTATATAGAATCTGAGACACCATCTGCTTTCCCCCAACACTATATCTCACACCCTCTGTCATCATCCCATTAGTAGATCAACCAATGCCTCCCCATTCAACAGCCTCAGCAATAAGGGAGCAGGCCGCCATTCCTGGTTCTTCGTGGAGATATTGGAGGGTGACTGTTATACGTAAAAAAATTAATATGAATATAGTTATTGTACTTTTTTAATACTACTAACTATGTTTTCATAAAATATGGAAACAATGCTACTAAGAAGAAAAATATGAAAAGACCAGATGTCAATAATCTGAATCGATTAAAGATAGTTGTCCCATTTGACTGCTTTGGGGTCCCCATGGATGATGATATGGGGTTATTTGAATAGATTCTAGGACATCTGCTGGTAGATCTAGTTACCCTTCCAATTAAATATGACGATTGGAGGCATATTTATTTATCTTGAAAAAATAAAGTTTTTTTTTCAGATATAAAGGAAATTTTAATAAATTATGATGTAATTTAATGTCATTATTTTATTAAATTATAATATTTTCAAAATTAATCTATTTTTATAGATGTTTTTTCACTTTCCCATTACAGATGTAATAGCACGGAAGTGGACATTGAAAATTTTGGGGAAGAAATGAAAATATTTTAAATGGATATTTTGGAATGAATTCAATGATACTTTGTTGAGCACTGAGAAACTATATAATAAGGTACCCAATGAGGTACCTTGAGAGAAATGGAAAGTTTTTATTAATAGTCATCATGATGAGAAGTACATGGAATTAAAATATATATTATTATATTAATATCATTTTATATTTATAAATTCATATGAAAAGGAGATGACATTGCATACATTACTATTAAATTAAATTTTATTTATTTCAGGATGTTTCAAGGAAGAATGCATCGAGTCGGGCTAAGAAAATCATCCCTCACGCTGTGAGGTCAAAGAGTTTTTCTAGAAGTCGATGGACTCTGGAAATTTTTTCATTAGTTTAAATATTTATAAGAAAATATTATCTATTCAATATATTAAATTTTTGATTTATCTTTTTTTAATGCAGTCACGGAATTTAGGGCACCAAGAATCCTGAACAAAAGTGTGGTTGGATGTTCATAAAAATCTGATGGGAGTTTTGTTTATGAACTTACCAAGGAAGTTGGGGTATGAATTCATTTTTCATTATAAAAACTTATTATCAGTTTTCACTATGTTAATATATAATGATTATAATATGAATGATATTTTATTTATACATAAAAATTAAAGAACTATGGGATTCCAATCTCACGTAGTCCTTCTCAGTCTCCCAAGATGACCTAGTTAGTAAATTCCGTGGGAAGGAGCATCCTGGTTGAGTGCACAGGATGGGTTTGGGACCAATACCATCTGAGATATTTGGTAGGCCATCAGGGATTTCAGCTGCATCTACTCCTGGTAGTAGTCACTCCCTACCCCAAGATGCTCAGAAAGAGTTTTTTTCTATGTAAAGAACAATTAAGTAACAGGGGTTCAAATATCCTCTCTGTAGAAAGCATTGGTTGATTTATTTCAGAAGATGATCTGATCTATCCCCGGTGATATTGTATGAATGATTGATGGTGATAAGGTAAATTACACAACTTCAAAATAATTTAATTCACAATAGTTTATGTCACAAACCAACCCTGAGTCGACCCTAAACTGGTCACCTAAGTCGGTCTGCGACATGTCCCGAGGGGAGTTCCCGATCCCCACGGGCTGACAAATAGTGTCGGGCATCAAATTACACATGAGGGAACGATTTAAGCCCAAGAGATAAAACCAAGACTAGAAAAAAAATAGAACAAACAGAGCATGCAGAAAAATGACAACTGAAACTTAAATAAACAAAGAACTGATCCATATACAAAGTATCACTAAAAAGAACAAAACAGGAAACAAGACCCCGCTACAATGATCTCCATGTGACCCCTTGGTCACCTCCAACCAAAATCCCAAAACAGCTCCCACATGAGCAGCCACTAAGAAAAAGCTTGAACAACAGCTGAACCTGCAACTAAAATGGTAAAGGATATGTGTGAGCACAAAAATGCTCAGTAGGGAAGCCAAAAGTAAACCACTGAATCCAAGTGTTTTCTAACCCAAAGTTGTCTGATGACACAAGTTTGGAAATACAATTATAAAAATAAGTTTTTCCCATTTAAACAAAATAACACATCTTTCCCACTATGAGAACTAACCCACGCCATATATTATATCAAAAACAATTTACCATTTTATAAACAAAAACAAACAAGTAATATTAGAGCTATGAGAAAAAAGGAGACAGGTAAAAAATACAAGCTAAAAATAGACTAGTGTATCAGAAAATAAACAAGCAATACAAGATTTATATAAACCAATGTAGCAGAAAATAAACAAGCAATACAAGCTATATATAAACCAATGTAGCAGAAAATAAACAAGAAATACAAGCTGTATATGAACCAATGTAGCATAAAATAAACATGCAATACAAGTTGTAGCCATGGTCGATCCTAAACATCCCTAGACAACCCCTGGACGCACTTAGTTTGGAACCACCTACCGGCATATGGTGAATCCCCGTAGTCTATAACTCACTGATCGCCCTCACGAAAAAATCAGCGAAAAATACCAACTGGCCTCTCTATCTTCCAGGGGGCACCAACCCATCTAATCGGGGCTGGTGAGCAACTGTCACTCGATAATTTATAAGACGCCCAGGAACCCATGGTGGTTATAGTAATATTGTGTAAGTAGGAGGCCCTCGCACACGTGACTCATCTCACCGCACTTGCCTACCCCAAAAATGGATGCTTCCTATACATTCACCCATAAAGGGTTACACTAGATAGGATCACCCCATATACATATTCAGTTATTTCACATTCAACAAAGTGCCAATCGGTCTGCTATAACATATAAACTTTAAAACATTTCAGAAAACGTTTACGATTTCAAATCGATCACACACATTTATTCAAATTATCTTGAAAACACCACTCTTACATTTACAAAACCAAATGGGCCCTTAAGTTCTAAACACACATTCAAACACTTCACAATTATCAAACATGCTTTGACCCTTTTTCGACCCACACCAAAACATGTTTTAAACTAAATGGTCAAACATTAAAGAACAGATTATAAACCATGATTTCCAAAATACTTAAAGAAACACTTTACAAAACCACATTTTAAATACTCTCTAGAAACCACTCAATGGGACCAAATTTATTTTAAGACTAAAATCCATTTAGAAGACTAAACTTCCAATAAAACACCAATTACTATAAAACCATAACTGTCCACCTACTTTATTTATAGAACATAAAATGATCCAAAAAATATATACCTCAAACCCTTTCGAACACATTTTAACACGTTTAGGATGTTATACCAAAATCAAACCATACACACCCAAAATCCTATTTTGAAATCAAATGCACACCAAGAAAACATTTTAAAGCCTTGCCCCAAAAATCACCACTTACCCACATTATTTTAAAGGAACACAAAATAAAAACATTGAATCCATTAAACCCTTACAAAGGTGTTTTAACGCAATAACCCGTAACACAACCAAACCAAGTTCATTAATAAACAAAGTCGTTGCAACATAATAATGGTGATATATTTCATAAGGGACCAATTACTTATTAAATAAATATAATCGATTCCAACAAGCTTTCTAGGTATCATAAAACTAAGCGATTTACACTAAACTCATTTAAAATCTATTTTTAACAAATCAAATAAATTCCAAATTGCTATAATAATTTAAACAAGGGTTTCATAGAGTTGCGAAACTAGTTTATAAATTTATTTAAAATTTCAAGCATCAAATGAAAGTCTTTTTGAAAGAAAAACTTGGAAACACCTACCGAAGGCTCATGCGATTGGAATGAAACTTCAACGGGAAGAAGAACGACGCCCCACGGACCAAACACACACCCTAAAACCAAAGAAAACCTGAGATACACATTAACCCTAACATTTAGGGTTTTTCCAAAAAGAAATCCCACATGAAAACCCTCTAAATTAAGTGAGGAGAGGAGAATATGGAGAGGAGACTTACTGGATGGAACCGCCGGAGGGAGGAGCAGCCGCCGGAAGAATCGCCGGAAGAGAGGAGGGCGTGTGTGAAGCAGGGTAATAGGAATAGGGGTTAGTGAGGGCAAGGGGGGAAGAAGGGGTGCATGGTAGATAGATAAAAAAATTAAAATGAATTAATTGGGAGAGCAGGTGTGCGTGAGGGGATATGGGGAGAGATGGCGTGAGTGTGAGGGGGGTAAGGGAAAAGTGGGGGTGGCGTGGGAGATTAAAAAAAAGAAAATGAATTAATGGAAGGGGGTATGAGTGGTGTGCGTGTGGGGTTAATGGGGAGTGGTTTGGGTAGAGAGTGGTATATAAGTAATAAAATAAAATAAATAATAATAATAAAAAAGGATTAATAGAGAGTGGGGAGGCTTGATGGAATAAGGGGATATGGGTGATTGGAGAGAGGGAATAAAAAAATAGATGAATTAATGAAGAGAAAGGGGTGAGGCGTGGAAGAGGTGGGATTGGAAAGAGGAATACAAAAAAAAGATATTAAATGGGATATAGGGGTGATTGGAGAGAGGAATAAAAAAAAGAGATTAAGTGGGGGAGTGAGGGTGAGGCATGGGGGAAAAAAGAGGGATTAAAACCCCTTAAAAATATAAAACAAAATTAACAAGAATAACAAATAATTTTTTTTAATAATAATGATGATGATAATAATTATAATAATAGTAATAATAATATTAATAATGATAATAATTATAACAATTTAAATAATATTAATTTTAACAAAATTTTAATGACAATATTTATAATAATTTTAAAAAATTATATAATCATAACAACACCCTTAATTTTCTTAATGATAATAATAATAACTATAAAAATAATAATAATGATAATCATATTTTATTTATTTTCTTCTTAATAATAACAATTAATAACAACCAAGTAATAATTATATTTATAACAATTTATTGATAATAAGATCATTAACAAATTTAATTTAAAAAAACATTTTTATATACACAAAAATGTTATTATTATATCTTAAACATTTATTTTATTTCATTTTCATAATGTTTTATTATTTTATATAATGGGTAACCGTAAGGGTATCTGGGTCGACTACACGGTTACAGTCATCCTTGCGGTGTTCGTGCATCGGTACAAAACCCACCAAAAAATATCAAATGTCAAAAAAAATAAACATGCATTCAACCCACACCTTGACGAGGCTAACCGAAGCCATGAAATTATAAAATAAAATAATTTAAAAGCTTAGGGTGTGACAATTCTCCCCACCACAAAACTTTCTACCCCCATAAAGTCACCCAGTCGAAAGACAACCAAAACTTATGTCAATGCCTGACCAAAACTGTTGAAAAAAAAGCCTCGAGATAACTATTCACCCTACAAGTTACACCCGACCGAATCAAAGAGAAACGATAGCACAAAACAAAGGGAGAAAACGAGAGGGTTCTACCCACCACAAGAATTCCCCTAAAGTAAGGATTTGAACTAAAACACCACCCTGAGGGGGGGGGGCAACGCAGGAACTCCCAACTGAGCCTACCGACTTCTCCACATAAGTGGAACATGACTGCTAATACTTAAACGGAAAACCACTACAAGGCCACCTGACATACTGGGCCACCAGAATAAGGAATTTCCTTTAACAACACCACCAGAACTAAGAAATCCCCACACCAATATAAAACACCCCAACACCTCACATCTCCAAACGATCAAAAAAAAAGGACCAACCCACACAAGGGCCAAAACACATTTAAGAAAAACTAACGATTCTAGAGGTCACATTTAGAAGAACGCAATTACCATGATCACGAAAGGATAAGTTCATCTCACTTTCACCACAAAAGATGAAATTGAAATAGTATGAAAATAAGGACAAGGGAACCTTGAATGTATCTATTTCAAGACGAAAGATAATGAACCAAGAAAAGGTCTCAAATGCCTCTGACATGCTGACTGTGCGCGAGCTTCACCCTGAGACCTGAGGCTGGGGCTCTGATGGCTGAAGCATCTTATGCCTCACAGTCAGACACAAGAATCCCCCAATCAGAAATCCTTCCTCAAATGACACTTCCCACAGAACTTCCCCCGGTGACCCGAATGGCCACAACGATGAAAAGACTTAGGAAGGATGCGGCCCGACGACTTGGAATGCCTGAACCAGCTATACCGATGACACGCCCAAAGGAATCCTGACGAACTAGGTGCTAGGATCAACGAATGTAGCCTCTTAGGGAAGGTTCCACATGCACACAGTCCTCGCCAGATAGGGAACCTTAATAAAAACCAAATATCACCAACTACTCCCCAAACTCCAATGACAAAAAGACAACCAACTTCCACTAGTCCCAAACTGAACCCTTAAACAAACTTTAAACGACACGAACCTTAACAACCTAGGGAGTTCCCAACCTCCCAAATACACACTCCACTTCCCTCAAGTCATTCCACCACCTCTAACAGACCTCCAACACCTCAAAGAGTGATGACACTTAAAAGAACCGAAACTTGTGCATGACTCATCAGCAACACTAGGGACCTTTATGGGCAGCATACTCCGAAGAACACAAGAAACAAAAAACCAAAACATGCCTCAATCCAAAACACAATCTAAAAGAACACCCCAATCCAAGACAATCGGCCTGGAATCCAATGAAATATAAACACAACCAAAACCCTCTTTTCCAAAATCACTATTTAAATTTTATAACTCCTTATCCCAATGTCATTTTTTAAAAAATACCAAAACCACTTTGCACAAGACAAAAATCCACTCCTCAAGGAAAACTAGTTTCCAAAACCTTTATATTTTAAAGTGCACCCAAGTAATGCTATGGATCATCACATGTGTGTCTACCCATTTCCATCCACAACACCCATAAACATGTTCCCCCACACACTTACCATACACACCCACACACATGTGGTCTTCCATAAATAGTACCAAGGGACACATCCTTTACTCATCAAAACCCAAACATTTACTAAAACGATTTCAATTTTAAAACTCCCTTTACTAAATTAAAATAATTTTAGAGAAAACATTTTCATTTAAAAAAACTCACTTCCATTTCCAAAAGCACGCTTTTAAGAACCGAAACCAAACTGAGTAAAACTTACACAGGACCACTGGAATGAGGTACTAGCAGTTACACTTAACCCAGTGACATGGTAGTGAGTGATGCCCCATATAAGTGTCAACAACTAGGAGGAACTTAAACCATGCTCTCGGACTCCACATGGGTCACTACTCCATGTGAGGTCACGAAATGACACCGGCTTGCCTCCATTGTCATCCCTCAATCCAAAAACAAAGACACAAGACTCAAATCCCGGACTACACCTGGAAACTCAAGGTTTAGAACGAGCAGGGGTTCATGACGCCCTTCTCTCACCTACCACTCGAGTCCCGAAAGTTCTCATCTCTATCTATCGGACACGCCAAATAACAAGAACCTCCTTTGATACCATTTTGTCACAATTCAACCCTGAGTCAACCCTGAACTGGTCACCCGAGTCGGTCCGCGACAGGTCCCGAGGGGCGTTCCCGATCCCCACGAGCTGAAAACTAGTATCGGGCATCAAAGTACACAGGAGGGAACGATTTAAGCCCAAGAGATAAAACCAAGAGTAGAAAAAAAATAGAACAAACAGAGCATGCAGAAAAATGACAACTGAAACTTAAATAAAAAAAGATCTGATCCAGATACAAAGTATCACTAAAAAGAACAAAACATAAAACAAGACCCCTCTACAACGATCTTCGTGTAACCCCTTGGTCACCTGCAACCAAAAGCCCAAAACTGCTCCCACATGAGTAGCCACTAAGAAAAAACCTAAACAACAGCTGAACCTACAACTGAAATGGTAAACGATAGGTGTGAGAACAAAAATAATCAGTAGGGACGCCAAAAGTAAACCACTGAATCCAAGTGTTTTCTAACCCAAAGTTTTCCGATGACACAAGTACGAAAATACAATTATAAAAATAAGGTTTTACCATTTAAAAAAAATAACACATCTTTCCCACTATGAGAACTAACCCACGCCATATATTATTTCAAAAATAGTTTACCATTTTATAAACAAAACCAAACAAGTAATATTAGAGCTGTGAAAAAAAAGGAGACAGGTAAACAATACATTCTGAAAATAGACTAGTGTATCAAGAAATAAACAAGCAATACAAGCTGTATATAAACCAATGTAGCAGAAAATAAACAAGCAATACAAGATATATATAAACCAATGTAGCAGAAAATAAACAAGAAATACAAGCTTTATATGAACCGATGTAGCAGAAAATAAACATGCAATACAAGCTGTAGCCATGGGCAATCCTAAACATCCCTAGACAACCCTTGGACGCACTCGGTTCGGAACCACCTGCCGGCATATGGTGAAGCCCCATAGTTTATAACCCACTGATCTCCCTCACGACAAAATCAGCAGAAAATCTCAACTGGCCTCTCTATCTACTAGGGGGAACCAACCCGTTTAATTGGGGCTGGTGAGCAACCGTCACTCGATAATATATAAGACTCCCAGGAACACATGGTGGTTATAGTAATATTGTGTAAGTAGGAGGCCCTCGTACGCGTGACTCATCTCACCACACTTGACTACCCCAAACACGGATGCTTCCTATACATTCACCCATAAAGGGTTACACTAGATAGGAGCGCCCCATATACATATTCAGTTATTTCACATTAAAAAAAGTTCCAATCGGGCGACTATAACATATAAACTTTAAAACATTTCAGAAAACATTTACTATTTCAAATCGATCACACACATTTATTCAAAATATCTTGCAAACACCACTCTTACATTTACAAAACCAAATGGACCCTTAAGTTCTAAACACACATTCAAACACTTCACAATTATCAAACATGATTTGACCATTTTTTTACCCACACCAAAACATGTTTTAAACTGAATGGTCAAACCTTAAAGAACACATTATAAACCATGATTTCCAAAATTCATAAAGAAACACTTTACAAAACCACATTTTAAATAATCTTTAGAAACCACTCAATGGGACCAAATTTATTTTAAAACTAAAATCCATTTAGAAGACTAAACATCCAAGAGAACACCAATTACCTTAAAACTATAACTGGCCACCTACTTTATTTATAGAACATAAAACGATCCAAAAAATATATACATTAAACCCTTTCCAACACATTTTAACACATTTAGGATGTTATACCAACATCAAACCATACACACCCAAAATCCTATTATGAAATAAAACGCACACCAAGAAAACATTTTAAAGACTTGCCCCTAAAATCACCACTTACCCACATTATTTTAAAGGAACACCAAATAAAAACATTGAATCCATTAAACCCTTACAAAGGTGTTTTAAGACAATAACCTGTAACACAACCAAACCAAGTTCATTAATAAACAAAGTCTTTGCAAAATAATAATGGTGATATATTTCATAAGGGACCAATTCCTTCTTAAATAAATATAATCGATTCAAACAAGCTTTCTAGGTATCATAAAACTAAGCGATTTACACTAAACACATTTAAAATCTATTTTTAACAAATAAAATAAATTCCAAATTTCTATAATAATTTAAACAAGGGTTTTATAGAGTTGCAAACTAGTTTATAAATTTATTTAAAATTTCAAGCATCAAAGGAAAGTATTTTGGAAAGAAAAACTTATAAACACCTACCGAAGGCTCGTGCAATTGGAATGAAACTTCAATGGGAAGGAGAACGACGCCCCATGGACAAAACGCACACACTAAAACCAAAACAAACCCGAGATACACATTAACCCTAACATTTAGGGTTTTTCCAACCAGAAAACCCACATGAAATCCATCGAAATTAAGTGAGGAGAAGAGAATATAGAGAGGAGACTTACCGGATGGAACCGCCGGAGGGAGGAGCAGCCGCTGGAAGAATCGACGGAGGGGAGGAGGGAGTGTGTGAAGCAGGGTAAGAGGAAGAGGGGTGTGTGAGGGTAGGGGGGAAGAAGGGGTGCGTGGGAGATAGATAAATAAATTAAAATGAATTAATTAGGAGAGCAGGTGTGCGTGAGGGGATATGGGGAGAGAGGGCGTGAGTGTGAGGGGGGTAAGGGAAAAGTGGGGGTGGCGTGGGAGATTAAAAAAAATAAAAGGAATTAATTGAAGGGGGTATGAGTGGTGTGCGTTCGGTGTTAATGGGGAGTGGTGTGAGTGGAGAGTGGTATATAAGGAATAAAATATAATAAATAATAATAATAATGAATGAGTAATAGAGAGTGGGGAGGCGTGATGGAATAAGGGGATATGGGTGATTGGAGAGAGGGAATAAAAAAATAGATGAATTAATGAAGAGAGAGGGGTGAGGCATGGAAGAGGTGGGATTGGAGAGAGGAATACAAAAAAATGATATTAAATGGGATATACGGGTGATTGGAGAGTGGAATAAAAAAAACAAGAGATTAAGTGGGGGAGTGAGGGTGAGGCGTGGGGGAAAAAAGAGGGATTAAAACCCCTTAAAAATATAAAACAAAATTAACAACAATAAAAAAAATGTCAATAATAATAATAATGTTAATAATTATAATAATAGTAATAATAATATTAATAATGATAATAATTATAAAAATTTAAATAATATTAATATTAACAAAATTTTAATGACAATATTTATAATAATTTTAAAAAATTATATAATCATAACAACACCATTAATTTTCTTAATGATAATAATAATAACAATGAAAATAATAATAATGATAATCATAATTTTATTTATTTTCTTCTTAATAATAACAATTAATAACAACCAAATAATAATTATATTTATAACAATTTATTGATAATAAGATCATTAACAATTTTAATTTAAAAAAACATTTTTATATACACAAAAATGTTATTATTATATCTTAAACATTTATTTTATTTCATTTTCATAATGTTTTATTGTTTTATGCAATGGGTAACCGTAAGGGTATCTGGGCTGACTACACGATTATGGCCAACCTTGCGGTGTCCGTGCATCGGTCCAAAACCCACCAAAAACATCAAATTTCAAAAAAATAAATAAACACGCACTCAACCCGCACCTTGACGAGGCTAACCAAATCCATAAAATTATAAAATAAAATAATTTAAATGCTCAGGGTGTGACAGTTTATTTATTTTAAGTTTAAATATAAATATACAACATTGTTTAATTTTCAATATAATTTTCTTAAAGGTTTTGGTAGAAGAAACTAGATATGGAGATAGAGAGGGTTATGAGTAGAGATCATCATTGTCCTGTGATTGGTGGAGAGAGTTTTTTCATGTTTCATTTTTGGTATAGAGGGGACCATATCGAGTGATCTGGTCTATGCATTGTATATATATATTTTGATTTTAAGATGGTGAAACCATATTTATCTATATATGTTGTGTTATCTAATTTATGTGGACTCTGATTATGTTGTGTTTCATTTGTTATAATGTGTTTCATTTTTTATGTGATTTTATGCATTGTTTGTTTTTTTTTCATGGTTTTTATGGGGCTATAGATTCCACAACACATATTTTTGTAATTTATCATATAGTGGAAAATTAAACCACCACTAAAGAAATGATTTTTTATTCATTGGTGGTTTTAAATACTACTATATTATGGTATATGTTCTTGGGAGGCGGTTAAAACCGCATCTAAATATAACAAAATTTTATTTAGTGATGATTTTCCCCATTTTTGAGGTGTTTATTTTGGTAAAAAAAGCTTCAAAATTTAATGGTGGTTTTAACTACCACTAAAATATCAGTCTTTTTTGTCGTAAAACTACCGCTAAAACACAGAAAATAGATGCTAAAATCACTTTCTATGAGGCTTTCAAAAAAAAGTTTCTAAATGGAAGAAACCGCAATGTATTGGATGTTGATTCTAATTTTAGTAACAATTTTAGGAAACCGTCGCAGAACCATTTGGCAGTGGTTAAGACTGCCACTATATGGTGATTTTCGTATAGTGTTGGATGTACGGTTTCAAGAGTAGGATTTTGGGATTATGGTTTTGGGTATAGGGTTAGGGTTTTGGGGTTCCTTATGGATTTTAGGGTTTTAGGATTTTTATTGGGTTTCTAAGGGTTTTTAATGTTTTTGTGAGTTCTTATAGGGTATTTATGGATTTTGGTGTTTTTTAGGATTTTTAAGTTTTTTAGGGTTTTTAGGGGTTTTAGGATTTGTGTTGGTTATAGGGGTTTTAGGTTTGTTTGGGGGGTTTGGGTTTTTTGGGGTTTTAGGGTTTTTAGGAATTTTATAGTTTTATGGGGTTTAATGGTTTTTAGGTATTTTAAGGGTTTTTTATGGTTTTAGGAGTTTTTTTATATTTTTTAAGGTTTTAGTGGTTTTTTGGGTTTTCAGGGTTTTAGGTTTTTTAGGGATTTTAGGTTTTGTTAAGGTTTTTAAGGTTTTTTAGGGTTTTTGGGGGTTTTAGGTTTTTTAGGGTTTTTAGAGTTTTTAAGGGTTTTTTTGGGGTTTTCTTGGTTTTCTTGGTTTTGTAATGTTTTTAGTGTTTTTAGGATTTTTTAGGTTTTTTTTGGTTTTTTGGATATTTTTGGGTATTTTAGGGATTTATAGGGCATTTAGTTATTTTTAAGGTTTGATAAATTTTTTAATACTTTTTTAGGATTTTTTATCGTCATTATATTTTTAGGTTTTTAGGTTTTTTAGGGTTATTAGAGTTTTTAAGGGTTCATTAAGGTTCTTTATGGTTTTTGTAGTGTTTTTATTGATTTTTATGGTTTTTTAGGGATTTTAGGGTTTTTTATTTTAAATCATTTTTAGGGTTTTTTAGTTTTTTTTAGGGTTTTAGGGGTTTTAGGTTATTTTAAGTTTTTTTGGTGGTTTTAGGGGTTTTAAGGACTTTTAAGTGATTTTTAAGGGCAAGGAAGATGCGAGGGTTAGGTTATTTCCGCCCCCCCACCCCCAAATTTATTAGAAAAAAAAAAGATGCAGCAGACAAAGGGGGGAGGGGTCAAATGACCTGCAGCCAAAAACCATTAACAACCCCAAACCCATAAAACCCAAAAAAGCTATAAAGCCCCCAAAATCCAAGAAAATCAAAAAAATATAAATGTCCCCATCAGCACCTCCCAACCAAATAGCAGCCAGCATCAAGCAGCACCATAGACATCAACAACAACTTCATAAACATTCATCAACACAATATCAGTAGCACCATAGTAAGACCTTGTCTTAGAACTTCCATAATTCTTCACCATAGAAAGTTTGGAAACCATCAGCCTAAACTCCAATCTTATCTTCTCAAGCCTCCACCACTTAACAGCGCCGCCTCGCCAAGATGCACCCATGACACCGAGATGAACAACCAACACCATCCAAAAACCACCACATTCACTATAATACCTTACCAAGATGGAGTCCAATGTGATGGGTAGGGAAGAAAGAGTAGAGGTGGGCACACGAGCCCAGGGGAATGACAACGGTGAGCAGCCTCACCCCAGCATCCAAATCCAACTGTGAGCAGACGTGCCCTTAAGGTTTTTAGTATTTTTAGGGAATTTAGGGTTTTATAAGGTTCTACTAGTAGTTTATGAGTGTTTATGTTTTTTAGGATTTTCATGGTCTTTTTGGTATTTTTAGGATTCTTTGGGGTTTTTATTTTTCAAGAGTTTTTTTTGTTTTTTTTTTTGTTTTTTTGGATTTTAACCATTTTTAATGGTTTTTATAAATTTTTAGGTTTCTATAGGGGTTTATAGTTGTTTAAGGTTTTATGTTGTTTTAGGATTTTAAGGGATCTTTATTGTTTCTTAGGTTTTTTATGGTTTTCTTGGTTTTTAGGATTTTTAGGGTTTTTAGGGGTTTTAGGGTTTTTATTAGTATTTAGGGTTTTAGAGTCTTTTAAAGTATTTAATGGTTTTTAGGTGTTTTAATGTTTTTTGGGGTTTTAGGGTTTTAGTGTCTTTTATGTTTTCAGGTTTTCTCATGGTTTTTAGGTGTTTTACGGTTTTAGGGTTTTTTAGGATTTTTAAGGATTTTTAGGGTTTTTAGGGTTTTTAAAGTCTTTTTGTATTGTTTTAGGTTTATTTAGGGTTTTTTAGATTCTTCTAATAAAATAGGTTTTTAAGGGTTTATGGGGTTTTTAATGTCTTTAGGGGTTCTAGGTTTATTTAGGTGGTTTTGGGGTTTTTTATGGTTTCTATGTTCTTTTATATTTTTTATTGATTTAAAGGGTTTCTTTATCATGTATAGGTCCTTTTATTTTATTTAGGGTTTTTTAGGTTTTTAGTGAGTTTTAGGGATTTTAATGGTTCTCAGGGTCTTTTAAGGTTTTTATAGGGTTTTAAGGACCTTTATGGTTTTTAAGGTTTTGAAGGTTTTTTGGGTTTTTTAGGTTTTTAGGGGTTTTAGGGTCTTTTAGGGATTTTTAGAATTTCAAGGTTTTTGTGGTTTTTAGGGTTTTAAGGTCTTTTATGGGTTTTTAGGGTATTTTTAGGGGGTTTTAGGTTTTTTGTAGTTTTGTGGTTTTTTGAATTTTTTTGGGTTTTTTTGGGGTTTTAGATATTTTAGGGTTTT
Source organism: Viscum album (assembly GCA_963277665.1). Taxonomy (NCBI): domain Eukaryota; kingdom Viridiplantae; phylum Streptophyta; class Magnoliopsida; order Santalales; family Viscaceae; genus Viscum; species Viscum album. Next base: position 1,963,821,553 of record OY728127.1, read on the forward strand.
ATGGGTTTTTAGGGGTTTTATGGGTTTTTAAGGGTTTGGTGTATTTTTAGGATTTTAGTGTTTTTTAGGATTTTAGGGGGTTTTATGTATTTTTTAGGGTTATTCTTTTTTTTGAGTTTTTTAGCATTCTTGAGGGTTTCTCTGATTTTTTAGGGTTTTTTATGGTTTTTTGGATTTTTTATTTTTTAGGGTTTTTTATGGTTTTATAAGGTTTTAGGGATTTTATATTTTTAGGGATTTATATGGGTTTTATAGTTTTTTAGGGTTTTTAGGTGTTTTAGTCTCTCTTTAGGGGTTTTTATTTTAGGGTTTTTAAGTGTATTTTCAGTTTTTTGGGTTCTTAGGGTTTTTTGGGGTTTTAGTGGTTTTTTATTACTTTTCAGGTTCTATTAGGGTATTTTAGGGTTATTTAGAATTATTTTAGTGTTATTAGGATTTTTAATGTTCTTTTATGGGTTTTATGGTTCTTTTGGGTTTTAGGGTTTTATAGTGTTCTTTAGGGTTTATTATTATTATTTTTTTGGTTTTTAGGGTTTTTATGGTTTTCTGGATTTTTTTAAGGTTTTTTATAATGTTTTAGTGGTTTGTAGGTTTTTTAGAGGTTTTTAGTGTTTTTAGGGTATTATAAGCATTTTTCAAGGACTTTTATATTTTTCTAAAGGATTTTTAGGGTTTTTATGGGTTTTAGGGTTTTAAAGTTTTATATTTTTTAGGCTATTTAATGATTTCTTAGGGTTTTTAGGGTTCTTAAGTGATTTTATGGTTTTTCATAGTTTTTTTAGGATTTTTGTTTTTTATAGGGGTTTTTAAGGTTTTTAGGGATTTTAGGGTTTTTTAAAGTTAATATAGATTTTGAGTTTTTATAAGGTTTTTGTGTGTTTTATGGTTCTTTAGGGTTTTTGGGATTTTTTATGGTTTTTAGGTTTTTTAGGGTTTTATAGTTTTGTGTTTTAGGTATAGGGTATAGGGTTTATGGTGTAGGGTATAGAGTTTAGGGTATAGGGTGCAGGGTGCAGGGTGCAGGGTGTAGGGTGTAGGGTTTAGGTTGTAGGGTTAAGGGTTTAGGGTTTAGGTTTTAGGGCAGAAGATGTGTAAGACTAGGCTAGCCTAGCCCCCCAAAATTTAATAAAACATAAAGAGACGGCTACAAGATGGGCCTACAATGGCGAGAGTGTATCTCACCCTTTAAATACGAATCGACAAACGGAGTACAAAAAGGTGGAGTGACGAAGGACCACACCGAACTTCTTTCCTCAATCGATCTTTTGGAGAGAGCGTCTGCAACCTAATTGGCATCCCTATATGTATGTGAAATGCCGAATCTCCGGTAAAAGTCTCCATGGGACATCCCTGGAAGATCCCTTTAGAGCGGCAACCGCAAGTATCTAATTAGACTCAATCCAAATCCTTGTCCACTTGAACTAAATCGCAAATTTCACAGCCCTTATGATAGCCCAGAGATCTGCTTCATAAGCCCATCCATTCCAAATAAAATTGAATAAATGTCCCTTAACGAATCCTCTGGAGGTACGAAAAATTCCACCACACCCCAAGGGTCCAGGAGCTCCCATGGGTCGCGCCATAAACATTGACCTTTATCCATTATGGGAGTGGAGGAATCCATCTAATGTACTTCAGGACCATAGGGTGTAGGTTTTTTCATTTAGGTTGTAGTATTTAGGTTTTAGGGTTTAGGGTGGTGGGTATAGGTTTTTAGATGTAAGATTTAGGGTTTAGGGTGCAGGGTTTAGGGTTTAGGGTTTGGGGTTTCGGGTTTAGGGTTTATGGTTTAGGTTTTAGGGTGTGTTGTATAGGGTTTAGGGGTTAGGGTATAGGGTTTATAGTGTAGGGTATAGGTTTTATGGTGTAGGTTTTGGGGTATATTGTGTAGGGTATACGGTTTAGGGTTTAAGGTTTAGGGTGTTGGGTATATGTTTTAGGGTCTAAGGTTTATGGTTTTTGATATAGGGTATAGGGTTTAGGTTTTATGGTGTAGGGTATTGGGTTTAGGGTATAGGGAAAAGAGTTTAGGGTATATGGTTTAGGTTTTAGGGTTTAGAGTGTGGGGTATAGGGTTTAGGGAGTGGGGTTTAGATTTTAGGGTTTAGGGTGTAGGGTTTAGGTTGTAGGGTTTAGGGATTAGTTTTTTGGGTGTGTGTATAGGGTTTAGGGTTTAGGGTTTAGGGTTTAAGGTGTATGGTTTATGGGTTAGGGTGCAGGGTATCGGGTTTAGGTTGTAGGGTTTAGGATTTAGGGTTTAGGGTGTCGGGTATAGGGTTTAGGGTCTAGGTTTTAGGGTGTAGGGTACATGGTTTAGAGTTTAGGGTTTAGATATTAGAGTTTAGGGTTTTTGGTGTAGGGTATATGGTTTAGTGTGTTGGGTTTAGGGTGTAGGGTTAATGGTGAAGAAAATAGGGTTTTGGGTGTATGGTTTTGGGTTTTGGTTATAGGGTATATGGTTTAGGGTGTAGGTTTTTAGGTTTAGGGTTTTAGGGTTTTTTAGGTTTTGAATGGTTTTTTACAATCTTTTTGTTTTTTTTGGGTTTTTATAGTCTTTTAGGGTTTTATAGTATTTTGGATTTTTTGGGGTCTTTTAATGTTTTTAGGGTTTCTAGGATCTTTTAGAGATTTGATTATTTTTTAGGGTTTTAGGGTTTTTATTGTCTTTTATGTTTTTATGTCATTTTAGGTTGTTTAAAGGGTTTTTAGGTTCTTTTAGTAGTTTGGGGGTTTGGGGTTATTTAGATTTATTCTAGGTTTTAGGGATTTTAAGAGTGCTTTTGGCCTTTTAGGGGTTTTATAGGGTTTTTAGTGACTTTTTAGGGTTTAAGGGGTTTTTTGGGTTTTTAAGGTCCTTTAGGATTTTTGGGTTTTTATGGGGTTTTTGGGTTTTTTAGGGTCCCTTAGGGTTTTTTAGGTTTTTTAGTGTTTTTAGCGTCCTTTAGAGTTTTTAGGGGTTTTAAGATCTTTTAGGGTGTTTTATGGTTTTTGGAGTCCTTTTGAGGTTTTTAGAATCTTTTAGGGGCTTTAGGGTCTTCTTGGATTTTTTTTGTTATTTCTAGTGTACTTTTGTGTTTTTTATGGTTTTTAGGGTCTTTTGGGGTTTTAAGTATTTTAGGGTCTTTTAGTGTTTTTAGTGTTTTTTTGGTTTCTAGGGTTTTAGGGGTCTAAGTTTTTATAGTGTTTTAGGATTTTTTAATGGTTTTCGGGTTTTTAGTTCTAATTAGGATTTTTAGGATTTTTAGGGGGGTTTTGGTTTTAAGGGGTTTTTTTGGGATTTTTATGGGTTTTCGGTTTTTTAGGGTTTGTAGGGACCTTTATGTATTTTATATTTTTAGGGTTTTTAAAGGGTTTTTTGGGTTTTGGGTTCTTAATATTTTTTATGGTTTTTAGGATTTTTATGAATTTTTAGGGGAGTTAAAGTCTTTAAAGGGTTTTAGGGAATTTAGGGTTTTAAATGGGTTTTTAGGGGTTATTTGGTTTTTTTGGGTTTTTAGGGTTTTTTAGTTGTTTTTTATTTTTTATGGGTTTTTAGGATATTTTTTTGACTTTTATGTCCTTTTAGGTTTTTAGGGGTTTTTTGGGGTTTTTGGGTTTTTAGGGGGTTTTAGAGATTTTTTGGGTTTTCAGGGTTTTTTTGGGGTTTTTAGGGTTTTAGGGGGTTTCTTGTTTCTCCTTTTTTTAATGGTTATTTATGGGGGTTGATTTTTTAGGATTTATTAAGAAAATGATTTTTTATTGTTTTTAAAGGATTTTAGGGTGTTTTAGGATTTTTTTTAAAACGGGTTTTTATCGTTTTTTATATTATTTAGCAGTTTTGTGGTCTTTTAGGGTTTTGTGGTTTTAAGGGATTTTTTTAGTGGTGTTAGGGACTTTTAGGGATTTTTAGAGTTTTATGGTTTTTTAGGGTTTTATGGTTTTGCGAGCTTTTAAGGGTTTTTGGAGCTCTGTTGTTTTTTAGTTTTTTAGAGTTTTTTATGGTTTTTTAGGGGGTTTGGGGGTTTTTATGGATTTTTAGGATTCTAGTGTTTAGGGGGGTTTGGGGTTATGGGGGTTTTATATATTTTTATGTGTTTTAAGAGTTTTTAGTGTTTTAAGGTTTTTTATGGTTTTTAGTGTTTTTTAGATTTTTATGGGTTTAAGGTTTTTTTGTGTTTTTTGGACTGTTTTATAGTTTTAGGGTTTTATAGGATTGTTTTAATGTTTTTTAGAGTTTTTTAGGTGTCTTTTAGGGTTTTTAAGATTTTTTTTGTCTATTTAAGGGTTTTCGGGTATTTTATGGATATTTGTGGTTTTAGGGAATTATACGGGTTTTTAGGATTTTTAGGGGTTTCAGATTTATTGGTTTTTGGGATTTTTAGGGTTTTTAGGGGTTTTTAGATCTTTTAGGGGTTTTAGATTTTTGGGGATTTTTAAAGGCCTTTTAGGTTTCTTAGGGTTTTTTATGGTTTTCAGGGTTTTGAGAGGTTTGGGGGTTTTTAGTTTTTTTTTGGATTTTTGGTTTTTGGGTTTTTTCATTTTTTTGGGTTTTTGTAGTTTTTAAGGTTTTTAGTGTTTTTAGGGTTTTTGTTGTGGAAAGTCTTGGCATTGGCGATCTTGGAATCTATGTAGGGATCTGTTTCCTTAGTTTGGCTCGGTTTGTTAGGTGATGGTGCAGATTCCTAAATTTTGATCTCATTGCATATGCAGGTTCGTTTTTAGGACTCATTTTCGTTGTATGATGTTGATGCTGGTCTGGATAAGTGTTTCGTTTTGGCCTCTTTGTTGGGATTTGGTGGCTATTTTACATACTGTGGTGGGATTGGTTTGGTGCTAGATAATTTTTATGATGCGAGGTGTTGGATGTTGTCTGTGGGTCTATCCAAGGAAATTTGGGTGCTGCAGAATGGTCCTCGGCGAGAGGGTCGGTGGTCCTGTAATGCGGGTGGTGCTTTTAGATGTGAAATATTGGATGTAAATTTATGGATTTTGGATCTTGGGTGGATTGAAGGGGATGGATGCTGGATAATGGGATGTTGGTTGTTGTTTACTATTTATAAAGGCGGTGCAAGAGGTGGTGTGGCTACTTTCCTTGAGTGTTGGTTGGGGTGTGTTGATGAATTGGTTGTGAATCGATGGTGGTCCTGTTTTTAGGGGGATTAGGGGTTATTATGGATTCTTGGGTTTTTATGGGTTTTTTTTGTGTTTCTTGAGTCTCTTTAGGGTTTTTTATGTATTTTTTGGTTTTTTTTGGTTTTTAGGGTTTTTTAGGGCTCTGTGGGGGTTAGGGAATTTTGTGGTTTTTTAGGGTTTTTAGGGTTTTGGGTGGTGTTTTAGGGGGGTTTTTAGGGTTTAGGGGACTTTAGGGTTTTTAGGTTTTTAGGAATTTTTTAGGTTTTTAGTGGTTTTTAGGGTTTTCAAGGTTTTGGTGTCTTTTTTTGGGTGTTTATGGGGTTTTAGGGTTTTTTAGGGTTTTTAGGGTTTTTAGGGTTTTTAGGGCTTTTAGGGTTTTTTGTGGTATTTAGTTTTTCTATGGTTTTTTAATAAAATTTATATTTTTTGTAAGATTCTTTATAGTTTTTATTCATTATTTGGGTTCCTTTAGGGTTCTTTTAAGGGTTTAATGTTTTTTAGTATTCTTTAGGGCTTTTTGTTTTTTAATTTTTTTAGAGGTTTTTTATGTTTTTCTGGGTTTGTAGGGTTTGTTAGGGTTTTAAAACGAGGTTTTAAAATAGACAAGCAGTAAACAGTATCCAGCAGCTCAAATTCCAGCATCCAGTACCACCTAAATAGACATCTCCCAGCATACTGCTACTCATATTCCAAAAATAATCATCATATAACCAAGCATCCAGAGCCTCCTGACCAAGTAGCAAACAGTATCCAGCAGCTCAAATTCCAGCATCCAGTACCACCTAAACAGACATCTCCCAACATAATGCTACTCATATTCCAAAAATAATCATCATATAACCAAGCATCCAGAGCCTCCTGACCAATCATCTCGAGTAGACCAGTCACAACCAATAAACAGCACCACCATCGACTCACAACCAATCCATCAACACACCCCAACCAGCACTCAAGCAAAGCAGCCACACCACCTCTTTCACCGCCTCTATAAGCAGCAAATAAAAACCAGGATCACATTATCTAGCATCCATCCTCTTCAATCCATCCAATACCCAACATCCAACAATTTGCATCCAGCATTTCACATCTAAAAGCACCACCCGCATTACAGGACCACCATCCCTCTCGCCGAGGACCATTCCGCAGCACCCAGATTTCCTTGCGCAGACCCACAGACAACATCCAATACCTCACATCATAACCATTATCTAGCACCAAACCAATCCCACCACAGTCCGTGAAATAGCCATCATATCCCAACAAAGAACCCAAAACACAACACTTATCCAGACCAGCATCAACATCATACAATGAAAATGAGTCCTAGAAACGAACCTGCATCTGCACTGAGATCCAAATTTAGGAATCTGCACCATCACCTAACGAACCAAGCCAAACCAAGGAAATGGATCCCCACATCCCTTCCAGGATCGCCAATGCTGAGACTTTCCACCATAAACCAAACAGCGATGCTTGGAAAGCACAAGACCTCCGAAGAACACCAGACTCCTTGGATTCGAAGAACACAAGAAACGAACTTTTAGTGTGTTTTATGGTCTTTACGAGTTTCTTATGGTTTTAATGGTTTTTAAGGCTTTTAAGGGTTTTAGGATATTTAATATTTTTAGGGTTTTTTTGGTTTTTTTGGTTATTTTTATTTTTTAGGGTTTTTTAGGGTTTTTTAGGGTTTTTAGAGTTTTTAGTATTTTTATGGTTTATAGGGTGTTTTGGGTTTTGGGGTGCTTTAGAGTTTTTTGGGGGGGATCCATAGGGTCTTTTAGGGTTTTTTGTGGTTTTGGGGTCTTTAGGGTGTTTTTCAGTTTTTAGGTTCTCTTAGGGTTTTTATGGTTTTTTGTGTTATTTTTAGGGGTTTGGGTATTTTAGGATTCTTAGTGTTTTTAGTGGTTTATGGATATTTTTGGGTTTATTTAGGGTTTTTAGGGTCTTTTACGGGGTTTTATAACTTTTAAGTGTTTTATGGTTTTTTTCCTTTTTAGTGTTTTTAGTATTTTCAGGGTTTTTAAGGTTTTTAAAGGGTTTAAAGTGTTTTTTAGGATTTTATGGTTTTTAGGGTTTTTTAGGGGTTTTATAGATTTTATGTATTTTTAGAGTTTTTTTAGGATTTTTAGGATTTTAGGGTTTTTTATAATGTTTTAGGGTTTTTAGGATTTTTAATATTTTTAGGGTCTTTTATGTTTTTTTAGGGTTTTAGGGTCTTTTAGTGTTTTTAGAGTTTTTTCGGGTATTTTTAGTTTCTTTTAGGATATTTTAGGGGATTTTAGGGTTTTTTGGGTATCTTAGGATTTTTTAGGATATTTTAGGATTTTTAGGGTCTTTTAGTGTTCTGGTTATCGGTTTTAGGATTTAGGGTGTAGGGTTTGAGGTTTAAGGTGTAGGGTTTAGAGTCCGGGTTATACGATTTAAGGTTTATAGAGTAGGGTATAGGGTTTTGGATGTTGGGTTTGGGTTTTAGGGTGTAGGGTATAAGATTTAGGGTGTAGAGTCTGGGGTTTTGGGTGTAGCACTATAACAAAATTTGTTATTAGTGTTGGTTTATGAAACTATTGCTAATTATTTTTTTCAAAATTTAACGGCAGTTTTTTAAAAACCATTGCTAAATCCTTTTTTTTTTACACCGAAAATTCTAACCCTCCCCCCTCCCCAACCCCATGATCCCTAACCCACATATCCCCTCTTCCTTGACCCTGTGAAACCCTCACATCATCTCCCCGTATCCCGCTCACCGTTGGCCCCTCTCTCACCCTCACTGTCAGCTCCCCTTCTCCCCCTCATCCTCAGACCCTTTCTCACCCTCACCATCGTCTCCCCTTATCTCCCTCACTTCCATCCCCTCTCTCCCCCTCTTTGGATTCCCTTATCCCCCTTTACACTAGCCCCATTATCCCCCTATCCACCCACCCCTTCTCCCCGTAATCTCCCCAGGGCTGAGCTCAAGGCACCGACCCCTCTCTCCCCCGAACGGTCACTACCGTTACTCCCTATGCAAGGTAATTAAAATGTATGTGTGTTGGGATTTAATCATACTTTTTTCTTATTATTTCATCAAAATAATTCCATATAGTGAGTTATTATTGGATTATTCTATTCTAGGAGTTTTAATTTAGGAGTTTAGTTAAATAATTTAAAGGTTTTCAGGGTTGTTTTATGTGCTTATAGACCCATTAGAGGTCTTGTGAGCTCTGGAGTATTGTGAGAGCCGTCAATTGAGGTAGTCAATTCCATTAATACATTTTAAAATATTAACCCTTGAAAGTTTCATGGAACTGAGTTTTGAGACAATATTTCAATTGGAGTTTTTCTTATTAGTTATATTTTCAAGATTCATAACAATCAAGTGGTTATCATAATCAGGAAATAATTTTTGGAGAATACATTACTTATATGATTAATGTATTCTCTTTAATATTCTAGTCTAATGGTCAGAAGGGTTAATTTAGTGGGAATAATATTAATTGGAAATACATCAAAGGTAAATCAATTTGGGAACCTTCTCAAGATTCATATGGAAAGTGCTAGTCAGAGTTCTTCTAGTGTGAATAATATTGGAATAGGATGTATATGTTCCAATATCCACCTCATGTATGTCATCATTGTAGGATAGTGGTCCATTTTATGAATTATTTTGATTCTATATCATGTAATAGTGGTGTTTGATATTAAAATAACATGATTGGATTAGTAAAGAAAGGTTGGGTACCAATTTTGAATGAGTTAGTGTGTCAGAGTAGACTATTGAGGATTCATTTTAAATAGAAGTCATGTCATTATAAGAATATTGGGAAACACCTTGTTATTTTGTAGGAGGTGTAGTTGGTTGAGGTTTATGTTTGGATATTTATAGCGTGAGGTACCATCCTTATCACATACACTATTAGTTATGATTTGATTGAAATTTAGGCATGAAATTCTATTATATCTTTACATATAGTTAATCTTTTGGGGTTTCACCTGGTGTTTCTTCCTTTCTTAATGGTTGATAATACTATAATTTCTAAAAAAACTAAACTATTTTTCAGGGGTATTTCCTAAATGAGCATGATATATTATTTGTAAATCAATTGGTATTTATTAAAGTTGTACCCTGAAAGGGGTGAGATAATTAGGGAATTATAAAAATTAATATTTCTTCCACATATTTGGAATATTTCATTTGGGTTTACACTGGAGTAGAAATCAGTATATAATCATCCATCTAAAATCCATTTAGCTCAAAATTATCATATTTGATTATAAATAAATTTTCCATTTTCTCATTTAAATCCTTTTAGACCATTGAAAAATCATAATCTAGAAATAAGAGAAATCTTTAATTCATACCTCATGAATTTTGAAAACTACTTGCATTGTGCGTAATTCATTCCTAAATAGGATGTAATCAACATAGAAAAAATAACTAACATCCAATTCAATTCCACAATCATGATATAGTAGTTCTGATTAATCCCACCTCTTTGAGAAAAAAGAATATATAAATACAAATACATCTTTGTGTTCTTGAATCATGGTTCATTATTTAGTCCATATAAAACTATCAATAATTGGAAGAATTTGTACTCATCCTCCTCAATGAGAAAACTATGTGGTTATTCAATGCACACTTCCTATTTGAAAACATAATTATGGAGTCCATACTTCACATACATCTGATAAACCTAAAACATGTTTAGATCATATCTAAAATACAAATATTATAGAATCATGCCATGATAGAGATGATAATTCATCATTTAGATCAATTCCATATATATGGTAATAATATTTACACTAATATAGTTCTTTGTTTTTTATGAAATTTCAATCCTTATTGAGTTTCTTTCAGAAAAATAATTTGGTTCAGATTATGTTGATGCTCTTTATCCATAGAATAGCTTTACTGATCATATTATTTTCGATCAGATCACATTTCACATTCATGCATTTTACATAACTCAAATAATTAATAACTTCATCCAAGTTTTTGATTCATCCAGAGATACGAAATATTCTTTATACTAAGCCACCATTATATTAGTCTATATAGCGGAAATCTGGTCACTAACTATATTATTATAATTGACTTTTCCCTTTTTTCATTAGTTTAATGAATTTATGTTCAATATTTTCATAATTTAAAAATTCTTATTATATGTATTATAAATCATGTTTTACTCCCCTTATGTAACACAATTCATCTTCAAATTATTCATCATAAACTAAAAAAAGTTCATGTGGTGTCTTTTCGTGGATTAAATGACATGAATGTCAAGGAGGAAGTGTTATACTTATTCTATTAAACTCTTATTAGATGCTCCCTCGACCATACCGACATATTATGATCCATCTGTCTTCCTCCCTACAGAATATGAGACACCATCCACTTTACCCCTAAACTATATATCACACCCTCTATCAGCGTCCCAACAGTAGATCATTCAACGCCTCCCCATTCAACAACCTCAGCAATGAGGGAGCATGCCACCATTCCTAGTTTTTCGCGGGGATATTGGATAGTGCCTTTTATATGTACAAATTTTAATATGAATAAATTTATTGTACTTTTTTAATACTATTAACTATGTCTTCATAAAATATGTAAACCATGCTACTATGAAGAAAAATATGAAAAGTTAGGATGTCAGGAATCTGAACTGACTAAATATAGTTGTTTCATTTTACCACTATGGGGTACCTACAAATGATGTCGTAGGGTTATTTGGCTAGATTCTAGGACATATGGTGGAAGAGCTAGTTACCCTTACAATTATATATGACTATTGGAGACATATGCATTCATATTGGAAAAATGAAGTTTTTTATTCACAGATAATGGTAATTTTAATACATTATTATGTAATTGAATTTCATTATTTTATTAAATTCTAATATTTTTAAAATTAATCTATTTTTATAGATGTTTTTTCACTTTCTTGTTGCTGATATAATAGCACGAAAGTGGACATAGAAAAATTTGGGTAAGAAATGGAAAGATTTTAAATTGATATTTTTGAATGAATTCAATGATACTTTGTTGAGCACCCAGAAACTATATAATAAGGTACCCAATGGTGTGCCCAGAGAGAAATGGAAATTTTTTATTAATAGTCATCGTGATGAGAAGCACATGGTGTTTAAATATATATTATTATATTAATATCATTTTACATTTATACATTCTTATGACAAGGAGATGACATTTCATACATTACTATTAAATTAAATTTTAATTATTTCAGGTTGTTTCAAGGAAGAATGCATCGATTCGGGCTAAGAAAATCATCCCTCACACTATGAGGTCAAAGAGTTATTCTAGAAGTCGATCAAATTTGGTAATTTTTTCATTACTTTAAATATTTATAAGATAATATTATCTATTCAATATATTAAATTTTTTATTTATCTTTGTTTAATGTAGTCACATAATTTAAGGAACCTAGCATCTTGAAGAAAAGTGTGGTTGGATGTTCATAAAAAAAATTTATGGGAGTTTTGTTAATGAACCTGCCATGGAAGTTGTGGTATGAAATCATTTTTCATTATAATAACTTATTATCAGTTGTTACTATGTTAATATATAATGATTATAATATGAATGATATTTTATTTATACATCAAAATTAAAGAACTATGGGATTCCAATCTCACGCAATACTTCTCAGTCTCCCAGGATGACATGGTTAGTAAATTCCTTGGGAAGGAGCATCGTGGTCAAGTGCATGGGATGGGTTTGAGACTAATGTCATTTGAGATATTTGGCTGGCCATCAAGGATTTCAGATGCATATACTCCTAGTTGTAGTCACTCCCAACCCAAAGGTGCTTAGAAAGAGTTTGATTCTGTGCAAAGCACAATTAAGTTAGAGGGGGCTCAGATATCCTCTTTGTAGAAAGAATTGGTTTATTTATATCAGAAGATGAAAAGATCTATCCCCAATGATATTGTATCAATGATCAGTGGTGAGAATTTAAATCACACAACTTCAAAATCATTTAATTCACAAATATTTATCGATTTTAAGTTTAAATATAAATATACGACATTGTTTAATTTTCAATACAATTTTATTATAGTTTCTGGTAGCAAAAAGTAGAGAAAAAGATAAAGAGGGTGACGACTAGAGATCATCGTCATCTAGTGATTAGTGGAGAGAGTTTTTTCTTGTATCATTTTTGGAATAGAGTGGACTATGTTTAGTGATCTAGTATGTGCATTGTATATGTGTACTATGATTGTAAGATGGTGAAACCATCTTTATATGTATATGTCATGTTATCTGATTTATGTGTAATCTGATTATGTTTTGTTTCATTTGTTATAATTTATTTCATATGTTATGCGATTCTATGAATTGTTTGTTTTTTTTCAAGGTTTTTATGGGGCTACATATTCCACAGCTCCTTTTTTAAATTTATCATATAGCGGTATATTAAACCACAACTAAAGAAAGGATTTTTTATTCCATGGTGGTTTTAAATGATACTATATTATGGTATATTTTTTGTGGTGGTTAAAACCACCTCTAAATATGAAAAACTTTTATTTAGAGGTGTTTTTACCCATTTTAGAGGTGGTTATTTTGGTAAAAAAGCTTAAGAATTTAGCAGTGGTTTTAACCACCTCTAAAATATTAGAATTTTTTTCCATAAAACTACCGATAAAACTCAGAAAACTGATGCTTAAATAACTTTCTATGAGGCTTTCAAAAAAATGTTGCTTAAAGGAATGAACCTCTATGTGTTGGATACTGACACCAATTTTTGTGATAGCTTTAGTAAATCTTTAAAGAAAAATTTGGTGGTGGTTTAAACTACTGCAATATGGTGATTTTATTATAGTGTAGGATATAAGGTTTCAAGAGTAGGGTTTTGGGATTATGGTGTTGGCTATAGGGTTAGGGTTTTGGGGCAAGGAAGATTCGAGGGTCAGGCTATTCCTGCCCCCCCCCCAAATTTATAAATAAAAGACACAACAGACAAGGGAGGGGAGTGGTCAAAATACCCACACCCAAAAACAATTTACAACCCCAACCCAAAGAACCAAAAAATAAAAAACAAAAGGAAAACAAAGAAAGAAAGAGAAACAGATTAGTCAATGTCACCACCAAAGTCCGAAACAGAAACCACGCCGTAGAGATCACCATCCGTACCATATCCAGAGGCCTCATCATCAAAGCATGAGTCAGATTCATCCCATCCTGACTCATAATCCTCATTGAGCTTGAGGAGCGTCAGAAACTTCTCCCTCCGTTTCTTTTGTTCCAGGGAATGCGGCTACTCTCGATTATTAACCTTGACTTTCAGCTTAACCGCCTTTGAAGAAGCCCGAGTAACCATGGGTCTGGGGAGAGTGGAGTAGTCCCGCCTTCGCCTCCTCTTTGAGGAGATCGAGGTGGGACCATCATCTGTCCCGTTGACCTGCTTGATCTCAAAAGAGCGCTCCTCCACTTCCATTCCATGCACTTGATCCGGGATAGAGGAAGCTTCCTGATTAAGGGAGCACTCAACAAAAACATCATCCTCAGGCAAGCTTATAGCCACTAAGGCAGGTATTTCTGAAATCCATTTGACCGCAACTAGAGGCCATTTCCCATCCCCCCCAGGCAGGACTGTCCCCTCATCTTCATGCCTGGACAAGTAGTCAGGCTTATCATCCAGTTGCAAAATCCCCTCCTCCCTTGGAACTGCCTCCTGCACAGTAGCACCCCTATGTTCAGGGGCGTCCCCCGTCCCAAGTCCCTTCCCCTGCCTGCACCCCGATCCTGCTTTGGGTGCGCCCTCTTGAGAAGCTTCCTCCTCCATGTTATCCACTATCCCCTGCCCATTCAACTCCTCCATCATGCTCTCTGGTACCTGCACCTCCACCTCCCCCTACTCAGACACATGGTAGGGAGGAGTACTAGCCTCCCTCTCCATCCCCACCTCATACACGTTCGAAACCAGTCTCGTGGACAAGCAACCAGCCACACCTTCAGAGCCATCCTCCCCAACCACCCCCCTTGCTGCAACCTCCCCTTCTACCATGACCTGTCCAGAAATCTCAACATTGTCACTGGCCACATGGCCAAGCAGGAGGACCTGCACATCATAGCCCACGAACGCCTTCTCATTTCCAACGGGAGGTTCCACCACCTGCACCTCCTTTACCATAATCTCACAAGAAGCTTCCTGAATCCCAAGGCAGGTATTCTGCCCTTCTTGATAAACAAAGTCACCAGTAGGTGCCTCCTCATTACCAGCAGATGGCGCCACCACCTGTAGCCCCTTTCCCATATCCTCACAAACATATCCTCAGGGACTAGGGCAGATATTCTGCTCATCTTTCTCATCAAAATCACCAGCCAACTTTACTTGGATAGTGTGCTGGTCTTGAATCATCTCCTCCAAATCTAAGACGTCAAACATATTGCACAAGGAGACACCCTCAACTACCTCATTCACTAATAAAGGTTCACAAGAGACCTCAGCCACCTCCAGTCCTCCAGTAGAAGATCCAGGCGGCACCATGACTCCTTCTGCAGGTTTCACCACTCCCAAACTTCCCACTATTCTAAGATCATTTTTCAACCTATCAAAGACATCAAAAATCATTGGGTTGGAGAGGGGATGCGGATCAGCCTTCATGAGAACATCCCCGACCACAAAAACCTCCTTCTCTGCAGCCAGAGGCTGACTAACCATTCTAGTGGGAAGACCCTCATTTTTCACTCCAGATTCCCCCCCCCGGGAGGCACAATAGCTAGCAAACCATCAGATGGAGCAGACTTGACAGAGGAAGCACTCCTACAAGAAGAGGTATAGTGGCCCATCCTTTGACAGGACGAGTAGAAAGGAACCCAGGATTCAAATCATACAACCTGATGCCACCTTAGCTCACCTTCAATCTCAACACAGACAGTATTAATCGGAGCAATGGACACATCCACCTCAACACAAATCCTCGGCGTAGCTGAGTGATAAGCAGCACTTGTCGGAGCATACATACACAGAAATCTACCAATGAGGTTACTAATGATGCGGAGGACAGCTGGATTTTGGAAAGCAGGGCAAGACCGGGAAGGATAATCCACAAAGCCACACTTGGGGGATCACGATGCAGGTGAAAATTAAAATTCCAGCGGTTTTAGGATTTTTAGGATTTTTAGGGATTTTAGGGGTTTTAGAGGTTTTAGGTTTTTTTGTGGTTTTAGGGGTTTTAGGGTTTTTTGGGGGGTTTTGGGTTTTTTTGGGGTTTTAGGGTTTTGATGAATTTTAGGATTTTTATGGGGTTTAATGGGTTTTAGGTATTTTAAGGGTTATTTATTATTTAAGGATTTTTCTATAGTCTTTAGGGTTTTAGTGGTATTTTTGGTTTTTAGGGTTTTTTGTTTTTTAGGTATTTTAGGATTTTTCGAGGTTTTTAAGTTTTTTTAGGGTTTTTAGGGGTTTTTGGTTTTCAGGGGTTTTAGATTTTTTAAGGGTTCTTTAGGGATTTTTATGGTTTTTTTGGTTTTTTAATGTTTTTAGCCTATTTAGGGTTTTTTAGGGTTTTTTAGATTTTTCAATTTTTAGGGGATTTTAGGGATTTATAGGGTTTTTAGTTATTTTTAAGGTTTGTTAAACGTTTTAAGATTTTTTTTTTGCAATTTTTTTATCATTATTATGTTTTTTAGGGTTTTTAGAGTTTTTAGGGTAAGGTATTTTGGGTTTTTTAGTGGTTTTGGTGTTTTTTAGAGTTTTTACGGGCTCTTTAGGGTTCTTTATGGTTTTTGTAGTGTTTTTATAGATTTTTTGGGTTTTTAGGGTTTTTTAGGGTTTTTTGTTTATAATCATTTTTAGGGGTTTTTAGTGTTTTTTAGGGTTTTAGGGTTTTTAGGGTATTTTAGGTTTTTTAGGGGTTTTTAGGGGGTTTAGGGCCTTTTAAGTGGTTTTTAAGGGTTTTTGGGTTTTTTAGGGTTTTTAGGGTGTTTTAGTGTTTTAGAGTTTTTTAGGGTTTTAGGGTCCTTTAGGGTTTTTAGGGTGCTTTAGTATTTTTAAGAGTTTTTTAGATTCTTTTATGGATTTTTAGGGTCTTTATTGTTTTTCTTAGATTTTTTTGTTTCTTTTTGGTTTTTAGGAATTTTTTTGGATTTTTTAGTAATTTTAGAGTATCTTGGGTTTTTTAAAGGGATTTTAGGATTTACTAGGGTTTTTTTAGGGTTTTTGGGGTTTTTATGGTTTTTAAGGTATTATGGTTTTTTAAGATCTTTTAAGGGTTTTAGTATTTTTTGGGAATTTAGGGTTTATTAGGGTTCTCTTAGGGAAGAAGAGGTTCGGGACTAGGAAAGCCTATCCCCCAAAACTTAATTAAAAACAAAAAGGCAACTACAAGATAGGCCTGAAAGAGAGAGTATGAACATCACCCTTCTGATCCGAGTCCAAGAACAGAATATAATAAGGTGGGGCCATAAAGGGCCACATTGAGGAGCTCTCCGCAATCGCCTGTTTGGAGAGGGCATCAGCAAACGAGTTAGCTTCCCTATAGGCATGTGAGACATTGAGGTTCAAGTTCCGAGACAGTTCAAGGAATTCGATCCAGTGTGGCAAGATTCTCTAGGGGACATCCCTGGAGCATCCCTTTAACGCATCAACTGCAAGCATCGAGTCAGACTCAATCCAAAGCGGTTACTAGTTGAACTGGCATGAAAAATTCATGGCCTTTATGATCTCCCACAACTCCACTTCATAAGCACATCCATCCCCAAGAAACGGAAAGAAGCATCCCTTAAAGAAGCCCCGAGGGGTGCGAAAAACACCTCCACACCTCGATGTCTTAGGAGCGCCAAGTGTCACGTCATCAACATTGACCTTTATCCATGACGGGAGTGGCAGGATCCATCTAATAAATTTCAAGACTAGCATCTTTCAACTCCTACCAGCCACACCAAGAGCATGCAGTACAGTGTGGTCCTCAAGGTCATTAAACATCATACCTGCCTGAAGTCGTGAGGCGCTGTGAATAGCCTTGTGTATCAACACCACCCCACCCTGTAATGAGAGTGGCTGCCGATTGAAAGCTGCTATGTTCCGGGAAGCCCAAATATAATGAATGGTAGCAGCCACCCCAGCCAACAGAAGGTTCTGAATCTGGTCACTCCGGTGCAGGTCAACTAGCCCACGTAGGAAGTCATAGATCAACCCATGAAAACAGCAGGTCAGCCCAAAGCTCTGTGAAAGGTAGCTCCACAGCTCCGCAGCAAAAGTACAGTGCAAGAAAATGTGGCCGCAGCTCTCTCCAACTCTCCTTCATAGAAAGAAAACAGAAGCGAGTTTCCATACAGCAATTTGAAGCTGATCATGTGTTGGGAGTCTGTTTTTCCAAATTTTCCAGAGGAGAATAAAGTGGGATGGAGGAATGAAGGACGTCCTGAATTTAGTCAGCCATGATGGTGAGGTCGGGCCTGGCGGACACTTTATCCAGTAGTAATCACAGGTGTCAAATTTTCTGACCATTCTGGGCATCCAGATAAGAGTATCAGTGTTAGTATAAGTATATCGCTGCACTTGCATGACCACACTGTCCGGGAGGGGGGCAGTCCATTCATCACATTGCCGAACCAGTTCAGCAATGGTGAGGTGTTGTCGGTCAAGTGGCGGTGTCAGGACATCTGCAAGGGGCTATTCCAGCCATGGTGTCGACCAACAGTTTAGGCTATAATTCCAGGACACAATCCATTTTTCCTTTGACATAATTTCCTTGTACGAGGACCTTAAAGTTGTCCAAACCGAGGAGGAAAGATACCCCATAAAACCGTCACACAATCTGCACGTGAATCTTTCCCTAAGAAATTCAAGTCCTTCGTTATGGGGGTTCAGAAAACGCCACGTAAACTTACCAATCATCGCATCATTGAATCTACGTAGGTCCTTAATGCTTAGCCCACCCATATCAAGCGGCTTCGTACAGTGCTTCCAGGAAATAGAGATCATTTTCCGCTCAAAAATTGAGCGTGTCCAGGCAAAGTTCCTAATCTTGGCAGTTGGGCTTTTAATTAGGCTCGCCGGCCATCTATAAATAGAGAAGGCATGGAAGAACATGTCGATGATAACAGAATTAATCAAGCAAACCCATCCAGCCTGTGAAAAAGATTTTCCC
This sequence comes from Viscum album, assembly GCA_963277665.1. Classification (NCBI taxonomy): domain Eukaryota; kingdom Viridiplantae; phylum Streptophyta; class Magnoliopsida; order Santalales; family Viscaceae; genus Viscum; species Viscum album. The sequence continues at coordinate 1,963,839,772 of OY728127.1, forward strand.
TTCTATTTAGACATTTTCTGGGTGATTTTAGAGGTGATGCCTTCAAAGTAACAGCTTCTTGCTTTCCCCCAGAAGAGGGGAACTCCCAAGTAGGTGAAGGGAAGTGAGCCTCTCTTGACACCCAACATATTGGCAATGCGAGTCTGTTTTGAAGGAGGAACACCCTTTCCAAAAACAATTGAGGACTTTAACCAGCTAATGGCCTGCCTAGCCACACATTAATAGTGGTGGAATATTTGCTTAATTGTGGACAGATTCTGACTGTCGGCCTGCCCAAAAAGGAGGATGTTGTTCGCATATAGCAGATGTGTGGGGACAAAGAGATTCCAACCAGCTTTGATTGGAGAAAACAGCCCCTCCTGCACGAGATCAAGAATGCACCGGCTCATGTAGTCCTCCATCTTTTAGGGTTTTTTTATGTTTTTAGGTTTTCTCGGGGTTTTTTAGGTGTTTTAGTTTTAGGGGTTTTTAGGATTTTCAAGGATTTTTAGGGTTGTTTAGGGTTTTTAAGGTCTTTTGGGATTGTTTTAGGGTTTTATAGGGTTTTTTAGAGTCTTCTAAAAAAATTAGGGTTTTTCGGGTTTACGGGTTTTTAGGGTCTTTAGGGGTTCTAGGATTATTTAGGGGGGGTTTAGGGTTTTTTATGGTTTCTATGTTCTTTTATATTTTTTTAGGGTTTTAAAGGGTTTTTTAGCATATTTAGGTTCTTTTAGTGTTTTTCAGGGTTTTTTAGGTTTCTTAGGGATTTTTAGGGTTTTTAAGGGTTCTCAGGGTCTTTTAAGATTTTTATAGGGTTTTAAGGACTTTTATGGTTTTAAAGGTTTTTAAGATTTTTAGGGTTTTTATGGTTTTAGTTTTTTTACGGTATTTTAGGGATTTTTAGGATTTCAAGGTTTTTAGGTTTTTAGGGTTTTTAAGGTCTTTTAGGCGGTTTTAGGGTATTTTTAGGGGGTTTTAGTTTTTTATAGTTTTTATGGTTTTTTGAGTTTTTTGGGGTTTTTTTTGTTTTTGTGGGTTTTATATATTTTAGGTTTTTAGGGTTTTTAGGGGTTTTTAGGGTTTTTAGGATTTTTCGTGCATTTTTAGGTTTTTTAGTGTTTTTTATGATTTTAGGGGTTTTATGGATTTTTTAGGGTTATTCTTTTTTTTGATTTTTTAGCATTCTTGAAAGTTTCTCAGGTTTTTTAGGGTTTTTAGGGTTTTTTAAGGTTTTTTGGATTTTTTTAATTTTTGGGTTTTTTTGGGTTTTTAGGGATCCTATATTTTTTATGGATTTATATGGATTTTATAGTTTTTAGGGGTTTTAGGGGTTTTAGTTTATTTTTAGGGGTTTTTATTTTAGGTGTTTTAAGTGTATTTTGGGGTTTTTTGGGTTCTTATGTTTTTTGGGGTTTTAGTGGTTTTTTACAACTTTTAGGGTTCTTTTAGGGTATTTTAGGGTTATTTATTTTTCTTTTAGTGCTTTTAGGATTTTTAAGGTTCTTTTAAGGTTTTTATGGTTCTTTTACATTTTTAGTGTTTTTAGGGTTTTAGGGTTTTATAGTGTTTTTAGGGTTTATTATATTTTTGTTTGGTTTTTATGGTTTTTTATTGTTTTTTTGTGTTTTTTTAGAGTTTTTGACATTTTTAGTGGTTTTTAGGGCTTTTAGAGGTTTTTAGTGTTTTTTGGGTATTATAAGAATTTTTTCGGTGACTTTTTTAGGTTTTTTAAGGGTTTTAGGGTTTTAGAGTTTTAAGGTTTTAGATTTTTAGGGTATTTATGGGTTTATTAGGGTTTTTAAGGTTCTTAAGTGATTTTAAGGTTTTTCATAGATTTTTAGTGTTTTTGGGTTATTCTAGGGTTTTTTAGGGTTTTTAGGAGTTTTAGTGTTTTTTAAAGTTTTTATGGATTTTATGCTTTTATAAGGTTTTTTGGGTGTTTTAGGGTTTTTTGGGTTTTTTGGGATTTTTTATGGTTTTTATTTTTTTAGGGTTTATAGTTTAGTGTTTCAAGTGTAAGGTATAGGGTTATGGTGTAGGGTATAGAGTTTAGTGTAAAGGGTTTAGGGTGTAGAGTATAGGGTTTAAGGTGTAGGGTTTAGGTTATAGGGTTAAGGGTTTATGGATTAGGGTATAAGGTTTAGGATGTGGGGCTTAGGGTGTAGCGTATAGTGTTTGGGGTGTTGGGTATAGTGTGTAGGTTTTAGCATTTAGGTTGTAGGATTTAGGTTTTAGGATTTAGGGTGGTGGGTATAGGGTTTCAGATGTAGGATATAGGGTTTACGGTGCATGGTATAGGGTTTAGGGTCTGGGGTTTAGGGTTTATCGTTTAAGGTTTAGGGTTTAGGGTGTGTGGTATAGGGTTTAGGGTTTAGTGTATAGGGTTTAGAGTGTAGGATATAGGTTTTATGGTGTAGGGTTTTGGGTTTATGGTGTAGGGTATAGGGGTTAGAGTTTAGGGTTTAGGGTGTTGGGTATATGATTTAGGGTGTAAGGTTTATGGTTTTTGATATAGGGTATAGGGTTTAGGTTTTATGGTGTCGGGTGTAGGGTTTATGGTATAGGGCAAAGAGTTTAGGGTGTAAGATTTAGGTTTTAGGGTTTAGAGTGTAGGGTAAAGGGTTTAGGGAGTGGGGTTTAGAGTTTAGTGTTTAGGGTGTAGGTTTTAGGTTGTTGGGTTTAGGGATTGTGTTTTTGGGTGTACGTATAGGGTTTAGGGTGTAGGGTATATGGTTTAAGTTATATGGTTTATGTGTTAGGGTGCATGGTATCCGGTTTAGGGGGTAGGGTTTAGGGTTTAGGGTTAAGGATGTTGGGTTTAGGGTTTAGGGTCTCGGGTTTAGGGTTTATGGTCTATGGTTTCAGGTGTAGGGTTTAGGTATTGTGGTTTAGGGTTTTTGGTGGAGGGTATATGGTTTAGGATGTTGGGTTTAGGGTGTAGGTTTTATGGTGAAGGGAATATGGTTTTGGGTGTAGGATTTCGGGTTTCGGGTTTATGTTGTAGGGTATAAGGTTTAGGGTGTAGGTTTGGGGTTTAGGGTTTAGGGTATATGGATTATGGTGCAGGATTTAGGGTTTGGGATGTAGTGTATAGGGTTTATGCTTGGGGTGTATGGTGTGGGGTTTTGGGTGCAGGATTTAGTGTTTGGGGTGTAGGGTGTAGGATTTTTAGTTTAGTGTGTAGGGTATAGGGATTTGGGTGTAGTGTTTTGGGTTTAGGGTGTACAGTATCAGTTTTAGGGTGTAGGGTTTAGGGTTTAGGGTGGAGGGTATAGATTTTATGGTGTATGGTTTATGGTATAGGGTGCTGGGTGTAGGGTTTAAGGTATAGGTTTTAGGGTTTAGGGTGTAGGTTTTAGGATTTAGAGTTTATGGTGTTGGGTTTGGGTTTTGGATGTATGGTATAGGGTTTAGGGTGTAGGGTTGTGGGTGTTGGTTATATGGTTTAGGGTGTATGGTTTAGTGTTTAGTGTGTAGGGTATAGGGTTTAAGGTTTAGGGTTTCATATTTTGGGTTTTGGTTTTAGGATTTTGGGTTTTGGGGTTTGGGTATTGGGTTTTGGGTTTTGGGTTTTGGTTTTTGGGTTTACATTATTGGATATATGGTTTCGGGTATAGGGTTTAGGGTGTAGGGTTTAGGGTTTCACTACTTGGAAGTTGGGTTTTCCCAATGTTTTTATACCAACGTTTCAATAGAACCATTGGTATAGGGGTCCTTTACCAATGGTTTGAATAAACTGTTGGTAAAGGTTGAGTTAGTGAAGGATTTCCCAACGGTTTGAAGAAACCATTGGGAAATCTACAAAATTTCCTCCCTTTACCAACAATTTTTACAAATCATTGGTAAAGTCCATGATTTTCCCAAGTGTTTTTAAAAACCATTGGGAAAATCCCCCCCCCCCCAAATGCAGCAAAACCGCCCCTGATTACACAGAAGCATATAACTCTGTATTTCCCCTGATTTCCATAAGCCCCCATGCAGGTGAACCCTAACCCAAGGTCTTCCATCCGATCAGCTGCAACTCCCCCATCCAGGTTATAATCCTTCAACCTCTTCCCAAATACAGACATAGAATCCCTCATTGACGTAATTGACATGGTTGGTGTGTGTTTTACCAAACTCTTTGAGCTAACATGGTGAGTTGAGGTATCTTATCCATCTCTAGTGTCGTTCATCCCAACTATGAGATAGTTATAAGGATATCCTTCTATTCTCAACCTTTCTCCATTTATTTCACTATCTAGAAATATCATGTCATTATTATTTATTTCTAGGGATTTTGGAAAATTTTATGATTCACACTATTTGATATTGAATCAATGACTAATACTTTATTGATAGATGTCTGTGAGTATATAGAAGATGGTTTATAAACTATCCCTTAAAAGTATCACTATTTTTTGTTCTTTATGATGTGTAGTATCATTGACATACTTAATTATTAATCTCAAATTTAAAAATAAATGTTTTTTTCTATACTTTATAAAATTAAACCTCTTTACGATCCATGAACAACCTTTTAGTGTAGAAGAAAAAACTTTATCCACCCATGAGGTGCGCTTGACTTGGGGAACTAATTGGGAAATGAAAGGTATGCCCATAGGGGTTCTAAGAATGAGTTATTGAACATGAGTGAATTATTTTAGATGCCTATAACACATAATGGGACCTGATTCATGTGCCTCTTATATGAGACCTATTGAAAATGAATATAAATAAATTTTAATTTAATTTTTGAGTACTTGTTCATTGATTAATGATTGGGAATTCCTTGAAGAAACCAACCAAGGATTCTTGCTAAAAACATAGATTTTAATTCCGTTTAGAAACCCCCTTGGATTCATGATGATTTGGTTTAGAATACCTTGGGGAAATCTACCTTGGATTCAAAGTGATTATGATTTAGGAAGCCTTGGGGAATATCCCCTTGGATTCTAAACTAGATGCCTCTCTCTTTACATAGGTTGGGAACTCCTTCCTCCCTATAAATCCTTCTGAAGTCAATCAATTTTTTAGTTCTACACTACAAATATGTAATGCTTAACCTAGTTTTAATTTTTTGCATCTATTATTCTTTGTTTCTATTTTGATTTGACCTAAACCAGGTGGTGACATGTGTGGCATGACATACCCAATAAGTGTAGTTTGATTTGTTTTATATCTTCGTTTTAAAATTCAAGTGTCATGATTATATGAATCAACTTGATTTGAAGTCTTCAAAGCCACTCCTTTTATATATTTAGTGAATCATATCGACTAATGGAGGTGGTGGTGAGATGTATCCCCACTCAAAGATGGTAAATGGTTTGTTTAGTCATATTTTCTCAAGGTTGGTAATGGATATAAGGTTGATCCATGTGAAGGGATTGGGGATGGTTGGGGTAGTGGGGTAGGTGGTTTTCCTTTTTTTAGTGGGTTGATATGGTATTTTATGTGGACTTTAGTTCGGGTGTTATGAAATGTACTAACTTTTCACAATATTTCCATTTTTTAGCATCAATGACTTATTTAGAAAACTTTCTTTACACATTATGCATCTTTCATGAAAATCCTTCACTTTGTAATATCTTGAACAATGTTCTATCAGGTCTATGGTGTCTTCTTGTATGTGATAAATGAAAAAATTACAAAACACATCTCACCTCAAATTTAGGCACACATAACTGAATTGGTATATCTTTACATTGTTTTAATAGTTCGCTACATCAACTAGAAACTCCATCCTTTATCGTTTACTTAAATATATTTTCTATTAAACTTCAATCATATTGAATTTATTATGACTAAATGACTTATAACAATTCTTTTTATAGAACGGATAGAAGTTGGATGTATGAAACTGATCAGATCTCAAGCGATTTTCAAAACAATTTGGAGAGATTTTTAGATTTTTTATTTCACAATGCTTCAGATAGTGATCGCATACACTACCCATATACTAATTGTGTTGGTAGACCATGGTTGAGCCATGAAGAAGTAAGCTACCACATAAACAAATATGGTTTTCAAGAAAACTACTATGTGTGTTATCACAATGGGGAAAAATGAAATCTCAAATTGCTGATGATCGAAATGAAAGGACTAGACTGGAGAATTTGTTAGATGACCGGTTTCCATTTACTCATCATCATGAAAAAGAAAGGATTTAAACTCAAGAAGACTTCGATATGAGGACAGATGATGCATCTAATGAAAATGATGATATTGTTAGGGTGAAAAAATTGAATGATGCTGCCATGACTCTAGTATATCGACAATGCGATAAAATGAAAAAGCTGTAATTTTTAATTTTATTGTTTCATGGGAAAACTATGTATGGGATTTATAATACAACAATTGATTACATTCTTGCCTTCTTGAAGGATTTACTTCCAGATGATGTAGATATTCCCTCAAACCACTATATGGCATGCAAGTTAGTTGAGGAACTTGGATTTTCAAGAAACAAAATTCATGCTTTCCTGAAAGATTGCAGTTTATTCTGGGAGGAAACCGCTGAATGAAATTATTGTATAAAATGTGTCACATCCCGCTGGAAGTCAAAATATGATGGAACACCATCTGACATGCCACAAAAAGTAATTTGGCACTTTCCATTGATCCTAAAACTCCATATTCTTTTTATTTCTAATGAAATATCAATAAAAATGAGATGGTGTGATATCGAGAGAAAGAAGAATAATGATGAGTTGGTTCACCCTGCAGATGGATTTACATGGAAGAGATTTGATGCTCTATATCCTGATTTTGCAGCTGACATGCATACTGTGAGGCTGGGTCTTTCATGTGACGCTTTTAATCTGTTTGGGCGGATGCTTACTTCACATAGCACATGGCCAGTTTTTATATACATTTATAATATTCCCCCATGGTTGTGTAGGAAAAAAACCTTTCACTTTCATGAGTATACTCATATCTGGCCCTTCTGATCCTGGAATTGATATTGACGTATACATGAAACCTTTAATAAAAGAGTTGAAACTTCTTTGGGATGTGTGTGTGCACACATACGATGCATATTATAAACACATATTTCCGATGTATGCTGCACTTATGTGGACGATCAATGATTTTCCAGCTTATGCAGTGATGTTTGGATGGATCACAAAGGGAAAACTGCCATGTCCTATTTGTATGAAGAATACACAATCCAGAAGACTGAAACATCATTGTAGTTTCAGTTTTATGGGACATTGACGATTATTTCCAATGGACCATCCATATAGAAATAATCTTTGAATATTTGATAATACCATAGAGACCGATGATCCACCTCAGCGTATGTCTGGAACTGATGTGCTTGATGAATTGAAATATTTCAGTTTTTCATTCGAGAAGGATCAAATGAAATTTGTGAAGAGAAATAATGTTTCCATTGAAACCTGTTACAATTAGAGGAAGAGGAGTATCTTTTTTTATTTGCCTTTTTAGTCAACCAATTTATTACATCATTTCTTATACGTAATGCACATTGAAAAGAATTTATGTGAAATTTTTCTTTTGATACTTCTAAATGTTAAGGGAAAGACAAAAGATGATTTATGGTCTTAGAGTGACTTGGTGGATTGGGGCATCAAACCATAATTGAATCTTGTGCGTATCAGTGAAAATAAATGGAAAGTTTCATGTGCTTCTTATGTGATGACATCTATAGAAAAAAAATTCTGGAAGTATTAAAGACTATTAGAGTTCCTGATGGATATTCAAGAAACATATCTAAATGGTTCAACATAAGAGAGTTGAAGCTAAAATCTTTAAAGACTCATGATTATAATGTTCTTATGCATGAGTTGATTCCAATAACAATCTTTCATCTTTTTTCCAATAATGTAAGGGTGACTGTTATTCAGTTGTGCCATTTGTTTAGAGATTATTTTTATAAGAAGTTGTCCAAGTATTTATTAAAAAAAATGTTGGCAGATGCCCCATTAATTTTGTGTGAGTTGGAGAAAATATTTCCTCCATCATTTTTCACATTTATGATGCATCTGACTATCCATATTCCCACAGAAATACTTCTTAGAGGACCTATTTATTTTCATTGGATGTATCCAACTAAAATAAATATGTACACATTAAATTCTTATGTCTGAAACAGGGATCATCCCGAAGGTTCTATCGTGAATGATTACTTGGCTCAAGAATGTATGGATTTATGCTCAATGTATTTTTCTGATATTACTACAAGAATGAACAAACCAATGAGAAAGGAAGAAGAACAATATGAGAAAATTGAACCCACTTTGCCATCACTTTCTCAAACAGGAGGAATTCCTGGATCATATACATTGAAGACATTAAGCCTTAAAGAGTGGGAGATGGAACATCGCACAGTTTTGTTCAATTGTGATTTTTTCGATGACTACATCAGGTAACTAAATTGAATATGTATATCTTACATATATATATCTATTAAACTATTTATATTTTTTATCTACAGGAAACATAAAACAATGATAAATAAAAAGCATCATTCTTTATCTTTGAGAAAGAGGGAGACTTTTCATAGAAAAGATTTTTCTTCTTGGTTAAAATTGAAGGTAAAAATATTACTATTTAAAATAATTAAATCAATATTTATTTAAGTTTACTATTCATTTATATTGCAGGTATTGAGTTTTCCTACTGACTTTGTCTCTGAGTAAATAAGAGCTTTGGATTTTGGTCCTAATATCATGGTTCCTGACTGTAAATCGATTTTTATCAATGGGTACAAATTTATTGTCACTGAACAAGCAAAGAACATGAGAACACAACATGACGGTGTTATGTTTTCTGCCACAACAGATTGTTATGCCAGTACATCAGATAGTAGATCGCAATTTTAAAATGTGGGTTATTATGGAGTCGTTGAAAAAATAATAATATTGGATTATTACTCTCATGAACGAGTCACGATGATGAAATTTCATTGGTTTGATTCGATGACAAGACGATGCCCATTTATTGATGATTTTGTATTTCGATTAATTAATATGACTCGCACTCTTGCTACCGAAGAACCATATGTATTGGTATCAATGGCTAAAAAAAATTTTATGTCAAAGACCAACTTCAACCTGAATTTGGTGTCATAGTTAAAGTAATTCAAAGACATATTTTTTATGATGGTGATGATGGAATTGACACTTTCCCTAATGGCATTAGAACCAATCCATTTAATTCTTTTGATGACTCTAATAGCTCAATTATCAGAGTTGATTGTGAACCTGAATTTGTGGTGTAAAATATATAGAATCATCCATCCATGTTCTCAATTCTTTTGGTTTACCTTGAGTTGGGTTGTTAAGGTTGGAACTATTCAAATTGATTTAATATTGATTACAAATATGTTGTATCTAACTTGACTGTTATGTGAATTTTTAATGTTTCTTGGTTGGAATTTTTATTTGAATTGTATTTTCTAATTTGTAATTGAACTGTATTTAAACCTACGAAACAAACATTTCTAACTTGGTGAACATTTCAATGCTTAAACTGTGATTTGTATAAAATTTGTATGACTCTAAGACCTCTCTTTAACATTTTAGCAGGTAATGAACATGATGGTTTGTATTCTTCTACAAAACATGTATTGAAAACTGCATCATCTACCTGAGCTAAAGAAATTAAATTTTTCCTTAATTTTGACAACAACTTTACCACTTATGAATCTGGTAGAATCAATGTTCCATGATTTTAATAGACTGATAACACTTAGTAAATAATCATCCTACTAAAACTTAAATTTCTTTATTACATCTTTTATGATTTATTGAATTCATTATATAGTTGTTCAAGCTCACCTAAAACAATGTTTATTTAAATTATACATGAATCCCCCTACTCCCTCCCATTTATTTTGTTTTTTGGGTTACACATTAGTTATCCTTTTCTATTTACTTCCATATTTGTTTTCAAATACGGGAAATGAAACCAATTGAAGAGAGTCGACGAAAAAATATTATGGACAAAAATTGTCGCATGACTGAGCTGGGCGTTCCACCACTAGTGCCTACAGTGAGTATTTTATTTCAAATAGATTTATTTAAATAATATATAATGTCATGTGATTAATTTTTTTAAAACATTTTTCCAGGATCCATATATTAGGATATAGTTATTTGATGAGCATCCTAGTAGTGGTCCCAGTACTTGGGGTGTTCGTATGAGGGGGGGTGGTACGGGAGCTAGAAGATCTGGTCGACATACCTGATTAGACCCTACCCCTCCCACTGACATACCATCCATCCCATATTCTGATGCTGGTGTGTTGTTAAGGACACACAGGATATTTAGGCCTCCCATGTTTTCATCACCCTTTACATCTAAGCCTCCTCACCCATCTGTACCATATCTGATGATTATTCCCACTCCACATCCAGCATTTGGCCATCCATCCCTATCATCTTCTTTTACTTCTGCTTCCTTCTATCTGGGTTTTTATATTCCATCTTCTTCGACTCCTGCTCCACCAGAGTCTATCTCTGCAGAGCACACATTGGGACCCACTCCATCTGTTCAGGGTGTTCCTTCAGTTTCTGCAGATCCAGTGGAGCCCATTGATCAGACTACAATAGGTATACTTATACAACCCTAACAAATTATTACACCATTATTTATTTTCATTATAACATGTATTGATAAAATATTTGTTTTTCTTTCATAACAGATACATCTACTGATAGGAGGTGGGGGCAGGGGCGTACACGCATGTGTGTGGTGTGGAACCACCACACCTAGTTGATGGTGGACTACAATGAAGATAGTCATATGATTGAAAAATCAGGGCAGAAATGTCAGAGTTTTTTGGAGACACTTTCCAAATACTCTGACATCATTCCTGCCATCCCGCTCCCATGGAGGTATCTTCCAAATGAAGTCAATGATAAATCCTAGGTAGAGATATGGGTAAAAAACTCTGTTGTATTTAATGAAATATATTAATTTTTGTATTTATATTAATTAATATTTTGGTGTCAATTGCATTTTAATTTCCCCGATGATGAGGGTGCACGACCAGCACGTCTAAAGGATTTAGGCGAGCTTTGGAGAGATTATAAGCATGAGTTGTACATTGGCCGACGTGCTAGAGTGGGCATAGAGATAGAGGCAGTCCCTGTCGTGGATGATTTTCTGTTAGAATATTAATGACAGATGATTACCCATTGGAACACTAGCCAATTTATGGTATTAATCAAATTAGAGGTATTTAAATGAAAATTTTCATGTTTTTATTTAATACTAATTATTGAATTTTATTTAGGATGCATCTGGAAGAAATAAAAAAAAACATTGATTCTAAGAAATACGTCCACAAATTGGGACGTACTATGATGCTAGATCATGAGAGACAACAGGTATGATAGTTTATAATCTTTCTTTAGGACTTTCACTTTATATTGCTTCCTCTATAATTTATTCGATTTCTAAAGTTATTATATAATTTTAGTTATGAAATTACTGTTTTTTTTGTATCCTATTTTTAATTATGGTTTCCTACATTCAATGTCATTGTAGAGGCATAAATTTAATATAGAAGGATGTGTGCCTCATGAAAAACTATTTTTCTCAAGTATAAAGAAGAAAGATGGAAGTGCAGTTAATGAACCGACTCAGCAGCAGATTGTAAGTTTTATTTTGTAGATTTAAAATTTTAATCTCTATTTTGTAACTTAATAATCTATTTATATTTGTAACAGGATACTTTATAGGCCCTTGATGCCCAGGAACCTGACAATTTTGGTCCAAACGATCACTTACATCATGTGTTGGGAGATGAGCCCCTTGGCAGAGTATGTTGCCGACCTGGGAAGATTATAGTTTAGACGAGGTATTGGCCCTCCTCGGGTATGAGTTGTAGTGCCATCGAGTTGCAGCAGGTTAAGGCACAGGTAGAACAGTCTTCTAGGGAAAACACTACATTTATGAAACTGATGGAATTTTTATGTCCAACACTTCCACTAGAGACCAGCACTACTTGTGATGAATATATGTCATCGATGCGTTCTATATATTGTGTACCAGGTGGAAGTTCTAGTGGTGGTCAATATGATGGTGAGGAGGAGGCCAAGGAGTAAGAGGAGGAGGGTGAGGAGGAGGCTGAGGTTGAGTACAACGGCGAGGAGTAGGGTGGGGACGATAATGGGGAAGACTATGAGGATGAGGGTTAGGGTGATGATGATGGTGAATATAGTGATCGTGATGAGGGAAAGATTGATCCGTTACATTTTTGACTAATATAACTGACCTTTGATGTTTATTGATTTGTTGTTCCTAAATATATGTGTGATTATGTAGGTCACATTATCTTTATTTTTTTATCTATAAATAATAAAACTTGAATTAATTATTTGTCGTGACTGACTCACCCCTCCCCTAGACAGCCCCCCCCCCCCCCACCCCCTAGACACCCCCACCCCCCAGGACAACCCATACCCCCTGGATAGCCCCGCCACCCCCGTGGATATCCCTCTCACCCCCGTGGACAGCCACCCACCCTCTGTTCATGGGTTTTCTAGTTGTGGGTGTTGATTTGAACATTGATAAAACATCTGTGGTTCCATAATATTTTTCTCCATAAATGAATCCTTAAATTTAATGATTGTTAGGAAATGATATTCTAAATGATTTAAATGATTATTTATATATTATGAATATTTTATTTTTAAAAATCATGGATGTTGTGAAATCCCACTATTTTAATGAAATTTTATTTTTTTATTGGAATTTAGAAAATTGGTGGTCTGATTAGAAATTGATATAATGAAATTATTTTTTTAACATTGAAATAATTTTCTTAGAAAATATGTAAATACCAACCCATGAACCCTGGTTAGCCCCCCAGACAGCCCCCCGGATAGCCCCCCCCCCTCCTCCCTGGACCCCAGACAACCCCTCGGATAGCCCCCCGAACAGCCCTCCCACCCTCTTCCCTGGAACCTAGAAATCCCCCCAGACAGCCCCCCACCCTCCTCCCTGGACCCCGGACAGCCCCCCACCCTCCTCCGTAGACCCTAGATAGCCCCCCTCCCATCTCTCTGTACATATGTGTTTTTTTTGTGCTATTGAAGGTGTTTTTTGTGGTGTTTTAAGTATGTTTTTATATGTTTTGTGTGTTGTTTTTTATGTTGGTGTATGCAGTGAGGTGTATACAGAGTGTTATGCAGTGTGTTATACAGTGTATTATGTAGTGTGTCTATTTTTTTCACTTTTTATGTGTGTTTTTTATGCAGGTGTATGCCGTGTATTATGCATGCTAGACTATTATTATGTGTCTGTTTTTTATGCAGGTGTATCTTTAGGATGTTTGCAGAGTTTTTTGTGTTTGGGAACTCCCTGGACAGCCCCCCCCCCCCTTTCCTGGACCCTGGACAGCCCCCCCCCCCCTCCCCCCCACCCACCCACCCACCTTCCTGGACCCTGGACATCCCCCCCCACCCTCCTCACTAGACCCCGGACAGCCCCCCGACCCGACACCCCAACATTGGGCGAGCGGAGATTCGGTATATATAAAACATCACGATAATTCACGAAAGTATAAGGACCACCTACCTTGATTCCAGAGACAATCGCACTCTTAATTCGGCATCTCAGATCCCAATATAATATCTCTTCAAGATTCACCCTAAATCCCAACTGAAAAGAGGGTTTTAGATCTTCGGAAGAAGATGAGAGAAGAGTGAAAACCCTAATTGAAAAGAGGAATCAATGATGGTATTAGACTCACCCAGATCTTCAATCCGCACTTGACGACACTCAAAAAACCCAAGGATCAAAGTAGATCCAACCTTAAGAGATCTTGGGAGCTTTGGATTGTGTTGATACATTAGAACAAGGATCCATGGGTCATTTGTGATGTGTATGAGTCAACCCCACCTCAATCTATGGCACAGTGTGGACGGTACCACTCAAAGTGTCTCACTTTTATTTGAAATGGACAACATTTTAAGTAAAAACAACAACTAGAATATGGGAAACTAACCAAACGCATTTTGATTCTATTGATACTTTAGGACAACGATCCATGGGTCATTTTTGATGTGTACGAGTCAACTCTGCCTCAATCTGAGGCACAGTGTGGCTGGTACTACTCAAATTGTCTCACTTTTATTTGAAATGGATAGGATTTAAAGTGAAAACAAAAACTTTCATATAGAAAACTGACCAAAGGTTTTCTAATTGTATTGATACTTTAGTAAAACGATCCATGGGTCATTTGTGACGTGTAAGAGTCAACCCTGCCTCAATCCAAGGCTCGGTGTGGCCGGTATCACTCAAAGTGTTTCTCTTTTGTTTAAAATGGACATTATTTTAATTAAAAACAATAGACATATGGAAAAATAAACAAATGTATTCTTATTGTGTAATACTTTAGAAAAATGATCCATGGGTCATTTGTGACATGTACAAGTCAACCCCGCCTCAATACAAGGCACAGTGTGGCCCGTACCACTCAAAGTATCTCACCTTTATTTGAAATGGACAACATTTTAAGTGAAAACAACAACTGGAATACGGAAAAACAACCAAACACATTTGTATTGTGTTTATACTTTAGAAAAATTATCCATGGTTCATATGTGACATTTACAAGTCAACCCTGCCTCAATCTGAGGCACGGTGTGGTCAGTATCACTTGAAGTGTCTTTATTTTGTTTAAAATGGACACCCTTTTAAGTAAAAACAATTGGCATATGGAAAACCAAACAAACATATTTGGATTGTGTTGATACTTTAGAACAAGGTTCCATGGTTCATTTTTTGACATGTATGAGTCAACCATGCCTCAATCCAAGGCACGGTGTGGCCAGTACCACTCACAGTATCTTACTTTTATTAGAAATGGATAACATTTTAAGTGAAAACAACAATTGGCATACGAAAAAATGACCAAATTCATTAATATTATGTTAATACTTTAGGAAAAAAATCCATGGGTCATTTGTGATGTTTACAAGTCAACTTTGCCTCAATACGAGGCACGGTGTGGCTGGTACCACTCGAAGTGTCTTTATTTTGTTTAAAATGGACACTCTTTTAAGTAAAAACAAATGGCATACGGAAAACTGACCAAACGTATTCGAATTGTGTTGATACTTTATCACAAGGATCCATGGGTCATTTTTGACATGTACGAGTCAACCCTACCTAAATCTGAGGCACGATGTGGCCAGTATCACTCAAAGTGTCTGTCTTTTGTTTAAAATGGACATCATTTTAAGTAAAAAAAACTGGCATATGGAAAACCAACCAAACGTATTCAGATTGTGTTAATACTTTAGCACAAGGATCCATGGGTCATTTTTTATTTATAAAATTCAACCCCACCTCAATCTGAGGCACGGTGTGGCTGGTACCACTCAAAGTGTCTCACTTTTATTTTAAATGGATAACATTTTAAGTGAAAACAACAACTGGAATACAGAAAACTAAACAAATGCATTAAGATTATATTGATAATTTTGTACAATGATACATGGGTCATATGTGACATATAAGAGTCAACCCCTCCTCAATCTGAGGCATGGTGTGGCCAGTATCACTTAAAGTGTCTTTCCTTTGTTTAAAATGGACACCCTTTTAAGTAAAAACAACTGGCATATGGAAAACTAACCAAATGTATTCAGATTGTGTTGATACTGTAACGACCCAAAGTTTCATTAATGGAAAATCCCTCTTGATCCAGTTAAATGTCTCTTTATGAAAAATATTTTTATAAGATGTCAACTTATTTGGTTTTATGTTAAAAAATTTTACTGTTGCTAATATAGTCTTTGAACAGTAATCACATGATTAGTATAAATATAGGACTTTAACAAATCCAATTTACTCAGACAAAGGAATTGATGGCATCATCCAGTAGAATTGCCCCATACGAAGCCCATTTGTCAGAGCTCGAAAAAGAGGTGGCATCTTTGGGCTTCGCCCTTGACCAAGCCCAAGCTGAGCTTCATCATGTCAAGCTCGAATGTGACCGTCTACGGGAAAAGTGGAAGTTGATTGAAATTACCACTCGAGCGATGTTATCCGAGCCACCCTAAGAGTCTGTCACCATCGCACACCTTACCCTTAGGTCTTATGCGGCTGTTTTAAGGGGTTATGTAACAAATAAGTAGTACTATGTTCATGTACATTATTTTTTTATATAATAATGAATATAATTTCTAGTCATTTTTGATAGATTGTAAATAGTTTTTAAAGTAAAAATGGTGTTTTTAGTTCTTATTTAATTAAGAAATCTATTTTATTAAATTAAGGTATTTTTGAATTAAATAATATTTTAATAAAATAATATTATTATTATTAAATTATATTTTATTAAATATAAATTATCTTATAATTTTATGAATGCAATTAAAATTTTTATTATGGTTTGAAAGCCATTTCTGTCAAAACCCGTGAATTTTCGATAAATGTCGGGTTTTATTTTAAAAGTGAAAATTAACATATTTAGAAAAAAATTAGATAAAATAAATTTCATTTCTGGAATCAGGATGTTGAAATTATCCAAAGGTGAATTTTTCATAATTTCTTGAGATAGTCAAATTTTTGGGTGAAAATTAAATACCGTTTAAATATATAATGTGTTTTATGACATCATAATGACCCAATAGTGATGTAATAAAATACTATAATCTTTTTTTTCAGCCAATATATTTTTTACCATTAAAAATAATGTGATTTTGGGTTTGTTTGACTTACGTTTAAAAGCATTAATGGACCCCTCAAGACATATTCAACACTTTCCCTTTTTAAATTAATTTCCATGGGAGTGTGACTCACCTCCACATAGGCAACCCTAATATTTAAGAAGTTCGGACTTTGTACTTATAAAATATTGTTTTTCTCTTCCCTTTTCCAAAAACCATGGGCAAAAACCATGGGATGGTTTGTTTTTTGGATTAATTTAATGTAAGGGGTCCCAAAACTAAATAATAAATAATTCTCTCACCTTTCCTATATAAACCCACCCAAGATCCCACTTCCTCATCACTCAGAGCCTTTGGAGTTCGTCCAACCTCTTCCCTACTCTCTATAGAATCCTCCCAAGGTGCCCCAAGCTCCCAAGAAGCCTCTCACAAGCCTCTCTCTAGTCTTTGGAAGCACACTTCCAAGTAAGGGTTTTTTTCTTCCTTTCTCATTTTTGTCCAATTTTATTTAAGTTGTTTTGCCATTTTAATTTCAATTATAAATGTTGGGGTATGGTTTAGAACCTCCCTCATACTTCCCTCTTTATGTTTTAATGATTGGATACCCTTTCTCTCTCATTAAATGCCTCCCATGTACACCCGTTACTATGAAGAAATTCCGAAAGGAACTTCTCTCTCCTCTTTTACATTCAAGCAATACTTTTGTATCATGAATCTAAATTCCATTAAAATTGTTGGGACATGTATATATATGACCTCCTTACTATCCATTACATTTAAATATTATTAGTAACCCCTTTCTCTCTCATCAACCATTTTTATGAATTCTTATGTCACGCCGTTACGCTGCCGAAATCGCACCAATTTTCTAAGCCAATGTCATTGTGTAGTGAATACCATGCCCATTTATCCATCAAGGGTATTCAACTTTATGCACATTTACTTATTTATTGTAAAGTTTCATGTATGAATTCCACATTCCTTTATCGTGGAATAAATGATTATGTTTTATGAATCCATGTTTTATGATCCATGTGGCACACTTATGCATGAAATGAAATGTTTAAGAAGGGTGCGCCCTTATAGCGCTCCAATGCATTGGGTAAAGTATAGTATCATGATACGTCATGTGCAATGAGTGTTGACTCATGCTAATTCAAGTGAAATGAGGTTTTACTCGTGATTTATGTGCAATGAGGATTTACTTATGCTCCATGTGCAATGGGCCTTGGCTCATGCTAATTCCATGTTAAGTGTTGTTACCACATTTCCATGTTATGATTATCATGATTTATCATGCCTTTATGTTCATGTTTCTCTTATTCTTTATTGATATGCCTATTTCCTAACATGTATTTTACTCCTCATGTTATTCCATGTGTACTCCCTTACTGGGCTTTATAGCTCACCCTTTTCTTATGCATGTCCTCGGGTTATCTCATGCAATGCTAAGTACGAAGGAATGTAGTGGTCATGTAAAGGAAGTTTTAAATAAAGATGTTGTATTTCATGTTTTAAGTTTTTATGTAATGATCCTAAGACCCAAAGACACTAAACCTCTCGATCTTCTTTGTTGTATCAAGTGATGTTTTATGTAATAAATCATGTTTAAGTTGTAATAAAAAGCAGGGTTGTCATAGTTGGTATCAGAGGATAGGTTTAGTTATTTTTGGGATTAGGAAACCCTAGTAAAGCCTTAGATACAAGACTAAGTATAATAAAAACATCCCTATGTTTTGGTAAGTACTGAGTAAGTGTTTTATCAAACAAATACATCCCTGTCTGGATACGAGCAGGTAGAGGCGGCTCTGGCACAGATGTATCCTAGGGGTAAAACCCGAAAACACCGCTTTGAGCTAGACTCAAACGAGAACTGGTGCACGAAAACGGGCCTTGATACACTCTTGGTTACGACACTCCCGGGGGATTTGTTTTGATAAATTCACAAGCTTAGTATGAACCCTTATTAAGGGAATTAAAAAAAATGCCCCTACGAATATATGTTAGAAAGTAGATCATGAAAAGCCTAGATTGAAGCCTATAGACTCATGAGTTAAGGAAATGAAAGTTTATTTATAAGTCATCAACTTTTGTCTTTGGATTACCCTTTATGTGTTACCCCTAACTTTCCTTTTATTCCAGCCAATGGCCGGTAATAGGAGGACTCGGGCTAACAACCGTTGTGAAGATCAGTGTGATGACTGTACTAATGAGATGCCAAATCCAATGGGATCGGGAATCGCAAACTTTGTCACGCTTCTCTCTCAGCTAACTCAAGTTTTGAATAGAAACACGGGTCAAGAGGAATGTTCAATCCCCCTAAGAAAGAACAAGTCGCTATCGAGAGCTTCATGAGACAAAGGTCTCCTACTTTTAGTGGATCATCCGATCCCACGATCGCTGAACAATGGATCAACTCCATTGAAAAGATCTTCTCCATCCTTTAATGTTCTAAACAAGAGAAGGTTCTCCTGGATGCTTATCGTATGGATAGTGAAGCTGATCAATGGTGGACGTTGATCAAAAATACGAAGCCTGAGGAGGAAATCGAGGCATTGGAATGGAAGGATTTCCGGAAGATGTTTTTTGATAAATATTTTCCGCGCACCCTCCGTCTTAAGATGGAGAGGGACTTCCTTTCCCTCAAGCAAAAAGATGAAGAATCTGTTGGAGCGTACGAGGCAAACTTCACAAGGCTTTCACAATACACTTCCGGCTTTGTCATTACCCCTGAATGCAAAGTTGGTCGCTTCTTTGGTGGGCTGAATCCTAGCCTACGGAAAGCATTAGCAATCCGTGACTTCGACAGCTATGAGGAGATTGTCCGATGTGCACTCAAGTTCGAAATGGAGATCGTGTAATCATAGGGGTATCATGGGGACAAGAAGCGTAAGATGGACTTCAATGCTAGTGGTCCGATGGATAAATCCAACGGTGCTAAGAAGATCCAGCACCCCACTTTCCAAAAGTGCATAAAGAAGCACCCTGGAAATTGCCTTAAGGGGATGAGAAAATGCTCCAGGTGTGGAAGAGAAGGGCACCTAGTTGTTAACTGTTGGCAAGAAAGACCCACCGCTATGACAGAGGAGAGGAACGCTCCGTTCGAACCTCAACGCGTTGTTCAATTCTACAAATGCAAAGAACCGGGTCATTTTGCAAATCAGTGCCCTAATCCAAGGGTTTTCGGAGACAACCAACAACCTCCAAGGCAGCAAGGAAGAGATTTTTCCATCACTTCTATCGAAGTGAACCCCGACAACGAAGTGGTGACAGGTACGCTAGTTATTAATTCAAGAATAGAGAACATACTTTTTGATTCAGGTTCTACGCATTTTTTTATATCTCGAAAGTTTAGTAGAACAATCCTAGCACCACCATAAATCATGGAAGTAAAGATGTTGGTGAGTACGACAAATGGGGCAATCATTGCATCCCATGAATATAAGTCCTCCCCTGTTATAGTCTGTGGATTGAATTTCCCAGCGAACCTCTTCATACTCCCTCTGGTGGAATTTGATGCAATTCTTGGCATGGATTGACTTTCTTTATATAGATCCAACATAAATTGTCGGGAGAGGGAAATCACACTCCATATGGAGAATCGACCCCTGATTCTTTACAAGTGTCAGGAGGAAGATGAATCTCATTTAGCTCCATCATCTCAAGCATGGATATTACTTCCCTATGATCATGTGTATCTGGATCAGATGATTGAGTCCAAGGAAGAAACCATCCTTGAAGAAATTCCTATTATAAGGGAATTCGCTGAAGTGTTTCCTGAGGAACTGTCTGGTCTTCCTCCTAGAAGAGATGTTGAGTTCTCAATTGAATTTATACCTGGGGCGCTACCAATATCCAAGAATCCATATAGAATGGTTGTTGTTGAGCTTGAAGAGCTGAAGAAACAACTACAAGAGAATCTGGATAAAGGGTTTATACGCCCAAGTGCTTCACCATGGGGTGCACCAGTTCTCTTCGTCAAGAAGAAGGATGGGTCAATGCGGCTTTTCATCGATTATTGTGAACTTAAAAAAATCACGATAAAGAAAAAGTATCCTCTCCCAAGAATCGATGACCTGTTTGATCAGCTGTGTGGAGCACAATACTTCTCTAAGGTGTATTTGTGGTTGGGATATTATCAAGTAAGGGTGAAGAAGGAAGATGACCCCAAGACTACTTTTCATACAAGATACAGCCACTATGAATTCATAGTAATGCCTTTAGGACTCACCAATGCTCCAAAAATATTCATGGACTTGATGAATAGAGTCTTTAGAGATTACCTTGACAAATTTTTGGTAGTATTTATAGATGATATTCTAATATACTCCAAAACCAAGGAGGATCATGAGGAGCATTTAAAAAATGTACTAGAGACTTTGCGCAAGGAGAAGCTCTATTCAAAGTACAACAAGTGTGAGTTCTGGTTGAAGGAGGTCTCATTCTTGGGCCATATCATTACAAGAAATGGGATATTTGTGGACCCCTCCAAAACAGATGCAATTGAGGGATGGTCGAGGACAACATCGGTAACGGATATCCGTAGCTTCTTGGGGTTAGCTGGATATTATCGATGATTTGTGAGAAATTTATCACGATTGTCCAACCCTCTTACCAAGCTTACTCGAAAGGGGGTAAAGTTTTCTTGGAGTGATGAATGTGAAGAAAGCTTCAAGGAGTTCAAAAGGAGGCTTATCACTTCACCCGTGCTCACTTTACCCACAAGTGGGGAGATTTGTTTGGTATTTAGTGATGCTTAGAAGAAGGGATTAGGATGTGTGCTGATGAAGAATGATAAAGTTATATCCTATGCCTCAAGGTAGTTGAAAATCCATGAGTGAAACTATCCAACGCATGATCTGGAGTTGGCGGCGGTGATCTTTGCCTTGAAAATCTGGCGGCATTATCTCTATGGAGAGAAATGTGAGATATATACTGACCACAAGAGTCTTAAATACATATTCACATAGAAAGAGCTTAATATGCGCCAGAGAATATGGATAGAGATCATCAAGGATTATCACTGTTCAATCAATTACCACCCTGGGAAAGTGAACAAGGTGGCAGATTCCCTAAGTAGAAAGGACCCAGTAATTCTATCAATGATGAGAATTGAGAAGGATCCAATCTTCTTAGACTTGATGAAGATGGACATGGGAATCATAGAGAAGGGAACATCATCAATCCTTTCACAAATTATTGCTCAACCGTCTCTTTTGGAAAAGTTAAAGGATGATCAAAAGGATGATGTGGGAATTCAAGAAAAAGTGGAAGCTATCAAAAAGGGGAAATCCTTGGAGTTTAATGTTAATGAAGAAGGTATTGTGTGGTTTGGGAAAAGACTATGTGTTCCATCAAGTTCGGAACTGAAGAAAGAACTTTTGGATGACGCACATAGTTCAAATTTCTCTATTCACCCAGGGAGCACAAAGATGTATCGAGATCTCTGAGAAAACTTTTGGTGGGATAATATGAAGAAGGAGATCACTAAATATACATCAAAGTGCCTGGTGTGTCAGCAAGTGAAGGTAGAGAGGCAGAAGTCTAAGGGGATGATGCAACCATTGCCCATACCAAAATGGAAATGGGAGAACATCACCATGGACTTTTTCACTGGACTTCCGAGGACATCCAAAGGCAACAATGTAATATGGGTTGTTGTGGATCGTCTTACAAAGACTGCACACTTCATTACTATTTGGTAGGATTTTTCATTGGATCAACTGGCGCGGATATATATCAGGTAAGTGGTAATATTGCATGGAGTACCACTATCTATTGTGTCTGACCAAGATCCAAGATTCACCTCAAAGTTTTGGAAGAGTCTTCAACATGCTCTGAATATTGAACTAAACTTCAGTACGGCCTATCATCCTCAAACTGATGGCCAATCTGAGCGGACTATCCAAACACTTGAGGATATGTTGAGAGCATGCTCAATGGACTTTAAAGGAGGATGGGATCAACATCTTCCTCTGGTTGAGTTCTCTTATAATAACAACTTCCACTCGAGCATCCAAATGGCACCATATGAAGCCCTGTATGGGAAAAGGTGAAGAACACCGGCATGTTGGGATGAGGTCGGTGAACGTAGGCTACTTGGGCCATAAATGGTCGAGGAAATGGTGGAGAAGGTAAAAACCATTCAGCAGCATATCAAGGAAGATCAGAGTCAACATAAGAGTTATGCAGATAATCGTTGACGAGACCTTGAGTTTAAAGTTGGAGACATGGTTTTTATACGCATATCTCAGTGGAATAAGATCATGAGGTTTGGAAAGAAAGGGAAGTTAAGTCCAAGGTACATCGGCCCCTTTGAGATTATTGATCGTGTCGGGGCTGTGGCCTATCGACTAGCACTTCCATCTAATATGGCCAAAGTACATGATTTCTTTCATGTATCCCTCTTAAGAAAGTACATACCGGACCCTTCACATGTACTCTCTTTTGAGGTGGTACAATTGGAAGATGATATTTCTTATGAGGAGCAACCAGTGAAGATCTTAGATTTAGAGAAAAAGTTCTACAAAATAAGAAAATTCCCCTCGTCAAGGTGTTGTGGAGAAACCACAAGTTTGAAGAACCAACTTGGGAATCGGAGGATATGATGAAGCCGAGTTACCCACATTTTTTAGTGTGGGAAAAGGAAAATTTCGAGGGTGAAATTTCTTAAGGGGGGAATATTGTAACGACCCAAAGTTTCATTAATGGAAAATCCCTCTTGATCCAGTTAAATGTCTCTTTATGAAAAATATTTTTATAAGATGTCAACTTCTTTGGTTTTATGTTAAGAATTTTGACCGTTGCTAATATAGCTGTTGAACAGTAATCACATGATTATTATAAATATAGGACTTTAACAAATCCAATTTACTCAGACAAAGGAAGTGATGGCCTCATCCAGTAGAATTTTCCCATACGAAGCCCATTTGTTGGAGCTCGGAAAAGAGGTGGAGTCTTTGGGCTTCACCCTTGACCAAGACCAAGCTGAGCTTCATCATGTCAAGCTCGAACGTGACCGTCTACGGGAAAAGTGGAAGTTGTTTGAAATTACCACTCGAGCGATGTTATCCAAGCCACCCCAAGAGTCTGTCACCATTGCACACCTTACCCTTAGGTCTTATGCGGCTATTTTAAGGGGTTATGTAACAAATAAGTAGTACTATGTTCATGTACATTATTTTTGTATATAATAATGAATATAATTTCTAGTCATTTTTGATACATTGTAAATAGTTTTTAAAGTAAAAATGGTGTTTTTAGTTATTATTTAATTAAGAAATCTATTTTATTAAATTAAGGGATTTTTGAATTAAATAATATTTTAATAAAACAATATTATTATTATTAAATTAATTTTTATTAAATATAAATTATCTTATAATTTTATGAATGCAATTAAAATTTTTATTATGGTTTGAAAGCCATTTCTATCAAAACCCGTGAATTTTCGATAAATGTCGGTTTTTATTTTAAAAGTGAAAATTAACATATTTAGAAAAAAATTTAGATAAAATAAATGTCATTTCTAGAATCAGGATGTCTAAATTATCCAATGGTGAATTTTTCATAATTTTCTGAGATAGTCGAATTTTTGGGTAAAAATTAAATACCGTTTAAATATATAATGTGTTTTATGACATCATAATGACCCAATAGTGATGCAATAAAATACTATAATCTTTATTTTCTGCCAATATATGTTTTACCATTAAAATAATGTGATTTTGGGTTTGTTTAACTTACTTTTCAAAGCATTAATGGACCCCTCAAGACATATTCAACACTTTGCCTTTTTAAATTAATTTCCATGGGAGTGTGACTCACCTCCACATAAGAAACCCTAATATTTTAAGAAGTTCGGATTGTGGCCTTATAAAATATTTTTTTCCTATTCCCTTTTCCAAAAATCATGGGCAAAAACCATGGGATGGTTTGTGGTTTGGATTAATTTAATATAAGGGGTCCCAAACCTAAATAATAAAGAATTCTATCACCTTTCCTATATAAACCCACCCAAGCTCCCACTTCCTACTCAATCAAAGCCTTTGGAGTTCGTCCAAACTCTACCCTACCCTCTATATAATCCTCCCAAGGTTCCCCAAGCTCCCAATAAGCCTTTCACAAGCCTCTCTCTAGCCTTTGGAAGCACACTTCCAAGTAAGGGTTTTTTTCTTCCTTTCTCATTTTTGTCCAATTTTCTTTAAGTTGTTTTTCCATTTTAATTTCAATTATAAATGTTGGGTTATGATTTCACACCTCCCTCATACTTCGCTATTTATGTTTTAATGATGGGATACCCTTTCTCTCTCATTAAATTCCTCCCATGTACACCCGTTACTATGCCGAAATTCCGAAAGGAACTTCTCTCTCCTCTTTTACATTCAAGCAATACTTTTGTATCATGAATATAAATTCCATTAAAATTGTTGGGAAATGTATTTATATGACCTCCTTACTGTCCATTACATGTAAATATTATGAGGAACCCCTTTCTCTCTCATCAACCATTTTTATGAATTCTTATGTCACGTCGTTACATTGCCGAAATCGCACCGATTTTCTAAGCCAATGTCATTGTGTAGTGAATACCATGCCCATTTCTCCATCAAGGGTATTCACCTTTATGCACATTTACTTATTGATTGTAAAGTTTCACGTATGAATTCCACATTACTTTATCGTGGAATAAATGATTATGTTTTATGAATCTATGTTTTATGATCCATGTGGCACAATTATGCATGAAATGAAATGTTTAAGAAGGGTGTGCCCTTATAGCGCTCCAATGCATTGGGTAAAGTATATTATCATGATACGTCATGTGCAATGAGTGTTGACTCATGATAATTCAAGTGAAACGAGGGTTTACTCATGCTTTATGTGCAATGAGGATTTACTCATGCCCCATGTGCAATGGGCCTTGGATCATGCTAATTCCATGTTAAGTGTTGTTTCCACATTTCCATGTTAAGATTATCATGCTTTATCATGCCTTTATGTTCATGTTTCTATTATGCTCTATTGATATGCCTATTGCCTAACATGTATTGTACTCCTCATGTTATTCCAGGTGTACTCCCTTATTGGGCTTTATAGCTCACCCTTTTCTTATGCATGTCCTCAGGTTATCCCATTCAATGATAAGTACGAAGGAATGTAGTGGTCATGTAATGGAAGTTTTCAATAACAATGTTGTATTTCATGTTTTAGGTTTTTATGTAATGATCCTAATCCCCAAAGACACTAAACCTCTCGATCTTCTTTTTTGTATCAAGTGAAGTTTTATGTAATAAATCTTGTTTAAGTTGTAATAAAAAGCAGGGTTGTCATAGATACTTTATCACAAGGATCCATGGGTCATTTGTGACATGTAAAAGTAAACCTCGCCTCAATCCAAGGCATGGTGTGGCCGGTACCACTCAAAGTGTCTCACTTTTATTTGAAATGGACAACATTTTAAGTGAAAACAACAAATTTCATACAGAAAACTGACCAAACGAATTTGTATTCTGTTGATATTTTAGGAAAACAATCCATGGGTAATTTGTGACATGTATGAGTCAACCCCGCCTCAATATGAGGTACATTGTGGCCAGTACCACTCAATCTGTCTCACTTTTATTTGAAATGGACATGATTTTAAGTGAAAACAACAAATTTTATATGGAAAACTGACCAAACGCTTTCATATTGTATTGATACTTCAAGAAAACAATCCATGAGTCATTTGTGACATGTACGAGTCAAACCTGGCTCAATCTGAGGCACGGTGTGGCTGGTATCACTCTAAGAGTCTCTTTTTTCTAAATGGACATCATTTTAATTAAAAATAATCGGCATATGGAAAACTGACCAAACGTATTCGGATTGTGTTGATACTTTAGAACAATGATCTATGAGTCATTTTTGACGTGTACGAGTCAACCCCACCTCAATCTGAGGCACGGTGTGGCTGGTACCACTCAAAGTGTCTCACTTTTATTTGAAATGGACAACATTTTAAGTGAAAACAACAACTGGCATAAGGAAAATAGACCAAACACATTCATATTGTGTTGATACTTTATGAAAATGATCCATGGGTCATATGTGACGTGTACAAGTCAACCCCGCCTCAATCTGAGGCATGGTGTGGTTAGTATCACTTGAAGTGTCTATCTTTTTTTTTAAAATGGACATCATTTTAAGTAAAAACAACGGGCATACAGAAAACCGACCAAATGTATTCGGATTGTGTTGATACTTTTGTACAAGGATCCATGGTCCAGCCTCACAAAATCCACTTCTCATGTGAGAAACTCCTACCCCTATTCTAAAACACGTGACATTTAATACGCCAAGGATAACTACATTCCTTAAGTCACACAATATCATTGATACACACCCATTATCATCATCTCTAATTTCAAAGACACACACCCCAAACCATGGATCATTATATTTATGTTTGGTTGAAGTCATTTATCCATTTCCTTATTTTGGGGTTATTAGCTTCTAATTTCTGAATTCAATCGTGTATGTGTTATACAAAATGAAATTTTGTATGTATTCTTAATTCTGTATAACACATATAATTACGTATTTATTTTTTTATGTATTTTATTCATAATTGATAATTAAATTATGTATGTATTCAATTCAGCATTCAATTGTGAATTGAATTTTGGATTGCACATGTAATTTTCATCTCAATTCTGAATTGAATTCTAAATCAATTAAGTATGTTTATAATTACCTTATGAATTATGGTTTAATTCTATGTGAATATAGTTGAAGGGTTCATTATGTGTTAAATATATATGAATTAATTGTGTATATTTATGTTTTATAGTTGGTTATTGCAGGTAATTGGAGTTGGGGAAGCTGGAAATGCAGAAAGGGTAGCCTTCCAATGGAAATCACAGAGTAGCATAGATTAGCAAGTTGCTACCTGAATTGCACAGAAAATCCTATGACAATGGTTTACAACTGTTGGCATAGGTTTTTGAATTTATTTTATACCAATGGTTCAAATAGAACCATTGGTAAAAACACTTTCCCAACGGTTTACAAACAATTGGGATATAGGTGAAATGTTTAGATATACCAACGGTTTGTGTAAACCATTGGTAAAAATATTTACAAAACTATTTTCCAACAGTTTGAAACCATTGGAATAGTATGTTTACAATGGATTAAAATCGTTTTTGAAAAGTTATATCAACGGTTAGACATAACCATTGGTATAATGTAGATTTTCTAACATATACCAATGGTTTTTCAAAAACTGTTGGCATATGTTTTTTCCTACGGCATACTTCCCTACGGTTTGGATAAAAATTGGTATATATTATACCAATGGTTATCCAGCCTTTTCCAACAGTTTGGAACCATTGGAAAAGGGTTCATTTTCAGTAGTGTTTAGGGTGTAGGGTTTTGGGTTTTGGGTGTAGGTTATAGGGTTTAGGGTATATGATTTAAGGATTGGTTTTTAGGGGTTAGGATTTTGGGTTTATAGTCAATGGTATAGGGTTTATGGTGTAGGGTATAGGGTTAGTGTAACACCCGAGACTTTTATGTGAAATATTTTGTTTTCATGTTATATAAATCATCAAAGGAATCTTTCACTACACACAACACTAGCTTGGCTTGCTTTACACGCAACCGCGGCCTTCCTCGATAGCTTGTGTCGTACGCAATACCTAGTTTCACTAAACAATGATATGCTATTAAAATATTATTAAAACTAGTCGTTATGAATAGTAATAACCACTTTTTGAAATTTTATAAATTTTATTTTTCAAAATGGACTTCATTTTTGGATTCGGAATATCGAAATTAGCCTAGGGTGAAATTTTGGTATTTTTCTGAAAACTTTCAATTTTTGATGAATAGTGAAACCACTAAGTGGTAGTTAAAAAACTAGATTTTTCATAAAAACTTAATTTTACCGCTTCTGTGAGTGGAATTTCGAAAATCCAAGAGACATGGTTGATGTCAGTAAGTAAAATGTGGTTCAATGAGATGAAAATAATTTTTTGGTGAATAGTAACTTTTTACTTTTTTTTTTACCACGGTTAAAAGTAAATAGGGTAATTAAGGGTAAAAATGATATTATTATTACCCCAACACATGTCCTAATTCTATTGGACAATGTAATTCGACCAAAAACAACCTTAGGAATAAAATATGACCATTTCGTCCCACTTTGATTAGATTAGGACATTTATTATTAATTTATTTAAAGAAGGGTTAAAATAGTTAAAATCAATGTTTAATAAGTAAATCATTTTTAATATGGGGTTATACATAAGATAAATTCGACTATAAATAGTCATTAGAAATATAAAAATATTTCCTACATAATGGTATTTTATTTGTAATTTTTAGACATTAAATAATTTAATTTATTTATGACACAATGATGATGCAGTAATTATCTTATTAATGAAATATTGACATAATTGATGTTATAAATACCCAAATAAATGTAATTTGAGACTTTTTATGAATTACAATAATTTTATAGGTTAATATGACATGTTATTATTGATTTAAGTAACTTTTTTCGAACTAATCATTCTGTTATGATTTTCACAAAAATCAATTACTAAATAGTGTCAAAATTGACATAAAATCGTTTTTTAAACAAATATTATATTATTAATTGTTATTTTATTCCTAAAAATCTAAGTTTCGGCCAAATGACTTAGATAAGGTTATATATTTTAATAATAAACAACTTGGGGTTCGTTTGTCTTGATATAGTAAGTTTATTAACCTTATAGTGTAAGAAAACAAGAAGACACGGTAAAAGTTAAATTATCTAACTTAAAGTTAAATCTAAATGATAAGGTTAAAATTGATACCTAAACTTGTCTAAATTCTATTGGATGAGAGGATTTAGACCCCTACCCACCTTATATTCTAAATATATCAATTTTTAGCTATAAAAAACCGAATTTGACTTTATAATAAAATAACATTTTTAGTTATTCCAAAGGTGCCCCTCTCCTCCCTTATAAAAGGGAACCTCCTCCCCCTCTTCCTCACACCACTTTGAGCCTTCAATCTCGGACAACCCCTGACAATTTATACTCTCCACTTCCCTAGAAACATCCTAGAGGTTCTGGTCTTCTTCAAAGACCTATTTTAGTGCCCTAAAAGGAGGTCTCAAAGAAGCACTTCAAAGAAGAGGTAATGTCTGTTACCGATTCTTTCATCTTTATTTCTTCTTCCACTTCTTCTTCTTTAGTTGTTTCATTATGAAGTAATAACATCAGTATCACTCATATACTGATATGTTATTATAAGTATCAAACAACCCTATTTCACCATCTATCCATCTTACGAAAAAAGAAATCACCGCGCGTGCGTACGTACGGAATACCGTCTCCACGCCGTGGTGTAATCTATTTTCCACCACCACCTTACTTGAATGGGTATAATGGTGTAAATAATGACTATATATGACTATTATAAAGTGATATTGATTCTGAAATAGTATACATACACTCCAATACAATTCCACGATCATAGGAACGATATCATCACTCGTGCGTACGTACGGAATACCGTCTCCACGATGTGATGTGACTCGTTCTACATGATCTTAATTTCATAATAATTATATAAATGAATTGAATGAATGAATATGATATATATTACACTAATACCATTCTGTAAATGATGTATCTATAACCTAAAGAGAAGAATAAGAATTTATTCGACAAAACACGCATAAGAACAAAAAGTAATAAACACCCAAATAACAAGTAGTAATAAAATATCACTAATAAGAAGCTAATAATATGACCATATATGATATCATAACAATAATTATGATTCTGGAATAAGTCAATAACATTATTTAAATCATTATACAGGAGGTTCGGACACTTACGAGGCAAATCGGACCTAAGGTAAGGGAAATATCACAATCTCATTTTTATCTGAGATTGTTTATACTTTGGAATTTACTGGGGTGTATTTTATCATCCACATCCATGTTTCCTAAATATGTAATATTTATATCCTTCTACAATATTTTATATCCAATTTTACCCTTCGGTGAGTTTTTAGTAAAATATATGAAAGGAATCTTTTGTCGTTTTTCATACAAGGTACTTTTTGACTTTTCCGACAAAAGTACGAGAAGAATGTTTTTTTAACTTATACGGAATGAATGGATTTTAAAAAAAAATTTCCAAGAATCTTCCTTTACAAGTATTAAAGTTTATTTTTAATCAACTTCTTTTATTTTAAAATTGTATGACATGTTAAGAAAGGAAAAATGTTTTTGTAGTAAAAAGGATATTTTCCTCAAGAATGGAGTTCAAGAGTTTTATCAAAATCATTTTCCATCTAAGATAATAAAGGGTTCTATCTCTATCCCTATTATTACATTTATTTGATTATGTTGTGATGGAAATATTTTTATGAATTCCTTTATCTTATATGAATTGTTTTATGATGTCCTGATGTTTAAGATTCCCATTTTTATTACATGGGTTATGAAATGATGTATGATTTGTGATTTTGTGGCACACATAAGAATGGTATCATTATGATATGGGTGGGACCTATATCTCCCTCCAATGCATTGGGTAAAGATTTTATATCTCATGAGATAGACATGGCTGGAACTGTAGGTTATACCGGTTCAGTGAAACGGGACTGAAACGAGGAGTGAACTCGGTTCAAAAATGAACTTTGTCCACTAAGATAGTCTTGGCAATGAGTCTTGACTAATAAGAAATGATTATCTATGATTATGTGTGTATGCCACAAATTTTCATGTTTTATGTTATGATTATTTGGATTCCATTTCACTACTATGATTTATCCCATGTTATGAAATTATGCTCTCTTTTGCAGGTTAAGATTTCCAAAAGTTATGTTCTTATGAATACGATGTGATTGATATTTCTTTTGTTTACCCTTACTGAGAATTTGATCTCACCCTTTTGTATGTTTTCTTTCCCCAGGTCAGGAAGAAGGTTATTAAGTAAGATATGCCAAAAGGGACTATAGATATGATGAAATAAATGGGAGATAGTGTAGACGCTTTATGAACCAGTTGTTTATGTTTCCCAGTTTCTAAAGATACTATACCTATACGATCCTTTCGTGGTTTTGTTATATGTTGTAGTAAGTATGCTTCAATTTTGAAGTATTAACAATGTATGTAAAGTATGGTTTGTTATAGTTGGTATCAGAGGAAAGGTATAGTCAACCTTTGGAAACTAGGATGTGAAAGAACCCTAAGGATAAGTCTAAGCATAGAACACAATCTTAGTGTTTTAGAAATGGCCATGAATAACCTAGGATAATACCTTAAGTGTGAAATTTTATTCTTGATTATGTGGTTTTCCTATTATTATTAGTGTTGCTCACACTATTATTCTTGGTTTTATTCAATGGCTGGAACCCGAAGGAACCGTGTTAATGCGGAATGCGACGGGCAATGCAATGATTGTCCCCCTGAGCAACCAAACGTTATGGGAGCTGGAATGCAAAATCTTGTAGCCATGCTCACACAACTTTCTCAAGCTATGAATCATGCAGGACTTCCAAATGAGCAAAGGAAGGAGCAAAATTCTGTTGAATCCTTCATGAGACAACGTCCACCTTCATTCAGCGGGTCTACTGATCCATTAGTTGCTGAACAATGGATTAGTACTACTGAAAAGATATTTTCAATTCTTCAATGTTCTGAGCATGATAAAGTCATCTTAGCAGTGTATCGTTTGGAAGGTGATGCTGATAAATGGTGGAATCTTATTAAGAATACGAGGCAAAGGGATGAAATTGAGTCCATGGAAGGGGACGAGTTCAAGAACTTATTTTTCAATAAGTACTTCCCTCGTATTCTCCGAACAAAGATGGAGAAAGAGTTTCTTGAACTGAAGCAAAAGGATGATGAATCTGTTGGTACCTATGAAGCAAATTTTACAAGACTTGAAAGGTACGCTTCTGGTATTATTATCCAACCTGAGAGTAAGATTGATCGATTCTTTAGTGGCTTAAAATCAAGTCTTCGAAGGGCCTTAGCCATAAGGGACTTCAATAGCTACGAGGAAATCGTTCGATGTTCTCTCAAAGTTGAGATGGAGATTGAAGTAACCCATCAGTCATATGGGTTTGACAAGAAGAGGAAAATGGAATTCAAAGGAAAATCTAAAGAGCACACTGAAAAGAAGATGATCTTTCCCTTATGCTCAAAGTGTGGAAAGAAACATGGAGGGAGTTGTCTTAAAGGGACAAGTAAATGTTTCAAGTGTGGAAAGGAAGGTCATCGGGCATTTGAATGCCGCGATGATGGGAAGAAGATGTCTAATGATGCAAACAAAGAAAGGGATACACAGAATGAACCTACTACACTTCAATGTTTCAAGTGCAAGGAGATGGGACATTATACCAATAAATGCCCTAATCCAAGGGTTGATGATGATGGTCGACGTCAACAAACTCTTAAGGCTAAAGACAAAGGAAACTCACATTCAATTTCTATCAGCGATGTGGAGTACGATAACGATGTGGTGAAAGGTACACTTACCATCCACTCTAAAGTAGAAAATGTTTTATTTGATTCTGGATCCACCCACTCTTTTATTTCTGAAGAATTTTCTAAGGTTATCACTGTATTACCTCAACAATTAGATGTTGAGTTAGTTGTGACAACACCTAATGGCACAACATTCACATCAAAAGTTTATAATTCTTCTCTGATCAAAGTTTGTGGGAAAGTGCTTCCTGCAAATCTTGTGATCCTTCCTATAGTGGAATTTGATGTGATTCTTGGCATGGATTGGCTTTCTTTATATGGAGCTCATATCAATTTCCAAATAAGGGAAGTCACATTTCATATTCCAGATCAATCTATGACCGTCTATCAATGAAAGGATGAACATAACCTTCTAGTGGAAATTCCTTCTAACTTATGGGTCTTGATTCCACTAAATGAAGGTTATTTATCTCAAATGGTTGGTGAGAAACTCACGATTAAGAATATTCCCATTGTACGGAAGTTTGATGATGTATTTTAGGAGGAATTACTGGGTCTTCCACCAAATCGTGAAGTTGAGTTTTCAATATAACTCGTACCGGTTGCTTTGCCTATTTCAAAGACACCTTATAGAATGGACCCAATTGAGTTTCAGGAATTGAAGAAGCAACTCCAAGAGAATCTTGATAAGGGATTCATACGCCCTAGTGCGTCACCTTGGGGAGAACCTGTTCTATTTGTTAAGAAGAAATATGGATCAATGAGACTCTGCATTGATTATCGAGAACTTAACAAGATCACTATAAATAACAAATATCCTCCCCCACGCATTGATGACTTATTTGACCAACTACGCGGAGCTCAATACTTTTCCAAGATTGATCTTCGTTCAGGGTATCATCAATTAAGGGTCAAAAGGGAGGATATACCAAAGACGGATTTCCGTACAAGGTATGGACACTATGAATTTATAGTGATGCCATTTAGTCTTACTAATGCCCCTGCAATCTTCATGGATCTGATGAATAGAGTCTTTATAGACTATCTTGATCAATTTGTGGTTGTCTTTATAGACGATATTCTTGTCTATTCAAAGAGCAAGGAAGAACATGAAGATCACTTGAGAATTATATTAAAGACCCTAAGAAAGGAGAAGCATTATGCCAAATTTACCAAGTGTGAATTTTGGCTTAAAAAAGTTTCATTTTTGGGTCACATAATCTCAAAAGAGGGGATATCTGTGGATCCAGCAAAAACAGAGGTTATCGAAAGATGGTCGAGACCAACAATAGTAACTAAGATCCGAAGTTTTCTTGGTTTGGCTGGATATTATCGACGTTTTGTGAAAGATTTTTCACGATTATCTAATCCACCCACCAAGTTGACTCGGAAAGGAGTTAAGTTTGTTTGGACGGAAGAATGTGAAGAGAATTTCAAGGAGTTGAAAAGAAGGTTATCCAGTGCACCTGTGCTCACACTGCCTTGTAGTAGAGAAAGGTTTGTGATCTATAGTGATGCATCCAAGAAGGGATTGGGGTGTGTTATTATGAAAAATGATATGGTGATAGCTTATGCCTCACGATAGTTGAAAATCCATGAGCAAAATTACCCAACACATGATTTGGAGTTAGCTGCGGTAATCTTTGCATTAAAGATTTGGAGGCATTATCTTTATGGAGAAAGGTGTGACATTTATACTGATCATAAAAGTTTAAAGTATATTTTCACACAGAAGAAGCTGAATATGCATCAAAGAAAATGGTTGGAGCTGATTAAGGATTATGACTACTCAATCCATTACCACTCTGGGAAAGCAAACAAGGTGGCAGATGCATTAAGTCGACAAGACCATGCCAGTTTATCCATGATGAGGATCACAAAAGATCCAATATTTATGGATTTACAAAGGATGAATCTTGGAATTATAATGGAAGGGGAAAATTCTTATCTTTCTCAAATGAATGTTCAACCATCTATACATGTGAAGATTAAAGAGGCACAGAAAGAAGATGTCGAGTTACAAAAGAAGGTGAGAAATGTTCCTGAATTCAACCTTGATTGTGATGGGATAATAAAGTTCAGGAATCGGGTTTGTGTTCCTCCCATCCAAGAATTAAAGAAGGAGCCGTTGTATGAGGCTCATAGTTCTTCATTCTCTATTCATCCTGGAAGCACGAAGATGTATAGGGACCTGAAAGAGTACTTCTAGTGGGATGGCATGAAAAGAGATGTTGCTGAATATGTTTCTCGATGCTTGGTTTGTCAACAAGTTAAAGCTGAGAGACAGAAGTCTAAGGGGATGTTACAACCATTACCCATACCCGAATGGAAATGGGAAAACATCACTATGGACATTGTCACAGGACTTCCTAAAACATCCAAAGGCAATAATGCTAACTGGGTCATAGTTGATCGTCTTACAAAGTCCGCACACTTCATTGCTATTAGAGAGGATTTCTCTCCAGATCATCTTTCCAGGATATATGTAAAGGAAGTGGTAAGATTGCATGGAGTACCACTTTATATTATATCTGATCGGGATCCGAGATTTACCTCGAAGTTCTGGAGAAGTCTTCAGCATACTCTGGATACAGAGTTGAGTTTCAGCACTACTTATCATCCTCAGAAAAACGGTCAGTCTGAGAGAACAATTCAAACTCTAGAAGATATGTTGAGAGCTTGCTCTATGGATTTCAAAGGTGGTTGGGATCAACACCTACCATTGGTGGAATTTTCTTATAATAATAGCTTTCAATCTAGTATTCAGATGGATCCTTATGAGGATCTCTATGGAAAGAAATGCAGGACTCCAACTTGCTGGGATGAAGTTGGGGAAAGAAATCTATTAGGACCTGATCTCGTTGATGAAATGGCAGAAAAGGTCAGATCTATTCAACAACACATAAGAGCAGCTCAGAGTCGACAGAAAAGTTATGCCGACAACTGAAGAAAAGACCTAGAGTTTGAAGTGGGTGATAAAGTGTTCTTACGAATATCTCCCTAGAAGAGAGTCATGAGATTTGGAAAGAAGGGGAAGTTGAGCCCTAGATATATCGGTCCTTTCGAAATAATGGATCGTGTTGGGAAGGTAGCTTACCGATTGGCGCTTCCACTGACTCTCTCTCAAGTA
Organism: Viscum album; assembly: GCA_963277665.1. Classification (NCBI taxonomy): domain Eukaryota; kingdom Viridiplantae; phylum Streptophyta; class Magnoliopsida; order Santalales; family Viscaceae; genus Viscum; species Viscum album. The sequence continues at coordinate 1,963,876,001 of OY728127.1, forward strand.
CATGATGTGTTCCAGGTATCTCTCCTGAGAAATTACATACCTGATCCTTCACATGTACTCAGCTCAGAAGTTGTACCGCTGGAGCAAGATCTTTCTTATGAAGAACAGCAGATAGAGATTCTAGATCGTAGCGAAAAAGTCCTACGAAACAAGACCACTCACTTGGTGAATGTTTTATGGAGGAACCACCAATTAGAATAATCTACATGGGAGCTTGAGGGTATGATGAGGGATAGGTATCCTCATCTGTTTGTTACAAAGTGACGAATTTCGAGGGCGAAATTCATTTTAAGGGGGTAGAATGTAACACCCGAGACTTTTATGTGAAATATTTTGTTTTTATGTTATATAAATCATAAAAGGAATCTTTCACTACACACAACACTAGCTTGGCTTGCTTTACACGCAACTACGGCCTTCCTCGATAGCTTGTGTCATACGTAATACCAAGTTTTACTAAACAATGATATGCTATTAAAATATTATTAAAACTAGCCGTTATGAATAGTAATAACCACTTTTTGAAATTTTATAAATTTTATTTTTCAAAATGGACTTCATTTTTGGATTCAGAATATCAAAATTAGCCTAGGGTAAAATTTTGGTATTTTTCTGAAAACTTTCAATTTTTGATGAATAGTGAAACCACTAAGTGGTAGTTAAAAAACTGAATTTTTCATAAAACTTAATTTTACCGCTTTGTGAGTGGAATTTTGAAAATCCGAGAGACACGGTTGATTTCAGTAAGTAAAATTTTGTTCAAGGAGATGAAAATAATTTTTTGGTGAATAGTAACTTTTTACTTTTTTTTTACCACGGTTAAAAGTAAATAGGGTAATTAAGGGTAAAAATGATATTATTATTACCCTAAAACATGTCCTAATTCTATTGGAAAAGTGTAATTCGACCAAAAACAACCTTATGAATAAAATATGACCATTTAGTACCACTTGGATTAGATTAGGACATTTATTATTAATTTATTTAAAGAAGGGTTAAAATAGTTAAAATCAAAGTTTAATAAGTAAATAATTTTTAATATGGGGTTATACATAAGATCAATTAGACTATAAATATTAATTAGAAAGATAAAAAGATTTCCTACATAATTTTATTTTATTTGTAATTTTTAGACATTAAATAATTTAATTTATTTATGACACAAAGATGATGATTTAATTATCTTATTAATGAAATATTGACATAATTGATGTTATAAATACCCAAATAAATGTAATTTGAGACTTTTTATGAATTACACTAATTTTATAGGTTAATATGAAATGTTAGTATTGATTTAAATAACTTGGTTCGAACTAATCATTCTGTTATGATTTTCACAAAAATCAATTACTAAATAGTGTCAAAATTGACATAAAATAGTTTTTAAAACAAATATTATATTATTAATTGTTATTATATTCCTAAAAATCTAAGGTTAGGACAAATGACTTAGATACGGTTATATATTTTAATAATAAACAACTTGGGGTTCGTTTGGCTTGATATAGTAAGTTTATTAACCTTATAGTGTAAGAAAACAAGAAGACACGGTAAAAGTTAAATTATCTAACTTAAAGTTAAATCTAAATGATAAGGTTAAAATTGATACCTAAACTTGTTTAATTCTATTGGATGAGAGGATTTAGACCCCTACCCACCTTATCTTCTAAATATACCAATTTGGAGCTATTAAAAACCGAATTTGACTTTATAATAAAATAATATTTTTAGTTATTCCAAAGGTGCCCCTCTCCTCCCTTATAAAAGGGCACCTCCTCCCCCTCTTCCTCACACCACTTTGAGCCTTCAATCTCGGCAAACCCCTGCAAATTTCTCCTCTACACTTCCCTAGAAACATCCTAGAGTTTCTGGTCTTCTTCAAAGACCTATTTTAGTGCCCTAAAAGGAGGTCTCAAAGAAGCACTTCAAAGAAGAGGTAATGTCCGTTACCGATTCTTTCATTTTTATTTCTTCTTCCACTTCTTCTTATTTAGTTGTTTCATTATGAAGTAATAACATCAGTATCACTCCTATACTGATATGTTATTATAAGTATGAAACAACCCTATTTCACCATCTATCCATCCTACGGAAAAAGAAATCACCGCGCGTGCGTACGTACGGAATACCGTCTCCACGCTGTGGTGTAATCTATTTTCCACCACCACCTTACTTGAATGGGTATAATGGTGTAAATAATGACTATATATTACTATTATAAATTTATATTGATTCTGAAATAGTATACATACACTCCAATACAATTCCACGATCATAGGAACGATATCATCACTCGTGTGTACGTACGGAATACCGTCTCCACGATGTGATGCGACTCGTTCTACATGATCTTCATTTAATAATGATTATATAAATGAATTGAATGAATTAATATGATATATATTACACTAATACCATTCTGAAAATGAGGTATCTATAACCCAAAGAGAAGAATAAGAATTTATTCGACAAAACACGCATAAGAACAAAAAGTAATAAACACCCGAATAACAAGTAGTAATGAAATATTACTAATAAGAAGCTAATAATATGACCATATATGATATCATAACAATAAGTATGATTCTTTAATAAGTCAATAACATTATTTAAATCATTATACAGAAGGTTCGGACACTTACGAGGCAAATCAGACCTAAGGTAAGGGAAATATCACAATCTCATTTTTATCCGAGATTGTTTATAATTTGGAATTTACTGGGGTGTATTTTATCATCAACATCCATGTTTCCTCAATATGTAATATTTATATCCTTATACAATAGTTTATATCCAATTTTACCCTTCGGTGAGTTTTTAGTAAAAGATATGAAATGAATCTTTTGTCGTTTTTCATACGAGGTACTTTTTGACTTTTCTGACAAAAGTACGAGAAGATTGTTTTTTTAACTTATACGGCATGAATGGATTTTAAAAAAATATTTCCAAGAATATTACTTTACAAGTTTTCAATTTTATTTTTAATCAACTTCTTTTAGTTTAAAATTGTATGACATGTTAAGAAAGGAAAAATGTTTTTGAAGTAAAAAGGATATTTTCCTCGAGAATGGAGTTCAAGAGTTTTATCAAAATAATTTTCCATCTAAGATAATAAAGGGTTCTGTCTCTATCCCTATTATTACATTGATTTTATTATGTTGTGATGGAAATATTTTTATGAATTACTTTATCTTATATGAATTGTTTTATGATGTCCCGATGTTTAAGATTCCCATTTTTATTACATGGGTTATGCAATGATGTATGATTTATGATTTTTTGGAACACATAAGAATGGTATCATTATTAGATGGGTGGGACCTATATCTCCCTCCAATGCATTGGGTAAAGATTTTATATCTCATGAGATAGATATGGCTGGAACGGTAGGTTATACCGGTTCAGTGAAACAGGACTAAAACGAGGAGTGAACTCAGTTCAGAAATGGACTTTGTCCACTAAGATAGTATTGGAAATGAGTCTTGACTAATAATAAATGATTCTCTATGATTATGTGTGTATGACACAAATTTTCATGTTTTATGTTATGATTATTGGGATTCCATTTCACTACAATGATTTATCCCATGTTATGAAATTATGCTCTCTTTTGCAGGTTAAGATTTCCAAAAGTTATGTTCTTATGAATATGATGTGATTGATATTTATTTTGTTTACCCTTACTGAGTATTTGAGCTCACCCTTTGGTATGTTTTCTTTCCCCAGGTCAGGAAGAAGGTTATTAAGTAAGATATGCCAAAAGGGACTATAGATATGATGAAATAAATGGGAGACAGTGTAGACACTTTATGAACCAGTTGTTTATGTTTCCCAGTTTCTAAAGATACTATACCTATATGGTCCTTTCATGGTTTTGTTATATGTTGTAATAAGTATGCTTCAATTTTGAAGTATTAACAATGTATGTAAAGTATGGGTCGTTATAGTTAGGGTTTATGGTGTAGGGTTTAGGGTGTAGGTTTTATTGTTTAGTGTGTTTGGTATAGGGTTTCGGGTTTAGGGTTTAGGGTTTAGGGTATAGGGTATAGGGTATAGGGTTTAGTGTGTGTGGTGTAGGGTTTAGGGTGTAGGGTATAGGGTTTAGGATTTTTTTTTTTAGGGTTTAGGGTTTAGGCTTTAGGATTCAAGGTTTAGGCTTTAGGATTTAGGCTTTAGGCTTTAGGCTTTAGGGTTTAGGGTTTAGGGTTTAGGGTTTAGGGTTTAGGGTTTAGGGTTTAGGGTTTAGGGTTTAGGGTTTAGGGTTTAGGGTTTAGGGTGTAGTGTTTTGGTTTTAGTGTGTAGGGTGTAGGTTTTATGGTACTAGATGTAGGGTTTAGGGTGTTGGGTTTAGGGTGGAGGGTGGAGGGTATAGGGTTTAGGGTTTAGGGTTTAAGGTTTAGGGTTTTTACAATTTTTTGGGTAGAGGAGGTGCAGGACTAGGCTAGCCTAGCCCCCCAAAATTCAATTAAACATAAACAGAAAACTACAAGATGGGTCTACAAGTGTAAGAGTGTATATCACCCTTCAAATATGAATCAAAAAACGGAGTACAAAAAGGTGGAGTGACGAAGGACCACATCGAACATCTTTCTTCAATCATTTTTTTTAGAGAGCGTCCACAACCAAATTGGCCTCCGTATATGCATGTAAAATACTGAATCTCGGGGTTCAAGAAATATTAAGGCACTCAATACAATGTGGTATAAGTCTCTAAGGGACATCCCTAAAAAATCCTTTTAGAGAAACAACTGCGAGCATCGAATCAGATTCGATCCAAGGCCTTGTCCACTTAAACTGACTCGTGAATTTCGCAACCCTTATGATAGCCCAAAGATCCTCTTAATAATCACATCCATCCCCAATAAAATGAAAGAATAATCCCTTAACAAATTCTCTGGAGATACGAAAAACGCCACCACACCCCAAGGGTCTAGGAGCTCCCAGGGTCGTGCCATCAACATTGACCTTTATCCATGATGGGAGTGGGGGAATCCATCTAATGTACTTCAGGACCATCAATTTTCTGCTTCATCCAAAAACCACATGTGTGCGCAATAATGTCAGGTCATTAACATCATTAAACACCGAACCTGTTTTTAATCGTGATGCATTCTGGATCATCTTGTGGATGGTCACCCCCCCCCCCCCCATGCAGCAAGAGGGGATGTCGATTGAAGGACATAGAATTGCGAGCATACCAAACATAGTGAATTGTCACTACCGCACCATCAAGCAGTAGATTATACACCTGGTCACTTAGGTTTATCTCCACCAAGCCACACAAGAACTAACAGATCGATCCATGCTAATTGTAGGTCAGGCCAAATCACTGTAAACAGGTAATGCCAAAGTTCCATAGAAAAGGTGCATTACAGGAAGATATGATTGCAGTGCTCCTCGACCTTCCTGCATAAAAAAACAAGCAGAGGAAAGTTTCCAACCAACTATCTTCATTTTCTCCTGAATTGGAAGTTGATTCCACCAGATTTTCCAGATAAGTACAAGGTGTGAAGGGGGAATAAAAGGGGCCCTGAATTTGAGCAACCACGATGGGGAGACCAAACCTTGCAGACACTTGAATCAGTAAAAATCATGGATATTGAATTTACCGACCATACTGGGCATCCATATGAGTGTATCAATGTCTGTGAAGGCATATCACTGGACATGCATGGAAATATTATCCGGAAGCAGTACCCGCGAGTCACCACGTTACTGGATGAGACTAGAAATGGTTAAATTCCTCAGATCCTAGGGATGCATCATCACCTATGAGATAGGTTTCTCCAACCATGGGGTAGACCAACAATTCAAGGAAGAGTGCTTTGACAGAATCCATTTTGATTGAGACATAATATCCCTATATGAGGATCATAAAGTAGGCCAGACCAAGGAAGAAATATACCCAGCAAAGCCATCGCATAACCTTCACGTGAATATCTCCTTGAGAATATCCAGGCCATCACCATGAAGATCGAGAAGACTCTAGGTGAACTTTCCAATCATGGCATCATTAAAACGTTGCAGATCTTTAATACCATGCCCACCCAGATCAATCAGCTTTGTGTAGTGATTCCAGACCACAACGACCAATTCTCGTTCACTGATAGAACCTGTCCAATCAAAATTCCTTATTTTTTTCATTCAAGATTTTGAGGAGACTAGTTGGCCATATGTAGATAGAGAAAGCATGCACAAACATATAGGTAGTAACATAGTTAACCAGGCAGACCCTTCCAGGTTGAGAGAGGCACTTTCCCTTCCATTTAGACATTTTCTATGTGATTTTGGAAGCAATGATCTCAAAGTATCAACTCATTGATTTCCCCCAAAAAAGAGGCACACCCAAGTAGGTAAAGGGTAGTGAGCCCCTATTCACCCTAAGCACATTTGAAATGCGTATCTGCCTGGAAGGAGAGACCCCATTGTCAAAAATAATTGATGATTTCATCCAGATAATAGTTTTCTCGGACGCACTCTCATAATGGTGAAATATTAGCTTTACTGTAGATAGAGTTTTCTTATCATCCTACCCAAATAGGAGGATTTCATCCGCATAAAGAAGGTTTGAGGGGACATAAAGGTCCCTACCTACTTTAATTGATGAGTACAGCCCTGCTTGTAGAAGATTAAGGATGCAGCAACTCATGTAATCCTCCAACATTACAAAGAGAAAGCCAGAGAGAAAATCCCCTTTTTGAACTCCACGGGAGTATGGGAAGAACCAATGGGGGATCCATTAATCAAGACTGAGACTCTAGCAAAGTGAAGAATTAAGGAAATCAAGTTGATGAAGTTTCTAGAAAATCCATATCTACCAAGGACCTTGAAGATGAAGCTCCATTTTATAGTATCAAAGGCCTTCGAAATATAAATCTTTAGTGCAAATCTTCCATTCTCTGATTTCTTCATCATTATATTAATCCCTTATAAGGTAGAAAAGAGGCACATTTGGATACATCATCCAGGAATAAAACCAAATTGATTTGGAGTAACAATGTCACCTAAAGTCTTCCCCAACCTTATAACAAGAATCTTGCTAATTATCTTCAGAATTGTGTTGCCTATAGTAACTGGTCGGAAGTCACCAATCACAATGGAATTTTATTTTTTTCAGGATCATAGATATGAAGTTGGTGTTCGCACCATGGGGTATGTAGCTGGAGAGGAAAAATTCTCTAATCACATTAGTGACTTCCACATGAAGGATGTCCCAATAGAACATGAAGAACTTATTTCCAAATCCATCAGGCCCTGCAGCATTGTCCATATTCAGAGAGAAGAGCACTGCCCTAACTTCCCCCTCCAAAGGAGTAGTCGTGAGAGACTCATTTTTTTGACCTGTAATAAAAGACGAAATCGAGTCTGAAAACATGGGAGAATCATAGACATCATCTATATACATACCCTAAAAGTACTCCACTGAAGCCTTGGAAATATCATCCATCAAGGTGAAATTAGTGTCACCAACTTGGACAGTTCTCATATTATTCTTAATCCTCCATTCCCTATGTAGAAAATGAATGAAAATGGAGTTTCGATCTCCATCGTGAAGCCATTTGACATTAAATTGTGCTTTTGCGAGCTTCTCCTTAAGGGCCAGCAATTCATCAAGCTTTGAATGCAGTCAAAGCTCCTCCCCCAAAGGTGCACTTTGTTGTTGAGTCATGATTTGACACACAGATAGATAAAACTCAGCCACTTTGATATCACCCTCCAACCCTAATAAGGAACGCTTACTCTAGTCCTTCAGGTGGAATTTCACTTCTTTGGGCTTAGTGGTCACAGTAAAATGGGGACTACTAGAAAAGGTGCGGCTCCACGCCTTAGACACCTCTTCCCTACACCCAGAAATTGTGATACATGAGTTTTTTAATTTAAATGGAATGGGAAAGACCTTGAGACTCTCTCCCTTAGTTCAACCATAAGAGGGTTGTGATCTGAGTTGAATTTCAGTAGAGTGTAGCCAGATATAGCCACTAGAGATCCACTGCCACCAATATGCAAGAAACACCTATCTAGTTTACTGGCCTACCAACCATTGATGGTGTACCATACCCACGTGAAGGTATCTCCAGCAATGGAGACCTCCGATAAATCGCATTGGTCCAGAAAAGAGGCAAAATCCTCTATTGCAGTACGAGAGAAGTTCAGGCCCAGCTTTTCCTCAGGCCTCAAGACCGTGTTAAAGTCACCAATCACCATCCAGTTGTGATCAATGGAATCAATAATCTATACTATATTCCTCCAAAGGTGTCTTAGAGAAATGTATGATCATGAGGCATAAACAAACGAGAGGGTTATGGTGTTGGCATTCAAGAGAATAGTGAGGGAGATCATTTGAGGACTCAAATCAGTCGAGAAAACCTGGACGTTGTTATGCTTCAACACCCATAAGTTTTCCACACCATTCGCATCACCATTTGATGAGACAAGGGAGTATCCAAGAGATTTCCAGTTAAAACCCTTCCAATTGTTGAACTTGATCATGGGATCAACTAACCCAATTAACATAGGCTTATGAGAAAGAAAGTGTCGAAGGGCTGCAGTAGTGGGAGTATTTTCCAGCCCTTGGCAGTTCCAGAACATTGTCTTCATTGGGTATCGGAAATGTTAGGATAAGGGGTGATTCCATTTCCCTTTCCTTTCCTTCCTTTCTTCTTAGGTTTATTATTATCCTGTTTCTCAGGGTTTGGCAGAAGATACTTTACCGCCATATTTTGTACCACTTTTGTTTGTGACTTTGTGGAGTCATTGGCATACCCCTCCTCAGCCAGCTCCTCTTCCATTGTATCACTCCAAAAGGCCCCACTGAGGGGGTTAGACTTTTTCAGGATGTATATGGACACCTCCTGAGGGACCCTCAGCAACTTCCTCGCAGCCTTGTCTGGGGCAACAACTGTGAACTCAGGACAAACCGCAGGGCCACCTGCAGAGCAGATGGGCGCATCAACCTTATCTGAGCGATCTAGAGCCTGGGTTTCTAAGACAGCAGCAGGGCTATCACTCGAGGCTTTCCAGATAGAAGGCTCAGTCGGGCATGTAAAGGCCAGACCATACTCCATGGAGTCATCAAGCATATCGACTACGGCACTAGAGGCTCCTCCAGAGTCCTTATCACCCATGAGTGCCATGCCCGTAGGGTAAGAAGGAACCTGCTAGAAGCCAAGATCAGGCGATGGCTTTGCCTTTTCATGGAAATGAAAGGGACCTTTACAAGAGACCTCTGAGTATGTCAGGACACAATCTTGATCATTCTCAGGCAAGGCAGGGGAAACACCCACATCCTAGTTTGGGGTTCTCATAGGATGATCCTTGGAGGCCACATGAGGGACATCCATGACCGCCGGGACACCAACCTACACTTCAGAACCACCATCAGCCTTCTCTGGTAGTCCAGATATATCACCTGCATTCTGAATGTCAAAACTTCCTATGGCCTTAATAGCAGCAGTACCCTCCCTGTCCACTAGAGGAGCCGTAGTCGATGGATTTTTCAAACCCATCCTAGAGTTCTTCCTGCAATGGGATGCATCGTGACCTTAAAAATTACAGGCTGATTAGGACATCAATATCCTATATTCATAAATCAAATGCCCGAATATATTTCAAGAGGATCAAAATTTTGGACTCCTCTTATATTGTATTTTATAATTTTTAGGGGGTTTAATGGGTTTTTGGGTTTTTTTGGGGTGTTTAAGAGTTTTTTTGGTGTTTTAAGGTTTTTATGGTTTTTAGGGGTTTTAATGATTTTTAAGGTGTTTTAGTGTTTTTAGGTTCTTTTTTGGATTTTAGCGGTTTTTATGGTTTTAAAGGATTTCTAGGTATTTTTAGGGTATTTTTGGGTTTTTTAGGGTGTTTAGGGTTTTTAGGGGTTTTAGGGGTTTTGAATTTCGGGTTTTTTAAGGCTTTTTAGGGTATTTTTTGTTTTTAGGTTCTTTTAGGGGGTTTTGGATTTTTGGGTTTTTATGGTTTTTTGGAGGCTTTTAATGTTTTTAAGGGTTTTTATGTGTCTTTTAGTGCTTGTTGGTTTTTAGTTTTATTAGTGTTTTTTGGTTCTTTTAGATGTTTTTATGGTCTTTTGTGGGTTTTCAGGGTTTTTAGGTTATTTTCGTATATTTCGGGTATTTTAGGGTATTTTTAGGGCTTTTAGGGTCTTTTAGTATTTTTAGGGTTTTAGGGTTTTTAGTGTCATTTAGGGGTTTTTAGGGTTTTTAAGGGTCTTTATGGGTTTTTAGGTTTTGGGGGGTTTTAGGTTTTTATGTTTATTTATGATTTTTAGTGTTTTTAGGGTTTTTAGGGTTTTTAGGGGGTTTTAAGAGGGTTTTGGGTTTTTATGGTTCTTTTAGGTTTTAATATTTTTAGGGGTTTTAGGGTGTTTAAGGTTTTTAAAATTTTTCCATACTTCTTATCTAAGAGATATTACACATATCCCATATTCCTAGAAATTATGTATTGACTCTAAACTTCTTAAAATCAACTCAAAATCATTCTAAACTACTATTGATTCATCTCATATAATGTTTAAAACAAATAGAACACATCATCAACCATTCCATGGGTTCATAAATCTCTCAATTTGGATTTATTATGAATTTTAATACTGCATAAATTAATCAAATCAAATCCATTCTCAAAGAGAAACACCCTATCACCACACTACTAGATAACGAAATTTTTTTGAGATAATTTAATCCCTCAGTGACAAACATTTGGTAGCTAATTGTAATTACCCATAAATTTATTGGTCATTGTTTATTGGGGAAATTTTAATTTTTGACTCATTTCAAGGTATGTTTTACGAATTGAAATTCAAAATGGGATTATAAGGGTTAGAACATTTGAATTAGATGTTTCTTATGTGATCAAAGTCCTAAGAGGTGTTTTGGGTGCTTGAGTGAGTGTTGGAGTGGGGATGGGATGGACTTGATGTTGATATTTTGGTATAGGTGGATTGTCATGCTATGATAGGTGAGGATCATATCGTGAAAAGGGGATGATTGAGATCATACCATAGCTTAATGGGGGTACTATGGTATAAAAGAGATGAAGGTATAAGGTCATGTTATGACTAGTGGGTGTAATTGTGTTTCATGTTTGTGTGGGATTTTGATATAGGTAAGACTCTTACATATTTGGGTTTGAGGTCACATATTGTAATATGGAATCATTACATGACCATATGTAAGAGTATACACTTATATATTTCCTTTGTGACTTTTTTGTGAGGAGAGGCCAGTCAGACCATGACCAGTGGGTCACATTATGATTCCTTTTGTGGTAAGGTGTCACATCATGAAGCATGAAGGCCACAAATGTGAAGTGGAGAGTCACGATGATGTGATATTCCTAAGGTAGGGTCCATTACATTAAGGTAAAAGACCATGTTTTTTAGGGATGAATCCATGTAGTGAAGGGATGTACATGAGGAATTTAGTTTTATCTATGTGAGGCATGCCACACTATAACTAGAGAGGGAATTTCATGGAGAGAAAACCATGGAATGGTGTCACAACATGATCTCTTGGGTCACACCATGACCATAACCCAGGGTGGGGTATCATGTTATAATGGTTATAGATACATCATGATGTACCCCTTTTCAAGTTTTTAAAAAGTAGGGGCAAATATGTTATTTCTTTTTCATCCCTTCTTTGTATTTAGGTTGAACTAACACTTGGGGGGATATTTCAGTCTTATTCTTCCCATCTCTTCCCTATCTCAATCTCCCTTGGTGAGGGGTGTTTTAGAGGCATTTCTATTGAATATATAAGGTGAGTTCCTCACTCCATTTCATTTTATCCGTATTCTCTTTAATTATTCCATGATTTTTCTATCTTTGATATGAGTATTGATGCCAATTCCACCATAGAATGGTGGAATTGGGATGATATGATGAGGCTTCATGTTGTGATAGCTTGTGGACGTTAAAAGGGAGAATATGTCACCAATTTTACACTATTTATTTGGAGTTACATCACCAGATGGATTTTTTCTAAGGTCTCTACCAAATTTTAAAGGATTTAGAGTGTAACTAGGTGTCTTATGATAGGCCTTTTTATGGGTGTGTTGGGAGCATGTCCCTGAATTTTGGCATGTCATTTCTTAAGGTTACAAAAAGTATACGGTGCTTGGTGAGTTTTTGTCTATTATTCCTCTTTGTTTTAAATTAAAAAATTAATTATAAATTGTTATAATTAATTATTTATGTGTGATGTATTAATATTGGATCTCAAGAGCATGGTGAAGCTTTGTACAAGTTTGGACGAGGCATGGATGGGATTTTCTGAGGGTGGGTGAAGATTGGAAATGATGGAAACTTTGTGGTAGAGGTAGGTGATCCATATAATACAAAATCATATTCTTGTTTATGGGTGATTGTGAATTTTTGTATGAATATATTTTTTTAGTAAAAGGTATAGGGATTTAGATCACATAGGATAAAGATATAGGGTGTCATTGATCCCCTTATAGTTGGAGTGAGTGCTCCTTTTCATGTTTGATATTTTGGGATCTCCCAATGATTATGTCACCAATGGGATAGAGATGCTAGTTGAGGTAATGAGAGGGTTATGATATATCCTTGGGCTTGAGAAGATACATTAATATCCTATATTGGTTTCCAAGGGAAATTTGGTTAGTCATGAGAGGCTTAATCCTCGTGTTTATGGGTTTGAAAATCATACATCCAAGTATGATAGGAAACACCATCTTAAGGTTGTATTTGAGACTTAGAGTGTTCCTTGAGAAAGTTAAGTCCTATAAGGATTGATGTGGTGAAATGTGTATGGTTTCTTATGGATTAATTTCTTGAGATATCTCTAATGAGATATGTGGGATGGAACCCAAGTATTGGTTTTGTAGAGACCCGAATCCTGACGTACATGGACATTACATTACTTTTGCGAAATACATAGTATATAACAAAAACACACACACAAGGATCGTAATAGTTTAGTGTCTTTGGAAACTCAGAATATAATCTTCTAATCGTGGTGAAAGATCTTCAACATCTCCCATAAAGATCTTCCCTTTTTTTACCTAAAACCTTTCTTTATATCCCGGGGAAAAGAAAACATAAAAGGGTGAGCTCAAATGCTCAGTAAGGGTAAACAAAAGAAATATCAATCACATCATATTCATAAGAACATAACATTTTGGAAATCTTAACTTGCAAAAGAGAGCATAATTTCATAACATGGGATAAATCATAGAAATGAAATCCCAATAATCATAACTTAAAACATGAAACTTTGTGTCATACACACATAATCATAGAGAATCATTTCTTATTAGTCAAGACTTATTTCCAAGACTATCTTAATGGACAAAGTCCATTTCTGAACCGAGTCACCCTCGTTTCAGTCTTGTTTCACTGAACTGGTATAACCTACCGTTCCAGCCATGTCTATCTCATGAGATATATAATATTTACCCAATGCATTGGAGGGAGATATAGGTCCCACCCATCTCATAATGATACCATTCTTATGTGTGCCACAAAATCATAAACCATACATCATAGTATAACCCATGTAATAAAAATGGGAATCTTAAACATCGTGACATCATAAAACAATTCATATAAGATAAAGGAATTTATAAAAAAAATTACATCACAACATAGTCAAATAAATGTAATAATAGAGATAGAAACAAAACCCTTTATTATCTTATATGGGAAATAATTTTGATAAAACACTTGAACTCCATTCTTGAGGAAAATATCCTTTTTACTTCAAAAATGTTTTTCCTTTCTTAACATGTCATACAATTTTAAACTAAAAGAAGTTGATTAAAAATAAACTTTAAAACATGCAGAGGAATCTTCTTGGAAATAATTTTTTAAAATCCATTCATGTCGTATTTGTTAAAAAAAACATTCTTCCCGTACTTTTGTCGGAAAAGTCAAAAAGTACCTCGTACGAAAAACGACAAAAGATTCATTTCATATCTTTTACTAAAAACTCACCGAAGGGTAAAATTGGATATAAAATATTGTAGAATGATGTAAATATTACATATTTAGGAAACATGGATGTGGATGATAAAATGCACCCCAGTAAATTCCAAAATATAAACAATCTCAGATAAAAATGAGATTTTGATATTTCCCTTACCTTAGGTCCGATTTGCTTCGTAAGTGTCTGAACCTCCTCTTTTTGACGCGCCTTCACATAACCTACAATTAAAGAACTAAGGATGGTCTTTGAAGAAGACCAGGACCTCTAGTATGATACTAGGGAAGTGGAGAAGATATTTTGGTAGGGTTTGGCCGAGCTTGAATGCTCAAATTGGTGTGAGGAGGAGAGGGAGGAGGTGCCCTTTTATAAGGGAGGAGAGGGGCACCTTAGGAAAATATCAAAATATTATGTTATATTAAGGTCAAATTCGGTTTATAATGGTTCCAAAGGGTATTATTTCGAAGATAAAGTGGGTATGGGTTGAAATCCTCTCATCCAATAGGATTTAGACAAGTTTATGTTATTATTTTAACCTTATCAATTAGATTTAACTCTAAGTTAAATAATTTAACTTTTACCGTGTCTTTTTGTTTTCTTACACTATATGGTTAATAAACTTACCATAACAAGCCAAACGAACCCCAAGTTCTTTATTATTAATATATCTATCCTTATATAAGTCATTTGGCCTAACCTTATATTTTTAGGAATTAAATAACAATTAATAATATAATATTTGTTTTAAAAACTAATTTATGTCAATTTTGACACTATTTGGTACATGATTTTTATGAAATTCATAACACAATGATAAGTTCGAAAAAAGTTACTTATATCAACAATAACATGTCATATTAACCTAGAAAATTAATTTAAGTCATAAAAAGTCTCAAATTACATTTATTTGGGAATTTATAACATCAATTATGTCAATATTTCATTAATAAGACAATTACTGCATCATATTTTTGTCATAATAAATGATAATTATTTAATCCCTGAAAATTCTAAATAAATTCATATGATATAGATAATTGTATTATATTTCTGGAGACTATTCATGTTCTAAGTTTCATGAATTTTATCACTAAATTAAAATTATTATACTTATAAGATTTAAGAAAGTGACATGTTGTCACATTCTTTGGTTTTAATAATAATTAAATTATTTTCATGGACAAAAGTCCCTAAAATGAATCTAATCCGACCCTTAGGTTATATGGGTCTACTTTTATCCATCCAATAGTATTTTTCCAAGTTTTAGGGTAATTTTATAATCTTATATTTACCCTTAATTACCCGATTTACCTTTAACTATAGTAAATAAAATTTACCGTAGTTACTATTCACAATGCCCAAAAATAAAAAGTAGCTTATTAACATAATTTGTACCCACTGATTCCAAATATGGAATCCATTTTTCCAAATTCAATACACAAAAGATGCAGAAATTAAATTAAAATTAATCCCGTTGTCGAAAGAAAACGGGTTTTTCTTTAAAACATTGCAAAAGATTGAATTGATTTAACCTACGAATTCAAGGTAAAATCAATGCTAATGACATACATTATATTAAATGGTAAAAATATATTCTATTTATACTTTAAAACCATTCAATATTATAATTTAACCACATAAGATATTACGATGAAAAAAGTTGTTTTTAATTAAAATATAGCGTGTTTTTACTATTCATTAAAATATGAAAGTTATCGGAAAAATATCAAAACTTTATATAATGTAAATTTTTATATCCTGATTCAAAAGAAGAATTTTATTTTGTCAAATTGAACTTATAAACATGTCAAAAACTATATTTAAAATGGGTGCGCCATCAAAAGGCGGCAAAACTGCATTTTTTGAAAAATACTTATTTTACCCGAAAAAATTATTTTGTTCTTATACCATGTTCTAGAAATGTGTAAGATGAATAATAATGTTATAAAATTCAAAATTTAGTTAACACTATTCATAACGGCTAGTTCATAACAATATTATAATAATATATCGTTGTTTAGTAAAACCCGGTATTGCGTACAACACATGCTATCGAGGAAGGTCGCGATTGCGTGTAATTCAAGCCAGGTCAAAGATGTGTGTTGTGAAAGCTCCTTTTGGTGTAGCGTACAACACAATACACTAATGAAATTAATATTTTCATAAAATCTTGGGATGTTACAGGTTTAGGTATTTTTTTAGGTAATTTGGCATTGGGATGCTAAGGGCCATAGTGAGAGTGGTTTGGGATGATACCTAGTTGGAGAGACCAAGTTGTGAATAATAAATTGGAATAGGACTGGATAAGATTATTGGGGCTAGGGTCAATAGGGAATCCAAGATATGAGGTCACCATGGGTTAATGAGTGCATGTGAGTGTTGATGAATAGAGATTGGTTTGGGTTAGGGAACCCAATAGATTCCCTTATGGGTGAGATGAGAATGCTAATAGGTTCAGTTTGTTGTGATTTTGTGACCATTAGAGTC
Source organism: Viscum album (assembly GCA_963277665.1). NCBI lineage: Eukaryota > Viridiplantae > Streptophyta > Magnoliopsida > Santalales > Viscaceae > Viscum > Viscum album. Next base: position 1,963,892,452 of record OY728127.1, read on the forward strand.
TTGAAAAGAATTATATATAAGGATAGATGGATAATTTTACATGATTAGATATGTGGGGATAGGTCTTGAGTGACTAGCACCCAGTTGATGAGTTGGTGAGCATATTGGGTAGGAAATGTTACCCTATTTATTATTACATGAATGTTATCAGTTGTTCATATGTTGGAGGTTGAGATGGGTTTTATGGCTTCACCTTAAGTAATAAGGTGTTGGGTAGGGCCTAAATTGAGTGAGAAGGTAGTGGTTGGGATGTGATATAGGACCCTACCTTAGGTGAGGATTTAGTGGTCTAGATATGACATAGGGCCTTACCTTTATTGAGAAGGTAGTTGTCAGGATGTCAATGTATAGCCCCACCTTGATTGAGAAGGTTCTAGATAGACCATACCTTAAGTGAGGATATAGTTATCAAGATATTATATAGAGACCTTCCTTGAGTGAAGAGGTAGGGGTTAAAATATGACATGGTAAATTACCTTGAGTGAAGAGTTATTGGTCAGGATGTTGATATATGGTGTCACCTTGAGTGAGAAGGTTTTTATAGGAATATACCTTGAGTGAGAAGGTAGTGGTCAGGGTGTGATATATAATTTGGTACAAGATCATAATTTAAGGAATCACCTTAAGTGACAAGGTGATGGAAGGATCCTAAATCTAGTAAGAAGGAACTGGTCGAGATGTGATATTTTATGTGGAAGGAAATATCAATTTATGGAACCACCTTGAGTGAGAAGGTATTGACGGGTCTCATGTTGAGTGATAAAGTGTTTTTAGGGATTCCATTAGTGATAAGGTATAGTCCAGGTTGTGATGTGGTATGTATACCACTCTAAGAAAGAGGGGATTGGTTGATATGATGTGGCATGGGACATGAATGTATATTCTCACATTGAGTGATAATGTGTTTGGTGGATCGCCCTAGGTTAGAGAGTATAGGTTTAGGATATGGTTGTGGGACCCTACCCTGAGGGATAGGTTAGAGTTTGAGTCTTGGTATGGTTTATATATGGTTCAATATGGGTTATACATTAAGGTAGGGTAGTGGTTTAGATATGGTTTGACACACTACATTTCATCTTTGGGTATGGGTTGGGTTGATGAGATGCCTTACCCTATGTCTTCAGGTATGCATTAAGAATTGTTGTGACACCCTACCCTGTATCTTTTGTTATATGTAAAGACTTGGTAATAAAACCTTCCCTACATATTTGGGTATGGGTTGAGACATGGTATGGTACCCTACCTAGAGTCTCCAAATGTGGGTTGGGGCTTGGTATGATAAATTACCGTGCATATTCAGGTATGGATCATAACATGGTATGGAACCCTCTTTAGATTATTTGGGTATGGGTTGGGTTTTATGGCATGATGTGGCTTATTTTTTTGTGTTAGTCGAGTAAGGTGTGTTAGGGTTTCATAGTGGCCTAGTTAGCACACAACGACCTGACACATATATTTGTGTGTTATGTGTCTATCATCTAATTTTCTCTTATATATATATATGACATTGTATATTAGGGGAACCTGGTGAGACCCTAGTGATATGTATTCCTCAAACCTTTCATAGTCACTCTATTGTGTGTATTGACACTATGTCTATTGTATAGGTCTCAGAAAAATGTGTGCAGAAGATTGAGATAAAGAAACCTCACCTGGATTCGATGTATGGGTTGAGATAATGCTCATGGATGGTAGTAGATCCTCCTTGTGTAATTATATTTATTTTTTATTTTTTATTTTTTATTTTTGATATTTTCTGGTGGGAGATCAATTGGAATGTATGAATATATGATTTCATTATTCATTTATTATACCATAGATTTGTTATTGTTAGTTCCACTAGGATAGATACCCTGAGAGGGGGGTGAATCAAGGTATGAAATATTAAAAAAACTACCCCTTTTGATCTTGTTTTGTTGTTATAAAAAAATTACTTCTCTCTTCTTCCCATTGCTGAGTATGTATGAATCTTCAAGAATGCACGGGACACATCAATTTTACTTATTTCACCCACACTGGGCTATTTTCAAGGAGCATACACCGGTGATGTTCCGATGTACCAAATCCACTATAAGTGAACTACTGTTTGCAAGTTCGAAGAGGACTCACTCTCCCTCCTAGTTTACAACCAATCACAATTTGAGAACTCAATACTCTCTCAACTGAAGTGAGCTCACTGATTCTTCAGAAGATCCACTCATAATTTAAATACTTCTATGTCCTTTCATTATCTCTAATGAATTCATCCTTCACTGTATGTAGATTCTATGTTGAAGTCCAAATTTCATACACTGATGAATACCCCTTTGTCATTGACCACTGGGAAACAACCTTTGGAAATACCTTTACAAAGCTCCCAACTTCATGAAGCTCCCAATTTAGAAAAGCTCAAACAAGACTTCACGAATTCTTTACCTCTTCGTAAATCACATACCTTTGCATATCTCACTACTTTACAGAGCTCAAACCTTTGTAGAGCTCAATACTGCGCAAATCTTAGGTCATCGTAGAGCTCAAGCCATCGCAAAGCGACTTCCTTTGCAAATCTCACTGAGCCAATGCAGAACACACCTCTTTCGTGGATCTAGATTAGCCATCGTGAAGCTCCAATCTTTCACGAAGCACACTTCCTCTGTGAACCTCCTTCACGATTTAAGAGCAAAAAAATTTTCTTGGAAAACTCTCTACTTCTCTTGAGGGGGTCGAGTCCTATTTCTAAGCGATTACACTGACTCAAGAACCTTACACACGAAGTCAGTGCCACTTCATCTCAAATCACAAATATTTGAAATTTTCTCTGAAATTATATCTATATCGCAAAGCACCATGGAAATTTTCAGATCACAGAGATCTTCGTAATCATAGATAGTTTTGTCAATTCCTTTGCACTACCACCACAGAGCTTCGCCACAATGCTCTTCACCTCTGTTGTTCACGAAGCTCATTGTAATGACAAATAACACCATCAACATCCTTCATCTCTTCGTGAAATCCAATTCATGAAGACCATATTCACGAAACTCGTGCCTTTTCTATATTATGATGAGATCTTCAAGGAAATCCACTTTTCGCGATACTCACCAAATCCCAAATTTTGGACCCCAAAAATTTGGAAAACACTATAAAATGACACCACCTTGTATCTGTTCTTTTGTACCACCTCCAAATATTCTATTACATTGTTGTGGTTCTTTGTCATCATGGATTGTCAGCAACATCTCTAGAACTCAACAATTCACCATGGAAACCTGCATTGCCAACAAACACAACCAACCCAAAAATGATGCTATGTTACCTTGAGGGATTTTTTCCCAACATTTATTATTTTATGCATACTCTAATTAGTTACTCTATATGATCCTTGGTTATTTATTGTTACTAATGGTTATAATATTGATATCATAGTCTCCCTAGTATATTATTTAGGCCATCACCACTATTTGAAATCCTCTAACATATGGGGAGGCGCACCTGAGGGCTTGTATCACAGGGATCTAGTTAATATATAGTGATATGGGTTAGTACATTACAAAGTAATATAATAGTATCTTTTTTATTTTTTTACTATTTAGGATGTATTAGATAGATATATAGGAATGTGTTGTATCTTTTCATGGGCCTCATAATATTAATTCATGAACACCTTTCCAGTGGGAAGTCTGGGTTACTAGGGTTATATGATTGTCGTTCTGAGTTTTTTATATTATGGTTGAGAATTTAATCAAGTATGATGTATTTATTAAGTTTTTTATTTATGTCTTAGTCTCTTATCCCAGGACGATAAGATTCATGTGTACATGTATCATATTTGGCATGTGCGATTCACATGACACTCGTATATGATGTTTACTTCAATTAATACATGTTCATCACATATTTATGATGATATTTTGATGATTTTTATTATTAAAGAATATTTTAATCATAAATTTTTTATTCTTGGTCATTTTGTGTTATAGTTCTAATTATTTTAATATGTTTATGAAAATTATGATTGTTAAGATTAATTGTTAAAATTTTCTTATTTTTTGTATTTTATATATTTTAAGAATATTGTTTTGTGTATCACCAAAGAATTATAATTGATATATTTTTATGAATATAATTTTAGGGTTTTGGGAATTAGAATGAAAATATTTAAAGTTCTATAATCTTAATTTGAAAATATATTTTTGGGACAATTTGTATTCATGTCTATCAAAGTATTTAATATCATGGATAAATATGTTATGAAACATTATTTTCTATTTGGATTTATTCTACTAAAACCTATTTTCAATGTGTTTATGTTTTTTATACATATGAATTTATCATATATTTATATGTGCTTGTAATAAATATTTTCCACATTTAATAAGTTTTTCCTGGCTTCCAGCCATATAAGAGAATTTGGAAGCAACCCTGAAATATATTTTTTATTATCCCATAAGATATTTTCAGACTCCCCTCTCACATAAGATAGTTATTATATAACTCTTTGTATGATATTTTTCTTATGAGGTTTCCCTTATAATACATTTCTAGAAGAATCCATGTAGGAAATTTTGTACTGCATATGATTTTTTTCAGCACGGATGAAGTTTTAGTTATCCAAATTCAGTGGAAATTAGGGGGGTCGTATAATTTTATCTAATGAAGATAAACTAAAGAAGACCAATCTTGAGATCATGTGAGTAATTTAAAATAATTTTGAATATAAACAAAGTCAATATATATATTTTTATATGATTTTGAGGATGAATCTCAAATCATTCAAGGATAAAGATGGAATATGATTTTGAATTTTAACTTGAACCTAAAGGAAATTTGAAACTAAAATGAGTAGGTTGGATGGTTTTCTCTGATAAAGAAAATTTTAAGTTTATGAGGGTAGACAGACCTATTGTGAAATGAATGAAATTGAAGCTTGGAAACCAATAAAAAATAGAATAATTAAAGAATAAAATTTTGATTGAATATGGAATCCAAGTTTCATTTGGTCTTAAATAGGACAAATATTCATGATAATAAAGATAATGAACCAAGAATATAGATGGAATTAACTAACTAAAAAAATGATCTCAACCAAATTGGTTCGATCTAGAGAGGATGACAAAAGGGACCTCAAATTCCCCCAGTACTGTGGTTTTGAGGAAAGAGGTGATTGCATACCATGTGATGAATATTTTGATTTAAGGAATTATAATCAAATTAAGGGTGAGTGAGGGTTTGAAGTTTGTTATGAATGAGTTTGTAGATTTTCACATACCAGTTTGAGATTGGTTTGGATGTGAGTTTATAGTTTGAATCTGTAATGAATTTTCATTATGAAACTAAATTAGGAAAAAGAGTCTAAATGATATCACACATGTATAATCTGATGAAGGGGATAAACTTTGGGATCTTGAATGAATAATTTTTTGTTATTACAGTTGATGAACCAGGGTCAGTTGTAAGTTTATTGAAGAATTAGGAGAGTGTGAATAATAATTTTTTTTGAGAAGTGCGGAGACATGAGATGGTTGCCCAGTTCATGAATCCAAAGGAATTTATTAAAACAAACAATAAAAACAGTACAATCATGAGGTGTAAAGTGCTTACACCAACAGGGGATTAGAGGGGGTACAAATGACAAACCTAGAAGATGATTTTCAACTGAAAACACCACAAAAGATCAAAACAAAAACAAGACATAAGTGACATACACATAACCATCCTTCAAGTCAATGCATTACCAAGTGAGAGTCCTGCACTGTCCAAGGAGTGTGAAATCAGGAAAGTCTAGCAAAATTAAGCTTCACCAGGAAGTCTCCCCATATGGTCCCCCATTCCAGGCCTACACTTTTTGCACAACTAAGAAAATCTAAGCAGGATAAAAGAACTAAACTTCAGAGAAAACAACCTATAAAAATCTGCATATGCAAAACTCTCTATCCAAGACAATGAAGACCCCCAGATCACCAAACTCAGCTTTCCAGGCATGCTTCCTAGGGGATCCGGAGATCAAAACTGAGCTTTTTTCGATGCAGGTTGATCTTCAAAACCCATCCAACAGAGAAACTCAAAATAGAGAAAAAATAGCATATCCACAAAACACCAAAACCGAATAGGTAGACAGATCACAGATTTCCTAAAAAACAGCTTTGGTATCTCATAAAAAGTCCAAAACTCCAAACAAAATCAGCAGAGAGGAAAAGTTACAATAATCCAATATGAGGAAGAAGAAAGTAGCAAATAGGCTAAAACAAACCACCAGCATCAAACCGAAAAGGACCTCCCAAAATCCAGCCTCTAAATAAATTCATACCAGTTCAACAAATCTTGCAAAGCATGTATAAGAAAGGTAGAAGAAACCAGAAAACCAGAAAAGAACCTTCCAAGGAGGAGCAGCATCATTATACATATAGTCCTCAGATGAAAGAAATAGGAGAAAAGAGTAGTGATGCTATCAACCAATATTGAAATAGCTAGAAAAGGCTAACAAAGAAACATTAAGGAGTTTTTTGAAACTCTCTCTTCAAACTATCATTAAAAATTTATTGCTTAATATCAAGGTAAGTGTCTTTTGAAATCTATCCTTTTCTAAGGTAATTATACAGAATTTCATCTCTAAGTTTCACCGAAGATTTAGAATCTTCACAACCAGTCACATTCTACTTCTCAAACCCTTCAACATTTTTCTTGTCTTCTACATGTTGAGTTTTGTTGGGGGGGGGGGGGAGACTTCACTTCTTGAGATGTCCAAAGATCCTGTGACTATAGTTCTTTCGATTTGGGAGTAATCTCTACATTTCCTCATTTTTTTGGGGTTGGGGGTGATAAACCCATCTGCATCAACAACTGGATTTTTTCCTTTCCTAGCCATGGCTCTCAGATATTCTTCCTCAATATGAGTAGATTTATCTTCTTCCTTTGGTGAATCACTGCTTTCAGATGGACCACACCTCTCATTTCCAACATCCTGCTGAGTATCATCATGCAATTTCACTCTCGTTACCACCTCAGGAGGAGTGGGAGGACTTTGATGGTTATTTTCAGCCACAAATAGAGGTGAAATATCCTTGGAAGGGAGATCACCCGTTTCTATAGTGGTATTTATTTGACTCTTCTGTAGAGGCATATTGTCCCTAGGTGCTGATAGCTCATTAGTAGGCCTGGGGATATCCATGTTGTTTGGGATCAAAGTGTTATCAACAGGTTTATCATCTAAGATCCTTTTTGAGTCAGTTTTTGCCATCCAAATTGACTTGCAACGAGGTTGGGGGGGTTCAAATCTATGGGTATCACACTCCTCCATCGAATGGCCAATTTTGAAACAGCATTTACAGTAAGGAGGAACATTTTCAAAAACAACCTCTTGGATGAATCCTTTATATCCATTTTGAATCCAGAAATGAGATGGAAAATCTCATGAGATATCAACCTTAGTGAAAATCCTAGCTACTGAAGGTCTAGAGAGGTTCAAGATAGCTGTGTCTAATCTAATCGGGAGTCCAAAAAGACCAGCAATGGCAGAAAGAGCACTCTGTTTAAACAGATGTAAGGGTAAGCCTAGGAAACCTATCCAGATTGGTACAATGGGGGGCTCAGAACCAATGTCGAAGTCTGGAGACAACTTGAAGACCTTTATAGCAGACCCCCCCAAAGGAAAAGGATCCTCGAATCCAGAGTCTATAGTAATCATTGTCTAAAGAGAACCGAAATACGACATTCAAGGAATTCAGAAGCCCAAATTGAAAATTAATGAAGCCAATGTTCTCAAGGGTTTTACGTAGAAAGAAAAAGGAAGGGAGATTCTTAATAAATAGACCTACAAGTACGAATCTAAGATCCAAAGAAAGAGCTCGTACCTCATATTTTGAGAATGCAATCGCTGATAGACCTCTGTGCCTATACGTTTTTGGAGCAAGATTGTCGGAGGTCTTCGATTATGCACATGGGATTCTACCCACTACAACATCCGCGAACGATATCACATCCTGGATCCCTTGATCGGCGCTGTTAGGGTTCGCGTTTCGAGTGCCTGGGAGCGGCATCTCTTCAAGAGTGTGAATAATAATGATGTCATGGTAACATAGTTTACAATAAGAGTAATTATGAATTTTTTAATGTTACAATAATATATTAGGGAAGTTATTCTTAAGATACAATAGGTGTTGTAGTTGAATAAATAGGATACTAACATATAGACCTTCCAAATTTGTGACATTATCTATTCAAGGTCTCTTAAATAATGTGGTTAGTGAAGATATGTTGGGAAGTCAAAAATAGAGCTGAGGTGGTGGAATGGGTCTGTAAAGACCCATAAAATTCAAAGGAATTTTTTTTCTTAATTTTCTTTGGAATTTTACAAGAATGAAGTTTCTGACGGCACCTAATTTCGAGGCCCGGTGTGCCCGGAATCATTTTCCGAAGTTTGGCTCGGGTACGTTTAGTGAACGAACGAGCGGGTTTTTCTAACTTTTGAACCGGTGCTCAGAATCGAATTCTGAGGGCACCGATGGAATCGCAGTGCCAATATTTTCTTAGAAATGCCTTTTCTGGAGTTGTGTTTGCTCGGGTGTGGTATTTTAATTTTTGGGGTTAAGTTAAGAAATAAAATAAAAGTGGTGCGACACTTTATTTTATTTCACTTAAATCCACTTAAAGCCACTTAAGCTAAGTTAAGCGAATAAGGTGGAACCCACAATATCCTACCCACTTGGTAGGATATTTTTGAGGTGGGGCCCGCACGAGCCCCACCATTTCTTCCCTCCTAAGTAACGCACCCGCAAACCCCCTCTTTAATGAAAGTAAATCGTGCATTTTTCTGGTTAAGAAACGCACCATTAAATTGGGCAGTTAAATTGTTACAATTAATTCTTCGAATTAATTGTTCGTTTCTTATCTTTTGAATTTCAAAAGCTTAGGTTGATAATAAAATAAGTGTTGGGGTTATTTTATTATGGTTGGGGTTGTGTTGTGATAAACCGTTGGGAGAAAAAGAAAAGATTATTCGTTCTTCGACGAAGAATGCGAAGAACGCACCACCGCCGACGAAGAACGCCAATCTCCGATGGCGGACGACGGCGAGTGACTCCTTCATTAGAGATCAACCAACACCACGTAGTGCGGGCATAGCCCGTGCAGGGGTGAGTATAAGCTACTCAGTAGGGACCCCGAGACCCCCGAAGGTCTCCCAGAATCCACAAAGGATAATCCACAAATGAAAGATACAATCACGAAGTAACATTCGACACTGCTTAGGTATATTCCCATACATATACCTAAGTCATCAATTCTCGTTCGGCTCCAACATCCGAGTTCAAGTACAAACCAGTCCACACAGGAAAGCAAAATTTAAATCCACACAGGATAGCACAACACAATCCACATAGGAAAGAAAAACAGGATTCAGCTCACACAGGTATACTTCTTCGTATGACGATAGATATGATCAGATATAGACACTGATTCATCTAAGCCGTCGGACCCACAAAGGATCGATAGGTACTAACCCCCGCAGTGAACCACAAAGGATCTGACCCACAAAGGATCGATAGGTGACTAACCCCCACAATGACCCACAAAGGATCTAACCCACACAGGATCGATAGGTAACTAACCCCTGCAAAGACCCAGATAGGATCGGACCCACACAGGATCGATAGGTAACTAACCCCCGCAAAGACCCACACAGGATCGGACCCACACAGGATCGATAGGTAACTAACCCCCGCAAAGACCCACACAGGATCGGACCCACACAGGATCTGTAGGCGCTGGCCCACACAGGACCACTGAGCACTGACCCACATAGGATCGGACCCACACAGGATCTGTAGCACTGATCCACAGAGGATCGCTGAGTGCTGAAGTCGTCGTCGTCGAATCCACTGAGGATCTTTGTACAGTCATCGTCGTCATCATCGTCGCAGCCAGCTCTAGGGTTCTCGCACACAGCAAGCTCATTCGGGAGGGTCCGCTCCACGAGCCGAGAGGCTGATGCATCAACTGACACAAAGTCCGGAGTTGATGTATCCAAAAGTTCCGTATCGTCAACAGGAACTCAACGTCGCAGACGGCGCGTCAATCGGACGCCCGGTCTGAGAGTTATTGGCTTTTTCGTCCCAGGGGCCCGGTTGGTTTTTATGTCAAAACCAACCCGACTGTACTCCACCTACGTCCAAATCTCAGTCGTAGTAAGACAAAATATCTGTCTCACTTAGATGAATCCATCAAAGTCAACGGCACATCAATCGGACGTTCGGAGCTCATGTTATGAGCGTTTCCACTCTGAGGGCCCGGTTGTTTTTGTGTACGAACCAACCCAGCCAAACACAAAGTATTCTGAAACCTTGAGTGCGATATACCTAAACTACCATCTCGATCCAAGGATCTCATCGCAACTGACGGTGTGTCGATCGGAGGCCCGTAGCTCATGTTATGGGCAATAGACCGAAGAGGTTCGGTATTAGGGGGTTTGGGCCCGGTCCGACCCGGCCCGATACCCCCAGGGTCGGCCCAAACTGGGTCGACCCGTCCCGGGTCCGGGTCCGGCCCGCTTGGGCGCATCCCGGCCCAGCAGGCGCGGCCCGGCCCGTCCTGGGCGCGGCCCGGCCCGGCCAGGCGCGGCCCGGTCTGGCGGACCGGCCCGGCAGCCGGCTCGGAGCGCGGTGCGCTGGGCGCACTGGCCAGGGGTTCGGCCAAATGGCCGAACCGTTCGGGGCGGGGGGCGCTGCCCCCGCATGAAGTAAACTGTGGCCCCTTAATGGGGCCGCTTCGTCCGGCCAGCCGGGGGTTTCGAACCCCCGGTTCCTCCATGGTCCGGCCGGCCCGCTCCGGCCGGCCGGCTTCTACCGCTGATCGTGGTTGAGGCTTGCAGAGCAGGACGGTACCTGGAGGTGGACCACTGGGCGGGATGTACTCGGAGTGGACGGTTGGACCCAAGTAGCTATGGAAGCTATTTGTACTCACCCTTCAGGTGGGACTTCAAGTGGGCGGCTCAACGTTGCGTCTTTACTTTCAATTGTTGTTTTCCCTTTCGAGTTGTACTTTACTTTCAGTTTGGGTTTGTATTCTGGCCCACTTACATTTCCGCACTTACTTTGTATCAGCTTTTACTTAGTGTTTACTTCTACTTCTTTCTTTCTCTATGGTGTTTGTTTACTTTACAAAGGCAATGCCTTCCCTTTTTACCGGGATTTACGCCTTGGTGCTAGTCGCCAGCCCCTGGCCTATGGAAGGCGGGCTTGGGGTAGTCACGGCACGGGCCCCGAGGACGGGTCGTGACAGGGTCGATAGAAATATTATTTTAAAATGGAAATTATCATAAATTATAACTCATCAATAGATTAACTAAATGATTTTGGGGATATACGATCAAGGGTAGTGGAATAAGAGTTGAACAAGCATGAGTAGGAACTTCTTGATGGGATAAATACAAAGGCAAGGAAGGAAGTAATGAATATACTATCTCAAAAAGAAGATTATATATCACTCTATTATTTTCCTTTCTTAGTCTCTATCATTTTTTATCATGTGAATTTTTTTAATAAAAAATATGCATTATTTTTATCTTCTTGAGGGAAATTCAATTGTCAAATATTTTTGATCACTTCATGTTCTTGATGTCTTCATTCTAAAATGAAACTCATTCTACTTGGCCATTTGATTTACAAATTATTTTTTTATTTTGGTTTAATTATTGATGTAAGAAAATCAATATCAAAGTTGATTGAGTCATTCGAATACTATCATATGATTAAAATTGAGTAGTAGAAAAATTTCTAGTGAACCAATTATCTTGTCGAACTGAATATTTTCTTTTGAACATATTTTTTAATTAGTTATTCTACCATAATTCTCCTTAATTATATTACCTATATATATCTACTTCAAACATTGATTAGATCTAACTCTTTGTACACCTCATTCACACTTCTCCCTTTGTTCCTCATGGTGCTATCATTTCTCAACATTTCAGTTCATGTTTTCAGTATATTAGGATTAAATAATCCCTTATATTTTTACCCTCTTACCTATGTATCAACCCTTATTACCAGTTACTAGTGAGAGTAGGAAATATTCATGATAATATAATGGATTTTAAGACCTTTTTCCAATTAAAATTTTAGTTCCATTACCATTAAAGGAGTGTGTGGAGTGTTTTAAGACTTAAAAAGAAAAAAAAATAGAGAATAATAAATAGTATGTAAAAAACAAAAAATTTGTTATTGAATATATTTCCTATGATAAAAATTAATATATGACGATTATTTTATGTGTTAAATATTGATATCACCAATTTTAAACATCTATTTATAGTATTTTAAACAGTTAAAATCAAATTTTTTTATTGATTTCTTCTAAAATTTTAATTTTTTAATTTTTTATTGATTCCTCTTATTTACTATTGTGTTTTTAAAAGGAAAAAATCCTGAGTTGGGATAAAAATATAGATATATTTTGTATTTTTTGTAGTTACTATGGGTACATTGTTTGGTAGTGTGCCTATAATAATCTGCAAAAACCTTATCAACATGAAGGAAATAGTGATCTTTAGGAACCCATACCTAATGATCAATTAGAATTGAAACAATTGATATTGAAGATTCTTGAAAATTTTCATCAATACGAAGAAGAATATTGAATATGAAAATCATAAACTAAGAAATTGGATCAATAAAATTAAATTAAATATCAAGAACAATTTGAAATGAGTGTTCAAAAAAATTAATTTTTAGACTTTCAAAATGAGATTATAGTGGAGAGTGAAATTAGAATTAAATAATAAAATGCTAAACTGGAAGAATTTGTAATTTAACAATAAAAAACTGCCACATTTAAAAAATCTATAAATGAATAAAAAAATCTAATTTTTTTTAAAAATAATATTGTGAGAATGAATAAGAACTTGAAAAGTATTTCCCTATTATTTTCTTGGTGTTTAGTCCTGAAAAGACTTACTATTATAGGACTTTTGAGGGTGTGATTGCTCAGATTAAGAAAAAAATTGAAGATAAATATTTTAATTTTAAAAAATATTAAATATATTTTTATAAACTATTAAATAATTAATTGGAGTTTGAGGTTGTGAATTTTGGGGAATAAATAATTCATTTTTAAGATTTTAGTTCTGAAATTTTAGAAGCCCTTTCGAAAAGTGATCTTCCCTATTTTGAAACATAAAAACCAACAATTTTGAAATTGATTATTGAAGAAAAGGATGAGGGGTTTCACTTTAAGGAAATACTTTTTGATGAAATTTCACTCTTTTATCCTCTTACTAGTGATTCCTCTAAGGATTTTTTTGATAAAACAGAAATCAATGTAGATCCTATATATGAAATTTCCTTTAATATGGAATAACTTGAGTTTAATTTTCTAATATTTAAATTGGAAACTTTACCCCTTAAATTTGAAATGGAATATTCAATTGATTATTATTTAGAGGATGAATGAATTGACTTAAAATTTAAAATAAAGGTTAATAACACATTATAAGAATTAATCAATGATAATTTTTTGAATGCAGTGATTATTGGGTTTTTTTAGATGAGTAATTTTTGGATTAGAATCATAGTTTAGTGAAATATGAGTATTTCAATGAATAAAAATTATTTCTTACAAACTTTTAAATGACTTACTCAACTAAATTGGGAGTTTAAATTCACTTAAAATATATATATTTCCAAGATAAATAATTTATTTTTATTAATAATGATTCAAAAATTGCTCCGAACAATTTTGGAAACCCTCTTCTTGAATATTTTTTCTTAAAATCATCCCATTTCACTATTTTTTAAGATTTTTGAGAGTGGGAATGAGGTAAGAGGCTATAGGGACTATGTAAGACCACTAGAAGCACCTAATTCACTGGTATCATTTCATTAAATCTCTAAATATATCAAATTTGAATTAATTCTATGATTGTATAACACTTATATTTCTACTATCGAGAGACTTTCTGGGGATTTTTTTTCAATGAACATAAGAGTTTATTGGAAGATCTTTAGGGGAGGTATTGTTTTTCACCAGATCCTGAATGTATTGAAACCACTAATAAGGTGGAACATTTTGATGTTTTGACTACTCTAAATGGACACTTCTTTATGTAGTCTCACTATGTTAATGAGATTTTCCAAGGGTATTTTGAAAATATGAAGGAGTTTATTGTTTTTATAAATGGAATGAGGCCCATAAAAATAAGTTCCCACTTAGAGATACATGGGAACCACACATGTGGTGGTTTATGGATAAGAACTCACACCCTCCTAGTTATTATGATTAGTTTCCTAGTAAATTTTAGGTGGATAATTTAAAAAATGTGTTTCTTGGTAAGTAAACCAAAGTATAAAACTTATTTTTTCATAGTTTTTCTTTGAAAAAATAATCCCTCATCCTTTTTGTTTTATTGAATCCTCTAATTCTCTAACCCCTAGTAATTTTTTCCCATAATTGAATATAGAAAATTTAGAAACAAATCCTTGTAACCCTCACTTCCATATCATTCTCTCATTTTTATACTTGGTTTCTTGTTTTTTTATTTCGACGATTGTAATATAATGTTGATAATTTTTATCTCTCTTTAAACTTAAATAAAGATACAAAGTGAATGTCAAAATCAACCAAAGAATGAACTTTTGGGTTTTACAAAGAGGAAATTACAAACCAACTGACATGGGAGCAATTTTCTAAAACTTTTCATTCTATTTTTGGGTTTTAATTCTATTTGTTACTATTTCACACCCCTGAAAATTTTTCATAAATTATTTTTGTGATTTTTTGTTTAGATCTAATCATTTATTAAAAATAAGTCTAGGGGGAACTAGTTTAAGTTGTTGACATTTTTTTGGCCTAAATATTAATATAAAAATAAATCCTTAATTTTTATTTTTTAAAATTAGTTTTAAGTATAGTTAAAATATTTTTTATCACCCTTAAAATAAAATTTTCTATTTTAAAATTTTTTATATTATTTCAAAATACTATTTTATGATGGATTTTTTTAAACGTGATGAACTCCAAATTCTATTAGAATATACTTTCTAATTAATCCATTTTGAAAAAAAGAATATGAAATTTACAATTGGTTATGAAAACTTCTTTAAAAGTGTGATAAATGTGCTATTTATGGAACTTCATTTTGACCCTTGAGCATGATCTGTCACTGTTGAATTGAAAAATATTTTTTCAACCAAACTTTTTAAATTGTTTCATCCAAATTAGGATTTAATACTTAGGACAATGTCGATTTTTAATTGTGGGGTAAAGGTCTTCATTATGCTAAATTTTAATTAAATATTATAAAGATCAAAATTCCCTAAAATTTTGTAAAATGGTTGGTTTTCAAGCTTTTACTTTTTTATTCAGTGGGTTAAAATTTTATGAAGTGTTAAGACTATTAGGAAACTTTGAGGGGGTTAATATATTTTACCCTATGGATTTAATTGGGTATATCATTTCCATTACCTTCTTGAAATAAATTAATTTTAGTAAAATTTTGTGAGTACATCGTACAATTATCGTTGACTTTGAAATTTTTTATTCAAATTAAAATAATAATATATGCATCTAAATGGACTATGAAAAAAATCCAAATCCAAGATTAACATTTTTTAACTGATATATGACTTAATTATTCATTATTTTTAATTATTACTCTCACCAATTCATTTTCTTGTGTCTATTTATTATCCACTAATTTATTTATATTGATTCATTGGGAGGTAAAGAGAAGTTTGGACATTCAGTTAGATAAAAATTAAAGTATGTTTAATTATTTTCAAAATTTTCAATTTTAATCATTTTTGTAAAATAGGAAACTAAATTTGAAATTAAACCATTTAATTTTAGGAGGGAAATCATATTTTTAACATGAGAGATACCATAGAGGAAAATACATTTAGAAATTAATTCTTTATGGAATTTCAATTTTTCAATCTTGAGATTTGTTTTTTTCATTTAATTTTTTAAATTGATTACTTAAGGACAAGAAATATATTAAGTGTGGGGAAATTTTATTTCTCCTTTAATTGATACATGTTTTCCACAAATTTTTAATTATATTTTGATGATTTTTTTTATTAAAGGATATTTTGATGGTAAATTATTGATTATTTTCCATTTTGTGTTGTAATTGTAATTAATTGATATGTTTTAAAAAATGATGATTGGTAATCTTAATTTTTATAATGTTATTATTTTTAAATTTCATATATTTTAAGAAAATTGTTTATTTTTATCACCAAATATTTATAATTGAAATATTTTTATGAATATATTTCTAGTGTTTCAGACATAAAAATGAAATTTTTTAAAGTTTTATCATCGAAATTTGAAAATATATTTTTATAAAAACAAGGTTAGACATATATGATGAAATATTTAATCTCATGGTTAAATATTCTATAAAACATTATTTTCTATTTGGATTTACTATACTACAATATATTTTCAATGTGTCTATTTTGGTTCTGTAGATGTAATTACCATAGATTTTTGGGGGTGTGTAATAAATATTTTCCACATTTAATAAATTTTTTCCAACTTAAAGTATCATAAGATAATTTATAGGTGTCCCCATAATAAAATTTTACATTTTCAAATAAGATATTTCTATCATTTCCTATCATGTAAGATAATTATTTAGCATCTCTCTTTATGATATTTTTCCTATAGGGATTACCTTGTAATAAATTTCAAGTAGAATATGTATAGGATATTTTTTATTGTGTATTATGTTTTTCTGTATGTATTAAGTTTTATTTTTCCAAATTCAATGGAAACTTGGGGGGTTCATCTGAGTTTCTGTAAGTAAGATAAACTGAAGTAGACCAAACCTGGTATATTGTGATGGATTTCAAAGATTTGGTAATATGGATAAATATCATCCATCTATTTCTATATGATTTTGAAGCTGAAGACTGAATTGGGTGAGGATAAAGGTGATATCCAAGTTTGAATTTTAACCCAAGCCAAAAGGAAATCCAAAAATGAAATGATAAGGCTTACAAATTTTCTTCGATGAAGATGACTTTTAAATGATGAGGGTTGATAAATCTTGTATAAACCAACTAAAACAGAAGCTCTAAAACCAATAGAAATCAGAAGAACCGAAACTTTGAACAATTATTGAAGAGGGAATCTGAGTTTCATCTGGTAATGAAGAGGACACCTAAGTAAGATAATGAAGATGATGAACTAAAAATAGATATGGAAACAAATAATTGAAGAAATGATCCCAACTGAATAGGTTTTAGATGGTTTGGATGAAAGAAGGGACCTAGAATTCCCCCAACACTAAATTAGTGAGGATGGAGATGAACATGCACTACATGCTTGAGATTTTTCTTCTATGAATTAAAATTAAAAAAAAGGAGAGCGAGTATGAGAAGTTAGTTCTGAGTGGGGTTGCATCTTATAATGTTCCAGTTCGAGCTTGGTATGGCCATGGGTTTGTACATTTTAAATCTTTGATGAAGTATGGTTATGAATTTAGATTAAAACTAAGATTCTTACTAGGCTCACACATGTGCAATCTAATGAAGGAGCTGAACTTCAGTTTCTGAAAAAAAAATCATGATTATAGTTAATGAACCAAGGATAGTTGTAAGCTTATGGGAGAAGCAGGTGAATGTGAAGAATTATTATATCATGGTGATATAGTTTATAGTGGTATTAATTAGAGATCTATAAAAAATGTAGTAATTTATTGGGGAAGTTCTATTTAAGCTACAATAGGTGTTGAAGTTGAAAAAAGAAGATGTTGACACATCTGCCTACCCAATTTGTGATATTCTGTATTCAAGAACTCTTAAATAATAGTGGTCATGGAATCTATGTTGGGAAGTAAAAACATAAATGAGGTAAAGGAAATGTTCATTGGAAATATTCTTTAAAAAGGGAATGAAATAGAAATTATAAATCATAAACAAATCACCCAATATATTTTGTGGAGATATGATTGAGATCAGTGTGATTAGATTTGGACAACCACAGTTGGGAACTTCATGATGAGATAAAGATAACGATGAAGTGGAAAGATATGGAGATGTTATCTCAAAATAGAAGAATATATATTTATATATTACTTTCCTTTCTTAGTATCTTTATCACTTTTGATCATGTTAACCTTTATACTAAAAATCATGCATTATTCATAACTTATTAAGGGAAATTTAATTGTTGAATGTAGTCAATCACTTCATGTTATTGATATATTCCTTTTCAAATTCATCTCATTCTACTTATCCATTTAATTTAGCATTTATTTTTATGTTTTTTTTGTTGTATATAGGGAATAAAATAAATATCAAAACTTATTTAGTCATTCAACTATAGTTATATGATGAAAATTTAGTAGTATAAACATTTCTATTGAACTAGTTAGATTTTTGAGTTGAATCGTTTATTTTGAACATATTTTTTTTATAAGTTATTTAGTATGAATTTTCCTTTATTATCTTGGTTTCATGTCTCTGGACCTAACATAGCATATATCTAACTCTTATGATACATCATTTACATTTCTTCCTTTATTCCTCACACTATTCTCATTTCTCAAAATTTCAATTCATTTTTCCTGTTGATTAGAATTAAATAATCCCTTATATTCTCACCCCTTCCATATAGATCGACCCTTCTCACCACTTAATAGTGATAATAGAAAATATAAATGATAATTTAATAATAGTGATGAAATACATCCTATTAAAATTTTGGGGAAAGTTTCGAGGAAATAACATGTGGATTGTTTTAAGTCTCAAAAAACAAAACAAAAAATAATCCTATATTGAATATGATTCCTGTGATAAAAATTAAAATATTTTTTATGTTTTTTTGTGTTAAATATTGATATAAATACTTCTAAAATTCTTTTGGATTGTTTTAAACTGCTAAAATACATTTTTTTATTTATTATTGGTGAAATTTTAATTTTTTTTTATTTTTATTGATTTTGTTTATTTACTTCTAAGATTTTAAATGGACCAATTCCGGATTTGGTATCAACAAAAAGAGATATTCTATTATTTTTGTGGTTATTATAGGAAAATTTCTTAGTATTATTCATATATTCATCCACTAAAACCTTATCAACTTGAAGGAAATCATGATCGTTATGAATTTGAATCTGATGATCAATCAGAATTAAAACAGTCATTGAAGAAGATTATTGTAGAATTTGATCAATAAGAAGAAGAAGATAAAATTACAAAATCACAAACCGGAACATGGGAGCTATCAAATCAAATTAAATATCAAGAAAATTATGAAATTATGGGTTAAGAAAATAATTTTTTTATATTTTTAAAATGAGAGTGCAGTGTAGAGTGAACCTAAAACTAAAGAACAAATTATTGAACTGGAAGAATTTAAAATTGAACAAGAACAATTTGCCACATTTAATAACTCTTAAAATGAATAAAATCACACATGAAAATTTAGAAAATAATATTATTATAATGAATAATTACTTAAAAATTATTTCCCTATTTTTTCATAGTACCTATTCCTGAAAAGTCTTACTGTTATAGGAGTTTTGACAGTATGATTTATTGGATTGAGGAAAATTTTGGAGATAGGATTTAAATTTTAAAAAACCTTAAATATATTTTTCTTATCTATTAAATAAAGGAAGATATTTTTAGGTTGATAAATTTGGGGAAGAAATCATTAATTTAGGGGATAATAATTATAAAATATTATAATCAATTTTGAAAAGTGATCTTCCCTATTTTGAAATTAAAAACCTAATAATTTTAAAATTACTTCTTATAGAAAAGTATAAGGGATCTCACTATTTGGAAATAAATTTTTATGAATTTTCAGTCCTTTATCCTATTATTAATGATTAATATAAGGCTTTGTTTGATAAAATGGAAATTTATGTCGATACTCAAAAGGAAATGGATTTAATCTAGAACCAATTGAATTTAATTTTTTGATATTTCAATTTGAAAATTTACCCTTAAAATTTGAACTAGAAAATTTAACTAATTATATTTTGAAGGATGAATTATTTAACTTGGAACTTGAAGGAAAGGTAAATCACACACTATAATAATTAAGTGGGGATAATTTTTTGAAGGCATGACTTTTGACTTTTTGTTTTTAGATGTGGAATTTTTGGAATAGAATCATAGTTTAGTGAAATATGATTTTTTGGATGAAAAAATAGTTATTACCTGATTTTGAATTCATTTCTTAACTAAATTTTGCATTGAACATAATTTGTAATATGGGTAATACTTACAGGAGTAATTTATTTTCATTGAAAATGATTTAAAAATTGATCCGAACACTTTTTGATACTCTTTTCTTGAATCTTTAAACCTAAAATCGTCCACTTTCAACATTGTTTTTAAGAGTTTGGAAAGTGGTAATGAGGTAGGAGGATGTGATAATTATGGCATAACCCTAGAATATCATAATTCAATAGTTTAGTTTCATGAATCATCAAATATATGAAATTTTAATTAATTATAAAATTGTATGGAATGTATTCTTCTTTTATCAAGAGTCTTTCTGACGATTTGTTTTTAGTCAATGAGATTATTGGATTACTTAAAGAACTTGTGGGAGTGCATTATTTTACACCTAAGCATGAATTTCTTGAAACCAAGAAGGAGGTGGAACTTTTTGGTGTTCCTACTGATCTACTAGGATACTTATTTGATAAACCCCTAGATGTTAAATGGTTTTCCTAGGGATTTATTGTAGCTATAAATGATTTTATTGTTTGAGGCCCACAAAAAATAGTTCTCAATTAGAGATACATGGGTAGCACACATGTGGTGGTTTATAAACAAGAAATGACACCCTCTTAATGACTATGGTTAGTTTCCACGGAATGTTTCTATGGTTAATTTAAAACTAGTACTTCTTGGGAGGTCACCCAAAGTTTAAAATTTAATTTTTTTTCTATTTTTTTTTGAAATAACAATCCCTCTTACTTTTTATTTTGGTTTATACTCTAATTCTATAACACCCTACTCAAAGTTTCCAAAATTTGAATTTTTAAATGTCATGACCAACACACTGGTATTTTTCTAACTAGTCTTAAGTCAATATTGATGCCCCAATACCACATCCAATAGGCCAGGAGCTGGAAACTATCATCGAGTAGGAATATCACACATATGGGAGACCTTATCCAAAAGTACATGTATATGTGCACACATCTCCATATATCGATATAGTTTAGAAGGTAAATAAATAATACTATAAATTCATTAATAACATATAACCCCTCATTATAGTATGGAAAAATAGTATAGAAATGAAAAGGGGTCAAATACAAGCCCAGAAATACTATAAAGGTGTTCGACCTGCTAACAAAAGGGGACAACTTCTAAAAATAAACTCTTGAATATTTTCACCATTAGTCTAGATAAGATAAGCTCCAATTTCTCCTAGACTTCTTATAACTCCATCAAAAATATTATATGACACGTGTAGTAAAATCCCGTGTAGGGGTGAGTATATACACACCCAATTGGACACCCTGAAATCGTAAAGTGTAAAGCATCAATCGAGAGTGAGCCAGTTCAAATCACAACATAGTGGGTGTAAAATGAAAGATTATAAGGAAGTTAACCCCAATATACTCATCAGAGGTACTCAATCCTTAGAGCATGGTCTCTCTTGGATAGCCATACATATACTATCATTCTAATTTTTTTTGTAGTCTCAATCATTATTCATGGTCACTTACCTTTGTTAATGTTGGAAGATCCCTTATATGTAAAAGTGTGTGAAATACTAGAATCCAATGGAGAATCACTCTCCTGTATAATATCTATAGATTGGTAAAATTATACTCTACAAATAGAGGATCCTCATCCCTGTAATGTGGGTGAAATACATCACTCTATTTTAATCCCACTGATATAGGATCCCTACCCCAATCATACCCAAATGGTAAATATTCTACTATTTTGGAGGATTTGTGTCCCATCAGGTGAGATTCCAGACTCTCCCTAAGAATAAAGAGGGGAAATTTTTCACCAAGATGATCTTTTACAACTTCACTGGAGTACATAGTGTGTCCAATAGGACACAAGGCATGTCTCACTATGTCAAATTATGCTTGTTTCATGTCATCTCACATGAAATTTTATTATCTACATATGTGGTGTTTTAGTGTCACACATGGTGTGTAGAATTCATGTAAGGTAATCTGGCATGTGTATTCTACCTACATCCATGTACTCTCTGAATTACACAACTTGTGCCTAGACACATGGCATGTAGGGTCACTTGGATTCCTAGGAATGTACTTTATATACAAACTGATCTGGCCAGATAAGGATCACATGGTGTGAGTTATTTAATTTTTCATTAAAACCCTAGTTATTGTATGGATGAGGTCCACATGGTGTATGTTATTATGAACTACATGTTGTGTTGATTGGAATCTTCCAAAAAATTCAACTTGTTCATTTGTTTCCACCCATGTTGTCATCTCATCTTATTCTGGCACTGATTTTTTCCATAAATATCATAGGCTCATTTACCAAGTCCATTTTATCATCTATTTATTGATTCCAATCACCCCATGCTTTATGGTTTGTTCCCTGTTACAATTTTTGTCGGTCATGCACCAAATCTCGTGAAACCAAAAACCCTCGTTCTGTAATCAGACTTTCATAATCATCGTTAATACTCTATTGTATTTTAATTTGTAGTGTTGATATTACTGTAATGATTCATTGAACCTGATAATGAAATACTAAAATAAAATAGGTTACCAGATAAAGCTAAATCATTAGTCAATTGAAAACATAATGATGAACATTTGAAGAATAGAGGGAGAAAGGCATAGAATACAAAATAAGCATCAAATGAGGGACATGTTTGGTTTTTCATCATTTATAGAATCTAAATAATGTGGATCATAATAAAATTATCAAATCCAAAATAATATCAAGTTCATAATTCTAGGTAAAATAAACAATCAACAGGCTAATTAATAAATAATGATCCAAAAATTAATTTTTAATTAAATTAATTCATGTTTATCACCAAAAAAACCTGAACAGTGATTAAAAAACAAATACAAATACATAAATATAATTATATCAATCACCTATGATGAACTAATATATTTTTATGTTGATAATGATCTTATTTGAATTCTGATCATTGATCCACTAATTTCAAGTCACCCACTAATGCCAACGCACCGGGAGGCTCATATCTTTTTCTACATCTCTAGGGTTTGAGTGGATAACCATAATGATTATCTAGATAGAGGTTTAAATAGGCCTATTCTAGGTTAAAACATTTATTATATAAGTAATTAATAAATAAATTTTATTTATTTATTTTACCTAAATTTATACTAGCGACTACACAAAACCAAAATGCATGTCGCCAACAAAACTTATAGCGTGCCTAGGGTATAACTCACGTTCCAAAATTTTGCATCGACTCTATACCTTTCTTTGAAAATATTGTATAAAATAATCGAAATTATCATATAGAAAAAAAAATTGTTAAATTCTCCCAACCTTTAGGTACATTCAACCTAAAAAACAAAATCCTACTCAAAGATATGAGGGTAATATGCTCACATCTGGTTCTCCTGCTCTCAGGTTCTCTCCTAAAGATTATCATCCTACCAATGAACATGCACCAAGGGAATCACTCTATTATGAAGTATATCATCCTACCAATCATAAATCTCCACTAGATAATCTTTGATGGTATCTCTATCCTCAATTTCCATCTCACCCCATTCAATGATGTGTGAAAATTCATGAATGTATCTCCTTGGCTGCATCACATGGATGATGTCATGCGCCCGATTTAACTACAGTAGTAAGGATAAGCACTAAACCACCTCACCAAGCATGCATTATATCTAGAATGGGCTATTGAACCTTAGATATATCTTTCCACCTTAACAAAATCTCCATAATCCTCAGTGAGGTGAGACCTTGAGGAATATATGGACTCCCTCATCAAACTCTAATAGAATTATCCATCAGTCTGTATAAGAATTTTGATGGAATTGGGTAGTCCTCATTTATTTCTGGATTATCTAAGCCTTATCTATCCTTAATCATACAAACTATAGGCCCCCAAGTGTTGACCCTCCCATCTCTGATCAACATAATAGTGACCTATAGGGCTTCCCATATAGGGCCTCAAATGGCGGCATGTCGATGGTGGAATGGTAGAAGTTTTTCTACATGAACTCATACAATGGTAGAATATCCCCCATATATGGATAAAATCTAACACAAAATCCCTTATCATGTCCTCCAGAACATAAATTTTCACTTGGTCTAATTGTATATATGGGGGTGGAATGTTATGCATCCCCAACTAAGTCTCAAAAGCCTCTTATAATCCTCTCCAGAAATAGGATGTGAAGAAAGCATCATGGTCTAAAATAATTTTTTATGAAATTCCATGAATCTATACTATCTCATGAACATACATGTGCCCAAAACTCTATACTGAACTCCACTCTTAGATGATAAAAAAGTGGGTCGCCTTAGTGATTTGGTATATTGTCATCTAGATAGATTTTTAAAATCTCACTAATCATGGAATTCCCATCATGAAATCCATGTAGATACCATATCACTTCTACTTTTTCACCTTAAGGGGTTAGTAAAAACTCTCTAAAACTTGTTGCACAACCTTAACCTTTTGGTATGTGAGACATCGATAGATAAACTCAACAAAACTCTACTGTATTCTTGTCCACCAAAACTGATTTTGAAGGTTTGGGTACATCTCCACCACTTCTGGATGTACCTCTAAGGGGGATGTATAAAATTCACTCATAATATCTTCTCAGAGTGTGATTGGTACCATTTTTCATCCTAGTAAAAGGAATACATGCTCCCACCTTCATAAGATACATAAAAATAACATCTTCTATGTAACATCCCACCTTACCCTCAGGTACAATCACTTTTAAACATTGTATTTCTTTGTTTTTAATCCTATTGGGGGTTTGATAAAGTGGATTTTGATGTTTAGATGAGGGGGAAACTAAAAAATAGGCTAATGGTGGTATAATAAGTCCACCTACTATCTAGAGGGATCCATTTACTAGTTGGTAGCATGCTGGTTGAATGTCCTTCCTACAGGAAGGCCACTGTCCAGCCAGAGGAACTAGTAGAAAAATAGTTTTTTACATCACCATTTTAAGTTCGGTTCTATAAGTCCAAAGTTAAAAGACTTTAGAGAGGGATTTTAATGTTTTTTATATGGTAAAATTCATTAAAATTCTTTATGGAAGGCTTTTTATGTCGGTTATTTAGTAACCATCATGAAAATATATTAAAAATATCATTTTTAATGTCGGTTTTATCATAACCGGCATTAAAAGTCCTTGTGTACTAATTTTTACATTGATTATTTAATAACCATCCTGAAAATATATTAAAAATATCATTTTTCACTTCAGTTTTATGATAATCGATGTGAAAAATTAGATTTTAACATCAGTTTTTCAAAAACTAATGTTAAAAGTAATTTTTGATGTTAGTTTTTAAAATTACCGATGATAAATATTTAAAAACTTCTATTTAATTTCCTAATATTTTATTTTACTAGTCGTGGAGCTCAAATGTATTTATGAATCAAAAGTCATGGTTGTCCAAAGTTTGACTTCTCTAAGACTTCGTTTAGAGATGATCAACTTACAACATCAATATATTTTAATCTGTAAGTCAATTTTAGCTCTAATACCTCTCAAATCAAAGCATAGGAAATAAAATAAAAAAAATTCAACATTAATAATGTTGGTTTTTTTAAAACTAATGTGAAAAATTACTTTTAATGTAGGTTCCTAAAAACTGATGTTAAAAGTCTTGTATGAGGAATTTTAATGTTGTTTTTTCAAAAACCGATGTTAAAAGTCATTTTTCATGTCAATTTTTAAGAAAACGTTAATAATGTTGAAAAAGTTTTATTTTATTTCCCAATATTTTATTTTAGTTGTTTTCTAGATGAAGCAGACTTACGAATCAAAAGTTATGGATGCCGGAAAGTTGATTATCTCTAAACAAAGTCTTAGAGAATTTTAACTTCCAACAATCATAATCTATGATCTGTAACTCCATTGGAGCTCTGCAACTAGTAAAATAAAATATTATGAAATGATATAAAAGTTTTATATCATTTTTATGTTAGTTATTTGAAAAATAGACATGAAAATTGGCTTTTTTAAGTTCATATTTTGAAAAACCAATGTTAAAAGATAGTTTTTCACAATGGTTATCATAAAAACGATGTGAAAAAATGAACTTTTCAATATTTTTTCATGAAGGTTTTTATAAAACCAATATTAAATCTAAATTTAATATCTCTATAATGTGGAATTATATTTTTTTATAGCACGATATTGAAATTTTCAATTTCTGCCTAAAATATATAATACCACATTTTGTAACGACCCGAATCTGGAGCCCTTCCACTGGTGCCTCATACCCAGTTCACCACATGACCTCAAGCGCATTTCCCCAAATGTCAGAGGCTGCCGACTAGTAGCGAGGGACTTGGTAAGTTATTGGGGAAACTATACCTGTAGAGAACCAAATCTTTATGTACATGGACATTACATTACTTTAGCGGAATACTTAATACATAACAAAAACAGACACACAAGGACCGTAATAGTTTAGTGTCTTTGGAAACTTGGAACGTAATATTCTAATCGTGGTGAAAGATCTTCACCATCTCCCATAAAGATCTTCCCTTTTTTTCTTACCTAAAACCTTTCTTTATATCCTGGGGAAAAGAAAACATAAAAATGGTGAGCTCAAATTCTCAGTAAGGGTAAGCATGGATAAAATAAAACATACCATGTACATTTGAACTTAAAAACATGAACATAATGTTTAAACATCAAAAGCTTGAGAAATGACACAAAACATGGAAGTACGTAAGGCATAGATCATAAAGAAACATTAAGAATGATAAAATAGCATGGGAATAAAACATGTAATTGTGGCTACCATTAAGCACATGATATGATTTCCATAATCGCCAAGGCATTGCTGCCAAGACCATCTTATTGGACAAAGTCCCTTTCTGAATCGAGTTCACTCCTCGTTCCAGTCCTGTATTACTGAACCGGTTTAACTTGTCGTTCCAGCCATGTCTATCTCATGAGATATAAATCTTTACCCAATGAATTGGAGGGAGATATAGGTCCCACCCATCTCATAATGAAATAATTCTTACTTGTGCCACAAAATAAACATACATCATTCATAGTAACCCAATAAATAAAATGGGTTACATAAACATCATCCCATAATCACATAATCCATATAAAAGAAATGGATATCATTTCATAATAAGAAAAGTGAAACCATGTAAATAATAGAGACTTTATACTTGAAACATGCACATATGAAATAGTGTCATCTTAGATGGAAAAAGGTTTTGATAAAACACTTGAAATGAATTCTTGAGGAAAATATCCTTTCTTCTTCAAAATCAATTTCTTTTCACAAAACGTCATGCTATTTTAAAAGAAAGAGATTTTGTTGAAAATAGTCATGAAATATTTTTAGGAAGCATCATGAAAATAAGTCTTTATAAAATTGTAAAAATATGTTAGTGTCGTATATGTTAAAAAAACATTCTTCTTGTACTTTTGTCGGAAAAGTTAAAAAAGTACCTCGTAGGGTAAACAAAAGAATGATTCCTTCCATACCATGGGGTAAAAGTCAAAATGGGTATAAAAGAACTTTAAACATACATGATTACACTTTTATAAAACATGGACATGGATGATAGCAATAACCCCAGTAAATACTTACGAATAAGGGAGGAGGTGCCCTTTTATAAGGGAGGAGAGGGGCACCTTTGGAATAACAAAAAATATTATTTTATTATAAAGTGAAATTTGGTTTTTAATAGTTCAAAATTGATATATTTTGAAGATAAGGTGGGTATGGGTCTAAATCCTCTAATCCAATAGAATTTAGACAAGTTTAGGTTCCTATTTTAACCTTATCATTTAGATTTAACATTAAGTTAAATAATTTTACTTTTACCGTGTCTTCTTGTGTTATTATACTATAAGGTTAATAAACTTACTATAATCAGACAAATGAACCCCAAGTTGTTTATTATTAATATATATAACCTTATCTAAGTCATTTGGCCTAACATTAGATTTTTAATAATAAAATAACAATTAATAATGTAATATTTTTTTTAAAAACTATTTTATGTCAATTTTTACACTATTTAGTAATTGATTTTTGTGAAAATCATAACAGAATTATTAGTTAGGAAAAAGTTACTTAAATAAATACTAACATGTCATATTAACCTATAAAATTAGTGTAATTCATAAAAATTCTCAAATTATATTTATTTGGGTATTTATAACATCAATTATGTCAATAATTTATTAATAAGATAATTACTGCATCATCTTTGTGTCATAAATAAATTAACTTATTTAAAGTATAAAAATTACAAATAAAATATCATTATGTAGGAAATCTTTTTATCTTTCTAATGAATATTTATAGTCGAATTTATCTTATGTATAACCCTATATTAAAAATGATATACTTATTAAACTTTGATTTTAACTATTTTAACCCTTCTTTAAATAAATTAATAATAAATGTCCTAATCTAATCCAAGTGAGCCTAAATGGTCATATTTTATTCCTATGGTTTTTTTTGGTTCAATTAAACTTATCCAATAGAATTAGGACATGTGTTAGGATAATAATAATATCATTTTACCCGTAATTACTCTATTTACTTTTAACCGTGGTAAAAAAAAGTAAAAAGTTACTATTCACCAAAAATTATTTTCATCTCATTGAATCACATTTTACTTACTGATATCAACTGTGTCTCTTTTATTTTTGAAATTCCACTCATAGAATCGGTAAAATTAAGTTTTATGAAAAATTCAGTTTTTTTAACAACCACTTAGTGGTTTCACTATTCATCAAAAATTGAAAGTTTTCAGAAAAATACCAAAAATTAGGCCTAAGATATATTTGATATTATGAACTCAAAAATGATGTATATTTTACCAAATTAAAAACATATCAGTTTCATTAATTAATTTAAAAATTAATTCCCGTCGTCAAAACAAATAGCGTGTTCTTAAGAGATAATAACTATCAAAAGATTGACACTTGTTTATGTATGGTTTAAATGTGAAATTACGTCCAATGACCAACATTGTATTAAATTGTAAAAATATATTCTAAATATACTTTAAAACCACTCAAATTAATAATTTATCAATATTAATTATTTCGATTAAAAAGGTTGTTTTTAATTAAAATTTAGTAATTTTCACTATTCATCAGAAAATGAAAGTTATCCGAAAAGTACCAAAATTTCACCCGAAGCTAATTTCGATATTCCTAATCCAAAAATGAAGTCCATTTTGAAAAATAAAATTTACAAAATTTCAAAAAGTGGTTATTACTATTCATAACGGCTAGTTTTAATAATATTTTAATAGCATATTGTTGTTTAGTGAAACTCGTTATTGCGTACTACACACGCTATCAAGGAAGGTCATGATTGCGTGTAATGAAAGTCAAGTCAAGGATGCATGTTGTGAAAGCTCCTTTTGGTGTAGCGTACAACACAAGACATTAATGAAATTAAAAAGAATATTTTTCATAAAATCTCGGGGTGTTACATTCTACCCCCCTTAAAATGAATTTCGCCCTCGAAATTCGTCGAGGTTAAAAATGGTTTACTACTCGAAAGTTTCTTTTTTGAAACCCACATCGTAAAAAGAAATACCAAAACCAATATTTAAAAACAAAAGTATGAAACATAACGGTTACCCAAATAAACTAATCACTGGGTTTCCACATAGGTGAAAATATGGATATGGAAGAGAAATCTAACCATCATGTTCTGATGGAGAGTGGTAGAGAACGTGGCTATGGAAAAGACAACAATCACAAAGCCATAAATTTGTGACGATCTAAGGTACCATCTGATTCATCAGATATAAGAGCACTAGGACATCATTTTTGGTTTTCAAGATCATTTCCCTAAATTTGATGAAATTAGAAGAAATACTTTCGTGATTTTGGTATAGTCTCACCGTTGGTCGTTCTTTGGAAAATTTCCACTTCATCTCTTAAACAAATGAAGTTGAATTTGTCATTCATGATGTGTTAGTAGATCATGTGATAGAATGATGGGTCATTCCATCTGTCTCAAACAAAAAGTTAGAAAAGTTATCAAAACTTACATAAGTCCATCTATTGTGAGATTAATCATATATGGTTCCTAAAATGGACTTATACTTCATATATCATACTTGTTAATATAA
This sequence comes from Viscum album, assembly GCA_963277665.1. NCBI lineage: Eukaryota > Viridiplantae > Streptophyta > Magnoliopsida > Santalales > Viscaceae > Viscum > Viscum album. The sequence continues at coordinate 1,963,922,722 of OY728127.1, forward strand.
TAAAACTAGTTTCTACTAAATAGGGACTTCCTGTAGGCCAGTGGTAGGTGATAAAGGCCAGTCGCACTTCGGTTGTGGGTTCGATTCTCACAGCCTTGTCCGACGCGATGGGTTGTCGCCCATCCTGCAGGTTGTCCTTTTTCTAAAACTACATTACTATAACATCACATAAATAATATCAAAAAAAAGTTATATCCTTAAACAATACTAACTTATGTCCAACATAATCCATTCCAATCTTTAGGCTTATCTAAAATACTTCGGTCCAAGCTCATAGTATAAAGAAAACGATTACTTGAAATGTCATCAACCAAGCATGTGAATACCATCATTTATCCCCCATATATCTTGTTGGTCACATTCCAATAATGTGAATACCTTAATCATATATTCTCTTGAAAAATGAATACCCATTAAACCATAGTGAAAACATGAATGCTGTCAAAAGTTAACTCTTTCCACATACCAAAATCCAAAAATTCTATACACTCAAACCATGATATAACCTTATCCTTATATCAGTCATGAGCTCATGAATACTATCAAAAATTTAATCTTCTCCTTATCCCTTCATTATGCGCATATCATCTACATTCCAAAAATATCTGAATAACCTTTCATGGATACTGGTACCATTAATCATACACTTTCAAAACTCAAGGAAAGACAACAGTGTAACAATCCTTAGATGTCTATTTATTCCATAGTACCATGAGATTACTTATACAACATTACACATGACAAACATGTAATAATTCCACTACCTTCTTAAACCATTGACCGAGCTTTAACAATTCTCTCATCTCACATATCATTTGTAGTCTCTTCATCATCATCAACATAAATACTACCCATACGGTCATACTGATTCTCTTCATGAGACTTTCCCTTAGGGCATTGGTTTTCATAATGCCCGTACATTCCACATTTAAAACATTTAACCATTGTTGATGTTGTATCAATACCATTATCCTCATACATGGTGTTAACTGAACCTTTTCCTTTGCACTTAATGGCTTTGTGTCCTTATTTTCCACACCCAAATCATCTTCCAGTTCCCTTGAAACAATCTCCTCGATGCCTCTTCCCACATGATTTACATGAGGGAAATTGAACTTTCTTTACTCTATGATCATCATGAAACTCCATCTTTATCTTATTATCTGAGTCGGGAAACTTACCAAAGTTGTGATTATTGATCATATTATGAGATTGCTGATTAGGCATAATAACAATTTTTGGACATCCAAATCCCATTTCATTTGGTTTCTCATGAAAAATATCATTCCATTTTCCGTCATATCCTCCATTATCATGAATCTTCCTATTTCCAGCCATTTTCTAAAACCCAAAAATAATAGTGTGAGAGGCAAAAATCATTCTAGGGAAAACAATATATTAAACTGGGAGTACCTTCAATATCTAACATCTTAGGTTACCGTAATTCTAGTACTATAACCTATACTTATACTTAACCTTAGGGGCATCCCTAGACATACCTTAGAAATATCTCTAGGGATCTCACTAAAGTTCTCGCATCCTAGTTTCCAAAGGTTGACTAAACCTTTACTTTGATACCAACTGTAGAGACCCAAAGCTTGACGTACATGGACATTACATTACTTTAGCGGAATACTTAATACATAACAAAAACAGACACACAAGGACCGTAATAGTTTAGTGTCTTTGGAAACTTGGAATGTAATCTTCTAATCGTGGTGAAAGATATTCAACATCTCCCATAAAGATCTTCCCTTTTTTTCTTACCTAAAACCTTTCTTTATATCCTGGGGAAAATAAAACATAAAAAGGGTGAGCTCAAATGCTCAGTAAGGGTAAGCATGGATAAAATAAAACATACCATGTACATTTGAACTTAAAAACATGAACATAATGTTTAAACATCAAAAGCTTGAGAAATGACACAAAACATGGAAGTACGTAAGGCATAGATAATAAAGAAACATTAAGAATGATAAAATAGCATGGGAATAAAACATGTAATTGTGGGAACCATTAAGCACATGATATGATTTCCATAGTAGCCAAGGCATTGCTGCCAAGACCATCTTAGTGGACAAAGTCCCTTTCTGAATCGAGTTCACTCCTCGTTCCAGTGCTGTATTACTGAACCGGTTTAACTTGTCGTTCCAGCCATGTCTATCTCATGAGATATAAATCTTTACCCAATGCATTGGAGGGAGATATAGTTCCCACCCATCTCATAATGAAATCATTCTTACTTGTGCCACAAAATAAACATACATCATTCATAGTAACCCAATAAATAAAATGGGTTTCATAAACATCATCCCATAATCACATAATCCATATAAAAGAAATGGATATCATTTCATAATAAGAAAAGTGAAACCATGTAAATCATAGATACTTTATACTTGAAACATACACATATAAAATAGTGTCATCTTAGATGGAAAAAGGTTTTGATAAAACACTTGAAATTAATTCTTAAGGAAAATATCATTTCTTCTTCAAAATCAATTTCTTTTCACAAAACGTCATGCTATTTTAAAAGAAAGAGATTTTGTTGAAAATAGTCATGAAATCTTTTTAGGAAGCATCATGAAAATAAGTCTTTATAAAAGTGTAAAAATCTGTTCGTGCCGTATAAGTTAAAAAAACATTCTTCTTGTACTTTTGTCGGAAAAGTTAAAAATGTACCTCGTAGGGTAAACAAAAGAATGATTCCTTCCATACCATGGGGTAAAAGTCAAAATGGGTATAAAAGGACTTTAAACATACATGATTACACTTTTATAAAACATGGACATGGATGATAGCAATAACCCCAGTAAATACTTATGAATAAGTAATCTCAGATAAAAATGAGATTTGCACAATTATCCCTTAACTTAGGTCTGATTTGCTTCGTAAGTGTCCGAACCTCCTCTTCTTTGAAGCGCCCCTTTGAGTCCTCCTCTTAGGGCACTAAAATCGGTCTTTGAAGAAGACCAGGACCTCTAGGATGTTTCTAGGGAAGTGGAGAAGAGAATTTGGTAGGGGTTGGCCGAGCTTGAAGGCTCAAAGTGGTGTGAGGAAGAGAGGGAGGATGTGCCCTTTTATAAGGGAGGAGAGGGGCACCTTTGGAATAACTAAAAATATTATTTTATTATAAAGTCAAATTCGGTTATTAATAGTTCAAAATTGATATATTTAGAAGCTAAAGTGGGTATGGGTAGAAATCCTCTCATCCAATAGAATTTAGACAAGTTTAGGTTCCTATTTTAACCTTATCATTTAGATTTAACATTATGTTAAATAATTTTACTTTTACCATGTCTTCTTGTGTTCTTATACTATAAGGATAATAAACTTACTATAATCATCCAAAATAACCCCAAGTTGTTTATTATTAATATATATAACCTTATCTAAGTCATTTTGCCTAACATTATATTTTTAGGAATAAAATAACAATTAATAATATAATATTTGTTTTAAAAATTATTTTATGTCAATTTTTACACTATTTAGTAATTGATTTTTGTGAAAATAATAACAGAATGATTAGTTCTAAAAAAGATAATTAAATAAATACTAACATGTCATATTAACCTAGAAAATTAGTGTAATTCATAAAAAGTCTCAAATTATATTTATTTGGGTATTTATAACATCAATTATGTCAATGTTTTATTAATAAGATAATTACTGCATCATCTTTGTGTCATAAATAAATTAACTTATTTAAAGTCTAAAAATTAAAAATAAAATATCATTATGTAGGAAATATTTTTAGCTTTCTAATTAATATTTATAGTAGAATTTATTTTATGTATAACCCTATATTAAAAATGATATACTTATTAAACTTTGATTTTAACTATTTTAACCCTTCTTTAAATAAATTAATAATAAATGTCCTAATCTAATCCAAGTGGGCCTAAATGGTCATATTTTATTCCTAAAGTTGTTTTTGGTTGAATTAAACTTATCCAATAGAATTATGACATGTGTTAGGGTAATAATAATATCATTTTTACCCGTAATTACCCTATTTACTTTTAACCGTGGTAAAAAAAAGTAAAAAGTTACTATTCACCAAAAATTAATTTCATCTCATTGAATCACATTTTACTTACTGACATAAACCGTGTCTCTCGGATTTTTGAAATTCCACTCATAGAAGCGGTAAAATTAAGTTTTATGAAAAATTCAATTTTTTTAACTACCACTTAGTGGTTTCACTATTCATCAAAAATTGAAAGTTTTCAGAAAAATACCAAAAATTAGGCCTAAGCTATATTTGATATTATGAACTCAAAAATGATGTCTATTTTACCAAATTCAAAACATATCAGTTGCATTAATTAATTTAAAAATTAATTCCCGTCGTCAAAACAAATAGCGTGTTCTTAAGAGATAATAAATATCAAAAGATTGACACTTATTTATGTCTGGTTTAAATGTGAAATTACATACAATGACCAACATTGTATTAAATTGTAAAAATATATTATAAATATAATTTAAAACCACTCAAATTAATAATTTATCACTATTAATTATTTCTATTAAAAAGGTTGTTTTTAATTAAAATTTAGTAATTTTCACTATTCATCAGAAAATGAAAGTTATCCGAAAAGTACCAAAATTTCACCCTAAGCTAATTTCGATATTCCGAATCCAAAAATGAAGTCCATTTTGAAAAATAAAATTTACAAAATTTCAAAAGGTGGTTATTACTATTCATAAAGGCTAGTTTTAATAATATTTTAATAGCATACTGTTGTTTAGTGAAACTCGTTATTGCGTACTACACACGCTATCGAGGAAGGTCGTGATTGCGTGTAATGAAAGGCAAGTCAAGGATGCGTGTTGTGCAAGCTCCTTTTGGTGTAGCGTACAACACATGACATTACTAAAATTAAAAAGAATATTTTTCACAAAATCTCAGGGTGTTACAATACCCTCATTTGGTAAGGTATACAAGGTAAGAAAAACAATTATCAATAGAAAAAGTAGTAAAAACATTCATAACTGGATCCATACAGTGGAAGAATAAATATATAGCAATGATGATAATGATGCATAGGTACAAATATCTACGGAAAGCAGCAAACACAAAAACGTGCTAAAATACAACTGAACCCAAGTACTAAAGCAAAAGAAAAGGAAAACAGATGAGAAACTCCTCAGCATCGCAAGCCTCGGCTCAGTCCCATGCTCTCCAGCTCCAGTGCAATCAAGAACCTGAAGTAGAAGGGTGCTTGCTCTTATCTATACCTGCAACAACATAGTCTTCTTGGGCCCAAAATCATGGACCAAACAGGGTGTGAGACAAAGTCCCAGTAGGCAACCACCCAAAGATCTGTGCCTAACAGTCAATGAATACATGGCAGTAAAGTACAGGAATAGTAAACAGGAAAATACACAACAGCTACAATGTACAGTCTAGCATATAACTACACAAGTACAAAAACAACCAACAAGTAAAACAAGGTAACCCACTGGGTAGTTCTCATAGCCTAACCCATATGGTTCAACCTATAAATACTAGCAACCCCCTGGGAGGCACACACAGTCTCACCCCTCTGGTTCAGCTAAAGAATAGACTCTCTAGGGAAGCACTCACCGTCAATTCCCCCTATAGTCTCGTATCATACTAAAGGCTCTCTGGTGAATCACTCAACATCAATTCCCCATGTGGACCGTGTCGAGGAACTACAGACTCTATGGGGAAGCACTCAACGTCAATTCCCCCTATGGTCTCGCATCATAATTAAAGACACTCTGGAGAAGCCCTTCCGTCCATTCTCCCTATGGTCCACTACACTAGGTTCTCGCAGCCCTGTGTATAAATAAACATGCATAGCGCGTGTGTATCATCCAAATAAACCTCAAGAACTACTTGGCTATCATTCTAAGTCTCAGTAGCAAAACAGCACAACAGTTCCACTATCCTATAACTAGGCATGGAAACTGGCATAATGCCTAACAAGAAAATCAAGTACAGAAAACAACCAGAGTACAGTAAAACTAATCTATTCACAAAGGTAAACCTCTACTATAGCAATCAAGCAAGCAGGAAATCAATCAAGTGTAAAACAAGAAAACGCACAATTCCCATTCAAGGTAATTGGAAAAATTGCACAAAAATACTCAAAGAATTTCTACAGAAAGGCACAAACCACCTACCTTTATCTTAGGAGATCGCTATACTTGAACCATGATGCCTGATTCTCCTCATAACGGCATAGATCTAAGAAAACACACAAAAATCTCAACCCCTGATAACTTGAAAACTAGGAGGAACCATGGAACAAGGATAAAGCACAAGAGATAGCTTACCGAGGTGATCCCAACGCAGTCGACGGCGGTTGGAATAGAGATCGGATGGAGGTACAGGGGTTCGGGGAAGATTTTCAGCTGTACGGGTCGCTCTCGGATGAAGATCCTAAAGAAGAAGAAACTTCTGTCTATCAAGCGTGACCTCAGTGCGTTTAGTGAAAAAATAAAGTACATGGCGTGTACTTTTATGGTACATGGAGTGTACTAGGTCTTTCCGTGCTCCGCCAAAATCGGCCTCCACGTCACCCCTACACACCGTGTGTGTGGCCCGGACACGGCTAGTACACGGCTCGAGTGGGAAAAGAGTACACGGCGTGTACTCAGAAAGCACACAGTGTGTACTACAATAATTTCTAGAAACTTCATTTTTCTTAAAAACTCAAGAAAAAGGAAAAACGTACCTGAACGAAGATCTGGGTTCTTACAAACTTCCCCCCTTAAAGAAATTCATCCCCGAATTTCCCTAATTAGGTGGAGAAGGAGAAACCCCGAACAGCTCCGGCCACTGTGATTGTACATCGGCCTCCCTCTCCCAGGTCTCATCCTGTACTCGCCCATGCTGCCATAGCACCCATACAAGAGGGACAGACCGCCCATGAAGAACCTTCGTACTATGATTGAAAATCCAGATGGGATGCTCCTCAAATGATGCATCTGCTTCGAGCTCAACCTCCTTAGGCTGAAAGACATGTGACGGGTCTGAAAAGTAACGTCGGAGCTAAGACATGGAAGACGTCATGCATGGACCGGTACCTCTGGGGTAACTGGAACTGATAGGAGACCGGCCCAACTCTCTCCAAAGCCTCAAATGGCCCGACGTACCGCGGTGAAAGCTTACCCTGTCTCTGAATCCTTTTGTGTCCCAACCTTGGTGCGACACGCAGGAAAACCTGATCCCCGACCTCGGACTCCAGATGTCGTCTCCGCTGATCAGCATAAGACTTCTGCCAAGACTGTGCTATATCCATCCTCTTCTAAATTAACTCTATCTACTCAGAGGTCTCCTGAACAAGACGAGGTCCCAGCAAAGTTGCCTCTCCTGCCTCCAGCCATCATAAGGGTGATCGGCATGGCCTACCGTACAAAGCCTCGTAAGGAGCCATCTGAATAGTCGCCTGAAAACTGTTGTTGTAGCCGAACTCCACCAGAGGAATATGCTTCTCCCAAGAACCGCCAAAGTCAATAATGAAAGCTCTGAGCATATCCTCTTGCACCTGGATCTTACGTTCGGACTGGACATCATTCTGGGGATGGTATGTTGTACTCAAAAGTACATGTGTACCCAAGGCCTTCTGAAGTCCCTGCCAGAACCAAGTGGTAAAGCACACATCTCTGTCTGAAACAATGGAGTGTGGAACTCCATGCAGACGCACAATCTCTCGGATGTAAAATCATCCCAGATCATCAACATTTAAGGTCTCCTTTATTTTCAAGAAGTGATCATCCTTCGTGAGTCTGCCGACGACAACCCAAACAACATCATTCCCTCGAGGTGACCTCGGCAACCCTATCACGAAGTCCATTTCAAAATCGTTCCACTTCCACTCTGTAATGGGTAACTGCTATAAAAGGAATGATTGTCGCTGATGCTCCGCCTTTACCTACTGACAAGTAGATCATCTCATGAAAAAACCAGCAACATCCCTCTTCATACCAGGCCACCAGTACTGGCGATGAAGATCCCTATACATCTTGGTGACGCCAGGATGAACTGCCCAAACTAAGGAATGAAAATCCCGCATCAGCTCCTCACGTATGTCTGCTGGCACCCATATGCGTCCTTGGAAAAGCAAGATCTCATCCTCTCCCACTGTCCATCCAGGAAGAGGGTCCTCTCCTGACACACTCTCCCGCAGGAATAAGCCTTCTGAGTCTGATAGCTGCCTCATCTATACCGGATCAAGTAGTGTAGAGGTAACAGCTACAGAAGATAGGAAAATTTGTCCCTATCTATCGTGCACCTCCAGATGCATCTTAGAGAATAGAGCCATAATCTTCCACTCACTGCTGGCATCCTGAACCACCTGAATCTGAGTTCTCCTGCTCAACGCATGTACCACTGTGTTGCCCTTTCATGGCGTATAGGGAAGCTCGAAATCAAAAGACTGAAGATACTCAACCCACCTACACTGCCTCAGATTGAGATCATGCTGAGTGGAGATATACTTGAGACTCTTGTGGTCGGTGAAGACCACAAAGTGCTCTCCTAGAAGATAGTGTCTCTAACAGCGTAAGGCATGAACAACAGCCACCAACTCCAGATCATGTGTCGGGTAGTTCCTCTCATGTGGCCTCAACTGCTGAGACCCATACGCGACGACTCCATCTCCTTGCATAAGCACAGCTCCTAGCCCGATACCTGAAGCATCACAATAAATGGTGTAGCTCTTTCCTAGATCTGGAAAGACTAGTATCGATGCTGACTTCAACCTCCCCTTCAGCTCCTGAAAGGCTGACTCACAAGAATCTGACCATAAGAACTTCTCCCCCTTCTTGGTTAGACCCGTCAAAGGTGCTTCTAGGCATGAAAAGTCCTGAATGAAGTGTCTGTAGTATCCATCCAGCCCTAGGAAACTCCATACCTCAAAAACGTTCTTCGGCTGCTCCCAAGAAACTACAACTCTCACGTTTTATGGGTCCACAGATACTCCTGCCTTTGAGATGACGTGACCCCAGAAGTGAATCTGTTCCATCCAAAAGTGGCACTTCGAAAGTTTATCATAAAGATGATGCTCTCTCAGGGTACTCAAAACGATCTCAAGATGTGTGGCATGGTCGTGTTGAGTGTGAGAGTACACCAGGATATCATCCACGAAGACCACGATGAAAGAGTCCAAGTAAGTATGGAACACTCAGTTTATCAGTTCCATGAAAACTGCAGGCATGTTTGTGAGACCGAACGGCATGACTGTATACTCGTATAGACCATACCTACTCCTGAAGGTTGTCAGAGGTATATTTGATGGTCTAACGGGCAACTGATGATAACCATACCTCAAGTAGATCATCGAGAACACCCGGGCTCCTTGAAGCTGATCAAAGAGGTCATCGAATCCTTGGAAAGGTATATCGGTTCTTGACCGTCAACTGGTTCAACTTCTAATAATCCACACAAAGCCGAAGGGTACCATCTGCCTTCTTCGCAAACAGGATAGGTGAACCCCAAGGGGAAGTACTGGGTTGGATGAAACCCTTTGCTTGTAACTCCTCCAACTACTTCTTGAGCTATTGTAACTCAGGTGTAGCCATCCTATAAGGAGGAATGGACACCGGTGCCGCTCCTGGAATGAGCTCAATCGAAAATTCTACCTCACGCTCTGGAGGCAAACCTGAAAAGTACTCTAGAAAGACATCCTTGAAATGATCCACCGCCGGAGGAAAGTCTAGCTGTGAAGTTCCCTGATCATCCAGATAAAGACTAGCAATCTGGGCTATCACCCTTCCCAGTCCATGATGCTCGAGTCCTTCTCAACTCGCCTAAACTTCTCATTCTCCTCTATGAAGAAAATACTCACCCTCAAGCGAAATGAAACTCACTCTGCGGCAATAACAGTCGACGACTGCCTGGAAGGGAACCAACCAGTCCATCCCGAGGATGACATCATAGCCTGTCATCCCTAGGACATAGAGGTCCCATGAGAAATGATACCCTGCAAAATCGAGAGGGAACTCTCTACACTGGCGTACACTAGATGTCCTCATCCCCAAAGGTGTGTCTAGTGTCAACGAGTCGGTAGAAGAAAAGAGACAGAGCCCAAGGCTTTCCACAACTACAACAGAGATAAAGCTATGCATCGCACCAGTATCAAAAAGATCTGAAGATAAAACTGAGGCTACTAGAATCGTAACTCAAATTGTAGAAGGTCTAGGATCCTACTCCTGATAGGTCTTCTCCACCGCAAAAGTATGGCCTACCCCGCAGCCATGTGATCCTGCATGACCACTCTGAGATGAACCCCCTGTCGGCGGTGAAGAACTGGTGAATGACTGCCACGGCCTCGACCTCCGCCTCGGCTCGAACAGCCGGAAGAACTCCAGTTCCCTAACTGGTGTGAAACTGGTGGTGCTGATCCTGAACGAGGAGTCATGGAAGAACCCCCGTAACTAGCTACTGGAGAGAAAACCTGGCAGAAACACTGAAGGTGACCCATCTTGCTGCAAGATCGGCACTCCACTGGGTCCCTCTGGCACTGCGGCCGCATGTGCCCTGCCCTTCCAAACTGGTCCTAGCTACCTGAAGATGTATCTCGCCTCCTCGGATCACCGCGCGTAGGTTCCCTACAGCGCTTCCTGCTGTCAACAGGAGGAACACTAGCTCTAGAAGCAGAACCGCCCTAGCTCGCAGCTCTGGAGTCTCACAGATTACGCTTCGCAATCAGAGCCTGTTTCATGATGGAAGTGATGGAAGTCAAATGGAAGATGTTCACCTGCGAGTGGATCTCCCTCCTGAGTCCATCCTTAAAATTCCTTGCTAAAAACACCCCACTCTCATCCTGAAGGGGTGAGAAATGTTGTAGCTCGGTGAAACGAGAGGAGTACTCCATGACAGAAAGAGTACCCTACTCTAAGCTCATGAACTCTCGGGCTTGGTCGACCCTCAGGGTCTCCAGGTAGAAGTAGTCATAAAAGACGTGCTGAAACTCCTCTCAAGCCATAACCTGCTGATGACCCGCCTGTGAGATCACGTCCCACCACCTCTTGGCGGAGTCTCAGAGTATGTAGGTAGTGAGCTTGACCCACCTCTCTGGAGGTGTCTCCAGATGCTCGAAGATAGTCAGCATGGCTTCCAGCCATGACTCTACAGCCTGAGGTCCTCCTTCCCCCGAGAACATGGGAGGATGCTGCTGTAGAAAAAACCACGTCAAGTCTGCGTGTATAGGTGAAGGGGACATCACCCCTTGTTGTTCGTGACACGACTGGGTACCTAAACAAGACTATACGACATGTTCTGAAAACAACACGGTGTATTGAAGAGAAGGTAACGTCGACCCGTGTTGTTCATGACACGGCCGGGTACCTGGACAGGACTACACGACGTGTTCCTTTACAACACGGTGTGTTCTACCCGAGCTTCCCCGACCTATGTTGTTAGTGACACAGTCGGGTACACAGCTCCAAACTACACGGCGTGTACCTACCATACACGGCGTCTTCCTGAAGTTATTTCTACAACTACGTGTCCTTGCTCACACGGTCAGTGACACGGTCTAAAAACTACATGGTGTGTAGTCAAAAATTACATGCTGTGTATTATGGGTTTTTCTGGGCAGTAGCTCAGAAACTGCATAGAATCCCATAAAACACAGAAAACAAGGCAAGGAGGTGCCAAATACCGATTCGTGAGGGCCCATAACACCTCAAGAATCAAAATTTGGCATTCATTTAAGCAAAGTAGGAAACAAATAATCCTCTAACAAGGCAGTAGAGATTCTATCAAGCATCTATCACAACAGCATGAAAAATCTACACAAAGTTTATCACAACAGCATGAAATCGCTAATGTAACCTAGATGGCATGGCAAGAATGCATGGCATGTGATTTCTACAAGTGTCTATATGATGCATGAGATGGTATACCCTCATCTCATCGGGTTGCGATAGAAATAGAACCGCAATTATCAAGGAAATAACAACACAAAGCATGTGAATCACTCTAGGTGAAATCATATCAACTGTAAAATTTCAAAACCAACAAACTGCAATTAATGAGGCAGTATGGATTTTCCCTATACACGGGTTAGCTACTCCCGAGCACAGCTTAATACCAAGTACCATATCTGTCCTATCCCTTACTAAAGTCTCCAAAAAGTAATGTAAGAGAAAAGAAACCCTCTGATACCACTTTGTAACAACTAGAATCTGGAGCCCTTCCACTAGTACCCTATACCCAGTTTTCCACATGACCTCAAGCGCATTTCCACAAACACCAGAGGCTGCCGACTAGCAGCGAGGGCCTTGGTAAGTTATTGGGGAAACTATACCCTCATTTGGTAAGGTATAGAAGGTAATAAAAACAAATGTCAATAGTGGAAGGAGTAATAATATACATAACTGGAACCATATAGCGGAAGAATAAATATATACCAATGATCATAATGATACAGCATGTACAAATATCTAAGGAAAGAAGAAAACACAACAACGTGCTGAAATACAACTGAACCCAAGTACTAAAGCAACAGCAAAAGAAAACAGATGAGCAACTCCTCAGCATCGCAAGCCTCAGCTCAGTCTCATGCTCTCCAGCTCCTTTGCAATCAAGAACCTGAAGTAGAAGGGAACTTGCCCTTATCTATACCTTCAACAACATAGTCTGGTTGGGCCCAAAAGCATGGCCCAAACAGAGTGTGATACAAAGTCCTAGTAGGAAACCACCCAAAGATCTATGCCTAACAGTCAATGAATACATGGCAGTAAAGTACAGGAACAGTAAACAGGAAAATACACAGCAGCTGCAATGTAAAGTCCAGCATATAACTACACAAGTACAAAACAACCAACAAGTAAAACAAGGTAACCCTTGTTATTTATCATAGCCTAACCCTTATGGTTCAACCTATAAGTACTAGCAACCCCCTGGGAGGAACACATAGTCTCACCCCTCTGGTTCAGCTAAAGAATAGACTCTCTAGGGAAGCACTCACTGTCAATTCCCCATATAGTCTTGTATCGTACTAAAGGATCTCTGGGGAAGCACTCAACGTCAATTCCCTCTATGTCCCACGTCGAGGAACTATAGACTCTATGGGGAAGCACTCAACATCAATTCCCCCTGTGGTCTCGCATCGTAATTAAAGACACTCTGGAGAAGCCCTTCCGTCCATTCTCCCTATGGTCCACTACACTAGGTTCTCGTATCCCTGTGTATAAATAAACATGCATAGCGCCCGTGTATCGTCCAAGTAAACCTCAAGAACTACTTGGATATCATTCTAAGGCTCAGTAAAAAATAGCACAACAGTTCCACTATCCTACAACTAGGCATGGAAACTGTCATAATGCCTAAAAAGCAAAGCAAGTACAACAAACAACCAGAGTAGAGTAAAACCAATCTATTCACAAAGGTAAACCTCTACTATAGCAATCAAGCAAGCAGGCAATCAATCAAGGGTAAAACAGGAAAATGCACAATTCCCATTCAAGGGAATTAGCGAAATTGCACAAAAATACTCAAAGACTTTCTACAGAAAGGTACAAACCACCTACCTTGATCCTAGGAGATCGATATACTTGAACCACGATGCCTGATTCTCCTCATAACGGCGTAGATCTAAGAAAACGCACAAAATGCTCAACCCACGATAACATGAAAACGAGGAGGAAGCATGGAACAAGGCTAAAGCAGAAGAGAGAGCTTACCGAGGAGATCCCAACATAATCGACGGCGGTTGGAATTGAGATCGGACAGAGTCACGGGGGATCAGGGAATATTTTCGGCAGTACGGGTCACTCTCAGACGAAGATCCTGAATAAGAAGCATGTTTTTTCCGTCAGGTGCGACCCCAGTGCGTTTAGCGAAAAAAAAGTACATGGCGTGTACTTTTAGGGTACACGGCGTGTACTAGGTCTTTCCATACTCCGCCAAAATCAGCCTCCACGTCACCCCTACACACCGTGTGTGTGGCCTAGACACGGCCAGCACATGAATCGAGCGGGAAAAGAGTACACGGCGTGTACTCAGAAAGTACACGGCGTATACTTCAAAAATTTCCAGAAACTCCATTTTTCTTAAAAACTTCAAAAAAAGGAAAAATGTACCTGAAAGAAGATCCAGGTTCTTACAAAATTGCTTTTACCATGTCATTTATATGTTTTCATCCCCCACATATATTGATTTCATGATAAATTATTTCAATCAACATTGTTCCACTGAATAAAATCATTTTATCTTCATCATAAATCTATTATTTCTTATTTCAGTGATCTCTTCAGGGTATTTGTTATTATTTTTCCACGATTTATTTTTTTATGATTAGTTTTATTAATTTATATAACATTTAATGATTTCATTTTTCTAATAATTAAGAATAATTCTTAATATCATGGTAAAAATATAAAGCTTACATTGGATTCAAAAATTTAATCTAAGTCAAAGCTTTTGTTTTCTCATGGTATCTTTCCTCAGAAGAAAATTATATCCACTAAGACTAAGATATCCATGAAAAGTATGTCAAATATTTAAGTTTTTTTTATATATTTTTTATAGTTTCTATTATTTTTTTGTTGATATTATAATTTCCATGGATGGGGTAAACCGAAGTGAAGAATATTTTTTGAAACAAATATTTTTCACATCAGTTTTTTGAAAACCAATGTGAAAAATATTTTTTTAACATTTCTTTTTCAAAAAAAATTACGTTAAGATGGTCTTTCATGTAAATTTTTAAAAAAATAATGTGAAAATCATAAAAATTATACTTTTACGGTTGATTTTAATAACCGATGTTAAAAAATATATTTACAAAATCGCCCGTAAAGACTTATCCTCAAGAATTGATGTTAAAGATATAAAAAACTAACATAAAAAATCTATTTTTGTACTAGTGTGGCACTTCTAGTGGTGTTGAGTCATTATTGGACACCACCAGATAGCCTATAGCCTCAGGTTAAGATGATTTAATCAAATTTTTTTAGTAAATTATGCCATTGAAACCATTTTTAACCTCTAAAATCTCCCCATTCGACCCTAATTTTTTATATATAACCTTAGTGGCACATATATTGATTTCTTGAGGTATGTGTTGATCTGCCTTCTCCACCAATAAATTTTCTTATTGAAACATGATTATAATTTTTGGGAATCATTTTTAGGGCCTTATCTCAATTATTCTTGTGTTCCCTATCCTTTCAGTGTGTGGATCCCATTGTGGGTGGTGTGCGACCCAAGTTTGAGGTAGGTGGTTCTATCTCGAACCTATGTTTGATGAACCATTTATGCTCTTGGTTTTATAAATAGTTTTCTAAATGATAATTATCATGATCCTTGAATTTTTTTAAAATTCATGAATAAATGGGTTTTTGATAAAAGATTGTTTTCCCCTTGTTTTGGTAAATAATGGTTTGTTTTAAAAGCATTATGAGTTGGTTTCTGAAATGGGTTTTCAAAGAATGGTATTGGTTGAAATGGTTTATTTTTAATTTTATTGTGAAATGAGATTATACCTTTGAAATTATTTGATAAATTCATCACATGGGAGACTTGGGTACTTAGATGGAGGATTTAGTATCGGGCCTTATCTCTTGGAACCATAAGGGGTTCACTTTCAGGGTTATTCCTCTATTCCATATCATAGATCCATTTTATCTATGAATATGTACTTAACATCATATGGGTTTTACTCATGGAGTTTTACAATATTCCCTAGGCCTTTTTTCTAGGGAACTTGCATAGTTCACACTAGTTATGATTGTTATTGGGGTATGAGTGACCTGTTTATCCCAACCAATGTTATCCATGGGGTGTTCTTCATTGTTCTTGGATTTTACTTATTTGGATTTTATATGATATGATTTATGCTTTGATATATGTAAATTTATTATTTTAAATATGATTTGAAAGTACATTATCTGATTTTTTTACAACTATGAAAAGAGGAACTGATTTACCATGCATTTCATATAAATATGAAACTAGCTTATCATGCCATGTTTTATTTTAAATTGATTATATTGGGATAGTTTGATAGAGAATTTTTTTTGGAAAACCTAGGTGGGATCCTATTAGGAATTTTTAGTTCACACTCTACACCCTCCCTTGGGGATATATAGACCTCGTTTTGTCTAATGTGGGAAATGTCAAGTCACCGCCGTGATGTGGTAAGGTTTATGTTAAATGAGTATGGGTAGTTTTTGGTGAGATAGTGGGATGTTTTCTACATATAACACGGAGTAATTATTAGACTTTTTTAATCCTTTTTAGTTTTTTTGGACATGCAATTTGGGTTTTTTCTGGCTAATTCTGGATGTATTTATACTATTATCACTCTTATGATTATGGAATATTTATTCTTGGTTATATTTATCTTTTATATTCCAATTATCTTGTTTCAGGTTGTGAAAATTATTCCCTATGGTTTTTTTGTTTCTTAGGATTTAGTATACTACCATTAGAGATTGGGAATTCCCTTTGGTTCATTCCATAGTCTAGTTAAGAGCCTATTTATATGGGTTATCCAAGTGGATTTGTGATAATTTGGTATCCGATCATGGACAAGCTTGGTCTTGGGAAGTTGATAGACATGATATGGGACTACCAAAACTTGAGAGGTCGGTTATAACAAGTTCTTGGCCAGCTCGTATCATTAATATCCTCAATTAACCATGGGATGTTGGGTTTTGAGTCTCCTTTGATGGGTTTTGAACTAAGTCTCAATTTATTATTATGTTATCTTGAGTTTATATTGATATTTTTTCATTGTCTGGTCATTTATTCTATTTTTTGTATATAGAAACTTGAATCTGGGATGTCTTCCAAGGGTTCCTTTGGAGGGTACAATAGGTAATTATCTTTAAGGGAATCCTCCTCTTGATTGAAACAACCTAGAGGATATCATGAGGGATATTCATATTAGGGACCAGAACATACTACCAGTTTGGAACCAAGTTTTTGAGGAACACTAGAAGTTGTAGAAGAAAAGGATCGAGTTCATGAGTTCCATTGAAAAAATCCCCCATCCTTTAATGGTACAAATTAACCACAAGAGGAAAAATACTGGCTAGACATGATCAATTGGGTATTTTATTTCTAGGTTACACTTGAATATATAAAGGTGAACTGTTCAATATTTAAGCTTGAGGTTTATAGTAAGAAGTGGTGGGAATCCATTGTCTAGATGAATAGTAATGTGGGATTAGAGTGGAAATTCCTCAAGATTCTATTCTTTCAACAATTATTCCTGGAATATTTGATTATGTTGAAGTCTATATAGTTTCTCTCTCTACAGTAGGGATAGCATTTGGTGATAGAGTACACCAATTGTTTTACAGAGTTCGTTCATTTTTATCCAGATGTGGTACCTACAAGGATTGTGTCCTAACATATGATTTTAGTTATATATTCTAAATATCACCACCTATAATGATATATTTAATAGGGATATTATGGAAAAGATATATATAGTGGGAAAGATATTCTTATTTGTCTCATCTCATCGACCCGGTGGAAGCTCCAGTGGTTCACATGAGAAGAATATGAAGTTGAATCATAGTCACAAGAGTAGTGGAGTTTCTTATCAGTAGTGGAATATTTCCACTCCATCAAAGGCATCTAGATGTGTTCCAATGACTTAATACTAGTGTGGAAAGTTGGTTCACACTCAATGATCTTACCATGCACTTTTGAATAACTACAGTGCTTTTCATCATTGAGTTCATCTGTAGAGATTCTTTCAAGCACTTTATTTGCCCCGTTATAGTCAAGGATCTTCATCTCCAAAGGAAACTATTATAGAGATCCAAACTTTTTCTAAATAGATATTACATCTTAATAGATTAATATAAATTACATAGTATTTTGAACCATGTCATAGTCATTTAGTTCTAATATATTTGTAAACATATAAACATAAACAATTGGTTCATAAAATATCTACATCATCTCCCACTTATTTCTTCATAACTAGAACCCTTATTAGATATATCATACTAAATACATTTCTTAATAACCTAAGTAAAGGAAATATAATAAAAGAGCGAGCTTAGATGCTCAGTAAGGGTAAAAAAGTGAGATATCAATGATTATATAAGCATAACATGAACATGAGGATATAAGAATGTGATCTTAACATTTGAAAACCACACCCTGTATATCAAATATCATAATCTTATGTCATGGCCTAAATATTGGTTGTTCATAATACATGATTCATAATGGAATCAAATAACATGAACCATGAAATCTTGACATAGGCATAATACATTTAATTTTTTCATACATATAAGAATAAAAAATCATTTCCTTAGTACTAAAGGTTCATTAACAAGGATATCATAGTGGAATGGGTTCACTACCCAAACCATAATAATATTAAAGTTTCACTCCCAATACTATCATATTGGACATAGTACCTTACTATATTGGGTTCACTCCCCATTTCAGTCCTTTTTATCACACAAGATATTGATATTTATCCAATGAATTGGAGGGAGATAAAATTACCACCCATCACATAATAAAAATCATACATATGTGTACCAAAATATCATAAATCATTCATCATATCATAACCCGAGAAAAGAAATGGGTTTCATAAACATTTCATTATATCAAAACCCATGGAAAATAAATGGTTTTCATAATCATTTATTCATTTCATCATAGCATAACTCATGGAAAATAAATGGGTTTCATAAACATTATATCATCATATTCATAAAATATATATATAAATAATAAATATGTTATCCTTGGATCATATCCCATGTAAATTATAAGTTAAATAAATTTTTTTTCTCTGATGAATAAAAATACTACTAAAAGATCATTAAAAAATTCTTGAGGAAAACAACACTTTGATTTTTTAAAATCGATTATTTAAAAAAACTATACAATTATAAAACAAATAATTTTATTTTAAAATAACCTTAAAAAAATTAAATTAATCTTTAAATCATTGAGCATTCAGGATGGTGGGAAATTCTATTCTTTCCATATAAGTTAAAAGAAAACATTTCTTTTACACTTTTGTAAAAAAATCAAAAAGTACCTAATTTGGAAATCAATAAGAAGAATCCTTTTGAACCATTTTTTAAAAAGTATAAAAAGGATAAAAATTGATTTAAAAAATCATATTATATTATTAAAACCTTATTTAAAACTTTATTATAAAATGTGGATAATGAATAAAAAATGTTTTTTCAGTCAAAGAGAGAAATAAAGTTGATTTTTCTTAAAAAAATATTTTTGGTTTCTTAAGAACCTAAGCTGAGAAAAATGAATGAAAAAAATTTATTTTTAAGAAATAAAAATATGTAAATAAAATTAATGAGTTTCTTTATAGTTATATCATAATATTTCATCATCATAAACATAATCATAATCAATTCTGATAAACAATGATATTGTATAATAAAACCCTTACCAATTTGGAAAAATTTGAATCATAAGACCCATGAAAGAAATAAAATTATATTGATATTTATATCCCATATTTTTCATGATAAAAATCATAAAATATATTCATTTTTATTATATACACCACAAAAAATTAAAAAGTGTTGTATAAGGCATGTGTCCCAGAGAAAGAAAGGTGAGATGAAAATCCCTTACATCGAGTTTGAATTGCTTCAGAAGCACATTAAATCCTATATAATAAATTGAAATTTATTATAATTCTATAAAATAGTCAATGTTATACTTATAATATCATATATTTTCCCTTTATATCATTTAAACACCTCCTTTTATCATTAATTCCTTATTAAAATCATAATTTCCAAGAGTTACCTGTTTCGTTTATCATGAGTATTTCAGTTCATTAGTCTCAATACTTGTATATTTATCTAGGTTACATCATATTAAGAATATTAATTATTATATAAATATAATATATATTAATTATATACATATTTATAGTTATCCATAAAATTTATAGATAGAAAATTTAATTTCGTCGTTCATGGAGACGGTAAGGCATACGTACACATGAACTCTATTATCATTTTTCAATGAATGTAAATAAAGATAAATATTAATTAATATTTATATAATAATTATTATATCAAATATATTCATAAAATTAATCCTAATTACCATACAAGTAAAATATAAATGAAAAACAAATTGCATCACTTTGTGGAGGTGGTAGTCCACACATACACACGAGTGATATTATCGTTCCCAAAGGATTGTATGGTAAGAATATAGAGATGATATTATAATTATATAAGTATAATTGTTTCATAAATATCATATATAAATATCAAACCCATAATAATTCCTATCCATAAAATATGTGGATGAAAAATTAATTGTATCATTATGTGGAGACGGTAAGCTGTATGTACGTATGAGTGATACTTTCACTTCTTGTTTGACGGGAAACAGGGTGTATAATGGTGTTATCATAATTATAATAAAATTTAAGAATATTTAATATACTAAATTAAATATTTTATGATAAATACCGTATATTTAAATGAGGTAAATAATAGTTGAAAAGAAAGTAATCGATTAAGGTGATTACCTATTCTTTGAAACGAATCCTTTAAATATCCTTTAAAAGGATCTAGGGTTGGTCTTTTGGGACTACCAGCTTCTATATAATGTTTATATAGGAGTTTATAAGATACATTTTTATATAGTTTTATCTATAATTGTCAAAGTTATGTAAATAAGTGAGGGAGGATGTTCCCTTTTATAATTTAGGTGAGGGGAACTTTGGAATTTCTCAAAAGATTAAATTATAATAAATTCATTCTCAAGAAAAATGTCACCAAATTGGAATGGATTCAAATATAAGGTAGGTTGGGGTTTAATAACATATATAAATATAATTTATACAAGTTTTTTTTCATTTTAAACCTTATCATTTTGATTAACACTTAGTTAACAAATTTTAATTTTAACTATGATAACAACCTTTTTAATATTAAAGGCCATAATTTTTACTTATAAGGTAAAACATTTCTCATAAATGGAAAATTTATTAAATTTTTGACCATATAATATCCAAATTCTATTATTTAAAAATTTTATTATTTTTAAATAATTTTATAAAATATTTTTTTGAAAAAATATCATTATTGTCAATTTTGAAACTATTAATTTAATTTGACTTTAAATACATCAATACAAATGGTAATTTCGAATATAATCCTTTTAAACTTCCCTAAAATTTAATATATATCTATAAAATTTATGTTTTACATTAATTGTTAAAAATAAATCATTTTCAGTATTTTAAAAATCATATATTTTATTTTTTTTATTAATTAAATTAATGTTGTGTCGATGTTGTGCAAGAATTTTAGGTATTTATTTAATACCAAAAAATTATAAATAAATTTAAATCATGAAAATTATTTTATTATTATAAAAATTTTCATTTTTATTTATCCAATATTTATTTTAACTTATATCTAGGTCATGAAAACTTGTTTAATATGTTATTTTTCCTTTTTAGTCCTTACGTAATCATTGCACAAGAATTTGGATAATACACTTTTTATATAACTCCTAAATTCATGTATAACCATAAAAATAATATATAATACTTGAAATTTAATAAATAAATAAATAAATGGTTTATTCCATCTCAAATATTATCTTTAGGGTACCAAATTTGGCTTTTCTAATGCTACACTGGCTCTACGTCGGCACTGAAAATGATTTTCATGTTTATTATGGAATAAATTCTAATTTATATTTTTTTTGAATTACCTATGTATTATATTTGTATTACATAATAATAATTTATCAATTATCAAATATTCATAAATTTTTATATTATGTTTAGGTCTTAGTGATATCATAAATGATATCGTATTTCATAAAAATTGCATTTTTTAATATTCACCAAAAATTTAATTTCTTCATAAAAATTTCAAAAAATAATAATAATGGGATAAATTTGAATTTATTAACCATAAAATAAATTCCATTTCATAAAATTAAATTCCTATAAATGAAAGAATATAATTTTAATATAAATTCAAAAAATGTAATGAAAATTGGATTTTAGAATAAATGTCTTTTTAAGTATAAAAATGTTTTCAAAGAAAATTAAACCATAAAATAGATCCTAATGGACTTAATAGTATTATTAATAATATAATATAACTAATTTTAATTATAAATAATTTAATAAAAAATTGGTACTTTATAAATGTTTAAAACAAAAATACAATTTTCAATAAAATTTAGTATTTTTCACTATTCATTGATCAATTTATTTTTTATAAAAATACCAAAAATAAACCTAAGATATTTTTGATATTATGATTTAAAAAATGATATTATCTTTATTAAATAAAATATATTAAAGTTTCAAAAGTTAATTATAATAATTTTTCACATAAAACAATAAAATCATTTTTGAGGAAGACATATTTGTGAAGCATAAAATAAATTTACTAAAAATTGAGTGATTATATTATAAGGATTTATAAATAAATTTATATTGAGTATTAAATTTATATATATATTATAAATTATTTAATCATATTTATACCCTCTAATTTAGCATCTAGGTTATTTATTTCATATTAAATAATAATACTTTAATAGTATATCAGGGTTCATTTAAAAATGGTATTGCGTGTAATGCAGGCTATAGAAGAAATAAAAATATTTAATGGGGAATATTTAAAAGAATCTTGGGTTGTTACATTCTACCCCCACCCCCCTAAATTTTTTCCTCACAATTTTAACTTTTTCTCAATAATTAAATGTTCAACACTTGAATAATTCTTTATTGAAAAACCAAATCATAAAAAGGGTTAATAAAACTTCCCCTTAAAGGAGGGAAAGAGAAGTACAAAGGTAACCACAAAAAAAATATTTTTCCAAATATTATAACATAAGTGGGGGGTGAAAATATGTAAATGCAAGAGAAAACTAATTCCCAAGGACAAATAGAGAGTTATAGAGAACATTTTCAGAAGAAAGTAAACAACCACAAAACCATGAATTAGTGAGGGGTTAAAAGACCAAAAATTCATTAGAATTTAAGGTTATAGGAAAAAATGTTTATCTTAAGATCTTTTACTAGATTTTAATAATTCCTTGACCATCTAGACTAATAACATAAGGAAATATACTTACTTGACAAGTAGAGTTTCATCCTTTAATAAATTTCCACCACAATATCATCTATTTCTCTAAATAATGAGAATTCAAGATAAATTTTTTTATGCCTAAATCAAAAAAAATCATTTTCTAATGGATAGAAAAAGTATAACAATATATTCCTCCTATATTTAGTTATTAACCAAAACAAAAAATGGTGAGCACAGGATAATTATAAAAATTAGTAATCCTTGAAATAATACATTTAACTCCAAAAAATTTCAGAATAACAGCAAAGGTTCAACTTAGAAAATTTCAATAAATAAATATAAATCCTAAAGTACCTAAATAACCTCAAAATTGAATATTGTTTTAGCCTCAATGTATATTTCATACCCTTCAACTTACATCTTTAAAATTTTAATTGCATTAATCCCAAATAATATTTCATGTTAAATCACTTGTTAAATCTAAGGGTTACATATACCTCAACCCCATAGATCATATACCAAATATCATTAATCACCATGATAAATCACTATATAATTTTTTAATATAGTAAATTTTAAAAAAAATCATGAATCGAATTTAGATAAGAAACTAAAAGGTAATTCTTAACTTGACCAAAAATATATATGAAAATATCACATTGTCAATGAATCATTTTTTAACCATCAAAATTATCTATATCCCATAATTCAGCTGACCATAATTAACTTAACATAAAATCATATACCAATCCCAATGAGTTATTTAAACCCTAATAAGGTGTTCTTCCAAATACCTTGTAAAAGTTTCACATCACTTCCAAATCCCATAACTTAAAAAATTAAAAGAGGGTATTGATACCTTTGAACTTATGATTAACTTTAAACTTATAAACTCATGATGGTATCTATAACATTTAATTTAACCTGACATGAAAAAATATATGCTTCAAAAATTAACATAATAACTACTACAAAAAAATTCCTTTAACGGTGCTAAAAATGTCTGATATCAATGATAGATAATCATTGACTATTGGAGTTAGATTAAAATCCCAAGTATTTTATTAGTGCTTTTAGAAGCGCTGATAAAGGGGCATAATAGAGTGTGTTGTAACAGCACACCACAACACCAAAATACCAATAAATCATAAAAATAGAGTATGAATACATAATTAAAATGATATAAAATTCGCAACACAAATATAAGAATAAAACTATATTATATACATTTCAAGAATTGGTTTAAATAATTACATAAGTAAAAATTATTACATAAATTCAAAAATAGTAGTATTCCTTTTTCTTTTGATCCTAACCCCTACTTGAGAAAAACAATCACCTATACAAGAAACCAATTCTTATGTTATTAATAATATAAAGAAATAAATTAACATAAATTAATAATTTTAGAAATAAACTTTGAGTCATATAAGGAACTCTATATATCAGATTGAGTTACGGTTGATTCTTTCACCTCACACCATTTCTTGTTCTTCTTCAAGAATTATCTCTGTGAAAATTAACTAAATAAGTATAAGATAAAAATAATAAGTAAATTAATTAAGTAATAATAGATATAATGTTGAGAAAAAAATCTATGATTGTTTGCTCAGTTTTGGTGATGTGATGTGTGTTATAAATTAAAATGATACTTATATATTGAAAAGATTCACTTGGAGTCATCCCAGTTACACCGTACATCAGATTGAGGTGTAGATGATTATTTTACATCTTAAATGACTTATGGATCATTTTTTCTAAAGTATCGAAATAATATGAATTTGTTTTATTGTTTTTGAGTACATCACTTATCTTTTCTACTAAAATATAATTTTAAACTAGAAACAAACAATTTGAATCATACTGATCGCATGATGTGTTGGTTTGATGTGATAACAATTCTTACACATCACAAATGACTTATGAATAATTTTCCTAAATTATAAAGACAGTCTGAGCACGTTTACTCAGTTTTCAATGAGTGACACTTTTGAACTAAAATTATGATTTTAAACTGATTACAGAACCATTGAGTCAAACTGGAAACATCATGTATCGGATTGAGGTTTTTATGATACCAACATGTTAGAAATGACTTATGTATCATTTTTTTAAAGTATCAAAACAATCCAAACGTGTTTTCTTCATTTTGAGTAGGTCAGTTGTCCTTTTTACTAAAATTGATGTCAATTTTAAATAAAAAGACGCACTTGGAGTCATATCGGTCACAATATATGTCGTATTTAGGTGAGGATAATTCCTAAACATCCCATATGTTTTATGGATCATTTTAATAAAGAAAAAAACAATCCAAATGTTTTTCTCAGTTTTCAGTATGTCCTTTTTCTTTTTTACTAAAATATCATTTTAAACTGGAAACATGCACTTTAAATCATACCAAACGCATCATGAATCGGTTTTACATGAGACCAATTCCAACACATAAAAATGACTTATGAATTTATTTCTTAAATTATCTAGAAAATATTAGTGTTTTTCTTAGTTTTCAGTGAGTTGCATTTTTTGAACTAAAATGTCGATTTTAAACTGATAACGGGCACATTGAGTCATTCTAGGAACATCATGTATTAGTTTGAGGTGAATCTAATTCATACATGTCATAAATGACTTATTGATTGTTTACCTAAAATATAAAAACAATCTGAATGCATTTTATCAGTTGTGAGTAGGTTAGTTTTCACTTTTAATAAAATTTATGTCAATTTTAAATAAAAAGATATAATTGGAGTGATACCAGTCACACCATGCATAATATTGAGGTGTGGATGGTTACTACATGTATCAAATGACTTAGGGATTATTTTCATAAATTATTAAAACAATATAAATGTGTTTTCTTGGTTTTGATTATGTCATTTGTTTTTTTACAAAAATATAATTTTAAACTGGAAACACGCACTTTGAATCATACTGATCACATCACATATCAATTTGATGTGAGACTAATTCCTACATGTCAAAAATAACTTATGAATAGATTTCCTAAATTATCAGGAAAATCCAATAACATTTTCTCTTTTTTCAATGAGTTTCATTTTTTGAACTAAACTATCGATTTTAAATTGATAATGGACACATTGAGTTATACCGGTCACACTGTGAATTGTATTGAGTTGATCCACATTACTACACATCTCAAATGATTTATGGATAGTTTTCCTAAAGTATCAAAACAATATAAATGTTTTTATTTGTTTTGATTACATCACGTTTTTTACTAAAATGTCATTTTAAATTAGAAATAATTACTTTGAATCATATCGATCACATCATGTATCGATTTGATGTGAGTCTGATTCATACATACCATAAATGACTTATGAATCTATTTCCTAAATTATCAATAAAATCTGATTGTGTTTTCTCTATTTTCTGTAAATGCCATTTTTTGAACTAAACTATCGATTTTAAACTTATAATGGAAACATTGATTCATATGAGTCACAACATGCATTGAATTGAGGCGAGGCTTATTCCTACATGCCTAAAATGACTTATTAATTGTTTCCCGAAAGTATCAAACAATTGAAATATTTTTCTCAATTTCGAGTATGTCAGCTATCCTTTTTACTAAAATTAATGTAAATTTTAAATAAAAATAAGCACTTGGAGTCATACAACTCACACCATGTGTCGTATTGAGGTGTGGCTGATTCATACACATCCCAAAGTCCCAAAAATTATAAATTCCAATGTTACCACGTTTCTATTGTCTTTATATGTCAATCATCCAACACGTCATATTGACTCAGTGTTCTTAGCCAAAAAACCTTTATCATTGTTGAAAGTCATAAGATAAAAGGAAGATCATGTTCCAATTATATCATAAGAAGTCACCACAATGGGAATATTATCTTCCTCTACTATTTTGTCTTTCAATAATGAGAAAGTTTTTTTATCTAATAACATCTAATAAATATGAAGTGTTGGAAGTTTGAAAAAGAAAGGAGATAAAAATAAAAAACATGGAAACATTATCAGAAAGAATCATTTTATATATTTTGTGGTTTTTTGCAGATAGTTGAAAGAAAAATATGAATTCCCATAATATTTGTGAAGAAAATAGGTATTAGATAAAAATGATAAGGAAATTAACTTAAAAATAGTAGATAAAATGATGAAAAATTAATTAAATAAGTAGTATGAATTCACTTTTTCCTTATGGTTGTATTCATTATTGATGCATTTCCTTGTTATAATTATCTCAAATGCAGGCTCAAATTCCAATCCCTCATGAGCATGAGAAGATTCAAACAAACCACCCCAACGTGAACAAAATAATCCACTTGTACAAGAAAACAATTATTATATGAGTAATACTAAAAAGAAATAAACTAAACATAAATATAAAACAATACATTAATTATATGGATAATGATTTTACTGTGAAAACATTGTTGAAAGTGGAAATTGATTTGCGGTAGTGAAAATTTGACCATATTAGATAATGAGACAATTAAATAAAGACTTACAAATGTTGAGTTGAGATGTTTTTATGACGAAAAGATAAAATTGATAGATATTTTTAACTAATTAGAATGGGGATATTGTTGATAATTAATATAATAATAAAACATCATAGGAAATTAATGTTGAATTGATTAAAATATGGGGGAGCACAAGGGGATGAGGTAGACTCAAAATAAGTCATTTATAGTGAGGAAAATGAAGAGGGGTTATAAAATTCAATAAATAAAATCAAGGCTAAAATCAATGAATAAAATTTCATTGATGATCGAACGGTTTTAGTGAAAACTTGAAGGGGTAAGACTCTAAAAACCTAATTTTTCCTAAGTAGATCCTAAATCATTTGTAGAGGCATGACAAGGATGATAATTGAATCAAAAATATGCATGAGGAGATCGATCCGAATAAGAAAAATGTGACATGGGAAATTGTTCAAAGGATAAAGGAAAGAAATGTTATCAAAACCAAGTGGGTGTTCAGTAATAAACTCATTGACTATGGAAAAGTTTATCAAAATAAATAATGTATAGTGTGCAAGGGGAACTCATAGATCAAAGGGACTTATATTTATGATAAATTTAATCTCCCATAGCCCAGTTGGAAACTAATTGAATTTTTTTGGTTATTTTAATGAAAATTTAGTTAAAAGTATACCAAATGGATTTCAAATATATGTTCCTCAATGGAGTTATTAAGGGGGAGTATTAATTGAGAAACCATATGGGTTTATTATGGATGAAAATGAGATAAAGTTGTTCTAGTTAAATAATTCAATGTATAAGATAAAGAAATCACTGAGGATTTGGTATTTAAGGTTGGATAAATACCTAAGAAAGCTTGGTTTTTAGCAAGGTAGAGTTGATAACACCCTCTACTTGAATAATTAGAATTATCAAAGGATGTTGGTACTCATATATGTAGAAGACATAATATTTTAGGATTGGATAAAGCACAATGAAATTTTTTTTGGATCATATGAGGTATGATATAGAGATGTCTATGATTGGTGAAACATTTTCCTTGGTTTATAGGAGAATCAAGGAAATCATAGCACATTAATTTCTCAATCAAAATATGAAAAAATAGGTTCCCCAGTTATTTTTAATGTAATATTCCAAACTAATGACAACACTGACCACTATATAGATGAATTTTTCCAAAGTTGATGATTAGAAAGAGGTAGATATCTTGGAATATAGGTATTGTGGGCCTATTATACCTCACAAAAACATGAATAATAAAACTAGTGCATTCATAATAAGATTATGGAATAAAGGTATGATTCATTCAAAAAACATACATGTATATGAATAATAAAACTATTGCATGCATGTTATGCAATGAGTTAAGATGATGGCTATATCTTATATTACAAATGGCATTCATGATTTTATATACACTTTGGACACATGACATGATATTTTTAATTATTTAAAACTTAATATCAATAATAAATATCAAATGATAATAACTTTTATTTATTGTAGGAGCATAAAATAATAAATTTTATTTTTTAAAATATAAACACATATTTTGATAAAATCAAATCCACTTAACAATAACAAGCAGGAATTTGTTATTGTTTTATATTTTATTTTAAAAACAGAAATACTGGAATGAATATAAAACATGATTAAAAAAATTATAGCTTGAAAATAATTTCATATACATATATCTACATAATATACATATATCTATAGGACATTGTAATTTTTGTTGAAAAATATAAGTCTTTATATAATGAAATAATAATCACTTGAAATAATGTAATATGAATAAATAACTAATAAAATATAATTATTATAATTCTAATGAAATATAAATTTTATAAGAAAAAATCATAGTGTAAATCCCTGACCCTAGTTACCCAGAGTCAGTGCATTATTACATAACATTGGCATGATAACAAGGGATCAAATCCTGAAAGACCGATCAATTTAGTAGCCTTGGAAGTACTAGATACAAACATAAGTTTTACATTACATTATGAATTGAAAAATAACAACATTTTATCTCCTTTTAACACATTAATCTCTCTTAGACTATCCCTATAAGTCAGTCATAATATACTTCTTCGCATATTGGGAAAAATAAAACATATAAAGGGGTGAGCTCGGGTTCTCAGTAAGGATAACAATATAGCGAAAACTTTCATAAATATGCATAAATAATTAAGTCAATGTATAAGACTAAAACAAAAGCCTTTTAAACTTAAACATTAGAATAATATGGAAAATATAAATCAAATAATTCAATTTACTTATTTACATGTATATTCTACTATTTAAATAATAATATGTTATATAAATATCCAATTTCATAAGGATGGAATGCATAATGCCGGACATCATAACCACATAGTCAAGGCCTCTTGACAAGAATACAAATAAGATTTTGTCAAGGCCTTGTGCAAAGAAACTAGTTTTTATCATGAGACTTACCAATGCATCAAGGAGCTATAGTGGGCTCCACCCATCACTTACTAAGTCCAATGCATTCCTCACATGAAAAGGTTGAAAGATAACATAAACATTCGTATTAAAACTAGCATACAAAATGTCAAAAATTTAACCATAAATCATGAATGGTATAAAAATATCACATCCACAGTCAAACATATCACAAAACCTTCAATACAATATGGAAGATTGTATCATAATAAATCAACTTCAAATAGGCGTAAAATACAACAAAGGATGTTGACATAGATGAAATCAAAACTATTTGAGAGAAATATATCTTTCTATTTTGAAATCAATTAAAATTCCTGTAATTTTAAAATAAAAAAATTTATTTTGAAAATATTCTTATAAGATTTTAAGGGAAGCTTCTAAGGTGTTACAACGACGGAAAATAGTTTCACCCTCTATATAAGTTAAAAAACCTTCTTTCCTTAATTTTGTTGAAAAGGTCGTAAAGGACCTTGTTTGGAAAACGAAAAAAAGATTACTTTATAAACATATCATAAAAGTCAAACAAGGGTATAAATGACTTTAAACCATAGTCTAGTAAATAGTAAAAAAATTGAAATACAATTTAAGAAACATGGATGTGGATGATAAAGATGTCTCAGTAGATACTCACATATAAACAACCTCGGATAATGAAGAGATTGTAGAATTAACCCATACCATGTAATTTTCCTTGATAGAGGGTATATTAACCTCCTTTATAATAGTTAAATCATTTTTATTAAATTATACAATAACCAAATACATAAATTTGATATCATATATGATCTTCTAATATTTCTTTGTTAATAATATTTCAGTAGTATCATTGTTTCGGGTGTTAACTGGTTCATTTTATTTTATATGATTGGTTACATAAGCCATGTTTGTTATGTATAGAGTGTATTTTATTCATATCCACAATGATATTAAGTTCTTAAACATTATTTTTAATCATAAAATAAAAATTATTCTTGAATTGTTATGATGGGGAATGAATTTCATCGCATTTGTGGAGACGGTAATCCATACGTACGCACGAGCAACAACATCATTCTATTGATGGTGAAGTCGTATGTATTTGGATGGTATATCATATATAAAGAATAATTAACATGTTATATTTATTATTTATATCATTTATACTCATTATTATACCCATCCAAATAATAAAGTGTTTGAATAACAAACTACACCACGACGTGGAGACGGTAAGCCGTACGTATGCACGTATAGTGACTTGTCATTCATAGGATGGATATAATAATGAATATGGTTTTACCATATTTATAATAGAATCATAGTATGTATAAGTTACTAGAGTTATTATTTTTGAATGGAAACAACAAAGAAAGAGGAAGTGGAAGAAGAAAAGAACTTTGAAAGAGGTGGTGAAATTATTACCTCTTCTTCAGGTGTTTCCTTTTGAGTTGATCAAAAGGAATCCTTAGGTTGGCTTTATGATCAATTTAAGGCATATAGGTAGAAGTGAGGTTAGTTGGGAGGATATTTGAAATTGGTTTGGCCAAGCCAAATGGCTTTGGAGGTGTGATTTTGAGAGAAGTGGAAGTACCCTTTTATAAGAGAGGTGAGGTCGCATTAGGAAAATATTGAAATATTATTTTATTATACAATCATATTTAGTTTAAAATGCCTCCAAAATGATTTATTTCTAGGATAATGTGGGTATGGGTCTAAAAACCTCTCAAATAATAGGTTTTATACAGGTTTATGTCACCATGTTAACCTTATCTTTTAGATTTAACTCTTAATTAAATAGTTTAACTTTTACCATGTATTCTTGTATTATTATAATAAATTGTTAATAAACTTACTATAAAAAGTCAAGAGAACCCCAAGTGGTTAATTATTGATATATATAACCTTATATAAGTCCTTTTTCTGAACCTTATATTTTTATGAATACTATATCAATTAGTAATATAGTATTTTTTTTAAAACTCATTTGTCTCAATTTTGACACTATTTGGTATTTTGTTTTTGTGAAAGTCATAACAACTTTATCACCTCGAAAAAAAATTATTTAATCAACCCTAACATGTCATATTAATCTATAAAATTATTTTAATTCGTCGTAAGTCTCAATTTACATTTATTTGGATATTTATAATATCAATTATTTTAATCTTTCATTAATAAGGTAATTACTACATCATCATTGTGTCATAAATAAATTTAATTATTTAATGTCTAAAAATTATAAATAAAATACCATTATGTGTGAAATATTTTTATCGTTCTAATGAATATTTATAGTATAATTTATATTATGCATAACCCTATATTAATAATGTTTTAGTTTTTAAACTTTGATTTTAACACTTTTAACTCTTCTTTAAATAAAATAATAATAAATGTCCTAATCTAATACAAGTGGACAAAAAGGATCATATTTTATTCCTAAGGTTGATTTTGGTCAAAATAAACTTATCCAATAGAATTATTACATGTTTTAGGGTAATTATAATATCATTTTTTACCTTTAATTTCCCTATTTACTTTTAACTGTGGTAAATAAAATTAAAAAGTTACTATTCACCAAAAATTATTTTCATCCTATTGAACCAAATTTTACTTACTAATGTCAACTGTCACACTCAAATTTTTGAAATTCAATTCACAGAAGCGGTAAAATTACGTTTTATGCAAATTTGCAAATGCACCTAGAAGGTGGGTAAAAGACGGTAAAAAGTTCAATAAAGTTTTATATATCTAATATTATTATAAAATGACTCCAATGAATTACATTAAACATTTATAGGTACTATGTATCTATTTTTAATTAATATAAATTTAAATAATATAACTACTTATTTAAATAAAAAGTCAGTTTTAACCAATAATGCAGTGTTTTTCACTATTCATCAAAAATTGAAAGTTTTCAGAAAAATACCAAAAATTCACCCAAAGCTAATTTTAATATTCTGAATCCAAAAATGAATTCCATTTTGAAAAATAAAATTTATAAAATTTCAAAAAGTTGGTATTACTATTCATAACGGCTAGTTTGATTGGTCGTGGTGTGTTAAAACTTCATGTTGCATACAACACAAGTTATTTGCGTTATTCAAAGGGAAATGTAGTGTGGAAGCTTGGGGTGTTACATTATCCCTTCCTTCAAATAATTTCATCCTCAAAATTTTTAGAATATTATTGCATAAAATTATTCAGGTGTTTCTCCATTATAAGTTCCTCGGGTTCCCCGGTTACCTCTTCCATCTTATGATTTCTCCATACAAATTTCACCAGACGAGTTGTCCGGTTCCTCAACACTTGTTCTCTAGTATCAAGAATTCTGATAGGCTCTTCACAATAAGACAGGTTGGGTTCCAGTTCTATTTCTTTATACGTGAGTACATGCGTTGGGTCAGGTATGTATTTTCTCAACAGTGATGTGTGCAACACATCATGAACTTTGGAGAGACTTAGCGGCATTTCCAAACGATAAGCTACAACTCCAATTTGTTCAAGAATTTTGAAAGGTCCGATGTACCTGGGACTTAATTTACCCTTCTTACCAAAACGTATAACACCTTTTCATGGAGATACCTTCAAGAAAAATTTGTCTCCCACTTAAAATTCCAAATCCTTCCTTCGGTTATTGGCATAGCCTTATTTCCTACTTTGAGCTGCTTTGATGTGGGTTTGGATAACCTTCAGCTTTTCCATTGTTTCCTCAACAAGTTCTGGGCCTACGAGTTTTCTTTCACCAACATCATCCAAAAAGTTAGTGTGTGACATATCTTTCCATATAATGCTTCATATGGTGTCATCTGAATACTTGAATGGAAGCTATTGTTATAGGAAAATTATACCAGAGGTAAATATAGATCCCACATACCTTGAAAGTCATGTGAGAAAGATCTCAACATGTCTTCTAAGGTTTGAATAGTCCATTCTGATAGTCCATCAGTTTGAGGTTGGTAGGCAGTGCTCAAACGAAGTTTAGTATCCAATGCCTTCTGAAGACTTTTCAGGAATCTTGATGTAAAACAGGGATCATGATCAGAAACAATTGATATAGGTGCTCCATGATGTCTTAAAACTTCATTAATAAATAGTCTTGGTAGATGTTCAAGTGGTAAATCTTCTCTTATAGAAAAAAAATGTGCTGACTTGGTAAGATGATCAACAATGACCCATATTTCATCATTCTTTCTAGGAGTCTTTGGTAGTCCCATGACAAAGTCCATCGTAATATCTTCCCATTTCCACTTAGGTATGGTAAGAGGTTGCATGACTCCTCTAGGATGTTGTCTTCCAACTTTCACTTGTTGACAAACCATACATCTTGACACATAATCAGCAATCTCTCTCTTCATGTTGTCCCACCAAAAAATTTCCTTCAAATATCTATACATCTTATTACTACCAGGGTGTATAGAAAAATTGGATCAATGAGCATCATTCAACAATTCCCTTTTTAGATCAGGTATGTTAGGACCACAAATTCTCTTCCCAAATTTCAAAATCACATCTTCATATATGAATTCGATCAATCTCTCATTGTTCAAAACTTTAATTTTCTTTTGAAATTCCTCATCATCTGTCTGAGAACTTTTTATCCTTTCTAGTAAAGATGGTTTAGCAACCATTTGAAAAAGTATTGATGTTTCACCTTCTATGATTATTCCCATGTCCATCTTTACTAGATCCATGAACATAGGATCCCTTTCAACTCTCATCTTGTTCAAAACTCCATGATCATTTCTTCTCAAAGCATCTACCACCTTATTTTCCTTCCCCGGGTGGTAGTGTATAGTGCAATCATAATACTTTAGTAGTTCAAGACATCATCATTGCCTCATGTTGAGTTATTTTTGTGATAAAATATACTTCAAACTCATGTGATTAGTATATATCTCACATTTTTTACCATAAAGATGATGTCTCCAAATATTCAAAGTAAAGATTATAACTACTAACTCAAGATCATGTGTAGGATAGTTTTGTTCATGAATGTTTAGTTGTCATGATGCATAAGCAATAACTCTATCATTATACATAAGGACACAACCAAATCCTTTCTTTGAAGCATCACTATAAATAACAAACTCATAATTCCCTAATGGTACAATCAAGATAGGACCATTGACTAATCTTCTCTTTGGTTATTAAAAACATTCTTCACACACTTTTGTCTAAAATAAATTTAACCCCTTTACGTGTGAGCTTGGTTAATGTGTTTTCCAATCGGGAGAAATTCTAGACGAAACGCCAATAATAACTTGGTAAACCAATAAAACTATGTACCTCAGTTATACTCATCAGTGCTGGACATTCTTGTATTGTTCTAGTCTTAGAAGGATCAATAGAGATTCCATCCTTAGAGACACTATAACCAAGAAAAGAAATTTCATGAAGTTAGAATTCACACTTGCTAAACTTCTCATATAATTCATTTCTTCTGAGGGTTTTCAGAATAGTGCGCAAGTGATTTTCATGATCTTCATTGATTTTGTAGTAAACCAAGATATCATCAATAAATTCCACTACAAAGTCATCAAGAAATTCCTTGAAAACTCTATTCATTAGATCCATGAAAACATATGGTGCATTAGTCATTCCAAAAGGCATTACTGTAAACTCGTAATGTCACAAATCATCCCCTGGGGCCCTTGTCGTGACTACCCCAAGTCCACCTTCCATAGGCCAAGGGCTGGCGACTAGCACTGGAAAGGAATATCCCTATAAAGGGAAGGCATTGACTTTAAACCTATACAACACACAGACTAGAATGAAATAAGATGCAACCACAAAGTAAACTACTGTAGTAAAAAAGTGTACTGAAAGTAAAGGATCTGGAATACAATCCCAACTAAAAAATACAAGTACAACTAAAAAGTACAAAACAACTCCTGGATCTTCCTCTGAGGTTCCTACCTAAAGGGTAGGTATAACTCACGATCAGTAGTCATTATGTCACGTCATGCCAAAAGGTCCACCTCTGAGCACCGTTCAGTCCTGGCTCCCTTAGCCTTGATCAATGTTGTCTGTCATCTATACAAGATACAACAAGGTGCGGGAGAATCCTGTGTAGGGGTGAGTATAACAATACTCAGTAGGGACCCTGAGACCCCTAAAGGTCTCCCTGAGTTCCAAAAAAGAAATACCACAAAGAAAGACCCCAAACTCAAATCATAAAGTGATGGACATCAACTCTACTTAGGTATATTCCCATACACATACCTAGTTATCAAGATATACTCATATCATACATGAGGGAAGAGTACCACAAAGGTAACACCATGAAGGTAGAAGTACCACACAGGTAAAACCATGAAAAGAACACCACAAAGGTAGAATTACCATATAGGTAACACCATGAAGACAACACCATGAAGGTAGAAGTACCACACAGGTAACACCATGAAGATAAAACCACGAAGGTAGAAGTACCACATAGGTAACACCACGAGTATAACTCCACAAAGGTTGAAGTACCACACAAGTAACACCACAAAGATAACACCACGAAGGTAAAAAGACTCAGATCACAATTAGGTATAACTTAAGCACAAAAGTACAAATAATTAGTCGTAAGCTAGATCATCTTATTCTATTAAGAGGCACTACTGCTGACCCACATAGGATCGATAGGTAATAACCCCCAATGACCCACATAAGATCTGACCCACACAGGATTGGTATGCACTGACCCACATAGAATCATTGAGCACTAACCCACACAGGATTTGATAGATGTTGAACCACATAGGATCATTAGGTGCTGACCCACTTAGGATCGATGTTTATTCTTCATGTTACATCCAGCCACAGGATTCCTCTCACTCGGTGCACTCGAGCTCTATAGAATGTACCCCTCAAGATACTAGTTGTACCTATACCACCATTAAGCCCCAAAAATTAGTAACCCAAAGTACCTCCATTTCATAAGGCTTCCAACGTGACAAACGACGCATCAATCGGATGCCCGGTCTGTGAGTTATAAGCGTTTTAGTTCGGAGGGCCCGGTTGGATTCAGGTTCGATCCAACCCAGCCATACTCCAAAAATTTCCAAAACTCAAGTGTAGTATACCAAAGGGACTATCTTGCTCCAAGGGTCTTAGCGCCATAGACGATTCGTCAAACGGATGGCCGGATTTCATGTTATGGCCCTTTAAGCGGAACTGGGCCTGGTTGGGTCTGAGTCCGGACCGACCCGATCTGGGCCGCCCTGACCTGGTCCGGGCCTACCCGCCCCATCTGGGTGGACCCTACTCATCCCAGTCTGGGCCGACTTGGACCGGCTTGGCTAGGACATGACGGGCTCGGCCCGCTGGGCGGCGGTCCGGCCAGGCTCACAAGGGGGCGCGAAGAACGCATCAATTCCAATAAAAGGTAGAGGGTTCGAGCCTTGTTCGTTTGGCCTGTGGCTTCGATGTTAGCTTGGTAACATGAGGGAGATAAATAATTCAACAAACTCTTGGAATTTAAAACAAGATAAATCTCTACCTAAAGAACGATGTAGAATGCTCGTGATTGAGAAAGTGGGTCGGTGTTTGTCGTTCGATGGCGCTCGTCACTGCCTACAAGAATTGGCTCCATCCTCCAAGGTTGGCATCGAGGCACTTTATCAACACTTTGGTTCTTGGTGAAGCAGTGCTGATACCTCTCCCCAAGCTCCATATAAATAGGATAGGGGGAGGGTGACAACACACGTGGAGTTTATGAGGGTTCATTTAATAGGAACCTTCCTAAATTCTAATGACGTTGTTATATAGGATTTGAAGGGTCAATCCATTTAATGGATTGACACTTCACTAGTCCCATGCTTCCACTTGTTCGTTGGAGGAAAAGAAATAAATAAAATAAAATAACAAAGTTATTTTATTATTCTTTTAAAAATTCCAAAATCTAACTTTTTCTCCAGACCTACTGCGGTCGAAGTGAAGTCTCCCTTAAGCGAATCCCGACGTTGAGGATTCAACAGATCCCTCAGATTTTTAATCTGAGCACCAATTCAAAAGTTATAAAATTTCGCTAACATGTTTACTAAATGTACTTTAAAAAAAATTATAAATTGATTCCGGGAACATTGGGCCTCGGAATCACTTGACATCAATTTTCACAGACTCATAATAATTCTATATAATTAAAAAAACTACATGGAAAATCTGGGTCTTTACATTCTCCCCACCTTAGAGCCTTTCATCCCCAAAATCCATGACATAGACTAAGAAAACAAATGGGGGTACTGAGCACAAATCTAAGCCTCCCGCTCCCAAGTTATCTACTAGAGATTCTCATGCTTCCAGTGAACGCGCACTTGAGGTATCGATTGTCCATGAAGGACCTGCTCCTATCGATCCTCAATCTCCACTAGAAACTCTTTAAATGTCGCCCCATCGTCATAGTCTATCTCTCCATGGTCGATGATGTGAGATGGTTCATACACGTATCTGCTCAGCTGGGATACGTAGAAGATGTCGTACACCCTCTCCAACTATGGTGTTAGTTCCAAGAGGTATGCCACCTCACCAATCATCTGAAGTATCAGAAATGGTCATATAAATCTCAGTGATAACTTTCCACCTCGGCCAAATCTCTATAAACCTCATCGAGGTGAGACTCTTAGGAAGACATGGTCTCCCTCCGTGAACTTCAAAGGTCTTCATATCATGTCAGCATAAGAATTATGTCTACTCTGTGTAGTCTTCATCTGCTCCTGGATGATCTGCACCTTCTCAGTGGTAGTCCGTACCAACTTTGGACCCATTAGTGCTGACTCCCCTGGGTTAGTACAGCATATAGGTGATCTGCATGGTCGACCATACAAGGCCTAAAATCGTGAAATAACTATGGTGGAGTGATAAATGTTGTTGTATGCGAACTCCACCAAGGTCAAGTGGTCCTCTCAACTGCGTCCAAAATCTAGGATGCAAGCATGTAGCATGTCCTCTAGTGTCTAAATGGTCCACTATGTCTGACCATCTGTCTGTGGATGAAAGGTGGTGCTCAAACATAGCAGAGTCCCAAAAACCACCTATAATCCCTTCCACAATCGAGAAGTAAAATGTGTATCACGGTCAGAGACTATTATTGATGGCTCCCCATGAAGTCGCACAATCTTTTGTATGTAGAGTTGTCCCAAGCCCTCTACTGATCCCTGCTCTCAAATAGGTAGAAAGTGGGATAACATGGTGAGTTGGTCAACAATCACCCAGATG
Organism: Viscum album; assembly: GCA_963277665.1. Classification (NCBI taxonomy): domain Eukaryota; kingdom Viridiplantae; phylum Streptophyta; class Magnoliopsida; order Santalales; family Viscaceae; genus Viscum; species Viscum album. Next base: position 1,963,961,883 of record OY728127.1, read on the forward strand.
GAATCATGTCTCCTATACATACATGGAAGCCCTATCACAAAGTTCATGGAGATTCCATCCCACTTCCACTCTGGCACCTCAAGTGGTTGCGCTAAGCTTGATGGAACCTGATGCTCGGCCATCACTTTCTGACAAGTGAGGTATCAAGAAACAAACTTTGTCTCATCTTCCTTCATCCCTGGCCACCAGTGCTGAAGTTGGAGGTCCTGGTACATCTTCGCCACACCAGGATGTACCGCCAAAGGGGACGTATGGAACTCCCTCAACACCTCCTCCTATAGCACCATGGGTACCATGGTACGTCCTCTAAAGAGGATGACAAGCTCCCCACCTTTAGAAAATCCTTTAGGTACCTGTCCTGAGGATATCTGAGCACGTCGATCCTCATAGTCTATGTCCCCATTTTTTGCATCCCTGACTCATTGATGGAGTGGGGGAGTGATTGTCATAGACTAGAGGTAAGCTGCTCTATATCTATCCACGAAGGATATCTGCAACGTGGCTAGCTGCTCTGTTGCCTCAATTAGAAACTATAGAACAAACCTCCTGCTAAGTGCATATGCTACCATGTTCCCCTTCCCAGGATTATAGACTATCTCAAAGTCATAGTCCTGGAGGAACTCTATCCATTGCCTCTATCTTAGATTTAGGTCCTTCCGAGAGAAAATATACCTGAGACTCTTGTGATCAGAGTAGACTGTAAAACATTCGCCCTTCAAGTAATGTCGGCATATCTTCAAGGAGAAGACTACTACTGCTAAATCCAGGTCATGGGTATCATAGTTCTACTCTTGTTGTCTTAGCTGTTATGAACCATAAGCGATCATTTATCACTCCTACATCAGGACACACCCAAGCCTGGTCCCTAATTCATTGCAGTAGACTACATACCCAATGTCCTCTTCTGGTAGCCTCACGATGGGGGAACTCTTCAGTCTCTATCTCAGCTCCTGAAAACTCTAAAAGTATCTATCTTTCCATTTGAAGTGTTTTCCCTTCGTCAACATTGACAAGGGTGTCTCAACTCTAAAAAATTCAGGCACAAATCTCTGGTAGTATCCAGCTAACCCCAGGAAACTCTGCACCTCGGTCACACTCCTGGGTGGCTCCCATGAAAGCACAGCCTCTATATTTTATGAATCCAATGCAACTAAGGCCTCTGAGATAACATGTCCCAAAAACAGAACCTCTCTTATCCAAAATTTTCACTTCAAGATCATACCCTAAAGCGGGTGCTCTCAGAGTGTATCCAGAACTATATGCAGATGATAGGCATGCTCCTCCTCCGTCGTTGAGTATATCAAGATGTCGTTGATGAAGACCACCACAAAGTGATCGAGTTATAGCTGAAAGATCATGTTCATGAGTCCCATGAACACTACTGGGGAATTATTCATGCCAAATGGAATAACCAAGAACTCATAGTGGCCATACTGACATCTGAAGGTCACCTTCTTCACATCCTCATCTCATACCCTGAGCTGATGATAGCCTAATCTGTGGTCTATCTTCAAAAACCAATGAGCTCCCTTCAGTTGATCGAAAATATCATCAATCATTGGAAGTGGATACTTATTCTTCACAGTCACCTGGTTCAAGTGCCGATAGTCCACATAGAGTCTCAAACTCCCATCTGCCTTCTTGGAAAACAAAATTGGGGCTACCCATGGAGAAACACTAGGCCTTATAAATCCCTTCCTCTACAAGTCCTCCAACTGTACTCGTAACTCAAAAATCTCCACAGGATCCATCTGATATGTTGGCATAGATATTGGTGTCGTCCCGGGGTATAAGTCGATGTAAAATTCTACCACTATGCATGGAGTTAGTCCCAGAACATCATCAAGAAAGACATTGGCATACTGGTCCACCACTACATGATAGATCGGCCTCTTAACATCTATTACTCCAAGGTTAAGGCTATCCAACTAATGTGTGATCGGCTACACCCTCCTCTGGGTAAGTCTATCCTATGCTGCAAAGGTTCCCTTATCTCCAGTGAAGGAAAACCTGGTCCCATCTGCATGGGTACACAGCACTTTGCGCCTAATATAGTCAATCTGGGCATGGATGGTGGATAACCAGTCCATACCCAAGATGACATCGTAAGAACTCGACACTGCTACTAAAATATCCTAGAAAAAGATCTCGCCTCGTAGAGTAAGCTCACATTGTCAGAACTAGTATGTAATCATCGAATCCCCTCCCTTAGAAGTATCTAGCTGTAAGGATCGAGCCAACGACTCCACTGGAATCTCCGAGCTCCGAATGAGGGTCGTGGAAATAAAAGAGTGACTGGAACCTGTGTATATAAGTACTGTAACTAAGGTGGAGTAGACACAGATCGTACCTCTAATCATCTTCGGAGTGTCATAGTTATAGGCCTCAGCTACCTGGATCTGAGCTCATCCCTGTCCACATGCCACATGTGGTCGGGGTGGACTACCTTGAGGTGGTGGTGGTAGAACCTCGAATCGCCTCCCACCACCTGCTACATGGCCAACTCCTCTGCCACGTCCACCTACTACCTATAGACCTCCCTGATTAAATATTTGTCTCTGCCTTGGCGGTCCCTTGACTATCTGTTGGTCATTCGTATGATGGTTTGATCATTCGCAAGCCATATGACCCTGCCCGCCGCACGAGTAGCATCGCATGCTCCTAATCTTACCTCCTCTGTCTCGTGAACCCCACACCACCGACCATGTATCCTAAGGTCATCCACCAGAAGGTCTAGCCTACTTGGGCCCCTGCATCATCCGTCTAATTCCTTCTGCAAATGATGCTGCTACCTGATGTCCAGTGGTGGCTCTAATTTTTGGTGCCCGGTTAGCTAGGAATCTCTCCACCAAAAGTTCTCACTCTATCACCCCAGCCCGCGTCGGAATGCTGAGCGATATCATCGATACTCTGATCTCCCATCGTAGAACCTGCTCAAAGGTCTGGGCACTGAAGAAAGCGTCTCATTCCATGCTGGTGGATTAGAGGGAGAGGTCAGTAAACCTTGCCGAGTACTGGGCCACAATCATGTTGCCCTGCTGTAAGTGCAGTAGCTTCTATATAGGCACTGAGCGTAGATTCACTGGGACAAAATATCCCCTGAAAAGGCCCTCAAAGTCTGCCCAAGTGAGGGTCGCCTCATTTTGTATCTAGAGTGTTAGACTCCACCATCTCCCAGTTGCTCCCTATAAGAGACTGGTAACTAGGATCACCATCAGATCAGCTAGTGTCCCGACTAAGTGAAAAACTCTGGCCATAGCCTCCAGCCAGTCCTCAACCGCCTGCGGGTCCGTCTCTCCTCAAAACCTCAGAGGCCTCTACTACTGAAACTTGTGGAACATGCTCTATTTTCGTGCACCCTCTACTAGTAGGGATGGTGGCAATATCTTCCCAACGAGTACTGGTGCTGCTGGTACACCACCCGAAGGTGCTAACGTCGTAAGAGGGCCCTGCATCGAGGCCTCATCGCTCAGTGGGCTTTCATAACTTACTCTCTCGGGAATCATGGCTAGCTATCTATGTGGTGTCATCCGAAAAGAAAATAGGTGTTCCATGGTCAATAAGTTATACCTGGTGAGCTGACTCAAATAGATCATAACAAAAACTATTCAAAAACATACGCAATCAGTGTTTCTGTGCACTGAGTAGGAAATCAGAATTCAGGGTCCTTGTGTATGGATACATCGGCCGCCAAACCAACACTAGATTCCCCAAACTAAAAACCACACTCATAACACTTAACACTATTGCCACATATAAAAAATCAGTGTCTTATTTCTTTAGTAGAACTGAATCCTCTAATACCACTTTGTCACGACCCGTCCCTCGAGGCCCGTGTCGTGACTACCCCAAGCCCACCTTCCATAGGCTAGGGGACAACGACTAGAACCAGAAAGGTGTATCCCTATAACAGGAAGTAATTTCATTTAAACCCATACAACACACATATTAGAATGCAACAATATGCAACCATGAAGTAAACTGTTGTAGAAAAAAAGTGTACTAAAATTAAAGGGGTCGGAATACAAGCCCAACTAAAAAGTACAAGTACAATTGAAAAGTACAAAACAACTCCTGGATCATCCTCCAAGGATCCTATCTGAAGGGTAGGTATAGCTCACGATCAGTAGTCACTGTGTCACGTCACACCAAAGGGTCCAACTCCAAGCACTATCCAGTCCTGGCTTCTTTATCCTTGATCAATGTTGTCCATCGTCTGCACAACACACAAAAAGGTGTGGGTGAAGCCTGTGTATGGGTGAGTATAATAATACTCAGTAGGAACCCTGAGACCCCTGATGGTCTCCCTGAGTTCCACAATGGAAATACCACAATTCAAGACCAAAAACTCAAAGAACGAACCAATATACATCAAGTATACTTAGGTATATTCCCATACATATACCAAAGTTATCAAGATATACTCATCTCATACATGAGGGAAGAGTACCACAAAGGTAACACCCCGAATGTAGAAGTATAATATAGGAAACACCACAAAGATACAAGTACCACACAGGTAACACCATGAAGAGAACACTACAAAGGTAGAAGTACCGCACAGGTAACACCATGAAGACAACACCACAAAGATAGAAGTATCACATAGGTAACACCACGAAGATAACACCATGAAGGTAGAAGTACCACACAGGTAACACCACTAGGATAACTCCACGAAGGTTGAAGTAACACACAAGTAACACCAAAAAGATAACACTACGAAGGTAAAAATATATAGATCACAATCAGGTATAACTTATGCACGGAAGTATATAGGATTATTCGTATTCTAAATCATCTTATTATATTAAGAGGCACTACTATTGACCCACACATGATCGATAGGTAATAACCCCCACTGACCCACACAGGATCTGACCCACATAGGATCAGTATGTGCTGACCCACATAGGATCTGATAGATATTGACCCATATAGGATCGTTACGTTCTGACCCACTTTGGATCGATGTTCATTCTTCACGTTACAGCTAGCCACAGGATTCCTCGCACTCAATGCGCTCGAGCTTCATAGAATATGACCCTTGAGATACTGGTCATACCTAGACCACCACTAATCCACATAATAGAGTAACCCAAAGGACCTACTTGTCGTAAGGGTTCCAACGCGACAAACGGGGCGTCAATCGGACGCCCGGTTTGTGAGTTAAAAGCATTTTAGTTCAGAGGGCCCAGTTGGATCCGGGTTCGATCCAACTTGCCCATACTCCAACTATCTTTAAAAATCAAGTAGATTATACCAAAAGGGTTTTCTCACTCCAAGGTTCTTAGTGCCATAGATGGTTCGTAAAACGGATGCTCGGATTTCAAGTTATGACCCTTTAAGCGGAACTGGGCCTGGTTGGGTCTGGATCCAGTCCGACCCGGTCCGGGTCCGACCTGGCTGGGCTGGGCCATAGAAGCCTTGGCCCGCTGGGCTGCAGTCTGGCCCGGCCCGCAAGGGGGAATGGCCCTGACCGCAAGGGGGTGGGGCCTGGCCCACAAGGGGGCGCGGCACAACCCGCAAGGGGGCGTCCCACTGGGCCCGCAGAGGCATGACCCGACCCGCAATGAGGCGCAGCCCGCTCGCATGCACACCCCAGCCCATGATGGGGCATGGACCACCAGCTCGTACAGTCTGCCCGAGCTGGCATGGAAGGGGAGCGTCCCCCTCTCCATTTGGAAAGCAAAGCAGCAACGCCTAAGGGGCGCTTCCAAGTCACCCGCGGGACCCTCTTCAAGTCCCGCTGTCTTGGCGTCAAAGTCGTGGCTCCTCCGGTAGCGCGTGACAGCGCGCCGCCACTCCTTCGTCCGTGGCCGGCCAGTGCTGTCCACCAAGGCCCCTTTCTCCAGCGGCGCGCGACAGCGCACCGTCACTTCCTTCACAGCCGGTTGTTGCCCGCCGCCACCATTAACAGCTGCAACTACGGCTGCAACCTTCTCCGCTGGTGGTGTGCGATGGTGCGCCGCTACCTCCTCTATGTCCGGTCATTGCCGAATACCGCCATCATCCGAAGTTCCGAGTTACATCCAACCCCAATGAAAATTCCTGCGAAGAACACATCAATTCCAACAGAAGGTGGAGGGTTCGGGCCTTTTTCGTTTGACCTGCACCCTCTGCATTAGCTTGGTAACATGAGGGAGATAAATAATACAACAAACTCTTGGAATTTAAAACAAGATAAATCCCTACCTTGAGAATGATGGAGAACGCCCGTGATTGGGGAAGTGGTTTGGTGTTCGTTGTTCGGTGGCACTCGTCACCGCCTACTGGAACCAGCTCCATCCTCCAAGATTGGCATTGTGGCAGTTTATCATCACTTCGTTGCTTGGTGAATCAGTGCTGATACCTCTCCCCAAGCTCCATATAAATAGGAGAGGGGGAGGGTGACAACGGTTGTGGAATTTATCAGGGTTCATTTAATTGGAACCTTCCTAAATTCTAACAATGTTGTTACATAGGATTTTAAGGGTCAATCCATTTAGTGGCTTGACACATCATTTGTCTCACACTGCCGCTTGTCTGTTGGAGGAAAAGAAATAAATAAAATAAAATAACAAATTTATTTTATTATTATTTTTAAAATTCCAAAATCTAACTTTTTCTCTAGACCTACTATGGTCAAAGTGAAGTCTCCCTTTATCAAATCCTAGTGTTGTGGATTCAAAGGTGCCCTCGGATTTTTTATCTGAGCACCAGTTCAAAAGTTAGTAAATGCCGCTCACGTGTTTACTGAACATACTTTAAAAAAAGTTCATAAATTCATTATAGGCACACCGGGTCTCAGAATCACGTGCCATCAATTTCTACAGACTCATAATAATTCCATATTATTAAAAAAATTACATGGAAAATCTAGGTCTTTACATGTAATTCCCGTACCTGGTTCAAAATGTTGTTTTTTGGAATGTCTTCCTTCTTCACACACAATTGATTATATCTAGATCGAAGGTAACTCTTTGAAAAATATTGAGCACCATCATGTTGATTGAATAAATCATCAATGTGAGGTAGGGGATACTTGTTCTTTATTGTTATATCATTGATCTCCCTCTAGTCAATGCACAACCTTGTAGATCCATCTTTTTTCTTAACAAAAAGAATAGAGGCTCCACATGGAGAAACACTAGGGCTAATGAATCCATTATTAATCAATTTCTCTAGTTGTTTATTTAGTTCCAATAATTCCATAGTGTCCATTATATAAGGGCTCTTCGATATGGGCCTTGAACCAGGAATTAAATCAATGGAAAACTCAATTTCTCATTCTAGAGGATGTCTAGGTAAATCCTCTGGAAACACATCAACATATTCTTGTACAATAGGTATGTCCTCTATTCAAACATTATTTTCCTCACCCATAGTTATTTCATTCTCTTCCTCCCCAATAATTAAATTTAGTAGATCTACTGGGGTTGGATCTAGATAATAATCAGATGGTGACATTTCTTCTCTAAAGATAAGGTATTCCTTATCATCATCGAAAATTGTAAACTCCTTCTTCATAAAATAATTTTTTGCATCATAGTTCGAAATCCAATTCATACTGAGGATTATATCAAATTCAACAATGGGTATGATGATGATATCAGTAGATAAAGAACATTTATATGCCCTAATGGTAATTGATTCACAAAACTTTGTTACAATGATACTTCCCTTAGGAGTTTTGACTGACAACTCCCTTGTTAAATCAAATTGGAAATATCTAATTTTCTTATAAAACTGGGAAGATATGAAACATTGTGATGATCTAGAATCAAATAAATCATTGGCTAAACTTGAGGAAACCATTAAATTACCTTCCAACATGTCTTTCAGAGCTTCAACCTCAGCAGTAGTGATTGCATAAGCTTTTTATTTCTCCCTTGGCCTTTTCTAAGGTAAGTTTCCTTGGTTCTTAGGACATTCATTTGCATAATGCCCCATTTCTATAAAATTGTATCATTCAACATTGATAGCCTCTTTCTTTCCCTTGAAATCACAAGCTAGGTGGCATTTTTCGCCACACTTGTAACAGACTCCCATTCCCTTCAGGAAAGTACCAGGGTGTTTCTTCCCACATTTACCACAGGATAGAAATTAAACTTTTTCCTTCTTCCCCTTATTTCCATTTCTGGAGTGTTAAATAGATCTCTTCTTCTCTTTCTTTGCTTTAAATTCATAAGACTTAGAGAATTCCTTTTCTATCTTGATAGCACATGAGACAATATCTTAGTATGATGAGAAGGATTATGAGACTAATTCTTGATGGAGAAATGGTTTTAACCCATCAAAGAATCAATCTATCTTAATCCTTGGGATAATTATATAATCTTCTGTATGCCTTGCTAACCTTGTAAATTTAGCCTCATACTTTTCAACATTCTCATCCTCCTTTTTCCTCAGACTCAGAAATTGTCTTTTCATATCCACTCTATGTTCATGAGGAAATTATTTTTATAAGAAAAGATATTTAAACTCCCTCCATTCCATATTTGATACTTCTTCACCTTCCTTTTTGTTTTTAATTAATGACCACCATTAATCTGCATCTCTCGTGAGGCGATAAACTTCCATGAAAACTTTTTCCCTTTCATTACTCCCCAAAGAATGAAATATTTTATCTAAGGAACTTATCCACTGCCCAGCTACAAATGGATTACTAGTCCCATTAAATGTTGGTGGTTTTTTCTTCATGAAGCAGTATAACATTGATCATATGCATTGTGGATCAGGGTTCTCCATACGGGTAAGGTCATTATTCATAACCTGAGTGAGTTGTCCCAGTATGTTGATAAGCTGATCAGCACCAGTTGCATCACTAGCTCCACTATAATTATCTTGAGTTGGAGGGAAATCCCTATATGTATTATGTGCATTGATACAGTTTCCATTCCTTCCACTAGGTTCCATTTCTAAACAATGGAATATAGAATATTAGTTTATGAATCACAATACATAATTCAAAACTTATAAAACACTTAACATAAATTGAACAGTTTATGAATATAATCGATAATCATAAAAATGTTTTCTTTGTGGAGGTATATAATCATAAATCCTTCATAATGGTTTGTCAAGAAACTGTGAATTTCCCTAATCATATCCCCTAGGAGTGTCGTAACCAAAAGCGCATCAAGGCTCATTGAGGTGTACTAGGATACCCCAAGTCAAGCCTGAAACTCCTTGTTGGAGTTTTCACTCCTAGCTACATCTGTTTCAGAGCCGCCTCTACTTGTTCGTATCCAGATAGGGATGTATTTCTTGGAAAACTCACAAAATATCTACATTAACAAAATTATAGGAAGTTCTTCTATACTGATCCTCAAAGTATATCTTAGGGTAATGTTCTCTAATCGGAGTTTTTCTAAATCTAGATTCCAAGGATTGTACTAAACTTCCTCTGATACCAACTGTAATGCCCCAACCCTAGTTACCCAGAGTTGGTTCATTATTAAATAACATCAGCATGATCATAAGGGATCAAATCCCGAAAGACCGGTCAGTTTAGTAGCCTTGGAAGTACTAGATACAAACATAAGTTTTACATTACATTATGAATTGAAAAACAACAAAATTGTGTCTCCTTTTAACACATTCATATCCCTTAGACTATCCCTACAGGTCAGTCATAATATACTTCTTTTCATTCTAGGAAAAATAAAACATAAAAATGGGTGAGCTTAGGTGCTCAGTAAGGATAACAATATAGCAAAAAATTTCATAAATAAGCATAAACAATTAAGGAAATGTATAAGACTAAAACACAAGCCTTTTAAAATTAAAAATGAGCATAATATGGTAAAGATAAATAAAATAATTCCATTTACTTATTTACATGGATATTATACTAGTTGAATAATAACATTTAATATCAATAGCCAATTTCAAAATGATGGAATGCATAATGTTAGACATCATAACCACATAATCAAGGCCTCGTGCCATGAATACAAATAAGATTTTGTCAAGGACTTATGCCAAGACACTAGTTTATCTCAAGATACCTACCGATGAACTGGGGATCTATAGAGGGCTCCACCCATCACTTACTAAGTCTAATGCATTCCTCATATGAAATGGTTGAAACATAACATAAACATCCGTATTAAAACTAGCATATGAAATGTGAATACTTTAACCATAAACTATTAATGGTATAAAAATATCACATCCACAGTCAAACATATCACAAAACCTTCAATACATTATGGAAGATTGTATCATAATAAATCAACTTCAAATAAGCGTAAAATCCAACAAAGGATGTTGACATAGATGAAATCAAAACTATTTGAGAGAAATATCTCTTTCTATTTGAAATCATTTAAAAGTCCAATAATTTTAAAAGAAAAATTTTATTTTGAAAATATTATTATAATATTGTAAGGGAAGCTTTAAATGTGTTATAATGGTGGAAAATAGTCTCACCCGCCTTATAAGTTAAAAAAACATTCTTTCCTTAATTTTGTCGAAAAGGTCATAAAGGACCTTGTTTAGAAAATGATGGAAAGATTCCTTTATAAACATCTCATAAAAAGTAAAACAAGGGGATAAATGAATTTAAACCACAGTCTAGAAAATATTAAAAATGTTTTGAAATACATTTTAAGAAACATGGATGTGGAAGATAAAGAGGTCCCAGAAGATACTCATGTATAAACAACCTTGGATAAAGAAGAGATTGTAGAATTAACCCTTACCTTGTACTTTTCCTTGATCGACGGTATGTTAACCTCATATATAATATTTAAATAATTTTTATTAAATTATAAAATAACCAAATACATAAATATGATATCATATATGATCTTATAATATTTCTTTGTTAATAATATTTCAGTAATATCATTGTTTTGGGTATTAATTGATTCGTTTTCCTTTATATGCTTGGTTACGTAAGCCATGTTTGTTATGGATAGGATGTATTTGATTCATATCTAGAATTATATTAAGTTCTTAAACATTATTTTTAATCCAAAAATGAAAATTATTCTTGAATGCTTATGATGGGGAATGAATTTCATCGCATTCGTGGAAACGGTAATCCGTATGTACACACGAGCGACAATATCATTATATTGATGGTGAAATCATATTTAATTGGTTGGTATATCATATATACATAATAATTAACATTTTTTATTTATTATTTACATCATTTATACTAATTATTATATCCATCCAAATAATAAAGTGTTTTAATAACAAACTACACCACGACGTGGAGACGGTAAGTCGTACGTATGCACGTATGGTGACTTTCCATTCATAGGATAGATATAATAATTAATATGGTTGTACCATATGTATAATAACATAATATTATGTATAAGGTACTTGAGTTATTATTTTTGTATAGAAACAACAAAGAAAGAGGAAGTGTAAGAAGAAAATAATTTTGAAAGAGGTGGTGAAATTGATACCTCTTCTTCGGGTGTTTCCTTTTTAGTTGATCAAAAGGGATATTTAGGTTGGATTTATGATCAATGTAAGGCCTCTAGGTATAAGTGAGGGTAGTTGGTAGGATATTTGAATAGGGTTTGTCTGAGCCTAATGGATTTGTAGGTGTGATTTTGAGATAAGGGGAAGTACCCTTTTATAAGAAAGGTGAGGGTCACTTTAGGAAAAGCATAAAATGTTATTTTATTATACAATCATATTTGGTTTATAATGGATCCTAAATGATTTATTTCTAGGGTATGGTTGGTATGGGTCTAAAAATATCTCAACAAAAAGGTTTTAGATAGGTTTATGTCACCATATTAACCTTATCTTTTAGATTTAACTCTTAGTTAAATAGTTTAACTTTTACTATGTATTCTTGTATTATTATAATAAATGGTTAATAAACTTACTATAAAAATGAAAGAGAACCAAAAGTGGTTAATTATTGATATATATACCATTATCTAATTCCTTTTACTAAACCTTAGATTTTTAGGAATATTAAATCAATTAATAATATAGTATTTGTTTTAAAAACTCATTTATGTCAATTTTGACACAATTTGGTATTTTGTTTTTGTGAAAGTCATAACAACTTTATCACTTAGAAAAAAAATATTTAATCAACCCTAACATGTTATATTAACCAATAAAATTATTTTAATTCATCATAAGTCTCAATTTACATTTATTTGGATATTTATAATATCAATTATTTTAATCATTCATTAATAAGGTAATTACTGCATCATCATTGTGTCATAAATAAATTTAATTATTTAAAGTCTAAAAATTATAAATAAAATACCATTATGTAGGAAATATTTTTATCTTTATAATGAATATTTATAGTCTAATTTATCTTATGTATAACCTTATATTAAAAATGGTTTAGTTATTAAACTTTGATTTTAACACTTTTAACTCTTCTTTAAATAAAATAATAATAAATGTCCTAATCTAATCCAAGTGGGCCAAAAGGATAATATTTTATTCCTGAAGTTGATTTTGGTCTAAATAAACTTCTCCAATAGAATTAGGACATGTTTTATGGTGATTATAATATCATTTTTACCTTTAATTACCCTATTTACTTTTAACCGTGGTAAATAAAATTCAAATGTTACTATTCACCAAAAATTATTTTCATCCAATTGAACCAAATTTTACTTAATAATGTCAACCATGCCTCTTGTATTTTTTAAATTCAATTCATAGAAGCGGTAAAATTACATTTTATGAAAATTTGCAAATGCGCCTAGAAGGTGGGTAAAAGACGGTAAAAACTTCAATAAAATTTTATATATCTAATATTATTATAAAATGACTCCAATGAATTACATTGAACATTTATAGGTATTATGTATCTATTTTTACCTAATATAAATTTAAATAAAATAACTTATTATTTAAATAAAAAGTCAGTTTTAACCTATAACGTAGTGTTTTTCACTATTCATCAAAATTTAAAAGTTTTCAGAAAAATACCAAAAATTAACCCTAACCTAATTTTTATATTCTGAATTCAAAAATGAAGTCCATTTTGAAAAATAAAATTTATATAATTTCAAAAATTGGGTATTACTATTCATAACGGTTAGTTTGATTGGTCGTAGTGTGTTAAAATTCCAAGTTCTGTACAACGCAAGCTATTACATTATTCAAAGGGAAACGTACCATAGAAGCTTGGGGTGTTAAACTTAGAATAGAAATTTGACATATGAAAATAAATTCCATTATGAAAAATAAATCATGTTAAAATAAATAAACAATTAATAACTTTCAAATATTATAATTCTAAAAAAATATCTTATTCAAACTAAATCTGTAGAATAAAAATAAATTTCCTTACTATTAAAACCTGAACATAAAAATAATATGGATAATATCTCTTACTTGATTGTAGAACATTTCTTATTCTTCTTCTAGGAAGAAAAACTCACTAGAAAAACTCCCTCGCTCTCACTAATATTTGTGTGTAGCATACCAGTAAGATGAAAACGGGACATGCAGTGCTTAAAATAATGAGGAAGGCCAAGCCAAACCATTGAGAAAGACTCAAATTTATATCCTACTGATAAAAAATGGATTATATTTTATTCATTCATTCAGCATATAGATTACTGGGAAAGCTATTAATGGGTCCAATTATATGCATTTCTATTTTTCATTGACGTTTACAGAATATAAAAAAATCACATAGAGATCAAACTAGATACAGATATCGATTGCAAGTGTAAATATTTTCTACTTTTTTTTAATCTATACAAAAGAAGATTATTTAAGAAGCTCAAACCTCATTCAAAAAAATGAATTTTCGGTTGTTTTAATATAGGAAAGTGCAACTGGACTTGTTGGGATACACTGATGTGGGATGATAAGGTTCAGTAGATAACTAATGGAAATTTAAGATATCAAAAAACCTGGATTTCATTCAAGCCTTGGTTTCGTTGAACCCTTGAATCACTCGAGCCTTGGATTTGAGCCTTGGAATAATTGGAGCCTTCATTCTAGCCTAGATTCGAACTTGGATTCAATAATGAGGAGAACCAGAAGCAGGTTGCTTCTACGGAGAGCTTTGGATATTGTGAATCGGTTCATGATGGTTAGGGTTCTTAAAATAGATCATGACACTTTTATCACCACTTCCAAAAAAAGCACCGATAAAGATACCTTTTATTATCTCTAACTTAATAAGCACTGATAAAATGAATCTTTATCAGTTCTTTTTTTAGCACTGATAAATATTGATTTTATCAATGTTAAAAAAGTGTTGATAAATACTTATAATACTTTTTAAAAAATAATAATATTTTTAAAAAAAATCAATCATTATATATAATTATAATACTTTTTATAAAATAATAATTTTATAATTCATTGAATATAAAATTATATAAATACTTTTTAAAAAATAATATTTATATCATTATATATATTTATATAATTATATATATATATTAAATATATTCATTATTTAAATAAATTTATTATATTTTTATAATTATTTATTTGTAATTATATAAATACCTTTTAAACAAATATTATTTAATTATTTATAATTATAAATGTATAAAAATAGTAAATATATATTTATAAATATTTTTTTACAAATATTTTTTTAACATTATTAATGAATATTTCATCTTAACTGCATGCATGTTAAAAATGTGTAAAATTGATTAATTAAAAATGAATACAATATTTAAAATTTGGATAAGTTTGATTAATATAAATCATTAAAAATGGACATATATTGAAATAATGATGAATGCATATTGAAAATATTAAAATATAGTAAATATATATATTTATATAATAAATAATATAAATTGATTAAATTACCAAAAAAAAATATTTGTGTGTGTGCATATATATATATATATATAAATGCATTAATTACGTATATGTGAAATCAATATAATATGTTTGATTTATGTTAAATTGAAAAATCAAATGAAATTCAATTGTGTTCATTACTTGATGTAATTAGTCAGTATTTTTAATTCATATTAATTTTTAATTATAAACCATTATTCACTAAATATATTACTATTCAATGTAAATCATAAATAATATTTTGTATTATATAAATCATATTTATATACATTCATATATATCTATATATTTAATATATACTATTTATTAACATTATAAATAATTATTTAATTCATAAAATGTTTAATATTTTTCTTGATTTACTTATTTTTAATTTTATTTGTTTAATTTTTATTTTAAATATTTCAATATATTTAATATATACTATTTATAATTTATATATAGAATAATAAATTTATTCATTTTTATCAATAATTATTTAATTAATAAAATTTTAATTTTATTTTAATAAAATCATTTTTATTTTGTAGTCATTTTATTATTTAATTTTATTTTTACTTTTATCACCACTAAAAAGCACTAATAAAGGATTCCTGTATGGGTGCTAAAAATAAAGTGCTGATAAAGGGTTTCATTTATCAGGACTAAAAAAACACTGATAAAGGACACCCTTTATCAGTGCTAAAAAAATGTGATGATAAAGAGTGCCTTTTATCACTGCTAGAAAAAAAGTGTCGATAAAATGTACCCTTTACAATGCTTTTTTTAACTGATAAAGGGTACCTTTATCACAACTTTTTTCTAGAATTGATAAATTTCAGCACTATCAAAGGCCTATTTTGTAGCAGTGAATCCTTATTCCTTAAATAAGTTCACAATTAGTGAATATTTTTCATAAATCTAAAAATGAAATAAACTTCATCAAAGATGATCTAAATCACTTTTTATCAAATCACAAACTAATTTCATGGTTACTAATACTATCAATGTAAACCATCTATTTATCCAAAATAAACATTATTAACTCAACCACATAAATAAATTAAGGTTTATTTTTCCTTTAATCATGTGTTCTCCAAAAATATCACCTTACTACTAAATAACTTTTCTTCGTTATCAATGCCATTCAAAATATGATCTCAATTACTTAAATAAAAACTAATATGGAACAATAATTAGATGTTTAATTATTTTTTATACCCGTAATATCATTACTATAACACTTATATAACATAATTTTTGAATCTAAATACATAAACACTTCAATCATCACACTTTTTTTCTTAAACCATTAACTAGGATTCATCACCTTATTCCATGATACTTATTTCATACAATATAAAACATTAATCATGTCTTAAGATTCATAAACATCAATTTAATTATTCTTCTTTATTTTAACAAAAAAATACTATTAAAATGGACCATACCTTTTATATTTCATTTGTAATCTCTTCATTATCATTAGAAAAACTAGTATTTGTATAACCTTGTTGGTTCTCTTCGCAAGCTTTACCACTAGGACATCAATTTTCAAAATTCTTATACTTCCCACATTTAAAACATCCAACCATAAAGGATACCTTAGTAGGACAATTATTCTCATCCATTTTATTAACCAAATGTTTCATTTTTTTCTCAGAAATTACTTATATTTTTTCCTTATTTTCCACACTCAAAACATCTTCATGTCCTCTTAGACATTCATTTGACTATTTCTTCCCACATTATAGACATGTTTGAAGTTGAATCTTCTTTGATCCATGGTCTTTATGAAACTTCATATTTCTCTTATTAGTTGTTTCATGAAACTCATCAAGGTTGATATTTTTAATCATATATTAAGATAGTTAGTTAATAATAATCACAATGTTTCTTATTCCATTTCATATTTCAATTGGTTTCTTATGAGAACTATCATTCCTTTGACCATCAAATTCAATATTAACATGATTATTTTAGGTTCCATCCATTGTATAAAACCAAAAGGCACAATTTAAGCAACAATAATCATATTAAGAAACCACATAATCATGAAAAATCATTTAAAGGATGTCTAAATCATGAAACTTTTTTTTATGAAACCTTAGGTTTAACCTAGGTCATTTGTGATCATTTCCATAACTTTAAGATCTTATCCTAAACTTAGACTTATCCTAAGGGTTCCCACTAAAGTTATCTCATCCTAGTTTATAAAGTATAACAAAACCTTACTCTGATACCAACTATAGAAACCCAAATTTTTCATACATATATATTACATCTTAATAGATGAATATTCATTACATATCATTTCAAACCATGCCGGAATCATTTGGGTCTAGTATCTTTGGAAACTTGGAAACATAAACAACTAGTTCATAAAATATCTACATAATATCCCACTTATTTCTTAATAACTAGTACCCCTATTAGATATATTATAATTAACAACTTTATTCATAACTTGGAAAAATGGAACATAATAAAAAGGGAGCTCAGATGACTAGTAAGGGTAAACAAGTGAGATATCAATGATCACATAATAATAACATGATCATAAGTGTATAAGAACATGATCTTAATATTTTAAAACCATAACCTTCATATCAAAGATCATAATATAAATTCATGGAATAAATATTGGCAGTTCATAAGACATGAATGATAAGGGAATCAAAGAACATGAACCATGAAATCTTGACATAGGCAAAAGAAATTGATTTGTTTCATACACATAAGCATAGAAAATAATTTTCTTATTAGTAAAGGATCATTTCTAAGGATATCATAGTGGAATGGGTTCACTCCCCAAAACATTTTAATTGTCAAGGTTTTATCCCAAGACTATCATAGTGGACATAGTCCCTTACTGAACTGGGTTTACTCCCCATTTCAGTCCTATTTATCTTGTGAGATATTAATATTTACCCAATTAATTATAGGGAGATATATTCCCCACCCATAAAAAAATTAAAATCATACATATTTGTTCCACAAGATTATAAATAATTAATCAAATCATAACCTATAGAAAATAAATTGGTTTCATAAACATTTTATTACATCATAACCTGTGGAAACAATGGGTTTCATAAACATTGTGTCATAATATTCATAAACCATTTGGATAAATAATAATGATAGTATCCTTGGATCATACCCCTATTAAATCATAAATTAAATCAAGGGTTTTTTTCTTTGGTGAATAAAAATACCATTAAAATATCATTAAAACCTTCTTGAGGAAAATAACCTTTCAATTTTTTTAAAACACTTACTAAAAAAATTGTAAAATTATAAAATAAAACATTTTATATGAAAATAAACATTTAAAATTTTAAATTAATCTTCAAATAATTTAGTGATCATGATAGTGTTAAATTCCATTCATGTCATATAAGTTAAAATAAAACATTCCGTTTATATTTGTAAAAAATCAAAAAGTACATCATTCAAAAAATGATAAGAAGATTCATTTTGAACCATTTTTTTAAAATTAAAACATGGGTAAAAATTAAATTAAAAATAATATTAAAATATTAAAACTTTATTTAAAAAATTTTTAGAAAAAATGGATATGAAAGGAAATGGTTTTTTGACCGAAGAGAGAGATAAAGTTGATTATTCTTAAAAAATATTTTTTTCTTGAGAACTTAAGGTGAGTAAAATGAAAGAAATTTTTTTATTTTAAATAAATAACCACAGTAGAAGAAAATTAATTATTTTATTTATATTTATATCATAATATTTCATCATCAGAAACATAATCATAAACAGTCTTGGTAAAAAATGAGATTGCAACATAAAACCTTTACCAATTTGTTAACCTTTTAATCATAAGCCCCATGAAATAAATATACTTAGATGGATATTTATATCCAATAATTTTTATGATAATAATAATAAAATATATTCATGGTTATTATATACACCGTACAAAATAAAAAAGTGGTGTATAAAGCATGTGTCCCGCAAAAATAAAAGTGATGTGAAAATCCATTACCTCGAGTTCGTCTTGCTTTGAAATCACTTTAAAATCCTGTATAATAAATTTAAATTTACTATAATTATATAAAATATTAATTTTTATACTTTTAATATCATATATTATCCCTTTATAACATTTAAAACCTTCTTTTATCAATAATTTCTTATTAAAATTATCATTTTAGGTGTTAATTATTTCATTTGTCATGAGTATTTCAATTCAGTAGTTCCGGTCCTTGTATATTTATCTTGGTTCCATAATATATAGAATATTAATCAATATATAAATATAATATATATTCATTTAATACAAATTTATAGTTATCCTTAAAATCTAGAGATAGAAAAATGAATTACATCACTCATCGAGATGGTATGTTGTACATAAGCATGAAAGTTATTTTCATTTTTTTTAAAATGGAATAAAAGAAAGGTAAATATTAATTAAGATTTATGGGATAATTATTATATCATATATATAATATATATTCATAAAATTCATCCTCATTACCATCCAAGTAAAATATAAATGAAAAATGAATCGTATCACTTTGTGGAGGTGGTAGTCCACACATATGTACGAGCGACATTATCATTCCTAAAGGATTGGATGGTAATAATTTAGACACTATATTATCATTATAAAAGTATAATTGTTTCATAAATATCATATAAAAATATTAAAACCATCATAATAATCATCCATAAAATATGGTGATGAAAAATGAATTGTATCGCTATGTGGAGACGGTAAGTTGTATTTATGCATGAGTGATACTTTCACTTTTTTTATGGTAAAAAGGGATTATAATGGAAATTTCATAATCATAATAAAATTTAAGTATATTTAGGATTATTAATTTATTATTTTATGATAAATACCATATTTTTAGTGTAGATAAAGAATATTTTAAAAGAAAGTGATCGGTTGAGGAGATCACCTCTTCTTTGAAACAACTTCTTTAAATCTCCTCTAAATGGCTCTAGGGTTGGTATTTTGGAAAGACCGAAACCTATATAATGTGTATAGGTAATTTTAGAAGATAAATTATCGTATTATTGAAAATATATAAGGCTCAATTTTTTGTAAATAAGTGAAGGAGGAGGTTCTATTTTAAAATTGAGGAGGGGAGCACTTTTGAAATTTCTCAAAAGATTAAATTATAATAAATTTTTTCTCCAGAAAAATGGATCTAAATGGATAGGGAATTTAATATAATGTGGGATAGGTTGTTAATCCCATTAAAAATATAATTTGGGAAAGTCTTGGTGTCATTTTAAATCTTATCATTTTGATTAAACCTTAGTTAACCAATTTTAATTTTAACTACGGTAACAATCATTTTTAATATTAAAGGTTATAATTTTTACTAATAAGGTTTAAATTGGCACATAAATGGATAATTTATAAAATTTTATACCATATAATATCCACATAGTATTATTTAAATATTTATATTATTTTAAAAAAAAATAATAAAATATTATTTTGATAAAATATCATTACTGCCAATTTTGACACTATTCATTTAATTTGACTTTAAATACACCAATAAAAATGGTGATTTCAAATAAAATCCTTTAAAACTTCCATAAAATTAAATATAGATCTATAAAATTCATGGGATACATTAATTTTTTCAAATTATATTAGTTTTAGTATTTTAAAAAACATTTATTTTAGTTTTCTATTAATTAAATAAATGTTGTGTCAGCATTGTGAAATCATTTAGGGTATTTATTTAATACATAAAAATTATAAATAAATTAAAATAACGAAAAATAAGTTTTTTATTATCAAAATATTCATTTAAATTCATCAAATATGTATTTTAACTCATATATAGGCCATGAAAACTTATTGAATATGTTATTTTTACTTTTCTAACCTTGCACAAGAATTTGGATAACCCACTTGTTATATGACTCCAAAATTTGAATATAACTGTAATAATAATACATAATACTTAATATTTAATAAGAATTTGTTCAAGGACTTATTTTATCTCAAATATTATCTTTAGGGTGCCAAATTTGACTTTTCCAGTACAGTGCAAACTCTACATTGGCACTGAAAATGATTTTCATATTTATCATAGAATATTTTATATTTTATATTTTTAAAAATTAAATATGAATTATATTTTTATTATTTTAAAATAATTTATTAATTCCATAAGTTTTATAATTTTTTATAAAAAATTTAGGTTTGGTGATATCATAAAATATACTATATTTCATAAAAACTATATTTTTTACTACCCACCAAAAATTAACTTCTTCATAAAATGTCAAAAAAAATAATAATAGTATAAATTTGACTTTATGAACCAAAAAAATAAATTAAATTTCAACCAATTAAGTTCATATAAGTGAAATAAATTAATTCTAACATAAATACGTAAAATGAAACGGAAACCAGATTTTAAAAACAATGCCTTTTTAAGTATAAAACAATTTTATAACAAATTAAAAAGATTATAATAAACTTAATTGGATTATTCAGAATATAATATAACTAATTTTACTTCTAAAACATTTACAAACAAATTGTTACTTTTTAAATTTTTGAAACCAAGATACCATTTTCAATAAAATTCAGTATTTTCAACTATTCACTAAAAATCAATCTTTTTAGAAAAATCCCAAAAAAATCACCATAAGACAATATTTATATTATAATTTAAAAAAATTATTAATTTTATTAAATAAAATTTCTAAAATTTCCAAAAAATAATTATAATATTTTCTCATAGAAATCAATAAAATCATTTTTTAGGAAGACATATTTTTTATGCATAAAATAACTTTACTAAAAATTGAGTGGTTATTTACTAAGAATTTATCAATACATATATATTGAGTAGGAAATTTATATATATTTCATAAATTAGTTATTAATATTCATACCCACTAATTAACAGCTAGGTTATAACTGTCGTATTAAAATCGGTGTAATGTGTAACACAAGTTATTAAAGAAATAACATTATTTAAAGAAAAATATTTTATAAAAACTCAGGGTGTTACAACTATGGAATAATCAGAAGATTCAAATTCAATTGGGATCTAACCATATGTCTCAGGAGTGAAGTACCTTTACACAGTGGGTGATTTTTTTATAGAAGTTGATGTGGGCCTAACTACAGTGAGAGGTTCCATTTTTTGAATCTTCTATAACAACCGCTCTGTTTGATACAGTTTCCTCACACTCCTTTATATCTTCCCATTTTTTGGGTGTTTTGAAACTCCCAATGGATCTCATGTCCTTTTTTATGGAGATGGAAACACATCTTTGTAAAAAGAAAGTATTGGGGTTTCATTATCATTTGTTCTCTTTTTTGATAGTAGATATGGAGTTAGTATGGGACTTCTTGGTTTTTAACCCAGATTTTTTTGATTTCATCATTAATATAGATTGTATGGTTGTTCACTGAACTAAAATTTATTGTTACCATCAGAATGTTTCATTATCTATTGTTTATGAGATCCCCAATGTGTTCCAAGTGCAGTGGGACCTGAGGTCCAGTCATGAATGACCTTCTTACTCAGAGATTTGAAGACTATTATCAATTGTTTCAGTTGATCCAGATGATTTTTAATCTCATGTTGTTATTTATTTAGTTGTTTGAGATTTCCCAAAAATTTTCCCATATGACTTATCCAGTCTTACCCTAGAGAGGTAGAGTTCTCAATTGACCTAGTATCGGGGTCATATCCAATCTTGATACTCTCTTATCGTATGAAACCTATGAAGATGAAATAACTTAAGGTTTAATTGGATGATCTATTAGATAAGGGATTTTTTTCACCCTAGTTTTTCATTATGGGATTACCTCATGCTCTTTTCCAATAACTTTGATTATTTTTTTCATCTCTGTATAGACTACTAAAAGATGAATCATGTGATAGTTAAGAAAAAGTATCCTTTTACCCATATCAATTAATTATTTTATTAGTTAAAGGTGTAAAGGTGGTTCTTGAAGATTAATGTTCAGTCAAGTTATCGTCATCTCATAGTTAAAGAATTAGATATCCTAAAGTCTGCTTTGAGGAGCAGGTATTCCCACTATGAATATCTTGTGATTCTATTTGACCTGACTAATTCTCCTATAGTATTTATGGATTTTATGAACCATTTATTCCACCAATATCTCAATACCTTTGTTCTGTTATTTGTAGATGATATCTTATTTTATTGGAAATCTAATCATGATCGTGATCACTATATGGATGTGGTTTTGGATACCTTGAGTAGTCACCACCTTTATGGGAAGTTATAAAAATTAATTTTTTGGATATAAGAGGTGAATTTTTTGGGACACTTGATTTTGGAACATAGACTCTCAGTTGATTATGAAAAGGTGCTATATAACTTTTCATGGTAAGAACCACGAAACATCTTTGTGATATAGCACTTCATAGGTCTAGTTGGATACTATTAGTAGTTTTTCAAGGACTTTTTGAAGATTAAATCACCATTGACTAATATTACCAAGTAATGGGTAAAATTTTCTTAGGATGATAAGTTTTAGGACTCTTTTTATGAGTTGAAAAGGCGTATGACTTCAGATCCTATCTTTATTTTACTAAAACTTAGTGAGGGTTGTGTGGTATATTTTGATGCTTATGGTGTTTTTATAGGGTGAGTGATTATGTATTATTACCATGTTTTGGTGTATGATTATATATATCTTTGAATACATAATAATAATTACCTCACTCATGAATTAGAGCTCACTACAATTATGCATCGCTTAAGTGTTGGTGACACTATCTTTTTGGGGAGATGTTTTCCATATTTTTTGATCAAAATTTCCTGGGATACATATTTTCTTAGAAGGATATGAACCTCAAGTAGAGAAAATGGGTGTAGTTTTTCCATAAAGTTGAATTCAACATTTCATATAACCTAGGGAAGGTAAATTTCTTTGTTGACACTCTCAATAAGAAATCACTTTCTCAAATTTTCATGGAATCGAAAGAGAAGTGGAATATTATGAGGATTTTTTATTAGTTACATCTGGGTGTGTAGGAGAATGATTTAGGTATGGTTTTGACCAGTGGTCATTCATCATCATCTCTCCTTGGTTATATTTTATAGGTCCAAAAGTAGTATTTCAAGTTCAATGGAGTTAGATAATTCTTATATGGTGATGAGACCATTCGTGGTTGGTCTCTACCCTTATATAAAATTATTCACTTCGGAAGTTGGTTCATAATATCATTATCTATCAGGAATTTTATGATGAATTATTTTCATAATTCTTCACGGACTGTTCAACCCAGTTCTGAGAAGATGTATTATGACATGATAGATTATTTCTAGTGGTTGGGTTTAAAGTGTGACATTTAAGATTATGTGTACCACTATTACAAATTCTAGTAGATTAAGGCAACGAACCTAAAGCTTTATGGTCTACTCCATCCTATTTCAATGTGATATGTAAATGGGAGGATTTTTTCATGGACTTTATCATTGGATTTTCATAGACTCCCCAAGGAAGTAATTCCATCTGGGTTTTGATTGATTGCTTGATGAAATCAGTACTTTTTATTATGATTAGGGACACCACCAATGTTGATGATCTGGGTAATCTATATGTGTAGAAGATTATGAGGTTTCATGGGGTACCCACTTATAGTGACCCAAGATTAAAAAACATTTATATTACATATTTTTAATTGAATATTCAATGCAATACACAGACACAAACCTGAGAACCATAATAGTTTAGTTCCTTTGGAAACTTTGAAACATAATCTCCTAACTTGGTGAAATATCTTAAACATTTCCCATAAATATCTTCCTCATTAGTACACTTCATAGGAATACCCTACTTAAAACCTTTATTTATAACCTAGGTAAAGTAAACATGATAAAGGATGAGATAAAATACTCAGTAAGGGAAAAAATGAAGACACATAAGCATGACATAAGCATAAGGGTATGATATCACGAGAAAAACATTAGAAGAACATACCATGCATATCAAAGATCATAAACATGAATCATGGAATAAATATTGGTAGTTTATAAGACATTAATCATAAGAATAAAAAAAACATTATTCATGAGATTACAACAATTAATAAGACATGTACTTGGATCACACACATCTACTTATAACATTGTGAATATGTGTAAATAAAAATAGGGTCACTCATTGAGTTAAGGACATGAAATTAGGCCAACTTATGGGTATGAAACCAAGTCCATAAATAACATTGTTAATATGTAATTAGGTTCACACATAACATTGTTAACATGTAATCAGGTTCACACATAACATTATGAACATGTAATCAAGTTCACACATAACATTGTGAACATATAATCAGGTTCATGCATAACATTGTGAAAATTTAATCAGGTTCACGCATAGGTGGCTACACCTCCTAGGCAGGACACACCACCATCCCCAGTGGAAGCCATGTCTTACTATACTAGGTTCACTCCCCATTCCATCCATTTCTATCTCATTAGATATATAAATATTTACCTAATTTATTGTAGGGAGATATAGGTCCCACCCATCTCATAATGAAAACTATATTTATTTGTGTGACAAGATCATAAACATTCATCATATCATAACCAATAAAATGAAATGGGTATCATAAACATTTCATCATATCATAACATTTGAAAAAGACACAAGCTTCATAATCATTTCATCATAGTATAACCGATGAAAAGAAGTGGGTTTCATAAGTATTTCATCATGGTATGACCCATGGAAGATAAATGGGTTTCATAAAAAACTTTTCATCCTAAAAATAAACCATTTATAGAAATAATGAGAATAGTATCCTTGGATAATATCCCTAGTAAAGTATAAGTTACATAAAAGGATGACATATTATATGGGAAATAATTTTGATCAATATTTTAAAACATTTCTTGATGAAAAATAATAATTCTTGGAAAATCATTTCTAAAACATAAATCCTTTTTGAAAATACATTTTTTTGAAAATAAACTTTAAAAATTATAAAGGAATATTTTAAAAGTCACATAAAACATTTCTTAAGGAAAATATAATTTCCATGTTGAAATTTTATTTTTAAAACATAAAACATTTTGAAAACCTTTTACTTTGAAAATAACATTGAAAACTTATAAATGAATCTTTGAAAATAATTTAAAACACTTTTTAAATATAAAAAATTTACTAAATTCTTTTCTTTGAAAATCAATTAAAAATAAAAAACTTTCCAAAAATATTTATAAAAAATTTTACCTATGAAAATATTCTTTAAAATTTATAATTTAATCTTTAATTAATGTAGTGGTCATGAAGGTGGATAATTCTATATAATATATATACATAAAAACAAATATTCATTTCATATTTTTAGTAGAAGAAAAAAGATACTTGATTGGAAAACGACAAGAAGATTCATTTTAAAACCATTTCATAAAAATTTAAAACAAGGTTAAAAATGAATTTTAAAAATAATAGGAGAATATTAGTGCATTTATGAAAACATTTTTATAAAACATGGCTTTGGGAGAAAACATATTTCTGACCAAAGAGAGAAATAAAGTCAGATTTTCTTAAAACATTTTATTAATTATCTTAAGTTCCAAAGAGTGTAAAAATGGTACCATTATGTGAAGATATCATGAATAAATAGAGTATAAAAATTTTTAGGATAATTCTTGAGATATTCATCATAATATTTCATCAATTAAAGCATAATCATAAACAATCCTGATAAACAATGAGATTATAGCAATAAACTCTTATCACTTTGGTAACTTTGAATCATAATCCATATGAAATAATAACATTACATAAAGATTAAAATATCATTAAAATAATTATATTCATGATTTAACATTTCAAATTGGTAGTGTATATACCTCATAAAGTAATATAGGTACATAATATAACATGTTTCTCAAATAAGTAAAATTGAAAAAAAAACGTACCGCTTTGGTAACTTTCAAACTATAACACCATTAAAGAGAGATACTCAAATGGATGTGAAAACACAAAAAAATTAAGTATAAGAATAATAAATTACATTCATGGGAATTATATGCACCACATATAATAAAGAGTTTATTAATATAGCATGTGTCTCACAGAAGTAAAATGTGAGACGGGAATCCCTTACCTTAAGTCTTGAATTCCTTCATACACGTTAAAACCTCCTGTATAATAAATATAATTTTATTATACATATATTACAGAACCATATTCATATATATCATACTATATATGGTTTTATTATGACCTTTTTATTACCTATTTATTAACAATACCATGTTAAAGTCATGTTTTGGGTAATAATCGCTTTGTTTTTCATATAAGTTTTGATTTTTTTGTCCTCATACATTGATCATGATTTACTCATTTCCAAAATTATAACCATGATATAAATATCATATATATATATATATATATTAATTATATATTTATTTATAATAGTCTATAAAATATAGAAATAGGAAATGAGATACACCGTTCATGGAGACGGTGTCGTACATACGCATGAACGATGTTTCCATTTTATTTTCAGATTGAAATAAGTAGAGTTATATGATATAGTATTATTAAAGATATTTTTTATGTCATATATATCACATATTTTTATTAAATCCATCCTTAATACATTCCATATAAATCATGAATGAATCACATCACTTCACAAGGTGGTAGTTCGTCCTACACATGAATGATGTTATTTTATTCCAACAAAATGGAATGCATGAAGGTATGTGTTACATAAAAATTAAATAATCATAATAACATTGTAAAATTAATATATATATCATATATAAACTATAAATAAATCATTATTCCTATCCTTTAAAGATGGTAATGGAAGAACGAATGACATCGGTTCACAAGGTGGTAGTCTTCCATACACATGAACAATGATTGTGTATCCCATTTGATGGAAGTGTGTGTATTTTTAGGTATTATCCCTAACATAAAAACATAAAAGTATATTTATGATACTTATATTATTAGATAATCATGATATAAAAATAATTTTAGGGTTTTAAGAAGAAATAAAACAAAAATGTTCGTTGATGAATCTTACCTCTTCTTCGAGTATCTCCTTTTGGTTTGCACCAAAGGACTTCCTTGGTTGAATTTTTTTTCCAAATTACGGCTTATAGTTTGATATTATGTAATTTTATAAGTTAATTGGTCAGTTTTTGGACTATCCAAGTGGATTTGGATGTTTCAATAAGTGAGGTGGTGAATTCCCTTTTATAGTGGAGGAGGAGTGGCATTCTTCTAAATGCCAAATAGTAAACATTATTGAAAGGTATCCATTACATAATATGCCTTAAATAATGAACCATTTTACATAAAATATGGGATATTTTATAAATTTATCTATAAAATGGGTTTTTTAAAAGTTTATAGGTAATTTTTTCTTTTATGTTTAAATTTTAGTCCTTTGTTAAACTTGTTTTTCTCTTAATCATCATGATTTATTTTAAGTGCTTTCGCTAATAATTATATTAAAAATTAATTTAGCCTTATTAGTAATTATAAAAAATTATTATTCCAAATATTAAATCCATTTTTTCAAATTAAATTCACAAAAGTGGTAAAAGTTAATTTAAAATTAATCTCATAGATAGGACGAAACAACAGGTTTTTAAAGTGAAAAATGTTCAAAAGTTTGAAATGTTTTTCTATCCAATTTCAAATTAAAATTGATTAAAATTTCCTAAATTGTATTAATATATTTATTAAGGATATAAATATACTTTAAAATGAAATAAAAATATAATTTATTTATATAAATAAATTAAACTATAAAGTAGCTTTCAATTAAAATTCAGTATTCTTCACGATTCATAAAAAATGAATCTTTTCTGAAAAATCCCAAAAATTCACCCTCAAATAATTTCAAAGTTACTATTTAAAAAATTAAGTTTATTTTTTAAAATATAATTTATAAAATATTCAAAACTTATTTTTGAAATAAGTGCTGCATTAAAAAGCGGTAAAACTCCTTTTTTAGAAAAATACAATTTTTAAGCATAAATTGGATTTATTCTATCTCTTGTCTAGAAAAAATATAACATGAATGTTAAAAATTTGATGGAATATATAATATATAAATTCCATTAAAATAATTTAAAAAAAGTTATTTGGTTAATTTATTTATATAAAACACACTTGTGCGTATAAAAATAGTTTTACAGAGAATGGTTTCCTTTTATTTTTAAAAAGGTTTTATTTTAATTTATAATTAATCGGTAACCAAAGAATTAATTATATAAACATGTGTAAAATATATTTTAATAATTTAGTTAATATTATTCATAACTTCAATTCCAATGGCTAGGTTTCAACTATCATATTAAATAATAATATTAATAGTATATTATAGTTTGGTAAAACTTGGTCTTACATGTAACGTAAGATATCAAAGGAACTTGATATTATAGAGAGTGATAATGATCACTGATCACAAGAAATTGAGTGATCCAAAGAAAGATAAAAATCAAAAAACCATAAATTTTTGATTTTATCAGGGGACATTTGATTCATTGGAAATGAAGGTACTAGGACAATATTTTTGTTTCAATATCCTTCTCCCAAAGTTGAATAATTTTCACAAGAAGGTATAAATATTTGATTTCATTCCATTTAATAAGCACAATATCACCATGTGGTTATGCCTTGATCAATTTTCACTTCATCTATCACTCTAATAAATGAAGCTGATTTTTTGTGTATGGACCAATAATGAATCATAAGGTCCATAAATATAATGATAACTCATTCTATCTATCTATAGTTATCATCACAACAAAACTTGTATAACAGGATATCCAATATGAATAAAACCTCTTGTGATGAAATAATACCTTAATATCTAAAACCCCAATCAAAATTCAACATAAACCATTTAATTAATGGTTAACCTTTTGACCCTTCTGAAATATGAAAATCCTAAACTTTATAAATAAGGTTGTTAAATTTCTCAAAATTATATTAACATTGATCTTCCATATATCAAAAAGTAACTCTTAGTTGTCACATACCAAACATTTGAATAACTTCATCATGTATACTCTTAAAACATGGTAATAATCTTACTTACCATAAAACCATACATGCTTCTTCATTCCTTACATAGAACACATATTATTGGATATATTCATTAAGTTAAAAAATTCTATAAACTCCATATATAATAGAATAAACCACTTTTTCAACAAATTATTAATCTTTTCCAAGGTAATTAATATTATCTAATTTAATTTATTCTTATCTAATATATATTTATCAAAAATAAACAACATTCTCTCATCATTAGTAAAATATTAAGGTTTACCTTCCCTTAATCATGTGTTTTACATAAAATATAAACTTTACATTAAATCAATTTTCTAGGTCATCAACATCTTTCAACATATTCTTTCAAACCTTTAATGAAAAACATACACTGAACAATCCTTATATATTTCACAATCCACATGAAATAATTCTCAAATACAAATATACAAACACTTAGATTATTCTAAATCATATTTAAGCCATTAATTAGGACTCCATATATAATTATATAATATCTATTTCCCATCATATTCCATTCATAGTATATTTATTATCAGTAGTATAACCATTACTCATACCACCTTGCTGATTCTCTTCACCATTTTCCCCTTTAGACATTGATTCACATAATGCCCAAACTCCTTACATTTGAAACACTGAATTTTGGGAGGTGAATTCTATTTATCATTATCTTTATTACCATTACTTCAACCTCATCCACTTAATAAAATTTACTTCCACACTTCAAACATTTTTTATTCCCCTTATAAAAATTACCTCCATTTTTCTTCACATAATTTGTGAAAAAAGGAAATCTCATCTTATTATCTTCTTGTTTTTTAGAGTTTACTTTAAACTCTATCCTTATTTTATTATCATAACCATTATATTTATGGGAAAATCCAATATCCATTTTTATATGAATAATATAACATGGTTTGTTACTAATAAATAAGTTATTAAACTCATCCCAATCCATAGATTCAATTTTATCATGTTGCCTCATATTCTTGATAAAGGTCCACCATTTATTTGGTTCACATTATAAGTGATAGGAATCTAAACTAACTTTTTCTTGTTCTAAATAATATAGAATGAAAAATATATTTTTAGTGGTAAAAATAAATTTCTTAAAAACTATTGGATTATTCATTCCACTAAAATAAGTTGGTAGTTTCCTTATGAAGGATTCAAGAAAACTTTGTTTCATCCTTTGATCATTTGGAAGCTTAGCGTTATTCATTGCTTGAGAAAGTTGAGTGGCCATAACAACAAGGATTTTTATTCCAAATTCCATAACATTTGGTTTCTCAGGAGGGGAATCATTTCATTTTCCATTGTATTCCTCATTAGCATGGTTCCTTCAAGTTTCATTCATTGGATATAACCAAAAACATAGTGTGAGCAACACTAATCATAGGGGAAACACATATAATCCTAAAAAATCACTTATATGATGTGTAAATCATAAAACATTCTTTCTAATATATGACACCTTAGTTTTAAACAAGTTTATTCATAGTAATCATTTATTTAAATCCTCCATCATGGTTTGTAAAGAGTTTGTGAATTTCAAAATCTTATCTTCTAGAATTTCAAACCAGGTGTGGAGTAAGGCCTATCATCATGCACCAGTTCTTGATCAAGTATTGATCAATATAGTGTTTTCGAGGTTGTTAACCCTAGGTACATATATCCCAGATCCACATCTACTTGTAGTATCCAGACATGGATTTCTTTATAGGAAACCACTCACTCTATGATTTACCAAAATTCCAAAACATTTTCCTATACTTTAACTCATCCGTAGTCTTATCCTTAGATAAATCCCTAGATATATCCTTAAAAATATCCCTAGGGATCTCACAAAATTTCTCTCATCCTATTTTCCAAAGTTTGACTAAACATTTCCCTTGATACCAACTATAGTGACCTAGGATTAACATACATGGATATTATATCTTTTTTTATGAATATTCAATAAATTACACAAACACATTCCCAAGGACCATAATAGTTTATTTCCTTTGTAAACATGAAAAAATAATCTTCTAAATTGGGGAAAAATCTTCAAAATTTCCCATAATGATCTTCCCCATTAGTACTCTTCACTATAATATCCTACCTAAAACCTTTCTTCATAACCTAGGGAAAGGAAACATAAGAAAGGGTGAGCTCAAATACCTAGTAAGGGAAAAAAGGAATATATGTAGGTATGAAATAATCATAAAGATATTATATCATGATCATAATATTGGAAAAACATACCCTTCATATCAAATATCATAAACATGAATCTTGGAATAAATATTAGAATTTTATAAGACATGAATCGTAAGAAAAAAACATGAGTCATGAGAGCATAACATTTTCATAAGACATGGACTTGTGTCATACACATCAGATTATAACATTTTTAACATGTATAAATAGAAATAGGTTCACTCAATAAGTTAAGGTCATGAAATTATTCCCTTGTATAAACTTATGGACATGCAACTAGGTCAGTGAAAAAAAATTGAACATGTAATAATGTTCACACATAACATTGTGAACATGTAATCAGGTTCACACATAACATTTTGAACATGTAATCAAGTTCATGAATGACATTTTGAACACGTAATTAGGTTCACACATAACATTCTGAACATGTAATTAGGTTCACGCATAGGCAGCCACACCTCCTAGGTAGGAAACCCCACCATACTTAGTGGTAACCCTTTATTGTTATATCATGTTCACTCCTAATTCCATCCATTTTTATATAATGAGATATATAAATCATTACCCAAAGCATTGAAGGGAAATATAGGCCCCACCCATCACATAATGAAAACCATATTTATGTCTACCACAATATCATAAAAAATCATCTTATCATAACCCATTAAATGAAATGGGTATCATAAAAATTTCATTATATCATAACCTGTGAAAATGTTACAGGATTCATAATAATTTAATCGTAGAAAAACCTATGAAAATAATCAGTTTTCATAAGCCTTTCCTCATGGTATAACACATGTAAGAGAAACGGGTTTCATAAACAACTTGTCATCATAAACATAAACCATTCAGAAAAAGAATAATAACGGTATAATAGGATAATATCCCCAGTAAATCATAAGTTTTATCAAATGATGTCATCTTATATGGAAAATAATTTTTATCAATCATTTAAAACATTTATTGTGTAAAAATAAAATTTCTTAGAAAATAATTTTTAAAATATAAATCCATTTTGAAAATCTATTTCTTTGAAAATAACATTGAAAAGTTATGAAGGAGGCTTTTAAAATCCATTTAAAATGTTTCTTGAAGAAAATATCCTTTCTTATTTGAAAAAATATTTTTATAAAATAAAACATTCTAAAATCCTTTTTTTAAATAACCTAGAAAACTTATAATTAAAGATTTTAAAAATAATTTAAAACACATTTTAAACATAAAACATTTACAAAATACTTTTCTTTTAAAATAAATTTAAAATAAAAATCATTAAAAAATATTTACAAAAACAATTTCCTTTTGAAAATATTATTTAAAACATATAATGTAATCCTTAATAAATGGATTCGTCATTATAGCAGACAATTCCATACATGACGTATATGCAAAAACAAGGATTATATTCATATTGTCGGTAGAAGTCAAAAGATCCTTGATTGGAAAATGAAAAGAAGATTACTTTTAAAAAATTGTAAAAAGGTAAAACATGGGTAAAAATGTCTTTTAAAAATCATAGGATAATATTAGAACATTTTTTAAAACAATTTTAGAAAACATGGATTTGGGAGAAAGTAGATTTCCGACCGAAGAGAGAAATAAAGTCAGATTTTATTAGAAACATTTTATTAATTATATTAAGTAAAAAAGAGTGGAAAATTTTACCATTATGTTAATATATCATTAATGACCATAGGAGAATAAAATTAATGATAATACTTGAGAGTTGGATCATAATATTTCATCAATAGAAGCATAATCATGAACAATCTTGATAAATGATGAGATTTTGACCATAAACTCTTACCACTTTGGTAACATTGAATCATAATACCCATGAAATAAAAAAAAATTAAGCTTAAAATATCATTAAAATAAGTAGATTCATGATATAACATGTAAAATTTTCAGTGTATACAACTCCTAAAATAATATAGATGCATAACATAACATGTGTCTCAAAGAAGGTAAATTGAGACAAAATTACCTTAATGATTTGGTGTATTTGAAACTATACCCCATGAAAGAGAGATCCTAAAATTTATGTAAAAATAAAAAAAATTAATTAATTATAAAAATTATAAATTACATTTATGGGAATTATACACTATATAGAAGAAATAGGTGTTGAATATAGCATGTCTCACAAAAGTAAAACGTAAGACAAAAATCTCTTACCTTAAGTCTTGACTTCCTTTATAAAAGTTCAAAACTCATTTATAATAAATATAAGTTTATTATAAATATCTTAAATAACCATATTCATATATATCAAACCATATATTATTTTCATATGACCTTTTTAATACCCGTTTATAAACAATACCATGTTAAAGTCGTGTTTTGAGTAATAATTGCTTTGTTTTTCATATAAGTTTTGATTTGTTATTTTTGGTCCTATTACTTTGATCATGATTTAACCATTTAATTAATTATAAAAAATATATAAATATAATATATATATATATATATATATTATATTTATTTATAATAGTCTATAAAATAAAGAAATAGGAAATGAGATACACTGTTCATGGAGATTGTAGCTCGTACCTACGCATGAACGTTGTTTTCATTTTCTTGTAAATTTGTTAGAAAGAAAAGTATATGATATATTATAATTAAATAATAATTTTTATGTCATATATATCACATATTTTTATTAAATTCAACCTTAATACATTCCATGGGAAGCGTAAATTAATCACATCGCTTCGTGAGGCGGTTTTCTGTCGTACACACGAACAACGTTATCATATTCTCACAAAATGGAAATAATTGAGTTATGTGTTATATAAAAATAAAATAATAACAATAAAATCATAAAAATAATATATATCATATATAAACTATATATCCATCATTATTCCTAACCATTAAAGGTGTTAATGAAATAACGAACATTGTCAGTTCGCAAGGGGGTAGTCCATAGTACACATGAATGATGATTGTGTATCCTATTTGATGAAAGTGTGTGAAGTTTTAGGTAGTAACTATAACATAACAATTTATCAGTATATTAATGATAATTATTTTATTATATAATCATTATATAAAAAAAAATTATTTATTTTTTTGAGAAAGGAATAAAACAAAAATGTTTATTGATGAATGTTACCTCTTCTTTAGTTGTCTCCTTTTGGTTTTCACTAAAGGACTTCATTGGATAGATTTATTCCCAATGTAAGGCTTATATGTTTATATTAGGGAAGTTTATAAGTGAATTTTTTAGTTTTTGGACGATCCAAGTGTCTTTAGATGTGTCAATAAGTGATGGGTGAATGTCGTTTTATAGTGGAGGAAGAGTGGGGTTCCTATAAATACCCAAAAGTAAACACTATTGAGGGGTCTGTCTTAAAAAATTTAAAATAGTGAATTTTTTTATAAAATATGTCATATGGTATAAATATCTCTATACAATGTGTTTTGTACAAGTTTCTAGGTCATTTTTTCCTTAATCTTAAAGTTTATTTCTTTGGTAAACTCATTTTTCTCTTTATCGTCGTGATTAATTGTAACTACTTTCACTAATAATTTTGTTAAAAAATTAAGTTGTACATATTCGTAATTATAAATTATTATTATTAAAAATATTAAATATATTTTTACAAGTTAAATTTGAAAAATTGGAAAAAAATTAAAATTAATCCTATAGATGGGACAAAACAATGGGTTTTTGAAGTAAAAAATGTTCAAAAGTTTGAAATGTTTTTATATCATATTTCAATGTGAAACTGATTCCAATGACCTAAAATGGATTAATATATGTATAAATGATATAAATATTCTTTAAAATTAAATAAAAATATAATTTATCTATATAAATAAATTAAACAAAAAAGTATTTTTCAATTAAAATTCAGTATTTTTCAATATTTATAAAAAATGAATATTTTTTGAAAATTCATAAAAAATCACTCTAAGATGATTTTTATGTTAAAAATTCAAAAATGAAGTTTATTTTTTCAAATATAATTTTTAAAAGTGTCAAAAATTATATTTAAAATTAGTACACCATTAAAAGGTGATAAAACTATTTTTCTAGAAAAATGTAGTTTTTAAGCGTAAAATTGGATTCATTATTATATCTTGTATATAAAACCACTAAGATGAATGCTAAAAATTGATTGAATATATAATATTAAAATAATATTAAAATCGTTCTTAAAATTTTATTTGTTTAATTTATTTATATAAAACACACTTGTGTGTATAAAAAAATTTAGAGAAAGGTTTCCTTTTATTTTTAAAAAGGGTTTTACTTTCGTTTATAATTAATTGGAAACCAAATAATTTATTATATAAACTTGTGTAAAAAATATTTTAATAATTCAGATAATCTTATTTATAAGTTCTTTTCCAATTACTAGGTGATAGCTATTATATTAAATTATAATAATAATAGTATATCGTTGTTTGGTAAAACTCAGTCTTACGTGTAATGGAAGCTATCAAAGGAACTCGGTATTATATATAAAACAATAAAAACATAGTGTTTCATGTACAAAAATCTAAAATCACTATTACGTGTAGCACAAGATTAATTTTTTTCATATAAGTAAAGTTTAACTTGGTGTCTCGTGCAACACAAACCATCAAATAATTTTAATTTTTTCAAAAAAAATAATTCATAAAAACTCAGGGTGTTAAACCACTACCATTATATCTAATTGGTATCATGGGTTTACTTCCTAGTTTTTGGAAAAGTCTATAATAAGTTATGGGTACTTATTAAAGGTTGATTACAACTTATCATCCATAGATAGGTAGTTAGATAGAGCATCCAATTCAGATCCAAGAGGATATGAATTGTGCTTACATAATGGATTTCAGTGGATCTTATGATATCCATTTGGGATTGATCTAGTTTTCTTATAATAATAGTTAACAATTTTCGATTAAAATGGGAGCATTTGAGGCTTTGTATGGTCACTCGTGCAGGTCACCTTTTTATTAGTTGAAGGTGGGTGAGGACTCTCTTATGGGACCAGGTCTCATTAAATATATGTATAAGAGGATTTAGGATATATTCCAAGACTTTGTTACATCTTAGAGTCATAAAAAACCATATACAGATTTTCCACTCTATCCTTTTTTTTATTGGTGACCAGATCTTCTTGAAAGTTTCTCCTTGATTGGTTCACCATTATCTTGGAAAAAATGGGAATCTAGATCCAAGATATGTTAGATCATTTGAGATCACTAAGTGGATTGTTTAGGTTTCTTATCAATTAGTGTTTCCAGATTAGTTGATAGGTATTCATGATTTTCACCATATATCTCAACTCAATAAGTACCATCATGATCCTTCCCATGTTCTGAGTTGTGAGGAGATTAATTTATAGCCATATGTTTCAACTGTTTAATAACTAGTGGAGATCATTGATTATTAGATGAAATACTTTTTTGGGAGGTTTATTTCATTATTAAAAGTGTTATAGAAGCATAGATCAGATTATCATGAGATTAGGGAGCTTGAATCTTTGGCGAGGGAGTAGTAGACTCACCTATTTTACGAACATCCTTCTTCTGCATGACTTTTTGGGGAAAAATTTCTACAGTAGAAAGAATTGTAACTTATTTTCTTACCCTCATGTATGAGCCTATAGAAATGTCATTTTAATGAGTTTTGAATCCTAATTAGATTTTTATTAATGTTTAATATGTGTTTTTAGTAGGTAGAAACTAAAAACATTCTAAATGGTGGTCATAAAAGGGTACTAGCTAGCTGATGGCATGCTGGCAGAATGGATTTCCTACTAGAAATCCATTGGATTACTGATGGGACGTATAACGGTGCAAGATAATTAACTGAAACCACTCGTAAACTAGTGGACTTGGGTTGGGTTGATTCAATCAAGGTTTATTTAGTAAATCTAGCACCTAAAACCTTTAGTTAACCTCTTTAATCACCCCCTTCAATGCTAATTCACTGTGTAAAACCTCATGGGATCTCTAAGGTTAGATTGGGATCTCTCAAATGTCTTTTATTATTACTTTGATCATTAATTGATTTGGTTTCTCTTTCTTTGGTATATTTGATCAATTATCTTTCTATTCTTCAATTATCTTTGGAATTGAAAGTGGTTCTATGGTATGTTGGTCAGATCTATCGATTTATTGGTGATTCCTTCTCCATTTCTTATAGATCCATCATTTTATCATCTCCTGGTGGTTGGACCTCTTGTTAGTTTAGTGCATCATGTGTGATTATTGAGTTATGTGTTTATCTACCCTCTCATCTAACCCTTTTTCTTATGAAAACGTGATTCTAAGTTGTGGTAATAATTTTTTAGGGTGTCCTATTGATTGTTCTTACATTCCATTTCCTTCTAGTGTGTGGATCCCATTATGGGTGGTGTGAACCCAAGTTTGAAGGATGCGGTTCCGTCTATGTCCTAATTTTGATTAATCATTGATTCTCTTAGTTTTCTAAATGTTCCTCTAAATGATAATTAGAATGATCCTTGAATTTTTTGATATGTGTGTGTAAATGAGTTTTGATAAAAGATGTTTTCCCATTGTTTGTATCAATAAAGTATGGTTTTCAAATCATTGTGAATTTTTTTATCAAATGGGATTTCAAATCATAATTTTAGGTGAAAATGGTTTTTTTAATTGTATTGTGAAATGTGATAATCCCTTTGAGATTGTTTTACTAATTCAGCACATGAGAGCCATGGGTACTTTTGTAGAGGGTTTAGTATTGGGTCTTGTCTCTTGAAATTATATGGGGTTTACTTTATGAGGTGTTCTTATGTTCCTATATCATAGATCCATTGGATACAGGAACTTGACATTGACATCATAGGGGGTTCACTCATGGGGTGTTCCCCTATTCTCTAGGCCATAGGGAACTTGTATAGTGTACACTAGTTGTGATTATTATTGGCATATGAGTAAACCATATATTCTAAACTATGTTATCCTTGGGGTGATATCAATTATGCTTGTCTTGTACTACTTTTTATTTGATATGATATCATTTATACTTTGATACATGTAAATGGATTAGTTGAAAAATGATTTGTAACTGTATTGTATGGAATTTTTTTAGAGCTATGAAAAGGAGAACTGTTTTACCATAATTTCAATATAAATGTGAAACCTACTTATCATGCTATGTTTTATTTTAAATTGATCATATTGTTAATGTTTGACAAATATTTTTTATGGAACACCTGGGTGGGATCTTACTAAGACTATTTATTTCACACCTTTCATACTCCCTTGGAGGTGTTAAATATTTGTTTTATATAATGTGGTGAGGTTTATGTCAGTTGGGTATGGTTAGATGGTGGTGATATGGTGGGATGTATCCCATTTATCACATAGAGTATCTATTAGCTATTTTGGTTGTCCTTTTTGAATGTTTTTAGATATGTACTTTAGTGTTTTTTCTACTTTTGGTTGTATTGTTATCATTGTCACTCTTCTAATTATGGAATATTTATTCTTGGTTATATTTATATTTTTAATGATATGTATATTTTTGTTGGTAAAATTGTTCCCTCTAGTTTTTGTTGGTTTCCTAGGTGCTATTCACCATCCCATTAGGATCAGGAACACCATTCAGGTCTTTCCATAGTCAGAGTTGGAGCCTTGTTAAATGGGTTCTCTAGGTCAGGACATGAAATTGTGGATATATGTTCATGAAATACCCCTCAATCAATATCTTCAAACTTTTATTTTCATATGTACTAGAGAAGTGGTGTAGTCACAACCATCTACTAGAGATATGTCACCCCACCATCATTAACAAGGGTCAACTACAAAGAGGGAAACTGCTCTATTTCCTCACTCGGAAAATAAGAAGAAGATTTCTTACTAAGAGAATATGTCACCATATTCCCTTTCCTATGATTATAGAATATCTCAAAATCAAAGTCCTTGAGGAACTCTAGTCATCTCCTCTATCTCATGTTTGGATCTTTATGTGAAAATATATACCTTAGACTCTTATTTTCGGAATAGATGATGAATCATTCTCCCATAAGATATTGTCATCAATACTTCAAGGGAAAAACTAGTATTTCTAGCTCAAAATCATGGTTCAAATAATTTTTCTCATTGGGTTTTATTTTTCAGGACTGATAAGAAATCACCACGTACCTCAATATCTGAACACATCCAAACCCATCTCTGGAAGAATCATAGAATTTCATGTACTCAACACCCTCCTCTAGTAATTTCAATATGGGGGTTCTCATAAAACTCTTCCACGTCTCTTGAAAATCCTATTAACAATTCTCTATCCATATGAAAGGATTCCCCTTTCAGGTCAAGGAATTTAGTGGTGTTATGATCCTGGAGAAATTGTGGATAAATCTATGATAATATCCTATCAACCTAGGGAACCTCCATACCTTGGTCACACTCTTGGTTGTATCCCAATCTATCACTATCTCGGTCTTTTTTGGGTCCACTGACACTCCCTCCACTGAGATGACATGTCCTGGGAAGTAGAATTCTCAAATATAAAACTAACACTTTGAGTGCTTCCCATAAATCTGGTGATCGCATAGTATGTCTAGGATCATCCTCAAATGTATTTCATATTTCTCCTCTGGAATTGAGTATATAAGGAATGAATATATTAATACTACTTTGAAAATGTACAAGAAGGGCTGAAATATTTGATTTATAAGTCCCATGAGAACTGCTGGGGAATTCTTCATGCCAAAGGGAATCACTAAGTACTCATAGTGACCATAACATCACCAAAATACAGTATTTGGGATGTCCTCATCTCAAACTCAGAGTTGGTAATAACCCAACCTGGGTTCAATATTTTATAACCACTTAAACCCTTTAAATTAATTAAAGAGGTCATCAATTCTTGAAAGTATATACTTATTCTTGATATTCACCTCATTAAGGAAATGATAATCCATGTATAACCTCAAGATATCATCCACATTATTTGAGAAAAACATTGGAGAAACCCAAGTGGACACACTAGGACTAACAAAGCCCTTCCTCTATAGATATTCCAACTACAACGTCTTCTCTCATAGCTCTATGGGGGTTATCTGATATGTTGGAATAGATATTGGGGTAGGAACTGGGTGCAGGTCAATGTAGAATTCAATCTCTTGATGTGGAGGTAAGACTAACAAGTCCTTAGGGAATATGTCCTCATAGTCTTCCACTACTATAGGAAACTGAATTTCCATAGCATTTGTTGCTCTAAGGTTCATACTGGTCAACTTATGAGAAATCATTTGTATCATCTTATATATGATCCCAGCCTACTCTACCTGAGTTTATTCCTCTCCAACAAAGAAAAAACTCATCCCATCATTCCAAATGCACTGTGTAATCTACATTAAATAGTTATTATGTTCATGTCATGGTCTTCATAGAGTCGGTCTATATCTAGGATTACATCATAAGGTCTCATCATAACTATAAAAAGATCCCATATGAAATTCTCTCCCCTAATAATTATATCACACTATTGGAAGAAGTGTGTAATCGTCTAATCTCCCCCAATATGAGTCTCTAATCATAAAGGTTGAGCTAAAGGATCTACTGGAATCTCCAGGTCTCAAATACGAGATGTGTTAAGGAAATAGTGTCTTGCACTTGTGTCTATAAAAACAATATCTAAAGTATTAAAGATTAAAATCATACCTCAAACCATACCCAGAGCCTCTAGGTCTTAATTCTCCACTTCTTGGAGTTATCCATGTCCCTGAACACCACCTCCTTGAGCTCGGTGTGGCCCATATGGGGTTGGTAGCGGTGGAGTGGATCATAACATCAGCCTCTGGTCATAACTCCCTAGCTCCTTGACCATGTTTTTCTCCCTATAAATTGCACTAATCTCTCTGATACCTCTGGCTCAGTATCTCATCCATAGCCTGCCTCTCAATTGTTGCCTGACATGTTTTATTTTCCCACACAAGATATCTTCACCCATCACAGGAGTAACATTTCCTTTTACTAGTCTGTATGGAACCTATATATGAACCTTGAGCCATTAATCTATGAGTTGATGTTATAATATGAAAGTTCCTTGAGTGTCATGATGCAAAAGTATATCATCATCCTCTTATAGCTAACGAACCTACTTCTTGGGGATTACTAGATCCTATTGCCACCTACTGACCCTCAGCCAAGAAACTCTATACTACAAGGGCTCCCTCTAGTACCCTAATATGGGAAGGAATGAAAAGGGATATTACCCAACTCTGAAGTATCATTAAATACCATGAAAAGGTTTCAAGACCATAAGTATTAGTCATTAACCATATCCATGGAGTAATGTAAGAATTTGGTTAACATCATTTCATACTCTATAACTGTCATGTTTCCCTTCTAAATCTCAAGAATCTTCTGAATATTAACTTCCTACAAGGTCATTGGAAAGTAATCCTCTATGAAGTGATATTCAAACTCCATCCAATACAGGGTCAACCCATCACATATTTGGGTCACTAGACTCCACTATTTACTAGATGATCCCTAGAGAAGGCTCACCACTAGTACCAACATATAATCATGAGGGTTCCAAACCAGGAAGAATACTCATGCCACTGACTCTAGCATGTCCTCTACTCCCTAGGGGTTTGGATCACCCTGAAACCTGGGTGGTATCTACCTCTAAAACTCATCAAGAACACTTAGCTTATGTGTTTCACATGTTGGTACTATTGAGACCAATTGTTTCTTAACCTGATAGGGATCATCCACTTGAACCATTGGAGGTGGGTCAGAATTCATCCCAATTGGTGGAGGCACTACTCACTGTACACTTGTAGGGGTCATATCATGATCAGTTCCTTGCACTGAGGCTTTTCACTAGGTGGGTTATTGTCACAGTACTATTGTGGTAGATGTGTTGGATATTATCATGGAGGAATCTTATAATAGTTAATATGCACCACAATCTATGATAATATCTAGGTATACTACTCAAGAAGTATATGGAATCCAAAACTCATTCCTATATGATTCATATACCATTTTTTTCCTTGAAACTAGTTCCCCCATGTGTTGAGTTGACAAGCAAGTTATCAAAGTTCAATTGTATGGATATGTTATATTTCACACCATCAGTGGGTTCTTTTTCCTGATATCTAAACTCAAGACACTCAAAAAATATTTCCCCGGTTCCCAAACTAACCCTCATAGCTAAATTATCTATTAAATTTATTCCTAATACAACCTATTCTCTAATAATTCTATATCATAACCTTTCCCATAAGGGTATACCTACCTATAATTAAGTTGATAATAGCACCCAAATCTCACCTCTAATAGAACAGTGGATAGAGACTAGCACCAAGTAGGAATATCACACACATGAGAGGCCTTATCTTATATTATAGGTACACACGCACACATCTCCATACACTACTATAATACAAAATTTAAATAATTGATACTATAAATTCATTCATAACATCTAATCCCATATAAAATTATGGAAAAAGAGTGCAGAAATGAAAAGGGTACAAATATAATCCCACCAATACTATAAAGGTGTTTGGACTGCTAACAAAAGGGGAAAATACAAAAAAAACTATGAGATCCATCTATGGTCTGTCTATCCCAAATAATATTCACCTTCTTTGGACCACCAAGAACACTATCAAAAGGACTATCATCTACATAATACATGACATGTATAGGTAAATCCCATGTAGGGGTGAGTATATACATACCCTGTAGGACACCTTGAAATTAAAAAGTAAAAATCACCAATATAGAGTGATTCATCTCATATCACAACACATAAGCTTCATAAGGGAATATCACATAGAAGATAACCTATATATTTTCATCAAAGGTACTCAAGACTCATAGTATGGTCTGTCTCAACCATCCACATGTATATTGTCATTAAATATCTTTATTTTTTTAGTCTTAAGAGTTATTTGCAGTCCCTTCACTCTGTTAATGCTAGAGGATCCCTACCATAAAAAATTGGGTGAAATACCAGACTCCAGTGGAGGATCCCTCTCACATATGAACTCTATAGATGGGTGAAATTCTACTTCACATATATAGGATTCCTACCAAAGTAATGTGGGTGAAATACCTAACTCTATCCAAATCCCATAGATATAGGATCCCAAACTCACTCATACTCATATAATATATATTCTACTCTTTAGGAGGATACCTTTCACATTAGGTGAGATACTTGACTCTCCTTGAGGATTAAGAGGGGAAAATATATGCCTAGATGAACTTTTCCAAGCTCTTTAAAAGTACACAGTGTGACCAATAGGTCAAATGATGTGTCTCAAAAATTCCATTCTTACATTTATCCTTCCATCTCACATGGAATGTTCTTCTCCATATATATGATGTGTTGGTTTCATACACAGCATGTAGAATTTGGGTCAGGTACTTGGGCATGTGTCATCTTCCAATGCTCATGTACTCTCTAAAGTACACGGGGTGTGTCCCAAATCATAGTGTGTAGGATCACCTTGCTTCTTGGGTGTGTACTCACTGTACATTCCAAGATGGATGGATAAGGATCACATAGTGTATGGTTTCCCCCCACAT
This sequence comes from Viscum album, assembly GCA_963277665.1. Taxonomy (NCBI): domain Eukaryota; kingdom Viridiplantae; phylum Streptophyta; class Magnoliopsida; order Santalales; family Viscaceae; genus Viscum; species Viscum album. The sequence goes on from OY728127.1 coordinate 1,964,006,422, forward strand.
GGAATGTTATATTTAATTTTTCATGAAAGCCCTAGCCACCACAAGAAGGAGATTCACACGACGTGTGTTCTTCCAAACTACATGTTGTATAGATCAGGATTTTCCAAAAACTCCAACTCATTCACACATATTTTCCTACACCATTGTATCCTAAAATTCATCAACTTATTTCACAATATTTCTTGGAACCACATTGACTAATTCCATTTTTTTCACTGGTGGCTGGATTCTGGCCACCACTTTCTTGGTGGTTCATTATTCATCATATTGTGTGTCTCTCATTCACTAAATCCCAAAAAAATGAAAACCCTCGATCTATCATTGAACTTATGTCATCATTTTCAATCCTTCATCATTCCATAACCCATGTTATTGATACCAAAAAAATTATCCATGAAACTCAATAATGAAATCTTGTAATGAAATGGGTTTACATATAAAATAGAATCACCGACCAATTGAAAAATCAATGACGAACATTCAAAGAACAGAAGGAGAAAGGAATGAAATACAAAACTAAGCATCAAATGAGGTTTGTACTCAATTTAAAATCATTTAAATAATCCAAATAATAGTTAGGGTGATAAAATTATCAAAACCACAATAATATCAAATTTATAATTCTAGGAAAAAGAAACAATCAACTGTCTAATCAATAAAGAACGATCCATAAATTAATTTATAATTAAATTAATTCATTTTCATAAAAAAAAATTGAAAATAGGATTAAAGTAACGAAACAAATATCTAATTAAATTTTTAGTGATCATTAATGATGAAAAAATCCATGTCGAAGCTGATAATGAGCTCTGTTGAATTCTAATTATCAATCCATAAATTTACAGTCACCTGCCAATACCAATGCACTAGGAGTATCCTATCTTTATTTGAATCTCTAAGGTTTGAGAAGATAGCCCTAATGATTTTATAAATATAGGTTTAAATATGTGTTTTATATTTCAAAAACATTTATTATATAATTAATAAATTAATTGATTTGATTTATTTATTTTACCTAATGTTCTATTGATGACTGCATTAAACTAAAATGCCTATTGCTGATAAAATTTATGTCATGCCTTGGGTATAACTTGTGTTTTTAATTTAATGGTGATATTATTTTTTTCATTTGAGAAATAATTCGGTAGGTGATAAATTATTTTTTTTAAACCATGGATGTGTGATATATTATATTCATTATTTTTAATATATCAATATCAAAGCTTCATAAGGCCTGAAATTCCCTACCAACTCCATGCCTTAATTTGAAAATATTATTTAAATTATTTAAAATTATCATACAGTAAAAATAGATTCATTATATTCTCCCCACCTTCATTTATTTTCATTCCAGAAATCAAAAACATACTCAAATAGATGAGGGTACTGATCTTGTTTCTAGTTTTCCAACTCCCAAGTTCTCTACTGAAGATTCTTGTGTTTCCAATAAACAGGCAGTAAGGGACTCTCTCACCCATGAAGGATCTTATTATGTTGATACCTAGTCACCATTTTTTACTCTGTGAAGGTAGAAACATATTCAATTTCCATCTCACCCAAATCAATGACACATGACCAGTCATTCAGGTATCTCCTCAGCTATGATACATGGAATACATAATGCACCCATTCTAACTATGGGGGTAAATATAAATGGTATTCCACCTTTCTAACCTTTCATAGTATCTAGAAAGGGTTGATCAAAATTTGAAATATTTTTCAACCTCAGCCAAATCTCCACAATCCTCAGTGAGGTGAGATCTTGAAGAACACATAATCTCCCTATTTGAACTCTAAATGCCTCTTTAATCCATACAAATAATACTTATGATTTCTTTGGGAATTTTTCATCCATTTTTGGATAATCTTCACATTATCTATCATTACTCACACCAACTCTAGGCCTAAAATTGTCAACTCTCCCAACTTCAACTAGCATAATGGTAACCTAAAGGGCCTCCCATATAGGGCCTAAAATTGTGCCATACCAATGGTGGAATGGTATCTATTATTGTGTATAAACTCTACCAAGGGTAGATAAACCTCCAAACTACATCCAAAATCCAACATGTAATCCTAAATCATTTCCTATAGAAATTGAATGGTATGACTAGTCTTTCCATCTGTATGGCGGTGGAACATCATTCTTATACACAAAAAAATTCAAAAACCCCATTATAATACTCTCCATAACCAAAATGTGAAGAAAGAATCATAGTCTAAAATAATCATTGATGGGATTCCATGAAGCTAGTATATCTCCTGCATGTACAAGTGCCTCAAAATCTCCACTGAACTCCACTCTTAGATGGAAATAAAGTGGTTCAACTTGGTGAGTAAGTCTATAATCACCTAGTTTAAGTCATATAATCTCAATAATTATGTAAGTACCATCAAAAAATCCTTGAAGATACTATCCCACTTCAATTTCGGTACCTCAAGGGGTTGTCCAAATATGCTGGAACTGGGTACTCAGCCTTTATCTGTTGGAAGGTGAGATATTGAGAGATAAAATTAGGAACACTCCTCTTCATTCTAGGCCACTAAAACTAAATTTAGAGGTCATGTTACATATTCACTACTCTTGGATATATCTCTAAGTGGTATATATGAAACTCCCTTAGCACCTCCTCTTATAATGTGATTGGTACCACATTTATCCTTGAAAAAGTATGAGGTACTCACTGCCTTCGTAAAATCCATTAGAAGCGGTCATGTGGATATCTGGTCAGGAAATATCTCATAATTTATATCACAAAAATTATCATCCCTTACTTACTATAGAAGTGGTGGGGTTACAACCATCGATAAGAGATACGCTGCTCCACCCTCATCCATAAGGCTCGATAGAAAAAATGCCAGATCCTCTATTGCCTCGCTCAGCAACTAGGAATGAGATTTCCTACTAATATATTCTTCCACCATGTTCCATTTCCCAAGATTATAGATTATTTAAAAATAATAGGTCTATTAGAAATCCATCCATCACCACTACCTCATGTTAATATCTTTCTATTATAAGATATACCTGAGACTCTTATGGTCAGAATAGATGATGAATCATTATCCTATAAGCTACTATCTCCAAGACTTCAGGGTGAAAAATACTATTACCAACACCATATCATGGGCCATGAAATTATACTCATGTTGTTTTAGATTCTAGATCCCATAATAAATCACCACCAACCTCTACATTAGAATGCATCCATGTCCATCTCTAGAGGCATTTCATAACACCACATAATCAACACCCTCCTTTAGCAGTTTCAAGATGGTGGGAAATCATCAACCTCTACTAAAGCTCCTAAAAACTATTTACACTTATTCGTACGCATGAAAGGATTCCCCTTTTGGGTCAAGTCGTTATTGGTGTTGTAATCCTATAGAAATTAGGCATGAATCTTTGATAATAGTCTGCCAACCCAAGAAAGCTTTGCACCTTGGTCACACTTTTGGGTGGCTCCCAAGCTAGAACTACCTCTATCTTTATTGGGTCAACTACCACTCCCTCCTCTGAGATAACATACCCTAGAAATTAGACATATAGATTCCAGAACTAACACTTTGAGAGCTTCCCATAAATCTGGTGCTCTTAGAGTATATACAGGATCATCCTCAAATGTCTTTCATTATCCTCCTCTAATGTTGAGTACACGTAGATGTAATCTATGAATAATACCATGAATTGATCCAAGTAGGGATAAAATATTTAGTTCATGAGTCTCATTAACACTGTTAGGGTGTTTTACATGCTAAAGGGAATCACCAAGTACTTTTATTAACCATAGTGGCATCATATTTCTATTTTTTCTATGTCCTCCCCTCAAACATAGAGTTGTTGAAAACTCAACCTAAGGTCAATCTTCAAGAACCACTTTACCCCTTTCAGTTGGTCGAAGAGGTAATAAATTCTAAAAAATAAATACTTATTCTTGAAAATCAGTTTATTTGGGTGATAATAATCCATGCATAACCTCAATATCCCATCCACCTTCTTGGAGAACAATATTGGGGCTACCCAAGGGGACACACTGGTTCTAACGAAGACCTTCTTCTACAGATCCTATAACTTCACATTAAGCTATTTTATCCCTATGGGGAGAATATAATATTATAACATATATATTGAGGTACTATCTAGGTGTATTTCTATGTAGAATTCGATCTCTCGATGGGTTGGTAAGAGAGAAACGCCCTTAAGGAAGATTCCCTCATACTCCTCTTCTGTTGTAGGAAACTAAAGGCCCATAGTATCTACTACTCTAAGGGTCATACTAACCAACTAATGATAAATCGTTTATATCCACTGATATATGATACTAGTCTTCCATTCTTGAGTATCTTCCTCACTAATGAAGGAAAATATCATCCCATTGGCCCAGACCCATTGTAACCTCCACCTAAAATAGTTAATATGTTAATGGATTTCAGAGTGCCAGTTCATACCTAGGATAACATCATAAGGTCTCATCATGACTATAATGAGATCCCATAAAAAAATTTCTCCTCCAAGAGTGATATCACACTATCATAAGAAGTGTGTAATCACCAAATCTCCCCCAGAAGGAGTCTCTAATTAAAAAGGTCAAGCTAAAGGATCCACATGAATCTCCAAGTCTTAAAAAAGGATGTGATAAGGAAAGAGTGGATTACACTTGTGTCTATAAAAACTATAGATAAAGTATATAAGATATATATTTTACCTCAGATCATACCTGAAGCCTCTGAGTCATAAGTCTTTACTACCACTAGTTGTCAACATCCCTAACCACTAGCTCCCTGAGCCTGACAAGGACTGATTGGGAGTGGTAATAATGGTTGAGGATCAAAACATCAACCTAAAACCATAGATATCCTAGATACTCATCCATGAATACATACCTATATATATCCATGCTCTCATTTCTGCCTCTACCAGTCAAAGCATCCACTACTTGCCTCTCATTCACTACTTGACAAGTCAGGCAATCCCATCAAAGATACCCTTACTTATCACATGAGTAACATCACTTTTCCCTAAGCTGGACGGAACCTCTCTATGAACCCTGAGTTGCTGATCCCTAGGTATGAGTTAGAATATGTCATCACCTCAAGTTTCATGACCTAAAAGCGTATCATCATCCTCCTTAAGTAGATGAATTTTCCACATGGTGACTATCAGTTCCTCCTTACACCTTCTAACCCTCAACCAAGAAGCTCTCTACCATAAGGTCTCACTTTAGTACCCTAGAATAGGAATAAATTCAAAGGGATAATACTCTATCTCTAACATATTTACTAATACCATTCTCAAAGGTCTAAACCCATTTGTATATATCATTAATCCTATCTATAGAGTAACATGAGAGGTCAGTGGACCTCATTTCAAACTCAATGACTTTCATGTTTCCCTACTAAAGCTCCAGAAGATCCAAAATACACACTGCCTATAGGGTCATTGGAAATTAATCCTCTCTATATATTATCAATATTTATCTAAGAGAGGGTAAAATCATCATGTATATAGGTTACCATACTCCACCATCACCCAGCTAGTATATCAAGAAGGCTCACTTCTAGTACCACCATCTAATCAAGAGGGGTCCTAAACAAGATGAATACTCACACTACCAACTCTAGCTAGTCCTATACCACCTAGGGGTTTTGATACCCCTAAAACCTAGGTAGTATCTACCTCTAAAACCCATTTATCACACTCTTCCTACATGCACCACCTACCAATACTTCCAAGAACAATTGATTTTCAACCTAACAAGTAGCATCAACATGAACCATCAGAGGTGGGTTAGCATGCTACCTAATAGGTGGAAGAACTAATTGTTTTACACTTAGAGGGTTCATATCATGATTAGGTCCCAACATTGAGGCCTCATCGATAGTCTGATCATCATCATGATCTCATTATATTATCCATGTTTTCTATCATCATGGAGGCATCATGCATTAGTAAAGATGCACCAAGGTCAATGAAAATATATAAGGGGATTTATCAAGAAGGGAATGGAAATAAAAACCCATTCCTATATGAGGAATGTAAAATTGTTTTTTCTACAATTGGTGTCCCCCAATTTTGAGTCAACAAATAGGTTATCAGATTTATATTTTATAGATACATTGGTCTCCCTACCATCATTAGGTTTCCTAGCTTGAGAGATGAACTCGAGGCACTTAAACATTTTTTCCTTAGTTCCCAAACAAATCTTTATAGTTAGAGTATCTCCAAACTCCATTCCTAAGATATTTTATTCTCTAATACTAATTTATCATGACCTAACCCACTAGATTCCATATAGCCGATATTAAGTTGAGAGTAACACCCCAATCCCATATCCAATAGACCAAGGGATAGAGACTAGTGTCAAGTAGGCATATTAAATGCATAGGAGGCCTTATAAAAAATTACATGTACACACAAACACAACTTTGTACCCCAATATAATGTAGAAGGTAAATAAATGATATTATAAATGCATGAATAACATGTAATCCCACATTAGAGTATGAAAAAGGAGTACAGAAATGAAAAAGGTCCAAATAAAATCCCACCAATACTATAAAGTGGTATAAACAGATAATAAAAGGGGGTAGCTACCAAAAAATAACTATAGGATCTATTTTTAGTCTATCTAGCCCTACTAAGCTCCACCTTCTCCTGGCCCACCTAAAATCCATTGAAATGTTTTTTATCTGAATAATACATGACATTTGTAGGGTGATCCCATGTAAGGGTGAGTATATATATACCTAGTAGGGTACCCAAAAATTAAAAAGTGTAAAGAATAAATAGAGAGTGAATCATATCATATCATAACACAAAGGGTATAAAAGTAAATATCATAAAGAATATAACCTAGATATGCTCATAGAAGATACTCAAAAGTTAAAATACAGTCTATATCAGTCATCCACATGTATATTATCATTTTATCTATAAATTTCTATAGTCTCAATAATTATTTTCAATTCATTCCCTCTTTTAACACTAGAGTATTCCTACCCCATAAAAGATGGTGAAACAAAAAACTCCAGTGGAGGAACCACTCCCATATAAGCTCTATAGATGGGAAAAATTATACTCCGTGAATATATGATCTTTATCCTAGTAATGGGGGTAAAATACTTAACTCTATATAAATCCTATAGGTAGAGGATCTATACCCCACTCATACTCACATTTCCAAAATTCAAATCTTTAGGAGGATCCTTTTCCCATTAGGTAAGATACCTGAATCTCCCTAGGGATTAAGAGGGGAAAATCTAAACCTAGAAAAACTTTTTCAAGTTCTCTATAAGTACATGACATTTCCAATATGACACATGGAATGTCTCATTAAGTTCAATTATTATTGTGTGATTCCATATCACATGACATGTTCTTCTCTATATACATGGAATATTTGTGTCATACATGGAATGTAGAAGTTGGCCTAGGTACTCAAGTATGTGTTGTATGTCTACATTTGTTTACTCTCTGATGTACACTGGGTGTTCCCCAACACATGGTGTGTAGGGTCACCTGGATTCCTAGGTGTGTACTCACTATACACATTGAGGTGGACATATAAGAATCATATTACATGTGGGTCCCCTATATAGTGTGTTATATTTAATTTTCCATAGAAACCCTAGACACTAAATAAAGGAGTTCCACATGGTGTGTGTTCTTCTGAACTACATGTCGTGTAGATGAATGTTTTTTAAAAACTCCAAATCATTCATGAAACTCTTCCCACACCACCATGTACAATAATTCATTCACCTTTTCCACCTATAATGATAATAATTGTATTGAAAAGGTCCATTTTTTCACTAGTTTCCTGAATTTGGCCACCCCCATACTTAGTGTTTCATTCCCCATTACATTGAATGTCGCTCGTGCTCCAAATCACAAAAAAACCAAAAACCCTCAATCAATCATTGGACTTCTATCATCATTTTCAATAATCCATAAATCCATAATATATGGTATTGATAACACAATAATGATCTAAAAAATGTGATAATGAAATGAAACAATTAAATGGGTTCTCAGATAAATTTGAATCACCAGAAAATCAAAAAACCAATTATAAACATTTGAAGAACAGAGGGAGAAATGAATGAAACGAAAAAGTGAGCATAAATGCGAGGAATGTTTGGTTTTACATCATTTAAGGAACTAAAATAATGGGGAGGATAATAAAATTATCAAAACCCAAATAATATCAAATTCCTAAATCTAGGAAAAATAAATAATCAACAGGCTAATTAACAAACAATCATCCATGAATTAATTTATAATTAAATTAATTCATGTTCATCATAAAAATAAAAAATGGGGATTAAAAGAACAAAATAAAATTCATGCCTTGAATTGAATCTATCTTTGATTATGAATGAATATGTATCAAAGTCAATGAGGAGATTTATTGAATTTTTATTGTTGATCCAAAAAAAAATCAGTCTTCCTCTAACACTAATGTGTCGGGAGCCTCTACTATTTCTATGAATCTCTAGAGTTTTATTGGAAAACCCAAATGATTTTACAAATATATGTTTAAATATGTTTTTCATAGGTTAAAAAAAATTATTATATAATTAATAAATAAATAAATTCAATGTAATTATTTTACTTAACGTTTTACTACCGACTGCACCAAACCGAAATTTCTGATGTCGACAAACATTATGTCAAACCTAGGGTATAACCCACATTCTGGATTTAAATATTATCTTAGCTTTCCCATATTAGATATCATTTGGGATTTATTCTATTATTGTCACGACCCGTCCCCCGGGGCTCGTGCCATGACATACCCCAAGCCCGCCTCCCGAAGGCCAGGGGTTAGGGACTAGTGCTGAAGGCGTCAACCAACAAGTGGGAGAAATTTTCCTGAGTACCTGTACACACACACACACAACCACTTTTCAAAGACGGAAAAGTAAAATAACCAATCCATACAAAAAATAACCATTGAGTACAAGTACAACTGAAAGTGAAATGGGCCAGAATACAAACCCAATAAAAGACTAACTGTAAAATAGCAAAGTACAAAAAGGAACTCTGGATAGCCATATGTTGGAAACCCCGCCTAATTCGTAGGTATAGAGTAGCTACTGGAAGCTGTAAAAGTATGACCCATCTGCCTGGTCTCACTGGGAACCATCGGGTCCTGGGCCACCAAGTCCTCTATCAAGGTGGTGGTCGTCTGCACCAGACACAACACGTGTGGGCGAAGCCCGTGCAGGGGTGAGTAACAATATACTCAGTAGAGACCCCAAAACACAAAGTAAATACCACAAATAAATCTACAAACAAACCACAAATCATGATCATCAAGCATGATCACTAAGCAAAACAACTCACACCAGGTATATTCTAGAGTAGTAAAGTAGAACCATTAGTCACATCGTCAAACACCATGGGCTGCTGGAGAACTCCTCCTCAATGAGTACAGTGGGCCTACTTGGTCACATAGATGTTGTGTCCCACTAACCTTAGGACTATTGTGGTACTCATCCCTGATGAGTATCGTGGGTATGTTAGGTCACACAGAAGCCTCTCCCCACTATGGTCATGTCAGGTCACACTTAAGTCACTTCCCACCTATGGCTATACAGAGGTACTTTTCATGTCAGGTATCATGGTTTTGTCGGGTAACATAGAAGATAATCCCCATTTTGGGCCTTCCAGGTCACACAGAAGTCTCTTCCCACAGGGCTATAGTATTTGATCCACACAGGGTCACTCTCCAATAATCTTTAGGTCTCAGTCAACCGTAGGTTTTCCACATGTAGCACGCTTGATCTTTGGAGAACCAATCCCCAAGCCATTAATATAATTTCAACTTCAATTAAATCCTATATAGATTATTCCAAAAGATATGTCTCATAATGAGGGTTCCAATGCCATAAATATCTCGTCAATCAGACACTAGGTTTGCAATATATTGATGTTTTTTTCAAAAAGGGGTCGGTTGGGTCTGGGTCCGTTCCAACCTGGTCAGACCAACTCAACCCGACCCGGATCATGGTTCATCAACCTGACTCGGGTTTTCCGACCCAACCCGGACCTGGTTAGGCCTGGGTTCGGTCCATTGGATTGCATGTCTGGCCCGCTGGCCTGCCCGGTCCGCCTGGTCGGGACATGGCTAGAAGTTGCGTCCGGCTCCCTGCTTTCCTCGTAGTTGATGCAAGGTCATTTCCTACGCCGCGGTCAATAGATCGCAGCCCGTATGTGATGTTTTTTTCCAATACTTCCATCCCAGATTCCCACACACGGTTGGGATACCGCATGCCTCTGAAGAGAGCGGCTCGTGGTTGTGGGATGATCCACCGATGTGGATGAGGGGTCACGTCTCTGCTGCCATCTGGTGGCTCTTCCTAGTTCTTTGTGGCCCGAGCCAACCACAGTAACCTCCCCCGACGTGCCGTCATGGTGTGCTGCAATGGGCCACCATCAGCGAGTCTTTTTGTGGGGCATCGGGTCAGTATCGGTGGTCCTTTCTTCACACTGACTGCGCATCCAGCCTCTGTGGGGCGTCACATTCCCTACGAAGGCCTCAAACTTTCCTTGTCGCCATTTTGAAAATTTTTCCACCAAGAATGCACAAGAAGAGGTGGGTCAGGCATTTTTTGTGTCATCCCGCACCCTCTACATTAGAAGTTTAAAATAGGGGAAGCTGGGGAAGGATGTTCTATCCACAAAAATTAAATCCTGAATAGAAATCCCCATAAACCTCACCCTCCCACAAGAACAGATGATCCGAAGATCAACTTGTTCATGGGTTGATCCGTGTTTGTCATTTAAAATGAAGAATGGTGAAAACATAAAAAAATAAACCCCTACCTTGATCAATGTTTGACATTGAAGCAGTCCACCCGTTAAGATTCAAGAATTCATAGGTGTTCATTACTTCCCAGATCTATTCTTCGAGGTGTGTTGAAGTTGTTAACGTTCCTCCGGTGTTCATCATTCCTCATTGGATAGAAACCTTGTTAGTGTTTTCTTAGATAATTGTTCTCCATTTAACCCTCAATTCTCCAATGTGTTATTCCATAAAAAGGAAGCACGTCACAATGTTTTAGTTACGCTACGATGTTGCATCGTTATGTTATTTCATTTATGAATAGTGTCACGGTTACACTTGCACAAATGAGCCACTAAGGATCTTCCATTAATGAGCATCATCATCGAACCCTAGCACCGATTTCTGCCACTCAATTGTGATAAAATAAATAAAATAACATTCTTAAGTTATTTTATTATTTTCAGAAAATTCCAAAAAATAACTTTTCTATCCGACCCTTTTTAGTTGAAGTTAATTCCTTTCTAGGAGAATCTCAGCATTCCAATTTCAATGGTGCCCTCAAATTTTTGATCTAATCACTGGTTCAAAAGTTAGAAAAACTGGATCGCACGTTTACTTAAGAAAACTTAAAAAAGGTTCAAAATTTTGTTTTGGGCTCATCGGGCCTTGGAATCACGTGTCGTTAGAGCATGAGGTCTCGAAATATTTCCATATAATAAAAAAATACATAGAAATTTTGAGACAATACATTCTCTCCACCTTAGGGCTTTACATCCCTAAAATCCAAAACTAGGGAAAATCAAACAAATGGGGGAACTGAGCATGAATCTAAGCCTCCCACTCCCATGTGCTCTTCTGGAGGTTCCTGTGCTTCCACTGAGCACACAGTAGAGGAATCGACCATCTATAAATGACCCGCTCCTGTTAATCCTATATTTCCAATAGGAACTCCGCAAATGCTGCCCCATCATCAATGTCCATCTCACCCTAGTCGATGACGTGCGATGGATCATGCACGCACCTCCTCAGTTGTGACGCATGGAAAACATCATGAACACGGTGCATCTGTGGGGCAAGATCTAGGTGGTACTCCACCTCACCAACTCTGATGATAATCTAAAAAGGTCTGATGAATCTTGGAGATAACTTGTCGCCCCGTCCAAATCTCTGCAATCCTCATCGAGGTGAGACCCAAAGAAAGACATGTTCTCCCTCCTCAAACTCCAAGGGCCTTCACCTCCTATCAACATATGATTTCTACCTGATCTGGGTAGTCCTTATTCACTCCTGGATGATCTGAACCTTCTCATTGGTATCTCATACTAACTCTGGACCCATGAGTACTGACTCCTCTGGGTCTGTCTAGCATAGAGATGATATGTATGGCCATCCGTACAAGGCCTCAAATGATTCCATTCTAATGGTGGAGTGATAGCTATTATTGTATGAAAACTCTTCCAGTGGTAGGTGGTCCTCCAAACTATGAAAAAAATCAAGGATACAAGCACGAAGTATGTCCTCCAAGGTCTGTATGGTCCATTCCATCTGACCATCTATCTATGAGTGAAAGGCAGTGCTCAAGCGTAGCTTAGTCCTGAATGCCTCCTATAACCCCTTCCACCACCAGGATGTAAAGTGTACATCATGGTCTGAGATGATCATCAAAGGCACCCTATGAAGCCACACTATCTCATGGACATAGAGGCTCCCCAAGCCCTCTACCGATCCCTTCTCCTGAATGGGTAGTAATTAAGCCGACTTGGTGAGTCGGTCAACAATCACCCAGATAGAATCATGGACCTTGTACGTACATGGTAACCCCATAACAAAGTCCATGGAGATACCATCCCACTTCCATTTTGGTACCTCAAGTGGTTGTTCAAAGCCTTCTGGGACCTGATTCTCTTCCTTCACTTGTTGAAAAATGAGGCATTGTTAAACAAACTCTTCCACCACTTTATCCATCCCTAGCCACTAGTACTAACATCGTAGGTCATATTAAATCTTCACCACACCAAGATGTACCACAAAAGGGGATGTATGGAACTCCCTCAACACCTCCACCCATAATGTCACTGGTACTATGGTGCATCCTCTAAAAAAGATGACGTGCTCCCCACCAATCAAAAATTCAACAAGATCCTGTCCTAAGGATATCTGAGCACGTCGGGACTTGTAGTCAACATCCAAAAGTTGTGCCTCCCTAACTCGATGTAAGATTGTAGGAGTGATAGTCATTGACTATAGATAATTTTCTCTATCATCATCCATGAAGGACATCTGCATCGTAGCTAGCTGCTTCATCACCTCACTCAGCAGCTGTAAACCAGACCTCCTGCTGAGTGCATTGGCCACCACGTTCCCCTTACCAAGAGTGTAGACTATCTCAAAGTCATAGTTCAAGGGGAACTACATCCATATCCACTATCTCAAGTTTAGTTCCTTTGGTGAGAATATATACCTGATACTCTTTTGTTCATAGTAGATGGTAAACCGTTCACCCATCAATTAGTGTCGCCACATCTTCAAGGAAAATACCACTTATGCTAACTCTAGGTTATGGGTCGCATAGTTTTTCTCATGGTACCTCAACTTCTATGACCTGTAGGTGATCACTACTTGATCCTATATTAGGACACAACCCATACTGTTCCCTGATGCATCATCGAAAATTACATACCCAAATCCCTCTTTTAGTGGTCTTAAGATGGGGCACTTGTTAGTCTCCACCTCAGCTCTTGGAAACTCTACTAGCACTTATCTGTCCACATGAAGGGTTGTCCCTTCTGTTTCAATGCTGATAAATGTGTTTCTACTCAGAAAAATTTGGGCACGAATCTATAATAGTATCCATACAACCCCAAGAAACTATGCACCTCAGTCACGCTCTTGGGTGGCTCCCAAGAAAGAACTGCCTCTATCTTCACCGGATCCACTGAAACTCCAGCCTCTGAGATGACATGTCCTAGAAAGTGGACCTCTTGAATCCAGAACTGGAACTTCAGGAGTTTACCATAAAGTTGGTGCTCTTGGAGTGTATCTAGGACTATCTTCAGGTGTGTAGTGTGATCCTCCTCCAACGTTGAGTACACCAAGATGTCATCAATGAAGACCACCATGAAATGATCGAGGTAAGGATAGAAGATCCTATTCATGACTCCCATGAACATTTCTAGGGAATTGGTCATGCTGAATTGTATCGCCAAGAACTCTTAGTTCCCACACTGGCATTTTGAAGGCTATCTTCATTACGTCTTCATCCTGAACCAAAAGATGATGATAGCCTGACTTGAGGTCGATATTTGAGAACCAACTCACTCCTTTTAGCTGATCAAAGAGGTCATCAATCCTTGGAAGTGGATACTTATTCTCCACAGTCACCTAGTTCAGGTGCCAAAAGTCCATGCATAGTCTCAAGATCATATCTACCTTCTTGGAAAACAACACTAGGGATGACCATGGTGAAACGTTTCTCCTTACGAACCCCTTCTCCGACAAGTCCTTCAACTTTACCCTCAATTCATGAAGCTCCACAGGAGCCATATGATATTTCGGTGTGTATATCAGTGTCGTACCCAGGTATAGATTGATTAAAAAGTCTACCTACCTGTGATGAGGTAGTCCTAGAACATCCTCAGGAAAGAAATCCTCATACTCTTCCACCACTACAGGAAAGATCGAACTCCTCTCTTCCACCACACCAAGGGTGAGGCTAGCCAACTAGTGAGTGACCAGCTGCACCCTCCTACAAGAAAGTCTATCATGTGCTACAAAGGTTCCCTTCTTGCCGATTAAGGAAAACCTGATCCCATCCTCGCGGACATACCACACTTTGCGCCTAAAACAGTCGATCTGATCATGGATTGTAGTTAACCAGTCCATAACCAAGATGACATTGTAAGGCCTCGATGCTGTTACTAGGAGATCTCAGATCTATTTCTTCCTAGAGTAAGCTCACACTACTATAACCAGTGTTTAATCATCAAATCCCCTCTCGTAGGAGTCTCTAATCATAAGGATCGAGCCAATGGATCCACTAAAATCCCTGAGCCTTGAATGAGGTCTATAGAAAAAAAAGAGTGACTAGAACCTATGTCTATTAGAACTGAATCTAATGTGGAGAAGACATAGATCGTACCTATAATAATCTTTGGAGTACTGTGATCATAGGCCTCCATCACCTGAAGCTATCCTTTCCCCTATCCACCGGCTCCTTGAGCCCATGGTGGACCACCTGGGGGTGGTGGTCGTAGCACCTCAAACCACCATCTGCCACCTGACACTCGGCCTACTCCCCTGCCATGTCCTTTGTCCTGTAGACCTCCTCGCTCAAACCTCTGCCTCTACCTTGGAAGTCACTCGAATGTCTTCTGATCATTTGTGTTGCAAGTCAGGCAGTCACGAGCCATGTGTCTCTGCCCGCCGCACGTGAATCATATCATAGTTCCCTACTGACTCCCTCTGCTCTAGGAGCCTCATACTACCGACCCCAAGTCCTGGGGTCATCCCCTAAAAGTCCTAGCCTGCTTGGGCCCCCATGTCTGCTACCAACTTCCCACCACTGAAGACTCTATCGCCTGGTGTCTTCTGGTGGCTCTATCTATCGGTGCTTGCTCAGCTAGGAATCTCTCCACAAAAAGGGCTCGCTCCAGCACTCTAGCCTGATTGGGGATGCTGAGAGACACCATGGATGCCCTGATATCCCTTCTGAGTCCCTGCTCAAAGGTCTGGGCCCTGAATAAAGGGTCCTTCACCATGTGTGTAGAGTAGAAAGAGGGGTATGTAAAACTTGTAGAGTACTCAACTACCAATAGGATACTCTCCTATAGGTGAAGCATCTCTTGGATGCATACAGAGCACAAGGTCGTAGGGAAAAACTCCTCTTAGAAAAACCTCTCGAAGTCTGTTGAGGTAAGGGTCACCTCATCATGCATCTGGATGGTCAAGATCCACCATCTCCCTACTGAGCCCTATAAAAGGCTCGCAGACAAGATCATCATCTAGTTAAGCAGTGTCCTAGCTAACTGGAAGATTTGCATCACTGACTCCATCCAATCCTCAGCGACCTGAGGATCTGTCTCTCCCCTAAACCCGAGAGGTCTTTATCTCTAAAACTAGTTCAAGGCACTGAGTCTGTGTACGTCCTCTATCAGTAACGATGGTAGTAACTGCTGATCAATGAGTGGTGGCAGCACTGACGCACCACCTGGCGGGGCCATCTCTAGCACTGGTCCCTGAACCAATGCCTCATAGCTAGGAGGGTTGTCCACACGATCACATATTAGAAGCCTAGATGGATTTCTGCATGGAGGCATCTTGATACAGATCAAGATGTACCACAGTTAGAAGATTATTCCAGGAGAGATAACTCTTATTCAAAAAGATCATAAGAAGACACTTATGAAACCAGTGTTTTCATGTATAGAGTTGAAAAGTAGAATTCAAGGTCCTGGTGTATGGATTTTTCAATCTCCGCACCAACACTGGACTCCCCAAATCTGAAAGTCAAACTCTAAACATTTAACACTATTTATCTAAAAGAAAACAATAGACTCTCAGTCTCTAACGTAGAACCGACCACCTCTAATACCACTTTGTCATGACCTATCCCCTAGGGAACGTGTCCTGACATACCCCAAGATCACCTCCTAAAGGCCATGGGTTGGAGACTAGCACCGAAGGCGTCAACCTACAAGTGGGTGTCATTTTCCTGAGTACATGTACACACACACACACAACCACATCCCAAAGATGGAAAATTAAAACAACCAAGACACAAAAAAATAACCACTGAGTACAAGTACAAATGAAAGTCAAATGGGACAGAATATAAACCCAACAATATACTAACTGGAAAATAGGAAAGTACAAAAAGGAACTCTGGATAGCCATCCACTGGAAACCCCACCTAATGGGTAGGTACAAATTAGCTTCTAGAATCCATAGAAGTGAATCCCATCTACCTATTCTCACTGGTTACCACTGGGTCCTGGGCCACCAAGTTCTCCATCAAGGCGGCAGTCATCTACATAGAACACAAGACATACGGGTGAAGCTCGTGCAGGGGTGAGTAACAATATACTCAGTAGAGACCCCAAAACACAAAGGAAAGACCACAAAAAATCCATAAACAAACCAGGAATCATTATCATTAAGCATGCTCCTGAAGCAATACATCTCACACCAGGTATATTCTCGAGTAGTAAAGTAAAACTATTAGTCACATCGTTGAACACCATGGGTTGTTGGAGAAATCCTCCTCAATAAGTACACTCGGACTATCGGGTCACATAGAAGTCACTTCCCACTAACCTTGGTACTGATGTGGTATTCATCCCTAATGATTACCATGGGTATGCTGGGTCACACAGAAGTTGCTCCCCACCGTGGGCATGTCGAGTCACACAGAAGTTGCTTCCCACATATGGCCATAATAAGGTACTCCTCCTATCGAGTACCGTGGGTCGGCCGGGTCACACAGAAGTCGTTCCCCACCATGGGCTTGTCGGGTCACATAGAAGCTGCTTTCCACTAGTACATAGTATCTAATTCACATAGGATCACTTTTCAGTAGTCTTTAGGTCACAGACAACCGTAGATTTTCTGCACGTAACACGCTTGATCTCGAGAGAACCACTACCCAATCCATTTGTCATGGTTAAACTTCCATGAAATCCTCAAAAGAGTATTCCAAAAGATCTGCCTCATCGCAAGGGTTCCAACTCCACAAATGGATCACCAATTGGACACCTGGTTTGCAAGATATTGACGTTTTTTGAAAAAGGCGCAGGTTGGGTCTAGGTCGGGTCTGACCCAGTCGGACCAACCTGACCCGACCCGACCTATGGTCCACCAACCCGACCTGGGTCCACCGACCTAACCCAGACCTAGCCTATCTTGGATTTGATTCATTGGTTCATATTTTTGGCCCACTGGCCTGCCCGTTCCGCCATAGGCGGACCGGTCCGCCTGGATGGGGCATAGCTGAAAGCTGCGTCTAACTCCCTACTCGCCCCACGGTTGACACAGGGTCATTTCCTATGTCACGATCAAGTGATTTGGGCCTATATATGACATGGTCGTCCAATCCGACCATCTCGGATTCCCGCATGTGATCTATAGACCACGTACCCCATGAAGAGCGCATCCTGCGGTTGTAGAATGCCCCATCGACAGGGTCGAGGGGTCGCATCTCTACCACCATTTGGAGGCTCTTATTGGTTCACCGTGTCCCTAAACACCTGTGGAATCCTCCTTTGGTGTCACTCGCCCATGGCCTCCGCCGACACCGACATGTCGGCGGGTCTTTCCGTGGGTCACCGAGTCCGCACTGGTGGTCCGTTCTTCGCAGAGACTGCGCCTCTAGCCTCCGTGGGGCGTCGCCTTTCCTGCGAAGGCCTCGAACTTGCCTTTTTGTCATTTCAAAAATTCATCCACTAAGAATTCCCAAGGATAAGGGGGGTTGAGACTTGTTTATTTTGGATCATTCCCTTCACGTTAGAAGTTTAAAATAGGGAGGGATTTGAAATGTTGTTTTATTCGCAAAAATTTAATCCTGAATAGAAATACCCATCAACACCACCCTCCTAAAAGAACAGATGATCTGTAGACCAACCTACTCATGGTTTGATCCGCTTTCAATGTTTAAAGTGAAGAATGAGGAAAACTTAAAACAAATAAACCCCCTACCTCGATCGATGTTCGATGTTGAAGCGGTTCACTCGTGAAGATTCAAGAAGTCGAAGGCGTTCATTGCTTTCCGACTCCATTCTTTAAGGTGAATCGAAGTTTTTAATGTTCTTTCAGAGTTTGTTGTTCTTTGTTGGATAGAAAACTCATCATTGGTTCGTCAGATAATTTTCTGTTGTTTAACCATCAATTCTCCAACGCATTATTCCATAAAATGGAAACACGTCACAACATTTCAGTTACGTTGTGACATTGTATCATTACGTTGTTTCATTTATGAAACAGCGTAGCAGTTATTCTTTCACAAACGAGCCATTAAGGATCTTCAATTAATGAGCCTCATAGTCGCATCATAGTGTTGGTGTTCGTTGCTCAATGGTGAAAAAAGAAATAAAATAACTTTCTTAAGTTATTTTATTATTTTCTGAAAAGTATGAAAAATAACTTTTCCTTTAGACCCTTGCTAGTTGAAGTTAGGTCCTTTATAAGTGAATCATAGTGTTCTGACTTCAATGGCGCCCTCATATTTTTGATCCGAGAACTGTTTCAAAAGTTAGAAAAACCTTCTCGTAGGTTTACTTAAGGAAACTTAAAAAAAGTTCAAAATTCCATTCTGGGTTCACCAGGCCTTGGAATCATGTACCGTTAGAGCATGTGGTCTCTAAATAATTCCATATAATAAAAAAATTACATGGAAATTCAGAGATACTATAGTTATTTCTAAAAAGATGTGAATTCTTGATACATTATATTTATTATTTTTCTTATTTCAATACTGAGGCTCCATTGGGCCCAAAATTCCACACCAAATCCAAGTCTTACTCTAAAAATATTATTTAAAATATTTCAAATTATCATACAGAAAAAAAAAGTTCATTATAGGAAAATTTAGAAACAAATCCTTAAAAACCTCATTTTTATAGTATTCTCTCACTTTTATACTTAGTAACCTATTTTTGGATTTCAATTATTGTAAACTAATGTTGATATGTTTGATCTCTCTAGGTGTTTCAATGAAGAGACCAAGTAAAGTTTAAAAGTTATAGGAGAGTGAAATTTTGGGTTGTATAAAGAGGAAATAGAAAACTAATTGATAGGGGAGTAACTTTCTCAATCTTTTTCTGAGGTTTTAATTATAATTTATACTACTTCACTCCCTTGAAAAGTTTTCATGAATTTATTTTTTGATTTTTGGTTCAAATATTATCATTACTGAAAATTAAGTGTGGGGGGAATTTTTTAATTTTATGAAAGATATTTGACCTTAATAATAATAAAAATAAAAATAAAAATTGATGTGTGTTACACTTTACTTAATCTATTTTTTTAATTTAATGTGTGTCACCCTTAAAGTCATCTTTTCTATTTGAATTTTTCTTAAGTTATTTAAAAATACTGTTGTATGCTAGATTTATTGTTTAAACATTATAAACTTCTGAGTCTATTTTAAAATACTTGTAATCTATCCATTTTGAAAAAGTAAAGTGTAATTTACAACTTTTTTTAAAACTTATTTTAAAGTGTGACAAACATGTTATTTATCAAACTTCATCATGACCCTCGAGCATGATTTTTCACTGCTAAATTGTTAAATATTTTTTTTATTCAAACTCTTTTAATTTTTTCCTTCACCTTAGGATTCATCATTAGGAAAAATGTTGAATTTTAAGTGTGGGGGAGGTGCCGTTAATTATGTTAAATTGTACTTAAATTGTTTACACATCAAATTCTATAAAATTTATCAAAATTGATATTTTTTCAAGCTTCAAATTTCTTATTCAGTGGGAAAAAATTTATGAACTATGAAGGTTGTCAAGAAACATTGAGGAGGATAATATATTTTAACTTATGTATTTAATTATGTACATAATTTTCATTTCATTCTTTGAAAAAAAAATATTTTAATAAAAAATTTGGAGTATGTCTTAGAGTTATCAATTAATTCAAACTTTTTTATTCAAATTAAAATCATAAGATATGAATGAAAATGGACTGAAATTAAAATTAAATTCTAGGGTAAACCTTTTATTTTTTACTTTTTATTGATAGATGAGTTTATTATTGATTATTTTTAATTATTATTCCCACCCATCCATTCATTTTTATTTATTTATTATATGGTAATTTATGTATGTTTGTTCGCTAGAAGGTAAAGAGAAGTTCAGAATTTTAGTTGGATAAAAATTGAGTTATGTTTAATTATTTTTAAAAATTTCAATTTCAATCACTTTTTTAAAATAATAAACCAGCTTTTCACAAAACACATTTAATTTTAGGAGAAAAATCATATTTTCAACTTGAGTGAGTCCATAGAGGAAAATACATTTGAAAATAAATTCTTTATGAAATTTCAGTTTTTTACTCTTGAGATTTATTATTTTCCATTGAGTTTGTTGAATTTATTATTTGAGGACAAGAAATATCTTAAGTGGGGGGAATTTTATTTTTCCATTAATTAATACATTTTTTCATATATTTTTTATTATTTTTGTGCTTAAAGGAGATTTTAATGGTAAATTATTGATTCTTGTACATTTTATATTATATTTGTAATTCCTTTAATATGTTTATGAAAATTATAATTGTTAATATTAATTGTTAAAATTTTATTATTTTTTTTAATTTTATATAATTTAATAATATTTTGTGTGTATCACCAAAGAATTATAATTGAAATATTTTTATGAATATATTTTCAATTTTTCATACATTGGAAAAAGGTGTTCAAAGTTTGTCATCTTAACTTGAAAATATATTTTTGAAAAAATTGTTAGTTGTGTATTTCTAAGTATTTAATCTCATAGTTAAATATGTTACAAAATATTATTTTATGTTTGTATTTATTCTACTTCAACATATTTTCAATGTGTCTATTTGTGTTCTATAAATGCAATTTTTGTATATTTTTATGGGTGTGTAATAAATATTTTCCACATTTAATAAATTTTTCCCATCTTCTATGCATGTAAGATAATTTGGAAGTGACCGCATAGTAGAATTTTAGAATTCCACATAAGGATTTCAGCCTCTAATATCATGTAAGATAATTATTTAGTAGCTCCCAATATTATATTTTTTATGGGGCTACCCTTATAATACATTTCAATTAGAATCTACATAGGATATTTTTTACTATATATGATTTTTTTACCATGTATGAAGGTTTATTTTTCCAAATTTAGTGGAAAATAGGGGGTTCGTCTGAGTTTCTCTAAGGATGATAAACTAAAGTGGACTAATCCCAAGATCATGTTAGGCATTTCTAAGAATCGGGAATCTAAACAAATTCAATCCATCGATTTCCACATGATTCCAAGGTTGAATATAAAATTATTTGAGAGTTAAGATGATATAAAAGTTTTAATTTTAACCCAAATCTAAAGGAAATAAAAAAACCGAAACAATGAGGTTTATCGGTATTATTCGATGATGATGAATGAAATTTTAAGAGGGTTGATGGACCTATCATGAATGACTAGAAATTAAGCTTAGGTGATAATTGAAATCAGAATAAACAAATCTCCAAACATTGATTGAATATAGAAGATGAGTTTCATATGGTATTGAATAGGATTCCTAAGAATGGTGATAAAGATGACAAACCAAGACTGGAGATGACATCAACCAACTAACGAACTGAGATAGACTGAATATGTTATAGTTGGAGAGGATTGGGGAAGGGGCCTTGAATTCCCCCAGTACTATAGCTATGAGGATGAAGGTGAACATGCACTACATGCTTGATATTTTGATTTAATTAATTCAAATAAAACAAAGGGTGAGTGAGGGTTAAAATTCAGTAGTGAGTGAGGTTGTATCTTATCATGTTCTGGTTCGATCTTGGTATATCCATGAGTTTGGAATGTTTGAATCTATAATGAAGTTTGGTTATGAAGCTATATTATGACTAAGAGTATGACTGATCTCTCACGTGTTCAATATGATGAAGGAGCTAATATTAGATTTTTGAATGAAAATTTTTCATGATTTTAGTTGATAAAACAAGGTCAATTGGAAGATTATGGGAGAATAAGTAGAGTGTGAAGAATGATGGTGTCATGGTGATGTAGTTTATAGCTATATTAATTAAGGACCTGTTAAAGTTTTAGGAATTTGTAGGGGAAGTTTTTCTTAAGATAAATATGGTGTTGTAGTTGAACAAATAAGATGCCAGTGTGTAGACCTACCCATTTTTTGATATTCTGTATTCAAGGTATCTTAAATAATTATGGTTAGGGAAGCAATATTTGGAATTCAAAACTAGAGTCGAGATGGTGAACTAGATAAGTGGAAAACTTATTTAAAAAGGGAAATTAGTATAAATTATAAGTCATCAAGAGATTAACTAGCATATTTTCTAGGAGAGATGGTTGAGAGTACTGGTACAGGATCTCTGAAAGCATGATAAGTAACTTATTAATGAGATAAATATTAAGGTGTAATTGTAATATATGGAGATTCTATCTTAAAATATAATAATATCTATCTATCTCGTACTTTATTTTCTCAATCTCATTATCATTTGTGCTCATGTGAAATTTTGTACTAAAAACACTCATTGTTATTAACTTCTTAATGTAAATTCAATTATATAATATTTTCAATCACTTAATGTCCTTGATTTCTTCCTTATCAACTATAAATCATTTTACTTGTCTATTTAATTTCTCATTATTTTTTTGATTTTGGTTGACATATCAAGGGAATAAAATCAATATCAATATTGATTGAGTAATTTAGATACTATGATATGATGAAAATTTAGTATTAGAATCATTTCTAGTGAAATGGTTATCTTTTTTACTTAAATATTTTATTTTGAACATATTTGTTCATTAAGTTATTTAGTTGAAATTTCCCTTTTTACCTTTATTTTATGTCTCTGCTCCTAACATAGCTTAGATCTAACTCTTCTAACACTTCATTCACACTTCTTCCTCTATTACTCACATTTTTATAATTTCCCAACATTTTAGTTCTTATTTATAGTAGATTATGATTAAATAATCCCTTATATTCTCACCCCCTATTCTATGGATTAACCCCTCTTACTGCTAACTAGTGAGAGTATGAAATATAAATGAAAATTTGATGATCGTGACAACCACCATCCCATTTAGTATTCTTCTGTGTGATTGATTTCAATGATGATGTGTGTTTAGTCTTTTAAAGTTTCAAAAAAACTTATACAGTGTTTTCCTATATAACTTATTAGTGTAATTATACTCATTTGAACTATGGTATTTTCAAATGACAAGTCATGTGGATCCCATCATGGGATGTTCTTTAGGGATGTATATACAGTCTCTCTAGGTAAGGTATGTATAGTGACCTCTGGTGGGTTGGTTTAGGCATTGGATACCTTGGTGATGGTTTGGTATAGGTGAGGTATGCATGAGATATGTGGTTTGAGATGGGCATGGATTTCCTTTGTAAGATAGATACCATTGAGATGGTAGAACAAAGGCATGTGGAATGACTTGGGATTATAAGACGTAAATAAATTTAAGTTTTTTTTGTATTTAGGACAATTTTTAGAGGGCAGTATTGGTTAGATGCCTAACCCTATTGGTTTGTATTTTGTTTGTGAGTGTCCTATGTAAGTGTGGTAGATGATTTATGGTTTTGGAATGACACTTGAGTGGTGGGTGATTATGTGGTAGAACTTGAAAATATTTATATTACTTAGGCATGTTCGAAATAAATAATCCTATATGATTTTTTATATATGAGATTTACATGTTATAAATATTGTTTAGATGTTTGGTGTGTGAATCTAGGTTCGATGGCATGTGACTCATTTGAGAATGAATCGGGTTGTGTGATCAGGTGATATGAGGGTTTATACCTATTGGGTTTAGATGAGATCTAGATTTATGGTGGGTAATAACTTGTGAGAAGGTTATTCTAGAGGTTTACACTACCTTAGGAAGATGATAATGAGTGTTTTCATGGCCTTCTAGGAAAATATTCAATGTGAGAGGGAAAGTATGTGTTGGTTACACTTAGTGACCTTTTGGTTTTTGGATTTGATGCAATTCATGTGGTCATGGAGACTTGATGTTTTTATGATAATTAAAGTTATTTTATCTATGTTAAAAGGATTCATCAAATATATATTATATTACCATGGTATGGTTGGTCTAAGTATGTTCCATGAAAGGATTATTTTGGAATGGGATGAGTGTGGCTCGGTAGGATCAACATACATGCAATGTTAGAAGTTATTGGGTATTGTGATAAAGGAGTAGTGTGAGGTAAAACATATAGTGGGGAGTGAACCATTAGTTATTTGATAGTGTGACCCTCATTGCAGATATATTTTGATGAATCTTGTGGATGATGTTCCTAGTAATCCAAGAATGGGTAGTGATGGGTGTTTCATGTTGGTGCATGGGTATGAACAGAGTGGTAATGTCCATTCATTATGTTTGGTAATGGGAAGGATGTGGGATATATAGATTAGGTGTTTTGATTTAGTAGAGTTGTGATAATGATACTCCAATGGTGATGAGAATTGAATCGGTTATAGGCGTACAACCCTCACAGTGTAAGGGTCGTGGATGTTGTGAGATTGGTTAGTGTATGGTTAAGATTACATTGAGATATGGGTGTGTAGGTGGATCTAATTTTATCTGGTTCCTTGGTAAATACCATATTTTACATTTGCATGTGATTTTCGATGGTTTTTGGGTGTTTCCATCAATATTTGGATGGAATTTAGTGTAATATGATAGTAAATCAAATCAGAGATACATTAGTACTTGTGTGTGGATTACGATGAAAATTTTGGTTGTTTGAGGATACAACTTTGGAATTAAACTAAGTGTTGGGTTTATAAATTGGTGTGGGTATTTGGATTATCTCTTGATTCTAACAATATATAATTCATCATGATTGGGTGAGGTGATGTGATGATGTGTCAGTGAGTGTGGCAAATAATTTTATAGGAATTTTAGCTAGAGGAGGACCAACTAGTTTTATTACATATGATTGGATGTGGTGAGGTGGAAACCACATCGGTTGTGTTGTATTCAATATTATGAGTAAGTCTTGGTGATTGGGTATATTTTTATAGAAAATTAAATGTATTTGGGATTAGGTTATGGATGGTGGAAATGCATCCATTTCGGTTTGAAATCAAGGATGAAGAGTGGTGTCAAATTCTTATCGATGACTTTGAAGTCGGGATATGTTCTTGAGGACTCATTAGGGATGAGAAGCCTTGTGGTGGAGAGTTTTTAATGAATAATAAATTTACAAGTCATTGTTTTTTGGGAAAATTGTAATTTTTTTCTCAAATTAAAGGATGTTTTGAGAATTGGAATTTAGAATATGGTATTTTAAGGATTGTAAGATCTCAAGGAGATGTTTTTGGATGTGATCATAGGTCTGAGAGGTATTTTGGGTTCTTATATGTGTGTTTTAGTAAGGTTGAGGTGGAATTAATTATAATATATTTCTTTAGGTGTCTCATCACACCATGATAGTTGAGGGTTACATCATGGAAAGGGGATAATTAAGGTCAAACCACAGCCTAAAGGGGGAACTATGGTGTGAATGTGGTAAAAGCATCAGATTATACCATGACTAGTAATCGTCACTATATGAAATGTTTTTGGGGTATTTTGGTAATGTAAATACACATACATAATTTGGTGAAAAAGTCACACCATGGTGGATGGAATCACGCCATGACCATATATAAGAGTGGACCATTAAGTATTTCATTTGTGAGTTTCTCATGAGGAGAAGATAGTCGCACTATAAAGACTGTTCATGGGGAGTCATTTCAATATAGATCATGAAGAACATGGACATGAAGGGGAGGTTTAGGATGAGGTGTTACACCATTATGGTGATGATCACACCATTAAGGGAAAAATCCATGCCATCAAGAGAGGAGGCCACACCATGAAGGGTCAGTTTTGAGGAATTTGTTTTTACTTTAGAGATACATGCAACATTGTAACCATAGATATAATACCATATTGGGGTGATTGTGGGGTAATGTCATATTGTGACCACTTGGGTCCAATCATGACCCAACCCCAGGGTGCGGTATCACACTGTGATGCATAGGGTCATAGCGTGATGTACCCCTTTTCCAATTATTAAATATCAGGGGAAGAATTTTCATTTCCAGGTTAGACCCCTTTGGATCTAGGTTGAAAAAATTAGTTGGGGAGGACCATTTTGACCAGATCCTCGACCTCTCTCACCTATCTTGATCACCCTATATGATGGGTGTTTTATAGTTTCATTCATGGTATAATTTAGGTTATTTTCTCCTTAAATTTTCATTTACCCTTATTCTTCTATGTTAAACAGTGATTTTGGTGTATTTATGATAGGGTTTGATGTTGATTCCATCAAATAATTGTGGAATTGGTTAGATATTATGGATATTCATGTTTTGGTGTCTTGTACACATAAAAAAAGTGATATGTCATTCGTTGCTCATCAATTCATTAGAGGTTTGTCACCATGTGGGTTTTTTATAGGGTTTTCACCAAATTGGATTGGATTTTGTGAGTAATTGGGTGTCATATGATAGGGATTTTGTTAATAGATGTGTTGGTATCATATCACGGGATGTTGGAATTTTATTTCTCAAAGATATAGAGAGTGTAAGCTTATCAATGATTTTTTGTATGTTATGCATCTTTAGTTTAAACTGAATAACTAATTATAAATTGTTTTAATTAATTACTTAAGAATGATGGTTAGAGATAGGATCTCAGGAGTATATAGGTTCTTATTATGATACTGGACAACACATGGATAGGCTTGGATGAGTTTGGGTTGAACTTAGTGAGAATGGAAGCTTTGTGATTTAGGTAGTTAGTCCCTATAATACAAAACCATATGCTTGTTTATGTATGATTGTGTAGGCCTACATAAATATATATGTTCAAAAAAATGATAGGTACTAAGATCGCCCTAGGTAAAGATACATGTCAGCATTTAAACTCTTAGAGATGGATTTAGACCTCATTTTCATGTTGATTATTTTGGGATTTCTCGATGGCTATGTCGCCAAGGGGGGAAAGATGTATGTTGAGGTTATGTAGGTTTTGTGATAGATATTTGAGTTCAAGGTGAGATGTTAATATCCTAGTTTATTTTACTAGGTATATTTCGGTGGGTATAAGAATCTTAGGACAAGTATTGATGGTTGATAAGGTCATACGTCTCACATATGATAAGAAACACCCTCTTGAAGGTAGATTTGAGACTTTCCATGTTCCTTGAGCAGGATAATAACTTCAGGGATTAGAAAGGTGTCATGTAGAGGGTTTCATCTAGATAAAGTTCTTGAGATATATATAAGAGGATTAGACCAATCACTTGAGGCTAGGGTCTAGTAGAGCCTTTGGTCTATGAGGTAATGATGGGATTATGAGTGTGTGTGGGTATTGATGAACAAATATTGGGTTGTTTCAGGGAACCTAGTTCACGCCCTTATGTGTAAGATAAGAATGTCAATAGGTTTAGAATATTATTAATGTATAACCAAGATAATCTTGAGGAGATTAACCTTAAATGATAGATAGATGATGTGACATGATTTGAGGTGCAAGTATGGGTCTTGAGTTACTAGAACTCTAGTGATAAGCTGGTGAGTTTGTAAGATGTGTTTTTAGGTCTTGTTTATTATTGCTTGTGTGTTCTTGGTTGTGCATATATTGGATGAAGATATAGGATGTATGGACTCAAATTGAGTGAGAAGGTGATGGTTATACCCTCCCTTGAGTAAGAATTTATTGGTTAGAATTTGATATAAGACCCTACCTTGAGTGAGGAGGTAGTAGTAAGGATGTGACATAGTAACTTACCTTGTGTGAGAAGGTATTAGTCAATATTTTAATGCATAACCTCACCCTGAGTGAGAAGGTGTTGGCTAGACCCTTCCTTGAGTTAGAAGGTAATTATTGGGATGTGATATAATACTACACATTTATTAAGGTGGTAGTAGTAAATATTTGACATATGACTTTACCTTGAGTGAGAATTTAGTGGTCAGGATATCAATATATGGCCTCACCTTGAGTGAGAAGATGTTGGAGGGACCCTAACTTGAGTAAGGATGTAATTATCAAGATGTAATATGTGATTTGGTATGAGATATAGATGTGTAGCCTTACCTTTCATGAGAAGATTTCTGAATGACCCTATATTGAGTAAAAAGGTAATGGTCAGGATGTAATATGTGATGTGGTTTGAGATATAAATGTATGGACTCATCTTGAGTGAAATGGTATTATAAAGACTCACCTTGAGTAAAAAGGTGTTAGTAGGACCACATTTAGTGAGAATTTATGGTCTATATTATGATGTGATATGTGACCCACCCTGAGTGAGAGTGGAGTGGTTAATGTGATGTGGCATAGGACCTGGATGTATGGATTCACCTTGAGTGAAAATGTGTTGGTGGACTACCCTGAGTGAGGGTATGGGTCTTGGATATGGTTTTCAAATACTACCCTAAGGTAGAGGTTAGATTTTGAGGCATGGTATGAGGTGAATGAGGTTTCATATGGTACCTACCCTAAGGGAGGGTAGTGGATGAGATATGATATGACACTCTTCCTTGTATCTTTGAATATGGGTCACGACTTGGTATAACATCAAACCCTGGATCTTTGGATATGGTTTGGGACTTAGTAATACACACTACCCTACCTTTTGGGTATGGGTTGAGGCATGGTATGTCACCCTACCCAAATTCTTCATGTGTGGTTCGAGGCTTGGTATAGTACACTGTCGTACATCTTTGAGTATGGGTTGGTACATGGTATGAAACCCTACCTATAGTCTTTGGGTATGGGTCATGTTTTGTGTCATGAGGTGACTTCTTATTCAATATTGGATGGGTCATGTATGGTCAGATATTGTGGTGTATTGGTTATCATGGGATGACCTGGTGTGTATGCTTGTGTATTATGTTTCTATCATTTAATTTATTCATGAATACACATGTATATAACAATGTATATTTAAGTCACTTGGTGAGAAACTATTGAGATTTATTTCTTACACCAAATATAAGAACTCTATTTTGTTTGTAGACCCAATGTCTATTGTACAGGTCAAAGCACAGGATATACAGTGGATCAAGTTAAAGAAAATCAATACAGATTTGGTGACTGGGTTATGGTGAAGCTTGAGGATGGTAGTAGAGCCCCCTTATATAATTATATCTTTTTTTATTTTTTTTATTTTATTAACCTAGTTGGTGATCATTTGGTATGTATGATTGTATGATTAAATAATTCATTTATTATATCATGGATGTGTTGTTGTTTTATGCATACTCTAATTATTTGATATAGATTATCCTTGGTTATTTATTATTATTAAGGGTTATGATATCAAGGTTATATTCTCCACAATGTATTATTTAGTCCCTTTTCACTATTCATTAGCCTCTGGCATATAGGGAGGAATTCCTAAGGTCATGTATCACACAAATATAGTTTTTATTGAGTGATATGGTTCGGGACATTACACTGGTGAACTTAACTTAATCTTCATTAATAAACTAAAAAACATTATCCTCATTTTATCAATAAAAATAGATTTGGGTTCCTCAACCATGTATCACATGAGTTATATATCCCCCCTAGAAAATAGAAGTCAATTAATTGTGGGAATTATCCAAAACTCTAAGAAAGAGGGAATGGTTGAACATGCATCTTCAATATTAACTCTTCAAATTTGTCTCTTATTATAGACTTAGTGAAAATATAAATAATTTAATCTTGTGTGGAAATTTATTCCAACCTCACTTATTCATCAATAACCTTCTCTTTTTAAAATTTTATTTTATATCAATATGTATAGATATAGAGTGTTTCACTAGATTCTTAGACAAATCAATTAAACTCTAATTATTACAAGAAATTCTCAATGGATTATGAACCTTAACATTTAGGGATTATAATTTTCTTTCATCCAAATAATTTGTGTGCATTCATGTGCATCATCCACATACTCTACTTCTACAGTTCTAAAATTTATAGAATTTTGTTTTTTTCAATTCCACCTCACACAAATTATTCCTAAAAAGTATGTACCTCATAATTTTAATCTTCTATTATCATCATCTCCAACTCAATAATCATTAGTGTACCCATATAAATTATGTTATTAACTTCTTCTGCACAATATACCATGATTCAATATTCATTTAATATCTATGAGTATTCTCTTAGAAACCTTTATGAGTAATTTTTTGGATCACTTTGATACCTTGTACATAATGTTACTATATAAGAAATATATGTTCTTGATATGATAAGATAAATAAATATTTTAATCAGTTTATTGAATTCTTTTTGATTCACACTTTTCCCTATAACATCCTTGCTTGGCTTTATTCCAACTTCCATGGGTGTTAACACTTCTTTATAGTCTTTCATGCCAAATTAATTCCAAAATTATAAGTAATATTCCTCCTAAGATAAGAAAATATATTTCTCTTTCTACACATCTTATAATCCTAGAAATAATCTCATCTCATAAAGTATAGATGTTTCAAAATTCATCTTCATTTTATTTGAAAAATCCTTACAAGAATACTCCTTATCTCTTTAAAAAAATATTTCATCAACATAAAAATAACAATGAGAGTGTTTTTTATCATATCCTTCATATAAAGGTTGCCATACACCTCATTTTTAATAAAATTCATTCATCTTAAGAAATTATGCAACTTGTAATACCAAGATCTAGGGACATGACTTAACCCATATAAGGATTTATTTAACCTACACAACATTGTACCTTTATTATCAAGTATAAATCCTTTAGGTTTATTGATAAAAATTTCTTCTTCAAGATCTTCATTCAGGAAAGAAAAATTCACATATATTTGAAATAATTTATATTTCTTATGTTTATAAATATCTAAAAACATTATTTTAGATTTACATCTTATAATAGGTGAAAATGGTTCTTCAAAATAAATCCCTTTAACCTATTAATTTCTTTTTCACACAAATTCGGACTCATTTCTTAAAATATCACCATTTTAATTGAGATTATTTATGAATAACATCTTGTTTATAATGATATTTTCCCTTTTTG
Source organism: Viscum album (assembly GCA_963277665.1). Classification (NCBI taxonomy): domain Eukaryota; kingdom Viridiplantae; phylum Streptophyta; class Magnoliopsida; order Santalales; family Viscaceae; genus Viscum; species Viscum album. The sequence continues at coordinate 1,964,037,996 of OY728127.1, forward strand.
GTCTTTAAAAAAGATCCAAAGTAGTATTATTTTCAATTTGATCCAGCTCCTCATTTATATCATATATCCACTCTATGCTTAATCACCACAGCAACTGATTGTGGCTCAATTTGTGAAACAAGAGTTGTTTGATTATAAATCCTCAATCACCTTCAAGTTTGAACCAATGATTCCTATAGTGACCTAGACTTTTCATACATAGATATTATATCTTAATAAATTAATATCCATTTAATTGTATAAAAACCCGCATGAGGACCATAAAGTTTTAGTTTATTTAGAAACTAAAATACAAAAACAACTGGTTCATAAGTGAAATACATCATCTACCACCAGGTTATTCATAACTATCACCCTAATTATACATATCATTCTTAATACCTTTCTTTATAACTTGGAGAAAATAAACATAAGAAAGGGTGAGATTATATTCTTATTAATGGTAAACAAGGGAGATATCAATGATCACTTAAACACAACATGAGCAAAGGGGTATGAGAACATGAGCATAACATTTGAAAAACCATACCCTGTGTAACATAGATCTTAATATTGAGTCATGACATAAGTATTAATAGTTTTTAAGACATAAATAATAAAAAAAATCAAATAACATGATCCATGAGAGAATAACATTGGCATAAGACTTAGATTGGTGGAATACACATAAGCATAGAAAATCATTTCCTTAGTATTAAAAGATCACTTCCAAGACTATAATAGTGGATTGGTTTCACTCCCCAAACCAATTTAGTAGTTAAGGTTCACTCTCAATACTGTCATAATGGATATATTCCCATACTAAACTAGGTTCACTCCCCATTCCAATTCTATTTATCTCATGAGATGTAAATATTTCCTAATGAATTAGAGGGATATATAACTATGATCCCACCTATCACATAGTGAAAATGATACAAATTTTTCCGACAAAATCATGAAACCTTTATACTATCATAAACCATTAAAATGAATGTTTTTTGTAATCATTTCATCACATAGTATCATGTAGAAAATAAATGAGCTTCATAAACATTCCATCAGTTCAACATAGCATAACCCATTGAAAAATAATGGGTTTTATAATAATATTTTCATCATAATCATAAACCATCAATAAAAAGAATAAGGATGGTAACCTTGGATTATATCCCCAGTAAATAATAATTAAAATCAAGGGTTATTGTTTTTTATGAATAGAAATACCATTACATTATTATTAAAACATTCTTGAGGAAAATACTCTTTCCACTTTGAAAATCACTTTAAAAAACTATAAAATTAATAAAATATTTTGAAAATAATTTTCATTGAAAATAAACCAAGAAAATTATAAAGAAATATTTTAAATATTGATTGTTCATGATGGCAGGAAATTCCATTCAAGCCGTATAAGTTAAAAGAAAACATTACTTTTAAACTTTTTTAAAAAAAAGTACCTCATTCAAAAAACAACATGAAAAATACTTTTAAAAATCAGAATTAAAAAATGGGTAAAAATGAATTTAAAAATTAATTTTAGAATATTAAAAATATTATTTAAAATAGTTTTATAAAATATGTATATGTAAGATAAAGTTTTTTTGACTGAATAGAGAAATAAAGTTACTTTTTCTTAAAAATATTCTTTCGGCCTTTTGAATTAGTAAAGAGAGGAAAATGAAAGTGAAAAATTTATTCTCCAAAAATAAATAGATTTTAAAAAAATTAATTGGATTATTTAGATATATACCATGAAATTTAATCAATATAACTTAATCAAAAACAATCCCGATTAAACAATGAGATTGTAACATAAATCCTTTACCACTTAGGTAACTTTTGAATCATAATCCCTATAAAAGAAAGAAAATTATATGGAAATTTATATACCATAATTTCCATGATAATAATTATAAAATATATTCATGGCTAATATATACACCACATAAAATAAATAAGTGGTGAATATGGCATGTGTCTCACAAAAGTAAAAGTGAGATGAAAATATCATACCTCGAGTTCCACTTGATTTGAAAGCACTATAACCTTTTGTATAAAAAATTTAAATTTATTATACTTATATATAATAATAATTTACATACTTATACTATCATATATGATCTATTTATAACATTTTATCACCCATTTATCAATAATTCCTTAATAAAATCGTTTTTTAGTGTTAATTGTTTCGTTTATCATGAATATTTTAGTTCAGTAGTTTTGGTCCTTATACATTGATCATGGTTAAATAATCTCCAGAATTTTAATAAAATTATAAATATAATATATATTAATTATATAGAGAGAGATATTAATATAAAAATTTTATAGATATAAAAAAGAATTCCACCATTCACGCATGAATGTTGTCTCCACTTTTTGACAAATGGATTGAAATAAAGGAAAATAATAATTCACCTTTATTGAATAATTATTATAACATATATATATTATATATTCATTAAATATATTCTTATTACTATCCAAGTAAAATATAAATGAAAAATGAATCACATATTTTTGTGGAGGTGCTAGCCCACACGTATGCACGAACGACGTTATCATTTTCTAATGGATTGGGAGGTAAGAAGGTAGATGTGATATTATGATTAAAAAAATTATAATAATTTCATAAGTATAATATATAAATATTAAATCCATAAGAACAACCATCCATGAAATATGGTGGTGGAAAATGAAGTTTAGTTCTACGTGGAGACGGTAAGTTGTACGTACGCATGAGAAATACTTTCACTTCTCATTTGATGGGAAAGAGGGTTGATAATGTTGATTTAAAAATAATAAAAACGTTTTATTATATTTATTATAATTAATTTATTATTTTATGATAAATACCATATATTTATATGAGGTATAGAAGAAGTAAAAATAAAGTGATCGGTTAAGGTGATTACCTCTACTCTGAAATAACTCATTTAGATCTCCTCTTAAAAATCATAGGGTTAGTATTTTGGGAAGAAAATTACCTATATAATTTTGATAAGTAATTTTATAAGGTATTTTTTAGGTAATGTTCAAGCTATATGGCTCAAATTGTTGTAAGGAAGAGGAAGGAGGGGTGTCCTTTTATAAGGGAGGGAGAGGACACAATTGAAATTTCTTAAAAGATTAAAATATAATAAAGTAATTACCAAGATAAATGTTTAAAAATGGACATTAATTATAATAAAAATTTTATAATCTTTAAATGATATCATAAAATGAAATTTAGAATGGTTTTGGTGTCATTTTAGACCTTATCTTTTTTATTAATCCATTTGTTAATTATTTATTACTTTTGGTAACAACTTTTTTAATAATAAAGGGTTAATAATGTTATCATAAATGGAAAAGTGACACATAAATAGACCATTAATTATTTTTTTAACCATATTCCTTTCATATATCCTAAGATAATATTTTTATGAATTTTAAATCATTTAATAAAATATTATTTATTATAAAATATCATTAATGTGAATTTTGGAACAATTCATTTAATTTGACCTTAAAGACACCAAGGAAAATATTAATTTGAATATAATCATTTTAAGAAACACTTATATATTATATTTATTTAAAAAATTCATGGAACGCTATAACTCACTAAAATTATATTAATTTTAATATTTTTAAAATAATTTATTTTATTTTTCTATTAATTGAAGAAATATTACATCGGCATTGCATAAGAATATGAGGTAATTATATAATTACTAAAAACCAGAAATAAATTTTCATCATGAAAAAAATTTATTATTCTCAAAATAAACATTTATATTCATTCATAACTTGTTTTTGTCTCTATGTGGAAACGTAATAGATATTTAAAAGTAAGAGAGTGACATTTTATATTTTCTTTTCTTTAAATATTATTTAGGTCATTTTCATGGAAAATTGTCTCTTAAAAAATAAATTTAAAACCTAAAGTGATAAGGGTTGAATTAAATTCATACAATAGTAATTTATATGAAAAAAATGGTGACCTTAACACTCAGTTTTAACCAATATTATCCCGATTTACCCTTTATCGTGGTGATAAATTTTACCAAGTTTACTATTCATAATGACATAAAATAAAAGGGGAATATTTAAAAAAATTATACCTCCAAATTAAAAATATTTAATCCATTTTAAAAGATTAAATTTCAATAAGTTTTATAAATTGGTTTTAAAAATAATCTTGCAAAACACGATGAAAAACTCTTTTTAGATAAAAACATTTTTAAGCATAAGACTAGGTTTATTCTTATCTCATACGTAAAAAAATATAAAATAAATGTTAAAATTTTTTATTGAATATATGATATATAAATTTCATTAAAATAATTCAAAAATAGTTATTAATTTAATTTATCAAGATAAAAATACATTGCGTGCATAAAAATATTTTTTTCATAAAAACAACTTTTCATTTTCAAATGATTTTTATTTTCTTATTTCTGATTAATTGAAAACCAATAAATTCATTTATAAAAATATAACCATATGTTTTTTATAATTTATTTATTCATATTCATACCTTCTAATCAAATGGATAGGTGATAACTATCAAACAATAATATTTTAATAGTATATCGCAGTTTGTTTAAACTTGGTGTTGTGTGTAACATAAGATATCTAAGAAATAAAATTATTTAAAAAGAAATATATTATAAAATATTATAGTGTTACATTATACCCCCTTAAAATTAATTTTTTATTTAAAATTATTCACTTTGATTTAAAAAAATTAGGATATCTTTATTTCATTACATCCTTGGGTTCTCAAGTAGCTTCTTCAAATTTTTGATTTCTCTAAAGAACTTTCACCAGGTGAGTAGTATTGTTTCATAGAACTTTATCTCTATAATCCAAGATTTATACTAGTTTTTATTCATAATAAATATATTTCTCTAGTATTATGACCTCTGAATTCATTACATATAATGTATCAGGTATATACTTCTTCAAGATAGATACATGGAACACATCGTGAACTTTAGAGAGATTCAATGGAAGCGTCGAGATATAAGCTACCATCCCTACTCGATCAAGAATATCTAAAGGGTTTATATACCTAGGGATCATATTTTACTTCTTTTTGAATCTCATAACATTATTCCATTGATAAATTCCCAAAAAACTTCTCATTAACTTCAAATTCCAAATCACATCGATGATTTTCAACATATCTTTTCTATCGAATCTGAGCTGTATTAATGTATTTTTGAATAGATATAACATTCTTTTCCATTTCCTTAGATATCTAAGGTCATGGTATATTTTTTTTCTCTGACTTAATACCATCATGTTGAGGTTCTACACTACTTTCTATATAGGGATTCATAATGATCCATCAGAATGCTCGATTGAAAGCTCTTATTGTAAGAAAACTCAACTGGATGAAGGTTTTGACACCATCCACCTTTGAAATTCATAGAACAAGATCTTAACATATACTCTAGGTTTTTAATGGGACTATTATATTGACCATAAATATAAGTATTATAATAAGTTTTGAAACTTAACTCTATATCTAGAGCCTACTGAAGACTTCACCATAAATTCAAGGTAAACCTCAAATCCAGATCAGATATAATAGAATATAGTACTCCATGAAACCTTACCACTTACTTAATTTATATTATATAATTATGATCAATATAAAATTATTATCTAATTTAAATTAAGTTTGTTGACTTCATAATGTGATCAACTACAACCCAAATAATATTATGGACTTTAGATGTTTGGGGGAGTATGAAGAAAAAATACATGTTGATGTTTTCTCATTTCCATTATGGTATGGGTAATGGTAATAGAATCCCCTTAAAATTTTGAATCTTGGACTTAAATTTTTAACATACTAAGAACCAAAATACATACTCAAAAATATCTCTCTTCATGTTGTCCCATCATAAATACTCTTTTAGATCTCTATACATATTTATATTTCTAAGATAAGTATAGAATAATGAACTATGAGCCTCATCCAACAACTTCTTAAATTTTGGTATAGATAGAACACATATATGGTTCTTGAACTTTATCATTCCATCATAATCAAGGTTAAACTTAGGAACATTTCTCACCTTCTTCTATAGCTCTACATCTTTATTTTTTTCCTCTTTAATCTTCACTTGGATAGATGGTTAAACACTCATTTGAGAAAGATAATATTTCTCCCCTTACTTTAAGATTTCTAGATCCATATTTTTTTAATCTATAAATATTATAAATTTTGTGATCCTTGTCATAGATTATATAACATGATCCTTTTGAATCATAGCATCTTTCACCTTGTTCGGTTTCTCAGGGTGGTAATGTATTAAGAAATCATAATCTTTAATCGGTTCCAATTATCTTATCTGGATCATATTTAACTCTTTCTATGTGAAAATATACTTTAAAATTTTACGATAAATATATATATATATATATATCACACCTTTCTCCATAAAGATAATTCCTTCATATATTCAATGAAAAAAAATTCCACAACTAACTACAAATCATGATTTGGTTAATTTTTCTCATGAAATTTCAATTGGCATGAGGCATAATCTATCATCATATCATTCTATATTAGAATTAATCTCATTCCCTTATTTTATTCATCACTATAGATTATAAACCCTTCTCCATTGTAGGGTAAATTAAGAATAGGTACAATGACTAATATTCTCTTCAGTTCCTTGAAATTTTCTTCACATTCATCTATCCAAAGGAACTTATCTCTCTTTTGAGTAAACTTGGTGAGTGGATTATATGGTCATGAGAAATTCTCCACAAAGCACTAATAATATCCATAAAAACTAATAAAACTATGGATCTCAGTCATAGTGGTTGGTCAAGGCCAACATTCAATAACTTCTATCTTTTAATTATCTATTGATATACCCTCACTTGAGATTATATAACCCAAAAATGAAACCTTTTTTAGCCAAAATTCACACTTTTTAAATTTTTTGTATATTTTCTCCTTCCTTAGGGTCTTCAATACAATTTTCAAGTGATCTACTTGCTCTTACTTTCTATTTGAATATATAATAATATCAATTATAAATATGACCATAAACTAATCAAGGTAATCTCTAAAGGATTTATTCATTAAATCCATAAAGATAGTAGGGTAATTAATAAGACAAAAATTACATCACTATATATTCATAGTGTCCATACCTATTATATAATATTTTCTTCGATATATCCTCATTATTGACCCTCAATTGATGATATCCACAATGAAGGTCAATCTTGGAAAAGTATTGAACTTTTTGAATTTGATCAAACAAGTCATCAATATAGAGTAAAGTATACTTGTTCTTGATTGTGATATTGTTTAGTTCTCAATAATCAATGCAAAGTCGCATCGATCCATATTTCTTATTAATAAAAAGAGAATGTGCACCCTAATGTGATTCATTTGGTTGAATGAATCCCTTGTCAAGATTCTCTAAGACATTCATCTTCAATTACTTAAACTCAATAAATTACATTCTATGGGGATTCTTTCAAATATGTGTGGCACCAGGTCTGAGTTCTATTGATAACTCAACTTCACAATTCGGTGGAAGACTAAGAAACTATTCTAGAAAGATATCAAAAAACTACTACACAATATGAATTTCATCAATTTTTATTTAATTTCCAACTATCTAATATAAACACCCCTTTTTAATAGGAATAAAGACTCATACAATAGATTTGATTTCCATCAGAAGTTCATATTTATCATCGCACTGATAGAAAATCATAGGTTGGTTAAGAATATAAAATGTGACTTTTATTATATGGAAATTCATGTGCTATTTATGTAAATAAAGTTAATATATTCCCAAAATAATATAAAATTCATCTAGATGGAGAATAACATGATTTACAGAAAGCACATTCCCACAAGCTTCAATCTAAGAAGAATCATAGAATTGAGATTTGATTATCATACCATTAAGGTTTTTCACTAATAATTAAATATCTAATCATTGGGGTGGAATTTTTATACCCTTAGTAAAGTCTTTAGATATAAAATAGTGGGTTTATCCAGAGTAAAATAATACATTATTAGTTTTAGAGTGGATGGTAAGTGTACCTTTCACCACATCGTTATCATACCCCCCACAAAAATAGAGATCACATGATATTCTCCTTTATATCTTGGCTTAAAAGGTTACCAACATCGATCATCATTAGTAACCATCATATTTTAGTAATTTTTAGCATAATTACCATAATCCTTACATTTGAAACACTGGAGTATGGGTGGTGCATTCTATGTAGCTTTCTCTCTATTCGCATCATTAGCAAACTTCTTCCCACCACTTCAACATTATATTTTTTTATTTCCTTCCCTTCCTTGATTAAAACATTTAATATTACCATTAAGATAATTTTCTCCATTTTTCCTTATACACTTCGAGCATAGAGGAAATATCATATTCTTTTCTATATGGTTTTAGAGTTCCCTTTGAATTCCATATTTCATTTATTATAAAAACTATGAAATGGATGGGTAACTCCAATCTACATTTCCACATTAATATCACATTTAATGATTTATTCATAGATATTGAAGTCTTTTATAGATAACTCCCTTATGATACTTGGTTTTAATCTACTAAAGAATTGATCAATCTTACTTTTAATTTTCATGATAATACTATAAGCATACCTTGAATGTTTTGTAAAAATTTTATCATAGGTGCCAATGGATTCATCATCCATTTACTTTATCTCACGTAATTATTTCTCCATTTTCATACAAACAATACGAGGAATGTACTTGTTGAAAAATAATCTCTTAAACACATATCACTCATTGGATTCAATTTCTTTATATTGTCTCATATTTTTCTAAGAGTCCACCCTTGATCCCCTTTTACATCCAAATGATAAACAACCACCAAAGTGGATTTTTCATGCTCTGAACATTGAATAATGGAAAATATATTTTCAATGGTACTGATCCATTTCTTAGAAACCAGTGGATTATTAGAGCCACTAAAAGAAGGTGGTTGTTACCTCATGGAGGACTCAAAAAAATGTTTTTCCCTCCTTTTCTCATTTGGAATCTCATCATGATTCTTTTTTAAGAAAGTTGTGTAAGCATATAAATGATATTTTTCTTTCTGGGTCCCATAAAATTTGGTTGATTAGGTGGTAAATCATTGAATCGTCTATCACATTCAGCATTAACATGATTCCTTTGGGTTTCATCCATTTACTAAATCCAAAAATCATAGTGTGATAAATAATAATCATAGTGGGAAACCACATAATCCTGAAAAATAATTTATAGGATATTTAAATCAAGACTCTTTATTTTTAATCTATGACACCTTAGGTTTTTCTGAGGTTATTAATGATCATTATCTATTCAAATCCTTCATGGAGGTTTATAAAAAAATGTAAATTAACCTAATAATATTCCCCTGGAGTGTCAAACCATGTGCGTAGTAAGGGCACACTCGTTGTGCACCAGAATGATGGATGAGATTTACTTGACCGACTCTTTTCAAGTTATTACCCCTATATGAATCTATTCCAAAACCACATCCACTTTTGGTATCTAGATAGGGATTTTTTTCTAGGAAAATCATGCTTTTTTATTTACCATAACTTAGGATGTTCTCCTATAATTAGTATTATTTCATGGTTTCTCGCTAGAGTTTTCTCATCCTAATACCCAAAGGTTAAATAAACATATCTTATGATACCAAATATAGAAACCTAAACTTTTAATACATAGATATTACATATTAATAGATGAACATTCATTTAATTATATAAAAACAAACATGAGGGTCATAAAGGTTTAGTGTCTTTGGAAATTTGTATACATAAACAACTAGTTCATAAGTGAACTACATAACCTCCCACTTGGTTCTTCATAACTAGAACCATCCTTAGGAATATCATACTTAATACATTTATTCATTACTTGGGGAAAGAAAACATAATAAATGGTGAGTTTAAATGATTGGTAATGGTAAAAAGCGATATATCAATGATCACTTAAATATAAAATGAGCATAAGGGTATCAGAACATAAGTATAACATTTGAAAAACCCATATCAAGTATAACATAGATCATAATATTGAGTCATGGAAAAAAATTTGGCAATTCATAAGACATGAATCATAAAGTAATCAAAGAACCTAATCCATGAGAGCATAACATTGGAATAAGACTTATATTTTTGGAATACATAAAATTATAGAAAATCATTTTATTAATAGTCAAGGAACACAGTCAAGACTATCAAAATGGATTGGGTTCACTCCCCAAACCATTATAGTAATAAAGGTTCAATTCCAAGACTATAATAGTGTAAAAATTCCCTTACTAAACTGGGTCCACTCCCCATTCTAGTCCCATTTATCTCATGAGATATCAATATTTACCCAATGTATTGGAGGGATATATAATTTCAAGCCATATAATTTTGGGTCCACCCACCACATAATGAAAATCATAAAAATGTGTTCCAAAATATCATGAAACCTTCATCATATCATAACCTATTAAAATAAATAGGTTTCATAAGCATTTCATTATGGCATAACCCATATAAAAGAAATGGTCTTCATAATCATTTTATCAATTCATTATAGCATTACCCATGGAAAAGGAATGGGTTTTATAAACATATTTTCATTATAATCATAAACCATCTATATAAATAATAAGTATGGTACCCATTGATTATATCCCTATTAAGACATAATTAAAATCAAGTTTTTTTGTCTTTTATGAATATAAATACCATTGCAAGATTAGTAAAACATTCTTAATGAAATTAACTTTTCCAATTTAAAAATCACTTTTCAAAAACTATAAAATTTATAAAATATTGTGAAAATATTTTCCTTTGAAAATATCATTGGAAAACTATAAATCAATTTTTTCATTATTGAACATTCATGATGGTGTTAAATTTTATTCATGTCATATAAGTTAAAATAAAACACTCATTTCACACTTTTATAAAAAAGTACCTCATTCAGAAAATGACATGAAGATTCCTTTTAAACTATTTTTTAAAAATTCAAACATGGGTAAAAATTAATTTAAAAATCATTATATTATAGTAAAAATATTCTTGAAAATATTTTTAGAAAACATGGGTATGGAAAGTATTTTTGACCAAAGAGAGAAATAAATTCATTTTTCTTAAAAATATTCTTTCAGCCTCTTAAGTTCTTAAAGAGGGGAAAATGAAATGAAAAATATTTATTATATAGAAATAACCATAATATAATAAAATTAATTGTATTATTGATATATATACCATAAAATTTCATCCATATAACTTAATCATAAACAATCCTAATTAAACAATAAGATTATAACATAAAACCTTTACTGTTTAGGTAACTTTTGAATTATAAGCCCCATAAAAGAAAGAACCTTAAATTAAAATTTATATCCCATAACTTTCATTATAATTATCATAAAATAAATTCATGGGAATTATATACAATATATAAAAGAAACAAGTTGTGAATATGGCATGTGTCTCACAGAAGTAAATGTGAGATGAAAATATCTTACCCCGACTTCCACGTGCTTTGAAAGCACTATAACCACATGTATAATAAATTTAAATTTATTATAATTTTATATAATAAACATGTTAATACTTATAATATCATATATTATTCATTTATAACATTTTAACACCCAAGTATCAATAATTCCTTAAAAAATAATTATTTTTGGGTATTAACTGTTTTAATTATCCTGAGTATTTTAGTTTAGTAGTTACAGTACTTGTACTTAGATCAGGGTTACATGATCTCCATAATGTTAAAAATTATTAAAATATAATATATATTCATTATATATTTATTTATTATCATCCATAAAAGGTATATATAGAAAAATTAATTACGTCGTTCGTGGAAAGGAGTGGTCATACGCACACATGAATATTTTTTCACTTTTTGATAGATGAAAAAAAAGAAAGATAAATAAAAATTAGCCTTTAAATAATCATTATTATATCATATATATATTATATATTCATAAATATATCCTTATAACCATCCAAGTAAAATAGAAATTAAAACTAAATTGCATCGCTTTATTGAGGTAGTAGTCCATCGTACGCATGAACGACGTTATCATTTTCAAATGGATGGGAAGGTAAGAATTTAGATGTGATATTATGATTCTAAAAGTATAATTATGTCATAATTATCATTTATAAAAATTAAACCCATCATAATAACCATACATGAAATATGGTGGTGTAAAATAAAGTGTATCGCAACATGGAGATGGTAAGTCGTACGTACACACGAGAGAAACTTTCACTTACCGTTTGATGGGAAAGAGGGTGGATAATTGTTATTTCATAATTATAATAACATTTTAGTATATTAAGAATATATAATTTATTATTTTATGATAAATAACATATATTTATATGTGTTACAGTAGAAATAAAAAAATATAGTGATCGGTTAAGGCAATTACCTCTTCTTTGAAAGAACTCCTTTAGATCTCATCTTAAGGATCCTAGGGTTGGTCTTTCTGGAATACCAACACCTATATAATGTTTATAAGTGATATTAGAAAGTATTTTGGTATGTAATGGTTGATATAGTTCACTCAATGTGTTCAAATAAATAGGAAGGAGGGGTCTATTTTTATAAGGGAGGGAGAGGACACACTTGTAATTTTAAAAAGATTAAAATATACTAAATTCATAATCAAGAAAAATGATTCCAAATGGACATTAATTAGAAAAAAAAGTGTCTAGGGTTGAAATAAAATCATACAATGAAATTTATATGGGTTTTTATTTTATTTTAAACCTTATCGTTTTTATTAATCTCTTTGTTAATTATATTTTACTTTAATTTTTGTAACAACTTTTTTAAAAAGAAAGTTTTAATAATGTTACCATAAATGGACATGTGACTCATAAATGGACTATGGATGATTTTTTAAACCATATTCAATTCACATGGCCTAATATATTATTTTTATTAATTTTAAATCATTTAATAAAATATTATTTATTATAAAATATCATTATTTCCGATTTTAGAACTATTCACTTAGTTTGGCCTTAAAGACACCAAGACAAAAAAATAACTAGAATATAATCCTTTTACACATCAATAATATGTTATATTTATCTAAAAAATTATTTAACACTATAAATCAATCAAATTATATTACTTTTAATAATTTTAAAATAATTTATTTTATTATTCAATTAATTGAATAAATATTACATTGGTGTTGCATAAGAATTTATGGTAATTATATAACTACTAAAAATTATAAATAAATTTTCATCATGAAAATAATTTCATTAATATAAAAATGGAATTTATATTCATTTATAACTTGTTTTTGTCTCTATGTAGATACAAAATATATATTTATAAGTAAGAGAGTGACATTTTGTATTTTTCATTTCTCTAAATATTATATAGGTCATTGTCATAGAACATTGTCCCTTAAACAATTAAATTTCAAACCTAAGGTAATAATAGTCGAATTACATCCATAAAATAAGAATTTAGATACAAAATGGTGTCCTTAACACTTAGTTTTAACCTATATTAACCCGATTTACCCTTTACTGAGGTGATAAATTTTACCATAGTTACTATTTATAATGCCTAAAATTAAAAGGGGTTTATTTACAAAATTTAGAACACCTGATTAAAAAAGTGGAATCCATTTTTAAATATTCAATTTCTATAAGTAGAATAAATTAATTTTACAAATAATCATGCAAAACATGATGAAAACCACTTTTTAGATAAATACATTTTTATGCATAAAACTTGGTTTATTCTTATCCCATGACTAGAAAAATATTAAATGAATTTTAAAAAAATATTAAATACATAATATATATATTTATCATTAAAATAATTCACTAATAGTTATTAATTTAATTTTTAAGATAAAATACATTGCGTTCATAAAAATAATTTTTTCAGAAATATATCTTTTTCATTTTCAAATGATTCTTATTTTTTTATTTATAATTAATTAACAACCAATAAATTAATTTTATACATATGTGACCGTAAATTTTTCATAATTTAGTTAGTCTTATTCATACCTCCAATCCAATGGCTAAGTGATAACTGTCACATAATAATATTTTAATAGTATATCACGGTTTTTTTAAACTCGATGTTGCATGTAACATAAGCTATCGAAGAAATAAAATTATTTAAAGAGAAATATATTCTAAAAACCTAGGGTGTTACACTTCCTAACTTACAATAATATTTTTAGGTTTAACATGCTTTTGAAACCTCTCATACTTTTTTTTTCTACTTCCATCAGTAGCACCCACATCATCAGTGGAGTGATTAGAATATATATTAACATGATTGGGCCCATATCTAAATTCCTTTTATTTTTTATAATTATGCATGAATTAATCTTAAAAAGTATTAAATTATACATTACTCACCTCATTTAAATTGGGTTTTTTATCAATTATATTCACATCATAACAATTTACCAACTTGTGCAGTATCTTATTCTGGTACTTATATCCCTTTACATTTGATAAATATCCCATGAAAACTTTTTTCTTGTCTTTTTCATTCAACTTTGTCAAGTATAAATTTTTTATTTTCATAAAGTATATATTACCAAAAAAATTGAAATATTTTATAGTTAGATTATTCTTGTACCACATTTCATAGGTATTAATTTTTTATTTAGGCCTCAACAAACATCTATTATAAATATAAACAGTTTTACTTATAGCCTCTCTCTAGAAGAATTTTGAGAGTTTGAATCCAACATGCATAATTCTTCCAATTTCAACCAAACTTCTATTTTCCTTTCTACACCTCAATTATTATAGGGTGTATAAGGATTGTTATTTTCATGTTTAATTTCATTCTTAACAATATAATATTCAAAATAATTACTATTGACATTCCTTCAATTATCAATTCTCAACCTCTTGATATAAATTCTCAGTTCATTCTGAACTTCTCTTTTGAGTATTTTGAATATATCCACTACTTTGGATTTATGATTCATGAACAACACATTTTTCATCCTAGTTAAGTCATCAATGAATTTAATGAAATATATATCACCTTTAGTGGATTGATGTCTCATTGGCCCATATAAATTAGAATATATTAATTTAAATGTCCATGTGGGAAGAATATTTACCTTTTGTGATTCCTTGCACCATTTTCCTTTTTTAAAAATATTCACAGATAAAATATCTTTCTCTATATGGTTGGGATAATTCTATCAACACTTATCCCTTTTAGATCTTGATTATACTCCTTTGACCAAGATGTCTAAGTATTTTATTTAAAATCTTATTCCCATCTTTTTAAGACAAATAAAAAGAGTCATTGGAATTGCTAATTTGGAATAAATTACCACTATTCTATCTACCTTAGTGATAATTATTCTATATTTTAATAATTTTATGATACAATAATTAATTCTAAATGACTTAATTCCCATCAACAAAAATTTGGCTAACACTCAATGAATTTTGTTTGAGTCAATCCATAAATAGAATATCCTTGGATTTAAATTTTTAGGCTTCAATCTTAGTTGTACAAGCTCTTATAATTTTCAAGGATTTTTTATTACCAAAATTAAATGAAACTATATCATAAACTTATATTTTTCAGTATTTTTGTGTCTTCATTCATGTGGGATAAATAGTTACTATCAACAATTTTATTTTCTCTTTTGATAGTATTTAGAGACACCCCAATAAGTAGTGACTTATTTTTCTTTTATTTTCTATGAAATCTATCAACCCTGACAACTTATAGTGTCTTTTTGGGAAGAGTAGTCTTGAATTCTTCATCATAATGACCTTTTTGTCAAATATTCCAATGATTTATTCTATATAATCAAATTTTCTTTGATCAAACAAATTTTATGGATCTCTTCTCACAATTTTCCTTTACTCAGGATTGATTCTCATCTTTTTAGGATTTCTCTCCCTTAATTCATGTCTCCTTTAAATCCATGGAAAAGATATGTTATACCAAAAAACATTGGATTTATACCCAAATATCCCACAACACTAGAAATGGCCCTTGAATTCAAATATTTTATTATAGAATGATTTTTTTCTAGAAAATTATTATTGTTGTCCAAGTGTATTTTGAGCCTTATTATACATTAAACATGAAGGGTTATGCCTACTCACTTTACCCTCAAATACCTTTGATATATGTGTGGATTTTTCAAGATTTTTCTTATCCCAAGAATACCCATATTTGTATTTATAACTTTTATTATTAGTAAAAATATATTTAACATTTGTGTCATGTACGTGAGAATATTTTACCTAAATTTATGGGTTAACATTATCAGTAGCTTGAGATATTTCATACTTTACTTCCATAGATTAATTATAATCATATCTAATATTCTTAAGTGATTTTAGTATCAAGTCACCTTGATTATACCTTATTCAATTATTCTTCCTTTATAATATATTTTTTATCAAAAAAATTAACATCTTGTCTTGTTATATAATTCTTACCTTGAGAAGATTGAGTTCTTTAATGAAATCGACATCCTTTTTGAGTAACTTTTTTTCACATTACTTTATATTCTTAGCTTTATTATTTAGTAGTCTAATCTCATTCTTGAGTTTGGTATTTTTATAGATTCAAGATTCCATCTCAGCTTTCAACATATTTTTAGTGCAAGTATTTTCACCTTCTTCATCACTGCTTGAGGTTTCTTTATATTTTTATACATAATCCATAAAGTTCCTAAACCTTTTAGAAGTCCCTTATTATGATTGAATAATTATAGTTGCTTAGTCATCCTCTTATTTTCTAAGCATTCTTATTCTTTTATTCTTGTTATTTTTTCTTATCGGTGGGTTTCTTGATTTATTTAGAGCATTTACTTCATATTTTTTATGAAAACTTTATTATTTCTCATCATCACCATACTTAGCACCTTTATGAAGAGCCCACTTTGTGTATGGATTATATTTTTTGTCAATGATTTTCATTGGTTGATAATAGTGATCAATACAATAAGAAGATTACATTGATGTCAATATGATGAAGAAGTTCCAAAGTTAATAGAGCTTGGATGAATTCATCAAGTATTGACATTCTAAGGAACATTTATTGAATAATTTTAGTTTCATGGTGATGTATAGAGAATTATTATTGATTCCTTGATGACATTGGATGTCATTATTGAATAATTCTCCTCAAGTCTTAACATTTCAAGAAAAATCTATTGAAGACTTTGAGTTTCATGGTGATTCTTGGAGAATTGTTATGGATTCCTTGATGACATTGGATGTAATGATTGAATAATTATCCTAGTTAAGTCAAATGATTTCTGAACTAGTTCTAAAGTTAAAATACATGTATCAAAGGTGATACATTGTTTACAAAAAAGATTAAATTAGTTTTTGATGATAAATAATTTATTTGGAATTTATATTCCAAAAATAATAGAGGAAGAGCATGAAGGATTATTTGAAGAATTTTTGAAGAGAAGTTGAGGGATTAAATAATTCTATAATTATAATTCTCAAGTATGTAAAGGTGGTCCTTCATTTGATTTTTAATTCCATCATATAATTCATATTTTACTAATAAATATGTATGGGACTTTTATTAGAAAAAAATATGGCCAACCTAACCTACCCAAGGAGGCCATATCAACCACATATATGGGGAGAAATCTCAACCTATGTGGGAGCCAGCCCGCGCATGGGCAACTAAGGTGGCATGAGGTCCATATTTAACCCCTTAAAGGGCCTGTGTGTAAGGCCCCTGGTGTGCATGGCCAAGGTCACTCATAGGTTAGGCCTAATCCCAGAAGCCTTGGACCGTGTGTCGCAGACCGTGAGGGTGTGATGTGCAAGTGGTGTCCGGGTGCCGACCTGAGTTCTGGCTTCAAGTAACACCCCACACGGATTTGCTTATAAAGTGGAGGGAAGCCACTTATGGAATAATATGTGGGATACAAAACACACATTACTATTCATCCACTTTAAAAACATGTGGATTGAATGGATACCACCCAATCATATTAATTAGGGTCGTCCTATCCTCCCGCACTCAAGGATTTAAATAGGTCGCGTGTTTTCAAACTACATCAGTGCCTTCCTCCCTCCACCACTAGACGATGCCACCATGTTTCATCAGAGATGTTAACAGAATCATCATTGATCAAATCAGATGTCTCCATGGTTATTTAGAGTTTGAAATGATGAGATGAAAATGATCTAAATAACATGCAACCTTTTTCATGATTCATTAGAAGTATATGGTTCAGTAAAATGAAAACGTATTTGAAAAGGATGATGTGTGTTTGATATTCATGAAATAGTTCAAGAATATGACTTGCATGTGATCCCTATCTCATGAATGTGATCTATTAACCATAAAGGATAAGGCTATTCATGAAGTAAAATTCTAGGTTTCTCGACATATCTTAAACCCATAGTTTAAAGCATTTAAATTCTAAGTCCTTGGGGAATTAAAACAGGTAATTCATATGGCATGATTTGTGATAATTTAAGTTAGTGATCAAATGAAAATAGGTGGTGATCTACACCTATAATAGGAGAAACTCCAAGGCTGGAAAAGGAGCTATTATTCGCATACCCAAGAGATCTTGTTTCAAAACAGAGTATTCTTTGAGCGTTCTTTTACGTGAACAGGTAAAGAGTTCCATGATCCTTTGAGGCTTCACGAAGAAGGGAGTCCCATGAACCATTCTAGTTTTATGAAGGAGGATGATTTTCGAACATGTGAAAGGTGGTTACACCCTTGTTATGATTTGTGAAGATAGATGGATCCACAAACTAATGTATGAGTAATACACTCTCACTGAGTTGTGAAAAGATATAGGGGATAAGAACCGCAAGCCTTCGCGTGTGTTTATCACCCTTGAAGAGCTTTGCGAAGAACCTATTCTCTGAAGCTCTCAGCTTGTGTGAAGGATATAGGAGATAATTGTGCTCCTCTTTGCACAATAAAGAACCTCACACTTGTGCAAGGAAGAAGAGAAACACACATACCTATTTGGGATTTCATGTGATAGTAAGTGAATGCATGCACATATGATTTATAAGGATTTTTTTTTAAATACTTTTTTTACAAAAAATATTTTATAAGAGAGATATTACCCTAGAAATCATTCTACATTTCCGATGTGGGATTCTGGTTCTTCGTTTCCAGCGCAGAACATTCTGCATTTCCGATTTGGGATTCGGTTTCAAGTACGTGACTTTGAAAGTCTATAAAATATAAACTATAATACCAATATAAATGAAACTTAAAACATGGATTAAAAATATAAAAAATAGTTGAAAACAAAAAGAATTTCATAAAAAATAATGACAAAAAATAATTTATAATCTTTCAAAACCACATACCTTAAACTTAAAAAGTTTCAAGTAAGTGACTATAAAAGCCTATAAAATATAAACTACAAGACCAATATAAATGAAACTTAATACATGGATTAAACATATAACAAATTATTGAAAATAAAAATAATTTCATAAAAAATGTTGATCGAAAATAATTTATAAGTTTTCAAAGACACCTACATAAAACTTAAAAATGTTTCAAGCACGTGAATTTGAAAGAATATAAAATATAAAATATAAGACTGATATAAATGAAACTTAAAAAATGGATTAAAAATATAAAAAATAGTTGAAAATAAAAATAATTTCATAAAAAATATTCATGAAAAATAATTTATAACCTTTCAAAACCACCTACTTGAAACATAAAAATGATTCAAGTATGTGGCTTTGAAATACTATAAAATATAAACTATAAGACCGATATAATTTAAAGTTAAAACATGGATTAAACATATAATAAATTATTAAATTATTAAATTAATATTATTAATAACTAATTATATAATAATTAATCAGTTAATTAGTAATTATTAATAATTAATTATATAATAATTAACCAATTGTATAATAATTAATTAGTTAATTAGTAATTATTAATAATTAATTATAAGAGAGAGCTTACCCTAGATTATGACAGAAGCTCTCACCTAAGGTTCCCTTTTATAAGAGATCTTACCCTAGAAATCATTCTACATTTCTGATGTGGGATTATGGTTCTCCATTTCCTATGTAAAACATTCTGCATTTCCGATGTGGGATTCTATTTCAAGTACGTGACTTTGAAAGACTATAAAATATAAAATATAATACAAATACAAATTAAACTTAAAACATGGATTAAAAATATTAAAAATAGTTGAAAATAAAAATAATTTCATAAAAAATGATGATAAAAAATAATTTATAAGCTTTCAAAACCACATACTTGAAACTTAAAAAGTTTCAAGTACGTGACTATAAAAGCCTATATAAATATAAACTACAAGACTAATATAAATAAAACTTAATACATGGATTAAACGTATAAAATATTATTGAAGATAAAAATAATTTCGTAAAAAATGTTGATGGAAAATAATTTATAAGTTTTCAAAGACACCTACATGAAACTTAAAAATGTTTCAAGCACGTGACTTTGAAAGCATATAAAATATAAACTATAAGACAGATATAAATGAAACTTAAAACATGGATTAAAAATATAAAAAATAGTTGAAAATAAAAATAATTTCATAAAAAATGTTCATGAAAAATAATTTAAAACCTTTCAAAACCACCTACTTGAAACTTAAAAATGATTCAAGTATGTAGCTTTGAAATACTATAAAATATAAACTATAATACCGATATAATTTAAAGTTAAAACATGGCTTAAACATATAATAAATTATTAAATTAATAAATTAATATTATTAATAATTAATTATATAATAATTAATTAGTTAATTAGTAATTATTAATAATTAATTATATAATAATTAACCAATTAATTAGTAATATAATTATTTAGTATATAATAGTTAATTAGTTAATTAGTAATATAATTATAAATTATATTTATTCATTATACTTAATAATTAGTAATTATTAAAAATTATTATATGATAATTAATTAGTTAATTGGTAATATAATTATTAATTATATAATAGTTAATTAGTTAATTAGCAATATAATTATAAATTATCATTATTCGTTATAATTATTAATTCTAATTATTCATTATAATTACTAATTATAATTATTCAATATAATTACTAATTATAATTATTAATTACTAATTATATAATCATTATTTGTATAATAATTAGTTACTTAATTAGTAATTATTAATAATTAATTATTTAATAATTAATTAATTAATTAGTAATATAATTAGTTAATTAGTAATATAATTATTAATTATTTAATAATTAATTATTTACTTAGTAATATAATTATTAATTATATAATAATTAATTAGTTAATTATTAATAGAATTAGTAATTATATAATTTATTATTAGGTAATTAGTAATTATTAATCATTAATTATATAGTGACTAATTAATTAATTAGTAGTATAATTAATAATTATATAATAATTAATTAGTTAATTTTTTAAGAAAGATAGAGCTAAGACCCTTTTTATAATTAGTTAATTAGTAATATAATTATAAATCATAATAATTTGTTATAATTATGAATTAGTATTTATTAAAAATTATTATATAATAATTAATTAGTTAATTGGTAATACAATTATTAATTATATAATAGTTAATTAGCTAATTAGTAATATAATTATTCAGTATAATTATTAATTAGTAATTATAAAAAATTATTATATAATAATTAATTAGTTAATTAGTAATATAATTATTCTTTATAAGTATTCATTATAATTATTCATTATAATTATTAATTATTAATTACTAATATAATTATTAGTTATATAACTATTAATTATATAATAATTAGTTATTTAATTAGTAATTATTAATAATTAATTATATAATAATTAATCAGTTAATTAGTAATATAATTAGTTAATTAATAATATAAATATTAATTATTTAATAATTAATTAGTTGCTTATTAATATAATTATTAATTATATAATAATTAATTAGTTAATTGGTAATATAATTATTAATTATATAATTTGTAATTAGTTAATTAGTAATTATTAATGATTAATTATATAATAACTAATTAGTTAATTAGTAATATAATTATTAAATATATAATAGTTAATTAGTTAATTTTTTGAGAAATATAGAGTTGGGGACCTTTTTATAATTAATTAATTAGTAATATAATTATAAATTATAATTATTCATTATAATTATTAATTAGTATTTATTAAAAATTATTATATAATAATTAATTAGTTAATTGGTAATATAATTATTAATTATATAATAGTTAAGTAGGTAATTAGTAATATAATTATTCATTATAATTATTAATTAATGATTATTAAAAATTATTATATAATAATTAATTAGTTAATTAGTTATATAATTATTCTTTATAATTATTCATTATAATTATTCGTTATAATTATTCATTATAATTATTCATTATAACTATTAATTATTATTTATTATTTATTAATTAGTTAATTAATAATATAATTTTCAATTATATAACTATTAATTGTATAATAATTAGTTAGTTAATTATTAATTATTAATAATTAATTATATTATAATTAATTAGTTAATTATTAATATAATTAGTTAATTAGTAATATAATTATTAATTATTTAATAATTAATTAGTTGCTTAGTAATATAATTATTAATTATATAAAAATTAATTAGTTAATTAGTAATATAATTATTAATTATATAATTTGTAGTCAATTAATCAGTAATTATTAATCATTAATTATATAATAATTAATTAGTTAATTAGTAATATAATAGTTAATTAGTTAATTTTTTAAGAACGATAGAGCAGATCCTCTTTTTATAATTAGTTAATTAGTAATATAATTATAAATTATAATTATTCATTATAATTATTAATTAGTATTTATTAAAAATTATTATATAATAATTAATTAGTTAATTGTTAATATAATTATTAATTAGTTAATATTTAATTAGTTAATTAGTATTATAGTTTTAAATTATAATTTTTCATTATAATTATTAAATTGTAATTATTAAAAGTCATTATATTACTAATTAATTAGTTAATTATTATATAATTAATTATTAATAATTACTAATTAACAAATTAATTATTATATAATTAATTTTTAGTAATATTAATTTAATAATTTAATAATTTATTATATGTTTAGTTCATGTTTTAACTTTAAATTATATCGGTCTTATAGTTTATATTTTATAGTATTTCAAAGCCACATACTTGAATCATTTTTAAGTTTCAAGTAGGTGGTTTTGAAAGGTTATAAATTATTTTTCATGAACATTTTTTATGAAATTATTTTTATTTTCAAATATTTGTTATATATTTAATCTATGTTTTAAGTTTCATTTATATCGGTCTCATGGTTTATATTTTATAGGCTTTCAAAGTCTCGTGCTTGAAACATTTTTAAGTTTCATGTAGGTGTCTTTGAAAACATATACATTATTTTCCATCAACATTTTTTATGAAATTCTTTTTATTTTTAACTATTTGTTATATGTTTAATCCATGAATTAAGTTTCATTTATATTGGTCTTGTATTTTATATTTTATAGGATTCTAAAGTCATGTACTTAAAACTTTTTAAGTTTCAAGTATGTGGTTTTGAAAGCTTATAAATTATTTTTTATCATCATTTTTTATGAAATTATTTTTGTTTTCAACTATTTTTTATATCTTTAATCCATGTTTTAATTTTCATTTATATTAGTATTATAGTTTATATTTTATAGTCTTTCAAAGTCACATACTTGAAACGGAATCCCACATCGGAAATGCAGAATGTTCTGCGCAGGAAATGGAGAACCAGAATCTCACATCAGAAATGCAGAATGATTTTTAAGGTAAGCTCCCTTATAAAAGGGAGATCTGGGTGAGAGCTTCTATCAGAATCCAGACTGCTATAATGGAAGTACTACTGGATTTTAAATATCGGATAAATTCTGCTGAAAAAATTATTTTTATTTTTTATTTTTTTTGTTTTGTTTATATATATATATATATATAAACAAAAAAAAATTAAAAAATAAATAAATTTTTTTTTGGGTTTTAGTGGAAAGGGGCATTTGCGATTCTACCTTTGAGGTGCAGTTTTAAAAATATTTTAAACCCAGGTGATTTTTAAAAAATAATTTTCTTTTAAAATGTATTAAAAAAACTCGATTTATAAGCACATGTTTGAGATATATGAACCTTGTTATTGTGTAAAGAGAGTGATTTTGAAGAATGAGGCATTGAAAGGGAAGCTAAAATTGTGCGCCTTAATCAAAGGAGGTAGGGAACCTAAATATATAATACAAATAAAAAGAGTCCATGCAACCCCATCCATGTCTAATGAATGAGCACATACATGCACAATCATTGAGATGACCAAAACTCAATTGTGAGAAGCACATAGAATAGTAATAATAACATTCTATACATGTTTTAGGATTTCTTATTGCAAGAAGAAGATAATACCACACAGTTTCACTTGTACAAAGATAACAGAGAGAAGGATAAAAATACCGAAGTATGCATGCATGGTAATGAGAATGAGAATGTCGTGCATAATTAAAATACATGCATTAAATGTGAATTTCAGTGTAGTATAATTAGTGGTATCAAAATATTCATTTTCACTAAGAAGAATAGATACTCTCAATTATTGATATTGAGTATCGAATAAATAGATAAATACACTACTGTAAAAATTTCATATTATTGTGTGTCTAAGAAGAATAGAGAGTACCCAGATAAAATTGATTATTATTCAGGGCAGTTAAATTGAGATGATGCTAATATGAGCTTATATTCATTTGTTTAATAATAATAAAGGAAATTTTTGATTCCAGCAAAAGGAATAAGAGATCTCAGTGCAGTTGATTTTTGCACTGAAGAAGAAATAGAGAAGAAGATAATAAAGAGTTACCGAACAATTTATATTGAATTGATTATTATTTGGTCATAAATAATTATGTGTTCATCAGTCTACTATATTCATATTATTGTCACTTATAGATGAAAAATAAATTGTAGATTTCTAATTGTTGTTGTGAAGAAGAAGAAGTTTTTCATGCTTGCTTCTATGCAAGTAACCAAGTAAAGTAGAAGTTTATGGAAGAACAAATAAGAACTATGACATCCAATAGGTATCAATAAGTGGAAAAATTTTGTACCACCCCTGGTTTGAGGTGTGTAGTAATTATTTATGACTTTTTATGTGCTTAAAGTGTTTGAGATGAGTTGGTAAGAGGTTGGGAGAGTTTTTAATGGTTTTGAATAAGTTTAGAAGATTTTCTAAGGTCACACGATTTGAGCACGGTTAGGGAAAACCGTGCGGGTTCTCCAAAAAACCGTGCAGGGGGAGAAAGTGGGCTTTGCACAGTCTGTGCATGGTTTTCTAAACCATGTGAGGTAACTGTGCAGACCCCTTCCCTCAAGGTAGTGGCATGCGCATGGTTAGCGCACGGTTTTCTAAACTGTGCGGCCACTTAAAAATGGGGTTTTTAAATCTAGGCTCCCTCGAGGTTGCCTCATTTCATTCCAAAATTCCTCCCACTCGAGCCTTACTTGGGATTTCGGGTTCTCAAAGGTTGTAGGTTCTCTCCCACATGTTTTGGAAGAAAATCAAAGGGGTTTCTTGGTAAATTGAAGGCAATTCTTCTCAGGTAAGTCTCCTCTCGTGGTTCTTTCACTACTACAAAAATTGTCTTTATCGTCACTCAAAACGGGCTTTAACAACGCTAAAAAAGCATTGTAAAACTTAGAACTGATAAAGGGGGGTCCCCTTTATCAGCGCTGATAAAGGATACCTTTATCAGTGCTGATAAATTTCATGCCTGCTGTAATATAAAATTCTGCCGCAGCACACCCAAATAAGACCTGCAAAAAATCAGCATATCAACAAGTATACCCATACAAAATTAACACATTATTCATAAGGTAATTACCGAAAGTATACCCATACAAAAAGTATACCCATACACCATTAACACATAATTCATATGTTAATTAAATATATAAAGAATTCAATTCACAATTCAAGGGGTTGGGGGATGTTCAGGGGTTTGGGGTGGCTGTCCAAGGGGGGTAGGGTTGTCTAGGGGGGTGGGGGTGTTCGGGGGGATGGGGGTGTCCGAGGGGATAGGGTTGTCCAAGGGGGTGGGGTGGTGTCTAGGGGGTGGTGGGTATTGTCCATGGGGGTGGGTTTGTCCAGGGGGTGTGGGTGTCCAGGTGGTGGGGTGGTGTCGAGGAGGGGAGGGGGTGTCCAGGGGGGTGGGGGTCGTCCAGGGGGATAGTGGGGTGTCCAGGGGGTGGGGGTGGGGGTTGTCTAGGGTGTGGGGGGCTGTCCATGGGGGTGTTTAGGGGGGTGGGGTGGTGTCCAGGGTGTTAGGGGGGGCTTTCTAGGGGTGGGGGTGTCCAGGTGGTTGGGGCGGTCCAGGGGATTGGTGGGGTTGTCCAAGGTGGGTGGGGTAGTGTCCAGGGGGTGGGGGTGGCTGTCCAAGGGGGTGGGGGTGTCTAGGTGGTGGGGTGGTTTCTAGGAGGGATGGGGGTGTCGTTCAAGGGGTTGGTGGGTGTCCAAGGGGGTGGGGGTGTCCAGGGGGTGGGGGGGTGTCCTTGGTTGGGGGGGTTGTCCAGGGGGTGTCCAGGGGGTGGGGATGTTCAGGGGGTTGGGGGCTTTCTAGGGGGTGGGGGTGTCCAGAGGGGTGGGGGTGTTCAGGGGGTGGGGTGGTTTCCAGGGGTGGGGGCGGTCCAGGGGGTGGTGGGGCTGTTCAGGGGGGTGGGGTGGTGTCCAGGGGTGGGGGTGGTTGTCCAGGGGGTGGGGGTGTCTAGGGGTGGGGGTGTCCAGGTGGTGGGGTGGTGTCTAGGAGGGGTGGGGGTGTCGTCCAGGGGGTTGGTGGGTGTCCAAGGGGTGGGCGTGTCCAGGGGGTGGGGGTGTCCAGGGGCGTGGGGTGGTGTCCAGGGGGTTGGGGGGCTTTCCAAAGGATGGGGGTGTCCAGATGGGTGGGGGTGTCCAGGGAGTGGGGTGGTGTTCAGTGGGTGGGAGGTGGTCCAAGGGGTTGGTGGGGTTTTCCAAGGGGGTGGGGTGGTGTCCAGGGGTGGGGGTAGTTGTCCAAGGGGGTGGGGGTTTCTAGGTGGTGGGGTGGTGTCTAGGGTGTCATACAGGGGGTTGGTGGGTGTCCAGGGGGTGGGGGTGTCCAGGGGGTGGGGTAGTGTCCAGGGGGTTGGTGGGCTTTCCAGGGGTGGGGGTGTCCAGAGGGGTGGGGGGGTTCCAGGGAGTGGGGTGCTGTCCAGGGGGTGGGGACGGTCCAGGGGGTTGGTGGGGCTGTCCAAGGGGGGTGGGGTGGTGTCCAGGGGGATGGGGGTGGCTGTCCATGGGGGTGGAAGTGTCCAAGGGGTGGGTTGTCTAGGTGGTGGGGTGGTGTCTAGGAGGGTTGGGGGCATCCAGGAGGTGAGGGAATCCAAGGGGTTGGGGTGTCAAGGGGGCTGTACATGGGGGTGTCCAGGGGGTGGGGTGGTGTCCAGGGGGTTGGGGGGGCTTTCCAGGGGGTGGCGTGTGACCAAGGGGTGGGGTGGTGTCCAGGGGTTGGTGGGGTTGTCCAAGGGGGTGGGGTGGTGTCCAGGGGGTGGGGTGGTTGTCTATGGGGGTGGTGGTGTCCAGGTGGTGGGGTGGTGTCTAGGAGGGGTGGTGTGGTGTCTAGGGGGTTGGTGTGTTGACTCGTACATGTCACAAATGACCCATGGATCATTCTCCTAATGTATCAACACAATTCGCATGTGTTTGCTCGGATTTCTGTACGTCAGTTGTTGTTTTCACTTAAAATTTTGTCCATTTTAAACAAAATAGAGACACTTTGAGTGATATAAGACACATTGTGCCTCGGATTGAGGCAGTTTTGACTTGTACACGTCAAAAATGACCCATTTATCATTCTCCTAATGTATCAACACAATCCGAATGCGTTTGGTCAGAGTTCCATACGTCAGTTGTTGTTTTCACTTAAAATTCTGTCCATTTTAAAAAAAAAGAGACAATTTGAGTGATATTGGCCACATCATTCCTTGTATTGAGGTTGGGTTGAGTCGTATATGTCAAAAATGAACCATGTATCGTTCCCCTAAAGAATCAACATAATCTGAATGCGTTTTGTCAGATTTCCATATGTTAGTTGTTGTTTTCACTTAAAATTTTGTCCATTTTAAACAAAAGAGAGACTTTGAGTGATACCGACCACACCGTGCCTCGGATTGAGTTGGGGTTGACTCGTACACATAAAAAATGACCCATGGATCTTTCTCCTAAAGTATAAACACAATCCGAATGAATTTGGTAAGATTTCCGTATGTCAGTTATTGTTTTCACTTAAAATTTTGTCCATTTTAAACAAAAGAGAGACACTTTGAGTGATACCGGCCACACCATGCCTTATATTGAAGAAGGTTTGACTCTTACATGTCAAAAATGACCCATGGATCATTCCCCTAAAGTATAAACACAATCCTAATGCATTTGGTCCGATTTTCGTACGTCAGTTGTTGTTTTCACTTAAAATTTTGTCCATTTTAAAAAAAATAGAGACACTTTGAATGATACCGGCCACACCATGCCTCATATTGAGGCAAGGTTGACTTTTACATGTCAAAAATGACCCATGGATCATTCCTCTGAAGTATCAACATAATAATAATGTGTTTGGTCATATTTTCATACGCCAGTTGTTGTTTTCACTTAAAATTTTGTCCATTTTAAACAAAAGAGAGACACTTTGAGTGATACTGGTCATAGCCTTGGATTGAGGAAGGGTTGACTCATAAATATCACAAATGACTCATGGATCATTCCCCTAAAGTATCAATACAATCCGGATGCGTTTGGTTAAATTTCTATATGTTAGTTTTTGTTTTCACTTAAAATTTTGTCCATTTTAAACAAAAGAGAGACACTTTGAGTGATACCGGCCACACCATGCCTCAGATTGAGGCGGGGTTGACTCTTAGACGTATAAAATGACACATGGATCGTTATCCTAAAGTATCAACACAATCTTAATTCTTTTGGTTGGATTTCTGTACGTTAGTTGTTGTTTTCACTAAAAATTTTGTCCATTTTAAACAAAAGAGAGACACTTTGAGTGATACCGGCCACACCATGCCTCACATTGAACTAGGGTTGAATATTAAACCTCAAAAATGACCCATGTATCATTATCATAAATTATAAACACAATAAAAATGCGTTTGGTCAGAGTTTCATACGTCAGTTTTTGTTTTCACTTAAAATTCTGTCAATTTTAAACAAAAGAGAGACATTTTGAGTTATACCAGCCACATTGTGCCTAGGATTGAGGAGAGGTTGAATATTACATGTAAAAATGACCCATGGATAGTTTTCCTTAAGTATAAACACAATATGAATGCGTTTGGTTGGATTTTCGTACGTCAGTTGTTGTTTTCACTTAAAATTCTGTCCATTTTAAACAAAAGAGAGACACTTTGAGTGATACCAGCCACACCATACCTTGTATTGAGGAAAGGTTTACTCATACACATCAAAAATGACCCATGTATCGTTCTCATAAAGTATCAACACAATCTGAATGCGTTTTTTCAGAGTTTCGTACGTCCGTTGTTGTTTTCACTTAAAATTATGTCCATTTTAAACAAAAGAAAGACACTTTGAGTGATACCGGCCACACTGTGCCTCGGATTGAGTCAAGGTTGACTCTTACACATCAAAAATGACTCATGTATCATTCCAATAAAGTATCAACACAATCTGAATTCGTTTGGTCAGATTTTCGTATGTCTGTTGTTGTTTTCACTTAAAATTCTATTCATTTTAAACAAAAGAGATACTTTGAGTGATACCGGCCACACCATGCCTCATATTGAGGCAGGGTTGAATCTTACATGTCAAAAATGACCCATGGATCTTTATCCTAAAGTATCAACACAATCCGAATGTGTTTGGTCAGATTTCCATACGTTAATTATCGTTTTCACTTAAAATTTTGTTCATTTTTAACAAAAGAGAGACACTTTGAGTGATACTGGCCACACCGTGCCTCATATTGAGGCAGGGTTGACTCGTACATGTCACAAATGACCCATGGATCATTCCACTAAATTATCAACACAATACTAATGCGTTTGGTCGGATTTCTATACGTCAGTTGTTGTTTTCACTTAAAATTCTGTCCATTTTAAACAAAAGAGAGACACTTTGAGTGATACTAGCCACACCATGCCTTGGATTGAGGCAAGGTTGACTCGTACATGTCACAAATTACCCATGGATCATTCCCCTAAAGTATCAACACAATCCAAATGCATTTGGTCATATTTTCGTATGTCAGTTGTTGTTTTCACTTAAAATTTTGTCCATTTTAAACAAAAGAGATACTTTGAGTGATACCGAACACACCGTGCCTCGGATTGATGTGGTTTTGACTCTTACATGTCAAAAATGACCCATGTATAGTTTCCATAAATTATAAACCCAGTTCAAATGTGTTTAGTCAGATTTCCGTACATCAGTTGTTGTTTTCACTTAAAATTTTGTCCATTTTAAACAAAAGAGAGACACTTTGAGTGATACCGACCACACCATGCCTTTTATTGAGGAAGGTTTTACTCATAAACATCAAAAATTACCCATGGATAATTATCCTAAAGTATCAACACAATAAGAATGCATTTGATCAGATTTTCGTACGTTAGTTGTTGTTTTCACTTAAAATCCTGTCCATTTTAAACAAAAGATAGACACTCTAAGTGATACCAGCCACACTGTGCCACATATTGAGGTGGGGTTGACTCTTACATGACAAAAATTACCCACGGATCATTCCCCTAAAGTATCAATACAATCCAAATGCGTTTGTTCAGATTTTTGTACGTCAGTTGTTGTTTCACTTAAAATTATGTCCATTTTAAACAAAAGAGAGACTTTGAGTGATACCGGCCACACCGTGCCTCGGATTGAGTCAGGGTTGACTCTTACAAGTCAAAAATGACTCATAGATCTTTTCCCTAAATTATCAACATAATATGAATGCATTTGGTCAGATTTCTGTATGTCAGTTATTGTTTTCACTTAAAATTTTGTCCATTTTAAACAAAAGAGAGACACTTTGAGTGATACCGGCCACACCGTGCCTTATATTGAGATGGGGTTGACTATTACATGTCAAAAATGACCCATGGATCGTTACCCTAAAGTATCAACATGATCCAAATGATTTTGGTCGGATTTATGTACGTCAGTTGTTGTTTTCACTTAAAATTCTGTCCATTTTAAACAAAAGAGAGACACTTTGAGTGATATCGGCCACACCGTGTCTCGGATTGAGGCGGGGTTGACTTTTACATGTCAAAAACTGACCCATGGATCATTACCTTAAATTATCAACATAATATGAATGCGTTTAGTCAGATTTTCGTATGTCAGTTGTTGTTTTCACTTAAAATTATGTCTATTTTAAACAAAAGAGAGACACTTTGAGTGATATCGGCCACACCGTGCCTCGGATTGAGGCGGGGTTGACTTGTACACATCACAAATTACCCATGGATTGTTCCCCTAAATTATAAACAGAATTATAATGAGTTTGGTCATATATGAAGGTATTTTGGATATTTTACTAGTTTTTCTTATCCAAAGCCCAAAGAAAAGTGGTTCATCATTCTTGCATGTTGCTGGTGAATTTCATTTGTTAAAAAGGGAAAATGACTCATTGGAGAAAGTATGTTTTATTTAAAAACAATTACAATTTTCCTATAAATATTTACATACAATAATTTTTCAACTTTTGATCCCCTTAACCCCTCTCAAAAATGACTTCCACTTGTACACGTCCCCAAGTCAGATCTTCATGCTATTTGTGTGCAATATTCCATCATCTATGTGGCCCACTCATTTCTGAACAAATCTATATCATCTTGTGAGTATGAGCCTTTTTTACAGTCATATTAGCACTGCAAAATATATAAATAAATAATTAATAAATAATTTAAATGAAATAGTATTTTTTTTAAATACCTCTTTAGGGATGCTAGTTTGTTGATAAAAAATGATCACTTTCATAAATTTACAAACATAATAACCGCAATCATTATCATTTGTTTTTTTTACACTAAAAAAATTGATCATTAGGAGAATAAATAACTTGTGTTGATATGTGTTTGGATAGTGAAATTTTATTATATATACCCTGATATTTTTCCAGACATAGTACTTTCTTACCTCCTTATGCTTAGCCCATGTCCTCATTCCTTTTTTTTAGATGATAATGATACACCACCCTATCATAATAGAATCCTCAGTAAAAGATAATATAAATTATATTACATGATTTTTAGACCTAAAACGTAGGATGTAGTGTCTTATAGATTCACAAACTCTATCATGTGTGGTCGGTTTGTTGGATATCCTTTCATTGAATCCAAAAAATAAATCTTTAGAGTATCCAAGTTCACTGCAATAAGCAGTCGATGTTTCCTAAAAACACAAAAAGTAATAAGTAATAAAATAAGTGAAAATATAATTGATATGCTTTAATCGTATAGTTTTACCCCTGCATGATTGGTATTAGGAAAATTCTATCATCTGTAATCTTGCTTTCAAATGTTTTCAGCAAACCGTTCACTATTTCAACCTTTTTTGATGGCTCTAATTTCATTAGTTATGTTGATGTGGTATGAGGACTAACGAGTCCAAATTTTGGCTCATGGAAAAATTCTTTCAACTGTTTTTCATATATACGTATGTCAATAATATAAAATGCATTTAGTCATAATTTTCACATTATATTATCTTTTAGAAAATTAATTCATGAAAACATACCTCATATATAAATTTACAAATGTTACGCCTAGCCAACCATATTCAAGGATCTCATTTACATTTTCAACCCCAACAAAATCTTGAATTTCCTCTCTGTATATATTCTTTTGAAAAACCACTATATGAATACTACCACCTCTTATCTTTGTATCCACATGAGTCTTCAATTCTAGTAAATGTGTATAGAGAATATATGGTGTTATTGTGCTTTCAATAGCTCTTTGGGATCAGTTGGCCGATCCTTTAGATGATTTTGAGCCACCCTTCCCTTTCTCTGTTTATAATAACATTTATTGGTTCAAACCCTTTTTCCATTAATTTTTAAATGTTTATCTTGAAAAAAAATGGAAATAAATACTTCTTTTTCCACATGTACTCTTACAAGTTGTGATGTCCATGAAATGAATGTCCCAATAGCCTTTTTGACCATATTAATATCATCGTCGTCAAGTGGAATAGGTAGCTATGAATTTGGCTCATGAGATACAGTAATCATCACTATCAAATGATCTTTCGGAAGTGGTCTATTATGTAGTTTTTCCTCTGGGATGTTGAACACCATAGCCCTCACTACAAGGTGATAGGTGGGTGTTGACAGATATAAATCATAGTCATTATCACCCTGTATAAGATCAGTACAGTAAAAGTATCAGTGTTTGTCTGATTCACATTTCATGGGAACAATTATTAGAATATTTATTACCACGGATAAGATAGTTCTTTGAGGGGAATGGCTCACCTCAAATTTGGTGGGGGTGGGGCGGGATCTTCATGCACTGGTTATTCCTGAGTTGTGTCTTCTCCTTACTTCCCACCCATAAAAGTTTCTAGCAACTCTCCCTGCCATTGAAATCGTTCTTCAAGAGTTGCTAGTATTTCTCTCATTTGTTTCATTTTTTTTATCTCTATCATCCATTTTTTTCTCATAATATAGTCAGAGTGTCACCCCAAACCCCACACCTCTGACACAACCATATTGTTCTAGCCGCTTCAAAACCGTCGATAATAGGTATGCATCCGCTACAGGAGTAGCTAATTCCTGTGACTGTCGGATATAGGAAAATAACTAATTATTTTTATGTAATAGAAATTTAAAACAAATATTTTTATCGTGTCATACTTACACATATTTCCCGCACTTTTTTGTTTGTTTTCATCTACTATTTTCTCTTATTCACACGTGCCTCCTTCCATAGCACATGACGTGGGATGGAAGTGTCTTTGGTTTTAGACTCATCAATCTACATATAAATATAGAAAGATAATTATGATTTTGTTTCTTAGCACCTAATAATATTATTGTAAATTTAAAATACGTACCATTTTCTTTTCTAGTAAATCATACTCCATCCTTGCTTTATGATAGGGGTATGTTGGTTTTGATTCAAGTTCCATATTTTCAGGACTGATTTACTATTTCATAAATGAAATATTGACAATCAAAGTGATGAATACACATATCCTCAAACAATTTATTATCATCCACAATGTACCTGAAACTTCTCATCCCCATGGTGGCCAATAAATGCATCTCATGCTTCTTGGGATATCAGGTGAGAATAGATAAGGGGTAGGTGCGGGTTTATTTTACCTTTGGAATCTTTCAGGTGACATTTTGTTAAAATAGTGAAAAAACACCAATGACACCTTCTTGCAAGCCTTAGTACATAATTCTTGTGTGAATCATCTACTATAAATGTACTATGTAAGAGATTGAGAAGAGTAAGACATTGTTTCATTATTTTATTTGCTAGTAAATTAAAGAAATAATATCATAATGTTACCATAATTTCTTCCCAGATCATAGCCTTTAGACTGGACACAACATAGTGTCATGAATCTATGTCAATCAGCACAAGTTGTCGAGTGACAATTCCAATGTAACTACTAAACATAGCCTTATTGGGATTCACATGTTGGCCGTGTGCATTCCATCTGACATCAAATTTGATGTCTTTTCTTTTCTCCTTAAGAACTTTGTCTAACACTGTCAAACTACGACGCACCTGTGTTTTTTTCCACTTCGGTCCTTCATCCCCGACCATTTCATCAATATCAACATCATCTATATGTTCATCTAAAATTATAGAAACACCATGTACTGATGGTTGTTGGACCTCAACACTAGGAGTAGCAAAAGGTTCAGAAAATTGTTGTTGCTCTATACTGTGAGCAGCCACAGTAGCAGCAACAACAACAACAGCTTGAGAGACTTGTTCATCCTCAAGGTTAGGAGAACCAGAACATGCAGAAGTCATTATCTACAAAAGTGGTTGAACAGTTAATTTAGATTACATAAATTCATTAATGATAATATAATAACATGAGATAATAAGATCTATATTACAAACAAAATATAACTTGTTTATTTAACTCTCTTTATTTTTTTCAAATGCTGAAGGGATTTGAAACCTCTATCGATTATCCAAATCCCTTCAGTGTGGTCTCTTATAACATATAAAACATCATCTACATTGGGACCACTATGAAATGATTACGACATACCACTGAAATGATCTTCCTTAACTGAATTTTCATCGGACCCTTCAGTAGTTTTGGACGATAACAGAACAATTGACCACTTTTGGTTTACAGGATCTAGAACATAAAATACTTGTACCACTTGTGATGCCATTATAAATTGTTCGTCTTTGTACCCTTCTTTACTAAAATCAACTTTCACAAATCTCAATTCATCTATTTTAACACCACTATTGTTATCAACCCATTTGCATTGAAAAATTGGCAATTTGAATGTTGTATAATCCAAATCCTGTATTTTTTTGATAATGCCAAAGTATGACATATTTGCATAAATTGGATTTCTGTCCTTACTACCAGAAACATGCATCGCTTCAGCCATAAGTGTAACTCCACTATTTTTCATGGTACTATCTTCATCATGTTCATATGTATAGAATGTATAACCATTAATTATATAACTATTGTAAGATAATACATACACACTTGGTCTGGCAGCTAGCCATCAAAGTTTTTCTGAAATTGAATTCGGATTTTCATCCAACTCCTTAAAAATATGGTCCAGAAACCATCCCATAAACTGGTGATTATGTGTATTTGATATCCATTTTTCATCCCTTTATGGATTCAACTATATAAGAATTTCTTTGTGGGTTTCAATATATGGAGAAAACTCCCAACTGTTATGAAAAAAATAAAGTTGGGCCTGCTCCTGATCTGTAATATTGATTGTCACAATATCTCTTCTAGAAATTCCCTCACCCTCAATGCATCCAGTGTGACGAGATTTCAGGAGACCAATGATTTCCACATCAGATATGTATTTGGTACATAATTCAATGGCTTCCTCAATAATATAGTGCTCCACTATACAACCATCTGGATGACTTCGATTTTTGACATACCCTTTCAAAATCTTCATATACCGCTCAACGGGGTACATCTATCTATAGTGCACAGGACCACAAAGTAGAATCTCTCTCACCAAGTGAAGCATCAAATGAACCATCATATCAAATAATTTTGGTGGGAAGAACATTTCTAATTCACATAATATGATGATAATTTCTCTTTCCATAGCCGGAAATTTCTTTGGGTCTAAAACTTTGCTACATATAGATTTGAAAAAGAAACAAAGTTTGGTTAATGTATAATGAACATTCTTGGGAAAAATGCAACGTAAAGCTATAGGAATTAAATCTTGGATTAAACCATGGAAGTCATGTGATTTCAAACCTTTTAACTTCAAATCATTCATTGAAACAATTTTCTTGATATTTGATGAATACCCCTCTGGAACCTTTACATCATTTAAGAAGTTTCAAAACTAATATATATCCTCCCTGGAAAGAGTGTAAGAAACTGGAGGAAGAAACATTCAATTTTCACCCTTCATGGGATCCAACTCTTCTCGTATTCTCATGTCAACCATGCCCAACCTTGCCTTAATTACATCCTTTTTTTCCAGGGGAATTTAGCAATGTTCTGATAACACTGTCACATACATTTTTTTCCACATTCATACCATCAAGAAAATTTCTGACGTACAAACAATTCCAGTATAGTAATTCAAAAAAAACTGATCTCTTTTTCCAACCAATTTTCATAAGGTTTTTCAAAAATGGTTTACCAAAAATAGTGTTCACATATTTTACTTTCTCAAACAGTTGATCACCTATTAGTGGAGATGGTGTTGTGCGTTGTTCTGAACTTTCATTGAATGATGTCATCCAAGATCGGTACTTATGTCGATAAGGTAGGAATCTATGATGTCTTAGAAACACAGATTTCGATGAACGTTTCAACCTAATTGATTCTGTATATTCTTTGCACATGGGACACCCTTGAGTTCCTTTAATTCTATATCCTAAAAAATTTTTATAAGTAGGGAAATAATTCATCGTCCCATATAACATCGCTCTCAACATGAAGTATTAACTTTTATAAGAATCATACAACATAACACCTAAATCCCACAATAACTTCAAATCCTTGATCAAAGGAGACAAATAAACATCAATATCGTTACCTGGTTTTTTTGGTCCTGATATAAGCATAGATAACATGATGAATTTCCACTTCATGCATAACCAGGGTGGAAAGTTATAATTTACCAACATAACAGGCCATGTACTGTGAGTGCTGGTTTGAAAACCAAAAGGATTCACTCCATATATAGATAACACAATACAAAGGTTTCTCAGCTCTTTTCCAAATTCAGGATACTCATGATCAATTATCTTCCATTGAGGAGAGTCGGTCGGGTGACGTAATTTCCCATCTTTATTTCTTTTATTTTCATGCCACGAAAATTGTCTTGTAGTTTCTTCACTTCCATATAGAAACCTAAACCCTGGAATGATTGGAAAGTACCATACAACTTTCGTAGGAATGGATTCATCTTTCTTGTATCAAGAAGCACCACAATTTGGGCATTCTATAAGTGCTTTGTTCTCCTTGAGAAATATTATACAGTCTTTCGGGTAGGCATGTATTCTTTCAGAAATCATACCCATCGAGCGTAGCATTCGTTTAGATTCATATGTCTAGTTTGGGAACTCATTATATTCCGAGAGCATGTCATTCAAGAGATCAAGTAGTTCCATAAAACTAACATCACTCCATTTGTTGCCTACTTTCAATTTATACAACTTCAGTACAGCTGACAATGCTATATATTTAGTGCAACCAGCATACAATGGCATCTTTGCACAACTCTTTAACTTCTCAAACAATTTTGGGAAATCCCGGAGTTCATCTTCAATTGTCCTTGTCATTTCCTTAATACAGTCTTCATCATCATTGACATTTGTAATCACATCCTCCATACAGTCTTCTTAATTATCGATATTTGTATTCATATATGATGATCCATAAAACATAGTTTTATCCCAGCCAGTAGCTACATTCGCTTTTTCTCCGTGATTATTCCAACATTTATAACTCTGATCTATTTCGTGACATATCAAATGTTCTTCCAACTCCGCTGGAGTAATTAGTCTATAATAACAACAACGTAAACATAAAAAAAGGATTTGAGAATAATCCTTTGTGTGATCCTTTGAAAACTTGATGAACTCTTTCACTCTGTTCTCATACTCTATTGTCAAATGATTAACATCCATCCAATATTTATTCATCTCCATCCTATTTTAATCTCAAATATTAGTATTTGTGATTCAAATACAAAAAAAAATAATTCCAAATACAGTAGAACAGAACCACTTCCTTATAAAAATAGAGATTAATAGATCCTAACCATTTCCAATAAAGATTTGGAAATCAATAGAACCAGGATAGACCCCCCATCAAAATCAACACACTTTCCAACCCCCTTACCAATAGTTATAGCACCCACCACCCTTGTAGAAAAACATTAAACATCCTTTTAACCACCCCTACCAGCCACCTCATTCATAATAAAATAATCACATTAAACAGCCCAAAACTTGTGACCAAACTCAAATAAAATGAAAACAAGGATACAATTTTGATGAGAAAACTAATATAGTGGATACATTTCCAAACACAAAGGGGTTCACAGGGGAAACAAATAACCTAGGTTTATCCAAAATTACTATGGAATATCATAGGTTTTGTTACCCAAATTATCATAAGAAAAATAAAATTAAGTTTAGTGAACATAAATTCTATCATGAACATCTAAAGAATATGTAATAGCTCTCCCTCGCTAACATGGGGCTCTACCAACGCCTACCATATTCCTAGAAAATAATTGAAAAAATAGGAAAAATAGTTTATTGTACCTATTTCTAATAGTACTACAAGAAACATATAATGAACATAGATCGTACCTCCAAACACTCCTGAAGCCTCCTGGTAAAAATACTCCAGTGACTACAACTATCCGAGATTCTAACCACTAACTTCCCAATATTGGAGTGGTCTACTTAGGGTTATTATTAGTAGAATCAAGAAAAAGTTACATCCACCTCATGTTGCTCCCCAGTCTCCTCCATCACTTTAGTGCTGTACAGACCTCCTTTCTCCAGTTTCTTCCTCTACCTAGGATATTCGTCAACTGCCTCTCTAACTGTAGCATGAATGTTAAGAAAATTCAATGTGATATGTTTATACCCATCACAATCATATTAAATTCCTCAGTGTAATGGGATATATTTGAGGTACCTATGAATGACAGTGCCTCCTAAGATGAGACTTTCATCACACACCTACTGTGGGTGGGTGTTGCTAACCCTACATCCCAGAAGATCACTACCTTAAAAGATTATGATATCCACTCAAACCATAGGCATAATCATAGAACACTAATATAGCCATCCAAAGCTTAGTATTACATGTTGAATTCCCCCAAACCACTATAGGTCGGTCTATGAATTTATCAACATAAATTAATGGATTTAATAAAAAGAGCTGAAATACAATCCAACCAAGTGAAAGACATTTACAATATCCTGAGAATAAATTCATCCCCCATCACGTAATTGGGTTCTCCATAGTGTAGGTGTACTTAACCAAAATCACTTGGACCACCAAGGGTAGTTCTTTACTAGATCATTCTCCATTCAAAATAAAAATCTTTATACCCATAATAGGTATCAAGGAAGAATCACTATCTACCCAATGAAGTTCATGGTGTCTCCCCATTTTCAATAAAAAACCTTCTAGACTAGCACCTAGGAACAACTGGTCATAGAGGTTCACTAAGTTGACACCACCCTTAAATTATCCTTGACATAAAAGAAAGATGTGTGGAGTTTACCATTGATCGAACTCAAGAAACATCCAATAATCCTAAAAAGAATTAACCACCCAAATACAACTTCTCACATGTTCATACCACGAAGTCATTTTCCAAAGAATACCATTCGCCATTCCATGGTTGCGCTACTCTGATCTCCTCATCTTTTGTGGCCCTAGTGCATGAAGACTGGAGGCCACTCCATGAATCTTGGTTTAATAATAAATGAACCTAAATAGCTTATAGGATCCACTATGAACCATCTCAAGGAGAGATTCAGTTTAAAACACTATAACTTCACAAAGACACTCATCGTCTCTGGTATATGGGTTGATGCATACACCATATCCTTACCAAGAGTTAACCATAAGTCTCCCTTATGAATCATTCCATAATTCCTTGACATTCATAGGGAAGAAAAGTATTCTTCTTGCACACATCACATAAAACCATTCTCACCAACTAAGGGAAATATAACTTAACTTCCACAGGGTTGGATACACTTTATATA
Source organism: Viscum album (assembly GCA_963277665.1). NCBI lineage: Eukaryota > Viridiplantae > Streptophyta > Magnoliopsida > Santalales > Viscaceae > Viscum > Viscum album. Next base: position 1,964,078,547 of record OY728127.1, read on the forward strand.
TTTGAGGGGTCTTAATCACTATCATAAATAGAACCTTCCCCATAAACACAATCACCAGCACATCATGACACCCACAAAGTGTAACCAATTAATAATGAGGTGGGTACTATAAAAACTCTTCTTTTTCATGAAGGGGTTTACAAAAAAAAACTTTCCCCAGTATATATAAACCCACTCCACCAAAAGGATGAGGAGAAACACTCAACGTTAATAGAATATTCATGTATAATAAGGTCTAGCTTGAGGTTGCATGAGAATATCAAACCCTCATACATATGACACTTTGTGAAAAATTAATTCTAGTTCAAAACATCATAAGGACCCATGGGTAATCATAAAAAAGTCATACTTTAGTTCAAATCATCTGCTAACCAAGTATAAGAATCCACTACATGTGTTATTTTGTGACATATATTGTTAGAAATCTATGTTAGTTAGTATCTAATCCAAGGGTGGTGATCATGGGGAAGAATATAATCATCACTCTAATGAAAACTACTCTCTCAAAACCTATCCACCAAAAATAAACCTAAAAGGAGAAGTGGGAGACTTACCTAGAGTAGATCGCACCCACGATGGAGGGAGAGAAGAAGCGTCGAGAAATAAGGGAGCCTTATGATCTATGTCGGGAGGGGAAGGCACGACCATGAGGGGGAGGTGCACAAGAGGATCTGCCACTATTTAGAAATGGAGGAGTAGGGTTTGCGAGGAGTAGGGTCCAGTAGAGAGGAGGAATTAGGGTTTACAGGGAGGAGGATCTGTGGAAGGGGTTCCAGGGGGAGGATAAGGAGTAGGGCTAGTGGCAGAGGTCTGGAAAATATAATATCAGGGGGAGGGGAGTTGTCACAGGGGTACAACACCATGAGGGCTTGAGGGTGCATTAAATAGAGAATATTGTGCACTTATAAAATATCGGACTATGGTTTTATTAGCTCTTTTTTAGCACTTATAAAGCATACTCTTTTTAATCCCTAAGAAAAAAGCGCTGATAAATAATTCCTTTATCAACACTAAAATTTTAGTGCTAATAAAGGGTTCTTTTTTCAGCGCTTTTTTCTTAGCGCTGATAAAAGGTGGCGCTTCCCTTGCCCGTTTTTGTAGTAGTGTTTGTGGTTTCCTCTAGATCTACATCTCCATCTCTCTCGGTTTTCTATATCTTCACCCGTTGTGTGTAGATCTATGGTTTTGGTTGCCTTGGGTGTTTATTTTGAGGCTTATTGGTGATAGGGAGATATATCTAGAGCAGTTTTCATGGAGCGTTTTCCCGGATTGGGGTGCGGTTTCTTGTGCACCGATTTCGCTAGAACCCTAAAGGTGGGTGGCTTCTCTCTCAACTCCACTTGATTAGAACTAGTGGTTTTGGTTACAATTAATTCTTTTTCTTGAAATTAATTGTGATAATGATGTGATAATCTGGGTGGAAATCCATTTGGTGATGATTTGGGGGATTTTGGAGAAATGGGTTATTGTTACAAAAAGGGGCTTTGTTGCGTGATTTTAAAATGTTGATTTTGAAATAATTAGTGGTTGATTATGAAAAAGGTTTTGTGAAAGATGGTTTTCAATAAATATGTTGTTTATTAAAATGTGGTTGGTCATGGAAAATTAGTTAAAGGGTGTTTTCAATAAATGGGTGATTTATTGAAGTGAATTTTCATGTGATGGGAATGATGGTGTGCTTTTGTGTGGCCTTGGTGCTTTGTTATTGTTGGTTGATTATGTGTTATGGATTGTATTGGTTGTGTGGAAGTGGGAAGGAAGTCTCACTATAAAATTTGATGGATAGTGGTTGGAAGAACCGCCATTATGGATAGTGTTTGGGAATCACCACTAGTTGGAAATGTAGTGAATGGGTTGGAGGGAAGCTTCACGGTTTTGGTTTCCTTGTTGTGTGTTTCTTTGCAAGATGGAATTTATGGTGCTAATGTGAAATGTTGGAATGACTTGTGGCATGGTTGTTTGGATTTCCCTTGGGTTTCATGGTTTGGGGAAAAGGTGGCTTGGTAAGGGTGTGTTTGGATTATTGAAAGCTATTTCACTATTGAATGTTTTATATAATTTGTTTTATATAAATGTGCTAACAGTTTTATCCTAGTGGCATGTGTAGGGAAGTCATTTGGGGAAAATCTACTGAGTATTTGTACTCACCCCCTGCTTTGGTACTTAGGTGATTTTACAGATGTTGTATTCCAGGACACGGGTAAGAGTAAGGCATCTCATTTTGCTAGTGATTCGGCATGATTCTTGGGTGAAGTTGTGGTGCTTGGAGCATGGAGCTTGGTGTGGAGTTATAGATGGTGTCATATTTCTTGGGGGTCTTGTTGTGTAGTCTTTTTCTTCGTACTTTGGTATTTGGCTTGGTTTTATTTGGCATATGGTATTGTTAAGGAATAGTTGGTTTCCTTTTTGGTAATGTATGAGTTTGGTTGTTTTGTGACATGCATCATGTAGTTTGTGGATAGTGGAATGTTTGGTTGGTTGGTTTTGTCTCAAGGGAAAATTGTTCCCCAATTTATTCTCGAGTCCTTCGGCATTTATTGCTAGATTTTGGTGCCTTGGGAACATTGCTTAAGGCCAAGTAGAATTACCCCACCCTCTTAAGCCAATGAGATGGGGCGGGATGTTACAAGTGGTATCAGTTTGTTCGGTCCTTGTCTTTCAAGTGAGAGTAGTTGTTTGATCATTGGGGTTGATCATTGGTCTTGGTGTTGGCATTCGTTCTTGGTCTATTACTTGAGTCAGGATGGTAGCAAGGTTTAAGATTTTCAGAACTTGGAATGTATATCATAAAAGGGCATAGCTAACCCTGTTATTATAAACTTAAATTTATCAGGGATTTGGGTACATAAGTGTTTGGAGACAATTATAGGCATTGGAAATCTCATTGTCATGGGTGTAGCCAATGAGATGAGCATGGAATGCATGGTAGAAATGACTTCCCACTATGATTCATGTTTCATTGGTGTATAATGATCTATGGTGTGGTATGAATTTGTGGATTTTTTAAAATTTGGATTGGGTTTCAAAACGAAAGGGTTTGAAACATGGAAACTAGTGGTATTTTGAAAATGGGTTGATTTTCAAAACATGATGGATTTTTCAAAACAGTGCAATATGGGAAATGTGAACTTGTGGAAAGCCTGGTTGTGATAGTTGTTATGTAATTGAAATTGAAAATTGAATACCCTTTATTGTTAAGGGAGTGAGAATTATAGTTGTTTTTGTGTTGATAGAAATGGAAATGGGTAGGCATCATAGAGACCAACCGAAGGAAGCTGCTAAAAATGTGGTTTCACCTGAGCCTTAGGTGAACCAGTAGCTAGTACATAGTATAGTGAAATATTTATAAGCTATGGAAAGTGGGAATAAATCAGATGAACCAAGTCATGTGGATCATGTGATTCAATTTCAAAGGCAGAATCCATCCATGTTTAGGGCTGATTCAGAGCCAAAAAGGGATAAAGTAGGGCTGAACAGAAAGAATAGGATATTTGACTTATTGGAAACACCAGCAAAGCTAAAATTGAAGTTATCCACATATATGTTGGAATATCTTTCCCATCAGTGGTGGGAGATATAAATCCAAGATGGGATGGACCAAAGTGTGACATGGGAAGGTTTTGAGGAATTTTTTAATAAACAATTCTACCCTCATACGCTCAGAATTCAACATACAACATATTTATTCAGTTTAAATCAAGGGAACTTTTTGATAACAGAATATACAGATAATTTTATGAACTTAGTGTGGTTTTCACCCAAGGTGGAAGGTAGTACATCATTGAAGGCATGAATTTTTTAACCTAGGTTGAACCAGGAAATCCGTTCCAAGATAGTGGTGTTGTGTATAGATTATTACACAGAAATGGTGAATAGAGCTACAGTAGTTGAGCAAGACCTTTTGGGGTCTACAGTCAGGGGAAGTATATTGGTACCCATTGGAAATAGTGGTAACTTGAATGCTAGATTCAAGCGGAATAGGGACACTTATTTCAAGGGTGGGAGTACGGATCAGAATCTAATGGCAGGATCGGTGAATCTTCCTACAAAGCCTTAGAGTAAGCAGGGATGTTTTCAGTGTGGTTCTATGAGCCACATTAAGTGGGGTTGTACGGAATAGCCTTGAGATTGTCATAATTGTAATAATATGGGACATCTTCAGTGGTATTGTCAGAATTATCTGATGTCGGATATCTGTGACACTCCTCAGGGTTCGCAAGGGTCTTATGCCTTAACAGGACAGGGGCAGCAGCATACCCCTCTACAGCAGAGTAAAGTGGGTCATGGTGATTCTTTGAATACCATGACACCTCTTTAGGGTAATAAAGAGTAGAGCCTGGAAATCAAGCATTTGTTTGGAGCTGAGCAAGTTGTGGTGGATAATCAGTCAGGACCATCCATGGTGCGAGGTAAAATTATTTTAAATTCAATGTTGATGCAATATTTGTTTGATACGGGTGCTTTGCATTATTTTATTACTTATCTCATCGTTGATTTGTTGGATTTACACATGGAAATAATGCCTTCTATTTTGAAACTAAAAACTCCTCTGGGTCAAAGAGAGTGTTGATCCTTCCTATGTAGATCATGTTTCTTAGTTATGGATGTCATTGAATTGATGTGGGGTTTCTCAGTGCTTGGTATGGATGCATATGATATAATCCTAGGAATGGATTGTTTGGTAATGTTTAAGTCCCACATCAATTTCTATGTGTGAACAGTGAGTGTTACGATGGAGGATGGAATTGAACATCTCTTTAGAGGGGATAAGGGTGAAAAACTGTGTGCAATAGATTTTTTGGCACCAGTTATTGGCATGATCTTACATCAATTAGAGAATTTTTCATTGGAATCAGTGGAAGGTGTTGACTAGAGTGTTCTTCTGGCAGTTTTGGATCAGTTTCTGGATGTATTTCCCAAAGAATTCTTAGGCTTGGCACCCGTGAGAGAAGTAGAGTTTACGATTGATCTCCTTCCAGGGACCAGCCCTATCTCACTTCTATATTACCAAATGGCACCCAAAAAATTGAAATAATTAAATGTTAAGTTGGAAGAGTTATAAAACAAAGGGTTCATCCATCCTAGCATGTCTCTATGGGTAGTGCTGGTTTTGTTTATTAGACAGGTGGATGGGACCTTACGGCTCTGTGTTGATTATCATAGACTTAATTAGGTTACAATAAATAACTGATATCCACTTCCACGCATTGATGATTTTTTTGACTAGTTGAGGGTAGATCAGTGCTTCTCCAAGATTGAATTGAGGTCAGCATATCACCAATTGTGAGTGAGGAAGGAAGATATTCCGAAAACAGCTTTCAGAAGTAGATATGGACATTACGAGTATGTGGTTACACCCTTTAGTATAACGAATGAACCAGTGGTGTTCATGGAATTAATGAACTGAATATTTCAAAGATATCTGGATTCTTTTTTGGTATTATTTTTGGATTATATACTAGTGTGTTCGAGTACAAGGGTAGAGCATGAGCAGCACTTTACGATAGTGTTGGGGTCTTGAGAGACCATCGGTTGTATTCCAAATTGTCAAAGTGTGACTTTTGGACATAGGAGGTTCGTTTCCTTGGACATGTTATTTCTAAGAATGGTGTTTCAATTGATTCGGAAAAGATAGAGGTTGTTATCTCATGGAAACCGACAAAGAACATTTTCTAGATACGGAGCTTCCTTGGTCTAGCTGGGTATTATCGATATTTTGTTCATGATTTCTCACAATTGGATTTGCTGATGACATCTTTGAGAAGGAAGAATATCCCATTTCAATGGGATGAGCAGTGTCAGAAATGCTTTTAAGAGTTAATAGGTTTCCTTACATCAACACCAATCTTGGTTTTTCATTAACTAGGGAAAGGGTACGTGGTGTATTGTGATGCATTGGGATCAGGGTTAGGGTGTGTTCTCATGCAGGGGGATCATGTGGTTTCATATGGATCATGGTAGTTAAAGTTGCATGAGAATAACTACCCAACACATGATTTGGAGTTGGCGGTAGTAGTTCATGGTTTAAAGATGTGGCATTATTATCTATTCTGTGAGAAATTCATAGTTTTTACTGATCATAAGAGCTTAATTCATATCTTCTCACAAAGGGATTTGAACTTGAGGCAAAGGATATGGATAAAATATATCTAGATTTTTTATTTTGACTTAATTCATACATTGGGTAAGGGAAATTTGGTGGTGGATGCAGTAATTAGGAAACATATGCTCAAGTGGTGAAACAGGCATCGGATTAGTGAAAGTTGATGTTGGTCATAGCCAACATGCGGTTGGAATATGAGGAATAGGGTGGAAGAGTGGTATTCTTTCCAGTTTCATTGGTTCCTGACTTGGCTGGTTTGGTTAAAGAGGCACATGCATCATATTCTGAGTGTATGGTGATGGGGTCGAAACTCAATGGTAGGGAGACCATTGAGAACTGTGAACTGAATGGGAATTCAGTATTCTGTTTTCGGAATTGAATGGTGGTACCGGTGGCTTTCCAGGAGGAACTTATCAGGGCTTATCATCATTCCAGGTGGGTTGTCCATCCTGGAATTCATAATATGTATAAGGCATTGAAAATGTAGTTTTGGTGGAATGGTATGAAAAGGGATGTGGCCAGGTTTGTCTCGAGATGCTTGACTTGTCAGCAAGTCAAGGCAGAGCATCAGCAGCCAGTGGGGATGTTGCAGTCTTTACCTATCCCAATGTGGAAATGGGAAAAAATAGCAATGGATTTCATGACAAGTATTCTGAGAATGGTCAGGAAACATGATTCCATATGGGTGATTGTGGATCGGCTCATAAAGTCGGCCCATTTCATCCTAATTTGTAAATCTCATACAGTGGAGGATCTATCCAAAAACTATATCCAGGAGGTGCTAAATATTCATGGTATTCCAATTTATATTGTATCAGATAGAGATCTTATGTTCACATATCATTTCTAGAAATCCTTGTAGCAAGCTCTGGGGACACAGTTGATGATGATCATGGCATATCATCCTCATACGGATGTCCAATCCAAGAGGATGATACAAACCTTGGAGGATATGTTAAGGTCTTTTGTGATGGATTTTTTCGGTTTATGGGAGGATCACTTACTATTGGTGGAGTTATCCTATAATAACAGTTATCAGGCTTCGATACATATGGCTCTATTTGAGGCTTTGTATGGGAATCTGTGTCGTTCTCCACTATGTTGGGTGGAAACGGGTAAGACTTCAATGATTAGACTGAGCCTTTTCCAAGAGACTTTGGAAAAGATCAAGTTGATCAATAATAGGATGGAGACAGCTCAAAGTCATCATAAATCATATACAGACCATCTTTTATGACCTTTTTCATTCGAGGTGGGTGAGCATGTGTTTTTGAGAATCTCTCCTAGGTTGGGACATCATCAGTTTGGGAAGCAGTTTAAGTTATCTTTGAGGTATATTGGGCCTTTTGAGATACTTGAGCGGATTGGAGAGGTGGATTATCATTTTTATTTTCTACTATAGAGACCCATAGCTTGATATACATGGAAATTACATTTCTTTTGAGAAATACTTAATATATGACACAAAAAAAGCCCAAAGACCGTATTAGTTTAGTGCCTTTGGAAAATAGGAACAAAATCTTCTAATCATAGAGAAAGATCTTCAACATATCCCATAAAGATCTTCCCATTTTTTTCCTACCTAAAACCTTTCTTTATATACTGGAGAAATGAAAACATAAAAAGGGTGAGATCAAATGCTCAGTAAGGATAAACATGGAGAACATAAAAAAACCATAAACAATTGAACGTAGAAACATGAACATAAAGTTTAAACCTCAAAATCTTGAGCAATGACATAAATCTTGGTAGTACGTAAGGTATGGATCATAATGTAACATTAACTATGATAGAATTTCATTGGAATAAATCATGTAATTGTGGAAAACTAATAAGCACATAATGTGATTTCTATAGTATCCAAGGCATTGCTTCCAAGACCATCATAGTGGATGAAGCCCATTACTAAACCGGGTTTACTTGTCATTCCAGCCCTGTATTACTAAATCGGATTTATTTTTCGTTCTAGCCATGTCTATCTCATGAGATATAAATATTTACCCAAAGAATTGGAGTGAGATATAGGTCCCACCCATATCATAATGAAATCATTCTTACATGTTCCACAAAAAGATAAATCATTCATCATAACATAGCCCATGAAATAAAATGGGGTTCTTAAATATCATTTCATCATAACATAATTCATATAAGATAAATCAACTTCATAAAAAGTAATTCCATCATAAAAACAATCAAATAAAAGTAATAATAGAGATATAAACATAACCCTATGTCATTGCAGATAGAAAATAATTTTGATAAAACACTTGAAATTAATTCTTGAGGAAAATATCCTTTCTTCTTCAAAAATGATTTCTTTTCTCAAAATGTCATGCGATTTTAAAAGAAAATAATTTAGTTGAAAATAAACTTGAAATAGTGTAAATGAAGCTTCATGGAAATAAGACGTTAAGAAGACATAAAAATATTTTCATGCCATATAAGTTAAAAAAACACTCTCCTTGTACTTTTATTGGAAAAGTTAAAAAGTACCTCGTATGGTAAACTAAAGTAAGATTCCTTCCATACCATATAGTAAAAGTCAAAAATGGGTAAAAATGACTTTAAACATACATAGAAGAATAGTAAACATTTTATGTAAACATTTTTATAAAACATGGACATGGATGATGAATAAATCCCCAGAAAATACTTACGTATAAATAATCTGAGATAAAAATGAGATTGCAAAATTATCCCTTACCTTAGGTCTGATTTCTTCCGTATGTATCTGAAACTCTTGTATAGAAGGTTTAAACATATTATTAACTTGTAATAGAACCATAATAATATTTATTATATCATATATTATTTACTTATGACTTTATATTACCCATTCATTTGTCAATTCCATATTAAAGCAACGTTTTGGGTAATAATCGTTTCATTTATCATACGTGTTTGGACTTGTTGTTCTTGATATTATTACATAGATCATGATTTACTTACTTAAATAATGTAAAAAATGATTTATATATCATATATATTCAGTATATATATATATATATATAATATAGATAAAATAAATGGAACACACCATTCATGGAGAAGGTAGGTTGTACGTATGCATGAACGTTGTTTTCGTTTCCTTATTAAATAGAATGGATGTAAGTAAATGAAATATATATATATATATATACAGTAGAATTATTATGTCATATATTTCATGATTATTTATTATATATACTTTATAATCATTCTTTAATGGTTAATATGGTGAATGAATATCATCGCGTTGTGGAGACGGTAAGTCGTACGTACGCACGAGCGACGATATCATTCCCATATTTGTGGAATGGTATTTAAGTGGATGGTTTATAATATGTAATAATTAGTATCATGTTATAATAATCATATATAGTTATTATTTCCATTGTTATACCCATCCAAGTAAGGTGGTGGTGAAAACAGATTACACCACGGCGTGGAGACGGTAATCTGTATGTATGCACGCGTTGTGATTTTATTTTTCATAGGATAGATAAAAGGTAAAATAGGGTTTTTTAATATTTATAATAACATATAATTATATTAGTGATACTGATTTTATTACTTTATAATGAAACAACTAAAGAAGAGGAAGTAGAAGAAGAAATAAATTTCAAAGAATCGGTAGAAGAGATTACCTCTTCCTTGACGTGCCTCCTTTGAATTTCCACTTAGGGCACTAGAGTTGGTATTTTGAGAATAAAAGAACCTCAAGAATGTTACTAGGTAAGTTTAGAAGCAAAATGGGTAGGGGTTTTCTGATATTGAAGGCTCAAAATGGAGTAAATAGGAGAGGGATGAGGTTCCCTTTTATATGACAGGAGAGGGGCACTTTTGGAAACCTCAAAAATATTAATTTATAATAAAATCACACCGTACCCAAAAACCTCCAAAGTGTACCAAATTAGAATATTATATGAGATAGGTTTGTAATATCATTAACCAATAAATTTTGGACAACTTATTTTGTCAATTTAAACCTTATCCTTTTAATTGACACTTAGTTAGTCTATTAATTTTTAATTTTGGTAATAACATTCTAAATATTTAATGGAAGTGAATATTTACTTATGTGGTGTTAATTGACCATAAATGGATAATTTATTATATTTTAGACCTTATAATTATCACTTTTAATTTTTTCAATATTTTCATGATTTTTAAATAATTTAATAAAATGTTGCTTTTATAAAATATCAATAGTGTCAATTTTGACACTATTAATTTAAATAAAATCCCCCCAAAAGATAAATTAGAAAAAAAATTATTTAATACACTCCAAACATGTCGTAGGAACCTAAAAAATTCTATGAGACCTTTAATTAATTCATATGATATTTATTTTAATATTTTAAAACCATTTATTTGATAATTCTATTAATAAAATAATTTTTACATCACTATTGTGTCATCATTAATGATAATTAATTAATCTCTAAAAAATATAAAGAAATTTAAATGATATATAAAATTTAATTATCTTTCTATTGAATATTTAATTTCTAAGTTTTATGAAGTTTATCACTAAATTAAAATTATTACAATTATAAGATATAATAGAGTGACATGTGGTCACCTTATTTGGTTTTAATAATAATTACATCATTTTCATGGAAAAAATTCCACTAAATGAATCTATTACGACCCTTAGGTAATATAGGTAGACTTTTATTTATCCAATAGAACTTTTTCATGTGTTAGGGTAATTTTATAACATTATTTTTACCCCTAATTACTCGATTTACCTTTAACTGTGTTAATAAAAATAATTACCAAAGTTACAATTCATAATGCCCAAAAATCAAAGTAGATCATTAACATAATTTGGACCTGATGATTAAAAATATGGAATCAATTTTTCAAAATTAAAAACACATAACTTAAATTAATAAATTTAAAATTAATCTCGTTATCAAAAAAATTTACAAAGTAAATTTACAAAGTAAATTTTTATATCATGATTCCAAAGAAGAAGTTTATTTTGTAAAATTAAACTTATAAACATGTCAAAAACTATATTTAAAATGGGTGTGCCACTAAAAGGCTGCAAAACTGCATTTTTTGAAAAATACATATTTTATCAGAAAAATTGATTTTGTTCTCATACCATGTTCTATAAAATGTGTAAGATGAAATATAATGTTATAAAATTCAAAATTTGATTAATAATATTCATAACATCAAGTTCATAATTATATTATAATAATATATCGTTGTTTAGTGAAACTCAGTATCGCGTACAATGCAAGCTATCGAGGAAGGTCGTTCTTGCGTGTAACGCAAGCCAAGTTAGTGTTGTGTGTAGTGAAATCTTCCTTTGGTGTTGCGTATATCATAATAAAAACTTATTTTATTGAAAAAAATCTATACTCAGTGTTGCATGAAATTAATTCTATCAAAATAACATGAAATTGTGTGCAACACAAGACAAGAATAGTGTTGCATATACTACAAGCTAATATAGTATTGTGTATAGTGCGAGCTAATCTTGTTATAGCATAAAACACAAGACATAAAAGAAATTAAAAATAATCTATCTCATAAAATCTCAGGGTTTTATATTCTACCCCCATAAAATGAATTTTTCCCTTGAAATTCATCAGGGTTATAAATGGTTTACTACTTGACATTTTTTTTCATATAAACCCACATTGTAAAGAGGAATACTAAAACTTAATTTTAAAAAGAAATGTTAGAAACATAATGGTTACCCAAATTAACTCATAATTGGGATTCCACATAGGATAACATATATGGGAATTGAAAACATGGATATGGAAGAGAAAACTAACCATCAAGTTCTGATGGATAGTGATAGAGAATAAGGTTTAGAGAAAGTTAACTACCAGAAAGCCATAAAACTGTTATGATTTAAGGGACCATCTAATTAATTGGATAATAAGGCACTAGGATAAAATTTTTGGCTTTCTTGATCCTTTCCCTAAAGTTGAATAATTTTGCATGAGAATAAATACTTACTTTATTTTGGTACAATCTCACCGCCTTGAACAATTTCCCCTTCATCTATTATTTAAAGAAATGAAGTCGAATTTTTCATGCTTGAAGTGTTAGTAGATCATACAATATAATGATAGGTCATTCCATCTATATCTATCACAAAAAGGTTAGCACAAGTTATTAAATATACATAAGTCAATCTATGGTGAGATTAATCATATATGGTTCTAAAAATGGACTTATACTTCATCTATCATACTTCTTAATAAAATAAAACTAATTTCTACTAACCAGGGACTTTTTGTAGGCCAATGGTAGATGATAAAGGCATGTCACACTTCGGTTGTGGGTTCGATTCTTGCATCCTTGTGTGACGTGACGGGTTGTCGCTCGTCCTGCGGGTTGTCCTTTTTCTGAAACTATACTATTATAAAATTCCAGAAATAATATAAAAAAAGTTCTAGCCTTAAACAATACTATCTAATGTCCAACTTAATTCATTCCAACCTCTAGGCTTATCCAAAATACTTTTGTCCAAACTCACAGTATAAAGAAAACAATTACCATAAATGTCATATAACAAGCATGTGAATATCATCATTTATCCCCCATATATCATAAGATATATCTTGTTGGTCACATTCCAAACATGTGAATACCTTAATCATGTATTATCTTGAAACATGAATTACCATATAACATTAGTGAAAATATGAATGTTGTTAAAATTTAACTCTTTCCACATACCAAAATCCAAAAAATTCTATATACTCAAACCATGATATCACTTTGTCCTTATATCATTCATGAGCTCATTAATACTATCAAACATCTCATTATCTCCTTATCCCTTCATTATGTGCATATCATGTTCTTTCCAAAAATATCTAAATAACATTTCATGGTTACCTATACCATTCGACATATACTTTCAAATACTTAATCAAAAACAATAGTGTAACAATCCTTAGATGTTTCTTTATTCCATAGTACCATTATACAACATTATTCTTGATAAACATTAAATCATTCCACTAACTTCTTAAAACATTGAACAAGCTTCATCATTTTATTCCTTAACACTTCTTTCATCTCGCATATCATTTGTAGTCTCTTCATCATCAGCAACATAAATACTACCCATACGACTATGTTGATTCTCTTCATGATATTTTACATTAGGGAATAAATTTTCATAATGCCCATACATTCCACATTTAAAACTTTTAACCATTGTTTATGTCTTATCATTACCATTATCCTTGTCCATTGTGTTAACGGAACCTTTTCCTTTTCAATTACTGGATTTGTGTCCTTCTTTTCCACACCCAAAGAATCTTCTAGTTCCTTTGAAACATTATCCTTTATGTCTCTTCCCACATGATTTTCATGAGGAAAATTAAACTTTCTTTCCTCTATGATCACCATAAAACTCCATCTTTCTCTTATTATCTAGGTTAGGAAACTTACCAAAGTTGATGTTATTGATCATATTATGAGATTCTGATTAGTCATAATAATGATGTTTCTCCTTCCAAATCCTATTTCATTTGGTTTCTCATGAAGAATGTAATTCCATTGTCCATAATATTCTCCATTAACATGAATCCTTCTATTTCTAGCCATTTTCTAAAACCCAAAAAGAATAATGTGAGAGGAAAAAATCATACTAGGAAAACAACATATTAAAGGGGGGTAATTTAAATCTATAACATCTTAGGTTTAATCCTAGGTTATTCCTGATCATTACCATAATTATAGGACTGTGACCTATAGTTAGACATACCCTTAGGGACATTCCTAGACATAACTTATAAATATCTCTAGGGATCTCACTAAAACTTTCATATCCTAGTTTCCAAATGTTAACCAAACCTTCGCTCTGATACCAACTATAGAGACCCATATCTTAACGTACATGGAAATTGCATTTATTTTGCAGAATACTTAATATATGACACAAACAAAATCCCAAAGACTGTATTATTTTAGTGCCTTTGGAAACTTGGAACAAAATCTTCTAATTATGGAGAAAGATATTCAACATATCCCATAAAGATCTTCCCCTTTTTTTCCTACCTAAAACCTTTCTTTATATCTTAGGGAAAATAAAACATAAAAAGAGTGAGCTCAAATGCTCAGTAAGGGTAAACATGGAGAACATAAAACAAACCATAAACATTTGAACGTAGAAACATGAATATAAATTTTAAACCTCAAAATCTTGAGCAATGACATAAATCTTGGAAGTACTTAAGGCATGGATCATAAAATAACATTAACCATGATATAATAGCATTGGAATAAACATGTAATTGTTTCAAACTAATAAGCACATAATATGATTTCTATAGTAGCCAAGGAATTACTTCCAAGACCATCATAGTGGACGAAGTTCATTACTAAACTGGGTTTACTTGTCATTCCAGCCCTGTATTACTGAACCAGATTTACTTTTCGTTCCATCCATGTCTATCTCATGAGATATAAATCTTTACCTGATGCATTATATGGAGATATAGGTTTCACCCATCTCATAATCAAATCATTCTTACATGTGACACAAAAACATAAATCATTCATCATAGCATAACCCATGAAATAAAATGGGATTCTTAAAAATCATTTCATCATAACATAATCCATATAAGATAAATCGACTTCAAAAAAATTAATTCCATCATAAACACAATCAAATAGAATTAATAATATGGATAGAAACATAACCCTATGTCATCTTATATGGAAAATAATTTTGATAAAACACTTGAAATTAATTCTTGAGGAAAATATCCTTTCTTCTTCAAAAATGATTTCTTTTCTCAAAATGTCATGAAATTTTAAAAGAAAAGAATTTAGTTGAAAAATAAACTTTAAATAGTGTAGATTAATCTTTATGGAAATAATTAGTTAAGAAGTCGTAAAAATATATTCATTCTTTATAATTTAAAAAAACATTCTTCTCATACTTTTACTAGAAAAGTCAAAAATTACCTCGTATGGTAAACAAAATAAAGATTCCTTCCATACCATGTAATAAAAGTCAAAAATGGATAAAAATGACTTTAAAAATGCATAGAAAAATGGTAAACATTTTATGAAAACGTTTTTATAAAACATGGACATGAATGATGAATACATCCCCAGAAAATACTTACGTATAAACAATCTCAGATAAAAATGAGATTGCAAAATTATCCCTTACCTTAGATCTGATTTCTTCCGTATGTGTCTGAAACTCCTGTATAGAGGGTTTAAACATATTATTAACTTGTAAAATAACCATAATAATATTTAATAAATCATTTATTATTTACTTGTGACTTTATATTACTCGTTCATTTGTCAATTCCATGTTAAAGCAATGTTTTGGGTAATAATCGTTTCATTTATAATATGTGTTTGGACTTGTTGTTCATGATATTATTACATGGATCATGATTTAATTAATTATAGAATGTAAAAAATGATTTATATATCATATATATTCAGTATATAAATATATATATATAATAGATAGATAAATGAAATGGAATACACTTTTCATAGAGATGGTAGGTCATACGTATACATGAACGTTGTTTTCATTTCCTTATTAAATCCATTGGAAGTAAATAATGATATATATATATATAAATAAATAAAGTAGAATTATTATATCATATATTTCATGATTATTTATTATATATACTTTATAATCATTCTTGAATGGTTAACATGGTGAATGAATCTCCTCCCGTCGTGGAGACGGTAAGCCGTACGTACGCACAAGCAACGATATCGTTCTCATATTTTTTGAACAGTATTGAAGTGGATGGTAAATAATATCTCATAATCAGTATCATGTTATAATAATATATAGTTATTATTTCCATTGTTATACCCATCCAGGTAAGGTGGTGGTGAAAAACATATTACACCACGGTGTGGAGAAGGTAATTTGTACGTACACACGCGCGATGATTTCATTTTTCGTAGGATGGATAGAAGGTAAAATAGGGTTGTTTCATATTTATAATAAAATATCAGTATATTATTGATACCAATGTTATTAATTTATAATTAAACAGCTAAATAATAGGAAGTAGAAGAAGAAATAAATTTTAAAACATCGGTAGAAGAGATTACCTCTTCCTCAACGTGCCTCCTTTGAATTTCCACATAGGGCACTAGAGTTGGTCTTTTGAGAATAAAAGAGCCTCAAGAATGTTACTATGGAAGTTTATAAGATAAATTTCTAGGTTTTTTCTGAGCTTTAAGGATCAAAATTGAGTGAAGAGGAGAGGGATGAGGTGCCCTTTTATAAGATAGGAGAGGGGTACTTTTGGAAACCTCAAAAATATTAATTTATAATAAAATAAAAACCTACCCAAAAACCTCCCAAGTGTCCCAAATTAGAAGATTAAATTATATAGGGTTTTAATCTAATCAAACAATAAATTTTGGGTAACTTTTTTTGTCAATTTAAACCTTATCCTTTTAATTTACACTTAGTTAGTCTGTTAATTTTTAATTTTGGTAATAACATTCTAAATATTTAATGGAAATTAATATTTACTTATGTGGTGTTAATTGAAAATAAATGGATACTTTATGATATTTTAGACCTTATAATTATCACTTTTTATTTTTTCAATATTTTTATGATTTTTAAATAATTTAATAAAATTTTTCTTTTATAAAATATCAACAGTGTCAATTTTGACACTATTCATTTAAATAAAATCCCCACAAAAGATAAATTAGAAAAAATATATTTAATATGCTCCTAACATGTCATAGTCACCTATAAAATTAGTGGATCCCTTTAATTAATTCATATGATATTTTTTTAAATATTTTAAAACCATTTATTTGATATTTCTATTAATAAAATAATTTTTACATCACTATTGTGTCATCATTAATGATAAATAATTAATATCTAAAAAATATAAATAAATTTACATGATATATAAAATTTAATTATATTTCTAGTGACTAATTACTTTCGATTTTTTATGAAGTTTATCACTAAATTAAAATTATTACACTTATAATATATAAGAGAGTGACATGTTGTCACTTTCTTTTCTTTTAATAATAATTACATAATTTTCATGGACAAAATTCCAAGAGATGAATCTATTCTAACCCTTAGGTGATATATCTCTACTTTTATTTATCCAATAGAATTTTGGCAGGTGTTAGGGTAATTTTATAATATTATTTTTACCCTTAATTACCCGATTTGCCTTTAATAATGGTAATAAAAATAATGACCAAAGTTACTATTCATAATGCCCAAAAATAAAAGTAGACCATTAAAATAATTTGGACCTACTGATTCCAAATATGGAATCCATTTTTCAAAATTCAAAACATAAAATTTGTAGTAGTTAATTTAAAATTAATCATGTTGTTGAAAAAAATGGTTTTTTGTTTAAAACATTGCGAAAGATTGAAATGTTTTTAAATATGAATTCAATGTAAAATTAATGACAATGACTTACATTGTCTTAGAATGTAAAAATATATTCTATTTATACTTTAAAACCATTCAATAATATATTTTAACCATATAAATTATTTCAATGAAAAAAGTTTTTTTTAATTAAAATTTGGCGTATTTTTATTATTCATCAAAATAAGAAAGTTATCAGAAAAATATCAAAAATTTATCCAAAGTAAATTTTTATATACTAATTCCAAATAAGAATTATATTTTGTCAAATTGAACTTATAAACATGTCAAAAACTAGATTTAAAATGGGTGCGCCATGAAAAGGCAGCAAAACTACATTTTTTGAAAAATACATATTTTATCTGAAAATTTGATTTTGTTTTCATACCATGTTCTAGAAAATTTGTAAGATGAAATATAATGTTATAAAATTGAAAAGAAAATTAACACTATTTATAACAGCTAGTTCATAATTATATTATAATAATATATCGTTGTTTAGTGAAACTCTATATCACGTACAACGCAAGCTATTGAGGAAGACCGCTCTTGCGTGTAATGCAAGACAAGTTAGTTTTGCGTGTAGTGAAATCTTACTTTGGTGTTTCTTATATCATAATCCAAACTTATTTCATTGAACACAATCTATACTCAGGGTTTCATGAAATTAATTCTATCAAAAGAACTTGAAATTGTGTGCAACACAAGACAAGAATAGTATTGTGTATACTCTAAGATAATACAGTGTTGTGTTTATAAAAAGCTAATATTGGTGTAGTGTAAAACAAAAGTCGTAAAAGAAATTAAAAATAATATATCTCATAAAATATTGGGGTGTTATAGCCACCACGGTTTAGTGTGGTGCACAATGTTTTTCATGTATCACATTTGAAAAAGTATCAGCCGGATCGTGACCATGTGATTCATTGGGATCATGTTGAACTAGAACCGGATTCTTCCTTGGTCACATTCCATTGTGGATTGGGGATAGGAAAGAGAAAGTCTTTAATCATAAAAACATCAGTTTAGTTCATTTTTTGCGGTATCATGGTCAGATTCAAGAGGAGACTTGGGAATCGTAGAAATATATGGTCGAGCAATGGACCGATCTCTTTCGACAAAGTGATGGTTCTCTAATTTTTTAGGATGGAAAGTCCAATTTTGGGGAGAATGTAGAATCCTTGGTTTGAGGTATGTATCCTTTTTTGTGACTTTTTTATGTGTTTAAAGTGTTTGGGATGAGTTGGGAAGAGGTTGGAAGAGTTTGGAATGGTTTTGAATAAGTTTGGAGGTTTTTCTAAGGTCGCACGGTTTGAGCACGGTTAGGGAAAACCATGCAGGTTCTCCAAGAAACCGTGCAGGGGGAGATAGTGGGGTTTGCATGGCCTGTGCATGGTTTTCCAAACTGTGTGAGGCAACCATGAGGACCCCTTTTCTCGACGTATTGGCGTGCTCATGGTTAGCGCATGGTTTTCCAAACTATGTGGACTAACCGTACGGCCACTTAAAAATGGGGTTTTTAAATCTAGGATCCCTTAGGGTTGCCTCATTTCATTCCAAACTTCCTCCCACTCGAGCCGCATCCATGATTTTGGGTTCTCAAAGGTTGGAGGTCCTCTCCCACACATTTTGAAAGCAAATTTAAGGGGTTTCCTGGTGGATTGAAGGCGATTCTTCTCGAGTAAGTCTCCTCTCATGGTTCTTTGTGGTTTCCTCTAGATCTAAATCTTCCACTGAAGAACCTTTGTGGTGTTTTTTTCGACAAAGTTTTGCATTTTTTGACAACTAATCTTTTTGTGGAAGTTTTCTTTGAGTTACAGAAAGTTGAAGTTGTTGGTTACTGAAGTTTTTCTTAAAGAGGATCTTGTTGAAGAATAAGAAGTCAGAAGTTAAGAGAGTGTATCAAACTTTATTAACCAAATTAGATGATGCTTTCATGATCTTAAAGTTCTCACAAATCATGAAAAGTTTCATGATAAAATATGTTGAATAAATGATGAAGAGGTTTGATGTTTTTCACTAAGAAAAATTCTGAGAAAAATTTGGAACCTATTTTTCTAAACCTGAAAACCAAACCCTATTTTCGAAACCTAATTCCTCAGAAAACCAGAACCTATTTTTGGAACTTGATTCCTAATAAAATTAGAACCTATTTTTTAAACCTGATTCCTGAGAAAACTAGAACTTGATTTTTGAGTAATTCAAAACCTGATTTCTGAACAATTCAGAACCTAATTTCTGAGTAATTTAGAACCTGATTTATGAGTAATTTGGAACCTGGTTTCTGAAAATTTTAGAACATGATTTTTTCATAATTCGGAACCTGATTTTTGAACAATTCGGAACTTGATTTTTGCATAATTCAGAACTTGATTTCTGCACAATTTGAAACCTGATTTCTGAGCATGTTTTTGAGAAAATCAAAACCAAGATCCGGAATTATCATTCTGATAAAGATATGAAGAGTTCAAGAAGGAAAACCTGAATTTCAACTTTGCATAATTCTTGGAGAAATTTAAGAATATTTTAAGAAGTCAAAGATTGAAGATTAAATGTGAGAAATTTGTGGAGTTTTTGAGATTTGAGGAAGTGGGGAAATTTTTCAAGATTCCCATCTTTATTTTCTGAGTTGCTTATAAATATGTGCTCAGATCATTCGCTTATTTGCAAATTTACACACGCGGAAAAGGAGGAGTACTGAAAAATTCAAAGTGAAAAGTCCCTACCATCTTGAAGAAGTTTTTTGAGTGTTTGAGAAGAATAGAATCTGAATCATCTTACCTTGCTAAGAAGATCGGAATTATCATGAATAAGTTTTCTTTAGTTTTTAACAAAAGGAAATTGAAACCATTATTACCTTGCTGAGAATACCGGTTTCAGAAAATTGGTTTCAAGAAAACCGGATTGAATATTCGGAGTGAGAATTTGTGGAGAAACTTCAACAAATTATTATTCTTTTTTTTTGGATCATTTTTTCTTTAAGAAAACATTGTAAACTGATGGGAGTCAGTATAATCTTTACTATTGGGAGATAGAAGGTGTCTAATAGGATTTGGCACAAGTTTTATTCACTTATTTATTATAATAGATTTCCATAGACCCATGGGAGTGGTTATGGAAAGGACGTAGGTTATCTTATTGAGGTTGAACCTTGTATATCTTGTGTTCCTTTCTTGCTTTACCATTCTTGCATGCTTTAGTTTCTTTATAAAGGTTGATAAGGAAATAAATCTTAACAGGTTGCAAGGGTTAAGTTTCTTAAAGTTTTGAAACTTATAAAAAGTTAAATAACTTATTCAACCCACCCCCTTCTCGGTTGTTATTTGATCATTGGAACTTCAAGTGGTATCAGAGTGAGGTTCCCTTGTTGAATACTTATCATGGATAATATCAATTCTATCAATAGTAGAGGAGTTCCTATATTTTATGGGAAGAACTATTATGGATGGAAAAATATGATGATTCCTTATCTCCTATCTCTTGGATTGAAAGTTGTTGATGCTGCCTCTATAGGTTTTCCCCTTATTGATAAAGATGCCCCCATGACAGCTACTGATAAAAAGAACATATAAGTTGATGGAAAGGAAAGAAATGAAATCCTTATGTCCTTATCAAATAATTTTTATCAAAAGGTGATGGGTCTTAAATCTTCCAAAAGTATGTAGGACAAGCTTGAGAGTGTTTTTGAAGGGAATACTAAAGTTAAGGAAGCAAAGCTACAGATCTAGAATAGTAAGTATGAAGATATCAGAATCAGAGATGAAGAAACAATTGATGAATACTTCACCAGAGTGAATTAAATTTTTTTGCAACATTAGGGGGTTTGGAGACGTTTTGTAAGACTCAACAATTGTGAAGAAACTTATGAGAAACTTTCCAGATAGGTTTGATTCTAAAATTTCAGATTTAGAAGATAAGGATTATTTATCTCTGGATGACCTGCATAACTTTCTTATTACTTATGATATGAGGAAAGCTCTAATCTCTAAGAAGAAGATGAAAGATGAAATTTCTTTTGAAACTATGAGAAATATGAAAATCCAAGATGATGATGAAGTTGATCCTTGTGAGTCTGATGATAAAGAATATGAAGAGTTGAATGAAAAAATAATGTCTCTCATATCCAAGAACTGTCGAAGATGAAGAGTAAAGTATGGAGGGAAACTTCCTATCAAATGTTTTGAGTGTGGTGGAATCAAAAACTTTTCTATGAATTTTCCTAATAATAAAGTTTGAGAATATCAAGATGTTTCTGATGAGAATCCTTAATGGAAGAAGTATAACAAGAATGAAAAAGAAGAGAAGACTTCTCAAAAATTCAAGAAAAAGTTTTCTGGAAATAAAAGAAGTATGTTGAGAAAGAAGGTTGAATTGGAATCATCTAACAATGATTCCTCAGAAGATGAAAGTAAAGAAAGATTCAGAACCTTTACTGTAAAAGTTGAGGAAAAAAAATGTTTCCTCAAAGAGTGAAGAATGTGGTGAAGAATCTCATAGAGAACATCAGATAAGATCTGAACTTCTTTCATGTCTTGATAAAAACAAATATCTCAAGAAAGAAATTAGTGTGATAAATAATAATCATGAAGAAGTTCATGATGGAAGTAAATATGTCACTAATAAGGAAGATGAATACATTCAATAAAATTTAAGTTACAAACTTAGAATTTATGAACAGGGAAAGATTATTAAAGATCTTAGCAAGAATATGGAAACTGAAGAAGAAGAGGTCAACAAGTTGCAATAAAAAGTTATTGAGTCCAAAAATACCCTAAGTAATATAAATTAAAACTTCAACAAAGCCATTGAAGCAGAAGATGAGACTTCCAAGATTGCTGAGAAGGCTTACCATGAGAATCAGGTGAAATTTTCTCCTATCAAAAATAATGTTTTATCTGACTCTTCTAATATTTTAGGTTATGGAAAAGGTATTAGTAAATCTTGGGTGGAGAAAGGATGTGATAAAC
Source organism: Viscum album (assembly GCA_963277665.1). NCBI lineage: Eukaryota > Viridiplantae > Streptophyta > Magnoliopsida > Santalales > Viscaceae > Viscum > Viscum album. The sequence goes on from OY728127.1 coordinate 1,964,101,009, forward strand.
CTATCAATCCTACAAAATTAGAAAACTCACTCAAAAGAAGAGATGGCCTACATCCTGAGTTTTCTAGAGCTGAAAGAAGTTATCAACCTCAATAAAGTTTCAATAAAGAAAGATCATTCTTTAATAGAAAATCAAGATTTGAGGGCTATTGTTGGTGCTACGGAATATGTGGGCATAGATATTATAATTTTTGGCACAATTTATCTCTACCCGGAAGAAGTTTTGAGCAAAGTGGAATAAATATTGAAAGAAGAATGAGTAACTTTCCATACTCACAGAAAGTTAAAAAGGTGAATTCTCAAGATGTCAGAAACATTCCAAAAAAGAATCAATTTGAATGTTTGGAAGAAGTTTTTGGAAGATGTGATCAGTCTATTTATCATGCTGAAATATGTATGACACTCCTTCCAAAACAAGTTTCATATGATAAGAAATAAAAGAAATCTGAAAATATGAAGGTTAATGAGAGAGATTTTGTGGTTGAGACAGCTTTAAAAGCAAGTAAGAGGAACAGATCATAGATACTTGATAGTGGTTTTTCTTCACACATGATAGGTGATATAAAAATCTTAGAACATTTTGAAATTCATGATGGAGGAGCAGTTACTTTTGGAAATGACAGTTCCTTAAAAATTAAGAGAATCGGAATGGCAGAGATTGAAGTAGAGAAACTGAAATCTAAGGAAATCTTTCTTGTTGATGGGCTAAAACATAACTTACTTAGTGTAAGTAAACTTTGTGATGATGGAAAATAATTTCTATTCAAAAAGGATTCTTTTTTCATCAAAAGTGTGAAAAATGGAAAAGTGATTTCAAAAGGAGAAAGAACCAGTGGGAATCTCTTTCAAATTAGAGAATCCAATAACTCTTGTTATTTGAGTGCTGAAGATGAAAAAAAGTTGTGGCACCGAAGACTTTTCCACCTTGGGAAGAATAACATGAGTAAGCTTTCTAAAGTTGATGTAGTTTGGAATTTTCCAGAACTGAAAAGATGAGATGAAGATGATTGTATTACTTGATAGAAAGGAAATATGACTAACAAAAGTCATAAAAGAGTTGAGATTCAATCTAAAAAACCACTTGAGCTTATTCATTCTGATTTGTGTAGGCCGATGAGACATCAATCAACAAAAATAGATTTATACTTTATCACTTTTATCAATTATTTCACTCGGATGATAAACATCATTTTCATAAAGCTTAATTTAGAGGCTATTGAAATGTTTAAATTCTTCAAAAAAGATATTGAGAAAGAATTGGGGGTTTCCATAAATAATTTGAGAATAGAAAATGGTACCAAATTCACAAGAAATTATTTTGAAACTTATCTAAGGAAGAATGGTATAAAACATCAGTATAGTGCTCCTTATACTCCACAACAAAATGGAGTAGCAGAAAGGAAGAATAGAAGCCTGGTGGAAATGGGAAGAAGTATGTTATCAGAATACAAAATTTCAAAATTCTTTTGGAGAGAAGATGTTAGTATTGTTGTACATGTTCAAAATAGATTCTTGTTGAGACTGTAAACCAACATTACTCCTTATGAGATGTGGTATAACAAAAAACCTTCATTGAAATACTTTAAAGTTTTTGGAAGTCCATGCTTGCTAAAAATCAAAAATACAGACTTAGGAAAGTTTGATGAGAAAGATGAAGAAGGAATATTTATGGGTTATTAACCAAATGTAAGAAGTTACAAATTATGGAACGAACATTTTCAGAAGTTGGTGGACTCATATGATGTGAAGTTAATTGAAAATCCAAGTTCCTTCACAAAATCTGTTAAGAATACTGAGGAAGATAAATCAGAGAATCCTCACAAAAGTAAAAGTGACTTAGATGAGCCACATGGGGAAGAAAGTGATGTTGGGAAAGTAAATGTGAGTTTTCTTACCTTAAAAAAACATGTTGAATCCAAAAATGTTATTGGGAATCAGAAGGCTCTGGTTCAAATAAGAAGGAAGTTGAGATTAGAAAATTTGGCTTCACTTATCTCAAAAGTTGAACCAGAATCAGTTTCGGAAGATATTCAACATAAAGAATGGGTGGATGCTATGAATGAAGAACTGGATCAAATTGAGAAGAATGAAACATTGGAACTTGTTCCAAGGCCATCAAATAAAAATGTTATTGGAACCAAGTGGGTTTACAGGAATAAATTGAATGAGCATGGAGAAGTTACAAGAAACAAAGAAAGGCTTGTGTGTAAAGGATATGAATAGGTGGAAGGTGTGGATTTTGATGAAACCTTTTCTCTTATTGTAAGGTTTGAAACTATTCGAATGTTTCTTGCAGTGGCTGCTCATCGGAATTACAAGGTTTATCGGATGAATGTAAAATCAGCTTTCTTAAATGGTGAAATTGAGGAAGAATTTTACATTGAACAACCTTGTGGGTTTTTACTTAATGATGATGAAAACAAAGTTTTCAAATTAAAGAAATTGTTTTATGGGATGAAACAATATCCATGATAATGGTATTCTAATATTGACAATTCTTTTAGAAAGATGAACTTTTCTACATGAAAAGTTGATAGCAAAATGTATATTAAAGATTTTGACTCTAGAAATTTAATTGTAATTGTTTATGTGGATGATATAATTTTTGCTAGAGATGAAGAAAAGGTTTGTGAAGAGTTTTCTGAAGAGATGAAGAAAATTTTTGAAATGTCAATGTTGGGAGAATTAACTTTCTTCCTTGTATTACAAGTTCAACAACAAGAAAACTATATTTTATTCTCCCAAGAAAATTATTCCAAGGAATTGTTAAATAATTTTGGGATGGAAGAATCAAAGGAAGTTTCAACTCCTATCTAAGTGAGCACAAAGTTGAGCAAAGATGAAATAGGGAAAAGTTTGAATCATAAAGACTTTCGAAAGCTGATAGGAAGTCATCTTTATCTTACATCTTCAAGGCTTGATATTTCTTATGTTGTGACTTTATGTTCCTGGTATCAAAGTAATCCAAAATAATCACACATGTTGGTAGATAAGAGGATTCCGAGATATGTTAAAGAAATAACTTCACATGGGTTTTTATACAATAGAAAAAATGAGATGAAGTTTCATGGTTATACTGATGTTGATTGGGCTGGTGATTATAATGGTAGAAAATCAACATCAGGAGGAATATTTTTCTTAGGAGAATATTGTGTGAGTTGGAATAGTAAGAAACAAAGTTCAGTAACTTTAAGCATAGCTGAATCCGAATATGTTGTAGCTACTCAAGAATTTACTCAAATGATGTGGATGAATGTTCATCTGGAGGATTTTAATGTGCAAGTTTCTAAACCTTTGAAGATACTTTGTGATAATCAAAGTTCCATTGATCTTTCAAATAATCTTGTTCAACATTCAAGATCAAAACACATTGATATAAAGTATCATTTTTTAAAAGATAAAGCTACTACTAGAGAAGTCTTTATGGAATATATTTCAACAAAGTATCAGATTGCTGATATTTTTACAAAAGAAATGTCAAAGGAAAGGTTTGTTGAACTAAGGCTATAACTCCATGTTCAGCCTCCTCCCATAACTTCCAAAAACTCATAAGCAAGTTCCACCACCGTGCTTTGGATTATTTTGAAAAAGGGGGAGAGTAAGTAATAATGTTTACTTGGGTTTATTTTATGAATCTAAATTTGTGGTTATCATATAATGGGGGAGAGATAAAGAAAAATGAGAGAGGAAAATAAAAGTGATAAAGAGAAAGATAAAAGTTGAGGGGGAGTTTGAGTAAGGTGAAGTTTATCCTTACATGGACACAAAATTTTCTTATCACATAGGGATAAAAAACCTTTTAAAAAATTACTTTATCCAGTAGTGTGGTATCAGGACACTCTATTTTTGAGAAAGGCTATGTTTTGGTAAAGTTTAAGAACTTGAGATGTGAAATTTTTTAGATGTGAAAATTTCTTGACAAGGGTTCCCAACAAATCCAAAGGGGGAGATTGAATAACCTTTGCAGTGTTTTGTTTTGACAAAGTTTTGTATTTGTTTCCAACTAATATTTTTGTTGAAGTTTTTTTTGAGTTACAGAAAGTTGAAGTTTTTGGTTTCTGAAGTTTTTCTTAAAGAGGATCTTGTTGAAGAATAAGAAGTTAGAAGTTAAGAGGGTGTATCAAAATTTCTTAACCAAATCATATAATGCTTTGATGATCTTAAAGTTCTTACAAATCATGAAAAGTTTCATGATAAAAGCTGTTGAAGAAATGATGAAGAGGTTTGATTTTTTTCACTAAGAAAAATTCTGAGAAAAATTCAGAACCTATTTTTCTGAACCTGAAAACCAGAACCTATTTTCAGAACCTGATTCTTCAGAAAACCAGAACCTGTTTTTGGAACTTGATTCCTAAGAAAACCAAAACCTATTTTTAGAACCTGATTTCTAAGAAAACCATAACCTGATTTTTGAACAATTCGAAACCTGATTTCTGAGTAATTTGGAACCTGATTTCTGAACAATTCATAACCTGATTTATGAGTAATTTAGAACCTGATTTCTGAGTAATTCAGAACCTAATTTCTGAACAATTCGGAACCTGATTTCTTTACAATTCATAACCTGGTTTCTAATTAATTTGGAACCTGATTTCTGAACAATTCGGAACCTGATTTCTGCATAATTCAAAACCTGATTTCTGAAAAATTCAAAACCTGATTTCTGCATAATTCAAAACCTGATTTCTGCACAATTCAGAACCTGATTTCTGAGTATGTTTCTGAGAAAATCATAACCAAGATACATCTTTATCATTATAATAAATATATTAAGAGTTCAAGAAGGAAAACCTGAATTTCAACTTTGTGTAAATCTTAGAGAAATTTAAAGAGATTTGAAGAAGTCAAATATTGAATATTAAATGCATGAGATTTGTGGAGTTTTTTAGATTTGAGGAAGTAGGAAACATTTTCAAGATCTCTACCTTTTTTTTCTGAGTTTCCTATAAATATTTGATCAGATCATTCACTCATTTTCAACTTTACACACACAGAAAAGGAAGAGCGCTGGAGAATTCAAAGTGAAAAGTTCCTACCATCTTGAAGAAGTTTTTTGAGTGTTTTAGAATAAGAGAATCAGAATCATATTACCTTGCTAATAAGATCATAATTATCTTGAAGAATTTTTCTTGAGTTTTTAGTAGAATGAAATTGGAACCATTATTACCTTGTAGAGAAGACCAGTTTCAGAAAATCAGATTCAAGAAAACTGGACTGAAGATTCAGAGTGAGCATTTGTGGAGTATCTTCAACAAAGTTCTTATTCTTGTGTTTGGCTCATTTTTTATTTAAGAAAACATTGTAAACTGATGGGAGTCAGTATAATCTTTCCTATTGGGGGATAGAAGGTGTCTAACGGGAGTTGGCACAAGTTGTATTCACTTCTTTATTATAGTGGATTTCCATAGACCCACGGGAGTGGCTATGGAAAGGACATAGGTTCTCTTATTGAGGCCGAACCTTGTATATATTGTGTTCATTTCTTGATTTAACTTTCTTTCATTCTTTAGTTTCTTGCTAAAAGTTTATAAGGAAATAAATCTTAATAGGTTGCAAGAGTTAAGTTTCTTAAAGTTTTTAAACTTATAAAAAGTTAAACAACTGATTCACCCCCCCCCCCCTTCTCAGTTATTATTCGATCCTTGTAACTTCATCCAATCTCACATTTTTCTATATCTACACCCATTTTGTGTAGATCTAGGGTTTTGGTTGCCTTAGGTTTTGATTTTAAGGCTTTTTTATGATAGGGAAGGAGATCTAGAACAGTTTTCTTGGAGAGTTTTCCTGAATTGGGGTGTGGTTTCTTGTAGGTCGATTTCACCAGAACCCTAAAGGTAGGTGGCTTCTCTCTCGACTCCACTTGGTTAGAACTAGTGATTTTGGTTACAATTAATTTTTTTTCTTGAAATTAATTGTGATAATTATGTGATAATCTTGGTGGAAATCCATTTGGTGATGATTTGGGGGATTTTGGGGAAAATGGGTTATTATTGCAAAAAGGAGCTTTATTGTGTTATTTTAAAATATTGATTTTGAAGTCATTAGTGGTTGATTATGAAAAAGTTTTTGTAAAAGATGGTTTTTAATAAATATTTTTTTATTAAAATGTGGTTGGGCATGGAAAATTGGTTAAAGGGTGTTTTTAATAAATGGGTGATTTATTGAAGTGAATTGGCATGTGATGGGAATGATGGTTTGCTTTTGTGTGGCCTTGGTACTTTGTTCTTGTTGGTTTATTATGTGTTATGGCTTGTGTTTTTTGTGTAGAAGTGGGAAAGAATTCTCACTATAAAAGGTGATGGATAGTGGTTGGAAGAACCACTATTATGGATAGTGGTTGGGAAGCACCACTAGTTGGAAATGTAGTGAACGGGTTAGACAGCAGATCCACCATTTTGGTTGCCTTGTAGTGTGTTGCTTTGAAATATTGAATTTGTTGTGATAATGTGAAATGGTGGAACGCCTTGTGGCATGGTTGTTTGGATTTCCCTTGGGTTTCATGTTTTGGGGAAAAGGTAGCTTGGTTAGGGTGTGTTTGGCTTGTTGAAATCTATTGCACAATTGAATGTTTTATATAATTTTTTTTATATAATTTTTTTTATATAAATGTACTAATGGTTTTATAATAGTGGCATGTGTAAAGAAGACATTTGGGGAAAACCTACTGAGTATTTGTATTCACCCCCTACTTTGGAACTTGGGTGCTTTTGCAGATTTTGTATTTCAGGACACAGGTAAGAGTAAGGCAACTCATTTTGCCAGCGGTTTGGTATGACGCTTGGGTGACATTGTGGTGTTTGGAACATTGAGCTTGGTGTAGAGATATGGATGGTGTCCTAGTTCTTAGGGGTCTTGTTGTGTTTTCTCCCTCTTGGTACTCTGGTATTTGGCTTGGTTGTATTTGGCATGTGGGATTGTTATGGAATAGTTTGTTGCCTTTTTGGTAATATATGAGTTTGGTTGTTTTGTGACATGCATCATGTAGTTTTTGGATAGTGGAATGTTTTTTTGGTTGGTTTTGTCTTAAGGGAAAATAATTCCCCAATTTATTCTTGAATCCCTTAGCATTTATTTCAAGCCTTTGGCGCCTTGGGAACGTCGCTTAAGGTCAAGTAGCATTCCCCCGCCCTCTCAAGCCAATGAGATGGGGCGGGATGTTACAACTTTATTGGTGTTACAAAACTTATCAAAAAGGATAAGACTGTCTTGAGAGGCAGTATAAATATCTATCAAAGTGTTGTAAAACATGAACTATCAATTAACTATAGTGAATTACAAGTGAAAGGGTATTTACTACTTGTTGTAACCACATTCAAAGGATTAATTTCGAGTGGTCGTATGGTTAGGATTATTTCCAAACCATTCCAATGATTAGATAATCTTATTGAGTAGTGAACCTTATAAAAACATTGTGTTCCATTCTTTACTACTTTCATACACATTCATAATATAGGGAAAAGAGAATAATATAATCGAGATCCTAACAGGCCTAAGAGTTACAGGGATAAACTTTTTAATTGGATTAAAAATTCCCCAACACTGATTCACACCCTCTTAGTGTCAGGCATATCCCAATCTGGTACTTTCTCTTTATTCATTGGATATTCAATTACAAAGTGTCCAATTCCACCACATTTGAAACACTTCAGTGGGAGTTTTCCATTGTATTTACCCTTTTGTTTTTTTTTATGTTTTTTAAATAAGTGAAATTATTCTCTAATATTATTTATCCTTTTCTTAATTATCATATTTTTAGGAGGACTCACCCTTCTTCTCATTGAACCTAAGATTATTTAATACTTTTAATTTCATTTCTTTCTCCACTTTTATCTTCTTCTTGAAGAGGGGATCTTTTCTCGTTTCATAAGTAATAAGAATGTTGTGAAACTCATCAAGAGATAGCTCATCACTATCTTTAAAAGATAAATTTTTTTTATCAAATATATTAGGTAAGTTTCTCATTGATTTATTTAGAATGGTAGAGTCATCTAATGTTTCTCCAAAACCTGTAATATTGCTAAAAACTCATTTACTATTATGAAGTCATCAATAGTTTCTTCATCAGTCATTCTCACACCTTCAAATTTTTCTCTCTAGATCTACAGATTAGCTTCCTTCACTTTAACATTCCATTTAAAGATATTTTCAAGTGAATCCCATATTTATTTGGTAGTATTGAGTCCCATAACTTTGGTATATAATTTTTTCAGATAGGGAAATCAAGATCACATTCCTCACATTACCATCAACTTCTAAATTTTTCTTATCAACATGTGTCATGGGAGAATATTTCTCAATTGGTGAAAAACCAACTGTGTTAGTTGTTATGGAAACACTAGGAGCAATAAATGAAGATTGAATTTATACAATAAGAGTAAAATTTAGAAAAATAAAAGAATAATAATAAGATCACAAGGTACAGGATTTATGTGGTTTGGGAAAAAATACCTACATCCATAGAGAGGTAGAGTAATTTACTACTCCAGGAATGGAATTTCATGGAAAATATCAGAGTATGAAACCCTATCTTGAAATGAGATCATAAAGAAATGTAGTGCTATAGTAAAATGTGTTGTTATAGTGCTAATCTATATATTAATTCTAGTGTGTTGTAGTAACAGCGGCAGGAAGTCTGTAGAGCTAAAGTAACCTATTGGTGTCACTAGTTACATGTTGTTACATTACCATGTTAAAGTCAATATTGCTGCTATCACTACTATAGATCAGTGTAAGGGCAGCATTGGCCTTTATCAATGCTAAGAAAAATGTGCTAATAAAAGGGGGTCTTTATTAATGCTAGCTAAAAGTGCTGATAAATCTATCTTTTATAAGCGATAAAAAACGCTGATAAATGTGTACCTTTTATCAGTTCTTTTGTTAGTGTTGATAAATGGTAGATTTATCAGCACTATTATAAGTACTGATAAAGGTTTTTAATAAAAAATATTATTAATTTATATAAAATTATTAAATTTATATTCAAAACTAATATTTATTTATATATATTAAAAAAATGTATGTTTATAATTAATATATATCTTTTAATAATTAAAATATATATATAATCTTTAAAAAAAGTATTTATAAGATTATAATTAAATAAATAAATATTTAAATAATTATAATATTATAATAATTTTTATTAATTAATAAATATATTTATTATTTTTAAAAATATAAATTTGTAATTATATTTTTATAATTATACATATAAATACTTTTTAAATAATAAATATATGTATTATATTTATAATTATAAATTTTCAATTATATATAAATAATTTTAAATATAATTATTTATAATTATAATTATAACTATATATATATATATAATTATAAAATTGCAATAGATACATCTATTATAATTTTATATATATATATATATATAATTATATACAAATATTTATAAATATATTTATTTATAATTATAATTATAAATATATATATGTAAATAATTATAAAATTATAATAAATATATTTATTATACTTATAAAGTTATAAATATATATAATTAAATAAATATATTTATAAATATTTATAAATATTTATAAATAAATACAAATATTTATAATTATAATTCTAAATAAATAAATATATATTTAAATAATTATAAAATTATAATAAATATATTAATTATATATATTTGTAAAATTATAAATATAATGGATGATCCATGGAAGATCCGTTGGACTGTTATTTTGATCCCATGGATGTGTTCATCCCTCCTTCGAAGGCCATAGGAGGTGGTGTGGGGAATATGACTCTAGATTTTTTGGATTCGGTTGGTGTGGTGGATGAATCGTGAAACCCTAATCTTGATGGTTTGTAGAATACTTTAAGAAATAGGTTTTTCTCTGATTTCTATGATGATTCAGCATCATTTTAGAAAAGAATAACCAAGAATAGATCTATTGAATTTATGGAGGTGAACCCTCAGATCTTCTAAGACCACCTTACAGATTATAAATTCTCTCTTTTGGCCCATATCTTGATTTTTCATAAGGAATCACCTTCGAAGATAGATGATTTGAGAATTTTAATGATTCAATGTTGGGGCTTTAGTGAATGGCGCTTGATTTCTATGGTTAGGGGTGTTTACCATGTTGTCTTCCCTTCGAAGGATCTCCAACACTTTTCTTGGAGCTTCAGTCTGATCCTATTAAAATAAAGGTACCTCACCTTCCAACAATGGGATCCTCTCTTGAATAATTTCACATCCAGGGCCTCTACCATGCAAACCTGGATCCGAGTTAGAGGTTTGAGTTGTTTTTTTTGGAATTCATCAATATTGTGGGAAGTTTCCTCTGTGGTGGGGTCTCCCATCAATATTGACAAGGAGAATGAGAGAATAAGGTATGACCATTTCTCTAGAGTTCTGATAGAGATCGATTTATCTCACAAGTGTATCAAAATTGTTTTTCTGGTGGTGGGGGATATCAAATTAGAATTATCTATGTAATTTTAATGGTTGTCCAACTTTTTTGATAATTTTCTTTGTATTGGGAACTCTCTTGAGCAATGTCACAAGAACCTCCAATACTATCATTGCCATAAATCAGGACATGCCTCTAGTCATTCCAAGAAGCAACCATTTGATGATCATTAAGGGAAGAAGAATTTCTTTAGGAAGAAGCTATCCACTACTCCCATCTCGAATGGCATAATGGCTTCATCTTTTGCTAATAATGTCAAACAAGGTTGTGCCATAGACTCCTATTTAAATCACTTTTCATAGTGATGGGTTTTATTTTAAAGACATTAAGGACATGCCTCATGTATTGGTTCAAGGATATTCATTGTCTTCTGATTCCATGGATCAGTATGTGCATGATTTTGGTGGGGGGTCTTCTCTACAGGTACATAGGGATGGGTCTCTGATTGTAAAAGACTATGATGCTGCTGTTGTCCAATGAAAAAATGAACAAGTTTTGCATGATAATGTTGGTGCTTCTATGGCTAATATTGGGGATTTTTTTATTCCAATCGAGGGTGCCTATGGATTGAAGAATTCATGGGTTGATGTGGTCACTGATGAGGAGGAGAACCAGTCTGACCATGAGGCTTTCATTTAGGAGGAAGTTAACTTTAACATGATACTTGAGCTTCTTGAATTTTTTAACAAGAAGGGGAAGTCCAAGCTGGTTAATGATACAGGGTTCCAGTTGGTTTTATTGAGAAAGACAAAAATTACTCCCTTTTTTCATTCAATGACTCAAATTGATGGGCATGAAAAGGAGCATGCAATCAATGAGAATCCTAATGATGTTCAATTGGCGATATCCCTAATGGACCCTATGAGTTCACCAGTATATGGGACCCTTCTTATGTTGGATAATAGGGAAATCATTGATATCCCTTTGCAAATTGATCATCCAATTGTTGTGCCCTCTTGCAGGTGTGCTAAAAATGTGGGATGGACTTATCCATCTCACTTTACTGATTTAATGAAAAAAAATTATCTATCCTTTGGAAAATCCTCTAATGAAGAATGTTTTATTACATAGGAAAAAATTAAAACATCATAACCCTGAAGAACCAGGAAGGTGAAAGTCCAATTACATGAATTAGTAAGGAAGTGGGTGATTGGTACTTCTCACAACTTGAGGTTAGTTTCTCATCAATGGAACTACAGGTTTTTGGCTATAATTATTATATGGAAGTAAAAATGTTATTATCTATTAATTTTGAATATGGACTCTGATCCAATTCAAAAATGGAATATTGAGACTTATCTTGGAAATTTAGGACATGTTCCATTCTAGAGAGTTAATCTGAATCTTCATTGAAGGAAGAATGTGTGGACCCTCAAAGGGATATGACATGGAGGTGTGGTCAACATCCAAAAAGTAGAGGATGTTATCTGAGGAACCTAGGTTCTTGATGAAATTTTTTTTCTCACTGTGGGCATGTTTTGTCTTGCTGACTTGCTTCCCTCCTGTCTTGTATGTTTTCTTTTTTAATAAATTTTGGGTCATGGGTTTGGATTCTCCTAACCCATATTTGTGCTATTTTGAGCAAAATTATAAATATAATAAATATATTTGTTATAATTTTATAATTATTTAAATATATATATATATTTATTTATTTATTTATTTATAATTATAACTATAAATAAATATATATTTATTATAGTTTTTTAATTAAAAATATATATTTATTTATTTATAGTTATAATTATAAATAAATATTTATTTATTTAAATAATTATAAAATTATAAAAAATATATTTATTGTACTTATAATGTTATAAATATATATAATTAAATAAATATATTTATAAATATATACAAATATTTATAAATAAATACAAATAATTATAATTATAATTATAATTAAATATAGATATATTTAAATAAATATAAAATTATAATAAATATTATTTTTTTAAACAGGGCACGACTGATAGAGTCCACATACATAAGTACAGAAATTATAGAACCTCAAGCAACTCGAGAATGAGTGAACATGCTATGATAAGAGGAGTGTACACCCCTTCCACGAGGGTGACGACCCCTCATACAAGTGTTAACTTTCATCCATGGCCCACTTCCATCATCTGGAAACTCAATTTCAGCATCTTCCTATACCTCATCAGGTTCAAGCATGCTATCACTGATTTGTCTTTCTTCATCACTTCTCGTAGATACAAGCAGTGAAAATTCATTATGTGTTTTTAACTTCAATTTATAATTCTCCTTGATAGATTGAGCCGGCACACAATGTTTTGAATATTTTCTTTTTTCACTATCATCACCCTGAAATAATGAAGCAAGTTATAAGCTCTCGTGATTCACTTAGTGAGATATATTGTTATGAGTAGCTCATACATCCTTCACCAAATGTGAAAAAAGAGTCGTTGTAGGAAGATCCTACATCTAGGTTTCCTTCACTAATTATACAGTAGGAGTTGATGTAGGCATAACCGTCATATGTGTAGCAGGAGTCAATATAGGCAGGTCTTGCATCTTGGTTTTCTTCACCAATGGTGCAGTACGAGTCAATGTAGGTAGATCCTGCACCTATGCAGCAAGAGTCAAGGTAGAGTTCTACTTCAAAGCAATAATAATCGGTGAAATACCATCACCAAGATTTTCATTGATATAATCTTGAATGGGATCATTTTTTTGCTTCTTTTGCACTGCAACCTCACCAAATTTGTCTTTTTGAACATTCTCCTTTGTAAGTAGAGCAGCTTAATTAGGATCTAAGGTTGACCTGTTATCTTGAAGATTATATGAAAATACTTTTATCTCATTTGTACCATTATGAATAGGTTCATTAGGATCATTACAAGTACCACCATACTTACTAGAATATGATGAGATATTCTCATTTCCTTGTACATGAATAGGTTTAGATGGTAAAGCTCCTTTGGATTTAACTTTCAAATAATTGGAAGAATCCAACATATCCTTCCCCTTGAGATTCTTGGGATGTATCATTTTCTGTTCATTCCATATATTGAGGTTCACAACGTCTTGATCCAAACATTCCATGATTTATTGGCTGTCATCAGAGTCCTTAGCAACCTGATCATCATACATCCCATTGGTTAACATATCCTTGAAGGAGATACTATAGTTAGTCTTATAATTCACCTCCTCCAAGTCATCCCAAGACACAATATTGTCTTGAGAGAATTGAACAGTAGGGGAGTGCAATATACGATCCCTGGGGGAAATAGAAACACCTGTAATGAAAATTTACACTAAATCAATTTCCTGAATGGGGCAAGAAGGACCTTTATGAGGTGAAGTATCTTCAACAGTCTGAATATCCACTAAATCAATTTCCTAAATGGGGAAAGCAAGACCTTTATGAGGTGAATCATCATCAGCAGTCTGCGTAACAGGTTCCTTTTCTATATCATCTTTAATAAAATCATAATTATTATCATTTCTTTGATAGTGTTGTATGTCATGCCCTCTCAAAATACAGTTAGAGAAAATAATATTCCTCCTACAGTTAGAAATTAAGTGACCAATTATACGACATGCATCACAAAATAGAGGCATTTTTTCATAATCAACTCTAAGATTAAAATCATCTTGGGGAGTAGAAATAACTACTTTGTCAATCAAAGAAGTATTAAAGTCAATATCTATTCTTATAGGAACACCAATAGTAGAATCAATGTCAAATAATATTTTTGAATGCCAAAGGATCCAATTTAACCCATGAATATTGACCCACACCTGTGCATAAGACTCATTGAAGTCATCCAGATTAAAGTTTAATCTCTATTCGTGAAGTCTTAAAGTACTTAGTATGAGGTTAATCGATACTATACTTCAAGACTTACCTTTCAAATTCACAGAAGGAAAGAGGATATGGAATAATCCCTACCCTAAGGAAACACATTTAAACTCCAAAAATTCCCAAATGTTAGCTAGCCGAGAAACAAGATCAACTATATTCCATGGTTTCATTCCTTTGGACAAATTGATACGAGCAATAATAGAGAACTTACATAGATCTATTCTTGTAGATATAGTGTCGTCTAATTCAGATACATGTGTTATGGTACCTTATTTAATTATACGCTGTGAGATTCGATTGTTGAGAGCGGTGAAGGAACCACCTGAAAATCTAGTGAATGTCACAAGCTCCTTCAATATCGCACCATCATTCACCATAGATTTCTTTAGATAAGGACCACCATGAACCACAATGTGATGAATCATCAGATAATAGTACAAATTCAGTGATATGCGGTTGTCGAGCGAGTGGCCGTCAGGGGAACCTAGGACCCTTTCATCCCGTTCCTCCATCATCCATTTAATTATATATATTAATAAAATTATAAATATAATCAATATATTTCTTATAATTTTATAATTATTTAAATAAATAAATATATAATTATAACTATAAATAAATATATATTTATTATAATTTTTTAATTATAAATAATTATTTATTTATTTATACTTCTAATTATAAATATATATATATATATATATATATTTAAATAATTGTAAAATTATAATAAGTATATTTATTATACTTATAATGTTATAAATATATATAATTAAATAAATATATTTATAAATATATAAAAATATTTATAATTATAATTGTAAATAAAAATAGATATATTTAAATAATTATGAAATTATAATAATTTATTAATTATATATATATTTATAAAAGTATAAGTATAATAAATATAGTTATTATAAATTTATAATTATTTAAATATATATATATATAGTTATAATTATAAATAAATATATAAATTTATAGATATAAATATAAATAAATATATATTTATAATTATTTATAATAAATATATTTATTATAGTTTTATAATTATAAATAAATACATATTTATTTATAATATTTATAATTTTCTAAATATATATATATTTATTTATTATATATATAAATATAAATAAATATTTATTTATTTACAGTTATAATTATAAATAAATATTTATTTATTTATTATATATATAATTTTATAAATATATATAATAATATAAATAAATTATTAACATTATATCTTTATCGGTGCTAATAAAGATATGCCTTTATTAGCACTAAAAGTCACTGATAAAATGTGTCTTTATCAGCACTATAATATTAGCACTCATAAAGACACCATTTATCAGCACAGATAAATTCATATCTTTATCAGCGCTAAAAAAGCGCTAATAAATCTATATTTTATCAGTGATTTCTATTTTAATGTTGATAAAATATACCTTTATCAGCGTTTTTTTATGTAGCACTAATAAAAGTGTTCCTGCTTTTATAAATGAACCCTAATAGTTAGCTTATTCTCTCACACACTTCAAACTCTCACAGAAGTTGACTATCGTTGCACCACTGCACCCCCACTCTTGTTGAACCCTACTACGACCGCTCCTCCACTCTCCCCCAACCGCACTATCACAGCCCTGTCGTGCCACCACTATTGTCAAACCTCGTTGTCGTCGCACGATGCTCTCCCCCAACTGCACTCCCTCTGCACCGCTACTCCATCACATTGTTTCCCCACCGCTATCTCTCTCTGCCCCACCTCCCACTCTCCATACCCCACCACCCTCCTTCTCTTTATTCATCATCATCATCGTTTCTCCCTACCTTTCTGTCATCTCTCTCACCATCGTCATAAGTTTTTTATCACTGGTTTCTATCTGGCTATATTTTCTATTTGGTTATGTTTTTACCTATATATTTTCTTCATTTTCATCCTACTTGATGATACTTCTAACTGTTGTAATCTTCCCCTTTGGTTTTTTTTTGGTGCATCCATTCATACCCTAGATTGGAAATACATGTCTTTATAGCCATATCCTACACAAAAATAGCAATAGTAATTCTGAACATATCATGAATAGAAAATTATTCTCATATATTTTTGTTTCCCATTAGCTATAAAGTTCCTCTTTTCTATAGAACACATTTTTATATCCCATATTTATACAATAATAACACCAAATATTTAGTGTATTTCTTATGCCTTTTTATAACCATGTTTTGGTTTTTGATTCTATTGTAAGTTTCTAAATGAAACCTTTTCCAAAAATTGGTTCATTGAGGTTTTTCTTCAACAATTTATGATTTGTTCTTATGATAATTACTTAGGTATAAATTTCATTTATCTTATAACCACTTTATTGGTCTATCAGTATCTACCCTATATGTAGATTCCTAATGTACCTCATTTTCATCTTTCATATCCCATGCACATGATCTTTAATATTCCATTTAGAGAGTTATAAGACTCTCTTAATCATCACACTTTGATCACAACTTCCTAACATCAATTTTGAGTTGCTTTATTCTCTTGACTAGATCATTCAATAAATTTTTTAGGCCATCAATTATCTAGGACCATTCTTCATTCATGAGACATACCCCAACCACATTTCAAGAATTT
This sequence comes from Viscum album, assembly GCA_963277665.1. Classification (NCBI taxonomy): domain Eukaryota; kingdom Viridiplantae; phylum Streptophyta; class Magnoliopsida; order Santalales; family Viscaceae; genus Viscum; species Viscum album. The sequence continues at coordinate 1,964,117,899 of OY728127.1, forward strand.
TCATAATTTTTTTATTTAATTTTTTCTATATCAATTTTTAGTATTGGTTTTTTACTCTATTTTTTATTAGATAAAGAACTTGGATTATTTAAAAACTCTATTTTTTCCTTGTTTTATCCATTCAAATGTTAACTTCCACAAAGGATAATTTTAGTTCAATATCAATATCAACACTTCTCCCAATTCCAACAATGTCCCCATCATGGTCTTCATCTTGTAGCTTATCTATAATTCCCACCATGACATTTGTTTAGAGTTATTTATAGTCCATGACCTCCCCAACTATTTCCTCTGATTTTATTAAGAATGAGTACCTCAAGTTTGTCAATAATTTCCATATCTCTAACTTTGGTGGAACCAAAATTTAGAGAAGTAATTTAGTAAAGTAAGACCTTGAAAGTAGTACTATTGTAGTGAATCTCTCTTATTATTCTATATTATCATGACTTTCCATAGTATTTATTTTGTATTTTACATCGATCACATACATCATACATTTTTCTTCAACCAATTTTATTTTTAATTATCTATAATCTTCATTAGTGGTGATGAATACATGATAATATTCTTGTTCATCTACTTGATTCACCTCTTTCATCAAGAAAAATTGGTCTTTCTCCTCTACAATTTAAAAAATCAACTATCCTAGATTAAAATTTATGAACAACTTCCCCATGGATATAAAATTTCATCTAATGATTATTAGTACTTATCATTCTTCCATAATTTCTAGAATGATAATATCAAAGGGAATGATTAATTTTCCAACATAGACCAAGACATCATCCTAAATTTCAATGATGTACTCAATGGACTGGTCATATAGTTAAAGAATAACATCTATTTTATTTGGATTACTTTTCTTGAAAATATTTAGCGTCATAGGCTGGATAACCACCTAGAAATCAAAAAGGGAATTCAAGAAATTTCAAACACCAATATTTCATGGAATAGAAAAGACACATGGATCTTGAAGGATGTTTGGATAAAATTGGTCTAAAGAGTATATTGGGGTGGATTTTATAAATAATAAAATGTCTTTGCATTAGAAGCATGTTTTTAAAAGATAATGAAAAATTTAACATATTTTGTGTATTTATTTTGTTAAATATTAATATTACCAAATCAAATAGGATGGATATGAATAAATAATGGATCGATGCCAATCATCTGACAAAATAGTACGAAGATGGAGTGAAATAGTTCATCAATTTTGAAAACGATCTTGCATATGACCCTTCTCAAATCCTTTTTCTGTGTTTATAGTGTTTTTATTAAATGATAACTAGTCCATAGGATTTGGAAGAACACTTTATATGTCATGGAATAGATCAAAGTTATAAATGTTGGAATAAACATGGGTAAAAGAGAATATAGCTAGTGTCTGGGATAGCACTATGTTTTATGGATCATCTAATATTATTACAAGTGTGGACAATGAAGAAGACTATGTAGAGGATGTGATTACATATGTTAATGATGATGAAGATTGTATTGAGGAAATGACAAGGACAATTAAATATGAACTTTTTGATTTCCCAACATTGTTTTAGAAGTCAAAGAGTTATGCAAAGATTTTATTGTATGTTGGTTGCACTAAATATACAGCATTGATAGTCGTACTGAAGTTTTATAATTTGAAATAAGGAAATGGATGGAGTGATGTCAATTTTACAGAACTACTTGATCTCTTGAATGACATGATCCCATAAGATAATGAGCTTCTGAGCTGAACATACAATGCCAAATGAATGCTACACTCAATGGGTATGATCTATGAAAGAATACATGCCTGGAAAACTGATTGTATACTATTTTGAAAGGACTAAAAATTACTTACAGAATTTCCAAATTGTGGTACTTCTCGATACAAGAAAGATTAATCTGGTCCTATGAAAGTTGTATGGTACTTTTGAATCATTATAAGGCTTAGTCACCTATATATAAGTGAGTAAGCTATAGGGAAATTGGCGTGTCACACATATACAAGAAATAAAGATGGGAAACTACATCACCCCATAGACTCTCCTTAGTGGAAGATAATTGATCATGAGTATCTTGAATTTAGAAATGATCTGAGAAACCTCTATCTTGAATTATCTACAGATGGAGTGAATCCTTTTAGTTTTCAAAGTAGAACTCATAGTACATGGTTAGTTATGTTGGTAAATTACAACTTTCCACTGTGGTAATGCATGAAACAAAAAATACATCATGTTATATATGCTTATATCAAGACCAAAACAACTGAGTATTGATATTGGTGTTTATTTGGATCCATTAATCAAGGATTTAAAATTATTGTGGGATTCAGGTGTTACATTGTATGATACTTATAGAAATGAATATTTTACATTGAGTTCCATGTTGTATGGGATGATAAATGACTTTCTTTCTTTTGGAAATTTGTCAAGATATAGAATCAAAGGAACTCAAGGGTGCCCCATTTGCGAACAAGGTATATAGTCAATTAGGTTGAAACATTCATCAAAAACCATGTTTCTAGGACATCATAGATTTTTACCCCAACAAAATAAGTACCAATATTGGATGAAATCATTCGATGGAAGTACATAAGAACATACAACGCCATCTCCACTAACAGGTGATCAACAGTTTGAGAAAGTAAAAGATGTGGATACTGCTTTTGGTAAAAAAATTCAAAAAACCTTATGAAAACCAGTTTAAAAAAGAGATCGGTTTTTTTTTGAATTACTATACTGGAATTTTTTGTATGTCAGACATTTTCTTGATGTTATTAATATTGAAAAAAAATGTATGTGATAGTGTCATAGACATGTTGCTAAATGAACCCTTCAAAACAAAGGATGGAATTAAGTCTACGTTGGATATGGTTGACATGGGAATACGAGAAGAGTTGGTGCCAGTGAAGGGTAAAAACTAACTTTTCTTCCACCAGATGCTTACACTCTTTACAGGAAAGTGAGATATCAATTTTGAAACTACTTGAATGATTTAAAGGTTCTAAAGGGGTATTCATCGAATATCAATAACATCGTGAAAATGACTGATTTAAAGTTAAAGGGTCTGAAATCACATGAATTCCATGTTTTTATGCAAGATATAATTATTATAGATTTATATTCCATTTTTTCCAAGAATGTTTGTTATATATTAACCAAGCTCTATTTCTTCTTCAAATCTATATGCAACAAATTTATAGACCTGGAAAAATTTCCGACTATGGAAAGAGAAATTTCCATCAACTTATGGGAATTGGAAATGTTCTTATCACCAAAATTATTTGATGTGATGGTTAATTTGATGGTTCACTTGGTGAGATAGATTCAACTATGTGGTCATGTACACTATAAATGGATTTACCCCATTAAATTGTATATGAAGATTTTGAAATGGTATGTCAAAAATAAAAGTCAGCAAGAGGGTTGTATTATAGAGTGATATATTATTGATGAATCTATTAAATTGTGTACCGAATACTTGTCTAATGTGGAAATTATTGGTCTACCAAAATCTCATCACACTGGGTGGCTTATGGGTGAAGGAATTTCTAGAAGAGATGTTGTCACAATCAATATTACAGATTGGAAGCAGACCCACCTTTATGTTTTACATAATAATTTAGAGGTTCCATCGTATGTTGAAACCCAAAAATAAATTCTTAGGCATTTGATCCATCAGGGGATGAAATTTGGATATCAAATACACATAATAAATAGTTTATAGGATGGTTTTAGTGCCATACTTTTAAGGAGTAATATGAAAATATGGATTCAATTTTAGAATGAATTCGATGGCTAGACAAAGGACCAAGTGTGTATGTATTATCTTATAATGGTTATGGAATTAATGGTTATATGTTCTATACAAATGGACATAATGAAGATAGTACCATGTAAAATATTGGAGTTACACTTTTGGTTGAATTGATGCATGTTTCTAGTACTAAGAATAGAAATCCAATTTATGTGAATATTTCATACTTTGGAATCATTAGACAAATATGGGAGTTGAATTATACAACATTCCAAGTGCTTATTTTTCAATGTAAGTGGGTTGATAATAGGATTGATGTCAAAATAGATGAATTGGGATTCTTGAAAGTTGATTTTAGTAAGGAAGGGTGCAAAGATAAACTATTTATAATGGCATCATAGGTAGTACAAGTATTTTATGTTCCAGATCCCACAAACCGAAAGTGGTCAATTGTTTTGTTATTGACCAATACTGTAAAAGGGTCAGCTGAAAATTCATCTAAGAATGACCCTTTCATTGGGACATCACAATAATTTCACATTTTTTCTAATGTAGAAAGCATTTTTTATGTCATAGGAGACTATAATGAATGTATTTGGATTGTCAATAGAGGGTTCAAATCCCTTCAACCTTTAAAAAAAAGAGAGAGTTTAATAATCTTGTTATATTTTTATAATATACATTATGTTGCATCATTCTAATATTTTTTCATTGCTACATTTATGTAATCTAAATTAAATGTTAAACCACTTCTATAGATAATGACTTCTGCACATGTTGGTGCTCCCATTCCTGAGGAACAATAGGTCTCTCAACCTCTTACTACTCCCAGTGCAGAGATACAATGACCATCAGCACATGCTGATGCTACCACTATAGAGGAACAACATATTGACAATGTTTTATCTAAGGAAATGGTAGGCGATGAAGTCCCAACAAAGCAAAAAAAACAAGATCATCGTAGTTTGACAGTGTTATAAAAAATAATTAAGGCAAAAATCAAAGGCATCAAATACAAGGTCGAATGGAATGCATAGGGCTAATATATTAACCCCAATAAGACCATATTTAGTAGTTACATTAGAATATTCACTCGACAACGTGTGCTGATTAATGTAGTTTCGTGGAACTATGTTGTGCCCAAGCTTAATACACTGATTTGGGAAGAGATTATGGTAATATTATGATATCATTTCTTTATTTTACTAAAAAATAAAATAATGAAACATTGACTTACTCTTTATCACCCCTTGTAGAGTACGTTTATGGTAGATGACTTCCACAATAAATATGTATTAATTCTTGCTGGAAGGATTCACAAAGGCTTTTTCAAAATTTTAATGATACATCATCTTAAATATTTTGAAGGGAAAATAAACCTACACCTAACACTTATGTATGCACACCTAATAACCTAAGAAGTTTGATATGTGTTTACCGATTGTCGTACGAATGTGTCTTTCCAAGTACATTATGGCTAGTAATACGTTGTTTGATGATACTTGTATTCATCACTTTGATTGACAATTATTTATGAAATAGAAAATAAGTGTGAAAATAATGAATGGGTAGAAAAACCAACATACCCCTACCGTAAAGCAAGGATGGGGTATGCTTCACATGAAAAAAAAATTGGTACGTATATTAAATATACCGTAATACTTTTATGTGATACGAAACAATAGAATAATTATTTTCCTCTATTTATAAGTATATTGATGAATCCAAATCCTAATCCACTTCCATCCCATGCCTTGTGTTATAGAAGGAGTCATGTGTAAATAAATATGGGTTATTAATAGATGAAAACACACAAAAAGTGTGGGAAACATGAGTAAGTATGGAAAGATAAAAACAATAATTTAAATGTCTATTACATAACAATGATTAATTATTTTCCTATATTTTATATTTGACATATTCATAGGAATCAGTAACACTAGTACCAGATGAAAACATATTATCAGTGGCCTTGAAGTAGCCATAACAGTATGGTCATGTCAGAGGTACGGGTTTTTGGGTGACATCCTGAACATATTTTGAGAAAAAAACAAGATGAGGGTAAAGATAAATAAATGAAATAGATGAAATAAAGACTAGATACCCTTTAATAACAATTTTAATGGAAGAGAGAGATAATAGATATTTTTATGGAGGAAATAAAAGAGAAGAAAGAACTCAAGAACAACTATTGTGTGAAGATCCCGCCCCACCCCCCACCATCTTTGAGGTGAGACATTCCCCTCAAAGAGCTATCTTATTCATGGTAATCAACAATCTAATAATTTTTTCTATGAAATTTGAATCATAAATACATTGACACATTTCCTATGCTAATATTATATAGGGTTAAAATGACTGTGATTTATATCTATCAACACCCACCCATCACCTTGTAGCAAGGTATATGGTGTTGAATATCTAAGATGATAGTATACACAATATACCACTTCCAATAGTTCATGTGAAAGTGGGGATTAACATAGCTCATGAGCCAAGCACCGAGCTACTGGTCTCACTTGATGATGACAATATTCATACAGTCGACCGAGCTTTTGTAACATTCATCGCATGGCCTTCACATATTGTAAAAAACATATTGACAAGGAGGTATTAATTTTCAATTTATTTTTCAAGATAAACCTTTAATAATTAATGAAAAAATTTCTAAACCAATGAATTTTATTAAATACGGACAAAGGGAAGGGGGTGAAATGAAATACCGACTCAAAACCATCTAAAGGATCGACTAATCAGTCAAAAATATCTTCCTAAATCACCTTTACCCTTCCTGTCCCATATCCGAATTTACTAACATTTAAGGTTAATTTTGATTAAAAGTTACAAAATGGTAGTAGTCACACAGTTTATTTTTAATAAAATATGTACAGAGAGGAAGGTGAAGACTACATTGGTGTTGAAAATGTAAATGAAATCCTCAACTATGATTGACTAGGAGCCTTAGTTGTAAATGTATACATGAGGTATGTTTTCATGATTTTATTTTCCAAAAGATGATATACTATGTTAATTATGACTAAATACATTTCATATTTTTGGCAGGTGTATATATCAACACAAATTAAAGGGATTTCCACACAAAAAGAAAATTGGACTCATTAGTCCTCACACAACCTCTATAGCAGAAAAAAAAATTGAATCTAAACAAATGGATGAAATAGTGGGAAACTTGGTCAAATCGTTTGAAAGAAAACTTTATGATGATAGACTCTTCTTAATACCAATAATGTGGGGGTAAAACTATAAAATTTAATCATATCACATATATTTTCACTTATTTTATTACTTATTCCTTTTTGTGTTTTAAAAAACATTGAATGCTCATTGCAGTCAATTAAATACTCCAAAGATTTAATTCTGAGATACATTGCATGGATACCCAAAAAACCAACCACACATGATGGAATTTTTCAATGATTAATACACTGTATCCAATGTTTTAGAACTAAACTTCAAGTTACATAATTTATATTATTTTTTTATGAGAATTATGTTATGATAGGGCAGTGCATCAATATCATGAAAATCAAGGAATAAGGCCAGGGGCTAAGCGCAAGGATGTTGAAAAGTTCTACAACTGGATAAGTATCAGGGTATATGTTATAATATTTCACTATCCAAACACATATCAAAAAAATAATTATTTTTCTCTATGTTTAAATAGTGTTTAAAATAAACAAATGGAAAATATTGTGGTTATTATGTTTGTAAATTTATGAGAGAGATCATATTCCATGAACAAACTAGCATCTCTCAAGAGGTATTTTCAAAGTTAATTATTATTTCATTTAAAATATTTATTAATAATTTGTGTATTTATATTTTGTTAGTACTACTATGACTGCTGAAAAGAATAATATTCACAAGATGATATATATTTGTTTAGAAATGAATGTTCAACATACCTGGTGACAAAATGTACACCAATAACATGAATATATGACTTCCATAGAAGTAATGAATTATTTCATATTTATGTTTAATTTATTTATTTTTAGTGTTACTCACATAAGAATTTTTTCTTATATGGGTGGATTCCTTTGTTCGATTTAGGGTGGTTTGTTCAAAACTGCTCATGGTCGTGAGAGATTGGGCTTCGAGGATGCAATTGAGATAATAACAACAAATAAATGGGTCCAGAATGTATACAAACATCATGAAAATGGGAATTCCTAATAATTATTTAATTAATTTTTTCATAATTTTAACTATTATTTATAACTTAATTTCCTTATCATTATTATCTAACACTTATTTCTTTTTTTCATAGATCTTTATGTTTTCCATTGCTTCTCCTTGTTAAGATTCCAAAACTGCATAGATTCGATGTTATTTAGCTAAAAAACCTTTCTCGTTGAAAACCAAAAGAGTGGAGGAAGCTCATGTGCTCATTTTGGTGACTTATTTTGATATAATGGGTACATGAACATCCTCCACTCTCCTATATTTCAATAACAAGAAAGGTTTTTTAGATAAGAACATCTAGTCAATATGAAGTGTTGAAAGTTCAACAAAGAAAGTCAATGGAAATCCTGATAACATTGGTAGTTAAGGTTTTTTTCAAGACTTTGGGGTATTTTGGAATCATCTTCACCTCAATCTGACACAAGGTGTGATAGGTATGACTCAAAGTGCTTCTTTTTATTTAAAATTGATATAAATTTTAGTAAAAAACACAACTGACATACTCAAAACTAAGAAAACCTATTCAGATTGTTTTGATACTTTAATAAAACAATACATAAGTCGTTTTTGAAATGTAGGAATCATTCTCACCACAATATGATACATGATGTGTCTTTTATGACTCAAAGTGTCTATTTTTATTTAAAATTGACATTAATTTTAGTAAAAATAACAAATGACATACTGAAAACTAAGAAAATAAATTTGGATTGTTTTTATACTTTATTAAAATTATCCATAAGTTATTTATGATGTTTCAGAGTCAACCACAACTCAATATGATTCATGTTGTGACTAGTATGACTAAAATTGTGTCTATTTATTTAAAATTGACATTAATTTTAGTAAAAAGAACAAGTGCCATATTGAAAACCAAGAAAACACATTCAGGTTGTTTTAATACTTTGGTAAAATGATCCATATGTAATTTTTGACATGTAGAAATCAACTTCACCTCAATAGGATGTATGGTGTGACCGTTATAACTCTAAGTGTGTCTATTTATTTAAAATTGGCATTAATTTTAGTAAAAAGAAAAAGTGACATACTAAAAACTGAGCAAAAACATTTAGATTATTTTGATACTTTAGAAAAATGATCTATAAGTAATTTGAGACATGAAAGAATAAAATGCACCTCAATATGATGCATGTTGTGACTGGTATAATTCCAAGTGTTTCTATTTATTTAAAATTGACATTAATTTTAGTAAAAATAACATGTGACATAATGAAAACCAAGAAAACGCATTCAGATTATTTTGATAATTTATGACAATGATACATAATTCATTTTTGACGTGTAGGAATCAACCAAACCTCAATATGATACATTTTGTGATTGGTATAATTCCAAGTGTGTCTGTTTATTTAAAATTGGCATTAATTTTAGTAAAAATAACAAGTGACATACCAAAAACTGAGAAAATACATTCGGATTGTTTTGATACTTTAGTAAAATGATCCATAATTAATTTGTGAAATTTATAAATCAACCTCACCTCAATAAAACACATGGTTTTACCTCTATAACTCTAAGTGTGTCTTTTTATTTAAAATTGACATTAATTTTAGTAAAAAGAACAAGTGACATACTGAAATCTAGGAAAATAATTTAAGATTGTTTTGATACTTTTGGAAAAAAAATGCATAAATCATTTTTGATGTGTAATAATCAATTGTACCTCAATATGATTCATAGTGTGATTGGTATAATTCCAAGTGTGTCTATTTATTTAAAATTCAAATTAATTTTAATAAAAATAACAAGTGACAAAATGAAAACCAAGAAAACACATTTGGATTGTTTTGATACTTTAGTAAAATGATCCATAAGTAATTTTTGATATATAGAAATCAACAGAACCTCAATTGAAAGCATGGTGTGACTTCTACAACTCTAAGTGTGTCTTTTTATTTAAAATTTGACATTAATTTTAGTAAAAATAACAAGTTAAATACTGAAATCCAAGAAAATAAATTCATATTGTTTTGATAATTTAGTAAAATGATCCATAAATCATCTGGGATGTGTAGGAATCAACTGCACCTCAATATGATGTATGGTGTGATTTTTATAATTCCAAGTGTTTTTATTTATTTAAAATTGACATTAATTTTATTAAAAAGAACAAGTAACATACTTAAAATTGATAAAACACATTCGTATTATTTTGATACTTTAGGAAAATGATCTATAAGTCATTTGTGATGTGTAGGAATCAATCGCACCATAATCGGTCTCATGGTGTGACTACTATAACTATAATTGTGTCTTTTTATTTAAAATTGACATTAATTTTAGTAAAAATAATAATTGACATACTGAAATCCAAGAAAATAAATTTAGAATATTTTTATACTTTAGTAAAATGATCCATAAATAATTTTTATTTTTAGGAATAAACCACACCTCAATATGATGTGTGGTATGACCGGTATAATTCCAAATATGTCTATTTATTTAAAATTGTCATTAATTTTAGTAAAAAGAACAAGTGATGTACTGAAAACTAAGAAAACACATTTAGATTATTTTTATCACGAAATGCCTTCTTCAAGATGAGGTAAGGGATAGCAAGATGTTGATACCTTACTTCCTCAAGATGAAGGAGAGATAATGACCCCCGAGTCCCGAATCCAATAGGCCCCAGGGTGGCGACCAACATCAAGGGTATAGAAATCTCACAAAAATGGGAGGCATTACCCTTTTTATTGTAACCAAGATCAGGAGATAATATTTATCTACCTAAAACAACTCCAAGACATATATATATAAAGAAACCAAAATCCATCTCACATACATGTTTAAAGTAAAACTACTAGAAATACAAGGAAAACTCCAAAGTAAGTACCAAAAAAACTAAGTAGTGACATAGCAATTTTCCCTAACACCCAAGATATTAAATTCCAACACGGTCTGCATAATCTCCCTAGAAAACTGAAAATAGTTTTATATATGTAGGGTGATCATACAAGTATGCTCAGTTGGAAAAGCCAAAGTCACCCATGCACAAGTGGGAGGAACATACTAATGACCCTGTGAGAAAATAGCAGAAACCAACAACACCTATCGAGGAATACTAACCACACAGCCTCACCAAGTCACACTCACCAAGTAACGCAAATCAAGTAATGTAATGTAATAAGCCCATCGATATTTGGGTACCTCACACCCCTTCCCACTGGTTAACTGTTCATCCCAAATGGCGAGCGTCCTAACGCTACCACACTCTTCCACAAGCCCCACTATCATAACCTACCCATATACACTTGAGCCACACACCACATCACATTCTACCCATAGACACCTAGGCCAAAACCATCACACGTCTCACCCAAAGACACCTGGGCCACATCCCAAAGACACTTGGGAAACAAACCACCTCTCACACAGCCAATACCATAAGTCTGGTATTATACCTCAAGCCATTACAATCTGCCCAAAGAATCTTGGGTGATCAATGCCTAGAATGGGGAGAAGAGTAAAGTTAGTAACCAACCATTCATCCTCCCACTGGTATGTTAGGAAAGACACCCTCCCCTATAATAATGGGGGTTTTCAGCACATAGTTCTAAACACGGGTGGGGTTCGTATAGAAAACATAAGGAACTAAAAGTTTATAAATATAGGTAACAAACACTTGGCCCATCCTATGGGATTCCAAACATAAAACCAGCCCACTCAAAACCACCTTTGATGCTACCCCTACATTCACATACCACTAAGAATGACGATCACTTGAACGCAGCTTCACTACAAGCCATGACTCGAAACATGCCACCAGCCAATTCATTTAACCATTCATCATTCTTCCTCATAAATTCATTCATTTATTTATTCCATCCCTACCCTAGAAACTACCAAACATAGCACACGAAACATTCACATAGTCATCCATAACACACTGGGAAGAAGGACCAAGGTTAAACAACCCACTGCACACCCCCCTTTCCTGAATACACGTTCAACCACTACCAGTTGTCATTCTTCAAAGTTATCAAGCCCAACCGTCCTATCAAAACTAAACCTGAAATCCCAGCTACACAACAACACCACACCCAGCACACCCATAAACATAAAATTGTGACACAACCCAGTCCTATAGACCCACTTCCCAACCACTACCCAGATGCAGTCCCACTGCATAACAAGTTTATTCATTCCACAATAAATCAATCTCTCAACCTGAGATTCCATCAAACCTCCTGCACCACCTCATACAGAAATTCCATAGCAACCACCACTAAACCACATCTATACTGCACACATAAGGCACAAAACCCAAAAGAACACATCACACAGCCACACCTATCAAACAGAGTGTAATCAAATTTGGCCAACACTATTCATTAAATTCCACTTTGATAAGCAGGTGTAATCACATAAGGGTTTTCATCCTAGGGAATCCATTTATTTAACCAAGTGTATGTGATTAATCATATTTATATTTACAGTAATTATTCATAGGAAAACAAAAATAGTTATAAATCATCACCCATGCACAGGAAAGGACCACCAACAACCATGATTTTCATAGGTCACACGGCCACAATAGATCACATCATAAACAAATATAACAAATAAAAGAAGTGATAAACATCAATCCACTCCCACCATATTATAAAGTTCGTATTTTATCATTATCATTTATCTTTATTAAAAGTTATATTCATAATTTTTTCACAAAAGAACCTTACTATGCCCACCCCGCATGATACACAATTAAAGAAAGATAGTAGAATCCCAACCTAGAATAACAGGCAATCAAAACTCCTCCTTGATCCAAAATAGAGGGGTCGTGTGAGCAGGAGACTCCAAGGAAAACCAAAAAGGGGGGGACACATCATAGGTGTATGGCTCGTCTGAGAAGAAAAGTTCTCTACACACCAAGAGAAAAGAGAAGAGAGGACCTCAACTTTAGAAAATCCAGATCCTATATCAATAGAAGGAAACGGTTCCAAGGCCATTAAAGTTAGATCGTGGCCAAGACCATGTGGTTTGACTATTTAAAATTCCCCTGAGTGTTATGATATTAAAGATATAATTAATATCCTTTGAAATTCCATTAGAAACACCTAAACAAGGCTTTAAACTCAATTTACTTCAAATAAAATGTAAGAGGGGTGAAATTGGAAAAACTAGTAAAAACTAGAAATGAGACACCGATGGGTGAGTCACTGACAGCGAGCCACTGATAGCAAATAACTGATACTGAGTCACTGATGCTAAGATATTGATGCTTATCCACTAACACTAAGCCACCTATGTGACTGGCCAATGCTTGACGCACCAACTCCCTAAATCACTGACACCCTAACTCACCGACGCCCTGAATCACTGATGCCCCAACTCACTGATGCCCTCTCTCACTAACACCCTATCTCACTGATGCCCTGACTCACCGATGCCCTGACTCACCAACGCCCTGACTCACTGATGCCCTGATTCACTGATTCCATGTCACACTAATTCCCTATCTCATGAACGCCCTGACTTACTGACGGTATATCTCACCAACGTCCTAACTCACTGATGCCCTGACTCATCGACGCCCTGACTCACTGATGCCCTCAACCTACTGACGCATAGACCTACTAATGCCCTAACTTACTGATGCCTTTGACCTGCTGATGCCTCTACCTACCAACGTCTCAACCTACCTATGCCTTCGAACTACCGACGCCCTGACCTACCAATGGAAAAAAAATTGGAAAACTCTTGAAATGAGCTATTGTTTCCTCCTGGAATACCCTAAACATTGTATTTTGACAAAGTAATGTACCATAGAGTTCCAAGACATTACATCAGATACCTCTCAAAATATTCTCACCCTCAAGAATTCAAAACCAAATCCAGAAGAAAGAGGGTTCCGAAAAACCATCCCGTAAGATACCTCTCAAGTACAAACCACCTCATTAGAGTGAAAACTCAACATACAAGCACACCTCATCCAAGATTTACCAACCCAACAACCGCAAGACATACCACACAATCACCAAAATTCACACCGCCCTAACATATAAATCAGGGAATTCCTTCTCCTATGTCAAGATACTATATGCTTTGGGTGGCACTGATTCACCCCTACGGGTTTAATCGCATCTGCATTAATGCATCTTGATTAAGGATCAGGTCCTCCACTACTCATATATAAGGAATTTATCATACATCATGTAATAAGGAAACAACTCATCTCATATAAAACAAGGTTCAATCATTTCAACATAAGGAAAACCCCATAGGAAAAACTCAAAATAACTTCGGGTACTGGGCATGCATATGAATCTCTCATTCCCAAGTAATCTCATCTATTATTCCATGCCTCCACAACACTCAAACCAAGGTAATGGTCCTTCCATGAAGCACCTTCTCTTGATGATATTGGATCTCCACTGGTCTCTCTATGAACAGTGTGTCATCCTTGATAACCAATTCTCCCCAATCAATGGAATGGGAGTCATTGTGAAGATACCAACGAAGTTGGGAGACATGAAATATGTCATGGAACCTCCCCAACTGCAGTGGCAACACCAGCTAATATTCCACCTCACCAACTCATCCCAACACCTCGAAAGGTATGATGAACCTGAGAGAAAGCTTACTTTCTCTATCAAACCTCCACTACCCACATAGAGGGGAAACCTTCAAGAATACGTGGTCCCCAACCTATAAATCCAAAGGCCTTCTCCTATGATTGGAATATGACTTCTGCTGATCTTGTTCTACCTTCATCCTATAATGGACAAGTTTCACCTTCTCTGTCGTACTCTACACTACATCTTCACCAAGAATTATTATCTCCCCAACTTCCATCTATCATAAGGGTAAACAACACAGCCTCCCATGGAGAGCTTCTAATAGATCCATACCAATGTAAGAGTGATAAATATTGTTGTAAGCAAACTCTACCAAATGAAATTGTTGTATACATAATCTTCTAAAGTCCAGAACACAATCCCACAACATTTCCTCCAACATCTGGATGTTCCTCCCTATTTTTTCATCTGTTTGAGGGTGGAAAGAAGTGTTGAGGCATAACTGAGTTCCAAAAGTATGTTTCAATCCCTTCTAGATTCGCGATGTAAAATGTGTATCCCAATCTAAGATGATGGATCTTTAAATTCCATGCATCCACACCACCTCATGCACATACCTTCTTGTTAAGGAATCCACTATTCTTAACTCCTTGATTAATAAGAAGTGAGCTGATTTCATCAACTGATCCACTACTACCCAAATAGCATCACATCCTCTCTGAGCCCTGGGTAATCCTGTGAAAAAATCCATCGATATGTCATCCCACTTCCACTCAGGGACATCTATGGGCTAAAAAAAACCACCAGGAACACAGTGCTCATCCTTAACTTGCTGGCACACTAAGTACTTTGCCACAAACTCTGCCATGACCCACTTCATCTCGGGCCACCAAAAATGTTCCCTCAAGCTCTAATACGTCTTGGAAACTCCTAGGTGTACCACTAGGGGTGATATATGAAACTCATGGACAAATTACTCATGCACTGTCACTAAAAAAATGGCTTCCCATGGAACAACATCTGATTTTGACTATCCTCCAACCATCCCTCTGAAGCATCACCCTAGTCAAAGAGATCATGCATTACCTTCACCTCTGAGTCCCCCCACTGAGACTCCTCTACCTTCTACCTTATAAATGATTGTATAATCATCTGAAATAGATGGCCTCTACTTCCATCCATTCCTACATCTAAGTTCAAGGTATCTAACTACTTCATTGCTCTCCAAGAATCTATAGATTCCTGAACTACCTCCTTCTGTGACTTCCTGGTCAAAGCATTAGCCGTGACATTTCCCTTCCCTGAGGTGTAAGAGATCTCAAAATCATAATCCAAGATAAACTCAATCCACCTCTACTACTACAAGTTTATATCTCACTGGGAAAAGATATACCTCAAGATCTTGTGATCCATGAAAACCACAAAGAAGTCCCCAATGAGGTAATTTTTCCACATATTCAGCACAAACATGGCCACTTCTAGATCTAGATCATGGGTGGAATAGTTAAGTTCATGGGGAAATAACTACCTAGACCCATAATAGATCACTCCCTATTGTTGCATCATCACACACCCCAAGACTAAATGGGAAGAATCACAAAACACCTCGAACGTCACCCCTTCCTCTAGAATCCTAAGTATTGGAGAACTTACCAAATTCCCCTTTAGATAGCTAAACGCTTCCTGGCACTACTCACCCCTCACAAAATCTTGTCCTTTTCTGGTCAGAACTGTCAATGGAGATGCTACCCGAGAGAAATCAAGTACAAATCTCTGATTGTAGCCTACCAGAATGAGAAAACTATTAACCTTTTCTACATTCTTAATTGCTTCCCAAGAAACAATCGCCTTGACCTTTGACGGGTCCACTACTACACCCTTTAGAGACAACACATGTTCAAGTAATTAGACCTATTGTGTCCAAAATTTTAACTTGGATAGCTTTTTGTAGAGCTGGTGGTGACAAAGGACCTCTAAGATAGTCTTGAGATGCTTGGTATGCTTCTCTTATGACTTAGAGTAGATTAATATGTCAGTGATGAATACAATGATGAACTAGTTTAGGAAATCATGAAATACAAAGTTCATGAGCCCCATGAACATGGATGGTGCGTTCATAACACCGAATGGCATAACTATAAACTCAAAGTGCCCATACATACACCGAAAATTAGTCTTCGGGATATCTCCCTACTTTACCCTCAATTAGTGATATCCAGACCGTAGATCGATCTTGGAAAACCAACTCTCTCCCCTCAACTGGTTGAAAATATCATATATCCTCATGAGAGGGTAATGGTTCTTGACTGTTACCTAATTAAGTGTATAGTAGTCTATGCACAGCCTCAAACCACCATCTTCCTTATTTTCAAACAAGACCGGAGCACCCCATGGGTATGCACTGGGTTGGATGAAACCCTTCCTCATTAGGTCGTCAATTTGGATCTGCAACTCCCACAACACATAAGGCACTATCCTATAAGGATCCATCGAAATTGAACTAGCACTAGGTTGTAATTTTATCCCAAACTCAACGTCGCATCGTGGGGATAGAGTCATAACCTCCTCAAGTAAAATATCCAGAAACTCCATGACAACTCCCAGAACCTCCACTATCTCATCATCCATCGATCCCACTAACAACTCGGCTAATAAGGAAATAAGTGGCTCTAAATGCTGGCTTCCCACCTGATAGCTCCGCTTGCTAATGAAATCTACACATTGGCCTCTCACATTTGAAAATTTGACTCTTATTTAGAAGAATTCAATAATAGCATACACCGAAAACAACCAATTGATGTTAGGGATGACATCATACAGCTGCATTTGTAGTAGAAATATATCCTCATTGGACTGATGTGGCCCCAACGTTAGTCTACATCCCTAAAAAACATCAAACAAGCTGTTATAACCTCTGACTGGTGTACTCAAAACTATCGGTATGGAAATTATCTCTATGTCTAGTCAAAATTCATGGATTAGATTGGGTGTAACGAAGGAGTGTGAAGCTCCCAAATCAAACAAGGCACAAGTAAGCATACTAAACAAACCGATCATACCTCGAATGATCTATGGCCCTATTAGAACTGCTGCCTCTGTAGTGTGTAACTTCCCACACCCAGGTCTTCTACCCCTCAACTATTGACTACCTCCTTGACCATGCCCTGTTCGAGGTCCCTAAAAAGAACCCTGAGGTCGGCCTCCTCCTACACCATCCACCCTTAGTGGAGCAAGGGTCTGTTGTCCCTACTGCAGGAAAGGCTTGGCTGGAAACTACTACTAAGGTGAGCACTGAACCTTCCCACCTCCATCGTACTGATCTCGAGTCGGTCACTATCCCTGGATGTTCCCATGGCCTCTGCAAGAAAAACACATCGGCCCTAATCCCATGGGAAAAGGGTGAGGACCATAGGGTCATAACTAAAGCTTTTGGGGTCATCTCCCCACTAGTTGAAACCTAGAAGACCTTGACATCGTAGACTTGATATTGATATCCTTCCCCTTTGAAGAACTTGGATGACTTCCCTCCCACAGCAAACCTTCTCATGAGTGAATCCTTTCCACTACCTCATCCTCCTTATAAACCTCTAAGTATGTCGATAGGGTGAAGGGAGTAACCGAATACTGAAGAGAAGGATGGAGTGCCACCTCTAAGAGCCTCACCCGAGACTCCTCATCTGGAAAGAGATCCATAGAAAAATGTAGAAGATCCTTGAACTTGATCCCCAACTCCCTCACTAACATACTCCCCTGCTGAAGGGAGAGTAGCTCCTACCTCTTCTTGGATTTCATTGTGGAAGAAATGAATTTTTCCCAAAACTCCTTCTCAAAGTCGACCCACAGAACATTGATCTCCTTCCTATCCCTGAGGTAAATTATCCACCATAGACACATTTCTCCCCTCACCTAGCTCACTACTAGGGGAACCCAGTACTCTATTAGAGCCTGGATCAAGCTGAAAGTGATCACCAACTCCTTGAGTCAACTCTCCATATCCATGTCTAAGACACTAACCCTATACTTTCCCATAGTATTCCGCTGGAAAGCACAAAGAATATTCTGCCACTGATCATCCTCCTCTACTAGGTTGACCCTCCGATAGTCAACTGGGTCAGCCTGTTGACCCTCCACTACTCATACCACATGTGGGCAACATCTGGGAGCCATAGATGATAGGAAAACAAGAAACTCATAAGACTGAGTATTATGGAATTTTCTCTTAAGATTAATTTTAACTCTATTTATTTTAATTTACCAAAAATTACCAAAACAAACAAGAACACAAGTCATCATGATGCATGTACCTTTCCTAGGGTATCTACCTCACAAACATTGTAGCCTCACCTGGTTGTTCGTTAAGATCAATGTCTTTGCATTGGATCACGGGGGGCTATAAAATCTCAAGTCCTAGCTGGTCTTTTCTGGCCTATGTCATGCACCAAGATCACCTAACACTATTTCCCTACCAACCCATGAAATCCTCACTATGCCTAACTCCAAACTCCATCCTAGCTCTCAACCATCTGCCTCTGATACCATTCTATCATGACCCACCTTCTTCAAGATGAGGGAAGGGATATCAAGATGTCGTGACCTTCCTTCCTTAAAATGAAGGAGAGATAATGACCCCTGGGTCTTGCCTCTAATAGGCCCCGGGGTGGCGACCAACACCAAGGGTATAGAAATCTCACAAAAATGGGAAGAATTAACCTTTTTATAGTAACCAATATTGGGATATAAGGTGTATCAACCTCAAACAACTCCAATATAGATATATATAAAGAAACCAAAATTCACCCCACATTCATGTTTAAAGTAAAACTTCTATAAGGAAAACTCCAAAGTAAGTACCAAAATAAAACTAGGAAGTGACACAACAACCATCCCCAACAACCAAACTAGTAAGGTCCAACATGGTCAACATAATCTCCCTGGAAACATGAAAACAATTTTATATATTTAGGGTGAGCATACAAGTATAATCAGTAGGAAAATCTAAAGTCACTCGTACACAAGCGGGAGGAAGATACTAATGCCCCTATGAGAAAATAGCAAAAACCAATAGAACCTATCAAGTAATACTAACCATATAGCCTCACCAAGGTACACTCACCAAGTAATTAAAATTAAGTAATGTAATATAATAAGTAGATCTATATTTGGGTACCCCGCACCACTTCCCCCTGGTTAGCTGCTCATCCCTAACAGCAAACGTCCTAATGCTACCACGCTCTTCCACAAGCCCTGCTGCCACAACCTGCCTGCATACACCTGATCCGCACACCACATCACATCATTCCAGTAGACACCTAGGCCAAAACCAGCACATGTCTCGCCTGAAGACACCTGGGCCTCATCCCAAAGACACCTGGGAAACAAACCACCTCTCACACAGCCAATACCATAATTCTGATATTATACCACAAGCCATTATAGCATTCCCGAAGAGTCTTGGGTGATCAATTCTTGGAAGAGGGAGCATGGTAAAGTTAGTAACCATCCATCTATCCTCCCACTAGGATGTTGGTAAAGAAACTCTCCCCCAAAATAATGGGGGTGTTTAGCACATAGTGTTCAACACGGGTGGGGTGCGTATAGAAAACATAAGGAACTACAAGTTTATACATATAGGTAACAAACATACAGTTCATCCTATGGGATTCCAAACATATAACCATCCCACTCAAAACCACCTTTTCTGCTACCCCTACATGAACGTACCACCACGAATGATGGTCACTTGAACACCACTTCACTACAAGCCACGACTCGAAACATACTCCCATTCAATTCATTTAACCATTCATAATTCTGCCTAATAAATTTATTTATTTATTTATTCCATCCCTACCTAAGAAACTACCAAACACAGCACAAGAAATATCCACACAGTCAGCCATAACACACCAGGAAGAAGGACCAGGGTAAAACAACATGTTGCACACTCCCCTTTCCTGAACACCCATTCAACCACTACCAGTTGTCATTCTTAAAAGTTATCCCACCCAATCATCCTCTCACAACTAAACCTAGAATCCCCACTACATAACAACACCACACCCAGCACACCCATAAACATGAAATCATGACACAGCCCAGTCCTGCAGCCCTACTACCCAACCACTACCCAGATGCAGTCGCACTACATAAAAACTCTATCCATTCCACAAGAAATCAATCTCTCAACCCGATATTCCTTCCCACATCCTACACCACCTCATACACAAATCTTGTAGCAACCACCACTAAACCAGATCCCACTGCACACATAAGGCACAAAACCTAAAAGAACACAACATATAGCCACACCTATCAAATAGGGTGTAATCATATTTGGCTAACACTGTTCTTTAAATTCCACTTTGATGAGAAGGGGTGATCACACTAGGGTTTTCAACCTGGGGAATCCATTTATTTAACCAAGTGTATGTGATTAATCAGATTGATATTTACAATAATTATTCATAGGGAAACAACAACAGTTATAAAGCATCACCCATGAATAGGCAAGTACCACTAATGACCGTGATTTTCAGAGTCCACATGGCCACAACAGATCACATCATAAACAAATATAACAATTAAAACAAGTGATCAACATCAATCCACTCTCAACCCATTATAAAGTATGGATTTCATCATTATCATTTATCTTTTTTAAAATTTAGATTCAGAAGTTTTTCACAAAATAACCTTACTATGCCCACCCTATATGATACATAATTAAAGAGAGATAGTAGAATCCCTAACTGGAAAAATAGGTGACCAAAACTCCTCCTTGTGCCAAAATAGAGGGGTCGTGCGAGTAGGAGACTCCAAGGAAAACCGAACAAGGGGGGATACAGCACAAACATGCAGCTCATCTAGGAAGAAAAGTTCTCCACACACTAAGAGAAAATAAAAGAGATGACCTCGACTTTAGAAAATCCAGATCCTATATCAACGGAAGGAAACAGTTCCAAGGCCATTAAAGTCAGATCATGGCCAAGACCATGCAGTTTGACTATTTCAAAGTCCCTAAAGAATTAGGATATTAAATATATAATTAATATCCTTTGAAACACCCTTATAAATTCCCAAACAAGGCTTTAAACTCAATTTACATAAAATAAAACATAAGAGGGTTGAAACTAAAAAAACTGGGAAAAAATGGAAATGAGTCACCGATAGCGATCCACCAACAGCGAGTCATCAATGCTAAGAAACTGATGCTGAGCCACTAATGCTAAGCCACCGATGTGACCGACCGATGCCTGACCCAATGACGCCTTGACTTACCGATGCCCTGACTCACTGATTCCCAGACTCACCGATGCCCTGTCTCACTTACGTCCTGACTCACTGAAGCCCTAACTCACCAACACCCTAACTCACCAATGACCTATCTCACTGATGCCCTATCTCAATGACATCCTGACTCACTGACGCCCTGAATCGTTGATGCCCTATCTCACCAACGCCCTAACTCACCGATGCCCTGACTCACCGACGCCCTAACTCATTGACGCCCTCAACCTACCAATGCCTCGACCTACCAAAACCCTAACCTACCAATGCCTTTGACCTAATAACGCCTGGACCTACTGACACCTTGACCTATCAATGACTTTGACCTACCAACCCCCTGACCTACCGATAGAAAAACTAGAAATTTTGGAAACTCTTGAAATGAGCTACCATTGCCTCCCAGAACACCATAAACACTGGATTTTGAAAAAGTAGTAGTCCATGGAGGTTCAGGTAATTAAAGTTTTAATAATTTATTAAAAATATCCATGAGTCATTTTTGACATGTAGGAATCAATCGTACCTCAATATGATGCATGATGTGACTGGAATGACTAAAAGTGTATGTTATTAGTTTAAAATTAACATTTTAGTTCAAAACATGTCACTCATTGAAAACCAAGAAAATGCACTCCGATTGTTTTTATAATTTAGGAAAGTGATTCATAAGTCATTTTTGATGTTTATGAAGTAGTCTCATGTCAAACTGATGCATGATTTGACCGGTATGACTCAAAATGCGTCTTTCCAGTTTGAAATGACATTTTAGTAAAAAACACAACTATCATACTAAAAATCGAGGAAACACATTCATATTTTTTGGATAATTTATAAAATTAAATATAAGTCATTTTTATGTGTAGGAACCAACCACACCTCAATATAGTTCACAGTGTGACCATTATAACTCAAAGTGTCTCTTTTTATTTAAAATTGACATTAATTTTAGTAAAAAGAACAAGTGACATACTGAAAATTGAGAAAACACATTCGGATTGTTTTAATAATTTATGACAATGATACATGAGTCATTTTTGATGTTTAGGATTCAACTTTACCTCAATCTGATACACAGTGTGACTGGTATGACTCCAAGTGTGTCTTTTTATTTAAAATTGACATTAATTTAAGTAAAAATAACAAGTGAAATACTGAAAACTGAGAAAACACATTCATATTGTTTAGATACTTTAGGAAAACAATACATGATTCATTTTTGATGTGTATGAATCAACCACACATCAATCCAATACATGGTGTGACCGGTATGACTAAAAGTGTCTGTTATCAATTTAAAATTGATATTTTAGTTCAAAATGTGTCACACACTGAAAACTAAGAAAACATTCTCTGATTATCTTGAAAATTTAGAAAAGTGATTCATAATTCATTTTTTATGTGTATGAAGTGGTCTCACATCAAACTGATGCACAATGAGACCGGTATGACTCAAAATGCGTGTTTCCAGTTTCAAATGACATTTTAGTAAAAAAACAAAACTGACATACTGAAAACCAAGAAAATGCATTTTGATTTTTTTATACTTTAATAAAATGATCCATCAGTAATTTTTGAAATGTAGGAATCATCCGACCTCAATCTGATGTATGGTGTGATAGGTATAACTCCAAATGTGTCATTATTTAAAATTGGCATTAATTTTAGTGAAAGAATAAGTGACATACTCAAAACCGAACAACCACATTTGGATTATTTTTATATTTTAGGAAAACAGTCCATAACTCATTTTTGACATGTAGGAATCAACCCCACCTCAATACGATGCATGATGTGACCAGTATAACTCCAAATGTGTATTTTTTATTAAAAATTTACATTTTATTAATGTATTATTTCATATTAATTCTTGATTTATTTCTTTATAATATTACTAACATAATATTTGTTTTATTATATAAAAGGAATATTTTTCATGGGTTGAGATGATTTGTTTGGAAAATAATGCCATGGGTGGACATTTTTTATAGGGGATCATGGGCGTCAAAAGATGAAACATTAATGTTATTAAATGTTTGTTGGATAATTGTAAATATAATTATATAAAACATTGTTTTAAATGTTTATAGTAGTGTTTTTTTTTGTATATACCATGGGTGTACATTTTGGTAGTCATGATGTAAATTAAATTTATATAGCATTATTTGAAATTACAGGTTTTTTCTAGGTGTTTTTTTATATTAACAGCACACTTGCAGCAAGTTGGGCCTTTATCAGTGTTATTTCAAGCACTGATAAAGGACCCCCTTTATCATTGCTATTTAAAGCACTGATAAAGGGGGGCCTTTATCAGTGCTTTTTTAACACGGATAAAGGACCCCTTTTATCAGTGCTTTTTTAGTACTGATAAAGGGGACCCCTATCAGTGCTGTAATTAGCAACGCTTTTTTATCACTCTTAAAATCCTTTTGTGTGCTTTAAAAGGGAATATCTATAGTAGTGATTACTACTATCGGTGTCACCGGTTAGCTCTGTTATAGTCATTCATCATTACTACAGTGCTCCAAAATTTGGGCCAAGGACCTTTGACCCCCAGACCTCTGAGTGGGGGTGTGTTACTTCCTAAAACCCCCAGCAACCTCACTATATAGGTCAAACCATGATATTTTTTATATAGTGTACAGTATAGTCCTCTAGAAATTGTACCAAATTTATCCAATGGTTCAGGATATTCCATTCCAACATCAGGGTCAATAACCTTCATATAAAGTGAAAGAAGATAGGTAATCATCCTATTCTTTAAACTATAAAAATTATTACCATCAAAATTTGGTATTCCTATAATATTTTCAAGATTGAGATTCTCCATCTGATCTTTATCCAATATCAAATCTTTTAGAGGGAACTTGGATTTGATCTAGTTCCACTTGAAATGCCTAGGCGATTGATGATGTAACACTGAGAAGGGGGTCAAATCAGTGTTACCCTTTTTATAATTTCCTTTTAAAATTAACCTCAATGAATTTTTAGAGCTAAGATTCTCTCAATCTTCAAAACTCACCCTCACTCATATTCAATAGAAATAAATAAGAACACAAAATCATAAAGTATTTTACAAGGTTCACCCCCAATGTGGGTGAATACATCCTTGTTGTGTTCGAGTCGAGTTTGAGACATGGATATATCTTTAATGTAACACCCTAAAATTTTAATTTCCTTTAAATTAATACTATATTCAATAGTTTTTACTAAACACAACTATGATCTTAAAAAACCATGAAATAATATTATTTAAATATGATTGTTATAATCTAGTCATTACGTTGGCGAGTATGAATAGGAATAACAAAATTATAAAATTCATGTAAGAATTATTTCCTTAATAAAAATAGGTTAATTCAATCAAAAAATAATTTTATATTCGTCTAATTGTTGTCACTTGGTAAAGTATAAGAATAAATTCATTTTATTCCATAAGAATACATTTTTCATAAAAATGGGTTTTAAGTGTTTTATATGTGAATAATTGGAATTAATTTATAAAAATTTTAGAAATTTTAATTGAAAAATGAACTTCTTATTTTAAATTAGAATGAAAGAATTATCTTAGGGTAAAATTTTAGGATTTCTATAAAAAGTTTGATTTTTTGGTGAATAGTCAAAAATACCAATTTTGAAAATACTATCACTTTTATGAATTTATTATGATATAAGAATAAATTGAAAGCCTGTTAAATATTATAAATATAAAATTTATTTTTAATAAGTAATATAATTTATTTAAAAATATTATTTTAAACTTATAAATATATGTTTGACATTTTTTAAATCTAAGTGATGTTTTTATTCTAATAAAAGAACTATTTGGATTTATTTCTTTAATTATGTATTTCCATGGATAAATTTGGTTTTTATTGGTTTTAAAGTTACATAAATATCATTTTATAATTAATAATTAAATTAATTCTATTATATTCAATATTATACATGATTTTGGAATAAAATCATTTTTATACTTAAAAATGCATTTCTCTATGAATCATTTTTCATTGTGTCACATGAACTAATTTTAAAAGTAATTTTTACCAAATTTATAAGTTTAATCTTATAAAATGGATTTCATATCTTTTAATGAGGAGGTTAATATTTTTTTAATATTTTAATTTTATTTTTTTTCATAATGAATATTAACTGAGGTAAAATTCATTACTATAGTAAAGGTTAAAATGGATTAAAAGGGGGTTAAGCTAAAAAAAGATAAGGGTTAAAAAGACATAAAAACTTATCTAAATTTAATTTTTTCATCATATTTCAACATTATCCCTCTAATATTATAAATTGTGACAATTTGGGGCCACTTTACTTGATTAATACATATAATATATAATAATAATTCAAGTATTTACAATATTTTCACCTACCTCACTTATAAAAGGGCACCCCATCTCTACTATTATTCACACATTTTGAGCCACTTATCTCATAAAATACCTAAAAAATACTTCCTATATTATTTATCCATGTTCTACAGATTTTTTCCTTCCCCTAAAACCATCCTCATGAGGCTTAAAGTGTAATCCAAAGGAGGATTTCTAAAGAAGAGGTATAACTCTTAATTGAGTTCTTTCATTTTATTTATTTTAACTCCTTAAATTATATCCTAACTATGATGATATAATAACATCAGTATATTAAATAAAATAAAATTTTATTTTATTAATGTGACAACATTTATCTACCTCCTTTTTATCAAATGGGGGATTAAATCATCACTCATGCATATGTGTGGACTACCGCCTCCACGAAGCGATGTATTTATTTTTTTCATCACCACCCTTAATGGTTGGTTATTAGGATACAAATAATATTTATATAATATATTTATGATCAAACTATTATTATTTAATTATAATATATAATCTAAATTATTACCCTTCCATCCATTGAAAAATGACAACATCACTCATGCATACATATGGATTACTACCTCCATGAAGTGATGTGATTCGATTTTCATTTTTTGTTTAAATGGATGATAATAGGGATGAATTTAATGAATAAATATTATATTTATAACAATATTATTATTATTTAAATATAAAACTTCATCTATTTCTTTTCCTTTTCATCTATTAGAAAAATGAAAATGTTATTCATGCATACGTACAGACTACCATCTCCATAAAGTGACATGTTTCATTTATCATGACCTACTTTCATGGTTAGTTGTAAAATTTTATTTTATGTATAAAAATGAAAAATATTTCATGAATAATATTTTGGAGATTATGTAGGAATGAACCCTTTGAACATGTTCAACCTTTACAAAGTTGTTTGGGGATTATGAACTGAACATCCTCAAAACATCCAACATCAACTCAACCAATTTAGTAACAATATAATACATAGTAATAAATGAAATAAAATGGATTATGATATGGGAATAAACCTATAAAAAAATTTAAGAAAGTAAATAATTAATATAATTTTATTATATATGAGGTTTGAATGTGTTCGACCAAGTGGAAATCCAAAGTAAGGGTTTATTCTACAATATCATGTTTATTCAAGATTGTTTATGTTTAAACTTACATTAAAGGAAATTATAAGCTATTTATATTTTTAAAATATATAAATTTTATTATTATTTATTTATCTATAGAGTCTACATGTTTTTCTTTCATTTTCCTCTCTTTTGTGCTTAAGATGACTGATAAAATGATTTTAAGGAAAAGAGACCTTATTTTTTTTTTGGTTAGGAATCTTTCTCCTCCATATCCATATTCTCTAAAATATTTTCAAAAACGTTTTTATTATTCTAAAATGATTCTTTAATGTTATTTTTAACTAAATTTTACCCTATTTACAAAGGATTAAAAGGAATCTTCTTTTTGTTTTTCAAATGAGATACTTTTGACTATTTACTAAAAGTGTGAAAGGAGCCTTTATTTTAATATTTATCAAATGAATATATTTTCCCAATATCATGACAATTATTTACTTTGTAGCTTAATTTAAATTTTTCCATGGTTATTTTCAAATAAATGAATTTTCTCGATATTTTGGAATTTTTTATTTAAAATGTTATCATAATAAAAAGATATTTTTCTCATGTTTTCAAAGAAAAGTTTGAATGTTCTTTTAAATATATTTTCTTCTATATTAACATTCTTTGATTATTATTATAATTTACTAGAGATATAATTCAATGATACCATCCACATTAGTTCTCTGGATGGTTTATTATCATGTTTTTATATTTATTTATTAGGGAAAATATTGGCATTTAATATGCTAGTTTTTCTATATGAATGTTTATGTTGATTATATAACATATTGTTATTAATTTATTTCATATAATTAATTAATTATAATTAGTAAGTGTCAAGAGAGGATTGTTATAGCCCCTTGATGCATCATCAGGTCTCATGAGATAAACCAACTTGGGTATTTATCATATTCCTTACCTATTTACATATTATGTCATGGAATAAGGCCTTAATGAAAATATTATGATGCATGGAATTATGCATTATATAATTATGAAATTGGTTATTATTATCCATGTGATTATTTATATCATTATGTCATCCATATATATATTCCCCTTTTATGATATTAGTTACATAGCATATTTGATTATTGTTTATCTTGACCATATTATTCATGTTTTATTTATTATATGATAGCTTTCATTGTATATTTTCCCTTACTGAGCATATAAGATCATACTTTATTATTATTTCCTTTCCTCAGGGTACCAAGAAGTGAACTGTGAATGATTTTATGGATATAATAGAATAAATAATAATGTTCTTGCTAGAATTTTAAGTTTTCTTTCATGTTTTTTAATGTAATGTGAGAATCATGTGTGCATATAGTATCCCGAGACTACTAAAATATTTAATCCTATAAATTGTGATCTCTTGTATCTTGTGTCAATTTAGTAACATAAACACTAGTTTCGGGTTACTAGAATCAGGGTTATTATAGTTGGTATCATAGGAAGTTTAGTATAAATCTTGGGAACTAGATTTTGGAAAACATAGATTATAGAACATAACCCTATCATAGACTCTAGGGATAAGTCTAAGTATATAATAATATCATGAATTTTTGGTAAGGTAAAGAATGTTTGGTTTCCTATAAATTACATCCCTATTTGTATACAAGCAAGTGGGTGCGGCTATGGAACATATGCACCTAGGGATAAACACCCTAAAAAGGGATAGTTGAGTATTAACTCGATCTTCACTCAATGCATGATGAGTGAGCCTAAGACTTATCACCTAGATAGACACTCCTTGGGGATATAATTTGGTTGATTCACATGCTCTTTAGAAAACAATATGAAATATTTAGAAATATTATTATGATTTTAATATATTCCCAAAGACACTAAACTCATAATTATGAGATTTTTTAAGCATAAACTTTTAATTTATATTAGGTATTTCTCCATATTTGTAATTATACACTCTAATTCATAATTTTATGAGTTATTATTGTGCATTTCATTGTTTAAAAATGGTTAATAATAGAAGGAATAGAAAATTTGTTGATACTCATAATCAATATAGATATTTTTATCATGAGAAATTTAAAATTTATGGTTTTGGAGTTGAGAAAATTATGAATATATTAGGATAGTTGACTCGGGTTATAACCAATAACCTTTCCCATATGGAAAAACCTATTACTTTGCAACATTAATCATTAATGTTTTACCACTTCATCTGGAAGAAACCTCCATACTTGAATAAAAATACTAATCCATTAATAGCTAAATAGTAAATCAAGTCCCTTGAAAAGATATTTATAGCTTTGAGAAGTAATAAAAGGGATAAGGTTATTCTAGTAGGGTATTTTTTAAAAGAATATGTTGATAAATGGTGGTTATTGATTCAAAATAAAAAGTCATGGGATGATATATAGATAATGGGATAAAATACTTTTAAGGATATATTCTTTTAAAATTAATTTCCTCATGATCAATGAGGTGACATAGAATGGAAATTCCTCAACCTAAGACAGAAGGAAGAGGAAAGTGATTCTAAGTATGAGGAAAACTTTAAAAAATTAGAAATGTATGCAATGGACTATATACATAATCTAGAAAGAAATATTGGCTGTTTATTTTATGGGATTAATCCAAGACTCTAAAGGTAACTGGTATCTCAAAAAAATTCATGATATGGTGATATAGTATCAAGTTCCATCGGGATGGAGAAAGAATTATCAAAGTCATATATTTTCAAAGGAAATAAAGAGAAGAATAGGAAAAATGAGCACCAAGAAAAAATAAATGAGGAAAAGAAAATTAAGGGAATGATTTATCTTCACATATGTGATAATTATGGAAATAAATTCCTTGGAACTTTCTTGAAGGTAATAAGAGTTTTCTCCAAGTGTGGAGAGAAATTTCATCAAGCATGTGAATGTATGGGAAAAAAATAAGCCACCAATGTCGAGTGTTTTAACTATAAGGATATGGGGAACTATGCCAAATAATTCACCAAGCCTTAAGGTAATTTACCTTAGAAAATGATAAGATAGCAAGCCAATATTTTGAAACTAATTATTCTAATTTTGAAATACCTTAAGTTGTGATAGCAGATATATTGATCATAAACTCATCCTTTATTTTATTTCAGATCTATGCACTCTTTTATATTTTTCATGGATATCAAATCATCCCTTGACTCTTTGATGAAGGTATTTTTAATTAAGTTACCTAGTGGGAATTTGTTTATAATGAGCATATATCAAGCGTTTTTTATCAATATGAATAGTTATTCACTAGTTTCAAATATGGTTGTTATATCTATGTTTGGATTTGACATAATATTGATTTTTGAAGTTTAATTAGTTTTGAGGACTTAGGAATTAATAGATGAAGCATAAAATAATATATGTTGAACTAGTGGTATTATAATTTAATGGTTAAAGTATTGTAGCATTTATATGAGTGTTATTGTTGATGTTTTAGGAATTAATGTATTAATTATTAATAAGAATTTTTATTCACATTGAGTATTATCTTAAATTTTTATAATCATTTTTTAGAAAGGTGAAATAACTTTTCATTATTTTATGGATCTTATAATTCATTAAATGTTGATTTTCATACTTCATACATGAAAAATTCCTCTTAATCATTCATTGTTAGAATAAAAAATGGAAACTGATTAAAATACTCAATCAAAGGGAAAATTTTAACTTTAAAAGTTAAAAGGAATCAAGTAAGTATATTTTCTTATAATTCCTTAACCTTAAGAAATAGAAGATAAATATATAAATTTTTGTGTATAAATTATCAATTAATTATTAAGGTACACTTCTAGAAACACATTCAAAAGTGGGAGTTTTATAAAGTTACGCATATTGTTTATTTAGGAAATAATATGTTTCATAGTCTGAACCTAGAAATTAAAATTCATGATAAAATCTATAAAATGTCATGATATGCTCAAAATGAATTAAATTTGAAAGGATGTAATTTTTTTAAGGAGGGGATAACATAAAACCCTGGTATTTTAGTTGCCTTTAAATGAATACTATGATTGATAGCATGCACCACATGAAACCCTAAGCTTAAACGAACCGCCAAATATTATTATTTAAATATGACTGTTATAATCTAGCAATTTGGTTAGCGAGTATGAATGGGAATAAAAAAATTATTAAATATATATATAGAAAGTATTTATTTAATATAAATAATTAATTTGATCAAAAAAATTACATTCAACTATTTTTTGTTATGTGGAAAATTATAAGAATAAATTCATTTTAGGTCATAAGAATTCATTCTTCATAAAAATTGTCTCTAATTGTTTTATGTGTAAATAATTAGAATTAATTTATGCCATTTTTAGAAATTTTATTTTAAAAAAATAAATTCATTTTATAAATTAGTATGAAAACATTATCTTAGGGTGAAATTTTGGGATTTTTCTGAAAAGGTTGATTGTTGGGTGAATAGTCAAAAATACCAATTTTGAGAATACTATCACTTTATGAATTTATAATGATATAATAATAACTTTAAAGAGTATAAAATTTTATTAATATATAAAATTCATGTTTAATAAGTAATATAATTTATTTAAAAATATAATTTTGAACATTGAAATCTATGTTTGACATTTTGTAAATCTAAGTAAAGTTTTTATTCTAATAAGAGAACTATTTTAATGCAATTATTTAATTATGTATTTTCATGGATAAATTTGGTTTTTATTGGTTTTAAATTAACATAAATATCCTTTTATCATTAATAATTCAATTAATTTCATTTTAATTGTCATTATACATGATTTTGGTATAAAATCATTTTTAAACTTAAAAAGGTATTTTTTTAGAAACTGTTTTTCATTGTGTTACATGTCATAATTTTAAAATTAATTTTACCATATTTATAAATTTAATATTATAAAATGGATTTAATATTTTTAATTATATGTTTCAAATTTTTAATTATTTTAATTTCATTTTTGGTCATAATAAATAGTATACGAGGTAAAGATTCATTACTATGGTAAAGGTTAAAATGGGATAACTGAGGTTAAACTAAAATTATAAGAGTTACAATAAACTAAAAACTTGTATAAATTATATTGTATGATAATATTTAGACCTTATACCTCTACTATTTTAAATTTTGATAATTTTTATCCCCTTTACTTGAGTAAGACATATAATATATAATAATATTTTAAGTATTTACAAGATTTCTACCCACCTCACTTACAAAAGGGCACCCCCTCTCCACTATTATTCACACATTTTGATCCCCACATACTAGAGCTCATTTTATTACTCTAATACCATCCTAATAATACTTAAGGTGTAATCCAAAGGAGGATTTCCAAAGAATAGGTATAACTCTTAATCGATTTTTTTCATTTTATTTCTTCTTCTACCTCCTTCAATTTTGTCTTAAACATGATGATATAATAATATTAGTATCTTAAATATAATAAAATGTTATTATGTTTATGTAAAAACCTTTTTACACCTCATTTATATCAAATATGGGATGAAATCATCGCTCATGCATATGTGTGGACTACCACCTCCACGAAGTGGTGTGTTTCATTTTTCATAACCACCCTTCATGATTGGTTATTATGATGGATATAATGTTTATGTATGATATTTGTGATATAATTATGCTTATTTAATTATAATATATAATCTACTTTCTTACCCTCCTATCCATTGGAAAATTATAATGTTGCTTGTGTGTGCATGTGGACTACCACCTCTACAAAGCATTGTGATTCATTTTTCATTTTTGATTTACATGAATGGTAATAATGATGGATTTAATGAATAAATTTAAAATTTATAATATGATTATTATTTTATAAAATCAATCCTTTATATATTTATTTTTATTTTCATCCATTATAAAAATGAAAATGTTGATCATATGTACGTACGGACTATCATCTCCATGAAGCGACATATTTCATTAGTCATGACCTCCTTTAATGGTTGGTTATAAAATTGTATTTAATTCATAAAAATGATAAATATTTCATGAGTAATATTTTCAATATTATTGAGAAATTACCACTTTTACCATGGTCAACCTACTGAATTTTGTTTGGGATTATGAACTGAACTTCCATAAAACATTCTACATGAACTTAACCAATATTGTAGCTATATAAGTCATGGTAATAAATGAAATAAAATGGATTGTGATGAGGAATTAAACATGGAAAAGTTTATTAATAAATTAATCGGTTTTCAATTGATGCGCCTGTAAGGGGAACTGCAAGCTAGGTTTACCCTCGCCATTGCCTCCTTCCTCGTCTAGATCGGCACGACCCTCCTTCCTTTTTAGCGAGATCGTGGTGGTGTACTTCTATTACAGCGGTGTCAACGACTTTGTGGACTCGGCTTCCTCGGCAATTACACCGTGGTTGGCCACTCCTTTCCCAATTCCTCCTAAGATGGATAGGGTTTCTCAGGGCGGTGCGGTGTCGGCCGTGACTGAGATCCTGCTTCTGCGGCTTTAGATTCACAGTCTCATCCCTGGTGTGTGCGGTGGGAGGTTGCAATGTTCTTCGTGAGTGACTCGTACGGTGGCGACGGGATCTGGTTTCCAGTGGTCTTCCTCTCGAAGGAATGGTGATGTTTCTCTGATTTTTGGTGTTTTTGCAATTGTTTTTTATTTTGGGGGTGTTTCAGTTCATGTTTCTTCGTTCGTGCATTGGCGATTTGGATTCGATTTGGTCTTCTGTTGGATTCATGTTTGTTTGAGGTCTTGCTACTGGATGGGAGACCGATTCTTTGGTATTGAGAAGGGCATTTGGTTCTGTTGTGTGTGCCAGTAGTGGCTGGTTTAATGGCTCGGTTATGCGTTTTTGGTGTTTAGTTCATGAATATTGATTCCTGTAGAGTTTTCTACGGGTTATTAACATGAAGCATTGGATAGAATGGTAGTGCTGGATGAAGTTGAAGCCTTTATCTTTTCAGATCGTGATGTTCTCTGGAAATCTGGATGTGTGATCATTTCATCACCGGTGTGAAGTTTGTAATTTTTTAGGTGGCTTGTGGCTTGTGGCCATGATTCATGAGACAGTGCATTCTGTTTACTTGCAAGGGATGGGCCCGGATGAGGTTTATATCTGAGAGCATTCTCCTTCTCTTTTCTATTTGGAATTGGAAGTTTGAGAGGGTATGGCATATGCCATCGGTACTGGGCCCGCGTATTCTTGCACGGGACAGCTAGCCGAGCAGCGATGGGAAGGTGGATGCTGATCGTATTGTTTTTCTGTTGGGGTGGGGCTTTTCCTTTCTCTTGAATTGGAGTGTAGTTATTCTTGATGGTCCTAGACCATTGAGGCATGGTTGTTCTTTAAGTCTTTTATGTGGTTCTAGTTTCCCACTTTTTCCTCAAAAGTACTTTTGAAATAAAAAATTTAATTTTCAGTCAATTAAATCATTAATATAATTTTATTATATATGATGGTGGAATGTGTATAACCAAGCACAAATCCAAGGTAAGGGTTTATTCTAAAATCTCATTTTTATTTAGGATTTTCTATACTTAAACTTACATTGAAAGAAATTATAAGCTCTTTTATTTTTAAACTCCATATATTTTAATATCCTATGGTTATATATGGAGTTTAAATTTTTTTTCCTTTCATTTTCCTCTCTTTGGAACTTAAGACGACTGAGAAAATATTTTTAAGGAAAACGGACCTTACTTCTCCATTTACTCGGGAATATTTCTACTTCATATCAATGTTCTATAAAATATTTTAAAGAATGTTTTTTACTATAATCCAATTATTTTTTAAAGTAATTTTAAACTATATTTTATCTTATTTACAAAGGTTTAAAAGGAATATTCTTATCATTTTATGAATGAGGTGATTTTGACTTTTTACCAAAATAGTGAAATAAATATTTATTTTAATGTTTACCAAATGAATGAATTTTTACGCCATCATGAATGTTATTTTATTTTAAGATTACTTTATATTTTTTCATGGTTATTTTAAAATAAATTTTTTTTCTCAATATTCTATAAATTTTTATTTAAAATGTTATCAAAATAAAAGGATATTTTTCACATGTTTTCAAAGAAAGGTTCAAATGTTATTTTAAATGTATTTTCATCTATTTCATCATCATTTTATGATTATTATGATTTATTGGGGATATACTCTAATGATATAATCCATATATTTCTTTGTATGGATTATGATCATGTTTTTCTATTTATTGATTGAGGAAAATATTAACATTTCATATGCTAGTTTTTTAATATGAATGTTTGTGTTGATTATGTATTGTTTTTTTATTCATTTATCTAATATGATGAATTAATTGGACTTAGTTAGTGATGGGTGGGGCCTTTTATATCCCCCCAATGCATAGGTAGGTCTCATGAGATAATCTATCTTGGGTATATGACATATGCCTTACCTATTTATGTATTATGTCTTGGAATAAGGCCTTGACAGAAAGATTATGATATATGGAATTATGTATTCTATCATTATAAAATTAGTTATTATTATACATGTGATTATTTATGTTGTTATTTTATCCATGGATATATTCCCTTTTTACGATATTACTTATATGGAATATTTTATTATTGTTTATCTTTACTATATTTTTCATGTTTTGTTTATTCTATGATAGGTTTGATTGTATGCTTTCCCTTAATGAGCATATAATATCACCTTTTATTATTTTTTCCTTTCCCCGAGGTACCAATAAGTGAACTATGAATGATTATAGGGATATTCTATAAGAAATAATAAGGTTCTCACTAGAATTTTAAGTTTTATTTCATTTTTTTGAATGTATTGTGAGAATCATCCCAAGACTACTAAACTATTTGATTATATCATATATTATCTCTTGTATCTTGTTAAAAAGTAGTAATATAACCACCTAATATGGGTTTCTATAGTAGGTATTTTTATAATTAATATCATAAAGTGATTACAAGAGGGAAGGTGTCATCCATAATCGCTGAGTGTTTCACAACCCTTATGTATCTTGACATATCTTTATATCAGATCACTCCAATTTAAAAAATAGTGTTTAAACTATAATGAAAAGATATTAAAATAACTCTTGGATGATTTGGAAATAATATTATGACCTTCTCTAGATTCTTTAGGATATTCTGTATGAATTCAGGCTTCCTCATCTTTAAAAACTTCAACGTCCAGAACATCCAACAATAACAGCAGATCATTGGTCTCTCCCTAAAATAAATTATTATCTTTTACTTCATAACCTTATACAAGCCAAATTTATTTTTTTAAAATCCCAAATCAAATAACGAGTGCATAGTTTCCATATTCTATTTTTGAAACCTCCATGAAAAGTGTGACATCATGATATTTATTTAAAACTGGTCAAATATCTATCAAGGAATTATGCTGCCATCATCCTCAAAATAAGGAAATAAATATTCTTATTCAATCCTCCTATAATATCATTCGAGGATATTATTATATCTCCATGATCATATCATTAAAATCTCATATATATTTAAACTTCTCTATTCAAATTTCCATAAAATTTGTATATTCTTTTCCACATTTGTGTGATCACATTTAGAAATATGATTATGTCGTGAAGCTTCATCCCACAATTAAATATTATTATTCAAATATTATCAATAATAATAGATTTAACCACATATTAATCTATCAATAATCATGATATTCAAATACTGAAGAACAATATAGCATTTTCATGATTAGATATTACATATCCCCTAAAAACTGGTTTAATCTTATGAGTCGTCATGTGAGATCTTATGTTTTAGTTGAAATCATAGGTTATCCTTATGTATCCTAGAATTTAATATTTTTTATGTAATGAAACTTCATAGTTAATCATAATTACCTCCATATTACTCTTATATATACTCCAAGTTACCCTTACATACCACAATAAGCTTCAGAGTTAATCTTACGTATTATAGTACTTTTCCACATCTCCTTCCTAAAGATCTTACGTATCATCTATGATATGTTACGCATCCTTTGGAAATATGGATTTATTATTATATATGATAAGTTTAATCTTATATACTTCTTAATAGATATTACATATCTAGAAATTAATCTTATATATCATAGTAAATTCCCCAATACTTTTCATACTTCTTCTCTTTGTGATCTTAAAAATGCCTTTTCCATTTTCTTAGATATTATGTATGAACTCAAAATTTATTCAAATCAACTCAAAAAATTGTCAAATAATTTCAATGATTCTCATATAATTTTTACAATAAATAAAATACAACTTCAACTATTCCATGGGTTCCTCAAAAAAATATTTTTTAATTAACATAAAATAAATTTACTATTGTTGTTTATTTTTTAAAATTTATATAATGTATAATGGTTAATAGTGGGTTTCATGGTCATTTAATATAGATTAAGACACATGTTTCAGCCAATCTATTAAAAAAATACCTTGAATGACAACCTAAACCAACCAATGATTTTTACAAAACTATATAAACCAAACTAGTGAGTTTATATTAGTTAAACCAGTTTAGATAGGTTAAGGAAAGATGAGGGAAAATTATATGATGTAAAATTGATTTATAAAAAAAGTTGAAACCCTAAACCTTTATAAATAAAGGTTCTAATATAATATAAATATCATGATAAAATAAATAATATAGAGATAATATCTATAAAAAATGATCAATTAAATATTCAAATGAATAAAATAATTTGATAACCAACCAAATAATCATCATGAAAAAGATTTAAAGGGATTTCATAATGTGATAAGAAACTTTCAATGCGGTTTAATGACTTATATTCACTTAATAATTTCATATCTTAATCATGTTTCATGATATTGAAAAGTATATAATGATTTATATTATATTCAACTTTAATCATAAAAAGTTAATCATCACTTCCACTTTCAACAATGATTTATATATTTTTCCAATTGTTTAGTTTCAATTAAAAATGATTATGGTTTCCAAAGCTTATCCAAATCAAAAAATTAAAATATATAATATACATCATTCTACCTAAACTGATTTACTAATTTAAACTAAATTTTATCAGTTTAATATGGTTGGCTTCGATCAGTTTAGGCTGATAAATTTAATACTGCATACCCCTAATGGTTACACTTGATTTTTATGATAAAAATATAAGTATATACACATAAAAAATTACCTATTTAAACCCTTTTCATGGTACCAACTTATATAATAAATAATTAAATAAAACTGACCCACTGAGCGATATATGCATGACATTAAAAAAATAATAAAAACTATCCAATCAGATGATAGGTAAACATTTATTTTTAATAATGTTCATGTTGATAATGTTTTTTGAAATTAAAAAATGATAAAAATTTAGTTTAAAAGAAAAGATAAAAGTGATAAAATAAAATAATATTTAAAAAAAGATAAATTATTGAGAAATTAATTTCATATAACTTCGATATATTTTTTAGTTTTATTTGTTCTTAGACTCAATGTTCAATTGAGTATCAATTTATTAGATTGATTTTGACTTGCGTTTGATATATCTACTTGATTATACTCAACTCTAGTTGATTAAAATATCATAGTTTTAAGTGTAATATCTGACTCGAATTCTAACTCAAGTTGAAATTTGTAACCAGTTGACTTAGTAGGGCACATTCGAATTAATGGTCAAAGTGAATTTCTTAATAGTGATATTAATTGAGAATTCAAAATTTTATATTGAAAAATATGGATTTTTAAAATTAATTTAAAATCCTCCAATTTGAATACATAGCATATTTAACAAATATAATAGGTATATATAATTTAATAATTTCAAATATTTTCTCTATAGCTTGATCAAAACTCAGTTAAAACAATTTAAAATTACCTTAACTTTTGAAAGTACTTTACACGCATAAAATAGTATATATATCACATATAAATTTTTACAATCAAAGTTATATTTTTAAAAAACATAGTTTTTAAAATACTTCAGTGAAAAATAGATGAATGAAGAAAATATCTCAAATAGAACAGGTAAATAGAGTGAGTGAGAATATAAAACACATATCATAAATTTAAAAACAAGATGTTCAATTCCAAGATGAAACCTAGTCCTATCCACTTGATAGTTATCCACTGTCAAATAATTTTATTAAATAATAAACTGAACTACAACCTGGATCAAATTTTACAAATGTAACTGCAAGAAAGGTAGTTCAAGCTATACCAAGCCTCTTCCATAGTTATTTATGGGAGTAAAAAAGTGAGTGATAAAAGGGAAAGTGTCAGAATAATAATTAATACAATATAGGAGTTTGTTAATATATATATAAAAATTTATAAACATAAATCAAAAGGTAAAGTTTAAATGGATAGAGAAAGAAAGAGAAGTGAAGTTTTATGCTTCTTTATCACTAGTCGAATTTGATTAATCAATAAGATTATATTATATTTTTTGCAGTTCTTCAAATTTACTATGAACATATGAAATAAGAAATATGATTTTTCTTATATTTTTCAGAGATGAACAATAAATTAGAATATCATGGATGAAAGAGTTAGAAGTGCCAAGTAACAACACACGTGTATGGATATACTTATCTATATGGATCCTTTGTATTATGAAATAAATAATCTCCTTTTTTATTATCCATTGGAGAATAATCATACAAAAATACTCAAACTGATCCTATGATTTGGTATACTTAAATGTTATAACTTTCATTAACTTCTCCAAAATAGTCATTGGAGTTAAATAATTCTTTAATATTTGAATTAGATGCGATCAGTCCAAATCCTTATACATGGTAGTTTTTTATCTCATGGTCAGTTGATAAACGTGTCATGTGGTCACTATATTCTATAATGGGATGATATCTTCACATAGTTTTTTGATTTATTGATTTGGTTTGTTGATCTTTTAATGAATTTAGTTTAGTTCTTCATATGTTTAGTTTAACTCTTCATGAGGTTAGTTGAGTTCTTCATGCAGTCGATTGAGTTCTTTATGTAGTTGGTTGAATCCTTCATGGGGTTGGTTTAATCCTTCATACGGTTAGTTAAAGTCTTCATGTGATCAATTGTCTCATAATGTGTGGTCAATTCAAGACTTCATTAATTTTAATATTTTTTTAATGGAAAACATTTTACTATCATAAAAGACTAAATTTATAAGAATCCTAATAAACATGATTTGATATCATTAAAATAAGAAATTTCTAGACTAATCTAATAATATCCCCTTTTTTATGATTGAAAATTATGGTATAAATAGTTTATAACTAATATTTTTTTCTATATGTCCTTTTTCTTCCACACCCTTATCTCCCCCTTTTGAGATTATCAAAAAAATACAAAATTATAGAATAGAATAAATTACTAATAAAAATAAAAATGGATAAAAATAGTAGATATGTAAAGACAAAATAATTGTTATTAGATAAATGTAAAAATTTTAAGATACAATTACAATAATAAGACAAAAATTTATTATCAGCCACTTCAATCTAAATCATAATCCCTCATTATGTTTGGTTCAATATGATCTTTTTATTTTCAAAGAGAGAGATAAAACAGGGGTTGATATGGAGTTCTAAGCTGAAAAGAATAAGAGTCGGTAATTACAATGTCTTTAGTAATATATCAGAGGTGTTGGTATTCTTGGATAGGGGTAAGACCAAAAGGTGTAGCAGAAGTAGTTGTGGAGGAAGGAATAGTAGAAATAGAAGAAGGAACCCTGAAAGTAAGAGGTCCTACTAGAGGTTCTATAATGGAAGTATAGGAAGAGTAGATAAAGGGTTCCATAAGTTGAGTAAACCTCTTCAAAGCATTTGATCCATGTTCCATGATGTCCAAGAACTATGTATTTTCCTTGAGAAATATATTCATCATAGTTGCCATATATTGGAGTTGTTTAACTTGAGTCTTGAATGCTTAATTCAATGGATACATTAAAAGAACAGTTAATAAAGACATAAAGAGTTACTTTATGTCATTTTTTGTGAAGATATTAGATAAATAAAACTTTATGGATCTATTGATCATCTCTTTATCCTTGTGGGTCTGTTGAGAATCAGCTTTTACCAAATTAGAGATCCTCTCATTTTGAGTTTTAATGACTGGAAACATGACCACATAAGTAGCTATAAAACATTATAAAGTCGATTTCAATTCTTCCCTTATAATTTTTTTTAATGATGCCTTTATCAAAATGAGTAGTGACAGTAGGAGAATAAGGGGCAGAAGTAAGAAAATCACTGGAATAGGAGACCTATATCATTGAATTTAATAAACTGTATCAAGTTTAAGAATCATGTTATGAATATCAGCCTATAAGAATCTAAATTTTCCTCTTAAGCCTTCAATTTCCTTATTCATGTAATAAATTTTTAGAAATATTTTGGGATGTAGGTGAGAAACAACATGAGATATAGTCATATTTATATCTTTATCTCTAGTAGGCTCACTAAAACCTCCTAAGCTCAAAAATATTTCATTTAAAATATTTAGGAAATCATTATTGAATTCAATGAAGTCTTCCCTTGTACCAAAAGAGTGAGAAGGAGGAGGTGTTGTTTTACTTGGTTCTGATGTATAATTCTTATCTACCGATACATATTTAATTAATATAGGATATTCTCTAATATATTCAAACTTATATATCATAGAAACTTCTTTCTCAACATCATTAATAGGTTCAGTCTCGCCATTACTAAAATAATCCCCAATATCTTTTATAGTTGTAAAACCAGACACCTTATCAAACACATGTTCAATGGATAAATTAGTGTTACATTTAGGTAAATTACATCTAGAAGGAGAGACCTCAATTATTTGTTCTCAATCAATTTGACCAACCAAAGATCCTTTGTGATATCTTAAAGAAATTGTGATAGTGGTTCCACCATGATCAGGTGGACTACCTCCATGAGGATCTTCATCATTTTTATTTCTATTAGAATTAGAGTATTGAATCCCCAATAGTTTAAATCTAGGGTACTTATCCCCTTGAGATGTTACTCATTTATCCTTATAACTTGGTGTACTTATAATCCCTAGACTCATAGATAAGTCCTTAGAATATCTTGAAACTGTCTCAACAGAATCATTATCATCAAACTCAAAATTTGATTCCTCATAAGTCTCAGTAAGAGAAAGCACAATGTCTACAAAATCATCATAAATTAAATCTTCCTCATAATATTAAAGATACCTACGAGAGTCTGGAGGTCCAAATGAAACAATTTGAGCTTGGGGACTTCTCACGGGATTGGGAAGAGAAGGAATATCCTCATCTTCACAAGCCCTCATGGCTTCTTCAATCAAATAAATAACCACATTTTCTTCACTTTATCAAGAAGAGTATACAGCTAGTTTATCAAGTTCTATACCTGGATCAAATACATCCTTTGCCCTTATAGGGTCTTTAACTGGATTAAATTTCACATAGGTATTTTCATTATAAACTACTCAAGTTTTTATCTAGGGATTTCAATTAACCTTCACTTTCTTATAAATTTTTTAATTATGATAGAAACCACTAGTTCAAAAATACTTTTACTCCTCCTAAGGAACAAGTCATTTGTATTCTAGTAGGGATAAAATAAATTTGGGGTATGGTAAAGTGGTAAACCTTGAACAAGGTTTTCATATATCTTCCATGTGACTCATAATATATCTAGATAGGCTTATTTGTACTCTATTTCTCATTAGATACAGGAAAAATAAATCATGATGTCTGAATATACTGAATTCCCCCTTCCTAAGACAAATAAATTGTTGGATAAACTTCACCAACATTCTTCACTCACCATAAAGTTCTATAAAATTTTCCCTTATAGATATTTTTATTCTTATTAGTTATTCTAAAGTAATTTCAATATCAAAATGGGCATAATTAATGGGATAATAACTTTGGTAGTCCTCATATTCCCCATCATGTGGCACTTTAAAACTCTTATCTCATTGATTTGATGAGAAAATCAATAGATACCTAATTACATAAGTCTAAATATAATCCTTTTATTTAACCATTTCATGCTTGATATTTAAATAAAAATCTTTGACTAACCAGGGATAGAATATATTGCTTTTTTCTTTAAACCACTCGACACAACCTTGTCCCTGAATCTATTTTCAAACTAAAGATATACTAAACCTTAACCACTTAGAATCAACTTCCTTTTTTGATGCCACTATTAGATTTATCAAATCTGAGTTATGATGTTCTATATTACTTTTCGAGCTAGATTTACTTTTCTTCGCAGAAGGTTGCACATCTAGAGATGCAAGGACCGATGCTCACTTCTTTTACACCATAATTCAGTAATGATCAAAAATAGGAGACTAGGATTTGATTTAGAAAGAGTAAGAAAGGGATACAGTTTTAAATAATAAGGATTTGGGGTTTTATGAGAGGGGTGATGATTTGAATTCAATTTCATAATTTTTTAAAATAATTTAGGGCATCAAATAAAAACAGATAACATAAAACTATATAAAAATAGTTACAGTAATATATTAATAATATTTTTAAGTTTAGATAGACATGGTGGGTATATTGACCATGTGACATGTTAATCACTTAGAGTTCATGGTCGGTTAACTTACCACATGACCAATGAGCATGGTCACTTGAATGTATTATGGTAGGTTGACTTACCACATGACTATTTTGATATGATCACTTAACTGATAGTATGAATTAACACATTAAGTCACTTAACATACCATATTAATTAACACTCATGATCACTTAACTTACCATATGAATTAATACTTTCACTCACTTAACTTTTCATATAAATTAAGACTTGTGATCACTTCCTACCTTCATATCTGAATAATTATCAGATCAATTTTAAACCAAAAAACTATCAAGTAAATCTAATATAAAATAAAATATCATAACATTAATCATTTAAACATAAGAGAATAAATCAATAACACTTATTAAAATAGTACACAATATATAATTAAAATAATCCACTCAACACTTTAAAAATCAGGAATAATTAATCATTCCTAATTAATGTCTGAAAGAGATCAACCTACCTATATTAAATGGATTTGTAAAAATATCAGCAAGCTAATGTATTGTTCTAATGAATTCAAGAGATAGATCACTTTTTTGAAAATGGTCTCTTAAAAAGTTATGTATTATATCAATATGTGTGATCCTATAATGATATATAGGATTCTTAGAAATGTTAATAGTATTTTTATTGTCATGATTTATAGGTACATGTATAAATTTATAACCATAATCTAGTAA
This sequence comes from Viscum album, assembly GCA_963277665.1. Classification (NCBI taxonomy): domain Eukaryota; kingdom Viridiplantae; phylum Streptophyta; class Magnoliopsida; order Santalales; family Viscaceae; genus Viscum; species Viscum album. Next base: position 1,964,162,408 of record OY728127.1, read on the forward strand.
TGTGTGCTTCATCCATATAATTTTTACACAATAAATGCATGTAACTATATAATTAGCTTCAGTAGTGGATAATGAAACACAATTTTTCTTTTTAATACACCATGATACTAGATACTTTCCCAAAAGTGACATGCACCATAGATTCTATTTCTATCCAACTTACAGTCACAAAAATAAATATTAGGATAGATAACTAATTTAATATTATATCCTTTAGAATAAAATGATCCAAAATTTATTATATTATTGAGGTATTTAAAAATTATTTTAACAGTATTTAGGTGAGATTATTTTATATTTTCTTGAAAAAAAGCACACACACATACACTATATAAAATATCAGGTCAACTTATAGTTAGGTACAATAAACTCCCAATAATTCCTCTTTAAATAGTTTGATCAACTAGTTTATTAGTTTCATCTAAAGCCAGCATATATTTTGTACTCATAGGTGTATCACTGCCTTTTTTTCTATCCAGAACAAAATGTTTTAAAAGATTTCTTATATATTTTCACTGATTGAAAATAATGTCATCCTTATTTCGAAATATTTGAAAACCAAGAAAAAAATTTACTCATCCATAAAATTCATTTCAAATTATTTTTTCACTATTTTAGAAAAATCAATTCACAATGATTTTTTAGAGGAACCAAAAATAATATCATCAACACATATTTGAATAATTAAAAAATATTTTGAATTTTTTTTAATTAATATGGTAGGATCATCTAAGCCTTTTGAAAAACCTTATGAAATAAATAAAGATTTGGGCCTATAATGCCAAGCTCTAAGAGCCTATTTTGAACCATAAATAGATTTTGAAAGTTAAAAAAATTATTTGAAAATTGAGGGTTTGAAAATCTAGGGGATTACTCAAAAAAAATATCCTCAATAATATAATAATTAAGTAATGTACTTTTTACATCCATATGATATAGTTTGAAATTAATATGAGCTACATAAGTAAGAAATATTCTAATGGAATCAATTCTATTTATAGGTGGAAATATTTCTTTATAATCAATTCCTTCTTTTTTGTTATAAACTCGTGCAACCAACCTAGCTTTTTTTATAACTATAATACCAAACTCATTAACCTTATTTATATATGCACATTTAATGATAATATTTAGGTAGTATTTAGAACTATCAACTAGTTCCCAAATATTATTTCTTCCTAAATTATTTAATTCTTCTTGTATAGCCATTACCCAATATTCATAATTGATTTCTTCAGTGATGTTCTTAGGTTTAAGTTGTTATAATAAAGATTGATATTCAACCCTATTTATAAGAGAGGATTTGGTTTGAGTTACTTTATTTATATCACCTGAAATTATATCTAAATGGTTTTATTTATGTTTTCTAATAGTTCTAGTAGTTGAAGTATATGGTTTATCTAAGTCTTCATCATGGTCTGAAATGTATGTTTGGTCTCTGATGTGTGATTTTTCAAGTAAATCATTAGTTTGGTCAGAGTAATTATAGATTTTATTTATGTTCAGGTTTAAAATTTGTGGTACTAGTGAATTACTCAAGAGTGGGTGGGTTAATTGAGTATTCAAAAGTTTCTATTAAAAAATATCTTATAAATTAAAATTTAAAACACCCCAAAAATAATACAACTCAGTTAACAAATAATCTAGGTTTAAAAAATTTGAATCATTGAAATAATTTCATAAAATAATGATAAAAACTTGGTTAAATAGTTTTAAAATCAATTTAATTTTTGAAATTATTTTACTCACACCAAAAATAATTATATCACAATTAAAAGATAACTATCATGGTATTTTTCTAAGAAGAATTTCATAATTCAAAATATAGAAAGAAAATTGAATTAAACACATAGTGGATTTTAAAAACAAGAGTTTCAGTCACAAGTTAAGACTTAGTCCTCTACACTTGATAGAAGTCCACTCTAAAGTAGGTTTATTAAAATAAACACAATGATCCACAACCTGGATCGGGTATATAAAAACAAATGCACACTGGGAATTCCAGGCTACAATCTACCTCTTCTACTATTATATTTGGTATGAAAGATGTAAAATATATGGAAATATAGTATCAAATTACACTTTAATGAAGTAAAAGATATTGTGATAAAAATATAAACAAGTAAAAAAATCATAGATCTAAATTAAATAATAAAGAAGAAGAGAGAAATAATATGAATATATTGTAAAGTTCTCTTTCTTTGATCAAAATTGATATAAACATCACTAATATTATTCTTTTATTGGATTGTATTTAAATATATTTTTTATGTCACTTAGAATGATCTTCATAAGTATTTCACAAGTATTCATTTTTTTCATGAAAAATTGAGTGTCTTAGAAAGCACATGACAATCCTCTTTTTTTAGTAGTCCCTACTTAACACTTCAACATGCACATTCACTTATCACAAAAACTAGCTGACCATTGTGAATGATATGTTCCTATAATTTATAATTTCTCAAAAATCCAATTATCCATTGTAGGGTATTAATAAAATAAATCCTTATATTGAGCATGAAATATAAGAATGACAGATTTTATCTTTAATGCTCTAGATTATCTATTTGATAATAATTATTATTAAATCCTCACACTGAACAGCTCTCTAACTTCCATTAAATTATATAAACTAGAAATTGTAATTTTATTTTAAAAAATTTAATAATAAATAGGCATAGAAGAAAAAACCTTCTCGTAGTCACAAATATTTAGGCATAAGATCCTACTTCATGGTAGTAGATTGTGCTTCACAGTAGTAGGTGAAACTTATGGTAACATCTTGTACTTTGAGATATTTATATAAAATACAGAATTATAAAGGTATATCATACTACAAATAGATAGTTGGTAATAAAGAAATTATTATTTATGAGCCTTTAAAAAAGTAATCATTGTATAGATCCAACAATATCCCCCCTTTTTATGATCATAAATCATGATTAAAAAAATTCAAAATAGTAAGTTGCATGAATTGTTAGAGCATGATCATATCACAAACAAAAATAAGAATAAAGTTCCACTTAGTATCCCACTTTATAAAAGAATTAAAATAAAACTTATTACTTAGTCTCCCCGTTTTTAAAAGAATTAAAATACCAATTATTATTCCAAAAAGTTCCCATAAAACAACATGCCACACATTCTTCCCCTTTTGGGATTATCAAAAATGCATAAAATTAAAGAACATGGTATAAAAAGACATATTATCATAGATGATACAAAATAACAAATAACAATTAATTTCCATTAAGATCAAATTTTAAAGAGTACATCATCAATGTATAAAAAATAAAATCAGTGTTATCAATTCCTAACCAGAGTCTGATTTAGGATCTAGTTCAAGAGTAGCTTTTCCATTATCATAGGAAGGAGCATGAGTATAATTAGAAGGATGTTCATGAGTCTTGAAGATAATTTCTAATATCACTAGTTGGATATGTCTCACTACCTCAACTGATGTAATACCAAAAGGGATGACTATAATTGAAGTAGTCTAAACTAGAGTATAAATAGGAGTTGAAATTGATACAGTTATAGGAATTATAGCTAGAGAAATTATAGCATCCCTAGTTGTGTAAAAATAAGTCTCAATCAACTCAATTAATTGAGATATAACTCTACCACCATGATTTATAACCTAAAATAATTTCCCCTTTTCTTCTATAAATGAATCTAACAGAGGATCTAAAACCTTTAACTGATTTAATTATTCTTCAAAGTCTCTAGTGGCAGGAGGAATTCTAATTTTTTTATCCAAAAACTTAAAATGGGAGGGAGAGATCATGTTTGGTGAAAATGTTATCTAGGTATTACTTTATAGCTTTGGTGATTAGATCCCTATCATCCCTAGACTCATTAAGATACAACCTGAACAAGTTTATAAATATTCTCACTATGGGATTTAGTTTGATGCAGCTCTGCCACATGAGAAGTGGAGGATTACCCTAAAACATTTTACAGCACTTCTCAAACAATGCTCCTAATCAAGTTAGCATCAAATGGAGTAGGAACTAAAAAGGAGGATCTATAGAAGAGAAGGCACCATATTTAGAAGAAATAGTATCAATATTCCCAATAATGGTCAGATCTCTCTATGTTAGGTCTACCCTTGTGAACTCTAAAATAATGTTAATAACACTAATGTGATCAATAATATTATTATTTTCTTCCTCCAAATTCCCAATACTTATAAATAGATTAGTCTAGATATGTGACATTACTAGAGATACTATCAAGGATATGTCATCCTGGCTAATATACTTAAATTAGGAGGCAAAATTACTGAGTATCTTGACAAGAACAAACATAATGTCATCCTTAAAGGAATCTAGATTAGCTTGGGTCAAATAACTAGAGTGAGGAGAAGGTGAAGACCTCTCCTATCTAGGTGGAGGTATAACATTTCCATAAGGAGATCCTTGAATGTCATCCTCAAGACTATTACCCTTAGTATGCATTGAAACTACAACTTGTTCCTCATCTCTAACTAGAACAACTAAAGAAAAAGGATGAAGTAGATCAACCTGATCAATCCTCTCAACCAATGATCCCTTAGGATTCTTATGAAATGCAGAGATGGAAAGTACATCATGATCAAGTGGACTACCTACAATATCCCCACCACTATAAGATTTTGAATCTGAATAGTCTAATCCAAGAACTATTGATCATGGGGACTTATCCCCCTTATTAATTGTATCATATTCATATGGACTAGTTAGTCTTCCAATAAACAGTCTCACAGAGTTACTTTGGGTGTCACTTTACCAAAAAAACACTCACTTTCTTTCCAGACTCATAGATAGATATGAAAGGATTAGTTTATTTATCTTTATCCTCTTAATCAAAATCATAAACTGAATCATCAGAAATCAAAATCACATCCTATGGAATTTCAGAGTCAGTTCCCTTCAAATGAACAGCAATAGAAACCTCTATGTCTGAGATCTCATCATAATCCAATATTCTTTACCTAGATGGTAAGGAAATAGGATAATCAAGAGGTTCATAAGAGACATACTAACTTTTCATGGTGTTAGGACCACTACTAGGTTCTACAGATACTACTACTAATTCTTCTTCAAACTTAGAATTGGCTTCAGCCACTTCTTCATCTGAAGAATATTCTACAACCTCATCCAGTTCCAAAATAGGATCAACCATGTCTATAAGCCTGGTAGGATTCCTTATAGGATTAAAATTTTCATAAATACTTTTATTATCCAAAACCCATTTCTTAATCCAAATATTTTAGTTTACCTTCATCCTCTTATAGGTGTCTTGGATTAATCAGAATCCACCGCATTGAATAATCCTTTCTTCCCCTTTTTGAACTAGTCCTCTATCTTCTATCATGGTAGAGATCATCTTGGGATATGCTAAGGAGTTCAATTTAGAGGAAGGTTTACACAATTCCATCATATGAACTATAAGATATCCACACAAATTTACCATATCTTCTTTATTCATGGGGTGAAAAAAGAACACATCCTAGTACCTCATGATACTAAAGTCTCCCTTAATGGGACATAGCATGTTTTGGATGAACTTGAAAATAAGTCTCCATTCTCAATCGAATTCCACAACAATTGGACTCATTAGGTTAAGATATCTAATTTTCTCTAGAAGATCTTCCTTGAAAAAAAAATCCTTATAAATGATAGAATAAGAACCATAATAATCATCATATAGTCCTTCATGGGGAACCCTTAAGTAGCTAGTTCATTGCTTCAATGAGAAAACCACCTGTTCTCCACCAATCAAAGATCTTATAAAGTATTTATTTTCTCCAAACTCATATTCATCATGAAAAATAGAAGTCACAAACTAGTCTAGGATAAAAAAGAATGATAATTTTTGGATAACCAAGTTTCCAAAACTTATTCTTGAACTACTCTCTATAATAGTGATCAAATATATTCCAACCAAACAATACCCATTTCCTTTTCAGTAACAACTCTTTAAGATGACAAGAAGGGATTATGTGGCTCAACAGGTTGACTAGATCTACATGTGGATCTATTATTTGGTCACAAATCATTAGGATAACTAGAAATGAAATCTCATTTCATCTTTACCATATTAGTAGATATTCAAAGGATCAAATTATGAAGGTTGGGTTCGATGAAGAAAGGGAGAGGAAATTTGAACGGCATGTGATAGAATAGGTTTGTTTTGGAATCTAAATAGAAAATTCAATAATTTAAGACCCAAATAAATTTTCTAATATAAAAGGTATTTTAATTTGAATAAAATACTGAATTTAAGAGTTAAATAATAAAATTATTCATGGTAGAAAAATCAAAAAAAAAGTGTCCATGATAGCAATCTCACATGGTAGCACACAACGATGGTACTCAAATGTAGCATACAATGTTAGCATCAAAATGGTAGTATATGATGATAGAACTAGAATGGTAGTGTATGATGGTAGCACTATAATGGTAGCATATGATGGTATCACTATAACGGTAGCATACAAAGGTAGAACTCACCACAAGGTATCACTTACCATGGTATCACTTACCATAGTAGAAAACCTACATAGTAGCAAGATCATGGTGGCACATGACTCGTGAATTAACTCTATTAGATTCAAAAATAATTGAGGTAATAAAAGGTTAAGAAGAATTTATCATACCAAGATCATGTCTGGTATAGCTTAATCTATCAATATTCAAAGGCTTTGTAAAAATATCAGCAATCTGATTTTCAGTGCCAATGAAGTCAAGATTTAAATCACCCTTTTTAAAATAATCTCTCAAAAAGTGATGTCTTATATCAATGTTATTTTTCCTTGAATGAGATATAGGATTAATATAAATTTTAATAGAACTTGTATTATCACCGTTTATAGGGACATTCCTAAATTGACATACATAGTCTAGCAATGTGTGTTTCATCCACAAAATTTATGTATAGAAACTTCTTGTGGTAGTGTACTTAGCTTAAGTAGTGGATAATATAGCTAAATTATATTTCTTACTACAAAATTATACTAGATACTTTCCCAAAAAGTGACATATTCTAGATGTTCTTTTTCTATATAACTTAAAACCACCAAAATATATATTTGAATAATTAAATAATTCAAAGGCATGTCCTCTAGAGTAAAACAATTCAAAATTAGTTGTATTCTTGAGGTATTTAAAAATTATTTTGATATAATTCAAATGATATTCCCTAGGGTTTGAATGAAAAAGGACACATACACATATGATATATATAATATCATGTCTATTAGTAGTTAAGTAATGTAAACTTACAATCAACCTCTATAAATGGTTTAATCAACTTGTTTCCCAGTTTCATCCAGATCCATATTATAGGTTATAATCATGGGAGTATCACTTACTTTTGTAAAATCCATACCAAAACATTTTAAAATATCCTTGGTGTATTTACTTTGAGTTAAAATAGTTCCTTACTTATTTTGAAAAATATGAAAACCAAGTAAGAACTTTAACTCACCCATTAAACTCGTTTCAAATTCATTTTTCATCATTTTTAAAATATATATATACACACAATGAGTTTTTGGATGAACAAAAAATAATATCATCAATATATATTAGACCTACCAAAACATCTTTATAAATATTTTTTATAAATAAATGAGGATAATTTATCCCTTTTGAAAACCCTTTATAAATCAGGAAAGAGATAATCCTATCATACCAAGCTCTAGGAGCCTATTTTAAATCATAAATATCATTAAAAATATTTAAAAAAATATAAAATTAGTGTTTTTAAATCTAGGGTATTGTTCAACAAAACATCATCAATAATATAACCATTAAGAAATGAACTCTTAACATCCATTTGATATAGTTTGGAATTCAAATGAGCTGCATAAGCAAGCAGTATTCTAATGGACTCGTTATAGATATAGGTGAAATTTTTTATTTATAATTAATCTATTATTCTTGATTATAACCTTATGTAACCATTCTATCTTTATTTCTAACTATAATGTCATATTTATAAATCTGGTCCTAAACACCCATTTAGTTACAATGGTCAGGTAGTCTTTGTATCTTTTCACTATTACCCAAAATTTGTTTCTTTTAAATCAATTTAACTCTTCTTGAATATCCATAATCCAAAATTCATCATTGATGGATTCAGAAATGTTTTTAGGTTCAAGTTGTGATAAGAAAACTTGATGTTCAACCTAGTTTATAAGAGAATATCTATTCTGGGTAACTCTATTTAAATTTCCAACAACAATGTCTAAAAGAAAGTCTTTATGGGTTATAATGTCTCTAATGATAAAATTAATTGGTACTTAAATTTCTTCCTTAGGGCCTGGTTTGTTACTTCCTCTCCACTGGGAAATTTTTCTGGTAAGAAAATAGCACGTTCTATATGTCAGTCACTAGACTTTGATGAGGTATTGATATTAAAGTTATAAAAATCATCCTCAATGTTTTATAAAGGATTTTTAGGCTCATGTGGATCTTTTTTATCAAACTTGACATGTATAAATTCTTACACAACTTTGGTTCTTTTATTAAAAGCCTTGTATGATTTACTGGATATTGAATAACCAAGAAAAATTATTTCATCACTTTTGGATGAAAATTTATCTAAAAAATATTTTGTGTTGATAATAAAGACCTTATAAAAAACTCTAAAGTAATTAACCTTTGGTTTTCTTCCATTCTATAACTCATATAGGGTATTCTTTAAAAGAGTTCTGGTAATAATCCTATTTATTACATAACAAGATATATTAATAGCTTCTACCCAAAAATAAATAGGTATGCCATACACATTAAGCATGCTATGGGAAATCACTTGAAGATTCGTATTCCTTATTTCAACCACTCCATTTTTTAAGGATTCCTAGGATCATAGAAGTTATTATTATAGTCATGTTGTGAGTATAAAGTTTCAAAGTCTTAATTTTCAAATTCAGAACCAGGATCACTCCTCAAGGTCTTAATGGTAAGTCCACTAAGGTTTTCTATAGTTTTTTCATATTTTTAAAAATAAGAGAAATATTCACTTTTGTGTGATAAAAATAATACCCAAGTAAGTCTAAAAAAATCATATATAAAAACATAGGAATAATGTTTCCCACCTAGGATAAAAACTCTAGAAGTTCCAAAAAAATACATGTAAACCAACTCTAGGGGTTTATAAGTTGAAACTTATTTCTTTAGTTTTAAATTAAATATTATTTTGTTTCCTTTTTTGAAATAGATTGTATACTTTGTCCTTTATAAATTTTAGTTTAGGAATATCCTTAACTAAACCCTTCCTTGTTAGAATTCTATGTGAGTGAAGGTTTTAGTGACCTAGTCTCTTATGCCACATCCAATAATCTTTATTAAAGGAACTTAAATAAGAAACATTTTAATAAAATAATAAATCTAAATCAACTGCATAAACATTATCATTGTGTAAAGTATTAAAAACTAAATCGTTCTTAGAATCATAGATATTTCAAGCATTATTTTCAAACATAACATGGTAACCATCATCACATAATTGTGAGATACTATGAAAATTATATTTTAAGTCATAAATAAATAAAAATTTAGAAATTAAAATAGAATTAGAATTACTAATTTGACCAAGAACAATTATTTTACCTTTAGCATTGTCACCAAATGTGGCATGTACAACATCCACCTTTATAAAGTTCTTGAATTTTGATTAGTTTCCATAAATATTTCTAGAACATACACAATCCATATGCCATAATTTATTATTGATAATCTTTAATCACATTTCCTATAGAAATTTTAAACAAGCAATGATTTTGGTACCCACACTTTCTGGAGTCCATAAAAAATATCAAAAAGTGATTTTGGAATCCATAGTTGTTTAATATTTCTATCAATGCCAGATTTAATAGATTTAGAAGTAAGCACCTTTTTAGGTCCATAATAATATGAACTATTTAAAGAACTAGAAGAACTTAAATTAGGAACAAAATTATTTTTATAAATTTTCCTTTGATCAGGCTGGTACCCAATCCCGTTTGTATACCTTGGTGTAGTCTTCTTACTAAGCAACATGGTTAAGGTTTCTCTTCCATTTGTAAATTTTTAAAGGTCCTTTTTAAGTTACTCATTTAACATTTTGATATCATTATTTTCTTTTAACAAATAATCATTATTTTCTTTTTATATTGACAAGTAAATTTTATCACTAGCACATAAAACATGTAACCATTTAATATTTTTATATTTATCCTTCAATTAAATCATAGTGTCTTTAAGCATAGAATAGTATTCTTTCAATTCATCATCAGTCATTTTTTATTCATCATGAGTATTTCTATGTAAATTAGAATCACTTAACTATAATGTGTTTTCTATACAACACATATTTCCCCTTTTATTATTGTATTCTCTGCTTAAATCAGATTCACTGGAACTATCCTCAGAGTCAATCCAAGTTTCCTTCATATCTTTCTTGTTCCTTTTCCATTTATCATGATTTCTCTTTTTGTACTTCATTTTTGTACATTCACCTTTGATATTCCTTTTTCTCTTGTACACATAACATGCTACCTCTCCTAATTTGTTTTTCTTTTTCCAACTTAATTTTTTATCATACCTTCCTCTATAGTTTTATTTCATGAAGAATTTATTCATCCTATATAATTTATTAAATCTTCTGGAAAGATGATACAACTCTTTATCACTATAAAAATATGACTCATCCTCACTTGATCTATTTTCTTTGATTTTATCTTTTATATTTTACTTAGGAGTTTTTAAAGAGACTGTATTTATTTTTGATTTGTCATATTCATTATTGGATTTTAATTATTCCTCGTACATTATTAATTTTTCAATAAAATCCTTCACTGTAAGTTTTCTTATATCATCTGACTCTCAAATAGAGATAGTAATTTCTATCCTTTTATCTGGTAAGCATTGTAGGATTATTAGCACTTGATATATATCTTTTATTTTCTTTCTAAGTGCATGCATTGTATTAACTATTTCATTGAACATGAGATACATTTCAAAAATTGATTCATCAGTCTTCATTCTAAAGGTATCATGTTTTATGTATAAGTATTTAGATGAATTTCTCTAACATTTGTTGTTACACCATGATACATAGAAACAATATCCCATATTTGATAAGAAGTGTCACATGCATAAATTCTATTAAACTTATATTCACCCAATGCATGGTATAATTCATTCATAGCTTTATTGTCACAGTTATAAACAGATTTTGTAGGACTAATCCATTCATACCTATAGGATTTTTATTTCTTGTATTTATCTTCTATATCATTCCAGATGTCAAAACTCATTCTCTTAAGATGTATTTTTATTTAAATTTTCCATTAATCATAGTTTTTACCATTAAAGTAAGGCAAATTATTTATATCATAACCATATTTATTATAAGATTATATGATAACAAAGAGACTAAATTAATATAAATAGTAATCTTGTTAAGAGACTTGATCATATTCAAGAAATAAAACATAGAAAAATAAAAAAAACTTCTTTGATACCAAATAATGGTCTAAATGAATTACTCAAGAGGGGGTGAATTGATTTTTAAAAGGTTTTTGTTAAAAAATATATTATAAATAATAATTTAAAACACCACAAAAAAATACATCCCAGTTTACTAATAATGTTGGTATAAAAACATTGAATCTTTAAAATAATTTCTTGAAAATATTATCAAAACTCAATTAAATGGTTTAAAAAACAATTTAACTTTTGAAATTATTTTACTCGTAAAAAAATTATATCACAATTAAAAGATAACTATCAGAATATTTTTCTAAGAAGAATTTTATAATTAAAAATAGAGAAAACAAAATAAATTAAACATGCGATGGATTTAAAAAAAAAGAGGTTCAATCTTAAGTAAAGTATTGGTCCTATCCACTTTAAAAAAATTCACCATCATTTAGGTTTATTAAAATAAAAAAAATTACAAAAATAAATTCCTACCAGGTGGTCCAAGCTATAACCAACCTCTTCCACTATTATTTGTGGGATTATGGATGTAAAATAAATGAGAATACAGTATCATAGTACTATCTAATGAAGTACAAGATATTTTTCTCAAAATATAAACAATTAAAGAAAAAATAAATTGAAAGTAAATAATAACAAAGAAGAAGAGAGAAATAATATTAATATGTTGTAAAGTTATCTTTCTCTGATCAAACTTGAGATGATTAGAAATGATCTTATTTTTATGTTGGATTTTCTTTAAATATATCCTTGATGTCACTTTGAATGACCTTCACATGGATTTCATAAGGTTTCAGTTTTTTCATAAAAATAGAGTGTCATAAAAAGAACAATAAAATCCTATTTCTTTTTAGTAGGCACTACTTAACACTTCAGCACTCACATTCACTTATTGTACCAACTGACCGGCCATTTTTCAAGAGATTTTCCTCAAATTTATACTTTCCCAAAACTCTAATTATCCATTTCAATATATTAATAAAATAATTCCTCATATTGAGCAGGAAATCTGGGAATAAATGACTTTGTCTTTAATTCTCTAAATTAGTCATTGAATAATAATCATTCTTAAATCCTAGTATTAAACAAATCTATAAATTTAATTAAATTACATATACTATCCATTGGTGTTTTAAATTAAAATTTTAATCTCAAATAGGTGCAAAATCAGAAACCCTATAATGTCACAAGTCTTCATGGTATCATATCCTATTTCACAGTATCATGTCGTGCTACTCATGGTGGCATCTTGTACTTAGAGAAATTTATGTAAAAGTTATAATTATTAAGTTTTATCATAAAAAAACATAAATATTTAGTAATAAATTAAGCATGATTTGTGAGAATTAAAATAAGGAATTATTGGAGTGATCCAACAAACATATCCTCTTCGATGTCCTCTATGTTGGATTTAAGCTCTTATGGATCTGTATCATCAAAAGTTACATGTAAAGATTCTTCCACAATATTAGTTTTTTTATTAAAGACTTTATAGGATTTACTGGAGATTGTATAACCAAGGAAAATTCCTTCATCACTCTGGATGTAAACTTATCCAAATTCTCTTTTGTATTGAGAATATAAACCTTTCATCCAAAAACTCTAAAGTGATTTACCTTAGGCTTTCTACCATTCCATAATTCATAGGGAATATTATTTAAAATAGGTCTTATTAAAACTATATTAATTATATATAAAGTTTTATTTAAAACTTCATCCAGGGAATATTATTTAAAATAGGTCTTATTAAAACTATATTAATTATATATAAATTTGTATTTAAAACTTCATCAAAAATATAGATAGACATATCATATTCATTTAGCATAGTCCGGGAAATCTCCTGAATATTTCTATTTCTTCTTTCAATAACCCCATTTTTTTGAGGTGTTTGAGGGGTAGATAAATTATGTCTATATCCATGTTGTTGACATAAAGTATCAAATTATTGATTATAAAATTCATGACCATGATCACTTCTCAAGGTTTTTATGGTAATACCACTAAGGTTTTCTATAGATTTAACATATTTATCAAAATGATAGAAAGCCTCATTTTGTGAGCTAAGGGATATACCCAAGTTAATCTTGAATAATAATCAACAATCACATGATCATAATTATTTAATCTTAGACTATAAACTCTAGATGGTCCAAATAAATCCATGTGAACCAATTCTAGGGGTTAAGAGGTTGTAACCACTTTATTTGGTTTGAAAGAAATTTTTTGTTGCTTACTTTTTTGATAAGGATTACACACTTTATCTTTTAGGAATTCTAGTTTAGAGAGATCCTTGACTAAACCCTTCCTGGTTAGATTTATAAGAGAGTGTAAATTATAGTGGCCTAGTATCCTATTCTAAAGCCAATATTCTTGATGAAAGTCATTTAGGTAAGAAATATTTTGAGAAAATAATGAATTTAAATCAAAAACATAAAAATTATCATTTCTAAAATTATTAACCACAAAATATTTCTTTTAATCATAAATATTACAAGAATTATTCTCAAACATACCATAATAACCATCATCACATAATTGAGAAATGCTAAGTATATTATACTTTAAACTATCAATAAATAAAACTTTATAAATTAGAATAGTTTCGGAGTTACCAATCTATCTAAGACTAAAAAATTTTCCTTTTTCGTTGTCACTAAAGGTGACATTCCCACCATCAATCTTCATAAGACTCTTGAAACTTGATTAATTATCATTCATGTATCTTGAACATCCATTTTTCAGATACCATAAGCTTTTACTAGAGATCTTTAAGCATGTGACCTATATTCAATAAAAAATAACTGATTTTAGTACCCATACTTTTTTGGGTCTAGAAAAGATATCAAATAATTCTTTGGGTATCCATATTTGTTTTACTAGTTTAAAATTAGTATAATTAAATATTTTATAGATAAAGTCATTATTTTGTCCATAGAATTGTGAGATGTTATCTTTATATTAAAAATTATGAAAATTATTATATATCAAAGTCTTATTAATAGTTTTAAAATTAGGAATGAAGTAATTTTTGTAAAATTTCTTTCGTTGTCAAAAATTGTATCCAATTAAATATTTATTTTTAAGTGGTATTTATTCACCTAAAATTTTATATAAGGTATCTTTTATATTTATAAATTATTTCAAATCTTTCCTAAGTTGTTCATTAGTTAATTTTAGATAATTATTCTCTTTATTTTTCTCCTTTTTAATATTAATATTACATTTATTTAAAGCACATAAAACATGAAACTTGTTCATATTTTTATATTTATCCTTTATCTCATTCATGGTATATTTAAGTATTGCACAATATTCTTCTAATTATTCATTGGTCATTTGAGAGCCATCAATATTAGAAGTAGAAGAAGTAGTAACTAATACCACTAATGTAGTAGCCATAAAATAAAGATTTTTTTCATTTGAATCTTCCCTGCTTGAGTCTAAATCATTGGAGCTATCCTATAAATAAATTTGGGTTTCCTTTATATACTTCTATGGAATTTTCCATTTATCATAATACTTCTTGAATTTTAGATTGGGATAATTAGCTTTAATATGTCCCTTCCTCTTACACTCATAATAGGTTATTTCTCTATGTTGATCATCTTTTTTCCAATTTCCTTTTCTATCATATTTTACTTTTAAATTATATTTCCTAAATATCTTCTTATTTCTGTAGAAATTTTTGAATCTTATGGATATATGAGTCATTTCATCATCACTGTCAAAGTCTAATTCAATTCCATTTGAATCATCTTTAACTACTCCTTTAATTTTGAATCAGATGTTTTAAATGTGATAGATTTATTTTTAGGTTCTATATCTTCATCATTATCTTTGAGTTCCTCCTTATACATCAAGATTTTTACAATTAACTATTTAATTTTTAGTTTGGTGATGTTGCATGATTCTAAAATGGATACTATTGTACTTCTCCATCGATTGGGTAGAAATCTCAAAATCCTCAGCACTTGCTTCCTATCACCCATTGGATAAAAAAGTATAATCATGGTGTTTATGATTTCATTGAACCTAAGATACATTTTAGAAATAGATTCATTATGTTTCATTTTAAATGTATCATACTTAATAGTATATGTATTTAAGCATATTTCTTTGTAATTTGATTATCAATCATGAGAAACAACAAGAGTATCTCGTATTTCAAAAGTAGTAGCATATCTAGATATTCTATTAAATTCATCTTCACCTAAGGCGCAATATGAGGAATTAATAGCTTTACAATTAGAATCATATGAAGCCTTTATTGTATCACTCTAGTCGTGTCTAGAATATTATTTCATATTTATCATTTATAACGGTTCAGATGTCAAAAATCAAGCTCTCAAGATGTATTTTATTTTTTATTTTCCATTGAGAATAGTTTTGGACATTAAATTAAGGTGATATATTAGTTATTATTCCCTAAAGTTTAAAGGTATCCCTAACTAAAAAATATTATACTCAACAGAAACTAAGATCTTTTTCTAATGAATTAATCAAATTTAGAAAAATAACAGAGAGTGAGTAAACACAAGAGTAAAACAATAAACTAGAAATAATCATACCTTTGATACCAAATGGTGTTTTGAGTGAATTTATCGGGATGAGGGTGAATTGAGCATGAAAAAGTTTTTTATCAAAAAATATGGACTTTTAAAATCAATTTTAAATCCTACGATTTAAATATGTATCCTAGTTAATAAATATAGTTGGTATATATAATTTGATACTTTCAAATACTTTCTCTATGGATTGATCAAAATCCAGTTAAATAAATTTAAAATTTCCTTAACTTTTAAAAGTACTTTACAAAAATTAAACATTGTATATATCACATATAAATGTTGACTATCATAGTTATACTTTTCAAAAAATAGTTTTGAAAATACTTCAGTGAAAAATAGAAGAATGAAGAACGAGTTCAAATATAACAAATAAACATAGCAATCAAGAATATAAAACACACAACAGAAATTTAAAAACAAGAGGTTCAATTCCAAGATGGAATCTAGTCCTCTTTACTTTATAGTAAACCACTACTAAACAAGATCATTAAATAATATGTTGATCCACATCCTAGATCAGGTTTTACAATCAAAGCTACACGTATGAAATTCAAATCCATACCAAGTATCTTCCACAATTATTTGTGGGATTACAAAAGTGGGTGATAAAATGGAAATAGTATCAGAATACTATTCAATACAATACATGAGTGTGTCAATATATATATAAAAAGTAATAAACATGACTCAAAAGGTAGAGTGTAACCAGAGAGAGAGAAAGAGTAGTGAAGTTCGATGCTTCTTTATCATTGATTGAATTAAGTTGATTGATAAGGTTCTATTCTTTTTGTTGTAGTTATTCAGATATACTAGGATCATATGAAATAAACAATATGAGTTTTCTCATATTTTTAATATATGAATAGTAAAGAAGATTATTGTGGATGAAGGAGTTAGAAGCACCGAGTAACAACACACATGTATGGATATGCTTCTCAATGTGGATCCTTTGACTTATAAAATAAAGAAGTTCCTTTTAAATTAAACATTGGAGAATAATCATAAAGAAATCATCAAATTTATCCTCTAATTTGGTAGACTTAAATTCATTGAATTTCATTAACTACGCCAAAATAATCATTATAATTAAATAGATCTTTAATATTTTAATTGGACACAATCAATACAAATACTTAGACATGACATATTTTCATCTCATGGTCAGATGATCAACATGTCGTGTGGTCATTAGATTCTATGGTAGGTTGATATCTTTACATGGTTGGTTGATTTCTTCATGCATTTGGTTGATCTCTTCATGCAGTCAATTGAGTTTTTCATGCAGTCAGTTAAACTCTTTATGTAGTTAGTTGGGTTCTTCATGTGGTCGGTTGAGTTATTTATACAATAGATTGAATCCTTCATGCAGTCGGTTGAAGTCTTTATGTGGTTATCTATCTCATAACATGAGATCAATTCAATAATTGACCAATTTTAATATTTTTATCAGAAAAACATTTTACTATCATAAAACACAAAATTTATTAGAATCATAATAAACATGATTTTTAATCATTAAAATAATAAATTGTTGGACTATGATGACATGGACATAGAGGCTTGTTATACCCATGGTAGAACATGTTATATCGAGAAGAACATGAACTGTAATGGGATGAGTAATGTTTCTATTCAAAAAGAAAAAAAATAGGCAGCTACTAAATGTGGCTAAGGATTTGAACACTGGTGGGCTACCTGCCCCCACCAATCCCCCTCTCACCTACTATTTCAATACTTATAAATGGGTAGTGAAACCCCCCTTAGTTTGAGAGAGGATGGGTTAGAGATGTACCATGTAAACACTCTAATCAAAATTTATGCCTCTCTCTTCCATTTTCTTCTCTTTCTCGATACTCAATTTCCCTCTATGTTTATTTTTCATTTTCATAACATGTTATCAGCATGAATGCTCAAAGAGGGAGAAAGATATGTTTTTATTGTAAACCTTATTTCACATCCTGGTTGGATGGTTGTAATTATTTATGTTTTTATTTTAAACTTTATTTTTTCACCACCTGGTTGGATAGTTCTAAATTATTTATAGAATATTATTTATTTATCACTAGATTAGACAATTTATGTAATTTATTTAATTATCACCATAAATGTGAGATTATCACCTGCCTAGATGGTTTTAATTTATTTATTTTACTCTATATGATTAAACGGTCTAATTAATAAATCAATACATGTAAGAAATTTTTAAATGAGTAATGTGACGTATTGATTTATTTATTTTAAACCCCCGCATGAAAGATTTATTAACCAATTAAGGTGGGATATATATATATATAATACTGAGTGATAATATTAACTAGATTTTGATGTTTTGATGTTGTTTTTATTTATGATATTTGTTTTAAATCAAATGTAAACTATCATTGTATTCTTATTTTAATTAATAATAAAGTTTTCCCCCTTTCTCCTAGTTATCATCATATCAAATCTTTCAAAACTCGAATTCACCGCTCTTAATATTACATGAATTAATTACATGTTGTGGACAATGAATGTTAAAATGTGTCTTGAATTAATGTATCGCGTGGAAACAATTAAGGAAAATAATTCACAAACCCTCCAAAATAAAGAACTAGCAATGATCTTCCTTAAAAGACATATTAATGGGGGTTTGAAATGTGAATACCTTATAGAAATAGATCCATGTAAGCTCTGGAAGATTTTTAAAGAGAGTTATGATCATCAAAATGAGTTTTTTCTTCCTAAAACCCATAATGAATGGATTGATTTACACTTCCAAGACTATAAAAGGATCAATGGTTACGATTATTCTATATATAGAATTGTATCATAGTTAAAGTATTGTGGTATTGGTATCACAGATGTTTATATACTTGAAAATACATATATAAAATTTCATGCATCTCACATCACCCTAAAATAACATATTTCTTGTGAGGGTATACAAAATATTCTGATCTCATGTCATCATTACTTATAGAAAAGAAGAACAGTGAGCTTTGGATTAAAAATTATCAGTCTCATCCTACTAGTTTAGCAGTAGTATTTCATAAATCAAATGTTATATTTCATGAAAATAATCATGGAAGAATTAGGGGATGTGATTCTCATGGTGGATGTGTTTTTGGTGGTATGTTTGGAAAAGGATGTGGTCGTAACCATGGGAATTCTTGAAATGAACATCAGAATCAAAGAAATATTATCTCAAGCACTCTGAGGAATCCTGAATATTCCTGTTATGGGTGTGGTTCTAAGGGACATTTTTCCTGAGTTTTCCAAACCCTAAAGCATATTTTTAAGCTCTATAAAGTGTCTCCTAAAGCAGATAATAATGAAATACACTTTGTTGAGACATCCTATAAAGGGAAAAATGAGGTGAATTTTACCGAGAATAATAATCCATTAGATGATGATTTCACTTATCTCTAAGAAGGTAATTTTTCTTATGAATTTGATGATATGGTAGCTTGAAACAATTCAGAAAAAAAATTACAATAGTTATGATATGTGATATGGTGTTTTTTTATGTATTATTTATATTTTTGATGTTGTATTATTTGAATGTCATAAAGTTTTTCTTATAATATTATTGTATTTTCTTTAAATAATTAAAATGGACTATGTAAACGAGACAGATATTTTCATACTAGATGGTGGAACAATGCACACAATTCTTATAAAAAAAATATTTTTATTATCTTAAAATAACAAGACCAATTGTGAATACTATATCAGGTCCTGCAGATCTGATAAAAGGGAATGGTAAATCAAGTTTTTCCTTACCAAATAGGACAGAGTTATTTATAATATATGTGTTGTTTTCCCCCAAAGTCTAAATGAAACTTGTTAAGTTTAAATGATATATACCAGCATGGGTATGATGCCCAAACTATATCTGAAAGAAATGAAAATTACCTGTGTATTACCGTTAATAAATTCAGTAAGAGTCGTGTATTATAAAAACTATCAAAATTATCATCTGGATTGAATTATACTTATATAAGTTCAATCGAAACACATATACTGGTAAATAATGGACTAAAGATCATTAATTTGTGGCATGATCGATAAGTCTATCTTGGTTTAGGAATGGTGAAAAAAATAATTAAAAGTTCCATGGTAATTCACTAAAAGGTCCTAAAGATCTCTCCACTAATAAAAATTCCATGTGAGGCTTGTTCTCTTGGAAAAGTGATTGTGAGACCATCTTCAGCTAAAATTTTGGTGAAAATTTCAACCTTTACTGAATGAAATCAAGGGGATATACACTAAAAAAACTCGAATTTATCAGCGTTTTTTAGCAATGTTTTTTAGCGATGTTTTTCAAGAAACATCGCTAATTTAGTGACGTTTTCAGGAACCGTCGCCAATTTAACCATATTTTTTAAGGAAACATCGCTAATTTAGCCACGTTTTTAAGAAAATTACACTAAATTAATGATGTTTTTCAGGAAACGTTGTTAAAAATATTTATAGTTATATAGCTTATTTTCCCGTATCAATATAAATATATATTTAGATATATATATATATATTAATATATATAAACACAGACACATGTATATAAACATATATATATAAATATATATTTATATATATATATAAACACACACATATAAATATATATATACACATATTTATATATATAACACACACACACAAACAAACACATATATATTAAATTTAGTCATGTTTTTAAGAAATCATGGATATTTTAGTGACATTTTTACCAATGTTTTAAAACATGGATAAATATATGTATATATATATAATTATAATTATAGATATGTATACATACACATATAAATCTATACACACACACACACATGCATACATATGTAAACATATATATATATATATATATAATATAAACATGTAAATATTAATATAAACAGATAATGTATATATATAATATAAACATATAATATATATAAACATATATATAAACATAAAATATAAACATATATATATACAATATAAACATAAAATATAAACATATGTATATAATATAAAATATAAACATATATATATATAATCATAAAATATAAACATATATATTAAAAATATAAAATGTAAACATATATATAATATAAACATATATATAATATAAACATATATAAAATGTAAATATAATATAAACATATATATAAACATAAAATATAAACACACATATATATATATATAATATAAATAAACATATATATGTATAATATAAAATATAAACATATATGTAAAATATAAACATATATATAATATAATATAAACTTATATATATATATATAAACATAAAATGTAAAATGTAAAATATAAACATAGATATATATTAATATATGTATATTAATATATAAAATTATATATATATATTGATTTTTTAAATACTTATATTTGTGTATGTATGTATATATATTATAATACAATTGTATATTCAAAATTGTAATAGGTGAGTTGGTTTGTTCTTTGAGTATGGTGTTGCATGTTCTAGGTTCAAATTCTAGCGGATGCCGATTTTCTTCCTTCCTAGGCGCATGTGTGGGGCTGCCAGCTTGGAGGGTGGAGGGTGTTGTTGTGGGGTTGGGGTGTGAGCGTGGACAGTAGAGCAGGGTGTTTTGTTGGGGCCACATGTAGCGTTTAGCGTGTAGAGGGGTGGGGTTTTGTATGGTGTTATAAAAAATAATATATTTTATTATTTTTAAAAAATATAAATTTCAAAAAAAAATTACCAACATTTTATAAAAAATAATATATTTTATTATTGTAAAAAATATATAAATTTCAAAAAAAAAATTACAGACATTTTTTTGAAGCATCGGTAAACAAGGTGTCTTTAAATAGTAACATTTATAAACATCACTAAATTAGCAACACCTTATTTACCGACATTTTTTAGAATTGTCAGTAAATGAATTAGCAATGTTTTAAAATGTCAATAATGAAAAAAAAAACATCATTGATTTATGTTTTTTTGTAGTGATATGTGGACCAATTCATCAATCGTGCGGGTCATTTAAATATTTTATGGTATTAATTGATACATCTAGTAGATGGTTACACATATTTCTTCTCTTAACATGTAATATAACATTTTCAGGATTTCTTGATCAAATGATTAAATTGAGAGCACAATTCCCTGATTATGTCATCAAGAAAGCAAGGTCTGGTAATGTTAGGGAATTTACCCCTCAAACATTCAATGGTTACAATGGGTATTACTACGAAGCATCCAGTCGCCCATGTGCATAAACAAAATGGTTTAGGTATATCACTGATAAAATGCCTTCAACTTATTGCTAGACCATTAATAATGATAACAAAGGTGTAAATCTCCATATGAGGTCATGCAATATTACATGCCTCAACATTAATTCGTATCAAATCAAGTACATATCATAAACACTCTCTACTCCAATTGGAATTTATAAGAGTCTTATATCTCTCACTTAAGAATTTTTTGTTGTGTAGTATATGTGTAAGAACCTGGGTTTTTTTATAAGGTATGTATCCCTTCTTTTTTAGTTTTAATGTTTAAATATGGCCTAATGTGAATTCCCTTTGATTTCATGGAGGTATTAGGGGTGTCATGGGTTTTTTTGGAGCCTGGAACCCAAGTTTTGGGGTGATTTAATCCTGACGCATGGTTAGTGCACACCGTGCGGGGCAGGCCGCATGGTTTGACCAAACCATGTAAGGATAGATAGAGAGAAGGGAATGGTCTCATGGTTATTCCAAATCATGCAGAATGGATCGCATGTCTGTACGAACATGTCTACAACTTTTACAGAGGTTTTTTGCACAGTTTCTACACGATTAGTCAAAACATGTGAGGAAATCTTGCAGGGTTCCCTTCTTTTACACCAGACTATGCAGTTTGGTGCACAGTTTGTCAAACTGTGCACCTAAACCATACAACCCTATAAATTTTGGAAATTCTATAATTTTTAATTAAATTAAAAATATATTATAACATAATTTAGGTTTATTTCTTCTACACAGCAACTCAAGCACCGAAAAGCTCTCCTCCTTGGCTATTCTTAGATTTGATCTAGTTTCTCCATCTGATCTCCCAATCAAAGGTCGTATATCTCGTTGGATCCATAATGGTAAGAACTATATTCCTTTTTAGTCGTTCTTCATTCTTATAGATATCATTTTTTCTATTTGGGTGTAAGGTAATTTTCCTTATTTTCAAGTTCTTCGTTATTTCTTCGGATTTCTCTCGATATGAGCTGGATCAGGAGTCGATACTGGACGAGCACTCCATTACCGAGATAAGGTAGGTGTTATATACAATTTACTTGAGTTTTGGTTGTTTATTAAGCTACTTATCATTAGTCTTCCTGCCAGTCTTTCCAGCGCAGCCCCAAAATTGAACTGGTTAATTTAATTATATGTAATCGGACCTGTTACATGTTACCTTAGGTTTCGTTGTGATGTGTTGGTAGCAAATTCTTGAACCACGGCCACTCATGGTGTGTACCACATAAAATCACATGTCTTTGACTTGGTTGAACCACCTAAGGGGTGTGTTATCATGCTTTCCTAGATATAGGAATCCCAATTATGCTTAATTGGAATTGAATTTCTTAATAGGAGATGTCATGCCTCCTTGATTTATGCTACGTTGATATTCCATGATTGGATGGTTTTGGTTAAATGAGTGGGAATACTCATTGGATTGTCTTAATTTTATTAAATGGTTAATTTGGAAAATGTGTGAACAAGTGGATTAACCCATGTGACATGTTTAAATGTGATTTGTAGACAATGAGTGGGTATACTCATTTGCTTCCTTGGCTTTGTTTTGTAATATGTGAGTGGGTATACTCATGTGGTGAATTTAAATGTGGAATGGATATGTGATTGGGTATAATCATATGATATTAAATGATGAATGGTATGATTGGTAAATGTATGAATAGATGCCTTGGACATGTTCCTTGGATCTGGAACGCAGTAGTGGACTCCTTGGATAGAGATTCTCCTTGGGTCTTGATTTTGTGGGATGCCTTGGACCTCGCTACCCCTAGGATCTGGCTTTCTTGAACTCTCATAGGACATGTCCAGTATGACATGCTCCTAGGAATCCAACCAATGCCTAATCGAGTTTCCATCGAGATGCTCCTAGGACTTAATGAGGATGCATTGGTCTTAGACACCTTGGATCTAGACCTTCATGGTCTAACACTTGAAATACGATATGTCCATGTGATTGATGACATGTTTGGTGAAACAACTTGGTCATGGATGTTCTGACACTTTGGATTGTACGGCAAGGTCATGTTTGATGTGACATGTATGGATGAATGGAAAAGTCGTATTAGTTGTTTATGAATTTCTTATGGATTCCTTATTAGAGGAGCTTGACCATCTTTTGAAGTAAGCCTTGATAGGCTATTTCTATAGTTACTTTCCATGGGAATATTTACTATTATTTACTACTTACATGCTTACTTGCACTTTGTTTAGCTATTGAATTGTATAGCTTGGATTGTATAGACCTTTGGTTGGTTACCTGCTGGGATGTTATCTAACACCATGTTTGGGCCTCCCTTGGGGATCCAAATAGATTATATGGTTACAGTTATTGATATGGTCAAGCACCCTAATATAGGTTTTTGATTTCTACATAGGATCAGGACATAATGGGACCAAAGATGAGGCTTGCGATGCCACTAAGGCACTTTTGGCACTGTTATATATTTATGTATTATTCATTTATCATTTTTCTACTTATGGTATCTTTTTCTGTTATTGGTTTGTTATTGATATTCTATTGTGTATACTTTGGTGATGAGGTAATAGTATCCCCACTAACACACCTAGGCCCTCTCTACTAGTCAGCAACCTCTGGCATTTGGATAGATGCGCTTAAGGCCTTGTGACCCACCGATCTCGGGGCACTGTTGAGTGGCATCTAGGTTCGGGACATTATAAAGTGGTATCAGAGGGAACTCTTTTCTATTTGTTTTACTATTTGGATAAAATAGACAGGGATAAGAAGAAATGGAATTTGGTAATGAGTTTCTCTCAGGAGTAGCAACCCTACATATAGGGAAAATCCAAATTACCTTGAATGGAATTGTTGTTTTCTAGATTTTTCTATTACAGTTGATATGATTCCACCATTGGGTGATGTACTTTTATTGTGATGTTAATATTGATATGATTGAGGGTATATTCTATGTTCCAACCTGATGAGATAAGGGTATTCCATCTCATACATCATATAGGCACTTGTTAGAAATCACATATCATTCATTATGTCATGAAATTTTTGATGCATTACCCACTGCATGCTGTTGTGATAGGTGTCATGACAGTTATACCTATTGTTGTGATAGATTTTGTGTAGGGGAAGGAAAATTGATGCCATATTTCAGTTCATAAAGAGTATGGTCCCTTATGGACTGGAAAGTGATGCACCATTTGATTCAATTATTTACAGTGAACTTGTTGTGATATGAATGATATGGAACCAAATTTTGTTTCATGAGGTGTTATCGACCCTCATGGATTAGAGCCTGGTAAACCATTGGTTAAACATTTTCTAATGAATAAATGGTGGAAATCAATTTTAAATGGATATCAAATGAAATGAAATGGAACAACAAACTTGAAAATAGATACTTGGTGGTCTCTCCAAAATTTACCCAAGGTTTTAGGGTTAAGTGATCGCTTGTAGTTTATCTTGGGTTATCAAATCCTTAGGGACCTAAGAAGAAACCTATAGACACGTACATTCTATGGACTATTTTTGGATATGAAGTAGAAAAATTGGGTTGATTTTATATGGGTTTAAGTGAACTCTAATAGACTGAAGTTAATTCAATTTTAAAGTATGATTTGATCCTAGGTTATCACTTGAGGTGGATTGGATGCATTCCTTTTTCAACTATTTCAATTTCTTATATCTGAGATGAGTTAATTTTAGAAGATCAAACAAAATCATCACTCACTAGTTTAATACCTACGCACCCTAATACTAATCACCTATAAACTTGAAGGATAAAAGTTTTGAGCACTCCATGGTAAAGGTTCGTATTAGCACTTGAAGTGTGTGGCCTTAAAATTCAATAAGGATGAAGAAGTTTTAAAATCATCAAATAAAAATATCATTTTAAAGAAGTGATTAGAGATTAAGGTAGTTATAAATAAAATCCAATCCATCCCCTTGCTACTCCCTTGGATCAACCCATAAGTGGGTTATCCCTCCATTGATCATATGGTTTCAATGGAAGCGGAATTTAGACTCATGAGGGAGGAATTGGAGAAGTAAAAAAACAATGAAATAACAATCACTCCACTATTGTGTGATAATCTCACAAGGTTTGGTATGAACAAGTTCACACCTTGAGGCAATGTTATCAAAGTGATAAGAAGAATAATATAAAAATAGAATATGAATAACTTTTATAAAGAAGCTAATGTAATTCAAGGAACTTACAATTGAAGGAATGCGATTACAACATCAAATTGGAAGCATAACATTAAAATGAAACAATGCTCAATAATTCCCTACTCCTCCACCACCACTGCCTTAAATAGGTATTTTTTAAACCTTGGGTCGAGCCTCCAATAGTCAAATTCTCCTAAATTAATTATGGTAGGCCATAGGTGGGTGGAAAGTTGAGGGAGAGTTGATTTTTCCACCCTTGAAAAACAGTCTGATCCAACTTTCAAGACTCGATAGATGTGTTTAAACGAGCATCTGGATGGCTGAATTTTGGTAAAAAATAGAAGAAAAATATTAAGATACGGATGTCCCCTGATAGACTGTAACATTTGAGCCAAAAATAGATTATGGTTTGCGAGATATGATTAGATGTGTGGGCTGTTTTTCTGGGCCGCGGAATCTGGCCTAGAATTTTATCTTCAAATTGGGCCGCATTAAAATCCATTTAAAACTCCAAATTAGCTCTTTTCACTATTGGATGAAATTTTCCCCTTGATTTATTCTATCTTAATATAAATTTTAAGAATTATTGGGCTTGTATATTGGCCGATACAAAAGTTTTATTGGGCTGTTGTCCAGTTCACTTCACCCAGAATGTTGTTTGTTCAAGGCCAACTTTGGTGGTCTTCCAATATGAATCTTCAAGTACTAAAAAAGTATAAATTTTTACCAATGTAATTAGAAACCTGAAAATTAAATATGAAAATAAAATAAATATCATTGGTTATTTTAAATGATGTCCAAAAAAGTACCATGTAATAGTGCATTTTAAGAAGGAATTACAATTATAATATGAAATAATGTTCAAAGTGTAAAATGATCTAAAATAGTGTTTATGAATAATAAAGCACATGAATATTATATATATTAACAATTAATATTATCCTCATTCAGTGGTTAATCACAACCTCCAACTTGAGTTTTTTTAGTCCCGAGAAAAAATATCTTAAAAATGTGAAATTTGAATTCCCTTCTCCAAAAACATTTTAATAAACAATGATCACCAAAAACCCTTATATCAAACAACTATGAAATCCATCAAAATATTTTAATACAAGATAGTTTCATACGCATATCTCAATCCCAAGTATATTCCTTTGTTCAAATTCATTGCCATATTTCATCCAATATCAATTAAGTATGAGGATGTGTTGTGTATCACAATAGACAAGGGATTTTATCTTTATTCAAGGGGAAATGAAGAAAGCGCTGGGTGGAATCACATTTCAATATTAAGATGAGTATTCAATTTTTTTTATTGAATTTTTTATTTTTTTTTGAAATTTTTCCATGGTAATTGAAATTGCACTCAAAAGAGTCAACCCATGTAGCAAGACTTTTCCGATGACTCCCAGGATCAAAGACCTTAGGGCACCAAGTGAATCCCACATAATCGATGTTGACCTCACCTCTTTTGATAATATCAATTATGTTTCAATATGCTTTGACAATCCCAAATAATGTTTATCTATATATTAATTCTTTCAATCGATGAAATCCAACTATTGAGTTGATAAAAATATCAAAATAATCATTGGAATATGTTAATCAATGTTTATCTATGTTTATACATACTTTGAAATAATTCTAACATATGTTTTTCATAGAACAGATAAGTGTTAAGTCCACTGGTATGAATAAAGTCTACCGATACAAATAGCTACTGATAAGGATAAGTACACCGATAAAAGAATAGTTACCGATAGAATAAGTATACTGGTATGCATAAGTCGACTGATACAGACCTACCGGTACATAGTCTACTGATAAGTAAAGGTCACTGATACGTAGTTACTGATACAAGCTACTGATACAAATAGACAGACAGACACTACCGATAAGAATTCCACTGATACAAATACAAAGTCTATCGGTACCGATACAAAAGAGATATCGTTACAAAGAAACTACTGATAAGAGGAGCTACTGATAGAAGGAGCTACCAATAAGAGGAGCTACCGATAGAAGGATTTACTGATAGAAGGAGCGACTGATTCAAGAAAGCTACCGTTACAAGGAGTAACAGCTACCAATGGAATCCAGTCACTGTTTCTCTAAACTCTATTTCTATTTGTTTATTTAGCAATGGTTATATTTGATGTTTTTAATGCACCTGCTATTAATTAATGATAGTGGTTAGAATTTCAAGAATCGTACCTCGTACCTGTAAAAAGGTAATCATTCCCATTGTTGGAGCTAAAGATATATAAGGGAACCTCGAACTACTAAAGAGTTGTTGGTTGGGTGGTCAGTCTTGACATGCAAATATGATACTTACATGCTTAGAAGAAGAAGGAAGAATCCATGTAGAACCTAAACATTCAAGGAGAAAAGAGCTTAAATGATTTCAATTGCACTAAAGCTGATCAGACTAATCAACCTGGACCTGGAAGTCAAATACAAAAATGACACTCTATTTCTTGAAAAAAACTAGAGGACTCAAAGCCACATCTGCATCAATTCAAGGAGTCCAGAGCTTTACTCAAAACACGTAGATCATTATAAACTCTTCTCTATCTGTTTAGATCTATTGTGTTTCATCTATATACATTTTGAGCAGTGTGTGTTCTGTATTTTAAACACATCCTGTTTCCTGTACTGAACTGGAGAATTTATAAATCCTCACTCAATATTTCCCTTACATTATTATATCCCATTGTGGATAGTGGTAGAGGTCAAGTGTGACTTGGATAGCCTGTGTTATATTGTTTTTGTTTTCCCACATAGAATTGTGGTAGAGGTCTTAGTACCTGGATAGTCTAAGTACTGTTGTTTACCCCGATCCAGGGTGTGGATCAAATTTTATATAAATTGTTTGAGAGGACTAAGTCTTAGATTGAGATTGAACCTCTTGGTTAAAACTGTTGTGCTTATTTATTTTGTTCTAAATTATATTGAATATTCCGCTGCTAAGTACTTTAAATATAAATCTATTTTAAAGTAACTCTGATAGTTAAACTAGAAAGTGTTTATAACTTTTGTTATCTAGTAAGTTAGTTTCAAAAGTTAATTAATCTTTATATTGATTTAACTGAGAAATAATCAATCTCTTGAGAAACTAATTGAAAACTTACAATATTTATAAATTCACTACAGTTTAGCTTATTATTTAATTTCGGGGATTTTTAATAGAAATCTTTTTAACATAAATTTTTAATTGGAACTCAATTCACCCCCCTCTTGAGTATCCACTCTAACCAAAATTTGGTATCAGAGGATTGTTTGTTCTTAATAAAGGATTTCCAAACACTCTGTTTTTCAACTGTGATTTTAGTTGTATCTTAAAGATCTTAAATTTTTGTTAGTTATAAATTTTATCTCTTTAAATATATTTGCTAAAATCTAACTATGGATAATAGACTAGAAGGTGATGCTACCAACATGCCACATTTCTTTAATGGTGTTAATTATTCCCAATGGAAATTGAAAATGAAAATTCATTTAGAAAGTATAGGATTTGATATCTGGACTTCTATAGATACTTAGTATAAGATTCCAGAAACTGAAAGAACTACTTGGGATGAACCTACTAAAACTACTTACAATAATAATTATAAAGCAATGAATGTCATGTATTGTGCTTTAGGAGATGAAGAATTTAATCGAATATCTTCTTGTAAAACTGCTTATGAAATTTAGGATACTTTGGGTGTTTCCCATGAGAGAACAACCAATGTTAAGTAAATGAGATTAAACACTTATACTATTAAGTATGATAATTTTAAAATGAATCCTGATAAACCTATTTCTGACATGTATCTCAGGTTCAAAGAAATTGTAAATACAATGAGCTCACTTGGAAAGGTTGTTCTAGCTAAGGAGAAAATAATGAGATTACTAAGATGTCTGCCAGAAAGATGGAGAGGCACATCAGTTTTAATAAGAGAATCATGTGACATAAGTTCACTGCCTATTAAAGAGCTGATTGGTAAGTTGATGATGTATTAAGAAGAACTGAAGGTAAACAAAGAGGAAGATGATGAACCAAAGAGGAAGTCAGTGGAATTCAAGTCTACTACCTCAAAGAGAAAGGACAAGGAGAAAGTTCACATATCTACTGAAAGCTCAACAAATGGAAGTTCAGATTCTGATAGTGATGTAGAGACGGATCAGATAGCCAGACGATTTAAGAAGTTTTATAGAAAGAAGAAGTTTTTCAAAAAATCCAATTATGAGGGAAAGTATGACAATAAAGGTTAGTGGAAGAAATATTGGAAGAAAGCTGATAAGGATTATGAGATAGTGTGTTATGAATTCAAAAGGAAAGGAAACATTAAGGCTGACTGTCCAAAATTGAAGTTCAAGAAGAAATGAGACTACAAGGATGGAAAATATAAGAAACCCATGAAGGTAACATGGAGTGCTTCAGAAGATAGCACAAGTGAATCTGAGACTTCTTATTCTAAAAAGAATCATGCCAACATGTGTTTCATGACTAATACTTCTGAGGTAAATGTTTCCCCTATGTTGAATGATTATTATTCTGGGAATGAAAGTGACTCAAATAGTGACAACAATATGACTAAATCTGAATTATTTTAATACTATAATATGTTATAAGATACTTGTAATGAGTTTAAGGATAATTACAAGTCATTAAAGAAATAGTATGCCTTGACTGGTACTGTTAAATCTAAGCTTAGTATAGAAAAGGAAAAGAATTCTCAACTGTTAAAGGAAAATACTGAACTTAAATTTTCCAATGAGAAACTTAGAAAATACTTAGAGAAATTTACAAATGGAAAGAACACTCTTGCACAAATTATTTTAAAACAAGTTGCATAAAAATATACTACTGGTTTAGGCTATCAACATAGACAGAGACAGCTTGTTAATAATAGATTTATTCCTAAATCTGGACAGTATGCTGCTAGTTCCAGCTTTGGAAATTCCTATGCCTCAACTATCTATTCACATAGTTATAGATCAAAAAAAGTTTATCTTTAAAAATCTTTTGAATCTATTGATTGTATAAGACCCATTAGAAAAATTTGGGTACCAAAAGTTTTGCTCGCTAATCTGTCTAGACCCAAGAAGATATGGGTACCAAAATCATTTTCTATTTAAACCTGTTTTGTAGGAGACCTGCTTGAAAAGTTCCCATAAGAATATATAGTACTTGGACTGTGGATTTTCAAGGCATATTACTAGATATTACTCATGTTTCAAGAGTTTAATCAAGGTTGATGGAGGACATATCACCTTTGGTGATAATTCAAAAGGAAAAATCATCGGCTTAGGCCAGATTGGTAACACTGATTCAGTTTTAATTTCTAAAGTTTTATTTGTTGATGGATTAAAATATAATCTTTTAAGCATTTGTCAGTTGTGTGATGATGGTTTCAATGTTAAATTTGAGAATGATTCCTGTAATGATTTTAATTCTAAAAATACTTTGGTATTTTCTTCCTTGAGAAATGAAAATGTTTATGTTGTAGATTTAAAGTCTTTAGCCAAACAAAAGGTTACCTGTTTAAATGATTTTCATAGAGAATCTTGGCTATGGAACAGAATATTAGGACACTACAATATACATTCACTTAAAAAAATGACTAGAATAAATTTAGTTAGAGACCTACCTCAACTAAAATTACCATCAGACAAAGTTTGTACCCCCTGTCAAAAGGGAAAACAACATAAAGTTTCTTTTAAATTAAAGAAAGAAGTTTCAACTTCTCAACCTCTCGAGTTGGTTCACATGGACTTGTTTGGACCTTCTAGAGTTTCTAGTTTAAATGGGAATCACTATGTCTATGTCTTAGTAAATGACTTTTCTAGATATACTTGGGTATACTTTCTTGCTCACAAAAGTGAATCTTGTTCTTATTTTATGAAATATTCCAGGTTTGTAGAGAACCTTAGTGGACTTAAAATTAATACCCTAAGAAGTGATCATGGTTGTGAGTTTGAAAATCGTGAGTTTGAATCTTACTTCTCACACAATGTCTATAGTCACAACTTTTCTACCCCTAGGACACCTCAATAGAATGGTGTAGTAGAAAGAAGAAATAGAACCCTTCAGGAAATTACAAGAACTATGCTAATGAATATGACCTACCTGTTTACTTTTGGGCTGAAGTTGTGAATACATCTTGTTATATTATAAATAGAGTCTTGATTAGACCTGTTATTAATAAGACCCCTTATGAACTGTGGAATAATAGGAAGCCTAAAGTTAGTTACTTCAGATTTTTTGGTTGCAAATTATTCATTCTTAATACTAAGGATAATCTTGACAAATTTTCTTCTAAAAGTGATAAAGGAATCTTTCTAGGTTACTCTATAACCAGTAAATCTTACAGAGTCTTTAACAAAATAACCAAATGTTTGGAAGAATCTGTTCATATCAAATTTTATGAAACTGATCCGCATAAACCTAAGTCTTCTCTTGAAAATCTTGAAGAAGATCTGTCTATTCTGGACCTTAATGACAAAAACAGTGAACCTGTTGTAAAGACAACCAGTTCTAGAAATATTCTAGAATCTGCTTCTGGTGAACCCGAGCATAGAGAAGAACCTGAAATTTCTAGTCCTACTTTTACTAGATAAACTAGGATTCTAAAGAACCATCATTTAGATGTTTTGTTGGTAATCTTGATAGAGGGACATAGACTAGAGCTTCTCTAAGAAACCAGGTTGAACATCAAGCCTTTCTTTCACAGTTAGAACCTAAAAATATCAATGATGTAATCAATGATGAATTTTGGGTAATGGCTATGCAAGAAGAATTAAATAAATTTGAAAGAAACAAAGTCTGGGAACTAGTTGACAGACCTAAGGACACATTGACCATAGGCACTAAATGGGTGTTTAGAAATAAGGTTGATGAGTCGGGAAACATAGTTAGAAACAAAGCAAGGCTAGTTGCACAAGGGTATAGTCAAGAGGAAGGAATAGACTATGAGTAAACCTTTGCACCTCTAGCTAGATTAGAAGCTATTAGGATTCTACTTGCCTATGCTTCTCATCTGAATTTCAAGTTATATCAAATGGATGTTAAAAGTGCTTTTCTAAATGGTTTTATAATTGAAGATGTTTTTGTTGAACAACCACCTGGATTTATTAATCCTCATTTTCCAAATCGAGTTTTTAATCTCTCTAAAGATTTATATGGTTTAAAACAAGCTCCATGATCTTGGTATGATAGACTTAGTAGTTTTTGTATTTCAAAAGGTTTTTTTAAAGGGATTACTGTTCCAACTCTCTTTATTAAAATAATTTCCAAAGATGTTTTGATAGTACAAATCTATGTTGATGATATTATTTTTGGATCTTCTAAAAATGCTTTGTGTATTAATTTTTCAAAGAGTATGCAGAATGAATTTGAAATGAGTTTAATGGGAGAACTCAAATATTTTCTTGGATTTCAAGTTTTTCAAAATGAAATTGGTATTATTTTAAATCAAAATTAATATACAAAGGATATTTTAAAACATTTTGGTTTGGATAGTATTAAGGAAAGTGATACACCTATTGTAAGTTGGATGCAGATGAAACTGGAAAACCAGTGGATCAAACCAACTACAGAGGTATGATTGGGAGTCTACTTTATCTTACTGCTAGTCAACCTGATATTATGTTTAGTGTATGTATGTGTTCAAGATTTAAAGCTAATACAAAATAGTCACACTTTCTTACTATTAAAATAATTTTCAAATATCTTAAACATACTACTAACTTAGGATTATTTTATCCAAAAGGACAATCATTCGATTTAATAAGTTATTCATATGCTGACTTTACTGGTTGTAAGTTAGATAGAAAGAGTACTTCTAGAACATGTCATATTCTAGTTAATTCCTTATTATCATGGTGTAGTAAAAAAGCAGAATTCTATTGCATTGTATACTGCTGATGTAGAGTACATTGCTGCTGGTAGTTGTTGTGCACAAATTCTGTGGATGAAACATACTTTGTTGGACTACAGATATCAGTTTAGACATGTATATATAAACCGTGATAACACTAGTGTGATTAACATCTCTAAGAATCTCGTGTCTCGCTCTAGGACCAAACACATTGATGTAAGGCACCATTTTTTGAGAGATCATTATCAAAATGGTGATATTACTCTTGAATTTATAGGTACTAAACATCAATTAGCTGACATTTTTACCAAGCCTTTAAGTTCAAATAGATTAAGTTACATTAGACATGAGTTAGGAATGATAGACTTTGGTTAGTAGAAACCTCACTGTTATACCTCACCGGTATGAACCTCACTGTTATACCTCACTAGTATGAACCTCACTGTTATACCTCACCGGTATGTATTACCGTTAGGATTGCTCTGTTTTAAAATTTTGTGTCTTTAGCCACCGGAATCTGTATCGTTTATATTTTACTTATTATGTTTTATTTCTTTAATTTGTGATTCATAAATGATAAAACATAAGTCTTTACCTCATCTCGATCTACCTCAAACCCTTTACCTTCAAGCCTTAGCTCCCAAACCTTTGTTTCTCTCGAACCCTAAGCCTCGTGATTCGCAGAATGGCAAGAGTGAAGAGACCGTCAATCAGTGAAAAGGATGATGAGCCGAATGCCAAAAGACTCAAAGGGGAGTCTAGTGGTGGAAGTGAAGTAAAGAAACCTACAAATCTACATCTTTTTCAAAGGGAGATAGTAGTTGAGAAAGAGCTATGCGTGGAATGGTTGATGTCCAGTAAATCTTTAGTTCTAGAAATACTGGAGGATCAGAAATGGGTAGAGTGCTTCTCAAATAACAATGACCCCTATTATCCGAAGCTGGTAAAAGAGTTCTATGAGTCTGTGCGCTTTGAGAAATCTAAAGAGGAGAATGGAATGGTCTTAGTTGTGAATGGAAAGGAAATAGATTTTTCCTCTGCTGAATAGGCTAAATGCTTGAAAGTCCCACATGAAGGTGTTTTTGGGTATTTCTCGAAATTAGTACCTTCTACCAGTGACATATTTGAATATGAAGCTGCTTTGGAAGAATTAACAGGGGATGGTACACCAAGAAAGGTAGTTGCTACATAAATGGATGGAGAGAACCGGTTACTGTTCAAGTTCATTCAACATGTACTAAGTCCAAGAAGAGGGGATTTTGCAAATCTGAAATACCGAGATATTTATTTGCTGCATATGTTAAGACATGGTGTTAAGGTGAATCTATGTAGACTGTTAATGATTCAAATTGAAGATATGACCAGGCCAAAGTCAAAAACTAATGCTCTATTCTTTGCAAAGCTGATCTCTGTGATGATCAAGGTAAGAAGTGTGGCTAAGTCTTAGGATGAGACAGTGATTATGAAAGAAAACTTCTGTATTACAAAAACTATCTGCAAATACATGAAGATCAATTGGAATACATAGAGAAGAGAATGGGTCAGTGATGATGAGAAGCTATATGATAAGTTTAATCCTATGGATCGTCCTTCTAGGCCTAAGTATGCGAGGGATATAGTTTTAGGACCTGACGAAGAAGAACCTCAGTATAGTAATGATACTGATGAAGAGGATACCTCTGTAGCTGATAGAAGGTATCCAGACTTGCCTCCAAGTATATTTTCTGATTGTATCATCCAGAAAGGAAACAGTGTTGGGAATAATAAATGAAGAATCCCCTATTGATGAGGAAGACCAGACTGCCCTAGAGAATGATGAAGAAAGAGAATCTGAAACTGAAGCATCTTCTTCTGCTTGCTTGAGTCTTAGTCCTCTGATTGGGCACTCCTCAATGCCTACTGAGGAAGTTGTTGAAGTAGATAGACCTACACCTATTCCTGAGGAGCCTCCTGTAGTTGGAGAAATAGAGATGGTTGTGGAGGATTCTTCTGAGGAAGATCGAGCTGCTGAGGGTGCTATTGCTATACATATACAGGAGAATGCACTAGTTGAGGGGGAGCATCCAACTAGACTTGGCAATGTTTCAGTAGCTGGTGGAATTGAAGACTGGGTAGAAGACCCAGGTTTTGTAGTTTGTGGGTTGGACTATCCTGATTTTGAAGATGATACACCCATCAACAGACCACAAGTTGACTATAATATCTTTTCTGAGTCTTTACCTGAGGATGTGGTAAGAAAAGCTGATCTAGATCAGTTGAAGTATTATCTTAAGGCCTCATTTTTGGAAGAGATTAGAATAATGGAAGCCTCTTTAATATCATCCATTAAATTTTTTATGAACGAATCTGTGGAAAGTATTTTGATAGAAAGAGAACCTGTAGTTGTGCCTGACAATCTGGTTACTAAGGCTGATCTTGAGTCTTTAAAGGCTGAGTTGAAGGAGTCTTGGACTGCATCTGTTGCAGATTTAAAGAATTTCTTTGTTGAAGAACTGAGTAAATGGAAAAATATTTATAACTCTCTCTCAGGTGTATGGTTTCAGGCCCTGTGACAGAGATGATGAATGAGATCAGAGTGTTTCATTCTCATATTGAGAGCTAGATAGGAGTCATTGTTGCCTTGAAGTAGTATGTTTCTTATCTAACTACCTTGATTAGTTCTCAAGCTCAAATGAGTGGTGATATAAATTACATTAAAGGTGTAGTAAGGCAATTTTTGGATGTTTTTGAGGGATTTAAGAAGTCCATAGAGCAGCATGTCAGCACCCAGGACTCTCCTGTGAAAAATCTCATAAGTGGGCTGACTAAATCTTTTAAGGAAACAGTGGCCTTTACTATTGCACCTCTGAGTTCTACCAAGCCTTCTTTGGATATTGATTAGATTCAAGCTATGATGAGAGAAGAGATTGGACAGTCTTCTACCAGTGGCTTTGTAGACTCTGCTTCCTTGACCCAAGTGGTGACTACCACTAGGGATATAGGGAAAATTGTTCAGAATTTTATGAGAGAAGCCTCTGCTTCTTAGAAAGAGGTAAAAGACAAAGTGGATTACTATTTCCAAAGGTTCTATACCAAGAATCATCTCAACAAACATTTCAAGCTTATGCTAGAAAACATGAAGCTACCCCCAGTCACTCAAGCATTCAAAGACCAAGTAAGCAAGCTGAGGGAATTGACTCCTGCTCTAGATAAATTTATGGAGAACAAGGATTGTCACGAACCGAATCTGGTCGCCGCCAAAACTGGCACCAGACCCAGCCCGTGACAAGGCCCGAAGGGCGTTCCCT
This sequence comes from Viscum album, assembly GCA_963277665.1. Taxonomy (NCBI): domain Eukaryota; kingdom Viridiplantae; phylum Streptophyta; class Magnoliopsida; order Santalales; family Viscaceae; genus Viscum; species Viscum album. Next base: position 1,964,199,977 of record OY728127.1, read on the forward strand.
ATCCCCACAGGCTGGCACAAGTGCCTGGGTATCATTTATCTTGGTTTGGGAACAATTTACCCGAATATATATAGATAAAACACAAAAAAGATTTCATAAAATGAATCTGAAAAATTCATACCAACAAGGTTTATAAAAAAAATCCAGAACTGAATAAATAAGTTCAAATGAAATACAAAAGGTCCAAAGACACAATGGAACAGAAACAAAACATCCCCATGGAATCCAAATGACAAGGGGTCATCACCCCCAAGTCGTCTCCACTACTCTGCCCCAAGGATGAGGACTAACACCCTGAACTGCCATCACCCTTAGCCTTTCCTTTACCTGGGTCAAAAAAATGTCTACTTACACCCAAGGGGTGTAAGTAGTGTGTGAGCCTAATCCCAATAGGATACCACCCTATGATTCCAAGGTTCATGCAATACAAGGTGAAAAATCAATCATTTTTAATATGCAATGAAAAGCGGTGACAAATTCCAAGAAATGCAACTTTAAATTGAAAACATTTTTCAAGATAAAACTTTCAGAATGTTAACACATTTAAATAGGCATGTTATATACTGCAATATAATTCCAAATACACCCAAATACAAGGTAAAAATACTACAAATCCAATGAGCAACAAAACCGGGAACACCCCTAGGCACTAGATAGTCTCGGGCCCCATGTACCTCGTACCTCGGTGTAATGTAACCATAGTAAAATCCTTTCTCATGCACGAGCCACTATTAGGGAACATACCCATAACCTAGTGGTCTCCAATCATCATCCACATAGTTTATTTAGAGTTTTAATTATCCAAATTCTAAGTGAAACAAGGACAAAACCCATCCGGTCCACTGTCGTACTAGTACAAATCCGCCCCACCTAGGTACCCGGGCTTCCCCCTTTGTGCTCAAAAAATTTCAGGATTTAACACATATCCATTTTAATTTAAAACACCACTAATGGTCACATACACCAAATACAGTAGCCATAGCATTTTATACCACTTAAAACACACAACAAACTCTTTGAATTTGAATAAATCAATTTCTCAAAATCCCTTGTTGTTTTGCACACAAAACCCCTTAAGAAATCCACTTGTACACTATGTTCACACTTGTAAGTTACCAAAACAGTAAATCCATCCCAATACATTTCAATTAAAACAACAAATCAATTTCCGGGCATCCCCATGTTAAACAAGAAGTGTTAACTTTGTAAAACCTTCATTTTCACACAAAAGTGGAACCAAAACTTCACTTTCTTTACAAACACAATTAAAACCTATTTTTGCAGCAATAACCAAAGGGGATAAACATTATAAATATTATTTTATGCCTAATTACAGATCAATAAAAACAACTATGTATTTATAGGGCATCCCCAAATAAACAAATAAAACATTTCTTTGGAAAACCCCCAATTTCACACCAAATTGGCATTTAAAATTCAATTGAAATAGAAACATCATTAGAACCAATTTTTGCAGAAATAATAAAATGATATAAATATGAAAATATGATAAATACATCATGCTAATACAAAAATATTGCATCAACATTGGAATCACCTACCAAATCAAATGAAACCATTGAATCCATTGTGCGAAAACACAAACGCACCACCGCCGCACCTCAAGAAGGGTAGATCAAACCTAAAAATAGAAAATTGGACCAAGAAAACCCAAGGTTAAACCTTAGGTTTGAACCCCAACCCACTGGTCATTTTTCACTTCAATGAAAAGGGATGAAACCCTAAACAAATAGAATGAAACCCTAATTAATTTGAAAGGGGAAATGAAATGGACTAACTTACTTGAGAAATATAGAATTAATCTCCCCAAAACACCAGTATCTGAAATTGAAAACGGACAAAACTCAGGTTATGTTCTCACAAGAATTATTAGGTCATTTAGGAATTGGAATGGAGGGAAAAGAGTATGAATTTAGAGATTTATGATAGAATTAACATACCTCATCAAATCTGGCCGATTTTAGAAACCCTAAGATGTTCGTCCCTAAATCGTGATTCCTAAGAGCTCTAAAGAGGGGGTAAAGAGTCTGGGGTAGTGGCTGGGTGTAAGGGGCGCATATGAGGCTTGGAATCACCGAAAAATATTTAAAATTGAATAAGTTATTAAATAAATAAAATTAATTTTTAAAACTGGATATGGGCTTCCGGGCAGGCCCAATCCCTTAAATAAAAACCAAAACAAACCTTGGTTATGGATTTCCAAAGGCTCCAAATTTTAATTTTAGTGTTAATATATCAGGTGAGGACATTTAGGAGTTGTAATGAGTGAAAAATATTAAAAAATGAATAATTTATAAAAGAAACAAAATTTATTTTTAAATCTGGAATTGGGCTCACGGTTTGGCCCAATTCACGAAAACTCACCTATTCTCTATAAAACCATTGGAAACCCCCAAAACAAAGAATTAATGGAAATTAAAATAAAAAAACATTTAAAATAATCTATGCATGTGACAAGGATGACTTCATTTCTTCTATGGAAAGAGGAGGAGGGATCATAATGGACTTTAGGAATCTGTTGCTGCCATTTTTGCATGTGGACAGTACTCCTATCATTGCACCTCCAGCTTTGTCTGCCTCTACTCAGTCTACCTCCATTCCTCAGATGACTCCAGTCCAAGCAATTCAGAGCCTCACTCCTATTATCACACAGAGATCTACCCACTACAGGCCAGGAACAGTCTCTGTTGCTCAACCTCCAGTAGTGCTTTCTAGAATTCCCAAGCCTTCTCCTGAAGCTACCCAGTCTGAGTTTATCTCCGAACCCAAAGCCAAATCCAAAGTGGACATTCATAAGGTGGATTGATTAGTGTCCAGGACCTTTGATAGGAATCACTTGTATTCTTTTTTATTCAATTCTGTATTTCTATGTATTTTTTCAATTCTTTCATTCTCTCTTACTTTCTGATCCTTTTCTCTTCTTTGTTTCCTACTTTTTACTAATCAAAAAGGGGGAGAAATTTGGGAAAAATAATATAACATAATTATATAACAGGGGAGACATAATAGAAAGGGGGAGAACTGATATGAAGAACCATTATAATTTTACCTCTGATATATTTGTTTTGTAATTCTAACATGATAATTATGAGAAATGTGAGCTTAATACTTATGCGCATAATGTATTTACCTCTGATACATTTGTTTTGTAACTCTAGTACATTGTTTTTATTATTACCTCTGATACAGTTGAATTTAATACTATATCCTCTGATACATTACTCACACTGAGAAATAAGAACCATTGTATTTTATACTAATACATTACTGACTATTTTGGATTATAATATCATAATTTGTGATTATCAAAAAGGGGGAGATTGTTGACCTCGCCTGTTTTGATAATCTCAATTATGTTTCAATATGCTTTGACAATCAAAAATAATGTTTATCTATATATTAATTCTTTAAATAGATTAAATCCTACTATTGAGTTGATAAAAATATCAAAATAATCATTGGAATATGTTAATCAATGTTTATCTATGTTTATACATACTTTGAAATAATTCTAACATATGTTTTTCATAGAACAGATAAGTGTTAAGTCCATTGGTATGCATAAAGTCTACCGATACAAATAGCTACTGATAAGGCTAAGTACACTGATAGAAGAAGAGCTACTAATAGAATAAGTCTACCAGTATGCATAAGTCGGCTGATATAGACCTATCGGTACATATTCTACCGATAAGTAAAGGTCACTGATACGTAGTTACCGATACAAGCTACTGATACAGACAGACAGACAAACACTACCGATAGGAAGTCCACCGATACAAATACAAAGTCTACCGATACCGATACAAAAGATTTATCATTACAAAGAAGCTACTGATAAGAGGAGCTACTGATAGAAGGAGATACTGATAAGAGGAGCTACCAATAGAAGGAGCTACTGATAGAAGGAGAGATCGATTCAAGAAACCTATCATTACAAGGAGTAACAACTACCGATGGAATCCAGTCACTATTTCTCTAAAATCTATTTCTATTTGTTTATTTCGCAACAGTCATATTTGATGTTTTTAATGCACCTGCTATTAATTAATGATAGTAGTTTGAATTTCAGGAACCGTACCTCATAACTGTAAAAAGGTAATCATTCCCATTGCCGGATCTAAAGCTATATAAGGGAACCTCGAACTACTAAAGAGTTTTTGGTTGGGTGGTCAGTCTTAACATGAAAATATGAGACTTACATGCTTAGAAGAAGTAAGAATCCCTATAGAACCTGAACATTCAAGGAGAAAAGAGCTTCAATGATTTCAATTGCACTAAAGTTGATCAGACTGATCAACCTGGACCTGGAAGTCAAATACAAAAACGACACTCTGTTTCTTGACAAAAACCAGAGAAGGACTCAAAGCCACATCTACATCAATTCAAGAAGTCCAGAGCTTCACTCAAAACACATAGAGCATTCTAAACTCTTCTCTATCTGTTTAGCTCTATTGTGTTTCATCTATTTACATTTTGAGTAGTGTGTGTTCTATATTTTAAATACACCCTGTTTCCTGTGATGAACTAGAGGATTTATAAATCCTCACTCAATCTTTCCCTTACATTATTGTATCCCACTGTGGATAGTTTTAGAGGTCAAGTGTGACCTGGATAGCCTGTGTGCTATTGTTTTTGTTTGCCCACGTAGAACTGTGGTAGAGGTCTTAATACCTGGACAATCTGAGTACTATTGTTTACCCCGATCCAGGGTGTGGATCAAAGTTTATATAAACAGTTTGAGAGGACTAAGTCTCATCTTGAGACTAAACCTCTTGGTTAAAACTGTTGTGCTTATTTATTTTGTTCTAAATTATATTTAATATTCCGCTACTAAGTACTTTAAATATAAATCTATTTTAAAGTAACTCTGATAGTTAAACTAGAAAGTGTTTATAAATTTTTTTATCCAATAAGTTAGTTTCAAAAGTTAATTAATCTTCATATTGAGTTAACTGAGAAATAATAAATCTCTTGAGAAACTAATTGAAAACTTACAATTTTTATAAATTCACTACAGTTTATCTTGTTATTTAATTTGGGGGATTTTTAATAGAAATTTTTTTAATAGAAATTTTTAATTAGAACTCAATTCACCCCCCTCTTGAGTATCCACTCTGACCAACACTCGGGCATCATCTCTAGTTAACTCAGTTTAAAACAAAGTCAAATTACCAGAAATAGTGATAAAATTACTAACTTTGGGCCAGACAACTATGGAGTCATGATCCCTAAGTGTTGAAAGCCACGCATTAGGTTATTTCATTGCTCTACATGCAAATTTATTTATTTATTTATTTGAATTTTTATTGAATAATCATATTAAAACTAAAATGATCACCAAACCTATGCTATTTGTTTGGGGGACCCCATGAACTCAAACTAATACCCCACTGTCCAAAGGACGTGCATTGTGATCTCTTTTTTTCTATTTGGATGAAAATATAAACAATGAAATTTCACATTAGATGGCCACACTTTCCAAAATATATGATCATGAAATTATACATGGATTAAAATTAGAATTAGGGAATGCTAAATTATTTGATATTCAGTTTTAAAGTGTGTAATGTGTATTATCATGTTCAAAGTTAAAACAATTTTTCTTTCCATTTAAACACATTTTTTCAAATCATTTTTTTACACAAAATCAAAAATTTTATTTCATCCCCCCCAACTTAAAATAACATTGTCCCCAGTGTTTGAAGAAAAGAAAATTTAGAAGGGGTATAGGAAGATAAGGGGAGTTCAGAAAAGGAAATTGGAATATGAGAATCATGGAATGAAGTCACCTGGTGGTTGAAGATGGAATTCTTGTTGCTCCCTTTTAATCCCTTAATCTCAATGTCACTCTGAGAATTCCCTAGTGGAAAGAGGAAAAACAAAAAAACAAAAAAAAACTATATATATATAAATAATAAAGAAAGTAAAATATAAGTATATATATTTTTTATATAATAAGGAAGCACAATAAGTCGTAGGTCAATGGTAAGAGCGCGCCCTTGTCTCCCTTCGGTCCCGAGTTTGAGTCCCCGCGACTTCACCGGTTGTGACGGGGTTTGCCCCACGACCTATGATGTGGCCTTTTAATTTTATTATTATTATTATATTTTTTTATTTTAAACTACAAACACATAAAAATAAAATGAACTAATGATACATTGTCTTCTTTTTAAATTTCTGGGTAAGGTATTACTCAAGGATCACACCACGTGACACGGATGAATATGGTGCTCCTCTTTCATACCCATCCATAATCATAATAGAAGAACAGGTCAACAATCTATTTTTTTATTATTTTTAAATATCAAAAAGATTCATTAATCCTATTTTAAATATAAAGTTGATTAAAACAACAAAATTATTGGAAACTTTAAAACCATGGGTTTCCTCCCATACATCGCTTTGTTTAACGTTGTTAGCTCGACTTGAACCACTTAACTTACCCAATACCAACTTTAAAAATTTTAAAGACCACATGTTTCTCCACCTCTACTAGGTTTAGATTCATTATATGTTTATAATTTGTTTCATGCATAAATCTATGTTCTATAATGAGTGGGAAAATCCAAGGAATATCAAAAATGGTTGATCCAGTTTCCTCTGCAGTCTTACCTAAGACATTAATGATCATTCAAACTTTTTTGGTTTCAATAGAAGAATTAATTCCAACTAAAAGGTCATGTTTATACCCTATGAAGGGATACTTGAGTGGGGAAGTAAGTATAATAATTTTGAGCTCGAGTTGGATAGGAAATTTAGACATAGGTTGAGATTTTGAATCCAACTCGGTTTCATTTTCCAAATTTCTTGACATAATCGGTTCCTTTTGAATAGAATATTCAACCAAAAAATTAGAAATATAAGTGTTAGTAATGGGTATGGACTCAATGTTTGATATTTCTCTTAATGGTTCAGTGATTTGTGTTTTTGAAAAATCATCAATGGAGTTATACTTAGGTGACTCAATCCATGATGTCAAATTCTTCTATTTTGAATCCAAAAAATCAATTTCCTATTGATTTAAAGACCCTTCAATAATTAATTTATCTTCTTCATCTATACCAAATCCAAAGTTTGGTTCTTCAATAAATTCATGAGAGGTTTGTGGGAAAAAATAGTCTTTTATCAATGATAAGGAAGGGATAACATGAGTGGGAATGAGTTCCATAACCGTCACAAAGTTTTGTAGTTCTAATCTCAATGATGAAACCTCAAAATTCATTATATCCATTTATTGACATAGTTTTTCAATTAATGTATTTGGATCAGGATGGATAAGGGGTTGATGAAAATGTTCTATTCTAGGTGGATAATTAAGTTGTTGGAATTTCACAGGAGGGTGTTCAAATTGGCTTTGTGGGGATTGAAACTCATTATATGTTGGAATGTTTTTTGGATCATAAGAGTTAAAACATTGTGGTTCATTAGGTTTTTGATGATCCCACCAATAGAAATTAGGAAGGTCATTGTACATCACACGTGGGTTTGGGTGATCAAAGTGGGGATAGGTTTCCCATGTTTGGATTTGTTCAAAATTACCTTCCATAGGAGTGAGGGGGTGAGAACAGAGAACTGGGATGAAAAAAAGGATTCTAGTGTTTAAGATAACTTACTTAGGTCCTCGGAAACTGCACCAAAATTTGGTCTCGCCCAAATTTTCCCAATGTTTTAGGGTTAAGCGGTCGCTTGTAGTTTATCTTAGGTTGTCGAATCCTCAGGGACCTAAAAATAAACCTATATACACGTACATTCTATGGAATATTTTTGGCTATGAAGTGGCCAACTTGGATTGATTTTATATGGGTTTAATTGAACTCTAATAGATTGAAGTTAATTTGATTTTAAAGTATGATTTTATCCTAGGTTATCACTTGAGGTGGATTGGATGCATTCCTTTTTCAACTATTTCAATTTCTTATATTTGATATGAGTTCATTTTAGAAGATAAAAAAAATCATCACTCACTGGTTTAATGCCTAAACACTCTAATACTAATCACCTATACACTTGAAGTATCAAAGTTTTGAGCACTCCAAGTTAAAGGTTTGTATTATCACTTGAAGTGTGTGGCCTTAAAATTCAATAAGGATGAAGAAGTTTTAAAATAATCAAATAAAAATCTCATTTTAAAGAAGTGATTAGAGATTAAGGTAGTGATAAATAACATCTAATACATCCCCTTGATACTCCCTTGGATCAACCCATAAGTGTGTTATCCCTCCATTGATCCTATGGTTTCAATGGAAGTGGAATTTAGACTCATGAGGGAGGAATTAGAGAAGTAAAAAAACAATGAAATAACAATCACTCCACTATTGTGTGATAATCTCACAAGATTTGGTATGAAAAAGTTCACACCTTTAGGAAACGGTATCAAAGTGATAATAATAAGAATATAAACAGAGAATATGAAGAACTTTTATAAAGAAACTAAGGTAATTTAAGGAACTTACAATTGAAGGAATGCGATTACAACATCAAATTGGCAGCATAACATTAAAATGAAATAATGCTCAAAAATGACCTACTCCTCCACCACCACTGCCTTAAATAAGAATTTTTGAAACCTTGGGTATATCCTCCAATAGTACAGGTCTCCTTAATTAATTATGGTAGGCCATAGGTGGGTGGAAAGTTGAGGGAGAGTTGATTTTTCCACTCTTGACAAACAATATGATCCAACTTACAAGACTCGATAGATGTGTTCAAATGAGTATCTGGATGGCCGAATTTTGGTGGGCCATAGAATAAAAATATTAAGATACAGATGTACCCTGATAGACTATAAAATTTTAGCCGAAAATAGTTTATGTTTTGTGAGATATAATTAAATGTGTAGGCTATTTTTCTGGGCCGCAGAATCTGACCCAGAATTTTATCTTCAAATTGGGTCGCATGAAACTCTATTTAAAACTCTGAATTAGCTCTTTTCACTATTGGGTGAAATGTTCCCCTTGATTTATTCTATCTTAATGTAAATTTTCAGAATTATTGAGATTGTATATTAGCCGATACAGAAGTTTTATTGGGTTGTTGTTCAGTTCACTTCACCCAGAATGTTGTTTGTTCAAAGCCAACTTTGGTGGTCTTCCAATATGAATATTAAAGTACTAAAAAATTATAAATTGTTACCAATGTAATTAGAAACCTGAAAATTAAATATGAAAATAAAATCAAGATCATTGGGTATTTTAAATGATGTCCAAAAACGTACCATGTAATAGTGCATTTTAAGAAGGAATTGCAATTATAATATGAAATAATGTTCAAAGTGTAAAATGCACTAAAATGGTGTTTATGAATAATAAAGAACATGAATATTAAATATATTAACAATTAATATTAGCCTCATTTAGTGGTTAATCACTTGGCCTAGACCCGTCTTTTGAGTGGGAAAGAGGCAATGTCTCTAGTGGTTTTCTTGACTGTTCTTGTTACAGTCATAGTTTTTGGAGTAAGATGTGGGTTATGAATTGGTTTTAGGAAGGTTTTAACCCATCTTATGCTTTTGAGTTGTGAATTTTGATATCATTCTTTTCTAAGGTGTGTGTTTAGCATTGTAGAGATATTACACCATGACGAACTCCAGTCGTACAACATGAGGGAGGTGACAACCACACTTCAGAGGTGGTAGGCCATGGTCTACCAATAGATACTTATTTAGTTTTATGTGTGGAACCAACTTCTATTCCAGACACAGGTGCTGAGGCATAGTTCTGTGAGGGATTCTTTCACTTCATGAAGACTTTTTAGGGATTATTGCATCCTGCCTTATCTCTGGTTGAGATAACACGCATGTTCCAGCAACATAATACTCCAATGTTTTCAGGGGATGGAGGTCCACAAGATAATGTGATATGTCTAGAGACTATGTTGTCGATATTCGAGCACTTTGATACACCTATTGAGAGGAGAGTAAAGCTTACAACTTACATGCTTCATAGGGAAGAAAAGTGCTGGTGGGATGTTCTAAACCAGGATGACAGGCTGCGAGATATGGTCAGGGCTGATTTCCAAACCAGGTTTTATAACTATTTATACCCCAAGAATCTATAGGCAGAGTGAGCTTGTGAATTTATGCATCTGGAGCAGGGTGTGATGATGGTTATGGAGTACTCAACATGCTTTACAGATCTGTAGTATTTTGTACTGACGTACCTTACTGATGAGATGTTGAGGGAAAGACGCTTCGAGGAAGGTCTCTAACATGCTATAAAATCTCAGGTCAATGTGTTCTGGTTAACCTCTATCACTAAAATTGTGAATCAGACACTGATTAAATAGTAGAACCTAAGAAAATCTAGGGGCATAGAGCAGATCAGTGTTGTTTCTTGACCCAGTGGTTCAGTATCTTTGGGTAGAAAGAACCATTTTGAGGCTTCCCATGAGATGAGTACCAGTCAAGTTATGATTACTAGTATATAAGTACTTTTTAATCAAAGTGGTAGGTGATTCAATATAAATAATCAGTTTGACCGTGACCCAATTGAGTGTCGAGCTTGCATCAGGATGGGACACGTGCAACGTTTATGCAGGACCTTCCCTCCAACTATGAGTGGTAGGGGTTAGCTCTGACACTAGGTTCAGGAGCAGGTTCCTCAGCTCTACGTCAAGCAAGGAGATAGAGTAATGTTGGTCGATCATGCTGAGGTATTAGTGGTCGTGGTCGAGGCAGTCAGACACTAGTTACACCGAGACATCAGAGTGGGCCTACTTTGGGCAGTGATGTTGTGTCATAAGGTTTTGGTATAGGCTAGATCTATTTTGTATAGCCTAACCCCAAGGAGTAGGGTGTTGGGTCATCTACGGTGAGAGGTATGATCTTAGTAGCCTCTACTATTTCATCTTATATTTTTTGATACAGGTTCATCGCATAGTTTTATATCTACACCGGTAGTGAAAAGCCTTGGAATCATTGTGTTATCATCTAAGGGAATTATGATGCTAGAAACTCCATTGGGAATCAGGATAGAGGGTGTGCACCAGTACAGGGATTTCCCCTTGAGGTTGGTGGGTATCGCTTCGCTTGGGATCTTTACATCCTCAAGATGAAAGGGTTTGACTTCATACTTGGGATGGACTGACTAATGGATTATCAAGCGCACGTTGACTACTATCATCGGAGGGTGACTTTCATATCACTGGAGGGTGTATTTCATACTCACAAGTGTGAATGGGATGTCTAGGAGAGTCAAGATGGATCATAGCATCATGTGTTGGGTGGGATGACAACTTAGATTGCTAATTTGTATTTGGATGACCAGGGAATTCACCAGACAAACTTTCATCTAGTGGTTGATCATTTTAGGGATGTGTTCCTAGATGAATTTTTTGGTTTACCACCTAAGAGAGAGGTTGATTTTTCCATTGAGATGGTACGAGGAGCTTCACCGATATTTATCCCTCTTTACAGGATGGCTATAATGGAGTTGCAGGAGATCAAGTGATAGCTAGAGGATTTGGAGGCAAAGGGGGTTATCTGACCCAATACTTCTCTATGGGGTTCATCGGTCCTTTTTATAAAAAAGGCAGATGGTACCCTTAGTCTATCTGTGTATTATCAGATTTTAAACTAGTTGATGGTTAAGAAACGATATTCATTACCACGAATAGATGACCTATTTGATCAACTTTGAGGAGCTTGGGTTTTCTCGAAAATCAATTTGAGGTTGGGATGTCACCATGTATGTGTTAGACCTACATAAATACCTCATACAACTTTACATAGCATGTATGGTCTATATGAATATTTGGTTGTGTCGATCGGTCTCATGAATGCCCCCATCTGTTTTCATGGAACTGATGAACTGAGTGTTCCATCCTTATCTGGATTCGTTTTTAATGGTTTTCATCGATGATATCTTGGCGTATTCTCACAATCGACATGACCATTCCAAATATCTTGATATTATTTTGGATAAAATGATAGATCATATGTTATATGCTAAGATCACAAAGTGCCACTTCTGGATGGATCAGATTCACTTCCTAGGTCCCATCATCTTAGAGATAGGAGTATCAGTAGACCTAGAGAAGGTGATACCTCTAGTTTCCTAGGAGTATCACAAGAATTCCTTTAAAATAAAGAGTTTCTTGGGTATAAATGGATATTATAGTCATTTCATATAGTACTTATCATGCTTAGAAGCGCCATCGAAGGGCATGACTAAGAAGGGTGTGAATTTTTTGTAGTCATATACATGGGATACAGCCTTTCAGGAGCTGAAATGGAGATTGACATTAGCACCAGTCCTGATAGTACCAGAATAGGGTAAGAGTTACATTGTATATTATGATGCTTCAGTTATTGGTCTGGTAGTAGTGCCGATGCAGGGGGATAGATTCATGGCATATGGATCTCAACAGCTGAGTCCACATAATATGAACTACCTAGCACACAACCTTGAGTTAGCTGCATTCATTCATGCTTTGTGTTGTTGGAGACATTACTTACTAGGAGAGAGTTTTGTGTTATACATGGACCAAAAAATCCCTATGTACATATTTACACAGTGTGATCTGAATATGAGGTAGTAAAGGTGGGAAGAGTACCTACTATCTTTTTACTTTGAGCATGCATACACGCCTGGTAAGGGTAATGTAGTGGCCGACACACTGAGCAAGAGGACTCAGATATAGGCAGTTCAGTAGTCCAATGGAGAGTGGTAGCTCATAGATTTATTCTTTGAGATGCACTTTGAGGTGCACAATATACAGAGGCAAACTTATATATCATCCTTAATTGTGACCTCTACCCTACTGGATAGAGTGAGTATGGGATAACTATCATATTCAAAGGGCTTAACCCTATGGGAGAGTGTGGTAGGTGAGGATCCACCTCCTGGTTGGACTATATCCGAGGATTTGATTCTTTATATCTATGGTTGAATTTGGGTTCCAGTGGACATACGTGAGGAGATGATGTGAGAGTTTCATGCCTCGGCTTGGGCATTGCGCCCTAAGGTCACCAAGATGTACCACGTCAGTACTGGTGGATGGGTATGAAGTAAGAGGTAGCTAGTTTCATCATGGGGTGTTCCACCTATCAGCACGTGAAGGAAAAACATCATTGACCAGCCAGAATTTTACAACAATTACCTATTCTGGAGTGGAAATGGGATGATATCGCGATGGATTTCATGACTAGTTTACCAGGGTTGCCTCGAGGTAACAATGTTGTGTGGGTTGTTATAGACAGACTCATGAAGGTTACTCATTTCTTGCCGATAAAGGAAACTTTCAGCATGTATGAGCTTGGGAGGTTGTATATTTGTGAGATAGTATGACTTCATGGGGTCATGTGTGATATCATCTCATACAGGGATACCAGCTTTACGTCTCATTTCTAGTGGAGTTTCCAGAGGGTGCTTGTAACACCCCGAGATTTTATGAAAAATATTATTTTTAATTTCATTAATGTCTTGTGTTGTATGCTACACTAAAAGGAGCTTGCACAACATGAATCCTTGACTTGCCTTGCACGCAATCGCGACCTTCCTCGATAACGTGTGTAGTACGCAATAACGAGTTTCACTAAACAACGATATGCTATTAAAATATTATTAAAACTAGCTGTTATGAATAGTAATAACCACTTTTTGAAATTTTGTAAATTTTATTTTTCAAAATGGACTTCATTTTTGGATTCGGAATATCTAAATTAGCTTAGGGTGAAATTTTGGTACTTTTCAGATAACTTTCATTTTCTGATGAATAGTGAAAATTACTAAATATTAATTAAAAACAACCTTTTTAATCGAAATAATTAATAGTGATAAATTATTAATTTGAGTGGTTTTAAAGTATATTTAGAATATATTTTTACAATTTAATACAATGTTGGTCATTAGATGTAATTTCACATTTAAACCAGACATAAACAAGTGTCAATCTTTTGATAGTTATTATCTCTTAAGAACACGCTATTTGTTTTGACGACGGGAATTAATTTTTAAATTAATTAATGCAACTGATATGTTTTGAATTTGGTAAAATAGAAATCATTTTTGAGTTCATAATATCAAATATAGCTTAGGCCTAATTTTTGGTATTTTTTTGGAAACTTTCATTTTTTGATGAATAGTGAAACCACTAAGTGGTAGTTAAGAAAAATGAATTTTTCATAAAACTTAATTTTACCGCTTCTGTGAGTGGAATTTCAAAAATCCGAGAGACACGGTTGATGTCAGTAAGTAAAATTTGGTTCAATGAGATGAAAATAATTTTTGGTGAATAGTAACTTTTTACTTTTTTTACCACGGTTAAAAGTAAATAGGGTAATTACGGGTATAAATGATATTATTATTACCCTAAAACATGTCCTAATTCTATTGGATAAGTGTAATTAGACCAAAAACAACCTTAGGAATAAAATATGATTATTTAGGCCTACTTGGATTAGATTAGGACATTTATTATTAATTTATTTAAAGAATGGTTAAAATAGTTAAAATCAAAGTTTAATAAGTATATAATTTTTAATATAAGGTTATACATAAGATAAATTCTACTATAAATATTAATTAGAAAGATAAAAAGATTTCCTACATAATGGTATTTTATTTGTAATTTTTAGACATTAAATAATTTAATTTATTTATGACACAAAGATGATGCAATAATTATCTTATTAATGAAATATTGACATAATTGATGTTATAAATACCAAAATAAATGTAATTTGAGACTTTTTATGAATTCCACTAATTTTATAGGTTAATATGACATGTTATTATTGATTTAATTAACTTTTTTTGAACTAATCATTCTGTTATAATTTTCACAAAAATCAATTACAAAATAGTGTCAAAATTGACATAAAATAGTTTTTAAAACAAGTATTATATTATTAATTGTTATTTTATTCCTAAAAATATAAGGTTCGGACAAATGACTTAGATAAAGATATATATATTAATAATAAACAACTTGTGGTTATTTTGTCTTGTTATAGTAAGTTTATTAACCTTATAGTGTAAGAACACAAAAAGACAGGGTAAAAGTAAAATTATCTAACTTAAAGTTAAATATAAATGATAAGCTTAAAATAGGAACCTAAACTTATCTAAATTCTATTGAATGAGAGGATTTAGACCCATCACCACCTTATCTTCGAAATAAATCAATTTGGAGCTATTTAAAACCTAATTTGGATTTATAATAAAATAATATTTTTAGTTTTTCCAAAAGAGCCCCTCTCCTCCCTTATAAAAGGGCACCTCCTCCCTCTCTTCCTCACACCACTTTGAGCCTTCAAGTTCGGCCAAACTCTGCCAAATTCTCTTCTCCACTTCCCTAGAAACATCCTATAGTTCCTGGTCTTCTTCAAAGACCAATTTTAGTTCCCTAAGAGGAGGACTCAAAGAGGCGCTTCAAAGAAGAGGTAATGTCTGTTACCGATTCTTTCAACTTTATTTCTTCTTCCACTTCTTCTTCTTAGGTTGTTTCATTATAAAGTAATAACATCAGTATCAATAATATACTGATATGTTATTATAAGTATGAAACAACCCTATTTCACCATCTATCCATCCTACGGAAAACGAAATCACCGCGCGTACGTACGTACGGAATACCGTCTCCACGTCGTTGTGTAATCTATTTTCCACCACCACCTTACTTGGATGGGTATAATGGTGTACATAATAACTATATATGATTATTGTAAAGTGATATTGATTCTGAAATAGTATACATACACTTCAATACAATTCCACGATCATGAGAACGATATCATCGCTCGTGCGTACGTACGGACTACCGTCTCCACGACGCGATGAGATTCATTCTCCACATTAACCATTCATGAATGATTATAAAGTATATATAATAAGTAATCATGAAATATATGACATAATAATGATACTGGATTTATGTGTATATATATGTATGTCGTCTACTTAATTCCATTCAACTCAATAAGGAAACGAAAACAGCGTTCATGCGTACGTACGGCCTACCGTCTCCATGAACGGTGTATTTCTTTCCATTTACTGATCTATTATATATATGTATATTCTGAATATATATTATATATAAATCATGTTTTATATTACAGAATTAAGTAATCATGATCTAAGTAATCATATGAATAATTACAAGTCAAAACACGGACGACAAATGAAACAATTTTACCCAAAACGCTCTTTAACATGGAATTTACAAAAGAACGGGTAATATAAAGTCATAAGTGAACCATATATGATATCATAACAATGAGTATGATTCTGGAATAAGTCAATGACATTATTTAAATCATTATACAGGAGGTTCGGACACTTACGAAGCAAATCAGACCTAAGGTAAGGGATAATTGTGCAAATCTCATTTTTATCCGAGATTACTTATTTGTAAGTATTTACTAGGGTTATTGCTATCATCCATGTCCATGTTTTATAAAAGTTTAATCATGTATTTTTAAATTCATTTTATACCCATTTTGACTTTTACCCCATGGTATGGAAGGAATCATTCTTTTGTTTACCCTATGAGGTACTTTTTTAACTTTTCCGACAAAAGTACAAGAAGAATGTTTTTTTAACTTATACGGCACGAACAGATTTTTACAGTTTTATAAAGACTTATTTTCATGATTCTTCCTAAAAATATTTCATGACTATTTTCAACAAAATCTCTTTCTTTTAAAATAGCATGACGTTTTGTGAAGAGAAATTTATTTTGAAGAAGAAAGGATATTTTCCTCAAGAATTCATTTCAAGTGTTTTATCAAAACCTTTTTCCATCTAAGATGAAACTATTTCATATGTGTATGTTTCAAGTATAAAGTATCTATGATTTACATGGTTTCACTTTTCTTATTATGAAATGATATCCATTTCTTTTATATGGATTATGTGATTATGGGATGATGTTTATGAAACCCATTTTATTTATTGGGTTACTATGAATGATGTATGTTTATTTTGTGGAACAAGTAAGAATGATTTCATTATGAGATGGGTGGGACCTATATCTCCCTCCAATTCATTGGGTAAAGATTTATATCTCATGAGATAGACATGGCTGGAATGGCAAGTTAAACCGGTTCAGTAATACAGGACTAGAACGAGGAGTGAACTCGATTCAGAAAGGGACTTTGTCCACTAAGATGGTCTTGGTAGCAATGCCTTGGCTACTATGGAAATCATATCATGTGCTTAATGGTTTCCACAATTACATGTTTTATTCCCATTCTATTTTATCATTCTTAATGTTTCTTTATGATCTATGCCTTACGTACTTCCATGTTTTGTGTCATTTCTCAAGATTTTGATGTTTAAACATTATGTTCATGTTTTTAAGTTCAAATGTACATGGTATGTTTTATTTTATCCATGCTTACCATTACTAAGAATTTGAGCTCACCCTTTTTATGTTTTCTTTTCCCCAGGATATAAAGAAAGGTTTTAGGTAAGAAAAAAAAGGGAAGATCTTTATGGGAGATGTTGAAGATCTTTCACCATGATTAGAAGATTACGTTCCAAGTTTCCAAAGACACTAAACTATTATGGTCCTTGTGTGTCTGTTTTTGTTATGTATTAAGTATTCCTCTAAAGTAATTTAATGTCCATGTATGTCAAGCTTTGGGTCTCTATAGTTGGTATCAGAGGAAAAGTTTAGTCAACCTTTGGAAACTAGGATGCGAGAACTTTAGTGAGATCCCTAGAGATATTTCTAAGGTGTGTCTAGGGATGTCCCTAAGGTTAAGTATACGTATAGGTTATAGTCCTAGAATTACTCTAACGATCTTAGAATTAAACCTAAGATGTTAGATATTGAAGGTAATACCCCTTTATTATGTTGTTTTCCCTAGCATGATTTTTACCTCTCACGCTATTCTTTTTGGGTATTAGAAAATGGTTGGAAACAAGATGATTCATGATAATGGAGGATATGATGGACAATGGAATGATATTCTTCATGAGCAACCAAATGAAATGGGATTTGGAAGTCCAAACATCATTATTATGCCGAATCAGCAATCTCATAATATGATCAATAAAGTAAAATTTGGTAAGTTTCCTGACTCGGCTAATAAGATAAAGATGGAGTTTCATGATGATCATAGGGGAAAGAAAGTTCAATTTCCCCTATGTAAATCATGTGGGAAGAGGCATCAAGGAGAATGTTTCAAAGGAACTGGAAGATTCTTTGGGTATGGAAAAGAAGGACACAAAGCCAGTAAGTGCAAAGGAAAAGGTTTAGTTAACACCAGGAATGAGGATAATGGTATTGCTACGACATCAACAATGGTTAAATGTTTTAAATGTGGAATGTACGGGCATTATAAAAACCAATGCCCTAAGGGAAAGTCTCATGAAGAGAATCAGTATGGTCGTATGGGTAGTATTTATGTTGATGATGATGAAGAGACTACAAATGATATGTGAGATGAAAGAATTGTTGAAGCTCGGTCAATGGTTTAAGAATGTAGTGGAATGATTACATGTTTATCATGTGTAATGTTGTATAAGTAATCTCATGGTACTATGGAATAAAGAGACATCTAAGGATTGTTACACTGTTGTCTTTCCTTGAGTTTTGAAAGTGTATGATTAATGGTACCAGTATCCATGAAAGGTTATTCAGATATTTTTGGAATGTAGATGATATGCGCATAATGAAGGGATAAGGAGAAAATTAAATTTTTGATAGTATTCATGAGATCATGAATGATATAAGGATAAGGTTATATCATGGTTTAAGTATATAGAATTTTTGGATTTTGGTATGTGGAAAGAGTTAACTTTTGACAGAATTCATGTTTTCACTAAGGTTTAATGGGTATTCATTTTTCAAGAGAATACATGATTAAGGTATTCACATGATTGGAATGTGACCAACAAGATATATGGGGGATAAATGATGGTATTCACATGCTTGGTTGATGACATTTCAAGTAATCATTTTCTTTATACTATGAACTTGGACCGAAGTATTTTAGATAAGCCTAAAGATTGGAATGTATTATGTTGGACATAAGTTAGTATTGTTTAAGGATAGAAATTTTTTTTGATATTATTTATGGGATGTTATAGTAATGTAGTTTTAGAAAAAGGACAACCTGCAGGATGGGCGACAACCCATCGTGTCGGACAAGGTTGTGGGAATCGAACCCACAAACGAAGTGCGACTGGCCTTTATTGCCTACCACTGGCCTACAGGAAGTCCCTGTTTAGTAGAAACTAGTTTTATTATATTAAGCAGTATGATATATGAAGTATAAGTCCATTTTAGGAACCATATATGATTAATCTCACTATAGATGGACTTATGTATTTTTGATAACTTTTATAACCTTTTGTTTGAGACAGATGGAATGACCCATCATTCTATCACATGATCTGCTAACACATCACGAATAAAAAATTCAACTTCATTTCATTAAGGGATTAAGTGGAAATTGTTCAATTAACGAACAATAGTGAGATTATACCAAAATCATATAAGTATTTCTTTTAATCCATCAACTTTAGGGAAATGATCTTGAAAACCAAAAATGTTGTCCTAGTGCCCTTATATCTGATGAATAAGATGGTACCTTAGATCATCACAAATCTATGGATTTATGATTGCTGGATTTTCCATAGTCATGTTCTCTACCACTCTCCATCAGAACATGGTGGTTAGATTTCTCTTCCATATCCATATTTTCACCTATGTGGAAACCCAGTGATTAGTTTATTTGGGTAACCGTTACGTTTCATACTTTTGTTTTTAAATATTGGTTTTGGTATTCCTTTTTACGATGTGGGTTTCTATTAAAGAAACTTTCGAGTAGTAAACCATTTATAACACCGACAAATTTCGAGGGCGAAATTCATTTTAAGGGGGGTAGAATGTAACACCCCGAGATTTTATGAAAAATATTATTTTCAATTTCATTAGTGTCTTGTGTTGTACACTACACCAAAAGGATCTTGCACAACACACATCTTTGACTTGCCTTGCACGCAATCGCGACCTTCCTCGATAGCGTGTGTAGTATGCAATAACGAGTTTCACTAAACAACGATATACTATTAAAATATTATTAAAACTAGCCGTTATGAATAGTAATAACCACTTTTTTAAATTTTGTAAATTTTATTTTTCAAAATGGACTTCATTTTTGGATTCGGAATATCGAAATTAGCTTAGGGTGAAATTTTGGTACTTTTCGGATAACTTTCGTTTTCTGATGAATAGTGAAAATTACTAAATATTAATTAAAAACAACCTTTTTAATAGAAATAATTAATAGTGATAAATTATTAATTTGAGTGGTTTTAAAGTATATTTAGAATATATTTTTACAATTTAATACAATGTTGGTCATTGTATGTAATTTCACATTTAAACCAGGCATAAACAAGTGTCAATCTTTTGATAGTTATTATCTCTTAAAAACACGCTATTTGTTTTGACGACGGGAATTAATTTTTAAATTAATTAATGCAATTGATATGTTTTGAATTTGGTAAAATAGACATCATTTTTGAATTCATAATATCAAATATAGCTTAGGCCTAATTTTTGGTATTTTTCTGGAAACTTTCATTTTTTGATGAATAGTGAAAACACTAAGTGGTAGTTAAGAAAAATGAATTTTTCATAAAACTTAATTTTACCGCTTCTCTGAGTGGAATTTCAAAAATCCGAGAGACACGGTTGATGTTAGTAAGTAAAATGTGGTTCAATGAGATGAAAATAATTTTTGGTGAATAGTAACTTTTTACTTTTTTTTACCACGGTTAAAAGTAAATAGGGTAATTACGGGTAAAAATGATATTATTATTACCCTAAAACATGTCCTAATTCTATTGGATAAGTGTAATTCGACCAGAAACAACCTTAGGAATAAAATATGACCATTTAGG
This sequence comes from Viscum album, assembly GCA_963277665.1. Classification (NCBI taxonomy): domain Eukaryota; kingdom Viridiplantae; phylum Streptophyta; class Magnoliopsida; order Santalales; family Viscaceae; genus Viscum; species Viscum album. The sequence continues at coordinate 1,964,220,859 of OY728127.1, forward strand.
CCTACTTGGATTAGATTAGGACATTTATTATTAATTTATTTAAAGAAGGGTTAAAATAGTTAAAATCAAAGTTTAATAAGTATATCATTTTTAATATAAGGTTATACATAAGATAAATTCGACTATAAATATTCATTAGAAAGATAAAAAGATTTAATACATAATGGTATTTTATTTGTAATTTTTAGACATTAAATAATTTAATTTATTTATGACACAAAGATGATGCAGTAATTATCTTATTAATGAAATATTGACATAATTGATGTTATAAATACCAAAATAAATGTAATTTGAGACTTTTTATGAATTAAACTAATTTTCTAGGTTAATATGACATGTTATTATTGATTTAATTAACTTTTTTCGAACTAATAATTCTGTTATAATTTTCACAAAAATCAATTACAAAATAGTGTCAAAATTGACATAAAATAGTTTTTAAAACAAGTATTATATTATTAATTGTTATTTTATTCCTAAAAATCTAAGGTTCGGCCAAATGACTTAGATAAGGATATATATATTAATAATAAACAACTTGGGGTTCGTTTGGCTTGTTATAGTAAGTTTATTAACCTTATAGTGTAAGAACACAAAAAGACACGGTAAAAGTAAAATTATCTAACTTAAAGTTAAATATAAATGATAAGCTTAAAATAGGAACCTAAACTTGTCTAAATTCTATTGGATAAGATGATTTCGACCCATAACCACATTATCTTTGAAATAAATCAATTTGGAGCTATTTAAAACCAAATTTGGCTTTATAATAAAATAATATTTTTAGTTTTTCCAAAAGAGTCACTCTCCTTCCTTATAAAAGGGCACCTCCTCCCTCTCTTCCTCACACCACTTTGAGCCTTAAAGCTCGGCCAAACCCTGCCAAATTCTCTTCTCCACTTCCCTAGAAACATCCTATAGGTCCTGGTCTTCTTCAAAGACCAATTTTAGTGCCCTAAGAGGAGGACTCAAAGAGGCGCTTCAAAGAAGAGGTAATGTCTATTACAGATTCTTTCAAGTTTATTTCTTCTTCCACTTATTCTTCTTAGGTTGTTTCATTATAAAGTAATAACATCAGTATCACTCATATAATGATATGTTATTATAAGTATGAAACAACCCTATTTCACCATCTATCCATCCTACGGAAAACGAAATCATCGCGCGTGCGTACGTACGGAATACCGTCTCCACGTCGTGGTGTAATCTATTTTCCACCACCACCTTACTTGGATGGGTATAATGGTGTACATAATAACTATATATGATTATTGTAAAGTGATATTGATTCTGAAATAGTATACATACACTCCAATACAATTCCACGATCATGAGAACGATATCATCACTCGTGCGTACGTACGGACTACCGTCTCCACGACGCGATGAGATTCATTCTCCACATTAACCATTCATGAATGATTATAAAGTATATATAATAAGTAATCATGAAATATATGACATAATAATGATACTGTATTTATGTTTATATATATGTATGTCGTCTACTTAATTCCATTCAACTCTATAAGGAAACGAAAACAGTGTTCATGCGTACGTACGGCCTACCATCTCCATGAACGGTGTATTTCTTTCCATTTACCGATCTATTATATATATGTATATTCTGAATATATATTATATATAAATCATGTTTTATATTCTGGAATTAATTAATCATGATCTATGTAATCATATGAATAATTACAAGTCAAAACACGGACGACAAATGAAACGATTTTACCCAAAACGCTCTTTAACATGGAATTTACAAAAGAACGGGTAATATAAAGTCATAAGTGAGTCATATATGATATCATAACAATGATTATGATTTTGGAATAAGTAAATGACATTATTTAAATCATTATACAGGAGGTTCGGACACTTACGAAGCAAATCAGACCTAAGGTAAGGGATAATTGTGCAAATCTCATTTTTATCCGAGATTACTTATTCGTAAGTATTTACTGGGGTTATTGCTATCATTCATGTCCATGTTTTATAAAAGTGTAATAATGTATGTTTAAATTCCTTTAATACCCATTTTTTACTTTTACCCCATGGTATGGAAGGAATCATTCTTTTGTTTACCCTACGAGGTACTTTTTTAACTTTTCCGACAAAAGTACAAGAAGAATGTTTTTTTAACTTATACGGCACGAACAGATTTTTACAGTTTTATAAAGACTTATTTTCATGATTCTTCCTAAAAATATTTCATGACTATTTTCAGCAAAATATCTTTCTTTTAAAATAGCATGACGTTTTGTGAAAAGAAATTGATTTTGAAGAAGAAAGGATATTTTCCTCAAGAATTCATTTCAAGTGTTTTATCAAAACCTTTTTCCATCTAAGATGACACTATTTCATATGTGTATGTTTCAAGTATAAAGTCTCTATTATTTACATGGTTTCACTTTTCTTATTATGAAATGATATCCATTTCTTTTATATGGATTATGTGATTATGGGATGATGTTTATGAAACCCATTTTATTTATTGGGTTACTATGAATGATGTATGTTTATTTTGTGGCACAAGTAAGAATGATTTCATTATGAGATGGGTGGGACCTATATCTCCCTCCAATTCATTGGGTAAATATTTATATCTCATGAGATAGACATGGCTGGAACGGCAAGTTAAACCGGTTCAGTAATACAGGACTGGAACGAGGAGTGAACTCGATTCAGAAAGGGACTTTGTCCACTAAGATGTTCTTGGCAGCAATGCCTTGGATACTATGGAAATCATATCATGTGATTAATGGTTTCCACAATTAAATGTTTTATTCCCATGATATTTTATTATTCTTAATGTTTCTTTATGATCTATGCCTTACGTACTTCCATGTTTTGTGTCATTTCTCAAGCTTTTGATGTTTAAACATTATGTTAATGTTTTTAAGTTCAAATGTACATGGTATGTTTTATTTTATCCATGCTTACCCTTACTGAGCATTTGAGCTCACCCTTTTTATGTTTTATTTTCCCCAGGATATAAAGAAAGGTTTTAGTTAAGAAAAAAAAGGGAAGATCTTTATGGGAGATGTTGAAGATCTTTCACCACGATTAGAAGATTACGTTCCAAGTTTCCAAAGACACTAAACTATTACGGTCCTTGTGTGTCTGTTTTTTTTATGTATTAAGTATTCCTCTAAAGTAATGTAATATCCATGTACGTCAAGATTTGGGTCTCTACAGTGCTGGGTACATAGGTGCTTCTGAGCACATCGTACCACCCTCAGACTGATGGACAGTCAGATCGTATGATACAGGTGCTTGAGGACATGTTGCGAGCATGCGTCTTGGATTTTGGGGGCTCTTAGGAGAAGCATATACCCTTGGTTTAATTCTCCTACAAAAATATCTATCATGTGATTATACAGATGAAACCTTATGAGGATTTGTATGGTAGGCCATGTTGATCACCCTTATGTTGGTTGGAGGTAGGTGAGGCATCTTTACTATTACCATATCTCATACAGGAGACTTCTGATCAGGTCCAGTTGATTCAGAAATGAATGGCTACTGCATAGTCTCGATAGAAGTCATATGTCGGTCTTCACAGATGACCTCTAGAGTTCAAGTTTGGGGATCGGGTCTTCCTACATGTTTCACCAAGGTTGGGACATAGACGAATCAGGAGACAAGGTAAGCTTTCACCAAGATATGTCAGGTCGTTTGAGATTCTGGAGAGATTCGGGTCTATAGCCTATAGGTTGTAGTTACCTCATAGGTACCAAGTCATGTATGACATCTTCCACGTATCTCATATACACCACTATCATTCAGACCTGTCTCATGCTTTTCAGCCTGAGGAGGTTGAGCTACAAGTTGATGTGTCCTTTGAGGAGCATCTTATTCATATCGTTGATAGGAGCATGAAGGTTCTCTAAGTCCAATCAGTTCCTCTAGTATGGGTGCTATTAAAGCATAATTGTTTACAAGATGAGACTTGAGATCGGGAGGCCTACGTACATGCTCATTGTTCGGAGTTGTTCTTAGACAAATCTTGACCACCCTTTATAGGGAAATTCATGGATGAATTTCTTTAAGGGGGAAGATTCTAAGAACCCAGGTTTTCATATGAGGTACAGATCCCTTATTTTTTCAATTTTAATGTTTAAATGTGGCCTAATGTGAATTCCCTTTGAGATCATGGAGGTTTTGGGGGATTTGGGGGATTTTTTGGAGCCCAGAACCCATGTTTTGGGGTGATTTAAGCCTAATGCATGGTTAGTGCATGCCGTGCAGGGCAGACCGTATGGTTTGACCAAACCATGTGAGACTAGAAAGAGAGCAGGTAATGGATGCATGGTTAGGCCAAACCATTCATAATGGATCACACATCCATGTGACCATGTCTATAACTTTCACATAGGATTTTTGCATGGTTTCTACATGGTTAATCAAACCATGTGAGGAAACCATGTGAGGCACCCTTCTTCTATAACAGACTATGTATTTTGGCACATGGTTTGTCAAACTGTGTGCCTAAACTATGCAACCCCTTAAATTTTGTAAATTCTATAATTTTAATTAAATTAAAAGTTTATTATAACCTAATTTAGGTTATTTTCTCCCACATAGTAGCTCAAGCCTTAGAAAGCTATCCTCCTTGGATATTCTTGGATTTGAGCTGGTTTCTATGTTCGATCTCCAAATTAAAGGTTTTACATCTTGTTGGATCTTTAGATAAGACATAAATTCATTTTTAGTAATTCCATGTTCTTCTGGATATTGGTTTTGTTATTTGGGTGCAAGATGATTTGCCCTATTTTCAGGTTCTTTGTTTGTTCTTCATATTTCTCCTAATTTGAGCCGAATCAGGAGTCAATATTGGACGAGAACTCCACTACCAAGATAAGGTAGGTGGTCTATATAATATCCTTGAGTTTTGGTGCTTTATTGGGCTAACTTCCATTAGCTCACCTGCCATAATTTCTGGCGTGACCCTGAAATTGAACTTCTTAATTAAATTAGATGTAATCGGACCTGTTAGGGATTCCCTTAGGTTCGATTGTGATGTGTTAACGATATCAAATTTCTGAACCATGGCCACCCATGGGGTGCGCCTCATGAAATCAATTATATTTTACTTGGTTGAACCACCCAATGGGTGTGTTGTCATGCTTACCTGGATATAGGAAGCCCAATTATGCTTAATTGGAATTGAATTTCTTAATAGGAGATGTCTTACCTCATTGCTTTATGCTAAATTGATATGCCATGCTTGGATGGTTTTGGTTAAATGAGTGGGAATAATCATTGGATTTTATTAATTTTATTGAATGGTTAATTTAGAAAATGTGTGAATAAGTGGATTAACCCATGTGACATGTTTATATGTGAGTTGTAGACAATGAGTGGGTATACTCATTTGCTGCCTTGGATTCGTTTTCTAATATGTGAGTGGGTATACTCATGTGGTTAATTGAAACATGGAATGGATATCTGAGTGGGTATACTCATATGATATGAAATGGTGAATGTTATGATTGGTAAATGTATGAATAGATTCCTTGGACATGTTCCTCGGATTTGGAATATGGTAGTGGACATATTAGATAGAGATGCTCCTTGGGTCTTGATTTTGTGGGATGCATTGGGCCTTGTTACCCCTTGGATCTGGCTTTCTTGGACTCGCATAGGACATGTCTAGTATGACATGCTCCTAGGACTTCAACCAGTGCCTAACTGAGTTTCCATCAAGATGCTCCTAGGACTTGATGAGGATTCCTTGGTCTTCGACACCTTGGATTCGAACCTTCATGGTCTGACACTTGACATACAGCACAACTGTGATATTGATGACATGTTTGGTTGAACTAATTGGTCGTGGATGTTCTAACACTTTGGATTGTACAAAAAGGTCATGTTTGACGTGACACGTATGGATGAATGGCAAGTCCGTATTAGTTATTTATGCCCTGCTCGTAGCTTCCTTGTTAGAGGAGCTTGGATATCTTTTGCAGGAAGCCTCGAGAGGCTATTTCAATAGTTACTTTCCATGGGAATATTTACTATTATTTATTGATTACCTATTTACCTACACTTTGTTTAGCTTATTATATTTTACAGCTTGGATTGTATAGACCTTTGGGTGGTTACCTACTGGGATGTTATCTCACACCATGTTTGGGCCTCCCTTGGGGACCCAAACATATTATATGGTTGCAGGTATTGATAAGGGAAAGCGCCCTAATACAGGTTGTTGATTGTTTCATAGGACTAGGAGAGCATGGTACCAAGTCAAGCCTTGCGATGCTACTGGGATACTTTTTGGTCTTGGATACTTGTATTGCATTGTACCGTCATGTACCTGTTTTGGATGATTTCTAGGTACATGTGTCATCATCATCGTTATATATGAGACACTTCTTACACTGTTATATATTTATTTCTTGTTCATTTATCAGTTTTCTACTTCTGGTATCTACTTCCACTATTGTTTTTTTATTAATATTCCATTGTATATACTTTGGTGATGAGGGCATAGTCTCCCCAGTAACACACATAGGCTCTTGCTGCTAGTTGGAAGCCTCTAGAATTTGGGGAGATGCTCTTGAGACATTGTGACCCATCGGGCTTGGGGCACTATTGAGTGGAATCTGAGTTTGGGACGTTACAATATGTACCAATTTCTCCCCCACAACGTACAAAAATAGGACCTCAAAGGTGGTTGGTGTAACGATCCAGAATTTTATCAATGGAACTTCTTTTTTATAATTATGTCATAAAACACATACATCACATAGAGAACCCAATAAAAAACATTATTATCATAAATTAAGGATGATAAATTAGTCAATAAATAAACTAATAAGAAAGCCAAATATTATAGCAGGATAATAAATAGAAAATAAGATAATGAGAATAAGAAAATTTGGAACTGCTTGATCAACTAGAATGACTGCACTCACGAACAAAGTTATAGAAGTAAAAAATAATATTAATAATAAAATATTCATTTTGAAGATTAAAGTATATATATATATAACCTTAAGATAAAATATAAGTGAATGAAATAATAGATATTTATAGGAATTAAGGAACCTATATGATCGTTATAAATCTGACCGTTGGAATAGTAATTTGACCGTTAAGAATAGAAATATGGTCGTTATAATAGTAATCTCACCTATGAAAGCATAAAATAAAATTTATGTATCTTATAAATAAAAAATTATATATTTATATCATGATATAAGTAAATAAATGTTTTAAAAATGATAAATTATGTGTTGGAACTTTTGTAAAATGTAAATGTTTATTTACAAATTTATAATTAATATAACAATTTAAAAGAAAAATTATTTTTTTATAAAATAGACTCATAAATTAATATTACATTGAATTATAGTTATAAGATAATTTTATGTGACCTTAATTAATTTTTCAAAGGGTCAAAAAAACTATTATAATATTAAAATCGATATTTTTTGAATAAATGGTGATTTTATTTAAAAATTAAATTTCCCATATTTATAAAATTATTTTCATAAAATGGATTCCATTTTTTAAATCTACACGTTGAAAATGGTTGTGGTGAATTTTTGGGATTTTTTTAAAATAATTGAATTTTTTGTGAATAGTGAAATGTGATAATTTACAGTATTTAACATTATAAGTCAAATACATAAATTTTTAAGACATGACTGATGTAAGTACTCATTAGTTCAAACTATATTAAACCATTTAATATATTTGGTCATATTAATCAACATTATTGATAGTCTTGAGCCAAAAATAATAAACTAATGAATATAATAATCAAAAACACCCCTATCCTACCCTTATAAGCCACCCCTCAACACCCCTTATCCTCACACCTTATAAACCATGTATCTTGTCAATATTTTATCAAATTCCCCTCCCAAGACTCTTCCCCATGTCCAAGTGGTGTTGGTGTCAACAAAAGACCAATTCAAATTTCTTTAAGAGACCCTTCAAGGAGGTGATATTCAAGAGGTAACTTTCTCAAACCATCTCTTTTAATTTCATTTCTTTTTTCTACCTTCTCCTCACCTCCTTGATCCATCAAATCATAGTAAATATAGAATAATGTATATACTGTAATGTTATATTTATAATGTAATATAGTATGTCCACCCCTTTTCTCATCTCCTCTTATTCAAAGAAATGGAATCGTTGTCCAAATTATGGCGGTTTACTGTTTCTGCAGATAATGAGTTTTTGTTTTCCATTACTACCTTCAAGGATGGTCATAAAACCATTAATATGGTTAAAAAAATTAATATGTATATTATAACTTGTTTTTTATTCTTTAATTAATATATATACATAATATTAAATAAAATGAAACTAGTTTGTGATGAACGAAAAACAACCAAAATAAACTGAACATCTATCATTAACATTTTATCAAATGAATCATCCTCATACCATAAAACAAAATGACATATGGGACCATTTAAAATTATTTAATTGCATTAATTCCATATAATTTCACTTTTGTAGAATTATTACCATTTGAAAAGAACTTTCATATACAAGTAAACTGACTATGAAACCATGAAAACGAACACCCCCAAAACGATGAAATTGAACTTTATAACTCATCAAAATGACCATAATAAACTTAATAAAATTACAACAAAACAAATACATGTATAATAGGTTCTGAATTAAGTAATTAATTAATCTAATTTTATTATCTAGGATATTAAGTGCAGGTGCAGAACACATTCAGACACATAGTAAGGGATTTCTCTGAACCTCCGTATTTCCTTTGGGTTACGCTCACTCTCTCTCTCTTTTTGCCTCAATTTATCCCTTATTATTCTTATGTAATTCTTCTATATTCTATGTATATTTACCACACATATGTATATAGATCAATTCATCTTTCTTTAATGGGTAATTACATGTTTTATAAGGTTCTCTTTTCAATTCTTTCCAATAAGCAAGCGCGATTAAAGGGAACTTCTCCATTTTCAAGTACACTCAATAAATTATTTTAACCCACCAATATTTTTCTAAAATCGCTCATTTTATCATGAAAAACTATGTTAGTTCATTTCTGGTTTTATGTAGACAATTATGCCTTTATCATATTTAAAGTCTCTTTATTCTTTTCCCTAAAACCGCACTTAAGTGGGACATTTCTAATGTTACTTAACCACTCTCTTTCTTATTTCCAATTCAGTAAAAACATAATTATTCATGATCTATTATTATTTTTATTTTATGAATGACCATTAATGATTTACATGTCACGACCCGTCCTCGGGGCCCGTGCCGTGACTACCCCAAGCCCGCCTTCCATAGGCCAGGGGCTGGCGACTAGCACCAAGGTGAAAATCCCAACAAAAGGGAAGGCATTGCCTTTGAAAAGTAAACAAGCACCACAGAGTAAGCAAGCGGAAAAGTAAACACTAAGTAAAAACTGTACAAGCTGTTCTGAAAGTAAAAGGGGCCGGAAATACAAGCCTAACTGTAAAGTACAACTGAAAGGAAAAACATCAACTGAAAGGAAAAGCCGCAGCGTCGAGCCGTCCTCTGGAAGTCCCACCTGAAGGGTGGGTACAGATAGCCTCCACTGCTCCTCGAGTCCACCTGACCGCTCCGAGTACGTCCCGCCCAGTGGTCCACCTCCAGGTACCATCCTGCTCCGCACGCCTCCACCACGATCAGCGCTGTTCGTCGTCTGCAACCAACACAACGTAGTGCGGGCATAGCCCGTGCAGGGGTGAGTATAATCTACTCAGTAGGGACCCCGAGACCCCCGAAGGTCTCCCAAAATCCACAAAGGATAAACCACAAAGGGAATATACAATCACGAAGTAACAACCGACACTACTTAGGTATATGCCCATACATATATCTAAGTCATCAATTCCCGATTGGCTCCAACGTCCGAGCCCAAGCACAACCCAGTCCACACAGGAAACCAAAACGTATACCCACACAGGATGGCTCAACACAATCCATAAAGGAGATAAAACAGTAAATCCACACAGGATAGCTCAACACAATCCACAAAGGAGAGTAAACAGTAAATCCACACAGGATAGCTCAACACAATCCACAAAGGAGAGTAACACAAGATTCAGCTCACACAGGTATACTTCTTCGAATGACGATAAAGATGATCACTGATCCATCTAAGTCGTCGGACCCACAAAGGATCGATAGGTAACTAACCCCCACAATGACCCACACAGGATCGGGCCCACACAGGACCTGTAGGCACTGGCTCACACAGAACCGCTGAGCGCTGACCCACACAGGATCGGACCCACACAGGATCGGGCCCACACAGGACCTGTAGCACTGATCCACGTAGGATCGCTGAGTGTTGTAGTCATCGCAGTCCACTGAGGATCTCTGCACAGTCGTCGCCGCAGTCCACTGAGGATCTCTGCACGGTCGTCGCTGTCGAAGTAGCAGTCGCAGCTAGCTCTAGGGTTCCCGCACACAGCAAGCTCGTTCGGGAGGGTCTGCTCCACGAGCCGAGAGGCTGATACATCAACTGACACAAAGTCTGAAGTTGATGTATCCAAAAGTTCTGTATCGTCAACAGGAACTCAATGTCGCAGACGGCGCGTCAATCGGACGCCCAGTCTGAGAGTTATTGGTTTTTTCGTCATAGGGGCCCAGTTGGTTTTTAAGGCAAAACAAACCCGACCGTACTCCACCTGCGTCCAAACCTCAGGCGGAGTGAGCCAAAAGATCCTTCTCACTTATAGGAACTCAACAAAGCTGACGGCACGTCAATCGGATGTCCGTAGCTCAAGATATGAGTGTTTCCGCTCCGAGGGCCCGGTTGGTTTCGTGTACGAACCAACCCGGCCGAACTCAAAGTATTCCGAAACCTTGAGTGCGATATACCAAAACGACCGTCTCGATCCAAGGATCGCGTTTCCGCAGACGGCGTGTTGTTTGGAGGCCCGTAGCTCAAGTTACGGGCATTTTACCGAAAACGGTCCGAAGACGGGGGGTCCGGGCCCGGGCCGACCCGGCCCGACCCCCCCCTGGGTCGGCCGAACTGGGTCGAACCGGTCCGACCCGGCCTGGCTCGGCCAGCCCGGCCCGGCTCGGCCGCGCGGCCGAGCGACGCGGGGGGGAGCCGCCGCCCCCGCGTGACACCCCCGCGTGACACCCCCGCGGCACCCGCGGGGTGTCGCCCTGGACAACCCGAGCGATGCGGGGGGGAGCCGCCGCCCCCGCGTGACAACCCCGCGGCACCCGCGGGGTGTCTCCCTGGACAACCGAACGCGGCATCAGCCGCGTCCCGCGCGTGCCGGACCCGCGCGGTCGCGGGTCCGCGAGTGCCGCCGCCGCGGCTTCTGTCACGGCGGCCTTGTCCGGCGGCGCGCACTACTGGAATGCTGGCCTTTCCCCACGGTTAGATACCAACGGTTCTATGAAACCGTTGGGGAAGGAGGTTTTTACCAACGGTTCATTAGAACCGTTGGCATAGAGGTTTCCAGGGAGCTTTTTCCCAACGGTTCATGAGAACCGTTGGGATAGATGGGATGAGGTTTTTGCAGGTTTTTCCCAACGGTTCTACAGAACCGTTGGGATAGATATACATATGCCAACGGTTTTTAAGAACCGTTGGCAAAGGTCCTCCCCAAATTCTCAGCCGCCTGTTCTCTCCCCCATTCGCGATACACAACCCTAAAACGGGAGCAGCAGCCGATTTAGGCGATTTTGGAGGTACTGCCGGCCTTCAATTTTCCAGCTCTTATTCAGGTTATTCTTCTTCTTAACTGAAAATGTATTCAAATGTTTGGATAGTATTTAAACCTATTTTCATTTTTCCCATCAGTTTAGGTGATTTTGGTGCTACTGCCGGCCGGACCAGCCTAAGGGTGAGTTTTCTTGAAAATTCTTTTTGGATTTTACCCCTTGAACATGGGATGTCATTTGTGAAAGGTTATATAAATCGAATTGATTGTTCGATTTCTGAATTGAATTGTAAATTAAATTAATTAAGGGTATTTTATGGTTTGCATTCCCCTTTTAACACATGAATGCCAATTATTTTTTAACACATGTTTTAATTGTATTGCCTTGCCAATGTGAGTAAAGTAGAGACTATGCTATGAATCTATGAAATTGGATTGAATTTATCTTATATTTTATGTTACCATGTTAGATATATTATAACTAATGCATGTGATATCTTTATAGTCTTGTTAGGAGTGTTCTATTAAAAATTCCCATGTGAGTGCTTGAATTTTCATTGAATTGCTAGCCATTATGAGTTATGTTGAGACCATGATATGGAATTGATTGATTAAGCAAGGGAATCTCATTATCTTGTCATTACAACATGAGTAAATGAAGCTTCATTCTTTTCAGGTTATTATTTGATTGAGTCGCCATTTTGAGGTGAGTTGTATTAAATACCTTAGTTTTTGACCTTGGTATGTTTAATGAATTGTTTAAATGAAATGGAATTCATTAAATGATTAATAGTAAATAGTGATACATGGATTCTATTAGGATGCCAGGTATATAATCTTGTTTCTATTAACTTATACGCTTTATGTGATAAATGGATTCACAGTGGAATTCCACGGATAGACTCATTTCTTTGAATATTGATTAAGCCATGGGTGATACATGGATCCAAGGGAGGGATTCCATAGATAGACTTATTGAATGTAGAATTATATTCCAATTGATACATGGATTCTTATGATAATTCCATAGATAGACTTATTGAATGTAGAATTATATTCCAATTGATACATGGATTCTTATGATAATTCCATAGATAGACTTATTGAATGTAGAATTATATTCCAATGATATGCGTCTTGTGTGGTGGTGGTGTGGTTTATGTGTTTTATGGTAGTAGTGAAGTGTGTGATTATGTAGTTAATGTGAACCCATAGGTTGAGTATTTTGTGCTATCTATATATCATGTATTTTTATGTTATTTCTACACATTCCCAACCAGAGTTGGATAAACTTACCAACGATCAGAGGTTTTGAGTTATGGGTATTTTTTCTAATATCTAGGATGGTGGTTATATGTTTGGATAGCTACCATGTCTTCCCTACTCTTCCTTCAAAAGTGATTGACCACCGGACAGCCCCCCCACCCTCATCCTTGGTCCCCGGACAGCCCCCCGGACACCCACCGGACAACCCCCTGAACAACCCCGGACAACCCCCTGAACAACCACCGGACAGCCCCCTAAACAACCCCGGACAACCCCCTGAAGAACCCTCAAACACCCTCCGGACAGACCCCGCACAGCCCCCCCACCCTCATCCTTGGTCCCCGGACAGCCCCCCGGACACCCACCGGACAGCCCCCCCGGACAGCCCCCGCGGACAGCCCCCTGGACAGCCCCCCGTACAGCCCCCAACCCTCCACCCTGGACCCCGGATAGCCCCCCGGACAGCCCCCCGGACAACCCCCCCACCCACCCCCCCCCCTTGGACCCCGGACAACCCCCCCACCCCCCCACCCCCCTTGGACCCCGGACAACCCCCCAAACACCCCCCGGACAGCCCCCTGAACACCCCCGGACAACCCCTTGAACAACCCCCTGAACAACCCCCGGACAGCCCCCTGAACAACCCCGGACAACCCCCTGAACAACCCCCCAAAACCCCCCGGACAGACCCCGCACAGCCCCCCCACCCTCCTCCTTGGTCCCCGGACAGCCCCCCGGACACCCACCGGACAGCCCCCCCGGACAGCCCCCGGACATCCCCTCCACCTTCCTTAATTTCATTAGCTCTGAAATGTTTCATAGCACGATCAACTAAAATCTAATCCATACTAAATATGATATAAAAATATTCTATATGAATTTCCATAAGATTTTAAGTGAAAACAAAAAGTGACATACGAAAAACTGACCAAACGCATTCGAAATGTGTTGATGCTTTAGGACAACGATCCATGGGTCATATGTGACGTGTACGAGTCATCCCCGCCTCAATCCGAGGCGTGGTGTGGTTGGAACAACTCAAAGTGTATGTCTTTTGTTTCAAAAGGACATCATTTTAAGTGAAAAACATCAACTGGCATCGTTCGGCCCGTTTGGACCCCCCTCACGCGCGTTTACGAAGCGCGCGCATCACTTAAAACATGAATATTGAGCCGTACCGCGCAAACCGCACGTCCGATTGAGGTGCCGTCTGCGCGTACACGTCAAAAATAATAATTAGAATGTTCCACGGTGGTTTCAGCTCAATCCGAGGCCGTCCGCTATGAATTTGACCGTTGGACGCCCGTTCTGGCCGTTTATGACACCATAACTGCGTTGTCGGTCACCGCGGGCACACGGCAAGTCCGATTGACGTTCCGTCTACTCGACCACTTCAGAAATCAGTCACCTGTATTTGTCGTCTGATTTCAGGCCATTCCGACATCGTTCGGCCCGTTTGGACCCCCCTCACGCGCGTTTACGAAGCGCGCGCATCACTTAAAACGCGAATATTGAGCCGTACCGCGCAAACCGCACGTCCGATTGATGTGCCGTCTGTGCGTACACGTCACGAATAATAATTAGAATGTTCCACGGTGGTTTCAGCTCAATCCGAGGCCGTCCGCTATGAATTTGACCGTTGGACGCCCGTTCTGGCCGTTTATGACACCATAACTGCATTGTCGGTCACCGCGGGCACACGGCAAGTCCGATTGACGTGCCGTCTGCTCGAACACTTCAGAAGTCAGTCACCCGTATTTGTCGTCTGATTTCAGGCCATTCCGACATCGTTCGGCCCGTTTGGACCCCCCTCACGCGCGTTTACGAAGCGCGCGCATCACTTAAAACACGAATATTGAGCCGTACCGTGCAAACCGCACGTCCGATTGACGTGCCATCTACGCGTACACGTCACGAATAATAATTAGAATGTTCCACGATGGTTTCAGCTCAATCCGAGGCCGTCCGCCATGAATTTGACCGTTGGACGCCCGTTCTGGCCGTTTATGACACCATAACTGCGTTGTCGGTCACCGCGGGCACAAGGCACGTCCGATTGACGTGCCGTCTGCTCGACCACTTCAGAAATCACTCACCCGTATTTGTCGTCTGATTTCAGGCCATTCCGACATCGTTCGGCCCGTTTGGACCCCCCTCACGCGCGTTTACGAAGCGCGCGCATCACTTAAAACGCGAATATTGAGCCGTACCGCGCAAACCGCACGTCCGATTGACGTGCCGTCTGCGCGTACACGTCACGAATAATAATTAGAATGTTCCACGGTGGTTTCAGCTCAATCCGAGGCCGTCCGCTATGAATTTGACCGTTGGACGCCCGTTCTGGCCGTTTATGACACCATAACTGCGTTGTCGGTCACCGCGGGCACACGACAAGTCCGATTGACGTGCCGTCTGCTCGACCACTTCGGAAATTAGTCACCCGTATTTGTCGTCTGATTTCAGGCCATTCCGACATCGTTCGGCCCGTTTGGACCCCCCTCACGCGCGTTTACGAAGCGCGCGCATCACTTAAAACACGAATATTGAGCCGTACCGCGCAAACCGCACGTCCGATTGACGTGTCGTCTGCGCGTACACGTCAAGAATAATAATTAGAATGTTCCACGATGGTTTCAGCTCAATCCGAGGTCGTCCGCTATGAATTTGACCGTTGGACGCCCGTTCTGGCCGTTTATGACACCATAACTGCGTTGTCGGTCACCGCGGGCACACGACAAGTCCGATTGACATGCCGTCTGCTCGACCACTTCAGAAATCACTCACCCGTATTTGTCGTCTGATTTTAGGCCATTCCGACATCGTTCGGCCCGTTTGGACCCCCTCACGCGCGTTTACGAAGCGCTCGCATCACTTAAAACACGAATATTGAGCCGTACCGCGCAAACCGCACGTCCGATTGACGTGCCGTCTGCGCGTACACGTCACGAATAATAATTAGAATGTTTCACGGTGGTTTCAGCTCAATCCGAGGTCGTACGCTATGAATTTGACCGTTGGACGCCCGTTCTGGCCGTTTATGACACCATAACTGCGTTCTCGGTCACCGCGGGCACACGACAAGTCCGATTGACGTGCCGTCTGCTCCACCAATTCATAAATAACTCACCCGTATTTGTCGTATGATTTCAGGCCATTCCGACATCGTTCGGCCCATTTGGACCCCCCTCACGCGCGTTTACGAAGCGCGCGCATCATTTAAAACACTAATATTGAGCCGTACCGCGCAAACCGCACGTCCGATTGACGTTCCGTCTGCGCGTACACGTCACGAATAATAATTAGAATGTTTCACGGTGGTTTCGGGTGAATCCGTGGTCGTCCGCTATGAATTTGACCGTTGGACGCCCGTTTTGGCCGTTTATGACACCATAACTGCGTTGTCGGTCACCGCGGGCACACGGCACGTCCGATTGACGTGACGTCTGCTCGACCACTTCATAAATAACTCACCCGTATTTGTCGTCTGATTTTAGGCCATTCCGACATCGTTCGGCCCGTTTGGACCCCCCTCACGCGCGTTTACAAAGCGCGCGCATCACTTAAAACACGAATATTGAGTCGTACCGCGCAAACCGCACGTCCGATTGACGTGCCGTCTGCGTGTACACATCACGAATAATAATTAGAATGTTTCACGGTGGTTTCAGCTCAATCCGAGGTCGTACGCTATGAATTTGACCGTTGGACGCCCGTTCTGGCCGTTTATGACACCATAACTGCGTTCTCGGTCACCGCGGGCACACGACAAGTCCGATTGACGTGCCGTCTGCTCGACCACTTCATAAATAACTCACCCGTATTTGTCGTCTGATTTCAGGCCATTCCAACATCGTTCGGCCCGTTTGGACCCCCCTCACGCGCGTTTACGAAGCGCGCGCATCATTTAAAACACTAATATTGAGTCGTACCGCGCAAAACGCACGTCCGATTGACGTGCCGTCTGCGCATACACGTCACGAATAATAATTAGAATGTTTCACGGTGGTTTCGGGTGAATCTGTGGTCGTCCGCTATGAATATGACCGTTGGACGCCCGTTTTGGCCGTTTATGACACCATAACTGCGTTGTCGGTCACCGCGGGCACACGGCACGTCCGATTGACGTGCCGTCTGCTCGACCACTTCATAAATCACTCACCCGTATTTGTCGTCTGATTTCAGGCCATTCCGACATCGTTCGGCCCGTTTGGACCCCCTCACGCGCGTTTACGAAGCGCGCGCATCACTTAAAACACGAATATTGAGCCGTACCGCGCAAACCGCACGTCCGATTGACGTGCCGTCTGCGCGTACACGTCACGAATAATAATTAGAATGTTCCACGGTGGTTTCAGCTCAATCCGAGGCCGTCCGCTATGAATTTGACCGTTGGACGCCCGTTCTGGCCGTTTATGACACCATAACTGCGTTGTCGGTCACCGCGGGCACACGACAAGTCCGATTGACGTGCCGTCTGCTCGACCACTTCAGAAATCACTCACCCGTATTTGTCGTCTGATTTTAGGCCATTCCGACATCGTTCGGCCCGTTTGGACCCCCTCACGCGCGTTTACGAAGCGAGCGCATCACTTAAAACACTAATATTGAGCCGTACCGCGCAGACCGCACGTCCGATTGACGTACCGTCTGCGCGTACACGTCACGAATAATAA
This sequence comes from Viscum album, assembly GCA_963277665.1. NCBI lineage: Eukaryota > Viridiplantae > Streptophyta > Magnoliopsida > Santalales > Viscaceae > Viscum > Viscum album. Next base: position 1,964,238,464 of record OY728127.1, read on the forward strand.
TTAGAATGTTTCACGGTGGTTTCAGCTCAATCCGAGGTCGTACGCTATGAATTTGACCGTTGGACGCCCGTTCTGGCCGTTTATGACACCATAACTGCGTTCTCGGTCACCGCGGGCACACGACAAGTCCGATTGACGTGACGTCTGATCGACCACTTCAGAAATCACTCACCCGTATTTGTCGTCTGATTTCAGGCCATTCCGACATCGTTCGGCCCGTTTGGACCCCCCTCACGCGCGTTTACGAAGCGCGCGCATCACTTAAAACACGAATATTGAGCCGTACCGCGCAAACCGCACGTCCGATTGACGTGCCGTCTGCGCGTACACGTCACGAATAATAATTAGAATGTTCCACGGTGGTTTCAGCTCAATCCAAGGCCGTCCGCTATGAATTTGACCGTTGGACGCCCGTTCTGGCCGTTTATGACACCATAACTGCGTTGTCGGTCACCGCGGGCACACGACAAGTCCGATTGACGTTCCGTCTGCTCGACCACTTCAGAAATCACTCACCCGTATTTGTCGTCTGATTTTAGGCCATTCCGACATCGTTCGGCCCATTTGGACCCCCCTCACGCGCGTTTACGAAGCGCGCGCATCACTTAAAACACTAATATTGAGTCGTACCGCGCATACCGCACGTCCGATTGACGTGCCGTCTGCGCGTACACGTCAAGAATAATAATTAGAATGTTTCACGGTGGTTTCGGGTGAATCCGTGGCCGTCCGCTATGAATTTGACCGTTGGACGCCCGTTCTGGCCGTTTATGACACCATAACTGCGTTGTCGGTCACCGCGGGCACACGGCACGTCCGATTGACGTGCCGTCTGCTCGACCACTTCAGAAATCAGTCACCAGTATTTGTCGTCTGATTTCAGGCCATTCCGACATCGTTCGGCCCGTTTGGACCCCCCTCACGCGCGTTTACGAAGCGCGCGCATCACTTAAAACACGAATATTGAGCCGTACCGCGCAAACCGCACGTCCGATTGACGTGCCGTCTGCGCGTACACGTCACGAATAATAATTAGAATTTTCTACGATGGTTTCAGCTCAATCCGAGGCCGTCTGCTATGAATTTGACCGTTGGACGCCCGTTCTGGCCGTTTATGACACCATAACTGCGTTGTCGGTCACCGCGGGCACACGACAAGTCCGATTGACGTGCCGTCTGCTCGACCACTTCAGAAATCACTCACCCGTATTTGTCGTCTGATTTTAGGCCATTCCGACATCGTTCGGCCCGTTTGGACCCCCCTCACGCGCGTTTACGAAGCGCGCGCATCACTTAAAACACGAATATTGAGCCGTACCGCGCAAACCGCACGTCCGATTGACGTGCCGTCTGCGCGTACACGTCACGAATAATAATTAGAATGTTTCACGGTGGTTTCAGCTCAATCCGAGGTCGTGCGCTATGAATTTGACCGTTGGACGCCCGTTCTGGCCGTTTATGACACCATAACTGCGTTCTCGGTCACCGCGGGCACACGACAAGTCCGATTGACGTGCCGTCTGCTCGACCACTTCATAAATAACTCACCCGTATTTGTATTCTGATTTCAGGCCATTCCGACATCGTTCGGCCCGTTTGGACCCCCCTCACGCGCGTTTACGAAGCGCGCGCATCATTTAAAACACTAATATTGAGCCGTACCGCACAAACCGCACGTCCGATTGACGTGCCGTCTGCGCGTACACGTCACGAATAATAATTAGAATGTTTCACGGTGGTTTCGGGTGAATCCGTGGTCGTCCGCTATGAATTTGACCGTTGGACGCCCGTTTTGGCCGTTTATGACACCATAACTGCGTTGTCGGTCACCGCGGGCACACGGCACGTCCGATTGACGTGTCGTCTGCTCGACCACTTCATAAATCACTCACCCGTATTTATCGTCTGATTTCAGGCCATTCCGACATCGTTCGGCCCGTTTGGACCCCCTCACGCGCGTTTCAAAGCACGCGCATCACTTAAAACATGAATATTGATCCGTACCGGGCAAACCGCACGTCCGATTGACGTGCCGTCTGCGCGTACACGTCACGAATAATAATTAGAATGTTTCACGGTGGTTTCAGCTCAATCCGGAGACGCGGTGTGGCCGCCACCACTCAAAGTGTCCGTCTTTTGTTTCAAAAGGACGTCATTTTAAGTGAAAAGCATCAACTGGCTTACGGAAAACCGACCAAACGCATTCCAAATCTGTTGATAATTTATCCCAACAATCCATGGGTCATATGTGACGTGTACGAGCCAACCCGGGATGAATCCGAGTCGCGGTGTGGCCGGGATAAGTTTAAGTGGCTCTCTTTTGTTTAAAATGAACACCATTTTTAGTACATACGGAAAAACGACCAAACGGATTCGGTTTCTGTTGAAACTTTAGGAGAACGATCCATGGGTCATATGTGACGTGTACGAATCAACCCCGCCACAATCGGAGACGCGGTGTGGCCGACACCACTCAAAAAGTGTCGGTCTTTTGTTTCAAAAAGACGTCATTTTAAGTGAAAATCATCAAGTGACATACGAAAAACCGACCAAAGGCATTCGGACTGTGTCAACACTTTAGCACAAGGATCCATGGGTCGTATGTGACGTGTACGAGTCAATCCTGCCTCAATCCTAGGTGCGGTGTGACCGACACCGTTCTAACTGTCTATCTTTTGTTTAAAATGGACAGGATACGCAAAACCGACGAAACGCAAAACCGACCAAACGCATTCTAAATCTGTTGATAATTTATCACAACGATCCATCAGTCATATGTGACATGTACGAGCCCACTCGGGCTCAATCCGAGTCGCGGTGTGGCCGGGATCAGTCTAAGTGGCTCTCTTTTGTTTAAAATGGGCATCATTTTAAGTACATACGGAAAACCGACCAAACGCATTCGGTTTCCATTGAAACTTTAGGAGAACGATTCATAGGGCATATGTGAGGTGTACGAATCATCCCCGCCACAATCCGAGGCGCGGTGTGGTCAACACTGCTCTAACTGTGTCTGTTTTGTTTAAAATGGGTAGGATTATAAGTGAAAAGAACTGGCATACGCAAAACCGACCAAACGCATTCGGTTTCCATTGAAACTTTAGGAGAACGATCCATGGGTCATATGTGACGTGTACCAATCATCCCCGTCTCAATCCGAGACGCGGTGTGGCCGACACCGCTCTAACTATGTCTCTTCTGTTTAAAATGGGCATGATTATAAGTGAAAAAGAACAACTGGCATACGCAAAACCGACCAAACGCATTCCGAATCTTTTGATCATTTATCACAACAATCCATGGGTCATATGTGACCTGTACGAGGCAACCCGGGTTCAATCCGAGTCGCGGTGTGGCCGAGATCAGTCTAAGTGGCTCTCTTTTGTTTATAATGGACACCATTTTAAGTACATACGGAAAACCGACCAAACGCATTCGGTTTCCATTGAAACTTTAGGAGAACGATCCATGAGTCATATGTGACGTGTACGAATCATCCCCGCCTCAATCCGAGCCGCGGTGTGGCCGACACCGCTCTAACTGTGTCTGTTTTGTTTAAAATGGACAGGATTATAAGTGAAAAGAACAACTGGCATACGCAAAACCGACCAAACGCATTCAGAATATTTTGATAATTTATCACAACGATCCATGGGTCATATGTGACGTGTACGAGCCAACCCGGGTCAATCCGAGTCGCGGTGTGACCAGGATCAGTCTAAATGGCTCTCTTTTGTTTAAAATGTACACCATTTTAAGTACATACGGAAAACCGACCAAACGCATTCGGTTTCCATTGTAACTTTAGGAGAACGATCCATGGGTCCTATGTGACGTGTACGAATCATCCCGCCTCAATCCGACATGCGGTGCGGCTGACACCACTCAAAGTGTCCGTCTTTTGTTTCAAAAGGACGTCATTTTAAGTGAAAAACATCAACTGACATACGGAAGACCGACCAAACGCATTCGGATTCTATCGATACTTTAGCACAACGATCCATGGGTCATATGTGACGTGTACAAGTCAACCCCGTCTTAATCTGAGATGTGGTGTGGCCGACACCGCTCTAACTATGTCTCTTTTGTTTAAAATGGACATGATTATAAATGAAAAGAACAACTGGCATACGCAAAACCGACCAAACGCATTCGGAATCTCTTGATAATTTATCACAATGATCCATGGGTCATATGTGACATGTACGAGCCAACCCGGGATGAATCTGAGTCGCGGTGTGGTCGGGATGAGTCTAAGTGTCACTCTTTTGTTTAAAATGGACAACATTTTAAGTACATACGGAAAACCGACCAAACGCATTCGGTTTCCATTTAAACTTTAGGAGAACGATCCATGAGTCATATGTGACGTGTACGAATCAACCCCGCCTCAATTGGAGACGCGGTGTGGTCGGCACCACTCATAGTGTCCGTCTTTTGTTTCAAAAGGACGCCATTTTAAGTGAAAAACATCAACTGGCATACGGAAAACCGACCAAACGCATTAGGATTCTGTCGATACTTTAGCACAACGATCCATGAGTCAAATGTGACGTGTACGAGTTAACCCCGCCTCAATCTGAGGTGCGGTGTGGCCGGTATCACTTCAGGTGTATGTATTTTGTTTAAAATGGACATCATTTGAGGTAAAAATATATGGTATAGAAAAAAACGATCATATTATGAATTGAATTTCAGATTCCACGTATAATTGTCATCTAAATTTTAAATTGAATTCTATATGAATTATGTATGTTTATGAATTGTAATTTAATTATGGATTTGTATAGTTTCAGGATCCATTATATGTTAAATGTGTATGAATTTGTTCGTAATTGAATATGTATGTTTTATTTTATTACTGGTACAATAGTTGGATCGAAAATGAGGTGAAAATGAGGTGAAAATGAGGTGAAAATGAGGTGAGGCCTGATGACTGGTGGTGATGGACAGGGGACAGGGGCTGTGCAAATTGCAGGGTGCTGCAATTTGCAGCATAGGGTATGCCAACGGTTTCAAACCGTTGGCATATAAGTTTTTAGCATGTCTTTTCCCAACGGTTTACAACCGTTGGGAAAGACTTCACCAATTCCCAACGGTTTGAAACCGTTGGGAAAATGTTCCATGGTATTTGGTTTTCCCAACGGTTTGGGAGAACCGTTGGAAAAAACTATCCCAACGGTTCACCCAAACCGTTGGGGTAGGGTAACTTCTATGGGCCTATTGCAACGGTTTCCAGTAAACCGTTGGGAAAACTTTTCCCAACGGCTTACTTCCCAACGGTTATCAGAACCGTTGGGAAAACCTTTCCCAACGGTTTCAGGGGCTTTCCCAACGGTTCAGAACCGTTGGGAAATAGTGTATTTCCAGTAGTGGCGTCGGGGCGCCGGCGGCGGCTTCCGCGATCCACCGGAGTCGCTCTGGTGGTCCGATTCTGTTCTCGTCTACGCCGCTGCTCCTCCCGGGACCCGCTCTTCACTGCGGAACCATCAAACTTCCGTTGCGGCGCGTTCCGTCGTCGCCCGTCAAATCCGTACATCAATGAAGAACGGCGGAGGGTTGTCGGGCAGTGTTCGTTTGGCCCGCACCCTCCGCGTTAGAGATAAACAACGGGAGAAATATAATCAACACATGAACACATATCCGAAAACAATTTTAATGAAATAAAATTGTTTTATGAATCGGGTTCTTCATTTTGAACGGAAACAACACGGGAATATAAACATCCAAATAAAAATCCCTACCTCGAAGTCGTCGCGCGTGAGCGTTCTTCACGGAAATTGATCGTCGCGGAAGGCGTTGCGTCGTCGCAGAATCCGGCGTTGCGTCGACGAACTCAACGGACCAAGAAACAATAGATTTAATTATAAATAATTAAAATTAAATCCGTGTTTCGGTAAAAACCACAAGGGAGATTAAAAGAAAAACCAAGACTCTTACCTCAAGCAGCTGATCGAAGATTTCGTTGCGGAGGAAGAGACATCGCAAAAGAACGTTGCAGGAAGGGAACGTCGGCGTCACGTTGTCGACTTCCACGGTTTCGGTGTTCTTCGTCGGAGGTCGGCGTTCTTCGCATTCTTCGCATTCTTCGCGAAGGAGGATGAAGGCTCAAGGATTCTGTCAAGCCTCTCAACGTGTAATCCTTGTAAAAGACTTGTTGGTCTTATTTTATTATTACGCCAACAAACGAAAAAGGTAATTAACGACCCATCAATTCGTTGAATTAATTCAACGAAAGAAACCGCCCATTTAATTCACGAAATAAACCGCCCAATTAAATGGTGCCTTAAGGATTTAAGAAAACGCGTCAATTGACTTTCATAATGACGGGTTTTCGCGGGTGCGTTACTTAGCGGAAAGAAACGGCAGGGCTCGTGCGGGCCCCACCTCACAAATATCCTACCAAGGGGGTAGGATATTTCTGGATAGCACCCTATCTATTTTAACTCAGTTTAAGTGGCTTTCAAGTGGCTTCAAGTGGCTTAAGTGAAATAAAATAAAGTTGTCGTGAAATTATTTTATTTCTTAACTTTAAGCCCGAAAATTAAAAACCACACCCGAGCAAACGCAACTCCGGAAGAGGCGTTTCTAAGCGAATATCGGCGCTGCGATTTCATCGGTGCCCTCGGAATTCGATTCTGGGCACCGGTTAAAAAGTTAGAAAAACTCGCTCGTCCGTTCACTGAACATACCCGAGCCAAACTTCGGAAAATGATTCCGGGCACACCGGGCCTCAGAATCAGGTGCCTTCAGAAATTGCGCTCTTGTAAAATTCCAAAGAAAATTAAGAAAAAAATTTCCTTGAAATTTATGGGTATTTACATTACTCCCACCTCAGGGATTTACGTCCCCGTAAAGATACATCAAAAACTAGGGAAACAAATGTGGGTACTGAGCACGCATCTGAGCCTCCCTGTCACGCCCCGCCAACTGGAGAGGAGACCCGGTGGTGAGGTTCTCTAGAATCCTCTAGAGTTATCTACATCTCCACCAAGTTCCGGAATATTCCAGACTTCTCCGGAATGTTGCGGAACACCCCTTGGGCCTTGAAGGGTCCGGAACATTCTAGGCCTCCATGGAAGGTTGTGGATCTCAACGGGTTCTAGAATGCTCCATGTATATTCTATTAGAGTAGGCTAGAATACTCTAGAATCATGTGGATGTGTACATATTCTAGAATGTTGTAGACTTTGCCACCAAGCCCTATATAAAGGGAGTGGCTCCTCATTTGTAAGGACACACAGAAGTTGAGAGCATTTGAGAGCTTCTTTGCACTTGTGTCTTGTGAGCTTGTCAAGCACTTCCCTTACGATCCTTACTTCCGTTGCAAGTGTCGAAAGGCTGAACTCGTCTAGGCTTTGTGAAAGGGAAGCTAATCGGGTGCCGCACGAGAGCTTGGGAGAAGGCCAAGTCCCGTGACAGTTGGTATCAAAGGTGTTCAAGGCAAGTGTTTGCGATGGCAGGCTCGAATGTGGAGGATCCTGTTATGTCCGAGAAGGAGACCATGCCGACCGTTCCTAAGAAGAAGGCCGGGAAGTCTCGTGAGACCGTGGCGACTCTTGAGGAGCGACTCCTAAGGGCGGAGGAGTGCCTTGCTGATGTGAAAGAAAGGCTCGAGTATGTCGAGGGAGATGATGAGGAAGGGGCACTAGGCGTCGTGGGCCTACGTGATGCGCTCTTCACTCTCCAAGACCGAGTGGCATCAGTTGAGAGGTACGCCAAGGAGAATGCTGCCGAGAAAGATGCTTTCATGGACTGGACAAAGGGGATCTTAGCACAACATGGAGATGCGATGACCAGGTACGACCAAACTCTTGATCAACTTAAGAGGGAGTGGTCAAATTACCGTGGCGAGTTGGCTAGTGGGGTGCTTGTGCGGGACACACCAAAGATCGATGTGCCTCGTCCAAAACACTTCAATGTAAAGAGAGATGCCAAGGAGGTAGACAACTTCTTTTGGCAAGTGGAGCAGTACTTCGAGGCGATAGGCTTGATGGAAGACATGAGCCGTGTGAAGACCGCCGTTCTTTACTTTGGTGACGATGCATATCTATGGTGGAGGATGAAGCACCAAGAGCTCAAGGATGGTGGGAAGGCACTTCCATCATGGGAAGAATTCAAGCAATGGGTCTATGCTCAGTTCTACCCCGAGGAAGCTGATTGGGAAGCAAGGGACAAGCTGCGAACTTTGAAGCATACGGGGACAATCCATGAATATGTTCGGGAGTATGTCTCACTAAAGCTCCAGGTACGTGGCAAGCCTGATTATGATCATATGTATGATTTCATCAAAGGTCTTCAGCCATGGGCACAACAAGAGGTGCGAGGTCGACGGCCTAAGACCTTCACCGAAGCCGTGTCCATTGCCGAGTCTTTGGTGGAATACAAGAAGAAGGTTGAACCCCCTAAGCCCAAGAAGGATTTCAAGGGTAAAGGTGGGGGAGACCAAGAGAGGAGGTGGAACCGAGATGCCCATGACAAGGGGAAGTCCAAGGAGCACACCAAGGACTTCTCAAGGGAATTCAAGCCCCGAGGATGCTACTTTTGTGATGGGCCTCACACATGGAAAGAGTGTCCCAAGCGGAAGGCACTCAACTCCATGTTTGAAGAGAGGGAGGAAGTTCCCAAGGAGCGGCAAATGGGGACTCTAAGGCTCTTCAATGCGTTGGAGGTGAAGAACCCACCTAAGGCGCCACCTAAGGATGGGTTGATGTATGCAAAGGTGGAGTTGAATGGGAAGTCCACCTATGCGATGCTCGACATGGGAGCCACACATAACTTTGTGGCCGAAGATGAGGTGAGAAGACTTGGGCTAGTTGTGGCCAAGACAACTAGTCGCATGAAAGCCATGAATGCCACACCTCAACCGGCGAGTGGCATTGTCCGTGGAGTGACCCTTTGCATTGGCGAATGGAGGGGTGCTATTGATCTCACGGTGGTTCCCATGGATGACTTCAAGCTAGTGTTGGGTATGGAGTTCTTCAAGAAAGCCAAGGCCATACCAACACCTCACTTGGAGCAAATGGTGATCATGGAGGAGCGAAGCCCGTGCATGGTGACGACGAAGGTATGTGGCAATCATGACTTGTCTTTACTTTCTGCCATGCAAGTGAAGAAGGGTTTCAAGAAGGGAGAGGATACCTACTTAGTTTCCTTAAAAGATGATGGGCCGGTGGACGACAACCATGAGTTGCCGAAGGAGGTGAAGGGCGTGCTAAGGGAGTTTAGCGACGTCATGCCACCGGAGTTTCCCAAGAAGTTACCACCCAAGAGAGAGGTGGATCATGAAATTGAGTTGGTTCCAGGATCAAAGCCACCATCCATGGCACCCTATCGCATGGCTCCACCCGAGTTGGAGGAGTTGAAGAGGCAGTTGGAAGAGATGTTGGATGCGGGACAAATCCAACCATCCAAGTCGCCATATGGATCGCCCGTTCTATTCCAAAAGAAGCATGACGGCTCCTTGAGGATGTGCGTGGACTATCGGGCGTTGAACAAAGTCACAGTGAAGAACAAGTATCCTATCCCAGTGATAGCGGATCTCTTTGATCAGTTGGGCAAGGCACGGGTGTTCACCAAGCTGGACTTAAGATCGGGATATTATCAAGTTCGCATAGCCATGGAGGATGTGCCGAAGACCGCATGCGTGACAAGGTACGGATCCTATGAGTTCCTTGTTATGCCATTTGGTTTGACTAACGCCCCAGCGACATTTTGCACCTTGATGAACAAAGTCTTCCACCAATACTTGGATAAGTTTGTGGTAGTCTACTTGGACTACATTGTCATCTATAGTGAGACAATGGCGGATCATGTGGAACACTTACAAACCGTGTTCAAGGTATTGAGGGAAAACGAGTTATATGTGAAGAAGGAGAAGTGTTCCTTTGCAAGGGATGAAGTTCTCTTCTTGGGGCACAAGATCAAAGGAGGCAAGCTCATGATGGATCATGAGAAGATCCGGGCTATCGATGAATGGGAGAGGCCAACCAAGGTTCCCGAGTTGAGATCTTTCCTTGGGTTGGTGAACTATTATCGGCGATTCATTTGTGACTACTCAAAGAAGGCGGCTCCACTCACCGACTTGCTAAAGAAGAACAAGCCGTGGGAGTGGGATGTCAAATGCGAGGAGGCATTTGAGGGCTTGAAGAAGATGGTCATTGAGGAACCGGTCTTGAGCTTGGCGGATCCGACCAAGCCTTATGAGGTACACACCGATGCCTCAGACTTTGCTATTGGGGGTGTGCTCATGCAGGAAAGACATCCCATAGCTTTTGAGAGCCGGAAGCTGAATGACACCGAGAGGAGGTACACGGTGCAAGAGAAAGAGATGACAGCCGTGGTACAATGTCTTCGGGCATGGAGACATTATCTCTTGGGGTCCAAGTTTGTGGTGAAGACCGACAACGTTGCCATAAGCTACTTCCAAACCCAGAAGAAGCTGACTCCGAAGCAAGCAAGATGGCAGGAATTCTTGGCCGAGTTTGATTATTCTTTGGAGTACAAGCCTGGGACAGCCAATGTGGTGGCCGATGCACTTAGCAGGAAGATGGTGTTCAGCCACTTGTCATGTGTGGATGACGGGATCTTGGGTAGGATCAAGGAAGGCATGTCGCATGATCCTATAGCCAAGAACGTCTTGGATCTCGCGGCGGAGGGCAAGACAAGGAGATTTTGGGAGGAGGATGGCACTCTTCTTACCACAGGGAGGAGGATATATGTCCCAAAGTGGGGGAACCTGCGGAGGGATCTCATCAAGGAGTGTCATGACTCGAGATGGGCAGGACATCCAGGGCAACACCGCACCAAGGCCTTGCTAGAGGGAGCATATTATTGGCCGAGGATGGAGGATGATGTGGAGTCTTATGTGAAGACTTGTCTTGTGTGCCAACAAGACAAGGTGGACAATCAGTTTCCTGGAGGATTGTTGCAGCCATTGCCCATTGCAGAGAGGCCATGGGAGACAGTCACCATGGACTTCATCGTTGCATTGCCAAAGTCCGAAGGGTATGGGAGCATCATCGTGGTGGTGGACAAGTTCTCGAAGTATGCCACTTTTATCCCCGCTCCAGCAGATGTGACAGCAGAGCTCACCGCAAGGCTACTCTTCAAGCATGTGGTGAAGTATTGGGGGATACCACGACACATCATCAGTGATCGGGATCCACGCTTCACGGGAAAGTTGTGGACCGAGCTCTTCGGATTGTTGGGATCGAAGCTTCACTACTCTACGAGCTTTCACCCCCAGACGGATGGGCAGACGGAGAGGGTAAATGCCTTATTGGAGCTCTACTTGAGGCACTTTGTGAGTGCCAACCAGCGAGATTGGGCCAAGTTGCTTGATGTGGCTCAATTCTCCTACAACTTGCAAAGGAGTGAGTCGACGGGGAAGAGTCCATTTGAGGTGGTGACCGGACAACAACCCCTTACTCCTCACACAGCGGTACTTGGGGAGAAGTACCAAGGAAGCAGTCCAACCGCCTACACTATGGCCAAGGAGTGGCATGAGCAGGCCGACATGACGAGAACCCACTTGCACAAGGCTGCCAAGAGGATGAAGAAGTGGGCTGACAAAGGGCGAAGGGATGTGAGCTTCTAGCCGGGGGACAAGGTGATGGTGAAACTCTTGCCTCAGCAGCACAAAGCATTCAGGAGGGTGCACAAGGGCCTAATTCGGCAATATGAGGGACCATATGAGGTCGTGCACCGAGTTGGGGAGGTATCATACCACTTGGAGTTGCCTCCCAAGCTGAAGATCCATCATGTCTTCCATGTGAGTATGCTCAAGCCATATCATGAAGACGTGGAGGACCCGAGCAGAGGGGTGTCTACAAGGGCACCCACAGCGGTTGTCGAGTCATATGATAAGCAGGTGGATCTCATACTCGATGATCGGATAGTTCGACGACGTGGAGTGCCACGCAGCAAGGAGTACTTGATCAAGTGGAAGGGATTACCAGAGTGCGAGGCAACCTGGGAACCTGCAGACAACTTGTGGCAGTTCGCGCGGGCAATCGAGGAGTATCATCATGGACGCGCCGAGGACGTCGCCAGAATAGGTAGGGGAGGATGTCACGCCCCGCCAACTGGAGAGGAGACCCGGTGGTGAGGTTCTCTAGAATCCTCTAGAGTTCTCTACATCTCCACCAAGTTCCGGAATATTACAGACTTCTCCGGAATGTTGCGGAACACCCCTTGGGCCTTGAAGGGTCCGGAACATTCTAGGCCTCCATGGAAGGTTGTGGATCTCAACGGGTTCTAGAATGCTCCATGTATATTCTAGTAGAGTAGGCTAGAATACTCTAGAATCATGTGGATGTGTACATATTCTAGAATGTTGTAGACTTTGCCACCAAGCCCTATATAAAGGGAGTGGCTCCTCATTTGTAAGGACACACAGAAGTTGAGAGCATTTGAGAGCTTCTTTGCACTTGTGTCTTGTGAGCTTGTCAAGCACTTCCCTTACGATCCTTACTTCCGTTGCAAGTGTCGAAAGGCTGAACTCGTCTAGGCTTTGTGAAAGGGAAGCTAGTCGGGTGCCGCACGAGAGCTTGGGAGAAGGCCAAGTCCCGTGACATCCCGCTCCCATGTGCTCTCCTGGAGGTTCCCGTGCTGCCATCTGATGCGCACAAGAGGAATCGATCACCCACGTAGGACCTGTTCATGTCGATCCTCTATCTTCACTGGGACCTCCGCAAAATTCTCCCTATCATCCACGTCTAGCTCCCAATGGTCAATGATGTGAGTCCGGTCATGCACGTATCTCCTCAGCTGATATACGTGGAAGACGTCGTGAACCCGGTGCAACTGAGGTGGCAGAGCCAGGTGATAAGCCACCTCGCCAATCCTGCTGAGGACCTGGAAAGGCCCGATGAAGCATGGAGACAACTTGCCACCTCGGCCAAATCTCTGCAAACCACGTCGAGGTGAGACACGCAAGAAGACGTGGTCGCCATCCTCGAACTCTAGTGGCCTCCACCTCCTTTCAGTATATGACTTCTGCCGGCTCTGAGCTGTCCTCATCCGCTCCTGGATGACCTGGACCTTCTCTGTCGTGGCCCGGACCATCTCTGGTCCCACAAGTGCTGACTCCCCAGGGTCTGTCCAGCACAAAGGAGATCTACAAGGCCTGTCGTACAACGCCTCGTATGGTGCCATCCTGATGGTGGAGTGGTAGCTGTTGTTGTACGCGAACTCCACCAAGGGTAGGTGGTCCTCCCAGATGCGACCAAAGTCGAGGACACATGCGCGGAGCATGTCCTCGAGAGTTTGAATGGTCCTCTCTGTCTGACCATCCGTCTGAGGGTGAAAGGCGGTGCTCAGACGTAGCCACATCCCGAACGCCTCCTACAACCCCTTCCAAATCCGGGAAGTAAAGCGAGTGTCCCGATCGGAGACGATAGTCGATGGCACACCGTGAAGCCGTACAATCTCTTGAACGTAGAGACGCCCCAAGCTCTCCACTAAGCCCTGCTCTCGGATGGGTAAGAAATGTGCCGACTTGGTGAGTCGGTCAACAACCACCCAAATGGAGTCGTGACCTCTGGAAGTGCGTGGAAGTCCAGTCACGAAGTCCATAGATATCCCATCCCACTTCCACTCCGGGACCTCTAAGGGTTGTACCAAGCCTGCTGGTACCTGATGCTCTGCCTTCACCTGCTGGCAGGTGAGGCACCGTGATACGAACTCTGCCACAGCCTTCTTCATGCCCGGCCACCAGTGCTGTCGTCTGAGATCCTGGTACATCTTCGCCACTCCAGGATGTACCGCCAAAGGAGAAGTGTGAAAGTCTCTCATCACCTCCTCTCGTAAAGCGACTGGTACCAGGGTACGTCCTCTGAAAAGGACGTCGTGATCTTCTCCAAGGGAGAAACCATCAGGTGCCTGTCCCGAGGATATCTGTGCACGCCGCGTCTCATAGTCAGCATCCTCACGCTGTGCCTCTCTGACCCGCTGCAGTAGTGGATGAGTGACTGTGAGAGACTGAAGGAAGGCTTCTCCATCCCTATCCACGAAGGATATCTGCAAGGTGGCTAGCTGCTCTGTCGCCTCCTCAAGTAGCTGAATGTCTGTCCTCCTGCTGAGGGCATCGGCTACCACGTTCCCCTTCCCGGGAGTATAGACTATCTCAAAGTCATAGTCCTGGAGGAACTCGAGCCATCGCCGCTGTCTCAGGTTCAGGTCCTTCTGAGAGAAGATGTACCTGAGACTCTGGTGGTCAAAAAATACTGTAAAGCACTCGCCCATCAGATAGTGCTGCCACGTCTTCAGAGCGAAGACCACTGCTGCTAACTCCAGGTCATGGGTAGCGTAGTTCTGCTCATGCGGCCTCAACTGACGTGATCCATAGGCAATCACGGCCCTCTCCTGCATTAGGAAACACCCGAGTTCGGTCCCTGATGCATCGCAGTAGACTACGTATCTAACTCCCTCCTCAGGCAACCTCAAGATAAGTGCACTGGTCAATCTCTGTCTCAGCTCCTAGAAGCTCTGCTGACATCTGTCTGACCACACAAAGGGTTTCCCCTTCTTTGTCAAAGCTGAGAGTGGTTCCGCAACTCTAGAGAAGTCCGGCACAAATCTCTGATAGTATCTGGCTAGACCCAAGAAACTCTGCACCTCCGTCACGCTCCTGGGTGGCTCCCAAGCTAGCACTGCCTCGATCTTCGTGGGATCCACAGCAACTCCCACCTCAGAAATGACGTGCCCCAAGAAGTGGACCTCACGTAAACAGAACTGGCACTTCGAGAGCTTACCATAAATCTGGTGCTCTCGGAGTGTGTCTAGTACAACCCACAAGTGGTAGGCGTGCTCCTCCTCCGTGGTCGAGTACACCAAAATGTCGTCGATGAAGACCACGACAAATCGATCGAGGTATGGCTGGAAGATCCTGTTCATGAGGCTCATGAACACTGCTGGAGCGTTGGTTACGCCGAAAGGCATAACCAAGAACTCATAGTGGCCATACCAACACCTGAAGGCCGTCTTCTGCACATCCTCGTCTCGAACTCTGAGCTGATGATAGCCTGACCTGAGGTCTATCTTCGAGAACCACCGTGCTCCCTTGAGCTAATCAAAGAGGTCATCAATCCTCGGTAGCGGATACTTGTTCCTCACTGTCACCTGGTTCAGGCGACGATAATCGACACACAGTCGCAAGCTCCCGTCCGCCTTCTTGGCGAACAAAATTGGGGAAGCCCAGGGTGAAACACTGGGTCAGATGAACCTCTTGCCCTGCAAGTCCTCCAACTGTACCTGTATCTCTTGAAGCTCGGCGGGGGCCATCCGATATGCTGGAGTGGATATCGGGGCTGTCCCGGGGTACAGGTCAATGTAAAAGTCTACCTCTCTGCGAGGAGGTAGCCCGGGAACGTCGTCGGGGAAGACGTCCGCATACTGATCCACCACGGCAGGAAAACTAGGACTCCGCACGTCAACTGCTCCAAGGATGAGTCTAGCCAACTGATGAGTGATGGGTTGACCTCTCCTCTGCGTGAGTCCATCCTGTGCTGCTAAGGCTCCCTTCTCGCCGGTGAAGGTGAACCTGCTCCCGTCGGTGCGCACACATCGCACCTTGCGCCTAGTGCAATCAATCTGAGCATAGACTGTAGATAACCAATCCATGCCCAAGATGACGTCATAAGGCCTCGACGCTGCTACAAGAAGATCCCAGCCGAAGCTCTCTCCTCCTAGAGTAAGCTCACACTGCTGGCACCAGTGCCTAATCGTCGAGTCTGCTCCCGTAGAAGTCTCTAGCCGTAAGGATCGAGCCAACGGCTCTGTCAGAATCTCTGAGCTCCGAACAAGGGCAGCGGCTATGAAATAGTGACTCCCTCCTGTGTCTATAAGAACTGCAGCAAGGGTGGAATAGACACAGATCGTACCTCGAATCATCTCTGGCGCACCGTGGTCGTAGGCCTCTATTGCCTGGAGTTGTGCCTGTCTCTGCCCGCCAGCTCCCTGTGGTCGGGGCGGACCTCCTGGTGGTGGTGGTGGCAGAGCCTCAAAGCGTCGCCCACCACCTGTTGCTCGGCCAGCTCCTCTGCCTCGTCTGCCTCCTCCCTGCGGACCACCACAGTCGACCCTCTGCCTCTGCCTGGGTGGTCCCTCCACCGTCTGCTGCTCCTCGGTACGACGGGTCGGGCAGTCACGAGCCATGTGGCCCTACCCGCCGCACGCGTAGCACTGCCTGCCTCTCGGAAGACTGGCTCCGCGCTGTGTGCCCCTCACTGCTGAGCCAGTGTCCCGAGGTCGTCTGCCAGAAGGTCTGGTCTTCCTAGAACCCTGAGTCATCCGTCGGCTACCAGCTGTCGAAGACTCTGCTACCTGCCGCCCTGCGGTAGGTCTCGCTGTGGACTCAGCCAGAAAGCTCTCGATCAGAAGGGCTCGCTCCAGCACTCCTGCCTGGGTCGGGATGCTGAGGGAGATCAGCGATGTCCTGATCTCGTGTCTCAAACCCTGCTCGAAGGTCCGGTCTCGGAAGAAGGGGTCCCGTACCATGTCTATCGAGTAGGGAGAAAGGTCGGTGAATCTCGTCGCGTACTGGGCGACCGTCAAGCTTCCCTGTCGCAGCTGAAGAAGCTCCTGAATGCGCACCGCACGGAGGGTGGCCGGGACGAACTCTGAGCGGAAGAGGCTCTCGAAGTCCGTCCAGATGAGGGAGGACTCATCGTGTACCTGGAGCATTAGGCTCCACCATCGTCCTGCTGCTTCGTGTAGTAGGCTCGCCGCGAGGATCACCATGAGGTCTGTTGGTGTCCTCACCAGCCTGAAAACTCGGACGACCGCCTCCAGCCTGTCCTCGGCTGCCTGGGGGTCCGTCTCCCCACGGAAAATGGGTGGTCGCTGGCACTGGAACTCATGAAGAGCTCCGAGGCGTCGTGCATCGTCAGCGATTGGCGCTGGAAGCATCGGGGGCTCGGCGGGTAAAGGTATCGTCGGTGCCTCTGCTGTCAACGGGCCCTGTACCGAGGCCTCGTCGCTCGGCGGGCTGTCGTCGCGCTCTACTCTCGGAACCCTAGCTGGCTGCCTTCGTGGGGCCATCCTGAAAAGGAAACAAGTGCGCCACGGTCAGAACAGTATACCTGGTGAGCTGACACAAGTAATCACAAAGAAAACTTGAAACACACATGCAATCAATGTTTTCGTGCATTAAGTCAGAAATCAGAAGTCAGGGTCCTGGTGTACGAATACGTCAGCCGCCGCACCAACACTGGACTCCCTGGACTGATAACCACACCCAATACACTAAACACTATTGCTTCACATAGAAGAAAAATCAGAGTCTGCGGTAGAACCGACCACCTCTAATACCAATTTGTCACGACCCATCCTCGGGGCCCGTGCCGTGACTACCCCAAGCCCGCCTTCCATAGGCCAGGGGCTGGCGACTAGCACCAAGGAGAAAATCCCAACAAAAGGGAAGGCATTGCCTTTGAAAAGTAAACAAGCACCACAGAGTAAGCAAGCGGAAAAGTAAACACTAAGTAAAAACTGTACAAGCTGTGCTGAAAGTAAAAGGGGCCGGAAATACAAGCCCAACTGTAAAGTACAACTGAAAGGAAAAATAGCAACTGAAAGGAAAAGCCGCAGCGTCGAGCTGTCCTATGGAAGTCCCACCTGAATGGTGGGTACAGATAGCCTCCACTGCTCCTCGGGTCCACCTGACCGCTCCGAGTACGTCCCTCCCAGTGGTCCACCTCCAGGTACCGTCCTGCTCCGCACGCCTCCACCACGATCAGCGTTGTCCGTCGTCTACAACCAACACAACGTAGTGCGGGCATATCCCGTGCAGGGGTGAGTATAAGCTACTCAGTAGGGACCCCAAGACCCCCGAAGGTCTCCCGAAATCCACAAAGGATAAACCACAAAGGGAAGATACAATCACGAAGTAACAACCGACACTACTTAGGTATATGCCCATACATATACCTAAGTCATCAATTCCCGATTGGCTCCAACGTCTGAGCCCAAGCACAACCCAGTCCACACAGGAAAGCAAAACGTATACCCACACAGGATGGATCAACACAATCCACAAATGAGAGAAAATAGTAAATCCACACAGGATAGCTCAACACAATCCACAAAGTAGAGTAAACAGTAAATCCACACAGGGTAGCTCAACACAATCCACAAAGGAGAGTAACACAAGATTCAGCTCACACAGGTATACTTCTTTGAATGACGATAAAGATGATCATTGATCCATCTAAGTCGTCGGACCCACAAAGGATCGATAGGTAACTAACCCCCGTAATGACCCACACAGGATCGGGCCCACACAGGACCTGTAGGCGCTGGCTCACACAGAACCGCTGAGCGCTGACCCACACAGGATCGGACCCACACAGGATTGGGCCCACACAGGACCTGTAGCACTGATCCACGTAGGATCGCTGAGTGATGTAGTCGTCGCAGTCCACTGAGGATCTCTGCACAGTCGTCGTCGCAGTCCACTGAGGATCTCTGCACAGTCGTCGCCGCAGTCCACTGAGGATCTCTGCACGGTCGTCGCTGTCGAAGTAGCAGTCACAGCCAGCTCTAGGGTTCCCGCACACAGCAAGCTCGTTCAGGAGGGTCCGCTCCACGAGCCGAGAGGCTGATACATCAACTGACACAAATTCCGAAGTTGATGTATCCAAAAGTTCTGTATCGTCAACAGGAACTCAACGTCGCAGACGGCGCGTCAATCGGACGTCCGGTCTGAGAGTTATTGGTTTTTTCGTCCTAGGGGCCCGGTTGGTTTTTAAGGCAAAACCAACCCGACCATACTCCACCTGCATCCAAACCTTGGGCGGAGTGAGCCAAAAGATCCGTCTCACTTAGAGGAACTCAACAAAGTTGACGGCACGTCAATCGGATGTCCGTAGCTCAAGATATGAGCGTTTCCGCTCCGAGGGCCCGGTTGGTTTCGTGTACGAACCAACCCGGTCGAACTCAAAGTATTCAGAAACCTTGAATGCGATATACCGAAACGACCGTATCGATCCAAGGATCGTGTTGCCGCAGACGGCATGTCGTTTGGAGGCCCTTAGCTCAAGTTACGAGCATTTGACCGAAAACGGTCCGAAGACGGGGGGTCCGGGCCCTGGCTGACCCGGCCCGACCCCCCCCCCCCCCCATGGGTCGGCCGAACTGGGTCGACCCGGTCCGACCCGGCCGGACCCGGTCCGACCCAGCCAGGGCGCGGCCCGGCCGGTCGGACCGGCCTGGCTCGGCCAGCCCGGCCCGGCTCGGCCGCGCGACGCGGGGGGGAGCCGCCGCCCCCGCGTGACACCCCCGCGGCACCCGCGGGGTGTCGCCCTGGACAACCCGAGCGACGCGGGGGGGAGCCGCCGCCCCCGCGTGACAACCCCGCGGCACCTGCGGGGTGTCGCCCTGGACAACCGGACGCGGCATCAGCTGCGTCCCGCGCACGCCGGACCCGCGCGACCGCGGGTCCGCGAGTGCCGCCGCCGCGGCTTCTGCCACGACGGCCTTGTCCGGGGGCGCGCCGAGGCGCCGCCGCTGCCGGCGCCACCGGCGGCTTCTGCGGGCCACCGGAGTCGCTCAGGTGGTCCGATTCTGTTCCCGTCTGCGCTGCTGCTCCTCCCGGGACCCGCTCTTCACTGCAGAACCATCAAACTTCCGTTGCGGCGCGTTCCGTCGTCGCCCGTCAAATTCGTACATCAACGAAGAACGGCGGAGGGTTGTCGGGCCGTGTTCGTTTGGCCCGCACCCTCCCCGTTAGAGATAAACAACGGGAGAAATATAATCAACACATGAACACATATCCGAAAACAATTTTAATGAAATAAAATTGTTTTATGAATCGGGTTCTTCATTTTGAACGGAAACAACACGGGAATATAAACATCCAAATAAAAATCCCTACCTCGAAGTCGTC
Source organism: Viscum album (assembly GCA_963277665.1). Classification (NCBI taxonomy): domain Eukaryota; kingdom Viridiplantae; phylum Streptophyta; class Magnoliopsida; order Santalales; family Viscaceae; genus Viscum; species Viscum album. The sequence goes on from OY728127.1 coordinate 1,964,258,352, forward strand.
GCGCGTGAGCGTTCTTCGCGGAAATTGATCGTCGCGGAAGGCGTTGCGTCGTCGCGGAATCCGGCGTTGCGTCGACGAACTCAACGGACCAAGAAACAACAGATTTAATTATAAATAATTAAATCCGTGTTTCGGTAAAACCCACAAGGGAGATTAAAAGAAAAACCGAGACTCTTACCTCAAGCAGCTGATCGAAGATTTCGTTGCGGAGGAAGAGACGTCGCAGAAGAACGTTGCAGGAAGGGAACGTCGGCGTCGCGGAACACGGCGTCGCGTCGTCGACTTCCACGGTTTCGGCGTTCTTCGTCGGAGGTCGGCATTCTTCACGTTCTTCGCGTTCTTCGCGAAGGAGGATGAAGGCTCAAGGATTCTGTCAAGCCTCTCAACGTGTAATCCTTCAAAAAGACTTGTTGGTCTTATTTTATTATTACGCCAACAAACGAAAAAGGTAAGTAACGACCCATCAATTCGTTGAATTAATTCAACGAAAGAAACCGCCCATTTAATTCACGAAATAAACCACCCAATTAAATGGTACGTTAAGGATTTAAGAAAACGTGTCAGTTGACTTTCATAATGACGGGTTTTCGCGGGTGCGTTACTTAGCGGAAAGAAACGGCGGGGCTCGTGCGGGCCCCACCTCACAAATATCCTACCAAGGGGGTAGGATATTTCTGGATAGCACCCTATCCGTTTTAACTCAGTTTAAGTGGCTTTCAAGTGGCTTCAAGTGGCTTAAGTGAAATAAAATAAAGTTGTCATGAAATTATTTTATTTCTTAACTTTAAGCCCGAAAATTAAAAACCACACCCGAGCAAACACAACTCCGAAAGAGGCGTTTCTAAGCGAATACCGGCGCTGCGATTTCATCGGTGCCCTCGGAATTTGATTCCGGGCACCGGTTCAAAAGTTAGAAAAACCTGCTCGTCCGTTCACTGAACGTACCCGAGCCAAACTTCGGAAAATGATTCCGGGCACACCGGGCCTCGGAATCAGGTGCCGTCAAAAACTGCGCTCTTGTAAAATTCCAAAGAAAATTAAGAAAAAAATTTCCTTGAAATTTATGGGTCTTTACATTACATCCCTTCTTTCATGGATAACATTATGATATGCCCTTTGGTTATGCCTTATGACATGATTACGATACCTATTTCATTTCATGGGTAACTCATGTTTATTCCTTATGTTTGACTTATTATTTTGGCACACATATTCATGAACATATTATGATAGGTGCACCCAGATAGCGCTCCAATGCATTAGGTAATGTTTAGTCTCATGAGACGTCATGTATGAGATTTGGGAGCAAACCTAATCCATTATGGGACTTTGTCCACCATGTGATATAGTCTTGTCAATTTGTCTTGACTCGTGTTTATGTCATGATACATGTTGGTGCCACATTCCAATATTATAATGATCATATGATTCCATGTTCTATATGTTATTCATACATATGTTTATTCATGATTCATGCCTTTTATGTTATCATGTTATGTCTTTCTAACTCACGTGCTATGTTTTATTCTCATGTTTATTTCCTTATTGGGATTTTTAGCTCATCTTTTTTTGTCTATGTAATCCTCAGGTTATCCTATACAGTTATAGGATCTCAAAGGGAGTTAATAGGTCATTACAAAGAGTAAATAAAAGATGTTTTTATTTTTAGTATCATGTTTTCTAATCATGTACCTAGTCTTCCAAAGACACTAAACTATTTGGTCCTTGGTTTGTATTATGCTTAAAATCATGTAATATTATGTGTAAAAGGCTAGAGTCTCTATATTGGGAATATATGTAGGATATGAATCCTCATCTATCATCAGATATCTTGAACCACAAACTGATGATGTATTTACAACATGTTTCATTGATTGTCACTTTAATGAAGAAGTGTTATCATCATTATTGGGAGAAAAGAAACAACGAGAGGAGATTTCCTAGAATGTGAAAACGTTATCTTTTCTTGATCATCCCACCATGCAGTGTGAGATGGAAGTGAAAATATTTTACATTTAAAAAAACTGACAAATAAATTGTCTGATCCATTTATTGATACAAAGGACGTGACCAAATAACACGTGCTAGCTATAAATGCACCAGCTATAATTGATGTCTCGAAGACACAATTACATAATGATGTTACAGAAATATCAAGAACGCACCTAAAACATGAAAGACCAATTGGCACTAAGGATATAAATCCTAGAAAAAGAAAAGGAATGGGTATAATTGAAAACCCCATTATGGAGGCGTGTGTTCCAAAAGAAACATGTAACTTAAATGTTCTTAAAGAAACGCATGATGAGAATCATAAAAAGTGTAAAGACCCGTAAATTCCAAAAAAATTTCCTTGGAATTTACGGGTCTTTACAGGCGCCGTCAGAAACTGCGTTCTTGTAAAATTCCAAAGAAAATTAAGAAAAAAAAAATTTCCTTGGAATTTACGGGTCTTTACAAAAAGAATTCATAGGATATAGAAAACCCTAAAGTTTTTTAAAATAATGAAATCTCTCTTAATTATTCTACTATAGGTGAAACATGGAATCAAAGTAATGTGGAAAATATTGATTAAATGTTTTCACACTCAATGTCACATGATATAGAAAATGAATATCTCAAACCAAGGTTTGTTGTGGAATGTCAAAAACGGACCGATTGGAATAAATGGAAAGATGCAATCCAAGTTGAATTAAATTCACTTAATAAGTGAATGGACTTTGAACATACCATGCTCATGCTAGAGTCTATGAAGCCTGTTGGATGTAAATGAATTTTTGTGTGTAAACGTAATGAGAAAAATGAGGTTGTAAAGCTCATCTTGTCGCACAAGGTTTTTCTTAGAAACCCAAAATTGATTATGATGAGACATGTTCTTTTCTTATGGATATTGTTACTTTTTGATATCTAATCAGCCTTATAGTAGCCGAAAAAGGCCAATATGAGCCTTAAGGATGTCATAACAGCTTATTTATATGGGTCATTTGATAGTGGTGTATATATGAGAATCCCCGAAGGATTCAAGATACCCAAAGTATTGAAATCAAAACCCAAAGACCTGTATTCAATTAAATTGCATAAATTCTTGTATGGATTAAAGCAATATGAGTGTGTGTGGTATAATCGTTTGAGCGAATATTTTTCAAATAAAGGGTATGTAAATGACGATCTATGTCCATATGTTTTTATTAAGAAAACAACATCTGGATATGTAATCATTGATGTTTATGTCGATGATTTAAATGTCATCGAAACTCTAAAAGAGATCAATGAAGTAATAAGAAACTTAGAGGATGGATTTGAAGTGAAAGACCTGGGAGAAACCAAGTATTGTCTTGGAATACAAATTGAGCATATGTCAAGTAATATATTTTTTCATCCATCAAATTACACCGAAAAGGCCTTAAAACGCTTTAATATGGATAAAGTGAATCATTTAAGTACTCTAATGGTTGTTCGGTCTTTAAATAATGAGAAAGATCAATTTCAACCTTATGAAGAAGATGAAGAGTTGGTTGGTCCAGAAGTACCATACCTCAGTGTCATCGAAGCACTTATGTATCTTATTAATTGTACTCGTCTTGATATATCTTTTGCTACTAATTTATTGGTAATATTTAGTTCAGCCCCTGCACGGAGACACTGGAATGGAATTAAATATGATTTTCGTTATCTTTGTGACATTATTGATTTGAGCTTGTTCCATTCTAACAAATTCGAAAATAAGATGGTTGGTTTTACAAATGCGGGTTATTTATTAGTTGGATGTAATGTCATATCTTGGAGATCACAGAAGCAAACACGTGTTGCAACATCTTCAAATCATGCAAAAGTAATAGTATTACACGAAGCAAGTTGAGAATGTGTTTGATTGAGGTCTATGACTCAACACATTTGAGCGACAGTATTATTCGAAGATAATGTTGTGTTCATCACATAATTAAAGGAAGACTTCATCAAAAATGATCAGACAAAACACATACCATCAAAAAATTTCTCCTTCGCACGAGAGTTAATGAAGAAGAGAGATATTAACATGCAATATGTTCGATCCAACGACGATGTTGCTGATATATTTATAAAAACGTTACCAACTGTTGTTTTTAGAAAACTTGTACATGATATAGGGTGCGTAGATTGCAAACATTGTAATTCATTGTGATCTTCGAGGGGGGGAGTCTGTGTGTCTATACTCTTTTCCTTATTTTGATCTTTATCTCATTGTGTTTTTTTTCAGAAAAAAGGTTTTTAATGAGTCACTATTAAAACACGTATGATATTAATAGAAGTGTGTATCCCAAGAAGGAGTGTTAGAGAGCCGTTGAATGCGGGTACATATTTCAACAGGGATGGGGTGCCCACTCTCACCAATCACCCTTCCACATATCATTACACATCTTATAAAAGAGCAGTACGACCTCCCATTGGTTTGAAAGAAGATGGGCGAGAGATGTAATGTAGAAACACTTTAATAAAAAACTTCGTCGTTCTCTTCCATTTTCTCTTTTTTTATTCTTCGTCTTCATAACAAAAACAAATATATTAAAATATTTAATGTTTGATTATGTTATTCTTCCGACCTACCCGGTCATGTTATTCTTAAACCTGAATCACCTTGAATTAGTACTAGAATAACTTGAAAAAAGAAGACCCGAATTCGAGCATGTGTAGAATATTAAGTATCTTGCGACTAATTGAACTAAATTTAACGTCATCTCATTAATCAATTTTATTATTGGTCAAAACTCTCACAGGCTGGTGGTCGCCGCCTCGTGTATATATTCCTGAAAAACTAGGGTTTCTACTGAACGAAGATAACAGGGGCGGCGGGCAGGTATTCCTTTTTCTCTTACGAATGAGTACATAAACACACATATTCCCAGTTTCCCAGATGGTTTCGTGATTTCGTGATTTCGTGATTTCGTGATTTCGTGATTTCGTGATTTCGAGCACGATCTGTGATGTTTGTTAATCGTGATGCACTGTCATGTTTTCTTTATTCGGCAATTCTCTACTTTTGTTTTGCACGGAAAAATCCTTAGATGTTTCAGAATTTGACAAATATGTTTCGAGTTTTTCGTCCCACCTGCATTGAAATAAAGTTTTGATAGGTCGTGAAGTTCCCTTTTGTTCTGGACAGCTCGATCTACCTTCAACTTTTGTAATTTCGTTTGTTTTTTGACAGCGATTCCATTAATCCCTGTCTATTCTTTCAGACCATGGTTTGAGGTTTTGTATTGCGAACTTTCATAAATATATAGCATAGAATCAAACACGCTTTTTTTAGTAGAGTTCGTCCTAAGCAAAAGCTACATTATTTTGTTTGCATATTTGATTGCAATGCTGTCAGGCTTAGGGACTGAGGGTTCTGTTTGATTTGAATACCGATGAGTTGGTAGTATAATTGGTTATGGATTATTGAAACTCAGGGTTTTGTTCGTGAATTGAATATATCAGATTCACAAAGTTTCTTATATCATTTCCTCCCTATTTATTTGCTGACCATGTACCCATCTATGTTATTTACTGCACTGTGAGCTGCTTATTGTAAATCATCTAGGATTTGTATTGTAGTTTTAGGAAGATACCCATCTGTTGAAATGCTGATGACCTATAAATAAATATTATTATGCCTTCTCATTTCTGGCTTGAAATGAGCACATTGATTGATAAGTGTCTAATATATTTTATTATGAAATGATATATAAGTTGTATTATTTTGTTGGAAACATGTCTTCTATTAAAGTTAAATTTGTTGCAGAGCAAAGAAAGGATGTCTCACAGGAAATTTGAGCACCCACGGCATGGATCCCTGGGATTTCTTCCAAGGAAGAGAGCTGCCCGCCATAGGGGAAAGGGTATGCTGCTATCTAGTTTTTTACTTGAAAGTCGGTGAGCCTTAGGACTTGCTAATTTCTTGTTTGGAACTAGGTTAAATTTTTTGGTGTTATTTACTGTTCAGGTATCGGGTTCCTTCTAACGAACCCCAGTTCAAATCTTGTGGCCATTGCAATAAAATAGAGTTTGTTCAGGTCTCTTTATTTAGTCACTATTGAGTGAGTTGATGTGAATTTAACCAAGTGTTGTTGGCTCAGCGTATCACCAGTACTGTCATAACGGCATGTTGTTTTTTGGATTCTTTTGATTTTTTTCTTGAAAATTTCAACATGTCCCTTTTGAATTTTATTAGTAGAAACCTAATATCCTTTTTGGTTCATGTAGTTATTCTTTTTGATAATTTATGTTATCGTTCTCTTTCCTGAATTTTCTTAAAAACACTTGGGTCAAGGAATGATACTGCTGCAACGGCGGTACTGTAGCGGCGGCAGGGGCACTGTAGCAGCGGCGGTTACTGTAGCAGTGCGGGTACTGTAGCAGTACTATTCACAGAATGGGTTTTAGGCCAAAAAATTGGGCCTACGGGCTATGTAATGGGCTAAATGCCCATTGGGCCTTCGGGCTATGTAATGGGTCTTCCTCTACCCAGTTAAAGAGGTCTTTGCTTTGTTTCAATAATAAAAAATGAGGCTTCGGCCCCAACCTTTTTAAAAAAAAAACTTGGGTTAAGGAATGAAATGCAATTTATACATTACCTTAAAACGCTTGCCTATTTTAGAATTACCTGCCTGATTTTTCTGGCCTGCTCCATGCATAGGAAGCTTTGCATACATTTTGTTGCTATGTGGTTTTACTGATTCCATGAATTCTTCTATAAAAAATCACATTCAATTCCACACGGGGATTTTATCTCAGTTCTTTTCTCGATATGCGATATTGCTATGTATGAATATCTTGTGCTCTGTTTTTAAATTACTGCAGTGAAGGCTTTCCCCAAGGATGACCCCAGCAAGCCTCCTAAATTGACAGCATTCCTTGGTTATAAGGCTGGAATGACCCACGTTGTACGAGAAGTGAACAAACCCGGGTCAAGTAAAGCATATTTACAATATTTTTCTTTTCGCTCAGCATTCCAACTGTTGTATAGTCCAGGCCTGGCCTTTTATGTTTGATAAATTCTGTTTTTATAAGGCTGGAATGACCCACGTTGTACGAGAAGTGAACAAACCCGGGTCAAGTAAAGCATCTTTACGTTATTTTTCTTTTCGCTCAGCATCCTGACTGTTGTATAGTCCAGGCCTGGCCTTTTATGTCTGATAAATTCTGTTTTTATATCACAATAAGCCAATTATCAATTTGAATTTTAATCGAATGTTGAAATTTAAAATTTCTTAAAGATTGCTTCTAAGCTCCAAACATTTTGTTATGAAGTTCATCACTGCTTTGTTTTCAATGTTTTGGTTTTAATTGACCATGTCTTTTTTGGTTTTAATTGCCTGCACTCCCCATGCTTATTTTTTTCTTACTTTTCCCTCCCTGCCTCCTTTCCTCTTCTTTTACATATCTTGTCACCTGCATCTCTTATGCATGTCTTCAGGCTCATTTTTCTCTGTAGTCAATTTTAAAAAATTGCCTATCATGTGAAATTTTGCTTTGATTAATTGGATTACGGGTCTTGATATTTGACTTATATTGAAGTTTTTATGGCTTTGTGTTGATTTTATCTATTCCAAATTGATGTTTAAAAAAAACATTTTGCGGCTTTTCAAAGACTGTCACTTCTTGTATACACATCTTAAAGTTTGCATCCATGTTTTATTGGTATGGCATGACCCTTATGCAGCCTATTCAAGGATGGTTATTTTACATGTTCTTTGTCACATTGATGTTGTTGGTTATTTCAATTATAATGTCATATTTCATGATTGCAGAACTTCACAAGAAGGAAACCTGTGAAGCTGTCACTATCATTGAGGCGCCTCCCATGATTGTTGTTGGTGTCGTGGGATATGTGAAGACTCCCCGCGGCCTTCGGTCTTTGACGTCGATCTGGGCTCAGCATTTGAGTGAGGAAGCGAGGAGGCGGTTCTACAAGAACTGGTGCAAGTCCAAGAAGAAGGCTTTCACAAAGTACTCAAAGAAATTTGAGAGTGACGAGGGAAAGAAAGATATTCAAGCACAACTTGAGAAGTTGAAGAAGTATGCAACCGTCATTCGTGTATTAGCCCACACGCAGGTACTGGTGTTTGTTGTGTCCCGGCTTTCAGTGTTTTTTCTACGCAACTCGCTGAAACTCTATAGTCTTTGTTTCTGTGGGTGGGCAGATCAGGAAAATGAAGGGACTGAAGCAGAAGAAGGCGCACCTGATGGAGATCCAGGTGAATGGTGGGACCATAGCGGAAAAGGTGGATTTTGCCTATGGGTTCTTTGAGAAGCAGATTCCAATTGATGCCGTGTTCCAGAAAGATGAGATGATCGATATCATCGGGGTGACTAAGGGGAAGGGTTACGAAGGTGTGGTTACACGCTGGGGTGTCACACGGTTGCCTCGCAAGACCCACAGGGGCCTTCGGAAGGTGGCTTGCATCGGTGCGTGGCACCCGGCAAGGGTCTCCTTCACGGTTGCACGGGCGGGTCAGAATGGGTACCACCACCGCACTGAAATGAACAAGAAGATATACAAGCTTGGGAAGGCTGGACAGGAGAACCATTTGGCCATGACAGAGTATGACAGGACGGAGAAGGATATAACACCGATTGGGGGGTTTGCACACTATGGGGTGGTGAAGGATGATTATATATTGATAAAGGGGTGCTGTGTGGGGACGAAGAAGAGGGTGCTCACCCTTCGCCAGTCCCTGCTGAAGCAGACGTCCCGGGCTGCGCTGGAGGAGGTGGACATTAAGTTCATAGACACCTCTTCCAAGTTTGGGCACGGGCGCTTCCAGACCACCCAGGAGAAGCAGAAGTTCTATGGCCGGCTGAAGGCTTGATCTTTGGATTGTCTTGTTTTCTCTGCCCCCCTTCATATTATTGTTGGCTGAAAAACCTATTTCCCATGGATTGAGCTTGTGGTCACGAGGATGGTTATTTTAAAGATCTGTTCATTTGAATGGTGTTGCCATAAAATTTAAGGCTAGAGCGGAAGAAATGACCTAAGTGGCGGTTTCATACGGCTGAGTCATCTATGATAAATCATGGGGTTTTTTTTAGTCTTTTTGAAAAAAAGAAAGTATTTAGAAATGAGCGCACCTTTTTTTTTTTAAATATGGGTCGAGTCACAGTTTCAAGCAAAACAAACAAACAAACATCTTTTTTTTTAACATTTATATTTAAATATTTTAAATTTTTATTTTTGTTTTGTTTGCATGCATATCAAATTTTTTGGCATAATTTATCTGTTATTTTATTCGGTATCACATCTATTAAATTAAACCAAAAATATAATTAAAACTCTTATTCATAACTCTTGTTTTGAAAAATCTTATGGATTTTCAATGAGATTCAAATTATCCCTTTTCCATCATTAAATTAATAATATAATATTATTAGTAACACGTTATTAATAATTAGTAATTAATATTATTTATTTATTTAAGGTCTTGAGGGTTACAAGTAAAGAACACACATACACTCGTTGGGCCACCAAAGCACATATTTCATCCCTGTCTTAAGGATGGGCTCACACCCAAGCTAACTCGCTACAATTTTTAATGGTTCAAATGCCCGGTAGACATGAAGCTTATTACATGGCCCAATGACCCATTTTATGGCCCAAAAGTCTAGTGCAGTACCTGCATCACTGTTTGTTTGTGTCATGTTTCATGCCCGTGTCATTGTCTGCGTCACCGCTTGCATCACTGTCTGTATAGTACTGGAACAGTGTCATCAGAGTTTGAAGTGGTAGAGTAACTCATTAATAATTAGTTATTAATTAATAACAATTAATAATTAATAATCAGTAAATAATGATTAATAATTACTAATTAGTAATTGATAATAATAATAATAATAATAATAATAATTAGCAAATAATTAAGAATTAATTAATAATGATCAACAATTAATTAATTAATAATGATTAATAATTAATTATAATCAGTAATTAATAATAATTCATAATTCATAAATAATAATTAATCAAAGATGTCCTGGAACCATGAGTTTGGAAATCCAATATCATGGTTAGTTTATTGAAAGAAAAAGAAAAGTAGTATAGTGAGTGACATCTGAAAAACAATAACAAACAACCACCCCCAAGAGTCATGCAAATAGGTGCCCAAAAAACAAGAGTAACAAGCCAAATAAGAAAGCCTCCCCAACCCAGTTTGAAAATGATTATTCATTTATCGAACCGACCACCGCCCCAACCTCTCAGATGACAACCCCTCCACCAGGATTTGGGCTTTTGTAATGATTTGTCATCATCAACTAGAGAGTTTGCTCCACAAATAAATAATAATTAACATTTAGTAATTGTTAAATAATAATTAATCATTAGTAATTACTTAATAATAATTAATAATCAGTATTTAATTATTAATAATTAATAATTAGTAATTAATCCATCATTATTAATTAAATACCAATTATCAACTAATTATTAATTATTAACTATTATTATCAATTACTAATTATCAATTATTATTATTATTACTAATTACTAATTATTATTAATTAATTTCTAATTATTTAATAATTACTAATTACTAATTAATAAATAAATTATAAAATAATTAGTATTACTAATTACTATTTATAAACTAGTAATTATTATTAATTAATTATTATTTATTAAATAGTTACTAATTATTATTTATTAAATAATTACTAATTATTAATTAATAGCTAAATTACAATATAATTGCTATTACTAATTAATATTTATAAACTAGTAATTATTATCAATTAATTACTAATTAATAATTATTAATATCAATTAATAATTAGTAATTATTATTAATTGATTACTAATTACTAATAATTATTAATTAATTAATAATTAATAATTGTTATCAATTAATTACTAATAATAAGTTATTATGACTTAATTATGAAATATTATTAATTAATTACTATATATAAACTAATTATTATCATTAATTAATTAATAATTAATTATTATTATTATTATCAATTATCAATTATTAATAATCAAATACTGATTATAATTATTATTAATTAATTACTAATTATACTAATTATTATTAATTAACTACTAATTAATAATTATGACTAATCAATCACTAATCGTTAATTATCATTAATTACTTACTAAATATTAATTATTATTAATTAATAACTAAATATTAATTAGTTACTACTAATTAATTACTAATTATAAATTAATTACTAATTATTAATAATGTGTCAATAATATTATATTATTAATCCAATGATGAAAAATGAGAAACCGAACCTCACATTGAAAATCCATAAAATAACAGTTAAATTTTGCTAATTTTTTTGTTATATATATAAACAAAACAAAAAAAAATACAAATTTTAAATATTCAAATATAAATGTTAAAAAAAATAAAAAAAGGTTTTCTTTTTTTTGCCTTAAGCATAATGTGTTAGAGCCTCTAATGCCCTCTGCTCAATATTATGGGCAAAGGCATTAGGGCCCCTAACACATTTGCCTTGGGCAAAAGGCATTAAAGGCTATAATACCTTTGTGACATAGATTTTAAAAAATTGAAACCTATATCTATTTCTATTATTTTCTTCAAAAAAAAAACCATATAAAAGCCCCTGAAAGATACACACACCTCTTCAAACTCATCTAGAGGCCTAGAGTATGAACCATAACAATACACTGTTACAATGTTCTATCATAATAGTTCCACCACTATAGAACAACTACAATGTTCCAGTTAGAGTTGGATTTATAGTGCACCCACTTTACAGTAACCAGTAAAAATTTCACTACTCAATTTTGAACGAAGACTTTTGGGATACATGACATGCACTCATCATGACCGCAACAATGAAACGTGCATGTTGATATCACCAGTGACTAATAAAATTTGGTTTATCAAGAACCATCAATAAAGTATGTTTTTCACTCTTATTTATTTATCTACAATTAGTAATTTATTAATAAAATATAATTATTTTGAAAACTTGGGAAAGGTTAAATTGTGTGGAATATGAATCTTGGCATCTCTTGCATTTTGAATTCTTTTCATAATCTAGTGAATCCTTGTTTTTAGTTTAAATAAAGGTAGATATTTTAATTCTCTAGATAACATGTCATTTCTTAAACATATTTCAATTACATTCTTTGTGGTTCGACCATGACTTCCGCTATTCTATAATAGAGGAATATGGCATTTTAAATTATAAACTTATGTACCAGATAACACCCACCATCATGGCCATTGCCACTTTTCATATGCAAAGTGAGTATAAAATTACCTGGTAGGTTATCTGTCATGAACCAACCCAGGCTACCCCTAATCCAGGTACTTGAACCGAATCATGACATGGTCTGAAGCGCGTTCCCAATCACTATGGGCTGACAACTAATGTATGAGAATCAAAATGAACATCATTGAGAACAATTTCACCCGATAAAACAATTAATAAAAAGGAGACTTCCACCCATAAGTCTAACATGAACACTCCATAAGTTAGAAAGACACACATATAAAATAAATAGTTTTCAATAGTAATCAGAACCAAAAAAACCATAAAGGAGTAAACATAAGTCATCAACCATAGGTGAAACCTAACAAACATAACCGAAGCATCTCAATACAACCAAATTCAAATTTTAATATAAAAAACCAATATAAACCAGGAGAGACTAGAATGAGAATGTCAACATGGCATGGCACATGAGGGGAACCAAATACATAAAATAAAAGACCACAACCAGCCCCAAAATTCACCACTGTGTGTCGGGTGAACATCTTCACCCGCCACCTCCAATACACCTAGACCAGAAAATCCAAGAACTATCAGCTACGTTCAAGTGAAACCTATACTGAACCTATAGTATGATGGGCATGAGAAAATAATGACGAGTAGGTAATCCTCCCCACACACCATGCACAACCTTTAAAAGAAAATCCATTTCATGCTAGTGTGAAAATATAACTATATAACTATATAACTATATAACTATATATATATATATATATAAGATTTTCATTTTAATTAAAGCAAGTCATAAGAGTATTGGAGCTGGTGCCCCAGAACTAACTTCTATGCACTTTACGATTACCTATATTCATTGTTTGAATATTAATAAACTTCTTATCATATAATGACTGTTCTTCTACACGGCATAGTATGTGATAATATCCCAAAGCTAAGTGTTTCACTGAAAATTTATAACAGTTTCTTACTATAATGAGAACCTAGAAGTTCCACAACAATATTCTTAAATGTATGTTCTATAGTCGGATGATATCATTTGACAAGACAAAAATGATACAGGCTATTAGGGGTGAATACTCATAGGAATTTGAGACACTTTTTCATGGTGTACGTCCTTAGTAATTTCTAGTGCATGAGATTATAAGAACACGACCTGCTAGTAGGAAATCCACATTTATATGTGTCATTGGATGTTGCTATCTGTAGATGTGTGTATTTATCCTTATACTTTAAAATTATTACTAATCGATATCATTAATCACAAACTTCTATGTATTGATGAAAATCGTGATGACATATGTTCACGACGAAGTAGGATACATTGAGTGTGTCATGAGTGATATTACATTAATGAATAATGTGAGAAAGAATTTGTCCATTCGGGTTTTTAATGGAGGTAAATATCTCAGGCCCTTTTATGGGAATGAAACAATGTGAATAAATCCATGGACATAGTGTTTTGTGGGCATGTTCATTCCTGAAAAGTCAAAGAAAGAGATCGAGAAAATAGGTTGATGACACCGGCATGCAACCTATTTGATTAGAGATATTGTAATAAAAAGATTATATTACACAATAAATATTTGTATGAGGTTGTATGTCATTGTAAAATTAACTTCTTTCTCTATGAGGGTCTTGGCATGTTGCTAGACACTAACCTTGGACTTTAGGTGGCTCCGCCTAATGCCATTGAGAAAGAGGTCTATAGGGACACCCACTAAGTGTATCTAGAAACTCAATTAATTATTATTATTATTTAACATGCTGAATAAATATTATTCATGTATGTTGTTTAATAATTATTCATGTTTTATTGATCCCATATATTCAGTCACTAGTTATTCTAGGGAATACTTGTGATTAGAATATTTAATAAATATTTAATTTTTATTTAGAAAATATAATATTTATTTATTTATTGGAGAATAATGTCGCGATGTTTATTTATTAAATAAAAATTCATTATTCAAGTACTCATAAATATCATGGAGGAATGACAGACCAAGTTTAATAGGTCTAGGGAGAAATAATATATAATTAATATTATTTGAATAAATTTTTAAATAATTTATTCAAGAAATAATATATAATTATTTCGTGAGCTTTGTGCATGCTAAGAATAATAATAATAATATTATTATTTGGATATGGGGTCCATCAAGGATTAAGAAAATAACAAGGGCCTATGTGCAATTATTATTTTCTAACCCCAACACTATTTAAACCCAATTACATTATTTCAAATACTAGTCCTAGACATTTGTTTTGTTGTGCACAAAGATAACCGAATAATCCTTTCAAGCCCTCGAGATATACTCTCCAATAATGCTCTCAAGTATAGAGAGCGACCCTCCTTTATCACCCCTCTTGATTCTATAGAGAACATGAAGAGTCCTTGTTTAAAATGATTCCTATGGTGATCAAATACGAATGACACAAGCATTAGGATCTTCTGTGCTAGCATTCAAAGATTCCTATAATGTTGCTCAGTGGTTCATGGTGTACATGTGGATAATTTATAGAGGGAATTTACACTTGATTCCTATGATGCAACGACAATACGACATAGATGCATGATCAGATTTGTCAATGAAGAAAGAATTCATTGCAAGATAATTCTTTAACTAATTAAATTAATTATAAATTATTATGAGATGATCCCACGTTTTGGTTCTGAAATTCTTTCATAAATTAATCATTGAATTAATTTCATTGTTCATAATGTTCTACGTCGTGTGCATATTGGAATAATCATCAATTATGACAAAATTTGAGTTGTCCATAGCCAACACGTGCTTCTTCTGTGCCTGGAATCATCAAACGGTATTAGAGCAGTTGCATAATAATTTATTATTATTTAAATATTTTTGATTGATTTACACATTTATTGTTAGTTTTTAATTCCAATATAATCATTCTTTAAATCTGAATCACGAATTCTCCTCTTCTTCCTCTTCGTTCTTACAAATATAATAAAAAATGGATTAATTATGAATGAAGAATATTCAAAGAACTAATCTAGAGGTGGCATAAATTCTGGAAAAATAGCACAAGAATATACAATGTGTAACCCATAGGTATACACAGTGTACTCATGTTTAATTCACTAGGACAACTCATGGATTAATTCAGAGTGTCATGCATTTATTTCACATGATGTGTAATTAATACATACCGGCTATTGACCGGTCCATCTTGGCACACAATTAGCCAAACTACATGGTGTGTAACTTGCATACATGATGTGAAATCCATTACACAAATAAGATATATGTGTTTATTACACGACACATGTGACTGGTAATTATGTAACTTGGAGACCACACGACATGTAGCCTAGATAAGCATTGTGTATTCCATTAATGTTTACGACATGCCAACACGCCCGATCCCTAAGCATGTGCCATGGATAGACAATAATGAACTATACACGATGTGTATATGGATAATAAATGTTGTATATATTACTTGTTTACTCATAATTTAAAATTAATTTATTATATTATTTAAACCTTATCAACATGTGTTCCATGTGTCATTTATTTGGATCATACATTACATTTGATAGGTTATATATATATAAATATATTAAATGTCTAATTAATTTCTATATAATATTCAGAACTACATATCATGTATAATTCATAATACACCAATTACTCTGCACGCATTAAAAACATAACACGCGAAGTAAATAACTTGTGTATGTGTGTTATTTATTTGATATCACACACCATAAAATTACATGACAATACATGTATGCTACATGCCGTATGAGTAAACAATATACAACCATCATACACGCCGAGTAGTTCAGACATGTACTTGTTGTGTTGCCTCCAAAGACACATATTTTTTATTAATTCAATTTTAAATAAATTATTTAATTAATTTAAAATAATGACAGATGAGAATCTCAATAATGTTTGGATGAGAATTAAGATAAAAAAATTAATTAATTAATGAAGACAATTAATTTATCTTAAGCTTCGGCCTGGAAGACTCCTACAAAGAAGATCTTTGGTGTAGACATTTACCTTGTGGTGTGGAATTTCCTAGGTTTATATGATCCAAATTTTGACTATGGATTGAATTTCAGAATTTTCACCATAAAGTTTAAATAGGAAGTTGGATAGAGTTTCTTTGTAGTGTGGTCCTTCCCACCGTGCTATAATTCATATTCTAGGAACTTTTATGGCATGATACAAAGTGTCGCACTATAGTGAATTTGAGAAGCTAAAAAGCCTTCTGTTTTTTTTGAGAACTTCAATACATGAGATAAAAAAGTTCAACATGACTTGAATAAGGATTATTTAATGATTCCAACAAGATGTAATACAGTCTCTAACTACAGATCACTTAGATGAAATTGTTAGACATTTTGAAGAGTGTTTATGATCATTAAAACTAAAGACGGCGAGAAGAACATAAATATCCCCCTTTTTGATGATCACAAAAACTTGAATAATAAGTGAATTAAAACAATAATATAAAAATATAGGTATGATAATCATTTCTACCCCATAATAGAAAATAAATAAAATCATTAGAGTTTTATAATTACCTGTGATGTCTCTATTTTGAAAAAAATAAAAATTTCCCCCCCTTAACATAAAACTTCTCCCAATACCAAGATTTCTCAAGAATTTCTCCCCCTTTGAGATTATCAAAAAGGATTTAATTATGGGGTTAGAGTAAATAAAAGAAATAATATTTAAAAAACACATTTTTCATTATTAATGATCTTTAGAGAGATATGAAAACAAAGTTTTGAAAAACTCCAAAATTTAGAAAGATAGATTTTCAACAAACCTCAAGATGAAAGAAAAAAATATGTTTCATTTAAAAATATTTCTCAAGAGAGAAATAAAACTTTGAAAAATTTATTGAAGAAACTAAAATTTTAAAAGAAAATTTAAAAAAAGGGAATCTTTTCTAGGATCATTTCAGTATTAAAAATATTTTATCCACATAAAATAATTCATTATGTGAGATAAATATATCATAGAAATTAAAAAAAATTAAATAAAGAAATAAATATTTAAGAAAAAAATTCATTACATGATTAAGGCTTAACAAATACTATGTTCATAAACTAAAGAAAATTCTCTAGAAGTGTTAAACCAGGTGTGTGATAAAGGCCCACTTCTTATTCCTAGGGCGAAGATTGGATTAAAAATCCAACTAGCCTTTTTTGAGGTAAAAACCTATATGTGCATTTGAACTAAAATCACATCTACTTGTTTGTACCCAGACATGAATTTTTTTATTAGAGTATCCACTCACTTAACTTTTCCAAAATTATTAAAATTTTGAAAAAATAAATAAAAAAATATTATTTTGAAAACAAATTTTAAATTGAAAAACAAATTGAAAAATTTATCAAGATTGTCAAGATTAAGAGATAAGTATCACAAGATAATCATACCCAATTTCTTTTAATAAATTCAAATCAATCAAGAGGAATGGGTTTAGTGAATATATCATTAAGTTTAAGGTTTTTGAAAACAAATTCTAGAATGATATCATCTTTTTGAAAGTGATCTTGAAGAAAATAGAGTCTCAGATCAATGTTCTTAGTGTGAGAATGTTGGATAATATTTTTAGAGATACTAATTTCACTGGTGCTGGTACACTTTATAGGGATGGGAGAATATATTATCCCAATGTCTAAGAGAGTGTGTTTCATCCATATAATTTTATCGTAACAACTCCTAGCTTCCATGTATTCCGCATCAGCTATATAAAGAGATTTTTTTTTGATTTTTACTAGTCAATGAGATGATGTATTTTTCTAGAAGATGACAAGTTCCATTGGTACTTTTCCTATTTAGTTGGAACCCTCTAAAATCATCATTGAAAAAACAAGTAATTTCAAAAGAGGTTTCCTTTAGATAAAATAATCCAAGGTTTTTAGTTCCTTTCAAATATCAAAAAATTATTTTATGGGATTTTAAAATAGATTACTTTAGATTTGATTGAAAATAATCACAAAGGTATACACTAAACATGTAAGGTCCTATGTTTTTAACTGGTTAGAAATTCTAAAGGAAATTGAAATTTTCATTTGGTGGACGATCCAAATAAAAAATTAAGCTTCAAAAGGTAATCTTGAGAGTTGGAACAATCAAAAGTGTTATTTTTAGATGTGGTTTAATGATTTAAAGGAGTACTGAGAGTCTGAATGAGTTTCTGGAGCGTCAGGATTCAAAAACTTAGTTTCAGAAGAAACAGCTCGGGGTGCATGGTTGGTGCATGGTTAGTTCTAACCATGTGACCCAAACCATGCGACCTTTTTGTACTAGTGCACGGTTAGTTTAACTGTATGAGGTGGCCTAGAAAACCATGTGAAATAGTGTAGAGTTACAGATGGACTCGCACGAGCTATACACAATTTTTCTAACCATGTGCCTAGATGTGCGAGGGGGTGATCCATTTGGATAGTGACAACATATGATCTGTGCATGGTTTATCAAATTGTGTGCTTAACTGTGCAAGTACATGTTCCACTTAGATAGTAGGGGTTAATGGTTGACATAATATTTGTTTAACCATGTGGAAAAACCATGCACCCTATTAAAAATTAATTAAATTACTATTCCCCTTGTTTTACCCTTAAATCTAATTTATCTCCTCCTCATCTCCCATTTCTCATGCACATCCGATCCAAGCTCTCCCTTTACCTCATTGAAGGTTTTGATTATTTGCCTCCATTAAAGCTCCAATTTGACTGCCGTTCATCGCGTTAGATCCCTCTCGGTAAGTCTAAGACTCCTCTTACTTCTTATCACATTTTCCCACTATGTCTTGGATGCTATTTCCATGCAAACTCTTATGCCCTATTTTAGGGTTTTTGTCTATTTTCCTAATTTTCTATCATTTTATCCCGAATCAAAGGATTATATTGGATGAGTGAAGATTACTAAGCATGAGGTAGGTGGTCTATATGTTTTTACCTTATGTCTTATCATTTATAAAATTTACTGTTATGCCGAACACCATACTTTCTACACATTGTTCCTAAAATTAATTAAACATTAAATTAATTACGTATACCATGAATTTGATGTTACTCAAAACCCTTAACATGGTTGGAGGTAGATGAAATCAACCCAAACCACCAATTAAGGCGAGTTCAATTAAATTCATATAATGAGCATTATTTCCCATTCTACTAAACCACCCCTTGGGTGTGTTGAGATTTACACATGCTAGTGGAATGACTTAAATGAATTAAATAAATAGTAAGTGGTATGGATATACACTTGGCCCTTTTTTATTTATAAATTAGGTGATTAATGAGATGAATTAAATGAATTGTTAATGGAAAGGAATTACACTTGTCCATATCCAAATTATTAAATGTAATGATTAAATATTTTTCAATCATAAGTGAAATGATAAATAAAATGAATTGAATTTATAGGTAGTTTGTATAAACCCACTTGGTCCTTTATCATTTACTTTATGTTTGAATATTATGATGACCCAATCTAAGTGGATCAATTAAATTGTATTATGGAATGTATACTCACATGGCCCTTTTTTCCACATGTATGCGATTTGTTTAATGAAATGATTAAAGTAATGGTTGATCATAAATTGAGATAGATCACTCTATAAGATTATGTTTAAGTATTAAATGAAATAATTTGTTATTATTGTTGGACTTTGGTTAGGTTTGTTTGACATGACGCTTTACAATCCATTGGTTTAGGATGGTGGACATGATGATACTCATCATTTATTAAGATGTTGGACATAAAACTCCTCATGATTTCTTGGGAATTTATGGACCTAATGATTTATTCTAATTTTTAAGGATGTTTTACATGATTATCCACATCATTGAATGTGTTCTTTAGACATGGAATTCCATATCCCTAGTTTAAAGGTTTGGAATGATGACCCATGTTTTAAAATGTGAGACCCTTTTATTATATGATTCAGAATTATTACCCCAATATTACCTAGAAAATGTACTTGGACTTGGTTGATATCACAAGAATGTAATGGAAAGGGTTATCCCCTTGGTTTATACTCAGACCCTTAGAGTGATACTACATTATTATTATGAGTTGGATTGAACTCCAACAAACAATGATTCTGATGTACATGGATGTTACTAACATTTTTTTTATTTTCGTGCTAACCATTCTTGTGCTTTTAGGTTCTTTTTGTAGTATTTTAAATATTTTATTTGTTTTTATAGTTTTTAGTTAGTATTATATGAACATTAGTTATTTATTTTCATTTTTTTAGAATTTTATTTTATTAACATTTCATATTATTCTAATATTACTTTTAGTTTATTAATTAATTATAAATATAAATATAATTATATTTATACTAATTTATTTTTATTAGTTATTTTTATTATTTTATTTTTATTTTGAAATTTGAAATTTGTTTTCCCCCCTTTTTTTCCCTCACCCGCCGCCCCCTTGACCCGCTCTCCCCTCACCCTCTCCCTTTTCTCCCGCTGGCCCCCCCTTATCTCCTCTAACCCCCGGACCCCGCTTCGTCTCGTTTTCCTCTGGCCGCCCTCGCCGCCCGCCTCCCTCGCCAGCCGCCCACCTCCCTCGCCAGCCGCACGCCACCCCGCCTCCCTCGCCAGCCGCTCGCCACCCCACCTCCCTCGCCAGCTGCCCTCTCCCTCTCTCGGCCGGACCAGCCCCCTCCTCTCCCTCCGCAGGGTGTAGTAGGTACACGAAGAAGCCAAGGCAAGTTCTCATCACCTCGCTCTCACCACCATCCAAGGAGCCGACCCGTAGCCACGCACCGGTCATCGATCGTTCGAGCAGCCACCGCAGTCGTCGCAGCGGACCAACATCCACTACTTCGCCATCATCCTTTCTTCTGACGGTCGTGAAGCCGGCGCGCGACGTCATCACGTGCCGAGGTGTGACCAGACAATTATTGCATGCGGCGAGAGTGAGGACGGACACGTTCATCATTGGTAACACAATTTTATTTTTCATGACATATCATTCTATTACCGCGTTTTTAGTTGTGATGTCGGGGTAATTTTCTTAGTGTCGGGATGTTGGTTGAATGATTAAATTATTGCACATGCCATGCAACGTACTATTTAATGATTAATTGTCAATTAAATTTATTTTAATTGAATATTTATCTGTCTAAATTATTTTTGCACTAAATTAATTGCTAAAATTAAAACTGGCCATTTTAATTATAAGTCGACGCGGCGGTCCGAGAAGGTAAACCGTGTTGACTGATGGTAGGTGCAAATTAGTGACACAACTTTGTGAGAAATGGGTTGTGTCATTTTGCCGTGTAGTTCGGGGCTTGAACGAGTTTTCTAATTTATTTATGACACTAGAGAACATGACTTTAAATAAAATTGGGAAATTAAAATTGAGCATCTAAAAAATAGTTATATTTTCAGAACTGGCGATAATTAAACAGAATAAATAATTAATCATCCTAAAGAATACCTTGCACGGCTGCGTAACAATTTAATTACGACATCAGCAGCCCCGACACATTTTGTTGATTTCGAGCCCATCATCATTTTCATTTGCAATTTTCTTTTTTTTTTACCTTTTGTCTTCTCACCTTTTAGTTTAATTAAAAAGAAAAAAGGGAAAACTCACAAATAGGTATTCCTTCAATCCCTTGTCCTTGTTCGTCTAAACACCGTCCAACAAAATATTTTTAGTGAACTAGATTCCGTGCTCTCTGTGGTTCGACCCTGCTCGCCACTTTTACAGTAGCCAGTCAGTTATAAAAATTCGCAAATTTGCACGCGTTGCGACGCGCGTACCAAATTTCTGGCGCCGTTGCCGGGGAGCACGCGCACGTCTAGCATTAAGAAAATTTCAAGTAGACCTTGATTTAGGCACTGTTCGCCTAAATGGTGAACACTCGTACTTCTGATCCGTCAAAGAACGACACGCCCCTTGATCCACAACTTGAACATCAAAGAAAGGGAAAAGAACAAGTCGGTACCTCAGCTGCAAACGCAATGCATCCACCTGCGGAAAGCGTTGAAACTCATATTTCGACACTTCCTAGTGGACAAGTCCATCCACTTTTCCAAAACCGTCTCGATAATCAATGACCTCGGACTACTATTAGACAGGAGTTGCGACCCAACACAGTTGGAATGAGCTCAGGTATAACACGACCCATAATTCAAGCAACGCAATTTGAATTGAATCCGTCCATGATCAACCTGCTCCAACAACATGCACAGTTTCATGGATTGAGCAGTGAAGACCCTTATATGCATGTGAACAGATTTCTTGAAGTCTGTGACACATTTAAATATAACGGAGTAACGGATGATGCGTTGATCCTACGACTGTTTCCATTTTCGTTGCAAGGGAAAGCAAAGGACTGGTTGGAGAGTCTCGACCCCGAAACAGTTTTCACATGGGAAGTGTTGAGAAGAAAATTCCTTGATCTATATTACACAACAGCTCAATCTTTGAAAAACAAGAGAGACCTAGAATCCTTTTGTCAAAGTGAATACGAATCGTTAGGAGAAGCTTGGGAAAGATTCAAGTCCATGTTAAGACGTTGTCCCCATCATGGGATGAAGTTGGCAAACCAGCTGCAAGCTTTCTAATATGGACTTCAATCCGAGAGTAAGTCTGCCATAAACACAGCTACTAGAAATGCGTTCATGGAAATGGATCCTGAGGACCTGTACATATTGATTCAAAACATGGCCGAACACAGTTTCCAGTGGCCAGAAGATTTTTCTAGATGAAAGCAGGAGTGTATCACGTTGATACTCAGACATTCATGGCTGCACAATTTGAAGCTCTCAACAAGAGGATTGACAACTTGTCAATAAACCCACCTAAGCCAGTCCATGTTGTTCAAGTTGAAGACTGTCCACACTGTGGTGGTCCTCATGATTATTCCATGTGTTCATATAACACTACAGAGACCAAGATGTCTGAAGATAACTTCGTTAGTTACAACCGTGGAAATTATGGGAACAATTACAACACAAACTGGCAAGGCAATACCCAAAATCAAGGTTGGAAGGAACTAGTGGCTACTCAGCCGATGAACCATAACATGGGTCCACCTGGATTCACTGCTCAACCTACCTTCAGACCCGCCATGCAATCACAAGATCAAGGGTCTCAACAGAAATACCGACCACCGTTCCATCAGCAACAACAATATAAGGAGTAAAAGCAAACAACGGACTGCGCCCCTGCTGCAACACAAGGTCAAAAAGATTGGGGAGAAACTATAGCAAAGTTAATGATGTCCAATCAATCACGGTTTGAATCACAAGAGATGGAAACCCAAAACTTACAGGCTTCCATGCGCAACATTGAAAATCAAGTTGGTCAGTTAGCCGCACAAATGCAAAACCGACAGCAAGGAACTCTACCAAACAACACAAGAGTCAACCCAAGAGAAGAAGCAAAAGCCATCATATTGCGAAGTGGCACACAGTTTCCAGAGCACCAAAAGCCTGATGTTCAACCAACAGATGAGACACCTATACCTGCCACTGAGAATGGAGACTCAATAATCAAATCAATCCAACTTGAAACCAAAGAAGAGGAAGATCAAAACAAACTTGCAAAAAATGAAAAGGCAATAAAGGAGAAGGAAAACGAAGCACTCAACGAAAGAGTAAAATCCCACATACCACCTCCTCCATTTCCACAAAGACTGAAGCAAAGGAAGTTGGATGTTCAATTTTCAAAATTCATGGAGATGTTCAAAAAGCTTCAAATAAATATCCCTTTTGCAGAATCCATCACACAAATGCCCCACTATGCTAAATTTCTCAAGGAGCTTCTGTCAAAAAGAAGAAAACTAAATGATGTGGGAACATTTGTAATGCACTAGGAATGTTCAGTAGTCATACCCAGATCCATACCTCCAAAACTAAGAGACCCGGGTAGTTTCACTATTCCTTGCAATATTGGAGGATGTCAATTTGGAAGAGCTTTGTGTGACCTCGGAGCTAGTGTAAATCTCATGCCGTCTGGAATCCTTGAAGAACTGGGCATCGCAGAATTAAAGCCAACGAGGGTCACCTTGCAAATGGCGGACCGATCAGTGAAGCATCCTTGAGGGATTCTAGAGGACGTTCTTGTCAAGGTTGATAAATATTACTTCCCTGCTGACTTCATTGTCCTCGATATGGAAGAAGACAAGGACGTCCCACTCATTCTTGGGAGAACCTTCTTGGAGACATGCAGAGCACTGGTTGATGTCCAAGAGGGGAAATTAATTTTTAGAATTGGGGATGAAAACATAACATTTGATGTCCTCAAGGCTATGGAAAAACCGTCTGTAGTAGACTGTCATTTCTTGGATATGATTGAAGAATGGGATGAGTTTGCAAGCAATGTGCTGGACCTCGCAGATTTGCACAAAGAAAATGAAGAGTTCACTGAATCAATCGAGGAAGTGGAATTCATCAAAAACATAGTCGAGCCTTAGATAGACATGACTTCACTTCACTCACTCCATTACTTGAAAAGCCTCCAACACTTGAGCTTAAACCACTTCCATAAAACTTGAGATACAGTTACTTGGGAGATTTAAACACCTTACCAGTCATCATAAATGCCAATCTTTCGAGTGAAAAAGAGAGCAAATTGCTCAATGTCCTGTCACAAAGGAAACCAGCAATAGGTTGGACGATTGCTGATCTAAAAGGTATAAGTCCTGCCATCTGTACTCACAGAATACATATGGAAGATAATTCAAAACCCTGCAGGCAACCACAACGACGCTTGACACCTCCCATGAAAGAAGTAGTCAAGAAAGAAGTCATTAAACTTCTTGATGCCGGTTTAATTTTTCCAATCTCCGATAGTCAGTGGGTTAGCCTGTTGCAAGTGGTACCTAAAAAGGGTGGAACCACAGTGGTTGAGAATGATAAAGGAGAATTGATAACCACAAGAACAGTGACTGGATGGAGAGTGTGCGTCGACTATCGGAAATTGAATGATGCCACCAGGAAGGATCACTTCCCATTTCCCTTTATTGATCAAATCCTTGAACGATTGGCAGGACGATATTACTACTGTTTTCTGGATGGATACTCAGGCTATAATCAAATAGCTGTAACACCAGAGGATCAAGAGAAAATCACGTTCACTTGTCCATATGGTACATTTGCTTATAGGTGAATGCCTTTTGGAATGTGTAATGCTCCAGCCACATTTCAACGATGCATAATGGCAATGTTCCATGACATGATTGAAGAGTTCTTGGGAATTTTCATGGATGACTTCTCAGTGTATGGAAATTCTTTTGATGACTGTCTAGAACATTTGGATAAGGTTTTGGCAAGATGCGAAGAAAAGAATCTGGTACTTAATTGGGAAAAGTCACACTTCATGGTCCAAAGTGGAATAGTCTTAGGCCATCAAATTTCAAAGAAAGGAATTGAAGTTGACTCTGCAAAGATTAGTACAATCTCTAAGTTACCCATGCCTTCTTCAGTTCATTCCATTCGAGGTTTTCTTGGGCACGTTGGATTCTATAGACGCTTCATCAAGGATTTATCTATTATTGCCCGACCCCTTACAAATCTATTGGGAAAAGATGTCACATTCCACTTCAGCCCTGAATGTTAGGAAGCATTTAAATTATTAAGGCAGCGTTTGGTTGAAGCCCCAATAATGATTTCACCTGATTGGGAGCAACCATTCGAGTTAATGTGTGACGCTAGTGACTGGGCAGTTGGAGCTGCCTTGGGGCAAAGAAAAGAAAAGATCTTTAGGCCAATCTACTATGCTAGCCGAACATTGAATGAGGCCCAACATAACTACACAATAACTGAAAAAGTGCTGCTAGCAGTTGTTTTTTCCTTTGATAAATTTCGATCCCATCTGTTGTTCTCAAAAGTCACTGTCTATACGGATCACGCTGCACTTCGGTATCTAATGGCCAAGAAAGATGCAAAACCGAGACTCATTCGATGGATACTGTTACTTCAGGAATTTGACATTGAAGTCAAGGACAAAAAGGTAACAGAGAACGTCGTTGCTAATCATTTATCACGCCTCGACCATGACACAAGTGAAATCAATGTCGAACTAATCAATAAAACATTTACCGACGAACAACTCTATGCCATTGAGACAATCACACCTTGGTATGCTGATTTCGTGAACTACTTAGCTTCAGGTGTGATACATACAGATTTATCAAAGGAACAGAGGAAAATATTTTTGAATGAATCACGGAATTACTACTGGGATGATCCTTTACTTTTCAAAGACTGTGTGGATGGAATGATAAGAAGATGCATCCCTGAAGAAGAAGTGGAGAGTGTTTTGAACTTGTACCATACTGGAGAAGCTGGAGGACACCATGGGATTCATCGAACAATCAGAAAGGTGTTACAATGTGGTTTGTACTGGCCGACCATGAATCGTGATATTCGTGAATTCGTCATGAATTGTGACAAATGCCAAAGAACCGGGGGTATAAGCTGGAAGCACGAAATTCCACAACACTCAATCATGGGAATTGAAATTTTTGACATATGGGGAATTGACTTCATGGGTCCTTTTCCTAAATCTTTTGGGAAATCCTATATCCTTGTCTGTGTGGACTATGTGTCAAAATGGGTGGAAGCTGAGGCATTCTCGGAAAATACTGCTCGAGTCGTCATTAAATTTTTGAAGCAACACATTTTTACCCGGTTCGGAATTCCAAGGCTCATCATCAGTGACCGTGGTACCCACTTTAATAATGCGCTATTTTAGAAGCTAATGAATCTCCATGGATGTCACCACTACATGAGCACCCCATACCATCCACAGACCAATGGCCAAGCTGAGGTTTCAAACCGAGAAATTAAGGGTATTTTGGAGAAAACTGTGAATACATCTAGGAAAGATTGGGTCACCAAACTTGATGATGATCTTTGGGCCTACAGGACTGCCTAAAAGACACCCATTGGAATGTCCCTATATAGGTTGGTCTTTGGAAAAACCTTCCACTTACCTGTAGAATTGGAACATAAAGCTTATTGGGCTGTGAAGAAACTGAATTTTGATTTCAAAACTGCCCAAGAGAAGCGTTTTCTACAAATGAATGAACTGGATGAGATGAGGAGAGAAGCATATGACAATGCTTTGATTTACAAAGAGAAAAATCGAGCCTAGCATGAAAAAAGGATCCAACAAAGAAATTTTTCAGCAGGCGACAAAGTTCTCCTCTTCAACTCACGACTTCGAATCATGGATGGAAAACTCAAGTCGAAGTGGTCGGGTCCGTACACCGTCACAATTGTTTATCCACATGGTGCTGTCGAAATTTCTGATGGAAAGATGCCTCCATTCAAAGTAAATGGTCAACGCCTTAAACTTTACCACACTTCAGATTCGATGGGCATCATTGAAGACCTGCAATTGCAATGAGAAGTTATCCGTCTGGCTGAAGACGTTAAACTTAGCGCTGATCGGGAGGCAACCCAACTATTTCTTCAATCTTTGATCTTTGTTTTCTTACTCTTTCTCTATCTCTCTATCTATTTTGTTGATGCAGCTAAAAAAATGTCTAGCTCTTCTGATTCTTCTATGGTCATCAATGCGCTTGTTCCGTCTCCCTCTGACTTAGTACGACGGATGACTCAGGAGCTGGCTGATATCGAGCGCCGACTTGAGGAACTTTCACTTGAGATTCGTGCTCAGCACCCGGCACCACCACAAAGAGCACTGATTCCGTTCCTTCCTCACTAGCTTCACGGTCACTATGCTCCGGAGGTGGTTAATCCCACCAAGCGTCCCCGTGAGATCGATGACACAACCACTAGTTCTCGTAAGAGACAGAGGAATTCTGAGCTGATGGACCAAGATGATTGAACATTGTCCATCCGTCTGGCTGAAGACGTAAAACTTAGCGCTTCCTGGGAGGCAACCCATGTTCCAGTTTCATTTTTTTTTCTTTCTCCCCTTTTCTTCTTTCGACTATTCTAGTTAATTTGAGAAAATAAAACATGGCATGTGTGAAATTTTTTTAGCTACTCCTGATATTTATGTGCACTTGTCACTCTCCTGCATATATTCTTCCATTTTGGTGATCCTTGGTGTTATCTTTATGATATGATGCGGGTATGTGTTGTCTATGTGTAGATTTTATAGGTACATCATTTCTGGAGCTTCATCGGATACAGACAGCCTCTCCACGTCTATCTGCACTTATACAGGGAAGTGTTTTATTTTTTTTCCATATTTTATGCTTCTAGAAACACCATGTAAATTTTTTTAAAAAAAAACTCTCACTGACATTCTTGTCATTGATGAACCCACACAAAAGCTGCTGTATTTTTGGTCGCAACACAGTCGGGAAAATACCACTTGTGTCCCTAGGCAGTTTGAGCACCTGATTCTTGTTTTAGAATTCTTTGATCCTTGATCTCATGACTTAGATGATTGCTGATATTATTTCATGTTTCGAAAATGTTTTTCAAAAACTTGTATAATTTTGAGACACTTATTTGCACTCATTCTCATCTGTGCTGTACAACATTATATTTCCATACCTATGAGGACTCTGGCCCATTTTACATCATCTCCTGTTTCTCTTTTTCTTGAGGGAGTCTTAACCATGTTATGTCTTCTAGAACTTGCCATGTTTTTCCATCAAAGCGATAGGAATTTTTGAAAGTTTCACTAAAATGATCGAGGCATCTGTTTGATTTTTCAGCCCCGTTGACCCACTGAGCCACCCTTACATTTTCTCCGTCGTATAACCTTTAGAAGCCATGAAGAAGCCTTTTAGAATGAGCCCAAGCCGATACCCTTCCCTACCACTTTCTTGATTTTTTCATGATATTTTTCAATCTAAGTGTGGGGGAGAGATTTACTCATGGAGAGGGTTCTTTGAGGGGCAGTGAGTCATTTGATGTACATGGAGAGACATTATCCCATCATAATCATATGAGTTCTTTTTAACAGTATCCACATTCAGTGCACGTACTTTGATATGGGAATATAGAATTCTTTTTGTTCCAACATGAGTACATTGGTGATCATTACGCGGTAACCCTCCCTTTTAGGGATACCTATTAAAGTGACGATCCATTACTCCAGGAACTAGAGAGTATTTCTATATGACCTGCCTTCATTGAGATGTTACAACATATATGCTACTTGTGTACCATTCTTTGGGATTATTGTTTGATGTTTATGGGGTTTTTGAGTTGCTACTCACCAGTTTTTTCAGAACATATTATTTGAGTGAGTTGTGATTAAAAAAAAAAAGAAAAAAAAAGAAAAAAAAGAGAGTGAAACATTAGCTTCTCATATGCTTGGGGAAAAGCAATGTTTTAAGTGCGGGGGAGTGAGAGTTTGAGTGAGACAGTTGACAGTTGAGGGAGACATTTGGTTTGACATTTATCATGCATTTATTTCAAGATTCAACCCTCCTTTTTTTTTTACCAAAAAGATGTCAATTTTTTTTTCTCCCCACCGTCCCGCAGCCTCAGAAACATTTGAACCTCATGAAAAGTCCTCGAGATTGGTGATTTCTTTTGATTTCCACTAGTGGAGATGTGAAATTCATGACAAGCCTATGGTAAGCATGCATGTGTATGAGAATTGAGTAAAACTTTGATCATATATTTTGAGAGATGAGAGTGATGGAAAGGTAGGTCACATGATGAATGAGTGCACGTACTTGTTTTGAAAAAAAAAATGTATGTAAAGGAAAAATTGTTTTTGAAACTGAAGTTTTAAAAGAATCATGATATATTATGAGAAAAGAGATTGACAAATTTTGAACTTGTAATTTTGATGTTTTGATCTGTCTCCGGTCACTTGTGTTTTCTTTCTGATTGTTTTGCCCAGGAGTGCAAAATTTTAAGTGTGGGGGATTTGATGTACATGGATGTTACTAACATTTTTTTTTCGTTTAGTTTTAATTAATTTGATAACCATTCTTGTGCTTTTAGGTTCTTTTTGTAGTATTTTAAATATTTTATTTTTTTTATAGTTTTTAGTTAGTATTATATGAACATTAGTTATTTATTTTCATTTTTTTAGAATTTTATTTTATTAACATTTCATATTATTCTAATATTACTTTTAGTTTATTAATTAATTATAAATATAAATATAATTCTATTTATACTAATTTATTTTTATTAGTTATTTTTATTATTTTATTTTTATTTTGAAATTTGAATTTTGTTTCCCCCCTTTTTTTCCCTCACCCGCCGCCCCCACTTGACCCGCTCTCCCCTCACCCTCTCCCTTTTCTCCCGCTGGCCCCCCCTTATCTCCTCTAACCCCCGGACCCCGCTTCCTCTCGTTTTCCTCTGGCCGCCCTCTCCGCCCGCCTCCCTCGCCAGCCGCCCGCCTCCCTCGCCAGTCGCGCGCCACCCCGCCTCCCTCGCCAGCCGCTCGCCACCCCGCCTCCCTCTCCAGCCGCCCTCTCCCTCTCTCAGCCGGACCAACCCCCTCCTCTCCCTCCATAGGGTGCAGTAGGTACACGAAGAATCCAAGGCAAGTTCTCATCACCTCGCTCTCACCACTATCCGAGGAGCCGACCCGTAGCCGCGCACCGATCACCGATCGTTCGAGCAGCCACCGCAGTCGTCGCAGCGGACCAACATCCACTACTTCGCCATCATCCTTTCTTCTGACGGTCGCAAAGCCGGCGCGCGACGTCATCACGTGCCGAGGTGTGACCAGACAGTTATTGCATGCGGCGAGAGTGAGGACGGACACGTTCATCGTTGGTAACACAGTTTTATTTTTCATGACATATCATTCTATTACCGCGTTTTTAGTTGTGATGTCGGGGTAATTTTCTTAGTGTCGGGATGTTGGTTGAATGATTAAATTATTGCGCATGCCATGCAACGTACTATTTAATTATTAATTGTCAATTAAATTTATTTTAATTGAATATTTATCTGTCTAAATTATTTTTTCACTGAATTAATTGCTAAAATTAAAACTGGCCATTTTAATTATAAGTCGACGCGGCGGTTCGAGAAGGTAAACCGCGTTGACTGATGGTAGGTGCAAATTAGTGACACAACTTTGTGAGAAACGGGTTGTGTCATTTTTCCGTGTAGTTCGGGGCTTGAACGAGTTTTCTAATTTATTTATGACACCAGAGAACGGGACTTTAAATAAAATTGGGAAATTAAAATTGAGCATCTAAAAAATGGTTATATTTTCGGAACTGGCGATAATTAAACAGAATAAATAATTAATCATCCTAAAGAATACCTTGCACGGCTGCGTAACAATTTAATTACGACATCAGCAGCCCCGACACATTTTGTTGATTTCGAGTCCATCATCATTTTCATTTGCAATTTTCTTTTTTTTTACCTTTTGTCTTCTCACCTTTTAGTTTAATTAAAAAGAAAAAAAGGGAAAACTCACAAATAGGTATTCCTTCAATCCCTTGTCCTTGTTCGTCTAAACACCGTCCAACGAAATATTTTTAGTGAACTAGATTCCGTGCGCTCTGTGGTTCGACCCTGATCGCCACTTTTACAGTAGCCAGTCAGTTATAAAAATTCGCAAATTTGCACGCGTTGCGACGCGCGTACCAGATTACTTGGTTTCATCTTGGTTTATATATGATAATTTTGATTTTAATACCTTGACTATGATCCTTGGTTCCTTGAACAATTAATTTTCATCTATTTAGAGACATCCAGTTTAGGTTGAAGTAGGTATAATCAGTCAGACATCCATGAGGAATCCAATCCGACTTGGTTTACACTAATTTATTTCATTACACTACCTTATTATTATACCTGAACATTGATTCATTTTATGTTCACATACTATATTTTCATCAGATATTGTTGGTGGTGCCCTACTGATTTTTACTCACACCCTATTCAGGCTACTGATTGGTACCTGGAAAGATCTTCCAACTGCAGGTCTGGACTTAGCTCGTTTCTCTTTGCTGTTTCTCTATTATAGGCTAGGACATGGTATGTGAGTAGTGGTTGATCATGTAATTGGGATTCCTAAAGGAGTTGGGTATTTTTTTATTTATTCTTTTGTTAGCCTATCCCTATTGTATTTATTACCTAATGTTTATCAAACTCCTTGTATTTATGGTTTCACATGTTTATGCATGGTTATTTATTTAGCACTGACCAAGTTATCAGTTATTTTTATCTGCTACTTTTATATTATTTACTTATTCCTCCACTTTTTAGTATCGATCTAGAGGGTATAGTCTCCCCACTCTACAACATTTAGACTCTCACTACTTGTTGGAAACCTCTGGTGTACAGGGAGGTGGACTTGAGGCTTTGTCTTTAATAGATCCGATTACTATTTATAGAGTGTACTCGTTTGGGATGTGCCAAAGTGGTATTAGAGGCTCTTTCCATTTCCCTGTTTTACTATTTTAGGATGATAGACAGGAGATTAGGAATGTGATGAAACTTGGTAAATAGCTCATGTTTGGGAATGGACAACCCATGCATGGGGGAAAAATAAAGTTGTCGGGGATGGGATTCAAAACTAGAAAAAGGCCTATTGCCATGGTTCAAAACCGTGGCAATAGGCCCCAAAAATGTGGCTATAGCCTACGGAAATAGTTTTAGCCAACCGCGGCCGCTATCAACATGGCAGTAGATCCCATCCTACTGCCATGGTTTTAACCGTGGTAATAGCTTCCTATTGCCACAGTTTTCAAAACCATGGTAATAGGCCTAAAAAATTGCCACTGTGGAAGTTGAACTATAGGCATAGTTTAAACCATGGATATAGGAAGATATTTCCATGGTTAAAACCATGGATATAGCCTCAGTAAACCGTGTCAATATCCTAGATACAAAATTCCACTAGCGAGTTTCAATCCCTGTACCTCCCCTTTACAAACCAACGTACTCACCACTACACCACATGACAATTCAGTTATATATATATATTATATGATATATATACTAATATAAACCATGGTAATAGCCTCAAAACTGTGGCGGTAGGTCTTTCCACCAAATTTTTGGTGGGAATTTTTTTCCCACGGAAGCACGGGAACCCTATTGCCACGACTTTGGAAAACCATGGCTATAGGCAATTGAAAAAATTGGCCTATACCCACGGTTTTAGAACTGTGACTATAGGACACAAAATCATGGCTATAGACACAACCTGTAGTCATGTTTTTCAAAACCTTGGCAATAAGCCATGGAAAACCAGCCTATAGCCACGGTTTTAAAACTATGGCTATAGGTCACAGAAACGTGGCTATAGCCACCTATATCCATGATTTTAAAACCGTGGCTATAGGTCTGTGGAAGTAGACTCAATTTTTAGTAGTTCCCTAGACCCAACTATGTAGTACATTTGATTATCGTATCATGTGTACAGTTAGATATGCATGATGATTTCTTACCATTGTAGTGCAGACCTTTCTGTGTCTAATATAATAATGGTAATGTCCAAAGGTCAATTATCGTGTCGAGAGGTTATAGCAGATCCCAAGATATAATGAGAACCACAATATACAATGACATTGATCTTAAATATATGTTCTATAGTCTAGATACATCTTACTGACTGGACACAGTAGATGTCTGACTATCAGGTGCTGGGGGATCATAAGCATTGATACTTCTTCTCATGAAGTTC
Source organism: Viscum album (assembly GCA_963277665.1). Taxonomy (NCBI): domain Eukaryota; kingdom Viridiplantae; phylum Streptophyta; class Magnoliopsida; order Santalales; family Viscaceae; genus Viscum; species Viscum album. The sequence goes on from OY728127.1 coordinate 1,964,292,161, forward strand.
ACACTTGGTGATCTCTGGTAGTGAGATCATGAGGACAAACCCGCCAATAGGAACACCGCATGTTTTGGGTGTCATTGGTTGTTCCTATCTACAGACATGTGTATTGGTCTCCTGAATTGATACCATTACCAATGTATATCATTTGATTATGTACTTTGATTCAAGGTGAAAACCATGGAAGTAATGTCGTGGTGAGGTAGTTTGTGTTGGGTGCGTCGTTGGTGGTATGATGTTGGTTGAATGGTCAAGAAAGGATTTGTCACTTTTGAGTTTAGGAAGTTATATATCTTATGCCTGGTTAATCAGAATGGTGCCACCTTCATAAGTCTTTGGACAAAGCAGTAGAAAGGAAAATCCATCCGGATAGATCAACAAATAATAAAGAAAGATAAGGAAGATGACACAAGAGTGCATCCTGCTTTATGATATATTTAATAACAAAGAAATTATGGTACACAGTCAATGTTCATAGGATGGTAGTCATTGCAATGACTATCCTTATCTCTTTAGGGGCCATGACGGGTTGCTAGACCCCACTCTTGGTCTGTGGATTTTATTCACTAATATTGAGATAAGGGCCTAGAGGGTCACACACAACAGCGTATTCAAGAATCTGCACCTATTTAGTGGAATAAGAATATTGGACATGGTGGGCCCCACCACTGGGGTCCGATTGTTGTCCAAAGTACTGATCACCTAAAGAATTAAATAAATTCATTAATATTCAAGTTATGAATATTTGTGATTATTTAATGTATTTATGAGTTTAGTAAATATGAGAAAATATTAATCGAAGGAATATTATTTTAATATTCCAAGTTCGTTTAATATTAAGCGGGATAGCGAGTCGAGTTAAATGACTCTGGTTTTATCACGTAATATATTATATATATATATATTACAAGTATTTGATAAAATAAATAAATAATATTGACGCAGTTATAAGTCGTCATAGTTATTTATTTAGTGGACGTGGAATTAACGGGGGCCGGGGAACCCATCCGAGTAATTTCCACAATCCTCTATAAATAGAGGAGAGGGGATCAAGCGCAACAACTATTCATGTCATTTTGTCCAGAGATCCTCTCTCCTCCCGCTCTCTAGAGAGAGAAGTTTCCGATCTGTGCTCGGATCGAGTTTCTTCTCACGCATCGTAAGATCGACGATGCGGTGATCGTTGGGACATCAAATATATCATCGGATTGCCGCGCTATCACATGGAGTTCGATGATCGGCGTTCTAGTGGATTTCTGAAGCACGTGTGGACGATCTAGAGGGATCATGCTATGGATCCTTTGGACAACAATCGCCGGCGACAAGTTGCAGTCGACAACGACTTCAGATCTGAAACGAGTAAGTTTTCTGTTTATGTTTGTGCTCCTTATAATTTACGTGAGATACTCAGACCTCTCCGGGGCTCGGATCATCGGTGACGACAAGTTTCGTCGTCCCGCCGATGAAAAATTTAAAATCCCCGGCCCACCAGCTTCCGCTGCGGGCCCCGGAAACCTAACAGTGGTATCAGAGGGATCATGTCAATTTTCTAAGCCAAATAAAATTAATTTTCATAAAATTAAGTAGAGGGTTCAAAATCGGTCACAACTGTTCAAACCGTGATTCAATCCGATTTCGAACGACTAAGATATGGTCATTAGATATTTTCGGAATGGATCGTGTTTTCGTTTTTGAACAAGGGTATTAAAATTTTAATATAATTATAATTATTATAATTTATTCTATTCTTATAATAATATAATTATAATAATAAAATTATAATAATAATAAAATTATTATATTAAAATAATATTTTATTATTATTATATCTAAAGGCTAAAATAGCCTTTAGAAAGTTAGAAAGTAAAAAAAAAAACCGCGTGAAGACCTTAAAAAAAAACTGCATGGGGGCCCTCGCCTTCTTCCTCCTCCCACTCGGACAGAACCAGGAGGGTGCAGTAAGCTGAGCCCCCTGGCCAGGCCACCGTCCCGCCTCCTTGGTGCCACCAGCAGGGGTCCGATCGGACCCCTCACCCTCAGGCGCAGCGCACTGCAGCGCCGTATGGAGGCCGCTGCCTGGATCGGCCTGGACCCCCACTCTTCATCACATCACAACACAGGCCACCACCAGCCCCTCACCCTGCTGCACCTCCTCGGCCGGCACACGACGCCACGACCCAAGCCGCCCTCCTCGGCCGTCCCCCAAGCAGCGCCGCACACCACACATGCGCCACACCCTGATGCGACGCACAACCCAGGCTCACGGCGGCTGCACCGCGCCGCCTCTGCCTCTTGCGCCAGCTCTGGCCAGACCCACGCACAGCAGGCCGGCCCGCCAGCCTTCCTCCGCCAGCCGCCCGCCTCCGCCACATCTCCGAGCAGGCCCCGACCACCTGCCTCCTCCCTCACGCATCACCTGTGCGCCCAGGACGAGCCGCCAGAGCCCCTCTTGTCATGCCACCATGGCGGCCAGCCCCGACCACCATGCTGGTCTTCTTTCACCGGTCCAGAAGCACCTCGCCTGGGCTCCCTCTCGCTTCCCAGCGCGCCGGCAGCGAGCCATCGTCGGTCCAACTGAGGGCCGCCATACGGCCTCGGCTACCTGGACAAGCCTTGGCCGAACCCTCCCGCCGGAGACCCATGTGGCCGGAAGCCTCCCGGGTACCTCGCGCTGCAAGACCCCCACAGCGCCACCATTACAGCTTGGCTCCCACGGGTGTCCCTGCCTCCGGCCGCCGCCCGGTCCTCCTAGTGGGCAGGTAACCCCTGACTCGGGTTTAGTTAAACCCATTAATATAATTAATTAATATATTAATTGTAGTGAAAATAAATTTTAATACCAGAGGTTAAAATTAATTTAATTTTAAGTATTAAAATTAAATTAATTACATGACCGATAATTAATTAAATTATTTGAATTTATTAATTCATTTAATTTAATTAAATTAAATAACCCTCATACTTATTTATGCATTTTAATTTTATCGCGCTTTAAATTACCTGCTGTCTGGTCTTGAGCATCGACCTTTGTATGTCTGCATTTAATTATTATTATTTATTTAATTATTTAAATGCGTGCGATTATTGTAATTAATTAAATAGATGGTCTGCACATCATCTTTATTTTTTCGGTTAAAATGTATAAGGGCCCGCGCGCCCAATTTTTATGATGTACATTTATACCCGAGTTCCCCTCGCCTGCGCGCGAGTATCTTTGTACTTCAGACGAAGACGACGAGCGATGTGGACATTGCCAAGATGAGGCAGTGCATGACGGTGCAATATGACACGTGGATTCCTCCAAGACGTGGCGGTACTCCAAGACGTGACGTGGACCTCGCCAAGACAAGGCAATGCTCCAGAAGTGAAGCAAACATACAAGACAAGGGGCAAGCTGCATCAAGAGTCAAGCTTCGACTCAGGTACGATGCCCTTATGTCGTTTAGAGATTATACAGTCAGTGTTCGTAGGATGGTAGTCATTGCAATGACTATCCTTATCTCTTTAGGGGCCATGACGGGTTGCTAGACCCTTCTCTTGGTCTGTGGATTTTATTCACTACTATTGAGATAAGGGCCTAGAGGGTCACACACAACATCGTATTCAAGAATCCGCACCTATTCAGTGGAATATGAATATTGGACATGGTGGGCCCCACTATTGGGGTCCGAGTGTTGTCCAAAGTACTAATCACCTAAAGAATTAAATAAATCCATTAATATTCAAGTTATGAATATTTGTGATTATTTAATATATTTACGAGTTTAGTAAATATGAGAAAATATTAATCGAAGGAATATTATTTTAATATTCCAAGTTCATTTAATATTAAGCGGGATAGCGAGTCGAGTTAAATGACTCGGTTTTTATCACATAATATATTTTATATATATATTACAAGTATGTGATAAAATAAATAAATAATATTGACGCAGTTATAATTTATCATAGTTCTTTATTTAGTGGACGTGGAATTAACGGGGGCCGGGGAACCCATCCGGGTAATTTCCACAATCTGCTATAAATAGAGGATAGGGGCTCAAGCACAACAACTATTCATGTCATTTTGGAAAGATCTCCTCTCTCCTCCCACTCTCTAGAGAGAGAAGCTGTCAATCCATGCTCGGATTGAGTTTCTTCTCACGCATCGTAAGATCGACGATACGGTGATCGTTGGGACGTCGAATATATCGTTGGATCACCGCGCTAGCACCCGAAGTTTGAAGATCAGCGTTCTAGAAAATTTCTGAAGCGCGTGTGGACGATCTAGAGGGATCCTGCTATGGATCCTTCGTGCAACGATCACCAGTGACAAGTTGCAGTCGACAATGGCTTCAGATCTGAAATGGGTAAGTTTTATGTTTATGTTTGTGCTCCTTACAATTTATGCAAGATCCTCGGACCTCTCCGGGGCTTGGATCGTCGGCGAAGACAAGTTTCGTCATCCCGCCGACAAAAAATTTAAAATCCCCAGCCCACCAACTTCCACTACGGGCCCTAGAAACCTAACACCGTGGCTATATCCACCTATAGCCATGATTTTAAAACCGTGGCTATAGGTCTGTGGAAGTAGACTCAATTTTTTAGTAGTGATTGTTGTTTATGTTGTTCATCATTATAGTTGATTATTATTTTACCTTGAGTGATTGATGTACTTTTCCATTGGTTACTGATTTATGATATTTACCTCTTAGCTTGGTATGAAAAGAGATGGGGTGTGTTTATGCATCATTTCAGGCACATAGGACTCACATGTCATTAACATGCTTATCTATATACCATGATTGAGTGTTTTCCTACCTTGTATACCTACATTCCTTGCTAATGTGGTAACTTCCATGGTTATATTTATGGTATAGGGGTGGGTTAAATAAAGCATCTTTATCAACCTAAACACTGTTTTACCTTATATCTTAATGGTGACATTCTATTTAATCAGCCTAAAACTAATTAAAGAAATGAAATGGTTTTAAAATGGTTAATGAATTAACCTAAATAAAATTTATAAATGTTAAGGAATTGGATTTTTTGAAAAATTCAAATCATTATTATATATTTCGGTTAAACGGGACACCAATTGTAAATTATGAAGTGGTTACCTCCATAACTTGGGAATTGCTGCCCACATAACCAAATTCTTATATGTTTTAATTGATCCCTATAGGTCGATCATAGTAGTATATGATCGTATAATAATTTCCTTAAAAGTTATAGTAATTATAATATTTATTTTTAGTTAGTTAATTTACTCTGTGATGGATGTTAGTTAAATGGTGTTTCAATTTCAACTTATAAAGGACAACACCTTTATAACTTGGGAATGAAAACCCATATGACTGAATCCCTAAATGTATAACTTGAACCAAGTAGGTCAGTTTTTACATGTTTCTTCTACAAGATAAACCAACTAAGGGTGTGATTAATCTTTAATAAAATAACTATTATTATTTTTTACTTAAATGGGATGCCAATTGTAATTTATAGAGTATTGCCTCTATAAATTGGGAATAGATACTTGTATAAATGGACCTGAGATTGTATGAATTGACCCTTTTAGGTCTATTATATTCTTATTATGCCTTGGTACTTAACCCCTTTGGGGTATGATTGAGTTATATGGGATTGTTATTTAAAGTTTCGACAGACAATCATATGGTGTTTCATATAAATTTATGGTGACATATTACTTAACCAATCCCTTTAATTTATAAAATAACTTTTGTCTAATTTTGATATTTATTGATATGAGGTGTCAACTAATTAAAATTCTAATTATAACCTAAATATAATTTTACTCTATATCTTTTAATTGAAATTTTCTTTAAATGAGCCCCATTTTGAGAACTTATGGATAAATAATGGTTTAAAAAGGAAATCATGAGATAATTTTCCTAGAATTTTACGAGGTTTCAGCTAAATAGAGTGCTAATTATAGTTTATTCTATCATTGATACTTGACATTATATATATCTGATCCTCTTTAATGTTTATAATAAATGTGAAAGTGTGAAAATGGATGAATTAAAACCTTTTGGTTATGTTGATAATGAAGGACCCTAATGTAGGGGTTTTATATAATATTTCCTTTAGTAACCTTGAGTGGGAACATGGACGTTTCCCATAGGTGTCAATAGATTTATTCTATTACATTGGACCTAAGGGATTGGAAATATAACCTAGTGACTATTTAGTCTTGAATCTACCTTAAAAGTTAACAACTTATGTGAAAATGAGGGTTTAACACATTGTGGTAGCTCCCTTTTAGATAGAAAGATGGTAGACCTTCATCCAAGTTTCTAGACATGGTAAGTGCTATATGTTTTAACATTTGATTTGAGTAGGACTCTTAGATGATGAAACACAACCTTGGGTAGGTTGGTGGTTGATTGGTAAGTTGAAACTTGATGGGGGTATTATCGTGTGCAGATCCCCAGTGAGTTTCAACTACTTATTCTTTTTATATTGACACTGTGACCCTCTAGGGAGCACTACCTTATGAGGATGGTCATATAGGATCAAGTCCTATAAGGATGATGCTGGAAGGTGATGCCATTAGGCCCTTGTTGATGGGTTTTGACCCTTATGGGTTGATGATTATTTGACTACCTTCAGTTTTACCTCTTTAGAGAGGGTTTAAAAGTGTGTTAGATGCCATGTAATATAGTCCCTTAAGTGGGATATGGTTCTCATGAAACCTTAGGTATAATTGGATATACCTAGTGGCCCTGTTTTGAGATTTGAATGGTAGGTCTAGGTGGGATACCTAAAATCCCTTAGATTTTACTTAGAACTTTTTGGGTTAGAGATGTTTGTTTTGATCAAGGGTAACCTTCAAGAGGGGTTTTCCTGGGTTTATGGATGACTTTTTAGGTAGTGAGATTGGTTTTATTCCTATTTAGATATTGATTTATGGAAATTGATTAGGTTTTGTGATACAGGAATGATGATTCCTTGGGTTTTCTGAGGAATTACCTTGAATGATGGGTATCGAGACTAGCCTTGATGGGTATGACTATTCAACTGTCTAGACCCATTAACCAGTGGTTGTGTGGTTGATGCTTTAATTTCTGAAACGACATTATGTAACGGGCGGTCATGGGAATAAATCACGGCACATGTGAGGTGCCTAATTTTGAAGAGGAGTTCTAAGGGAGCTAATGAGGTGTTAGAAACTGATGTACCATGTAGAAAAATCAGTTGGCCTTGTCGATGAATGAATCATAGGATCATGAGTCAGGTCATGGAATAGGTGGTTCAATATGTACACCCACAGTTTATAACAAGTTTAGTTTTCACTGGTTGCACATGGTAACTAGTTAATATGAAACATCAGTAATTGGAAGGGTGTGGGATGAGAATCAATGGTTTACAATATTAAACTTGTGGGCATGGAGAGCTAGAGATTTGGATAAAATAAAGGAAGTGACATATGATGAAAGATATCTTGGAAATAGACTGGATGTTGTGAGATGGTGGCCCATGGGTGGACCTTGACATGCATCATCAGGATATGTGGTGTTAGGGGTTGGTTAAGGTGAGTATAACTTGGTTTTATATAATTGTGGCTCAAGGAGATCAACACATTCCTATCAATGGAATCTTAGTGTACTCCCAGTCTAGATATGATCATTCCCAATATCTTGACATCATCCTGAGTATGCTGAGAGAGTTTAGACTATACAATGATACATCTAAACTTCCTTTTATAGTTTGAAAAAAAAGACTCCTAGGAGTTGTGATCAAGGAAGAATTTAAGGTAATCCCGATGGTGGGGAGTGAACCATTATCCATTATAGGGTGGTGACCCTCGTTATGATTTGAAATTTTATTAACTTCATGGGAACCCTTCACATGAAGTGGGAATGGGTGACGAGTGGTGTTTATGTAGTGCTTGGGAATGAGTGGGGTTTTATCCATTTAAATCATTATTTATAGGGTTAGATATATCATAGGCTATGGTAATAATGTAACTCTTTCTTTGGTTCGATGAAATGGATTATCCTAAGGTGGGGAGTAGGACCTCGATCACTGGTAGGAGACCCTCATGTGAAAAGGATCATGGGAGATTTAGAACAGTTGTGTGACCATTGTTTTGGATTTTGGATACTATTGGATAAATGGAATAATGTATGATTTAATTTCTTGGTAAATGCTAGGTATAGGTTCTAATCCTCACTTGGGTAGAGTATGAGTGTGGGAGTTATACCCATTATAGCTTGTGGTGATCCAAGGGTTTTCTATTGGGTATGTTCTAGTGCTTGTGATGTGAAATAGTGATGGTTTTGGATAGGGGATATCATCATGAGTTAGGTATGGGATTCATTGAGTGTTCTTAGAATGATCTTGGTACACCTTGAGATAAATTCCTTCAGAATATGGTTTTGGTGACACGTCACCTGTTGAAGCCAAGCATTTTCAAGGGAAGCCCACTAAAGGTGATTTTAATCGAGTTTCCTTAAATAGTTGGATGTAATTAGGAAATAACTGCATCATACATGATTTTGGGATGATATAGGTGTAGTCTAAAGGTTGGTGGGAGATTTTCAAGGAAAATCTAGTGTGATAGGGTTAGCTTGATTGTTGGAGTTCGACTGTTTTGATTAAATCAAGGACTAAGGGTAGTTAAATCATGTTTTATCAAGTATAATGAGTTGAGAACCATTTTAGGATTATCAATAGGATACTAAGGATGTATTTCAGCATGAAATTGTGATGGTGGGAGTACCGTGACTCAGAATTGGCCATTAAAGGATAGAACTAATAGCAGGGGAGAAACATAGGTTGATTTATGAAAGAGAAGAAAATATGATCATGTATCAGGGTTAAACAAGATTGGTTAAGCACTATCTTATCATTTTTAGTGGTTATGAGCATTATCTTGGGTTTTATAAGTTTAAGTGTCACATGTTTAAAATGGTGCTTAGAGGCGTGTTGGAAATATGAAATTGAAACGTAACTATTTCAGTAGGAGATTCACGACCCAATTAGGTTAGGTGATGTTTTCATTGTCCATTAAGGATTCTTTAGGGTGAGAAGTTCTAAAGTGGGGAGGTTGTAAGGTCCCATGTTTTGAACTGATTTAAAATTCTAAAGGAAATTGAAATTTTGGTTTATTGGATGGACTAAATCACAAATTGATATTTAGAAGGTAATTTTGAGAGTTTTAACACTTAAAAGTGTTGTTTTTAGATGGGTTTTAAGGCCCAAAATGAGTATTGGGAGTCCAGATGAGTTTAAGGGGAGTTGGTATTTGAAAAACCAGTTTCAGGATAAAAAAATTAGGGGCACATGGTAGGTGTACAATTAGTTCTAACTATGCAACCCAAACCATATGGAATTTCTTATAGGCACATGTTTAGTTTACAAGTGAGAGGTGGCCCAAAAAACCATATTAAATGGTGTAGATTTTTATAGGGACCCACACAGGCTACACACGGTTTTTCTAACTATGCGCTTAGCTGTACGAGGGGGTGATCCATTTAGATAGTGGCACTAAATGGGATGCTTATTGATTTTCTAACTATGTTCTTAGCCATGTGATTCTGTGTACCACTTGGAAAGTAGGGGAACATAGTTGGGACATGGTTTTTAACCATGTATCCAAATCATTCACCCTATTAAAATTGGGTGAAATTAATATTCTCTCTTATTTTACCCATAAATCTAATTTCTTTTCTCCTCTCCCATTTCCCATGAAAAACCACTCCAAGATCCCCATTTACCTATTTGAAGGTTTTGATTATTATCCTCCACTTGATCTCTGATTAGACCATCATTCATCAAATTGAATCCCTCTCGGTAAGTCGAAGACTCCTCTTGCTTCTTATCTCATTTTCTCTCACTATCTTGGATTATATTTCCATGTGAGCTCTTATGCCATATTTTTAGAGTGTTTATCTAGTTTCATAATTTTATACCATTCCGGACCAAATTAATTCCCTATATTGGATGAGTGAAGCTTCCTAATAATTAGGTAGGTTGTCTACATGTTTTTCCTTTAAGCATTGTTGTTTATAAAATGCACTATTGCACTGCATGCCACTTTTTACTTATGTTGTTCATAAAGTGAAAGAAAAATTAAATTAATTACTTATACCAAAAATTTGATATTCCTAAAACACATTTACATGGTTGGAGATTGAATACCTCAACTTGATCCACCACTTAAGGTGAGTTCAATTATATTATTTTAATGGGCGTTGTTTCCCATTCTACAAACCACACCTTGGGTATGTTGAGCTTTCTACTTGCTAGTGGAATGACTTAAATGAATGGTAACTAGTTTGGATATACACTTAGTAAGTTTTTATTTATAAATTAGGTGATTAATGAGATGAATTAAATGAATTTTTAATGTCAAATAATTAAAATTGACTGTATCCAAATTATTAAATGTAATGATTGAATATTTTTTAATCATAAGTGAAATCATTAATAAAATTAAATGAATTTATAGGTAGGTTGGATAAACCCCCTTGATCCTTGATCATTTACTTTATATTTTAATATTATGATGGATCAATCTAAGTGGATAAATTGAATTTTATTCTGTCATGTATACTCACATGTCTCTTTTTGTCACATGTATGTGATTTATTTAATGAAATGATTAAAGTAATGGTTGATTATAAATTGAGATAAATATATATCTTGTATTATGATTAAGTATTAAATTAATTACTTGTTTATTACTATTGTACCTTGGTTAGGGCTGTTGAACATGACAATTCACACCCCATTGGTTCAGGATGGTGGATATGATGCTTATCATCATCTATTAGGATGTTGGGCATGATTATCCTTATCATTTATTGATAATTCTTGGTCATGACACTTCAAAATCCCTTAGTTAGGATGTTTGAAATGATTATCCACATAATTTAATGGGATCATTAGATATGGAATTCTGTATCCCTAGTTTAAAGGTTTGGACTGATTCCCCTTGTTTGAAAATGTGAGACCCTTTCATTATATGGTTCATGCTTGTTAACTAGAGATTAACTAGATCATGTACTCATAATCAATTGATATCAATAGAATGGAATGTCAATGATTCACCCCTTGGTTTATACTCAAACCCTTAGAGCCATAATTCTTTATTATTATGAGTTGACTCAACCTCTTACGGTCAAGGATGCCTTGGTTTCACCTTGGACCCTATATGATAATTATTATTTTATAACCTTGAATATGATCCTTAGTTCCTTGAAAAATTAATGGTAATATATTCAATGACATCAATATTAGGTTGAATCAGGTATAGTCAGCCAGGAATCTATGAGGAACCTGAGCCGACTTGGTTTAAATTGATTTATTTCATTATGCTGACTTATTATTATACCTACACACTACTTCATTTTATATTCAAAAATTGGATTTTCATTATGCACCATTGGTGGTGGCTTACTGAGCTTTAATAACACCCTATCTGATCCACCAATTGGTACCCATATAGATCTTCTAATTGTAGGTTAGGATTTGGCATGTGCCTCTTTACTATTTATTTACTATGGTTTAGGACATGGCATTAGAGTAGCAGATGAGCATGTAATCAGGATGCCTATAGGAGTTAATTATTTATTCTTTTGTCAGCCTAGCCCTATTGTATGTATTAGCTACTATATTTTGAATTCATTGTATTTATGGATTAGTATGTTCATGCATGGTTATTTATTTAGCACTGGTTGAGTTATTAGTTATTTTTATCTTCTTTTATTATATTATTTACTTATTAATACACTATTTAGTATTGATACATAGGGTATATTCTCCCTATTATATCACATTTATACACTATATGCTATTCGGTAGCCTCTAGTGTATTGGGAGGAATGGTTGAGACCTTATATCCAACCGGTCTGGTTACTGTTTATAGAGTGAACTAGGCCAAGATGTGACAAAACATGATTTCCATCCCGGTCACAGTAAGGTAAAGTAGACTTACAATCACACTTCTATAAATCTTATTGTACACTAAATTTATGGATTCATCCAATACTATATTACAAGTTATACTCATGGGTGTTCTAATTTACTTATCATGATTCATGTAAAACTTCTTTAAAAGTTTATTAGTGTATTTAATTTGGTTTAAAAAAATTTTCATCAGAATTTTGGGAAATTTGAAAACCAAGGAATAATTTGAGTTCTCCCATAAAACTCATTTCAAATATTTTGAGCTAAAAAAACATCATCAATATAAATTTGAATGATTAATAAATCATTTTATTTTTTCGAGAAAAATAATGGAATTAAATTTTCCCATTTTGAAATCATCCAATAAAAATAATTTAGTTAACCTCTCATACAAATCCCGATGGGATTTTTTTAAACTGTAAAGATATTTGATCAACTTGAAAGCATGATTTTAAAATTTTGGATTTTCAAAATTAGGTGGTTGATCTATAATTTTTTTTCATAAATAAAACTATTTAGAAAATAAATTTTGGTATCCATTTAAAAAATTTTAAAATTAAAATGAGTGTCGAATTCCAAAAAGATTTTAATGGATTATAGTTGAGAAATAAGTGAAAAGGTTTGAACATAATCATTAACTTATTATTGATTATAGAATTTAAAATTAATTTGAGCCTTGTTATAGATGATAATTCCTTTATCATAAAGTATTTTTAGAAAAACCCACTTAGTTCCAATAATAGTATGATTATCATGTCATTACATAAGAGTCCAAACATTTTCACTTTTAAATTGGTCCAACTCCTAATGCTTGGTGAGTACCCAATTCTCATCATTAATAACATAATCAAGGTAATGAGGTTCAAGGTGAGAGAGAAAATCTTGATGTTCAACCTCATTTAATATTGACCTTCTAGTATGATTTCTATATTGTAATTCACTGATAAAATTTTCAAGGGGATGATCTTTGGATTGAACCCATGCCTTTGGTAAAAGAGTAGAAGGGGTTTCTTGAAAATCTTAAAATATTTTAGAATATTTAGGTTTAGGTAAGGTCAAACTATGTTTTTCAACATCATCATCACCCTGAGGATGTTATTTTGAAATATCCTCATCAAATTTCATGTAATTTGACTCTTCTAAGGTCTTATTCCTCTTATTGAAGTCTTGAAAGGATTTAATTTAGTTTAATACCCAATAGAGATACCTTAATTAGATTTAGGGTCTAAATTTCCTATATTATCCTTGGTATTAAGGATAAAGAATTAAAAATCAAAAACTTTAAAGAATCCAACTTTAGGAATTTTTCCATTATGATGTTCATAGAGTTTTTTTCTAAGACGAGTCTTATGAGAACACAATTAAGGATAAAGCAAGTGGTATTGACCACCTCAGCTCAAAATAATTGAGGAAGTTTAAACCCATTCAAGATATTCATAACAATTTCTTGGAGGGTTATACTTCATCTTTTTAAAACCCCATTTTTAAGGTGTTCTTGGAGTGGAGAAGGAGTGATGATAACATTGAGAAGCACAAAACACATAAAATTCTTTGTTATCAAATTCTCCACCATGGTCACCTATAATGGAAAATAGTTTTTATCCTTTTTCATTTTCATATTTCCTTAAAAAATTTATAAAAACTTTATAATATTCATTCATATGATCTAAGAAGAAAACTCCAAGTAAATCATGTATAGTCATCAATAATTACAAAGGCACAATATTTACCTTTGATACAAGAAACTAGAGTTGGTATAAAAAGTTAAAGGTAGACTAGTACTAAGGATTTATATGAGGAAAAAAAAATTTAGATTTGAAATAAGATTTTTGTTTCTTTCCAATTTTCCAAGGTTCAAAAACTATGTTATCTTTGAAAGATAATTTTGGTAATTCTCATACTAGTTGATTACGGTTGATCTTAACAAGAGAGTGAATATTAGAATGAATTCAGTGATGATTCCAAATCCAAGATTCATTATATTATTCACTTAAAATCTCAATATTTTTAATTGTGATATATTTTAAATCTATAATTTAAACATTTTGAAAAAGATATGCGATGAATAAAAGCTTTCCTTTAGAATTAAAAACATTAAAAAAAATCATTTTTAAAAGTAATTTTGAAACCACTATTATACATTTGACTAATAATTACTAAATTATGCTTCAATAAATTGAAAAATAAAACATATTTAATTATAGTTGAGTTGGAGAAACCAATCATACCCATATTGATAATTTTACCTTTTGATTCATCTCCAAATGTAACATGCCCACCATCGAAGTTTTCAAGATGATTAAATTCAGAAGGATCAAAACAAATGTTCCTCAAGAACCCTCTATCAATATACCAAGTATATTTTCATATTTTGTTCACAATACCCTTTTTCTATAAAATATTAAGAGACTAATTCTTTTGGTACCCATATCTTGGGTCCACTTAAGTTATCCAATAAATAATTAGGAATCCAAACTTGTTTAGAACAAGTTTTTCTATTAGAAATATGATATGAGAGATGAATTATCTTTGGTCTACCATATCTATAATTTTTTAAAATTTCATTCATATAAAATATGATTATATTTATTACAATAATTAAAAAATTTATTTTGAAAATCTCCTTTCACAAAAGCTGTCCTTTCAGAATTTTTGGGAAAACTAGATTGTATTGTAAAACCAATACTAAAATTATTTTTAACAATACCTTGAGATCCCAAAATTTTATTCAAGGTTTATTCACCATTGATTAAATGAGAAAAATTGTTTTTAAGATCCTTATTTTGAAATTCCAAATTTCAACATTTTTTTGTTCTTTTATTTTTAAAACCAAATCATCTTTTTTTTTCTTTTAAAATTTGATCTTTTTAAATAACAACAAGATTGTAATTATTTTTAGGATATTAAAATTTTGAAACAAGTTAAGAAAAACCATCTAGAACTTATTATCTCACATAAAGAAGACATTTATAAATTAAATATGAGGTTGAATAAGTAAATGAGTAAGAATTAGAACATGAAAAATTTACTTCATCACATACCTTGACATTGTTCATGAGGTGTTTAAGACTTTTGTTTTATGATTCATCTGTTGAAAATGTGTTCTTTATAGCACTCTAAGACAAAACTTTTAGATATTTATTACCTTGCTTCATTTTTTTCAAGGGAAAATCTAGTTTGATGTGGTCCTTGTTTTTTAAATCAAATAAAGTAACTTCCATTTATTGATTTTAATTTTTGAAGCATCAAATAGATATTTTCTTGTTAATGTAATTGGTCACCCACTTGGAAATTTGAGTAATCTTGGTTTCTCTTTCAGAGGTGTCATTTTTTATTACCTTTAGATAGGTTTTCTTTTTAGTTTATTTGAATTCATTTTGCTCTTTTTTGGATTTGCATTTCATAGTTATCTCACATGTCATGAGAGAACCAACGAGCTCCCCAACTTCCATATTCTTTAAGTATTTAGCTTGTTGGATCACAGTGAATTTGGGTATCCAATTTCTTAGTAAAACCCAAAGAATTTTCTTGACTAAAGTTTTTATAGAAATATAATAACCAAGAGTCTTTCATCCATTAAAAATAGAAATGAATCAAGAAAACATTTTAGTAATAGATTCACTATAGATAAACTCTAAAAATATTATATAAACATATCTAATTAGGTATCTTTGAATTTATTCATTACTTCATGAGTAAATTATAAGAGTTTAAAAATTTCACATGCCATTTTTCATGTAGAAATTCAATTAAATATATTTTTATCTAAACCAAAATGTAAGGAATTAATTGCTTTAACATCTAATTCAAAAAGGATAAATATCATTTGGAGTCCATTTATCTTTTTTTAGTAGTAGGATTAAAACCATGCATAAAAATATTCCATATGGTATAACCAATATATCTAAGAAAAGAAGACATGAAAGTTTTCCGATAACCATAATCATTACCATAAAAATGGAGCATGATTCATCTAGAATTATTTCAGATCACCATGAGTGTTTAATAAAGACATTTTAAAAAAGAATATTTCTTGAAAAATCAGTTAAGGATTTTGAAAATATATAAGATTTTAAAGAATTTTAAAACAAATCAATAAAGAAATTAAAACTCATTTGATACCAAATATAGGTTAGAGTAAGGTAAAATAGAAGGGGTGAATTTCCCTTAAAAAAATAAAGTGATAAAAAAAATCTTAAAGAATAAAAACCACTTTTAGAAAGATTGAAGACAATTAAATATTTTTGAAGAGATAAAAAAAGAATCAAAGTTAAAAGTGAAATGATATAATTATACACATTTATAAAAGTATAAGACTAAAAGAAAGACAAATTTATAAAATAAATGATTAAGCATATTTTTAGATTAAACAATTGATTAATTGAATAAATTAAAGAAATTAATAAATAAAAATTTGGAAAGTAAATAAGGCACACAATTTGGTAAGTAATTTCAGAAATAGATCAATAATATCCCTCATATATACCACCTAAATGGCTTGAGGATTTAATGTATTAGTCCCTAGTATTTAATAGTAGCCAAGACACCAAAACTCCCTTGCTTTTTTAAGTTTCAAAAAGAGACTATAAATAAAATCAACATTAGTTTTCTAATGGACATAACTAGAAACCTCAAAGAGAATATTTCCTTACCTTTTAATAGTTATTTAAAGAAAACCTGATCCCCTCACTTTAAAGTCAGTGAGCACTAATTATAGAAGAAGGAGGAGGAAGAGAGGGTTTCTAAGAAGCAATCACATTTTAGTACGGTTTTGATTCTCTCAAAAAATATTAAGAACAACTAGGAGATAATTATAAATAAGATGAGAGTGAGAAGATATTATAATAATCACACACTCTAGATTGGAGAAGAGTTTATTTATAAAATGAGATCACTTGAGAGAGAATTGGTGATAGTAGCACGTTGACATTTAAGAATAGATGAGAAGGTTATATCATTAGTTTCCAATCCTTCTAAGGAATATATTTATAGACTTCATGATTTTTGAGAAATTCTTGGGTCAATATGAGCCTTTAAAGAGTCAAGCTATGAATTTTTGAACAATATTTAATGCTCCTCAGAAAGTTCTGGAACACATCTTCTTACATCATGGAAGACTTCTCTACATCATGAAGGTTGTCTTTGCAGCATAGGGATTAGATCTATGGTGTGGAGTCTTGTAGGTTCTACCAACTGCGAGGTAGGTGAAACATATACTTTAAGATACTATGTGGAAGACTCCTACAAAAAAGATCTACAACATAGACATTTATCTTGCAGTGTGGTATTTTTTGGGTTTATAAGATCTAAAGTTTGACTATGGAATGCAATCTAGATTTTTCACTATGAAGTTTAGAGAGGAAGTTGGATAGAGTTTCTATATAGAGTAGTCCTTCCCACTACACCATAATTCATATTATAGTAATTTTTAGGGTTTAATTCATAGTTATACACCATGGTGAAGTTGTAAATATCAAAATCCTTTTGTTGGTTTGGTAAATTTACTCTATGAGATCAATGAGTCCAATGAGATTTTAACAAGTCTTGTTCAATGATTCTAATAAGATTCCATCAATTTTTTAATTACACATAAATTATATGAAATTGTTAAACAATTTTTAGAGATTTTTTATCATTATAACTAAATTATATGAGAATCAAAACATACGGAAACATATATACTAAAATGAGTATAAAAAAAGTATTAAATATAATTCCCTTTGAGTTATGGAGTGAAAAGAAACCTGTTTTGTTGCATACTCATGTATGGGGATGTGAGGTGTTTATTAAGTCCCACTCAAGAAATGAAATATAATCTCGATACAAAAATTGTATCTTTATTAGGTATCTCAAGAAAACAAATGGGTTCTATCTATACAACCCCTCAGATAAGAAGGTGACTATCGCAAGACAATATATTTTTCTTGAGAGGGAGAACATCCTCAAGAAGGATAGTGGTAGTGAGATTGACTTTAATGAATTTTATGCTCAAGATACATAATATTTGGTATTGGAATAGATTCCATATGACCCCATAGAGAAGTTATTACTGAAACACAAGAACTTCCTAGCAGAACTAGATAGGTTATAGAACCAGAGAGATATGGTTTTCTAGTCACTAATATGGTGAATCATTGTTGATTTAAATGATGATCCTATTTACTATAAGGAGGATGTAGAGAGATTATAAGCTATAAGATGATAAGAAGCCATTAATTCTGAGATGGATTCCATATATCAGAACTAAGTTTGGGTTATGGTCGATCCTCCAGTTAATGTAAAACCCATTGGGTGAAGATGATTATTCAAGAGAAAAATAAAAATTAAAGGTAAAGTGAATACCTATAAGAAAAAACTAGTGTCTAAAGGGGTTAAATAATGTTAATTAATTGACTATAGTGAAACCTTTTCTCTATTTTAAATGTTTAAATCCATCAGAATTATACTTGTTATAACACCTTTCCATGACTATGAGATTTGGTAGTTGGATTTCAAAATGACCTTTCTTAACAGGAACCTTTAGGAAGATATCTACATGACATAAATAGAAGGGTTTGTAACTACAAGTAATTTAAAAAAGGTGTGAAAGTTTCAAAGATAAATTTATGGATTGAATCAAGTATCCAGGTCATGGAAAACTCAGTTTGATGAAGCTATAAAATAATTTAGTTTCATTAAGAAAAAATGTGATCCACATGTTTACAAGTGGTTTAGTGAGTGTGAAATAATTATCCTAGTAGTATATGTCTATGAAATATTACTTATTGGAAATGAAATACCAGCCTTATAGTCAATTAAGGACTGGTTAAAAAATTTCTTCTCTATGAAGGACTTAGGTGAAGCAGCCTAAATTCCAAGGATCAAGACAATTTATGATAGATCCAAGAGAATTTTTAGACTAAGTTAAGGTACATACATTGACTAGATACTAAATAGATTTATTATAGAATAATCTGAGAGAGTATTGATTTTAATGTCACATGGAATGCATCTTTCTAAGAAAAAGTTTCCCTGAACACAAAAGGAGAGAGAGATAATGAGTAATATCCCATACACTTCTATGATGTGCTATGATATTCTATATACTAATATTTATGTCACCTATTCCTTGATGATGGTAGAAAGATATCAATATGATCCAAGTGAACAAAATTGGATTTTTTATTAAGGATATCCTTAAATATTTTAGAATAACTAAGGATATGTTCTAAGTGTATAGAAGAGATGAGGAGCTAGTCATTAGAGGTTACAATGATGCTAACTTTAAAACAGACCAGAATGGTCTGAAGTCATAATTAGGATATATATTCAATATCAATGAAGAAGATGTGATCTAGAAGAGTTTAAAGAAACTAGTTTTCATTGATTCTACAGTAGATTCTAAGTATATAATGTCTTCTAAAGTAACCAAATAATCTATTTGTATATGAAACTTTTTCCAAGATCTTGATATGTTTTTTAACATTAAATACCCTATCACATTATATTATGATAAAACTAAAGTACTGTATCTTGAAGATGATCCAAGGTTACACCAATGTATAAAGTATATACTCTAGAAGTATCACATATCATGGGATTTTATCATAGAGGAAAAGTTATAGGGAGAATATTTCCTATAGAAGCTAATGTGGTGGACCCCTTGACTAAATCCTTATCTTAGTAGAAGCATGGGTATCATGTGATAGATAGTATACTGAAGGTTGCTAAAAATTGGCTCAAGTTAAATTGAGATTACATTGGAGTTAGTTCCATAGAACCAAATTCAATGTACTTTATGATTACCTATATTCATTGTTTTTAATATTAATAAACTTATTATCACATCATGATTGTTCTTATGTGTGATATAGTATGTGATAATGTTCTAAGAGTAACTATCTCACTGAAAGTCATAGAAGTTCTCTACTATGATGAGAACCTAGAAGTTCCATAATAGTATTATTAAATATAAATTCTATAGCTGGATGATATCAATTGATAGGAAAAAAATGATATAAGATATTAAGAGTGGATACTCATAGGATTTTGAGACACTTTCTCATGGTTTACACCCTTGATAATTTTTAGTGATAAATATTATGATAACATGATCCGCTAGTAAGAAATCCACACTTATATGTGTTATTGGATGTTCCTATCTATGAACATGTGTATCGATACTTAAACTTTAAAATTATTATTAATGTATATCATTAGTTGTGTACTTTGATGTATTGATGAAAACCATGACAACATATGTTCACAATGAAGTGGGATACGTTGGGTGCATCATGAGTGATTTTGTATTAATGAATAATGAAAGAAAGGATTTTAAATTTTTTTATTCAATAGTATTAGATATCCTAATCCCTTTTATGGGAATTAAACAACCTGAATAAATCCATGGTTATGGTTCTCTATAGATAGATTCATTTCCATAAATTTAAAGACAGATACATCGAGTACATTGGTTGATGGAACAAACATGAAACCTACTTGATTAGAGATATTAAGATAAAGGGATTATATTACACAATAATCATTTATATGAATTTGTATGTCATTGTGACATTAACTTATTTATTCATGGATTCTTTGGAGTGTTGCTAAATGCTAACCTTGAACTTTGGGTAGCGCTGCCTAATTCCACTGAGAAAGAGGCCTAGAGGGCCGCATATTAAGTGTATCCTGAACCTCAATTAAATAATAATAAAATTTATCATGTTAAATAAATATTATTCCCATATGTTTTTTACTAATTATTCATTTTTTCTTGATTATATATATTCAATCACTAATTATATTAGGGAATATTTGTGAGTAAAATATTTAATAAATATAACATTGAGTTATTTATTTGAGAATAATATAATGAAATTTATTTATTAAATAAATAGTCATTATTCAAGGATCGATAAATATTTTATATGAATGATGAACTAATTTTAATATTTATGGGGTGAAATAATATATATTAAATATTATTTGAATAAAATTTTAAATAATTTATTCAAGAAATATTATTTAATTAATCCTCCAGTTTTTCATATGTCAAGAAAATAATAATAATAATATTATTTGGATATAGGGTTCTCTATGGATTAATAAAATAATAAGGTCCTATGTGAAATTATTATTTTCTAACCCTAACACTATTTAAACCAAATTATATTATTTCCAACCCTATCTCTAGCCATTTGTTTTATTATGCACAATGACATCTGAAGAATCCTATCAAGCCCAAGAGAGACGCTCTCTAAGAATGATTTCAAGAAAGAAGAGAGATCCTCCTCCTCTACCCCTATAGATTCTATAGAGAAAAATGAGATTCCTTTTTAAGTGATTCTCATGATGATCAAAGATGAACGACGCAAGTGTTAAGATCTTTTACACCAGATCTTAGAGAATCTTATGGCGTCACTTGAAGGTTCATGGTGTACATGTGGATCAGTGTTATAGGGGATACAAATTTTATTCCTACAATGTGATGAAGTTATGATGTAAATACATTTTCATATTCATAAAAGAAGAAAGAATTCATCTCAAGGTGATTTTTAACTACTTAAATTAATTATAAATCATTATGAATTGATCCCATGTTTTGGTTCCGATGTTATTTCGTCAATTAATCCTTGAATTAATTTCATTTTTCATGGAATTATATGTCATGTACATCTCAAAAGAGTCATCAATTACAAAAAAAGCTAAGTTATACATGGAAAACATTTTCTTACACTACACTTAGATCCATAAAAGATACCATCATTGAAATTCAATTTACCAAAGTTAAAAAATTAAACCTTTTTAACATATCAAGTCTATAAAACATTTCATGAAAGGGTGAAATTTGAAGTAAAGTAAATAGTTTCGAAATTATACTTTGGAAATACCTACATCATATAAATAATGGAAATAACCCACACTTTAACAAACCTTTTAAATTCCATAAATAATATGCATGAGATATAATTTTTTGCTTTAAAAATGAAATCCCCACAAATGAAGAATAATCATATAATAATCAAAAATAAACTTGCATAAAAATAGTATAGGCACACTTATCACAGGAATAAACTATTATATAGAATCAAATGTAAGTAATAATATCACCTAGTAGTTTAATGAAACAACAACCCAATATCATGGGAAAATTACCTAGGGGAATAAGTTCAAAAAAAACTAGGATCCTTATACTAATATGTATCCAAACCAAGTGTATCAAACTATGTATAGTCCACTTTCAAGAGTGGCATCCTGAACTAGCAGGAAAATTGGCATCCTAGTCAGAGTGACATAATAACTAATAATGCATAGGCTAGGTATAGGTACAACATTCCCTAATAGGTACTTATCCTAAGTTCCTACCTTAGAACCTGATGTTCACATGATCAACCAAATGGAGGTGTGAAAAATCAATCATGAAATACAACACATAAAATCTTAGTGATATATAAAAACATCCCTCACATCACCTCCAAACACCATTAATAAAGCATCCCCTTTTTCCATTTATATTATATGTTAAATGAAAATAAAACAACTCCATATAACCATGAATATCAATATAAAATATAAAAAAATAAGAATAAATCCAAAGGTTTTAGTTTTATTTAAACCTTTTAACACAAGGTACCAAATGGGTCTTTAGTTTTAATCCAAATTTAGAAAACATGGAAACCATATTTTAAACCAAGTTGTGATAAAAAATCATAGTTAACTAAATATGAGTACAAACATTGAAGTAACATGACTAAGATTTCATGATAGTAATTAGAAACCAATTACACTATATAAAAATAAAATGAATATGAGTTAACACACACATAACATAAAAACATATTAAATAAATGTGATAAGACCAATAATAAACTACACCTTCATCCAAAAAACCCCTTAAACCTTTTTAAAAATTTATTAAATCCAATAAATATCATGTATGAAATAATTTAGAACTATAAAACCCCATTTTAATTAAAAATACTTTAAAAATTATCCTCTTAGAATAAAAAAAACTTGGTATATAAAGTTTATAAGAAAATGGGGTTGGAGTATAGAAACATTAGATACCCCCTTTGATTAATAAAAAATGAGAGTAAAACTAACTTACTTTGGAAAGGATCATTAGATACACTTAATATAATTTCAAAAGTTCTAAAAACAATAGTTAGAAATAAAAAGAAATATGTGGATTTATACTTAAATTTATATACATAGACAAACCTACCTAGAGCTAACAGGACTCCCATCACTAAGAAACTCCATTTGATCCAACTACAATCATAAGAAATAAGGTAATCTGAAAAAAAATTGATTTAGGGAAAAACTAATAGAAAATAAGTCAAAAATAAGGAAAAACTTGAAACAAAAACTCTAGGGAAGTTAGGTTTACCCATGACCAATCCCTGTAGTAGATAACACAATCAATTTTTATGCATGATTTTAAACATTTTTTAAAGTATATTGAAGGATTTTAATGTATAATTCCCATGAATTTTAATGTTTTACTAAAATAAGGGCAATGTTAAATCTGGAATTTAAATGATTTAAAATGGTTGAATTTTTTTAATAATTTGAAGTTGGAATTTTATTTTACTATTCTGTTGAATTTTTACTAATGAATTTTCTTATACTTTAGGAGTTTAATAAAAAAATGGTGAACTAGGGACAACCCTCTACCTAAGGGCCTGCACACCACATAGGTATCCCACAAGGGAGAACCCGACCATATTGGCCCAAGGGAAGGACAGCACCAATACCAGATCTTATAGGGAGGATCAAACCCATGCAAGGCCCATGGGGGTCAAATATGCTGGCATTTATGGTTGGGTTGAAACCTGAATATGCTGGTCCATGGTGGTGAAACCCACTGTGTGACGATAGGAAAGGATCACTGGCACATGGTAGTGCATAATGGTGGACAGGGGTCCTCTGAATCCCATCTGACTTCATTACGATGGGGGATTCATTATTTGTTATTTAATCTAGGACCCCCTATGTCTCATTTTCGATGTGGGATAACATCTTGTGGTTACTATTCAAAACTTAAAAAAATGGAACCATTTCACCTCACCTATGCTACCCCCGTGCTTGGACACTCACTGCTGCCTGACACTACCACTCACTGGATTCTTTCTCGACCACCACCGCTTCTGAAAACATGAGGTCCTCCATGGACGACCAACGAGAGATCGATATCATGCTCATCTTCCACTGCCAAGACTTTCCACCACCCAGGATCATCCTCGGGGCTTGTTTTGACCACCATGAAGGTGTTATCTGGACACTTCAAAGGCTGGATGACTTGATTGATCGATGAAGAATACCACTGCCTCCGCTGCACACTACTGAGGCCCCAAACCTCCATTTAATCCCATGGACAACCACAATCCATGCCAGTATTGGCACATGCCACCATTGGAACCAAGAAAAACACATGTTACCATTGAGAAAACAGTAGCACGCCACTACTCTCGACTACCATAAATCACCATATGAGAAGCCCAAAATCACCACTGCCATTTCCATGACCACCTTCTCACTGCCACCACTGGGAAAATAGTAACACATGCTATCGTTGAGCCAATAGTAGCACCTTGAGGAGACAACACTGATCATACTCCCTCTTTTGCTACCAGGAAACTCTTGGTGCCTCCACTTCCCGCCACTTCCATATCCACACCTTCACTATCACAATTCCATTCTTGTTAATGGTAGCACATGTGATACTACCACACCAACAGTATCACATGCTACTAGAGCACCAACGGTAGTACGCTGCCTACTACCACTGGAATCCACCATTTCCACCCCTGAAGAACTCAAGCTTGTGCCACTATTAATGCTGAGACTCGAGCACACCACTGATCACCACCATCCTACCTAAATCTCCGAACCACCATCGCTTCCATCTCTAGTGCTGTTACTTGATCCAGGGTGCTACATCACTACCTTCCACTATCATTGATGTTGGACACCTCCCCCATGCATAAAGGACCTCTATCATGCGTTCATCCAAATAGGAGGCAAGATGATGCCCAAGCTACCATATAAAACTATACAGGGAGTAATTACCATCTAAAGTGTGATCTTTCAAGGAGGATGCTGATTCTATGAATAAAACCACTGATCGAGATAGATGAAGGATAAAGAAGAAGATGAAATGAATAAAAAATTTCCGAATCTAGTTACTATTGATAGTGGATGTGATCCACCATTAGACCAACAATGGATGTGATATACTATTGGACCAACAGTCAATGTGATCCACCATTAGAACCAATGGTGGATGTGATCTATCAACACTAAATAATTACAACTCAATACTAAAATTTGGAAACACCTAATAATTCAGAAGATTAATCATTGAATATATTTAAAAATATACATTAAATGACTATAAATATATTTAAAGATAAAAATGAGAGAGATTAAGAGGATAAATACCTTTATAAATAAAAGGATGCTGCACCAAAGAAAGAAAAATTTAAGAATCAGGAGAGGACACCCACAACTGATTCTAGACATTTTGTTTTCACAAATTTAGTTTATTTTTACTTTTATCATGAATTATACCCCATCTACCCCCATTTTTTCCATTTTAATGGAAGAGTAAGCCATTTATATGGTTGGGAAAAGGGGAGGTGACCTTGTATAATTCCAGAGTCCTAGTTTCTATGAAATTATTATATCTATTTATATTTATTAAATGGTTTTTGATTCATGATTTCATAATTTTAATGGGATACTATTGTATTTTTATTTCAAATTTGAATATTCTAAATTGGTTTGATTAAGAAAAATATTCTCCCTTTTCTTGGCTTTGGATCACACTGATTGGGTGATCTAGGGTCAGGTAGAGAAGTGTTTAGTGATCACTAAACATGTGGGTAATACTAGTGGACTAATTTGGGAAATTGGGATAATAAATTATTAATTTGGAATTTCCTAGGTGATCCAAAGGAGACCCACTGTACCTTTTACACTTTAGAAGGAGAATATTCCAACCAAGGAAATTGGGTTGATTATTTTCACTATCAATAAATCTTAATCAAGGGTGGAAAAGGATAAATGATTGTTAATCCATTCATTAAACCAATTAATAAAAAAAAGATTCAATTTAAAAAGGGCCATGGTATCATTATAGAAGGAAATAAAATCCTAAACCCAATAACTTTTCTCTAATATGATCTTCATAAACCAAGATATTTACTGCATAGTGATTTAATTCCTTTTCTTTAATTTAATTTCTCATTCATGAAATCTTTATTCAAATCACTAATCTTAGGAGAAGAATTTGGTCAATACTACTACTACAACCTTAGGGGGAAATAATTATCTTTTTCCACACCCCATGACAAGTGTGTGTCAAAACTTGGCACCGCTTCTAGGGAGTTGGTGTTAAATCAAAACCCATAACTTACATGACTAGGACATCCAATTTGGAATTATTTCTCTAGACCCATATATAGAGATAAATTTTATAAGTAGGATTAGAAATATTAATCTTAAAAAACACTTTGAAATAATCAAGTTAGAAGACTCAAGTGAAACATATAGTGTTCAATAAGAACCATAAAATATGGATCTTAACCCATAAAAAACCCTAAGGTACCTTTGTTCCCCACAATTTTCTAACCAAAATAATCAAATAACTATGTCTGTGCAACATAATGACTTTGAACCACGAGTCAATATGATTCCTACATTACCCAATTTTCATATCCTTGTATAAGAAGACTTGAACTGGAACATTCAAGAGTTCAACTATGTTTTTTTGATCTTTAAGACAATAGGAGTGGAGGGAATTACCTTTTTTTACTTAAGGGAGCTTATAAAGAATGGTTGTACAACCTATAACCTAGAGAGGTCCATAAATGGGATGATATCCAAAAAAGCTTCATGTAGAGATTATTCCCACCCTCTTGGAGCACTATAATAAGGAAGAAGATCTATGCCATAATACAAGATACTAGAGAGACCCTATATGAATATTGGGAAAGATTAAAAAAGCTATGTGCAACCTGTCCTCACCAAGATGTGTAAGATCATCACTTCCTAGTATTATTATATAAAGGGATTCTATATAATGAAAGAAGCCTTATAGAAGTATCCTTAAGAGGATATTTGATCGATAATTCACCCATGCAATCTAGGATCCAAATTGAGAAGATTTAAATTAATTCAAAACAATTTGGAACAAGAGGTTTAAGCACTAGAGTCATCTATGAGGTAAAAAATTATGACTCATCACCATTGATTGAAACAAAAATTGAGGAATTTACAAGTCTATTAAGACAAATACTAGTAAAAAAAGTGAATGAAAAACCTACCCCACCTCAGGTATGTGGTATATTTTCATCTACCCATCACTTCACTGATCAGTGTGCTGAGGTACAGGGTATATAGAGCTATGTAGTAGTATTATAGCTGGGAAATTTTCAATAGAAACAACCATAGAGAGATGGGAAATACCAACATGGATTTGGAGGTCAACAAAGTCATACTAGACCCCATTTCTTGCAATAATTAAAAAATACACTCCCTTTTCAATAACCATACAGGCAGAAATACCAAAAATAAGACTATCAACCACCTCCTTTTGAATAAAAATCCCACGGAAGACCCTCATATAGTGCACCACCAGTCAAACGAAGGAAAGTAATAGAGATTAAATAGATGAAAAATGATGTAAAGGATTTATCAAATAAATTTTAGAATCTCATGGACATACTATCCAAAAACCCAAAAAAACTTCTAGCTCAGACAATCCCAAACCCAAAGAAAAGTGTGAACGTGATCATCAAAAGGACTCGTATGGAGATCCATCCACCAAAACCCAAGGAAGATCAAGCTTAACCAAAATAATGTGAGTCTAGAAATTATAGAAATTATAGATAGATTATATAATAGCAAACAACCCCACCTGGACAAGAAGACAATAAGATTGAGGAAGAAACCAAGAATATTTAGGAAGGAAATACCAAAAACTCTATTGAAAATATAACAAAGGGATAATAAATACACCCCTTCCATTACCTTCTAGATTTATATAATCTAACAAAATTGAGGAAGAGAAACTATAAAGATAGATCCAAGAGAAATTTCAAAAGGTTGAAATTAACATATCCCTCTTGGAAGCCATCAAGAAAATTACCAAATACACCAAATTCCTTAAATATATTTTCAACAAGAGAAATAGTCTAGATGGTAATGAAAGAATCAACCTAGGGAGAAGTGGTTTAGCCATGATCACACCAAAATTACAAAAAAATGTCAATATCTAGGGAAATTCTCTATTCCTTGCACCATTAGTTCTTCAAAATTTGTAATACATTATGTGATATTGGAGCCTCCATTAATATCATGTCTAACTATATTTATGAATCTTTGAAAATAGGTAATCTAAATCCCACAAGAGTGGTTGTCAAAATGGAAAACAGATCCATTGTCTTCTCAACTGGAGTTTTGGAGGATGTGCTAGTAGGAGTTGAAGGACTATTTTTTCCAACATACTTTTATGTACTCATCATAGAGTACGATAGAGCACCAGGGCATTCACCCATTATTTTGGGAATACCATTCCTAAAGACATCCAAAATAGTCATTAATGTACATGAAATAATCCTCATAATATATCTGGGAGATAAAAAGGTGAACTTAAATGTTCTTGAATCTAAGAGGAAACCTTTAACCGACCATTCACTCTTTGCAATCAGCCATGAAGAAGGTATCGAACCCATTAAAGACTCAGGTGTGCTTAGAGAATTTTTAGAATTAGATATATCATTTCTACTAAAAGCACCAAGTAACAAGTGAGTACTAAAAAATATATAAATTTTCTTTTTAATGATCAAGAATAAATAACATCTGAATTATTTGATAATTTATTATAAGAAACTGACATGAAACCCTTTTCTAAAGAGATTCAATCTTTTGAAGTAGGAAATTTGAATTAAATATCAAATCTGGAACAACCCCAAAATCTAGAACTAAAACCTCTCCCATGTGACTTAAAATATGTATATCATATGTAATGAGAAAAATTTCTAGTGATCATAGCTAACCACCTATCCCAAGACTAAGAGAAAATTTTAATTGATCTTTTGAAAAGAAGCATTCAATCCCTAGGGTGGATCCTTGGAGACATCCCTAAAATAAACTCCAAGTTATGTTCCCATATAATTTTTATATAAGGGGACTTTAGACCTATTAAGAAACCCCATGGGATACTTAACCCAACCATCATGGAAGTTTTAAAAAAAGAAGATTGAAAAACTATTGGAAGTAGATATAATATACCCAATTTATGACTCACAATGGGTCAGCCCCGTCCATGTAGTTCCAAATAAAAATGGGTTGACAATTGTGATAAATGAGAAGAATTAATTAATTCCAATGAGAGTCCAAAATAGTTGGAGAGTGTGCATTGACTACAGAAGGCTAAACTAATTCACCTAGAAATACCACTTCCCCATCCCGTTCATAGACCAAATGCTAGAAAGGTTTATAGGTAGGACAAATTATTGTTTATTGGATGGATTTTCAATTTATTTTCAAGTATCCATTTCCCTAGAAGACCAAGATAATACAACATTAACGTTCCACTTCAAGACCTTTTCATACATGATGATTCCTTTAAAATTATGGAATTCTCTATGGTGGAATTTGATGATCCAAAGAAAAAGTTTAATACCCTACCAATTATGAAACCCCCATATTGGGATCACCCATTTGAGTTGATTTGTGATGAATCAAACCAGATGTGGGAGTATTCCTCTCCAAAATAATTAAAGGAAGAACAAAAGTCATAACATATACATCAAGAACCTTGGATGTAACTCATATCAATTACACAAATATGGAAAAAATAATTCCTTGCTGTTGTATTTGCATTGGATAATCTAATTTACTGGGAACTAAAGTGGTTGAATTTTTTGATCATGCAACACTTAGGTACTTGATAAAGAAGTCTGATTCCAAACCAAGGTTGGTGAGATGGATACTACTCTTGTAATATTTAAACCTAGAAATAAAGGAAAACAAGGGAGATGAAAACTAGTTGTAATATCACTTTAGTAGACTCCCAAAAACATATAAAATGAACATTCTAAAATTTATCTTGCTCAATGATCACATACCTAGAGAGAAGCTCTGCATAGTGGAAGGTGAAGTACCATGGTATGCCAATTTACTGAATTATCTGACCACCTCTCAGGTACCTTCTCACCTTAACTATAATCAAAAGAAAAAACTTAAGGATGAAGCCAAAATATATTTATGGGAAGATAACAGTTTATGAAAAATATGTAATGATCAAGTCATGAGGAGGTTCTTACTAGTAAGTGAAATAAAATATTTTTTTTGAATTTTTTCATAAATTTTCTTGTGTAGGCCACTTTGGACCTCAAAGAATGCTAGAAAAGTGATTGAATATGGAATTTATTGGCCAAAATTATTTAAATATTCTTATAAATATTTTAAAAAATGTGATAAGTGTCAATATTCTAGAAATATTTTAAAAATAAAGGATATGACTCAAAAACCCATAATTGTTTGTGAAATATTTGAAGTATGGGGCATTGATTTTATGGGATCCTTTCCCATGAATTTTGGGAATTATTAAATTTTACTTTTTATAGATTATATCTCTAAATGGGTGGAAGATAAGGCCACCAAGACTAATAATGCCAAAGTTTTATGTGTTTTTTTTTTCAGGAATACCATATTTTGTAGGTTTGGAGTGCCAAGGGATATAATTAGTGACCAAGGGACTCATTTTTTTCAATATAAAGATGTAGTCCATTCTTAAAAAGTATGTGGAGCACCAAAATACATCTACACTTTACCATCCCCCAAAAAATGGCCAATATTAAGTGTTTAACCAGGAAATTAAAGGTATTTTGGAGAAAAACAGTTAAACTAAACCAGAATAATTTGAGACAAAGGCTTGAATACACCTTATAGGCATACCATACAACATACAAAACACCTATAGGCATGATACCATACCATATGGTTTATGTAAAGAGTTGTCATCTTCCAGTGGAGTTGTAGAACCAAGACTATTAGGTTGTAAAATAGATGAATTTGGATTTGGTAAGTGTTGGGAAAGAGATAAGGGTCTAGTTACAAGAAATGGAGGAAATTAGAAGATAGTATTTCAAAAACTCAAGAATTTACAAGGAAAGAACCAGAGTGGAACATGAAGAAATAATAAAAAAATACCTTTCATCCTAAATATCAAGTCCTTATCTACAATTCCAGAATAAATTTAATTCCAGGTAAGCTTTGTTCTAGGTGGGAAGGCCCTTTTATAGTTACTAATGTCTATCCCTTTGGTTCCATACAAATTAAGAGAGAATAATAAGGAAACCCATTCACTATTAATAGGTAGAGGCTGAAAAAGTTATATGGGAATATACCTCAAGAACCGATGGAGGAGCTCAAAGTTCTCTAACCTGACTACTGATTTATTCCCATTAGGTTAGGTCAAGCCAATGACATTAACCAAAGGCGCTTCCAGGAGGTAACATGAGTTTTACTATTTTCTTAGGATTTAGGATTTGGCCACATCTTCTCTTCATCCCTTGATATTTAATGGAATGGATCTTACACTTGTATGAGTTGTTTTATAGGATAAAAATTAAGGAAGTCAACAGGACCCCCCCAAAAAAAACTGAGAAGGAAGTGGAGAAAAATATATATGAAACAAGGAGTTATTACCTTCATTATTTATGTTTACAACTTCCTGCATGTTTCTAAAATTCTGTTTTAATATGGAAATTTCAGTAGTTATTCTAAAATAAAAATTTCATGCCCATATTTTAATTATTTCTTTAATTTATCTATCTAGGATACATGAGTTTCTTAGTAATCATCTAATTCCATGTTTTATATTTTAATGATAATGATATTTAATGAGTAAAATGGTGAATTGAATGATTAAAGTGAAGCATGGATATTAAAATGATGACCCATGATTTGAGGGAATTAATTGATTTATGTAAATGAAATTTCCCTATAATTTTCATGATTTGAATTTATGAAATTAATGTGAATTTATTTGTTATTATTAGTCATATCTTGAGTTATTTTACAATGTTATAATTTAAATTCTTGAAAGAATTTCTATACCAAGTACTTCCTATTTATTATTGAGAATATTTATTGAGTGATCTTGGGTCATGACACCTGTTAGAACTTGCATTGAAACTTATTAAAACTAATGTTTATAAAAAAACATTTAAAATGATTTAGGAATATTTTGAAAACCACTGATCCTTGAGATCAACTTTACATAAATCCTTGTATATCCCATAGAGACTATGAATGAATTTGTTAGGAATGATCCATGTTTCAAGACATTTTTATCCATTTCTACCCTCCTCTTAGTATTTTGTATGATATTTTAAATATGAAGTGTTGGGGTAAAGGGATTCATGATGGAAAGGATGAAATACATTATAAGGAAAAACCACAGGGATACTAATTGTGGGTATTGAGAAAAGTTTTTGATTCATTCATTTTACTTTATTGTTTTCCCTTCTTGAAAAAATAGGAATTAGTTGTGACTTAGAAGAATAAAAAATCACCATTACTGGACCGATGATTTTTATCATATGTGGTTAGGTGGTGTATGTGAGGTTTATTACAAGCATGAATTTTTAACCCCCCAAAAAGTATAAAAGTAGGGAAAAAATCCATAGGGTGTACATCATTCATTATGATTTATTTGATGATGATCTTTACTTTTAGTTTGGAGAAATTTGGATTTTCTATTTTGATGGGGATAATTTCATTGAGATTTTACTTTTGATATCATGCACTGTAATTTAAGAGATAAGCCTCATATTTGAGACTTAATTTAAAACATAAAGTCCTACCAACCCAAAGCCATAGATTCATATAAACCTTGATCGAAAATTCATCATGATTTTAGGTGCCTTTTGTCTTTAGAAAGTAGAGGAAAGAGTTCATTCACTAGACTATAGAGAAGGATCATGTTATCATGATATGAGAATAACTCTACTATAATTGTATCATGAGTGATGGGAGAAAAAGATTAAAAATAGATATAGATTATGATTTGGAATGTTTAATAATAATTAATTAAGGAACTTGAATGAATTAAAAGAGAAGTACCATAATTTTCAGATGGGAAAAACTAAAATAGTTGAGTTGATTATTTCTTTTAAAATTGACATATTAAATTGATATTTCATGTGGAATTTTGAAATTTTGATTTAACATTGATTATAATTTTATTTATTTCTTTGAGATTTAAATAATGGTGACATTGGTTCCCTCTAGATTCAATGTTTAGATTTTATGCTTGAGGAAAAGCATGGTTTAAGTGTGGTGGTATTTGACACATTAAATTTTCATGAATGATTTTAAACATTTTTAAAGGATATTGAAGGATTTTTATATAGAATGCCTATGGATTTAAATGTTTTACTAAAATATGGGAAATGCTAAATGTGGAATTTAAATTATTTAAAATGGTTTAAATTGTTTAAGAATTTGAATTTGAAATTTTATTTCACTATTCTGTTGAATTTTTCCTAGATAATTTTCTTATGCTTCAGGAGTTTACTAACAAAATGTACAAAAGGGAAAAATATCTACCTAAGGGATTTCATTACACATAGGTATCCCACAAGGGGACACCTGATTTTTTAGCCCTAATGGAATTACAACACCAGTGGCATATCCCATATGGGGTATCAAGCCCATATAGGGCCCACATGGGTCAAATCCATGGGAATTTATGGATGGACCAAAGCCTAGATACGTAGGCCTATGGTGGTGAAACCCATAGGGTGATAGGAGGAGCAGCTCACTGGAACAAGGTGGTGCATGGAGGTAGACGGGGGTCCTCTATCCCCCATATGACTTTATTGTGGTGGGGAGACATGCTTTGTTATTTAGGCCAACCCACACCCATGTTTTATTTCTGATGTAGGACAACGTCTTGTGGTTACCATTCACAACTTACAAAAATGGAATCATTGCGCCTCTTATCTACTTCCCCCATGATTGAAAACTCACTTTCACCTGACACTATCGCGCTCCACCTTGTTCCTAGACCGCCACCACTTTTAAAAATGTGGGAACCACCATGGATGACCACCTAGGGATTGAGCTCAAGATCAGCTTCCACTGACGAGACCTTCCACCACCTGGGATCATCCCCAAGGCCTGTTCCAACCACTATGACGGTGTCATATGACCAATTTGAAGGTTAGATGACTCGAGGGATCGATGAATAAAACCAATTCCTTTGCTACACACTACTGATGCCCCAAAATTCCATGCATTTCCATGCATGACCTCCATCCATTCCAGTGTTGGCACATGCCAACGTTGGTACCAATGGTAACACATGATACCATTGAGCCAATAGTATAATTATTCTACTCTCCACCACTGAAAATAACCATATGAGAATCCACGACCACCTTCATTGTTTCCACCATCAGACCAATGGTATCACATGCTACCATTGAGCCAACGGTAGCACCTAGAGGAGCCACCACTGATCATCCTACCTTTACTGCCACCAAGAAATTCTTTGTACCTCCACTCCCGCCACTACCATATCCATACCAACACTTTCATGACACCATTCATGAAAATGGTAGCACATGTGCTACCACTATGCCAATGGTATCACATGCTACCAGTGCACCAATGGTAGCACACTTTCTGTCACCGCTAGAAGCTACCATTACCACCCCTGAATAAATCGAGCTTGTTCCACTCTTAATTATGAGGCTTGGGTAAACCAATGATCACCACCATGCCTCCTGAATCCCAAAACCACCTTTACTACCATGTCCACTACCACTGATTGATCTAGGGTGCTACATAACTACCTTCCACTGTCACCACTTCCAACCACCTCCCCTTTCATAAAGGAGTGATATTGTGCATTCATCCAAAGTGGAGGCAAGATGATTCCCAAGATTCCATACAAAACTATTCAAGGAGGAATTACCAGCTAAAGTGAGATCTGCCAAGGAGAAGGCTGATTCTGTGAATAACACCACATATCAGGTTGAATTAATGAGAAATAAGAAGCCTAAATGAATAAAAAATATCCAATTTTGATTGCTTCTGATGGTGGATGTGATCTACCATCACTAAGAAATTACAGCTCAACACTGAAATCCAGAAACATTTGATAATTCAGTAGATTCCAAAATTAATATCTTTAAAAAGATACATTAAATTAGTTAAAAGATATTGGAAGATACAAATGATAGAGATTAAGAGGCTAAATCTCTCTATAGATATAAGGATTCTATGCCAAAAAAAATCATAGAATTAGGAGAGGACACCCACTGCTACTTATGGACACTCTATTTTCAATGATTTAATTTCTTTTTGATTTTATCATGACTTCTACCACATATACCCCCATTTTTTCCCTTTTAATACAGGTTTATACCCTTTCTATGGTTGGGCGAAGGGGAGACGAACTTGTGTAATGCTGGAGTCCTAGTTTATATGAAATTATGTTGTTTCTTTTTATTTAATAAATGGTTTTTGATTCATGATTTCAAAATTTTAATGGGATATGATTGTATTTTTATTTCAAATCTGAATATTCTAAATTGATTTGATTTAGGAAACTATTCTCCCTCTTCTTTGTTTTGTATAACACTGATTGGGTGATCTAGGGTTAGGTAGAGAAGTGTTTAGTGATCACTAAACATGTGGGGAAGACATAGTGGACTGATTTGGGAACTTGGGATACTCGATTCCTGATTTTCAATTGCCTGGGTGATCCAAAGGAGACCCACTATGCCTTTCACACTTTGGAACAAGAATAGTCTAACCAAGTAAATTGGGTGGATTATTTTCATTATCAATAAATCTAAATCAAGGGTGGAAAAGGATAAACAATTGTTAATCAATTCATTAAACCAATTAACAAAAAAATATTCAATTTCAAAAGGTCCATGATATCATTAAAGAATGGAATCCAAGCCTAAACACAATCACTTTTCTCTAATACGATCTTCACAAACCAATATCTTTTCTACCTAATCATTTAATTACTCTTCTTTAATTTACTTTCACATTCATGAAATATTAATTCAAAACTATAATCTTGGGAGACGAATTTGGTCACTAATACTACTACACCATTAAGGGTAAATAATTATCTTTTTTCATACCCCATGTAAAGTGTGTGTTAGTATAAGATATAAATAATGAAAAATATTTGACAAAGATCTCACTCAGGGATGAAGAGAAGAATGAGAGAGAAAATTTGGGCATACCCACTATAATCTGACTGAAACGATCTCACCATCAATTTATATTTCATATATTTGATTAATTAATCATTTTAAAAAAACTAGACTCATAAGGCCACAAAAATACCTTCCTAGGCTCACAACGTGATACCCCATGCTAGAAAAAACCTCAAAGTGTGGCCTCCCCTCATCACTGTATGACATTCATCGCTCAAATCCATGTAAAACCATGACTTTAATGCCCATGATCACATCATGATGTGACCCCTTAGCTCACAATATGAAATACCTCTCCAAAATGATTTTTTACTAAGTCCAAAAATCTTATGTTTCATATGAACCTTATTTATCACCATGAAATGAATCCCCTGGATCCCGATGTGACTTCCCTCTCTAGAACATCATACCCATTTTTTATTAAGTATGGAAACCTTACGTATGAGGAAACCAATACAGAAGAGTAAACCCTTATACATGGGGAACCTTAAGTATGGGACTAACCATATGTAAGATTCAACCTTCATGCATGGGGGACCCTTAGGTATGGGACTTATCCATTTTACGAATTCACAGAAACCCATCACTTTGTGATAACCTTTGTCCATGGCATGCGATACTCAATAAACTCCAACCTAATAAGTCACCTAAACCCCTTTATGTCATGATTCCCCTTGGACTTGGAATGTCATCCTTTTCCATGCTGTAATCCCCTAAATCATAGTGTATTATTATGATTACTATAGAATTCCATCCCTGATCCCAAGCTAACTCTTGAGACATGATTCCTATCCTACATTGACACCCATGACACCTCAATAGGGTGAAAACACACATGATTGACCCAAGATCTGACCCGAATCAAGAAATAGAGATGAAAATCAATAAATAATATATTTCTCACAGGAAAATGACATCATGGATGTTACATTATTTCATGTAGTAACCCAATATAGAAATTTAGTGCATGTAATAATTATAACAAGTGTGCCCATAATAATTCATATCAAATGTGAAAGAGATAAAACTCATAGAGACTCATCCTATATTTATCCCAACTAAATAAACACTACCTAAACCATATCAAACTACATATAAATACTCCTAAAATAATAAGAATGTTTTTATAAGATATATCATATACATGAACATCAAAATAGGACATATAATACCATTACCTTATCCAAGAGGAGGGTTTATATATTCGGTAATGGACTTGTACTAATAAGTAGTGATTTTGGTTGTATCTAGAATAGAGGACCAGCGATTTTCCACAATTTCATTATTTCAACATGTACCATCAATAATAATCACTAAAATTTTATCTTTTATAAAAATTATCTCCTTCAAATCACCCACATAATCATAATATCCCCATGTATGGATCACTACTCACCAAACTTCTCCTAAAATATTGGTTAAATAAGATACCACATTTGAATGTTAGGTCCATACATGGGAAATTATTTTTGGTGTTGTTCACAGGCAACACAAAATACTAAAATGAAAAAAACTTAAAAATATACTAAAATATCACATAACCCATCATTTACGGACTCCCACCTCTATAACGATATCCCCAAAATGACACAAATTATAAGGAAAAAATTATTATCAAGTCAACACTAGAATCCAAAACGGATAATTCTACAATCATATATAATCACAAGGGAACACCAACCCAAAGAAAAAACCTAAATAAAATACCAATATAACCCAATATATATAACAAGAGAGTGGGGGTGGGGGGGGTGAATTATAGCCTAAAACATGACTAGAACTTTTCATCCCAATCAAAGTATAGGTTGATAAAATGATATAAATTTCTATAAAATCAGAGTATACAAAGTATAAATACAATGAAATATAAATCCATTTAAATTTAAACAACTTTTCAAAAAACATAAAAATGCATAACAAAAATTAAAAGAAAACATGGAAAAGTAATAATAATGTATGGAGTTGAGGATGAAAATATTTACACTCCTGTAAAGGATATTTATTACCAATCTACTTAAAATTCATAGAAATACTTTGATTTTATCCAAATTGTAAGGAGGATATATAAATATGATCTAGGTATCCCCATTCCAAGACTAAAACATCATTGATCGTAAACCCATCAAACAATACTAGTATCCTATCCTTGGAAACTCTATATTCCTATCCTAGGAAGACCTAGATCAAACTGATCAGACTTAGAAAGATCAAGAACCCTGATCTTCATCAAATATAACCCCATTGGAATGAATCTATCTTTCTATCCCAAGAATCCATTGATTACAAAAATAAAAAAATCCAGCTTCCACTTCTTGGAAGATCTTTTATCATGAAGGATTAGTAAAACAAAAATTACAAGAAAGAAAAACATTGATAATTTACATTGAAAACCTCACACATGAATGTTTTAAGCAAATCAATCTTAATATAATACAATCATAAGTTCTCAAAGACAATGAGATCATGAAAAACTTCAAAATGATTGAAAAATATATAATTTTCTCAGGTAAAAACTATTAATTTATTATTTTCCTAGAAGTATTAAGTTGAATTTATAGAGGGTCATTATAATAAACTTCAATGGATAGATTCTAAGTTCTTCAGGTTTAGTTGCAACAATATCAGACACAATTCTTCATTGATCTATGATTTTAGATTTAAAATATACAATCTAATGAGTTCAATGCCATCACAACACTATAATATATTATGATATAGATTAGATCAACTTTATAAAGTACCAGAGTATACATATGAAAATTAATTTCACCAGAATTTAAGAAAATACACATTAAACCTACACAACCAAATAACTCAAACAAAAACCGCTCAAATAGTTAATTTTTTTAAAAATGTAACATGAGTGTATTGTGATTTTCAAAACTAATGATAAAGTTGAGGTAGTGACTCAAAAATCTCCCCCATTTTGAAAATCATAAACATGAATGAAAATATTAATTTTGAACAAATTTAAAAAACAAATTCCCTATAACTTTGAATAAAAACTTATCATCCAAAATATTTATAATTTATTCTTTCAAATTATCCTATTTTGTGAAAATTATTCTCCTTTGTAAAAATATAGCCAGATTAAAATAAACATTGAAAATATTAGTAGAACAAAATTTAATATTATTAAGTTTCTCCCACTTTTTTATTTTCAAAAAGAAAACTATGTAAAATAAAAAATTGAGTAAGATAAAATTATTAAAAAGTTAAGTGATTTTTTTTGAAAAAATAAGAGAAAATTAAACTCCTTTAATATGGAGAACTCCCCCTTGATTAGATATTTCCCCCCTTGTATATTTATTCCCCATTTTTTTATAAAAGGATAAAAAGTGAATTTAAACAAAAAAAATAAAGATTCAATAAAATCATCCAAAATATTATAATAAGAGAGAGTTACAATAAAATGAATACAAATATATTTAAAATTTAGACTTTATTTTGAGATTTGGTGTTCATTGCATCCAAATTTTTTAATATCTTCACTTTCTGACTAGTCTTATGTTTTTGATCTTTTATAAATTTTATTAGTTTATCAATGAGATTTTCTTTTTTATATAACTTATAATAAAGGTCTACTAAAAGAGTTTTAGCTTTATCCAAATATTTAACTAGGGATTTTATACTGATAACTTGGGGTTTAACATATTTCACCATCCTTCCAATATTCTAAAAATGAAGCTCACAACCTTTATTGAAGTAGATAACCCTAACTTGAGTTATATAAGAGAATTTGTTATCTAATTTTTCTATTTTTAATCATGAAGGTTTATGATCCAATATTTAAACATACTAATCCTAAAATTAACATTATTTATAAAGTAAATAATACTATAAAATTTCAACAGATGTTGAAAAATAAAATTAATTCACCTTTTTATTTTGTGGGATCTAGTGCTTGAAGTAGATTCAAATGAGATTTAAGAGTTAAATTTAACTACTTATCTATATTTTGGTTTATTTTCTAGACATTCCTTTATATATTTAGAATTAAAATTCAAAGTATCAGTATAATAAATTTATTTGACATCTTCTTTTTCCATACTAAATTTTTTCTAGCTATCAACTTACATTGAATTTATTTGAGAATCTATGGAATTAGACTTATCCTCTTTTTATATATCTTATAAATGGATAAATTCCATTATTTTTTCTTTTAATTTAGGTTATATAGAAGTATAATATTTCTTTAAATCAATATACTTATAATTATTACTCTAAGAGGATTTATTCTGAGTAGATTCTTCTATAATTTTGATTGGAGTAATAGAATTTTGGTCTTTATCAAAGAGAGGTAGAGAGATAGTTTAAAATGAGATTTTAGATTAATATTTTGTTACTTTATCTTTCCATTTCTATTTAAAAATTTAGGTAGAATTAAAATCCTTGAAACATTCCGAGCTTCTACTAAGAAATACATAATTGAGACAAGGGTAAGAATGATTTGAGACTTCTCACAATTTGGTGAAAACTCATTTTTATTTTAATAAAGTATTTGAATCACTCATTATTCTATAAATTCTTTCACTTTAGGTATTGATAGTCCAAAAAATATATTTTATACTTCCTTTATCCTAAAAAAATAGATTTCATCTTCTTTTTGATCCTAAAAAACACTATACTTATTTTAAAGTCTTGAT
Source organism: Viscum album (assembly GCA_963277665.1). NCBI lineage: Eukaryota > Viridiplantae > Streptophyta > Magnoliopsida > Santalales > Viscaceae > Viscum > Viscum album. The sequence continues at coordinate 1,964,332,962 of OY728127.1, forward strand.
TTTTTTGAAATAGTTTCTAAATGCTTCAGATTTTTATGTGGATGATGATTAGACACCAAAAGTTATCTAGATTTTTATTTCTTTATGTTATTCTTGTTTTCAAAATACATCTTCATATTATTTAAATCTAAAATTTTATCTTCCATTCCTCATTTAAAAAATTTATTATTTTCACTAACATAGTCCTATTTTATACTAAATATTGTCTCATGATTCAAAAATATTTATGTTATTCTTGACATACTTCCAAAATAAGATACACCCTCCATATGAAGGATCATCACAATCATATGATTGAGAAAACTAGATTAGTGTAAAATATTCAACTATAACACATTGATTCTGTGTAATCCCAGATAAAATTTATAAGATTTAACTTCCACATTCCATAGACAAAATCTAACACATATAGGTCTAAAAATTTTATAGTTTCATTATCACCTTTTCTAGGTAATAATAATTCTTGTACCCATTAAAATAAAATTAAAAATTCTACATGAAGTTGGTTCATCTTATAAACCTTTGTCTTAGTTTCAAATAGGAATTCCTCACCCCCATCCTTATTGAAAGATTCAAATGTTTTTGGAAGTTTGTGCATAAAAAAAGTGACTCACCTACTAGTGCTAGTCCAATGACCTCTGTTAAAATGCTCAAGATCATTATAAACTCATGGTCTTGAAATGAAAAATTGATTTTATTTTCTCCATTGAAATCAAAGAAACTAATAGTGTCATAAAAATATTGAATAATATAAGGATAGAATGGTTCATATTCCTTATAAGGAAGATCCATTTACTCACAACCTTGAAATTTGATGAAATAATTTATCAGGGTTTATTTATGATTATACCAAGTTGATTCAATCAACATTTCTCAAACAATTTCACTTGTATCATTTTTTTCTAGAAATAGAAATTGGTCTTTCATAAATAAAGTTCATAGGGAAAGAAAATTTAAAAATAGAGAGGGAAAAAATTTCACTCTAAAATATAATATGTATAACCAAGGGATTAAACATTTATTTACATACTAATGATGCCTATCCTTAGATATTAACTCATCTTATGGTCTATATTGACTCCCGATAGAAGTCGATGATGCTAAACCTCATTAAAATTTAAATTTTAAATTTCTTTATAATAACATATAATGATGATTTTTAGTCATTTTAAGTCCACTATATTAATTAAAAACACATCAAGAATTTATATATGTATGGAAATTATAATAAATAACCAGCTATTAAAATATTTTGTAAGACATGAATAAAAAGGATTTAATATTCTGCAAGTTATCTTCCATCATGAATGCTTAATATTATTCCATAGAAGATGGTTATAAAATAAATTATTAAAAATAATACCTATCCTTTATTAAAAGTAATGATAGATAATACTATATATTCATGAAAGTTATCCGAACAAGAAAATAACCCACCTTAAAGAAATAACTTGAGGTTTATAGGAAAAATTTATAAGGTAAAATCTTATGAAAAAAGTGAACATCTTATGAAATATGTAAAAATATAAAATTAAATCATAAGAGAGTAGTTCCTAATAAAATTTAAAACATGTGATTAATAAATTTAAATTTTATAATGAAAATTTTCCATATATTGGATATAATAGTTTATCTACCAATATACAATGACTACATCACTTAGAATTTTAAGTTTGAGGCATCTAGAATTTCTTGGGTTCAGAAGTATTTGAAAAGACTACATTGTTGCCCAAATATTTATAGTTATTTTATATTCACAAGATTTTATTTCCTTTGAGATATATTGTTGATGTTGTCTAAAATATTGAACATTGTTCAATGATCACCGGTTCTTCCAATGTCTACCTCTTTGACACCTTTGAACAAAAAGGATAACTACTTGGAATAATGTAGTTATTCAAGTAATATCATCTTATAGTGAAATTTATTCCTAGTACTAAATATTTTCTATTATATCTCAATTATTTACACAATTTCTCAAAACTTTCTATTTCATTTGTAGATTTTGAAAACAAATTTTTAAAACTTTCAATTTCAGACTTTATCTTAATAAATTCACTCGTATCTTTCAAAAAGGAGACCAATTTTACTTTATTATTGAAATTTAAATATTTGAATATAATTTTAGAATTATAAAACTCTGATATAAACTTTAAATTCTCATTTTTTACCTTATCTAACTCATCTATATATTTATAAAGATCACACTTCTTCTCTGTGAATTCATTATTAAGTTCTGAATATTTATTAGAGTTTTTGGTACATGTATTCACACTCGAAAACATATGATTTTATTTTATCATAAGTTTAGGGAATAATATACTCACTATATGATTCTAACTCAAAATTTAATGAATGTGAATATTCTACTCTCAAATTTAAATTAGATAAATCATTTTCTGAAAATTTTCCCATATGTCAAAGTTCATTATTAGGAACTTTTGAATAAAAATATACGATTATTTGAATATTTTCACTATCATACTAATAACTATTGGAATATGGGTCCTCACTAACACTCCACGTATCTTTCATAGCTTTAAATTATTTCATTTTTTCTTTTTTAAAGATATTTTTGACTCTTTGTTTTTATTCCTTAATATAGGACACTTGATATATCCTAATTTTTTCATTTTTAATAAATATTGTATATATATATATTATTTATTCTTTATTTTATCTTTTACATCTATATTTTCCTTCTAGTAATCCTAAAATTATGATTTTGAACATCCGACTGGAAATATTAGCCATCTCCCCATCAGTAGGTTCCAAATCAATCTCATACAATAATAATCTACAATTTCTTTTATATAAACCAGTCTTTGATGTATTACATATTCAAATGTTGATGAAAAAGAAAATCTATTATTTTATTTATATTTATAATCATATCTCTTTAAATGATTTTCATATTGCATTAAATTACCAATTAAATCATCAAGACCAAGTTTAGTGATATGCTTCAAATTATCTATCTCCATCCATTTAGATTCACACTCCTTCATTAGGATATTAATAATATTTTCAACTAAATAATAATTCAATATTTATTTTTATCGAATTGAATTAAGTATATTTATAATATTTATAAACCACTAGTGAATTTGAGAAATGGTTTCACTAGATAATAAATAAAAGCTTTGATAATAAGCTCTAAGCATAAATCTTTTTGTCTCATAAACTTTTGAAGTTCCGAAATGGGTGAATTTTAATTCTTATAAATACCATTAATAGTCCAAAAATAGGATACATGACTATAAATGTTTCTTTAAATAACATATAAGATATTATTTCTCACAAAAAAGTTAAGTTGAAATTATTCTCTTTCATCTTGAGTGAATCCACCAACTTCTTTTTTTTTGGAATTTTGTAATTTATGATAAGAATTCGAGAGTTTTCTATACTAGTATTGACAACATATGTCTCCACTTAGTCTCTTAAATACTCATAGTCTCCACCACAAAAAATTAGTGGTCTATTTGGATTTAAATTCTATAAACTTCCAACATGAATAACACCTTCCATATCTAAACAAAAACATCCTTTCTCTATTACACGTTAGTGTAAGGAAATTATTATAAATTAAAATAATGAAATGAAATATGTATAATAATTTTTAGAAGTAACAATACAATATCAATAATATATTTATGCTTTTATACTAAGTGTTATTCATAAAAAGGTGGATATGACACTATAAGAGGGGGGGGTATAGTTTAAAACATGACCAGAAATTTTTATCCCAATCAAAGTTTAGGTTGATAAAATGATACAAATTTTGATCAAATTAGAGCATACAGAATATAAAAATAGTGTATTATAAATCTATTAGAAGCTAAACTACTATCAAATAAACACAAAAATGACAAAAAAAAACTAAAAAGAAAATATAACAATGTAACAATAATGAATAGAGTTAAGGATGAAAATACTTACACTCTTGTAAAGGATATTTATTACTAATATGGTTCCAATTCATGGGAATACTTCACTTTTATCCAAATATTTAGGAGTATCTATAAATATAATTTTGGTAACCCCATTTCAAGAATGGAATTTCCTTAATTGTAAACCCATAGTATGATATCAGTTTCATGTCCTATCCCTAGACAACCTATCTTCCCATCCTTGGATGACTTCAATCACATCGACTGGACTCAACAAGCTCAAGAACCTTGATCTTTATTAACTTTAACCCTATTGTAATGGATTTATTTTTCTATCCCTGGAAACCCTAAAACACATATATTAAAAATCCAAATTCCACATCCTAGAATCTATTCGATCATGAAGGATCAAAAATATAAAAATTATAAGCAAGAAAATCATAGAGCATTTACAATGAAAACCTCACACATGGATGATCTAATAAAATAAATCTAAATACAATACAATTGGAAGTTTTAAATGATATTTAGATGATGTATATATTCAAAATTATTGAAAATTATTCAATTTTTTTCATGTAATATATATTAATTTATTTTATTCCTTGGATACTTAGGTTGAAATTATATATTTCCATAGTAGAAAACTCTAATGGTCAGATTCTGAGTTCTTCAAGTTAAGTTGTAATAATATAAAAAAGAAATCTATTGACCAATGGTTGTAGTTTAAAACTGTATCATCTGATAAGTTTAATTCTATCACAATGCTATAATGATATATGATATAGATCAACTAAAATTCATAAATCAATGAAGAAAGGACATGAAAATTACATTCACAATAATTTAATAAATATGACATTAAACCTACAAAATACAAAAAAATAAAATTAAAATATAAACAATAGTTAGTTTCTAATAAGAATATTACATGAGTGTATTGTGATTTTTAAAACCAAGGATAAATCCGATTCATTGAATCAACACTAAAACCCCATATCACATATCCCATATCAATTTATCCACACACCAATCCCATAAAGGCCCCTCAAAATTAATCGACACTGAAATATACTCTTGATATCCTCTAAGACAATCCAAGACCATATCATACATTTCATAAAAAACTATACACATAAAGTGTAATTATTTTCCCATACTAGCCTACTCCAACCTTAATTTATGTAAAAATTTTCAATTTAGGTATTGGGAATTTTTTTAAGATTCACAAGGATGGAACTATCTAGATAATCCAATAATCAAAACACTAATTACAAAAAAAGAACACTTTAATAAATATCATTATATTTTTATTAAAAATAAGTTATCACTCCAATATCCAAAAAGGCCCCAAATTCCATAGGGGACTCACAACATATTTTCAAAAAGAATAGAAAGGTTGAATTTCAAATGTGGTTAGGTGGAACCTACATGAAATTATTGGGTCACCAAAACCCTAATTGTAAAAAAAGGTTCATATGACTATAAAACACACCAAAAGTGATATTAAATTAATTTATTCTACATGAGTACTATATAAATTTTAGGAAGACCCAAATTTAATTGCACACAATCCCCATCCACCCCTAAATCTTGATAGTCCACAAAGAAGCGCATGAAGTGATTTTGACATTCCACATTTATGGATCATGTCAAGACCAATTAAATGATCTAAATTACACCATGTCACATGATATGATAGTATTGAGAATTACATAATGCATGGGTAGTGAGAGACAAATATTTTAAAAACTATAGACTATAGAAATTATTATTTTTTATTTTAATTTGATTTATTTAATATTTTAAATAATGCCACCTTTTCCATATTTTCACAAACTAACCCCACCTAGACCCTATCTAGGATTGTGATGAGATAGATGGATAACACCCCAAAACCACCTTTTCTAGGTTAAAGTGTGATGAATAACATCAAGGGTATAATCACACGAATGGAAGACAATACCCTTTAAATAAATAACCTAACAATAAATCGATGGAAATATGTATAATATGAAAAGGCCCTAACTTCTATGGTTAGGAAATTATTTTTAAATTATATTTATTTAATTTTATTTTAAAATTGTTTTTGAAGTAAATTAGGACTTAAGGGGTTTTAGGAAGGAGATATAGGAATAAGAATGATGGGTAAAATATTTATAAAACATTGAGTGGTAGGTGGTCTAGAATTGTCACCCAGTGGGAATCTAGTGGAAACAAGTGGTTTTATATAGACCACTGAGAACCCATAGGCCTTTTAATGGGTTTCTAGTATACATCTAGGAAATACCCTAGTATTTTAGTCATTTCAAGATAAAATCCAAACCCCTAAATTTATTACCCATGATATTTTACCCCGAATCTCATCCATTTGATTCTCTTTCAAGATCTCCCTCCTCTCCCTCTTGTCCCTCCTGAATCATTTATTAATCCTTTATTCAAGTAGATCTAATTGGTCATGAGATCTTTTCTTTAATGAGTTAACGCTATATATCTATTCTAATACTATTTTTACACTTTTTATTTAGTTAGTAGGTATAAATCCTCATCATCCTAATTTAGGTCTTGAAGAATCCTTATTTTTCTTTAGTTTTATTTCAATATAGATAATTTGGGCATTGGATAGGTAGAGATCAAGGTATTTCCTTGGGGTTTATTAATATATTCCAACATCCATATCAATAATATCTCAATAACTAGTATAATTTTTGATTCTATGTTGGTATAATGTTTCAAGTGGTGGCTTATCATCTTTCCCTGGACCTCAAAGCACTATTCTATAATCTAATCATTAGGTGATCACATTATTTCTATCATACTCATTAAATATTAGCCTAAAAATAGTTTTGGGCTAAGTGAACTCAATGATAACAAAGTTTTATGGTTAGTAAATGTTTTTATAAAATATTTTATAGAAGAAAATGAATGAAATATCTGTTTTGTTTGGTAATTGACTTTTTAGTGCACCGTGCCTATGATTTGTTATTCCTTGTATTTTGTTACAACTCATCATAACATGATTAGTGTTTATTTATACATACTATTGTTTTATAAAATGTGAAATAGGAACAAACCTTTTATATACCATTTTCCATTATGGTTTAAAGTATGTTCTTAGTATGTATTCATGTTTTTCATTTCCTTTCCCTAATATGGGTCATTGTATAAGGAACTAGGATTAAAAAATAACATAATCTTATGTATTTAGACTATAATTAACTTTATTATGTTTCAAAAGACCTTTTATATTTATAGTTTTTAGAGAATTAGTTCACAAATATTACATAACATACCTATACATTTAAAGGCAGACACTTCCACTCAGCATCTATTTTTACCAGAATATAAAATTTTTAAAGTGAAACACATTTTAATTTCGTAAAAAATATTCATTACTTTAAAATTGACTTATTATTTATCCCTACTCATCCTTAAATGCTCTGAAAAATATTTTAAAATGTGGGATGAACCCAAAAATCTCAATAAGGGATATAAAAAAAAGAAATCTGCTAGTACAATGAAAAACATAAAAACCCATAAAATGTTTAAATTTTAAAATTTATTATTTTAGAGTATAAAATAAATCATATAAACATGTAAAAAACAATTTTTTATCAAATAAAACCTTTAAAACCCATATCAAGTAAATATAAACCCTTGTAGGCATCTTAGAGCATCATATTCATAAACCATGTTAACTCGTGTCAGAAATAACTAGAGCCTAGTTAAATCCATAGGATAAACCTCCCCAATTAACTCCATACTAATATAATTTAAATATAATTATCATTACCCAATGCATTGGAGAGATATATTCTGATCAATCATTATTTAAGCTATATCGAGCTCACTCATTGTATAAGCTGTATCAGGATCACCTATTGTATAAGCTGTATTGGGCTCACCCATCACCACATTTAATGATAAAGTAATGTATCATAATTTTTTTTAATATTTAAAATTTTAATCATAAATATGTTTAAAAATTCTTTTGAACCCATAGGAAAATCACTTTCCATTTTCATATAAAAATAGGGATAAATACCCCTTTCTTTTGAAAAATATTTAAAATGAAAAATTACTAAAATATTATGTAAAATATTTCATTTGAAAATAATGATGAAAAAATATATAGGAAGATTAAAATAAATGAAAATTCATGATGGTGGAAAATTATGTTTATGCCATATATATTAAAGAAAAACATTCTTTTACACTTTGGTAAAAAGAGTCAAAAGTGACCTATATGAAAAACATTAAATAAGTTCATTTTTAAAACATTGTAAAGAAAGTAAAATATAGTATAAAATGAACTTTATAAACCATTTAAGCATAAATAATAATTTTATTTAAACATTTAAAACAATATTTACATGGAAGAAAAAGATTTGGAAGGTAATACTTTAAAGATATATTTTTAAAAGAAATCCCCTTACTATAAATTCCATCTAGCATCATACATTATTTAAATCATTAATTATAAAATTATATTAGTTATTTAATTTATTAAGATCCTTTTTCATGTTAATTAAACTATATTTATCACTTTTATTTCATTTATTACCATTTTTTATTTAGTTAATTAATCAGTTAAGTTTAAGTTTGACGTTTTGAGGATGTTCGGTTCATAATCCCAAAACAACTTTGGTAGGATGACCATGGTCAAAGGATTCATTGTTCCATTATATCCAAAATCTTAATAATTAAATTATTATAATTTTTATACATTAAATATATTTTTTAATAATCCATGAACTACTTAAATGAAAAACTAATCACATTGCTTTGTGGAGGTGGTAGTCCACACATATGCACGAACGGCGTTATCATTTTTCAATGGATGGAAAGGTAAGAAAATAGATTACTTATTTTATTTAAATAATTATAATCATGTAATAAATATAATATATATATACATTAAATACATAATTATAAATATCTATTATAGGTTTTTATCTGAAATGAAACACATCACTTCATGGAGGTGGTAATCTACACGTATGCATGAAGGATGAATTCATTTCCCATAGGATGTAAAAAGAGATGAAAAAGGGTTTTACCATATTAATAATAAAATTTAAGTATAATTAATAAACTAATGTTATTATTTCAGCACATTTAAATAATATTTAAAGAGATGTAATAAGAAATAAAATTGAAATAGGTCAGTTAGGACTTATACCTTCTCCTCAGATAACCTCTTTAGCTTACACCTAAAGCCTTCTAGGTTTGGAATTTTTGTGAGACCAAGGCCTATAGGACTTGGGAATAATTTTTTGGATATAATTGGTTATGTATTTACCAAAATAGAGTGCTCAAAATGTGTGAGGAAGATAGGAGAGGAGGTTCCCTTTTATAAGTGAGGGGGAGGGGTACACTTGGAATTACTTAAATTATTAAATTAATATAAAATAATTTTCATGGAAAAGTGGAACCAAATTGATATATTTATAATATATAATGATAATGAGCCTAAATGATCTCATAAAATAAAATTTTAACATGTTTAGTTTATTTTTTCACCCTTATCTCTTAGTTTTAACCCCTATTAACCCTTTTGATGATTATCACGATATTAAAGTTTTTTACTCTTTAGAGGTCAAGAATGTGAATATAAAATACAATGTGACCCATAAATGGAAAATGGTTGATATTTTAGACAATATAACATTAAATTGGTTAAAGATAATATTTTTCTGAATTTTATATCATTAAATAAAATTTTATTTAACTTAATATGTCATTATAGTCATTTTGGAGACTATTCATATAGTTTTACTTTACTGACATAAATACAGGAATGGAATTCAAATATAAACTTTTAAAACATCCCAAATATGTTATATTTATATAAATAAATCATGTAAAACTATAAATCACCCAAAAAATATTACTTTTATATTTTTTAAAATCATTTAATTGATTTTTCTACTACTCGCACAAGCAACATGTTAGCATTGCGTAAGGATTCAAGGTAATGATTCCATCACTAAAAATTAAAAATAAATTTCCATGATAAAAAAGTCCATTAATATTTTAAATAAACATTTATAACTAAACATAACCTTCTTTTATCCCTATGAAAAAAATATTAAAGCTATTAAAATAAAGAGAGTGATAATTTTTTTATTCATTATTTAAAATCATATTAAGGTCATTATCAAAGGAAAGTGGAAATAAATTGATTTTTTTAAAACTTTGATATTTATAGTAGAAATAAACTTATCTAATAAAATAAATACAAGTTTTAGGGATTTTTTTAGGCCTTATCACATTATTTTTAACCTTAATTACCTGATTTACCCTTATCGAGGTGACAAATATTTTCTAAGGTTTCTATTCATAATGCTCAAAAATAAAAGGGAAATATTTACCAAATTTAAAATTATTGATTAAAAATATGGAATAAAAATTTAAATATTAAATTTTTATAAGTGGTAGAAACCAATTTTAATATAAAATTTTAAAATTCAATGAAAAATAGTTTTTAAAAAAATGTGTTTTTAAGCCCAAAAATGAACTTATACAAAATTCAAGTATAATGATGAATACTATGTAAATAAATAGATAATTTATAATTAAATTATATTTATGTTAATTTAATATCAAATGATAATTTTAAGTTAATATATTTAATGAAAAGGAATGACACTTTTAAAAAAATTGGTATTTTCACCATTCACTGAAAAATCAAAAATTTCTGAAAAATCCCAAAATTTCACCCTAATATAATTTTGATATGCTTATTTAAAAAACAAACTTCATTTTTTAAAATAGAAATTCTCAAATTTAGAAATTATATTTTAAATAAAACCTTATAATACATGAAATTGAATTTAATAAGAATAAGAATATTTCATTTTTGATTTAAAAATTAGTTAATATTATTATAATGAATATAACCATATAAAATATAATTCATGAATATAAATAAGATATGAAATTGATTTATTGTTACCTGGTTTTTTATATTCTTCTCCTTTTGGAAATCAAGTACTCTTAATTTTATTCACAACTTAAACAAGTGAGAATATTTTTATTTCATTGCATTTTCTGATTCCCATGTTTCTTCTTCAATCATACGGGTTTTCCAAAAAACAAAAACTCAATGAATCACATTATTCAACAAAACCTTCTATATATGACCAAGAATATTAATCGGTTTTTGCTCATATAAAAAATTCTCTTCTAACTATACTAATTTAGGGATCAAAACATGAGATGAATTTGACACATATTTCCTTAATAATGAAACATAAGACACATCATGAACTAGGGATAAACTCAGAGGAAAGGCCACTTAGTAAGAAATTGATCCAAATTTATCCAAAATTTTATATGGTCCAATGAACTACAGACTTAACTTTCCCTTTTTACCAAAACAAATAAAACTTTTATATTAAGATAATTTAAGAAAAAAATTATTGACTATCTCAAATGAAATATATTTTATTTTATTATATATATAAATATTTTTTCAACTCTGAGATGCTATCATGTGATGCTAAATAATCTTTACCTTCTCAACCATTTCCTCTAAAAACTCTAGTCCCAAAAAATTCCTTTCACCCACTTTATCTCAACAAGCTATAGTTTTGACACTTATTTCCATATAATGCCTCAAAAGGTTCTATATGAATACTAGAATGAAAACCATTGTTATAAGAAAATTTAACTAAAGAAAGATGATGATCCCAACTTCCCTGGTAATCTAGTGAATAAGCTCAAAGAATGTCTTCAAAAGTCTGAATCATTCACTATGACTATCCATTAGATTGAGGATGAAAATATATATTTAAATTTAATTTATCACCCAATGAATTTTTAAGGCCTTTCGAAAAATTAGAAGTAAACCTGGAATCACTATAACACCCGAGACTCTACTGTAGTAGGTAAACACCATATCTTGAAATAGCACACAATGCACCCTTTAAAGTTCCATTATTCATGAATTTATTTAAAATATTAAATTTATAATTTTAAATTTATTATACTAAATTTATTTTTTAATTAATAATATCAAAATTATCTTTTTATGAATTTTTGATCATTTTCTATAAAGGTTAATTTTTAGTTGAAAAATTTGGGATTTACGAAGATTAAAATTTCCATGATTTTATTTCTATGTAAGAATAACCTAAAATATTTAAAAAACATTAAATAAATAAAATATAAAACTAATTAATAACATTATGAATTTTTAAATATTATTTTTACACATAAAACCTATGAAAAACATTTTTAGAACTAAAGTAATATGTTACTTTAATATAAAAAGTTTTTTTTTCATTTTCTTTTAACTGAGTAATATTTTGGTAAAAATTAATTTATTCCTTGATCTCAAAGTTGAAAAATATTATTTTGGTTTTTAATTAATCAATTCATTTCATAAAAATTATTAACATTTATAATTTTATCTCACATGTAAATTTTAAAATTAAAAACATAATTTTCCTAAAAACTGTTTTTATGAATTATGTACATTTATTTTTAAACTAAAATTTATTAAAAATATAAATTTTATTTGATAAAATCATTTTCAAATTTATTATAATAATTCTCAATTTATTTGGTAATACCAATTTTAATTATGGTCATTTTAATTAATTACCATGGGTAAAAAGAAAAGTTACCTAGTTAAAAGTACACGTGGGTAAAAAACAAAGGTAAAAGGGAAAATCCATAAATCACTCAGGGATACCTAAAAAATTAGCGTATTAGAGGAATTTTATAATTAAAAATTTCACAAAATCTATAATTTCAAATTATTGTAATATTTTACCCTGAATAGTGTAAATATGTAAGTAAATAAGTAAAGGGTATTTTCAAAACTACCTCATCCTTCATTTATAAAAAGGGACACATGAACCCATTTATGATATACCTTATCCTTATAATTATTCATTAAAATCATATAATTTTACTCTCCCTATAACCCTATAACATGAAAAAATTCCCCTGGACACTCATAGTTATCCTAGTCCCTTTAAATTGTAGGAGACTTCTTAAGGAAAATCTAAGTCTCCGATGTGAGTATTATCAACTACTTAGTTTTCTTATTAATTATATTATTTTAAATTTATTATATTCAGACTAATATAATTATATTATTATCATTTATATACTATAATGTTACTATATTAAGGTTACTATCATTATTTATCTATATACCCTATCCATTAAGAAAAACAAAATTGTTGTTCGTGCGTTGTGAAAACTACCGCCTCTACGACCTAATGTATTTCCGTTTCCTTCACAATCGTACAAGGTTGTGTATAAGGATGAAAATAATGTTTAAATATTATATTTATGATATAATTAAGTTTTTGTTATGAAAAATTATAGAACCTATTAATGATATGATAAAAAACGATCATTATTAATTTAATCATTTGAAATAAGTGCACTGAGTGGACAACTGTCTATCCAAATTGTTTAATATTTTCATATCCATTAATTATTACTATAATTATTTTTAATTATTATGTATACCACTAATAAAAACTAAATAATATCATTATTCTCCTTTTATAATGACATTACAATAAAACCACCTCATAATTATTCATTAAATCAGGGTATGTTCATGTTTGGGTTGGTTTAACCACTTAATTGAACAATACTATGAGTTTGTATCATGAATGATGATTGGAACATAATTATAGTATAATATGATATAAATTTTTAAATATATTTTGGTTTTTAGTTTTTTATATGTTATATCAATATTTATTTCATTAATTAATAAATCATACTTTAATCATCAAGAATCACTAAAACATGCTTATTATCAATTTTATATTCAAGGATAAATACTAAAAAACTAATGAAAGGGATTTTAAAAATCATAAATTATTATAATTAATACCTAAAAAAACATTAATTTCCAATTAATGTTGAAATTTGGAATAATAAATAATACAAACACTGCTATTATGTAACTAGTACAAATGATCAAAACCACAAACACCCAATGTGGAAAATAAAGAGAATTCATGTAGAAAATGATTATTTATGAAAATTATGAATGAAAATAGATATGAGTAAGGTTATGAGTTATGTGATTAATATATATATATATATATATATTTATAATTTAGGATGTTAAATTATGTTCGAGGAATTCAGGAAAAGTGGTAAGGGTTTTATATCTCAAATTCCTCTCTTGAGACATAATTTGTATTATACACCTAATTTCATTTATGTAGTGTATATAATGATTGTTTGAGATTTTATATCATGAAATTACTTTATTAAAAGGTATTTTAATATCAAGTTTAATCCCTATATTTCAATAGGTTATGATTTAATTTCTACCTGATCCATAAGTGGGGGTTTTTCTTTCAAAATTTTCATTCTTTGAGATTCATATTATAATCACCACCTATTTTATTTTGTGTGGTGAATAATTTACAATGGAATAGTTTTACATGTTACTCATGAAATTTAATGGATTTAAATGTTTATATTGTTATCCATCTCTCATATTCTTTTTATTCAATAGTTACCTTTTCATGGTGGAAAACCATCCTAAATTTTAATAAAGTAAAAGTGTGTGTAATTTCCTAGAAAATACATCCCTATATGTAAACTGGAAAGTGAATGTATTTGTGGAACATATGCACCTAGGGGTAATCATACCAAAAAGGTTTGGTTGAGCATTGAATCAACCATCACCCTAATACATGATGAGTAGATCTCAGACTATACACTTGGTGAGACAATCCTGGGGGATATACTTTGGAATATTCACACACTCTTAATAAAAAATAATGAAGGATTTTTCTTACCATTTCCTTGGTATCCTACCAATGAAAACTATTAAACCCAATTATTATCTTTCATGGATAACCCAATACATTGTAAGTACCCTTTCCATTATATTTCTTTGATAAGGATACTTCACATTATGTTAACAATTCCCTATGGCTTCCAAGTTGATTAAGGGATGTTCTCCTAAAAATCCACATTATTTTATTTAATGGGTAAGTATTTTATTTTAATATTTATAATTATATATATAGATAAATTTTATTCAGTAATAGAATATTTAGGGAATGATATGAAATGTCTTGATGAATCTTATAGGGAATGCATTAGACTTAATCAGGTGATGGGCGGGGCTTTGAATTATATAACCCCGCAATACATTGACATGTCTCATGAGAAAAAACAGCATAGGTTTTAGTGTATTCCTCTTACCATAATAAGAAAAGTGTCTTAGTACAAGGAATTGACAGCAATATTTTTATGTTCAACATTATGTATTCCATCAGCATGAGATTAATGATTATTGTTATCCATGTTTTCATTTATTATTATAGATATAGAATTCCCTTAGTTTTCAGTTGATTATGGATCTCTGCTATTCATTTATTCTTTTTATATCACTTATACCATGTTTATGTTATATAATATTCCATTGTATGCTACTTTTTACTAAGAATATAAGTTCACCCTTATTTGTTTTCCTTTCCCCAGGAAACCTAAAGGAGGACTATGTGTAATTTTTAAGGATATGATGGAAGTTCTAATCATGTTATCAAAATATGTTAATGTTGTATATTATGTTTTCAAGTGTATTGTATGTATATATATAGTCTTACAAGACTACTGAATTGTTTTATCTTTCATGAAATCTTGTAATTTGTACCTATAATGTAATATAATTACCTTCTATGGGTTTCTAGAGTCTGATATGTCATATTTAGTATTAAAGGAAGCTTAGTAGAAACCTTGGGTATTATACTTAGATGAAAAAGTAAGGTAGAACACATTATATTAAAATACATCAATATTTTTAGGGAACACTATAGATAAATTATTAGGAATTATATTTTAAAATTAAAAACCATGAGTTAATTATGTATATTCTATTATAGAAAGATGGTGACTAATAATAGGAATGGGAATCATGCCAACAACCATAGTCAATATAAAGATATTACCCCTGAACAAGTTAATGAATCTAAATTTGAGGCTAATTAGTTCATAAACATATGAGGGTAGTTGAACCAAGTTATGAAAAATAATATTTCTTACATAAAGGGTCTTTCTGATTCACAACATGTTGTAATTATGCTATATAACTTCATGTGACAAAAAATTCCAATATTTATTGAAACTACTAATCCATGAGTAGCTGAATAATGAATCAAGTCCTTATAGAAGATCTTTATCACTTTGGGAAGTAGTGAAATGTAAAAAATTCCTCATGGAAGTATATCATATGAAGAGAGATATTGACTAATGGTGGTTTCCAATTCAAAACACTAAAGAGTATGATGATATTAAGTTCATGGAATAAGGAAATTTTAAGGACATATTCTATGAAAAATACTTTACTTATGAGAAAATAGCAGAAATAGAAAGTAAATTACTCAATATTAAACAAAAGGAGGATGAAAATGTTTATGAGTATCAGGTTAACTTTACAAAGTTTTCTAGGAACACTATGGACTATGAATGCAGACCAAAAAACATGATTTATTGTTTTTTTGATGGGTTAAAACCAATCCTTCAAAGTGTGTTGGTCTCTAATAACTTTTCAATATATGAGGATATATTCTCAAGAACCATTAAGATAGAAAATGAGTTCTCTAGGACATACATATTCAAGGGAAATTAGGGGTAGAAGAGGATGAATGAGTAGTATGGGAAGAAAAATGTAGCTCAGGGGAAGAAAGGAAGGATGATATTTCCCACACGTGATAACTATGGGAAGAAAAACCTTGGGTTTTGTAGGAAGGGAACCAGAGTTTGTTATAATTGGGGAGAAAAAGGCCATCAATCCTACCAATGTAAGTAAAATTCATAAGCTATTGATGTTTAATGATTTAACTTTAGGGAGACAAGACATTATTCAAACCAATATCCAAACATTAGGGTAATTTACCTCAAAAAATTACAAGGGATAAAGGCTAAGATTATATGATCAATACAATTGAAGTTGAAGTTCTTAATGATGTAGTAAAAGGTACTTTTATTATTTCCTCAAATTTAGATAACGTTTTATTTTATTTTGGATCTTCACACTCTTTTATATCTTCTATGTTTTAAAAAAACATTAGATACTTTACTAGCATCTTAGTAATGGATTTATCAATTAATATACCAAGTGGGAGTCTTATAGAAATAAATATATTCTAGGTAGTTCCAATTACGATGCATGGGTGTATCCTATTTTCATAATTGGTTATTATAATAATGTTGACTTTGATATGATCCTTGGTATAGATTGTCTTTCAAAGTATAATGAAAAAAATTATTCCTAAGATAAGGAGATTTTGATTTTTGAAGAGGAGGTGGAATCTATTTTCCTTAGAGAAGAAAATTCATCATCTAAGTCATGTTCATATCCACCCCCAATATCTCTAATTAATGAAATTTTGTATAGAGAGGAAGATTAATTGTGATCTATGGATGAGAAAGGTAACATTAAAATATAGGATATACCCATGGTACAAAATTTCTTTGATGTTTTTATTGAAGAATTACTTGACCATTCACCATAGAGTAAAGTTGATTTATCCATTGAACCTGTTCCTAATGTAAGATATATATCTAAAAATAATTATATAATGAAACTAATAAGGTTGGTGGAGTTAAAGAAACAACTTCATGAGTTTAGTGATAAGGGTTTTATACACCCTAGTGTTTCACTATGCCCCCCCATTTTATTTTTAAAAAAGAAGGATGGGTCCATGAGATTATAATTCAATTATAGTAAGGTCAATGCCATTAATAGAAATAAAAAGTTTCCTTTTCCACATATTAATGACTTATTTGATCAACTTCAATGAGCCCAAATTTTTTCAAAGATTGATATTCACTTTGGTTATCATCAGTTAAGGGTGAAGATGGATGGTATACCGAATACAACATTTCAAACAAGTTATGGGCATTATGAGTTCATGGTAATGCCTTTTGGATTGACTAATGCACCTTTTTCTTCATATACTTATTAATATATTATTCAAGGAGTATCTTGATAACTTTGTTATTGTATTCATTAATAATATTTTGATATATTATAAGATCTATGAAGAGAATGAGAGTCATATACAAATAATTCTAGATACCCTTAGAAAAAAGGAATGATATGGGAAGTAGAGTAAGTATGAATTTTGGATCAATGAAGTTTATTTTCTTGGACATATTGTCTCAAAGGATGTAATATCTATTGACCATTTAAATAAAAAGGTAGTCAAATAATGGCCTAAAATAATGAGAATAACTAAGATATGGAGTTTCTTAGGATTAACAGGTCACTATTGGTGTTTCTTTTCAAAATTTTGATCAGTTATCCAACCTATTAACCAAGTCAACACATAAAGGGGTTAAATTAAAATAGTCAAGAGAATGTGAGGAAAGTTTTGAAGAGGTGAATAAGATACTGATTAATTCACCAGTATTGAATCTACCATTAAGTAAGGAAGAATTTTTAATTTATAGCGATGCATTGAAGAAAGGACTTGGATGTGTTCTTATACATAATGATAGGGTGATTTCCTATGTATCAAGGAAATTAAAAATCCCCAAATATAACTATATAAATCATGATATTGAGCTCTTAAATGTAATGTTTTCTTTGAAAATATAGAGGCACTACCTCTATGGTGAAAGATCTAATATATATATGAACCATAAGAGTTTAAAGTATATATTCTCTCAGAAGGAGCTCATCATGAGGCAAATAAGATGGTTGGAACAACACAAGGGCTATTATTTCTCGATATACTACCACCCTGGGAAGGAAAAAAGGTGGATAAAGCTTTGAGCAGGAGGTATCATGGAGTTATGAACATGAAAAGGATTAAAAAAGATTCTATATAAAAATATCTAATAAATATGGATATGGTTTGTTTTAGGAAAGGGGATCCATCATTTATTTTATAAGAAATTTATAAACCATCCTTACTAGAAAGGATAGATAAATCCCAGCAGTATGATGAGAACTTACAAAGGAATATCAAAGTAGTGAATGATGGGATATTTACATAATTTATCTATAGAGATGGTGTGTTGAAGTTTGGAAAGAGGTTATGTGTTTCACATATATTATAATTGAAAATGTAATTAATAGACAAAACAAACAGCTCAAATTTCTCTATACACCCTAGTAGCACAAATATGTATAGGGATTTAATAGAAGATTTTTGGTGGGATGGTATGAAGTGTAAAATTGTGGACTATATGTCTAGATGCTTAGTATGATAACAAGTAAATTCTGAAAGACAATATCCTAAAGGATTCACGAAACCCCTACCTATACCTAAATGGAAGTGGGACAATTTTACAATGGACTTTGACATTTGATTACCAAATACTCCAAGGAAGAACAATGCTATATGGGCCATCGTTGATCATATTACTAGTATGCTCATTTATTAGAAATAAGTGACGATATAACTCTTGAGATCCTTACCTAGATCTATATCAATGAAATCAAAAGCCTTCATAAGTGACTTATATTGATTTTATCTTATCATTACCCTTAGTTTACATAGAAATTTTGGAAGAGTCTTTAAATGGATATCAACATTGAGATACGTTTAAGCACCACCCATCATCCCCAGACTGATGGACAGTCTGAAAGAACTATCCATAATTTGGAAGGGATTATTAGATCATGTTCTCTTAACTTCAAATCTATGTGAGATCCATATCTATCTTTGGTGGAATTTTTATACAATAATAGTTTCCATTTGAGCATCCAGATGGAACCATACAAAGCATTGTATGGAAAGAGATGTCATACTCCAACCTATTGAGAAGAATTTAGAGAAAGAAATTTAGTTGGACTAGAGCTTGTGGAGGAGACAACTGTTAAAGTATAGGCTATTGAGGATCATATTAAAGTATACCAGAGTAGAAAAAAGTTCAATGTTAATAATCAAAGTAAAGGCTTGAAATTTCTAGTTTGGGATCATGTATTCTTGAAGGTTTCACCATATAAGGGAGTTTTAAGATTTGGTAAAAATGGGAAGTTAATCCATAGGTATATTGGTAATTTTGAGATATTATAAATAATTGGGGATGTAGCTTAATGATTGGATATGCTACCTAACCCTTTAAAGTATACATTGCCTTTCATGTTTCATTACCGAGGAAATACATGCTAGATCCAACACATGCACTCACATATGAGGGAATAGAGTTGGAGAATTTTCTTATAATTAAGATCCAATAAATATTCTTAACATGATAGAGAATGTATTATGGAATCAAATAATTCATTTGGTGAAATTCCTTTAAAGAAATAAAAAATTAGACGAGGCAACCTAGGATCCTGAAGAAGCTATAAGGAAGGAGTATCCAATTTTTTTTAATAGATTATATATACCCCAATTTTGAAGATGAAATATTTAAGGGGGGGATAATGTAACACCCAAGACTCTACTGTATTAGGTAAAAACTATATCTTGAACTATCACACAACACACCCCAATTCTTTATAATATTTCAAAAGGCCCAAATATAACATCCAAGATTCAAGAAACCTAGATCTAGTAGTTATATTACATTATTAGTAAAAATTAAAAGAGTTACCTAAGTATTGAACAGTTTTGTAGTCTTATAATACTATATATATACATACATTACATGTGAAAACATAATATAAAACATGAACATATTGTGAGAAAATGATTATCCCTTCCATAATATCTCTAAAAACTACACATAGTCCTCCTATAGGTTTTTTGGGGAAAGGAAAAAATTAACGGTGATCTCATATGCTCAGTAAGGAGTAGAATGCAAAGGAAGATTACATAACATAAACATGGAATAAGTTATATAGAAAGAATAAATGAAAAACATGAATCCATAATCAACTAAAACTGAGGGAATAATATTTACATAATAATAAATGAAAAAATAGATAATAATAATAATTAATCTCATACTAATGGAATTCATAATTATAGACATAAAAAACATATTGTCAAGGACTTAAGACAAGACACTTTTCCTATTATGGGAAGAGGTATACACCCAAACCTAATCTATTTTGTCACATGAAACCTGTCAATGAAGCAAGGGGATATATAATTCCAAGCCCTACCAATCACCTGATTATGTCCAATTAATTCACCATAAGAGTCATCAAGAAATTTTATACCATTACTTGAGTAACCACTTTATTAATAAAACTTTTCTATCCATATATTTAGAAATACAGATATCAAATACTTCCCTATTCAATAGAATAATATGGATGTCTAGGAGAATATCCCTTAATCAACTTGGAAGTCGTGGGGCACAATCAAAGAAAAATGAGGTACCCTTATAAAATAAATATAGTGGTAAGGGTACATAAAATGTTCTAAGTTATACATGGAATATAATATTTGGATTCAATAGATTTCATTGGTAGGAGACCAAGGTAGTGGTAGGAAAATTCCTTCATTATGGTTTATTAAGAGTGTCTGAATATTCCAAAGCATATCCCCATGGGTGTCTCACCAAGCATGCAGTATTAGGCCCACTCATTATGAATCAGGGTGATGATTGATTAAATTATCAAACAAACATTTTTAGGGTGATTAACCCTAGGTGCATATGCTCCACAACCACATCCACTTTCCATTATCCAGACAAGGATGCATTTTCTAGGAAATTACACACACTTTTACTTTACCAAAACTTAGGATGGGTTTTCTACAATAGATAAGGTAAATATTGAATCAAAAGTACATTATATAATTTTAAATCCCAAAAATTTCATGATTAATATGGAAAAAAGTTTTCCATGGAAATGTATGAACCGTATAAAAGAAAATAGGTGGTGATTATAACATGAGTCCCAAAGAATAAAAATTGAGATTAAAAACCCTAATTATGGATTGTGTAGCAATTAAATCATAACCTATTGAAAGATAGGGATCAAAATTGATCTTAAAATACTAATAATAAAGTCATTTAATGATATAAAATATTAAATAAGCATTATATACACCACATAAATGAAATTAGGTGCATAATACAAAAATTTGTTTCAAAGAGAGGAGTTTGAGGTGAAAAACCCTTACCACTTATCCTGAATTACTTAAACATAATTTAACCTCCTATATCATAAACACATATATATTAATAAATTAATTCATAAACTTACTCATATCCATTTTCATTCATACTCTTTATAAATAGTCAGTATCTATATGAATTGTCTTGATTTTCCACATTAGATGTTTATAGTTTTGATCATTTGTATTAGTTTCATAATAGCAATGTTTGCATTATTTATTATTCCAAAGTTAATAATTAATAGGTCATTAATGTTTCTATTTGGTATTAATTATAATAATTTATTATGTTTCAAATCTATTTAATTAGTGTTTTGGTCTTTATCCTTGAAGATGAAATCGATAATAAACATGCTTAGATGATTCTTAATGATATGAGTGTATTTTACTAATTAATGAATTAAATATTGATATAACATCTTCAGAAAAAAAAACTAAATTTACAAATTTATGTCATTTATACTATTAATTATATTTCCATAGTCATTCATGATACAAATTCATAGTATTGTTCAATTAGGTGGTTATACCGACCCAAACATGAACATACCCTCATTTAATGAATAATTATGAGGTGGTATTATTGTAATATGATTTTAAAATAAGCATGATGATATTTTTTAGTATTTATTAGTGTGATAAAATATAATTATAATTAATTATAGTAATAATTAATGGATATAAAAATATTATGTAATTTGAATAGATGGTTATCCTATTAGTATACTTATATTAAATGACTAAATTAATGATGATCATTTGTTGATAATACGATTAATATGTTTTAAATTTTTTTATAAAAAAACATTAATTATATCATAAAAATAATAGTTATCCTTTAAACCACCCTTTTAAGTTAGTTAAGGAAAACAAAACACATTATGTCACGGAGGCGGTAGTCCAAACAACGCACGAACAATGATTGTGTTTTTATTAATGGATAGGGTATATGAATAAATAATGATAGAAACTTAATATAGTAACATTAAATTATATAAATTAAAATAATATAATTATATTATTATGACTAGAATAAATTTTATAGAATATAATTAAGAAGAAAACTAAGTAGTTGATAATACTCATTTTAGGCACTTGGATTTTCCTTGGTAGTCTACCTGAATTTGAATGGATTAGGATAAATATGAGTGACCATGGGATTATGTTAGTGGGATATGGTTCTATGGAGAGTAAAATTGAATATTTTAATGCAATAATTCTAAGTATAGGGTGTATCATGAAGGGGTGGAAGTGTCAATTTTTATAAATGAAGGGAGGGGTGGTTTTGGAAATATCCTTTACTTATTTACTTATATCTTTACACTATTAAAGGTAAAAGACTAGAATAATTTGAAATTATAGAGTATGGGACATGGTGTGGTCTAAATTTACCCCTGTACACTCATTTTTTGGGTATCCTTAAGTTATTTAAGGTTTCTTCCTTTTTCTTTTGTTTTTACCCAAATGCACTTTTACCCAAGCAACTTTTCTTTTTCCCATGGTAGTTAATTAAAATGACCATAATTAAAAGTTATCTTATAAAAAATTCTAAGAATTATAATAATAAATATGAAAATAATTTTATAAAATAAAATTTCTATGGTTAATAAATGTTATTTTCATAATTAACGCATAAAAACAGTTTTTAGGAAAATTGTGTTTTAAGCTTAAAATTTATGCGTAAGATAAAATTATCAATATTAAATTTTTATGAAACATATTGATTTATTATAAAATAAAATACGGGTTTTTAAATTTTAAATAAATTCATAAAATTATTTTTTCCCAAATATTACTTAATTAAAATAAAAGGCCAAAAAAAGTTTTTATATTAAAGTAACATTTAACTTTTATTTCTAAAAATGTTTTTATTAAGTTTTCTATATAAAAATAATATTTAAAATTTTATCATTTTATTAATTATTTTAATATTTTATCACTTTAATGGTTTTTAAATATTCTAGGTTATGTTACAGAGTGATAAATTTATGGAAATTATAATTTTTGCAAATCCTGTATTTTTTGACTAAATATCAACCTTTATAAAAAATGATCAAAAATTCATACTAAGATAATTTTTATATTATTAGTTAAAAAATAATATTAATTTCATCAATTTTAAATTATAAAATTTATCTTTTGAATAAAGTGATGAATAAAGGAACTTTAAAGGGAGAATTATGTGATAGTTCAAGATATGTTGTTTACCTACTATAGAAAATTCTCTGGCATTACATTCTCCCCCCTGAAATAATTTAGTCCTATAAATTAGAGTATATATCATATATTAAATAAATATGGATACTAATTCATTATATCTTCTTTAGGATCACATATTTTCTCTTATAATTTGTAATTTCTCCAAAGTACTTTCACCAAAAAAGTTGTCTGATTACGTAATACTTTATATCTTATGTCAAGAGTTTGGAAAAGATCCCCATTATAAGAAAATTTAGGCTCTAACTCTATTCCCTCATATTTGAGCATAATATTTGGATCTGATATGTATTTCCTTAGTAATGAAACATGAAAGATGTTTTGTACTTTAGAAAGGTTGGGTGGCATAGCCAATCGGTAAGATACAACCCCAATTATTTATAATATTTCAAAAGTCCCAATGTACCTAGGGATTAACTTCCCATTTCGACCAAACATTTTTAGAACCAAAGTAAAATGTTACTTTAATATGGAAACTATTTTTGTCCATTTCTTTTATTTAAGAAATATTTTTGTAAAAATTCATTTATTCCTTGATTTTAAAACCTTATTTTGGTTTATAATAAATAAATACATGTCATAAAAATTATTAACATTGATAATTTTATCTCACATGTAAATTTAATCTTCCTTAAAATTGTTTTATGCATTAAGTA
Organism: Viscum album; assembly: GCA_963277665.1. Lineage (NCBI taxonomy): Eukaryota > Viridiplantae > Streptophyta > Magnoliopsida > Santalales > Viscaceae > Viscum > Viscum album. The sequence continues at coordinate 1,964,357,751 of OY728127.1, forward strand.
AGTTTATTTTGAAATTAAAATTTCTTAACTAGATAAATTTTATTTGATAAAATTATTTTCATATTTATTATTATAATGCTCAAATTAGGTGATAAGATAAATTTTAATTATGGTCATTTTAATTAATTACCATGGAAAAAATAAAATTTACCTAAGTAAAAGAACACTTGGGTAAAAAAAAGTAAAAGGGAAAAGACTTAAATCACTCAAGGATACCGCCAAAATGAGTGTATGGGAGGAATTTTAGGCATCACCATGCCCCACACTCCGTAAGTTAAAATTATCGGAATCTTTTACCTCAAATAGTTTAAATATTTAAGTAAATAATTAAAGGGTATTTCCAAAACTACCATTCCATTTATTTATAAAAAGGGAAACTTACACCCCAGAATATGATACTCACTATATCACCCTGACCTTGAATATTTAATTATTTTTAATTGTTAATTTTATTTAATCATTAAATAATTTTTAGTTGTGTTCTTGAGTTTTGGGCCAAGTTAGTTTTATTTTTTTTATTTTTCTGTGTAGGAACATGGTTGACATACAATTAGGGGAAATGATGCACTATCCTAGGGAAAACTATGTGGCCCTGAAAGTGGCTCTATCTTGGCCACACAGTATGGAGGAAAACTATGCGCCATCCTATAGGATCTCGCGCGACCTTCCAAATTTCAAAAAAAAGTTTTATTATTATTATTTATTATTATTATTATTAATATTATTATGATGATTATGATTATAATTATGATTATAATTATAATTATATTATATTATTATTGTTATTATTTTTAAACCCTTAATGGGTTCTCCCCCCTCCATGCTCGATGCCCCCTTTCCCCACTCCTACTCATGTGATCCGACCCCCTCCCTCTTCTATCCATGCACCATACCTTCCCACAACCTCCTCTCCACTTCATTTCACGTCCTGATTCTTGGTTCAATCACCTTAGGTAAGGTTCCCTCCTCCCCCATCAACTTATTCTTCCACTTTTTTCCCCATGCTATGGCATGAGGTTGGATGAACCCTAGGGGTCTCTAATGATATGATTTTTGTGGTTTTATTTGAGTATAGAGTTTTATTATATTTTGTGGGGTTCCATGGTCCTAATTGAGGTGGGTTTGGGTCTTAAAATTGAAGAAACTGAGTTATCCATTGGTTTTAGGTAGTTTTTTCTCTTTTCTTTATCTTTAGTCAATTTTTAATTAGGGATTTTGTGACTTTTGGGTATTTTATTTTTTGATTATTTGTTATTAGGGTTCATGGGGCCTGTTTGAGGTCGGTTCTATCTATTACCATTGAAGGTAGTAGATCCTACTTTAGTTTTTGGTATGTTTTCTTCCGTCTTTGTTTTTTGGCTCAATTTTAATTAGGGTTTTCATAATTTCTGTTTTATTAATATTTTTATAGTGTATTTTGGATCACCATTCGTTAAGGATACCTGAAGACATATGAATTGATTAATAATATATATATAAATACCTTATTTTTACATATTCCCCCTTGGTTAGGGAAATATATACATTATAACTCAAGGTATTTATATATATACATGCATATATGTGTAATCATAAAAGAGGGCTCTCTCCTACTTCCAATGTTCTCTTTGAAGTGTATTCGAGTTACCATCATCAGAAGAAACATGTTTTGATATAGGTTCATTATTTTCAAGCATTTAATTTGAATTCCTTTATTGATTAAGTATTTTAAAAGTGTTTTATTATTATTATGTAGTATAATCATGACATGAAAGTTGATTATGGCCTTAGAGAATAGTTTTTCATTTATTTTACTTAATTTACCCAAGATTCCAACATGGGTTTTTATTATTTAAATAGGGTTTAAAAATTATTTGAAAATGTATGGTATCTTAAATGCTCAATTGGTTTTCTAAATGATTTCTAACTTTGAAGGTCTAAATTCTGAAATATGTTTTCTTGAAGTGATGCAGTCCAGTTAGCACTTTCAATTGTTTTATGAAATTGGAAAACACCTCTTAAGGAATTCCCCCATCAAATGAAAATGTGATATATGTGTGGTATGAAATGATTTATCAGTGATGAAATTTTACTTTATTTATGTGACTTGGAAAGAGCTTGTTCTTAAGGTGGGATTCTAGTGGTGAGATAGTGAATTGTTTGTGTTTATGTGAAATGTATGCTATGTATTTTTATGTTAGTTCAATAAAAAAACATCCATTTTTAATTTTCATGGGAAGCCTTAGGTAGTTAGAAGGGAGAATTATGTACACATGCTACACTAGTTGAGATTACACACTAGCTAGTGGCCCTGACTATATAACCCGACTGCTTTTGGGATGTTCCCCTCGATCGAGCTAGTGAGGGTGTCACCGAGTGTTATGGTAGTGTTTGATAATATTAAGTATTGATAGATATTTATTATTTGATATGTATTATATCCTTTCCCAAGGCTGTCGTTACCAATACCCTAGATCCCATGACACCGGTTTACACATATGCTACTTTCCTCTGCTTTCTAGAATTTTTATTAAGCGAAACCCTTGATTTGTATTCCATATTAAAATTCATATTCCAAAACTAGTTTTATTTTAAAGGAATTTATTGAAATGAATTTTCATGCTTTGGAAAATATTTTTAAAATGTAATGGAAAGTGGTTTTTCTTAAAAATGGAAGCTTGTTACTTGTTTTTTTTGAATAATGTAAAACCGTACTTTTATATGTCGTATTTTCAAACTAGCATGGATTGGATTTCACTTTAAAGGAAAGGAATAGGGAATTGTTTATCCTTAGAATACCTAATAAGAATCTCAGTTCTCATTACTATATTTATCATTTTTTCAGCTTCAGGTTCTCTTAGTTTTGGATCTCTCATGGAGTGAACATGGTTCTTTGGTTAGAGGTGACCAGTGAGGTAACATGGAGGTATGATTTGTTTTTATTTATTTTTTATTTCCAGTTATTCATTTATTTTTGTTTATTTATTTATCATATGGGCTAAATCATTCCCAATTGAGTATGCATGATTCCTGACACTAGTTTCCTACATGGGAGGATCAGAAATACCTCTTGGGCCTTGTTGTGGGCTGAATCGTGTGACCAATTCAGGGTTGAATCAAGATGGTTCATGAGAAAGTGGTATAAAAAATATCCCTATATTATTTTGGATGTAAGGTTATGGATCATAAGTTAGGTCATTGGTTAGTTCCTGATAACCACCACTCATGATGAGACCTGAGTTCATAGGGGTAGTTGGGTTTCAAATTTTTTTTTTTGATTTTGGGTTGCTGTTAGTGTTTTATGAGTTCAAAGAGTTTGTGTATATTGGGGAATGATAGTGGAAGTGATTTGGTGATAAACAATGAGCTTAAATGGAATATAGAACCATGTGGATCCTTCATGCATGGTTTACTATGCTTCTAGTAGTTGGTTCATTCTTAGCACATGGTCTACTAAACCATGTGTCCGGGTTATGCATGACCACTATTTACCTATTTTAGTTATTATTGTGTGGATGATAATTTGGTCTAATTTTGGTTGGTGTGAGTGGATTATGAAAGGAAAATATTATTTTGAAAACTATTTTTGGAGTGAACAAAATGTGTTTTAAAAGTGAAAAATTCTTCTTTTTTAATGTGATTTTTGGTTTCAAAGTGGAAGTGAAAGTGGTGATATGGCTTTATAAGTGGATGTGTTAGAAGTTATTTTAGCCAAGAGAACATGAAATGTGGAAATGGATTGGAAAATGGGATTTTGTGTTTAGGATGGTTTTGGAATTGGAAAATGATTTTAATTTTAAAATGGGGAATTGAATTTTAAAATAGGTGAATTTTAAAATGGTTTTTTTTTAAAATAGGGTTATTGAATTGTTTTGTGATATTGTTGTAGTTTTTTTAGTTGATATTTGATTTGGTTTTGTGATATGTTGGTTTTGAGATTGAAATTTATTTTAAAATTTTAATTATTCAAGTTTTGGTTTGATGTTGATTTGCTTTTGTACTTTACGTTGTTTAGAGTATGCCGCCTAGAAAGACCCAGAAGGTTTCTAAGGATCCTATTCCAGTTATTAGCCCTACCTAAACTCCTAATGGAGTGGTGGAGCTGATATATTCTCAATAATTTACTATTTTCTATACTTGTCATGGTCCTTTAGAGGATGTAGAGTGTCTTGAGGAACTTTAGAGTGTATTTAGGTTTTTGGGAACTCCAGACAACACAAGAGAGTGATTTTTCTTTGGTATGTTTGAAGGAATGGAATGGGAATAGTGGAAGGTGATCATTCTATCCTCATTATGATTTGGGATGTCTTGGGTGATATTTAAGACCAATTTCATCCAATGGTTTATTTTTTAGGATGTGAAGGAGAAGAAATTTCTAGAGCTCATGGATGATCAATAAGGGAAACTAACAATAAATGGGAATGTTGGCCATTTAAATGAACTATTTTCCTTTTCTCTAGAGATAGTATCGAGTGATAAGTTGTAAGATCCTCTTTTCATGCGGGGTTTCCATCTAGGGTTCAAGGAGATCACATTATTTCATTTAGGAAAGTATCAGAGGGAAGCCCATGGAATTTGATAGTCCGATATCTTTTGGTGCTCATGGAGGTTCCCCATATAGTGAGGAGTGTGAACCAAAGGAACCTATTATGGACAAGTACCCTTCATCATTTTCTATATTTCATTTGTAGGACCACTCCTTTGGTTAATTCTAGTGTGGTTGGTTTTGTAACTCTAAGTTTTCTTTCTATAATCCTCCAAAGGCTTTTCGTTGGTGTGGGAACTTATAATATATAAAGAAGTTTGGTAAGTTTCATTGCTAAAAGAAGAATCATCCAGGGATTATCAGCTCCTGACTATAGTGAAACAGATGATTCAAGACATTAGGGCTCTAACCATAGGACTCAGAGTGAAGCTTTTCATGGAATGTAGGAGTTTCCAGGTGTGATGGATGTACATACAACATGTTGTATCAGACTCCCGAGTGGTGACCATTAAAATTTTCACCTTATGTGGTTTTCTATTCTTGGGAACCTTTCATTTTGGATATCTTGGTGGCCACTTTCCTAAAATTTTTGTGGTTGTGCCTTGTGAAATACGAAATATTAAATGGATAGTCTTCCTTTGGATCAGGTTTATTCTTCGGGTAGTACTCATTTAGAGATTCATGTGTGTTGATAAATTATGAATTATATCTTGGAAAAGTTCCCTATTCGAGTCTCTAAGGTTGAACCCTTTTCATGTTGGTGGGTGGTTTCATTGATCAGTCCTCTTAGAGAAACCCCCTTACTAGCCAGATTCTTAATGGAGGGGAGACCCACTATGGGAATCATTGATGTCTTCTACTAATTTGTTTAGGTGTGAATTGTGGAGTTTAAAGGTCAAACAATTTTTCATGGTTTCATTTGGTCTTGATTAGTTTTGAGTCCTAGTTTGTTTCCTCATTTGGTTGGGTGACTTTCTAGGGGAAGAAAGTTTTTTAATGGGTGGGATAATTATCACACCCAAACTTTGACCCTTTAATTATTTTTAATTGTTAATTATTAAATAATATTTAGTCACGTTCTTGAGTTTTGGGCTGATCCAGTTTTAAAATTTTAAATTTTATAGTTTTCTGCATAGGAATATGGTTGGATCACGGTTTGGGGAAACCATGTACTAGCCTAAGGAAAACCATGTGGCCTAGATAGTGGATATTTCTTGAATTCACGGCCAGGAACATATCCATTCACCATCCCCTAGGAGCCTATGTGGCCTCATCACTTTGAGACAGAGGCCACCACATGATTGGCACATAGTATGACAGACCATGGGGACAAACTGTGCGGTTTTCCAGATTTCAATTTTTATTATTATTTATTATTATGAATAAATGTTTTGTTATTATTATTAATATTAATATTAATGTTAATATTATTATGATTATTATAATTATAATTATAATTATAATTATAATTATATTATTATTATTATTTTTAAACCCTTAATGGGTCCCTCTCAATGCTCAACTCCTCCCTTTCTCCTCTCATGCTCATGCAACTCGAACCCCATACCTCTTCTAGATGCATGACACCTCCTTCCCATAGCCACCTCTTCACTTTGATTCACCTCATGATTCTTGGTGTGATCACCTTAGGTAAGGTTCCCTCCTCCTTCGTCACCCTTTTCTTCTAATTTTTCTTTCCCCTCATTGTGATGTGAGGTTTTCTGAACCCTAGGGGTTTATAATGGCATGATTTTTGTGGTTTTATTTATGTCTAGGGTTTTATTAAATTATTTAGGGTTACATGGACCTAATTTAGGTGGGTTTAGGTCTCAATCATCAAATACAGTGATTTCTCCATCAGTTTTAGGTAGGTTTTATCTGTTATTTTTCTTTGGTCAATTTTTAATTAGGGATTTTGTGACTTTTGAGTATTTTATTTGTTGATTATTATTTCTTAGGGTTAATGGGGGTCAGTTAAGGCCAGTTCTATGCATGGACATTTAAGTTAGTGGATATTCCTTTGGTTTTAGGTTAGTTTTCTTATGTTTTTATTCTTTACCTCAATTTTAATTAGAGTTTTCATAATTTTTGTGTTCCTAATATTTTTATTATGCATTTTTGATCTTCATTCCTTAATGAAACCTACACATATTCATGGGTAAGGCATATATATATAAATACCTTTTTTTGTACATATACCCTCATAGTGAGGGGAATGTATACATTGCAGTTAGGGATATATATATATATGTATGTATATGTGAATATGTGTGTAAGCATAAAAGGAGGGTCTCTCTTACTTCTGTGGATCTATTTGAAATGGATTCGAGTTACCATCATTAGAGGAAACATGTTTTGAGGTAGGTTCCCTATATTTGAGACTCTAATTTGAATTCCTTGATTTTCTAAGTATTTTAAAAGTGTTTATTATTATTATGTAGTATGATCATTCTATTCAAGTTTATAGTGGCCTTTGGGAATATTTTTTTATTTTTACTCAATTCACCTAATTTTACAACATGGTTTTTCTTATTTAAACATGTTTTCAACCTTATTTGAAAATTTATGGCATCTTAAATGCTTAATTGGTTTTCTAAATTATTTCTAACTTAGAATATCTAAATTCCCAAATATGTTTTCTTAATGTGATGAGTCCTGGTTGGAAATTTAAATTGTTTTATGAAATTAAAAACCCCTATTTAGGAATTACCCCTTAGAATGTAAATGTAATATATGTGTAGTATGAAATATGTTCCTAGTGATGGTATTTTACTCTCTTTATGTGACTTGAAAAAGGGCTAAGATTTATGTGGGCTTCTGAAGGTGAGATATTGAATTTATTATTTTTATGTGAAATGTATGATGTGTATGTGTACGTTAGTTTAATAAAACTCACCCCCATTTTAATTTTCATGGGAATACTTGGGTAGTTAGGTGGGTTCCTTAGGTACACATCCTATACTAGTTGAGATTATGCACTAGCTAGTGGCCCTGAGTAGATAACCTGACTATTTTTGGGATGTTCCCCTCGATCAAGCCATTGCTGGGGTCACCATGTATTAGGGAAGTGTTTGATGATATATGGCACCAATAAAGATTTATTTTTTGAGATTTATTATATCATTTTCCTAGGAAATCTCAACCAACACCCTAAATCCCATGACACTGGTTTATACGTATGCTACTTTCCACTACTTCCTAGTATTTTTATAAAGTGACACCCTTGATTTTAATTCCATATTAAAATTCCTATTGTAGAACTAGTTATCTTTTAAAAGATTTTATTTAAATTAATTTTCATGATTCTATTTTTTTTTAAATTTAATGGAAAGTGGTTTTTCTTAAAAATGGATGCCTGTTAGTTGTTTTTTAAAGAATAGTAACCCTTAATTTTATATGTTGTATTTTAAAACTATAATGACTTGGATTTAAATTTAAAGGTAAGGAATAAGGAATTTTTTATCCTTGTAATACCTAATGGAAATATCTATGCTAATTACTACTTTATTTATCATTTTTTCATCTTCAAGCTTTCATGGTTTTGGATTACTCATGGAGTAAATATGGTTCTTTGGTTGGAGGTAACCTGTGAGGTGACATGGAGGTATGTTCCATTTTTATTTCCTTTACACCACTAGCTGTTCCTTTAATTTTTATTTATTTATTTATAATATGGGATAAATCATTCCCAATTGAGTATTCATGATTCCTGAAACTAGTTCCAGCCCAGGAGGATCAGGAGCACCTCTTGGGCCTTATCGTGGGTCGGTTCGGGTGATTGGTTCGAGGTTGACCTAGGCTGGTTCTTGATGAAATTACCTTAGAATTAATAATTTAAAATATATAACTTTACTCTCCTTATAACCCTATCATATTAACATAATCCTATATCTACTCATTGTTAGTATATGATTTTTAAATTCAAGGAGACTTCCAAGGAAAATCCAAGTCCCCAACGTGAGTATTATCAACCACTTAGTTTTATTCTTATTTATATCATTTAAAATTTATTATAGTAACACTAATATAATTATATTATTATAATTTATATAATTTCATGTTACTATATTAAGTATACTATCATTATTTATTCATATACACCATCCATTAAGAAAAACAAAACCGTTGTTCGTGTATTGTGCATACTACCACCTTCACGACATAACACATTTTGTTTTCATTAAAAACCTTACAAGGTTGGTTATAAGGATGATATTAAATTATAAATATAATTTTTATAATATCATTAAGGTTATTTTATGAAACAATGTAGAACCTATTAATGATACGATTGAAAAATGATCATCATTAATTTAACCATTTAAAATAAGCGTACTATAAGGATAACTGTCTATTAAAATTGTATAATATTTTCAAATACATTAATTATTCCTATAATTACTTATAATTATTATGTATCATACTAATTAACACTAAATATTATCATTATTCTCTTGGTATAATGATATTACAACAAAATAACCTCATAATCATTCATTAAATCTGGGTATGTTCATGTTTGGGTCTGTTTAACCACATACTTGAAAACTACTACGAATTTATATAATGAACGACCATGAGAATATAATTAATAGTATAATATGATATAAATGTGTAAATATAGGTTTTTTGGATATTTATATCAATATTTAATTCATTAAATTATAAAACACACTCCGATCGCCAAGAATCATCAGACCATGCTTATTATCTATTTCATATTCAAGGATAAAGGATAAAACAATAATGTAAGGGATTTAAAACATAATAAATTATTATAATTCATCCATAAAAAATTTTAATGACCTATTAATTATGAACTTTGTAATAATAAATATCACAAACACTTCTGTTATGAAACTAGTATAAATGATCAAAACTATAAACACCCGATGTTGAAAATCGAGAGAATTCATTTATAGAATGGATATTTATGAAGAGTACGAATGAAAATGGATAATATTAACGTTTTTAATTAAATTATTAATATATATATGTTTATTATATATGAGGTTAAATTACATCTGTGGAAGTCAGGAAAAGTGGTAAGGGTTTTCCTTTTGAGACATAATTTGTATTATGCACATAATTTCATTTATGTGGTGTATATAATAATTATTCGAGATGATATATCATGAAATAAATTTATTAATGGTATTTTAAGATCAAGTTTAATCCCCATATTTAAATATGTTATGATTTAATTTTGACCCGATCCATAAGTGGGGTTTTTTTGTCTCAATTTTCATTCTTTGGGAATCATGTTCTAAAAACCACCTATTTTCTTAAGTGGGGTGAATAAATTTCCATGGAAGACTATTTCTATGTTACTAATGAAATTTAAGGTATTTAAAAGTATATATTGTTATCCATATCTCATATTATTTTAATTCAAGAGTTAACTTTTCTATACTAGAGAAACCATCACAAGTTTTGGTAAAGTAAAAGTGTGTGTAATTTCCTAGAAAATACATCCCTCTATAGAAATTGGAAAGTGGGTGTGAATATGGAACTGGTTAACCTAGGGATAATCACCCCAAAAGATTTGGTTGATAATTATCTCAATCATCATCCTGATGCATAATGAGCGGACTGAATACTACACACCTGAAAAGATACTCTTGGGGGATATGATTTTGAATATTCACATGATCTTAATGAATCATGATGAAGGATTTTTATGAATATTTCCTTGGTAACCTACCAATGAAAACTATTGAAACCAATTAGTATATTACATGGATAACTTGAGACATTATAATTACCCTTGACACTATATTTCTATGATAATCCTACTTCAAATTACATTGATGATACCCCATGACTTCCTAGTTGATTAATGAATGTTCTACTTGAGATCCACATCATTATATTGAATGGGTAATTATTTGATTTTCATATTTATCATTATATATATGGATAAGTTTAATTTATTAAGAGGTTATTTATGGAATGGTATGAAATTCCACGATTATCCTTATAGGGAATGCATTGGATATAATCTGGTTATAGGTGGGGCCTAAAATTATATAGCATCTCGATGCATCGACAGGTCTCATAAGATAAAAAATTTTGGGTTTTGGTGTATGTCTATTCCCATAACAAGATAAGTGTATTGGAATAATCCCATGATAATAAATTTTTTATATATGATATTATGTATTCCATAAACATGAGATCAATGATTATTATTATCCATAATTACATTTATTATCATGGATATAATACACCCTTAATTTTCAATTGATTATGGCTTCATGTTGTTCATTTATTCTTACCATATCTCTTATTCCATGTTTATGTTATATAATATTATACTATATTTTACTCCTTACTAAGAATATAAGATCACCCTTATTTGTTATCCTTTCCCCAGGAAACCTAGAGTAGGACTATGTGTAATTTTCTATGATATGATGTAAGGTATAATCATGTTCTCATAATATATTTATGTTGTATCTTATGTTTTCAAGTGTAATGTATGTATGTATCTGGTATTATAAGAATAATTAACTATTAAATTGTTCATTAAATCTTATAATTTTTACCAATAATTTAATATAACTACAAGATTTGGGTTTCTAGAGTCCATGATGTTACGATCATAGTTAGATACAATGGAGAGAGGAACTGCATGCAACCTGACTATCTCCTTGAGATATATTTAAGAAATTTGATCTAAAGATATTGTATCTAGAATTGGAAGTAAATGTGTAGATTTAGTTAATTGATTAGAAATAACCCAAATTACATTATTATCTTGAGATGTATTTAGAAATCCCACCATGAAATCCATGGATATATTTTCCCATTTCCACTCTAGCACTGGAAAAGGTTAAAGCATCCATTTTAGTAATTTTCATTCACCTTTAACCTATTGAGAATCCAAACATTTAGTGGTAAACTTAGTAATATCTTTATTCATTCCATACCACCAGTAATACTCCCCAAGGTCTTTATAGATCTTAGTATTGTTGAGATGAACAGAAAAGGGAGATCTATAAGATTCACTTAATAAGTATTTTTCAACAGGGAGATTTTTGGCATACACAACCTTTTTTACAAATCTCTAAAAACCTTTCTTGTCAATGTTAAATTTAAGTAACTTAACTTTATTTACCAGTTCCACCTTTACTTATAAATAATGGTATTCCTTATAAGATTTGTTAATTATTTTTAATAATAAATACTGCACTAAAACATAAAATAAAATAGAGGAGGTTCCTACATGCACAATTTATAGCCTATCATTAATTAAATAATTTACCAAAGGATCATGTTCAAAATGTAACATGGCTAATGATGTATTATCTTTTTGAATAAAATCATTAAATACTTTGATTTTCTTGGATGGTATTCAGTCATGCAATAATAATATTTTATCAGTTCTATCCATCTTCTCTACCTCATATTAAAATATTTCTAAGTGAATATATACTTTAAACTTTTATGAGAAGTATACATTTCACAATTTAAGCCATATAAATGATACCTCTATATTTTTAAAGAAAAAACCACATTAACTAATTCCAGATCATGTGTAGGATAATTTATCTCTTATGGTTTCAATTGATGTAAATCATAAGCAATTACTTAATCATTATACATCATAAAACAACCAAGTACCTTAAAATAAGAATCAATATAGATGAAAAATTAACCATTTCTAGGGGAAAGGACCAAAACTAGAGAATTAACCAATATTCTTTTCATTTTCTTGAAACAATCGTCACACTCTTTCACCCAGATGAATTTAATTCATTTTTGAGTTAACTTAGTTAGTGGGATAGATAAACGATCAAAGTTTTCAAAAAACCGCCAATAATAACCTATTAATATAACAAAACTATGAATATATATAAAATTTATTAGTATTTTCTATTATTCAACCATTTTACTTTTAATAGGGTTAATAATTATGCCATATCTATAAATAATGTTCACAGGGAAAAAAAATTATTACTACCAAAATCCAAATTTATTAAATTTTCCATATATATTTTTTTATTTAAGGGTTTAAAAAAAAATTATTAGGAATTTTTCATGATACTCATGAATTTTAGAATATACCAAAATATCATCAATAAATAAAACCAAAAGCTTATCCAAATAGTTATGGAAAACTATATTCATAAGATATTTGAATAAAAATGTTGCATTAAATAATCCAAATTCATAACCAAAAACTCATAATGACCATATATAGTATAGAAAATCATCTTTAGAATATATTACCCCTTCACCTTCAACTGAAAGTATCCCTAACTAAGATCAATCTTTATAAAATACTATTCTACATGGATCTGATTAAAAAAATCATCAATATGACTCAAAGGATACTTGTTCTTAATTATGATATTATTCAAGGATCTATAATAAATTAAAATCCTCATTTAATAATATTTATTTTAAAAAAATAAAATAGGATCACCCCGTGGTCAAGTGATTGGATTAATGAAACCTTTATCTAGTAACGCTTGAAACTTCCTTTTCAATTCCAAAAGATTTACCTGATCCATTCGATAAGGGGGTTTTGAAATTAGTTTAGCATCAAGCACTAAGTCAATAGTAAACTAAACCTCCAAATTAGAAATAACACTAGGAAAATCATCATTAAATACATCCATATTTTCATTTAAAACTATCATGTCACTAATCCAAACAATTTTTTTTCTTTTTAATAACATGAGTTAGGTAAATTTCACCACCATCTTTAATCAATTTCTAAGATTCTTAATATATTATCAAAGGTATGGAATCATTGAATATAACTTATTAGATATATAATCTATCTTATAATGATAAAATTAAATCCAATACATACCCAAAATAAATTCAAAATCTACTATGGACAATTCAATAAGATTTTTAGGAAAAACCATCCCATTGATAATATTAGGAAGATTCCTATAAATCTTTTTTGATTTAATACTTCCACTATAAGTTTTAACCAAAAGTTATATCTTATTTTTCACGAGGTGATATTCCCATTTTACTTGAAAATTTCTCATAAATGAAGTAATGTGAAGATCCATAGTCAAATATGGAATCAAAATATTTTTAATAAATAAGTAATGTGCCTATCACTACTTCATTAGATGGCCCAACATCAACCTTTGTGGTAGAAAATAATTTTTTCAAACCTTTTTTATTTTGATCTTTATGATTTATAAGTTGTGTAAATAACTTCAGACACATGTTAGAATAATTACCCAACTCATTGTAATTAAAAAATCTCACCATGGATGGATATCATTTACCCCATTCTTGGATTGTTCAAGACTCTTTTATTTACATTCATGAGCCCTATGAACAAACTTACCACACTAATAAATCTTTTTATATCCTTTTAAACATTCCATAATTTTTTTTATTAAACTTGGAACATTTTGGGGGATTACCTCTAGATTTCTTAGTTGAATTATTCTCCATTGCTTTCCAAACTTGACCACTTCTTACTCTTAAAATCACCAAGAACATAAGTGTTTAAACCTATATCTCAAATTTATCATCATAACAAACAAATTTCTCACAACTTTAAAAATATCATGAGGAAAATTATTTTAAAAAAATGGTTTCAATCCTAAGTAAAATCTATTAATTATACCATCAAGATCCTGAATACAATTCAGTGCATACTAGGCCAATATTATAAAATTTTCTTTATATAAGGATACTGAATATTACTCATTTTTACTCAATTACAAGAATTGTTTCACCATTATGAGTCAAATAGTAGTAGAAAAATATTTCTCCTAGAAAGAATTATTAAATATATCCCATTATATGGTATAAATCCCTTTTCTCTCTCTGAAATTATTAACTAAATACCACCACTGATCAAATTAACCTTCAAAATGATAAACGTTGAGAGTTACCTTTTGAAATTTTGAACATACCATGACTTCAAATATCTTTTATAGAGAATTGATCTATCCTTCATCAACCATTGAATAAAATGTTCCACTAAAAGATGAAGGGTTATGTTTTATAAAATTCTTAACTATCGACATGTTTATTTATGGTAAATCCAGTTTCTCTCTAGTTTGGATTCCAATTCCATTTATACACTACATCAATAATCCATCACTATAACAAAATGTTTAGTTCCAATTCCAACCATTCCAATCTAATAATTTTTAAGGATATTGTTATCTTAAGGATATAGTCTTTTTAAACCATAATTCACATTCTTTCATTCCCAAATACCTTTTAGGCTTATAGTTTTTGATAATTAGGTCATAAATCTTACATAACAAAACCATAAGTTATAAAGTAGACACTTCCAATTAATATACATTTTCCCACAACATAAAACTTTTAAAATGATACTTGTTTTATTTTCATTAAAAATATTTATGACTTTCAACTTGAATTCTTATTTGTTCCTACTCACCCTTAAACCTTGTGAAAAACATTTGAAAAGATGGGATGAGCACAAAAATATCAGTATGGGATATAAAATAAAGAAATCCATTAGTCCATTGAAAAATATAAAAACCCATAAAATGTTTACCTTTTCTAGGTTATTATTTTAGATTGTAAAATAAATCATATCCACATTGAAAGCATACTTTTTCCTCAAATAAAACCTTTAAAACCCATCATAGGAAAATAGAAACCCTTGTAGATATCTTAGAGACTCATATTCATAACCCATGTAATATCATGTGAAAAATAATTAGATCCAATTTAAATACATAGGATAAACCTCCCTGGTTAACACCTCTCTTCTTTACTTCAAAGATAAGGAACATTACCCATTGCATTGGAGATCTATATCGGGCTCACTTGTCATATGAGTTGTATCATACACACATGTCATATAAGCTATATCAGGACCACCCATAATCATCTACAATGATAAATCACCATATCATAAACATAATTTTTTTAATATTTCACATTTTAATCATAAATCCCTATAAAAAATATTTTTAACCCGTAATAAAAACACTTTCCATTTTAACATAAAAATAGGGAGAAATACCCCTTTATTTTGGAAACTCTTTAGAATAAAAAATTCCCAAAATATTATGGAAATGATTTCATTTGAAAATAACCATGAAAAATTTTATAATAATCTTAAAAGAAATTAGAATTCATGATGGATGGAAATTCAGTTCATGCTATACATATTAAAGAAAAGAAATCTTTTTATACTTTGGAAAAAAGAGTCAAAAGTGACATGTATGAAAAATGTTAAATATATTAATTTTTAAACCATTGTAAAGAAAGTATGATATGGTATAAAATAAAAATTATCAACCATTTAATCATAAATAATAATTTTCTTGAAACATTTAAAATAATATGGACATGTAAGAAAAATATTTGGAAGGGAAATATTAAAAGAGTATTTTTAAAAGAAAACCCCTTACCTTAAACACCGTATAATGTCATACATTATTTAACTACTGAATAATAAAACTATATAAATTATTTACTTGATTAAGAAAAAATTTAATATTTATTCCATTTTAATTTTCCCTTTTATGTCATTTATTACCATGTTTTATTTATTTTCTTAATCAATTAAGTTTACGTCAGATGTTTTGATGATGTTTGTTTCATAATCCCAAAACAGCTTTAATAGAATGACAGTGGTTGAAGGATTCATTATTCGATTATATAAAAAATCTTAATCATAACATGATTAAATTTTTTATACATTAAATAATTTTTATAATAATCCATTAAAGGTGTAAACGAAAAATGAATCACATCACTTCATGAAGGTGGTAATCCACACTCATTTTTCAATGGATGGAAAAGTAAGAAAATAGATGATATATTATATTTATATAATGATAATAAAGTCATGAATATCATATATATATATATATTAAATACATAATTATAAACCTACATAAGAGGCAGTGTTGGAAAATGAAACACATCACTTCATGATGGTGGTAATCCCCACATACACACAAGCCATGTTTTCATTCCCCATAGGATGGAAAAGAAGATGAAAAAGGATTTAAACATAATCTTAACAAAATTTATTTATATGTAAGATAATTATGTTATAATTTAATCATGGTTAAAGAATATTTTAAGGATGTGAAGAAGAAATAAAATTGAAACAGGTTGGTTAGGACTTATACCTTGTCCTCAGATAACCTCTTTGGATTACACCTTAGTCCTTCTATGTTTAGTATTTTAGTGATACTAGGGACTCTAGGATGTGGGAAGTATATTGGATCGATACTTTTTTAGGTATTTTATTAACTATAGTTCTCAATTTTTTTGAGGAATATAAGAGAGTAGGTTCCCTTTTATAAGTGAGGGGAGGGGTACTCTTGGAATTACTTAAATTATTAAATTATTATAAATTATTTTTCATGGAAAAGTAGGAAAAAATTGATATATTTATAATATATGATGAGTAATAATATAAATAATCTAATAAAATAATTTTTTTACATTTTTATCTGATGTTCTCACCCTTATCTCTTATTTTTAACACCTGTTAACCCTTTTGACGATTACCATGATATCAAAGTTTTTTACTCTTTAAAGGTCAATAAAATTAATATAAAAGTAAAAGTGGACCATAAATAGAAAATGGTTGATATTATAGACCATATTATATTCAATTGGAAAAATATAATATTTTTATGAATTTAAATCATTAAATAAAATATTATGTAACATAATATACCATTATAGTCATTTTTGGGACTATTCACATAGTTTGAATTTAATGACATAAAGAAAGTAATGGTATTAAAATATAAACTTTTAACATATCCCTTAAATTTTATATTTATCTAAAAAATTCATTTAACAATATAAATAACCCAAAAAATATCAGTTTTAGAGTTTTTAAAACCATTTAATTGATTTTTCTACTGCTTTTATAAACATTATTTCAACATTGGGTAAGAATTTAAGGTAATTATTTCATCATTAAAAATTAAAAATAAATCAACATGATAAAAAAATTCATTCATATTTCAAATAAACATTTATATCTAAACATAACTTCTTTTATCTCAATGATAAAATATTAAAGATATTAAAACAAATAGAGTGACATTTTTTCATGACCCGTCCCAATGAAGACTATGCCGTGAATCCCCAAGCCCACCTTCAATAGGCCTGGGATTGGCAACTAGCACCAATTTGGCATATCACTAACATGGGAGGCCTTATCATAGAGTACATGCACACACACACACACACACATTTCCAGGCCTATATAATGATGAAATGTAAAAAAACTGATAAACCATGCATGCATACATCTCCAATGGCCCGAAGGCCTTCATTTTTTTTATTGATATTTGATAATCCACCTTTCAAGGAGTGAGGTGAAACCCTTAAAAGTCCCGTAGGCATAAGTATTACATGGCCCGTAGTCCTTAGAGGAATTCATTTCCTGTAGGATTCAAATATTACATACAAACCATAATAACTACTTGGAACTACTCCTCCCCAGCATCTTCATCGTCAAATTAGCTCTCCACCTTCGCATGGCTATTTGGATAGGCTTTCCCATGAATGCAAATGTTACATGCATACATCTAAATTCCAAAACCAGAGTATGATAAAAAGAAATGGAAAGTAAACTGGGCCAAATAAAAGACCACTAAAAAGAGTCTAAAAACAAGTCCAACCTGAAGGTATATATGGGGGATTTTGGAAAGATAACCATAGGAACACACATTAGTCTATCCGGATCACTAAGAACTGCCTAGTCTTAGTCCCTCTAGGACTCTGTCAAAGGATCAATCATCTTCACAAGTCATGACACGTGCAGGAAAAGCTCGTGCATGAGTGAGTATAACAATAACCAACAGGACACCCTAAAAACACTAAGCATATAAAATCAAGAATAATAGTCAGATTTATATAGGTATATGATTAAATCAGATATAATAAGAATATCCATATATACTCAATGAAGACACATAGTATCAAAGGAAATTCAAAACTGTAATGCCAGCCTATGATTCATACTTTAAGGTTATACATAACACTTATCCGGTAGAACAAAATCCATGAGTCACATAACATTGATAGAATCTGTCCGAGATTTACAACTCATCAGGTCCTGCCATAAGAAGGATATGCTGGAAGTCTGAAGAGAATAATACATAGATGAGGATTACACCTAAGGCCATGGGGTATACCAATAATTCAATCTAGAATAAACCACTAAGTAGAGGATCGGTTCCCACGTAGTGTTGGTCATGACGATACCGAGAACTCCACCTAGGGAAAGAAGATGATATAGGATCTCACTCAGGGCCTCATGGAAGGATTCTAATAACTATATCCAAGAATTACTGTCGAAGGGATCACTATCCTATGTGTAGGACATGATTCTATAGTAACCCTTAGGGAATGGATATAGGGAACACACCTTAATGAAAATTTTACAAGATTAAGAGGAAAAGGGATCCAAGCCAATGTTTAAGGAGTAAATGGTGTGTACTGGTAGTACAAAACATGTCCCTTCGGCATCGGGTCTTCCTGTGTATCACATCCTATGCCAGTGTCCATATCAAAGTACATGATCTGTATGATCCCCTATACTTATGACCATGTCCAAGTACATGGATCTTCCCATGTAAACCTAGCCTAGACATGTTTGTGTGGTAGTACATGATGTGTATGATCCTATTTACTCCTATCCGTGTTTGTGTACCCTCCGCGGTACACGTTGAGCTGCTAGGTCAAGGCACATTTCATGTGATGGAGTCACATGCCCTGTGATCTTTAACTTTACCGTGGAAACTCTAGCTGCCACACCATGGGTCCCACACTCCATGTAATCTCAGATTAAATTCCATTTTATAGGATTTTATATAAATACGTATCAAGATCCCGCATCTTCCCCCACTCCTCCAACTATTGATCCAACCACCCAACTTTCCTAAAAACTTGAATCCATGGTTGACTGACCCTTTCCATCACTAATCACCAGGTTTCATCCCTTAAAACCATTCATAAAATTCCCTCACGCATCATCAATAATCACTCACTGAATAACAAGAAATTGGGTATCCCAAATCCATCAGATCCAATTTCACTTCCATTTTCACACAATACCAATGTCACATTGAGCTCAAATTTACAATATCAATTCATTTCACCAAGAAATAGGTTCCCAAAATTTTATTTACCATTATTTTTCAAACTTCAGGACAAGATATTTTCCTAGTATGAATGAAGAAATGGGGAAGAAAAGAACAATAAAATAAAAAAGGAACGAACCTCATCCAATTTTTGTGTTGGCCTCAATTTGTTTCCATTATAATGACAAATTAGGAGTTAAATAAATAATCACAAAGCAATTCCCCCGATTCCTAGATTAATCTAACCTGTACCCACAATATGCATGATCTGTGAATCAATTCATTAGTTTATTGATTCAAATTCATCATAGTATCATAAAAATGGAGGTAAATCCAATAAAAACAATATCCTACCTTGATATGGATCGATCAATGACGAAGAATGAAGTTTCATTATTGTCGGTGGTGAGATCCTTGGATGCCATTGCACGTCAGATGCTATTCTTTGATCTGGTTTTTATTCTCCAATGGAAGTTACTCCAAAATATCTCTAACAATTCTCTAGATCTCCAAGGTTTAGTGGTTAAACTTGAGAATCCACCATAACTGTATATTTATAAATTTCTTTATTAGGTCAGGTAATTAAAATAAATTAATTTATTAATTTAATTTATTTTAAACATCCACCCATGAATGTGACTTAAACCAAATGCCCGATGAGTTTCAATGTTATATAATTACTAAGGTAAAAACCATGCTCTGAAATCAAAATTTACCTCATATTTTTGATCTAAGCCTCCATTTAGAAGTTATTCCACTTTTTTCAGGAAAACTGTGTGTGTGTGCAATTAATATATTTAATATATTTCAAAAACTAATTTCAGGAACACCAGGCCTCAGAATCACTCACTGTCTTAGCACATGGTCTAAAAAATATTATTAGATATATTTCAAGACTTTACATGGAAAAAGGGATGTTATAATATTTTTATTCTTTATTTAAAATCATATTAAGGTCATTATCAAAGGAAAGTGGCAAGAAATTGCTAAGTTTTTGAACTTTTTATGTTCATTTTAGAAATAAATTTATCCAATAAAATAAATATAAGAGTTATAGATATTTTTAGGCCTTATAATTTTATTTTTAACTTTTATTAATCGATTTACCCTTATGGAGGTGACAACCATTTACAAATGTTACCATTCATAATGAGAAAAAATAAAAGGGGAATCTTTTTCAAATTTGAACCTCATAATTATAAATATGGAATAAATTTTTAAATATTAAATTTCTAGAAGTGGAAGAAATCAATTTTAATATAAATATGTAAAATTCAACAAAAAATAGTTTTTATAAAAATGTATTTTTATTCCAAAAAATGAACTTATACCAAAATCAGCCATAATAATGATTACTATGTATTTAATTAGATTATTTATAATTAATCGAGGATCATGTAACTTTAAGATAAAATTATACTTTTAAATTAATTTATTTAAAAAAAATAAATGATCTTTTTACAAAATTGGTATTTCCACTATTCACAAAAAATCAATCTTTTTATAAAAAACCAAAAATTTCACCATAAGATAATTTTGATCTGATTATTTCAAAAATGAAGTTAATTTTTTCAAATTTAAATTATAAAATTTATAATTAAGCTTTTTAATAAAACCTTATAATATGAAAATGAATTTAATAAGAACAAAACTATTTCCTTTTTGATGGAAAAATTACTTAATATGCTTATATCAATATAAATAAATAATATAAAATTCATGGATATTAATATGGAATAAAATTTATTTACTATTACCTGGGTTTTCACACATTGATCCCTAAATCTATGTGCACACATCTATATATGTGCGTGGGTGTATACATGTACATGTTTTATATATTTATAGATGTGTGCATCACCTCCATTTTAGGATGGAACCAGTGCTACATTTCAAACACCAAATTAAGTCTTGAAGAAGATACATTAGGTATAAACCCTCCTTGAAGATAACCCATTTCTCTCCCCATTCTACCTCTCTTACTCTTGGTTTCACCTAAGCTTTCCTCCTAAGACCCTTCTAAAAGATGATTGTGGTTTGTCCAAAACACCAAACTTCCTCTTATCCTTATTTTTATTATCCTTTACCACCTCCTATAGTATTTTTATTGATTTGAAAAAACTTTTTTCTCCTTGGGATCTAGCCCCAGTGCTCCTTCCATGTCTTGTCTATTCTTGTTTCCTTTTTCATAATTTGGTCCTAATACCATGATTACCTCACTTTGATGTGGATATTTAGTGTTTAATTAACCATTTTTATCCTCCATTACTAATTACTAGTTCAATGAAAAGACCTTAAAGTAAATTAATGTTTTATATATCTCAGTTTTCATCCTCAGTGGTGCTCTCAGATCTTGGTAGTGGCCCTTTCCACCTATAAAAACACTGATATATCTCCATAATTTTCCTAGATACTTATTCAATATTATCTTTGGACCAGATCATGGGTGATGTTAATTTTAGGGGGTATTTTTCTTATTCCTCTAAGTATTTTGTGTTTTATTTGGTTTTTATAGGTTCTTGGTTCTTCATCTTTGGTTCCTGTCACCTTTGTTCCTTCCATGGTATCCCCCAATAGATTCTTATTTTAGAAATTTACTCATGATCTTATTTTTCCCCATAAAGTTCCTTGTTTCTATAATTCTGATATAATTTTAGGGTAGTTATATTACAAACTTAAATGAGGGTATTTTCTCTAGATAAGATATATTCTGACACTTTAGAGACCCTATAAGGAGTGATACCGTGCAATAGTGGTGTTGATACGGGAAGTGAGGTTTTATTCAATGGTGGTTGCTGTGTTTCAGGTGCTCTGGTTTCATTTGGGGGTGGTTTTATGCTATGGGTTTCCTTGAGTGGTACTATTGATTTCTTCCTCATGGTGTTTTGGTGATGGTTTTGGTTTAGTCATCCCTTATTATGTTTTCAATTGTTTGGTTGTGCAATGGGTTTAAGGCACTAAATAGAGGAGGGTGGTGTCATCGATGATGAAAGGTGGTGTTCTAGTGTCCTCGATTAACAAGGTATTGAGCCAGTAACATGGGGCTCAATATCTACAACCTCACACTCCATGCTTCCCACCTACCATGATCAAATAGACCTATGGGATCCAATCATGCTAGTGTTTTATTTTCAATTAAATAAGGTGTATAGTATATTACGATACACCTAGATCATAGAATGTGATATCCAAAATATGGGTATCATAGAATATGATATTTTTAAATCATATGAAAGGAATATGATACCTTTATTTCCTATTTCGCATCAAATGATAGGCTTTCTAATTAAAATCATAAAGTTAATGCATCTACCACCTTTCTCCCACATGGTTTCCTTTAGTTCTTAATCCACTATGAATGGATTAAACATACCTTGCATATATATTGAATTATTTTAATGGATTATCCAATAAGACATAATTCACAGGTGAAATTTGATGACACCTGATACATTTAAAATGGTTTACACATTCTTCATCCAATTAGGACTATTGGTGATGGATATATAAGGGAATGAGTTCCCTCATTTGTGTGAGGTGTGATCATAAATTTCATGCCTAGATTTCTAAAACTCTCTTCTTTCTTTAGCATTGTTCATTTCATACAGTGAAGGTGATAACACCCCTCTCTTTGTATGAGAATCCTCATGATATGATCATGGATCTAAAGGTTGATGTAATCCCCTATAAGGTAGGAAGATTATTGTTTTCTTCTTTTGTGATCATCATAAAATAACTCTAGGAAGATGGAGGTTACTAAAATTTCTATACATCTATACTGTTCTTCATAAATACCATGAACATTGATTCTTGAAGATAGATAATACATCATATGGGTTATCTTTCACTTCCAATTATCTTAAGATGATCCCATAAAACCCATTAGTGACATCAAATCCTTATTCTTCAAGGATTAATCTTGTTAAATCAATTGGTTTTTAAAGAAAATATATATCATAATTTATATACAATCATATCATAAAATAAGGTGTGTTAAAAACCTTTTGTTTTTGTTAATTTCATAATAAAATTAACTTATATAATTAGTAATGGTATATAAGAAATATGTGGGTTTGAAATATAATATATGATACAATATATAATATCATAAAATACATATTATCCTTACATTTATGAAAAAAGATCTCCATGTCATATTTATGATATTCTTCTATATTATTAAATACAACTAGTGTTATATGATAACACTTATAATAAGAAACAATATCTATAATATTTTTTGATTAAGTATCATATCATAAAATATGATAAGTTGGAAGAATATTCTCTCTCCTATATCAGTAATATTTTATGACTGATAGTCAGTTATAAAACATGACACGCGTAAAAAAATTATTGAATTTTTTTGATATTTTAATTATAATGTGTAAATTGTTTATAATTTTTGATTATTAGGCATTATAAAATGGTATTTTTCATGTTTAATAAAAATATGAAATGTTCATATTTGTTTTTGATGTTTGGTAGAATAAATAAAGTGTTTATTTATTATTTTATATTATTCATGTTTATAATTTTTGTATCAAATGAGAATAATGTGTATGCATAAATTTATATGATAAATTGATTTTAAGAGATAGATCCTTGAATTACATGCTAGGTATGACTCCAAATGATCAATTTTTTCATCTACCTTGACATCTGTTTGTTTTTAGAGTTATAAGGTTGAGAATAATTTTTGAAAATAGTTTGTTTATATTAGGTGTTAGAGACATCATGAATTTAATTATCACTTCAGTAAATTATCCCTTGGGAGAGGGTCTTGGGGACAAACTACCCATTATCCTAGATTCTTATTCCTTATTCTAGAAAGGTGAGGGGCTGTCTATTTGTCAATCTAATCTTACTCATGTGGTGATTTTCAATCTCATATAATAGTATGGATTTACATGAAATGTTTGTATACCTTATAAATAATACGAATTTATATATGTAAGAATATAATTGGATTTATTTTGTGTGAATATCATAAACTTATGATTTTTGTAAAGAGTTACACATTAATATGGTGTGAACACATTAATTTAGTGGATGAAATAGAATTCCAAAACTAAATCAATAGAAGCATGCATACACAAAGGAATAAAGACATGCAATAATAAATATTTAATGTTATGTAATGGGTTTAATATGAATGATATGTATATTAAACTAGTGATAATATTATAAGAAAATACTTAAAATACTAAGTGTGATATTCTTTCTAAAGTGGAACTTTTCAAGACCACGATCATTCAGTATGGGTGACCCTAACCGTTAGGTGACCATGAATTATCTTGTGTAAGGAAAGAAAGTTATGAGATGACACTAACTATTAGATTCCTTGTTATTGGTGTTTTCTTTGGGTTACACTGGCTAGGAAACCCTAACCATTAGGATACTAAGGGAATAGAGTTTAGTTAATCCTTAGAGTATTTGGATAAATAGTTTATCCACTAAGTTATCTAAGAATCATATATGATATGATTGAATTTTTTTTCTACCAGTTTTAGTCATAATTTTTGTATGTGTTACTTGGTGTAAGTCATGATGAAATATGGAAATATACAATACATGATATTACACTCATAAAATCTAAATTTTATTAAGTGAAGACCACACCTTGGAAATCAAGGCTGTCAAAAGTGATGAATCCCCAAATCATATTATCTTATAATGTTTATAAAACCATTGTGAAGAAACCCAGTGATAAAATAGATAATAAGGATGTGATCATGGGATCCTAAAGAAGAAATAAGTCCATGACTCTATTAACCTCACACCAGGTATGCTTGATTTCAACAAAATCATTTAAAAGTGTTTTTTAAGAACGAATCTAACAAATAATGGACCAATGAACAACACTTTAACCTATGAAGGATTTATACACTAATGTGGAGTCTAAATCAATATATTTAATGATGATGTTATAAAGTTTGAAAATTATAATACCACTTATAATGTCCTTTTCCTCTAAAAGAAGAGAGGTACTGTGGCTATAAAAATCACTGAAAGAAATTTCCATAGAACAATAAATATTTTGAACCATACCACCACTGATCATAATACCCATCTCACAAGACTCATTGGTGTTAAGATTCCCACCACATGTTATCATATTCCAACAAACCTAATGACCATTCCTGATTGAGTAATCTTGATGATACCTGGACTGTTTCATGAGGGAACTAAGGATAGGGGATATTTCCTTCTAATTGACAAGGTCACTAAGCTTCCAAATAAGGGATGTAACACTCAAATTTAAACCATGAAAAGAAAAGTGATGATCATTATGTCTCAAATTATTATGATACTCCTAGATAGCATAACACCTCACCACCAAAAACAATTATCACATAGCATATTTAGTATCCCCACTTTCACCATGTAACCATAGATCAAAAAAAAAATCATGAAAAGTGACTGAATGAATATCCATCCATAACATAACTACCAACATGTTCCATATGAAGATATCCATATAACCTCCAAAAAAAATATAGGATATAGATTCATAGTTTTAAGGGGATAAATAGTTTCATTTAGAAGCTAACCATATGGCCTTATTCTGTACATCTTCGTCGATGGGAATGGAGTGATTATAAATATTCCAAAAAAGGAAATTGAACTTGATAGGAATAAATTTTCACCAATCCCTCCTAGTCAAAGATCCCATGCTCTGATGCCCATGGAAACTGATATGAAGGCCTTCCACCCTAAAAGAACCAGGATTAGAATGAATGAAGACACACCGATCATCCTCCTCAAAAAATAAACTTCCTCAAAACAATATTTCTGATCATTTCTAAGCACCGCCTAGATAAACCTTGTAAAATCACTTGAATACCATAGTGAACATTTGGGAATGGAAAATCCAGGAAAAAATAGAAGGTTACTAGCCCAATTATCTTTCCAGAAACTAACTTCAAACCTCCCTAAAATCTATCTCATCCAGTCACAGAGGATTAGGAAAAGGTCTTTAATGCATAGCCATAAATCCAAAGGCTTTACATGGGCCTAAGAGGAAGTAAAATATATATAATTATGTTTTCTCACATGACTCTATCCTAAAGAGTACTACCCTCTAATATCTCCCACGAAATACTTTCCTAAAGGAAAAAGAAGGGTTCCTCCATGCTCCTCAGGTTAATCCCCCCCTCATCAATGGGTTTGAAAAACCAATCCCACATATCCTAATGAAACATTCCTTCATCATGAGAATCCTGGATAAAATTATTCAATACTATTTCAATAGAATTGATATCCATTTTGGGAGCTTGAATCATAGAAATAACATTCATGGGAATTTATGAGAGCACATTGTTCACTAAGGTAATTTGACCACTGAAGGACAAGAAACTTCTCTTCCAATTGTCAACATGGTTCATGATGCGACTCACCAAATAATTTAAATGATAGATAATAGACCTATTTGGAGTGATTATAGATCCCAAATAATCCATCAGACAGTTCCTCTAAACCATTACCAACCCTTCCTAGATCCTTTTAACTCTTTGACACAACATGTTCTTAAAAAGGTACACATTACTTTTGGCCCTGTTTATTTTAGAACCACTCCATTTAACATATTCATCCAAAATAATTTTGAAACCCTAAATGGACATTGAGGATCCATTTATAAAAACATCATATCATATGCAAGAAAGAGATGATAAACACCAATAAAACCAAACTTAGCTCTAAAAGGCAATACCTTTCCCGCCATAAGAGATGCGTTGATATTTCTACTTAACATATCTTGGACTATAATGAAGAGAGAGGGACAGATGGGATCGTCTTGGTGAAGGTCTCATATAGACTTGAAGAACCCAAAATTCCTTCCCTTGATTGCAATATAAAAACAATGAGACAAATAAAAATGAAAAAACACATTGTAGAACTACTTAGAAAATAAAATTCACCTCATAGCCCTGATAATAAAATTCCACTCAACCCTATCATATGATTTATCCACTCTAACCTTAACCATCATATTAGAGCCAACCCTTTTTCTAGAAATATATTCAATGCATGATATTCACCATAGAAATGTCTTTGTTATAGGTTTTGTCTTACTTTATGATAATAATACTAATATCCCATATAGGTATGACCTATAGAATAATTATAGATCGGTATCTAGGGTTGATAAGTGTTATCAAAGAAAAAAATTCTAAGAATCTGAATGATAATATTATAGAGGTCAATTTCACTAACTCTAAATCATGGGTATTGGATACTAGGTGTGAATCACATATTTGTGATAAAAAACATAGACTCAGAGATAAAAGGGAATTGATAAAGGGTGAAGTATATATTCATGTTGATAATAGAGAAATAATTTATACATCAAAATTAATCACTTATGATCTGATTTTACCAAGTGGATTAATATTATAATTATTAAACTATTATTATGTTCCTACCATAAATGGAAATTTGATTTTTGTATATTATTTGGATAAGAGGGGATTCTTATTCACTATTAAGAACAAGAGTTATTATATATATATGAACACTATTTTTTACGAAATTAGGATTATGATAAATGGTTTATATGTTCTATATATGGTTAATACTATTTAAAATAGTCATAATAAGAATTCTAGGGATGATTATAATCCCACCCACTTTTGGAATTGCATCCTTGATCATATAAACAAGAAACACATCCAAAGTCTCTATAGATATGTATTATTATAATCATTTGATTATGAATTATTTTAAAATTTAAAATATTTTTTATTAGAAAAAATGAACAATGCATATTTTAGTGGAAAAAGTGAAAGGATTAGAAGAATATTGGATATGATACATAATTATGTATATAGACCAATGATTACTAAGTAAGTATTCATTTTAGGTAATTAGTAACCTTTAATGGTGGATTTAGTTGGTATAGATATGTGTTTCTAATGGATTTTTTTAAACTTTTGAAAAGTTTAAAAAGTTTCATAACAAAGTACAAAATCAAATAAGAAAGAGTATCAAGATCCTTTAATTTGATCAAGGTAGTGAATAATATATCAAAGAATTTATTAATCATCTAAGGTATTGTGGAATTGTTTCACAACTCACTCCTCGTGGAACACCACAATGGAATAGTGTGTCTGAGAGGAGGAATTATACCTTATTGGACATGATTCAATAGATGATGAGTCAATGTGACCTTATTTCATTATATATTAATTCCATATAGACTATTGCATTTTTACTAAATCGTGTTCCATATAAAGTAGTCATAAAGATACCATATGAGACATGGCTTGTGAAACATCCCAAAATTTATTTTATGTGTAATTATGGTTGTGAAGCATATGTTTGATATTTTAATTTTGATATAATAAACCCTAAATTATAGAAATTATTATTTATTTTTTATCCCAAATATATTATGAGATATTATTTTTATAATCATACTAAACAATTTTTTATAGTCTGACATGGTGTTTTACTTGAGAAGGAGAACATTGACTGAGTATTCATTGGGAAGAAAGTTGAACTTAAAGAAATTAAATACCAAAAAATAGGAAGTGTTTTTGATATGGAGTTTGATCCAATTTCATAAATATTAGAAGAATAATAATCAAATCAATATATAAAAGAACTTTGAATATATGGTAGGATTCTTCAAGATCCCATGAGATATGTATTTCTCATAGTTAATAATGATGATGTGATGTTTATAGATAATAAACCAACAAATTACCAAGAGGATATTGAGAGTTATGATTATAATAAATAGTTAAATTCCATGGAATTTAAAATAGACTCCATATACACTAACCATGTTTAAAACTTGGTAGATTCACCTGAAGGGGTGAGGACCATAGGATGAAAGTGGCTTTTTTGAAATTAAATTGACATGGTTGGTAGAGTGTCTAACCATAAAGCATGACTAGTGTTAAAAGGTTACAAAAAAATTCATGGTATTGACTATAAATAAACCTTTTCATCTATTATAATGACAAATTCCATTTAGATATTGATTTACATAAAAAATAATTTTGATTATGAGATATATCAGATGGATAGAAAAACCAATTTCCTTAATGAGAATTTAGTCAAGGATGTGTATATTATACAACCTAAATGTTTTGAAATGTAAAATGATATTTCTATGGTATAAAATTTGCAATATTACATTTATATATTGAAGTAAACTTCTTGGGGTTGGATTATCCAATTTTATGATGAAATCAAAGATATTGGTTTCATCAATAATGTGTATGATTCCTATATATACAAGTAGATTAGTAGGAGTTTGTAGTGTTTTTGATATTGTATGTGGATGACATACTACTTATCAGAAATGAAATCCTAACACTTCACTTTGTGAAGATCTGGCTGTGAAAATACTTCTTAATGAAAGAAATGGTTGAATCTAATTATATAATGGGTATGGAGATATATAGTGAAATATCTAAGAGGCTACTTAGAATCAGCCAGGAAACATACATTGGTAAAGTGATAAAGTGGTTTAGTATGTATAACTCCATGAATTGGTTCTTACTAGTATTACATGGAATAAATATTAAAAAGATTAAATACCCTTATAAATAATAAAAAAGGAAGGATATAATTCCCTATGCATCAACTATAGGATCTATAGTGTATTCCATGTTATTTACTCAACCTGATGTCACCTATGATCTATGTATTACCATTAGATATCAATATGATCCTGGTGAGAGTCACTAGACTACTATGAATAATAATTTTAAATACTTAAGAAGGACTAAGGATATGTTATTAGTCTTTATAGGAGAATTTGAGATCTGTGTAAAGGGTTACATAGATTCTAGATTCAAATCCAATAGAGATGATATGAAATATCCATATAATTTCATGTTTTTCATGAATAGTGGAGTTATCAATTGGAATATTTCCAAAAAATACACCATATATGACTCATAAACAGATTTAGAGTGCATCATTACATCAGATCCTATAAAGTAAGATGTTTGGAGAAGGAAGTTCATATCAAAACTATAGGTGATTCCTAGCATTGAGGGAAAAATTGACCATTATTAGGACAACAATGGACCCATTTATCAATACAAGGAACCCCATTCTCACTAAAGGACCAAACACATATTTCGTAAATACCATATCATATGAGATATCATTGAGATGGGTGATTTTAGGATCTGCTGAGTGGTTACAGATAACAATGTAATAGATCCATTGATGAAACCATTAGTGTAAAAAAATCATAGGGGTCGTGTAGAGTCTCTTGGTATATGATACTTAAGATATTTATGTAATAGTTTCATAATATATCATGTTATTTATAATAAAAGGTAATATCTTTTTATCATTCATTCCTGTGCTCTAAAATTACTTTACATTAATGGTGTAAAGATAAAATCCCCTCAAAATGTGACTTTGAGTTATTCCAAATAAATGATCATCCTGGAGTATAATAGTTTGTGAAGATATATTAAAGTTTTCACGAATAAAATATTATTCTCATTAAAAAGGGTTGTATATAATATATAAAGAGTAGATTCATGAGGTAGTGAATAGAGACTTATTACTTGGACTGACCCACCAAAGTATATCTCATGGAATGTCATATAGTCATCGATATAACTAGGGGCACATGATTATTATCAATCCTCATTACTTGAGTTTGGAGATATAACTAACATGAGAAACTTCATAATTTGATACCTTTATTACACAATTAAAAAGCGACTTATCTAATTAGGGGGTGGTTGGGTATGTTGTTTATAATGTAATTGGTTGGAGTGAAACCAAGATGAGATTTTTCCACTTGTATAAAGAGTAAATACATCTATACTTTGACTAAATTTGACTAAGTAAATGCATGGATATTATTTGTTGACTCACATTTTATGGGTTCAACTACCTAGATAAGGGACATGTGATGTGTTTATCTATTAGATGAATGAGATACGGTGTATTCATCAACTTGGTTAGTATTTTTTGGATAATCTAGAAAGGATGATGTGGATTATGCTAGATTAGAATTTTTTCCTGTATAATTATCACTTTATGTCATGGGAAAATGGATTATATAGGTACATATATTATTTATATGATTCATCCTATGGTGGACATGTTTGTATATAGATATGAGTATGCCTGATGGAGATCACACCAAACCCCTTAGTAGCTTGAGTAACATTGATTATTTGCTATAGGTCTCTATTTTCTTATATTTATGAAATATATATTTCATATTTGTTTTTAATGATTACAAGGCCCATAGGGTCATATAGTTAGCCTTTTAGATAAGTATTAAATTTTGAAAAAAAATTTTGTTCCAAAATGGATAAATTTTGATGAAACCTTATCCAAAATGATTTTTGGATGGATTTACAAAGAGTTATAAAGTTTTTCATTAAGTCCTTATAGGATTTAAGTGAAATTGGGAGATTTTTGGATGTTCACTTAAATAAGGTGTATCATATGTTATGATACAAATGGATCATATACTATAATATCCATAAGATTGATATCATAGAACACAATATGTGTGAATCATATGAAATGTTTGATATTCCTTTTCTTCCTATGACATTTCATACAAAAGACTTTACAATTAAATTCCTGAAGTTCATGAATCTAACACTTTTATCCCATATGGTTTATTTAATTTTCCAATCCATTATGAATGGATTAAAAATGAATTGAATATATATTTAACGAGTTTAATAGATTATCCAATAAGACATAATTCACAGGTGACATTTGATAATGCCTGATATGTTTTATATAGATGATGCATTCTTCATTCAATAAAGAGTGTTGAGGATGGCTATATAAGGGAACGAGTTCCCTCATTGGTGTAGGGTGTGATAATTAGTTTCATGTAAAGATTTATAAAACTCTCTTATTCCCATTAATCATGCATAATAAAGGCACTATCACCCCTCTCAATATATGAGAATCCTCATAATACGACCATGGATCCAAAAGTTTGTGTAATCCCCTCAAAGGTAAGAATACGATCGTTTTATGATCCTATGATCATCATCAAACAAATCCAAGAAGATAGAGGCTAATATAACTACTATATAGGTAAATTATTCTTAAATACCATGAAAATTGATTTTTGAATATATATCAGGTATCATATAGGTTATATTATACTAAAAAATATCATAAGATGATCCCCCAAAACCCATAAACTAGTTTAATTTTAATTTTTAATTTTGAAGTTTTTTGATTCCTTGGATCCTGTGTTGATTTTTTCTTTTGATTTAAGTTTTTATTAAGTTTTTATTGGTTCCCACTAAACCCAACCCAAAATGTGGCTTCCATATAAAATAAAAAATATGGATTGTGTAAAAAAAGGTATAGACCAATTCAACATAGGGAATTTATTTATATCATTAATATCAATGTTAAAAGATTTATTCCAGAATGTTATTTCCTGTATTGTTTATTCTACTTAGCCTCACATTTTTTCCATATACACTATTGTTTATGATAGGAAATTAGGGGTGGGTGGTGAATTCCTATTGGGTATGATATACTCTCAACCCACACCATCTCTTATAGGATTCATGTAGATGATTTTGTCTATGTTC
Organism: Viscum album; assembly: GCA_963277665.1. NCBI lineage: Eukaryota > Viridiplantae > Streptophyta > Magnoliopsida > Santalales > Viscaceae > Viscum > Viscum album. The sequence goes on from OY728127.1 coordinate 1,964,390,867, forward strand.
TAGGTATGGGAAAGGCACTCAATCTTGGGGGCTAGTTACACTTAGATTCGGGAGAATGATTAGTTTATTTTGGTCATAGTAGTGGATGGGAGAGGTAGATGCACATGGGATATCCATAAATGCTCATAGGTGAATGTTTTTCATGCGACTCACCACTTTTGGTATTTAGGTTGTTTTTGGTTTGTATATATATGTATATATGGTTTTCGTCTATCATTAATCACTTTGTACATTGTTATATGTTCTTTTTGGTCTTGGTATATATTATATCACATGTTCATACCATGTATTAAAACTTTAAATGTTTCATACTTAACCCTCTTCAGTGGTGATACTCATTATACCTATATCATACTAACATTTAACTAGGTATTGTTGATTATATGTGGTGAATTATCATGGTTTAATACATAATCTATAGAGGGTAAACCATCTCCCACGAATATATCATTTATACCTAAGTGTTTACGTCATCCTTTGGTGATCAGGAGGTGTTTATCAGGTATTGTGGCTTCATGGCCCAGGTTTTATATAGGCATTCTGGACACGATCATTAAAATTGGTATCATAGTCTACAATAATGGATTTTGGGTATGGGACTTGAGAGTAGTTAAGATATAGGACCATCAGGACCTAGGATGTAACCTATAAATATGTATGGACAATATAATTATAGTGGATTCCTAGGTTACTAGGGGAATTATGGGATTTATTTTTCTTTTTCTTCAGTTAGTATTAAATCCTTGAGTCTCATGCAGTATGATATGTTCCAATAGGTAGGAATAGGTAGGATAACACAAAATTTTGTGTTCCTACTAGTGTTTGTTTATATTATTATTGTAATTTATTGATGGATTATATTAAATAAAAATAAAGAATAAATAAATAATATTTTATTATATATTTATTGTTAATGACTAGGTTAATATGGATCACAAATTGATTCATTTGGTTAATAATTTTATTATATATTATTTATTTCTAGTTTCATTAATGTTATACTATCAACATTACCTTACTTATTTTTACCAATAATTTGAGCATGTAAAACTATTTTAATTAGATTATGAAATGTATTTTTAGAGTTATGGGTGTTATTTAAATGGAAATGAAAGTGAGTGAGTGAGATATGCGGTTCAACCTGACCATTATAATTTTTCTTAAAACTTTTTAGTTTTCCACTTTTGGGAAAAATGTTCTAATATCACTTTCTACTTAATTATCAAATATGTAGCCTAGATGAATACCTTATGCTATGTAGGAAGGAGTATACAGACATGTTCCACTTGTAAGAACCTTTATTGACTTCCATGATTTTTGGATCATTTATAAAATGACATACGTTATGGGTTAGGGGTTTCCATAATGGAAATATATTAATATTGAGGTTCATTTGAATCTTTGGGATGGTATTACCCAATATTAGATTGAATAATGGATTTAGTAGATCTATTTCATCTATGATCATGTTGAACTTTATAATAAAAATTGATAACATGTAGATACTTTTTTGCTTGACTGGGATTATTATAATTTCTAGGACCTTATGATAGATTAAATAAAGGATTAGATGTTGGAATACTAGTTTTAATGGGGGGAAAATGAGTCTTGGTGTAAGAAACAAGTTTTTTTACTTTAGGTATGGATCCTCTTAATTTATGATTTAAGATCTTTTAAAGTTCTATTTTTGGATTAGAACCTGAATCCAATCCCATAGGATGGTTGGTTTATTTTTAAGAAGGAAATGGAGGGTTGTAGGTTGGATGTAGTCCAGTTACATGACGTGTAATTGGAATACAAGGTGTGTAACCATTACACGATGTGAAATGGTTTGGAAAAGATATTTCATATAGTGTAGAGGGGTTTTTAATGGGGAAGGATCCCGAACATTACACAACATGTAAAGTATTTACACGTCGTGTAAATTCCCAACTTTAGTTTTTAAAATAATAGGCAGGGCCTCTATTTCAACAGAATCCCTCACCTCCTCCCTCCTCCCTCCTCTCTTGTAAAAGAGAACCCAAGGAAGCTTGAACCTAGGTTATTGGATAACTTCATGATATGAACTTTGATTCTTCCTCCATCAGTCTTGTTGGATGCACATCAGTAAGATATTTATTAATTTTGTTCCTTTCGTCATTTTTATTATTCTCAGTGGATTTATTTAGGTGCAGGATTTTATGCCCTATTTTTAGGGAATCAATCCATTATTTAGATTTCTTCCGATCCAGGACAAACTAAGGGCCGATACTAGACGAGGAGAGTACTACAAGAATAAGGTAGGTTCTCTATGACTTTTCCCTAAAATTATCATCATTTTATAAACTATCACCATTGTGAAAATGTTTTTTTCATCTAATGTTGACTATTAAATTCATATTCCTTGCTTATAATCATTAATATCATATCCTAGAGCCTTGTTTATATTTTTTATTCATGAATTTGGAGGTTTGATCCTCAATGACTTAAACCCCATATAGGGTATTTGTTTTATTATGACTTAAATGGTTTTTTATGACTGTATGTGCCACCATTCATATGCGATATCACTTGACCCCTATAAGGTATGTGTTTTAATAAAATGAATGAATTTTAATGGATAGAAATTTTGTAGTTTCCACTTGACCCTTCTAAGGAAAGTGTTCTAAATAAATTAATGAATCATAATATGTTAATTGGTAAGTATAACTATAAATATCACTTGGTATATTTAATTTTAATCAAATGGTAATTGGTTTCATGTCCTTAGAACACCTTTTAATGATAATGAAAGTTAAAGGAATGAAATTATCCCGAATGGACCGAAGGACTTCTTTTTATTCATTTTGGATAATCCCCATTTTAAGGCTTTAAGAGGAACCCTTACATGGACCATAGGATTTGTGACATTACATAAACCAAAGGTCTTAGATGAATTAATATAGACTATAACTACATGAAACTTCCCCTAATTGTTTTGTCTACTTCCACTATGGTGGGTTACTAGTCCATTTGATATAGTGTTTTCTTTCGTTGTACCACCTGTTTAAATATGATTCCACTATTAATATTTTATTATGTTTATCTATTGTGATACACTATAGTAATAAGGGAATAATATCCCCATATACACACCCTAAGACCTTGATGCTAGTTAGAAGCCTATGGAATATGGGGAGTCACCCTTGATGCCAGGTGGCCAACCAGCTTCAGGGCACCTTTGAGTGGAACTCAGGTCGGGATGTCACATTGGGTGGAAATGAGTCGTGCTCAGATCATTTTGGGAAACCAGAGTGGGGGTGTTAATAATTCCTCTAATGAGAGGAGGTGGATTATGTGATGCCATAAGGGTTTATTAAAGGGATATATCATGGAAAGTTTTATATTTGAAACTAAGAGATTATATTTATGTGGGCAGTATGGACACCTTAAAAAATTCTTCTAAAAAAGTATAATATGTGGTGTTGGGATATGGTTCCACCCGAATAAGGTACCAAAAGAACAACTAAATACTCAATTTACCAGTGGTCTTATATACCCTCCAAAATATATTTTCAAGTCGTTTAGTGGGGTATACAGGTTTTTTATCTATAGTAAATTCTTATGAATAGAAATATTCATCCCAAAATCAGTTTAAGGGTTCAAGAAAGATGCATTATATTAAAAAATATACTAAAAATGTTAGATGAGGTCCATCCATGGTTGGAGTTACTATCCTAGTATCTGACTGAATTACCATGACATGTCAAAATGATTATGATTTAAAGATGATTTAATAGTATAGGAAAGACCCTGGGTCATCTCTCAAGGAGCATTGGTTTTTTATAGTGTTAATTTTTAATAAAAAGATTAAAAGAGGGGGGTGGTGGTTTTGAAAATAGTTTTAAAAATAAAATGACTTAATTTAAATAGTTTAATAGTAGAAAAACAAGTTGATTTTGAAAAATATATGATAATTATATGATCATTTCTAAGTTACTATACCACTTCAAAAGTTCCTTGTTCTTAATTTATTATTATGATTTGGTGTAATCCTTTGGTTAAGGGTTAACCAAGATCTTGAGTTCCCATAAGCCTATAAAAGATTAAAATAGGACTAAAAATTGACATAAAAATCATGTAGTCAATTTCCATCCCCTTAGAATGATTTAAAGTTTTTTTAAGGAACACTAAAATCTAAAATGTTTTGCAAAGAAAAGTATTCTTATGTTGTCTAATCGAAACAACACAAGGTGCATACTTAAAATTACACACCGACCAGTTATGAAATAAAACATGTTTCAATTAAATGAATCAAAACAATTTAAGATACATCTAAAAGAAAAATTAAAAACCATAATATATAAAAAAACTAGTAGATAATTATGTGTCAGAACTCCCTCTTCAAGTGTGTAGCTCCCTTACAATGATCACCCATCATTTAGCCCACCATCGAGAAGAGGAAGAATATTGGGTGGATATCATTATTCACCCTTGAACCCCTATGAGGATAGGGGACTCAAGAACTCCTAGTATTAGGATACTAATACTATATGACTCAAAAATAGTAGCACCTTCCATCCTGGTTGAACTTCCAAATGGGGTGCCCAAGGTGCCAATTTATAGGCAAAGTGGAAGGTGTTTTTGGGAACCTAGATTTTGTAAAACCACTTGGACCATAGTTTTTGGTCTCCATAAAGTCTTATATTTATTTTTAAAAAACTAAAAGATTTTTTAAACACATATTTAATATATTCATATAAAATTTGGAATCATTTTGAAGCATATTCTTGAGATATGAAAAAAATACAGAACCTAACTTTTGACTTAGATTATAATCTTTTTCTTTGACAGATTGGTTCAGTTGGGACCCTTAATGGACGGATTAGGATTGGGTGTATTCATAAGAGTTGTAGAAAAAATAGTTTATGATCTAAAAACAAAAATTTAAGCCTAATTGGATACACATATTAGATTAATTGTTCATTTTATTACACAGGTTCTCTTGGAATCTTGCACAGTTTTGACCATTTTTCTTCAACTTCATCATGGGCCCTCCAAATCTCCTCCAACTATAACGAAAACATAAAAAAAGTGAAATATAACTTTTTAAGAGTGATAAAAATTAAATTATTTATTAAAAAATGAAGTTAAATTTGTTATAATAATTTTAATTTACAACACAAAATCTGTGAATCACAGTGCGATCACACCCCCATACCTAAAAATGTGCACTCCTGGGAAAAGTCTCATTTCCAAAAATTATTCATTTAGATATTACCAAATTTATGAATATTTAAAATTCAATGAAATTTTAATTAATTATAGAAACGTTGTGAAATAAAAAACCACACCAAGGAGCTATTCCCAGTGATCATGGAAAAAGATTTCTCAAAAATTGTATCAGAACGAAATTCAAAGAGATGCATGATACCAATCTGAGTAAGGAATTAAAAATTAAAACATGACACTAACTCTACACATGTGTGTGTGAAAAACATTTCATGATATTATTTCCACTTTCTATCCTGTAAATATAGGTTTTTTAGAAATTTTCTACTAAAATGATTCTGTCTACTGAACCTGACCTACATCCTTTGCAATAAAATTTCAAGACCCACTCACTTATGCATTACTAGAATTAAAAACATAAGATCCCAACCTAGATAGCCCCATATTTTGTACATTTCATCACTACCCTTATTTATTATTGTTTCTGTTTTGTTTTTCAAAATTTGAACTTGGAACAAATCTCACACTCATCACTCAACCCTTGTTTTATCAATTAACGCCACTAATTATAATAGTTATAACAAGATAAAAGGTTGAGGAAGAGTGGTTTTTGACCTACCCAATACACAAACCATATTTTTGTGTTTATATTTTTTGTTTTTTAGTTTTTTTAGGGCGTACTACATTCAGAAAAGAGGTACACACACATTAATCAATTCAATACAGTAATGAAAAAGACCAGATAATGAATGAAATTATGGAAAAATAATTTTTAAAATATTATAAATGTAAACCTAACTTATATTTACCTTATATTAAGTAATAAAAATTCACACTTCTTGGTTGTGTGAAAATATGCATGGAGATATTAAGTGACACAATTTTACCATAAACTACCCACATAAAGGATACCATTATTCTCAAAGGTTTAAAAATGATAAAACCATTAATATCATTAAAAAAAACCAATTTTTAAGAAAAAGTAACACCTAAATTTAAATTCATTCTAAAACACACATTCTATCAGTGAAAAAAATGTTAAAAAAACTTGAAATCAGAAAATTACTCATGCATTTTAAAAAATTTCTATGATTAAGTGGGCATTAAAAATGAACATTATGACACAAAAGTGAGGGTTGGGGGATGGGGGGAGGTAAAAATACCATAAAATAATATAATAAATAGAAAAATAATAAATATGATAAAAATACTAACTAACTTAGTAGTGTACCCAGGAAGGGGGGAGGTAACAATAATATTCAACATGTGAAAAATAGAAAAAGAAGAAATATAATGATAATTCATAACTAACCCAAGAATGTAACCACCCCTACACCTAGATTATGCAGTTTCCTCACTATAATAAAAGGAAATGTCATAAGGAGAGATAAAACCTGGTGGGTTTCATTTGTAGGTTTCTTCTTGAACTTGGAGTTCCTCCACCAGGGACTCCAGAATGGCTTTGTGAAAGTGATTCAACCACTTCCCATTGACAATGAAGGTTTGTTTTGTTTCTTAATTTTGAACCTAAAAACACCAAATGGATAAAAATTAGTAATAGTGTATGGACCAAAACATTAGGAATAAATATTACCTAGATGAATATTTATCCTTTCATTGAAAATGAGGACCTTCTGACCAATTTGGAATTGACGATAAAGGATGAGGCAGTCGTGGGAACCCTTGGTTCACTCCTTATAAATTTGAAAGTTCTTATATGAATCTATAAGCATATCCTACAACTCATAAATCTAAATATTACTTTGAGAAATTACACTAAAAATATTATAATTGCATTTTTTAATGAACCAGTATGCCCGATTCTCCATCTCAATAGGGTGGTAAAAACTATTTCCAAAAACTATCTGATATGGTGACATGCCAATGGGAGTTTTGAAGGTAGTATGGTAATACCATAATGAACCATCGAGTCTAAGACTCCCATATTTTCTATTAGTTTGAACTGTTTTTTCAAGAATTTGTTTTACCTCTCTATTCGACACTTCGACTTTACCACTAGTTTATGGGTGATATGTAGTAGACACTCGATGCCTAAACCCATATAAATGAAAAAGTGATTTCATTGTTTGGTTGTAGAAATGAGAACCCTAGTCATTTATGATGAACCTATGTAATACAAACCTACATAAAATTTGGGTTCTAAAAAATTACACAACTAACTTAGAATCATTAATCCTTATGGCTCATGCCTCTACCCATTTTGACATGTAATAAACCACGAGAAGAATGTAAAAGTTTCTAAAGGAATTGAGAAATGGCCCCATAAATTTAATGCCCCAAACATAAAAAATGTCATGGAAGAGCAAGGGTTGTTGTGGAATTTCATTTCTTTTAGATACATTACCTATTATTTGACAATGAGGAAAAGATTTATATAAATCATAGGAATCCCAAAATAATGTTTTCCAAAAGAGACTAGAATCAAGGACCTTACGAGAAGTATGTTTGGGACCAAAGTGTCCCCCACAATAAAGAGTGTGGCAGAACCTAAGGATAGATTGAAACCCTCTATCGGTAACACAACACCTGAGGAATTGATCACTACATGTGTGCCCAAGGTAGGGTTCATCAAAAATGTACCAACAAAATTCATGTTTTAGATGATCGACTTGGTTTTTGTTGAAATCAGTTGGAATGAAAGATGCTACCAAATAATTAACAATTTTAGCATACTAAGGAATATAATCTTGCATGTGGTATAATTTCTCATCAAGAAACATGTCATTTATGGGAATATTGTGGGATGAGTCAATTCATGAGGATGGTAGGATCCCACTAATATGGTTTTCCACCACATTATATGCTCCTTTTTTATCCCTAATTTCTAGATTAAATTTCTGAAGTTGGAGCATTCAATGAATGAGATGTGGTTTAACTTCTAGTTTCTTAAGGAGATACTGGAGGGATACATGATCTAAGAACACAATGCCTTTGGAGTCTAAAAGGTATAACCTAAATTTATCCAAGGAAAACAAAATGGAAATGAATTCTTTTTCAGTTGTGGTATAGTTTTCTTGGGTAGTGTCTAGTGTGCACGAGGCAAAGACTATGACTTGTGGAGCTCAATCAACCCATTGTGATTAGACTTCCCCAACTGCATAGTTAGTGGCATCACACATGAGCTAATTTTTTTAATCCCATAGAGGTGGTTAGATTACTAGGGGTGATGTGAGACTCCATTTTAATTTGTTAAAATCTTCATCACATTATTTATAAAAAACCCTTTTCTTTTTAGAGTAAGAAAGAGAGGGTGTCACGAACCAGGCCGGGTCGCCATCCGACCCGGCGCCCGGCCCGGTCCGCGGCAAGGCCTGAAGGGCGTTCCCAATCCCCACGGGCTGGAACAAGTGCCCAGGTATCAATTTTAACAAGTGGGAACAGTTTTACCCGAAATACAAGACAGAAAAACCAACTAACAAGATAGATAAACTGAAATTAGAAATAGACAACGAAACGTGCCTTTAAACTATGAAAAAGTTTAAGTCTACAACTTGAAACAATAACTAAAAAGAAAAGATGACAGCGGAAACCAAAACTCATACTCAACCTCCCGGCAGAAGTGAGACCAAATCAAAACCATTCTGCATGAGAAGACCAACTCCAACCTGAACCACCATCATTGAGCACGAAGTCGCAACCTGGAATACAGAAGAAACAGAATCTACATACACCCAAGGGTGTATGCAGGGTGTGAGCTAAAAGCCCAGTAGGATGCCACCGAGAAATGGTTCCATGCCACAACATCAAAAGACAATTTAAAGTTCTTATTCAAAATTATAATTAAAAAAAACTTTTAAAGAAAACATTTACAAGCTAAATGCTAAAGAAAAACACTAAAAAGAACTCATTTCACAGACACAATTTTAAAGAGGATAAGAAAAGTTCATTATGGGCACACACACACACATTCTCACACATGAACACACACATACTCACACACACACACACACACACTCACACACACACACACACTAACACCCAAGTGGTCCTCCATATACCGACGGAAGGCACCACAACATTGATGGTAGAGCACTGTGGGTAAATCCCCTAAGGTTCATCTAGCTCGAGTGGGACCCTAGAACCTCGTGTCTCGGTGAAACGTGGCTTAGAAGGCCACGACCCTCAGAAAACGTGGCTTAGAAGGCCACGACCCTCAGAACACGTGGCTTAGAAGGCCACGACCCTCAGATATCATGTTTAGTTAGTGTTGCAATCGTCAATCCGGCTAAGTGAAACAGGGAAGACACCCATCCGGTTCACTAGCGCACTAGTTCTAGTCCGCCCACCTAGATACCCCAGGTTTTCCCATGTGATCAAACAAGTTTCACATTCACATATTATATTTCTTTCTCATATTTCAGGCCAAACAAGATATTGCACACAAAAGTCACCATTTTCACACCCAAACAACATTTCAAAAACTCACGCACGCCAAAAATACCTTTCTAAAAAAAATATATTTGTCGCTACCTAATAATTTCGCAAAAACCCCATTTGGAAACACTCAACCAAGAACATAAACAATTCGCACAACTTAGAAAGCATTATTTTTAATAACACAACAAGGGCTAACATGAATAGACACATCCAATTACAAGAAGGGAGTCATTCAAACCACTTGCTTAAAAATTTGTCCTTAAAACTAGTTTCACACCAACTAAACATTACCTAGAACCCAACTTGAAAACATTGCACCAAAAAAATACATATTTTTAGGTGCAAAGACCAATTTAAAATCAATTTCACACACAATTATTCTAAAACCACATTTGCACCATATAAACAATTGATTAAACAATTTTTGGACTCACCCCAATAAGGTAAAAAAATAAAAAATAAAAAAATAAAACATGATCATTTTTAAAGAAAGTGAGATTTTCATTACGCACACATGTCAAACAAATTTTAAAACTCCTTTCGCACAACCTATTAAACCCAACAAATCATTTATACAACAACACGCATATAGACAACAAACACATACTATTTCGGGAACCCAATTTTCATCAAACGAACACGCCAACACATTATAAACATAAATATCCCATGAAACTAATTCATAGAACATATTAAATTAAACTAAAAAAACAGATTAAATTATCTAAATGATGCAGAGGCATGGAACTACCTACCTTTGATGCCGAGACTTCAAAACTTGGGTGTGAAACTTCGATCGCAACCAATTCGCATCACAACCAACTCAAATTATACCCTAAAAACAAAATTGGACCAAAGATAACATCTAAAGAAAACCAAAAACCACATAAACTCTAATTAAGCCCCACTAAACTGAAAGTAAGTAACTAGAACAATGAAGGGGGGGTTTACCCAAGCTGTTGGTCGGGGTATGGGTGCGGCGCGAATCCGATTCCAAGGGGAAATGGTGCGACGACAGGGCAGCACCGGGGATGGGTACGATGCCGCTGCAAATGGAAGAGGCGCCGGACATAGGGGGCGTCGGGTTTGGGATTGCGCCTCGGATAGAGAGGATAGCGCAGCGGCAGAAGGATGAGAGGAACCGGGCGCAACGCGAGGTCAAGGGGGGGCCGGCGGGTGATACCTGTAGGCCGACCAGGAGAGGCTGCGAAGGGGATGAGTGTCGCGATGGGGTACCAGGAGGCGACGCTGGCTTAGAGAGTCACCAGGATTGCTGGACGTGGGAGCGGCGCATGCGGACAGTCGAGCAGCGCGGCTAAGATGGGGGGAAAGGCTAGCAGGCGATGCGATCGGGTTCCCAGGAAAAAAAACGCGATGGGAAATGCATGTAAGGGGGAGGTGAGCTCGCCCGAGGGCGGGGTGCTGCCTGATGGCTGGCTGGGTGGAGGGTTAGCTGGGCGGTGACATGTAGGGTTTGGGGAGGGGTTTTGCAGCGTGACAAAAATGAAGGGGAAGGGGTCCGACGGGATTGGAAAAAAAAAGGAAAGAAAAGAAGGGAAAAAGAATAAATAAATAAAAAAAAGAAACAAAAAAAATCTACTAACAAAACAAATTAGTAATAATATAAATATTAATACTATTAACATTAATTATAATAATAATATGACAACAATAATAATCGGATAATAACAAACTTGATAGTAATAAATTTTATAGTGATAACTTAATATTATTATCATTATTGTTCATAATAAAAATATTATCCTTGTTAATATTTATAAATCATTAAGTTATTAAATTGTTTTACATTATTTTTATTTGACGATGCAATTAATTGTATTGCTTTATTATTTATTCATTTCAATTAATTAATTGAACAAAGGTAGGTCACCCAGTGGACCAAGCGAGGCTGTGCGGTTTCAAAATCATACCTCGCCCGAGCTGTGCCTCGCCCCGAGACGCACGTTCCCAATCTTCATTGTGTTCTCACTTTATTATTTGCTACACATCTTTCTTCTCCCTCAAACATCGGGCAGGCCATGCGGTGATCTGGGCGAGGTCGCGCGACGATCCAGGCGAGGTCACGCAGCTTCGACTGTGGTGCGCTGGACGCAACCAAGAGAAAAACATTTGTTTCTAAAAAGAGCTCGGAAAATTTAAGTCGGGCCTCGACGCGAACCATCTGATGCCTAATAAAAATAATAAAATTTAAAATTTAAAAGGATGGGTGTGACAATTCTCCCCACCATAAAGCTTTCCGTCCCCGGAAAGCCACAACCAGAACCAAACCCCACAGCAGAAAACCACACTGCCTTAAGGTTCAAAGGGGATCCCCACAAAAACCAAGCAAAGAGGGGTAAATGTATCGTGCTCAGAGAGAGTGACTCAAATGACAACCTCAAGAAATGCGTAAAAAGACTTTCTCATATGTGTCGCCCACCCTAAATGGCTAAAACACCTCCAGTTGACTGATCAAGGAAAACGAATCTCGCACCCGCGAAAACCAACCTCAGAAGACGAAACAACTCAAGCACTATTAGACCGAAACCACACCATCTAGATAGAAAGAACAAATAAGGTCAACCCATGTCCACAGAACGTTCTTACCACTTATCACCAAACCATATTTAAAAACAGAAGCAAAATATCAACATGGGGAGGCCCGAGGGGCTCCCCACCATTAAGAACTCACTGACACTCGAAACGAGACTGGAAAATTGGCACTGAAAGGTTCAAATGGACTCCCAGCCATTAAAGAAAAGTCCAACACTGATTCATTCTAGAGACAGTCGTGCGAGACCCAACATGGGTCTCCCCACCATTGGAACTGACAGCAGATTCCAAACTTTAGAAATTTTTCAATAGGAACCAAGCACCCCACCCTAAGGGGTGGGGAGGGTCGGGCCCAACTACTGGGTTTCAAAACCACAACCTAAGACAAACCAACATCTTCACATCCCTAGACGAGTTCCACTCCAATTTGATACCAACTTACCCAACACATCCCATAGGGACAACTAAAAAAAACGATCACCTTTGAGGGAACGCAACCCTCGAGATCTTAAGATAATGAGACGACCACGACTCCTTATAGCCACATGAAGCCTCACGCAACCAATCAGGTCGTTCGGATTGGAACCACATAAAACAATTTTAAATTGCCTTCAACTTCATTACCGACGACAGAGATAACACTGGGGTCTCATACAATCCTGGGAATCCTGACCACACGCCAGCTTCACTTCGAGGCCTATGGCTGGAGCCCTGATGTTTGAAGCATCTCCTGCCTCGCAGTCAGGTATTGAAGACTCTTGAACGAAGCATCTCCTTTCGGTGTAAGGTGCAATCATACTGCAACCGAGGTAACACCATCAGACACAACACAGCATGACATCCAACTGATCATACACAAAACATTAACCAACACAAAAGCTGCAATGGTGCATCCGCACCACCCTTTGTCACATTGGATGAGAACACGACACCAAAAATCATCACCTGAACATGACCATTGCTGTTGAGAGGAACATTATACAGAGAGGGACTTCAAACTGAGTCTTAAACAAAGTGTTATTACTACAATCGACCGTAGCATCCCCACGTGACTAGGTCTGCCACACTAGTGTCCCAACGTAGACACTTTCTTAAGCGAAACCAACAAAGGACCAAGAGTGATTTAGAATAGTGGCCCGCACCGACCATTCTAGGTTGCCTCCACCTTTTTCCACTGGAATCTCCTACACCATTTCCAAACACAACATTCATGTTAAAGTGGTCAAACTTCACCCTTTACTATCAAAGAAAACTCATACTGCAAGACGCCACAAACATGACCCTTGCAGCCGAGGGCAACACTACAAACCTTTCAAGACATTGGTCAGCACAAATAATTCTGAACCACCTTCAACCTTCCCCGCTGGAATTCCTTTCACCGTTTCAAGGGGGAAACCTTCAGACGCGACGACGTCAAACATCATACCCGACGACTTAGACAACTCAAAAAGACCGAAACTCCCTTCAACTCCCCTCGCATCTGTCATTCTGCTGCGAGAGGATCCGCTTAACTGAAATAAAAAGGAATAGACTTAGAATTGTCACTAAAAGAAAGAGTCCTTACTTTAGTCAACTGGAGGGTCGGCCAATGGCGAACCATCTGTGGTCGCACGTCATTCGCACATTAACTCTTTATTGGGGGCGTACACTAGCCAAGAAAGAAAACTATGGACCCAACTGAACTGGTCCAATGGTCGATACGTACCACAAGTGAACGCTACACATGCAGGGGAACCCACTACAAGGGCTTACTGAAGCACTTTTCAAAAGAGACCATTAACCACGCGCTTTCGCACCAACTGACCAACTTACAAATAAGAATTCAAAATCAAAACACAAGTCCACTCAAAAGGATCCTTGCCTCGAAATGCTTAACACACAACATTTTCAAAACACAAGGATACACCACGCAGCCATCAGTTACTAAAGCACCATTTTTTTTTCATTTAACAAAACCTTTCGAAAATAAGAAAACACAGTGAGTTGCACAAACAGAAATGGTGTCCCATGGGTCAAACACATGCGTGTTCTCGTGCCACACCGGCACCCACCTCAAATTCATCCAGGCACTCATCCGCTCGTGCCATTAACACTTTCTCTTTCCATATATACTCATGAATGTGGTCTCCCATGAGAACACGAAGGATCAAAACCAAACCTTTCCATTTTCCAAAACCAAAACATCCAACCCAAAATTTTCAAACCTTCCATATCATTTCATTTTTAAAGCGCTTCATTTGAAAACACTTTCCACAAATCCAAAACAACGAGACGAGAAACGACACAAGAGGAAACTTGTGTCAGTGGGTGACTGGAACGTATGGTTGGCGGCCATACGCCAGTCACGCCATCGCCACAGAGGGTATTCAAGGACAACGTCCCCAGCTCCACATGGCTTGCCAGACCCTGCGAGCTCACTGGGACCACTGACCTTACCCCTTTTCATTTACCTTAGGCAAGATTAATCACAAGGACTAAAAACTCGGACAAAACCCAACTTACTTTGGTAACTCGAGTCCCGCCACGAGGTGTGCTGGCCAGGCACATTGCTCGTAGCTAGAACGTTGAGTTCCGACAACCTTAAACTTGGTCGACTCTGACTCCATCTCAAAAGAAAACGACCCAAGAGAGCAAACCTCCCTTTGATACCATTTTGTCACGAACCAGGCCGGGTCGCCATCCGACCCGGCGCCCGGCCCGGTCCGCGGCAAGGCCCGAAGGGCGTTCCCAATCCCCACAGGCTGGCACAAGTGCCCGGGTATCAAGTTTAACAAGTGGGAACGGTTTTACCCGAAATACAAGACAGAAAAACCAACTAACAAGATAGATAAACTGACATTAGAAATAGACAACGAAACGTGCCTTTAAACTATGAACAAGTTTAAGGTCTACAACTCGAAACAATAACTAAAAAGAAAAGATGACAGCGGAAACCAAAACTCATACTCAACCTCCTGGCAGAAGTGAGACCACATCAACACCATTCTGTATGAGAAGACCAACTCCAACCTGAACCACCATCACTGAGCACGAAGTCGCAACCTGGAATACAGAAGAAACAGAATCTACATACACCCAAGGGTGTATGCAGGGTGTGAGCTAAAATCCCAGTAGGATGCCACCGAGAAATGGTTCCATGCCACAACATCAAAAGACAATTTAAAGTTCTTATTCAAAATTATACTTAAAAAAAAACTTTTAAAGAAAACATTTACAAGCTAAATGCTAAAGAAAAACACTAAAAAGAACTCATTTCACAGACACAATTTTAAAGAGGATAAGAAAAGTTCATTATGGGCACACACACACACATTCTCACACACGCACACACACATACTCACACACACACACACACACACTCACATACACACACACGCTAACACCCAAGTGGTCCTCCATATACCGATGGAAGGCACCATGACATTGATGGTAGAGCACTGTGGGTAAATCCCCTAAGGTTCATCTAGCTCGAGTGGGACCCTAGAACCTCGTGTCTCGGTGAAACGTGTCTTAGAAGGCCACGACCCTCAGAACACGTGGCTTAGAAGGCCACGACCCTCAGATATCATGTTTAGTTAGTGTTGCAATCGTCAATCCGGCTAAGTGAAACAGGGAAGACACCCATCTGGTTCACTAGCGCACTAGTTCTAGTCCACCCACCTAGATACCCCGGGTTTTCCCATGTGCTCAAACAAGTTTCACATTCACATATTATATTTCTTTCTCATATTGTAGGCCAAAAAAGATATTTCACACAAAAGTCACCATTTTCACACCCAAACAACATTTCAAAAACTCACGCACGCCAAAAATACCTTTCTAAAAAAAATATATTTGTCACTACCTAATCATTTCGCAAAAACCCCATTTGGAAACACTCAACCAAGAACATAAACAATTCGCACAACTTAGAGAGCATTATTTTTAATAACACAACAAGGGATAACATGAATAGACACATCCAATTACAAGAAGGGAGTCGTTCAAACCACTTGCTTAAAAATTTGTCCTTAAAACTAGTTTCACACCAACTAAACATTACCTAGAACCGAACTTGAAAACATTGCACCAAACCAATACATATTTTTAGGTGCAAAGACCAATTTAAAATCAATTTCACACACAATTATTCTAAAACCACATTTGCACCATATAAACAATTGATTAAACAATTTTTGGACTCACCCCAATAAGGTCAAAAAATAAAAAAATAAAAAAATAAAACATGATCATTTTTAAAGAAAGTGAGATTTTCATTACGCACACATGTCAAACAAATTTTAAAACTCCTTTCGCACAACCTATTAAACCCAACAAATCATTTATACAACAACATACATATAGACAACAAACACATACTATTTCGGGAACCCAATTTTCATCAAACGAACACGCCAACACATTATAAACATAAATCGCCCATGAAACTAATTCATAGAACATATTAAATTAAACTAAAAAAACAAATTAAATTATCTAAATGATGCATAGGCATGGAACTACCTACCTTTGATGCCGAGACTTAAAAACTTGGGTGTGAAACTTCGATCACAACCAATTCGCATCACAACCAACTCAAATTATACCCTAAAAACAAAATTGGACCAAAGATAACATCTAAAGAAAACCAAAAACCACATAAACTCTAATTAAGCCCCAATAAACTGAAAGTAAGTAACTAGAACAATGAGGGGGGGGGGGGGGTTTACCCAAGGTGTTGGTCGGGGTATGGGTGCGGCGCGAATCCGATTCCAAGGGGAAATGGTGCGACGGCAGGGCATCACGGGGGATGGGTACGACGCGGCTGCAAATGGAAGAGGCGCCGGACATAGGGGGCGTCAGGTTTGGGATTGCGCCTCGGATAGAGAGGATAGTGCAGCGGCGGAAGGCTGAGAGGAACCGGGCGCAACGCGAGGTCAAGGGGGGGCCGGCGGGTGATACCTGTAGGCCGGCCGGGAGAGGCTGCGAAGGGGATGAGTGGCGCGACGGGGTAGCAGGAGGCGACACTGGCTTGGAGAGTCACCGGGATTGCTGGACGTGGGAGCGGCGCATGCGGACAGTCGAGCAGCGCGGCTAAGATGGGGGGAAAGGCTAGCAGGTGACGTGATCGGGTTCCCAGGAAAAAAAAACGCGATGGGCAATGCGTGTAAGGGGGAGGTGAGCTCGCCCGAGGGCGGGGTGCTGCCTGATGGCTGGCTGGGCGGAGGGTTAGCTGGGCGGCGGCATGTAGGGTTTGGGGAGGGGTTTTGCAGCGTGACAAAAATGAAGGGGAAGGGGTCCGACGGGATTGGAACAAAAAAGGAAAGAAAAGAAGGGAAAAAGAATAAATAAATAAAAAAAAGAAACAAAAAAAATCTACAAACAAAACAAATTAGTAATAATATAAATATTAATACTATTAACATTAATTATAATAATAATATGACAAAAATAATAATCGGATAATAACAAACTTGATAGTAATAAATTTTATAGTGATAACTTAATATTATTATCATTATTGTTCATAATAAAAATATTATCCTTGTTAATATTTATAAATCATTAAGTTATTAAATTGTTTTACATTATTTTTATTTGACGATGCAATTAATTGTATTGCTTTATTATTTATTCATTTCAATTAATTAATTGAACAAAGGTAGGTCACCCAGTGGACCAAGCGAGGCTGTGCGGTTTCAAAATCATACCTCGCCCGAGCCGTGCCTCGCCCCGGGACGCACATTCCCAATCTTCATTGTGTTCTC
The DNA here is from genome assembly GCA_963277665.1 of Viscum album. NCBI lineage: Eukaryota > Viridiplantae > Streptophyta > Magnoliopsida > Santalales > Viscaceae > Viscum > Viscum album. The sequence goes on from OY728127.1 coordinate 1,964,408,755, forward strand.
ACTATGAAATATGGGGAAAAAATTTCATCATAAATAAAGGATATAAAATTATTATTATTCCATGGTGAATTATGTTTCATCATTACAATATGATCTGAGATATGTTCAAAAACTTAGTCATGGCATAAATTTTGGAGTATAAATTGATAAAAGCTATTATTTTCATATAAATGCATAATTTAAAGTACTTACATCATGATTCTATTTGTTATTTCATAATAAATTCAAGTTAGGATGATTTTCTATATTTTTATTTCTTATATAAGGGGGAAATATTTGTGATTTAAATGGTATTTTTTTTGAATTATATTTGAAGTTATTATTGGATGAATTTTCCCATGATACTTGAATAGGATTGATGAATTTAATTAAGGGAAATTCATAGGTTTTCTGTCATAGCCAGGGAAATATATTATCTCAAAGATATAGCTAATGTTTAAAGTTAAAAGAGTGAAATCTAGATCATAGAGGGATTAACTAGAGAGAGACAGTATTCTAAAATTAAATTCATACTAAAAACTCATATAGATAATCATGTTGATGAATATAAAGTATTTTGGTTCATAAAATATTATTTAAACTTGGTACATCATCACATCACTAAATTATTGATCCTTAGTCATATCCTAGTGATGGTGAACCAAACATAACTCACTTATGTATTTTTATGCTTTATTGACTTTGTATTTGGTGAGAGTGAGAATTGAGTTTCAATTAACCGTGAAATGTGATTATTGGAAGGGGTTGTTTTAATTCACATACCCTAATTTACCCCCCCTCATGTTATCTTCCCTCATGTTGGACCAAAAATTGGTATTATAATGCAATTTTCACTTAGAAAGAGTTTTATGACTTTGGATATAGTAAATAATAAAGGAATTATGATCTTATATGAGAATAATTTTCAGCTACAAAAGAATCAGATGTAATACCAATTTTGATCATTAGGTATGGATTTTAACACAACCAACTTTAATAAAATTATTGTCAATATGGAAATATTAAACCTATCAAAAAAATATCATAAGGAGTTGGAAACCTACTTGAAAGGAATCAATACATTTGGGAGATCATTTTCCAAAATAATATACATAAATGTGATGTTACATAAATCCTCAAATTCCACATGAGATAAGTTTTCGAATATATATAAAGGAGATACAAGATTATGAGAATAAAAATTATAGATTATAGGGAACAAGTAAAAATATTTGAGGATTCATCCCAATGAATCCATTTCTTCATTATTTAATCAGATGAATGTGGTTATAAAGGACATGAATAGACTTAGAAAAAACCCTCAATGGTGTAAAAACTATGAATTAAATATTGATAAGGTTTCCACACCACTTCAGTATAATTTTTTTAGTGATTTAATAGAAGGATATAAAGACCAAATCATTGGATCCTATTCATAGAATTTATATTGTATATAAGATAAGAACTAATGAGGATGATCTATTGGAAAATGTGAAATCTTGATAATTAATATCCAAGATGATAAAGAGTCATTTATTGAGGATGATCTTTAAGAAAAAGAGGTTTATGGTGTCATTATATTTCTCTCCCCAAATCTAAAAATTAGAAAAATAAAGTTTTAAGGGAAGCTTCCACTCACTTGATTTTATAATAGAAAATTTGGGCACCTTAATGTTAAGTGACATAAGAAGTTCTAATATGATGATGATGCCTCTATGATGAAATATTTAAATGAATTTAAAGGGAATATAATCACAAAGAAAAAATTATTTATGAAAAGATTTTTTTTCATAAGAGAGTATTATCATAGTAGAATATAAAGTAGATGATTATGGATTGCAAATATTTCAGTGAGGAAGTACTTATGGATATCTAATAAAAAAACTGAGGATCAAAGTGATGACGAGGAAGCTAAATTTGAGGGTTTTATATACCTTAAAGTGTAGTTAGAGGCTTCTGTTGAAGAAATAGATACTTTGATAGCTAAAACAGAGAAAGAAATTGGTGTGGTATGTGATTACAAGATTTATATATAAAGTAAAGAGGAACTAAAAGTTGATTTGAAGGTTGATATTGAAAATATTAAATATAATAAGGTGGAAGGATCATAGAAAGTGGTTGAGATCAATCTCAAAGTCAAGGATTAGGCCAGAATCATTAGTGGATTAACTAACACAATGAAATAAAGGGACAAAATAACTGAGGATCATGAAGGAGAAGTCGTTGAGATGAGTAAAAAGATCTAGGATTCAGAAAGATCTAGGACTCCAAAAATGAAATTAGGAAGTTGGATCATGTGGGTTATAAAAAGCGTAAAGGAGAAGCATAGAGATCTGTAAATTTTTTTTGAAGACTACCTATAATAATAAATGTCTTATCATAAAGGAAAAGTGGGCGGGGGGCTTGATTGTAAGAAAAAGTCTATCGTGGTTGATTCCAAACCACATGATCCCACTATAATACAAAAGATTAATTTAAGAAACATCCATAAAACCACTAGAGAAAAAGTTAAAAAACACAATATTACACAAAAAATAATGCGTTATTACTATAATTATAAGGTATACACAAAACATGAGTTCTATAAAATAAAGGAACTTCAAGGAATCAGAGAAATTGATACAAACAAGAAGAAACATATATTTTTAGTATATTGTTTATGGATATCATTTTTTGTGTAAATGTTATGGATGAAAATACATGTTGAGGTGTGATATTTATTTCATTATAAGTAGTAAATGTAAGATTATCATAAGGATAAAATTTTATAACCACATTTTTGATAATTTCATTGAGATAGGGGTGTTGGAGACAAAGCATAATTACACTAGAATATTTATACTGGCATGTAGGAGTCATTCAATAAATAATTTTTTCACTGGTAGATATATATAATCTCATATCTACAATATCTTCATAAGGGGAATGATCAAACAGATGGGAAAATTGAGGATATAGATGTATTTGACTAGATTAAGGGTTTTTATATGGATCTAAGAGCAGGTGAAATTCATCCTATACAGATCAAATGGTATTAGTAACTGGAAGCACCAAATGAACACTGCTATATAAGGAAGGGTGGGTCACCTATGAAATCTATAATTGATTATGTGATTATGTGATCAATATTATTGTAATATTTCCTATCGATTCATTTAATAAAGTGAAGTGACATTTCCCTATGTATTTGGATGTCATCCTGAACCAAATAATCCTGTTATGTTATTCTTTTACCATTCATGTTTTCTTCTAATTTTTATTTCTAATAATCATATCTATTTTCTTTTAGTGTTTTTAAAATATAGTGTAATTAATTGGGTGTACTTGTCTTCTATGTTCTGGGCATTATACATGGGGTTCATTTTGTAGCTATTGCTTATTTGGGTGAAGTTATATTGGATTTTATTCCAATGGTTTAAATGGAATATTATTGTGAGCCTAATAAGTGTTATCAATACTCATGACTAGAGTGATTCCATAGGATCCAATCATGGTGAAGGTTTTTCAGAGATCGGTTCAGTAAAAATATTCCACCCTTTACCTTGTAGGATAATATTAGTAATAATTTCCTTAGCTCTAGTTTTAGATTGACCTAAACTAGTGGGAGCTCACTATTTTTGATGGTATGGAATTATAATAGAGAAATGTTTGGATGGTGAATATCGAAAAAATGGATTTTGGGTTTTAGAAAATGAAGATAGATAATTTTATTATGTAGAAATAACTCCATATTTCATTGAATGGTGTTATGAAAAAGTGATAAAAAAAGGAATAGTGGGAAAGTATGGATAAGAAATAAATTTGGATGATGTGTATATCACTTTCATAATTTGGATGATGTGTATATCACTTTCCTGTATCTACAGGTTCATCATAAGGAACAATGCATGCCAAAGAGTTTACTTCCACTAAAATTTGATATGATCATCTTATACACCTCAATGAAAAAGTAATGAAGATTATAGCTAAAAGGGATTATTTGTGGCTAAAATAAAAAAGTATGGATCATGAAAGGATTTCATATTTGGAAAGTAGTGGAAGGTGTCTTTCCAAAATTAATGGAAAATGGAAAATAATTGGAAGTTAGAGTTGGTTCACATAGATGTATGGGGGATAGATCTAGTGAATTCTCATAGAATTTAACCCCACTATATTAATTTCATCATTTATTATCCATGTAAAGTGCTGGTGTACTTCATTAATCATAATTCTATGTTGTTTGAAACCTTTATCCAATGGAGGACCATGTTGGAGAAGGAAAATAAAAGTAATTTGAAGAGATTATAACCAAATAATAGCAGTGAGTATAGAATCATGGATTTCAAGAGGTTTTTTCTGGTAAAAGGTGATTAATTTTAAGAAGACTATACTAGGAAATTTAGAGTAGAATGGAGTTTTAGATAAGATAAACAAGACTTTGGTGGAAAAGGATTGGATCATGAGGATTCACACAAGGTTCATCGAGATTTTTTGGGTGGAATCTATGAACTGTGTGATATTATTATTCAATCAAAGTCCATCATCACCCATTATACAACAACTTCTGAAGAAGTATTTCTCTAGAAGAAAGGTTGATTTGAACCACCTCAAAGTCTTTTGTGCACTCACTTATTCCTATAAAAACCATATTTTTATACACTTTGTTTAAAGATTTATTACATAAAGACACACATAATACAATCAAAAAAGATTTTGAGGCCTATTTTATTTTGGTAATTAGATAAATATTATAAAAACTTGAAATAGGGATATAATGAATTTATTTAAAAACTCTATAACTTGCACTTAAATTCCATTAATCTTCTAGTACTACATGAGATAACCTTGGGACGTGTATTAGAAAGGGGTGAGATATAAAGACCAGTAAGGGAATAATAAAATAATAACATGAGGAAAATAATTCATGTGATTCAAGAGGCATATCAAGGTGACATAAAATAGTGAGAATCGTAAACATGAACATCATATCATTATATAATATGATAACATTAATACATCATAGGAATGTGTAAATAATATAAAATATGACATAATAAGCATAAGTCAAGGATACATACTGAGATGTCATAATATAGTGCACTTAGGATAACCAACCATGCACCATAGATGGTATCTCATGAGATAAAAACATTACCCAATGCATTTAAGGACTATATAATTCTAGGATCACCCATAACATTCATATTATGTACATGCATTTGTGTTCCATATAGATAATAAAACATAAGAACATATTTAATATATTTTAACCCCATGATTAAGGAGTGAGGAATAAATATATAGAAGTCACAAATCAATGAAGGATAGGTATATCTAGGTGAATAACCTTGAGTGGAAATGGGGATGGGTATTCACAAAACAAAAGTTTGGCATAGAAATCATGAGACAACTTCAGTAGCATAAAGAGTGTACATAATGGTTCTTATAAGGATTTAATGAGAGTGAAAGGTGGTCTCTCATTACATGGGAATCATAATGATAGTAAAGGGATGCCAAAAAACACATTATAACATGAGAAATTGGAAATAAAATGTCTTAGTATAAAGAAAGTACTTGAATAAAACAGAATAGAAGATAATACCTTACCTTGAGAGGGTGATTATAAAAGATTGGGAGGAGCTTATTAAGAATATGGGAACACCTTGGGAAGGATTTAGAGAGGGATATGGAGAGTAAATTCCTGATTAATTGTTTTTTATTGAATATGAGGGGGATGTTGGGTGGGTGTTTATAACAAAATATAGGGGAATTATTTATTAATTTCTAAACTTAAGTTTTGAACTATAAGTGATAAAATAATAAAAAATAAAAACATACCATGGTTTTTATCAATGGTTTATTTAAAATAGGAGTTGTTTTAAATATTTTATTAGTATAATAACCAAAATACTTAAAATAATACCATTGATGATGTAGAAGTGATTCATGTTCATAAATAATTGTTTTTAAAACCTTAAAATATAATATAGGGGTTAGAGGATTCATTATAGGTTTGTAAAATTAATCAAATAACTTTAAAAAAAATTATTTTAAAGGTTAAATCTATTTTTTTTACATGTATTACTTTTATAGTATTTATTACATCAATTTTGGGCTATTATGATGTCCTAATACATATTGTATATTTATAACGTATTTAATTTTTACCTAAAATTTTGACTCTTAGAAAATTATGAAAAATTCACCATTGACTAATTTTGATGTTATAATTTCAAAAATAATATTTATATTTCCAAAATAATTTTCTAAATATGATAATTTACACTTTTAAATAAAAATCTTTATTTACTGGGAAATATTAGTTTTTACGACACTAAAAAATTTTTAAACCATATAAAAATTACATCAAACTTCATTAAATTATATTATTTTTTTATATTGAAATAAATATTATTTAATAAAAATATTTAATGAAAATATTTTTTATTTCAAAAATTCTTAAATTTATCAAAAAGAGTTTTTTAATTGAAACTATATATTTCCCAAAAATACAATTTTTTTTCTTCGTATCCAAATAATATTTTTATCAAAATAATTATATAATAATATATATATATGAAAAGGGAAGAATATACTAATTATTTTATTAAAAATAAAATATAAAAATTCTTACTACTAGGGTCTAGATACATAACCTCTTATTACACCAGTGTATCGCCTACGTGTAAGGTGTGCGGTGGTGGTACTTTCTTGGTGTGGTTCAACAAAAATAGTTTGGGTCATGATCTAGATAATATTGAACTTATCCCATTAATAGTTTAACTTGAGTTTCAGTTGTTGAGTCTCAACCTGGTCTTAGTCAATGGAAAATCCTAGTGATTCCATCACTCTCAGAAGATCCAATAAATGGGATCCTATTGGTTGAGGCTATCGCTTCTTTCGACCGTGATAATTAGACTTTATCATAACCATTAATATATAACAATCCTAACAATAACTATAGAAAGAATATATTATCATTGTTTATTATTCTTAATGGTCTTTTAATCTTAGTAGAAAAATTCTGGCCATATTTTGTTTTGGTCCAAAATAAAATAAAATAAAATATAGTGCACGTGTTTTCTATAAATACATTTATTAATAAGACATTTATTCATTCAAAATGGAATTTAATTTATAAATGTTTGGGTTGTTACAGTATTCCTACATGCAGAAATATTTACCTCAAAGTTTCATTTTTAAACTAAAATAGATGTAGGTACTTCTGTTTCACCACCTCTTCCTGTTCCCATGTTTCATCCTCAAACCTATGGTTTCACCACAAAACTTTGACATGGTGAGTTGTATTATTTCATAATTTGTTTTATCTATGATCTGATATCTTCACAAGATTCTCCTCATATGAAAGGTCATTATCCAAGAGAACCACCTATAGATTTAGTACTTTTGAGGGGTCCTATATGTACTTTATTATGATAGATACATGGAAAACATCATGTACTTGAGATAAGTTAGGTGGGAGGGATAGTCTATTGGAAAAGATTCCAATGTGATCAAGGATATAAAATTGGATAATGTATCTAGGAATAATCTTTACCTTCTTCTCAAACCTCATGAATTTCTTCCATGATGAAATATGAAGGAACACCTTATCTATGACCTCAAACTCCAGGTCTCATAGATGATTGTCTATGTATCTTTTGTACTAATTTTTTATATATTTCATACAAAAGCAATGGTTTGAACATTATTTATCATCTCATGGATAATATCAAGCACCATCATCTTTCACTCTCCAAATTCATCCCAATATTTTGGAGTCTAAAACCTCTTCCCATAAAAATCCTTATAAAGTGCTATTATAATTATAGAATAAAAACTATTATTATACGTGAACACTACTAGGGGATGGTGTTAATCCCAAAATCATTATAAATCCATTGAGCATGGTCTCAACATATCCTATAGAGTTTGAATGGTTCTCTTATATTGACCATCCATCTGAGGGTAATAATAAGTATTAAAACATAGCTACATATCCAACACTTTATAAAGTCTTCTCTAGAACCTTGAGGTAAACCTCAGATCTTGATTAGATATAATAGCGAGTGGTAATCCATCTAGTCTTACCAATTATTTTATTTATATCTTAGTGTGTTAGTCAAGAGATAAATATTCCTTGATAATAATGAAGTGTGATGACTTTTTAAGGTGATCAACTACAACTTAAATGTCTCTATTACCTTTAGATGTATTGGGGAGTCCTATAATGAAATATATGGTTATACTTTACCATTTACATAATGGTATGGGAAATAGTTACATCATACCCTTAGACTTATTTCATTCAACCTTGAATTATTAGAATACTAGGAATCAATATACAAATTCTATAATCTATCTATTTATATTATCCCACCAAGAGTTTTTTTTCTAGACCTCTATACAAATTAATTCTTACTAGATGAATAGATAAGGATGAACTATGCACATCATCCAAAAGTTTCTCTTCATTTATAGTTTTGATGGGACTCATATTTGGGTTCTAAACCTTATAACTAATTATTTAACAAATTTAAACTCCAGAATATTAAATACCTTTCTCTATATATCCACATAATCTTTTTAGGCCACCTTGATCCTATCAATAATGGATAGTTAAGTAGTTATTTGAGAAAGGTAGGATGAAATTCCTTTTATTATTATCATTTCCATCATTTTCATGTCTAATAATATTAGATCCCTTTCAGTCATCATCATGGATAAGGCAACGAGATCATTTCTACTCAAAGTATTTACCACTTTATTCACCTTCTTAGGATAGTAACATATTTAGAAATCATAATCCTTGACCAGATCTAACCACCTTCATTGGACATATTGATCCCATTTTGTGTGAATTTATACTTTAGGATTTTATGATATGTATATATGTCAAAATTCTCCCCATAGAGATAATTTTTACAAATATTTAATGCAAATATCACTGTAGGCAATTTCTGATCATGTGTTGGGTAGTTCTACTCATGGATCTTTAAATTGTAGGAGGCATAAACTATAACTTTACCATCTTGCATGAGTACACAACCTAATAATTTTTTTGATGCATTTAGGTAGATTACAAATACTTCTACACTAGTGGGTAATGTGATGAAAAGTATAGTGATTAACCACATTTTTAACTTTTTAAATCTCTCCTCACATCCATTAGTCTATAAAAACTTCACTCCCTTCTGATTTATCTTGGTTAGTGGGATTTAAAATCATGAGAAGTTTCTAAAAAATCAATGATAGTACCTAAATAATCTAAGGAAACCATGGATATCCATCACATATGTTGGTCTAGGATATAATTTGGTTTCCTTTAACTTCAAATGATCAAAAAATATCCCTTTACTTATGATAACATTCCTTGGGAATGTTACTTTATCCATCCAAAACTCACATTTACTATACTTTACATAAAAAATTTCCTTTCACAAGATCTTAGTTATAAAATTAAAATGATCCACATCTTTATATTTTCTTTTAAAGTTTATAAAAATATTTTCTATAAATTCTAACACAAATTTATTAAGGTAATCCCTAATAACTCTACTCATAAAGTCCATGAAGATAACTGGAGAATTAGTGAGTCCAAATATAATCACTATGAACTCATAGTGACCATACTTTTTATGAAAATTTGTCTTGGGTGTATCTCCATATTAAACTTTACTTAATAAAATCCCAACCAAAGATCCACCTTAGATAATTACTGGGCTATACATATTTTATCAAACAAGTCACAAATCCATGGAAAAAGATACCTGTTATTTATCACAATCTGATTGAGCTCACGATAAGAAACACATAGGTGCATTGACCCATCCATATTATTAACAAAAAGGACCAACACACTCTATGATGAATAATTTGGGCTATAAACCCTTTATCCACATTCTACTATAGTTTCTTCTTCAGCTCTTGAAGCTTAATAGTGGATATTCTAATGAAATATTGTATATTGGTAAAAATATGAGTATAAGTTCAATTTAGAACTCAACCTCTTGGTTAGGAGGAAGACCATGAAATTATTTGAGGAACACATACCATATTACATTTAAAAGGAAATTTCATCAAGAATAATATTTTTCTCAGTCTCAATCATTTGAGATAGATACATTTTCTCATAAGATAATAATATCCATTTTGAGATGATGATTCCAAAAGAGATCCATCCTTCCCTTACAATTATATAGAATCAGAGGGTGATTTTAAATATATAGGGTGATTTATTTCTCTAAAGAATTTATGATGGATTTATACAAGGAAAACCAATTCATACTTAGAATAGCATCAAATTTTACTAAATTGAGTATCATAAGATTCACTGGAAAATTCAGACCGCAAATATTGACACGAGAGAAGATATATACTTGGGATGAAATAATTTTCCGTTTTCTATTTTTATAAATAACTCAACATCAATGTTTTGAAGTTGTTTTTAAATAGTTCTACTAAACTTTCATGATATGAAATAATTAATAGAACTAGAATAAAATATTATGTTCAGTATCCTTGAATGAATAGCTAGTTCACATATTACCACTTCATTGTCAGGATACACTTCAGTAGTTGTGATGGAATATGACCTAACTTAATCTCTAGGTCTTAAAGGTTGTTTTATTTAGTTATATTTGACAACCCTTGTCTTAGTTCATTGGTTTACATAGTCTCCATGTTCCTTGCAATTGAAATATTAGACAATAGGATAAGGGTTAACATGAGAATTCCTTTCTTCTGTCACATTGGTGGTTTTCTCCCATAGAAATTCTCTAGCTAGGTTCCCCTTATTACCAAACCAAATAATTTCCTTATACCCTATAGGAAATTTCTATAATGCTTATTTTAACACTTTTGACACGTGGTATGTTGTATTTTATTACCACCATGATATTTATCCATCTCTCTTCCAGAATTAAACTCCATTCTCCACTTCCTATCTTCAGACCCATGCTACCCTTGGGATTCACTAATATCCATTTAAAATTTAAGGGAACATCAAAAAATTTATTTTTAGATTTCAAAGTCTTGAATCACCAAATATTTTCTTACATTATCCTTTATCCCATTAAAGAATAATTTTACTTTACTTTCAGGGTCAATGATAAACCCGAAGGTGTATCAAACAATTCTTTTAAAGTTTTCATCATATGCCTCGATGGATTATTATTCCATTTTCTTAAGGTCAAGGATCTCCCTCTCCATATTAAGTTAGAGAGTGTAAGGAAAATATATATCAAAAAATATTTTCTTGAATTATTTCTACTCCATATCTTTGATCCACTCCTTAGGATTTATATTTATGATCAATGTCCACCATTGATTAGCTTCTCCATCTATGTGATAAACAACCAACACAACCACCTCTTTCTCAGAGCATTAAAGGTTATATAAGATATTTTTAATGGAATTGATCCATTGTTCTACAATTAATGGATTAGAAGTTCTACTAAAATTTAAAGGGATTTTTCTCATAAAGGTCTCAATTATAAATTTATCTTTCTTAGGGGGATTTGGGTGTTACCCCTAATTTATGTTTCTATTCAAAACTTGAGTTAATTGGGTAAGTATTATCATGAATTTCTTGACTAATTTTCCTATTGTATTGGGAATATCATTTGGGAATCATCACATTTCCCATCACATTAGTTTTTGACTCAATTCATCATATTTTCATCCATTGAAAAATAAGGATGAGAATTGTAAAAATATTAGACACATAAAAATAAAACTATGAAAATTTAAGGGATAAATATTAAATGGAATATATTCCTTAACCTATGAATTTATAGGTTTCAATATAAGTTATCTATGATCTATATACTAACATCAAATTTTATAAGAATTATTTTTCCCTTTACAATAGTTCATAAAATCCTTGTGAATTTACCGAATAATATCCATTAAGAGTATAAAACCGGTTTTGAAAAAGCCATTTTTTCATAAACTAGGTGACAATTGAGTTATTAACCAATTCACCCTTTTCAGGGTTATTACCCCTAGTTACAACTACCCAAGATCCACATCCACTTGTAGTATCAAAATCAGGATTTTTTTGCTTAGAAACCACTCACTATATACTTTAAAACATAATTTGGGATGTTTTACTATGTTTAGTCTTATCCTTAAGGATTTAACTAGGGTTTTATAATCCTAATCCCTAAAAATAACTATACCTAGATCTGATACAAACGATGACATCCCATATTTTCTATACACATTAATTCATGATTTATTACATAAAGACACACAAAATACAATCCCAAAAGAGTGTGAGGCCTAGTGTCTTTGGGTAATTAGATACATATCATAATAAATTGAAACAAGGATACAATGATATTATTTAAAAAATCTATAACATTCCCTTAAGTTCCATTGATCTTCTAATACTACATAGGATAACCTGGGGATATACATAAGAAAGGGGGAGAGCTATAAATCCAAATAAGAGAATAGTCAAAGTATAACATAATGAAAGTAATAAATGTGAGTCAAGAGGCATATAAAGGTGACATAAAAGGGTGATAATCATAAACATGAACATAAAATAATGATATAAGATGACAACATTAAGTCATTAAAGGAATGTGGGAACAATATAAAACCTGACATCATAAGAATAGGTCTAGGATAACCATCGAGACATCATAAAATATTTTTCTTAGGATAACCATCAATGAACCATAAATTGAATATCATGAGATAAAAACATTACCAAATTAATTGGAGGGATATATAATTCTATGACCACCCATCACATTTATATTATGTACATGCATTTGTGTGACAAATAAATCATACAACATAAGAATGAATTTCATAAATTTTAATCCCATGATTAAATAGTGTGGGATACATATATGTAAGTCCCCAATAAATTAATGGTGAATACATCTAGTTTAATACCCTTGAGTGGAAATGGGGATGGGTATTCACATCTCAAAAGTTTGGAATGAAAATCATGAGATAATTTTGGAAGCATAATGGTTGCACATAAAGGTTCATAGAAGGGTCTAATGAGAGTGAAAGGTGGTATATTATTACATGGGAATCATAATTACAATAAATTTATGTTTAAAACACACTAAAACATGAAAAATTACAAATGAAAAGGATTATTGTAAATAAAGTACTTGAATAAAAATGAAGTGGAGAGAATCTCACCTTGAGAGGGTGCTTCTAGATGCTTGGGAGGATATTATTAAAAGATTGGGAACATATTTGGAGGGATTTATAGTTGGATAAGGAGAGTAAATTAATTCTCAATGGGTTTTTAGTGAATAAGAGTGGGAGGTTGTGTGGGTATTTATATCCAAAGAGATGGGAATTCTTTATTTATTTATAAACATAGGTTTTGGATTCTAAGTAATAAAATAATCAAAACCAAAAACCTTACCCTATTTTTTCCTATGGTTTCTTCTAAATATGATTTTTTTAAATATTTTATTATTACAAGAACCTAAATACTTAAAATAATACCATTGATGACGTGTAAGTGAATCATGTTCATATATAATTGTTTTAAAAAATTAAAATATAATATATGTTTTGGAGGATTAATTATATGTTTGTAAAATTAATCAAATAATTTTAAAAACAAATTATTTTAAAGGGGATATCTATTTTTAGTCATGTATTCCTTTTATAGTATTTATTACATCACTTTTGTCTATTATGATGTCATAATACATACTGTATATTTATAACATATTTAATTTTTACAAAAAAATTAAACTATCTTAGAAAATTATGGAAAATTCAAGATTGACTAATTCCAAAGTTATGATTTAAAAAATAATTTTTATTTTACCAAAATAATTTCTAAGTATGAGAATTTACAATTTTAAATAAAAATCCTTATTTACTGGAAAATACTAGTTTTTACGACACTAAAAGATTTCTAAACCTTATAAAAATCACATTAGACTTCATCAAATTATATTATATTTTATATTTAAATAAAAAAATTTAATAAGAATATTTTATGAAAATAAATTTTATTTAAAATATTATTGAATTTACCAAATTTTAAGTTTTAATTGAGACTATATATTTCCAAAAAATACAATTTCAATTTTCTTCATATGAAAATTGAATTTTTATAAAAATAATTATATAATAACACACAAACACACACACACACACATATATATATATGAAAAGGGATGAATATAATTATTATTTTATTAAAAAAAATATTAAAACTTATTCTACTAGGGTCGAGATATATAACCCCGTTTTACACCAGCATATGCCCTAAGAGTAATGTCTGTGATGATGGTACTTTATTAGGGTGGTTTGGTGAACATTGTTTAGGATGTGATCTTGATAAGATTGAAATTATCTTTTAAATATTTTCACTCCATTTTTAGTTTTTAAATATCATTTTGGTATTGTTAAAGGGAAAATCATTATGATGCCATCTCCCTTGGATATTTTGATAAACAAACTTCATCTGGTATGATGCTACTGGTCGAGGACTTCACTTATTCTATCTGTATAAATTAGAATTTATCATAAACTTTAATATATTATAATCTTATCAGTTACTATATATCAACTATATTATCGATGTTTACAATTCCTAATGATATTTTGAGTTTGATAGAAAAATTATGGCTTAACAGTCGCTTTTTATTATCTTTTTTGTAAACAGAATGGAAGTCAAGGGGGGATAAAGTGGTGGAGACCGAGGGAATCACCACTAAAAATTCTATTATAGTCTTGGGGGATATAACCAATATAATGATAAATTGTAATACTATCTCTGGAGGTCACCCATTTAGCTAAGGAATCTATTGAAAAATACCCTTCTCTTAACATGTGTATGACCTAAATGCCTTGGTTAAGGATCATCCTACATTCCATGATAAGAAAGAAGAATATCATTGTATGAAAGTTTTTTTTACATAGAAACTCTACCAGAATAGAATAATTAGATTTGACCATTGAAATCTTAAGTTTATAGAGATCGTAGTGTAGAAGACCACTATAAATAGACCTTGCTTCTACCCCATGGAATTTCTTGGTCAATAAAAGACACTAAAACATAGTAGCACTGAACCCATATCATCACATACTAGACCTACCCTTGCATAACCTAATTCTTGAAGTATCCATCCATGTTCATCTTTATCCTTGACTTTTAGGAGACCATCTAACCCATATCCCCCTACCCGTGCTACCTCTGCCCAATGAAGGAAAGTATGACCTCGGTAGAATACCCCTTAGCAAAACCGATGACCCCTACCAGTAATAATGAGGGATAAAATATCTACAACTATGGAATTGACATGGAACTTAACTCCTAAAATTTATGTCCTTTTATCATTCCTCATGAAGTTCCTATTATCCCAAATAATCTTTCACACCACTGAAAAGGATTTAGATAGAACTTTCACTTCAATGATAAACCGATCAATGACTTGAAACTAGGATGAAATGAACTTCTCCATGGAATCCACTTAGGGGATCATCCCAATGCACTGCCCTATAAATATCCACAAGAAAATAGCCTAATTTACTCTAAATAAGAGGTGCCACACTGTTTCCAAACCAATAGAATCACAACACTAGAAAAACCAATCCAAATGGAACCAATTTTTTTGAATATTATAATCCGTAGGGATAGTGTGATTCCTTTAGTACCACACCAAAAATTTAATTTTCGCTGGAACCTCCTTGAAATAGATCATGGTTTCCAATTCATCTGGTTTTATGTTTTCATGAAACCACATACAAAATGCCTTACTACAAAACTAGCTAGATGACGAGTCTGAAAAAACACACCTATCTGGTTCATTCACTAAAAAAATTCTCATATGCAGTTCTTTTTGATCCTCATATAATGTTGAGTATATGAAACTCGGGGATAGGTTTTCTTCTATTAATATGATATCAGACACAAGATATCGTTGAAAAGAGGGGGTCAGTTCCTACCTATTTTTCTTTTTAATAGATATTTTCATCATACCCCACCACCCATCTCACCTTATCTTTCAAAATATCCATATGTTCAAACATACATCTTGCTAGATTATAAAACCTCTTATTACCATAACCCTAATATCTCTAGTCCTCACCATATCTTATGCACATAAATATATCCCATAAATAACTTCCCTCAATAAATACCTTGGCTAACTTATCTTGCATGAATTTCATGGAGGTCACAATGCTATGTAAGTTGATCCTACCAGCCTTACTAGGTTTTACCATTATCTTCCATGAATCCCAATGAAATATTACACCCTGGTTGGAATCCCAGATAATTACCATCATTATTTTCTATATCTTATCAATTTTACCCTTAGGTGGCTTAATGATGAAAATAATGTGAATTGGCTTGGAGATGAGGACATTTTTAACCAAGTTGATCCTTCCTTCAAAAGAAAGACACTGATTCTTCTAGTTGAGTATACACCCCATTATCCTATTGATAATATCACTAAAAAAGATCTTCTAAATAATTCTATCCGAGATGGGGGATCCAAGTTATTCCATCAGTAAGGCATGCTTCATAATTCCATGCCTATATTTAATGAGTATGATATGCCTACTTGAGTATTTTCTACACATAAACACACTATTTTTGATTTTATTGATCCACTTCCCACTATAAGAGGCATAATTTCCCAAATTTTTTTTAAATCCATCTATGGAAATTTTCTTTCAATTGATAAAAAACAATATATCATAAACAAAAATTAAGTGAGATAACATAGTGTTCTCACCCCTACTCCTAAAAGGAATGATATCCCCTTATTCCATACCACATTGGATATTCCTACAGATAGCCTCCTAAGCCAATATAAAGAGGCTGGGATACATCAATTCACCCTAACTTAAAACTCACTCATATTTGAAAAATCCAAACACCTTACCCATGATAAAAATAGAAACCTATGGTGAGGCATGACATCCAAATAAAATATCAAAATCTTATCCCATGAAGCTGAAATGTCTCATAAACCACAAAATAAAGCTCCATTCAAGCCAATCATAAGCATTTTACATGTATACTTTGACCATGATATTAGAACCAATAGTATTATTATTTATTTCAACAACCATTTCTTTATCAATACTGATGGCCCCTTGGATGCTCTGCCCCTAGAAAAATCCATGCAGTTCCTCTAAAATAAATCTTGGAAGAATCTTCCAAAGTCTTTTTTTATAAGGAAAGTGAGAATATTATAATTAAAATTACAAATAAAGATAGGATTTTATTGGTTAAGTGCAGTAGGATCCCTAAATTTTGGTATGAGGACCATTCTTGAAGTGAACACCACTCTGATCAGAGAAACATCCTTGAAAAAAATCCTAAATAATATCAGCAACATATACCATGATAATGTCCCAATAAGAAATGTAGAAATAAACTATAAACCCATCCGGACCTAGATTACTTTCTAGGTTCAAACTAAGTATAAGCTCTTTGATCTCCTACTCTTCCAAAACAGTACACAAAGACTCATTATCTAAACTTTGGACTAGAAGAGGGATGTTATTCAGAAAACCAATGTCCCCAGACACCACATACTGACTACTTTCTATAAACGAGTCTTAACCTACTGACATATTATTTAAATACTCTTCCTCAATATTACCAGCCACCTCTAGGACATTTTTAAAGGATCCATAATCAATCTTTAAGTTGATTCTATTGGAGGCCTTCCTTTATTTCAAACACTCCTGAAAAAAATTCTGTGTTCATATCCCCTTATGATAGACAAAGAGCCTCAAACCTATCCCTGCTGACCCTTTCAATATCCAATATTTTCATGGCCAACACATTTTGTTTTCCCACTAAAAGAACAAAATAATTATCATACCTTGTAGTTTTAAGCACTTATTACATCCTATAAATTTCTTTCTTTATCTTCTATAGACTATTGGTGGAAGGTATGTTATCCATCCAATGCTGGATATCTTTTTTCAGGCATTGAAGACGTTTAGAAATCCCTACCCAAAAGGATCCCCATAGTGGAATATCACAAGATATTTAGAATTATTGAAGGAATTAGTCAAGTTAAATCTAATTACTCAACTATAAAAAAATGTTGGGATTGTTATCTCCCTTCTTAATATACACTAATCAGGGGAATGATCAGACAAAGAGATGGTAAGGTTTGCAATCTAAGTATGAGGAAAATAATCTATACCTTGAAGATTTTAGAGACAATGATCCATATTACTCTATATTCTTTGGATGCCTATCTAGTTATTTCTACAGGTGAATTAATAGCTCAATAACCCCATATCTCTGATACCATTGAAGGAGAGGAATTCCATGAAGTCCCACATAGAATTTCTGGGAAAATTCATCTCAACATCCTTCTCATCATCCTACGCGATGGTATTAAAATAACCACCAATGATTCAGTATTAGTTACCAACTTGAAAATTAGATATATTCATCCATAGATCTAATCTCCCTATAACATCACATTTAGTGTATAAAAAAGATAAGAGAATATAGGTACCCAAAAGTTATTTTAGTGATGTATTGAGAGGAATCATAAAAAAAATCCACTATGAGGTCATTCTTCCAGAAAATCCATATATGAGTATTTCATGGTGAGCTATAAATAAAATCCAAAAAAACAAAGCTTCTAGTGAAGGATCCCATTTAATTCACATGCTACTTTGGTTCTAGAACCACCACCATATAAGTATGAATCTGATGAGTTTTGTTAGCGAGAAAAGTATATTTCACCTGAGCTCCAAATCCTCTGACCTTCCAAATGATAATATGATACATTAAAAAAATGATAGAGGAGGACTTAAGGCCAATAGGTCTAGTTGACTTGGAGGTTGAAACGAGTGCAAGTGCTTACCTGGATTTTGAATGAGTAAGATGAGCACCATCCTAAATGGGTGAAAGATACCTAAAATGGAGAAAAACTTCTAGAGAAAGATAAGCACTAGAATCCTCAAAAATACAAGGCACCTTAACTAAGGAGGATGAGCCTGAAGAATTTAATTCTGGTGGAGGAAAATACAACCCATACTTCACTAGAGAGGACTTAAGGGGAGGTGGAGACTTAAAAACCACTTCCTTAAACAAAACCACATTATTTAGAGATATTGGAGAATCAATAACAACCATCCTCACCTCATACACCTACTCCAGAGAGTCCCTGAAAAGTAAAAATTAATTCAATTTCAATTCCAACCCTAATGGGTTTTTTGACAAGACCTGATGCTCACCAAACCTTGAATAATATTGCATCAAAGTGTTTGGAGGAGATGAAAATCATAGAGGAATGAGACCATATTGATACAAAGGAAGAACTGTAGAGGTAGTAAACATTGAATAATTTGAATTGGAAAAGGAAATGGGAGGGGTTGGTGATGTAATGATAAGTGTGTGTGGGTGTATGATCCAAATTTAAAAAAGATAAAGGTGCTAACTAACTAGAAAACTATTCATACAAAATAACCCCTTAAGTGAACTCCTCATAGTAATTTAAATATGAGATGATCCCTTGATCACTGCTAATGACCCCATATTGGAGATGGAAATGATGGGCCTACACACATCCACTAAGTGTCCTCATAGATGGAACACTGAATAGAACCGAGGGATAGCTTGAAAGAAGTCATTATTCCACCACATAAAACCCTCCCCAGACCTAATAAGAACCCATAATGTATGAGGCCATGAGAAATCCATTTCCACATAGTTTTTAGGTAAAAAGGATTCTTGAAATCTCTTAGTGTCCTCTTCTAAGTAGAGAAAGTACCCAAAGAATAGACAATGTACTGAAGAATTGTTGGGTTGTGAAATGAAAGAGGGAGGTGTAAAATATTCACCCACACCACTAACAATCCCGAGTCCTTCCCATAATGAACATCCCATGAACACCGATGTAAGGAGAATCTCCACTTCCCACAACAATGGGCCTCCCTATATTAGGCCTTTAAAAAATATTCATTGGGAATAAATGGATGAAAAAGGGAACCTTTGAGAGGACAGACATGTCTACTAGGTAGCTGAGGCCCCAAGATCTCACGAACGCATGGAAAAAGGGAAGTGGTGGATTTTCAAAACTAAAGACTGCTACTAGAGACCAGTGATGTAATTCCACCACTAAATCAAGCTCTGCCGATGAGAGATCCACCATGAGACATCTATCCACATGATTAGTATAGTGAGGGGTGAGAGAGATAGCTAGGATACAAAGAAGAAGGGATGAACTTATCAATGAAGGAGGACCTAAAAGCACATACTTTAAGAAAACCACCCTCGAGGAACCAAAACTGCCAAGATATAACCTTGGAGAACATGTTGAGGGAGGGTGATAACTAAGAGACTTTAGGGATTATGATGAATCCACCGGGGAAGAATTCAAAGAAGTAAATAGAAGAGGAGGAAGAGGAGGTGGAGGAGGCCAGTCATATGATGCATTCTCAGGATAGTTAGTATCTATATCTTTAGTTATTATGGCTATATTTTATAATGGCCCACACTAACAAAATTAAATATAGTAATTGTTTTTTTATAACTAAATTTCTTAGTAATAAATTTATTCATTAAAATGGTAATTTAATTTATAAAAGATTAGGTCATTACAGTGACCACATTGATGCTAAGGAACGAGACAAGTTAGAGGATAAGTCTTGAGTATGTGACTTGTTGTCTATGTAAATGAAGCTTTTGGATTTTGTCTATGGGATAATGATTCCTATAAAGTCATCAGAAGTTAATGTATGATCTTCAATGAGGATATCCCATGGAAGGATCATAACCTAGTAGAAAATTTTGATAAAATCCAAGTGTTATATATAGCCTAGGTTTACCTGGACAAATTAAAAATAAACTCACATATTTTGATAAATTCATAAATCAAAAAAATTCAAGAAATAGTAGACCATCCAATGGAGTTAGTAAATGAATGGGGTTATGTTCTAATATTGTTTACTAAGCTTGAAGTACTAGAGAGTTATAAGACCACTAAAACTTAATCCTCAAAATTTTATACTCTAAAATTTTCATTACTAGAACCATCTTGTCTATAAGTACAACAAAAAATAAATACTAGTGAAAGGATCCAAGTGAAAAGGTTTGGGTGTACTTTTCATTTTATACTTCTAACAAATGTTAGAGAGTTTGAATTATAACACCCCTATTTTGAGTTATTTACCTATTTTGTTGTATATTTATAAGTTATGAATGTATGGGAGTTGGGTATTAAAGTTTTTATAAGTTTTTAGGATATTTTGGAGTGGTTATAGATGGTTCACAGTTGGCACATGGTTTGGGGAAACCATGAATATTCTCTAGGTAACTACTTAAGATGAAAATAGATCTGTAGGGTAGGTTCATAGTCGGCCCATGGTTTGAATAAACTGTGTAATAATCATGTGAATTTGTATTTTTTGTGATAATTATGATTCACATGGTCGGTGCATGGTTTTACAAATCATGTGGTCCAACCATGTGGTGTAATTAATTAAGTCCAAAAATTTATTTTTAAACATTATTTATTCCTCAAAACCCTCATTCTTCCTCCAGTGGCTAGGGATATTAAACCTTAAGGATAATTTAGTCCATTTTGGTGAATCATTTCCTTTAGGAGTGTTATATCTTGAAATTTTGGAGTGTTGATCCATGGAATCAAAGTTATGATTCCCATTTCTCATCCACTTCAAAATAATTCTTTCTTTCTCTTAAGAGAAACCCTAGGTAAGGGATATCATTTCCAAATATTTAGTTAAGGATGGGGTTTGATTGGGATTTCATGGGGATTCCTTATAGGATGGTGGTAAGACCCAAGATATATATGATCAAGGTGTTATTATTCAGGATGATCATGTTGGGGGTTGGTGGGTTTTTTACCATTATACTCTTTATAGTACTAGAAGGATATAGTTTTTTAAAATATAATATTGTTTTACAAATTGAAAATTTGAGATTATTTCATTTTGGAAAACCTATTGTGGGGAAGCTTAAAGAATAATGGTTATGGTAATCTCCCACAATGTATTTGATAAAATGCATAAATGATGTTTTTATTTTCATTGAATGTTTTGGGTGAGAACTTAGCATCGACCTTGGTGAGTGAGTTCATGATTCATATTAGATCCTTCTTGGTTTATACATGGATTTTGGTGATGAAGTTTGGGAATATTGAATTATACCACCAAGTGATGACTTGGTTTTGGAGTGATGGGTAATGCTTTTGAGTATGGACTGTTTAGAGGACATGTTGAATGAATGCAATTGGTTGGGTTTTTTCATGGTTGTGTGCATTCATAACATGGGAGACCTTTATGGAACATGTTGTTTTCACTAATTTTGTATTGAACATTATTAGTCTTAGGTATTACCTACTGGGTTGTGTACCCACCCCCTACATATGAACTTTGGTGTGTACATGTACATTATTTACCATGATATAAGTAGGGGTAAATTTCATAATTTTTTAGTGGAGCATCCTGATGTTACATCCTTATCCTATGGGAATTGGAGCTTAGAGATTGTCTTGCAGTGGAGTTTGTTATGGTGCCACATCAGTTTCTCTCAATGTATTTGGTTTTTTAGATGTTTTTTGTCTATTTCATTTATTTTACTCTAATTATGTTTATTTTATGTCATTTAGTTTTTGGTTAGTTTTATATCATGCATCATATTTATTTATAAAGTTATAGTTTTTTCATTGAAGGTTGTATTATGTATGTAATGGAAAATCATCCCCAACAATTAGGTCATTCCAATAACATTTATTTTCATCTTTTGGTGTCCAGGGGAAATCAATTAAGGTTGGTGGTGTCTTAGTCTTTCCCAAACCAATGGGTTGTATCAAGATATTGCAAACAGTATCATTTTGGTATGATATTTCAGTCAAGAATAGAAGACATAGAGATTGGATATGTTTTGACTTAAAATTTAGAGTATTAAAGGCTTATATAACCTCTTTTTAATGAACTTAAAGTTACTAGGGTGGTTTTCCAATTAAAATTGTAGTTAAAAACTTATAGGGTTGTTTTTATCTCATCATCGTGGGTTTAACTGATTAGAGTTTAGTATCATACATTAGTAAAGAGAATTTACACCCGGACTTTATCTTTTATATGATATTTTATTATATTTTTGTTATTTATCAGTTTATAGAAAAATATATGGTATTGAATTATTCAGTTTTGACCGAGTGAAAGTTTTGTTGTGACTATAGGAAAATTATACAAGTTAGGAGACGTAGAAACCAAAAAGTGAATGCTGTTGAGAACATGATTCCCCCAAAACTATGAGTGACTCAATAGCATATAAAAATAATTGTGAAATGTTTTCAATCTATTGAAAAAGGAAAGAAACTAGAGCAACCCAACCAAGTGGATCTCTCACTATAATTATAAATACAAAAGGCATCGATATTTTGGGGTGAATAATGACTCAAGAAAACATAGATATGGATGATAATAATGAATAAAATATTTAGTTTATTAGAAATATATGATGAAATTAAAGTGAAAATTGTAGTTTACATGCTTGAGGATATGATACAAAAATGTTGGGACCTTACTGTTTAAGATAAAGTTGACCAATGTCTTACTTGGGTGGGTTTTGAGGAATTTTTTAACAAAACATTCTACATGAATATCTTTTGAGTATGGTCTATAATATATTTATTTAAATTAAATAAATGAAACCTTTAAATGATGGAATATATATATTGGTTTACATACCTTATTCATTTTACACTAGAAGTGGAAGCATGTGAATCAATAAAGGAATATATGTTTAAAGTGGGTTTGTGATTGGATATTTATTCTAGAGTGGCGATATTATACACTAAAAATTATATGAACATGGTAAACAAGTATATTTTGGAATTAAAATACTTTTATTGTAATCTAAATGGAGGGAACACATTTTTCCTCCCAGAAATAGGTGAAAAATTTAGTGTAGGGAATAATCATTGAAGGGAGAGATACTCTTAGGGTAACAGAGCACCAGATAACTAATTAACTAGATCAATTTCTTTTCTTCCCCATCACATTAATCAACCAGGTTGCTATAGGGAATATATATAATATAATTCCCCTCACCCATTTTCTTGGGAAGAGATGGCACAAAATCATGACAATAAATGCCAAGGGCCTCACAAAAAATTGGGGGACAATTTTCCCTTTAAAGATAAAACAACCATACAAAGATTACCATCAACAACCAAACATATATATGATTTATGAGTATATAAATACAAGATAATACAAAACCAATCCAAAATAAATTATCAGAGGACAAGTGGAAACAAATTGAAATAACCAAAGGAACTAAAATATGACAAAAACCAAAGACACCAAAGACACTAACCAATAACTACCAATACACTCTAAGCTCTAAGTCCACATGCCCAGACCAAGGAATCAATAAGCACCACTAAAGAACCAGGATATCTTAAATTTACCCATGTATTGATATATAACATCTATAAATTCACTATAGTTCCCAAGAAGTGGGTGAATATAAAACTAAGTAGGATTTCCCCAATGACTTCCCAAATCATGAAACTAGGACAAAACCTGTCAGAGAATTTCTATAAAACAGTTTAAAACAATTTAAAATAGTTTATATCAAAGCCAAAATATTTTACCAAAAAGTTTTTTCCCATGGAAAGCAATACAACAATACAATACTTTTAAACATTTCTCAAATCCCATTTAGAATACCCATTCCATAATTCCACACATACACACAAGCATAACCATGTGAAATTTCCATAATAATGATTGGTTTATCATCAATCTACCATTTTTTCAAAAGGTAACCAATATCAGACACCCTAATGGAACACACCCCTTCCAGAGGGTCAATTATAATGAAAATGAACTCACGCTAACCATGTATGCTAAATACCATGACAAACCAACCATGCTAAGACATTTTAATAAAAAAATTATTTTATTTAAAAAAGATCTTTTATTGAAAAAAAATATACAAAATTTTTTCCATGTAAGAAAACCAATCTATAATTTTAAAACCATCATTTTAAAATCATAAACCAAGAAAAATTTCCACAAAACCATCTAATTTACACAATTTTCAATAAAAAATCACTAAAGAGATTTATATCAAATCTAAAAAGTATTTCAAAAAAATTCAAGCAATTTAATCAATTTGAAACCAATCATTCATGTTATAATTAATAGTATTCAAGAGAGAATCCACCTACCTCTCAAAATTTTTAAAAAATAAGGAACAACACAACAACTTCAAAAATCCACATTAGATCTCCTAGAGTCAACCATAGATCTCATTACCTTCAATAAAAAAAATTACATCTCATCAATATTTACATAAAAAAACATAGATCTATCCCTAATGGATTAGATTTATTATTCCAAGATATATAGAATGATTAAGAACAAGAACTTAGCGATGGATATGAGTCTCCAACTCACTTTGATTTACCTAAGAATCAATCCCTGTTTAAAGGGAATTACATCTCAAGACTTAGGAAGAAAAGGAATCAGGGTTATAGGAGTATTAAGAAAAAATGGATGGTTAAGTAGGTAAAATGAATTCTATCCACAATTTTTGGACCTAAAGATTCACGATGCACAGTTAGGGTGCACGATCAAAAAAACCGTTCGCTAATCATTCATGAGCTACTGCCTCAAAACGCAACTCACATGGTTGGATCACATGGTTAGACAAAATTTGTGACAATCATTCATTTACCCACTATATCAATTTTCATGTTTTCTTATGAGAATTTGAACAGTTTTTTGAAACCATGAACCTACCCAGTGCTCACTATTTTACCTTTCATGGTTTCCTAGAGGTGATGCACATTTTCTACTAACTATGATCATACTGTGGACCTCTAGAAAAGCTTAACATTCATGCCAATACTCCTCTGAACCTCCTAAAACTTAAACCTATAATTATATATACATAAAATACATAAATAAAGGGTCAAGTTCCATAAAATGGGTGTGATACATTCTCCCTAAAATTGGTCTTTCTGTCCTCAGAAAGTATAAAAACAAAGTTGTATTGAAAGAGTTGCAGACATTTCTCTAACATTTCCTTTTCAGGCACTCAAATTTATTATTTAATCCTACCATATTTCCATAAAACCCACACTATATGGATGATTTTAACATGAAATACTTTCTCTTGACTATCTGCAATCTAAACCAGTACATGAACCAAAGTAACATCCTACTCTAGGTCAAAATGATTCCATCAAATCACATAGTCAGGACCAGGCTGATAATTCTTCGACTGAGATACATGAAACACATTGTGTATGGAACTAAACCTTGGAATACAAGACAATTGATATACCACCTCAAAAACCCATTTATATATCTAAAAAGGGATTATGTATCAAGGATATAACCTTACCTTATTTCCAAAATGATAATTCCCAAGCCTTGGAGAGATTCTCAAGAACACATGGTCACTCACCTCAAATGACAACAGTCATCGAAAATGATCCACATTCAATTTCTAACGACTCCAAGATGTCTCCATTCTCTTTATAATAAACTAAATGTTCTTTGTTATCTATTTCACAAGGCTTAGTACAACCAATTATTTCTCACCTATTTCTACCCAAAAAGGTAGAAAATAATAATAATTCCCATACAATTATTTAAAAGGATCCATATATATCAAGGCCTAATAACTATTTTTGTATGAGAACTCCACTAACGATATGTGCTTTTCCCATGAGCCTCTAAAATCCATCACAAAATCACTAATAATGTCCTACAACACTTGAATAATCCTTTTATACTATAAATCTATTTGAGGATGATACACCATGCTTATAGTCAATAGAGTCCTAAGGCCTTACTTTAAGGATTTCTAAAAATGATATGTAAACCTAGGGTCTCTATTTGGTACAATCAATACTAGAATTCCATGCCTCTTTATAAATTCTAGGATATAGATTTTGGACAAGTCCCCCATTGTATGAGATTCATTAATAGGGATAAAATGATCCGACTTCATGAGATGATCCACAATTAATTATATGGGATCGTGTTTCTTAATCATTCTTGATAAAATTTTCATGAAATCCATGACTATCTGCTCCCATTTCCACATGAGAATTGGTGAATACTGCAACATGGCCACTGGTCATTAGTGTTATGCCTTGAATTTATGATAGGTGAGGCATCTCAAAACAAAATCTTCCACTTCCCTTTTTCATTTAAACCAACCAAAACAATTCTTTAAATGCTTTATACATATTTTTAATGTTGGGATGAACAACCCATTTTGAATGGTGGTAAACATTAAGATTGTTTTCCTAACAAACCCAAAGGTACCATGATCCGATCTCTAAACCAAAAAATTGAAATCTGATCTAGATTCCATACCTTAATGGTACCCCCACCACTAAGTTTTGATCTCATAGAAACACATTCATAATAAGACATATGATTCTTTATAACTTACTCAACCAAATCAGGAAAAACTATAACTGGGAATAAAATTGAAACATCACCCTAGTCAGTACAATCTAATTTCATGTTTACTATGAATGACATCAACTTCTATAGATCTGAAGATTATTTTTCCAACTGATTATTCGAATTCCTACATAATGTATCCTCTTCTAAATTTCCTTTACCTAGTGTGTAAAACAAGTCAAATTTAAACATTTGAAGGTATTATATCCATCTTCTTTTTATTATATTCAAATATCATTATGAGAAAATGTGTTTCAAGCTCCGATGATCAATAAACACCGTAAATTTCTCAAAAAAGAGGTAATGATTCCAAGTCTTTAAATCATGGACAATAATATCTAATTAAAAATTATGTGTTGGGTATTTCTTCTTATGAAACCATAACTACCATGAGCTATAGAAACAAAATGATATCCCTGTATGAGAAAACTCCCAACCACGATCATAATGTATCAAAATAGACTATATAGACCTATCCAAACTCTAGAAACACATGAATAAGTTTTTTAAGTCTAACCCTAATCTCTTGAAAGGATTTATAACACTACTCGTTCCACTAAAAATAAATATATTTCCTCTTTAAGGATATTGTTAGTGATTCTAAACATGAAGATTCACATAAATTTTTTTAGTATCCTACCTAGCTAAGAAAACTGTAGAGACCCGAAGCCTGACGTACATTGACATTACATTACTTTTGAGTAATACTTAGTACATAACAAAAACACACACACAAGGATCGAAATAGTTTAGTGTCTTTGGAAACTTGGAATATAATCTTCTAATCGTGGTGAAAGATCTTCAACATCTCCCATAAAGATCTTCCTTTTTTTTATACCTAAAACATTTCTTTATATCCTGGGGAAAAGAAAACATAAAAGGGTGAGCTCAAATGCTCAGTAAGGGTAAACAAAATAAATATCAATCACATCATATTCATAAGAACATAACATTTTGGAAATCTTAACCTGTAAAAGAGATCATAATTTCAAAACCTGGGATAACTCATGGCAGTGAAATGTAATCACAATAATCATAACTTAAAACATTAAACTTTTTGGCATACACACATCATATATAATCATTTCTTGTTAGTCAAGACTCATTTCCAAGACTATCTTAGTGGACAAAGTCCCTTTCTGAACCGAGTCACCCTCATTTCAGTACTGTTTCACTGAACCGGTATAACCTACCATTCCAGCCATGTCTATCTCATGAGATATAAAATCTTTACCCAATGCATTAGAGGGAGATATAGGTCCCACCCATCTCATAATTATACCATTCTTATGTGTGCCACAAAATCATAAATCATACATCATTGCATAACCCATGTAATAAAAATGGGAATCTTTAAACATCGTGACATCATAAAACAATTCATATAAGATAAAAGATTTCATAAAAATATTTCCATCACAACATAATCAAATCCATGTAATAATAGGGATAGAAACATAACCCTTTATTATCTTAGATGGAAAATAATTTTGATAAAACACTTGAACTTCATTCTTGAGGAAAATATCCTTTCTACTTCAAAAACAATTTTCATTTCTTAACATGTCATACAATTTTAAACTAAAAGAAGTTGATTAAAAATAAACTTGAAAACTTGTAAAGGAATATTCTTGGAAATTTTGTTTTAAAATTCCATTCATGCCGTATAATTTAAAAAAAACATTCTTCGTACTTTTGTCGGAAAAGTCAAAAAGTACCTCGTACGAAAAACGACAAAAGATTCCTTTCATATCCATTACTAAAAACTCATAGAAGGGTAAAATTGGATTTAAACAATTTTAGGTGGATGGAAATAATATTACATATTGAGAAAACATGGATGTGGATGATAAAATACACCCCAGTAAATACCAAAGTATAAACAATCTCAGATAAAAATGAGATTGTGATATTTTCCCTTACCTTAGGTCCGATTTGCTTCGTAAGTGTCCGAACCTCCTGTATAATGATTTAAATAATGTCATTTACTTATTCTAGAATCATAATAATTGTTATTATATCATATATGGTTCACTTGTGACTTTATTTTACCCGTTCTTTTGTAAATTCCATGTTAAAGAGTGTTTTGGGTAAAATCGATTCATTTGTCGTAGGTGTTTGGACTTGTTGTTCTTGACATTATTATTACTTATATAATGATTTACTTACTTCCAGAATATAAAACATGATTTATATATCATATATATTCAGTATATATATATATATATAATAGATAGATAAATGAAATGAAACACACCGTTCATGGAGACGGTAGTCCGTACGTACGCATGAACGCTGTTTTCCTTTCCTTATTGTCTTGAATGGAAGTAAGTAGATGACATACATATATATATATATATATATATATACATAAATCCAGTAGATTTAACATGTCATATATTTCATTATTATTCATTATATATACTTTATAATCATTCATGAATGGTTAATGTGGAGAATGAATCTCATCGCGTCGTGGAGATGGTATTCCGTACGTACGCACGAGCGATGATATCGTTCTCATGATCGTGAACTTGTGTTGAAGTGTATGTATAATATTCCAGTATAAATATCACTTTATAATAATCATATATAGTTACTCATTACACCATTATACCCATCCAATTAAGGTGGTGGCGGAAAATAGATTACACCACGGCGTGGAGACGGTATTCCGTACGTACGCACGCACGGTGATTTCGTTTTCCGTAGGATGGATAGATGGTGAAATAGGATTGTTTCATACCTATAATAACATATCAGTATATTATTTATACTGATGTTATTACTTAATAATGAAACAACCTAAGAAGAAGAAGTGGAAGAAGAAATAAAGGTGAAAGAATTGGTAACGGAAATTACCTCTTCTTGGAAGCGCCTCTTTGAGACCTCCTCTTAGGGAACTAAAATTGGTATTTGAGGAAGACCAGAACCTCTAGGATGTTGATAGGAAAGTGGAGAAGAGAATTTGGCAGGGGTTGGCTGATCTTGAAGTCTCAATTTTGTGTGAGGAAGAGAGGGAGGAGGTGCCCTTTTATAAGGGAGGAGAGGGGCTCCTTTGGAAAACTAAAAATATTATTTTATTATAAAGTCAAGTTCGGTTTTAAATAGCTCAAAATTGATTTATTTAGAGGCTAAGATGGTTATGGGTCGAAATCCTCTCATACAATAGAATTTAGACAAGTTTAGGTTCCTATTTTAACCTTATCATTTAGATTTAACATTAAGTTAAATAATTTTACTTTTACCGTGTCTTCTTGTGTTCTTACACTATAAGGTTAATAAACTTACTATAAGAAGCCAAACGAACCCCAAATTGTTTATTATTAATATATATAACCTTATCTAAGTAATGTTGCCGAACCTTAGATTTTTAGGAATAAAATAACAATTAATAATATAATATTTGTTTTAAAAACTATTTTATGCCAATTTTGAAACTATTTAGTAATTGATTTTTGTGAAAATCATAACATAATGATAAGTTCGAAAAAAGTTAATTAAATCAATACTAACATGTCATAATAACCTAGAAAATTAGTGGAATTCATAAAAAGTCTCAAATTATATTTATTTGGGTATTTATAACATCAATTATGTCAATATTTCATTAATAAGATAATTACTGCATCATCGTTGTGTCATAAATAAATTAAATTATTTAATGTCTAAAAATTACAAATAAAATACAATTATGTAGGAAATCTTTTTATCTTTCTAATGAATATTTATAGTCTAATTTATATTATGTATAACCCCATATTAAAAATGTTTTAGTAAATAAAATTTGATTTTAACTGTTTTAACCCTTCTTTAAATTAAATAATAATAAATGTCCTAATCTAATCCAAGTGGGCCTAAATGGTAATATTTTATCCTAAGGTTGCTTTTGGTCGAATTACACTTATCCAATAGAATTAGGACATGTGTTAGGGTAATAATAATATCATTTTTACCCTTAATTACCCTATTTACTTTTAACCATGGTAAAAAAAAGTAAAAAGTTACTATTCACCAAAAATTATTTTCATCTCATTGAACCACATTTTACTTACTGACATCAACAGTGTCTCTCGGATTTTTGAAATTCCACTCACAGAAGCGGTAAAATTAAGTTTTATGAAAAATTCATTTTTTTTACTACCACTTAGTGGTTTCACTATTCATCAAAAAATGAAAGTTTCCAGAAAAATACCAAAAATTAGGCCTAAGCTATATTTGATATTATGAACTCAAAAATGATGTCTATTTTACCAAATTCAAAACATATCAGTTACATTAACTAATTTAAAAATTAATTCCCATCGTCAAAACAAATGGCGTGTTTTTGAGAGATAATAACTTTCAAAAGATTGACACTTGTTTATAACTTGTTTAAATGTGAAATTACATCAAATGACCAAAATTGTATTAAATTGTAAAAATATATTCTAAATATACTTTAAAACCAATAAAATTAATAATTTATCACTATTAATTATTTTGATTAAAAAAGTTGTTTTTAATTAAAATTTAGTAATTTTCACTATTCATCAGAATATGAAAGTTATCTGAAAAGTACCAAAATTTCACCCTAAGATAATTTCGATATTCAGAATCCAAAAATAAATTCCATTTTGAAAAATAAAATTAAAAAAGTGGTTATTACTATTCATAACGGCTAGTTTTAATAATATTTTAATAGCATATCGTTGTTTAGTGAAACTCGGTATTGCGTACTACACACGCTATCGAGGAAGGTCGCGATTGCATCTAATGAAAGGCAAGTCAAGGATGCGTGTTGTGCAATCTCCTTTTGGTGTAGCGTACAACACAAGACATTGATGAAATTAAAAAGAATATTTTTCATAAAATCTCAAGGTGTTACAAAAACTATGTATCTCAAAGACCTTATTTGGAGGTTTATAAGAGATAACTACTTTTATATTTTATGGATCCATAGAAACTCCTTTTTCATAAATGACATGGACAAGGAAACATACCTCTTATATCTAGAAATAAAATTTTGATAACCTGAAAAACAAATAATGCTACCAAAATATAGACAACATTATTTCCAAGGGTTTCTCATTATCTACCTTTGTCCTTGAATACACCAGTATATCATCCAAAAACACCACAACAAAGGAATCTAGATAACTTAAATATCTAATTTATCAATTCCATAAATTTTTCTAGAGTATTTATAAGACCAAAAATCATAACAAAAAAATCATAATGGCCCTATATGCTTTTAAATTTTGTCTTTAGAATATCTCCTTATGAACCCACATTTGGTGATATCTTGAACATACTTTAATTTTAGAGAACCATTGGGGTCCCCTAAATTTATCAAATTGGTCATCAATATACATAAGAGGATACCAATTATTTATCGTAACTTTGTTAAGCTTACAATAATCTAAAAAAATTCTAAGAGTTCCATCCACCTTCTTCACAAAGAGAGCTGGTGCTACCCACAAAGACGTGCTCGGTCGGATAAGACTTTTACATTCCAACTCTTCAAATTGATCCATAAATTCCCTCATTTTTTGGTGCCATACTATAATAAAGAAGGGAAATAGGATTAGTCTATGATAGGAGATCAGTCGTAAACTCCCCTTCTCTTTTGGGTGGAAACCCTGATAATTTTCAACAAAAACATCAAGGAACCGGTCCATTATGGTTGGAAAATATCTATTCCTAATCTCATCTACCAATGAAAAAATATTCTATCAACTAGTAAGAGATAGTCCCAACCACCAGTACCAAGGGTACTGATCTTCTTTCATCCACTACCGAATCCCATTTAAATAGGTGTGTAGCACAATCTGAATATTTAAAACTTACATACCATGCATAATAATCAATATGGGCCTGATAGTTTTTCAGTTTGTCCATTATCAGAATCAATTCATAGACATACATCTTTATCAAAGATAAATCCCATACTAACTTAGAACCATAAATTTTTATTGAACACACTGTAGATTTCAAGGATTGAAAATATTTTTGTCCTAAATGTGTTTGGAGTTTTAAAATAGAAGGCATAATCTCAACATGTAAACCCAAAATATCAATAACACGAGAAGAAATAATCAAATGAGAAACAATAATATAAAAAATGATTTCATAAGGGAAGAATAAAAAATAATCACAACTCTCACTATTGAAGGTCCTGATTAATCATCCATGATCACTTTTTAGCTCCATACAATTTCTTACTCACTACACCTTTCTCTTTATTACCCTATCAAGATTCCAATGGTTGAGTAATCAGGGAATTTCTTGAATCACCATGGCTTGATCAGTTTTTATGACTAGATATATTATGCTACACTCATATTGTTGAATCATATGATGCTTTAGAAGCATGAGATGCATC
Source organism: Viscum album (assembly GCA_963277665.1). Taxonomy (NCBI): domain Eukaryota; kingdom Viridiplantae; phylum Streptophyta; class Magnoliopsida; order Santalales; family Viscaceae; genus Viscum; species Viscum album. Next base: position 1,964,442,521 of record OY728127.1, read on the forward strand.
ACTAGAATCCAACCTTAGAGCACTATGACAATAGTGTTGAAGGTGTCCCATCTAGTTGCAATTGTGACATGATCTAGGTGGTGCTGTACAATCTCACTTCATTTTCTCAAAAGAAACACACTAAAAATATCCCATATTACTCTTCATATGAGGAAGTAAGTTTACCAATACCATATTTTGATTATGATATATCTTAAACCCTTGATAATAGATGTCCCTCCTTCACTTGTTACCGTCATTGGAGTTCCCACACGTTCCCATAGGAATAAACAAGCTTCCTCCAAATGTATTTCTCGAGATGTCTCTTTCTACCACTATTTCTCTATTAACCATCTCTATATAATCCATTATACAAATAACATCAATCTTTGAGAAAATTTTTGGTTCCTACCCTAACTCAAAAATGCATGGCTTCAAGGACACACTTTTAGAAAATTCTAGTGAAAAGTGGACTAAATTCATAAATTTATCTACATATCCTATTATCAAGAGATTATCCTACTTCAAAATGAATAATACTATTTTATAGTAATTTTAAATGTGTGAGGATAAAATTGTTTGTTGAACAATTATTTAAAATCCTACCATGAAATTCATTGGTATAATTTATCATGAACTACTAAATCCCACCACTAGAATTCTAGACCCTTTAGTATGTGCATTTCCAAACTCACCTTCAGCTCAGTTGATGTTCCCAAGAAATATAAGATTTGATTCATCCTATTTAGCCACACTTATTTTTTTCTAATTATGAATCACCTAGAAATATGGGAATTTTTTTCTTTTGGAACTAAATTGAATGACCCAATTTCATTGGTTTATCTATTCTATTCCCTCTATCCACTACCTAAAAATCCTAGACAATACTCTGGACCAACTGTTGGTTCCCTTGTGGATCGGGTGCCACCACATTCTCAGTATCCTCTTATAGTTTTTTTCTATGGTGTCTACCCAATTCCATTATCTATAACCAAAACAAAATCCACTTAATCACACTTACTAGAAATTTAGGGTTTAGAAATTTAAAATTTACCACATCACACATATCATGAGAAGTATTTACAAAATTTATCAATTTCCACTTTCAAGCCATTTTTAAAAATTTTACCATGATTTTTGAATATTAAACCATTTTTAAATATTTTAAAAATCAACACTTTTCACCAAATCATAAATTATTACTCAAAATGAATTATGCACTCCTAGTGGGAATTCATTACTATAAATGCATGTTATGCTCTTCTCATTGGATAAACCCCTGACGATGAGGTGACAACTCCTAGAAGTATCTCAAAACACTCATGTACTGGAACTCCCTGGTAACTTGAAGTTCAACATAAATAGGTTGTATATGTCTTTTTTATGATCTATGTTTCAAGTTCTAATAATCCTACTCCTTGTTACCATCCCAAAGATAGATGAAATTACCAAGAATGATACTCAAGGTCTGAACAAACTGATACCATTTGTAAAATCCCACCCCTCATCGATTGGATTGGGAAGAGGTGTTGGGAGATACTAGCCATAGATGACATACCCAAAACACCAAAGGATGGAAATAAATTCCAAGGGACTCACAAAAAATTGGGGGATAATTTAACCTTAAAGAAAAAACAACCAAACCAGGATATCCTTCGACAACCAAAAATTTATATAATTCATTATTACTAAAATACAAGAAAATATGAAACCAAAAAAAAAACAAATTATTTGAGTATAATCATAGATAAAGTGACAAAACCAAAGGAACCAAAAGATGAAAAAACCCAAATACACCAAAGACACCAACCAACTACTTCTAATCTGCTCCAAGAGACAAGTCTACATGCCCAACCCAAGGTATCAATAAACATCACTAAAGAAATGGTATACCTTTCTCTTACTTGTGTCTTGATAAATAAAATATACAAATGAACCATAGTTACCAAGCAGGGGTGAGTATAAAAATTAGTAGGATTTCTCCAATAAATTTCCAACTCATGACACTAGGAAAAAACTTGTTATAAAGTTTATATAAAATAGTTTAAAATAATTTAAAATAGTTTATATAAGATGAAAAATTGTTTCCCAAACCAAAAAAGTTTTCCATGGAAATTAATAAAGCAATAAAATAATTTAAACATTTCTCAAATCCCATTTTTCATACCCATTCCATAATTTCACACATGCACATATGCATGACCAGGTGACAATTCCATACTCATGAGTAGTTTCTCATCGATCTACTGAGCTGTCACAAGGTAACCACTATAAGGTGACCCAATGGAACACAACCTTTCCATAGGGTCATGCCTAATGAAAATGAACTAAGACAAACCATGTATTTCAAATACCACGCTAAACCAACCATGCCAAGCCATTTAAATAAAAAAATTATTTTATTGAAAACATAACTTTTATTGAAAACATTTCATCCAACATTTTTCCATGCATCAAAACCAAGCTATAATTTTAAAATCACCATTTTAAAATCATGAACTAAGATCAATTTCCAAAAAACCATCTAATTTTCATAATTTACAAAAAAAAAATCACTAAAGAGGTTTCCATCAAATCACAAAATGGTTTAAAATTTATTTCAAGAAATTAAATCAATTTGAAACTAAGCCTTAAAGTTCTAATCGATAAGAGTAAAGAGAGAATCCACTTACCTCTCAAACATTGGAAAAAACAAATAGCGACAAATTTTTGGAAAAACCTCACTTAGATCTCCTAGATTAGATCTTAGATCTCATTACCTTCTATCAAAACAATAATATATCAGCAATATTAACATAACTCAATGTAGATATATACCTAGAATATTATATATATGATTCTAAGAGAGATAGAAGCCTTGGATCTAACAAAAATGATGAATAAAGAGCACTTATCGATGAATCTGAGCCACCAACACACTTTTATTCACCTAGTAATCACTCCTGGATCAAAGAGAATTTACTCTCAAGAATTTATGGGAAAAGGAATTAATGTAATAAGAGTATTATAGGGAAAAAGTGATTAATTAGGTAAAAAAATTAGATCCACAATTTTTGGATTGAAAAATTCACATTGCGTGGTTAGAAAAACCAAGTTCTAACTGTGCATGAGCTATTTCCTCAAAACACACCTCGCATGGTTGGATCACACAATTAGAAAAACCATGAACCAACCACGAGTTTACCCACTATCTCAAAGAACATGGTTTCTTATAGAAATCCACATGGTTTAGCCAAACCATGTTCCAACTACGTGCCTACCCAGTGCTCACTGTTTTCCCTTGTACAGTTTCCTGGAGGTTTTTCATGGTTTCTACTAACCGTTATCAAACCTTAGACCTCTAGAAAAGCCTTAAAATCATTGAAAGAGTCCTCCAAACCTCCTAAAACTTAACCCAAACATTATATATACTTAAAATACATAAATAAAGGATCAAGTACCTAAAAATGGGGGTGCTATAATGTACACTATCACATTGAGAGTTTTATAACTACGATTGGATGGTACATATCAGGCGCTATTGCATGAAGCCACTAAATTTAATTGGTGGGAATGGTTCTAATACATCTCTAGATTCTCATGATCAACCAAGATGATCTTGTTAGAGAAGTTATTTCTCATAAAATTTATGGAGTTAAGGTGATTCGATAAACACCCTTTCACCTCAACAGACACCACCTCAACAGGGGAGAAGAAATCAGTCAGTGGGAGTGGATCAATAATTTTTGGAGTTTACTAGTGTATGTAAAATGAAGACATAGGTCCATCGATGGTTCAAGGAACCATTATCCTTGACTCTACCTTAATTCATGTTTTGTTTGACATATGTGATTCTCATTATTTTAATACGTCTCACATGGAAAAATGACTAGGCTTTCCTATGTAAATGATGCCTCACATTATGAGTATCAAGACACCTCTAGGATAATGGGAGTGTATGGGATTTACATATTTTACATGTTCCATAACCATTGAATCAATCTAGTTTTTTTGGAGTTTATTTCCTTTGAGATGGAAATATTTTATTTAATTTTTATAATGGATTTTTTAGTATAATTCAAGGATAATATTGATTTATACACTCAGTAAGTGACTTTAACATCTCATAAAGGAGTTTTTCAATAACTCAAATGGGAATGATACATTAATGAAGAAAGAGAAATACCTTTAGTGAAAATGGTTTTGACTGTCTCATATCAATTAGTAGCAATCACCTTGGGGTCTATAGAGGAAACTGGGCATAAAATTATCCCTATCATAGTAGACTAATAGCTTTATATCTTTCTAGAAAATGTCTCTAGACTACCTTGAGGAAGAGAAGTGGAATTTACCATCAAAATACTGTTGAGAACAAATAATATTTCACTAACTTTATGTATAATAACACCAATATAATTATGATAATTGAAGGTCCAACCAGAAGAATTAGAAAGCAAGGTTTTTATAAGACCAAGTACATCGCCTTAGGCCCCTCCAGTTCTATTTAAAAAAAAATAGATGGTACTCTTTGAAATTGTGTCGATTATTGTAAGATGAATAAAATTACAATTAATAATTGTTATCCCATTCCTTGAATTAATTATATTTTTTTTTCCAATTTAATGGACCCCATTAGTTATCCAAAATTGATCTCCAGTTAGGGTACCACCAAATCCAAGTTAAAAAATAGGATATTCCTGAAAAACATTTATAAAAAATTATGGCCATTATGAATACTTGGTAATGAAATTTGGTATCACTAATCCACAAAAAAACTTCATGGAAGTTTTTAATAGTATATTTTAAAGATACATACATTCCTTTATTGTGTTTTTTATGACATCATAATGTATTATCACAATAAAATATGAACAAAAAAGGAATTTGGTGGTTGTATTGAGTACATTATGAGACCAAAATCTACATGAAAAATTCTCAAAGTGTGACTTATGGATACAAGAAGTTTGCTTCCTTTTTCATTTCATTTAAAATAAATACACATCAAACAATCCTGAAAAAATTGAGGCCATAATTTTTTAGAAACTTCCAAAAATGTTTTTTAGATATATAGTTTTTTAGTTTTAGAAGGATATTATCATAACTATGTCTGTGATTAATCATGTCTCCATTCTCCCATGAATATGTTGATAAACAAGGTTATTCCATTCTAATGGAGTGATGATATTCAGAAATATTTCAATAAGATTAAGGATCGACTCACTTTAACACATATCCTTATATTTCTAGAACCAAGTGAGGTATATGTTTTATTTTGTGATGTGTCTGGATCTGTATTGGGTTGTGTTCTCATGTAGTGAGATCATTTCATAGATTAAAACTCATGAAAATTTAGGATACATTAAAGGAACTAACTACCCAATTATTTTGGAAGTAGTCATGGTGGTCCATGACTTGTAAATATGGCGTCACTATCTCTTTATTTAAAAGTTCTATTTTTTCATAGATCATAAGAGTTTGAATAAAATATTATTATAACAAGACTTAATCATGATAAAACAAAATTAGATGGAATATATTTATATTTTTGACTTTGAATTGGGGTACATACCAAAGGAAAACTAGTTTTCAATGAATTAAGTCTTAAATCATATAACCAATTAGTTAGAGAAGCTTGAGATGAATGAAAACTAATGCGAGTAATTATTGATATGAACTTGGAATTTTCTTATAAAAATGGTGCTATAGTTCTCTCTCTAGTTAATGTTATTCCGAACTTGGTTGAACAATTCAAGGAGGATCAACATTCCGAGCCCAATTGTCTTATAGTGAGGAAAAACCTCAATAGAAAAGAGACTATGGGAAAAAACAGAAAAAGATGTAAACTTGATATTTCACTTTGGAGATCAGATTATAGTTCCTATATCTTTCCAAGATAAAATTATTGATTATTATCATCATTATAAGTGGGCTATCCACCAGAGTATTTAGAAAATGTATAGGGTAACGAAGGACTATTTCTATTTTCAGTTATGAAGTAGAAGAAGTTTGAGTATGTTATATGATGTCCCACTTGTCAGCAGGTCAAGGATAAACATTAGCGATCAACTAGCATGTTACAGTATTTTCCCATACCAGTATGGAAATGGTGAAAAATTTAAATTATATTGACCCAACATTTTCTTACATGAATATTAAATAAAATTTAAGATAAAAACATAATAGTAATACATTCTAGAATCAAAAGGTTTAGTATCTTAGGAAAATTAGGTTCATACATCACTTGTACCTAATAAAATTTAAACATTATTTAAATCCTTCTTATTTATCCTAATAAAATATCTCATGTTATCCTTAGTACATGTATTCACTTGAGGATATACAATAAAGAAAGGGGTGAGATAAAAGAATAATAAAGGAATGAATAAAAGGGAAGGAAAATGAGTCATAACATTATAAAATATTGTTGAGATTAATAATAATCATTATATAATTATCATAGGATCATCATTATAATAATGATGTAATAATTTGAAAGAGGTATGGAATGTGGAATATGTATAATAATGAAACATCATAACATAGTGTTCAAATACCATGTATAGTAGTTAACAAATATTGCTTCATGTCCATGCACAATACACATAATATAATGAGTTATATCACATTACCCAATTGATTGGAGTGAAATATAATTTTATTCCCACCTTCCACATCATAAAATTTTCTTAATCATGCATGCCACATGGAAAGAGAACGTATAACAATCATAGTCATGAAATAAACCCATGATAAGGAATGTATTTCATAATCATGTCATAAAACATACTTTAAGGATTGACCTTTGTAGTTCCTAAATGAATAAGGGTGATCATATTTTGACATAAAATATCATTGTTCTTTAAAGAATAAATATCTCAAGATGAGTCAAATAGTTGTTTTGGAAACCTAATGTCTTTTTGAAATTATTTTTAATTGGGTTAGAAATCATTTTTAAAAGGTAAAAACATGTATATCCCTATAAATAAAAGGAAAAAATAGTGAAAGGAAATTTTAAGGACATTATAGGAATATCTATACTGAAAATAATTTGAAAGAGGCTATAACCCAAAAATAAATGGCTGGGTTCGTGAATCCCCTTACCTTAAATCCTATTATATTTCATCTCATTTACAAATCTTGTATAAAAAAATTATGTTTGTTAACACATGAAACTATAAGTGAATTATATTAATTTATGTCACTATTGATCCATTACAATCATTGTATTATATTTTATAATAATCTTTGTTACATGTGAATTGTTTTGATGTCATGTTTTCATTAAATTATCTTGTCTTTTTTCGATTTCAATATTTTTGTTCAAGGTCATTTATATATAATTAAAATTTATCCCATAAGCTTAAATTACATGTAATTACACACACACACACACACATATAATTCATACTAAACATCCATAAATGTGGTGATAAACATATAGTTTAAAATGTCCTCATAGGCGGTTAACCAACCATTGATAGGATATTTTAAAAAGATTAGTATGAGAAGTTAATGACTCTATCATGGGTTCTCTCAAATGATATGTGTTTTTTGGTTATTTAAGTGGAGCAGAGTGGATAAACAGGGCTGTATCTGAAAGAATGAAGTAATTAAGACAACATATTAAAGTTATTTTGAAAATGAAATAAAATAAAATAAGAACACTACTTAAAAGTACAAGGGTTTTATTATTATTTATAAAACAAGAATAAGCATGCTAGAATAAGATTGTATTTTTTTTGGTTTTTTTAAATGAGATTGAGAAAATTAAATGAGAAGATGTTTTTTAGAAAAATATTTTTATAAGGTGTAATTGAACTAACTCTATATCTTCAATTACTTATTAATCATTATTATTTATATTAATCTCCACTTAATTGTGATCCTCTAATTTATTAACCCTAAAACCTTATAGGAGTAAACTTAACCACTATAATGAAATGAATTAAAACATGGGCTAGCTTCAAAAAGTGAAATCATAGAACCCTACTTTGATTGATACTATAAGGATATATTATGGTAAGTGGTAAATTAGGGAACATATATATTCTATAAATTATGATTAATTTAGTTTTGGTATTATATTTTAACTCTACAAATTGATCCCATGTGGTTTTGTTTTATCTCTTAAGATTGCGCTCTCACAATTCAAACATTACTCAACCTCATGAGTTTTGTGTAAATTGTTCAATTGATTTATTATTTTATTTTAAGTTAAAAAATCAATTTATGGATCATATTATGTGAATTACATTATCTCATTTATTCAAAAATAGTTAATAAGGTGATAATTAGATCAATTAATACGAAAAACTACTCTTCCATGGGTGGTGTAGTCATCATAGAAACATTTTACTTTTGAAAAGGTTTGGAAAGGGTATAACCCAATCAAATTTTTACTCTTTATTTCCAGCCCAAATAAGATGAGTATAGAAGAATAAAATTTTAAAAAAATACAATAATTCAAATAGAAACAAAGATGTTTGTTACGCAAACACAAATATTACAACATGAGAAGGAGAATAAGGCTTCAATAAAGGGATAATTTCTTAAAGAGATATAACTATGAGTATAGGGAGTTATATAACCTATAAGGTTATTAGATGAATCCTTTAGAACTCAAAAATGGAATCACTTCACTCCTTGTTTGAACTCCCAAATGAGGTTCCCATGGTTCCCTTTTATAGAAAAAATGGGAAGTGCTTTTGGGAACCCATATTTCGAGATACCACTTGTGTCTCAACTTTGGGTTGGTAAATAGAATTATCTAAACTTGTAAAAATAGAAAATATATTTTAGATCATATTGAATATCACCACATATTTTTTTTAAATTGGACATTTGGAATGGGAGATATAGTAAAAATACCAAACCTAACTTTTGACTTTGTGTAGATTCAGTTCCCTTGATAGATCAGTTTGGTCGGGACACCAAATGGATGAATTGGGATTGGGTATCTTGAGATTAGTTATATAATATTTATTTTTATATCATCTCACAAAATTAAAGTTCATTTGAAATCACTTATTTCACATAACATGTATAAAAGTATAAATATATCCTTGGGCTTCCATGTAGTTTGGACTATTTTCCTTCTCCATCATCTATGACCCTCCAAATAACCTCCTCCTATAATGAAATCACCCAAAAAGTATAATTTCTATATTTTAAAGTGATAAAAACTGAATAATTTAATTAATTTTTAATTGAAATTTTTTATTATATTTTTATTTTTTAATAAAAAACCAATTTAAAATAGTGATGTAAAGGTGAAATAAAGTAGTGAATCGTAGTGGGATCAGACCCACACACCTAAAAATTTTCACTCCTAAGAAAAGTAACATTTTTAAAATGATGTATGGAGATATTTAAAACTTTATGAAGATTTAACATTAAAGTAATATATAATTTTTGAGAGCAATGTTATCAAATCAAAAATCACACCAAGGAGTTATTCTTAGTGATCATGGAAAAAGATGTCTCATAAATTGTATTAGAATGAAATTGAAGTAGTTGAATGATACCAATTTGAGAAAATAATTCCAAACTTAAAAATGTCACTAAATCTCTACATGTGTGTGTGATATACATTTCATGATATTATTTCCACTTTATATCCAGCAAATATAGGTTATTTTAAAATTTTTCTTCTTAAATGATTCTATCCACTGAGCCTCCCATACATACTTTGAAATAAAATTTCAAGACCCACTCACTTAATCATTCCTAAAAGTAAAAACTTAAGTTATCGACCTAAATATTATCATATGTTTTACAGTACATCAATCCCCTCATTTATTATTTTTTTCCGAAAATTTCACTTGGAACAAATTTCACACTCATCTCTCAAACCTTATTTTATTTTTTCATGACACCAATTATAATAGTTATAACAATACCAAAGGTCTAGGAATAATAGTTTTTGACCTACCCTAGACACAACCCATATTTATTTCCTTTTTTTTTGTTTTTTTGAGGGTGTATAATAGTATGATAATAGGTACAAATGCATAGATAAATTTGGAATAGTAATTAAAAAGATCAATTAAGGAATAAATGTATGGAAAAATCATTTTGGAGAGCTGATAAATATTAACCTAACTTATATTTACCTTCTATTGAGTAAGAAAAATTCACATTTCATGGTTGGGTGCAAAGATGTTTGATGACATTAAGTGACACAATTTTCCCATAAACTACTCACACAAATGGTATCAATCTTCTAAAAGGTTTTAAAGTTATATAACCATTTATATCATCTAAAAACAACCAATTATCTAGAAAAATTCACACCACAATGTTAAATTAATTCTAAAACAAACATTGCATCATTGATTTTTTTAAATGTTAAAGAAACTTGAAATAGTGAAATTACTCATTCATTTTCAATTACATTCATGATTAAGTGGGCATAAGAAATGAATATTACAGTACAATAGTGAGTGGGGAAGGGGGGGTAACAATACCATGAATCATGTGAAAAAGAGAAAAAGAAGAAAGATGATGAAAATTCATAACTAACACAGGAATGTACCCACCCCCACACTTTATATATTTAATTGTACTCAATGTATACCTATAATATGATAAATGCAATGAAATTCATAATTTAAAATTGAAAAAATAATTTAAAAGTGAAAGGGTTAAGGATAGCCTGATATTCTCAAGTGATGACAGGATCATGCAGTGTGATGAAATCAACTACATGGGTGGGAAGTCACTCAATGTATTTCTTCAAATGATTCCAATTGAATGTCAAGATACTTCTTATGTCATATTGTGTCAACTCTAGTGTACCATAAGGAAAAAAATTAGATAAAATATAAGGACCTTACCATCTAGAACACAACTTAATGGGAATCAGATTCAGTTGTGGACTATAGAGTAGGACTTTCTCCCCCACCTAAAACCACCTTTTTTGGATAATTATATCATGATCCTCCTTTGATATTTCCTTGTAAATCCTTGATTTATTATATGATGATAATCAAATCTCCTCAAGATCTTGAATTTGAAGCTTCCTTTGAATTTTAGCTTAGTCCAAATCTATGTTTCATTTATTTATATCCCAGTGTACCCGATTCTCAACTTCCATGGGGAGATGAAATGATTTCCTAACAATGATCTGGTAGGTCATATACCAATGAGAGTTTTGTATTCCATCCTATAATCCCAAATATAATCATCCAAGTGCTTAATTAAATACTTCTTATTTGGATGCACAATTTTCTCAAAAATTTATTTCAACTCCTGATTTGAAACCTCATCCTGACCATTTGGGGGGGGGGGGGTGGTCTGGTGTTGATGTTGTGTGTGTCACCCCATAATTCTGAAGGAGGGAATCCAAATTACTATTAAAAAAATATGTCCCTTAGTCATTAACAATGGACTTTGTTACCCTAAAACTACAAAAAAATATATTCCATTAAAAAATTAACTACAACACAAGAATCACCATTCCTGATAGCCTTGGGTTCCACCCATTTTATAACATCATAAAGGGTAACCAAAATATTCAAAAAACCAAATGAACATGGAAAAGGACCATAAAATCAATGCCTCATACATCAAAAATATCACAAAATAATATGGGTTTTTGGGGAATCTTGTGTCTCCTAAAAATGTTTCCAGTGTTCCAGAAATGTGAAGAATAACTAAAAAACACATGAACATCATGGAATAAGATGAGAAAATATAATTTAGAGTCTAAAAATTTATAAGCTGTCCATTGGGGTCTAAAGTGTCCTCCATATAAAAGTTTATAGCAGAAATAAAGAACATACTAAAACTCATGATTAGGAAAACATGTTCTAATAACTTGATCACTACACATGCAATAGAGGTAAGGATTATCCCACACATAAAACCTATACTCAATATTTAATTTTTAGAATTTATGTTTCTTTAAATTTGTAGGAATTTCAGTGGAAAAAAGGTAGTTAACTAAATTAGCATACCAAGGATGTGTACCTAAGAATGCATAAAGATGTTCATTGGGAAAAGTGTCCTGAAGTGGTACCTAGTACAAGGTGTCAACATCTAGTGTGTGAGTAATCCTAATCATGTGGTATTCCACTAAGTTTTCTTACCCATTTTTGTATATTATCTCAATATCAAATTCTTGAATAAGGAGAATCCATCGGATAAGCTCTAGTTTTTCATATGGCTTCTTCAAGAGGTACTTTAGAGCTGCATGGTTAGTAAAAACAACTACTTTTAGGGCCAATAAATATGAATGGAATTTATCTAAATAAAATATGATGGAAAGAAAATCCTTTTTCCTTGTGGTGTAATTTACTTGGGATAAATCCAAAGTCCTTGATGCATAAGCAATCACATGGGAGCGTCTTTCCACCCTCTATGATAAGATAAATCCAAAAAATAGTTGGATTCATCACACATAATATCAAAATGAAGATCCCACCATGGGGGATGTATGATTGGTTGAGTGGTCAGATGGTTATTTATCTCATCAAATGATACCCTACATGAATCCTAAAAAAACAAGTCAATATCTTTTTGAAGCAATCAAGATAAGGGTAGAGAAATATTACTACAATCTCTAATCAAGCATTGATAAAAACCATCTTGTACAAGGAATGATCAAACATCAAACACACACATTTAATATATGGAAAGTATGAAATGATATCTACCTTATATGTATCCACATATATTCCATGTTTTGACAAAACATGACCTAAAACAATTCAATTCTCTACCATGAAATGAAATTTTTCAAAGTTCAAAACCAGATTATTATCAATACAAGGATTCAATAACTTTCCCAAACTAAATATACATTCATCAAATGAAGATCTAGACACTGTAAAATCATCCATAAATACCACCATCAATGTCTTAATGAAATCTGAAAAAATACTCACCATGCATCTATGGAAGGTACGTGGGGCATTGAAAAGTTCAAATGGAATATGTCAGTAAGAAAATGTACCAAATGGAAACGTGAATGTTTTCTTCTCCTGATCCTATAGAACTATAGGAACCTGAAAATATCTAGAAAATATATCCAAGAAAAAATAGTTTTTTCTTCCCTACTAGTCTCTCAATAATTTGATTAATTAATGGGAGGGGGAAATTCTCCTTGTGGGTGGATTGATTTAGTTTCCTATAATCAATATAAAAACACCAACTATTTTGTACCTTTATTGGAACTAACTCCCCTCTCTCATTTCTAAAAACAGTAATACCAATTTTCTTAGGAAAAACCTAAATTGGACTCACCCACTGGGAATATAAAATGGGATAAATGATACCTACCTCGAGCAATTTTTCAACTTCTTTTTTAACAAATTATAGAAGATTTGGATTAAGTCTCCTTTGTGGTCACCTAATATATTTAGCCCCATCCTCAAAAATAATAATATGAATAAAAATAGAGGGGCTAATACCTGATATATCAACCATGGTCTACCCGATTACCTAATGTTCTCCCTCAAAAGATTAAAAAGTTTTTCTTCATATTCAAAAGGGATATTGTTATAAATTATAACAGCTAATCTCTCACAACTCAACATGTATGATTATTTGAGATTTGGTTGCAATGGATTGAGTTATAATATTGGGGGGGTGATGTATGGATGAAGATATTGAAGGAATTGAAATATGTGGACAATGAAAATCAGTTTCAAAATATACATAATCAAAATCATAAAATAATGCATCAAACCCATTAGAATATTCAACAGCCATGTCATAATCAGAGTGAACAAGATCAAAATCAGAATATGAATCCACATAAAAATAAAATCCAAGAGAGGTTTATGTATTAAAAATAGGCATGGAAGTACTCTTATAAATCAAAATTGAAATAATGATCATAATATATATAATAACAAGACAATTAAAATATATGGGGTTGTTACTTGGTGGTTTAAAATGGGAGATAAAAAAAGTAGAATGGTCCTTTGATGGGTACTTCATGGAATCCATAACATTAAATATCATGACTTCATCTCCAAAACCCATGGAAAGTGTACCCTCATGGACATTTATGAATTATTTAGAAATTTTTGGGGACTACCTAAGATAATGGGATCATGAGAATTTACCTGATAATCCTCCATGTTAAGCATGTAGAAATATTTTGAAAAGATCATGTCTCTCACCCAAACAAGCACATCCTCAAGAACTACTTCTTGATATTATGTATCTATATTCACTAATTGTACCAATAATCTCATATTATTCAACTCACTAGCTTGTAAAGAAGAGAATATTGAGTGAGACATCACATTTATGGAAGCTCCAAAATCATATAAATCATCACAAAAGTGTAACTCCCCTATGATGCATGAGATGGTGAATGTCCCCTGTAACACCCCGAGATTTTATGAGATATATTCTTTTTAATTTTTCTATTATACACCAAGATTATTTTGTACTATACGCAACACCGTATTATCTTGCAGTATACAAAACACTATTCTTGGTAAGTGTTACACACAATTTCAAGTTTGTTTTGTAGAAATTATTCTACGCAACATTAAGTATAGATTTTGTTTAATGAATAAATGAAATAAGTTTTGATTATGTTATACGCAAAACCAAATGGATATTTCACTACACGCAGCCCTGACTTGGCTTGTATAACATGCAATCACGACCTTCTTCGATAGCATGTGTAGTACGCAATACCGAGTTTCACTAAACGAGATATTATTATAATATTACTGTGAACTAGCCGTTATGAATAGTAATACCCACTTTTTGGAATTTTATAAATTTTATCTTTCAAAATGGACTTCATTTTTGGATTCAGAATATCGAAATTAGCCTAGGGTGAATTTTTGGTATTTTTCTGAAAACTTTCAATTTTTGACGAATAGTGAAAACACTGGGTTACTATTTAAAAACCGACTTTTTATTTAAATAATTATTTATTTTATTTAAATTTATTTTAGGTTAAAATTGATACATAATACCTATATAAGTTCAATGAAATTTATTGGAGTCATTTTATAATAATTTTAGATATATAAAAATTTTATTGAACTTTTCACCGTCTTTTACCCACCTCCTAGGAGAATTTGGAAATTCACATAAAACTTAATTTTACCGCTTCTGTGAGTGGAATTTAGAAAATCCGAGAGACACAGTTAATATCAAGGACTAAAATGTGGTTAAATGATATGAAACTAATTTTTTGGTGAATAGTAACTTTTTACTTTTATTTACCACGGTTAAAAGTAAATAGGGTAATTAAGGGTAAAAATGATATTATTATTAGCCTAACACATGTCCTAATTCTATTTGATAAGTGTAATTCGACCAAAAACAACATTAGGAATAAAATATTACCCTTTAGGTCCACTTGGATTAGATTAGGACATTTATTATTAATTTATTTAAAGAAGGGTTAAAATAGTTAAAATCAAAGTTTAATAACTAAATGATTTTTAATATAGGGTTATACATAAGATAATTTCGACTATAAATATTAATTAGAAAGATAAAAAGATTTCATACATTATGGTATTTTATTTTTAATTTTTAGATATTAAATAATTTAATTTATTTATGACACAATGATGACGCAGTAATTATCTTATTAATGAAATATTAACATAATTGATGTTATAAATACCCAAATAAATGTAATTTGATACTTTTTATGAATTACAATAATTTTATAGGTTAATATGACATGCTATTAGTTATTTAATTAACTTTTTTTGAACTAATCATGCTGTTATGATTTTCACAAATATCAAGTACCAAATAGTGTCAAAATTGACATAAAATAGTTTTTAAAACAAATATTATATTATCATTTGTTATTTTATTCCTAAAAATATAAGGTTTGGGAAAATGAGTTAGATAAGGATATATATATTAATAATGAACCACTTGGGGTTCGTTTTGCTTATTATAGTAAGTTTATTAACCATATAGTGTAAGAAAACAAAAAGACACTGTAAAAGTTAAATTATTTAACTTAGAGTTAAATCTAAATTATAAGGTTAAAATAGTAACCAAAACTTGTCCAAATTCTATTGTATGAGAGTATTTAGACCCATCCCAACATTATCTTCAAAATAAATCAATTTGGAGCTATTAAAAACCGAATATGACTTTATAATAAAATAATATTTTTAGTTTTTCCAAAGGTGCCCCTCTCCTCCATTATAAAAGGGCACCCCTTCCCTCTTCTCTTCACTCCATTTTGAGCCTTGATGCTCGGCCAAAACCTGAAAATTTCTCTTATACAATTACCTAGAAACATCCTAGAGGTCCTGGTCTTCTTCAAAGACCAACTCTAGTACCCTAAGAGGAGGTTAAGAAGAGGTGCGTCAAAGAAGAGGTAATATCCATTACCGATCCTTTACAATTTCTTTCTTATTAAACTTCTTCTTATTTAGTTGTTTCATTATAAAGAAATAACATAATTATTAATTATATACTGATATGTTATTATAAATATGAAACAACCCCATTTCACCTTCTATCTATCCTAAGGAAAACGAAATCACCGCGCGTGCGTACGTACGAAATACCGTCTACACGCCGTGGTGTAATCTGTTTTTCCACCACCACCTTACTTGGATGGTTATAATGGAGTAAATAATAACTACATATTATTATTATAACATAACACTGATTCTAAGATATTATATCATTCACTCCAATTCCATTCAATAAATATTGGAACAATATCATCGCTCGTTCGTACGTACGGATTACCGTCTCCACGACGCGATGAAATTCATTTTCCATGTTAACAATTCAAGAATGATTATAAAGTATATATAATAAGTAATAATGAAATATATGACATATTAATTATACTGGATTTATGTATATATATATTTATGTCATCTACATAACTCCATTCAATTCAATAAGGAAACAAAAACAATGTTCATGCGTATGTACGGCCTACCGTCTCCATGAACGGTGTATTTCTTTTCATTTATCAATCTATTATATATATGTATATTCTGAATATATATTATATATAAATCATGTTTTATATTTTGGAATTAAGTAATCATGATCTAAGTAATCATATTAATAATTACAAGTCAATACACAGATGATAAATGAAAAGATTTTACCCAAAACGCTACTTTAACATGAATTTACAAAAAAACGGGTAATATAAAGTCATAAGTGAACCATATATGATATCATAACAATGAATATGATTCTGTAATAATTTAATGACATTATTTAAATCATTATACAGGAGGTTCGGATACGTACGAATCATATCAGACCTAAGGTAAGGGATAACTTTTCCAATCTCGTTTTTATCCGATATTGTTTATTCGTAAGTATTTACTGGGGTTATATTTATCATCCATGTACATATTTTCTAAAAATGATTTCATGTATGTTTAAAGTACTTTTTACCCATTTTTACTTTTACTACATGGTATTTAAATAATATTTCTTTTATGAGGTACTTTTTGACTTTTCCGGAAAAAGTATGAGAAAAATGTTTTTTTAACTTATACGGCATGAAAGGATTTTTTACGGTTTTATAAATCCTTATTTTCATGAAGCTTCCTCCAAAATATTTCATGAATATTTTCAAAAAAGTCCTTTTATTTTAAAATTTCATGACATTTTGTGAAAAGAAAATGATTTTGAAGAAGAAAGGATATTTTCCTCAAGAATTAATTTCAAGTGTTTTATCAAAACCATTTTCCATCTAGGGTGACATTATTTCATATGTGTATGTTTCAAGTATAATGTCTATATGATTTACATGGTTTCACTTTTATTATTATGAAATGATATCAATTTATTTTATATGGATTATGTTATGATGAGATGATTTTTATGAAACCCATTTTATTCTTTGGGTTATTATGAATGATGTATGTTTATTTTGTGGCACAAGTAAGAATGATTTCATTATGAGATGGGTGGGACCTATATCTCCCTCAAATGAATTGGGTAAAGATTTATATCTCATTATATAGACATGGCTGGAACGGTAAGTTAATCCGGTTCAGTGATACAGGACTGGAATGAGGAGTGAACTCGATTCAGAAAGGGACTTTGTCCACTAAGACGGTCTAGGCAGCAATGCCTTGGCTACTATAAAAATCATAACAAGTGCTGAATGGTTGCCACAATTACATGTTTTATTCCCATTCTATTTTATCAAGATTGATGTTCCATTATGATACATGCCTTATGTACTTCCAAGATTTATGTCTTTGCTCAATATTTTGATGTTTAAACATTATGTTCATGTTTTTAAGTTCAAATGTATATGGTTTGTTTTATTTTCTCCATGACTACCCTTACTAAGAATTTGAGCTCACCCTTTATATGTTTTCTTTTCCCCAAGATTTCAAGAAAGGTTTTAGGTAAGAAAACCACAAGGGGAATATATTTATGGTATATGTTGAAGATCTTTCACCATGATTAGAAGATTACGTTCCGAGTTTCCAAAGACACTAAACTATTATGGTCCTTTGATGTATGTTTTTGTTGTGTATTAAGTATTCCTCAAAAGTAATGTAATGTCTATGTATGTCAAGATTTGGGTCTCTAAATCCCAAGATCCTTGAATTTTGTTAGTATTTCTTAAGTTTGAGTAATGAGTGAAAACAAATTCCTTACAATACTGATCCTCTCATTTACCTTGATCCCACTTTGATTGGTACAAAGTTATTTTATGAATTTGGCATACCTTAGGATTTTATTATTTTCTTCAAGTAGAGGGATGTTTCTCTCAACACGCTTGAATGTAGAGGGATTTGGCACATATTTTTTCATTGCCTCTTCATCCATATTATTGGTTCGAACAACTCTATTTAGAAATTTAAGTGGTTTAGGAATAATATCATCAATATTTTTCTTACCTTTTTCTTTATCATTAGGCTGCTCATTAGTTGATCTTAAATGGGGCCTCTCTAAAGTTGTGGTGAAAAGCAGTGGAATGGTAGGTGTAGATGTATCAGTCGTTTGTTTCCCACTTCTCAATGTTATGATATTGAAATTCCCCTTTGTATTTGGAGTAGGATGGGAAGTTAGATTTCCAGAGTTCTTATAGTTCATGGAGGGTGGTGGAAATATGGATCAGTTTTGTCTTCAAATCACCCAACTCCGAACCTTGACTCATTTTTTTGATTAAGAAAATTTTGTTTCAAAAGGTCATTAGTAGAATTCCCTTGTTGTTTAATTGCTAATTCTTGAGCTTCGAATCTCCTTTGGGGTTGTTGGAAACCCTATTTTTAAGGCAGAGGTTGCTAGAATTTTTTTTGAAAAAGGGGCCTTTGTTGTTTTCCAGAGACATACCTTATTTTTAATTGATAATTCCACCCTTGGATGTATATTGGTGCAAAGGAATCATAATTCTTATGGGAATGTGGATTCTATTGCTGATAATATGATCTCCCAATAAATATAGCGGCACAATCTTATGTCTCTTGCAATTGGGAGAAACAATCAGTTGGATGGTCTATTTCAATGAAAATTTCACAAGGCCTTATTGGAGAGGGTTTGTATTTCTTTCATTCCAAATAAATTTGTCTCACCATAGTGTTAAATTATTCCTAATTAGTATCAGTTAAATTATTTTCCAGAGAAGTACTTAATTTATGTACTCTTCTAGCATGTGGTATACCTCGATCACCAAATTTTTGGGAGTTTTGTGCCATCTTGTCAATCAAATCATGTGCATCTAATGGTGTTTTTTTAACCAGTTACCCTCTAGGCGAGACATCCAAAATGCTCCTATCCATAGGTTTGAGGCCTTTATAGAAGTGTTGGATGAGGAGTTTCTCACTAATTTGGTGATGTGGGAAGCTTGCACACAACTTCGTGAATCTCTCCCAGTACTCATACATTAACTCCCCTTGTTATTGATTGATCCTTGAGATATCCTTTCAAATTTAAGTGTTCCTTGATGATGGAAAAAATATCTACAAGAAAATAAATTTTAAATCATTCCAACATGTTTTATTTTCAGGTTGTAAATAATACATCCAATCCTTCATTGTTCCATCAAGTGAAAATGGAAATCCTCTTAGTTTAATTTGATCTTCAGAGACATTTCTTAATTTCATTATTGAACATACCACATTGAATTATTTAATTTGTTTGTTTGGTTCCTCAGCAGATAATCTATGAAATTTTGGAGGAAGGTGAATTAACCCAGATTTCAGTTCAAAGTCCGATTCTAGAGTGGGATATACAATGAATGTAGGTTGATAATTAATATCAAGTGAAACCAACTCTCAAATGGTCCTATTGAGATCATTGTTATTATTTTCAACCATTTAATCTAGTTTAATCTTTATTTTATATTAGTTTCCTATTTCAATGTTTCCAGAATGGAGGAATTCCCAAATTGGTTGAAGGTTGAAAATTAACATAGACTAATACTGTCTGATTCAAGCCCTAAGGATGTGTTCAATCCGAGGGTAAATATATAAGAGATACTCAAGATTATTTTGTTTCATAAATAAAACAAAAATTAAATGGAAAAAATTATACCATGAAAAAAGAAATTTGAGTTAATGGTCCAAAAAAAAAGAAATAGAATAAAAAATTGAGAAAGGGGAAAGAAGGAATAAAGAAGAGAAGAAGAGAATGAAATAAAAATAAAAAATAACTCTAATTAGTTAAATAAAATAATTTCTTACCTGGAAATGACACTAATTTGAATGGAACTATTATGGGTTCTCTTAAATAATGTGTGGTTTTTGGTTATTTAGGTGCAGTAGAGTGGCTGACCAAGGTCATCTCTCAAAGGAGGAAGTAATTAAAATAATGTATTAAAGGTATTTTGAAAATAAAATAAATTAAAATAAACACACTACTTAAAAGTATGGGTGGTTTTATCATTTATAAAACAAGAATAAGTATGATGGAAGAGGATTATTTTTTTTTGGTTTTTTTGAAATGAGATTGATAAAACGCAATGAGAAGATTTTTTTTTAGAAAAATATTTTTAGAAGGAATAATTGATATAACTATACCTATTGACATAATTATTAATCATTTAAATTTAGATTAATCTCTACTAAATTTTTATCCTCTAATTTTTTAACCCTTGAACCCTATGAGAGTTAACTTTACCAGTATGATGAAATGAATTAAAACCTAGGCAAACTTCGAAATGTGAAATCATAACACCCTACTTTGATTGATGTTATAAGGATATATTATGGCTAGTGGTAAATAAATGAACATATCCATTATATAATTTACAATTAATTGAGTTTAGGGATTATATTTTAACTCTAAATATTGATCCCATGTGTTTTTTTACCAATTAAAATTTCTCTCTCACAATTCACACATTACTCGACCTCATGAGTTTTGTGTAAATTTTTAAATTTATTAGTTAGTTTATTTTAATTTAAAAACTCAATTCATGAATCATATTATATGAAATACATTATCTCATTTATTTAAAAAAAATAAGTGAATAAGATGAGAATTAGATCAATTACTAATAAAAACTAATCTTCCATGGGTGTTGTAGACACCGTAGAAACATTTTTCATGTGCAAAGGATTAGAAAGGGTATAAAATAATAATGTTTCTAATTTTGATTTCCAATAAAAATAAGATGAATATAGAAGAATAAAATTTAAATTTTAGGATAATTTAAAGAGAAAAAAGAATTTTATTACACAAACACAACTATTACAACATAAGAAGGAGAAGAAGGCTTCGATGAAGGGATCCTTGCTTCAAGATATATCCTTATGAGTATAAGGAGTTACGAAAACTCCAAGGTGATGAGATGAATTATATGTAACTAAAAAATGTCAGCAATTCACTCCTTTTTTGAAATCCCAAGTGAAGTTCTCATGGTTCCCTTTTATAGAAAAAATCGGATGTGGTTTTTTGGAACCAATATTTCGAGGTACCACTTGTGTCTCAATTTTGGGTTTGTAAATGGAATTATCTTGAATTAGAAAAAAGAAAAAAGATATTTTTGGAAATAGTGACTATCACCGTGCAAAAGTTTGTAAAAATTTGACATCTATAATGGGAGATATTGTCAAAATACAAAACCTAACTTTTGAATTCGTACAGATTTGGTTCTCTGGATAGATTAGTCCGGTTGGGCCACCATATGGATGAATTGGGATTGGGTTTCTTGATATGAATTGTATAAAACTTATTTTTTGTTTAGATCACAAAATTTCAGCAAATTTTTATTCAATTATTTCTTGTAACATGTACAACTTTGGAAATATGTCCTTTGGATTCCATGTAGTTTGGCCCATTTTCATTCTGCATCATCTCCGACCCTCCAAATCACCTCTTCCTACAATGAAATCACCAAAAAAGTATAATTTCAATTTTTAAAAGTGAAAAAAATTTAATAATTGAATAAAATGGTAATTTAATTTTGTTACTATACTTGGAATTTTCAATACAAAAACAGTTTAAAATAGTGGTGTAATGGTGAAATAAAGAAGTGAATCGTGGTACAATCAAGAAGTTTTATATACAATATGTCATAAATATAATATTATAATAGGTTAAAATAATTAATAAAATGTTACAATACTAATTTGTTAATTTTATAAGGTTTGGGTTTGAAAGGAATAGATAAAATGAGTAAGATAAGAGGAAAATGAGATTTTTTTTTGATGAAATCTTACCATCTTCATGGTGTCTCTTCTTTTCTATGGAACTAAAGACCATGAATTCTTGGATTTTTGTGAATCCAAAAATGTTTATAATGATTTTTATAGTCTTAAGAGAGGGAATTTGGGAAGATATTTAGTTTTTTTAAGTGTAGGAGAAGTGGTTTTCCAAAGGGAGGGAGAGAGAGTATTTATACTTGAGGAGAAGAGTATTTTCGAGTGAAAATATTCAATAGAATATAATTTCTATGGAAAATATTGTAATAGTGACATTATTTATAATTTTATTCACATTTGAATAAAAAAATTATTTTAGTACTTTTTAAACCTTCTAATAATCTAATTCATTAGTTTATTAAAAAGTAAAGTGAAAATATGACAAATTGTTATTTTAATGGAATACTTTATTATTTTAGACTTTGGAAAACACTTTTCAGGTTTTGAAATTAATTTTATTATTATTAAATGTATTATTTATCTTATAAAATTAGTTTTTGATAAATCTAACTGTTATATAATTTATTATGTCATTATTACCTCTTGAATTATGTAATTAAAATACATTAGTTAAGTAAAAATTGTTTTTTACTATTCAACTAAAAATTTAAGTATTCCAGAAAATTACCGAAAAATCACCCTAAAAACATATCAATGTGATGATTTAAAAAATAATTTTAATTTTATCAAAATAATTTTCTAACATAGTTTATTTTAATATTTAGTATAAAAAGTATGTTTTTTATGAAATACATTAAAATAAAATTTATTAAAAAATTTATTTTTATTTATTTTAGTTTTCAATCATGATATTTATTTTATAGAACTAAAATATTTATATTTTCTAAAATTACTCAAGACAAATATTATTTATATTACATTGTATTATTTTGAGGTCATATTACTATTCCAACAATCAGGTTACTATTCCTAATGGCTATGTTACTATTCTTAACACTTAGGTTACTATTCTTATAGTCATATTACCTCCTATAAATATCCTTTAATTCCATAATTCATCATTCACCTCAATTTCACTCAAGGTTATATATATATATATTTTTTTAAAATAAAAATTGGTTTTCTAATGTTATATATATATTTTTACTCTACTATTCACGAGTGAGATAATTCTAGGAGATCAACTTGATCCATATTTTATAGTTTTACTTTTTAAATTTTTTTTATTTCTCTATGATACAAGTTTCTATTTTCATGGATATATTTATTCTGTAAATACAAGGATCACAATTAATGAATTTTAAAATTAAGTGTTGCATGTATTGATACTATATTATATAATAAACATTATTTTTTTGAAGGAAAAGTCAATATATATAAATTTTTGGGATGTTAAATTCATCCCCCCTTTATAAATTTCGTCCTAAAGATTTAAAAACATATCCTCAGTTAAGAATAGTTTAAGGTACTTTGGTTTTATTGGATTCTCAGTTTCCCATGTTGCTTCTTCATACCTATGATTCCACCAAAGCACCTTAATAAGGTGAGTTGTTTTGTTGTGTAGAAATTTATTTCTAGAGTCCAATATATTCACCAGTTTCTCCCCATAGGAGAGTTAATGTTCTAGTTGTACCACAGTTGGGTTAAGTATATGCGAGAGATTAGATATTCACTTCCTCAAGAGAGATACACATGATACATCATGAACTTGATCCAGGTTTGGTGGAAGTTATATATAATAGGACACAACTCCTATGTGATAAAGGATATAAAAGGGGACAATATAACTAGGTCTAAGCTTTCCATTCTTTCCTAACCACATGAATCTATTAAATAGTGATATTCAAAGGAACACCTTTTCTCCAACTTCAAAGTCTAGGTACCTTCGGTGGTTTTCAACATAGATTATCTACTGACTTTGAGTAGTTTTTATATGCAGTTGGATATATTAAACCTTATATATTATTTATTTCATAATATAAGGTACAATTAGCCTACATTCAACAACTTCATCCCAATATGTAGGAGTTCTACATCACTTACCATATAGATCTTTATACGATTCCATTTAAATACTTGAGAAAAAGCTGCTGTTTTATGAGGAATCAACGAATGGGTGATGTTTATACCATCCTCCATTAAATTCCATTGAGAAAGTTCTCATAATTTCCTTGAGTTTATTAACGACCCTTTCATATTTTCTATTATTTTAGGGATGATAGGACATAATAAAATTCAATTAAGTATTAATATCATGTTGAATACTTCTCTAAAATTTAAATATGAACCTTGGATCATGATGAGAAACTATTTAAAGTTGTTCCCCATATATCCTCACCAATTCCATTACATATATCTTATAAAGTTGTTCAAGTGATTAATCTTACCGAATAGTAATGAAGCACATATTTTTTGTGAGCCTATCCACCATAACGCATATCAAATTGCTTCCTTTGGATGTATTTGAGAGATTAGTGACAAAGTATATGGTGATATTTTTACATTTACATGTTGGTATGGGTAATTTTCACATCATCCATTTAGAATTTTATCACTATAATTTAAATTTATGACATAGAAAGCACTTTGAGGTATAATTAGCAATATCCTTATTCCTGTTGTCCCACCATAAGTTCTATCAAAGATCACAATACATATCAGTACTTCTAAGATGTATGGAGAAATATGATCTATGTGAATTATGAAAAAGATATTTCTTTATATCAGGTGAAGATGGAAGATATAGTATACTTACAACCACATGACTCTATTTTTATCAATGTGGAATTCATTAAGATTCCTTTATTTTAATACATTCAACTTCTTTTAAATCTCTAAATTATCCATTTTTGACTCCTTGATCTTCTTTTGGATAGATGGTTGGGAAATAATTTGGGAATGGTAGGATTTATTCCCTACTATTATGATTTCTAGATCCATCCTTTTAATATCCATAAATATAGGGTATTTATCAATTCCCATCATGGGTAGAGTTTCATGTTCTTTTCTAATAAGGTCATTGACTATCTTATTCACCTTTCTAGGATTGTAGTGAATAGAGAAATCAAAGTCCTTGATTAGATCTAACAATCTTCATTAATTCATGTTGAGATCTTTCTATGTGAATATATACTTTAAAATCTTTTGATTTTTTATATCTTAGACTTATCACCATATTGGTAGTGCCACAAAATATTCAAATAGAATATTATGGTGGATGAATCTAGATTATACATTAGGTAGTTTTGGTAACAACCCAAACTTTCATTAATGGGAATCCCTCTTGATCTAATTAAATGTCTCTTTATGTAAAATGTTTATATAAAATGTAAAATTATTTGGTTTTATGTTTTTGGATTTTAAAATACTATTAAGAATTGTGACCATTGATAATATAGTTGTTGAATAGTTATCACATTATTAGTATAAATATAGGGCTTTAACAAATCCAATTTACTCAGAAAAAGGAAGTGATGACCTCATCCAGTAGACGTGCCCCATACGAAGCCCATTTTTCAGAGCTCGGAAAGGAGGTTGCGTCTTTGGGATTCACTCTTGACCAAGCCCAATCCTAGCTTGAATATGCTAAGCTCGAGCGGGACCACCTACGAGAGAAGTGGAAGTTGATAGAGG
Organism: Viscum album; assembly: GCA_963277665.1. Lineage (NCBI taxonomy): Eukaryota > Viridiplantae > Streptophyta > Magnoliopsida > Santalales > Viscaceae > Viscum > Viscum album. Next base: position 1,964,468,662 of record OY728127.1, read on the forward strand.
TTACTACCTGAGCTCTGTTATCCAAGCCACCCCAAGAGTCTATCACCATCGCACACTTCACCCTTAGGTATTATGAGGATGTTTTAAGGGGTTATTTAACAAGACCCTAGTACTATGGTTATGTACATTATTTTTTTATATTATAATGAATATACTTTCATTTTATTATTGTTACCTTGTAAATAGTTTTTAAAGCACAAATAGTATTTTTAGTTAATGTTCAACTAAGAAATCTATTTTGATGAATTAATGGATTTTTGAATTAAATAATATTTTAATAAAATAATAATATTATTATTAAATTAATTTTTATTAAATATAAATGACCGTATAATTTTATGAATGCAATTATAATTTTTATTAAGGTTTGAAATCCATTTTTGTCAAAACCCATGAATTTTTGATAAATGTCGTTTTTTATTTTAAAAGTGAAAATTAAAATATTTAGAAAATTATTTAGATAAAATGAGTATTATTTCTTGAATCATGATGTCAAAATTATCCAACAGTGAATTTTTCATAATTTTCTGAGACAGTCAAATTTTTGGGTAAAAATCAAATACCGTTTAAATATATAGTGTGTTTTATGACATCATAATGACCCAATAGTGATGTAATAAAATACTATAAACATTATTTTAGGCCAATATATGTTTTAAAATTAAAATAAAGTGATTTTGGGTTTGTTTTATTTTATTTTACAAAGATTTAGTGGACCCTTTAAGACTTATTAAAAATTTTGTCTTTTTAAATTGTTTTCCTTGGAAGTGTGAATCACCTCCACATAATTAACCACATTATTTTAAGAATTTAGGACTTTGTCCTTATAAAATACTGTTTTACACTTCTCTTTTCGAAAAACCATGGGCAAAAACCATGGGATGGTTTGTGGTTTGGATTAGTTTAATGTGAGGTGTCTCAAACCTAAATAATAAAGAATTACCTCACTTTCCGATATAAACCCACCCAATATCCCACTTAATCCTCACTAAAAGCCTTTTGAGTTATTCAAAACTCCTACTTCCTCTCTCTATAATCCTACCAAGGTGACCCAAGCTCCCAAGAAGCCTCTCTCAAGCCTTTGGAAGCACACTTCCAAGTAAGGATTTTTCTTCCTTTCTCATTTTTGTTCAATATTCTTTAAGTTGTTATGACATTTTAATTTCAATTATAAATGTTGGGGTATGGTTTCACACCTCCACCATACTGCCCTATTTATCTTTTAATGATTCAATACCCCTTTATCTCTCATTAAATGCCTCCCATGTACACCCGTTACTATGCCGAAATTCTGAAAGGAATTTCTCTCTCCTCATTTACATTCTAGCAATTCTTTTTTATCATGATTATAAATTCCATTACATTTGTTGGGACATGTATCTATATTATAACTTACTTTCCATGTCATGAAAATATGATGAGACACCCATTTCTCTCTCATCAACCATTTTTATGAGTTCTTATGTCACACAGTTATGCTCCCGAAATTGCACCGTGTTTTTCCAAGCCAAAGTCATTGTGTAGTGAATACCATGCCCATTTATTTATAAAGGGTATTCAACTTTATGAACATTTACTTAATTGTTTAAATAGTTTCAATTATGTATTCCACATTATTTTACCATGGAATAAATGATTATGTAGAATGATTCAATGTTTTATGATCCATGTGGCACACTTAAGCATGAAGTGAAATGTTTATGAAGGGTGCGCCCTGATAGCGCTCCAATGATTTGGGTAAAGTATAGTATCATTATATGTCATGTGAAATGGGTTTTTACTCATGATAATTCAGGTGCAATGAGGTTTTACTCATGATTCATGTTCAATGAGGGTTTAATCATGCTCCATGTGCAATGAGCCTTGGTTCATGCTAATTCCATGTTAAGTGTTGTTGCCACATTTCCATGTTATGATTATCATAATTTATCATGCCTTTATGTTTATGATTCTATTGTTATCTATTGATATGCATATTTTCTAACATGTATTTTATTCCTCATGTTATTCCATGATTATTCCCTTACTGGGCTTTATAGCTCACCCTTTTCTTATGCAGGTCCTCAGGTTATCCCAGGCAATGCTAAGTACGAGGGAATGTAGTGGTCATGTAAATGAAGTTTTTAGTAAATATGATTTATTTCATGTTTTAAGTTGTTATGTAATGATCCTAATCCCCAAATACACTAGACCTCTCGATATTCTATGTTGTATCAAGTGAAGTTTATATAATAAATTATGTTTAATTGTGTAATAAAAAGCTGGGTTGTCATAGTTTTTATCATGGATATTAAACAATCGCAAGGAATAAGTTATAACTTCATGATTCTATATAAGTGTACAATACAAGACTTTATTTGAAGAATCATTGTATATAAAAAGACCTTCTCCATTTGAGGGTAGTGCGAGTAAAGGCATAGTGATTATCCTCTTCTTGAGATACTTAAATATTTCTTCACATTATTCTATCTATAATTACTTTATCCCTTTCTATTTTAACTTAGTTTGCAGGATAGAAATTACTGAGTAATTTATCACAAATCAATGGTAAAACGTAGTGAATCCATAAAAACTATGGATTTTCATGACACATGAAGGTATGAGTCTTTCCTTAATTTCCTTTGTATTTGAGGTCTCTATAGAAATTCCATCACATATAATAATGTTCCATAATAATGTGACTTGCTGCATCCAAAAGTCACACTTTCTGAACTTAGAGTACATATTCTACTTTCTTAATGTTTCCAAAATAATCCTTATATACTCTCCGTGTTCCTCCTTTCTCTTGGAGTAAATAAGAATGACATCAATAGAGAATACCATAATTTTTTTGAGGTAGTCTCTAAAGACTATATTCATCTAGTACATAAAAATTATAGGGAATTTTGTATGTCTTAATGGCATCACTACGTACTCATAGTGTCCATATCTCATAAAAAGGATCTCTTTTGAATATCTTCATTCCTTAAATTTAGATGATGATATCCATAAAAAATATCTATCTTCCAAAAGTACTAATATATTTATAGTTGATCAAAAAGGTTTCTAGGGGATACTTGTTCTTCATAGCGATCTTTTTGATCTCCTTGTAATTGATTAAAAACCTAATTGATCTATCATTTTTCTTGAAAAAGAGCACCAGTTCCCCCCAAGGTGATGCACTAGATCTTGTGAACCCTTTTTTCAAATTCTCTTTTATCTATATATTTATCTCCTCCATTTTTATTGGTTCCAACCTATAAGGTAATTTGGAGATAGGAGTAGTTTAGTGTATAAGTTATATTGAGAATTCCACCTCATGATCTGGAGAAGGTTGGAAAATTCTTCATGAAATACATCAGTATATTCCCTTATAATGAGAATTTTCCTAAGTTTGATTACTTACTTTTAAAAAAACTATTTGATAATGTTATGATTCTTATCTGGGTATTAACCCCCACACCATTGAATGATTTTCCAAAGGAGATTCATTATCTTCCTTTAATTTGTACATTAGAATGGGATGGTTCAGGATATGGAATGAGATTTCCTTTTTATGATAGTTGATGTAAGCTCTATATAATGAGATCTTATCCATTCCTAGTATAGCATAAAATTCCACCAAGGTAAGAATTATAATATTTTCTGGTAGAATCTTCCCACAAATGCTAAACAAGAAGTTTCCAACACTTGGGTTTCAATATTCATTTCATAAGGTGTTTTTATAAATATATCTACTTAAAGGTATCAAGGATGTGATTAAATAGTTATAAAAAAATTATAATATATAAAGGAATTCATATAAACATAATCAAATAAAACTTTTTCCATTATATAGTAAATAGGAATTTTAACTCATACAACTTAATTTTCAAGATCAAATTTAGTAGTGGTGATGACCTAATATTTTCCTTACTCCCTTAGATTTGGTGGTTGATAATGTTGATTACCCTCAAAGAATATTGGTTTAGTACAATGGATTTCATAATTCACTTTCTCCTTATAGTTGAAGCATTGAACCATAGGTGGTGCATTAGGAGGTGCCTCCCTTTACTCCATCATAATGGACATCTTATTCATGTATATTCAATATTCATGATATTGGTGGCCTTCTCACCCATACTTAAATCATTTTCTTATCCATTTTAGGAAATTTATATGATTCTTATTTCCAATTATTTGACATGTGGGTGGTTGGATCTTCTTTCCTTATTTATCATTTGAAACCACATATTGAAACTCTATTATTATCTTATTATCTCTATATCCATCAGACTATTATCTAAAATCCATCTCTAATTTAAGATCACATCAAACTAATTCATCATAACTATGAAAGCCTCAGATATCTAGAACATTTTAGAGTATTGGTTTTAAACCACACAAGAGTCTATATATTTTTCTATCATTGTTGATAACAAAATCCAAGGTGTATCTTGAAATCATTGTGAAATTTTTCTCATAACCCATGACAAGTTCAATCTCATTTTTATTTAGCTATATAAATTATATCTCCATATTTTTTCAAAGAGTTCAAGTAAAATACTTGTTTATAAATATCTTATTAAATTATTCCCACTTTATTTATTCCATTTTATAATTTGTATTAATATTCTTTATCAATGATCACTATTGATAAACTTATTTATTTAAGTGATAAATAGACAATGTAAATTTCTTCTTCTCAGAATAGTAGAGCATATAAAAGATATTCTCCATTGATTTAATCCACTTTTATGAAAAAATTAGATCAAAATATTTGATAAATATTAGTGGTCATTATAGTATAAAGGTATTTATGGAAAGTTTAACATTATTAGGAGATGGTATACATTTCACATGGTTTAGGTTATTATTCATAGCCTAATTCAGCTAGTTAATCATCTCCATGAATTTTTTAATTACACCTATCATTTAATTAGGAATATAATTTTGACAATCATTGTATTATCCCTCATATGGGTTGTTGGTATATTTTCTCATAATTCCAACCATTTTCTAAAATAGAAAAGGTTTTAACAAAAAATAAGTCAACAAAAAATAATTAAATAATTGATTTTATGTGAAAATAATTTTTAAACTCATATATTATGGGATTTATATGCTTTGTATAACCTTATTCTCAAATTATGCTTCCAAGAATACATAATTTAATCTATTTCTAACTTTAAAAGGAGTAATTAATTTAGCTATATATTCTTGTGTTCATGAATAATACATATAATCTCATGAGATATATCATATTACCCAATGAATTAGAGTTATATATAAATTAGGCCCCATCCTTCACATTATAAAATGCTCATAATCAGGCATGCCACATGGAAATAAAACTTATAATAATCATATTAATGAAATAAAACCTTGGGAAGGAATGTATTTTATAAGTATTTCATAAAACATACTTTAAAGATTAACCTTTGGGGTTCCTAGATAAATAAGGGAGATTGTATTGTGGAATAAAATATCATTGTTCTTTGAAGAAGAAACATCTCAAGAAGAGTCAAAATGATGTTTTGAAAAAATAAAGTCTTTTTAAAATATTTTTAGTTGGATTAGAAATAATTTATACATGGTAGAAACCTATATATACCTAGAAAGAAAATGTAAAAATAGTGAAATTCAATTTTAAGTACATTATATTAATATACATATTGAAAAAAATGTGAAATAGGTGATAACCCAAAAAGAAAGAGTTTCATTTGAGAATCCCCTTACTTTAAATCTCATTATGTTTCATCTCATTTTGACCTCCTATATAATAAAATTATGACTGTTAAAAAATGAAACCATAATTTAATTATGTTAATTTTTTTCACTATTTATGAATTAAAATAATTAGATTCAATTTTATAATACTCTTTGTTAAACTAAATTATTCTGATGTCATGTTTTTATTAAATTATATTATCTTGTTTCAATTTCTCAATTTTTTGTTCAAGGTAATTTATACATAAGTTAATTTAATTTTACAAGATTAAAGTAAATTTTACTACATATTTATATATATAATTCATGATAACCATCTATGTAGGTGGTGATAAGTAGAGAGTTGGAAATGTCCTCAAAAGTAGTAAAAAAACTGTTGATGGGACATTTTCAAGAGGAGGAAGAGAAGTATGGCATACGATATATCATAAATATAATCATTAAAATATATTAACATAATTAAAATAATTTTATCATACCACATAATTAATTATATAAGGTTTTGGATGAAATTAATAGAGAAAATGAGTAATATAAGAGAAAAATGAGAAGAATAGTTGATGAAACCATACCCTCTTATCAGTATTGGTTCTTTTCCATGACACTAAACTCAATGAATTCTTAGAGTTGAGTGAATATAAAATGTTATTTAGTATTTTTAGGGTCTTAAGAGAGGGAATTTGGGCATATATTTTTCCTTTTTTAAGCGAGGAAGAAGTATTTTTCCAAGGGGAGGAAGAATGGGTATTTACACTTGAGGAGAGGGGTATTTTTGAGTTGAAATGTTAAATAAAATATACTTTCCATGGAAAAAATGTAATAGTGATAATATTTATATTTTAATTCATATTTGAATAAAAAATTATTTTAGTAATTTTAAATATTTCAAAAACCTAATTCCTCAGTTTTTTAAAAAGGAATGTGAAAAAATGACAAAATGTTATTTTAGTGGAATAATTTTTCGTTTTAGACTTTGGAAAACACTAGGAAATTAAGTTTATTGTTTATAAATGAAACACTTATCATATTAAATGAGTTTTTTTTATCTAAAAATTAAAAAATTTATTATGTCTCAATTACCCCTTGGATGATGTAATTAAAATACATCAGTTATGTAAAAACTGTATTTTTTACTATTTACTAAAAAATTCTAGTATTTCAGAAAATTACCAAAAAATCACACTAATACAATATTGATGCGTTGAATTAAAAATGAAGTTAATTTTATCAAAAATAATTTTAAGACATAACTTTATTTTTTAAAATAAAATTTTTATTTTTATGAAATCCATTAAAATACAATTTACTTTAAAAGGTGATTATAATTTCTTTGAGTTTTTATTATTTATATTTATTTTCTGTCATTAAAATATTTATATTTTATTAAATAAATCATGATAAATATTATTTATATTAAATTTTATTATTTTTTGGTCAAATTAATATTCCAACACTCATGTTACTATTCCCAACAATCATGTTAGTATTCCCAATGGGAATGTTACTATTCCAACAATAACATTACCACATATAATTATCATTTAATTACATCATTCATAATTAACCTAAATTTATCTCAAGGTTCTACATTTTTCATTTATAAATTTTTTATTTGTTTTCTGATGTTTTATATTTTTTACAGTTCTATTTGCGAGGGTGATAATTCTAGAGATCAATGTGATCTATATTTTCTAGTTCTACTTGTTTTATTTTTATTTTGATTATTTTCCCATTGTATTAGTTTCAATTTTCATGGATATATTTATTATGTAAATGTAAGGTTTCCAATTAATTAATTAAAAGATTACATGATGCATGTGCTTAAACTATATCATATGAAAAACATTATTTATTCAGAAGAAAAATTCAATATATATAAAAGTGTGGGATGCTATAGACATGGAATTTTTCACTAACATACCATGAAAAATTTAGAAGTATGACACTCTTTGGGTGATCATGGACTGAATTACCAAGTCTACACACTTCATTCTAATATGAGAATAAAATTTGGTTGATGATTTGGTTAAGATATATATTCATAAAGTGGTGAAATTGCATGGGGTATCAGTTTCCATTATCTCCAACCAAAACCCTATATCCAATTAATGATTTTGGAAGTCTTTACACTAATAACTTGGAAAACGATTAGCTATGAGCACCACATATCACCCCCAAACCAATTATAGTAAAAAATTACAATCTTAACATTGGAAGATATACCCAGGTCTTGTTTTATGGATTTTAGTGGTTCATGGGAAGATCATTTACCATTAATGGAGTTTTCATACAAAAAAGTTATCAAGAAATGAAACATATAGCTAAATTTAATGCATTTTATGGTTTCCTAGTTTGATACCCACTTTATTGGATATAAACTTGGGAAACTTTACTAATTAGACCTAACATTTCCCATAAGACTACAAAGAAAATTATAATGATCATGAAATAGATGGATAAGACCCAAATCCATCAGAAATCGCATGTAGATCATTACCACTAACCACTATCTTTTGAAGTACATGACCATGTATTCTTAGGAGTGTCACTAAGAATGGGTTATTAGAGTTTGTGTAAGAAACAAAATTTGGATCGTTGATATGCAGGACCATTCAAAATTATTGAATGATTGATGATGTTTCATATTAGTTGGGTTTACCACAAATGTTCAGGTCTATTCATAATGTGTTTTATGTATCTCAGTTAAAGAAGTACTAGCTCGATCCCAACCATGTAATTCATTAGGATCATGTTACTCTTGAACCATACATTACAATGATTCATGCCCCAAGTGTATTATTTATTGAAAATTTAATAACTTATAAGGAATATGAATTCCATTAGAATGAGTATTGCAGCAGTATGGTCCCATTCAAGAGGATACTTGGGAGGTAGAAAAGTTTATGTTGTAGTAATGGTCATAAATCTTCCAAGGCACCAAAAACATCCAGCTTTCTGAGGATGGAAATACCAATAGTGGGGAGAATTTAACACCCCTAGTTTAAGGTATTTTCTTACTGTATTGTATATTTATAAGATATGAAGAGATGATAGTTGGTTTTTTGAGTTTTTGGAATGTTTTAGGATGTTTTAGAGGGTTTCTATAGGGTTCACTATTAACGCACAATTAAGGGAAATTGTGAGGGTTACCCATGTAACTATGTGAGATGAAAAGGGGTCCTTAGAGAAGGCACATGTTTGGTGGATGATTTTATTAAACCATGTGGTTACCGTGCTACTTTGTAATTTTTTGGACAATGATTATTTTCATGGTTGGTGTATGGTTTTCCAAATCATGCATCCCAACCATGTGATATAAATAATTACTTCTAAAAAATTATGTTTTAAACTCAATTTGTTTCCCAAAACCACAATTCTTCCTCTAATAGATATGGATCTCAAACCTGTAGAATTATCTTACTGATTTTGCTAATTCATTTCATTTTTAAGTGAGATATCTTGGAATCTAGGATCATTGGTCCTAGGAATCAAAGTTAATAACCCCTTTTATCCTCCTCTTCCTTATGCTTCTTACTTTATCTCAAAAAAAAAACTAGATGAGTTCTATCTTACCAAAATATTTGGTTGAGTTTGGGTCTATGGGGATTTTATAAGGAATTATTTTAAAATGGTAGTAAGACCCTATATCTATGTAATCGGGGTGTGATTATTCAAGGAAAACACATTGGAGGTAGGTGTCTTCTCTACCATGATACTATTTTTAAAACTAGAAGGATTTAGATTTCTAAAATCTAAATAATATTTTTCAAATATAAAATTTTATAATATTCAATTTTGTAAAACCACTTATGGGGTGACTTTGAAAATAAAGGTTATGGTCATCATCCAAAATGTATTTAGTAAAATTCATAAATAATGTTTTTATTTTCTAATAATGTTTGGTTGTGAGAAATTATCATGGAAATTGGTGTGTGAGTTCATGATGAATATTGGGGCATTATTGGTTCAGACTTGGATTCCAGTGTTGGAGTTATGGAACAATAAATTATACCACTAAGTGACGATTTGGGTTTATATGGAAGGGTAATTATCATTAGTATGGATTATTTAGAGTACATGTTGGAAGAAACACATTGGTTGGGTGGTTTCATGGTTGTGTACATTCATGAAATGGGATACCTTCATGGTGTTGGTTATTTTCTCTACTTCTACATTGTACCTTATTTACTATTTTTGACATCCTATTATCTTATATACATATTTATTATTATGATCTAACTCATTATAATATTAGAAGAACATGGGGAAAGTCTTGTGGATTTACTACTATGTTGTGAATCACTCCATACATATAGACCTTAGTGTGTATATAGAAATTGTATACCATGATATGGGTAAGGGGAATATTTCTTACTTTTATAGTGAATCATCTTGATACTACATTCATTTTCTATGGAAGTTGAATCTTGAAGATTGTATTTTAGAATAGTTTGTTATGTTTCCACATTGGTACCTAAGTGCCTCTATGTATTTTTGGTTTTATAGACTTATTGGTGTCTGTTTAATTAATGTGAATTTGATTCTATTTATTTTATGTCATTTAGGTTTTGGTTGGTTTTATATCATGAATCATATTTATTTATATATTTTCATTTTGTATGTTATAGGTTTCATTATATATATAAGGGAAAATATTCCCCCATAATTGAGTAATGACCTCATAATTTATTAATTGTCATTGGTGTTTAGGGGATGCTAGCTAAGGTTAGGGGAATATTAGTCCTACCCAATCCAATGGGTCAGGTCAAGATGTTACATGAATTCCCAAAGGAGGAAATGAGTTTTAAAGATTCCAAATAGAGGGAGTTAGTAATGAGGGATGAACTTGAGTCCCTTCATGTGTCTAGAACATTGGATCTAAATGGGAGACCTTCCAAGAATAATATTATTCAAAAAAATGGGTGTATTAGTTTAAAGAAGAGGGAGATATTAGGTGGAAGTATAAGTCCATTCTAGTTTCTAGAGTATTTCAATATAAGGAAAGATTATATTTATCTGAAATATTTTCTCCAGTAGTTAACTATACAACCATCTGAATTTTTTATATGGTTTCATTAAAATATCTTTATCTAGAGAAGATGGATATAAAGAAAACATTCCTGTACAAAGACTTAGTTAAATAGATCTACATTGATAATTTGGATGGTTTTTAGGATCAATGAAACCATGAAATTGTCTGTAAGCTCAAACGTAGCCTTTAAAGTTTGAAGCACGAACTAATATATTATAATTATAAGTTCAATGATTTCATTATTCCATGGAAGTTTTTATATAGAAACAAAGATAATTTATGTTATAGGAATGTGTTTGATTATGAGAGTTTCATCATTCTTATTTATGTGGATGAAATGTTGATAGTAGGTTTGGTGAAAGGTAGGATCTATGAACTAAAGGATGGGTTATAAAAAATCATTGAGATGAAGGATCTTAGTTCAATAAAGTAGATTTTGGGGATGAGGATTGTATGAGACCGAAGTTCTAGTATATTTTACCTAACCCAGTTTGACTAAGTTTGAAAGGTGGTGGAATTATTTTGTTTGGTATAAGAAATACCTATGACCACACCCCTATCTTAGAATTTCAAGATAAGTTAAGAGATGTTTCCTTAAATGAAATATGAGGTTGATTACATATAAAAAAGTTCCATTTTCATAAGCTATCATATATTTGATCTAAACCATGGTTTTTAATATCCCACACATTCCACAAGTAGTGGGAGCTATTAGTAGATATATGTTGAACCCCAGGAGGGAAAACTTGGAGGTTGTGAAGTTGATACTATGGTATTTGAAGGGTTCCAAAGACTTAGAACTTTTCTTTAGAATATATGAGGCTATGTGAGATTTTTTAAGATATATATTTGACGGAGATTCAGATTCATGAAAGATAACTATAAATTATGTTTACAACTTTGGTGGAAAGATGGTGAGTAATATATCAAAAATTTAACCAGTGTTTACACTTTTTAAAATTGAATTGAAGTACATCACCTTGATGGAAGTAGGTAAGTGGTATGGCTGAAGGGGTTGCTAGAGAATCTTAGAAGAGAACTAAAAGTTGAGATTATATTTTATGATTAAAAAATCATGATTCATTTGGACATAAATACAATGTTTCATTCTCAAATGAATCATATTAAGCTAAATTATCACTTCATCTGAATATTATTGGAGGAAGGTGTGTTGGACTTATGGAAGATCGAAGGGACATATAATCTAATTGATATGTTTAAAAAGGTCATAACGTAAGAATTCATGATCCAATTCTATTACTCAGTATGTTTATGTTGACCATAAGGAAGGAATGGGGGGGGGGGACCATGCAGATTCTTTAAAAAAATTCAAGGAATGATGTTTTTATGGATACCATAAGAGGAATTTATCATTAAACTGGAATTAATATCAAGTGGGATATTTTTAAGGTGTGATATTCATTTCACAAGAATGAGAAAATTTAAGATTACAAGGAGAATAAAATATGATTACCTTATTTTTGATTACTACATAGATATAGGGGTGGCGGAAAACAACATCAGTACAATAAAAGATTCATACGGGTTAATATGAGTCTTTCCATCAGTATTTATTTCACCGGTATATATGTATAATATCATATTTATGATATATTTTTATGGGTAATTTTAAACTAGTTGGGAAATTCAAGTTGGTGGATATCTTTGATTAGATAAAGGGTTCCTCAAAGGATATTATAGGAGGTGGACTTCAGCCCACATTTATTGGATGGTAGTGGAAACAGGACACACCAGGTGAACTATGCTATATAAATTGGGGTGGTCCACTTGTGAAAGGGATGATTGATCAAGTGATTATGATATCGATATTTTTGTAATATTCCATCTTGATTATTTGACTAAAGTGAAGTATTATTCCCCTATAGACCAGGGTGTAATCATGAACCATGTAATCCTCCAATTTTATTCATTTTCATTTCTTGTTTATTTTTATTTTTATTTTTGATGGTCTTGTTTGTATTCTTCTTGTGGTTTTATATTGAACTGTTGTGACTTGGCTTCAATCATATTCTAAATTCTAGGAATTGTAAATGGGGTTTATTCAAGAGAAATCACTCCCACATGTGAAGTTATAATATTGTTTTTTCCTATGGTTTAGATATAAGTTGATCATGATCTAAAATACCTATATTTCTTATCATGGATTTGAAAGAGTGTACCTAAGGATACTCAAAATAGTATTGTGAAGCAGCTCAAGAAGTCATAAAGTAAGATAAAAACCCAAAATAATTATATATATTTACAAGATAAAGAGGAACCATCATATATAAAGGAGGAATATGTATATTTTCAAAAAAAAAAGTATATAATGGAACAAGCTTGGGTCAAGAAGAAATAATTTTAGAAGGATTTAATTGCTGAAATTTATTTGAAATAAAAAGATTAAGCTGAAGTGTAGATACTCAATAATGGATGAAATTCCCATATGATGAGAAATAATAATGTTATTATAGCCATAAAATATGAAAAATAATGAGTCATATGGTTTAAAATTTATGGGTTGAATATAATTAGTACCAAAATATAATATATTTTTAGAAAATACATAATATAAATGAATGTATTTGTTGTTCAAGCTCTTGGGAACAATTTACTCAACATTATCTAATTTTTTGACTTAGGTAATGAAATAAAATTCAACAAGAATAATTTTACTATCAAGGAAATGGATATTTCAATTTTCATTCAAGACAATAACATAAAGGGGAATATCCACCTCATTAGAAAACACTGATATATTTTCTTTCTGTCCAAGGATGATGAAAACAATTTATGCATAAATATCTCACTTAAGTAAAAAATAATGGGAAGAATCAATGAAACATGAAATTGAACATTATATTCCTAATATTACATCAAATATTATTTATATTTGTGATTTATTTCAAAAGTTAAACATAATTTGGAAGATATATAAGTCTAAATATAAGAAATTTATCAAGTTTCTAGAATTAGTTCATGTTGGTGTTTGTGAATTGATATCACCAAGGTTTATTGATGGAAAGAGTTAAAATGCGATATTTCTTAATGATTATAATACAATGTCATGGTTCATATTTATCACTCACAAATATTATTTTTATAATTTCATAACCCATTATCAGATATTGGTGAAGAATATTCTTAGAAATAAAATATTGAAATTTAAACTGAAAATGGCACAAAATTTAATAATATCCAAGTGGAGGATTATCATTAGAATAATGGGATAATACATCAGGTTTTAGTGATGAAAAATCCTCAATAAAATTTTATAGTTGAGATAAGAAACTAGATAATCAAAAATATAGCTCAAATGGTTATTATTAAAAAATATATACCAGATAATATTTGGAAATAATTGGGCTTGAAATTGGATTATATTACAAATAATTCTTTATTATGTATAGGTGAGGAAAAAACTCTATATGAGGTGTGGTATGGGATGAATCATATATTGAGATACTTTTGAATTTTCAAAAGAAATTTTTTTAGTTTCAATAAAGATAAAATACATAGGAAGTTTTAATCTCATAGAGATGAAGGTATTTTTCTTGGATACTAATCAAAGATTAAGGAATACAAATTATTTAGAAAAAGGTATGGAAAAATAATTGGAATCCAATATCTCACTATTATAAAGAATGTTAAGGTTTTTCAATAAAGTAGTGAACATATTATAGAAGAAATAGTCGATGATTTGAGTTTCTCATGGGGAGAACAAGTGGTTAGTATTAATTTAGATAACAACAATCAGAATGAGGAGGATAAATGAAGTTCATGAAATGCATGTAAGTTTATAAAAAAGGCTAAAATTGATGAATAAAACATTTTAGGTGAAAATATAACACCATTGAAAATGAGAAGAATGAAGTCTCTACACCAAATATCACTTCTATCACAAGTTTATCCAAAACTTCATGATGATGTTGCTAAGTATGAGAGTTAGGTAGAGGTTTTTAATGAGTATATTGACCTAATTTAGATGAATTATACTTGGGATATTGATATTATCAGAACATAGAGGGTTTTTTCGGTACAAGTTTAATGAATAAGGAAAATTGATTTGAAAAAAATAAATAATATTGTGAAAATGATACTCCCAAATTGAAGGGATTAATGTGGATGAGATTTTTACACCTATGGATATATTGGAAATGATAATTTTATTTTTTTATATAGTGGTTTAAAATAAATTAAAATTTTCCCCAAAACACTTAAAATATATGTTTCTTAATGGTCTCCTTAAATATGAGGTTTAAGTTAAATATATGGATATATTTCCCATCCATAAATATGAAAAAATCACATCTCTTACAAAATACACTTTATAGGATAAAAAAATCACCAAGAATATGGTATTTTAGGATTGATCAATACTTGAGAAAGCATAGTTTTCAACATGAGAGAGTTAGTTGTAACCTCTATGTAATTAAATAGGATGATCAAAAGATGATGGTGCTTATTTATATGGATGAAATTATATTTTGAGGTTCAAATATATCTCAATCAAAGAAGTTTTCACAATTAATTATGGATTTAAAAATGTTAATGATTATGGAAAGGGTGTTTTTACTTAGTTTATAGTGATAAAATTAATGAATGGAACTTTTATATATCACTTAAAATGTGATGAAGATGTGTTAAAAAGATATGGAATTGATAATTTCAAGACTATGTCAACACCAATTTCTACTCAGATTAAGTTTTCAAGAGATACAAATGCTAAAAAGTTGAATGTGACAGAGTATAGATAAACTATTGGAATCCTATTGTATATAACAACTTCAAGACCTAATATTGTGTTTACTACTTTTCCTGCTTAAGGTATCAAAGTTGTCCCAAATAAATCCTTATACTAGTGGTGAAAATAATTATGTTTCATATCAAATTCACATTAGATTTTATATGGTTTTATTGTTCTGTATTACAAAAAACGTTATTAGGATATCCAAATCCAAATTGGGATAAAATAGTAGATCACATAAAGTCAAAATTAGGCAGTGTATTATATCTTGGGAATTTTTTTATATATTAGTTGAGTAAGAAAAAATTATATCATATTATTCATCTTGAAAACTAAATACGTAGTGTCCACTTAATCTTATGTTGAGTCATAGACTCATTTTATCCTTATTTTTGACAATCAAAAAATACTCATGATATAATTTGTTTTAACTTCAAGTTTTTGTTTAAGTATTTTTTATGAGTAATTGAATTTCTCTAACCATATTTCTAGAGATCCTTAGAATGAAAGTCTAGATGACTGGATTTTAGCATTGTAGAGGTGTTTGATAACTTCTTTGGTAGATATAGAGAGACACTAATTCCATCAATCAATGATGGAGCTACTATCGATGCTACCACAACTGAACTTGAAGTTTGAAAAATCCAATTTTTGAAGGTTTTCCTATAATTAGAGTCATGTTTTGAGGAATAAAAGAATAAGATTAACTAGGAATTCGGAATGTTTTTGATTACTTGAAGTTATGAAACTTATTATTTCTTTGAGAGATTCTAGTAATTTTATTATTTATTTATGAGTGTTTTGATAAGATCTTATGTTTGTGAGGATACATTATAAAAGATTTTTGTATTTGTTACTGTAATTTTTTTTGTTTCTGATCCTTCATGATTATGGAATTCCATGGTTAGAAGAAAAATTTGATCTGCCTGTTTTTAGACGAAGAGAACTATTTCCTATGAATTTGATCAAGGACTTCAATCAGGAATATATATATGAGATTTTTATTTATAGAAGTGGTATAATACCTTTTGATAAGTTTATATTTGAGGTCTTCCTAGGGTTGGGAAGATATACATTTTAATAGGTTTATAGTTAAAGATATATTGAATTAGGTTTACGATTCCCCTTATTCATTAGGTTATAAGAGTAATGTTATAATATCATTAAAGAGGTAATTTATTTTTAAATCAGTACTCTATGATTTGTTTTTATGTCCTCCATGATTACTTTATTAAGCAGTTGTTACTAATTCTATTTAATGTTTGATTTTTTATAAGCACTTATAATTATGAAAAACATAATTTCTACTATGATTAATAAAGTTACTATGATATATTTTTATAGGTTTATAACATTGTGGGTTATTTTAAATTTATGTTTTTGGTAGTTTTAAAACTTGAGGTGTGGATGAAACTTATAAGTTTAGATTTAAATCGACAATTCTACCCCCTTTTATTAGTTTACCCACATTTTTATCCAAGACAACATTTGTACTTAGAGTAGGTCTCAGTATTTGATAATAAAATTGATATTATATCCTTTTTTCTATTAGTTTACTAGATTTACATATCTCAGTTTCCTTTCAGCTAACCATGTTGTAGAGAATTTTTTTTATTTATTTTTAGTATTTAAGGAATAAAATTTGGTTCTATTGACAATCTTAATCTTAATCAAACACCTATTTTTGATGGAAATGAATATTATTACTAGAGATATTAGATGCATAATTTTATGGTAAACACTGGTGTATAATTTTTTTTATGCTTATCTATAGTTACAAAATTCTAGAGAAAGAAATTACTATAATCTAAAGAGAATTGAAGTGCTAATTTTAGTTTAACTTTTGTGTCTAAAACACATTACTCGTATCAATTAAATGGAATATACACAGTAAATTATATTCTTGAAAAATAGATTATGATATTTGGAAGAAATTAATAGTTACAAATTTTGAAACTTGAAAAGTTATTGAAACCAAGAGAGCTATGATCAGGGATGATTGTCAATATTTCAACTTTATCTCAGAGAAAGTGTTTCATAAATGAGGTTATGATGGTTTTAAATAGTCTATAGTCACTTAGTGAGAATGAATTATCAGATGACCACTTAGTTGAAAAATTCATAGTTATTTTACCAAAAGGGAATCCAAGAGAAATGTTATTGATGAAACTAAACAAATTACCATGATAAGTATTGATGATTTGATTAGAAAATTTATGTAGTATGAAAGTAGATTGAAGAAATATACTGACAAGGAAAATAAGAAAAATGGTGTTTGTAAATCCCTAAATTTTTAATTTATTTTTTTCCTTTAAAAACTAATGTGTTAGATATCTTATTTCAGAAGCAACACCAAACTAAAATGAAATTGAGATAAAATTATTAAATTTGACTATTATAATATAGCTATTAAATTAGTGGGTATAAAAGAAACTAACCATAATATGAAATCTACGAAGGACAAAAATGGCATCGGTTAGCTGAAGTCTCCCTTTTGAATATCATTTTCCTGAGTATGGAAATAAATTTTCTTCACTAGGGTTTTCCCTAGAACAAACCCAAGCTGAACTCCAACAACTATGGTATGAGAAAAGTCATATGTGAGATAATTTCAAGCTCTTTGAAATTTCCCAGAGATTAATTCTAGTGGAATTACCACCCATAACTCCCACAAGAACTTACATTATACTTAAATTTTACATGGAGTTAATGGGGGGATATGTAACTGTAAATTAAGATAATATAAACATGTAATTATTAATGTAATAAGTTATTTATCACATGTATTTTACCCATTTTTAATTTTTCTTTTTAAATAATTTTTTTTTATTTACTAACACATTGATAAAATTAATGTGACCATTTTCTTCTCAAAAAAGTAAATTTCTCTAAAATTAGATTTTTATATTATTTATTTAATAAAAATAAATATATTATTTATATGAATAATATAACACTAATCTTATTATTATTTTATAGGAACTATGAATAATAATAACAAAAATTTTAAAAAATTATTTTCTAATGAAGAAAATTCCATCATATATTTAATATTTTTATTTAAAAGTTAATTATAAAATTTATAAATATTAATTTTACCAAATTAACTTAAATTTTTTATTTATAATAATATTATACTAGTATGATTTTTTTATATTTTTATAAAATAATTTTTTTAGGTGAATAATGAAAAATATCAATTTTGCTAATAAAATCAATTTTATGACATTATCATAATACATGAATGAATTAAAAGTTTTTGAAACCTTTTTTATATAAAAATATATACTTATAAATTAAAATAAATAATTTTAAAAAAATACAATTTTGAATTTATAAAACTCATGTCTAAATTTTTTGAAACTTTAGTAATATTTCACTCAAAAAACGATATTTATTTTCTTAGATTAAAAAATTAATTTTCAAAAATTGAAGAAATTAAATATAAAAAAATGAATTTAAAATTTTATATAATCAGGTTTCTATTATTTTATAATTTAAAATTCATTTTTAGGCATAAAAAATATTACTAGTATTAAAGTTAATTACTGCAATAACGGTAAAACTATTATTTTCAAAAAATTGTTTTATTAATATTGTGTAATTTATATGTAACAAAATAAATTAATCAATACTAAAAAAATCTAATAAAATTTATAAATGTATATATTAATATATTAACACTCATTAAATTTTCAATCAATACTAAATATTATTAGGAAAACTTAATGAAAAAAATTACATTTTCTACAAAACAATTTCTTCATATATTAAATGTTTTAATTTAAAAGTTAAATTTATAAATTTATAAATTGAATTATATTAAATATTGGATAAATTTATGTTTATAATACCCAATTTTTTTAATATTTATCATCTTATTTTTTATTAAAAATAAATTACTTTGTAAAAAAAACTACTTTTGAAGGTAAAAACCAAAATAGAAAAGTATAATATCTAATGGTAAAAGACTCATAAAATGATTAAAACATGTGTGAAAATGGATCATTGAGTGTTTATATATACATAACCCTTTATAATCAATTATGGACCACTTCTAGAGCCATTGAACCTTGAATAGTTTAGTGCCATTACTAAAAAATAATGGGTGTTCACGAAAGTGCCCTTTTATACACTTATAAATGGAGATAAATTACACCCTTGAAATGATAAAATTACCATTATATATTTTCTTGAAAAAATATCCAATTTACCTTTACTATGAGTAAATTTCAATTTTATAAGGCATTGTTCTCTTGAATTTATCTTAATTCCTTCATTATCAGAAAGACTTTCAAGGGAAAGTTCATGCTCTCCATGTGAGTAATAATTACTCCTTAAACTTTTATTATTAATATTAATATTTAAAATATTATATATAATTTAATTTATTAAAAAATAATTATTTTTAATATTATGATTTTTTTATACTAATGGTATTTTACTTTTCTACCTTCTACCAAAACCATTTGGAAAATGAAGACGCCATCATATGTTGTACAAACTACCACCTTTATGAACAACGAGTTCTATTTTTCATAATTTTTTTTACATGGATGGTATAAAAGTGTTATTTAATAAAAAAATTTAATAATTATAATTGGATTAATTTTTTAAAATGATAATTTTTTTTATTTTTATACCCCTCGTATTCTATGAAAAATGAGAGCATCATCCGTGTATATGCAAACTACCACCTCCACAGAACGAAACATTCCATTTTCCATTCCCCCTTAACATTGATGAATTTAAAAATGTATCTAATGTATAAAAATATATTTATGACACTATTAATATTATTTAAATAAAACATTAGACTTTATATTAGTTATATTAACAATAAATGATCATAGTAATCTTAACCGCTTTAAATGAACACATCAAGACACCTTTCTTAATTTGAGTCCATTTTGGGAAAACCTATGGATATGTATATTTTTTTTAATATTTTAATAATAAAATAAATAAAATATAAAATTATATATAATATGAAGATATTTTACATCACATTTGACCATAATAAATATACTAAGAGTGTTATATATAAATTGACTGAACAACCTCAAGTAATTGACATAATTGAAAAATATTTGATAAATGAATAAATAATATAATAAATAGACCTTATAAAATGAAATATAGATGAAAAAAATTCATAATATTGTTTTTAATAAACTTAATTTGATTATAAATAATGTTATCCACACACTTAGAACAAATTAGGACCTAAGGTATGGGTTTCTACATCTCAATTTTGATTCATTGAGATATGATTTGAATTCACCACATGTACCCTTTTTGTGATTTAAATATTTCCATTAGATGTATTTTTATTATAATTTTCTTTAAATATAAGGGAATTAAAAATACATCTCATGTTCTACCTTCCATTTATTTTCAATTCAAAAGATTATGACACTGTAAGGGATCTTATGAACCACCCTCATTACTTTTAGGTTACATGTTCTCTTTCTTTCCCCTTTTCTCTATATTATTATAATTTATTTACTCTATATTATGTAGATATGTTCCTTAAATATATACCTAGTTTAATATATATTTATATATTATGGGAAAATATATGTTTTAAGTTCCCTTTAAAATTCCCATTTTTAAGTAATGATGATTTGAAGGAACTTATCTATGCCTTATTTCAAGTAAAGTACCACCCTCATCAAAATGTTTTAACCATGAATTGATGTAGAAAAAAAAAATTATGGAAAAACATCCTAGTTCAATTTTGGTTTAAATTAAAATAATAATCCCTTTCCTTCCTTAAAAGTTAATATTCTCATTTCAAAAAGGATCACATATGTTTTTCATTTTTATTGTTACTTATCCTTGAAACTTATAATAAAGTTTCCTATATTTGAACTCAATTTTCAATAAACATGATTACTTATTAAAATATAAACACCCAAAATGATTCAATTCCTTATTCTCATGGGATTTTTTATGATATATCCTTCAGTTATGATTTGAGTTGAAATTTTGAATCCCACTTCTTTCTCATAGGTTTTATCATTACTATTCTTTATGTATGGTTACTTTTCCTCCTGTGGAACACATATTCATGTATATTTTATGAATATAAATGATACAACTTTATATCACTCAAATGCATTGAGTAATGTTTTCAACTCATGAGATAACTTGCATGGTGCACATGTGGTTATCCTAAGAACACTACTTTATGTTGTCTTGGTGGTGATAATGGACTATAGTGCATAGGAAGTTAGCCTAATAACACTATTTTATATTGTTTTAGTGGTGAGACTTTGTAACACCCTGAAATTCTAATGTAAGAACATTGTATTTAATGGCATGTATGAAGAGAAACGCCAAGCGTAGAAAGTAATATAACATATTGAGACTTTAAGATATATTTAATATTTTAAAATAAATATATTCTATAGATTTTAATGCATGTGACAATGAGTTAACTTGAGTTACATACATGAATTACTTTTTTAGGTAGTTTGTGTTACATGTAATATCAAGTTTTACCAAACAAAATTATATTATTGAGATATTATTATTTAATATAATAAGATACAACCTAGATGTTAAATTGATGGTTAGGAATTATATTAAAAAAATTAAAAAAATATATGTTTGAATTAATTGGTTACAAATTAATTAGAAATTAATACAAGAACCAATTCAATTTAAAGGAAATTTTTTTATAAAAAAATATTTTGATGCCCACAAAGTGGTTTTATCCAAATAAATTAATTAAAATTAGTGACTAATATTAATTTAATATATATATATATATATATATTATATTCAATCAAATATTTTTGACATTCATCCAATATATTTAATAAGAATAATATAAGAACAAACCCAATTTCATACATAAAAACCTATATTTTTTATAAAGGCACTTTTAGCACCTTTTAATGGTACAACTGTTTCAAATATGAATTTTGAAACTTTTATAAATTTAATATAAAAAAATAAACTTCATTTTTGAAATAAAAACTTCAAAATTAGGATAGATTGAATTTTTAGTATTTTTCTGAGAAGTTTCATTTTTTGATGAATAGTGAAAAATACTGATTTTTAATTGAAAACCGACTTTTCATCTAATTTATTTATATGAATAAATTATATTTTAAATTTATTTTAAAGTAAAATTAGGTAATTTATACATAAATTAATCCAATTTATGTCGTTTGAATCAATTTCATATTGAAATTATATAAAAAAATCAATCTTTTGAACATTTTTACTTTAAAAACCCGCTCTATCATCCCATCTACGAGATTAAATTTAAATTAATTTCTCCAAATTATGTGATTATAATTTGGAAAAATGTATTAAATATTTTTAATAATTATAATTTATAATTTATAATAATTTCAAATTAATTTTTTACCAAAAATATTATTAAAAGTGATTAAAACTAATTACAGTAGTTAAGAGAAAAACTAGCTTAACAAGGGACTAAACATTAAACTTAAAAGAAAAAACGACCTAAAAAACATAAAAAACCTATTTTATATCCATATTTTGAAAACATAAACCATTTTATAAACTTTGGTTCATTATTGGAGGTAGATGATGTAAGGGAGACCACCCAATAGTGTTTACCATTTTATATTTACAAGAATGCCACTCCTCCTCCACTATAAAAAGTCACTCACCCCTCCCACTTATTCACTACTCTCAAGTAACTTGGATAATCCAAAATCTTCCCAAATAATATCCTAACATCCCTAAACTCATCCTAGAATACTCTCCTTGTGAATAAATCTAACCATGGAAGTCTTTTGATATTAACCAAATGGAGTTACCCGAATAAGTGGTAACATTCTTCAATGATCACTTTTTTTTCATTTAATTATCCACCCATTAATTTTTTATATAATTATTATATAATAAACTAATTATATTAAATATACTGATATATTTTTATTCTCATATTTTTTCATACACTTTCACACACATCCATAAAATGAGATATGCAATCATCGTTCGTGTGTACGGCGGACTACCGCCTCGCGAACCGATATCCTTCATTCTTCCATTACAACCATTAAAGTTTGGAATAATAATGGATTTATAGTTTTAATATGATATATATTATATTTATGATGTATTTATACTTATTTAATTTTTATATAACACTTACCATTATGATTTCTATTTTTTCGGAATACGATAACTTCATTTGTGGACGTGTGGACTACCGCCTCCTCAAAGCATTGTGATTCATTCATGGTATACATGGAATGTACTAAGAATGGTTTGAACAAAAATTATGTGAAATATATGAAATAAATATGATACTATAATGATAATATAAATATATATATATCACTTAATGTTTAAATACAACAATGAAATGAAAGTAGCATTCATGTGTACATACGACCTACCATCTCCATGAATAGTTCATTTCATTTCCTATTTCCAAAATTTATGGATTAATATAAATAAATATATAAAAAATATATATGATATTTAAATCATGTTTTAAAATTATTTATATGATGAAATTATTATATAATTAATATTAACGAAAATAAAAAGTCAAAACATACTCGAAAAATATGACAATTAACACCCAAAATAGTGAAAATAATGAAAGATTACTAACAAACGGGTAATAATATTATATAAGAATATAATATATGATATCATAAATATTAATATGGTTTTATAATAAGTTATTAACATTATTAAAACCATTAAATGGGAGTTTAAAGGACATACACACAAAAGGAAACACAAGGTAAGGGATTTTCATCACACTTTTCACATCTGTGAGATAAATACAATATGCACCACTTAATTATTTTTTATGGTGTAAATAATACCCATTTTTCATTGAATATAATTATTCACCAATAATTCATGTTATTTTAAGTTTTAATTTTAATTATCTCACTTAAAGGGTTTATCTTGAAAATTACGAAGTGGTAAAATTTATCTTTGCAATCTCACTTGCTTTTGTAATTGTTAACTTTATCTTGAAACAACCACTTTATTGTAATCATTTTTCACTGGAAATTTCCTTAAATATAAAAATTATTGGGTGATTTATATTATTATTTCCTAAAAAATATACCATTTTTATATATGGTGTTCACTTTGAAAATTATTTTATTATTTGGGGAAATATTGATAAATCTGTATTATTTATCCAATATGGATATTTGATAAGGTGTATTGTTTATTAATCAATTATTCAATATGAGTAATTATTTGGAATGTAAGTGATAGGTGGGTCCTAGAATTTATATATCATCTTGATGTATCGATAGGTTCTCATGAGACAAACCAGTTTACCAATATTAAATGAGTTTCTACCTATTATTTTAAATTATATTATGAAAGGTATCGACAATATAGGTTTTCATGTGATAAAAACATGAAGTACAATAATTATGAATTTCCTTTATAGATATTTCAGTTATTATTTTTATTATCCATGATATTTTTAGATGATAAAATCTATTTCTGCAATTCATTCTCAGTTTATTGATTAAATGACATGTGTTTCAGATATTTAACTTGACATATTTTTTGCAACTAGTTGAGGGAAAATCCCCCTTTATTAATAGAAAAGAAAGTGAACCACTTTTGAAGAATGGGAAGAGAGGAAACCCATTACAAAAACAGTGAAAAAATTCATAAAATATCTAGGCCCAAAGTTTTGAACATGGTCCCAGGTGCTCAATGGGAAACAAATGACAAGATAAGTAAGATAAAAAATGTTCATCGCCCCCTGAAAGACAATACAGTAGTGAAATTAGTCAAAATAATGTGTTGAACCCTTCTAAGAAGTTGCCCTGTGCATTTAGAATAACGAGTAAAATCACCCCTCACACACACATAAACATGTGGAGGGAGAACTAGATGATAGATTCCAGCACATCTATCTCTCTTTTGAG
Source organism: Viscum album (assembly GCA_963277665.1). Classification (NCBI taxonomy): domain Eukaryota; kingdom Viridiplantae; phylum Streptophyta; class Magnoliopsida; order Santalales; family Viscaceae; genus Viscum; species Viscum album. Next base: position 1,964,494,034 of record OY728127.1, read on the forward strand.
CTACCCACACACCAAAGATTGTGAGAAACACAAAAAAAGTAAACCTGATGTAATAAAACTTAAGACCAAAAACACTGTGCAAAATCCAATCATGTCACTCATCTATCCAAAAAGGACATATGGATAGATTATTGGTGTCAGCACACCGATCCCTCATTTGAGGCCACCCACCCAGCAATACCTGTAAGAATATAAACCTCCAACCAAATGTAATAAAAAATGATCCAAAGCCTATAGAGCTATATACAACCCCATCTAACAACCAGTCCCCAAAAAATCTGATCACAGATCATAATACAACCAGTTCACCGACCCACCAATAAATCCCTCTTACAATGTACGGAAACCAAACCGTCCATTGAGAATGACTCAAATGAAGCCAAAATCAGAATTCGCCGCTGGCCATAATCCACCGGCGTCCAAATCTACAGCCCACATCCACCCGAACTTCCATTGAAAGTCTTCATGGATACCCAAAGGCAGCCAATCCACTGTTTGGAACAGTGCTGGTAGGGAATTTCATCAGTCCAATGAGCCCAATAATCTATATCACATTATTTAGTTCAACCGTAGAAAATATAAATTTTCACTAGATCCAATGATGCTGAATTCTAGAGAATACAAACTACAACAATGAAACTCAAAGAAACCTTCAAAAAAATTAGGGAATAAGAAGGAATAATTGAAGTCTTCAGTGAATATTAGATACAAAAACTACTTGTAGATCCACTAGTGTTGAATAGTGAAACTTTGATCCAAATAACCACCTTAAATGCTGAGAGAAGAGACCCAATGACGCAATGTAGAATTGAGAAATCCTAGAGGGATTTTCTTCCTTAGGAAAGTGTGGTTCCATCAATTTACCTTGACATATTTATTATGCCTTATCAAGTTATTTAAATGGCATGTGTTCTTAATTATTTACCTTTCTATGTTGATTTATTCTTATTGATTCATTATTTATTCTGCTTTACTTACACTTAATGATCATTTTATTTAACCCTTATTATGCTTCCTTTCCTTAGGTTATGAAGAGGAATCCTTTGAATGAGTTTCTAGGATGATGAGATTTTACTTATGTTATGATTTATTTTATATTTCCAAAATGTAATAGGGGTAACATGTATCTAATTTGGTTTTCCAGAACCTTTAAAATGATCAGTCCTTTGGGATTTTATTTCTTTTAATCATGCCAATTTAAAAACGTAAGGCACCGACTCCGGGTTCCTGGGGTGGGGAACTATAATTGGTATCAAAGGATGTTTTTTTATAAACCTTAAAAACTAGATTTAGTAAAACATATATTAGATAAAATAACCCTAAAGTAGAATTTGAGGATAACTATATAAGAAAATCCTAGTTTTTTGTAAGGTAGAGATTATGTGTGTCTTCTTAGAAATGCATCCCTATCTGGATACTACAAGTGGACATGGTTCTCGAAAAAATGTACCTAGGGGTAAAAAATTAGAAAAGGTGCATCAGTTATGAATTGAGAATAAATTGGTACATGAAAATGTGTATTAATGTACACCTAGTTTGAAAATCCCAAGGGATACACTTAGGTAAATTCTCATTTTCTTTACAAACCATTATAAAGGATTTAAAAGTAAATATATCCCCAAAGAGACCATGTTTGTTATTATGAGATTAGTTATGGATTTTTTTGTAATTTATAATAAGAATTTCAATAGTTTTGGGATGATAAATTCTGTTAGATAATGCTATGAACTAATCTAGTATGTTCTATTATTTAGATTTGGATCATAAAAGGAAGAATAGTATCAATAATCATGGACAATGTAGAGGTTTCCCTAACGAGAAAGCCGGTATAGATGGTATCAGAATCAAGAAGGTAATTGATATATTTGGGAAGATTAATTGGGTTATGATGCATAACCTTTTCCATAATAGAGAAACCAGTTCCATAATGAGATTATCTAATGTTGGATCACTTTATATGACAGAGGCCCCCATCCTTTTGTGAGATTACTAAACCAATGGAGGCCAAGAAATGGATTAATTATTTGGAGAAGATATTCATGGGATTAGGATGTGGTGAAAAGGAAAAGGTCAAAATTAAAGTGTATTATCTCAATAGATATGCTGATCAATGGTGGACGTTGAAACAAAATACTAAAAAGGAAGAGGAAATATAACTCATGGAATGGAAAGTTTTTAAGGAGACATTATTTAAAAGATATTCCCTCGTAAGAAACAAACTGAGATGAATAGAAAGTTCCTTAGTTTAAATAAAAAGGAGGAATAAAGTGTTATGTAGTATGAGGATAAATTTACAAGGTTAGTAAGGTATTCTACAAATTTCATATGAAACAAAGAATACAATATTGATCACTTATTTGAATGACTTAAGTAAAGTATCTAAAGGGTGTTGGTGTATCAAACCTTTTCTTCATATAATGAAATAGTTTTATGTGCATTAAAGAGATAAAAATAATTCTTGAAGTATGATGTAATCAAAGGAAAGCAAGATAATAAGAGAACAAAAGAGAAAATAACATATAAGGGGAAGAAGGGAAAGATGGATTTTACAACATGTGATAACTATAGAAAAAATCACCCTGGGAAATTATTGAAAGGATTTAGTGTTTTTTATAAGTATGGAGAAATGGGTGACCATGAAAAATAATGAAAAAGAATGAATGAAAACACTTCTATTCATTGTTATAGCTGCAAAGAGATGAGGCAATATGAAAATTAATGCCCCAAGATTCAAAGGAATATATGACAAAATAGGCTAATGGATCATGGTCATGATTTTTATACTACCATAGATGAAGAGGAATGATTAATATGACTATGATTAGATTAAATTATTACATAATTTGAGTATTTTATCAGTAAGGTACTCGTTATAAAAATTATGAAATATGTAAGGATTTTATTTTAGTACTTTTTCATTAAGGATTTGAAAGCCTGTGTTGAATCGTACCGATGGAAAAGAAAACTGATTCAATAGAAATTTGGACTTCTTGGAAAAAATATGGTCAAGGGAAAGATAACCCTCAATATATTCTTGATACTAAGATAATGATATTGGAATAAAGTGATGATTAATTTGGATAAAGTAAATTGGATAGTACCAACTACCTTAGAAATGATTCTAAAGTTTTTCATTATAATCATTTGGAAAAGTTAACCATTTATAAAATGGTTTAAGTTGATATTTGGATTTGGTTTTATAGATTAATGTATTACTTCACCATATGATACAAAATGTTCTATAAAATTAATTAGAAATAGTTTAAGGCATAACCAAAGGATGAGATTGTGTTTATGAAATATAAATGTATATTTACTTATATTATTAGAGAGTAAAATAATTCCTCAACTCTAGGAAAATAGTCTTGAAATAAAAATTTTATCTTATTATCATCATTTTTTATGATATCAATAACCTTTTTCATAACTATGGTTTAAGGATTTGTGGTCATCATCTTTCAGTTGAACATTTTCTCTATCAATCCCATTCATAAATTGATATCTATATTTCTATTATATGTCTAAGTTTTCACTAATTTTCTCTTATTTAAAAGCTTGGTTTTATAGCAACCTTCACATTTCCTTTTCCCTCTTATTAATAATATTTTTTATTAACCCTATTTAAGATGTATTTTTTTTATAAATAGTATTATCAAACCCTTTATTACTGAGATCAAGTTTAAATTGTTGGTATGAAATTTAATTAAGGTGGAGAGAATATAACACCCCAAAATTCTAAAGTAAGCACATTGTATTTAATAGAATGTATGACACACAACACCAAACGTATAAAGAAATATAATGTATCCATACTTTAATATATATTTAATATTTTAAAATAAATCTATTATAAAGCTTGTAACTCATAAAAAATTGAGTTAGCTTGTGTTACATGCAATAATGACTTTGTTCGATAGTTTGTGTTACATGCTAGACCGAGTTTTATCGAACAACAATATATTATTAAGATACTATTATTTAATATAATAAGATACAACCTAGCCATTAAATTGATGGTTATGAATAATATTAACTAATTTATGAAAATATATTGTTGAAGTAATTGGTTAAAAATTAATTATAAATTAATATAAGAACCAATTGAATATAAAGGGAATGTTTTTATAAAAAACTATTTTTATGATCAGAAAGTCATTTTATCCTAATAAATTAAATCAATTAAAATGAGTGAATACTATTAATTTAATATATATATATATATATTATATTATATTCAATAAAATATTTTTTTACATTCATCCAATAGATTTTATAAGCATAAGATAAGAACAAGCCCAATTTTACATATAAAATCTATATTTTTTATAAAGGTAATTTTGACGCCTTTTAATGGAAAAATTATTTTAAAAAATTAATTTTGAATCTTTTATAAATTTAATATAAAAATAAACTTAATTTTTTAAATCAAAACATCAACATTAGGTTTATTTAAATTTTTGGTATTTTTCTAAGAAGTTTCATTTTTTAATGAATAGTGAAAAAATACTGAATTTTAATTGAAAGTCACTTTTTCGTAATTTATTTATATAGATAAATTATATATTTAATTTATTTTAAAACAAAATTATTTCAATTATAAATAATTTAATTCAATTTATTTCATTGGACTCAATTTCACATTGAAATTGTATATATAGAAACATTTCAAACTTTTGAACATTTTTATTTAAAAAATCCGCTTTGTCGTCTTGTCTACAGGATTAAATTTAAATTAATTTCTTCCAATTATATGATTTGAATTTGGAAAAATGGATTCCATATTTGTAATAAGAATAAATTATAATATATAATAAGGTAAAATTAATTTTTTAACAAAAATATTAGTGAAAGCGATTAAAACTAATTACAATGATTAAGAGAAAAACTAGCTTAACAAGGGACTAAAACTTAAACTTAAAGTCCAAAATGACCTATAAAAATGTCAAAAACCTATTAATTGACCATATTTAAACCATATAATCCATTTTATCAATTTTAATTCATTATTAGAGTCACATTATGTAAGGGAGACCTCCCAATAGTGTTAACCTTTTTATAGTTACAATAACGCCACTCCCCTCCTCTATAAAAAGGCACTCACCCCTCCCACTTATTAACAACCATAAAGCCATTTTGTCATAGAAAATATACCCAAATAATCTTCCAACATACCTACCCTCCTCATAGAATCATCACTTTGGGAATAAATCCAACCAAGGAAGTCTTTTGGTATAAACCAAAAGGAGTTACCCGAATAAGAGGTAACAATTCTTCAACGAGCACTTTTGTTTCATTTAATTCTACACCCATTAATTTTTTTATATCAGGATTATATAATATACTCATTATATTAAATATATTGATAAGTTTTTTTTCTAATATTTCAATCTAAACTTTCTCACTCATCCATCAAATGGGATACACAATCATCATTCATGTGTACGGTGGACTACTGCCTCGTGAACTAATGCCATTCATTATTCTATTACAAACTTTAAAAGTTGGAATAATGATGAATTTATAGTTTTTATATTATATATATGATATTTATGATGTATTTATTCTTATTAAAATTTTATATAACACATAACTTTATGTTTTCAATTTTGTGGGAATATGATAACTTCGTTTATTGATGTGTGGACTACCACCTCCTTAAAGCGATATAATTCATTTGCGCTATACATGGAATGTATTAAGGTTGGTTTTAAAAAAATATTAGTAAAATATATGACATAAATATGATACTCTAATGAATATATATATAACTTAATTTTTAAATATGATAATGAAATGGAAGTAGCGTTCATGCGTACATACGACCTATAATCTCCATGAACGGTGCATTTCATTTCCTATCTCCAAATTTTATGGGTTAATATAAATACATTTAAACTGAATATATATGATATTTACAATCATATTTTAAAATTATGGATTTTAAGAAATTATTATCTAATTAATAGGAACAAAAATAAAAAGTTAACAAAACTCATAAAACTAGGAAATTAACACCCGCAATAGTGAAATAATGAAAGACTACTAAAAAAACAAGAAATAAGATATTATAAGAAGATAATATATTATATAATAAATATTAATATATTTATTTAATAATTTATTAACATTATTAGAACCATTATATAGGAGGTTAAAGGACATTCACACAAAAGAAAACACAAGGTTAGGTATTTTCATCTCACTTTTTACATCTGTGATATAAATATCATTCACACCACTTACTTATTTTATGTGGTGTATATAATTCCCCTTTTTCCATTAATATCATTATTCATTCATAATTCATGGTATTTTAATTTTCACTTTCAATTATCTCACCCAAGGGTTTACCTTTAAAATTTCCAAGTGGAGAAAGTTATCTTTGCAATCTCACTTTCTTTTGTGACTGTTAACTTTATCTTGAAAAAATCAATTTATTTTAATCATTTTTCATTGAAAATTTAATTAAATATACAAAATATTGGTTTATGGATATTATTATTTCCTAAACATTATACCATTTTTATATATAGTGTTTACTTTGACAGTTATTTGATTATATGGGGAAATATTGATAAATCCTATTCTTTATTCAAAATGGGTATTTGATAAGGCATATTTTTTATCAATTGATTAATCAATATGAGGAATGATTTGGAATAGTAGTGATGGGTGGGGACCAAAATTTATATATTCCCTTGATGCAACGATAGGTTCTTATGAGACAAATCAGTTGGCTGATGTTAAATTGGTTTCTACCTATAGTTTTAAACTGTCTTATGAAAGGTCTCAATGATATAGGTTTTCATGTTCCTCAGACATGAATTCCAATAATTTAGCATTTCATTCATAGATATTTTAGTTATTATTATTATTATTATCATCCATGATATTTTCATATGATAAAATCTATGGATATAATTCATTTTTAGTTCATTGATTAAATGGCATGTGTTTCAGTTATTTACCTTTCCCTATTGATTATACCTTAGCCAGTTATTTAAATGGAATGTGTTCTTAATTGTTTACCTTTTTATTATGATTTATTCTTATTTATTAATTATTTATCCCAATTTACTAATCCTTATCAAGCATTTGATATCACCCTTATTATGCTTCATTTTCCCCAATTTATAAAGAGGAATCCTTTGAATGAGTTTCAATGATACTGAGCTTTTACTTATGTTATGATTTATTTTCTCTTTCCCAATGTAATATAGGGATCATGTATGTAATATAGTTTTCCAAATTTGATAAATTTATTAGTCCTTTAGGATTTTATTCCTTATAATCATGCTAATTTAATAAATTATGGAACCAAATATAGGTTTCTAGGGTTAGGTAACTATTATAACATACTAACCTATGAGCCACTTAAGATGAACCCTGAGCTAGTTGGTCACATGTCCTCAAGAGCACCTCCTCGTACACAATAGGCTACTAACTAGTAGTTAGGGTGTAAGGGTGGTATAATGGGGAGACCATACCCACATATCAAAATATCACAATAGATAAAAATAGATACAATCAATAGAATAATAATAATATAAATAATTAGAATTAATAAACCGCAGAAGCATAAATAGATAACTAAATAATCAAGCAGTGAAAGAAATGGATAACTGAACAAATGATAATAATATCAAAATCCTTACTATCAGGGTTTATACACGATTCATGGAATGCTTATATCTAAAGGGGAATATGGGGACATGTATACAAACATTTTAGACAAAAGCTTATCAACTAGCATCTCAAGCGCATGCTCGATCCTCTAATCTTAAGATCCAATTAAGAAAGCAAATAATAAACATGTAGTAGGGACTTTTACCTTATCAATACCTATAGGAAGATAGTCTTCTCCGGTACAAAAGGCATCCGAAGAAGAGTGTGAGATACAAATCTCAGTAGGCCACCACTAATGGTGTCTATATGTAATCTATGTAGTGCTCATAACTAAATAGTGTGAAGGTACATGTAGAAAAGTAAAGAAATGCTGAATAAATAAATAACCACTCACTCAGGTTCCTAAAGGAAAACTGGTGGGTCTACCTGCTTCAGATCATGGATGGAAAGTGTTTCATCATGTCACTATATATATAATATTAATTATAATAATATATATATATAGTTCAGTTCTATATTGAATCAACCCATATGAACCAAGTGCATGTGGAAGATTAATGGAATTATACCTAGAATATTAGTGATGGATAGACTGGGGTTTAACTCACATATCCATACCAATTTTCATACCCCAACCTATCTAATTATTTTATTTTATTATTTCATTGGATTTTCATGGTTCGGTTTGAATCCTGAATGATATTTTTGAGTTTTTTTAAAACTGTGGGTTTTTGAGTAGATGTCATTGGGTGCGAGGGTGGAGTGTGTCTTGGAAACCCCAGATGGATTTTCCCAGGAAATGACATGTTCTACCTGTCTTCAAAAAATTAAAATTAATTTTTTTTTAATTTATTGTTTCTTTTAAAAGTTTTATTATTATTAAGAAATTTTATTATTTTTACTTTAGGTGAAAAATTAAGATTCTTAATTTTATCCTTATACTTATTATTATTATTATGCTTATTATTTTTATGTGTATTATTTTTATTATAGATTAATGTTTATTTTTTTATTTGTTTTTAATTTTTTTGTTTATTTTCTTTTTTCTTCTAACCCTAATCCATGCACCCCCTTCTCCTCGTCTCTACCTCTCTTCGTTCACCTCCACCCCCACATCTCCCCTTTCACACCCTCTACCTTCTCCCCAGCACACGCTCCCTCCTCATTTGGCCACCCCATCGATGCCACGTCCCCCTCCCGTCAGGCTCCCCTTTGGCACCTATTGTCCGGCCACTACGCCCCTCTGCCGGCGTGCCTCCCACACCCTCAATGTAACATCTCAAGTTGGTAATGAATAATAGATATATTTATCTATGTCTATTTATGAATTATATAGTGTTTTAGAGGCTTAAAACGAGAATAAATCAAATCTTAATGATGGAATACACTAATATTTTTAAAAGATTATTTTACTGCCTTTTGGTGGAAAACCTTTTTTAAATCAAACTTTTGAAAATTTTATAAGATCTATTTGTCAAAATAAACTTATTATTTATGATTGGGACATTGAAATTTACTTTGGGTAAATTTTTGGTATTTTTCTGATAAAGTTCATTTTTTAATGAACAGTGACAAATGTTGTATTTTAATTCAAAACCTCTTTTTAATCTAATTTATTTATATGATTATACTATCTTTTGAATTGGTTTTAAAGTGAAATTAGAATATATTTTTACCATTTAACCCAATAGTGGTCATTGGAATTAATTTCACTTTGAAATTGGACTTAAACTAATGTCAATCTATTGATATATATTGTTCCATAAAAACACGCTATTTGTTCTGACATTGGGAATTAATTATTAAATTAAAAATTGTAACTTATATGTTTTGAATTTTTTAAAATATATATCATTTTTTTATTCGGAATATCAAATATAGCTTGGGGTGAAGTTTTGGTATTTTTCTGAAAAACTTCAATTTTTGATGAATAGTGAAACCACTAAGTGGTACTTAAAAAACTGATTTTTCGTTTAAATGAAATTTTACCACCTCTGTGTTTTGAATTTCAAAAATCCGATATACATGGTTGTCATTAGGAAGTAAAATGTTGTTCAATGGGATTAAAATAATTTTTTGGTGAATAGTAACATTTAAGTTTTTAATCGCGATTAGAGGTAATTAGTGTAGATTAAGGTAAAAATAATGTTTTAATAATATGAAATGACATTGACACATGTCCTACCCTTATTGGATGTGTCATGGGCGACCAAGAGAACCCATGGGTCGATTTTTGGGACCCCATGGAGCCACATGGGTAAGATAATGACATTAATGCCTTTTATTTAAAGTAAAAGTAAAAATGACACAAACATGTATTGTTTTACTAAAACAATTTTTAAATGAGGTTATACAAGTCAGATTTTTGACTATAAATAGTCATTGGAAATATAAAAATATTTCGTACATCATAGTATTTTTTTTATAATTTTTAGACATTAAATAAATTAAATTATTTATGACATCATGATGATGCAGCGATTACCTCATTATTTAACGATTTAAATAAAATGAAAAGATAATGTAAAATCTAAGACCTAAACATGTAAAAAACCTATTTTATGGGTGGATTTAGAACTCTTATCACCTTATACTCTACATTTATAATTGTGGGACCTTTAAAATCCGAAAACCATTTTATAATAAAGTAACCTTTTATACCTTTCCAAGAGTGCCCCTCCTCTCCTCTTATAAAAGGCCCCCACCTCTACCTCCTTACCCACACCTCTCAAGCCTTTGGCTTGGCCAAACCCTGCCCATTTTGTATCTCCACATCCCTCTATTACTCCTACAACCTCACTTTGTGAAGAAGTCTTCCTAAGGAAGCTTTTGAGCTCAAATCAAAAAGAGCTACCTGTTTTAAAGGTAGTGTCTTCTCTTGTGTTCTTATGTTTTATTTTGCTTCTCCAACCCCCTAAACTCTTTTTATTCCTTTATTTTGTAACAAAAATAGTATATTCAATATACTAGGATGTTGTTATGAGAATTATTAGAGCTAAACTTACACACACCTTCATCTAATGGTTAAAGAGCATACTGTTTCCGTGGATGGTGAATTTCTACCTCACAAAATGATGATTGTTCAATATTCTTATAACACCTTCAAAGGTGGCCATTAAGATGAAACTATATTTATATATGATATATATTATTTTAATGTTTTCCTTATGCTTCATTATTTTTCATTTTTGTCATACCTTTATGGTTTCCATTGTGGGTAAACATGATAATTTCATTTTAGGAAGTGCGGACTACCGCCCCCTCAAAGTGATTTGATTCGTTAATACCATATGTGGTACGTAGAAAGGATAGATTTAATGATATTATATATGATACCATACTGGAATTATAATACTATTATGTATCATTATGTTTTAATTCCATTAAATATGAAATAGAAATGGAAGTAGCGTTCATGCGTACGTACGACTTACCGTCTCCATGAACGGTGAATTTCATTTCTTACCTCTAAATGTTATGTAATATTATAAATGCATGTATATAATGGATATATATGATATATATGATATTTACATAATGAATATAATTTTGGATATAATGGATATTTTACCACATGAACAACTTGTAATTACAAGAAGTTTATTTTTGACTCAAGTACCAATGATCGTTAAAACGACCGTTATTAAATTAAATAATTACATAGTGTTCATGAAATGGTAATAAGTGATATAAAAGGAATAATGAACTTGAAAAAGGTTCTTAATCAATTAGAAATTAACTCAAGCTTATTATTCAGGATATTAAATAATGATCAAGTCAAGTCTGATACGAGGTCAGGGAATCCTTCTCAATCCCCTTTCATTGAGGCATATTTTGTTTATACACAAGTTTCTTTTATACGGTGTATAAACCCCTTTTAATTTTACGATTATTCAAAAAGAATCTTTTTTATATGAAGCGTTTTACTAAACGACAAAATGGAATGTTTTTGTCGTACGTATGCGGTGACAACGACTTCTCCACCACCATGACCGTTATTTGAGCTTCGGCTTCCTCTACAAGCCATAACTTTTTTTTTAAAATGAAAAATAAATACCAAGTTTTACTTTTCTTTTATTTTGGTATTGAAAATGGTTTTCACAACGTTTCTATTATATCAATGTGTGGTATTGATATCTTGTGATTGAAATGTGGAAATTTTATGTTTCCTTTATGCATGTTTTATGTGATACGATTATGTTATGGTTCTTGGGAATTGTTATGAATACGGGTGGTTCCATGATAAACTAAGGGCAGGTGAGCCCGATATAGCTCTCCAATGCATTGGGTAATGAGAAGGGGTTAAACGTTAAGGTTTATCCGAAGAGATTTAGGGAATATACTGTGATGGGTATTCCAAACGTAACCAAGAGGGTTACTCCCTACGTAAGAATGTTATGAATGCATCAATTTACCTTTATGTCTTATGATTTCTATGATTTATTCATGATTTGATGAGGTATGTTAAAGTTATTATGTTTTATGGGTAAAGTATTATTTCATTCTTATGTATATATGAACTCATGTTTCTTTTCCATATTTTTATAACCCTTACTGAGCTTTTTTATGCTCATACCAAGTTTTTGAAATGTTTTTCACAGGTCAAGGGAATGGTACATGATATGATGATAATGTCAAGGAATTGTCAAGAAAGAATCCATGTTTTATTTTAAATTTTTTTCCGTTGATGGGAAAAATGAATATTATCTTTTATGTAACCACTTTGTTTAAATGTGGAATGTAATGCAAGTTTTATGATCTAATTCTCTAAAACTCTAAACCTAAAAATATCCCCAATGTGTAATCTTGTAATAACTCAAGATTAAGTAATGTTTAAGGCTGGGGCCTTATAGTTGGTATCAGAGGTCGGTTTAGACAACTTTAGGAGTTAGAAAATTGTTAAATTATAAATTAATTTATGGTATGATTGAAATGATATAGAATTTTAAGATTACCATGTTGCTTCTACTAAGATATTTCTGTGTTAAGAATGGTTTTTCATAGAGGAAACAAATCAGATTTTCTGGGAAGGCATACAGAGGGAAATGACCTTTGAAATTAGTATCCTGATATGGTCAGAATCAGAACTAAACAGTTTGTTACAGTGATGGCTCAGTTGACTCAGGTGAAAAATGTTGGTTGTTTTTATTGATGATATTTTGGTGTTTTCTAAAAGTAAAGAGGAGCATGAAAGACATTTAAGGGTTATTTTGCAAACCTTAAAAGAAAAGAAATTGTATGGGAAATTTACCAAGTGTGAGTTTTGGTTGCAACAAATTTATTTCCTTTTTCACATTGTTTCTAAAGATGGGATAACAGTTGATCCTGCAAAAACAAAGGTTGTTGAAGAATGGCCAAGATCCAAAAATGTAACTGAGATTCATAGCTTCCTTGGTTTGGCAGGCTATTACCGAAGGTTTGTTATAAATTTTTCACGGTTATCTAGTCCAATGACTAAGCTAACTTGGAAGGGTGTTAAGTTTATCTGGACAAAAGAATGTGATGATTTTTTTCAGGAGTTGAAAAGAAGATTGGTGAATGCTCCAGTTTTGGAACTTCCTTCCAGGAATGGTGAGTTTGTTATATACAGTGATGCTTTGTTGAAGGGACTTGGCTATGTCCTTATGCAGGATGATCAGGTTATTGAATATGCTTTGCGTCAGTTGAAAACTAATGAGGTAAATTACCCTATACATGATTTGGAATTAGCTGCTGTTGTTTTTGCTTTAAAAATTTGGAGGCATCATTTGTATGGAGTAAATTGTGAAATATATACTGATAAAAAAAGTTTAAAGTATATATTCACTCAGAAATAATTGAACATGATGCAGAGGAGATGGATAAAATTAATCAAGGATTATGATTGTACAATTCATTACCATCCAGGAAAAGCAAATAAAGTGGCTGATGCTTTGAGTCGAAAACATAATTCTTCATTAACAATGTTGCATTTGGAACGTGATCCTTTGGTTAAGGATTTGATGAACTTTGGAATAGAAGTTGTTGGTGCAGGATGTCCTTCTGTTTTGTTTTAGGTATCAGTGAAATCTCTTATATCAGAAAGAATTAAGCTAGCACAGAAGCAAGATAATGAGTTCTAGAAAAGGGTAGAACTGATTCAGAAGGGTAAGTTGCCTGAATTCAACATTGATAATGATTGTGTTTTGAGATTTGGGAAGAGATTGTGTGTGACTTGTGATACACAGTTTAAGAGAGAGTTGTTATGTGAAGCTCATAGTTCTCTGTTTTTAGTTCATCCTAGAAGTACTAAGATGTATTGAGATCTTCGGGAGTATTACTGGTGGGACGGAATGAAAAGGGATATTGCTGATTTTACTGTGAAGTGTTTGACATGTCAAGAGGTTAAAGCAGAGCGGCAGTTACCGAAAGGGATGCTTCAGCCTTTACCAGTGCCAGGGTGGAAATGAGAAAATATATCCATGGACTTCATTGTGGGATTTCCGAAGACACCTCGAGGTAATAATGCAATCTGGGTTATTGTTGATCTCTTGACTAAATCTGCTCATTTCCTTGCTATACGAGATACTTTTTCCCTAGATCAACTTTCTCGTTTGTATCTTAAAGAGATAGTCAGGTTGCATGGAGTTCCCCTATCCATTGTATCTGATCATGATCCCAGGTTTACTTCTAACTTTTGTAAAGGCCTTCAGAAGTCGTTGGGTGCTGAATTAAATTTTAGTACAACTTTTCATCCTCAATAAGATGGGCAGTCAGAACGAACAATTCAGACTTTGGAAGATATTCAATGTGCTTGTTCGATGGATTATTAGGGAAGTTGGGACCAAGATCTTTCTTTGGTTGAGTTTTCTTATAATAACAGTTTTCATTCCAGTATACAGATGGCTCCATTTGAGGCATTATATGGTAAACGATGTCGAACTCCAGCTTTTTGGAATGAAGTGGGTGAAAGGAAGCTGATGGGACCAGAATTGGTAGAAGAGATGGCAGAAAAAGTTCAGATGATTCAGAAACACATGAGAACAGCTCAGAGTAGGCAGAAGATTTATGCAGATAACTGGAGGAAGGATCTATCTTTCAAGGTAGGTGATCATGTCTTCCGCAACGTCTCACCATGGAAAAGTGTGATGCGATTTGGTAAGAAAGGAAAGTTGAGTCCAAGGTTCATTGGACCATATGAAATTTTGGAGAGAGTTGGATCAGTTGCATACCGAGTGGCTTTACCTCCGAGTTTATCTCAGGTACACAATGTTTTTCATGTTTCGATGTTGAGAAAGTATATGCCAGATCCATCTCATGTTTTGAGTCTGGAGGTAGTTTAGATGGAAGAGAATCTATCTTATGAGGAACAACTGGTCCAGATTCTTGACCAAAGGGAGCAAGTGTTGCAAAATAAGGTAATTCACCAGGTAAAGGTTTTGTGGAAAAACCATATGGTTGAAGAGGCAACCTGGGAATCTGAAAATGCTATGAGGGATAAATACCCCCACTTATTCGATAAGTAAATAAATTACGGGGATGCAATTTTCTAAAGGGGGGAAGGATGTAACATTCCAAGTAAGTAATGAATAATAGATACAGTTATCTATGTCTATTTATGAATTAGATAGTGTTTTAGATGCTTAAAACGAGAATAAATCCAATCTTAAGCATGGAATACACTAATATTTTTAAAAGATTGTTTTACTGTCTTTTGGTGGAAAACCTTTTTTAAATCAAACTTTTGACAATTTTATAAGATCTATTTGTCAAAATAAACTTATTATTTATGATTGGGACATTGAAATTTACTTTGGGTAAATTTTTGGTATTTTTCCAATAAAGTTCATTTTTTTAATGAATAGTGAAAAATGTTGTATTTTAATTCAAAACCTCTTTTTAATCTAATTTATTTATATGATTAGATTATCTTCTAAATTGGTTTTAAAGTGAAATTAGAATATATTTTTACCATTTAAACCAATAGTGGTAATTGGAATTAATTTCACTTTGAAATTGGACTTAAACTAGTGTCAATCTTTTGATATATATTGTTTCATTAAAACACGCTATTTGTTATGACAGCGGGAATTAATTATTAAATTAATTATTGTAACTTATATGTTTTGAATTTTGTAAAATAGACATCATTTTTGAATTCGGAATATGAAATATAGATTAGGGTGAAGTTTTGGTATTTTTCTGAAAAACTTCAATTTTTGATGAATAGTGAAACCACTAAGTGGTACTTAAAAAACTGATTTTTCATTTAAATGAAATTTTACCACCTCTGTGTTTTGAATTTCAAAAATCCGACATACATGGTTGTCATTAGGAAGTAAAATGTGGTTCAATGGGATTAAAATAATTTTTTGGTGAATAGTAACATTTAAGTTTTTAATCGCGATTAGAGGTAATTAGTGTAGTTTAAGGAAAAAATAATGTTTTAATAATATGAAATGACCTTTACACATGTTCTACCCTTATTGGATGTGTCCTGGACGACCAAGACAACCCATGGGTCTATTTTTGGGACCCCATGGAGCCACTTGGGTAAGATAATGACATTAATGCCTTTTATTTAAAGTAAAAGTAAAAATGACACAAACATGTATTGTTTTACTAAAACAATATTTACATGGGGTTATACAAGTCATATTTTTTTACTATAAATAGTCATTGGAAAGCTAAAAATATTTCCTACATCATAGTATTTGTTTTATAATTTTTAGACATTAAATAAATTAAATTATTTATGACATCATGATGATGCATCGATTACCTCATTATTTAATGATTTAAATAAAATGAAAAGATAATGTAAAATATAAGACCTAAACATGTCAAAAACATATTGGATGGGTGGATTTTGAACTATTATAACCTTATCCTCGAAATAAATAATTGTGTGACCTTTAAAATCTGAAAATCATTTTATAATAAAGTAACCTTTTATACCTTTCCAAGAGTGCCCCTCCTCTCCTCTTATAAAAGGCCCCCACCTCTACCTCCTTACCCACACCTCTCAAGCCTTTGGCTTGCCCAAACCCTGCCAATTTTGTCTCTCCAAATACCTTTATTACTCCTAGAATCCTCACTTTGGGCATAAGTATTCCCAAGGAATCTTTTGAGCTCAAATCAAAAAGAGTTACCCGTTTTAAAGGTAGTGTCTTCTCTTGTGTTCTTATGTTTTATTTTGCTTCTCCAACCCCCTAAACTCTTTTTATTCCTTTATTTTGTAACAACAAAAGTATCTTCAATATACTAGGATGTTGTTATGAGAAGAATTAGAGCTACACTTACACAAACCTTTATCTAATGGTTAAAGAGCATACTGTTTCTGTGGATGACGAATTTCTGCCTCACGAAACGATGATTGTTCAATATTCTTCTAACACCTTAAAAAGTGGCCATTAAGATGACACTATATTTATATATGATATATATTATGTTTAGTTTTTACTTATTCTTCTGTATTTTTCATTTGTTCCATACCTTTATGGTTTCCATTGTGGGTAAACATGATAATTTCATTTTAGGAAGTGCGGACTACCGCCCCCTCAAAGTGATTTGATTCGTTAATACCATATGTGGTACGTATAGAGGATAGATTTAATGATATTATATATGATACCATAATGGAATTATAATACTATTATGTATTATTATGTTTTAATTCCATTAAATATGAAATATAAATGGAAGTAGCGTTCATGCGTACGTACGACTTACCGTCTCCATGAACGGTGCATTTCATTTCTTACCTCTAAATGTTATGTAATATTATAAATGCATGTATATAATGGATATATATTATATATATTATATCTAAATAATGAATATAATTTTGGATATAATGGATATTTTACCACATGAACAACTTGTAATTACAAGAAGTTTATTTTTGACTCAAGTACCAATGATCGTTAAAACGACCGTTATTAACTTAAATAATTACATAGTGTTCATGACATGGTAATAAGTGATATAAAAGGAATAATGAACTTGAAAAAGGTTCTTAAGCAAGTAGAAATTAACTCAAGTTTATTATTTAGGAGATTAAAGAATGATCGATTCAAGTCTGATACGAGGTACGGGAATCCGTCTCAATCTCCTATCATTGAGGCATATTTTGTTTATACACAACTTTCTTTTATACGGTGTATAAAACCCTTTTACTTTTATGATTATTCAAAAAGAATATTTTTTATATGAATCGTTTTACTATACGACAAAAGGGAATGTTTTTGTAGTACGTATGCGGCGACAACGACTTCTCCGCCGCCGTGACCATTATTTGAGCTTCAGCTTCCTCTACAAGCCATAACTTATTTTTAAAATGAAAAATAAATACCATGTTTTACTTTTCTTTTATTTTGGTATTGAAAATGGTTTTCACAAAGTTTCTATTATATCAATGCGTGGTATTGATATCTTTTGATTGAAATGTGGAAATGTTATGTTTCCTTTATGCATGTTTTATGTGATACGATTATCATATGGTTCTTGGACATTGTTATGAAGACGGGTGGTTCCGTGATAAACTAAGGGCGGGTGAGCCCGATATAGCTCTCCAATGCATTGGGTAACGATAAGTGGTTAAGCGTTAAGGTTTCTTCGAAGAGATTTACGGAATATACTGTGATGGGTATTCCAAACATAACCAAGAGGGTTAGTCCCTACGTAAGAATGTTATGAATTCCTCAAGTTACCTTTATGTCTTATGATTTCTATGATTTATTCTTGATTTGATGACGTATGTTAAAGTGCTTATGTTTTATGGGTAAAGTATGATTTCATTCTCATGTATATATGAACTCATGTTTCCTTTCCATATTTTTATAACCCTTACTGAGCTTTTTATGCTCATCCCAAGTTTTTGAAATGTTTTTCATAGGTCAAGGGAATAGTAAATGATATGATGATAGTGTCAAGGAAGTGTTAAGAAAGAATCCATGTTTTATTTTAAATATTTTTCCGTTGATGGGAAAAATGAATACTATCTTTTATGTAACCACTTTGTTTAAATGTGGAATGTAATTCATGTTTTATGATCTAATTTTCTAAAACTCTGAACCTGAAAAGATCCCCAATGTGTAATCTTGTAATAACTCAAGATTAAGTAATGTTTAAGGCTAGGGCCTTATACTCAAGACCAGTCACAATGCTCAGACCCCTTCCCTACATTTCCCATGACACCCAATTCCTCTACCCCACTTCGTCTGGGATGCTAGGCCCCCCTCCTAGCTACTCTAGCCAGCAGCCGCATGTAGCCCTTCCTCCGGCCAGCTACCCCCTAACACTCTCTCTTACCAGCGTAGCTCCGACAACCGTGTGGCTCCGGCCCCCGCAAACCATCCAGCCTCACACCCACTTGTCGTGATGCCGTCTGACCACACACCCTCTTACCGGTGTAGCTCCAACCACTACATAAATTTGACCCCCATGCACCTTTCGACCGTACACCCACTGGCCACACTATAATGTCTTGGACCCTCCTGGTCCATTACTTTGACAATTTTCTAGTGACTGGGGAATCCTGAAGACCATCAGTGACTCATTAAGAAGTTTTCCAAAATTCAGGTCAAACGAATGGTGGCACCAATGGGCATCGGTGGCACCGATGGGCATAGGTGGAACCGATATGCATCGGTGGCACTGATCACCATCAGTGGCACCCACAAGCATTGGTGGCACCGACAGGCATCAGTGGCACTGACGGGAATCGGTGCCGCCGACGGGCATCAGTGGCGCGGACAGGCATCGGTGGCGCCGACGAGCATCGGTGGCGTCGACGGGCATCGGTGGCGCCGATGGGCATCGGTGGCGCTGACGGGCATTAGGGGTGCCGACGAGCATCGGTGGCGCTGACGGTCATTGGTGGCGCCGACGGGCATCGGTGGTGCCGACGGGCATCGATGGCACCGACGGGCATCAGGCATTGGTGGCGCCGACGGGCATCGGTGGCGCCGACGGGCATCGGTGGCGCCGACGGGCATCGGTGGCGCCGACGGGCATTGGTGGCGCCAACGGGCATCGGTGGCGCCGACGGGCATCGGTGGCGCCGACAGGCATCGGTGGCGCCGACGGGCATCGGTGGCCTCGACGGGCATCGGTGGCACCGACGGGTATCAGTGGCACCGACGGGCATCGGTGGCACCGACAGGCATCAGTGGCACCGACGAGCATCAGTGGCACTAACGGTTATTGGTGGCACTGATGGGTCATCCATAACACCAATTGGTGATGGTTCCAGGGCGATGGTTCCAGGGCGATGGTGCCAGGGTGATGGTGCTAGGGCGAAAGTGCTAGGGTGATGGTGCCTGGGTGATGGTGCTAGGGAAACGGTGACTCACCTAACGCTGATTCATTTCTATTTTTTCCAAGACCTTCCAGTTTTCCCTAGTAACGTATCTTTTGATGTAAAAATATTATAAACCCCTTTAAAATCCATTTAAATCTAGTAAAAGATGTTTTAAACCCCCAATAGTCAGATGAACCTTGAGTTTCCAAAAAGTGTGGCCTTTTTCCTCAGTGTCACACCATTGATGTGTTTTACAGTTTCACCCATGTTACGCATTTTTCTCTATTTAAGTTAAATATATCAAGTCATAGACATTATCTCCACCATCTCTGAGGAGAATTATTAAATCTAAATTTATCCCAACATGTGAAACTGGCCAACTACGTGATCGAACCACGATCCAACTTTTAAGTACTTAGAAATTTTCTCCTTGATTTTAGGATCTGGACTTTTCTTAAGCTGAGAACCTCTCTTACTTTTTCCTTCCAGTCTCTCTTAGTGAGACTTGATACTTCCTTCCGAGATGAATCATGCACTTATACTGGAGCCCTTACCGCTCATCCTTGGATTCCTCAGAGTTCTTCCTCTACAAGTCTCACATACCCAATTCTTGGCATGAGGAGAAAACTTCGATCATTGATTATCCAAGTAGGGTTCTTCCTTCATCTCTCTTTACTATGTATCACGTGGGGTGGGTATGATAATTCTTTCCTCATGACATGGATGAAACCAAACCTTAATGAAGATAATAAACGGACTCTAAAGAATGAAGGGGTGTGTTTGATGATGATGTTGTTATATTTATTTTATCTTCATTTTTATATTGTGAATTTTATGGAATTATACCCATTGAAAATAGTGACCGTTGGTGGTATTTTCTTATGTACTAATGAAACTATGTTTTTTTGGATAATCTTGTGATTGAATGGATGTAACATTGAAATTAGTTAATCATGTAAATTTGGTTGAAGAAATGGATGGCCAATGAATAATTATCCTTGTGTGATCAACCTAGTTAACCAAACAGAAAGAAGGAACTTGATGAATGGCGTGGTTAAATATGAAAATTCCCTTGCTCTGTTATGATAATACACATGGTTGTTCTTCTTGATGCTTGTGGGGTGACATGGATGGGAATGGTATCCCCTATTGTTTAGTTGTTGGTTGTGTATTTGAGGCCATGTGGGTCTGTACGTTGGGTCTTGGTTTTGTTATAGTACTTCAAGGGATATCATGAATCCCTCTTTATTGTGACTTTACAAGTTAACTAGGTGTGAATTCTTAAATTTTCATTTGGATATTTTTCCTTCAGTTGTTGTTTTGTATTTTAGTTACACCTATTAGTTTCCTAGTAGGGAAGGAATGTTTTAAACAGAATCACTTGAAAATGAAAATGAGAATGGGTTCAATGGGGAATTGTTTTCCAGAAATGGGTTGTCCTCTGGTTTTGGCTATTGTATATTTGTGTTGGTAGGAATTGTAATGAGATTGATTTTGTATGGGATGATTTCGGAACCCTTAGGTTGGGATGAGTTCTTGTTCAACTATATGTATAAATTTATTTCTTGTGTTTCTTATTTGCACCCCACCCATGTTGAGCACTTCATGCTAAACACCCCCATTTCATGGGGGAGGGTGTGTTTCCAAACATTCCTATGGGTGGATGGTTATTAACTCCTTTGTGCTCTCTCTCCCAAGTATCCGAAGACTCTTTGGGAAAGTTGTGACGGCCTAAGGTTTATTATAGCCCAAGATTATTTGGGTGGGGTGTGTTTTTTTGGTTGGCCTGGGTGTGTGCGGGGAGGATTGTTTCCCAAGCATCTTCAGGATGAGGCCCATGTATCTTCAGGAATGGCAGTGGTTGTTCTGGCCTAGGTGTCTTCGGGTGTGGCCTTGGTTATTGTGTCCCAGGTGTCAGTGGGTGGGGATGTGTGTGATTATGGTGGCTCAGGTATCTGTGGGTAGTATGCGTGGTTGTGATAGCCCATAAGGTTGTTTTTGGGGCTGCTATGGGACTGTAGTGGAACTTGTGGGGGAGGTTTGTTGCGTAGGATGTCTTAGATAACTAGTGAGAAAGAAGTGTAGGGAACCCAAATATCGATGTGTTATTGCTATTACTTTATGTGATTTGTGTTATTTGGGGAGTTTTCCATGGTGAGGCTAGGTGGATTGTTTCCTTGCATGGTTTTTTGGTTACCTTTTTTCTCATGGGGTATTAGAATGTCTCCCCACTTGTACACGAGAGCTTTTGGTTTTCCCTACTGAGTATTCCTGTATACTCACCCTAAGTATATAAAACTACTTTCAGGTTTCCAGGAGGACTTTGAGGACCATTCTGGACCTTACTAGCTCGATCTTTGGGAGTTTTCATTGCCAATTTTATTTCTTTTGGTATTTTTCATCAGAGTTTTCTTGTACCTTGTATCAGTTTATTTTGAACATCCATATGGGAATGGATTTTTGGATTTAATTTTACTTTCAGTTTTTGGAGTTGTTTGGGATTTACCTTCTTATATCCCGTTATTATTAAAAAAGGGTAATGCTTTCCATTTTACATGAGATTATATACCCTTGGTTCTAGTCGCCACTTCGGGGCCTATTGAAGGTGGGACTCATGGGTCATTATCTCCCCTTCAACCTGAAGAAGGAAGGGTCTGACATTTTTCTGTCCCTTTACTCATCTTAGTAAAGGAGGGTCATGACAGAATGGTATTAAAGGTGATGGTTGAGATATAGGATGAAGCTCGGGGTTATTAATAATGAGAATTATATGGGATGGTAGGGAAATAGTGTTAGTAAATCTTGGTGTGTGAAATAGGCCAGGGAAGACCAGCTAGAACATGGGATTTTAGGGCTCCCCGTGATCTGATGCAAGGACTCTAGGCCTACCAAATGACCAAGTGAGGATACACTAATTGTAGGGTAGAGGCCCTAAGAAAGGTACATGCATCATGCTGACATGTGTTCTTGCGTGTTTTGCATTTTATGGTAATTTAAAATGAATAACAAGTTTATGAAAAATTTAAAAGAGATCTTCTACATTACTCAGGCTTATGCATTCCTTGTTTACCTTACTACTATGGCACGTAGACAACATCCACGAGTAGTGTAGGATATCGATGCCTAGGAGGCTGATTTGGCTGACCAGTGAAGGAATGATCGAGGGGAGGACGGCCAGTGGAAGAAGACACTTTGTGCCTTTTAGCAGAAGACCCTCAAGAAGTACAAGGACATCATCTCAAACATGGAGACAG
This sequence comes from Viscum album, assembly GCA_963277665.1. Lineage (NCBI taxonomy): Eukaryota > Viridiplantae > Streptophyta > Magnoliopsida > Santalales > Viscaceae > Viscum > Viscum album. The sequence continues at coordinate 1,964,517,176 of OY728127.1, forward strand.
AAAGCTGGATTGAGGAGTGGGTGATATATTTTAGCTTGATCTAGGATTCTACTGAGTACTCATTTCCTTTGGATGTGATCCAGATGTGGGGAGCGGCATGTCAGTGGTGGACGCTCTATCTCGGTGGAGAAGAAGGAAGCTGAGGTTTCATGGACCGACTTCGAGAGGGAGTTCTAGGATGAATTCCTCTTTTCCACAATGAAGGATGAGAAGAGGCACCGGCTACTCTCCCTCCAACATGGGAGTATGTCAGTGAGGTATTTGGGGATCAAGTTCAAGGATCTCCTTCGTTTTGATCCCAAACTCTTTCCAAATGATGAGTCTCTGGAGAGATGTTTAGAGGATGCACTCTAACCCTCCTTGCAGTACGTTGTTACTCTCTTTACTCTACCAACATACTTGGTAGTTCAGAAGAAGGATGAAGTGGTGGAGAGGATGAACACACTAGGAGGTGTGCCATGAGAAGGGATCTAGTTGAGCTTGTCGAAGGGGAATTCCATTAGTAGCAGGGAGCGAGGCTTAGGCCCATCCAGGTTTCGACCGATGGAGAGTAGGTCCTAGCAGTTCCAGTTTCGATCTCCTTTTCCTCAACATTTCTCTACGACCCTAGGACTGAGATGCTTTATCTTTTTCCACCATGGGAATCTTCAGAATCGGTACCCATATAGAGTACAATACGGTGGGGGTAGCCAAACTCAGTGCCCACCTCAGCAGCACCAGTTTCCAGCTATGACTTTTCAGTAGCCGCATCAGGGACAACGATCTCCTACTCCTTCGAGAGAAGACAGTGCCGGGGGAGGCTGGCCTCAGGGTGATCCTTAGGGACCTCGAACAAGGAGTGTTCAAGGAGGTGTCTGAAAACAAAGGGGTAGAGGAGATGGGCGTGGGCAGTTTCACGCCACACAGGTAGTAGTTCCAGTAGGACCATAGGTTATTCAAGGTACGATCAATTTGTTTAGCACTCTTGCCTATGCCTTGCTTGATTTAGGAGATTCAGAATCCTTTGTTGAACCCAGTATATCCCATGATTTGGGTTTATATATAGAGTGAATCTCCATTCACCTAGTTCTGAATATGCCACTTGGACGTCAGACCGGAATGTTTGATGTTTTTTGAGGATGCAGACTAATGTTGTGGCCGCATTAGTTTAGTGGGGATCTCTTTTTGCTGCAAATTCAGCCATACAATGTCATCATAGGAATCAAATGGTTGTTTTCCATGCATTTTGTTATCGACTGATTTCGGAGGAGGGTGTAGTTCTCAGATATGGGTGGCCAGTGTGTAGATTTCATTGGCGAGTAGGGTTGCGAGGAGGGTAGCCGGTGAGTGGAGCCCCTTCTTTCCTTGTTATCTGAGCTGTTAGTAGAGTCGAAAGATACAAAGATAGTGGAAATCCTGGGGATTGTCAGTGTTTTATTGGACATCTTCCCTAGAGAGGTGGTGTCTCTACCCCCTCGACGTGATGTTGATTTTGGATAGACTTGAAACCCAATTCCCGTCTAATTTCAATAGATCCCTATTGGATGTCACCTTCTGAGTTGAGAGAGTTGTGGATCCAGGTTGATGACCTGATGAATAAGGGTTTTATCCAACTGAGCGCACCACCATGGCATGCTTCAGTCTTGTTTGCAAAGATTGAAGACAATGGTCTCAGGATGTGTATAGACTACTAAAGGCTGATTCATGTGACGGTTAAGAACCATTATCCCCTCCCGAGGATCGATGACCTATTTGACCAGTTTAAGGGAGGAGGTTGGTTCTATAAGATAGATCTGCGGTCAGGATATCACTAGTTGAGGGTGAAGGAGGGTGACATCTCAAAGACTGCTTTCACGTGTATATATGGGCACTTTGAGTTCATGGTCATGCTGTTCAGCGTTATAAACACACCATCCATGTTCTTGAGGATCATGAACTCCGTCTTATGTGAATATCTGGACCAGTTCATAGTAATGTTTATTGATTACATCCTGATCTACTCAAGATTAGAGGATGATCTCGCCGATCATCTAAGGATATTTTTGGAAGTCCTCCGACACCACTAGATCTACAGTAAGTTGTCCAAGTGAAAGTTTTGGACACGAGATGTGCACTTCCTTGGACACATGGTGTCCCAATAGGGGATAGCAGTGGACCTATCGAAGGTCGAAACGATTTTTTCTTGGGAAGCACCCAAAAATGTTGTAGAGGTTCATAGTTTCATAGGACTGGAAGGTTATTACCAGAGTTTTGTTCTCGACTTCTCTCAAGTTTCATCACCTTTTACATCCTTGACCAAGAAAGACCAGGCTTTAGTTTGGAGTGAGTAGTTCTAGAAAACTTTCAGTTATTTGAAGGGGAAGCTGGTCAGTGTCCTAATGCTGAGGTTTCCAGAGGAAGGGGTAATGTTTAAAGTGTTCTGTGATGCTTCTGTCCTAGGATTGGGGTGTATGCTGATGTAGCAGTGGCGAGTGATCTCTTATGGGTCTAGGTAGTTATTTACTCATGAATATAAATATCCTACCCATGACTTGAATCTTGCATCAGTTGTATTCGCATTGAAGTTGTGGCGACATTACCTCATCAAGGAATGCTTCGTGGTCTTCACGGATCACAAGAGCTTGAGGCATGTTTTCTCTCAACGAGAGCTGAACTTGCGGCATCAAAGGTGGATGAAGTTTATTTAGGACTATGACTTATAGATCTCATACACCTCAGGAAAGTAGAATGTGGTGGCTGATGAATTGAAAAGGAAGTCACAGAAGGATGTGGTTTGGGAGTCATTAGATGCTTGGAAAGCAATGGATGAGTTGGATGATTTACATTTGAGCATGAAAATGGAGGATAGTAGAGGATTTATATTCCATATGACTGTGGAGTATTTCTTGGTATGAAAACTAGAGGAGTCTTAGTGGGGGGACTTAGAGGTTGAAGTGATTCATGATCGTGTTAGCTAGGTTGATGCTCTGAAAGGATGGTTAGAAGATGGTCATAATCAGATGCTATTTTGTGGAAAACTGTTTGTCCTGGTGTAAATGTGTGAGATAGTTCTCGGTGGGTTCCATAACTCCTCACTGGTAGTATACCCAGGAGTTTACAAGATGTACCGGTGCTTGAGGGGTGAGTTTTGGTGGCCTGGGGTGAAGCGGACAGTGGAAAAGTTTTTGGAAAAGTGCCTCATGTGTCAGTAGGTGAAGGCTGGGCACCGTGTTCCAGGCGGTATGTTGCAACCCTTAGACATTCCTAAGTGGAAGTGGGGTGACATCTCAATGGATTTCTTCACGAGAATACCTAGGGTTCAAGGAGGCTTCGATGCTATCTGGGTAGTGATGGATCAGATGATGAAATCAGATCACTTCCTGGAAATCAAGGAGTCGAGTGTGATGGATGCCTTAAAAAAAAGGTACATGGATGAGGTGGTGCAGTTTCATGGTGTTCCGAGGTCTATAGTCTTGGATCGAGATGCACGGTTTACCTCATGAGTCTGGAAAGGATTGAAATATTCTTTTGGCACCCAACTATGCCTTGACACTACCTTCCAACCCCAAATAGATTAGCAGATAGAGAGGACCATCCATACATTGGAAGACATGTTACAGGCATAGGTTTTGGACTTCAGGGGATTGTGGGTATGACACCTACCTCTGGTAGAGTTTTCCTATAACAATAGCTACCACTCTACCATTGGCGTGACTCTATTCGAATCCTTATATGGAAGGTTGTGTCATTCACCTCTGTGCTAGACCGAGGTTGGGGAAGTAGGTGTTTTTGGCTCTAAGGTGGTGCAAAGCATGATGAAGAAGGTTCATATTTTGTGTGAGAGGATGAAGGTGTCTCAGGACTGGAAGAATTCATATTCTAGTCATAGGAGGAGACCCTTGGAGTTTGAGGTTGGGGACCACATTTTCTTAAAGGTCTCCCCTTGGCATGGGTAAAAAAGGTTTGGAAGGGGGAGTAATATTTCTCCCAGGTTCTTCGGTCCCTTATAGGTGTTGTGACAGGTTGGCAAAGTGGCTTATCAGCTGGCGCTACCACTGCTGCTACAGAGGGTCCACGACGTCTTCCATGTGTCTTAACTCTATTGGTATCTACATGATGACTCACATTTCCTCGACTGGGGGGAGCTGTATATCAAGGATGATGTGACATTTGTGGAGTGACCAGTGAGGATCGAGGATCATGAGGAGAAAGTGCTTCGTGGGTAGACCATTCCCTTGCTTCGTGTCTTGTGGAGGCATGGTGGCCTCAAGGAGAGTACTTGGGAATGTGAGGCACAAATACATGCCCAGTACCCAGAACTATTTTGAGTTTTGATCTTGTGTTTTCCTTGTGCTTTACTGTGATTTAATTCTTGACCTTGTTTTCTATAAGATTGGTTGTTTTCCTTATAATCTTAATGTGTGTAAAGTTTTCAATTTGAAGAGGGGAGGACCTAGACCCTAATCAATATGCATTAAGGTGGATGCCATTAAAACTGTGAGGGAGAGTCAGTGCCACCCAAAGAAGATAGTAGCTTGACATTGAGGAAGAGACTCCCCAACCCATATGTCAGGGTGGTAGTGTATCCATAGTTTTTTAGAAGATAGCTGAGGGAGAGGTGTTTCTAGATACCGAGGTTTATTCCAGGTTTCAAAAAACTCTTATGTGGTTTTTCCCGGAGAGGTATCTTATGAGGTGGTTGTTTGGACCCATCTATTTTTCTTCGAGTTTACTCTTGAATTCTCGAGGATGAGAATAGTTTGAGAGTTATATTATGTAATGTCACAGACCCTCCTAGTCCATTAATTTTCCAAATTTCTAGTGACTAGGGAAACCTGGGGACCATCAGTGACTCATTAAGGAGTTTTCCAGAATTTGGTTCAAACGAATAGTGGCACAAATGGGAGCCAGTGGAACTGATGGGTGTTAGTGGAACCGATAGGTGTCAGTGGAACTGATGGGCATTGGTGGCACCAATGAGAATCATTTGCACTGACATGCCTCAGTGGCACCGATGGGTCGTCCTTAGCACCAATTTGCGACAGTTCTAGGGTGACGGTTCCAAGGTGATGGTGCCAAGGTGACCATGCCAGGGTGACAGTGCTAGGGCGACGGTGCCAGGGTGAGAGTGCCAGGGTGATGGTCTCAGGGCGATGTTGCTAGGGCAGCGGTGCTAGGGCAACAGAGACTCACTTAATGGTGAGTCATTCCCAGTTTTTCTAGGACCTACTGTCTTCCCATGTAATGTATCTTTTTATATAAAAATGTATTAATACCCATTTCAAATCCATTTAAATCCATTTAAATATGTTTTAAACCCCCAATATTCGGGTGACCCTTGAGTTACCAAAACATGTGTCCCTTTTCCTCAGCGTCACACCTTTGATGTGTTTTACAATTTTTCCCATGTTATGTATTTTTCTCCATTTAAAGGAAATCTATTAAGTCTCAGCTATTATATCCACCATCTATGAAGATAATTATTAAATATCAATTTATCCTAATATGTGAAACTGCCCAAACGCATGGTCAAGACACAATCCAACTTTTAATTACTTCAAAATCGTCTCCCTGATTTTAGGATAAAGACTTTTCTTAAGCTAATATCCTCTCTTTTTTCCTTTTGGTCTCTCTTAGTGAAACTTGAGACTTCCTTCCGAGAAGAATCATGTGCCCATTCTAGAGACCATCCCACTCATCCTTGGAGTCCTCATAGTTCTTCCTATGCAAGTCGTGCATCCCCAGTTCTTGGGAAAAGGATAAAACATTGATTGTTAATCATCCAAGTAGGGTTCTTCTTTCATCTCTCTTCACTGTGTATCATGAGGTTCGGGTAAGATAATGCTTCCCTCAGGACGTGGAAAAAACTAAAATTAATGAAGATAATAAACGAACTCTAAAGATTGAAGGGGTGTGTTTGATAATTATGTTGTTTTATTTCTCTTATATTCATTTTTATGTTGTGAATTGTATGGGATTATTCCCACTAAAAATAGTGGCAGTTGGTGGTATTTTCTTGCGCACTAATAAACCTTTGTTTTTCTAGATAATATTTTGATTGAATGGATGTAACATGGATACTGGTTAATCATGTAAAGTTTTCGGATGAAATGGATTCCCAATGAATAAGTATCCTTGTGTGATCACCCTAGTTAACCAAATGGAAAGAAGGAAATTCATGAATGGTGTGGTTAAATCTAAAAACTCCCTTGCTCTGTTCTTCTAATAGACATATTTGTTTTTCTTGATGGTTGGGGGATGACATGGATAGTGATGGGATCACCTATTGTTCAGTTATTGGTTGTGGATTTGAGGTTGTGTGGGGCCGTACGTTGGGTATTGGTTTGGTTCTAGTACTTTGAGGGATCTCACATACCCCTTTTTGTTTTTTTGACTTTACAAGGGAACCAGGTGTGAATGATTAAATTTTCACTTGTATGTTCTTCCTTAAGTTGTTGTTTTGGATTGTAGTTATGCCTATTAGTTTTCCAATAGCGAAGGAATGTTTTAAGCAGAATCACTTGAACATGAAAATGAGAATGGGTTCAATGGAGAATTGTTTTCCAGAAATGGGTTGTGCTCTGGTTGTGGCTATTGTGTATTTTTGAATGTATAAATAGAAATTAAAGTGTTTGTGTATGGTATTGTTTCATAACCCTTAGGTTATGAGTAATTTTTCAACTATATGTATAAATTTTGTTCTTGTGGTTTTTATTCACACCCCAACTACGTTGATTACTTCATGCCAAACACCCCCATTTAATGGGGGAGGGTGTTTTTCACAAAATTTATATGGGTGGATGGTTATTATATCCTTTCTGACCCATCTACCAATTAGCCCAAGACTATTCGGGCAGGCTATGATGACCTAAGGTTCATTATGCCCCATGAATCTTTAGGAAGGGTGTGTTGGGGTGGTTGTATCGGGTGCGTGCTGGTAGGATCGTTTCCTAATCGTCTTCAGGATGAGCCCCATGTGTCTTCGGGCATGGCAGTGGTTGTTCTGGCCCATGTGTCTTTGGGCATGGTATTGGTTGTTGTGGACCATGTGTCTGTAGGCAAGGATGTGTGTGGTTGTGGTGTCCCAAGTGTTTGTGGGTGGGATGTGTAGTTATGATAGCCCATAAGGTTATTATTGGGGCCGTAGTGGGATTGCAGTGGAACTTGTGGGGTAGGTTTGATGTGTAGGATGTCTTAAATAAATAGTGGGGAAGTAGTGAGGGATACCCAAATATTGATGTGTTATTAATATTACTTTATCTGAGTTGTGTTATTTGGAGAGTGTGCCTTGGTGAGGTTGGGTGGATGGTTTCCTTGCTAGGTGTTTGGGTTACCTCTTTTATCACAGGTCATTAGAATGTCTCCCCACTTGTGCACGAGATATTTTGGTTTTTACTCTTGAGTATACCTATACACTCACCCTATGTATATAAAACTGCTTTCAGGTTTCTAGAAGGACTTTGAGGACCATGCCGAACCTTACTGGCTTGGGATTTGGGAGTTTTCGTTGCTTCTTTTCTTTATTTTGGTATTTTTTCATCAGAGTTTTCCTGTACCTTGTATCAATTTATTTTGAACATGCATATGGGAATGGATTTTTGTCTTTACTTTTACTTTAATTTTTTGGAGTTGTTTGGGATTTACCATCATATCTCCGGATCATATTAAAAAATGGGTAATGCTTTCCATTTTATGTGAGATTCTATAACCTGGGTGAAATTCACCACTATGGGGACTATTGAAGGTGGGACTCGGGGGTCATTATCTCTCTTTCAACCTGAAGAAGGAAGGGTCTAGTAGTTTTCTATCCCTTTCCTCATCTTGGTGAAGGCGGGTCGTGACACATGCGCCCTACTTCCAGCATAGCTCCGACCAGCCGATGCGGCTACGGACACTGCACACCCTCCTTTCTGGCCGTAACGTTCATCTTCGGCCTAGTGCGGCTCCGGCTCGGAAATGTGCCACCCCATGAACCTCCTGTTCAGCCTCACAGTCACCGCACGAACCCTTTTCCATCCCTCGATCGTCATGCGACGCATCTACACCCCAAGTTTCTTCGACCAGCTCTGGCGTCAACCACTCTAGCCTTCGCGCCATCATTGATGATGTTGGTGACCTTCCCCGTGCACCGCATCACCATGCCAGACCATTCACCCTTTCGTGTGACCCTTCTTATTGAGCGCACCCCCACACCAACCTATGCCTCCTTCATTAACGCAATAAATGCCCACCATCGAAGGTAGATGGTTTGGGTCCACGCCATTTCACCCTCACTAGGGTTTAGGTGAGGTTTGTGCGGTTTCTTGTTTGGATTATTTTAAATCAATGTTTATCTATTTTTTTTGTGGTTGCAACATGTTGGCAAGTAATTTCTGTGATACTGTGGTCATCAGATTGTAAGTGCTTGTGCGCCCGTGCAAGTTGTGTCGCATCATTGTGTTTGAGATGCGAGTCGAGGTAGGTCCCCCCACCGCACTTCCCATTATATTTAGAATTTATTAATTTCTTGATATTTCATTTATTTTAAATAAATGGTAAATAATATTAAATATTTTTTTTGAATTTTTTTTTTGAAAGATAGTAGTTTCACCTTTGTGCTTGAGTTGTATGAAAACTTTTATTAAATGTGCATACTAAGTGTTGATAAAATTCCCCATTGGACTTTATAATTGTGTATTAGTTATAAAATGGTGATTTTTCTTTTCTTAAATGGGTGTCTAAGTGGATTTTGGATTTAAAAGTGGCATGTGTTGGTTCTTCTAAAAATGGGTTGGTGTTTAATGGTTGGTTAAGGCCCATTTGGAACTTTAATAAAATAAATTATTTTGAAAACTCTCTTTTGATTGACTCGAGGATCATCTTGTTGTGTATGACTATTGTGTGAGTTAATGTGTGTGATGTTCATGCATCATGATTGGTTACTTTATTGACATTTTTGACTCACCCCTCTTTTCATTTAGTACTCGACATGAAAACCTAGTATAGTAAGTGATTTTTTTTGAATGATTACTGCACTAGTTTATATTAAGAACTGACTAGTGGCCCTTAGTATATACTTTTATCTACTAAGGGATTGGGCCCCTTAGTTAGCCCAGGTAGGGAAATACTAAGCATTTGGGAATTATGACATCATCAAGAGTAGGCATGCCTTCAATTTGAGTCACATGTATAGTACGTTCTGGATTTTCCACAAGCTCCTAGGTTCAACCCATGTTTTATTTGGAACTTATTTGTATGTGGAGGACGATTGAGGTGCTTATTTTGGTTATTGGCCCCATGTGTGCTACTTTTCCATTTCCCTTGTTGTATTTTTTGTGTTGTGTATGGTTTCATCTAGTTTAAAAACTAAATTTGGATTTTAAATTGTTCACGAAAATGTTTTTAAAATGCGATGCACCTTTTCTTTAAAACCTTAAACTTGTTTTTCAATTAAAAAGGGCAATAGACTGTTACTTTCTTTAGAAATGAAAGTGTCTGTGAAAACCATATTTTATATAATGTATTTCAAACTTGAAATTTGTAAAATTATTTAATTAAAGGTAGTTATTTGGGAATAGATTGTTGGGCACACCTACTGAGTTTTAATACACATGCCTATAGTGTTTTCTTGTTTTTAGTTTCTATTGCAGGTTCAAATTGAGCTTGTTCTCCATGGGTGAGAGTTGGTTGTGGATTAGAGAGTGACTCTCAGGGTCACAAGGAGTTTTGGTTGTGGTCAGGTTAGTGTGTTGTTTTTGGTTGTTATTTCTTTTTAATGTCATTTATTTACTTTTCATTTTTCTACCTTTTCCCATTGACTTATTTATTTTCATTTGGAGAAATTGTTTCTATTTGTTCTCGGTTTATGACATGGAACTTGTATCCAAATTGGGAGGATCGGGAATGCATCTCAGGCCTTTCTACAGATCAGCTCAGGTGATCAGTTTAGGGTTGACCCGGGTTGGTTCATGACAAAATGGTATCAAATGTGAGGTCAACTCTTTAGTGGACCTTTATTTTAGAGCACCCATTGTTATTTGGGGAAATCAAGGTAGAAGGAGTAAAATTGTTAGGGATCAAGGTGTAAGAATGAGAAGGACGTCATGAAACCTTTATTGTTTTAAACCTTGGGTTACCATGGGATGTCCAGGTTGTTAGTGTATTTCTGTTTCTTTAGATTGTTTTATACTGGGAAATAAAAATGGAGTTGGGAAAGTGGTATCTGTGAGCTCGCATGGCCTGGAAGTCCATGTGGAGCTAGGGAAATTACCCATGAATGATATCCGTGATAGTGGCATGACTTTCATATGGCCACCAACCATAAGTTTGAGTCACCCATAGGCACTAGTTTCCCCTTGTGAAACGTTTTGGGGTGGTTTTTTAATTCAAGAAAATGGTTTCAAAAAGTCTTGTTTTGAATTCTGAAAGGTTTAATTTCAAATGGTAATGACCATGTTTTGACCCAGCTCTTTGTTTCCTTATCCCTCAGTGTCTTCCCCAAAGAAGGTTCGATGGATTCCCAAGGTGTAGCTTTAAGTGGTGCATCCTTTGAAAATACTCTAGTTGATCAACCTAAAGACTATGTCCTCACATTTAGGAAGTTTAACCCTCCCCTCTTTTATGGTCAAGAAGATCCTATTGAGGAGGATGAGTGGTTGTAGGAATATTGAGAGGAAATTTAGTTTTCTCATGCTTCCAGAGTCATTGAAGGTGAAGTTGGATACCTTTATGCTTGAAGGCCCAACCTGGAAATGGTGGAAGTCTGTTTCTCAAAGTAAGCTTCGAGAAGATCTTACCTAGGAATTCTTCAAGTATTCATTCATCCAAATATAATTAAATGAGTTGATGAAGATGAGGAAGAGGATGGATTTTTTTTGTCTTTAGAACGATGTTGAATCAGTATTAGAATTATATCAATGATTCTTAGACCTAGTTCTATATGAACAATGTTTTGTTGAAAAATATACCAAAAAGGATCAAAAGTTTGAGTTTGGGATATGACTTGAACTATAGTAGAAAGTGGAAGAGCATAACCTAACAACCTTATCAGATGTTTTGGGGAAATCCTTTCTTGCTGAATATGAGTTAGCAGGAAGACCTGAGGTGGAGAATCCTCCCTAGGGCTTGGGAAGAAGTGCAGAGGATGGAGATAGAAATAATGGGAAGTGACCTGATGCTTGTTGCTCTAATAAAGTAATCAAGAGTCCTTTAGACCTTCAATAATCTTCTTCATAGCATAATGTTGTGATCTGTCACCAGTGTGGTAAGTAGGGTCAAAAGAGGCCAATGTGCCTGAGTGTTCTGAGACCCCGCCACACCTGTGGGCGTCTGGGTCACTTGCAGCAATTCTACTGAGTTGTTTCTAAGAAGCATGATAAATCCAAACCTGGCTCGTCAAAGGTCAACTTAGTTTGTCAGTAGGAGTAGGACGATGTTTGAGGATCATTTTGGGGTTTTCTCTTTATATTGTTCCTTGGATGTAGTATTCGTCTCTCGTAGCATTTTATGATGTTTCTTTTCCTTTAGTTGTAAGAATGGTTTTTGTTGAACCTCTTTGAAACCTTTATTTTAAAGGATGTGTGTTTGGTAGAATTATGGTTCATGTGTTATGTTTGGGAATTATTGAAGCCTGACTTAGAGGCAGGAGATTCTTCAATCATTGGAGCTCCAACCATAGGTCCTGGAGTGAAGCTGGCATGTAGTCAAGAGGACCCCAGCGGTGAAAAAGGGGTTTGGTTTAATCTTTCTACTTAGTGTGGAAATTTTTGTGTTCTTCCAAGTGTCTGACATTGTTGATATAGAGATGGAGGTAGTTTTGATTCTCTATCAGTTCGGCGCTTCCCATATCCCCCCTCGTGGTGGGGTTTTTTGGTCCGTGTGGGAAGTTATCAAGTTTGGTTAATCTCATCAGTTCTTATGGTGGGGAGATCCAAAATGGGTCTCACAGAGTTACACCTGATGTAATTTAGTATTATCCCAATCTTTATGGGTGGTAGTCCATTCAGGCCTCCCGTGTTAGTATAAGAGTTTTGTTTTGGGTGGTGGGTGGTCTCTTGTGGATCCACCCAATTTTAAGTTCTTCCTCTTGAGTAAACGTTGGGATTAGAGTACACCCAATGGTTCCGTTGGACTAAGATTATGGGAATAAGTGTCAGAGGTGGTTTAAGTTCATTCATTCCTTGGTTGAAATGGATGGTCTGGGTTATTTTTGGTAGTGGTTAAGGTGTTTGTGTTTTGAGGATGAGTTATAACTCATGGGATTTCAGTGTCTATTTAGATAGATCAACTAGAGGTGATTAATCTTTTGGAGGTGGGTGACACTTAATAAGTTTTATCCTTGGGTTTAGATCTTGTTGTGGATTTATAGGGGTGAAAATCATTATGATGGGGAGAATTTTCATACCCAGACCTATCTAATTATTATTTTTTATTATTTATTTGGATTTTAATTTTTTTCGATGTTTGAGTTGAATCCCGAACAATATTTTTGAGTTATGTCAAAAAGAGCATGTTTTTGAGTAGACATCACTGGGTGTGAGGGTGGAGCATATCTTGGAAACCCCACACAGATTCTGACAAGAAATGATATGATCCTCTTGTCTTTGAAAAATTAAAATGAATAAAATTTGTAATTAATTGTGTCTTTTAAAATTTTTATTGTTATTAAGAAATTTTATTATTTTTATTTTAGTTGAAAAATTAAAATTGTTAATTTTATCCTTATTATTATTATTATTATTATTCTTATTCTTATGTTTATTATTTTTATTACAGATTAATGTTTTATTTTATTTTATTTATTTGTTTTTTTTATTTCTATTTATTTTTATTTTCTTCTCCTAACCCTAATCCATGCTCCCCCTCCCCCTCTACTCTCCCTCTCTTCATGCACTGCTACCTCAACCTCTCCCCTCTCACAATCTTAGCCTTCTCCCTAGTGCACCGCCCTCCTCCTCCGGCCACCCCGTCGACGCCGCATCCCCCTCCAGCCACACTCTCCTCCGACACCTACTGTCCGACCACCGAACACCTCCACCGACTCACCTCCCACACCCTCCTGACTTGATGTGATGCCTGAACCCCTTCCTTGCACTAGACATGATGCCCGACTCTGCTAACACGCACCGTCCATGATGCCTGACCCCCCCTCCTACCTGCTCCGACCAGCAGCCGCACACAACCCTTCCTCCGGTCGGCTACCCCCTGACATGCCCTCTTGCCGACATAGCTTTGTTCATCGCATGAATCTGTTAACCTCATGCCTTCTAACCCCAAACCCACTAACAGTGAAGCCCTCCGGCCGCACACCCTCTTACCAGTGTAACTTCAGCCATCGGGGGGCTCTGTCCACCACACACCCACCGACCGCTCACCCTCATGTTGTCATCGCTCCGACCAGCCGACACAGCTCCGAATGCTACACTCCCTCCTTTTTGGCCCCCACATGAATATCTATCCTGGAGTTCCTCCGACTCGGCAGTGTGCCACCACACAAACCTCTTGTTTGGCCTTGAAGTCCCTGCGTGACCCCTTTGCTGTCCCTCGATTGTCGCACGACGCATCGCAACCCCCAGCTGATTTGACTAGCACCGTTGTCAACCATTCCAGCCTTTGTGCCACTGTTGATGATGTTGGTGACCTTCCCCATGCACAAAAACACCACACCAGATCATTCACCCTTTCAGGTGACCATGCTAATCGAGCACACCCTCACACTGACCCCTGCCTCTTTCGTTCACATGACAAACACTTACCACTGAAGGTGTGTGGTTTGGGTTCACACCATTTCTCCTGCATTGGGATTTAGGTGAGGTTTGTGCTGTTTCTTTTTTGGATTATTTTAAATCAATGTTTATGTGTTTTTAGTTATTTTTGTAGTTTCCACATGTTGGTAAGGAATTTTCACGATATTGCGGTCATTGGCTTATACGTGCTTGTACGCCCATGTGAGTCGTGTCACGTCATTGTGTTTGTGCTGTGAGTCGAGGTAGGTCCTCCACTGCACTTCCCATTATATTTAGAATTTATTAATTTCCTTATATTTCATTGATTTTAGATAAATGGTACATAATATTAAATAATTAGTTTTAGAATAAATATTTGTTGTAAAATAGAGTAGTTTCCCCTTTGTGCTTGAGTTATTTGAAAACTTTTATTAAATGTGCATACCAAGTGTTGATAAAATACCCCATTGGCCGTTATAATTGTGTCTTAGTTATAAAATTGTGATTTTTTTTCTTAAATTGGTGTCTAAGTGGATTTTGGATTTAAAAGTGGTGCGTGTTGGTTATTCTGAAAATGGGTTGGTATTGAATGGTTGGTTAAGGCCCGTTTGGACCTTTAATAAAATAAATTATTTTGAAAAATCTCTTTGGAGTGACTTAGGGGTGATCTTGTTGTGTACCTAGATTGTGTGAGTTGTTGTGTGTGATGTTCGTGCACCATGATTGGTTACTTTATTGAAATTATTGACTCACCCCTCTTTTCATTTAGTACTCGGTATGTAAACCTGGCATAGTAAGTGAATTTTCTGTGAACAATTGCTGAAGTAGTTCAGATTAAGCACTGGCTAGTGTCCCTCAGAACAGAATTTGCTTTACTAAGGGATTGGTCCCCTTGGTTAGGCTAGGTAGGGAAATACTGAGTGTTTGGGCGTTATGACGTCATCGAGAGTAGGCATGCCTTTAGGATGAGTCACATGTATTGTACGTTCTGGATTGTTCACGAGCTCCTAGGTTCGAACCATGTTTTCTTTGGAACTTATTTTTATGTTGTGGATAATTGAGGTGCTTAGTTTGGTTGCTACCCCCCATGTTCTACTTTTCCATTTCCTTATTGTGTGTTGTGTGTTGTGTATGGTTTCCTCTTGTTTAACAAATAAATTTGGATTTTAAATTGTTTGTGAAAATATTTTTAAAATGTGATTCACCTTTTCCTTAAACCCTTAAACTTTTTTTAAATTAAAAATAGAAATAGACTATTACTTTATTTAGAAATGAAAGTGTGAGTGAAAACCCATATTTTATATAATGTAGTTCAAAATTGAAATTAGTAAAATTATTTAATAAATGGTAGTTCTTTGAAAATATATTATTGGGCATGCCTACTAAGTTTTAATACTCATGCCTATAATGTTTTATTGTTTTTAGTTTCTATTACATTTTTGGATCAAGCTTGTTCACCATGGGGGAGAGTTGGTTGTGGATTGGAGAGTGACTCTCAAGGTCATGAGGAGTTTTGGTTGTTGTTAGTTTAGTGTGTTTTTGTTGGTCGTTCTTTCTTTTTCATGTCATTTATTTACTTTTGTGTTGTTCTACCTTTTTCTATTGCTTTATTTATTTTCATTGGGTGAAATCATTCACATTTGTTCCTGGTTGATGAACTGGTTCTTTTTTCCAGCCCAGGAGGATTTGTAATGCCTCTTGGGCCTTTCTGCAGATAAGCTCGGGTGACCCGTTTAGGGTCAACCCAGGTTGGTTCATGAAACCAGTCTAACGAGCCTATAAACACAAGTCATGGGTATATGGACTACATCCTAAGAAGTGTGAGATATTTCATGAAACAATCCTCAGAATATAGATTGGTCTTCCATGGAAACACTTTATCATGGTACATGGTGTATAAATCCCATCACCCATATCATATTACTGGTGCGAGATGCTATACTTAACACTTGATGTAAGGGAGTGTGATAGTTCCATGATTAAAAAGTACCTTACTATTGTGTCTCAATGTCTATAACAATGTATTATAATATAACTGGAATTGGGAATTACCTCTCATCCATTTGTTTCATATAACACATATATATAGGAGAGGAATAATCATTTATAACATGTTACACAAGTCAATACCTCTTATGCAATTAAATTAAACAATTTAAATTAAAATAAATGTATTTTAAGGCATAAACAAATGTATGGATATATATATAATTCAATACATAAGGAAAATAGCTCCCATTCATTTTATGGTCCATGTTTAATTCCATTTAAACATTACAATTCATTGAAAATATAGCAACAAGTCATATGGATCAAGTGTTAATTGGAAGGGTCATGGTAAATTAATTTAAAGGGATGTCACCATATTTCATAATCCATCATATTCAAACCATTCTCCACAACCAATTCATTAAATTCACTACGATATGAAAAAACCATTATTAAGGCTCAAAGGTCATTTGGAAGATGACATAGCCAATAAGGAAATTGTCAACTTGGGAAATTCCAAGTCTAAGAGGTCCAAACACCTAAGAGGTTCTTTGGCTTAATTTGAATAAATGTGTTTTAAGGGAAATTAAAATTATAAAGAAAGTCAGTTGGTGAAAGGGAGTTCCAGGTATTTTGAATCAATTGTCCAAAGTGTCCAATTTCAAAGGTACATGCAAGGGGTGCCCATATATGGTATATACAACCTCTAAACCGATAAGAAAAGAACAATAGAAATATATGAAGGAGATACAATCAATTAGACATATAGTAATCGATATATTAGAGATTCTTGACAAAGTCCAACATATAGAATGGAAACATAATTACAAAATGACCAAAAATCAAATGGAAAACGAAATGAACACCTACCTTAGGACCATAGATGACGCCTCACTCGATATCAGCATTAGATTCAGAGTATGCTGGAAGAGATATTAGAAATTGTCTAATTCCAAAAAAATAGGGAAAATGAGATTGCATCTAAATAGAAAAATATATGAAAAAATAAACTTTGATAGAATTTGAGAGACTAGGGGAGCTTACCAAGATATATTCGTAGCTTCTGAAAGGTCAAGGATCATACACCAGATAGAGATTCTAGCTCGATGGATAGATTTAGGTGTTCCTGACCTTGGGGAGGGGGGGGGGGTAGAGAAGAGTTTCTAGCCACTAGAGGGAGGAGAATAAATAAATAATGCTCAAAATTTATGTGAGGGTAAAAATGGCCATTTCACCTCAAAATTTGGGGTTGCATGGTTTAGGAACATGGTTTACAAAACATGTAAAAATATTGTGATAATCCTCTATCCCATATCTACAATAGGTCGCATGACCATGCGCCTCAGGTTGCATGGTTAAAGACAAACTGTGTGACGTACAGGTGCCCCTGTCTGTTGCCACATGGGCATGCACCATGGGTCACACAGTTTCAAATCTAATGCGTGGCTAGTCACTTAACCCATTTTCAAGAACTCTAGGATCTGAACGATCCTCAAATTATACTGAGACCTCCTTGTCTTAATTAGGCATATTTATTTAGGTTGTTTAAGTCTTTAAAAAAGAAAAACTAATGATTCATACCTTCATTGAAAAGACAGGTCTTTACAACCTCCCCTCATTAATGTAACACATCCTCAAGTTGGCCTTCTAAGTGTAAAGAGGTATCATCAGCTAAGAGTTCTAGCCACTGAGATCATATATCAGCTTCCCACTCCCAGGCCTCGTCCTATACTTAGTCGTGCTACCATAACACCCATACCAAAGGAACATACCTACCTCAGAGTGTCTTAATGCTTTGATTAACTATAAACATTGGATACTCCTCAAAGGAAGCATCCATATCAAATTATACATCATTAGGAGGAAATACATGTGATGAGTCTGGATAGCATCGACGAAGGTGAGATACATGAAATACATCATGCATGGATCGATATATCTAAGGAAGTTCCAACTGGTAAGCCACTGGTCTGATCCATTTCACAACCTCAAAGGGTCCAATTAACCTCAGTGAGAGCTTACCCTACTTCCAAATAGGTATATTCCCTAACCTGGGTGATACTAAAAAGAAAAACCAGTCTTGAACCTCAAACTCAAGAGGTCACAAGCATTTGTTTTCATATGAATGTTGTCCGGATTGAGCTATCAACATACTATTTCTGATCAAATGGACATGTTTTATAGTCTCCTACAAGAGACATGATCCCATCCTAGCTTCTTCCCCAACCTCTATCTATAAAAGAGGTGAGTAGAAATTCCTAACATATAAGGCTTCATAAGTATCCATCTTGATGGTAGAATAAAATGTATTGTCATAAGAAAACTCGAACATAGGATTTATTTTCTCCTAAGAACCCCCAAATTGAAGGATGAATGCATGGAACATGTCTTCCAAAACTTGAATCGTATGATTTGTATATCCATTAGTCTGTGGGTGATAGGCTATGCTCAGAAGTACCTATGTACCCAATGCCTTCTACAAACCCTGCCAGAATCGTGATGTGAAATGAGTATCTCTATCAGAAATGATAGAACTAATATCTTCATGAATACGCACAACCTCTCTGACATACATACTTCCTAGATCATCTAAAATGAATATCTATTGCACAAGTAAGAAATGTGAAACCATTTTCAGAAAGTTAATGGAAAACCACACTATATCATTTCCATGATGTGATATGGGTATACCAGTCATGAAATACATTGAAACATCATCCCATTTACATTCAAAAATAGAGAATAAATATATAATAACTCCTAGTCACTAATATTCCACCTTCACCTGTGAACAGGTGGAACATTGAGTGATGAATATGGGAATATCACATTTCATACAGGCCACCAATACTGGCACCACATATCTCAATACATTTTGGTGACACCGGGGTGAACCACCCATGTTGAGGCATGTAATTACTACATCATCTCATCTCTGATGTCTATTGGGACCCATACACACCCATGGAACAATAGATTTTCATCCCCATCCATAGTCCAACCAGAATATGTATCGTCAACTAAGACACTTTCCCATAGGAAGAGGCCTTTAGGATCTAATAATTTCCTCATTCTTACCCATTCCAAAAGAGTATATTTCACTACTAAGGTTGAGAGGATATTTTGACCTTGGTCATATTGAAACTCATTGTTCATCTATGATAATAAGTCCATGATATTCCATTCACCACTATATTTTTGAACTACCTATGTCAGAGTCTTCTAGATTAGAGCATGAGCTACTAAATTACCATTACCAGGTGTGTAGGAAAGCTAGAAATAAAATGACTGGAGGTACTCAACCCACCTACATTTTTTGAGATTTCAATACCGCTATGTAAAAATGTACTTAAGGATTTTATGATCTAAAAACACTATAAAACAATCACTAAGTAGATAGTGTATCTAATACTATAAGGCATGAACAACAACAACAACAACAAGCTCAAGATCATGCGTCGGGTAATTATGGTTATGAGGACTCAACTAATGAGACCTATACATGATGACTCACTTTTCCTACATTAGAACAACTCCAAACCTGATACCTAATGTAACACATTACACAATATAGCTCCTTTTTGACTATGAAAGAATCAATATCGATGAAAAAGTCAGTCTACCCTTCCACTCTTGAAATATTTCTTTACAAGATTCTAACCAAAAATATTTCACACCCTTATTTTTCAAGACTGTAAGTGGTGTTGAAAGGTGTGAGAAATACTGGATGAAGAATCTATAATATCCAAAATTCCCCAGAAAACTCTATATTTAAAATATGTTCTTAGGATGTTCCCAAGAAACTATAGCTCTCACTTTCCTTATGTCCACTAAAACTCATGAATTTAAAATAATATAACCCAATAAGTGGACTTTGTCGATCAAAAAGTGGAATTTATTAAGCTTAGCATAGATCCAATGCTCTCTCAATGTATTCAGCATGATCTCAAGATGGGTTGAATGGTAATTTATGGAGCATAGATACACCAATATATCATCAATAAAGAAAACCAAAAATGAATCCAGATATGGGTGAAAAAACTAATTCATAATATCCATGAAAATTTTAGGTTAATTCCTAAGTCTAAATTACATAAACATGTACTTGTAGAGACTATATCTACTCTAGAAAGCTGTGAAAGGTATGTATGAAGTCTTAAAATTTACCTAATGAAAACTCGACCTCAAATATATATTTGAAAACACTTTGTCTCCTTTGATAAGATCAAATAGGTCGTCTATTCTAGGAAGTGAATAATGATTCTTTATTATGATATGGTTTAAATAATGGTAATCCACACAAAGCCTAAGGGTACCATCTGCCTTCTTGGAAAAAATAATCACTGAAACTTATGGGGAAGTGTTGGGGCGTATGAATCCTTTAGCCTCCAGATCCTCCAATCGCTTCTTGATCTCCATAATCTCCTTAGGTTCCATCCTATAAGAAATATTGTTCACTAGTACTACTCCTGGTACTATCTCAACAGTAAAATCTAACTCTCCCACTGGAGGTAGAATAGATAAGTTTTCAGGAAATTCATATTTGAAATTATCCACTACAAGAGGAAAAATAGGGGGTACTAACCCCTGATCATCGAGGAAAATACTAGAGATATACACTGTCACATTACCCAGCCTCTGATACTCAGGTTCTGATGGCAAAGCTTACACATCCCATCCATCCTTATGCACATTCCTAGCACCCTATAGTGATGTAAATGTCACCCTATGATGATACTAGTCAATATGGACTCCATAGGGAACTAACCACACCATCTCAACAACTACATAAAATCCCATCATGTCGAGGATGTAAAGATTCCATATAAAAAGGTAACCACCTATCTCAAGGGGATAGTCCTTACAATGGAGAACAACCTCTGAATGAATACATAATGGCGTATCTAGCATCAAGAATCCATGGAAGTTCTCAATTATGAGGCCCATACTCCCCATTATAGTGTAATATATGAATGAGTGAGATGTGACTATTTCAAATAAAGAAGACACAAAAGTGGAGGCATCTAGAATAATACCTCATACAGTAGAAGTTTCAGCGCTCTCTTCCTACAACGCATGATTGAATGCATATAATTGGCATGTACTACAGCCCTAAGACACTTCCTAACTTCCCTAATCAAGCATACTCTGATAGCACTAAGAATTATAAGTCTGGACTCTTCGGCCTTGACTTCCACCTCATCCTGATCAATCATTGGTATTCCAGCTACCTTCTTGGCATGTTCCCGCTGGTCCCACTCCTGACCGAGTATTAGGTGCTGATCCTTACTCACTTGGAACTAGAGGGAAATTCTTATATAAATGATAAACATTTACCATCCTTCCAAAAATCCTTCACTCGACTGGATACCATGGACACTGAGACCAAATGTTTCCACGTTCCCACACTAGTGATAGATTAGAAAAATATTCACATGAGGAGCATGACTGTATCTACCTCTGTGAGTAGTATCAAAATGACACTTTCACCTAGAATAAGACCCACCACTAGATCTAGGTTTAAAAATTCCTTTAATCAAACCTTCAAAATACCTCAAGTCCCACTATGTAATTAGGGATTCATTGATGATTTTATAAATGGTAGTCAATATAAACATATTGACCTGCCATTAGATAGTGTAGAACCAACCATCCTCAAATCACTTGGAAGTCATGAGATCATCAACAACTACAGTGGGAGAGAACCACTGCATCTTAGTAAAATAGTTAGAGTATTCCATAACTAACATGATCCCCTACTATAGGTTCATGAAATGTCTAGATCTGTCAGCCCTCAGAGTCTAGGGAAAGAAGTAGTCATAGATGATGGTTTGAAAATCAGCCCAAACCATGTCACAATGATGATCTTCCTCCGTGATAACATCCCACCACCTACTAATAGAATCATGAAGAATATAAGTATATATATTGACCCTTAACTATGGAGGCATCTCCATATTCTTGAATATAGGTAGGATAGCCTTGATCCAAGACTCCGCAACATGATGTCCACTATCCCATTAAAAGGTAGAATGATTCTACTACTGAAAATCATGAGTCAACACTACCATGCTCAGGGTTGGTCTAACTACAACTTTCATAAAGTGAAGCATACATAGAAATACATCTTGGAATTGGGCATCAGTTTCCATATCTGGAATAGTAATAGGATCCACAAGTGTCTCTATAGGAGGAATCACTGGCAGCTCATGGTCCGCCACCTTAGGTACATGGTATTCACCACCTTCAGGGAATACAGTAGGAGGAATTCATGGAGAAATGACACTAAAAATCTAGAAACATTCTTTAGAATATATTTAAGTAATTTATAATATTTTATTTAAGAAACTAGGATAGGAGTAAAGACTTCCTATTAATAGATCATACCCCTATTCCTACTTCAAAATCTAGGTATGGGTAATATAAGTGACCATAACAAGCCACAAGATGTAAAAGATACCCACTACCCACTACTAAGGTCGAGTTCAAGTCTAAGTTTCTATGTTAGACATATATAAGATGATGGTTCTTTCTTTAATTCATATTCCTTTTAAATCTATTCTTTTCAAATATTTCATCACTTTAGATGGTTGAATTAAATGGTTTTCCATTTTCAATCCATAATGGACCATACTCCTTATGAACCAAATATAAAATCCACTTACACCACACCATAACATGTTCTAGCTCATGTGACCAATGGTCCATAGCTCAACATGCCATAATTGAATACTTAAGGTGTCTGATAACCTATTCAGAAAAAAATTATTAGGTTACGACATGAATGTATCAATTATATTTTCTAATACCCCTAAGAAGTGTTAGCACAATTCAATATATATCAAGCCACAATCAATATGAAATAGGAAAATACATGCTGAAAATAAATGTGGCATGGCCTTTTAATCATACTTTGCCTATTAATGATGAATGATCTAATACAAAGCCCTCATTTCATCGATCCATAGTAAAGAAATCATAATTTCAATAAAATCAATACCGATAACATCAAAACTCAAGTGTGTCACCAAATGGTGAAATGATATCAATAGTAATAGGAATAATCATAATAACAATTTTAATTAAGTAAACTTGTCCTTTACCTCAAACATGGGTTTGTGATGCTCAATACTGGCTTATGACCAAGTCCCAAGCATTAATGATCTCTAATCTATTGCCTCCAAATAGCAAGGAAAGAAAGGAACCTCTCTAATATCACTTTGTAACATCCCAACCTGAGATCCACTTAAACCAAACCCTGAGCTGGTGGGTCACATGGCCTCAAGCATGAATCCCCGTATGCAAGAGGTTACTGACTACCAGCGAGGGTGTAAGGGTGGTACAATGGGGAGACTATAACCTCATATAAAAGTAACACATTAGATAAAAACAGATATAAACAATCATAATATAAACAATCAGAATCATAATATAAACAATTAGAATCATTAAACAATGAAATTGTAAATAGATAAATAAATAAGTAGTGGAAGAAATGGATAATTGAAAAACTAATAATAATATAAAAATCCTAATTGGCAATGTCTATACATGATGCATGGAATACTAATATCAAAAGGGGAACATGGGAACATGCATAAAAACATGCTATACAAAAAGAAAAAAAAGGACAAAAGCTTCTCCACTAGCATCTTGAGCACATGCTCGATCCTCAGCTCCTAAGATCCAATGAAGAAAGCATATCAAAAACCTATAGAATGGAATTTTCACTTATCAGTACCTACAAGAAGAGAGTCCTTTTGAGTTATAAAGGAAGTCTGAGTAGGGTGTGAGATAAAAATATCAATAGGACACCACCAATGGTGTCTACGTATAATCCGAGTAGTGCTTGTAACCAAAAAGTGTGTAGGTACATGTAGGAAACTAAACAAATTCTGAATGAAAAAATAAATTCCTACTTAGGTTTCTAAAGGACACCTAGTGGGTCTACCAACTTTAACTCATGGTTGGAAAGTGAATGATCATGTCACTGTATATATAATATTAATTAATATATATATAGTTTAGTTCTATATCGCATCCACCTATATGAACCAAGTGTGTGAGGATTCCTAGTTTCCATATAACTGGAATACTATTAATGGATGGAGCGGGGCATAACTCACATATCCATACCAGTCTGATGAGCCTATAAGCTTAAGTCAAGGGTACATTCCCTTTATCCCAGTAAGAGTGATAAACATCATGCAACAATTCTTAGGATGGTGAGTGGGACTCCATGGAAACACTCTATCATGGTACGTGGCACATAAATCCCATAACCCATATCGTATCACTAGTGTGAGATGACATGCTCAACGCCCAATGTAAGGGAGCATGATAGTGCCATTCTCAACGAGTCCCTTACCATTGTATCTCAGCCTCTATAATGGCATATTATAATATAATTGGCATGGTGAATTACCTCCCACCCATCTCTTTCATATAGCCTATATATATATATAGGATATGCATAATCATTTATAACATGCTATAAAATGAAATACCTCTTATGCAATTAAATTAAATGATTTAAATTAAAATTAAATCATTTTAAGGCATAAAAAAGTATGTTCATATATATAATTCAATACATGAGGAAAATACTTCCCATGAATCTTATTGGCAGAGTTTATTTCCATTTAAACATTAAAATTCATTGAAAACATGGAAACAAGTCATATGGATCAAGTTTCAATTGGAAGGGTCATGGTCAATTCATTTAAAGGGATTTCACAATATTATATTAGACATCCTATTCAAACCATTCAATATAACTAATTCATTCAATTCATTATGATATGAAAAAACCATTATTAAGGATCAAGGGTCATTTATAAGATGACATATCCAATAAGGTAATTTCCAACTTGGGAAATTCTAATTCTATGAGGTCCAAACACCTAAGAGGTGTTTTGGTTTCATTTGAATACATGTGTCTTAAGGTAAATTACATTTATAAAGAAAGTCATTTGGTTCAAGGGAGTTTTGAGCATTTTGAACCAATTGGCCAAAGTGTCCAATTCCAATGGGACACATAAGGGGTGCCCATATATGGTATGTGAAACCTTGAAACTGCTAAGGAAGGACTAATAGACATGTAAAAAGGTGATATAATCAATTATACATGAAGTAATTGATATATTAGAGATTCTTAGTAAAGGTCGGTCTACTTCACAATGACATAATTATGTAACAACCAAAACTCAAATGGAAAATAATGTGACCACCTTCCTTTGGGTCATAGAAGATGCCTTACTCGATATCGATCTCAAATTCAAAGTAGGAAGAGATCAGAGAAAAATTTCAATGCCTTGAAAATAGATCAAATGAGTCTATAGATAAATAGAGAAATATATGGAAATATAAACTTTTATAGGAGTTGAGAGACTATGGGAGCTTACCTAGGTAGATTCTTAGCTTCTGACAGATCAAGGATCAGGCACCAGATGAAGATTCTAGGTCGATGCCTAGCCTTAGGTGTTCTTAAGCTAAAAGGGGAGGAATAGAAGAGGTTATCACTACTGGAGGGAGGATAATAAAGAAATAAGGCTTAGATTTTAATTAGAGTAAAAATGGTTATTTCACCCAAAAATCTGGGGTTTCACGATTTCGACACACTATTTGAAAACCATGTGCAAACTATGTGATAAGCCTCTATACCATATCTATAATAGCCTGAATAGCCATGTGACTCAGGTCACATGATTTTAGACAAATTGTGTGACCTACAGTTTCCCCTATCTCCAACCACATGGGAATGTGCCCTGGGTCACACAGTTTTAGAAAAAACTATGCATCCCAGTCACTTAACCCATTTTTAGGAACTCTAGGTTTCAAAAGATCCCCAGATGCTCCCAATACGTCCTTGGATTGATTAGAAATTTTTATCTGGGCCATTTATGTTGTTCAAAATGAAAAACTAATGATTTGTACCTTTGTTGCAAATACGGGTCATTATAACTATAGACTTGGCTATGTTGCATTAGTGGTTATCCTAATCACACTATGTTATGTTGACTTAATGGTGAGCCTTAAATATGGTGCATGGGTGGTTAAACTAATAATACTATGTTATGTTGTCTTTGTGGTGAGTCTCAACTCATACTTATGATGTTATAATTTATATTGCTTCCACATTTTGATTCCATGATCTTATGATATAATTCCTTATATTATGTTCCCATACTTATCTCACAGTCTTATTCCATGGTACACATTTATTCATTTGAGATTTCATGTTTCACTATCAGGTTTTATGGAAAACTCTTATTATTCAATGTTCTTTTAGTAATATATTTCTCCTCTGATCGTGTTTTCTCACATGCTTATGATCTAACCCTCAATGACATGTTGTTTGATTTTTACCTTACTGATCATTTGAGATCACCCCTTTCTTATGTTTCCATTCCCTAGGTTAGGAAGAATAGTTTAACTTATGAGATGTATAGAATGAATATAGTGTGGATCGAATATGGATAAATGTTCAAAAGTATTGTAAAATAAATTTCCTATGTAGCTATTCCTCAAAGACACTAAACCTTCTGTTCTTGGTATTATGAGAATATTTTGTGAGATGTAATGCTTAAATTATGCAAATGATTTAAAATAATGACGTGTTTAGCTTAGTTCATTATAGTTGACATCATAGTAGGGTTTGGTTATGTTTTAGGATTATCTTAGTTATTTTTTGGAAATAGGATAATAGAGATTTTGTAAAAAATCCAGGTATATTCTTAAGGGATAAGTATAAGTGTAGTATAACATCCTAAAACTTTGGTGAAGTTTTGAGTATGTTTTTTTCCTAGAAATTACATCTTTGTCTAGATACTAGAAAGTGGATATGACTATGAAACATATACCCCTAGGTTAATCACCCTAAAAAAGGCTAGTTGAGTGTTAAATTGATCTTTACTCAATGTATGATGAGAGGTCATAAGACTAAAAACCTAAATAGACACTCTTGAAGGATATGATTAAGTTAATCACATTCTCTTCATAATAAATAACTAAAGATTTGTTATGTTAATGAATTATATTAAGGAGTATGAGAGAACCCAACCTAAATAAATATATATGAAACCAAGAGTGATTTAGGTTAAACTAAAAGATAATATTATGGTTTAAAAGAGTAAGGAATTTCATTGATTTTTTTTCATAAGATCATTATCACAAACTAGGTCGGGCTTCCATCCAACCCAATACCCATCCTGATTTGCGATAAGGCCTGAGAGGAATTCCTAATCCTCCTAGGATTGCAACTAGACCTAGGAATCAAATATATCATAGTGGGAATGATTTAACCCAATAACAAACAAGATCAAATAAACCAAATAGAACATACAAAAATAAACCATAATAACCAAACATCAATAAATACTACCAAATATAAAATATGACAACAACTAAACCAAAAAAGAAACTAAAAAATGAAAATAAAACCAAAATATAAACAAAATGATATCCACATTACCTCTTGTTCACCACTAATACATAAGACCAACCTATACCAATAGAAAACCTGAAAAAAAACCTAAATCTACAAAACATCTTGGGTCCACCGACACCGAGTGACACAAATAGGGTGTGAGCATACAAAAACTAAATAGGTAAGCACCAAAATTCTATAAATTTCGTTTCTATAAATAGTTCATAAACATTATTTTGAAATATATATATAAAATAGGGGTTTATCATTTAAATAACCAAACAAAACTTTACAAAAATTCCTTTTTTTAAAACAATGCACACCACTTTCCATTTTTCAAAAACAAAGTTCCATTAAGAAACCTAGATAAAAATCCATACCAAATGATCAATGCTTCTATGATATAAAATAAAGAAAAAATAAAAATAAGGGAAAATACTAGCAGAGCAAGTTACCAAGGTGAAGCAGAATAAAAGAAGAACACATAGATAGTAATCATGGGAATTTCCTAAACTTTTCTAGAAGAAATCCCTAGATTTACTCAGTTCAGAATCACCTGCCAATGTATAGTGTAGATCTATAGTCTATAAACAACTGGATTCCCCAAACTAGCCTCACAAGTGGAACATCCCACCTTGACTCTTAGAAAATCTAGGGGGTACCAACCCATCTAATCGAGGTCAGTAAGTTACCATCACTCAAACCACTATATGAAACCTAGGAATCCCTTAATAATAGTATGTGGTGAAAGTGGAATTCCTCACATGTAGGGGTCAAACTAAAACCCATATCCACCATGCTTTCATAGTCCAAAAAAAACACCACCTATGTGATGACCCTCTCCTTAGAGAGTCCACCATAAAGGTACCCATATCACATCAAATCATAAAAAAGTGCCAACCGAGACTTCACATCACATAAGTTTCAAACCATTTTCCAAAACATCTCAAGGTACCAATTTGGCCTTTAAATTTTCCAAAAAAAATAAACTTTTACAAATCCATTTCCAAATCCAAGATAAAAACTCAAACACACTAAAAATGTTCCAAATAGTCCTTTATGTAATTTATAAATCAAACCAAATATAAAAACTTCAAATGTTCCAAGAATTAGAGGACACATTTAACCAAAGACTTTGATTTCCAAGGAACAAACTTCACAAGTTAGGAATCATTTAGAAATCTATTTTAAACATTTACGACACTTCACATTTAAGGTAAAACTTGTAAACAAGCTCAGAAAAGTTATGTAAATAAATAAGAAACTAATTCCAAGAGACATAATCAATTTTAACTAACACACACACACATACCATATAAATATAAAAAAAACTTTTAAAATTCTATGCAATCAAGGAATTAAAGTTAAAGGTTTGGGCATAGGTAACATTCCTCGAACTTAAGGCATGCATCTTTAACTGATGATAACTTGAATCTTCCCTTTCTACTTACGTTCATATGCACCTTCACTTATATATAATAAAACCTAGCCCTTATGTACATATTTTCATGGACAAATATGTACAAGGTGACCCTTACATATATTCTCATATGTGAATATACCCCTTTTCACTTACATACAAATAAATTTCCATATATATACATAAGCACACCTAAACCCATTATATATATTCATCCTGTCATGTGTGAATATATATATAAAGAGAAAATTACATATATCTATGACTACATATGCATAAGAATGTAATACTTCGACAATAGAAGCTCTAATCCATCCCAACAAGGTAAAGATACACTAAAATAAAACTAGGGACCAAAACATCACAAAAACCCTAATTAAAATTATGAAAAAAGGAAAGTCAAAAGAAAACCTACCTCAAAATAGGGGTGGGTGGACCGAAATGGTCTGAAATGATTCACCTTCTATAGCTGAGACCAAAACATGCCCGAAGCCAATCTAAGAGACCCTCTTCCCTCTCTAATAATGGATGAAAATCGAGAAAAATGGGTCAACCCAGACCTTAGGGTATGGTCAAAATGAGATGAGTGATGAGGATAAGAAAAATTCCCAATCAAGGGAGAAGAGGGAAGAGGAAGGATTACCTTGGATATTCATCCAAGAATCCTCAATAAATATATAGAAAAATACGACGAAGAGGGAGATCAATGGGGGGGGGGGGGTGGTATGTGACTATGGATGAGAGGGGGAGACTGGTAACATGACACAAAAGGGGATGAAATTAAATAAAAAGAGAGAAGAGAAAATAAATAAAGGAAAAAGAAAATAAATAATAAAATAAAAACCAAATTTTTGAAATAAATCAAGAAACCGATATAGTTTACATGTGGTTTACCAAATTGTGTTCCAACTATGCTGCCCCTACTAGAAAAGGCCAAGGAACCACATAGTTACCCCCATATGATCCACATGATTAGAAAAACCATGATCAAACCATGAAAAATGGCACTGTCAACTCACAAATTCAGGATTCACACTTTCCACATGATTTAACAGACTGTGTGTAGGCCATGCTCCACACCACTATCTTACCTAGGCACCTGAATGAGCACCGCATAGTTACTACTAACCATATGGGATAATCGTGAAAAATATAAAGTTCTTCCAAAAATTTATATTTTGACCCACCGACTATCAGAACTCTAAAAAGAGGCTAAAAATAATTAAAATGATTAATATTTCAAGGTCTGGGTGTGACGATCATTTATGATAATTTTATTATGATGTTAATTATTCATTACTCAGTTTAAACACTTTTTGTTTTAGTAATGTTTAAATACCAAAGGAACTAAGTCAACAATGGATGCCATGAATAATGTGAAGATTGTCTCCATTAGAAATATAATGAGATAATAGATAGAGTGATAAATATTGTTATTATGAAAACCTTCTATCAAGAATTATGATTATCAATGTGAACTTATTTTACTTTCTAAAGATGCCAAAGAAGAGAATAATATAGCCTTGTGGAAGTTCTAGTAATAAATATAATGAAGGAAAGAATATTAAATTTTCTTTATATAAAAAATGTGGGAAGAGGAACCCTGGGGAGTTTCTCAAAGGAACTAGAAAATTTTGATCTGTGGTAAGGGAGAGAATTGAGTATTAAGTAACTGAGGAAAAATGAAGAGTTAAGTTAAGATGATTAGGAAAAATAATGTTCTATCTAAGTATCCACTAGAAATATAATGTTTTAGATGTGAAGGATTTAGTAACTATGCATATTGGTGCACTAATACAAGGGATTAAGATGAAAATAAGCACCAACATTTTCAAAAACCACCTAAATAAGTAAAATCCTATGTAATTACTATTATTTATGTGGATGGTGATAATTACATGGTGATAGGAAGACTTATTCATCACTCTATATTTATGGATGTCTTATGTCATGTATGTTTTCACAAAAAAATAGCTATTAAAAAAACACCTTGTGTTATCATTATTATATACAAGGTAGGTGAATATTCTCCAAGGTCCATGGGATAGGGATTCATGTGAGTCTTATTATATTTCCTTCAGATTCATTCAATGTGATTTTGTAATTAGGACAATTATCCCCATATAAAATACATAGTAGCGAAATAGAGAGATCGTAATTCATATCTCAAATCAAATTATGATCACTTATCACTACACAACTAATTATAAACTATATAGGAGAATTTATTCCATTATATAGGCCATAAACCCAATTATGAGGAGTATTTAGATCAAATGGTTTGGAAGAAATCCCACATTGTGATATATCTATTATGAAGGAATAAATATGTTTCCTAGACTTACCCAACTTATTAGGGTTAATAATTATTTAAAAATAAAATCTTGAGTCATCCAGATCTTAAATACATATTAAACTATTTAATTAGTGAGTAGTAATTAAAATTATGAGGACACAATATATTTAAAGGTTGAGAATATAACACAAAAATATTTTACTATATATTTTTTAATTTAAAACCTAATATGTTAGATATATTGTTTCACACACAAAACAATACTAAAAGAATCTATGATAAAATCATTAATTTTGACAATTATAATGTTGAAATTAAATTATTATGTATAAAAATAAGTAACCATATTATGAAATATATGAAGGAAAGAAATGACATTGGGTAGTTGAAGTATCCCTTATGATGCTTATTTATCAGAACTTGGAAAGGAAGTAGATTCACTGGGGTTTTCCCTAAACCAAACCTGATAAGATCTCCAACAATTAGAGTATAAGTGAAATCATATTCAATATAAGTTCTTTCACATAGAAATTTCCATGAGATCTATGCTAGCAGAATCACCACCCCGAACTACCACATGATCTTACCTTATACTTAGATATTAGAAGGATATCTTGAGGGATATATATATATATAATTTAGTATGATATAAACATGTAATTACTATTTTAATAAGTTATTAGAACATTTATTTTACATATTTTTCATTTTTACTTTTAAATAAAAAAAAGTTTTTTACTAATGCATTGATAAAATTAACAAGATCATTTTGTTCTTAAAAATGTATTTTCTCTAAAATTATATTTTTATGTAATTTATTTAATGAAACTAAAAATATTATGTATATAATTGAAATGAATAATATAACACTAATATAATTATTAATTGATGAGAACTAAGAATAAGAATAATTAAAATTTATAAAAGTTATTTTTTGATGAAAATAATTGTAATTATATTTTTTTATTTAAAAGTTAGTTATAAAATTTTAGAATTTTAATTTTACCAAATTAAATTAACTTTTTTATTTATAATAATAATATTATCCGATGATTAATTTTTTAGATTTTTTAAAAATAATTTATTTTTCTATGAATAGTGAAAAAATACAAATTTTGCTAATACTATCAGTTTTTGACATTTTCATAATATAAGAATGACTTTAAATTTTTTGAAAATTTATATATATAAAAATATATACTTATAAAATAAAATAAATAATTTTAAAAAATTACTATATTGAATTTATAGAATCCATGTTTAACTTTTTGGAAGCTTAAGTAATATTTTTCCCTAAATTTTTTTATTCGCTTAGATTTAAAAATTAGTTTTCAACACTTATAGAAATTAAATATAATAGAATGTATTTCATAATTTATATCAACATTTTCATGGTATTTTATAAATTAAATTTCATTTTTATCCATAAAAATAATACTATAATGATTAAAGTTAATTACCACGATAAAGGTAAAATTGTTATTTTCAAATAATTGTTTTTTAACATTGTGTAATTTATATATAAAAAAATAAATAAATATATCCTTAAAAATGAATCCAATATAATTTTTAAACCTATATATAAATATATTAACACACATTCAATTATAAATCAATAATAAATATGATTAAGAAGACTTAATGTAAAAAATAACTTTTTTCTACAAAACAAGTTTTCTAGATATTTCAATTTTGAGTTTTAAAGTTTATTTTACAATTTTTTTTAAAAAATTGGATTAAATAGAGTCTAAATTTAGTTTTATAACACCCAAATTTGGTAGTAGGTTTTATGTTATATTTTTTTTTGTGAAACATAAATTACTTATTAAAAAAAGTATTTATCAAGGTAAAAACCAAAATGGTAAAGTGTAAATATCTAATGGTAAAATAATCAAAACATATTCAAAAAATGTGTGAAAAGATATGGTTGAGGATATAAATACCCAAAAACCTATACAACCAATTATGTACCACTTTTCAATCAATTGATCCTTGAATAATGTCATGTTATTATTGTAAAATAA
Organism: Viscum album; assembly: GCA_963277665.1. NCBI lineage: Eukaryota > Viridiplantae > Streptophyta > Magnoliopsida > Santalales > Viscaceae > Viscum > Viscum album. The sequence goes on from OY728127.1 coordinate 1,964,549,994, forward strand.
TGGGTGTTCACAAAAGTTCACTTTTCTCCACTTGTAAAAGGAGATCACATAAACACTTTCAATGATATGATTACCATTATAAATTTTATTTAAACATATCAAATTTTACTTTATTATAATTATATTTCACATATTTAGTCCCTTGGTCTCTATAATTTAGCCTTGTCCCATCATTTTCAAGAAGACTTTCAAGTGAAAGTTCAAGCTCTCCATGTGAGTAATACTTACTCTTTAAACTTTTCTTATTAATATTTATATTCCAAATATTTTATATACATTTAAGTATAATAAAAAAATTATGGTTAATATTATGAAATTTTATTATAATAACAAAATATCTCTTTTCTATCTTCCTATAAAACAATTCAAACAAATGAAGACGTCCTCATGCATTTGTGCGGACTGCTACCTCCATAAACGACATGTTCTATTTTTCATAAACTCTTTACATGGATGATACAAAATATTTATTTAATAAAAATTATCTTAATTATAATAAGATTAATATTTTTAAATGGTAATATTTTTATTTTTATATCCCTATCATTGTATGAAAAACGAGAGTGTTGCACGTATATGTGCGAACTATCACCTCCTTAGAATGACAAATTTCATTTTCAATTACTTCCTAACATGGAATAATTTAAAAAAATATATAATTTATAAAAATTATATTTATGAAACTATTAATATTCTATAAATATAATATTGAACAATCTATATGCGATATTAATATTAAATTTTCATAGTAATCATAACTTTCCTAAATGAATACATCAAGACACCATTCTTAATTTGAGTCCATTTTGGGAAGGCGTATGAAGCTATATAATTTTTTTTCTAATGGAATAATAAAATACACACACATATAAAATTATAAATAATATGAATCTATTTTACAACACATTTGAACATGGTAAATATTCCAAGCGATTTATAAAGAAATTGACCAAACCACCTCAAGTAACTGACATAAGAATAAAATATTTAATAAATGAATAGTAAATGATAATATATAGAAATTAGAAAATTAAAAATAGATGAAAAAAATTTGTAATTTTTTTTTTAATAAACTTAATTTTATCATCTAGGATTTTAGGTTCACGTGCAGAACATATCAGGAACTAAGATAAGGGTTTCCGTATCTCAATTTTGAATCATTGAGATATGATTTATATTCGCCACATGCAACCTTTTTGTGATGTAAATATTGAAATTGGATGTATTTTTTTCATAATTTTCTTGAATATAAGGGATTTAAAAATCCATCACATGTTTTCCCTTTAATCTATTTTTAATTTGAGAGATGACGATACTTTAATGGAAATTCCAAACCACTATCGTTACTTTTGAGTTATGCATTATATTTATTTTTACACCCTTTTATCTATATTATTATAATATATTTATTCTGTAATATCTATATATGTTCCATAAATATATACCTAGTTTACTATACATTTCTTTTTTGGGGGTTAATACATGTTTTAAGTTCCCTCTACAATTTCATTTTTAAGTAAAGATGATTTAAGGAAACTTTCCTATGTATTATTTCATGTCAATTAACACCCCATAAAATGTTCTAACCAGGAAAATATTTTTAAAAATAATCATTATTTTATGAAAAAAATCCTAGTGTAATTATAGTTTAAAGGAATATAATAATGTATTTATTCCATTAAAAATACTTTTCTCATTTCAAAAAACATTACCCATGTAGTTCATTTTTACTTTCACTTATCTTTTATCCTTCTCTTTAATTTTAAAACATTGAAACTCATTATTGAAGAACTATATTTATTTATTAAAATATGAATATACAAAATTATTTAATTTCATCTTCTCTTGGGAATCATTATGAAATATCCTTTAGTTATTCATTGAGATAAAATTATAAAACCCACTTCTTTCTCATGGGGTTTATCATGCTTATTCTTTATGTATGGTTACTTTTATTAATGTAAAAAACATAAGCATGTACATGTTGTTAATATGAATTCTGAAATTTGATAGTTCTATAATACATTGTGTAATGGTTTCATCTCATGAGGTACCATGTATGGTGCATATGCGGGTTTCCTATACACACTATGTTATGTTGTCTTAGTAGTGATCCATGACTATGGGCCATATATGGATAGCCTAAGAACGCTATGTTATATTGTCTTAGTGGTGAGACCTTAACTTGGTGGATAGGAAGTTAACCTACAAACACTATGTTATATTTTCTGGGTGGTGATCCTTGACTATAGTGCATGGGTGTTTAACCTAAGCATGCTATGTTATGTTTTCTTGGTAGTGAGACTTGACTTATTCTTATAATGTTATGCTCTATGTCATTTTCAAATATTCTAGATTCCATGATCTTATGATATCATTTAATTATGAAATTTTCCGTACTTATCTCACACTCTTATTCCGTGATATATGTTTTTTTCATTTGATATTCTATGTTATACTATAATGACTTATGGAAAACTCTTATTGTTCCATGTTATTTTATTAAGATATTTCTTCCTTGATTATATTTTCTCATATGATTATGATGTAACCCTTGATGACATGTTTTTGTGTTTTCCATTACTTATCATTTTAGCTCACCCATTTTATTATGTTTCCATTACCCAGGTTATAAAGACAAGTAAAATTTTTTAGAAGTATAAAAGGAGTCTAGTATGGTTCAATTATGGATAAGTGTTCACAAGTATTGTAAAGTACATTTCTTATGTATACCATCCTAAAATACATTAAACCTTTCATTCTTAGTATTTTGAGATTATTTTGTGATATTTAATGTTTAAATTATGTAAATGATGTAAAATAAATAAATTTTTATCTAGGTTCATTAAAGTGTTGCCTTTAAATCTAGAAAAAAAATTAAATTTTAGATCTTATAAGGATAAGATATGTACTTATAGAGTTAAATTTTGTGATGAATTAAGTAAAGGTGAAATAGATTAGTTTTCTAGGAGGATGAATCAATATTTAGGAAATAATAGATACTAAAAATATCACCATATAGATAAAATGAGATCTATGATACGAATGATTTGAGAAAACCAATAAGTCATGAATGTAGTAATCTAGGTTATATTCAACCAGATTATCCTAAATAAAAAAATAATGATATAAAATCTTTAAGGAAATAATCTAATAATATGAGTAATAAATGTTTTAAATCCATGGATAAATGGTGTGATAGTTAAGGAGATACTACAACTGATAATTCATTATAAGATAGTGAAAAAAGTAGAAGAATCATTAGATATTATATTTATATTTCAAAGAATAAAGTGTTTCATTGGTAAGATTACAACAAAAGATCTTACTAATTTATCTATTGATTAAAATTATTTATGTGATTTAGAATGTTATACTGATATTTTTATTGAATAATATTATCCTACTATTGAAGAAATTACATTATATGTAATTATTTTCGAAAATAGAGAAAAAAGAGTTAAAGATGAACATGATAAGGTCAAGGTTGATTTTTCTTAAATTACTAAGAAATATATTGAGATTAATTATGAATTTTCTGAATTAATAGATGAATTAAATAAATCTATTGGTAATATTTTTAAATTGAAAATTATGAATGAAAAAGATAAATTCTAATTTGGAATATCTAAAGGTTCATTTTTTAAAATTAATGATGATATAAAAGGTAAAAGTAAATTTAATTCATTGGAAAATTATTTAAATTTAGATGAAGAAAATAATAAAAATTATATGAAAAATTAAAATAATTTATTTATTTTCTCAAGAAAAAAATGATTCTATGAAGTTGAAGTATCAGGTTGAGAGTTTGAAGAATTTTTCAATAAAATTTACTATTGTTAGAAAGTAGTTTGTGAAGATGTATGGGAAGATGAGGCCATCTAGAATGACTACATTTATACTTGGTAGTGATACCATTAGACACTCAATCTCCTAGTCAACTTATTTTTTTCTATGTAAAACACCATTCTATAATATTTGTTAACATAGTGGACACTAGATTAAGAACTATTCTCTTAGAAAAGTTCAATTATTCGGAAGAACAAAAGATTTTATATTAAAAGTAATTTGTATCTATGGGAATCAAAAGGAAAAGAAAGTATGAGTACCAAAAATCTTGTTACAAAATTAAACTGGACCTAAGGAGGTCTATATACTATGAATTTAGTTCCAAATAATTTATTTCACTATATATCGACAACTGAAAACCTATATCCAGTCCCTGGTATTTTTTTTTAATTTTACTAGATCTTACATTATCATTATGATTTGTTTTCATTTTAGTATGTTTCAATAATTTTTAAGTTTTTCTTAATATATTAATTTTTTAATTTTATTTAGGGGGAGTTAGATTTTTTATATTTTTGGATAACTTCTTAATAAATAAAATTTTAATTACCAAGAATTTTAATTTTTAGATAAACCTATCTGGAATAATCTTCAAAAGAATAAGATCATACTGATTTAAAGGAATCAAACTTTCAATAGATTTTTTTCGTGTCATTTTTAAACTTATGTAATTTTATCAGAACTATTATATGATCTTGAACTAAATTCCATATTTTTTAAGGGAATATTATAAATTTTAATTATAAACCTTAGGAAGTTTAAATTTTATTTCTTTTAAAAAATTTATCCAATCAAGTTTTTTTGGAAATAAAATTTCTAGACCATTTAATCTTAGATGATCAATGCATGTTGTTATCTAACTTATATCATCTATATAAAGGGGTGGACCTAGAGTTGTTTAGACACATTCAATTTTGAGTTTTTTTGAAACTTATTCAATTTATGTTGCGTTCATGTATGTTTTCAAATTAATATGGGTTTTTTTCTATTTCTCTCATATTTGCTTTTCATTTTCCAATGAATGAATTATTAACTTTTTATATGATCCAAAAGGGTTTAAATTTATTTTTTATTTTATTTCACCCCCTCAAATTAATAATAAAAAAGGTAAATTATTTTTAAATATTAAAATGGAGTTTTATTTAAACTTAAACGCATATATTTTCTAGGGGGAGTTATATATTTTTTATTTATCTATTTATTTTTGAAATTAAATGGAGAAATTTTAAAAATTAACAATTTGAAATATTTTTAATCTTGAAGATCAAAAATTAAATAATTATTTTTCAAAGGGTGATATATTTTATATCAGGGGTGATCTTTGAAAAGTTTATTTAATCAATGTTGTTTTACATATTTCTTTACTTCACTAAGTGAGATATTTTCTATATTCTGGTAGATTTTTTTTAAATGGAAATATTGTTTTAAAATTTTTCATTCATGTTTATTATTTCCAAAAAGGTGTATATTTTTGGTTCAAGGAATCATTTTATCCTTTTTTTGAAAATCATATAACACTCATGATATAATTTATTTTAACTTGAAGTTCTTATGTGTTTTTATGAAGAATCAAATTTTCAGTAATAGTTTCTATAGATTTACTTAGAATTAATTTATGAATGAATATATTTTTTAGAACTATAACAGTGTTAGATAACTTCATTGATATATATGGAGAGACCCTGAGTCCATTATAAGATTATGGAGTTACCACTAATTCTATTGAAAATGAACCTAATGTTTGTGGAATCCAACCATTGGTTGTTTTCCTATTCATAAATTTGTGATTCAAGGAACATAAAAAAAGATTAATCATTCACAATTTTCCTATTTATTAAATTCATGCAACCCCTTGTTTCTTTAATATCTTCCGACCATTGTAATATTTTTTTTCTAAGTGTCCCACTAAGAGCTTATGTTTGTGAGGTTTCATTATAAAAGCTCATAGTTTTTCTTACCGTAATTTTTTTGATGCTGATCCTTTGTGATTGAGGGATTCTGGGGTTAGAAGATAGAGATGAACTTATAGTTTATAGAAGATGGGGACTACTTCCAATCAGGTTTATTGAGGGATTATATTAGGAATATATAGTTGAGATTCTTATTTTTATAAGTTCTACAATACCTTCCAACCATTTTACATTTTAGGGATCCTTGGATTTGGGAAGACTGACTTTTCAATATGTTTATAGTCACAGATAAATTGAATTAGGTTTACGATTTCCCTTATTCTTTGGGTTAAAAAGATTAATTTTATAATATCCTTTAAGGGGTACTTAATTTGTAAATCCACACTCCAATTTTTTTTGTATTTCCACTAATGAATAATTCATTAAGTAGTTGTTATTATTTCTGCTACATGTTTGATTTTTTTGAAGTATATAGAAGTATAAAAAACATAATTTAAACTATGATTAATAAAAGTTTACTTTGATAATTTTTGTGAGATTATAAATTTTTGAGTTATTTAAACTTTGGATTTCTTATAGTTTAAAAACTTTAGGTGTGGATGAAAATTATAAGTTTGATTTTAAAATTACAATTCACCCACACTATTGTAGGTTTAACTTCCTATTTATCTGGAAATACATCTTGTAAACAAATTTTATGGAAGATGAAAAAACTTTATGATATTAGAGTTAAAGTGATTTTTCTTAATGAAATCAAGCATGATAACTCTATTACAATTAATATTAGAAAAATACTATTCATTATTCAAGGGAAAATCATATCAAGATCAAATATCAATTTATTAAGGAGAAGGTTCAGCAAAGTTAAGTTAAATTGGAGTTTTTTGTTTACTCAAAGTGAAGTTATAGACATCATGAAATAATCCCTTTCTAAGAAAAGTTTTCAAATTAATTATTTGATTATTGGATTTTAACTAATTCCATTCATTTTAATTGTTTGTTGAAGGAAATCCTATTACCCTAAGGTGATTTCTATTCCATGTTTGATAATAAACCTGATTAATTTAATTATTTATTCATGGAAAGGTATTATTTGTTTCATCATTTTAATAAGTGATTTAATTATTCTCTCTTATAACCTTTAAATAAGTGATCTTTATGTTTGTTGAAAAATATTGATAGTTACTCATAATCTTAATTATGGGGAATTATATGTGTTAAAAAAGGGGAGATAGTCTTTCCTTGAAAGGGAGGGAGTTGTTTCCAAGGAGGTTTCCAAGTGAGATTATTTTATTTTTAATAAATTATTTGGGTATAGTACATAAATAACTAATATTGAGGAGTCTATAGTGTTTCATTACAATAACAACATTAGATAACAAGCTGTATTAAAATATTTTTTGCTACAATATATAACATGTTATGGAAAATCATAAGGATAATGTAGTGTTTAATTAATTAACTTCTCATTTAATTATTTTTTACCATGAATAACGTGACCCATATTGGATTATAGTGAATGGTAAGTTAATTATTGGTTAAACTATATAAATGATGTCATTAGTTGAAGGATTTTGTTTGAGGGAGTGTTGAAGTGTTTTCAACAAACCCAAAGGTAGATATTGTTATAAAAAATCCATGTTTTCATTTTATATTATTTTTGTTTAAAAAATATCTTCCAAAATAGTGAATTATTCAAGAATAATTAAAGTTATGAGGTTTCAAGATGTTTGGAGTAAGCCAGATGGGTTTTTGTTTGAGTGGTAAAAATCCTAATATAACGTACATTGTATTACACTATTAAATTTTTTTTGTAAGGATAAATGTTATGGTAAGATAATCACACAGTGATTTTAAGTGGAAGGTTTTAATTTTTTTGGTTGTAGTTCTAGATAATTGAAATAATATATATTATTCTACAATAGATAAAGATCATTCCCTGATTACTATTTAACTATAAACCATTAACAAAAAGTTAAACACTATGAAATAAGGAAAAAATGGTATTTCATAAATGGAGGATATGAATTAATGTTATATAATGAAAAATTATGTTACACCATAATGATATGATCTAATATATGGTTGAAATCTGGTCGTGAAATAAAATTTAGAGTATGAATTGGTCAATTTCATGATTTTTAAAGGATGGAAAAATTTAAAGTCTTTACACCATGATGCAGTTTGTTACACCATAATTTAGTCAAGTTATTAATATTTTCTAGATTTGAATTTCATATCTAAAAGGAAAAGATATGTTATTTAAATAATTTGTTTTGAATTTTATATGAATAAATTATTGGATGAATTCTATCATGGTACTTAAAGATTATTAGAAGATTTAAGAAAGGTCAATATTTATATTTTATCTTTTTTTAGAGAAATATACTTTCTAATATAGAAGGATGATGGTTAAAATTGTAAGAGAAATTGATGGATCATCGAGATATCAATTAGAGAGAGATTATTTATAGAGGAAATTATTATCATAAATTCATGGAGATCATTATATTGATGAATATTGTGAATATTTATATACTAATTATGGGGGAAAATATTATTTTGGTTTATAGAGATCAAGATATTCATTTTGAGTATCAATGAGTTCTTGAGTGAGGAGAGTAGCGAGCTTTCATTATTATCTTGGTTGTGAACCTATAAGGTTAGTGAGTCCACTCTAAATTGTAAAAACCTATGACAAACTTATAGTGAATTTTCATATACTAAAATAGCACTGGGTTTATAGTCATTGGATATATCACAGTGAGGGTGAACTAAGTAAAAATCACTTGGGTAAATTTGTAATTTATTTCTTTAGTATTTAGTGAGATAGAGTATTGAGTTTCAATTAACTATTAAAAAAGATAATTTAAATAGGAAATTTTAATTTACATACCTTTATTCACACCATCTCATAGTATCATCACTTTTATGGGACTAAAAAAATCTAATGTAACCATTTGAATAAATAATTCTAATGTATCTATAAAAGAAGTAAATATGACAGGTCTTCCAAAAAACTATTCTATGGTAAGTCTATAATAATTCCTCTAACCCATATCTTATATAAATTACAATTTTTAAATCATAGGATATATATAACATAACTCACAAAAAAATATATCAATAGTGACACTACTGACTATCCCAAAATATTCCAAACATTTTTTTATTTTTAAATAAAATCAATTTTATGTTAAGTGATAACTAAACAATGAAGAACAAAAAGTGAAGGGACATACCCAAGGGGATCCACTATTGTAGACACAATTTAGAAGAAACCCAAAAAGAACCAAAGTATTGGATTGAGAACAAAAACACAACATCAGACTAGGAGAGACCTAAAAATAGTCATCAATACCAGTAAAAATCAATCCGCACACCCTGAATCACCAGCAAACCACACCACCACATTGAGGTATGCCATAGAATCACTATCGACACTCCAAATTGAAACCGCCACACTAATCCAGCCATATAATGGAGTCCCAAACCACACCACCATTACATAGGTTCCCAACAACAACCAAATAATTAGGGAATCCATCAAACCAAACCAGATAGAGTCTTGCATGAGGGATCATGGTTAAATAGTAGAGAAAACCAAAGTATGGTAAATTGGAGATGGGGAGACTAGGCATGGAACAAAGACAGTAAAAAACATAGCCAAAATGAAAAGAAAGACCAAGTGAAACCATCAAAGGATATGAAAAATGGAAGGGGATTTGTCAAAAAGGATCTGAATGCAGACCCAGGAGGCCAAAAACCAAGAAGACAAGACATGTTGTATCTAAATTTGGACTTGAAAAAGGTGATGAAAATATTCATGTAACCTACAACCAAACACAAAAATCCAAGAACAAGGCAGAAGGAATGGGTGGAGATTGAGAAGAGGATTCCATTTGCTCTGAACATTCTTGAGGAATCCATTGATGACTGTAAAATAGCCTAGGAGGAAGAAGAATTTCCTTAAGAGTTCCCACTCCAACGATACCAACCATTCGAGGTCTCGATGGAAACTTGAGAACACCTGGGCCCATATCTATTGAATTCTCATCACAAAGGCACTGAATCTTCTTGGATTCTAGGAGGAGTCATTGGGGGATGAGGAAGCTGAGGTGAGCATCGAGATCCAACACTACTGACCCACTGAATATTCACTAACTTATTCATTACCATAAGTCCCAATGTCACATGTCCTATATATTAACTATATGCTAACCATATCTAGCAAATTCTATACCACATCATTAATATTATCATTAAGGTAGATGGGAATGGTAATGTAATACACCATTATACAGTCTCTCTATAATTGAATTTAGAGTTATGTTCATGTATTACATAATAGAATACAATGAAATCCTCATTCTCAAATAATAATAATAATAATAATAATAATAATAATAATAATAATAATAATTTTTATGATCTACCTCATTATAGGTTGATGGAATTTAAAATGAATTTTAATTTTTAGTCCCAGAGTGAGGGATGTTTCATGAATTGAAACTCATATTGGAGTTATAAATTCTTGAATATATCAATAATATTGATTTGGATATAGAATAAGGCTCTATTGGTGGTTCAGGTGCTCAGATTATTGTCAGAGAAGGGTCAACATAACCTAGGTGTTGGTTTGGGCTGATGGTGACAGAACATGCCATAAACAGTGGGTGTTATGATGTGGTGGGTATTAGGGGAGTTTATTTTTGGAGGGAGTAGGAGGTTCCAAGATATAGAGGAAGTTATTGTGTCATGGTGTCCTTAGAGGGAGAGTCGTATGATGTATCATAGAGGTTTCATGCCTTGGAGGTTTTTTTGAGTGGAAAATACCTCTGATAATATTGGGGCTCCTTCACCATGGTCCAAGGACCACATAACAACAATCCCTAGCGGGGAAGCCCCATGATGCAGTCTTAGGATTTAACCATAAAGGGAACTTGGGAGGTAGGGAGTTAGGAATCCCCCCTTAGGTGAGATGCATCATGGAGACCTGTTCTATGCTCTAGACAGAGGCCAAGGGTTGGTCTTTCCACCATCACCCATGGGGTTTCATAATAAAGAAACCCTTGTTGAGGGGCCTTAAATTTTGGACTCCATGGGCATGTTGAAAAGGGCCCTTTTCCATGTTGTTTATTGGCCTTTTGGTAATTTTAGAGGGATCCTATCTGGAACACCCCCAGGTTCCACTCATTATTGTTAGATAAAGGATAGAGGAGGTTCCATTTTGGATCTTATATTCTCATTGATTGATCCCCATTTGATCCAAATAATTTGGAGTAATTTCATCATCTGGATTCCAGGTAGGATCCTCTCCTTATCTCCCTTTCTCTCGCTAACCTATTTTCTATAATTTTAGTTTGATTGGTTAGGTTTACAAAGATATGGTTTTACCAGACCATAGATAAATCTTCCAACTTGATGGAGATTTCACATACATCTTGTAGTGGATTTTATGAGAGGGTGTGTTCAAGACTTCATTCATCACTCACCTTGAGGCATATTTCCCTATGGATTTATTTTGGTTTTTGGAGATTTTGAGTGAAATTGGATATTGATTCAGGAGATTTATTTGAGGATTTTGTGTGTCCTAGGTCTCTATGTGTGTTAGGAGTGGACCATGCCCCATTTATCCTAGTTTCAGTGTCGTGATGTCTCATAGTGAGTTTGGAATTAGTTATGTTGATTTTGGAATTGAATTTTAAATTTTGGGTTATGAATTTGTTGGCTTTTATTGATGAGATAGGTTCTTATAGATTCTAAGAAGAGGTTGGTATTATCTTTGGATTAAATTACAGACCAATGGTTGAGGTAGGCGACCTTGAAATTAATAATTATCTTATTTTATTGGTGATTTTATGTTCACATAACATCATAATTATTTTTGTCTTTATGTTTTACGACTTGTGATATTCTTCCATAGATTAGGATAGGATCACATCAGTCTAATAGTCAACATGGAATACATATCTTTCTAAATGATTTAATGATGGAACCATGATCAAATAAGTTCTAGTGGACCTCTTTATGGATTATTTTATGGAACAGTTTTAATTTCAAAGAGAAATAGGTTTCCTTTTTAAAAAGTAATTTTAAAAACCAGTTTGATTAAAGTGGGATGATTTTAAGGATTGTTTTGAAATGGTATTTCAAAATATAAATAGGGTTTTATAAACAATATTTTAATGGTATTTTAGCCTATGTATTAACATGAGTAAGGTGGAATGTTATTCCATTTTTTGATAATTTATAAATAATGTTTTAACTCAGGTTTCAAGGGAAATCCCAGAGGGTTTTAGTTAAGTTAATTTTGGTATATTTTACTTAATATAGGAAATAAAATATTTTATAAATGTGTTTTCCTTGATGTGATTCCTATTTCTGGATGCATGTGGATTGTGTTGTTTCAGGATGATGTGTGTTTATGAGTGTCAGTCAATGTGGTCAGTATTTGGTATTAAAGACCAGGTTGGTTTGATCATTATAGAAGGGCCAATGTGACTTAGATATTCTTTTAGGTTGTTAGTGATAGACCATGCCATGGCCAGGGGGTGTTGCAACATGGTGAGTATCAAGAGGGATTGTTTTTAGTGGGAGTAGAAATCACTATGTCATGGAGAAAGGTGTTGTGCTATGGTGGACCTAGAAGGAGAGGACTAAATCAATGCTATGAAGGGACACATCATGGAGGTGTTTTCTAAGGGTCAAGGCCCTATGCTAATTTTGGGGTGCTTGCATCGTGGTTCGAGGACCACACCACCACATTGTTTGGAGGGGAAACTCCATGCTGTATCTATGGGGCTACACCATGGAAGGCCCTTGATAGGTAGAGAATCAATCTTCTCCCCTGAGGTGGCCATTGATGGGAACCTAAATTTTAAATATTTTTTATTTTATCATTAAAAAGTACCCCTTATTTAATTAAAATCCTTAATAATCATATAGTTTTTACTTTTTTTTGAGAATAGGATCATTATTTAAATTTTTCTTGAAATATGATTTTTATTGATTTATTCATTATTATAATTAAATAGGAAAGACAAATTTTGATTTTAAATTTGATGTTTTGATTCAATATGGAATTAATTTGAAAATGGATTTAATATTGAGTTTTAATTATTATTTTTTATTTTGGAATTTAATTAAAATACAAAAAATTAATTTTTTTAAGAAAACAATTTTTAATTTTAAGTTAGGAAATTTGTAATTGGAATTAATTGTGATTTAGAAATAAATATTCATTAAAAAATTAATTAAATTAAATTAGTGTTGAATTTTTTGAGCTTAAATGAATTAATTCATATGAGTGTTTAAATTTAAATTAATAATTTTAATAGGTAAAGAAAATGAATTTGGTTTAAATTGATCATTTTTTTCTATGGTATTTTTTGTTTGAAGGCTAAATTATGATTTCATTTATTTTATCATTTTTGAAATTAATTGAAAAAAAATTTCACCGAAGAAATGTTTTCCTATAAATATAATTTGGGAATCAGAAAAATTTGTTAGGTGATAAGTTACTACATAACTAATATTAAACCTACCATGCTTAACCTCATGGCCAGTTTACTTGCCAAATGATAAAGGTACAAGTGCCCATGACTACTTTCTACAACTAACCACATGTGTAATTTTCAAGTGAATGCATGAAACTCAGGATTAACATACCTACTATTATCCAAAAATTTGAAAAATTTATATGAATACACTACTCTCCATCATGGTAAATTAAGATACTTTATACAGATCTCTACCAACTGATCGCACACTCACATTTCACCTTCCACATATTCTCCTTCACAATCAACCACACCCCCTCTTCTCAATATCTTAAGCTACTAAAAATAAAATATTCATAAAATTGACCATGGATAGACTTCAGTAACCTACCATGATCATATCCTTCAATTTTACCATGGATGTTATGATCTTTCTAACCCATCTTAAAGAGGCTTTTTGGGCATAGAGATTAAGCCACACCAAATGTCAAAATCCATGTTAACCGCTGATGAATCTCAACCCTAGATTGAAGATTACCCAAAATTGTAGCAGTGAAGAAATTATGACACTGATTCACCCATTAAGACTCACGGCCTTAAAAGATCACTGAAATAAAAGTGAAACCTGACCAACCTACAGTGAAATGATCCTAAGCCTTATTTAATCAAAGCTGTGCTTATCCACCTATTGAAAATACAAAACTAAAGAATTTTGTTTTCCACTATATTGAATTCAATTTGAAGGTGTTAAAAATGGAAAGGCCATGGTTCCCTCTAATTTACTAATCTAAGAGATCTTGGAAGAGTTCACACAACATGCTTGGAAAAATTCTCAAAAGAATCCCAACAATCTGATTTTTCCAGAAGCACCAATAGACCATATCTAGTGTGGTCCATTTTAAAGTTTCAACCTTGACTTGAATAATAAACCTAAAATCAATTTTCAATCCAAACCTGTTGTGAATCCATGGGAGTTAAAATATACTAAACATATTGAAGGACTTAGGAATCTAAGTAGATCCAAATCCAACCAGATTATCCCATTATAGTATGGAAATACTGAGTATTAAATGTTATTTTATTTTTATTGATTATGGTTTTAATTTTTTATGACCATATTTGAAAATGAAAAATCATAAAAAAATGACCATGAGCCCCATGATTTCAAATCCCATATGCCACCACATTTTTTAAAATTTTAAACTCGAAGCAATGAAGTTTGGTCCTGAACCCATCAGAACATACCATAAAAATTTAAAACCATCACATTCCCAGATTCTGTTTTACATCCAAGAGCCTACCCATGAAATTCCTCAAGAGATCATGTTATGAAGTCCTCTATTTTCACTCCTCCCTAAATAATTATATCATTTTATTTGGGAATTTTTTTAAAAGTTGTATAAGATCAATTATGATAAAAATATACTTTTATCCAAACCAATAATTACCCTAGGATGTGAAACATAACATTTATATGAGTTAAGTGGAATCTTGATGATCTCTATACTAAATGTGAGGAAGAATAAGGAAAATGATTATAAATAGTTCCCATCCTCCATTTTCAAAAGCATTTGGAATCTTCCAATTATATTTAATAACTTATATAATTAATTTCCTCTTTTCTTTATTTTAATAAATTTTCATTCTATTCAAATGTATTGTTATTTTTCTCCCTTTATGATTGTAATGGGTTTCCCCTTTCCATTTTTTAAAAAGTGGTTATATTGATTTTTTATTTAATAAAGGTGGATTGAACCTCTAAAAAAATATATCTCCTCTCTAATTCTAGTAATGTAGTGGAGGTGGAGTGTAGAGGAGTTGATCCTCAATCCATATTTCAATGAAACTTTTACATTCCTCCAACTCATTTTAAACCAAAGTCTCTCTATATTCGAGCCACACTTCATACTAGTGGATTGGTGTGGTCTAATAGGAATAAAGGTATGAAATATATACTAGGTGTGGGAGTAAGTTCATTCAATCTGTTAAGAAATTTTCTTACCCATTAATCAAGGTGAACACATGGAATTATTGGTCTCTTTAAGAGTATCTCAAGTATATTAGAGTTTTAATAAAAAAAATAGTAGAGGGTAAGTAGGTGAATGATATTAAACATGGTCCCTATATTAGATGATTTAGAATAAATCTACATAATGATAGATCCCATTGGAATTCATCCTTTAGACCATTTTCATTTATTTCATTTATTATGAGTTCATTTTATCTTCTATTTTTTTCCATATTTACATTCATCAAATAAACAAACTCATTCTCTTTATTACTTTAAAAATTAAGAAAAAAATGCATAATTGATTAGGAATAATAAATAAAAAACCATACAAACTCCTTGGGAAATGAACTTTGTTATCTTTATACCACATTCTAAATTTTAAATAAAATAAAAATTCTATTTGACCACAGCCCATGACAACCATGAAATCAACTTGGCACCATTTCTAGTGGGTAAGGACAGAGATTCACCTTTCATTTTCACTTTGTAAAAAAAAATTGATTTAAGAAAACAAAAAAATTTGTCATCACTTGCTATAAAAAAGGGTGTAATGGATTATTGTTATGATAAGAAGAATGAATATTAATGATATAGGAGAAAATATTTAAAATGAACTCACCTCCAATGAAGTGATGAACCTGTATGATAAAATATTATTGTATTATCATAAATTTAATAGTGAAGTGGGAGTATTAGTTGATCATGAACCAAAACCTACACCTATATCATATTAAGAAGACATCTTATAGGTGGATTTACTAAAAGATCCCACTCTCCCAAAATATTATAAAATGATTCCCAAGTCACTCCATGAGAAAAAAGAGATACCATTAAATTTTTTTGAGGGTGTTAACCCAAATATTAACTCTATTGCTTTTAATTATTCTCAAATTCAATTGGAATATAACCCACGTGTTTCAATGATACATATTGTTTCATAATTGGTGTTTTATTTTTAGGGAGATAAATAAGATTTTTATTTTTTTATCTTAATCTCATACAAGATAAACTTTCTTATGGGATCCTGTGTCTTAATATTGTAGATCCAACCATGTTACTATAGGATTTGGATGAGTTGAAAGATGATACCACATAGGAAGTTGATGATGATGAAGAAGAAACTCTGAGACCTGTAGTGAATAAATTACCCCCTCTAAATCACTATGAACATAAAATAGTTGGAGGAACAATAAAAGAATAAATCCTAATGGTTTCTCGTGATGAAATAGATGAGAAATCTATTACATACAAGGGGAAACTTTGACCTAAAATCTACATGATTTAATTTTATTTAATTTGAAATACTTTTCAACTATCCCTTTGTTGAATATTATGAGGTATCATTAATGGATATTCCACTAGGTGAAGAATATTCCATAATATCTTTGGCTAAAGACAAGGAGATCCCATTTATCATCCTTCCAACCCCACATTTTTATCACTTTTACACTACTATGGTGATAGAAATGAAGAACTCTATCCAAGGGGACGTCCAAGAAAAAATAAGGACGAAAAATGAGGAAGATGAGGATATATTGGTTCTTACCATAGAATATTAACCTACCAATATATTGGGGATAATCAAAGGACTATATATTTGTGGATAATCTTAATACAACCCCTATTGGGAGGTAAAAACCTAATAATATATTCTTTTTTATTTATTTTCCCATTTTCTTACATTTTAATAAAATTTATTATGATAATTATATTTTTATCCAGGCTTTACCTAAATAAATATAACCTATAAGGTTATCTCATCTTTCCCCTACAAATAAGATAGTGCTTAACTTGAACTTTATATTATCAATAAACACCAAGTTGTTTCTTTCCTTATTATTTGTTTTTTGACACTACTAATTAAAAATATTTCTTTCATTGATAAATGGAATGATAGAAAACATGGTTGTTAGTGTCATTGATAAGCATGGGGGAATAAATTCAATCCTATTTATAGTAAAGTTTTAATTCATTTTAGGAACTACCTTATAATCTATAAATAAAAATCTTCTTGGTGTTTTTATTTAGTTTTT
This sequence comes from Viscum album, assembly GCA_963277665.1. NCBI lineage: Eukaryota > Viridiplantae > Streptophyta > Magnoliopsida > Santalales > Viscaceae > Viscum > Viscum album. Next base: position 1,964,567,299 of record OY728127.1, read on the forward strand.
AGTAAGTATATTTTTTAAATAAGAGAAAAATAAATAAAACAATTTATATTTGTAAATTTTGTAAATAATTTTTTTATAGTATCTATTTTGATTTTTAAAACTTTATTTAAGCAAAATGCTACCCTGCTGAGTTTAAATACCATGCTTGAGTGTAATTATTTCCTTAGTCTCTTAAATTGTGAAACTTAAATAACTACCAAGTGAATTTAATTATTTATTAATGGAAATTTGGTATTATAATTGGGAAAGGGAGTGTGAATAAGAATATTATTGTGGAATCAGAATTATGAAATGAGGTTACTAATTTTTTATCTTAATCTCAGGTAACTTGGACTATTTGATAAATAACTCCTTAGGGATCCAAAAAAATGAAATTGATATAAGTCCTTTGAAACTTGAGTAAAATTTGAAATTCTTATCCCATGGAGAATATCAAAGAGATTATGAAATGGGTGTGTGAGTAATTTAATCTCTCTATACATATCTAATAAGTGGATTTGTATGTTACTATGTACATACATGGCTAAGAAAAAACAAATTAAAAAAATGAATAAGTGCCTAATAGTTATACATGAATTCATTCAAGTGAGATAAATGTTGAACCTAGATGAACAAGGGCACAATTGACTTATAAAAAATTTATTTGAGTTGTATCAATGAAGTAGAAATTTGAAATTTGGTTTAAGAAACTTAGGAGAAAGGGATAAATTGAAGTGATTCTCATTAAAACATTGATTCCACTTAAATCTAACTTTTTCCACTATTAGACTTGGAACTCTAACTTGAATTGAATTAAGGTAGTGGTTTGAAGAAACAAAGGAAGCATGATAAATTTTCACAATGGGTGAACCTATGATTTTCTTATTTTTTGGTTTATATATTTATATCTAGGTTGGACAAATTACTTTTTTGAATTCAATGATAAAATTACCTAGGAGTAAAATAGTTAAATTGTGGGGGAGTTATATGAGCCCAATTTTTTGATTTTTTTTGTTTTTTTTTTCATTAAAAAGTATCCCTAATTTTATTTAAATCTTGGATAATCATTCATCTTTGTGATTTTTGAGAATATGAGCATTATTGAAAATTGGATTGTAATAGATGTTTATTGATTTATTCAATCTTTGAATTAAATGGCGAATCCAAATTTTCATTTTAAATTTGAAGTTGTGATTAAATATGGAATTAATTTTGAAATGGATTTAATTTTGAGTTCTAATAATTTTATTCATTTTTGAATTTAACAAAAATCCCTAAATTTTATTTTTTTTAAAAAATAACTGTGAATTTTTGTTGTTTTGAAATATCAATATGGAATTAATTTTCATTATGAAAAAAATATGAATTAAAAAACTGATGAATTTAAATTGTCATTTAATTTTTCTAGCTAAAATACTTAAATGCATTTGTGTGTTTAAATTTTAATTAATAATTTTAAAAGGAATTAAAACTAATTTAGTTTAAATTAATCTTTTTTAATATGTGGATTTTTTTGTTCAAAAGATAAATTCTGATTTCAATTATTTTATCATTTTTGAAATTAATTGAAAAAACATTTGTACTAGAAAAATGTTTTTATAACAATACAGGTTGAAAATCTAGTGAAGTTTCCATGTGAGAAGTGACCACATGACCAATGATGAACCTACTTTGCTACACCTCATGGAAATTTTACTAACTACATGATAAAGGCACAAGTTACTGTTACTATTTTCTACAACATACCATATGCGAATTTTCATGTGACTGCATGGTACTGATGGTCAGTGTACCCAACATGATACAAATTTTTTTCAAACTCCAATGTGACTGTACTTCTCTCCCTCATGGTAGCTTAAGCTACCAGATGAAGTTTTCTGCCAATTGACCACAATGTCACTTTCAACCTACCACATGTTCTCCTACACAACAAACCACATCCCATATTTAATCAAAGTGACCATGGTTATCCATCAATAAACTACCATGAGCATTTAATTTAATGTTACCATGACTATTAACCCCAAACTACCTCAACTTAAATAAAAAATTTGTGGACATAGATTGAGCTGTGCCTCCAAATCAAAATCCATGGGAACTACTGATGAATCTTGACCCAAGATTGAATATTTACCAAAATCATATAAGTGAAGAAAATCCATGGATGATTCATGCATGGAGACCAACAACCTCAAAATATCTCCATGATGAAAGTAAAATCTGACAAAATTATAGTGATTTGAGGATGAGCACCCTTGAATATGAACTTTTCTTATCCAAATTTGTGAAATCTAATACTTAAGAATCATCTCCACTTCTACTTTGAATTCCCTATGAATTTTTCTGAAATGGTGTTACCATGATTCACTCTAATTTACCTAAATATGAAATATTAGATGAGAACACAAAAAATTCTCAATAAAATTCTCAAATTAATCCCAACACTCAAATTTTTCCAACAACACCAACAGACCACAACCAATGCTATCTAGTTCAAAGTTACAGCTTTAACTTGAAGAATTAAAATGAGTTAAATTACTGAGCTAAACTCGTTGTGAATCCATCAGAGTTTGAAGATACCAAATTTAAAATTTAAGGACTAAAGAACCCATGCATATCCATAGAAGAACAAATTGGACCATTCAATCATGAATATATTGAGCTCTGAATTTTATTTTATTTGGAAGGATTATGATTTTCATTTTATAGGGCCATGTTTGAAAATTATAAATCATAAAAAGCATGACTAGGAGCCTCATGATGTAAGACCTGATTTACCCCTACATTTTTATAAATTAAAAACTTGAATTTGTAAAGTTCATAATCAAACCCTTCAATCCAACCCATAAAATTTTAAAACCATATAAATATTAGGTTCTATTTTACATCTAGGAGATTTTAAGTGAAATTACTCAAGTGAGCATGTCAGGCATCACCCAATTGTCACTGCTTTGTGAAGATGAATATCATTTCAACAGGACAATTTTCATAAATATGTATGGGCTCAATCATGGGAAAAGACACTTTCAATTCAATTAGTCCTGACCATCAGTTGAATCACATTAAACTCATACATCTTAAGTTCAAGGTAAATGCTCGCTTCACTAAATGTAATGAAAGAGAAGGCCAATGATATTAAATAATTTCCCTCCCATATTTTGAAAAACATTAATCATTTTTTGATTGTATTCAAGCTATTATGCAATCAATTTATATATTTATGTATTTAATACATTTTAATTATTTTTAATTTTGTTCTTTTTCTTCCACCTTTATTTGGGTTTCATCACCCCTATGATGTATAGAGTGATCTCAATCTCTATAATCATGGAGAAATAACCCATTTTAGGTGTTCTGAGGGGAATTATAGTGGTGTTATTCAATTAAAGTATTTATTTATCAATCTATATTCTCTCCAATTATAGTTAGATAGTAGAGGTAGAGTGTGTATGAGGTGATAACACTCTATATTCCATTAGAATTGTTTGATTACTATAACTCATTTTGCACCAATGTATCCCCTATTCAGTCCCTATTTAATAATAGTGGAGTATTTTGGTTCAAAAGGAAGAATGGCATGACACTAATTCTAAGTGTGTGAGTAATTTAATTTAATCAATTTGGGAATTTTATTACCCATTATCCAAGGAGAGAACATGGAATTACTAATCTCATTAAAAATATATCAAGAAAATTCGGGGTTCCATACAAAATAAAATAGTGTTGGGTGAGTAGGTGAATGATATCGAGTCTGCTCATTAGATTTGATGATTTAAAATAGAATTAAATAATGATATATACTATTGGAATTCATACTTAATACCATCTACATTTCAAGAATCCATTCTTTGTGCATATGTATTTACATTTTGTTCCCTATTTTTATTCATCAAATCACCAAAATCATTTTCTCTCTTGCTTTCAAAATAATGAAAGAAATAAAATTACAAAGTTATTTGGAATAATAAATAATAAACCACCAAAAAATCCTTTGGAAACAACCTTGGTAAACCCTTTTATGCATTCTAGGTTTTAAATAAAATAAAAAATATATTTGACCATGACCAAAGACAACCACGTGATCAACTATGTTGTAAAGAACTTCTCAATTCCACACCCAGAGGCCAAGGTTTGGAATTTTTTCCACAACCCAAGGGATTTATTTGAAATTAAAATGATAGTTAGGGAAATTATTTCAAGGACTATATTTCCAAAACACAAAGGGGAATGTGCTCTATTTTTTAGGATCCTTTTGGTAATTTTCTAGGGGTTCTATTTGGAGCACCCTTGGGTTCTTCTCTTTCAAGTAGAGACAATTATAGGGGAGGATCCATATTGGGTATACCAATCTCCACCCTTATCCCCCATTTGATATGGATAATTAGAAAGAGTTTTATCATGTATATTTTAGGTAGGTTCCTCTACTTATCTCCATTATTCTCCATCCCTTATTTTCTATTATTTTTATTCACTCGGTTAGGGTTACAAAGAGACGATTTCTCAAGAGCCTGGTGAAATAATCCTACTTTATGGGGATTGCAGGTTTATATTTTAGAGGAGGTATTGAGAAGTCATTTTAAATCCATATTTCACTATTCTCCTTGAGTTATGTTTCTCAATATATTTATTTATGGGTTTTAGATATTTTTAGTGAAATTATTTGTGGATTCAAGATATTTATTTGGGGATTTTGTATGGAAAAAGTATGAGTTCATGTTGAGAGTATAAAATGCCACATTACTCATGGTTTTGGCATTGTGAGGTTACTATGTGAGTTTGGAATCAATTATGAAGATTTGGGAATTTAATTTTAAATGTTTAGGTGATTAATTTGTTAGTGTTTATTGATGAGATAAGTGCCCATGGATTTAGAGGAGGTTGGTACTAGATTGGGATTGAATCATGGATGACCGGTTGAGTTAGGTGGACTTGAATTTACAAACTCTATTATTATATTAGTTATTTTATTTTTACATGACATTATCATTATTATTTTCTTCACACTTCATGACTTATGTGATCCCACCATAGATTAGGATGAGCTCACATCAACCTAATTGTCAACATGGTCTGTATAACTTGAAAAATGATTTAATGGAGATTCCTTGGTCAAATGAGTTCTATTGTCCCTCTTTATATTTTTTTTGGTGGTGTGTGTTAGATTTAAAAGGGGAATATATTTACTTTCAAAATTGTGTTTTTTAAAGGGGTTTGATTAAAATGGGATGATTTCAAGGATGGTTTTGAATTGGTATTTCAAAATAGAAATGAGACTTTCTAAAAAAAATAATGATACTTTGGCCAAGGTCCCATCTTGAGTAAGATGAAATGTGAAGCCTTTTTAAAATAATTTAGAAATAAGTTTCTAACTTTATTTTTAAGGGAAATCATAATGGTCTTGGTTTGAGATTGTTTTGGTCTATTTGAACTTGTGTGGGAAATGCCTTATTTTATAAATTTACCTTGATGTGTTGGATGTGAACTAAAACGTATATACATGAGATGCATGTACACATGAATATAATTCATAATATATAACTATAAAAAGATAATATATATATATATATTATTTAATACATGCATATGATACATGATTATTATCATACATATAATGCATGAATAATAATATAATAATATAATATATATGATATATATATATTATATTATATATGCATTATATACATATTAAGGATGATTTTCATTTGATGAAATAACCTGTACAGCTTCTCCCCAACAGTTTTATTTTCATTAATTTATTGAAATGAGTTCCATAAATAAATACCCAATGGAAATAAGTGAATGGTATAAATTATGAATTGGAAGCCTTGGGATTTGGATATAAAAGAGTTATGATTTATTCTATTATGATACTAAGTATATGATGTGTGTAAGACAATAGTAAACTATATTTTTCTCAAAACCTCATTTATCTCATTTTAGAAGGTGTTAACACCCCTTCAATTTTTGGGTATCCTCACAATATGATCAAGGATACAAGTAGTTGGTGAATAAACTTAGATGTAGGATACATTAATTAACTCATATTTATCCCCATCAACCATTATCTTTTAAATAATGGAGATATCTACTATAACTTGCGAATACCAGACACTCTATTTTTCATATTATTTACACATTTATTTATTGAAGATAAACCTGCCTATGATTTGGGTTGTATTTCACTATAAATGATCATTATATGATCATAGAAACCCATAATTGGTATAAAAGGTAGTTTCTTAGATAATAAAATGTGTTTTTATCACAGGTTTTCAAGAAAATAGAAACTGTAATTGAGTTATAGTGGTTTTGGAAACAAATATATTTTTGAGTACCCATACGTAGAAACAAAAAGATACATAAAGGTAACCATTGAGTAACCTTTATAAAGGATTTAAAATTTATACGCTACCCTTAAATGATGTGTATGTGTAAAGGTAATCATAATATATATAAAGGGAGCTCGGAACATTCCCTTATATGAAAGAGTTTACATAAAGGTAACCTGTTACTTACCCTTATATAAAGAGTTCACGTAAAGGTAGTACCCCTACGTAAGGGATTTATATAAAGGTTATTGTTTCTTTACCATTACATGTATAGGAACAAAATCCACTATATAAAGTTCCTTAATATTTACCTTTACACAATATAAGAAAATCATAGAGTACCTTTATATAAGGGGAAAGCTTATAGGTATTACCTATATGTGAGGAATTTTATAAGGTATATTTCCTCCAAACCCTTATGAAATTGGAATTTTGTTAGGGTATTAACTTTACAAAGATCATCTAAATAAATTTTTAGGGTATTTACCCTTATTAATAGTGTCTTTGTAAGGGTAAAGAGAGGATACCCTTATGCAGAAAAATGTTTAAAAATTATTTTTCACATATTAAATGTATTTAATGATTTATAAATTGTTTATAATACATGTTAAAATTTATTTTTGGAATATTTAATTTATAAGTGATTTATAAAAAAATAAATAATTTATTAATTTTTATAATTAATTAAATTAATTTTTATGAAATATTTTCTCCTAATATTAAAGGTTAATATTATAAAAAAATATTTTTCTAAATTATATAGCATGCTTTATGATCTAGAAATAGAAATTTTATTTAGAAATCATAAAGGGTTTTTATAATGGTTTTATAAATTAAAATATATATTTTATTTAGATTATATAAAGTTTTTATATAATAGAAATTATATAATAAAATGTTTATAGTTCATGAAATATCATATAAATTAATAATAATAAAAAATATGAAGAAGTTTATATTTAAATCTATATAAATTTTTTATATTCTTTCCAAATTATAAAATGTTTAAAATTGTCATTTATTTTTGAATATTTCATAAATATATCATGTTTTGGAAAATAAATAATTTTTTTTTATTTGTTAAATTTATTTGATAATCATGTTTTGTAAATTGTATATGAAATATGAATATTTTGTATTCCTATTTATTTGATAAATTGATTTTAGGATAGTAACTTGAATATCATGATATGTTTTTTTACATCTCTAGATTTTAGAATATATAAAATTTAATTGATGTCTTGTGGTGCACATGACACCAAGCTAAAACAAACCGTGATATACTATTAAATATTATTATTTTAACATAATCATTATAAACTAGCCATTAAATTGGAATGTGTGAATATTATTAACAATATTATGAAATATATATGAAGTTAATATTTAATAAAAATTTATTTACACTTATTAAATAAATACATAATTTCTAGTAAAGTCATTTTATTCTTCAAATATATGTTTTCTTCAAAAAGTGATTAATATTTTTTTATATGAGAAAATAAATATAATTAATTGTTCAAACTTTTATAAAATGTATTTGATAAAATGAAATTAATTTTTAAATTCATCATATTAAAATTATCTTAGGGTACATTTTTGGTATATTTCTGAAAAGACTAATTTCCTGTGAATGGTAAAGATACTGTTTTTCATAAAACTATCAATTTTATTATATAAAAAATTACTCTAATAATTTGAATTTTATATCAAATTAAATTAGGTAATATTTAGTTATATATAAGCTAATTAATTACATAGTAATAATCCTTATAAATATTTTTTATATAAGTAAATTTCTTTCTCTTAAAAATGCATTTATAAGAAACCAACCCTAGAAACCTTTATAAGAGATATAAAGAAAGTCCACTGAAGAATATTTAATCATATTTACTAACTCTTTGAAGTATATTTTTTGTTATACTTAATTTTCAAATGTTTTTTCTATTATAATTTAATAAATCTTGGATAATATATATACTTATATTTTTTTTATTATGATACAAACATATCATACCATTTATCCATCTTATGAGAAAGGAAAGCATCGTGCGTGCGTATTTATGGCTTACCATCTCCATGTAGTGGTGTAATTTATTTTTCATCACCACTTTAATTGGATGGTTATACAGATGGAAATAATTATTATATATGATATTAATGACATAAAAATAATTCTATAAATATTAATTACTATTCACCTTTCTTTTGTTATAGCCATCAAAAAATGAAAACAACGTTCATGCGTACGTACAACCTACAGTCTCCATGAATAGTGTAATTTATTTTTATATATTTATCTTTCTAGATGAATATAAATATATATATATTTAATATATATGATATTTAAACAATAAAAAATATTATTGAAATTATGTAACTATGATAAAAGTATACAGACCAGAACTACCGAATCAAAACATACATACAAAATGAAGCCGTTACCACCTGGAATATGATTTCAATAATGAATTGATAAGAATGAGTGATAAAATATTATAAGTAAATAATATATGGTATTATATATATATATATATTATGGTTCTAGTATATATGTTAAATAAATCTATATTTATTATACATGAGTGTATAAACGAAATCAAACCTGAGGTAAGAGACTTCGTATCAATTTCCATTATTTGAGAAATATTTTTATGTTATGTACATATATTCATTTATGAGGTGTATATAACAACCATTTTTAATTTTATATCATGAATTAATATATATAATTATATTTAAAGTTTTTTTAAATGTCATTCATTCATGTGGCATACAATTAAACCGATTACAAAGTGGTAAGTGTTTCTCATCTCACTTTTACTTCTATGAGACATATGCCATATTCACAACTTATTTATTTTATGAGGTGTATATATTACCCTTTTGATATATTATACCATGAATATATTTTTCTTAATGGTATTTAAAGTTCTATTTTATGTTATTTATTTCATGGGGCATATGATTCAAAATATACCCAAGTGGTAAGGGTTTATTTCATAATCTCATCATTATTTAGGATTCTTTATTTTTAAGTTTGATATGAGGAATGTTTCTCTTTGTTGTCCTTTTTTAGAAATATTTTTTATTTTTTTAATATTCTACAATGATTTTTAAATTCATTTTTACCCTTGTTTTAATTTTTATGAAATGTTTTCAAAGGAATATTCCATTCATTTTTCGAATAATGTACTTTTTAAAAAAGTGTAAAAGAATTTTTTTAATTTATACAACATTAATATAATTTATTACCTTCATGAGACCTCAATTATTTTAATATTCTTTTATAAGTTTACAAGGTTATTTTCAAATAAAATTATTTCTTTATTATGTGCTCAACTTTTAGATTTAAAAAGTTATTTTCAAAGTAAAAAAGGATATTTTCCACAAGAAATATTCCAATAATCTATTTATAGTATTTTTATCTATGTAAACATACTTTATTGAATCTTATGTTTTTGAGGTATTCTAATGATACCAACCAATATACATCTTTATATGGTTTATGATCAGTTTAACTGGGGAATGTATTGATATTAATATGACTAGTTCTTCTAATATATATAATTATTGATTTTGTTAAGGAATATTGATTTAGTTGTTTTATTTATTCATATGAGTAATTAAATGGAATTATTATGTGAATATAGGGGACCTTTATAACCCCTTAATGAATTAGTAGGTCCCATGTGAAAAACAAGATATGGTTTTGGTCGATGCGTTACCCATTTATTAGATGCCGACATGACGTCTTCACGATATTAGATGTCAGCATGAAGCCTTGATGGTATTAGATGTCATTACAAAGACTTGACCATAATATATGTCATAGAAAAAATCCTCGATGGTTCATTTATGATGTATGTAATTATGCATTCCATCATTATGAATTTATTTATAAAACTTCCATGTGATTATTCGATTAGAAATAATATCCATGGTCAAGTTTCATACACTTGTGATTATTTATTAGACATTAATTGATTATAATTTATTTATACCATATTATTCTCAAGTTATTGATTAAATGGAATGTGTTTCATTTATTTACCTTTCCATGTCTATTATTTTTATTGATTCATGATAGCTACTATTTCACTTAACCCTTACTGAGTATTTTATCTCACCCCTTTATTATGTTTTATTTTTCCCTAGGATACCAGGTTGTGTTTTATGATTAATATGTAGGATTATGAGAAGGGGAATAATTGTGTTATCAAAGAAAATACTTTTTATATTTTATGTTTGAAATTTAATATTAATTTCAAGAATGTATCTAGTTTTCCAAGACTACGAAACTAGTCGGTCCTTCAGGATGTGATTCCTTTTATATAGTGCCAATGTAATAAATTAACCAATAACTATAGGATACTAGGGTTAATGTATTTATAGTTGGTATCAGAGTATGTTTAGTATAAACCTGGGGAACTATATTTACGAAAACATATATTAGGAAATATAACTCTATGTATGACTTTGAGGATAATTCTAAGTATAGGATAACATCCTATAGATATAGTAATAACTATGGATAACCTAGGTTAAAACTAAGGACTCAAAGATTGAAAAAAATATGTCATGTGTTAGACATACTTTGAATAATGTTTCATAATTATTTGATAGATTACTATTATTATTTTATTCTAATGCTTACACTTTTATTTTTGATTTTAGTTAATGTTGGAAACCATAAGAAACTAGGTTAACATTAAATGTGATAGAAACCATGTTCTTGAGAAATGGGATGATGACTAGAGTAAAGTATATTATGATTATTACTAATGAGTTATCATGATATATGATTAAAAACATTAACCTTAATCAAATCTTGGACTCACCAAAGAAGTTAAATATAGAATTAAGTGAGAGATTCATTAGTAGAGACCATGGAGTAAAAAGTATTTATCTTCCTATATATCTAGAATGTGAGAAGAAACACCCAAGTGAAAGTCTTAGAGGAACAAGAATATGTTTTGGGTTTGGAAAACAAGGACACACATAAAGTAATTTCCAACGAAAAATGAAAAGTTCTATTAAAATAATGGATGATAATAATTGTTTCCATAAGGTATTATCTATAGTAAAAAGTTCTAACTGTGGGAAGTATGAGAATTATACAAATCTATGTACTAGGGGAAAATATCATGAATAAAATTACTAAGGTTGTATGAGTAATGGTTATATTTATGATGATTAAGAGACTATAAATAAAATATGAAAGGAAAAGGGTATTAAAGAATAAGATAATGAAGTGTAGTTAATGGTTTAAGATTGAAGTGGAATGATTAAAGTTCTTGTGCATTTGGATTCAAGAACTATATTAAAAAAATATTTTAACAATGTTATTGTGGTTATAAGAATCATATAAGGATTGTACTATAGAAATTATTCTTTAAGGATTTGGAATCATGTGGTTAATAATACTAATAACCAAGAGAAGCTATTTTTTAGAAAGTTGGAATTTTGGAAAACACATAATTTGGAGAATATAACTCTAAATATGTTCTTGATTTTGAGATAATAATGATAAAGAGATGTTCATGTGATAATATTGGTGACCTTGAAAATGGATAGTGATTTGAGGATAAATTAATTCATGAAGGAGATTTCTAAATTTTTGGGATTTATGAAATACATTTGATAATATAAGATTTTTTAAAGAGAGAGTCCATTATTGAAATAATTCATCTTTTCATTAAGGTTTTTTGGATATTTAAGTTATTACCATGTTTTAGAAGAATGTGTGATCCGAATACTCACATGTTTGTAATGTGACATTATGAACTGATTTATGTTGTCTATGGATAAATAATTGATAAAAATTTTGGATTTTGAATATAGTCATTAATATTTTGTAAGAGTCTATAGTATAACTACTTATTGAATGGATTAAGTTTAAATTTGGATGTTATTATTTGAGGTAAAAGTAATATTTATCATATTGGATAACTGGTGCTAACTATTTTAGTTTTATTAGAAATTAAGAGGCTAAAAAATGACTTATAGATCTTATGATTCCTTAAAAGTTATTCAAACATAAAAAATCATCTTGAATATCAATCTATTGATGTAAGAAATAAAGTGAAGATATATTGAAGAAAAAAAGAATGAGATTATTCTTAACTAAGTTTATTTTCATGAGTGATTTAACTGGGTAGTAAAATAATTCACAAACTCTAGGAAAATGATTTTAGAATAAAAAACATTATTCATTGACTTTTCTTACTAATAAATCAATGAACTTTTAACTCATTATATATTTATTGATTTATAATGGTTAACTTTCTCATGATCATGTTTTTTATCACTCTCCATCAGTCCTTGATAGTTATATTTCTATTCCATATAAATTTTTTCAATTCCCACTATTGTTGTCCAATTCAAAATCCTAGTTTTTTAGTAACCTATTCATTTTCCATTCCCTCTTTTTAATAGGATGTTTTATTGACCCTTTTTACGATGTGGGTTTCCCACAAAGGAATTTTCAAATATCAACCTTTAATTTCCTAAGTCCAATTACAAATTATGAGGATGAAATTTATTGAATACGGGTTGAATGTAACTTCCTGATATTTTATAATATATAAAATTTATTTTATTTCTTGTGGTGAACACAACGACGAGCTAAAACGAACCGGGATATACTATTAAATATTATTATTTTAAGACGACCATTATAAAATAACCATTAAATTGGAAGGTGTGAATGTGATTAATTATATTATGAGATATATATGAAATTAATATTTAATAAAAATATATTTATTCATAGAAAATAAACCCATAATTTTTAATAAATTCATTTTATTCTTCAAATATACGTTTTCTTCGAAAAGTGATTTTTATTGATTTCTAGTAAAAATAAATATAATTTAAATTTTACATTTTTTAGAAAATTTATTTGATAAAATTATCTTAATTTTTGATATCATAATACTAAAATTATCTTTTGGTGAATTTATGGGAATTTTTTTAAAAAGATCGATTTTCCAGTGAATTGTGAAAAAAATACTGTTTTTTATAAAACTATCAATTTATTTATATTAAAAATCCCCTTAATGATTAAAATTTATATAAAATTAACTTAGTTAATATTTAGTTATATATAATATATTTAATTAATTTTTAATAATCTTTATAACTAATTTTTTTATAAGTATTTTTTTGGCTTAAAAATGCATTTATATGAAAATTATTTTTTGTTGGATTTTTCCAGTTTAATTTTAAATGAAATTATATAATTTTTATGTTGTTAATTTTTTAAAAAATATTTCATATTTGGAATCATTGGTTCCAAATTTAGTAAAAATTTTCCTTTTATTTTGGTCATAATGAATAGTAACCATTGTAATTTTTATCACCACGATAAAAGGTAAATTAGGAAATTAAGCGTAAAAATAATTTTATAAGGAAAATAAAATGATACTTATAGTTGAATAAATTTAATTTAATGAGTAATTTTGATTTATAATAATTCAATTATCTATTATATGGACATTTATTACCATTAGTATGAGATTATGACCATTATAATATTTTATTTAAAGGAAAGTCCATGATGACATATTCATGTTTTTAGTAACTATAAAATTTTTAATGTAGGTTTATATAGAGAATATGATTGTCTATAAATATTACTTTAAAAATTAAATACTTATCTATGTAATTGTAATTTGTTTTTAATTTTTAGTGAATAAAAAATTATCTTAAAGGCTTAAGCAACGTTGATGCAGTAATTATTCAATCAATAGAAAAATCAAATAACTAATATTGAAATGTTAAAAGTAAAATAATTTTAATTAATTTAAGTGATGTATTAATTTTATATATTAATATTACATATTATTTGTTGGGATAAATCCCTCAAGGTATCATTGTAGTATTTTTGGGTTGATTATGTATGTTGACAAAGCAGGTTTCCATGGTGAATTGTCATTTCTAGAGATATTGTTGACAATCAATGTTGAAAAAAAACCATGACAAAGGAATGAACGATCTAGAGGTGGTACAAAATAGTAGTACAAGGTGGCATCATTTCCCAGTGTTTTCCAAATTTTTGGGGTCCAAAATTTGGAGGTTGGTGAGTATCGCGAAAAGTGGATATCCTTGAAGATCATATATAAATATGGAAAAGGCATGAGTTTAATGAAGATAGGATTCATGGATTGAATTTTGTGAAGAAAAGAAGAATGTTGACGGTGTTCTTTGTGATTACGTCAAGCTTCGCGAACAGCAGAGGTTGAAGCGAATCGCGACAGTGAAGGGATTTGCGAGGGATCTTCATGGAAAAGGTATGAAGGGATTGACGGTGATACTCCGCGATTATGTCAAAGCTCCGCGATTGGAAAATTTCCATGGTGCTTCGCGAGATTGAGAGAATTTCGGCGGAAACTTTGGAGCTTCACGATTTGAGATGACGTGGCATTGACTTCACGTGGAAGGGTCGAGGGTTGGTGGAATCGCCTATAAATAGTGGTCGACCCCCTTGAGAGAATTAGAGAGGTTTCAAAGAAAATATTTTTTCTCTCGGTTCGTGAAGGGGTTCGCAAAGGTTGCGTTCTTCGCTAAAGAGAGGTGTTCACGGTGGCTAATCTAGCTCCGTGAAGGAAGTGCGCTTTGCGAGGCCGCGTGCTCTAAGGAGTGTGCTTCGCGAAGAGGCAGGAGCTTTGTGATGGCCTAAGCTTTGCAAAGGCTTGAGCTTAGTGAAAATCCAGGAGCTCCGCGAAGGCTTGTTTGAGCTTCATGAAATTGGGAGCCTCATGAAGTAGGGTGATTTGCGAAGGTATTTCCAAAGGAATTTCCTAGTGTTGAGAGGCAAAGTGGTATTTATCAGTGGATGAAAGTTATAATTCAATAGAGCATCTATAAATATTTTAGGATTCATTATTTCCTGAAAATGAAGAGACCTACGGGTCTATAAATTGTGAGTGGATATTCTGAAGAAGCAGTGAGCTCACTTCAGTTGAGAGAGCAGTGAGTTCTCAAATTGTGAGTGGTTATAAACCAGGAGGGATAGTGAGTCCACTTCGAACTTGTAGACAACAATGTGCTTATAGTGGAATTGGTACATCGGCACACTGCCAGTGTATGCTCCTTGGATGTATCCCAGTGAGGGTGAACCAAGTAAAAATCGCCGTGTCCTGTGCATGCTTTAAGGTTTGTTCATACTCTGCATCTGGAAGGAGAGAGAAAAGGGTTTTATCTAATAGAAAAACAAGATCAAAAGGGGCAGTCGTTTTAATCTGTCATACCCTGATTCACCCCCCCACTCAAGGTATCTATCCTAGTGGATCTAACATTATTTATGTATTAAAAGATATGTTTTTTGAATTTATCTTTTTTATATTTATATTATTAAAGTCAAAGTAATGGATAGTGTCAAAATTGGCAATAATGATATTTCATGAATATAATATTTTATTAAATTATTTAAAAATAAAAAAATATTAAATAATAAAAAAGAGGATAATATATGGTCTAAAAATGAAATACCTATGAATTATAGGACATTTGGAAGCATTTGTCTCTAGAATAGTCGTATTATATTTTAATATTTTTCAAAATTCCAAAAAAGTGCCCATTACCACAATTATAAAAGGGCACCCCTTCCTTCACTTATTTGTAAAAAATTGAGCTATATAGCTTAAAAAAACTCTGAAAATTTATCTGCTTAACATACTTATACAAGTTCTATAGCTTTTGGTCCTTCCAAAAATCCAACCCTAGAACCCTTAAAAAGAGTTGTAAAGGAAGTCTGTTGAAGAAGAAGTAATCATTTTTACCAACTGTTTCATGTTAATTTCTTCTTCCACTTAATATCCATATATTGACTCTATAATAATTTAACAAATACTATATAATAATATATATATATTTATTATTATTATTATTCAACTATGTTCCACATTTTATCCATCCTATGAAAAACAAAGTCATTCACTACTGGAAAATGTACCTATCCCCACGGTTTTCACCAAAACCGTGGGTATAGACCCCCCCTATACCCACGGTTTTGGAAAACCATGGGTATAGGTGAATTTTCATGACCTATACCCACGGTTTTCCAAAACCGTGGGTATAGTGGGCTCTATCCCCACGGTTTTGGGAAACCGTGGGGATAGGTCCTGAAAAGTCACCTATACCCACGGTTTCCCAAAACCGTGGGTATCGGGGGGGGGGGGGGGGTCTATCCCCACGGTTTTGGGGAAAACCGTGGGGATAGGTCTGGGATAAAATACCTATACCCACGGTTATGAAAAACCGTGGGTATAGGTCAATTTTGTGTGCGCGGGAAATTTTTTTTTCCGCGGGAAGGAATTTTTTTTGGCGGGAACCCTATACCCACAGTTCTTCCCTCTATACCCACGGTTTTTATAACTATATTTAACTAAATATATATATATATATATACATATATGTGAAGTTAGGGTAGTGGTTAGACGCCGTGTTTACAGCGAAGAGGTTGCGGGATCGAAACTCGGCGCCAGCATTTTTTTTAGGACCTATACCCACGGTTTTGAAACCGTGGGTATAGGTCGTTGAAACCGTGGAAATTGTCTAAGTTTCGGTGACACGGTGGCAGGACACCTATACCCACGGTTTTCCAAAACCGTGGGTATAGGCTGGGGACCTATACTGACGGCATTCCAGCCCATGGTTCCCAAAACCGTGGGTATAGGCTATACCCACGGTTTTGGGGGCTATACCCACGGTTTTGAACCGTGGGTATAGGCCGTTTTTCCAGTAGTGATTGTTCGTGCATACGTACAACTTATCATCTCCATGTAGCAGTGTCATTAATTTTTAACCACCAATTTACTAGGATGGTTATAAAGATGGAAATAATGATTATATATGATATTTATGATGTAAATATTATTTTGGAAATATTATTTACATTTCTCCTCTCTTTCTTTCTATCCATCAAAAAATGAAAACAATGTTCATGCATACATACGACCTACTGTCTCCATGAGAAATGTAATTTATTTTCTATATTTATTTTTATGGATGACTATAAATTTATATATATTTAATATATATTATGTTTAAACCTTAAATAATATTCTGTAAATTATGAAAATAATGTAAAAGTATACATACTGAAATTGTTGAATAAAAAAATATATGCAAAATAAAGTTGTTACCACCCAAAAAAGTTATTTTAACAATGAATTGATAAAAAAGGATGAAAAAATATTATAAGTAAATCATATATGGTGTGATATATATTATTATTTTTCTATAGTATATGTAAAATAAATTTATATTTATTATACTATAGGTTAAATAACATACAAAGAAAATCAAACATGAGGTAAGGGACTTTGTATCAATTTTATTTTATTGAGGGATATTTTGATGTTATGCTCCTATATTCTTTTATGAGGTGTATATAACACCCCTTTGACATGTTATATCATATATTTATTTAGCTCATGATATTTAAATTTTTTTAAATGTTATTCATTCAGGGGGAATATGATTCAACTAATTGCAAAGTGGTAAGAGTTTCTCATCTCACTTTTACTTTTATGAGACATATGCCATATTCTCCACTTATTTATTTTGTGAGTTATGTATACTTACAATTTTATATATTATATCATGAATATATTTTTATTCATGGTATTCAAATTTTATTTTGATGTTATTTCTTTCCTGGGGCTCATGATTCGAAAGATACCCAAGGGGTAAGTTTTTATTTCACAGTATCATCATTATTTCGGATAGTTTATTTTTAAGTCTCTACTGAGGAATGTTTATCTTCATTGAACATGTTTTATAAAAATGATTTAATATTCTACAATTATTTTTTAAATTATTTTTTACCCACTTCTGACATTTTACTAAATGTTTTAAAAGGACTTTTCATATTGTTTTCTGAATAGTGTACTTTTTACAATAAGTATGAAAGGAATGCTTTTTTAATTTATAAAGAATGAAAAAAATTCCCAATATCATAAAAATTAAATGATTTAAAGATCCATTTATAATTTTAAATGTTTATTTTAAAAGGAAATTATTTATTTATTACATTCACATTTTCTAGATTTTAAGATTCTATTTCTATGTAAAAGGGTATTTTTCACATGAAATATTCTGATAATATCTTTATAGTATTTTCATCTATGTAAACATACTTTATTGAATGTTATATTGAGGTGGTACTTTATTGAAACCATTCATAATATTTTCTTGAATGGTTTATGACTAATTGTTTTGGGGATAATATTGATATTTCATATGACCAGTTCTTTTAATACAGACAGATATTGATTTTGTTAAGGAATATTGATTAAATTATATTATTTATTAATATAAGGAATGAAATAGAGTTAGTAAGTGATAAGAGATTCCCAATATAGCTTCTAGATGAATCAGTAGGTCTCATGAGACTAAATAGATATGGTTTTGTCCAAGGCCTTACCTATTTATTAGATTTTAGCATGAAGCCTAAATGGTATTAGATGTCGGCATGAAGCCTTGATGGTATTAGATGTTGGCATGATGACTTGATGGTATTTTATGTATTGGAAAAAATCCTAGAAGCTATGTTTTAGATATTTGAAATTATTTATTCCATCATTATGAATTAAGTTATTAATAGTCCATGTTATTATTCGATTAATTAGAATATCCAAGGTTAATTTTCTTACTCATGTGATTATTTAAATGGGATTAATTGATAATCATTTATTCCTTCCATATTATGATGAAGTTATTGATTAAATGGAATGTTTTTCAGTTATTTAACTTTACATTTGGATTATGATTATTGATTCAGGATAGATTCTACTTTACTTAACCATTACTGAGTATTTAAGCTCACCCCTTTCTTATGTTTTATTTTCCCCCTGGATTCCAGGAAGTGTTTTATGATTGATATGAAGGGTTATGCTAAGTGGAATAATGGTTTTCTCAATGAAAATATTTTTTTATTTTATGTTTGAAATGTAATGTGAATTTCAAGTATGTATCTTCTTTACCAAGACTAATAAACTATTCAATCCTTCAGGATGTGGTTCCTTATATATAGTTTAAATGTAATAAAGTAACAACCAAATCTAGGCTATCAGAGTAAAAGTCTTTATAGGTTTGATATCATAAAATTTAGTTTTCATATACCTTGACCTCAATTTATAATAATAGTTATACACTTTATAATAATAGTTAAATATAGTTTGCGCATATTAGGTAATAGAATTATCATTAATTGCATTCCCAATTGAGTAATGTCTCTCTAGGTAGAGGGAATTGCGGTTAGACTACATACTGGCCTAGATACTATGCCCCATCTAGAAAGGCTAATGAGGTTGGATATCTATCTATCCTAGATTACTCAGGTGGAGATTTACATTATCATGTAACTCTATGTATTTATATCACTACAAAATAATTATCTTTTTCCAGTAGTGTTATATTTGTAGGTAAATGTGTATTTTCTATTTCTAAAACATTTTATTAATAAAAATTTCCCTATCACTAAACTGTTGGTAAACCTTTGTTTTTAAATATTATTATTATGGATAAAATAGTTCTATTGCAATTATAGTAATACCAAAAAATAATATATATGTTGGTCAGAATGTTTATCAACATATTTCTATGAAAAAATTATCTATAGTTAATATTGTTATAAACTTTCATAACCGATACCTATAATTAATATATATTTGAAATTTATATTTTAAATAAGATATTATGTTTGGGTATTTCATTATTTTTTTCTAAAATTTTATATTATATCTATTAATATAATTTTATATAATATAATTATTATATATAATTATAATATATTAATTATATATAATTATAAATTTTTATTATATAAAACTCCAACAAACCAAGGATTTATTTGAAAAAATATGTTCAAACATAATTTAATAAAAATATTCAAACACCCAAAAAATACATGAAGATCCAATAAACATGATACAAAAACTTTACATGAAACTCCATAAAACTTTATCTGTAATATTTTTGACACATCCGTTGTCATTATTGTGGTTCATACTAGTAATATGGTCAACACATGAATTTTATCCACTTAGTCATAACTTGTCCACAATGACAAGAATCACCAATAATGGGCTCACTTTGGATTAGATGTTGAACCAAAGAGCCACACCAAATCATCCAAATTGAGAACCGAGATTCCAAACCAATGATACATTCCACATCATCTAAATTGAGAACCAAGATTCCAAACCAATGATCCAAGCCACATCGTAATGAAATGGCATGACACACCTCATGAAATCTAAAAATATTTAATGAATTATGATGAATGATACACATATTTCAAAGTAGAAAAAATGAATACAATTCTTAGAAATAGATAAAATATAATTAGGTAGCCCAAGAAGTCCCAAGAGGGAACAACTTTCACATATAGTTCAACCCGTTTTTACAGATAAGATAAATCACTAAAATTCACCTTGAATCTTCAAACAATGTAGAACAATATTGAAATCAAGTCACCAAGCCTTTAGATTAAATATTCCAATCCTATATCATATAAATAGTGAATTATAACCACCATTATATCCAAAAAACATGAACCCATACCACATCACAACTTCATACAGATTTAGTGTAGCAACAACTGATAGAATCACTTGAATATTCTACTTGAGTGTTCATGTTAGAAGTAAAATAAAGAAGATAATGAAAATGAGTCCTTATTTATGGAATGGGAAGAATAAGAATTAATACCTATTTGTCTAAAAATTATTCCCCAAAGCACTCAAGAATCTGATGAATCTTTTCCCAATGTTATAACTAGTTGACAAAAAACTTCTTTTTATCAAAAGAACTGCTTTTTTGGAAGGATGAATACTCCAGTGAAAAAACTAATGGTGGAGCTAATAGGAAAGTTTTGGGATTTATTTTTCTCTTACACTAATTTTTTTTGGTAATTTTTTTAATAAATGATCCAATGATAATGGATGGGTGGTAAAAATATATAGATAATTAACAAATTTTAATATTTTACAGATAATAAATGATACACAGATAATCCTTTATAGATAATATCCTACAATGATTAAATATATTATCCTTCAATTAATTGTAATAAATGATACACATATCAATTTATTATACACATATTATAGAATAGAAAATAATCTATTATAAATATTACACAGATAACAGATACATAATTTGGATTATTCATATTTCATATTTTACACACATTAAAAATTTCACACAATATATATACAGAACACAAATATTTTTATACAGATTACATAGTAATTCTAGATTAAATAGGTTAAAAGAATCACACATAGGATTTTGAATATTATTTTAGTTCTGTGTGTTTAATATAAGCAAATTAAATAATCATATATCATAGTATAGTCTACTATAGTGTATATGAGACTCCGCTGATATGATATACGATGTATTACTGCAATTCTGGATCCTAAGTTTCATTTTTAAATCTCTATAATCTGTAATTTCTATGAAATCTATGTGTGTAATAGAATCAAAGTAAATAATAATATATCATATTAGTGTCTACAATAGTCCATGTGTGACTCTATTGATACGATATACAATTTACTACAAGTATGATTGGAATAACAGTCTATGTGTGAAAAGTAAAACAATCTATACGATGAGTCTACTAGTCTCTGTGTGTATGATCAGTCTACTAAAGTCTGTATGTGAAAAGTCATGTATGATCAATTTACTATAGTTATGATGATCATTATAATATATTTGGTGTGAAAAGTATAGTTAAAATTTTATTTTTGTATGAATTTCATTGAAACCTCACACTTATTTCAAGGAAACACTAAAAACATCATGTAAAAAAAATTCCTGCATGCAAGATAGTGTCAACCAATATCAAACACATTTGAAGTTTCAAATTTTTAGGCTCAAAATTATTTTTAAACACTATACACAAATTAATTCATATTTAAAGAAAATGAAAATTAATAGAAAGGAAAGGAAACTCCCTTGATTATTGCTGTTATCCAAAGAATTTACATGAAAAAATCATCCACCATCTTATAAAAAATACAACCAGGTTTTTATTATTAAAACACCTATTGAATTTGGGAATGTTGGTCCCTTTATAATCCATTGATCTACAAAATAATGAAACATGGTGAAAAATTAAACAATCTCTAATGAGATTCAAGTCAGGTAGGATGGTCTCCATATAATCCATTGATCTACAAAATAAAGAGCATCACAATTCCTTATTTTCATTGATGTCCAAATAGAATGATTTTTAAATTTCATAGTTTTAGAATCAAAATGGTTTTTTGACAACATTTAAAAATTAATTCATATTTAAAGAACATAAAACAAGTAGAAAAGAAAGAAAACCCCCCTTATGATTTTTGTTATCCTAATAATTGAATTGAAAAAATCATCCACCTTCTTATAAAAAAATACAACCAGGTTGATCTAAAAAATAAAGAGCATTGAATAAGTTTTCATTAATGTATAAAAAGATTATTACTATAACATTACCTAAAAAATAGAATGATTAAACATGAGATCATATAGGATGAGTGATAAAATGAATTCTCAAGTAAATTTTTTTATTACCAAGGTTGATATCCTAAAAACACCTATTCACATAAGAGAATAGAAAATAGAAAATATTAATTGCAACATTAGAGATCAATGAAAATAATGAAATTTGATGAAAAATTAAACAAGTAAATCTAATGATATTCAAATTAAGTAGGGTGATATCAATAGAATACATTGATTTATGAAAGAAAGAGCAACACACTTCCTTGCTGTTATTGATGTCCAAATGGATTATTCCTATAACATTACCTACAAAATAGAATGATTAAACATGAGATTGTAACATTAATGTTAAAAATGAAATATAACCAGGTTAAAAAAATAAAGTAAGAGTTATGAAATGAATTCCCAATGAAAAACCCCAAATTATGAATGAATTTCATTGACACCTCATACTGATTTTCAAGGAAATAGAAAAACATCATGTAAAATAAAAATTTCAACATGCAAGATAGTGTCAACCTATATCAAACACATTTGAAATTTCACAGCTTTAGGCTCAAAATACATTTTTATCAGCCTGCACACATTAATTCCGGAAGAAAATAAAAACTAATAGAAAAGAAATAAAACTCCCAAGATGATTGTTGTTATCCAAATAATTGAATTGTAAAAATCATTTATATTGTAATGACCCACCAATTCTCATTGTCTTGAGAGTAAAAAAAATTCATTACTAGGACTTAAGTGACATCCCAAAGACTCCAAAGGCTAAAAATAAATGCTGAAGGGTTTCAAATACAAATGGGGGATGATTTAACCTATAATAAATAAACCAATAAAACAACCAACCATAACCAAACATTTACTATATGATGCATGAACAAATAAAAGACAACTCAACAACTTCATATATCTCAAAACCACAAAAAAGTGTGCAACAAAGAAATACCCAATCACTATCAAAGTAAAATGTGGATAAAAAACTAAAGACTCTGAAGAGACCACAAGACTCCATGCTCCTCATGCTCCAAGATCCCTAATCATGGAACAACCCAAGTATCACGAGGTAATGCTAAAACATGGGAAATGTTACCTTTGACCCTGTCCCAGAAAATAACATCTACAAAAGCACCAAAGTGACAAAGTAGGAGTGAGTATAAAACTCAGTAGATTTCCCCAATGACTCATCTACTCATTCCACTAGGATAGAAAAGTTAGACACATTTATATAAAATAGTTTATATAAATTTTTTTACTGAAGCAGTTTATAACCAAATATAAAAAAGTTCCAAAAACCGTTTGCAACTAATTGATAACAATACCAAATGAAATAAATTTCTAAAAAGTTATTTTTCCAAAAAAATAAAAAATAAAATATTTTAAACCCATTCTTCTTATCATTTGGCATACCCATTTCAATAGTTCACAACACACCCATACATGCATGCTTCGTTTGATAGTTCCATACTCATGAGCGGTCTCTCATCCCATTTACGTTGTGTTCCAATGACACACACCCCCAATTCTAGGTCACATCCCTTGTACCCAAATGGTACTCTTACCTTATTAAGAGAACATTAATAATGAACTCACCCCAAAACCATTTATGCCAAATATTTCCACTTCCAAAACCAACCACTTCAGTAAAACTGAAATTTTATCTTCAAACCAAGCACAACCAATTTCAAAGCAACATTCCATTTAAATAAAAATTCCCCTTTTATTGAAAATAAATAATCCCATTTATGTGCCATCGATATATAAAATTACCCTCTTTTAAACCCATGTTTTAAAACCAAGAACTAAAGCACTCATTCAAAATCCCCAATTTTCCATATTTCACAACCATTACTCAAGAAGGTTTCCAACAAGTTTTCAACAACCAATAACAAAAAATTAAACACCCCAAATACATTTTGAACGAAATCCAATCATTTATTCTAAGTGGAGTTGATAATGAATCCTCCAATATCAATGTTTTGGATGAAAACCACAACGAACGAAGAACGCTCAAGAAAACCGAGTCAATTCTCCAAGAACCCACCTTAGGTCTATTCTACTAGCAAGAAAAAGAAAAAAATGTCATAATATTTGGCATCAAAACACCTAGATATACCCATAATAGGTTTATATCTATGAAATCCGGAGAAGAGGAGAAGTATATCTAAGTAGATATAAGAAACTGAACAAGAACGAAGAAGAAAGATCACATACCTAAAGAATCCGACTTCGATTCACCAAGAGAAGCCTTTGGATCACCTCCAAAATGATGGGAGAACCTTCGTTGGCGTTAGGAAAAACAAAATCCAGAGTTATGGCTACTTAGGAGGAAAAAATATCCACTTAGAGGCAAAAAAATTTGAGATCCAATTTTTTAGTATCTCACTTAAGTGCGTGCATGGTTAGTTCACACGGTTAGACAAATTGTTCGCTAATAGTGCGTTACCCACTACCTAGGTAGAACCTCACATAACTTCCTTGCATGGTATCTCTAATCTTGATCCAAAAGTGGAGGAGCCTGAATGGCCCGAATGCCTTCATTTTTATTGATTTTTGATAACCCCCCTTTCAAGGGATGAGGGGGAACCCTTACAAGGCCTGTAGGCTCAGAGATTACATGGCCCGTAGGCTTAGGAGATTACATGACCCAAAGGTCTTAGGTAATTCAACCAGACTATCTACAAGGAACTACCCTCCCCAGCATCTGCATCCTGATAGTAGCTCTCCACATTTGCATGACCATCTGGCTAGGCTTCCTGTGCAAGCAAAGGCTCGTACCGATGGCATAGCCATACCCTCTCATTCTCACAATCCATTTGGATCTGCTCTGGTGAGTGCACGTGCTCTTGAATCCTCTTCTAGGGCTGCTCCTTTTTTGCAGTTTGTTTGGGTCCTGCATTCATGTGGCCCGAAGGCCTTGGGGTGGCCCTAAGGCCTTAAGGTGGCCCGAAGGCCTTGAGAATCAACTGGCCCGAAGGCCTTGGGTGGCCCGAAATCCTTGCAGGACCTGAGGACCAAACCAGTGGCCCAAAGGCCCAAATGGATGAATAGTTCCGGCTACTACAACACTGAACAGTACCTGCTACAGTACTGCTATAGTAACCCGAAAATATTCCGCACGGTTTGACAAACTGTGTGCCGCCCTTGCGACTTCTCATTTGCCTCAAAACTTCATTCAAATTTCTCCCAAATCTCTCATTCACCACCTTTAACTTTATAACCATGAAAAAAATCAAGAAAAGGTTATATACCAGAAACCCGGGGTACTAAATTCTCTCCACCATTGGTGTTTCTGTCCTCAGAAAGTAGACAACCCTCACCCAACAGAAAGAGTTCCGACCACTGCTCCTTCACTTCCTTTTCACATTCCCAATTCTATTAATGAATATGACCATGCTTCCATAAAACCCACACTAGACCTATGATTTTTTCCTACAATAATTTCTACTGCCTATCCACAATCCGTACCAGGATATGTATCAACAAAGAATCCGACTCTAGGTCAACATGATCCCATCTGATCACATGGTCGGGATTAGCCTGATACATTTTCAACTGAGATACATAGAACACATTATCCATCAAACTGAACCTTGGTGGCAATTCCAACTAATATCCCACCTCTACAACCTATTATAGTAACTCTAAAGGGCCTAAGTATCTAGGAGATAGCTTTCCCTGCTTCCCAAAATGACAATGTACAAGCATTGGAGATATCCTCAAGAAGACATGATCACACACAACGAACGACAACGGTCTTCTACGGTGATCTGCATAAGATTTCTAAAAATTATGAGTCATCTCCATCCTCTTTTTGATCAACTAGATCTTATCTGTTGTTTCTTGGACAAGGCTTGGCCCAACTAGTGAAGTTTCACCTATTTCCTCCCAGAACAATGGAGAATGACAAGGACACCCATACAATGATTCAAATGGAGCCATGTGTATTGAGGCCTGATATATTTTGTTGTATGATAACTCCACTAAGGTTATATGCTCCTACCATGAGCCACAAAAATCCATTACACAATCCTACAACATGTCTTACAACATTTGTATCATTCTCTTTGATTTCCCATCCGTTTGAGGATGATACGCTGTGCTCATAGTCAACTGAGTGCCAAGATTTTTCTATAAGGATTTCTAGAAATGAGACGTGAACCTCATATATCTTTTTGAGACTATTGAAACTGGTATGCCATGCCTCTTTACCACTTCTTATATGTGGATTTTTGATAGATCCTACACAGTATGAGTTTCATGAATAGGGATGAAATGGGCCGACTTGGTAAGTCGATCCACTATCAGCTATATGGAATCGTGTTTCCGGACTGTTCTTGGAAGAACTATAAAAAAATACATTACTATCTACTCCCATTTCCACACTAGTATAGGTAAAGACTACAACATTCATGCTGGTCTCTGATGATCTTCTTTAACCCATTAATAAGTTAAGCACAATGAGATGAACTCGACCACCTTCCTTTTCATGCTACTCCACCAAAATAACACCTTTAATTCCTTATACATCTTCTGTGTACCTGGATGTAAAACCCATCTCAAATGGTGGTAATCATGATGGAATTGTTCCTAAAAATCCATAGGTACGACTATCTGATCTCTAAAGCACAAAACTGATCTCCCATAAAGTTTCCAGCCCACAATGGTCTCCCTACCATTGAGTTTTAAACTCATAACCAGACATTCTGCATCAATTGTTTGTGCCTCTTTGACAAAATTTACCAAATCTGGAATAAGTGTGGAAGAAAAAAAAACTGAACCATAACCTCATTCTTCATATTCCACATGCATGTCGGCTAAGACTGACATTAACTGCCATTCATCATAACCTTCCTTCACCAAGTAAGTGTATGAATTTCTACTCAATTCATCCACCACCAAATTTACTTTTCATGGTTTATACATTAAGTCAAAGTCAAACATTTGGAGATACTCCATCAATCTCCTTTGTCAGATATTCAAATCTCACTATGAGAAAATGTGTTTCAAGCCTTTGAAATCTGTGAACATAGTGAGTTTCTCACCAAAGAGGTAGTGTCTCCATGTTTTCTAGGCATGTATATCTACAACTAACTCCAAATCATTTGTTGGGTAATTCTTCTCATCCACCCTCAACTACCTTGAACCAGAAGCTACCATATGGTATCCTTTCATGAGAATACAACCCAAACTTAATCCTGAACCATCAAAGTACACCATATAACCCTATCCTAATTCTAAAAAAATCAAGATAGGTGCTGATGTAATCCAAACTTTTAGCTCCTGTAAAGACTTATGGAATTTCTTTGTCCATTGGATTGGAGCATTCTTCTTTGTCAGAGCAGTCATTGGCAAATCTAGTCATGAGAAATCATTCACAAAGAAACAGTAGTAACCAAATAGACCAAGAAAACTTCATATCTCAAAGAAATTATTCGGTGGCATACACAAGATAACAACTTATATCTTTTCAAGATCCATAGAAACACATTTTTCAGAAATGACATGGCCATGAAAATGTACTTGCTTTATCCAAAAATAATACTTTGATAATTTGGCATACAAATGGTGATCTCTCAAGATTTGTAAGACTATTTATAGGTGCTCCTCATGGTTATCCCTTTTCTTTGAATACACCAAGATGTAATACACAAACACCATAACAAATTAATATAGATATTACTGAAATATACGATTCATCAAAGCCATGAATACCGTTGTTACGATCATTAGACCAAAAGGCATGACTACATATTCCTAGTGGCCATATCTGCTTTTGAAAGCTGTCTTTGTAATATCTTCCTTACAAACTCACAAATGGTGATATCCTGATCACAATTCAATCTTGGAGAACCACTAATCTCTCCTTAATTGATAAAAAAAATAATAAATGCATGGAAGTGGATATCTATTCTTTATCGTAACTTGTTTAAGCTTATGATAATCAACACACAACAGAAGATTTACATCTTATTTCTTCACAAAAAAAATTGGTGCCACCCACAGAGATGTACTTGGTTGAATGAAACACTTGATTTCTAGATCCTCCAACTATACTTTCAATTCCTTTAACTCTGTTGGTGCCATCCTATAAGATGGAAGGGAAATAGGACTGGTCCTCGGAAGGAGATCAATCGTAAACTCTACTTCCCTTATAGGTGGTAAACCTAAGAAGTTCACATGGAATACATCTAGAAAGTGATCTAAAACTACTAGAAAAATAATTTCTTTGATCTCTTCCATTCATTCCAGATTCAACGCAGCCAAATAATAATAGATCATTCCCACCGTTGGTGCCAACAAGATATTTTCTCCTTTTTTACCATCCTCTCTCCTCTAAAGAGATGCACGATGCCGTCTTTAGTTGTGAAACTGACTTTTTTCCTATAATTTTTTAAGGGAGCCTTAAATGTTTCCAACCAATCCATACCCAAGATTACATCATATACATCCATTTAGAACATCGAGTAGTCCCATTTCAGCTCAACTCCACCAACAGTTATAACACATTCTCTACACATAAAGTCTTGACATTCTCTTTCACCGAGAGGAGTTTGCAATTTTAAAAAAGAAGGCATCATTACCAACTTTAAACATATGGAATCAACAACATGGGAATAAATGAAAGAATGTGATTCACTGGTATTGAAGATCACTTGCCCAAGGGTATAATTCAAAAGAATCGTACCTCTCACCATAGATGGTCCAACCTGATCATCGACAATCATCTTCTCAGCTTCTTATAATTGCTTCACTGCTGCACTGTTCCCCTTATTGTATTACTGAGATTTACCTAGTTGAGGAGTCATGGTATTTCTAGAATTACCATGGATAGCTTTGTTCTACTGATGAGACTGATTTTTTTGTCCTCACCCGGTTGAATCATATGATGCTTGCGATGCCTGAGAAGTATCTCGAGCACCTGGCCTTGGAGCACTATGAAAATAACACTAAAGATGTCCCATCTTGTTGTAATTATAACATGCTCTAGGTTGTGCGATACACTCTCACTTTATGTGGTCAAGAAAACCACATTGAAATCAACCTTCTTTTCTCTGGGGTCATGGAGGAAGGTTTACTGATCCCACCATCTAATTCTGATTTCCACTTCCACCTTGGAAATAAGTGTCCCTTTTCCTCTTTCTCCCAGTGGTTGAGTTCCCTCCATTCCCTATTGGTATCATCATTCCTCCTCTAATCGATCCTTAGATGTCACGTTCGGCCATAGTCGCTCTGTTCACCATCTCTGTATAATCCGTAATACAGAGTACTATAATCTTCAATATAATCTCTTGTTGTAGTCCTAATTCGAAGATCCATGTCTTCAAAGACACACTTATCACAACTTATGGTAAAAAATGGACTAAATTCATGAACTTATCCACATAATCTATGATAGAGTGACTCTCTTGATTTAGGTTGAAGAAGTCCGTTGTTTTCTGGATCTTGAACATGTGGGGATAGAATTGTCTATTGAATAATTCCTCAAAATCCTCCCATGTAAGGCCTTCATCTAATTTACCCTACACCGCTAAATCCCACCACTAGCGTGCAAGATCCTCGAGCATATATGTCGCATGTTTGACTATTTCCTCCACTGGTGTGCTGATGAAATAGAAGATATGATTCATCCTACTCAGTCACACCTCTGCCTTTTCGAGCTCAGCATCACCTTGGATGATAGGTGGATTTTGGTTCATGAACTAGATGGTATGATCCACATGCCTTGGCTCATTAATCTGGTTCCCCATATCCATAGCCTGGAAAGCCTAGATGACACTCTGAACCAACTCTTGGTTCACCTATGGTTTAGGTGAAACCGCATTCTCAAATGCTTGTTCAGGTTGGTTTCGACGACGTCTACCTGGTGCCATTTTCTAAACCAACACCATACTCTGTCAATCTCACTCTCTAGAAACTGATGGCTTAGTATTTAAAATTCTATCACATCAACTATCACAACATTTCTTTTCCAAAAACAACATTTTCCCATGTTTAACCATTTTTGAAAATCAACTATTGGTTTTGCAAATCGAACCATTTTCAAAATACACCAATTATCCTCTTTTCAAAATCATTAATTTGAAAACAAATTCTGTATTTTTTAAAAATGTACATATTTTCTCTAAATCATAAATCATTCCTCACAATGAGATATGAAATCCTAGTGGGAAGTCATTAATCTACAATGCATGTCATGTTTATCTCATTTTCTAAACCCAATACAATGAGATTTACAACATTCTAGAAGTGTATCCAAAACTCTTATGTACCCAACACCCTGGTAATGTGAAGTTTAGTATAAATGGGTTAGGAACATCCTTTTATGATATATAATTCAAGTTCCAAAAATCATACTCCTGTCTAAGATTCCAAACCAAGGAATATAAGAAAAGGAATTCCAAACCAAGAACACTGATGATTTGTACCACAAGGGAAGGACCAGACTGATACCATTTTTAATGACCTACCAATTCTCATTGGCTTGAGAGTAAAATGAGTCATTACTAGGCCTTAAGTGACATCCCAAAGACTCCAAAGGGTGGAAATAATTCCAAAGGGGTTCAAATAAAAATGGGGGACGATTTACACTTTAATAAATAAACCAATAAAACAACCAACCACAACCAAACATTTAATATATGATGTATGAACAAGTAAAGACAACTCAAAAACTTCATATATCTCAAAACCATAAAAAAGTGTGCAACAAATAAATATCCAATAAATATTAAAGTAAATAGTAGGTAAACTATTAAATACTCTCAAGAGACCACAAGACTCCATGATCCTCATGCTCTAAGCTCCACAATCACCGAAAAACCCAAGTATCACGAGGTGGTGCTAAAAGGTGGGAAACATAACCTTTTCCCTTGTCCCAGAAAATAACATCTGCAAAAGTACCAAAGTTACAAATACAGGGTGATTATAAAACTCATTAGGTTTCCCCCAATTAATTCCCTACTCATGCCACTAGGATGAAAAATTTAGCCACATTTATATAAAACATTTTATAAAAATTAATTTATCGAAACAGTTTATAACAAAATATAAACAAGTTCCAAAAACTGTTTGCAACCAAGTGAAAAAAATCCAATGAAACCAACTTTCAAAAAGTTATTTTTCTATAAAAATAACAAATAAAAGATTTAAAACCCATTCTTCTTATCATTTGGCATACCCATTTCCACAGTTCACAACACACCCACACAAGCATGCTTCGTTTGACAGTTCCATACTCAAGAGCGGTCTCTCGTCCCATTTACCTTATGTCCCAATGACACACGCCCCCAATCTAGGGTCATGTCCCTTGTATGAAAATGGTACTCATCCTTTATTAATGTCATGTTAAGAATTAACTCACACCAAAACCATTTATTCCAAATATTTCCATTTCCAAAACAAACCACTTTAGTAAAACTGGACTTTTATTGAAAAACCAAGCACAACCAATTTCAAAGAAACATTCCATTTAAATAAAAATTCCCCTTTTATTGAAAAAAACTAATCCCATTTATGTGCCACAAATCTAGAAATGTCTACTTTTTAAAACCCATGTTTTAAAACCAAGGACCAAAGCACTCATTCAAAATCCCCAATTTTCCATATTTCACAAACATCACTCAAGAAGGTTTCCAACAAGTTTTAAACAACCAATAAAAATCAATTCAACCCCAAAAATACAATTTGAAAGAAATACAATCATTTTTACTAAGTGGACTTGAGAAAGAAGCCTCCTATATCAAAGGTTTTGATGAAAACTACAACGAATGAAGAACGCTCAAGAAAACTAGGTCAATTCTCCAAGAACCCTCCTTAGATATATTCTACTTGCAAGAAAAAGACCAAATATCATTATATTTGGAATCCAAACACCTAGATATACCCATAATGGGCATAGATATAAGAAATCGGGAGAAAAGGAGAAGTATATCTAAGAAACTGAACAAGAACGAAGAAGAATAATCACATACCTCAAGAATACGGCTTCGATTCGCCAAGTGAAGCCTTTGGATCTCCTCTAAAACGATGGTAGAACCTTCGTTGACCTTAATAGAAACAAAATCCCAAGTTATGGCTGCTTAGGAGGAAAAAAGATCCACTTAGAGGAAAAATAGCGTGAGATCCACTTTTTTAGGATCTCACTTAAGTGCCCACATGGTTAGTTCGCAGATTTAGACAAACTGTGCACTAACATTGCATTAGACACTACCTAGGAAGACCCTCACACAGATTCATTTCATGGTCTCTCTAACCATTCTCCAAATGTTTATGAACCACTTCCTCAAAAGGACCAACTACATGCGGTTTGGCCACGTGTTTAAACAAATCGTGCACCGCCCGTGCGACTTCCATTTGCCTCAAAACCTCATACAAATTTCTCCCAAGTCTCCCATTCATCACCCTTAACTTTATAACCATGAAAAAATTAAAGAAAGGGTTACATACTAGAAACCTGGGGTACTACATTCTCCCCACTATTTGTGTTTTTGTCCTCAGAAGTAGACAACCCTCACCCAACTGAAAGAGTTTCGACCACCACTTCTTCACTTCCTTTTCACATTACCAATTCTCTTCCTAAATCTGACCATTCTTCCATAAAACCCACACTAGATCGATGATTTTTGAATTCAAGACTTTCTATTACCTATCCAAAATTCATACTAGGATATGTATCAACAATTCATTCAACTCTAGGTCAACGTGATCCCATCTGATAACATGGTTAGGATCAGGCTGATACCTTTTCAACTTAGATACATAGAACACATTATCCACCAAACATAACCTTGGTTGTAATTCCAACTGATATCCCACCTCTCCAACATACTCTAGTGTATCTAAAGGGCCTAAGTATCTAGAATATTTCTTGCACTGCTTCCTGAAATGATGATGTCCAAGCCTTGGAGATATCCTCAATAAGACATGATCACCCACAGTGAACGAAAACAGTCTTCTACGGAGATCTGCACAAGATTTCTGACAATTCTAAGTCTTATCCATCATTTTTCTAATCAACTAGATCTTCTCTGTTGTTTCTTGGACAAGGCTCGGCCCAACTAGTGAAGTTTTACCTATTTCCACCCAACACAGTGGAGAATGACAAGGATGCCCATACAATGCTTCAAATAGGGCAATGTGTATCAAGTCCTGATAGATTTTATTGTATAAGAACTCCAAAAAGGGTATATTCTCCTACCACGAGCCACCAAAATCCATTACACAATCCTACAACATTCCTTAAAACATTTGCGTTGTCCGCTCAGATTGCCCATCTGTCTGAAGATGATACACTATGCTCATAGTCAACTGCGTGGAAAGAGCATGCTGTAAGGATTTATAGAAACAAGACATGAAACTCATATCTCTGTTTGAGACTATTGAAACTGGAACACCATGATTCTTTACCACTTCTTAGATGTAGATTTTTGATAGCTCCTCTACCATATGAGTTTCATGAATAGGGATGAAATGGGCCGACATGGTAAGCCGATCCACTCTCACCTATATGGAATCATGTTTCCGGACCGTTATTGGAAGAACTGTAACAAAATACATTACTATATGCTCTCATTTCCACACAAGTATAGGTAAAAACTGAAACATTCTTGCTGGTCTCTAATGATCCGCTTTAACCTGCTGATAAGTTAAGCATTGCGAGATGAACTCGACCACCTTCCTTTTCATGCTGCACCACCAAAACTGTGCCTTTAATGCCTTATACATCTTCTGTGTACCTAGATGTACGGACCATCTCGAATGGTGGTAATCATGAAGGAGTTGCTTTTGAAAAGCCATAGGTACAACTATTCAGTCTCCAAAGCAAAAAATTGAACTCCCATCAATTTTCCAACCCTCAATGGTCTCCACACCATTGAGTTTTAAACTCATAACCAGACATTCTACATCAATTTTTTGTGCCTATTTGACAAAATTTACCAAATATGGAATAATTGTGGCTGAAAATAAAACTGTAACATCACCTCGGTCTTCATATTCCACGTGCATGTGGTCTAGGACTGACATCAACTGCCATTCATCTGAAGCTTCTTTCACCAACTGAGTGTATGAATTTTTACCCAATGAATCTACCACAAAATTTCCTTTTCTTGGTGTATACATCAAGTCAATGTCAAAAATTTGGAGATACTCCATCCATCTACTTTGCCTCAGATTCAAATATCACTGTGAGAAAATGTGTTTCAATCTTTTGTGATCTGTGAACACAATGAGTTTCTCACCAAAGAGGTAGTGTCTCCATGTTTTCTAGGTAAGGATAACTGCAGCTAACTCCAAATCATTTTTTGGGTAATACTTCTCATCCACCCTCAACTACCTTGTACCAGAAGCTACCACATGGTATCCTTGCATGATAACACATTCCAACCCTGATCCTGAACCATCACAGGACACCACATACCCCTATCTTGATTATCAAAAAAAATCAAGATAGGTGCTGATGTAATCCAAAATTTCAACTCCTAGAAAGAGTTATGGCATTCCTCTGTCCATTGGAATGGATCATTATTCTTTTTGAGAGTAGTCATTAGCAAATCTAGTTGTGAGAAATCATGCACAAAGCATCAGTAGTAACCAAATAGACCAAGAAAACTTCGTATCTCAAAGACATTATTCAGTGGTTTACACAAGATAAAAACTTCTATCTTTTCAGGATCCATAGAAACACATTTTTTAGAAATGAAATGGCCATTAAAATGTACTTCATGTATCCAAAAATTACACTTTGATAATTAGGAATACAAATGGTGATCTCTCAAGATTTGTAAGACTATTTCCAAGTTCTCTTCATGGTCAGACCTTGTCTTTGAATACACCAAGATTTCATCCACAAACACCACAACAAAAGAATCTTAATATTGATGAAATATATGATTCATCAAATCCATGAAGACCACTAGTACACTCATTAGACCAAAAGGAATGACTATATATTCATAGTGTCCATATCTACTTTTGGAAGTTGTCTTTGGAATATCTTCCTTCCGAACTTGCAATTGGTGATATCCTGATCGTAATTCAATCTTGGAGAACCACTGATCTCCCCTTAATTGATAAAACAAATCATCAATTAATGGAATTGGATATCTATTTTTTATCATAACTTGGTTAAGATTATGATAATCAACACACAACCGAAGAGTTACATCTTCTTTCTTCACAAACAAAACCGGTGCCGCCCACAGAGATGTACTTGGATGAATGGAACCCTTGATTTCCAGCTCCTATAACTATACTTTCAATTCCTTTAACTCTGTTGGTGCCATCCTATAAGAAATAAGGGAAATTGGACTGGTCCCCAGAAAGAGATGAATCGTAAACTCCACTTATGTTATAGGTGGTAACCCTAAGAAGTTCTCAGGTAATACATCTGGAAATAAATCCAAAACTACTGGAAAACTAATTTCCTCGATCTACTCTATTTATTCCATATTCAACACTACCATATGATAAGAGATCATTCCCACCATTGGTGCCAACGAGATCTTTCTCCTTTTTTACTATCCTCTATCCTCTAAAGAGAAGCATGATGTCGTCTTCAGTTGTGAAACTGATTGTTTTCCTATAATAGTTGATGTGAGCCATAAATGTTGTCAACCAATCCATACCCAGGATTACATCATAGACATCCATTTCCAACATCGAGAAGTCCAATTTCATCCCACCTCCACCAAAAGTTATAACAAATGATTGACACACAAAGTCTTAAAATTCTCTTTCACCGAGAGGAGTTTTCAGTTTTAAAAAAGAAGGCATCATTCCCAACTTTAAACACAGGGAATCAACAACATGAGAATCAATGAAAGAATGCAATTCACCAGTATTGAAGAGAACTTGACCAAGGGTAGAATTCAAAATAATTGTACCTCTTACCATATATGGTCTCACCTAATCATCGACAATCATCTTCTCAGCTCCATATAATTGATTCATCACTGCACTGTTATCTTTATTGTCTTGATGAGATTTCCCTAGTTGAGGAGTCATGGTATTTCTAGAATCACCATGGCTAGCTCTGTTTTGCTGATAAGATTGATTTATCTATCCTTGCCTTGTTGAAGCATATGATGCTTACGATACCTGAGAAGTGTCTCGAGCACCGGACCTTGGAGCACTACGACAATAGCGCTGAAGATGTTCCATCTTGTTGCAATTATGACATGCTCTAGGTTGTGCCATACACTCTCACTTTATGTTGTCCAACAAACCACATTGAAAGCAACCTGCTTTTCTCTGGGGTCATGGAGGAAGGTTTACTGATCCCACCATCTAATTCTGATTTCCACTTCCACCTTGGAAATAGGTGTCCCTTTTCTGCTTGCTCCCAATGGTTGAGTTCCCACCATTCCCTGTAGGTATCGTCATTCCTCCTCCAATCAATCTTGAGATATCATGTTCATTCACAATCTCTCTGTTCACCATCTCTGTATAATCTGTAATACAGAGTATTATAATATTCAATCGAATCTCTTTTCGTAGCCCTGATTCGAAGATCAGTGCCTTTAAGGACGCTCTTTCCACAACTTTTGGTGAAAAATGGACTAAATTCATGAACTTATCCTCATACTCTATGACAGAGAGACTCTCTTGATTCAGTTTGAATAAGTCCATTGTTTTCTAGATCATTAACATGTGAGGATATAATTGTTTGTTGAACAATTCCTCAAAATCCTCCCATGTAAGGCCTTCATCCAATTTACCTTGCACCACTAAATCCCACAACTGGCGTGCAAGATCCTTGAGCATATACATCGTACGTTTGACCATTACCTCCACTGGTGAGATGATGAAATATAAGATACGATTAATCCAACTCATCCACACCTCCGCCTTTTCAAGCTCAGCATCACCCCAGATGTTAGCTGGATTCTGGTTTATGAACTAGATGGTATGATCTACATGCTCTGGCTCATTTCTCTGGTTCCCCGTATCCATATCTTGGAAAGCCTGGAAAATACTCTGAACCAACTCTTGGTTCACCCGTGTTTCAGGTGCAACCACATTCTCAACTGCTTCTTAAGGTTGGTTTCGACGATATCTAATAGGTTCCATTTTCTAAACCAACAAAAAACTCTGTCAATCTCACTCTCTAGAAACTAAGGTCTTAGCATTTCAAATTCTATCACATCAACTATCACAACATTGATTTTCAAAAAACAAAATTTTTCCATGTTCAACCATTTTTGAAAATCAACTATTGGTTTTGAAAATTGAATCATTTTGAAAATACACCAAGTATCCTCTTTTCAAAATCTTTAATTTGAAAACAAATTCTGTATTTTTCAAAAATTTACATCTTTGCACAAAATCATAAATCATTCGTCACAATGAGATATGAAATCCTAGTGGGAAGTCATTCCTCTACAATGCATGTCATGTTCATATCATTGGCTAAACCCAATATAATGATATTTCCAACATTCTAGAAGTGTATTCAAAACATTTATGTACCCAACACCCTGGTAACATGAAGTTCAATATAAATGGGTTAAGTACGACATTTTATGCTATAGAATTCAAGTTCTGAAAATCCTACTCCTGTCTATGATTCCAAACTAGGGAATAGATGAAAAGGAATTCCAACTCCAAGACCAAGAACACTGATGATTTCTACCACAAGGGAAGGACCAGACTGATACCATTTGTAATGACCCTCTAATTCTCATTATCTTGAGAGTACAATGATTCATTACTAGGCTTTAAGTGACATCCCAAAGACTCCAAAGGCTGGAAATAAATACCAAAGGGTTTCAAATACAAATGGGTGATGATTTACCCTTTAATAAACAAACCAATAAAACAACTAACCACAACCAAACATTTACTATTTGATGCATGAACAAATGAAATACAACTCAACAACTTTATATATCTTAAAATGACAAAAAAGTGTGAAACAACGAAATACCCCATCAATATTAAAGTAAACCACGAATAAAATACTAAAGACTCTCAAGAGACGACTAGACTCCATTCTCCTGATGCTCTAAGCTCGACAATCACCGAGAAACCCAAGTATCATGAGGTAATGCTAAAACGTGGGAAACATTACCTTTTCCCCTGTCCCAGAAAATAACATCTTCAAAAGCCCCAAAGTGCCAAAGAAGGGGTGAGTATAAAACTCAGTAGTTTTCCCCTAATGAATTCCCTACTCAAGACACTAGGATAAAAAAGTTATCCACATTTATATAAAATAGTTTATATAAAACAATTTACTGAAATAGTTTATAACCAAACACAAAAAAGTTTCAATCACCATTTGCAACCACGTGAAAAAAAAACAAATGAAAACAATTTTCAAAAAGTTATTTTTTAGAAAAATAACCAATAAAATCTTTAAAACCCATTCTTTTTATCATTTGGTATACCCATTTCAAGAGTTCACAACACTCCCACACTTGCATGCTTCATTTGACAGTTCCATACGCATGAGCGGTCTCTCATCCCATTTACCTTGTGTCCCAATGAAACACACCCCTAATACAGGGTCATGTCCCTTGTACCCCAATGGTACTCATCCCTTATTAAGGACCCATTAAGAATGAACTCACACCAACACCATTTATGCCAAATATTTTCATTTCCAAAACAAACCACTTCAATAAAACTAAACGTTTATTGAAAAACCAAGAAAAACCAATTTTAAAGAAACTTTACATTTCAATAAAACATCCCCTTTTATTGAAAACATCTAATACCATTTATGTTCCATCAATCCAGAAAAATCACCTTTTTAAAACCCAGGTTTTAAAACCAAGAACCAAAGAACTCATTCAAAATCTCCAATTTTTGAGATTTCACAACCATCACACAAGAAGGTTTCCAACAAGTTTTCAACATCCAAATCACAATCAATTAAACAACAAAAATAAAATTTGAAATAAATAAAATCAGTTATACTAAGTGGAGTCTAGAAATAATCCACCTACCTCAAAGGTTTTGATGAAAACCGCAATGAACGAAGTACGATAAAGAAAATCGGGTCGATTCTCCAAGAACCCGCCTTAGATCTCTTCTCCTAGCATGAAAAAGACCAAATATAATCATATTTGGAATATAAACACCTAGATATACCCATAACATGTTTATATCTAATAAATCAAGAGAAGAGGAGAAGTATATCTAAGTAGATCTATGAAACCTAACAAGAACAAAGAAGAATGATCACATACCTCATGAATCCAGCTTCGATTCACCAAGAGAAGCCTTTGGATTGCCTCCAGAATGATGGAAGAACCTTATTTGGACATAAGAGAAATAAAATCCTGAGTTATGGATACTTAGGAGGAAAAAATAGCCACTTACAGGAAAAAATGTGTGAGATCCACTTTTTTAGGATCTCACTTAAGTGCCCGCACAGTTAGTTCACACGGTTAAATAAAACGTAATCTTACTTTGAATTTTCCACTACCTAGGCAGACCCTCGCACGACTTTCTTGCATGTTCTCTCTAACCATGATCCAACTGTGCAAGATAAAATGCCTCAAAAGGACCAACTACACATGGTTTGGCCGCACAGTTAGACAAACCATGCGCCGCCCGCGTGACTTCTCATTTGCCTCAAAACTTCATTCAAAGTTCTCCCGACTCTCCCATTCATCACCCATAACTTTATAACCATAAAAAGCATCAAGAAGGGGTTATATACAAGAAACTATGGGTACTACATATATCCTTATATTAAAATATAACCAAGCTTCTATCATAAAAATACCTATTCATAAATGATAACAGATTATATTAATTACAACATTAGAGTTCAATGATGTCCAAATGGACTATTCCTATGACATTACCTACAAAACGGAATGATTAAACATGAGATTGTAACATTTAACTTCAAATTGAAATATAATATGGTTATAAAGTAAAGGTTGTGTTATGAAATTAATTCCCAATGCCAAATGTTATTTTTGTATGAATTTTATTGGAACCTAAAACTAATTTTCTGGGAAACACAAAAAAACCACGTAAACCAAAAATCCACCAAGAAAGATAGTGTAAACCAGAATAAAAAGCCTTTGAAATTTAAAAGTTTTGGGACCAAAATTATTTTTTAATAGTATTCAAATATTAATTCATATATAAAGAATGTAAAAATAATTACAAAGAAAGAAAAATACCTAGATGTTTTTTGTTGTCATAAGAATTGAATTGAAAAATCATCCACCTTCTTGTAAATTTTTTTACCAGGTTTCTATCATCAAAACAAAAATTAACAAAATATAATAAGAAATATTAATTAAAACAATATAATTTAATGAAAAAATTAAATAATTTAATCTAATGAGATTCAAGTAAAACATGGTGATCTCTAGAGAATCCATTGATCTACAAAAGAAAGAACATCACACTGTCATAAACAAACACTAAATAGTCAAATATTATTCACAAAAATAACAATGAACCGATTTATAATAAAATGATTGGGTGTGAATTAATAATCATGAATTGAGAAATCATAATAGACAGTTCACATTTTTTCACTTAAAACAAGTTCTTCACAATCTAATTCATTTATTTTTCCACACAAGCGAAGTAGAAGAATGGTGGGATGGGAATGAAAAAGAGAGAGGGTGGGAGAATGATATAAATAAACCAAATGGGTAGTTGATTAAAGGAAACATATAACAACATGGAAAAGAGATGAAGGGGGGTAAATGGTTACTAGAAAGGATTAGTGTTGTGGTGATGAATCAAAGGGGTTGAATGTTGTGGAGGAAAATTGAAAGGATGACTTTTGTGGTGACGAACAGAAGTGGGATGAACACAATGGCAATGACATCCCATTTTCATATGTATCTTTAGGGTTATTAGGGTACTAGATTTTTGAATCGTTGTGGCTGTGACATTTTTGGAATGAATTTTATTTAATAAATATATCAAATAATTATTATAATAAAAATTATATATTTCTAAAATAAATTAATTTTTTTAGATACATCTAATTCAGTATTTTTTATTTATATGTTTATAATTTATTTGGTTTGAGTCAACATAAATTTGAATCATTTATCAATAATTTTAAATTATATGTATTTGTTTGATGAAAAAAATATTAAATTATCAATATTTTAATTCATTATATAATCATATATTTTTATTAAAAACTAACTTTTTTATAAAAAAATTAGTAAATATATATTAAATAATTAGTAAAATATTTATTAATAGTGAATAATTTATTGTGATGTGGGTTTTTAATGGTAAAATATTTCTCATTAATAGTAAATAATAAAAATATATTAATTTTTTTGTAAGATAATTATTACTATTGGTATGATATAGTGACAAATTTAATTGATACTAAATAATTTGTTTGTATAAAATAGTTAATAATAATAGATGTATATGTTGGTAAAAATAATTGTTGGTACTTATAAATAATGTCAAAAAAATATTATATATGTTGTAATTACTCATTTTTACCAATAAATATATTATCCAATGAAAAATTTCTATTATAAGTTATTTTTTGTTGTTTATGAATCATTCATGTAACTTATGAATACAATGAATATGGATATCTATCAATAAACTTGGATTTTTTTGGGTAAGTAACATTTTTCTTTAGGTTGTGTAAAGATTTACACATTAATTCGCCATAAAAAAATTAATTTGGTGGTTGGAATAGGGATTTAAAAATCTAAATGATTAGAAGAATTTGTACACAAAAATAAATAAAACATGAAATGATAAATATTACATATGATGTAATAGTTATGAATTTAATATTAATATTATGTATATTAATTTTTTGATACCTTAAAATAAAACCCTTTAAATACTAAGTGTGAGATTTCTTCCAAAGAAGGACTTGTTAAGACCTCAATCATTCAACTTGGTAGGTTCATACCTAGAAGGGTGACCCTATATTTTCTAGTGTAAGAAAAGTGTGTGATAGATAACATTGAATAATACTTGGGTAGGTTCTTCCCTAGAGGGATTCCATTGGATTATCTTTTTTTCAGTATATTCTTGGCTCTTGATTTGGGTTACACTTATCTAGGAAACCCTAAGGAAGGATACCTTTGGAATAGAGTTGAGTGAATCCATATAATGAATTTGAATAAAGATTTGTTGAATCTACTATATAAGATTAAAATATAAATTGATTGGGAAGATTTAATACATAAATAATTAAGTGACGAGAGTAATTACCTAGAAGACTCATTTCTAAGTGAAATATAGATCTTGTATCACTAAATGAAAATGATGTACTAGGTCATAATTTTTAGTTGGTGGATTTTCATTTAAAATCCTCAATAAAAATATATAATACATGATACTCACTTACTGATATATATTTTTATAGATTATGGTATACTTACACTAATTTTATTGAGATAATTAATATTTATGAACTATAAAATAGTTAAAGATTAGTATATAGGATTGAGAAGTGTTCTCAAGGATAAAAATTCAGAGTACCTAAATGTGAATTCTATATAAATCAATTTTTCCAAATCTAACTCATGGGTATTAGATTCTAGGAACACGACAAACATTTGTGTTGAAAGACATTTACCTAGAGATTATAGGGAATTGATGAAGGGTGAAGTATACCTTCATGTTAGTAATGAAGAAAGAGTTGCTACAATAGAGTTTGGAAATCATGATCTGATTTTACCAATTGTATTCATCAAAGAATTGAAAAACTGTTATTATGTTCCCTATATAAACAAGAATTTAATTTTTATATCTTTTTTAGAAAATATGGAATTTTCAATCATTATTAAGAACAACTGTTTTTCTATATATAATAATATGATTTTATGGAATTGGGAATGTGAAGGATAATTTATATATTCTTGATATGGATAATTCTATTTATAGTATTCAAAATAATATGATTATAGTTGATTATAATCATAACTACCTTTGGCATTGTCACCTTAGACATATAAATGAGAAACCCATTCAAAGACTCCATAAAGATGTATTTTTGGGCTCATTAATTTATGAATAATTTAATACATGGGAGTCTTGTTTATTAGGAAAAATGAAAAAGAAAATTTTAGGATAAAAGATGAGAGGTCTATTGGACTATTGGATCTTATAGATAGTGATGCATGTGGACTAATGAGTATATAATAAAATGGTGGTTTTAGGTACTTCATTACTTATAATGATGAATATCATCAATATGGGTATGTGTTTATAATGAATCAAAAGTATGAAAATTTTGAAAAGTTTAAAGAGTTACAAAATGAAGAAAAAAATTAACTCGGAAAAAGTATTAAAGTCCTTAAATCAGATTTAGGTGGTGAATACTTGGTACAAGAATTCAAAAATTATCTTAGATATTATGGAATTAATTTTAAACACACTCCTATCAAAACACCATAATGGGATGGTGTATCTGAAATAAGAAATTGTAACTTGTTAGACATGGTTTGATCAATAATGATTCTATGTGACCTTCCTATTTTATTTCTGGGTTATGATTTTGAGACTTTTTCATTCTTACTAATCTAAATTCCATATAGGGAAGTCATAGACACTATATGAGATATGGCATGGGAAAATCCATGTTTTTATTTTATGAGGATTTATGGTAGTGATGTATTCATATGACGATTAAAATCAGACAAACTTGACCCAAAATCTGACAAGTGCTTATTTTTTGGTCATCCTAAGGAAACAAGGGGATATTATTTCTATAATCATACTGATCACAAAGGGTTTGTGGTATGATTTTCTAAATTCTTTGAGAAGGAACACATTAATCAAGGTGTTAGTGGGAGGAATTTTTAACTTGGAGAAGTTCCATACTAACAAATAGGAAGTGTTCCTGATATAGAGGTTGAACCAATTATGCAAAGAGTTGTGGAAGAATAATTGACTCAAGTTATAAAAGAACCTCAATTTCATGGTTGGATGTTTTAGGAACTGAAGAGATATGGATTTATCATGGGTAATTATGATGAATTAATGTTCATATTATATGAAAATAATTATTATTAAGAGGCTATTGGGAGTTTTGATTATGATAAATGGTTAAAATACATGTTATTTAAGATGGAATCCATATACACTAACCAATTTTAGAACTT
This sequence comes from Viscum album, assembly GCA_963277665.1. Lineage (NCBI taxonomy): Eukaryota > Viridiplantae > Streptophyta > Magnoliopsida > Santalales > Viscaceae > Viscum > Viscum album. The sequence goes on from OY728127.1 coordinate 1,964,612,189, forward strand.
AGTGGACAAACTAGAAGGGGTAATACCCATAAGGTGAAATTCGGTTTTTCATAATAAAACTAAAATTTATGGAAGAGTGTCTACCTATAAGAACACTTGGTGGAAAAGGGTCACAAATAAGTTCATGGTATTGAATACAAAGAGGCATTTTCATCTATTGTGATAATAAAGTCCATTAGGATTTTTTTATCCATAAAAGATCATTATTATTTTGATATATATCACATGGATTTCAAAATTTCATTCCTAAATTATAATTTAGATGATAGAGTATATATGAAACAACCTAATAATTTTGAAGTTCAAAATGAGAGTTCTAGGTTTTGGGAATTTCCATGGTCCATTTATATACTAAAACAAGCTTATTGGAGTTAGAATATCTATTTTTATGTTTCAATCATAGATTTTTATTTGATCAAGAGAAAATGTGATTCCTGTGTATACATATGTCTAAGTGAGAGTATAATAGTGTTTCTAATACTCCATTTTTATGAAATACTATTTATTGGAAATGAAATCCCAACACTTCACTCTATGAAGATGTGTCTAGGTAAATGTTTCTCAATGAAATATAGTGATGAAGAAGATTATATACTTAGTGTCTGGATATATAGAGATAGATCTAATAATTTTCAAATAATAAGTTTTAACATGTGTATTGGTAATGTTCTAAAGTAGTTTCGCATGGAGAACTACAAGACGAAGTCTTTACCAGTGTTGCTTGGAATGAATCTTAGGAAGATTTAGGATCCTTCAAAAGGATGGAAAAGATTCCTTATTCTTCCACTATAAAATCCATCATGTATTTAATATTTTTTACTCATATATATGTCTCATATTCATTAAGAATAAAAATTAAATACCAATCCAATCCTGGTGAGAGTCATTGGATTTCTATTAAGAACATACTTAAGTACTTAAAAAAAACTTAGGATATGTTATTAGTCTTTATAGGAGAGGATGAGATCTGGGAAAATGGTTACATAGATAATAGTTTCCAATTTATAAAAGATGATATAAAATCTCAATTTAGATTCATGAATTTACTAAATAGTGGAGAAATTAGTCGGAAGAGTTCCAAACAATCAACCATAGTATAATTGAAAACAAAGGCAGAATACATCACTGCATTAGATGTTGTGAAGTAAGTTATTCCAATGATGAAGTTAATTTCTAAACATTGAGTGGTTCTTAACATCGATAGAGTAATCAAGATATATTATGACAATAATGTTTCTCTTGCTCATCATATGAAACCCTGATATCATAACAAGACCAAGGTGATACTTCAAAAATAGCATATAATATGGGATATTGTTGAGAGAGATGACGTAAAGATCAGTTGGGGGCCTCTTTAGGAGAATGTAATAGACCTGTTGATGAAACAATTACCACAACAACAACATGAGAGTCATGTGGAATCTTTATGTGTAATACACAAGATATATTGGTTGTAATGGTTTCAAATATATAATGTTATTATAATAAAATTAATATCTAATTATAATTCATTCATGTGTGATACAATTAATTTTACATGTATGGTCAAATGGTAATATCCTATCAAAGTATGAATTTGAGTTGTCCCAAACCGATGATAATTATAGAGTGTTATGGGATGTAATGATATTGTATGGTTAACTTGAATATATTTTTGTACTCATTACAAATATTTTTATTTTAGTTATGAATAATGGATTCACAAGTTAATAAGTATAAAATTATTACCTGGATTTACCCACTAAAGTATATATTATGGAATGTCATACATTCATCAATATACTTAGGGTTGTATGATTATTATCAATCATTATTACCTGAGCTTGGAAAGATACCTAACATGAAAACCTTCATACTTTTATACCCTAATTATGTATGTCTACATGTAGAATTCCCTAATATGGGGGTGATTTAGTATATTTCAAATCATTTCATCAGTTAGAGTACAACCAAGATGGGATCTGCCCACTTATAGGAAAAGTTAACGATATATTCCCCTTGCTTGATTTAGACCAAGGAAATTCATGAATATACTTAGTTATTTCACATAATATAAGTTCAACTACTTGGATAAGTGACATGTGATGTACTTATCAAAAAAATAATGACATGTGATTTATTCATAAACATGTTCAGTATTATTTAGAGAATCAAGAAATGATGAGAGGCCAATTCAGATTTATATCTTCCAAGTACTTTGGCCTCTTTATGTCATGGAAAAAGGGATTATATAGGATTATATATTATATATATTTTACATCTTGTGGTTCACATGTTAATATATATATATATATGTGTGTGTATGTTTGATAGAGATCACACTAGAACCCTTAGTAGCTTGGTTAGAACTAACACATTTCTAGAGGATAATATTTTCTTACATATATGAAATATGTACTTCATATTTATTTCAATTATTCTAATCCCAATATGGTCACATACTTAGGACCTTGGATATGGATAAAATTTTGGACGAAGTCTTTGTTTAAAATGTAGAGAGTTTGATAAAACCGTATCCAAAAGAGTTTGGGTGGATTCACAAATTGTTTTGGAATTTGTCATAAATTCCTTCTAGTTTTTATTAATAGTTGGATATTTATATATATGCACTAAAATTCTCATGCATGAGATGAATTTACACATGCATATGATGAATAAAAAGTACATAATATGTTATTATATATATAGTGTACATTTAAAAAATTCATATGATGCCTGAATATTATCATGCATATGATGTTTGAATATTACCATGAATATGATAGAATAATAATATATATATATATATCATATTGAATATGCATGATATGTATATTCTGGGTGAGTTTCATTCGATGAAAGAACCTATACAGCTTCTCCCAAAATTTTTTATTTTCATTTATTTATTTAAATGGCTTCGATGACTAAATTCCCAATGGAAAGTAACACATGGGATTCATTATGAATTAGTAGCCTCATGATTTATCTAAAAAATAGATATGATATATTCTATTAGGGGAGTCATTGAATGATGTATGTGAGACACTACTAAACCTTATTCTTTCTAAAACTCCATTTAACTCATTTGAAAAGGTGCTAGTACCCCTTCAGTTATTGGGTATCCTCATTTTATGATCATGGATCAAATTTCACAGTGTATCACCTCATAAGAAGGGTGAATTCATTAACTACTCTTCATGATATCTATATAAAATTATCCTTTGAAGGATAAAGATGGCTGCTGAAACCTGTGAATAATAGGTACTCTATTTTTCATATTATCTATAAGGTAATTTATTGAAGATAGATATAACTATGTTTTTAGTTGACTTATACTAAAAACTATCATTATATTATCATAAAAAACCCCTAATGATGTGGTCCCTATTTGTGGCTACCTATGGATTGTGTTATTTCATGATGATGTGTGTCTACATGTGTTGGACGATGAGGTTATATTTTTCTATCAAAACCCTTATTGGGTTAAATTGATATAATTAACCCCTTAGAGGATAGATATAGGTATGTAGGAATTTTTTAATGATATTATGAGTATGATGAGAGGTTAGAGGCTATGTATCAAGGGACTAGTACCTTGGAGATGATCCAGTGAGCTTATAAGATGGGATACATTTCTTAGTATTTTTATGTGCATGTATCAAAAATATACTTCTTTTTATTGTTTTAGGTTGAGAATGATGGTTGTGACCCTCAATTTTAGTAATATGGGATGGAGGTATAGCATTTCCCAGAGTGATAGGGTATTAACATGATTTCTATGAGTGATATGGGATCCTAGTTGTGTATGAAGTCTAGGCTTACATTGATTAAGGAGGTATGGATTAAGACTCAATATGGACTTTCTTGGAGATAGAGGGTATTGGTAAGGACTTCCCTGAGTGAGAGGATATTGGTCTAATTGTGTTCATTGAATCCTCCCATGACAATCTGGTAGTGTATGAGACTTGGTGCGATGCGGTTGAGGTTTGTAATGAGGCCTACCACGAGTGAGGGTAATATCAAGGACTTGGTGAGATGACCTACCCTATATATTTAGGTGTGGGTTGAGTACATGGTTAGAAACACCACCCAAAATTTATGTGTATGGTTTGGGTTGTGGTATTATACAAATTTCTTCCTTTCTACATGGATCCAAAGTTGGTATGGTCATGATTAGTGGTGTCCTAGTTAGCACATGACAACTTGATAGGTATTATTGTATGTGAATTGTGTGTTATGTTTTTGAGTGGTTGTACTATTTGGTCATGAATTCAATAATTATTTATATGTGTTTCATTCATACCCACTTGATAATAGTAGAAATTAGTGTGGTTAAAACAATAGGTATTCCTATTGGGTTGTTGGAATCACCCCATACTCAAGTACATTACATGTGTTTTGATGCACATTGGTAGGTTTTCATGTTTTTCTCTCATGGAACAATTATTGATTGGATATGGACAAATGGTTCGTTTTTAGGTTATTTTAATGGTTTAGACCTTTAAACCTGTTAATTTATTGGAATTATGGATATGGAGCTGTTTGAAGGAGGTTCTAAGGAAGTTCTTGGGTAAAAGTACCTAAGAAACTTATTTGAGTGGAATTTTGTGGTATGGAGGCTTGAGTTATTCCATAGAGGAGAGTAGATATGGTTTTGAGAGTTAGTATGTCGTATAGGGGATCAAAGGAGGATTTTTGGTGCTTATTGAATTTTGGAATGACGATGACACAGAGAGAGGGGTTGTAGTGTGTGGTCATAGAGGGGTGAGTTTTTATGTTCTACTATTTTTGGCATGGATTCACTATAGAGAAGGGAAATGATGTAGGCCTTTTATAACAGTCGGGTCCTATGGTGTGGTGGTTCCTATAATGACATGGACTCTTTTCTAGTTTTTTGAATATATGACATTGATCTCACCGTTTTTATTAGATGGGGATTTTACTGGTCCTACTATGTCATGGTCTCTTCCCTTACACTATGTTCCTTTTCCATTTTAATAGTTTTTCACTGTGGCAAGGTATGTTGTGTCGTGGTGTTATGTTTTCCAAACCACCTATAAAATACCAGACCTCATTGAACCCTATATTTACTCTAGATTTTATCTTGATTCTTAGGTGACCCAAGTGAATCCCTTGGAGGTATTTCATCCCATTTTATATATTTCAACCTCAACCTTGGGAGGTCGATCCTTGATGGTTATAAGCGAGTTTCCCTCTTTCCTTCTCCCCCTTTTCTCACTTTTCTTCATCTAAGAAGGGATTATGTTAAGAGAATAATTGTTTTTAGTGATTATTTAGTAAGTTAATGATGTGTTCTTGGGAGATAATTTTTTTTCCTTCTATGTGGTGCTCAGAGTTTGTCTTCCCCTTATTCCAACCTTGGTCAGTTTTCTGGAAAGCTTCATTTAAGGTATGAGATCCATTATCTCTCATATAGTTGTATATGTAAGAGGGATCATGATTTTATATATCCTTGGGAAAATATTATGAACTTTCATAATTAATATAATGAATTGGTTTAATTAAAATTTAAGTGGGTGGGGAATGAAATAGACGTTATATAGCTTTTGATACTATTGTTGTTGAGATTATGCATGCTTAGTGTATCATTGAAAATCATGGCTGTTGGGAGACTTGTTGTGATTGGAAATGATATGACTATAGAAACCATGTTTTGTGATTTTTTAATATCATATTTAATAAAAATGGATAATAAATTATATTAGAAAAATAAATTGGTTACCTATGGAAATTCTGGTTTGTGTGAGAATTCACTTGAAAAGTAAAGTGAAATGTGATATGAAGCCCCTTATTTCTATGTAAATTATGATATATGTATTGTGTAAAAAATGGTTATGATTTGGTGGTTGTGAGGATTCAGTGATTGTGATGTGTGTTAGTGGTAATATGGTTTCATGGAAATGATGGGATGTCTTTTTATGGTGTGATGTTCTAGTTTCCCGATAATAATGAAATTAAATGTTAATGTTAAAAGAAAAATGAAATTAGTTGAAATGGATAATTTATTCTTAAAATAATATGGTAAGTGTGGTTAGAATTTGTTAATTAATAATATGAAATAAATGGGTTGTATAAATGAAATTGGTTGATAATAGAAAATATAGAAATTGGATTAACTTGAAAAGAAATGTGGCTTGTGGCATGTGGTCTAGCTAGCTTGTGCGATGTTGTGCATTTAGAGGTGGTAGAAAAATTTGTAAAGGTTGTGAGGATTGGTGGTAATGTTTTGAGTTTTATGGTACTATTTATTTTAACCAATAGGCTAGTATTGTGTGTGCGAATACTATATATATTGTATTTTCTTTGTGATTTCCATATGCATCCCATCTGTGTTGAGCTTCATGAGCCGAAAACCAAATTTTTTGGTTGGTGTTTTCCCCAATATCTCAATAGTGAGGATTGATGATTTCCTATAGCCTCTTCCTAGATCTCTATACTCAATAATATTGATATACATGGTATGTCATGGAAAAAATTAAAAATTGCACATATGGTTCTGTTGATGTGGTTTTTAAGGTGGTTATGGTTGGGGTTGTGCATGGTAGGAGGAGGGAATGAGGTTGATTCCCTTCATGTTCAAGATAACTTACTAATATAGTTTCATCTATGGTGAGATATGATGTGATGGATAAGGTGTCTTTGAGTGAGATGTGATGTGATGGACCAAGTTTCTTTGGGTGAGATGTGTTTTAAAGAATATATGTGAGCTCCAGGATATACATCATTGGGGTATGAGTGTAGTACATAAGTTGGAAAGTTTTTAAGGTTTCCATTTTATATATATGTTTCCAATTATGTTACTATACTTGGATTCATTATTTGGTAAGCATGCCTTGATGATGATCAGATTGGATAGTTAACCTGTTTAGGTGTTTTCGGTTCTGTTGTTTTCTCACTGGTGTATTAGTATGCTCTTTTCACATGTTCATGAGAGACTTTGGGTGTGATAAAACTGATTATACTTTTATTCTCACACTATGTATATACAAACTATTTTAAGGCTTCTTGGAGGACTAAGTGGAATATGATAGACATTACTGGATCAGACCTTAGGGTTGCTTTTAGGACACTACCTTAGGATTATCTTTTTGGTATTTATTTGGTGACTATATTTTTTTACATTATACATGCATTATAGGATGGTTTTTGTCTCCTTTATTTTTATATTGTGTCATGAAGATTTATGGTTGTTGTTATCTTATTTCTTGATCCAATATATTATAGAGGGTAATGGCTCTTATATGTGAAATTTTATAACCATGGTGCTATTTTCCTTCCTGGGGCCTACTAGAGGTGGGTTTTATGGTTCATTATCCTTATTTATTCATTTCTATCCCAAGATGGGTACCTTTGGAGGGATGGGGTCATGAAAATTATGGAATCCATATATTAGATAGGGATATTATGTGAGTTAGGTTAGAGTCTTGTTTAATTCCAGTTAATGTTTATCATGTATTGGCTAGTGTGCTATTTATTTATAAGCTCTTTGTTTTATGTGTTTATGTGTTTCCACTACTCCGTTTTTCTTGATGCATAATATAAGGTATTTATTTCTTATTATTCTAGACTATTGGGACCATCTTGGATCCCTATTTGTTTTTCCATAGGTTTAGGATCTTCATTAAATGGATGGGTCATACTTATTTTTTGATAGATTCAGGAATGACCCTTGATATTTATTTTAGAGGAAATAGTGTTCCCATGATTGTGTTAGAAACTAACCTCTAGTTAGAAGACTCTAGTATATGAGGAGTCATTCCTAAGTTAATGTATCATGTGAAACACAAAAAATCTAAATTAAGAACCTTGAATTTGATAGAGTGTATGACACGCGACACCAAGCACATAAGGTAATATAATATCCTGATACTTTATAATATATTTACTATTTAAAATAGATTCTATATATTTCCTTGCTTGAAAAACTGAGTTATCATGGGTTACACTCAAGAGTGACCTTCCTTGATTTCTTGCGTTACATGTAATATTGACCTTCCATGATAGCTTGTGTTACAAGAAAGATCGGGTTTCACAAAGTAATAATGTATTATTAAAATGTTATTATTTAATATAATATGATATAACCTAGATGTTATGTAAGAAATTATGAATAATATTAAATAAAATATGAAAATTTGTGTTTTATATAAGTATAAATGGATTGATGGGTTACCAAACCAATTGGATATAAAAAGAAATATTATTATTTTTATGCTTCCAAAGGAGTTTTGTCTTAATAAATGCAATTAATTAAAAATAGTTAATGATTTTAATGATATATATATATATATATATATTATATTCAATCAAATATTTTTGATATTCATCCATTAGTTTTGATTTACATATGATAAGAACAAACTCTATTTTACATATAAAAACCTATATTTTTATAAAGGTAATTTTACCGCCTTTTAATGGAGAACCCCTTTTAAATATTAATTATGAAACTTTAATTTATTTAATATGTAAAAATAAAATTCATGTTCGAAATATAAACATAATAACTAGGTTAGGGTTAATTTTTTAAATTTTTCAGAAACATATTATTTTTTAATGAATAGTTATAATTATTGAATTTTAGTTCAAAACTAATTTTTAATATAATTTATTTATGATGTTAAATTATAATTTTAATTGTTTTTATAGTTTAATTATATAATATTTTCATAAATTACTAAAATTTATGTCATTGGATCGATTACACATTGAAATTGATTATAAAAACACTGTAAATTTTCGGGCGTTTTTACTTTAAAAATCCAAATTATCATCCCACCTGTGGGATGATTAAATTAATTTCTACAAATTATATTATTGGAATATAGAAAAATAAATTAAATATTTGTAATTATAATAATTTATAATTTAAAATATCACTAACTTTTTTATTAAAAATATTAGTGAAAGTGATTAAAATAAATTACAATTATTATTGAAAAGTTAAGCATAATTAAGGACTAAACCTTTAACTTAGGGGCCCAAATGACCTATCAACTTTTAAAAAACCCATTATATGTCCATATTTAGTCCATTAACCTTAAATTATTGAGTTTATTTTGGTTTTTGAAGATATTTTTTAGGTAAAAACTTTTGTACACCTAACTTCTTTTAAAAAAATACCAAGTTAGTCATTTTCTTCCCTTATAAAAGGCTATCAGCTCTCCACATTTATAAAACCTATTAAAAAACTTATGTTTGACCAAGATATTCCCATATAGCTTCCCAAAATACCTTACCTCAACCTTGAATCCTCCCTTTTGGTAGAAATAATTCCATGGAATCCTTTGGGTACAAACCAAAAGAAGTTACCCTATTAAGATGTAACGTCTTTTCTCAAGATCTTTAGTTTCATTTCCATTATCCAACCCTAAAATATATTTATTACATGATTAAATAAAAAAATATCCTCAATATAGTATGATTTTATATATAATGGGTTTGACCTAAACTTACACACACCTCCATCTAATAGGTAAAAAATATATTGTTTCTGTTAAAGACAAACCACTGCCTCACGAAACAATGATTGTTCATATTTCCTTTATAACCTATCATTATGGCCATTTTGATGTAAAATATGATTATATATGATATATATGATATATATGATATATATGATATTTATTATTTATTTATATCTCTTTAAGTCTTTTATTGCACATACCTTTAATACATTCCATTTTACATTCAAATGATAACATCATTTGAGGAAGTGTGAATACCACCCCCTCAAAGTGACACTCTACATGGAATGTATAAAGGATGATTTTAATTAAAAATATAAGACATAAAAAAAACTCTATATGATATTAATTAAATAATTACCTTTCAATAAATATATATTATATATATATATATATCATTTTTTATATTACCCTTTTTCACACTTAAAAAGTGATAACTTCGTTCGTGGATGTGTGGACTTCTGCCTCCTCGACACAATGTGATTCATTTTATATCATAATAATTATATATATAAGTATATATGATTAAATAAAAAGGTATTTATGAAATAATGATAATTTTTATTGATATTTTTTTACTTTAATTCTTTACGTAACGATCATTTAAAAATGGGAACGTTACTCATACGTACATACGACCTACCGTCCCCATGATCATAAAATTGATTCATTTTTCATAACCATATTTAAGGATTGATTTAAAAGTATAATTGACATATAAATATGATAATTATTTCATGATTTTTATTATTTAGATTTTATATAATGACCCCTTTGACAATACTTGACCTACCCAAGTTTTTTTCGACACACAAACCGAATTTGGTCAAAACACCCAATGTAAACTTAATTGTGTAAGTAGTTGTATAAAAATAGAAATAAGTGAAATAAAATTAATTATAAACATGAAAAAGGTTATCAAAAAATTATAAAATTAACATAATTTATTATACAGGATGTTAAAGGGAGTTCCCCCAAAAAGAAACTCCAGGTAAGGGATTCTCATCTCCCTTTTTACATTCATAAGATAAATGTCATGTTCACCACTTACATATTTTGTGTGGTGTGTATAATGACCATTTTTATATATTCTACAATGAATTACTTTATATTAATGGTATTTAATACTTTCATATAATATTATACCTTCGCGAGGATTATGATTCAAAGTGTTTCAAAGTGGTATGAGACACTTTGGAATGTTTAAAATTTATTTTCCACAATAATAAATTGAATGATATTTCAATGGTATTTCTATTTGAGGAAATTATATTAACATTATTAAATAAACATGTTAATTTTTTTCTCCTTTGTAAATTCATGACCTTTTTTATGTATTAGTACCATTTTACCACTCTTTGGTACTCAAGTTGTTTTAGAAAATATTTTTAAGAAAAGATGACTACATTTCTCTATTTAGTCAGAGAACCCAGTTTCATATAAAAACCATGTTTTATTAAAAACTTTTAAAAAATGTTTTTAAAATGATTTGGGAAAGAAATTTTTATAATTTTTTGTCTTTTACCAATTTTTTCAATGGAATCTTCTTGTCACTCTTTGAATAAGGAATTTTCTAACCTTTTACCATGCCAAAGGAATGTTCTTTTACGAAATGCATGGATTTACCCAATGTCATTCTTATGAAACTTCTTTTGAATGTTTAACAGGTTAATTTTTAAAGAAAATATTTTTTAAAGTTATTTTCAAAGAAATGGTTTTGATTTTATTTTTCAAAACAAAAGGATAATTTCCTCAAGAATGTTTTTAAAATATATTTTTATAATAGTTCCATTCATCAATAGTAACAACCCTTTATTTTACTCCACTTGGGGTATGTTGTATTTATACCATCCTTAATCTTATAATGGATGGTTTATGATTTATTTTTCCAAGGATATTTTTCAAATTAAATTCCTTGATTTCTTTTAGTACCATTGAAATATTAAATTTCCTATGATCATTTGACATTGACATTCCTTTAAATATTCATATCATTTTTCATGGATATGATTACTTCTTAAACTGTATACTATTTACCATATGGTGTTTAATTTTAATGTTATTTTATTATTTGGGTAAATATTGATAAATAATTATCTCTTAATCCATATATATATATTTGATAAGGCACATTGTTAAATTTATTATTCGATATATAAGGAATGTTTTAGACTGGTATGACATAGGCGGGCCGGGTTATTGATAGCCCCTCGATGCATCAGTATTCTAATGGGATGAGTCATTTGACTATCTTCCTTATATGGGGTTTTACTTGATATATTGAAAATAGTCTTGTGAGATTTCTTGACAGTAGAGGTACCATGTACCTTGGAAACATGACATCCAATAATCATGAATTTCCATCATTTAGTTTCAATTATTATTCATCCATGAGATCTTGTATCAAAATATCTATGGATACATTTAATTTTAATTTCATTGATTAAATGTAATGTGTTTTAGTTTCATACCTTTCTATATTGACATTTAATTATCTAGTTATTTGAATGGAACGAGTTTCTATTTTTTACCTTTTCTATATTTTTCATTCACTTCCTTATCAATTTGTTGATTATATGGTATGTGTGTAATATTATTTACCATACCATAATTATTATTCTCATTAATTCATTATTTATTCCACTATAATTTATCCTTATTGAAAATTTGAGATCACACTTATTATTTTTATTTCCCTAGAAATCCAAGAAGCACACTATGAAAGATATGAAGAGTCTTACTATATGGATTAAATTTATCCTTGAAGTTCTTTATTTGGAAAGAAAAAAATAGGTTTTTATTAGTGTATTAATTTTTTTACAAGACTCATGTATGTATTTGGTTTAAAAATAATTATAAACTCTTAGGTCCTTTGGTATTTGATTCCTTGTATTCATGCCAATGTAATTGATAGCAGACACCAGCTCTGAGGTATCTCGAGTTGAGTCGCTATAGTTGGCATCAGAGGAAGTTTAGTAACAACATTGGGAACTAGATTTAGGAGATTATAGGTTAGGGAACATAACCCTAAGGTGGAATTTGAGGATAAGTGTAGAATAATACCCTATAATTTTGCCAAGGTAGATATTATGTGGGTATTACAAGAAATACATCCCTATTTGGATACTATAAGTGGACGTGGTTCTAGAACAGATGTACCAAGGCGTAAATACTCTGATAAGGTGTTTTAAGCCTAACTCTGGGTAACCTGGTAAATGAAAACGGGTCTTACTATGTACTTGGTTTGAAACTCCCAAGGGATATGCTTAGGATAATTCACATTTTCTTTACAAACCATTATAAAAGATTTGGATATATAATAAGTAACCAAGGTTAAACCTATGGTTTTTTAGATTGAACATAAGGTTTCATGATTTATAAATCATAGAAATAATATTGTGGATAAACCCTAGGCCAAGAAAGGTCCTATGTGGAAATAAAACGATGAAGTATATATATATTTAGTCTGTATTGAAAACCTTAGTTAAAAATCAATTTAGGTATTAACTATATTTCAAGTATGTCCATCATATATATTTTTAAAATTGTATTAATTCGGTTTTAGAAAAGGACAAACTATAAGACAATTGAAAACAAATAAAATACAACAGGGCCATGGGTCTTGAACCCATGATGAATGGATGATAAGGGTTTCATGCTAACCACCGACCAACGCAATGTACTGATTCAATTGACATTATTTTTAGTTAAAAAATTGGATGAAAAAAATGCTAATAATGAACCAGTAGTATCACTTTTGTGGATTAGAGAATAATATATTGACCATATTAGTTTTGGAAGATATTTAAAGAGAAATAGTTAGACCTTTAACTCTTTTATATGCCTTATAATCCTTTAAAAGTTTCTTTTAGTGCTTTATGAAAAAAAATTCATTAATGGTAATTAATTTCTGGTAATGAAGGAATAAATTATAATTTGATCAAAGAAAAAACAAAATTTATGAGTGTTCACATGAAATTTAAATCTATCTAGTATGAATATTTCCTTATATTCAAGGTTATTAAAATAATTACCCAACATTTGGAAAATGACTTTGAAATAAAATTTTGTCATAATACCTTAATTTCCATTGAACTAGTGGTCCCTTAAATAATCACAGATTTATGGATTTGAGGCCCTAAACATTCAATTGATCATTCAATTGTTTGTGATTGATAAACTCATTCACTCCCTATAAATATTTATTCTTTTAATCTTAGTACATAACTCTACTTTACACTTATTTTCTCCTACTTAGAGACCTAGTTACATGGTAGTCCATGTGACCTCTATAATTCTTATTTTCTCTTTTACAGAGGAAGACTTATAAACCAATCTCAAAATGTGGGATTTAAAACAGAGGAAGCATAAAAGGATATATATCCATGATAAAGTTAAAATTATGTGGACACAATTTAAATATGGTTGTGAGAATTTGATGCCTTGAAAATCTAAAGTAAGAACATTGTATTTGATAGAATGTGTGACACACGACACCAAACATGTAAGGTAATATAATATTGGGATACTTTATAATATATTCACTATTTAAAATAGATTCCATACATTTCCATGCAGGAAACACCAAGTTATAGTGTGTTACATTCAAGAGTGACCTTCCTCGATATCTTGTATTACACATAAGAGCGACCTTCCATGATAACTTACATTACATGAAATACCAAGTTTCCCTAAGTAACAATGTATTATTATTTAGTATAATAAGATATAACCTAGATGTTATGTTAGTGATTATAAAAATTATTAACTAAATTATAAAAATTTATAGTTTATATATATATAATTAATTTATGGGTTACTAATTAATGATAAATGAAAATTAGAACAAATTAGATATAAAAATAAATATTATTATTTTTATGCTTCCAAAAGAGTTTTGTCGAAATAAACATTATTAATTAAAATTAGTTAGTGATTTTAATGATATATATACATATATATTTAAATAAAATATTTTTTATATTAATATATTAGGTTTTATATACATAAGATAAGAACAAAATCTATTTTATACATAAAAACCTTTATTTTTATAAAGGCAATTTTTTTCCTTTTAATGGAGAACCCATTTCAAATATTAATTTTGAAATTTTAATTGATTTAATATGTAAAAATAAACTTCATATTTTTAATTTAAATATAATAATTATATTAGAGGGAATTTTTGATATTTTTTGGAAACATATCATTTTTAATGAATAGTTAAAAGCACTGAATTTTAGTTCAAAACCGCTTTTTCATCTAATTTATTTATAAAGATAAATTTTAATTTTAATTGGGTTTAGAATTTAATTAGATAATATTTTTATCAATTAATAAAATTTATGTGATTTTAATCAATTTAACTTTAAAATTGATTATAAAACCAAATAAAACTTTCAGACATTTTTACTTTAAAAACCCGCATTGTCGTCCTACCCGCGGGATGAAATTTAAATTAATTTTTGGTAATTCTATTATTGGAATTTGAAAAAATTTATTCCATATTTGTAATCATAAAATTTATAATTTATAATAACTCTAATTTTGTTTTTTACCAAAAGAATTTGTGAAAGTGATTAAAATCGATTACAATTATTAAGGAAAAATTAAGATTAAAAAGGACTAAACCTTTAACTCAGGGGCCCAAATGACCTATCCACTTATACAAAACCAATTTTATGGCCATAAATCGGCCATGAAACTTCCATTATTGAGTTTTTTTGGGTTTTTAAGACTTTTTTAAGGTAAAAATATGGGAACGTCTAACTTCTTTTAAAAAATACCAAGTGAGAGGCTACCGCCTCTCTCCATTCCGAAAACCTATCAAATCACTTAATTTAGGCCAATATATGACCATATAGATTCCAAAAATCTCTACCCTCAATATTTAATCAACCATTTTCACATAAATCCTTCCAAGGAATCCTTTTGGTACAAACAAAAATAATTTACCCGATTAAGAGCTAATATATTCTCTAAAGCTCTTTAGTTTAATTTCCATTATCCTCCCCCTAAAATATCTTTATTAAATTATTATATAATAGAAATAGAATACAGATATTCTAGGATGTTTTTATGTTAAGGCTTCAACCTAAACTTACACACACCTCCGTCTAATGGGTAACGAATATACAATTTCTATGTACGACGAACTACTACCCCACAAAAAGATGATTGCTCATTTGTCCTTTATAACCTCTCATGGTGGCCATTATGATGGAAAATATATTTATATATGATATATATGATATTTATTATTTCTTTATACTTCTTTAATACTTTTATTATTCATACCTTTAATACTTTCCATTTTACATTAGTACGATAACATCATTTGAGGAAGTGTGGACCACCGCCCCCTTAAAGAGATGTTATTCATTCACAATATACAAGGAATATATAAAATATGGTTTTAATTAAAAATATGTGACATAAAAAACCCTATATTATATTAATTACATAATTACCTTTCCTTAAATATAATATATATAAGTATATCATATTTTTATTACCCTTTGACACACTTAAAAAGTGATATATCGTTCATGGACATGTGGACTACCGCCTCCTCAACACAATGTGTTTCATTTTACATCACAAGTATTACATACATAAGTATATATGATTAAATAACATGATATGTTTTTAAAAAATGATTATTATAGATTAATATGGTGTTATTTACCTTCTATCCATAAAGATCATGGAAAAATGGGAACATTACTCATGTGTACATATGACCTATAGTCTCCATGATTGTAATATTGATTTATTTTTCATAACCATATTTAATTATTGATTTTAAAAGTATAATTGATGTATAAATATGATAATTATTTCATTATGTTTATTCTATAGATGTTATATAATGACCCCTTTGACCCTAGTTTACTTACCAAAGTTTTTTTTGACACATAAACTGATTTTTTTCAAAACACCCAATGTAAACTCAATTGATTAAGTAGTTGTATACAACATAGTAAAAATTGAAATAAAATTAATTATAAACATGAAATTTTTTCTCAATAAAGTATTAAATTAACATAAGTTTATTATACAATAAGTTAAAGGATGTTCACCCAAAATGAAACTCAAGGTAAGAGATTCTTATCTAACTTTTTAAATTTGTGAGATAAATGTCATGTTCACCACTTAAATATTTTTTGTAGTGTATATAATGACCATTTTTATATATTATATCATGAAATTGTTTATCTTCACGGGATTTAATAATTTAATATAATATTATTCCTCTACTAGGTTTATGATCTAAAGTGTTTCAAAGTGGCACGAGACACTTTGGAATGTTTAAATTTTATTTTCCTCAAAAATAACCTTAATGAACTTTAAATGGTATTTTCATTTGATTAAATTATATTTTCATTGTTCAATAAAACTTTAATTTTACTCTCCTATGGTAATTCATGAACTTTTTCAGTATTAGTACCATTTTTCCAATCTTTGGTACTCAAGGTGTTTTAGAAAATGTTTTGAAGAAAACTTGACTTCATTTTTTTCATTATTTAGAGAACTTGTTTTCTCCTAAAAACCATATTTTATTAAAATATTTTCAAAAATATTTTTTAAATGATTTGGTAATGACATTTTAACCTTTTTTTTTCTTTTACCAATGTTTTAAATGTAACCTTCTTATCACTTTCTGAACAAGGTATTTTTCTAACCTTTTACCATGCAAGAGGAATGTTCTTTTAAAATATATATAGATTTACCCACTTTCATTACTAAAAATCTCCATTTTCATATTTAAAAGGTTAATTTTTAAAGAAAATTCTTTTTAAAGTTATTTTCAAAGAAATGGTTTTTCAAAAGGCTTTTCAAAACAAAATGATATTTTCCTCAAGAATTTTTTAAAATATCTTTTTATAATATTTCCATTCATAAACACCAATAACCCTTTATTTTACTTCAGTTAGGGTATTCTATATTTATACCATCAATAATATTCCCCTAGAAGGTTTTTGATTATTTTGGACTAGTGTAGTATTCCAATTCACTTCCTTGATTCATCTTTGTACCCTTGAAAAATTAAATTTCCTATGATCATTCGATATTGAAATTACCGTAAATATCCACATAATTTTTCATGGATATGATTATTTACTAAACCATATAATATTTCTCATACGGTGTTTAATTTCAATGTTATTTTAGTATTTGGGTAAATATTTATTAATCTGTATCGCTTACTCTATACAGATATTTGATAAGGGACATTGGTAAATTGATTATTCGATATGTGATGAATGTTTTGGATGGGTACAACATGGGTGGGGCCCAGTTATTAATATCCCCTCAATGCATCATTAGTCTAATGGGATGAGTAATTTGGATATCCGCATTAGTTGGGTTTTTACCTGATATGTTTTAAACCGTCTTTTGAAAGGTATTGATGGTAAAGGTACCATGTACCTAGAAAACATGGAATCCAATAATTAAGAATTTTCATCATTTAGTTTCAGTTATTATTCATCCATGAGATTTTGAATTGATATATCTATGGATACATTAAATTTTATATTCATTTATTAAATGACACGTGTTTTTGTTTCAAAACATTCCATATTATCATTTAGATATCTAGTTATTTGAATGGCATGAGTTTCCATTTATTACCTTACCATATTGTTTATGAACTTACTTCTTAGTTTATTGATTATATGGTATAGGTGTTCTATTATTTACCATTCCATACTTATTATTATCATTGATTCATTATTTCTTCCTCTATACTTTATCCTTACTGAGCATTTGAGCTCACCCTTATTATGTTTTTCCCTAGGAATACATGAAGCATACTATGAAATATATACATGGATTTAATAGATGGATTAGAGTTATCCTAGAAGTTATTTAGTTTAAAAGAAGAAAAAAATGTTGTAATTTGTGTACTAATCTTTAATTCAAGAATCATGTATGTATCTAGTTTACCAAGACTACTAAACTCTTCAATCCTTCGGTATTTGATTCCTTGAAATCATACCAATGTAATTGATAGAAGACACCGGCTCTGGGTTATCTGGGGTCTGGTCGCTATATAAAATCCCTACTCAGGTTCCATATAAGTGATATAGGAAAGGGATTTACAAAAAATATACTCTTAAACCATAGATAATAATATATGGTTCAATAATAACATCTGTAGGGAAATATCAATGTGTTAGGAATGGATTCAAATCTACACGATCCATTTTATCATCAAATTCTATCTACCTAGTCTATCCCCAAATAAAATTCCTAGGGATTTAATAACCGAATAATAAATTCACACTTCCTAGAACCTGGGTCAAGATCATTTTTATTTTAATGTCATCATTATAAACATTCATCATATCATAGGCATCATGAATTTATAAGTTACCATCTCTTCACTTGCTATGAAAATACTGGAAATCAACTCTTAAAAGAGGCTCTCTATCCAAACCCACCCTTATCAATACATAATTCTATCTAATTAAGTCACATCAGTGTTAAATAGGTCTATAAAAAGGGTTTATATATTTATATAAATAAATTTATCTAGTGGAATTATCTTAAAGTAATGTAATAGAACAATGTATTAAAGAGTGGAAAAAGGTGAAGAATAAGAGTGGGTTACATGAAACTTATGCTGATTTGAAATGACACCCATTTTGATTTGGAATGAACCATTTTTGGGTTACTATTTAATCATATTAAATTAAAAAAATCATCATCAAGGATTTTATCTAGAGAGTTTCATGAAACCCATTCCATTTGGCATGGAATTTTGAAAAAAATATAATTACTCAGGATTAATGAAACTTTTATGAAAATAGAATATTTCTATCAAACCATGCTCAAAATCACTTCCATGGAATTAAATTCTATTTATAGTGAAAAAATAAATAAATTTTCCCTTGAATATAATTATAAACATATCATGATACTCCCTTTAGATAACAAAAAATTTAATATATGAATGATTCACACATATTCAATACTAACCCCATAATTAAAAACATATAATAATTCTTATTCCACTTCTCCATATCATATGTGTGTTTTTTCATGTGTATATTCTCTACTTACCATTATTTTAACATACTCAAACTTCATCCTTTAAATTGACATCCACAAGTATTACTTATTTTATAATGTCCTCATAGATTATTATTATTATTAAATACTCTCTTTAAATTATTTATATAATTAATTTTATAGACTATCATGAATTATTCTCCCACAAAAAATAAAAAACCATAATATATTATCATAGATTGAAATTGATGAAAATATCAAGCAACCAACCTCAATTTCATGATGATTCATCATTATTTGAAAATTTTTTCATCCACAACCTTAAAATTTCCATATGAATAGAGATCCAAATAAAACTTCTAAAATAGAATAGTGGAATGGGTCCTATTGTGAGTAAAAATTGAAAGGGACAAATAATCTATTTATAGGCGAGAAATCAACCCATTCTTTCAATTCTAAAAATTTAATAACTTACGAATATCGTGAAAACATTTAATTTAAACCATTTACTTTATAATTCAATTATCTCATTACACCATTGACTAAAAAACATGCAATTACCATTACATTTTGATTACATCATAGATCCCAACTTAAAAACATTTAATATAACAAAAAGACTAGAAAATATAAATGAACTCAATGATGGTGTATTCAAAAAAGGATCCATGCATCATATTTAATAAGACTTTAGGAATACAACGATGAATATAAAATGAGTTAATGAACACATAATGTAAGAAATTTATGTGGTTTAAGAAAATTCACAAAATCAATAGAGAAGAACTTATTTATACTAGAATAGAGAGGAGAGATAAACTATCGAGTAACAAGTTATTAATAACCACTAAAGTTTAATTAATTACAATATTAATTGCATTGAACAACCATATAGGGACCAATTATTTATAATAAAACCTTATACCCTCTATCTAATAACTTTTTTGGCATATAGACCAAATATTATCCAAATATTTCTACACCACTGGTAACTACCTTAACTAGTTACATTAACTCTCCAATAACCACCATGTAAATTGTAACTCCACTACCCAACTTCTTCTAGTCATTGGTTGAATTTCCTTTCATCAGTCGAACAACACACCACCACTAATCTTCTAGTATAAATAGGTCACCACCCATGATTTCTATACCAATACTCAACTTGTTTTATGGACTCCCTATGAAAAATTGATGATTTGAGAAACTATATTCACACTTAAAAAGTATAAAACTTCCATACTATTCCCAAATATCATATTTATCTATAATATGAACATCACTTACTCTGAAATTCCACTGTAATAGTTAACATCTATTCACTTCATCATCTAAGTCCCACTAAAGAAAACACCACCCTAGACATTCCAGAATTATGAAATTGGTAAAAAATTCTATAAAATTATCCTTATCACTCACCTTCCATAGTTATAACACTCCATATTACAGTATAAACCTGATAAAGTGATACTTTATTTTAATATGATTTATCCTTGAATAAAAAACAAGATTCCTAAAATTATATATTAAACTCTGAATGTCATATAATAACATTCCATTCCCCTGATTTATTTTGATTTCAACAAATAGACTCTTTAGTCATATTAACTCAATCCGAACCTCTGTTGTTTCATATACTCCATTTATGTGGTTGAAAATTAAATTAATTATTATATTCAAAATATCTAGATCACTTCTGTTTCACCATAAGTTATCATATAGACTGTGGTACTTCTATGACTATCCATATCTCCTCTAAATTATATAATGATATATGCCTATAATAAATAATCCATTCCAAAACACATAGATAATTAAATGATACCATTTACATATTAGAGTATTTATTTAAAACTCACCCTTCCCTGGATTCTACATGTACCCATAGTCAACTCCTATTAAAAATGAAATTCTAGGACTAGTATAAACTATGTAATACATCAAGATTTTGAGCACCGATTCATATGAGATGATAAACATGTACTTTTCATATTCATAAATTTGGAGTTATTTCTATTTAGAAAATTTTAAGTGACTAAAAAATGGGGTTGAAACAGGATTTCATCTATATATTTTAACCTTTTAATTTTTTTTGAATGTAGTCTAACTAAGATAACTTCATAGTTCCCACATTCGAGTCTCTAATAATATTCATCCCAAAAATCCTTTTTCACACTCTTAGATCATTCATTTTGAATTTTATTTCTATCTCCCATTTAATCCATATAATCCACTCTATATTCAAAACTACCAATAACATATCATCCACACCCAAGAGAAGGATGATGAAAATCCCATAATCAAACACCCTAAAGAAAAAAATGATTTATATTTCAGTAGAAAGAAACTTTAACTTTCATAAAATCATTAAATATTTTGTTCTATTTTCCAGGTTCCCATTTTATCCCATACAAACTACATTTGATCCTGAACACTAGATCCCACTTTTTTGTTTCTTTGAAACCCACCAATTTCTTCATAAAGAATTACTCCTCCAAATTATCTTAACAAAATTCCATATCCACATTTAAATTTTAATGATATATAACTTCTAATTAAATTATTATAAGCATAATCTGAATTTTTTATTCTTGATTACTAGAGAAAATATTTCTCTAAATTTAATACCTTCTTTTATTTAGTAACCTTTCACAACCAACCTTTCCTTATACTATTTCTTACTATCCACTTCTTACTTCAACTAGTAGATCCACTTGTTATATAGTGATAAAATCCATAGTAGTATATCCATCAAATACCATACTCCATTTATATGAAATTAATCCATTTCTTAATTCATTTCCAACTTCCACTATTTCAAGTCATATAGATTTTCCACATATTATATAATTTTAGGTTATTCATCATAAGACAGAAGTAGTGAAAGTTTATTTAAAATATCTTCCTTAATAACTTGATCTGAAAATATATCTTCAACTAAATTTGGGGCTCAAGTATAAATTTTTCAACTCTTACCCATGATTCAATTGTTTTTTAAAATTCAAATATTTTTTTTCCTTCATGGTTTGTTCAAAAAATTACCCTTAACTAATATAAAATAATGTTCCAGTACCTTTGGAAAATCACTACTTACCAAACAAATAAATATCCCTAAAATTCCATTTAAATAAAATTTTAAATTCTCTATTTATTTTTTATTCATAATAATATATTGTACCAAGTGTTGATCTTTTTTGTAGAATCCCTTGATTTAAGAATACATTCCAACTTATAATGAAAATCCATTTATCATTATCCCAAAACTAAAATTTAATATTCTCATCACCATACCCAATATAGAAATATATCTTGAAATTAAATTCTATCTTTTCATATTAACTTGTATTTACATGGAAATAGGTGATACCTATGAATATTTTTAGGTGTTGGAAAGCCATTAGATTACCAGTCTAAAGTTCCTTAGGAAGACCATTTTCCATTAGTACAAATGGACTATTATTAATCAGATATTACATGATATTCAATTATTCTTCCCAAAACAACTTTATAAAACTAGAATGATGTTTCAGTATCTAGGATTTATAATTTAGTGTTATATTAGTCCATTTCAACACATAATTTTATTAAGTTGTTTCAGGTATCATTTTATCAAACTAGATCCATTTTTTCCAGTAGTTTTTTTGAATTATTTTCTTATATAATCAACACCATTATCTTACCTCAACCATTTATATTTTAATATAATATAATTTTTAATCATGAATCTATATCTGCGATTTTTCTAAAGATCTAAGAATTGTTTTTAAAAAAGTGAACCCACACTTTACATTTCACATCACTAATAAAGGTAACATAATGCAGTAAAATACTATTATAATATACTTGATTTTTTCATCATATATTAATATAGGTAAGATCTATTTTTTTAGAATTGGGTGCTTTTTATTATATATAAAATGTCACTCTTTTATTCTTCCCAAGAATAAACTCTTCAAATATTCTATACTCCATATGCTTTAGTTTTATCACTCATTAAGCAGTCAAGATTACCTTTCTCTTCTCACTCCTATGACCAAGATAGAAATAATGCAACAAAGAGTTTGCAGTAGATGATATACCGACAACCATAATAGAGAACTATATCGTAGTATATTATATTAAAGGTGTTATTTGGTTTAATTATTGAATTTAAGTTTTTAATAATATTAATTATTTGATTTATTGGTTTTGGATAGGGATACATATTTTATTTTTAGATTAAATCACGAATTTAAAAGTTTTAGGATGAAAGAATATGTGTTTTACACATAATTTAGGGATTTTATAGGAAAATATAGATCTATAGGTGGTAGTAGGTACCTGGTGGAGTATATCGGGTACCTGGTGAGAAAGGTAGTGGTGAGGGTTTTTTAGAAGTTACACTAGGTAATCAATCTCCCCATAATGGGTAATTGGAAGAATCAACCCAATTTTTTACTAAAACTAAACATTTTTTCATTTTTTATTGACTATGTTAATCCTAAAAAGAGGGTACATAAAATTAATTTTTATCCAATGATCCAAGATCCCTCCTATAACTTATTCTTGGTTTCCTTGTTCCCCTTCTCCTTCATCTCGATTCAAGGGAAATCCAAGGAGGTTTCTCATTCAATATTCAAGTTGAAGCTTCCTATATCATATATTTTACTTCCTTTTCCGTTGTCCTATATTTTATTTCCCTTGGTTATGTATTTATATTTTATTTTACCACGGAATAGTGAAACAATCTTTAAGATTAGGGCTTCCTATTTCATTGTCTAAAGGGAGCCTTAATGAGCTGTTTTCTATTCGTTTCCACTATATTGATATAAAGAGATTGAGGTTTTATTTTACCAATCTATTTCAAAATTTTATAATGGAATTAAATTTTTTTTGTGTAAAGTTAATTGGGTATTTATGTTAATATGTTATCAAGTTTATTGAGTAATTATATGCCTATGTTTTCTTGGAGTTTAGTTTTTCTTCAATTATGATGGATTTTTATTTTGGATTATTTTACTATTGAATATTTTATAATATTTAATAGGATATATTAGTATATATTAGAGTATTACTTATATATCTTTATAAATTTCAAATCTTACTAACAATTATGGTAGCTTCTATTGATCAATTGGGTTAATTTTTATGTTATGCCTAAAATATGATTGCCTTTTATTTTTAAAACATAAATATATTTAAGGAAAATCTCTATTTTTAGTTTTATTAATGGTAGGTATTTTAATAGTTTTTTGGTATGATAAATTAACCATTTAAAAATATTTTTATATGAATTATGTTTAAAATTTGATTTATTAAGGTTACTCCTACAAGCCCTATTATTTAGTTATGCTTTTAATCGACTCTTTGTAAGTATTTGAACACACACATTTTGAATTTTACTTAATTGGTAATTAATAAGTATATCTATATTTTTTTTGAAATTATTTTCCCACATGTCCATTTTCAACATTTTTTCACCGAATTTTGGTATTTGATTTCAACCATTAAGTACTTAAAACATGTTTCCTTGCCTTAAAAATAGTTTTTTCATAAATTTAAACCATGATCACATATTCCTTGGTGGTATTTATTCCCCCATATATGTTGTTCATTTTAATGTTGTTTCCATATATTAAATGGATTCTATTTTATTGAAAAGTTAGTTTGACAGTTTATATTGGAAAAAATATATTTGATCCTATAGTGGTAAGGTATTAAATACACTCTTTTAATATGTGATGATTCTTATACGAAAAATCTTATACATTGTGAGATTTTAGATAAAATAATATTTTATTGAGTATTTATTATATTTTATAAATAAGGACCATATATTTCCACTATATCCTAATTGATTCACAAGTCATTGGCCAAGTGATTGCATTAGTGGTGAGGTGACGAATGGGTTGACCATGTGGGAAGAAATTGTTGCAATTTTAAGCATGTTAAGTTTCAAAAAATATATAATCTACCTTCTTTTATATCCTAACTAACTTTATTTTATAAAGGGTTGAGTAAACACTTGATTTTGGAAAATTATTTTCATTTAATAGACATATTTATTTTTAAACCTTTAGTTTGGGTAAACCTTTCCTCTTTAAAAATGCTTTATCAAAATTATTTTCTTTATTTTAAATTATTTTCAAAAAATAATGTTTTAACTCGTTTTTTAAATAAGGGATTAAGTTTGGGATCATGTCACCAACTATATTTTATATTGATAAATCTAACTTTAAATTGTTTTAACAAGTTATTGAGTAACGACTGATAATTTATGAAACACCTTAAAATATTTAAATAATAGTTCTTTATAACTTAATTATGAATTAATTATAAGTGACTCTTGAATAAAACCTTTAATTATTAATGGAAATTTTAGTAGATACAAGTTCCTCATATTGTTTACATGTGTTTCCCATGGTTGGAAAACCTTGTCTAAAGTATACCATGGTTAGTACATTGTTTGGCCTGTACACACCATATCTAAATTATTATTATTTCTATATCTATTTTATTGTTTTGTTTTTCGTTATATAGTTATATTAAAAATGTTCTATGTTTTATTATTCATTGGATTTCAACTTTCATGTCTACTTCCTTTGCATAAATCATTAATATTTATTTAATATAGAGAATGTGTATTGGTTGGATATAAATCAAGTGGAAGGTATTGTATATCTTTTTTATTGAGTGTCTGGGAAGGTATGTTGGAAACTGGTGATGTGTGATGGGATCAAAATGACATAACTTATTATACACATCCATCTTTCCCCAAAAGATAGTAAGAAAGGATACCCTAATTATTATACACACTTCTCATTTTCCCTAGGATTGGAAATAACCTAGACTTATTATATTTATATATGGGACAACCCTACTAATTATATATGATTACTTTTCCCCTTGAATGATAGATGATGTAGAATTATTATATTGAGATACCTTATCTTAGGTAGTTCTTGACTCTTCTTTTGATACCCCTTTTTTTTGGGTGTGTACCAATCCTTTCAATGGGTGGAGATATTTTTTTTGGAAAATGAATTTAATTTCTATGGGATGTATTTTTGGTTGATTTAATGAATTCCATGTATAAATGTGTTAGTAGGGAGCTGCACCATGGTGTGTGCACTTCAGCGTGGAGATTCCAACTACAAAGTGGGCCATCAAACTCATGTGTATGGGAAGTGAGGTTGGGAAGAGATGTAGAATAGAAGGTAGGTTGCACTGTGGAATACTGAGGGGTGTTCTGTAGAGATACTATTAATTTTGGAATAATTATTCTACAGAGGGACGACTACATTATAGATACCTAACTGGTTCATTTCAGTGCTATTACCTATTTAGGTACCATTTTAGCATAGTTCTTAGGCTACACCATGGGCGTACACCAATTAAAGTAGATCATAGTGATATATACAATGTGGTTTTAGGAGGATGGTTGACTAAGGGTGGATGTGGTGTGGAATTGGGTGGCTATGCTATATTTTGGTTTTTTCATCCTTTCTATATTGTGGCCATAGGGTTTATAGTGAAGTATATGTATTTACAAACTTGAATTCTATGAGGCCCATTTTATATTTCTTTTCTCCCCTTTACTCTCATTAATTATTTTTGAATCCTGGAGGCTCCCTAAAGGAATTTTTACTCCCTCAAACTCCATTTTCTCAAATCAAAGATTTAATGGAAGCGTTTGATTCCTCTATGGTAAATGATCTCTCCTCATTTTGGATTTCCCTCTTTTATTCTCTTTTCTCCCTTTTAGAGTGATTAATCCGCATGTTAATGATGAATTTGATATATGTTTTGTAGGATGGTTTTTATAGGTATTCCTCTTGATATTCCTTACTTTTGGTTCCCCATTGGTGTTTCCCATGTTGGATGGTTCTTGATCATGATAAAGGTTGGTGGTTTTATATGATTTTTCCCTATAATTGAAAACTTAAATTGCTTAATTTAATTGAAGCGAGTTTTAAACAATTTTAAAACCCTCATTTGAGATTATTGAAAGATGATTTTGAAAAAGGTAGGAAGTTTTTTAAAAAACCCCCAATTTCAGAGGAATTGATTTTTTTTGGGTAGATTTGGGAAAAAATTGAAGGATTGATTTTGAAATTGATTTTTAGATAAATGGATTAAATTAAAAGATAGTTTGAAAAGGTATGAATTGATACAATCCTATGTTTTGGTTTTGAAATGAGAAAGGAATGATAAAAACTGAAAATGATAAAATATATTTTGAACTGATTTGAAATGATTGATTTTCCCATGATCGATTTATTAACTAAATAAAGAACATGTGAGAATAGGTAGTTAGTGGGTAATTAGGAAAATAACACTAGGATATTATCCCTAGAACTTGATTGATGATTAAAACACTGACATAAATATAATACACCATCATTTTCCCCAATGGGGAGTTGAGTCCTGATGACTTGAGTTGTGGGTTGTGTGCACACATTGAGATGAGATCAATGATGAGTAGTGCGAGGATCCCATTACTAGAAACTATTGTACCACATTGATTGATACATGGTGGTATGATATACTTGATTTTATTATTTCATTCTACTGATTTATAAAACTACTTTATACAAGTAAACTACTTTATAAAAATGTTCCATATAAAATATTCATTAAGCATGTCTTAATATATCCTCCATGCTTTTGAATATTTTTTTTGAAAATATGTAAATTCCATCCAATGATTTTTTATTTAAATTGAAATAATATTTGGTTTAATTGTTATGGAATTTATTATATAACACTTGGGGAGACCCAAATGGGATTTATATCTCAAACCCATAATTACCTTCAGGAATTTGTAGATTTTATTATGCTTGGTCTGAGAAAAGGTAATGTTCCACATGGAGTTGGTGGATATTATTGATCTTCAGGACTTAAAGTGATGGAGGTTACTGGTGGATATATGATCCTCTTATTTATGGGATTTTTATGAGTTTTCTTCATTACAGATGTTATATATTTTAAATTATTAACTGGTTGGGTATTGATTTTCCTATTTGATTATAGTACTTTCTCCCTTTTGAGCGTTGATCATACTGACTATATTGTTTATTTTTCAACTTTTTTGGTAAAAATCATTCCCTAGCGATTCTTGTATGATGATGGGTTCTAGTTACCAACTTGTGGGGATAATTAATGATCTTAAGTCTATATTAGATCCATATTGGGTATCTGCATACCAGGGTATCTCAGATGGTTTTTAAAAAAATGGTATTAGAGATATATGTTAGGGTTTTCACCTTTCCTTGATATCATTATGAATTTGGGATATCGTAGTAGGCATGGGGTAGGATTGATGGGACTTAGTCAGTAGTTACGAGTGAGTTCTTGACAAACTTTCATTGTAATGATCCTTAAATCACCATGGGTGTTCAGGAAAAGTGACTTGAGGAATGTTTTATATGATTTATATACTTTCCATGCTTTGGATCTATGTATATTGAAATCCAAATCTTGACTTCTTCTTGATAGGAATGATGTTCCTGTGAATCTTGTTTGAGTTGATGATCAGTGTATCCTTGATGATTATTTTAGTGTTTTCTATTGATGTTGTGTAGAATTATGAATCTAATGATATTTTTGAATAGGACAAATGAGGAATATACTGGTTAACCACAATAGGTTAATCCTCGAGTTGACTATAATCTTGTTGAGATAGTGGTTCATGCTATCCAAGATTTGGGACAGGTACCTACACTCATTCCCATTTAGGATCCAACAGTGGAATCATGAAGGGATTAATCCAGAGATCATGATTAAGATTTTCTTATTTAGATACCACTATCTTTACAAGGTTCAAATGATCTTCAAGAGGTCAAATATTTTTTGAAAAATATTGAACTACATTTTGAGTTCTTGGAAATTACAGATTCAAGTAAAGTGAAATGTAATACCCTCAAGATTGAGGGACCAGGTAGGATATGGTGAGACTCGATGTTTATGGTTAAGAAGAATTACGTTTTAGAGTATAAATACAGTAAATTTATTTTCAAAGATATGTTCTATCTGGAATCTATAGTTTTGGTAAAGGTTATAGAGTTTCTCAACCTCTAGAAGGGTGATCAGACCATGAGACACTATGTGAAAAATTTTATATAGATTGTTCAATTTTTTTCATAAGGTTGTATCCAATGAGAATATGAAGGCATAATAGTTTGAGATTATACTTTTACCTGATATCTAATTGTAGGTTTTATTACTCAAGTTCACTTCTTATGTTGATGTGCTGGATAGAGTGATAATGGTTGATCTTGACCTGGATGGTATTTCTGGGTTTGTGGGAGTTACTTTTGATCCAAATGGAACTTCTGTGAGTTACATTAAAGGAAATAGAAATAATGATGAGTATAATGGTGGTTATAGATAGAAGGCATTGTCTAGACCTCTTATAGTTCCTGACATAGGCCCTTTTACTTTCTTTCAAGGTAGAAAAGTTGGGAATTCAAAATAGCTTTACATTGAGACACCCAATATCTGTATTTTGTGCAATAGACCAGGACACCTATAGAAGTTATTCAATTTATTTTATACTCTTCATAGTGTAATAAGTTCATCATCACCAAAAATTACTTTGGTGAAGTCATATTCTTCAAGAACAAACAGGTTCTAGTTATAGGAATATGGAATGATGCTTCCTCATGCAGTGGAAGTGTCACCAGAGGAATCTAAAGTGGGTGCAATGAATATGAGAGATACCATCACTAAAGATTCATCTTTAGTGAATAATTTATTAGATACTAGTTCATCTCACTCATTTATATCATATTGTTTTTGAAAATTATTTGAATTTTCCTATGTAGAATTTTTCTTATGTGATGGATATTATTACACCTCTCAAAACAAAGAAAGAGAAGAGTATTTGATGAAATTATTGTGTTTTATATCTATTAAAGATTGATATTACTTGAAGTTTTTTGGTTCTCAATATGAAACCTATTGACATAATTCTCAGGATGGATTGACTGATTTCTTATAAGTCTCAAATTTATTGTTATCTTCCATGATTATCCTTTAATACACCCAACAGGGTGTGATGTATTTTTTAGGGAGATTGGGAATTAAGTATGAGTAGAGTCAGACCTCATTTTCTAGATTTGGGTAGGGTAATATCAGTATTTTAGTTCAACTTAGAGGGAGAATATTTGAGTGATTATCACCCTCCATTTTCATTGAGTTTTCCAATGATTCTCCTTCTGATTAGTTTGGCTTTCCTCCTATAAGAGAGGTGGAGTTTCCTATTGATTTAGTACATGGTAATTAGATGGTTTCTATTCGATCTTAATATATGGAACCCGTGGATTTTAAGGAGTTGAATAATTAGTTGGATTATTTCATGGAAAAAGGCTTTATACCCTCGAGTTTGTTGAATTGGATGATTCTTATTCTATTTGCAAAGAAAGCTGATAGAACAATTCACCATTACTTTGATTATTGAAAACTTAATCGAGTTATAATGAAGAATAAATATATGTTTCCATGGATTGATTATATATTTGACTAGTTGAAATGTTCAAGTTGGTTCTTAGAGATTGATCTTTGATTTTTTTAACAACGATTATGAATAAAAGAATTTGACATTTCGAAGACCACCTTCAAGATTAAGTATAGAAATTATGAGTATCTTGTTATACCATTCGGTCTAGACAATTAACCTATAGTTTTCTTGATTTTTTTAACATGATATTTAATGAATACCTTGACTCATTCATGTTAGTATTTATGGATGACACTATGGTTTAAGCTATGTCCTAGGAGGAACATGTTCTTAATTTGAGGGTAGTTTTGGAGATTTTAAGAAATCACTAGCTCTATTCCAAGTTATTAAAATGCAATTTATATATTCAATAAGTGATGTTTTTGGGACATGTGGTCTCAGAACATGCTATTTCAGTTTATATTTGGAAGGTGAAAGATATTATTACATGGTATAAAACATATAATATTTTTGAGATAAGGTGATTCTTGGGCCTGGATTGGTATTATTTCCTATTAATTAGATATTTTACACAACCCAACCCAATGAGGATTGAGCCAGAACTATCCTTAGCCTACCTACATAGGCTATGGGATGGTGAACAGTGGTAAAACTCATATCTAACATGGGGAGGAATTTAAATAATATACCTCTACATACACACCCGACCATATCAATGAATAAGTAAATAGGAATAATATTAAAAATATTCAACAACTAGAAAGTAAACCAAACATGAAAAAACTCTAGGATGTACAATAGTAATCTAGTTCAAACTGAAAATTAAATTGTAAAAATAAAAACCAATATAGATATATGTCCCTACCTGAAAAAACAAGAAAGTTAAATGATAAGAGAGCATAACTCCTGATATCAAAGTTATGGCCACCGTACGTAGTCCTAGACACCTAGTACCCCTAAGCTCCTTCGAAGTCATTGCCAACCTATCTGTCATCTATATAATAAATGACACATGTGGGTAAAGGCAATTCATGTGTGAGTATATACATATCTAGTAGGATGTCCTGAAAGATGAAGGGGGAGTAGTAAAAGACACAATAAAAAATGAATGACAATAAATAGTAATCACTGAATATGATGCAACTCAGCCCAAATCAAGTGAAAGAGTAACCTTATCCAAAAACAAGGAGCTCAACATGGTGTGTAGATAGAATACATGTTGAGTATTTTCCACCCATAGTAGGAGAGTAACCTCATCCAAAAATAGGTAGCTAAACCTAGAATGTAGGTGGACTACCCTACACGTCTTCATAACCCATGGTAGGAGAATAACTGAACCCAACAACATGGATATAGATGTGTGTATATATATATATTATCATTAAAATAATACCAACTAAGAGAGAAAGGTTACCTACATATCACACCCCAACCCAGGTAAAGAGTTCCATCAGTTCCATAAGTTCATCAACAATGCCCGCCATCTCACTCGTCTACCCAGCAGAAAACAACCAATTCAAGCCTCACCTTCCCATTATTCTACATAGTAGAGGGGAAAAAGCTATAGGTAGAGAACCCATTCCCTGGTAAAATAGGAGGGCTCTAGTCAGTGGATTTATTAAAGACCTATACCTTATCCCAAAAAGAGGTTTCCACTATAATAGTTGATAGAGGACCCATGACCTATCCAGCAGGAGGGTTCCACTATAAGGTTAGAGGACCCATGCCCAGACTCTGAAGGAGGGTTCCCATATAGTGATTGATAGAGTACTCATACCCTTCCCAAAAGTATGTTTCCACTCTAATGTTAGAGAACCCATTCCATAACTCCATATGAGGGTTTTACTCTAGAATTTGATAGAGAAACCATGACTAAACTAGATGGAGGGTTCCACTCTGAAATATGGAGGACCGATGCCCTATCCCAATATGAGGGTTCCACTCTGATAGGTAGGTAAAGATTACATGACATGTTCCAATAGGATATTTCCAATCTATGATTCTAGAGGACACATTCCATGGATCCACAGGAGGGTTCCACTCTGATGACTGATAGAGGACCTATGCCCAGCCTAGCTGCAGGCTTCTACTCTGTAAGACTCTGGTGATCCTGTGTGATCACTGTTGTTTTTGAGCATCATCTAAATAATCACCACACTCAAAACATCTCACATTATATATTAAAATTCATAATGGAGGATACCATTGTGTTTTACATGAAAAACTCAGGATATGATACTCACGATCCAAAACTCAAGTCCAAAAGAAGAAGCTGCAAGAAGTTAAGGTTTCCTAAAAAAGAACTACGGGGGTACATAGTGTGTGAGGGGACCCACACAACATGTGATCATAATCCATCATCTTTCCAGGTAAATGTATCCATAATGTGTCTATGTACCTTGGTATATGGTGTGCCTCTTCACACGGGGTGCCTCCTATGTATATGGTCATGCCCGTGTACTTCCATACACAACATGCCCATGGCCCTATATTCCCACATGGGGCCCTTACCATGTGCTCTTCCACATGTCTCATCCAACCAGGGAAGTGGTAAATGGAATGTAATAGGTCTACATGTCTTACCATCCTTAAATTTTATGTGAAACCCTATCCACTGCAGCTAAGGACCTACATGACCTGTGTTTATCATGGTACACAGAGTGTAGTCTAATGTTTTGTAGATTTTCTAATCTATTTATACATTTATAGATATATCCTCCAATTACTTGGATATTTCCAATATGACTCTAAAAATTAGAGGTGAATACCTTGAATATTTTTTATGGACATCATTCACTAGAAATCAGATTCATATTTCATTCGCACAATATTGTAAATACATGGTCGCCCATTGATACCCCCGCTACCTCCGTGGTCCAATCAAACCATAGTGGAGCCACTAGAATCAAATTAATCATCCTAATATACCACTAATTTATCATAAAATCCCTTAGAAACTGATTCTTTAGGATTCTATGGGTGTAATTGGGCTTGGTACCACCCAATAATGTCGAACTGGGACCACTGGGTCCAATTGGTGAAGAATGTGAAGAAATTGAAAAAGGAAGTCATCAAAACAAAGGTCTACTGATATTTTCCAAGAATTCTTGGCTAACGATTAAGAATTGTGATATCTAGGTTTATAAATAAATTGAATAATCAATATAAACTAGTATATATGCACAAGCCAAGGATAAAAAATTAGGGCATATCATGTAAGGGATGATCCTTCTCAAAAAATTTAATCAACAATGGAGTAAACCATGAATTGATGAGTAATACATAGATGTTGTATTGTTTATCATTGAA
This sequence comes from Viscum album, assembly GCA_963277665.1. Classification (NCBI taxonomy): domain Eukaryota; kingdom Viridiplantae; phylum Streptophyta; class Magnoliopsida; order Santalales; family Viscaceae; genus Viscum; species Viscum album. The sequence continues at coordinate 1,964,646,425 of OY728127.1, forward strand.
GAAATAACTCACCAATGAATGGAATATTTTTTTACATTCACTTTACTTTGATCTTCTCCGATCCAGAGATTCATTATCATCATATGTCGAGTTTCCAACGGAAGGAGGAAGGATAAGTTCTCAATTATCTAAGCTGAAAGCGGATAACCAAAGATAATTTTATATAAAATTGTACATATATAAGTTTATAAGAGGTTAATTTAATTGAAATAAATAAACTTAATTATTTAATTAACTAAACACACCCACCAATGGTTTCCATATCCAAATACTCCATGCTGAAAAGTTTTAGGTCTTTCCTAGGGTAAACCACACGTTATGGCCTCAACCTTGGTCGAAGATATATGATCCAAGATTATATTTAAGTTTTATCCCATTTTATTTAATAAACCATGAATTGGTAATATAAAATATATTTAATATTTTTATAAAATTAGTTTCGGGTACACTGGGATTTGGAATCACATGTTGTATCAGCATCTGGCTTTGAAAATACATGTATAAAATTTTCAAAGTATTAAAAGTTAAAAAATGGGTCTCTATATAATTCCCTCATTAAATATTTTCATCAATAAAAAGAAAATATAAACTAACATATCTACATACTAAGCCTAAGTCTAGATTTACCACTCCCAGGAGCCCTCCTGCTTATTCTAGTGCCACCTCAACAAGCGAACCAATGGAATGGTCTATCCACACAAGTTCCTCTCCTTTATATCATCGATCACCACTGGGTACTCTAAAAAAGTGGTCCCATCGTCGATTTAGAACTCTCATGAGATGATGACATGTGTGGGGTCATGCACATATTTTCTCAGTTGAAACATATGGAATACCTCATGAACCCACTCTAGCTGTGGGGGTAGGGAGAGGCCGTAAGAATCCTTGATAACTCTATGCATGATCTCTAATTGTCCAATGAACCCCAGAGATATCTTTCCTCATCAGATGAATCTCTATAATCCTTATTTAGGGAAGACTCTTAGGAAAACATGGTATCCCTACTCAAACTCAAGGTCCTAGACAACAATCCGTGTAATTTTTTTTATTTGGGCTATCCTAATACACTCACAGATGACCTGAAACTTATCTATTTTTACCTGCACTAGATTTAGAACAACAAGAGATGTCTTTCCAATATCTTTTCAGTATAAGGGTGACCTAAAAGTTCTCTCATACAAGGATTTGAAAGGTTCAATGATGATATTAGAGGGGTAGATATTATTGTATGCAAACTCTACCAAGGGAAAGTGATCCTACCAACTCTAGCCAAAGTCTAACACACAAGCCCTCATAATATCCTCCATCACCTAGAAATTGTGCTCAGTCTTCCCATATATCTAGGGGTAAAAGGATGTACTCATCCTCATTTGGGTCTTGAATGCCTTATGTAGGCCTCTCCATAATCGTGATGTGAACCACATATCACAATAAGATAAAATTGTCAATGTAACCCCATGGAGATGAATAATCTTCTATACATACATCTTCCCCAAACACTCCACTGAACTATTCCCCCAGATGGAAAAGAAGTGTGAAAATTTCAGGAGTCGATCAACCACCACTCAAATGGAATCATGGACCTTTTCTCTATACAGAATCCTTATCATAATGTCCATATATATTCTATCCCACTAAAAATTCACGATCTTAAGGGGATACAACAACCTACCAGAACCTAGTTCTTAACCTTCACCTGTGGATAGTTGAGGCACCGAGAGACAAACTCATCCACAATTCATCTCATTATAGAGCACCAAAACTATTGTTGAAGTTCTCTGTACATTTTCATCACATTAGGATGTACAACCAAGGGATAAGTGTGGGACTTTCGCATCACCTCATCCCGCATCATGACTGGTTCCACCATCTGTCCCTAATATGATTCCTTCCTTCAGAATATCCATATAGTGAATCCCCTATGAATATCTGGTCATGACAGACCTCATAGTAAATCTCTACCTAGTCAGACTCTCTCACACTCTTGAGAAGAGGAGGAGTCAACACCATCAATTAAAGAAATGTTGTACCCTCCTGCTCCACTAAGGTCAGTTGTAAGAAAGCCAACCACTCCAAATCCTCCTATACCAAGTGAGCCCGGGACTTCCAACTAAGGGAATATGATACTACATTTACCTTCCATAGAGTATATAATATCTCAAATTCAAATTCTTGTAGGAACTCTAGCCATCTCCACTGTCACAGGTTCATGTCTCTATGCATAAAGATGTACCGTAGTCTTTAATAGTATGAGTAAACCACAAAACACTATACAAGAAGATAGTGGCTCCACATCCTTATGTTTAAGGATACCACTTCTATTTCTATGTCATGAGTCATGTAGTTCAGCTTATGGGGTCTCAACTGTATCAATCCTTATGTGATAACTGACTTCCACTACATCACACAGCTAAGCCCAGCCCCCGAGGCATTGAAATTCACTACTTATTCCATTCCTTTATCTGGTAGTCTCAACATAGGATAACTTTTAAGCCTTATCCTAAACTTACCAAAATATCTTTGAAACTACTTAGTCTGGGTAAAAGTATTCCCTTTCCACACCAGGGTGGTAAAAGGGGATTTAATCCTAGAGATGTCTTCCACAAAACACCTATATTACCCTTCCAAGCCAATAATGTTCTTCACCTATGACCCACTCTTAGATGGATACCAATAAATAACTACATAAATATTCACCAGGTCCATGGATAAATAATTATATTAAATAACATGGCCCAAAAAGTGAATCTCATGAATCTAGAACAGAAAATTCAAGAGTTTTTTATAAAGATGGTGATCTCAAAGAATATATTAAACCATTTTCAAGAGCTTTGCATTCTCCTCATTTGTTTTAGAGTAGATTTGTATGTCATAAATGGATACAACCATATTATGTTCCATGTACAAATATACTATCTATTTCATCAAATCCATAAACATGTCAGGGGAATTCGTTACACCAAAGGGAATCACTAGGAACTCATAATGTCTGTAGCGACATCGAAATGCCAGATTTGGAATATCAGCATTGAAAACCCTCAAATGGTGGTATCCAAACATGAGATAAGTACTTTTGAACTATATTGAACCTTGTAGTTGATCAAATAGGTCATAAATCCTTGGAAATGGGTACATTTTATTTATCTTTTATTGGTTCAGGAGATTATAATCCATAAAAGCCACAAGCTCATGTCCGCCTTCTTCATGAAAAACACCGAATCAACCTCGAGGGACACATGAGGTCTAATAAAGTCCTTATCTTTAAGGTCCTCCAACTGTAAATAAAAATCCTAGAGCTCATTAGGGTCTATATGATATTATTCAGAAGATATTGGACCATTCCTAGGATTCAAGTTGATACAAAACTTCATCTCCCTCTTCAGAGGTAGTCTCAACATGTCCTCAGGGTAGATACTCATATAATACTCCATGAATAAAGGAATACAAATAACTGATGATCCTACAACACTAAGGATTATAATCTCCAATTTATGGGTGATGTGTTGCAACCTATTTCTCATAGAACCCACTCATCCCCCCATGAGATATCTCTCACCCACAAAGAAGAATATCATCCTATTAGTGTGAAAGCATCTGAATGATCTGAAATGATAGACAATCTGGGCTCAGTGCATAGAAAACTAATCCCTAACTAGTATGATGTCCTTGTTTTTTTATTATGATGAAAAAAAGGTCCCATGAGAACCTCTATCTACCAAGAGATATATTACACTACTAGAAGATAAAAGATACAGAATAAGCATTTCCCGTAGGAACCTCAAGATGAAGCTACTGGGATAAATCCTCTACCAGGAGATCCAGCTCTTTCTCTAAGAGTATATAGATGAAGTAATTATTGGAACCTATGTATAGTAATATTTATGTATTAGTATAATAAACATATATCATACCTCTAATAATCTCATGTGATTCGGGGTCATAAGGCTTGAAAGCCTACAGCTGTCAGCAACCCCGACCGCTAGCTCCACGAGCCTGATGTGAGCCACCTGGTGGTGGTGGTGTAAGGATCTCATATATTTGTCCAAAAAACATATCTACTACTCCTATTGCACATACACCTCCCTAGGGACCACCCTACCCTCACCCAGAAGATCCCTAATCACATCGCTATCATTTCAATGATAGTCCATCAGCTACTTACCTGTGCTCCTCAGTAAATCTGGTTAGACAACCATGTACTATGTGACCTCACCCATAATAATAATATAACCACCCATATTTGGCATACCCTGCTCATATATGTTTTCCCTATGCCGCATGACCAAAAGTTTGAGTATGATTATGATAGGATCACCTATGCTGAGATCATGCAGATTGGCGCCTGCTAACTACTACAGATGACTCAGCTCTATGATGCCCACTTCCAACTCTAACTAACTAGAGTCCCTATGAAAGGAATATATCTATCTGTAGTTCCTACTCCAACACCACTACATAGGTGGTAATTCACAAGGGTACCACGCTGGTACTGATCTCTTGGTGGTTTCCCTGCTCAAACTTCTGTTCTCAGATGTATCCATCCAAGATCATGTCTAGGGAGTACCGCGTAAGGTCTACAAACATCACTACATACTTAGAAAATGTCATCCCTCTCTAATAAAGCCCTATAATATATTGAATGTAAACTGTGGATAAGAATGAGGGTTTGTATTCCTTATGAAATAACTACTGGATGTCGAGCCATGAGAGTGTCAATTGATCTTGCATCTGGATAATAAGACTGCACCAGTGATCAACTACTCCATAAAAAAGGCTAGATTACAATGAAAAAAAATGATAATTTAGTGTATATATGAGATAAAAACATGGACCACCGACTCTATCCAATCCTCTACTTCCTGAGGATCTAACTCTCCATGGAACCTCAATGGCCTCTAGAGCTGGAACTCATGAAGTTTACTATGCCTATGCATATCCTCATCCTACTCTTATAGGATGATTTTCACAACTCAAAATGTGGTGGTTCTACTAAATTCCCACCTGGAGGAATTAGATCATGAGATGGACCCTAAAATGGGGCCTCATATCTCATCGTATCATAATCACAATCCAAAAATGGTATCTTGGATGGCTGTGGTCACAAAGGAATCCTGAAAATTTAATCAATACATACCATGGTTAGATGAGAATATATATATATATATATATAAATGGAGAGATTATTTAAGAATGGAAATCAAAGACTCAATTCTATATGTTTCATGTAACACTAAATCCTACAACCTATGTCTTGGTGTGTTGAGTCAACAAGCAGGAGGATAAGGTATTGGTGAATGGATACGTTGGATGACTATACCATCACTAGATTCCCTAGGCTGAGAGAAACACATGAGAAACATTGAAACTATTTCCCTAATCCCAAATACATTATCATAAGGATACTACTCCAAAAATTGTCCCAAGTATTGAACAATGTATGATACCAATCTTTCATGACCAGACCCAATGGGGCTCGAGCCGCAACTACCCCAAGATCGCCTCCATAGGCTAGGGGATGGTGACCAACACTGAAATGCATATCTAAATGGGGAGGCTTTTACCCAATGTACCTATACTCACACACTTGAATATCTCAATGAAGAAGTGTAGAGGAATAATAATAAAAATATCAAACATCTAGAAAGTAAACTAATCATGAAAAACTTCTAGATTGTACAGGAGTACGATAGTGAAAACTGGAAAGTAAAGGGGAAAATAAACATCCAACTAGAAAGATGTCCCAAATTGAAAAAACTAGAAAGTAAAATGGTAAGAGAGTGAGACTCATGATCTCTAAGAAATGACCACTGTATGTGGTCCCAAGAACCCAATATCCCTAAGCTCATATGAAGTCACCTCCAACCAGTGCAACGACCCAAATTTTTATTAATGAAAATTATTCTTGATCTAATTAAATGTATTATTATGTAAAATGGTTATATAAAATATGAAATTACTTGGTTTTATGTTTTTGGATTTTAAAATACCATTAATAATTGTGACCGTTGCTGATATAGCCATTGTATTGTGATCACACGATTAATATAAATATAGTGCTTTAACAAATCCAATTTTCTCAGATAAAGGATGAAATGACCTCATCCAGCAGAATTTCTCCATAAAAATTCCATTTATTAGTGCTCAGAAATGAGGTGGTGTCATTGGGATTCTATCTTGACTAAGACCAAGTTGAGATTCAAAACATTAAGCTCGAACGAAACCACCTACGAGAGAAGTGAAAGTTAATAGAGATTACCACCCGAGCAATGTTATCTGAACCTCCCAAGAGTCTGTCACCATCGCACACCTTAACCTTCAGTCTTATACAGGTTTTATAAGGTGTTAGGTAACAAGACCCTATCACTATGGTTATGTACTTTATTTTTTTTATAGAATAAAGAATATACACTCATTTTTTACTTTCTAAATAGATTTAAAGAAAAAATTATATTTTCAATTAATATTCAATTAAAAAATTCTGTTTTGATGAATTAATTGATTTTTGAATTAAATAATATTTAAATAAAATATTATTAAAAAATTAATTTTTATCAAATATCAATGATCGTATAATTTTTAATAATACAATTGTAATTTTTTAAAGGTTTGAAATCTGTTTTTGTCAAAACCCATGAATTTTCTATAAATGTCATTTTTTATTTTAAAAGTAAAAAATTAACATATTTATAAAATTATTTAGATATAATGAATATTATTTTTGGAATTAGGATGTCGAAATTATCCAACAATGATTTTTTCATAATTTTATGAGAGAGTCAAATTTTTGGGTAAAAATTAAATACCGTTTAATTATATAATGTGTTTTATGACATCATAATGACCCAATAGTGATGTAATAAAAAAATATAAATGGTTTTTTAGGATAATATATGTTTTAAAATTAAAATAATGTGATTTTATGTCTATTTGATTTATTTTACAAAGCTTTAGTGAACCCTCTTAGGCTTATAAAATATTTTAACCTTTTAAAATGTTTTCCTTGAGAGTGTGACTCACCTCCACATAAGAATGCCTAATAATTTAAGAATTTCGTCCATTGGAATTATAAAATGTTTTTTACTCTCCCCTATTTAAATAAACATGGGAAAAAAACCATGAGTTGGTTTTTGGTTTGGATTAGTTTAATGTGTGGTGTCCAAAACCTAATTAATAAAGAATTCCCTATCTTTTCTTATATAAACCCACCCAATCTCCCACTACCTCAACACTCAAATCCTTTTGAGCTGGACCAAAATATTACCCACTCTCTCTAGAATCCTCCCAATTCACCCCAAGTTCCCAAGAAGCCTCTCTCAAGCCTCTCCCAAGCCTTTGGGATCACACTTCCAAGTAAGGGATTTCTTCCTTTCTCATTTTTTCCAAGTTTCTTTATGTTGCTATACCCTATTCCTTTCAATTAAGAATTTTGGGGAATGATTTATCACCTCCCCTATACTTAACTCCTTATGTTTTAAGGATGAGAGACCCCTTTCTCTCTTATTATGTGCTTCCATGTACACCCATTACCATGCTGAAATTATGTAAGGAATTTCTATCTCGTCATTTACATTCAAGAAATTATTTTATATAATGCATCTAAATTCTATTACATATGTTTGTAAATGTATCTATATGAACCCCTTATTTTATATTTTATGTAAATATTATGAGACACCCCTTTATATTTTATCAACTATTTTTATGAATTCTTATGTCATGTCGTTATGCTGCCGAATTCGCACTGCAATTTTCGAAGCCAAAGTCCTTGTGTAGTGAATAACATGCCCATTCCTCTATCAAGGGTATTCACATATATGCAAATTTACATATTTATTATATATTTTCATGCATTAATTCCACATTCCTTTATCGTGGAATGGATGAGGATGTTTAATGAATCCATGTTGTATGATCTATGTGGCACACTTATGCATGAAATGAAATCATTAAGAAGGGCGCACCCTGATAGCGCTCCAATGCATTAGGTAAAGATTAGTATCATGATAATTTAATTTGAATGATGGTTTACTCATTTTAATTCAAGTACAGTTAGGTTTTACTCATTCTATGTGTGTAATGATCTTTGGCACATGCTAATATCATGTTAAATGTTGATGTTACGTTTCCATGTTATGATAATCATGCTATATCATAGCTTTATGTTCATGTTTCTCTTGTGATCTATTGATATTCCTATTGCCTAACATGTACTATATTCTTGTTTACTCCATTACTTGGCATTATAGATCACCATTTTCTTATGCACGTCCTCAGGTTATCCCTTGTAATGCTAAGTACAAAGGAATGTTGTGGTCATGTAAAAGAAGTTTTAAATAAAGATGTTTTGTTTTACATTCTAAGATATTATGTAATGTTTATAAGCCCCAAATACACTAGAACTCTTGATATTATATCTTGTATCAAGTGGAGATATTATGTAATAAATTATGTTTATTTGTGAAATAAAGAGAAGGGTTGTTATAGTTGGCATCAGAGGACAAGTTTAGTTATTTTTGGGATTAGGATTAAAAAAACCTAGTGATAAAATTAGGGATAAGACTAAGTATAATAAACACATCCCTAAATTTTGGAGAGTATTGAGTAAGTGGTTTATCAACCAAATACATCCCTGTCTGGATAAGAGAAAGTAGAGGCTTCTCTGGTACAGATGTATCTAGGGGTAAAACCCCAAAACACTACTACGACCTAGACTCGAATAGGAACCGGTGCATGACAAAGGGCCTTGTTGCACTCTTGGTTACAACACTCCCGAGGGATATGCTTTGGTAAATTCACAATCTTAGTATGAACCATTATTAAGGGGAAAAAATTCCTCTAAGAATATATATTGAGAAGTAGATCATTGATAACATATATTAAAGCCTATAAATTCATAAGTTAAGGAAATAAAAGTAATTTATAAGTCTTCCATTTTTGAATATGGATTACCCTTTATGTGTTACCCCTAACTTTGCTTTTATTCCTTCCAATGTCTAGTAATCAGAGGACTCAAGATAACAACCAATGCAAATATCAATGTGATGACTATTCTAATGAGATTCCCAATCTGATGGGAGCGAGAATCACAAACTTTTTCATGAAAATCTCTCAGTTAACTCATGTTTTGAATAGAAACATGGGTCAAGAAGAACATTAAACCCCCCCTCCCCCAATAAAGAACAAGCCACAACTAAGAGGTTCATGAGAGAAAGGCCTCCTACTTTTAATAGATCATCTGATCCCTCAATCGCCGAACAATGGATCATTTCCATTGAAAAGATATTCTCCATCCTTAAATGTTCTGAACAAGAGAACGTACTTCAAGATACTTATTTTATGGAGGGTGAAGCTTATCAATGGTTTACATTGATAAAAAATATGAAGCCTAAGGAGGATATTGAGCCATTGGAATGGAATGATTTATGGAAAATGTTTTTCGACAAATATTTTCCTCGCACCCTCCAAATTAATATAAAAATGGACTTCCTTTCCCTCAAGAAAAAAGAGGACGAATCCATTAGAGCGTATGAGGAAAACATCACAAGTCTTGAACGATATTCCTCCAGCTTTTTCAATACCCCCGAATGAAATTTTGACTACTTATTTGGTGGGCTAAAACCTAGCCTATAGAGATCCCTAGAGATTCGTGACTTCGAGAGCTATGAGGAAATTGTACAATGTGCCCTCAAAGTTGAAATGGTGGTTGGTGAATCTCAGGGGTATCATGGGGATATGAAGCATAAGGTGGAATTCAATTATGGTGATCCAATGGATAAATACAATGGTGCTAAGAAAATCTAGCACCCCACTTTCCAAAGGTGGATAAATAAGAACCCTAGAAATTTTCTGAATGGGATGAGGAAATGCTTTAAGTGTATAAGAGAAGGGCACCAGAACATTAACTACTGATAAGAAAAACCTGTGGTTGTGACATAGGAAAGGAACACTTCGTTCAATGCTCAATGTGTTGTTCATTTCTTCAACTGCAAAGAACCAGGGCACTTTGCAAAAACTTTTCCCTAAGCCAAGGGTTTTTGGAGGTAACCAATAACATCCAAGGTAAAAAGGGTGAGATTTTTCCATCACTACCACTGAAGTGAACCCCGAAAACAAATTAGTGGTATGTACACTAGTTATTCATTCAAGAATAGAAAACATAATTTTTTTATTCTAGTTCTATTCATTCGTTTATATCCTGAAAGTTTATTAGAATAATCCCAACACCACCACAAGTCATGGAAGTAAAGATTTCAATGAGAATGGAAAATGGGGAAATTCTGGAAACCCATGAATATAACTCCTCCCCTATCACAATTTGTGGTTTGACCTTCACAATGAACCTCATCATACTCTATTTGGTTGAATTTTATGCAATTATTGGCATGGATTATATTTCCCTATATAGATCCAACATAAATTACTGTGAGAGGGAAATCACTCTTCATATGGAGAATCGACCCCCTATTCTGTAAAAATGAAAGGAGGAGGATGAATCTTCTTTTACGCCATAATCTCAAGTGTGGATATTAATGACCTATGAGTATGAATATCTTTATCAGATGATTGAGTCTAAGGAAGAAACCATCCTTTAAGACATTACTATTGTGATGGAATTCGCTGAAGTGTTTCCCAAGGAATTTCCTGGTCTTCCTCCTAGAAGAGATATTAAATTCTTAATTGATCTTATACCTGTGGTGTTACCAATATCCAAGAATCTATATAGAATGGATGTTGTGGAGCTTGAGGAGATAAAGAAACAACTATAGGAGAATCTAGATAAAAGGTTTATACACCCAAGTGCTTCACCATGGGGTGCACCAGTCGTCTTTGTCAACAAGAAGGATGGATTAATGCATCTTTGTATTGATTTTTGCGAGCTCAACAAAATCATGATAAAGAAAAAGTATCCTCTTCCCAAAATTTATGACTTGATCGATCATATACATAGAGCATAATAATTCTCCAAGATGTATTTATGGTTATGATATTATCAAGTAAGGGTGAAGAAACTACTACAAAAACAGGAAAGGGAAGCACCACCTTTTATCAGCGCTAAGTAAAAAGTGATGATAAAGGCAACTCATTATCATTGATAATTAAAAGTGCTGATAAAGATTCCCTTTATCAGTTCATTTCTAGTGCTGATAAAGAATTACCTTTATCATCGCTTTTCTAGTGCTGATAAAGGCACCCTTTATAAGCACTAAAATTTTAGTGCTGATAAAGTGACACATTATCAGCGCTAAAAAAGCACTGATAAAGTAACCCTTTATCAATGATAAAATTTTAGCACTGATAAAGGGATCCTTTATCAACGCTTTTCTAGCACTAAGAAAACCCCAGTCCCATTTTATAAAATGGAGTGCATAGTGCCCTTTGTTTATCACACCCTCAAGATCTCATGTGATTGTACCCCTGTGACAAATCACCTCCCCCGATCTTCTCTTTGCCGGACCTCCACCACCGCTACCCTACTCCGTCATCACTTCCCTACTCCACCACCGCTATCCCTACTCCTTCGCTGCTAGCCCTACTCCACTGCGAACCCTACTCTTTATCCTCCCCCTTTAACCCCTTATGAGGATCCACCTCCCTGCAAACCCTACTTCCCCTCCTCCCCACTGGACCCTACTCTCTACGAACCCTACTTCAAATTTTTGGGATTACTTTCGATGAGGTTAGATTCTCAGCTTACCATATTTTATCTTTGGTGATTTTTCCACTCATCCTCATATGTTTCCTTTTGTTCTTATTATAATATTCATTATGGTGGTTTCTTTTGGGTTGTTTTGAGTTGTGTTGTGTGTTTGGGCTATATTTTTAGGTCACATTCTTTAAAAAATGCATGAAGTGATTAAATTTTTACCAAGTGAATTGTTTATTACTTATAGGATTTTGTTAATTTATTTTCATGATTAATATTATTCTAAACACTCTATTATAAATGTGAGTTGTGAGAAGGAGAAAATAGGTTGTTATATTTTTCGATGGATTTAAGAATTGTGGCATGGGATGATGAGGTGGTTGTGTTATTGGAGGGTCTGATGGTGATGATTTCATAGGAATATAATATTTTGTAATAGATTATGAATTGGTTTTGAAGTTTATTAGTGTTGGGGTATATATGATTCTTTTAGTGTGGAAGAGTATCCCTTGCTGTTAGTAAGTTATTTAATTTTTTGGATTAAATTTATTAATTTTAATGCTTATACATGCTAAAACATTATCATGGCAAAGTGCACAGGAAGTAGAAAGAGATATGGGATAGAGTGTTGTCAAATTTCAATAGTAGTAGGTGTTTATGTTTATTGTCTAGGTGTTGGGTCCTATGGTTAATAATTGGCTAGAAGCAGTTGAGGAGGGTTTTGAATTGGAAAATATTCTAGCTCATTTATGGGTTTCATTAGTAGTGGGATTAATTTTATGGGTGGCTTGAGAATGATGGAAGGAAAATAATGTTCAGTCAAAAGTGGTTTTAGGAAGAGTTTTATTCCCTAGATATAAATGTATGAGTGTATACAGAATATCATGGAATTCAATCAAGTTGGATACAGTGTTCTTTCCCTTGGGATTCACATCTGTCCATTGATGGTCTAGATTTTAGAACACTTAGTTAATAAATAAATGAAATCTTGTAATTTTGAGTCATATTTGAGGTTAGATATTCTAAGGAAGGTTGTGAGTTTAAGTTTGAGGTTTTGGTTGTAGATGAGGGATTGTGGTGAAGTTTTCAAGAGTGTTTTTCTTTGAGTTTCTTAGAAGGCTAAAGATAGTGCCTTGAGTTGTGGTCCTAATAGAATGAAGAATAAGGGAGTGATGAGATTTTCTAGATTTAGGGTGGGGATTATACCCTAGGGTTGAGTATCTCATGGTGTACCATAATGGTATAGTTGATCTATTTCAATGGTGATGCAGTGGGGCATCAGTAGTATGAGTTCCCCATGATTCATGATGTTTCTTGTTTTTAGTAAGGTGTAGTTTTATTTAGTCAGATGGTCATGTTTTAGTTGATAAAATTTTGAGATGTGGTGAGTTTGGTTTGATATTCTAGGCATGATTATGTCATGAGTTATTAACCTCATCCCTTTATTAACCAATACCCTATTTCAATTGATACTAAAAGATTCAGTTGAATTATTTTCAATGGAATTATTTATCTCTATTTACCTTCAAAATCCTATGAAAATTTTAATTTTATTGAGTTGGTTAGTGTGTTTGTACAAATTTAATGATTTATAAGAAAAAAGGAAGCATATTTCTATTTTACCTAAATATATGAGAATTTGTATAATATAAAGGTAATGATTTTGGGAAATAATTTATTTATAAAATTAATTTCACAATTTTTTTCAATATTATGAATGGTATTAATAGTTAGTGAGAGGTGGTTTGATAGAATTTATGTTCACTAACCTCAATTTTCTGTTTCTTATGTTAATTTGGGTAACAAAACCTATGATATTACATAATAATTTTGGATAAACCTAGGTTATTTGTCTCCCCCGTGAACCCCTTTGTGTTTTGAAATGTATCTACTATATTAGTTTTCTCATCAAAATTGCATCCTTGTTTTCATTTTATTTGAGTTTGGTCACTAGTTTTGGGCTGTTTAATGTGATAATTCTATTATTAATGAGGTGTATGGTAGGGGTGGTTAAAAGGATGTTTAATGTTTTACTTCAAGGGTGGTGGGTGCTAGAACTATTGGTAAGGGGGCTGGAAAGTGTGTTGATTTTGATGGGGGGTCTATCCTGGTTCTATTGATTTCCAAATATTTATTGGAAATGGTTAGGATCTATTAATATCTATTTTTATAAATATGTGGTTCTCTCCTACTATATTTGTAAGTCATTTTTTTTGTATTCGAATCATAAATAATAATATTTGAGATTCAAATAGGATAGAGATGAATAAAGATTGTATGTATGATAATAGTTTTACAATAGATTATGATAATGGAGTGAAAGAGTTCATCAAGTTTCCCAAGGATCATGCAAAGGATCCTTTTCAAATACTTTTTCCATATTTAAATTTTTGTTATTCTAGATTAATTACTCCGTAGGAGTTGGAATAACATTTGATATGTCACAGAATAGATCAGAGTTATAAATTTTGGAATAAACACAGAGAAAAAGAGAATGTAGCTACTGTCTGGGATAAAACTGCATTTTATGGATCATCAGATATGATTAAAAATATGGATAATGAAGAATACAGTATGGATGATGTGATTATAGATGTCAATGATGACGAAGATTGTATTGAAGAAATGACAAGGACATTTGAAGATGAACTCCGTGATTGCCCAAAATTGTTTGAGAAGTTAAAGAGTTGTGCAAAGATGCAATTGTATGCTGGTTGAACTAAATATATAGCATTGTCAGTTATACTGATGTTGTATAAATTGAAAGTAGGGAACAGATGGAGTGATTTCATTTTTATGGAACTACTTTCTCTCTTGAATGACATGCTCCCAGAAAATAATGAGATCCCAAGCCGAACATATGAATCTAAACAAATGCTATGCTCGATGGGTATGATTTCTAAAAGAATACATGCCCACCCAAAAGACTGTATACTATTTTGCAAGGAGAAAAAATCACTTACATAATTCCCAATGTGTGGTGCTTCTCAATACTAGAAATATGAATCCATTTCTATGAAAGTTGTATGGTACTTTCCAATCCTTCCAAGGTTTAAGCGTCTATATGGAAGTGAAGAATCCTCAAGATAATTGTTGTGGCATGCAGATAAAAAAAATAAAGATGGAAAATTATGTCACCTGGACAACTCTCCTCAATGGAAGAGAATTGATCATGAGCATCTTGAATTTGGAAATGATCCGAGAAACTTTCATCTTGCGTTATCTACAGATGGAGTGAATCCTTTTGGTTTTTAAACCAACACTCAAAGTACATAGACTATTATGTTGGTAAATTATTACTTTCCACCCTGGTTATGCATGAAATTGAAATTCATCATGTTATCTATGATTATATTTAGACCAAAACAACCAAGTAATGATATCGATGTCTATTTGGTTCCTTTGATTGAGGATTTGAAGTTATTGTGGGATTCAAGTGTTATGTTGTATGATGCTTATAAAAGTTAATACTTCATATTGAGAGCGATGTTGTATGAGACAATAAATGATTTCCCTACTTATGGAAATTTTTCTGGCTATAGCAATAAAGGAACTCAAGGGTGTCCCATGTGTGAAGAAGATACATAATCAATTAGGTTGAAACATTCATTGAAATTTGTGTTTCTAGGAAATCACACATTTCTAACCCGTCGACATAAATATTGATCTTGGACGACATTATTCAATGGAAGTTTAGAACAATGCACAACACTGTCTCCACTAATAGGTGATCAACTATTTGAGAAAGTAAAATATGTGAACACTATTTTTGGTAAACCATTTTCAAAAAACCATATGAAAATAGGTTGGAAAAAGAGATCAGTTTTTTTGAATTACCATACTGGAATTTTCTATACGTCATCCATTTTCTTTATGTGATGCATGTGGGAAAAAATGTTTGTGATAGTGTTATCAGAACTTTTCTAAATTCCCCTAGAAAAACAAAGGATGGAATTAAGGCAAGGTTAGACATGGTTGACATGGTAATATGAGAAGAGTTGGCTCCCATGAAGGGTGAAAATAGAATGTTTCTTCCTCTATCTGTTTACATTCTTTCCAAGGAGGAGAGATATCAGTTTTGCAACTTCTTCAATGATGTAAAGGTTCCAGAGGGGTATACATCAAATATCAAGAACATTGTTTCAATGAATGATTTGAAATTAAAAGGTTTGAAATCACATAAATTCCATTTTTTGATGTAAGATTTAATTTCTATAGCTTTACGTTGCATTTTTTCCAAGAATGTTCATCACACATTAACCAAACTTTGTTTCTTTTTCAATGATATATACAGCAACGTTTTAGACCTGGTGAAATTTCCAGGTATGGAAAGAGAAATTTTCATCATATTATGTGAATTAGAAATTTTCTTTCCACCTTAATTCATTGATATAATGGTTCATTTGATGGTTCACTTAGTGAGAGAGATTCGACTTTGTAGTCCTTTTCACTATAGATGGATGTACCCCATTGAACGGTATATGAATATTTTGAAAGGGTATGTCAAAAATCAATGTCGGCCATAGGGTTTTATTGTGGAGCAATATATTTTTGAGAAAGCCACTGAATTCTGTACTGAATACCAATTTGACGTGGAAATCATTGGTCTCCTGAAATCTCGTCACACTGGACACATTGAGGGTGAGAGAATTTTGGGAAGGGATGTTGTAACAATCAATATTATAGATCAAGAGAATCCCCACCTTTATGTTTTTCATAACAGTTAGGAGGTTACTCAATATATTAAAACCCACAATGAAATTCTTAGGCAGTTGAATCCATGAAGAGATGAAAAATGGATATCAAATACACATAATCAACAATTTATAGGATGGTTTCAGGACCATATTTTTAAGGAGTTAAATGAAAATATGAATTCAATTTTAGAACGACTTTGATGGATAGCCACTAGACCCAGTGGGTATGTATTATCTTATAATGCTTATGTAATTAATGGTTATACATTCTATACAGATGAACATGATGAAGATAGTACCATGAAAAATAGCGGAGTTACACTTGTGGCTGAAATGATGGATTTTTCTGGTAGTAAGCACAGAAATCCAATTAATGCGAATATGTTATACTTTAGAATTATAAAACCAATATGGGAGTTGGATTATACAACATTCCAATTGTTGATTTTTCAATGCAAATGGGTTGATTACAACAGTGGTGTTAAAATAGATGAGTTGGGATTTGTGAATTTTGATTTTAGTAAAGAAGGGTATAAAGATGACCAATTTATAATAGAATCAAAAGCAGTACAAGTATTTTATATTCCAGATCCCGTAAACCAAAAGTGGTCAATTGTTCTGTTATCGTCCAAAACTACTGAAGGGTCT
Organism: Viscum album; assembly: GCA_963277665.1. Taxonomy (NCBI): domain Eukaryota; kingdom Viridiplantae; phylum Streptophyta; class Magnoliopsida; order Santalales; family Viscaceae; genus Viscum; species Viscum album. The sequence continues at coordinate 1,964,663,414 of OY728127.1, forward strand.
GATGAAAATTCAATTGAGGATAATCCTTTCAATGGTACAATTCAATCATTTTGTTGAGGTCCCCATGCAGATGAAGTTTTGTATGTTAGAGGAGAGCACAATGAAGGGATTTGGATAATAGATAGAGGTTTCAAATCCCTTCAGCATTTGAAAAAAAATAAAGAGAGTTCAATAAGCAGGTTATATTTTTTTTTGTAATATAGAAATTGTTATCTCATGTTATTATCTTATCATTATAGAATTTATGTAATCTAAATTAACCGTTCAACCAATTTTGTAGGTAATGACTTCTGCACGTTCTGGTGCTCCTAACCTCAAGGTTGAACAAGTCTCTCAAGCTGCTACTGCTCAGAGTTCAGAGAAACAACAAGTTTTTGAACCTATTACTACGACTAGTGTTGAGGTCCAACAACCATCAGCACATGTTGTTGTTACTATTCAAGATGAACATATTGATAATGTTGATATCGATGAAATGGTCGGGGATGAAGGACCGACATCGCAGAAAACATAGGTGCATCATAGTTTGACGGTGTTAGCCAAAGTTCTTAAGGTGAAAAGAAAATGCATCAAATTTGATGTTAGATGGAATGCACGGGGCCAACATGTGAATCCCAATTAGGCTATGTTTAGTAGTTACATTGTAATTTTCACTCGGTAACACATGCCGATTGAAATAGATTCATGGCACCATGTTGTTTCAGGGCTGAAGTCTGTGATCTAGGAAGAAATTACGATAACATTATGATATTATTTCATTAATTTACTAAAAAATAAAATAATGAAACAATGTCTTGCTCTTCTCAATACCTTACAGAGTACATTTATAGTAGATTATTCACAAAAGAATTATGTACTATGGATTTTAGGAAGGAATCATTGAGTTTTTCTCACTATTTTAACAAAAATGTCACCTAAAGGATTCCAAAGGTAAAATAAACCTGCACCCACCCCTTATCTACGCTCACTTGACAGAGATTGTGAATTTGTAAGACACTACATCCTATGTTTTAGGTCTAAAAATCAAGTTATATAATTTATATTATCTTTCAGTGAGGATTTTGTTATTATAGGGTGGTGTATCAATATCGTCTAAAAAAGGAATTAGGACAGGGGCTAAGCATAAGGAGGCGAACAAGTACTACATCTGGAAAAGTATCAATGTATCTATAATAAAATTTCACTATCCAAACACATATAAAAGAAGTTACTTATTTTCCTAATGATAAATGTTTTTTCAGTGTCCAAAAAAAACAAACGATAAATATTTCCATTATTATGTTTGTAAATTTATGAGAGAGATCGTTTTCCATCAACAAACTAGCATACCAAAAGAGTTATTTTCAAAAAACAACTACTATTTCATTTAAATAATTTATTAATTCTTTATTTATATATTATGCAGTACTGATCTGACTGTCGAAAAGCCTCATATTCACAAGAAAATATAGATTTGTTCAGAAAGGAGTGGTCCACATACCTGATGGAAGATTGTACAAAAATAAAATGAAGATATGACTTGGGGATGCGTACAATTGGCAGACATTTTTGAGAGGGGTTCATAGAGATCAAAATATGAAACATTGTTGTATGTAAATGTTTGTAGGAATATTTTAATTATTATTAAATAAAATATCCTTTCTCCAATGATTAATTTTTCCATTTTTACAGATTAAAAGCACCAGCTACATGTAAGAATGATGAACCACTTTTATTTGGGCTCTGGATAAGAAAAACTAGTAAAATATCCAAAATACCATCGTATCACCCATGACCACTCACATTCAAAGAAAAGACGAGTAAAAATCTCCTCTATAAATTTATTTCAGTATGATCATTGAGATTCCAAATGTATTCCCATGCGTTTAACATTTTCATTGGTAGAAATTGTATGTTTTCTGATTATCCATAATAAGAAAATGAACATTGTTGGAACCTACTTCCTCTATAGGGTCTCCCCACCACATCCTTGTTTTCAATTTAGGAGAAAGATCCATGGGTCATTTGTGATGTGTACTAGTCAACCCCACCTCAATCCGAGACACAGTGTGACCGATATCACTCAAAGTGTCTCTTTTTTATTTAAAATGGATAGAATTTTAAGTGAAAACAACCACTGACATACGGAAAACCAACCAAATGTATTCGTATTATGTTGATAATCTAGGAAAAAGATCCATGGGTCATGTGTGATGTGTATGAGTCAATTCTGCCTCAATCTGAGGTATGGTGTGGCTGGTATCACTCAAAATGTCTCTTTTTTGTTTAAAATTGACATAAGTTTTAAGCGAAAATAATAACTGATGTACAGAAAACTATCCAAACACATTCAGATTGTGTTGATACTTTAGGATAACAATCTATTAGTCATTTTAGATGTGTACGAGTCAACCCTTCCTCAATATGAGGTACGATGTGGCCGGTATCACTCAAAGTGTCCCTCTTTTGTTTAAAATGGACATAATTTAGAGTGAAAACAACCACTAGCGTATGGAAAACCAACCAAATGCATTTAGATTGTGTTGATACATTAGTAAAACGATCCATGGGTCATTTTTGATGTGTACGAGTCAACCCCGCCTCAATCCGAGGCACAATGTGACTGGTATCACTCAAAGTGTCTCTCTTTTGTTTAAAATGGACATAATTTTTAAGTGAAAACAACAACTGACATACATAAAACTGACAAAATGCATTAATATTGTTTTGATAATTTATTTCAACTATCAATGAGTCATGTGTGATGTTTACGAGTCAACCCTGCCTCAATCCGAGTCACGGTGTGGCCGGTATCACTCAAAGTGTCTCTCTTTTGTTTAAAATGGACAAAATTTTAAGTGAAAACAACCACTGATGTATGGAAAAGAAACCAAACACATTAGTATTGTGTTGATACTTTAGAACAACGATACATGGGTCATGTGTGACATGTAAGAGTCATCACCTCCTCAATAAGAGGCACAATGTGTCTAGTATCACTCAAAGTGTCTATATTTTATTTAAAATGGACAAAATTTTAAGTGAAAACAACAACTGACATACAAAAAAGTGACCAAACACATTCAGATTGTGTTAATACTTTAGGATAATGATCCATGGTAAATTTTTGACATTTAAAAGTAAAACCTACCTCAATATGAGGCACGGTGTGACCGGTATCATTAAAAGGGTCTCTCTATTGTTTAAAATGGACATAATTTTTAAGTGAAAACAACCACTAACATACGGAAAAGTGACCAAATGCATTTGTATTATTCTGATACATTAGGAAAAAAATACATGGGTTATGTGTGACATTTAAGAGTTAACCCCTCTCCAATCCAAGGAACGGCGTGGCCGATATCACTCAAAGTGTCTCTCTTTTTTTTAAAATGGATATAATTTTAAGTGAAAACAACCACTGACCTACGGAAAAAAACCAAACAGATTTGGATTGTGTTGATACTTTATGAGAAAAATACATGGGTCATTTTTGATGAGTAATAGTCAACCCTACCTCAATCTGAGGCACGGTGTGACCGGTATCACTTAAAGTGTCTCCCTTTTGTTTAAAATGGACCGAATTTTAAGTGCAAATAACCACTAACGTACGTAAAGATGAACAAACACATTCAGATTGTGTTGATACTTTAGAAAAAAAATCCATTGGTTATGTGTGACACATAATAGTAAACCACTCCTCAATCAGAGGCATTGTGTGGCTAGTATTTCTTAGATTGTCTCTCTTTTGTTTAAAATGGACATAATTTTTAAGTGAAAACAACAACTGATGTACAGAAAGCTAACCAAAAAAATTCATATTGTGTTGATACTTTAGGAGAATGATCCATATGCCATGTGTGACATGTACATGTAAACCCTGCCTGAATTTGAAGCACGATGTGGCTGGTATCACTCAAAGTGTCTCTCTTTTGTTTAAAATGGAGAGAATTTTAAGTGAAAACAACAACTGACATACGAAAAACCGAACAAACATATTCATATTGTGTTGATAATTTATGCCAACAATCCATGGGTCATGTGTGATGTGTAAGAGTCAACCAAACCTCAATATGAGTCACGGTGTGGCCGATATCACTCAATGTGTCTCTCTTTTGTTTAAAATGGACAAAAGTTTAAGTGAAAACAACAACTGACATACGGAAAAGTGACAAAAAAATTCATATTGTGTTGAAACTTTAAGAGAATGATACATGTGTCATTATTGAAGTTTACAAGTCAGCATCACCTCAATCTGAGGAACTTTGTGACTAGTATCTCTCAAAGTGTCTATCTTTTGTTTAAAATGGACAGAATTTTAAGTGGAAACAACCACTAACGTACGGAGAACTGACCAAGCGCATTACGATTGTGTTGATACTTTAATCCAAAAATCTATGGGTCATATGGGATGTTACGATTCAACCCTTCCTAAATCTGAGGCATGATGTGTCCGGTCTCACACAAAGTGTCTCTCTTTTGTTTAAAATGGACATGATTTATAAGTGAAAACAACAACTGACCTATGGAAAAGCAACCAAACACATTAGGATTGTGTTTATACTTTAGGATAATTATACGTGGGTCATTTGTGATGTGTACGAGTCAACCCTGCATCAATTCGAGGCACGATGTGGCTGGTATCACTCAAGGTGTCTCTCTTTTGTTTAAAATAGATAGAATTTTAAGTGAAAACAAACACTAACATATGAAAAACTGACCAAACGCATTCATATTATGTTGATACTTAAGTAAAATGATCCATTGGTCATATGTGATGTGTAAGAGTCAACCCTTCTAGAATCCAAGGCACGGTGTTGTCGGTATCTCTCTCGAAGTGTCTCTCTTTTGTTTAAAATGGACATAATTTTTAAGTGAAAACAACAAACGACCTACGTAAATCCAACCAAATGCATTATGATTGTGTTGATACTTTAGGATAATGATACATGGGTCATTTTGGATGTGTATGAGTCAACCCCGACTCAATCCGAGGCATAGTGTGGCTGTTATCACTCAAAGTGTCTCTCTTTTGTTTAAAATGGACATAATTTTTAAGTGAAAACAACCACTAACATATGGAAAACGAACCAAATGCATTATTATTGTGTTTATACTTTAGGAAAACAATCCATGGGTCATTTTTGACGTGTAAGAGTCAACCTGGCCTCAATCTGAGGCACGGTGTGGCCGGTATCACTCAAAGTGTCTCACTTTTGTTTAAAATGGACATAATTTTAAGTGAAAACAAAAACTGACATACGAAAAAATGAACAAACACATTAAGATTGTGTTGATACTTTAGGATAAAAATCCATGGGTAATTTGTGACATGTAATATTCAACATCACCTCAATATGAGACGCAATGTGACTGGTATCACTCAAAGTGTCTCTCTTTTGTTTAAAATGGACATAATTTTAAGTGAAAACAACCACTGACTTACTGAAAACTGACCAAACGCATTCATATTGCGTTTATACTTTAGGAAAATGATCCATTGGTCACGTGTGATGTGTAAAAGTCAACAAAAAACTCAATTCGAGGCGTAGTGTTGCTGGTATAACTCAGATTGTCTCTCTTTTGTTTAAAATGGACATAATTTTTAAGTGAAAACAACATCTGACATACGGAAAACCAACCAAACACATTCAGATTGTGTTTATAATTTAAGAGAATGATCCATGCATCATTTTCAAGGTTTATGAGTCAACCCCGCCTCAATCCAAGGCAATATGTGACTGGTATCACTCAAAGTGTCTTTTATTTTAAAATGGACATAATTTTAAGTGAAAACAACCACTGACATACAGATTAATGACCAAACACATTAAGATTGTGTTAATAATTTAACACAATGATACATGGGTCATTTGTGATGTGTACGAGTCAAATATGTGTCAATACAAGGAATTATGTGGCTGATATCACTCAAAGTGTCTCTCTTTTGTTTAAAATGGATAAATTTTTTAGTGAAAACAATAATTGACATACAAAATAATGACCAAACACATTCATATTATGTTGATACTTTAGGATAACTAACCATGGGTCATTTTTTATGTGCAAGAGTCAACAAAGTGTCTCTATTTTGTTTAAAATGGACATAATTTTTAAGTGAAAACAACCAATTACATACGGAAAACTAAACAAACAAATTCGTATTGTGTTGATAATTTAGAAAAACGATCCATGGGTCATGTGTGATGTTTAAGAGTCAACCTATGCTCAATAAGAGGCATGGTGTGGCTGGTATCACTTAAATTTTATCTCTTTTGTTTAAAATGGACATAATTTTAAGTGAAAACAAAAACTGACATATGGAAAAGTGTACAAACACATTCAGATGGTGTTGATAATTTAGTAGAAGTATCCATGGGTCATTTTTTATGTGTATGAGTCAACCACGCCTCAATCCGAGGCATAGTGTGAGCGGTATCACTCAAAGTGTCTCTCTTTTGTTTAAAATGGACATAATTTTAAGTGAAAACAACTACTGACGTATTGAAAACTAACCAAATGCATTCGTATTGTTTTAATATTTTAGGACAACGATCCATGGGTCATGTGTGACGTGTATGAGTAAACCCTTCCGCAACCACTGGCATACACAAAACTGAACAAATGCATTCGCATGCACGCCTTAATCAAATTTTTCTTAAGGCTCTGACATTGAACTCTCTCTATATATTTTATCTAAGGCAATGTAAGATATCATTTAGAGGAGATAGTATTTAATGGTACCTTTTGATAACCATAATGAATAATTAGTACATCACATTAGGTATGTATTTTTTCCCATCCTTTGATCCCAAATTGACTACCACTACATATTTTATCTGTGTGAACTGCTTGTTTGATATGCTGATTTTTTTGCTGGTTTTGTTTGGGTGTGCTACAACAGAATTTTATGTTATAGTAGGCATGACATTTATCAGAGCTAAAAAAAGTGCTAATAAAGGGATCCTTTATCAGTACTAAACAAGCGCAGATAAAGTATAACTTTATCATCACTAAAAAATCACTGATAAAAGTTCCCTTTATCAATGCTTTTTTAGCACTGATAAAGGATCCCTATATCAATGATTTTTTAGCACTGATAAAAGATCCCTTTATTAGTTCTTTTTTAGCACTGATAATGGAGCCCTTTTTTAGTGTGTTTTTAGTGATGATAAAGGAACCCTTTATGAGAATTTTTTCAGTGGTGATAAAGGCTCTCTTTATCAGCACTTTTGGAGTGTTAATAAAGGGTACCCACCCTTATCAACACTAAGCTTTACATCTCTTTTTAGTGCTGTTAAAACCGGTTTTGAGTGATGATAAAGCCCGTTTTTGCAGTAGTGAGAAGGAGGATATCCCCAAGACTTCTTTTATTACAAGTTACGGGCATTATGAATTCTCAGTAATGCCTTTTGGACTCACTAATTCTCCAAAAAACTTTATGGACTTGATGAATAGAGTCTTTAGTGATTAACTTGACAAATTTGTGGTATTATTTATAGACAATATTATATTATAATCCAAAACCAAGGAGGAGTATGATGAGCATCTAAGAACTGTACTAGAGACCTTGCGAAAGGAGAAGCTCTATGAAAAGAACATCAAGTGGGAGTTCTGGTTGAAGAAGGTCTCATTATTGGGTCATATCATCACAATCAATGGGATATCAATGGATCCCTCCAAGATAGCTGTAGTAGAGGGATGGCCGATTCCAACATTGGTAACAAATATCCCCAGCTTCTTGGGGTTAGATGGATATTATCACAAATTTGTGAGAAATTTCTCACAATGGTCCAACCCTCTTACCAAGATAACTCAGAAGGAAGTAAAGTTTTCATAGAGTGATGAATTATAAGAGAGATTCAAGGAGTTGAAAAGGAGGTTTATCACTGTGGCTATTCTCACATTACCCATAAGTATATAATTTTTTTTGGTATTTAGTGATGCTTGGAAGAAGGCCTTGGGCTGTGTATTGATGCAAAATGAAAAAGTCATTGCCTATGCTTCAAGGAAATTAAACGTTCTTGAGAAAAACTATCCAAAACATGATTTGGAGTTGGATGCAGTGATCTTTGATTTAAAAATTTGGAGGCATTACCTCTTTGGGGAGAAGTGTGAAATATATATGGATCACAAAAGCCTCAAGTATATATTCACAAAGAAAGAGTTAAATATGCTCCAACAATGATGGTTAGAGCTAATCATAGACTATGACCACTCAATCCATTACCACCCTAGGAAAGAAAAAAAGGTGGAATATTCTCAATGTATAAAGAACCCAATGATTCTATCATTGATGAGAATTAATAAGGATACAATATTATTATATTTTATGAAGATGGACATGGGAATCATAAAGAATGGAAAATCATCAATCCTTTCACAAATGATTTCTCAACTGTCTCTTTGGGAAATCATAAAGGATGCTCAAATGGATGATGTTGGAATTCAAAAGAAAGTGGAAACTATCAGAAAAGGTAAATCCTCGAAGTTTAATGTTAATGAAGTAGGAATTGTGATATTTGGGACAAGAATATGTGTTCCATCATATCTTGAGTAAAATAATGAACCTTTAGATGATGCACATATTTCAAATTTCTCCATTCACCCAGGAAACAAAAATATGTATCAAGATCTTTGAAATCATTATTGCTGGGACAACATGAAGAAGGAGATTGATGAGTATACATCAAAGTTCCAGGTATGTCAGCAGGTGATGGCTGAGAGGCAGAAGTCTAAGGGGATGATTAAAACTTTACCCATACCAACATGGAAATGGGAGAACATCACCATGGAATTTTTCCCCAAACATCCGAAGAAATCCAAAGGAAGCAATGCTACTTGGGTTGTTGTGGATCATCTTACAAAGACTATACACTTCATTTAAATTCAAGAGGATTTCTTATTAGTTAAACTAGCATAGATATATATTAGAGACGTGGTAAGGTTGCATGGAGTACCACTTTCTATTGTATCTGATCGAGATCCAAGATTCACCTCTATGTTTTGGAAGATTCTTCAACATGCTCTGAATACTAAGCTGAAGTTCAGTATGAATTCTCGTCCTCAAACTGATGGCCAATCTAAGCGGACTATCCAAGAACTTGAGGACATGTTGAGATCATGCTCAATGGACTTCAAAGGAGGATGGGGTCAACATCTTCCTCTAGTTGACTTCTCTTAAAATAATTGTTTACACATAAGAATCCAAATGTCTCCTTATGAATCCCTTTATGGGAAGAGGTCAATAACACCAACATGTTGGGAAGAAGTTGGGGAGAAAAAACTCTTAGGTCCAGAAATGGTCGAAGAAATGTTGGAGAATGTTAAGACCATCCAGCAGCACATTAAAGCTGCTCAGAGTCAACAAAAGAGCTATGCTAATAATTGTCGATGAGAACTAGAGTTTGATGTTAGAGACATGGTATTCCTTTAAATATCATCGTGGAAGAGAGTTAAGAGATTTTGGATGAAGGTAAATCTTAGACCAAGGTACATCGTCCCTTTTGAGATTCTTGATCACATTGGATCAGTGGCCTATCGACTATCACTCCCATCAAACCTTTCTCAAGTACATGATGTATTCCATGTATCACTCTTGAGGAAGCACATACCTAAACCATATCATGTAATCAATCCATATGTGGTACCATTAGAGAATGACCTATCCTATGAAGAGAAGCATGTGAAGTTCTTAGATCGTAGAGAAAAAGTTCTATGAAATAAGAAAATTCCCCTCATCAAGGTGTTTTGATGAAACCACACGTTTGAAGAGGAAACATGGGAATTATAGGAAGTGATGAATCAAATTTACCCGCATCTATTTTAGTGTGGGAAAAAGAAATTTCTAGGGAGAAATTTCTTAAGGGGGGAAGATTATAACGACCCAAACTTTTATTAATGAAAATTCCTCTTGATCTAATTAAATATATTATTATGTAAAATTGTTATATAAAATATTCACTTCCTTGGTTTTATGTTTCTGTATTTTAAAATATGGTTACAAATTAGGACCATTTATAATATATCCATTGTATAGTGATCAAACGATTAGTATAAATATAGGGCTTTAACAAATCGAATTTATTCAGAAAAAGGAAGCTATGGCCTCATCTAGTAGATTTACTCTATACAAAGCCCATTTGGAAGAGATGGGAAAGGAGGTGGCACCATTGGGCTTCGGTCTTGACCAAGCCCAATCCAAGCTTCAAAAAATTAAGCTCGAATGGAACCGACTATGAGAGAAGTGGAATTTATTAGAGATTACCACCCAAGCAATGTTAACTGAGCCTCCACAAGAGTCTTCAACCATCGCAGACCTTACCCTTCGGTCTTATGTGGGTGTTATAAAGGGTTATGTAATAAGACCCTATCACTATGGTTATGTACATAATTTTTGTATAGAATAAATAATATACATTCATTGTTACTTTTTAAATAGTTTTAAAGCACAAATAATATTTTTATTTAATATTTAATTAAGAAATCTATTTTTACGAATTAAGGGATTTTTTAATTAAATAATATTTTAATAAAATATTATTACTAAATTAATTTTTATTAAATATAAATGATAATATAATTTTTATGAATACAATTGTAATTTTTATTAAGGTTTTAAAGTCATTTTTGTCAAAACCCAAGAATTTTTGATAAATGTCAGATTTTATTTTAAAAGTAAAAATTCAAATATTTAGAAAATTATTTAGATAAAATGAATATTATTTTTGGAATCAATATTTAAAAATTATACAATGGTTAATTGTTCATAAGTTTCTAATATTGTCGAATTTTTGGGTAAAAATTAAATACGGTTTAATTATATAACATGTTTTATGACATCACAATGACCCAATAGTAATGTAATAAAATAATATAAATAGTGTTTTCATACAATATATATTTTACTATTAAAATGATGTTATTATAGGTTTGTTTTATTTATTTTACAAATCTTTAGTGGACCATCCAATGCTTATAAAATATTTTAACCTTTTAAAATGTTTTCCTTGAGAGTGAGACTCACCTCCACATAAGCAAGACTAATATATTAAGAAGTTCGGCCATTGGCCTTATAAATAATTTTTTCCACTAAACTATGGGAAAAACCAAGGGAAAAACCATGGGTTGGTTTGTGGTTTTGATTAGTTTAATGTGTGGTGTCCAAAACCAAAATAATAAATAATTCCCTCTATTTTCCTATATAATCCCACCCAAGCTCCAAATTACTATTCAATCAAAAACTTTGGATCTCAAAAAAACCCTTCAATAATCTCTATATAATCCTCAAAAAGTGCCTCAATATCCTAAGTAGCCTCTCTCAAGACTCTCACAAGCCTTTTGGATCACACTTCCAGGTAAGGGATTTCATCCTTTCTCATTTTGTCCAAGTTTCTTCATGTTTTTATACCCTTGTCCTTTCAATTAAAAATTATGGGGTATTATTTATAACCTCCCCTATGCCTACCTACATATTTTTGAATGAAAATAGACCCCTATCTATACCATTAACACCTCCCATGTAAATCCGTTACCATGTCTAAATTCCGTAAGGAATTTCTCTGTCCTCATTTACATTCAAGAAATTTTTTTATATTATGAATCTAAATTACATTAAATATGTTAGGACATGTATATATGTAACCCACTTAATTTTCATTTCATGTAAATATGATGTGATACCCATTTATCTCTCATCAACCATTTTTATGAATTCTTACGTTACACCGTTATACTACCGAATTTGCACCGCGATTTTCCAAGCCAAAGTCATTGTGTAGTGAATACCGTGCCCATTTCTCTATCAGGGGTATTTAAATTTATGCACATTTACTTATTTATTATATAGTTTTAGGTATTAATTCCACATTACTTTATCATGAAATAAATTATTATGTTTAACAAATCCATGTTGGATGATCTATGTGGCCCACTTATGCATGAAATGAAATGATTTAGAAGGGTGCACCCTGATAGCACTCCAATACATTGGATAATGATTAGTATCATGATACATCAAGTGAAATGAGTGTTTACTCATGATAATTAATGTTAAATGAGGTTGTACTCATTCTCCATGTGCAATGATCCTTGGATCATGCTAATATCATGTTAAATGTTGATGCGACATTTCCATGTTATGATAATCATTCTATATCATCACTTTATGGTCATGTTTCCATAGTGATCAATTGATAATACTATTACCTAAAATGTACTATATTTTTCATTTTATTTCTTTTTTACTCCATTGTTGGGCTTTATAGCTCACCCTTTTCTCATGCATGTCCTCGGGTTATCCCATGCAATGCTACGTACGGAGGAATGTTGTGGTCATTTAAAGGAAGTTTTCAATAAATATTTAGTGTTTTATGTTCTAATTTATTATTTAATGTTCCTAAACCAAAATAAAATATACCTATAAATATTCTATCTTGTATCAAGTGAAGATTTTATGTAATAAATTATGTTTAAGTGTGAAATAAAGAGCATGGTTGTTATAACCTGTTTTTCATCTGTATAAGACACAACGCATGCAGGAAAAGACCATGCATGGGTGAGTATATACATACCCAATTGGATTCTTTAAAAGGTGAAGGGGGGGTATTAATAGACACAATAAGAATGGAACTACTGTAGATATTAAATAGTGAATAGGATGCAGCTTAACCCAAATTAAGAGAAAGAGTAACCTCATATAAACAAAAGAGGCTCAACATGGTGTGTAGATGGACTAAACATCAAGTCTTTTCCACCCATAGTAGAAGATTAAACTCATCCAACCAAAAGAATCTATACATAGAAAGTATGTGGACTACCACACATGTCTTTTCAACTATGAAAGGATAGTAACAAATCCAACAACATGGATACAGATGTATACATATATATATTCTCATTAAAAGAAGAATAAATGAGAGAGAAATGGGATCTCCATTTCATAGAAAAGCCTAGGAAAAAGAGTCATCAATTCTAAAAGTCCATCAATGATTCCCAACATCTCGCACATCTACCCAGCAGAAAACATCCAAGTAAAACCTCACCTCACCACTGTGTCATAGAGTCAAGAGGCCATAATCTATAGGTAGAGGACCCATTCCCTAGTACAACAAGATGGTTCCACTTAGTGGATCGATAGAGGACCCATACCATATCCCAATAGGATGGTTTAACTCTAATAGTAGATAGAGGACTCATGCCCTTCCCAATAGAAGGGTTCCACTCAAGTCCTAGAGGACCCATGCCCTAAATTAGTAGGTGGGTTACACTCTAGTGATCGATTAAGGAACCATATCTTACCCGGTTGTACAGTTCCACTTTAATGGTATAAGACCCATTCCCTAACTCCACTGGAGAGTTTTACTCTAGTAGTAGATAGAGGATCTATGACTATCCCAACTGGAGGGTTCCACACTAAATAATGGAGGACCCATGCCATATCCCAATAGGATGGTTCCACTTTCATAGGTAGGTAGAGGACCCTTACCATGTTCTAATTGGAGGGATCCACTCTCTGATACTAGAGGACCTATGGCCTGGCTCCACAGGAGGATTCCCCTCAGATGGTCATTAGAGGACCCATGCCTAGCCCATCTAGAGGGTTATACTCTTTTAAACTTTGACGATCCTACATGATCACTTCCATCATTGAGCATCAACTAAATAATATTTATTCCTAGAACAACCTTCATAGTGTCTCAAAATCTACAACAGAGGGCACCATCATTTTCTACGTGAATAAAGCACTCATGAGAGGATACTTACAAGTTAAATCTAAGTCTAAACGAAGGGGATACAATCAGTTGAAGTTTACTGAAAAGGAACCAAGGGGTACACAATGTGTGAGGGGACTCACATGGCATGTGGACCCACTACACCGCTAAACAATGTCTATATATCCATACTGTGTCTGTGTACTTTGGTACATGATGTGCATCTTCACACGAGGTGCCGCTCATGTCTCTGGTCGTGCCCGTGTACTTTTGTACATGGTGTGCCCCTGAAAGTGTATTCCCACAAAGGTCCCAACACATGTGATCCAACACATAGATTTTCCACATGGGGAATAGTTATAAGTCAAGTAATTGGTATACACATTGTTCAATCCTTAACCTTTATTCAAAACACTAACTGTGGTGGATAAGGCCCTACACGCCACATGTTCACCACAATACACTGTGTATAGTCACGTTTTTCATAGATTCATAGATCAATTTCCACAATTCAAGATCACAGCTGAAATTCTTCATATAGTTTATTCATTACTCCCAAAATTTAAGAGGAATACCTAAAATCATTGTTTATGGTCATCATTTATCAAAAATTGGATTCTGATTTCACCCACATGACCCCTAACATACATCTCCACATGTTGATACTTTTGCAGCCTTATCGGTTCAATAAAACCATGGTGGAGACACTAAAATCCCACTAATAATATTAATATACCACTAATTTATCACCCCATCCCTCACACATAGATTCTTCATGATTTTGGGGGTCTGATTGGGCTTGGTACCACCCATAATTGTCGAACTAGGACCGCATGGTCCAATCAGTGAAGAATGCGAAGACATTGTGGGAGGAAGGAATCAAAATAAAGGTTTATTGATAATTTCCAAGAGTTACTAAATAAAGATTAAGAAAATAGATATCTAGGGTTATAAATTAATTGAATAATCAATATAAACTGGTACATACATACATCCCAATGTTTATTATTTGTCGTATATCATATAAGGGATGATCCTACTCAAAAAAATTAGTCAACAATGTCATAAACCAAGAATTGATGAGTCCTACCTGGATATTGGATCACTCCTTGTAGAAAAAAACATTCTATAAAATTAATGGAATAATTCATTACATTTTTTTCACTCTGATCTACTTTGATCCAGATATTCGTCATCCTAGGATGTTGGTTTTCTAATGGAAGGAAGAAGGAAAATCTCTTAATTATCCCAGGAACATGTGGATAAACCTATTGAATTTTATATAATTATGTACTTATACAATATTATAATAGGTTAATTTAATTCAAATAAATAAACATAATTATTTATTTTAACTAAAATCACCCACCAATGGTCTCCATATCCAAACACCCTATATCGACTAGTTTTAGGTTGCACCCAGGGTAAAAATTGCATTCTATACTCAATCGTGGTCTCATTTTTCTTTTACAAGATTCTGTTTCAGATTTATCCCACTTTATTTAATAAATTGTGTGTAGATAATATAAAATATATAAAATATTTTTATAAAACTAATTTTAGAACATTGGGCCCTGAAATAGCACTCCGTATCAGCATCTATCTCCAAAAATATTTGTAGAAATATTTATAATTCTTATATGGAAAAAATAGGTCTCTATAATATTTATCAATGTTAGATTCTCCAATGAAAACTCTCACTAGAAAATTAGTGATGTTTTCATAGAATGAGAAATGTTAGATTTCTTTTATTGAGATGAACATATTTTGATATCTATGCTAATGTTTAATCATCCAAAGGATAGGTAGGGATATGTAGTCTTTGGTGATGCATTGGGTTTGGGTTTGTGTTTTGTACTTATATAAGGTGATCACATGGTAGCATATGATCTTGAAATCATAGTCCATGTGATAATAATTAACTGACCCATGATCATGAACATGTAACTATGGTGCATGATCTTAAGATTTAGTGACATTAAATTTTTGAAGAAAGGTTTAACATATATTATGACAAAAAAATATTGAGTTATATCTTCTATAAAAAATATTTGAATCTCATACCGTGGTTTTGGGTGGAGTACTTATACTATTTTGATTTTGATATTGCCTACACCCCTAGAAAGGGGAATGTCATTGCTGATTCTTTGAGAAGGAAACTTCTAACTGAGGCCATGAATGAATAATCAGAAGTGTGGAATATGATGACTATATTTTCTCAATTTCATTCAGGAGTTTGGGAGAATGGGTCTGAGGTTATTTTGGTAAGCGCGCGGTTGACCTCCTCTCTTATTGAGATGATTCTTTCGGAGAAGTATCTTGATGATGAATTTTGTGGCATTGGGGATTCTATTTGTGTCGGGGATACCATTTTTGAGTGGTATTTATCTTTTAAGGTTATCCTATTTTTCCAAAAATAGCATGTTGTGCCTTTTCTTGTGTGAAAGGCTATAATGTGTGATTTCTATAATTCCCAATGGTAGTGCACCTGCAAACCACAAAGATGTTCTATACTATGTGGGGATGATTCTAGTGGATAGGTATGAGATGAGACATTTTTGACTTTATATCTCATTATTATACCTAATAGTAGTTCAAAAAAAAAAAGAAATAGAGACCTTCGTGTTTGCTTCAACCAGTTCATATTCTAACTTGGAAGTGGTATGAAATTCCTATGGACTTTTTTCATTGGGTTTTCTCATACCCCTCAATGGAAAAATGTGACATAGTTTTTAATTGATAGGATAACCAAATAAAATATCTTTATACCAAATTTATAGACAACCAAAGTTGAGTACTTTGAAAATCTCTACATATAATAGATTATCAAATTGTATGGAGTTCCATAAACTATAGTATCTGATAGGGATCTTTATTTTACTTCTCTCTTTTAGAGAGGCCTCTAGGAGTCAATGAGATCCCATGTTCATTTGAGCATGACATACCATCCACAGATGGATGGATAGACAAATAAAGTTATATAGATTCTGGAGGAATTGATACTTTCTCGTATTCTTTATTTTACTAGATCTTGGGATGATGATTAAGGACTGGTTGAGTTTTCCTATAACAATAGTCACATATATGAAATTAAAATAGATCCTTTTGAGGCCTTGTATAGTCGACCTTGTAGATATTTATTGTGTTGTTCGTATATTGGTGTATATTCCTTATTAGGATTGAGTTTGGTCTAAGTGATGATGAAAAGGATTTATTTGATTCATCAAAGAATGATTAAAACATAGAGATGATGTAAATATTTTAATAATCACCATCGATTAATATTGGAGTTTATTTCTAGTTAGGATGTTTTATTTAGAGTTTCACTTTTTTTGGGTCATCAATGTCTTGTAAAATAGAGAAATATTATGCCAAGGTTTTTGGGTCCTTTTGAGATTGTTGAGAAATTAGGGAAAGTGGAATACCATTTGTAATTTCCACCACATTTGAATTTGATCCAAAACACGTTTCATGTATCATAGATTTGAAAATATATTTCTAAACCTACTTATGTATTGAGATAAGAAGATATTGGTGTTGAGCCAAGCCTATCTATGACTGAGCATCTAGTTAATATTATTGATTTTAAGACACAAATTGTTCATGAAAAGATGATACCTTTGGCTTGTGTTCTATAGAATCATGGTTTTTATACATATGAGACTTAAGAGCATGAGTCACTGATGAGAGAATAGTAACCTCATCTCTTTGATATAAAGTATTTTTGATAGGATTTCTAGGAATAGAAATAGTTTTTGGTGGGGAGGTTGTAACATCCTATTACTTTATTTCACATAATTTTTGACTCTTTTTTTATACCCATTTTTGTTTGGTTGAATCTAAATCCTTTCGATGGGTAGAGATATTCTGTTAGTGAAAATGACCTAAATTTATTAGGGATGTATATTTTTTTGAGTAAATGGAGTCCATGTATAAATTTTCCATTAGGGATTTACACCATGGTGTGTGGACTATAGAGTGGAGAGTCGAGCTGTTCCATGGACTATCAGGTTGCAGAATAGGGGAAGTAATGTTAGGAAGGCCTGCGACACTTTAATTGGGATACACAATCGATTCCTAGGGGAATTTTATAGAGATAATAAAATTTTTAGTATAGCAACCCCATGGAGGGACGACTAAACTATCCAGCTCTGGTTGGTTCATTTTGGTGCTACTAACTATTTTGGAAGCACTGTGACATGGTGCTTAGGATGAATCATGTCCTTCCACTAGGTAAGGTGGATATAGGAAAGATATTCGTCATGGTTTTAGGAGGTTGGTTTACCAGGGGTGGGTTTGGCTTGGTATGAGGTGGCTATGTTGTGGTATGGCTATCATCATCCTTTCATCACCATGGACAAGGGGGAAGAAACATGGTTTTTGTATTTACAAACATAAATTTACCACGAGTCATTTTATTTTTATTTTATCTCACTTGATTTTTTTCCATCTTGGATCCCCCTAGAGGTGTTTTGACTCCCTCTAACTCAATTCTTCTCAAATAAAATCACTAGTGGGAAATTTTTATTCCTCTTTAGTAGGTGATTTCTCATTATTGTATATTTCAATATTTTATTCTATAATCTCCTTTGAGAGTGATGAATACTCATTTTGATGATGGACTGGATCCATTTTTCGGTGTACTATTTTTATAGGTATTCCTCTTGATCCTCCTTTCTTTTTGTTCCCCGTTTTAATTTCCTATGTTGGGTGATTCTTGATCATGATAAAGGTTGGTGGTTATATATGATATTTATTAACTAATACATTAAACTTATTAGTTTAATTGAAATGTGTTTGGAATAATTTAAAAAACCATATTTGAAATGATTGATTGATGATTTTGAAAAGGTAATGGATTTTGTGAAAACATCCAATTTTAATGGAAATGAAATTGATGGATAAATTTTAGAAAAAATTTATGGCTTGATTTGAAAATTGATTTTGAGATAAATTTATTAAATTTAAAGATTATTTGAAAAGGCATGATTTGATGAAAACCTATGTTTTGGTTATGAAATGAGAAAGGCATGTTGAGAAATGAAAATAGAAAATTTTATTTTGATTTGATTTGAAATGATTGATTTTCCCATGATTGGTTAATTGATTAAATAAAGCACATGTAAGCTTGGGTGGTTTTTGGGTAACTTGGATAACCATTATAGGATCTGATCCCCTATCACTAGATTGATGATGCAAACACTAACATAAACATACCACAATATGAATTTCAACAAAAGGGAGTTAATTACCGATAGCCTGAGTCATGGGGTGTGTGAACAAATTTAGCCAAGATCACTGATGAGTAGCGTGATGATTGTTTTAGTAGAAACTAACATACCATATGGATTGATACATATTGGTATAATATACTATATTTGATAATTTTATGCCATTTTATTATAGAGGTAGTTTATTCATAAAGACTTGTTTATATAAATGCTTCATATAAAATGTTCACTTAAGAATATCTTGATATATCTACTATCCATTTGAATTGAAAGAATGTTTTGTGGAAAATATATAAGTTCCATGACATGCCAAGTTTTATTTAAATTGAAATATTATTTGGTTTAATTACTATAGAATTTATTTTGGAACACTTGGTGATGCCCTACTAGGATTTATAGCTCACACCCTTCTTTTTACTTTCAATAATTTGTGGATTTTATTATGCGAAGTATGAGAAATGAGAAATAACCTCTTAAAAGTAGTTGATGTTCTTGATATTTGGGACCTGGAGTGATGGAGGTAATTGGTGGAGATGTGATCCACTTGTTTCAAGTGATATATTTGAGTTTCCTTAATGTAAGATATTATGTCTTTTTAATGATGTACTATTTGAGTCTTGTTTTACTTATTTGATTCTGGTACTTTCTCATTTTAGATTTTTGATCATATTGACATATATTATTTATTCTTTTACTGCTATTTTGTGGAAAAATGTTTTCCCACATGATTCTTTTATGATGTCGAGTTCTAGTTTCCAACCCATAGGGATAGGGAATGCCCTTCGGGCTATATTAGAGCTTACTTGGGTATCAGGTTACTAGGGAATCTAGGTAGGTTTGTGACATGATGGGGGATGATTATAATTATTATACATGATTCCATTTTCTCTAATATATTTTTCACACCCTTATTTATTATACTTGACCATTTCAAATTCTAGGAAAAGGTTTAAAGAAGGTAGTATATGTAAATTAAAAAACTTTGCATACATAAATATTACATATTAATTGAAAAATATTCATTACATAAACTAAAAATACATTACATAATCAATTTTTTCTATACCCTTTAGAAACTTGGATAGATAAAAATTTTGTTCATAAGATTTTCTACTTTATATACCACTTAGTTCCTTATAACTAGCACCCATCTTAGGCATATCATATATAATACCTTTCTTCATAACACGGGGAAAGGAAACATAAGAAAGGGTGAGATCAGATGACCTGTAAGGTTAAACAAGGGAGATATCAATGATTAAATAATCATAATACGAGCATAAGGGTATGTGGACATGAGATTAACATTTTAAAACAATATCCTGCATATCATAGATCATAAACATGATTCACGGAATAAATCTTGGCAGTTCACCAGACATAAATCATAAAGGAATAAAATAACACAATCCATGAGATAATATCATAGGTATAAGACATAGGCTTGTGGTATACATATAAGCATAAAATATCATTTCCAATGTTTTCAAGGCTCATTTCAATGGTAATCATAGTGGAATGAGTTCACTCCCTAAACCATCGTAGTAGTCGAGGTTCAATACCAAGAATTTTATAGTGGAAAAAAATACTTTAATGAACTTGGATCAATAACCATTCAAGTAATATTTATCTCTTGATATATCGATCATTTCCAAATTAAATGTAGGGAGATATAGGTCTCCTACTTCTTTGGTTATAAACTGACCTCAATCTTTGGTCATAAAGTCACCACCCTCCTTGGTTATAATGAAACCACAATCCTTGGTTATAACATAACCACCGAAATTGGTTATAATGTAACCATAATAACATAATGAAAACAATAAATAGGTTTCCCAAAAAATTTCAAAACATTCATAATAAAAAAACCCATAAAAAGAAACGGGTTTCATAAAACATTTATCAATTTATCCTGGAAGAACCCATGGAAAATTGAAAACTTTTATAAGAATATATTCTTCATAATAATAATTCATATATACAAATAATAAGGATGGTATCATTGGATTATTTCCCCATTAAATCTTAATTAACATCAATGTATGTCATCTTATATGGAAAATTATTCTGAAAGATCACTTGGAACATTTCTCGAGGAAAAAAACATTTCTTTGAAAATGAAATGTTTAAAAATATAAATTAAAAAAATATTGTAAAAAAACTTTTATTTGAAAATAAAAATTGAAAATTATAGAGGAATATTTAAAATATTGAGTTTCTATGATAATAGTAAATCATGGTCATGCTCTACACATTAAAACCAAGATTCCTTTCACATTTTTGTTAAAATCCAAACAAGCATTTTTTGAAAAAAGACACGAATATTACTTATATTTAAAAAAAAAAAAGTAAAACCGGATAAGAATGAACTTTAAAAATAATAAAGAAATATTAAAACATTCTTTAAAACATTTTTAGAAAACATGGATATGAAAGTAAAGGGTTTTTGACTAAAGATAGAAATAAAGGTCATTTTCTTTAAAAAAAATTGTTTTGGAATATTGTGTACATAAAGAGAAGAGAATGAATATTAAACATGTATTATCAAGAAATAAAGATAGTATAAAACAAATTCATTATGTTACTAATAAATTTATCACATGATTTTATTAAAGAAAACATAATCATAAACAATCCTGATAAACAATGAGATTGTAACATCAAATCCTTACTACTTTGGTAACTTTTGAATTGTAATCCCCAAGAAAGAATAACATAAATTGAAACATTAGGTATCATGAAAAGAACTATATTCATGAAATAACATAAAAAGGAGAATTATATACATCTCATAAAAGAATATAGGTTCATAATATTTCATATGCCTCAAAGAAGGCAATTTGATACAAAAATATCTTACCTTAAGTATCAAATTACTTTGTACACATTAAAAACTAATTTATAATAAATATAGGTTTATTATAAATATATTAAAGATATATAATAATATGTATTTTAAAATATATTATTTACTTATGAAATTTTATTACCCATTTATTAAAAATTATTTGTTAAAACAATGTTTTGGGTAATTACTACTTTTTTTTCATGTATGTTTTTTGTTTGGTATCTTTGGTTATTTTATTTTGATCATGGTATAATCATATAAAAAATGTAAAAAATGATATGAATATCTTATATATTCATTATATTTATTTATAGTAATCTATTAAATTTAGATATATAAAATGAATTACATCATTCATGGAGATGATATGCCTACATACACATGAACATTGTTTCCATTTTCTCAATGAATGAAAATAAAAAAAGGTAAATAATATATTATCATTATAGAATAATTTTTATGTCATATATATCATATTAATAAATTAAATTTAACATTATAACCTTCCATGCAAATAATATGTGAAAATCATATCACATCGCTTCGCGAGGCGGTAGTCTGCTGTACGCACAAACGACATTATCATATTCCCACTGAATGGAAAGTAAAAATTTATATGTGATAATATAATTATAGAAGTATAATAATATCAAAAATATTATATATAAACATTAAATAAATCATTATATCTATCCATGAAATGTGGGTATGAAAAATGAACAACATCAGTTTGCGAGGTGGTAGTCCACTGTACACATGATCGACAGTTTTATTCAGCATTTGATGGAAGAGATGATGGATATATGTGATTACATAAAAATAATAACATATTAGTATATTTTAGATAATTTTTTTATGATATTGTAAATATTAATACATTAATGAATGTGGTAAGATAATATGAAAAAAGAAACAGTTTATTGAAGACAATTACCTTTTCTTAGAAAAACCTCATTTGTATCTCTTATTAAGGACCATAGAGTTGGTATTTTTGGAAGACCCATAGTTATAGAAAATGTATAGGGATATTGGGGAGATATTTTGGTGGTTTTTTCTTTGAGAAAAATGGATTGATATGTGTTAATAAGTGAAGGGAAGAGGTGAACTTTTATAATTGAGGAGTGACATTTTGGAAAATACATTAAACTATTAAATAACGGGGGGTAAATCTCAACTCAAAATCCTCAAAAATTGATAAATAATGGTGTGGAGTGATGATATGGTCTATCAAAAACTCCAAAACACAAAACAAATACACATTTTTTAAACATGTAATTCCTTAACTTCTAAGTTTCACACTTTTACTATTTTAGTTTTCACAAAGTCAACTAGAATTTTTAATAGGCAATTTATCATTTAAAACTAGAAATAAAATATTAATTATTAGATAATTTGAACCAAAATTTTATAATTATTTAATTACATTTATAAAATTAAAATCCTACGTGTTTGGAAAATTAAATTTTACACAAGCACATGAAACAAGCAAACCCCTATTTTACCCTTTATCATGATAAAAAAGTTTTTACTATTTAGTGGTCAATATAATTATTTTAAAAGGAAAATTGGTTCTTTAATGGAGTATATATGATATTTTTAAACATATAACAATAAATTTCCAGAGGATTGTATTTTTTTAGAATTTTTAATCATTGATAAAATATTATTTACTATAAAATAACATTAATGTTAATTTTTACACTATTCATTTAATTTGACTTTAAAAACATCAATTTTTTAATTCAAATATATCATCTTAAAACCTATATATAATTTTATATTTATCTAATTTTTTTTTAAATAAAATAATTTATTCAATTTATATCCCTTTTCATATTTTTGTATCACTAATTTTATTTTTCTATTAATTCAATAATTATGGCATAAGCATTAATTAAGCATTTAAAGTGATTATATAATTTTTAAAAATTAGAAATAAATTACCCTCATGAAATTAATTTAATTATTCTTAAAATTACCATCAATATTTTTTAAAATCTTAATTTTTTCCTTATGTGAACACATAATTGAAATTAAAAACCAAGAGGGGGATATTTTTTCTTTTGATATAATTAAATTATTATCTTGGTAACCTACATGAAAGAGTGTCCCAAAAGAATATAAAAATATAAACTAAGGTAATAAGGGTTGGAATATGGCCAAAAAAGTAATGTTAGGAAATTTTCTCGGTTATTTTATCAATTATAATTTTAGTTTAACCCCTCGTTAAACCCATTTTAACTTTAATTGTGGTAATTTATTTTTATGTTATTACTTTTATTTAAAAATAATAATTTAAAATTATTATTTAATATTAATTATTATTATTATTAATATTTAATCCAATTTTAAAAATTTAATTCACATATTTGGAAAATTTTAATTTAAAATTAAACCCGTAGACGCGATGAAAATACGATTTTCTAAAGAGATATTTTTTAAAAGATTAAAACTTAAAAAAAAAATTCAATATAAAATTGATTAAATTGAATTATATTGGATTAATTATAATATAATTTAGCTAATTTTACTTTTTAAACCATTTTAAAACAAAATGTAACCTTATACATTCTACAAACAGAAAGGAAGTTTTCAATAAATGCAGTCTTTTTCACCATTCTTCTGAAAATCATTTTTTTGTTTAAAATCCCAAAAATTCACTCGAAGATATTTTTTACACATTTAAACCAAAAATTAAGTTAATTTTCTAAAATAAAATTTATATAAGTTTCCAAACAAATCTTATTTTTTTCCACAAAAATCAATACTAAGCATTTTTTTGAGAAAAAAGTATTTTTCCAAGAATATAAAAAAATTACTAAAAATTAAGTACTTATTTATTAAATATGATTTCTTTATATAAAACCATTAGAAATAAATTTTATAATGTTTTTATTCCTATCCATTACATCATGTTTAATGGCTAGGTAATAATATTCATGTATAAATTATAATATTAATATTTTGTCGCGGTTTGTTGAAACTTAATGTTGTATGTAACACAAGCTCTCAAAAAAAATTATTCAGAAAACAAATTTATACAGTATTTGGGAGTTAAATTATTACCAACTTATAAAATTAATTACATACTCAAAATTACATAAAATTGGTAAAATAAATTGAGGGAACTTCTACCTGATTATATCCTCAGGTTCCCACATAGCTTCCTCAAACTAGTGGTTTCACAAAAACAATTGACCAAGTGAGTGGTATTGTTTCATAACACTTTATCTCTATCATCCAGAATCACCACTGGTTATTCCTAAAAATTAATATCATTATCTAGTAGTTTTACCTCTAATTTTAGTATATTTTATGGATCAAGTATGTACTTTTTCAGGGAAGATATATGAAACACATTTTGAACTTGAAATAGATTCATTGTAAGAATCAAATGATAAGCTATTATCCCAATAAGATCAATAATTTCAAAGGGAGATAAATATCTAGGGATAAAATTTCCATTATATAATAATAAAAATTTAATCCTTTGGTGGTGATTTGACCAATTTCTACTTCATCAGTGAAATTAATATTCTTGATGAATTTTTTTATACCTGAAGTAATAAAATAATTTTAAGATCCATAAGTCATTCCTTCAACCTCTAAATATTTACCAAAACCAAAATGGTTAGCACAAGTTATTTAATAAAATCTAAACTTCAATGTAATCCATTCTATGAATAGTTAAACTTAAGGCTCCTCCAAGTCTGACTAAAATTGAAATCTAAAAATTTATAAATATGTTCACTAAAATTTCAAAATCAACTTATCAATAATCCCCCACACAACATGAAGTTTCTATTTTTGTCACATAAAAAATATGTCAATAAATTGATCATATATTCTCATAAGACATGGTAATATCCTAAATTACTATAAAACCATAATGGAAGCATACATGATTTGAAAATTTAACTCTTTTATAATTTCTTAAATAAAATTACAGACTATTGAATATATTAAATAAATCCAAAAAAATGTTTTACACTCCATCAATCATAAAATAAAAAAATCTGTCAAATAATTAATCACTTACAAGGTAATTAGTATAATAAAATTTAATTTATCTATATCAATAATCCCTTTATCCCAACATCATTATCTCAAAATCAGGAGAACATTAAGGCTTATATTTCCCTTAATCTTGTGTTTTCCCTGATGTTGGTCGGAGTGGATACTCAAGAGGGTGGTGAATTGAGTTCCAATTAAAATTTTCTGTTAAAAACAATGTTGATTAAAAATCCCCCTATTTCAAAAACAGATTAAACTGTAGTGAATTTATACAGATTATAAAGGTTCAACTAGTTTCTCAAAGATTGATTAGTTCTCAGTTAACTTGATCTTATGATTAAATTAACCTTTGAAACTAACTTACTGGTCTATAATAAATATAAACACCTGCGAGTTTAACTATCAAAGTAGCTTTGAAACTAAATTATATTTCAAAGTAATAGCAGCGGAATATGAAATAAATATGTAGTATGGATAAAGTATGTAGCTACAAACACAGAGAATTAACCAAGAGGTTTTGTCTCAAGCCGAGACTTAGTCCTCTCAAAAGTTTATATAAAAATGATCCACACCCTGGATCGGGGTTAACAACAGTGAACACACTGTCCAGGTCACAAGACCTCTACCACAGTTCTGTGTGGGAAAACAAACAACAGCTTAGAGCTGTTCAGGTCTCATACGACCTCTACCACTATCCACAGTGGGAAATGAAGTGAAGAAAGGTTTGCTGAGGATTTACAGATCCTCCAGTGAAAGTACAGGAGTCAATGTGTGTTTAATACAGCAGATAACACACACTGCTCAAAATGTAAAACAAATGTATCACAGAGCAGAGATGTAGAGTTTAGAAATGGTTCTGGTGATTTCAGTGTAGCTCTAGACTCTTTTGTATTTGATCAGAATTTATTCTGAGTCCTCTTCTTGTTTTTGTTTGAGAGGAAGAGTGTCGTATGCTTCAGGCTCAAAGGAAGTGAGATGTAGTCGATGAAGTTCTTCAATGTTCTTTTGTATGCACATAACTCTTCTTGAGTAGGATTGATTGTGTATGAGGTTCTGTTCTCCTTGGTTCTTCCTTCTCTTTCTTTTTCTCTGTATCTGTATTTTGTTCTTCTATAAACACCCCATTTATCTTCAGC
This sequence comes from Viscum album, assembly GCA_963277665.1. Taxonomy (NCBI): domain Eukaryota; kingdom Viridiplantae; phylum Streptophyta; class Magnoliopsida; order Santalales; family Viscaceae; genus Viscum; species Viscum album. The sequence goes on from OY728127.1 coordinate 1,964,690,334, forward strand.
AGAGTCTTCTTGTATTTATGTCATGTGCTTCGGAAGACAGAAAAAGTTTCCTTTCCGCAGGTACGAGGTACGGTTTCCTGACATCCGACAACCTTTATTAATAATTTGACAGAGCATTAAAATATACCTAATATGACCGTTGGTTAGATTAAATAAAGATAAAGATAAAGAAATTCAAACAGTTGTTTATGACTATTGGAGAATCAAGTGATTGGTAGGTCATCAGCATTAGTGAGTAATGATCGGTGACTCAGATAGATCAGCATTGGTGTATCAGACTGATCAGCATCGGTCTGTCATCTGATCGGTGAGTCAGTTTGATCGGTGGCTCATTTGATCGGTGGCTCATTTGCGTCGGTGAGTCATTTTGCATCGGTGAGTCATTTTGCATCGGTGAGTCATTTTGCATCGGTGGCTCATTTTTCATCGGTGAGTCATTTTGCATCGGTGGCTCATTTGATCAGCATCGGTGAGTCATTTGATCGGTGAGTTAGTTTGATCAGCATCGGTCTGTCATCTGATCGGTGAGTCAGTTTGATCAGCATCGGTCTGTAATCTGATCGGTTAGTCAGTTTGATCAGCATCGGTCTGTCATCTAATCGGTGAGTCAGTTGGATCAACATCGGAGACTCATTTGATCGGTGAGTCAGTTTGATCAGCATCGGTCTTTCATCTGATCGGTGAGTCAGTTTGATCAGCATCGGTGACTCATTTTGCATCGGATCGGTGAGTCCGTTGTCCTTTGATATGCGATCAGTGCTTCCAATGTCTGTTGATATTGAATCGGTACTTCCAAAATACTTTGTACGTCAATAAGCATAGACAAAAAAAGTGATAACAGATTTAACAGATTGTAATTAAGTTTATGAGAAATCAAACCAGATTAAGCATTAATGGTATGTGATGATTTGTGATTATTAAAACATCAATCATAGACATGAAATCAACAATATTCCAGAGGGCTCAACAATCTCCCCCTTTTTGATAATCACAAATCTTTATCATTAAATATAAATAATATGATATATCATTAATAAAAACATAATGAGAATTAAACCATAAGAAGAATAAATATAAAGAGATATATAAATCTCCCCCTTAATTTAGATTACCCATATATATTATACAGATTTCTCCCCCTGAGATATATATATCTTTTCTCCCATAAAGTATTCTTGTTCTTCTCCCATAAAGTGTTCGTGTTCTTCTCCCCCTTTGGGATAATCAAAAAGGAGGGAAAACAGATAAGAGAAAGTGAAAGTAAAAGCAGTCAGCAGAGAGTATAGATAGAAAAAATATTTGATAATGTACAGACTATTACAAGTAGCACATTGTTCACCCCATCAAAAACAATACCCAACTATTTGTTGGGATACAAAGGGGATTTTCCTTTGTCTTTGGGATCAATAGTGGGTAAGTTTGAAGGCTTGGAGACAGGCTGGTCTTGGCGAATCTGAAGTGGTGGTAGGACAACTCGGACAGGTGTAGGAGCAGGTACCACAGAGGGTTGTTGTTGAGAAACAGGAGCTGATTGAGAAGCTTGCTGAGGAACTGGTCTTAACTGAGAGAGAGCTTGAGCAACAGATAGCTGATTTGGAGCTATATCAGAGTCACTGAGAGGTTCAAAAGTAGGAAGTACTATGGAAGTGGCCTGTGCATGCAAATAGGGCTTCAAAAGATGAATAAAGTCCTGAATGACTTCTGCTCCATACTTCATAGCTTTTTCAAAATCATCTTTATTCTCCATGAACTGTGCCAAGGAAGGGACAAAATCTTGCAACTGATGAACTTGAGTTTTGAAGGCCTGAGTGACTGGAGGTAATTTCAGATTCTCTGCTAACACCTTAAAGCTTGCAGTCATCTCATGTTTTGTATAAATCTTAGAAAAGTAATTATCAACTTTCTCTTTGATCTCTTACAGGTCTTTCTTAGCATCTGCTGAATATACCAATGCCATCTTATGACTGTTATCACAAAGCTCTTTCATCTTCCTCAAAGATTCTAAGTCAAGAATTTGTCTAACAGCAGCTAACTCATCATGCACAACCTCTCTTAGAGCTTCTATTTCACGGGTAGTGATATTGGTTACCTTTTCTGTACTGGCTTGGCTAACTATGTGAGTTAACTCAGCTTTCAACTTCCTCAGGTAAGACTTGTTGAGATGTTCAATCAAATTTCTCAAAACTTCCATCATACCAGAGATGGTTGATCGGAATTCGCTTGATAGAGATACCAGGCCGGTGTGAAGATCCTTCATAGTCTGATTTAAAAAGGCTATTTGCCTGCCAATAAGTTCACCAGTATTGGCTAGGTCTGGCTTCACAGCATTAGATACTCTCTGTGAGAAGGCTTCCAAAGAGTGTTCAGAAACTTGGAGAGACACTTGAGTAAGAGCATTAGAAATTTCTTCTCTAACTGTGGCTCTCACAGCGGTTAGCAATTCAATATTAAACTTGTCAAGATCAGCTCGAGAGATTCCTGAACCAGGTAAATTATTATTTGTAGGATCAACAGCAGGAACAGACCTTGCTTCTCGTGGGAGGTTCCTCTTCACAGCTGCAGCAGATTCTGGCATTGCTTCTTCGTCTTCAGAATATTCTAAGCCCAACACAGCATAACCAGTGTAGTCATCCCAAACAGCAGCACACAGGGTGTATTTTAGTTTCTCATAGCTTGTTGTTCCACTAATTTTTGGTGAATCATCCTTGCCACTGATATGCATTTCTTGTACTGATTTAGGTGATTCTATTTGATCTTCAGAAAGACCATCCACTGGTCTGTTATCACCATCAGCAACAGCCTCAGCTTCATCAGCACGTCCATCATCACTCTTCTCAGAAGATTCACTGTGATATTCTTCAGTGTCAGAATCTTCTTCATCACCAAGAATAGGTTCTGATTCTGGTAGGGCTAAGGGTGGACTAGCAGGTCCAAATTCTATTCTTCTTTTGGGACTGGCAGTGTCAGGATCACTCCTATCATCAGGAGATGACATACTTCCTTCCTCAGTCGCAGCTTCTTCTTGCTCTTGGGTTTCGGTGGCCTTATCCTTTCCTTCTTCTTGCTCATCATCATCAGAATAAACTGGTTCCTCATTTGGTTTCAAGCCAGGGTCTCTCAAATCCTTTGGCCTCTTGCCAAGATCTATGGGATTGTAGGATTCATACAATTTATCTTCATCTGCAACCCAGCACTTCTTCCATGGATTCCAATTTATTGTCATCCTCTTTCAGATCTCTTTGTTGAGACAGAAGGTATGATCTGTTTCATTAACATTATCATCTTCATCAATACAATCTAGATTCTTGAGCATGGTAGATATCATCTTTGAATAAAACAAGGCAGTGGATTTCTTGGACGGTTTTATCATTCCAGCTATTTGTACCATCACATATCTACACAAATTGATCTTCTCATGTGTTTTCAGAAGAAACAATAGGAAAACATCCTGGTACTTTACAGCAGCAAAATCTCCTCTCCTAGGGAAAAGTTGGTGCTGAATAAACTTGAAAAGAAGTCTGCACTCACCATCTAATTCTGAAGCTGTGATTCTTCGTGACTCTCTGTTTCCTGTCAGAAGCTCCAGAGCTAATTCATAAGAGAAGTAATCAGATGTTGGAGGAATATTCCCAGCATAATCCTCATACCGACCTTCACGAGGTACGTTCAAGCACTCAGCCCACTGCTTAGATGAGAAGGATATTTTCTTTCCTTTTACCACAGACGACATCCTGGCAGCCTCCACACCATCTAATGTGATTTCTAGATTCATATAGAACTCATGTACCAGCTTCGGGTAGTCTATTCGAGAGTTGTCAGAAAACCAGTCTATCCATCCTTACGATTCAAGAACTTGCAGCAACAGTGACTTACTTGACAAAAGCCAGGCAGAGCTTACTTCTTTTTCTACAGCAACAATCCGAGTTTCCAGGTTCGCATTTACTGATCATTGAGAGGTACTACTCGACTCGCCTCCAGCACGCTTAGAAGGTACAGGGATATCCGGTCCTTTGCTCGGTCTCTTTTGCTTAGCCATTCGAGGATTTTGGGAAGGCAGGATTTCGAAGATTCGAAGTAGAGGGGAAGAGAGGTTGAACGGTTCGGTGGGAAATGAAAGGTCAAAGGTTTAGGGAGGATAAATAGCCGCGTATCATTTATTTTATCATTTAGGGTTCCATTAAAAAGTATAAAAGAAATTTACTAATTTATTACAGTATAATAAAAAAAAATATCGGTATGACAGATCGGTTTCACAGATCGGTTTCACAGATCAGTTTCACAGATCAGTTTCACATATCAGTTTCACAGATTAGTTTCACAGATCAGTTTCACAGATCAGTTTCACAGATCAGTTTCACAGATCAGTTTCACAGATCAGTTTCACAGATCAGTTTCACAGATCAGTTTCATAGATCAGTTTCACAGATCAGTTTCAAAGATCAATCATACACAACTCTTGTTTAATAAATTTCATTCTTTCAGAGCATAAAGGCTTTTTGAAGATATCAGCTAATTGATGTTCAGAACTAATAAATTTCAAAGAAATATCACCTTTTTGATAATGATCTCTTAGAAAGTGATTTCTGACATCAATGTGCTTAGTTCTAGAGTGAGACACAGGGTTCTTAGATATATTTATTTCACTAGTATTGTCACAGTTAATTGAAACATGTTTAAGATCAAATCCATAATCCAATAGAGTGTGTTTCATCCACAGAATTTGTGCACAGCAACTACCAGCAGCTATGTATTCTGCTTCGGCAGTAGACAATGCAACTGAGTTCTTTTTCTTACTACACCATGATACTAGGTATTTTCCAGGAAAATGACATGTTCCAGATGTGCTCTTCCTATCTAACTTACATCCAGAAAAGTCAGCATCTGAATAGCTAGTTAGGTTAAATGATTGTCCTTTTGGATAAAACAAACCTAAATTTATAGTATACTTAAGATACTTAAAAATCCTTTTAACAGCTATTAAGTGTGATTATTTAGGATTATCTTGAAATCTAGCACACATACATACACTGAACATAATGTCTGGTCGACTAGCAGTAAGATAAATTAAGCTCCCAATCATACCTCTGTAATTGGTTTGATCCACTGGTTTCCCATCTTCATCTGTATCCAATTTATAGGTAGTACTCATAGGTGTATAACTTTCCTTAATACTATCCAATCCAAAATGTTTTAAAAGATCTTTTGTATATTTACTTTGATTTAAAATAATTCCATCTTTAGTTTGAAGAATTTGAAAACCAAGAAAATACTTAAGCTCTCCCATTAAGCTCATTTCAAATTCATTTTGCATAACCTTTGAAAAATCAGTACATAAGGAATTTTTAGAAGATCCAAAAATAATATCATCAACATAGATTTGTACTATTAATACATCTTTTGAAATCCTTTTTATAAAAAGAGTGGGATCAGCTACTCCTTTTGTAAATCCTTTTGAGATAAGAAAGTTTGAAAGCCTTTCATACCAAGCTCTTGGAGCTTGTTTTAAACCATATAAAGCTTTAGAAAGTTTAAAAACATGATTTGGAAAATGAGGGTTTAAAAAACCAGGAGGTTGTTCTACAAAAACATCTTCAACAATAAAACCATTTAGAAAAGAACTTTTGACATCCATTTGATATAGCTTGAAATTCAGATGTGATGCATGGGCATGTAAGATCCTAATAGCCTCTAATCTAGCTACAGGTGCAAAGGTTTCCTCATAGTCAATTCCTTCTTCTTGATTGTTACCTTGTGCAACTAGCCTAGATTTATTTCTAATGATGTTTCCAGATTCATCAACTTTGTTTCTAAATACCCATTTTGTGCCTATGGTCAAAATGTCTTTAGATCTTTCTACTAATTTCCAGACTTTGTTTCTTTCAAATTGATTTAGTTCTTCTTGCATAGCCATTACCCAAAACTCATCATTGATAGCATCATTGATATTTTTAGGTTCTGACTGTGAAAGAAAAGCTTGATGTTCAACCTGATTTCTTAGAGAAGCTCTAGTCTGTGTTCCTCTATCTAGATTTCCTACAACAGCATCTAAAGGATGGTTCTTTAGAGTCCTAGATGGTCTTGAAAAGATAGGGCTAGAGATTTCAGATTCATCTACAGATTGAGGTTCAACAGAAGCAGGTTCTGGAGAATTTCCAGAGTTGGATGTTTTAACTATAGGTCCATTGTATTTATCATTGATATTCAAACCAGAGAGATCATCTTCAAGAGAGATTTTAGGTTCATGTGGATCAGTTTCATCAAATTTGATGTGAACAGATTCTTCCACACATTTGGTTCTTTTATTGAAAACTCTATAGGCTTTACTAGAGATAGAGTAACCTAGGAAAATTACTTCATCACTCTTGGATGCAAATTTGTCAAGATTGTCTCTAGTATTGAGAATGAAGACTTTGCAGCCAAAAACTTTGAAGTAGTTAACCTTAGGTTTCCTATGGTTCCACAACTCATAAGGGGTCCTCTTAAGAACTGGTCTAATCAAGACTCTGTTAATGACATAACAAGCTGTATTTACAGCTTCAGCCCAAAAGTAAATAGGCAGTTCATATTCATTGAGCATGGTTCTAGCTATTTCTTGCAGGTTTCTATTCCTTCTCTCTACTACACCATTTTGTTGGGGTGTCCTAGGGGCAGAGAAATTGTGACTATAGCCATTGTGTGAGCAGTAAGAATCAAACTCATGATTTTCAAACTCACGACCATGATCACTTCTCATGGTCTTAATCTTGAGTCCACTAAGATTTTCTACAGACTTGGAGTATTTAACAAAGAACAAGCTTCACTTTTGTGAGCTAGAAAATATACCCAAGTATATCTAGAAAAGTCATCTATAAGAACCTAGACATAGTGCTTCCCATTTAAACTAGAAACTCTAGAAGGTCTAAATAAATCCATGTGAACCAACTCGAGAGGTTGAGAAGTTGACACTTCTTTCTTTGATTTAAAAGAAACTTTATGTTGCTTTCCTTTTTGACAGTGATTACAAACTTTGTCTACTGGAAATTCAAGTTTGGGTAAGTCTCTAACTAAGTTCTTCCTAGAAAGTTTTCTAAGCGAGTGTACATTACAGTGTTCTAATCTTCTGTGCCAAAGCCAAGACTCTTTATGAAAAGCATTTAAGCAAGGAATATTCTGCTTAGCTATGGAATCTAAATCAACAGTATAAACATTTTCATTTCTTAAAGCAGAAAATACTAAAACATTTTTAGAGTTAAAAATATTGCAAGAATCATTTTTAAATTTCACATAAAAACCATCATCACACAATTGAGAAATGCTTAACAAGTTATATTTAAGTCCATCGACAAATAAAACTTCAGAAACCAAGATTGAATCAGTGTTACCAATCTGGCCTAAGCCGATGATTTTTCCTTTTGAATTATCACCAAAAGTGACAAAGCCTCCATCAACTTTTACTAAGATCTTGAAACATGAAAAGTCTCCTGACATATGTCTTGAACATCCACTGTCTAAGTACCATATCTTATTGTGACAACTCTTCAAGCAGGTCTCCTACAAAACAGATTTAGATGGAAGATGATTTTGGTACCCAGATCTTCTTGGGTCCAGACATGTTAGCCAATAATACTTTAGGTACCCATATTTGTCTAATGGGTCTCATATAATTTGTAGAATTAACATTCTTTGAAAGATAAACCTTATTAGATCCATAACTATGAATATAACTGGTTGAGGCATATGAAGTTCCAGAATTAACTATCTTCTGTCCAGATTTAGGAATGAATCTAGTTTTGGCAACTTTTCTTTGTCCAGGTTGGTATCCTATACCAGTAGTATATCTAGGTGCAACATGCTTTCCTAGCATTTGTGTTAGAGTATTCTTGCCATTTGTGAACTTCTCTAAGTCTTTTCTAAGTTGTTCATTAGACAATTTTAGTTCAGTATTCTCTTTAAGCAACTGAGCATTCTTTTCTACTTCTATATCCAGATCAGATTTATGCTTAACACTTAAAGCATACTGTTTCTTTAAACCTTTATATTTATCTTTAAGCTCATTACAGGTTTCTTCAAGCATATCACAATATTTAAACAGTTCAGATTTAGACATGTTATCACCTTCAGAATCATCTCCAGAATAATATGAATTTGAAGCAGGAGTTTCTGATGTTACCTCAGAATTGTTTTTCATAAAACACATGTTGGCTCGATTCCTTTCAGAGTCTGAAGATTCAGCTTCACTTGTGCTATCTTCTGAATCACTCCAAGTAGCCTTCATGGCTTTCTTGTACTTGTTATCCTTGTATTCATACTTCTTTCTGTATTTCAGCTTTGGACAGTCTGTTTTTATGTGTCCTTTTCTTTTTCATTCATAACAGACAACTTCATCAGTTCTGTCAGCCTTCTTCCAATCCTTTTTCCATTTGCCTTGTTGGTCATACTTTCCCTTGTAATTTGGTTTCCTAAAGAATTTCTTTTTCCTATAAAACTTTTTGAATCTCCTGGCTATTTGAACCATCTCAGCATCACTGTCAGAATCATTTTCACTTTCCTCACTGCTTGAACTTTCATTGATAGCTTCAGGCTTTTCCTTATCCTTATTCTTTGAGGTTGTAGTCTTGAAGGCAATAGACTTCCTTTTAGGTTCATCGTCTTCTTCTTTATTTACTTTAAGCTCTTCTTCATACATCATCAGCTTACCAATTAATTCCTTGAAAGGCAGTGTTCCAATGTCACAGGATTCTCTAATGGAGGTAGTGGTTCCTCTCCATCTTTCAGGTAGACATCTAAAAATTCTCATGATTTTCTCCTTTGCTGGAACATCCTTTCCCAGAGAAGTCATTGTGTTGACAATTTCATTGAACCTGAGATACATATCAGAAATGGGTTCATCAGGCTTCATCTTAAAATTATCATACTTAATAGTATAGGTATTCAATCTCATCTCCTTAACATTAGTTGTTCCTTCATGAGAAACAGCTAAGGTATCCCAAATTTCAAATGCAGTTTTACATGCAGAAATTCTATTAAATTCTTCATCTCCTAGAGCACAGTACAAGGCATTCATAGCTTTACAATTATTATTGTAAGCAGTCTTTGTAGGTTCATCCCAAGTAGATCTATCAGTACTGGGAATTTTGTATTCAACTTCAATGGTAGTCCAAATATCAAAGCTCATACTTTCTAAGTGAATTTTCATTTTAAGTTTCCACTGAGCATAGTTATGTCCATTAAAGAAAGGTGGCCGGTTAGTAGCAGCACCCTCAAGTCTATTATCCATGATATTACAAAAAGAATTTTAAAGAGATAAAAATTTAGAAATAACAGAAATTTTAAGAACTTTAAAATACAACTAAAATCACAGTTGAAAATAGAGTACGTTTAGAAAATATTAACACCCTTTGATACCAAGTGTTGGTCGGAGTGGATACTCAAGAGGGGGGTGAATTGAGTTCCAATTAAAATTTTCTGTTAAAAACAATGTTGATTAAAAATCCCCCTATTTCAAAAACAGATTAAACTGTAGTGAATTTATACAGATTATAAAGGTTCAATTAGTTTCTCAAAGATTGATTAGTTCTCAGTTAACTTGATCTTATGATTAAATTAACCTTTGAAACTAACTTACTGGTCTATAATAAATATAAACACTTGCGAGTTTAACTATCAAAGTATCTTTGAAACTAAATTATATTTCAAAGTAATAGCAGCGGAATATGAAATAAATATGTAGTATGGATAAAGTATGTAGCTACAAACACAGAGAATTAACCAAGAGGTTCAGTCTCAAGCCGAGACATAGTCCTCTCAAAAGTTTATATAAAAATGATCCACACCCTGGATCAGGGTTAACAACAGTGAACACACTGTCCAGGTCACAAGACCTCTACCACAGTTCTGTGTGGGAAAACAAACAATAGCTTAGAGCTGTTCAGGTCTCATATGACCTCTACCACTATCCACAGTGGGAAATGAAGTGAAGAAAGGTTTGCTGAGGATTTACAGATCCTCCAGTGAAAGTACAGGAGTCAGTGTGTGTTTAATACAGCAGATAACACACACTGCTCAAAATGTAAAACAAATGTATCACAGAGCAGAGATGTAGAGTTTAGAAATGGTTCTGGTGATTTCAGTGTAGCTCTAGACTCTTTTGTATTTGATCAGAATTTATTCTGAGTCCTCTTCTCATTTTTGTTTGAGAGGAAGAGTGTCGTATGCTTCAGGCTCAAAGGCAGTGAGATGTAGTCGATGAAGTTCTTCAATGTTCTTTTGTATGCACAGAACTCTTCCTGAGTAGGCTTGATTGTGTATGAGGTTCTGTTCTCCTTGGTTCTTCCTTCTCTTTCTATTTCTCTGTATCTGTATTGTGTTCTTCTATCAACATCCCATTTATCTTCAGCAGAGTCTTCTTGTATTTATGTCACGTGCTTCGGAAGACAGAAAAAGTTTCCTTTCCGCAGGTACGAGGTACGATTTCCTGACATCCGACAACCTTTATTAATAATTTGACAGAGCATTAAAATATACCTAATATGACCATTGGTTTGATTAAATAAAGATAAAGATAAAGAAATTCAAACAGTTGTTTATGACTATTGGAGAATCAAGTGATTGGTAGGTCATCAGCATTAGTGAGTAATGATCGGTGACTCAGATAGATCAGCATCGGTGTATCGGACTCATCAGCATCGGTCTGTCATCTGATCGGTGAGTCAGTTTGATCGGTGGCTCATTTGATCGGTGGCTCATTTGCATCGGTGAGTCATTTTTCATCGGTGAGTCATTTTGCATCGGTGAGTCATTTTGCATCGGTGGCTCATTTTTCATCGGTGAGTCATTTTGCATCGGTGGCTCATTTGATCAGCATCGGTGAGTCATTTGATCGGTGAGTCAGTTTGATCAGCATCGGTCTGTCATCTGATCGGTGAGTCAGTTTGATCAGCATCGGTCTGTCATCTGATCGGTGAGTCAGTTTGATCAGGATCAGTGACTCATTTGATCGGTGAGTCAGTTTGATCAGCATCGGTCTGTCATCTGATCGGTGAGTCAGTTTGATCAGCATCAGTGACTCATTTTGCATCGGATCGGTGAGTCCGTTGTCCTTTGATATGCGATCAGTGCTTCCAATGTCTGTTGATATTGAATCAGTACTTCCAAAATACTTTGTACGTCAATAAGCATAGACAAAAAAAGTGATAACAGATTTAACAGATTGTAATTAAGTTTATGAGAAATCAAACCAGATTAAGCATTAATGGTATGTGATGATTTGTGATTATTAAAATATCAATCATAGACCTGGAATCAACAATCTTCCAGAGGGCTCAACACCTGAAATATCACTTTTCCATTTAATCATTTTTCCAAGTCATGAGTACCATTCAAAATATTTTTTCAAATCCTTAATGAAAAAATTCTACAAAAAAATACTTATTTATTTTATGATTCATGAATTCCATTTTATAAACACTTAAATAATTTCACTTCATTATTAACCCATTAACTAGCATTAATCATCTTATTCCTTAATACCTCATTCCTTTTATATGTAATTTATAGTCTTTTCATCATTAACAAAAAAACCTTTACTCATAAAACATTTTTGATATTCTTCTTGATCTTTAACCCCAAGACTTTTATTTTCATAATGCCCATAATTTCCAAATTTAAATCATTTAATCATTGATGATGTCTTAAGAAAAAAATTATTATCTTCTATTGTGTTAACTAAAATTTTCATTTTTTATTAACAATTACTCACTTTTTTCCCTTCTTCTCCACACAAAAAATATATTCTCATTCCTTTGAGACATTCCGTTGAGTGGTTGTTCCCATATTCTCGATATATAAGAAATTGAACCTTATTTCATCCATGGTCTCCACCACCCAAACTCCCAAAGAACTCCATCCTTCTCATATTTAGTGATTTCAAGAGTTTATTAAGGTAAAATTTATTAATCATATATCATGATAACTAATTAAGAATAATCACAATATATTTCACTCCAATAATCATCATATTTGGTTTCTCATCAACACATTTTTTATCATATTTGACATCAACCAAGTTCCTCTTGGTTCCCTCCATTGACTAAAACCAAAAATCATAACGTGAGAAATAATTTTCATAGTGTAAAACCACATAATCATGAAAAATAATTTATAGGACTACTAAATCATGACACTATATTTTCAATCTATGTCATGTTAGGTTTAAACTAAGTCATCCATGATTATCATATATACAAATCATTAATAACGATTCATGAATAAAATGAGTATCAACAAAAGAATATCCCCTAATAGTGTAAAATTAGGTGCGTAGTGAGGCTCATGGCTATGTACCGTGTAATGCTTGAGTCAAGACCGATGCGCCTTTTTTCAGATTTATTACCACTAGGTACATCTGTAGAAAAACCACACCCATTTTTATTATCTATATTGGGATGTATTACTATGTAAACCACATAATCTCTTCCTTACGAATAATTTAGGATGACATCCTATACTTAGTCTGGTCCTAATAATTGTCACTAATGTTTTCTCATCCTAGTTTCTAAAGGTTAAACAAACCTTTCTATGATAAAAATTGTAAGACCCAAACTTTTTATACATAAATATTACATAATAATAGATGAATATTCATTAAATAACATAACTATACATGCCATATTCATTTATGTATAGGGAATTTGGAAACGTATACATGTAAACTATTGGTTAATAAGAATTCTATATTATCCCCTGCTAATTTCCTCATAACCAGCACCCTTCTTAGAAATATCACACATAATACCCTTCATCATAACCTGGGGAAAGGTAACATAATAAAGGGTGATCTCAGATTCTTATTAAGGGTAAAAAAGGGAGATATTAATGATCACATAATCATAATAAGAGAATAAGGGTATTAGAACACGATATTAACATTTAAAAACCATACGCTACATATCATAGATCATAAAATTGAGTCATGGAAAATATATTGGCACTTCACAAGACATGAATCATAAATAAATCAAATAACATAAGCTATGAGATCATATCATAATCACAATACATAGTCTTTTTACATACACATGAGCATAAAAAATCATTTACTATTTGTCAAGTCTAATTTCCAAGGCTATCGTAGTGGAATGGATTTATTCACCATACCATCATAGTAGTCAATGTTCACTCCCATGATTTTCACAGTGGAAAAAGTACCTTACTAAATTGGGTTCACTCCCCATTATATTCATATAAATCTCATGAGATATAAATCAACACCTAATGCATTCAGGGTAGATATAGGTCCCACCCATATTTTTTTATAATGTGACCACCGTGTTTTGTTATAACATAACCACCATCCATGTTTATAATGAAACCTTCATCCTTGGTTATAATGAAAACATATCCATTCATTATAAAATAACTGTGAACATATAATTAAAACCATATATAGGTGTTCCATGAAAGTATAAAATATTCATCATAACAAACCCATGAAAAGAAATAGGTTTCATAAAACATTCATCAATTCATCATGAAATAACCCATGGAAAAGGAATAGGTTTCATAAATATCCCTTCTTCATAATAATAAACCATATAGATAAATAATAAGGTTTTTCTCATTAGATGATATCCCCATTAAATTTTATGTAACATCAAAGGATGTTATCTTATATAGAAAATTATTTTGAAATATCACTTGGAACATTTATTGAGGAGAATAAACTTTATTTCAAAATAAAAAGTTTAAAACTAAAAATTCATAAAATATTGTGAAAATAATTTTATTTCAAAATAACCTTTGGAAAATATAAAGTAATGTATAAATAATTTATTAGTCATGATGGAAGGAAATTTTATTCATGCCATACATGTTAAAATAGTGATTCCTTTCCCATTTTCAGTAAAAAATAGGAACTCTTTGGAAAAGAACATGAATATTCACTTTAAAACATTTTATAAATATAAGAAAAGTTTAAAATTCCTTTAAACAATCCTATATTAAAATTTAAACACTCTTGAAAATATTTTTAGAAAATAATTATAGGGAATAAATGGGTTTTCTACCAAAGAGAGAAAAGTAAAATCGATTTTGTTTAAAAACATTATTTTGGAATATTGAGCACATAAAGAGAGAAAAAATATCGGAAAAAATGTTTTATAAATAAATATCTCGATTAGAAATAAATTTAATTAATTTATTGAGAAATATATCTTATGATTTATTTATTGAAAGCATAATCATAAACAATTCCAATAGAAAATGAGATTATTACATCAAACCCTTACCACTTTGGTAACTTTTGAATCGTATGCCCCATGAAAGAATAACACCAATTGAAACTTTAGGTATCATTAAAAAAAAATATACATGATATAAAATAAAAAATATTAATTATATACACCCCATAAAATAATATTGGTGCATAACATAACCAATGTATCAAAGAAAGAGAATTAAAGAAAAAATCCCTTACCTTATGTCTCGACATCCTTCATAAATGTTAAAACATCCTATATAATAAATTTTTTTATTATAATTATATTAAATAACCTTAATTATATATATCATATCATATATTATTTACACATGAACTTTTATTACCTATTTATTAGCAATTCCTTGTTAAAATCATGTTTCAGGTAATAATTGTTTCATTTTTCATGTATGTTTTGGTTTGGTATCTTCAGTCATTTCATTTGGATCATGTTTACATAATCTATATAATATTAACCATGATATAAATATCATATATATTCATTATCTAAGTATTTAGAGTAATCCCTTAAATTTAGAGATAGAAAATGAATTACACCATTCATGGAGATGGTTGGCCATACATATACATGAACACTATTTTTAATTTCTCGACAGATAAAAATAAGTGAAGGTAAATAATATATTATATTTAAAGAATATTTCTTATTTAATATATATCCAATATATTCTATAAATTTATACTTATTAAATTCCATGTAAAGCATAAGTGAAAAATGAATCACATCACTTCGCGAGGCGGTAGTCTTCCATACACACGAGTGATGTTATCGTATTCCCATTGAATGGAAAGTAAGAAGGTATATGTGATATTATAATTCTATATGTATAATAATAAAAAAAATAATTTATAAACATTAAATATATATATATATATATTCTTGAAAGGTGGTGATGAAAAATGAATAACATCAGTTCATGAGGCTGTAGTCCGTCATACACGCAATCGATGGTTTCATTCCCCATTTGATGGAAGATTATATAGACATAGGTTATAAAATAAAAATAATAAAATATAATTATATGTTATATATTGGTGTTATTATATTGTTACTATTAATACTTGAATTAAGTTGGAATGAAAATAAGTAAAAAGAAAGATCTTATTGAAGACAAAGGCCAACACTTAGAACAACCTCCTTTTAATATATTATTAAGGACCCTAGGGTTGTTTTTTGGAGGACCAGTAGTTATAGAATATTTTTATGTATTTTGGTTTAATATATTGGTAGTTTTTGGTTGATATAAATTGTTTTAGAGTTTGAATAAGTTAAGGGAGTAGATGACCTTTTAAAATTGAGGAGGTGTGTAATTTTTGTAAATACAAAAATCAATTCAATAATGCGGGGTTACCCTCTACCCAGAAGTGACAAAAATTGTTAAATAATGTATTTTTTTATATTGTCTTGAAAAAACTCCTACACAAAAAATAAAACCTATATTAAACATGTGGTTCCTTAACATATTAGTTTCCTTAACACATGTACATGAAATTAATAGAACACCATTTTACCCTTTACCATAACAACAAAGCTTTTTAAATCTAGGGGTCAATAAAATTATTATACAAGGAAAATTAGTATATTAATAGAATATATTTGATATTTTCAAAAATATACCAATAACTTGGGAGAGTACAATTTTTTTGAATTTTAAATCATTTATTAAATATTATTTATTATAAAACAACATTAATGTTAATTTTGAAACTATTTATTAAATTTTACTTTAAAAACATCAAGAAAAAGGTGGAATTAAAAAATATATTTTCCAAACATGTTTATCATGTTATATTTATCTAAAAAATTCAATAAATATAATAATTTATTCAATTTATATTACTTTAAATATTTTAAGAATCATTTATTTTAATTATCTATTAATTAAATAATTACTTTGTTAGTGTTTCTGCAACATTTTATGTAATTATATAGATAATAAAAATTAAAAAAATATGATCATGAAATAAAATTAATTATGCTCAAAATTACCATCATTATTCATTCGAATATATATTTTTCCCTATGTGAACACATAATTTAAATTTAAAATCAAGAGGGTGAATTTTTTTTTTCTTTACTTAAATTATTATCTTGGTCACTTTCATGGAAGAGTGTCCCCAAATCGAAAAAAACAAATCATAAGGAAATAAGGGTTTAAATATGTATAAAAAATGGGTTTTGAATAATTTTATTTGTTATTTTACCTCTTATCTTTTTTAGTTTAACCATCTAGTAAACCCTTTTTAACTTTAACCGCATTAATCAATTTTTACTATTTTTACTATTCCTTTTGACCAAAAATTAACTTTTACATATTATATAATAATAATTATTATGATTCCAAATATGAATACATTTTTACAAATTCAATTTATATAATTGTATTAATTTAATTTAAAATTAAATCTGCAGATGCGATGAAATGATGTTTCCTAAAGAGAAGATTTCCAAAAGTTTAAAAAGTTTTTATATCAAAATTAAATATAAAATTTAGTAAAATGACTTATAGTGGATTAATTATAATATAATTGAGATAATTTTACTTTTTAAACTATTTTAAAACAAAATGTACCTCCATAAATTCTTTAAAGGGAATGGAAGTTTTCAATAAAAACCAGTATTTTTTACTATTCATCAAAACATTAATTTTTTTTTTGAAAAATATAAAAAATTCACCATAATATAATTTTTACATGCTTATTCCAAAATTAATTTAAAATTTTAAAATATTTTTTTAAAATATTCAAAATTAATTTAATTTTTTGTTCACAAAAAGTAATACAAATCATTTTTTAATATCAAAGTATTTTTAAAAGAATATATAGACCTAATTAAAAATTGATTATTTTTTAATATGATTTATTTATATAAAAAATTATATTTGATTTTTAAAATGTATTATTTCTATTCATTTCACCATTTTTAATGGTTTGGTAAAAACATGCATTTTAAATATTAATATTAATATTTTTTCATGGTTCATTAAAACATTGTGTTGTATGTAAAACAAGATATCAAAGAAATTAAATTTATTAAAAATAATAATTAATAATGTATTGGGGTGTTATAGTATAAGTATATATCCTCCATGTATAGGGGTTTACTAACTATTTTCATATTGATTTAAGAATTTCTAAAAAGTTGGATTCGTCAACATTTTGTTTTATTTTCATATGGAAACCATTTTTATATACTTATATAAATACAAAGTCTCGGTCATCTATACACATGTTTATCCTCCATGGAGTTGAGACACTATTGGTGGTTTCCTACAGAATATTTATTCTCACACATTGCATAAACATCTTAGTATACATGCACTCCCACTTTCTATATTTTAGGTGAAAATAAGAATGTTTTTTTGTTGTTAGATGTTTTTAGATAGATTGATATTGGATATCGTAAGAGATAATTGAGTTATTAGGTTATTTAGAGAATGAATGAAACATTTGGATGAATATTTTATTAGGAAATTTTCCAAATTTTATTTCTCAATTGTGCTTAAAATATTTATTGTTACATGACATTGATTGTGATTATATCTAGTTTGGTTGTATGTATATACATGCATTCATATAGTAATGGTGATGCTTCTTTTACGATGATATGTGGTCATAGTGAGTTATGTTATGTCCTGTAACATCTCATACATGGATGCACAATGGGAGAACATTAATGCACTCTATATATTATCTTAATTAATAACTAATTTGTTAAATCATTTCTAATGATATATTAATACTATTGACCTAGTCTATAGATCTAGAGGATTAGAGAACACTCCTGAGATATTAACATCCTAATTGAAGTACTATTTAATTATCCTAGGTTAGGGTTTCTTTATGTGGTATCTGAATTTTGTTTTTTTATTTTATTGGATTTTACTTTCATAGACAGAAGATAAGATTTCTGGACTTTGGGGGTACACCATGATCATGACTATCTAACATGACTATGGTGAAACCAAATTTGTCATGGATGGTTAAGTGTGGTCTATAGGCATAGAGATCATCTGGGATCCAATGGAAATTGTTATTAATATATTATATAGTCTAGTAGAATATAAGTATATATACATTCCATTAATATTATTTTCATTATATGTGAATGAGATTAATTAATTAAATAATAATTAATAAAGCGATCAGTATATTTTTAAATACCGTATAAGGTGTTATCTAATTAATTAAAGTCACTTACATATACCCCTTGATAAGATTTAACATTTACTTATTGTTTAAAAATGAATTATAGAATTGATAGATAATTTTTATTCTGGATAATACTAATTGTATTATGTTTTTTATTCCATTATT
This sequence comes from Viscum album, assembly GCA_963277665.1. NCBI lineage: Eukaryota > Viridiplantae > Streptophyta > Magnoliopsida > Santalales > Viscaceae > Viscum > Viscum album. The sequence goes on from OY728127.1 coordinate 1,964,708,905, forward strand.
GATTTTTTAAAATGAGTTGGTTTTTAAAAATTTATTTATTTATTAAATAGGTATTATGTCTGATTTTAAAGTGATTTTTTTCTTGTAAAATTTTTTAAACAAGTTAATGTTTTTAATAAACTATAAATCTATAGTTGTATAATAATAGGAAATTATTATGGTATGGAAATATATAATAGCAGGAGTAGTTTATTTATTTATTTTTTTATTATCTTAGTACGCCATTTTATTTCATAATTTTGAGTTATATAATGGGTTTTATTGAATTTGGAAGTTTGACATAAAAATTTAAGTAAATGATTATAATTTTTATTATTTCGTTACATTTAGTATTTTATTTGGGTTCTATAATTTTATAGTATTTAATAATTTGTGTTTATTTAGGAAATCCTCCCTTTGAGATGTGATGATTATTTGGGATGTATATTAGTATGAGAATAGTTTTCAAGTGGTGTGGTAATTTTACTTTATGGTTATATGTGATTTAAGTGGAATTCTTGGGTTTTACATCAAATTTGGGTGTGTATATATTGTTATACTTTAGTGAGTTTTTTTTAATGAATTTGTGGTTATGTGGAGTAGTAGTTTTTAAAAATGAATAGTCAATTTGGTTTTTTGAGGATGACATGTTTTATTATGGGGATGTTCTAAATACCCATATCCCAATGTATTATATTAAAGTTGGAATTTAGTTTAATTATGGAAATCATGAAATTAAAGAGATGGATCATTTTATTTTTTTTTGTTTTAGGAGAGGGTGTTATATTTCATTTTATGATGTTGTCAGGAATTTCAAGGTTTTAGGATGAATGTATAGGTGTTTCTACACATGAATTTGGGTCTAGTAGGAGGTTTGTAATATTAGGTAGGATAGAAGGGGTTACCACCTATAGTTTATAAATTTATATGGAAATATGTACTTAGTGTAGGGTACTAGGTTTTTAGTTTGAAATATAGAGGTTGGGGTGGAATATTGGTTACACTGGGTACCTTGTGTCCCCATGCTGGGTACCCAACAAAAAACATGGATTTTTTCTTATAATTTGGTCATTTTGGCCATTTAAATTCACTCTTTAGACCCCAAAGAGGTGGTCCTTCAAATTATTTTTTCTCCATCCATCAAATATCCCTCCAATGGTTTCTTCTTATCCACCTCAATAAACTTCTATTTCATATTTATTCAAGTGTTATCCAAGTAGGTTTCTCATGAAATATCCAATGTAATCCTTCCCCTCTCATTAATTCCTTACTTTCCCTTCCCCTCTATTTTATTTCACATTAGTTAGGGATTTTATTTTTAATTTCACCATTTAATTGTGAAATCATCTCAAATATTAGTTGTTCCCCTTTCCTTTACTAATGGAATACCTAGATAATTGTTTTACACATGTTTGTCACTATCTTGATATGAATAGATCAATATATGTTTTTTTTCAAATTATTTCACAATTTTATAACGAAATTGAAGGATTTTAGGGTGAAGTTAAATGTGTATTTAGGTCATTATGGTATCTAGTGCATTTTAGAAATTATCTACATAGGTTTTCATGGAGTTTATCAATCCTTTAATTATGGTGTTTTTTTATTTTTGATTATTTTTTATAGAATTATATATAAATGTTAATAATAGTTATTGGTAGCTATTATAGGCTGACTTGGATTCATTGGATATTTCGAATCTCACCAATAATTATGGTAGGTGGTCTTGGCCCTTCTAATGAATTTCAAAGCTATACCTAGAACATTCAAGCCTTTTGTTTTTCCTAAACTAAGGATAATAATGTAAAAATTTAATTTGGGAAGTATGAATGGGATATATTTTAATGATATTTGGGTATGATAAATCAATTTTCTAAAATGGATTTTTATATGAATGATGTGTTGATATTTATTTATTCTTGTCTATTTTGCAAGATTTGATGTTTGGCTGTGTTTAATTGAATCTTTATAAGCCTTTGAATACTCACATATAAATTTTACTTGATTGGGAATGAATAATCATATATTGGGATTATTTTTAATTATTTTCCTATATTTTTAAGTCTAACTTGTTTTCACATAAGGTAAGTATTTTATTATAATTATTAAGTACTTAAAACATGTTTCATATCCTTATATATATTTTTTCATAAATTTAAATCATGATTATATATTCCTCGTAGTTAGTTATTTACCCAAGTATATTGTTAATATTTGGTATGTTTCTTTATATTATGTGGCGTCCCTTAGGTGGAAAAGTTAGTTTTATGGTTTATGTTGGGAAAATAATATTTTATTATATAATGATAAACTGTTAAATATATTATTTTAATATGGGTTTATTTTTATACCAAACTATTATGGGTTATTAGATTTTAGATTAAAAAAATAGTTTCTCAAGATTTTATAACTTTAACAACATAGGGAACACCTATTTACACTATAATCTAGATGAGTTATAAGTCAAAAATCCAAGGTTGACCTTAGGTTAAGTGATTGAATTAGTGTTTAGGTAAAGAATTGGTTAACCAAGTAGGAATAAATGGTTGGAATCCTAAACCTTCCATGTTTCCAAATATATATAATCTACCATATTTTATACCTTGACTAGATTTTTTTATAAAGGGTTGTGTAAAGAAAAGATTTTGGATAAATAATTTTATTTGTAAACTTATTTATTTTTAAACCTTTCCTTTGGGTGAATATTTACTCATTAAAAATGTTTTTTTTTGAATTGATATTCTATATTTTTAACCCACCTCAAAAAAAACTTCTTCAAATCATTTTTAAAATAATAGATTAAGTTTGGGATCATGATTCATACTTTCACTAATATTAATAAATTTTAATTTAAATGATTTTACATAAGAATTGAGTAACAATTTATTATTTTTGACACATCTTAAAATTTTTAAAATGTAGTTTTTTGTAACCTTGTAAAGAAACAAATAAAATTGGTTCATGAATAAATCATTCATTTATGACTTCTAATTATGGTAGAGATATGTTCCTTGGAACATTTCCATGAATTTAAAATATTTAGAACACATTATTTTAGGTATAAATTGGTTAACACCTGGTTTGGCATGTACACACAATTTATAAATTATTGTTATTTCAATACATAGTTTCTAGTTTTTTCAACTATATTATTATATGAAATAGTGATATGTTTTTCTACTCATTTTTAATTAAATTTTTATTTTTATTGTATTCATAATAATTATGTTTATTACTTTGATATAGAGTATGTGTATTTCTAGGTTTTAAAACAAGTTGAAGGTATTATATATCATTGTTCTTGATTGTATAAAAAGGTATATCTAATAATAATGATGTGGGATGGTCTTAAAACACCCAGAATTGTTATATACCTTCCCCTTTCCACAAGATATAGGAACTAAGGTTTCTTAATATTATATGCACACTTCCCATTTACCTTGGTATGAGTGATGACATGAACTTATTATACTCATATGGGTGATGCCCCTACTTATTATACATAATTCTCTTTCCCTAAGGATGGGATTCACACCATATAATTATTATATTTGTTCATATTAGATTCAGATTGAAGGATCAAAGTATATAGTAGAGGTATGGAGCTTCTAAAAATATAGGGTTATCTACAATAGTCCATACTAATATAAGAATTAATAAACTAGAAAATGATTCTATTTTTTGATTACATTTCATGAATACACTATTTTTATAGTATTGATAGATAATATGGATTCTTGAGCATGGGGATTGGATTTTTTATAGTATTATTTTCTCAATAATTCTTCTTGTTTATACATAATTTTTTACCATTAAAAATTATATTTTTATCTTTTTAGTATAGTCTCAAGGAAAATATATTCTCCCACTCTCACGATGGTGAATTCCTAGTGGGTGAAGATGGTCGCTCTACCCAACCTCTCTTCTTAAGGGGGGGGGGGTTGTAGGTTGTTCTTTAAAACACTAGTTAACTGTATTCATTTTTACAAAACCCACTTATCCTATATAATTTAATCACATATCCATTATATTGAAAGTTCATTTTCATCATTTGGGGGCTCTGAAGCTCCCTCTCTCACTCATGGAATTCCTCTAGAACTTATCCCTTTATGTTCTTTACCTAGTTTTATGGTTTATATAAATATACCCATAATTTTATCCTTTTAATAAATCCATTAACATTTTTTTGGGAATATAAGAGGCATACTATGTTTTTCTAGTTAAATACTTCACATTTTCTTCTTAACTTTATTATAGAATATGACCTCACTTTCTCTTGGTATGAAGAAAAATGTATTTTCAGTGGAATAATTTTTTTATGTTCATATGGGGCTATAATTTCCTCATGAAGTAGGATACCCCTTCCATGGTGATTTGGGTATGTTTTATAGGCTTCCCCTCCCTTTTAGAAACCCCATAATTCTGAAAATTCTAGGTAACTTTCTTGATAGACTCTTTGATTTTGATAGTATATCGAGTACTCTGTGTCCTCCAATATCTCCCTGTATATGAGTGGAAGTGGACTTATCCAATCCCCTAGTTTAATATATTTAGAACAAGGTTGATGAAGAGTTTATATTCCATCATATGGTAAATTTTGAGATAATTTGCAACTATTTATCATCATTTTACTAGTTGGGACACCCTCAATAGGAGTTCCATCACATAATAAAGAAGGTATGGTCAACTGAAACTGCCTCGGACTCTGTTCATGAGGGATATAAGCTTGTAAGGGATCCCAATAATCCACCTACAAATGAAAATTCTAGGAATATTTAGGCCAATGGACACACTTCCCAACCTGCTTATTAAGGGGAAGGGTTTTTTAGGTTATTATTTAAAATACCAAATAATTGTATTCTTTTTTACCAAACCCACTTCTCACCCATATTTTCACTACATCTTTATTAGATAAAAATTTCCTTTTATTAATTTAGGGGCTCTAAATCTCCATCTCTCACTCATGGAATTCATTAAGACCATATCCATTCATGTTATTTACCTAGTTTCCTTGTTTATATAAAGATACCCATCATTCGATGATTTTGATAAATCAATTAATGGTTTATGGTCATTGAAGAATCATACTATATTTCTCTTGTTATTTCATCCACAATTTCTTATTAACTTTATTATATAATATGAACTCACTTTATCTTGGATTTAAGAGCAATGTCTTTTAAATAAAATCATTTTTTCAATGTTCATATGATAATATAGTTTCCACATGAAGTGGGATACCCCTTTAGGGTGATCTGGGTATGTTTTTTAGGATTCCCCTTACCTTTTAGAAATCCCAAAATTATAAAATTTCTAGGAAACTTGGTTAGTAGATTCATGTATTTTTATAGAATATAGAGGAATCTATGACCCCAAATATCTCCTCATATATGAATGGAAGTTGAATTAAATCATCCCCCAGTTGAATATCTTTGGATTGAGGTCGGTTAAGAGTTTATATGCCTTCAGATGGTAAATTTAGAGACATGAAGTGACTATTTCTCACCCTATTACTAGTTGGTACTCCTTCAATAAGCATTACATCACATAATAAAGAAGTTATGGTCAATTGAAACTACCTCAAACTATGGTCATGGAGAATATACGGTATGTAAGGGCCCCAATATTCCACCTCCAAACAAAAATTCTAGGACTAGTTAGCCCGAATCGAGTTAGTTTTCTGGTGTGTTCAATTGTTCTCAATCCATGAGGGATATAACTATATTATCTATAATTTATATCAAAGAATTAAGGAATGGGTTTTAACCCATTCCTAAAAAGGTTAATATATCCATTTATAAACCTCATGTGGATGTGGTGTATCCTTATATGAAATCCAATGGTTCAAGGATTTATAATGCTCAAGAATATGAAAATAAAGCTGAGAGTACTGGTCTCAAATGTAATCTAGTATATAATTATAATTTTATAGGTGGAACAACATTTAATCTAGACCATGTACATGTGTCTTACCTATAACCAGAACCCTATAGTTTGAGCATTAGCGAGGATATCCTTATTCTAAGGAATAAATGTCAAGAAGGGCCTTATGATCTTCCTTGTAAGGATATAGTATAGGGAATTTAAACATTATTCAGTGACGATGTTGATATGATGGAGGTAGATATAGAAGTTAGGGTGTATAAAAGGGTTTTGATCTTATGTGAAGGAAACATGGGTAATGATAATGATGAGGGATGAAAAATACAAAATTCAAAATGAAAAAGATGAAAAATAGTGTTTATAAACCACTTTACAAGAAGATAGAATAGATTCATTTAGAAGTATTTGTTAAATTTTCTATTAATATTCTTAGAAAACATTATTATTTATAGGTAATCTCTAACTTTGATTCAGATGGGAAATATTTAAATATTTTTCATAAAGGTCCAAAAAAAGTAAAACAGGATGAATTAATTATAGATTTTATTTGGTTAAAAAGTAAAATAAAACCAAAAAGAATATGGATTATTCTAATCTTGAGAAACCAATTATCACTGAATCTAAGAGGAAACATGAAGGCTTAAAAATTCATGAAAACTCTCTCTATATAGGGACAATTCAACAAAATGAGGTACCATGAAATAACTATCCTACTCTAGAAGATGGACTAGGAAGGGAGGGGTATGTCAAAAAAGATATATATGATCCATCCAAGTATAGTATACATCCCAAAGAACCTGAAATTTTGGTCTTTAAGAAATAATGTACTTTGGAATATAGAAGAGAAACAATAACTCCTTTGGACCTAATACTATACTCTGAGGAAGAGATGTTGGAAGAATATTTGAATATAAAGGCCTCAATAGAGTATGTCAATATATTTTATGAAATATTACTATGTGCTGACAAATATGAGGAATAAATGTTATGGATTAGTAAAAAAGATCAGATTTTGATTTTTGGTTTTAATGAAGGGAATATTAGTGAAGAAGAGTATATAAAAAACTATGACAAGATGGAATACTACCTAAAGTACATCATATAAGATGATTTATTTGGATGGAATTTTACATTGAATAGGTCTTACTTAGGGTGTATGGATCTAATATTTTAAAATTTTTATGAAATGATCTTGAGATTTTATATAAAACCTAAAACATTGTGATGTTATGGTGATTCCATGAGGGTTCTCACTCAACCCATAAAGTTGTTTTTGAAGAAGTTAATTTTTTATTTTGAGTGAGTGAGTATCTTATTTAGTAAAATATTATAAAAACTATCATATATTGAATTTTTGATCATATTATCCATTCTTATTTTAGTGATAAATTGTTAAAAGTTATTCTGAAAAATATTCATCAAGTATACAACTTAATATTCTTTTCCAAGTTTTTGAGCTGTATATGTGTTATCATGCACGGCTATATATTTGAGAGTAGTTGGGGTTTTCAAAGTAAATAATACTATTCTTTGAAAATTTTCATTAATTTAATGGAATGGTTTTGAAAAGTCATGGATATTTTAAAATGGGTATATTTTTGTAATTTTAAACTTCAAAGGAGTTTCCTCAGTGTTTATTTTATAAAATGATCTGGTTTTTGAAGTAAATTTTTTATAAATAGATATTAATTTTTATTTTCAAGTGAAATTTGTTTTCTAATAAAACATTTTAAATGGTTTAATATGTTTAGTAAACTATAATTAAATGGAAGTAAAATCATTTGAATATCCTAGATACATATTATAGTAGGGAGTATTGTAAGAGTGAGATAATTTTGATTGGTGTGGGAATCTTAATAAGATTTTTTTACATCATAATTTTGAAGTATATATTGGATTTTTTTAGAATTTTTATTTTTTAATTAGAATTTAGGTAAATTATTCGAATTTTTTCTATTAAAATATGGTTATCATGTTTTCTAGGTGCTATAATTTTATATTATTTAAAGGGATGTTTTGATTTGGGAAATCAAACATTAGAGACATGATAATGATTTGAGATACAAATTGATATGATAATGGTTGGTATACCTTGTGGTAATTATATTTTGTACCATTATGTGATTTTATTTGAATTTAGGTGTTTTAAATCATATGTGGGTGTGTTTTTTGGGTTATATTATTGTAATATTTTTTTGAATTGGTTTTCTAGTGTGGTAGTGAATTTTTGGAATGAACAACTAGTTTGGATTTTTGAGGATGAAATTTTTTATTATGGGGAGGTTGTAAAGTCCTGTGTACTAGTTTATTAGATTAAAGTTGGAATTTGTTTTAATTTTGGTATTTATGTGACTAAAGAGAGGTATTTTATGATATATTTTTTGGTTTTGGAGAGGAAGTTATCTTTCATTTTGGGATTTAGTCATGAATTTAGAGGTATGAGGATGAAAAAATAGGTATTTTTAAAAATGGATTGATGACAGGTAGGAGGACTTAGAGTTTGAGTAGTATTATAATTAGTACCAATTTCAATTTAGAATTTTATGTCAAACTAGGTACCCCTTGTATTGTACCATGCATGCAATGAGTGATGCCGAGGTGAGGGTAGTATGGAGGTGACACTATGTACCTAGTGTCCCCATACCGGGTACCCGATAGACTAGGGGGCCTTCAAATATATTTTTCTCCAACCATATGTGATCCCTACCATGGATTCTTCTTTTTCCCTTTATCCCTTTTTTCTTCCCCTTGATTCAAGGGAAATCCAAGGAGGTTTCTCATGAAACATACAAGGTATAACTACCCATGTAAACCATTATTCCTTACTTTTCCTTGATCCTCTAAATTATTCCCCCTAGGTTAGGGAATTATTATTTTATATAACTATGGTATAGTGAAATCACCTCCAAGATTAGGGATTACTCTTTCCTTTTTTATAGGAATCCCTAGGGAGTTGTTTTACACCCATTTATCACTATCTTGATAAAAAGTGATTATGATATTATTTTCAAAAGCTATTTTAAAATTTTATAATGATATTGGAGGATTATAGGGTGAAGTTAATTATGGATTTAGGTTATTATTCTATCAAGTGTGTTTTAATAATTATCCACCTAAGGTTTCTTATTGTTTAGTGGTTCCTCAATCATGATGGATTTTTATTTTGGATTATTTGCTTATGGAACCTGTATAATAGTCAATATGATATATTGGTAATTATTAGAGTATGAATTGGTGACTGTTATAAATGTCAAAGATTTCAAACTATTATGATAGGAGATCAAGCTCTATTTTTGGAAGTATAAATGGGTGGTATTTCAATTCAATTTTAGTTTGATAAATCAACCGTTTAAAATGTATTTTTATTTAGAAAACATTTTATACTTGATTTATTTTTATATATATATTATAATATTGAATGTTTGGTTATATGTTTAATTGAACATTTGTAAGTATTCGAGCACTCAAATTTTAATTTTACATTATTTTCATGAATAAGATGATATTGTGATTATTTATAATTGTTATCCCATATGTATATACCAAATTTTGTTCACCCAAGGTTTATATTTTATATTATACTCTAAACACATAAAAATTGGTTCATTGACTTAGATATAGTTTTTAAAAAATTTAAATCATGATCAGGAATGCCTTGGTGGTAGTTATGGCACCAAGTATGTTGTTCATAATGTTATTGTTTTTATATATTAGATAGATTCCTTTATATATAAAAGTTAATTATTCAATTTATATTGGAAAAAATACATTTAATTTTATTTTAGTAAGGTGTTAAACTTTATATTTTAACATAGTATCATTCTTATACTAGCATATTATAGATATTTTAATTTTATATTAATGAATAATTTCGCAAGCATGTACTATATTTAGTAAAGTGAGACAATATATTTACACTATAACCAAAATGTGTTATAAGAAAATGATTCATATTTAACCTTGGGTTAATTGATTTCATCAGGTGTGTGGTGGAAAGTGGGTTGACATAGCGGGAATAAATGGTTATAATCATAAACTTGTCTAGTTTCCAAATATATATAATCAACCATGACTTATAAAATTGTATTTTTTATAGATGTTCGGGTAAATACTTGATTTTTAATAAATAATTTCATTTTATAAACTTAATTATTTTTAAACCTTTCTTTTAGGTGAAACTTTCTACCTTAAAATATTTATCAAAATATTTTTCTTTATTTTTAACCTACTTTCAAAAGAACTATTTTATAATTAATTTTTTTAATCAAGTGTTAAGTGTGTGGTCAATCCTCCTACTAAAATTGATATTTATAATTTTTGATTTAAATGGTTTTAAAAAATAATTTAGTAAAATCCAAAGATTTAATAAAATTTTTAAAATAGTTAAATAATAGTTGTTTTCAAGTTACTAAATAATTGAGGATAATATGTTCTTGAAAAAACACCTTTGTTAATGAGTGGTAATTATGGTAGAGACATATTCCTTGGATATTTTAAATGTGTTACCAATGGTTATAATACCTTTTCTTTGGTATATCATGGTTAGTACCTTTTCTTCCTATACACACCATGTCTATTTTTTTATTTCTATACTTAATTTATTGTATTGATTTTCACTATATTGTTATATGAAAGTGTAATATTTTTTTATACTCATTTTAATTTCAAATTTCATGTTTATTTCCTTGGTATAAATCATGTTTGTTTCTTTGATATAGATAATTTGTATATATTTTATATAAATCATGTGGAAAGTTTTGTATATATTCACTATTGAATATCTATGTTGGATTTTAGGTTAATGGTGATATGGGATAAGGTCTCAATTCCTTGAAATTTTATGCACCTTTCCCTTTTGCCTATATATGGGTATTAAAGTTACCATACTTATTATATACTATTCCTATTTCTCTTTGGATGGGGGATTACTTATAATTTTAAACTAATATGGGTAATAATATTATTTATTATTCATGATTCCTTTTACCAAGGGATTAGTGTCACACCCTGAATTATTATATTTGGTTATTTCAATATTTGATCATGGGCATGGATCCTCCCAGTATAAGGGGTAATCATATATACTTTATACTTATCTAATAATTTCTAAAAAATTGATTTCTTATATGGTTTGATTAATTTTCATGTTAAAAATGTTTTTTTGGACATTTTTGTAAATATAATTTCATGTTCATACATAATCCTATTTATAAATTATTGAGTGGAGACATCATTTGTGGTTCCCTATTGAGTATTTATATTCACACCCTATATGGAAACCTCACTAGACATGTGGTCTCACTTGATTCCTTTCAGTTACAAATGGGTATGTTGTTAGTTATTGGATTTTCATGGTTTGATTGATCTTGGATGTCGTAAGATCTGGTTAGGTTATTAGGTTCTTTAGAGTATAGAGGCCAATATTGGTTAGAGACCATATTAGGTACTTTGGCTATTTTTATTTTTCAGTTGTTTCTAGACTATTTGAACCTACAAGACATTGACATTATATTACATAGAGTTGGATGATTTGTGTTTACATACATTATTATAGTGATGGTATTACTTATTTTATGATGATATACAGTCATAATAGTATGTGTGACATCTTGGTATGTATAACATATGGATGCATACTGATAGACTCTTATAATACTCTAGAAATTATATTTATTAACACCCAAGTGGGAAAATAATTATTTAATGGTAAAAAGAGACCCACAATGCTATTTGGCATCTCATGGGGACCGTGCAACACTCATGGGGTAGTAACTCCCTAATTTAGTTACTATTTAGGTATCTTGGGTCAGGATCATTACAACTATTATCTAATTTGATATTCTTCTCAAAAAAATTCATTATGGAAACATGTATAATTTTCAAAAAACCCTCACTAATTATTCCATAGAACTCCACATCATCTAATGGACCCACAAAAAGTGAATTTTTATTTATTACCAATATGTGTCTGACTCCATAAAATTTCAATAATCATTTGTTTGATATATAAAGATTCAAACTAACTTTTACCATAACCTCATGAGCCACATAATTAGTAAGATAAACCATACCAAAATCCATAAATATATAATTCTTCATGTATCCTATATTGAACATTACTATAAAATGATTCCCTAGAGTTAATGATCCATGAATCTAACAAACATTTAACAATGAACAAACAAATTATATTACATTTATTAGCTATTATGTGTTTAGATAAACCTCTATATTTTACCATATATTTAAAACAATATTTACTTAAATGTATTTTCTTCCCACACCACCAGTGTAGGGACCCTATCTCACTAGCTTGACTTAACTCCTTCCTATTGATCAACTTCCATCATACTTACATTTTTATTAAGTTAGTAATCCTCTAACCTACATAATATATATTTATTTAGTAAATGTGTGGAATTTTTTATATATGTATCTTTCTAAAATATCATCTAATATTAATATTATTTTATAACTTGAAATACTAACAAAGGTGACCATTATATTCTAATATAGAATAAATGATGACAGAAAAAGAAATACCCAAAATCTTCTCAAAAAAAATTTCAATCATCTACTACAACTAACCTCTAAACACATTGAAATCATTCACATTATCACCCACCAATTTATTTTTCATTTTTAGGATAAGGAGAATTTTTATAAAAAAATATTATTTATAGTGGTTTGATTCTCATACATGTTTGTGAGTGTAGGAATCATATCTAAAATGGAATTTATCTCACAAATATTGAAAGAAATATTCCATTATAGCATTATCCGTATAACTCCATGTACTTTTGTGTCATGATTTTTATGCCCTTTTCTCCGTAATATATAGTTTTACCCTAGTTAATTGAAGACCAACTATCTATCCAAAATATATTATTCTCTATCAACATATTCAAGAAACCAAAATTACACCCATTAAACATGTCAGTCCTTTCCTTTCCATCTTTTAATTCCACAATTTCAAAATATATCACACTAAATAGAACTTAAATATAAATGAAAAAATATAAATACTCACCAAAAGTATTACACTCCTCTAGTAATATAATATCATTGATAAAACTTATTGAACACCAATATGGATCCCACCCACTAAAATTTAAATGAGGAATATACTAAAAAATCCATAGGTACTCAATGATTCAGTATCCATGTAACATTCCCCACACGATATTAAATAATAATTTGGAAATCCAATGATGATAAAAAAAATAATGATTCACACACAATAAAATAAATTTATATTGTTTGGGAAAATTATTTACATCTATAGAGAAACACTAATTTCCCTAACAAGTGAGATAAGAGGGAAACTCTTGAGTTATAAGTAATTACTAATAACTACATAGAAATCAATTATAAGATTAATCACATTGAATATACTTATATGGAACCCTTATTTATAGAAAAACATTATTCCCTATATCTGATCCCTATTTAATATATAGATTAAATATTCTTTGAATATTCCAACACCAATGGAAACTACTTCAACCAATTTCATTGAATTTATCACCATCAATAGAAAAATAAAAAATATATATCACCCAAAAAAATATAACCATTGATAGGATTCCCTTTCATCACCCAAATGATACACTAAAATTGATATTTTAGTATAAATAGGTTACCACCCCTGATTACTCTACTATAAATCCAGTTGTTCTTCTCATACCCACTAAATCATACCTAAGTCGAGAAACTAGATTTAACATTTGACTCAAAAGAATATTCACCACATATCTCTAATATTCCATGTCAATATCTCAAAATAAATAAAATTATATATTTATAAAACAACTCCATATTGAATTATTTGAATAATTAATTAATTAATTAATTAATTAAATTCCATTAATTTCAAAAATTATCTAAAATTATAACCATCACATAAAGTCATTAAAATTTTACCAAAGGGAAAATATCCTATTTTGAGTTTTATTCAATATTAATTTTTTTTTCTAAGATTAGTAAAATTAATATTATACCATTTATATCAAAAAATATCAAAATAGTCTCAAAATTTTGAGAAAATATGAGAAGTTAAAATATGGGTCTCCATATCCCCACCTGTTTAAAACATTTAATCCTTGAAAAGATTAAAAATAAACATTAAAAAGAATATCATAGAGAATTATAATTACTTAATTACCCATGTTGAAAATATAATTTAAAAACAATAATTTCTTTCAATAATTTAGGATATTATACTTGATAAAAATTTCCATAAAAGGAAAACCATGACATATAAACATTTACCATATTTTCATTGGAGTAAACCACATCATATTTAAGGCCACTATTTCAGGATTTGTGCATAAAATTACAAAAAATATATTATAAAATAGGTCAATATATTATTTCACATACTAAAATATATAATGATTGGTTATAACATCATTTTCAAAACTCGATCCCACCCAGACCCCTCTCGAGCTAACAACTAGTTTGAGAGTGACAAAATGGTATCATAATTAGTGTGTTAGTATAGATTTTAGAGTAGAAACTGGTGAATATTTCATGGTTTGGTAAGGTTATTTTACCACTTAAATAATGAATATGAATTAGAACACCATGTTTTATTAGGGATATAGTGGGACCTTGGGCTTATAAGTATAAAATTTCATTTCCCACCAGTCATTACTAAGGGGATGATGTATTATTATTTGGGTAGTTACATAGGTTGGGACTCATTTATCATATAGTATTTGTTCATGATGTTTTTATGTGTTTTATTGAATAAATTTCTATTATTTATTTGATGTTTTATATAAACACACACATATTCCCTTGGCTATGAAGTTTATTTGGTTGTTTTTATACCACCTCTATGTCTGAATACTGATATAGAGGCCTAGAGGGTGCCATAGTCACCTTTGTTTTCTCATATGAGTGTTAAACCAACAGTAGAGGAGGAATAAAGAGTTACTCTCTAAGAGTTCTAGTGGTAGAACTTGAAAATGTATGATGCACCTATTTATGATAAAAAAATATAAAATCATTTATGGGATTTGGAAATAAACATTCAACTTATTCAATTAGTTAAGGAGTGTGGAATTCCATTGGTAGTGATATTGTTGTATAGAGAAGCATGGTAGTGGTGGTTGAAATATCTGGGAGTATATGATATGTCTATAGTAAATTTGAGTGAGTTTCACGATACATTATGAGATTAGTTTTTGATTGACTCTTTTCAGTTAGAGAATTAAAAAAATATATTATTTATTTTGTAAAGAAGTTCCACTATTCCAGAATATGGGGTGAATTTTATAAACATCATGTAATATTCTTTTTAGTTTCTAGATGATAAGGATTGGAGATATTTAAACTTTTATAGAGTAATATTACCCAAAATTTAGTTACAAGTTACTCCCTTGGCACTAAAAATAGATCCTAAGGTTCTTAAGAAGAAATAAATCACTAAGAAGACCATAGAGTGAACTAGATGAGTGATATGTGAATTTATATGTTAGAGTATGATGAATTTTAGATTTATAAATAATGTTTAAAAAATTTTATGGTTGTTAGGACACTTCATTCTGGATTTTTAAGAGCCAAAACATCATGAAATATAGGTGTGGGAGGTGATGTATTTTTATTTTCATGTAGAGGTCAAGAATGCCAAAGTTTATGTTTATATCTTACCTGATAGTCCAGTATAGACCAAAGTGTAGTGTTATGGTGTTTATAATACCTTATAAAATGAAACACCAACCTCAAAAATTGTATCCCTTGTAGCATTAACAAGCAAATATTCCATTAGTATAGGTTAGTGGTGGTAAAGGTTGATCCATGAAAGCTATTCATATTTCAAGATAGTATAATCATGAGAGGAAATAAGTATTGTAATTTGAATAATATTTTTGGGGATCTAGTTAGGGTTAAATTCATATGGGGGAAGATTATGAGCTTTGGGGACCATAGGTGGTGAGAGGTATATTTTTATCTTCTCAACTATTATATATGAAGAAATTTATTTTGGTGTATCACATTCTTTTATTACACCTAGTTTAGTAGAAGGATAAAAAATATTCATTGATAATTTTCCTAATCCACTTGAGTTATATACCACACTATGGAATATCCCCAAGTTGGTAAAAGTTATCCATGGATATGAATGATAAGGGACTTGGTTTTAGTAAACTTGTTTCCATATGATGTCAAACATAGTATGGAATGGTTTCATGATATGAAAGTCTATATTGATTTTTGTTAGAGGAGGGTGAGATTCTATAGTGGGAACAAATATCATGTTGTGATTTTTATGGAAGAAAGATTTTAAGAATGGGTTATGGAATATTTAATAATAGTTCATTACTTCTCATTTTGTGAGCTTAATGATTTTTGTGTATGAGGTAGAAGGGATGGATTTTTCAATAGTGGATAAGGATTACATTGATGTGAATCCCAATGAGATTACATGATTTCCACTATAGTTGGAAATCAAATTTGTCATGAAACCAAATCTATGTTTTTATTCGATATCTATGATATCTTATCAATTGGAGCCTTATGAATTTTATGAATTTTGGATTTAGATCAATGATATATTGCAGAGGAGGATTATTCATCCTAGTGTATTTTTATGGGGTTACCTAGTATTTTTTATTAAAAATATTGATTGTAGTCTATGTTTTTGCATCTATTACCACCAATCAAATTATGTAACTATGAATAATCAATACTTTTTATCAAGGATTAATGATATGTTTTACCAATTCATGAAATCCACATGGTTCTCCAAAATAGATCTATTATTGGGGTTCCATAAGATGAGGTTGAAGGTGGAAGATATACCAAAGACTACATTCTGGTGTCATTATAGACATTTTGAGTTTTTCTAATTCCCTTTGGAGTCACCATTGCATTAAAAATGTTTATAGGACTTCTATATTGGGTGTCCATACCCTTTTTTGATAATGTTTTATACTATTTATTGAAGATATCTATTTTATCTAAGGATTGAGGAGGAGAAAGTTGAGAATTTGTAGAAGGTTTTGGAACTCTTTTATTATCATAAAATATTGGGGAAGATATTAATGTTTATGTTATAGGTGAAATAAGTTCATTTACTTTGGAATGTTGTTTATCATCATGGAACAACTATTGAACAATCTATGATTGTGAAATAGTTTCTTGTAAGGAGATAAATAATTTTTCTAAGATGTTGATTTTCCCCATCTTTACTGGATATTACAAGAGGTTTGTATCTTTTTTCTATCAAATTTTAGAACCTTTTTCAAATTTTACCATTAAGGGAAAATGTTTCATTTTTATTCCATAATTCCTATCAGATATTAAATTTTTTAATGGGAAATTGATTATCCTACATATCCTTTACAAATCATGGGGAGGCTTAATGTTCGATGTTTACTTTGATGCTTCATATCATGGATTAGGGTGTGTGTTCATGAAATAGATGGAAATTATATATTATAAGTATAGGAAGTTGTTTTCTCACAATTGTAACTATGAAATATATCATCTTGAGTTAGTATTTTTGGTGTTTTAATTGAAGGTATGTATACATTACATTATTATAAAGTGTTTTTTTGTTTATACTAACCACCTGATATCATGATACATATTATCATTGAGATATTTTAACCATTATCAATATATATGAGAAATATTTATTCAAGAATATGATTTCAAAGTTTTATTCACCCCTGAGAAAGTAAATGTAGTGGTTGTTTATTTGAGTAAAAATACATATAGAAATATTCTTTGAGAAGTGGGTGATGAATGAAAGATGATGAAGCTAAAAGTTAAGGTTGATTATACGAGATGATGATGGTGTCTCCTTTATTTCAGAAAGTTTTAGAATATTAATCAAATTATTTTAAAGTTGATGTTTGAATAGATATTATTATTCAGGGTGATTCTCCCAAGGTATTCTTAGAGGATGAAAAACATCAAGAGTTAATTCAATAGAAGTAGTTTATTTTTATAGATATATGAGAGGATATACTTTGAGCGTTTCATATATCACCCCTAGTAGTGTATCTTTAAAATTTTAAGACATATCATTCTTTAAAGGAGAAATTATTTTATACTATTATAATGAGTTTTTTATTATAATTCATATCTTTATGTATTATTTTTTAAAGTATTAAATATGAACATCATGTTTAGGATGGATTGTTACAACCCCTAGAGGTTCCCATTGGGAGTGGGAATATGTATCTATGGATTTTAGATGGGATTTACATTGGAATTGGTAGTCTATGATTCCATCTTGGTTTATATATATATATATATATATTAATAAATTCATCTCTTTTTTAAATATCAAGGGAGTTAGGTGTGGTGAATATATTGGAAATTTTGTATAGAGAATAGGTGGTAAGGCTTTATAATGTTTTGAGGATGATAATTTCAGAATGATATCCTCATTTCACCTTATGAGTATAGAAACGATTCCATCATGGTTCTATATATCAGTTTTTCCTTAGCACAATATTATATTCTTATATAAATGAGTAGACAAGGAGAACCATTTAGACATTAGAGGAAATTCTTTGTTCCTGCCTCCTAAATTTTGAAGGATTTGGGAAATTCATTTAACTTTGATTAATTTTTCACATAAAAATAGTTACCATTAATCTATTTTCTTGGTACCTTTCAAGGATATTTATGATCAACAATGTATTTTACCTTTATGATGGACTAAGGTTGGTGAGGTAGGATTTTTTAGATTATACTTGGGGAAGATCATGACTGAGAAAGTTAAAAAAGTTTATAAGAGGATGAAATATTTACTATATCATCAAAAATATTACAAATATTAAACAAATTGACCCTTATAGTTTGAGGTATGTGTTAATATGTTTCTAAAATTATCTCCACTTCATGGGAAATTCATTTTTAGTTGAGGAAACATGCTTTATCTATGATTTTAATACCTTTGTATTTGACGTATTTGGTTGGAAATGTGTCTTATAGGCTGTTAGTTCCACCTTAGTTGGAGATAATTGATGATGAATTTCTTACATCAAAACATCAATGGTATGTTCATGATGAATATAATTTCATTATTTGCATGATTTATACATTTAGGAAAATATAATGTTTGTAGAGGGTCCTGTTGAGATATAACATTTCTAGGGGAAAGTATTTTGATTACACATCATTCCCTTGGACCGTGTCTTAGAGGCACGATGTCTTGGAGGAATGTACATCAAAATGAAAATCACAAATAGAGGTTTAATATCAAGATTTTTGTTAATATTTATTCTTTTTTAGATGTTGATATTTGATTTATATTTAATGAATGGAGTTTTATTTTCTCTCTCTTCTATTTTTTATGTATTTTTGAGAGTGAGATTCCTATTTGAGAGGTATCTCATAGGAAATTTGGTTTCTATATTGTTTTTATCCTTCCTAGGTTTTGCTTTAATAATGAATAATGAGAATCAATTAATAGGTATACATGTAAAAAATATGATTTTTTAATAAATATTCTTTTTTGGGGTGTTAGATGTGTTGTAAGAGAGTTTAGAAGTGGTTTGGGAGCATGGAGATTCATTTTTTAACTCATGAAGGAAACCATGCCATGGTTGTGTCCACAGTATGACATTGTTGGTTAATGGGTTGTAATGGTTTTCATGTTATGGATATGGGCATGGTGTATTTTCCATTTTTCATAGAGTTTGATAATTGAATCGATTCTATAAATTTTGAAATAAAATTATTCATTGGTTTGGAATTATGGTGTGGTAGTAGCTGTTTTGGTGATCAGGTTCTGGATTGAGTTAGGAGAAGTTCTTATTTGAAACTAGAATAGTGAAAATTACTATTTTATTAGTTATGGTAGTTTATGGTGTTGATTAGTGAATACTATTTTATAGACATACCATACATGATTTAAATGATATGAGGAAAATTATGAGGCTGGTGGATAATTTTCTATAGATGATTGTGGCTCAAGTGGTGATATAAGAGAACTAAAAAGTGTTCTGATTCCATTATTCCATGTTCTAGTAAAACCATGTTAGTTTAAGAAGAAAATTATTAGATAATTAAGGGGAGATATATAGTTAAGTTAACATGGTTTCTAGATCTTAGTTTTTCATAATTCACTATGCCATGATGAAACCTTCACTACACCTTGGTGTAGTCGAATTGTTTAATTTCTATGAGCCTAAAAACATACCAACACCTATATCACATATGATATTACCCCAGAATAGATCTTTGATCCCTAGGGCTAGTAACTAGCACTATGAGTCTTGGATTATAACTTAAGGAATAATTTATGAGCTTTATTAAAATGATTATTCACGGTTGGACTCTACTAGAAATCCGACATGATCCATCCATAATATGAACATCCCAAAAATAAAATATCAAATTGTAATAAACCAAATATGTCACAAGAAACATAAATAATAAATAAATAAGATATACAATGTTATAAATTAAACCATACAATACACATCTTGTGATAATTTTATTTTTCAAAACAGTCTATGGAAAATGAGAAAGTGAAACATGGCATAAATTGGGTGACACCATATGAGGAATAGGTGAAGAGACAACCAATACCTATAAACACCTCCAATAGCTATAAATAAAAAAATGGAACCAAATATACTTTAAAAAAAATATTAATGATCCACCATGGTGATCCAATAGCTTCTAGAGTACCTATACATACCTAAAAACAAAAAAAGATGGGATGCATGTTCATTGAGGTTTCTATGTAGGTTGTGAGTATAAAATACTTAGTAGAACACCTAAAATAGCGTCTCAAAAGAAAAATGATACGATAGGTGTATGAATAATTATTTAAATACATTTAAATACATATATGATAAAATAGTTTTGAAATAAATAGAAAAAGTATACAAACCGATCAATAGTAAGAGGTTTTTAGATCATTACCAGCTACTATTGCCTTATACATAGATGGTATATACCTATACTACTATATTCAAATATCAACCTAGAATTAGATATGTTAATCCAAGGTCATCCCCTATTGGAGGAATCCTCATTACCTTTAAATAGATGACACATGCTCCCATATTCACCCAAACATATGAGTAGATTTGTAAAAATAAGTTAGGGTCCTAGTGAATCATGTTGAGTATGTGAATGAGGCTGAACTATTTAGGTAAATCTAACAACAAATCCTAGGGAATATATGATAGGGTATAACGAGTTATGATAATCTTAAAATTCATCCCAAGAATGGGGTAGGGTGTTTTGAGCCTATCCCAATCCATTAGACCTGTTCCTCATATGATGAGTGCCGAATAATGATGCTAATGGTTAAACATACAATATCCAAGTGATGTAGATTCTCATTATAAAAAATAACAATTCTATATGTATATAATTAGATATTATTAAAGTGATATTGTGAATGATATTAATGATAATGAACATTATAATAAATAAATAACCTAATTTATAATCTATGGAATAATATACTTAACATTTTAGTCATTCTCAAGGGGTGTGAACCATAGAAAGCAATCATGATAGAAATAAACTCATAATAAATGCAAGGATTTAGAAAAAAGGATATTCCAAGAGTATGATAAAAAAATTCCCATATCAAATATGATAGTTTCAATCTAGTGGAACCACATAGGTTTTGTAATGCCCCGACCCCAGCTACCCAGAGTCGGTGCATTATTACATAACATTGGCATGATCACAAGAAGATCAAATCTCGAAAGACCGATTGGTTTAGTAGCCTTGGAAACACTAGATATATTCATAAGTTTTACATTACATCATAAAATGAAAAACTAATACAACAACATAATGTTTCCACAGTCCACACTATAATCCCCTCATAATATCCCTGCAGGTCATTCATAACTTACATCTTCACTTCCTGGGAAAAATAAAACATAGAAAAGGGGTGAGCTCAAATTCCCAGTAAGGATAACAATATAGCGGAAACTTTCATAAATAAGAATAAACATTTAAGGCAATGTATAACTAAAACATAATCCTTTTAAACATGAACTTTCAACATGGTATGGCATAAATAAAATGAAATAATGCCATTTACTTATTCACATGGATATTCTACTAATCGAATAATCACATGCAAAAATCAATAACCACTTTCATAATGTTGGAATGCATAATGCCAGACTATCATAACCACATATCCAAGGCCTCGTGCCAAGACTACAAATAAGATTTTGTCAAGGCCTTGTGCCAAGACACTAGTTTGCCTCATGAGACCTACCGATGCATCGAGGAGCTATAGCGGGCTCCACCCGTCACTTATTAAGTCCAATGCATTCCCATATGAAAAGGTTTAAACATAACATAAACATTCGTATTAAAACTAGCATACGAAATGTCAATAATTTCACCATAAACTATGAATGGTATAAAAAATAGCACATCCACAGTCAAACATATCACAAAACCTTCAATACAATATAGAAGTTTTGTATCATAATAAATCAACTTCAAATAATCTTAAAATCCATCAAAGGATGTTGACATAGATGAAATCAAAATTCTTTTTAAAGAAGTATCTCCTTTTATTTTAAAATCATTTAAGATCCATATAAAATAAAACATTTTCTTTGAAAATATTCTTATAAGCTTGTATGGAAAGCTTCAACGATTTTATAACGGCGGAAAATAACCGCACCCGCCGTATAAGTTAAAAAAAACATTCTTACCTCAATTTTGTCGAAAAGGTTAAAAAGGACCTTGTTTTGAAAACGACGGAAAGATTCCTTTATAAACCTCTTATAAAAAGTCAACAAGGGTATAAATGATTTTAACCCATATTCTTGTAAATAGTAAAAATGTTTTGAAATACATTTTTAAGAAACATGGATGTGGATGATAACGAGATCCCAGTAGATTATTACGTATAAACAACCTCGGATAATGAAGAGATTGTGAAATAACCCTTACCTTGTACTTTTCCTTGGTTGGGGTAGGTTAACCTCCTGTATAATGGTGAAATAATTGTTATTAAATTATACAAGAATCATATACGTTAATATGATATCATATATGATCTTTTAATATTGATTTGATAATAATATCTTAGTATTAACGCCGTTTCGGGTGTTAACTTACTCATTTTCTTTTATATGTTTTGTTACATAAGTCACATTTTTTGTATCTTATTCATATCCAGAATGATATCAAGTCCTTAAACATCATTTTTAAATCACTAAATGATAATTATACTTGAATGGATACGATGGAGAATGAATCTCATCGCGTTCGTGGAGACGGTAGTCCGTACGTACGCACGAACGCTACTTCCATTTAATTTTTATTTTAAAAGAATTGAATCCAAATGATACATAGGTATATTACTATTCCAGTATAATATAATATTTTATATATGTTACTTAAGTTCATTAACACCATACTTTATACGTTCCATGTGTGGTATGAACGAGTCATATCATTTTAAGGGGGCGGTAGTCCGCACTTCCTCAAATGAAATTATCGTATGTATATACAACATGAAACGAATAATGGTATGAAATAAAATGGAATTACAGAAGCTTATATATAAAATATATATCATTAATATCATTTTTAATTACAGTGCCATCTTAATGGCCACCATGAGAGGTGGTAAGATGTATTTGAACAATCATCGTTTCGTGAGGCGTTAGTTTGCCATCCACAGAAACATTATGTTCATCATCCATTAGATGGAGTTGTGTGTATGTGTAGTTTGAATACTTCTTATAACAACATCCTAGTATATTGATGATACTGGTGTTGTTACAAAATAAGGGAAATAAAAAGAGTTTGGGGGTTGAAGAAGCAAAATAAATGAAAATAATTTAAGAGAAATCGTTACCTTTAATTTAGGTAACTCACTTTGGTTGGAACCAAAGGACTTGTTGAAATGCTTTCTGCCTAAGGGGAAGCTTCAAGGAGGAGGAGAGGGATGTGGGGAGCTTAGTTGGGCAGAGTTTGGACGAGCCAAGTGGCTTGAGAGGTGTGAGGAATGAGTAGAAGTGGTCTCCTTTTATAAGGTAGAGGAGGGGCTCTTTAGGAAAGAGTGAAAGTATTACTTTATAATATATTTGTATTCGGTTTATAATGGTCCAAAAATCATTTAGGTCGAAGATAAGATGACTCATATTCTAAATAACATCAACCAATAAGAATTGGACAGGTTTTAGATAATATTTTAATCATTATAATCTTATTTATTTAAATGATTTATTAATGAGGTAAACATTGCATCATTATTGTGTCATTAATAATTTAAATTATTTGATGTCTAAAAATTATAAATAAAATATCATTCTGTAGGAAATATTTTTAGCTTTCTAATGAATATTTATAATCTAAAATCCAACATGTATAACCCTATGTAAAAATTGTTCTTCTAAAAGATGTAAGCTTATGCCATTTTTATTTTTATTTTATCTTTATTAATATAATGTGTCATTATCACTTACAAGTGGATCCATGGGGTCCCAAAATAGACCCAAAGATTCCCATGGTCGACCATGTATCAACCAATAGGGTTAAGACACGTTTTAGGGTAATTTAGTATTATTATAATATTATTTTTTAACCCTTATTTACCGGATTTACCCTTAACCATGGTAAATAAAATATTTACCGCAGTAATTATTCAAAATGTCTAAAAATAAAAGTTACCTATTTACACAATTTGAACATACTGATTCCAAATATGGAATCAATTTTCCTAAATTCAAAACACAGAAGTGGCAGAAATTAATTTAAAATTAATTCCCGCTGTCAAAACAAAAAGCGTGTTTTTAAGAGATAATAACTATCAAAAGATTGACACTTGTTTATGTTCGGTTTAATTGTAAAATTATGTCCAATGACAAACATTATATTAAATGGTAAAAATATATTATAAATATACTTTAAAACCACTCAAATTCATAATTTATCACTATTAATTATTTTGATTAAAAAAGTTGTTTTTAATTAAAATTTAGTAATTTTCACTATTCATCAAAATATGAAAGTTATCCGAAAAGTACCAAAATTTCACCTTAGGCTAAATTCGATATTCTGAATCCAAAAATGAAGTCCATTTCAAAATATAAAATATATATAATTTCAAAATTTAGGTATTACTATTCATAACGGCTAGTTTGATCGGTTGTGGTGTGTGTTAAAACTCGAAGTTGCGTACAACACACGCTACTGTTTTATTCAAAGGAAAGCGTACCATGGAAGCTTGGGATGTTTCATTTTAAATTTTTTGATGTCTCCATTTAGTCAAAAAGTTTAAAATATTGTATTTAAAAAGGTTTCACTATCAAAAGTTGATAAAAGTGCAATACTGAAAATGAATCTGTTCTTGCATTATGACTAAGAAACTCATAATATGGATTCTAAAATTATAAGGATTATATAAAGTTTAAAATTTAGTTAATACTATTCATGACCTCTTTTAATGGCTTTTTTTTGGTAAGTCAGGGTGCAATTGAACTCGGTGTTGCGTGTAGTGCAAGTTATTGAATTATTTTGAAGAAATAACACACTATGAAATCTTGGGGTGTTACATTCTCCCCTCCTTCAATAAATTGCATCCTCGCAATTTGAAATTGTTCTTTGAAAATAAAAGGTTGAAAGTAGAAAATATATTTGTGGGAAAACCCACATCGGAAATTGGGTTACTAAAATTTAGTCTTAATATGAGGAAAAGAGAAATCAAAGGGTCACCACCAAATTATGATATCGATTAGGAGAACATTGGTGGCAATTAGAGACATATAATTGGAGGAAAAACGTAAATATTTATAGGTAGTGATTGAGGTCATCAATCACAAACAAGTATAAAATTGAGGTCCTTAAACTCATCAATCTATGATGATTTGAAATACCATCGGTTCAACAAAACATAGGGTATTGGGATAACACATTTTTGACGTTTCAAAATATCTTAGTTGAAATCCCACATCGAAAAATGAATTAATGAGGCCTCTATTTAAAATAAAGAGTGGAAAGTATGAAGATTACCGAAAATAACACATACTA
Organism: Viscum album; assembly: GCA_963277665.1. Taxonomy (NCBI): domain Eukaryota; kingdom Viridiplantae; phylum Streptophyta; class Magnoliopsida; order Santalales; family Viscaceae; genus Viscum; species Viscum album. Next base: position 1,964,734,768 of record OY728127.1, read on the forward strand.
GGGTTACATGTAGGAAAATATGGATATGGAGGAGAAATCTAACCATCAATTATCTGATGAAGAGTGGTAGAGAACATGGCTATGAAAAGGTCAACAATCCCAAAGCCATAAATTAGTGATGATTTAAGGTACCATCTAGGACAAAATTTTTATTCTAAGTTCATTTTATTAATGTTGAGGAATTTATTTATGCGATTGGCTAAGATCATAAGGAGATATACTTACATTATAATTAGAGTTTTATCCATTAATAAATTTCTACCACAAACTCATCTTTCACTCTAAAAGATAATAGAACATAATTTTTTTTTCTATTTATACTATTCGTACAGGGTTCCAAAATAAATGAATTTATAATTCATCTACCAAATCTTTTTAAAAAAAACTACATTATTTAATCCAGGACATCTCATGGGCCAGTGGTAGGTGATACACCCTTTTCGCCCTTCGGTTGCGAGTTCAAGTCTCGCAGCCTTTCCGGACGCGACGGGTTGCCGCCCGACCTCCGGGTTGTCCTTTTATGGCAATCCAAAATAATCCAAACTAGAACTATCCAAAATACTTCTGTCCAAACTCACAGTCCAACATTTATAAGGAAGGTAAAGATAATGTAGATCCTTTTTACCCCGTAATAGAATATGAATACCTTCATCATGTATTCTTTTAATATACTGAAACATCCTGAATTACCATATTCCTTATTGATTACATTCATGCTCCCTTATTCCATATAGAATGCTGGATATTAATCCAAAAATGTTTTAAACCCCAACAATGATGGAATATACAAATCATTAATCAGTTCCAAGGTAGTCAAGAATATCTAATATAATTTATCCAAAACAATCACATATTATTCCAAAATCACTACCTCGATATCAGAACTATATTATGATTTATCATTCTCTCAACCATATATTTTCCAAAAATTTATCCTGCTATTGAGTCACTTTTCTTTGTTCCACACAATCTCAAGTCCTTAATGAAATAGTACTGCAGTACAATCCTTATATACTCCATAATTATTATAACAAGTACATTGTTGATACAACACTCAATTGACATAATCAACATAAGAACTCTAATCATTCCTCTTCATCTGTGGTAGTATCATAACTTGATTATTATCCAATAGCATCATTTGCGGCATAGTCTGATGACTGGGACATAGGTTCGCGTAGTGTCCAAACTCCTTTCAAATGAAGCATTGTACATTTGAAACCATTTTCTTACCCTTGCAGTCACGTACTTTGTGGCCTTTTACTCCACACTTATAACAAACTCCCATTCCTTTCAGGCAAGTTCCAGGGTGTTTCTTTCCACAGTTACCACATATGGGAAAATTATTCTTTTCCCTCTTCCCTTTATCCATATTTCTCTCTTCCATCCTTTTCTTCTCTTGCTTCCCTTCAAAGCCATAGGACTCAGTAAACTCTTTACTTATCTTATCAACACATGATATTATTTCTTCATATGATGATAATACATGGGAGACTATTTCTCTTATATATTCTAGCTTAAGACCATGAAAGATATGATCCTTCCTTCTCTTTGGATCATGTGCATTTCTGGAGTTCTCATTCCTTCTACTGGGCGCCATTTCTAAACAATTGCATAAACTAGATCAGTTTATGAATCAAAATACATAATCCCATACTTATAAAACACTTAACATAAATTGAACTATTTATGGATATAATCCATAATCATAAAAATGTTTTCTTTGAGGAAGTATATACTCATAAACCCTTCATAATGATTTGTAAAGAAAATGAGAGTTATCCTAAGCATATCCCCCGGGAGTGTCGTAACCAAGAGTGCAGCAAGGCCCGTTGTCGTGCACCAGTTCCCGTTCGAGTCTAGCTCAAAGCGCTGTTTTCGGGTTTTACCCCTAGGTACATCTGTGCCAGAGCCGCCTCTACCTGCTCGTATCCAGACAGGGATGTATTTCTCGGAAAACTCACAAAATCTCTACAATACCAAAATTCTAGGAAGTTCTTCTATACTAATCCTCAAAGTTCATCTTAGGTCTACGTGCTCTAATCAGAGTTTATCTAAATCTAGCTTCCAAGGTTTGTACTAAACTTCCTCTGATACCAACTGTAATGCCCCGATCCCAGCTACCCAGAGTCGGTGCATTATTACATAACATTGGCATGATCACAAGAAGATCAAATCTCGAAAGACCGATTGGTTTAGTAGCCTTGGAAACACTAGATATATTCATAAGTTTTACATTACATCATAAAATGAAAAACTACTACAACAACATAATGTTTCCACAGTCCACACTATAATCCCCTCATAATATCCCTGCAGGTCATTCATAACTTACATCTTCACTTCCTGGGAAAAATAAAACATAGAAAAGGGGTGAGCTCAAATGCCCAGTAAGGATAACAATATAGCGGAAACATTCATAAATAAGAATAAACATTTAAGGCAATGTATAACTAAAACATAAGCCTTTTAAAGATGAACTTTCAACATGGTATGGCATAAATAAAATCAAATAATGCCATTTACTTATTCACATGGATATTCTACTAATCGAATAATCACATGCAAAAATCAATAACCACTTTCATAATGTTGGAATGCATAATGCAAGACTATCATAACCACATAACCAAGGCCTCGTGCCAAGACTACAAATAAGATTTTGTCAAGGCCTTGTGCCAAGACACTAGTTTGCTTAATGAGACCTACCGATGCATCGAGGAGCTATAGCGGGCTCCACCCGTCACTTATTAAGTCCAATGCATTCCCATATGAAAAGGTTTAAACATAACATAAACATTCGTATTAAAACTAGCATACGAAATGTCAATAATTTCACCATAAACTATGAATGGTATAAAAAATAGCACATCCACAGTCAAACATATCACCAAACCTTCAATACAATATAGAAGTTTTGTATCATAATAAATCAACTTCAAATAATCTTAAAATCCATCAAAGGATGTTGACATAGATGAAATCAAAATTCTTTTTAAAGAAGTATCTCCTTTTATTTTAAAATCATTTAAGATCCATATAAAATAAAACATTTTCTTTGAAAATATTCTTATAAGATTGTATGGAAAGCTTCAACGATTTTATAACGGCGGAAAATAACCGCACCCGCCGTATAAGTTAAAAAAAACATTCTTACCTCAATTTTGTCGAAAAGGTTAAAAAGGACCTTGTTTTGAAAACGACGGAAAGATTCCTTTATAAACCTCTTATAAAAAGTCAACAAGGGTATAAATGATTTTAACCCATATTCTTGTAAATAGTAAAAATGTTTTGAAATACATTTTTAAGAAACATGGATGTGGATGATAACGAGATCCCAGTAGATTATTACGTATAAACAACCTCGGATAATGAAGTGATTGTGAAATAACCCTTACCTTGTACTTTTCCTTGGTTGGGGTAGGTTAACCTCCTGTATAATGGTGAAATAATTGTTATTAAATTATACAAGAATCATATACGTTAATATGATATCATATATGATCTTTTAATATTGATTTGATAATAATATCTTAGTATTAACGCCGTTTCGGGTGTTAACTTACTCATTTTCTTTTATATGTTTTGTTACATAAGTCACGTTTGTTGTATCTTATTCATATCCAGAATGATATCAAGTCCTTAAACATCATTTTTAAATCACTAAATGATAATTATACTTGAATGGATACGATGGAGAATGAATCTAATCGCGTTCGTGGAGACGGTAGTCCGTACGTACGCACGAACGCTACTTCCATTTAATTTTTATTTTAAAAGAATCGAATCCAAATGATACATAGGTATATTACTATTCCAGTATAATATAATATTTTATATATGTTACTTAAGTTCATTAACACCATACTTTATACGTTCCATGTGTGGTATGAACGAGTCATATCATTTTAAGGGGGCGGTAGTCCGCACTTCCTCAAATGAAATTATCGTATGTATATACAACATGAAACGAATAATGGTATGAAATAAAATGGAATTACAGAAGCTTATATATAAAATATATATCATTAATATCATTTTTAATTACAGTTCCATCATAATGGCCACCATGAGAGGGGGTAAGATGTATTTGAACAATCATCGTTTCGTGAGGCGTTAGTTTTCCATCCACAGAAACATTATGTTCATCATCCATTAGATGGAGTTGTGTGTATGTGTAGTTTGAATACTTCTTATAACAACATCCTAGTATATTGAGGATTCTGGTGTTGTTACAAAAGAAGGGAAATAAAAAGAGTTTGGGGGTTGAAGAAGCAAAATAAATGAAAATAATTTAAGAGAAATCATTACCTTTAATTTAGGTAACTCACTTTGGTTGGAACCAAAGGACTTGTTGAAATGCTTTCTTCCTAAGGGGAAGCTTCAAGGAGGAGGGGAGGGATGTGGGGAGATTAGTTGGGCAGAGTTTGGACGAGCCAAGTGGCTTGAGAGGTGTGAGGAATGAGTAGAAGTGGTCTCCTTTTATAAGGGAGAGGAGGGGCTCTTTAGGAAAGAGTGAAAGTATTACTTTATAATATATTTGTATTCGGTTTATAATGGTCCAAAAATCATTGAGGTCGAATATAAGATGACTCATATTATAAATAACATCAACCAATAAGAATTGGACAGGTTTTAGATAATATTTTAATCATTATAATCTTATTTATTTAAATGATTTATTAATGAGGTAAACATTGCATCATTATTGTGTCATTAATAATTTAAATTATTTGATGTCTAAAAATTATAAATAAAATATCATTATGTATGAAATCTTTTTATCTTTCTAATGAATATTTATAATCGAAAATCCAACATGTATAACCCTATGTAAAAATTGTTCTTCTAAAAGATGTAAGCTTATGCCATTTTTATTTTTATTTTAACTTTATTAATATAATGTGTCATTATCACTTACAAGTGGATCCATGGGGTCCCAAAATAGACCCAAAGATGCCCATGGTCGACCATGTATCAACCAATAGTGTTAAGACACGTTTTAGGGTAATTTAGTATTATTATAATATTATTTTTTAACCCTTATTTACCGGATTTACCCTTAACCATGGTAAATAAAATATTTACCGCAGTAATTATTCAAAATGTCTAAAAATAAAAGTTACCTATTTAAACAATTTGAACATCCTGATTCAAAATATGGAATCCATTTTCCTAAATTCAAATCACAGAAGTGGCAGAAATTAATTTAAAATTAATTCCCGCTGTCAAAACAAATAGCGTGTTTTTAAGAGATAATAACTATCAAAAGATTGACACTTGTTTATGTTCGGTTTAATTGTAAAATTATGTCCAATGACAAACATTATATTAAATGGTAAAAATATATTATAAATATACTTTAAAACCACTCAAATTCATAATTTATCACTATTGATTATTTTGATTAAAAAAGTTGTTTTTAATTAAAATTTAGTAATTTTCACTATTCATCAAAATATGAAAGTTATCCGAAAAGTACCAAAATTTCACCTTAGGCTAAATTCGATATTCTGAATCCAAAAATGAATTCCATTTCAAAATATAAAATATATATAATTTCAAAATTTAGGTATTACTATTCATAACGGCTAGTTTGATCGGTTGTGGTGTGTGTTAAAACTCGAAGTTGCGTACAACACACGCTACTGTTTTATTCAAAGGAAAGCGTACCATGGAAGCTTGGGATGTTTCATTTTAAATTTTTTGATGTCTCCATTTAGTCAAAAAGTTTATAATATTTTATTTAAAAAGGTTTCACTATCAAAAGTTGATAAAAGTGCAATACTGAAAATGAATCTGTTCTTGCATTATGACTAAGAAACTCATAATATGGATTCTAAAATTATAAGGATTATATAAAGTTTAAAATTTAGTTAATACTATTCATGACCTCTTTTAATGGCTTTTTTTTTGGTAAGTCATGGTGCAATTGAACTCGGTGTTGCGTGTAGTGCAAGTTATTGAATTATTTTGAAGAAATAACACACTATGAAATCTTGGGGTGTTACAGGTTTGATATACTTGAATCCCAATAAATATTGAGGAAGTGTCAAATTTTGTAGTGAGTAATTCATTCTAATAATCTTTGAAATATTTCCATTAATTTATCATAATTCAAAGTTAAGGATTATTGGTGTTATTTATTAGGATAAAATAGCTTGGGTATATCCTATAACATGGGAAATAAGTTTACAGAAGATTATTTACTACCATTAAAGATGTAAAAGTTGACACTTTGAATTCCATCCCATAATTTAATATTTAAAATTAGAACCTCATATAACTAAGATATATTAATGACCAAATTTCAAAAGATTAAGATGAGTTCCCCCATCAAATAGATATTGGTAAAACCTTTTAAAGAATAAGGAAAGCAATAATGAAAGAAATTTTATTAATAAAGGATTTCTGAAAGGAACCATTTTCAAAATAATGTTTTAAATAAAACTTCCAATACACTAAACCCTCATAAAAACCATAAAATTTATCAAATATAAATCTTTTTTAGATAAAAATACCATAAGGATTTCATGTTTTATCATCCATTTATACCTCATAATCCAAACCACCACACAAATATTTAAGCACTATATTAACCATAGGTTAAGTGTGGATCTTTGGATTATAAATATTTTTATCTTAGGTGAGAATATGAGACTTATTTTATATTTTAATGATAAGACATAAGGATATGACCCTTAATTATATAACAAAAAACCATGATGGTTAAAGTCATTGAAAGACTCATAGCCTATAGGTTTTACTCAAAATGGTTTGAGTTTGACAACACACCAAGTAGAAAAATTTTAGGAAATGTTTAATATCAAGGGAAAGGTCCAACAACTTATGAACAAAGGTATTGGTTTCAAGAGATATTAATGGGTTGACTAACCTACATATCAAGGGAATATCAATAATAAGTACTAATACTTTAAATGAATATATAATACAAAAGGTTAAATTAATGTTTTTAATGGAATCAGAAGATAATGGGTCCTCATTTTATTTATCTAAAGAAACCTCAATGAAAACATTTTAACCATTATATAAAAAATATGGTTTGGAACCATTCATTTATATCTTTAAAATATAGATAATATTTTTTAATAATTTAGGAAAAATATTGATTAGAATATTATAACCATATATCAAGAATCACTTGGTGAGTCCAGAACACATACAAATATTAATGTTGATATTAAAAAATTCATGTGAACCACAACCCAAACCTAAAACCATCCAACAAAAATTCATGACTAATGGAACCTAATAAATTATCACCAAAAAATAATAAGCAACTTATATATCTGTGAAACATTTATTACTTACTTTAGAAATTTCTTCAAGAACATAACATCCCTAAGCTAAATGTAATCTCTAATAGATAAACCATTTATTTCACCCTAAAAATAGAAAAACCTATAAAAATAATAACTCAATCCCTTAAATAAAAATATTTCAAAAATATTAGAATCCAACCCACATGATCCTTTATGAATTAAAATATATGTAAGCCTCATGATTTGAGGTTAATTACACCATGATATAGTGTAATTCCTCTCAAAACCCCTAGTTAAACACAAGAGATTAGAAGAAAGGGGGGAAAAGTGGAAGGGAACGAGAAAAGGGAGGATTACCTTGGATTAAGGCGTGAAAATAATACATGGATATTCAAAGAATCAATGACTAAGAGGAGGTGTAAGAATAGATCATGGAGGTCATTTGGGGGCCTATCCATCATCACAATTAGAAGGAAATAAAAGGATAAGGGAGATGGGTTAAAAAAGATTTAAGGGGAAGGAACACAACATACCTTGCTAAATAACTCCTAATAATACCACTAGATGATGGTTTTGAAACCATAAGATATTGGTGGAATCCTAACCACCAAATTAACTGCTAGGGACATCCATGGATAGTTAGTAATTGGTACCTCCCAATGGGTAATCGATGTCACCTCCAGATGGATCCCTTCATAGGTACTCCTAACTCCAAAACCAAGACCAATCCTAAAACCCCATATAAGAGTGTCTCATAATAAATCCTTAATACTTATAAAAATATTAAAATCCTTTTACAAAAATCTATCCCTCAACCATAGTAAAAAATTTAAATGATCTCATACCTCAAACATCCAAAATTCTCTTTGAGGGAAATAATAGTTCCTTCATAACTACATCCAGGACATGATTCATTATAACCTTCACATCTTATAACTTCTCATCCATAAAAATTCCCAGTATATGATTAATAAAATTTATATTTCCCCAAAGTTTTCAATTCATACACCAAGAAACCCATTAAATTAATAATGCATAACTTCCAAATGGATCTCAAGTCACCAAATCCTACTATATTTTAGATCCCAATTCACTAAACCAAAATCATAACACATATACACAACTTAAACACACTATAGATCATAAAAAATAATTCATTCCATTTATAATTCATACTCCCAAGTCTGGTATGAATCAACAAAACTATTAAATCCAATATTCATAACCATTAAACCACTAAATTATGATAACTAAAAGACAACTAAAATAAACATATTAACACAACCTAAAATTATTCATCATGCTTCCAATACGTGATTATAAATACCAAATTAAGATACTAAGCTATAAATGAAACATTAATACCAAATGATATACCATCATCCCAATAACCCTCAAAAATACCATCAACCAGTCAAAAGACAAGTTAGAACACTACCCACCACCTGATTCAAATAGGGCTATCCATGCCTGATCATCCATGCATTTAATCTTATCCATGATATGAAATTATCAAATGGTTTAAAAAACTATTTTTTTATTTCAGAAAACCACCATTTTAAAAAAATTTAGATTAAATCATTTCCCCTAATTTAAAAATAATATTATTATTAACAGATCACCTTACCCGATAAAACTAACATGCCCTCTCATAACAGGTTATCTAGGTTCCAATTGGACACAACCCAGAAGTAGTAACTAGCATGGTTTACTACTTCATTTTCAAAATTGTTTCCAGTATAATTTCTAGTTTTATATGATTTCACAGAAATAAAAATCATGTTCACTAATAGGATATATGATGTTTAAAATTGAATTATGATGAAGAGATGAATTGATTGAATTTTTTATCAATATAAAAAAAAAGATCAAAGTCAATATATCCTAAATTTGGGTGATGTAGGAATAGAAAAATTAATTAAGGTAAATAATGACATGTTAACCATACATAAATGTGAAAAGGTAACTAATCCCCTACATGGAATTATCATATAAATAGATTAAATACAACAAAAGTTATATATGATTGTTGAATGAATTAAAATTACTATAACTTCCAAGATAACTTTCCACAATAGAAAATTTTTTAAATGTTGAAATTATAGTTATTGAGTAATCCTAAGGAGCTATGAATGAAGGTGTATGAATTTTGACTGAAATATTGAGGAATTACCCCTATTTTATCTTGTATAAAAGATGATGCATAGATATTTGACAACACATAGGTGATGGATGGAGAATTTTTAAATAGTGTTAGAATTAATGAGGTAAGAATGTTTCATGAAAATTATCAAATGAAGTATTCATATGTTACACATATTTTGAAGTGAAGTCAAATAGTTTATAAAATATTATGATATTTCTAAAGTCATTTAAAGTGTTTTGAGACGTTTTGGAGTAAATTAGAGATTCCTTGAGGGTTTAAGATGCTTTGAGGAGATTTAAAAAGGTTCTATAATTCTAAAATATAAGTTAAAAATAGGCAAATCCATTTAAAAATATTTTTGAAGAATAATATATACGTCATCAAGAAGCATCCAGACGTGAATGCCTGACATCAGATATTACACAAAATTCTTGTTTATTATAAGATATGGATTTCAAATTGGGTTTAATATTTTTTTTGATGAGAAATAATAACAAAAATTGTTTTGAGCTGACACAAACCTACTTTCCAAAGGTAGACAGTCATTATGGATTTATGAGAAACGCTTGGGTTGCACATTGGTTAAGAGAATGGGAGGTCAAGCTCATCTTACCCTTTTTAGGTGTAATTACAACATACTACAAGAATATCTTTTATATTTAAGATATATTCATGAATCCTTATAAAATACATGTGTGAGATAGGTTACCATATTGATAATGATTTGATTGAAGCTATGCATTGATATAAACATCTTCATGTATCAAAGGTTATCCATTATTCACATACGTGGTGATTATGCTATGGTTTAAAACAATATAGTTGGGAACTATGGAATTAATCTCTATATAAAAGGTAGCATTTATTTTGGTGTAGGGATCAATACAACGAGAAAGGGTATTCCTAGATATCCCTATGAGTTAAATTAGAACTCATGTAGTTTGGTTTCACTTGATGGGACATGTCATACCTTTTTAGGTAGTGTGAGAAGGACCATTAAGGTTACTTTTAAGGTCATTTATCTATGACATGGCGAAGTGTTAGGATTGATCCTCAAGAAGATTTACTAAATACCCTAGTTAACAGGAATCAAAACCCATGTGATTCGAATTGTATAGTTTAAGGTTATGTGACCAGACTGATCAATGAAGTTTAAAGTCGTTTGGTAAGAACTATATGCTATGTAGTTGAAATTCTGGAAACTATAACTACTAGTTAAAAGGTGTATAGAAATGGTTGGTGTGAGACTTAAGCCTGAGAAAACCTTTCTATTTTATCTTGTTTGTCGAGGATATTACAACCACAATAAAAATAGACAATTAGCCATATTTTTTTAAAAAAATGGAAATTTTTTAATTTAGCCGCGTTTTTGTTAAAAAATGAAAAATTAAGCCACACTTTAAAGTAAAGCTATTTTTATTTGTTTATACATGTTCTTTTAGAAAAGTTTTAAAATGTTTCTAATTTACTTTTAATCCATTATTTATAATGGGACTAAACTAAATAATAAATTAAAATTTATTTAATATATATATATATATAGACACACACACACACACACACACATAGATACATAAATATATATAAACACAAAAAAAGTTAAAATATATTTATAATTAATTAATAATAAATAAATAAATTATTATTATAACAGATATATATATATATATATATTAATTTATATATTAGTTTTTATATGAATATATAAATTTATAAGTATATATATATATTCTTATTAATAATATTACATATATTATTGTATTATATACCAATAAAAATTAAATGTTTCCAATATAAACTTAATGTACACAAAAAACATACATTTTAACACAAAAACACACAAGTTAAAACATAATCATAATTAATTAATAATTACTGAATAAATGATCATTAATATATAAATTAATATATATATATATATAAATTTATAAGTATATTTATATTAATTTATATACATATTTATTCAACCATATTGATAATATATATATAACAATATTACATAAAATTAAAAATAAATGTTAAACACGCACACAAACATACATAAATACATAAATATAAACTCACCAGCACAAAATTTAAAACATAATTATAATTAATTAACAATAATTATATAAATAATCATTTATATACAAATTAATATATATACATATAACTTTATAAGTATATTTAAAGGAATATATATATATATATAGATTAATTTATATATATATAATTAATAATTACTAAATAAACGATCATTAATATATAAATTAATATATATATATATATATATATTAATTTGCACACACACACACATATTAATATATATACATATAAATTAATATAAATATAATTATGAATATATATTTAAATATATTAACATATTATTTAATATTTGAATATATGTGCACTAACATACTGATTAATATATAAATATATGTGTATAAATATATTAATTAATAAATAAATTTATAAGTATTATTATATTAACAAAAATACATATATTAATATGTTAAATGTATATTATTATATAAATATATAAATTTACATATAAATTTATAAATACAAGTAATAATATTAAAGATTATACAGACATACATACATACATACATTCATACATACATAAATACATATATATACATAAAGATATGAATATACATGTAATAATAATACAAATTTCTAATTTTGTGTATATATTCACACCCACAAAAACATGTATACAAATACAAATATTATATATATATATATATATTATTTTATATATATCTAAATCTATTAAGTCTTATATATATGTATATGTATATTAATATATTAAATGTATATTATTAAATAAATGTATTTATATATTTATAAATATATGCATATTATTTAATATATAAATATATAATAGTAGGTTTGTATACCAATGTAACCACTTAGACAAGTGGTCAGATCATCTAACATATTTTCATTCAGTCCCACGTTTGAATCCTAAGAGATTCATTATAATGACCCAGGATTTTCTACATAAATATAACATATTTTTATATGAATATTAAATAAATTTTAGAGTACACAATTGAGGATCATAAAGGATTAGTTTTTTTGGAGACTTGTTACACAATCTTCTTATTTCATGATAGATATTTAACATCACCCATAATGATCGTCCCATTTTGTACTCTTTATAGACAAACCCTACTTAAACCTTTCGTCATAACCCAGGGAAAGGAAACCGAAGAAAAGGGGATCTCAGATGCTCAGTAAGGGTAAACATGGAAGATATCAATTGATGATCATATAAAAGAATAAGACAAGCATAAGGGTATGCGATTATGAATATAACTTACCAAGATTATGCCCAACCTCTCGTGGATCATAAACCTGATCCATGGAATAAAGAATTATCATTTAAAAATACATGAACCATAAGATTTTGAAATAATCATAAATAAATCATGAACTATAAGTTCATTTCATATAGGTTTGTCACCATAATATGTAAAGAAACCATTAAAATTTTCAAGGTTAATATATAAGACCATCAAATCACAATGGATTAGGCATCAATACTCGTTCCCCATTTCATAAAGGAACTGACATCATCACCTATTTCCTATAGTGTATAAATCACATCAACCTATTTCCCACAATGGATCAAGTACATCAACTTTTTTCCATCACTATATCATGAGATATAAAACATTTCCCAATGCATTTGAGGGATATATAGGCTCTACCCACCACATAATAAAAATCATACATATGTGTTCCAGAAGATCATAAAACATTTATGATATCATAAATAATGAAAAGGAAATAGGTTTCATAATCATTTCATCATATTATATCCTGTAGAAAAGAAATAGGTGTCATAGTTATTTCATCAGTTATTCATAACATAACCCGTGAAAAAGGAATGTGTTTTATAAACACATTTTTTTCATAATCATAAACCACACAAATAAAGAATAAGGATGGTTCCATTAGATAATATCCCTAGTAAAGATTATGTAATATAAAAGTCTATCATCATATATGGGAAATGATTTTGAAAGATCACTTTGATCATTTCTTGATGAAAATATCCTTTCTCCTTTAAAATCAGTTTTTAAAATCTAAAAATTTTCCAAATAATAACGAAAAAATTTTATTTTAAAATTAATTTGGAAACTTTTGAAGGAAGGTTTAAATCATTGAGTGGTCATGATAGTGGGAAATACCATTCATAACATATAGATTAAAATAAATATTCCCTTCACATTTACTGTAAAAAGTCAAAAGTACCATATTTAAGAAAGAGATAAGAAGATTGGTTTTATTTTTTTTGAAAAAATCAAACATGGGTAAACATTTATTTAAAAAATCATTGGATAACTTTAAAAACATTCTATAAAACGTTTTTTTTTAAAATATGGACATGGAAAAAATGATTTTTGACTGATGAAAAAAATAAATTCAATTTACCTTAAAAACACTATTTTGGACCCTAGAGTACATAAATAGGGTAAAATTAAGGAAAAAATTTATTTTAATGAAATTAATAGATGAGAATAAAATTCATTGGTTTTTTGAGAGATATATCCAAACATTTCATCATCAAAAACTTAATCTTAAACAATCTCGATAAACAATGATGTTTTTACATAAAACATTTACCACTTTGGTATATTTTGAGTCATAAGCTCCTTGAAAGCCAGAAAATTATATGTATATTTATATATCATAATTGAATAATAATAATAATAAAAATAAATTCATGGGCATTATATATAAAATTAAAAAAGTGATTGGGTAATATGGCTTATGTCTCCCAAAAATAAAAAAGAGACTACAAATCCCTTATGATTTGGTAACTTTTGAATCATAGTCCCCATAAAATAATACCATAAAATCAAAATCAAAATATAATTTGAATAAATAAATTCATTATATAACATTTCAAAGGTTATGTACATACACTTCATAAATGAATATAGGTGCACAACATAACGTATACCCCAAAGAAGACAATTTGAGATGAAATTCTCTCACCTTAAGTCTCAAATTTCATCATACATGTTAGAACCTAATATATAATAAATATTTATTTATTATTCATATATTATGGAACCATAATCATATATATCATATCATATATTATTTATATATTAAATTTTATTACTCACATTTTAACAAGTCCATGTTAAAATCACGTTTCGTGTAATAACTATTTCGTTTTTTATGTATGTTTTGGTTTGGTATTTTCAATCCTTTTATTTCGATAATGGTTCTGTAATCTTAATAGTTTTAATAATTATTTAAATTCCATATAAATTAATTATATACATATTTATAATCATCCATAAAATTATATATAGATATATAAATTACACCATTCATGGAGATGGTACGTCGTACGTACGCATGAACGATGTTTCCATTTTCCCAATGGATAAAATGAAAGAAAAGTAGGTATTAATTAATATTTTTGGAATAATTTATATGTAATATATATCATATATATTAATTAAATATTTCTTTATTACTGTCCATTTCAAAATAAAATGAAATATGTATCACATCACTTCGTGGTGGTGGTAGTCCACACGTACACAGAAGGGATATTATCGTTTTCCAAAGGATCGAAAGGTAAGAAGGTATATGTGATATTAAATTACATAAGTATAATTATGTTATAAATAATATATATATATATATTTTAAATCCATCATTATATCTATTCATGAGGGATGATGATGCAAAACAAATTACATCGGTTAGCGAGGCGGTAGTCCGCTATACACATAATCAGCAGTTTTGTTTCCCATTTGATAGAAGAGGAGATGAGTATAAGTTATTCCATTAACTTAATAACATATAATTATATGGTATATAATTTTTTTTATTTTTTTATCGTATTTTTAGAATATTTTATGGAGGTTTAAAAATAAATAAAATAAAAAATTTCGGTTAAGAATGATACATCTTCTTCAAACAACCTCCTTATATTAGCATAAAAAGACTTATTAGAAGTTTTTAATAAAAAAAATAATTCTTTTAGGATGTGAGTTTTTTAATTATGTAAAGGGTTTTATAGTTATTTTTTTATCAAGAAATATTATTAATTTTTAATAGTAAAGGAGATGGGTGTCTTTTTATAATTGAGGGAGAGGACACACTTGGATTTTTTTAAAAGAAAAAGACATACCCATGTTTTATACTTGAAAAAAGGATAAAAATGGATCATTATAGAAAATAAGATGATATAATTTCTAAATATATCCATAAAATATAAATTTGGAAAGTTTTTAGGTCATTTTAAAACTTATCTTTTTAGTTGAACACCTCGATAAACCCGTTTCAACCTTATACATGGTAATTAATTTTTATTGTTTTTACTATTCATTATAAAAAAATTAATTTGAAATTAAATGTAATATTAATAATAATTATTATTAAAAATATGTAACAAATTTTCACAAATTCAATTCACATATATGGAGGAATTTAATCAAAAATTAATCACATAGACGTGATGAAAAACAATTTTTCAAACAAAAAGTTTCCATAAGTATACAATGTTTTAACATAAAAATTCAATATTAAATTGATTAAAATTACATAAATTGGATGAATAATAATATAATTGAACTAAATTTACTCTTAAACCAATTTAAAAAAATATTTAACTTATTAAATTATTTAAACCAAAGGCAATTTTCAATAAAAATCAGTATTTTTACTATTTATATAAAAATTAATCCATTCATAATATTCCTAAAAATTCACTTCAAGATATTTTTTAAATGTTTATTTGAAAAATTAAGTGTAATTTTTAAATAAATTTTATAAAATTGGAATAAATTAATTATAATATTTTCTCAAAAAAATCAGTAAAACAATTTTTTTGGTATTATTTTTTTCTAGAAAATATATTTGATTTAACTATAACCATTATATTTTTTAAAAATTTGGTTATTTTTATTAATACATATAATTTTAATTTCTTGTTAATAATGGTAATTTTTAAATAATATTACCAATAGTATATTGTGGTTTGTTAAAAATCTACATTGAGTGTATCACAATCTATTAAAGAAATTAAATTTATTGGAAAAAAATATTTCAAAAAATCTCTTTGTGTTACATTATACCAACATTAAAATGAATTTCACCTTTAAAATTAATATCTTAGATACAAAAAATGATGATACTTCTACCTCACCATTTTATTAGGTTCCCATGTAAAGTCTTCAAATTGGTTGTTTTACCATAAAACATTAACCAGGTGAGTGGTCTTGTTTCATAGAACTTTCTCTCTATAATCCATAATCTACACTGGTTGTTCCTAATTAAATAGATATTTCTATAGTAGTATAACCTATAAGTTCAGTACATGGGAATTATTATGTATGTACTTCATCATTTTAGATAAATGGAACATATCATGGACTTAATAGAGGTTTAGTGTAAGCGCCAATCGATAAGCTACCATCCCGATATGACTAGTAATTTAAAAGGGAATGATATACATTGGGCTTAGTTTTCTTTTCCTTCAAAATATCATTAACTTATTCCAAGGATAAATTCTTAGAAACACCTTCTTAAAAAATTTAAATTCTAGATCATGTCAGTGATTGTCAGCATAAATTTTCTAGCGACTACATGATTCTCTTATGTGTTTCTAAATGGATCAAATTCTCTATAATTTATTAAGATATCTAAGGTACCAATAAATTTATTTATCCAACTTCTTCCTAGTACATTGTATTTCTAAAATTAATTCAACATAGATAATTATAATGATTCATCTAAACCCTCAAGTGAAAGCTATTGTGCCTCAAAAGGAAATCTTGGACCAGCTGGTTATGGCATTGTGTTCCGAGATGAAAATAGCAACTTTCTTGAAGGCTCCTATGGCTCTTGTGGTCATGTCACTGCCCTTGAAGCTGAGATGATGGCCCTTATTAATGCAGTGTATATGGCTCATCAAAGAAATTGGAATGATCTCTAGTTTGAAAGTGATTCTTCTACTATAGTGCAAGCTGTCTGGAAAAATCAGATCCACCTTGCCTGGAAACTCACCCTGAAATGGATCAAATGCTTTGAAATTCTTGCCTCCATGAACATTATCATTACTCTTGTATATCGTGAAGCCAACTCTGTTGCTGATAGGCTTACTTCCAAGGGTATCTCTGAAGCCTCTAGAGTGCACCTGACCACACCTGATGAGGATTTTACTGATTTTCTTAATAGAGACAAGTGTAAAATTTCCTCCTTTAGACTCTTGTAATTTGCCTTATTTATTTGAATCTTTGCTTGCTTTTCTAAAAAAAATATCCCCTTAGACTTTCATCTCTCAACCATAAATTTCCGACATACTAAGAAACGAGATAGAAAATATGCAATATCCCACTTCATTCTATCAAAATATAAATACTCTTTCTAATCTCAATAAATATTTGAATTTATTAGATGAATATAGAATAGAGAAATATGATCATCTTCTAATAGATCATTCTTCAAATCTATAATTGATGGAAAATATACACGGTCCCTAAAACTTTTTATTCCATAAAAATAAAGTTTAAACTTAGGAGCATTTCTCATCTTCTTTTTCAGCTCCATATCATCCATCTACCCTTCTTTTATCCTCACAAGGATAGTTGGTTAAAAACTTACTTGATAATGATAAGTTGTTTCCCCTTTATTAAATATTTCATGATATATCCTTTGAAAATCCACAGATATTGGAACTTATAAGATCCTAATCTTAGATAATATTGAATGATCCTTTTAACTCAATGAATCTTCCACCTTGTTTGAGTTCTCTATGTGGTAATGTATTGAGCAGTCATACTCTTTAATCAGCTCCAACCATATTCTATGATGCATGTTCAACTCTATCTATGTGAATATATACTTCAAACTCTTATGATCAGTGTATATATCATACCTTTCCCCATAAAGGTAATTACTATATATATTTAGTGACAAAATAATCAAAGGTCACACCAAATCATGATTTGGGTAATTTTTCTCATGAACCATCAATTTTCATGAGGTATAATATATCACTATGTCATTATTCCGAGGGACGCTTCCCAATTTCTTCTTTAATGCATCACTATAGATAACAAAACATTATATACTTAAAAAAGAAATTTAAGCATAGATTAACTAACTAATATTCTCTTCAATTCTATAAAATTTCACTCACATTCACTCATCAAGATAAACATGGATCCCTTCTAAGACAACTTGGTGAGTGAATTATATATTCATGAGAAATTATCAAAAAACCACTAATAATATTTATCCAAACTAAGAAAACTATGTATCTCACTAATCATGTTTGGTTTGATCTAATGTTCCATAGCCTTTTTATTTTATAGATCCACTGATATGCACTCACTTGAGATTATATGACCAAAAATTCAAATTTTATATCCAAAATTTAGAAATTGGAAATTTTTTATATAGTTTATCCTTCCTTAGGGTCTTTAAAAAATATCCACTAATCTTCATGAAATTATTTTCTATTAAAATTGGTAAGAATATAATCTTTAAATACTACCAAAAACTAATCAAGTTAATATCTAAAGGATCTATTCATTAAATACATAAAGGCAATGAAAGAATTAGTAAAACCAAATGGAATCACTAAATATTCATAGTGCCCATAACTTGTACAAAATTATATCTTGGGTGTATATTTCTTATTTATCCTAAATTGATGATATTCAAAACAAAGTTCAATCATGGAAAATTATTTATCTACACATATTTTATCAAACAAGCCTTCAATACGGTGTAGAGGATACTTATTCAGAATAATGATCTTTTTTATATCTCTATAATCAATGTAGTGTCACATAAATCTAACTATCCTCTTAAAAAAATAAAAATTTATCCCTAATGTGACACAATTTGATGACTAAATCCCTTATCAATATTCTCTAGGAGTTTCTTCTTTAATTCATCCAACTCAATATGGGCCATTCTATAGGAAGTCTTTGAAATAAGTGTGACACCAGGTATGAGTTCTATTAAAAAATCAACTTCTTGTTTTAGTTGAAGACAATGAAATTATTTTTGGAAAGATGTAAAAAACTCCCACATAATAGTATTATAATTGATTTCAAGTTTCTCCCCAACCATATGAGATAAACACCCCTTTTTAATGGTAATCAAGACCCATATAATGGATGTGATCTCCATCATTAGTTCATATCTACCATCATACTGATAGATGATTATATGCTGGTTTAGAATATCCAGTAAGACTTATCTTCCTCAGTAATTGATGAGGGATTTAGGTAGAGAAATATAATACATGCCTAAGATTAAATAAAATTCAACCAGAGGGACAATAACAAGATTTGCAGGAATCACATTCCTACAAACTTTAATTATAGAAGAATCATATAAATGAGGTGAGATCATCATTACATCAGGGGTTTTCACTCCCAATTCAATATCTAATAATTAGGGTTGAATTTTTATACCCTTTTTAAATTCTTCAGATATAAGATAGTGCCTAGATATAGAGTTAAATAGGACATTAGTAGTTCTAGAGTAGATGGTAAGTTTACCTTTCACCATTTAATTATCATACCCCTGATAAAAAATAACGACCTCATGAGATTTGTCTTTATACCAAGAATTAAGTGGTTGCTAACCTTGATTGTCATTATTATCCTTTTTATTTGAGAAATTATTATCATAATTCCCATAGTATTTGTATTTGAAGCATTGGAGCATTGGGGGGTGTTAATGGACGTCTTCTTCTATTTCATTTCATTAACCATCCCATTCGTTTCTTTTCAACATTGATGGGATTTATTACCTTACCTTACACATTTAAAGAACATCCTAGTTCTATTAATGTATGTCTCTTGATGTTTCTTCCCACATTTAGCGAATTTTTATTGCTTGAATTTCATTCCACCATGTGATTTATTCAAGTTTTCATGAGACTCGATTGTCCTTTTCCTATAAAAACCTTGAGAATAGTGGGAATCTCTAATTTCTATTTCCACATTTAGTGAAAGTAAAATTAATTAATTGTTATTACAAAAGTTATTATAGATAACACCTTTTAGAGACCTGGTTTTAGGACACTAAATAATCAATCAAAATTTCTTTTTAGTTGAATAATAATACCAGAAGTGTACCTCACAAGTATTGTAAAATTTTACACATAGGTACAAATAGATTCACCATCCTTCTGCTTCAGCTCAAGGAATTAAATCACGATATTTTAGAAGAAAATACAAGGATGATACTTATTTAATAATAATATCTTAAACTCATCCCATTCTATAGAGTCAATTTCTTCATGTTCCCTCATGTTATTGATAATATTCCACCACTAATCTACTTCACCTTCTAAATGATAAACAAACAAAATGAATTTTTCATGATCTTAACAATAGATAACAAAAAAATATATATTTTAGTGGTATCGATCAATTTTTGAAAAACTAATGGATCAAAAGAACCACTAAAAAAGGTGGGAATTGCCTCTCAAAGGACTCAAAAAAACATTGTTCCCTCCTCTTCTCGTTTGGAAGTTCAACATTATCTATATATTTAGAATATTATGTAAGAATAGACATGGGATTTTTCCTTCGAGAAAATATAAAATTTCGTTTCCTAGGAGGTTAATCATTTCTCTATCTACCACATTCAATATTAACATAGTTTCTTCAAGTTCCATCCATTGACTAAAACCAAAAAATCATTGCGTGAGAAATAATAATCATACTAGAAAACCACATAATCATGAAAGAAAAATCATTTATAAGATGTATTATATTATTAAACCCTTTAAATATATGAATACTTAGGTTCAAACAAGGTTATTCATAGTAAAATATTCAAATCCTTCTTTATGGTTCATAAAGAGTTTATGAATTTACAAAACATGTTCCCTGAGTGTATCAAACCAGGTGTACTGCAAGGACCATTTTAATTCCCCAGGCGATTATCGAGTCAAATCCCAATGTTTACTTTTTATAGTTATTACCCATAGGTACATCTGTTCAAGATCCACATCAAATTTTACTATCTTGACAATTATGTAATTTCTTGGAAACCACTCAATCTATCCTTCACCAAAATTCCAGGGGAAATTTACAAATACTTTGACATATCCTTAAACTTATCCTAAGACACATCCTTAGACATATCCTTATAAATATAATTAAACATACCCCTAGATATCTCACTGATGATTTATTATCCTAGTTTCCAAATGTTAACTAAACATTTATCTAATAGAAATTATAAGGAACAATGATTTTTATATATAAATATTACATATTTTTAGATTAATATTCAATAAATTTCATAAATGCATGCCTTAGGATCATAAAGGTTTAGGTTATTTGGAAACTAGTTACACAATATTTTTATTTCATGAAATTTATTCAACATATCCCATAAATATATTACCATTTTATCATCTTCCTAGTCATATAATACATAAACATTTCTTCATAACCCGGGGAAAAACATAATAATGGGTGAGATCTGATGATCAGAAAGGGTAAACAAAAAATACATCTATCGATGTTAATATGAAAGCATAAGATAAGTATTAGAGAATTAGATTATGAATATAATATAAAAAGTAAATATAAAACCTTCCATGGATTTTAAACATGATCCATAGAATAAAACATTGTAATTGAAAAAGATATGAGATATAAGAGTTAGAAATCATCATAAACCAATCATGAACCATATATTCATATCATATAACTTTGGAACCATAATAAGTATACAAACCATTTAATATGTCATGGTCAACATCCAAGACTATAAAATAATAATGGACTAGGCATCAATAACTATTTCCCATTTCAAAATGGATCCGGAATTATCAACTATTTACCATAGTATATTAATCCCATCGACCTGTTTCCCATAGAAGATCAAGAACATCATCTTGTTTCCCATCATTGTATCATGAGATATAAAACTTTAACCAATTAATTGGAGGAATATATTGGTAAAACCCATAAAATAATGAAAATAATACATATGTGAGCCAAAATATTATAAAACATTCATCAAATCATAACCCATGAAAAGAAAATTGGTTTCATAACAATTTCATCATATATAACCCATGGAAAATAAATATGGGTTTTAAAATTATTTCATCAATTCATCATAGCATAACACATGTAAAAAAAATATGGTTCAAAAACATATCTTCATAACAATAATAAAACACCTAAAGATTAATAAGGATTTTACTATTAGATTATATCACTAGTAAAGCTTATATAACATTAAAGTTTGTTATCTTAGATGGAAAATGATATTTAAAGATCACATGGAATGTTTCTTGAGGAAAAAATGCTCTAAAATTTAAAATAACTTTTTAAAACATAAAAATTTCCCAAATATTATAGAAAAAAATTATTTTAAAAAAATCTTGGGAAATTTTTAGGGAACTTTTAATTCATTTAGGATTCATAATAGGGGGAAATACCATTCATGCCATAAACTTTGAAACAAACATTCTTTTGAAATTTTCAGTAAAAAGTTAAATGTCCCTTATTTTGGAAATAGAAAATATTACTAATCTTAAACCATTTTTTTAAATTAAAACATGGGTAAAAATACGCTTAAAAATCATTGGATAATCATAAAAACATTATTTAATACATATTTAGAAAACATGAACATGGAAGAAAAATGAATTACGTCCAAAGATAGAAATAAAGTAAATTTCCTTTAAAAATATTCTTTTAGAACCTCAAGGACATAATGAGGGGAAAATAAAGGGAAATCTTGTATTTTCAGAAAATAAATAGTGCAAAATAAAATTCATGAGTTTATTAAGAGATAAATCATAATATTTAATCATCATAAACTTAATCATAAATAATCCTGATGAACAATGATATTGTAAAATAATACCCTTACCACTTTGGTATCTTTTGAATCATAATCCCCATGAAAGTAAGAAAATTAGATTGATATGTATATCCCATAATTTCCTCATAATAATCATAAAATAAATACATGTGTATTATATAAACTATCCAAAATAAATGAGTGGTGAATATGTCATAGCTCTCCTAGAAATAAAAGACAGACCATAAATCCTTTATCATCTTTGGTAACTATAGAATCATGATATCCATGAAAGAATTAAATGAAATGAAACATTAAATATAATTATGATAAATAAATTGATGATATTACACGTAAAATGGTCTATATATACACCTCATAAAAAATATACTTTCATAACATAACATATATCCCAAAGAATACAATTTGAGATGAAATTCACTTACTTTAAGTCTTTGATTTCTTCATAAATGTTAGAAACTACTTTATAATAAATAAAAGTTTATTATAAATCTATAAAAGATTCATAATAATATATATAATACCATATATTATTTACTTATTATCTTTTATTACTCATTTATTGATAATTATTTGTTAAAATGATCTTTTGCGTAATAATTTAATTGTTTTTCATATATGTGTTGGTTTGGTATTTTTGGTCATTTTAATTTGAACATGGTACCATCATCTCTAGAATTTTAATAATTATTTAAAAATAATATAAATTTACCATATATATATATATAGTCATCCATTGATTTTTATATAAAAAAATTATTTACACCATTCATGGAGATGGTATGTCGTACGTACGCATGAATATTGTTTCCTTTTTCTAAACAGATATAATGATAGAAATTTACATATAAATTAACCTCTATAGAATAATTTAAATTTAATATATATAATATATATTCCTAAAAATATCCATATTACAATCCATTAAAAAAATTAAAAATGTATCCCATCTTTTTGTGGAGGCAGTAGTCCACACCTACGCACGAGCGATGTTATCATTTTCCAATGGATTGGAAGGTATGTAGGTATATGTGATATTATAATTCCAAAAGTATAATTATTTCATAAATCTAATATAAATATGTTAAATGAATCATTATATCCAACCATGATTCGATGTGATGGAAAACAAATTAGATCAGTTTCTGAGTCGGTAGTCCACCATACACATGATCAACGATTTTTTCCCATTTGGTGGAATATGAGATTGGTATAGGATATCAATTTAACATAATAACATATAAAAAGATTTTATATAATTTTGTTATTTTTTCGTCATATTTTGAGAATATTTTAAGGAGTTTTAAGAATAAAAAAAATAAATATTGTCAGTTAAGAAAGATACCACTTCTTTGAACAATCTCCCTAGGTTAGCACCAAAATGCTTATGAGAAGTGTTTCCTAATAAAAATAAGGATCATAGGATTTTTTTAGGGAAGTAAATAAATTATTTTAGAGGGATTATATTAGCTAGAATTATTTTCATGTGTGAAGAGGATAGGTTAGGGGTGTCTTTTTATAAGCAGGGGAGAGGGAACACTTTGAATTTATGAAGATAAAAGTTACACCAACATTTTACACATGAAAAAGGATACAAAATGGATCATTAACAAATATTATATTATATAAGGTCAAAATATTTCCATAAAATATAAATTTTACAAGTTTTTAGAACATTTTAACCCTTATCTTTTTTAGGTTAACCCCCTGTAAACTCATTTCATCCTTAAACACAATAATTAATTTTTACTGTTTTTTACTATTTATTATGAAACAGAATTATGTTGAACATATTATATTTCATTAATTATTTTTATTAAAAATATGTAATAAAATTTTCCAAATTTTATTCACATAATTCTAATAAATAAATTTAACATTAATCCCATAGATGCAATGAAAATAGGGTTATCCAAAGAAAAAGTTTTCATAATTATTGAATATTTAATATCCAAATTCAATATAAAATTGATTAAAATGAACTAAATTTGATTAATAATAATATAATTGAACTATTTTTACTTTAATACCATTTCATACTAAAATTTCACTTAGTAAATTCTTTAATAAAAAATGCAGTTTTCAATAAAAATCCATATTTTTCATTATTCATTGAAAAATTAATCTTTTTAAAAAATTATCAAAAATTAACTCTAGGATAATGTTGTGATTAAAATTTTAAATAATGAAGTTAATATTTTGAAATAAATTTTATAAAACTGGTATAGATTAATTATATTATCTGCTCATAAAAAGTATTAAATGTTTTGGGTAGAATGTATTTTTGAAACATATAAAGAGTTTACTAGAAAATATATTTGATTCATCGAAAACCTGTATACCTATTTTTATATATGTTTAATCCAATTAATAAATCCATGTTTAATGTCTAGGATATAATTTTAATGTTTAAATTATAATATTAATAGTATATTATGGTTCAACAAAACTCAATGTTGCATGTATCACAGATTTTTATAGAAATTATGTTTATTTGAAAATAATATTTAATAACATATTAGGGTGTTAAATGGATGGTTCTCATTTTAGTTATTAGATATTCATGGGAAACATTTTTCATGATGAGTGCATGAGGTGAGGGAAAACCAGGGACCTCAAAAGTGATGAGCGAGAGTAGACCAATGGGGGATGGATATGGGGAAAACAAGTGGAACATGAGCATGAAAGGTGGCAGAAATATAAAAAATACATATTTCCATATAAATAATATATATATATATAATAATAATAATAAATTATTAATTATTATAGAAAATTTTGTTTATTATAAATCCATATACCCGCATTTTATAGAACCATGATTATAAAACCCAATTAATTATCCACGTTTAAAAACATGGATAATTTAACAACGCACTATTTCCCTATATTTTTATGAATCTTGGGTAACTAGATTAACAATATTTATAAATGTATCCGAAAATAAAAAATTGGGATAAAGGAAATTTTTTTAGTATTATCTTTTGGATTGTCTCACTTTAAGGGGGATTATTGTTTATAGGGAATATAAACCATTGAGGATATGACTACTCACAGGGAATATGGACCATTGAGGATGTGACTAATCATAAGGAATATGGACCATTGATGATATGAATTATTATAGGGAATATGGACCATTGAGAATATTCTTTATTGTAGAGTATGAACTATTAAATATGGATGACTGCTCATAGGGAATATGGCCTATTTTGGATGGTTTTCATGGGGAATATAACCTCATGAATATGACTTTGAGATTTTTCAATAGATTCTCATATGGGAATGGATTACTAATTAATCCCCAATATGAGATCATTAATGATGGTACGATTGGATCTTACACATAGTATTAGTACCCCATATTCAATTACTTTTCATTGATTAATGGTTATAGAAGGAAGGATGACTGGAGACATCGGGAATCTATGAGAAAGAGGTTGGAAATTATGTGTATATCACTTAGACTATGCTTTATAACAATAAGAATGGATGATTCCGAGAGTTTCCTGTCCTAGTTGGATACTTGAGTGAAGGATGTATTTTTGGTATTACAACTATTAGTTTTCCCCAAATATGTCCCTATCACATTGAGTGGATGTAAGAGGCTCATTGGATTCCTAGGAAGATCAGATGCTAGATAAAGGTCAGCCTTGTTGGGAAGCCTATGAAAGGAGAGGTTTCAACAATATACTCAGGAAAATAACCCTCCCTATTAGGGGATTATATGATCATAATAACCATAAGTATCCTATCTTTTAGAATTAATTTTTAGGAGAGGAATTTTATAAAAAGAATACATGATTGATGGGGTGCACACTGGTGTGTATGGCATGATCATACATTTCAAGAGGTCATGAGGAAGTCCTTTGGTAGTCCCCTGAGATTTTATGAGATAGATTCATTTTAATTTCCTTGATGTGTTGTGTTGAATGTCACACCAAGATTATCTTGTGCTATACACAACACTGCATTAGCTTGTAGTATACGCAACATTATTCTTGGCTTGTGTTACACACAATCTCAAGTTCTTTTGATAGAATTAATTTCACAAAACATTTATTATATATTTTGTACAATTTATAAAATAATTATGTTTGGATTGTGTTATATGAAATATAAAAGGAATCTTTCCCTACACTCAACACTGACTTGGTTTGTGTTACATTGAAGATAGACCTTCCTCGATAGCTTGCATTGTAAAGAATACTGGTTTTCACTAAACAATGGTATATTATTAAAATATTATTATCTAATTTGATATAAACTAGCCATTATTAATATTATTAACCACATTTTGAATTTTATATAAAACTAAAATTTTTCTTAAGTATTTTCTAGAACATGATATAAGAACAAATTCAATTTTTTCAGATAAAAGAAGTATTTTTCAGAAAAGTATAGTTTTTCTCCATTTTATGGCTCACCCATTTTAAATATATTTTTTTAACACTTTTATATATTATATTTTACAATATAAACATATTATTTGGAAGTAAGACATCAATATTTACTTTGTTTTATTTTTTGGTATTTTTCTGATAAAATTCACATTTTAATGAAAAGTAAAAAAATAATTCATTTTATTTCAAAAATATATATCCATATAATTTATTTATATTGTTACAATATCTTTCTAATTGGTTTTAAAGTGTAATTTGATTGTTTTTAATTTTTAAAACCCCACTTTCCGGTTTTGACAATGAAGATTAATTTTAAATTAATTTCTACCAATTATGTGTTTTGAATTTAGAAGAATGAATTTAATATTTTGAATCAAATGGTCCAAATTATGTAAATATGTCCCTTTTATTTTGGCATAATAGGAATAGTAACTACAATAATTTTTATTTACCATAGTTAAATGTAAATCGAGTAAATTAGGGTAACAAACAATATGATAAAGATAATAAAATTACCCTAACACCTACCAAAATCCTATTGAATGAATAAAATTATACCCTTAACATATTTGGTTCAAAACATAGTCATTTAATGTCCACTTGAAAATTAAAATGGCATCGATATTAATAAAACCAATTAATGTGACAAAATGTGAAACTCAAATTTCATATAAGTATAATAATTTTAATATAGGGATAACTAGGTGATATCTTCAAACATAAATAGTACATGTAAAGATAAAATAATTAAATACATCATGGTAATTTATTTTTAATATTTAATAAATAAACAATTACCTTAAAGCATTATACTTTGATGAGGTAAAAATTAATTAATTGATCAATAAAACAATTTTTATTAAAAACCTAATAACCCTAAAAAGTCCCAAACACATGACCAAATATTACTGGTCGAGTATATCTCGACCATAATAATCCAAGGGTCAATATAGTGACCATTTTTATCCTTATAGAATAGATTATGACATTTATTTTGTTTTATTTAAAGAAATGTTATTGTTGTCATATTTATACTTTAATAAGTATAACATTTTTAATGTTTGATTTTATAGAAGAAAAATTATAATACATATATTTTCATGAAATATATTAAATTTATCTTCATCATATTTTTTTTATTTTTTATTTTTACTCAATAAAAAAGTATATTAAATAAATACAAAAAATCATTGTAGTAATTATTTTATTAATAGAAATATCAAATAAATATTATTAACAATATTAAAATAAATATATTTTGGGACACTTAATATGTCTAATGAATTTTTTTAGAAAACCTTAACCTCATACGAATATAATAAAATATTTGTTTCAAAGCTAACTTGTTAAATTTATATTTTTAAAAATCAATAACTTGAATAGTTTCAAAATTGAAACTATTGTTTGTTTATTAAAAGAATGTTTTATTAAATTATTTAAAAATCATAAAATATTTTAAAAAATAATGAATAATTATTATATAGTAAAATATATTAAAAAATATTTATTTATGATCTAATTGACATCAAATAAGTAAATATTTTACCCTTTTAATATTGAAATATTTGTTACCATAGTTAAAATGAAATAGTACAACTAAGTGTTAAATTGAAAAGAAAATGTTTGAATGGACATAGAAACTTGTTTAATTTTTTTGTTTATATTAAAACCATATCCCATGTCATATTTTAAATAGGGGAATTTTGGAGGTTTTTTAGTGGGTTTTTATTTTATTATCAATTAATATTTTTGAGGTTTCCAAAAGTGACCCTCACCTCAATTAAAAAAGGGCACCTCCTACCTCATTTCCCCACAACCGATTAAGCCTTAAAGATTATCCATACCCTATCCATTTCTATTCTAAACTTCCCTAGTAACATTCTATAGGTTTTGGTCTTCTCAAAAGTCCATCTCTAGTTCCATTAAGAAGCAATCTAAAGAGAGTATGTCAAAGAAGAGGTAGTCTCCCCTCCCGATTCTTTCATATTTCTTTCTACTTATACTTATACTTCTAATTCATGAGTTTTTTCATTATAAAATAATAAATCCAGTTTAAATTATATACTAATATGTTATTATAATTATTAAACAACCATATTAAACTTTCTATCCATCCTAATAAAGATTAAATCACCATGCATGCGTACGTATGACTTACTGTCTCCACGTCGTGTTGTAATCTATTTTTCACCACCACTTTACTTGGACGGGTATGAAAATGTATTTAATAACTATATATTATTATTATAAAATTATATGAATTCTTAAATGGAGTACACCATGAAAATGAATACCATTAAAAAATTATGGGAATGATTTTGTTGCTCATGCGTACGTACGACCTACCGTCTCCATGATGCGATTTGATTCATTCTACATGATAACCATTCACGAATGATTATATAAATTTACAGAATGAATAAATATTGTATTTATTATGTAAATATAATTTTGTAATTATATAAATAATATCTAATAAGGATAATTGGAAATTATTCGATAAAAATTCATACTATCATAAAGTAGTTAAAACCCGAATAACGAGTAACAATGAAATATTACAAACAAAAGATAGAGAATATGACCATATATGTTGAATGTGATTCTATAATAAGTTCATAAAATTATCTAAATCATTATAAAGGAGTTTAGGATACATAGAAAGCATATCAGACCTATGTTAGGGGATAATTTTTCAATCTCATTATTATCTGAGATTCTTTATTTGTAAGTATTTACTAGGGTATATTTATCATTCACATCCATGTTTCCTAAATATATAATATTTTTTCTATTATTTTACTATTTTTTAAAAGTAAATTTTACACATTAATTGATTTTTATTAAATGTTATAGAAGTAATATTTCTTTCATTTATATACTAGGTACTTTTTTGAATTTTCTCATAAGAGCATAAGAAGAATGTTTTTTTGTTAACTTATAAAGAATGAATAGATTTTTTCATAACGCCTTATTTCCATGAAGATTCCTCTAAAATAGATCATGTTTATTTTAAAATAAATTCTTTTCTATAAAAATTTCACTGCATTTTAAGAAAAGAAAATGTTTTTGAAGAAGAAAGTATATTTTCCTCAAGAATTAAATTCAAGTGTATAATCAAAATTATTTTCCATTTAAGATGACATAGGTTTTTGTTTATATCCGTATTTTTAAATTAATTTTATTGTGTTTATGATGGAATTATTTTTATGTAACCCATTTATTTTTTATGGATTATCATGGAATGATGTTTAAGAACCCATTTTATTTCTTGGGTTATGATATGATGAATGATTTATGTTTTTTTGGAACATGTAATAATTTTTTAATAATAATATGGATGGGTCCTATATCTCCCTCCAATGAATTGGGTAAATATTTATATCTCATGAGATAAACATGGATAAAATGACAAGTAAATATGGTTCAGTAATAGAGGTCTAGAATGACAAGTAAATCCTGTTTAGTAATACAAGGTTGGAATGACAAGTAAACCAAGTTCTGTAAAGGACTTGGTCCACTATGATGGTCTTGGAAGAAATACTTTAGATACTATATAAATAATAATATGTTATTTTTTTTTACCACAATACCATGTTTTATGCCAATTCAATTTTATCATGGTTAACGTTCCTTTATGATCTATTCCTTACGTACTTCCAAGATTTATATCATGACTCACAATTTTGATATTCAAAATTTATGTCTATGTTTTTACATTCTAATGTTTATGTTTTGTTTGATCTTACTCATGTTTACCCTTATTTAGAAATTGATATCACCCTTTTTATTATTTTCCCTAGGATATAAATAAACGTTTTAGGTAGGAAAAATAAAGGATAAGATCTTTATGGGAGATGCTAAAGATCTTTCACCAAGTTAGAAGATTATGTTCCATATTTCCAAAGACACTAAACTAATACAGTCTTTAGGAATATTTTTATGAATATATTATGTATTACTAAAAATAAATTTAATGTCTATGTAGGCCAATCTTGGTTCTTTTTAGTTTGTATCAGAATTAAGGTTTAGTCAATCATTGGAAACTAGGATGTGAAAACTTTAGTGATATCCTTAGAGATATTTATAAGGTATGTCTAGGGATGTCCCTAAGGTTAAGTATAGCTATAAGTTAAAATCCTATAATTATGGTAAATATCATGAATAAACTAGGATTAAGCAAAATATGTTTGAGATTTAAAGTACTCCCCCTTTATTATGTGGTTTTCCTAGTTTGATTTTTTCCACTCACACTATTCTTTTTAGGTTTTAGACAATAGATGGAACCCAAAAGAACCATGTTAATGATCAATGCAGTAGAAAATGCATTTATTGTCCTCCTAAACAACCAAATGTTATGGGATATGGAATGTAAAATCTTATTTCTATACTTAAACAAGATATGAATCATTCTGGACTTCCAAATGAGCATAGAAGAGAACAACATTCTATTGAGTCCATTATGAGGCAATGTACGACTTCTTTTAGTGGGTATTCTGATCCACTTGTTGCTAATAAATGGATGAGTACCATTGAAAACATATTGTCCATCCTTCGCTATTTGGAACATGAAAAATTCATTTTGTCTATTTATAATTTAGAATGTTAAGAAGACTAGTGGAATACTCTAATTAAGAATACAAGGCAGCAAGATGAAATTGAATTCATGGAATGGGACGAGTTCAAAAACTTGTTTTTCTATATGTATTTCCATCTTGTTCTTATAACAAATATGGAAAAGGAGTTCCTTGATCTTAAGAAAAAGGATGATGAATCTATTGGAAAATATGAGGTGAATTTTACAATACTTTCATGGTATGCTTCAGGATTTATCATCCAACCTGAAATTAGAGTTGATCAATTCTTCAATGGCTTAAAAACAAGTATTCGAATGTAATTAGCTATAAGAGACATTTGTAGTTATGAAGAGATTGTGAGATGCACTATCAAGTTAGAATTGGAAGTTGTTGTTACCTATCCATCTCATGGTTTTAATAAGAAACAAAATATGGAGATCAAGGGAAAATCTCGAAACAATGGTGAAAAGAAGATGAATGTTTCCTCATGCTCAAAGTGTGGAAAGAAGCATAGTGGAAATTGTGTTAAAGGGAATAGAAAATGATTCAAGTGTGTAAAATAAGGTCATCATGTAGTTGAGTTCCAAAGTAATGGTAAAAAGGTTTCTAATGATGTGAATAGATAAAAGAATATAGAGAATACACCACCCATTCTTCAATGCTACAAGTGCAAGGAAAGGGGGAATTATGATAACATATGCACAAATCCAAGGGTTAATGATGATGATCTGCGTCAGAAACCACTGAAAGAAAAAGACAAGGGAATGTCACATGTGATCAATATTGGTGATATAGAGTATGATAAAGAATTGGTGGAATTATTGAGTATTTATGTAATGAGATTCCAGAATAATATTGTAAAATCAGTTTTATGGTATTATGGAATAATGAAATATCTATGTATTAGTCCATTGTGGTTATCCATAATTATATTGTACCAGTAACCATGAAAAGTGATTGAAATATTTTATAAAAACACATAATATGTTCATAATGAAGGGATAAAGAGATAAAGAGATGTTTGATAGTACTAATGAGCTCATGACTGATATAAGAAAAAAGTGATATCGTGGTTTGAGTATATAATTTTTTTTGTTATTTTTGGTTTCTGGAAAGAGTTAATTTTTATATTATACATGTTTTTACTAAGGTTCTACAGTAATTCACGTTATAATAATGTTTAAAGAGAAAAAATGATTAAGGTATTCACATGTTTGGAATGTGACAACCAAGAACTGCCAAATGAGATATAGGAGACAAATATTAAGTCGATTTAGTTCACCTCTTTCAAAAATTTAAAATTTTAAGTTTTTGGAAGTATTTTAATGTTTTCCATTTATGGATAGTATAAGTTATATTCCTGTTGAAGTATGTTAGATTAATGTATTATCTCACTATAAGTGGACTTATGCATATTTGATAACTTTGTCTAACCTTTTTGTTGAGATAAATGGAATGAACTATCAATCTATCGCCTGATCTGCTAACACTTCAAGAATGAAAAATTCAACTTCATTTCATTAAATAAGAGATGAAGTGGAAATTGTAAAGGGAATGACCAACATTGATATTGTATAGAAATCAAGTAAATATTTCTCCTCATAAAAAAATTCATCAACTTTAGGAAAATGATCTAGAAACCAAAAATGTTATCCTAGTACCTTCTTATCCAATGAATCAGATTTTCCTTTAACTCATAGTAGATTTATGGATTTCTGGTAGTTAACTTTCTCCAAACCCTATTTTATATCAGTATCCATCAAAACTTTTTGGTTAGATTTCTCTTCCATATCCATATTTTCACTTCCCACCTATGTTCTACTATGTTGAAACCAATTGATGAGTTAATTTGGGTAACTATTATGTTTTTAACATTACTTTTTCAAATGAAGTTTTAGTATACCTTTTTATGATGTGGGTTTCCATGAACGAAACTTCCAAGTAGTAAACCATTTATAACCCTGATGAATTTTGAGGGAAAAATGTATTTCAAAGATGGTAGAATGTGACACCCTGAGATTTTATGAGATAAATTATTTTTAATTTCATTGATGTATTGTGTTGTACGCTACACCAAAATTATCTTTCACTATACACAACACTGTATTAGCTTACATACACGCACCACTATTCCTGGCTTGTGTTACACACAATTTCAAGTTCTTTTGATAGAATTTATTTCCCACAACCTTGAGTATAGATTTTGTTCAATGTATAAAAGAAATATGTTTGGATTTTGTTATACGCAACAACAAAAGAATACTTCACTACAAAAAACACTGACTTGGCTTGCGTTATAGGCAAGAGTGACCTTCCTTGATAGCTTGCATTGTACGCAATACCGAGTTTCACTAAATAATGATATATTATTCAAATATTATTATTATTTAATGTGATATAAATTATCCGTTATAAATATTATTAACCAAAATTTTAATTTTATATAATAATAAAATTTATCTTATGTATTTTCTAGAACAATATATAAGAACAAATTCAATTTGTTCGGATAAAAGAAGTATTTTTCAAAAAATGTAGTTTTGCCGCCTGTTGATGGCACACCCATTTCAAATATACTTTTTAACACTTTTATATACGCTATTATAAAAAATAAACATCTTATTTGGAAGAGGGACATCAAAATTTACATTGTTTAAATTTTTTGTATTTTTCTGATAAAATTCATATTTTAATGAATAGTAAAAAAATTCTGCATTTTACTTCAAAACTGACTATTCATCTAACTTATTTATATAGTTATATTATCTTTTTTTAATTGGTTTTAAAGTGTAATTGGACAATGTTTTTATCATTTAATCCAATTTGGGTCATTGGAATTAATTTTACATTTAAATTGGACATAAATATATGTCAATCTTTTGATAGTTCTTACATCTTAAAAACACGCTTTTTGGTTTTGACAACATGAAGTAATTTTTAAATAATTTCTTCAAATTACGTGTTTTGAATTTATAAAAATGGATTCCATATTTGTAAAAATAAGGTCTAAATTATGTAAATAGTTCCCTTTTATTTTTTCACAATAGGAATAATAACTAGAGTAATTTTTATTTACCACAGTTAAAGGTAAATCAGGTAAATTTGGGTAACAAACAATATGATAAAGATAATAAAATTACCCTAAAACTTATAAAAATACTATTGGATGAAGAAAATTATACCCTAAACATATTTGGTTCAAAACATAGTCATTTAATGGCCAATTGACAATGAAAATGATATAGATATTAATAAAACCAATGAAAGTGACAAAATGTCAAACTCATATTTCATATAAGTATAATAATTTTAATATAGGGATAACCAGGTGATATTGTCACGAACTGGATCTGGTGTCCACCATTAACGGAAAAAAACCCAGCCCATGGCAAGGCTCAAAGGGCGTTCCCTATCCCCATGGGCTGGAACAAGTGCCCGGGTATCAAACAATCTGGGTTGGAAACGATTTACACGAGTATGAAAGCATAAAACATTAAAAAACAATCAATAATTAGAATCTGAAATTTTCATGCTAAACAATTATTAACAAAACCATCTCTGAATACATATGTTTAAAGCCACTACCAGTGGTCCAAATATAAATAATGACAACAAAAAGACATCCCCATGGACTCTACATGACAAGGGGATCGTCACCCGCAAGCCTTCTCCACAACTCCGCCCCAGTGATGGGGACTAACACCCTGAACCGCCATCACCCTTAGCCTTCCATTTACCCGAGTCAAGCATAAGAAGGTCTAATTACACCCAAGGGGTGTAATTAGGGTGTGAAAATAATCCCAATAGGATACCACCAGATGATTCCAAAGAGCATGCAATACAATGTGAACAAAACAAGCAATTTTAATACACAAGGTGAAACAATGTTAAAATTCCAAGAAATGCAACTTTCAAATGAAAATAGTTTTCAATAAAAGAATTTTAAAATGTTAACACATTAAAATAAAAATGTTAGCTATTGTAATTTACTACCAAACACACCCTAGTATGTGGGTAAATACCACAAATCCAATGAGCAACAAATTCGGGAACACCACTAGGCACTAGGTTGCCTCGGGCCATATGTACCTCGTACCTCGGTGTAAATTAACCATAGAAAAATATGTTCTGATGCATGAGACACTAGTAGGGAACATACCCATAACCTAGTGGCCCCAAATCATCATCCACATAGTTTAGTTAGAGTTGTCGTTATCCAAATTCTAAGTGAAACAGGGGCAAAACTGATCCAGTCCACTAGCCGTACTAGTGTAAATCTGCCCCACCTAGGTACCCGGGCTTCCCTTTTTGTGCTCAATCAATTTAATAATGAAACATAAATCTATTTTAATATAACACACCACTACTGGTAACACACAAATAACACAGTAGCTATCACATTTTAGACCACTTAAAACACACAACAAAACACTTAGATTTTTAATAAAACAATTCCTCCAAATCCCGTAATGTTTCACACACCAAACTCCTTAAGAACCAAACTTGCACACTTTGTGCACACCATAAAGTTACCAAAACTGAATATTCAGACCAGTACGTTTCTATTAAAATAAAAAATTGTTTTTAGGGCAGCCCCTTGTGAACCAAGAAATGATAACTTTGAGAAACCTCCATTTTTACACAAACATGGGACTTAAAGTTCACATGTTCCACAAACACTATTAAACCCATTTTTTCAGAAAAAAGGGGATAAAATTCAGAACATTATTGGAATCCCTATTATAGTTCAATAAAGTAAATTAAGTATTAATAGGGAATTCCCAAATAAACCAATAAAACATTCCCATGAAAACCCCTCCAATTTCACATGAAATTTACATTTAAAAATTCATTTGCAAAACAAACACCAATAAAACTAATTTTTGAAGCAATAATAATATGAGATAAACCTGAAATTATGATAAATACAGCATTCTAAGACACAAGGATTTCATAAACATGGAATCACCAAGCAAGAGAGTCAAGAACCGCAAATCCTAGTGTGGAACTCCAATCGCGCGACCACCACACCACAGGGGAGTGAGATCAAACCTAAAACCAGAATATTGGACCAAGAAACTCAAAATGAAACCCTAAGTACGAAGCCCTAGCTTCTGGACATTTGTGGATTCAAGAAAAAAAAGAGAAAGCTTAATGAAAAGGAAGGAACTTAGAAGGATAGTAACTTACTTGAGAAATCTGGATGATTTTAGCAACTAGGGAAGTTAGGCCCTAATTCCTGACTGATACAATATCCAAAGAGGGGGAAAAGATTTTGGGGGTGCGTCCAGGTACAGTGGGAGAATGTTAGAGGTGGAATCACTGAAAAAAGATAAAAAATGAATATTTTATGAAATAATTAAAAACACATTTTAAAACTGGAAATGGGCTTTCGGGTTGGCCCAATACCTACTTTCATCACCAAAATCCAAGATGCTAATGAATTTATAAGGGGAGAAAATTTCATTGGTGGTTTGAATAGTAAAATGAAGGTCATTTTGGAAGTTTAATGGGTGAAAAGTTTAAAAAACGAAGGAGTTATTAAAGAAACAAAATATACTTTCAAAACTGAAAATGAGTTCTCGGGTTGGCCCAAGTTTTGGAAACCCACCATTTCCTTAAAAAATACATGGAAAACCCCCAAAACAAATCAAGGATGTAAATTAAATGAAAAATACCTTTAAAATATGTCATGTATGTGACAATTATCCCCATCATTAAGGACTTTATGCCCCAGAATGTCAACATGAAGTTTGATTGGAAAACAAGAATGGGTACTCTACCTCGACCCATGACTTTCGCTCCCATGTCTCATGTGTATCATTCCCATGATGCCATAGAACCCGGACTAATGGAATAGACTTCCCTCGAAGTATTGTCTCTTGAGATTTCACTATTTTCACCGGCCTCTCAATAACATACAAGTCAGACTCTATCTCCAGTTCTTCCCAACTCAACACATGGGAAGGATCCGGGTTGTATTTCTTCAACTGAGAGACGTGGAAGACATCATGGATGGACGTCAACTGAGAAGGTAAGGCCAACCTGTATGCCACCTTTCCAATATTCTCGGTGATCTCAAAGGGCCCAACATACCGTGACATCAACTTACCTTGCTTCCCCAATCGACGATGACCCAGACGAGGGGCCACTATCAAGAATACCCTGTCACCTGCAGAAAACTCTAGGTCACGACGCCTCCGGTCAGCATAAGATTTATGATGACTCTGAGCTATCAATAACCGCTGCCTGATCAAATTGACCTTCTCAGAAGTCTCATGCACAAGGCTCGGCCCCAACGGTGATGTCTCTCCTACCTTAGCCCAACATAGGGGGGACTAACATGGCAAACCATAGAGCACCTCAAAAGGGGCCATTCAAATTGAGGATTGGTAACTATTATTATATGAAAACATGTAACATCCCAGACCCGGCCAGCCACCCAAATAGTGCCGAGTGGGTCAGGTGTCACTACCTTAGGCGCACCTCCCCTGAACACCAAAGGCTGCCGAATAGCAGCGAGGGTCTGAATAGGTATAGTGGGGAGGCTGTACCCTCTCAGAGGATCATATTAAGGGTACTGGTCCGAGTATAACAGTAAAGATGCAGCGAAAAGAAAGACTCAACATACTCAAACTAGACCCGCTGAGCGGAAGCATATCCAATATCAAAAAACAGCAGAAGCAATAATTATAACAGCAATAATGAAAATAACACAACAGCATGCTGATAACATGTAACTACAACTGAACAGTAAAACATGCATCCAAAGTAGGTCAACATACCAAAGGGTGCCAATGGCTAACCAACAGTAGCTACAGCAAGTAAGCATGCTGATACAGAAAAGTAAACATAACAAGTAAACCCCAGCTAGGCATGACCTCAAGGTCTGTACCATCTCCATGCAACAACTAACGTAACCCAGCTCTTGAAGCTGGCCCCTTTACTGAACGTAAATTCATGAAGTCTGCACGCGTCCCGAAGGGCCCGTGCAGGGTGTGAGAAAAATCTCAGTAGGATACCACCCAACGGTGCGTACCAAATATATGTGTTTAAGAAGTCATGCATTTACCAGGAAAGCAGTAATCATTGCAATGAAAAAATAATACAAACTCCACTGGTGCTCAACAGCCACCATGGAGTGTCACCTTCTTCGGCCAACGCCGAAATCTCTGTCGTGTAACCCGGCACCGTGTTCCACCTGACACCTCGTGTCCCAAGTACCGACATCCCGAAGGCACGGCCCAAATAGTAACCTGGAACCAAGTTCCTCCTGACACCTCGTGTCTCAAGTACCGATGTCCCGAAGGGACGCCCACAAATAGTAACCCGGTACCATGTGCCTCCTGACACCTCGTGTCTCAAGTACTGACGTCCTGAAGGCACGCCCACAAATAGTAACCCGGCACCATGTGCCTCCTGACACCTCGTGTCACAAGTACCGACGTCCCGAAGGCACGCCCATTTCCTGAAGGCTCCTCACCTCCCACGTGGCTTTCTACAGCAAGCACCCCCAACCAAAATACCTAACCGCAACTATGGGGGCCTCTACCCACACGAGTGGTCAAAACCACCTCATTATGGAGTATCTCTGTGTGCACACTACTCAAGTCCCGATGAGAGGTAATCACCCAAATAGTCTTAATCCACCAAAACATCTGACACCTCGTGTCCCTGCGACTATGTCACTCAAGTCTGATGGCATCGCCACCCAAGAATCCCAGGCCATGCCCAACCTGACAGTCGTACTGCCTCAAACCAATGTCCATGATGCCCAATCCCGTGGTAAAAACCACCCAAAGTAACCCGTGAAAAGCCCCAACCTGTGATCAGCTTCACTCAAGCTTAACCGGGCCAAGCCCAACACAACCCAAAAAGGGTCCAGCAGATGAAATTCAGCAATTGCATATATAACATATTTAACCAGAAAACATAACCAGGAAAAACCAACTAAACAGTAGAATTTCACTATACCAGGTGATGTCCCATACCAGCACAGAGGTCTTAAAAGGCTCCAACAATTATAACAGGATTAAATAATTTAAAATAACAGTTTAACACAATAATATTGAAATTAAAACCATTTTGGCATTCCCCGGACAAAATTCCCCGATGAGCCACGGCTCCTCACCCGGCCCCGCTCACACAAAACTGGTAATCGGGCATACCCAAAGGCATCCTAGAGGTCCCATAAACAATTCAGTATGCAAAAGCAGATAAAATGGGTCCCGCTCAAAAATACCCGAAAACGCGCTGAAGCCGCGTCACCCAAACAACCACGAAAACACAAAATGAGGTATGCACCACCTACCTGAGACTCGCACGATGATACTCCTCCGGTAACACCCGCCAATTTGGTCTAAAACGTGGTAAATCTACAAAAGATTCAAAACCGCTCAAAGGGCTACAACTCATTTTATAA
This sequence comes from Viscum album, assembly GCA_963277665.1. NCBI lineage: Eukaryota > Viridiplantae > Streptophyta > Magnoliopsida > Santalales > Viscaceae > Viscum > Viscum album. The sequence continues at coordinate 1,964,775,435 of OY728127.1, forward strand.
CAAAAATCAGACAAAACGGCCAAAGAGGAATCGAGGCCTTACCGAGGGGGTTTCAACGCTCTAATCAGAGCTCAAATCGGGTCTCAGATGGACGATCGAGAGGGGAAGAGAGGTTCAGTCGGCCTAGTTCACGTATCTGGGTGGAGGAGGGTGTTCTGCCTAAAAAATGAGGCTATACTGCCCGATTTAATCGAAAAAAAGAAAGTACACGATGTGTACTTTAGGACTACAGGTCGTGTATATTTCATTTAACTGTTCAAAAGACGGATGATTCCGCCGACTTACTTTCCGAACCTGTCGACATGAGTACACGGTGTGTACCTCTGGGTACACGGCTTGTATTGGGTTCCTCTTCTCTTCCTCGCCGACATACCCACACGCCATGTATATCCCTCATACACATCTAGACTACACGGCGTGTCCAAAGGGAACACGTCGTTCCACTGGTTCTTACCTGGCCAACGGCCTACATGCCATGTATGGCCTCACACAGTCGGGGGTCTACACGGCGTGTTCAAAACCACACGCCGTGTAGTAAGAAAACTCTACACAGTTACCCGCACGACATGTACTCAGCGAGTACACGGTCGACCACTCGCCTAGACATACACGGCATGTAGTATGGAAATTTCGAGAAACGTCCCATTTAATCCAGTTTCCTCGGAAACAAGTAAAAAATTTAAATAGGGTCGGGATTTTGACTCGTTCTGAAAACCCGGGTTCTTACAAACTCCCCACCTTAACGTAGCTCGTCCCCGAGCTACCAAACGAAACAAAGAGATGGCACCGAACACACTCATCCCAGTTAAACAATCCAGACTACCCCGGTCTCAAAGGTTCCGGCTAAATTCCTCAAGGGGGATCCCCACCTTAGGAATTTCCTTACCCAATCTCATCCCAACAAAACGTAAAACAAGCAGGGTTTACTAACCTATTTCCAGGAAGCAAAATCCTCCCGTGACACATCGTCACCCCTGCACCTCATTGGGGCTCTTGTGTCGCTTCCAAAACCCAAAGTATCCTGCATCGCATCGGTGTCCGCCTCTACGAGGTCCTGGTGCCTAGCACCTCAAGTAACCTGCATCCACGATGCCCCGATGCCCACGACACCTCATGTAACCCGCATCCACGATGCCCCGATGCCCACAACACCTCATACATACATACATACATACATACATATATATATATAAATATATATATATATATATATATATATATATCACGCACCCGAGATGGTGCCAACCCACTGACTAGCATCTAGTCAGTCCAAAAAGATCATGTGCACCTCGTGCACTCAAATATACATACCTCTACAGGTCATGCCAAAAAGGAAACATGGAGATCACGGTCACACCGCGGTGTAACTCTAACTGTCATCGGCTCACCGGCCTGCTCATCCTCTGGCAGCTCCACGACGTGCACCTGGCCTGAAACACGGCTTCCTGACACCTGACCTCCTGATGCTGCTCCAGTCTCCAGCCACTGACCCCTCAGCCGGGTACCACTGTCTCTGTCACGACATCCGCGCACAGCTGAACCTCGACTACCCTCTTCGGGTACCGAACCTCAACCATCTCCAGACGCTACAGTCTGACCTGGTCCCTGCCTGCCGATCATCTGAGAAGGCTGCCTGCAAAACCTCTCCAGATGCCCGTCCTGTCCACATGCCTAGCACTCCTTCGGAGGCCTGTCACACTACGTCCGAACATGTCCCGGCTGTCCACACTGGAAGAAAATCACCGAAGAACTCCCACGAGGTGGTCTAGCTGAATCCCTGGCCTGACGGCCCTATGCAGACTCATCCCGTCTACGCTTCCTACTGTCTGAACCGTTACCTGAAGCTGCCATCCTACCCAAGAGAGATTTCTCCCTTTCATTTCCCTTAGCTATGAGTGCCTGATTCACTGCTTCAGATAAAGAACTTAGCCGGAAGATATTCACCTGGATCCGAATGGCATGTCGTAATCCATCCTCGAAGCACCTCACCCTAACTGCATCATCGCTCACCATACCAGGTGAAAAGTGAGACAACTCTGTGAAAGTAGATGTGTAGTCCATGACAGACATGTCCCCCTGCTGAATACTCAAGAACTCCCAAGCTCTCTCTGCCCTCAGTGTCTCCGGGTAGAAGTTCTCAAAGAACCTGCCCTCGAAGTCCTGCCATGCCAGTCCCTCGTGTCTATGAGCCTAAACATGTACGTCCCACCAACACTTCTCCGGTCCTCTCAGCATGTACGTCGCCAGCTTGACCCTCCACCCTGGAGGTGTCTCGAGCTGCTCGAAAATCATTTGCATACTCTCTATCCAGTTCTCAGCCGCCTGTGGACCACCCTCACCCTGAAAGAGTGGCGGGAGCTGCGACTGGAACTCTCACGTCAGGTACGCCATAGAAGGCTCTGCACCCTAAACGCCACGGTCAATACCCTACAAAACACGTACCAGGATAGCTCGGACCTGCTCGTCAAGCCATGACCCGAACAATGCCAAACCCGGCTGCTGCCCTGCCTGCACTGGATCCTGAACCTGTTCCTGTCCCTGAGCCTATACCTACGGCTCGTGCTCTGCCTGTACCGAATTCTGACCCTGATCCTGTGGCACTATATCATCTCCTGCCTGACGTTCCATCAAGCCGTGAATTAGTAACCCACTGAATACCATAAATGGCCCGACAACCAATATATATATATATAACAATATATTCTTCGTAGATAAGGAAAGAAGTAAAAGGCAGTGCATAACAACTACCCTTACTCCCCCTCACCGCAACCCATTCCCCACGGCATCCCGGCCTCATGGCCTCCTTCCCCGCCCTCAACAGAGCCAAGTATCACAAGTACCTCGGTCCATGCCGGTCCTGACAACTCACATAGCCTCAAACCGACGACCGAGTCGCCCAATCCTGACAGTTATACTGCCTCAGTCATAGTACATGCCCACTTCCATAAGAGTCAGACCCAAAACCCCGCCACATGCAATTCTACAAAATATAAAGCATGGAATACACATTGAAAAAACAAGAAATTCTATCAAGAATTTCACCATTTTACATTTCAAAGAAGATAAAGCATGGAAATTTATTTATTTTATTCACATGGTATTATCACTTCACAAAGCATACGTGCAATTATGACATTGAAATACCCTAAACATGTGCCTATCAAAAGCCAACAACTAGCCTTGACATACCTGGCCAAGGTTCAATTATCCCTTACCATACTGGGTCAAGGTTCACATATCAAAATCAACAACATTACACATAAAGTGAGCCACCGAGGTGGAAATCATATCAGCTGTAATCTGAGCAAAAGCAAACAGCAATTCCCACCCACAACAACTAGGTCCATCCCTCGTACCTGGGGATGTAGGCACCCAAGCACAAGCTCGAAACCCAGTTCCAGTTACAACAACTTATCTCCAGTCTACCATATCCCAAATAGTAAAACCAGCAGAAAGAAACGAGAAACCTCAAAATCATTAGTAGCCAGTAAAACACTGCTACTAAATCCCTGTCAAGAACCCCTCTGATACCACTTTGTAACGTCCCAGACCCAGCCATCCAACTGAACAGTGCTGAGTGGGTCGGGTGTCACTACCTTAGGCACACCTCCCCTGAACGCCAAAGGATTCTGACTAGCAACGAGTGTCTGAATAGGTATAGTGGGGAGGCTATACCCTCTCGTAGGATCATAGTAAGGGTACTGGTCCGAGTATAACAGTAAAGATGTAGCAGAAAGAAAGACTCAGCAGACTCAAACCAGACCCGCAGACCAGAAGCATATCCAATATCAACAAACAGCGGAAGAAATAATTATAACAGCGGGAGCAGAAATAACACAACAACATGATGATAACATGTAAATACTACTGAACATTAAAACATGCATCCAAAGCCAGTCAACATAACAAAGGGCGCCAATGGCTAACCGACAGTAGCTACAAAAAGTAAGCATGCTGATACAGAAAAGTAAACACAACAAGTAAACCCCAGCTAGGAATGACCTCAAGGTCTATACCATCTCCATGCAACAACTAACGTAACCCAGCTCCTGAAGCTGGCCCCTTTCCTACACCTAAATCCACGATGTCTGCACGTGTCCCGAAGGGCCCGTGTAGGGTGTGAGACAAATCTCAGTAGGATACCACCCAACAGTGCGTACCAAATATATGTGTTTAAGCAGTCATGCATTTACCAGGAAAGCAGTAATCAGTACAATGCAAAAATAATACAAACTCTACTGGTGCTCAACAGCCACCATGGAGTGTCACCTGCTTTGGCCAACGCCGGAATCTCTGTCGTGTAACCCGACACCGTGTGCCACCTAACACCTCGTGTCCTAAGTACCGACGTCCCGAATTCACGCCCCAAATAGTAACCCGGCACCAAGTGCCTCCTGACACCTCGTGTCTCAAGTACCGACGTCCCGAAGGCACGCCCACAAATAGTAACCCGACACCATGTGCCTCCTGACACCTCGTGTCTCAAGTACCGACATCCCGAAGGCACGCCCACAAATAGTAACCCGACACCATGTGCCTCCTGACACCTCGTGTCTCAAGTACCGACGTCCTGAAGGCGCGCCTATTTCCTGATGGCTCCTCACCTCCCATATGGCTTTCTATGGAAAGCACCCCAACCAAAATACCTAACCGCAACTACGGGGGCCTCTACCCACACGAGTGGTCAAAACCACCTCATCACAGAGTATCTCTGTGTGCACACTACTCAAGTCCCGGTGAGCGGTAATCACCCAAATAGTCCTAGTCCAGCAAAACATCTGACACCTCGTGTCCCTGCGACCATGTCGCTCAAGTCCGATGGCATCGCCACCCAAGTATCCCGGGCCATGCCCAACCGGACTGTTGTACTGCCTCAAACCGACATCCATGACGCCCAATCCCGTGGTCAAAACCACCCAAAGTAGCCCGGGCAAAGCCCCAACCAGTGATCAGCATCACTCAAGCGCAACCAGGCCAATCCCAACACAACCCAGAAAGGGTCCAGCAGATGAAATTCAGCAATTTCATATATAACATATTTAACCAGAAAACATAACCAGGAAAAACCAACTAAACAGTCGAATTGCACTATACCAGGTGCTATCCCATACCAGCACAGAGGTCATAAAAGCCTCCAACAATTATAACAGGCTTAAATAATTTAAACTAATAGTTTAACATAATAATATTGCAATTAAAACCATTTTGGTGTTCCCCGGCCAAAATGCCCTGATGAGCCACGACCCCTCACCCAGCCCCGCTCATGCAAAACTGGTAACCAGGCATACCCAAAGGCATCCCAGAGGTTCCATAAACAATTCAGTGTGAAAAGTCAGGTAAAACGGGTCCCGCTCAAAAATACCTGAAAACACGCTGAAGCTGTGTCACCCAAACAACCACGAAAACAGAAAATGAGGTATGCACCACCTACCTGAGAATCGCACGATGCTACTCATCCGGTAACACCCTCTAATTCAGTCTAAGATGCGGTAAATCTACAAAAGATTCAAACCCACTCAAAGGGATATAACTCGTTCTATAAAGAAAATCGTACAAAACGGCTAAAGAGGAATCGAGGCCTTACCGAGGGGGTTCCAACGCACTAATCAGAGCTCGAATCGGGTCTCGGACGGACGATCAAGAGGGTAAGAGAGGTTTGGCTGGCCTGGTTCGCGTATCCGGGCGGAGGAGGGTGTTATGCCTAAGAAACAAGGCTACTTCCCGATTTAAGCGAAAAAAAGAAAGTACACGGCGTGTAATTTAGGACTACACGCCGTGTATATTTCATTTAACTGTTCAAAAGCTGGCTGATTCCGCCGACTTACTTTCCGAACCTGCCAACATGAGTACATGGCGTGTACCTCTGGGTACACGGTGTGTACTGGGTTCCTCTTCTCTTCCTTGCCGACATACCCACACGCCATGTATATCCCTCATACATGGCTAGACTACACGGCGTGTCCAAAGGGAACACTGCGTGCCCCTGGTTCTTAACCGACCAACGACCTACACGCCATGTATGGCCTCACACAGTCGGGGGTCTACACAGCTTGTTCAAAAATACACTCCGTGTAGTAAGAAAACTCTACACGGTCACCCGCACGGCATGTACTCGGCGAGTACATGGTTGGCCACTCGCCTATACATACACGGTGCGTACTTAAAGTACACGGCGTGTAGTCTGGAAATTTCAAGAAACTTCCCATTTAATCTAGTTTCCTCGGAAACAAGTCAAAAATTTAAACAGGGTCGGGATTTTGACCTGTTCTGAAAACCCGAGTTCTTACAAAACTCAACCAATCCAAAATGGCTATCCCAAGAACCTCCAAAGTCCCGGACACATGCACGACTCATGTCCTCCAAAATCTGATTCACCTGCTCTCTCTGACTATCCATCTAAGGGTGGTATGTCGTGCTCATCTTAATCTGAGACCCCAAGGCCTTCTGAAGGCCTTACCAAAATTGAGAAGTGAAGTGGGGGTCTCTATCTGAGACAACTGCTGATGGTATGCCATGGATTCTCATCACTTCCTGAAGATACAAATGGACCAACTCATCCACTTTAGTTGTATCTTTTATCGAAATGAAGTGGGATGATTTGGTCAGACGATCAATCACCACCCAAATGGAATTCTTACCCCGAGGTGTACGAGGTAAGCCAACAATGAAGTCCATGGAGACCTTGTCCCACTTCAAGGTAGGAATGGGTAGTGGTTGGAGCAAACTAGAAGGCCTTTGGTTCTCTACTTTCACCTGCTGGCAGGTGTAGCATCTTGAAACAAAGTCTTCTATGTCCCGTCTCATACCAGGCCACCAAAATTGCCGATGGACATCATAATACATCTTAGTGGCACCTAGATGAACATCCCACTGAGACTGGTGGCTATTTTGCATCACCACATTCCGTAGAGATAATGGCACTACTGAATGGCCCTTGAAGCCCAAGATTCACTCGGGAGACTATGACCAATCAGAGGATGTATCCCCACCATGAAGAAACTGCTTCGACCACTGAAAATGCTCATCACTAGGCTGTTATTGCAGAATCAACTCCAATAGAGAAGGAGTCAACTGGACGCTCGCCAAGAATGCACCTCCACTGTGTTCCCTAGTCTCTACATGCATTTGAGAAAAGAGCCCCATCAATGCCCACTCATCACTGGACTTCCTCAAAGCCTTCACTGGAACCCTTCTTCTCAAGGCGTCAGCCACTACATTACCCTTGCCTGGGGTATAGTCAATGTCAAAGTCCAACCCCTGTAAGTACTCGATCCAACGACGCTGCCTCATGTTGAGGTCCTTCTGCGAGAAGATATAAGCCAAGATTTTGTGATCAGAGTATACCACAAACTTCTCCCCAAAGAGGTAGTGACGCCATGTCATCAAAGAATAAATCACCACTGCCAACTCCAAGTCATGGGTCGGGTAGTTCTTTTCATGTGGTTGAAGTTGGCGATATCCATACGTGACCACATGACCATCCTGCATAAGCACACACCCAAGACCCATGCCTGAAGCATCACAATAGACCACATATCTCTTTCTAGCCTCTGGAAAAATCAGCATGGGGGCGGTAGTCAACCGCCTCTTCAGCTCCTCAAACGATGCCTAGAATTCTGGACCCCATACAAAATTCACCCCTTTCCGAGTGATGGCAGTCATCAGTGAAGCAATCCAAGAGAAATCCCGAATGAATTGCCTGTAATAACCAGCCAAGCCAAGAAAACTCCTGATCTCGAACACATTCTTCAGTTTCACCCACAACATGACCGCACTAATTTACTCAGGGTCCACTGAAACCCCATGCTCTAAGATCACATTCCATAGAAATCTCACCTCTCTGATCCAGAAAGTTCACTTTGACAACTTTCCATAGAGGCGGTGATCCCGTAATGTACCCAAATCAATCCTCAAGTGATGTTTGTGTTCCTCCTCAGAGCAAGAGTATACCAGAATGTCATCCACGAACACCAAAACAAAGGAATCTAGATACTGATAAAACACCCTGTTCATGAGTTCCATAAAGACCGCTGGAGCATTGGTCAATCCGAAGGGCATGAAAAAGTACTCAAAGTGGCCGTACCTACTTCGAAAGGCTATCTTTGGGATATCTGACTCTTTCACCGGAAGTTAATGATACCCTGAACGTATGTCTATCTTTGAGAACCACTTTTTCCCCTTCAACTAATCGATCAAATCATCTATTCTAGGCAAAGGATAGTTTTTTTAATTGTTACCTTATTCAGCTTCCGGTAGTCAATGCACAACCGGAGGGATCCTTCAGCCTTTTTCGCGAACAACATAGGAGCGGCCCAAGGAGAGATGCTCGGGTGAATGAATCCTTTGGATTCTAAGTCATCCAGCTATATCTTTAATTCCATCAGCTCGATGGGCGCCATGAGATAAGAGGTAAGAGATATTAGCTGTGTTCCTGGTGCCAGATCAATCAAAAACTCCACATCCCGCTCCGGGGGAAAACCTGAAAAATCATCCAGAAATACCCCCAGAAACTCATTCAATACATTAGGTATTGAAACTTCAGGGGAAATACCATCCTATAGCATGAGCGAAGATAACTAGAAGATAACACTTCCCAACTCTGGGAGTGGAGACCCTGCATGACCTGACCGAGGATCCCATTCTCCATGAAAAACTTGACGACTCCCATCAGGTGCTGTGAAACTCACACGCCGTCTATAGCAATCGATGTGTGCCAGGAAGTGTACTAGCCAATCCATCCCAAGTATGACATCAAAAAGGTACATATCTAAGACCAAGAGGTCCCACTCCATCTCGACCCCTAACACAGAAAGAGCACACGATGGACACCTGAGACCCTACTCCTTCTTCTTTCCCAGCGGTGTCACCAACTCCATCGTGAAAGACATCAAATCAGTTGGCAAATTCAGAATGTCCACAAAATAGGAAGAAATGAATGAAACAGAGGCACCGGTATCAAAAATAGCAGTATCTATAGAAGATGCGATCAGAAGGGTACCTCGAACTATCGACGGTCCCGCCTCTGATCCTGCTGGTGCCTGATCCACTGCATGGAGATGTCCAATATCTGCCTGAGGACGACCGCTAGTCTATGGATATGCCCTAAACTGGATCTACCTAGAAGATGACCCAGACCTACCACCATGGCTTCCAAATAGAGATCCCCCAGTCCTCGATGGGTCAGACTGTGCTGGTACTCCTCTTGAAGCCACTGACCCAGCCCCACTCGGAAGTGGATGTGCCACACCACAGAAACGCTGCAAATGCCCCATACCTCAACACTGGTAAAAAGTATTCGAAGGAAGTGGACATACTGTTCGGATGTGCCTAGGCTTCCCACACTAGTGGCACATTACCGATCTCACATCAGAAGCCACAGAAGAAAACTTCCTGGAAGAGTGGCCTGAACTGCCACCTCCTTTCTTCACAAGATCACCCCGATTCCTTTTCTTCTCTAAGGAACTGCCACTTCCCACTGCTGATACTGAACCATAGAAACCAGCCCTGCCTTTCTTATCAATATCCACCATGCATGCACGATCAAATACCTCAGCATAGGTCCTCAGCTAAAACAAGAACACATGTGAGTATATCTATGGTCGCAAGCCTTTGTCAAGCCTCTAGGCCTTCACTTGCTCATTAGAGACAATTTCTGGAGCATATGAAAACAACTCAGCGAAACGGTTGGCATACTCCATCACAGATAGATTCCCCTAAACAAGTTCCATGAACTCTCTAGATCTAGCATAAGCCAACACCTTAGGGAAGTACTGTTCATTGAAGACAACCTTGAAATCTCCCCAGCGCATCTTCTCATTCTTCCCAGCCTAAAGCACTGACTCCCACAACTTACGGCTGGGACCCTACAACAGAAAGAAGGCACACTTCACCTTGAGCTCCTCGGGTGTTTCCAGGAACTCAAACATACACTCGATCTTCTCGAGCCATTCTTCTTCTTCCTGGGGTTCTGAGCTACCTCGGAAGGTAGGAGGCTTGTTTTTCAGAAACTCTTGTGCTTTATCTTTTCTAGGACCTGTCTCTTCTGCCGTAATAGTAATAGGAGCAGGAGCTGGTCCCTGTCCCAAAGCTTGTATAGCCCAAATCACACCCTCCACGAGCCTCTGATAAATCGGAGTTTTAGAACTCTCTCCAGCTTCCTCCTGTGGGTGCGTGGGAGATTTCCATGGAGGCATGTTTCTACAAAATGCAACAGTCACAAAACAATAGTCAATACCACAATTCTGAAAATTGTAATCAAATAAATCAAATAAAAATAAACTAAACACATTCCAGTAATAAAAGAAACTACTACTCCACATCCGCCATATGTCCACATGTGGTCTGCATCCCACACGTCTCACCTGGAAGTGAAGTCAATACATAGATTCCAACATCCCCTGGTGACTCAAGGTCTGCCATGAGAGGTGTAACACCCCGAGATTTTATGAAAAATATTCTTTTTAATTTCATTAATGTCTTGTGTTGTACGCTATACCAAAAGGAGCTTTCACAACACGCATCCTTGACTTGCCTTGCATTACACGCAATCGCGACCTTCCTCAATAGCGTGTGTAGTACGCAATACCGAGTTTCACTAAACAATAATATGCTATTAAAATATTACTAAAACTAGCCGTTATGAATAGTAATAACCAATTTTTGAAATTTTGTAAATTTTATTTTTCAAAATGGACTTAATTTTTGGATTCGTAATATCGAAATTAGCTTAGGGTGAAATTTTGGTACTTTTCTGATAACTTTCATTTTCCGATGAATAGTGAAAATTACTAAATTTTAATTAAAAACAACATTTTTAATCGAAATAATTAATAGTGATAAATTATTAATTTGAGTTTTTTTAAAGTATATTTAGAATATATTTGTACAATTTAATACAATGCTGTTCATTGGATGTAATTTCACATTTAAACCAGACATAAACAAGTGTCAATCTTTTGATAGTTATTATCTCTTAAAAACACACTATTTGTTTTGACGACGGGAATTAATTTTTAAATTAGTTAATGTAACTGATATGTTTTGAATTTGGTAAAATAAACATCATTTTTGAGTTCATAATATCAAATATATCTTAGGCCTAATTTTTGGTATTTTTCTGGAAACTTTCATTTTTGATGAATAGTGAAACCACTAAGTGGTAGTTTAAAAAAATGAATTTTTCATAAAACTTAATTTTACCGCTTTTGTTAGTGGAATATCAAAAATCTGGGAGACACGGTTGATGTTAGTAAGTAAAATGTGGTTCAATGAGATGAAAATAATTTTCGGTGAATAGTAACTTTTTACTTTTTTTTCCACAGTTAAAAGTAAATAGGGTAATTAAGGGTAAAAATGATATTATTATTACTCTAACACATGTACTAATTCTATTAGATAAGTGTAATTCGACCAAAAACAACCTTAGGAATAAAATATGACCATTTAGGCCCACTTGGATTAGATTAGGAAATTTATTATTATTTAATTCAAAGAAGAGTTAAAAGAGTTAAAATCATAGTTTATTTACTAAAACATTTTTAATATAGGGTTATACATAATATATATTCGATTGTAAATATTTATTAGAAATCTAATAAGATTTAATACATAATTATATTTTATTTATAATTTTTAGACATTAAATATATTAATTTATTTATGACACAATGATGATGCAGTAATTACCATAATAGTGAACAATTAGAATAATTGATATTATAAATACCCAAATAAATAAAATTTGAGACTTTTTATGAATTAAACTAATTTTCTAGGTTAATATGACATGTTATTATTGATTTAAGTACCTTTTTTAGAACTAATCATTCAGTTATGATTTTCACAAAAATCAATTACTAAATAGTGTCAAAATTTATATAAAATAGTTTTTAAAACAAATATTATATTATTAATTGTTATTTTATTCCTAAAAATATAAGGTTCGGCCAAATGACTTAGATAAGGTTATATATATTAATTATAAACAACTTGGGGTTCGTTTGGCTTGTTATAGTAAGTTTATTAACCTTATAGTGTAAGAACACAAAAAGACAGGGTAAAAGTAAAATTATATAACTTAAAGTTAAATATAAATGATAAGGTTAAAATAGGAACATAAACTTGTCTAAATTCTATTGGATGGGAGTATTGCGACCCATACCCACCTTAGCTTCTAAATAAATCAATTTGGAGCTATTTAAAACCGAATTTGGCTTTATAATAAATTAATATTTTTAGTTTTTCCAAAGGAGCCCCTCTCCTCCCTTATAAAAGGGAACCTCCTCCCTCTCTTCCTCACACCACTTTGAGCCTTCAAGCTCAGCCAAACCCTTAAAATATCTACTCTACACTTCCCTAAAAACATCATAGAGGTCCTGGTCTTCTTCAAAGACCAATTTTAGTGCCCTAAAAGGAGGACTCAAAGAGGCGCTTCAAAGAAGAGGTAATGTCCGCTACCGATTCTTTAAACTTTATTTCTTCTTCCACTTCTTCTTCTTAGGTTGTTTCATTATGAAGTAATAACATCAGTATAACTCATATACTGATATGTTATTATAAGTATGAAACAACCCTATTTTACCATCTATCCATCCTACGGATAACGAAATCACCGCGCGTGCGTACGTACGGAATACCGTCTCCACGCCGTGGTGTAAACTATTTTCCACCACCACCTTACTTGGATGGATATAATGGTGTACATAATCACTATATATGATTATTGTAAAGTGATATTGATTCTGAAATAGTATAAATACACTCCAATACAATTCCACGATCATGAGAACGATATCATCGCTCATGCGTACGTATGGACTACCGTCTCCACGACGCGATGAGATTCATTCTCCATGTTAACCATTCATGAATGATTATAAAGTATATATAATAAGTAATCATGAAATATATTAAATAATAATGATACTGGATTTATGTGTATATATATGTATGTCATCTACTTAATTCCATTCAACTCAATAAGGAAAAGAAAACAACATTCATGCGTGCGTACGGCCTACCGTCTCCATGAATGGTGTATTTCTTTCCATTTACTGATCTATTATATATATGTATATTCTGAATATATATTATATATAAATCATGTTTTATATTATGTAATTAAGTAATCATGATCTAATTAATCATATGAATAATTACAAGTCAAAACACGGATGACAAATGAAACGATTTTACCCAAAACGCTCTTTAACATGGAATTTACAAAAGAATGGGTAAAATAAAGTCATAAGTGAACCATATATGATATCATAACAATGAGTATGATTCTGGAATAAGTCAATGAAATTATTTAAAATCATTATACAGGAGGTTCGGACACTTACGAAGCAAATTAGACCTAAGGTAAGGGAAAATATCACAATCTCATTTTTATCCGAGATTGCTTATACGTAAGTATTTACTGGGGTGTATTTTATCATCCACATCCATGTTCCCTCAATATGTAATATTGTTTCCATCCACCTACAATTTTTTAAATCCAATTTTACCATTTGGTGAGTTTTTAGTAAAGTATATGAAAGGAATGTTTTGTCATTTTTCGTACGAGGTACTTTTGGACTTTTCCAGCAAAAGTATGAGAAGAATGTTTTTTTAACTTATACAGCACAAACGGATTTTTAAAGCATGATTTTCATGAATCTTCCTCAAAAGGATTTCATGACTATTTTCAAGAAAATCCTTTTCTTTTAAAAATGCATGACATTTTGTGAAAAGAAAATTATTTTAAAGAAGAAATGATATTTTCCTCAAGAATTCATTTCAAGTGTTTTATCAAAACCATTTTCCATCTGAAATGAAATTATTTCATATGTGTATGTTTTAAGTATAATGTCTCTATGATTTACATGGTTTCAATTTTCTTATTATGAAATGATATCCATTTCTTTTATATGGATTATGTTATGATGGGATGATGTTTATGAAACCCATTTTATTCGTTGGGTTATTATGAATGATGTATGTTTATATTGTGGAACACGAAAGAATGATTTCAATATGAGATGGGTGGGACCTATATCTCCCTCCAATGAATTGGGTAAAGATTTATATCTCATAAGATAGACATGGCTAGAATGGAAGGTTAAACCGGTTTAGTAAAATAGGACTGAAACGAGGAGTGAACTCGATTCAGAAAGGGACTTTGTCCACTAAGATGGTCTTGGCAGCAATGTCTTGGCTACTATGGAAATCATATCATGTGCTTAATGGTTGCCAAAATTACATGTTTTATTCCCATGATATTTTATCATTATTAATGTTTCTTTATGATCTATGCCTTACGTGATTCCATGTTTTATGTCATATCTCAAGCTTTTGATATTTAAACATTATGTTCATGTTTTTTAGTTCAAATGTATATAGTATGTTTTATTTTATCCATGCTTACCCTTACTGAGCATTTGAGCTCACCATTTTTATGTTTTCTTTTCCCCCGGATATAAAGAAAGGTTTTAGGTAAGGAAAAAAAGGGAAGATCTTTATTGGGAGATGTTGAAGATCTTTCACCACGATTAGAATATTTTATTCCGAGTTTCCAAAGACACTAAACTATTACGGTCCTTGTGTGTCTATTTTTCTTATGTATTAAGTATTTCGAAAAAGTAATGTAATGTTCATGTACGTCAAGCTTTGGGTCTCTACAGTTGGTATCAGAGGAAAGGTTTAGTCAACCTTTGGAAACTAGGATGCGAGAACTTTAGGGAGATCCCTAGAGATATTTATAAGGTATGTCTGGGGATGTCCCTAAGGTTAAGTATAAGTATAGGTTATAGTCCTAGAATTACGGTAATGATATTAGAATTAAACCTAGGATGTTAGATGTTGAAGGTACTCCCCCTTGATTATGTTATTTTCCTTGTATGATTTTTGTCTCTCACAGAATTCTTTTTGTGTTTTAGTCAATGGAGGGAAGCAGAAAGAATTCGGTTAGCATTGAATCCAATGAAAAAATTGGTGACTGTGAGCAAAAAAATTGCGTAATGCCTAGAGAGAAAGATATTGTGATTATGCCAAATTAGTCTTCGCGATATATGATTAACAAGGTGAAATTTAGTGGTATGCCTAACTCATCAAATAAGAGGAAGATAGAATTTTATGCATGTTCGCATGTTGAGGAGCATAAAGAAAGGAAGATTGAGATTTCCAAAGAAGGGAAGAAGAACCTTGAGGAATACCTCAAATGGAGGGACAACTGTTATCTATGTGGAGAAAAGGGACATAGAGTGACAGACTGTTATGGAGTTCAATGTCTTATTTGTGGAGAACATGGGCATTACCCAACTCAATGCCCTGACCTAAAAATTTACTTCTAAATTAAGGAAGGACTTATTCCAGGAAAATCATTGAAGATGATGGTTTTAAGTGTTTATGTATTTGTATTAACAAATAATGTTATTGAGGGACTTTTATGGTATATTGGAATATCTATGTATTGGTCCATTGTGGTTTTCTATAAGAATATGGCATCAGTAACCACGAAAAGTGATTGAAATGTTTTTGGAAAGAAGATGATATGCACATAATGAAGGGATAAAGATAATCTAATATGTTTGATAGTATTCATGAGCTCATTATTGATATAAGGACTAAGTGGTATCATGGTTTGAGTATATAGAATTTTTTGGATTTTGGTATGTGGAAAGAGTTAACTTTTGACAGCACTCATGTTTTCACTAAGGTTTAATGGGTATTCATTTTTCAAGAGAATACATGATTAAGGCCTTTGAATGTTCAAAATGTGACCAACAAGACATATCTCATGATATATGGGGATCAACAATTATACTAACATGCTAGTTGTATGAACTCTTTGGTAATAGTTTTCACTATAATATGAGATTAGACATCATTATTTTGGATAAGCCTAAAGATTGGAATGGATTATGTTGTACATAAGTTAGTATTGTTTAAGGATAGAAGTTTTTTCGATATTATTTATGGGATGTTATAGTAATGTAGTTTTAGAAAAAGGACAACCTGCAGGATGGGCGATAGCCCATCGCGTCGGACAAGGCTGTGGGAATCGAACCCACAACCGAAGTGCGACTGGACTTTATCGCCTACCACTAGCCTACAGGAAGTCCCTATTTAGTAGAAACTAGTTTTATTATATTAAGCTGTATGATATATGATAAGTCCATTTTAGGAACCATATATGATTAATCTCACTATAGATGGACTTATGTATTTTTTGATAACTTTTCTAACCTTTTGTTTGAGACAGATGGAATGACCCATCATTCTATCACATGATCTGCTAACACATCACGAATGACAAAATTTATTTAAGAGATGAAGTGGAAATTGTCCAAAGAACGACCAACGGCGAGACTATACCAAAATCACGAAAGTATTTCTTCTAATTCCAATTTCATCAACTTTAGGGAAATGATCTTGAAAACCAAAAATGTTTTCCTAGTGCTCTTATATCTGATGAATCAAATGGTACCTTAGATCTTCACAAATTTATGGCTTTGTGATTGCTGGCTTTTCCATAGCAATGTTCTTTACCACTCTCCATCAGAACACGATGGTTAGATTTCTCTTCCATATCCATATTTTCACCTAGGTGGAAACCCAGTGATTAGTTTATCTAGGTAACCGTTACATTTCATACATTTTTTTAAAGATTGTTTTTTACGAAGTGGGTTTCTATTAACGAAACTTTCTAGTAGTAAACCATTTATAACCCCGATGAATTTCGAGGGCGAAATTCATTTTAAGGGGGGTAGAATGTAACACCCTGAGATTTTATGAAAAATCTTATTTTTAATTTCCTTAATGTCTTGTGTTGTACGCTATACCAAAAGGAGCTTGCACAACAAACATCCTTGAATTTCCTTTCATTACACGTAATTGCGACCTTCCTCGATAGCGTGTGTAGTACGCAATACTGAGTTTCACTAAACAACAATATGCTATTAAAATATTACTAAAACTAACCGTTATGTATAGTAATAACCGCTTTTTAAAATTTTGTAAATTTTATTTTTCAAAATGGACTTAATTTTTGGATTCGGAATATCAAAATTAGCTTAGGGTGAAATTTTGGTACTTTTCTGATAACTTTCATTTTCTGATGAATAGTGAAAATTACTAAATTTTAATTAAAAACAACCTTTTTAATCGAAATAATTAATAGTGATAAATTATTAATTTGAGTGGTTTTAAAGTATATTTAGAATATATTTTTACAATTTAATACAATGTTGTTCATTGGATGTAATTTCACATTTAAACCAGACATAAACAAGTGTCAATCTTTTGATAGTTATTATCTCTTAAAAGCACGCTATTTGTTTTGACGACGGGAATTAATTTTTAAATTAGTTAATGTAACTGATATGTTTTGAATTTCTTAAAATAAACATCATTTTTGAGTTCATAATATCAAATATAGCTTAGGGCTAATTTTTGGTATTTTTCTGAAACTTTCATTTTTTTGATGAATAGTGAAACCACTAAGTGGTAGTTAAAAAAAATGATTTTTTCATAAAACATAATTTTACCGCTTTTGTGAGTGGAATTTCAAAAATTTGAGAGACACGGTTGATGTCAGTAAGTAAAATCTGGTTCAATGAGATGAAAATAATTTTTGGTGAATAGTAACTTTTTACTTTTTTTACCATGGTTAAAAGTAAATAGGGTAATTAATGGTAAAAATGATATTATTATTACCCTAACACATGTCCTAATTCTATTGGATAAGTGTAATTCGACCAAAAACAACCTTAGGAATAAAATATGACCATTTAGGCCCACTTGAATTAGATTAGGACATTTATTATTATTTAATTCAAAGAAGAGTTAGAAGAGTTAAAATCAATGTTTATTTACTAAAACATTTTTAATATAGGGTTATAAATAATATAAATTCGATTGTAAATATTTATTAAAAATCTAATAATATTTCATACATAATGATATTTTATTTATAATTTTTAGACATTAAATATATTAATTTATTTATGACACAATGATGATTTAGTAATTACCATAATAGTGAACAATTAGAATAATTGATATTATAAATACCCAAATAAATAAAATTTGAGAATTTTTATGAATTCCACTAATTTTCTAGGTTAATATGACATGTTATTATTGATTTAAGTACCTTTTTTCGATCTAATCATTCTTTTATGATTTTCACAAAAATCAATTACTAAATAGTGTCAAAATTTACATAAAATAGTTTTTAAAACAAATATTATATTATTAATTGTTATTTTATTACTAAAAATCTAAGGATCGGCCAAATGACTTAGATAAGGTTATATATATTAATAATAAATAACTTGGGGTTTGTTTGGCTTGTTATAGTAAGTTTATTAACCTTATACTGTAAGAACACAAAAAGAGACGGTAAAAGTAAAATTATCTAACATAAAGTTAAATATAAATGATAAGGTTAAAATAGGATCCTAAACTTGTCTAAATTATATTTTATGAGAGGATTTATACCCATCCCCACCTTAGCTTCTAAATAAATCAATTTGGAGCTATTTAAAACCGAATTTGGCTTTATAATAAATTAATATTTTTAGTTTTTTCAAAGGTGCCCCTCTCCTCCCTTATAAAAGGGCACCTCCTCCCTCTCTTCCTCACACCACTTTGAGCCATCAAGCTCGGCCAACCCCTGAAAATATCTCCTATCCACTTCCCTAGAAACATCCTAGAGGTCCTGGTCTTCTTCAAAGACCAATTTTAGTGCCCTAAGAGGAGGACTCAAAGAGGCGCTTCAAAGAAGAGGTAATGTCCGTTACCAATTCTTTCAACTTTATTTCTTCTTCCACTTATTCTTCTTAGGTTGTTTCATTATGAAGTAATAAAATTAGTATCACTAATATACTGATATTTTATTATAAGTATGAAACAACCCTATTTCACCATCTATCCATCCTACGGAAAACAAAATCACCGCGCGTACGTACGTATGGAATACCGTCTCCACGCCGTGGTGTAATATATTTTCCACCACCACCATACTTGGATGAATATAATGGTGTAAATAATTACTATATATGATTATTGTAAAGTGATATTGATTCTTAAATAGTATACATACACTCAAATACAATTCCACGATCATGAGAACGATATCATCGCTCGTGCGTACGTACGGACTACCGTCTCCACGACGCGATGAGATTCATTCTCCATGTTAACCATTCATGAATGATTATAATGTATATATAATAAGTAATAATGAAATATATGACATAATAATGATACTGGATTTATGTGTATATATATTTATTTCATCTACTTAGTTCTATTCAACTCAATAAGGAAACGAAAACAGCGTTCATGCGTACGTACGACCTACCGTCTCCATGAACGGTGTATTTATTTCCAATTACTAATCTATTATATATATGTATATTCTGAATATATATTATATATAAATAATGTTTTATATTATGGAATTAAGTAATCATGATCTAATTAATCATATGAATAATTACAAGTCGAAACACGGACGACAAATGAAACGATTTTACCCAAAACGCTCTTTAACATGGAATTTACAAAAGAACGGGTAAAATAAAGTCATAAGTGAACCATATATGATATCATAACAATGAGTATGATTCTGGAATAAGTCAATGACATTATTTAAAATCATTATACACGAGTTTCGAACACTTACGAAGAAAATCAGACCTAAGGTAAGGGAAAATATCACAATCTCATTTTTATCTGAGATTGCTTATACGTAAGTATTTACTGGGGTGTATTTTATCATCCACATCCATGTTCCCTCAATATTTAATATTTTTTCCATCCACCTACAATTGTTTAAATCCAATTTTACCCTTCGGTGAGTTTTTAGTAAAGTATATGAAAGGAATTTTTTGTTGTTTTTCATACTTGGTACTTTTTGACTTTTCCGGAAAAAGTACGAGAAGAATGTTTTTTTAACTTATACGGAATGAACTGATTTTTAAAGATTGATTTTCATGAAGCTTCCTAAAAAAGATTTCAGGAATATTTTCAAAAAAATACCTTTCTTTTAAAAATGAATGACATTTTTTGAAAAAGAAAATTATTTTAAAGAAGAAAGGATATTTTTCTCAAGAATTCATTTCAAGTGTTTTATCAAAACCATTTTCCATCTAAAATGAAATTATTTCATATGTGTATGTTTTAAGTATAATGTCTCTATGATTTACATGGTTTCACTTTTTTATTATGAAATGATATCCATTTATTTTATATGCATTATGTTATTATGGTATGATTTTTATGAAACCCATTTTATTCATTGGGTTATTATGAATGATGTATGTTTATATTGTGGCACACGAAAGAATGATTTAAATATGAGATGGGTGGGACCTATATCTCCCTCCAATGAATTGGGTAAAGATTTATATCTCATGAGATAGACATGTCTGGAATGGCAGGTTAAACCGGTTCAGTAAAATAGGACTGAAACAAGGAGTGAACTCGATTCAGAAAGGGACTTTGTCTACTAAGATGGTCTTGGCAGCAATGCCTTGGCTACTATGGAAATCATATCATGTGCTTAATGGTTTCCACAATTACATGTTTTATTCCCATGCTATTTTATCATTCTTAATGTTTCTTTATGATCTATGCCTTACGTGCTTCCATGTTTTATGTCATAGCTTAAGCTTTTGATGTTTAAACATTATGTTCATGTTTTTAAGTTCAAATGTATATAGTATGTTTTATTTTATCCATGCTTACCCTTACTGAGAATTTGAGCTCACCCTTTTTATGTTTTCTTTTCCCTAAGATATAAAGAAAGGTTTTAGGTAAGAAAAAAAAGGGAATATCTTTATTGGGAGATGTTGAAGATCTTTCACCACGATTAGAAGATTTTATTCTGAGTTTCCAAAGACACTAAACTATTACGGTCCTTGTGTGTCTGTTTTTCTTATGTATTAAGTATTCCACAAAAGTAATGTAATGTCCATGTAAGTCAAGCTTCGGGTCTCTAAAAGAGGTGTGGGCCAGGCACCCTACTCACAACCAAAACCCCGAGCCCCGATAGTCCTATCTGTTTTCTATCCCGATTCATCCCAAAATAGCAATATAACCCAAAAACTTTAACCTCCTCTAATACCATTTTTTCACGAACCAGATCTGGTATCCACCATTAATGGTAAAAAACCTAGACCATGTAAAGTCCCGAAGGGATTTACCTATCCCCACGGGCTTGCTCAAGTGCCCGGGTATCAAAAAATATGGTTTGGGAATGATTTACCTGAGTATGAAAGCATAAAACATTAAAAAAACAATCAATAATTAGAATCTGAAATTTTCATGCTAAAAAATTCTTAACAATACCAGATCTGAATAAATATGTTTAAAGACACTAAAAGTGGTCCAAATAAAAATAATGACAAAAGAAAGACATCCCCATGGACTCCACATGACAAGGGGGTCATCACCCGCAAGCCTTCTCCACAACTCTGCCCCAGCGATGGGGACTAACACCCTAAACTGCCATCATCCTTAGCCGTCCATTTACCAGAGTCAAGCATAAGAAGGTATACTTACACACAAGGGGTGTAATTAGGGTGTGAGCCTAAGCCCAATAGGATACCACCAGAGTATTCCAAAGAGCATGCAATACTATGTGAACAAAACAAGCAATTTTAATACACAAGGTGAAACAGTGTTAAAATTCCAAGAAATGCAACTTTCAAATGAAAATAGTTTTCAATATGAGAATTTCAGAATGTTAAAACATTAAAATAAAAATCATAGATAATATAATGTACTTCAAAACACACCCTAGTATCTGGGTAATTACCACAAATCCAATGAGCAACAAAATCGGGAACACCCCTAGGCACTAGGTTGTCTCGGGCCCTATGTATCTCATACCTCGGTGTAAATTAACCATAGAAAAATCTGTTCTCATGCACGAACAACTAGTAGGGAACATACCCATAACCTAGTGATCCCCAATCATCATCCACATAGTTTAGCTAGATTTGTCGTTATCCAAATGCTAAGTGAAACAGGGACAAAACCCATCCGGTCCACTAGCCGTACTAGTACAAATCTGCCCCACCTAGGCACCCAGGCTTCCCCTTTTGTGCTCAATAAATTTCATCATGCAACATAAATCAATTTTAATATAACACACCACTATTGGTAACACACAAATAATACAGTAGCTATCACATTTTATACCACTTAAAACACACAACAAAACACTTATATTTTTAATACAAAAATTCCTCCAAATCCCGTAATGTTTCACACACCAAACTCCTTAAGAACCAAACTTGCACACTATGTGCACACCATAAAGTTAACAAAACAGAATATTCAGACCAATAAATTTCTATTAAAACAACAAATCGTTTTTAGGGCAGCCCCTTGTGAACCAAGAAATGATAACTTTGAAAAACCTCCATTTTTACACAAACATGGGACTTAAAGTTCACATGTTCCACAAAAACTATTAAAACCCATTTTCACAGAAACAAAGGGGAAAAATCAGAAAATTATTGGAATCCCTATTATACTTCAATAAAATCATTTAAGTATTAATAGGGGATTCCCAAATAAACCAATAAAACATTCCCATGAAAACCCCTCCAATTTCACATGAAATCTGCATTTAAAAATTCATTTGCAAAACAAACACCAATAAAACTAATTTTTGCAGAAATAATAAAATGAGATAAACCTGAAAGTATGATAAATACAGCATGATAAGACACAAGGATTGCATAAACATGGAATCACCTACCAAAATATTCAAGAACCACAAATCCTAGTGCGGAACTTCAACCGCACGACCACCGCACCACAAGGGAGTGAGATCAACCCTAAAACCAGAATATTGGACCCAAAAACTCAAAATGAAACCCTAGGTACGAAGCCCAAGCTTCTGGAAAATTGGGGATTCAAGAAAAAAAAGATAAAGCTTAAGGAAAAGGAGGGAACTTAGAAGGATGGTCACTTACTTGAGAAATCTGGATGATTTTAGCAATCAGAGAAGTTCGGCCCTAATTACCAACAGATACAATCTCCAAAGAGGGGGAAACGAATTTGGGTGTGCTTCCAGGTATAGTGGGAGAAGGTGAGAGGTGGAATCACTGAAAAATAATAAAAAATGAATATTCTATGAAATAATTAAAAACAAATTTTAAAACAGGAAATGGGCTTTCGGGTTGGCCCAATACCTAATTTGATTACCCAAATCCAAGATGCTAATGAATTTTAAGGGGCCCAAATTTCATTGGTGGTTTGAATAGTTAAATGAAGGTCATTTTGGAATTTTAATGGGTGAAAAAGGTTGAAAATGAAGGAGTTATTAAAGAAACAAAATATACTTTCAAAACTGAAAATGAGCTCTCGGGTTGGCCCATGTTTTGGAAACCCACCATTTCCATAAAAAATGCATGGAAAACCCCCAAAACAAATCAATGATGTAAATTAAATGAAAAATACCTTTAAAATATGTCATGTATGTGACAATTATCCCCACCATTAAGGACTTTTCACCCTGGAAAGTCAACATGAAGCTTGATTGGAAAACAAGAACGGGTACTCTACATCGACCCATGAATTTTGCTCCCATGTCTCATGTGTATCATTCCCTTGCTACCATAGAACCCGGACTAATGGAATATACTTCCCTCGAAGTATCTTCTCTTGGGAGTCCACTATTTTCACCGGCCTCTCAAGAACAGACAAGTCAGGCTCTATCTCCAGTTCTTCCCAACTCAACACATGGGACGGATCCGGGTTGTATTTCTTCAACTGAGAGACGTGGAAGACATCAAGGATGGACGTCAACTGAGAAGTTAAGTCCAACCTATATGCCACCTTTCCAATATGCTCAGTGATCTCAAAAGGCCTGACATACTGTGACATCAACTTACCTTGCTTCCCAAATCGACGATGGCCCAGACGAGGGGCCACTTTCAAGAATACCCTGTCACCCGTAGAAAACTCCAGGTATCAATGCCTCCGGTCATCATAAGATTTATGATGACTCTGAGCTGTCAATAAGAACCGCCTGATCAACTTGACCTTCTCAGAAGTCTCCTGCATAAGGCTCGACCACAATAATGAACTCTCTCCTACCTCATCCCAATATAGGGGGGAACGACATGGCCGACCATAGAGCGCCTCAAAAGGGACCATTTTAATCAAGGATTGGTAACTGTTGTTATATGAAAACTCAAACAATCACAAATGGATATCCCAAGAACCTCCAAAGTCCAGGACACATGTACCAAGCATGTCCTCCAAAATCTGATTCGCCCGCTCTGTCTGAACATCCGTCTAAGGGTGGTATGTTGTGATCATCTTAATCTGAGACCCCAAGGCCTTCTGAAGGCCTTCCCAAAATCGAGAAGTGAAGAGGGGTCTCTATTTGAGACAACCGCTGATGGTACTCCATGGAGTCTCACCACTTCCTGAAGATACAAATGGCCCAACTCATCCACTTTAGTTGTATCTTTTATCAGAATGAAGTGGGCTGATTTGATCCGACGATCAATCACCACCCAAATGGCATTATTACCCTGAGGTGTATGAGGTAAGCAAAAAATGATGTCCATGGAGACCTCATCCCACTTACAGGTAGGAATGGGTAGTGGTTGGAGCAAATCGGAAGGCCTTTGGTGCTCTGCTTTCACCTGATGGAAGGTGTAGCATCTCGAAACAAAGTCTGCTATGTCTCGTCTTATACCAGACCACCAAAACTGCCGACGAACATCATAATACATCCTAGTGGCCCCCATATGGACAGCCCACTGAGAATGGTGGCTATCCTACATCACCACCTTCTGCAGAGATAATGGAACTACTGAACGTCCCTTGAAGCACAAGATGCCCTTGGGAGACGACGACCAATCATAGGATGTCTCCCCACCACGAAGAAACTGCTTCGAACGCTGACAAAGCTCATCACTGGGCTGTTCTCTCAGAATCAACTCCAATAGAGAAATATTCAACTTGACGCTCGCCAAGAATGGCCCTCCACTATGTTCCCTGGTCTCTACATGCATTTGAGAAAAGAGCCCCATCAATGCACACTCATCACTGGACTTCCTCAAATCCTGCACTGGAACCCTTCTGCTCAAGGCCTCAGCCACTACATTACCCTTGACTAGGGTATAGACAATGTCAAATTCAAACCCCTGCAAGTACTCGATCCAGCGACGCTGCCTCAAGTTGAGGTCCTTCTGCAAGAAGATATAAGCCAAGATTTTGTGATTAGAGTATACCACAAACTTCTCCCCAAAGAGGTTGTGACGCCATGTATTCAAAGCATGCATCACCGCTACCATCGCCAAGTCATGGGTCGGGTAGTTCTTTTCATGTGGTCAAATTTGGAGAGAGCCATACATGACCACATGATCATCTTGCCTAAGAACGCATCGAATACCCATACCTAAAGCATCACAATAGACCACATATCCCTTTCCAACCTCTGGAAAAATCAGCACGGGGGCGGTAGTAAAATGCCTCTTCAGCTCCTCGAATGACGCCTAGCATTCTGGACCCCATAAAAAATTCACCCCTTTCCAGGTGAGGGAAGTCATCAGTGAAACAAGCCGAGAGAAATCCCAAACGAATCGCCTGTAATAACCATCCATGCCAAGAAAACTCCTGATCTTGAACACATTATTCGGTTTCTACCACGACACGACCACAATAATTTTCTCAGGGTCCACTGAAACTCCATGCTCTGAGATCACATTCCCGAAAAATCTCACCTCTCTGATCCAGAAAGTTCACTTTGAGAACTTTTCATAGAGGCGGTGATCCCGTAATGTTCCAAAAACGATCCTCAAGTGATGTTCGTGTTCCTCCTCGGAGAAAGAGTATACCAGAATGTCATCCACGAACACCACAACAAAGGAATCAAGATACTGATGAAACAACTTGTTCATGAGTGCCATAAATACCACTGGAGAATTGGTCAATCCGTAGGGAAAGACCAAATACACAAAGTGGCCGTAACTGCTTCGAAAGGCTGTCTTTGGGATATCTGACTCTTTCACCCGAAGTTGATGATACCCCGAATGCAGTTCTATCTTTGAGAACCACTTTCCCCCCCTTAAACTGATCTAAAAAATCATCTATTCTAGGAAAAGGATATTTATTCTTAATTGTTACCTTACTTAGCTTCCGGTAGTCAATGGACAACCAGAGGGATCCATCAACCTTTTTCACGAACAACATAAGAGAGACCCAAGGAGAGACGCTCGGGCGAATTAATCCTTTGGATTATAAGTCTTCTATCTGTATATTTAATTCCCTCAGCTCGGTGGGGGCCATGCGATAAGAGGGAAGAGATATTGGCTGTGTTCCCAGCATCAGATCAATCGAAAACTCCACATCCCGCTCCGGGGGAAAACCTGAAAAATCATCCGGGAATACCTCCGGAAACTTGTTCACTACATGAGTTAGTGAACCTTCAGGGGAAAGAACATCCTATAGCATGACGGAAGATAACTAGAAGATAACACTTCACAACTCTGGGAGTGGAGGCCATGCACGACCTGACCGAGGATCCCATTCTCCATGAAAAACCTGACAACTCCCATCAGGTGTCGTGAAACTCACATGCCATCTGTAGCAATCGATGTGTTCCTGGAAGTGTACTAGCCAATCCATCCCAAGTATGACATCAAAAAGGTCATATCTAAGACCAAGAGGTCCCACTCCATCTCGATCCCTGACACAGAAAGAGAACACGACGGGCACCTGAGACCCTGCTCCTTCTTCTTTCCCAGCGGTGTCACCAACTCCATTGCGAAAGACATCAAATCAGTTGGAAAATTCAGAATCTCCAAAAAATGGGCAGAAATGAATGAAATAGAGGCTCTAGTATCAAAAAGAGCAGTAGATATAGAATATGCGATCAGAATGGTACCTCGAACTATCGACGGTCCTGCCTCTGATCCTACTGGTGCCTGATCCACTGCATGGAGATGTCCAGTATCTGCCTGAGGACGACCGCTATTCTGTGGTTGTGCCCTGAACTGTCTCTACCTAGAATATGATCCAGCCCTACCACCATGGATTCCAAATCGAGATCCCCCAGTCCTCGATGGCTCAGACTGTGCTGGCACTCCTCTTGAAGCCACTGACCCAGCCCCACACGGAAGTGGATGTGCCACACCACAGAAACGTTGCAAATGCCCTATACCTCCACACTGGTAACAAGGCTTCGGAGGAAGTGGACGTGATGGTCGGATGTGCCCGGGCTTCCCACACTGGTGGCACACGACTGATCTCACATCAGAATCCACAGAAGAAAACTGCATGGAAGAGTGGCCTGAACTGCCACCTCCTTTCTTCACAAGATCATCCCGCTTCCTTTTCTTCTCTGAGGAGCTGACACTTCTCACTACTGATACTGAACCATAGAAACTAGCCTTTCCTTTCTTATGAATCTACACTATGCACACCCGATCAACGACCTCAGCATAGGTCCTCAGCTTAAAAAAGAACACCTGGGAGTATATCTCTGGTCACAAGCCTTTCTCAAACCTCTGGGACTTCGCTTGTTCATTAGAGATAATTTCTGGAGCATACCGAACCAACTCAGCAAAACAGTGGGCATACTCCATCACAGATAGATTCCCCTGCACAATTTCCATGAACTCTCTAGATCTAGCATAAGCCAACACCTCAGGGCAGTACTGTTCATTGAAGACAGACTTGAAATCTCCCCAGCGCATCTTCTCATTCTTCCCACCCGGAAGCACTAACTCCCACCACTTACGGCTGGGACCCTCCAATAGAAATGAGGCACACTTCACTCGGAGCTCCTCGGGTGTTTCCAAGAACTCAAACATACGCTTGATCTTCTCGAGCCATTCTTCTGCTTCTTGGGGTTATGAGCTACCTCGGAAGGTAGGAGTCTTGTTTTTCAGAAAATCTTGTGCTTTATATTTTCTAGGACCCGTCTCTTCTGCCATAATAGGAATAGGAGTAAGAGCTGGTCCCTGTCCCCAAGATTTTATAGCCCGAACCACAGCCTCCACAAGCCTATGATCAATTGGCGTGGGAGAACTCTCTCCAGCTTCCTCCTGTGGGCACGTGGGAGCTTTCCAGGGAGGCATATTGCTACAAAATGCAATAGTCACAAAACAATAGTCAATACAAAAATTCTGAAAATTGCAATCAAATACATCAAATATAAATAAACTAAACACATTCCAGTAATAAAAGAAACTACTAATCCACATATGCCTGATGTCCACATGTGGTCTGCAGGCCACACGTCTCACCTAGAAGTGAAGTCAATCCGTAAATTCAAACATCCCCTGGTGACTCAAGGTCAACCATGAGAGGTGCGGGCCAGGAACCCTACTCACAACCAAAACCCTGAGCCCTGACAGTCCTAGCTCCTGTCTATCCCGACTCATCCCAAAATAGCAATATAACCCAAAAACTTTAACCTCCTCTAATACCATTTTGTCATGAAACAGATCTGGTCGCCACCATTAACGGCAACAAAACCATCCCATGGCAAGGCTCGAAGGGTGTTCCCTATCCCCACGGGCTAGCACAAGTGCCCAGGTATCAAAAAATCTGGTTTGGGAACGATTTACCAGAGTATGAAAGCATAAAACATTAAAAAAACAATCAATAATTAGAATCTGAAATTTTCATGCTAAAAAATTCTTAACAAAACCAGATCTGAATACATATGTTTAAAGACACTACAAGTGGTCCAAATACAAATAATGACAACAGAATGAAATCCCCATGGATTCCACACAATAAGGGGGTCGTCACCCGTAATCCTTCTCCACAACTCCGCCCCAGCGATGGAGACTAACACCCTGAACCGCCATCACCCTTAGCCTCTCCTTTACTTGAGTCAAGCATAAGAAGGTCTAATTACACCCAAGGGGTGTAAGTAGGGTGTGAGACTAAGACCAATAGGATACCACCATATGATTCCAAAGAGTATGCGATATAATGTGAACAAAATAAGCAATTTTAATACACAAGGTGAAACAGTGTTAAAATTCTAAGAAATGCAACTTTCGAATGAAAATAGTTTCCAATATGAGAATTTCAGAATGTCAACACATTAAAATAAAAATGTTATCTATATAATATACTTCCAAACACACCCTAGTATATGGGTAAATACCACAAATCCAATGATCAACAAAATCAGGAACACCCCTAGGCACTAGGTTGTATCTTGCCCTATGTACCTCGTACCTCGGTGTAAACTAACCATAGAAAAATCTGTTCCTGTGAATGAGCCACTAGTATGGAAAATACCCATAACCTAGTGGTCCCCAATCATCATCGACATAGTTTATTTAGAGTTTTCGTTATCCAAATGCTAAGTGAAACAGGGACGAAACCCATCCAGTCCACTAGCCGTACTAGTACAAATCTGCCCCACCTAGGTACCCGGGCTTCCCCTTTTGTGCTCAATCAATTTCATCATGAAACATAAATCTATTTTAATATAACACACCACTACTGGTCACACACAAATAATACAGTAGATATCACATTTTATACCACTTAAAACAGACAACAAAACACTTAGATTTTTAATAAAACAATTCCTCCAAATCCCGTAATGTTTCACACACCAAACTCCTTAAGAACCAAAATTTAACACTATGTGCACACCATAAAGTTATCAAAACAGAATATTCATACCAATACATTTTTATTAAAACAACAAATCGTTTTTAGGGCATCCCCTTGTTAACCAAGAAATGATAACTTTGAAAAACCTCCATTTTTACCCAAACATTAGACTTAAAGTTCACATGTTCCACAAACACTATTAAAACCCATTTTCGCAGAAACAAACAAAAGGGATAAAATTCAGAACATTATTGGAAGCCCTATTATATTTCAATAAAATAAATTAAGTATTAATAGGGAAATCCCAAATAAACCAATAAAACATTCCCATGAAACCCCCCCAATTTCACATGAAATTTGCATTTAAAAATTCATTTGCAAAACAAACACCAATAAAACAATTTTTTGCAGCAATAGTAAAATGATATAAACCTGAAAGTATGATAAACACAGCATGATAAGACACAAGGACTGCATAAACATGGAATCACCTACCAAAAGAGTCAAGAACCACGAATCCTAGTGCGGAACTTCAACTGCACGACCACTGCACCACAAGGGAGTGAGATCAAACCTAAAACCAGAAGATTGGACCAAGAAACTCAAAATGAAACCCTAGTTACAAATCCCTAGCTTCTGGAAATTTGGGAATTCAGGAAAAAAAGAGAAATCTTAAGGAAAAGGAAGGAACTTAGAAGGATAGTCACTTACTTTAGAGATCTGGATGATTTTAGAAACTAGAGAAGTTTGGCCCTAATTCCTAGCATATACGATCTCCAAAGAGGGGGAAACGATGCTGGTGGTGCGTCCAGGTACAGTGGGAGAAGGTGAGAGGTGGAATCACAAAAAAAGGATAAAAAATAAAAAATTTATGAAATAATTAAAAACATATTTTAAAACTGGAAATGGGTTTTCGGGTTGGCCCAATACCTAATTTGATCACCCAAATCCAAGATGCTAATGAATTTTTAAGGGAACCAAATTTCGTTGGTGGTTTGAATAGTTAAATTAAGGTCATTTTGGAAGTTGAATTTGTGAAAAGAGTTGAAAAACTAAGGCGTTATTAAAGAAACAAAATATACTTTCAAAACTGAAAATGAGCTCTTAGGTTGGCCCAAGTTTTGGAAACCAACCATTTCCTTAAAAAATGCATGGAAAACCCCCAAAACAAATCAAGGATGTAAATTAAATGAAAAATACCTTTAAAATATGTCATGTATGTGACAGATGTCATCTAAAATAAATTCTAAATGGAAATATAAAATAATTAAATACATCATGGTAATTTATTTTTACTTTTTAGGAAATAAATATTTACCTTAAAGTCTTATACTTAGATACTGTAAAAATTAATTAATTGATCAATAAATTTTTTTTTATTAAAATCCTAAAAACCATAAAAAGTCCCAAACACATGAAAAAATATTATTTTTAGATTATATCTCGACCATAATCATCCAAGTGTCAATATAGTGACCATTTGGATCCTTATATAAAAGATTATGAAATTTATTTTTTTATTTAAAGTAATGATAAAGTTGTCACATTCATACTTTAATAAGTATAACATTTTAGTGTTTGATTTTATAGTAGAAAAATAATACACCATATATTATCATGAAATATATTAAATTTATATTCATAATAGTATTTTATTTTTAATTTTTACTCAACAAATAATTATATTATATAACTACACAAAATCATTTTAGTAATTATTTTATTAATAGAGATATCAAAAAAATGTTATTAACATTATTAAAATAAATATATTTTGGAATAATAAATATGTCTAATTAATTTTATAGATAAAATTAACCATACAGTAATATAATAAAATAGTTGGTTCAAAGATAAATTGTTATATTTATATTTCTAAAAATCAATAAATTGAATAGTGTCAAAATTGAAACTATTGATTGTTTATCAAAATAGTGTTTTATTAATTTATTTTAAAACCTTAAAACATTTTTAAAAATATAGAATAATTATTATATTGTAAAAAATGTTCTATATTATTTATTTATGATATAATTGACATCAAATAAATAAATATTTTACCATTTTAATATTGAAATATTTGTTACCCTAGTTAAAATGAAATAGAATAATTAAGTACTAAATTTAAAATATAAGGTTTGAATGGAAATAGAAACATATCTAAAATTTATTAGTTTGATGATATTACAACCTTATATCAGCTCATATTCCAAATTGGGACATTTTGGAGGTTTTTTAGTCGGGTTATATTTTATTATAAATTAATATTTTTGAGGTTTCTAAAAGTGCCCCTCGCCTCAATTATAAAAGGGCACATCTTGCCTCATTTCTCCACAACTCATTAAGCATTAAAGTTCATCCTTACCCTGAAAATTTCTCTTCTAAACTTCCCTAGTTAAATTATAGTGGTTCTTGTGTTCTCAAAATACCAACTCTAGTTCCATTAAGAGAAGATCTAAAGAGAGCACGTCAAAGAAGAGGTAATCTCTTCTACCGATTCTTTTATATTTATTTATACTTATACTTCCACATCTACTTATACTTCATGAGTTGTTTAATTATAGAAATATAAATAAAGTCACACTTATATATTGATATGTTATTATAATTATTAAAAAACTATATTCAACTTTCTATCCATCCTCAGAAAGATGAAATCACCATGCGTGCATATGTACGGCTTACCGTCTCCCCGTTGTGGTGTAATTTGTTTTTCAACACCACCTTACTTGGATGGGTATAAAAATGGATATAATAACTATATAGGATTATTATAAAATTATATTCATTCTTAAATAGTGTACACCATGAAAATCAATACTATACAACAATTATGGGAATGATGTTGTCACTCATGCGTACATACAGCCTACTGTGTCACCTTACTTGGATGGGTATAAAATGGATATAATAACTATATAGGATTATTATAAAATTATATTTATTCTTAAATAGTGTACACCAAGAAAATCAATACTATACAACAATTATGGGAATGATGTTGTCACTCGTGCGTACATACAACCTACCGTGTCCACGATGCGATGTGATTATTTCTACATGATAACCACTATATAATGATTATATAAATGTATATAATGAATAAATATGGTAGTTATTATGTTAATATCATTTTATAATGATATAAATATGACCTAATAAGGAGAATCAAAACTTATTCGACAAAACATGCATACAGTTATAAAGTAGTTAAAACCCGAATAACGAGTAACAATGAATTGCTACAAACAAATAGAGGAGAATATGACAATATATGATGAACATGATTTTGGAATAAGTTAATAACATTATAGAAATCAATAAACAAGAGGTTCAGACACATAGGAAGTATATCATACCTAAGGTAATGGATAATTTTGAAATCTCATTATTATTCAAGATTGTTTATTCGTAAGTATTTACTGGGGTATAATTATCATTCAAATCCATGTTTCCTAATTATATAATATTGTTTATATTATTATACTTTATTTTAAAGTCAATTTTACAAATTGGAGAATTTTTACTAAATGGTATGGAATGAATCTTTCTTTCATTTTCCAAACGATGTACTTTTTTGACTTTTCCAAGAAGAGTACAGGAAGAATGTTTTTTGTTAACTTATACTAAATGAATGGATTTTTTCACAACACGTTATTTCTATGAAGATTTATATACAATATTTCTATTTTATTTTCAACTTAATTCTTGTCTATAGAAATTTCACTATATTGTGAGAAAAGAAAATGTTGTTGAAGAAGAAAGGATATTTTCCTCAAGAATTAAATTCAAGTGTTTTACTAAAATTATTTTCCATCTAAGATTACATTGAGTTATGTTTATAACTCTATTATAACTTTTCTTTTATTGTGTTTATAATTAATTTGTTTTATGAAATCCATTTATTTTATATGTATTATGATGGAATGATTTTTAAGAAACCCGTTTTATTTCTTGGGTTATGCAATGATTACTGATTTTTGTTTTTGTAGAACATGTAAGAATGATTTCATTATGATATGGGAGGGACCTACATCTCCATCCAATTAATTAGGTAAAGATTTATATCTCTTGAGATAAACATGTCTAGAATGGAAAGTAAATCCAGTATAGTAATACAGGGCTGGAATAACAAGTAAATTCAGTTTAGTAATACATGGATGGAATGACAAGTATACCCAGTTTAGTAAAGGACTTAGTCCACCATGATGGTCTTGGCAGCAATGCCTTGGATACTATAGAAATCATATTATGTGCTTATTTATTTTCCACAATCCCATGTTTTATTCCAATTTTATTTTATCATGGTTAGTGTTTCTTTATGATCTATGACTTATGTACTGCCCAGATTTATGTCATGACTCATGATTTTGATTTTCAAAATTTATGTTCATGTTTTCACATTCTTATGTTTATGTTTTGTTTGATATTATTCATGTTTAACCTTACTGGGCATTTGATCTCGCCCTTTTTATGTTTTGTTTTCCCCAGTATACAAAGAAAGGTTTCAGGTAGGAAAGAAGAAGGGGAATATATTTATGGGAGATGTTAAAGATCTTTCACTAAGTTAAAATATTATGTTCAAGGTTTCAAAATATTCTAAACTAATATTGACTTTGGGAATCTATTTATGTCACATATTAATTATTCTGAAAAATATATGTAATGTCTATGTACATAAATCTTGGTTCATTTCACCTTTTTATATAGGCACCCAAGTGAGAGACTTAGGTGTGATCAATGCATAGGTAAATAGATTGGGTGTGGGGGGAACCCATGTAGGAGAATCAGGCATAATGGGAGATCATGGATGAGGAATTGCAAGAATTGGATCCCTAGTACTGGGTAGGGCCACATGGCACCAAATGGGGGTACAAATGAAAAGTGGTCACCCTAATGAGGATTCCTCAGTAATGGTTCACCCTAGTATAGAGGTTTGGAACAACGTCACCTTAGTAAAGGATTGAGTTAAGTGGTCACCCAAATAAGGAAGAATGGCTAAAGATTCACACTAATATGGAGGCTTGAATAGAACTTGGGAGCATGACGCCCTAATTTACCATCCGTTATGTTGTAATTCACCCGAATTTTATAGAACTATAGAGGAAGTATTCTTCTATGAAGGTTTTAATGTGTTAAAACTTTGGGTAACATAATCACCCTAATTTTTAGGTTATTTCCCTTTGGGTTTTGGCTTAATTAAGATACTTAAAGGGTTTTAGAGACTTGGGAAAACAAAGGTTATATCTTTTGGGGTTTTACATCATACGTATTGCCACAACCCGTCATCGGGGCCCGTGCCGTGACTACCCCAAGCCCGCCTTCCATAGGCCAGGGGCTGGCGACTAGCACCAAAGGAGAATCCCTGATAAAAAGGGAAGGAATTGCCTTTAAACCTGTAACACACATAGTCTGAACACAAGCAGTACAGACAATAAGTACTAAAATAGAAAAATAAGGTGTGTTGAAAGTAAGTGGGCCAGCATACAAACCCAACTGAATGACAAGTACAAGTACAAGTAAAAAGGGAAAACAGCTCATGGATCGTCCACTGGGGAATCCTACCTGAAGGGTAGGTACAGAACTCGAAAAACTAATCCTTGCGGTACATCCCATCTAGTCCAACTCCGAGAAGTCTCCCGTCCATCACCCTCAGCATCAATCACTGCCGTCCTTCGTCTGCACAGAACACAATAAGGTGCGGTTGAAGCCCGTGCGGGGGTGAGTATAAAAATACTCAGTAGGGGACCCCAAGCCCCCCGAAGGTCTCCCAGAATCCAAAAATGATAAACCAAAGTAGAAAGATCTAATCACAAAGTATCAACCAACCCTACTCAGGTATATGCCCATACATATACCTAAGTTATCAATCACAGTCCGACTCCAACTCTCGAGCCCAAGCACAAACCAATCCACAAGGGAAATTAAGTCAATCACCATGATGACAATGGTTGAAAGATATGAATTAGCTCACACAGGTATACATCTTTCATAGAGTGATAGAGATGAACATATGTAGTCACAGATTCATCTAAGCTGTCGGACCCACACCGGATACAGGACCAGCTATGCTGTTAAACCTATACAGGATACAGGACCAGCTATTCTGTTGGACCCACATAGGATACAGGAACAAAAGTCAGAACTATCGGACCCATGGAGGATCCCAGTACAGTAGTCATCACTATCAAACCCACATAGGATTCCAGTTCTGTAGTCATCACTGTCGAACCCAGGGAGGATTCTGGTACAGCAGCGTCGCAGCCAGCCCTAGGGTTCCCGCTCACAACATGCTCGATTCCATGAGGGTCTGATCCTCGAGCCAAGTGTTGATACATCAAATATCAAAAATTCCAGATTTTATGTATCCCTTAGTTCCGTCTCATCAAAAGGAACCCAACACGATAGACGGCGTGTCAATCGGACACACGGCCTGAGAGTTATTGGCATTTCCGTTCCAGGGGCCCAGTTGTATTTTACGTTCGATCCAACCTCGACATTATCCAAATTTTTCCAAAACTCACTTATATTATCGCAAAAGAACCTCGTCATCATGAGGGTCCCAGTTCCACAGACAGCATGTCAATCGGATGCGCGGTCTAAGAGATATTCACATTTAAGCGAAGACGGGCCCGACCCCTCAAGCCCACTGGGCTGGCGGGTCGGCCTGCCCCGACTCGGTGAGTCCAACCTAGCTGGGGGTTAGCCCGACCTGGTGGGGCGAATCCCACCCACGGACCCGGCCTACGCTGCAGGCTGGTCCGGTTCACCCGACAGCGCCAAGAAACGCCCCCTCCTCCTCAAACCGGCCAATCGTAGTCGGCCGGTACAACCCGGCTCACGCGGCCCGCACTATGGCCGTGGTTCTCCCCACGCGGTGCCTACAGGACCCGCGGTTTTCCAGACCGACCAGCACATGGATGGATGGTTCGTCCAGTCGATCTGCCCGCAGACGCAGGCTGCATCCTCCTCCACGCGGCGCCTACGAGCGCCGCGGTCCTCCAGCGGGCTGGCCAGCTGGTCGTCCCGCGGTCTGGCTCCACGGCGGCCGGTTTAGCCGGCCACCTCCACACCTCCACCATGGCATGATGGCACCGTGGTCCTACTGCCCTCCGTGGGGCGTGACAGCACCGCGCCACCAACACCGCGGCCCGACCTAGCCGCGACCTTCAGCTCCACCACGCAATGCGACGTCGCCGCACTTCTTCATCCATAGTGGCCCTCCCGATCGTGATTCCTCTTTCATATGCCACAGTTCTTCTCCAGCGTGGTGTGGAGGCACTATGCCTTTTCGGCTCTGCCTCTAACATCAACCAAACAAGATTCAATGGAGGGTCGTCGGGCCATGTTTGTTCGGCTCGCGCCCTCCATGTTAGGTGATAACAATTTGGCCACCATCAATCCAAAAATAAACGTCGAAGTACGTGGATATAATTCATACATAAAAACAATCCAATTTTCCCCTACCTCGATTTTAAGTACATTATTTAAGTCACGAAAAGAGGGCGGACGTCAATTCGTTGACATCGAGAAACATCTGAGTATGAAGCGTCGTCGACGTTCGTCGGGGGCGGCTTCTTCTCTTACGGCTTGGTCAAAGATCGTAGACGGTATCGTCGTTCTTCGAAGATGAGGAGCATTCTTTGTCAAGAGGATGATGGTCTTCCCACCAAACTCTCCAACGATTATGCCAACCCCCAAATAAAATGAGCTTATCCCTTATTTTAATTGTTGGCATGAGTTCAAAATAATTCATATTAATTAAGTTGGTTCACTTAATTAAATGCATGGAGTTGGAATGAATTTCAAGGGACTCAATTTATTAATTACAAGGGAGTTTTGGCACATTAATGGGAAGTCCAAGAGTTTTCCCTATTAATGGAGAGCTTAAGGGGTTCAAAAGGGGGGTTTAAGGGGGTTGAGCTTGTGTGGGACCCACCACATAATATCCTCCCATGGCAGGTTATGTGGGGGTGGGCCCCACCTACAACTTCCCTTTGGAGGATTAAACCACCACCTACATAAAAATTTGTTAGTCATATTTTTAATTAATTTATTTAGAAAACCCCCAAAATTAACATCCTCTCTCGACAACACGCAACTGTGGTAAAGGTCTCCTTAAGCGAATACCGGCACTGCGAGTTCATCGGTGTCCTCAGATTTCAATTCTAAGCAACGGTTCAAAAGATATAAAATCCTACATGTACGTTTACTGAACGTACCTGAACAAAACTTCAAAAATTGATTCTGGGTACACCGGGCCTCGGAATCAAGTGCCGTCAGAAACTGGAGACTTGTAAAATTCCCATGTATTTTAAAAAAAATTGACTTAATTTTTGGGTCTTTAAATTCTCCCCACCTCAGGGATTTATGTCCCCATAAGCTACAACACACACTAAGGGAACAAATGGGGGTACTGAGCACGCATCTGAGCCTCCTGCTCCCATGTGCTCTCCTCGAGGTTTCCGTGTTGCCAACGAATGCGCTCTAGAGGAATCGACCATCCACGTTTGACCCGCTCATGTCGATCCTCAATCTCCACTGAAACCTCTGTGAATGTCTCCTCGTCATCGATGTTCAGCTTCCCATGGTCGATGATGTGGGACGGGTCAATCACGTATCTCCTCAGCTGAGATATGTGGAAGATTTCATGCTCCCGATGCAACTGAGGTGGAAGGGCCAGAAGGTAAGCCAACTCGCCTACTCTGCTGAGGACCTGGAATGGTCCAATGAATCACGGAGACAACTTGTTTCCTTGACCAAATATTCATAGACC
Source organism: Viscum album (assembly GCA_963277665.1). Taxonomy (NCBI): domain Eukaryota; kingdom Viridiplantae; phylum Streptophyta; class Magnoliopsida; order Santalales; family Viscaceae; genus Viscum; species Viscum album. Next base: position 1,964,813,815 of record OY728127.1, read on the forward strand.
TCATCGAGGTGAGACCCATAGGAAGACACTACTAGAAAACTGGGCTATAACGACAGACCTATAGCCACGGTTTTTTAAGTCAGTGTCTATAGCTTAGTTTATACCCACAATTCTATTAAAACTGTGGATATATCATAATTTATATCCATGGATTAAAAAAATCTGTAGCAATGTTTTTTTGACTATCAATCGGGCTCGTCCTCCCCATTCCGCGACTCCTCTCCTCCCCCGATCCGCGAGCTCCTCCTCCCTAGTCCACGATGCTCTCGGCGACTCTCTCCACGATGCTCTCCTCCTCTCCTCCCTTGATCCGTGAGCTCCTCAACATGGACCTGCTCTTCGCGCACTCCTCCCCAACCTCACTGCTACACTACCCAGCCATCGGTTTTTCACGGCAGCCTCCCCACCCTCGCACTCGAATTTCTCCTCCCACCCTCGACCCTCTCCCCCGACGAATAATCCTTCTCCCTCGTCGTTCCTCCTCCCTTTCCATTCCTCCAGAGACCGAATGGTCATGGATTCTATCCTGTAAGTTGATTGGAATTTTTGTTTTTTCCTATCCCACATGCTTGGTTTCTCATGAATATGTGAAATTTGTAGGAAATTTGAAAGTTATTTCAATGTCGAGCTTCAGAGTTTAAGGGAAATTTTGAACAGGAGTTCCCAGGCCGAGCCGACTCATCTTGCTCAATTGGTTCTGGGCATTGATAATAGGTTTTGAAATATATTTGATTTCTCTTGTTCCCTTGCGTTTTTCAAAATAAGAGCTATGAAATCCCTTAATATGTTTATCCCTTCATTTGAGATGATTCTAAATGAACTCTTCCGCTTTGAGGGAATTTCTCAAGATAGCACAGAATCTTCAGGAGGTCAAGCCCTCCCCAAGAAAGATGTATTTTTTCTGAATGGATTTAGTATGTTTCCATACCAAATTATCACAATCCTTATGTGGGTAGGCCCGAGATTTTTCCTACACATTCAAACTAGGTATGAATTCATGCTTACTTTACAACACTCGAATAACGACAATTGAGTTAGTGGGGATGGAATTTTTCCCTAGATGTCAACCGATTGGTTCAAAATGTAGCCTTCTTAGTGATGTTTCATAATTGTTTACTATTACTAGTGCATGAATCCAACACCAGTGTCAGAGTTACAACCTTGTTGATAGTGTTCCAACTGGCCATAGGGAGGTGAATTAATATTGTGATCCTAGTACTGGAAACAATTTATCATTTTAGGGGTGTAAAAGAATGGTAATGTGTCCCTACTAACTAATGGTCCCTTTTTATGTTCATTAGGAATGGAAAATAGGCCTCATTTAAGGCTATGGATTCATAAAAAAATAGAATATTATATATACATAATTCTATCCATACTTAATGTTTACAGGTTTAGTGAATCCATTGACCTTGTAAGAACACAATGCAGTTTACCAAAAAAATTACCATAACTATTTTTGATACACAACATATAATTATATTACTAGTATCTTACACATTTACATTATTTAACTTAATGGTAATATAAATGAATACCGTTATAATATTTTGGTTTCCTAGGTTATGAAGATATATTTTATGTATAAGTACTAATGGTTGATATCATTATGGTATATTTTTATAATATTTCATTACGATTGAATATTTTTTATGATTACAAAGTAACAAAAATATTATAGTCCTTAGGCATGTATTATTGTAATGTAATTTATATTAACCTAATATTATGTAATATATTTTTATGTTAACCCTGGGTTGCTATACATTCTGTTTATGTTGCATGGTTGGCAGTATGTTAATGTAAATTATGATATTGTGATGCGAAACCATTCCACCTTGGATAAGATAATTTAACAAAGTTGGCACATTATTTTGTAAAATTTATAAGATCCTCAGGTTATTTTATGACTTGTACCCCTCTTGGATAGAGGCAAGCACATGGTTGGTGAACGGTTTGGAAAACTATTATTTCAATCCATACAACCCTTAAAAAGTGTTATTTTCCCATTTCCCCCCATCGATATTTATCATGCCTTAGTTATTATTCTCCTCATTTATTCCCATTTCATCCATGGTTATGAACAAAAATGCCCAAATCGTTCCAAGGGTGGATCTCCTTTGACTCTACATTGTTTGGAGTTCCCTTGTTTTCAAATCGATGATTCTTGTTTCTCAAATACTCCTCTTTCTTCAATTTTTCAGATTTGGGTTTGTTTACTTTGCTATCTTCTTCTGAATCCCTTAAATTATTTTTTTCTAGTGTATATTAGGTTGGGGTTTGGAAAGGTGTTCGAATCCGAGTGATTCTCCAAGTTTTTTCATGTTGTTTTCTTCAGAATCGAAGTACATCATCTACAATTTATATCCAAAAGTTTTATTGTTAATTTGTTCAGGTGCAGTTCTGTTCATGGTTCTATATTGTTTTTAATTTGATTCCTTTGTTAGGGTTTGGTAAAATGTTTGGATAAATGATAAAATGAACACCTCATGATCCCCGTGTGATGTGTGGAGGATGATTTCACCTGTTTAGTGTCTCCCATGGGGTTCTTCAACATTTCCCAACATGGAAAATTGAAACATTAAGAATAGGGTTGATTTCTGGTGACGTAGATACCATGATAAATATGTTCAAATTTTAGATAAAATATACGAGTCACCAATGGTTGTTTTTTAATGTTATTGAAAATAGAAAATGATATTATTTGGATTGATGTAAAAAAAGTTCATTGGATTAATGTGAATCTGGGAAATGGATTATGAATCTGTGATGTACATGCATAAATTGGTTAATTCATAAGAATATAGGAACATTATAAATGGGATAATGAACTTAAATTGAGTAAACAGTTATATGGGTTAAGTTATTGGTGTTGATTAATATTCTAAATGGGATAAGGTATGAAAAAGGAAATGGGTCAAATGGGCTAAGTGATATAAATGGAAAATGTGTTAATGGGTTATGTATTGATATTGTGTCATATGAAAATAAATATGAATTGTGATTTTTGTGTGTATGGAATATGTATGGACGAAATATGTAATATTTGGTTAATCAATACATAAGAATGTTATCATGGTCTGGTTGTATGGGGGGAATTGACTTCAGTTTCAATACACACGGGTCGGGTTGGATAGAGGCTCTAAACCCCACCCCTTTAATACGTGATTTAGGGAATCAGACTGAGGATATATTCCCTTAATAGTATGTGGGATATGACTACATGGACTAAGGCTCCATGGTAAGTGTAATTATTTGGTTATGATATGTTTATCCCTAGTGAGATAGGGAAAATGAATTATTCACTTATTCATAGTATTTTACCATATTAGGCCATTGTTTAAAATATATAAATGCCTAACCTATTTGAACATGGAATGAAAATGAAATAAGTTATTAAGATGGTATAAGTGATAAAAATGGAAATAACGAAGGAAATGGTTAATGTGTATAGAGTTAACCGATAATACCTGAGTTTTATTTTGTTTTCTATCTTATTTACATTGAACCTATATACACGATCTGTTTAGACTGGATAATTTATAGACATCATTGGTGATGTCCTACTAAGTATTTCCCACACCTTGACCAGACCATCATTGGGTACCTCAGATTATTTCATCATTGTATGTCTGAACAAGGGAAAAGGTACTCTTCTAGGGAGTTTAGTTGTCTTTGGGAAGAGCATTAATGGGGATCAGGAATTGGAGTCTGGACCCATTTTGGGGATTCCAAAGTTTCAATTAATTATTGGGTTTCTTTATCAATTGACAATGTTATCTTGACATGATGTATTATTGTTTGGTTATAGTCCATACCCTCTTGGGGAAACAGTTTGTAATTCATGTGTCCAGTTATTGTTTATTGTTTCATTTAATTCACATGGTACTTATTGTTCCTTACATCGGTAAGGAGGTTTTAGAATCCCCACATTATCCCTCATACCCATGCTACATGTAAGAAACCTCTGGTTTGTGTAGGGTGTTAAGGGGGTTCAAAACATGAATGAAAGGAGAAAAGTGGCCATTATGAGAATGTTACACGGTTGGAACATAGTTAGAGTAAACCACATGACCTTGGAAAGATGAATTTCAGACTGATGGAACATATTTTTATAAACTGTGTGAGATCCCCGGTTCATAGTGTGACTTGGACCCCTCTTGGACAGATATTGGTGCACGATTTGGGTATGTTTTGGAAAACCATGTATCCAAACTGTGTGCCCCTTAAAAAGTGAAATTTTCCAATTTCCCCTTGTATTTATAAAACCTCACACAATTTTCTCATCATTTATTCACCTTGAAACCATAGAGATGGTCCACAATTCACATATATCTATATGGGTTGATCTCCTTTTATTCTATTCCATTTGAAGCACTGTTGATTTCGAATCAAATCTCTGGGTGAGTCTAATCCACATATTTCTTCACATTTTCATATTATGGAATCTGTAGTTTCTCATGTTCTTCCAATGACCAAAGAACATTTTTTCTTTTTAGGTCGTATGTTGTGGTTTTGAATGGTGTTTGATTCCGAGTTAAGGGGAATGGTTGAGCAAGTAGTATTCTTTAGAATAGAGGTATGTGGTCTATAAGTTATATACAATTGTTTTATTATTGATTTTTTAATTTTAGGTTTTGTTCTTATTTACTCTTGTTGGGGATTTTATTTCTTTTTTAGGGTTTGGTAAATTTGTTGGATAAATGATAAAATTTACCCCTCATAATTTCTATGTGATTCTTTGAGGACTATTTTACTAGTTTAGGGCTACCCATGGGGTGCACCAACATTCCTAAACATGGGAAATTGAATTGTTAAGTATATGGTTTATTTTTGTAGAAATAGATGATAAAATTAACCCCTCATAATTTCTCTATATGGTTGATTTGTGTTGAAATAAATAAATGACATGATTTCATAATAAAACCTTTACAACGGAGGTGCATTGTCTTCTAAACCAAAGAGTAGTGATAGCTATTTGTATCATGTTTAGATTTGGTTTGAGTATTTCATATGCCTGTTGTTGGTGTTTGTTTTGTGTTTAGTTAGTTTTTGTTTTCTTTGAATAATATAAATTGTATTATCATACTCGTTTAACTCAAATGATATTTCCTGAGTAGGCATATGCATTGACCGTGAAAATTTCCTTTTCACACTTTGAATATTAAAAATAAAATTTCCATGTTTAGGTAAAGGGAATGAATTTGTAAATGGTTTGTGTAGGGTGTATGATTCTTTTCCGTCATTTTGTTTCCCTTTAGACATTGCGTCATTGTGATGCTCTCTACAACCTTCTCTGATGATCCCTTGTTATAGAATATTAAATAGTTGATCTGTTTTATCATCTTCCAACATGGTGACGGTCAGAATGTTGCCCCGCCTCCTCCTGCTCCCTTCGCTCTTGGTCGGAAGATGCTGCCCCACAGATGTCACTGGACCGGGCCAACACGTCGTGGTCACGTCGTGGTCATGCCGCGGTCACGTCACGGTAACGCCACAGTCATGCTACGATAATTCCATGATTTTCCCCTGCTCTAGGAAGACACCCCACAACGGTTCGTAGTGATAGTATTCCATGAGTCTTGTGATCAATGTTGAGACTGAATAATCAAAATTTCTGCCAGCAGGGTGACGATCAGAATGTTTCCCCGCCTCCTCCCTTTCCCTTCACTCCTGGCTAGAAGATGCGGCCCTGCGGATGTCGCTGGACCAGGCCAACATGTTGCGGTCACGCCGTGGTCATGCCCCGGTCACGCTGCAGACACACCACAATCATGCCTCAAATATGCCGCAGTCACGCTGCGGACACGCCATGGTCATGCCTCGGACACGCTGCGGTCACGATGTAGTCACTCCGTGGTAATGCCGTGATTTGGCCCTCCTCCAGGACGACACCCTGCAACGGTTCACCGTGATAGTATTCCATGAGTCTTGTGATCAATGTTGAGATTGTCTAATCACAATTTCCACCAGCGGGGCGATGGATGGAATGTTGCCCCGCCTACTCCCGTTCCCTTCACTCCTGGCCGGTAGATTCTGCCTCGCAGATTTCGCTGGACTAGGCCAACATGCCGCGATCATGCCACGGTCACGCCGATGGCACGCCGCGGCCACGCCGCGACCACTCCGTGGTCACGCCGCAGTAATGCGATGATTTGGCCTTGCTCAAGCCACAACCAGCCCACACCGACCCCCTTACTGGAAAACAATGACCTCCTAGGACAAGAATTAGATCTTGAAGAATATTATGCCATGTTTATAAAATTATTATAGTGGTTGTGCATTTTGAAAAATAATCCAATAGGTAATCTATACTACATTGAAAATCCTTGTGAAAAGTATACCTTACAGTATCCTTCTGAATCCTTTGCAGTAACCAATGAATTCCCATCCAGAACCCTCTTAGCCTGAGGAATAGGTGCTAACCTTTCTTGGTCAGCATTTTTCTCCTTTAGGAATCTTTCAACCAGTGTGTAAGAATCCTACACATTGGTTGCTGTATTTGTCACTAGACTAGCTTGACTCTTTCAATCACTGGCAGGAAAAAAATGTTCACAGCCAATCCGAGTATCTGTAGAGGCAATACATTGTTGTCTTATAGAAACTATACCAACCTCCATTACATTTTACATGGTAGTTCCAACATCAATCACTTCTGGTTCTATGGGTTCTACTTCAAAAAAATCAAAATACTCATCTATTGTCGTAATTTGTACTTCATCATGATTTTTTCTGATAGAACATTCAAACAATTTTCCCCTTAGTTAGTGGATCCATTAGAACATGAACATGTTTATCCTCCTCAATATGCCTTTAATGCTTATCCTATGAAGAAATCAGATCATAATGTACCACGTCATGCCATTCGAGACATGATTAAAACTTCTCCTCAATCTCTTTATTGTTTATTCCTTTCTGTCTGGACTGAAAAGTCCACAAGATTTCTACCTCTCTATTCGATTCCATTTGATCCACTTCTATGAAAAAAATACAAATAAGATATTACCACTTTAGGACATACTAGTTTGGTTGCAATATACTTCTCCTTGGCATTGCATCTACTAAATGTACATGCAACAGATTTGTTACCTCAATTTCCAGAATCTAAGCAACGATACTCTGGCATCTCCAGCTCTCATGCTTCTGCTCGCAAGAACTGAAGCTATTTTTTATAGTATTTATTAGTTCTTGAATCATGATAATATGAGTTTGAATAAGTCACACCTCTGTAGAAAATTTTAATTCCATCATAAACAACAACCAAGCTAAAAAAGCTCTTGAACTTCCTCCAGCTTCTGTAGCGTGTCTTCAGAAATGGTCACAACTTCCCAATGTTCATGCCTCCATCAGAGTCAAGTTTTTAGCAGCAATTTTCCCAAAGGTTGTGTCCAATATAAAAACAGTTGTTATAGAGAGAAATAAACTACATGTAAATCATTTATTTCATCTTCTTTTTCAATGAAAAATGCCTCCATGAAAGAGTCACACATACCTTCTGATCACAATCATGGCTAACAGAAACTAGTCGCATAAAACATTTCCTCAGTGTGAGATGAATCTTCAATTTTCCCCACCTGTGTTGTATTTCCCGAATCCTTACTCTCTCTCCAGCGATCGAAAATCTTGGATCAGCTTTCCTCCTTGAGTGATTTCCCCATTGGAGTATTCAAAAGTTAGGTAACAAACCTAACAACAATGAGAGCAGTTGAAAATATGTAGAAAATCAATGAAAAAATATACATGGCTCACTTGAGATTTCTAGGATGAGAAGAAATGGAGATACATAAGGAGGGAGGAGAAGAATCTCAAGGAAGAAGACCACCTCTCAGAGAGATAAGGTCGGAACCTCCCAAAGCCCCTACATCTCAACATCAACTAGCTAAACCAAGCCAATTAATTTGTACCCCCTTCCAGCTATTATCTCCCCTATTCAATATCTGAAACAAATTCTAACAACTCATCCAACAACTCCCTAACTACTATAGCTGGCCAAAATATAAAAGTATCGAGAAAGACAACATCACCCCTAATTATTCACTACTTCCCATACACGCCCCAACCAACCCCACAAAAAACTAACCCCCATATATTACTAACATTTTGTACCCATTAAAAACTCAGATTATCCTCTAGGTGGACTACGAATAGATTTTCTTGATTGCTTAAGTACTGGAATGAAAACCTATTTTCAAGAACTGTAACTGAAACCCCTAGAGGCGGCTTTGGGGGCAGCCTAAGTGTTAATGTAAATTTTTCCAGTCTTTTCCTTAGATCATAAGTCTTCTGATGCTCACTAACCTTACTTTGTTGTCCCATTTTTAGTATCCCATCACAAATCAACCAAACTCATGGAAATATCAGTTTAAATAATATAGCTTCATGCCCTCAAATAAGAACATAAAACAGCTCCTCTTGTAACAAAAACATAGGCTAAGAATAAATATTTTTCTCTTCATACCAAATTTTGGAATCTTTAATCATAAGCACAGTCACCAGTGGGTCTCAGCGTGCTTGTTCAGAAGCAGAAACAACTGTAGAAAAATATAATTTTATTCACAAAACATTCTGAATTATTCTCAACCAGAAGGATGTAAACTTAAGAAAACCTCCAGAAGGTATAAAAAAATTCTTGAGTCTCTCCAAATGGCTCTAAGTAAGTGAATTATTCCCTTTTAGTAGTATTCAAAACTGTTATATAAAAAACCCTTTAATCATAAGCATGGTCATGCCGCCGTCAAGCCGTGGTCACGCCGCGGTTACGCCGTGGTCAGCCGTGGTCACGCCGCAGTCACGCTGTGATTTGGCCCTGCTCCAGGATGACACCTTGCGGCGGTTCACAGTGATAGTATCCCATGAGTCTTGTGATCAATGTTGAGACTGACTAATCACAATTTTTGTCGGCGGGGCGACGACCATAATGTTTCCCCGCCTCCTCCCGCTCCCTTCGCTCCTGATCGGAAGATGCTTCCCTAAGGATGTCGCTGGACCGGGCCAACACGCCGCGGTCATGCCGCGTTCACGCTGTGGTCATGCTACGGTCACGCCGCGGTAATGCCGTGATTTGGCCCTGCTCAACGATGACACCCCGCGTATAAGTGCACTATGCAAGAAGTTAGTACTTATGCACTGTATAAGTGCACTATGAAAGAGATACTAGGGGATTAATATAGGAGGGATTCCCTTTTCATTATTTCATAGAATATGAGAGAAATTTAAGGAACTAGACATCATCAAAGGATAAGAAAATTTAACCCCTCACTATCTAAAATAGGGAGGTTTCTAGCATTGCCAATAAGGTTGTGGTCCTTATTACCAAAAGATTTTATAATTATCAACACTCCAAGGATCCAACCTATTAGATATTATAAATTTAGGACCTTAATTACTATTAAAATGTATAATATAAACGACATTTGAGTGTTCCCTATGGTCTGAATACACATATCTAGAGGATTCAGGGAATGCCTCATCTTCATCTCTTTTGGGTGAGGTGTCTAAGGGAAGAGGTGACCTACCATTGGTGACATGAGAATGCATCCCAAAGGTTGGTACACCTAGGTGGGGAATAGGTGGATAGAAGGGTCTCATGTAGGGTAGACTTGGGTGGACTGGAAGGCACATGCAATATTGAACTAGATGGACTGGAATGTCACTTGCAGGATAGACCTGGACGACATGAGATTGATTTGTGCAGGATGTACCTATGTGAGCTGGAGGTGAATTTAGAAAATAGAAATCCTTGGCAATAACACTTAAGTGAGGCATTTCTCTAGGATAGTAGGGTTACCTCAGGTGTATATGGAAGGGTTTTTTGCAGGTCCTTAGTTTGGGAGGATACCTTAAAGCTAAAACTTATGGACTGAGGGTGAGTGGTTACTCATGAGGGTGAATAATTCTTCAAACAGTTTAGGAACAATAAAATAACTATTACCCTTAATTAACTCTTAGATCATGTTTTGGAGAGATACCTGGATGGTTTTGATGGACCAGGAAATGGAATAGGGAAAGTAGAGCTTTATGACTTATTATGATCTTCCATATTTCATAAATAAAGAGCCCAAGGTCCTATTTATATGAAATTTTGGGACCCTGGGAGAAGGAAATGTCTTACACAGGGTTCTATTATAGGTTATTCCGTTGGGTTTTGGCACAGATCTCCCTCTCTATGATGACTTGCACAAGTCTGGGGTTGCACAACCTGGCCCTGCGTGATAGCGTTGTTTGGGTCTTTTGTTGGGATTTATTGTGCGATAGATTTTAATATTTTTTGTTCTTAACTTCACAATTACTTGAGGTATTCTCTTTTAAATGTAGTAATACTCATATGGAAATGGGAGTGTAAAACAAAACCCTCATGATTTGATCCGATTTGAAGAAGTTGGTCTAATCTTTATGTAATGAAATACAGACGTTGAAATATTCTTTGCTTTTTGGTATCTAGATTCCCATTTACATTCTTGATTGGTCTTGAATAAAATAACATCTTGAATACCATGAAAGGGATTAATGGGGAAGGCTGAGCCTCAAAAGTATGTCGCGCTGGTGTCTTTCATCGGTGGTTCATGCAGTTAGTCCGTGAAGGTTAGGTGCACATGCCACCGGTGTAGGTGTTCGTGAATTTATAAATAGAATCTATGGCTTGAGGTCTCTTCTTATGACCTTATCATAGTTTTAGACACCCTTTATCTATCCCAGTTCTTTTCTTCTACACAGATGTTTCATCATGCTAGTTTTCTATGAAAGATTCCTACTAATTCTTTTCTCACATTCACATGGTATTCCATTATCTTCATGACACATGTACCTAGTTGGGGTGACTTCTGTAAGGTCATTTGGGTGAGTGAACTGAATGAGGTCAATTGGGTGAATGGCATGTGTGGGGTCCCTTGGGTGGGTGAGTGACCTATGTGAGATTGTATTGGCGAGTGATCTCCACCACATCACACCTATGCCAAATTTTCGAATTTATAAATTTTTCAAAAAAACAAGATTTTATCTCCTATGAAAATCATGATATATTATTGTAGATTTGCAATGGATACCCAGAAGGTTAGTTTTTTTATTGAAAAATATTCTTCCCATTTTTTATAAATTATTAAAATGATTCGGCTAAATTATTATGAAGTACTTGATAACACAATCTTGTACTGGGAACATCATTTAATGAAACACCACCATGAATATCCTAAGAGTTATTATCTTCCACTATATGGTCATATGATCCTGAATGATGTTCTCATCCTGAAGCTGAAGGATTACCTTACACTCTAATGGTTTCAACAGTAAAATAACTATACTAAAACTAATATCTCGACCATGGGTGTGTGTATATGAATGAGGGATCATCACCCATAGACTTTGTTATGAATCAAAGTATTTGGGCCCTCAATTTAAAACACCAAACTCTTGATTTGATGAAACAATACTATTCTTACATATTTCGTGCTTCCAAGACCAACCAATATAAAGGTTTGAAGGAAGACTGGGACCCACTCTCCATATGGGGCATCAAACTAGTGTGGATGTTGGAGTAATAACTACCTTATATATGTGTTGATTTTGATACTGATATGAAGGAAATTGGATTTTATGAGGATTTTTCAGTTTCCCAAATGTATTTATATAGGAATCCAGATATTATTTTCAATCTTCTATGCTGATGAAACCCATAGAAATAAACCTTGAACCTGATGCACTGTGAATTCCTCATCAGATTATGGGTTTTTACACTATTTGGCCCTGCTCTAGGGCAACACCCCGCGACTATTCGCATTGATAATATTCCATGAGTCTTGTGATCAATGTTGAGACTGACTAATCACAATTTCTACTGGCGGGATGATGACCATAATGTTTCCCTGCCTCCTCACACTCCCTTCACTCCTGGCTGGAAGATGCTGCCCCGCGGATGTCATTGGACCAGGCCAATATGCCACGGTCACGCCGCGGTCACACCGCTGTCACGCCGTGGCAATGCCGTGATTTGGCCCTGCTTCAGGATGACACCCCACGACGGTTCACAGTGATAGTATTCTACGAGTCTTGTGATCAATGTTGAGACTGACTAATCACTATTTATGCTGGAGAGGTGACAGCCGGAATGTTTCCCCGCCTCCTCCCGCTCCCTTCGCTCCTGGCCAGAAGATGTTGTCCTGCGGATGTCACTGGACCCAGCCAACACGCCGCGGTCACGCCGCGGTAACACCGTGGTAATGCCGTGATTTGGACTTACTCCAGGACGACACCCCACAATGGTTCGTAGTGATAGTATTCCATGCGTCTTGTGATCAATGTTGAGACTGACTAATTACAATTTCTCCCATCACTTGTGTTTCCACATTTCATCCCATGAATACCCCATATATATATATTGTATCATATCAATAGCACACTAGAAACCCACCAAATAGCATAAGATCCCAGCATATGCACCACTTACAAACCTGCAGAAGGAATCACAGAAGCTCCCAAGCACAAAACCAACAAGCACTCTTAGGGGAAGTATAACCAAAGAAACAAGGTGACTAAAGGAGAAATATAAAACCCCAAAAAGAAGTAGTCACAAATGATAGAAACCAACAACACACACATTCATGAAATCACTCACAACCAACCACACACACACACACACACACCCATACACATGTTGCCAAAATCCATCACTCATCCAAAAGTCTAGCTTTATCCAAAGAAATATAACCACTGAACCCCCATCCCCGCAACCAACATCCACCAACAAGACCAGCATCCCTATCCAAACAAAGCCTAGAGTGAAAGACCTCTTGACAACCATGCCAACTAATGGCCACTACACCAATACCTACTTGCACAAGAACCCTAAACCACACCCGATCCAACCACAATAAGCACCTATAGTAGACACAACACCCAAAATATTAGCTAGAAACAAAATCATCCCCAGACCACCATCTGAACCCATCCATCACCATATGAACACCTTGCATCAAAATGGAAAACCCCACTATAAGAAAGTCTAAAACACCACCAGTCATCTAGTACCATCCATTCAAAGTGACTCGCATCACCCACGCCTAACCCATCATACAACCTAAAGAATCCCCAAGTAGTCCTTGGTCCAAATGTGAGCTAATACCCACCCTGAATCCAACACCTCCAGACCCACCAAGTAGTCAACATGAACCCACCCTAGAAAGAGAACCACCCATCTACCAGAAACATGACTCCCAAACTTCAGCATCTAACATCTCAAGGTAATTTTAGAACATCCACCATAGAAATCCCTACACCATCAACAACCAGAATACACAAGATGGGGAAACCGAGCACAAGCCAACTGAACATACTCCAAACCACCACCTGAGGACCCACCCCAAACTATATCCACCACACTAGACAATCGAGAGAACCAGAAGCCTACAATAGTAATCTAAAACAAAGAAGAAAAACCAGAAAGCCAACCCCTATGCACCCAAAACATGGTACCAACCATAGTAGAAATCACAAAACAACCAGCACCATGCACCATGTAAGTGTATCCTGTACTACACCTTGTAGAAAAATCCAAACAACAACACCCCCATCTGAAACCAATATTCAAAGGTCCTATAATTCCAAACAGCACCATGCACTATGTAAGTGTATTATATAAGTCTCTATTGGATAAACCCAGCATCTCCCAGCCTCATCCTTAAGAAGCATCTAATGTAACCTGCAAACCACTCCCTACGAACATACACCCCTCCACCTGAGTAGCCCATCCCCACCCAACCTAAAACCAGGAAGCACCACAACACACACCTATACAGGGGGGTCTAGTAGGGGGGCAACTGTTCAGGGGGGTCCAACAGGGGGGCAGCTGTCCAGGGGGGTCCAGCAGGGGGAAGCTGTTCAGGGGGTCCAGTAGGGGGTGCATCTATCCAGGGGGTCCAGAAGGGGGGATGCTATCCAGGGGGTCCAACAAGGGGTGGGGGCAGCTGTTCAGGGGGGTCCAACAGGGGGGGGGGGTTCTGTCCAGGGTGTTCAGCAGGGGGGGCTGCTATCTAGGGGGGCTATCTAGGGGGTCCAGCAGGGGGGCTACTGTCCAGGGGGGTCCAGTAGTGTGTGTGGGGGGGTGCTGTCTAGGGGGTTTAGTAGTGGGGGCAAGGGATGTATAGGGGGGATTTTGTTTAGGGGGTCCAGCAGGGGGGTGGGATGTGTAGGGGGGATATTGTCCAAGGGGTCCAGCAGGGGGGGAGCCGTTCAGGGGAGTCCAGCCAGGGGTGGGGGTTCAATCCAGGGGGTTCAGTAGGGGGTGCTGTCTAAGAGGGTCCAGCAGGGGGGGTGTCTAGGGGGTCCAGCAGGGGGGGCTGTTGTCCAGGGGGTCTAGTAGGGGGGGCTGCTATCTAGGGGGGTCCAGCAGTGGGGGGCGCTACTGTCCAGGGGGGTCCAGTAGGGGGGGGGGGGTATACTATTCTTATTTATTGAGTTATATTCTTTGTGAATATTCTAAGATGTTTTGTTTTACCATAATTTGAGGGGATGATCACTACTATGTTCTACCTTGTGTTGTTGGTACTTTTGAGTTGGTTCCAGACTTCTTTGATACTTTTTCTTTATAGGGAGACTCATGTAAGTGCAGTTATGTGTTTTTTTTTGAAAAAGGTAGGGAAAATACCTTATATTGAAAATGAAAAAATCCTAGAAATAAGGAGATGTGTAGGGAAGTTCACATTAGTCATCAAAGGACTCGTTAAGAGGTGACAAGTTTCTTCCTAATTTTGTCTGTAATATTGCGCTCTGCATCCCATAAAGTAGACTTGTCCAGGAAGGGAGAATCAGTTTGGGGATTGCATGAAAAAGTAGACTTTTCTAGAAAGGGAGAATCAGCTGAGGATCTGTCTCCTAAGATAGTATTGGACACTACCTTTAAAACAGAAGTAGAACCAATCTTCATTCCATGATGCAAAGAAGGAGAACAGTCCTGCTTTGTGGTAGGAGAATCAGAAGTGGACTACTCATCCTTTATAACTACAGAAAAGGTTGGTTCAGAATATTTGATGATAGTAGAAGAGGATGGGACTTCAGAAAAGCATCTCAAGGAACCTTCCTTACTACCAGAGGATTTCACCAGGGAATATCTTACCATTTTTGGACCCATCTTTTGTGCTCTATTATCCTCTGATGATTGGACCATAGCAGTTTTCCCTTTTTCAATGATATCATCCCATGAGTTATTGAAATGGAAACAAATGACATCATTGGGTTGCATACTTTTTTGAGGTGGAGGCACCAAAAGGTCTGCAGTGTGAGTTTCTTCACCACTGCATGCCTTCAGGTCTGTCTGGACATCCACCCCGTCCTGAGTCAGGTTCTGGGAATTCACAGCCTTCCTAAGTGCAGTTGTGTGTTTTTTTATATTTGGATTTGTTTAATTCTTATTATGTAAGTATCTTTCCTGTATAATTTAATTTGGAGGGGACTGGAAGGGGGGTAGGGGGAAACTGGTAGGGGGGTGCAAGTGGGGGCTGGTAGGGGGGTGCAAGTGGTGGCTGGCAGGGGCAGGGGCAGGGGAAACTGACGGGGGGGGGGGGGGTCCAGGGTATGTCCAGGAGGGTGGGGTGGCTATCCAGGGGAGTGGAGGTATGGGTTATCTAGTGGGATCTGCCCAGGGTGTAGGGGTTGTCTAGGGTCTGGGGGGGGGTTAGGGTCTGTCCAGGAGAGTGGGGGGTGGCTGTCCAGGGGAGTAGAGGTCTGGGCTATCCAGGGGGATCTGTCCAGGGTCTGAGGGGTGTCTTGGGTCTATCTAGGGGGTGTCCAAGGTCTGTCCGGGGGGGGGGGGGGGGTGTTCGGGGTCTGTCTGGGGGGTGTCCAGGGTCTATCTGGGGGGGGGGTGTCCAGGGTCTCTCTGGGTGGTGTCCAGGGTCTGTGCGGGGGGTGTCTAGGGTGTATTTGGGGGGTGTCCAGGGTGTATCCGGGGGGTTTCCAGGGTCTATCCGGGGGGTGTCCAGGGTCTATCCGGGGGGTTTGCAGGGTCTATCTGGGGGTGTCCAGGGTCTTTTGGGGGGGGATGTCTAGTGTCTGGGGGGAGGTTTCTAGGGTCTATCTGGAGGGGGGGGGGTCCAGGGTCTTTCTAGGAGGGGGGCTTTATAGGGGGGCTATCTAGGGGGTTTATATAGGGTGGGGGTGTCCAGTGTCAATAAGGGAGGGGTCTGCAGGGGGTGGGCTACTGCAGGGGGGGTGTACAGGGGGTGGGGGGCTATTTTTTTTATGGTTTTACAGACCCTGTAGCCACGGTTTTTAACTGTGGCTATAGGCCTATTTCAATGGTTTCTAACTATGGATATAGGTCTTATTCTACAGTTTCTAACCATGGAAATAAATTTTTCCCTCCTCTATTATACCCACGGTTCTAAAACGTGGCTATAGAGATATTTCCATGGTTTGAACCACGACTGTATACCTATATCCACAGTTTGAACCGTGGCTCTAGACCTATAGCCATAGTTCCAAACCATGGCTATAAGTCTAGGCCTATAGCCATGCCAAGCATAGCCACGGTTTCTAAAACCGTGGCTATTACCTATAGCCACGGTTTGAGGACCTATAGCCACATTTTTAAACTGTGGATATAGCCCGAATTTCCAGTAGTGAGCCATTGTCACCATCCTCAAACTCCAGTGGTCTCTGTCTCCTATCAGAATAGGACTTCTGTCTACTCTGTGAAGTCTTCTTCCACTCTTGGATGATATGTACCTTCTCCATCATAGCCTTCACCATCTCTAGTCCTACAAGTGTTGACTCCCCTGGGCCAGTCCAGCACAGAGGAAATCTGCAAGGTCGACCGTACAGTGCCTTGTAAGGTTCCATCTCGATGGTTGAGTGATAACTGTTGTTATATGAAAACTCTACCAAGGGCAAGTGATCCTCCCAATTGTGACCAAAGTCGAGGACACATGTACGAAGCATGTCCTCAAGAGTATGAATGGTCCTCTCAGTCTGCCCATCCGTCTGAGGATGGTAGGCGGTGCTCAAGCGAAGCTGCTTCCCGAAAGCCTCCTTCAACCCCTTCCATAGCTGGGAAGTGAAATGGGCATCTCGATCGGAGAAGATCGTTGATGGAACACCATGAATCTGTACAACTTCCTGTACGTAGAGGTGTCCTAAGCTATCTACTGAGACCTGCTCTCTGATCGGTAGGAAGTGGGACGACTTAGTGAGTCGGCCGACAATCACCTAGATAGATTCGTGTCCTTTGGATGTACTTGGAAGTCTCGTCACGAAATCCATGGATATACCATCCCACTTCAACTCTGGGACCTCTAAGGGATGAACCAAGCCTGCTGGAACCTGGTGCTCAGCCTTCACTTGCTGACAAGTGAGGCATCCTGATACAAACTCTGATACTTCCTTCTTCATACCTAGCCACCAGTGCTATCGTCGGAGGTCCTGATACATCTTAACCACTCTTGGATGTACCGATAGAGGGGAAGTGTGGAAATCCCTCAACACCTCCACCTGTAGTGAAACTGGTACCATGGTACGTCCTCTGAAGAGAATGACATGCTCCCCACCTTTAGAAAATTCATCATGTGCCTGCGCTGATGATATTTGAGCACGTCGCGTCTCACAGTCAACGTCCACACACTGTGCCTCCCTGACTTGCTGAAGAAGGGGAGGAGTGACTGTGAGAGACTACAGAAAGGCTTCTCCATCTCTATCCACAAAGGATATCTGCAATGCAGCTAGTTGCTCTGTTTCCTCTTCTAGCCGTTGAATGCCTGATCTCCTGCTGAGAGCATCTGCTACAATTTCCCCTTCCCATAAGTATAGACTATCTTGAAGTCATAATCATGGAGGAACTCGAGCCATCGTCACTGTCTTAGGTTCAGGTCCTTCTATAAGAAGATGTACCTGAGACTCTGGTGGTCTGAGTAGACTGTAAAATGCTCACCCATTAGATAGAGCTGCCACATCTTCAAGGTGAAGAACACTGCTGCTAACTCTAGGTCATGGGTAGCGTAGTTCTGCTTGGGTTGTCTCAACTACCATGAATCATACCTGATCACTCCTCGCTCCTACATCAAGACACACCCGAGTCCAGTCCCTGATGCATCTCAGTAAACTATGTACCCTACACCCTCCTTCGGTAGCCTCAAGATGGGTGCACTGTTTAACCTCTGTCTCAGCTCCTGAAAGCTTTGCTGGAATCTATCTGACCACACGAAGGGTTTCCCCTTCTTCTTCAATGCTTAAAGTAGTGCTGCAACTCTAGAGAAGTTTATCAAAAATCTCCGATAGTACCCAACCAGTCCTAGAAAACTCCGCACCTCCGTCACACTCCTGGGTGGCTCCCAAGAAAGTACTGCCTCGATCTTCACTGGATCCACTACAACTCCAACCTCTTAGATGACATGTCCTAATAAATGAACCTCTCGAATCCAGAACTTGCACTTCGAGAGCTTACCATAAATCTGGTGATCTTGGAGTGTGTCTAGTACTACCCACAAATGGTAGGCATGCTCCTCCTCAGTAGTCGAGTTGATCATTTTGTCATCGATGAAGACTACAACAAAGTCGAGGTAAGGCTGGAAGATCCTGTTCATGAGACTCATGAACACTGCTGGTGCATTGGTTACACCAAAGGACATTACCAAGAACTCGTAGTGGCTATAACGACACTTGAAGGTCATCTTCTGAACATCCTTGTCTCGAACTCTGAGCTGGTGATAGCCTGACCTGAGGTCTATCTTTGAGAACCATCATGCTCCCTTGAGCTGATCAAAGAGTTCGCCAATCCTCGAGAGTGGGTACTTGTTCTTCTGGGTCAACTGATTCAGGCGAAGGTAGTCGACACACAGTCTCAAGCTCCCATCCACCTTCTTGGCGAATAAAATCAGAGATGCCCAGGGTGAAACACTAGGTCAGATAAATCCCTTCCCCTACAAGTCCTCCAGTTGTACCCACTGCTCACGAAGCTCAGCGAGAGCCATATGATTTTCTGGAGTAGATATCGGTGCCATCCCAGGGTACATGTCAATATAGAACTCTACCTCTTTGGGAGGAGGTAGTCATGTAACATCGTTAGGAAAAACATCCCTATACTGATCCACAACAATGGGATAACTCAGACTCCGCACATCAACTGCTCCGGGGATGAGACTAGCCAACTGATGTGTGATCAGTTTCCCCCTCCTCTGTGTAAGTCCATCCTACGCTGCAAAGGCTCCCTTATTTCTAGTGAAGGTGAACCTGGTCCCATCCGTGTGGATACACCGCACTTTGCGCCTAATACAGTCAATTTGGGCATGAATTGTGGATAACCAGTCCATACCCAAGATGATGTCGTAAGGCCTCGACCCCACTACCAGAAGATCCCAATCGAAGCTCTCGCCTCCTAGAGTAAGCTCACACTACCAGCACTAGTGCGTAATCATCGGGTCTGCTCCCGTAGGAGTCTCTATCCATAAGGATCGAGCCAACGGCTCCATCGGAATCTCTGAGCTCCGAACAAGGGCAGTGGTAATAAAACAATGACTCGAACTTGTGTCTATGAGTACTGTAGCAAGGGTGGAGTAGACACATATAGTACCTCAAATCATCTCAGGTGCACCGTGGTTGTAGGCCTCGACTTCCTGGAGTTGATACCACCTATGTCCTCCATCTACCTATGGTCGGGGTGGACCTCCTGGTGGTGGTGGTGGTAGTGGTAGAGCCTCGAAATGTCATCCACCACTCGCTGCTCTACCAGCTCCTCTACCACGTTCGCCTGCTCCTAGCGGACCACCACGGTCAAACCTCTGCCTCTACCTAGGAGGTCTTTCTACTGTCTTCTGCTCATCTGCATGGTGGTTTGGGCAGTCATGTGCCATGTGGCCCTGCCCGCCGCATGCATAACACTGTCTGCTCCTCGTATAACTGGCTCTGTCTCATGTGCCCCACAAAGCTAAACCTGTATCATGGGGTCTCCCACCTGATGGCCTGGTCTTCTTGTACCTCTATGACATTTGTCTACTGCCAGCTATAGAAAAATCCTCTATGTGTCACTCTATTGTGGGTCTCATTACTGGTGACTACTCAAGGAGAAAACTCTCCACTAGAAGGGCTCGCTCCAGCACCCCCACCTGCGTCGGGATGCTAAGGGGAATCATCTAATACTTGATATCATGCCTGAGCCCCTGCTAAAAGTTCTGGGCCTTGATGAACAGGCCCCGCACCATATCCATGGAGTAGCGTGAGAGGTCGGTGAACCTCGCTGAGTACTGATCTACTATCATTCTGCCCTGCTGCAGATGATGTAACTCTTAAATCTACACCGCACGAAGTGTGGCTGGAAAAAACTAAGAGTGAAAGAGACTCTTGAAGTCTATCTAGAGTAATGATGCCTTGTCATGCACCTAGAGTATAAATCTCCACCATCTTCCTACTGCTCTATACAGGAGACTCGCGTCAAGGATCACCATGAGGTCGGCTGGTGTCCCTATCAATCTGAAAACTCTCACGACAGCCTCCAGCCAATCCTCAGCTGCATGTGGGTTCGTCTCTCCCCAGAACCTGGGAGGCCTATGGCACTAGATCTCATGTAACACACTCAGATGGCATGCACTCTCTACTACTGGAGCTGGTGGTATTGGTGGCCCAGCGGGTAGTGGTACCGCTGGTACCTCCACTGTGATGGGGCCCTACACTGAGGCCTCATCGCTCGATGGGCTACCATCTCGTACAAAACTCGGAACCCTAGCTAGCTGCCTTCGTGGGGCCATCCTGAAAATAAATAGGTGTGCCACAGTTAAAACATTATACCTGGTGAGCTAACACAAAGTAATCACAAAGAAAATTTCTTCAAAGGAAAAACACACGCAATCAGTGTTTTCGTGCACTGAGTCGGAAATCAGAAGTCAGAGTCCTAGTGTATAGATACATTGGCCTCCGCACCAACACCAGTTTCCGTAAACTGATAATCACACCCAAAACACTTAAAATTATTGCCGTTAAAATAATCAGAGTCCAAGTTCTGCAGTAGAACTGACTCCTCTGATACCAATTTGTCATGACCCGTCCTTGGGGCCCATGTCGTGACTACCCCAAGCCCGCCTTCCATAGGCCAGGGGCTGGCGACTAGCAACAAAGGCGAATCCCTAATAAAAAGGGAAAGCATTGCCTTTAAACCTGTAACACACACAGTCTGAACGAAAGTAGTAGAGGCAACAAGTACTAAAATAGAAATGTAAAGTGTTCTGAATGTAAGTAGGCCAGTATACAAACCCAACTGAATGAAAAGTACATGTACAAGTAAAAAGGGAAAACAACTCCTGGATCATCCACTGGGGAATTGCACCTTAAGGGTAGGTACATAACTCGAACAACTCGTCCCTGTGGTACGTCTTGTCTATTCCAGCTCTGAGTAGTCTCCCATCCATCACCCTCAGCCTCAATCACTATCGTCCGTCATCTCCATAGAACACAACAAGGTGTAGGTGAAGCCCATGCATTGGTGAGTATAACAATACTTAGTAGGGGACCCCGAGACCCCCTAAGGTCTCCCAGAATCCAAAAAGGATAAACCACAGTAGAAATATACAATCAAAAAGTATCAACCAACCCTACTTAGGTATAATACCATACATATACCTAAGTTATCAATCACAGTCGGGCTCTAACTCTCAAGCCCAAGAACAAACCAATCCACAAGGGAAATTAAGTCAATCACCATGATGATAATGGTTGAAAGACATGACTCAGCTCACACAGGTATACATATTTTTTAGAGTGATAGAGATGATCAGATGTAGTCACTGATTCATCTAAGCTGTTGGACCCACCCAGGATACAGGACTGACTAAACCGTCAGACCCACATAGGATACATGTCTAGCTATTCTGTCGGACCCACACAGGATACAGGAACAGAAGTCAGAACTGTCAGACCCACCAAGGATCCCAGTACAGTAGTCATCATTGTCAAATCCATGGAGGATTCCGGTTCAGTAGTTATCGCTGTCAAACCCATGGAGGATTCAGGTACAATAGCATCACAGCCAGCCCTAGGGTTCCCACACACAGCACGCTCGATTCCGGGTGGGTCCACTCCTCGAGCCAAGTGTCGATACATAAACTATCAAAAATTCCTGATTTGATATATCCCGTAGTTCCGTCTCATCAAAAGGAACCCAACTCGATAGACGACGTGTCAATCAGACGCCCGGTATGAGAGTTATTGGCATTTCCGTTCGTGGGGCCTGGTTGGATTTTACATTCGATCCAACCCGGACGTTTTCAAAATTTCTCCAAAACTAACTTAGAGTATCAAAAAAGGACCGCCTCATCACGAGGGTCCTAGTGCTATAGACGACGCATCAATCAGACACACTGTCTATGAGATATTTGCATTTAAGTGAAGACCGGCCCGACCCGTCAAGTCCAGTGGGCTGGCGGGTCCGACCCGGCTGGGGGTCGGGTCGGACTGGTGGGGCGCATCCCAACCGTTGACCCGGTCCACACTACGAGCCTGTCCGGTTCGCCCGACAGTGCCATGCGGCACCGACTCCTCCTCTGCCCAGCCGACCATAGCGGGCTGGTTCGGCCCAGCGCACATGGCCTGCACTGCGGGCCATGGTTCCTCTTTCGTCCACCACCGTTCTTCTCTGGCACGGTGTGACGGCACTTCTCCCTTTAGGCTCCGCCTCCGATGTCAAACAAACAAGATTCAATGGAGGGACTTCAGTCCGTGTTTGTTCGGCCCGTGACCTCCGCGTTAGGTGATAACAATTTGGCCACCGTCAATCCAAAAATAAACATTGAAGTATGTGTATATAATTCATAAATAAAAATAATCCAATTTCCCCCTACCTCAATTTGAAGTACGCTGTCGAAGTCGTGAAAAGACGGAGGATGTCGATTCATTGACATCGGGAAACGTCCGCGTATGAAGTGTCGTCGACGTTCCTCATGGGCAGCTTCTTCTCTTGTGGCTTGGTCGAAGACCGTAGATGGTATCATCGTTCTTCGAAGATGAGGAGTGTTCTTCGGAGAGGAGGATGATGTTCTTCCTACCAAAATCTCCAACGATTATGCCAACCCCAAAATAAAATAATCTTTTCCTTTATTTTAATGGTTGGCATGAGTTCAAAAGAATTCAAATTAATTAAGTTGGTTCACTTAATTAAATGCATGGAGTTGGAAAGAATTTCAAGGGACTCGATTTATTAATCACAAGGGAGTGTTGGCACATTAATGGGAATTCCAAGAGTTTCACCTATTAATGGGAAGGTTATGGGGTTCAAAAGGGGGGTTTAAGTGGGTTGAGCTCGTGTGGGACCCAACACATAATATCCTCCCATGGGAGGTTATGTGGGGGTTGGACCCACCTCCAACTTCCCTTTGGAGGATTAAACCACCACCTACATAAAAATATGTTAGTCATAATTTTATTTAATTTATTTAGAAAACCCCCATTATTAACTTCCGTTCACGAAAAAATGCAACTGCGGTAAAGGTATCCTTAAGCGAATATCGGCGCTGCGAGTTCATCAGTGTCCTCAGATTTCAATTCTGAGCACCGGTTCAAAATATATAAAATCCCGCACGTACGTTTACTGAATGTACCTGAAAAAAACTTCAGAAATTGATTCCAGGAACACCGGGCCTCAGAATCAAGTGCTGTCAGAAACTGCGGACTCTTAAAATTACCGTGTATTTTAAAAAAAATTCCATGGAATTTCCGGGTCTTTACATGTATCAATATATCCTTATCTCTCTCTCTCTCTATATATATATATATATATCTATAACAGATACCCATTGAGTTTATTTATTTGAAAATATAGAGAGCATGGCACACAGGGGCCATGTAAAAATTCCAGTTCAAGTGAAAATCAAGGGAAAACTGCTTGTTCATGTAAGAAAGTTATGAGAAGTGGTTAGGTGTGTAGATTCATTTTTGTGAGTATATTAGAGAATATTCATAAGTAAAATGGGGTCAGTGATAATTCCTTGCACATGTGAAGGGTTAACATGGAAAGGGGACATGATCGAATTACCCTAGGAGAATAGCTGGACTTGAGTGCCACTAGGAATTCTCAAACTCAATCTATGCTTCATTAATTTTCTAAAAAGGAGTTCCAATAAATTACCCAATCAGAATAAAATTTTATTTGAATGAAGAGGATCATATTATTAAGTAAACATGAATTTGACATGGAAATTAATTCAAATAAAAATATTCATTACTATGTCAATAGGTTAGCAATCTATTTGGGTTGGTACCTGAGTGAGAGAAATTTTCTAAAAATTATGCGATCAATGTAGTGGCCCTATATAAATAGTTGGTGACCAAACTCACTTATGGGAATTTATCCAACCTAATAAAAACATTATGTTTTTCACTCTAGGATTGATAAAGTATCTCAACATACTTAATATGAGTGTGTGTCTACTATCCTTGATCTATCCTTATCATGATTAGTTGGGAACATCCAATATTATAATGTACCATTTTCTAGGTGAAAAAATTTAGTTGAATGACATCATGTGAAAAAACTCAGGTGAAGGTGGTTAAGTGAATTCACCTAAGAGGAATTCCAATTGTATACTCTATAATCCTTATACTTGTTTCATCTTCACTAATAAATATTTTTATATTCTATTTATAACCATTCAACTAGTATTTATTAAATATTTTATTAAAGTAAAATAATGGAACTCACTCCAAATACCATTTAAAATTATGAATTTGGACCTCGTATCAAAGATATGGCTGAGGATATCGAGATCAAATCATAGACCATTATTACACTATGCCATCAGGACCTAGTAAGTCTTCATGGAAAGATTTTACACAACTATATAGGATCAAATAATGTTCATATTTATGGACTCAGCCTACCGATCAATGTACTAATCCCACAATTAGATATACATTTCCTTACCATAAAAATCTTTTCAGTGATATATATCTTCCTGACCAATATTTCAATTTATAAGTATATCCTCCATGTAAATAAAAATTAGGGAATGTATTGTTTGAACCATTATATGGTAATGATTAATGATGAACCATGATTATACCACAACATCAAGAGATATGATTTCAAATTCATTAGAGGGGATTGGGTTTTCAATAGGATCTTTTTCTTGGGGGAACTTCTCTGAGGAGTGGTTGTGGACCCACTTGATGAAATTGGTATTTAATAAGTTAGAGGATAAATTGATTGATTTCATACGTTATGATCCTATATAGGTTTTTTAAAATTTTAATCAACCATCATCTTAATCTCTTCCCCAATCTAATCAGTTGATGTTATTATGATAAAAACACTATTCCTTTGTCACATTTGGAGTTTGAAATCACCCTTTGGGAAATTTATAGGATTGGGGGAATCTTTATCCCAAGTGATATGTAAAAGAGTTTTTAACACCTAATTTTTTTGAAAAAATGCTGGGACAACTACCATTTTGGAGAGTGATTTACTGATATTGGTTGAGGGGGAGATAGAAAAATAATTTTTCATGTACCTCAATATTCCTTTCAATTATTAGGTTATAATGTTTCTACTTCATCTTGGATTGAGGCCTAAAGAAAAGTGACTAAGGAATTGTCCAACCTAGCATGATGTTGAGATCCTTGTAACTTATTGGTCAATTATGAACAATAGTTAGTATGAAATGTGGGAATATCAATCCATATTAGGATATTTGTATGAAATTCCAATTGGAAATGATTCTCGGTAGATGGATTTTACTTAAATGATAATCCTGCACCAGGTTCGAAGATATTGTATTTTTAATGGTTGTGAACATGGAAATAGGAGTGTAAATAAACATTGCTGTGCTGACCCTAAGAAGAATATACTAGTTTTTGAGACAAGTATAGAGAAAAAAATCTTCATAATAACATATGAAAACTATATTTATTTCATGTTTTAATCATAACACATCTGTGTTTCTATTCCTTGACAGATATGTCCTTAGTTCACAGAATCTCCAATAAGAACAAATTATTAGATATCATATATGTAAAAATGATCAATATGGATAACCAAAAATAATAATAAATTTTAGGGGACTATTTCATAGTTTATATTTATCACCTAAAAGGCACCCATACACACATTGACGATTGAAATCAATAGATTTTCTGATTATCACTCAAACAAATTCCCGATGTTGGGTGGGTCACTTATAGTGAGAGTTTATGGGCCCCTATATTTGAAGATTATATACTATATTGATTAAATTTTCAATTAGAGTATTCATAATATGTGATCCCACCTCCCTTCTATGATGTGTGTGATGAGTGACATCCAATGATCCTATAGTAATTTTGTCTAAGGATGACATATATGGATAACACACAAGTCAATCTCCCACTATCTGATTCTTTAATAATTTTTCCTATGGGTTACACTCTCTCATGGGATGAACATTATCCTAGAACATTATTAAGGGGAACCTCTTTATAAATGACTAATCCACAATTAATAATTATAAGGTAAGATTAATACTATTCCAAGTGGGAAGAAAATATAATCAATTTAGACTCCTTGATTGATAAATAAGAGAACCAAAAAATTGATTGATGAATTTTGTGTTAATCAAAATTTGTTTTTATTGTATTTTTTAATAATGATTTTAAATGAATATAAATTATTAGTGAATATTTGTGTAAATATTTTGAAGAATAATCTTAATAAAGAAGAATAATCTTAGAGTAAGTCATTTTAAAATGATTTAAGTTCTTTACTTTGGAAGTTCATAGAATATTTATTCATATTAAAGGTAAATGGTATTTGTATATTTATAGTTCCATGAATAAAGTTTAAAGGTGAAATAAAGTAAAATAATAATATTAAAAAGATTATGTTTTGGTTTTTTGGTTTTATTATTATTAGATTTTTTTCTAAGAGAAGAATACATGGAAAAAATATTACCAACTGAGGCTAAATAAGACATGAGTATCCAGGCCACCACAAGAATAATCTATCCAAGAACAATGTTTAGGAAGGATTGAGAAACCATGGAGAGAAATATTTTCTATAGAAGCATCATAAAAGTAAGATTTAAAAGGGCGATAATTTGTGATTATCCTATACCATGTGGGTCAGAATGACACACCCCCAGAGAGAATCAACTCAAGTGGTATTTCATCTAGAAATAGATGAAGCACTCCATCATATAAAGGAGTGTCACACTAGAGGACACTTCAATATTGGATCACATTTTAGGTGCACTACACATCATTTAAAATCATAGGTGGGTGCACTACATAACTTTATATGACATTGTTTTATATATTCTTCTTCATCAAGAAACTGGTCTAATGTGGCACAAGCAACTCCCATGCCATTTTTCAATATTGATAAAACTGAAATTTGATTATCAACATGATGATTCAAATGAGTGTTCTTAAAAGATCACATGAACCACATGCATATATGAATAGTGATAATATAACAAAAAATTTACATATATCATTGTCTATTTGAGTATAATTAGATTAAAATAAATCGTAAAAGTAATGAGGTTAATTTTGATAATGAAAAGTGACATTTTCATCAAAAAGATATAAATATGAAATAGTTTATTGCGATTGTCGCTTATAAGAAAGAAGAATAAGTATGAAAGGAAAATTAGTTTCATATGAGTCATTTATTGAAAACATATGTTATTTAATGGTAATTAACATTCTATGTAAAGGTTTTTTATAAGGTCAATCCACATACTTGATCTTTATGGATAATAGTTTGAACAAGTAGCCTATCCAGAAATTTACAATATTTTCAGTTTTAATTGATTGAAATGAACTATCGTTTGAGTATATACATGAATTATAAAGGAATGGTGACTTCATACAGTCTATAATTAAATTCATTATCGATCATATTTGTAATAGTTAATGGTATCTCTTAAAAAGAGTGGTTGATCCAGATAATTTTTTTATATGATCTATTTTTTTCTTCACATGGTTAATCTTCACGACCAGTCTGCTGGGTGAAAATCTATGTTTCCATATTTTTTATATTTTGACGAACTGAATTTTGGTGATACATTAGTATCTATATTAAATGAATTAATATCAAAATAAATAATAATAAGTGTGATTCAAGATGAGATCAACTGAGTAACCTTCATTACATGAAGATAAAATTATTTGTATGTAATAATGAAGCTGAGATGTGAAACATGAGGAGGAAATAATAGTTGTTCCTTAGGGTGATATTAAATGAATATTATAGAACATCATAGTTAATTCTCAATGGGAATTTTAATTCTTATGGTCTCTCAAATGAAAGGAGTATTGATCAAAATGGCATGGACCACACCATAGTTAATTTATGGTGGATGTTTTGGGATGTCCTTGATAGTATAAATCCAACACGAGTAGTTATAGGCCTCAATTAATGACATGGTAATTCATTCATATCATGAACATGTGGAGATATTAAAAATAAATAAATTTCATGTGATTTTTGGAGAGTTTGAAATTTTATTAATTATCAAGAATGTTTTATTATGATGGAAAGTATGGTCTATGGAGTGTCGTTAGCTACAAAGAAAGGGAATGTCAATGAAACTATGAACTGCATGAATCTTCTTGAATATAGGGAGTATTAATATAAGGATTTTGTGGAACAAATTAAAAGGAAGGGGTTTTGAGAATTCATTTTTTTAATTGGAAGATAGAAATCTTAAATAAATAATATATTAGGTATTTTGAATTACAAAAAGTTTTAGTAATTTAAAATAAGATATTTACATTATGGAGTAAATATTGGATGAAGAAAAAGAATGAGATTGTGGAAAAATGGATATAGGTATATTCTATTCATATATATTTTTGGTCAAAGATATGTGAGTAGGAATTGATATTATTATTTTGAGAAGATAATATTCTTGTAAAAAATAAGAAGTGAAACAACATCAAATTCCCATAACTACAAGTATCAATGAAATTGATGGAAAGAGTTTCAGTGTTGTTGTTCTTGTTCACTAACAATAAATAAGAGAGAATAACTAGTGTAGTATGATTATAGTAAATAAATAATAATTATATGAAGAATAAGAGGTAAGAATATTAAATTGTTACTCTATCCTATTTTCATAGGAAATAAGGAAACTTGCATCTATATAATGGAAACTAAAGAAAGGATGACTCTATGATGTCTAGTTTGAAAAGAACAATGATGAATAAAAAAAATACTATTTTATATAATGAAAAAGTCGGTGTGATACTATGCATACATAAGAATAGGAAGCTGTTTCATTCATGATTATATACAGAAAGAGAAGAAGGAAAAGAAGAGGAACCAAGTAGCACCATTAACAAGTGAAGTATCAATTGGTTACAGACTCATTTTTTTTCAAAGAACTTGAAGAATTATCAAAATTTTAGGAAACAATATTAAAATATAGTGGGAGGCTACATATGGATTATTATTTCCCTAGCCCATGGAAACAAAGATTGTTTTTTATTCTCCCCTCATAATGTTTACTGAACCACACTTTAGGTTTAGGTTACTCTCTTGATGATCCATTGTAAGTGGTGTTTCATTATAGTATAAATCTATGTATCAGTCACTCCTAAACATAGAGAGGACAAGATACACTTATTGACTAGTGAACCTTGTAAAAACACAATGTTCTATCATTTAAATTACTAAAACTACTTTCATATGTAAATTTAAGAGAATGAGAGAATTATGACCCTAACTGATCTAAGAGGAAATTGGATAAAAATATAAAACTGATAAAAAGACACCAAAACCAACTCACCACTCCACTATTAGTGTTAGGTATAACCCAAAGTGATCCGACATTGGGATATTTGGATCAAATAAGAAAATAATTCTATCATATATACCTATAGATTACAGTGTTTATTATGATTATTCTAACCCAAACTTATTTGAATAATCTTTTTTTACCCAGATAACTATAAATTTGGTTCTAATTACTTCCTCATAAACTACATAATCATTAATAGTGAGTAATATGATCCCATAGTATATCCTATTCCCAAAATATGTGGTGGTCTCTAAAGATGGAGTTTTTTCTATTAATATATTGACATGTGATATGGCATGGAAAAGTATTTATTCTCTAATAATGAAAACTCAAATCGGTGAGGTAGGGATAAAATAATATCAACTCTTTAGTTATTCATGGGCCTAGGAACCATTTGTTTAAACTACTAAGACCTATACACTATAATTTAGAAAATATTATCCACTCAAAAACATATAGAAATCTTGAAAAATAATCTCCACTCATTTTAAAAAACATGTCATTGAGTTGGATCTATAGGAAAATCCACCCATGCAGTGAAGTGGTAAGATTTTGAAGATTTATGACCTTGGGATTTGGAAACCACTCCAACCCCAATTAAAATAGACCACAAATCTCATATAATAAGAATAATGGTGCATTTATTAGAAGTATAAACTATCCTTGAGGCTGATAAAAAGATAAACCATGATCTAGATATATCAATTGAGGAGGTGAATTCACTAGAATAGGTTGAAGACACTAGGTAGGGAAACCTTAAGAAATCAATAAATTCCACATATCAAGATTTGGTGGATTTATAGCACTCAGGAAGTATAATTTTTAACTATTTTTCTTTATTTTTCTATTATATATGATTTTTGAGAGACTCTAGATTATGGATACTTCTCTCCATTTATTTTATCCACAAATGAAAATAATTATTCTTAACTTTATCTATTCTCAATATTGTTAATAAATCTTAATATTAAATGAAAATGGATTAAGTAAATCATGATTTATAAATTATTGGGTTGAAAGTAAAATATGAGGCATACCCTCATATACAAAACATGTACCCTTAGATAAATATTTGGGGTCAAGATATAAAGACCTATATACGATCATGATAATCCAGGTTTAATCCATGAGATAAAGAATTATAATATTTTATATCCTTTTAAACATATACATTTAAAAAATATTGCAAGGCTGGATATAGAAACATGATTACCATCACCATAAGTTAGGGTTAGATAATTTGGATATGAAATTTTTCTACTTGTAGATGTGTTCTCTTGGATAGGTATATGAGGACTGAATATAGAGGCATTTATACCATCTATATACACTAGAGTCAGTCCATTTAGATATGGGAGGTTAGTGGGTCAATATAATTAAAATAATGAAATGGGGGATTTGGAATGAGGATTCCAATTTCCAGTAGGGATTGAGTATCCTACGAATACACCCCTATGGGTTTCTCATGGGTGATATGAACTAATATATAGTTGGAAAATTAGTTCAATAAATTTTTCATAGGGAAATGGACCTAGTAGGAATGACCTGTATTTTTCTAGGGTTATATAGTGGATCTAAAAATCTACACATCTTTTCCTTTTTCCCCAACTTTTTACTCAGACTCAGATGGGGAGAGTCTTAGTGGGAAGAAACTTATGTTTTTTAGGACACATTTTATTAATTTTTAAACATTTTTTTTATTTTTTTTTAATTTTCAATTCTACATAGATAATGTGATGTATATTTCTAGTGATTTGGGAATAAAATTTAATCTAGGATGCCTATTGTAGATTCATAACCTAGAAAGTATTATGTCTCTTCTCTTTGATAATTTAATGTTGTAAAAAATGAACCAATATAGTTGGAGTTTAAGGATATATAGCTTTGACCAAAGGTTGAGGTGGTATATCCAATAGCATGGGAAAGAAAAACCAAACATGAATTAAGGTCCCAATACCACTAATATAGATAAACTCATAGGAGGGTTCATTCAGTTTAGGTTCATGATGCTGAGAGCAAATATTTATGAGTTTTAAGGATTGAAAGTTTTGACTAAAAGATTAAGGGTGAGGTTTTGTGTTTGATATAGAGGCAATGTTGACTTTATGAGATTGGGTGAGGGCCTCCACTATTATAGAAAGCCTAAAAAAGGAGCACGTAGTTTAAATTCATAGTCCTTAGAACATCATAGGCGATAGTTTAAGGTCATAAATCTTTGACCAAATGATAAGATAGTCTACTTAGTTGGGGAAGATAAAATACATAAAATAAATAGACGATCCCAATGATATTATAAACCATATCATGCATGTATTTACACAATTTGAGGTCATAGTGAAGTGGACAACGTGTCATGAAGTTTAGGGGCACCTGATAAAAACTATAACGAGTTCATGAATAGAATGCAATATTTTTTATTTGAATATGGGTACAATATATAAATTTGTAACATCATTAGTATTCAAATAAATTTTAATATATAAGTCATGGGATGTGTAAATCTTGACTCAAAATATTTGAATTGGGAAATGATGGTATGAAAAAATCGTAAAGGGGATGACCATTGACCGTATTCGAATAAAGGGTTTCTCTATCACACTATAAGTGGTGTATAATGATTATAAGACTTATTTTTAGGATGAACAATTCTTCGGTTTGGTAGTGATAGATACATGGGCATGAAGTAAATTACTAATAAAAGGTTTCCATTGGATCTAAATACACTCAATACTGATAGCCATCAAAGTTTTCTTATATTCAAACACTTAAGGATTAGAGTAGGATTATAGAGAAAATAATATCCAATAAGGGATTAATTCCATAGATGTTATGATGTCGTGTATTAAACATATTCTAAGTTTATAAAGATATAACATGAAATCACTTGAACATGCATGTAGGAGCAGAGGTATAATGTCTATTCTAACTATTTCCTATAGTCGTGGGTCTAATGAGTTTAACATGGATTTTCTAATGTTATATAATAGTTTATAAAATTTTTCTGTCTTATTTTGTTTGTACTCTAACTTTTTCCAATGTCGTTAAGTGATATGACTTAGCAAGTAAGAATTTTACTTTTTATCAAGCTCTCCATTATGGTTTTTTACATGAAAATAGTTTCATGAATCCTTAATTTTTAGTTTAAGGTCTTTTAAAATAGACCATTGAGTAATAAAGTTTATGATTACACAAATTTGACTAAAAATTAGATAGTGTATAAATAAAAAGGGAGTGGTAAACCTAATATTAATAATATCCTAACACTATTGTAGACCATCTCAAAAATGGGTATATGAAATTTAAGTTTGCAGTTCTCAATCCAAAGAGGGAGATAGTCTAATTAGAAAGGGAATGGAAAAATCCATTGTGAATGGAGAGCCTAATGTTGTTATTGAAAATCTTGAGTGGTGGTATAGAGAGTTTAAGGTTGTGGTTCTCGGACCAATAATTACTAAAGTTTAAGGTCACATTGCTTAAGCCAAATGGTGTGATATTTTTTCTATCTAGGGAAAGGCAATAATTGATGTGAATAAAATATACCAACATTAGTAAATACTTCTTTCATTGGTGGTTGCACACAATTTAAGATCATAGTCCTCAAACCAAGGATCACTAAGGTTTAGGGTCACACATATTGGACGAAAATATGGGATAATATATATAATCGGTGGAAGAGGAACACTGATGAAAGTAGTAATTCCCAATTCTAAGATATACCATCTCATAAAAGGGGTGAAAATAGTTTAATTTTATAGTGATTGGATGATGGATGGGGTAATGACATGATAACATAGACATGGATTTTAGATATAAGATCATTCAAATAACTTTAAATAGGTAAAGGTGATGATGTAAAGCACGACCTTATATATCTAAATTTGGAAGATGACATTGAAGAAGTTTGCAGAGGATGAACATTGATGAATATTATAATTATGGGTTCCATGATAAAGTTATCTTGGTGTAAAAATATTATAGGAATGTTTCCTAAGGATTATATATGTCGTTGGTTAGTAATATTAAATATAGCCACATGAAAATCATTATAAATAATAGGTTCCCCATACAGCCAAATACACTCGTTACCAATAACCTCGAAATGTTGATAGTGATTCATAATTATTGTAGAATGAAGTGTAGAATATGGAAGGAAACATTTTATAGGTATTAAGAACATTCAAGTCAATAAATAACTATAGTTAGGTTAATTAGGGATGATAAAGTGGATTGTACATTGATGGTGATTTATAGATGAGTATGAAATATAAGGTTACAAGTCCACTATGTATCCTAAAATAATAGGAATCATTCCACTTTCAATTATAATAAAAACAAGTTCATAGCATATATCTACCTCATATGGAGGGAAGGAAAATTTAACTCTTATTTTTGAATGATATTGGAACCAGGAGAATCTCTAAGGCTAATACCCATGATATGAAATATGGTATTTCCTCAAGAGTGTTGTACCTTATCAGGATATAGGATCAAGAATAATAACCACATGCTATACACCCAAACATGGATTTCGATTTGATTTAGGGAATTTTTGGTTTTTTGGGATGAACCAATATTAAGAGTTTTAGGTCATGTAGGATAGAACATGTTACATTTAGTTTAATTTTATGTGAAAAGGAACCAGGTTCCATGTAGTTTGGGGTTATATGAAATAGAATTTTATATAGGGGCTTTGTGGAAGTTTAGATTATGTGAAAAATGAAATGGATTCATCTCAATGATAAATATATGATGGAAAACCAGAAATTAATGAGAGGTACTAAATTATAGTATAAATAAAGGGTTTAATAGGAAAAAATACTATGGTTGGGCCCAAGATAGATGTTTCAATCATCACTATATATCCCGTAATAATAGAAATCCATCCATATATATTTCTTTATTTTTAAATATCTATTGTATATATCTGGCTCATTTACAAGAATGGAAGGGTGTAATGCATGGGTTTCCTGATGAGAGAAAGATAAAATCCTAACAAGAATTAGGAAATGATTCATTACAATATCTAATATCATTATATAAGTGGAATTTTTAGTTGATCCTTGGACAAGAGAACCTAAAATCACTATTTATTACAATAATAGGAATCAATCCATAAATTATTCTGATATATGTGGAGGAAATATTATGGTCATAAGTTATGTGAACCATGAAACCGAGATAAGAAATTGTAATTGTTTACATAAAATACATAGATAAAGTGAACTCTAAATTGAAGTCAGCTATTTCTCATGTGGGAATTATGATTACATAGATCAAGAAAGTATATAAGGGTTAATTTTATATTTGGAGTCCATATGATATATATCAATATGATATATTTAAGGTTATATAAGGTTGAATATACATAACCATTTAATGTCATGTGGGATGGATTGTATGTAATGTAGTTTAACATCACGTGATAAGGATTTAGATTCCAAAAAGTTTAGAGTCATATGAAAAGGATATTTATATGGGGTCATTTACATAGATCCAACTCATGTGAAGAGTGAGAAAATATTACCTTAGTGATGAGTGAATGAGTGAAGGCTCCGGCACCAAGAAAAAGGATAGAGAATCTTGGCATCACTACACGACTAATTGTAATAGGAATAAAGACACACATAGTTTTTATAAGGTCCTAGTATAGGTTCCATTATAGAAAACATAATGTGAATAGATGGGACTCAATCAATTGGATGGAAAAGTTGTGATTTTGGTTATAGGTTAGGTGTACCATAATGCCAGGTCTACCTAATATATCTATAACCATTAAATCCTCAAGGAACAAAAATAAAACCTGTGTTGATTAGGATCTCACATAGTGGAAATGAATTTTATCTCAACAATGGTCTATGTGTAAATAACAACATGTTAGGAACCATAAATCATACGTAAGGGAACCATATATCATGAAAAATACCACTCTATATAGTATACAGTAATTTGGGATGGACCATATATCGTACAGTTGAAGAACATGTGATAGGGAATTGGGTTTTCCACCAAATATAGGGCCATCAAGAGATTTAATTCTAGGATAGAACTCCAAAAATTAGGGTATTTTTTTTCAAATAATTGGTTTATGTATAGGAAACCATATATAGAGGGTTATTATATATATCTGGCTCATGTATAAGGAGGAAGTTCCTCATGGTATGGACCTCTCAAACTAGTTTAAGGTTATATAAGTTAAACCATATGTTGTTTAGTTTATCATAATACAAAAATGAATTAGGTTCCATATATTTTAGGGTCGTATTTCAATTACCTCTTCCAATTAGTTTAAATTCATGAATATTTTAATTC
Source organism: Viscum album (assembly GCA_963277665.1). NCBI lineage: Eukaryota > Viridiplantae > Streptophyta > Magnoliopsida > Santalales > Viscaceae > Viscum > Viscum album. Next base: position 1,964,849,862 of record OY728127.1, read on the forward strand.
ATGTAATGTATTTTAACATCATGTGATATGGATGTGTAAACTGAACATGAATTCATATAAATTACTTATTTAGAATCCATGATTTAGTGGGGGGCATGGTGTGCTCTCCATCCATTATAAAAATGAATTATGATCCATTGTATTTGAACTTATTTATAGTGGAAGTTATGTAATATTTTTGACTAGTTTTAGAGGTTTATTCCCAATTATCTTCTTAGTTCTTAGATCTATAACTAATTATACTTACAAGAATGATCATTGAAGAACCTTCATATTGAACACTAGTGTGACTTGATTCTTTTGAATCTCAATGTGATGCAATGAGCATAATATTTTATCATCACGTTGTTCTAACTCATTATTTCATATCATCGAATCTCAATCCTTGGATAAATGAATGTAGATAATAATATGAAGTAAGGGTAGTTTTACATCAATAGAAAAGATTTGCTATGTCTAATATATAAGAGAGGTTGGGATCTCTTATGTATAAGTATGTATTGTTTTTCAATAATACCATAGAGAATATATGAGTTTTTTAGGATAAGACTTATTATCCTTGTTAACTATCTTATAAAGAATATTAAGATTTTTTTTGAAATTCTATATCAATCTATTTACCACTACATGATATTATTATGAATGTAAGGAATAGATATTGTATTTATGATACAACATTTTACAAATAAAAATCATATAAATTGATGTTGTTTCCCGTAAATATTTTGTGAAGGACCCTAAATTTTGAAATAATATTGGTCTTCATGAAGTTAATGAAGGCCTTTATTTTAAATTATTTAAGGGAGATAGACATTACCCACTTGAAGAAGAAATCAGTGGTAGTAAGGATGTACTTTAACTATATAGACATCATTAGAGGATATGGACCCATGAAATAAATTCCCCATATAGAAAATAGTTAATATTATTTGGTTTTTTTAATAGTTCTATGGGTTTATGGATGAAATTGGAACATATATAAAAATATTGAAATTTATTTGTGAACTCCACCAAGTCTTCCATCATTTATGGATATAAGTATCCGTGTATCTTGATTATATGGAAGATATTGGCCCCGATGTGGTTATCTCTTCAAGAAAAAACATGAAATTCCATCACGACTATGAGTTACCCTTCTAATTCAATGCATATGAGGAGGAATCCCTCAAAGCCTTGCTTATATAGGAATTTTTTGGAACTGATGAAATCATAAATGATGAATTTTTATATCCACCTATGAATATATTATTTCCTAAATTAATATAATGAAATAATTCCACTTTTAAGGTATTATTTTATGGGACACCTCCAACCAATTATGGTGTCAACTAATTGGGATATGGACTCACTTTAGTTAGGGAGGTATTAATTTCATTGAGGTAATAAAAATAACTATCTATTACTTGTATAGATCTACCATGGATTTTATTTCATTAGATAATACATCATTTTGGGGATTCTATAAATATTTTATGTGAAATAGTGTTGGATCAGAGGGGAACTCATCCATAAACCATCATACATAATTAATCAAGGGGATCAATTATTTCTTTATAATGTAATATTATTCATTGATTTGATTGATTACAGTCTCTAAGTCACCCTTGGTATTCAATAGGGCCATATGTTTCTATAAATATAGCTCCAATATTATAATGAGGGATTGGTATTCCACAATGTTATGGGTGCATCCCTCTAATAGATTGAGTAAGGTAAAAGTTATTTAGATGAGGAGATGAGTATGATCCCCATACCAACTATATTTTTCTTTAGGTTTACCATACTCGTTCTTGTTGGGATCTTAGAAGAACCATAAAAGTGTATCAATAATTATTGGGAAGTGAATTTGATAGAGAAAATCTCTTTATCCAAGAGTTATTCATTTAACATTGTCTTCTTTGGGACGGGGTGTTTTGAGAGAAAATTAGAGGATTATCATCCATTGGTCACCTTTTAATACATTAATTGGATATAAAACTATTACAAAATGACTACCCACTATTCCAAATTACTGGTTAACATTTTTCTACAAAGGATATAATTGATCATATTGATACAAGAGATAAGATGAACCTTGTGTTTCTGTAAGAAATGCCCCATCTTTTTCACTACAAAGATAAACTCCATGTATTTCTTTTTGATATCATAGTATCATCTATCCATATTCAACATGGTTATGTTAATATAATAAAGATTTTTTTCTTCAATCACATCATTTTTAGCATGGATAGTTCCATGTTATTTCTCTAGTGTTTCCACATAGAGTATGAGAGGTATGTCTTTAATGGTAGGTATCAACACCAGTGTCTACAGAAGATATTTCTTAATATTATTTTATTATTCCAAGAAATATTAATCCCAATGATATGTAACTATTTTCATTATTATATGTTTGACTGGAAATAATTTACTACCGAGGTTAGCTATAAACCATATAATAAAAGAAATACACCTTTTAATTCCCCAAACTCTATGAAATTTTAATGAGGAGGAATATCTAATATTTAGTTGGTATTTTTAGGGTCATCTTTGATGCCATGATGGTGTTCTTAAAAACAATGGAATTTAATCAATTACCTGAAAATACATTTCAAGGGGTTTATATTAATGATGTGTTGTAGAATTTTTTTTAAAACTATCTCAAGATTGAAAAGATAATCAAAACAATTTTGATAAGTGACCAATAAATCATAATCATAGAATTATATGATCTTCCCTCTGAGGGGGTTAAATATAGAGTGTATGAGATGTTGATATATAGCTCTACAATACCTCAAGACAATGGGAATCACTTTCTAGTTATATACCCCTCGGGGTTCCATTAATGTGGTACCCCAATTTATTAGGATTCATCTAGATCTAGTTGTAGATTAAATACTAATCCAAGAATGAGAGGTCCTGGAATCCATCAGTTACATCAATTAATAATTCTACGATCAAGATTGAGAAATCATACTATGGAATATTCTAGTTATGATCTATAAAATCCATGTAATATTGAATTTTACCATTATTCTTCTTGAAGTGGATAATTTTAGTGATCCATTTCATGTATTAAACTTCCATGATGAATTTGGATTTGTTGATGTTGTCAAATTTGGATTCTATTTTGGTATCATGGGTTAGATGAATCCTCTTAGATGCCTTCTTATAACCATTGTGGTCATTTAGTGAACCCAAATGATATGTATCCACATCATAATCCTTTATAATAATTTTGTTATAGTTATTGTTGAACACATATCGATGTTATTTGAGGAAGGATATATATGAATCTCATTAGTTAGGGTTTATAGTGGAATTGATCAAAATAATCCATATATCTTCCTTTGGTAAAAAGTTAACCTATTGGAGTTCATTAATGGTGACATAAACATGTTATTTGAATATTGGAATAGCATATATAAGATCCTCTTCCCATTCTTCCCCCTTGATACCTTGTTCTTATCAAGAGTGGAATATTAATAGGAATTATGAGATTTAATAGGAAACATGGGGGAATATTTAGATCCAAAATGTGACGAGGGGGAATCATTATCTCTAGAGAAATGACACCCCCCTGAATGGTTAAGCTCCTTTAATGAAAGCATCATAATAATAATTAGGTCGAAGGTTCCCAATCCCCATGATTTTCTTCAACTTATTCTTCAAGGTTTTATATCTAGATGATCAAAGAGACTTCGTTGTGATGATTGAGATTAAATATTATCCAGAACCATGTATCAATAAATATGTTTAGAGTCTTGGTTAATCTGTAAGGATGGTGTATTAGTCTTTCCTTTCATTAGAAATAGTAATTCCATGAGAATATATTCCTATCTAGAATATGAAAGGAAAGTGATTGGTTGATTTGGATTATTATCTAATTGAACATTCATGTCTTTATGACTACCTAGACTAGGAATTTATACTTTAATTTAGTTTATGGGAAACACATAGTCCTTGATAGGTTTTATCTATTAACTGATAGGTCTAGTATCGATATAATTTGGGGCATTGATCTAAATGTATTTATATACCATTGACTAATTTCTCTCCCTATTTTATAAACCTATATCCATATTTTTTGGATTTTCATGACTCAGATGTGGAATTATCCCCATACAAGACCCATTGACATTGTATTTGAGGCCCTGATAGTATAAATATGAAACTACCACATGAATGAAGTGCCATAACCTTCCTATTAAAAAATTTAAGGCTGTTTCCTAACATACCACCAAGAATTTAAAGTCATATATGAGGTCACAAAATGTAGAATTTATCTTATATCCTCCCAAATTTCTTCAACTCACTTTTATTACAACCATGGATGGTTAGACTAAAATGATTCAAGTTAGGTTTTCTATATCCCAAGTGATGAAGGGTTCAGATTGAGATGAGATTGATCTCATAACCATTATCAATTAAACCCCATCGGATATAAATATCTCATAGCTTGCTTGATATATAAAAGTTCCTAATTTTTCAAAGTATATATACTTCATGGTGTTTATAAATGAATAATATAACCATGTGGTAATATGCAGAACTCATCTCTATATGATATGTCTCAACTAAAAATTTACTTGAACTATTGAGAGATTAAACAATCCTTAATGAGGGAATCCATGAGTACTATTGAGATATGAAGAGTATCCAGAATATAATTTTTTTTTGAAAAAATGGTGAGATGATAATATATATTTTATTTTTATTCCATGGGTTTCGAAATTATATTTCAAGGTGTTTCATTAGAATGGGGTTTGGAAGACGATGATGATTTCAATGATAGTTCATTTCCTCAATAGAAATTTGGGTTAATTTTTTTAATCTATAGGTTTGGACTAGGCGGCCTTCTTAAAATCTAACTTTGACCATACAACTATGTATCTCTAAGCTAGCCTTCTTTTATGTTTTGGTATGAATGAGAATTTTATGTTTTAGGACTATATTTATACATCTATTGAGATAACTACAATTCCTTTCTCTAGGTTTCTATGACATATATACCATTTGTAGAAATAATTCTCAAACAGTGAAGTCCATTTCAGCCTCATCTTCATCATACTCTTAACCTTATTCAGCCTCATACTCTATAATGGTTTGGGAGTTTAGGTTTATAAAATTATACATTTTTCAGTGAAGGGGTCTGTTAGATAGATGATGTTGACCAATTCATATTATGATTCATCATACAGGTGGAATCCCATTTGGTATGGTAGTTCCTATTGTCTCATTTTATGGGATGGTTCCTACCCTCTTATGATGGGGGTTGGATGTTTGAGAGGTTCTAAATGAGATTATGTACTATTAATATCTATTCCCCTTATTTATTATCATTATTACATTGGTTAAGATTATTCATAGAATATTGTTATGAAAACGATATTTCCTATAGTTTTATAGTGGGAATTTGGTTCACAAATTTTTGTTTAAATTTATCTCTGATAATAGAATACACTCAGTTGACTGATTTTCTGGTCATCCAGCAATCAAATTTCTATGCATGCTTTTTTGGTACATAATGTAATTCCACTTCTTCTTCTTATGGGGTGGTAGAAATATGATCCATCTATAATGGGTGTTTTTCAAAAATTAATTTTATAGAGTCAACCATCTTATTGAGTATATATATGATGATAAATCTATCTTAGATATTTCACCCTATTATCTGATGGAAGGGGAAGTAATCATGAAGTTTTTTTGAATAACTTCCTCGAGATTATTGACTTCTCAAAATTCAACAATTTTATTCTCCAAAGTCGAAATGAAGTATCTCAAAACCTACTTCCTTTGGAAGTAATAAGTTTTATTAATCTGATCCATGAACTTTGGATGAATTTTTCTCTCTCCTTCCATCTGAATAAGGATGCTATTATTATTATTTTCATTCATGGGGAATAACTATCTAATATTTCATGGGATAAGTTACATGAGTCCATATTGGTATCATATTAATAATGATATCTATGGTATCTAATATATTAGGATTGTTTTCCTTATCCCAATAGTTTCATCTATGATCTGGCCTTGGGCCATAATATGGTATCCTCTAGTCACTATGTGACTACTGTAGACTCTAAAAATCCACCAAGGTTCTTTAATGGAATAAAAAATGTTTTCAAATCATCATAGATATTCTCTATACATATCCACAATATATTCTCTAGAGAAAGGTTCATATTATGGGGTGAAGGTAATCTATTCCATATGGTGATGAAATATAATACTATAATGTTTTCCACTATATGCAATTTGAGATATCAAGGAGCATTTTATTTTTCAGTGTTGAGATGAACTACTAAAGGAACTTATTTTGGAATTCATTCAAATTGAAAATGGATTCAGTTGAAAGAATACTATACCAGATGGTTGCTGGTCCTTTTAGGGTCTATATAAAGAATATGAAATTTTTTACATCTTTTTTCTCTAATATCCCCTTCATGGGACTACAATGAAACACAAGTGCAATGATTATTGATATGGCTCACCTATTCCATTGAATATGGGGATGGTGATATTTATAATGTTGTGTGTATAAAGAGAAACATCCACCCAATCTAGGAATGGATTTATCTCTAGATATACTGGTTCACACCACCCCTCTATAGATTCCATTTATGTAGAATGTTATTTGATGCAGTTTAGGAGTTTTGTTGGTAGGGTCACTGAGGATGATGCTCTAGTGAAATCTATTGGAAGAGCTAGATATGTTCAACTTTCTTTCATTGGATATTGATATAAAAATTGAGATAGTTTGAGGTAGATTTATTGAAACTACAATACTTGTTTCCCCATAAGAGTAAAATCCTGACACTCTTCATCCACCAAGTTTAGATAAATTGATGGTCTAGATCTAGATATGGTTGCGTGGTTAAAATATTAACTTATTGTATGAGTGTCCCCTTCTTATGGATAGGTACTAGAGGAGAGACATTATACTATAAATGAAAATTTTACTTAGCATGAATATTTCCTTTCATTAATTTTAAATTGAGTCACTTTTGGTCTTTCAACTAATTATCATATTAGGAAAAACTTTCCTCAATTGAAAGAGGTTGAACTTCCTCAGGTGGTGGATGAGTTGTGGATATAGAGACAACATTCCCCTTTTCTTTAGCTAAATATCGCTAAGGATTCGGTAACTGACTATTTGGTGGAACTTCCAAATTCTATGTCTACATCTATTTTTAGGTGCACAAACCTTCTTCATGGACTTTATTATAGACCAAATTTTTATTAGAAATCTACTCATCACACTCTTCTATGTTAGATTAATTCTCTAGGTTATCCATGATTTTGATAGTAATTAAGTTTAATTATGATAATTTTTCATCATGTATCACAACCTAATTATCCTTATATTAGTAATGAGATTTATCATTATATGAATATTTATTGAGGGATATATCATTATCTACCATGAATCGTTCCTTCTTGAAAAATTGATTTAGTTTTGACCCTTTAAACCCTTCATCTTCACCCTCAATAGAGGATGACCATGAAATATTCTATAGTTTATTTCAAAAATTATACTCCTAATGAATGATATAGATCACATAATAGAAGGAACTTCAAGAGTTCATCATATTAAGATGACCTAAATTTGTAGAAGACTAACTAACTTGATGGAAGAAGGGGTAATAATTCCCATATCCCTACAGAATGGGGTTGGGTTGGCTCCCCCACCATTAGGTCTTGGTTCCACTATGACTTTGATGATCCTTGGTGGGGTGGTGGTTGTAAAATGAACCCAACACTAAAAGATGAGGTTGTTCTTATGAAAACACTAAATATGATGTAGTTGTATCCTCTTTGACATTTTTATCCTTTACTTGGGAATGATATAGATACAACACCATTTTAGGTAGAGAGATACATACTATTGGGGGATTCTCTGTGGTCAAAATATTTTTATACCTAAAATTGGATTCATGTTTGAATTTCAAGGATGTTTTATGCAATAACATATTGATAGATTTCTTCCATAAGGTTTGTAATTTATGGGCTTTAGGAATGTACGATCTTCACATGACAGAACTACTAGTATATGTAGTGCCCATGACTGAAACCTGGCCTAAGGCAGTGTTGTTGTATATCATGATTCTTGAATAACTAGGTTGATCGACATGTGGGGTGAAGTGCATGGCCACGTACTCACCACACCCTATGATGGATATATTAGGTTTAGAATCGATGATTATCTTGAATAGTTCCTTTAAACTACAAAGAAAGGACCAATGGAGGAAATTATTCAATATCATTTCCTTAGGGTTTCCTCACACTGGGATGGAAGTCAAATTATCTTAAGGTAAGAGACCACTATTCAACTTTATGTGGCTCGCATAGCCCCCATAAAACAAATGTTCCAGTTTGAGATGGAATAGTGTCCCCCATAGGTTCTGGCATAGATAAGTTATGCATTCTCCTTTCAGTATATCCATAATTTCATATTCAATGGATTCCAAGGGGTAGAACTTGATTGGTATATTGAACGCATCCAATTCATTCCACATGAATATGAAATTCTCCCCATCCTTAGTGAGAGACTCCTCGACATTATCAAACTATAGTGGTCATTTATTCTCTACCTCATCAAAAGAAGATAGAGTTTTTGGAACCTAGTCAGTTGTTATAGGGGGTTAGTGAACCAAGGGAGGAAAGAATGATGAACTTTTCTATAGATTCTCTCCAAATTGGGATGAGATTTAACTTTCTAGTGATGAGGCTCTTAGTATAGATGAACTCAAACTCTTAAATTCCTCTAGATATGAGGCTATTCTCAGATTGGACTTGAAATGTGTAGGAACTTCATGTCAATATGAGATGTCATTATGGGGTGTAACATCACAATTAGAACTATGGAGAAGGAATTCAAAGTCTATATTTATGTTTCCATGGGGAGGAACTCCATGGTTAGTACCCTACAAAGGACCTCCATAGTTGAGAGCATCTATATGATAGGGAATGACTTAGTAGATATTTCCACTTCCTCCTTTTAAAGAGGATTCGAGGGATTCTTATGATACTATATAAATGAACTAAAGAACCACAATAGGGTGACTTCCAAAATATGTCGATGTGTTTTGCATGTGCTAGTAGTAATGGAGATATGGGCCCACTTTTGGTCTTTATTCACCATCAGAATATGCTAACATGGTTCTTGGATGAGGAATAGAATATATGAATTATCCCTGATAGATGAAAATGAGATTTTCTAGTGGAATTTATACGCCTAGTAAATGATATATATATGGAACAGTGTCATCATTAAAACATGATGTTGTTTCCTTTTGATGGGAGAAAAGATATGAGTATACTCTAGAGTGATTTCGAGGATATGTCAACTAAATCCTATAGTTATGGAAGGGATATAAACCCACTCTAGAGTGAATTTTAGGATATAATGGTGAACTACTGTAGGAAAATGAATATAATATCGTTCCTATACTTTATTGTTCACTGATATATTCTATAGTTCCTATAAAATAGTAGTAGTAATATCAACCCACTCCAGAATAGCTATCGGTATGTACAGATGAGTTCCCCTTATTTTGGAAGGATTATTAATATGAGATTTCCCCTTAGTGTTCATAATAATATACCAAAAACAATATTCTACTACTTCCATGATATTATAGAAGAAATATAAGGTGAAATTATGGATATATTTTTTTTCTTCAGTTATCATCAGGATATACTAACCATATTTTTTGGTATTAATGGATATATGATCCCTCTAACTTAATTTAGTGGGTTTCCACCCTTCATAAGACCTACTATTAGGAACCCTAGTATGGTTGATAGTGGTTGGTTTCTCCTAATAGACCTCCTCTATTAGATCTATAAGGGATTGGTCTATTAAACGTTGGTAGTGAGAACAAATAGCAACAAGATCTCTCATGGGTGATTTTTGAACAATAATAGAGATTCTAATGAACTACTATACCACTCCACATAAAGGGAGATACGAATTTTCATACTTTGGGGATAGGGTCTTGAATAATTGTATTGTGACTATTAGTTCCAATGGGTTCATCATGGTCATTTTTGGGTGGGATTTTTTTAGGGCTTTACCTCTCAGAAGATCCCATTTCTATCTCTAATGATAGGACGTATCCATTCAAATGATACTACTAAATCAGTGTTCATTACATATGGAATTATAGGTGTTGGTTTTCTGATAATTTCATCCCTATTAGGGTGGTCATATAATTAATTTTTACCATGGAATACGTCTTCTCAAGGAATCAAACATCAGTCAATTCACTGTGTGATGATTCTATTTGGATTTAAGTGAGATTTAGGATTCCTAAAAGTTCTGAATGGTTTAATAACCAAAAATAAAAACACCCATATATTATAAATCCTAATGTATTGAGTTGGATTTATTTACAATAAAGATTAAAATTATGTAAAGATAACAATATGTGTATTGGAATTTAAATTGGGCAATTCAGATTTGTTGAAAATAAAATTATTGACAACACATGTTGAAGATGGCCAATGTGATGAAGTGATTTATGGGAGATTAGTTGATAACATTGATTAATATGAAGGTAAGTTTTTTTAAAATAATATTATTTTATATTAATTATTGAATTATGTTCAAATAGGTGTTTTTTGAAGTGGATGATGTCTTGAGGAAAACTGGAAGTGAAGCATCATGAGTTCAATTTTAAAAAAGTGAAATATGAACAATCCAAGAAGGCCACACCCATGGTGGAGGCGGTGATGGAGAATCTAGGAAAGTCCATGCACATGGTGGTGGTTATGTTGATGAGAAGAATTCCAAAATATATAGAGATAGTATACTACACCCATAGTGAAGGGAATGTTGGATAATCTAGGCAATAACATTCCCATTGTGGAGGGAGTGTTGATGAGAAGAAGTCCAAAACAGGTAAAGGAAGTAAACCACGCCCATGGTGGAAGTAGTTTTAGGTGAAGATTCTTTCCAAAATAAAATTATAAAAGGGGACCATTATTATATTAAATAACATATTTAAGGAAAATAATAAATAAATTTTCAACACAACATTGTGAATAATCCATGGTTAAGACCTCTAGTCCAAGAAGTCCAACATGTGTAGGACCAAACCCATGGTAAAGAAGTCCATGGTCAATTAGTGAAATAAAAAAGCAAAAATATACAATTATAAAGGATCATTACAATAATTCTCAAATATGTTGAGAAACAATTTCTAGAATTATTTAACTAGGTCATGGTTCAATGAATTTTGGGTTATGGCACATAAAATATAATGGTTTTGAATTTTTTGGTGTATTCAACAATCATTAATGCTTTAGAAATCATGGTAATTTTTTTATCACATTATTCAAGAGGTATTTAAAGATAATTTGAACGGTTTAAATGATGGATTTAATGGACTTAAATGCATTATACAAAGAATTTTTATTCTAGGTATCTAGGTGATTTGAATACATCTCTAATTTGAAGATCTAAAATTCATAGAGATCATGGATAAACTTAGAGGAGTTTCATGTAAATATAAAATGGATAAATTACATGAAAATTTTTTCATGATATTTCATTTTTATAAAGAATTATTTTATATCCCAAAATGAGAGAGATAAAAGGGATAGTTATGTTCATACAATGTTTATCTAGGAGAATAGAGGGAGAAAAGAGGGTGTTTCATTGTATACATTTCTCATCAAGATGAACAAAGAGAGAGGCCAAATAAATACATTGGAAATCCAAATATTTTAATATTGAATAATTCCAAGAAATGAGTTTGAATCTTGAATAATTGGAAATTTTTAAAGATATAGAAAAAAAAGAATTTTTTGTGCCTACATAAAAGTAAAAGTTGTTATAGAATTACTTTGGAAAGAAGATGTGTTTCCTCAAGGGTGTTTTCATAGATTGTGAAAGTGAGATAAATTTAAATACAACATCGAATATATAATTGTTTTAATATTCATAAAATTATGTTTATGAAGGGACCTACAAGCCTATAAACTATGTGTGGATCCTTTGTAGAGTAGTGAGAAAAGTAGGTGAAAGAAGCGGTAGTGAGTGGAAAGTGGGCCTTGGGATACAATGAGTTGAACCTAAACCTTATAAGGCTATTATATTTTGTGATAAGTGATCAAACATGAATATATTATGATTTTTCAAGTAGTAAAATCACCATGTATACTCCTTAGACGTATCCTGGGGAGGGTGAACTAAGTAAAAACAACCTGTCCCTATTAACTTTATACATGAACACAAAAAAGGTCATGAAATATAAAGAACATATGGGTAATAATGTCTCAAATAAATTATAATTTTATCAAAGTATAATTCAATAGTAATCCAAGTGACCCTCAAGTTTGAGAGGTCATGATCCATATAGGGAAAGTGAGATAATTAAGGTCAAATTGTTTAAATATTATAAGTCTTTCACACCCTAATTCACCCTAACCTCTTAGGGTGACCTCACTCTATCCCAAAGGTACTTATAATTTTTATCAAAGGGATATGTCCATTTTTATTGGATTTATTATTTCTCTATATTGATTTAAAGTTATTAAATAAAAATTGCATTCCTAATTAAGGATCCTTCATTTTATTTGAAGAATTTAAAAACTTGTATAAATGAGTTCATCGGTTTCATGGAAGATTATCTTTGAGTTCCTTGAGAAGTGAATGAATATGGAATTTTTCTATTGAGCTAACACTATGTTGTCTTTTAGACAAATAAAAGAAACATTATAATTGATTCTTTGATCAATGAGGCATCTAAGTAGGATTTTGAGGAATATATCTACCAAAATATAAATTAGGGTAGATTATCTAATTATATGTGGATGAGGCTGGAAGATATTTTTCTCAATGAAGAAAATCCAAAAGAAAATTTATATGTTAAAAAAGAAAAAATAATAATAACAAGTGGAATTCCTCCTGAAAGATATGTTCTCCAACATATGTAAATTATTAATATGTTTTTATAACTGATTATAACATTATAATTGATGAAAGATGTTGTGTTTTAGACTATACTATAGAGAAGAAAAAGAGATTTGATGAGAAGGAAACAAAATCAGGTTTCTATTCCCAAATTTAATCATGCAAGTACAATTATGTAAAATGGGAAGTCATGCAGGGAGTGTACTACACAATGATTGAATATTTGTCATGGGAAAATAATAGCTTATAAAGGGATGAATTTTCGTTTAATTTCATCATAAGGAAAATGGGATCAAATATAAAGGATCAAAGATATATTATTTAAGATATTTACATAGAGATCAGGAAGAAAATGGTCATAAATAAATATTTCAAAGACAGAATCATGGAACTTAGAACTGAAATTAAAGAATGGAGTCAATCAGATAAGAATTCATCTTCAATTTTGAAGAAAATTTCCACTAATATTATGACTAAAGATGTAAAAATTAGATTACTAGAAGATAGGTTGAACACCCCAATTGATAATATGAATATCCATAAAAAAACCTCATCTTTTGTAGCAAAGAATATAAAAACAGATCTAAAATCTAGAAGAAAATATTTTTTCTATGAATAATATTGGATTTTTGTAACATTAAATAAGGAAGAACTAAAGTGAATATATTGTGGAATATTTGGTCACATCCTAAGTTGTTTTTTCAAAGAAATCAATCCCAAATATCTTATAATAACTCTAATAGTTATAACATCTCAATCAAGGAGATACCAAATGAGGTATGATTCTTATGGTAGATACTTCATTTTTTCTAATAATGATCACATGGAAAGGTATTGAAATGATAATAATGAATGTAAGGTTATAGAATCTATTAAGATATACTAAAATACTATGAATTATAAGGGCACTTATTATCTTAGAAAAAGTCTTATAGTGTTATAAAATTAGTTCAATGTTTCAGAGGATAAAACTAAGCCTTAATATAATGTGTATCAAGAAAAAAAATATATTGTAATGAAAAATATCTTTAAAGGAGAATATAAAATTATGGAAGAAAAATATATAGTTTTTTTCATTTATAGACAATGTGGAAGAAAATTTGAAGTTTAATCAACTAAAGAAGAATTATTCCCTGATGGAGATTTTGGCCATCAAGTAAGAAGTTTTACAAAGTCCCTCCATACAAACCATTAAATGGAAGAAGATGAATATTCAATTGAAAGAAATATGGAGGTGAGACCTATTAATGATGTAACTAAACCAGATACTTGTTCAAGTGTGATTGATCTATAATTGCAGAAAATCCTAAGATAAGGAAGAATATCAATGCTTTTATCCATGAAGAAATATTTGCATGTGGTAGAATCGAAGGAAAATTATTTGGAAAGATTTCATGTTGTCCATATATAAGTGATGATGAATAACATGAAGTGATTATTTCATTCCATTCCCAAAATATGGAAAAGTGAAAAGGAAATATAGAAGGTGACAGGTTGGTTCATCTTAACTAGCCCCATACCTCAACTTTTGGAACATTGAGGTTCCCCTCTCACCACACGATTTATTGTTTATAACTATTTATGACAAGGTTTAGAATTAACAGGGAGATATGATCTATGGGATTATTGTGATTGAAAAAATAATTTATTGGATCGTAAAATAACATTTGATATGGTTAAGAATCATGTGGTATCAGGAAAATTGATGAAGATATATTTGGATACAAAAAATATATGAAATTCATATATTTTTTCAAAAAAGTGGTTTTGTTTTTGGTATCATTTAATGGATTTTATGATATCTAAAAGCTACTGAGATGGAGGGGTTTTTCCAAACTAGTGGTACCCCTAATTTGAGATACAATAATTGGTGTGAAGTGATAAAATATAAAGGGATTTGTGATAAACTTTAAATGATATTAAGCCTTACTTGATGTTTTAAGCCTATAAATAACTGAAAGGAAAAGAATTCAAGTGGTATTATTTTTTCAAATTGAACATCTCATGAAAAATTTTGTTTGGAATTTTTTAACTATTGGTATCAATTACTTCATATAGGTTTATGACCTTCACCAAATGTTAATTAATGTTATCTACAAATGATTTGGTGTGACATGAATTGGAGATCATAGGTTGTTTTGAGAAGTGAAAGATCCAAAGTGGCTATGATTTTTTCATTAGTATTCCAGGGTGACATGGAAATTATTATTTTTCCATAAAAACTCTTGTTTTATACACCAAACTCAGGATTAATAGTCTTAATGTATTTTATTTTTATTCCAAGTTTTGAGTGGTAAATTCACTCAATGAATATTTAGAGAAAATACAACAAGATATGGTGTTCAACTTATAGCATATGTCATGAGATAAGGTCCTTCTAATCCTCTTAATGGAATTTAAATCCCAAGATAAATGCCTCATGGAAGCTGAAGAAAAATAGGTATTTGAACACTCTTGAATTTTATTTACACACATCAAGGTTAGAAAGGTTTTAAAAAATAAATGATATGGAACCCATTCAAAGGGAAGTTTGAGATTCAATTGAAGAATCCCACATTTCATAGAATATTAAGTTCCATTTGTATTTCATTTCCAATAAGGGCGAGTAAGGTTTATTGTATTTTTATGTTTTGTGTATTGTCAAAAAAATACAAAGGGGGATATTGTTAGGATTTATAATGTATTGCTTGTATTTTTGACAATAAGGATTGAAGTGTTGTTAATATGAAAAGATGTGTTTCAAGTATGTTGTATTTTCAAAAAAATACAACTCTAGCGATTGTTAGAAATCTCAAAGGATTGAGTTGGATTTTTTTGAAAATAATGATTTAAGTGATGTAAAAATTAAAATATGTACATTTTAATATCAATAAAGGAAGTTGAATTTGTTGGAAATATCATTTTTGAAAACACATGTTGAAGATGACCAAAGAGATGAAGTGATTCTTGGGATATTAGTTGATCTAGTTGGTGATGGACAAGGTACGATGTTTACAACAAGACTAATTGATATTCATATTGGAATTATTTTCAAATAATTATTTGTTCAAGTTGAAGAAGTATGGAGGAAATCTGAAAGTGAAGCATCATGAGATGAATTTCCCAAAAGTGAAACATGGACATGCCAAGAAGTCTACACACATGGTGAAGGGTTTGAAGAAGTGTCTAAGTAAGGAAATTCCCATGGTAGAGGGTGTATCGATGAGAATAAGGACAAAATTGGAAGAGGTAGGATACCACACCCTTGGTGGAGGTAATGTTAAAGAATCAAGGAAAATCCACACCCATGGTACAATGTGTATGGATTAAAAGAAGGAAAAAATGGATTGATGCAAAATACCAATCACATAGTGGAAGTGGCCATCGAAAAAAGGTGAAGCTGATAGGAAATACGACCTAAAAAGTGGAGACCATTATTGTGGTGTTCAGTGTGTTAGAGGAAAAGAACACATAGTTTTACAACACAATGTAGTAAAGAAGCAGAAGTAAATACCTACAATGTAGGATGGAAAAAAGTGTAGGAATATGACTCTGGTGAAGGAGGCCATGGTTTTATGAGAAGTGGAAAAACCAAAAAATAACTATAAAGGAACATTCCATTGGTGTTCAGTGTTTTTTAGGAAAAAATTTCCAGAATTATTGAACTAAGATGAAGTGTAGGGTGTTTCAATCTATATAGTATAAAATATGGAGGTTCATACTCTATAAATTCATCCAATGGTATTCAATTATTCAGAAATCATGGGAGAAATTTTTATCCAATTATTCTATATGTTTTTAAGGTTCATTATAGTGGTTTAAATTATGGATTTAATGGAGTTAAATCTACACTATAAAGGAAGATTATTTCAGGTTTCTAGGTACAGAAAATAAATTATCTATTTTGGAGATTTGAAATTCATAGAGATAATGAAAAATAATTGAGGAGATTTATGGGAAAATAAAATGGGCCAATTACATGTAAACATGTTTCATTTTATTTTATATGAGGTATCCAATTTATCCAGGAATAATGTGTAGGAAAAAGGGAGAGAGGAAAAAGAACGAGTCTCTATGTATACATCACTTATCCAGAAGAACAGAGAGAGAAAAGAGGGAGTCTTTGAGTATACATTACTCATCTAAAAAAATAGATAGGGGAGCTTCAATTAATATGTTGAAGATTTGAATATATGAAGAAATAAAAATTCTAGGTGAGGGGATGTAAGATTGAAGAATTGGAAACCATTAAAGACATTTCCAAAAAATATTTTGTTGTGCTTATAGAAAAGTATATGTTTTTTCAAACTTACTCTATAAAGAATAAATGGTGCATCATGGGTGTTTTCATACATACTGAAATAGAAGGAAAGGGGAATAAAATTGAATAATTATAATTTGTTCAATATTAATATAATGATATTAATGAAAGGACATATATGTTTATAAAATATGTGTGTATAATTATTAGTGTAGTGATCAAAAGAGGAGGAAGAAGAGGTAGTGAGAATATAGTGTTCCTTGGGTGAAAGTGAGCCGACCTTAAACCTTGTATGTCAATGAGCTTATGTGACTGGTGATCAAACCTGTACATCAAGTTATTTTTGTGTATAGGTATATCCACATGAATGGTCTATGGATTTACCCTAGTGAGGGACAGCCATGGTAAAAATACCATGTACCTATTTTCTTTATGAATGCACACTAAAATAGGTAAATAAATCTAAAGAACATTTAGTTAAATAAGGTTTGATATAAATTAGAATCTGATCAAAGTATAAGTAAAAAAGAAATCCAAGTGACCCTTAAGGATAATAGTTAATGATATATATATGGAAAGTGAAATATTTAAGTTCAATGTGTTTAAATTTGATTAGTCATGCACACCATGATTCACCCCTCACTTAGAGTGATCTCAATGTTGCACCTATTGAGGGATTTATACAATCAATAAGACATCTCTAGTAAGAACATGTCAAACTAATTATATTCATGGGTAAAGGATTCATGTTGAGTTCCCTATTTTGTTTCCATAGAAAAATCACTATATCATCAATAAGAATAAATATATTAATTCCTAATGTAGGATTCTACTTAAAACTAATGTTTATTAGAAGATACATATTTCACATTAGGTTCACTATTTTATTTTCGAAGCATAATTTTTTGATGTTTCATTTTAATATGTTGTAGATCATATTTTAAAAGACAAGTGGTCATTGGGGATTTAATATTGTGGGTTGGGTTCCACACTAGTAAAGAGGATAGAAAGACAGACTTATCTCACCCATTTTATTGGAAATATTGTCTACTCTAGGAATCTAATATAGATTTTAGATATTTTTGTGAATAATTTTCAAATACCTATATGGGAAAGGACACAATTATTTTTGAAATTTGATCAGAATCATGAATTGATGTTAATATCTATATATATATCAAAGTTTCTCTATATTTCATCAACATAGAGATTATTCTATCATTTAAAATCACATAGTTGGGAACTCTATAAATTATCTCCCTCCAAGAAGGTTGTAGATGTTGTGGTGTGGGGATCAGTCCCATAAGATAATATCTTCCTATGTATCCCTATAAATGAAATCCGAACCCAAATAGTTTTTTTCTTAACCATGCATGTTTTACCTTTTAAGGAAAAGTTTATTGTACCATTGGGTTTCATTTTTTGGCTATACAACCGTGTACATGTGGAGTGTTTAGATTAAAATTCAGAGAGGTTTCCTACATACCCTGGTCAACAGGAATGAAAAATCATGTAGTTCAAATTTCATAGTTTATGGTCATGTGACTAGATCAATATATTAAAATTTTCATTATACAATAAGAACTATATACTATGTAGTTTAAAATTATGCGTCTAGGACTACTAGGAGAAAAATTATTCGCAATCATTTATGTGAGTCTTTCATAAGAGAGGCCCTTTATATTTCATCCTATTTAATGATGATACTGATGATTGAGGGAATATGGACTACTGAGGGTGGATGAATGTTAATAGGGAATATGTCCCAATGAGGATATGAATACTCGTTTGGAATACAACCCATAAAGCATTTGACTTCTTATAGGGAATATGGCCCATTAAGGATATGAATACTCACTGGGAGTATGTCTATTTTAAGGGGGGTGGCTCTTTATAGGGAATATATCCCATTGAGGTGGGTTTTCGCAGGAAATGTGGAATTGTGAAGATGAGTTGGGGATTATTAATGGGATGCATATATGGATTTCATTTAGTAATAAATCATTAGAATGATATTATTAATAAGGGAATGATTGAGGATTACACCTATTAAGAGTGTGATGTATGTAATTACTTCCAATGATTGATGTTTAGACATTGAAGGATGAATAGATGCATGGGTAATATGTCCTTGTTAGAATTATTTTAATGCTTAATCATATGTTTCTAAACCTATGGTGGGGAAAACATTCATGGATGTTGCCCGGAGTTGTATGGCCTGGATAGTGACCAAGTTAATCATTGGGTTCATTAGACCTCCAAAATACTTTAAATTAAAATTTTACGTTTTGATGATTTAAATAAATAGTCTAAAATGGAAGGAGTTGGTAATTCAGGAAAAACAACATGAGAATCTCAAATGGATGGATTTAAAAGTGATATTTACATAGAAGTCACACCTCAACACTTTGGTGTTGGATAATACATGAGAATTTATGTTCCTCCAGCAAGGAACTCAATTGGTTATGGAATACAATAACTGGTTTATTGAATTTATTCACCATCTTATGAAATTTTTTATAATGATTTCATAAAATCCAATAACAATAAGATGAGACTGAAATCTGATATTTGGTCCTACTTGTTGAAGCGTAAGACCTATACTAAGGACATTTATCGTGCTCTAATTGTAGAAATCCAATAGGAAGGTATTTCTATGCTGATCAAAATTCCCCCCATACCTAGTGAAGATGGGGATAGTTTTTTAGAGAATAATAGGATTCCAAGAGTGCAAGGGAAGGGTAAACATATTAGTTATAACTATCCTTCATGAACCTCTTCTATGGTATATGTAGTTAGTGGATCCTATATTTACCATCAGTTTGGGATGTATGGTCCTGTGAAGTCTTCATTTTCAATGGAACCTAGATCATTTCATTCATGTGGATATACTATTCATCTCAAGAGATTTTGCCCAGCCACCCTTCCTTCCTAGAGTGGTGAATTATATTCATCCCTAGGGGATCCGTGGTGTAGTTTGATTCCACCTAGGTAGTGGGAACAAATTCTTAGTGTTTTCAGGATAGGTTTGGTTCTCTATATGTGTAGAGTTATTTTAGGGACCATCCTCATATTAGTGTTAGATCATTGTCTCATTTTGGGGAAAAGTAGTTGCATGCTGTGGATCAGGCACCAATTGATACTGAGGTAAGGCTTATTACATTAAGAGGTACCATTATTGTGTCTTCAAGTATAGATATAGTTTTTTTAATATATTTCCCTCTCATTTATTTATTATTATTTGTTTCATGTACCTATTAAATCATCCTTAAGTGCTTATTCCATATGCAATGGAAATATAGAATCCTCTTAGGAAGAAGAGAGAGAATGGTTTTCAATTCCATTTGTGTGTGATATTATTATCAAAATTTAGGATTCTATGGGTCCTTATTATCATTTAAATGGATCTATTCGAAGTAATTATTACAAATTACTAGATAAAAACATATAATAATGACCTTTATTTTAACCATTAGATAGTAACTTTCACTATCCCCAATGGGATCACTCAATTATTTTGGGGATAATGGGACATGTGATCCATTTAGGCATTACCTCTCCTTATAAAACATGGAACTCACCTATTTTACTTTTATTCAATTTTATTATAAGTATACAATGGTAATACTAGGAGTGATTTACCTCTTATGGAAAGGTAATTTCCCAAGTTATTCCTAGATGATTTCTTAGGCTTACCTTCAGAGAGGGATGTGAAGTTCTTTGTTAATATATCATTAGGGATGTCACGGCCCGCCCTCGGGGTCCGTGCCGTGACTACCCCAAGCCCGCCTTCCATAGGCCAGGGGCTGGCGACTAGCACCAAGGCGTAAAATCCCGATAACTGGGAAGGCATTGCCTTTATAAAAGAAAACAAGCACCACAGAGTACAAGCGGAAGTAAAACACTAAGTACAAAAAGAAGAACTGAAAAGCAAAAAGGGGCCGGAAATACAAGCCCAACTGTAAAGTACAACTCGAAAGGAAAAACAGCGACTGAAAAGTAAAGCTGCTACGCTGAGATGTCCGCTGGAAATCCCACCTGAAGGGTGGGTACAGATAGCTCCTCTGCTCCTCGGGTCCCGCCATCCGCTCCGAGTATATCCCGCCCAGTGGTCCACCTCCGGGTACCGCCTCGTCGTATAGTCCACCTCCAGGTACCGTCCAGTCCTCGAACACTCGGCCTCTGTCAGCACTGTCCGTCGTCTGCAACCAACACAACGAGGTGCGGGCATAGCCCGTGCAGGGGTGAGTATAACGATACTCAGTAGGGACCCCGAGACCCTCAAGGTCTCACTAAAACCAACAAGGATAAACACAAGAAGATCTCAACAGATAAACCCTACTTAGGTATATGCCCATACATATACCGAAGTTATCAAGTAACCCATCTCAATCATGAGGAAACACAAGGATTGTGAAATCGACGGATAACCACTACCCGGGTATATGCCCATACATATACCAAAGTTAGCAAGTGACCCATCTCAATCATGAGGAAACACAAGGTCAAAAGTCTCAGCTCAAACCAGGATTTTCATTATCGAAACCGTAACTGCTGAAGAGCTCCGTCTCTAGAGTGTACAGTGGTCCTGTCACGACTCCGAGGCTGCCGCTCACTAACCTAGGACTGCTGAAGTACTCCTCCTGTCGAGTACTGCGGGTCTGCTGCCAACTACCAGGCGCTCCGTCCGCTGAGGGTCTGCTGCCAAATACCGGGCGCTACCCAGATAGCCTACTGAGGTACTCCTCCTGTCGAGTACCGCGGGTCTGCTGCCAACTACCAGGCGCTCCGTCCGCCGTGGGTCTGCCGCCAAGTACCGGGCGCTCCGTCCACTGGGCTAATCGACTCACTCCAAGTCGAGTCGGTCAAGCAGTCGTCAGGTCTCAGCCGGCTACACGGTCTCCGTACTCTGCACGCTCGTCTCCGGGAGGGTCCGCTCCACGAGCTACTAGTCGATACTCCAAGTATCACAAAGTCCCACAAAGAAGTGCCTCAAAGGTCCGTCTCGTCACAGGGGTCTCAACGCAACAGACGGCGCATCGATCGGACGCCCGGTCTGTGTGTTAATGGTCTTTTCGTCCCAGGGGCCCGGTTGGTTTCGAGTGCGAACCAATCCCGGCCGTATCTCAACTGTACCCCGAACTCCCATAGGGTAAACTCAAAGGGACCGTTACTCAACGTAACCACCAACGCCGCTGACGGCTCGTCAAGCGGACGTCCTGTCTGAAAGATATCAGCTTTCCCGTTCCAGGGGCCCGGTTGGATTTCGGGAACAATCCAACCCGGCCATACTCCGACTGCATCCAAAACTCGGGCGGAGTATGTCAAAAGTTCCGTCTCATCAAGAGGAAGTCAACGAAACAGACGGCGCGTCAATCGGACGCCCGGTCTGTGAGTTATTGGCATTTTCGTCTCCGGGGCCCGGTTGGTTTTTAAGGAAAAACCAACCCGACCGTACTCCACCTGCGTCCAAACCTCGGGCGGAGTATGCCAAAAGATCCGATTCACTAAGAGGAACACAACGCGACTGACGGCGCGTCAATCGGACGTTCGTGGCTCAAGATATGAGCGTTTCCGCTCCGAAGGCCCGGTTGGTTTCGTGAACGAACCAACCCGGCCGAACTCAAAGTAACCCGAAACCTTGAGTGCGATATAGCGAAACGACCGTCTCGATCCAAGGATCGCGTTGCCGCAGACGGTTCGTCATTCGGAGGTCCGAGGCTCAAGTTATGAGCCAAAAACCAAATCAGGTTCGAAACGGGGGGTTCCGGGTCCGGGCCGACCCGGCCCGACCCCCCCCCTGGGCGGCGGCGGCGGCGGGCCGCGCTGGCGGCGGCAGCGGGCCGCGCTGGCGGCGGGGTGCGCCGCACGGGCTGGCACGCGGGGGATTCAATCCCCCGCTTCTTCAAAGTCGGCGCGGCATAGCCGCGCCGTTAGTCAATCAACGGCCCCCCTTTGGGGGCCCGCTTTGAAGAGGGTCCGGGGGAGCCGCCTGCCCCCCCTCATGGGAACCGCCTCCCCCAATTAATGGGGAGGGGCTTCTTTACTGGCCGGGGGATTTATTTCCCCCGGATTTTGGCTATCCGGCCGGCCAGCTGGCCGGCCGGTTTTCTCCAACGGGACCGGAAATTCCGGTCCCCCCCCTCGGCTTCCGGCGCCGGCGGCCCGGCCGCCGATCTCCTCTTCCGCCGCGGCCCGGAACCGGCCGCGGTCTCCTCGTCTCGCCGCGGCCCGGAACCGGCCGCGGCGTTAGTAATCCGGCGCGGTGCGACGGCACCGCGCCCCTTCACCGTGCTTGATAAACATTCAACGCGGCGCGACGACGTCGCGTTCTTGAAGATTTTCCCTCGGCGTGGCGCGACGGCGCCACGTAAATTAATTGTACGATCATCCGCGTGGTGCGACGGCACCACGCTACTTGCTTCCACCCGCATGAATAAACATGAACGTTGGAGGGGGGTTCGGCCGTGTTCGTGCGGTCCGGCCCCCTCACGTTAAATTAATAACGCAACTTAAACAATCAAGCATCAAGTTAGACATGCGAGATCCACGTTCAAGGAAAAGAATAAAGAAATAATGAACCAACAACCCCTACAGTTTTCCCCGCAACAAGGATTCCCAACCCGCAAACATATTCTTCGCGGATCAACTTAATATTGAGTTGATCCGCATTCTTTGTTTTCAAAAGGGAACATCCATGGAAAAAGATATCACTCAAAAATAATTCCCTTCAACCTCTTAAATAAAAAGATTCATACCAATATTCCCCTACCTTGATAACGAGATGAAGTTCGAAGAGCGTTGCGGAAAGCGGCGTCGCGGGGTGAAGTTCCGTTGTCATCGGAGGAAGAGTCGTCGTCTAAGGCGACGTTCCCTGCGGTGATGTCTCCTCCCTTGATGCGAAGGAAGAAGAGGAGAAGGCATGCCGTCGGTAACTTCGCGTTCTCCGTCGGAGGCGTTCTTCGTCGGAGGCGTTGTTCTTCGTCAAGAACGTTCTTCAAAACTCAAGAGCTCTCTTCCCTTTCACTTAACATATCAATTCCAACCAAAATAAAATAAGGCTCCACCTTATTTTATTTACCCATGCCATGCATTCAAATTTACAAAATTCAAATCCAATTCACTTAATTAATTAAACCATGAGTTGTTTAATTAATTAAGAGGTGGGTTGGCAAATTAATTAAGGAAGTGGAAGAGTTACTTAATTTAAGGGAGTTAACAAGTTTAAAGGGAGAGTTTATGAGAGTTATGGGAATGTGAAAGGTTGGGGCTCGTGTGGGCCCCACCTCACATTTATCCACACATGGGTAGTTAGGAACTAGTGGGTCCCATCCCAACTCCCTCACTTAGGATATAACCACTTAGATATAAATAAAAATTGTTCCCCAATTTTTATTCACTTCTAATTAAATCTACAAAAAATTAACTTCTCATCCCGCAAAAAACGCAACTCCCGAAAAGGTCTCTTTAAGCGAATATCGGCGCTGCGAGTTCATCGGTGCCCTCAGATTTTAATTCCGAGCACCGGATCAAAAGTTAGAAATTCCCGCTCGTTCGTTCACTGAACGTACCCGAGCCAAACTTCGGAAATTAATTCCGGGCACTCCGGGCCTCGGAATCAGGTGCCGTCTGAAACCGCGCTCTTGTAAAATTCTAAAGAAAATTAAGAAAAAATTTCCCTTGAATTTTACGGGTCTTTACATTACTCCCACCTCAGGGCTTTACGTCCCCGTAAAGCTTCAACTCACACTTAAGGGAAACAAAGTAGTACTGAGCACGCAACTGAGCTTTACGCTCCCATATGCTCACCTGAAGACCTCGTGCTACCCGAGAAGCACCCCAGAGGAAGCAACCGTTCACGTAGAACCTACTCCTGTCGATCCTCAATCTCTACTAGAATCTCTGTGCTTATCGCCCTGTCATCGACGTCCAACTCCCCGGGTCGATGACGTGTGAATAAACATACACGTATCTCCACAGCTGAGACACGTGGTGGACACTATGCACCCGGTGCGACTAAGGTGGTAGGGTTAAGCGGTAAACCTCCTCGCCTACCCTGCTGAAGATAAAAAGGGTCCATCGAACTTCGGAGATAACATGCCGCCTCGGCCACATCTCCGAAACCTCATCGGGTTGAGACCGTATAAGAACGTGTTCGTCACCCTCGAACTCAAGAGGTTTCCCTTTTTAGGTTAGAACTGAACTCAAACTCCTGCTGCCACAGGGGTAGGGTTGACCAACTCAAGAGTGATCGGTCACACCCTCTTATGTCTGAGTTTAACATGAGCTGCCCAGGGTTTCCTTTTCGCCGACCAAGGAAAACCCATTCCGACGTTTGCCTAAAACAGTCAACCGGGGTATGATTTGTGAATCAAAACCATACCCAGATCAACGTCGTAAGGCCTCTACGCTGCCACCAAGAGATTCCAACCAAAACTCTCGCCTCGAGGTCAAATCACACCGTCGGCGTAAGCGTGATTATCGAGTCTCCTCCCAAAGGTATCTCCAAACGTGAGGGTCAAGTCTACGGCTTACCCGGAACCTCTAGGTCTGGGACATGATTCGTGGAAGGGTAGAATGATTGGTTCCTATGTCTATAGATATGGCAGCTCGTAGTAGACATATTTCGTACCCCGAATCATTCTTAGAGCTCCTGGGTCACACTCCTTGACCGCAATGCAGCTATTCTCCTCCCCAGCCCTCCTGCTCCCTGAGCCTGGCGGGGACTACTAAGTCGGGTGGTCGTAACATGTCGAAATGTACACCACCACATGCTGCTCTCCAAGCTCTGCTTCCACGTCTGCTACCCTGCAGATTCATCTGTCCTTAGCACTTCCTCCTCCTGAAACATTTTACACGCCCGAGTCTCTGAGACTGGCGCTAATCTCCTGCCTTTCACTGCTAACGTTCACAACCACAAAGGTTCTCTCTAGCATCCTAGCATAGGTAGGAATGCATAGAGGAAAAGAATTGGTTCGGATGTCCTTTAGACACACTTCGCTCAGAAGTTCGAGTCTAAAGAACTGATCACAACGTAACCAACGAGTACCAAGATTGATTGGTAAGCCACGTTGAGTGCTCTGCTTCCGACATGTCGTACTGTCGAAGCTGTATTAGCTCCAGAAAACTCACAACCACCTCCTCAAGCCAGTCCTCAGCCGCCTACGAGTCAGGCTCACTTTGAAACTTGAGGGATATCTGATGCTAAAACATAAGTAAGGCACTAAGCCTGTGAGTCTCTGCTACCGGTACTGCCGGTAGTGTCTGCTGACCAACAGGTAGTGACATAGCTGGCGCCCTACCCGTCCTCGTTACTATAAGGACCAACCTCATGGTCACTCTCTGGAAACACCTGGAGCTAAGATCATCATCCGCTCTACTAGTATCCAAGATAGGCGTAGAACTCTAGCATTCGTCTCCATCCAGTCCACTGCTGCCTGGGAAATCTGTCTCGCCTCGTATCCTCAGAGGCCTCTACTGCTAGAACTCGTGCATCGCGCTCTGCTAGCGTGCACCGTCAGCTAGTGGCATCTGCTGCCTAACGGGTGGTGGTGCTGCTGGTACACCACCCGAAGGTGCCAACACTGAAAAAGGGCCCTGCACTGGAGTCTCGCTGCTCGGTGGGCCATCATGAAAGAAACAACGTAACACGATCAAACGATTATACCTGGTGAGCTGACCTGGTTTGAGCTGTTTTAAGGGGAAAAACCTTTGAAAACAAACACGCAATCAGTGTTTTCGTGCACAAAGTCGGAAATCAGTTGTCAGGGTCCTGGTGTATGGATACGTCGGCCGCCCGCACCAACACTGGACTCCCTGAACTGAAAACCACACTCGGTACTCTCAACACTATTGCTTCACAGAAAGAGACATCAGAGTTATAAGTTCTGCGGTAGAACCGAACTCCTTTGATACCAATTTGTCACGGCCCGCCCTCGGGGTCCGTGCCGTGACTACCCCAAGCCCGCCTTCCATAGGCCAGGGGCTGGCGACTAGCACCAAGGCGTAAAATCCCGATAACTGGGAAGGCATTGCCTTTATAAAAGAAAACAAGCACCACAGAGTACAAGCGGAAGTAAAACACTAAGTACAAAAAGAAGAACTGAAAAGCAAAAAGGGGCCGGAAATACAAGCCCAACTGTAAAGTACAACTCGAAAGGAAAAACAGCGACTGAAAAGTAAAGCTGCTACGCTGAGATGTCCGCTGGAAATCCCACCTGAAGGGTGGGTACAGATAGCTCCTCTGCTCCTCGGGTCCCGCCATCCGCTCCGAGTATATCCCGCCCAGTGGTCCACCTCCGGGTACCGCCTCGTCGTATAGTCCACCTCCAGGTACCGTCCAGTCCTCGAACACTCGGCCTCTGTCAGCACTGTCCGTCGTCTGCAACCAACACAACGAGGTGCGGGCATAGCCCGTGCAGGGGTGAGTATAACGATACTCAGTAGGGACCCCGAGACCCTCAAGGTCTCACTAAAACCAACAAGGATAAACACAAGAAGATCTCAACAGATAAACCCTACTTAGGTATATGCCCATACATATACCGAAGTTATCAAGTAACCCATCTCAATCATGAGGAAACACAAGGATTGTGAAATCGACGGATAACCACTACCCGGGTATATGCCCATACATATACCAAAGTTAGCAAGTGACCCATCTCAATCATGAGGAAACACAAGGTCAAAAGTCTCAGCTCAAACCAGGATTTTCATTATCGAAACCGTAACTGCTGAAGAGCTCCGTCTCTAGAGTGTACAGTGGTCCTGTCACGACTCCGAGGCTGCCGCTCACTAACCTAGGACTGCTGAAGTACTCCTCCTGTCGAGTACTGCGGGTCTGCTGCCAACTACCAGGCGCTCCGTCCGCTGAGGGTCTGCTGCCAAATACCGGGCGCTACCCAGATAGCCTACTGAGGTACTCCTCCTGTCGAGTACCGCGGGTCTGCTGCCAACTACCAGGCGCTCCGTCCGCCGTGGGTCTGCCGCCAAGTACCGGGCGCTCCGTCCACTGGGCTAATCGACTCACTCCAAGTCGAGTCGGTCAAGCAGTCGTCAGGTCTCAGCCGGCTACACGGTCTCCGTACTCTGCACGCTCGTCTCCGGGAGGGTCCGCTCCACGAGCTACTAGTCGATACTCCAAGTATCACAAAGTCCCACAAAGAAGTGCCTCAAAGGTCCGTCTCGTCACAGGGGTCTCAACGCAACAGACGGCGCATCGATCGGACGCCCGGTCTGTGTGTTAATGGTCTTTTCGTCCCAGGGGCCCGGTTGGTTTCGAGTGCGAACCAATCCCGGCCGTATCTCAACTGTACCCCGAACTCCCATAGGGTAAACTCAAAGGGACCGTTACTCAACGTAACCACCAACGCCGCTGACGGCTCGTCAAGCGGACGTCCTGTCTGAAAGATATCAGCTTTCCCGTTCCAGGGGCCCGGTTGGATTTCGGGAACAATCCAACCCGGCCATACTCCGACTGCATCCAAAACTCGGGCGGAGTATGTCAAAAGTTCCGTCTCATCAAGAGGAAGTCAACGAAACAGACGGCGCGTCAATCGGACGCCCGGTCTGTGAGTTATTGGCATTTTCGTCTCCGGGGCCCGGTTGGTTTTTAAGGAAAAACCAACCCGACCGTACTCCACCTGCGTCCAAACCTCGGGCGGAGTATGCCAAAAGATCCGATTCACTAAGAGGAACACAACGCGACTGACGGCGCGTCAATCGGACGTTCGTGGCTCAAGATATGAGCGTTTCCGCTCCGAAGGCCCGGTTGGTTTCGTGAACGAACCAACCCGGCCGAACTCAAAGTAACCCGAAACCTTGAGTGCGATATAGCGAAACGACCGTCTCGATCCAAGGATCGCGTTGCCGCAGACGGTTCGTCATTCGGAGGTCCGAGGCTCAAGTTATGAGCCAAAAACCAAATCAGGTTCGAAACGGGGGGTTCCGGGTCCGGGCCGACCCGGCCCGACCCCCCCCTGGGCGGCGGCGGCGGCGGGCCGCGCTGGCGGCGGCAGCGGGCCGCGCTGGCGGCGGGGTGCGCCGCACGGGCTGGCACGCGGGGGATTCAATCCCCCGCTTCTTCAAAGTCGGCGCGGCATAGCCGCGCCGTTAGTCAATCAACGGCCCCCCTTTGGGGGCCCGCTTTGAAGAGGGTCCGGGGGAGCCGCCTGCCCCCCCTCATGGGAACCGCCTCCCCCAATTAATGGGGAGGGGCTTCTTTACTGGCCGGGGGATTTATTTCCCCCGGATTTTGGCTATCCGGCCGGCCAGCTGGCCGGCCGGTTTTCTCCAACGGGACCGGAAATTCCGGTCCCCCCCCTCGGCTTCCGGCGCCGGCGGCCCGGCCGCCGATCTCCTCTTCCGCCGCGGCCCGGAACCGGCCGCGGTCTCCTCGTCTCGCCGCGGCCCGGAACCGGCCGCGGCGTTAGTAATCCGGCGCGGTGCGACGGCACCGCGCCCCTTCACCGTGCTTGATAAACATTCAACGCGGCGCGACGACGTCGCGTTCTTGAAGATTTTCCCTCGGCGTGGCGCGACGGCGCCACGTAAATTAATTGTACGATCATCCGCGTGGTGCGATGGCACCACGCTACTTGCTTCCACCCGCATGAATAAACATGAACGTTGGAGGGGGGTTCGGCCGTGTTCGTGCGGTCCGGCCCCCTCACGTTAAATTAATAACGCAACTTAAACAATCAAGCATCAAGTTAGACATGCGAGATCCACGTTCAAGGAAAAGAATAAAGAAATAATGAACCAACAACCCCTACAGTTTTCCCCGCAACAAGGATTCCCAACCCGCAAACATATTCTTCGCGGATCAACTTAATATTGAGTTGATCCGCATTCTTTGTTTTCAAAAGGGAACATCCATGGAAAAAGATATCACTCAAAAATAATTCCCTTCAACCTCTTAAATAAAAAGATTCATACCAATATTCCCCTACCTTGATAACGAGATGAAGTTCGAAGAGCGTTGCGGAAAGCGGCGTCGCGGGGTGAAGTTCCGTTGTCATCGGAGGAAGAGTCGTCGTCTAAGGCGACGTTCCCTGCGGTGATGTCTCCTCCCTTGATGCGAAGGAAGAAGAGGAGAAGGCATGCCGTCGGTAACTTCGCGTTCTCCGTCGGAGGCGTTCTTCGTCGGAGGCGTTGTTCTTCGTCAAGAACGTTCTTCAAAACTCAAGAGCTCTCTTCCCTTTCACTTAACATATCAATTCCAACCAAAATAAAATAAGGCTCCACCTTATTTTATTTACCCATGCCATGCATTCAAATTTACAAAATTCAAATCCAATTCACTTAATTAATTAAACCATGAGTTGTTTAATTAATTAAGAGGTGGGTTGGCAAATTAATTAAGGAAGTGGAAGAGTTACTTAATTTAAGGGAGTTAACAAGTTTAAAGGGAGAGTTTATGAGAGTTATGGGAATGTGAAAGGTTGGGGCTCGTGTGGGCCCCACCTCACATTTATCCACACATGGGTAGTTAGGAACTAGTGGGTCCCATCCCAACTCCCTCACTTAGGATATAACCACTTAGATATAAATAAAAATTGTTCCCCAATTTTTATTCACTTCTAATTAAATCTACAAAAAATTAACTTCTCATCCCGCAAAAAACGCAACTCCCGAAAAGGTCTCTTTAAGCGAATATCGGCGCTGCGAGTTCATCGGTGCCCTCAGATTTTAATTCCGAGCACCGGATCAAAAGTTAGAAATTCCCGCTCGTTCGTTCACTGAACGTACCCGAGCCAAACTTCGGAAATTAATTCCGGGCACTCCGGGCCTCGGAATCAGGTGCCGTCTGAAACCGCGCTCTTGTAAAATTCTAAAGAAAATTAAGAAAAAATTTCCCTTGAATTTTACGGGTCTTTACAAGGGAATCTACCAATAACACTTCCTTATTATCATATGGATTTCACATAATTAATGAAATTTAATATTTAGTTAGAATATTGGGAATCTAAAGGCTACATTCTCCTTGGATGTCCCCATGGTCCACCCCAGTAATTTTTTCTAAGAAGGAAGATAAGACACTTCACTTTTCTATCATCTAATGAAAGTTGAAATGGGTTAAAATCAAGAATAAATACCCAGGTCCACATATTTATAACCCCTTTAATTAACTTAAGGGAGAAATTGATCTTAGTTTAGGATATCAATAGTTCAGGGTAAGGAAGACCAATGTACCAAAGACTAATTTTTGATGTAGGTCTATACATTTAGAGTACCTATAATTCTATTTGGGTTAACCATTTCTCCTGTGATTTTCATGGTTCTAATGAATTGGTTATTCAATTGGTCATTTAATATTTTCTTCATGGTATCTATATACCACATCCTAGTTCACTCTAAAAAAATAGAGGTGCATAAAGTCCATTTTTGAATTTTTATTGGAACCTTGAATGACCGACACTTCTTTTATAAATTTTCCAAGTGTAGTTTATGGATCTAAGAGATTATGTTTATCAGGAATGTGGTGCCAGAACAAGGTATCTTATTCAATCATGGGAATTTCAATCTTTTGATGTCTTGGGAGGATCCCAAAAATATTTTTGAGATTAAGAGATTCTTGGGATTGTAAATATACCCTAGATAGTTTCTAAAAGGCTTCTCTAGGATAGAATCACCCCTGATAGCTATCATATAGAAAGGGGGTAAGTTCTTATGGATCTTAGAGCATCATGTGTGTTTTGATGAGTTAAAGTATTATTTGAATTAAAATTTGATTCTGATTTTTTTCAATGGGGTTTCATTGTTATGTGGTTTACTATGAGGCATAGGGTACAAGTATAGGGTGTGTTCTCATGAAGGGTGACCATGTGGTGGAATATGGATCTCACCATATTTGACTGCATAAGAAGAACTACCCATCCTAGGACCTTTACCTCATAGTTGAAATTCATTCACTCAAGTTTTGAAACCACTACCTCTTTGGAAAATGGTTCATGATCTTTTACTATTATAAAAACTTGGGACACATTTTTTATAATAAAATCCTGAATCTTTGTCAGCTATGTTGGGTAAAATATCTCTAGGCATTTTATTTCAAAATCAAATACACAGTGGGAAAGGGGAATATAGTTATCTATGATCCTAGTTATAATTTTCACACTTAGTCCTTAGTGATGAACATAGTTTTATGGGAATATTTCATCATATGTAGCTATAGGCGAGGGACGAAAAAGTATGTTTGGTTCTTATAAGTATCTATTTAATTCATTATATTCTTGAGCTCATCCTTTGGGAGAAATAGGGTGATGAGGAGTGTCACCAAATAGAGATAATTTTAAATTGTTTGGAAGAAAATAAAAATTGATATCCATCTCCATAAGGTTTATTTAGATTCTAAATCCATTATGTTGTCCCGTTGTTTATAAGGAAGCTATAAATAGAAGTTTTTCATCGTTCGTAGTGGGATACTCACATAGGTACCACCTAGACGTTTTAAAATTTAATGTGGTGATTCTAGTGTCCTGATATGATATGAGACATACCAAACATCAGGTCCCTATGTTCTACCTGCGAAAAAATAAAGGAATAATTACATAAGCCTTGAAATATACTTTTTCCACTTCCCATGACTACCTAGAAGTGGGACATTGTGTCTGCAAACTTCTTTCATTTTGCTAACTTGAACACATTGGGGAAATAATGATACATGATTCATGATTTATAATCTATCCAATTCTACACACTTCATTCTGATACAAGATACTTATAAGGTAGAATAGATTAGTAAGCTATATGTATGGGAAATCCTGAGGTTTCATGGGGTTCCATCTTCTATTATCTCCAATGGAGACCCACTCAATTTACCCATATTTTATAAAGGATATTTAGGTGGTGATGGGTTCCTAAGTTAAGATGAACATGAACAATAATCTATATACCGATGGTCATATGGATAGAGATATCCAAATACTATAGGATATTCTCCACAATTTAATCATAGATTTTACAGGATCCTCAAAAACCAATTTTATGTTGTTTGAATTTTATTATAATAACATTTACCTATATTTCTTCAAGATGGATCCTTTTGGATCTTTATATGGTCTAAATTATCAGTATCCCTTATGTTAGATGAATATGGGAGGAAATTATATATGAGTTCCAAGAATTCTACAAGATATGATGATGATGATTCGAATGATTCAACAATATTCAGTGGAAGATTAGAGTTTCCACAAGTCTTATGTAGATCATCAACATTTTCCTTTCTATTTTTTAGTTGGATACTATTGGTTTATTAAGGTTTCTCCTTGGTTGAGTCACCATATATTTGGAAAGTAGTTAAATCTTGATCTATGGTATGTCAGGCCCTTTAAGATCATTTAAGGAGTTAGAATAGTTTCAAATTTGTTAATATTTCCTTCTATTCTAAAGTTAATATATAATGTGTTCTGTGTTTCTCAACCAAAGAAGTATAATTCCAATACATATCATGTTCTAAAATGGGAACAACTCAATTTAGAACCCAATGCTTCTATGACCTACCAAACGGTTAATATTTTTGACCCCTGAGACAATTTTATTTATGGGAAATCTATTTTTTTAGTCTATACATTATGGAAACTTGAGAATGACTCTCACAAGACTTGGGAGTTGGAGTTTATTAGGAAGGAGAAATGACCTCATCTGTTCATTGTTCATGCTTCAGTTTGAATTTATAGGAAAAAACATTAATATAGTGGGCATAATGGCTACATACATGATATTATTTTCAGGTATTTTTCCCTTAATTTTTTATTCCCTGATTCTTCATATTGTTTAGGTGTTTTTATTTTATTTTTTAGTTTTTTGAAAATAGTGGGCTTCAAACTATTTGAAAATGATTAGTATAAACTATAAGACAAGCCATTAAAAGAAAACCATTTGGTTTTAGATCCATTTTTTATGATATTTGAATAGTTTTTCTAATCTATAAGACCAACCATTGAATATCCCAGGTGAGACAGTGCTGACCGACATGATTGGTGCATGGTTTGGTGCAATTTTTAACCAAACCATGTGACCTACCAAAAAAACATAAAAAGTGAAATAACCCCCTTTACATTACATGTTTTAACATTATTTTATCCCCTATCTCTATCAATTTATTTCTACAGCCATCACAGGTATACCCTCTTCCTCCTCCTCTCATTATGTGGATTTCTAGTGGAATCCTTAATAGGTTTTATAACATCTCTTTAAGAATGGATCTCCACTTCTCTCCTTTCACTTCCTATCCCATTATTTATTTGTTTTCCATCTTCCCCATGCCCATGGAAACCAAGGTTTTATTGAATACAAACCAAATGATGTGATCTTTTTGGGTTTATAACTTATTATTACATCCATAGAATTTACTATACTCGTGTATTATTTTTCCATCATAGGTGGAGTGTTTATCTTGGTTAAAGGTAGGTGATTTCAATATGTGTCATTTTTTGATAAAATACATATGATTTTCTATGTTTTTAAAGTATTTTTTAATTACTTTCATACAAATTGGGTTTTTTGAAAATAATTAGGATGTGTTTGATTGTTTTAAAAGTGTTTTACTTTTATATTGAAATAGAAGTGGATTAACATTCCATGTTTAGTAGATAAAGTTAATTGTTTGTGGAATGTAAATTAATTAGAGAGGGGATGAAACATTGAAACCCGAAGTAACTAGTTAAGATAACTAAGAAAAATAATTCCTTGAAAAGATCCACTCTCCCTAGCCATTAGCCTATGACACAAAACTAACTAAAAAACTAATTATATGGATGAGGTTACTGCTGAGTGTCACGACCCGTCCCCCGGGGCCCGTGTCGTAACTACCCCAAGCCCACCTTCCAAAGGCCAGGGGCTGGCGACTAGCACCAAAGGTGTATATCCCGATAACTGGGAAGGCATTTCCTTTATAAAAGTAAACAAACACCAATCTGAGTACAAGTGGAAGCAAACACTAAGTAAAAATGAAAACAAAATTAGTGCTGAAAGTAAAGGGGCTGGAAATACAATCCCAACTGTAAAGTACAAGGTAAAAGACAAAACAGCTGGAAGGTGACAAGCAGCTCCTGGATCGTCCACCAAGGATCCTACCTGAAGGGTAGGTACAGATAGCGCAGCTCCTGGATCGTCCACCACGGATCCTACCTGATGTGTAGGTACAGATAGAATCCACAATGCTCTCGCCCGTCAACCTCCTACGAGTTTCATCTTATCGTGAAGTCCACCACTAGATACTGTCTCGTTGTGAGGTCCACCTCCGGGTACCGTCCAGTCCTCGAACACTTGGCCTCTGTCTGTGATGCCCGTCGTCTGCAACCAACACAACGAGGTGCGGGCATAGCCCATGCAGGGGTGAGTATAACGATACTCAGTAGGGACCCCGAGACCCTCAAGGTATCACTAAATCCAACAAGGATAACCACAATGAAAATTTCAGCAGATAACCTCTACCTAGGTATATGCCCATACATATACCCAAGTTATCAAGTAACCCATCTCAATCATGAGGAAACACAAAGATTGTGAAATCAACGGATAACCACTACCCAGGTATATGCCCAAACATATACATAAGTTATCAAGTGACCCATCTGAATCATGAGGTAATCACAAAGGTCATAGAATCAGCTCAAACCAGGATTTTCATTATCGAAATTGTAACTGCTGAAGAGCCCCATCTCTGGAGTGTACAGTGGTCATATCACGACTTCGAGGTACTACTCACTAACCTAAGACTGCTGAGGTACTCCTCCTATTGAGTACTGTGGGCCTGCTACTACAACCAAGCGCTTCCCACCATGGGTCTTCCGCTACAACCAAGTGCTCCCCCTTATAGCCTTCAGAGGTACTCCTTCTGTTGAGTACTGCGGGTCTGCCACTACAACCAAGTACTCCTCCACCATGGGTCTGCCGCTACAACCAAGTGCTCCCCCTCATAGCCTCCAGAGGTACTCCTTCTGTTTTGTACCGCGGGTCTGCCTCTACAACCAAGTTCTCCTCCACCGTGGGTCTGCCTCAACAACCAAGCGCTCCCCACTGGGCTATCCGAAACACACCGATTCGATCGGTCAAGCAGTCGTCAGTTCTCAGCCGGCTATACGGTCTCCATACTCCGCACGCTCATCTCTAGGAGGGTCCTCTCCACGAGCTACTGGTCGATACTACAAGTATCACAAAGTCCCACGAAGAAGTATCTCAAAGGACCTCCTCGTCATATCTGTCTCAACGCAGCAAACGGCGCGTCAATCGGACGCCCGGTCTATGAGTTGTTAGCCTTTTCATCCCAGGGCCCGGTTGATTTCGTGTGCGAACCAATCCGGCCGTATCTCAACTATACCCCTAAATCTCATAGGGTAAACTCATAGGGACCATTTCTCCATGTGATCACCAATGCCGCTGACGGTTCGTCAAACGGACGTCCAGTCTGAAAGTTATCATCTTTTCCGTTCGAGGGGCCCGGTTGGATTTCAGTTTCAATCCAACCCGGCCACTATCCAACTACATCCAAAACTCAAGAGAAGTATGCCAAAAGATCCGTCTCATCAAGAGTAAATCAACGAAACAGACGGCGCGTCAATCGGACGCCCGGTCTGTGAGTTATTGTCCTTTTCGTTCCAGGGGTCCGGTTGGTTTCGTGAGCGAACAAACCCGACCGCACTCCGACGACATCCAAACCTCGATCGGAGTAAGACAAAAGTTCCTTCTCATCAAGAGGAATCCAACAAAGTCGAAGGCACGTCAATCAGACGTCCGGAGATCAAGATATAAGCGTTTCCGCTCTGAGGGCCCAGTTGGTTTCGTATCCGAACCAACCCGGCCGAATCCAAAGTTCTCCGAAACCTTGAGTGTAATATACCTAAACGACCGTCTCGATCCAAGGATCGCTACGCAACTGAAGGTGCGTCGATCAGAGGTCTGTAGCCCAAGATATGGGAAAAAGACTGATAGAGGTCCGAAAACGACGGGTCTGGGCCCGGACCGACCCGGGCCCACCCCCTGGGTCGGCCCGAACCGGGTCGACCTGACCCGGGTCTGGGTCCGACCCGGCTGGGCACGGCCCGACCCGATCCGCCCAAGCCGGCTCGGCTCGACCGGGTGGCTCGCTGGCTCGGCCAGCGAGCCGAGGCTCCGCGGACGCGGCGCGCGCCGCGTCCCCCCTGGATACCGTGCGGCCGCGGGATCCATCCGCTCGCCGCCGCGGCTGAATCCGCGGCGGTTTCTCCAGGCGGCGTGCCGGGGAGCCGCCGCCTCCGGCCGCCGGCACCGCCACACCGGCGCCCCGCGTCGCCGGTGGTGTCCGTCGGCCACCAGAGTTGCTCCGGTGGTCTGTTTTCAATTCCGACTGCGCCGATGCTCATCCCGGGTCTCGTTCTTCACTACGGAAACATCAAAACGTCTCTGTGGACCATTTTGTCAATGCCCGTCGATCCGCACGTCAATAGAACAAACTGCGGAGGCTTCCGATCTCCTTCGCGGTCCCAATTACGACCACACTTTCATTCGGCCTTGACGGCGCTGCGTGACGATGATGCACATCCTTTACGCATCCCTCTAGGTTCTTGCGCGGTGTCGTTGCACCATGCCGCCATCTTCCGAACCGCGACAATGCAACAACATAGGGGGAGGAGGGTCGGCCGTGTTCGTGCGGTCCGAACTCCTCCCGTTAAGATGATAACAGGCGGCCCAAAAATATAAGACGAGGAACGACAAAGGATGTTTCACAAACAAGAAGCAATAAACCCCTACAGTGTTCCCGCAAACAATAATTCCCAACCCGCAACATATTCTTTGCAGATCAACTTGATGTTTAATTGATCCGCGTTCTTTGATTTAGAAGGAAGTAACATGGGGTCCATTAACATTCACAAAACAATTCCCTACCTCGAGAAAGATCCATGGTAGCCGAGCACCGTGGATGAAGGTGTCGTGAAAGGGCGAACGTTGGCTCGTTGACGTCGTCGTAAGAAAAGAGATGAAGGTGACGACGGCCGTTGGCGTTCGTCGCTTCTGTAAAGTGCCTTTGATCCCGGCTCGAGCGTCGTTCGTTGGATCCGACGTAGGGAAGACGTCGAAGTCAACATAGATCGTTGTGTCCGCACCACGCCACCGATCCCTCCTCATTCATTGGTGTCTCGTCGGAGAAGATGGAACCTCGGTGGTGGTGCAATAATGGAGGAAGGAGAGGAAGTTCTCCAACGGACCCCCTCTCATTAAAAGGCTCCTCCCTTAATAAAATATTAGACTTGACTAATATTTTCATTAAATCATCCATTTAAAATTCATACACCACCCTCATTAAATTAAATGATTCAATTATTAATTAAGGTGGTGTCATGAATTAATGGAAGAGAAGAATGTGAAGAGGTCCCAAAAATGAGTTGAGTTAACAAAATTTAACAAGGGGTTTTGAAAAAGGGGGTTTAAGAGAGTTAAGGGAAGATGAAAAGGTGGGGGATCGTGTGGGCCCCAACTCATCTGAAATCCTCTCAAGGGAAGTTAGAACATCAGTGGGCCCCACCCCAACTCTCTCACATGGGATAAACCACTTAGAAGAGAGAAATTTAGTTGAGATACAACTTAATTTTCACTTAAACCGCTTAGTGAAGAAATAAAAATATAAAACAATTATATTTTTATTCCCCATCAACACCCGAGAAAACGAAACTCCAGAATAGGTGTTCCTAAGCAAATACCAGCACTGCTATTTCATTGGTGCCCTCAGATTTCGATTCCGAGCACCGGTTCAAAAGTTAGAAAAACCCGCTCGTTCGTTCACTGAACGTACCTGAGCTAAACTTCGGAAATTGATTCCGGGCACACCGGGCCTCGGAATCAGGCACCGTCAGAAACTGCGTTCTTGTAAAATCCCAAAGAAAATTAAGAAAATAATTTCATTGAATTTTACGGGTCTTTACATTACTCCCACCTCAGGGATTTACGTTCTCGTAAATATTTAACACAATCTAGGGATACAAAAGTGGTACTGAGCACGCATCTGAGCCTTTTGCTCCCATGTGCTCAGCTGGAGGTTCCCATACTGCCAGTGAAAGCGCACCCAATGAATTGACCATCCTCGTAGGATCCACTCATGTCGATCCTCAACCTCTACTGGAACCCCGCAAAAGTCACCCCATTTCCAAAGTCCTGTTCCCCATGGTCGATGACATGTGTCGGGTCAGGCATGTATCTCCTGAGTGATCGAATGCACCCTCCTATGCATGATTCCATCTTGTGCTGCCTGGGTTTTCCTTTTCTCTGACCAAGGAAAACCCCATCCCAACGTTGTAGATAAACCACAACCTTTTTGCCTAATACAGTCAATCCGTGTATGAACTGTGGATCCAATCCATACTCAGACCAACGTCGTAAGGCCTCGACGTTGCCACTAAGAGATTCCAACCGAAACTCTATCCTCGTGGGTCAGATCACACTGTTGGAAAAAGTGTTATTATCGAGTCTCCTCCCAAGTTATCTCCAAACGTGAGGGTCAAGTCAACGGCTTAATCAGAAACTCTAGGTCTAGGACAAGATTCGTGGAAGGAATGAATGATTCGTATCAACGTCTGTTACTACAGCAGCTTGTAGTGGACACAGATTGTCCCTCAAATCATTCTTAGAGACATTGGGTCACTCTCCTTGACCGCATGCAGCTACTCTCTTTCCCTGCCCTCCAGATCCCTAAGCCTGGAGGGAACAGCAAAGGCGAGTGGTTGTAACATGTTGATATGTACACCACCTCATGCTGCTCTCCTAGCTATGCCTCCATGTCTGCTACTCTTCAGATTCATCTGTCCTTAACATTTCCTCTTTTTGAAACATTCGCATGCCCAAGTCTCCGAGACTGGTGCCAGTTTCTAGCTTCACACTGCTATCCTTCACTGAATGTATCCGTTCAACAATAGAATTCTCAACCACAAGGGTTCTTTCTAGCACCCTAACATAAGTAGGAATGCATAGAGGAAGGAGTGCTTACTCAGATATCCTTTATACACACCTCGCTCAGAGGTCCGAGCACTATAGCACTGATCGAATCGTATTCATCGAGTACCCTAAATGTTTTGTATGCCTCGATGAATACTCATCTACCGACTCGTCGTTCTGCCGAAGATGTATAAGCTCAAGAAAACTTTCAGCCACCTCCTAAAGCCACCCTTAGCCTCCTGTGAGTCAGGCTATCCTCAGAACTTGAGGGTATCTGATGTTAGAACATGTGTAAGGTAGTAAGCCTACATCTGTCACCTACTGGTACCGCCGGTTGTAACTGCAGACCAATAGGTAGTGATGTATAGCTGACACACTACACGAATGCACTATCTCAGGCATCGGTCCACGTACCGAAGCCTCATCGCTATGAGAACCATCCTCATAGTCACTCAATGGAAAACACTAGTGGCCAAGTCCACCATCCACTCTACTGATGTCTCAGCTAAACGGAAAACTCTAGAAATTGCCCCCAGCCAGTGCTCTGCTGTCTGAGAATCTGCCTCGCCTTGTAACCTCGGAGGCCGCTGCTACTGGAACTCATGCAACGTGCTCTGCTAGCATGCAAAATTCTCTAGTAAGGATGGTGGCATCTACTGCCCAACAGGTGGTGGTACTGCTGGTACACCACCCGAGGGTGCCAACATAGAAAAAGGGCCCCGCATCGGAGCCTCGCCGCTTGGTGGGCCGTCATCGAGTACTCTCTCGGAACTCCAACTGACTGTCTGCATGGAGACATCCTGAACAGATGCGACCCGGTCAACTATTAATACCTGGTTTGAGATGACTTTTAAAATTTGGAAACACACATGCAATCAGTGTTTTTGTGCACAAAGTCGGAAATCAGAAGTCAGGGACCTGGTGTAAGGATACGTCGGCCGCTGCACCAACACTGGACTCCCTGAACTGAAGACCTCACTCGGTACCCTTGACACTATTGCTTCACATAGAAAAATACTAGAGTCCTCAGTTCTGCAGTAGAACCGAACTCCTTTGATACCAATTTGTCACGACCCGTCCCCTGGGGCCCGTGTCGTAACTACCCCAAGCCTGCCTTCCAAAGGCCAAGGGCTGACGACTAGCACCAAATGCATATATCCCCATAACTGGGAAGGTACTGCCTTTATAAAAGTAAACAAACACCAATCTGAGTACAAGCGGAAGAAAACACTAAGTAAAACTGAAAACAAAAGTAGTGATGAAAGTAAAGGGGCTGGAAATACAATCCCAACTGTAAAGTACAAGGTAAAAGACAAAACAACTGGAAGGTGACAAGAAGCTCCTGGATCATCCACCAAGGATTCTACCTGAAGGGTAGGTACAGATAGCGCACCTCCTGGATCATCCACCACGGATCCTACCTGAAGGGTAGGTACAGATAGCCTCCAAAATTCTCTCGCCCTTCAACCTCCTTTGAGTGTCGTCTCGTCGTGAAGTCCACCACCAGATACTGTCTCGTTGTGAGGTCCACCTCCGGGTACCGTCTAGTCCTCGAACACTCGGCCTCTGTCTGCGCTGCCCGTCGTATGCAACCAACAAAACGAGGTGTGGACATAGCCCATGTAGGGGTGAGTATAACGATACTCATTAGGGACCCCGAGACCCTCAAGGTCTCACTAAATCCAACAAGGATAACCAAAAAGAAAATTTCAGCAGGTAACCTCTACCTAGGTATATGCCCATACATATACCCAAGTTATCAAGTAACCCATCTCAATCATGAGGAAACACAAAGATTATGAAATCAACGGATAACCACTATCCAGGTA
Source organism: Viscum album (assembly GCA_963277665.1). Lineage (NCBI taxonomy): Eukaryota > Viridiplantae > Streptophyta > Magnoliopsida > Santalales > Viscaceae > Viscum > Viscum album. Next base: position 1,964,891,740 of record OY728127.1, read on the forward strand.
TATGTCCAAAAATATACCTAAGTTATCAAGTGACCCATCTCAATCATGAGGTAAACACAAACGTCATAGACTCAGCTCAAACCAGGATTTTCATTATCGAAATCGTAATTGCTGAAGAGCCCCATCTCTGGAGTGTACAGTGGTCCTGTCACGACTTCGAGGTACTGCTCACTAACCTAAGACTGCTGAGGTACTCCTCCTGTGGAGTATTGTGGGCCTGCTGCTACAACCAAGCGCTTCCCACCATGGGTCTGCCGCTACAACCAATCGCTCCCCATCATAGCCTCCATAGGTACTCCTTCTGTTGAGTACCGCGGGTCTTCCGCTATAACCAAGCACTCCTCCGCCGTGGGTCTGCTGCTACAACCAAGTGCTCCCCCTCATAGCTTCCAGAGGTACTCCTTCTATTGAGTACCGCGGGTCTGCTGCTACAACCAAGCGCTCCTCCACCGTGGGTCTGCCGCTACAACCAAATGCTCCCCACTGGGCTATCCAAAACGCACCGAGTGGATTGGTCAAGCAGTCGTCAGGTCTCAGCCGGCTATACGGTCTCCATACTCCGCACGCTCGTCTCTAGGAGGGTCCGCTCCATGAGATACTGGTCGATACTCCAAGTATCACAAAGTCCCACGAAGAAGTATCTCAATGGACTGCCTCGTCGTAGGGGTCTCAACGTAGCAGACGGCGCGTCAATCAGACGCCCGGTCTGTGAGTTATTAGCCTTTTCGTCCCCGGGGCCTGGTTTGTTTCGTGTGCGAACCAATCGGCCCGTATCTCAACTATACCCCGAATTCTCATAGGATAAACTCATAGGGACCGTTTCTCCACGTGATCACCAACGCTGCTGACGGTTCATCAAACAGACATCTAGTCTGAAAGTTATCAGCTTTTCCGTTCCCGGGGCCCGGTTGGATTTCGGGTGCAATCCAACCCGGCCACTATCCAACTGCATCCAAAACTCAAGCGAAGTATGCCAAAAGTTCCATCTCATCAAGAGGAAATCAATGAGACAAACAGTGCGTCAAGCGGACGCCCGGTCTGTGAGTTATTGGCTTTTTCATTCCAGGGGCCCGGTTGGTTTCGTGAGCGAACCAACCCGACCGCACTCCGACAGAATCCAAACCTTGAGATGAGTAATCCAAAAGTTCCGTCTCATCAAGAGGAATCAAACAAAGTCTACGACACGTCAATCGGACATCTGGAGTTCAAGATATAAGCGTTTCCACTCTGAGGGCCCGGTTCATTTCGTATCTGAACCAACCCAGCCGAACCCGAAGTTCTACGAAACCTTGAATGTAATATATCTAAACTACAGTCTCGATCCAAGAATCGCTACACAACTGACGGTGCGTCGATCGGAGGTCTGTAGCCCAAGATATGGGCAAAAGACCGAAAGAGGTCTGAAAACGGGGGGTCTGGGCCCGGACCGACCCGGCCCAACCCCCCTGGGTCGGCCCGAACCGGGTCGACCCGACCCGGGTCCGGGTCCAACCCGGCTGGGCGTGGCCCGGCCCGGTCCGCCCAACCCGGCCCGGCTCGGCCGGGTGGCTCGCTGGCTCGGCCAGCGAGCCGAGGCTTCGCGGACGCGGCGCGCGCCGCGTCCCCCCTGGATCCCGCGTGGCCGCGGGATCCATCAGCTCGCCGCCGCGGCTTCAGTCGCAGCGGTTTCTCCAGACGGCGCTGCCGCGCCAGCGTCCCACGCCACCGGTGGTGTCCGCGGGCCACCGGAGTTGCTCCGGTGGTCCGTTTTCAATTCCGACTGCGCCGATGCTCATCCTGGGTCTCGTTCTTCACTGCGGAAACATCAAAACATCTATGCGGCCCGTTCCGTCAATGCCTGTCGATCTGCACATCAAAAGAACAAACTGCGGAGTCTTTCGATCACCTTCGAGGTCCCAATTACGACCACACTTTCATTCGGCCTTAACGGCGCGGCGTGACGATGCCACACATCCTTGCCGCATCCCTCTAGGTTCTCGCGCGGTGTCGTTGCACCGTGCCGCCATCTTCCGAACCGCAACAACGCAACAACATAGGGGGAGGAGGGTCAGCCGTGTTCGTGCGGTCCGACCTCCTCCCATTAAGATGATAACAGGAGGCCCAAAAATATAAGACGAGGAACGACAAAGGATGTTTCACGAACAAGAAGCAATAAACCCCTACATTTTTTCCTCAAACAAGAATTCCAAACCCGCAACATATTTTTCGCGGATCATCTTGATGTTTAATTGATCCACATTCTTTTATTTAGAAATAAGTAACATGGGGTTTATTAACATTCACAAAACAATTCCCTACCTCGAGAAAGATCCGCGGTAGCCGAGCACCATGGATGACGGTGTCGCGAAAGGGCGGACGTCGGCTCGTTGACGTCGTCGTAAGGAAAGAGATGAAGGTGATGATGGTCGTTGGCGTTCGTCGCTTCCGTAAAGTGACTTTGATCCCGGCTCGAGCGTCGTTCGTTGGATCCGATGCAGGGAAGACGTCGAAGTCAACATAGATCATTGTGTCTGCACCACGCCACCGATCCCTCCGTATTCATTGGTGTCTCGTTGGAGAAGATGGAACCTCAGTGGTGGTGCAACAAGGGAGGAAGGAGAGGAAGTTCTCCAACGGACCCCCCTCTCATTAAAAGGCTCCTCCCTTAATAAAATATTATACTTGACTAATATTTTCATTAACTCATCCATTTCAAATTCATACACCACCCTCATTAAATTGTAGGATTCAATTATTAATTAAGGTGGTGTCAGAATTAATGGAAGAGAAGAATGTGAAGAGGTCCCAAAAATGAGGTGAGTTATCAAAATTTAACAAGGGGTTTTGAAAAAGGGGGTTTAAGAGAGTTAAGGGAAGATGAAAAGGTGGGGGCTCATGTGGGCCCTAACTCATCTTAAATCCTCTCAAGGGAAGTTAGAACATCAGTGGGTCCCACCCCAACTCCCTTACATGGGCTAAACCACTTAGAAGAGAGAAATTAAGTTGAGACACAACTTAATTTTCACTTAAACCGCTTAGTGAAGAAATAAAAATATAAAACAATTATATTTTTATTCCCCATAAACACCCGAGGAAACACAACTCCGGAATAGGTGTTCCTAAGCAAATACCGGCACTACGGTTTCATCGGTGCCCTCAGATTTCTATTCTGAGCACCGGTTCAAAAGTTAGAAAAACCCACTCCTTCGTTCACTGAACGTACCCGAGCTAAACTTCGGAAATTGATTCCGGGTACACTGGGCCTCGGAATCAAGTGCCGTTAGAAACTACGTTCTTGTTAAATTCCAATGAAAATTAAGAAAAAATTTCCCTTGAATTTTACGGGTCTTTACACTGAGACTTTAGATTCACCCTTTATAGTTTCTCATACATGAAAAAGGTTGTGTATAGATCTATCAAAAAAGGATTGAGGATCTTAGTATGAGGCCCAAACTTAGTTTCCCCAGGAATAACCATGGTATATAGATTTGTCTTATTAACTTATTTATTCTTAATATGTTTATTTTAAAATGTTTAAAGCATGATTATAATTAAATTATTTTTAAACTAGTATGTTGGATTTTTTATAAGAATATATATTCATGGAATACTTTGTGGGATCCTACACTAATCTTATGCTCAGACCCCACATAAACCCAATGGGTGGATGTATACTTTTTTTGTCAGACATAGGTACAAGATAGTTTTCATATAGAGGCAGAATATACTATTTATTGTGGATTATTGTTGGTTGATGATGGTGACATGGTGAGAGGTTCACCCTCGTGTTATACAGAGATGGGTAGATTTATTTTGTTTCATTGTCAGTTTCATTTTTTTAATTTTTTATCATCTTTTGTATAACCATTTGGATTCTCATCTCATATATTGTTTATGTATGAGACATGTTCATTTATTTCATGTTTGGATGTTTATATTTTTATAAGGATTTTTGTGTTCTCCTTGAGGTATTATTTAAATTTCATTGATGAAATTATTGGGAAAATAATTTTAAATGTATGTTCTTGATACCCATGCACTTGTTTATAGCCCATGGGGTTTAAGAATAACCTTTGGGCCTTTCCACAGATCAACTCAGGTTCTCAGGTCAGGGGTGTCCTTGGTTGATTCGTGACATGCACCAAGAAGAAAAATTAAATTATAATAAGCAACACTAAACATGAATACATTATGATGTCATAATATATAAGTCAAATTATTTGGATGAAATCATGGTTTGAATACATATGGGTAGAAGTTTCATATCCAATGATGATTATAAGATATAACCAACGTGTAATAAATTTATTAATGAACTAAATGAAACATTCAATATCAATGTGTATTGATATCAAATAACATTTTATCAAGGATAATCTAGAATGTGGTCAATTCAACTTGGTGTACGATTCTATGAAGTTAAAAATTATTGATATCTTAAGGAAACACCTTATTTTCATTGGACCCCATTCCCATACAGTTTTGAGTTGATGCAGACCTACTTTTTAAAGATAAGGGGTCACTAATAATTTACCAATGACACTTCGGGTCATGAATTGGTTGAGAGGATGGAATTCTGGGCTCATCATATCCCTTTTTGGAGAAAAACGTTCCTATATTGAGAATATATTATATATTTAAGACATATCCATAAATCCTTCCCAGTAATAGTACCACTATTAGTTACCTTTATCCAAGTCAATGATTGAAACCGAGAATTATTATAAACATATATATATATATATATCAAAGGTTATCCATACTTATTTAACTTATTGATTATACTATAGTTTAAAGCCACACAACTAGGAACTTTAATGTTTATTTCCATATAGGGAGGCATTAGGTATTTCAGAATTGGGATCAGACAGATGAATGAGGATTCTTACATATCCATATAAAGGGAATTATAACCCACATAGTTTGGTTGAACTTGATAAGACACATTGAACCTTTTAAAGTCATGTGGAAAGGAGCAATGTGGTTCCTTTTAAGGTTGTGAAACCATAACCTGTTGATAGAAAATTAAAGATATATATCCAATACCTATATGATGTTAGGAATAAAATCAGAGAGGATTTTGACAAATCATTGTTAACAAAATTCAAATCCTACATAGTTCATGTTAAAAATTTAAGGTTGTGTGATCAGAAAAGTCCATATAGTTTAATATCATACTATATGGCCATCAATGCATTGAGATGTGTGAAAAGAGAAGGCTGAGTGGGAATTATGTATATGTGGCCCTTTTATATTTATCTTTTATTTTGGTAACAAAACATGAGAAGGTGTGATTATTCTAAAAGTAAATGCGTCCCATTGAGGAAAGATTTCCCATAGAGAATATGGCCAATTTTGGAAGGGTTGGGGATTACACAAGGATAACCTATATAATTCTATGAGTAACTAATGGATCATGGAGATTAGATCATTAATGAGGGAATTATTTGGACTTACATGATAGGATGAGGCACATATACTACTTGCGAAAATGAAGGATATGTGTAGGGATTACACATATGTGGAATAAGGGGGTTCAAGATGGTAACTGACTTAGGAGAAGGAAGGTTTTGGGCCCTTTACCAGATTTTAGGTTCATAAGTATGTTCATGGATCATTGAGTGGATGAAAGAAGCACATTGGATACTATATTGAATGATATTTGAGATATGGGGTATCCAATATGAGAAGAAGGATCCAAGAGAGATTTCATTAGTATCCTCATGATAGGGACTCTTATTATCAATAGAATACATGATCATAATTACCCTGAAGGTTTTATTATTCTGTAAATAAAATACAATAAAGATATATTATGATTGTAATAAATGATCAAAATAGTTCACACTGATATACATATTCCCATCATGTACCTCAAGAGATTGTGGTAGTAACCTTCCAAGAATGACATTTTTTGGAATTTGACCTTAGAGAAAGGAAGCCGGTGAGTTTTTTTATGTTAATTCAACTAAGGTGGATGACTAGGGTGGAATAAGGGATATGAAAGAGGTATATTATTCCATAATAAGGTTTCTTTTTTAAGTGAACCACTATAGGTCAAATCATGTATGACCATGGAACATTGGTAAGAGGCAAATATCTGCTTCAAGAAATTAAATTTTAATGTAAAATTTGATTGTTACATGAATGCATATTCATAAAAAAAAATAGGAGTTTAAAAGATTTTTAGGATGTTTTTTAAGTGAGTGGCCCTCTATAAATCGGTTTTAGTGAGATTCCTTCATAAAGAACTTATGAAGAGATCCCCATGATATTTTTATATAGGGGTGGAATTTTCACAAAGATCATTCACAATGATCCTCCCCATTCCATATTTGGATGAAAATTAGCGAATTAATTGAGTTTTATTCAAAGTATTTCATAAATGGAATGATTCATAAATGATACAATTTTATTCTCTTGATGTATGTCCGGAAGTATAATGTTCTCTATTTCTTACAAATTCCACCCCAAATATGTTTTCCTAAAGTGTGTTAGTTGAGTATTTATAGGTGATATATTATGACCTCCTTCTCAAATAATTCAACAGTGAATGATTTTTGGTTCATGAGTATTTTATATGGACACAAATGTTCAACTTCACCATGATCGAAATAATGCTTTTCTGTGGTGATTTCAAGTGGCCATAATCCATCACCATGCCTTTGTAATAGAAAAAACACACCCATAAAACATGTAGAAAACCATAAGGGATGTATTTTATTCCTTTACCAATAATGTTAGTCAAAAATAATTTATGTGGTTTATGATAAATCATCTCATTTTAATCACAAATGATGCCCAACCATAAGGATTTCAGCTGCCTGTGAATGATTCACTAAAAAATGATTGATTATATTTGTGAATGACTGGGTTTCTTCATGAAAGTATTCCATTTTTCTATTTTTATTCCCATATTATTTGAATGAGTGATCAACTATTTACTGGGAATCAATAAATAACCCCATAATAATTGGGTCCTGATCTATATAAAGAGGATATAATTATAATAAATCAAGATAAACCCCATAAGATTTATGTGATGCATGTAGGATCAACAATTAATATGATGATGGAATAACCCCTATAAATAGGTATTAGATCTCTAATTATATCATTTTCAATTTGGTGGAAGCTTCAGAAATCTATAAATTATTTTCTACCTTTCTTAGTTTGTAAAAAATGGTCTGATAAACATGAAGAGGATCTATTTATCAAGAATTGAGAACACTCGCACAATTTATACATGATGTGCTTATGATCTATAGTTCACATTAGGGTGGTATAAACACTTTAAATAGGTCATGGGATAGCAATTCCATCCGTTTAAATCTAGTGGAGGCTTCAGTCATCCACATATGATTTCCCTCATTTTTTAGTTTGCAAACAAAATGGTACACTACTAAACATCCTCTATAAATGAGTCATATATCACAAAAGAATCATCATCAAAAAATGAATAATAGTAAATAACATAATATTTATGAATGAATCTACCTTTAGGATGTAGTTATGTGACTCACATAATTTCTATGTGGAATTTACTTCACATAATATTAACATGAGAATTTTCTCTTTGGTAGTTTTGTATATTTCATTTTCCCTTGTTTTTATATAATTATGAATTATCTTATCTTCTAGAGAAATTAATCTAGAACCTCATTTATGAGATTATTCCATGATATTAATGAATATGAATGAAAATTTTGAGGCCAATCAATAATAATTTTCCCTCTCGGGACACCATATTCTCTCAAAGCTCATTTTAGTGGGCCTCTATGACTACATGGTGATCGAGAGGTTCCCAAATATAGACTTGTTATACTAAGTGGTGCATCTATTTCTTCACCATGACCATAGAATATGATAATAAAATATATCTATTTCTATCATGAATTATATAGAGTTAACATCTTGAAGATAATGGTCTTTATTAGGGAGTCCATATACATAGAAGGTTATCTCCTTGGGTATAACCCTTTTCTTCATAGGAAGGATGATGTGTTCTTGAGATCAAGGCCTATAGTTCATCATCTATCATTAATAAATATACTACTAATTATATATTAGGCTATGAATCATTATAGAACATTTTACACAATGGTTCCTTCAGCATGGATTGGGGATGGCCCTATTGGGTATTCCAATGATGTATAGAGATTTTGTGGGAACTTATGGAAGTTTCCATTTATGACGTAGTATGAGTGTTATATGAATTCTCCCACTAAATTAGAAATATTATTCTAAACATGATCAATACATAAATCTTGGATATGAATATTTTCCATTTGATGATAGAGAGGTTGGGATAATATTATTGGATATGCACATGAGAAATGGGGATCCTATTTTTAGAGTTATGTATGATGACTTCATGATTCATTCTGTCATATGAAATAATAAATATAGTATTCCAAAAATTGAATGGAAGATGATTTAACTAGAAATGATCTCCATGGGCTGCGTTATTCATCCCTATATTAATGTTCTCTTAAACATATGTGCTGAGTTAATTATCATTCCAAAGGGCTAGGATCCATGAACATGGATACCATGAATCCTTCCAAACCGCAAGACCTATGGGCTTTATAATGCCTACTGGACAATATTAAAGGATAGATGATACACAAAATGGTGTTGGGTGGCCAGCCCTAATTCCATCAATTGGCATGTTTGGTGTAATTTTTGGCAATGTTCATTAGTGGATACCACATCATGGAGCATGAGTCACACATTGAGGTAAGGGGTGGTACCATCATGATGGTGGCCTAACTGGTAACCATTAAGAAAACATAATTGATGGATCAAATTTTGGGTAATAAATACTACTTTTTTTAACACATATGCACGGAATTTACCATTTTGAATCATATAGAGCTTCAATGTGTCACATGGTTGGATTACCACCCATATGGGTGGCTATGAGTTCGTCAATGACCAAACCATTAAAAGTGGATGATTCCGACATTATCTCAATATCTTAGGTGGATTTAGATCATTAAAACTAAATTAATAATATATGGCTAGAATGTTAAACCACTACAATCAAGTTATCTTAATACCATATATAATATCAAATGTAATTATTACAATTTTTTTTTCTAGAAACCACCCACACCACACATCTTTGATATCTATTTGAGAGGGAATAATGATGGAATAAATCAATAGAGAAACAATATACAAAGGATATGAACTTTTCATATTTTTGTGTCAATTTTACTATGAGAAAAACAGGTTTTCTACCCCACCCTGGAGTGTATAACTCAAATTAATCCCCATGGTGATATATTAGTTTTAGTTGATTATCGTGAAGGAGAAAACATACAAATGAGTTATCTTTCCTATAGTCAATTGCACTGTCAGGATGTTTATTGATTATGATGAGACATAGATTAGGTCATATCTCAGTGGGAAGATAGAGAACCTAGTCCTCAATTAAAAGGTTCATCAATTATTAAAGGCGGGGAAGTGCATGAAAAATCTAAATATGCAAGATGATGTCATAAGAATCTTACTCCCAAAAATCCTTCAGTGGCCCAAATACAATAGAAATGAGTAAGGTAAATGGACCATGACCCCACTATAAGAAGGGCATCTCTTCAACCATACATCCACACTAAAGTGAAATTCCCTAAATCTTAGTGGAAGTGAAATTTATAGAGGAGTATCACCATTAACAATGAGTTTTAGGGTGCACTTCTAATAGATAAAATTATCATTATAGGATTTGGGAATTTGACTATACCCACCAACTTCTCTTGTAAGGATCATTATGGTGAGGTAGAAGCTTTCATTCTAAAGCTTGAAGTGGTAATTATAATGTCCTCAACCCCAATATCCCTGATTCACTAGTTATATTATTACATTTGAATTAGATAAAAATAATTGGATCCCAAAGGACCATATAGTTTTTTAGTCTTGGAAAACTAGATATATACTTAAATTTTAAATTACAATTGAATGTATAAAATAATACATTATATTTCCTTTGATAACACCATTATACTCATAGTTTATCAAGGAATATATATAATAATATAATTCTTAGAATCCAATAGAAATATAAGCATAAGAGAAAGGGAAAGATCAGATGCTCGTAAAGGGTAAGCATACATCAGAAGTAAAATAATCCATTAATAATATGGTAGAAAATAAATATAAATAAAATAATGATAAAATCGCATGAGCTATAAACTTATCCCTGGATATCATAAGTAATGAAAAAATCACATGGAAATCAATAACTGATCTCATAATGCAGGAAATTCATAATTCCATACATCATAAACATACCCTTGGGGCCTTAGGCTATGACATATTACAAAAATGGATAAGGCCTTAGCCAATATCAAAGCTAGTTTGTCTCATGAGACCAATCAATGCATCGATGAGATATAGTAGGGACCACTGGTCACTTAAAAAGTCCAATTCATTCCTCATATTAAAGGGTTTAAACATAATCAACATAAATATTTATATTGAAACTATAGTATACGAAATTTCAATAATTTCCCCAACCAATAAACATATTCCTAAACCATCCAAAGTAATATGGGAAATGATATCACAATATTACATATCCAATAAAAATAACAATAAATCATCTAAAAAAATATGTCATATGGAACAATAATATAATTACCTTAGTAAATCATAAAATTTAACAATAGATGTTGACAAAAATGTAGATAATTTAAAATTATTATTGGAAAACTTTTGATGAAAATATCATATTCACTTTGAAATAAATTATTTTTTAAAAACTGATCATATATAAAAGAAAATTATTTCTTTTAAAAGATCCTTGTTAACATTTAAATTATTCCTCAAATCATTATGGCATCCTGACAACAACAAAATCTTCTCATTCCATACAAGTTAAAAAAACCTTTTGTTTATATTTTTTTCAAAAAAGTCATAAAGTACCTCATTTGAAAAATGAAAAAAACATACTTTCAATTTTTTTAAAAGTCACACATGTGTAAATATGACTTTAAAAAATAATAGGAATTTTTTTTCGAAACATGGAATAGAAAATATTTCCAGTGGAGAATTAAATATAAACAATCCCAAATAATGATGAGATTGTGAAATAAACTCTTACCTTAGGTTTGACTTCATTTGTAAATGTTCAAAACTCATGTATAATAAATATATATTTATTATACATATATTATAGAAACATAATAATTTATATCATATCATATATTATTTATTTATTATATTTTATCACCTGTTTATCATCAATTCTTTGTTAAAATCAATGTTTTTTGTGGTAACAGATATTTTTTTCATGTATGTTTTTATTTGGTAGTTCTGGTCCATATACTTGTATCACAGTTAAATAATATCTAGAACATTATATTTGGTTTATATATAATAATATATAAATATATATATATACATATTTTAAGTCATCCATAATGATATAGACCAAAAAGTGAATTACACTATTCACGGAGATGGTAGGCCATACATACTCATGAAGGCTATTTTCATTTTTTTGATGGTTGAAATGAAATAATGGTAAAGAATAAATAAAATTTATAGGAAAATTATTATTTAATATATATCATATATATTAATTAGTTCTATATTTATTACCGTCCATGTAAAGTGGTGATGAGAAACGAATTACTCTGCTAAATGGTGACAATAATCCATACGTACACACAAGTTAAGTTTTCTCTTTTAGTAGGATGAAAAAATGTAATATGGTTTTACCATATTCATAATAACATATAAGGGTATTTATGATACTATATTTATTATTTTAGGATCGAAACAACACATGAATTGGTAGTTAAAAAATAAATTAACTTAAAAGAGTTGGTGAAAATGATTATCTCTTCTTTGACAGACTTCCTTTAGATATCTTATTAAAGGATATAGGGATTGTATTTTAGATGAAAAAAACCGACATAACTTGGATAATTATTTTATAATAGTAATGGGTAGTTATTGGTCAAGATAAACAGATCAATGTGGTGTGAAGAAGTGAGGGAGGATGTACCCTTTTATAATTGATGTTAGGGGAACTTTTGGAAATTCTCAAAATATTAAATTATAATTAATTCATTCTAATTATAAATGAATCAAAATGGAAATTTAGTTATAGATAAGGTATTATGGGGTTTTAATTCCATTAAAAAAATATAATTTATACTTTTTTGGTTTCATTTTGGACATTATCATTTTGATTAAGCCCAAGGTTTATTATTTTTGACCTTAACTGTATTAACCACTATTTTAATAATAATGGATTAATAATTGTACTATAATTGGGAAAATGACTAATAAATGGAAAATTTATGATTTATTCAAATAAATTTCATTCGCATGGAGGAATATAGTATTTTTATAATTTATAAGTAATTTAATAAAATATTATTTTGATAAATTATCATTATTATCAATTTTGAAACTATTAATTTAATTTCACCTCAAATACATCAAGGAAAACATAGAATTATAATATAATGATTTAAAACCAATATAATATTTCTTATATATCTATAAAATTAATTTCAAACATTAAATCATTCAAATTATGTTAAAATTTTTATTTTTTTAAAATCATTTATTTTATTCTTCTCTTAATTAAATAAATATTGTATTAGCATTGAACAAGAATTTAAGATTATTATATAATTTATAAAAATTAAAAATAGAATAAAATAATGAAACTTATTTCATTAATCTCAAATTATACATTTAGTTTCGTTGATATCTTGTTTTTTCCCTATATGGACATGTAAAATATATTAAAAACAAAGGGAGTGACCTTTTGTAACTATATTTTATTTAAATAATATATAAGTCATTTTTATAGAAAATTTTCAATTAAACGATCCAAATTAGATCCTAAGGTGATAAGGGTCGAATAATATTCATCCAATAATAATTATGATGAATAATTCTGGCCTTATCACTTAGTTTTAACCAAAATTAACCCAATTTACCCTTTACTAAGGTGATAAATTTTACCACAACTACTATTAATTTTGACAAAAAATAAAAGGTTCTCAATTTAAAAATTTCATATTAATTATTCTAAATATAATTCATTTTATAAAATTAAATATTGATATCTGTTAGAAAATAATTTTAAAATAATTACAAAAAATGTGATAAAAATGGAATTTTAGAAAATACTAATTTTAAGGATAAAATATGATTTATTCTTATCCTAAACATAGTAAAAATATTATATGAATGCTAAAACATTTTATTAAATATATAATATAAAATTTTATTAAAATCATTCACTTGTAATGACTAATTCAAAATTTTATTATTTAAATATATTGTGTGCACAAAAATAGTTTTTTAGAATAGGTTATTATTATTATTATTATGATTTTTTATTTCTAATATATTTCAAACCAAAAAATTAATACTATAAATTTATAAAACTTATATATTACATAAAAAAGTATTATTATTTATTACCTCAAATTTAGAGGATAACTTCATATTAATATATCTTTGTCTATTTGAACTCAGTGTTGCATGCAACACAAGATGTTGAAGAGATTAAATTTATTAAAAAAGAGACACACCATAATATATTGGGGTTTTACATTAAATCAGACATTAAATGGTGTAACATTTTATATGGAGTGGGTTATCTATCTAATTAATCCAAGAATGAACCATGAGAAGTAAGGTAACATTGAGGGTCCCGGAGAAGTGAGGGATATAACATTCAAGGAGGAGATTAGTCAAAGATCTTCCTGGGAAGAGGTAAGATACATTATCACCTGAACATATTGAATTAGTATTTATGACACTATTAATATTTTTTCTAGTCATTTTTCAGAGTCTAGAGGTGCTCAGTAACCTGTTATATATTCTATATATTCTATTGGATGGATATTGATGGGACTACGATCTTATTTAGTCACTAGGTTTGATGAGGAAGATCATCCTACATTAACAATAACAATTTCGGTGGTGTAATATGACTCTATTGGAGCGTTTTTAGTGACCCCACTCGTTATTAATCCCATAGAGAAACCTTTATAAGAAATAAACATGTTGGGTCATGAAATCTTGTGGGAAATCCATCTTTACCTAGGACTATTAGTTAACAATTATATCAGAATACTTTTCTATGGATATATTATTATAACTTCATAATAATCCATTAGTTTTATCAAATGATAATCTAAAACACATGGGATCATGGGTGTTGACATCTCATGGGAAAATAACCCATGTACTCCCAACATAAACCCCTATATAAGTGGTAAGCTGAAAACCCCAAGAGATGTTAGAGTCAATCACGAATCCAAATGTACTGACCAACATCCTAGATGAATAAAGGGTGGTGTATGAGCTTATTTATATTTAATACTTGGATGGTCATCTCAATTTAGAGTTTGTTTCTTTTAGTGTGTCTCTAAAAGAAGTTTTTTACCAAAATTTTATCACTTTTTTTATTGGACATGCTATCTAATGTTTATTCCCATGTGTATCTCTCTAGGATGTCACATAGGATGATTTTGGAATATAAATTCGTTATAGAAATACAATTATACTAGAAAACATGGTTCCCTTGGATATGGTCCAAACAACCCAATGTTTCACGTGATCAACATTGGGAAAAAAACCCTTTTGTTTCACCATGAAACAAGGGTGGAAATAGTTGAATAATTTGAAGCTCCATTGAATTAAGGTAAGTATCTGAAACTCCTACTATATATTATTTTCTAATATTTACAAACTAACATATTATGAATTTTTATTTCAATAGACCTTCACCAGCCCATGAGAATCCAAACGGTTTCTTATTCGATGTCTCAACCTAAAAAAGTCATAGAGGCATGAACTGGCTTGGTTGTATTTCACTAAGGGTAAATCAAGGCTAGAACTTACATAAGTGACTTATTTCTAGATTACATGTTGATCTCCATTATGAATACTTTTTAAAACCTAGATCATGCTTTACTTCAAGAGATGATGAGGTAGTTGGGGAAGAAGAGCATTTGGAGGATGTTCCATAAGACCCCCTGATATGAGTAATAAAAAATTGAATCACATGTAGTATATGTTTAACAATATTTATAATAGAGGATATCATTATTTAATGACCCATTCAAGCATAAATAAGGCAATTAGAACCTGAGATCAAGTAGTGGTTCTCTAGTGAATGCTTTCAATTATGAAATATTTATCTCATTATATGAACCTTCATGTGAAAAATATTCAAGAGGACTCTCAATATGTAGAAGTGGTAGTAAAATATAAACATGAAATCATGTAATTAAGGGCCTAAATTTACCAACTATGTAAGGAACTATATATTTTTGAGAATTTTATAGTGATTATTAAATACTGGTCAAGGAGGAAGAAAAGGTGTTAATATAAATTTCTATTGAGTGAGGCTTCCAATAGTTTTCCAATGAAAGATTATTTTGTTGTATGAATAATAGAGAGGATCCAAATTATGGATTCTCATATATATATATATATATTAAATAAATGGGAGAGAAATTATTTTTTAAACTATAATCAATTCTTATATGTTAATTTTGGTTCCAATAATCCATATTTGATTATCCACAAAACTACCAAAGAATAACATTAATTTAAATGAATCCACTTAAACACTATTTGAATATGGATTAAGTAAATCATAACATTAAAATTCTTGATCCAATGAGTTGAATTAATATATTATATTTTTATACATATTTTATCTGAAGAATATATGTGGTTTGGATAAGGTGGTATATATTGCATTACTATAAGTTAGGGTGAGTCTTTGAAATAAAATATAATGAAGTTTTGTTCCCTCCTGAGCATGTTCACTTAGACAGATATTAGAAGGATTAATATAGTAGTACAAGTACCATCTCTATAAGATAAGGTTTTCTAATATAGATATGGAATGCGACTTTCTCCTGGGATTGTTCTCTTGGATGAATATAAACTAGCCAAATACAGTGTCACATAAACCATTATTATAAGACAAGGGTGGTCTACCTGGGAATGAGGGTGATGAGTCACTCAACACAATGAAAATCACAAAGGGGGATTTGAGAATATGGATTTCAAAGTTAAAAAGGGCTCATTTACCTTAAAATTACACATTAATTTGTTTCACAAAAATCATATAAAATAATGTTAAATGAACATGGGGGTTATAAATATTTTTCCATGGTCGAGAGACCTAATGACTGTGAATTTATTTTATTGTTGTTATATAGTATATTAACTGAGTTATTTGGGGTCCATATTTGTAATCAAATTTAAAAGATTTTTAAATAAATTTCAATGAATAATGCTAATAAAATAAATGTTTTATCTATTTATGGGAAAATATAAAAGTATATTTAAAAGTTGATTTATATGTTTTAAGAGGATATTTTTTTTGAATTCATAAATATTTTTTGTACTTTAAGGAATTGTTTCTATGAATAATTATTATGATATTTTATAAACATGGTTTTTTTTTCAGGTGCAAAAATTAAGTCTAGACCTAACTAACTGTCAACATAGGAAAGATCATCTTCTATCAAGTCCAAAGAGGCCCAACTAGCCAAGCCACAAGGGGATATCTCACTTACCAGAATGGGAATGGGTGGTTAAATATGGTGTGGGTTCCCCATGGGTGATGAACCCACATGGGTGCATAGTGAGCCCATGGGACCGCATGGGCCGCATGTATGTGTGAAAAACATCTTGAGTGTGTGTAGTGTCATCCTGAAGCCCAACCAAATGTAGGATTATGGATAGATGAAATGGAACCCAACCATATAATGGATCACATGATGTCATGGAGATTTTATGTGGGATGAATACTCCTCAATGATCCACCACACTCTTCCACTCCACCACCACTGTCTGCCTTGCGCTGCCAGTACTCCACTTCTTGATGTCGCTACCTACTCCTGTCACCTAAAAAAAATCCATTAATGCCACTGGATGAGAATGAATTGATCTATACACCCCTCCCATCAACTCTTCCACCACTTTATGACCTCCAAAAAATGTTATTTGAGCCTCATCCGACCACTTCAAAGGATTAATGAGAAGTAGGAGCCACATGTTGTTGCTCGCCAAAACCCATGCAACCCACCATCACCACTACCACTATCTAGAACCCAATTTAGTAACACTCCACCACCTATTACACACCACCATTCTTCACAAAAAATATCTCCTCCACATGTTGAATTCTTCAACTCACAAAAACTAAACAACCATCATCTATGGGTGTTTTATAATTCACACTTGCGGGTCTCACATGTGTAATTTCAAACAGATGTGCCCTGAGATTTGGGGGAAGCCATGAAGACCATGTAGGATTAGGGTCTCTCCCTCAACATATATAAAGGAGGCACACCCCCACTTCTAATAGATATAGAGTACCAAAGGGAACCCACCTAGGTGTTTTCCTTCTCCCGCATCATTTCTTATTATTCTTTATTTTTTCATTTATTAATTGTGTTTTACTTTTCATTTTAAATGTTAATTTCAATTTTCATTTAATTAGTTAAATTAATCAATGAATTTTTTAGGTTTTACAACATTAATTTATTATTATTATTATTATTTTAACACTCTTATTTTTATTTTAATTAATTTATTTAATTTTCCCTTTTTATTATACTTATATCTTATTTCATTCTCTCCCTCTCTCTCGCACATCAAAATTATTTTTAATTTCCTCGTTTTATTTTATTTTATTTTATTCATCCACCATTATTCTTTTTATTATAATTCTCATTGTTATTTTCTTTTTATTTTATTTCTTCTCTTATTCCCACTCCACCAATGTCACCTTTTGATATTGATAATGGGAGGCTGACCCAAGGCTTCAACCGGGGATGTTAAGGTGTTCTTGAATTCTTTTAAAAGTTTATTATACGTTTGTGATAGATTTTAGAAGCATGCATGGGTGGGGAAAATTTTTCTGATGTGGTGACTGCCCTTAATAACATGTAACTCGATATATTTCTATTCTTTTGTTTAATAAAATTTCCCTCTCTTCATTGGATAACACTTCAAATAATGGATTCGGGAAAATAAATGAATGTAATGACATCGATAGAGTCGTATCCTGGAAGATGGAACACCCTCAACCATGGTTTGTCCTCAAACTTGATTAAATAATGGTATGGAATTGATATTATTAGGCATTCAAATATTCCACAATTTCTAAGAAAAAAGAATAGTAATTAAACATGATATATAATTGTAGATGCCAAAAAGTGCTCAAGGGGTAACAAAAGTTTCGAAATTACCAAGAGAAGTCATATTCGGATCCAGAGACCCGGTCTAGGGGGCTCAAAGGTGTTGCATGAAAAAAATGGTGAAGTGCGTGAAAAAATGTGTCCCACGCAGAATGTTTCAAGATTCGTGAAGATTCCCCGACATAGGCATGGAATAATTTCATGCCTGCGCCCCACGCGGTTGACATTTTGCGCCGCCACCGTCGGCGTGTAAAACTTTCATGTCGCCGCCTCCATCATGCAATTATTTCACCCAACCCTGTATTTCGCTCCCCTGGCCACCTATAAATAGAAGGCGACCCCCTTCCATTTGAGGGCTGAAGAATCTGAACCGGCTCTCGTGCGCAAAATTTGGCTTCCATGCATGAGAAATATGGCCTTCAGGTATGGTTCTTTTCACACCCAGTTGCCCTGGGGTCCGCCTTCACATGAGATCCCCTTTGGTTTAGACTAAATTCCAACCCCTTTGGGGTCCGCCCCTTGCGCGCAATTTCTTATTTTGTGCGCAGGCTGACCAAGTTGTGCGCAGTCCCCTTCCTTTGCACGCAAGCCCCTTCCTTTTCATGCAGTCCCTTTGCACCCAATCCCCTTCCATTGCGCGCAAGCCCCTTTGCCTGCAATCCCTTAAATCTGTGCACAAAATCCGCAGCTTCAGATCCACACCAAATCTCCCCGATTTCGCGCTGACTCGGGGTTTTTCGCACAGGCCCCCCTTATTTCACACGCAAGCCTTAAAGGTTGCGCGCAATTCCTTGGTACCAATCTCCTCGGTGATCCTCAGGCACACCCTTGCGTGAGTTCCCAATTCCCATCTTATGGGTGCCATTCGCAGGTGTCTTGTGCACCCCAGGTATCCACATTGTACAAAATTTTCCCATATGACCTTCTAGGCTTGTACGAAGTAACTTCAAAGTCCCCTGGATGATACTGCCCATTGCGTTGCTTTGCCTCATGCTTCTTTGCATAGGCACGCTAATGGCTATTGATTCTTCGCATAGCCATGCTAAAGTGGACCCCTCGATGGTTCGCTCAATGACACCCCCTTCTTACGGCCTTACAGATGCCTTCCCTCCCACAAGGAGTAGAGGATACCGGTTATGTAAGTCTTATGGGTGCGGAGCAAACCCACCTCGTCCAAGAAGCAGGACGTTAAACTTACAAGCACCATAATCCCTAGCACATGACGTTAAAGTATGACTTGGCCCCGTGCCTCGCACGCAATTTCCCCCCACCATGGATATTCTCCACGCCCACTTGTCTCCATGGGGTTGGTATCACCCCTTATAGGGGATGATATCCAACTTATTGGAGTGGTGTTTGTCCATGTGGAAGGGCATCCACCTTAGTGTAAGCCCCAATCTTTCCTTCTAGGAGGTAGCATCCCTGATCCTCCTTTCTTCGGCCCCCAAGGACAGTGGAGGGCATGATAGGGAACAGGGATCCTCCTTTCTTTGGTCCCAAGTCCTTCTCCCGATGCGGTTTTTCGCCCTCAGGCCTCTATCCTAGAGTAAGTCCTGACACCTTGGACCGCTCAATGCGTAAGCCCCTCCTCACTACTCACAGATGCACCATTTGTGACGTGATCATCAGGTCTCTGTTGTCTCTTGTTTCTCACACCGAGCATGACTCACGTGGGCTTAGAGTGAGCACCGACCATGAAAAACACCTTGGGCTGCCTCAGAGTGTAAGCCCCAATCCAGCCCGATCTACGGGGACTTTGATCCATGTCAAGGCATGGTACGTTGGAAGCCTCCACGAGGTTCATGCCCCACCACCTTGGGCCGCCTCAGAGTGTAAGCCCCAATCCAACCCGAACTATGGGGACTTTGATCCATGTCAAGGCATGGTACGTAGGAAGCCTCCATGAGGTTCAAGCCCCAACACCTTGGGCCACCTCAGAGCGTAAGCCCCAGCCCATCCCGAACTATGGGGACTTTGATCCATGTTAAGGCATGGTACGTAGGAAGCCTCCACGAGGTTCAAGCCCCACCACCTTGGGTCGCCTCAGAGTGTAAGCCCTAATCCATCCCAAACTACTAGGACTTTGATCCATATCAAGGCATGGTACGTAGGAAGTGTCCACGAGGTTCAAGCCCCACTACCTTGGGCTGCCTTATAATGTATGCCCCAATCCAACCCGAACTATGGGGAATTTGATCCATTACAATGCATGGTACATAGGAAACCTCCATGAGGTTCAAGCCCCAACACCTTGGGCCGCCTCATAGCATAAGCCCCAACCCATCATGAACTACAAGGACATTGATCCATGTTAAGGAATGGTACGTAGGAATCCTCCACGAGGTTCAAGACCCACCACCTTGGGCCTCCTCAGAGTGTAAGCCCCAATCCATCCTGAACTATGGGGACTTTGATCCATGTCAAGGCATGGTACGTAATAAGCCTCCACGAGGATCAAACCCCACCACCTTGGGCTACCTCAGAGTGTAAGCCCCATCCATCCTGAACTACAGGGGCTTTGATCCATGTCAAAGTATGGTATGTAAGAAGCCTCCATGAGGTTCAAGACCCACCACCTTGGGTCACCATAGAGTGTAAGCCCCATCCATCTCGAACTATGGGGACTTTGATCCATGTCAACGCATGGTACATAGGAAGCTTCCATGAGGTTCAAGCATCAACCACCTTGGGCCACCTCAGAGTTTAAGCCCCAATCCATCCTGAACTATGGGGACTTTGATGCATGTGAAGGCATGGTACGGAGGATTCCTCCACGAGGTTCAAGCCCAATAGTCATTGGCCCTGACCGTCTCTATGTCGGCGTGCCAAGCCCCTTTTCATCTCAATCTAAGGGGACTTTAATCCATGTTAAGGCATGGTATGTAGGAAGCCTCCACGTGGTTCAAGCACAGAAACCAGTCATTCCGACCCTCTTCATGTCGGTTCACCCTCATCCCGCATGATGTTAAACTGTATTATCTATTTGAACTATGTGGTACTTAATTCCCCACCACGTGGATACGTAGGAAGCCTCCACGAGGTTTATTCCCATCGCTCATATCCCATCCTGACCATTCCCTTGAGCCTATGTGTCTCTAGAAGATCATGCCCTAACCTAGAGTTTCCACTTAATCTGGGTCCCATCCATGCATCCATTCTCATTAGCCGCCTCCTTAGCTGTCCCATCGTTTCATCGAACTATGTGGACTTTGATTCCCTGCCACTGGGATACATAGGAAGTCTCCTCGAGGCTCAATACCAAAACCATCGTCCATCCTGATTCTTGCCTTGGACGCCACATCCCGGTGGGATCATGCCACGTCATTCCCCACTCCCCTCAACTAAATTCGGGAATCCACCCATGTGCTGGCCCCAATATCGGTGTTCCCTCCAGGGGGTTTCTCATTCTGATCCACTCTAACCAGTGTTTTGATTAGTCCGATCCATATCTGCTGGATGTTAAACTTGTTGCATACCCTGTTCTACACATGGGAAGCTGAGGAGAACCTCAGATACATGCCTATGGAATATGTTTCCCAAAGTTTGATGTGGGGTGCCTCGGGTTTCTGTTCCCATGAGAAGGACTATAATAAAGGATAGAAGAAATACATACCAATCCCCTAGTGTCCAGACAAGCCAGTGATGCCCAATGTGACTACTCTCCTAACCTAAGGTTGCTTCCCTGACTGGACCCCTTTGAAGGTCCTGACAGAAGAGGCGTAATTAACTGGTGCCCATGAAGATATGGATCCAGGAAGAGCTTCAAGAACTACATCTTAAATATATGAGGGAGACACGGACTAGGTGACGAGTTCCGAGGAGGAATCCATGGAAGGAAGAACCGACATCCCATCATACCATTTCGATCAAGGAGCAGACGTCCCTGAATAACGAGCGGATGCCGCCTGCCTTTGGAAAGCAGGAATGCGGGGAAACAGCAGTGCATCCTCTGCGTGACAGATGCATGCACCCTGGTGAAAGTATTAGAAATAGAAACGGTGAACCCAACGTGAATCCCTTATCATCAGCATGGAGACTAGTATCGTTCGAGGAATCAGTTGTTTAACAGGTCATTTGACCCCGTCATCTGGTACCAGGTCCCACCAAACAGGCCTGATGTGAAACTCTCCAGATGTTGGGATAGTCAGGATGTTGAGCATTCCATTCTCTGACATTGTCAGCATGGATCCCTCTTACTAGCCACGAAATACGGAACGACGCTGGGGAACTGGTTGTCAATTTATTTTCCTAGCGATATTAGTGAGTTCATCTCCCTTCTTTCTGTAACCACTCTGTTTCATCCGGAGCTCGATCACCTACCCAATGGTATAGGGGTAGGGGAAATATAGGCACAACTACACCATGTGGTTCTGTCTCTTCCATGGCGGCTTCGACCGCCACGACTTTTGGGTGCTCACACCCCCTCTCTCCTTCGGATTTTATCCAGCGAAGTGTAATTAATGACCTCGTACGCAGGTACGAGGAGGAGGGGATCATCCCCACCAGGGAGATGGACCGCTTGGATCTTGAGGCAACTATGCCTCACTGTCAACTATGCCCTCGAGGGCCGCACAGGGAGCCGCTACTTCCCACCCCAACATTCAATTGTTTCGGGAGCTTGTCCCCAGAACGCCACAACAACTCCCTCCCCTACACTGACGTGGTAGGGGATGTTCTGGTTGACCTAATCGGAGTCCCGCTCCATGGGCTCCCAATGAGGGATCCCACTAGGCCATGTAAGCGCTGCCATCTGGTTCCCCGAGCCAAGGAGTAGGTATGCCATGCGCCGACACCACCAGCTCCAGTTCATCTGACCCGGTGCCAGCGTCGGGTGAAAGTGGAAGTGGGCGCCCACCACGGGGCATCAACGTCAGCAACTACTATGGCCCAAGACATCTTTGACTGATATCTCGAACTCCCATCATACGTTGATCAAGGGAAGTTATACGTCATACCTGGATTGAGGCCCCAACCGCCCCATGGGCAGGTTTGGTCGACTCTCCCGATTGTCGGCACAGGTGATGGCCACTGCGGACCAAACTGCAGCAATGCCATCCAGTGTGGAGGCCCACTCCACGTCGTCACTATGGAAGGTGTGGGCCCTCTCTGTTTCCAACCATATCTCAGAGGTATGCCCCATGCCACCTTCAACCCAGGTGAGGGTCTTCCTTGTGATAGCAACACTCCATATGGGGGTCTCTCCCATGCTCACTAAACTAGGTACGAGGTCACTCCCCCTGCCGCAGACTGTGGGTATGGAGACATTGCATGTCTGGTCACTCATCAGCATGGAGGTCCTCCCCATGTCCTCGTGCCGATCAGCCAAGGTCCTCCTCGCCCCAGCGGTTAGAGAGATGGAGGCCAACATCACTTCACCAACGCTCAACACGGAAGTCCTCCCTGTGTCCCTTTTGACATTTGTCCTGGTGCTCCTCAAACCCCGACTTTCTCAGGCCCCAGCACTAGTGCGGCCAGAGGACCCCATGCCAGAAATCCGCCCTGTCCTGAGGAGCCACCCAGGGGCAGGAAGGTGGGTCATCGCCGCCGCAAGAGGAATTTTGGTGAAGGCCGGGTAGGAGTCAGACCAGTCCGCTTCTCAGACTCTGAGGCAAAGTGCGACTCCTCGCGGTACCGCTCCCCTCAGTCCTCCGAGTCAAGGGTTGGGGCGGGAATGAGGTGCATCAGCCTTGTACTCCCGAAATGCGAGATCTATAGGATCCCAGTTTCCCTTCAAAGGTATATCCAGGAGGATGAAAACTTGGCATGTCCCCAGGGACCGACCGTGAAGTCACCACCAACATCTTCGGAAGCGCCCTCTATCTTGGCTGGAGGCTATGGAGAGCTATTCTGGGGGTCAATGGCAGGAGAGCCATGACATGGCCCACACTCGGAAGATTCTGATGCTGTGTCAGGATCCTTGGTCATCGGTTGATCCTATCGCAATATAGCAGCCTGGTCACTACAACCCTCAGAGGACAACCCAAGATTCGGTGGCCAATCAGCTCACTCATCGTATTCTCTGTCGTCCAGCCCATCGTCTCAACGATCCGCTTCAGTGCCACTTCCAGTTCCTCAACCACCCCTAGTTGATGAGTGTGAAAATCAAAGGCCAGACCCTGAATCTGAGCCAAGGGGCTTTTGGACTATCCTTGTAGCAGGCCACTTCCCTAAGAAGTTTTGGCCGGTCATAGGATAGAGCTTTTGTACACCGGAATCGCTCACCCTGGATGAGTTTGAATGTTTCCTCTGGACCCTCTGGGTGACTCACTCCCTTATTCACCACCAGTGATTGAATTATCGGAAGAGCCAAGTGCACTTTGAAGACATCATCGAACAATGTCGTCTGTTTGACCTGGCCATAATCCCCGCGGTCCACCACCCTGAGGCACCTGTTCACTGCAGGGCCCTCCATCAACAATGCGTTCATAGATTCCAAGTACTCTGCAAAGTTATTGAGGAGGCTATCCCCCACGTGTAAGTCCGTGGTTGCAGGAAGTACACTGCCCTCCACTTCAGTGCAATTCACCGACAGCCCGACTCACTATGCGACATTGAGAACATGCCCCCAAGAAGAGTTGCAGTCAATATCACCGATCTATCCGGAGGAAAAAATGAGATGGAAATTATTTATGGGAATGTCCCCCCTGAGGACGTGCCACCAAGGGATCCATCAGGGAGGGTTACTCATCAACAAAGGAACCTCCTAGGTCTCCCTCCGTCCACCGAGGCATTAGTTCTGAGCCAGAATCCCAGTAAGGGAATAGAGCACGTCAGAGCTGTCAAGCACTCTGACCAATCCGCCTCAGTGCAAAAGAAGGAAGAGGACCCTGAGAAGGCCATGATGCCCCAGCAGATTGGTGAGTAGAAGAAGTTAGTCGATGAACTTCTGGATGAATGCATTGGAGAGGGATGACCCGACTACATTAATCCTAGGCCGGGGCAGCAGGGGCAGGAACAACTGCCCCTCAATGAGATTCCCCCTGGAAACCCTTATTATGTCATATTCACTGACCGGGCGGAAGTTGGAGCCCACGGAAAGAGGGAGTGGTAAGTCTCGCCAAACCCTCCCGAACGGCGCGACAATCCAAGGGACCCCACTCGGGCTCCTTCAACCACCCCAAGGGTCACTCCACCAGTTGCTCCACGAGCTGCTGAGCTTGTCTACCACATTGAAGATCCCGGAAACGCGATCATGGTTAGGGATTCCCGTCAAGATAGGGACCCTCACCCAGATGATCTGATGGAGGAAATCATTTCCCACCTAGAGGCACTAGAAATGCGGTAGGTGGCCATCCCACCTGATGGCAGCCCATATCTGGCATGGGTGGATGACATGCTAGCACCCCCGGGATTCGCGAATCCCACCTTCTCCCCCTTTAACAGGACGGGGGACCTGACACAGCACCTGGCCCACTTCAACTCGAGGTGTGGGCCTATTCTAGGGACCCCAGTGCAGTAGGAGGCCACCAAGATCTACTGTTTTGTTGAGAAACTAGAGGGGATGAAATTGGTCTGCTACAAACTGCTCCCCGTCAGATCCATTACTAGCTGGGAAGAACTTGGCAGGAGGTTCCTTTAACATTTCAGCTCTACCACCTAGAAAACAAATATCGCAGACCTCTTCAAGTGCATGCAAAGGTCTGATGAGAGAGTTGCAGACTTTGTCACCTGGTGGAAGGGGCTCACATACTCCCTTGACATGCCATTGACTCATGATAAATTAACGACGATGTGCGTGGGGAATGTCATGATGGAACAGGTTCCATCCCTAATTACTCAGAACTATCTCAGAGGGTTCTGAGACTTCTCGGATAAGGCCCAATGCCTCGAAGAATCCCTGTTATAGGCTAGCTAGGCATGCCCGCTGCCCCCTGTAATCCCGGCAAGGAGGGATTCTAGAGATGAGCCCACCACGATGGCCCAGATAGAGGCCCCTAGGTAGTTAAAATTGCTACCAGTGGAGCCAGCTCCACAACCCTCAGAGGTCCACCACCGTGGGCGCAACTTCCTATCTAGCAGCAACCACCTCAGAATCAGCAGGTGCCTCCGCGTAATGTGCCGCCACCGCCAAGGTTAGATCATCAAGTTCCGCCTCCTCGGTAGCCTCCTCCATCCCCCCATCAAGGAAATTGTCCTAGAGACCCCTTTCTAGACAGAAGAAACCATGCCTACTTGTTCGACGAGGCTCAATTCTGCGGTTACATCCGCAGAGCCCTAGAGTAGAGAATTGTACGACTGCCTGAGTGCAGAAATCCAGAAGAGGCGCATCTCACTAATCACCCCAAATACTACCCTTATCACTAGATTCTGGGGAATAGCCTCATGAAATGCAATTTGTTCAAGGACTGGCTCCAAGACCTGATTCACAACAACATAGTTAGGTTGGGCCCGACCCCGAAACAAGGGGCAGGTGTCTTTGTGAGGTCAGATAGCTATAGTGACACCGAAGGTGAGTGGCAGCAGGTTTCTGACTGTGGGTCCCAGAAGTATAATGATTGGATGGATCGCAAGATGGTCGCCCACGCCCATGGAATCATTCAGGCACGTCCAAATCAGTCGAAGCCTCTAGAAGCTATGGCTACCACTTCTGCATCACCATCTCATCCGGTCTCTTCCTAGAAGAGCAAGCTTCGACGGCACAAGAAGAAGCAATGCGCCCCGCCAATGCCTCCATTGTCCCGCACTCTTGGTGAATTTATTCCCCCATAGATGGGTATTCCCCCCCAGAATCTGCCCATTGGTAGAAGATTCTTTGAGTGAAAGTCAACGGTATGCTTTGGTTAACATTGTTGAGTTGGTAAACCCCTATATGACTCCCGATGAGGAGGAATGCCCGAAGAACCTCCCCAATGTCCCCAACCGGCGTAAACATCGGTAGAGCCACGACTATATGATTCATCGAGGCACATCAGTTGGCACCTTCATCCAGGCCATGCATGCCATTGAGACCAGACAACAGGCCCAGCGTAGAACTCAGCATGCACAGCCTCTTCATCCGGTGTCAATAGGTCTGCCTCCACCAACGTTTGTGCTACTGGATCTAGGAGAACCACCTCAGCCGTGCCGTGACCAGTTTCTCCCTGCTATAGGATGATATCATCCATTCATTCCTCATCCAATAGTGACTCATTGGGCCTTGACTTGCGATCAGCGGGATATACGCAACACCAGTTAGACGTCGGTTCGGCCAACAGGGCCCACCATGCTTCCAGTCGCAGAGCAGCCCCCTGCGAGCAGAATTTCACGTCTAGAGTGGAAGTACAATGTCATCAAGCATCTTTCCAGCATCCCAATGTGGCTTTCTATTCTTGAATCCCTTCTCCTATCTCTAGATATGTGTGAGGTGCTTGCTGAGGCTTTAAGGATCCCCCTCCAGTTTGAGACGGAGGTAGCAGCTGCAGAAGCCTTTCATGCTGAAGCATTTGGGAGTGCCAAAATCCAGGCCATCATTTCGTTCCCTAGAGAGGACGAAGGCTCTCCCATATAGGGGCACATCCGCCCACTATATATCACTGGCCAATTCAATGGTGTGGAGGTTCGACGCTGTCTCGTTTACACCTGTACCGAGATTAACATTATCCTAACACGAACATTGCGGAAGATAGGTTTATCAGAGGATGACCTGACTCCCTACGATTTATGAATCCAAGGATATGACAGGAATGAACAGACCTCGGTCAGAAAGATCCATTTGAAGACCCAGTTCGGTGGCCTAGTTTCCAGCACCAAGTTCATAGTTCTGTCCCAGGACACCGCGTACAATGCATTGATGGGCAGGCCATGGCTCCACCTGCACGCGGAAGTCCCCTCATCGTATCACCAATGCCTCAAGTACTCCATTAATGGTAGAGTGGACGTACTCCTAGGTGATGCATCTCCTTTCAGCTATTGTGAAGCCTGCTACGTGGACACTAACTATTATAAGAGCATGGATAAATAAGTCCAGACAAGTGGAGTTGAGCCCATCGCCGCTACGACCGACCATTGGGCAGGCCTGAATGACGCCTATGTCTTCCCGATTCATAGGTTGGAGGCCACAACCCCCAATATGGATAAATGTTTCATCATTTCTAGGAGAGGGGGAATCATGCTCCCAAATCTAGGATGCGTTGGAAGATCCCTTCGTATTCTTATATGAACCAGGCTTCAGTGATCACAGAGCATCCCACTCCCATCAGGCATCGGGACGTCCGACTCATGGCAATGACAGTACGTCATAGTTGTCGGTTTCGCCAGTCTGTAATAAGCCGACATCGGCCAATGTGCCACCACTACTTTGATATTATCAAGCGTGGCTCCATGGGATGGAGACCAGATGGGATCAGGTCGACACCCTTTATTGTTATTGTCTCGGTAGAGCTAGAGTTCCTCGATGCAATAACCACTGCTGCTCCGGCTGGTACCAGCCTCCCATCGGGGTCTGGTAGTTCAGAAGAAACTTCCCCTATGGAAGATCCCTCCATAAGTGGAGAATTAGATATAGAGGATGATCCCCCTACCTTTGAGGAAGGCGTTTCCGCCATGATTGGTGAATTGGTGTAGGTGAACCATGGTAGCGAGGCAGACCTGAGACCCACATTGATCAGTGTGGCCATGTCCCCTGAGGAGCAGCAGCGGTACATAGGCTTCCTTAAAAATCATCGTGATGTATTCTCCTGGTGTTATGAAGATATTACTGGACTAGATCCTCAGATATCCGTCCACCGCCTCGGTCTCCCAAAAAATCCTCACACGTTCAAGAAGCCTCCCAAAAAGATGCAACCATCTCACGGTGCCATGGTCGTGGCTGAAGTTGACAAGCTCATCAAGGTCAACTTTGTTATGGATGTCCAGTACCCCATGTGGTTGGCCAACATTGTGCCAATCCGGAAGAAGAACGGACAGATCAGAGTCTGTATCGACTTCTGGGATCTCAATCGCCATTGTTCGAAGGATGATTTTCCCCTTCTAGTGACAAAATTGTTTATTGAAGCTATGATGGGGTTACATGCCCTCTACTTCATGGATGGGTACTCTGGATATAACCAGATTTGGATGGCCCTCGAGGATGAAGAGTCCACAGCTTTCAGGGTGCCCCAGGGTACTTTCTGTTACCCGGTTATGCCCTTCGGCCTGAAGAACATAGGTTCCACCTATCAGCGGGCCATGCACCACATATTCAATCCAATCCTCAGGACGATCGTGGAATGCTATGTGGATGATCTGGTGGTCAAATATATCCAGTTACAGGACCATCTCAAGGACCTTGAGAAAGTGTTCAGCTTCCTCTGTTTCCGTCATTTGAAGATGAACCCGTTGAAGTGTGCCTTTGGGGTCACCACTTTGAAGTTTCTTGGATTTGTAGTTAGATACCAGGTCATCGAGATTGACCCGGAGAAGATAAAGGCCATCGGCCAGATGCCCCCCCTGAGTAATATTCAGGAGCTTCGAGGTTTCCAAGGCCACTTAGCCTATATACGCTGATTCATTGCGAATCTGGCTGGCAAGTGTAAGACATTTTCTCGGCTCATGAAAAAGGCTTGGACTATGAATTGGACGAAGAGTGCCAGAACATGTTTGTGGAAATCAAGTAGTATCTACTCCAGCCTCCGGTCTTGATGCCACCCATCCCCGGAAAGCTTCTGATTCTTAATGTCACTGCCCTGGAACGATCTCTTGGCGCCCTTCTCACCTAGAAGAACAATGTGGGGATAGAGAACAACCTCTACTACCTCAGTTGCATGCTCCTCGATACGGAGACTCGGAACTCCCCCATCAAGAAGAGCTGTCTTGCACTAGTATCCGTAGTATAGAAGTTGTGACATAACCTGTAGCACCATGAGGTGAAGTTGGTCTCTCAGGTAGACCATATAAAGTACATTCTGAACCGCCCCATGTTGA
Source organism: Viscum album (assembly GCA_963277665.1). Classification (NCBI taxonomy): domain Eukaryota; kingdom Viridiplantae; phylum Streptophyta; class Magnoliopsida; order Santalales; family Viscaceae; genus Viscum; species Viscum album. Next base: position 1,964,921,805 of record OY728127.1, read on the forward strand.
CTGGATAACTAGCGCGGTGGGCAGTAATTCTCCAGCAGTTCGACATCAGGTTCGTTACCCAGAAGGCCATCAAAGGATAGGCATTGGCAGAATTTCTAGCTTCCCATCAAACCTCTGTGGACCAGTCCTTGTACTTGGATTTTCCCAATGAGGCAATCCTCTCGGTCGATTAAGTCGTTCCATGTTGGCAGATGCACTTTGATGGCGCCTCCCGAAGCCCCACCGATAGGAGGTTCAGCGATCCTAGGCTCAATAGAGTGGGTTTGGGTATCGTTTTCATTACCCTGGCGCAGGGTGTTCTTCCATACTCATTCCTGTTGTCATAAGGCTTTACCAACAATGAGGCAGAGTATCAGGCTCTTATCACTGGCCTCGAGCTAGACCTTGAGATCAACATGCCCAATTTGCATGTGAAAGGGAACTCTGAGCTAGTTATTAAGTAGGTCAAAAGTGACTTTGTTGTCAGGAATACAGAGCGCATACCATTGTTAGAATGAACTCTCCAGCTAATGGCCCGGTTCCCTTCTCGGCCAGAGGTTATCCATGTCCCTCAGTCACAAAACGGTCGAGCAGGTGCTTTGGCCAGCCTGGCTGCATCACTTGCAGAGCTCGAGCAGGATGATCTGATTATACATGTGGCACATCAGAGAGTCATTGATCCCATCACCCCATAGGGTGAAGACGGCCTTTGATTAAGCCATCTTACCATTGGGGCATCCACGTTAGGAACCCCGGGTTCTTCAGATGTTGTGGTTGAAGCGACTCGCGACTGGATATCTCCTTTTGTCGAGTATCTTCAAAATGGTCGCCTCCCCTCAGACCGAGCTGAGCAAGAGAGAATCCGACGCTGCATGCTGTAGTTTTCCCTCTAGAGTGGTCCCAATATTGATCTGATCCTCTATAAGCATGGGTTTCATGGTGTTATCCTCCATTGTATTCAGGGGGTTGAGATTCCATAAGTCATGGAAGAGGTTCACGCCGGTTCTCGCGGTGCCCATCAGGCTTGACCAAAACTGTCTCACTAGATCCAGATATTGGGATATTTTTTCCCTCCTTGATCCATGACTGCATCGAGTTCACCAAGAGGTTTAATGAGTGCCAAGTTCATGCTAACTTTGTGCATCGGCCATCGGAGCCTCTCTATACTACCAAGTACTCTTGGCCCTTTTCAGTCTGGGGGTTAGATGTCGTAGGACCATACCCACCAGCAACAGCTCGCTAATGCCGATTCATTCTGACCACTACGGATTTCTTTTACAAGTGGGTAGAGATAGTTCCGCTCAAGGAAGTGAAGGCACATTCTATTGTTGACTTCATGATTTCCAATATCATCCATCGGTTTGGGGTTACTCATGCTATCCTCACCAATAACGACATGAACTTTTGAGTAGCTGAGTTGAAAATGTTGTATGCCAAGTACAACATCTGCTCCAACCATACCTCCTGCTATCACATGTAGAAAAATGGACAGATTGAGGCATTCAATAAAACCCTCTCTAACATTATACAGAAAAAGGTTGTTCAGAACAAGAAGAGTTGGCTAGATAAGCTCCCCAATGCCCTCTGGGCCTATCAGACGACGACTCATAATTCCACTCAGGTGACCCCATATTATTTGGTGTATGGAACTGAGGCCATCCGGCCCATCGAGATTTAGTTTCCCTCATTGTGCACAGCAGTCTATGATCAACAAGCGCTAGATAGAGTGGCTGAAATCCATTTAGCTGAATTGGAAGCACTGGACAAGAATAGGCTTCGTGCCTTGCACAACCTAGAAAGGAATCAGAGCAGTATGGCTCGAGCATTCAACAAGAAGGTTCAACTCTGATCCTTCTTGCATGGCGACTTGGTACTATCCCTCATAGCACCATTGATCCCTAACAGGAAACCACACAAGTTGGAGCCCAAAAGGGAAGGACCTTTTTTGGTTCATTCATTTTATCCCAATGGTGCGTACTCCCTGGTCACCATGGATGGTGAGCGTATGACTCCTCCCACCAATGCAAAGTTTTTTAAACAATAATTTCCCTAACCCTTATGGGTCCTCCATGACCTTAAACTACATTACGGTCTCACACGACCTTAAACTGTTGGTCCCACACGACCTTAAACTATCGGTACTGCATGACCTTAAACTGTATCTTATCTTGCATGACGTTAAACTGTATCTCGTTCTACATGGAAATAACCTGTATCTTGTCCCACATGATGTTAAACTGTATGTTATCCCGCATGACGTTAAACAGTATGTCTTCCCGCATGACCTTAAACTTTATTTCATCCTGCATGACGTTAAACTGTATGTCATCCCGCATGATGTTTAACTATATGTCCTCCCGCATGACGTTAAACTGTATGTCATCCTGCATGATGTCAAACTGTATCTTCAAGAACTATGTGTGGATTGATTCCCATCCTTATGGGATATGTAGGACTGCCTGAACATTTAGATTTTGGGTCTAGCCCCATATTTTAGAGGTCCCCCAATCTCCCGGTCACCTAGGCCCCTTGGCTTGTTCCTCTCCACGGGGGGGGGGGGGGATAGATAGGTATGATATGGTGTTATAACCTAATTCGCGTTAGGTTTTTGGAATCATGCCCCCTTATCTTGGGAATCTTCCATCTCTTGGCCGCTCTCAAGATGAGCCCCTCGACCCTTTGCAGTGGTTCGCCAATGTGCCTAAGAGTACTCTAGTCTAGGACCTAGAATGTTGAATTCAACCGAGGAAAGTTTTTATCCACTTGTCAAGCTTCATGTTACCCTTCATTTGGGCCCCCGTTATCTTTCACATTCGAAGGGACCCCCAAAAATGGCATGGACACCACGCCTAAGGGATATCCTACTATTACGGGCCAACACCCTCGAGGGTTTCAGGCGAAAAATTGATACAAATCCCACATATCAAACATGGTCAGTGGTCGATGCTCATTCATTTGTCTCCATTTCATGCTAACACGATAAGATTTTGTGTTGCAAACATGGTCAAAAATAATCCTCCGTCGTCCTACCAGCCCCTTTAGGCCTCAAATGTTGGTTTACCGATTCGCATTATGTTCCACCCCCATCATGTCTAGGTGGAATCTCGACACTCTTGGAACTATCTCTCGGTGCACCCCCGCATGTCAGGTGGACAAAGCTGTAATATGGTGTCCCTCGGGGCTCCCGCAATCCGAGCACTAAGACCATAAACTGGGATCATCACTGAGAGCTATGTACAACTTGATCATCATCATCATGGGATACGTGGGGTCACCCGGACATTTTATTTCTGGTCTAGCTCAACTGGAATCTAGTTTCTCCTGCCCCTTATTCTATGACCCTCGCCGGCCTCTTGGCCCGAGGCTCCTTTCTCGGAGTTGCGCACGGTGATGATTTGGACCTCGTCCTCATTCACGTCGGGTATGCTTTTTCGCGTCGTGCACATTCCTTCATGTCCGAGCCATATGATTTTAAATCGTGCTGTTTGGTCCTATCAGATGACCCTAAACTGTGATAGTATCTTCCCAGCCGCACGACGAAAAATGGAACTACATTGTGATAACCTCATCATAGAGGACATCACATTAGGTATCGGTCGTCCACCATACCATTCTTCAATGCCTATATACATATTTATTCTTATGGCGATGCTGGGAATTTCTACCCTAGGCCATTCTCTTCACAAAAAAATCATTCACCTTAAAGGACAAACAAGATACATCAAATACCGATTATTTTGGTGTGAGGGCCAGACCCCCACACCCCTTTCATCCTTTTCACTGGTACCTTGCCGTGATAATTTTCAGAACTATGTGCCGCTTGATTCCCATACTTATGGGATATGTAGGAACGCCCGAGTACTTCACCATGGGCCTAGAAAACCTTTCGGGTTCAGTCCCTTGACCTAAAAACTTCCCCAAGGAACACGATGATGATGTGGACTCATTTCCTCATTCATGTCGGGTTTCATAATCACCTTACCATGTGCCTCCTACACTCCTTACCGATCCCTAGTCTGAGTTTTAAGACCTTAAACTATGACCCTTTCCAGAACTACGCGTGGCTTGAATCCGATCCTTATGGGATATGTTGGAATGCTCAAACATTTCGTCTCGGGTGCAGCCTCGGGAATCACAAATCCCATCCTTTCCCCCACCGTAGACCCCTTGGCCTGACCCCCTGGGGAGTTGTATAACTGCAACACTTTCCCCAAACAATTTCAGGATGCCCCATAATGAAATTGGGAAGTGACGGTTCCCTCACCAGAGAGGTCCTGTATAAAATTAGGGATGATCCATGATCAGATTAATGCGCCCACCTAATGTTCTTCCACCACAGTGGCATAATTTCAGGAGTGTTGGATGCTGTTCGAACAAAACACCACTTCACTTTCCAAGATTTGTGTGCCTCGTTATTCAGACCCTCATCCCCTTTCATGTTTTAAGGGACCCCTTAACAGTATGGATGCTCGACCTAAGGTCCGCCTGTTGTCCTAGGCCAAAGTTCCGGAAGACTGATCAAGTTTGAAAGGATCCCCTAACAGTATGGATGCTCAAACTATGGTCCGCTTGCTATCCTGGACCAACGTTCCGGAAGACTGATCACATTTTAAGGGACCCCCTAACAGTATGGATGCTTGACCTATGGTCTGCCTGCTGTCCTGGGACAACATTTCGAAAGACTGATCGACAATATTTGAGTTAGGTCCCATGTTACGAACATGGTCAGTGGTCGACCCTCATTTGTTGTCCGCATTTTAGGCTAATGCAATATGGATGCTGTCTTTCGAACACTGTCAACAATGGTTCTTTTTTGGTACGCCCCTCCCTTTGTGTTCCGAATTTGTGTAACATGATTCACATTTTTTTATTCCCCTATGTTCGGACTGATTCCAATGCCCTTGGCATTTCCCCGCTCATGCGCTAGAGCACGTTGAGAATAAGATACACCGATTGGTCTAAGGTCCTCTTCCTTTGATTGGGCCTCCCTCTTCTCCTCGGAAATCCGGGTTCGAATCTCGAATGCCCGAAGCTTTGTTGACACTCCCACGATCAAACGAGTTAATAGTGCGCGCATCCCTTGTTTCTCACATCAGGTACGACCCACGTGAGCTTTGGAATGAATTGTTATTTATTTCAGGATTATGGTTGAGAATGTTAAACCAACGAGGACAAGTAAATAAAATTTTCCATACAATCAGTTAATAATAAAAATTAGTAAGGTGAAGTAAGTTTATGGGTTCAGCCGAAATAGGGCCATTAAGGGTTGGCTTCTTGGATGGATATTTCCAACACCGCTACCCTTTGACTGGTGGCCTCCAGGACTACTTCCCGCCCCCTAAAGACTCTCTCTTCATCGGAATCCGTGAAGTGCAGTTTGATGACCCTAGCCTATTCAGTTTAGAGCTTGGTTATCTGGAGATTTGCTTCCATGAGTTGTTCTTGGGCGTCTGCGAGCTGGGCCCTCAACTACTCCATGAGATTAGAAGATTTTGAGATGAATATCTCCTATTATTTCACCTGTTCCTCAAGGTGTTGGACCACCTAATCCACCCTCAGAAATTCTTGAGAACTCCCTGACTCCTCCCGACACTGGGTGACATCGGCGCGCTGACTGCTCTCACGCATCTTCTCAGCCATGTAATCATGGACCGCCAGGTGAAGGCATCGAGAATATACTCATCCATCATATAGGAAATGCAGTCAGGTGTTGATTAACAGCATCCGCTTCAGCCATTCTGTCTGAGGCTGACCGAGAAAACACCGGATGCACTTCTATCCTTTGCATCACTTCTTCCGGCTCTCTTCGGTCGCTTCCAAATTGGAATCATCGATTTCTTTAGGATCAGTGGGCTGATAGACAGGGAAGACAGCCAGCAGGCTGGCAGCAGGGTCTCCCTCTGATGTTTCTCCCACAGGGATAGGCTCTTCAGCGTCTGAGCGATCTGCCTCTCTCACCGTGACTCTGATGGCACCTTCGTCAACTTCTGGCCCTACCCCAAAAGAAGAAAAATTGGTGTCCTCCGCTCCATTCTCACCACTTTCAGGGTCGACTCGATTTGGGAGGCATGTTTTGGATGAGGTAGTACGTTTACCATTGATTTTCCCGAGGATGGTCCGGGGTCAGCAGCCTGACAAGCCTCTAGTGTCATGATCACTATACAGACAAGGAGCACCCTAATCAATTGAGTCCTCCGATGGTAAGTACTAGTATTGAAGTAAGGAACTAATGGGAATCCCAAGGTTCTAGCTTCCGGCGTTCTGGCCACGACAGGAGCTATCACGATAGGTGATCCTTCAGTGCTCGTCTGCTCGATAACGAGCATCGGTGCCCCACTTTGTTCAATTGGAACTTCTCCCCCTACATCGATTGGGGACTCTTGATCAGCACCAGAACCAATGTGCTCCTGCAAAAGAGAAGGACAGTGGATTAAGGATTATAAAGGAAATAGGAGAAAAGGAGAAGGATAGATAAGGGTCGATGCATACCTCGAGCAACTCAGTCACATCCATGTCGGAGCTGATGATCTCACCGCTCTCCCGAAGACTCCCTTGTTGGGACACCCCCTAAGACCCTAAAACTTCAGTCTCCTCCTCTCCTTCACCTTCCCCTTCTCCTTATACCTACTCTCCTGTTTCTCTACCCTCTGACTCATCATCGTGGTCATCTTCCCCCAACGAAATCATTTCCGGATCATGCTTCTGGACGAGCATCACTTTCACCAAGAGAGGTGGCTCCACACACCGACTTGTTGACATGCGTATATATCCATGGATGTTATATACGCATGTCATCGATGGAAGTTCACCTTTTTAGAAACCTAGACAAGCCCGACTTCTGGCAGCTGAATCCCATATCACACTATATTCTGCCAGAGTGCTTAAGTACTCACCGTCTTCCGCAGGGTTAGCCAAGTCGACCATAGTGCGAGGAAAATGGAATCTTGAGAAGGTTGAAGCAGGTATCGAATTTTCTTCACGATAAGTTCTCTAAACACCCCATGGGACCCTCATCTAGGTGACGAGGGTGCGGCAACACCATGTGACACCCCTTCTGCTGAGGTCCCGACCTGTGTGGGCCCCGTTACCTGACGCACTTCTGATATTTCCCCTCTAGAAGTTATCTTTCTGCTCTCTCACCACCCGGGTTCCACACAGGAACCCTTGAGTTACCGAAATCTCTTCCACAAAAGCCCCTCAGGGAATTCTATGGCCCAATGTTCGACATAATCAGTTGAGATACCAGTATCGTCTCTGATGGGAGGAAAGGTGATGCTGTCTCCAGAGACATGGGTCGTGAACATCAGCCACAACTAACATAGAACACAGGGATGCCTTTCCTCCTAGACGTCTGTGTACACCTCTTTCGGCATTCTCTGGAGGAACCCAAACTGCCTGGAGAACCTAGACGACACATAAGGCTCGCATAAGATCTTCCCTTCAATTCGGACCACAAGAACCCCACTTCTAATGCTCTGGAAGTACTCCTTCTACTCCAGTGAGCCTTTCATGTTGTCTACCATTTGTCCAGTTGGGGTGGGGAATGGGATGATGGTGAAGTTAACATGGTTACCAATCCTGATCTGTACTCCCTCCTCATTAAGCGTCATCAGCATGACCTCAAAAATGTTCAGCAGAGAGGGTCACATGCAATTTCCAGGAGGACGGATGGCATTTGGGAAAGTGTACCCACCACAATGAGCTGTAACCCAGCCATGGAAAATCTGGTAGGGGCCGTAGAATGTCCTAGGTGATCCCCCACTCGAGATGCGTCCCAGGATAGTGTAGAGCCGAGCCAGCACAGGGACCCCCAGGTTGAACCTCTTGTTGGCATCCATGATGCACACCATCACCAGGGTTGCTGGATAGACGCCCATCCTTGTGTCCCTCACCGGTAAGAGCCATCCGCTTAGGAACGTAGAGAGAAATCTGGCATACTGAACATTCGGGTTCAGGCTCTCATTTACGCTGTAGCCCCCTGTTTGGCATTGCCATGACTTCAGGATCCTCCAGTATGATCTGGTCTTGCTCCTCTGTGTTGCGGTTGGACACCGTCTCCACCGCCCTGGCATCTTGACTTCCAAGTCTCTCTCTAGGAACCGGCTAAACCAATCCTTGTAGGCGATGTCCGTCAAGAAGTCCTTGACCCCCAACTTCTCCTAGGCCAACTCCAGTAGATGCCACGGCAGTATGGGGGTTCGTGATCTGTCACCCCAGGTGCTCATCAGCGGAAGGAATTTTTCATATTGATGGACCTCTAAAGGTATAACCCCGATGCAGTGAATGTCTCAAAGACTGATACCATCTTCCCCATGGTGAAGGTGGAAAGTGTTGGTAATGGGGGACCATCGGGTGGATAGCTCCGACCCGAGCTCAGGCTGGCGGTAGAAGTGAAATTGCGATGTCCACACCACCTCAAACAGACCAATATGCCACAGATCAGCCCCAAATTGGTCACATGTATGGCGAACCCAGCATGACCTGACCCATTCGCTGGTGAAGTTGGCTTAGGATCATAGGTCCTGGTCCTGCAGCCAGCCTTTGGCCCCGTCAGTGACGCTCTGGTGAAAGGTGATTGCATAGAGGGTCGAGGAGTTCTCCGCAACAGCGTCACCCCCAGCAATGGTCCTAGTTCTGGGATTCAAGACATAGAAGTCCATGTGCCAGGTTTCTCTAGCAGGATGACCATTGTTAGTGATGTTGTATCGAGGGAGATCGTTCTCACGGGTCACCCATGACGGCGGTGTATCCACCTCAAAGCCCGGCAGAGGGACCTCCTCCAGGATTCCGATGTCCCACAATAGAAGATTGTTGGACAAGGAATACTCCTTTTGCAATGGTGTTAGAATGTTTAAGAGGGTATGGTTATTCGAGATGACCCTTTTTGTGCCATAAACCTCTGGGTATGCAACCATTTTAGCTCTGCGAGTAGCGGCTTCTCTCTAATCAATCTGGTTTGCATCCATCTTATTATGACTAAGTGTTTCAGTAGCTGGCACAAAATCTAGGAGGCTGGTGCGTAAAATCAGTGGGCATCATGAAATTTCAAACTATAGTTTGAAAAATCCCAGATTGGGGTGTAAAATACCGCCTAATCTCGATGGAATTATGCGTGGCCGGAGTGGTTTTTCGTGCAAGGCCGAAGATTTTTTTTGCGCACGAGAGCTCGGAGCCTATCATGCGAGAAAATTTGTATGGATCATGGGACCCGTGGCTACTTTTATAGGCTGAGACTGGGTCCCACATTGTATGAAAAGATAATTCCGCGCCTAGCCAAGTTTTACGCACCGCTTCGGATTTTTGCGCGCGTGGACCCCACGAAACCCTGCATTTCAGAGTTTCCCTTAGAATCTGATCGTTGCGACCCCTCTCCGATCCAATTCTGAGGGGGGGGGGGCATTTGTAGATGCCAAAAAGTGCTCAAGGGATGAAAAAAGTTTCTCAATGACAAAGCGAAGTCATATTCGGACCCGGAGACCCGGTCCAGGGGGCCCAGAGGTGTTGCATGAAAGAAATGGTGAAGTGCACGAAAAAATGTGTCCCACGTGGAAAGTTCCAGGATTCGTGAAGATTCCTCAGTGCAGTCGTGGAATAATTTCATGCCTGTGCCCCGCGAAGTTTGACATTTTGCACCACCAATGTCGGCATACAAAACTTTCGCATCGTCGCCTCCATCACACAATTATTTCACACAACCCTATATTTTTCACCCCTGAGAACCTATAAATAGAAGGCTACCCCCTTCCATTTGAGGGATGAAGAATATGAACTGGCTCTCATGTGCAAAATTTTTCTTCTGCACACACGAAATATGGCCTTCAGGTTCGGTACTTTTTGTGCCCAGTCGCCCTGGGGTCCATCTTCATGTGAGATCCAATTCGGTTTAGACAGAATTCCTACCCCTTCGGGGTCCGCCCTTGCACGCAATTCCTTCTTTTGCGTGCAGGCCGACCAAGTTGTGTGTAGTCCACTTCCTTTGTACGCAAGCCCCTTACTTTGCGTGCAATCCCTTTGTGCGCAATCCCCTTTGCGCGCAATCCCTTCGAGTTGCGCGCAAAAGCCGTGGCTTCGGTTCTGCGCCAAATCTCCCTGATTTCGCGCTGAATCAAATTTTTTTGATACAAGCCCACCTTATTTTGCGCGCAAGCCTTAAAGGTTGCGCGCAATTCCCTGGGACCCCTCTCCTCGGTGCTCCCCAGGTGTACCCTTGCACGAGTGCCCGATGCCCTTCTTATGGGTTCCATTTGCAGGTGTCTTGCGCACCCCGTGTATCCGCATCGTACACAGTTTTTCCATACGACCTTCTAGGCTCATACGAAGTAACTTCGAACTCCCTTGGATGATACTGCCCATTGTGTTTTTTTGCCTCATGCTTCTTCACATAGTCATGCTAATGGCTATTTCTTCTTCGCATAGCCACGCTAACGTGTACCCCCAATGGTTCTCTCCATGACACCCCCTTGTTATGGAATTTCCAATGCATTTCCTCCCACAAGGATCAGAGGGTACCGGTTATGTAAGTCCTAGGGGTGCGGAGAAAACCCACCTCATCTGAGATGCTAGATGTTAAATTGCCAAGCACCATCATCCACAGCACATGAAATTAAACTTTGACTTAGCTCCATGCCTCGCACACAGCCCCTCCCCCCCACCTTGGACATTCTCCATGCCACTCGTTTCCATGGGGATGGGATCACCCCTTACAGGGGATAATATCCTCTTTATTAGAGTGGAATTTGTCCATGGGGAAGGGCATCCATCTTGGTGTAAGCCCCTAGCTTTCCTTCCAGGAGGCAGTATCCCTGCTCCTCCTTTATTTGGCCCCCATGGCTAGCGGAGGGTGTGATAGGGAATATAGATCCTCCTTTCTTCGGTCCTAAGTCCCTCTCCCGCTACCCTTTTTTTCCCTTGGGCCTCCATCCTAGAGTAAGTCCCGACACCTTGGGCCACTCAGCGCGTAATCCCCTCCTCACTTTTCACGGATGCACCCTTCGCGACGTGATCGTTAGGTCTCTACTATCTCTTGTTTCTCACACTGAGCATGACTCATGTGGTCTTAAAGTGATCACTGACCATACATTGGGATGCCTCAGAGTGTAATCCCCAATCCATCCCAAACTACGGGGACATTGATCCATGTCAAGGCATGGTATGTAGGAAGCCTCCATGAGGTTCAAGCCCCACCACCTTAGGCCTCCTTTGAGTGTAATCCCCAATCCAACCCGAACTATGGGGAATTTGATCCATTTAAGGCATGATACGTAGGAAGCCTCCACGTGGTTCAAGCCCCAAAACCTTGGGCTACCTCATAAAGTAAGTCCCAACCCATCTTGAACTACGGGGACTTTGATCAATGTTAAGGCATGGTATGTCGGAAGCCTCTACGAGGTTCAAGCCCCACCACCTTGGGCTGGCTTAGAGTGTTATCCCCAATCCATCCCGAACTACGGGGACTTTGATCCATGTCAGGGCATGGAACGTAGGAATCCTCCATGAGTTCATGCCCCACCACCTTGGGCCTCCACAGAGTGTAAGACCCATCTATCCTGAACTAAGGGGACTTTGATCCATGTCAAGACATAGTACGTCAGAAGCCTCTACGAGGTTCAAGCCCCACCACCTTGGGTCACCTTAGAGTGTAACCCCCATCCATCCTGAACTATAGGGACTTTGATCCATGTCAAGGCATGGTACGTAGGAAGCCTCCATGAGGTTCATGCCCCATCCACCTTGGGACGCCTCAGAGTGTAATCCCCAATCCATCTTGAACTATGGGGACTTTGATCCTTGTCAAGGCATGGTATGTAGGATGCCTCCATGAGGTTCAAGCCCAACAGTCATTGGCCCCAACCGTCTCTGTGTCGGTGTGCCAATCCCCTTTTCATCCGGAACTACGAGGACTTTGATCCATGTCAAGGCATGGTACATAGGAAGCCTTCACGATGTTCAATCCCACCAACCGGTCATTCCAACCCCTTCATGAAGGTTCACCCCCCGTACCGCATGACATTAAACTATATTGTCCATTTGAACTATGTGGTCTTTGATTCCCTACCATGGGGATATGTAGGGAGCCTCCACGAGGTTCAAGACCATCACTCATGTCTCATCCTGACCATTCCATAGAGCCTATATGTATCTAGAGGCTCATGCCCTAACTCGGAGGATCCACTTCATCTGGGTCCCTTCCATGCGTCCATTCTCACCGGCCGCCTCCTTAGGTGTCCCATCATTTCATTGAACTACACAGACTTAGATTCCCTCCCACATGGATACGTAGGAAGTCTCTTTAAGGCTCAAGCCCAAAACCATCATCCATCCTGATTCTTTCTCGGGCTACCACATCCCGGTTGGATCATTCCACTTCATTCCAAACTACCCTCAACATCATTCAGGAAGCCTCCCATGTGCTGGCCCAAGTATCGGTGTTCCATCCAGGGGTTCTTCAATTTGATCCACTCTAACCAATGTTCTGATCAGTCTGATCCATCTCCACTGGAGATTAAACTTGTGGCATACCCTGTGTTACACATGTGAAGTTGAGGAGAACCTCAGATACATGCCTATGGCATATCTTTCCCCGCGTTCGATATGGGATGCATCAGGTTTCTGCTCCCTTGAGAATACCTATAATAAGGGACAAAAGACATACATGCCAATCTCCAAGCGTCAAGACATGCCAGTGATGCCCAACGTGACTACTCTCATAATCGAAGGTTTCTGCCCTGACCGGACCCCTTGGAAGGTCCTAACAGAAGCGACATAATTAACTAGTGTCCATGAATATATGGTGCCGGGAAGAGCTTCATGAACTACGTCTTAAATCTATGAGGGAGACCCGGACTGGGTGACGTGTTCTGAGGAAGAATCCACGGAAGAAAGAACTAACATCTCATAATCCCCTTTCGATCAAGGAGAAGACGTCCTTGAATAAGGAGTGGATGCCACCCGCCTTTGGAAAGCAGGAATGCGGGACATCAGCAGCACGTCCTCTGCGTGACGGATGCACGCGCCTTGATGAAAGCGTCAGAAACAATAATGTTTTGATTATCCAACAAAAATTTAAAAAATAACAAAGAATAATGATTGTACCTGAAACCTATCTCAAAACCTATATCTTTCTTACCTAACCAATTCTATTTAGAATTTCATGTTAGTTTAAATTATTATATTTCATGTCATTTAAATTATTTAAAAATTAATAAATACCACATAAATATTTACCGATTTTTCTTAAAATAATAATAAAAAAATATCATAGGTGATTTTAAAAAAGTGAGCGAACAAGATGAGATGATCCTCAGGTGAGAAGACCCCAGTCAACCACTCTACTGCAATAGGGGAATAATTTTTTTTACATGCCCTATGAGAGGCATGAGTTAAAAATTGGAACTATTTTTGGGTAAATAATCATTAGTGTGATTTACCTTTTTATTTTTACATTTTAGAAAGACTTTAATTGATTTAAAAAAACCATAATCAATTTTTTTGTGATGTATTAAAATTATTATTATTCTCTATGGACTAGAAATTACTCAAAGGTGAAAGAACTGATAGCTAAATCAACTTTTCCTACAGAAGATATTGTTTCCAGGTGGGATAGAAAAATCAGAGGATCTCAGGGCCAAGTTAGTGTAGAGGAGGAATTCAAGGACCTCATAGAGAATATGACAGAGAACCTAGAGCAACCAATGGTTGATTTATTGTCTAGAGAGATAACATTAGGGGATCATACTAAGACTTGTCCCTTTCATTTTATTTCTATGAATTTAGATTTCCGTTTCAATTTCAGAAAGTAGTCCAACATTCATCCCACTGTTTCTATATTTTTTAGAATAAATGAAGTGAAACTTGTTCTTAAACGAGTAATTTTATTTTATAGGTTCATTATGGAATGAATCCACCCTTATGTAGAAAGAGGAAATATGAATATACTTTATGGGATAATGATTCCACTTTTATCTTTGATCTTTCAAACTCTCTAAATTTTTATCCAACAAATTTTTTTGATCTTTAAACTAAAAAATTACATGCCCACACTTGAATTATACTCTAGATGACTTATATAGGAGACATGAGTTCTTAGGAATCTAGTGATGTAATCTGTTATAATTTAATGTTAATGATATATAATGAGAATAATAATGAATTGGATAATTAAATTGAAGCATGGATATTAAAATGAGGACTCATTATTTGAGAAAATTAATTGATTCATGTAAATAAAATTTCCTAACCATTTTATGCTTTGAATTACTAAATTTATTGTAAATTAATTTGTTATTTTTAATATTTCCTTGAGTGATTTTCCTAATATTATGTCTCATTACAAAGTGGATTTATAGACAAAGTACTTCTTATTTTGTTCTTATGAATTTTTTTGAGTGATCATGGGATAAGTCACCCACAAGAACTAGCACTTAAACTAGTATAAAATATGAATATGAAAAAACAAATTTCAACAGATTGATACATCTTTTGAAAATACCTTATCCTTAAAATACCACCTTTACATCAATCCTTATTTATCCCTTAGAAACCAGGAATTCCCTTGTTAGGGATGAGCCCTATTTCAAGTGATTTTTATCCATTCGTACCCTCATATTAGTATTTTCACAATATTTTAAAGTTAAAATATTTGGAAGAATGGAATATTGGTAAAATGGATGTTTATTATTATAAGTAATAAGTGCGGGGGTTCTTATCATAATAATAAATTAAGTTTGTGGATTTATTCATGATAAATCATTGTTTTAACGACTTGAATAATAAAAATGAAAATTAAAAAGAACCAAAAAATGGAAAAAATGGGGTGTGATTTGGGAAAACCAAAAATAACCATTACTAGTCCTATGATTTCTATCATAAGTGGATAGGTGGTTTATGTGAGGTTTATTCTAAGAATAATTTTCAAAAAAGAAAACAAATGAAAAGGTTCTTTAAAAGTGGAAAAAATAGAGAGTATAAAAGTAGAGAAAAATTCAAGAGGGTGCACAGATCATACAATATGATATCTTTTGATCATGATATTTACTTTGATTTTTGGGGAAGTTGGGAGTTGTTACAATTTTAGGGGTAGAATTTCATGACACTTTTACTTTTAATATCAGGATTTATACTTAAGAGATTAACCTACTCCTCGAGCCTTAATTTTAAACATCAACTCCTACCAACCATAAGCCTTAGAGAAATTTAAACCTTAATTAAAAGCCATTGTGATTTTTTGTGTCTTGTGTCTTTACAAAGTGGATAAAGTAGTTCATTTACAAGATTATAGATATGGATAATGTATTAATGATATGATCATAAATCCACTATAATTAATATCATGAATGATGAGTGAAAAGATTCAGATGTGGTAAATCAGGATTTGGAATGTTTAATAATAATAAATTTAGGACTTGAATGAATGGAAAGATAAGTTCTATCATTTTTCAAAATGGGAAAACTAATTTTTTTGATTTAATTGATTTTTTTTGAAAAATGGGGAATTTAATTGATATTTTACATGACATTTAAAAAATTTGATTTAATTTTTAATTTTTTTAATTTAATTACTTTGAAATTGGAAGATTGGTAGAATTGGTGACCTATTATCTTCAATTTTTAGATTTTATGCTTGTGGAAAATCATGGGTTAAGTGTGGGGTTATTTGAAAAATTCATTTTTGGTGCATATTTTTAATCAAATTTCAAAAAAAAATCACTGAATAATACCCATAAAATCAATGTTTTATCGATTTTTTAAAATATAAAAGTAAAATTAAAATTTGATTCAAATGTTTAAAAATAAAATTTTTCTTTGAATTAAGAAATGGTTTTTGGAATTTAAGGAGTTTTTTATTTGAATAATTGTTGTGTGATTTTCTAAAAATGGTATTATTATTATTTTTTTGAAAAAATTAAGGATCTTCCAAACCTGCCCTCAACCAAGGAAAGATCGTCATTTATTCACGCCAAGGTGGCCTAACTGGCCATGCTTCTAGAAGGAGCCAACTATCTATCATGGGAATGGGTTTTGAAATCCCATGAGGGTGGTGCATGGACTATGAACCCCAGGGTAGCATAGTAAGTGCAAGGGCTCTTGTGGTCCACATGTATGTGCTGCCTGAATCTTGAGTGTGTGAAGTGTCATTCAAGAGACCACCCAAGTTTAGGATTCTGTATGGTTGAACCCACACTCATCCTTATAAAGGCTCTCCTAAATTTCAAGTGATTCAATGTGGTATTAGTGATTTTTCGCGCTCTATCGCGCTTCACCTCTACTCCCCACCTTGTTTCATCATCTCTCCACCGGTCGATGTCACTACCTATTCCTATCACCTGTAAAATTCCATTAACACCACTAGACGAGCTCGAATCAAGCTCCACACATCCTTACCTCGCCTCCTTAACCACTGGAAAACCACTATGTAATATCATTTGAGCCTCATCTAGCCACTTTTAGGGATGAAATAGAAGTAGGAGTCACCATATACAGCTCACCATAGCTCATGAAGGCCGCCACCACAACTAGCACACTGAAGAACCCACTTTTAGCACAAACCACTACTAATTCCACACCACTATGCATCCCTAATGATGTTGTTTACCCATGTATAATTATTTCACGCACAAAAACTAAACACCCATCATCTTTGGGTGTTTCATAATTCATAACCAGAGGTCACACGGGTGTAATTTCAAACAGTTTATCCCCCATGATTGGGGGGGGGGGTTTGATGAACAACGAGGCTGAATAACTCTCCCTTGGAATATATAAATGAGGAACACCCCCACTTCCAAGAGATATGGAGGACTAAAGGGAACCCACCTTAGTGATTTACTACTCCCCCTCATTTCTTCTTCTTCTTCATTTTATTCTTTTATTGATTTTGTTTTAGTTTTCATTTTAAATTTTAACCTTAATTTTTATTTAGTTAATTAAGTTAATTCATGCATGTTTTTCTTTTAGGTGATCCACCATTATTATTATATTATTATTATTATTATTATTTAAACATTTTTTTATTTTTTTCTTTATTTTATTTTCCAATTTTTTATTCTTCTATTTTATTCTGTCTCATTGAGAATAATTATTTTTATTTTATTCTTTTTTTTTATTTTCTTTTCCTCATCCAACATTATTATTTTTATTGTTATTCTCATTATTTTTTTTATTTTTTTTCTTATCTTCTTCCCACTACACCAAAGTGATCTCTTTCCCTTGATAGTTGGAGTCTAACCTGAGTGTTGGACCAAGGAAGGATAATATGTTCTTGAATTTCTGTTTATGTTTATTTTACATTTTTGGAAGATTTGAGTAGAATTCATGAGTAAGGTGAATTTCCCTAGTGTGGTGACTTCCCGCAATGACGTGGAACTCGAAAATAATTCTATTCTTTTTGTTTAATATATTTCCCCTTTCTTCATTGGCTAACTATTTACATGATAGATTTGATAAATTAAATGAATGACATTACATTGATAGAGATGAATCCTGGAAGATTCAACACTCTTGAACAAGGTGTGTCATCAACCACAATTAAAGGAGGAAGTGGCAATTAATTTTGTTAGGCATTCAATTATTCAAAATTCTTAAATAAAAAAGAATAATAATTCAATATGAGATTTCATGTTTGGATTATCAAACTAAAATCAAAAAAATAAAGGAGAATAATTATTGAACCCAAAAAAATCCAAAACCCGGATCCTTCTTCTTAAGACATTCTATTTATATTTGCATGATAGTTTAAATTTTAATATTGAATGTCATTTCAATTATTTAAAATGTAATAAAAAACACAAATCTATTTACCATTTTTTTATAAAATAATATAAAAAAGAAATAGCATAGTTGATTTTGAATAATTGAGTAAACAATCTAAGAATATAATCATGTGAGATGACCCTAGTCTACCACTACGCTACAGTAGGATAATAATTTAATTTTTCCATGCTCTATGATTGGAATGAATTTATATACTTCAAAATATTTGGGTCTTTTATTTTTCACCCAATTTTATTATTTCATATATGGGGAAAGGCTTAAAAGGTAGGAACTTAGATTCTAATTAGGTATCCTTTTTTTACTTTTTAACCTAATAACTGGTATTCCTTTTAATTTTTAAATTATAACAATTTTTCTAGGATATGAAAATTTCATGCCTGTATAGTGGAGAATTGAAATTTTCCTAGTATTACCTTTGTATGAATTAAACACATAAAGTAAAATTTATCTTTCCTTGGATATTTAATGGTCATGAAAGCTGAATAAATGAAGGATGATGTTTATGGTTTGATAGATTTGAATAATTTTTTTAGGTTTATGTTCAATCAAAATTTTCAATGTATTACTTATATTTAAGGTCATACAACTTTGACCAAATGAATATATAGTCTATATAGAAAAGGTTTGGGAAAAATAGGTTTGAATAAAGATCCCAATGATATTATATTATTCATCATGGAAAGGTTCACACATTATAAGGTCATAGTGATTAAACCATGGATTTTTGGGGATTAAGATAACACAACATTAAACAAGTTTACTGAAGTTTGTGTTTATATATATATGACTAGGTGTTACTAAATTTTATGTTTATATAACATCGGTAAATTTTTTCAAAATTTTTAAGTCATACAAATTTTACTAAATGATGAGGTTGTCTACCATGTATAATGGTAAAGATAAACCGTTCATGAATGAGCTCCAAGTTCCAATAATGTAAATATTCTTGAGGATATGTTTATTTAGTTTTGGTTCATAATCCCTTGAACATTATGTTATGCTGTTTTAGGTCACACAACAGAGATAAGAATATTTCTTCATATTCATTCATTGAAAATGGGTATAATGTAAAGATGTGTAATATTGAGGGTACTCGAATCAAATTTAAAGGTTGGATTTTAAAATTTTTAAATAATATCTTATGACACTTGATTTTATGGAATTAGTATATAGAGGATGACCATTGATAAAATTCGAATGATGGGTTCCACAGTAATGTTATTGGGGGTGGATGGGGTGAGAATACCTTCCCATCTGAAAAAATCACACTTCTAGTTTCCAATTCTGAATTTGGAAACACATATATCATTACTAAGTTTAGGATTCCCCTGGATGAAAATATGTATTTTATCTATAGCCACGAAAATGTTATGATTACTCAAATACTTTAGGACTGAAGTAGGATTTATATAGAAAATAATATTTAAGAATGATTATAGAATCCTAAAAGGCTATTCCACTATGTGTTGAAAATTTTCTTATGTTGGATCGATATATAATGAAATTAATTTATCAAGTATTTAATTGAGAAAATAAAAGTATTTGTATAACTTTTTTATTGAATAATGTGTCCAATGAGAAAAGGGTCAATTTTTCTAGGGATATATGGCGAGCCCCCCAATATTTTTTCCTTCTTCTTTTTTTGATATATTTTTTAAACCGTGATAGGCAAGAATGTAGTGAGTGAAAACATGGGTTTTTCTTGAGATGTCCCTTTTGGGTTTTCAAAATGTTAAGAATTTATGCCTATTTAATTTTCAATTTAAGGGTATTTCAGTTTATACCATCAAGGGATAAAGTTTAAGGTCATAAATATTTGACCAATAATTGATAGAGTTTATGGTCATATATATTTATCTAAAATAAATCATGGTATATTAATAAGTAAGTGAAAATTTTACCCAATGTGAATGATAGGACCCAAAAACTAGTATAGACCTCCCTGTGTGGAGGGTGCTCATAGTTTAAGAGCATAATTCTTGAACCACTGATTAGGGATATTAAGAAAACCCATATGGGGATCAATAGTTAGGAGTGTACTAACACCTTTGAAAATGGAATGAAAATTATGTAAATCATGATCTCAAGAATTTGAACCAGGGAGTGATGAAATGGAAAATGTATATAAGGGATTACCACTAATAGATATTCAAATTAATGGATCCACTAAAATGATTCCAAGGGATAATGTAGTTAGTGATATTTCTCCTTGGGAATAAATATACCTTTGGATGGATATATCATGTATAGTGGAATGCATATCATTACCAAGTATAGGATTCCTTTGGAGCTGAATGTTTTCATTACCAATATCCATGAATGATTTATGGTGATCCAAAATAGTCTAGGAAGGAATTATGTTTTTGTGAAGGGGATGATCTAAAAGTGATCGAAAACTCCATCCCCAAACTAACTAAGGTTGGGATGTTATGGGGTGTTATAGGTGGAGTGTAAATGGATGATGATCTATGGATAGTGGTTGCATCCTATTTTACCCTATAAGTAGAAGCGGTTGGTGTAGTACATATAGGGATATAATCAACATGGACCGAAGAAGAAACCCTAAGACACTAAGATTAGATAGAGGTTGGGATGTAAAGTGGAAACATGGGATAATTACATTTGTGAAACTAAAAAATAAAATACCTAAGAGATTTTATTGAATTATATAATTAGTCATTGAAATATTTTAATGTAAAAAATTAATGAAGATGAGTCTGTCCTAGGTTGTTTCTAGATCTAGATTGGATGTATTTTTTTCTATGAATTTTTCGTTCAATAATTCAGGAGGTATCCAATCAATAAGGTAAGTCTTCAATGTCATTATACAATTTAATACATACGAAATATCAAGGATAATAACCAATTCAATTATAGGATAACTTTCATGATCACTCTAGGGAATTGGATAGTTCTAGTACTCAAAATGTATAATCGTTAAAGTCCATGAAGACAAAGAATAAAAAAAGTCCAAGAATGTAACTCTCAAATCATTGAAATAATTTAAGATTTTATGAAAATAAATTAACTTGACTACAACACACGAAACAATCTAGGATAAACCCATAAATTTTTTTCCCTCTATTGATTCTATTCAATCAATGGAAGCAATAAGTCATCTTAATAAAGTGGGATTGATGAAGAAAAACATTTAAATAATGATCACTCCACCATTGTTTGAGGAATTTCACTAAATATGATGTGAATAAACTCAATACATAAGGAAAGGATATGAATATGATACCTAAAACAATAAAATAAGATAATAAGAAGAATAAATTTTATTAATAAATGAATGTCAATGACAAACTTACATGATAAAAATTAAGGTGAGATTACAAAATGAAATCATAAAATTACAATTGAAAGAAAAAAATTGGATGCTAATTCCCTTCACCACCAGATACTTATATAGGCATATGAGGAGCCTAGTTTTGATCCCCCATTAATAAATTACATATCCATAAATTATAATATTCAAAAGGACGATGAGAATCAATGAAATTTGGACTTTTTAACTTTGACTAAGAAAATCATCCAGATACATCCCCCTTTTGGATGTGTGAATTCAAAACTCTAAACGGCCAAATCAATGATGTTGATAGAAGAAACATTTTTTATTACTAGAGTACTATAATAGATTTCAATATTTCATGAAAATTGGTTCATCTGTTTGGATGCAATGATTTAAATAGTACGATGACTTTATGGGTGTTTAGATCTATCCATAACTTTAATCTTCATCTTTGACCGCCTTGATCATCATGAAAACTTCAGAATTAGCTCAGGAAATAATTTGATGAAATTATCACCATTATTTTATATTTCTAAATTTAATATTTTACTTCATTTTCATTGGATTGTGGGCCCCAAAATTATTTTAGGGGCCTTTTCCCATTATGATTTGTCTAGGAATTTAGCATTTATTTCCAAAAATCTCCATCTTCTCTTGGGATTAATCCATCGACCCTACAAGATAAAATGTTCCATACAACGTAATAAATAAAATCCCAAAATATAAAATTCATAAAATGAATATAAGTTTCAAAAAAAATAGATGATTGAATGTGCCCAAATTTTTACTTTAAACTTAAATTTCACAAATGATGTAAAATGATGTTAAAGTTAAAAAATGCACTAAAACTGATGATTATGGACATTGAAACACATGGATATTGAGATATAATTAATGAATATTATCCTATTTTATTATCTAATCACACCCAACACGAGTTTTTCTAGTCATGATCATAAAGGGTCTCAAAAATATGAAATTGAATTCCCTTTTCCTAAAATATTTTAACATACATTGCTCATAAAAAATATCATTCCAAAAAATCATGAAACGTTTCTAAATAATTTCACACAATCTAGGTTCATAATCATATCCCAATCCCAATACCATTTCTTTGTTAAAATTCATCATCCTATTTTTTACAATGTAAATTAAGCATGATGATATTTTTGCATCACAAAAAGAAATGGGGACCATTTTCTTGTTCAAGGTGAAAATGGAAGAACTAGGATGGAATCACACTAAAACTTAATATGAGTATCCAATTTTAATTTTTTTTTCTTTTTTCCCTCTTCAATTTTTATTTGTTTTTTAAAAAAACAATAGTGATGAAAATAATAACTATAGGAAAGAAAATTATGGATTCACGATCACCAAGTGTGTTACACCACATATATTGTTAATTAATTTCACTAAAATAGATATATGAACCCTAAATCTATGAAATAAAACCATGTATTTGTAATCCCCAAGTGCTGAATACCACACATTTGGACAAAACAATGCCCTATATGGTTTTTCTTTTCAATTTTTAGGATACTCAATGTAAACTAAAAGTGACACTAAACCCCATGAAATGATTAAAGGGTCCTAGGAAATCAAATTTATAACCAAGATCCAATGGATGTGCATTGTGGTATTCTGATTAAGAGGTTGAAAATGTTAACATTGAAAAATCACATAGGACAACCACACATTTCAAAAACTATGTTAATGAACTTAAAAATGCATTAAAATCATAATAAAGGCATTAAAAGTCATTTGACCTTCAAATTTTATTTTTTACAGTGTACATTAATGCTTGAAAGGATAGTGAATATATTTTCTTTTGAATTGCTTTTTTATCATAAAAGACCATTTTTTTCAAAATACATGATTTTCACTCACCAAATATAGAATGAAAGTGCCAATAGTTTTGAAGGTGAAGAGAAGATAGAGATTATAATTTGGAATAAATAGGGGAGAATTCATTAGAAATGAAATCATGGAAAAAAACCTCTTCATGTGAAGTTAATTAACAATCAATAAATATTTGACCACATTAGCTTTAGGTCAGAGGTAGAATCTTTAGGTATGATTTATGGTTGGGTTTGAACTTTGGAAGTCATGTGTTTTATTTAAAAATAGTGAAATTATAGAGTTGTTAAATCTCACACATAAGAGACATCAGATCAAATTGGAAACCCAAAGGGGCTACCTTGACAAAAAACCAAAAATCACACAAAATAAAAAAATGTAGAATCTGGGTTTCCTCCTAGAAAATGCTCAATTTAAAGTCGTTATCTTGACTTGGAACCCCAAAATTATCCAATACCAACTTTCAAAAATTTTAAGACCCCATTTTTATCTACTTATACTATATTGATGTAGACTCTTTGTTTAGAATTTGTGTCATGTACAATCCTTGGTTCTACAATTAGTGGGAAAATTAGTGTCATATGAGTAATGGTTAATCTAGTTTCTTTTGTTTTGTTTCCCAATAAATCAATTATCACTCCAACATTATTTGTTTCAAGAGAAGAATTAATTACTACTACAATGTCTTTGTTGCCATAAATGAAGGGATACATGAGTGGGGCTAGAAGGACTATTATTTTGAGTTTTTATTGATTAAAATATCCTAAAGAATATTGGTAATTTGAAACAAAATTAGTGTATTCTCCAAGAAATATAGAAATAATTGGTTCCTTAATAAATTATGATTAATTCCAAATATTATCAATTTTAATTTCATGAATGGTTATGAACTCTAAGCTTGGGATATCTGTTATTGGTTCAGTGATTGGTGTTTCTAAAAATTTATCAATGGTGCTACACTTAGGAAACGCAATCCATGATGTCAAATTTTCCTCTTTTGAATACAAAATATAAATTTCATAATTATTTAAATACCCTTCAACATTCCCTTGATATTATTATGTTAATCCATATCCAAAGGTTAGTTCTTTTGTAAATTCATGAGGGGTTTCTAGGATAAAAAATTATTCTATCAATGATGAGGAATGAACATCATGAGTTAGAATGGGTTCCATTACCATTTCAATTAGTTTCAGTTAAAATTTTAGAGATGAAACTTACGAATTCATTTTATCTATTTGTTGAAAAAATTATTCAATAATGTTTTGGGGATTGGATGGATATAATTTTTTACATCATGGTAAACCTCATTAACCATACTTGAAAGGGAAAGAAATTTATCTTTGAATCATTCTTCATCCAAATGATTGTATATCTAATCAGGTGTGGGGTATTCATTCAAGGATTATCAAAGAAATTCCCTATGTGAGGGGATTCCCAATGTGTATTTCTCATTTGATTCCATCACAAGTTCATGATGGTGTATGGTTTATGATTCTCCATTAGAGTATAATAAATGTTCGATTCAAGATTCATTTGAAACACATAAACAAAATGGGGAAAGATATGAAGAATGAGTGCGAAAAGAGAGAGTTTGGTGTGAGAAAATAAGTTGAGTGTCTAAGATACTTATGTGGATCCTCAAAAAAGGTTCCAAAGTTTGGTTGTGACCAAATTTACCATATAGGTAGAAGCAATCACTGTAGTACATATAGGGACCAAATCCACAAATAATAGAGAAGAAACCTTGAGACACTTTTATTTGATTGAGGTTGGGTAGTGAAGTTGCCAGCATGGGTTGATTTCAATTATGAAACTAAAAAAAACCATACCTATGAAATTTTATTGAATTAAATAATTAATCAACAAAATATTTTAATGGAAAAATCTAATACAGATTAGTTGATCCTTGTTTTTTTCTAGATCAATATTGAATGTATTTATTTTTCTATGAATTTCTCGTTCAATCATTCAAGAGGTATCCAATCAATGAGATAAGTCCTCAATATCATTATCCAATATAATAAATCCAAAATATCAAGTCTGATCACCAATTCAATTATATTATCACATTCATGATCACTCCATGGAATTGGATCATACTATCACTAAAAAATGTGTCGTCGTTAATGTCGGTGAAGACAAAGAACAAAACAAACCAAAGAATGGAAGTATCAAACCGTTGAACTCATTAAATATTTTAATAAAGTCAAATAAAATTCAATACACACCATCAAACTTTGTAATATCAACCCATAAATAGTTATCCCCCTATTTTTTTATTCAACAAATATAAGAGGGAAGTCATCATAATAAATATGTATTGATGAAGAAAAACATTTAAATAATGATTACTCCACCGTTGTGTGAGGAATTTCACAAAATATGAAGTGAATAAACTCAATACATAAGTAAAAGGTATCAATGTTTTATTTAAAATAATAAAATAATATAATTATAATAAGAAATTTTATTAATAAATGAAGGTGAATTAAAAACGTAAATGATATAAATGAAGGTGCAATTAAAAATGAAAGTGTAAAATTAAAATTGAAAGAAAAACATTGGATGAAAATTACCTTCACCACTACATACTTATATTAGAATATTATGATCCTAGGTAAAATCCCTCACAATACATTCCTTCCCTATAAATTAGAATAGTCAAAAGTATGGTGGTAAATCAAAGGAATTTGGACCTTTCAACTTTGACTGGGAAAATCATCAAGATTCATCCCCCTTTTGATGTGTGAATTTAAAAATCCATATGTCCAACTAATGGAAGGCAATAGAATAAAAATATATTCTTAAAGGTGTACTATAATACCTATAAACATTTAATGAAAATTGGTTCATCAATTTGGATGTTATGGTCAAAATAGTAGGATGACTTTATGTGCATTTAGATCTGGCCATAACATTAATATTTACCTTTGACGGCCAGAATAATCATGAAAAATTCAGAATTAGTAATGTAAATTGTTTAATGAAATTATACCCATAATTTTATATTTTCACTATTAAAATTTTTATCTTTATTGGGCTTGGATTGTAGGCCCCAAAATATTTGATGTTCTTTAGGCCCATTATGCTTTGTTTAGAAATTTCTGCGTCCATTGCAAAAAATATCCATCTTCACTTAGGGTTGATCCTTTTATTATAAAAGATAATTTTTTTCATATAATGTGATAAATAATATCCTAAAATATAAAATTAAAAAATTAATATAATTTTCTTCACAAATAGATGATTTATTGTGCCCAAATTTTCACTTTAAACTTGAATTGGACAAATGATGTGAAATGAATTTCAATTAATAAAATAATATAAAACGGATGATTATTGAATTTGAAACACGTGTATATTAAGATATAATCAATTAATATTATCCAATTTTAGTGGATAATCAATGAGCTTTAAAATTTATTTTTTATACATCACTATATATCATGAGATAATAGGAACCAAACCACACTTAGTTATTCTTCATGATACACCATCCCAGTGTAGAGTATAACATATAATGTTATGACATGAATGAGAGGAAAATATACTAGCGGGGTTTAATAATTATGGAATTTGTAACTGGGACCAATTCTTAAAATATGTACATCACTATATATCTTGAAAGAATAGGAATAAAGACACACATAGTTATTAGTAAATAATGTTTGTATTGACATAGCTCATATGTAGGGGAGGGGGAGTTTTTTTTATTATGTTATGGAATTGGAAAAGGAATAGGTCATATAGATATACCACGTATAATGGATATGAGTTAACATAGGAATTATGGATTTTTATCCCAAACATGGATTATAGATAGAGAATATATGCTAAACAACCATATATAGATCTGTCTCTCATGTAGGGAAGTTGGGTAATATAGGAATATCCACTCTAAACACTTTTAGGTATTTTAGGGTAGAATATATGTCATGTAGTTCAACATTGTGTGAAAAGGAATCATATTCCATAAAGTTTAATGTCATATAATAATAAACTTTACATAGAGGGATTTTAAGAGTTTGAATTATGCATAAAAAAGTGTCCTTTGTATCAATGTTAAACCCATGAAGTAATACCTGATGTTAATGTGATGGATAAAACACTAGGATTAACATAGGGTTAAAATTAGTAATATTTATTGTTTGGTCTAGGGTAGGAGATCCAGACATCACTATGTATCATAAAATAACATGAACTAAGCCACATGTTATTCTTGAAAAATAATTTATCCATACACATATATATTATTTATAAGAGAGAAAAATACAAATTTATAGGTTCTCTAGAGGGAGATAAAGATGAGAAAAATGTGAATTATGAATGGAATCATCACTAGAGTAGAACCAGGATTGGATGGAAGCTAAAATTGGGACATTGAATGGAGAGATACATGTCACAATGTATCCTAAGGTAGTAGGAATCATTTTTTTTGTTATAATAGAATAAATGCTATCACAATAAAGAGTATAATGAAGAAATATTTTTTTTGAATAGGGACACCATACATTGGGATGGATTGAATAATGGTTGAATTTTTAGCTGGTGTCAAGATAGAAAATCTAGACATCACTATAATCCTAAAATAATAGATATTAGTAAAACATAGTTTTGATAAAGGGGAAATTTTATTCATAGGTAAGGTGAAACATGAAAATAGTTTTGGTTAATAGAACTATAACCACTGAAACTTTATAAGGTAACTAAGACTCTTTCATAGATCAGGATCTTACATAAGTGAAATTTTATCTCAGTATACATCTATGTATGATAAATCATAAGCTGATGATTCTTACATAAGTGTGGATTTTATTCAAAGAAGTTTTATCCCATGAAAAAGATCACTCTCAGTAGTCCAAGGTCTAATAATATGGAAAATATGTCAGGCAGTTTTATGAAATTTGTTAAGGACTTATATATCTTACATTTTAAAATCATATAATGAGGAGATTTATGTTTTTTAGTTTAGAGTCATGTTTTGAGGACTTTATATTGGGTAGTTTAATATCATATGACACATGAATCATAAACATGTCATGAAATTATGAAAAGTACTTCATGAGAAACCTTGTACTATTTTAGGGCATAATATACTCTCCCTCCATCATAATTATGGATTAGGATATGTTGGAGTAGTTCTTTTGTATGGTGTATAGTCCTTCCAATATTATATCAACTTTCATACATTTTGTTCCTAGGTATGACAAGGGTTATACAAAAAAACACTAATTCTCCTTTGATGAAAGAGTGGAGGTGACCCATTTTGTTGACTGCTAATGGGACATGATTCTAATAAACCTATACGTAAGGAATTGAATGTAAGAGTTTATCATTGCGTTTCTCTTACTCGTCTTACTATATATGATATTTTTCATCTTCAAAAAATTAGTTATATATGGAAATTATATGTGAAGGTAGTTTTATATAGATGTTCTTGGTAACCTTTTCTTGTAAAAAAGTGAGTATGAGGTCCCCTCTATAGTTGTGTGGTTTGTGGTGTGATAAGTCCATAAAGAATAATAGATATTTTCCAGTGAAGACTTCTTTTCCTTGTCCCTATACACCATATTCTTAATGATATAAGAAAATGTTTTATTTAATGACTCTATTAATCCATTCACTGTTTCATGGAAGTGTTATGAATAATTAGACCAAATATTATAATCTAGAAAAGAAATATTATATTTTAAAGAACAAAAGTTGTTTCCATTTTCTATTAATATTGTGTGAGGGAAACCAAATCTAGTAATTATATTGGAATTAATGAAGTTTATGAAAAACTTTTTTTAAACTTCCTTGAGGAATATAAATTTGCCCCATTTGAAGAAGAAATCTGCATTAGTATGGATGTACTTAAATTTCATGGCAGTAGCTAGGGGACATAGCCCAATGAAATTAATTCTAACATGAAAAATGAGAAAGAGTATTTGGATATCTTCAACTTAAGATGTTTATGGTTGAATGTGGCATATATCTAAAAATCATTTCACATATTTATTTATCTTAATGTATTATTGATTCATTGATGGATAGAGGTATGAAAGTCTCTTAATTTGGTGAAATATCCAAGTTCCGAATTGGAAGGTAATATAGGATCCACCATGGCTTCCTAAAAAATAGTGAGGGCCTCTCCTCCTTTTGTGTATCTGAGGAGGAATCAATTAAATTATCCATTTAAGAGAACTTTAAAGGAATTAAATCCATCTTTATGTATGAAATTTTCTACCTTCTCTCAAATTTTTTATTTCTTGGATCGATCATGTGAAACAATTCCATTTTAGAGGTAGTCTGTTATAGGATACATCTCTCCAATTGCGGCATCATCCAAAAAGTAGATAGCCCTTCATTAATGAGAGGTTTTGTAGAATTAATTGATATTTTATATATAATTATTGATGAATGAAGAAACCAACCTACGATATATGATTCAAATAACTATTTTTTATTGGTTTGGATCTTCTAGATATTTATTTTCATTGTTCAGTGTATCTTCTTAGGAATTATATGAATATAGGACGTGATACAATATTGAATCCAAGGTAAATTATACTTTAAACCATTTTAAATAACTAATAATAGTAATTAAATATTTGTTCAGAATAGTATAGTCACCATTGATATTCTTAATTACTACCCATATGTCTCCATTGATATCTAATTATTCCACTACTATATGAAGGGATAGTTCCAAACCTATATTTAGAGACTAATACTCCACCTCATTGTTTTATCATATTTATAGTAATATAAATGAGTTAAGAAAACCATTTTCAAAGAGAAATAAAGATAATACCCTTACCGACCATATTTAGTTTTGTGTTTCCCATCCTTCTAACCATTAGTCTCTTGGAATTACTGTCAAATTATCTCTCCCATGAATTTGAGGTTTCATGGATGGAGAATATTATTTTATCGGGGAGATCCATTTTTAAAAGTTAATTTTCTAAGATAAGGTACACCATTAGGAAATTGTTTAGATACTACCATTTGATCACCTTTTAATATGAAGTGGATATTAAAGTACTAAATAATGAAAACAAAAAAAATCTAGGCACCCAGTAAACATCAGTTTACTGAGGATTCATTTGAGTTGATCAATACAAGAGTCTAAGGGAACTTATAGTGCTAAAAATAATTTATCATAATTCAAATTAAAAATATTTTTTGATGGAAGATATTATAGAAACCATAATAGTAGGTCTCAATATCTATAATTTTTATCTAAGTTAATAGAGACTATTCTTTCTTCCCACATCATCCTTCTGCTAAAGGAGGCAACTGAGTGAAAAATCCAAGATTTCCATAGAGATGATGAGTGGATTACCTTGTACCAACAACATTGTTTATGTTGGGTCTATAATATAATAGTTTAGATCATCAAATTTAATTTAAAAATATTTAAACAATTAATATTTGACATTTTTCTTCATTATCTTTGTGAATGGTAAACACTTATAGGTGATAATGGATATAAAGAATATGATATAAGCAAGAAACCCTTATACACATATCACTCTTTATGGTTTTGAGGAGGGGGAATATTAAGTAATTCTTAAGTATTTTCAATTTTAAATTTGATTATGTGATTATTTACCATAAATCCAAATAATTTCCTTGATTTCACCTTGAATGTGAATTTCTGAGGGTTCTTCTCCAAGATATGTAGTTTTATTTTTTTTGAAAACAATATCATGATTAAAAACTTGATAGAATGTTTGTTGAGATTTAACCCTGATATCATCCATGTGGCATTTTATAGCCTTCCTCAAAAATTAATTTAAAATATGGTGTGCGCCATGTTGGATTGTGGTGCCCATATTTTTTAAGGAAAAGAGAATCACTTGATAGTAGTATACCCCTTTGGGAGCCTTGAAGGCAGTGGATTATTCATCTTTATGTTCTATTCAAAATTAGTATTAGCATGAATATCTATCCATGATGGATAGGTCTTGGAATCCATTAGTTTCAATGATTACAAACTCCAACCTTATGATTAGGGAATCATCCTTAGGTTAGTGTCAGTTAAGATCCTTGAAGTCAATTCACAATAAGAATTTACCATTTTTTTCTTAATGGGATGATTTTGGTACAAAAAATCGGGTATTTAACTTCTAGAATTAAGATCTGTTTTATTATCTTATCAACATTGGATTCCACCTTGTAATTATGGGTTGGATTAATCTTCCACATTTACTATATATAACCGTAGTGGTCATATGAAATAAATAAATGATGTGTATCCACTTGGGTATTCAACCCAAATTTTTTTGTATAGTTTGACACTAAAAAATCATGATGCTTCTCGAGTAAGGAGTTTTACTTATCATATTCTTTTAAATACATGGTAAAACTGATAAAATGAGACTATGGTTCTTTATCCATACTTAGATTTACCCATATAAGTTCATCAATGATGCTAGAAACAACTTCTTTGATTTCTAGGGGAGCATTCGAATGATCTTGTTTTTCATATTCTTCCACCTCACAATTCTCAAAATTATAATATAGATGTAAATTTTGAGATAAGGTTGATGGTATGAAGAAATTTTTATTTTTTAGGAATATATCCATATTATTAATTACATGGTTTGTTTGTTTCAATAGATCCCATGAGAATCGGTGAGAATGTTCTTAAACCCCATTTTTCCCCTTTTTCATTAGAGATTTATATCTAGTTGGTTGAAGAGTATCGAGTATATTGAATGATTATTTGTCATACCTACACAATAATATTGATTCTTAGAGGAAAGGTTTATATTCATGGATTGCACAATGGTATTTTCCATTTTGGTGTTTTCTCAATAGATATTTCCACCTAAGCATAATATGAAATTAAGGTGAATGGATATATTAATCTGTCATCTAATGGAACCAGTGTGACTTTACAAATTCCTAGATTAGACGTTTTTTCCTAAATTCAGTTGATAGAAAACATATATTCTTCAATTAGTTTGGTCCATGGATTGATGGGAGACGTTTTGAAACTATTGGGAATAGCAGTTTGGATGGTGTTATCCACAACTAATTACTTCCCCTCCCTTTTATATAACCCAAGTCTATATATTAATATTCTAATGTCTCAAAAGGGGAATTATCAATATATACTACTCAAAATTTCCTATTAGTAGAGTAATTCAGGCATGAATGGTATTGTGATGGTATTAAGACATGCACATGGATCCATAACCACAATGATAAGGTGTTTAAGGCCATGTATTAGTGAAAACCCATATATTCAAATTCAAAAAATGAGATATACAAATTGGGTTCTCAACCTAATCTCTTTGAGGGGTTTCTATTCACTCTTTTCATATCCCAAATTTTCTTGCGTATAGGGAAACAAGTCATCTTCATAGTATCCCAAGAGTTTGAGGGTCTGGACTGGAATGATTTTAATTCTGAAACCATTTTCTATTAGGCCCCGATAGATGTTGATATCATCAATACTTCTAAATATATACAATGGTATAATGTTCCAATGCATGGAAGCTTCATGGACTTATTTCATAAAGGAGATGATCGTGTTACATTCTATAGAATCACTCTCTATTTTACATGTCTTGACTGCCTTATCTTTAGTCTCAAACTCTTGAGGGCTTAAGAGGGACTCAATAAGAGTTTATATAACTTCTATAGAGTGATAAAGGGAATCCAATATAGAAATATTGATCATTACAGTAAAAAGATACTTTAGTATTCCATATTTCCATGCCAAGGGTCCACACTTCATGTCTTGAGTTTTCTCCTTATATTGAATACAAGAGTGACTCATTTTCCAAAAATGAACATGGGGATATATTTATGGATTGTGGGTTGGGATGAACTAGCTTTCCAAAAAGGAACTAGGAGGTGGTGGAGTCAAATACACCTATTCAAGATAGGTTTTACTATCTTTTTACACAAGTGTGTGTCACTCTTCCATCATACCCATATAATTGGTGAGTGTCTTGATGGAATCAAGGAGTTTTGGAGGGGATACTTGTTGGGAAGATACCAAAGTAGTGTCCTTGGGTTGACCCTAATATTTTCATGATCCTTGCCAGAGGGGCCCTTTCTGTGACTACCCCAAGAATGCCTCCAATAGGCTAGGGGTTGGTGGCTAGCACCACGTTTGAATATCCCACAAATGGGATGAATTACCCTAAAGTACAAGTACACACACACATCTCCAAGACACAAATAAAAAAATGTAAAAAAACACTAATTAATCAATCCATGAAAACCATTATATCTCAAAAATAGAGAACAATAATGAAAGTAGTTGAAAGTAAACATTGCTAAAATAAGCCTAGAAAAAGGAGTATGTAACCAAAAGTCCAACCTATATGAAAATAGGTTCAGGGACTACCGTCAAAAAAGCGGTTGGGACACACCTTGGTATGTCTGGTCTCATAAGGAACCACCTGGTCCTGGTATTCCTGGAACTCCCTCGATAGGTTGATAATCTACACAAGACATGACACATGTAAGAGATGATTGTGCATGGGTGAATAAAACAATACTCAATAGGATACCCTAAAACAACAGAGGAATACCAAGAAGGAAATCCATGAATGAAAAACACAACAGAATACCACGAAACAATTCTATAAAGGGGTAAGAAAATTAATACCACACAGGAGTACCACACATGAATTCCACAAGGGAATTCCACACAGGTATACCAAAATAGAATACCACACAAGAATACCCCACATGAATACCACACTAGAGTACCACATAGGAATACCACACATGAGTAACACATATAAGTACCAAACAGGAATACCACACTTGAATACCACACAAGAATTCCACATTGGAATACCATACATTAATACCACACAAGAATACCACACCGGAATACCACATTGGAGTACCACATAGGAAGACCACAGAATAATAACACACATGAAAACTATGCAAGAATACCACACATAAATACCACATAATAATCCCACATAGGTATACCACTTAGGAATACCACATAGGAACACCAGATAGAAGTACCACATAAGAATACCACATAGAATGGAACACATGAATAACATAAAGGATTACCTCATAAGA
The DNA here is from genome assembly GCA_963277665.1 of Viscum album. Classification (NCBI taxonomy): domain Eukaryota; kingdom Viridiplantae; phylum Streptophyta; class Magnoliopsida; order Santalales; family Viscaceae; genus Viscum; species Viscum album. The sequence continues at coordinate 1,964,955,760 of OY728127.1, forward strand.
ATACCACACATGAATACCACACAAGAATACCATAAAGTAATTCCACACAAGAATTTCACACAAGAATGAAACACATGAATACCACACAGGAAAACCACATAGGAGTACCACACAAAAATACCAAACATGAATTCCACATAGGAATACCTCATTGGAGTACCACATAGGAATGCCACATAGGAGTAGCACACATGAATGACACATAGAAGTACAACACGAGAATTAAACATAGGAATAACACATAATAATTACACACATGAGTGCCACAAAGTCATCTCTAAATATGTGTATGTATAAAATACATACAACAAGAATATGTAGATATACTTATGAGAAACACCCCTCCATCGGGTTGTCATAACCAGCTATGAACTATAGGATTCTAGTCGAAGCATGCTCGTTCCAGGAAAACTCACTCCTCAAGCCATGATATCATCAGAGATACTCATTGAGAGGTCTACATCATTTGGAACCTTCCCAAATGAGAATGTATTGGTTATGGAAAATTATAATACCACAGAGAGGGGATCACACCTAAATATGCACAGTGATACCATAGATTACGCCCAGATACACTGGGGGATACCAAGTACCCAATCTGGATCAATTTGAAACTTAGGGGATCACGCCTAAACACCTTGGGGGATACCAAAGATCATGCCTAGACACTCTAGGGGATACCACATACCCTATTAATTCACCCACTAGATGGATGAACAACACTTTACTCTAGGAGATTATGTTGATTCCAAAAAAAATATACTATAGGTCATAGGGGATAACACTCTAATTATAATGAGGGATTCTTGATTATATATGGGACTTGACCTCTATAAGGAATTATAGTCCAATGAAGTGGAAGTAATACAATATTGAACCCTCAAGGAAAGGACTTAAGGAAACACTCTCAAACTCACCTGGTCAAAGAAAAATACTCACCACATAATCTCAAAAGTACCTTCTCATCATTAGTGTAAAAACATAGTAGAAGCATCGTCAAATAGACACACCAATTGAAAGTTATGTGGGTTTGATGTTTCAAAGGATGGAGGGTAACTAGGCCCATGGACCCACTCAAAGTCAGTCCACCGACTCTGGAAGTCAACCATATGGACTTTCCACCATCAGTTCAATTGTCATGGTTGACTGTGCCCCCCAACTACTGTGACCTCGCGACATCTAGATTGACCAGGGCTCATGGTCGACCACCATGGTCGACCATGGCCTGACTCTAGCTCGATCACCCCAGGTCTGACCCAGGTCCAACTTGGCCCATTGGAACCAAACCAACCTACTGGACCCAACCCATTCTGAGGGGCCCAACCCATCCACTTTGCTCAGACCACTCATCCGAGGCCAACTACGCCTGGCCTACCTGGTCCACTCTTCCTGGATTGCCTAGCCTGCTCCACCTGGCCTTCTCCAATCAGACCGGCTGGCCTGATCCACATGGACCACTTGGTCGGGTCACACCCCATAGCCTGCGTCCCACATGGCAGCCGCCAGCATCCCGTTTCCACCATATGTGGCCTCCTGCCGTGCTCCATATTTTTTACGCTACTACTGGCTCTGATCGCCACACCGCCTCCTCAGAATGCCTTGTCAGACCTGCATTGTGGGTCCCTTCTGTGAAAAAATGATCCACCTCCATTTAATTAATTTCAAAATGGTATTAGATCCAAGTTCCTCAGGTGATGATCTACATAAATACGACCTCTTCTATCAGTTATCCTCCAATCCGAGGGTCTGACGATGTTCAGTGATGCCCGTCAAGTTGAATCATTATCACAGAGGTTCAATTGAGAAGAACATTAAAAAGGGGGATAGAAAAGCACAAGAAAACCCTGAGTAATGATCCTTAACATTTTTCGTGTTATCCTCAATCTTTTCTCATTAGATGATGAATGGATAATGAAGAACCAATTAAGAAAACTCTCTGAAATAAACCCTAAAATCATAACCAACCCAAAACGATCATGTTGTGGATCAATATATTCATGGATTCACCCATGTTAGTTGTGAAATTAAATAATGGGGAACCATCACAAAGAAATAACTTCCCTACTTCAATTTGGATCAGTCGCTGATGAAGGATCATTGTGTCGTCATCGTCGTCATCTACGAGATTCCATCGAATCGACTGCTCATCGATCATTGATCCATGATCCGTCACCGTTTTTCAAGAGAGTTTTTCTAAACATATTAGAGAAATTATAAGGTTATGGTGATAAAACATAATTACTAAAAAAGTATTAATAAAAAGGAAATGTCACTGCATCATAAAATAACTTTTTTATTTAAATTATTTAATATTGATTACATCCTTTTCATGTTTTTCCATAGAAGACCTACAATGACTAAAGTTAAGTTGTGAAAAGGGAAAAAAATCACATTATGAACTCAACTATGGTCTCAGATTTCCAATCCAAGTCACCGTTCATGAGTTATTAGGATTTTAAAAATAAAATAATTTTATTTGATTATTTTATTTATGGTTATGTCCTTCGGGAATTTTTCTACAGATGCCCGTTCTGACGTATGTTAGACCACACCTTGGGTAAAGCCACAATATTGAGATCAATGGTGCCCTCATATTTATGATTTGGGAAACCATATAAGAGTAATTACACTTTTTCTAGGAAAATCGCGCGCACATACTATTAAATATTTAATATTTTAAAAAAAATGTTCTGGGAACACAAGGCCTCAGAATCGAATGTCTTCTTAGTGCCTAGTCTCAAAATAAATCCATTTAATATCTAAAAATAATACATGTAAAATATGAGATGTTACATTCTCCCCACCTTAGGGATTTACATCCTTAAAAGAAAAAAAATTGTCTACTCAATCAAATGAGGTTACTAAGCATGAAACTGAGCCTCCTTCTCCCATGTTCTCTCATGGAGATTCCTGTGCCACCTCTGAAATCACACTAAAGTAATCGATTGCACACGGAGGATCCTTCCAATTCCATCCAAATATTAACATGAAATCCCACAACATGTCATCTAGAATCTGAATGGTCTACCCATTTTGATTGTTCGTTTGTGGGTGAAATTCTATGCTCGAGCATAATTGAGTCCAAAACACCTCCTAGAAACCATTAGACAACCGAGATGTAAAGAGAGAATCATGATCTGAAACTTTTATTGTAACTCTATGGAGTCAAACTATCTCCAACATGTAGAGGTGTCCCAATCTCTCTATTTTACTCTACTCTCATTAGTCTAGGAAGTGGTCTAACTTGGTGAGTTGTTCAATGATCACCCAGATGTAATCATGTCCCTTGGATGTATGTGGTAAACCATTCATGAATTCCATTGACATCCCATCCCAATTCTATTTTGGAACCATAAGGGGTTGAGGTAAAGCCTCTAGATCCATGTGAACAACCTTCACTTGATGACAATGAAGTCATCAAGAAACAAACTCTGTAACTCCCTTATTCATCCCTGGCCACCCAAAATGGCATTATATATCTGGGTACATATTCACCATGCATGGATATACTATCAAAGGGGCATATGGAACCCCATAAAAACCTCCTCCTATAATTCCACTAGTATAACTATGCACCCTCTGAAAAGAAAACTGTTCTCCTCATTTTTGAATATCCATTTGGAGAATTCCTTATTGATATCTGAGCATGTAGGGTCTCATTGTTGGTATCCCCAAGTTGTGCCTCCCAGACTAGCTGTAACAGTGAAGGGTTGAGAACCATCGACTGGAGGTATGTTTCTCCATCTCCATCCACCAAGGATATCTACAAAGAGGCCAACTAGTCCAAATCCACATTAATAAACTAAAATCTATATCTCCCATTGAGAGTATTTGACACCATGTTCCACTTACCATAAGTATAGACCATCTAGAAGTCATATTCCTATAGGAAATCTAATCAATGCCTCTATATCAACCTTCAATGGATCCACTACACTAAGGGTTTCGTTATCAAACTGATGAGTAATCAGCTACACCCTACTATGTGTGAGATCACCATGTGCTTCAGGGGTTTTATTTTCACCACCAAGGAAAACCCCGAACCATCACTATGGACACACCACACTATGAACCTAAAATATTTAATCTCATCATGAAATATGGATAACAAGTCTGTAACAAGAATGAATTCATAAGGCCTTGACACCGCTACTAAGATATCACAACCTAAACTCTCGAATCCAATAGTCATATCACACTACCAACACTAGTGTGTGATCATTGAATATCCTACCATAGGAGTCTTCAAGCAAAAGGGTTGAGTTAATGGTTCCGCTAGAATCTATGAGTATCAATCAAGGTTCATGGAAATCAAATAATGAATAGATCCTATGTTGATCAATATGGAAGATAATGTTGAAAAGATACAGGTTGGACATAAAATCATTCTAGGATCCCTTAGGTCACAAGCCTCCATTGCCTACAGCTGGCCTCATCCTTCTCCACCATCTCCTAGATCTTAGTGTAGACCTCCTGGTTGTGGTGTTGGTAACATGTTGAAACATCAACCACCTCTAGTTTTACCCCCAGCTCCTCTTCCATGTTTTTCTCCCAACAGACCACCCTACTCCAATATTTTCATATACCTCAGTGGTCAATCCACCGTATCTTCATTAGCGGTATGACGGGTTGGAAAATATATGGTGAGATGTCCTCTTCCATAGCATGAAAATAATTTCCTCTCTTTAGTATAACTGGACTCACCCTGTGAGGCCTGAGCTATAGATCCCCTATATTGAGACCTACCATTAAAACATATTGAACGTCCAAGTCCTTGAGACTAATGTAGACTCCTTTCTAATGAGATATCTGCTCATTCTTTCCCACTACTGATAATCACTGGGTGTATCCACCCATCTAAGGAACTCTCAACCACAAAGGTTTGTTTTAGCACACCAACACAGGTAGGAATGAAAAGAGGGATAAAATTGGATTGGATATCTCTATACAAACCTCACTCAATGGTTTGATACTTGAAGCAATTTCCATGTAACACATCCATAAAGTACCTAGAAAGGTTGGTATGTATCGATTAATAATGAAATACTAACATGTCGCCCTACCAGAGCTATAAAATCTCTTGGACACACATAGCCCTCAACTTACAGGCTGAGAAATCCTATCTGAAAAGTATCCCAAACTCTATCCACAAAAGATTATCCTCATCATATGATTGGGTAACCACACCTCACCACCATCTTGCTGAACCATGTAGAAGAATCAATTCCAGGACCACCATATGATTTGTTGGTGTCCTAACTAGATAGAAAACTCAGGTTAGTGCCTCAAGCTAGTCCCCAGCTGCCCAAGGGTCAGGATCTCCTCAGTAACTGAGGGGTATCTAACACTGAGACTAGAAAAGCGCACTAAGCCTACACTCCTCTTTCACTGGTACTAAAGGAACCACGTGTTACTCTACACGTGGTGGTAAAGCTGGTGAACCATCTATATGTGGTATCTCTGGTACAAATCCTTGTACCAATGTCTCATCACCCGACAGATCATACTCATGATCACACGGTTGAATCCAATCTGAATGTCTACATGGAGGCATCTTGAAGTAAAAAATGATGTACCATGATCAATATGGTATATCTCGAGAGAAAACTCATGAAGGACATGTAAACGACAACCCATTCCTATAGGAAACATATAACATTATTTCCCTACAACCTGTGTTCTCATGTACTGAGTTGAAAAGTTGGTTATTAGAGTTTGGGTGTATATATACATTGGACTCTACACCAACACTGGATTCCATGGCCTGAAATCTGAACTCAAAACACTTACCACTATTTCCCCAAACCAATCTCACAGACTCCTGATCCTAAAGTATAACAGAACCTTCTTTGATACCACTCTATCATGACCCATCCAAGATGGGACCATTCTGTGACTACCCCAAGACCGCCTCCAATAGTCTAGGGGATGGTGAGTAGCACTGAGTAGGAAGATAACACAAATGGGAGACATTATCCTAAAATACTTGTACACATGCAGACATCTACAAGACACAAATGATGAAATGTAAAAAAACATGAAGTAAAAAATGCATGAAAACCAGTATATCCCACAAATAGAGTATAACATTGAAAGTACTAGAAATTAAATAGTGCCAAAACAAGCCCACTAAAACGATTCTGTAACCAAAAGTCCAACATGTCAGAAAAGAGGTACTAGGAATGATGTCTAAAAAGCCATATGGAAACACCTTGATCTGTTTAGTCTCAAAAGGAACCACCTGGTCCTGGTCTGCATGGAACTCCATCGAAAGGTCGATCATCTACACAAGACATAAATTTTTCTACAAAAGCTTCAGTAAGGGTCATTAAAACAATACTCAGTAGGACACACCAAAACCACAAAGGAATACCACAAAAGAATACCTCAAAGGAATACCAAGACAGAATTCCACAAATGGGTACCACAAAAGGATACCACAAAGTTGATTAAGATAGGATTACCAAACAAAAATGCCACATAGGAATACCACATAAGAATACCACCGAGGAGTACCACATAGAAACACCACATAGGAGTACCAAAAAGGAGTATCACATAGGAATACCACATAGGAACACCATACATGAATGACAAATAGGAATACCAGAAAGGAATACCCCATAAGAATAACATAATGGTGTACCACATAGGAGTACCATATAGGAGTACCACACATGATTACCAAATAGGAATACCAAATAGAAATACCCACTATTATACCATGTAGAAATACCAAACAAGAATACCACACAGAAATACCACACATGAATTCCATAGAGGAATACCACACAAGAATTCCATATAGTAATACCATACTAGTGTACTTCACAAGAATACCACATAGGAATTCCACACAAGAATACCACACAGGATTACCACACATGAATTCCAGAAAGGAATGCCACACATAAAAACCACAAAGGATTACCACATAGGAATTCCACACAAGAAATCCACGCAGGAATACCACACATGAATACCACAAAAGAGTACCACATAGGAATTACACATAGGAATTCCACACAAGAATACCACATAGGATTACCCACAAGAATTCTATATAGGAGTACCACACCAGAATGACACATAGGTGTACCAAATAATAATTTCACACAGCAATACAACCCAATAATTCCATACAGGAGTTCCACATAGTCATTTAAACTCATGTATATGTATACAATACATATAACAAAATTATCCAAATATACTCATGAAAATTCCCCACCATCAAGAAGTCTTAATGAACTATCAGCCATAGGATTCTGCTCGAAGCATGCTCGTTTTGGGAGAACTTACTCCTCGAGCAATGATATCATTAGAGACACTCAGTGAGAGGTATAGATCATTTGGGAACTTCCCAAATGATAATTTATTGGTCAAGGAAAATAATGATACCATAGAGAGGGAATCACGCCTAGATACACTGGGGTATACCATAGATCGTGCCCCGATGCACTAGGGGATACCATATACCAAATATAGATCAATTCACATTGTATGAGATAAAGAGAAAACACCCTAAGAGATACAACATATCATAAATAGACACTCTGGGGGATAACACATACCCTACTGATGTTCCCTCTAGATGAAGGAAACATGACCTACTCTCATATTTTATGCCGATTCCACAAAATCTCCACTATGGGTGATATAGGATCACACTCCAATCCCAAGGAGGGATGCTTGAATCAATCTGGGACTTAGCCTCTAGAGGGGATTATAGTCTAGTGATGTGGACATAATATTTTACAAATCCCTCTTGGTCTACCTTTCTAGCTCCTCTCAACCCGCCCAGCCTCCTCCGCACAGCTCGCCTGGCTAGGTCACACCCCACAGCTCACATCCCACATAGCCATCACCTAGGTCCCACAGCCATTGGACACAACCACTATCACAGTTCACATCTACTAGCCCCACATCCTCCCATACGACTGCTCACCAAAATCCATTCCGTTGACACCTCTACCGCCTCTGATCGCCACATTTTCATGTCGTCTCGCCGGACTGCCACACAACCTCACCCGATCGTGACGCTGAACTCGTGCTGGTGGACTATTCCACGAACCACCGAGCCACCTATGATGCCCAGATCATAGATCAGTCAAAGATCAGGGTTCCTTGAGCCCCAATATTCACAGATCTGGAACCTTCTATTGGTTTACCTCCAATTTTGGGGTCTTATCGCATTCGTAGCCACCCAAAAAGTCGAACAATACCCACGGGTGTACAACAATGAAAAATGTGAAGAACGGGGAAGATAAGATCACAAGAACACCCTAAGGAATGAACCTTGACCTTGTTCGTGTAAGATTAACTATGTTCTTATTAGAATAGGAACAAATAATGGTGAACAAATTAATAAAACTCCCTAAAATAAACCCCAAAATTATAACCATCCCGCAATGATCAAACCATAGATCAATATGTTCATGGATTGACCCACACTCATCGTGAAAATCAAGAATGATGAAAGATAACAAAGAAACAATTGTCACACCTTGATTTAGAACAATCAATGATAAAGGATCATTATGTCATTATCATCATCTATGATATTCTATAGAATCAGTTGCACATTGATCGTCGATCTACTATCCATTTCAATTTTCCGAGAGAGTTTTTCCCCAAAATTTGGAGGAATTATAGGGTTATAATGATAAACCTAAATTCCTAAAAAATGACTAATAAAAAATAAATCTTTCTCCATTATAAAATAACTTTTCAATTTTAATTATTTAATGGTGATTATGTCATTTTCATGTTTTTCCACAGAAGACCCACACCAACTAAAGATAAGTCATGTCTAGAGGAAAACACCACATTAAAAACTCAATAGTGGTCTATAATTTCCAATTTGAGTAACCAATAATGAGTTTTTAGGATTTAAAAATAAAATAAAATAATTTAATTATTTTATTTATGGTTACGTCCTTGGTGACTTTTTCTAAAGATGACCAGCACTGGCCAATGTTAGGTTGTGCCTAGGGTAAATCCTCTATTCGGAGCTCAAAAATGACCTAATATATCTGATCTAGGCACCCATATTATAGATATTCCATTTTTTAGGAAAACCATAGACATGTGCTATTAAAAATTTCATATTTTTCAAACAATTGTTCTAGGAAGACCAGGCCTCAGAATCACACACCGTCTCAACGCACGGATTGGAAATCAATCCGTATACTATCTAAAAATAATACATGGAAGACCTGAGACATTAAAAATATGGTTATATCACTAGTGTCTATTATTAATATCTTTTTTATTCTAGCTTGGGGTAGCTCTCTTGACATGTTTGTGTTTGCTTCCCTTGTAGTGGGAATTATTTATAATTTTCACATTCCAGAGTTAGATAGACAGGTTTTTTGGAATCTAATATGTCCATATGGAAAGGATATAACCTTATTAACTTAGTATCTCCTTATTATTTTATATTTAATGCAGGAGAAACATTATGATTTTTGGTGGTATTTCTTAGAAAGAATATTACCTCTGAGTAATTCGGCATTCAGTCTCCTCAATCTTTCAACATTACTTCATATTGAGATAATTACACTTAAAAAATAGTGGTTAAACTTCATCCATTATTGGTTGGGAATTATATATATCCAATAAATTCCCTTTATCTATTGTAGAATGTTACCGAGTAGGCAGTAGCTGAACATTTATAGGATCTCTCATATCTTGACTCCACCTCAGATTCTAAGTGCATACAATTTTATTTTTATGTGTTTTGGTGTAAATAATGTTTTTGATGAATTATTCCTCATAAAATTCTACTACATTGATGTCGTGATTCATATTATCCACAATGATGAGGTAAATAACATTTACTAATGCGAATCATGTAGCAATAATAAAAAATTCATTGGAGTTGTAAGGTATTTTTCATCATATGAATATCTATTGAGGTACAAATCACAATCACCTTGATATTTTCCTTATTGGTAGAATATTTTGGATAAAAAACCCTATGATGATTCATAATTTATTCATGATTTTCCCTAGGAATATATTAATGGATGTTGATACTGTATGAGTCTCCAATAACTTTCACTAAATGTGCACCCAATGAGGGGGATAGATTGTTGAGTGGAAGGAACCATGATGGTTTTCCTTATAGAGTTCCCCCAGTCCATATATGTTTTAATTAATCAGAGGACCTGACTCCCATGGGATTGGGGTGGTGATATTTTTCTCCCATATCATCTTAGATCTTCTATTTATTGATCATCCTAGGGTGGATGTGGTGATATAAATTCCCCTATAATTATGGGATGGGGTTATCCCTATGATTTTTCCAAGGAAGATAATATATGAAGACCTAGACCTTTGTAGCCTATATTCATTGGATAATTTATTACATTGGTATTAGATACAAGAAATATCACCCCAAAGGACCAAATAGTTTTGTATTCATGGAGATCTAGATACATACTTGAATTTCACATTACATTTGAAAACATAAAATACAAAATAGTATTTTCTTTGATAAACCCATTTTCCCTTTGAGAATATCTCGGTATATGAATAATAAAACACGTCATGGTATCCTAGGGAAAGGAAATGTAATAAATATGTGATCTAATATTCTTAGTAAGGGTATGAATACAACCGAATCTAAATAAGGCATAAATAATATGATAGAAATTAATGATACTGAAATAATTCCATTTAAGTAATAAAATGTGCTAAAAATTTATACATAGATTTGAAAACTATTTAAATAATCACATGAAAATAAATTATAGATTTAATAATGGTGGAATTCATAATTTCATACATCTAAAACATATCTTTGAGTCATTGTTCAAAGACATCTTAAACATATCATAAAGGCCTCGTGCCAAGAAATATTATATAAATCGGAACAACCTTGTCTAAAAACCAATATAGTTTTTCTCCTGAGAGATACATCAAAGGGCTATGTAATTTCGAGCCCTAACCATCACTAATAATTCCAATTAAATCCAAATATTAATGAGGTGAAACCTAATCAACTTAAAATTTCATATTGAAAAACTAGTATACAAAATGGTAATACACTCCCTAATTAACAAACATAATCATAAACCATCTAGAGTAATATGGAGAATGATATCAAAATAGTACATCCCTTGTCAAACTGATCATAGTACATCTAGATAAATAATATGGATGATATAATTAGGGTATATACTTAGTATAAGATTCAACATAGGATATTGACATTGATAAAAATTCTTAAAAAAGTACTCAAATATTTATTTTGAGGAAAATAACATTTTTACATTGAAATATAAAATATTTCTCAAATATAAATGAAAAAAATTCATTGAAAATAACAATGTAACCATGTAAATCAAGCCTCAAATCGTGGAATGCTCATGATGGAGGGAAATTATTTTCAAGGTGTATAAGTTAAAAAACATTCCATTCACACATTTGTAAAAGTTCAAAAAGTGAATTGTTTAGAAAATGAAAGAATGTTAATTTTATTTTTTACAAGTAAAAAAATGTTAAAACCAACCTTAATAAATCATTTTATAATAATAAAAGTATTTAAAAATCATTTTCAGAAAAAATGGATGTGGAAGAAAAAATATTTTCAACCGAAGAGAGGAATGAAGTAAACTTTTCTTAAAAACATTGTCTCAATAATTTTAAGTACCAGAGAGAGAAAAATGAAATTATTAATAGAAATTTTCATGAATTAATATAATATAAGAAAATTTATTGTTTAGGATATAAATATAAAATAACTCCCCAATAGATATTGAGACAAAAAAATCCGAAATAATGGTTAGATTGTGAAATAAAGTCTTACCTTTGTTTAGAATTCTTTTATATGTGTCCAAAACTCTTATATAATAAATATAAATTTGTTATAAATATATGATAAAACTATAATCATATATATAATACCATATGTTAGTTAGTTATAATATTTGATCACATGTTTATTGACAATTCTTGGTTAAAATCAATATTTTGTGTTATAATTGCTTTGTTTTTCATGTATGTTTTGGTTTAGTAGTTTCATTATTTTTAATTTTATCAATGTTACATTATCTCAATAGATTTAATAATTATATAAATATAATGTATATCAATTATATATTTATTTATATTAATCCATAAATGGTAGAGATGAAAAAAATTAATTTCACCATTCTTATAGATGGAAGGTCGTACGTACGCATGAATGCAATTTTCACATTATAATAGTTGAAATGAAAGAAAGGTATATAATTATCCGCCTTTATAGAATAATTATTAAATAAAATATATTGTATATATATTCATAAAATCCATCCTTATTTCAATACATGTAAAACAGAAAATAAAAATGATCCACATCGTTTTATGGAGGTGGTGGTCCACACATACACATAAGAAATGTTACCATTTCTTAGTGGTTTAGAAGTTATTAAGAGAGATATGATATTGTAATTACATAAGTATAATTATTTTTCAAATATCATATATAAACATTAAACCCATCATAATTCTCATTAATAAAATATGGTTATGAGAAATGAATTGTAACGATACTTGGAGACGTTAATCCATATTTATGCACAAGCGATACTTTCACTTCGAATTGATGGGAAAGAGGGTGGGTAATGGTGGTTTAATAATAATGAAAAAAATTATGTATATATAGGATAATATTGAGATAATTCTATTACAAATAAAAAATATTTTTAGGAGGTAAAAGAAGAAGTTAAAAACAATGATCGGTTAAGGAGATTACCGCTTCTTTAGAAGAACTACTTTGGATCTCCTCATAAGTACCATAGTGTTGGTATTTTGGGAATAAAAAAAAATATAAATCTACTAATGATTTTTGGAAGAGAAAATGGAAGAGTTTGTTTGATATATAAGGCTCAATTTGGTGTAAAGTTGAGAAAGGAGAGGTGTCCTTTTATATGTGGGGGGAGAGGATACACTTAGAATTTCTTAAAATAATAAAATAAAACATAGTAAATATCAAGGAAAATTCTTGAAAATGGATAGTTATTATAATTTTTTATAATAATTTTTTTAATTCAATCATGAAATATAATTTTTATAGGTTTATGCAGTGTTTGAAACCTTTTCTTTTAGTTTAACCCCATAGTTTACCAATTTTAAATATAACAACGGCAACAACTTTGGTACTATTATAGGGTTATAATTTTAATTATAAGGCAACTATTGGATCATAAATGGAAAAGGGATGATATTTAAGATAGTAAATTATCTAAATTTTCATATTCCACTATTATAATGTTTTTTTAATTTATTTAATAAAAAATTAGTTTCATAATATACAACTATTGTCAAATTTTAAATTATTCATTTAATTTCATTTTAAATACATAAATTATTTTTTTGAAATATATTATAATTATTTAACACAAAAAAATATTTCATAATAATTTAAATAGTTTTTTTATCACTATAAATCATTCAAATTATATCACTTTTAACATTTTTAAAGTCATTTAATTTATTTGTTTATTAATTGATCAAAAATTGCATTGACATTGTATAAGAATCTAAGGAAATTAAATATTATTAAAGATTAGAAAAAATTTCATTAATAAAATATTTTAATTATTCTCAAAATATACATTTATATTCATTCAAAGCTTATTTTTGTTCCCATATTAAAACATGAATCATTTATAAAATTAAGAGAGTGACATTTTGTATTTTTATTTACATCAAATTTATATTAGTTATTTTCATAGAAAAATGTCCCTTAAAAAATTAAATTTAATGTATACGGTGATAAGGGTATAATTTCCTATATCCTTTAATAATTAAGATCCTTATCATTTAGTTTTAACCAAGATTACCTGATTTACCGTTTACTTAGGTGATAAATTTTACCAAAATTACTATACACATTGACCAAAAACTAAAAGAAAATTATTTAAAAAATTTGAACATAATGATTCTAAATATGGAATATTGTTTTTTCAAATTTAATACCTATAATTGGCATAAAATAATTTTAAAAATAAGTCTGAAAAACATGATGAAAATCAATTTTTAGAAAGAAAATGTAGTTTTACACATAAAATATAGAATATTCTTATCCAATTCTCATAAAAATATTTAATGAATGTTAAAAAATTCAATTAAAAATATAATATAGAAAATTAATTAAAATAATTCACCAATAATGATTAATTTTATTTATTAATATAAAAACACATTGTGTATATAAAAACAGTTTATAAGAAAAGGCCTTTTCATGTGTGAAAATGTTTTCATAAAAATTCAAACATAAAATTGATTCCAATAAACATAATTGGATTATTTAAAATATAATAGAAATAATTGCACATTAAAATCATTTTTAAAAAATTTAACTTTGTAAATCCTTGAAACAAAAATAAAAATCTGTCATTTTCACTATTCGCTTAAAAATCTATCATTTCAGAAAAATCCAAAATTTTCATCCTATGATAATTTTTATATGATGATTTAAAAAATAATATTATTTTTATAAAATAGAAAATATTTAAAATAATAAAAAAATTATTTTAATATTTACTCACAAAAAGAAATAAAAATCATTTTTGAATAAAAGTACTTCTGAAACATAAAATAACTTTTCAAAAAATTGAGTACTTATTTATTAAGAATTAATCAACGAATTTTTATTATGTAGGTACTTTATATATATTTCTTAATTTGGTTAATAATATTCATACCTTCTTATTCAATGAAAAGGAAATAACTGTTACATTAAATAATAATATTTTAATAGTATATCATGGTTTGTTTAAACTCATAGTTTCATGTAATGAAAGATATCAATGAAATTAAATTAATTTAAAGAGAAATATATTCTAAAATATTGAGGTGTGACATGATATTATTTATTTATTAGATTTTCGGCCCTCCATTTAGACATGAGAAGGATTCATCACATATTCATGTTGGAATCCTCTCACTATTGAGGGTTTCTATATAGTTGTTGGTTTATCTTTCCTCAAATAGAAGGCTTGATTCCCATTATTGGTAACATGATGTAGAAGATTTTCATTGCCTTTTCACCTTTTTGGATACCATTTCCTAGCATTATTAGTAATATTATTTCACTAGATAGACCTATTGAAATATGTATATTTGGTTGTGCATGCTAAATATATTAAGGATGTTGTA
This sequence comes from Viscum album, assembly GCA_963277665.1. Classification (NCBI taxonomy): domain Eukaryota; kingdom Viridiplantae; phylum Streptophyta; class Magnoliopsida; order Santalales; family Viscaceae; genus Viscum; species Viscum album. The sequence goes on from OY728127.1 coordinate 1,964,970,913, forward strand.
GATGATCATTAGTACATGCCCTATTATGCAAGGAACTATAGGAACTTCATTGGTAATGTAGTGGTGATCCATAACAACTAGTTTGAGGGTAATAACGATAATGACATTTTGAACTCCAAAGGATTATCTACTGATTCACGCTATATTTTTTTTCTATATGTTCACATCCATTAAATTTTAATGCTTTTATTTTGGGATATTCTCTTTGGATCTATTACATTATACCTCCCAATAAATTTTATTTATTTAATAAATAATTATACTTTGAAATATGAATACCTAGGTCAGAAGAATTTGATTACATTGATAACAATGGACGACATCAATCTCAATAAGCCCTGTTTTATCATCCCAAAACATGCACTCCATGATCTGGTGCTAAAAACAAAAACTTTACATTTTTGGCTTTGATACAAATACTAGGGACCCAATTTTAACCAGATTAAATATAAAACATTAAAAGGAAATATAATATCACATAAATTACCATGGACCTTTTAGGTTCCTAGTTTTAAATAATTAGGAAAAAATCATTCATGGTGGATATTTCTACAGAATATCAATTTCCCCCCACAAATCATGTTCTTTAAAAAGACATTATTTCATCATTAAAGGTAACTTATATATATGGAACTCTAATATTAATAACCATTCAAATCTTAAGAACTATGAAAAATATTTAAAAATTTTAGATGAGCTTAAAAATATTAGAATGTTATATAAAAAAATTAAGAATCCCATTAGTCTATTTTTAACATATAACATCATAAAGGAGGGTTTGCCTTTAATGTAAAAATCTTTGAGCTAAAATAGTCCTTTACCTACACATAAAATCAGATTTTCTACACAACTTTATTATAAAACCAAAAATATTAAAACATTAATCCAAAATAATAATCATATGTGTTTCATAACAAACTTGAGAACCAATAAAAACATTTTCTTAAAAAAATAATTTTTAACCTGAAAGGAAATAATAATTACTTTAAATCAAATGATCAATACATTTCCCTTTAAAATAATATTATTTCCATAAAAACTAATTAGAATGAATATAAAATTCATGTAGGTTCAATGAAACAACATCTTTATAGGACCCTTACAAGAACCCTTATGATTGAAATAATCATTATAGTCTACTTCCAACATAATTCTCCCTAATAAAAAGTAATTAGCCAAAGAATTGGTGAGATATCTCAGGCTCACTCGATCATAAAAAATTAATATGGAATATAACATGTATAAAACACATATAGTCTTTAATTTCCATCCTAAAATATATTTATAAATACTATTTAATCCATAATAAAAATAAATTTATGTCTTCAAATAAATATATAAAATAAATTTTTTTATACATTTAAAAACTAAAAATTCAAAAAATATATAGAAAATAATTTTATTTTAAAATAAAAATTAAAAATTAAAAATTAATATTCAATTTTAATTATTTTCATGAAATTGGTAAATTCCATTTATTATTTATATGTTAATATAGATAATTATGTTTTTCCTTTTTTAATGAATGTTAAAACATTCTGAATAGAATATATAAAAAGCTTCCTTTTGATTTTTTTTGCAATAAAGTAAAAAAGAGACATAAAATTTAATTTTTAATAAATTTTTTACCACATAAATACATATAAAAAGGATTTTTTGAGTATGCACATTGAGGTAAAATATTTAAAAAATAAATCTTGAAAACATTTAAAACGAGGTTTTTAATGTCAAGTGTCCTTTACATATAGTCGGAATCATAACATACGTTATTTATCGTACAAAATAATAAAAATAATGTTAATTATTTAACTTCCTAAGAACCTATTTAGATATTATTATTCCTTTTATTTTCTTTATAACCATTTTATATTTAATTACTAAATCAATTAAGTTCACATCAGATGTTTTGATGATATTCGATTCATATTTCCAAAATGGATTCAATAGGATGAATATGGTCAATGAGGTATTTCTTAAAAAATATAAAGAGTAATAATTATGAAACAATTTAAATTTTTATACTTAAATTATACTTCTAAAACCATCCATGAAAGATAGTTATGAAAAATGAACTATGTCACACTCATGGTGATGGTAGACCATACATACGCATGAGTAACATTTCCATTTTTTAACAATGACAATGGACATAAGGTAAAAATTATTTTATAATTAAATAATTATAATTATATTATATAAAATTAATTTTTATTAAAATAAACATATATATATCATCCATCTAATAAGGTGATGGAGAATGAATCATATCACTTCATAGAGGAGGTAGTACACACGTCCGCACAAACAATGTTATAATTTTTCAATGGAGGTAATGGAATGAAAGTAGATGATATATTATTTTATTCATAATGATAAATATTTCATGAATATATTATAAAAAAATTAATTCCATAATTATAATTATTCATGAGCAGTGGGGATGGAAGAAGAATGATATCGATTCGTGAGGTAGTAGTCTGCCCTCTACACAAACAATGAATTCATTTCCCATGTGATAGAAGATGTAGATGGATATTAGTTATTAAAATGAATGTATAAAATCTATGTATATTTGATATAATGGTTTTATTATTTTTTTCAAGTTTGAATATGATTTTATGGATTTATAATATTAAATAAAACAAAAAAGTTTGGTTAAGAACTATACCTATTCTTCAGAAAACCTCATTTTCGTTACACATTTACCCCTCTAAGGTTGGTATTATGACCAAAATAATATGTATAAAATTTTGAGATGGATTTTAGGAATGGATTTGGGTTGGTATTGTCCAAACCAAATGGTTATTGAAGTGCAAAGAAAAGAGGAGATAATGTTCCATTTTATAGGGGAGGAGACGTGGATTCTAGGAATTTCTTAAAGTATTAAATTAATATAAATTAACTTTCATCTTTAAATGTTTTTAAAATTGGAATTTTTATAATATAATATGATTATGATTCAATATAATTTCATAATATAAAAATTGGAAAAGTTATGTTTTGTTTTCACCCTTATATTTTGGTTTCAACCCCCGCTAACCGTTTTGACGATTATCGTGATAAAAATGTTTTTTACTCTTTATACATAAAGATAGATACTATTAAAGGAAAATTGACACATAAATATAAAATTAATGATAATTTAAACCATATACCAATCATTGGATGAAATATAGTATTTGTTTTTGTAATTTTAAATCCTTTAATATAACATTATATATTTTAAAATATCATTTAAATCATTTTTTGAATTATAAGAAATATTATAACTTAATATGTGTCTAACTCATGTATAATTGTTCTAAAATGAAATTAATTATAATAAAATGAATATATGATATTAATATAATAATACAATTAAATTTTTATGGGTTTTTATAACATTTTAAATCTAATATTTTTTATTAACCCCTTATTTAACCAATTTTAATCTCAACCTAGATTACAAATTTTTCAATATGAAAGAGTTATAATTATACATATAAGAAGAAAATTGGATCTTAAATGGAAAATATATGGAATTTTAGACCATTTACAATCCTAATTTTCATTTTTTTTCAATATTTATTTTAAAAAATTTTACTTAATATTATTTAACATAAAATATCATTAATTTAATTTTTAACACTATTAATTTAATCTGAATTTTAAAACCACATGGAAAAAAGGAATCAAAATATTATAATTTCACACGTCATTAACATATTATATTTATCAAAAAAAATTCATGTAACATAGTAATTTATTAAAATTATATTAATTTTAATATTTTGGGAATCCTTTATTTTTTTCTATTAATTGAATAAATATAGTTTTGACATTGCGTAAGAATTTAAGGTAATTATATAAGAAATAAAAATTAGAAATAAATTAACATGATAAAAAATATTTTTTATTTAAAATAAAAATTAATAACTAGACATAATTTTTTTTATCACTATCAAAAAATATTATAGATATTTTAAACATTAAAGTGACATTTTTGACTTTATCTTTCACTTAAATATTATAAAGGTCAAAATAAAGAAATAGTACACCGTGTTTCCATATTTTAAAAAATTTTATGGAAGTTGAAGAAACACACTCATGCAATCCGATTAAGCTAAGTATTATGGTAATATATTTACTTCTTATCATATTATTTTTGACATTAATTACCTGATTTACCCTAACCATAGAGACAATTATTTACTATGTTTAATATTAATTATAAACAAAAATAAAAGGGTAATATTTAGAAAATGTTAAACTTCACATTATAAATATGGAAAAAAAATTTAAATATTAAATTTTTATAAGTAGAATAAATTAATTTAAGGTTGAAACACATACCACAATAAGAAAAATATTTTTAGAAAAATTCCCTTTTAAGTATAAAATTTTTGTTACACCAAATTAAAAGATAAAATTTATTAAAATGAAATTAATTGAATTATTAATAATATAATAGAATGAATTTTACATTTATAACATTTCAAAACAAAAATAGATCATTTAAAATTCATGATAAAAAAATATAGTTTTCAATAAAAATTAGTATTTTCCATATTCATCAGAAAATAAATCTTTTTAGAAAAATCACCAAAAGGAACTCTAAATAAATTAGGAAATTAGAATAAAAAAATGTTATATTTTTATAAAATATAATTTCTAAAGTTTCAATAAATTGTTTATTATATTTTCTCAGAAAAATTAATAATAACGTTTCTTTGAAGAGAACATATTTTTGAAGAATAAAACAACTTTACTAAAAATTATATGCTTATTTACTAATAATTAATCAATAAATATTTATGGATTAATTAATTTAAATATATTTAATAATTTTTTTAATCATATTCATACCCTTGAATTCAACATGTAGGTTGTAATGATCATATTTAAATAATAATATTCCATGGTTTGTTTAACCTTAGTGTTGCATATCTTGTATGATATTGAACAAAACCTTTCTTTTAAAATATCAGAATCTTACATTCTATCACCTTTAAAAAATTTCATCCTTATAATTTTAAATTGATCATGGTAATCAATGTTTTTGAATTTAAATACACCTCTGTTGAAATCCTACATAACAAAAAAAGGGTTAATAAGAATTATTCTTAAAAAGTGGTAAAGGGAAATATGAAGGTCATCTAGAATAACACATAACTAGGTTTCAAAATAATAGATGAATATTGGGAAGTGGAAATATATACATAGAAGAAAATTTAATGTCAAAATAATGATAGATATAGATAGATAACATTGATCACATGAATTTTAATGACCTTGAGAAAGTCAAAGACCAAAAAACCATAAACTAATGAGTTGTGGAAAGATCATAAATTCCTCAAAAGAGAAGGTAATATAATAAAATTTATTTCTTCAAGATCTTTTTCCTATAATTGAGGAATTTCTATACAATATAGACTAAGAACATAAGGAAATATACCTACCGGACAAGTAAAATTTCATCCTTTAATCATTTTTCACCATATTCTCATCTTTTTCATCAAAGAATCTATATTCAAGATGATTTTTTCATTCCTCATGAAAAAAATCAACTTCTAATAGATCAAATAACCCATAAAAGGATAACAAGTTGTTCCTACTTTCCTTATACAATAACCCAAACCAAAATTTTTAGAAATAAATAAGATAATTCAAAAACTAATAAAACCATTATACTATGAAATAAATTAATAATCCCCAATGACTCAAATATAACACCCAATGTTCAACTTAAATCAATCAATAAATAACTAACATTAAAATTATTCAAAATATTCTAGACTAATATTGAAACCCAAAGTTTAAAAAGATTTGATAACTTATACATTCAATATAATATTTAACATTTATCTCAAAATAAAGTCAATCCCTCTTAATGTCTTATTCTAAAATGTATATAACATAATCATATAACCTTTAAAATATTATAATAATTTTATTAAATAACCTAAATCACTAAAAATCCAAAAAAAATCATATATAATTCCAAAAGATTATTCAAATTTTAATTCTAAAATAAAATCAAATCTTTTCTAAAAATATTCTATTTACCTTTATCATATAATATTCCCAAAAATAATGATCTTATTATAAAATAAAATTAATCAATTAGTCAAAAAATCATATTTTTATCCCATGGTTATCAGTATGAAAAATCATATATTCCCAAAATTTAATAACCCATAATTAACTCAATATAAATTTTTTATAAACCCTAATGGTTATCAATACCATCAAAATTATATTGATAAAATAAAAAAACTATTCCTCAAATAAACCTTTCCTATACTAATTATATGGTTTTTATTACCTGAACTTTCTCCTAAAAAACTCTTAATCAACATAAAATCCCATCACTTAAAACCTGAAAATGTGTATCTAAGACTTCCAAATTATGATAAACCTTGAAATTATAAACCCATGATGGTGTTCGTAATTATTAAGATAAATTCACATGAAAATTTCCCAATCTACAAATTCATATAAACCCTTCCTCTAATACCAACTATAACTACCCTAAATCTACACTCCCAAATCCAAGGCTAAAAACATAAACTCAACATTTCTATTTTTGATATCATAAAATATACCCAATTTCAACCATCCAAAACATAAAAATTCAAAAGGAAACATGTGATAAATTTCTTACCAAAGGAAATTTAATTTTTATAATTTTATATAATTTATAAAAAGCTCTTTCATAACATAAATTTCAAAAAGTTTTCATTTGTCCCACAGATTAATTTCATTAAAAATACATTCTTACTTACATTATGGTAACTTCCATATCATGAAATCAAAATTTATTATCCTTTATACTCATCCTTTTCCTATATGAAAAATATTTAAAATCCTGGGATGAGCATAAAAACCTCAGTACGGAACATCAAAAAAGTGGCGAACCGATTAGTGTATTATAAAACCATAACATCAAAAAGTGGGGTTTCCTTTAAAAAAAATATACAGTGAGCTAAAATAATCATTTAATTAGATATTAAATCAACTTTACTTCCCAAATTATTAATAAAAAACTTAATAAGACATCATAAAAGAGAAATCATAATCGTAAGGGTTTCTTAAAAACATGAGAACCCATGAAAATAATTTTCATAAAAAATACATTTTTAACCTAAAATGTCATAATAATTTCTTTAAAAAATGATCATTAGATTAGCTTTTTAAATAAAATTAGTTATATGGAAACTAATTAGAATGAATATAAAATTTATATAGGTTCATTGGGACATCATTTTTATAGAACCTTTATAAGATCCATTTTAATTGGTATAATCATTACGATTGTCATACAACATAATTTTATAGAGAACATAACCATTACTCAAAGTATTGAAAAGATATACCAGGCTCACCCTATCATAAAAAACGTACAAGGAAAATTAAATGTATAAAAAATATGGAATCTTACATTTAAAACATGAAACTAAAAAATATATACATATGAACCAATATGAAAAATAATTTTCCATCTTGACATAAAATAAAATGTATCATTTTCTTTTGATACCTTTAAAAACTACATATTAAAAAAATGTTGATAAAATTATTTTTTTTAGAAATAAACATGAAAAATTCTAATGGGACATTCAAATAAAATAATGGTCATGATGGTGGGAAAATTCATCTATGTTGTAAATGATAAAATAGAACACTACTTTCTTCATTTTGCAAATAAAGTCAAAACGTTTGGAATAATATACGTAAAACGATTACTTATTAATTTTTTTTAAAAGAAGTTAAAAGTGATTTTTTTTAAAATAAATTTATGAACATGGAAATATATTTAATTTTTTTTTAATAATATGTATATAAAAGAAAAATATTAATAAAAAAAGTATTTAAAAAATTTAAAATTTGGTTTTATTATAAAGTGTCCCTTACTAAGAGTACGATTCATCACATATGATATTTATATTTAAGAATAATAAAAGTATGTTATTATATACTTTATTAATTTTTTTAAAGTTTATTATTCGATTTATTTTATTTTTTACCATGTTATATTTAATTACCTAATAAATTAATTTCATGTTGGATGTTTTTATGATATTTGAATCTTCTTTCCAAAAATGACTTTAGAAAGTTGACTATGGAAAATTAATTAATTATTATATAATATAAATAATGATAATAATGAAATTATTATAATTTTTATACATCAATTATATTTTAAAAAACCTTTAAATATTGTTATGAAAAAAATACATTACAATCATGGAGACGTTATGTCATAAATATGCATGAGTAGCATTTCCATTTTATAAAAATCACAATGGAAAGAATTTAATTAATATTTTGTCATTAAGGAATTATAATTATATCCTAAAAAAATTTTAATTATTTAAATAAATTTATATGTATCATCCATTTATGTGGTGGTGGAAAATGAATAACATCACTTCGTGGAGGTGGTAGTCCAAGCATTCGCATGAACGATGTCATTATTTTTTAATGGAGGAAAAGATAAGAAATTAAATGATACATTATCTTTTAAAAATAATAAATATTTAATAAATATCATATATATACATTAACTCCATCATTATAACCATCCATGATAGTTGGTAATGAATAATGAATAACATCAGTTTGTGAGGTGGTAGTTCCTCACACACACGAATGATAGATTCATTCCCCATTTATTGGAAGAAGGAGATGGATATAGGTTATTCCATTAAATTGATAAAATATCATTATATGGAATATTTTTTAGTTCTTTTTTCAGAATAGATGAATAATATTTGATGGATTTATAATAAGAAATAAATAAAAAATGCTCTGTTAAGAACTACAAATCTTCTTTGGAAAACCTCATTTTATTTGTATAGTAATCGCTAAAATGTTGGTGTTATACTGAAAATAATACCTAAAAATGTGTGGAGGGATAATAGTAATGGATCATTATCAGTATTTTACAAACTAAAGGATTCATTAAGTGTGTGGAAAATAGGATAGAAGTTCCCTTTTATAAGGGAGGGTAGGGGTATTTTGATAATTTCATGATGTATTAAATTAATATTAATTAATTTTCCAATTAAAATGGAAAAAATAGATATAATTTTGATATAAGATTATAATTATTTGAAATAATCTCATCCAATAAAACCTTTTAAGTTATGTGATGTTTTCACCCTTATCGTTTTGTTTTAACCCTTAGTTTACCCTTTTCACGATAATAATGATGACAAAGTTTTTTAACTTTTTAGGGTTTAAGATAGTTACTATAAATATAAAATATGAACATAAATGGACTACGATTTATATTTTAAACCCTATCCCATTCAGTTATATAAAGATATTATTTTTATGAATTTTAAATAATTTAATATAACATTATTTATCGTAAAATATCATTTATGCCATTTTTAGAATTATATAAAATAGTATAATATAATATTTTTCAAACTCATTTAAAATTGTTATCAAATGATATGGATAAATAGAAAAGGAATATATAATATTAATATATTCATAAATTTTATTTTTATCAGTTTTTATATTATTTTAAAAAATATATTTTCGATTAATCCCTTGGTTAACCAATTTTAACCATAATTATAGAAAGGTATTTTTCAATATTAAAGGGTAATTTATTTACTTATAAGGTGATAATTGGATTATAAATGAAAATGGATGAAAATTTAGACCATTTATAAAATTAATTTTCTTTTTAAATATTTTTAATATAATTTAATAAAATATTATTTAACTTAAAATATCATTAAGGTAATTTTAATCAATATTCATTTAATTTGGCTTTGAAAATAAGATTAAAAAACGAAATTAGAATATAATACCTTCTAACATCCATAAGATGTTATATTTATCTAAAAATTATTGGAACACAATAAATCATTCAAATTATATTAATTTTAATATTTTTAGAATCATTTAGTGTATTTTTCTATTAATTGAATAAATACCGTGTTGATATTGTGTAGGAATTTAAGGTAATTATTTCATCAATAAAAATTATAAATAAATTACCGTGATAAAAAATAATTTATATTTAAAATAACCATTAATTACTGAATATAATTTGTTTTTTTCCTTCCACAAAATTTTATAGATTTTAAAAATAAGAAAGTTACATTTTTTACTTTATCATTTAATTAAATATGATAAAGGTCAAAATTATCAAAATATGGAACCAAGCTTCCATATTTTTGAAAATTTCATAGAAAATTGTTAACTTCACTCATTAAATAAAATAAATGTAAGTGTTAGGATTATTTTTAGTAGGCATATAATTTTTTATCCTTAATTACCCGATTTACCCTTACCGTGGTGAAAATTATTTATTATGCTTACTATTAAAAATGAAAAAAATAAATTGGCCCTATTTAACATATATAAAACATATAATTCAAAATATGGAATCCATTTTTATTATTCAATTTATATAAGTGGAATAAATTAATTTATGATTAAAATGAAAAACACAATGAAAAATAGTTTTTCAAAAAAATTACTTTTATGTATAACAATGTTTTTATACCAAAATTACACAATAAAATTGAATCCAATAAACATAATTATATTATTAAAATTATAATAAAAATTATTTTACTTTTAAAATATTTTAAAATAAAATGGATTTTTATAAATTCTTGAAAAAAACAATTTCTTATAAAAATCAGAATTTATCACTATTCACTGGAAATCAATATTTTTAAAAAAATATAAAAATTTCCTGTAAGGTAATTTTAAAATTATGATTTAAAAAAATTTATATGTTTTATCGAATAATTTTTTTAAAAGTTTTATAAATTAAATATAATAATTTCTAAAAAACCCAATAAAATCCATTTTTGAAGAAAACATATTTTTGAAGAATAAAATGACTTTACAACAATTTGAGTGCTTATTTCCTAGAAATTAATCAATACAACTGTATTTATTAATAATTTTATATATTTTATTATATATATAATATTATTCATACCCATAAATTCAATGGTTATTTTATAACAGTCACGTTTAAAAAATAATATTCACGGTTTATTTAAGATTGGTGTTGTGTATCTTTTATATTATCAAACATAAAATTTATTTTAAAGAATATCATTATCACACTTGTTATTAAGTGATTTGGTTTAAATTTAGGTCTTTTTATTCACTCAATCCATTGATATATATTTTAAAGAGTATCTTTGATTATCTTTTAGAGTGCCCTCATGCTATTGGGGTATCCATGCTGGAGGCACTCACACTGTTTCCCCAATTTAAGGATTTGATCCACTAAAAGGGTTGATAAATCATATTGACTAAAAATATCATTTAGATCATTTTTTTGATTAGAATACTCTCTACAATATAGATATCTATTCTTCTGATAAAAGATATCCAAAAAATATTGTGACTCAAATAAGGTATGCATTCCTCTGTAAATATATCAAATTTTTTCATAATGAGGAGTGGCTATAGGAGAAAACATGATTAAAATCATTTCTTTGATCAATGTTTCACACATGTTCATGGAATTTTATTCATAATAATATAGGTTTTAGTCTACTTGATACAAATATTGTGGTCGTTTATAAATTGATTCGACAAGGGGAGAAACATTATTCAGAACCTCCTAAGTTTCATCAAAGGATGTATGGTCAATGGGTGGCTTAGATGATAAATGTTTCCCAAAATAACTTGCTGATTGAGATTTAATACTATTGATTAATTATGAGACTCTTGATGTATCTAGAATCACATTTTGATGTTTCTTTAAATATAAGGGTAACCTTGTAGTAGTTTTGACATTGGAAGGACCTTCATGCTGAGGAAAAATGTTATTGTTGGGAGGACCATCATATTGAGTCCATTGGGAGGTACTCCATGGTTATTGGTTTGGATTACATGGTTAGGAACTCTATGGATACCATTTATTTATGGTTTTGTTAGGGAGGATCTCCCTATATGTCAACCTGCATACCATGGGGATGTTCTTTAGAGCTGTAAGCATGGGGAGGACCTTCTTGATCAGAATTCATATCCTCATGAGGAGGTCCATTGTTGTGATTTCACAAGAGGGACATCTAGAGTTGATGACTATATAATCATTGGGTGGACCTCCATGGATAAATTTTCATTCCTTGATTAATTAATATTTCACTAAATCTTGAGCTACTAGGGAGATATATTAAAGTGGATTAAAGAGATTATAATTTAATAGGTCATGGATCTGCTTCCATAATATATGTTTCCATTGATGAGATATTCTTGTAGGTGCTCTTGGATGAGAAACCAGGGTAAAACATTGATCATAAGTGGGGTGGAATAATAATGGAAATGAACCTCATAAGAAGGATTCCTCGTATGTGGGTTCCTAAATATCATTGGGGTGTATTAGCATGATTCTTTGATGTGAGTAGGGATATGAGCCTTATAGATACCCAAGATTATCATTCATAGATATTAAATATTTAAAGATTAATATTCATTAAATTACACAAATAAAAACATGAGGAAAAAAATATATTATTTCATTTGGAAAATTGTAACATAATATTCTAATTTCTAGAAATATATCATACATCTTCCATAAATATCTTTTAACATAGTACTCCTCTTAAAAATACCATAGTTAAGTGTTTCATCATAACCTGGGGAAGGATATATAATAAAGGGTAAGATTAGATGCTCAATAATTTTAAAAATAAGAGATATAAATCTATGACCATATAAATGTATAAGATAAGAATAAGGGTATGTGAAAATGAACAAAACATCTGAAGTTTATACCCAACCTTTTATAGATCATAAACATGGGTTATAGAATAAGTATTGGTAGTTCATAAGACACGAATCATAAGAGAATAAAAGAACATGATTCATGATAGAATAACATTGTAATAATGCATAGAAATAGTAATAAACAATATCTTATAACATTGTGAACATGTGTAAATAGAAACAGGTTCACTCATTATGTTAATTATAAAAAATCAAGCACTCACATAAACTTATAGACATGAAACCAGGTCCACATATAATATTATGAACATGAAATTTGGTTCATGAATAAAATTATGAACATGTAATAAGGTTCAAACATAACATTGTGAAAATGTAATTAGTTTCACACATAGGTGGATATATATCATGGGAAGGAAACACCCCCATCCCAAATGACAACACTTTCTTTATACATGAATAGTTTCACTCCACAAACCATCATCGAGGTACAAATATTTTACTATAATGGGTTCAATTCTTTTTATAGTCATGTATATATCATATTGTATATAAATAATTACCCAATACATTGGAGGTAGATAGAAATCCCACCCATCTCATAATTAAAACCATATTTATGTGTTCCACAATATTATAACCATTTATTATATCATAACCCATGAAATAAAATTGGTGTCATAAAATTTTTTATTATATCATAAATTGTGAAAAAAGATAGGTTATATAATAATTTAATCATATAACAACCCATTAAAAGTAGTGGGTTTCATTTGAATCTCCTCATGGTATATCCCAATAAAGAGAAATAGTTTTTATAACCATCATTCAATCAAAACATAAACCATTCAGAGAAAGAATGTGAATGGAATCCCTAGATGATATCATCAGAAAGGCATAGTTAACACTTAAATATGTCAACTTATATGAAACACAATTTTTATAGATAATTTAAAACATTTTTTGAGTAGAATATTCATTCTTCTTTGAAAAACACTTTTTAAAAGATAACATTTTTTGAAAACCTTTTTCTTTTAAAATTACATGGAAAATTTATAAAGGAAACATTCATTTAAAATAAATTTTAAACATATATTTTTTTAAATAATTTTAATTTAAAATAACCATAAAAATATAATTTAAAAACATTTTTTAAAACATTTTTAGAAATCATGGTTATAGAATAAAACTTATTTTTAACTGAAGAGAGAAATAGAGTAGGGTTTTATTTAATTTTTTTCTTAATTATATTGGAAAGTAAAGAGTGTAAAAATGGTTCCATTATGTGAAGGTATCATGAATAACTTGAGGATATTAAACATAATCATAATTTTTGAGAGTTATATCAAGATATTTCAATATTGGAGACTTAATCATAAACAATCATTATAAATGATGAGATGGTAACATAAAATCATTACCAATTTGGTAACATTGAATCATAACACCCAAGAATTAATAAAATAAAATGGAACCTAAAATAACAAGATTATAAATAAATTAAAGATATTACATGTCAAAGGGGTAGTATATTCACATCTTGATATAATATAGACTCATAACATAACATGCGTGTCAAAGAAGGAAAATTGGGAAAAAAATATCTTACCGAATTGGTAACTTTTGAACCATAATCCCCATGAAAGTTAGATCAAAAAATGGACATATAAACCCCAATAATTATCATTATAAAAATCATAAAATAAATTCATTTTCAGTATATATACCATATAAAATAAATTACTGATAAACATGGCATGTGTCTCACAAAATTACAAAGTGAGATGTAAATCTGTTACCTCAAGTCTTGACTCCTGACATACTTTGTAAAACCAAATATATAATAAATGAAAGTTTATTATACATATATTACAGAATAATAATTATATATATCATAAAATATATTATTTTCTTATGAAAATTTTAATACCCATTTATAAACAATTCCATGGTAATGTTACATTTCAAGTAATAACCACTTTATTTTTTATATATGTTTTGCTATGTTATTTTTTTGTTCCTATCATATTTAGCATGGTTTTATCATATTAATAATGTAATAGATTATATAAATATTATATATATTCATAATATATATATATATTAATCCATAAATTTTAGTGATTGGAAATGAAACACATCATTCATTGAGATGGTAGGTTGTATTTACGAATAAATGTTGTTTCAATTTTCATATCATATTGAACGAAAGAAATTTAAATTATATATAAATATTATCACTATAGTATTAATTGTATTTCATAAATATCACATATTTTTATTAAACCCTTCATTAATACATTTAATGTAAATTATGAATGAATCACATCTCTTAGCGAGGCAGTAGTTCGCCGTACACATGAACACTGTTATCATATTCCCACAAAATAGAAAGCATAAAGGTATTTTTGATATAATAATTACATAATAATAAAATCATAAATATAATAAATATCATATATATTCTATAAATCCATTATTATTTATATCCATGAGAGGTGGTAATTGAAAAAATTAATGACATCGGTTCGCGAGGTAGTAGTCCATCAGACACACGAACTATGATTTTTTAACCCTTTTGATGGAAGAATGTATAGTTTAGGTAACAACCATGACATGAAAACATAAAAATATAAATAATATATCTATTTTATTATATAATTATGGAATAAAAACAATTTAATAAGGTGTAGAAGGTAATAAAACAAAGATGATCATTGAATAACATTACCTCTTCTTTGGGTATTCTTCTTAGGTTTATAATAAATCATTATTTGGTTGGATGTATTACCAAAATAATGAATATAGTATGAGATGAGGGTGGTTGTAATGTTATTTTCTATGTTTTTGGAAAATCCAAATGGATTGGTATGTGTGAATAGGGATGTAAGTGACTTACCTTTTATTATTTAGGAGGAGTTACATTCTTTTAAGTACCCAAAAGTATTCACAATTAGGAGGTCTCCATTACCACATTTGGATCCAAAGTAGATCAATAATGGAGGGGATTATTTATGTGTTCTATAAAAACCTTCAAAACACACAAAAAAGCATTTTTATCATTTTGTTTCTTAGTCATTAAGTTTACTTTAATTTGCCTTATAATTTTTACCAAGGTAACTTGTATCTCTTTTATTTACCATGTTAATTTATTCATAAGAAAAAAATTAAAATAAAATTTATTTTAGAATTTATATCAACTGATTGTAAATATTAAACTAAATTTATTAAATAAAAATCAACTTTGTTGTAAAATAAATTTTATTTCAAACACTTGTAATGCGCAAAACCCTGTTTTACCCTTAATTATAGTAATTGATTCTAATTGTTTTCACTAATAATATAGTAAAAAATTATGTTGGAATTATTATATAATAAAAATTATTTTTATTTAAAATATGGAATCAATGTTTGAAAATTTCATTCATAGAAGTGTAAGAATTTAATTTAAAATAAATTCTGTAGATGTGATGCGAAAATGGGGTTTTAAAGAGAAAATGTTCAAATGTTTATAAAGTTTTTATATCTAATTTACAGATTAAGTTGATAAAAATGAAATAAATTGGATTAATATAATAATAATTGAACTAAATATACAATAAAATAAATTTAAAATATAATTTTAATTTAAAAATAAATTAAACAAAAGATTATTTTCAATTAAAAATCTATATTTTTTACTATTCATAAAAATAAAAATTTGTCAGAAAAAACCCCAAAATTCACCCAAATATAATATTGATTTTTTGATTTCAATAATTAAGTTTTTTTTTTTTTGAAATAAATTTTATAAAAGTTTCCAAAATTAGTTTTAAAATAGGTGTACTATAGAATGGTGACAAAATCATTTTAATTAAAATGTTTTTAAGAAAAAAAATTATATTTATTTTTATCTTATATATTTAAAACACATAAGATGAACCTTGAACATTATATTGATAATATTATATATAAAATTAATTAAAATAATTAGAAAAAATTTATTTGGGTAAATTATTGATATAAAGCACACTTTCTCAAACAATAATATTTTTTTAGAGAAATATTTCCTATTATTTTCAAAATAATTCTATTTTAATTTATAATTAATTTGTTTCCAAAGAATTTTTTTGTACCTTTATAAACCATAATTTCATAACATAGTTAATCCTATTATTACCCACAATTCTATCTTCTTGGTGATAACCATAATTTTAAATAATAAAATTTTTATAGTACAAACCATTTCGTTTAAACTTAGTGTTGCATATATAATAAGCTAAACTAAGTGTTAAATGTAGATAAAGATTAAATTGTTGTTTTATACAAATAAATCGTATCTTGGTGTATAATTCAACATTATCCATCAAATAATTTAATTAATTTGAATAAAATTAAAAAAAATTTCGGGGTCACATTATATCACTCTTAAAATGAATTTCACTATCAAAATTCATTTCAATCATCAAAGGATTAACAATTGAAAATTAATTCATAGAAACCCACATTGTAGTAAGGTTTAATAAACCAAACTCCTGAAAATATTATTAGATGTGAAAAATTCATCTGGAATAACTCATTATAGGTTTCCAAATACGTGCACATAGCTAGTAAGTGAAAACATGGACATATATGAGAAAAATAACACCCAAATATTTATGGAGATTGATATAGATCTTGGTTAAGATAAAGATAAAAATCACAAATCCATAAACCTAAGAGATGCCAATAAAAATCATTGATATAATCAAGAAATATGATAATATAAAAAAAATTATTTTGTATTCTTTTCTTAATTTTGATGAATTTTTAGGAGAAGATACTCTTAACTCATTTCATTGCATGTCATAAGCACAATATCACTGTATGGTTATACCATGATCAACTTAACTTCATATCTTACTCAATAAAATATAGGTGAACTTGTTATACCTAAATAACTAACAGATCATAATAATCAATGATATAATGACAAGATAACCTATATCATTAGTTATCATCAAAATAAATTGGTTACACAAGTTATCCATAATGATTGAATCTTCATATATAAAATTAATATATCAATATCTAAAAAGTCATTCAATGTTAAAAAAACCAATTCATAAATGGTTAGTCACATAAGCCTTTCTAATTTCAAAATTTATGAGGATGGTTGCTAAATTTATCAAAATAAGATTAACACTAAACCCCCATATATCATAAAGGATATATTGATTGTGACATACCAAACATGTGAATATCTTCATCATGTATTCTATTAAATCAAATTAATTACCTGAATCACCATAAAACCATATTGAAAATATACATTCTTCTTAATTACTTACATAAAACAGTGATTATTTGATATGTTCCTTAAATCCAAAAATGCTATAAACTCCATGCATGATATCATAAACCACTTTGTCCATAAATCATTAATCAATTCGAAGGTAATCATCACTATCCAATTTACTTGTTTTCCGAAAACTTTTATCTAAACTAAAAATCATTTTATCAACATGAGGAACATACCTAGGGTTACCTTACCATAATGATAAAATATTATCATTAGATTAAATAACTTTTCTTGGTCATCAGTACCATTCAACATAATCATTCAAATACTGTACAAAAACAGTAACTGAATACTCCTTATATACTTCAAAATTCTAGGATTATGATAAATAAACACTTTAATTATTCTACCTCATCCTTATTCCATTAAGTTGGATTCATTATCTTATTCCTTAATACTAATTTCCTACAGTGTGAAATATTAATCATGTATTGAAATTCATAAAATGAAATTTAATCATTATTTTAACTTTTAACATAAATAATTCTAGTGGAACAACCCATACCTTTTATATGTCATATGTAGTATCCTCATCATCAAAAGAAAAACCATTATTCAAATAACCTTTCAAATTATCTTCATGACATGTCCCCTTAGGACATATATATTCATATGTCCCATTATTTAAAAATTTAAAAGATTCAAAAATTGATAATACCCTTGGGAGACCAACATTCCCATCCATTACATTAACAAAACTCTTCATTTTTCTTCATAAATTACTTACTTTGTGGCCTTCTTCACCACCCATAAGATATATTATTATTCTTTTGAGTCATTCCCTTCAGTTATTCTTCACACATTATTGAAATATAAGAAAATGAATATTCATTCCTCCATGGTCTCCACCATATGAGTTATTAATTATATATATCCATATGATATTTGGTGAGTTTCAGATTTGGATATGGTATATATTTTTATTCATGTTTTTTGATGACTGATTATGGAAAATAAAAATATCCTTTACTCTAGTCATTTTTCCATTTTCTACTTATTAATAAACTTCCCATCATTTCCAATGTTAACCCAATTCCTTCTTTCCCCCCTACATACTTAAGTATTAAAGAATATTGTGAGTAAAAATAATCATTATGGGAAACATAATAAAATTAAAAATTAGTTATATGATATCAAAATCCTGAAACATTCTAGTTAAATCTTTTATGAAGTTTCATAATGAGTTTGTGAATTTCAAAATCATGTGCAATGGGAGTGTCAAACTAGGTGTGCAATAAGGTCTATTGTTTTGAACCATTTCATAATCAATTATAGATCAATACAATGTTTTTATAATTGTTACCCATAGGTACACATATTCCAGATCCACATCCACTTGTAGTATCTTGACAGGGGAATATTTCTTGGAAACTACTCCCTTAGTTATTTACCAAAATTCTAGTATATTTTCCTATAAATTAACTCATCCTTAGTGAAATCCCTAAACATATCCTCAAAAATATCCCTTGGGATCTCACTAATGTTTTCTCATCCTAGTTTCCAATGTTTAACTAAACCTTTCCTTTGATACCAACTATAGAAACTCAGGATTCTCATGCATGGGTGTTATATCGTTTTAGAATAATATTAATTAAATTATATAAAAATTCACCTAAGGACTTTAATATTTAAGTGAATTTGGAAACATGGAACATAATATTCTAATTTTTTGGAAGAATTTCAATATATCTAAATAATATCTTCTCAAATAGTAATTCTCTTAAAGAATAACCTACCAAAAACCATTCTTCATAACCTTGGGATGGAAACATAAAAAGGGAGATATCATAAGTTCAGTATGGGTAAACATAATAGATATAAATCTATGATCATTTAAAATCATAAGAAAATCATAAGGGTATGTGAAAATGACCAAAACACTCAAATTTCATACCCAACCTATCAAAAAATAGTAAACATAAGTTATGGAATAAATATTGGAAGTTCATATGGAATGAATCATAAGAAAATCAAATAACATGAGTCATGAGAACATAAAAGTGTTATAAGAAATAGACTTTTGGCATAAACATCATATTATCATATTTTGAACATGTGTAAATAGAAACCGGTTCACTCATTATGTTAAGGACATGCAATCAAGCCCTCACATAAACTTATAGACATGAAACCGGGTCCACGCATTACATTGTGAACATGCAATCAGGTTCACTCATAAAATTGTGAACATGTAATCAGGGTCATTCATAACATTGTGGATTTATAATCCATTTCTTTCATAGGAAGATACAACTCCTGGGTAGGACACACCACCATCCTCATTGACAACCCATTCCTAATACTAGAATGGATTCACTCCCCAAACCATCATAATAGACAAATTCCATTCATATATTCGGTTCAATCCACATTTTATCCATGTATATATCATGATATATATATATAAATATAAATATTTACCAAATGAATTGGAAGAAGATATATCATAATGAAAACCATATTGATCTGCGCCACAAGATCATAAACATTTTTAATATCATAACTCATGAAATGAAATGTTTATAATAAAAATTTTATAATATCATGACCTATGGAAAAGAGATAGGTTACATAATAATTTTATCATATAATAACCCAAAAAAAGTGTGTTTCAAAAACATTTACTAATGGTATAACTCATGGAAGTGAAACGTGTTTCATAAATATTGTTCAATCAAAACATAATCCATTCAGAGAAAGAATTTTGATGGTATCCTTGGATCATATCCATATTAAAAAATAAGTAACACAAAAGGATGTAATATTAGATGGAAAATAATTTTTACTAATAATTTAAAACATTTCAAGAGGAAGATATACTTTTTTTATTGAAAAATACTTTAAAAAAACATTTTGTAAACCTTTTTTTTGGAAAATAACTTTGAAAAAATATAAATGAATCTTTGAAAGAAAATTTAAATTTTTTTGAAACATAATTTTTTTTAATAATAATATTATTTGAAAATAATCTTAACAATATCATTTAAAAACATTATTTCAAAATATATTTAGAAAACATGGATTTGGAATAATACTTATTTCTGACCAAAGATCAAAGTCTGGTTATTTTAAAATAAATTTTTAATTAATTGATTTAATGAGAATTTTAAAAATTGTAAAATTACATGAATATATCATGAATAAATAAAGGATACTAACAATAATGAGAATTATTGATAGGTAGATCATGATATTTCAACATTTAAGACTTAATCATAAACAATCCCAATAAATGATGAGATTGTAACATAAAATCTTTACCACTCTGGTTACATTGAATCATAATACCCATGAATAAATAACATAAAATGGACCTTAAAATATCATTAGGATAAATAAACTAATTATATTAAATGTAAAATGGTCTGTTTATACACCTTATGAAATAATATAGGTTTATAACACAATGTACACATCAATGAACATAAATTGAGGAAAAAATATCTTACTTATTTAGTAACATTTGAACCATAAGACCCATGGATGTGAGATCATAGAATGGATTTTTAAATCCCATTAATTCCTAGTATAATAATAATAAAATACCTTTCTGGGAATTATAAACACCATATAAAATAAATAGGTGATGAACATGACAAGTGTGTCACAAAAGTAAGAAGTGAGAAAAAAATACCTTACCTTAGGTCTTGAATTATACCATACTCAGTAAAACCTCAAGTAAAATAAATATAAGTTTATTATAAATATATTATATAAAAATAATTATATATATCATACCATATATTATATTCTTATGGACCTTTTATAACCCACTTATTAACCATTCTATATTAAATTTATGTTTCGGGTAATAACCACTTTGTTTTTTCTATGTCATCCTTTGTTATTTTTGGGTCCTATTAATTTGATTGGGGATGAATAATATCCAGAATTTGAACCATGAGATAAATATAATATATATTTATTATATATTTATTTAAATTATTCCATAAAATTTAGTGATAAGAAATGAAACACACAATTCATGGAGATAGTGGGTCATATGTATGCATGAACATTGTTTCAATTTTATTATTGTATTGAATGAAAGAAAAGAAAATGATAAATCTAAATATTACATTTGTAGTATAATTTTTATTTCATATATAATTTTTTTATTATTAAAATCATCATTAATTTATTCCATGTAAAGAGTGGACAAATCACATCATTTTTCAAGGTGATAGTCCATTGTTCACACGGAGGACGTTATCGTATTCCTCCAAAATGAAAATTATAAATTTATGTGTGATATAATACATTCCAAATCATAATAAATTCATAAACATGGAATCTATCATATTAAAACTATAAATACATCATAATTTCCAACCACGGTACGTGGTAATAGGAAAACTAATGACATTGGTTCGTGAAGTGGTAGTCCGACATACACATGAAGGATGATTTTGTAACCCAATTTGAGGAAGTGTGATCTATTTTTTGGAATAAAATTAACATAAAAAACATTTTAATAAATATAATATACTGATTTTATTAAATAATCATGTCATAAAAATAATTTAAGATGGTGGAGAAAGAAATAAAAAAAAGACGCCCGTTGAACAGTATTACCTATTATTTGGGTATTCTCCTTAGGTTTTCACTAAATATTTCCTAGGATAAATTGTTACCCAAAAAAGGCTTATATTATGAGGGTAAGGAATTTTGGAAGTGTTTTTTTAGGTTTTGGTCATTCCAAATGGATTGAGAGGTGTGAATAAGGGAGGGTAGTGAGTTCCATTTTATAATTGAGGAGGATTGTCATTCTTGTAAATACCAAAAAGTACACACTATTGGGAGGTCTCCCTTACCTCGCGTGACTCCATAATAGGTCCATAATGGATTTTAGGGTTTATTTGGTTGATAAATACAACCAAAACACAAAAATAAATTCATTTTTATCATGTTTTCTTCAGTCTATAAGTTTACTCCTTTTTACACTTATTTGTTTTACCAAGGTAACTAGTATATTTTTATTTATCTAGGTTATAAATGCTAGAAGAAAAAATTGAAATGATATTTATTATATAATTTTGAAATAAATGTTATAAATATTAAATCCAATTTCTTAAATAAATATCCAATGTGTTTATAAAATTAATTTTTATACAAATGCATGCAATGCACAAAACCATGTCTTCACCTTAATAATAGTAATTAATTCTAACTATGTTCATAATAATTATGGTAAAAATTAAATTAAACTTATTATATAATATATATTATTATTATTATTAATATTGAATCCATTTTTCAAAATTCCATTCAAATAATTGAAATAATTTAATTTAAAATAAATCCCACAAACATGACGAGAATGCAGGTTTTTAAAGCGAAAAAGATTAAAAGTTTACTAAGTATTTTATCAAATTTCAATTATAAATTTATTTTATTGACCTAAATTGGATTAATATATTTATAATTGAACTAATTATACATTAAAACCATTTTATTATATAATTTATCTTTATAAATAAATTAAATTAAAATTAAGTTTGAAATAAGAATTCAATATTTTTTACTATTGATCAATAAATTAAAATGTTCAGAAAAAAAAATATTCACCACGAGTTAATTTTGATATTATTATCTAAAAAATTATGTTTTTTTCAAAATAAATTTCACAAAAGTGTAAAAAATTATTTTTCAAATTCCTGTTCCCTTGAAAGGATACACAAATTCTTTTTTAGAAAAATAGTATTTTAAGCGTAAAATTAGATTTATTCTTATATATTGTCTAGAAAACACATGCGATGAATGTTAATAAATTAACTAGATATATAATATATAAATTTTAAAAAATTATTAACAAAAAGTGATTTGGTTAATTTATTTATATAAAAATAACTTGTGCGTTTAAAAATAGGTTTTCAGAGAAATATTTACTTTTATTTTCAAAAGGATTTTATATTAATTTCTAATTTATTAGTCATTAAAGAATTAATTTTATGTAAATGTGTAAATCATATTTCCATTTAATTGGAATGAGAATATGCCCCCTCTCCACATCCTTATTAATTTTTGTGACATACCAATAATCTTCACATGTTTGGATGCGGATATAATCATACTTCTTGACTGCCATCAGAATACTCCAGTCGACCTTATTGCTATAAGTAGGAATATATTCCTATTTCATTGTTTCCACTGGAATATGATGATGAAATTTATGGATTTCAACTAAAATATGATGAAAAAATTACAATTCTAAAACATTTATACTATCTTGCTTCATATATTTAATCATTTGAGGGAAATAATGATGATATTTTTGAAAGTTTAGAAGAGAAAGGATTTAATCCTGCTACAATAAATATCCAGAAATATGTAGAATTTTTTTTTGGATGGGAGTAGGGATATGATCCTACTCCCATGATTACATCATACTATGATGATGACTTTACTCTACCAATTTTAGTGTATATTAGCAGGCTTGGTGGGTGTGGGTTGGGATATAGGCCTTCCCTTAATTCGCATCTAGAATATATTGATAGGATTCCTTAAAATGAAAAAAATGTGAGCATTTTACCAATAATTATTAGTCTACTTCACTTAGTGACACTTTATCTTGGGTTCCATAGTTTGAATGACAAGGGATAAGATCTCATAGGAGGCATAACTAGGTTATTCTTGAGGGGATAGGGTTTCATGGTGGTGGTAACATCAATGGATAGAAGGAAACCTATGGGAAAGATTCTCAAAAAAGTGATGATTTCATTGAACTCCTCCTCCTCTTTATGTTAAGAGATATAAGAATTCTTTCACTCTAGAGATATACTCTCAAAGAAATTTAATGTGTTTGTAGGTGATATGTGCTTCTCCATGGACCATCATTTATTGGACGGATAGTAAAGATTCATATCCTAGTGGGTTTCAATTGTAACCTCTAAAGTTGGAATGGAGCTATTGTGATGATATTACCACACTTGGAAATTCACGACATGAGGTTTTAGATGATGATTTGATGACAATATACTTTTAGAATCTTTTTTCAAAACCTTTATCACATATAAGACATATTTTTTCTAAATAGTATAGTGATGTGAAAAATCCAAAGATGTCTTATTATTGATTCTATCCAATCTAAGAATCATGATATAGGAAAATTAATTGGATGATTTTATTACTGACTAAAGGAAGTCCCGAGAGGCTTCCTAATGGAGAACAACACAAACAATAAACCTATTAATGTGTCTTCACAAGTAAAATCATGTAACATTTATATATTTCATGCGTAAATATTTTATGTTAGGTTCACCTTTATGTTTGAGACACATGCACATTCCTGTACTATTTTGTGTTGGTGTTGAATTTCTTTTTAAAGGTAGGTGGTCACTAGGACTCTACCAGCAGAAATTTGGGCCGCACATTAGATAATAAGTCTAGTGGTTGTTCTCCTATCACCCCTTTTGGTTGACATTATTTCATACTTCAGGATTATCTTAAATGTTCAATATATATTTATGAATCCATTCTACTAATAATACTACTATTAGTGGCCTTTGAGAATTTAATTGATCAAAATAATGCATTTATGTGAAAATATGTGTGTATTAGAGGTTCTACTTCATTCTTTTATGAGGTGGTTATACTATAGTTTAGAGCTTCAAATTTGGGCACTCTAGAGTTTATCTCCATCGAGGGAGGTGGTAGATTTGATGAATATTGGATTAGGACCATGAAAGGGACATATTACATGTCCCAATGAAGGGTATTATAACCCATGTTTTCCCAACCCGCTCCCACCAAAAGGTACCCCTCATAGGCTCGCAATGATTGGAGGAAGTTGGCGACTGCCCAAGTCTCACCTCCAATAGGCTTTGAGTTAGATATGACCACCAAAGGAATAATAAATATATAATGAAAGGAATTATCCTCTAAGTGAATATGATCAAAAGAGAGATGAAAAAGATAAAAAAAACCAAAACCTGCTCAGAAATATATATAGATGAAATACCAAGTAAATACATGTAATGTCATAAAATACTAAAACAACTAAAAGGGAGACTATAAGTACTAAAAATGCAAGGACATCAACGACCAAAAATCCCAAATAGCTATTTCCAAACCATGAGCTAGTAATATCCATCCTAATCTATAGATTACTCCTACTGACATGAAAATAATTTATATATATATGTGGGGTGAGTATAATAGTATACTATATAGGATCCTCCATGGAGCCTCTAATGAAATAGATAAAGAATGAATACTAAAGCACAATGGAAAATGGTGAAACTAACCCACCACAAAATAGGTATAATAAGTTCCTAACCTCACCATGGCTAACTCTCACTAAGTATCACATACGAGAGATCATATAATATAGTAATGAAACAACAAGGTCATCATTCTCCCTCCTCCCCACTAGTTTGCTGCTCTGCCCCAATATTGTATGACTTGAGGCATCTCTCTCTAAAATAACATATCCCATAGACTTCTCAGATAAGTATCACTATATGTACGTCATGAATAACATCATCACATTCTACCATATAAATTATCAATATAGTAACTAGGTAGTTTCCGAGATCCACCACGAACTCTATGATTTGTATCATACACGAGGTATTATACCTCAATCCATCACTTCCCATACAAAACGTATGGTACCTCAAGCCATAAAAACCTATAAACATCATACGTATAATAATAATTTGGATAATATATCATAGGATAAGCTTCTTTGAAATAAATATAATCCTTAACATCACTCCACAGACATAAATGGGAAAACTATCTTCTATGTATACCAACACATGTAACTACCAAGAGAAGAGAGAAAGAATATAGGGTTAGTGGGCCATTCATCCTTCCACAAGGATGTTAGAGAAAAAAACCTCCTAAAGTTCACTGAGTATCAGTTTCTTTAACCAACATGGTCGGCATAGTGTATAAAAGCAAATAATATATAGGATATAATATACCTCAAAATCCACACTATGGGAATATCCTAGTCTTACAATAAATTAAATCTAACATCTCCCAGACTCCTAGATTCCACTGATAATACTAGATATCAAATAAGAACACAATAATTTTAAATATCATCATTAAATTTAATTATTTTCCTTGAAAATTCATATTTACGTTAATTAATTCATTATCCATTAATTAACCACAAGCATTATTATCCATCAAGCCAAGACCATTCCCTCCAGGCATAATTCTAACCGAGCCCATGCTTTTTCAAGAGTAAAATTAAATTCCAACATCACCAACCCCATGGTTTAATTAATTTATTAAAAATTATTAATTTCATTTCATAATTCCAGGTACTTTATTAAAAAATCTCAAGCTACAATAAAGATATGAAACTAAGAACATCCAGGTTCCTAAAGTAGTGGAGAAAGGAATACATATAAAATAAAAAACCTTAATTCCATCCATTTAATAGATCTGTTTCAAGTAAACATCCAGATTTATCACATCAATGGTTAATCCCAAATTCAACTCATTCTATCATCTCTAATGCCATCCCTGAAACCCAGATACATATCTGAATGCATCTCACCATCACAGGCATCAATTACCACCACATCATTTGGACCTGCCCACTCCATATCAAATCATACATCCCAAGAATGACTATCCCAGGATCTTATCACATATAAGGGCTCAAATATATAGCACATAAAATGTTATAAATAAAATAAGCATAATAACCCAGTAAATCTAGGTGCTAAAAATAAGGCATCTAACATTCCCCTACTAATGAGCTCTCACAGATCCCATCACAAGGCATTCATATTTTATAATAAAATGATAACCCTTGGTGTAAAAGATCTATCTTATCAAAAGAAATATTCTTGTAACATATTCAATTAAACAATTCACTATTCACGGGTTCATACTATGGAAAATGTAAAGCACCATCTATAACAATATATTATTCATTTAACATTATTTTAACAAAAATTCCAGTTTAGAAAACATAGAGAAATACCATTCTCATTTAACATTATTTTAATTATTATCATAAAAAAGAATTAACATAATTCAAATTATTTATCAAATTCCATTAAGATATTGAAGATAATATTCAATTAAAAATACACATTTCACCAATTTTAATTACCATAAAAGTACAATAAATAGATGATTAGAAACATGCTGCTAATTTAAATTATTAATCCAAAGAATCAATTAACCCTAGATTTACATTATCTACTATTTTCTCTCAATAACAACATGATTAACTAATAATAAAATCATGATACACAATCATATTATTGATAGAACACTATCTATAAAATCAAGAGGATTTCCATTATCAAAGATGAATGAAACAATAAGCGATTTCTAATCTAATTTCTTTATTAGTCTGGTTTAATAATTATCGGGTTAATTATATTTCCATCAAAAGGGATAATTCATGATGACCTTATGATTTCACATAAATAAATAGGAGAAAAAATTTATCTGATACCTAAAAATATTCAATGTTAATCATAATAATATTGACTAACAATGCAGATCCTGAACACTTCTCTCGAAAGAAGTTGGATATCTCCAAGGATGTTTCACCACAACCATGCCAACGACCAAAAAAATCTCTACTTGAACATGGAGAGGAAATACCAACTTTGGTGGAAGAAAACATGGGAATAACCAGATTAAAGAACCATATGAGATGAGGTTGAATGTACCTCAGATCATAATGAATTAAATCCATAATCTGAGAATGAATCCCCTTCAAAGGGCTCCCAATCTTCTTGCGAAGAAACTACTGGAAACTTTGAGTTTATGTAGAATTTTTTGTATGGTTTGAGAGGGGTTAGGGTTCTTTAGTTTGTAAAATATATTTACCAGGGGGAATTTACAGTGTAAATCATATATTTGCATCATAAATGTTTTTAATTTTATGTTTCGCCAAAAAACACACCACCTTAAACTTTTAAACTCACAATTGAGATACATCATAAATCTTAATTTTATGATGTAAAGTCTATAGGCCGCATAAAAAATCCAAAACCCACTTATGTTATAAATTCTTCTTACACTGTAAGCTCATACATTGGTTCCATGTTTTCCAGATTTCTAGATTTTAGCGTCCAAACACCCCCATACCCCAAACCAAGCCTCTTCAATGATCCAAAATCTTTGGAAACA
The DNA here is from genome assembly GCA_963277665.1 of Viscum album. Classification (NCBI taxonomy): domain Eukaryota; kingdom Viridiplantae; phylum Streptophyta; class Magnoliopsida; order Santalales; family Viscaceae; genus Viscum; species Viscum album. The sequence continues at coordinate 1,965,000,050 of OY728127.1, forward strand.
TGAAAATCATTTTAATAGAAAGATCTGGGTCCTTACATCAGATACCTCTAAAAAAATTCTCACCCTCATGAATTCAAAACCAAAACCAGATAGAAAAAAAATAGTCAACCAAACAACCACCTTGGGAGATACCACTCAAGGTTCTATCCATCACAAGAGATCAACCACCTCATCAAAGGAACATAAAAAAACTATGTTGTAACAATAACTTGCTCTTAAAAACTCTTATGGGTGAGATACCTATTAAATGAACATAAAACCACATAAAGGAATCAAGAGAAACCTATCTCATAAACTAGAATGAGGAACATCAGAAAAAAAGAACGTGACAAGAGATTATATAAAATTAAAATAGCTTAAGGTACTGAGAGTTTATCTGTGACTCATGTTCTTGGGTACTCTCCTCCACACCATGATATCGCCACTTGAAAGGGAAAAAGGGAATAACATTCCTATGAAACACCTTCTTTTGGAGGTCCTAGATCTCTACATGATGATACTCTAAGGTCTTATTATTTTCAACATAGATCATTACCCAATTGATGACATGAGAGTCATCATTGAGGTAACAACATAGCTACAATTTCGGAAAAAAATATGTATCTAGATCATCTATGTGGAAACTGCTACCTGATATTCCATGACTCCAACATGATCCAACACCTCAAAAGATCCAAAAAAACAGCAGAGAAATATTACTCCCACATCCAAAACATTACATTCCATGATAAGGAGTCACCTTCAGAAACATATGATCTTGAATATAGAACCCCAAATATATCCTCCTATAATCAGAATAATATTTATTATTATCTTGCTCAACTATCATCCATTCATAAAATACCTGAACTATCTCAGTTGTATTTGGTACCATTTTTATCTCTAGAATTTTCAACTCTCTAGTCCTAGTCTAAATTAATTTAGACAGGAATGTTCAGAAATAAAAATCATCAAATTATTCTATACCAATGGAGGAGTGAAAACAATTATTGTAGGAAAAATTGACCAAATGAAGATTCAGGATCCACAAACCTCAAAAATCTAAGACACAAGAACACAGTATATCTTCAAGATTTTGGATAGTCTTCTCTATATGACTATCCAATTTAGGAATAAAATAAGTGATAAGGCATAATTATGATCCAAAATCATACTAAATACCTCTAAAAACCTAGCAGGTAAAACAATGATCTCAATCAGATATGATCATCCTTAGGACTCCCTAGAGTCTCACCACTTCCTCCAAATACATCATTGACAAAACTGTCACTAATCTTGTCTCTCTGATCACTATGATATGGGATGATTTCATAAAATGATCCAAAATAAACCATATAACATCATAAAATAACTGATATTGACATAAATTAGCAACAATTTCCATTTATATTTCCTATAACTTCCACTGGGAAACATCAAATGTCTGGTGAAAACCACTAGGACCATGAGGCATGTATTTCACCTTCTAAAAGAATCAAGAAACAAACTCTACAACTCCACACTTCAACCCAGTTACCCAAAACTAACCTCTCAATGCTCAGTAAATACATATCACACCAGGATGTAACACTAAGGGTGATCTATGGATCTCTTAGATAACCATCTCACACATCTCCGAAGGGAATAAAAGCCTCCTCTAGAACAACACCCATTGAAATTTATCCTCAGTCCAACCATCATGGGTATCACCAAATCAACTTGGTCTTGCTATACCTCTACCTCAGAGTCCCCTAATTGGGACTCCTCCACCTACTGCATTAAATATGACTGCACGATCACCTATAAAGATAACCTATTCCTCTATCCTCTCCCATATATAAAATAAGCACTGAGAGATCTTCCACCATTCTCAAAAAATCTCCATATCCAAATACGACATTACTATGTGACATCCTACTCAGCTCACTAAATAAAATAATTATCTTTCCTGGTATATATGAAATCTTGATGTCTAAATCTTGTAATAATTCCACCCCCTTAACTATAATAATTATAGTTCATTATAGAAGAGGAAATACCTAAGGATCTTATGATCAGTGAAAACCACCAAACTCTCTTTAATGAGGTAATATCACTAAAAAATCAAGGAAAACACAACTAATTCCAACTAAAGAGAATGGGTAGAATAATTATTCTCTTGGGGATATAAATAAAAATACTCAAGAGAATAAATCGACCTCTAATACATCAAAACACATCCCAAACCAAGAAATGATGTATTATAGAAAACCTCAAACTAAACTCCCTTTACTAGAAAAAAAATTAACAGGAGCACAGAATAACTTCTCTTTCAGGTAATCAGAAGATTCTTAATACTATTCATTCCACAGTAATTCCCAATCCTTTCTGGTCAAAGTTGTATAAAGAGTAATAATATGAGAAAAATTAGTTACGAACATCCTATAATAGCCAGAAAGAACAAGGAAACTCCACACCTATACCACATTCTTGTAGTCAACCCAAGAAAAACACCTTTATCTTTAAAGGATCCACAACTACACTCTATTGAAACATGAAATGACCCAAGAAACAAAGTTCTAAAGCTTATAACTCACACTTAAATGACTTCTTGAATAACCAATCATGATGAATAACTATCAAAGTGGCACATAGTTTCCATAAAACATGGAGAAATCAAAATAAGATACACCCTATACTATAACATGATCCCAAACTCGATCTCTTATTGAGGGGGTAACTGTACAACCTACAATGGAAATACATTAGAGTACTCTTCCAAAAACTTGGGAAGCAATGACTTATAAACCATTGATATGATCAGCATGAGATGGACCATCAATAAAGGCAATGATGAAACATATCACTAACCCTTAAGAGGGTCTCACTCACTAAAAAACACTACTGGCTCTCTATCTGCGTCATAAAACACACCGTAACTCCTGAATTAATCCACGATATCATGCACCAAAAAACCAATCCATGTCTAGGATGATTTCATTTGGATTTATCCATAAACATATCAAGTCTACCGAAGGGTGGTTCTACCCTAGAACTAAATCATAGTCCCTACATACCTCCGACAAGTCAGCTCGACCACTAACTAGTGTATTCAATTCCAATGAAACTACTAGCATGTCCACATAATGTACCAAATCATGTAAAATAGAAGATGATATGAAGGAGTGTGGAGATCCCAAATCAGACAAATCATGCATCCATGTAAAAAAACCAATAATGAGTACCTTGAATTATGTCTGTCTTTCCTGGCACTAGAAATGTTAAATCATAAAGCTAATCATGACATGTTCCATGAACCCTATGACCGTAATGTCAACTACCTCCATGAAAAAACTATTCTCTCTAATAATGAGGAGAATTCATAGACTTTTTCTACCTACCCCATCTCCTCTCCACTGATCAAAAACTAGAACACCCTACTACTACTGCCTCGGTTGAAACTGCCTCAATTAAGAAAATTTAAGTAGAACACCTAGCACATGATAAATTTTTAGAATTAGTGGGAACTCCTACCACTGATGATATTTTCCTCCATAAGAAAAAAATTACATATGATCCTTTAGAAAAGTTTTTAGACATGACACCCCTAGAGAAACAAGATGATTAGGTTTGGGACCTACCCACAGTTTTCTAAAGGATCTTTTTTTTCTAGGAAAATATGAACTCAAAACTAAATATATACTTATTGATGAATTATAACAACCACCCCTAGTGATGAACTGGTTATGTACAGTTCATATCAGCAACCACTACCCTAACTAGCAGCTTGAGATATGTCATCAAAATGAATGTGCTGACCTGGTGTAGGATATATGGATGTACACCCTCCTCAAAATTCCTTTCCCTGGAATTCTTATCTAAAAACAAGTCTAAAACATATCATAGAATGGTTCTAAAATTGAAAATAAACTCCCACACACTATAACTCACATATTTAATGGAAAAAAACTCATGTTGACTAACTATATTAGATATTCAAGAAAGAAACTATCCATTGAACTGATCCCAAAAATTATCTTATGACATTGCCGACTCATCACAATCCCTAAGGTAAAAGATACACCATTTCATAACTACACCAGACAACATTATCACAAAAATTAAAAATAGTTCACCTTTAGATCATGGAAAAAACTAAAATCTATATCAACCTCCTCTAACTAGTTTTCTGTGACTGAATCTAAAATAGATCCCTTATAATTATGTATTATATGGTCATGGAACTACCAGATTTTCCTCCTTCAAGTGTTTTCATCTTCATCCTCTACTCTATAATGATCTCCTGAAACATCATTCTAAGAACCTTCTCCACTAACATGATTAGGAGGTTGACCTAGGGCTATATATATAAGAAGAAAATATAGTTAGACACCTAAATATTGAATTTGGAATACTCAAACATTAAGTAATTTATTATTTTATTTTATCTTTAACCTATCCCAAGGTATACTCATTTATAACACAAGTATAAAGAATAATGATTGAGGATCCTTTCCTAGGTATCTACCTCACAAATAACATCATTTTTCTTATTAGTCTGAGTAAACTTAAAGGTCCATGCATCAGAACATAGGGGTCCGTAAATACCTTTGTCTTAACCAGTCTCCTATATTTAAATTACATACTAAACTTAGATAACACTATTTTTAACACCCTATGATATTAAAATATTTTAATGTTAGAATAAATATTAATTTTTCTCTCTTTATAGGAAATACTATGTTAAGCTTACGTTGCATGAAAGATAAGGTTTTATCGCCTTCATAATGGAACCCCTATTTTAAAATTAAATATTGAAAATTTTATAAATTTTATTTTTCAAAATAATCTTTTATTTTTAATTTTTAATTTAAAAATTAGATTTGGCTGATTTTTTGGTATTTTTTTGAGAAGCTTTATTTTTTGAGGAGAAGTTATAAATACAACATTTTCATTAAAAACTACTGTTTCATTTAAATAATTATTAGTTTTAAAATATATTTTAAATTGGTTTATAATGTAAAATAGATCAATTATATATATATTAATACAATATAGGGCATTGAAATAAATTTTATTCTAAAACTATAAATAAAATATTATTGATCTTTTGAATATTTATACTTAAAAAAACCTGTTTTCTCACCACGTGTGCGAGATTAAAATTAATCATAATTTTCGATCTTCTGTGATTTGAATTTTAAAAAATAGGCATACAGAGTTTTAACAAATACAATATTTATGGTATAAGAATATCTACTTATTTTTGGACAAAAAATATTAGTGAAAGTGATTAATGTTAATTGTGGCGATTAAAGTAAAATTAAGCATAATTAGGGAATAAAGTTTAATCTTAAGGACCAAAATGTCCCCAAAACGACCACAAAATCCATTGGATACTAATAGTTAGACCATATCCCCACTTGGTTATAATTTTATGGGTTATTGGGATGTTATTAAATGTAATTACACTATATAAATGGTTATGTAAGGAAAAGGAAAAAAGATAACTTTCCTGACATTTAAATTTAATAAAAAAATTTGATATATAAAAACATAATAATTAAGGATATACATATCCCTTTTAAAGATAAGTGTTTTAATTTTATCTTAATAATTTATCATTAATTTTTAGAGATGACTTAGTAACATAAAATTCTTACGAGACGCCAACATAATGATTATTTAGTTAATAATTAATTAATATAAATGATAATATAAATATTCAAAGGGAATTATATTGATTGAATTATAGTCATTAATTATTATTTTTGATGAATATATCATGATAAATAGTTTTTAAATAATGGGATTAAATTCCAATATTTATTTGATATTTAAACATTAAAATTAATTAAATAATGTCAAATTTTACATTATTGTTATTTTATAATAAATGATATTTTATTAAATGATTTAAAAGGATAAAAGATCATATATTATTACAAGTGATTTTTTAGTGTCAATAAATATTAAATATTTTATATTAATTGACCAATTTATCTTTTATAATTAATATCTTGACCCATATATTGTAAGAAATTATTAACACGGTTCAAGTTTAAGTAGTGTTTTATCACATCACATGAGTTTGTTATAAAATTAACTTCTAAAACACATGGTAATTTTATTTTATAAATTATATATCATATTAATAATTCATTGGATCTATATTTTATAATAATTCTTACTTTAGATTAGTACTAATGTTTAAATTACTTAGGTTGGAAAACTAGATGCTTTAATAAAAAAATGATAAAATTGGGGAACCATAGAAGTTAAAGAAACAAATTATTAAAATTCACATATTTTTATGTGTTGGAGGTTTTAATAAATCATTTTTCTACTTTAATTCATTAATTTGTCATTTTGGAGTCACTTTAGGTAAGTTAGACATCCCATTAATAAATACCTTTTTGGTATTTATAGGAGTTCCACTCCCCCTCCACTATAAAAGTCACTAATTATCACCATTCAACACGCCTCTAAAACAACTTATGTTCAGACAATATCTACCCATATGGCTTCCCAAAATACCTCCCCTCGAGCTTGAATCCACCCTTTTAGAATAATTCTTTCCAAGGAATCCCTTTGGTATAAACCAAAATGAGTTACCTAATTTTAAGGTAATGTTTTCAAATGATCTCTTTTAATTCATTTGTTTCTCCACTCCAAATAATTTTATTATCATATTATTACATAAAAAAATTATACTAAATATAATAGGATGTTTTTATGTTATTAATTATACCTACACTTAAACACACCTCCATCTAATGCGTAACCAATATACTGTTTCTGTGTACAATAAACTACTGCCTCACGGAACAATGACTATTCATTTTTTACTTTACAAAATCTCACGGTGGCCATTATGATGGAAAATTTGTTTATATATGATATATATGATATTTATAATGTCCTTATGATTATTTATTTTTATTTATAATAGACCTTTATGCTTTCCATCTTGAGTAAATATGATAATTTTATTTGAGGAAGTTTGGAATACCACCCCCTCAAAGCGATGTGACTCATTCATTCCATACATGGAATGTTTAAAGAATGGTGTTAACAAACCAATGTAACATATTTTAAATATATATTATAATTCAATTATAATATATTTATATCAATTAATTTTAATATGTTTAATACAACAGAGAAATGAATGTAGCATTTATGCGTACGTATGACCTACCATCTCCCAGAACGATGAATTTCATTTATTATATAGAAATATTATAAATTATTATAAATAATTACGTACATAATATATAATATAATTTGGTCATAATTTAAATTTTGGATATTATTAAATAATTATTTAATTAATAGGATAAGAAAATAAAAAGTCAAAACACACTTGATAAAAATTAGAAATTAACACCCGAAATAGTGACAATAATGAATGATTGTTAAAAAATGGGTAATAAGATGGCATATTGTAAAAATAAAAAAGATTCTAGTACAATTTGGTAACATATTTTAAACCACTCTATATAATTATAAATATCACACAATAAATGTAATGTTAAGGTAATGTATTTTGTCTCAATTTAAATTCCATTAGTACTTACTTGTTGTTATGCACCACTTCACTCTTATATGGTGTATAAACTACCATTTTTAATATTATATCATGAATTCCATTATTTTTGTGACATTATAAGTTTAATTTAATGTTAATAATTCATGGAGATAATGATTTAAATGTTTCAAAGTGGAATGAGACACTTTGTAATGTTTAAGGATTATTTTCTTCTAGAATGTGTTTAATAATCTTCTTTTCAATCCCAACTTATTTTGATTGTTAAATTACTCTTGAAACAATAACTTTATTTAAGTATCCAAATTATTTTGTAATAGATATTTTTATTGTCTAAACCATATACCATTTTTACATATGGTATTCACATTGACAGTTATTTGATTAACTGAGGAATTATTGAGAAATTCGTGTCTTTTATTCAGCATAGATAGTTGATAAGGAATATTGGTTATTAATTAAATAATTTTTTGGATATGAGGAATTATTTCCGTAGGAATGAAATGGGTGGGTCCCAGTTTTATATAGCCCCATGATACATCAGTAGTATCATGATATGAAATAGTTGGTCAAAATAGATGGGTTTTTAGTAGATAAATAAACCGTCTTGTGAAAGGTATTGATGATAATGGTTCCATGTACATTGGAAACATGACATCCTATAATTAAGAATTTTCATCATTTAGTTTTAGTTATTATTCATCCATTATATTTTTCATTGACATATCTATGGAGACATTTAATTTTCAGTTCATTGATTAAATGACATGTATATCAGTTTCATATCTTTCCATACTGAATTTTCATTTTCTAGTTATTTTAATGACACATGTTAATATTTATTTTCCTTGACTTGAAGGTTTATTGTCATTGATTCATTATTTATTATGATTTACTTACCCCTAATGAGCATTCTATCTCACCCTTATTATGTTTCCTTTCCCAAGGTTATAAAGAAGAAATCTTTGAATAAACATTCAAGGATGAACATTATTTCTTTTTATTATGTATGATGTTTTTATTTTTTATTTTCTAGTGTATTATTGGAATCATGTATGTTTTGTGGATTTATAATCATTCTAAAATGATTAGTCCTTTGATATTTTATTCCTTATATTCATGCTAATATAATAAAATAATGCACTGTCTCCATGCTTCTGGGGTCGGGGTGGTACACTATTTCCATTCCAACCCATGTAGTTATAACTATACCTAACTCCAAAATCGACCCCTTCCATCAATAAGAACCTTTTATATCACAATATGAAATCCCCTCCCCCAAAGAGTTCCCCTTCTAGGTTAAAAAAATCAAGGATGGGGATAATGATTACCCAAGTCCCACCTCTAGTGGGACCTGGGTTAGTGAATAGAATTGAGGGTATAATAAAAATCCAATGGGAGGAATTAACCACAAAGAGAACATATGTAAGAGAGATATAAGATAGATACACAAATAAACACCTAATCAAACATATATATAGACTAAATCCCATGTACATACATGAAATTTCATATAATACAAAGAAAATTGAAAGCAAAACTACACGCACCAACTGTTAAAGATGATTATGACCATAAAGCCCAAAAATATCCTACCAAACCATGTTCTAGTAATATCTAGAATAATTTAAAATTTTCTCCAAACAATATGAAAATATTATATACATATATATTGGGTAACCATAATAGTATTCTTAGTTGGAACTACCCCAGATCATTTCATGAAAAAGATAAAGGAATCATGATAATACAAAATGGAAAATAGTGAAAATAACTATTTATATAAACTTGAATACTAAATTCCTAAAGTAACCATGGATAACTCCCACAATGTATCTCAAACAAGAGATCTTATAATATAGTAATGAAACACCAAGGGTACTCTGCACCTGCATCCCCACTAGTTTTTCCCTATTCCTCAACATCACACATTCTGAGTTGTCTCTCTCCAAAATAATCCAGCCCACAAAAACATGGGATAAGTATAATAACATGAACTTCATGCATCTAACCATCACATTATCTCATATAAAATATCCATATAGTAACCAGGTAGTTTCTGAGTGCCACCACAACCCATATGATGTGTATCATACATTAGGTATTATACCTATAGCCATCACAACCCATACATTGAGTAAGGTACCTCAATCCATCACAACCTATACACATCATACATATAATAATACTTTTGATAATTTATCTTGGGATACATGTGTGAGAAATAAATACAATCCATCACAAACATCTACACACATATATGTTAAAATTAACCGTTGTGCATACCAATGCATATAACTACCAAGAGAAGAGAGCGTGGTCGGAGTGGGTAGTCAGCCATCCATCCTCCACCAAGATGTTGGGGGAAACCCCTAATAGATTGCAAAGAGTTTCTATATCCTTAACTGACATGTGTGGGGTAGTGTATAAAATCGTAGAATATATTGGATATCATATATCTCAAAACCACACTACAGGAATAACCTAGTCTTATAATCAACTGCAACTAACATCGCTGAGACTCTGAGCTTCTACTACTAAGACTATATATCCTACAATCTCTCACACAATTTAATGATCTATATAAAATTAAATTATTTTCATCAAACAATTCTCCTTATGTTAATTAATTCATTATCCATTAATTTAACATAAACATTATTATCCTTCATGAAAATTCCATTACCTTTAGGAATAATCTAAATAGAGTTTATGGTTTCATAAGAGTAACATATAATTTTCATTCCAATATCCCAAAACCCATGTGATATATTATTTAATAAACAATATTAACTTTATTCCATAATTCTCAACACTAGGAAAACATCCTCAACTACTATCAAGATATGAAACCAAGAACGTCCATCTACCTCAAGTAGTGGGGAAAGGAATTCAGATAAAACAATAAACATGGTCATCGACCATTAAATAGACTCATTTTAAGAAATACACCATAATTTTCACATCAATAGGTAATCATAGATTCAAAAAGTTCCATAATATCCAATCCCATCCTCAAAACCCAAATTCATATCCCAATGCATATCACCATTATAAGAGTCAATATTTCCACATAATTCGAGCCTCCCCACCCCATATCACATCAGAAATCCCAATCTCATCCATCCCAAGATCATATAACATAGAAAATTTGACATCTAGAGGGAATTATAAGGAAACAAGGAAAAAACGATAATAAAAAAGGAAATCTAGGCCCTGAAAACAAATCATTCATGGTTCACATACAAACAATATCTCATGACTCCCATCAGAAGGAATTCAGCCTTTATAAGAAAAAAATCACTCTCTTCCTAAAAGATTTATCTTATAAAAAAATTGGTTATTATTCCATATTGAATTAACCAATTCATTATTCCTAGGTTTCATCTATGAGAAACCTAAGGAAATAACAATAACAATATAACATTTATTTAACATGCTCTTAGAATCAATTATGGCTTCAATAACCAAGAGAAATACCATTATTATTTAACATGACTTTTATTATAATCATGATAAATGTTAACATTATTTACATTATTTATCAAATTATGTTAACATATGTATGATAATATTAAATTTAACATGTAAATTGCATCAATTTTAATTATAATCAAATTACAAAAAACACAGGATTACAAACATGCATCTTCTTTAAATTATTATTACCATTAATCAATTAATCAATTATTTATATTCTATACCATTTTCCAATGATAAACACCAGATAAAAAAATCATAGCAACATGCTTCATAAGCATATTATAGATACCAAACTATTTATAAAATTATGTGGAAATTCGTTATCATGGTGGAAATAAACAACATGCTATTTCCAATTAAATATATATATAAATCCAGTTAAAACATTATTAGATTAATTCAATTTCAATCAAAATGGATAAACCATGCCAACATTATGATTTCATATAAATAAATAGGAGAATAATTGAATATACTACCTCAAAAGCATCATCATTCTTTCCATGAGAACATAATAACGTTGTAGATCCTGATCAGTTCTCCTATAATAAGCTACATCCCTCAATGGATATCTCACCAAAATTATACTTATAACAACATCAAAACTCCAATAGAAAATAGATAGGAAACCAATATATCATGTTAAGAAAATGTGGGAGGAATAAAATAGAAGAACCGCATGAGAAGAGGTAGAATGTACCTCAGATTTATGTGGATTAAAGATGGAAACTAGGAATCCATACCTTTTTAAGGGAACATTATCTCCTAGAGAAGACACTGTTGGATTCTAGGAGTTTTTGGAGAAATCATTGAAGGGTTTAAGAGAAGTAAGGTTGATTCATGTTAAAAATATCATTTCCCAAAGATATTTATGGTGTAAATCATCCATTTATATCATTAATGTGTTGAATTTTACATTTCTCTAAAAAATGTGTCACTTTAACTATTTTTGATCACAATTGAGTCATGTTGTAAATCTATAGTTTGTGATGTAAAGTCAATGAGCTTTATAATTAAAGTTTAAACCCAATAATGTTATAAACACCTATAATTCCACAAACCCATACTTACACTGTATGTTTTCTCTTCTTCCATATTTTAGAATCTAAACACCTCTAGTCACCCACTAAGCCTCTTTTGATCTCCAAGGGATATAAAACATGCAATGGTCCAAACTAGATGGACTTGGGTCCTTACCCACATAGTTCTACTCCATTTAATATAACACCTCACACCTATTAATTACATGTCTCAAGGACCTATGTGGGTCAATTTGTGGTCAATAAACTATTATTTATTGAAGTTAATTCAAATTTAGGGCATTCTGAATTTTTTGGTGTGGGTATTGAACCTAAAAGAGGAATCTAATATATCTTGGTAAAGATTAATCACAAAACAGAATGTTTGGGTTATAGAGTTTATGGTTAAATGATATGAAAAATCATTATAGTTTAATGTCATTAAATAAATTCATTTTTGTCATGAGAGGGGAGACAATAGAATGCTGAGTTGGTATTAATCATAGACATCCCTATATATTACATCCAATATATTGGTAATCAAATAAGATAGGGTATGATTTGGGTCATAGGGAATGTATCCCATTGAGGAATAATTGATCATAAGAAATATGACCTATTAAGGAATGTTTGGGGATTATGCATTACCAGCCCTTATATTTGTATGGCTCCCAAATTGATTATAGAGGTGAGATCATTAGCGAAGGAATAATTTATGCTTACACCTAAATAGAAGGCCCATTTACTACCTAGGAATAGGAAGGATCCATGTGGGGAATATAAGTATTTCTCCCAATGGAATTCAACCTTGTACGTGACTTAGGAGAAGGAAGGTTTTGGGGATAACACTAGATTATAATACCATGTATATTCCTAAATCATTGAGTAGATGAAAGAATATAATTGGATTATTGAGTTGATAGTATGATTACTATTGGAAAACTAAGATTAACAACCAGATCTAAGAGATAATTCACAGGTATCCTAAAAAATGAACCCTTATTATAAATGGAATACAAGTTAATAAATACCTCGAGGGACCAATTAATTTGAGAGTAAATACCAAGAAGATACCATTATCAAGGGAACATATGATTGAAAGAGTTAACACTGTTGTGAATATCCTTATCATGTATCTCAATCAGTCATGGTGGAGGCCCTGCTGGAATTAAATTTTTAAGGATTCAAAGTTATAAAAGGAAGTACATTTAGGTTGATTCAATATAGGTAGATGATCAGGGTGGAATATGGGACATGAAGTAGTCCATGTTACATTTAATAAGTTTCTTTTGTGAAGTGACCATCTGTAGATAAACTATTTCACGAACACATACCAATAAGAAGTGGTCAATATCTACTTTAGAAAATTCAATTTTATTTTAAAATTAGGTTCTTATGAAAATTAATATGTCTCATAGAATTAAGAGTTTAAAGGATCTACACTCAAAGGGATATAAATTATTGTCCCTCAAGGATAGTGAATTAAGGGATTTCATTATGAAAAATTTCTGTGGATGGACCATTGTGATTTTTGTACTGGGGGATAATTATTTACAATCACAATCATGATAAAAAACCTCTTTCCTTCAGTGGATGAAACTTATAGAATTACTTGGGTTTTCATAAAATTATTTTGTGAATCGAATGATTATTATATAATGTGATTTAATTATCTCAATATTGGTAAGGAAGTATAAATTAGGTCTCCTGGTAAAATTATTTTATTTGAAGTGTATTCTAGAAAGGTATTTATTAATGACGTCTTATAACCAACTTCAGAAATTACATGATTGTGAATTATTTCCAGGTCGTGAGTATTTTACATGGGAATGAAAGTAAAATATATATATGATGAATGTTGATACCAATAGGTGATGAGCACTCAATAAGAATACTCAATACTAAATATGAATATATTTTAGTTTTTTATTAAATAAGATATCCTCTAGAATATGTTTTTTATATTTATAAAATTAATTAAATAATTTGAAATTGGAAATGTTTATTGTATTGGATTTTTTTCAATACATAAATCATATTCAAAACCACATAAAAATATATCAATATGTTATTTGATGGATGATGGGTTATTTTAAGGTGATTGGAAGAGATGAACATAAGTTTGGTAATGTTTGGAAACGTTTTTTAAGTGGAGTTGTCTTGGTCTAAAATCATTCCAAGTCCTTTGAACATCATAAGATTCATTTTGAATATTCAGATGAGAAAATTAGAAAATTAATGACTAATCCCCAATGTTCATAAGATTCACTTTATGAATTAATAATGATATTTTTTCGAATTTTTAAGGATCATTTAAGTGTTTTTAATCAGGATTTCTGACTTTGTAAGGTTGACCTGTGTTTCTATAAAAATTTGCACAATGAACTATATAATGATCCTAACTTCAAATGGATGATTATATAGCTATGTAATTATTATATATGAATAAATATTAATTGTTTTGAGTTCATAAATATCAATCTATAATTCATAAGGATGAGTCTGAGTTCATATGGATGATTGAAAACTTTGTAAGGATGGTAACTCCATAAGGAATTTCCATAACTCTATAAGATTCATTGTTGACTTTGTAAATATGATACACTAAAAAGTTTCAAAAAATTATGTTATTATTTGAAAAATATAAAATTATAAACAATATCAAAAGGAATTATTATAGGAAATTAAAATTAGGCATTTTATTGTTAACTAATATTAATCGAAACAAACATTACAATAAGAGATTGTGATTGAATATAGTCTTCAAGGATTCAATGGAGAAAAGAGGAGTGTTGTGTCATGTTTTCTACATGCACTCATAATCATGTGTATTTTTAATTAAAATATTTAATGTAAATGTTGTTTGTAGATATTTTTAATAGAACAATATTTCATGATTTTTTGTACATTTTAATGAGAAATATGTGTCACAAATTAGAGGGAATTTTAAATTAAATATTTGGAATTCAACATTGAAAAAATCTTAATAATAAATTAGTGGAAATTGAATAAAATTATAAAGAAGGACACAGTTCATGGTAATTTATAAATTTTGTTTATGAAAATAATATTCACTAAAATTCAGTTAATAGAAAATATGAAAAAGAAGAAGTTGTAGACAATTATTGTGAGAGTCAATTTTGATGAGATAATTTTGGTGACCAAATAATTAAGAAAAAAATGATGCACTTTGTTAAATATCTATTGCATTAAATAGACATAACTAATGTGAAAAGAATAAGAATAAGTTATAACTCAATAATTTTAAAAGAGAATAGACTTGAAAGAGTGTAAGTGGGAGAAAAAGTAAAAGCACAATGTCAACATGATTAAAGGTGGAATCATTGGAAGACTCTCTAGTTATTGATTTTTTTCTAAATAATTATAATTTTGATGGAAACCCATTCATAGTTTGGAGACTTGTAACATGAGTACATGTATAATCCCAACTCATTTTAATCCATAACATTGTACTATTGGTTAATGTGATCACATGTGATTCCGAATCACCCTAAGAATATTTCTTCTCATTTTGAGATGAGGACCTTGTAAATCTACTATGAAATGTTCATTGTGGGAATCGGTGAATTTAATAGTGAATTAAAATAACTATAATTAGTGAATAAAGAAATTTTAAAAGAAAAATTTAATAATAACTCTTAATCATTGATTCCCCTCTTTTAAGGACTTTAATAATCCTAAGGTAGTATTTTATAGTTGTATCAGTGATCAGTTATCTTATTTTTCTCACTTATATTCAGAGGTTGAATAAATATTTTTATATATGGTTCAAGGACCAATCAATGGATTATTTTTCATGAAAAATGTAATATCTCAATTTAGTGAACAATAAGAGGATTCCCATGTTTTATGGGAAGAATTATCATATTTGGAAGGATTGGTGATTCCTTACAATTTATCTATAAGACTTGAGGTTTTGGATGATGTGATTGAAAAATTTAACCCCATGAAGAAGGTTATATAAAAACCAAAAAATATATAAGTAATATTTAAAAAATGGGAATTATTGGAAATTTATACTATACTTCTTATCAAAAAATGTGCTTCTAAAAAAAGGAATAAAGACTGTTAAAGACATGTTGGAAAACCTGGAAAATATTAATAATGGTAATACTATAAAAAACTAACCTAGATACCCTAGTACCCCGATACTCAAGCTGAAATAGAAAAATATAGAAGGGAGTTCAAAATACCCATGGTTTTTTACTAGTATCTAGCATCATAAAGCGAAAATTGGGAACACATTTTCTATAAAAGAATAGTGGAAAAAAGATGAAAGTCAGTATGTTGAAAACTAAAAAAGGAGAAAATTCCAAAAACCAAAAAATAATATCAAAACATGAAATAGTACATCATGAAAGTACTCAATATAAATAAAAACATTCCAATGGAAACATCACTCCTAGACCAAAGGATAAGAAGCATTCACCCCCTCCAAGTGGTGCTCTCCCTTTGCTCGAACTTTTTAGTAGGAAATCTAAAAATGTCTGAAGGAAAAGTTAGGGTGTGAGATATAAAGAATTGTAGGGTCTCACCAACTCCTCTATAATAGAGTCTATAAAAATAAACCAGATCATGATTAAAATTTAAATAAACCAGGGCACAAAATTACATTATCATATTTAAAACAAAAAATTCTTTCATTTTTAAATGATAGAACACATTTAAAACATGGATTATATAAAAATTTAATATAAAAAATTATATGTATCATTAGTCATGACTAAAAAAGTTTCATAATCAACAGAATATATATATATATATATATCAAAATAATAAAAAAAAGTTATATAGTCATCTTCCATGTGGTATGATAGTTTTATGTTTTAGAAACCTCATAGATCTCATATCAGTGATCCTAGAAAGTATGTTCACACACATCCCTCATGCTCAGGATGAATAAGACTCATCAATATCACATTAGGGATAAGATCTTCATAAATAGTTTTCTAACATAATTTTCATCATCAATCCATTTATATGGAATTTCCATACTAGCATGCTTGTATCAAATAACCCAATAACTACCCATACTCACATATTCTCAATAAATCAATGAAAAATAGGGAAAACATATTATTTCTAATCAATCATCATTTACAATTTAGTGGCCCAATTTTTTGTTTCAATATTCTAATTCAAATTCAAAATAAAACCATTTATTTTTTCATTGTTTCACTTATTTTCAATACAAAACCAATCAAATGTTATAATTATTTAAATTTAAAATATTTTTTTCAAACCAATTATGAAATAAATACATAAATTCCATTAATTCAAAATACACCCGAAATTTCAAATTTTCATTGGAATGAGGGGGGGGGGGTACCAAAATCCACGCAATATTTAAATTCAAATTTCCAATTTGCATGAAATTAGGTATTCACAAAAAAATTGGCAGTAATTGAAAAATCAAACAAAATTATTATTTATATGGCCAATCTCAGATGGAACTACATACGTTTAATCACAGAATCAAATATAAACACTCATAATAGGATCCAACAATGAAGAATGTAGGTTGTAGATATCAGTAAATGAAAATAATAATCAAGATCTACATAAACAGATTTTAGATACTTAAAATATGTGATATTCTATCAGACAAAAATGAGGAAGGAAGGATAGATTTGGAGAAGACACATGAGTAGAGATTCACTTATCTGGAGGAGATTGGAAAAGATCTAAAAAACTTTAATCTTCCAAGGAATGGGATTTTAGGAGTAAACATCTCTTATATAGTGCTATCATAGTCAAGGAAATCAATTTTGGTAGAGTAGGGGTTGAGTGGGGGTTAAACCTGGGGGATAAGTTATTTAGAATAATTTTTTTGAAATAAAAATTTACCACGTACACAGTTTCTTAGAGAGGGTTCCACAATTAGACAAACTGTATTCCCTAACCATTCCCCCAATATGGACATACTATCCATGAAACATGGTTTATACTAGATGGGTTCATGTTTAATCAAATCATGTAACAACCATTCAAAACCTCACTATCCAGGTTTTCCTGGTTGGCACTAAAGGGGTGCACGGTTTGGAAAAACCTTATGCCAATTGTGAATAGGCCAGAAAAACATCAAAATTTCCAAATTTTACCTGAAACAACCCAAGACAAGACCCATAAAAAGAAATATCAAAATAATGGTTTAGGAGTAACTAAAAATAAGTATTGGTATGTTACAACCTCCCAAGAATAGAAACTTTCTGTCCCCAGATAGCATGTCAAGAAGTTTCCATATAGAAGAGTTGAGGCCAATACTCTCCCATCAGTGCCTCATGCTCCCAAGTCCCTTGTAAATTAGAACCATGATTCCATAGAACATAGACCCAAGGTATCATAATCCCAAAAATTATCTTTGTCTTGGAATCAACTATCGGTACGAGATGCTCAGTCATGGATAAATCCTTCTCATACTCAAGATCAATCCAACTCCTAACATGAGATATGTCAGAAAGATACTTCCAAATATAGGATACATGGAAAATGTTATGTATAAACATAAATTGTGATTCAATCCCTAAATGTTTATCCACTTTCCCCACCTTCCCAATAACCTCAAAAGGCCCCACAGAGTGAGGAGAAATCTACCCTTACCTTCAAATCCCTTGATGACCTAAATGAGGTGAAACCTTCAAGAACACATGGTCACAAACTGAAATCTATAATGATCTATTATGATGATCAAAATAATATTTATACTATATATATGTTTTCAACATTATATTATGAATAATATCAATCTTATATTATGTCTCTTGAACCATGTAAAGTCCAACTAAAGAACTTTCACTAATCTATGACCAAAATAATTTATATTTACATGGCCTACAATACAAGGACTCAAAAGCATATATTCTGGTCATGGAATAATAACTATTATTTATATAAATATCAACCAATCCTAAATGGTCATCCTAATCTCCACAAAAATTGAGGACGAATTCACAAATAATATCCTCAAGAATATGTATACCATTATCTATCTTGAGATCCATTTTTAGATTGTATGTTATACTCAAATAAACCGGAGATCCCATTTCCTCGTGAAGGATTATACATAAATTACAAGTAGAATGAGGATATATATTAGAGAAACTAGGATATGGATCTCCTTTAATATGAATAGTCTCATTCACATAGAAAATTTCCTACTCCTCAATCATGGTTTTAACAGCAGTTGATAAAAAGTGAGATGACTTGGTCAGCATATTGATCACAACCCATATAGAATTATTTTTTCAAGGTGTATATAGAAACCTAACCACATTTAGATAGAAATATCAACCCAATTTAAAGTTGGAAATTGATTTGGTTGAAGAAAATATGAAGGTCTCTGGTGCTTGTCCTTGACCTGCTGGCAATATAAACATGTGAAAAAATCCATAGATGTCGTGTCTCATACATTGATACTAAAATTGTCACCTCATATCATAAAAAATATTTGTGGTTACCAGGTTCACAAAAAACTAGTAATTATGGAAATACCCCATCATAAATTTTCTCTATGATAATAACAAAACAAACTGATTTTGAAAAAGAAGAATATCCTTAGTATAGAATGACCACTCAGAAATAGTCTCTCCCCTATAAAGAGAGTCCCTAATACTACAAAATTCATCATAGAGTTTTTGTTTATGAATAATCGTATTGATAAGAGTTGAGGTCAATTGAACACTTTCCAAGATAACCTCGGTCTCTTCCACTTGGACCTTTGAATGAAACTGTGAAGAAACAACCATCTTGTTCCACTCTTCTTGTGATTATTTCATAGTTTGGGTTATAATTTTCCATCTCAATGTATCAGAAATGAAATTCCATTTCCCCAAGGTATAGGTAATTTCAGAAACAAATACTACATGTACTCCACCCAATCCCTTCGGCAGAGATTCAAATCTTTTTGAGAGAAGATATAACTCAAGCTCTAGTGGTCAGAATACATGGTAAATATTTCTTAGAAAATGTCAATCTTACAAATCTTATGTGCATGAATCATGACTATGAGTTCAAGTTCAAGGGTTGGATAATTCTTTTCATGTGGCCTATGATGTCAAGATCCGTAGGAAACAATGTGATCATTCTATATAATAACACATCCCAAACCTAAACTCCATGCATCGAAAAAAACCACATATCCCTAACTGGCCTCCTGAAGAGTCAACATTGGAAAAAAAGACAAAATATTTTAAACTAAAAATAATAATTCAGAAATTTTTCATCCTAAAAAAACATAACTCCTTTCTAAGAGAATGTGGTCACCAAAGAATCCAAATTTGAAAAAAATTTACAAACCAGTTATAACACCCTACTATACCTAATAAGCTCTAAATCATGAAAACATTTTGTGGTCTATCCCATGTCATAATAGCCTTCACCTTTTCAGGGTAAATTGAGATATCATGTTTTGAGACCATGTATCTCAATAACATTAGTTCTCAAATCCAAAAATCACATTTTTATAGCTTGTTATTAACTTAGTGATTTATCAACAATTCTAGAACATCTCTCAAATGAAACACATAACCCCCCAAGGACTGAGAGTAAACCAATATTTCATCCACAAATACCACCATTAACATATCAAGATACTAATTGAAAATAACTTCCATAAAATAAAAAAAGAGTTTATGATAGATGGTTTGGACAAATGGCATGAAAATATACTGATAACTACCATACGTGCTCCAGAAGGAAGTTTTATGAATGTCAAAATCTTTTATTCTGAAATGGTGATTACCTGATCGAATATCAATCATCAAGAACCACTTAAACCCTTTATAATGGTCAAACATATAATCAATATATGGTAATTGATACCTTTTCTTTACCGTAACCCAATTGAATTTCTATTAATCAACACATAGGTGAAGTGTTCCATCAGCTAACTTCATAAAGATAATTAGCACTGCCGAAGGTGACAAAATTAGATGTATAAATCCTTTATTTATTAGATCATCCAACTGAGTCATAAACATTCATAAATCTAGTTCCATGCAGCTATAAGGTATATATATTTATTGAGTACTAGACACTAAACCAATAGAGAACTCTTACTCTATTAATGGTAGACACCGAGAGAAACTAAAATGAAACATATTGCGAAACTCAATGACAACTACATGGAGTCCATTACTCAAATATTTCCAATCCAAGTCAAAATAAAACACTATTATTAATTTCACCAATTTTAGATAAGGTATGTATCTACTTGACCTCTTGTCCCATTCTCTCTGAAATACATGACTCACACCATCGGGCAAAATAAAGGAGACCCATCAAAGATCGCAATCAATTCAAGTCTAATTAGCAATATGCCAATCCATAAAAAAAATCAATAGTTTTCATGTTAAGAACCAGAATATACCATGTATTTGTAATCTATAATAATGAAAAAACATAAGCAGGACAATGGAGATGTTACTCTCTCATCCTTTCAAGGGTAGTAGTAATATCCAATACATAAGATAAAATATCCATTAAAAGATTTAGTTGATTAAAAATATGATTTTATAAAAAAAATGAGATTCACTAGTATTAGATAAAGTATCTAACAATGATGAAGCTATAGTGATAGTACATTTCACAGTTTATAGACCTATATCAACATCTTCTGAAGACTATTCCACTGTATGAAGAAGCTTTATTCAAGATGTGTATGGTTTGAACTCCTTAGATAATGATGAATCTAAATACACCATAGTGATTTTAGGTATTTATTATCACATTAAACTATTTTGGGAAGAAAATATATAAAAAAAACTTCTGCATGTGACCTAAACATCCATAGGATCTACTAATCTTGGGTGCCTCAATGCAAACCAATTTTGAATGACCAGGATTTCCACACTATAAACATGTCCAAGGGATTTCACCAGACAGTTTAGGAGGTTTAGAAGAACCCTAATATCGATATCAACCATGAGACTCATCATGATTTCTCTTTACATTGAATTAAATCACATAATTTCAACTAGGAAAAAAAGGAACTCCCATCAACCCTTACTTACCAGCCAGGTCAAGTTCAACTATTAAAGCCCTATCTAACATGTTAGTATAAGAAGAGATATTTAGTTAGAGAAAATATAAAGGGAAACTATGTTGAAGGCCCATCATGAACCATAAATTCATTATCTTTTTATTCAATAAAATATCATGTGAAAACTGCACAATATCCGAAAAGTGATTCACATACTCCGTCACGATCTTGTCAGCCTGCCCATGGTTGAAAACTACATATCCTTATCATGAACCATAGACTCTATATAGAGATGGTTATTGAAAATAAAACTGAATTACTTACACTATAGACACTCTTAATTATTCTCTATCAACATCTAATCCCACCATCTCCTTATAGGTCCCTCTAGCTTGAAGGTGGAATATTTCACCTTAATTGAATCAGGAATTTCCAAGAACTAAAAACAGAAGTTCAATCTTCCTCAACCAATCCTCAGGCTCTTGGTAATCATTTGATCCTTATAATGCCCGTGGCTTCTAGATAATGAAATCTTGAGTACGATTATGAGTTTTTTCCCTTTTAGGTTCTATAATTGGAGTGTGAATGGAAATAGGTGAATATGACTATCAAAAATCATGGACAACACACACAATAATCCCAATGATATTCTTTTCCAAGGGAGGAATCACTCACTTTGGATTATTAGTATATTCCTCCAAGATACCATTCACAAGCATTCATGGAGTAATGATTCTACATAACATTAGAAAACAACATTGAATACATCATAAGATTACTCATATTGAGAACTCAAACAAGATCAATGGGGAAATCAATCATATCAGATAAGAATACATGATTTGGATTTCAAACTATCAATATCAAAAGAATGTAAAATACTATAATTAGATAAAATTTATCTTCAATATTCTTTTCCTAAACCACCCATGGTGACTTTAGGCTCATTACAATGAGTGATTTATAGGGACTATATCACAACTACCTTTTATGAACTGACAAGATATCTTGAACTGCATACTAACATCAATGAAAATTCTTAACCTGAACCATTGATGACATCTTTTTCTTGAACCATATTAGCTAATATGGTACCCTGATACCCAATCCTAAATTGACATAGCCTAAAGTAATTCCGGATCCCCATGGGTTAGTAACTAGCACATGTCATTAAACAAGATAAAAGAGGTATTTTTTTACATAAAACTACTGTTAAAAAAGTTACGAGTTAGTATGATCAACCCTCCAAAGGAAGAAATTACTTCAAATCAAATAGATATATCAAAACCTAAAATAGTAAATCATCAATGTACACAACATAATTAAAAACATCCCAAATGAAAAATCACTCTAATCCCCAAGGATCAATAATATCTACCACCTCCAAGTAGATCTTTCCATATTCTAAGACATATTAGAAGAAAATCTATAAAATTTATAAGGAAAAGGTAGGATGTGAGATATAAATCCTAGTACTTTATCACCAAGTGATCCATAAAATATTCTATAATAATAAACCAAATAATGGTTTTAGTTTAAAAAAAAGGCATGACATTATATTTTCCTATTTAAAACAAAACATGAATTACATTCAAATTGATCGAAAACATTTTAAACATGTCTTAAATAAACATTTTATATAAAACAATTTATATAAATCCCTAAGTATGAGTAAAATAGTTACATAATAAATGGAATATATATATATATATATCAAAATAATCACAAAAAGCACCATGTCTGTCTTTCCTATGGTACAATAGTTTCTAGTTATTGGATCCTCACATATCTTATATTAGTGAACATGAAAAATATTTGTACACACATCACTTTTGATCAGGCTAAATAAGAATCATCAATATTCCATATAGGATAATATTTTATTTAACATCTTTTGTTTTAGAGTTATCATCATCAATCAATTGGTAGGGAATTACCATCATAGCATTCTTGTCTCAAATAACCCACTAAATAACCAGACTCTCAGGTGTTTTATCAATCAATAAAAATGGATAAAATAAGCTCATTTCAAATCAATCATCATTTAAAATTCAATTTCCAAATATTCAATTTCAATATTACAATTCAAATTCAAAACCAAAACATTGGTTTTTTTCATCACTTCATTTTTAGTACAAAAAAAATTCAAAGGTTCTCATTATTTCAATTTAAGCCATTTTTCTAAAAATAATTATCAAATTTATTCATAAATTCCATCAATTCAAAATCCACCCAAAATCCAATTTCATTTGGATGTGAGAGTTTTTACTAAAATCGATGACATTTTAAATTATATATTATTATTTTCATAAAATTGTGTCTTCCAAAATAAATAGAAATATATTTTTGAATAAATAAAATTAGGCTATTAATTATATGGACAATCTCAAACAGAACTACCTACCTTGAATCACATCGTCAAATATCAACACCTACAATGGGATTCACTAATGAAGAAAGATATTAAAATAGGTCAATAAATCAATCCTTAAATAAAGATCCATTTAATCAAAGTTTTGATCCATAAAATACATTATGATCTATCAAAATCTATGTAAAAAGAAAGAACATAATAGGATAAGACACAGAATAAGATATTCACTTATCTAGAGGAGATCAAATGAGATCTTCCACACTTAAATATTATATGGAATGGGTTTGGGGGAGTAAAAATCATCTCTAGAGAGACCACATATCCATTTAAATCAATTTTGGTCATGTTTGGGTTAAGCATGGGTTAAACTAGGGGTTAGAAAATTTAATTTTTTTAGAATTAAAATTTACCATGTGTATGGATTCCAAAAGATGGGTGCACTTTTAGAAAAAACTGAACACCCTAACCATGTTCCCCCTCTGGACTTACGGTCCAAGGAACACAGTTTCTATATGGTGGGTTCATAGTTTTTCAATCCATGAACCAACTGTTCAAACCCTCATTGTCCATGGTTGCATAATTTTCACTGATGGTGTGCAAGGTTTGGGAAAATCGTGCGCCAAACATGCATAACAAAAAACCTCCAAAATTTCCATATTTCACTCAAAAAATACAAGACAATATTAAACAAAAGCATGGATAATATATGGTTCAAGGAGTACCTAAACAAAGTAACAATATTTTAAAAATACTAATGTGAGGAGAGAGAAAAATCCATATTTATAGATTGAAATTTGAAGACCTAAATATGAATGATGTTGAATCGATAGTTGATTGTTTCACAAGGGTTAATGAAATTGTGAGTTCTGTAAGAATAATTTGTGACAATTTGTAAGATTCAAAAATAGTTGAAATGATACTATACATACTTCAGAGCAGGTTTTATGTTAATGTTTCACCTATTGAAGATATGAATCCCATTACAATTCTTCTCAATGAATTATATAGTATACTCAAAGAATATGAGACGAGGAAGGAAAATTTTATTAAAAATAAGGGTTAGGGAAAAAATAAATATATTTTAAATCCTAAAAGATGAATAAATCCATATAAGATGTTAAATATAATGAAGCTAAATATTTTAACTCAAAATAATAATTGTATGTAAATATTGATTTTTTTCTATTTTCTCTAGAAAAGTTAGAAGAGGCATTAAAAATTATATGAGGAATCTTCCACTAAAATTCATCAAGTTAGGATCTAATCGAAACTTTTCAATACATGTCTCAAAATTAAATGATGAAAAATATAGTGTTGGGTCCAAGTTATAAGGAGATGTTTTTAGAATTAAGAAATGGTTTTTTTCAAGAGTGTTGTCTTTTGTTGTCAAAAATGATAAATCAATTCACTTTCTGAAATAGTTGGAAAACATGAAAAATAATTTATAGTTTTTAGTTCACAAATATAAAATATTGTTTTTATAATGTATGATGAAAAACTTCTGAAGGAATGGAGAGTAAAGGTGCTGCCAATTCTATTTCGGTTTGATTGGTAAGAAAGATGTTAATGTAAGAAATGTAATTTTCAATATTTTCCTTCAAAATATGATGATGATAAAGATTTTCGACCAAATACTATTTATCAAAAACTTATAAGTATCATGATGAAAGAATTTTTTTATTGAATAAGTAATATGATAATGAAGCAACATGGGTGTTCTTGCTGAAGTAGATCTTAAGGTGGCGTTGTTTCCATATTCTTACCAAATATTTGGGCCACAAAATATGGTCTTTATTATCTAGGAAACAGAAGAGTTTTTGAAAAGGATTCCTCTGAGTTCGGTACATGTACCATTAAGGGCAGTTCATGAAATGCATAGTAGGTACATAGAGTGGAAAAGGAAAATTAAAAAATAAAGAATTCAGTGAAGCGCGATACATGGACTGCATAGAAGAAACAATTTGTGAGTGGATCTCAGCTTGATTGAATTTTATAGTTTGTGGGAGGACAATAGTTTGGGATGAAGGGTGTCATTTGAAAAATTGAGGTTGTGATTTGGACCACTGTGAAGGAAGTAATGTGGTAAGTGGACCATGTAGGGAATTAGGTTCGTAGAAGAGGCACAATATGGGGTGAAGGGTGTACCACATTGAAAATTTTGGTAAATCAGATTACCAAGATGTTCATATATATTTTACAATATAAGTAATTCTAATCCCATCACTAAATAAAAGATACTTTCATAAGATTACATCTTTACTCTGAGGAAGAATTTATCTATATCCAGAATAGTTCATGAAGAAGAATTCTGCGAAGGTAAACTAATAATGGAGGGAAGATTACACAAAGGATGAAGTTTTCCATTGAAGAAGAAACAACTCATATAATATGAATAAGTAGTCTGTGGAAGAATGAATTCCATATAATCAGAGGTAGTAAAAAATAGTGGTACATGGAGGTGGTTTGCGTTAGAAGGACATGGAATCAGGATGCGAAAGTTGTACACGGAAGCAGATCACGGGGTCGGTACACAGAGAATTAGCAGAACAGAGAGCATAGATAGTTCTGGAAAGAAGAAGTTGTTCATGAAGCACTCAAGCTACATGGTGAAACTCAGTTCATAGAGGATACAAGGAGTTTGTAATGGAAGAAGGACTATTTGTGAATGACTCAAGTAAGTTCATATCAGCTTCTTGGTAGGAAATATAAGAACTGTTTTGAAAGATCTAATTTGTGAAGGATGATGAAGAAGCAATAAAATATGGATTTTCATCATTTTTATCTAGAAAGAGCACACACACTATTGAATTATTTTCATAGTGCAACACATGTGAAAGGGAACCTCCTACTTGTTGTATTCCAAATAAAAGGATTGTTTTATAGTGGGTTGTATTGTTTTTGACAATTTCCAAAACATTCCAAGGACATATATACTATTTTTTTGTAGTGAACCATGTAAATTATTGTGTTCCTATTGACGTGTGGTTGAATTATTTTCAATAGGGAATGAAATATTTAATATGATGTGAAAGTTGTTTCATAATTAAAGAAAAATAAAAGAAAAGGATATCAATGATTCATCCCTCCCCCTATCAGTTATACTTAGATCATGACTGGGTAACTTCATAGAGTGATGAAGAATATTAAAAGAATAAGAATATACTTAGAGAAAAAATAAACCAATAAAAATTTATATTCTAATAGAATGTGGAATAATTAATCCAAATACAAAAAAAAAATTTCTTATCTATGTGTGATGAATGTGAAAAATTGATGTAGAAATGAATGTTCCAAAATTGGGTGATATTGATGATAAACTAATTATTACTAAGGTGAAAAAACTAAATATCACAATTGAAAAAGGTAGAGTTGAAGGAGTTCCTTTTAAATATCACTAAATTGATGTAATAGATTTTAAAATTAATTAAATACAACCAGTGCCATAACAGAAAAGAATGTATTTATCTAAAAGCAAAATAAATTTTATATATAGAGGTTGTTGATTTAAAGAAGTTACTTTATGATGATAAGACTCAAAAAATAAGTATGTATGAAATAAAGAAGAAAAAGTAGAATGAGTTTGACCTTTTCCAATAAAAATTAATCAATTTTAAAAAGGAATTGGAAAGAATAGATTCAACATCTATAATTTAGTTCAAGAGTAGGAAACATCTATAATAATAATGAATGTAGAGACCCAAAATTATCATACATAAATATTACATCATAATAGATGGATAAACATCACATAACCTAACGATACACACCAGAATAATTTAGGTTCGGTTCCTTTAAAAAAATGGACACATAAACAGCATGTTCATAAGAGTTATATATTGTCTTCCACTTAGTTCTCCATAACTATCACCCTTATTAGAAATATCAGATATAATACCTTTCTTCATAACCTGGGGAATAGAAAAATAATAATGGGTGATTTAATATGCTTCGTAATGGTAAAAAAGGGAAATATCAAGGATCAAATAAGCATAACATGAGCATATATGTGTGAGAACATAATTTTAACATTTTGAAACCATACCCTGAATATCATAGTTCATAAAATTGAGTTATGGAACAAATTTAGAAATTCACAAGACAGAAATAATTAAGGAATAAAATAACATAGTCCATGATATCATATCACAGGAACAAGACATATTCTTGTTTCATACATATGATAATATAAAAATAATTTCCTAAGTTGTTGAGGCTCATTTCCCAGTCTATCCTGGTTGAATGGATTCACTCCCAAAACCATCATAGTATTCATGGTTCACCCCCACGATATTCATAATGGAAAAATTTCATTACTAAATTGGGTTCACTCCCCATTCCAATCCTATTTATATTATGAGATATCATTCATTTCCCAATGTATTAAAGGGATATATAGGTCGCATCCATCTTTGGTTATAATGTGACCACTGTCCCTGGTTATAATGTAACCAACATCCTAGTTCTAACATAACCACTATCCTGGGATATAATATAACCACCATCCTTGGTTATAATGTAACCAACATCACATAATTAAAGCCATACATTTTTCTGCACAAGATCATAAAACATTCATCATGAAAGAACCCATAGAAATAAATGGGTTTTATAATGCATTCACTAATTCATCATGGAATAACCTATAGATAAGGAACAAGTTTCAGAAAAATATATTCATCATAATCATAAACTATCCATGGAATGATTGAGGATAATATCATTGGATCAATTCCCCAGAAAATCTTATGTAACATCAAATGATGCCAACATAGATGTAAAATTATTTTGAAAGATAACTTGGAACATTTCTTCTGAAAAATAACTATTCATTGAAAATCAAAATTTTAAAACTAGAAATTCTCAAAATTTTGTGAAAATATTTTTATTTTAAAATAACATATGAATCTTTTAAATTAATATTTAAATAACTGAGTGGTCTTGAAGAAAATAAATTTCAATCATTGCATACATATTTACACAAATATTCCTTTCTTTTTTTGAAAAAATATAAAAAGGAATTATTTGGAAAATAACATAAATAATAATATTGAATAATTTTTTAAAATAAAAATAGCGTAACATTACCATAAAAATATTATAGGAAAACTAAAACATTCATGAAAAAATTTATAGAAAATATGGATATGGAAGAAAGGGTTTTCGGCTGAAGAGAGAAATAAAGTTAGTTTTCATTCAGAACATTCTTTTGGAATAATGAGTAAATAAAGTGATTAAAACAAAAGAAATACATGTATTATAAGTAAGTAAATATAATTTAAAAAATTAATTATGTTATTATGAAATATATCATAATATTTTATCATAAAAATAATAATCATAAACAATCCAGATAAATATTGAGATTGTAACATCAATCCCTTACCACTTTGAAAAATTTTGAATCGTAAGCCCCATAAAATAATAACATTAATTGAAAATTTATGTATCATTAAAATAATCATATTAATTATATAACATATCAAAGGGGAAGTATATATACCTCATAAAATAAGATAGGTACATAACATAACATTTGTCACAATGAAGCCAATTTGAGACAAAAAAATCCCTTACCTTAAGTCTCTACATCCTTTATGCACATACAAAATCATGTATAATATATATAGTTTTACTATAAATATATTAAAAAACCACAATAATATGTATCATACCATATATTATTTACTTATGATTTCTTATTACCATTATCTTAATAATTCATTGTTAAAATCATCTTTTAGGTAAACACTACATTGTTTTTCTTGTGTGTTTTGGTTTGGTATCTTGAATCCTTTTATTTTGATCATGTTTACATAATATAGTTTATTTTAACCATGATATAAATACTATATATATTAATTATATAATTATTTATAGTTATCCATTAATGTTTGAGGTAGAAAATTAATTACACTATTCTTTGAGATGGTAGGTCATACGTACGCATGAATGTTATTTCCATTTCCACAACGTATGAAAATAAAGGAAGGTAAATAATATATTATATTGTAATAATAATTTTAATTTCATATATTTCACATATATTTATTGAATTTACATTTATTACCAACCATTTAAAGCATATGTGAAAAATGAATCACATCGCTTTGCAAAGAGGTAGTCCACCGTACACAGGAGCGACATCATTGTATTTCAACAAAATGAAAGTTAATAATTTTTATGTTATATTATAATTATGTTTGTATAATAATATAACAAAAATTAAATATAAAAATTAAATACATCATTGTATCTCTCCTTGAAATGTGGTGATGGAAAACAAATAACATCGGTTCATGAGACAGTAGTCCGCCGTACACATGATCAACAGTTTCATTCCCAACTTGATGGAAGAGTAGAGGGATATAGGTTATTCCCTAAAATTAAAAACATTTAAGTATATGTTATAGAATGGAGATATTATAATTGAACTATTAATACAATAATTAAGGTGGTAAGATAATAAGTAAAAAATAGCGTTCTTGTTGAAGACAATCACCTTCACTTTTGTCACGACCTGTCCTCGGGGCTCGTGCCGTGACTACCCCAAGCCCGCATTCCATAGGCCAGGGGCTGGCGACTAGCATCAAAGGCGTAAAATCCCGATAACTGGGAAGGCATTACCTTTATAAAAGAAAACAAGCACCACCGAGTACAAGCGGAAACAAAACACTAAGTAAAAAAGAAAAGCTGAAAAGTAAATGGGCCAGAATACAAACCCAAAAGAAAGTACGACTACAACTGAAAAAGGTACAACAACAAAAAGACAAATAGCTGGAAGAAGGAAGCAGCTCCTAGGTCATCCTCCTCGGATCCTACCTGAAGGGTAGGTACAGATATCGCAGCTCCGGTTCGCCCACCACGGATCCTACCTGAAGGGTAGGTACAGATAGCCTCCTCCACGCTGTCGTCCATCAACCTCCTCTGTGAGACTTCACGTCGTGTAGTCCACCTCAGGGTAATGGCTCGTTGTGTAGTCCACCTCTGGGTACCGTCCAGTCCTCGAACACTCAGCCTCCGTCAGCACTGCCCGTCGACTGCAACCAACACAACGAGGTGCGGGCATAGCCCATGCAGGGGTGAGTATAACGATACTCAGTAGGGACCCCGAGAACCTCAAGGTCTCACTAAAACCAACAAGGATAACCAGAAAGAAGATCTCAACAGATAACCTCTTCTTAGGTATATGCCCATACATATACCTAAGTTATCAAGTAACCCATCTCAATCATGAGGAAACACAAGGATTGTGAAATCAACGGATGACCACTACCCAGGTATATACCCATACATATACCTAAGTTATCAAGTGACCCATCTCAATCATGAGGTATACACAGAGGTCAAAAGTCTCAGCTCAAACCAGGATTTTCATTATCGAAACCGTAACTGCTGAAGAGCTCCATCTCTGGAGTGTACAGTGGTCCTGTCACGACTCCAAGGTACTGCTCACTAACCTAAGACTGCTGAGGTACTCCTCCTGTTGGGTACCGCGGGCCTGCCACCTCACACAGTAGTGCTTCCCGCCGGGGTCTGCCACCCAACACAGTAGTGCTCCCCCCTCATAGCCTACAGAGGTACTCCTCCTGTCGAGTGCCGCGGGTCTGCCACCTCACATAGTAGTGCTCCTCCGCTGTGGGTCTGCCACCTCACAATGTAGTGCTACCCACTAGGCTACGTAAGTCACTCCGAATCGAATCAGACAAGCAGTCTTCAGGTCTCTGCCGGCTATACGGTCTCCGTACTCCGTATGCTCGTCTCTAGGAGGGTTCGCTCCACGAGCTACAAGTCGATACCCCATGTATCTCAAAGTCCCATGAAGAAGTATCTCAAAGGACCACCTCGTCATAGGGGTCTCAATGCAATAGACGGCGCGTCAATCAGACGCCCGGTCTGTGAGTTGCTAGATTTTTCGTCCCAGGGACCCGGTTGGTTTCGTGAGTGAACCAACCCGGTCGTATCTCAACTGTACCCCAAACTCCCATAGGGTATACTCATAGGTACCGTTACTCAACGTGATCACCAACTTCGCTGACGGTTCGTCAAACGGACGTCTAGTCTGAAAGATATCAGCTTTTCCGTTCCAGGGGCCCGGTTGGATTTCGGTGCGATCCAACCCGGCCACTATCCATCTGCATCCAAATCTCGGCGAAGGATGCAAAAAGTTCCATATCATCAACAGGAACTCAACGCAACAGACGGCACGTCAATCAGACGCCCGGTCTGAGAGTTATTGGCTTTTTCGTTCCAGGGGCCCGGTTAATTTTGTGAGCGAACCAATCCGACCGCACTCTGTCGGCATCCAAACTTCGAGCGGAGTAAGCCAAAATATCCGTCTCACTTAGAGGAAATCAACGAAATAGACGGCACGTCAATCGGACGCCCGGTCTGTTAGTTATTGACCTTTCCGTCTCACACTCATCCTGTGAAACTTCCCAGGAGGTCACCCATCCTGATCACTACTCTAGCCCAAGCACGCTTAACTATGGAGTTTTAACCACGTAGGCTCCCGAAAAGGAAGGTGCACCTTGAGTATAGTATACCGAAACGACCGTCTCGATCCAAGGATCGCGTTGCCGCTGACGGCGAGTCGTTTGGAGGCCCGTAGCCCAAGATACGGGCATTTGACCGAAAGTGGTCCGAAACTGGGGGGGTCTGGACCCGGGCCGAACCGACCCGACCCCCCCTGGGTCGGCCCGAACCGGGTCGAACCGCCCCGGGCGGCGACCCGGCCCGACGACCCGGCTCGGCTCGGAAAACCAGGCCCGGCCGGCGGCGCGGCCTGGGCGTCGTTCGGGTGCCGCGTGCGGGGGGCAAAGCCCCCCCCCTTTGAGAACCACGACCCCTTAATTGGGGCCGCTTCTGAGACCCGGCCGGGGGAAATTAATTCCCCCGGTCTCCACTATCCGGCCGACCCGCACTGGCCGGCCGGTTTCGCCAGCAAGGACCGGCGACGGCCGGTCCTTCCTTCGCCAACACCGGTGGCCCGGTGCCGGCCGCCGGTCATCTTGCTCCGCCACGGCCCGGAACCGGCCGCGGCCTATGCCGTCCGGCGCGATGCGACGACATCGCTTCCCTCCGTCGCGGCCCCGCTCCGGCCGCGGCGCCTTTGACTTTCTTCGACGCGACGCGACGACGTCGCGTTCTTGGATTTCTTTCAACGGCGCGGCGCGACGGCGCCGCGCAATAATTGTCGTGCGATCCCCGCGTGGTGCGACGACACCAAGCCATCCCGTTCCATCCGGAAGGAAACAATTATGAACATAGGAGGGGGGTTCGGCCGTGTTGGTGCGGTCCGGGCCCCCCTCTCGTTAGACAATAACATTTAATCCTTTATCATCGAAGTTCGACATTCTAGAATTAAGAATGGAAAAATAAGTAAATAAAATATCAACAATCCCCTACCTCGGATTCAAGTGCGGAGCACACCAATCAAGCTACGGAAGACTAGCGTTGCGGAGGTCGGGCGTCGCGGAAATCGAACGTCGTTTCCATTGACGTCGAGGTGCGTCCGAAGAGGTACGTCGCTGGAGAAGCTTCGTAAGATGACGGAGATAGTCCGGGGAGGAAACGACGTCTCCTTTCGTTGACACGGGAAGAAGATCGAAGAAGTGGCGTCATCAATCTTCGGAAACACACCGGCTACGAAGAAGAGAAGAGGCGTTCTTCGTCGAAGCTTAAGTGTACTTCGTGTTCTTCGTCAAGGTTGAAGAAGATGGAGAGAGCTTCTCAAAATATCTCAAGGTGGAAAAGGAGACCAACCCAAAATAAAATAAGCTTAAGCCTTATTTTATTTACACAACTAAACATTTGAATTTCAAAAGATAAGAAACGAACCATTAATTCGTGGAATTAATTCAACAAAAGAAACAACTCATTTAATTTACGAAATAAACCGCCCAATTAAATGGTCAGTTATGAATTTAAGAAAACGCGTCTGTTAACTTTCATAATGATGGGTTTTCGCGAGTGCGTTACTTAGCGGAAAGAAACGGCGGGGATCGTGCGGGCCCCAACTCACAAATATCCTACCAAGAGGGTAGGATATTTCTGGATAGTACCCTATCCGGTTCAACTCAGTTTAAGCTGCTTTTAAGTGGCTTCAAGTGGCCTCCAAGTGGCTTAAGTGAAATAAAATAAAGTTGTCGAAAAAATTATTTTATTTCTTAACCTTAAGCCCGAAAATTTAAAAACCACACCCGAGCAAACACAACTCCGGAAGAGGCGTTTCTAAGCGAATACCGGCGCTGCGATTTCATTGGTGCCCTCAGAATTTGATTCCGGGCACCGGTTCAAAAGTTAGAAAACCCCGCTCGTCCGTTCACTGAACGTACCTGAGCCAAAGTTCAGAAATTGATTCCGGGCCCACCGGGTCTCGGAATCAGGCGCCGTCAGAAACTGCGTTCTTGTAAAATTTCAAAGAAAATTAAGAAAAAAAAATTTCCTTGAAATTTACGGGTCTTTACATTACTCCCACCACAGGGATTTACGTCCCCGTAAAGCTTCACCACAAACTTAGGGAAACAAAGCGGTACTGAGCACGCATCTGAGCCTTCCGCTCCCATGTGCTCACCTGGAGGTTCCTGTGCTGCCAAAGAATGTGCACTAGAGGAATCGATCGTCCCCGTAGGATCCACTCCTGTTGATCCTTGATCCCCACTAGAACCTCCATGGAAGTAACCCCATCGCCATTGTCCTGCTCCTCATGGTCGATGATATGCTAAGGGCCGAGGATGTATCTCCTCAGTTGAGATACCTAGAAAACGTCGTGCACCTAGTGCAACTGAGGTGGACAGGTCAAGCGGTAAACGACCTCGCCTACCCAGCTGAGGACCTAGAAAGGTCTGTTGAACCTCGGAGATAACTTGCCTCCCTGGCCACATCTCCATAAACCTCATCGAGGTGAGACCCTTAAGAAGACGTGGTCGTCATCCTCAAACTCCAGAGGTCACCATTTTTGTTAGAACTAAAACTCAAAATGACTGCTGCTACGAGGGTAAGGTGGACCGACTCAAGAGTGATCGGTCGCACCCTCCTGTGCAAGAGTTACCCTGCACTGCCTGAGGTTTCCTTTTCCGCCGACCTAGGAAAACCCATCCCGACGTTTGCCTAAAACTGTCAATTTGAGTATGAACAGTTATTGCCCATTCCATACTCAAACTAACGTCATAAGGCCTCGACGCTGCCACCAAGAGATTCCAACCAGAACTCTCGCCTCGAGGGTCTGACTAGACTGTCGGCGTAAGTATGATTATCGAGTCTCCTCCCAAGGCATCTCCATACGTGAGGGTCAAGTCCACGGCTTACCGGAAACTCTAGGTCTTGAACAAGATTTGTGAAATCAAGGAATGATTCATATCGACGTCCGTTACTACAACAGCTAGTAGTGGACATAGACCATCCCTTGAATCATATCTAGAGCCATTGGGTCACACTCCTTGACCGCATGCAGCCGCACTCTTCCTCCGCCCTTCAGCTCCCTGAGCTTGGAGGGAATAACTAAGGCGGGTGGTTGTACCATGTTAGGATGTACACCACCTCATGCTGCTCTCCTAGCTCTGCCTCCACGTCTTCCACTTCGCAGACTCATCTCTATTTAAAGCTTCCTCTTTTTGAAACATTTAACACGCCCGAGTCTCTAAGACTGGCACCGGTTTCCTGTTTCTTACTGCACTATTCAGTCTTCATCCGCTCCTGGATGAACTGCACCTCCTTTAGTCTCACAAGAGCTGCTATGATTTCTTCTTTGCCGATAAGAGAAATCTGGTCTCATCCCCTGGATGAACCACATTCGTTGCCTAATACAGTCAATCCTGACATAAATGATGCATTCATGCCATGGATAACGTCGTAAGGCCTCGACGTAACTACCAAGAGATCCAACTGTCACTCTCGCCTCCAAGGGTCGAGTCACACTGTCGGCATCAGTGTGAGGTCACCGGGTCTCCTCCAGTAGAAATCTCAAAAGTGAGGGTCAAGTCAACAGTTTAACCAGGACCACTCAGTATCAACCAAAGAAAAAGGACAGGAAAGAAAACATCACAAGATAAGTGTCTTTTTATTATTGCAGCTCATAGTACAAAGACACGAATACAAAAGCAACATGGAACTAGAAGTACAAAGGACATATCCACTAGTTCCGCTCCTTTCCACCTGCTCCTGGAGCTCTACTGCCTTGTCCACTGCTCGGCTGTTGCTCAAGCACCCGCCGCTGCTTCTGTCTCGGTGGCTCCTCCAACACCCGCTGATAAACCGTGCGGGGGGGGGGGGGGGTCGTACAGTCACGTGCCAGGTGACCCTTCCTGCCGCAGGAGAAACACTCTCCGTTTCTGACACGCCTGGCTCTGACCCCACCCCGGGTGCCCCGCACCACTGATCCTAAAACCTGAGATCGTCCAACTACTGGTCTGGTCCTCCTGGACCTCTGCATCATCTGTCTACTGCCCACAGATGACTCAGCAACTGATCGAAAATCCTGCGGCAAAGGCAGAAGCTCCCGTACATGCTCGGGGTGTAGAGCTACTGGAACAAACTCCACCCTGAAAAAGGTCTCTATGTCTTCCCATGTGAAGGACATCCCATCGCAAAACTGGAACAAGTGGCTCCACCACCTGCCTGCTGCTGCCTGAAGAAGGCTGGCAGCAAAGATCACCATGAAGTCTGCCGGCGTCCCCACTAGCCTGAAGACTCCCACCACAACCTCCAGCCAATCCTCAGCCGCCTGCGAGTACGTCTCTCCCCGGAACCTGGGTGGCCTCTGGCGCTGGAACTCGTGCAGCGCACTCAAGTGGCGTGCATCGCCTACTGCTGGGGCTGGTGGCATCGGTGGCCCAACGTATGGTAGTATCGCTGGTGCCTCCGCTGGTGCCTCAACTGCAAAAGGGCCCTGTACCGAAGCCTCGTCGCTCGATAGGCTGTCTGTACGCACATCCCTCTGGGCTCTAGCTGGTCGTTCGTGAAAAGGAATCCTGAAAGAAACAACGTAACACAGTCAAACGTTTATACCTGGTGAGCTAACCTGGTTGATCTGTTTTAAGGGAAAACCTTTGAAAACACACACGCAATCAGTGTTTTCGTGCACAAAGTCGGGAATCAGTCGTCAGGGTCCTGGTGTATGGATACGTCGGCCGCCCGCACCAACACTAGACTCCCTGAACTGAAAACCACACTCGGTACTCTTAACACTATTGCTTCACTGAAAGAAACATCAGAGTTATAAGTTCTACGGTAGAACCGAACTGCTCTGATACCAATTTGTCACGACCCGTTCTCAGGGCCCATGCCGTGACTACCGCAAGCCCACCTTCCATAGGCCAGGGGCTGGCGACTAGCACCAAAGGCATAAAATCCCGATAACTGGGAAGGCATTGCCTTTATAAAAGAAAACAAGCACCACAGAGTACAAGGGAAACAAAACACTAACCACAAGTCCATCGGGTTCTGGCCTACCAGGTACCCTCAGTTGCCCCTCAGACACGTGGGGCCCACCCCAGGGTCCACCCACATGCCTGATCACTACTCTAGGCCAAGCACGCTTAACTATGGAGTTTTAACCATGTAGGCTCCCGAAAAGGAAGGTGCACCTTGATTATAGTATACCGAAATGACCGTCTCGATCCAAGGATCGCGTTGCCAATGACAGCGAGTCATTTGGAGGCCCGTAGCCCAAGATACGGGCATTTGACCGAAAGTGGTCCGAAACTGTGGGGTCTGGGCCCGGGCCGACCCGACCCGACCCCCCCCCCCCCCCCTTGGGTCGGCCCGAACCGGGTCGACCCACCCCGGGCGGCGACCCGGCCCGGCTCGGAAAACCCGGCCCGGCTGGCGGCGCGGCCTGGGCGTCCTTCGGGTGCCGCGCACGGGGGGCAACCCCCCCCCCCCCCCTTTGAGAACCGCGACCCCTTAATTGGGGCCTCTTCTGAGACCCGGCCGGGAGAAATTAATTCCCCCGGTCTCCACTGTCCGGCCGGCCCACACTGGCCGGCCGGTTTCACCAGCAAGGACCGGCGTCGGCCGGTCCTTCCTTTGCCAACACCGGTGGCCCGGTGCCGGCCGCCGGTCATCTTGCTCCTCTGCGGCCCAGAACCGGCCGCGGGCTATGCCGTCCGGCACAATGCGACAACATCGATTCCCTACGCCGCGGCCCCGCTCCGGCCGCGGCGCCTTTGACTTTCTTTGACGCGACGCGACGACGTCATGTTCTTGGATTTCTTTCCACGGCGCGGCGCGACGGCGCCGCGCAATAATTGTCGCGCGATCCCCGCGTGGTGCGACGGCACCAAGCCATCCCGTTCCATCCGAAAGGAAACAATTATGAACATAGGAGGGGGGTTCGGCCATGTTGGTGCGGTCCGGGCCCCCCTCTCGTTAGACAATAACATTTAATCCTTTATCCTCGAAGTTCGACATTCTAGAATCAAGAATGGAAAAATAAATAAATAAAATATCAACAATCCCCTACCTCGGATTCAAGTGCGGAGCACGCCAATCAAGCCGCGGAAGACTAGAATTGTGGAGGTCGGGCGTCGCGGAAATCGAACGTCGTTTCCGTTGATGTCGAGGTGCATCTGAAGAGGTACGTTGCTGGAGAATCTTCGTAAGCTGACGGAGATAGTCTGGGGAGGAAACAAGGTCTCCTTTTTTTGACACGGGAAGAATATCGAAGAAGAGGCGTCGTCGATCTTCGGAAACACACGGGCTACGATGAAGAGAAGCAGCGTTCTTCGTCGGAGCTTAAGTGTTCTTCGTGTTCTTCTTCAAGGTTGAAGAAGATGGAGAGAGCTTCTCAAAATCTCTCAAGGTGGAAAAGGAGACCAACCCAAAATAAAATAAGCTTAAGCCTTATTTTATTTACACAACCAAACATTTGAATTTCAAAAGATAAGAAACGGACCATTAATTCGTAGAATTAATTCAACGAAAGAAACAGCTCATTTAATTTACGAAATAAACTGCCCAATTAAATGGTCTATTAAGAATTTAAAAAAACGCGTCAGTTGACTTTCATAATGACGGGTTTTCGCGGGTGCGTTACTAAGCGGAAATAAATGGTGGGGCTCATGCGGGCCCCACCTCACAAATATCCTACCAAGAGGGTAGGATATTTCTGGATAGTACCCTATCCGGTTCAACTCAGTTTAAGCCACTTTTAAGTGGCTTCAAGTGGCCTCCAAGTGGCTTAAGTGAAATAAAATAATGTTGTCAAAAAAATTATTTTATTTCTTAACCTTAAGCCCGAAAATTAAAAAACCAGACCCGAGCAAATGCAACTCCAGAAGAGGCGTTTCTAAGCGAATACCGGCACTGCGATTTCATCGGTGCCCTCAGAATTCGATTCCGGGCACCGGTTCAAAAGTTAGAAAAACCTGCTCGTCCGTTCACTGAACGTACCCGAGCCAAAGTTCCGAAATTGATTCCGGGCACACCGGGTCTCGGAATTAGGCGCCGTCAGAAACTGCGTTCTTGTAAAATTTCAAAGAAAATTAAGGAAAAAAAATTTCTTTGATATTTACAGGTCTTTACAACTTTGAACAACATCCTTTGAATATCTTATTAAGGACCATAGGGTTGGCCTTTGGGAACTAGAAACGCTATATAACATGGATAAGGGTGTTGGGGAGATATTTTTATAGGATTTTTTGGAGCCAAATGGCCTTAGAGGCATGAGGAAGTGTGGAGAGGATTTGACCTTTTATAATTGAGGAGTAACATTTTTGTAAACACATAAAACTATCCAATAATGGGAAGACACTCTCAACCCAAAAAATCAAGAATTGATAAATAATGTATTTTAGGGATTAAATGGTCTATAAATACCACAATTTTCTTTAAAACAATCAGTTTCTAAATGTCCATGTTTCTTTAATTTTACCATTTTAGTTTTCACTATAAAAACTTGATTTTTTATGTAGGTAATTTCTCTTTTAAAAAATGAAATAAACTAAAAATTATTAGATAATTTTAACACCTGATTATAAATTCTAATACAATGTATATAATAAAAAAATAATTCATCTTGGAGATTAATTTTAACATAATCACATGAAACACCCAAACCCCGTTTTACCCTTTACCATGGTAAAAAAGTTATTAAAATTTAATGGTCAATGTAATTATTATAAATGGACCATTAGTCCATTAATAGACAATGTATGATATTTATAAAAATCTAACAATAAATTTATGTGGATATGATTTTTTTTAATTCTAAATTATTTGAAAAATATTATTTATTATAAAATAACATTAATATCAATTTTGTCAATATTCATTTTATTGGAATTTTAAAAAATAAAGAAAAACATGTAAATTAAATGTATGATTTTCATAATTTTATATAATTTTATATTTATCTAAAAATTCATAAAATAAAATTATTTATTTAATTTATATTTCATTTAATATTTTTAGTATCATTTATTTTATTTTTTAATTTATTATATAATTACTCTGTAGGCATTTCTTATTCATTTAAAGTAATTATATAATTACTAAATATTAAAAATAAATTACCATAATTAAATTAATTACATTATGATAAAAATTACCATAAATATTTTTTCATATAGTTCTTTTCTCCCCTTGTCAAAACATAATTTAATTTTAAAACCAAGTGCGTAAAATTTAATTGTTTTCTTTAATTAAATTATTGTCTTTGTCAATTTCAGGGAAGAGTATCCCAAAAGAACTTAAAAATATTTAATAAGGTAATAATAATATAAATATGTGAAACTATTGGGTGTTGGAAAATTTTAAATCTTATTTTTTCCATTTTCTTTTTAGTTTAACCCCCATTAAATCCATATTAACTTTAACGATGATAATTAATTTCTACTGTTTTTACTCAGTATTTGGATGAAAAATTTAGTTAAACATATTATATAATATTAATTATTATTATTAAAAATATGTAATCCATTTATCCAAATTACATTCACATACATGGTAAAATTCAATTTAAAATTAAACCTGTAGATGTGATGAAACAACAATTTTCCAAAGAGAAAATTTTGAAAAGTATAAAACGATTTTTCAATAGAAAATTGATTGTAATGACTTATATTGGATAAATTATAATTTAATTGAGATAATTTTAATTTTTAAACTATTTTAAAAAAATAAAACCTTATAAATTCTTTAAATGGAAAGGAAGTTTTCAATAAAAAACCTATTTTTTCACTATTCATCATAAATTTAATATTTTCAGAAAAATCCCAAAAAATAACTCTAATATAATTTTGATATGTTTATTCCAAAAAATAAGTTCATTTTTTCAAATATATTTTCTAAAATTTGGATTATTAATTTTATTATCTCTTTATAAAAAGTAATACAAATATTTGTTTTGAGAAAAAATTATTTTCCATATCATATAAAGACGTTACTAAAAATTATGTACTTTTTTATCAAAATGATTTCTTTATATAAAACCATCCTAAAGAAATAATTTTTTTTATTTATATTAATTATTCTTTGTTTACTGTCTAGGTAATAATTATTTTATTTAAATAGTAATATTAATCGTTTTCCATAATTCATTGAAAATTAATATTGCATATAACACAAGCTATCATAGAAATTTAATTTATTTGATAAAATATATTTCATAAAATATCAGGGTGTTATACTATACCCCTTAATAATTATTTTTTAATCCAAATTCCATCGCTTTGATAAAAAAAATAAGGATACTTAAACCTCATTATATCCTTCGGTTCCCACGTAGGTACATCAAGCTGGTGGTTTTACCCTAAAAATTTGACCAAGTTAGTGGTCTTGTTTTGTAAAAAATT
This sequence comes from Viscum album, assembly GCA_963277665.1. Lineage (NCBI taxonomy): Eukaryota > Viridiplantae > Streptophyta > Magnoliopsida > Santalales > Viscaceae > Viscum > Viscum album. The sequence continues at coordinate 1,965,042,225 of OY728127.1, forward strand.
TTCAATGTGATCCAAAATCTTCACAGGTTGTTCAAAATAAGAAATATCATGATCCAGTGGTTTAGCCTCTGGGTTCAATACATGTGATGAATTATACATGTAGTTCCTCAAGAGAGATACATAGAAGACATCATGAAATTGAGAGAGTTTCATTGGATGAACCAAATGAAAATCTACTTTTCTAATATAATAATGAATTTTAAAGAGAAAAAAGTATATATTTATAAAATTTCATTTATATAAAAATCCTAATTTCATCATTTGGTTATACATAAATCAATTTTAACTTCATCCATGAAATGCATATTCATGATGGGTTTTTTCATCCCAAAAGCACTAAAATCATCATAAGATCCATAAGTCACTCCTTTAGCCTCTAAATATTTATCGAAACAAAAATTACTAACATAATTTATCCAATAACATCTGAAGTTCAACATAATCCATTCTATGAAAAGTTAACCTTAAGGATCCTCTAATTGTGAGGTAAATTTAAATCCAAAAATTTAGAAATATGGTCACGAAACTTCCAAAATCAACATAGCAATAATCCCTCAAACAATATGAAATATATATTAATGCCACATATAAATTTTTTGAATACATTGATAATAAATTATTATAAAAAATGGTAATATATTGAATTACCATAAACGCTTAACAAAAACATACATGCTTTCAAAAATTAACACTTTCTTAATTCATAAAATAAAATAAATTATTATTGAGAATATTCCGTCTATATAAAAAATGTTTAAATATCAATCGATGATAAAATAAAAAAAATTTATCGTCAAATAATTAATTAGTTCTCAGGAAATAAATACTATCTAATTTACTTTGTCCATATCAATCATATCTTTATCCAAAAATGATTATCTCATCATCTAGAACATATTAAGGGTTATATATCCCTTAATAATTTAATTTTATTGAAATATAACATTTCCATTAATATCACTTTTCCAAGTCATTGGTATCATTCCACATATTCTTATGAATCCTTCTTGAGAACATTTTATAGAAAAATTCTTATATATGTTTAAATTAATGAATTATATTTCTTAAACACTTCAATAATTCTACTTCATTCTTAAAACATTATCTAAGATTCATCATCTTATCCCTTAGTGACTACTTCTTTTTATAAGTCATTTTTAGTTTCCTCAACATCAAAAATAAATCCACTACTCATACAACCTTGTTGATCTTATTCTCAAGAATTAAATTTAATAAATATATTTTCATATTTCCTATACTTTCCACATTGAAAACAATAAAATGTTGATGATTCATTTGGGAAATTATTATTCTCATCCTTTTATTTAACTAAACTTTTAATTATCTTGTGAAATTGATCAATCTATTCCCTTATTTTCCAAAAATAAAACATCTTCATTATGCTTTGAGACATTCCCCTGAGTGATTATTCCCAAATTATTGACATATAGGAAACTGAATATTATTTCATCCATGGTATCCACCACTAAAAATCTCATCTAACTCTATCTTTATCTTATTTGGTGAGTCTGAGATATTTTTAATTTACTCATTTTTAATCATATAACGTGGTAACAGGTTAGGTATAATTATAATATCTTTTAATCCATTCATTATCCCATTTGGATCCTAATTATAAAATTCTATATCATTTAACTTTAACCGTGTACTCTATGGTTCCAACCATTTACTGAAACAAAAAAACAAAATGTTAATAATAATATTCATAGTAGAAAACCACATAATCATGGAAATTTTTTTACACAATGTCTAAATCATGACACCATATTTATGATCAAGGACTCAATAGGTTTAACAAAGGCTATCTGTTATTATCATATATTCAAATCCCTCATAATGATTCATAAATAAAATTTGGATTAACCAAAGTATATCTCAGGAGAGTGTCAAGCCAAATGCGTAGTAAGGCATGTTTTCATGTACATAGTAACTTTATAGTGAAGCCCGAAACACCTTTTTCATAGTTAATACCCCTATGTAGATCTATTCTAGAACCAAATACACCAATAGAATCTATACAGGGATTTATTTCTAGTTAAACAACATATTCTCTTCCTTACCAAAAGTTTAGGATGCCATCCTATACTTAGGCTTGTCCTAAGGGTTTTAACTAAAGGTTTCTTATCATAGTTTCCAATTTTTAACTAAATATTTCTCTATTACCAACTATAAAGAGTAAAAATTATCATACCTAACAATTACATCTTAGTAGATAAATATTCCTGACATAAAATAATGATTCATTAAATAATCATTTAGGTCTAGTGCCTTTAGAAATTTGGACACATAATCAACTACTTCAGAAGAGTTCTACATTGTGTCCAACTTAATTCCTCATAACTAGAAAACTTCTTAGACTTATCATACATAATAACCTTCTTCACAATATGGGGAATGGAAACATAAGAAACTGTGAGATAATATGCTCAGTAATAGAAAAAATGGTGTTACGTGTCTCCTTAAATACCTCCATGTTTTGATAAATAAAAAATATATTATCATGACAAATTATAATTTTTATAAAATTAATTGATTTATTCTATTTAATATATGTCTTAATTAAGTGTTACATTAGGTTTTCATCCTATGCATTGATCATGGTATACTTTACTTAGACATTACATGTATTCTTATTTAATCTAATTTGTCTTTAGTTTATTATATTTTGTGTTAATTAAATTATGATTAAATTTTATTAAATCTTATTATTCTTTGAGTATAATATCATTTTATTTCATGTTTTGATTATTAATTTCATGTTCTATTAGATTCATGTAGAGTTCATTAGGTAAATAAGTCATTTTTTCAATTTTAAATGTCATTTATGGATGATTTTTTACTTTTCACCACATAGCTATATGAGAATCCACGTAACCATTTGAAAATCCACGTAGCCAATTTGTTCACCATGTAGCCAATTTTCTAGAATAAGTTATTTTATGTATTTTGGCCATAATATTGGATAAAAAATCCAAATTTGATGATTCTGGATGAGTTGAAAACATTACAAAATTATACAAATTTACGTAGAAAAATTAAATTTTTAATTGATCTCTATAAAGTTATAAATTAGTTTATAAATAAGTATATGTTTTCTCTTTGAATTTTTCAATTTTCAATAATTATTACATTACATTATTTTATTGATAAAATTATATATATAAGTCATATTTATGTAATTATTTATTCTATTGAAATATAATTAAATTTTATAAATAAAATTAAGTTGGGGATTATCTGATTTATCTATTTTGGAGGACTTGTTTAAGTTTGAAATTTTTTAAGAAAATCAATTTTTTAGACTTCCAGAATCACTTATGTTAATTAAGCGACGTGGGAAATTATGTTATATGAGAAATGGATACATAGATATTCATATTCATGATCAGTATTTCTTATGTGAACAAATTTTCTATATATTGAGAAACAATTAAGTGAATTTTCTTACATGAAATTTCTATGTAAGTTCCCTTATGTAAATCAAAAACATGGAATCAGGTATGTGGAATGTCTATGTGATTTCCCTTATGTGAAATTTGATATGTGAATTCCGTTTTATAGATTAATCTATGTTTTTTCAATTATTTAATTAAAAATGGTTACAAGAGAATACCATTTTAATTTTACAATCTGTATTGGTTAATTTGTGTTGGTTTTCTAAAAACATAAAATATTCTCTATTTTAGATAATGTTTGACGTTTCAATTTGATGTAATTTTTTATGAATATTTTTAATATTTTTATATAATTAATTATTCATTATATATAATTCCATGGAATAGGTTTTAAATTGTTTTATGAAGTATTAACTGAGATTCACATCATACAAAACGTGTAAAAATATTCAAGCAAAATTTTTGGAACTAGAGATATTCAAAATTAAGCTGGTTGGAATATGAAGATTTTGAAGCAGATATTTTCTAGGATCTTATCAAGGATATTTATATTCAATATTAACTACTTCATTAATTATTATATATATGAAATTGAAAAAAATATCAAGTGGATATTAATTATCAATCATTTATAAAAAAATATATGTGAATAATTTATTATGAAAATAAGCATGAATAAAGATCAAATATGAATTTGAAAAATAAAGAGTTAGTATTTAATGATTTATTTAAGTATTTTAAATAATTTATTATCAATATTTATAGATATATTTAAAAATATATTAATTCTTTATTTCAAACAGGATTATTTGAACATAATGGTTTTTATTTTTATTGTTCAACAAATATTATTAAAATATTAATGCATGTAAATGTTTTAACATTGATTTCTTAAAGGAATATCGTGGATTAAAATGTGGAGAAAATATCTATTTATATTTTTTGTATAAATGTACAAAATAATGCATTGAATAAAAGGGTGGTGATTCTGATTTTCTATTATATGATGCATAATTTGAAACTACATCCCAAATATTCATTTTTTAACTTCTTACTGAAGTAAATATATGGTTTCCCGAAATTTAAAATTTGAACTTCTTGAAGGTCTTGAGAACTACCTGATCCAAATTCCAACATATCCATTTATGATCATTCAAAAGGTGAAATTAATTAATTCATTCCTTGGGCTATAAACTATATGGGTTGTTTTATATAATTTATCATGTCCTGTATTGGGTTACACTACCCTAAAAAAGGTATGCCTTTGTTTGGTTTCTCCCCATATAAGGATCTGTTTATTATTTCCCTTTAGAATATCACATTATGAATAACTTATAAAATAGAGTAGAAAATGACTTCTCCTCTAAGAGTCCTTGTTTAGTGTATCCCATTAGAAGGTTGAGTTCCTCTTGACCCATAACAAAGAAGTGGTTTGAACCAAACCCATGAATGTTTAGGTTGGTTCTACACCTATAAAATAAAATATTAGGTTTTCTCCTACAATATACCTTGTTATGTCTAAAACTAAAAAAGAAAAAATTTCAAGAATGATCCCATAAAAGTCTTGGATGGATCTTCACCTATAAAAGTATGGATTTTTTTCTAAACCCATAGAAGAAAAGGTAATCTGGTTTTGATTCTAGGTGTGAAAATAGAGGATGTAAAGAGTTATCACTCTAATTCACAAGTGATATACCATAGTGGGTTCTATATAGTAGTTTTATAAGAGAAGAGTATAAGTAGGATCACCTATATCTGAACAATAATAAAAATATATTGTGATCATCTTTTATTTTTTTCATTTCACCCTAATTTCATATATTAGTGTTGTTGAATTATTTAATATTTGAATAATTAACTTTACACTCTTAAAATTTAATCTCTAATAATATTTTAATGAATAAATATTCACCCACCCCCTTTTCCATTTCCACAACCTCTTCGGGACCTAACAAAAGAGAGATATTAATGATCACATAATTATAACAGGAGCATAAGGGTGTGAGAACAAGATCATAACATTTATAATCCATACCATGTATATCATAGATAATAAACTTGAGTAATGACATAAATCATGTATGTTCATAAGACATAAATCATAAAGGAATCAATGAACATAATTCATGATATCATATCATAGGAATAATAAATAAGATTGTTTCATACAAGTGAGCATAAAAAAATCATTTCCTTAGTATTTAAGGATCATTTCTATGGCTATCATAGTGGAATGGATTCACTTCCCAAACTATAATAGTATTCAAGGTTCACTCCAAAGACTTTCATAGTGGATTGAGTCCCTAACCGAACTCGGTTCACTCCCCATCACAAACCTATTTATCTCATGAGATATAAATCATTACCCAATTTATTAGAGGGAGATATAGGCCCCACCCATTATTGTTTTTAACATGAACATTTTCCTTTCTTATAGCTTTACCATAATCCATGGTTATAATGAACTAATGCCCTTGGTTATATAGTAATCACTATCCTCTTTTATAACATAAACACCATCACATAATAAAAACCATAAATATGTTTGATACAAGATCATAAAACATTCATCATAAGATAACCCATGAAAAGAAAAAAGTTTCATAAAACATTAATCAATTTATTATGGAATTAAATATGGAAAAATATTGGGTTTCATAAAAATATCTTCAATATAGTCATAAAAAATCTAGAGAAATAATAAGGGTGGTATCAATGGATTCTATCCCAAATAAAGATTATATAAAATCAAAGGATGTAATATTAGATGGAAACTGATATTGAAAGATCAATTGGAACATTTTTTAGGGAAAATAACCATTATTTTAAAGTCAATTTTTCAAAATAAGAAATTAAAAAAATACTGTGAAAATGATTTTATTTTAAAATAAATATTTAAAATTATTATGTAATATTTCAAAATTTGAGTAGTCATTATCGTGAAAGATTCTTCTCAAACAGTATATATTTAAACACATTTTCCTTTCACATTTTTAGTAAAATCCAAATGGGAAATGTTTAGAAAACAATATGAAGAATCATTTTTTTGTAAAAATTAAACAAAGGGTAAAAATGACATTAAAAATAATATATTAACTTTAAAAAATTCATGAAAACATTTCTTTAAACCATGGATTGAGAATAAAAGGGTTTATGACCAAAGATAAAAATAAAGTCAATTTCATTAATTTTTTTTGGAATCTTGAGTAAATAAAGAGTGTAAAATGAATGGAAATAATGAATTATAAATAAATAAATAGAGGATCAAAATTTTAATAATTTATTGATAAATATAGCATAATATTTCATCATCTAAAGTGTAATTACAAACAATGCTGATAAATAATGAGATTGTAGTGTCGAACGCTTACCAATTTGGTAAAAAATGAATCGTAAAACCCATTAAGAATAACATAAATTAAAACTTTAGGTATAATGAAGATAGTTATATTAATGATAAAACATATTAAATGGGTATTATATAAACCACATAAAACAATATAGGTTTATAACATGACATGTGGTAAAAAAGGAAATTAGAGACAAAAAATCATTACTTTAAATCTTAACATCCTTCATATACATTCAAAAATAATGTATAATAAATATAGGTTAATTAAAAATTTATTAAATAACCATAATAATATTTATAATACCATATATTATATACTTATGGAATTTTAATTCATGTTTCTTCACAATTATTTGTTAAAATCGCATTTCAGATAATAACTACTTCGTTTTCCATGTATGTTTTGGTTTGGTTTCATTGGATCCTTAATTTTGATAATGGTTAAATCATATAAATAATGTTAAACATGAAATAAATACTATATATATTAATTATATAATTGCTTAGATTAATCTATTAAAGTTAAACATAGAAAATGAATACCACTGTTTAAGGAGATGGTAAGTCATACTTACACTTGAACGCTGTTAACATTTTCTCAACAGATAAAAATAAATGAAGATAAATAATATATTATATTTAAATAATAATTATTATGTCATATGTGTCACATATATTTATTAAATTTACCCCAATTACCTTCCATCTAAAACATAAGTGAAAAACAAATCACATCACTTTGTGAGGTGGTAGTCCACCGTACACACGAGCGATGTTATTATATCCCCACATAATGCAAATTAAGAAATTTTTTATGATATTATAATTAAATAAGTATAATAATATCATAAATATAATATGTAAAAATTTAATCCAAAATTACATCCAATCATTAAATGTGGTGGGGTGGATAAAATAACATTGATTTGTGAGGTAACGATAGTCCACCACACAAATGATTGACGATTTTGTTCCCCATATTATAGAAGAAAGCATAGATATTGGTTGTTAAATAAACATAATAACATGTTATTTTATTTTATAAAGTAATATTATTATATTGGATCTTTTAATTCATGAATGAAGGTTGAATGATAATAAGTAAAAAAGAAAGAGCTTTTTGAAGAAAATTACCTTTTCATGGAACAACCACATTTGGATATCATATTAACGAACCAAGGGATGGTATTTTTGGAAGAATAAAATATCTTTAAAAATTATAAGGATGTTGTAGTGATATTTTTGTATGGTTTATTTAACAAGAATTGATTGTGTGGTTTAACACTCGGATGTTTGTATCAAATATTTTCTTTAAACAATTTTAATTCTTCAAAAGTTTTCATGGCACAAAATCTTGATTTTAAATGAACCATAAGATTACCTTAGTATAAAATGATTATTAAAAGATATTATTTAGGTAATCAAGAAAAAATATCACCATCTTATTAAAATTTATGGTTAATTCATTGGCTATCAAGTCTTTATGAAAAATATAAATCCATTATATATTTTTATTTTTGTATGATAAATTGAGTGAATTACTATTAGTAAATAAAATTAATGAAATATATATTTTACATACTTCTTAAAATATTTATTTATATTTAACCAATATATTTTTTTTATAGGGAATGAATAAACCCTATTTTAGGTATAAAACCTATATTTTTCAAAAAGGGTAATTTTACCACCTTTTAATTGTGAACACTTTTTAAAGTAAAATTTTGACACATTAACAATTTTTATATGAAAAAATAAAAATATTATTGGGAATTGGGATATAAAAATTTACTTCGGATGAATTTTTGATATTTTTCTAACAACTTTCATGTTTTAATGAATAAGAAAAATAGACAAAATATTATTTGAAAACAAATTTTTTCAATGAAATAATTTATATAGTTAAGTTATATTATTAAATAGTTTTAAAGTATAAATAGAATATATTTTTATAAGTTTATATAATTTAGGTCATTGGAATTAATTTTACATTTAATTTAGATGTTAAAATATATTAATTTTTTGCAATGTTTTAACTTTTAAAACTCGTTCTCTCTTTCTGACAGTGAGATTAATATGAAATTAATTACTGAAAATTATGTGTATTGAATTTGTAAAAAAAGGATTCCATATTTATAATTAGTAGTTAAAAGTCATGTAAATAGATTTATTTTATTTTTTGGAATTTTGAATAGAAACTTCTGTAATTTTTATTGATACGGTAAAATGGTAAATCAAGTAATCAAGGGTAAAAAAATGTATCAAAATTAACCTAACACTTTTCATAATATAATTGTAGGATATTATTTCAAACTAAATCATACTTATGTCCAAATATTATCCTTTTTAATCCATTTGGTTGAGATTATGACATTTAATTTATTTTATTTAAAGAAAAGTTAAATATTTTTCACTCAAATTTTAATAAATAAATCATTTTTAATATAAATTTATAAATATGATAAATTCTATTATAAATAATAATTAAAAATATAAAATGTATTTCATTATGAGGGTAATTTATTTGTATTTTTTAGGAAATAAATAATTACCTTCTAAGTTTATATATTGATGATGCGGAAATTATTTAGTTGATGAATAATCAATAAACTAATTTTTATTTAAATGATAATTACCATTAAAAGACCCAAAGAGTTTACTAAATGATATTTGTTGAGTATATATATACCATAATAATCCAAATGTAGAGTTATTTACCATTCTGGTCCATATGGGAAAGATTATGACCCTTATAATATTTTATTTAAACTAATGTTAAAGTAGTCACATTCATGTTTTAATTAATATAAATTGTTTAATTTAGGATTTTATAGAATATATATCCAATTATAACTATTCTTATGAAATATAGAGGATTTATATTTATCATGGTTTCTTTAAGATTTATTCAATAAATAAGAACACTAAATAATTACAAAAAAAATGTTGTAGTAATTATTTTATTAAGAGAAATATAAAATAAATATTATTAAAAATATTAAAATAAATATAATTTCAACTAATTAATATTTAAAATGAATTTTATAGATTAAATTTTTCTATTAGGAATATAATAAAATAGTTTTTCTAATTTAACTTGTTATCTCAATATTTTTGAAAATTAGTGAATTAAATAGTGTCAAAATTGACACGATTGATTGTTTATAAATTTAATATATTGTTAAATTATTTAAAAATCATAATTTTTTTAAAAAATATATAATAATTATTATATGGTATAAAACTTTAAAATTTATTTATTTATTGTTTAATTGATGTGAAATAAGTAAATATTGTACCATTCTAATATTGAAATATTTGTTACCCTATTTAAAAATAAAATAGAATAACAGTTTGCCAATTAAAATTATAAGGTTTAAATTGAGATTGTTCACTCATTGGTGATGATTCTTTCATATCTCAAATTATATTTTCTCAAATTCATAATTAATAGATAAATATTTGTGATATTATAATGACATTAACTTCTATATTTATTACCCCCATTTCATCCTTTGTGATTAACTATTTTTTTGCATTCATTTCTTTATGCTCAAGGACCATTAGCCTTGTAATCACAATTGGCCCAACGATCAATTATTGAGGTTCCATTTTATTTTTATACAATGAAAAGAAAGAAAAATCCCATGTATGATGTATTATTTTAATTTTAGACATGGAAATGTTTTTTTTTCCTTAAATATGTATCATTTATTCAGAATCTATTTTCAATAGGTTATGTATTATGTTAGGAATTTGTTATATATTACGTTCTTTCTAAAGAAATTAACATTATAAGTATTTTTATGAAATTTTATTTAAATTATACTATTAAAATCTATTTTTATATGGATTTTAAACTTAAATTTTATTTAGTATTGATTTATACGGTGCAGATGTTTAGAATCAGAATTAAATTGTTGTGTTTTTTATTTTTTGATAAATTATCTGAAAAAGTTAAATGATATTTTTAGTATGAACACCAATTTCAATCATTCATTCAAAAATTTCCAAAAAAATATTTTTAATTCAACTAGTTCTCTAGTTTTCTATCTTTCAGTTCTGTGCTAGGTATTAGCATTGTTGATTTTAGTGTGAGTTTCACATTATAGATTTGAATAAGTTGGTTTCACTATTTTTATATAATTATTTCATTATTTAAATTCATCTTCTAGTGAAACATTAATATGAAAAGGTATACATAATATTTAGCTATCTAATTAATCAATTCATTCAGTACCAAGCTACAAGTTGTAACACTTTACAAATTTAGTACTGGTTTTGTTGAATGAGGAAGCTTTTTCAAACATGGTTGATTTCATTGGTTGGGTTATTAATTGAGGGAGTAGCTTATGGTAGAGGGTATCATTATCACATTTGGTTTCATCTCATCTTTGTAGCTATTACAGATTTGGTCCTTAAGAGGGTATGACTTCATCCTCAGGAGAGGGGCCTTCTCTAGGAGAATTCCTTATCTTTTTATCTACTTTTCCTTTTCCCAATTTTAATCCTATATTATATCCTATAGAACAATACAAATTTTATTTTGTAAAATTTTATCTTCCTTATACTATAATTCTTCCATGTTAACTACTGTTTGGATGGTTACCTAACTTTTGGAAACTTTAGTGTGGAACACTTATTAGGGAATCTAACTGTGTGCATTGTAAGATTGATTCGAGTTGTTCAATAATATAAAGGATAATAAATTTTTTTTACAGTGTGCTATGGAATTTTGGTACTAGTTAAATAAGGATTAAGAGATGAGTAATGAAGAAAGTCATGGTTTTATGATTGAGAATATATTATCATCTATGCATGAAATTATGGATAGGATGTTTCTGGGAGTAATAGAGATCCAATGTGTAGTGCATGAATTTATTTGATGATAAAGGGAGAATTTAAATCTCTATTTCCAAAAAAAATAAAATTTCTACTGGTATTCCAAAATTCCTAATTTACATACATCACACTCCATTCATTAATAACACTCCTCCATACTAGTTTTCTCTTAACTCAGTGTCACACTTGATTCCACCTAACTATTTTCATCAGAAATAATAGTCTCACTAATGGTACAATAATTATAAAAAAATTTGTTACATTATCATTCATATTAAGATTCTATCTATGGTAACTAATATGTAATATACCCAATCACAATACAAGAAAATTTATGGAAAATAAATCTAGTGCAAGGGGGTGGTGTAGGGGGGAGGCTGGGTGCTGGTGCAGGGGGGGCTGGGGGGATTGGTGTAGGGGGTTGGGGGGACTAGTGAATGGGGGTAGTGTAGGGGGATATGGGCTATTGCATGGAAGATAGGGACGGGGGACTAGTGTAGGTGGGCTCAGGGGCCGTAGGGGGGCTGGTGTAGGGGGGATGGGGAGGGAGGACTAGTGCAGGTGGGATGGGGGGTATTAGGGGGCCTAGTATCGTGGGTTTGGGGGTTGATTTAGGGGATGAGGGTGCAATAGGGGATGGGGGCCAGTGCAGGGGGCTAGTGTAGGAGGGGATGGGGGCTGGATTAGTAGGGAATGAGGGCTAGTGTGATTGGAGGCTAGTGTAGGGAGGAGGGGGATGCTGGTGTAGGAGAGAGACTGCTAGGGTAGGAGTGTGGTGTTGTGAAGGTCTAGCTAATAGAAGGTTCTGGTCATATGACACATGAGGACTTGTAACTCAATTCTATCCTACACTTGTTTTATTTTTTCCCTCAATACTTGGTTTTGAATCCCTGATGATGTATGATAATCCTGACAAAGTAGTTGATTCCTTTACTTTTTTTGTTTGTTTCATGTTGAAGGTGATTGCAGATTCATTTTTAATATTATATAGGTTATATGTTTTTTCCAGAAGTAATTATAAGTTTGTGTTGATTTTGTTTCAGGGCCTTGATAAGGGATTCACTCACTTTTCTATGATTTTGTTTCATGGAATTTTTGAAGGATACACAGTATAGGTATGTTTTTTTCAAAAAAATATGCATTTTTGAGTGAAAAAAATTCACTATTTTTTGGGAATGTTTGGAGTGTACATGCATGAGGCTGCCCTCAATTTTCACATATTGTTAGAAGATAGTGATTATTTTTTTTAGGTTCTTCCATCAAAATACATTTCTCCCTTCCAATGAAATCCATGATTCTTTACATAGGTTCTTCTACTATAGCTTGTCCTTTAATGGTAATAGATGGTAAAATAGCTCTAGCAATATGGGATTATAATAGATTCCAAGAATACCTCTTATTTTTTCCTTGGAGAACTTCAAACATGCTCATTCTATCAAAGCCTTAACTTATGATTTTTCAAAATTAAAATAAGTCTTTCAAGTTACCCTTTATTCCTTATTATTTTTATTTTAGTAGGGTTTTATCTTCAAGAAATGATGTTTGAATCCATTAACTTATAGAAATCATCACAATATATAACTCATAGATTCCATGATTTTTATTTTGATCTAAATTTTATCCCATATTATTGTTATCTTATGCCTTGTCAAAACGATGGTGTTCATTTATTACTTTCCTCACTAATTTCTATTTTTTTATTTCTCTATCATTATTTTCTATTTCATGTGGTGATCTTTGTTATCCTAAAAGGATCTCCCAACTAGTTAATCAAGATATGACTTCTTTCAATGTAGACTATAATATTTTTTATTTCAGGATCTAGTTATACTGGACCTTCCACAAATCCTTCCAATGAATTTGGATGGGAAAATGCGAATCAGTTCCCTGAGACATGGGAGATGTTTTATGTGTACTCGACCATTCCATTGGAAGGAGCAATACTCGTAGTTTGGCTCTTCCGTATGATCTTCCCCCCACCCACACCGAATCAGAAAACGGTCTAAGCTTCTTCCATACAAGGTATGGAATATCACTTTATTTCCCTTTTTTCATTATTTAAACCCCCTAAATATCTGTTCGGTGGATGTTTTTTTCATAACAACTTTATTAACTCAACATACAGTTCTCTTTGTCTGATCTTCATTGTATGACCGACCATATCTAATGACCTTGTCTTGTCATATCTCTTCAACTCAAAAAAATTTATATATATAATATAAAAAAGTAAAATGAAATTGTAAATAATCAACTAAGGGACAAGGACAATTATTACTGAGGAAATGTATAATCATCAACCTATTTTGAAGGATTATACCCCTCTCATTCACGTAAATCAGAGGGTCAAAAATAAAAATATTAGAATAGACTACCTAAAATTCTTTGAGATGTTTAAAACCATATGTACGAGTTATACCTTTTGAGTATCATTAAAAAATTCCTACCTATGTCAAATTTCAGAAGAGTTTATTTGAAAATAAATGGGACTTGGATGAATTTTTCACCATAGATTTAAATGAGAAATGTGGTGATGTATTATAAAAAAAGTAAGTTCCAAAACATAATTTCCATGGATGATTTGTTATATAATTTAAAATAGGATCAGGTGAAGAGAATAATTTATTGTTTGACATGGGTGATATTTTAAACCCTATTCCGTTCTCTTTATTTCTAAAACCAAGCGTGGGGGGGGGGATAATATCCATTTTTTCACTACAGAAAGAGGATACGTCAATCATTATTTCATTTAATTGTTGGATGGCCTATAATCCATTGTTGGGAAGAATATATTACCCTATAATTTCTTAGTTATTTATATAGAGAGAGAAAATAAGGTAACTATCGTTTGGGGGCAATCCATTCCTATAGATATGTGAGATTTAAATTGATGTTTCAAAAGGAAAATAGAACATTCAAACTAGGGATAACAAAAAGTAATTTTATGTGTATAGAAATAAACACTAGATGTAATCTGTAAGTTGATTGATGAAGTGGAATATGTTCTTTGGCCTGAGATTAAGAAGTATAACAAGGACCATTTAGAGAAATAATTCATGAAATTGAGCATGACCACTTTAGGGTTAACATTATTAAATATAAATCCACTAAGGAACATGAATGGTTATTGAGGCATGATAGCAGCATTAGGGGTGTAGGGGAAATTAGGGGGTGGGGTTGTAGTTGGGGTGAAGGGTGTGTGGGGGGGGGGGGTGCATGGGCAGTGGGAGTGGGGGGTGGGGAACATGTGGAAGTGGGGTTGAAGGGTGGGTGGGGGTGCAATGGGGGTTCATGGGGAAGTGGGGGTGAGGGGGGTAGTAGGGGTGAAGGGGGTGCTGTTGGATGTGGGGATGAGGGGGTAGTGGCGGTGTAGGGTGTGTGGTTGGAAGTGGGTTTTAAGGGTGGGGGGGAATGAGGGTTCAGGGGGAAGTGTCGGTGAAGGGGGGGTGCAATAGGGGTGTAGGCAGTAGGGGTTCCGGGGGGTGTTGTGATGAAGGGTGTGGGGGGAGGTGGGGGTGTAGTGGGGATGATGGGGGTGTAGTAGGGGGGAGTGGGGGTGCATGTGGAATTGGTGGTGAGGGGGGGGGGGGGGGTTGTTGGGGGAAGTGAGGGTGATGGGGGTGCAGAGGGGTGAAGGGTCAGGCAGTACGGGTCCATGGGGCTGTGGGGGTGATGGGTGTGGGGGGAAGTGTGGGTGCAGTGGGGGTGCATGGGGTGGTGCAAGGGGAAGAGGGGATGAATGGTTAGTGGGTGGGGGAAGTTGGGGGTGCAAGGGGATTTGGGGGTGATGGGGGGGAGGGGTGCAGTTGTGGTGAAGGGTGGGGGTATTGGGGGTATAGGGGCAGTGGGGGTGATGGGTGTGGGGGGAAGTGGTGGTGCAGGGGGAGTTCAGTTTGGGGGGGGGGGGTGTATGGGATGTGGGGATGAAGGGAGGGGGGGGTATGGGGTTGGGGTGCATGGGGAAGTTGCGGGGAAGAGGGGGGTAGTCGGGGAAAGGGGAAATATGGGTGAATGGTGAGGGCAGTGGGGTTTATGGTGGGGGTGTAGTGGGGGGGGGGGCGTCTGAGGGAAGTGGGGGTGAAGTTGGGGGGGGGGCAGTGGGGTGTAGGGGGTTGTGGTGTTCCTCATAGATTCTCTATATAGAGATGAGATTGCAGACTTGTTTATTGAAAAAAACATATCCTTATATGCAATTGAAATTATTTATTTATGAAAATATTATTCACAAAACCTTTTTATGTAAAACTCCCCTATTGGATAGTGCCTATATTTTTGCAATGTTAATGAATTTGAGAAACTTCAAATTTGTGTGATTGCACACATACCTTCATGTAAAACCACTTACTTTGCTATCATTTTTATGCTAACTTCTTAAGAAACACTAAATTACACTAGAAACACTCCTTCATGAATATTCTATGGTATTATTAGTCCAGAACTTTTTCAATATTCTTTATCTATTAGAACAACCCATAATCTCTAAAAAATCACCTGGTGGGATTTTTTCTACAAATATCATAAAAGAAATGAAATTCCTTAACAAATATGAAACTCAAAAAAGTAATAGTATTATTTAATCATAAACTACATTGTAAATAAAATATAAAATAATCAAAAGAATATATGGATATGATTTAATGATGATTTTTTATAGAAATATGCATTTATGTGTTTCTTGTCTTCTTTTATATGATTTAGTAAACTATTTTAATGGTTGTTATGAAATCAAAATATTTTAAATATTTTATAATTTTTTAAGGAACACATTTTATTATTTTTTATTGTCTTTATTAAAAAATGGATTTTTTTATTATGAAATAAATTTTACTAGTTTGGTTTTGGATTCTTAGGATTGTGTAATCTAGAGGGATAGGGATTAGCTTTGAGAATTTGTTGGCATTCTTAAAGATTTAGTTTAGGTAGCTTTATTTAATTTTTATTCATATTGGTATAGTTTAATTTGGGTTTGTTATTGTGATTCTATTAGTGTTAGTTTATTTCCATTTAATTTGGATTAGGCCAAATCTATTTTGGTTAGTTTAGGTCTATAACTTTATGCTCTTATTTTATTGAACCAATTTGGTTGGATTACATTGATTTAGTTAGAGCCTTATAGATTTTATTAGGTTTGATTTAAACAAGTTTGGTTTTCTCAATTCTAGTAGTATTAGTTATGTTCTATTTTATTTGGTTCAGGTCACATCTATTTGGATTAGTTTAAGCCCATAAATTTTGATTTTTCTTATTGTAGTGAATAAATTTAGTTTAATTAGTTTGACTAAGTTAGATTATTTGGACCAGCATGTTTTGGATTCTTGGTTGATGTTATCATTGGTGAAGGTTATTTTGGGTGTTATAACCATGTGGAATTTGATGGTGGTTTGTCTATTTTTGGTTTAGAGTTTTCTTAATTCAATGATGAAAATAGAATTTCCAATGAAATTGGTTCAGGTGTATTGTCGTTCAATATCACTGGTTTGAAAATTTTGATAAGGTGATTCACATTGGAAACTATGAGTTGATTGATGTAAATGGGGCTAGGATAATGGTGATAGTGACAGATGGCATAGAGCATTATGTTTCACAGGATTCTATCTTACACATAGATCTCAAGAAGTGTCTTATCTTCTCTCAAATCCTATGGTGCGTCATTGAACTACTTTATATGATTAATTTTAGAATTTGAATTTTGGAGCCTCTCTAAAAATGATTTTTTGGTATTTTGGTAATCGGTTGTGTTCGTTAATAATTAACCTAAAAAAGGCATTTTCTAAAAATTTAAGAACAACGAGGAGTTAGGGATATCATTAAATGAAATTAAATATTTTTTTTATAGTTTAGGTTAGTATGTTTAGAGACACATCAATTATGTTATATTGTGTTTTATTTAGGTTAGGATCAATTGGGTCAATTAATTTGTTTTTAAATTCTTATATTGCTTTCAATTTGTATCTATTCATATTAGTTTAGTTCATCTTGGTTTGGGGAAAGTCTATTATTTTATTCAATTTAGTTAATTTCAATTCAATTTGGATTTTTTGTTTTAAATTCAAGTTAACATAGGTAATTTTAGTTTGTTTTATTATGTTGTTATAGTTTTAATAGATAATTTTTATGATATAATAGTTGATCAATTTATACTTTTGGGTTTTTTTGGTTTACTTCATTTGATTCAGGTTGGGTATGGTTTTCTTGTTTTAGTTTAGGTATATTTTTTAGGTTCCAGCCATTTGGGGTTTATGTTACTTCAATTTGGTTCAATATAGAACTAATTTTTTTTTAGGATTTGTTCCATTCAAATAATTTGTTTTTGAATTTGGGCTAGTTTAGGTTTGGGTAATTTAAGATTATTTAGGTCTGGTTCAATCAGTTTGAGTTTGGTAGTGTGTTTCTGTAAATTTTTTAATATTTTATTTGGATTTATTTTTAATTTGTAATTTGAAATGGATATTTTTTATTCGTTTAATTTTTTCAGGGTTTATGTGAATTTGTATAATTGATTTTAGTTCTATTTATTTTTTTATTTAATTCTGGTCTGTTTGAGCAGGGTGTCAGGAGGTAGGAGGTAGCTATTGAGAAGGTCTGTTTGAGCAAGGAGGCAGGACGCAGGAGGTAGGAGGCAGCGGTTGAGTAGGTCAATTTGAGAAGAGAGGTAGGAGATAGCGGTTGAGAAGAGAGGAATGAGGAATCATTTGAGATAGGATGTAAGAGGCAGGGAGGATTCATGGATCAGGGAGTAGGGAGGAGGTAGGGAGGGTAGGGATAAAGGGTAGAACAATGGGTGAAAGATCTTTTTTCCAGAAACTAAGAGTTTTGGTCATTGTTTTTCTACAGTTTAACATGGAAATTTGACGTTTTTTATTGAGAATCCATGATGTATCCAAAGTTAAAACCCATATAAATAGAACTATTTCCATGGTTTTGAACCCTAGAAATATGTTTTCCCTATATCCATGCTAACAGGAGCTGCAATCAATGAAATTGTTCCTATTACCTGTATCCATAGTTTCGAGGTATATAGCCATGATTATAAAATGTGGCTATAGATTTCTTTTATAATAGTGTGACTTTCCAAAAAAAGTATGAGAATAATGTTTTCCTTTAACTTATATGGTGTGAATTAATTTTTTTATGATTTCATAATACCTTATTTCCAGGAAGCTTCCTTTACATTATTTCAAGTTTATTTTCAAATAAATTCTTTTCTTTTAAAATTGTGTTGAATTTTGAGGAAGGAAAATATTTTTAAAGAAGAAAGGGTTTTTTTCTTCAAGAATTAATTTCAAGTGTTTATTAAAAATTTATTTCCATCTAAGATGAAATTATTTTAATAGGGTCATGTTTCTTTACATATTATCACTTTGTTTTTTTATTTTTATTATGTAATTCAATTTTTTAAATCCAATGTTTTTATATGGATTTATGTAATGATGTTTAAGTAACCCTTTTTTATTCCTTGGGTTATGCCATGATGGATCATTTATGTTTTTTTGGAAGACATAAGAATGTATTCATTATGAGATGGGTGGGACCTATATATCCATCAAATACATTGGGTAATGATTTATAACTCATGATATAGACAAGACTGAAATACAAAGTAAATTCAGTTTAGATATTCAGGGTTGGAATAAGGAGTGAACTTGGTTTAGTAATTGAATTTGTACGCAATTATGGTCTTGTAATTGATCCATGAATAATAAGAAATGATTTTATATTTTTATGTGAATGCCACAAAATTTCATGTCTTATGTTATGACTTTTGGGATTACATTCAATGATTCTCGTGAACTTTTATGATTTATCCCATAGCGTGATATCATGATCCTTTGTATGAAGTATAAGATTTTTATATTTTATGTTCTTATATATTATAATTATGATATTATTGATATATCGCTATTTACCCTTACTAAGCATCTGATCTCACCCTTTTATGCTTATTTTCCCAAGGTCACAAAGAAGGGTATTAACTATGATTTGTTAAAAAGAGGTATAGTTATGAAGAAATAAGTGGGAGACAATGTAGATTTCTTATGAACTAGTTTCATATGTTTCCTAGTTTCTATAGACACTATACCTATATGGTTCTCTTATGACTTGGTCATATTTTGTAATGAATATTATTCCATTTTCAATTAATATCTATGTATTTAAAGTATGGTTCACTATGGTTGGTATTAGAGGAAATTTATAGCCATCTTTTGGTAACTAGGATGAGAAAACTGATGGAAGAACCCTAAGGATATAAAAAAGTATAGGTTATAATCCTAGAGTTTTAGAAATGATTATGAATAAATAGGATAAAACCAAAAATATCCTAAATTGAAATTTTATTTTTTATAAGTGGTTTTCCCATTATGGTTAGTGTTGCTCATACAATGATTTTTGGTTTTAGTCAATGAATAAAACCCAAAGGAACCACATAATTGATGAATACGACGTGAAATTAAATGATTGTCCTCTTGAGAAATTAAATGTTATTAGATCTGGATGGTAAAACCTTGTTTCTATGTTCACATGTCTTTCTCAAGCTATGAATCATGCAAGACATCCAAATGAACAAAAGAGGGAACAACATTCTATAGAGTCTTTCATCAGGCAGCTTACAACTTCTTTCAGTGGGTCTCCTAGTCCACTAATGGTTGAAAAATGGATCGGTACCATTGAAAAGATATTTTCCGATGTCTAATGTTCATAAAATGATAAATTCATATTTGAAGTATATCATTTAGAAGGTGAAGATGATCAATGGTGGTCTGTTATTAAGAATATGAGGCAATGAGATGAAATTGAATCCATGGAAGGGGATGAGTTCAAGAACTTATTTTTAAATAAGTACTTTCCCCGTATTCTTCGAACAAAGATGAAGATAGAGTTCCTTGAAATTAAGAAAATGGATTATGAATTCATTGTTACCTATAATCTAAATTTTAAAGGACATACAAGGTACACTTTTGGAATTATTATCCATCTTGAGAGTAAAACTGATCCATTCTTTAGTGTATTAAAACCAAGTCTCCAAAGGTCCTTAGCCATAAGGTATTTTAATATCTACAAGAAAATCGTTCAATTTTCTCTCAATGTTGAGGTGGATATTTGAGTAACCCATCATTAATATGGGTATGAAAAGAAAAGAAAAATAGGATTCAGGGGAAAATCTAAATAACACATAGAAAAGAATAGGTGTCTTCCCTTATGCTCAAAATCTGGTAAGAAACATGGAGTAAATTGTCTTAAATTTACTATAAATTTTTTAAGTGTGGGAGTGAAGGTCATCAGGTAGTTGAATGTAGATGTGATGGGAAAAATATGTCTATTTATTTGAATAGAGAAAAGTCTACACAAAATGATCCTCCAATACTTCAATGTTACAAGAGCAAATAAATGGGGCATTATTCCAATTAATTACCTAATCCAAGGGTTATTGATGATGATAAACATTAGAAACCTCTTAAGGCCAAAGACAAATTCATGTCACATGCAATCACAATTGGTGATGTGGAGTACGATAATGAAGTGGTGAAAGGTACAGTTACATTCCACAAAAAATTTGAAAATGTATTATTTGATTCTGGATCCACCCTCCATTTTATTTCTGAATAAATTTCTAAGGGTATATTTTTATTACCACAACAATTAGATTTTGAGTTTTATGTGACAACTCCTAATGGCACAATGTTCGCATCAAAAGTTTATAATTATTCTATGGTTGATGTTTGTGGGAATGTGCTTAATGAAAATCTTGTGATCCTTCATATAGTGTAATTTTATGTGATTCATGGCATGGATTGGATTTCTCTATTTTGAGCTCAAATTAATTTCCATAGAAGGGAAGTCAAATTTCATATTCTGGATCAATCTATGATGATTTATCAGTACAAGGATGAATATGACCTTCTAGTAGAAATTTATTCCATCATATGGGTCTTGATTCCTCTAAATGAAGATTATTTATCTCAAATGGTTTGAGGGAAAATTATAATTAAGAATACACCCATTTAATGGGTGTTTAATAATGTCTTTATAGAAGAATTTCTAGGTATTCCACCATATCGTGAAGTTGAGTTTTCAAAAGAACCCACATGGTGTTCTATGACAATTTCAAAGACACCTTATATAATGTCACCAATTGAGATGTTGGAATTGAAGAAGAAAATACCAGATAATATTGATAAGGGATTCATATGACATAGTGTGTCACCTTGGGGAGAACATTTTATCTTTGTTAACAAGAAAGATAGATCAATGAGACTCAACATTTATTATCAAGAACATAACAAGATCTCTATCAAGAACAAATATCCTCTTCCCTGCATTGATGATTTTTTCAATCAAATACATGGATATCAATACTTTTCAATATTGATCTTAATTAAAGATATCATAAATTAAGGGTCATGAAGGAGGATATACCAAAGACATCATTCCGTACAAGGTATGAACACTAAATTTTTATAGATGCCTTTTGGTCTTACTAATTCAACCGATATATTTATGGATCAAATGAATAGAGTATTTAGAGATTATCTTGATTAGTTTATGCCAGTATTTATAGAAGATATTCGTGTCCATTCGAATAGAAAGGAAGAGCTTGAAGGTCACTTGATAATCATACTAAATACCCTAATAAATGAGAATATTTTTGAAAATTTTACCAAGTGTGAATTTTGGATTGATAAAGTTTCATTTTTGAGTTACATAATCTAAAGAGAGGGGATATATATGGTTCCAACAAAAACATAAGTTATTGAATGTTGGCTGAAAGCAACAATGCTAACTGAGATATGAAGTTTTATTGGTTTGGCTAGATAATATCAATTGGTTTATGAAAGATTTGTCATGATTATCTAATCCAATCACCATGTTGACTTGGAAAGGATTTATGTTCATGTGGACGGAGGATTGTAAAGATAATTTTAAAGAGATAAAAAGAAGGTTAGAAGTGCACATGTTCTCATAGTGCCTTTTAGTGGAGACAGGTTTGTGATCTACAGTGACACATCCAAGAAGGGTATAGGATACGTTCTTATACAAAATGATATGGTGATAGTTTATGACTAACGATAATTGAAAATACTAGAGAAAATTTAACCTACTCGTGATTTAGAGTTAGATTTAGTAACCTTTACATTAAAGATATGAATTCATTATCTTTATGGGGAATGGTGTGAAATTTTATCTTATCATAAAAGTTTAATGTATATTTCCCCACATAAGGATCTAAAGATACGCCAAAGAAGATGGTTGGAGTTGATTAAATATTAAGACTTCTCAATACGTTACCACCCTGGGAAAGAGAACAAGGTGCCAAATAATTAGAGTTGAAAGTACCATGCTAGCTTATCAATGATAAGGACCAAAAAAGATCCAATATTTACTCATTTTAAAAGGATGGATCATGAAATTTTAAAGTAATGGGATAAATATTATCTTTATAAAATGAATGTTCAACCATTTATATAAGTGAATATGAAGGAGACATAGAAGAATGATGTAGAGATACAAAAGAAGGTGAGAAATGTTCCCAAGATCCACATTGATTATGATAGAAAAATAAGGTTCAAGAACCAGGTTTTCATTCCTCTCATTCCATAATTAAATATGGATCTATTGGATGAGGATAATAGATATGAATTCTCTTTTCATACTATAATCACAAAGATGTATACAAACTTGAAATAGTATTTCTAGTGGGATGAACTGAAAATAGATGTTTCCAAATATTTCTCTTAGTGATTGGTTTTTCAGCAAGATAAGGTTGATAGATAAGAGTTTGAGGGGATGTTACAACCATTACCCAAACCATACTGGGAATGGGACAAAATCATTATAGGACTTGTCTTATAACTTCCTAAAACATCTAAAGGACATAAATCTATATGGGTTATAGTTGATTTCCTTACAAAGTCAGCACACTTCATTTCTATTAGAGATGATTTATCTCTTGATCATCTTTCCAGGATTTATGTAAATTAATTGGTAAGATTCCATAGTGTACCAATTTCCATTATATCTGATTGGGATATGAGGTTTAATCAAATATATAGAGAAGTCTTTAGCAGGATCTAAATATAGATTTATGTTTCAACACATATTATCATCCATTGAAATACAGTTAGTCTGATAAGATTATTCAAACTCTATAATACTTTTTGACATGTTGCTCTATAGAATTCAAAGGTGGTTGAGATTAGAACCAACCTTTGATGGTGTTTTCTTACAATAACACCTTTCACTCTAGTTTTATGATGGATCCTTATGAATCCATCTATGGAAAGAAGTTTATAAATCTAACTTTTTGGGATGAAGTTTGGAAAATAAATCTACTTGGACCTGATATTGTTGATGAAATTTCAGAAATGGTTAGATCTATTCAACAACACATAAGAGTATATCCGAGTTGAAAAAAAAATTTATGTTGAAAACCGATGAAAAGTCTATAAGATTGAAGTGGGTGACAAGGTGTTTCTATGAATATCTCCATGTAAGAGAGTAATGATATTTATAAATAAGGGAAGATCATCACTAGATATATTGGTCCATTTGAAATTCTGGATCGTGTTTGGATGATACCTTACCAATTTGTGCTTCCACTGAATTTTTCTGATGTTCATGATGTGTTCCATGTATCTATCCTAAGAAAGTACATACCTAATCCTTAACATGTAATAAACTATGAATTTATACTGATGGAGGAAGATATATCTTATGAAGATCAATAGATAGATATTTTGGATTATAGAGAAAAAGTTCAACAAAACAAGACCACTTAGTTGGTTAATGTTTTACGGTGGAACCACAAATTTGAGGAATCCATGTGGGAACTTGAGGATGTTTTGAAGAATATGTATCCTTATCTGTTGTTATCCAATCGACAAATTTCATGGGAGAAATTTTTTTAAGGGTGGTAGAGTGTAACACCAGGATGTTTTTAATGAATATTTTCTTTAAATAATTTTTATTATTTAATAGCTCATATTACACTCAATCGTGAATTTAAACAAACTGTGAGAAAACCATAGTATAAAATGAACATTATAACCTATTTTTTAGGTTAGAGGGAATAAATATAACAAACTTATGAACTTTTATGGTGAATTCATTGGCTTCCAATTATTTATGAAAAAATAAATTAATTATATATTTGTATTTTTGAATGAATTAATTGAGTAAAATACTATTATTAAATGAAATTAATGAAATATATATTTTATATACATAATAAAATATTTTTTATATTCATAGAATATATATTTTCTTTATAGAGTATGGATAA
Source organism: Viscum album (assembly GCA_963277665.1). NCBI lineage: Eukaryota > Viridiplantae > Streptophyta > Magnoliopsida > Santalales > Viscaceae > Viscum > Viscum album. Next base: position 1,965,067,111 of record OY728127.1, read on the forward strand.
ACCCTATTTTTTTATAAAAACCAATATTTTTTTAAAGTGTAATTTTACCTTCTTTTAACAGATGACCCTTTTTAATGTACATTTTTGACAAATTAATAATTTTTATAATAAAATATAAAATTATTATTTGGAAATAGGATATAAAAATTTACTTTGGATGAATTTTTGATATTTTTTTGACAACTTTCATGTTTTGATGACTAGTAAAAATAAACTAAATTTTAATTGAAAAAACATTTTTCATCAAAATAATTTATATGGTTAAATTATATTATTTAATTGTTTTAAAGTTTATACAGAATATATTTTTATCAAATAATATAATGTAGGTAGTTGGCATTATTTTCACATTGAATTCAGATGTACCAACATTTCAAACTTTTGAAATGCTTTATCTTTTAAACATGTTCTCTCTTTCCAACAAAGAGATTAATTTTAGATTAATTACTAAAAATTATATGTTTTTATTTATTAAAAATGGATTCCATATATGGAATAATTATTTCCAAATTATTTAAATAGATTTATTTTATTTTGGGGAATTTTGAATAGTATCTTCGGTAATTTTTATTAATATGGAAAAGGGTAAAAAGTGTAATTAAGGGTAAAACTAATATTATAAAATTTCCCTAAAACTTGTCATAATTTCATCAGATGAATTTTTTTCATCCTAAATCTTCCTTGGGTAAAAGTGGTATCATTTAGAATCCAATTGAAAGAGATTAATACACTTAATTTAATTATTTAATGAAATGTTAAATATGTCCCTCTCAAATTTTAATAAATAAATATTTTTTTATAAAAGTTTATAAAAAAGATAAAATTGATTATAAATAATTATTTTAAAAATAAATTTTTTTATTTATCATGGTAATTTATTTGTAATTTTTTGGAAGTAAATAATTACCTTATAGGTTTATATATTGATGATGTAGAAATTATTTAATTGATGAAAAATCAATAAACTTTTTTTATTAAAAATACAATAACCATTAAAATACAAAAAAAAACTTGACCAAATTTTATTTCTTGAGTTTATATACACCATATTAATCCAAGTGTTGAGTTATGGACCATTTGGATCTATATCTGAATGATTATGACACTTATAATATTTTATTTAATGCGATGATAAAGTTGTCACATTCAAGTTTTAATTAAAATATCAATTTTAATGTATGATTTTACAGAATCAATATTATAATATAATTATTATTATGAAATATACCAGATTTATATTTTTTATAGTATTTTATTTTTAATTTTTATTCAACAAATAAGCATATTAAATTAATACACAAAACTGTTGTAGTAATTATTTTATTAAGGGTAATATGAAATATATATTATTAAAAAATATTAAAATAAATATAATTTCATCTAATTAATAAGTAAAATTAATTTTATAGAAAACATTGAACTCTTAAGAATAAAATAAAATATATTGTTCAATGTTAACAGATTATATTCATATTTTTTAAAATCAATGAATTTAATAGTGTCAAAATTGACACTATAGATTATTTGTCAAAATAATGTTTCATTAATTTATTTAAAAATCATAAAACATTTTTAAAAATATATAATAATTATTCCATGGTCCAAAATGTTAAAATTTATTCATTTATGGTCTAATTGACATCGATTAAGTAAATATGAAACCCCTTTAATATTGAAATATTTCATACCCTAGTTAAAAATAATATAGAATAACTAAGTGCACATGAGCCTCAGCCCAGTTTTTGAGGTATCCTTAAGTGCATCCACGAGACCCAGGTTCGAAACTAGGTGGAGCCATATTTCAAGGGTACTATAGAAGTGTTGTAGTAGGTATTGTGCGGGCATCGTAGCAAGTAAAGTAGTAGTTACTGTAGTAGGTACTGTTCGGTATAGTAGCAGCTGGAACTATTCACCTTGGGCCACAAGTTTGGGCTTAGCATTATTATGGCATTCAGGCCACCCATGCCTTTGGGTTAGTATGGATTTATGGCCACCATTAAGACATTCGGGCCACCCCAAGGCCTTTGGGCCACATTTATTTTCCCCAGACAGACTCTACAAAAAGAAGAATCCCTAGAGGAGGATTCATAGAAGGCACACTCACCAGAGTAGAACCAATGGATTTGGAAGAATGAGAGGGTATAACTATTCTCTTGGGAAAACCATTGTTTTCATGGGAAGCTTAGCCACACAGTCATGAAAAGGTGGAGAGCTACCATAACGATGCAAATGCTGGGGAAGGGGATGTTCCTTAGAGATATAGTCTAATTGAATTCCCAAAGACCTTCGGGTCATGTAATGTCTCTTAAGCCTGTGGAGAATGTAATCACTAAGATTACGGGTATTTTATGGGTTCCCCCTCATCCCTTGAATGGGTGGTTATCAAAAAATTAATAAAAATGAAGCCCTTCGGGCCATTCAGCAAATAGAATAACTAAGAGTTAATTAAAATAATAAGGTTTAAATTGACAGAAAAATAGCCTAAAATTTATTTGTTTATTAGATTACAACACTATCTCATCTCATATTCTAAATTGTAACATTTTTTAGGTTTTTTTATGTTTTTTTATTTTATTATTAATTATTAATTTTTTGGAATTTCCAAAAGGGCCCCTCGTCTCAATTTAAAAGGCACCTCCTCCCTCAATTATTCACAAATCATTCTGCCAAAAATCTCATATATACCCTAACTTTTCCATTAAATACTTTTATTGTAAAATTATATAGGTTATGTTCTTCTTAAAATACCAACTATAGTTCTTTAAGATGATATTTAGAGGGAGCACATCAAAGAAGAGGTAATCTCCTCTACCGACTCTTTCAAACTTATTTCTTATTATACTTCCTCTTCATGAGTTTTTTCATTATAATGTAATAACTCAAGTATAAATTATATACTGATATGTTATTATTATTATTAAACAACCATATTCCACCTTCATTCCATCATATGAAAAACAAAATCACCATGTGGGAATACATACGGCTTACCGTCTCCACTTAATGGTGTAATCTATTTTTCACCAGCAACATACTTGGATGGGTATAATGATGAAAATAATATTTATATGTGATTTATATAACATTATATGGATTATGGAAAAAATTACATACCATTAACATCAATACACTTCATCAATTACGGGAATGATATCATCACTCATGCGTACATACAACTTACCATCTCCACGATGTGATGCAATTAATTCTATATGATATTAATTAAATCATGATATATATAATTGAATTAAAAGAGTAAATATGATATATATTATAAAAATACAATTTTTTAAATAATATAACTATTACCTAAGAAGATGAACAAGAATGTATCTGGAAAATCATGTGTATGAAAATAAAGAAGTTTATTCCCGATGGGTGAGTAATAATGTTACTAACAAATTGATGATAATATGATCATATATGATATAAAAAAATGAATATAATTATAGAATAAATCAATTACATTCTTTAATTCACTATACATGAGGTTTATATACATAAAAATGATATCTGACTTAAGGTAAGGGATAATTTCGTAATCTTATTTTTATCTGAGATTGTTTATACGTAAGTATTTACTGGTGTATATTTATAATCCATGTTCATGTTTTATACATATGTATTGTAAAATTTTCTTTAAATCCATCTACTATTATTTAATTTCAATTCTAACCATTGGTGAATTTTTACAAAACAGTTTGAAAGGAATGCTTTTTCATTTTCGATATGAGTTACTTTTTGTCTTTCTGACAATATCACGAGAAGAATTATTTCTTTTAACTTATACAGTATGAAATGATATTTTAATGCATTCATAACGCCTTATTTCCAAGAAACATAATTTAAAATATTTCATGTTTATTTTATAATAAATTGTTTTCTTTTAAAATTTCAAGGCAGTTTGAGAAAAGAAAACATTTTTGAAAAAGAAAGGATATTTTCCCCATGAATGAATTTCAAGTGTCTTATCAAAATTATTTTCTATGTAAGATTAAATTATTTAAATAGGTTTATGTTTCTATCCTTATTATCCCTATTATTTGATTTTATTATGATGGTATTAAATTTATATAATCTATTTGTTTTATATGGAATGATGGAATGATGTTTAAGAAACCCATTATAATATCTTTGGTTATGTTGTGATGAATGATTTATGTTTTGTGGATCATGTAAGAATGATTTCATTATGAGATGTGTGGGAAATATTTCTCCATCCAATTAATTGGTTAATTATTTATATATCAACATATAGCCAGAGTTGAAACTACATGTAAATATGGTTTAGTAATACATGGTTGGAATGAGAAGTGAACTTGGTTCAGTAATGGACTTTGTCCGTAATGATGGAATAGAGAATGAGCCTTGACTAATATGAAATGATTTTATATGATTACATGCATTCCAATAAATGTAATTTCTTATTTTACGACTTTTGTTATTACATTAATTTATTTTTATGAACTTTTATGACTTATCTGATGGCATGATATCACAGTATTTCATATGCAATATAATATTTTCAAATATTATGTTCTTATGTGTTATAATCATGATATGACCGATATCTTAAAGTTTATCCTTACTGATATTATGATCTCACACTTCCTTATGTTTCCTTTCCCTAGTTCATGAAGAAGGTTATTTAGTATAATAAGTCAAAAGGGGTCTAGATATGAATGAATAAGTGGAAGACAATGTGGATGTCTTATGAACCAGTTTTTTATGTTTCTTAGTTTCTAAAGACACTATACATATATGGACCTTTCATAGCTTGATTGTAATTGGTAATGAATATTCTTCAATTTACATGTAATATATATGTATTTAATGTATGGGTCACTATAATAGTTGTGAAGCAGTGTGGGGAGGTGGTGGCCTTTTATAATTGACGTGTTCCATTTTTTAGACACACAAAACTATTAAATAATGGGGAGTCACTATCAACCCAAAGCATCCAAAATTGATGAATAATATATTTTAGTTATGATATGGTTCATATACACCTCCAACACTCATGAAAACACATTTTTTAAACATTGGGTTCCTTAACTTATAATTTTTCTTACTTTTACAATTTTTGTTTTCACTATAGTAACTGGAATTTTTAGCAAGGTAATTTACCATTTTTTGACTAAAAATAAATTGATACTAATTAAATAAATTTACCCACAGGTAAAAAAATTTAAATACAATTTATAAAATAAAAAACATTCTTGTTTGGAAAATTAATTTTAACAAAAGTGCATGAAATGCACAAAACCCCATTTTATCTTTTACCATTGTAAATTTTTTTTTGATATTTTGGGGGCAATATAATTATTATCAAATTACTATTGGTTGCTGAATGGAAATATTTTGATATTTTCAAACATATTACAATAACATGTAATAATATTGTACTTTTTTAGAATTTTAAATCATTTATAAAATATTATTTGTTAGAAAATAACATTTGTATCAATTTTAACACAATTTATTTAATTTGACTTTAAAAACCTAATGATAGAACTGGAATTAAAATATATCATTTTAAAACATTATATTAAATTATATTTTTCTAATAATTATATGATAAAAAATAAATATTTCAATTTATATGAATTGTAATATTATTTGTTTCATTTATTTTAATTTTCTATTAATTAAATAATTACTATGTTTATTTTCCATTTTCATTAAATGTAATTATATAATTAATAAAAATAATAATTAAATTACCCACATGAAACTAATTTCATTATTATAAAAATTATCATCGATAATAATTAACATATTTTTTTCCCTATGTTAACACCTAATTTTTATTTAAAAGTAATTGTGTATGATTTTTTCTTTTTCTTCACTTAAATTATTATCTTGGTCACTTTCATGGAAGTGTCCCAAAAGAACATAAAACTGAATTATAATTTAATAAGGATATAAATATGGCTATAAACTAGATTTTTTATAATTATATAGGTTATATTACCACTTATCTTTTTATTTTAAGCTTGATAAAATCGTTTTAACTTCAAACATGATAATTAATTTTTAATGGTTTACTATTAATTTTTTGAAAAAAAAAATTTGAACTTATTATATAGTATTAATTATATTTTATTTCTAATAGGGAATCAATATTTTTAAATTCAATTTGTATAAGTGAAAAGTTTTTAATTTAAAATTAAAACTATTGATGCGACTGAAGAGTGGTTTACCAAAGAATTTTTTTTGAGAAGATTAAAAAGAATATATATGAAAATCCAATATTAAAGTTTATTAAAGTTTATTTTATTTTATTAATTATAATATAATTTAGATAATATTAATTTTTAAACAATTTTAAAACAAAATGGAAGCTTATAAATTTTTTAAATTGAAAAGAAGATTTCAATAAAAAGTATTATTTTTTACTATTCATAAAAAAATTAATCTTTTTAAAAAAATACAAAAAATTAACCACAATACGATTTTATATGTTGATTAAAAAAAATTAATTTCATTTTTTAACATAAATTTTAAAAATGGTTCAAAAGTTATTTTATAATTTTTTTTATAAAAAAAATCATTAAAAATATTTTTTTGATAGAAATATGTTTTTTGAAAAATATAAAGACTTTTGTAAAACATAAGTTCTTTTTTACCAATTTTTTTATATGAAACCATTATATTTTTTTTATTTCTATTCATTCCAACATGTTTAATGGCTAGGTAATAATGGTTGGGTTCAAATAATAATACTGATTCTTCATAATGGTTCGTTAAAACATTCTATTGCATGTAATGCAATCTATAAATGAGATTTAATTTATTTGAAAATAATATTTCATAAAATATAAATTTGTTTTAATTATTTTTAATAGTACCAATAAAAATTACACCGAATGAGTTAAAAATAATCTAAAAACGTTTTTGGGAGGCTTTAATTAATGAAATTGGTAAATAAGACCAAGTTTATCGGCAATAAAAATGACTCTTAGGGGTTAGAAAATTACAAGAACTTAAAATTGAAATAAAAAACTATAACAAATAGTTATTATAAACAGGAAAAAAATAGTTTAAGAACAAATAAGATGGTTTTGGTAGTTTATGATAATTATGGTTCTCAAAAAGTATCCAAGATTTTTGGTCAACATTAGCAATATTTTAGATGTCAAATTCCAGATAGAAAACTATCTTCATAATAAAGTATGATTTTTGTGGCCAATATTGGTATTGTTGTTTCCTTGGGTATAAAAAAATAATTTATTGATTCAACCTTTTATGTTTCTATAAATCTAAAGGACCTGGAGTTGGAATTTTTGGGGGAGTTATCCCACTAAAATAAAAACTATTTAGAGGAAAGAATAAAATTATTGATGAATGATTCATAATAGATTTCAATATTGAGAAGAAGTTTATGGGTTATGTTACCCTTTCTGGGAAAAATCCCTCAATGTATTCTCTAGGTATGTTTTTGGTGTGATTGTGTATGTTGATAAAGCTAGATGGCTTCAAATGAGTATGGTTGCTATTTTCCAAAGTAGGCGTTTAAGGTGGTGTAGTTTCCCAGTATTGGACAAATGTTTGATCCTAAAAATCGACAGTTTGGTTTTTGGAAAATGATGTTTTTCTTCATAGGAATGTATAGTATACAGACTATAAATTCCAGTTCAGGGACTAAAAATGGTGGTATGAAGAATGGGAAAGGGAATCACCAAAAGAAGCAAACTGTGTAACATGAGGCATGACCTTGTACGAGGATAGTTCAAATAGAGAAAATGGTTCGCGACAAAGTCATGTGGTATTTAGAAGGCTGTTGGTACGTACGATGGCTTGTCATTTGCGAAAATGAGGCTAGGATTTTAGAATCCAGATAGGGCTTCATCTGCGAAAATGATACAGTGATTTAGGCCCCCATTAAGGAAGAAAGGTAGTATGTGTACTGTGTAGGGAAGAACGGTTTGTTGGAGAATTAGTATGTGGTGAAGACTGTACCACATTGAATATTTGGGTAATCATAGATTAGCGGTTTTGAGGATCTATTTTAAAATATAAGGAGCACGAATTCCATTATTACATAGAGTAATTTTCTTAATAAAAAATCTTTTCTCTGGGAATTCAGATAATCCTAAAGTGGTTCACTATAAACAAGTCTACAAAAGAGAAGTGGTACCTAAGGAGAATTCTGAGAAAGTATAAGGATTTCATGGAAAAGGTTCACGATGGGTTTGCGAGGCACTACAGCCTCTAATGGAAATGGTATGAGGAATGATAAATAGTTCATAGAGGTGAAGCAGTCCACAAAAGGGGAGGTCTGTAGAGGAATAAAGTTTGGTATGCAGAGGCGGGATGCTGAAGATGTACGTATAGGTGGTTCGCGAAGGCGGTACATGGAGGCAGTATGCGGATGCGGCACATGGAGGGGGTAAGTGGTAGCGGAAGTTGTAACAACCCAATGCTTTTCCAAGGAAATTCATTTCTTATAAATATTTCATTAAATAGAAAAATAATGAACTACTAAGTGCTATGTAAACTTTAAACATAAGTTTGTCACTTCTGTGTTTGGAATTTTGAAAATCTCACATACACAATTTCAATTAGTAAGTTATTTGGAGTCCGATAAGAAAAAAATAATTTTTTTGCGAATAGTAACCTACCCTTATGAATAGTAACATACCCTTATGAATAGTGATATACCCTAATTAATAGTAGACTTTCCTATGGTATTATATAAATAATATTCAAGTTGAAAGTAAGATATACCTATATTTTAGAATAAGTAAATGAATGTTTTAAAATTGGTTTTTGATAATAAATTATGATTTTAATTAAATATTAAAATAATCATATTTATAAAATTATTTTAGAAAAATTGATTTCATTTTTGGATTCTACACGTCGAAAAATGTTTATGGTGAATTTTTGAGATTTTTCTAAAATACTTTAATTTTTAGTGAATAGTAAAATACATTAATTTACCATATAAATACACTATAGTGAAAATCCACTATTCCTGACATCACAAGTGATGTAAGTACCAAAATCCAAAACTCATATGCATTTATTACTATCCTTGGTAATATAATACTCACTATTCTTTGTCCTGTGAAGAAATAATAAAGTAATGATTAAAAAATTATGAAAACCCTCCTCTCCTCCACTATAAAATCCCCTTCACTACCTCTTCTCTTCACTCCTCCCAAGACTTGTTACTTGCAAATATTCTTCCCAAATCTCTCTCCAAGATCCTCCCCCACGTTCAAAAGTCCCTAGCCTCTTCAAAATACCAAAACCTCTCCCCTTAAGAGGTTCTCATAGGGGGAAGTCTCAATAGGTAAATTCCACTTTTCAATTCCTTCATTTCTTTTAAGTTCTTTTCTTTTTGATTCATTCCTCACCTCCCTTCACCCAAATAGTATGATAACTCCAGTAAAATACATATACTAGAATGTTTTTATGCTAATGGTTTATTTCATTATATTCTATGCTTTCCCCGCCTTTTATTTGAAAGAAATGAAAGCACCGTTTGAGAAGTGCAAATTTAGCACATTCAAGGACAACCGTTTATCAATTTCTATTATTATCTTTAATTCTGGTCATTAGACCATTTGTGTTATTGCTGAACCAGATTATTATACAGGAAATATATTCTATTTTGGTTCTGTAATAATTTTGTACAAATGGTATTTATTTATAAAGCAAAATCATGTTCTTTGTAATCAATCCCGCCGATTTACAAAAACAGTTGTCACTATGGTTTTATATAATAATTTTTCTTCACTCAAAGTAAACGAATTAAATTTAAAACCATGTAATCTATTTTATATTAACTAATAGAATATAACTTCAATTCTGGACAACCAATTTCATCTTACATGTTTATCCAAACATGAATATAATCAAACTGGTCATTAAAACCAAGTAAACTAATGATCCCAAACAATGAAATTGAACCTCATAACAAATCAAAACAGTTATAAATGAAATTAAAATGATTATAAAAAACCAATTAAATATACAATAGGTTCTTGAATTCTTAATTAATAAACCTAATTTTTTTATTCAGGTCTTTAATAACATGTGGAGAACACCAACGTATTTATGGTATGGGATCCTCTCTATTTCTCTCTTAAATCCAGATTGTCCTCTGTGCAATGCCATTTTATGAGTAATACCTAATGATGTGATTTGATTTATCACCTCTCCCATACTTCCCTAATGTTTTATAATTGATTAGAAACCCCTTCTATCTCTCATAAACCCCTCTTACGTGCCCTCGACACCATGCCGATAATCCGTAACAAAATCTACACGAACCTCCTTTGTTCATTCGGGTTGTCTTATCTTTATTTATATCAAAATGGAGTTATCTTATCTATTTTTTTGAATCTTATAAATGATTTTTAGTTTTAAAAAATTATTTTATGATGACCCTTTCATCACTCTCTTTCAGGGATATACATGTTTTTAAAATATTTCCTCCTTAGAACATTCTGATAAGCAAACCTCTTTTAAGGGAACTTCCCAAATTTTTACCCAATTTCAAGTGAAATATATCCTTTGTTTTAAGACAACATTATTTTCATAAAATAATTATTTTTAGTATGGAAACTTTCTTGGTTCAATTATGGTTTTATATAAAATATTTTCATCTATTCTATTTTAAAACCTCTATAGAATTTTCTTTAAAACCGCACAAAAATGATTTAAGGATAATATTACTCAAATACATTTCATATATATTGTCCCTTATGTTTGACACCACTTACCATTTTATATTCCTATTTTACCCTATGAATGTGTATGTATGTTCTAATCCTTTTCTTTCATGGACACTTTCATGATACGCCCATTGGTTATGATTTATGTCTTGTTTGTGGTACCCATTTCATTCCATGGGTGCCCTTATGTTTATGTATGGTTGATTATGTATGATTATTTATGTGGAAATAATGTTTATGTGGAATGAATATTTTTGTGGCAAGAATATTCATGAAAATGTTGAGATGGGTGCACCCAGATAGTTCTCCAATGCATTGGGTAATGTTAGGTCTTGTGAGATGCGATGTGAAACAAGATTGGTAGTTAGCCTTGACCCGTACTAAAATGGGAAACAAGACTCGCGGTTAGGCTTGACCCGTACTAAATAAATATTTTATGATTCTTCCACATTTATATGATTCCATGTTTATATTATAACATTCTAATATGATATGATTTCATATGTTCCTTGCATTGGATATCATTATGTCATTCCTCCTAACTCTTTTACTTAAGATGTATCCTTATGTTCATTCTTTTACTGGGATTTTAGCCCATACCTTTGTTCATGTGTTCCCTAGGGTACCCTATAAAGATGTAAGGGCTCAAAGGAAGTAAGGAGTTTTTTATGAAGATTAAATAAAGAAGTGTTTTTTAGCCCCATGTTTTATGTTTTATGTACCTACTCTTCCAAGACACTAGACTTAACGATCCTTTTCTTGTACTCCGATGTATAATTATGCCTAAAATCATGTAATGATATATTGAAAAGGATTGGGGTACTATAGTTGGTATCATATGATGGTCTAGTTATTATTGGAGATTAGGAATATAGTGCCTTAGGGAGAACCTTAAGCATGAGACTAATTATAAGAAAACATTCCTAAATTTTGGTTAGTATTGTGTAAGTGATTTATCTAAAAAATATGTCCCTGTCGGGATACGAGTAGGTAGAGGAGGCTCTGTTATAGATGTACCTTGGATTTAAAACTCTGACAAGGAGTTTTAGGCTTGACCAAGGGTATCCTGGTACATGACAACGGTCCTCGATTCACTCTTGGTTACAACACTCCCAGGGGATATGCTTTGGTATATTCATGTGCTTATTACAAGCCATTATTAAGGGACAAAAAATCCCATAAGAATATAAGTTATGAAATTGATTGAGGATAACCTAGATTTAATCCTAAGGAATCAAAAGTTAGGATATACTTATTCTTTGTAAGTTTATAATTTTATGCTTAATGTTTCCTTTTTATAATCAATTGTTATGTATTGGGGACCTCTAATTATAGGTTCTTTTTCTTAGTTAATGGTGGGAAATAGAAGAACACATTCCAACAACCAATGTGATTAAAAATGTGAATATTTCTCAAATTATATGCCTAATATGATGGGAGCAGGTGCTCAAAACATCATTACAGTACTTACTCAGATTGCTCGAGATATAAATAATAAATTGAATCAGGTGGAACACCCTCCTCCTCCAAGGAAAGGGAATGTGGTTATATAATCTTTCAAGCGGAAATGCCTCCCATGTTTAGAGGATCTTCTGATCCATACTCATAGAAAAGTGGATTAACTCCATTGAAAATATATTATCCATCACTTAGTGCTTGGAAGAATAGAAGGTGGTTTTGGAAGTCTATTGTTTTTATGGGGAAGCTGATCAGTGGTGGAAACTGATCAAGAATACAAATTCCCAAGAGGAAATTGATTCCCTAGATTGGGAGGAATTCAAGAGGATGTTTTTTGACAAATATTTTCCTCGAACCCTCCATCTCAAGATGGAAATAGAGTTTCTTGCACTCAAGTATAAAGAAGATGATTCCATTGAGGCATATGAAGAAAACTTTACAAGGCTTGCAAGTTATGCTAGTGGATTTTTCATGAACACCGAATATAATGTGGATCACTTCTTTAGTGGACTAAATCCTAGTCTATAAAAAGTGTTCGAAATTTGAAACTTAGACAGTTATGAGGAGATTGTCTTTCATGCCCACAAGGTTGAAATAGAGATTGGAGACTCTCAGTTGTCTCATGGGCCTAGTGACAAGAAGAAAAAAATGGAGAACAACATGGGTGGTTCATAAAACAAATCCCACGATGGAAAGAAACCTGAATTTTCCCCTTGTAAAAGTTGTGGGAAGAAGCATCCTAGTAACTGACTGAAGGGAACCAATAATTGATTCAAATTTGGAATGTTTGGTCATATGGACTAGAATTATTGAAGGGATATGAAAAATCCTGCTAATTTTGAAGAAGAAATGAAGGTTCAAATCAATACTCAGCCTACATTGCAGTGTTACAACTACAAGTATCATGGGAATTATGTGAAAAATTTACCTAAGCTGAGGGTTGTGGAGGTAATTAACAACAACCTCCAAGAAAATAAGTAAGGGCTTATGCTATCACTACTACTGAGGTGGAGCTGAAAAACAATGTGGTGACCGGTACGCTAGTTATTCATTCAAGAATAGTGAACATACTTTTTTATTCTGGTTCTACACATTCTTTCATATCTTCCATGTTTAGTAGAACTATTACAACACCACCTCAAAATTTGGAGGAAAGGTTATATATGAGAACAGAAAAATGGGAAAATTATTGTGTCCATGGTTTAATACTCTTCCCTGGTTAATGTTTGTGGACTGAACCTCCTAGAAAATCTCTTTATACTTTCTTTAATGGAGTTCGATGATATCTTGGGCATGGATTGGCTATCTTTATAAAAATACAACATCAACTGTCGAGAAAGGGAGATCACTCTTCACATTCCGAAGCATCGTCCTATTCCATACAAGTGCTAGGAGGATGATGAATCTCCTTTAGGATCGTCATCTCAAGTGTGAATATTTCTACCTTATGAGCAAGCGTATCTAGCTCAAATGATTGATACAAATGAAAGAATCATGCTTAAATACATTCCCATTGTGAGGTATTACACTGATATATTCCCTGAAGATTAGTATGGTCTTCCTCCTAACCGAGAGGTTGAGTTCTCAATTGAACTTTTCCCTATCTCTTCCTATATCAATGAAACCATACAGAATGGCCACTGTAGAGTTGGAAGAACAGAAGAAGCAGTTACAAAAGAATATGGATAAGGGTTTTATACACCTGAGTGCATCAATGTGTAGTTCACTAGTCCTCTTCGTCAAGAAGAAGAATGGATCAATGTGCCACTGCATTGATTATTGTGAGCTCAATATAATCATGATAAAGAACAAGTATCCCCTTCCACAGATAGATGAATTGTTCGATAAGCTTTGTGGGGCTAGTTATTTATCTAAGATGGACCTTCAGTCGGGATATCACCAATTAAAGATGAGGGAGGAATATATTCCCAAGATTTCATTTCGAATGAGTTATGGACACTATGAGTTCATAGTGATGCCCTTCAGACTCACTAATGCTCCTGAAATTTTCAAGGATTTAATGAATAGAGTATTTAAAGATTACCTAGACAAATCATTGGTAGTCTTTATTGATGATATTCTGATATACTGCAAGATCAAGGAGGAACATGAGAAATATTTGAATATTGTGTTAAAGAATTTTCAAAGGGAGAAGTTTTATGAAAAGTATAGTAAATGTGAGTTCTGTATTGAGGATGTATCATTTTTGGGGAAACTTATCACCCACAAAGGGATATTTGTGGACCCTTCCTAGACGAAGGCAATTGAAGAGTTGCCCATGACAACTTATGTAAAGGATATCTGCAACATTTTGAGTCAATCTGGCTATTATCGATGATTTGTGAAGAACTTTTCATGATTTTCAAACCCAATGACCAAGCTGAAATGGAATGAACTAAAGTTTTTATGGATATAGGAATGGGAAGACTATTTCAAGGAGTTGAAAAAGAGGCATAACACTGCGCCAATACTCACACTCCCTACAAGTGGTGAACTCTTTGTGGTGTACTATAATGCTTATATGAAAGGATTAGGATGCGTTCTAATGAAAAATGATAATGTGATAGCCTATACCCTCGGTAGCTAAAAATACATGAGAAAAACAATCCCACGCATGATCTGGATTTGGTGGCGGTGATCTTTGCATTGAAAATATGGAGGAATTATATTTATGGGGAGAAGTATGAGATATATAATGACAACAAGAGTCTCAAATATATATTCACATAGAAAGAGCTTAATATGCACCAATGAAGATGGATAGATCTCATCAAGGATTATGACTACTCAATCCACCACCATCCCGATAAGGTAAACAAGGTGGAAGATTCTCTAAGTAGAAAGGATCCTGCATATTTATCAATGATGAGAATTGAAAAAGATTCAATCTTCATAGATTTTAAAAGGATAGACCTGAGTATCATTATGAAAGGAACATCATCAATCCTTTCTCAAATGATTGCTCAACTATCCTTTTTGGAGAAAATAAAAGAAACTCCAAGAAAAGATGTGGAAACTCAGAAAAGTGTGGAAGCTATCAGAAATGGGAAATACTCTGATTTCAAAATTGATGAAGAAGGTTTTGTAAGATTTGGGACACGATTATGTGTACCAACCAATCTAGAGATAAAGAAGGAGCTATTGATTGATGCACATAGCTCGACTTTCTCTATCCACCTTGGGAGCACAAAGATGTATCAAGATATTCAAGAAAACTTTTGGTGGGTATGAAAAGGAAAATTGTTGAATATACATCAAAGTGCCCGGTATGTCAGCAAGTGAAGTCTGAGAGGAAAAAGTCTAAGGTGAGGATGCAACCACTACCCATACCAGCATGGAAGTGGGAGAACAATACCATGGACTTTGTTACTAGACTTACAATGACATCCATAGGAAACAATGTTATATGGGTTGTTGTGAATCATATTACAAAGACAACTCACATTACAACGGTTCAAGAGGAATTATCATTGGATCAACATGCACGGATTTACATAAAATAAGTGGTAAGGCTGCATAGAGTATCACTATCTATTGTATCTGATCATGATTCGAGATTCAATTCTATGTTCTGTAAAAGTCTCCAGCATGCTCTGAGCACTAAACTGAACATCAGTATGGCCTATCATCCTCAAACTAATTTCCAATCTAAGAGAACTATTCAGATAATGGAAGACATGTTGAGAGTGTGTTCTATGGAATTCAAAGGAGGATGAGACCAATATCTTCCGCTGGTTGAATTCTCCTACAACAACAGTTTCCACTCAAGCATCCAAATGGTACAATATGAATCCCTTTATGGGAAAAGGTGCATAACACCGGCGTGTTGGGATGAATTCGGTGAGCGTAAGCTGCTTGTACCTGAAATGGTTGAAGAAATGGTGGGGATGGTAAAAACCATTCAATAGTATATCAAGGTACCCCAAAGTGGACAGAAGAGTTATCCAGAAAATCATCGACGTGACCTTGAGTTCAAAGTTGGAGACATGGTATTTCTATGCATATATTCATAGAATAAGTTCATGAGGTTTAGAAAGAAATGGATGTTAAGTCCCAGGTACATCATCCCCTTCGATATCCTTGATCGATTTAGAGAAGTGGTCTATTGACTGGGACTTCCACCTACCATGTAAAAGGTACAAGATACCTTTCATGTATTCCAATTAAGGAAGTACATACCAGACCCTTCACATATACTCTCTTTAGAGGTGGTATAGTTGGAGGTTGATCTTTCCTATGAGGAGATACCAGTGAATATCTTGGATCGTAGGGATAAAGTTCTATGAAACAGGACTACCCATCTGGTCATGGTACTATGGAAAAACCATAAGTACGAAGATGAAACATGGGAATTTGAGGAATCAATGAAGGGAAAGTATCCCCACCTATTTTTGGCCTAGAATTTAAAAAGAAATTTCAAGGGAGAAATTTCTTAAGGGGAAAAGAGTGTAACAACCCAATTTTTTTTCAAAGGAAATTCCTTTCTTATAAATATGTCATTAAGTCACAACATAATGAACTACTTGGTGATAAGAAACCATTAAACACAAGTTTTTCACTTATGTGTTTGGAATTTTGAAAATATGACATACACAGTTGCAATTAGTAAATTATTTGGAGTCTGATAAGAAAAACATAATTTTTAGTGAATAGTAACCTACTATTATGAATAGAAACATACCCTAATGAATAGTAAGCTTACCTATGATATTATATAAGTAACATTCAATTTGAATGTAAGATATACCTATATTTTAGAATAAGTAAATGAATGTTTTAAAATTGGGTATTGATAATAAGTTATGATTTTAATTAAATATTAAAATAACTATATTTGGAAAATTATTTTGGAATAGTAGAATTCATTTTTGTATTCTAAAAGTTGAAAAATGTTTTGGGTGAATTTTTTAGATTTTTCTGAAATGCTTGAATTTTCAATGAATAGTAAAATACATTAATTTACCGTATAAATATACAATAGTGAAAATCCTCTATAACTGACATCACAGGTGATGTAATCACCCAATTATAGAACTAAAATGAATTTATTACTGTTATTTGTCATATAATACTTAATAATCCTTGTCATATGATGAAATATTAAACTAATGATTAAAACATTATGAAAACTCTCCTCTCTCCCACTATAAACCCCCCTTCACTCCCTATTCTCTTCAGTCCTCTCAAGCCTTGTGCATTTCCAATATTCAACCCAAATCTCTCCCCAATATCCTCCCACACTTACAAAATCCCCTAGCCTCTTCAAAATACCAAAAACTTACCCCTTAAGAGGTTCTCAGTGGAGGAAGTCTCAAGAGGTAAATTCCTCTTTCCAATTCCTTCATTTCCTTTAAGTTCTTTTCTTTTGGTTTGATTTCTCACCTACCTTCATCCAAATAGTATGATAACTCTAGTAACATAAATGTAATGGAATTTTTTAATGATAATGGGATATTTCATTATATTCTCTCCTTTTACCACCTTTTTATTTGAAAGAAATGAAAGCACCGTTTGAGATGTACTAATTTAGCACATTCAAGGACAATGGTTTTGAAATTTCTGTTATTATCTTTAATTATGGTCATGAAACCCTTTATGTTATGGTTGAACCAGATTATTATATAGGTAATATATCCTATTTTGGTTCTTTAATCCTTTTTTAAAAATGGTATTAATTTATAAAGCAAAAAATTTCTTTGTAATCAAACCCACAGATGAACAAAAATAATTGTCACTACGGTTTAATATAATAATTCAACTTCAATATAAGTAAAAAAATTAGATTTAAAACCATTTAATCTCATGTATGTACACTAATATCATATAACTTCAATTATATTGAAACACTTTCAACTTAAAAGTTTATCCAAACATGAATATTAGTGAACTGGTAATTAAAACCAAGTAAACAAACGAGCCCGAACAATGAAATTGAACCTCATAACAAATAAAAATATCAATAAATGAACATAAAATGATTATAAAAAAAAATTAATATATAAGAGGTTCTGGAATTATTAATTAATAAACCTAATTTGTTTATTAATTTCTTTAATAATAAGGGGAGAAAACCAACAGATTTAAGGTAAGGGATCCTCTCTATTTTCCTCTTAAATCAAGATTTTCCTCTATGATATGCCATTTTATGTGTAATAACTAATTATGTGGTCTGTTTTTTCACGTCCCCGTACTTCCCTCATGTTATATAATTGATTATAAACCCATTATCTCTCTCATCAAGCCCTCTTACGTTCACCTGAAACCATGCTGATAATCCATTACAAAATCTACCCAAACTTCCTTTTTTCTTTCGGGTTTCCTTATATTTATTTATATCCAAATGGAGTTATCTTAACTATTTTTGTGAATATTATAAATGTAGATTAGTTTTTCAAAACTCTTTTATGAGGACCATTTCATCACTCTATTTTGGTGAGATACATGTTTTTAAAATATTCCCTCTTTAGAACTTTTCAACAAACAATCCTATTTTAAGGGAACTTCCCAAATTTTTACCCAAATTCAAGTACACTATGTCCTATTTTTAAGCCACCATTATCTTTCTAAAATCCCTATATTTATTATCCAAACCTTATTGGTGCAATTTTGGATTTATATAAAAGATTTTCCTCTATTATATTTTAAAATCTCTATAGCATTTTCCTTAAAACCGCGCAAAAATGTTTTAATGCTAATGTTACTCAAATAAATTTCATATATGTTTTCCCTTCTATTTGAAAAAACCTAAAATTTTATATGAATATTTTACCCTATGAACATCCTTTTAGTTTCTAGTCCTTTTCTTTCATGGACACTTTCATGATACGCCCATTGGTTATGATTTTTTTCATGTTTGTGGTACCCAATTCTTTCCATGTGTACGCTTATGTTTTTGTATGGTTGATTATATATGATTATTTATGTGGAAAGAATATTTATGTGGTAAGAATATTTATATGGAAATAATATTCATGAAAATTTTGATATGGGTGCACCCAGATATCACTCCAATGCATTGGGTAAAGCTAAGTCTCATGAGATGCAATGTGAAACAAGATTCTATGTTAGCTTTGACCCATACTAAAACGGGAAACAGGATGGGCAGTTAGCCTTGAACCATACTAAAGAAATGTTTTATGATTCTACCACATTTATATGATTCCATGTTTATATTATCCCATTCTTATATGATATGATTTCATATGTTCCATGCTTTGGATATCATTATGTCATGCCTTCTAACTCTTCTTCTTAAGATATATCCTTATGTTCATTCCTTTACTAGAATTTTTAGCTCATCCCTTGGTTCATGTGTTCCCCAGGGTACCCTATGCATATGTAAGGGCTCAATGGAAGTTAGGATCTCTTTATGAATATTAAATAAAGAATTATTTTTTAGCCCCATGATTTATGTTTCGTGTACCTAGCCTTCCAAGACACTAGACTTAATGATCCCTTTCTTATACTCTGATGTATAGTTATTCTTAAAATCAAGTAATGATATATGAAAAAGTCTTGGGTCACTATATAATTGGAGGCAGTATGCAAAAAAGGTGTCAATGTAGCATATGCTCTACATAGTTTTTAGAAGAAGAATGTGGTTTGCGAAGGGACTTAAGTGGTTCAAAAAATCGATTTCCGCTAACCAAATAATATGAGGAAAAGTGGAATTCATGTATGGGTGAAAAATGAACTCCAAACAAGAATCAATATATTGTTTATGATTCTTTCTTTCATGAAGATGAGGGGACCTAAAAGTCCATAAATTGTGAGTGGATCCCTTCCAAGAGCTATGAGTGAAGGAAGAGGAAGATGATGATCATTCCCACTAGAAGTGAGCCAGAGGAAGAGACATAGGGGGTGACCCTTTGGAATGTAATGACCAGACCCTAAACCTTACAAAGGAATTGATCCTAGGTATATAAGATCTAGCATGAACCATGTAATTGAAAGTGATCTTCAGTAGATTTGGTATATCGGCACATCGGTACATCGTTGTTGTATGCTCCATGGGCATAGCCCAGTAAGGGTGAACCAAGTAAAAATCATTGTGTCATGTTAATGGGTTAATTTATATTCATATATTTCTATAGGATAAAGAGATAATAATATTTTTATTAACGATGAAAAAATATCTGAAGGGGAATTAGTTTTAATCTTTCATTCCCTGATTCACCCCCCCCCCCCCTCTTAGGGTATTTGACCTAGTGGACCTAATAATCAGCGTGGTCACTGTTAAGATTTTTTCCTAACCATTATAAATTTTTATCTATGTGAATTCTTGTCCATATTATTGAAAGATAAAATTATTGAGAATTTTATAATCATATTTATATTTATTAGAATTATGGTTTGTAGTCGGTGACTAGACTAAATGTAAAGGCAATGAAAGTTCATATCATTAGAGGAAATAGATCTTCTCTAATGATAGTTAGTCTATTAGAATTGTTATTCTACTGATGGATCTATGATGGGGAATGGGGAGGTTAAAATTTTTAGTAAAGATGATGGATCACTGGGCTAGTAACCTAGCTCAAGAATTCATGTATTTTGATCCAGGTTTTTAGGGGCACATGTTTGACTTGTTTGAACAGTTGTTCTTTGTATTTATGTATGTGGGTCCAAGTGAAATGTGTGGTTGAACATAGAATTAATTTGAAATATGAGATAGTTTTTAGGATTATTTTATTTGTAATATGTTTTTACTCACATGTAATCATTCAGTTATAATAAAATTATTTAACAATGATGTTACCCCATGCACGTAAGACATTGTTTAAAGAAAATTAAACTTTGTGTTCATTCAACTCTTTTGGTATTTCTATTTCTTATTTTACTATTGAAATTATTTCTATTAATTTATTTGTTTCTTTTGAGGTGTGTATGAGAGGATGAATTTTTGTGGAGAGGATGGTGAATTGACTACCTATATTTGGTAAACTCAGTCATGGTGGGGGGGACTTTCGAAGATAGGTTTTGAACTATGAAGAGATTACTATATGAAATCTTCTGGTGGTATATCAGTCATACATACAATGATTTATACAACGTCCTAGTTCTGTAAGCCACCGAGAGGTTCCCCGTACCCGGTTTGTCAAATGGCTTCAAGTGCATTTCCCCGAATGCCAGAGGCTTCTGACTAGCAGTGAGAGCCTTGTGTGTGATAGTGGGGAAACTATTCCCTCATTGGCAGAGTAACACATTAGAAGTAAAACAGATAGCAATAGATGAAACAATAAAACATGAAATAGGTAAATAGAATAAGTAATAAACAACTGTATAACATATATATATATAATTAATGCATGATAAAATGTCAAGGAAATCATCCAAACAAGTCACAATGCTGGAATACAGAACTATCCAATGTACAAAAGAAAACAGAAAAACTCCAACAGAATCGCAAGCCACAACATGGTCCCATTTTCTCCAGCTCCTCAACAATCAAGTACCTGAAGTAGAAGGGAGATTTCCCTTATATATACCGAAAGAAATATAATCTATTTGGGCCAAAAAGCATGACCCAAATAGGGTGTGAGACTAAATACTAGTTGAAAAACACCCAAATATCTGTTCCTAATAGTCAGTTAATATATATAGTAGGCTATAATCAAAATGAATCAATAACATGGAATTTCTCAAAAGTAAGCAATCCTACAGTTTCAATGCATTCAATTTCATATATCAAGAAAGAAGCTAAAAAAAGAATGTAGCCCTCTAATAAGTACTCACAACCTAACCCATCTGGTTTGACCAAAAAAATAGAAGAAACCCTCTAGGAAGTACACATAGTCTAACCCCTCTGGTTCAGCTTAAGAATAGACTCTTTGAGGAAGCAATTCCCATCAATTCCACCTATAATCTTATATCGGTAACTAAAAGGCACTCTGGGGAAGCACTCAATGTCTCATTCCCCCTGTGGCCCACATTTAGGAACTATATACACTCTGAGGAAGCACTTAAGTCAATTCCTCCCAAGGTCTCGCATCATAATAGTAAAAACAAACACACTGGAGAAGCCCTCAACGTCCATTCTTATTATGGTCTACTACACCAGGTTCTCATGGCCCTATGTAAGTCAATCATGAATAAATGATACATGGAACCCAAATTAAACCTCAAGAACTACTTGGATAAAAAATCTACAACATAACAGTATGTTAGATAAATAATATTACTCCATCCTATCTGCACTAGGAAATGAAAGTAAGCAGCCTAACATGGTAAGCAAGACCAAACGGTCATAAACAAAACATGCATGGGAAAACACTTCCAAATGATATTAATTAAACCTATTCACATTAAATTGGCCTCTACTCAAGCATATAAATAATAGCAGGCAATAACAAGGTTAAAACTGTAGACATGCAATACCCCGATCAAGGGTATTGGGCACTTTTGCACATATAACTCAATGGATATCTATGAAAAGGCACAAAACATCTACCTAGACATTGTATGATTAATATACCCCAACATCGGCCCTTGGATCGACCTATAATGTAGTAGATCTACAAAAAAGACTAAAACATTTAACCAAAGATAACACTTGATAGAGGAGGAATCAGGAAACAAAGATCTAGAAGAAGGAAGATCTTACAGTGGTGATCCCAATGCAATTGATTTCGGTTGAATTGGTGAATTAATGCTCGATCTGGGGCTCAGGGAAGATCTATGATGTACATACACTCTTGAACAAAGAATTTTAAGAAGAAGATCATTCTTCCCAGTAGGCGCAATCTTGGACTGTTTAATGAAATAAAAAGAAAGTACACGATGTGTACTTTATAAGTAAAAAATGTGAACCTGCCTTAACCGGCCCCCACATTAGGCGGTCTCCAAGTCACCACACATAGCTTTGTGCTTGGCTGTTACATGGCCAGCACATGGCTACGTGTTGAAAAAGAGCACATGATGTGTACATATAAGTACATGATGTGTACTTCAAAAATTTCCAGAAACTCCTCTTTTCTTAAAAACAACAGAAAATTGAGAAGTATACCTGAAAAGAAGCTTTGGGTTCTTACAAACTTCCCCTCTTAATGAAATTCATCCCTGAATTTCCTTAGCAAGGTGGCGTAGAAGAAGAATCCTGTAAAATATCTATCCAATACGATCTTACATCGGTCTCCCTCTCCCAAGTCTCATCCTGTACTCGCCCATGCTTTCATAGCACTTGTACCAGAGGAATAGACTGGCCACTGAGAACATTCATACTTTGATCAACAATAAGGATAGGATGCTCCTCAAATGAGGCATCTATCTCTAACTCAACCTCTTTAGGTGGAAAACATGAGACAGGTCTAAGAAGTAACTTTGAAGCTGAGAAACATGGAAAATCATGCATAGCCCGATACCTTTGAGGTAACTACAACTGATAGGAAACTAGCCCAACTCTCTCCAACACCTCAAATGTCCTGACATACCTTGGTGAAAGCTTACACTACCTCCTAATCCTCTTGTGTCCCAACCTCAGTGTGACACGCTAGAAAACATGATCTCCGACCTCGAAGTCCAGAGGTCATATCTGTCGATCAGCATAAGACTTTTGTCGAGACTGTGTTTTAGCCATCCTCTTCTGAATCAACTTTATCTGCTCTATGGTCTCTTGGAAAAGACGAGGTCCCAACATAGCTGCCTCTCCTGCCTCTATCCAGCATAAGGGTGAACAGAATGGCTTCTTGTACAAATACTCATAAGGTTCCATCTAAATAGTTTCTTGAAAACTATTATTGTAGGAAAACTCCACAAGAGGTATGTTCTTCACCCATAAACCTCCAAAATTCAGGGCGCATGCTCGAAGCATGTCCTCAAGCACCTTAAATATACGATCGGACTGGACATCTGTCTGGGGATGGTAAGCTGCACACAGAAGTACATGTATACCCAAAGCCCTTTGAAGTCCCTGCCAGACCCGAGAAGTAAAACGAGCATCCATTTCTAAAACAATAGAGTGTGGAACCCCATGTAGATGTACAATCTCTCGGATGTAAAACTTTCCCATATCATCGACACTAGAGGTATCTTTAACGGTAAAAAGTGTGAAACCTTCGCAAGTCTTTCATTGACAACCCAAACTGCATCATTCCCTTGAGGAAACCTCAGCAAACCTGTCAAAAATTCTATGACGACATCATTCTGTTTCCACTTGGGAATGGGTAACTGCTGCAAAAGACCTGCTGGATGCTAATGCTTCACCTTTATTTGCTAACAGGTGGAACACCTCATGACGAAACCAACAATATATCTCTTTATACCTGGCCACTAATACTGATGATGTAGATCACGATACATTTGGGTGACACCTGGATAAACTACACAAACTAAGGTATGAAAATCCTGTATCAACTCCTCACATATGTCCGCTGACACCCACACGCTCCCCTGAAAACGTAAGATCTCATCCTTGTCTATGGTCCATCCAGAAATGAGGTTCTCTTCCGTCACACTATCCTGTAGGAATAGTCCTTCAGAATCTGATAGCCGCCTCATTCGCACTCGATCAAGTAGAGTAGAGGTAACAACTACAGAAGAAATAAATGACTACCCCTATCTGTTGTGTACCTACTAATCCATCTCCAAGAATAGATCCATAAGTTTCCACTCACTATTGGCCTCCTGAACTACCTATATCTGAGTCCTCCTTCTCAATGAGTCAACCACTATGTTTCCTTTTCTAGGCATGTAAGTACGCTCAAAGTCAAAATACTGAAGTTACCAACCCCCATTCGCCGTCTCAAATTCAGGTCACGCTCAGTGAAGATATACTTGAGACTTTTTTGGTCAGTGAAAACCACAAAATGATCACCCAATAGGTAGTGTCTCAAACAACCTAAAGCATGAAAAACTATAGCCAGTTTGAGATCATGTGTCTGGTAGTTCCTCTCATGTGGCCTCAACTGCCAAGACCCATTCGCAATGACTCCTTCCCCTTGCAAAATCACTACTCCATACCCGATACCTGATGCATCATAGTACACAATATATCTCTTTCCCAACTTTGGAAATAATAGTATCAATGCTGAAGTCAACCTCTATTTCATCTCTTGAATGGATGACTCACAAGAATCTGACCACAAGTACTTCACACCCTTCTTAGTTAGGCCCATTAGTCGTGCTACAAAGCGTGAAAAGTCTTGTATGAAACATCAGTAGTAACCAACCATCCCTAGAAAAATATATACCTCAAAAAAGTTCTTCGGATGCTCTGAGTAAATTACTTCTCTCACTTTCTCTGGGACTACTAATACTTCTGTTTCTGAGAAAACATGACCCAAAAAGTGAATTTGGTCCATCCAAATGTGGAATTTTGAGAGCTTAGAATATAAATGATGATCTCTTATTGTACTCAAGATGATATCAAGATGTCTGACATGGTCGTGTCGAGTGTAAGAGTACAACAAGATATCGTCCATGAAGATTACCATGAAATAATCAAAGTATGGATGGAACCCTCGGTTCATCAGATGCATGAAGACTGCAGGCATGTTCGTGAGACCAAACAACATAACCACATACTCAGATAGACCATACCGGCTCTGGAAGGCTGTAAGAGGTATATCAGATGTTCTAATTCAAAAATGATGGTAACCATATCTCATGTCAATCTTTGAGAACACCTGGTCTCCTCGAAGCTGATCCAAGAGATCATCAATCCTCAGTAAGGGATATCAGTTCTTGACCATCAACTGGTTCACCTTCTGATAATCCATGCAATGTCTAAGGGCACCATCCTCCTTCTTCGCAAATACGAAAATCGATCCCCAAGGAGAATTACTGGGTCTGATGAATCCCTTAGCCTATAACTCCTTCAACTACTTCTTGAGCTCCTGTAACTCTAGTGTAGACATCCTATAAGGAGTAATGAACACAGGTGCCACTCCTAGAACATGCTCAATAGAAAAGTCCACCTATTGATTTGGAGGTAAACCTGCAAATTCCTATAGAAAGACATCCCTAAAAGGATCTACCATTAGAGGAATGTCTATCTGTGAATTCCCCTGGTCATCTAGATAAAGAATTGCAATCTGGGTTGTAACTGATCCTAACCCATGATGCTTGGGTCCCGCTCTTCTCACCTAGACATCCCATTCTCCATTATGAAGAAACGATCTACCCTATGGTGATGTTAAACTCACCCTAAAGTGATAGAAATCAACAACTATCTGGAAGGGAACTAACCAGTCCATTCCAAGAATAAAATCATATCCTATCATCTCAAGTACATAAAGGTCCCATAAGAAGTGACACCCACCAAACTTAAGAGGGCACTCCTTGCACTAACGGACACTAGTCGTTCTTGTACCCAACAGTGTGTCAAGCATCAAGACATTAGAAGAAGTAAAGATACAGATACGAAGGCTCTCCAAAACAAAATAGGTATAATGCTATGAGAAGCCACTATATCAAAAAGAGAAGAAGATAAAATTGAGGCAACTAGAATCATACCTCGAACTATAGAGGGACCAAGATCCTGCTTCTGCTGGGTCTGCTCCACCGCAAAATTATGTCCTACACCGTGACCCAATGACCCCGCCAGACCACTCTGAGCTGATCCACCCTATTGTTGCTAAGAGCATGGATACTTTCTACCACATCCATGACCTTCAATTCGACCTGAATGGTCGGAGGAACACCAGTTCCCAGACTGGTGAGAAACTTGTGGTGCTGCTCCAGAATGAAGAGTCATCGAAGAAACATTGTCACCAGATGATGGTTAGAATATCTAAAAGAAGCACTGAAGATGGACCATATTTCCACATGATTGGCACTCTATTGGGACTCTCGAGTAATGTGGACTTGTATTCATGCTCTTCTCGCACTAGTAACACACCACCCAGCTACCCGTAAAGCTGTATCACCTCCTCAAATTCCCATGCTTAGACTCCCTATGGCACTTCCTGCTGTAAGTATGAGGGTTACTAACTCTGGATGTTGAGCCACCCTAGATCACCACTTCAGAATCCCTCAGATTGCACTCTGTGATCAGCACCTGGTTGACTATAGAAGTGATGGAAGTCAACCTGAAGATGTTCAACTATGATCAGTTGTCATGGCTGAGACCATCCTCAAACTCTCCTGCCAAAAATAACTCATCACCTTCTAGAATAGGCGTGAAGCACTACTTCTCTATGAAACGATACGAGTACTCCATGACTGAAAGATTACCCTGCTCCAGACTCATGAAACCTTAGGCTTGATTAGCCCTCAAGTTCTCCAGATCGAAGTAGTCATAAAAAGCACGCTGGAAGTCATCCCAATCCATATCCTATTGTCATCCCGCCTGTGAGATCAGATCCCACCATCACATCGAAGAATCCCAAAGCATATACATTGTGATCTCCACCCTCCTCTTTGGAGGAATCTTCAGATGCTCGAAGATAGAAAGCATGGATTCTAACCATGACTCGATAGCCTGAGGTCCTCCATCCCCTATAAAAGTTGGAGGATGCTTCTGCTGGAAAAACCAAATCAACTCTTCCATAGAAGGGATATGATGCAGTACTCCTCATAAGGTTTGCATAATTCTCATAAATCCCTCTCAGAACTATGTGTCAGCACCTGTGTCCAGAATGATGCCCGGTTCCAAGACTTGCACAACTAGAGGATCTGCTGGTAGTCCCTGATCATCCATATCTAGTGTCTGATCACTGCCCTATAACTGGTGGACAACCAGAGGACGTCTCGGTGGCATGACTTTGCAAGTTCAAGTGTACACCTTAGATCAATATTAATATAGACTGAAACATTGAATTGTAAGAAGGGACCAAGAGAATGAAAGCATTCCAGTTTTTTCAAAACATAGATACACAGTGTGTATAATTCCTACATGACATGTTCCCTTAAGCCTTCACCTGGGTGTGTACCTCTTCCAACCCAGGTTGTGTAACACCCCATACACACGGCGTGTTGTCCTAACACATGTCATGTACTTGAATCATATTCCCCTACCCGAGTTCTTCCACACGACTAAGCCACACAGTTCTCTGAGAACTATACTACATGTCATGTTAGTTCCAAACACGACATGTACAAGAAGAACTTCACCAGAAAGTGTTGTTAGTCACACATCTAGTTACATGGCTCACTCTATATGGCGTTTTAAAACATGAAACGACGTGTATAAGCTAATATTTATCCCTCCACGTCGATAATTACACATGTGGACACATGGTGTACACCACGCGGTGTGTATATACAGAACACAACGTGTTCTACAAGATTTTTCAACCCCATGTTTCTACCGCGGAATCTAGTAAGATCGTTAGAGACTATACAATGTGTGCATAAAATACACGGCATGTACATAATAAAAACAGTTCCTTCCCGAACAGAAGAACACACAACATGTGTGTCCAACATTACATGCCATGTAATCTAGGGTTTTATGGACAGTTTCCATAAAAAACTACTCCAAAACCCAGAAAACACAGAAATGATCATTAATATTCCAAATTCTGATTCGTGAGGGCCCATACACCCCACGAATCAAAGCCTGACATCTTGTAGATGTCATTTATAAACATAGTAGAGCAATGATCGACCGAATTCCATTCCATGAGGGCCCATAACAGCTCAAGAACCAAATTTTGGCGTTCATTCAAACTAAGTCTTTACACAATTCAATACCCTATCAAATAGAAGGTATCCTATCAAGGAATCTATCACAACAACATGCATATCTTGCACAACATTTATCCTAACAACATACAATCGCTATTGCAACCTAAATGGAAATGCAAGAATGCATGACATGTGATTTCTAGAAAGTTATTATATGATGCATGAGATGGCATACCCACATCTCACCAGGTTGAAACAGAAATAGAACCTCAATAATATCAACAATAACATCACAAAACATGTGAATCACCCAATGGTGAAATCAAATCAACTGTAAAATTACAAAACTAAAAAAATTGCAATAAACGAGGTAGAATGGCATTTCCCTATACACAGGTTAGCTACATCAGGGTACAACTTATTACCAAGTACCTAGTCCTTCTTATCCCTGGATATAGTCTCCAAATAGTAAGTCAAAAGAAAAGAATTCCTCTGATACCACTTTATAAATTCTTGGTTCCGGAAGCTGCCCAGAGGTGCCACGTACCCAGTTAGTCACATAGCCTCAAGCACATTTCCCTGAACACCAGAGGCTACCGACTAGCAGTGAGGGACTGGGGTGTGATAGTGGGGAAACTATGCCCTCCTTTGCAGAGTAACACAACAGAAGTAAAAAAAATAGCAATAGTTAAAGCAGTAAAACATGAAATAGGTAAACAACTAAAGTAATAAATAGCTGGAGCACATATATATATTATTGATGCATGATACAATGTCAAGGAAAGCATCCAAACATGTCACAATTATATAATACAAAAATATGCAAAGTACAAAAGAAAATAGATAAAGTCCAACTGCATCGCAAGCCTCATCTTGGTCCCACGCTCTCCAGCTCCTCAATAATCAAGTACCTGAAGTAGAAGGGTTCTTTCCCATATCTATATCTGTAGCATTATAATCTATTTGGGCCCAAAATCCTGACCCAAATAGGGTGTGAGACTAAATCCTAGTAGGAAACCACTCAAAGATCTATGCCTAATAGTCGGTGAATATATATGGCTTCCTATAATCAAAATGAAGCAGTAACAAGGAAGTTCGCAAAGGTAAACAATCCTACAGTTTCAATGAATACAATTTCATATATCAAGCAAGAAGCTAAACAAAAGCAAGTAACCCAATGAAAGGTACTCACATCCTAATCCCTCTAGTTTAACCAAACAAATAGAAGCAACCCTCTGGGAGTACACACAGTCTAACCCCTCTGGTTCAGCTTTAGCATAAACTCTCTAAGGAAGCACTCTCCATAAATTCCCCCTATAGTTTCGTATTGGTAACTAAAAGGCTCTTTGGGGAAGAACTCAACGTCTCATCCCCCCTATGGTCCACATCAATGAACTAAAGACACTTTGAGGAAGCACTTACATCAATTCCATCTATGGTCTCACATTATAATAGTAAATAAAGTCACTCTGGAGAATCCCTCAATGTCCATTCTCCCTATGGTCTACTACACCAGGTTCTCATGGCCCTGTGTAAGTCAATCATGCACAAACGATAGATGGAAGCCAAAGTAAACCTCAAGAACTGCTTGGTTAAACAGTCTACAACATAACAACATGTAAGATAAATAATATTACCCCATTATATCAGCACTAGGAAAGGAAATCAAGAATCCTAACAAGCTAAGAAAGACCAAACTGTTATAAAGAAAACATACATGGGAAAACACTTCCAAATCATAGAAATTAACCCTATTCACATTTAATTAACCTCTACTCAAGAATATAAATTATAAAAGGAAATAAAGTGGTTAAAACTATAAACACTCAATACTCCGATCAAGGGTACTGTGCACTTTTGCACATATGACTCAAAGACAATCTACGGAAAGGCACAAACCACCAACCTCATCGTTGTACGATCGATATACCCCGATGTCAGCCCTTAGATCAACGTAGAACGTGGTAGATCTACAAAAATGTCTAAAACGTTTAACTAAAGATAACTCTTGAAAGAGGAGGAATAAAGAAAAATATCTCTAGATGAAGGAAGAGCATACCTTGGTGATCCCAATGCAATCGACATCGGTCGAATCGAAGAACAAATGCTCGACCAGGGGCTCGAAGAAGATCCATTCCATATGGTTGCTCTCAGAAAAAGAAGGTGAAGAAAAAGAAAATTCTACCCATTAGACGTGATCACATTCCATTTAATGAAATAAAAAGAAAGTACACGACATGTACTTCAAAAATTTCCAGAAACTCCTCTTTTCACAAAAACAACATAAAAGAGAAAAACACACCTGAAAAGAAGATTCAGGTTCTTAAAATTTACCTGGTGTACATTCAATTAGTTTTTGTTACAATTTTATCTTCCTCTAATAAGTGGTATTGAAATGTACCCCAATATGAAACTCTCTCACATGCCCAGAAAGGGTTAGTTACAATACCTTAATCATGTCTCCCTATATACCAGAGGCCTCCGTCTAGCTATGGGGTTGTGAATAGTATAGTGGGGAGACTATACCTCCCTAGTATAAAGTGTCATAGAAGTGGAAAAAATGCATAATAAAAATGAAATAATCCATGTAAACAAATTTCCAAATACAACAACAAACGAAAACTGAATAATGTTATAACTAAACAAGTAATAATGTAATGGTGTGATGGTGTGATGGAATGTAACTAAATGTCATGATAGAATAATATAAGAAAAAAAGTAAAAGAATCAAATAAAAGATTTAAGTCTTGGGTCTTAAAACCCACATCATTCCCATCTACAAACTCCATCCAAAAAACAAATAAGAAATCCATTGCAATTTCTTTTTAATTTTTCCGAAAATGCATCTACTAAATCTTCTCGGGTACCAAACAAAGACTTGAATAGTGTTTGAATATAACTTAGTAGTTCGACACCATCATTTCTAAAAAAACCAGTTTGATAAGAATTTTATGTAATAAAGTGATAAATAGGTGTATTAATTAATTAAACAATTAATAAAATACAAAAAAACCTACTTTGGCTCCATATCAGGATATCTCTGATCATGTCTTACGACCATCCCAACCACAACCATATAACTAGGGTAAAACAACCTACATCGGTGTCATTTTTAAATATATCTAATCATGTCTTAGGACCATGAAAACCAATATCATATAAACATTGTTTAGTCACAAAATACAATCTGGTTCAAACCCCTATATAAATTACAACATTCTGGGATAAAAGATTATAAGCATTATAGAATGGTATTGGGCATATCCCACTCTCAATAATCATTATAGCATGGGACTGGGATGAACCACTCAATATCATCATTATAAAATATAGGGGTGCATGATGTAGGGCCAAGCCCAAAATTTAAATATTACATCATGGAACAAAATCCTTGTTTTACACCATCTATATAACAATACAACAACACAACTCTAAATGGTGAATTATGTGAATTACCATTATTATTTCATATGACACTTAAATTTAATTCACATTTTATTAATAGTAATATAAATAAGTACGAAGCCTCAATTTAGGGATTATATAACAATATATCACCCTAGGTCACATGTCATGGTAAACATACCTTAATCCATTTTCCAATTAAATTATAATATGGGTTCACTCATCCCATGGGAATCCTTAACCCAAGTGAGACACAAAATTGTAAAGGAATTCATGGAATAATTCCATTTGTTTATTTAATTAATTTTGGTGCATGAAATGATGGAACAATCATAACATTTCATGATGTTTGAAATTATCAAAACATATGGTTAAGATTTATATCCTCATACTATTAACTGGTGATCCAAAAATTCCTTAAATGGAAAATGCCTATAAAGAAGATGGTGTACATGATTGGAATGTATTTTTTGATTAAAACCGATCTAGATAAAAACCAAATACATAATTGGTCAATGTATGTCACTGCATTGGTTGGAGAAGAAGGAAGAGAAGGAAGAAACCTATCTAAATGGACATACTAGGGATTTATCACTCAAAAGGGGCATCCATAAGGGAATTTGGAATCCTAAAATCACCAAGATAATTCCATAGGGTTGAAGGATATTTGTTGTAGAATATTATAAGGAAAATAATCTTCACAAAATTTTTAAAACAGTAGGTTGGGAATTTACATAGAGTAGAAATGTTTTTAAGGGAGTATACCGAAAAACCCATTATTGTGGATTTATTTTATTAAAATCATCAACAATTACATGATTTTTAATCCTTTTAGATGATGTGTAATTGTTCTATAGTTTATTTTTTATCCAATTTTCCATTTAAATAAACCAAACCTATTTTAATGTTTCTGAACTGGCCAAGAAACCACGTAACACTTAAGCCATTTATAAATGGACTCTATTAATTCAAACAAGAATATATCCCTAAAATTTAGGCTATTTGTTCCAATAGATTATCTCCTTCTCTAAACAATACTTGGCCACTAAGTCTAAAATTAAAAACATAGAGAGATAGAGACAAATGAAAATAGAAGGGATATTACAACCTCAACACATTAGAACAACTCATCCCCAAGATTCTCCAAGATTATTATAATGTATCAGCAAAAAAGCTTGTACATTGTGATTATATATGATTATCCCTTTACTGGGTCTCCTCTTGAGGTCTCCCATGCTATTACTAAATCCAGACCATTGGTATAGTCCAACCCTGAAGCTATTTATCACTACAATCCAAAACATGTATCTGATTCTCTTAAAAGGACGCATCAACATAAAGATCAACATATGCTATGTCTATCACATTGGATGGGTCTTGATGAGATCTTAATATTTATGACATGTATAACATGTTGTTCACGGAACGTTAGTGTTGTGTAAGGGATAAACAATTTGACATTAGATTGTCCCTTTCCACTATTTCAAATAGCTCGACATACCTCGGCACTAGCTTCCCTAGTTTCCTAATACAATGATGCCCCATCCTAGGTGACACCCGAAGGAAAACATTATGACTGAACTTGAATTATAGAGGAAATATTCAATGGTAAACATATGATTTAAGCACTCTCTTCATGGTCACCAACCACTGTTTGATCAACGGAACCTATTCATATGTCTCCTGCACGAGACTAGGTCAAAAGAGTGTTGAATCACCTGCTTACATCCAAAAACTATGTTAAAGGAATGACCTCTGTAGAAGGCCTCAAATGGTTCCATTTGGGTAGATTCCTAGAAGATTATATTATATGAAAAATCCAAAAGTGTTTTATCTTTCTCCCAAAAACCAGGAAAATCCAAAACACAGGCTCATAACATATTCTCAATAACATGAATAGTATACTTAGATTGGCCATTAGTTTGTGGATGATAGGATATTATTATGAGACATAATGATACCAGGCCTTTCTGAAGTCCCTTCTAGAAATATTATATGAAATGAGGATATATGTTTGAAATCATAATCCTCAAAACATCGTGCTACCAAACCACCTTTCACACATAAATATTATCCAAATAATTAATTTTGAAGGTTTACCTAATAGATAGGAAGTGGGAAAACTTAGTTAGTCGATAAACCACAAACCATAAAACATCATTATTATGGGTCATATTATATAGTAC
Source organism: Viscum album (assembly GCA_963277665.1). NCBI lineage: Eukaryota > Viridiplantae > Streptophyta > Magnoliopsida > Santalales > Viscaceae > Viscum > Viscum album. The sequence continues at coordinate 1,965,101,411 of OY728127.1, forward strand.
TTTCAGAAAATATGTTGTCACATCCTCACATTTCTACTCAGAAATGGGTAAAGGTTGCAAAAGGCCAGTTGGCCTCTGATGCATGGATTTCACATGCTAATAAGTGGAGAATCTAGAAATGATTATTTTCACCACATTATTTATCCCTAACCACCAATATTTACTATATATATATATATATATCATGTTTCATATTTGTTAAAACCTAATGCAACACCCATCTAGAATCATGGAATTACCTCATCATCTCCTCACAGAGGCCCATAAGAACCCATACCTAGCCAGGAAAATAATAGAATTTAAACTACTGAGAGACCATCCTGATGGCTTCTACCAACTATATAATTTGTCTCTTATAACATATACCTCTATATCATACATATTATCAATCTTAATCTAGTCCAAAAACATCAGAATAATGGATGTCAAATTCAGAGATACTGTCCCATGGGATTCCTAAACTTCCAGATGCATTTCTGTAGAGAGGTACATTATCCATCACTCATCACAAGACTCCTACATTTCCAATATATATTTATTTCAAATCAATATACCAGAAAAAACATTGACCTTTCTTGGTGTAAAACCAATTCAATGTCAAAAGACTGTAGATAATCGACCCACCACCTTTGCTAAATGGTAGGGTCTTTTTAAGAATAGATGTACCTGAGGATTTTTTGACTAGTGTATACCACAAAACTCTCACCAATGAGATATTGTATTCAATATCATGGGGAATTTACCAAATAATGTAATTGTGAGTAGGGTAATTCCTCTCATGCTATCTCAGCAACATGATTCCATAAGAAACCACATGATCCCCTTGCATTAGAACTTCTCAGAGTCTAACTCTGGATGAATTATAGTACATGGTATATGATTTAACCAACACATTAAAAGTGATGATAGTATTTGAGGTTTTCCTACATTTAATCCCCTAAAAATATCTCTCATAAGTATTAAACCAAACTAACGTAACCCCTTTCTTAGATAACCTAATCATTGGTGTAGTCAAATGGGAGAAATCATTGATAAAATGACAGTAATAACCTCTTAAACATAGAAATATCTGAATATTGAAGACGTTCTTGGGTTGTTCCCAAGATATTACTATTGTGAATTTCCCTAGGTCGATTAACACTGCTTACTTTGAGATGACATGGCCCAAGAGGTGAATTTATTTGTCCAAAAACTATATTTGGTTAGCTTGGTGTAAAGATGATTCTCTCTGAATGTACTAAGGATGATTTCAAAATCATTGGCATGATCATCTTAAATGGGAGTGAAATAAGATATAATATATGAAAACTTCCAAAAACTAATCCACAAAAGGATGAAAGATCCTTTAGATTAAGTCCATGAATACCATAGGTACACTAGTTAACCCAAATGACTTCACTAAAAATTCATAAAATCCTTACATGCTACTAAAATATGGTCGAGGTATATATGATAGTATCACCCTTAACAGATTAAATAATAATCATAAGTAAATATTAGAGAATACCTTAGAAGCCATCAACTAATGAAAAATATTTTCAATGCGTGGAAGAGGATATGGGTTCTTGACCTTCATCTACATTAGACTTCAATAAACCACACATAAGAGCAGAGATCCATCATCCTTTTTGGAAAAGAGAATAGGAGAAATAGAAGGAGATTTACTTGTCCATAATAAGACATTAGATTCCAGATCATCCAACTAAATAATGAACTCCATAATCTATTTTGGTTCCATTCGGTAAGGTAGGATAGAAACTGGATCTCCTCTCAAAACCAACATGATCGTGAACTGAATCTCTCTTGCTAGCATTAATCCATAGAACTCATCTGGGAAAACATCATGGAAATTGGCTTCCATTTTTGGAAAAGAATCAAAATTCATTAAAACAATACCTAGAGAAATACCTATGATTTGATTAGTGATAAAATAAAATCTCCATTTAATTGGTCTCACATGACCATCCTTAAGATCCCACTCACCCTAGTGAGAGTACCTACTTTATTATAAAGATAAGAATCTCATCCATTAATAGTAGACGTGATCCTATTATAAAAATAACAAATTCATAAAATAATCAAGTTGAATCTGTTTATTTCCAACATTAATGGTTCCCAAATGAAGTAATAACCACCAATATCAAGAGAAAACACCTTACAACATTTGATATTCAAAGACTGCACTCCCAACTATGTGTCAATGGTTAAAATTTCATCTAATATTTCCACATCCAATCCCAACCAATTTTCAAAATGAAATGATTGAAAATAACATGATTCTCATATATCAAACAAACTAGAAGCTAAGGTATAGGATACAAGAATCATACCTCATATGGTTGATGGTCCTGCATCCATGTTATCTGGTGTAGTATTCAAATAGTGCAACTGGCATGTCCCTCTGCAATAGGCTCTAGTCTTACTACCCAAGTCTATTTTCACTGATTAGAACTATTTCTCATGAACTGGGGTACCACATCCCCTGTATTGATGTGAATCGAATATGGAACTCCAACTACTAGCCTACTGAGGGGTAGCTAGCCCCTTCCTGATTCCGATGCCTATCCTAATCCTCTTTCATTAGTCGTCTGTGTAAATTTCACATAGAACCTCTGAAGATGACCCATTCTAGCATAAATAAAACACTTGACTATGGTGTAAGGACACTATGGGAGAATGTGGATAAAGTTTCCACACTGATAGCCCTGAAATACAAAATGATATTGAGATGGTTTTCCACCACCCTGATTACTCTTCCCACTACTGCTTTGGAGGAAACTATCATAACAATGCTTCTTACCACTAAAAGAATAACTCCCAGATCATCCTACTAAATGTTCTTGGCAGCTACTCAGGGCCTCTCTTAGATTCATTTCCATGATGAGCACCTGATTTATCACATTGTTAAATCTATTTAAATATAAAATGTTTACCTATGCCCCAATCTCAGAATTGTGACCATCCTAGAAACATCTATCCCTAGATATCTCATCATATTCTAAAGATGAAACATAGAACTATAGATAAGTAAAACATCCTAGATAGTCCATCACTGATAGACCATCATGCATCAGATGTAAGAGCTCATGATATTTTTCATCCCTTAAGGTCTTAGGATAGAAATGGATGAGTAACTTCATCTTACAGTCCTTCCAAGATAGCTCATTATGAATTCTATATTTCCCTAGAATATCCCACCAATGCATGGTAGGTCCATAAAGTATATACATAGAATGCTTCACGCTCCTATATTTTGGTGTCTCAATATAATTAAAAAATTTCTATAATGACTCAATCATGAGTTTATTTTCATGGGGTCCCCCTTACCTAGTAAACAAAATCAGATGATGAATATGAAACAATATTTTCAGCTCATACATTAAAGGAACGGTACAAAAAATCTCCAGTTCCATGGATCACAAGTCCCTTAAGAATTTTTCACGAAGCTAAACATCCATAAAATCCTTAGGAATTGCAAGAGGTTATGCTTCAGATCTATTAGTAGCATTATGATTTCCATTTTCCGAGTTCTTATGTCAAAGGTGATGACAAGGAATTTTCTCTAAAAGGAAAACACACACCTTAGAGAACTGGATAGCAATACGGTCAACCCATCAGGTGACTGAAATAGGGAACCACTATCTCTTGGTCTCTCTATACACAAATTTCATGTATTTTAGAATGAAATGACAACTAATTTAATTTATCTAGTGGAACAAATATCTCTTCTATTTGTCCAATAATCATGTATATATCACATGAAAAAATATATATTCCCCTATTATGAATAATCCATGTCAATATATCCCTATGTTCCTTTTATGAAGCATGTATTCTCATCTCACACTATACCAGGTCACGAGTATAAATATCAAGAAAAAATAACATCATAAAACAATAACATCACACAACATGTGAATCACCCAAGGTAAAATAACATCAATAGTAACAAGCACACAACACAAACAACAATCACATCCCTGGTTACTTAGATTTTCCCTTGTATATGGGTTAGGTACTCCCATACACAAGATCATTACTGAGTCCCGACACATCCTAGTATAATTTTTACCATTCCACAAATAGTAAATCAAAATAAATGAAAACATCATTCTCTGATACCACTTTCTAACAACCCCCAATTTGGCACTCTCTCACATGGCTGGAAAGGGTTGGATATGAGACCTCAAGTGTTCCTCCCCATATGCCAGATGATATCATCTAGTAGTGTGGGTGTGAATAAAATATTAGAGGGAGACTGTACCCCATAGATTGAATATTCATAGAAGTAGACAAAATTTATAATGAAATAGAAATAATAATATTAAATACGTTGTTGAAGAAAACAATAAAATCAAACTGAATAGTCCATTAAATAAACAAGGAATAATGTAATGATGTGCTGGAATGTAATTAAATTCCATGCTAGAAAAATACAAGAAAAAAACTTGAAGTAACAAATAAAATACTCAAGTCCCATGTCTATAACCCCACATCAGTCCCAAATCCAAACACTATCCCAACACCAAACAAGAAATCAAGAATAAGGTCATATCCCTTTGTCTAAACTTGCATCAATGAAATCTTCTCGGGTACAAATAATGTCCCAAAAAGGGGGGAGTATAGCTCTGTACATTGACACCACCATGTCAAAACAAAACCAATCTGATAAGAAGTGTATGTAATGTAGAGAAAAACGTGTGGATTAATTAATTCCACTGTTAATAAAGTATTATGACAACTTACTTCAGATATGTACTAGGATATCTCTGAGCATGTATTATGAACATGCAAACCAAAACCATATAACTAAGTTAAAATAACCTACTTCAATGCCATTATGGAATAAATTTGATCATATCTTATAACCATCCCAACCACCACCATATAACCATGGTATAGTCACAATGTACAATATGGTTCAAATCCCTATAACAATTACAACATTCCAGGTCCAAGCCCTATAACAATTACTACATGGGACTAGGAATAGCCTACTCTCTATAAGCATTACAACATGGCACTCGGACGAGACCACTCAATATCATCATCACTATATATAAGTGTAAAATTTCCAAGGCCAAACATGATATATAAGCATTACATCATGGAACTCAATCCCTATCATACATCATGGATATTAAAATATCATATCACAATTCTCAATGGTTAATTATGATAATTACGATTCATAATTAATATCCCATTTGAAATTTAATTCACAATTTATTAACAATTACATCAATAAAAAATAAGCCATAATTTTGAGATTCTATAAAAATAAATCACCCTAGGTCACATGTCATGCTAAAAATACCTTAACATGTTTCTTAATTCAATTATATACCAGGTTTTCTCACCCCTTGGGTATCCATAAGCCTGGTTAGAAGCCTATTACAAATAAAGGACTTAAAGGGATAATTACACCTGTTTATTTAATTAATTTGGGCACAAAATGATGCATCAATAAAATTATTTCATAAACATGGAAATTATCACACCCTAGGTTTATGATTTAGACCCCAACCTTTAACTGATAATCCAATAATGCTTCCAATGGAAAAATACCATGAGGAAGATGGTACATATGATTCAATGAGGTTATTAGATCAAAACTAACCAAGATCCATACCAAAAATGAAATTGGTCAAATGATTTCTCCAAAAGGGTTGTGGAAGAAGGAAGATAAGGAAGAAACCTAACAAATATGACTTACTGGGGATTTATCACACAAACGGGTCATCCATAAGGGAATTTGGCACCCCAAAATATCCTAGATAATTACCTAAGGTCATAAAGAGAGAAGATGTTGTGAATTAGAATTAAAATAATCCACAAATTAGGTTTAAAATAGTAGGTCAATCATTTACATATCGTGTAACATGATTATACATTGTGTAAATGTTCTAATTGAATATTCCAGAAAAACCATTGTCTTAGATTTATTTTATTAAAACCCGTGGACAATTACATGATGTGTAATCCCTTTACATAGAGTTTAAATGTATTTCAGTTTAAATTTTATCCCATTTTTATTTAAAACCAACCGATCCTATTTTAATGTTTTTCAACTCACCAAGAACCCCTAAAACACTTCACTAATTTATACCTGAACTCCATTAATTCAAACAATCATACATTCCCAAACATTAGGTCATTTTTTCCAATAAAGTATCTCTGTATCTAAACAAGACATGGACACTGATGGTAAAATGCAAAACTGAGAGAGAGAGACATACCTGGAAAAGATGGGATTATATAAGTATTATAGGAAATTTCAACATTCTCAGCTTCAACACACCAGTAGTAGTTCTTAAATGGAATCAGGTAATGGAATGATCATGATCAATATATTCTAAAGAATGGTTTTAGTCTTAAGTTGAATAAAATTTGAAGACAATATTATTTATATGGACATTGAAGTACCATTGAAGTGGTAATTCTAATGCTAATGGAGAAACATGAATGAGAGAACTTGGATATAAAGGAAACATCTCTTATAATAATGAATCTTATAAGGAATGTTACATTTAATATTTGATAAGACAATACTAAAATGATGGTTATGATGGAATTTTTATATATATAAGAAAAATAAATATACCTTATCAATATCCTCATGTTACGATGATTGTTTAGATTAATTTTTTTAGAAAGACCACTAGAAAAAATCATGTTAATGCATTCAACATGATCCGTAGACGTATCAAATAAGTAAATGTAACTTTTTCTAATGATTTGTGTGCATTTTTAATATTATCTTCACATATAGTGTTAGGATGTAACGGTTTCTAAAGTTATTAATTTTAGTGGAGAAACAGATATGGTGTTTGATGATATTAGGAATTGGATACTCAATGAGGATCTTTAGCGAAGGGAGGTAGATTCCAAAAAATAGTTCCATTTTTATTGATGGAATAGGATGTTCAAATCAACAAAAAAATATATATAATAGAATAGAATATTAGTAGATAATTCTTAATAAAGGAAATTTGAGAAGATCCAAGGAAATTTGGATGGTCATGGCCAAACCTACTATAAATTTCAGAAGAAAGGACATTCCAAGAAATATTTCAAAGTTCACAATGAGACCTATAGAAAAAATTGATAAATGATAGTTCATATAGAAACTAATAATACATACTTGATAAGAACTAATTATTCTATGGAATCATGTGTGATTTACTCTAGATAATCATATCATTCAACTGATGATAAATTACACATATGTAATTATATATCAATTAATTTCCAAAATACTATCTCGTAGATGGTGAAGACATTAATGTTTTCAGAAAAAGGATAGGGAAATGCATGAATAATGAATTAAAGACTAATTAGGATATTATAATTACTCCACATTACTGGTCTATGGAAGAATATTAATATTTTTGGAGAATTTGATAATGATTCTTTTGTAAGTAACATCAAAAATGGGGTCTAGAAAGTGACATAGGGATATATGATGATTATAAAAGTAGTAAAGTATGTGACCCTTTAGCTAGCTAGAAATTTAGAAGAAACTACAATGATGGGATGTTTTAACTTTTGATGATCCAGATTTATAACAATATGGGTTTGGACAACTCAAAGAGAAGAACATGAAGGTTCAAAATAAAAGGTAATTTTTATTCATGATCCCAAATAAATAAAAAAACCGAGAATGTTTTTTTATGAAATAATAAAAGAGTGTCTTTCAACTCAGATGGTTCATAGCCTAGTGACTGGATGTTGGATCTGGTAAACTCATACATTTTGGGACTTAAAAATGTTTAGTCATATATTGGTTTAATTTTATTTATTAATTTAATTTATGATACTAAAATGAAATTATAGATTTACTTTTTTTAATAATAAGTCTGATGTATTTTAGGTTCTTATTCAATAGAAACTGTTTGAAAAAAGTGATTGTGTCCAGAAGGTAAAGTGTATCCAAATGGAAAATGGTGGTGAGTACATTAGAAAAAACGTTTGAATTTTGTAAAAGAGTTAATGAAAAAGGAATGAGTGGATGGTTCTTGGAATTCCATAGTATAGTGTAATAGATGAAGGAATGAACTAAGTTAAAATAGAAAAATATAAGAGCATGGGGTGACACTCAATAATTCCTTAAAAGATTTAGGTGGAGGCACTTAGCACAAAAACTTATCTTACCAACATAAGTACAACATCAGTTGTCGAGAACGAATATTTAGAGCAGGAGTGGTTTAGAAAATGATTAAAATTTCATCATGTTAGAGTCTTCCGTAGTTTATCATATGTTTATTTAAGTGATAATGATAAGGATAAGATTGATTTTAAATATAAAACATGTTTTCCCTTGGTTATAGAGATGAAATTTTGTATTTTAGTTATGTGATGGTGAAAGAAAATATATCTCAAAAAGAAGGTATATTTTTTTTATGAAAAGGTTTCATGTAAGGAAAAGAACATGATATAGAATGAAGTTACAAAAGAATAAACTATCAAAGTACAGTTTGACCGGAGTACTGATAATTCAAAAAAATCAGAGAAATCATATGTTGGTGCTTAAGGAATTGAATGTCTAGAAGTAAGACAATTAGAAAGACTATAAAGTTCAATAGTAGATGAATCTCAAGTGAGGTAAATTGATATATGTTCCCTGGAAGTATGAGTTCTATAATTTTAGGTACTACATAAAGGGAAAATTCAAGAATCCTAGAATAACTGATTCATTTGGGGAGATAAACTAGAATCACGTGACCAATGTAAAGGTTTTTACATGATTAAGATTTAATACTTCTAACAGATTTTAGAGAACCAGAAAATATATAGGATGTAACTTTGATTAGTGACTCTATGTAGTAGTATTTATCCAAAAATTAAAATATCGTTTCATTAATTCACAACATAAATTCTTAAATAGATAAACATACAGAGGGTAAAAAGGTACTTTATAATAATTAGGATTAGTAGATTAATGAAGTGGATAATGGAAAGAAAAGGTACAAAGAATAACCTACATTAAAGGGGTTATAACAAAATTAATGAGAATATTTCTCAAAAAGCATATCACTATAAGCTATGCATTTTATGATTAGAATAGTGATATGTTTGGTTTCTCAAAAATCATATCACTATGAGCTCAAATGTTCATCAAGGATAAAAAATGGTGTTATGTATGCATAATTATGAAAATAAGGGTATAAGAACATGATCATGAAAATAGAATATCATACCCTACATATCAAAGATATTATACATGAATCATGGTAGAAATCATGGTAGTTCATAAGACATGAATCATATGGAAATAAAGAACATAATTTATGAAAGAAAAACCTAAAAATAAAACATGGAATTATGGAAGACACATAAGCATATAATGACTTCCATAGTATCCATGGTATCACTTTCAAGACCATCTTAGTAGTATGGGGTTACTCCCTATACCATCTTAGTATGTATGGTTCACTTTCTTGTCCATCTTAGTAGCGTTGGTTCAATCCTAATACCATCTTAATAGTCATGGATCACTCCCATGACAATCTTAGTATCATTAGTTCACTCCTCATACAATCTTATTAGTCATGGTTCACTCCCATGACCATATTAGTAGCATGAGTTAACTCCTTATACTATCTTAGAATTCATGTTTCACTATAATGGTCAGCTTAGTTGTCAAGGTAAACTCCCAAGACCATCTTAGTTTATCTCATGTGATATAAATCATTACCCAATGTACCCGATAGAGATATAGGTCCCACCCATCTCATAATGAAATCTCACTAACTTGTGCCAAAAGATAATTAAAAATAATAACATAACCCATGAAATGAAATGGGTATCATAAACAAGTAAACCTATCATAACATGTGGAAGGAAATATAAGATTCATAAAGATTTCATGAAAATCATAACCTGTAAAAATAAGTGTGTTTCTTAAACATAATTCCATCATAACATAAACCATTCAAAGAAATAATATGAATTGTATTCTTGAGCTATAATAATGTATTTCTTCATAGGTGGGGAAAGATTTTGAAAGATCACTTAGAACATGAATTTTCAATCAAAATAACTTTATAAAACAAGAAACATTTTCAAAAAACCTTTTCATTGAAACCAAATTTGAATCATAAGAAGGGATCATGAAAATTATTTAAAAAAATTCTTGAGGAAAATATACTTTCTAAAAGGAAATAGTTTTATTTTCTAATAATTCCTCACAAATTTAAAAGGAATTTTTTTTCTTTGAAATAACCTTATAAGAATGTAGGGGAAGAAACAAGTTATTAAGGGGTTATGAAATCATAAAAATATGTTCATGACGTATAAGTTAAAATAAAAAATTCTTTTTCTACTTTTACCAGAAAAGTCAAAAATTACTTCATTTGGAAAAAAATATTTCATTAAAACCATGTTGTAAAAATTACAAAAATAGATGAAATGGACTTTCAACATCCATAGGAGAATAATAAATCATTTTATGAATACATTTTTATAAAACATATACATTGGTAAAAAATATTATACAATGGATACTTTAAACGAAATAATACCAAATATGGAGGAGATTGTGAAGTTACGTTATAATCAATAAAATTGTATGCCCCATGTAAAAAAATGTGAATATAAAAATATCATAATATTCTCAGTAATACTCAGAAAAAACATTCATAGGCAATATATATAATATGTAGAAGAAACAAGAAGTGTATGGGACATGTGTCTCACAAAAATAAAGGTGAGGAAAAAAATACCTTACATAAATCCTAACAAATATTCTATTAGGAAAAAATTGAATGATATAAAAAATAGTCATAAAATGATATTTATATTCATTTATTTTCATGTAAATAAATATGTATGATAATATCAAGAATATTGAAATTGAGAAATGATTAATTCATTAAATATTCAAAGCGTCTCATACAAATTTGAACATTTAGATAATATGACCAATATATTAATATGATTTTTTAAATACCATGATGATAAAAATATTCATGATATTAATTATAATAGGATAATTACATACACCACACCCAAGAAACTTGTAGTTAACATGGATTATATTTCATGTAAATTAAAAGTGTGATGGACTTCCCTTACTTTAATTATGATTAACTATATATGTGTACAAAAATCATGTATAGTGGTTTTAAACAAATTATTATCTTCTAAAATAATCATAGTAATATTTATGATATCATATATGAATCTTTTTTGTATTTATATTACATATTTATTAATAATTTCTATATTAAAGCAACATTTTGGGTAATAACCGCTTTCCTTATCATACATGTTTTGACTTGATATTATTCATCATATTAAATAGATAATAATTTAATTACATCCAGAATGTATAACATGATTTATATATCATATATATTCAGAGTATAGATATATTTTATATAGATATATATGAAATGGAATAAACCATTCATGGAGATGGTATGTCGTTCGTACGCATGAACGTTGATTTCATTTTCTATTGCATTGAATAGAAATAAGTGAATGTCATATATGTACATACAGACACACACACACACACACACAGAGAGAGATATATATATATATATATATATATATTATATTGGAATTATAATATAATATATTTCATACTTATTAATAATATATATTTTTTATAATCGTCCTTGAATGGTGAATGTGGAAGATGAATCTCATCACGTCGTGCAGATGGTAAGCCTTACGTACGCATGAGTGATGATATAATTCCATTTTGGTAAATAGTAGGGAATTGAATGGAATATGAATTATAAATAAACAATATTATAAAATGATTATTTATTAAATTGATTATATTAACTTTCATAACCATATAAATGAAGTATATATAAAAAATAGTTTACACCACTATGTGGAGACGGTAAGTCGTACGTACGCACACATGGTGATATTGTTTTTCATAATATGGGGAAAAGGAAAAATATATTTGTCCCATAGTCATAAAAACATCTCAAAATATATTATATTATGGATTTATTACTTATGTATAGAAACAACAAAGAAATAGAAAGTAGAAGATGAAAAGAAAGAGAATTGAATTGGTAAAACAATTACTTCGTCTTCGAGTGTCTCCTTTTGATTTCCAAAAAAGGACTCCTTAGGATAGAATAATTCATAGAGTATGGCCCCTACAATGAATTGATGAAGGTTTGGAGAGAAAATTGTAAGTTTTTGGATGAACTAAAGGGCTTTGGAGGTGTTAATTAAAGATAAGGATAAGTGCCCTTTTATAAGAGAGGTGAGGGTTAATTTAGGGAAATTTTAAAATATTAATTTATTATAAATTTATTTTCAGTTTAAAATTGATCCAAAATAATTTATTTCTATTAATTGATGATTATGATTCTAAATATATTCAAAAAATGAATTTTAGACTTTTTTAGGTCATAAAATTAACCTTATCTTTTGGATTTAACCCTGAGTTAAACATTTTAACTGTTACTCTTCCTTCTTGTATTTTTACACTATTGGTTTAATATAGTTACTATAAGATGAAAAAATAAATCCAGGTGGATTATTAATGATTTATAAATCTATAAAAGTTATTTTGGTTAACCTTAAATTTTTTTACAATTATATCATTTAATAAAATATTATTTATTTTAAGGTATAATTTCTGTCAATTTTAATACTATTCAATATTTGAATTTTTAAAAATATCCAACCAACATAATGATATCAAACCGATAATACTTGTATGTCACTAACATGTCTAAGGTATGTATAAAATTATTTTTTTCCATTAATTATGTAAAATTTTATTTCTTTTAGAATTATTAATACCATTTATTTGATATCTCAATTAGTTAAACAATTACTGCATAATTATTGTACAAGAAATTAATTAAGTTATTTATTCTCTAAAATTAAAAAAAATTATCATGTTAAATATATATATATATTATATTTCAAATGAATAATTATATTTGAATTTATCTTATACATTACCCTAAATAAACAATGATTTAGTAATTAAATTTTGAATATGACTCTTTTAACAGTTTATTAAATAAAATCTATTAAATGTATTAATCTAACATAAGTGGCTTAAAGGGACCATATTTATGACCTAAGGTTTATTTGGGTCTAAATAATATATCCAATTAAATTAGGATATGTTTTAGGGTAATTTTATATTATTATAATATTATTTTTATCTTTAATTACCCTATTTACCTTTAACCACTATAAATAAAATTCAAATGTTATTATTCACTAAAAATTATTTTAACCCTCTTAGAGAAAATTTTTCATACTAATTAAAACCATTTATTTCTATTTTTCAAAATTCAATTCACAGAATTTGTAAAATTTTGTTTACTGCTAATCCCACAAATGTAGTTAGAAGGCGGGTAAAAGAGAGGCTAAAAAGTTCAATAAATTTTTTATATATATTTATTTTATAAAAATTATTTTAATGACATTAATTGGGTTAATATATTTATTATTTATCTACTGTGACATTAAAATAAATAAAAATAAAAATAATTATTTAAATGAAAAAGACGATTTTAACTAGGCAGTAATTTTCACTATTCATCAAAAATTGAAATATTTCTGAAAAATACCAAAAAATTAACCCTAAGATAATTTCAATGATCTTAATTCACAAATGAATTTTATTTTATCAAATTTAATTTCTAAATTTATCTAAAATTAATTTCCTTATTATAACTGGTTCATTCGAGAAAATGATGTTTTAAACCTAGAAGGACTTTACCAAAAATCATATATTTCATTATCAATATGTTATATTAATATAAAAATATTTAAACAATATTAATATTCATATGAATATGTTTAATGCATAAGTTATAATTATCAAATTTAATTTTATATATATAAATATGTTTCATAGAAAGTTCGTGTTGCATGCATGGTACACCAAGTTTGTGTTTCTTGTAGTGCAAGCCATGTCGGTGTTGCGTGCAATGTACACTAAATCGGTTCCATGTGAAAATAATGTTTGAATTAGTGAAATGAAATATATAAATTAATGTTTTCATTTATTTGAAAAAAGTTCCATAAAACTCAATATGTTCTACTAATTATGTTTCTTTAATGGAAGTTGGAAAGCAAATGATATAGCTAATTCATTTTTTTAAGGATCTTGGAAGGGTTCAATCAGAAGTAGTACATTATTGTGACAACTAATATGATATTAAATTGGATAAAAATATGGTGTTTCATTCTTGAATGAATCATATCGAGTTGAATTACCATTTCATATGAAATTTGTTGGAGGAAAAAGAGCATAATCTTTGGATGATATTACGAAGTGATAATCTGGAATAAATAATCACTAATTTTTTAGTTTAGAAAATCATGGGTTAACATAAAGCCTTTTTGATACTTTGGTGAAGGATGTAATAAATAGTTATTTATAATTACAAGTGATGGAGGGTTTATAATTTTTTCCCTAGAAAAAATCATTAAATGATTAAATTTTGTTATGTACATACTTTTTAGATCATTTTATTTTTAGGGCATCATATATGCATTTAATAAAATTAAATCCAGTGGAATCAATTTTATGTTGATGTAATGGAATTTTTAGTTCATCTCTTCATCATCATTAAATCTTATTCTATGGTAGTAGTTCTATTGAAAGTTCATATCTACTGACAGTTCTATGGTTGAGTGATGGGAGATCTAAAAGATCAACAAATATCATGCTTCACTAGTTTGTGAACCTATATATGGAAGTTATGTCTATTGATACTAATTTTTAGTGGACCAGGTTTAACGTATTTGACAAGTCATGCTTATTATTTAATTACATGATACCTTCAATAAAACTTTTGGTGGAAATGAGAATTTATTATAAATTATAGATGTTAGTGAATATTACATGTTTTTTTGTAATCTATTTGTATTCCACTATAATCTTCAAGTTATAAAAATAGAATCAGTGTGGTTCTCCCATGTATGTAGGGTATAGTCCAAAGAGACTTGAAATTTGGTTTCCTTCTATTATTTTTATATTTATTTTTTATTTTTTACCAATAAATGTGTTTTTGGAACTTATTTTATATTTTGGTGTGTATTCAAGGATGTGTTTTTTTATTGAGTAGGGTGAATTGAAGACCTACTTCTATAACCCTTAGTCATGTGGGTGAAAGCATTTTGAGATCAATTTTCCACTATGTAGATTTTCATATGGTCAATCTTCAGATTGTCTATCAATTGTACTTATGAAGATTTATCATCAGTATATATGATATGTTTTTTGGTTATTTCTTAATACCCCAACAAGGGATATCATATGATGGTTTATCATTTGTAGCTTCAACGTACCTGTAGTAGTTTAGATTTGTAATCAAATGAAGAAAATATCCATATTGATATATTTTATGGAATGAATCTTGGATTTTGGTGAATTAATATTGAAGATCATATTATATATATGGATATGGAAGTCCCATTATCCAGGGTAATGTGAGTGATAATTTAGAAATTTGAATGATAGTTCTTATATAGAAAGTCACTTGATCTTGTATGAATTCCTCATATAGATAAGGTTTCCTTCAACATTCTAGAGAAGAATACTACGTAGGATGTTATGAAGGAGTTGGTAGATATGTATGAAAAATCAATAACCCTTAAAAAAGTATTCATATTGTGATAGTTTTTTAGATTGAGGTTTTCATAAGGAGTACCATCTATAGATCAAGTTAATTACTTCAACATGAATAATGGATATCTCCAATAGATAAAGTTAACATTTTTAGATGTTTTATGGGAATTTATACTATTATCTTCACTTCTAAAGAGATAGTATATAGTGGTTATTATAATTAGTAAATCTAGTGAAAAAATAGACTTAGTGTTTGATGACATCAATAATATGATACTAAATAAGGAACTTTGGTGAAGGGTAGTTTAGGATCCAACTATAGGTTCTCTTAATAATGATGGTAGGGAATTTTAACCTCAATATATGAAAAACTAATTGAATAAGCCAAGGGTAGATAATTCCCATGAAAATAAATAGGATAAGAGCTGAGAAAATATTACTAGTCCTTGTCCAACCTACTAAAAATTTGGAAATAAAGGAAATATAAAGAAATATTTCAAAATATTCAATGAGAACTATAGAAAACATAAATGATTGTATGTTCATATTTTGTTAATATAATTGAAGATATCAATACATACTTGCTATGAACTGATAATTTGGTTGAATCTGGGGTGATTGACTCTGGATCCTCCTATCATTAAACTCGTGATCAATGATGCATAAGTAATTATGTATCAGTAATGTTTATGATAGTGCATTCCGAAGATGTTGAATCCATGAATGTTTTTGGAAAAGGATAGTTCTACATATAAATGAATAATAGAGGATTATTGAATCTAAAATAAGTACACCAATTTTCTGGTCTATGAAAGAATCTTATTTCCATTAGAAAAATGTATGATAATGGTTTTGGGACTACCTTAAAAATGGGTTTTAAAAAAGTGAATTAGTGAGCCATGGGGATTGAAAAAGGATTAAAGGATGGGAAAATTTACTTGACCTTAAATTCATACAAAACAAAAATAATCAGAAGTTTATGTTTTGAATATCCATATTTATGGTATCATATTTTAGGTCACCTTAGTGAGATGAATATAAAGAATCTAAAGGAAAAGGGAATTCTAAATATTTATCGTAGGAAAATAGGAAAGTGTGAATGTTTTGTGATGGAAAAGTATAAAAGGACATCTTTCAAGTTCGATGGTTTAATGCCGTGGGATTGGAAGTTGGAACTTGTTCACCCAGGTGATTAGGGACTTACCCTTGTTCATAACTATAATGGATTTCTTTAATTTCAAATTTTCATTGAAGATTATATAGAGTAAGTATGTATTTACTTCTTAAGGAATAATTATGATATATTTTATGTATTTATTCATTGGAAAGCACTTGTAGAAATAGAATGTAGTTGGAAGTGGAAGTGCATCCAAATAGAAAATGGTGGTGAGTATACTGGACTTGACTTCTAATATTTCAACAAGAAGAAATGAATAATCAATGAGATTATAGTGATAATAAATCCACATTAGATTATATTTGTTGAATGTATAAACAAGTATCCAATATATAAATATGGGAGTATGAGTTTTCACATAGTAATTCATAAGGTGATTTGGGTGAAGAAACTCATTACAAAAACTTATCATACCAACAAAAGTACAACATTAGTAGTTGGGAAAGAACATCTAGACAATATTTTCATTTAAAAATGAATAGATTTTCATCATCCCAAATTATTTATTAGTTTAACATATATACATGTAATTGATAAGGATAGGGACAATCTTGGTTCTAAATACAATATAATTTTTTCTGTAGTTATGAATATAAAAATTATGGATACCACATATGGGATGGTGAAAAAAATAAATTCGCAGAAGTAATAATTTTTTATTTGATAAAAAGGTTCTATATAGGGACCAAAACTTTGTGGGCTATGAAGTTGGAGGTGAATAAACTTTCAAAGCAATGGTTGATTAGAGTATCAATAATTTTTCTAAATAAATAGGGAAATTAAATGTGGATTCTCATGGAATTGGATGTCTAAAAGTATGAGCATCAGAATTACAAAATGTTCAAGAGAAGATAAATATTGAGTGGGATCAAAGGGTTTATGTACCCAAGAATTATGAGTTATGGAAGTTCAGGAATTGGCAGAAAGAGTTGATTTAAGAATATCAAAATATACAATCAATTAAAGATATCAAATAGAATTAGGAGACCAGTGTAAAGGATTGGGCATGATTAAAATTTTATTCTCTTAATAGATTCATGAGAACCTGAAAACTGAGAGGAAATAATATTCTCTTATTCACTCTATGAAATGGGATTCATCCATGAATAAGGAGATGGTTTTATTAAATTTAAATATAACATGGGATATGTTTGAACATATGGATGGTAAAAAGTAATTTGAGAACAATTTGGGTTAATTTATTAAGAAATAGGGGGACGTAATGAAAAGTTACAAAACATAGGTAGTGGTGAACGGGTTTCCAAAAAATGAAGGAGTAGATTTCTAAAAAATATTCACACGAAAAGTTAAATTTTCTACCATCAGAAAAAGGATATGTTTGGTTTCACCATAAGATCTATATCTAGAGAATATTTATGCCTAGAAAAATCTAATTCATGGTAAGTTGGAGTAAGAAATATACATAAAAATGACAGGTTTACCAAAATTTGGGAATTACAATTTGGTTTATTGATTAAATAAAAGTCTATATGAGATGAAATAATTACATCAATAAAGGAATCCTAAATTTTATTCATTCATGCTATAATAAGGGTTCAACATGTTTGATTCATATCATTGTTGTTATTAGAAGCAATGGGAAGATGATACATTCAATATATTTTATTCATATGCGGATGATATACTAGTTCCTGGAGAGATTCTAAGAAAATTTAAAAGTTGAAATGTTATATATCCAAGATATTTGAGATGAAAGATCTTGGACATGAAAGGAATATTCTAGAGATGAATACTGATAGTAATAGTAATTTGGGGAATTTGGTGATATCTTATAAATATTACATTTAGAACTCCATATAACCGTTTGGGACCGATGGAAGTAAGATAATATCAATTCTTATTGTGGATCACTTAATTTTTTCCACTTCACATTTGCTAATAATGGAAGTTTATTATATGAACATGGAGAAAATACCATAATCATTATCTATCTGATGTTTAATGTATCAAATGGTTTTCACCTGGCCAGACAATTCCCATGCAGCGGTAGTTTTGATTTTGTATATGGGGAATGTGGGGAAAGTAAATTTAGAGGTTGTGAAGTTGATTATTTGGTATTTTAAAGTATTTAAATCACGATCTATATACTGTGGTAATAAAGGAACATTACTAGTTTTTTTGGACTCAGACTTTAGGGGTTATATAGACACAATAGAAAATATAACTAGTTTCATGTTTACTTCTGGATGAATGAATATTAGTTGGATGAAAAATCTATAAAATATCGGCAGTCTATGTTCAATGAAATATGAGTATATAGCTACAATGGAAGATTGGAAGGAAATGGTATGGGTTATTATTTTTCTGAAGTAACTAGTAAGGGTTCAATTGAAAGAATTAATTTGCGTTGATATCCAAAGTGGTAATCACATGGATAAAAAACTAGTTTTCCATGATATGATGATGTATATTGACCTAAAGTATCATTTCATCATAAATTTTATGGGGGAAAAGATATAGTTCTATTAAATAAAAAAAGACACCAATTATAATAATCCTATTCACCAAGGTGGTAGTTTTGGAACGCCTAGGGTATCAGTCAGCCTAAGTTGAACTTGGGTTAAGAAAGCAATGAGGAATACTATAAAATTCTATTTCATAGAGGGTTACTTAGGATTTTTTTGCTAGAATATGTTTCGAGTGGGAAATTATTTGTATGTGAAGGCTTGTTACGATCACCAAATGTTCATATACCTATAATTTCATGCATAAGATTTATATTTATGTGATTTATGATTAGTGGATAGAGGATGGATATGATGTGAAAGTAGAGGTAGTTCATCCCTTCAATAGTAGTATATATTCTCTAATAAAAGTAGTTCCATTTAATGTTTTCTTCCACTGATGGTTCTATGGTGGAGCACTGGGTGATTTGGATGTTTACAAAAGTTCATGGCTCACTAGTTTAGTAACCAAGCTCAGGATGTCATGTCTCGTGATCTGGATTTTTAGGGAAGAAGGTTTAACTTGTTTGACTAGTTTTGATTATTATTTAGTTACATGGGACCTCATTGCAATGTGTGGTTCAAGTGAGCATTTATTGGAGCGGTGAGAAGTTGGGGAGGACTAGTAGTCATTGTATTTTTTTTCAAATATAATCTCTAAAGTATAATAAATGTAATTAGTAGTGTAATTATCCCTTGAACATTGAACATATTCTAAATCATGATAAGATTTATATTATTTCCATGATTTTTTATTTCTATTTTCTATTTAACTATTGATTTTATTTATCGTACTTTGTTTTTAATGAGGTGTTTATGTAAGGATGGCTTTGTGTGGTGATTAAGATTTATTGACAACCTACTTCCATAACACTCTATCATTCAAGACTGACCATCAAAAGATTAGTTTTCTACCATGCAGAGTTTCCTCTCTGTGATATTCCAATGTTCTATCGATCATACTTCAAGCTATTTATCAGTATTTCAAATGATAAATTTTTTATAGATTTTTGTATTCCCCCAAAAACCATCCCAACCACGTAAGAATTATAATAATCAAATGTCTCAAGAGAAAAATGAAAAAATAAAGATAAAGGATCTTGTTATAAATTTAATTCTTAAATATTAAAAAGGAGAATGTCCTTGGATATTTTATAGTAGGTGTTCTTTATATATTACTAGATACTCAAAAACTATTAAATAATATTTAAGGGTATAATGAAATATTTGTTACCTTTTGTAATGATGAGTCACTCATGATAAAGGGTGTTTATTTAATTTTAAGTAGAGAATGTAAGAATAATTAAAATAATATTTTATATAATGACGGGATTGAATATAAACTATTAAGTGTTTCTCATATTTCCGATGAAGGAAATGAGGTGATTTTCAAGAAATATAATTTCTTGATGAAAAAGTTTTGACAAGACAAAATTGAAATAAGGGTAAGTAATTTTAGGCGGCAGATGATCTGAATGTATACTACCCAAGTTTGAATGAATAAAATCAAATATGGCATAGAAATCTTGGCCATCTTGGCTAAAGGACCTTGAGAAATATTATCCAAATAGTAATTGATCACGATGTTCCTATGGAAAAAAAGGAAAGGAAATAGATGTGCTATATATTCCAAATGTTTAATATTATAAACTCTCATTATAAAAATGTGGATATTCACACATCTCTTCCTTTGTAGCTTATTTATTAAGACATATATAGTCCCATGAGAAATCAATAAAAAAATAGTGAAAATTATTTTATTTATTTTATTGATGAATTTACTAAAATTACTTGAATAATGTATTTAAAACTAAAATATTATACTATATGGATGTTCAAAATTTTTGGAATGAGTTCTTAAAAATTGTATGGATACTCCTTTAAGAGAATCTAGAGAGAAAATGGTGTTGAGTACACTAATGAAAGATTTTAATTTTAGTTATAAATGCATTATATTTTACATGAGCTAAATGCACCATAAAAACCATAATAAAATTGTGCGAATGAATATAATAATACTGGTTTGGGGGAGATGGATAAATTCATGTTGAAATAGAATGACACTTCTTTATAATTTTAGATGCAAAACACAAGTGTAGAATTTCACATTCATAAAAAATACCTATTGTTAAAATTATGATATTTTTATATATGATATGTATTATATGAACACTCCATGTTTGATAACTTAATGGTATTTCATATCCCCTTCATTATCATAATAAAAGGTGAAAATGTTAGGAAGCTCAATGAAAGAGGTGTTGATGGTATATTTCTATGTTATTGTCTAAATAGAAGAGGAGATAAATTCTAAAACTAATATATATGGATTATTATTGATATTTATGATGTTAAAGTGATATAACATGAAAATAAATAAGTCTCACATGAAGTAAAAAAGTTTCAAAAGTGAAGAATACGAAACTATTTTTGTTAAAAAATATGGTAAAGCTTCAAAAAATTGTTAAAATTATGAGGGAGTTCATGTTTAAAATAACTATGCACCCAATAAAGTGATTAAGAGAAAAATGTTCTATTTCATACAAGTAAAATAGGTTCTAACTATGTGAACATTGATGAGAAAATGACATACCTCACTACATTGTCATGTTTAACCATGTAATGTTGGTGAGGTTTTGGGATTAAAGAGTAGGTGGATGTCATGAATGAATAATTTTACCAAATATAGAAGAATGAATCATGGTAAATGATACCCAATAATGAAGATAATAATGTAAAAAAAATGGGTGTTTTTAATTTTTTTTAATGAAGTAGGAAAAGATTTGATAATTAAAGCATAACTTATGTGCGAAGGGTATTCCTAGGTTGAAAGAATTGATTTTGATGAGAAATTTAAACTTGTTGCAATACAATAAACCATGAGAATTTTTTTCCTATATTAAATCAAAAAGTAAATAAAATATATTCCCAATTGATTCTAAGTCATCCTTACTAAATGGAGTGTTAAAAGAGGAGGTTTAGATTGAGAAACCCTGTGGGTTATTTATGGGAAAATGGGGAATAATTTCTAATGGTTATGGGATTAAAAAATTCCAAATAGATTGGAATTTAAAATTGGATATCTACTTAATGAAGTTAAAATTCATAAAACGAAGATTGTATAATAATCTCGATATTAGTAATGGAAATAAATTATCACTAATTTTTATTGTTTTATGTAGATGACATATTTTTTTTCTGGAAATGAAAAAAATTGTTTGTAAAGCATTTTATATAGAGATAAAGAAGTTATTAGAAATTTACATTCTTGGTGGAAGGATATATTTTCAACATCTATAAATTTTTTAATAGGAAGACTTAATTTTTATTTCCCAATTACATTATGATCAGGAATTACTAAGTTTTTCTTGGAATGGAGGATTCAAATATGGTTTCAACACGTATTTAATAGGAAAAAAAATTCCAATGTTAAGGATAAATGGATATGTTAGAGTCTATAAAAATTATCATATCAATTGTAAGCATTTAAAAACCCTTGTATGAGGATCTACATGAATGATAATATAAAACATAAAATTAATACAAAAATGAAGAACATTATATAAATCAAGTTTACCTTACATAGAAGTTACACTACATCAAATCTTTATCTCTTGCATCTGATGAGTTTGAGATACATCCATAAGTGGAAAACAAAATAATCCCACCTACACTAGTATCCTATAGTTGTGACTAAATCACTCAATGTTAGAGTATCATTCACCAAACTTCATGGCATTATTTCAACTTATAGTGTAATGTATGAAGATGAATACATATTTTTGGGTACAAGGTGTTTCAAGAAATGATAATCATCTATATCCACTAACATCACTTGATAGTCTATTATATAGGAAATCTAGAAGGATATTTAATTGTCATTTCATTTATTCTTGTGTAATTATATATGAAAAATTTTTTTGGCTGGTATACATTCATCATATGAATATTTCACTTCCCATACGTTTAATCCCATGAAATGGTATAACAAATGATAACTAATATGGGATAATAATAAATGATAAAAGATTAAAATTTATGTTTTATAGAATGATTACCATACATGAAAATAATAATTTTCAGGATATATATATATATATTATCTACAATTATTAATGGAAGACCTCATTAAATCTCTCACTTAAACAAAATCATAGAATACATTATTCCATTTTACCTAATATTTTATCATATACAATAAGATATTAAAACATATCCAAAAATATTTTCGGATATCATCCAAAACTAATTTTGAATGCTATCGTAATCTTCATGTTGTATCACATCATATGAAATACCTTGTAAACACCCATCCAAAATAATTTTGGATTAACTGTAAAAAATATTTAGAGTATCTCTCTGATTCAAAATCAATCCCCATTTATTCAACCAAAGAAAGTACCCCAATGGGCCTTTATAGTTTTGAAAAATATTACAAATATTTTGATCAATTAGTGTAATAAAATAGAGACCTTTAGTAAAGCATCAATGCTACTCTTTCTATAACGGGATTTGGTGTGATATCTATCAAAAACATATATCTCTATACCTATTTCCACCAATTTTCATTACATACAAATATGAATTATCATATTTTCCTTTTGTCCAATACATAAAGTGACCATGGGACACAGAACATAGAAATATCATATAGCTAACCCATTTATTCTAAACTATCTGAGTGTAGATTGAATTGATTTTATGAATACATTACATGTAACACATCCTTTCGGATCAGAAAACTACATATTCCATATATATATATATAATTCATTTTTTTAGATTCACACTCCCATGTTCTATCTCAATCGAGGGCCCATATGTCATACTCATTGTATGAGAGGATAGATTCCATCTTGGTTGAGCTCCAACCATCGACATGATCAACAACATACCCAACCACACCCATATTATCTAAGTCAATATGTAGAATTTCCTAAATAGGGTATCAAAGTATAATGTTTATCATGCTCAGTAGCATTCCAACCTTAGGTAGTGGGGACTCAAATATGATCCATGAACCCCTAGTATACAAAATATATCTAAATATTAATTTTTATGTGGAATACTTAGTTGAGCATACATCACACAAAACTAATCATATTCTCTATCATGTGCCTCATGATCATATTCTATATCTCTTTAAAATAATACCACTCATCAAACCTTTACATTTATTAACAACCTATAATACACTATGATGAGTGTCAACTAAGGATAAATTCAATGTACATTTTTTATATGTAAAATATCATTAAAATGAATGATATATATATATATACATATATATATGTAGAAAAAATGAAAGAATAATTAAATGGAGGTTTCCTTTAATATTTTGCATTCCATATTTTTAAAACTCTTTAAGTATATTTATTAAGACATATATAAGAATTATCATTTCATATCATATATGACGTTAGCCTTATGTTTCCTACACTTTCTAGGTTTTGTTAAAAAATTACATCATATGTAATCCAAGTCACATATATATATATATGTGAAAATCTAATTAAACTATAACACTAATACTTTTTTTGAAAAATATCTATTAACTAAACCATATTTAATAATAGTGATACTTAGGAATCATATTCTTAATTGTAAAATCCATTTAACATATTTGAACTTATTAAATTCAAAAAATAAAATATTATGATGTTAATATTTTTTCTGCACATAATTCTTTCTATGTTCATCATTATCATCATTGAAACCCTATTCCATCAAATTTTCTCCTTTTAATAATGTAACAACTTACATTATAGTTTACTAATACATCCTAACACTCATAGGATATTATGTAATATTCACATTAAACATAGATTGGTGTAATATTTTATTTATTAAATTTAAACATATCTAAGTCAAAATAAAATCTCACTTGTATCATAAACATTATATTCCCTTCATGATATCTTATTAAGATACACAATCCCTTTTGTGTTGAGAAATAACATTTATTTTCTTTCAATAGAAATATTAGACAAATAAAATTTTATTTCCTTATTATATATATGGTGTTCTATGTGTTTGGAACCTTTATATTTTGAGAAGAATATTTTATTAAAATATCTCATAGACGGGTGGTGGGAAAACATTCCCATGTATTTTAACAAATCCTTGAATAAACCTTTTATCATCGATTAAACAATTTTATCTATATATTATTCTCAAAAATATCATAGATATTAGTGAATCATAATATATTCATATACAATTAATCAACTAATACTTGTTCATAAGAACTAAATGTAATTGAGAAACTTATCTTATCACATAAGGGAAATGATATGAAGAAACAAATATTTTAATTAGATTCATTTGATATTGAAAAAATCCTTTACTTTCAAATCCTCTATGTAATTACTATTTAATTCAACTCATGAATGTTGTCCAAAAGAACAATAAATTATTCCATTTTTTGAAACTCCAATATATTTACACAACTTTTTAAAATATACATTCAGTTCTAAATACATCTCAAAATCATAGAATTAATTTATAAAAAATCCAGATCTAACATAGACATTATATAGAGTTTTAAAAACACTTTCAGTTATGTCTTGGATAATCCAATAATATTGAATTATTACTATTATTTCCTAATATCCATATATTTCAATGACCATGATTAGCTTCTTGATGAAAAATTTATAAACATTTCAACAAAGTTTTCTTTTTTCTAGTTTAAATTTTACCTACTTGTAAAGTCTATATAATACTTAAAATCCTATAAATCCTATGCCTATTTCATATTTATTTTCCCAAAAATTTTAGAACATTGGGTAAAATTTATTTTAATTAAATAATATTGTTATTATATATCTATATATTAAAATATTATATATTACCTTACCAGAACAGTCCGTTTTTAGACTCCCCTTAGAGTATATTATAGAGGTGAAAAAATCATAACTATCTAATAAAATAAAATAAATCTAATTTTATTTAACAAAATTTTCTTCCTTGATATTATCAATTGAAAAATGTGAAAATAAAAATATTATAAAATATTAAAATGTGCCTGAATTATCCATGACTGTAATACAATAACACATTTTTTATCACTTGGACATGAACTTTAAAATTTATTATTCACACAATTACTTTTCTTCTATTCCTGTTGTCCAATATATTTATAAATCTAATAAAATATACAAGTTGTATAACATAACATAAAATAATTTAATTCTATAACATTCCTACCCAAATTATATCCTCCATATGGATTTATATATTCCTTTGTGCATCCCCTGAAATTTCTTATCTAATGGATATATTTTCCCCAATAAAAATATTATCCTTACCTTTTCTTTCTCAGTTCAATAGGTGGTGTGGAATTTCCATGACCTATTTTCTTCCATTTTTGGATGTTAATTATAACTAACTCCTTTTGTACCATCAATATGGTATTTGAACTTGGACCACCCATGTATTGTTCAAAAATCCTCAACATGTTAAGGAGACCAGATAAAGAATTTCCCAGTTTACACATATTTTAATTCATGAAAAACCATCAAAACCTTTCTAGTAGTTAATATAGAATGAATTTTTTGTCTAAATAACTATTTATTAGTGAAACAAACCTCTGAAATTCATTGATACATCCAATAATATTGAGTACATGAGTTAATGTTTAGGTTCCTTCTATCCTCTTTGAAAATAAAATTAGACAATTCATGCCATTCATTCCATTCTTTCTCTTGATAGATCCTTTTCAGGTTATATATCATTTGAAAGGAATTAATAGTATCATGTTTCATTTAAAATTTTGACTCAATTAAAAAGGAAATGAGTATAGAGACATCAGAGGAATCCTTTATAAGATTATCATTGTTATAAAAATTATTTTATTAAATAGGTTCATTATTTGGTTTATTATAAATATTTAGTTCCATCACATAGAACTTTGCTTATTGTTTGAGAAAAATTATCATGTTTCTTTACCAAAATTGGTGGTTTCTACCACTAATTTTTTTAAGGATTTATCTTAAGGTTATTCTTGATGATTCTTCTATTTAACTACAATATAATCTTTTTTCAAAATGAGTATCATGTTTTATAACCAATTAATAAATGATGGATATCATGTTTTATTACTAATTAATAAGGAATTTTATTAAATATTCTCCCACTAAAATGGATACTCCTTTTTGAAAATTCATCATATCCATTAGTGGTACAATATCTTTGTGTTACTAAGTAATTAATCCACTTTAGCATTTATCACACTAATTAATTATTTAGGTAGGTTAAAATCTGAATATATCATATATGATTCTAGGATATCTGAGCGAACAACCTTCTATATAATCGATCATATAAATAAAATTAACTCTATTACACATGTATCCCAACCATTAGGCCTTCCCATATAAGTGTTATTGAAAACCAACACCAAAAAAGATAACCGAGGACAATTTAGGTGCACCTGACTTTAGCATGAAACAAATTCATAAAAAATCATGATTGAATTATTTGTTTCAATCCTTACAAAAGATAATCCATGGTTACCTGGATATGACATGAAACTACCTAGTTGGACTATTCAGGTCTTGAAAAGTGATTCTTTTGATGGAATCTCGCCCTTATTATTTGAAGGAGATTTTATCTAACGATCTTATCTCATGTTAATCCCTTTTATATATGTCTGATTATAGTATTTTAGTTTGGAATGATATCCCCTCAACCAAACCAAAATATCAATACCATATTGATGTGTAAATATTTATAAAACCCAAAAGTTTGTGTTACTCTCCCAAAATTAGAAGTCAAGTATATTCGTACATATCTGAATGCATCATATGCATAAGTTACCTAAAAACATCATGCAATGGTTTATAATTATATAATAATGAAAATATCCACATGTATAAGCCTAATGAGATAGATAACCAACCCCATTCACCAGTCTAGACATGGAATAAGCCTCCAGGTAGGTGGGTAGTCCGACCCCATACCCCTCTACATAGGGATAAGATAGTCAAGATAGAATTAAATTTATCCTAAATATGACACCTAATCTGAACAAACTATATTAAATTAATAAATTCTAGCTAATAACTCTAATTAACAACTGATATCAATATATATAAAAGGCTAAATTAGTTATCATACATTTTATGTAATGAATGTCTCTATCTCAATGTAGTTTAATAATTATGGTATAGCATGCATAATATTCACCTTTCTGAAAAATTTATTAATTATTAATATAGCAGGGAAGAAACCATAAATTGATAAAAAAAATCCAAATATTTAAATTTGGGATTACCATTTATTAAGAATTTCTAAATAAAATCAAATTATAATTGCTTTTATAATTTTTTTATCTTTAAAAATATTAAAATTTCATAATTGTGAATAAAAAATCTATACTTATTCCAATATGAACTCACTCATGTTTATTGTTATATGTAATTTCCATTATATATATATAGGAAATTTTATGAATTATAAACAATTTTTAATCTAATTTCTATTATGTAAAATTTTTCATAATCTTAATATGATTTAAAATTTGAATATTTATAACTTGGTCTCACCCATTATTAAAACAATTTTAACATGGGTTAAGGAATATCAAAATAAGGCCCCTTTAATTTTAATTGTTTATATTATTTAATTATGAAAAATTATTAATTTAATTATAAACATCATTAATTTTGGCCATATTTTATATTTTATAACCCTTTATAATTTTTTTTGATTTTAAATAAATACTTTTATTTCTATATCATAAGAATTTCCATATAATTTGTTAAAATGTATTCCAAATATTTGAATTCAATTAATTATAAAAAAATTATAACTAACTAATTTATAAACGGTTTATAAATTAAAATATCACAAAATACCTATTATAATTATTTGTAAAAATTTTATAAACCATTAATATAATTTAAGAATTCAAAATAAATTTTATTTACCCTTACACAAGAACCCATTCCTGTATAAAATGTAGGATTTACCTAACCTTATGCAGACACTGTGTAAGGGTAATCTGATTTTGGATCCCATTCATAAAGGTAACCAATTGGTTACCTTTTCATTATCATATTTCAAATAAGGGTATGTCCAAATGACCCATACATATTTCCAATTATGTAAGGGTAAGGAGGAAACAAACCTTACATTTCACCTCATGTATATGTAATAATTTTACACATGCCACTCTACATATGCATAAGTCAAAATGAACCGTTAAATAGACATTATGGGACTTCTTCATAAAATAAATACAACATTTTACCATTATATAGATCATATAAACCTTTCTGTGTATAGGTATATCATTTATATATCCATACCATGTAAGGTTAAGTATCCAATTACCTTTATGTAACTAGCATTTCGTATAAGGGTAAGTTACAATGTACATTTATATTGCCTTGGGAAAACTATGTTTACACTTATATATCAGCATACCATAACCTTATATAACCTATTACATGTAAGGGTGATATGTTGTGACCCATACATATACTGATATACATAAGGGTAAGGTAAGACAACCCAAAAGCAGACCACCCTGCGTAAGGGTAAAACCTTAGTTGACATTATTCATCTAATCTACATATGATTAAGGTATTAGTTACCTTTACATTCCCTATCAATGTTAGGGAAAACCTTTTTTATGAAACCAAAATTCCATAAATTGAAATGTTGCTTTGTTTTCCAGTTTCTTCTTAATTTCATTGCAAGTTTCATAAAAAAACATATATTTCTCTAATACTATTGAAGGGTATAGGAAAATATATTCCTTAAATGAACACATCCAACATGATATCCATATAAACCTATAAAAGGAAATAATTTCAGTAACACTTTGGCCACGCAACTTTTTTCATCACAATGGTGAACCAAGGAAGAGATCCATAATTCATCATTGTTCATGTGTGAGAGTTCCTAGGGATCAATTAACTTTTAAAAAAATTACATCGATAACATTGAATGGTTTTCTTGAGTCTAATTAAAATTATCAGATAAATAAAATGAATTTAAAAAAACCTAGATTAAGTATCTCCATAAAGGATAATGTGAAACAGGTAATAAATAATGTGATGAAGAACATACTGTAAATATGGCATACCTCACACCAAATAACCAAAAATTAAATTCTTATTCTCCATAGTCCAATGAGTTTGAGAGAGATCACTAACTGAAAAAATAAGATTCCCACTTATATTAGTATCCAAAATCTGCACCTAAATTACTCAACATTTGAAGTAGATCTCCCAACCTTCACGACATGGTAGCATCTCACAGTGAAAAGTAGTAAGATGGAGATTTTTTTTGGTATAGGTAGGTCTGAGCAAGGATAATCATCTATATCGACATCCATAAATATTTAAATAAATTATATAGGAAATCAAGTTTGATCCTTAATTTCAGCTATATTTATTGAAAAATTATTACATATGAATAAATTATTAGGCTGATATACATTAATCATATTAATATTTTATCCCCCATATGTTTAGTCTCATTAAATGTTATAATAAATGATATCAAATATGGGAGAATAATTAATGATAATTTTTTTTCATTTAAGTTTTATAGAATAATATAACATGCATGAAAATAATAATTTTAATGATATATATATATATATATCATAAATAAGTACAAAAGGGGTTTGGGAATATCACTTTCAAAATAAGAGGATGGACTTGATACCAATCAATTCATACATCCAAAATTATTATTATTTATTAAAATCTGGGAAATGACCAATACAAAAAAATGTCACATAGGTTTAAAATAATGGATCCAAAGAGAATCTAATTGGAAAAAACTACCACAATCAGAGGGAAACTACCTGAAGCTTTAAAATATTGAGAATTGATTCATGCTATCCACTTGAGAATCGAGGCGGTCCAACACTTTATTTCCCTCAAAACCAAGTATGATATAGAGACACCTATGAGTCAAGGAGTCTTCTACATTTGTGAATGAGATATGTAATGGACCAAGGAATTTCCATATTTCCTTACAGCAACCCTAGAACTACTGTTGAGTGAGTCTCCATAAAATCTAGTGCAATGTTGTAAAGAATACACAATTCAATTCCATTCAACAATGCACCTACCTCTTTTACAATAGAATCCCCATGTTCAAATGATTAAAAAATAAAGAATAATTAACCCATGTTGGTTTCATACTACCCCACCCCCATGTATGATTCAATAGGTACAAGATACATCCTCATTGAACTTATATCCACTATTTAGGGGCCACCATATCACCCATGTTCCATGTATGGTTGAGTTATGTAGAGTATAAAGAATGAATGAACCAAACATGATCCTTATAAGAAGTGAAGAGCCTTCCCACCACTTACAATGTATAATAAATTCTTCCACTAGTATTTTGGATTTTACTACCATTCAAAACCATGTACATTGGATAAATTATTGATGACTTCAATTTCTGGAAGTCCAAATGATCCAACAACCTACCGATAGGAGCAATACTCTATCCTTTCGATCAAGAACAATATTTCCTACCTCTATGAACCATGCATGAATAAAATATTCGTAAATGGTTCCTAGAACCTCAATGTAAATCAACTCACCCACTACATTCTAGATTCCCCCCCCCCATTCACCCTCAAAGAAGTGGTGGGTAGAATATTCCTCATTGTGTTTTTTTATAACAAACATCTAGAAAACAATGATATTCCTTTACTCATGACCCATTAATCCAAAGGAAAAATATTTTTGTGAGGATTCCAAACTAAGAAATTAATCTTTGTGGAAATTTCATTACACTAAGTGATTTCATTATATTCTTCCTGTATGTCACTCATTTGAGACACTGAATGAAATCACTTCACTGAGAAGTCACATGAGGTTGATCCCAAAAAAATAAATTTATTCAATTTGGTGATTAGATCAATGCTGGTGAACATATAAAATTAAAATTGGTTTAGAACTACATTTACAAACAAATCAAACCTTCTTGCTCGAGAGAATGTGTATTTCGGGGTCTAGAATCTAGGAAATCCATGTGTCTCACCAACCTAGTTTTCATTCCAAAAAAAGTTGACCACACCTAAATGTACATTTATAGTGGGTCGTAAGAGTCAGTATGTTTTGATATACGAAGTTATAGAGCTGAGACATCCCCCCTATATCATTTTTTGTAGTTATGACCACACATGTTAGAAATAAAATTGGCCCATATAGGCTTTTTCCCTAGGAAATCCCATGCTAAATTTTCTTCCATGCTTCTCATTTCCTCCTTGACGCTCCTCAAATTAATACCACCAATCCCCACTCATTTAGACATCTTTTATCAAGCACCTTAATGACATTTTCCCTCCACATTTTCATCCCATATGAAACATGTTAATATTTTTTCGATATTTCTCATCTCCATATTTGGAACATTGAGAAATTAAATGACATACATCAGAGTGGGTGAGTGGAAATAGATTAAGATAGTGATGCATCCCCTAAAAGAAAGAAATAATAATTTCTCATTAGTAATTCAGGGAGTAATTTTTTTAACAAGACCATCTAGTAATTAATTAGAGAAGTAATTTTTTCAGGAATTTAATTTATTTTTGTTATACTTAATATATTTTAGATTCAATATTTTCTTTGTTGTCAAACATTATGCCATGTTTTATAGTGAACCAAAAATTTATAATCATATGGCTAGGAAGGTATATTTTAAATCTCCAATGGGAACTAAATATTATAGGTTGGATTATAATAATAAGAGGTTGTGAAATATATTTTTCAACATAGATGCACATTGGGAGAGAAATGGTGATCACAGAATGTATATATCCAAAGGAGTTTTCTTTCTAGGTAAAAGGTGAGTGTATTTTTAGAAATAGAAGAAATTTTTTATTACCTTTATAATAACTATAATAAATTATGTGGCTAAAAATTAATCCACCACAAAATTGATGTGGATGAAAACTCTATTAGAAGAAATCAATGTGGGAGTGAACATACCACTCCTTTTGGGTTTGGACAATCAAAGTGAAATTTTTTATCATAGAATCCTATTGAAAATTTATAGTCTAATCACAATGATATAGAATATCTCATAATCATTGATATTTTTGAGAAAAATGATTTTAAGTTGGAATTTATTATTACTTTGTTGAAAATTACATATGGTTTCATTAAATGTCTACCAATGGACGAATTTCCAAGATTAAGGTTAGAGATTGTAGATAAACCACAACATTATTATGGCCAAGGTATGTTTATTTTTCCCCTTACCTAATTTGGTTTATCAGATACTATTAACCAATATAGATAAAGTTATAAAAACAATTTTTATCATATTTAATCCCATGAAGTTTTGAAAAAGGTGGAGGATAACTATAAAGGATTAGTATCCAGAGATATTTGTTTACCTTATTTATGGGGAGTATAAATTTAGAGACAGTTATTAATATGGGTAAAATATGAAGTAAATATGAGGGATGTGTTTGTGATCTATTTATGAATCATTCAAATATTTTTTCGAGCATAAATGCTTGAATTTATTACTCAGAGTTTTATTGAACAAATTTGATTAGTTGAAGAAGATTTTTTTTTCTAAATAAATATCACAAGTTGTATAAAATGATAATTAGAGCTTGTTTTTTCTCAAGTGGTAATGTTTTTAATGGGAAATCTATAGGAATAGTAGAAATAAATTGTTAAACACAAATCATTATATTTATGTACATAATGATATTTATTTTTAATGTTTTTGTTTCCAACACCATGTTAACTCATATAATATTAAAATTATTGAATAATTATTCACTACAAAGTGAAATGAGTTTGAAATTGATTTATGATCCTTAGTTGAAAACAAAATCCAAAGGCGGATATTGATGATATAAAGACGTGTTAAGTATTTGAGAAGTCTATTGAATATGGAAATTATGTTTTTATGTTTTTTTGAATAATAAGACCAGTAGAATATATTATTTTTCTAGAGAAGAATAATTATAAAATATGGAAGTGGACTAGTTTATTGTATTAATTTTTTTAATACATAAATAAAATTAAAAATAACATAAAACAAGCATCAATATATGAGGTGAAGGATATTGGAATATTTTATTATTAATAGAGGATAGCTAGAGATGTTTGTTTTTTGTTTGGAAGTATTTTTGGAAATGGAGTTATGTGTTTCTAGAATCTCATGAAGAACTTAGAACTTCATAAGAGTTATTTTAAATATCTAGATGAGAAAATCATAAAAGTCATGAAGAATCCCCTATGAGCGTAAGATTTATTTTGTTACTTCATAAATAAATTTTTGGACATTATAAGGATGATTTATCCCTTTTTATAGTTGATATAGGATTTCATAAGTATCAATAAAGGTAAAATATTAAGGATAAAAATGTAATAAGTATGATTTTTTTACTCATTCTGGATGATACATGTATTTTTATGTATGATCTAGAGTTTATAAGGATCAATATAGACACCGTAAGGATTGGTATAAATCCATAAATATGATCTAAGACTTCATAAGGATGATATATCCATATATATTTTCCATGACTACATAAGATTCATTGATGACATTGTAAGGATGATATCATTGTAATGATAAAAAATTTACAAGATTTCAGGATGAATAGAAAGTTTAAATAATATTAGAATGAATTATTTTGGGAAATGAGAGTCAATTAATTATTTGTATTGTGATATTCATTAAAAAAATATAATAATAAGTGATTGTTATTCAAGCTAGTGTTCTAGGACTGTATTACATAAATTTTTTTGAAACTTTATCTTTTCAATATTTTTTTAGAAAAAATAGATAAAAATAAAAATGATTTAAATATTGTGGGGTTTGTGTAGTTTTTTAAGAGAATATGGTGATGATATTTTTAGGATATTTTAATGAAAAAATAATGGTGTAAAAGGTATGGAATTTCATATTAAATATTTTAAATTAAATATTCTCAGAAAAATAGAGAAGAATTTGGGAATAATATACCCAAATTATGAATATGTATGATGTTTTTGGGAATTTTCTTATTTTATTTATATAATTGATATTCAAAAAATTCAATTATTATCCAATGTATAAATTATGAAGTAGTAGGCCTCGATTATAAGAGTTGATTTTGGTAGTTCTACATTTATGACCAAATAGTTGATATAAGAATTAATGCACTAATAAATTTAATATCATCTATATTGAAGAGTGATAAAGTAAGTGAAAATAAGAATATGTTCTTTCTCATTGACGTGTAAGGAGAAAATAAGCATAATAACATGAAAAAAATAGTCAATGTGGAAAAAATTCCCAATATAGTGATAACATGATTTATGTTTGAATAAATAAAAGATTCTATAGTTTTCATAAAAACATTATAAATTATTACAACTGTATAACACCCACATACACATTAGAGGGAATTTTAATGTGAGTTCATTGATAAACCCTACTCCTCATAATCCATAAGTTGATAATAGTGTGTCTTGTGATCACATGTGATTCGAAATCACAATATGGATTAGTCTTATAATTTTGAAAGGTAAAACATGTAAACATGTAAATATGTAATTATATATTCTATGTGTTCATGTGTGAATTTAAAAATGAATTAAAAATTTTATAATCCATGATGAAGGATTTTAATGAAAATGAAAAGATAAAAAACTCTAAGTATCTTATTCACCCCATAATGATTTCACTGATCTCATGGGTAGATTTTCAATAAAGATGAAACTCACCTACGGATATTTTTTATGGTCACAATACATAATTGTACCTTCATCATAAATTCAAATCAATAATAGAACATGTATGAAATCATGAGAGATGAAAATTAGTACTTCACAAATGATATTGGATATGAAGAATTTACATGGTACATGGGAAATCGGTTCCTTTAATTTACAAATAATTCACAATCAAAATGTTTTCATGAGATTGTTAATGATTCTATTAATAAAAATTAACCATCATAGAAAATGATAGTTTTTATTTACAAAAATATTCCCCTTACTAATTTATATTACAATATTCTTTGATTGAGTGATCTAATATTTTTTAGGGATCATAACTCCTAAATAAGGATCCATCCAAGAACATGTGTGTTTTTTGGGAGAATATTATCTCCCAAAATCCCTGGGGTTATGTTACGTAAACATTCATTCTTATATTACTTTTATTGTTTTCAAAAGGGGTGGGTTATATTGAGTATTTTCAATCAAGGTGTGGGGGTAGTTATGATAAAAGGGGGAGTATGTAAGAAATTTACTCTTTATTTTTAAAATAGCAAAATCATAAGAGATTCAATGTTTTTCTATAAAAAATGCGGTAACATGAGTTCAAAAATAAAGGGGTATAATTCAAAGAAATAATATCTCAGAGAATACATGAGGAGTTGGATAAAAATATTCATTATATAACATTACGATGATTTGAGTACTTTAATTGGTAATTGTTATTTTTCTAATAAATATATTGGTTGATAATGATGATCCATTAAATGGTATTAAATATAATGGAGTGAATGAAACTCCCTTTAGAAGCCTGAAGATAGGGAAGGATACTAAATAAATTTTTTAGTGGTAAAAGTTTCCTAGTTAAATAAATTAATTTTCATCACAATAAGAGATAGAATTATCTCACAAACATTAATCTATCCAATAATTTGGTGGCAAGATTTCTCTTGTTCTAGGACAACAACATGGAATAAATTCTTGAGATTATGATTCTTGATCAATGGAATTTATATAGTATTATATTTATTTTAAACATGATTATGAAATTTTTTAGGTTTCAGCTTTGTTAGATATGTTGAAAAGGAATGACATTTTCAAGGAAAAGTGTAAACCACATTATTATGGATTTTAAACAAGTCAAGTCTATTTTATAGAAAAATTGATAAATAAATTTTTATTCTAATGTAAATACTAAAAATTGTAATAAAATTCTATTGAATTTACTTTTTTTATAGGTCGCACAACACATTTTCTAAAGGTAGTGGCTAAGATGATTAGATTAAAAAATATTTTATGAAATTAAAATTTAGAATACTTTAATATGGGTAAATATTTTTGAAACAAAAGATGGAAATCATGTTGTGGCTTCATGAAACTTATAATGGTTTGTCTATAAATGACATGATTCTTATATCTAGTTTGGATTAGTCTTTGAAGCAGAAATTTGTGTTAAATAATAAAAGAAACATTATGTTGTTTTGAAAAACACACTGTGAATAGAAGTTAGATACTATAAATGATTCTCAATATAATAAATAAGTATAATAATAAGTCATGGTTCTACATCATAGATTTGGAGGAAGTTAAAAAAAATTCCACGATCGATAAAAAACATGTAATAATTAGTTTAACATATGTAATGATCCGTAAAATTCAAGGATTTTTTTTTCTTAATTTTCTTTGGAATTTTAAAAGAACACAGTTTCTAACGGCGCCTGATTCCGAGTCCCGGTGTGCCCGGAATTAATTTCCGAAGTTTGGCTCGGGTACGTTCAGTGAACGAGCGAGCGGGAATTTCTATCTTTTGAACCGGTGCCCGGAATCGAATTCCGAGGGCACCGATGGAACCGCAGCGCCGGTAATTTCTTAAGAACACCATTTTCGGAGTTGCGTTTATCCGAGAGAAGATGATAAAAATGGTGGAAGTTTAATTTATATCTTATCTACAATTTTTATTTTCTTGTTAAGTAGATTAAGTGTTATGTTACAACACTTGACCCTCTCTTAAGTGGTTTTAACCTATGTAAGGGAGTTAGGGGTGGGACCCACTTGGAGTTAACCACCCATGGAAGGATTTAAGGTGAGGTGGGTCCCACACGAACCCCACCCCTTCACTTTTCCCATAACCCCCTAACTCCCTCTTTATTTTGAAACTCCTCACCACCCTCTTTTTTTTGAAACTCCTCACCTCCCTCTTTATTTTGAAACTCCTCAACTCCCTCTTTATTTTGAAACTCCTTCTCTCCCTCTCTCCCTCATAACTCATGCCAACTAGCACTTAAATTAAGTTATTGAAACTCTTAATCAATTAAGTGTTTGAATTTTGAACTTACAATGCATGACATGATTAAAATAAAATAAGGGGAAACCTTCTTTTATTTGGAGGTTGAATTGTGGTGGGAGGATTTTTGAGAAAGGGCCTTTGTGTGATAGAAGAAGGAAGCTCCTTCTTCGTTGAAGAACGTCCTCCTCTCCGTGAAGAACGGTTCTTCTCCGATGAAGAACATCGATCCCTCAACTTAGAACGACTCGGTGATCACGGTTCTTCATCCTCTTTTTCCTCCACGGCAAGGGAGAAGACACCGACGTAGGGAACTATCCAACGACAACGCGCCTTCCTTCTTCATCTCCACAACAAGTGAGGAGACGTCGTTTCCTCCTCGGACGTACCCCAACATCCATGGAATCGACGTCCGATCTCCACGACGTCGTTCTCCGCGACGCCGTTCTCCGCGACGCCCGATGTGCGACGTCAAATATCCATGTAGGGGTTTGTTGTTGCTTTATTTAATTATTTTCCGTTCTTGGTTCTAGCATGACAAACTTGAGGATGAACGATTAAGTGTTATCGTCTAACGAGAGGGGGACTGGACCGCAGAAACACGGCCGAACCCCCCTCCTTTGTTCTTGAATGTTTCTTGCGGATGAAATGAGATAGCGTGGTGTCCTCGCACCATGCGGGAATCACACGGAAATTATTGCGCGGCGCCGTCGCGCCGCGCCGTGGAAAAAATTATCATGAACGCGACGTCATTGCGCCGCGTCGAAGGAAACCGAAGACGCCGCGGCCGGAGCGGGGTCGTGGCGGAGGGGCGCGGTGTCGTCGCACCGCGCCGGATGACGAAGGTCGCGGCCGGTTCCCGGCCGCGGCGGATCGTGATGACCGGTGGCCAGCCGGGCCGCCGGTTCCGGAAGACGGAAGAGGACCGGCCCTTGCCGGTCCTGTTGACAAGATGCCGGCCGGCCAGGTCGGGCCGGCTGGGTTGGTGGAAACCGGGGGAATTTAATTCCCCCAGGCAGTTATTTGGCCCCCCATTATGAGGGGGCCCAATTTCACAAAGGGGGGCAGGCGGCCCCCCGTTTCCAGCGAGCTCGGCCATCGGCCGAGCTGGCAGCGCGCCCTGCGCGCCTGGCCGGGCCGGGCCGGGTCGACCCCGTCCGGGGCGGGTCGACCCGGTTCAGTCCATCCGGGGGGTCTCGGGCCGGGAAGGCCCGGGCCCGAAACCCCCGTTACCGAGCGGTTTGGTCAAATGCCTGTATCTTGGGCTACGGGCCTCCAAACGACTCGCCGTCAGTGGCAACACGGTCCTTGGATCGAGACGGTCGTTTCGGTATACTATACTCAAGGTGCACCTTCCTTTTCGGGAGCCTACGTGGTTAAAACTCCATAGTTAAGCATGCTTGGCCTAGAGTAGTGATCAGGATGGGTGACCTCCTGGGAAGTTTCCCAGGGTGGGTGTGAGACGGAAAGGCCAATAAATAACAGACCGGGCGTCTGATTGACGCGCCGTCTGTTTCGTTGAATTCCTATAAGTGAGATGGATCTTTTGGATTACTCTGCTCGAGGTTTGGATGCCGACGGAGTGCGGTCGGGTTGGATCGCACCGAAATCCAACCGGGCCCCTAGAACGAAAAAGCCAATAACTCTCGGACCGGGCGTCCGATTGACGCGCCGTCTATTGCGTTGAGTTTCTGTTGACGATACGGAACTTTTGGCATCCTCCTCCCGAGTTTTGCATGCAGATGGATAGTGGCCGGGTTGGATCGCACCGAAATCCAACCGGGCCCCTGGAACGGAAAAGCTGATATCTTTCTGACAGAACGTCCGTTTGACGAACTGTCAGCGACGTTGGTGATCTCGTTGAGAAACGGTCCCTATGAGTATACCCTCTGAGAGTTCGGGGTACAGTTGATATACGGCCGGGTTTGGTTCGCTCACGAAACCAACCGGGCCCCTGGGACGAAAAGGCTAATAACTCACAGACCGGGCGTCAGATTGATGCACCGTCTGTTGTGTTGAGACCCCTATGACGAGGCGGTCCTTTGAGATACTTCTTCGTGGGACTTTGGTATACTTGGAGTATCAACCTGTAGCTCGTGGAGCGGACCCTCCCAGTGGCGACTGTGCGGAGTACGGAGATCGTGTAACTGGCTGAGACCTGACGACTGCTTGACCGACTCGACTTGGAGTGAGTCGACTAGCCTAGTGGACGGAGCACTACTTTCTGAGGTGCAGACCCATGGCGGACAGAGCACTACCTGTGTGACAGTGCAGACCTGCGATACTCGTCCGGAGAGTACTTCAGCAGGCTACTAGGGGGTGTGCACTACTGTGTTTGGGTGACATACCTCAGCGGGAATCACTACTGTGTCTGGGTGGCTGACCCGCGGTACTCGACAGGAGGAGTACTTCAGCAGTCTTAGGTTAGTGAGCAGTACCTCGGAGTCGTGACAGGACCACTGTACACTCCAGAGACGGAGCTCTTCAGCAGTTACGGTTTCGATAATGAAAATCCTGGTTTGAGCTGAGACATTTGACCTTGTGTTTACCTCATGATTGAGATGGGTCACTTGATAACTTAGGTATATGTATGGGCATATACCTGGGTAGTAGTTATCCGTTGATTTCACAATCCTTGTGTTTCCTCATGATTGAGATGGGTTACTTGATAACTTAGGTATGTGTATGGGCATATACCTAAGTAGAGGTTATCTGTTGAGATCTTCTATGTGGTTATCCTTGTTGGTTTTAGTGAGACCTTGAGGGTCTCAGGGTCCCTACTGAGTATCGTTATACTCACCCCTGCACGGGCTATGCCCACACCTCGTTGTGTTGGTTGCAGACGACGACCAGTACTGACAGAGGCCGAGTGTTCGAGGACTGGACGGTACCTGGAGGTGGACTATACGACGAGACGGTACCCAGAGGTGGACGTGACGATGAGGCGGTACCCGGAGGTGGACCACTGGGCAGGACATACTCGGAGCGGACGACGGGACCCGAGGAGCAGAGGAGCTGTCTGTACCCACCCTTCAGGTCACGGCACGGGCCCCGAGGACGAGTCGTGACAAATTGGTATCAGAGGAGTTCGGTTCTACCGCAGAACTTATGACTCTGAATTTTTCTTTCTGTGAAGCAATAGTGTTAAGAGTACCGAGTGTGGATTTCAATTCAGGGAGTCCAGTGTTGGTGCGGGCGGCCGACGTATCCATACACCTGGACCCTGACAACTGATTTCCGACTTTGTGCACGAAAACACTGACTGCGTGTGTGTTTTCAAAGGTTTTCCCTTAAAATAGCTCAAACCAGGTCAGCTCACCAGGTATAAACGTTTGACCGTGTCACGATGTTTCTTTCAGGATGCCTTTTCACGGACGACCAGCTAGATCCCAGAGGGATGTGCATGCTGATATCCTGTCGAGCGACGAGGATTCGGTACAGGGCCCTCTTGCAGTGGTGGCACCAGAGGTACTACCATACGTTGGGCCATCGATGCCACCATCCCCAGCAGTAGGCGATGCACGCCACTTGAGTGCGCTGCACGAGTTCCAGCGCCAGAGGCCACCCAGGTTCCGGTGAGAGACGGACCCGCAGGCGGCTGAGGATTGGCTGGAGGCTGTGGTGGGAGTCTTCAGGCTAGTGGGGATGCCGGCAGACTTCATGGTGATATTTGCTACCAGCCTCCTTCAGGCAGCAGCAGGAAGGTGGTGGAGCCACTTGTTTCAGTTTTACGACGGGATGACCTTCGCATG
This sequence comes from Viscum album, assembly GCA_963277665.1. Taxonomy (NCBI): domain Eukaryota; kingdom Viridiplantae; phylum Streptophyta; class Magnoliopsida; order Santalales; family Viscaceae; genus Viscum; species Viscum album. The sequence goes on from OY728127.1 coordinate 1,965,143,375, forward strand.
GGAAGACTTCGAGACCTTCTTCAGGGTGGAGTTTGTGCCAGTAGCTCTACACCCCGAGCGTGTACAGGAGCTTATGCCTTTGCCGCGTGTTTTTCGATCAGTAGCCGAGTCATCTGTGGGCAGTAGATAGATGATGCAGAGGTCCAGGAGGACCGGACTAGCAGTTGGACGATCTCGGGTTTTAGGACCGGTGGTGCGGGGTACCCGAGGTGGGGTCAGAGCCAGGCGTTCCAGAAACGGACAATGTTACTCTTGCGGTGGGAAGGGTCACCTGGCACGTGACTGTCCGACTCCTCGTACGGTTGATCAGCGGGTGTTGGAGGAGCCACCGAGACAGAAGCAGCGGCTGGTGCTTCACCAACAGCCAAGCAGTGGACAAGGCAGTAGAGCTCTGGGAACAGGTGGACAAGAGAGGAACTAGTTGATACGACCCTTGTACTTCTAGTTCCATTTTGCTGTTGTATTTGTGTCTTTGTATTATGAGCTGCAATATTAAAAAGACACTTATCTTTGAGATGTTTTATTTCCTGTCCTTTTGTTTGGTTGATACTGAGTGGTCCCGGTTAAACTGTTGACTTGACCCTCACTTTCGAGATTTCTACTAGAGGGGACCCAGTGACCTCACACTGATGCCGACAGTGTGACTCGACCATTGGAGGCGAGAGTGACAGTTGGATCTCTTAGTAGTTACGTCGAGGCCTTACGACGTCATCCATGGCATGAATGCATCATTCATGTCAGGATTGACTGTATTAGGCAACGAATGTGGTTCATCCAGGGGATGAGACTGGGTTTCTCTTATCGGCAAAGAAGAAATCATAGCAGCTCTTGTGAGACTAAAGGAGGTCCAGGTCATCCAAAAGCGGATAAAGACTGCACAGTGCAGTAAGAAACAGGAAATAGGTGCCAGTCTTAGAGACTCGGGCATGTTAAATGTTAAAGAATAGGAAGCTTAAAGGAGAGATGGGTCTACGAAGTAGCAGACGTGGAGGCTGAGCTAGGAGAGCAGCATGAGGTGGTGTACATCCTAACTTTGTACAACCACCCGCCTTAGTTATTCCTGCCAGGCTCAGGGAGCTGGAGGGCGGAGGAAGAGTGCGGCTACATGCGGTCAAAAAGTGTGACCCAATGGCTCTAGAAATGATTCAAGAGACAGTCTGTGTCCACTAATGGCTGCTGTAGTAATGGACGTCGATGTGAATCATTCCTTGCTTTGACAAATCTTGTTCCAGACCTAGAGTTTCCGGTAAGCCGTGGACTTAACCCTCACGTCTGGAGCTACCTTGGGAGGAGACTCGATAATCACACTTATGCCGATGGTGTGGTCAGACCCTCGAGGCGAGAGTTTCGGTTGGAATCTCTTGGTGGAAGCGTCGAGGCCTTACGACGTTAGTTTGAGTATGGAAAGGGCAATAACTGTTCATACTCAAATTGACAGTTTTAGGCAAACGTCGGGATGGGTTTTCCTTGGTCGGAGGAAAAGGAAACCCCAGACATCGCAGGGTAACTCTTGCATAGGAGGGTGCGACCGATCACTCTTGAGTCGGTCAACCTTACCCTCGTGACAGCAGCCTTTCGAGTTCCAGTTCTAACAGAAAATGGAGACCTCTGGAGTTCGAGGATGACGATCACGTCCTTATACGGGTCTCACCTCGACGAGGTTTACGGAGATGTGGCCCATGCGGCAAGTTATCTCCGGGGTTCAGCGACCTTCTTAGGTCCCCAGCTGGGTAGGCGGGGTGGTTTACTGCTTGACCCATTCACCGCAGTTGCACCAGGTGCACGACGACTTCCACGTATCTCAACGGAGGAGATATGTGCTCGACCCTTCGCATACCATCGATCATGAGGAGCTGGAAGATGGCGATGGGGTGTCTTTCATTGAGATTCCAGTGGGGATCGAGGATCGACATGAGCAGATCTTAGGAGGACGATCGATTCCTCGGGTGCACTTTCTTTGGTAGTACGAAACCTCCAGGTGAGCACATAGGAGCGGAAGGCTCAGATGCGTGCTCGGTACCGCTTTTGTGACCCTAGTTTGTGTTGAAGCTTTACGGGGACGTAAAGCCCTTAGGTGGGAGTAGTGTAAAGATCCGGAGATTTCAAGGAAATTTTTTTTCTTAATTTTCTTTGGAATTTTACAAGAACGCAGTTTCTAACGACGCCTGATTTCGAGGCCCGGTGTGCCCGGAATTAATTTTCGAAGTTTGGCTCGGGTACGTTCAGTGAACGAGCGAGCGGGAATTTCTATCTTTTGAACCGGTTCCTGGAATCGAATTCTGAGGGCACCGATGGAACCGCAGCACTGGTAATTTCTTAAGAACGCCATTTCCATAGTTGCGTTTATCCGAGAGAAGATGATAAAAATTGTGGAAGTTTAATTTATAACTTATCTACAATTTTTATTTTCTTGTTAAGTAGATTAAGTGTTATGTTACAACACTTGCCCCTCTCTTAAGTGGTTTTATCCTATGTAAGGGAGTTAGGGGTGAGACCCACTTGGAGTTAACCACCCATGGAAGGATTTAAGGTGAGGTGGGGCCCACACGAACCCCACCCCTTCACTTTTCCCATAACCCCCTAACTCCCTCTTTATTTTGAAACTCCTCACCTCCCTCTTTATTTTGAAACTCCTCACCTCCCTCTTTATTTTGAAACTCCTCAACTCCCTCTTTATTTTGAAACTCTTTCTCTCCCTCTCTCCCTCATAACTCATGCCAACTAGCACTTAAATTAAGTTATTGAAACTCTTAATCAATTAAGTGTTTGAATTTTGAACTTACATTGCATGGCATGATTAAAATAAAATAAGGGGAAACCTTCTTTTATTTGGAGGTTTAATTTTGGTGGGAGGATTTCTGAGAAAGAGCCTTTGTGTGATAGAAGAAGGAAGCTCCTTCTTCGTTGAAGAACGTCCTCCTCTCCGTGAAGAACGGTTCTTCTCCGATGAAGAACATTGATCCCTCAACTTAGAACGATGCGGTGATCATGGTTCTTCATCCTCTTTTTCCTCCACGGCAAGGGAGAAGACACCGACGTAGGGAACTATCCAACGACAATGCGCCTTCCTTCTTCATCTCTACAACAAGTGAGGAGACGTCGTTTCCTCCTCGGACGTACCCCAACATCCATGGAATCGACATCCGATCTCCACGACGTCGTTCTCCGGAACGCCGTTCTCCGCGACGCCCGATGTGCGACGTCAAATATCCATGTAGGGGTTTGTTGTTGCTTTATTTAATTATTTTCCGTTCTTGGTTCTAGCATGACAAACTTGAGGATGAACGATTAAGTGTTATCGTCTAACGAGAGGGGGACCGGACCGCACAAACACGGCCGAACCCCCCTCCTTTGTTCTTGAATGTTTCTTGCGGATGAAACGAGATAGTGTGGTGCCGTCGCACCACGCGGGAATCACACGGAAATTATTGTGCGGCACCGTCGCGCCGCGCCGTGGAAAGAATTATCATGAACGCGACGCCGTCGCGCCGCGTCGAAGGAAACCGTAGACGCTGCGGCCGGAGCGGTGCCGCGGCGAAGGGGCGCGGTGCCGTCGCACCGCGCCGGATGACAAAGGTCGTGGCCGGATCCGGGCCGCAGCGGATCGTGATGACCAGCGGCCAGCCGGGCCGCTGGTGCCGGAAGACGGAAGAGGACCGGCCCTTGCCGGTCCTGTTGACAAGAAGCCAGCCGGCCAGGTCGGGCCGGCCGGGTTGGTGGAAACCGGGGGAATTTAATTCCCCCGGGCAGTTATTTGTCCCCCCATTATGAGGGGGGCCGGTTTCACAAAGGGGGGGCAGGCGGCCACCCGTTTCCAGTGAGCTCGGCCTTCGGCCGAGCTGGCAGCGCGCCAGGCCGGTTCGCCGGGCCGGGCCACGCCGGGCCGGGCCGCGCAGGGTCGGGCCACGCCGGGCCGGGCCGGGCTGTGCCGAGCCGGGTCGACCCCGTCCGGGGCGGGTCGACCCGGTTCGGGCCATCCGGGGGGTCTCGGGCCGGGACGGCCCGAGCCCAAAACCCCCGTTACCGAGCGGTTTGGTCAAATGCCCGTATCTTGGGTTACGGGCCTCCAAACGAGTCGCCAACAGTGGCAACACGGTCCTTGGATCAAGACGGTCGTTTTGGTATACTATACTGAAGGTGCATCTTCCTTTTCGGGAGCCTACGTGGTTAAAACTCCATAGTTAAGCGTGCTTGGCCTAGAGTAGTGGTCAGGATGGGTGACCTCCTGGGAAGTTTCCCAAGGTGGGTGTGAGACAGAAAGGCCAATAAATAATAGACCGGGCGTCCGATTGACGCGCCATATGTTTCGTTGAATTCCTCTAACTGAGATGGATCTTTTGGCTTACTCTGCTCGAGGTTTGGATGCCGACGAAGTGCGGTTGGGTTGGATCGCACCGAAATCCAACCGGGCCCCTGGAACGAAAAGGCCAATAACTCTCAGACCGGGCGTCCGATTGACGCGCCGTCTGTTGCGTTGAGTTTCTGTTGATGATACGGAACTTTTGACATCCTCCGCCCGAGTTTTGGATGCAGATGGATAGTGGTCGGGTTGGATCGCACCGAAATCCAACCGGGCCCCTGGAACGGAAAAGCTGATATCTTTCTGACAGAACGTCCGTTTGACGAACCGTCAACGGAGTTGGTGATCTCGTTGAGAAACGGTCCCTATGAGTATACCCTATGAGAGTTCGGGGTACAGTTGATATACGGCCGGGTTTGGTTCGCTCACGAAACCAACCGGGCCCCTGGGACGAAAAGGCTAATAACTCACAGACCGGGCGTCCGATTGACGCACCGTCTGTTGTGTTGAAACCCCTATGACGAGGCGGTCCTTTGAGATACTTCTTCGTGGGAATTTTATATACTTGGAGTATCAACCTGTAGCTCGTGGAGCGGACCCTCCCAGTGGCGAGTGTGCGGAGTACGGAGACCGTGTAACTGGCTGAGACCTGACGACTGCTTGACCGACTCGACTTGGAGTGAGTCGACTAGCCCAATGGACGGAGCACTAAATTCTGAGGTGCAGACCCATGGCGGACGGAGCACTACCTGTGTGATAGTGCAGACCTGCGGTACTCATCCGGAGAGTACCTCAGCATGCTACTAGGGGGTGTGAACTACTGTGTTTGGGTGACATACCTCAGCGGGAAGCACTACTGTGTCTGGGTGGCTGACCCGCGGTACTCGACAGGAGGAGTACTTCAACAGTCTTAGGTTAGTGAGCAGTACCTCGGAGTCGTGACAGGACCACTGTACACTCCAGAGACGGAGCTCTTCAGCAGTTACGGTTTCGATAATGAAAATCCTGGTTCGAGCTGAGACTTTTGACCTTGTGTTTACCTCATGATTGAGATGGGTCACTTGATAACTTAGGTATATGTATGGGCATATACCTGGGTAGTAGTTATCCGTTGATTTCACAATCCTTGTGTTTCCTCATGATTGAGATGGGTTACTTGATAACTTAGGTATATGTATGGGCATATACCTAAGTAGAGGTTATCTGTTGAGATCTTCTATGTGGTTATCCTTGTTGGTTTTAGTGAAACCTTGAGGGTCTCGGGGTCCCTACTGAGTATCGTTATACTCACCCCTGCATGGGCTATGCCTGCACCTCGTTGTGTTGGTTGCAGACGACGGCCTGTACTGACAGAGGCCGAGTGTTCGAGGACTGGACGGTACCTGGAGGTGGACTATACGACGAGACGGTACCCAGAGGTGGAAGTGACGACGAGGCGGTACCCGGAGGTGGACCACTGGGCAGGACATACTCGGAGCGGACGACGGGACCCGAGGAGCAGAGGAGCTGTCTGTACCCACCCTTCGGGTGGGATTTCAAGTGGACAGCTCGGCGTAGCAGCTTTACTTTTCAGTCTCTATTTTCCCTTTCGAGTTGTACTTTACAGTTGGGCTTGTATTTTCGGCCCCTTTTTACTTTCCGCACTTACTGTTGTACTCAGTTTTTACTTAGTGTTTACTTCTTCCGCTTGTACTCTGTGTGATTGTTTACTTTACAAAGGCAATGCCTTCCCTTTTTACCGGGATTTACGCCTTCGTGCTAGTCGCCAGCCCCTGGCCTATGGAAGGCGGGCTTGGGGTAGTCACGACACGGGCCCCGAGGACGGGTCGTGACAACATACATGCTGATTTTTATGAAAATAAATTGAATATTTTATAGAGGTTTAAAGATATCAAGAATGATTTTTAGATGAATGGTTTACTGAGAAACAAATAGTTGTTTGAATGAAAAAAAAATTATTTAAGGATATATTTCTAAATATTTATTTTCACCAGGATAAAAATAGATATATGCACCCAACATTTTGTTAGAGGTTTTTATAGATGAAACAAATGGTTTTTGAATAGATAATATGTTCATACATTACTATTGGATCCAGAGAACATATATAAGAGGAATATGAACATTATTTCTTATTATAATTCTATTATTTATCTACTTTATATATATTTACAATTCCTACATTATGTAATGTGTGGGAGATAGAAGGGGAAATCTATTGAAAGGGCTTCAAAGCCATCCCCATGACCTTAAAAAACTTTTATTGATAAAAAGATAATAACCATGAGATATGAGATAAAACTCACTAAAAACAAATCATATCCACTCGTAGATATTTGGTGAACCTTTTAATAATTTAGATCTTTATTTTCTTGATTATAAATCATTATAATTCATCATTATTGAACTAGTTAGGGAACAATCCAGCACACTAACTAATAATGGCAGAAAACAATTTTGAATTTTATTTTTTTTATTATTCATTGACCCCATCTAAATGATAATATTGTCTCTCCTAGGGATATCATAATAATGATAATTATAATTACCACTAAATAAACATCTACATAGGGTTTAACCTACCAACCAATATGTCATATAAACATACATAGTTCTTTTTTAAAGGATAAATTACATCCATGAAAATTTAAATTGTCTATAATGAAATAAAAAGGATATATTAGGGGTGTATTCATATTTAACCCTCATTTAATGATAACCAGATCATATATTGTTCATGAAGAACCAACTTTATCCTTTTAAATTGTTAAATAAATAATTTATCCTACGAATCATATAATTATTAATTACTATTAATTTATTTAATAATCGATAATATATAAATAAACTAATTATTTCCTCTGGATTCATAGATAACATTATTAGATATGATATTGTAAATTCACATTAACAAATAAAATATATCTATAATAATTTATATTTCTAAATCCTCAACTCTCTAAAAATTAAAAGTACCATATGATAATATTGAATAAAAATTGGTGAATAAATATATCCTAAACTCGATTTCTTTCTTCAAAGGAAAAATCAAAACTTATTTCGAAAAAACATAAATATATTCTTCTAGAACTCTAGGAAACATATCTTCCGTTTGATTCATATTTTAAATTAAATAATACTTCTAATCAATAATTAATAATCCACAGAATAATCCATTTATGTTACATATGAAAATATCCCCCTAAATAATACCATATGTTTTCTTTCTAGGTTGGAGAATACCATCCTTTGTCAAAAAAAAATTAATATGGTAGTGTTAAAAATATAAAAAAACTCATAATATTGTTTCTATTTCACGGTTTTATTATTGAAATACTAGCTTCTATGATAATAAATAATCTCCCATTACTATTTTAAAATTATAACAGACTATTGAAAACCTCATCTGACCTCCTATGAGAGTAGTTAGCTCCAATAGTCTCTAAAGTTTATTTACTAAATGAATTAATACAAGAACTAGGTTATCCATGAAAAATTATTATAAAAAAATTATATTAATAAAAAATATAAGTAAGATTGTATAAAATATAAATTTCACCTCGAATCATCTTTTGGTTCATCTACCAGTAAAAATTTTACTATCTAGATATGTACCTAAAAAATAATTTATTGTTCCTATATAATGTAGGTTAGTAACATTTAAAAGGTCACTAAATTACTTTTTTTATTTTATTGATTTCAATAAATAAAAATGTTGAAAATTTCATAGTGAATATACATAATTCATAGAGATAAACTCAAAAAAATCACATGTAAAAATTAAATTAAACATACTAGGTACACACTATTTTCACAGGGTTCACTCATAATTATTGAGCAATATTATTAATGAAAATTATATCAAGCTTGTTCTAAGTTATCCAATTATTTCATATATTATAATATAGTAGATTCTATTTGATTCTTTAACCCTTTACATAGATAACTATATCTATCTTATTTATATAATGATATCCCATATGTTTCAGGAATCACTATTTAATTCTTCAAGATGTATTATAAAATAAGATGATGAAGAAACTCATCTAGGATAACTTATAGATCATTATCTAATATTTTATGGAGCTCCCCCTAGGAGTCCTGACATGGTAAAGCATATGAATAATTAAAATCAATATTATATTTCATTAAATACATGAATAAATATGTATAAAAAAATTGATTTATTAAATCAAACTTTTTTAACCTTATGAATCTTTTTATTCTTGATTTGGTTCTTCCCATAAATCTCTATTATTTAATTTAATGACATCTAATAATATTTTACACACTTATATGAATTATTATTTTCTCACTTCTTATTTATATTCACAAACCAACACATATAGGATATACTAAATTTTATTTTGTTTGAATTTTATACTAACTTATCCATGATGGAAATTAATTTAGTTTTAAACTGTTATAATATTCTATGATCTTTATAGTTAATGGTAAAATATATTAACACTATATTCCATGATAATTAGTATCTCAAAACCTAGAAACTTATATAACACACACACACACACACATATATATATATTAGGTTTTTATTAATTATCCGAAATAAAAACCTTTGAAATAATGTAGTCACAATTATGTGTAAATTTAAAAATATAGGGTACCCTTATTTATCAAAAAATAATATATTTCATATACCTTTTCACAATAATATCACTCTTATATATTATAATAAAATATTCAATCCACTCTTATAAAATATCTATTACACTTATACACTGACTGTGAAAACTACTGTTTAATATTTTTTAGTTTTAGTTAACCTTCTCCCGAACATCATTTATTTACCTTCAATATCATATAGATAATGAATTATATAAATTAATACTAATTCCTATTACGCCTATATTATGTGTCCATTTCATTTTAAAATTTACTCATATCAATTTTGTATAATTTCAATATAAATTTTATGTAGTTTATTAGTTTTTTTATAAACAACATGTAATTATTTATAATGTTCATCTTTAAGAACTATTGTAAGTTCCTAGAACCATCTAACCAGTTAAATGGAATGTTTTTGAAGTTTTAGGTTCTTGGGGAAGCATAGAGTTGGTTTGGTGGATTTTGGGAGATGAAATACAGTTTTAGGGGGAATTTATGGTTGACATGTGGTTTATGGTGTAAAGTTGGAGTTCATAACCTGAAGTGGGATAGTTCACAGGGTGTGATTCATGGTGTGAACCATCAAATCATGACAGAAATGGGATTAAGTGTCATATATGGTGAATATGACCTTGAATCATTCATGATGTGAACATGTAGTTCACAGAGTGATTTGATCCTAGGATTATAGGATCATGTGATCATGTTTTTTGGTAAGGCTTAGTCTTGATCATTCCACGGTGTGGATAACCCATTCACATGGTGAATGATTGTAAGGAATAATTCCTATAAATTCAATTTCACCCTTGGACACTCTCAAAATCCTCTATTTTCTTAAAAACCCCATGAGTCCAAAGGTCCTCATTTAGTTTGTTTTTATTCCATTTCAATTGGGATTGACTCTGGGATTCCTAAGATAAATCTAGGGTGACCTGAGTTTTACCCCATCTTATTATTATTTCTTCTCCATTCAGTTTCTTCACCCATTCTATCATTATACAATCTATTTTTTAATCTTTTTTATTTCTCAGAAATTTATTTTGATTCTTCTTGGTGCATTCATGGAACAACACCCTTATATAGATTCGTATTCCATACGGGTAAGGTGATCATAGATATGTAATTGTTTTTCTACTCTTGTTCAATGAATTTTTAAGCTCTCAAGGTTGGAGATTCATTGATTTTATTAATTTACGTGAAATTGTGAAGCTATCATGAATTATCAAATTGTGTAAAAATGGTATTATACTTAACAAAAATTAAATCAAAATCAAATAAAGAATTTTTGTTTTGGGTTATAACGATCACACATGTTATCAACATGTTGAAAATATCACTCTATATTTTCTATATTGCCTATTTTATCTTAGTTATTATATGGTGTAACATGTTTTTATTCCATGAAATTGGTTAATGAACATAAATATGGTAACTCTTATTGATCTAAATGAATATTATTGTTAAATTGTTGACATTATTCCTTGTAATTTATTGAATTTTAATCTATTTTTGAATCATATTTAAATAATTTATAACTATTAATATCTGATTCCTTTGGGTGCCTATGGTTACTGCCTATGTTAAATGAATCAGTTAATTTATGATCGTAATGAATTAATATTTTGTTAAATAAAATTTTTTAGGGTTGAGTGAGCCCATTTACTTATGAATCTCAGATACCTAGTTTCTAGGTCCTAGATACCCTATTAAAATTTTATTGGTTCCTTAATTCCTTCTGTGATTATTGTAGACATGGATCCTTGATATATGACAGGATGTAATCTTGGGATGGCTAGTTAATTGGTAAGAAATTTTCTTGGATGCCCAGGGTTGTGGAAGTAGTTAGTGCTGGTGATGTCTTGATGGATGATTACTTGAATGGTGGTGTTAGTGATGACAATGAAACTAATGGAGAATATTGAATCTAGTATTTTCTCTTTTTTGATGAATTAAACTTTTTACATATTACATTTCATTGAATTTATTACATTAGAGTCCATATGGCCATGTTTATTTATTTTTTCATTACATTACCTGTAGTACAACACTATGTGTGGTGCTTAGTTTATGAATCAATTATGGTATATTAATATGAGTCATAGAGTACCTAGAATTATGAAATGGAAATTAATATTTAATGATTTGACCCATGGGGTTGGAGGCTCGATAGAGTGCTAAAATAATGATAATCCATTAAGAACTGTGGAAAGGGTGGGATTATTTTTGGAGGTCATGAAAACTTATTGGTAACTTAAATAACAAAAATTTCATTGAAATGTTTGTGTGCCTATATGACATCTAGACAATAATGTCGGTAGTTGGGTGTCTGAGAGGTTGTTTCTATAGTCTATTATATGTCTATGTTGTTTTACCTAGTGTCTTTTCCTTGATATACATATATTCCTTATGTTATGTGGTTTAATTTTCTACCCCACCCATATTAGTAGGGTAAACAACACCCATAGGACTCCTGGGGGATTGTTTTTCCCCACACCAAGGTCGGTAAGGGTGGATGACTATCTACCCCATATCCCCCACTTTATTCCTCCAGAATAATATTATGTTATAGTATGAATGATGGTTACCTTCATGTATATGTGTGCATAGGGATGTATTGGATTGTGTTTTTATTCACACACATGGATTTCTAGTCTCAAGTGTTATCATACGTATACTATCTGTAGGCTATAATGGATTGAGGTCTAGTACACAGTGAATAAGATATGGAGGCTTAGGGAAAACTAATCAACTTTCCTTTAGAGGTAGTGATGATGATGATATTATGTGACACATGGGGTCTATATTATTATACTATTTTCTTTTATTTTTGTGGATTGTTAGAGAGATATAACTTAGGACGTGCGATGTTATTGTGGGAGAAGAAAACGAGTGGTGAAGTTTTAGTGGCACACCCTGACTTTAATAACTATATTGGCTATTATATTATAATTTGTATGAAATACTTGGTGAGAGATCCATGGTCAGGAGAGGAACATAGAATACCTAATAAGATAAAAAGTTAGATTCATTGGTTATTTACTAGGCTTTAGTATACATTCTTCACTTTTGAAAAGTGGTTTGAAAGGGGATCATACTTAGTATACCTATTATACTCACCCCTATCTAAGTAAAAGGGTTTTTGGGTCCATAATAATATTTTGATGATCAATATGAATATCACTATCTCGTGGAGTTATTTATCAACAATTTGGTATTTGAGGTCTATTTCTTAGATTTATTTTTATTTTTATAGTATTCTTTTTTGTAGTTTCTCATTTTTCATGAAATCACATGAAATTATTGGGATCTTTTATTAATTATAATTAGGATTTTCCTCATGGTATTATATTATATATTTTTCTTCATATTATTATACGTTAATACCTATCATTTGCGAGTTTGATATCATATTGGTGATAATAACTAAACCATGTTCAATTAGAGGTGGAATTTGATCCTTATCATCATTCTTCCTTTATTACCAGACTTGGATGGATACCTTTAGGTGGATGGGGTTGTGAAAGAGTAGTATAAAATGTATGTTGAGGGATAAAATGGAGTTTAGATGTAGGAATTGGTGAGTAATTCATGTTTTGTTAAAGAAATTATGTCAACTAAGCTTATCATGTTATGTAAACAATGGAGACCATCTAGGAAATAGGTATTTAGGGATTCCAGTAATCTGATTCAAGTATATAAAATTTTACTAATCCTATTAAGAGAAGTGATATTTTTTGTTGAGTAGAGACCAAGGAAAGGATAATGTATCATTCTTGTTTATGGTTTTATTTGAATTAGGTAGCCTTTGGTGTTATGTTGAACCTGGATTCATTAAACTAAAATATACTATATTCATAGATTAAGAGTCCTTAGCCATTTTTTATTTTATTGGAATGGATCTAAGCTGACATCTTCATAAGGTTTGAGCTGAATATGTTAAACAAGATGTTTCAACAGATCACTGTAATGTTGAGGCCAATAATGATGAAACATTGAGGACACTTAGAGAGTTTCAGTGACAGAATATATTGAAGTATAATGGATCCATTTTCTATATAGTGATAATGAACTGTTTAGAGGTGGTGGAGATTTCCTACAGTTAAATCCATTCATAGAAGGATTACTAGGATTAATTGGTGTAGAAAATACCATGTGAGTTTTCCAGGTAGTGGTGGTTATTATTCCTTGGGGATTACAAGGTTTTGATTATTTTATGGTATAATTTCCAAGGTTAGTTCTAAGATGAGTTTCTTTATTCGACTTCAGAAGTATCTAGTTGGCATGATATTTGTACCCTTCAACAACGATGTTCTATTATGTTGGAGTTCAAGATTCAGTTTAGGAACCGTCTCTGATATGAGTCATATCTATTTCTATAATAGGGGGCCATGGTGAGAAATTTCAAGGAGCCTTTATGTCCACATATCTAGCACAAGGTCATTCCATTTATGGTACTAACATATCTTGAGGTACCACTAAGGGAAGAATTTATTCATATGATTTTCAAGGACCATAATGATAGGGGAGTGGTTAGGATTTTCTGTGTACTATGGATGCATTCTAGGGTTCCTAGTTTCCTAGATAAAAGGGTTTTGGGATAGATCATGGTGTTCCTCGACCCACTTTATCTCTTTTCACTAGTGTTGGAGGCTCTTAGGATTACATTGAGGGATAATATTATTTTTTTCTTATGGAGTTCATGGTGATCAGTGGTGATAGTGATCAACCTTTTTTATAATACATCATTCGGATGGTGGTCCACTTTAGGTTACATTTTTATAGAAGTATTAGCTGAGGCCGCAAAAATTGGGTGCTCTATGATATAATCTGTAGAGGGGACATAGTGAAGGTAGAGTAAAACCCTATGATTCAACATACCCTCAGTGTGTATAGCGAGGTTGTGGAAGCACTCATCATCACAATCATAATGGTCATTAAGAAGGTCATGGCCAAATGGGTGATTTATTGTTTCTTTTACTAGGTGGTATGGATGTATTTTGAGGTAAATTTATTTGTATTATACTTAGTGTAAGGAAATTTTTTATTTAAGAGCTACATAATCCTTATTTTCACCCACCCTAGTCCATGTTTTTTGACTTTTAGTGGAGAGGATTCTAGTACCCTTGGATTTGACTATGCTAGTTGGAGGTTGAGTTAATTTTTTTGGAGTGTGTAGTGAATCTAAGATAGTGCTCATGTAGTACTTCTCTTGAGAGGGTTCATATATTTTTGGATATCATAAAATGAAACCATACCTTTTAAAGAACCTTTATGGTTTTTGTTTTAATAATATTTTGTATTTTTTTACAACTAAGTCTATAAAATAATTATTTTTGTTTTCAAGAAATCAGACTTAGATCATCATGATGAGATTATTTTCTAAACCTATGTTTCTAGACCCAAGTCTTTGTATTGAGTATCACCAGACATAGATAAAGTCAGGAAGGTGAAGTGGTTGATCGGAAACATTATCATATTTAGGTACATAGACATGCCATTGAAAATCAACGAATTCAAAATAATTATAGATAGAATGAATATGCTGAAGGGTTTTCAAAGAATAAAGTTAAGTCAGGAGTTAGAAATTTTTCACAATTTCTAAAACAAATTAGAAGATGCTTTTTCAATCAAGAAGTTATCAAAAATCATGATAAATATCATGATACAAGATTTTGAAGAAATGCTGGAGAGGTTTGATGATATTCAAAATTGTAATGTTCTGAATTTTATCATAATGGGAATTTCATAGTAATGATAATTCCATTGTAATAGAAATTTTATTGTAATCATCTGAGAAAGAAACAGATCATAATGAAGCTGAGAAAGAAATAGATCATAATGGGATAAGAAAGGAAAAGATAATAATGAGATGAGAAATAAAAATATCATAATGAGATGAGAAAAAACATATTGTAATTAAGCTAAGAAAAAAATAGATCGTAATGAGATGAGAAAGTAAAATATTATAATGGGTTGATAAAGAAACATATCATAATTAAGATAAGAAAGAAATATATTTTAATGGGCTGAGAAATGTAGGATGAATTAATTTTTTAGATATGAATTTAAATTTTTCATAAATATTGGATAAATCTTACAAGGTTTGGAGAAGTAAAAGATAATGTTTTAAATGTGATATTTTCAAAGATTTTGAGATTTGATGAAGTGGGTTAATTTTCCAGCATTCCAGCCATTTCATTATGATTCTCCTATAAATACCTCCTTATATCATTCATCCATTAACAACTTTCACAAATTCACAGAATGAGGAGCATTGGATAATTCAAAAGTGAATGTTCCCATATGATTGAAAAATAATTGAATTGATAATTCAATCAGAGTTTGAGTTTTATCTATTGTGAGTGAGATCACCATAATGAGAAAATCATATCCAATATCAAAAATTATCATACTTAGAAAATTAGATCCAACATTATCATATTTATGGAACTGGATGCAGTATTATTGTACTATGAAAATTGGATCTAGCATTATCATATGTACAGAATCTGATACAACATTATTTTATTCAGAGAATTGGATCCATCATTATCATATCTAGATAATCATATCCCACATTATAGTACCAATAAAATCAGATCCAGGATTATTTTAATTAGAGAATTTGATCTAGTATTATCATATTCATAGAATTAGATCCATCATTATCGTATTAAGAGAATGAGATCTATAATCATCAAAATTAGAAAATAAAATCTATAATCTAGTAGCATTGTATTAAGAAAAAGTCACATCTATACAAATTAGAATGAGGATTCGAACTCATAAATGATGGTTTAGATTGAAAATATTCTTCATTATTTTGTTTGGATCTATTGTTTTATAATAAAACATTATAAACGGATGATAGTTAGTATAATCATTTCCATCCAGAGATATAATGTGTTTGGAAAAGTTTTATTCACTTATACTTAATAGTGGATTTCCATAGACCCATGGGAGTGGCTATGTTAAGGATGCATGTTCTCACATAGAGGTCGAACCTTATAAATATTGTGTGATTTAATTATTTTCCTACTATTTCATGAATAAAAATTTATTAGAATTCTATAAGAATATAAATCATAATTGGTTGTAGGGATTATGTTTTGAAAATGAATAAATCTTATAATAGTGAACAACTAATTCAACTTCCCTTCATAGTTATTATTCGATCCATTGGAACTTCAATTTGAATTATAAGCTAAGGTTACCTTGTTGAATCCTTGTGATAGATTATATCAATTCCTCCAATAGTAGAGGAACTCCTATATTTTATGGAAAAATTATTAATGATGCACAAAAAGGGATGATTCCTTATCTATTATCTATTGTCCTAGAAGTTGTTGATGCTGCTACTACTGATTTTTCACATATTGAGAAAAATGATCCTATGACGTTTGATGATAGGAGAAATATAGATGTTGATGGATTTTATAGAAATGAAAGACTTATGTCCTTATTAGAGAGTGTTTATCAGAAGGTGATGGGTCTAAAAACATAAAAATGTATGTGGGCATGCTGGAAAGAGTTTTTGAAGGGAATACTAAATTCAGGGAATAAATGCTACAAATCTAGCGTAGTATGTATGAAGACATCAGAATGATAGATGAAGAAACAACTAATAAATAATTCACCAGACTAAATGAAATTGTTTGCAACATCAGAGGATTTGGAGATGTCTTGGAAGTTTCTACAATTGTGAAGAAACTTATGAGAAACATTTATTACTATTTTGATTCAAAATTTTATTCTTTAGAAGATAAATATGATTTATCTCTTAGTGAATTTCATAATTTTTTTATTGATTATGAGATGAGGAAATCTCCAATGTTTAAAAATAATAAAAAAGATGAAAAAGATTTTGAAGGTATGATAAATCTGAAAATTCAAGATGTTGAAGATATTGATCCTTGTGACTCTGAAGATAAAAAGGATAATGAAATGAATGGAAGAAAATCACGTCTCTTATATCGAATAACTATCGAAGAGGAAGAGGAAATTATAGAGGTAAAATTCCTCATAAATGTTTTGACTATGGTGGAATCATACAGTTTTTTATGAAATCCATTAAGAATAATGTCAGAGAATATCGATATAATTTTTATGGAAAGCCTCTATGGAAGAAGTGGAACAAAAAAGATAAAGAAGAAAAGTCTTATAATAGATACAAGAAGAATTTTATTGGAAAAAAAGAAGTGTGTTATGTAATAAAGTGGAATCGGACTCAACCGAAGACAATTATTTTAAATATTAATGTTTAGAATAATTGAGAACCTTCATTTCAAAAGTTGAGAAAAAAATATTCCTCAGAGAGTGAAGATGGTGTTAATGAATATTATATATAGTATTTTATTATAACCAAAATTGATTCATGTATTGAAAAAAACTCTTAAGAGATAAATTAGAGTTATGAATAATGATTTTCAAGTAGCTTCTGATGGATGAAAATATGTTATCAAGTGGGAGGAATAATAAATCAAGAAGATTTTATGTTACAAAAATAGAATTTCTAAATAGGAAATGATGATTGAAGATCTTAGTAAGAAGCAAGAACCTAAGGAAGAAGAAGTTAATAAGTTTCAATAAAAACTTCTTGAGTATGAAAGCACATAAATAAAGATGAATGAAAACTTCAACAATGATTTGGAAGTAAAATATGAGACTTATAATATTGATGAGAAGGGTCAATATAAGAATCAGGTGAAATCTTCTCCTTACAAAAATAATGTTTCATCTAATTATTTTAACATTTAAGATTCGGGAAAAATTATTGTGAATTCATGGATTGAAAAATGATTTTATAAACCTATAAAATCTACAAAAGTAGAAAAATCACTCAAAAGAGAAGATAATCCACATCTAAAGTAAGTTAAAGCAGAAAGAAGATACTAACCTCAACTATGTTTCAATAGAGAAACATATTATTTTAATAGAAAATAAAGATTTTAGGATTATTTTAGGTGTTGTGGAATCCATGGGAACATGGATTAAAATTGTTGGAAGAACATATCCTTACCTAGAATATGGTTTTAAAATAGTGGATTAAATATTGAAAGTAGAATGATAAAATTTCCTAAGATACAAAAACATAAAAAATTGAACTCTTAAGACGTTAGAAACTTGCCAACAAGAAATAAATTTGAATGTATAGAATATATTTGTGGAATATGTGATCAATCTGGTCTTCATTAAAAACGATTTATGAAAATAGATATATAATGAAATCATTAAATACAAAAGAAAAAAAAGATGAAAAGAATAAATATTAGAAAAGTGCTTTTGTTATTGAGACATACTTGAACGAAAGTGTAAGGGAAAAACAATGTATAATTGATAGTGGTTGTTCTTCACATATGATAGGTTTTTAAAAATATTGAATCATGTTGAATGTTATGATGGTGTACTTGTTACCATTGGGAAGGACGGTTCCTTAAAAATAAAATGAATTGGAACAGTTGAGGTTGAAGTGAAAAAGTTTGAAATATAAGGATGTTTTATTTGTTGATGGGAAAAAATATAACTTACTATTTGTAAGTAAACATTATTATGATAGAAAAGAATATTTTGTTGAAGATATTTTTGTATAATCAAAAGTGTGAAATGTGGAAAATTCATTACAAAATAAGAAATAACCAGTGGGAATCTCTTACAAATAGGATAATTCAAAAACTCATGTTACATGAGTGCTGAAGATGAAAAAAAAATTGTGGTACTGAATAATTAGACACCTTGGGTATAAAAACATAAATAAATATTCTAAATTTAATTCTATCATGAATATTACAGAATTTAAAACATGAGATGAATATGTTTGTATTGCTTACAAAAAAGAAAATATGACTACCAAAATCCCTAAAAGACTTAAGATTCAATATAGAATACCACTTGAGATTATTCATTCTAATTTATGTGGGGTGAGGATACATCAATAAACAAAAAGAGATTTACATTTTTTCACTTTCATTAATTATTTCACATAGATGAAAAACATGATGTTTGTGAAGAAAAAGTCGGAGGCTATAGAAATTTTAAAATTCTTTATAAAGGATGTTGAGAAAGAAATGGGGGTTTCCATACAGAATGCGAAAAAAAATAATGGTTCTAAATTTACAAGAAATACTTTTGAAACTTATTTGATAAATCAAGGTATAAAATATTAATATAGTGCTCCTTATACTAGACAACAAAATGGAGTAGGATAATGAAATGATAGAAGCTTTGTGTAAATGGGAAGAAGTATGTTATATGAATATAAAATTTCAAAATTCTATTGGATAGAATCTATTAGTACAATTTTACTTGTTCAAAATAGATGTTTGATGGTATAGGAAACAAACATGAATCCTTCAAAATTTCTATAATAAAAAACATTCATTGAAATAATTAAATGTTTCTGGAGGTCCATGTTTTCTCAAAATCAATAAATGTGGATTTTGGAAAGATTGATGAGAAAGATGAGGAATTAACTTTTATGGGTTATTCACAAAATAGAAGTACATAAAAATGGTGGAAAAAATATTTAAAAATGTTTGTGGACTCATATGATGTTAAGATAATTGAAAATAAATGTTTCTTAACAAAAGTTGTTGTGAATGTTGGGGAGGATAAACCAGAGAATTCCAACAATGGTGAAAGAAATTCAAAACATCCTTATCAAGGCTTATAAGAATCATGTGATGAAGATATTTTAGGTAGGAAAGAAACCTTTAGATTTCTTACCTTACAAAAACATTTTGAAAATGAAAACATTATTGGGAATCATAATGATCTGGATCAAAATAGAAGAATGTTGAGACTAGATAATCAGACTTCACTTATCACAGAAGTTGACCCAGAATCAGTTTTAGAGGATATTCAACATAAAAAATGGGTGGATGTTATGAATGAAGAGTTGGATCAGATTGAAAAGAATGAAACATGGTAACTTGTTCCATGGATAGAAAATAAAAATGTTATCAGAACCAATTGGGTTTATAGAAACAAATTTAATGATCCTAGATAAGTCTCAAGAATCAATGAAAGACTTGTTTTTAATGGTTATGCACAGGTGGAATGTGCAGATTTTTATGAAACCCTTCCACTATTTCAAGGATTGAAAATATTTTAATGTTTATTTTAGTGGATGTTCATTGGAATTATAATTCTTATAAAATATATTTAAAGTCATGTTTCTTAAATGGTGATATTGATGAAGAATTTTACATTGAAAAACCTTGTGTATTTCAATTTGATGAGGATGAAAAAAAGTTTTTCAATTGAATAAATCCTTGTATGGGCTTAAAAAATCTCTACATGAATCATATTATAGGATTAAAAATTGATTTATAAGGTTGAAATTTTCTAAAGGAAAAGTTGATATCAACTTATATGTGAAAGATGTCGACTTGGGAGATCTCATTGTAATTGTTTATGTGGATGACATAATATTTTTTGGGGATAGAGAAGATGTTTTTAAAACATTTGATAAGGAAATGAAGAACAATATTGAAATGTCTATATTAGGATAATTAAATTTTTTCCTTGGAATACAAGTTCAAAATATGGAAAAATACATTTTCTTATCTCAATAAAATTATTCCATGGAATTGTTAAAAAACATTTGGATGGTGTAATCCAAAGAAGTTTCAACTATTTTTCAGACAACATAATGTTGAGTAAAGATGAATCTGGAATATGTGTGACTCAAAAAGTCTTTAAAAAGATAATAAGATGTTTTCTTTACCTTACAGCCTCAAAACATGAAATTGTGTATTCTATGACTTTGTGTGCTAGTTATAAAAGTAATAAAATAGAATAAAATATGTTGGAAGCAAAGAGGACTCTGAGATATTTCAATGGAACAACTTCACATGAGTGGTTATACAAATGAAATAATGAGATTAAGTTTCATAGTGATACTTATGCCGATTGGTTTAGAGATTATAATGAAAGAAAATTAACCTTAGGAGAAATATTTTTCTTGGGTGAAGGTTGTGTGAGTTGGAATAGTAAGAAATAATATTTAGAATCTTTGAGAATAATCTGAATTCGAATATGTTGTAGCTACTCAAAATTTAACTAATTTTTTTTTTGGATAAATGTTTAGGGGAATATTTGAATGTAAATGTTTCTAAACCATTGAATTCAATGTGTGATAATTAGAGTGAAATTTATAATTCCAAGAATCTTGTCCAACATTCATGATTAAAACACACTAATATAATGATTAACATTATAAAATATAGAGTTCCTATAGGATATGTTTTTATGGAATACAATTAAATAAAGTATTAGATTTATGATATCATTACAAAAGAAATTCTGAAAGAAAGGGTTTTGGAATTGAGGGTACAACTTCATGTTAATCCTCCTCTCATATCTTACTAAAATCTCATAATAAATAACCCCCACTGTTCTTTGGATTATGTTTACAATGTGGGAGAAAAATTAACAACTTTTTACTTTGTATTAATTTTTTACATATCTTCGTTTTATGAATATGAAGTTGTGGTTATCATATAATGGGGGAGAGAAAAAGAAAAGTGAGGGAAAAATAAAGTGTGAAAATAAAATTGAGGATATTTTATCTTTTCAGGGCCACAAAACTTGCTTTCTTCTAAGGGGTGAAATTATTTCAAAAACATTACATTATCTAGTAGTGTGGTGTCAAGACACTCTTTTTTGAGAAATGATATGTGTTGATAAAAGTTAGGAATTTGAGTTGTGAAAAATTATGAGAGTTCAAAAGTTGTTAATAAGTTTTTTCAACAAATCCAAAGGGGGTTATTGAAGAACCTTTGTGGTGTTTTTTTAATAATAATTTTTAATTGTTGAGAACTAACACTCCTTGTAGAGACCCAAAGATTGAAATACATAGACATTACATTAATTTTGCGGAATACTTAATACATAACAAAAACAGACACCAAACGACCATAATAGTTTAGTGTCTTTGGAAACTCGGAACATAATCTTCTAATCATGGTGAAAGATCTTCAACATCTCCCATATAGATCTTCCCATTTTGTTTTTATTACATAAAACCTTTCTTGAAATCCTGGGGAAAAGAAAAAATATAAAGGGTGAGCTCAAATGCTCAGTAAGGGTAAGCATGGAGAAAATAAAACAAACCATATACATTTGAACTTAAAAACATGAACATAATGTTTAAACATCAAAATATTGAGCAAAGACATAAATCTTAGAAGTACTTAAGGCATTTATCATAATGGAACATAAATCATGATAAAATAGAATGGTAATAAAACATGTAACTGTGGAACCCATTCAAAACTTGTTATGATTTCCATAGTAGCCAAGGCATTGCTGCCTAGACCATCTTAGTGGACAAAGTCCCTTTCTGAATCGAGTTCACTCCTCATTCCAGTCATGTATCACTGAACCAGATTAACTTACCGTTCCATCCATGTTAATATAATGAGATATAAATCATTACCCAATGCATTGGAGGGAGATATGGGTCCCACCCATCTCATAATGAAATCATTATTAGTTGTGCCACAAAATAAACCTACATCATTCATAATAACCCAAATAATAAAATGGGTTTCATAAACATTATCCCATAATAACATAATCCATATAAAATAAGTGGATATCATTTCATAATAAGAAAATTGAAACCATGTAAATCATAGAGACATTATACTTGAAACATACACACATGAAATAATGTCACCTTAGATGGAAAATGGTTTTGATAAAACACTTGAAATGAATTTTTGAGGAAAATATACTTTCTTCTTAAAAATCATTTTCTTTTCACAAAATGTCATGCAATTTTAAAAGAAAAGGATTTTGTTGAAAATAGTTATGAAATATTTTGGAGGATGCTTCATGAAAATAAGGCTTTATAAAACCGTAAAAAATCCTTTCATGCCGTATAAGTTAAAAAAACATTCTTCTCGTACTTTTGTCGGAAAAGTAAAAAAGTACCTCATAAAAGAAAGATTCTTTACATACCATTTAGTAAAAGTAAAAAAGGATAAAAAGTACTTTAAAAATACATGAAATCATTTTTAGAAAACAGGGACATGGATGATAAATATAACCCCAGTAAATACTTATGAATAAACAATCTCGGATAAAAACGAGATTGGAAAAGTTATCCCTTACCTTAGGTCCGATATGATTCGAACGTATCTGAACCCCCTGTATAATGATTTAAATAATTCCATTGAATTATTACATAATTATATTCATTTTTATGATATCATATATGGTTTTCTTATGACTTTATATTACCCATTCTTTTGTAAATTCAAGTTAAAGTAGCGTTTTGGGTAAAACCGTTTCATTTATCATCTGTGTATTGACATGTAATTATTAATATGATAACATAGATCATGATTACTTAATTATAGAATATAAAAAATCATTTATATATAATATATATTCATAATATACATATATATAATAGATTGATAAATGGAAAGAAATACACCGTTCATGGAGACGGTAGGTCGTACGTACGCATGAACACTGTTTTCGTTTCCTTATTGAAATGAATGGAATTATGTACATGACATACATATATATATACATAAATCCAGTATAATTAATATGTAATATATTTCATTATTACTTATTATATATACTTTATAATCATTCTTGAATTATTAACATGGAAAATGAATCTCATCGCGTCGTGGAGACGGTAATTCGTACGTAAACACGAGTGATGATATCGTTCCAATATTTATTGAATGGAAATGAAGTGAATGATATAATATTTTAGAATAAGTATTATGTTATAATAATCATATATAGTTATTTTTTGCACCATTATACCCATCCAAGTAAGGTGGTGGTGGAAAACAGATTACACCATGGCGTGGAGACGGTATTCCGTACATACGCACGCGCCGTGATTTCATTTTTCTTAGGATGGATAGAAGGTGAAATGGGGTTGTTTCATATTTATAATAAAATATCATTATATAAGTAATACTTATGTTATTACTTTATAATGAAACAACTAAATAAGAATAAGTTGAAGAAGAAAGAAATTGGAAAGGATCGGTAATGGATATTACCTCTTCTTTGACGCGCCTCTTCTTAACCTCCTCTTAGGGTACTAGAGTTGGTCTTTGAAGAAGACCAGGACCTATAGGATGTTTCTAAGGAAGTGGATAAGAGAAATTGGTAGGGTTTTGCCGAGAATAAAGGCTCAAAATGGTGTGAATAGAAGAGGGAAGGGGTGCCCTTTTATAAGGGAGGAGAGGGGCACCTTTGTAAAAAATAAAAATATTATTTTATTATAAAATCATATTCGGTTTTTAATAGCTCCAAATTGATTTATTTAGAAGCTTAGGTGGGGATGGGTCTAACTCCTCTCATCCAATAGAATTTGGACAAGTTTTGGTTACTATTTTAGCCTTATCATTTAGATTTAACTCTAAGTTAAATAATTTATCTTTGACCGTGTCTTTTTGTTTTCTTACACTATATGGTCAATAAACGTACTATAACAAGACAAAAGAACCCCAAGTGGTTCATTATTAATATATATATTCTTATCTAAGTCATTTGGCCGAACCTTAGATTTTTAGGAATAAAATAACAATTAATAAAATAATATTTGTTTTAAAAACTATTTTATGTCAATTTTGACACTGTTTGGTACTTGATTTTTTTTGGAAATCATAACAGCATTATTAGTTAGAAAACATTTAATTAAATAAATACTAACATGTCATATTAACCTATAAAATTAGTTTAATTCATAAAAAGTCTCAAATTACATTTATTTGGGTATTTATAACATCAATTATGTTAATCTTTCATTAATAAGATAATTACTGCATCATCATTGTGTCATAAATAAACTAAATTATTTAACATCTAAAAGTTATAAATAAAAAACCATTATGTAGGAAATAACTTTATATTTTTAATCAATATTTATAGTCGAAATTATCTTATGTATAACCCTATATTAAAAATGATTTAGTTATTAAACTTTGATTTTAACTATTTTAACCCTTCTTTTAATAAATTAATAATTGATGTCCTAATCTAATCCAAGTAGACCTAAAAGGTAATATTTTATTCCGATGATTGGTTTTAGTCAAATTAAACTTATCCAATAGAATTAGGACATGCGTTAGGGTAATAATAATATCAGTTTTACCCTAAATTACCCTATTTACTTTTAACCGTGGTAAATAATAGTAAAAAGTTACTATTCACGAAAAATTATTGTCATCTCATTGAACCCCATTTTAGTCCTTGATATTAACCGTGTCTCTCGGATTTTTGAAATTCCACTCACAGAAGCGGTAAAATTCTGTTTTATGTGAATTTCCAAATTCTCCTAGGAGCTGGGTAAAAGACGGTGAAAAGTTCAATAAAATTTTTATATATCTAAAATTATTATAAAATGAATCCAATGAATTTCATTGAAATTATATAGGTATTATGTATCAATTTTTACCTAAAATAAATCTAAATAAAATAAATAATTATTTAAATAAAAAATCGGATTTTAAATAGTAACCTAGTGTTTTCACTATTCATCAAAAATTGAATGTTTTCAGAAAAAAACCAAAAATTCACCCTAGGATAATTTCGATATTCCAAATCCAAAAATGAAGTCCATTTTGAAAGATAAAATTTTTCAAATTCCAAAAAGTGGGTATTACTATTCATAATGGCTAGTTCATAGTAATATTATAATAATATCTCGTTTAGTGAAACTCGGTATTGTGTACTACACACGCTATCGAAGAAGGTCTTGATTGCGTGTTATGCAAGCCATGTCAGGGATGCGTGTAGTGAAAGATCCATTTGGTGTTGCGTATAACATAATCAAAACTTATTTCATTTATGCATTAAACAAAATCTATACTTAATGTTGCGTAGAATAATTTCTACAAAACAAACTTGAAATTGTGTGTAACACTTGCCAAGAATAGTGTTTCGTATACTGTAAGATAATACGATGTTGTGTATAGTACAAACTAATCACGGTGTACAATAGAAAAATTAAAATGAACATATCTCATAAAATCTCAGGGTGTTACATTCTACCCCCTTAAAATGAGTTTCGCCCTCGAAATTCATCAGGGTTATAAATGGTTTTCTACTTGAATGTTTCTTTAATTGAAACCCACATCGTAAAATGGTATACCAAAAATTAACATTAAAAACTAAAGTATGAAACATAAGGGTTACCCAAATTAACTATTCACTGGGTTTCCACATAAAAGAACATAGGTTAAAATATGGATATGGAAGAGAAATCTGACCATCAAGTTCTGATGGAGAGTGGTAGAGAACATGGCTATGAAAAAGCCAACAATCACAAAGTCATAAATTTGTGATGATCTAAGGTATCATCTGATTCATCAGGTATGAGAGTACTAGAACAACATTTTTGGTTTCCAAGATCATTTCTCTAATGTTGATGAACTTTTACATAAAGAGAAATACTTACATGATTCTAGTGTAATATCATTGTTGGTCATTCCATGAACAATTTCCACTTCATCTCTATTTAAAGAAATGAATCTGAATTTTTCATTCATGAAGTGTTAGCATATCATGCGATAGAATGATAAGTCATCCCATATGTTTTTATAACAAAAAGGTTAGCATAAGTTATTAAATATACATAAGTCCATCTATGGTGATATTAATCGTATATGATTCCAACAATGGACTTATACTTCATCTATCATACCGCTTAATAAAATAAAACTAGTTTCTACTAACCAGGGACTTCCTGTAGGCCAGTGGTATGCAATAAATTCATGTCGCTCTTTGGTTGTGGGTTCGATTCTCATAGCCTTGTCCGACGCGACGGGTTGTCGCCCATCCTGCAGGTTGTCCTTTTTCTAAAACTACATTATTATAAAATTCCATAAATACTATGGAAAAAAGTTCTATCCTTAAACAATTCTATCTGATGTCCAACTTAATCCATTCCAACCATTAAGATTATCGAAAATACTTCTGTCCAATCTTATAGTATAAATAAAATGATTACTAGAAAGGTCACATAATAAGAACGTGAATACCATCATTTATGATATATCTTGTTGGTCACATTCAAACATTTGAATTCCTTAATCATGTATTCTCTTGAAAAATGAATACACATTCATCCTTAGTGAAAACACGGATGCAGTTAAAAGTTAATTCTTACCTCATACCAAAATCCCAAAAGTTCTATATACTCAAACCATGATATCACTTAGTCCTTATATCAATCATGAGCTCATGAATACTATCAAACATATTATTTTCTCCATATCTGCATATCTTCTTTCATCCAAAAATATCTGAATAACCTTTCATGGTTACCGGTACCATTCAACATAAACTTTCAAATACATTAGGAAAATAAATAGTGTAACAATCCTTAGATGATTCTTTATTCCATATTACCATTAACTATACAATATAACTCTTGATAAACATACAATAATTCCACTACCTTCTTAAACAACTGACTGAGCTTCAAAACTTCTTTCATATCATATATCATTTGTTGTCTCCTCATCATCATCCACATAAATACTACCCATATGACCATGCTGATTCTCTTCATGATATTTTCCCTTAGGGCATTGGTTTGCATAATGTCCATACATTCCACATTTAAAACATCTAATCATTGTTGATGTCGTAGCAATACCATTATCCTTCTCCATGGTGTTAACTGAACCTTTTCCTTTGCACTTACTGGATTTGTGTCCTTCTTTTCCGCACCCAAAGCATCTTCCAGTTCCTTTGAAACATTCTCCTTGATTCCTCTTCCCACATGATTTACATGAGGGGAATTGACCTTTATTTCCTCTATGATCATCAAGAAACTCCATCTTTCTCTTATTAGCTGAGTCGGGATACTTACCAAAGTTGAGATTATTGGTCATATTATGAGATTGCTGATTAGGCATAATAACGATGTTTGGACATCCAGATCCAATTTCATTTGGTTGCTCATGAAGAATATCATTCCATTGTCCATCATATCCTCCATTATTGTGAATATTCCTGTGTCCAGCCATTTTCTAAAACCCAAAAATAATAGTGTGAGAGGCCAAAATCATAATCAATGGGGATAACCTTCAATATCTAAAATCTTAGGTTAAATTCTAAGATCGTTACCATAATTCTAGGACTATAACCTATACTTATACTTAACCTTAGGGACATCCCTAGACATACATTAGAAATATCTCTAGGGATTTCACTAAAGTTTTCGCATCCTAGTTTCCAATGGTTAACTAAACCTTTCCTCTGATACCAACTGTAGAGACCCAAAGCTTTACATACATAGACATTACATTACTTTTTCGAAATACTTAATACATAACAAAACAGACACCAAAGGACCGTAATATTTTAGTGTCTTTGGAACTCGGAACGTAATCTTCTAATCATGGTGAAAGATCTCAACATCTTCCATAAAGATCTCCCCCTTTTGGTTTTCTTACCTAAAACCTTTCTTGAAATCTTGGGGAAAAGAAAACATATAAAGGGTGAGCTCAAATGCTTAGTAAGGGTAGGCATGGAGAAAATAAAACAAACCATATACATTTGAACTTAAAAATATGAACATAATATTTAAACATGAAAATATTGAGCAAAGACATAAATCATGGAAGTACATAAGGCATGTATCATAATCGAACATCAATCTTGATAAAATAACATGGGAATAAAAAATGTAATTGTGGAAACCATTCATCACTTGTTATGATTTCCATAGTAGCCAAGGAATTGCTTCTTAGACCATCTTAGTGGACAATTTCCCTTTCTGAATTGAGTTCACTCCTTATTCCAGTCCTATATCACTTAACCAGATTAACATACCGTTCTAGCCATGTCTATATCATGAGATATAAATCTTTACCCAACTCATTAGAGGGAGATATTGGTCCCACCCATCTCATAATGAAATCATTCTTACTTGTTCCACAAAATAAACATACATCATTCATAATAACCCAAAGATTAAAATGGGTTTCATAATCATCATCCCATCATAACATAATCCATATAAAATAAACGGATATAATTTCATAATATGAAAAGTGAAACCATGTAAATAATAGAGACAATATACTTGAAACATACACATATGAAATAATGTCACCTTAGATGGAAAATGGTTTTGATAAAACACTTGAAATGAATTCCTGAGGAAAATATCCTTTCTTCTTAAAAATCATTTTCTTTTCACAAAATGTCATGAAATTTTAAAAGAAAAGGATTTTGTTGAAAATAGTCATGAAATCTTTTGGAGGAAGCTTCATGAAAATAAGGCTTTATAAAACCGTAAAAAAATCATTTCATGCTGTATAAGTTAAAAAAACATTCTTCTCGTACTTTTGCCGGAAAAGTCAAAAAGTACCTCGTAAAAGAAAGATTCTATACAAACCATGTAGTAAAAGTAAAAATGGGTAAAAAGGACTTTAAAAATACATGAAATCATTTTTTGAAATAGGGACATGTATGATAAATATAACCCCAGTAAATACTTACGAATAAACAATCTCGGATAAAAACGAGATTGGAAAAGTTATCCCTTACCTTAGGTCCGATATGCTTCGTACGCATCTGAACCTCCTGTATAATGATTTAAATAATGTCATTGAATTATTAAAGAATCATATTCATTGTTATGATATCATATATGGTTCACTTATGACATTATATTACCCGTTCTATTGTAAATTCATGTTAAAGTATCATTTTGGGTAAAATCATTTCATTTATCGCCTATGTATTGACTTGTAATTATTAATATGATTACTTAGATCATGATTACTTAATTACAGAATATAAAAAATGATTTATATATAATATATATTCAGAATATACATATATATAATAGATTGATAAATGGAAAGAAATACACCATTCATGGAGATAGTAGGTCGTACGTACGCATGAATACTGTTTTCGTTTCC
The DNA here is from genome assembly GCA_963277665.1 of Viscum album. NCBI lineage: Eukaryota > Viridiplantae > Streptophyta > Magnoliopsida > Santalales > Viscaceae > Viscum > Viscum album. The sequence goes on from OY728127.1 coordinate 1,965,173,228, forward strand.
TTATTGAATTGAATGGTATTATGTAGATGACATAAATATATATATACATAAATCTAGTATAATTAATATGTCATATATTTCATTATTAATTATTATATATACTTTATAATCATTCTTGAATTGTTATCACGGAAAATGAATCTCATCGCATCGTGGAGACGGTAATCCGTACGTACACACGAGCGTTGATATCATTCCAATATTTATTGAATGGAATTGGAGAGATTGATATAAAATCTTAGAATCAGTATGTTGTTATAATAATATTATGTAGTTATTCTTTACACCATTATACCCATCCAAGTAAGGTGGTGGTGGAAAACAGATTACACCACGGCGTGGAGACGGTATTCCGTACGTACGCACGCGCAATGATTTCGTTTTCCATATGATGCATAGAAGGTGAAATGGGGTTGTTTAAAATTTATAACAACATATCAGTATATAATTAATACTTATGTTATTACTTTATAATTAAACAACTAAATAAGAAGAAGTTGAAGAAGAAAGAAATTGGAAAGGATCGGTAATGGATATTACTTCTTCTTTGACGCATCTCTTCTTAACCTCCTCTTAGGGTACTAGAGTTAGTATTTGAAGAAGAAAAATACCAATAGGATGTTTCTAGTGAAGTGGAGAAGAGAATTTGGCAGGGGTTGGCTGAGAATCAAGGCTCACAATGGTGTGAAGAGAAGAGGGAAGGGGTGCCCTTTTATAAGGGAGGAGAAGGGCACCTTTAGAAAAACTAAAAATATTATTTTATTATAAAGTCATATTCAGTTTTTAATTGCTCCAAATTGATTTATTTTGAATATAAGGTGTGGATGGATCTAAATATTCCCATCCAATAGAATTTTGACAGGTTTTGGTTACTATTTTAACCTTATCATTTCGATTTAACTCTAAGTTAAATAATTTAACTTTTATCATGCCTTTTTGTTTTCTTACACTATATGGTTAATAAACTTAATATAACAAGACAAAAGAATCCCAAGTGTTTCATTATTAATATATATATCCTTATCTAAGTCATTTGGACGATCCTTAGATTTTTAGGAATAAAATAACATTTAATAATATAAAATTTGTTTTAAAAACTATTTTATATCAATTTTGACACTATTTGGTACTTGATTTTTATGAAAATCATAACTGCATGATTTGTTCGAAAATATTTAATTAAATAAATACTAACATGTCATATTAACTTATAAAGTTAGTTTAATTCATAAAAAGTCTCATATTACATTTATTTGGGTATTTATGACATCAATTATGTTAATATTTCATTAATAAGATAATTACTGCATCATCATTGTGTCATAAATAAATTAAATTATTTAATGTCTAAAAATTATAAATAAAATACCATTATGTAGGAAATATTTTTATCTTTCTAATTAATACTTATAGTTGAAATCATCTTATGTATAACCCTATATTAAAAATGATTTAGTTATTAATCTTTGATTTTAACTATTTAACACTTCTTTAAATAAATTAATAATAAATGTCCTAATCTAATCCAAGTGGACCTAAAGGGTAATATTTTATTTCTAAGGTTGTTTTTGGTCGAATTACACTTATCCAATAGAATTAGGACATGTGTTAGGGTAATAAAAATATCATTTTTACCCTTAATTACCCTATTTTCTTTTACCCGTGGTAAATAAAAGTAAAAAGTTACTCTTCACCAAAAATTAATTTCATCTCATTGAACCACATTTTAGTCCTTGATATTAACAGTGTCTCTCATATTTTCTAAATTCCGCTCATAGAAGTGGTAAAATTATGTTTTATGTGAATTTCTAAATTCTCCTAGGAGGTGGGTAAAAGACAGTGAAAAGTTCAATAAATTTTTTATATATCTAAAATTATTATAAAATGACTCCAATGAATTTAATTGAAATTATATAGGTATTATGTATGAATTTTGACCTAATGTAAATTTAAATAAAATAAACAATTATTTATATAAAAAGTCTGTTTTTAAATAGTAACCCAGTGTTTTCACTATTCGTCAAAAATTGAAAGTTTTCAGAAAAATAACAAAAATTCCCCCTAGGCTAATTTAGATATTCTGAATCCAAAAATGAAGTCCATTTTGAAATATAAAACTTATAAAATTCAAAAAAGTGGGTATTACTATTCATAACGGCTAGTTCATAGTAATATTATAATAATATCTCGTTTAGTGAAACTCGGTATTGCGTACTACACACGCTATCGAAGAAGGCATTGATTAAGTGTTATGAAAGCTAAGTTAGGGATGCGTGTAGTGAAAGATCTGTTTGCTGTTGCGTATAACTTAATCAAAACTTATTTCATTTATGCATTAAAGAAACATATTGTAATGAGATGAGAAAGGTATGATGAATTGAAGTGCTCAAACATGAATTTCAATTTTGTGTAAATCTAGGAGAAATCTTTGGATGTTTGATTATTTCAAAGTTGATGTTTTAAATGCAAGATATTTTTAGAAATTTTTAGATTTGAAGAAGTCGGGAAAGTTTTCATGTTTCCATCCTTTTCTTTCAAATTCCTAAATAAATACTTCATTAGATCATTCATCCATTAAAAACATTCACACAAGCAAAAAAGTTGGAGTGTTGGAGAATTTAAAAGTGAATATTCCCATCTTACTGAAGAAGAATTGAATTGATAATTCTATCAGAGTTTGAATTTTGTAGATTGTGAGTGAGATCATCGTACTGAGAAAATCATATCCAGTATCCAACCTTATCATACTAAGAAAATCAGATCCAACACTATCTTATTAAGAGAATCAAATCAGGCATTATTGTACTGAGAAAATCATATCCAACATTATTGTATTCATATAATAAGATCCAACATTATCATATTTTGATAATTAGATCCAGAATTATCATATTCATAGAATCAGATTGAGAATAATTGTACTCATAAAATCAGATCTAGAGTCCTAAATCATTGTCTTGATTAAAAATCGAATCAATCCAAATCATGTTGAGGATTCATACTGAGCAATTGGGGAGAAGTTTACTCATAAGCCTTATTCTTTTATTTGGATTAATTGTTTTATAATAAAACATTGTAAACTAATGGGAGTTAGTATAATTATTTTTATTGGGATATAGAGGTTGTCTAATGGGAGTTTTCACAAGTTTTATTCCCTTATTATTAATAGTGTATTTCTCTAGACCCACAGCAGTGGATATGGAATGGATATAGGTTCTCACATTGAGTCTAAACCCTGAAAATCTAGTGTAACACAATTGCTTTCCTACTATTTCATGCATGAGTATCGACTAAAAGCTGATAAGGATATAAAACGTAAAAAGTTTAGGGGATTATGTTTTGAAAATAATTAAAACTTATAAAAGTGAATGACTAATTAAACCCCCCATTATATTTTGTTATTTTATCATTCGTAATTTCACCTTTCATTGAATTATTGTATTTGGCATAAATTAACATGTATTTCTTTAGGAGTAAGATTTTGTTTTTCGATTCATAGGTAATGTTTTTTTTGTTCGTTGGAAATTTAAACCCTTAAATGGATAAAATACATGCCAAATTATTGTATTATTTGATGGATTAGTGGATGTTAAGTTGATCAGAGGTTCAACTGACCATGTTTCCTAGGGTTGTGGAATATTACTCTAATGTGTTTCTTAAATAGGTTTTGGCACCTCCCTCTTAAAGGGATATTAAGTTTCGGATATATCTATCGATATTCACTTCATTGATTTAGATTTTGGTGTATATAATGGAACCTTATGAGTAGTGGTAGATATAAATATAGATTGATGATACTTTTTTGTGAGGTTCTATTCAGCTGAGCATGTCGCCCTAGGGTAATCTGGTTCCATTCACAAAAAAGGACGATGGAAATCTATGTATATGTATTCATTATCTTCACTTAAATCTGATGATAATGAATAATCAATACCCTCTTCCATAGATTAATTATTTATTAAATTAGAAAAAGGGATCAAGGTTCTTCTCAAAGTACATCGCTTTGTATTTCCATGCTTTGCAAGGAACCCATTCTCTGCAAAGTCCAACTCTATGAAAGAAATTTCACTTCACGAAGCACCCATTATATTCATGTATAATCCATTCCTAGGATAGGCCACCCCATATCTTGAAGCATACCACTTCGTAGAGTCCCTCCACTCTGTGGAGTACCAGATCATTGTAAGGTCCTTTCTTATGAACCCTTTTTCATCACAAACCCTTCTCCCGTATGACCCTCCAGGTCTGTACTATGTGATTTAAAGGTACCTTGGGTGGTGTTTCATATTTCATTTCGTATCCTCATACTTCTTTGTATAGTAACACTAATGGTTATTGCTTCTTCACATAGCCATGCTCACGTGATCCCCTCAATGGATCACATCATAACCCCACATCACCATGGAATTGTAGATTCCTTCCCTTCCTCAAGGGTGGGTGGGTATTGGTTATTTAAGACCTAGGGGTGAGGATTTAATCATCATCATCCAAGTTGTAGGACACTAAACTACCAAGAACCATCGTCCTCATCACATGATTTTAAAATGTGGCCTCTCCCCGTGCAATATACATGGGGTGCCCGACCGAAGACATTTTCAACACCCACTAGTCCCCATGGGAGTGAGATCTTCCCCACATAAATTAGATCATCTGTGAATGGAATGACATCTATTCATGGAGAAGGGAAACCATCTTGGTGTAATCCCCTATCCTTTCTTACAGGAGGTGGCATCCTTGCTCCTCCTCTCTTTTTCTCTATGTAAAGGCTAGAGGATATATGGTCACATGTACCTCTAATACCCCATACCTATCCCTTTGGGATTTATATCTATGAGACCTCTATCCTAGAGTATATCCCAATCTCCATCTCCCTAGGCTTCTAAGCACATGTAAGCCCCAATATATTCCTCAAGGACGCACCTTTCACGATGCAGTCATCAGGTATTTGATGCCTCTTGTTTCTCACACCGAGCATGATTCACATGATCTTAGAGTAATTATCGACCATGGAATCCTACTTGGTCCACCTTAGTGCGTAATTCCCATCCTTTTCGTGTCTAACTAGAAGGAATTTGATCTTTTCATGTTCTAGACATGGTACGTATGAAGCCTCCCTGAGGTTCAAGCCCATCACCCTTCCATCCCAAACACTTCACATATGTTCACCCATGTCCCAAATGATGTTAAATTGTATTCCCCTTTCGTCCCCCATGACATTAAATTGTATACATTTGAACTACGTGGGTTTTGGTCCCAGCCTCCTAGACAAGGTACCTAGGAAGCTACCCTTAGGTTAAAACCCAAACATAGGTGAAATTTGGCGTCCCATTTTCTAGGACCCACATCCTTTGTTCTTCCCTTAGTGGTATCAGACCAACTCTTGTGCATCTAAACATGCATAAGCCCCAACATGTTGTTGGGTTGTTTTCCTTTGCGTACACCCCTATTCTATGATCACATTCCTAAACTAAAAAGACATTGATTCCCTACCATGGTGATACATAAGATGCCTCTTTGAGTTTCAATCCCATCACTCATGTCCCATCCTAGTATATCCCTTAAGCCTTTGTGTTTTAGGATGTTCATGCCCCATCCCGGAGGTTGTACTTCCTTCGGGTCCCATCCATGCATCCATTCTCATGGGCTACCTCCTTGGGTGTCCCATCACCCCAACGAACTATGTGGACCTTGATTTCCTACCAAGGGGAAATTTATAAATCCTTATAGAGGTTTAATCCCAAAATCACCATCATCTTCAGGACGATCTCATACCATTCCTCTCATCCACTTCATCCAACCATCCATTAACCATCCTGATTCTTACCCAAGACACCACGTCCCGATGGGTTCATGTCATCTCCTTAGGTAGATAACCATGTATAAAAACCCACACAATCCATAACCATTCAAACAAGAGTGTCCCTCTTGAGATGGCCTCTATACATGCATAATCCCCAACATGCCTCCAGGTTGATGCCCTTTACACACACCCTGATCAAATGTCTCACCCTTCGAACTACCTGGGTTTTGATCCCTATCTCTCGGGATAAGGTATGTAGGAAACTTCCCTAAGGTTCAATGCCAACCAATTGTGATCCCTGACATACCCTTTATAGGGACCCAAGCATCCTAAAATCCATCTTCATTGGTCATTTTTGATCCACTCACCCACTAAACCCCTTGGGTTATCCCTCTTGGGGATGTAATCATTCAATCCACTCCAATCAGTGTTTAGATCAGTTAGATCCATCTCTACTAGATGTTAAACTCACGTAATACCCTGTTTCAAACATGGGAAGCTGAGAAAAACCTCAGGGACATGCCTATGAAATAAAATTCCCCACACTCGACGTGGGATTCCTCGGGCTTTCGCGCCCTCAAGAAGCCCTATCTTAAGGGGAATAAACCCATATGAATCGGTGTTTCAGTGTCCATACACACCAGAGTTTTCCTACATGACTAATCCTCTGATTGAAGGTTGATTCCCTGACTTAACCCCTTGGAATGTCCTGACAAAAGTAGTGAAAGTAACCTACATCCAAAAATATGTGGCACCGGGAAGAGTTTTAAGAACAACGTATTAAATATATGAGGGATACCATGACTGGGTGACAAGTTTTGAAGAGGAAACTATGGAAGGCAGAACTGAAATCCCATCATTCTATTTCGATCAAGGTGAAAACTTCCCTAAATAATTGATGGATTCCACCTACCTTTGGAAAGATGGAATGCTGATCAACAATCAGCATGTCCTCTATAGATGGATGCAAACCCAGAAAAAATTATAAAAAATAGAAATTGTTAACCCAACATAAATTTCTTCAGCTCAATGTGGAGATTAGTATCATTCGAGACATCGGGGGATAAGCGTGTCACTGGATCCAAAAATCTGGTGCCAGGCCCTGCGAAGAAAATAGTTGGCCTTACATGAAACTCCCCAGATATTGGGGATGTTTAATATTGGACATCCTGGTCTGCGATGTTTTCAGCATAGAAGTTAGAAAGCATTGAAGACGGAACGACATTGGGGCACTTGACATCGATTTCATCCTTTCAGTTTTAATGGTTAAATATCACTACTTTGTAGGACCCAAGCTGCTATGACAGGAAATCGATCACCCCCCACATACCGACGAAGGGGCTGGGGTAACACCAATACGACAATCCCGTGTACCTCCATCTCTTCTACGAAGACCTCTACCTCCTCGGATGATGGGAGACTACACCCTATTTCACCATCTAAACTCGTTCAATGGAGGGTGATTAATGACCTCGTTCGATGATGTGATGAAGAAGGGATTATCCCAACTTGGGATATGGCCCGACATGATTTAGAGGATTATGTGCCTCATCGTTGATGTTGCCCCCTTGGGTTGTGCAGGGAGCCATTACTCCCCACTCCAACCTACAACCATTTTGGGAACTTCTCCCCAGAACACATTGACAGCTCACTCCCCTATGCTAATGAGTCGAGAGAAGTCTGGGCTGGCCTAGTAGTTATCCAGTCCCAGGGGAAGCCAAGGAGGTCCCCCACCAGTCCACGTCAGTGCCACCACCTGGTCCCGCAGGCTGAGGAACTGGTCAGTTACACACCCGCACCCCTGACCCTAGTCCGGTTAACCTGATGCCAATGTTAGGTGCAAGCTGAGGAGGACGCTCGCCATGAGATGATATCATAAACAGATATAGTGGCTCGTTCCACCAAAGAAACATCCCATTAATGACTTATTTATACTAAACATGGACACTTATCCTCTCAACTCAGATCAAGGCCTCAACCGCCCCATGGGAAGGTTGGGACAAATCTCGTGGTTGCCAACACTGGTGGAGCCCATCGCGGGCCAGACCACGGTGATGTAATCCATCACAGAGGTCCTCCCCGTGCCCACACCAATGATAGCATAGGTCCTCCCTACTCCCATGATCGGGGTGGAGGTCTTCCCTACCACCTTCAGTCTGAGTGAAGGCCCTCCCAGCTCCCAAGATAGGCATGGAGGTCCTCCCCATGCCACTGTCAGTCCGAGCGATGGTCCTCCCCTCTCCCAAGCTCAGTGCGGAGGTCCTCCCCATGCCACTGTCAATGTGAGCATAGGCCCTCCCCACCGCATTGATATCCATCATGGAGGTTTATTCTGAACCCATGATCCTATTTATGGAGTAGTTCCTCCTACCGCAGATCGTTGATGCGAAGTTCCTCCTCTCCCAGTCAACCATCAATGTGGGGGTCTCTCCCATGTTTTTATCTAAACTGAAAAAGGTTCTATTCATCCCAAAAATCAGTGAAGTGATGGTCTACCCTGCTTTATTGGAATCTTACACAGAGGTTCGACCCATGTTTAGTTTTAATTGATAGAAGGCCCACATCATACAGTCACTAGTAATTGAAACTAACCTAGGAATACTAACCATTATTCCACCAACTCTAGTGAATATCCTACCTGCACCATCACTTTTTGTGGAGATTCCCTCTATGAACCAACTTGTGGACATGGAGGCCCTCCCCGTGTCCCTTTGACATTTTTCCTGTTTCTCCTAGCACCCCATCTCACCTAGGTGAAAGTACTCTCCACCCCAACATCAGTTCGGTCGATGGTCCTCCTCATGTTGAAATCATACCCTATCCTAAAGATCCATCCTAGGGAAGGAGGGTGGGTCACCGACACCAAAAGAAGAATATTGAGACATTTCAGACCATGATTAAAATTTATTCTTATCAAATTCTAAGGCGGAATGTGATTCGGTAATGTAACCCTCACCCTGATCTTCTATGTCAAGGGTTGGGGTAGGAAAAAGGAATATAAGCCCCATCCTTCTAGAATTCATGGCCCACCAGATTCCCACATCCCTATGAAGATACATCCAGGAGGAAGAAGATTTGACCTCTTTCAATGGCATGTCTATTCAATCCTCCCTATCATCAATAGGATCATTCTCTACCACAACCAGAGATCATGGTGAGTTTTTCTAGGGATCAAGTGAAACAACATGATCCACGATTAGTAACCACATCCCCTGTGCAGGATGATATGGTCACTAGTCTATCTTACAGAGATGTGGTGGTGCATTCATTACATTCTATGGAGGATAGCACAAGATGCGGCGGCTTGTTTGTTTGCTCGTCGTATTCTCCACTGGATAGCCTACTGTCTCAACGGTTTTCCTTAGTGCCATTATCGTTTCCTCAACCACACCCAGTAGATGAATAGGGAATCCAAGGGTTGGATCTCATGTCTGAGATGAGGAGACTATGGGTCATTCTTGCAATAGACCATTTCCCAAAGATGTTCTGGCTAGTTGCAACCACGAACTTTAGTCCACCAGAATCTCTTACCTAGGAGGTGGTCACGTGATTTCACCAAAACCTCTGAGAGATGAACTTCCATCTCTGTTATCGAAGAGTTTCCTACCCCAAGAGTTGGGCACCCTTTGATGATACTGGCCAACAATGTCGTATGGTCAACTTGGCTGTGCTCCTTGTGGCCCAGTGCCCTATGTCACACAGTCGCCATCAGACCCTCTAGAAATGATATTTTCAAAACATTAAACTGCTCTGTAGAATTATTAAGGAGTCTCCCCCTCCCCCCACATTCAGATCTATGGTTTGTGGTAGTATGTTGGCCTTCATTTAGGTTCTATCTGGTGTCAGCCTGACTTTCTAGGTGATATTGAAGATATATTTCAAGAATAGTCACGGTTAATATGGATGAACTATCAGAGGAAGAGAAAAATATAGAGCCCCTTGAAGAGAACTTACCCCCCCAGGGGGGTGTCACACCAATTGGATCCTTTGGGAAGGGTTACTCACTAGTAGATAAATATATTGGTCCATCCTCCACCATCTGAGTCATTAGCCTTTGGTCAGAATCCCAAAAAGGGAAAAGAGAATCTTGGGGATGTCAAACCCTATGACCTATCTGGCTCAGTGTAGAATATATATGGTGATCCTGAAAAGTATGTGTTTCCTAAATAACACAAAAAATATAAAAAGTTGGTTGTAGACCTTCTCGCTAAACCTGATATGGAGCGGCGACCAGACTATGGTAATCCTTGACCCGGGCTGTAGGGGAAGGTATAGCCTCCCCCTGGATAATTACCACTGGGTGGAATTGACCATCCAACCCATATAGATTGGGTATATGCGAGAGTTTATGGAAATAGGCCATGATATGCCTTGCCAAATCCACCAGAATTTTGAGAGAACCCTCCTTCGGACCCATCTCAGGTTCCCATAGTCGCTCCGTAGGTTATTCCCCTGGAAGCCCCTTAGTCCATCCCACCAGCCGCTCCATGAGCCATCAGGCCTGTAACACCCGAGACTTTTATGTTATATAAATCATCAAAGGAATATTTTTCTACACAACACTTTCTTGGCTTGCTTTACACGCAATCGCGACCTTCCTCGATAGCTTGCGTCGTACGCAATACCGAGTTTCACTAAACAACAATATGCTATTAAAACTAGCCGTTATGAATAGTAATAACCACTTTTTGAAAATTTATAAATTTTATTTTTCAAAATGGACTTCATTTTTGGACTCAGAATATCGAAATTAGCCTAGGGTGAAATTTTGGTATTTTTCTGAAAACTTTCAATTTTTGATGAATAGTGAAACCACTAAGTGGTAGGTTAAAAACTGAATTTTGCATAAAACTTAATTTTACCGCTTCTGTGAATGGAATTTCAAAAATCCGACAGACACGGTTGATGTCAGTAAGTAAAATGTGGTTCAATGAGATAAAAATAATTTTTTGGTGAATAGTAACTTTTTACTATTTTTACCGCGGTTAATAGTAAATAGGGTAACTAAGGGTAAATATGATATTAATATTACCCTAACACAAGTCCTAATTCTATTGGACAAGTGTAATTCGACCAAAAACAAACTTAGGAATAAAATATGACCATTTAGGCCCACTTGGATTAGATTAGGACATTTATTATTAATTTATTTAAAGAAGGGTTAAAATAGTTAAAATCAATGTTTAATAAGTAAATAATTTTTAATATGGGGTTATACATAAGATAAATTCAATTGTAAATATTCATTAGAAAGCTAAAAAGATTTCCTACATGATGGTATTTTATTTGTAATTTTTAGACATCAAATAATTTAATTTATTTATGACACAAAGATGATGCAGTAATTATCTTATTAATGAAATATTGACAAAATTGATAATATAAATACCAAAATAAATGTAATTTAAGACTTTTTATGAATTCCACTAATTTTATAGGTTACTATGATATATTAATGTTGATTTAATCAACTTGGTTCGAACATATAATTCTGTTATGACTTTCACAAAAATCATATATCAAATAGTGTCAAAATTGACACAAAATAGTTTTTAAATCAAATATTATATTATTAATTGTTATTTTATTCCTAAAAATCTATGGTTCGGCCAAATGACTTAGATAAGGATATATATATTAATAATAAACAATTTGGGGTTCGTTTGGCATGTTATAGTAAGTGTATTAACCATATAGTGAAAGAAAACAAAAAGACACGGTAAAAGTTAAATTAATTAACTTAGAGTTAAATCTAATTGATAAGGTTAAAATAATACCCTAAACTTGTCTAAATCCTATTGGTTGATAGGATTTCGACCCATCCCCACTTTAGATTCGAAATAAGACCCTTTGGAACCATTATAAACCGATTTTGACTTTAATATAAAATAATATTTTGAGATATTCCTAAGGTGCCCCTCTCCTCCCTTATAAAAGGGCACCTCCTCCCCCTCCTCCTCACACCAATTTGAGCACTCAAGCTCGGCCAACCCCTACCATTTTCTCCTCTCCACTTCCCTAGAATAATCCTAGAGGTCCTGGTCTTCTCCAAAGACCAATCTTAGTTCCTTAAGTGGAGGATTCAAAGAGGCGTTCCAAAGAAGAGGTAATATCCATTACCGATCTTTTCAATTTCTTTCTTCTTCAAATTCTTCTTCTTTAGTTGTTTCATGATAAAGTAATAACATCAGTATTAATTACATACTGATATGTTATTATAAATATGAAACAACCCTAATTCACCTTCTATCCATCCTACGGAAAAATGAAATCACCGCGCGTGCGTACGTACGGAATACCGTCTCCACGCCGTGGTGTAATCTATTTTCTACCATCACCTTACAAGGATGGGTATAATGGTGTAATGAGTAACTATATATGATTATTATGAAGTAATATTGATACTGAAATAATATATATATATACTCCAATACAATTCCACGATCATAGGAACGATATCATCACTCGTGCGTACGTACGGAATACCGTCTCCACGATGTGATGCGACTCGTTCTACATGATCTTCATTTCATAATGATTATATAAATGAATTGAATGAATGAATATGGTATATACTACACTAATACCATTCTGTAAATGAATTATCTATAACCTAAAGATAAGAATAAGAATTTATTCGACAAAACACGCATAAGAACAAAAAGTTATAAAGACCCGAGTAACAAGTAACAATGAAATATTACTAACAAGAAGCTAATAATATGACCATATATGATATCATATCAATATGTATGATTCTGGAATAAGTCAATAACATTATTTAAACCATTATACAGGAGCTTCGGACACGAACAAAGAAAATCGGACCTAAGGTAAGGGGAAATACCACAATCTCACTTTTATCCGAGATTGTTTTTACTTTGGTAAGTACTGGGGTGTATTTTATCATCCACATCCATGTTTCCTCAATATGTAATATTTATATCCTTCTACAATAGTTTATATCCAATTTTACCCTTCAGTGAGTTTTTAGTAAAGAATATGAAAGGAATCTTTTGTCGTTTTTTTTCGTACGAGGTACTTTTTGACTTTTCCGACAAAAGTATGAAGAATGTTTTTTTTAACTTATACGGCATGAATGGATTTTTAAAACATTGTTTCCAAGAAGCTTCCTTTACAAGTTTTCAAGTTTATTTTTAATCAACTTCTTTTATTTTAAAGTTGTATGACATGTTATGAAAGGAAAAATGTTTTTGAAGAAGAAAGGATATTTTCCTCAAGAATGGAGTTCAAGTGATTTTCAAAATTATTTTCCATCTAAGATAATAAAGGGTTCTGTTTTTATCCATATTATTACATTGATTTGTTCATATTGTGATGGAATTATTTTTATGAATTCCTTTATCTTATATGAATTGATTTATGATGTCATGATGTTTCAAGAATCCCATTTTTGTTACATGTGTTATGCGATGATGTATGTTTTATGATTATGTGGCACACATAAGAAAGGATTCATTATAAGATGGGTGGGACCTATATCTCCCTCCAATGCATTGGGTAATGATTTTATATCTCATGAGATAGACATGGCTGGAACGGAAGGTTATTTCGGTTCAGTGATACAGGACTGAAACGAGGAGTGAACTCGGTTCAGAAAGGGACTTTGTCCACTAAGATAGTCTTGGCAATGAGTCATGACTAACAAGAAATGATTTTCCATGATTATGTGTGCATGCCACAAAGTTTCAAGTCTTATGTTATGATTATGGGGATCTCATTTTCACTTTTATGATTTATTCCATGATAAGATATTATGATCTCTTTTGCAGGTTTTGATTTTCAAAAAGATATGATATGATTTTTATTTCCTTTATTTTCCCTTGCTGAGCATTTGAGCTCACCCTTTTATGTTTTCTTTTCCCCAGGTCAGGAAGATGGATATTAAGTAGAATATGCTAAAAGGGACCCTAGATATGATGAAATAAATGGGAGACACTGTAGAAGATTTATGAACCAGTTGTTTATGTTTCCTAGTTTCTAAAGACACTATACCTATACGGTCCTTTGTGGTTTTGTCATATGTTGTAATAAGTGTGCTTCAATTTCGAAGTATAAAAAATGTATGTAAAGTATGGGTCGTTATAGTTGGTATCAGAGGAAAGGTATAGTCAACCTTTGGAAACTAGGATGTGAAAGCCTTAGTAAGAACCCTAAGGATAAGTCTAAGCATAGAACACAATCTTAGAAATGGCCATGAATAACCTAGGATAAGACCATAAGCATGAAAATTTTATTCTTGAATTATGTGGTTTCCTATTATAATTAGTGTTGCTCACACTATTCTTCTTGGTTTTAGTCAATGGCTGGAACCCGAAGGAACCGTGTTAATGCGGAATGCGATGGGCAATGCAATGATTGTCCCCCTGAGCAACCAAACGATATGGGAGCTGGAATGCAAAATCTTGTAGCCATGCTCACACAACTTTCTCAAGCTATGAATCATGCAGGATTTCCAAACGAACAAAGGAGGGAGCAACATTCTGTTGAATCCTTCATGAGGCAGCGTCCACCATCTTTCAGCGGGTCTACTGATCCATTAGTTGCTGAACAATGGATTAGTACTACTGAAAAGATATTTTCAGTTCTTCAATGTTCTGAGCATGATAAAGTCATCCTAGCAGTGTATCGTTTGGAAGGAGATGTGGATCAATGGTGGAATCTTGTTAAGAATACGAGGCAAAGGGATGAAATTGAGTCTATGTAATGGGACGAGTTCAAGAACTTATTTTTCAATAAGTACTTCCCTCGTATTCTCCGAACAAATATGGAGAAAGAGTTTCTTGAACTGAAGCAAAGGGATGATGAATCTGTTGGTAACTATGAAGCAAATTTTACAAGACTTGCAAGGTACGCTTCTGGTATTATTATCCAACCTGAGAGTAAGATCGATCGATTCTTTAGTGGCTTAAAACCAAGTCTTCGAATGGCGTTAGCCATAAGGGACTTCAATAGCTACGAGGAAATCGTTCGATGTGCTCTCAAAGTTGAGATGGAGATTGGAGTAACCCATCAGTCACATGGGTTTGATAAGAAGAGGAAGATGGAATTCAAAGAAAAATCTAAAGAGCACACGGAAAAGAAGATGAGCTTTTCCTTATGCTCAGTGTGTGGAAAGAAACATGGAGGGAGTTGTCTTAAAGGGACAAGTAAATGTTTTAAATGTGGAAAAGAAGGTCATCGGGCATTTGAATGCCGTGATAATGGGAAGAAGATGTCTAATGACGCAAACAAAGGAAGGGATACACAGAATGAACCTACTACACTTCAATGTTTCAAGTGCAAGGAGATGGGGCATTATGCCAATCAATGCCCAAATCCAAGGGTTGATGATGATGGTCGACGTCAACAAACTCTTAAGGCTAAAGACAAAGGAAAGTCACATGCAATTTCTATCAGCGATGTGGAGTACGATAACGATGTGGTGAAAGGTACACTTACCATCCACTCTAAAGTAGCAAATGTTTTATTTGATTCTGGATCCACCCACTCTTTTATTTCTGAAGACTTTTCTAAGGGTATCACCGTATTACCTCAACAATTAGATGTTGAGTTAGCTGTGACAACACCTAATGGCACATCAATCGCATCAAAAGTTTATAATTCTTCTCCGATCGAAGTTTGTGGGAAAGTGCTTCCTGCAAATCTTGTGATCCTTCCTTTAGTGGAATTTGATGTGATTCTTGGCATGGATTGGCTTTCTCTACATGGATCTCATATCGATTGCCAAAGAAGGGAAGTCACATTTCATATTCCAGATCAATCTACGATCGTCTATCAATGCAAGGATGAACATAACCTTCCAGTGGAAATTTCTTCCATCTTATGGGTATTGATTCCACTAAATGAAGGTTATTTATCTCAAATGGTTGGTGAGAAACTCACGATTAAGAATATGCCCATTGTACGGGAGTTTGATGGTGTCTTTCCGGAGGAATTGTCGGGTCTTCCACCAAATCGTGAAGTTGAGTTTTCAATAGAACTCGTACCGGGTGCTTTGCCTATTTCAAAGACACCTTATAGAATGGCCCCAATTGAGTTGCAGGAATTGAAGAATCAACTCCAAGAGAATCTTGATAAGGGATTCATACGCCCTAGTGCGTCACCTTGGGGAGCACCTGTTCTATTTGTTAAGAAGAAAGATGGATCAATGAGACTTTGCATTGATTATCGAGAACTTAACAAGATCACTATCAAGAACAAATATCCTCTCCCACGCATTGATGACTTATTTGACCAACTACGCGGAGCTCAATACTTTTCCAAGATTGATCTTCGTTCAGGGTATCATCAATTAAGGGTCAAAAGGGAGGATATACCAAAGACGGCTTTCCGTACAAGGTATGGACACTATGAATTTATAGTGATGCCATTTGGTCTTACTAATGCCCCTGCTATCTTCATGGATCTAATGAATAGAGTCTTTAGAGACTATCTTGATCAATTTGTGGTAGTCTTTATAGACGATCTTCTTGTCTATTCAAAGAGCAAGGAAGAGCATGAAGATCACTTGAGAATTATATTGAAGACCCTGAGAAAGGAGAAGCTTTATGCCAAATTTACCAAGTGTGAATTTTGGTTTCAAAAAGTTGCATTTTTGGGTCATATAATCTCAAAAGAGGGGATATCCGTGGATCCAGCAAAAATAGAGGTTATCGAAAGATGGTCAAGACCAACAACAGTAACTGAGATCCGAAGTTTTCTTGGTTTGGCTGGATATTATCGACGTTTTGTAAAAGATTTTTCACGATTATCTAATCCACTCACCAAGTTGACCCGGAAAGGAGTAAAGTTTGTCTGGACGGAAGAATGTGAAGAGAATTTCAAGGAGTTGAAAAGAAGGTTATCCAGTGCACCTGTGCTCACACTGCCTTGTAGTGGAGAAAGGTTTGTGATCTACAGTGATGCATCCAAGAAGGGATTGGGGTGTGTTCTTATGCAAAATGATATGGTGATAGCTTATGCCTCACGACAGTTGAAAATCCATGAGGAAAATTACCCAACACATGATTTGGAGTTGGCTGCGGTAATCTTTGCATTAAAGATTTGGAGGCATTACCTTTATGGTGAAAGGTGTGATATTTATACAGATCATAAATGTTTAAAGTATATTTTCACACAAAAGGAGTTGAGTATGCGTCAAAGAAGATGGTTGGAGCTGATTAAGGATTATGACTGCTCAATCCATTACCACCCTGGGAAAGCAAACAAGGTGGCAGATGCATTAAGTCGACAAGACCATGCTAGTTTATCCATGATGAGGATCACAAAAGATCCAATATTTATGGATTTACAAAGGATGGATCTTGGAATTATAATGGAAGGGGAAAAATCTTATCTTTCTCAAATGAATGTTCAACCATCTATACATGTGAAGATTAAAGAGGCACAGAAAGAAGATGTCGAGTTACAAAAGAAGGTGAGAAATGTTCCTGAATTCAACCTTGATTGTGATGGGATAATAAAGTTCAGGAATCGGGTTTGCGTTCCTCCCATCCCCGAATTAAAGAATGAGCTGCTGGATGAGGCTCATAGTTCATCATTCTCTATTCATCCTGGAAGCACGAAGATGTATAGGGACCTGAAAGAGTACTTCTGGTGGGATGGCATGAAAAGAGATGTTGCTGAATATGTCTCTCGATGCTTGGTTTGTCAACAAGTTAAAGCTGAGAGACAGAAGTCTAAGGGGATGTTACAACCATTACCCATACCCGAATGGAAATGGGAAAACATCACTATGGACTTTGTCACAGGACTTCCTAAAACATCAAAAGGCAATAATGCTATCTGGGTCATAGTTGATCATCTTACAAAGTCTGCACACTTCATTGCTATTAGAGAGGATTTCTCTCTAGATCAGCTTGCCAGGATATATATAAAGGAAGTGGTAAGATTGCATGGAGTACCACTTTCTATTATATCTGATCGAGATCCGAGATTTACCTCGAAGTTCTGGCGAAGTCTTCAGCATACTCTGGATACAGAGTTGAGTTTCAGCACTGCTTATCATCCCCAGACAGATGGTCAGTCTGAGAGAACAATTCAAACCCTAGAAGATATGTTGAGAGCTTGCTCTATGGATTTCAAAGGAGGTTGGGATCAACACCTTCCTTTGGTGGAATTTTCTTATAATAATAGCTTTCACTCCAGTATTCAGATGGCTCCTTATGAAGCTATCTATGGAAAGAAATGCAGGACTCCAACTTGCTGGGATGAAGTTGGGGAAAGAAAGATATTAGGACCTGATCTCGTTGATGAAATGGCAGAAAAGGTTAGATCTATTCAACAACACATAAGAGCAGCTCAGAGTCGACAGAAAAGTTATGCCGACAACCGAAGAAAAGACCTAGAGTTTGAAGTGGGCGATAAAGTGTTCTTACGAATATCTCCCTGGAAGAGGGTTATGAGATTTGGAAAGAAGGGGAAGTTGAGCCCTAGATATATCGGTCCTTTTGAAATACTGGATCGTGTTGGGAAGGTAGCTTACCGATTGGCGCTTCCACCGAATCTCTCTCAAGTTCACGATGTGTTCCACGTATCTCTCCTGAGAAAGTACATACCAGATCCTTCACATGTACTCAGCTCAGAAGTTGTACCGCTGGAGCAAGATCTTTCTTATGAAGAACGGCCGATAGAGATTCTGGATCGTAGCGAAAAAGTCCTACGAAACAAGACCACTCGCTTGGTGAAAGTTTTATGTAGGAACCACCAACTTGAAGAAGCTACATGGGAGCCTGAGGATATGATGAGGGAGAAGTATCCTCATTTGTTTGTTACAAAGTGACGAATTTCGAAGGCGAAATTCTTTTTAAGGGGGGTAGAATGTAACACCCGAGACTTTTATGTTATATAAATCATCAAAGGAATCTTTTTCTACACAACACTTGCTTGGCTTGCTTTACACGCAATCGCGACCTTCCTCGATAGCTTGCGTCGTACGCAATACCGAGTTTCACTAAACAACAATATGCTATTAAAACTAGCCGTTATGAATAGTAATAACCACTTTTTGAAAATTTATAAATTTTATTTTTCAAAATGGACTTCATTTTTGGACTCAGAATATCGAAATTAGCCTAGGGTGAAATTTTGGTATTTTTCTGAAAACTTTCAATTTTTGATGAATAGTGAAACCACTAAGTGGTAGGTTAAAAACTGAATTTTGCATAAAACTTAATTTTACCGCTTCTGTGAATGGAATTTCAAAAATCCGACAGACACGGTTGATGTCAGTAAGTAAAATGTGGTTCAATGAGATAAAAATAATTTTTTGGTGAATAGTAACTTTTTACTATTTTTACCGCGGTTAATAGTAAATAGGGTAACTAAGGGTAAATATGATATTAATATTACCCTAACACATGTCCTAATTCTATTGGACAAGTGTAATTCGACCAAAAACAAACTTAGGAATAAAATATGACCATTTAGGCCCACTTGGATTAGATTAGGACATTTATTATTAATTTATTTAAAGAACGGTTAAAATAGTTAAAATCAAAGTTTAATAAGTAAATAATTTTTAATATGGGGTTATACATAAGATAAATTCAATTGTAAATATTCATTAGAAAGATAAAAATATTTCCTACATGATGATATTTTATTTGTAATTTTTAGACATCAAATAATTTAATTTATTTATGACACAAAGATGATGCAGTAATTATCTTATTAATGAAATATTGACAAAATTGATAATATAAATACCAAAATAAATGTAATTTAAGACTTTTTATGAATTCCACTAATTTTCTAGGTTACTATGATATATTAATGTTGATTTAATCAACTTGGTTCGAACATATAATTCTGTTATGACTTTCACAAAAATCATATATCAAATAGTGTCAAAATTGACACAAAATAGTTTTTAAATCAAATATTATATTATTAATTGTTATTTTATTCCTAAAAATCTAAGGTTCGTCCAAATGACTTAGATAAGGATATATATATTAATAATAAACAATTTGGGGTTCGTTTGGCATGTTATAGTAAGTGTATTAACCATATAGTGAAAGAAAACAAAAAGACACGGTAAAAGTTAAATTAATTAACTTAGAGTTAAATCTAATTGATAAGGTTAAAATAATACCCTAAACTTGTCTAAATCCTATTGGTTGATAGGATTTCGACCCATACCCACTTTAGCTTCGAAATAAGACCCTTTGGAACCATTATAAACCGATTTTGACTTTAATATAAAATAATATTTTGAGATATTCCTAAGGTGCCCCTCTCCTCCCTTATAAAAGGGCACCTCCTCCCCCTCCTCCTCACACCAATTTGAGCACTCAAGCTCGGCCAAACCCTGCCATTTTATCCTCTCCACTTCCCTAGAATAATCCTAGAGGTCCTGGTCTTCTCCAAAGACCAATCTTAGTTCCTTAAGTGGAGGATTCAAAGAGGCGTTCCAAAGAAGAGGTAATATCCATTACCGATCTTTTCAATTTCTTTCTTCTTCAACTTCTTCTTCTTTAGTTGTTTCATGATAAAGTAATAACATCAGTATTACTTACATACTGATATGTTATTATAAATATGAAACAACCCTAATTCACCTTCTATCCATCCTACGGAAAAATGAAATCACCGCGCGTGCGTACGTACGGAATACCGTCTCCACGCCGTGGTGTAATCTATTTTCCACCATCACCTTACAAGGATGGGTATAATGGTGTAATGAGTAACTATATATGATTATTATGAAGTAATATTGATACTGAAATAATATATATATATACTCCAATACAATTCCACGATCATAGGAACGATATCATCACTCGTGCGTACGTACGGAATACCGTCTCCACGATGTGATGCGACTCATTCTACATGATCTTCATTTCATAATGATTATATAAATGAATTGAATGAATGAATATGGTATATACTACACTAATACCATTCTGTAAATGAATTATATATAACCTAAAGATAAGAATAAGAATTTATTCGACAAAACACGCATAAGAACAAAAAGTTATAAAGACCCGAGTAACAAGTAACAATGAAATATTACTAACAAGAAGCTAATAATATGACCATATATGATATCATATCAATATGTATGATTCTGGAATAAGTCAATAACATTATTTAAACCATTATACAGGAGCTTCGGACACGAACAAAGCAAATCGGACCTAAGGTAAGGGGAAATACCACAATCTCACTTTTATCCGAGATTGTTTTTACTTTGGTAAGTACTGGGGTGTATTTTATCATCCACATCCATGTTTCCTCAATATGTAATATTTATATCCTTCTACAATAGTTTATATCCAATTTTACCCTTCAGTGAGTTTTTAGTAAAGAATATGAAAGGAATCTTTTGTCGTTTTTTTTCGTACGAGGTACTTTTTGACTTTTCCGACAAAAGTATGAAGAATGTTTTTTTAACTTATACGGCATGAATGGATTTTTAAAACATTGTTTCCAAGAAGCTTCCTTTACAAGTTTTCAAGTTTATTTTTAATCAACTTCTTTTATTTTAAATTTGTATGACATGTTATGAAAGGAAAAATGTTTTTGAAGAAGAAAGGATATTTTCCTCAAGAATGGAGTTCAAGTGATTTTCAAAATTATTTTCCATCTAAGATAATAAAGGGTTCTGTTTTTATCCCTATTATTAAATTGATTTGTTCATGTTGTGATGGAATTATTTTTATGAATTCCTTTATCTTATATGAATTGATTTATGATGTCATGATGTTTCAAGAATCCCATTTTTGTTACATGTGTTATGCGATGATGTATGTTTTATGATTATGTGGCACACATAAGAAAGGATTCATTATAAGATGGGTGGGACCTATATCTCCCTCCAATGCATTGGGTAATGATTTTATATCTCATGAGATAGACATGGCTGGAACGGAAGGTTATTTCGGTTCAGTGATACAGGACTGAAACGAGGAGTGAACTCGGTTCAGAAAGGGACTTTGTCCACTAAGATAGTCTTGGCAATGAGTCATGACTAACAAGAAATGATTTTCCATGATTATGTGTGCATGCCACAAAGTTTCAAGTCTTATGTTATGATTATGGGGATCTCATTTTCACTTTTATGATTTATTCCATGATAAGATATTATGATCTCTTTTGCAGGTTTTGATTTTCAAAAAGATATGATATGATTTTTATTTCCTTTATTTGCCCTTGCTGAGCATTTGAGCTCACCCTTTTATGTTTTCTTTTCCCCAGGTCAGGAAGATGGATATTAAGTA
Source organism: Viscum album (assembly GCA_963277665.1). Lineage (NCBI taxonomy): Eukaryota > Viridiplantae > Streptophyta > Magnoliopsida > Santalales > Viscaceae > Viscum > Viscum album. The sequence goes on from OY728127.1 coordinate 1,965,195,281, forward strand.
GAATATGCTAAAAGGGACCCTAGATATGATGAAATAAATGGGAGACACTGTAGAAGATTTATGAACCAGTTGTTTATGTTTCCCAGTTTCTAAAGACACTATACCTATACGGTCCTTTGTGGTTTTGTCATATGTTGTAATAAGTGTGCTTCAATTTCGAAGTATTAACAATGTATGTAAAGTATGGGTCGTTATAAGGCCTTCTTATATAGTTGATGAACATGCTAACACACTGTTGGTTAGGGATATTAATCAAGACAGAAATGCCTATCAAGATGATCTGATGGTAGTGATCATTTCCTTCCATGAGGCTTTGGAAACATGACAGGTGGAAATTCTAACTGATGGAAAGCTATATCAGGCATAGGAGGATGATATGCCAGCACTCACTAGTTTCAGAAACCCTACCATTCCCCATTTAATGGGATGGATGATCCACTATGGTATTTTTCCCACTTCATCTAAAGGTGTCGACCCATGCTAAGAACTCCAGTGCAGAAGGAGGCCACCATACTCCAATGTTTCATACAAACATTTGAAGGTCCCATGTTTTTCTGGTACATCCTACTACCCATTGGGTCAGTAGCTATCTGGGAGGATCGTCATAGGTAGTTTATTTACCAGTTTAGTTCCACCATTCAGAAGAAAAGTATTAGAGACCTCTTCATGTCAAAACAAAGGCATGATGAGCGCATCTTGTACTTTTTCACCTGGTGGAAAGGCCTCACCTACTCCCTTGATATGCCATTGACTATAGAATAGATATTTCTAATGTGTGTGGGAAATGTACAAACTGAACTGGTCCCCTATTTCATCATGTAGAACTACCAAAGGGGATTTTGGGATTTCTCTGACAAAGCCTGGCATCTATAGGAAGCCTTGTGCTTTCCAAATAGGCACGCCAGTTGCCTCCTATAGTTCCTTTGGGAAGAGCCTGTAACACTGATCCTGCTGTAGTATCCCAAATAGAGGCCCCCCAGGTAGCTGAAGTTATTACCAATGGAGCCACCTCTACAGCCTTGCAGAGGCCCACCACTTCAGGCATAGCTTCCGGCCCAGTAGCACCCACCTCAAAATCGGTAGGTGCCCCTACGTAATGTGCCACCACCACCTAGGCGAGATTAACAGGTTCCACATACTAGACAAGCTCCTCCAACCCTTCTTTATATCCAGGATTCTAGATCCCCCTATCTAGATAGAATGAGCCAGGCCTCTTCATTTTATGAGGCTAAGGCCATGATTATTTCCAATGTTCATTGGAACAGGGAATTCTACGGTTACCAGAATTCAAGAGGCCCAAAGAGTCATATATCACTTATTTCCCCAATTACTACCTCTATTACAAGATCCTGGGGTACACCCTCATGCAACTCTATGTGTTTAAAAATAGGCTCCAAGACCTAGTTGATAGAAACATAGTTAGGTTAGGTCTGGCCCCAACACAGGTGGCATGCGTTTTCATAGACCTTGATAGCAATAGTGACAGTGAAGGTGAGTGACAGAAAGTTCCTAAAAATGCATTCCAAAAGTATGAGGATTGGATTTCTCATAAGGAAGTCTCTCATGCCCAAGGTATTATCTATTCATGTATCAATTGACTCGAGCCTTCATAAGTTGTCACAACAGCTGCAACCACTACATCTAAGTCAACATCTCATTCTTCCTCTCCCCAGAAGGGAAAGCATCACTGACACAATGGAAAGAAGACTCCCCCCACCGATTCCATCATCATCCCGTACTCTTGGAAATTTCATGCCCTCGAATTTGTAGAAATCCCTCAGAATCCATACAGTGATGGAGGATTATTCAAGTGAAGACCAAGGGTATGATTCAGTTAACAATGTGGAGCTGTTAAACCCCTACATGATTCCCAATGACTAAGAGCATTGGAAGGATCCTCCCAATGTCCCCAGTCGATGCTAGTTTCCATAGATATGCTGTTATATGAGTTGTCTGGATTCATTGTTCAATGATTCCATATAGGTGGTTAGATCCCCCGAACCAGATAGCAGACCCAACATAGAGCTCCACACGCGCAGCCTTCTCATCTTGTTTCACTAGATCCACCTCCGCTGTTGTTTCTACGGCTCAATCAGGTGGAGCCACCATAATTGTGCAAAAATTAGGAACGTTCTATTGTAGATTGGCCTCAGTCATCTATCCCTCATCTGGTAGTCACTCCATATGTTTTGGCTAGTGAGCAGTGGAATATTCTCAGCACCTGTTGGTTGCCGGTTTGGCCAGAAGGGCTCATCAAACCTCCCGCCATGGAACGACCTCCTGTTAGTAGAAGTTCATGCTTGTAATGAAAGTATGATATTCATAAGAATATTTCCATAGTTCTTTTGAGGCTCTATATCCTTGAGGCTCTTTGACTATTAGATGATATGTGTGAGGCCCTTGTGAGGCTTTAAAAAGACCCCTCTAGTTAGAGACAGAGGTAGCAGATGGAGAAGCCTTCCATACTAAGGCAATTCAGCATGCTGAATGTCAGGCCATTATCTTTTCCTCTAGAGAAGATGAAGGTTCTCCCAAATAAGGGAATATTTTTCCACTATACATTACTAGAAATTTCTATGGAATGGAGGTTCGACGCTGTCTTCTCGACATAGGTTCATGGATCAACCTCATCCTGACCCACATGATCTAAAATATGGGGTTGTATGAGGATGATCTGAGTCCCTATGTCCCGAGAATTCAAGGTTATGATGTGATGGAATAGAATACAGTTGGAAATATTTGATTTAAGACCCGGTTTTGTGGTCTGGTTTCCAGCATTGAATTCATGGTGGTCTCACAAGACACCGCCTACAACACGTTGATGGGTTGGCCATGGCTCCACCTATATGTGGAGGTCCATTTTTCATGTCAAAAATATCTTAAGTAATTACTTAATGTTTGATTAGGCATACTCCTAGGTGATGTGTCTCCCTTTTCCTCTTGTGAATCCCACTAACTGGATGCTGTCTACTACAAGAGAAAGGACAAGAAAATTCAGGATAACAAGGTTGAACATGATATGACTACGACAGGACCATGGATAAACCAAGATGATGCCTACTTTGTCCTAATCCACTAATTAGCGGACAAGACCTCTAAATTATGGAAATGATTTTTTGTTTTTGGAAAGAGGGGGAAGCACAGTCCCAAGTCTAAGGGATGCCAGAATATCACCTCATATTCCCATAAAAATTAAGCTCATGTGATCCAAGAGCCTCATACTGCCATAAGGTATTGGGATTTCACCCCATGGCACTGGTAATAAATCACATTTTATTACTTTTACAGTCTGGGATAAACTAGATCAAGCCAAAACACCACTATTTCTTTTATATCATAAAGTGTGGCCCCTTGGGATGAAGTCTATATTGGATCAGGTTGAAAACATTCATCACTATGGTCCCGGCAGTACAGAAGCTCCCAACTCAGGTGTCCGCCATTGATAAAGCAGGAACAAGTGTCCCATCAGGATTATTAGACTCAGAATAATAACCTACTGCTTAGGATACCTCCTCCATGAGTGAATCAGAGGATTTGGAGGATTCTCCTCTCAAATTCAATGAGGGTGTCTCCCCCACAGTTGATGAATTGGTACCAGTGATCCTCGGTAATGAGACGGATCTAGAACCAACCTTGATCAGTGCCTCTATGCCTATCTAAGATAGAAAGCGATACATGGACTTCCTGAAGTATAACCGTGATGTGTTTTCTTGGAGTTATAAAGATATTAAAGGATTAGATCTTTAGGTTGTTTCCCACTGCCTCGGTCTTCCAAAAATTCATCGCGGGTTCAAGCTGCCTCCCTAAAAGTTTCATTCTTCTCACAGTGCCATGGTCGAGACCGAGGATGATAAGATCATCAGAGCCAAATTCATCAAGGTGGTCTAGTAACAAAGATGGATAGCTACCATTTTGCCGATAAATAAGAAGAACGAATAAATAAGAGTCTTCTGAGATCTCAAATGTCACTTTCTTAAGGATGATTTTCCCCTTCCTGTGGTAGAAATGTTGATTGATTCCACTTCTGGGTTACAAACTATCTCTTTTATGGATGGGTATTCCGGGTATAACAAAATTCGAATGACCCCAGAGGATGAAGAGTCTACAACCTTCATGTCCCCACAAGGCACTTTCTGCCACCAGGTAATGCCCTTGGGTCTAAATAATGTAGGTTACACCTATCATCATGCCATGCATTACATATTTAATCCAATCCTTGGGAAATTGGTGTAATGAAATGTGGACAATCTGGTGGTCAAGTATCACCAGTTCCAAGACCATATCAAAGATCTGAAGAATGTTTTCGGCTTCCTCTGATCTCTCCATCTGATGATGAACACATTTAAGTTTGACTTCAGGGATGTCTCCTCCAAGAAATATTTGGGATCCTCGAGGCTTTCAAGCCCACTTATCTTATATAAGCCGATTCATCGCAAATCTGGATGGAATGTGAAAGCCCTTTTTCTGAACTAATGAATAACAATGTTGATTATTAGTGGGATGAGGAGTGTCAAACTACCCTTGAGGAGATCAAGTTGTACCTATTTTAGCCTCTGATCATGATGCCACGCATTTCTGGAAAGTCACTGGTCCTTTATGTGACCACTCTAGAATGATCTCTCAGTTCCCTTTTCACCCATATGTATATTGAGGGAATGGATAAAAGTTTGTAGTATCTTAGCCACATGATCCTTGATATATTGAATAGACACTCATATATCAAGAAGATATTACTTGTGTTGGTATTCGCAGTGCAGAAATTGTGACACTACCTGCAGCACCATGAGGTACAACTAGTGTCCTTAGCGGATGCACTGAAGTAAATTCTAAACCACCCCATGTTGATTGTCTGTAAAGCTCTGTGGGAAGTGATCCTCCAATAGTTCAACATCATGTTTTTTCCATATAATGTTATCAAGGGACAAGCATTGAAATATTTTCTTGTCATCCATCAAGTTCTTGCAGACCAGTTTCTGGATCTTGATTTTCTAGATGAGGCAATCCTCTAGATAGATAAATCCATTCTGTGTTGGAAAATGAACTTTTATGGTGCTTCCTGAAGCCCTATCGGCAGAAGACTCATTGATCCCCAAATCAACAGAGTGGGCCTTGGTGTTTTCTTCATAATGCCGGTGCAATATATTCTATCATATTCATTCCAGTTATCAGAAGGCTATACTAACAATGAGGCATAGTACTAGGCACTCATTACTGGTCTTGATCTAGCCCTCCAGAATGATATTCCCCACTTACATGTGAAAGGGGACCCCAAAATAGTCATCAATAGATCAACAGTGACTACATCATCTGTAAACCGGAACTCATTCCACTGTTAGAACATACCCTACAACCGATGTCCCAATTCCAATCTCAGTGAGAAGTTACTCATGACCCTCATTCTCATAAAATTCAAGCTGATACCTCGTTCATCATGGGAACATCTCTTTGTGAGCCTGGTCACGATGATTTGATTATCCATGTGGTGCCTTAGAGATTCATCGCTACCATTACTCTAGAAGATGATGATAGCCTATTGGTAAGACACCTTACCACTGGTGCCTCCACATCAGAACCCCCAGGTCTCCCTAAAATGGTGTTGGAATTAATTACTAACTAGAGGACCCCCTTTAACAAGTACCTCCAATAAGGTAATCTCCTGACAGATTGAGATGAGCGTTAGCGAATCCGATGGAGCACATTGCAGTTTACCCTATAGAGTGGTCCCGATCTTGAGAAGAGACTCTACAGATGCGGGTTTGAAGGGGGTATCCTCTATTTCATTCAATGAGTTGAGTTTTATCCGGTCATGTAGGAGGTTCATGCTAGTTCCAGTGGGGCTCATCAGATAGGTCCAAAACATCTCACCAATTACGGAGATTAGGGAATTTTATTCCCTCCATGATCTGTGGCTGCATCGAGTTTTCCAAGAGGATCCATTCATGCCAATTTCATGCTAAGATTATGAATCAGCATTCAGAACCTCTCCACACTACCAAGTACTCTTGGACATTTGTGGTCTATGGACTCGATGTCATGTGACCCTATCCACCAATGACAACTCGCCTGTGTAGGTTCATCCTCACCACTACAGTTTTCTTTTCAAAGTGGGCAATGGCAGTTCCACTCAAGGAGGTCAAGGCCTATTATATCATTGTATTTTCGAGCTCTAATATCATCTATTAATTAGGATACCCTCACTTTATCCTCACTAATAAGGACACCAACTTATGAGCAGCCGAACTAAAGAAGTTATATGCCAAATACCACATCCATTCTAACTAGACCTCTCCCGCTCATGCATCAGAAAATGGGAAGATTTAGGCATTCAAAAAAATCATCTCTAATATTTTATAGAACATATTTTTTATAACTAGAAGAGTTTTTTGGATAAACTCCCCAATGCCCATGGGGATTACCAGACTATGACTCACAATTCCGCTCAGGTGACCCTATATTCCCTGGTGTATAGAATGAAGAAAGTCCTTCCCATAGAGATTTTGTTGCCATCATTGAGCACAACTGTCTTTGATCATCAGACACTAGACAAGGTAGCTGAGATCCATCTGGATGAACTGAAAGAATATGATGAGAATAGGCTATGTGCCCTGCACAATCTAGAGAGGCATCAAAATAAGATATCTAGAGAATTCAACAAGAAATTTTTCCTTCACTATTTCTTATAAGGTGACATAGTGTTGGCCCTAATAAATCCAATGATTCATAGTAGAAAAATATGTAAACTGAAGCCCAAATAAGTGGGATCGTACATGATTCACAAGCTTTACCCCAATGGCGCAAACTCCCTAGTTACCAGGGATGGTGAGCATATCACTCCTCACACCAATTCCAAATTCCTCAAGCAGTAATTTTCTTTAGTAATCCCCAATCCCACATGACTCTAAATTATCCCGTATTCACCGCATGGTGTTAAAATTCATGATCCATCTAGGATGAAGGATGTAAATCTACCAAGAACTCACCCCACCTGAAAATGAACTACAAAATGGTATGAGATCAGTGACCTTAATCTATAATCTCCATGCATCCTCACCACATGACATTAAACTGAACAACATCAAAAGAACTATATAAGTCTTGATTCCCATCCTCATGCGATACGTAGGAATTCTCAGATGCTTCATCTTAGAGTATATCCCCAAAATTCTTCTCTTTTATAGCCCCCTGGGTATATTTATCTTGGAGGATCAAACATAGTGTATTATAGACTTATTTGGACCACATTTATGTTGGGTTTATGAGGATCGCAGCATGTTCCCCTCCCGTTCTTCTATCCTCTCACATCGTCCTACACAACGTCAAACTGCATGGACCTTGTATACAACATAAGGATTGATTAATTTCCCTATAAGATACATAGGAACACCCTATCATTTCGTCCATAGGCCCAGCCCCAAACATTAAGATCTCCCCTTAGGTCTGTCCCCTTGGCCCGAATGTTTCTCAAAACACATGGTGTGGTGTATACTTTTCTTGCCTTCATTTACATTGGGTTGAACATGACTTCCCCATGTATCCCCTCATTATATATAGACACTTAATTCTCCCTTGACACAAGATGTTAAACTGCATTTCCACCGCCACACTTTATGCATCCCATTATTTGGGATTCAATCATTATTCACATCCCAAAGGACCCCTGAACGACAGGGATGATAGGTCGTGGGGCTCTCCTATCATCTCGGGCCATCATCCCCGTGGATTTTGAATGAAAATTTGACACAAGTCACATTTTGTGAATATGGTCAGCAATCGATTCTCAATTTTTGGTTCCTTTTCCAAGACACATGAGATAGATAATGTGTTGAGAACATGGTCAACCATTATCCTCGATCCTTATTTCCATTCTGTGGTCTCCCAAATAACAGGCACAGTGATTTACCCTTTCCGCTCGTCTGTCCTATGCACATGAAATTAAATTGGTCATCTACGGTTCGAGCTCTATGACCATAAACTAATATATACTACGTCCTTGTCATATTAGGTTAAACTACAAGACATCCAATGGAACTACATACATATTGATTTCCATCCGCAATGGATACATAGGAAATCCCGGACATTTTGTTTTCAGGTCCATCCCGGGTTTATCCATTCTTTCTCTTAGCCACATGGCCGGAGTTCACTCTAGGAATTATGAATAGTGTGGAGTGTGTGGGCTTATTCCCTCATTCATGTTTGGTTATTCTCCACGCCATACACATTCCTCATCGAGGTACCCCCCTCTAATCTTCATCTTTATCGCATGACGTTAAATTGCACAACACTTCAAGAATTATGTATGTCTTGATTCTCATCCTCATGAGATACGTAGGAACGCCCAGGAATTTTGTATTTGGGTCCAGCCTTATTTCTTAGAAACCATCTCTTCCTTCCAGCCACATAGACTAAGTCCTATTAGGGGTGTATGTGGTGTGATGTGGTATTATGTCCTCATTCATTTCTGGTTTTCAATAGCCACGCCACGTACCTCTCTCTTGAGAGCTCTCCATCCTCCTATCCTCCACTCATCTTCTCGAGTTGTCTGCTCTAAAATTGGGCCCCTCAACCCTCTTTGGCAATTCACCAATGTTCCAAGGACAAATCTTGTTTAGGACCTAGAGTGTTGAATTCTACATAGACATGTTTTCATCTATTTACATGATTCATGGTTCCCTTTATTTGGGATTTAATCATCTTTCACATTGAAAAGGAACCCCGAACGAGATTGATGCTTGGACCAAATGATCTCCTACCATATCATGCCAACTTCTCTAAGGATTTTGAATGAAAATTTGACACATGTCCTGCATTGAGAATATGGTCAGTGGTTGATGCTCATTTTTTTATTCCCATTTTAGGTCACACGATATGGATGTTGTGTTTCAAACATGGTCAAAAGTTATCCTCCATCGTTACGCCATCCCCATTTAGCCTTAAATATTGGTCACGTGATTCACATCCTTTTCCACTCCATCATGTCCATGTGGAATTTAAATACTCTTGGTGCTACCCCTCAGTGCACGTTTGTGCATTAAGAGGACGAATCCACAGTGTGGTGTCATTCAAATATCCACACCATTTCTCTATTATCTGTATTCCACATGTTTTGATGACCTTATATGCCCTTGTTTCCCACATCGACCACGTATCATGTGGGCCTAGGGATTTGTTCAAGGTTCCTTACCACTTTGAAGAGTCTTGATTTTTATGTTCTGGGATCTACAACCTTCAACTAAGATCTCACTACATACTGGTCGTATGAAGTTAAACTACATGGCATATTTAGAACTACGTACAACTTGATTCCCATCTTTATGGGATACGTATGAATGCCAGGGAATTTCTCACTTGGTCTAGCTCAGGCTCCACTAATTATCTATCTCAATTGTAATTTTGGACATGGATCTTATTGGATTCTGTGGTGTGGCATATGTGGGATTATATCCTCATTCATGTTGGGTTTTCAATAGTCACACCACATACTCCCCTTTTAATAGCTAGTCTCTATTTCCTATCATCCCACATGACATTAAAATGAACTCGCAGAACTACGTATGGATTTATTCCCATCCTCATGGGATATATAGGAACACCACAACATTTTCACTTTAGGACCAAACCCATATCGCCCGATCTTTTCCTGCCCCTCAACCTGAGGTTTCTCCTCTGGAGTTGCGCGCAGTGTAGTGTAGACCATGTCCTTATTCACGTCAGGTATGAATTATCAAACCTTTCTTATTTTATATAAATCATCATTCTTCCAGTAGAGTCCAAGACATATGGACCTAAACTATGCTGCCCGGTACCACATGACTTTAAGCTATTGGGTCTTTACTGCAAGACACTAAAATACTTGGGTGGGTCTTGTCATACGAACATAAACTATGAAACTATTTTCCTGGCCGCATGATGAAAAATGACACTTCATTGTGACGTCCTTGCTCGATGGTACATCATATTTGGTATCAGTCATCCACCATGCCATTTTTTAAGGCCTATATATGGATTTACTCTTACAGAGACGTCTGGATTCTTCTTCCTAGGTTTTTTGTCACAAAAAAACTTATCCACCCTAAAGAACAAACAAGAACCATCAAATGTAACTTCTTTCATTGCATGGTCCAGACCTACACAATAGTGTTGTCCCAAGAATTGGTACCCTTCAATTCCATATTCTAGAACTATGTATGGCTTAATTACCATTATAACAAGATACATAGGAATTCTCAGGAACTTTGCCTCGGGCCCAAACCATTATTTGTTTCTGGTCCACCAACCTAAAATCTCCTCAACCCAAAATCTCCCATGGGAGAACATGGCATGATATGGACTCCTACATTACTCATTCACGTTGGTTTTTGTGACTACCTCACCATGTGTCTCCCTTTCTCCTTACCATTATGGTGTGAGCTCTAAGACCTTAAAACTAAGATCCAACCTTCCTTGTCGCCTGATATTAAACTGCATGACATTTTCCAAAACTCTGTATGGTATGATTCCCATACTCATGGGATAGATAGGAATGCCCAGAAATTTAATATTTTGGTCAAGCCCCATGCCTCTCAAATCCTTCTTTTTTTGGCCCCCATGTCCCAAAAAATATCAGAAGCATGTGGTGTGGTGTGGACCCATTATGTCCTTGTAGGGTTTTGAAACAACCGCACCATGTGTCTCCCTTATCTCTTCCCAACCTGTTCCGAGTTCTACAACTATAAACTAATATCTTCATAAAATAACTATGCATTGGGTTTGGAAACTTCGCCACCCTACAGACATTCCATTAGACTATGTACCCTCTTAAACTATGATTTTTCTTTACTAGGACCCTTGTTGTTGAAAATGGATTAAACTACCTCTATCTGACATGTCTCATTGGCGTACTCAAATGCACCATGGAAAATATCCCAAAGTGTGGGATCTCACATGGACATTCCCTCATTTCATGTTCAGGCTTCATGACCCCTTTATTTGGAACCCCATAATCTTCCACATCTAAAGGAAACCCATTTATAGCCTGGTCACATGCAACATTAGGTCACCTACTGTCTTGGGAAAATAACCTAGATGACCTCGGACAATAATTTGTGACAGGTCCCATGTCTCAAACATGGTCTACAGGCAACCCCCATTTGTCTTTCCCCATGCCAGGCTAATGAGAAATGGATGTTGTGTTTTCAGACATGGTCAATAGTTATTCTTTATCTTCACTCCACCATCATTTTGCTGCAGATCTTGGGGGCCATTATTCACATCTTTACACTCCCTTATGTTCAAGTGGAATTCCAACACACTCAGTTTTACACCTCCACACATCTATGTGCATTATACAGGTGGGTTAATAATTTGGGGACGTCCTTATCCTAGGGTTCCATTGCCCCTAATGTGTGGCCCCCTATACCAGGAAAGTCCCACCACCACTCCTCATTTCCCATATCGAGCATGGATCACATGGGCTTAGTGGTTTAGGTCGGGTATGTACTAGTGTAGCTGGACCACACTTGCCTTTCGTCCTGCATTATGTTAAAATGAAAATATGAGAACTATGTATGGCTTGATTCCTGTTCTAATGGGGTACGTAGGAATTCTCGAGAACTATCACTCGGGTCCAACCCCAATTGATTCCTTCTCTCTTCTATGGTATAAATAATCCCATTGGGAACACATTGTGTGGTGTGTACTTTTATAGTACTTATTCACGTCGGGATCTGCACTACATCACACATTTCATTTGGGGTACCCATGTCATCAACGAATGACTTTAGACTACTGCTCTACCCTGAACAAGTTTAGGATGCCCCATGATAATTATGGGATTCCTCAACTTCCTCTCCAAATAGGATTTCCCTCACCAACATTGGTCACTAACCATGTTGTGCTCTAGAACAATGTTTGGATTGATTCTCATTGTTATGGGATATGTAGCAATGCCCAAGTATTTCCCCTTGGTCCCATCCCTAGGTTCATTAACCCTTCTGGACCCTCAGCCTTGATCACAGTCCATTATCTATGACCTTAAACTAGGATCCTAATGTTCATGAAACATGACTTTTAACTGTATCCTTGTTCTAGGAAGTATAACTTCAATACTAAGTGCACTGTCCTCACTGTACAACATTAAACTACATGTCTGTCGTCCTTATTGGTATGACATACAAATGTGAGCCACTATAGGTTATTTTCAAAGAGATACTTTCAAGAAGTTAGTACGATCCCTGATCAGACCGATGTGCTCACCTAATGTGGTTTCATCCCAATGGTGTAATTTCAAGAGTGTTAGACTCCATTCAAACAACCAATCACTCCACCATCCATGCTTCGTGTGCACTTTATTTCGACCCTCATCCTCTTTCATTCCTGAAGATACCCCCTAATAGTATGGATTCTTGGAATAAGGCTCAACTTCTGTCATGGGCTATCATTTTGGTAGACTAATATATGACATTTTGAGTTAGGCCTCGTGTTTCGAACATGGTCAGAAGTCAAACCTCATTTGTTATCCCCACTTTAGGCAAACATAATAGAGATAATATTTTTCAAACACAGTAAATTTTTATCCTTAATTGTCATTCCATCCCTAAAGTGTTCTGAATTTTTGGTATCGTGATTCACATATTTCCACTCTCCTATTTTTAGATTGATTCTAAATCCCATGGAATTACCCCACTCATGCATTATAGCACGTTGGGAAAGAGAAAACGTGACTTCTCTGAGAACATCCTTCTCTAGTCAGGACCCCCTCTTTCTTCTTCAAAATTTGGATCGGTTGTTCAGACCCTGAATGCCCGAAGCCTGGTTGGAATTATCATATTCATATGACGTAATGATTCTTCCATCCCTTGTTTCTCACATCGGGCATGACCCACGTGAGATTAGGGATTGGTCGTGAGATATTTCATGAGTGTGATAAAAATGCAGAAAACCAAAACAAATAATGAATCTCATACATGAAACCAACATAAACAAGAAAATAATGAATGTACGTTACTGAGTTTATGAAAATTATAGTGCCCACAGATTGGCCCCTCCCATAGATGGGTTGACCTCTTCAATGGAGCGTCCCAACTCTTCCACTCTATGTCTTATAGTGTCTGGGATCCACTATTTCCTGTTAATTAATCTCCCTCTTATCCTTGAAGGAAATGAATCTTAGTTCATCAACCTTAATCAGAGACTGATCTTCTTCAGCTCGGGTGATAGCCTTCTCTTTAGAGGATCTCATCATCTATTCATTATCCTCTTCCAGTTGGGCCTTCAGCCATGATATGAGCCCTAATTGTGCCTAGAGGAAAACAGAATATTCATCTTCTAATTCCCTCAACCAATGGATATCATTTTTTCCCTCCTGGAGTCCCTTGATGTTCATGGACTTCCTCTACTTCTATCCCAAACCAAGGTCGTGGTCATGTTCTTGTATCTTCTCAGCCATGAAATCTCAGATGAGCATATGAGGACCCTGGGAATACACTCCTCCCATGCATAGGTCACGTAGCTGGGAATGAATCCCCCTTATTTTATCCATCCATATTGCTTTAGGGGTCTCCCCAATAAAGCTCGTGACTAGCTTCCATGGACGGCGACAGACGACCTTGCTGTCCTCTTCATCAGAAGTCATCTTGTAATGCCCCGACCCCAGCTACCCAGAGTCGGTGCATTATTACATAACATTGGCATGATCACAAGAAGATCAAATCTCGAAAGACCGATTGGTTTAGTAGCCTTGGAAACACTAGATATAATCATAAAGTTTTACATTACATTTCAAAGTGAAAAACTACTACAACAACAAAGTCTTCATATCCACACTATTAACCCCTCAGAATATCCCTGCAAGTCATTCATAATTTACTTCTTCACTACCTGGGAAAAATAAAACATAGAAAAGGGGTGAGCTCAAATGCCCAGTAAGGATAACAATATAGCGGAAACTTTCATAAATAAGAATAAACATTTAAGGCAATGTATAACTAAAACATAAGCTTTTTAAACATGAACTTTCAACATGGTATGGCATAAATAAAATGAAATAATTCCATTTACTTATTCACATGGATATTCTACTAATCGAATAATCACATGCAAAAATCAATAACCACTTTCATAATGTTGGAATGCATAATGCCAGACTATCATAACCACATAGCCAAGGCCTCGTGCCAAGACTACAAATAAGATTTTGTCAAGGCCTTGTGCCAAGACACTAGTTTGCCTCATGAGACCTACCGATGCATCGAGGAGCTATAGCGGGCTCCACCCGTCACTTATTAAGTCCAATGCATTCCCATATGAAAAGGTTTAAACATAACATAAACATTCGTATTAAAACTGGCATACGAAATGTCAATAATTTCACCATAAACTATGAATGGTATAAAAAATAGCACATCCACAGTCAAACATATCACAAAACCTTCAATACAATATAGAAGTTTTGTATCATAATAAATCAACTTCAAATAATCTTAAAATCCATCAAAGGATGTTGACATAGATGAAATCAAAATTCTTTTTAAAGAAGTATCTCCTTTTATTTTAAAATCATTTAAGATCCATATAAAATAAAACATTTTCTTTGAAAATATTCTTATAAGCTTGTATGGAAAGCTTCAATGATTTTATAACGGCGGAAAATAACCGCACCCGCCGTATAAGTTAAAAAAAACATTCTTACCTCAATTTTGTCGAAAAGGTTAAAAAGGACCTTGTTTTGAAAACGACGGAAAGATTCCTTTATAAACCTCTTATAAAAAGTCAACAAGGGTATAAATGATTTTAACCCATATTCTTGTAAATAGTAAAAATGTTTTGAAATACATTTTTAAGAAACATGGATGTGGATGATAACGAGGTCCCAGTAGATTATTACGTATAAACAACCTCGGATAATGAAGAGATTGTGAAATAACCCTTACCTTGTACTTTTCCTTGGTTGGGGTAGGTTAACCTCCTGTATAATGGTGAAATAATTGTTATTAAATTATACAAGAATCATATACGTTAATATGATATCATATATGATCTTTTAATATTGATTTGATAATAATATCTTAGTATTAACGCCGTTTCGGGTGTTAACTTACTCATTTTATTTTATATGTTTTGTTACATAAGTCACGTTTGTTGTATCTTACTCATATCCAGAATGATATCAAGTCCTTAAACATCATTTTTAAATCACTAAATGATAATTTTACTTGAATGGATACGATGGAGAATGAATCTCATCGCGTTCGTGGAGACGGTAGTCCGTACGTATGCACGAACGCTACTTCCATTTAATTTTTATTTTAAAAGAATCGAATCCAAATGACACATAGGTATATTACTATTCCAGTATAATATAATATTTTATATATGTTAGTTAAGTTCATTAACACCATACTTTATACGTTCCATGTGTGGTATGAACGAGTCATATCATTTTAAGGGGGCGGTAGTCCGCACTTCCTCAAATGAAATTATCGTATGTATATACAACATGAAACGAATAATGGTATGAAATAAAATGGAATTACAGAAGCTTATATATAAAATATATATCATTAATATCATTTTTAATTACAGTGCCATCATAATGGCCACCATGAGAGGTGGTAAGATGTATTTGAACAATCATCGTTTCGTGAGGCGTTAGTTTGCCATCCACAGAAACATTATGTTCATCATCCATTAGATGGAGTTGTGTGTATGTGTAGTTTGAATACTTCTTATAACAACATCCTAGTATATTGAGGATACTGGTGTTGTTACAAAAGAAGGGAAATAAAAAGAGTTTGGGGGTTGAAGAAGCAAAATAAATGAAAATAATTTAAGAGAAATCGTTACCTTTAATTTAGGTAACTCACTTTGGTTGGAACCAAAGGACTTGTTGAAATGCTTTCTTCCTAAGGGGAAGCTTCAAGGAGGAGGAGAGGGATTTGGGGAGCTTAGGTGGGCAGATTTGGGACGAGCCAAGTGGCTTGAGAGGTGTGAAGAATGAGTAGAAGTGGTCTCCTTTTATAAGGGAGAGGAGGGGCTCTTTAGGAAAGAGTGAAAGTATTACTTTATAATATATTTGTATTCGGTTTATAATGGTCCAAAAATCATTGAGGTCGAAGATAAGATGACCCATATTCTAAATAACATCAACCAATAAGAATTGGACAGGTTTTAGATAATATTTTAATCATTATAATCTTATTTATTTAAATGATTTATTAATGAGGTAAACATTGCATCATTATTGTGTCATTAATAATTTAAATTATTTGATGTCTAAAAATTATAAATAAAATATCATTATGTAGGAAATCTTTTTAGCTTTCTAATGAATATTTATAACCGAAACTCCAACATGCATAACCCTATGTAAAAATTTTTCTTCTAAAAGATGTAAGCTTATGCCATTTTTATTTTTATTTTAACTTTATTAATATAATGTGTCATTATCACTTACAAGTGGATCCATGGGGTCCCAAAATAGACCCAAATATGCCAATGGTCGACCATGTATCAACCAATAGGGTTAAGACACGTTTTAGGGTAATTTAGTATTATTATAATATTATTTTTTAACCCTTATTTACCGGATTTACCCTTAACCATGGTAAATAAAATATTTACCGCAGTAATTATTCAAAATGTCTAAAAATAAAAGTTACCTATTTACACAATTTGAACATCCTGATTCCAAATATGGAATCCATTTTCCTAAATTCAAAACACAGAAGTGGCAGAAATTAATTTAAAATTAATTCCCGCTGTCAAAACAAAAAGCGTGTTTTTAAGAGATAATAACTATCAAAAGATTGACACTTGTTTATGTTCGGTTTAATTGTAAAATTATGTCCAATGACAAAAATTATATTAAATGGTAAAAATATATTATAAATATACTTTAAAACCACTCAAATTCATAATTTATCACTATTAATTATTTTGATTAAAAAAGTTGTTTTTAATTAAAATTTAGTAATTTTCACTATTCATCAAAATATGAAAGTTATCCGAAAAGTACCAAAATTCCACCTTAGGCTAAATTCGATATTCTGAATCCAAAAATGAAGTCCATTTCAAAATATAAAATATATATAATTTCAAAATTTAGGTATTACTATTCATAACGGCTAGTTTGATCGGTTGTGGTGTGTGTTAAAACTCGAAGTTGCGTACAACACACGCTACTGTTTTATTCAAAGGAAAGCGTACCATGGAAGCTTGGGATGTTTCATTTTAAATTTTTTGATGTCTCCATTTAGTCAAAAAGTTTAAAATATTTTATTTAAAAAGGTTTCACTATCAAAAGTTGATAAAAGTGCAATACTGAAAATGAATCTGTTCTTGCATTATGACTAAGAAACTCATAATATGGATTCTAAAATTATAAGGATTATATAAAGTTTAAAATTTAGTTAATACTATTAATGACCTCTTTTAATGGCTTTTTTTTGGTAAGTCATGGTGCAATTGAACTCGGTGTTGCGTGTAGTGCAAGTTATTGAATTATTTTGAAGAAATAACACACTATGAAATCTTGGGGTGTTACATTCTCCCCTCCTTCAATAAATTGCGTCCTCGCAATTTGAAATTGTTCTTTGAAAATAAAAGGTTGAAAGTAGAAAATATATTTGTGGGAAAACCCACATCGGAAATTGGGTTACTAAAATTTTGTCTTAATATGAGGAAAAGAGAAATCAAAGGGTCACCACCAAATTATGATCTCGATTAGGAGAACATTGGTGGCAATTAGAGACATATAATTGGAGGAAAAACGTAAATATTTATAGGTAGTGATTGAGGTCATCAATCACAGACAAGTATAAAATTGAGGTCCTTAAACTCATCAATCTATGATGATTTGAAATACCATCGGTTCATCAAAACATAGGGTATTGGGATAACACATTTTTGACGTTTCAAAATATCTTAGTTGAAATCCCACATCGAAAAATGAATTAATGAGGCCTCTATTTAAAATAAAGAGTGGAAAGTATGAAGATTACCGAAAATAACACATACTAGGGTTCCATGTAGGAAAATATGGATATGGAGGAGAAATCTAACCATCAATTATCTGATGAAGAGTGGTAGAGAACATGGCTATGAAAAGGTCAACAATCCCAAAGACATAAATTAGTGATGATTTAAGGTACCATCTAGGACAAAATTTTTATTCTAAGTTCCTTTTATTAATGTTGAGGAATTTATTTATGAGATTGGATAAGATCATAAGGAGATATACTTACATTATAATTAGAGTTTTATCCATTAATAAATTTCTACCACAAACTCATCTTTCACTCTAAAAGATAATAGAACATAAATTTTTTTTCTATTTATACTATTTGTATAGGGTTCCAAAATAAATGAATTTAAAATTCATCTACCAAATCTTTTTAAAAAAACTACATTATTTAATCCAGGACATCTCATGGGCCAGTGGTAGGTGATACACCCTTTTCGCCCTTCGGTTGCGAGTTCAAGTCTCGCAGCCTTGCCGGACGCGACGGGTTGCCGCCCGACCTCCGGGTTGTCCTTTTATGGCAATCCAAAATAATCCAAACTAGAACTATCCAAAATACTTCTGTCCAAACTCACAGTCCAACATTTATAAGGAAGGTAAAGATAATGTAGATCCTTTTTACCCCGTAATATAATATGAATACCTTCATCATGTATTCTTTTAATATACTGAAACATCCTGAATTACCATATTCCTTATTGATTACATTCATGCTCCCTTATTCCATATAGAATGCTGGATATTAATCCAAAAATGTTTTAAACCCCAACAATGATGGAATATACAAATCATTAATCAGTTCCAAGGTAGTCAAGAATATCTAATATAATTTATCCAAAACAATCACATATTATTCCAAAATCACTACCTCGATATCAGAACTATATTATGATTTATCATTCTCTCAACCATATATTTTCCAAAAATTTATCCTGCTATTGAGTCACTTTTATTTGTTCCACACAATCTCAAGTCCTTAATGAAATAGTACTGCAGTACAATCCTTATATACTCCATAATTATTATAACAAGTACATTGTTGATACAACACTCAATTGACATAATCAACATAAGAACTCTAATCATTCCTCTTCATCTGTGGTAGTATCATAACTTGATTATTATCCAATAGCATCATTTGCGGCATAGTCTGATGACTGGGACATAGGTTCGCGTAGTGTCCAAACTCCTTGAAAATGAAGCATTGTACATTTGAAACCATTTTCTTACCCTTGCAGTCACGTACTTTGTGCCCTTTTCCTCCACACTTATAACAAACTCCCATTCCTTTCAGGAAAGTTCCAGGGTGTTTCTTTCCACAGTTACCACATATGGGAAAATTATTCTTTTCCCTCTTCCCTTTATCCATCTTTCTCTCTTCCATCCTTTTCTTCTCTTGCTTCCCTTCAAAGCCATAGGACTCAGTAAACTCTTTACTTATCTTATCAACACATGATATTATTTCTTCATATGATGATAATACATGGGAGACTATTTCTCTTATATATTCTAGCTTAAGACCATGAAAGATATGATCCTTCCTTCTCTTTGGATCATGTGCATTTCTGGAGTTCTCATTCCTTCTACTGGGCGCCATTTCTAAACAATTGCATAAACTAGATCAGTTTATGAATCAAAATACATAATCCCATACTTATAAAACACTTAACATAAATTGAACTATTTATGGATATAATCCATAATCATAAAAATGTTTTCTTTGAGGAAGTATATACTCATAAACCCTTCATAATGATTTGTAAAGAAAATGAGAGTTATCCTAAGCATATCCCCCGGGAGTGTCGTAACCAAGAGTGCAGCAAGGCCCGTTGTCGTGCACCAGTTCCCGTTCGAGTCTAGCTCAAAGCGGTGTTTTCGGGTTTTACCCCTAGGTACATCTGTGCCAGAGCCGCCTCTACCTGCTCGTATCCAGACAGGGATGTATTGCTCGGAAAACTCACAAAATCTCTACAATACCAAAATTCTAGGAAGTTCTTCTATACTAATCCTCAAAGTTCATCTTAGGTCTACGTGCTCTAATCAGAGTTTATCTAAATCTAGCTTCCAAGGTTTGTACTAAACTTCCTCTGATACCAACTGTAATGCCCCGACCCCAGCTACCCAGAGTCGGTGCATTATTACATAACATTGGCATGATCACAAGAAGATCAAATATCGAAAGACCGATTGGTTTAGTAGCCTTGGAAACACTAGATATAATCATAAAGTTTTACATTACATTTCAAAGTGAAAAACTACTACAACAACAAAGTCTTCATATCCACACTATTAACCCCTCAGAATATCCCTGCAAGTCATTCATAATTTACTTCTTCACTACCTGGGAAAAATAAAACATATAAAAGGGGTGAGCTCAAACGCCCAGTAAGGATAACAATATAGAGGAAACTTTCATAAATAAGAATAAACATTTAAGGCAATGTATAACTAAAACATAAGACTTTTAAACATGAACATTCAACATGGTATGGCATAAATAAAATGAAATAATGCCATTTACTTATTCACATGGATATTCTACTAATCGAATAATCACATGCAAAAATCAATAACCACTTTCATAATGTTGGAATGCATAATGCCAGACTATCATAACCACATAGCCAAGGCCTCGTGCCAAGACTACAAATAAGATTTTGTCAAGGCCTTGTGCCAAGACACTAGTTTGCCTCATGAGACCTACCGATGCATCGAGGAGCTATAGCGGGCTCCACCCGTCACTTATTAAGTCCAATGCATTCCCATATGAAAAGGTTTAAACATAACATAAACATTCGTATTAAAACTAGCATACGAAATGTCAATAATTTCACCATAAACTATGAATGGTATAAAAAATAGCACATCCACAGTCAAACATATCACAAAACCTTCAATACAATATAGAAGTTTTGTATCATAATAAATCAACTTCAAATAATCTTAAAATCCATCAAAGGATGTTGACATAGATGAAATCAAAATTCTTTTTAAAGAAGTATCTCCTTTTATTTTAAAATCATTTAAGATCCATATAAAATAAAACATTTTCTTTGAAAATATTCTTATAAGCTTGTATGGAAAGCTTCAATGATTTTATAACGGCAGAAAATAACCGCACCCGCCGTATAAGTTAAAAAAACATTCTTACCTCAATTTTGTCGAAAAGGTTAAAAAGGACCTTGTTTTGAAAACGATGGAAAGATTCCTTTATAAACCTCTTATAAAAAGTCAACAAGGGTATAAATTATTTTAACCCATATTCTTGTAAATAGTAAAAATGTTTTGAAATACATTTTTAAGAAACATGGATGTGGATGATAACGAGATCCCAGTAGATTATTACGTATAAACAACCTCGGATAATGAAGAGATTGTGAAATAACCCTTACCTTGTACTTTTCCTTGGTTGGGGTAGGTTAACCTCCTGTATAATGGTGAAATAATTGTTATTAAATTATACAAGAATCATATACGTTAATATGATATCATATATGATCTTTTAATATTGATTTGATAATAATATCTTAGTATTAACGCCGTTTCGGGTGTTAACTTACTCATTTTCTTTTATATGTTTTGTTACATAAGTCACGTTTGTTGCATCTTATTCATATCCAGAATGATATCAAGTCCTTAAACATCATTTTTAAATCACTAAATGATAATTATACTTGAATGGATACGATGGAGAATGAATCTCATCGCGTTCGTGGAGACGGTAGTCCGTACGTACGCACGAACGCTACTTCCATTTAATTTTTATTTTAAAAGAATCGAATCCAAATGATATATAGGTATATTACTATTCTAGTATAATATAATATTTTATATATGTTACTTAAGTTCATTAACACCATACTTTATACGTTCCATGTGTGGTATGAACGAGTCATATCATTTTAAGGGGGCGGTAGTCCGCACTTCCTCAAATGAAATTATCGTATATATATACAACATGAAACGAATAATGGTATGAAATAAAATGGAATTACAGAAGCTTATATATAAAATATATATCATTAATATCATTTTTAATTACAGTGCCATCATAATGGCCACCATGAGAGGTGGTAAGATGTATTTGAACAATCATCGTTTCGTGAGGCGTTAGTTTGCCATCCACAGAAACATTATGTTCATCATCCATTAGATCGAGTTGTGTGTATGTGTAGTTTGAATACTTCTTATAACAACATCCTAGTATATTGAGGATACTGGTGTTGTTACAAAAGAAGGGAAATAAAAAGAGTTTGGGGGTTGAAGAAGCAAAATAAATGAAAATAATTTAAGAGAAATCGTTACCTTTAATTTAGGTAACTCACTTTGGTTGGAACCAAAGGACTTGTTGAAATGCTTTCTGCCTAAGGGGAAGCTTCAAGGAGTAGGAGAGGGATGTGGGGAGCTTAGTTGGGCAGAGTTTGGACGAGCCAAGTGGCTTGAGAGGTGTGAAGAATGAGTAGAAGTGGTCTCCTTTTATAAGGGAGAGGAGGGGCTCTTTAGGAAAGAGTGAAAGTATTACTTTATAATATATTTGTATTCGGTTTATAATGGTCCAAAAATCATTGAGGTCGAAGATAAGATGACTCATATTCTAAATAACATCAACCAATAAGAATTGGACAGGTTTTAGATAATATTTTAATCATTATAATCTTATTTATTTAAATGATTTATTAATGAGGTAAACATTGCATCATTATTGTGTCATTAATAATTTAAATTATTTGATGTCTAAAAATTATAAATAAAATATCATTATGTAAAAAATCGTTTTAGCTTTCTAATGAATATTTATAATCGAAAATCCAACATGTATAACCCTATGTAAAAATTGTTCTTCTAAAAGATGTAAGCTTATGCCATTTTTATTTTTATTTTAACTTTATTAATATAATGTGTCATTTTCACTTACAAGTGGATCCATGGGGTCCCAAAATAGACCCAAAGATGCCCATGGTCGACCATGTACCATCCAATAGGGTTAAGACACGTTTTAGGGTAATTTAGTATTATTATAATATTATTTTTTAACCCTTATTTACCGGATTTACCCTTAACCATGGTAAATAAAATATTTACCGCAGTAATTATTCAAAATGTCTAAAAATAAAAGTTACCTATTTACACAATTTGAACATCCTGATTCCAAATATGGAATCCATTTTCCTAAATTCAAAACACAGAAGTGGCAGAAATTAATTTAAAATTAATTCCCGCTGTCAAAACAAAAAGCGTGTTTTTAAGAGATAATAACTATCAAAAGATTGACACTTGTTTATGTTCGGTTTAATTGTAAAATTATGTCCAATGACAAACATTATATTAAATGGTAAAAATATATTATAAATATACTTTAAAACCACTCAAATTCATAATTTATCACTATTAATTATTTTGATTAAAAAAGTTGTTTTTAATTAAAATTTAGTAATTTTCACTATTCATCAAAATATGAAAGTTATCCGAAAAGTACCAAAATTTCACCTTAGGCTAAATTCGATATTCTGAATCCAAAAATGAAGTCCATTTCAAAATATAAAATATATATAATTTCAAAATTTAGGTATTACTATTCATAACGGCTAGTTTGATCGGTTGTGGTGTGTGTTAAAACTCGAAGTTGCGTACAACACACGCTACTGTTTTATTCAAAGGAAAGCATACCATGGAAGCTTGGGATGTTTCATTTTAAATTTTTTGATGTCTCCATTTATTCAAAAAGTTTAAAATATTGTATTTAAAAAGGTTTCACTATCAAAAGTTGATAAAAGTGCAATACTGAAAATGAATCTGTTCTTGCATTATGACTAAGAAACTCATAATATGGATTCTAAAATTATAAGGATTATATAAAGTTTAAAATTTAGTTAATACTATTCATGACCTCTTTTAATGGCTTTTTTTTGGTAAGTCATGGTGCAATTGAACTCGGTGTTGCGTGTAGTGCAAGTTATTGAATTATTTTGAAGAAATAACACACTATGAAATCTTGGGGTGTTACACATCTCGTCCTGGTCCTCAGTGTTGTCGGGTTCATATATGGGGAACTCTCCCAAGGACTCATCATTAGGATCCTTGAATCATAGTCTAGGTACCATGTAATTCAATTGATCCCCATTGTTGTATTCCACATCGATGATTTCAGGTTCGGTCCTACTGACGGTCCCACCTGTGATCAGGAGCGCTATGGCTAGGTCAGTATGGGCGTCCACTTCCACGGCCACTAGAGTTCCCCCTGGGAAAGGCATCACCAGGGGCCCCATTCAACCTCACAAATTCTACACACACCATTTTAAGAATTGTTCATTTGATAATATGAAAACGTCATTTTCCAGGATTCAATGGATTCTAGTTTCAAATTTTATGAAGAAGAATTACAGAGATCAAATAGTTAGTCTCTCCCCTAAGCTGTTGCTGGCAGAACCCCAAGGCATGGCCCTCCATATATGGTTGGGAAATATGAAGACTCTGGGGGAACCACCCTGGGTTTCGTGGCCCTACTAGGTAGAGTAATCACCATTGTCACAGGTACAAATCCCAAAGTTTCATCTTCTATTTCGTAGGAGAGGGTTTTGCGTATGAGTCCCTCCTAGACTTGTCAAATGCTAGTTGAGAAGGGATAATCATACTAAATTAGGATCACAATAAAATGGTTTATGGTTTACCTCAAGAGCCTCTGCAAACTCTTCCAGCTCTGAGTCTGAGTTGGCGACCTCACCTTCCTTCGGAGGGCTCCCTCTACCAGCCTCTCCCCCTAGAAGGACTCTTCTGATTATTCCAGTAGGGGAAAGTGCTCCCTCCATTTAGTGGCAGATAGATATAGATGAACTATTCAATTTATTAGCACTTTCACTCAATCTATCATTGGATGAAGAGCACCCTAAGAGTGCACAAAGTCCTCCATATCAGAAATGTACTTCTCACCATCTACTTGAGATACCTCAAAGTTGTCCCTAGCACAAAAAATCCCCAACAAATCAATCTCAAGATGGTTCAGATGGTGGCACATCAAGGAGGGATTTAGGAATTATCTTTTGACATCCCAGATGTCCTAGGCCTCCAGGAAATCAACATCCTTAGGAATATCTATATGGAACAACTGCTTCCCCAAAGCCTAAGAAGGTATCGTACAGAACCCACTGGGTGGCCTCCCTTATGGATGAATTTTCTTCTCTAGGACTCCCAAGTCCATCTCTATAACCTACCTCTCAGTTGTTGTAGGTCTCACCACTACTGCATCCCTATTACCACATGATGTTCTTTCCACCTTCTAGGCCCGAACTCAGGGTTGAGGAGGCACCACATCACTAGCACGGGCAGTCCACTGTTTCAGCATCTCCCCCATGTAGGTTTCCTCCCAACTCTTGGCATACACCTTCACTAGCCCATAGATATTTGTGGGTGGAGATAACTCATTCTGCATCTTCCTATCTTCTCATGTTAACATGATCCACATGTGCCTCATCACGCATAGATGGTTCTCATGGAGTACTCCCATGTAGACCCATATGGTGACACTCTACAGGCACCAGAACTGCCTCGTGAAGCGGTGTGAGGTGTACGGCTCGCAAAGAGGCTCACGATCAACCCACACCACTAGGACTCCATCCTAAATGTCCAGGAGGTAGGACCAATGCTCTTATATTCCTAGTATGTCATCAGTGAACACACCTATTGAAAATGGGAATGGGTGGAAGTTGAACTCATCCTCATTTCCAGACTCAGTTCATCACCATCGGTAAGGTCTGATTGGTGGGAAACTCCCCACCGCATTCAGAATGGCTAGTAAAAAGTCTGACCCTAGAGTAGAAATGGGGTTTTGGTATTCGTATGTTTCCATATGCCTAGCTATCCACCCATACAGAAGATGGAGTGTCCCGAACAACCTATGTGGAATCTTCCCCTCACTGATATTCCACTACACTTTATAAAGCATAGCAAGAATCGAGATCCCTGGATTGATCCATTCCCCCATCCCCAACATGGAAACCATGATTAATGTGCTCAAACATACTCACATGTTCATATCCCTTACTAGTCATAACCAGCCACAAATGAGCACCGAGATGAACACATCCAACCTAAACCCTAGTTGCCACTTGGTGCTGACACTGAATCCCCATGTCTTCCAATAGATTTCCACCAAGAGTCACCATTAGGAGGTCTCTTTGCTATGCTGTACCCCATTAGAGAAAGTGGGAGGCATATCAAGAAACTTCACATCTAAAGGATAATTTATGAATCACCTAAACCACAACATAAAGTGGACATCCCTCACCAATTGCTTGTCCTCTCCTAGTAATAAGTCTATCAATGCCTTTTCTAGTGGCAGCATCTTCTCCAGGTCCTCCCATGTATTCGAAGTGGGGAGGAACTCATCATACATCGCACCCAATATTGGAATCCCAAGATTTATTGCAGGTCCCAGAGGATGATACCAACCTCCCCATCGCAAAAATCGAAAGTGTTGGTCCTCAACGACCACCTTCTCAGCAACTCTGGAATCAGTTTGTTCATATGGTAGATATGGAATTAGGAGGCCCATGTCATCTCATATAGGCCCACTCACCTCATCTCCTCCCCAAACTCCGCATATGAGGAACTAGACCAGCAAGCACATTCCCAATCATCTCTAAAATTTCCGCTCCGACATAGATCTCACTCTTCAGTCCCCCCTTCTCTAGGTTCACCAAGGCCACCTTCAAAATGTTGTGGTACTATGAGGGAGATACCTCTGGCTACAATGCATTCATTTAATAGTTGTTAACATGGTTATACAAGAAGTTTTTCCAGTGTATGATCCTACCGAGTATGAGCATCAGTCACCCTGAACCACTAGTATTGGAATGACATACTCCTGAACAAATAGGTCTGTTCCTATTACTTTCTTTGGGAATAAGAACATCCTACCTTAGACCAAAGATGTATAGAGGCAGTCTTTGGCACAAGGGGTGGTTCTTAGGGATGTCCAAGAACAGCTCTAGTAGGGATTCATGGTCTGAATGGCTCTGCACACATTCTTCAATCCCCAGGTTATCAGCCATCTCTTCCCACCTGGAAGCATCCACAAGGACCACCCTGGAAGCTTCCTAGCGAGCCATTCTATCTCAAAATTCATAATGTTTTTATTTTGTATCATATAACGTGATCGTCAAGCTCAATCACATAGCTTGGTCATAGAGGCAGGTCACAAATCTCTACCACAGACCTCACAGGCAGAAGCCGCCGAGTGCACAATCGCAGAGCTGGAAGACTCATTGTGCACCATAGAGCAAAGAGGGCTCGATTTGTAAAAATAGGTCATAGAGCGGGCATATCTTTTCAAATTGAGAGCTCAAGAATAAAAATGGGAATATAATTAAGGACAAAATAGGGTTCATCCTCCCCTATTTGTAGCCAACAACCTCCGAACTTTGTGGTGTGTCTGGCCTCGGTGAGCTCTGGGACATTCTCAACCCATGCATTGCCTATCTACATCGTGACCCTGCTTCACAAACTTTATTCGTGATTTACCTAAATTTTGGAAATCTACCCTTAAACATTGACCCTTATTTTCTTCTTGAATCCAAATCTAGGGGGATTTTTTAGGGCCAAAATGTGACCAGAGGAAAATAATATGAACTGATCACACTAATGCCAAATGGGTTGCTTCATGCAGAACCTTCACGAATCCATTCATCACCATGTCTTGCGTGAATCCCCTCAGCACCATAGTTAGTGAAAATAAATGTACACCTCTATGATCACCACTGATTAAATAGGTAGAATACTCCACAGTTACGATGAAATTGATGGAAATCTCCATGCCACTAAGGAAACCAGATCACCTCTGTGATCCCTTAGAAATTGATAGAATCCTCCATGCCATGTATCCCCTATAAATAATAGGCTTCCCCCGAACCCAAAGGATGGATACCCTGAACTTTTGACTTCTCATCTCTCAAATCATGAATGAACCTAATATCTATGAAACATTGAGAAAAATGAACTCATCAATGTATTTGAGCATTTCAAAATACATTCTTCTTAGCTCAAATAAAACCCCTCTTCAAGAAGGGATTCCCTTCGCGAAGCCCATGGGACATCGCAAAGGAAGGTGATCCCTAAAAGAACTAGGGTCTTCTTAAAGAACTCATGCTTTGCGAAGTACCTTCCATGATCATGTGGACCCCATGCTATGGAAGCGTCACTCTGCTTCACGAAGTACATCACTTCACAATGCCACACCATGCAAGGCACCCATGATCCTCAAAGTCCTACTCCACAAAAGCACATGCACTTCACAAAGAACTGTTTATATGATTGTATACTCCACACAAGGGCTAATACACCCCATATCGGAAAGCATACCCTTTCACGGAGTACCTCCACTCTATAGAGAACTAGATCTTCAAAAGGTCCTTTCCTATAAACACTTTTTCTTCACAAACCCTTCTCTTATACGACCCTATAAGTTTTTACTAAGTGATTTCAAGTTCCATTGGGTGGTGTATTATATTATCTTGCTTATCATCATGCTTATTTATATAGGAACTCTAACAGCTATTGGTTCTTCAAATAGCCACACTAATGTGATCTCCTCAATGGATCACTCCATAACCATGCCTCACCATGGAATTGTTGATGCCTTCCCTTCCCTAAGGGTGGGTGGGTATCAGTTATGTAGGTCCTAGGGGTGAGGAGTGAATCCTCATCGTCCGAGATATAGGACATTAAAATTTCAAAAACCATCATCATCAACACATGACATTAAATTGCAGCCTTGAACCATGAAATATACATGAGGTGCCCCACCTCAAACATTTTCCATGCCCATGGGTCTCCAAAGGAGTGAGATCTTCCTCACATTGAATGAGATCCTCCTTGCATGGAACAACATCTATTCATGGGTAAGGGTAACCATCTTGGTGTAATCCCCTAGCCATTCTTGGGGGTGGTAGCATCCTTTCTCATCCTCTCTTATTTCATGTGAAAAGGCCAGTGGAGAGATGGGAACAGGGAATTCGGATACCCCTTTCCACTCCCTTTCGGATTTATCTCTATAGAGCCTCCATTATAGAGTATGTACCAATATCTATCTCCCAAGGCCACTAAACACACATAAGTCCCTCTATATTCCTCACGAATGAACCTTTCGCGACATAATCGTCAGTTCTTTGCTACCTCTTGTTTCTCACACCGAGCGTGACTCACATGGGTTTAGAGTAATCATCGACCATGGAATTCTCTTTGGACCGACATAGTGTGTAAGCCCCATCATTTTCATGCCAAACTAAGTGGACATTGAACTTTTCCTATTCCAAGAAGGGTATGTAGGAAGCCTCCCTAATGTCCAAGCCCATTACCCATCGATCTCGACCACTTCACATCAGTTCACCCTCTTGCTTCATGCCATTAAACTATATTCCCCTTTCATCCTACATGAAGTTAAACTATATACATTAGAACTACATGGGTTTTGATCCCAGTCTCCTAGATAGGGTACGTATGAATCCTCCCTAAGGTTCAACCCCAAACACAAGTAATCTTCAGTGTACCTTTGCTAGGACCCACATCCTTGGTTCATCCCTTAGTGGGGTCAGAATAACTCTCGACCTACTACCCATGCGTAAGCCCCAACATGTTGTTGGGTCGACGTCTTTTGCATACACCCCAATTCTATGCTCCCATTCCGGAATTATGTGGACATTGATACCCAACCACATGGACATCTAGGATACCCCTTTGATTTTCAAGCACATCACTCATGTCCCATCAAGGTCTCTCCCTTGAGCCTTTTTGTTTCGGGTAGGTCATTCCCCAACCAAGAGGTTCTACTTCCTTTAGCTCCCATCCATGTGTACATTATCACGTGCCACCTCCTCAGGTGTCCCATCTCCCCATTGAACTACATGGACTTTTATTCCCTGCCACATAGATATATAGGAAGTCACTTAGAGATTCAATCCCAACATTACCATCCTCTTCAGAATAGTCCCATCCCATACCTCTCATCCACTTCATCCAACCATCCATCAACCATCCTAATTATTACCTGGGTCGACATGTCCCAGTGGGTTTATACCATCTCCTCAGGAAGATAACCCTTGATAAGCCACCACATAATCAATAAGCATCCAACTGAGATAGTCCCTCTTGTGATGGGAAACTATCCATGAATAATCCCCAACATGCCTCCTGGTTTTTTCCCATTACATAAACCTCAATCCCATGTCTTCCCTTCGAACTACGTGGGTTTTGATCCCTGTCTATTGGGACAGGGTATGTAAGAAACCTCCATGTGGTTCAATCCCAACCAACAGTGAACCCTGGTTTCCCCTTTATAGGGACCCATGAATAATAAGATCTATCTTCATTGGATGTTTTGGTCCACTCATCCAGTAAACCCCTAAGGTGCCCCCTCTTGGTGATGTATTCATCGGATCCACTCCTATCAGTGGTTCAATTAGTTCATCTCTTCTAGACGTTAAACTCATGACATACCCTATGTGAAACATGGGAAGCTGAGGAAAATCTCAGGTACATGCCAATGGAAAATAATTCCCACACTTGACGTTGGATGCCTCGGGTTTCCACGCCCTCGATAATCCCTATCATAAGGGAAAAGAACCCCGACACATCAGTGTTTCATCATCCAGAAATGTCAGCAATGTCCAACATGACTACTACCCTAATTGAAGGTTTATTCCCTGACTTAACGCCATGTAATTTCCTGAAAAATTAGTTTAATTAACTAGAATCCTCAAAGATATGTCACCGAGAAGGGTTTCATGAACAACATCTTAAATCTATGAGGGATACCCAGACTAGGTGATGAGTTTCAAGGAGGAATCCATGAAAGGAGGAATCGACATCCCATCATCTCTTTTCTATCAAGTAGAAAAGGTCCCTGAATAAGTGATGGATACCACCACCTTTAGAAAGTGGGAATGCAGGGAAACAATCATCCTATCCTCGATAGATAGACGTGTTCCCAAAAAAATAGAGTCAGAAACAGTCTTATAGAAGGTGAAGGATAAACAATGGGTTCTTAGTGGTTTAATCAAGCCAATAAATATCCTTTAGTGTAATCGGGAGGATATTTCATTGGAATTAATCACTAGTATACCTCGATATTAGTGATTTTATGATGAAATATGGATAAATTTTTACTTTTTGACAAAATCATCTCACTTATTATAAATTGAAAAGTCAGTATTATTAGATATTTTATCAAGGAAGTATCTTGAGAAGGTGGTGTTTCTTCATGGAGTCCTAGGAAATATAATCTCTAATAATGACCCTCATTTAACCTCTAGTGTGTGGGGAGTTCTTCAATATAATTTTGGGTCATAATTGTGCATCAAAACCACTTTTCTTCCACAATCATATGATTAGACAAAGAGGAATTACCAGACCCTTGATGAGATAATGCGTTCATGTGGCCAATAATTTTTAGTTTATTGGGTGATATAACTACCCTTGGTCAATTTTCTAATAAAAATAGTTTTCACTCCACCATTGGTATGGAATATTTTGATACTATATATGGATGAACATTCTGTTCTTTGCTGTGATATATTGGGGTTAAAGAGTCAATAATTCGTGGGTTGGAACTAGTGGAGATCAAAATATAATTAGTGAAGATGATTTGTGTGTAGACAATGAAGGAAGAATATATTAATAATCTATATTATGACCATAATATTAGGTCTTTTGAGTTATTCCTTATAGATCAGGTATTCTTGAAGGTGAATCCTCATTATAGACAATGATGGTTTGGCCATGGGATAAGCTCTATCCCTTGTTTTTAGGGATTTTCAATGTGTTCTCTTGTATAGGAGCCATCACATAATGGTTCACAGTACCCCCCCAAATATCTGTTTGACTAATGATTTCTTTCATGTATCATTACTTCACTATTATCTTCATGATCATTCTACAAAAATGATTGGGGGTGATAGAGCACCCACCTGAAGAAGTTGTTTCATGGGTGAACTATTACCTTAGTTAATTTTCAATGGTGACACTATGATGTGGAGGACAGAACCAAGGAATATATTTTTTAGTTGTATGCTCAGTACCCTAAATTTTTTACTTTATTATTCTTTTTAATGATGTTTTTATGATGTTGACATTTTTTCTAGAATTTAATATTGTTCTCTCTTTATTGATTCCTTGTTTATGGATTTTCACTAGTTTGAGAGTTATCTATCCTATGATAGTTTTTGTGAGTTAGATGAAAGTGTTGTGTAATTTTTCTCTTTTTCCATCTAAATGATATGGTTTTTATCCTATAATGGAGTGATTATTGAGAGGTATGTCATGAGGTGGTTGTTCAAAAAACACTTTTTCCTTTCCTTCACCCTGGTTTTTGTTTTAATTCACATGGATAAGAATTATTTGAGGGGTATTCGATATAAGGTCAAAGACCCTTCTAGGTTATCCCTTTATGTGTTTTTGAAGTCAAAGGTGATTTAGCGAAGATTTTAGTAGTTTTGGTGGTTTTTTGATGCTATAATATATTTTCTGAAGGAACTTATAGTGTGAAGTGTTGTTCATAGTAGAAAATTGGTGTTCAAAGAAGTAAGGGGAGTAGTTCGTGGGATGTGATTCATAGAATGATACATAAGATAAAAACATGAATGGATGAAGGCTCAAATTTAGTGAATTAGTCCTTGAATAATTTAAAATGTTAACATGTAGATCATGAAATGAATTAATTCCAAGATTACAGGACCTAGGAGACACATTTTTAGAGATCCTTAGATTCGATCCATTCACAACATGATGGACCAATCCACACTGTGAATGTGCATTTGGTACAATACTAATAAATTATATTATAATCTTGGAAAACCTAAAAATCCTCTTCCTTCCCAAAAACCCTAGGCATCTAATGGTACTCTTTTAGAGTGTTTTAAATCCATTTATTTTTGGATTGATTATTGGCTTCATGAGAAGAATATGTGGTGTTTTTACCTTGTTCTTTTATATGTTCTTATCCTTTTAGTTTTTTTTATTCCACTATATCTTTACATGAAATGGAAATTAATATATATTTTTTATCATGGAATTATTTTTATTCTTATTAGTGTGTTTGTGGATTGAATCCCTTAAAGAGTTTTAGATTTCTTATGATAGAGGTCATCATTGATCTGTACTGGTTGTATTAATTTTATTCAAATAACATTGAAGTTATCAAGGTAGATGTTTTGTTAGTTATCATACCTTAAGATAAATTGTGGAGTTTTTATGATTTATCTAATTGGGTAATGGTTTAATTAAACATAATGAAGGTTATACCATAATTAAATAATGAATATTGGCTTTGGTTTATAGGGATCACATGTGTTTTCATAGTGATGATAGTTTTCCTCTAGATTTTCTAGATAGTGTGTAATATCTAATTGATGCTATGTTTTAGCCTAATTTTTAAACTTTGAAATTTGTAAAATAATGTAAATATTGTAATTTATGTTGATTTAAAGAAAGATTTGTGCTAAATTGTTATTATTATTGCTTGTAATTTATAAAAATTGTAGTTATTATTGAAGTATGTTTAAATAATTTAAATATATTAATTGATTATTCCTTTGGTTTCATATTATGTAATATGTGTTAAAAATAAATTAGTTCAATATATTAATGATTTTGATGCATGTTAAAGACTTTTTTTATGTTGAGAATTCTCATTTCATTATGAAGGCTTTGTTCCTTGGTTCTAGGGCAGAAATTCGCCGTAAAATGTTTTTTGTTTCTTGATTCCTGATGTGGTTTATTATGATGTGGAGCCTCTGTATGTGACATGGTGTGAGAATAGGATAGATGGTGGACTGTTTATAATTTTACATGGGTTCCTAGGTTGTGGTAACATTTGGAATCGGTGATGGCGATGTGGATGATGACTTGGATGGGAGTTTTGGGATGGAACTGGGATTGATTGAACATGTGGATGCTATGATTTCCCATTATTTGATGAATTTAAAGAGTGATTGATTTATTTTTAATTAATTTATCACATTGGAGGCCATATTAATGAGTCTCATTATTTATATATTCGTTTCCCCACTGCCTAAAAGAGCTAGTTGTGGTTGGTTTTCATATCTTTTATGGTAGTTTAGGTTGATTCCTAGAGTACCTAAAATATGGAATGGTAATCAATATTAAATGATTTAACACATTGGGTTGGAGACATGATGTAATTTTAAAATTATGAATACTATCTCAGAACCATATAAAAGTTTAGATTATGCATAGAGGTGATGAAAAAAAGTTGGTAGTTTTTAAAACTAAAATTTTCATTTAAATGTTTGAATTCCAATTGAATATCACAACCATAACATTAACAATAGGGTGTCTGAGAGATGATAGATGAAGTTGAGTATAAGGCTAGGCAGTTTCCCCTAGTGCGGTTCTTGAAATATATATAAATGTATTCCTTATTTTATGTGATTTCATATGATACCCCACCCATGTTTGTAGGAAAACTGATTCCCAGTGGACTCTCGTTGGGGGCGTGGGGTGTTTTCCGCAACATACAGGTCGGTGGGGGTGGATAGATGACTTGATCCTCTCCCCCAGTTTCTTATTTGCGATCAATATTATATACTGATATGCATATAGGTTACCTTGATATATATGTTTCTAAATGGTTGTATTGGATTATGATTATTCCACATACACATATTAGTAGATACAATATTCTAAGAGTTGTTATAGGTATACTTTGTATGAGATGTCATGGCATGAGGTGTATTAAATGGTGTATGTGCAATGGTGGATTATATAAATATAATTTGTTACCATATGAAGGTAGATATTATGACGATATTATGTAACACATGAGGTTTATATTATTATGTAATTTCCTTTGACATATGTGTCTTTTTGGAGAGAGATAGCTCTTGATACACAATGTTGTGGTTGGAGTAGAATACTAATGGAGTAGTGGTAGAAGGGTAAATTCAATCTTATACCTACGTTGGATATTATATTATTACTTATATATAATAATTTATGAAATATCCCCAGTGAGGCTGGAATCTTAGCATATCCAATTAGGTGGAAGGTTAGTTTCCTTGGTTATTCAGTATGCGTCAGTATTCACTATTCAATGTTTCATGAGAGGTTTCTAGGGGGATCCTACTAATTATTCCTATAATTATCACCTAAATATATAAAAATAGTTTCTCAAGTCTTTAGTTACTAGTTATTGATCTTTATAAGCATTAGGAAATCATGGAATTGTTCAAGAGATGTTTGGGGTTCATGGTTTCTACCGATGAATTATTTTGATACTTATTG
The DNA here is from genome assembly GCA_963277665.1 of Viscum album. Classification (NCBI taxonomy): domain Eukaryota; kingdom Viridiplantae; phylum Streptophyta; class Magnoliopsida; order Santalales; family Viscaceae; genus Viscum; species Viscum album. Next base: position 1,965,230,568 of record OY728127.1, read on the forward strand.
TTTTTATTTTGAAGTTGTTCAGTTTTTTAACATTAAATGCAAGAATTTAATAGGATATTTAATTATTGTAGGTATATTTGATTTTTTGGTATCAGAATATCTCTCTTTCATCATATTTATTAGAAGGTAATTCCTCCCATCTTTGTGTATGATATCCCCTTAGTACTAGTTTTCAATACACAGCCTATTGGAGGAGGGGGGTGTCATCATCATTTTCCTTCAATTATACCATATAAGAGTAATATTTTGGTGTTGGGGGTAATTTTAGAGGGGTATTAAAGGAAATTTGAGGTATAGGATGGAATTTGGAAGTAGGATCTAATGAGGACTTCATGGGTTGTTAGGGAAACAATGTCACCTAAGATTAGTCTGTAAGGTCAACAAGGGAGACTAGCTAGGAAATTTCTATCTAGATCCCCCTATGATATGATGCATGAACCTTTGTGTTTAATGAACCTTTTAAGGGAAGTAATACTGATTGTGGGGTACATACCTGGGTAAGGATCATGCAATATTATTATTTTCAACCTATGTTTAAATTTCATAGACTTTGGGGTCACAATGAACATTGATTAATGAATATTAAATATTCCATGTTATGGGTTTCGGATTCCATGACCAATTTTTATTTTTAATGAATGGATTTAGGTGGAAGTTATTATCCTGTTCATTCCAAATATGTTCAACACCATATGTTAGTATATCATGATTGAGTTGAGGTTGATGATGAAGACCCTTGGAGGAGGACACTCCAAGAGTTCTGGTGGAAGATTATGTATAATTATGAGTGATTTATTTTAGATTTAGTGATTTTGGAATTATTGAAGGAGGTGAAGATAAATTTTAGTTTGATCATTGATGAGATGTAGAACTAGGTTTCATTGGAAGGGGTGATTATTTGTGGGGTACACAGGCAATGGTGGGTCCTTTTCATCTAGGATCATGAAGAGTAATTTGTTTAATGGGATAAATTTTTGAGATTACTTCTAAGTCATGTTTCATTCATTGACTACAATGGTGACAATTTGGTAGGAGAAACTTACCCTTCAATAAGGAATTTCCAGCATGTATGAGTTCATGATCAATTTTCAAACCCTTCTAAGATACGATTCAGGCCTACTAATAGATGAGTTATCCTAGTCCAGGTTTTTCAAGGAGGATTTACATCCATAGATCAGTCACCATGAAACTCCATTTTTTCTACTAACACATATCTAGGTAATATCAAGGGAATAATTTGTTTGTAGGATGTTTTCTATGACTAGATCATCATGAGAGGAGAGTTTCTAGGATTATCCATTTAGTGGTTTTGTTGTCTAGGCTTCCTAGTTCCCTAGATAAAAGGTTTTTATAATAGTTGGGGTAGTTCCCAGAACTCTTCATCTCATTTTATATTATTTGGTGGATCTAATTCCCCTTACAAGGTATAAATGTTTTTTCTTACAAAGGTCATGGTTATCAGTGATAGGCGTGATCGAACATTCTATGTAGACAACATATGATTGGTGGTCTGCATTTGGTTCTAGCATTACAAAAGTATCATATAAGGTCGAATCAGCATGGTTCTCAAGAATATGATTAAAAAAGGGGAGTTGAGTGAAGAATAGGACAACCCCATGATGCTCATAATCCCTAGTGAGTAGGGTGAATCCATGAAGGTTCTCATGATTAGGGTCATAGATGTCGTGGGGAGGTCATGGATAAATTCACGCTCTATAGTTTCCAACACTTATTGAGCCGTATGTATCTGGAGGTAAAATTTTATTTTTTGTCTACATGGGTGCATTCATTTTTTGATTAAATATATTTTTACTACTTCATTTAAACCACACTGGTCTAGGATTTGGGTATTGAGGTGGATAGGCTTTTAGTTCCCTTAACATTGACCAAACCAGTTTTGTGGGATGTGTGTATAGAATATGAGTTAGTTCTCAGGAAACAACACTGTTGGGGATACTACCTATGTTTTTGGATACATCCATATGATATCATCCCCATCATGGAATGAATCTATTCATCAAAGGCTATATTGGATTATATTAGGAGTATTGTGGTATATGATGTTGATAGAGATTTGTCCAGGTTCATTACTGAGAGAGACCCTAATATGGGTCAAAGGCATACATAGTATTTTTCGTCTTTGTTAGATGAGTTGACATCGAGTTAATTTGAGGTGCATATGGAGGTGTTTCCTAGGGTTTTGAAAGAGTACTCATATGTGTTTCCTAAAGAGTTTCTAGTTCTCTATCCTTGATGATAGTTTGAGTTTATGATAGATCTAAATCTAGAAGCATTTTATATTCCAATTAATCTATATAGGATGATTAATTATTAGTTGTGGGAGAAAAAAATATAGTTTTAGATAACTTATAGTGAGGTTTTATTTTGACATTCATTTCACGTTAGGATCCTTAGGTTCTTTTCCCAAAAAATTCTGATTACTCTCTATGACTATGTTTCAATTATCATCACTTGAATCAGGTGATAACGAAGAATTTATACCTATTACGGGGACTGATTATTTTTTCAATTATTTGATGGGATCTATTTGGATCTCGATGATCTATATACAGTTGAGATATCATTTGATTCTAATGAACGATGGTGATTTTATGAAGATTTATTTCTTATGTCATTATGCAAACTATAAGTTCATTGTGATTCCATTTGGTGTGAAGAACAATCCAACTATATTCTTTGTATTTTTGAAATCAATGTTATGACAGTTTTAAGAATAATTATTGGTGGATTTAATCTATGAAATCTTTGTGTGCTCTATGTGTGAGGTGAGGCACATAGATCATCCACAAGCTGTTTTTTGGAGTTCTTTATCACCATATTCTTTTTAGGAAGTTAACGAAGTGTGAGTTATGGGAACATGAAGTTATTTTATTTGGTAATGTTGTTTCCCAGTTTATATTATCAATGGAACATTCTCTGATCATGGTGATTGCATCGTGGGTAACCCCCAAAAATGTTTCATAGGTATGATGTTTCATTTGTCTTGAAGACTATTATAAGAGGTTCGTACATGACTTATATTAGATTGAGAATCATATTACATCCTTATCTGTAAATAATCAACAATTATTATGGAATTAACAACTTAGATTCTTTCAACTATCTAAATAAGAATTTGTATAGTGCCCTAGTTTTTATTTTCCAAAAGGGGGAGTTCAGTTTGTGGTTTACTATAATGGTTTATGTGTTGGATTGGGAAATACCCTGATCAAAAGAGTTCATTTGTTTGTTATAGATATTTCTATTTATGAACCCATTAATTTAACTAAACCAACAATGATATTTATATGGTATCAGCTGTGTGGGACTAGAAGTTGTGGCAACAATTTCCTATTGGAAAATGATATTTGGTTTTCCAAAATTTAAAAATCACGAACTATACCTTCTTAAAATGTCACAAGAACATGTGAAAATGATGATGGAAATAATTCTTATTTGAATATGAAATATATATTTCTTATACACTATGAATTGTAATGTTGTAGATAATTATCTAAACAGAAATTCATACAATGGTGTTGTGCTTGATTCTGTAGATTCTTGAAGAGTGATGGAAGATATCTCCATGGTGTATATAAATAATGGAGAGGATGGTATCAAGTTTTGAATTTATCAGATGAATGTATGTTCATATTTTTTGCATCAGGAGGAGGATTCACAACTAGTGGACTCTTATGTTGAATTATGAAGATATTGAGTTTTCTGTAGTGATTCCCCTAATGGATGGATTGATGATTATTAACACCAACTATTGTTTCAGAGTATGATCTTTATTTCTTTGATAATGTGTGAGGAGGTTCTCCATGAGTTCCAAAACATACTATCAACAGTATATCTTAGAATGGAAAATATGTTCCATACCTTGAGAGGTCTGTTTTGGTGACATGGGTTAAGGTGTTCAGTTGTAGAGTTCATATATTAATGTTTAGTCTTCTAAAAGTTAATGGCCAGGCAATGTGATATTAGTGGTGTGATAAAACTATTAAATGTTACTCATTGGAAATGGGAGGATATTTTTATGGGATTATTCACCATTCTACCTCAAGAATTGGGAGGTTATTATGCTATAAAAGAAATTTTTGATCATTTTATAAATCAACCCACTTCTTAGAAATCAAGGAATCGAGTTAAGTGCATGTTTATTTGTGGAAATATCTAAAGAATGTGGTGAGTTTTCCTAGATTCTTGATGATGAAAATATCTACTAAGGATACTCAATTCACCTATATGGTGTGGATAGTTCTTCAAAAAAAATTTGTATCTTGGTTTTTTCTCATAAATTCTTTTCATACCTAAATAGATAGTCTGGAAGAGAGGACCATACAGACTCATGAAGAAATTTTTCATGCACGTGTCCTATATTTTGAGGTTTATGGGTGAGAATCGTACATTTAATCAAGGTTTCATACAATTATAGTTTTTAATAAACCATTTGAATGACAACATTATAAACATTTTGTGGAAAAACTTACCATTCTCTACTATGCTGGACTGGGGTCAAGTGTTTGTAATTCTTTGACTAAAACTAGTATAGGGAATTAATGAAATGGTATATTTGATTCATGATTAGATAAAGGTAAAAAATTATCTTTATAATTCATATGATGACCATTATAGTAGGCCTTTCGGGTTAGATGTTAAAGATCGTGTATTGTTGAAGTTAACTCATCTTCAATCATAGTAGAGGTTTTCTTTTGTGAGTAATCTTTTCTCTGGTTTTTTGGCCATTAGAGGTGTTGTAATGTCTATGATATGTCTTGTAATAATTATCATTTCCCCTAAAAATTATTTGGATCCATGATTTCCTTCATATATCCCTACTTCGCTGCTTTATTGATGATGATTCTCATGTCATTGATTGCAGTGAGATTGATGTTTATAATGACACAACACTATAAGAGTGACTCATAGAGATCCAAGACCGATTGTAGAATGTATTTCATAAGCATTAAATTCCCACATATCATTTATTACGGTGACATAGTTGTATAGAGTAAATAAATAAAGAACATGAGTTGAGTATGTGTTATTATTATCTCATGTTTTTAATGCTTTATTCTTCTTTTGTAATGATGTTTTTATGATGTTGATTTTTTTTATTCGAGATAGATCTCTATTCATTGATTAATTTTTCATGTACTATCTCATATTTTAGAGGCATATTCCCCAGGAGAGTGTTTAGGATATGGTTGATAGTGTTTTATAGTTTTAAACCTTATCCCTATAAGTGAGATGGTTATGATATTATGATGTAGAGATTACTAATATAATGACACATGATTAATGTAAATAGAAATTTCATCATTTTTTCAGAATACATAATACATGAAAAAATAAAATCTTAAATATATAATTAGTTTAGTTCCCTTGGAAACATGGAAACATAAATTATAGTAAAATATTGATCTCCATTATCTACTACTAGGTTATTATAGACTAGAACCCATCTTAGACATATCTTACATGAAATATATCATCCTAACCTGGGTAAGGAAACAATAAAAGGGGTGATTTTAGATGTTCAGAAAGGGTAAACAAGAGAGATATCTAAGGATAAATAGGAGAATAATGGTGTGATAAAGTTATAATAACATTAGAAGATCACACCCTACATATCGAAGATCATAAAAATGAATCATGGCATAAACATTAGTTGTTAATAAGACATGAATCATAAAGGAAACAAGAGAATAACCAATCAAAGAATAATATAGGAATAAGACATAGAATTTTCGCATACACATAAACCTGTAATATCTTATTCTGTAAGTCAAGGTGAATTGCTAGAACTTATTAGGGCACTAAATGGGGACTACACCTACTAGGAGGGATGAACCACCATTCCTATACTTATTCTTTTACTTTTATGGGATCAGTTTTCCCATCTTCCTATAGTGTATTTATTTTCCCCATCTTCCCATAGTGGATCGAGTTTCCCCATATTCCCATTGTGAATTGGGTTTCCCCGTCTTCCATTGTCTATTAAGTTCATCAACTTGAATCCCATCATTATAACATGAGATATAAATCTTTACCCAATGAATTTGAGGGAGATATAGGTCCCACCCATCTCATAATGAAATCATACCTACATGTTCTACAAGATCATAAATCTTTCATCATATCATGACCCATAAAAAAATGGGTCTCATAAACATCATATAATAACCCATGAATAGAAATGGGTATCATAAACATTTCATCATATAATTATATACATGTAAAATAGGTAGGTATCATGATCATTTAATCAAAGAATAACACATGAAAATAGGAGTTTTTAAGAGCATATAACTCATCCAAGTGAAACGGGTGTCATAAACACAATTACATAAAAACATAAAACATTCAAGAAATAATATTAATGGTATTCTTGGATCATATCCCAAAAAAATTATAACAAATTTTGTCATCTTAAATGAAGAAGGATTTTAAAATATCACATGAAAATTTTCATAATGAATATTTCCTTTCATCAAAAATCCTCTTTATAAAACCCTTTCAAAATCATTTTCTTATAAAGAAAGATTTACAATTTTATTTAAAAAAATTCTTGACAAAATATCCTTTCTAGTATAAAAATTCTTTTTAAAACTTATAGAATTTGGAAAACCGTTTTCATTTAAAATATCATATAAAAATTATAAATGAACATTGAAAATATTTTTTAAAACATTTTTCATTGAAAACACCTATAACACTCCTAAATAAAGGTTAAAAACAATTTGAAAAAAAATTTCTTGGAAATTAATTAGAAAACATAAAAAAATGCATGAAATAATTTGAAAAATATTTTCTATAAAATGTATTTGAAAAATTATAATGAAATATTGAAATCATTAAAATCCATTTCTTGTAAAATAGCCTTTTTAAAACATATAAATCTAGATTTAAATATCAGTTAGAACTCTTTTAAAACATAAATTTTTTGATTTTTTTATCTATAAACAACTTTAAATTAAAAAAATCTACAATATTATGAGAGAAAATTATTTAAAAAACCTTCTAAATAGACAAATTTTTCTTCAAGGAAATGAGGGTCATGACATCGGGTAAGTCCACACATGCTGAACATTCCTTTTGTACCTTTAATGTTTAGAAAAGTGAATTGATGAGAAAATTAATAGATTATTCCTTTTCAATCCATTTTATTAAAATATAAAACATGGGTAATAATCTCCTTTAAACATCATTTGATAATAGTAAACAAAATTGAAAACATTTTTAGAAGAAATGGTTTTGATAGAACATAGATTTTTAAGCTAATGGACAAATAAAGTCGGTTATAAAAACATTTTCATAATTATATTAAGTAAACAAAATTGGTAAAATGGTACTAATACAAGAATAAATCAATAATATACATAGTTAAATCAAATTCATGATGTCTCTTGAGATATGGATAATCAATGCCATCACAATCATAAAAAACTCGATAAATGATGAGATTGTTTCAATAAACTATAACACTTGGTAACAATGAATTATACCCCTATAAAAGAGAATGAAATTAAATTAAGCATAAAATATCATTAAAATAATTAGGATAATTATTTAAGAAGTAAAATGGAATTATATACAGATTGTAAAATAATATAGGTGCATAACATGACATGTGTCTCAAAGAAGGAAAATTGATACAAAATACTTTACAGATTTGGTAACTTTTCAAACATAAACCCCATGAAATAAAGATCATAAAATGGATATGTAAATACCCATAAATTTAATTATAATAATCAAATAATACATCCATGTGTATGAAACACACAAAATATAAGAATTGGGTTGTGAACATGGCTTGGGAATCACAAAAAATAAAAGTGATATGAGAAAACCCTTATTACTTGAGTAACTTTAGAATAATGATCCCCATGAAATATTAACATAAATTAAAGATTTTAATAGATTAAATAAATTAAATTATTTATATAAAATTTTATATGTTAGTATGTACACCACGCAATATAATCAAGTGCTGAATATGGAATGTATCTCACAAAAATAAAGAGTGAGAAGAAATTCCATTAACTTAAGTGTAGAATCTCTTCAAACTCATTCAAAAATCCTGTATTATAAATAAAAGTTTATTATAAATTTCAAAAAGAACCATATATATATATATAATACCATATATTATTTTATTATGGATTTATATTACCCTTTTACTAATAACTCAATGTTAATGTTACGTTTCGTGTAATAATCGTGTTGTTTTTCTTTTGTGTTTTGATTTGTTATATTTGTGGACCTCATAGTTACATCATGATATCAAGAATGTAAACCACGATAAAAATATCATATATATTTAGTATACATGTAATTATATTAATCATTAAATTATACAAATATTAAATGAAATACACCGTTTATGGAGATAGTAGTCCGTACGTACGCATGAATGATGTTTCTGTTTTACTATCGTATTGAAAAAAACAAAGTAAATGAAATATATGTATATATATAATATAATTATAGTATAATTATTATATCATATATATCATATATTTTTAATAAAGTAATCTTTAATAAATTATATGAAATTTGTGAATTAATCACATCACTTTGAGGAGGCGGTAGTCCACACATCAACAAACAAAGTTATTATATTTACAGAAAATGGAAAGTAAGAAGGAATGTTTTATTTAGCAATTAAAGAATAAAAAATAAATTATAAATATGATATATATATATATATATAATATAAAAAAATATTTTATATCATAATTTCCAACCATGATAGGTGTTAAAGGAAAAACAAACAACATCATTTCACGAGGCATAAGTTCTCGGTACACAAGAAAGGTGTGTTTGTTACCATTTAGATAGAAGTGTGTGTATGTTTGGTTTTAATAATTAAAAAAACATAACAGTATATTTATTATACTTATTTTATCTTATAATAATTGAATAATGATATTTTAGGGGTGGATAAGGAAAATAAAAAAAAGATCTTGAGAAAGGATGTTATCTCTTCTTTTGGTAACTCCTCTTGGCTAGCCCCAAAGGGCTTCCTTGTAAGGATTTATTACCAAAGGGATGGATATAGTATTATGGGATGAATTTTTTGAGATTTTTTAGTATTTTTTGGGGGAGAAAAAATGTTTTAGAGGTGTTAATAAATGGTAGGGGCGAGTGCCTTTTTATAGCGGAGGAGAAGTGACATTCTTGTAGAAATTTGGAAAGGGAATTCCACTCATGTTTTTCCCCGGTAGAGGGGCTCCAAAGTTGGACTAAAATCTAGAAAATGTAGAATGGGGTTGAAATATGTCTATAAAATTTATTTTCAACAAGTTTATACGTCATTTTGGCCCTTAAGTTTATAGTTTAGTCCCCTATTAAGATTAATTTGACATTAATAACTCTAATTAATTTTGATTACAGTCACTGATGTTTTTGATAAAAAACTAAGTTGACCTAATTAGAAATTAGAAATTATGACAGTTCCAAATATTTAATCTATTTTTATGGATTCAAAAAATAAAATTAGTGCAGATTAATCTAACTTTATACTCACAGATGTGACTATAGTGCAGGTTTTTATTGTACAAAATTTCCAATGTTTGCTAGGTTTTTATATAAAATTTCTATGTGAAATTGATTCCGATGATATAAATTAAATTATTTTTATATAATTCAACTAATTAAATATTAAAAATAAATAAAAAATATAATTTATTCTTAGAAAAAAATTTATGAAGAAGATGTTTTGATTTAAAATGCAGTGTTATTCACTATTCATCAAAAAATGAAACTTCTCAAATTAATATTAAAAGTTAACCCAAATTAAATTTTGAAATTACTATTTAAAATTTAGGTCTATTTTTTCAAGTAAAAAATATTCGTGTTTCATAAATTAGATTTAAAATGGTTTCACCATTAAAAGGTGGTAAAATACAATTTTTAAAAAATAAATATTTCTATTCATACAATTGGATTTATTTCTATCTTATGCCTATAAACTCTATTGAATTTGTGTAAAATATTTTATTTAATATTTAATATATTAAAAACATACATAAATAGTGGTTTTTTTAATTATGTGAGATAAAATTGTGTTTTTACATAGAAAAATATCTTTCCTAGAAAAGGAATTTCGTTATTTTTAAATATTTTTTACTTTCATTTCTAGCTAAAAGGGTTCATTTAATTAACATGTTTAAATCATATTTTATTCATAAATTCAATCATAATGGCTAGGGGAAAATATAATAATATTTCAAAAATAATATTAATTGTATGTTGTAGTTTGGTGAAATAAGGTCTTGCGTGTAACATAGGCTGTCAAAATAAATTGATATTGTTTGTAACAAAAGGAAAACATTTTGTATCATGTATCGAAATCTAATCTAAGTGTTGCGTGTAGTGAATGTTTAACTTGGTGTTGCATGAAATGAAATCCAAACATAGTGCTTCCATATAACAAAAGTTATATTTAGATTCGTGTGAAATGAAAAATATCAAAAATATTAAATTAATGAAAAAAATAATTCCCAAAATCTTGGGGTGTTACATTCGACCCCCCCCCCCCCTTAAAATGAATTTTACCTTTGAAATTTTCTCGAGTTATTAAATTTTTAATTCTTGAAATCTCTATTCATATAAACACACATACAAAAAAATAAAACTAAAACATCATTTTAAACGAAATACTTTGAAAACATAATGGATACCTAGAGTAACACATAAGTAGTTTTCCATATAGTAGATCTTTGGTGGAATGTTAAAATATGGACATAGAAGAAAAGAGTAAATATTTATTGGGAGTGATTGAGGTTATCAATAAAAAAATTGAATGATTGGTGGAGAGTTTATGGCCTCAAAGATTTAAATATATTTTGATTGAAAACGAAACCAGTTTAATAAAAATTATGGTATTGACACAACATTTTATTTTAAGTTCATTTTCATAAAGTTGATGAATTTTCATGAAAAGACAGACTTTCATTATTTCATGAAAACATCACCCTTGTTTTTTCCTGATTAATTTACACTTCATTCTTTATTTTATCAAATTAAGGAGATTTTTTCATTCCATAATAATTAAAAGATCAGGATGTCCATAAATAGAATGATAGGTTATTCCATATATCACAAAAAAGGTTATCACAACTTATCCAATATGTATAAATCCAAACATGGTGAGATAATGCATTAATCTCTAAAACCTCATCCAAATTTTAAAATAAACAATTCCATAAATGGTTAAACATATAACCCTTATGAAAAATGAAAATCAAAACCTTTATAAATAAGGTCTCTAAATCATCTTAACATTGATCCATCATATCACAAAGTAGCTCTTGGTTATCTCATTCCAAACATTTAAATAATTTTATCATGCATTCTCTTGAAACATGGTTATAACCTAAATTACCATACATAATTATTGAAAACATGCATGTTTAATTATTCCAATGTTTTTATGGATATATTAATTAATTTTGAAAATTCTATAAAATCCATTTGTGATTGAAACAAAATTATTTTTAAACAAATCCTTTATCAATTCTAAGGTTATATTTACCATCCAATTCATGTATTGTTATCCAAAATTTATTTTATCGAAACACAATTATCATAACATTAGGGATATATTATGTGTTATTTTTCCTTTAATCTCGTTTTACCCTGAATATCACTTTTCCATTATATAAATTTTCTATTCTCCCAGAACCATTCAATAGATTCTTGTAAATCCCTAGCAAAAATCCTGAATTGAGCATTCCTTATATCTTTCAGTGATCATAATAATGGAATCAAAATACATAAACAATTATTTTTAGCCACTTTATCCAATCCTATTAAAAATTCTACCTCATCGTATTACATAATACCACATTCATTTAACATTTCACCTATAGTCTCATCATCATCAGCAATATAACCATTACTCATGCCATCTTGATGATTATCTTCTTAAGATTTCAACTTGGGACACCAATTTTCATAATGAAAATTAATTATTCACATAAATAATATGACCTTCGATGATGTATGGAGGCAATAGTCCAATCCATTTTATTAACCAACCCCTTCATTTTTCCTTTGTAGTTACTTTGTGTTCTTCTTTTCTAAAATGATAAAATATTCTGGTTACTCTAAGACAATAACTTAGGTGATTCTTTCCACATTCTTGACACAAAGGAAAATGAATATTCTTTCCTTTATGGTCTCAATTACCTTAAATCTTAGAAAAATACTTCCTTCTATCCCTTGGTGAGTATGAGAGTTGGTTAAGGTACACATTGTCAATCATGTTCCTTGAAAACTGATTAGGCATGATCACAACACCCTTCACTCAAGTGATAATAACATTTGAAATATCATCAAAACAATTTCCATCACATCAAATTTTAAACAAGTTCCTTCTAGTACTCACCATTGACTAAGACATGAAAAATATAGTGTGATTAAAATTTAACATAATGAAAAACCAAAAAATCATGAAAACAAATCACTTACAGGATGTCTAAACCATGGATCCTACTAATTAATATATGGGAAATTAGGTTTATCATAGTTTATTCATAGTAAATTTCTACATATATCCTTCATGATGGTCTATAATTTTTTTGTAAATTACCGAATCATATCCTGTAAGAGTGTCAAATCGGGTGTTCAATAAGGCTCGTTGTTGTGTACCAGGTTATACTCGAGTACATCCTGACTCACCTTTTAGGAGTTGTTACCCCATGGTGCTTCTGTTCTAGATCCACATCCACTTTTTGTATCTAGATAGGGATTTAATTCTAGGAAACCACTCACTCTATCCTTTTCCAAAATTCTATGGAATTTTTCAAAAAATTAAATCATCATTAGACTTATCCTTAGAGACACTCCTAGATGTGTCATTACAAATATACCTACGGATATCCTTAAAGTTTTCTCAACCTATTTTCAAAAGGTTGACTAACAATTCACTCGGATACCAACTATAATGACCATATATTAACATACAGAAACATTTCATCATTTCTTGGGAATACATAATGCATTACACAACTAAATCCCAAAGGCCTTATTTATTTAGTGCCTTTGGAAACATGGAAACATAAAATATGGTACATGAGCGTGCTAAATTTCCTCATAAAATGTTATCCAATAATAGAAACCTAGTTAGACATATAATACATGAAATATATATTCATAATAATGGGGGGGGGGATAATAAAATCGGTGAGCTCAGATGCTCCATAAGGGTAAAAAAGGAATATTTTTAAGCATAAGCATGAGCATAAGGGTACGAGAACACGATAATAATATTATAAGAAAATACTCCTCATATAAAAGGTCATAAAAATAAATCATAGCATAATTATTATAAGTTCATATAACATGAATCATAAGTTAAAAAAGAACATAATCCATGAAATCATGACACATAAATAATACATGGAATTATGGTACACACATAAACATGTAATATCTTTCCCTATAAGTCAAGATATATTTTTAGGACTTATCATCACACTTCATGGGGACTACACCTATTTTAAAATTCCCAATTCCATCCCCATCCATACCCCATTAATTTTAAGGTATCGGTTTTCCCCATATTCCCATAGTGGAATGGGTATCCCCATCTTCCCATAGTGGACCGGGTTTCCCCATCTCCCTATAGATGATCTTGTTTCCGCATATTCCCATTGTGGATTGGGTTTCCTCATATTCTATAGTGGATTATTCCCGTTGACTTGAATCCCATCATTATCATATGATATATAAATCTTTACACACAACATTGAAGGGGGATATATGTCTCACACATCTCATAATGAAGTCATACCTATATGTGAAAAAATATCATAAAAAATGCATCATATCCTAACCCATAAAAATGATGGGTTTCATAAAAATCATATAATAATCCTATAAATGAAATGGGTATCATAAAAATTTAATCATGTGATTACCGATGGAAAATATATAGTTCTAATAATATTTTCCTCAAAGTATAACCCGTGAAAAGAAGTGGGTTTCATTTGTATATAACTTGTGGACAAGAAACGGGTTTCATAAACAGCATTCCATAAAAACATAAATAATTCAATAAATAATATGAATGGTATTCTTAGATCATATCCTCAGTAAAGAATAAACTATAACAAATTATGTCATATTATTTAGAGAAGGATTTTGAAAGATCACACGAAACAATTCTAACTGAAGATATCCTTACATTGAAAATCCTATTTATCAAATAATTTCAAAAATAATTTTCTAATAAAGAATGATTTACAATTTTATTAAATACATTTCTTGAGTAAAATATATTTTCTTATTTGAAAACACTTTTTAATACATAAAACATTTAGAAAACCATTTTCTTTTAAAGTATATTTGAAAACATGTAAATAAACCTTAAAAATACGCTGAAGAACTTTTTCATTAAAAACACATTGAAAAATCATAAAAAACCAAGTCCTTTTTTTGAAAAAAATTTTCTTTGAAAATAATTTAAAACATAAAAAGAAGGCCAGAATAATTTGAAAACCTTTTCTAGAGAATTTCTTTGAAAAAATATATAGAAATATTTAAATCATTAAAATCCTTTTCTTGTAAAATAACCTTTTTAAAACATATAAAGAAACATTTTGAGATAATTTAAAAACCTTTTTGAAAACCATTTTTATTTGAAAACCAATTTCGATGAAACAAATTCTGAAAATATTATGGAAAAATTTTGTTTTAAAAATAACTTTATAATTTTTTATTGGAATCTTCTAGAAATGGAATTCATGATGTTGGGTAAGTTTATACATTATTAACATTCCTTTTAGACCATAAAAGTTTCAAAAAGTGACTTGATCAGAAAATTAAAAGTATCTTAATTTTGAAGAATTTTTTTAAAATGGTAAAAAATGAGTAAAAATTTCCTTATGAAAGGATAATAGTAATTTTTTTGAAATCCTTTTTATAAAACACATATTTCTGACTAGAAGGAGTAATGAAGTTAGAGTTTTATAGAAACATTTTCTTAATTTTATTAAGAAACAAATATTTGTAAAATGGTACTTATACATGAATAAATCATGAATAGAAGAGGGTAGGATAATTAATGACTTCTCTTGGGATATGAATCATGATATTTCATAAATTAAATCATAATCATAAACAATCTTGATAAGTGATAAAACTATTAAATCAAACTCTTACCACGTGGTAACATTGAATTATACTCCACGTGTAAGAAAATAAAATTAAATAATGTTTAAAATATCATTAAAGAATTAATTTAATGAAATAAATTTTCAGATAGAATTATATACACCTTATAAAAGAGTATAGGTGTATTACATGTCATGTGTCTCAAAGATGACAAATTGAGACAAAAAAACATTACGGATTTGGTAACTTTTGGAACATAAACCCCATGATATAAATTGTAACGACCTAAAAATTCATTAATAAAAATTCCTCTTGGTATATTTAAATTTATTATTACAGTTATGTAAAACATATGAGACTATTTTGTTTTCTATTTTGGATTTTAAAATACCATTATTAATTTTTATCGTTTCTAATATAGCCATTGAACAGTGATCACATGATTAGTATAAATATTGGGATTTAACAAATTTGATTTACTCGGACAAAGGAGGAGATGGCCTCATCCAGTAGACTTGCCCCATATGAAGCCTATTTTTTGGAGCTCATAAATGAGGTGGCATCATTGAGCTTCACTCTTGACCAATCCCAATCTGATCTTGAATATGTTATGCTTGAGCGGAACAACCTACAGGAGAAGTGGAAGTTAATAGAGATTACAACTCGAGCGATGTTATCCGAGCCACCCCAAGAGTCTATCACCAACACACACTCTACCCTTCAGTCTAATACAGGTGTTATAAGAGATTATGTAATAATAACCTAGCATTGTGACTATGTACATTATTTTTGAATAAAAAATGTGCATTCATTTTATTATTTTTACCTTGAAAATAGTTTTTAAAGCACAAATAGTAATTTTTTAGTTAATATTTATCTAAGAAATCTATTTTAATGAATTAATGAATTTTTTAATTAAATAATATTTTAATAAAATATTATTAATTTATTTATTTTTATAAAATAAAAATGATTGTACAAATTTTTTATTAATACAATTGTATATTTTATTAAGGTTTGAAAGTTGTTTTTGTCAAAACCCATGAATTTTCCATAAATGTCATTTTTTATTTTAAAAGTAAAAATTTTAATATTTAGAAAATTATTTAGAAAAAATTAATATTATTTTTGGAATCAGGATGTCGAAATTATCAGATGGTTAATTTTTCATAGTTTTCAGAGAGTCGAATTTTTTGGGTAAAAATTAAATACTATTTAAATATATAATGTGTTTTATGACATTTTAATGACGCAATAGTGATGTAATAAAATACTAGAAAAACTATTTTCGACTAATATATGTTTTAAAATTAAAATAATGTGATTTTAGATTTGTTTTATTTATTTTATAACACTATGGTGGACCCTCCCGGACTTATGAAAATATTTGTCTTTTTAAATTTTTTTCCTTGAGAGTGTGACTCACCGCCACATAAGAAAATCTATTATTTTAAAAAGTTAGGCCATTGGAATAATAAAATATTATTTTCAACTCCCCTTTGGAAAAAACCATTTGCAAAAACCATGGGCTGGGTAGTGGTTTTGATTAGTTTAATGTGTGGTGTCCCAAACCTAAATAATAAAGAATTCCCAATCTTTTCCTATATAAAATCACCAAAGATCCCACTTCCTCTTCACTCAAAGCCTTTGGAGTTCGTCCAAAATCTTCCCTCCTATCTATAGAATCCTCCAATTGTTCCCCAAGCTCCCAATAAGCCTCTCTCAAGCCACTCCCATGCCTTTGGAAGCACACATCCAAGTAAGGGATTCCTACATTTCTCTTTTATCCAAGATTCTTAATATTATTACGCCATTTTATTTTAAATTATAAATGTTAGGGTATGATTTATCACCTCCCCCATACTTCCCCCTTTTTTAATGATGAGAGACCCCTTTCTCTCTCATTAAATGCCTCCCATGTACACCTGTTACTATGCCAAAATCCTGAAAGGAATTTCTCTTTCTTCATTTACATTCTAGTAATTCTTTGGTATCATGATTCTATATTTCATTAAAATTGGTGGGAAATGTATATATATTACCCCCTTACTTTCCATTTCATGTAAATATGATGAGAAACCCCTTTATCTCTCATCAAAAATTTTTATGAGTTCTTATGTCACGCTGTTATGCTACCGAAATTGCACCGTGATTATCCAAGCCAAAGTCATTCTGTAGTGAATACCATGCCCATTTCTCTATCAAGGGTATCCAACTTTATACACATTTACTTGTTGTTTAAATAGTTTCATGTATAAATTACACACTCATTTATTGTGGAACAAATGATGATGTTTAATGAATCCATGTTTTATGATCTATGTGGCACACTTATGCATGAAATTAAATGATTAACAAGGGTGCGCCTTAATAACGCTCCAATGCATTGGATAAAGTATAGTATCATGATACGTCATGTGAAATTAGTGTTTAATAATTATAATTCATGTGCAATTATGGTTTACTCGTGCTTCATTTTCAATGAGGGTTTACTTATGCCCCATGTGCAATGAGCCTTGGCTAATGCTAATTCCATGTTAAGTGTTGTTGTCACATTTCCATGTAATGATAATCATGCTATATCATGCCTTTATTTTCATGTTTCTCTTTCACTTTATTGATAGTCCTATTTCCTAACATGTATTTTAATCTTTATGTTATACCTTGTTTACTCCCTTACAGGGATTTAAAGCTCACCCTTTTCATATGCATGTCCTCAGGTTATCCCATGTAATGTTAAGTACGAGGGAATTTAGTTGTCATGTAATGTATATTTTCAATAAACATGTTGTATTTCATGTTTTATGTTGTTATTTAATGATCCTAATCCCCAAATACACTATATCTCTCAATCTTCTATATTGTATCAGGTGAAGTTTATGTAATAAATCATGTTTAATTGTGTAATAAAGAGCAGGGTTGTTATAGTTGGTATTAGAGGATAGGTTTAGTTATTTTTGGGATTAGGATTAGAAAACTCTAGTGAAGACTAAGAGACAAGAATAAGTATAATAAAAACATCCCTATGTTTTGGTGGGTATTGAGTAATTTTTTTATCATGAAAATACATCCCTGTCTGGATATGAGCAGGTAGAGGCGGCTCTAGCACATATGTACCTAGGGGTGAAAACCCCGACAAAGAGTTTCGGGCTTGACCTGGGGTATCCTGGTACACGAAAATGGGCCTCGTTTCAATCTTGGTAATCAAACTCTTGGGGGTTATGCATTGGTAAATTCACAATATTAATATGAACCATTATTAAGATAATTAAAAAAATGCTCCTAAGAATATATGTTAGAATGTAGATCGTGAATAACATAGATTGAAGCTTATAGATTCACAAGTTATGGAAATAAAATCTATTTATAATTCATCTATTTTTTGGATAACCATTTATGTGTTACCCCTAAAATTCCTTATATTCCAGCCAATGGCCAATAATAGGAGGACTCAGGCTAAAAACCGATGTGAAGACCAATGTGATGGCTGTTCTAATGAGATGCCCAATCCAATGGGAGTGGGAATCAATAACTTTTTCATGATACTCTCTCAGTTAACACAAGCATTAAATATAAAAATGGGTCAAGAGGAATGTTCATTCCACCCCCCCTATGAATGAACATGTTGTTTTTGAGAAATTCATGAGACAAAGGCCTCCTACTTTTAATGGATCATCAGATCCCTCAATCGCCAAACAATGGATCAACTCCATTTAAAAGATCTTCTTCAACCTTCAATGTTTTGAACAAGAGAAGGTTATCCTGGATGCTTATTGTATGGAGGGTGAAGCTGATCAATGGTGGACATTGATCAAAAATATGAAATCTGAGGAGGAGTTCGAGGTGTTGGAATAGAAGGATTTCCAGAAGATGTTTTTTGATAAATATTTTCCGCTCACCCTCCGGCTTAAGATGAAAAAGGACTTACTTTACCTCAAGAAAAAGATGAATAATATATTGGAGTGTAGGAGAAAAACTTTACAAGGATTTCAATATATGCTTCTGGCTTTGTTGTTACCCCCAAATACAAGGTTGACTGCTTCTTTGGTGGGCAGAAACCTAGCCTGCAGAAAGCCCTGGTGATCCGCGACATCAACAGTTATGAGGAAATTGTTTGATGTGCCCTCAAGATTGAAATGGAGATCAGAGAACCACATGGTTATCATGGGGATAATAATAATAAGGGGGAATTCAATTCTAGAAATATGACGTAGAAATCCAACGGTGCAAAGAAAATCCAGTACCCCACTTGCCAAAGGTGTGGAAAGAAGCACCCCGAAAATTTCCAGAAGGGGATGAGAGAATTATTTAAGTGTGGAAGAGAAGGGCACATATCCATTAACTACCAACAAGAAAAACTTGTGGCTACAATAGAGGAGAGGAACTCTCTATTCAAATCTAAACGTTTTTTTCATTACTTCTACTGCAATGAACCAGGGAATCATGCAAATCAGTTCCCTAAGATAAGGGATTTCAGAGGAAACCAACAACCTCCACGACAGAAAGGGCGAGATTTTTCCATCACTACTGCCGAAGTGAACCTCGACAACGAATTGGTGATAGGTATTATAGTTATTCATTATAGATTATCAAATGTAATTTTCAATTCAAGTTCAAAACATTATTTTATATCCCAAAAGTTTATTAGAATAATCGAAACACCACTACAAATCATGTATGTAAAGATGTTGGTGATTATGGAAAATGGGGAAATCATTTCATCCCATGAATATAACACCTCCCTTGTCTTAATCAGTGGATTGACCATTCCAAAAAAACCTCTCCATACTCCCTCTGGTGGAATTTGATGAAGTTATTGGCATGGATTTGATTTACTTATATAGATCCAACATAAATAGCCATGAGAGGTGAATCACTCACCATGTTGATAATAGACCCCCGATTATGTACAAGTGCAAAGAGGAAGATGAATCTTCTTTACCTCCATCATCTCATGCATGGATATTATATCCCTATGAGCATACATATCTGGCTCAAATTATTGTGTCTAAGGAGGAAACCATCTTTGAAGACATGCCTATTGTGAGGGAATTCGCTTAAGTGTTTCTCGAGGAATTTCCTGGTCTTCCTCCTAGAAGATATGTTGAATTATCAATTGATCTTATACCTGGGGAATTTTCAATATCTAAGACTCCATATAGAATGGTTTTTGTGGAGATTGAGGAGCTAAAGAAAAAACTACAGGAGAATATGTATAAAATTTTTATATGCCCATGTGCTTCACCATGGGGTGCACCAGTCCTCTTAGTCAAGATGAAGGATCAGTCAATGTGCCTTTGCATCGATTATCATGAGCTTAACAAAATCATGATTAAGAAGAAGTATCCCCTACCATGAATTGATGACTTGTTTGATCAGCTGCGTGGAGCACACTACTTCTCCAAGGTAGATTTTCCATTGGGATATTATCATGTAAGGGTGAAGAAGGAAGATATCCCCAAGATTTCTTTTCGTACTAGATACGGGAAATATGAATTCATAGTAATGCCTTTTGGACTCACTAATGCTCTAAATATATTCATGAACTTGATGAATAGATTATTTATAGATTACCTTGAAAAAAAATTAGTAGTCTTTCTAGATGATATTCTAATATATTCCAAAACCATGGAGGTTCTTAAAAATTATTTAAGAATTATACTAGAGACCTTGAAAAGTAGAAGCTCTATGAAATGTATAGAAAGTGTGAGTTCTGGTTGAAGGAGGCTTCATTCGTGGGCCATATCATCATAATAAATGGGATATCTATGGATCCCTCTAAGATATGTGCAATAGAGGGATGGCCGAGGCAAACATAGGTAATGGATATTCGTAGTTTCTTGGGGTTAGATGGATATTATTGAAGATTTGTGAGAAATGTTTCATGATTTTCCAACCCTCTTACTAAGGTAACTAAGAAGGGAGTAAAGTTTTCTTGGAGTGATGAATGTAAAGAATGATTCATGAAGGTGAAAAGGAGGCATATCACTACGCCCGTTCTCACTTTACCCACATGTGGAGAACTTTTTTTGGTATTCAGTGATGCTTCGAAGAAGGGCATAGGCTGTGTGTTAATGAAAAATGAAAATGTTATTACCTATGATTCAAGGAAATTGAATATTCATGAGTAGAATTATCCAACACAGGATTTGGAGTTGGCTGCGGTGATCATCTCTTTAATCATTTTGTGGCATTATCTCTTTGGGGAGAAGTGTGAACTATATACGGACCACAAAAGCCTCAAGTATATATTCACACAGAAAGAGTTGAACATGCGCCAATGAAGACGGTTAGAGCTGATTAAAGACTTTGACTACTCAATCCATTACTACCCTGGGAAAAAAACAAGGTGGAAGATTCTCTAAGTAGAAAAGACCCAACGATTCTATCATTGATGAGAATTGAGAAGGATCCAAAATTCACAGATTTGATGAAGATGGAAATTGGAATCATAAAGAAGGGAAAATATTCAATTCTTTCCCAAATTATTTCTCAACCGTATCTTTTGGAAATGTTAATGGATGATCAAAAGGATAATGTGGTAATTATGAAGAAAATGGAAGCTATTATAAAAGGGAAATCATTGGAGTTCAATTTTAATGAAGAATGAATTATGAGATCTGGGAAAAGACTATGTGTTCCATCAAGTCCGGAGCTGAAGAAGTAACTTTCGGATAATGCACAAAGTACAAATTTCTCTATTATCCTAGGATTCACAAAGATGTATTGAGATATCTCAGATAATTATTGGTGGGATAATATGAAAATGGAGATTTCAGAATATACATAAAAGTGCCTAGTGTGTCAATAAGTGAAGGTAGAGAGGCATAAGTCTAAGGAGATGATGAAACCATTGCACATACTCTTATATAAATGGGATAACATCACCATGTACTTTGTCACCATAATTTTGAAGACGTCCAAAGGAAACAATGAAATTTGGGTTGTTTTGGATCATCTTACGAAGTCTGCACACTTCATTTCAATTTGGGAGGATTTCTATTTGGATCAACTGGAACAAATATATATCAAGGAAGTGGTAAGGCTGCATGAAGTGCCACTATCTATTGTATCAAAATGAGATCCAAGATTCACCTCTATGTTTTAGCAGAGTCTTCAACATGCTCTAGATACTGAACTGAACTTCAGTACAGCCTATCATCCTTAAACTGATGGCCAATGTGAGAAAACTATTCAGACACTAGAAGATATGTTTTGGTCATGTTCAATGGACTTTAAAGGAGGTTGGGATCAACATATTCCTCTTGTTTAATTCTCCTATTATAATATTTTCCACTTAATAATCCAAATGGATCCTTATAAATACCTCTATGGGATGAGGTGTAGAACATCAGAATGTTGGGATAAAGTTGGTGAGCATAAGCTTCTTGGTCCAGAAATGGTCGAAGAAATGGTGGAGAAGGTGAAAAACATTCAAAATCATATCAAGAAAGCCCAGAGTCGAAAGAAGAGTTATGAAGATAACCGTTGACAAGACATTGAGTTTAAAGTTGGATAAAAGGTATTTCTATGCATATCTCCATGGAAAAAGGTCATGATGTTTGGAAAGAAGAGGAAGTTAAGACCTAAGTACATCGGACCCTTCGAGATTCTTGATCGTGTCGTGGTTGTAGCCTATCGACCCACACTTCCAACTACCATGACCTAAGTACATGATGTCTTTCATGTATCCATATTAAATAAGTACATACCACACCCTTCACATGTACTCTCCTAAGAGTTAGTATAGCTAGAGGATGATCTTTATAACGAGGAGAAAACAGTGATGATCTTAGATCATAGAGAAAAAGTTCTATGAAATAAGGCAATTCCCCTCGTCAAGGTGTTGTGAAAAAACCACATGTTTGAAGAAGCAACATGGGAATTAGAAGAAGTGATGAAGTAGAGTTACCCACATCTATTTTATTGTGGAAAAAGGAAATTTCGAGGGGAAAATTTCTTAAGGGGGAAGACTGTAACAACCCAAAAATTCATTAATGAAAATTCTTCTTGGACTTTTTAAATTACTTATTATGGTTATGTAAAATGTATGCACCTATTTGGTTTTATGTTTTGAATTTTAAAATATTGTTAAGAATTGTGACCGTTGCTAATATAGCTGTTGAATAGTGATCACTTGATTAGTATAAATATAGGGCTTTAACAAATCCAATTTACTCAGAAAAAGGAAGTGATGTCCTCATCCAGTAGACTTGCCCCATAAAAAGCCCATTTGTTAGAGATTGGAAAGGTGGTGGCATCCCTAGGATTCGCTCTTGACCAAGCCCAATCCGATCTTGAACACGTTAATCTTGAGTGGAACCGACTATGGGAGAAATGGAAGTTAATAGATATTACCACCCAAACAACGATATCTGAGCCACCGTAAGAGTCTGTCACCATCACACACCTTACCCTTCAGTCTTATGTGGGTGTTATAAGGGGTTATGTAACACGAAACTAGCACTATGACTATGTACATTATTTTTTTATAAAGAATGTTCATTCTTTTTATTATTGTTACCTTCTAAATAGTTTTTAAGGCACTAATAGTATTTTTTTAGTTAATTATAAATAATGAAATATTATTTGATGAATTAATGGATGTTTGAATTAAATAATATATTAATAAAATATTATTAATTAATTACTTTTTATTATATACAAATGATCATATAAATTTTTATGAATAAAATTGTAAATTTTATTAAGGTTTGAAAGCTGTTTTTGTCAAAACCCATGAATTTTCGATAAATATTGTTTTTTATTTTACAAGTAAAAAATTCACATATTTAGAAAATTATTTAGATAAAATGAATATTATTTTTGGAATCAGGATGTCAAAATTATCCAATTTTGAAATTTTCATAATTTTTTTAAGACAATCGATTTTTTGGGTAAAAATTAAATACCATTTAAATATATAACGTGTTTTATGACATCATAATGACCCAATAGTGATGTAAGAAAGTGATAAAAACATAATTTTCGTCAAATATATGTTTTAAAATTAATATAATATGATTTTATATTTTTTTGATTTATTTTAAAAAGCATTAGTGGACCCTCCAAGACTTGTAAAACATTTTGTCTTTTTAAATTGTTTTCCTTGAGAGTGTGACTTACCTCCGTATAAGCAACCCTATTATTTTAAGAAGTTCGGAATTTATCCTAATAAAATAGTGTTTTCCACCCACTTTGGAAAAAACCATGGGCAAAACCCATGGGATGGTTTGTGGTTTTGATTAGTTTAATGTGTTGTGTCCCAAACCTAAATAATAAATAATTCCCTTTCCTTTCCTATATAAACCCACCCAATATCCCACTTCTCCTCACTAAAATCATTTGTAGTTCGTCCAACCTCTTCTATCCTCCCCCTATAATCTTCCCAAGTTTCCCCAAGCTCCCAAGAAGCCTCTCTCAATCCTCTCCCAAGCCTTTGGAGGCACCCTTACAAGTAAGGGATTCCTACCTTTCTCTTTTTATCCAAGTTTCTTAATTTTGTTAATCCCTTTTATTTTCAATTATAAATGTTGTGTTATGATTTCACACCTCCACCATACTTCCCTATTAATTTTATAATGATGATATACTCCTTTCTCTCTCATTAAATTCCTCTCATGTACACCTGTTACTAGGCTGAAATTCTGAAAGGAATTTCTTTCTGCTCAATTACATTATAGTAATTATTTTGTATCATGAATATAAATTCCATTACAATTGTTCGGACATGTATATATATGACCCCCTTACTGTACATTTCATGTAAATATGATGAGACACCACTTTCTCTCTCATAAACCATTTTTATGAGTTCTTATGTCACGTCGTTATGCTGCCAAAATTGCACCGCGATTTTCCCAGCCGAAGTCATTGTGTTGTGAATACCATTCCCGTTTCTCTATCAAGGCAATTGACCATAATGTTCATTTACTTATTGTTTAAAGAGTTTCATTTATGAATTACACACTCCTAAATTGAGTAATAAATAACGATGTTTAATGAATCCATGTTTTATGATCCATGTGGCTCACTTTTGCATGAAATGAAATGATTAAGAAGGGTGCGCCCTAATAGTGCTCCAATGCTTTGGGTAAATTATAGTATCATGATACGTCATGTTCAATGAGTGTTGACTCATGATAATTCAAGTGCAACGAGGTTTTACTCATACATCATGTGAAATGAGGGTTTACTCATGCTTCATGTGCAATGAGCATTGGCTTATGCTAATTCCATGTTAAGTGTTGTTGCCACATTTCCATGTTATGATAATCATGCTATATCATGCCTTAATTTTCAATTTTCTCTTGTGATCCATTGATATTCCTATTAACTAACATGTATTTTAAACTTCATGTTATACCTTGTTTTCTCACTTAATGGGCTTTATAGCTCACCCTTTTCTTATGCATGTCCTCAGGTTATCCCATGCAATGCTAACTATGAGGGAATATAGTGGTAATGTAATGGATGTTTTCAATAAATTTTTTGTATTTCATGTTTTAAGTTGTTATGTAGTGATCCTAATCCCCAAATACACTATACCTCTTGATCTTCTATGTTGTACCAAGTGATGTTTATGTAATAAATCATGTTGAAGTGTGTAATAAAGAGTCGGGTTGTTATATAAATATCATAAAAAGGATATTTTAATACCTAATAATTTAATTATAAGAATAATATAATACATATATGGTCATTAAACACAATAATTATTTGAAATAGGTGGTTAACATGTCTTTTTTCAGACAAAAAATAAAAGTGAGACAAGAAAAAAATTACTATTTGAGTAACTTTAGAATCATGATCCATATAAAATAATAACATCAATTAATGATTTTAATACAATTAAATAAATTAAATTAATTAGATAAAATTTAATAGGGAATTATAAACAACACATAATAAAAGTGAGTGGTGAATATGACATATATCTCATGGAAATCAAAAGTGATATGGAAATCCCTTACCTTAATTCTTGACTCACATCATACTCATTAAAAATTATTGTCTAATAAATATAAGTTTATTATAGATTTACCAAAAACCATATTATTATATCTAATACCATATATTATTTGAATATGAATTTTTGTTACAACTTTATTACCAACTGAATGCAAATGTTTTGTTTTGGGTAATAATCTCTTTGTTTTTCTCTAGTGTTTTGGTTTTTTATATTTTTTTGTAATCATTATTACATCATGATATATAAAGTTTAAATCATGATTTAAATACAACATATATTTATTATATAATTATTTATAGTATTTTATAACATATATAGATATTAAATGAAATATAGCGTCCATAGAGAGTGTTGGTCGTACGTATGCATGAAGCCTATTTCTGTTTTACTTTCATATTCAAAGAAAGAAAATATATGAAATATATGTATATGTATGTATATAATATCATTATATTATCATTATTTTGTCATATATATCATGTAATTTCACAAAAACTATCCGTAATACATTCCATGTAAAGTGTGAACGAATCACATCACTTTGAGGAGGTAGTAGTCCACACTTCAAAAAAATAAGTTATCATATTTACAGAAAATGGACAGTACAAATGTATGTTTTATATAATAAATAAAAAATAATAATGGTATAAAAAATATCATATATATCATTTAAAACATATTTTATATTATAATTCCCAATCATGATAGGTGGTAAAGGAAAAAAAAATAACATCATTTCGTGAGGATGTAGTTCATCATACTAACAATTGGTAAGTTCGTTACCAATTAGATGGAAGTGTGTGTAAGTGTATGTATAAACCTTATAAAAATACATATAAGTATATTGAGGTTAATTATGTTACCATGTAACCATGTAATAATAATATTTTAGGGGGTGGATAATGAAAATAAAACAATGGATCTTGAGAAAGGATGTTACCTCTTCTTTGGGAAACTCCTATTGGTTTTATCCAAAGGGATTCATTGAATAGATTTACTTTAAATGGGAGGATTATAGGTTGAATTTAGGGATTTTGGGAGATTTTTAGAGAATATTTTAGGAAAGAAAAGGAATTGAGAGGTGTGAACAAGGAGTATGAGTGAGTTCCATTTTATAGTGTAGGAGGAGTGGAAATATAGTATATTTTTGGAAAGGGCATTCCTCCCACATTCTTCCCATCATAAGAGGCTCCAATAATGGAAAAACATTTATTCTAATAATGTTGAGGGTCTAAATATTCAAAAAAATGGGTTTTGGAAATGTGTCTAGTTAATTTTGTCTCTTTAGTTTATGGTTTAGTCCATTATTTAGCGTTATTTTACCTTAATTGCTTTAATTCATTTTAATTACAATCAATATTTTTTTTATAAAAAAATAATTTTACCTAGTTAGACATTATAAATTATTCTTATTCCAAATATAGATTCAATGTTTATAATTTAAAATCACATAAGTGTCAGAAATTAATTTAAAAAAAATCTCGTAGACAAGATGATAATGTGGAGTTTTTAAGTAAAAATGATTAAAAGTTTACTAAATATTTATATCCAATTTCAAATTAAGATTTATTATTATAAAATAAATTGAATTAATAGTTTTATAATTAAAAAAATAAAACATTAAATGAAATATTTTTTTTTAATTTAACATTATAAATAAATTATATTAAAAATATGTTTTAAATTAAAATTCATTGTTCTTTACTATTCATCAAGAAATGAAACTTGTCAAAAAAATACCAAAAATTTACAAAAAATAATTTTTTTTATTAATATTTCAAAAATAAAGATTATTTTTTTTCAAATAAAATGTATAAAATGGTAAAAAATATTATTTAAAATTAGTTCTTTATTAAAAGGTGGTAAAATGTCCTTTTTGAAAAATACATCATTTTATTCATTAAATGGTATTTATTAGAATTTATGCTCATAAAATTTATTGGATGAGTGTAAAATATTTTATTGAATATATTATATATTAAAAAAAATAATCAATAGTAGGTTTTTAAATTTACTGAGAGATTGTTTTGTAAATAGAAAATTAGCTTTCTTTGAAAATGCATTTCTTTTTTTTCTAATAGTTATTAATATCATTTATAGAAAAAAATGATTAATTTATTCACATTTTTAAATAATATTTTTTTCATAACATCCATCCTAATGGATAGGTAACAACTGTAATTAAATTTTAACAATAATATTAAAAATATACTATAGTTTGGAAAAAATATTTCCTGTGTGTAAAACAAACTATTAATGGAAATCGACATAGCATGAAACATAAGAAAAATATTTTGTTGATTATACCGCGAGATAATTAATGTGTTGTGTCTATGTGAATATTAAATTTTTGTCGCATTAAAAACAAAACAAACATTATGATTTCATATAACACAATATATATTTAAAGAATCATGAAATGAAAAATATACAAAAATTAAATTAATTCAAAAAAAATTTCACAAAACCTCAGGGTGTTACACTAAAGAGGTATCTCTAATGATGGTTGTTCGAACAATACCATTTTCCCACATTTCTCTTTGGGTATAGTATTGATTCTAGAGGGAGATAATTGTTTAAGATGTATTTTATATAAGGTCTCAGAACCTTCTAGACAATTTTTGTTGAGTGTTTCTAGAGATTTAGGTATCTTAGGGGAAGCATGGAGTAGTTTGGGTGGATTTTTGGATTAGAATCTAGTTAAAGGAGGAATTCACATTGTGATGTGTTTTTAATGAAATTAATTTAGTGTTCACATCCTGAAGTGTGGTAGTTCATGGGGTGTTATTCATGGTGGGAGCCATCTCTCCACAACATAAATGGATGAAGGGACTGATTTGGTGAATCTGTACTTGAAACATTCATCATGGGATCCACTACTTTAATGAATGAATTGATCCCATGATTATAGGATCTAGTTGATATGTTTTTTAGTGGGCCTTATACATTTCCATTTGGAGTGTGGATGTTCCATTAATTCCATTAATGTGTATCTAGAATAATTACTAAAAATTCGATTGAACCATTAAACTATCTCAAAATCCAATGTTTTCCTCTGAAACCTAGTCGATCAGATGACCACATACAGAGTCTGTTTAATCCCTTATGATTGGGATTGATTCCCAATATCTTGAGATCATAACATGGTGATTTGATGTGTGTTTCAACTCATTCTATAATGGATATTTTCCCATTCAATTTTTTATTATTTTCAATCATGTTATTTTATGTCCCTTTAATCTCCTTCATTTATGAGGGAGTTATATTGATTCTTGTTGTCTTATTTAGAGAGAGGAATATTTAATGGTATGTATATTCCTTACAAGAGAGGTGATTGGAGATCTATTCTTATTGTTCGGTTCACATTTGAAGAACATTTAAGGTCTTTATGCATGGGATTCATTTATTCTCTTACTTTAAGTGAAAGTGTGAAGTTATCATTCTTTATCTGGTCGGGTAATTGTGGAATTAATTTTAATAAATATTAAAACGAAATTAAAGAATGAATTTTTGTTTTGGTTAGTATAAATACATGTGTTTATGTTGACATTATGGGTTGCCTCTTTATTTTATAGATATTATCCCATCTATTGTCGATGACGTGGATTAGAATGTCTGTAAACCATTAAAAATAGTTAAAGAATGTAAACATAGTAATTATTGTTGAACTAAATAAAGAGGACTGTTAAAATGTTACCATTATTCCTTTTTATTTATGTGAAATGAATTATACTTGAATTATGTTTAAATAATTTATAACTATAAATAGTTGATGCCTTAGGTTTCCAATTGTTGTAACCTATATAAAATGAATCTGTTAATTCAATATGGAAACGAATTCGTTTTATGTTAGTGAAAATTATTTAGGGATGAGCAAGCCCATTTTCTTATGAGGGATAGATTCTTTGGTTCTAGGTCCTAAATGAACTATTAAATATTCATAGCCTTGATATATGTCATGATGTGATCCTAGGATTGATATTGTGTTGGTGTGAAATGGGTGGTGGTGCCTGATTTTGTGCTAGTACTTGGAACCACTGATGGAGGAATGGAAAGTGACATTCATGGTGGTGTCTAGGTTGACATCAAGATTTATGGAGTGTCTTAAAGTCAGGATTTATTATTGATAGATTAATTTAACTCAAAATTTGTTTCTTTTCAATAAATTTATTTTGTTGGAGGTCGAATGGAATGGTTTCTTGATTTCTAAATTTATTTCTCCATTGGAAAACAAAAATGATTGTTCTTGGTTATACATATTTTATGGTAGATTAGGATTATTCAAAAAGTAAAAAATAATAAATTTTATGGTAATTGATATTATATTATTTAACCCACAGGGTCAGAGGCTTGAAGAAGTGTTTAAATGATAATAATTATTGAGTAATGATGGGAAGGCTTGTATTATGCATGGAGGTATCAGAATGTAGTTAGTAACAAGAACAATTGAACATTTCATTGAAATGATTATGTCTATATAGGATCACTATACCTTACCATGGGAATCCAGGTTTACAATATATGCTAGATACAAGTATATAGATGGGTAATTTCCCAATGTTTGGTTTGTGAGAAATCCATATTATCCTTATGTTATGTTATTTTGTACACTACCTCACCCATATTAGTAGGGAAACTAAAACCCCGTGGAATCTATGGGTATGGGTGTGGTTGGAGGGGTTTTACCAATATCCACATTGGTGAGGATGGATGGATCACCACCCCCTCTCCCCCTCTCTCTTCTCTAAGAATAGAATTATGTGTCGGTATGCATAGAAGTTACTTCTTGCATAGGTTCATAGAGATTTATGATAGATTTCCATAATTTCACCCATAATAATCTATAGATATACTATCCTAAGGATTATTATAGCCATACTATATATGGGTTATGATGTATTGTGGTATGGTATATGGTGTATGGCCTGCATGGATTTCAAAAACCTACTAGGTTACTTTTTTGAGGTGGTTGTAATTATGAATTTATGTGACACATAGGGTGCATATTATTATATAGTTTCCAATGATGCAAGTGTCTAGTTGAGGAGAGATGACTCAGGAAAATTAACGTTGGGAGGGAATGTAAAACTAGTTTGGAAGTTGTAGTGAGGTACCTCAACTTTTATAAAAATACAAGATATTATATTA
The DNA here is from genome assembly GCA_963277665.1 of Viscum album. Classification (NCBI taxonomy): domain Eukaryota; kingdom Viridiplantae; phylum Streptophyta; class Magnoliopsida; order Santalales; family Viscaceae; genus Viscum; species Viscum album. The sequence continues at coordinate 1,965,261,820 of OY728127.1, forward strand.
TTACTTGTATGAGATACTTTATTAGACATCCATGGAGAAGATGATAACTTAGTAGATCTGATTATGTGATGAGTTATTTTCATTGGATATTAACTAGGGTTGAGTATTCTCTCTTCACATTTTAATGAGAGGTTTTGGGTAGGATCCTATTGAGTATATGTGACACCCATGTGTGATGGTGTTGTTATTTTTTGTCTTATTTAGAGAATAGGTGGTATGGGATTCATTTCCATGTAGTTTTATTTTGGAACATGCGACTTTTTATGGTTTACCACCGTGAATGGCTAAGGTGCATGTTTAGAGGGAAAACACAAAGACCACCCTTCATGAGGATCCGTTTTAGTTCATTTTTAACTAGACAAAATTTTCTATCATGGGATATAAAGTATTAATTTTAAACCATTAAACCAATATGAGAAACCATGAAGGGTCCTTAGAGTATCTAAGGTGTGGATCATGACTTGAACATGATATGGTAAACCGTGTGGCAAGCACGAGGGTGGATATATAGTTTTTAGAGGATCCATATTCATGATGTACACACATGTTTTTACCATTTTGAGACCCCCAAGTGGTTGTACGAGTCATGGGGAGGTTCTAGAGTGAGACGCATGGTTTGTTTAACCATGTGGCCTATCAGGTGTAAACATACGGCCTATGGTTTATGGGAGGTCATGGAACCTGCATGGTTGGTGAATGATTTTCTTAACCGTGTCAAAAAACCATTAGATTTTTCCATGCTTTTAAAATTTTGGGTAATCCCCAAAAATTACCGTAAGAAAATATTAGGTATTTCCCTCCTATTCATTCCCACATGGTTCGGCTAACCATTGATATCCCTTATAGGTGTTCCACCTTCCTAATCCCTTGATTCCTACCCTTACAATAGTGTTTTCCAAGAGGTTTGAGGTATGTTACTCCCCAATTTCCGTCATTATTCCTTATCTCCCTCTATTATCTTGTATTTTTATTCCCCCATGAACCCTAGCTATCATGTGGTTAGATTATATGATTTTGGGCGTATTTATTGATTGTAATTTTTTGATGTCTAGTGGTGGTAAAAAATTTCCCTAATCCCATGGGTGTGGCCTCCAATAAAGGATACAAGTTTTGGGATTCTTCAGCTTTGTTCCTACTTATTTGAGGTAGTCGTTACATTGAAATAGTTTCATTTTTTTGATTCTAAGTATACTTGAGCATTCTAAATTATTTTTAGTGAAAGAATAATAGTATATGATTTCATTTTGATCATTTGATACCATTTTGTTGAGTTTTATTTTGGGAATAATTTGGTTTATATGCGAATTCCATGTTTTATTGTTTAAAATAGAATGTTTTATTATTATAATTCTCTTACGGAATTTGTTATGAAAATTTTAAATTGTTTTCATGCGGAGAAATGGGTTTTAATATAGATTTTTTTAATGAGTGAAAACAATGATCTTAAAAAGAATTTAGTTTTTAATTGAGATATGGACCTCAAAATAATTTGTAATGGGGCGTTTTAATGTATTTAAAATGGTTATTTAAATGTGTGTTTATTTTACCCCCATTATGATTTTATGGGGAATGATTTTCCTTATTTACATGTTTGGTTTTCAAAAACAAAATCCCTTTTTAAGGGTAACTTTGAATCATTTATAAATAAATGGTTGATTTCTATGGACCTACTAAATTTTTTTGGGTGTTTTTTAATGAAATGTGTGAACAAAATAAGGGTTTTGGAAATATTTTAGAATTTAAAATAAGAGATCCCTTATGTAGGGGTGAACTGAAAGGTTTTATGATTGGGTGATTTCTGTTGTTTTCTAAATCATGTTTGAAAATTATTTTATGGAATGTGATAGGGCTTCATATTACAAGCCTTGTTTTTATTTTAAAGTACCCTTTTTCACATTTTTTTCAAATGGTTTTTGATTACCCTTTTCTTGTTTACCAATTGTGTGGGTTTTTGATCACTATATGATTCTTGTTTCTTCCTTGTGTGGGAATGTCCCTGTTATGCCTTGGGTTCATGTTATGTGTATGGGGGTTTTCACCATTGGGTGATAGGGGAGGGTAATTATGGTTTTACCTTGTAGGTATACTTGGATTATTTGATTCTATATCTCACTTCCTTTATTTTTCATTGGATTTCAAGAACTAAGTGGAATATCTAGATTATTCTTCTAGTTGATTCACATGCTGGTCGTTTCCCACCAGTCATGGTAGGAACAAAGGCTTGGTGGGGGGTTTTTCATTTCAATGATTCTTGAGTGGGATAATTAAATGATGGTATGGACTAAGTATATTTTGAAATCTATTTCATGTGGTTATAATGAGTTATGGAAATATTCTTGTAATTTTAGTGAATTTTTATTGGACCATGACAAATTAATTTTATTTGTGAGTTATTGATTGAGGGGAGTTTGATCTAGTACATTATTGTATAATTTCACCCACATTATTTGATATGGAACATTCCTTTCTTATGTTTTATTTTTTATACACCTTGATATATATATGTGGTGCCTTATTTTATGCTCAACCCATGTGATTTGGGTTGTTTCCTTTGGAAATTAATTTTCCAATACATTTATAAAATTGTTTTAAAATAAAAGACTCTTGTGTGGGTTATTTGGGAAAAATTATGAAATGGACTTTGGATTTTAATGATGGATACGTCAAGTGAAATTTTTTAAAGTGACCATTTTCATTTTGAGAAAATAATTGTGTGTTTTTTAGGAAATTTCAAATGTGTGTGTAGTTTTCAAATGGGTTTGTTTGATGGAATTGTTTTAAAAAATGCATGTGTTCATTTTTTTGAAATAAAGGGAAATTTTTTTCTAAGTGTATTATGGAATAATATTAATTTATATGAATTATATATATGTAAATATTAATATATATTTTATTTTCAAAATACTATTATTTAATTTATTTATAATATTAATTTATAGTTTCAGCAGGATATGCTCACCTATGATGATTTTTAGCTCATGATAAAAAAATTTCAGGTTCTGGGTTTTTAGATGGATCCTTCTGGTTCTTCATGGTTAATGTGGTGTGAGTTTTGTGGTGGTGATAAACCATAGGTTTCACGGATTTGGTTTTCGGATCATCTCAAGTAGGTTGGTTCATTATAGTTTTCATTTTTTTATCTTTGTTCTTGTTTTATTTTCCCTATAAGTATCTCTTGGTTTATGAATTCTATTTATGTATATGAAAATGGTTTGGATCATGGTTTTTATTTATGAACTATTACCTTTATATTTATTTATTTACACTTATACATTCTCTTACTCTGATATTCTATCTATGGTTTGAGAATAACCATTCCCATGGGAGTTCCTGTGATTACTGGGATCTTATCATCAGTCTATGGGTTTTGGAATGTAAGAACTTTGGTTTTGAGCCTGTAAGACTTTGAAATTTTCTTGATGTTATGCAGAGCAGGGCGTTCAGACGGTGTGTGATTCCGAGCCCCGGTGTGGCGGAAATTAAATTTTTAGTGCGTTGAAACTAGACAATCCAAATAAATAGAATAACTCCTAAAAGGTTTCTCGGATGAGAAAACTGAGGGCACCGTTGAGTTTGGAGGGTGCCGTTTACCCAAGGAGGAGTGTAACTTTCTCGAGCGTGACCCTTCTATGGAAAACGCCACCAGTGACATTTTCGTAATTTAGTGGCATGGCCGTGAACATTATAACTTATGAACGAAGGCTCGGAATAAAATTTCAAGACCACCATTGTGCTCAAAACGTGGTTTTTACCCTAGGGGCGTCTTAACCCCGACCTTGTCGAAATTTTGGGTACGGGGCCAATTGATAGGTGTTTAAAGAATTAATTAAATTTTAATTCATTCTCTACTTAAACACCTCCACTCCCCTCCCCCTTCTTCCCCTGAGCATTCCATGGTGGAACACTCTCAACAAGATCCTGTCCTCTCATCCACCTCTCCAAGGCGGCGCGACGCTCTGACAGACCGTTCATCAAGCTACGGGCTACACCCAATGAGGTAGGAGGTTACGTTTCCATTTTTGATTTCCGCATATACCTTTGAACTCAAATTATTGTGTTGAAATGCTGTCCCATTCTCGACTGAATGCCATATTTTCATAGGGCTTGACTTGAGCTTCCCAATAATCCCTTCAGATCAGATTTTCCAGTCCCAGGGTGTCAGAGGTGACCCCAGGATGTTTTTATGGCCAATTTCACCATTTTTTGGTGGTTCTAGAAATTTTGGGCGGGTTCTAGGTGATCCGGGATGGCGGCAGGCGGCGGCGCAGCTCCCAGGCTGCAGTTGTCCCAGACAGAGGCAGTTTTGCGCGGCGCTGCGGGCTCTAGGCGGTCGCAGCTTCGCGTGGTGCAGCGGGCTTCAGGCCGCAGCGATGGCTTCGCGCAGAGGCAGCACCAGGCGGATGAGATGGCGGCAGACACGGTGAGCCAGGCTGGCCGGCTTCACTGATCAGGGGAGGCGCGAGAACCGGGGTCGTCGTGACCCCGGTCGGCCTACAAAGACCAGCACATCGTGGGTCCCATGGGAGAAAGCCCGTACTGGCTCACGCCGGTCCGGGGTTATGTGGCGGGGCCAGCGCAGTGGACCACGGTCCGCGGTGGACCGAGTGGTCCGAGCGGCCAAGCCTCGGACCGCCGGTCTGCAGGGGGGGGGGGGACCGGCCAAACCGGTCCGACCCACCCTATCTCCATTCATAGGCGAATAAACGCCTCTAATTTGCGAACCGAATGTCAGATTCTTGCGTTTTCTGTGGCAGAACGATCCTCAGATCGAGCCGGAGTTTTTGAGGTGGCCTTAGGGATTTTTAATTCCCGAGACGGGAGCTCAGTGGCATGACACGCTCGTTAAGTACCTTGCTGGTATTCTTCATTCAAATGGTACGAACACATCTAAAGTCCTTTTTAGGTACCATCAGCGGTGTTGTGACCCTTGTGTTGATACGAAGTTGTCCAGGGTGTTTTTAGGAGTTGACGATGAAGTTGAGATGTGGGCCCCATGGTCCATCTTTTATGCTGTGAGCAGCATTTTATGAATTTTTTTATCAGACGTCCGTTCGGGGCAAATGAGTAGTCATTTTGTCGTGTTTTTATGAGAGTATCACGATATTGTAGTTCGTCTGACCTCTATTGGGACCGAGGTGTGGGCCCCATGAGACGCCGTATGGGCATAATGTTGTATTGAATAACTTTTTCGTTGGGAGTCCATTTCCAGGGAGTAAATAGTCTATCTCGTGTGTTTCTCCATGATGATCAGAATGGTGTAATCGGTTTGGGAATGCGAAGCCTCTTTCGAGATCTCATTAAATGTGGAAACATGAAAGGCCGTTGGTCGGAGGTTCCTTTGATGCACTCAGACCCAACGCACGACCGCGATGTTAGAGACACCCAGAGATGGTTCAGGAAGTGCGGATTTATCGGACCAGTTCAGGGTTTACCCTCCAGCGGGGCTGGGCAATGGGTTACCCACCGGCGTATCAGGGTTTACCCTCTAGCAATGCTGGGTAGTGGGTTATCCATTGACTTTATGGTTTACCCACTACCCGGGCTGGGCAGTGGGTTACTAGACGACCATTTTTGGGGTTTACCCTCCAGCAGGGCTGGGCAGTGGGTTACCCGATGACCTTTTGGGGTTTACCCTCATGTTGAGCTAGGGAGTGGGTTACCCAATGACTTCTTTCAGACTCAGCCCTTTATATGAGGCTAGTCAATGGATTTTCTCTATGGTTACTGGAGTGGGATCCTTGGTTGCGTGATCTAGCATTGAGACATCTTTGGTGTGCAGCATTGTTGGGCATCAGCGGTGGATACCCTTAGAGCTATTGGTGACTTCTCTTGGGCTAAGCTTTGAGATGGAGATCCCCTTACCCACTCATTCGGGTTTTATGTTGAGCATATATATATACACCCTACATTAATTCTCACTCCTTGGGTTTAGTTACTCTCCTACTAGGAGGGGAGAAGACATGCGGGGTATGCCACGTGCTTTCCGTGTCTAGCTCCACGTGGTCAGATGAGCCTACATTCTTTCTCTTGTTTGGTTGAGCTACACTCTATTTTCTGTACTCATTCACTGTTCTCTATTATATGTATTTCTCACCATTTTAGTCCCTCTTTTGTTTCTCCCTCGAGCATTCGGGGCATCCTAATGAGTATCTTTATACTCACCCCTGCTTGGGCTTTTCCCGCACTTGGTGTGGACTTGAAGATGACAAATATGTCAATCGAGACTACAAAGGAGCGTAGAGGACACATGAGCTTGGACTGCGTTTAGTGGTCATAGTAGGACTTTCAGGTGTGAGACTCACCAGTTGTTCACTTTTTTTTACTCGTTGCTAGGTTGTGGAACCTTTTAGGTTGGGTGCGTGTTTTTCCATTTTCTTTTCTGTTCAGTATCTCATCAGTACTGTTCATCACTTTATATTTCTCTATTTAGAAGTTGATGCATGACTGTGGTTGGGTTCTTGTTATTTCTCCATTGGTTTTCTTTTTATCCTGCACTTCTGCATTGAGTGCTTTGTGTGTGTGTATAGGTACTTAGGCAAAGGCCTCCCCGAGAATGTTACACCTTCAGCACTTGTCTCCATCCCTTGGCCTATGGACGTGGGCTTGGGGTTGTTGTGGCTCGATACCGGTAGGGTTAGGTGGTGAAAAAGTGGTATCAGAGGTGGTTCATTTTTTGGGGTGTTGTTTGGAAATCCTTAAAAAGAAATTGGATGGGATTTACGGGAATAGTGTCGACGTGTCTCGAGAGTGGCTCTCAGGCCAGTGATTCCATTGATGGTATGGGTGGCCAACGTATCCATTCACCAAGACCCTGATAACCAGCTTATCGACTTAGCACACTGAGACATTTGTAGCAGGGAATTTTGGAATATGCATCTGGTAGAATTGAGTCTTTGACTGTCCTTATTGAGTTATCTCCCCTTTGTGATTACTGTTATATATATATATATATATGCTCATCTGATCGCAGTAATCCTTGATAATTTTCAGGATGCCCCCATGACAGCAGCCAACCAGGTTTCCCTCTCTAGCTCATTACGACGAACTGGTGAGCGATGATGCATTAGTTCAGGGACCCTCACATGATCCCCTTCCGCCCAGTGCTTTAGTCATATCCCCTCTACCTGATGCGTGGCATTTAGTACCGACAGCACAGGCTGAGGTTGGGCACAGGCTGAGTGCGCTCCAAGAATTACAGCGTCAGTAGCCGCAGAAGTTTCGTGGGGACCCGGATCCCCAGGCATCGGAAGACTAGTTAGAGTCTGTGGAATGACTTTTCATGTTGGTAAGGACACCAGCGGACCATATGGTAGCCCTAGATTCCATCCTTTTCCTCAAGACGACCGGGCATTGGTGGGGGTTGATTACGCAGACCCACGACGAGTTGTCTCTCACGTGGGATAGCTTCCAGCAGCTTTTCCGGGAGGAGTACTCCCCCTATTGTTTATGCTCTGTTCGGATTCGGGATCTTCTGGAGCTGAAGAAGGGGGGATGATCATGGTGCATTACTCATCCTAGTTTACCGATCTGACATGCTACTTTCATGATATGGTCCGCGATAGTTACTTCCAGGAATGAAAGTTTGAGCTGGGTCTTCAAAGGGAGATCTGTGCCAGTGTAGTACCCCTATGAATCCATACTTATGTCGGGGTGATAGAGCAGGTTCTCGTGATGGAGACCTTCTTAGAAGAGGGACACCAGCTGACAGGGTCTAGTAGTGGCCACTTTAGAGGAGAGTCTTTGGTGATAGGCAGGCATCAGAGAGAAGATCCTCGATTGAGGAGGCCCTTCCATGAGCAGACACAGGGGAAGGGTCGTACACCACAGTGGCACCGTGGATCATCAGGGAAGTTAGGATCGAGTTGGTGATATAATTGTGATGGACATGGTCACCTAGAACAGGACTGCAGGACCAGGCGTACCGAGCAGCCGTGGCAGGCAGTGGGGGCACCGCAGCAGCATAGGTAGCGTCGTGACCAGGGATCCCCCATGCGGGGATAGGATGATCCTCAGGGAGGCAGTGCAGGCAGAGTGGAAGGACCTAGAGGTTTGGGACAGTGTTTTGCGATCCTTCCACCGCCACCATTGGGCGGACCACTCCAGGCTCGAGGAGCTGGCGGTAGGGGCCGCGGGAAGCTTCAGGCTATGGGTGTTCGTGACCCCCAGCACCCAAGATGGTCTTAGGTACACTTTGTGTGTTACTCTACGATTTCCTCAATACTAGTATACACAGGCGCCATCCACTCTTTTATATCGATACTTTTGGTAAGGAAGATGGAGCTTTCTGTAGAGGTGTTGACACCTGCACTTAGCCTCAAGGTTCCTACAGGAAGTGCCTCGTTGGTGACCTTTATCTGTAGAGAGTGAGATTTGTCATTCGGAGGAGGGAGTTTCATGTGGGACCTACTCTTCATCATGATAGAACCTTATGAAGTCATCCTGGGCATAGATTGGCATTCTATGGTTCATGCCCAGATCGACTGTCATCACAGACAATTCAGAGGCGTGTTTTCTGATGGGACGAGGTTCACCATTCTAGGTGAACGTGACCTAGTGGCAGAGTAGACAGGTACTATGAGCAAGATACCACGACCCTTTTCTCACTAGTTGGCGACCATGTCTCTCGGAGTAGTAGACTATACATGCACCTAGATCCTGACCATTGTATAGGACTACATGGATGTCTTTCCCGAGGATGTCCCAAGTCTACCTTCGAGGTGAGAGATTGAGTTCTTCATTGACTTGCAGATGGGGACTACCCTGATATCATGTGTGGCTTGTCATATGGCACCCAAAGAGCTTCGGGAGCTACGAATTCAGTTAGAGGACCTTCGTGAGAAGGCATTCATCTGGCCTAGTGTGTCCCCCTAGGCAGCTCTAGTTTTGTTTGTGAAAAAGGCAGATGGGAGTCTACAACTTTGTGTGGATTATCATCGCCTGAATCATGCCACAATAAAGAACAAGTACCCCTTGCTGAGGATCAATGACCTCTTCAACCAGTTGAGAGGTGTGAAGTGGTTCTCCAAGATTGATCTTCGATCTGGTCACAACATGTTGCAGGTTCATGAGGCTGACATCCCGAAGTTGGCTTTCCATTGTCATTATGGGCATTATGAGTTTCTGGTGATGCCCTTTGGTGTGACAAATGCCCCTGCCATTTTAATGGATTTGATGAATTAGATCTTCTAGTCGTACATGGACCGGTTTGTGGTTTTTTTATTGACGACTTACTCATCTACTCTGCGATGGAAGTGGATCTTGTGGAGCATTTGACTATGGTCCTAGACTTACTCTGGGAGCACCAACTATATGGGAATCTCTCGAAGTGTCAGTTATGGATTCATCAGGTTCACTTTCAGGGTCATGTCATTACAGAGTAGGGGTTGTTCGTAGATCCTGCAAAGATAGAGGAAGTTCTTTCTTGGGAGACACCCAAGAATGCGTCAGAGGTGTGAAGCTTCCTTAGTTTTGTAGGGTACTATTGGATTTTTGTGGAATATTTATCGAGGATTGCTACCCCTTTGACCGCATTGACACGGAAGGGACGACCATTCAACTGGACTGATCAATTCCAGAAGGCCTTGAAGGAGTTGAGGCAAAGGATGACTAGTGCTCCAATGTTGAGGCTTCCAGAGGAGGGTATCTAGTTCATGTTGTACTGAGACGCATCAGGAGCTTGGCTCGAGTGCATCGTGATGCAGCAGTGGGTAGTGATTTCATATGGGTCGATGCTGTTGAGTCCCCATGGGCAGAATTATGTGACTCATGATTTGGAGCTGGCAGCGGTGGTCTTCTCCTTGAGGATGTGGAGGCACTACCTTCTGGGTGAGTGTTCTATAGTCTAATCAAACCACCAGATCCTCAAGTACATCTTCACTCAGAGAAATTTGAATCTGAGGCGAAGGCATTGGATGGAGTTTCTGCAGGACTATAATTTTGAGATAGTCTACACTTCGGGGAAGTGAAACGTAGTATTAGATTCCCTTAGTAAGAAGTCCCAGGCTTGTTTAGTGCGGGAACCTTCAGAGGAGTTGGCTTCCCTACGGCCAACCTTGGAGGAGTAGGAGGGTATGACTTTTCGGCAGTCTATGGTGTTGACTCCTTCACTCCTTGAGTGTGTGAGAGAGTCACAGCTGGGGGATGTCGACAGTGAGGTACTATGTGATCAGATATCCATGGGCGACGCACCCGATGGGTATTCTGAAGGAGGGAATCGTGAGAACCTGTTCCAGGGGAAAATTGTAGTACCAATGGAGATGCAGGAGGAGGTGATGCAGGAGTTCCACACTTCACTATTGGATGTACATCCTATTGTGGGGAAAAAGTACAGAGACCTTCAGCGGCAGTTTTGGTGGTCTGGCATGAAGCGAAGCGTAGCTGAGTTCATCTCTCGGTGTCTTGCCTGTTAGCAGGTGAAGGTAGAGCATCAGGTTCTGGTAGGGTTGTTGCTACCCCATGATATCCCAGAGTGGAAGTGGGATGGCATATATATGGATTTCATCACAGGATTCTGCGCACAGTGAAGGGACATGATTCCATTTGGGTGATTGTGGACCGACTCACGAAGGTGGCACACTTCCTTTCCATCAGGGGGCAGAACTTGGTGGCTAACCTTAGGAAGTTGTATGTTTGGGAGATTGTCTGCCTTCATGGATTACCCTCGAAGATCATCTCCGACTGTGACGCGTGGTTTATGTCGCGGTTGTGGCGAGGCCTATAGGAGGCATTCCGGACTCAATTGCAGATGAGTACAACTTTTCACCCATAGAAGGATGGGCTGATCGAGTGGACTATCCAGGTGTCGGAGGATATGCTCAGGGCGGGCATGTTATACTTTGGCCTGAGCTGGGAGGATCACCTGCCCTTGGTGGAGTTTGCGTACAACAATAGTTACCACTCTATTATCGATATGGAACCTTTTGAGTCCCTCTACAAGAGACTCTTCACGTCATTGTAGTGCTGGACGGAGGTTGAGGAGACCTCCCTCGCGGGAACAGAGTTGGTGTAGGAGATGACAGAAAAGGTGATGGTCATTCGTGAGTGGATGAGCATGGCTCAGAGCAGACAAATCTTCTACTCAGATCGTCACCGTAGGCCTTTATAGTTCAAGTAGGAGGACCATGTCTTTCTGAGGGTCTCCCCGCAGTGTGGTACACAGTGGTTCGGCTGGGGTGGAAAGCTATCCTCAAGGTTTATTGGGCCCTTTGAGATCATGCGCAGGGTCGGTGAGGTTTCCTTCTATCTTACTCAACCCCCATAGCTAGAGAGGGTTCATGATGTCTTCCACGTGTCACAGTTGAGGAAATACGTGCATGACCCCATGCACGTTATTGACCATGGAGAGATGGACACCTAGGATGGAGACACCTTTTCAGATCACCTGGTGGAAATTGAGGATTGGAAGGAGCAGACACTACATGAACAAACCATCCCTTTGGTTCGTGTGCTGTGGCAGCACGAGAGGGTAGAGGAGAGCACCTGGGAAAGGGAGAGATAGATGCAGGCTCAGTATCCCGAGTTGTTTTTGTAGTTAGGTTTTTTGTAGATGAAAACATAAATTAGGGAATGATGTAAGCCCCATGGTTTTGAGCCTATAAGACTTTGAAATTTTCATGATGTTATTCTAGAGAAGGGAATTCAGACAGCTTGTGATTCCGAGCCCCAGTGTGGCCGAAATTAAATTTTATGTGCGTTCACACTAGACACGTCTAATAAATAGAATAACTCCTAAACGGTTGCTCCGATGGGAAAACAGAGGGCACCATTGAGTCCGGAATGTGATGTTTACCCTAGGAGGAGTGTAACTTTCACGGGCGCAACAATTCTGTGGAAAACGCCACCAGGGGCGTTTTTGTAATTTAGCGGCCCAAGGCGTGAACTTTATAACTTCTGAACAGAGGCTTGGATTAAAATTTTGAGACAACCATTGCGTTCAGAATGTGGTTTTTACCCAAGGGGTGGCTTAACCCTGACCCCATCGAAAGTGCGGGTATGGGGCCTACTGGTAGGTGTTTAAAGAATTAATTAAATTTTAATTCATTCTCTACTTAAACACCTCAACTCCCCTCCCACTTCTTACCCTTAGCATTCCCAAGTGGATCCCTCTCAACAATCTCCTCTCCTCTCCTCCACCTCTCTAAGGTGGCGTGGTGCTCCAGCGGACCGTTCGTGAAGCTACAGGCAATGCCCAATGAGGTAGGAGGATACATTTCCATTTTTGATTTTGGCATATAGCTTTGAACTCAAATTCTTGCATTGAAATGTTGTACAATCCTTGAACGAAGGCCATATTTGTGTAGGGATCGATTTGAGATTCCCAAAAATCCCTTAATATCAAACTTTTGAGTCCCGGGTTGTCCGGGGTGACCCCATGAAGTTTTTTCCGACCAATTTCCCCATTTTCCGGTGGTTCCAGGGATTTCAGGTGAGTTCTAGGCGGTCCGGGACGGTGGCCAACGGCGGTGCAGCTCCAAGGCGGCGACGGTCCCAGGCGGCAGCGACGACTTCGTGTTGCGCGACAGGCTCTAGGTAGTGGCACGAATTCATATGGTGGTGGCTATAGGTGGATAGGACGACAGTGTATGCGGGGAGCCAGGCTGGCTGGATTCGCCGGTCAGCGGGAGGCTAGAGAACTGGGGTCGTTGTGACCTCAGCTGACCGAAAGAGACCCGCGTTTCATGGGTCTCACAGGAGAAAGGTCAGACCGCCTCGTGCCGGTCATGGGTGATGCATCGCGGCCCACGCGGTGGACCGTGGGCCTCGGTGGACCGGGCGGTGTGGGCGGCTGAGCCACAGACCGCCGGTCTGCAGGGGGTGGACCAGCTGAACCCGTCCGTCCCACCCTGTCTCCATTCATAGGTGTTTAAACACCTCAAAATTGGGAACCGAATATCGGATTCGTGCACCTTCTGCGGCAGTGTGATCCTCAGATCGAGTTGGAGTTTTTGAGGTGTCCTTGGAGATTTTTAATTTTGAGGTGGGAGCTCTATGGTGCGACGCGCTCGTTAAGTGCCGTGTTGAGATTCTTCTTTCAGATGGCACGAACACATCCGAAGTCCATTTAAGGTGCCGTTGGAGGCGTTGTGACCCTGAGATCGAGACAAAGTCGTCTAGGGTGGTTTCAGGAGTTGAATCCATAGTTGGGACATGGGCTCCATGGGCCGTCTTTTATGTTTTGAGAATCATTTTATGACTTTTTCATCAGACGTCTATTCGGGGCGAATGAGTAGTTGTTTTGGCATGTTTTTTCGAGAGTATCACGATGGCACATTTGTCTCGCCCTCTTTCAAGACCAAGGTGTGGGCCCCATGAGATATCGTATGGGCATAGAGTAGCATTGAATAACTTTTTCTTCGGGAGTCCGTTTTCTGCGAGTAAATAGTCTATCTCGTGTGTTTTTCCGCGAAGATTGCAACAGTGTAATTGGTTTGGGAATACTGAGCCTTTCTCAAGATCTCATTAAATGTGGAAACATGAAAGGGAATTGGAAAGATGTTCCTTTGATGCACTATGACCCAACGCACAACTGCGATGTTAACGACACCCAGAGATGGTTCGAGCAGTGCGGTGTTATCTGACCAGTTCAGGGTTTACCCTCTTGTGGGGCTGGGCAGTGGGTTACCCATCGGCGTATCATGGTTTACCCTCCAGTGAGGCTAGGAAGTGGGTTACCCATTGACTTTAGGGTTTACCCTCTGGTAGGGCTGGGCAGTGGGTTACCCGACAACTTCTTTCAGAATCATCCCTTTCTATAAGGCTAGTTAGTGGCTTTTATCTGTGGTTACCAGAGCGGGATCCTTGGTTGCGTGATTTAGCATTGAGACAGATTTGGCATGCGGGACTGTTGGGAATCAGTGGTGGATACCTTTAGAACTATTGGTGACTTATCCTGGGATGAGCTTAGAGATGGAGATCCCCTTACCCACTTATTCGGGTTTCTTATTGAGCATATATATATATATACCCTACTATAGTTCCCACTCCTTGGGTTCAGTTAGTCTCCTTCTAGGAGGGGCAAAGACACGCAGGGTATGCCACGTGCTTTCTGTGTCTAGCTCCTCGTGGTTGGACGAGCCTAATTTCTTTCTCTTGTTGGGTTGAGATACACTCTAATTTCTATACTCTTTCACTGTTCTCTATTCTATCTACTGCTCGTCGTTTCGGTACCTCCTTTGATGTTCCCTCTAGCTTTCGGGTCATCCTACTGAGTATCTTTATACTCACCCCTGCCTGGGCTTTGCCCACACTTGGTGTGCCCTTACAGATAAAGGAAAGGTCGATTGAGACTATGGTGAAGCATAGAGTAGATAGGAGCTTGGGCTATATTCAGTGGTTATAGTAGGACGTTCAGGTGTGAGACTCACTAGGTTTTTACTTTTTTTACCTATTCCCGAGTTGTGGCACCATTCGGGTTGGGTGCGTGTTTTTCCTTTTTTTTCTGTTCAGTATCTTGTCAGTACTTTTCATCACTTTAATTTTCTCTAGTTAGAAGTTGATGCATGATTGTGGTTGGGTTATAGTCATTTGTCCTTTGGTTTTATTTTTACTTTGCGCTTCTTCATTGAGTGGGTTGTGTGTGTGTACAGGTACTTAGGCAAAGGCCTCCCAGAGATTGTTATGCCTTCGGCACTTATCGCCAGCCCCTGGCCTATGGAGGCAGGATTGGGGTAGTTGCAGCTCGAGGTCGGTAGGGTCGGGTCGTGACATGGAATGCCTTTTGGGCCTTTTAATAGGATGGGTTTTCTCCATTTTTTAGTGGTATCCCATAACTTTTTTTTGATTTCATGTGATTGAAAATTTTGGGTCCCCTATTACTATTGAGTGATGTTGGGGACCTCTCTTTGGATTCGGGGTGGAAGGGAATAAGAAATTCCCTATTATATCAAATATATTGTGAATCCATATGGTGCTTGGTGGTTTATTCTACCCTTTTTACAAGGTGTGATGCATGGTTGACACCAATCTCCCAAACCATGGTGGTCAGGGAATTCATAACACCGTCTCTTCCTATTTATCCTATTTGGGATCCTCTTTAATTATATATATTACTAAATAAAGTATTCATTTGTTGGTGGTGGAATGATAAGTGTTTTGAAACCCTTGTGATATGTGGTTCATGATCCTTTCCTTACGTGCACTTTTTCTCAAAAATAAAAGGGTTTTTTTGGAATTTTCTAATTTTAAACATTGTTTCGTGAGTAATGGAAATATTGAATTCCCATGGTTTTATATAATGTTTTATGAAAATGGTAGTATCCCATGTATTTGGAAAATGAGGTGTTTCAAAAATAATTTTTTTGAAATAATATTTCAAGGTGTTTTGAAACAATGAGAAGGTTTTTAAAAATTATTTTTTATTATTAGTTTGCAATTTGGAAAGTGATTCTAAAAAGAATTTTATGGTTTTACATGTTTGGAAAAATGTATTCATTCCACAAGGATTGGTTTTATTTTTAATTTTATGTTGCCTTGATTTTTAAGAAATTCCATGGTGAAGGGTGATTTCCAAATTCCGTTGATAAATAGTGGTTTTAAAAACAAAATTTTTCTCTTGACGTGTTATTGGTATTCTAATTTTGAGTAAATTCTATTGTGGATTTGATTCATTACTTATGATAGGCTCAATTTGTTTTTTCCCCTAGAATGGTTAAAAGGCTTCTTTAGTTCTGGTTCCTAACAAGACTCTCTGTGGGGTTGTAGATGGGGAACATTCATTGAATTTCAATAAAAAGTGGTGGTTGGAATATATTTAGGGGTATCTCCATTCTCTTGGGACACCAGAAGATTCTTGATTAAGGTCTTTCTTATCAATTTTAGTTGAGTATGTATGATTTGTTGGTTTCTTATTTTCTTTGCGACGGATTTTTTTTAAGAATTGTTTTGGGAAGAAGTCTCATGTAAAATCTATTTTGAGGATCGATTGGTTTTTTGGGATTTTCCTTTATAGTTTGTGACCTTGGTTTCATGATCAATGGTTTTAGTTAGTTTTATGGGTGTTTTTCCTTTTTGGGGTGTTCTTTATCAATGATTTCTTTCCCAGAATGTTTTGATGGATGATTTGAATGTTGTATTATGGATTGTTCAGTTCCATTGTGGAATATTTTCCCCCTCTCCAACTCTCATCAGTGTTTTAGCCTCTTTGTTGTGAATAAATACCTTGGTGAAAATGATTTTTCTCATTATTTTGATTATGTACAGTGGTTCTTGTTTTTTGGAACTTGAAAGAAGCCGTTCGGTGCATTATTAGATGACTAGGGTGTCGAATACACTAGTCGAGTGTGGTATACCAACTAGTTTGTGGTTGTGGGACTTTTTTATGATGAACCATATGATCATGATTTAGGGTTTGACCCTAGGTTACCTAAATTTTTCATAACCCATGTTGAGTTCTCTTTTCATTATTTTTAGGCTCTTATAGTTATTCATTCTTCTATTTTATAGTGATTGTTTTTGAGATTTTGTATTTCTTATATTTGATTGGATATTCATTATTTGAGGATTCATTCTCAATAGTGTTTTCTTTGTTCCAACATGTTATAAGAACTCTAAATGGCATGGACACTATTTTATAGGAATCATACATGCTAGGGAGACTATTTTAGGTCTCCCACACTTTGCAGGGATTCCTATTTAAGGTTTTTTTAATGGTTATTCTTTGATTTATTAGGTTCTATTATGGTTTATTTTATTTATATTTTTTAGGATCTTTGTTTCTATCATTGATGTTAAGATATGTTCAGTGGTTAATTTGGTTTGGTCCTTTTGGATCATCATTTCCTTTATCTCCTATTTTGACCAGGACATTTTGGGTGAAGAAAGTGGTATGATGTAGAGTTTCTGACACCACCTATGTAATGGGGTTGTTATTTATGTGTTATTATGATAATTGGAGGTAAAAGTTTCATTTACAATGATTTATATCTTAAAAAGTGTAAATTTTGGAGTTTTCCAACTATTCATTATTAAGGTTCATGGTTAGATTGAAAATTGTGAGACCTCCCTTCATGAGAACCATTTTCATTTCATTTTAAACTTTTCATGGTTTGTCAGCACTAGCTATGCATGGTTAGGTCCAATACATGTGGCCCCTATGAGAAACCAAAATGGTTCTTTAGTGTGTATGAGGTACATATCGTGGATGTAATTTTTTTGGTAAAATTTTCTGAAATAATGTGAGTGGATATTTAGTTTTTATCAAATTTATTTTCATGAATTTTTCATGGGTTTTAAAACCATGTGGGGAACCCTAGGAGGATGTGTTAGACTTTGGATGGTTTTGGATTGAGGAGTATATTTTTTTACCTATGATTCCTCTCAATATTAAAAAGGTTTCTAAAGGTTTTTGGGAGATAGTGGCACCAGAATAGTTGGCGCATCAATTTTCTTAACTATTTTTTCAAACGCTTCATGTTGTCTAGGTGTTTAAAATTTTGGTTAATCCCAAAAATTCCATTATAAAAATAGAGTTATTTTACCCCTATTATCCACCAAATAATATTATTGACTATTGGGATCCCTTATAGGATCTCCACCTTCCTCGTCCCTTGATTATTACCCTTCTAATTGCATTTTCCAAGATGTTTAAAGTCAGTTTTTCCTCTCATTCCCTCATTATTCTTTCTTTCCCTATCTTCTCTTTGATTTGGATTTCCCCATGTAACCTGTGTATCATGTGGTTTTATTTTTTTGGTTCTCGATGTATTTATTAATTGGTATTTTTTTTGCCTATGTCATGTAGACACAATTTCTGATCCCGTGGGTGTGGTCTACTATAAATGTGACATGTTTTAGGATGTTTCAGATTGTTCCCATTTATTTGAGGAAGGTGTTACACGGAAATTGTTTCATTTTGGTATTATAATAATTATTTAACTTATTAAACTCATTTTTTTCTTAACATATAACTATATATTGCAGTTTTTTGATGATTTTAAACCATTTCATTGATTTTTATGCATGGAATAATTGGTTTTATATGTTAATTTCATGTTTTATAGCTTAAAATAAATTTTTTTATTATAATATGCCACTTATGAAATGCCTTATAGATTTTTGAAATGGTTTTACAGTGGTGAAATGGGGTTCTACCTAGTTTTGGTTTTAAAAGAGTAAAAAAGGTATTAAATGGAATTTGGTATTGAAATGATGTGTGAACCCAAAAATTATTTTTAAATAGGTGTTTTAAGTTATTTAAAATGGATATTTCAACGGTTTGTGTAGTTTAACCCTTTTTCAAATTTATAAGGAGGATTATTTTAAATGGTTTTATGTGGAATGGTTGGAATTTTGGCCTTATTTTATTTTCAAAGAAAAATAACCATATTGAAGGGTAGATTTGAATCATTTTAGAAGAAATGGGTGACTTATTTAAACCTCCAAAAATGTTTTTTGGAGTTTAATGAAATGTGTGATGAAAATATTTCCTTTGGCCTTGTTTTATAATTTCAAAGAAGATAACCCTTGTGTAATGGAGAATTTGAAATGTTTTAATTCATGGGGTTTTTATATAATTTTCCAAATATTATTTGGAAATTATTCTAAGGAATGTGAATTGGAATGTAATTACGAACCATGTTTTGGTGTTAAAGTCTTGTTTATAAGATGGGTTTTTAAATAGAATTTGTAAAAGACACCCGTTGATTTCCCCTTTATATTTTACCCCTTTTGTGGGCACGTGATCACTATGTGATGCTTTTTCTCCTTGTGTGAGAATGTTATTGTTATACCTTTTGTGCTTGTTATGTGTATGGAAGTTTTAATCACTGGGTGTTAGGGGTAAGGGTTGTTATGGTTATTTCGTTGGGGTATAGCTGGATATTTTGATTCTATACCTCACTTACTTTATTATTTATAGAATGTTGTCTACTAAGTGGAAGATCTACCTGGTTCCTTCGGTTGGTTAACACAACACTTGTTGTCCACCAGTCATGCTTGGAATAATGGATAGGTGGGGTCTTATCATCATAATGATTCTTATGTAGGATAATTAGATAAATATATGGAATTATCATATGTAGGTAGCTATATCAGGTGGTTATACCCAGATATAGTAACATTCTTAGAAAATTAGTGAATTTAGGAATTACCATGGCACATTCATTTGCTCGGTGAGTCAATGATTGACGGTATTTTGATTTAGTAATTTATTAAATCACTTCCACTAAATTATTTGATATGGAACATTATTTTCTTATGTTTTATTTTTATATTATTTTTTTAAACATATTTTTTGTCTTCTAATTGTGCATAACACATGATAGTTGGGTTTTTTCCATTAAAAATGAGTTATCAAAGATGGTTTGAAATATATTTTGAAATGAAAGACTCTTTTCTGAGTTCTTGTGTTTAATATTGATTTGGTTTTTGGATTTTGAATATGGATTCTTCTGGGAAAATGTTTTAATGTAACCATTTTAGATTAGATAAAACAACCATGAGTTGTTTTTGAGAAATGTTAACGATGTGTATAGTTTGAAATTGATTTGTATGATGGATTTGTTTTGATTAAAACTGGTGTTCTATTTTTGGAAATAAAGGTAAATATTTCTAAAAGTGGATTAGGGATTTTTTAGATTTCAATGAATTTTATATATGTAAATATTAATTTATTTTCTTATTTTCATACTAGATTTATTGAATTTACTTTTTATATAAATTGAAATGTTTCAGGGAGTTTTGGTGACCTAATAGGGTTTTTATCTCACACCTACAAAATTACAGGTTCCGGGTTTTTAGATAGATCCCTCAAGTTTGTATTGGGTAACACAGGGTGATTTGGGGTGTATTGAGAAACTGCAAGTTTCTTAGATTTTTTATTAGGATCAGCTTGAGCTTCGTGGTTCATTGTAGATTACTTCTTGGTTAGTATCCTTCCTAATTTATCTTACCTACCGGTATCTACTTTTTTATGAAAGCTGTTTATGTATATGAAAATGGGTTATATCATGGATGTTTTGAAAAAAATGTTATCATGGTTTTTATTAATTTATGATTTTATAATCTCTTATTCTGTAGTTGTATCTCTAGTTTGGAAATAAATATTCCCAATGTAGTTCCCATGATGACCAGGTGCGTGTTTCTAGCATGTGGGGATTGGGAACACCATTTTATCCTTGTGATGGACTGGGTCAGATGTCATATTTTGTGGTAGCCTTGAACGATTCATTATATTATACCTCTTATGCTCAACCCTATATTTATATACTATTTTTCTAGGATACCAGAATTGGTTTGTGATCGGGCTGGACATTACTAACTCATAGAGTTGTCTAGGAGATATTTAGAAATTGAGGTATCTATAAAGGATTTCTTTTGTTCCATATAGTTTTCTTTTTTTCTTTTGTTCATTTTGTATGAAATTACAAGCATGTATTGAGATCATTTATTTATTGTGAGCATGATTGGACTAGTGGACTCATCTTATCTACCATTTCTAATATTCTTATTAAAGGGTAATGGCACTCATTTGTGTGTATGATATCCTCTCTGCTATGATCGCTATCCCAGGACCAATTGTAGATGGTCTTGATGGGTCACCATGCATATTCCTTTATTTCAAGCCCAAGAGTGGTACCTTTTAGGGGAGGGGTGTTAAAAACCATAATAAACATCTATATAATCCTTATTCTAAGTGTTCTAATGTAAATTCAATAGTACTCCATGAATTACTATAATAAACTCACTCTATATAAACATGTGGTCTCATGTCTGTTGTATTGGAATACTCTTCAACATGTATTGAAAATATGTATTGAAATCCTCTTTAAAAGAATGTATTAATAAAAATAAAACACCATCCATTACTTTTAATCATTTCTTTAACCTAGTAATGAGGTATTCAATAACAATTATCTTTAGTAAATTTATTCTCCCTTGTATTTGAGAAGTAATATCCAACTCATTATATTTTCTTTCAATGTATTTACTATACTATGAAAATAAAACACTATTACACAGCTGAAAATATTCTCAATTCTAGAAGAAGATTTATTGTATCATTTATGGCTCCAAAATTACAATTTTATACCTTATCCCCTTTAATTGTTAAATTTTCCTCCCCATTATTGAAAATAAACTCAAAGGAATCAATTTCTAGAAATTCTTGTTAGAATTAAAATTTTAAGGAAATTAAATTCATACATCTTTTCTATATTCATTATCTAATCAAAATGAAATTGAAACAAAGAATTTCAAAGTATATATGATCTAAATATTTATATAAAACCATAGTGAATTGTAAATTTTTGAAGGATTTTTTTATGAAAGATGGATTATAGTGAAGTAAAACATCTCTATAATAATAAAAAAAATAAAGTAGCAAATTATAGTTCAGATCCCGACAATCATACAACTTCATTATAAACCAGATCAACTAAGATAACAATATGTTGCTTCAATTTTATTTACATTAGTTAATCGTCAAATAATTTTCTAAATAGATTTGTCTTTTCAATATGATAAAATATAGAACCTAAATGTACTCATGAATGGTTAACATACCTTTATTTATCTCTATAAATTAAATTTTCGATATCTTGAATCCATTTAAGAAGGTCACACAATAATTTTGTTTTCCATGCACATTATTTTTCTAATTTAATATCCCCCTCCTTATTAAGATCAAATTTAATACCATTTTAACAATATGTGACCATAAAATTAACTAACATATCAAATACCTCTATATTTATAGAAGTAATATTGTCTAAGGATGTATAAACACTACATTATACTATGATAAATTATCCTTTAATTATTTCGATTTATTTCCCTGATATAAAGAAAACCCATCCTCATTAAAATAGGAAATTTAACATTACTGTTATACTAAATAAAAATATAGTGGATGTCTCTATGTATTTCAAATTCATGAGAGCCTTATATTACATTTTATTTATTCAAAAACTCTCTCTAGAAAATCCATATATGAAGATACCCCTCAATAATTATAGATTTATCAGTATTTTCCAACATTAAGTTATCCTAAAAAACTATATTAATTAAACTATTAACATCATAAGACATTTACTCATTTAATTTGTTGTGTGCCTAATATAAACCACCTATATAATGTGGTGAGAAACATTACTCTGACAAATGTAGTTAATGACACTAACTAGTAGTTTCAGATCTATTGGTGCATCAAGGGATTGGGTTTCCCTTCTATAAAATATAGAGGATCTACTAAAAATCCCCAAATTTATCCTTTTTTTAAACAAATGATATCTATAATCTCTTACACTATTTAACCACACACAAAAAACTCAGGAGTAATATCTTAAAAGGAAGTCTAAGAAAATATGATCACCCTCTACACATAATTTCCAAAAACAAAAAATTAAATGGTTTTATATTTTTAATTTTTTTTAAATTTATTATGAGGATTTATAATGTATTCATTAAATTTTTTAAAGAAAAAATATTGGATTTATAATGAAATTTATAACAAAGTTTACAATAATATGGTATGATATAATTTTAAATAACATAAAAATTACTCATATCACGATTTAAAATGAAAATAATATAAAGTTGTGACCTAGATATGTAAACATAAATGAATATTAATTTCATTTATTGTTTATATAAATATATTGATGACTTATTAAATACAAATAGGGTTTAAATGAATTTATTAATAGGAAAAATAGATAGAATACAAAACAGTAGACTAGAATCTATTAAAATATTCTCTAGATCTACACCACTTGTGATTTAATATCAACACAAAAATTATAAGTAAATATCCTTATCTTTATATCAAACCAAAAATTTTCCCATTCCTCCTTCACCAATTATCTTAAATTGTAATATTTGAATGAGAATCTCAGTAGAACATAATTATTATAAATTAACCTTAAAAAAACCTAAAATGATTACTTTTTTACACAATTATTTTCATATTTTCTATTGAATGGTGGATTTGTGGAGGAAATTAACTCCCCAAAATAAATATAATACCCCTACTATAATTTTGAAATATTCATTTAAAAATGAGATATATATTAAATCTATATAGTGTGAGAGAGATGGAACAATAATTTATTTAACACCTTCCTTGTTGGAATCAATATGACCTAGGTGGTCCATCTTTTTTCAATCCATATTCATTTACATATATATTCCATGAAGGAAACCTCCTTCCACTATCAAGGATGTAGTATCCATCAATCTCCCCCAATCACCTTCAATATTTCCCCTTGATTCTTCTACCATTCGTATTATACGATCCACTATTTTACCTAGGTAATAGCTCTTTAGGTTTTATAAAATATTTAATTCTTCTAAATGGGCCCTTGTTCCCAAATGCGATAAATTATGGGAAGTGTTCATAGGGGAAAAGATAAAGGAGAATGAAATATTTCTATAAAAACTAATTCATTTTATGAATTTGTATTCTCAATGTTAATGGTTTTGGGTGGATTCCATAAAGTTATTTTAGTGTGTAAAATGTTTTTTCAGAAGAATTCATTCATGAAGTGACATTCCATTCATGGATTGAATTAGTTTTTGATATTTTAATTTTAGTTGAACTTTTTTCAGCATATATGAAAACTCTAATATTCTCAGCATGAAAACATGATTAATGTCCTGAATGAGGTTGTGTCAAGTAGTTTTTTTAATACTTGAACCCTATGATTATCTATATTATCTCTCATTTTTCACTCGATCTCCAGCCCTCACATAAGATATTTTGGTAGTTCTCTTCAATCCAAAGTAATATTTCTTTAGATCTTGGTGTGTTAGACCTATAAATTGATGTTAAGACCCTTGGTTGTTCCTAAACTTCAAGCTTTGATAGTTTTAACTTATCGATAACCCTTGATCCTGATAGAAATACCACATTAATTTTATTGATGACTTGTGATGAAAATGTTTCATGGGAATTCAATAAAGGGGAGGAAGTATTAACCCAGTTCTGTATTAGTCGTTGAATAATTTCTTTAGGACAGACGTTCCTGAGGTGGGTTTTCCAAATCAACTCCCTAAAGACTATTTTTATTTTTTTATATAAAATGTGTGTGTGTGATGTACTAAACCCAAATTGCAATCAATAGTTCCTTGAGCCTGGTTGTCCATATGGAATCAAGAACATATCCTCAAATTCCATATACTGTTGGCTATAAGAAAGGACCTAGGTGTTTCTTTGGGGATACTATGTATCATCACCAATGTGTAGCAGAACAGAATATCAATAAAATATAAGTAGTAGAGGAAATAGATCATATAGGTAATAGATAACAAAAGGAATATGGAACAACACTAAATTTAAGCTCATATACAATGATGATGATGATACATTTCATAGGTCTAGTAAAGAATCCAAAAAATGTATACATGGAAGGTGTACAATACATGGAGCAAAAGTAACAAAAGAAAAAAAGGTATCCTAGGTAGAATCGTGAGACTCAACTCGGTCTCCTACTCCCCTTCTCCTAAGAAGAAATCATGAACTTGCAGTTGGGGGCTCTCCCATAACCATGCATACAATAATATAATCTGTTTGGGTACCCAAGTCAGCTCAAATAGAGTGTGGGACTAAATCCCAATAGGCAACCACCAAAGGTAAAGTTCCATCTATTCACTATATATATATAATAATAGTGTGGAGGCATTAATATAATATGCAATGAAGTACTCGAAGTAACAATATTATATAGTCTAGGTTCTCCTTTAATAAAATTCATTTAATAAATTTTATTTATTTGAGAAGTATCTAAATTAGTAGGTAGGACAATATCAATTGCCATCATGTTCAAAAAAAGATTCAATTTCAGTCAATCAAGATATATCAAGACCTAGAGAAAATCCCAACATCCCCCATAAAGGCATGTAATAAATGGATTCCTAAACATGACATCCATAAAGTGATAGTCAAGACTGAATTGAGGCGTGTTCTTATCCTTGAAAGAAACATCATTTCATTCATTTCATTCATTAATAAATTTAGAACTAGAGCCCATTCATGGAATTCCTAATTTTTAATCTAGGTAATTCTCTAGGTATAATGGAAATCAACAACCTAAGAGACTATCCTTAGTGATCTTTAAGAACCCAATTATCTCTCCATTTGTGTTATAACATCCCTGTCATTTGTGTCTATCCTTGGAGTTCCACTAAGGGATCCCAAGTATCACCAATATAATAATGATCAAATGCCCTTGGAGACGGTCCCTAGAAATCCTAATGTATTCCAAGTATCACTCTACATATAATAGTAATCCCTTCATGAGTTCGTACTTGGAATTCCATACAAGGAGTCTAAGTACCACTCCGGAATAAATAAGGAAAATTCCAGTTGAGTCTATCCATGGGATTTTTCATTGAATACATGTGCCGCCTAAGTCGTATAATCTTTAAATATATCATTTAATGAATTTCATATAAATAGTTCAAGTCAAAACTAAGAACATTCCATTTAAAACTCACCTCAAGAGGTGACTCAAAGCATATCTAATCTTAAAAGGTTTAGCCTTTGATTTACTCAAATGGAAAATTCATTATAAATGAAATTTAGGATTTACAATCATATACATGGAAAAATCTAACTGCAATCTAATCCATGAATTCTTATTAACTAATTCAGTTGTAATTAAAATTAAATAATTCAATAACAATTTAACAATCCATTATTAACATCCAAAAGAATATGTTAAATAACACAATGACAAAGTATCTAATTCACATAAAATAATAATGGTCCATTTAATTAAACAACAGAATCAAATGGATGGTTCAAATTTCAAGGTCCACAACCTATAACCATTCATGATGACCCCTTTAATTACATAGGCAATGCTAAACAATTTAGTTTAGGTATTAAAAATCATATCAAGGGTGACCTCTGAGAATTGGGAATAAAAAACAACTAAAATATATAAACACATCAACTTTTAATGAAAGGCACCAGACCATATACTGTAGGTCCATAGTTTTTAGCTTATCTAGTATCAACTCCTTATTTGAATCAGATCAGGGTAAAATCAATGTAATGATGCAGAACCTGTTAATAGTGAAAATTATCTTCCACCTAAATAGAAGAACCGATACCAAACCAAATGTTGAATGAACCAAAATTAATCGATAACTCACTAATTTGAATCCCATTAGATAGGCAGTGCTTGATTCAGATATTAGACAAAGAAGATACCTCAATTCTATCTTTATGAATTAAGGGGCAGCTCCAAATGACAGGTTTTCTATTAGAAAGAGGAAATATGAATTATGTCTTATTTAAACAATTAATTAGGGGAAAATTATAATATCTACCAAAACATAGGTTTACACACTTTGGGTTCATGGTTTGGCCAAACCATACACCAAACGTGAATGCGTAGCATAGGAAAGGGGACATCACAAGGTTTTTCTAACTGTGCTCAAACCATGGGAAAATCCACTATAAAAATTGAAGACATTGATGCAGGGAATTGAACCCCAAATCACATGGTTTGGTCTAATTGTGTGGCATGTAGCTCTCTATTGTGTAGCGTCACACAGTTTTGTCAAATTGTGAAGCTTGTCCCGCATGATTAATTCAAACCATGTGCCAGTCCATTTTCAACCCAAAAACTTGGTTCCAGGCTTCAAACCAGCCCTGAACACCACCAAATTCTCTATATCATCAATTAAAATTTACAATATGCGATATTTAAACATTTAAACTATGAATTGATAAAAAGTAAATGATCCATACCTTCTAAAAGAATAGTGTTCATACAATCTTTTGCATTAATCCAATTAATCCTTGAATTTCCCTTCCAATGGTGGTAAAGAATATCTCTTAACAACTCTGGAAACTTTGCTCATACATTGGTCTCCAACTCATAGGTCTCACCTTGTACATGGCCATTCTTCTATTGCACCAATAATAGAGGAAATGACCGGCATCATAGAACCTTCATGATATGATCCATGATACGAATAGGATGATCCAAAAAAGATATATCTACCTTTAACTGACCCTCCTCAGGCTGAAAGTCATGACATAGGTCTGAATAATAATGATGTAGCTGAGATACATGGAAGATGTCATACATGAATCGATACCTCTAAGGTAACTGCAACTGATAGGCTACCGGCATGACTCTATCCCAAATCTTAAACAACCCGACATACCATGGTGAAATATTACCCTATTTCAGGATCCTCCAATGTCCCAACCTCAGTGAAATGCATAAAAAGTCTTAATCCCTGACCTAGAACTCCAGAGTATTTCTGTGGAAATCGTTATAATATTTCTGAAAAGACAGTTTTTACCCATTTCCTTCCGAATAAAATACAAATATTTTGTGTTAAACTAAACAATATAAGTTCTAATCATAGTTTATCTTCTTCCTATAACCAATAATGGGGTGATTAGTATGACCTACCATAAAAAGCATCAAAAGGCACAATCTAAATAGTATCCAAAAATATATTATTGTATATTAATTAAAAATGGGATACATGGCTATCCCTAGAGCCATCGATATCTAAGATGCATGCTCGTTGCATATCCTCAAGAACCTACAGAGTACGCTCTGACTGGACATCAGTCTGAGGGTGGTAAGCTATGCTTAGAAGCACCTGTTTACCCAGTTCCTTTTAAAAAATCTTCTAGAATAGGGGCATAAACATATTTTCCCTATCTAGAATGATAGGTAGGACCCCATGAATTCATATTATCTCACAGATACACAACCTCCTATGATCATATACTAAAAAGTTCTCTATAATAGGTTGTAGATGAGAATCCCTTTTGATCCTACCAATAATAACCCAAAAAATAATTACCTCAAGGAGACCTTGATAAACATGTCTTGAAATCCTTCTCTATGTCATTCTATTTCTACTTGGGAATGGAAAATTACTCCAAAAGTACTTCTGGTCATTGGTGTTTCGCCTTCACCTACTGAAATGTTGAAATACATATTATAAACCAAGATACATCTATTTTCATACCTAGACACATGTTTTGGTGATATAAATCTCGATAAAACATGGTAAAACTAGGTTGAACTTCCTATATTGAAGCCTGGAAGTATCACATTAGCTACTAAGACATGTCTGCTAAAATCCAAACACAACCATGCTCATGTAGAATTTCATATTCTCTTATAGTCAAAATATGTGGAGCTTCATCACCTTATACACTCTCCCATATGCCTTGGATCTCATAACATGATTGTTGCCTCATCCATACTATATCCAAAATGGTATAGGTAACAATTGATGTAGAAATAAAGTCATGTCCCTGACTGTTGTGCACCTCCAAGTGCATCTCAGCGAATAAATTCATGATCTTCCACTTTCTACTGGCTTTCCAAACTTCCAATATTTGATTCTTTCTATTTAGTTCATCAAAAAAATTATTGACCTTACTAGAAGTGTACACAATCTAGAAATCGAAATACTAAAGGTATTGAACCCACCTTCCATGCCTCAAATTAAGACCACATTGTATAAATATTTACATGAAGATTTTGTAGTCCATGTACAAAACAAAATTATCTCCATGTATCAAATGTATCCAATAATGAAATTCATGAACAACAAAAGATAACTCAATATCATGTATTAGATAATTATTCTAGTGTGGAATCAACTACTGAGACCCATACACCATAACTCTATCACCTGGAATAAGCACTACTCCTAGGTCGATACCCGATGTATCATAGTACACAGTGTAAATCCTTCCTGACTTTGGAAAAATTATTATCGATGCAGAATTCAATATAACTTTCAACTCATGAAAGCCTACTTTATAGAAATCTGAAAATACAAACTTCACACCTTTCTTATTCAAGCTTGTAAATGGCACTGATAAGTGTGATAAGTCTAGTATGAAATTATTGTATTTACCATCTTTCCCCAAGAAACTACATAACTCAAAGAAATTCTTGGTATTCTCCCAAGAGACTATAGCTCTCACCTTCTCTTGGTCAATTGATTCCATTATCTCTAAGATAATATGACACATGATGTGAATCTGATTCATCTAGAAGTGGCACTTTGTGAGATTATCATATAATTTCTACTTTTTCAGAGTATCCAAAATGATCTCAGGATGTTTGGCACGGTCACATCAATTGAAATAATACACAAATAAATATTTGAGGAAAATAATTAAAAATGAATCTAGATAAGGATTGAAGACTCGATTCATCAGTTTCGTGAATACTTCTAGAGTATTTGTGTGGTCGAACAGAATAACCCAATACTCATATAGACCATACCTACTATGAAATTTCGTGTGAGGTATGTATGATGGTCTAACATATACCTGATGAAAAGTTGATCTCAAATCAATATTTGAGAAAAAATTGTATCCTCAAATCTGGTAAAAGATATCATCTATCAATAGAAGAGTATACTAGTTCTTAATCGTTAGTTCTTTAAATTTATAGTAATCCCAACATAGGTTGTGGGGACCATTGGAATATTTTGAAAAAAGGATCGACAAACCCTATATAGACGTACATGGTTAGATAAACCCCTTTGCCTCTAAATAATGAAGCCACATCATGAGATCTTTCATCTATGTAGTATCAATCCTGTAAGGAGGAATGGATAATGATGACACTCATGACACTAAATCGATAGAGAAATCTATCTATCTCACTATAGGTAATCCAAAAAATTCATCCAAGAAAATGTCCCTAAAATGATAAACCAATGATGTAAAATCTATCTGATGTGTTCCTTGATCATCCAAATATAAATTAACAACTGGGTATATCATCCCACCTAGCCTACAATACACATGTATTGCTCTGATCTCTTGGGCATCCCCCACACCCTTCTGAATAAACTCTTCACCCTCTGATGATGTAACGGTCACCCATTAGAGATAGCAGTCAACAAAATCATGAAAGGGAACCAATCATTCCATCAATATAATTTTTTAGAAACATGATATCTTGAGGGAAAAGAGGTCCCATATAATTTGAAACCCACCAATTTCAAGTGGAAGCTCCATACACAAATGTACACCCTCCCTTATGATCCCCAGCAGAGTGTCAACCATCATAACACCATTAGAAATATGAACACTGAGCCCAAGGATATCCAAAATGGGAATAGATATAAATATTTGAGAATCCCCTTTACCAAAAGGTTTCGAATCTAAAATAGTGGCTACTAGAAATGTACCTCTGAAAGTAGAAGGTCCAGGATCCTACTCTTCAAGGATCTATTTAACTGCGTATATCATTCCTAAACTGTGGCCCTATGATACTTCCTAGATATCCTAAGTAGATGCACCCTGCTATAGTTATAAAATAGGGGTCGGACTACCCTGACCATGACCACCTCCTCCGCCTGATCATCGATTTGCACTCCAGATCCCTTCTTGATGAGAAGTTGTTGTCCCCACTCTTAATTGTGGAGTATATGCAGACCCTCTCTCAAATTCTTCTGAAGAAAACATTCTACATAAGTGTTATAGATGGCCCATATTTCCCCATGATTGGTACTTGATTAGGACCCTCATACACTATGGTATCATATGTCTCAACCTACAACACTAGTAACACCGCACCTAGCTATATGAGTATGTGATCTGACAGCTAATATCACCACATGGAAGCTCCAGATGATACTTCCTACTACCATTCATTATAGTACCAAATCTATATATCAATCCACCCTAGCTCGCACCCCCAACATATATCAGGTTACACTATATGATAAGTTCTTGATTCACTATTCTAGAAATTATAGATAACCAAAATGCATTCACCTATAATAAAATTTTGTACCTGAGACCATCCTTGAATCTCCGGGATTTGGATAACTTGTCACCCATCAAGATAGGTGTGAAAAACTAGAGCTTAGTAAAATGAGCTTAATATTACATATCAGATAAAGCACCGTCCTCTAGATGCATAAACTCCTAGGATCTATCATCCCTAAACATCTCAGGATCGAAGTTGTCATATAAGGGAATATAAACATCCTTCCAAGTCATCAACTAATTGAATTCCATCTTAGTTATGATATATCCACCATCTTTATCTAGAATCATGCAACATATACGTAGTGAGATTTAACCTCATCTCAAGAGGTGTCTCTAGATTCTTGAAGATAGGTATCATGGCCCCTAGCCATTTCTTCATAGCATGTGGTCTACCATCCCCTGAAAATGTTGGAGGGTATTGGTTCTAGAACTCAAATGTCAACTATTCCATAGTTAGGGTATGTCATGTTGCTCTATGAATAGTATGTATGAATCACATAAAACGATCATGGAACTATGTCTCATAACCTATATCTAGTAAAACTACAGGTGTCATACTTTCCAATACTAAAGGATCCCCTGGTATACCATGGCCCACAACCTTCGAAGTGTGATCATCACCACTATCCCAATGTACGACTAGATGTTTTCAAGGTGGAATGCCACTACAATTCCAAAAAAATGTGTAATTTCAATATCATTATCAAATTTCAAAGCTCAAAAGAGTATATATAAAAATAATATAGGTACAATACTTACTATATAAGAAAAATCCCCTCTACCCACTCTTAGAGTAAAGTCCGGGTGTCGTACAAATCATATATAATAACTAGAGATATTTCTTACTTCCCTCTAATAATGTTGAGTTTGGGTCAAGTTATATTCTAAAAGAAATTTTAGCTTCCATTTAATTGATGAATTCATTTCCATTTGAATCCATAATCATTTTTCATTATATCCCAATTTAATGTAAAAGTTCAAACTAGGGGTTCTCCAAATCTCAATCCATGAGGGCCCATTTTACCTAAGAGCCAAAGTATGGTTTCCATCAAATTCACACCATAACCGACTCTAGAAAGTTTATCACAGTAGCATGTATAACTGTCACGACACCTATCATAACATCATGAAACAAAAAATGCATCCTAAATGGCATGGAATAATGCATGTCATGTGATTCCTGTAAAGTTCCTAAAATGATGCATGATATGGAATACTCTCATATCATCAAGTTTAAACAAATATGACCCATAATCATGTGAATAAAAATATAAAAATTCAAGGCTATCTCACAAAGATTGAATAAAATCAACTATAATAGAAAAAATAAAAATAAAAATAATTTCATTTGAGGAAATTTTTTATCCTGTGTGCGGGTTTACTACACACATGATAAAACTCATTACTATATTCCTATTCCATATTGTCTCTTTTTATTGTCTCAAAATGTTAAATCAAACAATAAATGAATTCTATAATTCCACTTTGTAATTCCTCGGACCCAGATTCCACTCAATAGTGCCCTAATCCCAATTGACTACATGGTTTCAGGCGCATCTCCCCACATGACAGAGGTTGTCAAAAATCAATAAGGGCCTAGGTATGCCCATGGGGAGACAGTTCCCTCATAACCGTAGTGTATCTTAGTGGAATCTCAATAACATATAAATATTCAAATCATTAAATCATAAAAAAAAATAGCAGGAATAGAGAACAATAATAAAAGGAAGGTTATATACAATGTTAATGATGATACATTTCATAGGTCTAGTAAAGTAGCCAAAACATGTATACATGGAATGTGTAAAATACTTGAGAAAAAGTAAAAAAATACAAAATGTTATCCCAATTAGCATCATGAGCCTCTGCTCGGTCCCATGATCCCTTGCCCTTAAGCACCAATCAAGAACCAATATTAGGGAACTTTCCCTCATCCATAAATGAAATCATATAATTTGTTCGGGTAACCAAGGAGCCTGAACATAGTGTGAGACTAAATCCTTGTAGACAATCACCCAAGGTCAAGTTTCATCTATTTAGTGTATATGTATAACAATAATTTAAAGTAAGATATATAATATGTAAGGGAGTACTTAATGTAAGAGTTTTATAAAGTACATATTATCATTTAATCAAGTTCATTTAAAAATATCAATTACAAGTTATGTATATGAATTATCATCCATGTAGAACACCAAAAAATTTATGGTATGTTTCTCTGAAATACATTTGAGTCATAGACTAAATTTTAAAAAGCACTGAGTTTCATTGAAACAACACCTGGTTATTTAAGAGATAGTCCAAGCCTAGCCATTGAACATAAATTTTCCACTTGTGTGTTTTGAATTTTGAAAATCCAACTTACACGGTTGTGTTTAGGATGATATTTAAAGATTGATATAATTAACTTAATTTCTGGAGAATAGTGACATACACTTATGAATAGTAACCTACCCTTATGAATAGTAACTTACCATTATGAATAGTAATATGACTCTTATGAATGGTATCCACACCCATGAATGCATAAATAAATTTAGGCACCTTAAAAACGAAGATGAATAATTTAAGATTTTATATATTTCGATTAAATAATGATTTTAATTAAATTTTAAAATAATAATATTTAGAAAATTATTTTTGAAAAATGGACTTCATTTCTGGATTCTACATGTCAAAAAAAATTTGGGTGATTTTTTGGTATTTTTATGAAACACTTGAATTTTTGATAAATAGTAAAATGTGATAATTTATGATAAATGCTAAATAAGGGATTTATTGAGTCATTGATGATGATATGATGATGTAAGCGAACATAGTTTGAATTCACGTGCATTTATTATTGTTCTTGGTCATGTAATACTAACAATTCCTTGTCTTGTGATGAAATAATAATCCAAGGATTAAAAAATTTTGAAAAGCCTCCTCTCCTCCACTATAAAACCCCCCTCACTCCCTCGTATCATAACTCTTCTAAAGCATTGTGCCTTGCCAATATTCTGCCCAAATATCTCCCCAATCTCCCCACCCATGTCCAAAATCCCCTATCCTCTTTAAAATACCAAAACCTCTCCTTTTAAGAGGTTCTCAAAGGAGGAAGTCTCAAGAGGTAAATTCCGCTTTCTGATTCCTTCTTTTCTTTTAAGTTCTCGTCTTTTGGTTTCTTTCCTCACCTCCCTTCACCCAAATAGTATGCTAATGATAGTAACATACATGTACTGGAATGTTTCTATGATAATGGGATATTTCATTATCTTTTATTTTTCCCCACCTTTTATTTGAAAGAAATGAAAGCACCATTTGAGATGTGCCAATTTAGAACATTCAAGGACAATACTTTATCAATTTCTATTATTATATTTAATTCTGGTCATGAAACCATTTGTGTTATGGTTGAAAAAAATTATTATATATGTAATATATCTTATTATGGGTACTTTAATCCTTTGGTACAAATGGTATTATGTTATAAACCAAAACATGTTCTTTATAATCTAACCCATCATTTAACAAAAACGGTTGTCACTATGGTTTTATATAATAATTTTACATCACTCCAAGTAACCAAATTAAATTTAAAACCATGTAATCTCTGGGATGTGAACTAATAGAAATTAACTTCAATTCTGTACAACCACATTCATCTTACATGTTTATCCAAACATGAATATAATCGAACCGATCATTAAAACTAAGTAAACAAATGAGCTCGAACAATGAAATTGAACCTCATAACCAATAAAAATGGTTATAAAAGAACATAAAATGATTATAATTAACCAATTAAATATATAATAGGTTATGAATTATTATTTAATAAACCTAGTTTTTTATTCAGGTCTTTAACATCAAGTGGAGAACACCAACAAATTTAAGGTAAGGGATCGTCTCTCTCACTTTTTCCCAGGAATGTCTCCAATGTTGTGCTTTTTTATTTTTAATACCTAATGATGGGGTCTGTTTTCACATGTCTCCCATACTGCCCTTATGATATATAAATAATTTGATACCCCTTTACCTCTCTTTAATCCCTCTCAAGGACACTCGTTTCCATGCCGAAATGTTTGTAAGGGGTTTTCTCATCTCACTTCCAATTTAGTGGGATTTCTATTGTTCTCCTCTTATTTATTATATGTGGAATAGGTGTAATACAATTTTATATATATTATAATTATTCTATTTATTTTCATGGTATTATTTTATTCATTTGGTGGTTATTAACTTTTGTTCATACGACTCAATTGATTACAACGTGGTAACGAGCATTGTCTCGTTTTTCACTTAACTGTGACTTGCTTAGTATTGTGCACCTACTCTTTATTATGTGGTGTACCTACTGCCCTTTTGAGATCACTTTTAAATTTAAATTTTATTCCATTTCAATTTCCATTTTCTCATATCATGCATATTATTATTTTCTAAGTTGTATACCATCTTACATACGATATTTATTTTGAATGTTTTTTTGACTGTGGAAATATTGATGAATTTGTATCCTCTATTCTATACGGATAATGTAAAGGAATATTTCTATTGTTTTGAATATATGAATAAAGAATGATATAGACATGAAGTGGTGGGTGGGGCCTGTTATATCCCCTTTATGCATCGGTAGGTCTCATGAAACAAATCAATTTGGCGACAAACCCTTGGAGTTTGTTTCCAAAAATCAGACAGGTTTCTACCCACAAAACTAAACTGTTTTTAACTATAATTTGGTATCATGTTCCAGATACATGACATCCAATTAATAAGAATTATCTTTATTCATTATCAGTTATTACTATCCATGAGGTTTTCACTATGATAAAATCTATGGATGTAGTTTCATTCTCAGTTTATTAATGGCATGAGTGTTTCATTTATTCACCATGATATATTGATTATGTAAATTATTTTATAATTCAGTAATAATTGATTCATGATTTTTCCATTTTTAACCCATACTGAGAATTTGAGCTCACCCCTTTCATTTGATTACCTTCAACAGGTTATGAAGAGGAGACTATTTATTGAGTTTTGTGGATACAGTTCTTCGTTTTTGTTATGTATTGTATTTTGTATCCTTTTCCAATGTAATTTGAGTTACATATATCTAACTAGTTTCTTAAAGACTACTAAACTGATTGTTCCTTACATATTTCCTTCCTTATAATCATTCCAATATAACAATTAATGCACCAGCTCCGGTCTAGAGGGGTTGGGGTGTTACAGTTTTTATCAAAGGAAGTTTAGTAGGAACCTTGGAAACAAGATTAGAAATATAGATTAGTAAAGAAATCTCTAAAGTAGTATTTGAGGATAAATGTACAAGAACATACTATAATTTTGGTGAGGAATATATTATGTGAATCTTTATATAAAATACATCCTTGTCTGGATACAAGCAGGTAGAGGTGGCTCTGGCACAAATGTACATAGGAGTGAAAGCATCGACAAGGAGTTTCGGGCTTGACCCAGGGTATCCTGGTACATGAAAACAGGCCTTACTACACTCTTGGTTACGAAACTCCTAGGGGATATGCTTAGGATAATTTATATATTATTTACAATCCATTATGAAGGATTATAATAAAAACTATTCCTCGAAAAAACAATTTTTCTGATTATGGGATTAACCTTTCCTAGGATATCAATTTATGCTAATTATTTTATTAAGATAAGATTATAAATTATGATTCATACCCTAATATAGTGTCTGACATTATTTAGAAATGGAGTTTAATGAAATAAGGGGAATCAATACTAGTGGTCAATGTAGGGATCTCCCCACTGAGAAAGTCAACATAGTCAATGTTGGAGCAGATCAGATCATGACCATATCAAGAAAACTTACTCAGGTTGTGAAGAATAACCATTTCATACCTGTGTTGGATTGTTTCATTTAGTAGAAGCCCCCATGATTCATCAGGACAACTAATCCAGTGGTTGTTGAGTAATGGATCAAGTCCCTTGAAAAGATATTCATCGCATTAAGATGCAATGAAAATGAAAAGGTAGTACTAGTAGTATATTGTCTCATGGGTGATGCTGATTAATGGTGGTCCTTCATTCAGAATACCATAGAGGAAGAATAAATAGAATATATAAAATAGATGACTTTAAAGGAAGTATTATTTTAAAAATATTTCCCTCATGAGAAATTAACCTAAATGAAGAGAAAATTCTTTGGCATAAAGCAAAGGGAAGAATGTAGTGTTGCAGAGTATGAGGCTACCTTCACAAGGCTATCCATGTATGTTGTAGATTATGTATGTGACTTGGAAGACAATATTGATCATTTATTTGAAGGTATTAATCCATGTATTCAAATGGAATTGGATTCTCAATCATTTTCATCATATGATTAAATTGTATCAAGTGCCATCAAAATAGAGAAGGAATTTTCTAGATCAAATTTGTTCAAGGGAAACCAAGATAAAAATAGGTACTCTGATAACAAAGGGAAAGGTGAAGCACCAACGAAGAATAATGGAATGAAGAAATTCCCATTATGCAATAACTATGGAAATTATTATCTTGAGAAATTCTTGAAATGCATGGGAGTCTTCAATAAGTATGAAGAAAAGGGGAATCTATCTAATGAATCCAAGGGGAAGAAACAATTTGATGATGTTAAATGCTAAAATTATAGAGAGATGGGATACAATTAAAATGAGTTTCCTCAGCACCAATGAAACATGCCTCATAAAAGTCCAAGAGAGAAAGGGAGAGCTTATACAATTACAACCACAAAAGTTGAAGTTCCTAATGATATGGTGGCAGGTACATAAATTGTTTCCTCAAACTTAGCCAACACATTATTTGATTCTGTATCATCGCATTCATTTGTATCTTCCCAATTTTCCAATAAAATTAGACATGTCCAATTTTATTTAATAAAGGAGTTATCATTAAAAACTCCTAGGGGGTGCATCATTGCAAAAAAGGCATGTAAACTAGTGCCCCTCATGGCACATAAACGTGTTTTATTTTCTAACCTTATCATCATACCATTGACTGGATTTGATAAAATTCTCATTATGAATTGGCTGTCAAACTATGATGCGAAGATTTATTACAAGAAAAAGGAAGTTACAATTTTTGAAAATGGTGTAGAATCCCTTATCTTTAGAGCTGAAACCTTGCCACCAGATACTTATCTAGATCCACCCCCAGTAGATCTACTGAATTCGATACAAAGAGAGGAAGATAAACCAATATCTATGAGCAAGGAAATAAATCTTTAGATTTTTAATGTGTATATAGTGCAAGAATACATTGATCTATTTTCATAGGATTTACCTGGACATCCTCCAGAGTGGGAAATTATGTTTTCCATTGACTTAATTTCTAGTGTAAGACCTATATCGAAGACCCCCTACAGAATAGACACTGTGGAATTAGTTGATCTAATGAAACAACTGGAAGATTTGAGTAAAAAATTATTTATTCAACCTAGTGTTTCTCCATGGGAGTCCCTGCCCTCTTTGTCAAGAAGAAAGATGGATCCATGAGGCTATGAATTGATTACAGGGAAATCAATGCTATTAAAATAAAAAATAAGTATCCTATGACTTGGATTGATGATTTATTTGATCAACTTCATGGAGCTCAATACATTTCAAAGATTTAACTTCGATCCGGATATCATCAACTGCGTGTGAGGAAGGAAGATATTCTGAAGATAGAATTTTCATCTTGGAATGGGAATTACGAGTTTACAGTGATGCCTTTTGGACTGATGAATGCACCATCTATTTTCATGGATTTAATGAATAGAGTTTTGAAAGAATATCATGATAACTTTTTGGTGGTATTCATCGATGATATCCTAGTATACTCAAAACGCTATGAAGACCATGAGGTTCACTTGCAGATTATTCAGAAAACTTTAAGAATAAATGAATTATATGGGATGTTTAGAAAGTACGAATTATTACTTCACTTAGATTCTTTTCTAGGTCGTATTGTCTCTAAGGATGGAATCCTAGTTGATCGTGCAATGAAAAAGGCAGTCCATGATTGGACCACGCAAAAAAACAAAACCAATGCATGCAATTTTATTAGCTTAGCAGGTTTCTATCGGCATTTTGTTCTGAATTTTTTCTTACTGGCTGACCCAATAACCAAGATCACACGTAAAAGAGTTATGTTTGTGTGGGAAAAAAATGTATAGAATGATTAAAATATTTGAAATGAAGAATGGTCAATGCCCCAATTTTGAATCTTCCCTATATAAATGATGGATTTTTGATATTCAGCGATGCATTAATAATGGAATGGGTTGAGTCCTTATCCAAAATGATAAAGTTATTGCTTATGCATCAAGACAGTTAAAGACTTATGAGAAAAATTTTCGAACTCATGATCTTGAGTTAGAAGCCATAATATTTGCTCTGAAAATATGGAGACATTATCTCTACAGATAAATATTTGAGATTTATACAGACCAAAAGAGTTTTAAATATATTTTCACACAAAAATAACTCAACATGAGGCCAAATAGATGGCTCGAGTTACTCAAAGATTACGATTGTTCAATACACTACCATCCAAGAAAGACAAATAAGGTGGCAGATGCATTAAACATGAAATATCATAGAATCCTGACACAAATGAGTATTTAAAGAGATCCTATATTCATGGATATAATGAATATGGATATGAGAATTGTTATGGAAGTGGAAACATCTTTCCTCTTTCAAATGATTGGAAAACCTTCTTTATTTTATAAGATAAAAAACTCTCAATATGATGATGAGAATCGGCCCAAGAAAATTAATGCTATCAAGGATGAAAGATTGGAAAATTTCTTTTATGAAGGAGTTCTGAAATTTGGGAATAGGTTATGCATTTCATCAGTAACTGAGCAAAAAAGGGAACTATTAGACGATGCTCATAGCTCAAATTTCTCTATACACCCAGGTAGCACAAAGATGAATAGATATCTGAAGGAATATTTTTTGTGGGATAATATTAAGTAGGAAATACTCTTACCAATCCCTCTCCCCACATCCAAGACCTTCTAGTCTCACCAAAAGAAAAAAAACAAAGGTCTTAAGGAGTTTCTCAAGGAGGAGTACTCAAGAGGTGAACATCTCTTCCTTTTTCTTTCAATTCCTTTTACAAGTTCCATTATTTTGTTCTCTCCTCACACCTCACCTCATCCAACTTCCATGGTAACTATAGTACCTTACATGTATTGGATTTTCATTATGATAATGGAATATTTCATCATAATATCTTTTTCCCCTCCTTTTATACAATAAATGCTAACACTGTCCGAGATGTGTTAATTTATCACAGTCTAGGAAGATGAGTTTTAAATTTTAATTAATATCTTCAAGGCTGATAATGAAAACTTTTCAATGGTTGAACCAGATCTTAATATATGTATTTTATCATGTTTAATACTCTCTAATCCATACACAATCATAAAATGGAATAATAATACAAAACTAGTTCATTGTGCACTAAACTGCCAAGCCAAATCCAAGGGTTTATCATTAACTAATCGAATGATCCAGCCTCATGGTATATAAACATAATCATTATAAGATCATTTATATAGTTATAATGTCATTAATAAGATATATTATTAATTCTGGATGTTTAACCACATTTCAAATGAACTTAAATTCATGAATACATGTAAAAAATCATGAAACCATGTAAGAAAATGCTTCCAAGACAATAAAATTGAATATCTTGAACCCATAAAAAAGGAAATTAATGAAATTAATAAGGTTATACCATATAAATTACATGTTTATGAGGTTCTGGAATTATTAATTAATGAAGATAAATTTGATTATTTAGGTCGTTAAGAATAAACAAGAACACCTTTGAGTGTATGGTAAGGGATTTTCTCACCCACTTTTGTTCAAGAATCTCCCCTATGTTGTGCTCTTTTATTTTTAATACCTAATGAAGGGGTATTTTTTTACCTACCCCATACTTCCCTTATGATATATAAATAATGGGATACCTCTTTACCTCTCATTAATCCCTCAAAAAATACTCGTTACCATGCCGAAATGTTTGTAAGGGGTTTTCTCATCTCACTTTCAATTTTGCAGGATTTCCATTGCTCACCTCTTATTTATTATATGTGGTATAGGTGTACTGACATTTGATATATATTATCATGATTCTATTTATATTCATGGTATTCTGTGATTCATTTTGTGGTTATTAACTTTTGGTCATACGACTCAATTGATTACAACATGGTAACGTGATTTGTCTCAATTTTCAC
Source organism: Viscum album (assembly GCA_963277665.1). Lineage (NCBI taxonomy): Eukaryota > Viridiplantae > Streptophyta > Magnoliopsida > Santalales > Viscaceae > Viscum > Viscum album. Next base: position 1,965,302,778 of record OY728127.1, read on the forward strand.
TTCGTTGTGACTTGCTTAGTATTGTGCACCTACTCATTATTATGTGGTTTACTTACTGTCCATTGGAGAGGAAACATATAAGCCAAAAAATTATTTAATATACCACGATAAAATTGAAGACAATCCAAGCCCATATTAAATAAACCAAATGTAGGCAAAAGAGTTATGATGACAACCAATGAAAGGATTTAGAATTCCTAGTGGGAGATCATTTCTTTCTGAAAGTATCTCTATGGAAGGGTGTATGAAGGTTCAGTAAGAAAGGGAAGATGATCCCCAAGTACATCAAACTGTTTGAAATTCTAGAAAGATTCAGATTTGTAACTTACCATTTAGCAATGCCTCCAAGTATCTCCAATGTTCATGATGTGTTCCATCTGTCATTGTTGAAGAAATACATTCCAGACCCAATGCATGTACTCACCTACAAAAAAGTATAACTAAACCATATTTTTCATACTGTGAAGAGCCTATCAGGATTCTAGACACAAGGGAACAAGTGTTAAGAAATTTGGTGACTCGTCTAGTAAAGGTTCATTGGAAAAACCAGAATTTGGAGGAAGCAACAAGGGAACCTAGGGATATTATGAAGAAGAACCACCCACATCATTTTGGTGGGATTTATAAATAAAAAATTCCGAGGATGAAATTTCTAAAGGAGGGAATAATGTAGCACGCCAAACATTTTTTGGTATGTTTCTCTTAAATAAATTTGTGTCATAACCTATATTTCAAAAAGCATTGAGTTTCGTTGAAACAACAATTGGTTATTTAGGCCATAGTCATAGCCTATACATTGAACTTAAAATTTTCCACTTGTGTGTCTTGAATTTTGAAAATATAACACACACAGTTGTGTTCAAGATGATATTTAGAGTCTGATAGAATTATCCTAATTTTTGGAGAATAGTAACCTACCCTTATGAATAGTAACATACCCTTATGAATAGTAAAATATCCTTATGAATAGTAATATGCCTTTTATGAATGGTATCCATACCCATGAATGTATAAATAAATTTAGGCACCTTAAAAATGAAGATGAATGTTTTAAGTGTTTATATTTTTTGATTAAATATCGATTTTAATTAAATATTTAATTAATCACATTTAGAAAATTATTTTTGAAAAATTTACTTTATTTTTGGATTCTACACATTGAAAAATGGTTAGGGTGAATTTTTGGTATTTTTCCGAAATACTTAACTTTTTGGTGAATAGTAAAATACCTTAATTTACCATATAAATACATTATATATTAAATAATCTATTCCTAGCATCATGAGTGATGTAAGCATCCAAATCTCTAACTCACATGCTCTTATTACTATTCTAATTCATGGAATACTCATTATTACTTGTCTTGAGAAGAAATAATAAATTAATGATTATAATATTATGAAAACTATCCTCCCCTCCACTATATAAATGACCCTCACCCCATCTTCCTCCCACACCACTCAAGCTTCACGCCTTTCCTAAATTCTGCTCAAATATATCCATAACCTCATCCCCACGTCCAATACCTTCTGGTCTCATCAAATGTCCAAAATCAAAGGTCTTAAGGAGTTTCTCAAAGAGGAGTACTCAAGAGGTGAACCTCTCTTCCTTTTTATTTCAATTCCTTTTACCAGTTCTGTTTTTTTTTCACTTATTAACTCACCTCATCCAAATGCCATGATAATTGCATTACCATACATGTAATGTATTTTCAATATGCTAATGGAATATTTCATCGTAATCTCTCTTTTTTCCCTTCCTTTTATACAATAAATGCTAACACCGTCCGAGATGTGTTAATTTATCACACTCAAGGAAGACGGTTTTTCAATTTTCATTACAATCTTCAATACTGGTCATGAAACCCTTTCGATGGTTGAACCAAATCATAATATATTTATGTTATCTTGTTTAATGCTTTTTAATCATTACACATTCATAATATGGTATAATAATACAAAAAAAAGATTATTGTGCAGAAAATCGCCAAGCCAAATCATAGTGTCTATTTTTAACTCATCGAATGAGTCATTCTAATGGTATATAACCAGAATCATTATAAGATAATTTATATCTCTTTAATTTCACTAATAATATGTATTAACAATTTTATATGTTTAACCACATTTCAAATGAACTTCCATTCATGAATACAAGTAAACGATTCCTGAAAACTATGTAAGAAAATGTTTCCAAAACAATAAAATTCAATATCTTAAACCCATAGAAAAGGCCATTAATGAACATAATAAGGCTATACCATATCAATTACATGTTTATGATGTTCTGGAATTATTAATTAATGAAGCTAAATTTTATTATTCAGGTCATTAAGAACAATCAAGAACACCTTTGAGCTTAAGGTAAGGGTTCCACACTCTCACTTTTGTTCAAGAATCTCCCCTATGTGGTGATTTTTTTTATTTTTAATACCTAATGATGGGGTATGTTTTAACACCACCTCATACTTCCTTTATGATATACAAATAATGGGATACCCATTTACCTCTCATTAATCCCTTGCAAGAACACTTGTGACCATGCCGAAATGTTTGTAAGGTGTTTTCGCTTCTCATTTTCAATTATGTGGGATTTACAATGTTCACCTCTTATTTCATATATATATGGTATAGGTGTACTTACATTTGATATATATTATCATTATTCTTTTCATATTCATGGTATTATGTGATTAATTTTATGTTTATAAAATTTTGGTCATATGAATCAATTGATTACAATGTGGTAATGAGCATTGTATTCACATGATTAAATTACTATTATTGGTCATGGAAGACTCACTATTACTTGTCTTTTGGAGAAATAATAAATTATTGCATATAAAAATGAGAAATCCCCTCTTCCCTCCACTATAAAACCACCCATCACTCCATCTTCTATTCACTCCTCTCAAGCCTTGGGTCTTTTCCAAATTCTGCCCAGATATCCTCCCAACCTCCTCTCCCACATCCAGAAAGCCTTGGTCTCATAAAAAGACCAAAACATTTCCCTTAAGAAGGCTCTCAAGTAAGTTTGGATCAAGAGGTAAATTCCTCTTTTCAATTCATTGTCTTTCCTTTCAAGTTCATTTGTTTTCTTTTCTATTATTAACTCTCCTTATCCAAATGTTGTGATGGAACCAGTACTATACATGTATTGTACTGTTTTCATGATAGTGGAATAAGTTATCATCATGTCTTACTTTTACCATATTTTATACTAGTATCAAGAACTCCATCCGAGATGTGTCAGTTTTCCACATTCAAGGATGATGGGATTTTGATTTCTATAATCATTCTCAATTTTGGTCATGAAACCATTCTTGTTATGGTTGAACCAGATTATTATATATATAATATTCCCTATTTAAGGTTATGTAATCTATTTTTACAAATGGTATTAAGTTACAAAGAAAAATGAGTTCATTTTAATCAAAACACACAAATTAACTAAAATAGTTATCATTAAAGTGATATATAATAATTCATCCTCATTCCATGTAACCAAGTTATATAAATGATCATTAACACATATGGATGTTCATAAATTATATTTAATTTCAATTATGGAGATTTAAATTTATTCCACATGAACTCCATTACTTATGAACAAGTGAAAAATTTATGAAAATTAAGAAAACAAACACTCTGTAGAGACAGAATTCGATATTATAACTTATCAATACTAAACTAATTGAACTAAAAAAAATTAGGATAACCTTAATACATGTCGAATAGGTTCTGAATTAAGTTATTAATGAGTATAATTTCATATTGCAGGACCATAATTTCAAGAGGGGAAAATATTCAAATATAAGGTAAGGGATATCTTAACTCAATTTCCATTCATTGAGTTAAAATCAATGTCATTGGTTTTAAATATTATGAGAATATGTGTGAATGACCAATGATTGTTTTATTTTGTATATAAACTTTTATTGTGTGGGTTTATGTTTGTCACACATAATTATTTCATTCATTTTTCCTCAATCTAATGATACGTTCTTGGTAAGGGTTTCTTCATCCAACTTCCATCTTTGTGAGATATTCTGTAGACACTACTATTACTTGTGTATGGTGTATGTATACATTCCATTGATTTTTCATACCATGAATTTATTTATTTTAATGATATTAAATTTATCATTTTAGGGCTATTAATTTTAGGGCATAAGGTTCAATTGATTACAAAGTAGTAATTAATTTTTTACCCGAACCTCCATTTTCATTCAGGTCACTCTTATTCTCTCTTCACATCAATGAAATTCTTATTTATTATTATGTACTCAAAGATTGATGAAGACTCCACCATAATTTAGATGTGATCCTTAGATCACGATCAGAGACAATTGAAAGTGGAACTCCATGCAGTCTCACCACTTCCTTCACATAGATCATTGCAAGTTTTTCAAGCGAGAGATCTTCCTGAAGAGAGATAAAATGGTCAGTCTTGGTGATTAGTTCAACCACAACCCTTATCACATTATTTACCTTCGATTTATTTGGGAGACCCATGATAAAGTCCATTGTAACATTCTCCCATTTCCACATGGGTATAGGTAATCATTTCATCAGCCTTTTGGACTTTTGTTGCTCAACATTAACTTCCTTACATACCAAGAACCTTGATATATATTATGAAATCTATTTTTTCATTTTATACCACCAGAAGTGTTCTCATAGATCACAATACATCTTGGAACTCCAAGTATAGATAGAGACTGTTGAGCTATTTCCATTTTCCAATATCTCCTTCTTTATCCCGGGTGATGAAGGCTCATAAAGCTGCGTTCCAAACCAAATCACACCGTCATCATAGATATGAAACTCTTGCAACTTTCCTTCTTTTACTACATTCACCCTATTTTGTATCTCCACATAATCCCTTTTTTCTTATTTAATATTCTCTTGGATGGATGGTTTCATAATCATTTGGGGAAGGTAGGATGTATCCCCTACCTCTATGTTTTCTAAATCTATCCTTTTCAAATCCAAGAAGATAGGTTCTTTCTCGATCTGTAACATAGATAGAGTAACATGTTCTTTTCTGCTTAGAGAATCAGCTACCTTGTTCACCTTTCCCAGATGGTATTGAATAGATCAATCATAATCCTTTTTTATCTTTAACCATCTCCTTAGATGCATGTTGAGCTCCTTTTGTGTGAATATATACATTAGGCTCTTGTGGTCACTGTATATGTCACAATTGTCACCATAAATGTAGTGCCACCATATTTTCAAGGCAAATATCATGGATTCCAGCTCTAGATCATGTGTCGGGTTGTTCTTCTCATGGATCTTCAACTTCCATGAGGCATAGACTATCACATTGTCATTTTTCATGAGTACGCAACCCAATAATTTCTTTGAAGCATCAATATATATCACAAAACATTCTCCACTTTTCAGTATTGTGAGTATAGGTGCAGTGATAAGTCTTCTCTTTATCTCTTTGAAGATTTCCTCATAATCTTCCATCCAGACATACTTTACCCCTTTCCTTGTTAACATAGTTAGAGGGATTGAAAATCATGATAAATTTATCACAAAACTTCGGTAGTACCCAGCAATTCCAAGGAAACTACGGATTTCTGTGACACTAGAGGGACTATCCCATTCCTCAATCGCCTTTATTTTTGAAGGGTCTACAGAAATTCCCTCAATTGGGATCACATGTCCCAAGAACGTGACTTGCTTCATCCAAAAGTCACACTTTTTGAACTTAGCATACAACTTCTCCTTTCTCAATGTCTCCAACACATGCCTTAGATGTTCTTCAGGTTCCTCCATGCACTTATATTAGATGAGAATATCATCAATAAACACTATCAAAAATTTCTTGAGGTAATGTATAAAGACTCTATTCATTAAATCCATGAATATTTCATGGAAATTAGTAAGTATGAAGGGCATCACCAGAAACTCATAGTGCCCATACCTTGTACAGAAGGTAGTCTTCAACATATCTTCCTTCTTCACCTCTAACTGATGATATCCAGAATGAAGATCCACCTTCGAGAAGTATTGAGCTCCCCATAACTAATAGAACAAGTCATCAATCTTTGGAGGAGGATACTTGTTCATTATGGTGATCTTGTTGAGTTCCCAATAATCAATACACAGCCACATTGTTCCATCCTTATTCTTCACAAAGAGAACTAGCGCACCCCAAGGTGACGCACTAGGGTGTATGAACCATTTGTCCAAATTTTCTTGTATATGATTATTTAACTCCTCTAGTTAGATAGGAGTCATCCTATAGGGAAACTTTGAGAGAGGAGTATCTCCATCTATGAGTTCTATTGAGAACTCTACCTCACGATCCGGGTGAAGTTCAGGTAACTCTTCGAGAAATACATCCCTATATTCCATAACGATGGGAAATTATATAAGGTTGGAACCTTCCATTGACTCAACCATTTTAGACGAGGCATGCTTCTTCATAGATAATCAACACCCACACCATTGAAGGATTTTTCAAAGTAGATTCATGATCTTCCTTTCATTTGTTGAGGATCATGGGATGGTTCAGAATATAAAAAGATATTTCCTTTTCTCGACAGTTGATATGTTCTCTATATAAAAAGAGCCAATCCATTCCCATTATACCAACGAATTCCGCCAAGGGATGTATTACAAGATTTGCTGGACAAATATTCCCACATAGGGCAACAGGAGAAGAGTCAAACACTTGGGTTGCAATGATTGCACCACTTGGTGTTTTTACAGATATCTTAACATCTAGGTTTTGGGGCTTCAATTCTATAGTTCTATTAAACGTAAAAGATATAAAGGAATGCGTTGAACCATAATCAAATAAGAATTTTTCCAGTCTTGAGTTAATAGGAAGTGTACCTTGTATGACTTCATTATCTTGATTCACTTCCACAGTAGTGATGGCATAAGCCTTCCATTGTTACTTCAACTTTTGTGGCTTCTGACACAGATTACCCTCGAGAACTCGAGGTTTAGTGCACTGGTATGCATAGTTCCCTAGCTCCCTATAGTTGTAGCATTGAAGAATGGGTGGTTCTCTCCTTTCATTGGCTAGATTCTCCTTCCTTTTCATGTCCTTTAGACACTTTTGAGCATGGTGTCTTTCTTTCCCACACATGAAGCACTTCCTCACCCCTTTGAGGCAGTTCCCATGGTGCAAATTCCCACATTTTTGGAATGTGGGTCATTGAATTTTATTCCCACCTTGGTCATTAGATCCTCCGGCTTGAGACTCCATTTTCATTTCTTATCACCATAACAATGGGACCATTCTCCAAAATCCATCACCACTTTGAGATCACACTGAACAACTTCTTCATAACTCCCAATGTCTCGAATTTCAATAGCCTTTCGAAGGTGTCATTTTAATCCACTAAAGAATCAATCAATTTTGATATCATTGTTGATAACAAAACCCAAAGCATACCTTTCTATCCTTGTGAAATTTTCTTCATAGGTTGTGAAAAAATCTCCTTCTTTATGATTGAGCTTTATGAATTCTCTCTACATCTTCGTGTGAAGAGTTCTTGGGAAATACTTGTTAAGAAAAATTATATTAAAGTATTCCCATTCCATCTCTTCAATTTCCTCCCTTGGAATGGTGCTCTTAATCAAATCCCACCATTGATCAGCCACTCCATCTAGATGATAAATGGATAGAGTCGACTTATCTATCTTAGAACAATGAAGCATAGAAATATTTTCTCCATGGAGTTGACCCATGGTTCCGCAACTAGTGGATCAGAAGATCTAGCAAACGTCGTGGTCATTGCCACATAAAACATTCAATAGCTAGTTACTCCCTCTTTATTGAAGGAGGATAATTACCATTATTATGGTTATTGTTTATAACCTGAGATAGTTGGGTAAGCATGGCCATGAAGTTTTTAACTCCACCTCTCAAATCATTCGGGATGTCTTTTAGGAAATCATTTCATTGGCTCTCACATGAGTTGTTGGCCTGGTTTCTCCTGGTTCCCACCATTTTCTAAAATAGAAAAGGATAGAACAATACATAAGAGAAAACTTCATGAATAAATAAATTATTCATTTTCACAATTTTCACTAATATCATAACATATGGGATCCCTATGTAAATATTCTTGTGTGTATATTTTTACTTATTCTCATGCCAGTGGTTTTCTCTAGGGTTCACTAATCCTAATTCTCATATTAACTAAACCTTGCCTCTGATACCAACTATAGAGACCCATCATTTTCTTATTTTACTATTACATAATTTTAATGATAAACAACATAATAGTATTACACATAGAGGATACAAAGGTTTAGTATCTTTGGATAAATAGGACCATACATAACAATTACAACATCAAGCATAAACATTTATTTAATTCTTTCTTCTCTAGATTCTCATTGGCACTTGACCTCTCCTTAGTACATGTAACCACCTGAGGATATACATCAAAAGGGGTTATCTATAATCCTTATAATAGGATATATAATAACTATATAATAATTGGTGTTCATAACCATATCATATACAAAGGATCATGAACATGGGTGGAAGCATTAATAAGAGACTTGAAATGTGGAAATGCATAAAAATGAAATATCATGTCACAGTGGTTAAATACCACACATACATGTGAAAAATGCTAGAATTAAGTACACACATCATTTATCTTTTACTCATGAGATTAATCAATTTACCCAATGTATTGGAGCACTATATAATTCTGAGCGCACCAGTCACATTCAAACATTCATATTGCACTATATAATTCCGAGCTCACCCATCGCACCTTAACATTGTCATTATCATGCATTCCATATAGAACATATATAAAAAATTAACATAAATGGCCCATTTAAAGTAATGTTTTTCATCTCATAAGAACACATTCATGAACTTTTTGTTCACAAAAGAAAGAGGGAATAACATACTTAATACAAGAACCATCCACCTTTAGTGAGAAGTAAAAGGTGTGTTTTTGAAAGAAGAGTTCTTTTAGAAATCATTGTATTTGACATAAACTCCAATTTAGAACATTTATATACAAGAATTGGTAACATAATGATGAAAAATTATTTTTAAGGAGTAATCATACCAAAAATGTAGTGAAAGAGGGATAACCCGAAGAAAGAAGGTTGGGTTCGAGAATTTCCCCTTGCCTTAGATCTAAAAGCTTCTTTCGCTTTAATGTCCTTCATAACCACATATAATTCATCAATTAAAAATTAGAGAACCTTGTGTACATTAATATAGTTCATTATGGTTTCAATAAGTTATTTTATGTTCCACTGGATGAGTTATAGAGTTTAAAAAACATTGTTCAGGAATGGTCCTTTTTATGGTTTTCTTGAGCGGTTCACTTGTATTCATAATTTGAAGTGTGTAAACATAAAAAACTAATATTACATGTTATTTATTATATTACATTATTTTAAATTTTCATATAATTTATTATATTGTATACCATGTGGATGGATCATTAGATTAGAATTAAAAGATGATTGTTTGAGTTAATTTGGGTGGTTTTCCCACTACAACAAACTTGTTTTGATTAATCATTTAGTAATGTGTACATAAGTTAGTTCCAGAACTTTAAATAGGAAATAATAAATATAAAATATTGTCTTTAAACCATAAAAATGATTTAATGACCTGATTTGATGGTATAAATGGAAGAAGAAAACATGTTGTTCTTGAAGGTGATAAATTAACACCACACAAACAACATTCTATTTAATAAAATAAAAAGAAGAGGAGAAGGGGGTTGGATAATATAATATCTCATTAGTTTCATTACATTACATTATATGTATAATACTTGAGTTACAATACCATTTGGATGAAGATAGGTTGAGAGATATTATGAAAGGGACTTGAAATAGAAATTAATTAAAGGAAAAAGGGAGAGAGATGAATTAGATCTTGAATCGTCCTCTTGAGATCCTCCTTAAAGAAGCTAGGATTGGTATTTTGATGAGTCCAGAAGCTATTGGACGTAGGGGAGGGTCCATAGAAGTTGTTTGGGTATATTTTAGACATGTCTTGAAGCCTAAGAGGTGTGGGGAAATAAGGGTGTGAAGGGTTGTTTTTATAGTGGAGGGGAGAGGAGGTTTCTCAATATAAAATTCATTAATGAATTATTACCCCACAAGACAAGGAATATTGAGTCTTACATGACCTAGAATAGTAAATTGTGAATGTGAGTTCAATATTTGGGTTCTTACGTCACTTGTGATGTCTAGAATAGTGGGTTTAAATTATATGTATTTATACGGTAAATTAATGTATTTTACTACTCACCAAAAATTCATTTTTTTCAAAAAAAATTCCAAAAATTTCACCCCAACCATTTTTCTACGTGTAGAATCCAAAAATGATGTCCATTTTTCAAAAATAATTTTTTAAAATATTATTATTTTAATATATAATTAAAATCATAATTTAGTATCAAAAACCATTTTTAAAAAGTCGTATACTTATTCTAAAATATAGGTATATCATACTTTCAAAATGAATATTATTTATATATTATCATAGGCAAGGTTACAATTAATTAGGTTATATCACTATTAATAAGGGTATGTTTCTATTCATAAGGGTAGGTTACTATTCAGAAAAAATTATGTTTTTTATTGGACTCCAAATAAGTTATTGATTGCAACCATGTATGAAATATTTTTGAAATTCCAAACATAGTATTTACAAACTTATGTTTAAAGGTCACTTAGAAATTAGTAGTTCATTATGTTGTGTTTTCATGTGACTTTATGACATATTTATAAGAAGGGAATTTCCATTGAAAAACATTGGATCGTTAACCCCTCTAGACTGGAGCCAGTGCATTACTTGTTATATTTGGATGGTTATAAAGAATGAAAATCCTAAAGGAATGATCAGTTTAGTAGACTTGAATAAACTAGAAACATATATGTAACTCAAATTAAATTGGAAATTGTTACAAAATACAATACATAACAAAAACTAAAAAACTACATCCACAAGAACACAACAAATGATCTCCTATTCATCACCTACTGAAAGTAAACAATGAAAGGGGTGATATCAAATGCTCAGTAAGGCTTAAAAATAGTAGAATCATGAATCAATAATGAATGAATAGTAAATAATTTTTTATAATTAATATGGCATGGTGAATAAATGAAAAACTCACGCCATTAATAAACTATGAATGAAACTGCATCCATATATTTTTTCATAGTGAAAACCTCATTGATAGTAATATATTATATTGAATAAATAGAATTCTTATTATTTGGATGTCATGTATCGGGAACATGATACCGAAACACTGTAAAAACGGTTTAGTTCTGTGGGTAGAAATCAGCCTGATTTTTGGAAACAAACTCAAAGGGTTTGTCGCTAACTGATTTGTCTCGTGAGACCTGCCGATGCATCGAGGGGCTATAGACGGCCTCACCCACTACTTCATGTCCAAATAATTATTTATACATATATTCAACACAAGATCAATATGCCTTTACATTATCTATATAGAATAGTGGATTGGAATTCGTCATTATTTCTATAATCAAAACAACATTCAAAATAAATATCTTATGTAAAATGGTATATGACTTAGACAATAATAATATCCATGATATGAGAATATGAACATTTAAATGTAATATAATTTCAATTTAAATTTTTTATATAATGGGGATTAGGTACACCACATAATAATGAGTGGGTGCACAATACTAAGCAAGTCACAATGAACTGAAAATAGAGACAAAGCTCGTTACCACATTGTAATCAATAGAGTCGTATGACCAAAAGTTAATAACCACCAAAAGGATCACATAATACCCTGAATATAAGGAGAATCATGATAATATATATCAAATGTTTTTACACCTATACAAAATATAATAAATACGAGGTAAACAAAGGAAATCCCATAGAATTGAATGTGAGATTAAAAAACACCTTACAAACATTTCGGCATGGTAACAAGTTTTCATGCGAGGGAATAATGCGAGGTAAAAGGGTATCCCATTATTTATATATCATAAGAGATGTATGGGGAAGGTTAGAAAACATACCCCATCATTATTTATTAAAAATAAGAGAACAACATTGAAGAGATTCTTGAATAAAAGCGAGAGAGAGGATCCCTTACCTTATGCTTGAAGGTGTTATTGATTGTTCTTAACGGCCTGAGTAATCAAATTTTGCTTCATTAATTAATGAGTCCAAAACCTCATAAAAATTTGATTGATATTTTTTAACATAATTAGGTTCATTAAGGTCCTTTTATGGGTTTAAGAGATTCAATTTTACTGTTTTGGTTGCATTTTTTTCTTTGGTTTTCATGATCTGTTTTCATGAGTTCGTGAAGGGAAGTTTGTTTGAAATGTGGTTAAATATCCAGAATTTTTAACAAATGATATTAGTGACATTAATAAGATATTAATGATATTATAATGATTCTGGTTATATACCATGAGGATGAGTCATTCAATGAGTTAATGATAAATGCCTGGATTTGGCATGGCAGTATTGTGGACACTGAACTTGTTTTGTATTATTATTCCATTTTATGAGAGTGTAAGGATTATATAACATTAAAACATGATATAATAAATATATTATGATCTTTTTCAACCATTTAAATGGTTTAATGTCCTGTATTGAAGATATTAACGCAAATTAAAAACCCGTCTTCTTTGAGTGTGATAAATTAACACATCTCGAACTGTGTTTGCATTTATAGTAAAAAGGAGGGGGGAAAGAGAGATTGAAATGAAATATTACATTATAATAATGAAAAAAATTACATGTATGGTTCTAGAATTATCATGGAATTTGGATGAGGTGAGGTGAGAAGAGAACAAAATAATGGAACTTGTAAAAGGAATTGAAAGCAAAAGGAAGAGAGGTTCACCTCTTGAGTACTTCTCCTTGAGGAACTCCTTTAGGAATTTGTTTTTGTCTTTTTGGTGAGACTAGAAGGTATTGGAAATGGGCTAGGAGATTAGGGAGATATTGGAGATGAATTTAGGCAATCCATTAAGCTTGAGTTGTATGGGAGGAAGAGGGGGTGAGGGGTGGTTTATATAGTGGAGGGGAGGAGAGTTTTCTTAGTTTTATAATCATTAATTTATTATTTATTCTCAAGACAAGAAATAGTGGGTATTAATTGACTTATAATAGTAATATATGCATGTGAGTTCTAGATTTGGGTTCTTACATCAGTCATGATTCTAGGAATAGTTAATTCAAATTATAATGTATTTATATGGTAAATTAATGTATTTTACTATTCACCAAAAATTCAAGTATTTCAGAAAAAAAAATTCACCCTAACCATTTTTTGACGTGTAGAATCCAAAACTGAAGTCCATTTTTCAAAAATAATTTTTTAAGTATGATTAATTAAATATTTAATTAAAATCATTATTTAATAAAAAAATATAAACACTTAAAATATTCATCTTCATTTTTATGGTGTCTAAATTTATTTATACATTCATGGGTGTGGATACCATTCATAAAATTAATATTACTATTCCTAATGGTAAGTTACTATTCATAAGGGTAGTTTACTATTCCTATGGGTAGGTTACTATTCAACAAAAATTAATATTTCTTTATCGGGCTCCAAATAACTTATAGATCGCAACCGTGTATGTCAAATTTTTGAAATTCACATCATAGAAGAGACAAAATTATGTTTACATGGCTAGGTTATAACAAAATTAGTTTCTATAAGGAAATTTTCATGTATCCACCATTAACTTTCTATGTTCAATTTCAAATTTCGAGGAAGAATGTTTTGTATGGAGTGGATAATGTAACACCCCAAAAATTTACAAATAGATTTATTATAGAATTCATGGATAACAGAGTCTCTAAGAACACCACTTTGTTATAACCTATCTAGGTAAACATAATTTCTATCATTTCTGTGATGTGAATTTAAAAAATCTAACATACACGGTTGTGATGAGTAAGTTATTTGGAGTCTGATAAGAAAAACATAATTTTTGGTGAATAGTAACCTACCCTTATGAATAGTAACACACACTTATGAATAGTGATATAAATTAATGAATAGTAACCTTACCTATGATATTATAAAAATAATATTCAACTTGTAGTAGGATATACCTATGTTTTGGAATAAGTCAATAAATGTTTTAAAACTATTTTTTAGAAAAAATTATGATTTTAATTAATTATTAAATTAATAATATTTATAAAATTATTTTTGAAAAATGGACTTCATTTTTGGATTCTACACGTCGATAAATGGTTTGGGTGAATTTTTGGGATTTTTCTAAAATAGTTGAATTTTTTTATGAATAGTGAAATACCATAATTTACAAAATAAGCTAAATACAGTAATTATACTATCATGTGTGATGTTATGATGATGTAAGACCAATTGATTCGGATTCACATGTTAAAATTACTATTCTTTTTCAGGAAAGACTCATTATTTCTTGTATTTGGTGAAATAATAAATTAATAAATATTAAATTGAGAAATCCCCTCTCCCCTCCACTATAAAAAACCCCATCACTCCCTCTTCTATTCACTCCTCAAAATACTTGTTCCATCTCTAAATTCCATCCAAATATCTTCCCAAACTTCTCTACCAAGATAAGAAAGCCTTGGTCTCATAAAAATACCAAAAACTATCCCTTAAAATGGCTCTAAAGGATGTTTGGTTCATGAGGTAAATTCCACTTTTCAATTCTTTGTCTTTCCTTTCAAGTTCATTTGTTTTCTTTTCTATTATTACCTCTCCTTATCAAAATATTGGAATGATTATAGTACCTTACATGTACTGTAATGTTTTCATGATACTATAATAATTTATCATCATATCATCCTTTTACCTTCTTTTATACTAGTAGTAAGAACACCATTCGAGATGTGTCATTTTTTCACATTTAAGGATGATGGTCTTTTGATTTCTATTATCATTCTCAATTATGGTAATGAAACCATTTTTTTTTATGGTTTAAATATATTATTATATATGTGATATACCCTATGTAATTTTCTATAATCCCTTCGTACAAATGGTATTAAGTTATAAATAAAAATTAGTTTGTTGTAATCCATACCCACAAATTAACCGAAAAAGTTATCATTAAAGTGATATATAATAATTTATCCTCATTCCATGTTACCAAGTTATATAAATGATCATTAACACTTCTATATTTTCATAAATAATATGTAATTTTATTTTTGGAGATTTACATTCATTTCGCATGAACACCATTACATTAGAACAAGTGAACCATTTATGAAAATCAAGAAAAGAAACACTCTAGAGAGACATAATTCGATATTATAACTTATCAATAAGGACATAAATGATCTAAAAATAATTATGATAAACTAAATAAAATTATAATAGGTTATGAATTATGCTATTAATTAGTATAATTTCATATTCCAGGAACTTAATTTCAAGAGGGGAACACATTCGGATTTATGGTAAGGGATATCTTAACTTAATTTTCATTCATTGAGTTAAAATCTATGTCATTGGTTTTATATTTTACCAGAATATGTGTGAATGACCTATGATTGTTTTATTTTTCATATACAATTTTATTTTTTGGGTTTATGTTTTTAACACATAATAATTTCAATGAGTTTTCCTCAATATAATGATATGTTCTTGGTAAGGGTTTCTCCATCCCACTTACATCTTTATGAGATATTCCGTATACACCAATATTACTTGTGTATGGTGTATGTATACTACCCATTGATGTTTCATACCATAAATTTATTTATTTTAATGATACTAAATGTATCATTTGATGACTATTAATTTCAGTGCATAAGGTTCAATTGATTACAAAGTAGTAAATATTTTTTTACCCGAACCTCCATTTTCATTCGGGTTGATCATGTTCTCTATTCCCCTCAATGAAATTATTAATTATTCTCATGTACTACTCAAATTTTTGTTTATGTATATCCTACATATTTTTACTGAGAATAATCCTTCTTTATTTTGTGGGATGATACATGTTTTAAAATAATCTTTCAAAAATTCTTCCGAAATGCAAGCTTGATTCAAGGAACTTCGGAAATTATTACCCATTTTGATGTTCACTCTATAATCTGTTATACAATATGTTTAACTTTTTAAAGCATGCATTTTAAATTATATGTTAGTTCATTTCCAGTTTTATTAAATAAAAAATACATTTTACCTTTAAAATATCTTTAATGAATTCCTTAAACTGCCCTAAAATGTTTTATTTTTAAAGCTTCTTTAAAATCACTTTTTACATAATTTCACTTCAATTAGACATCATTTATGCCTCAAATGTAATCTCAATGTCCTTAAATTTTCTATTCTAGGATATAAATTTTTAAAATAAGATTTATGGGGAAAAAATGATTTACCAAAAGAACTCATCTTTCCTAAGTAAAATGGATTTTTCTCCTCACACATTTACTTTTTGAGATATATGCCTTATGCACCACTTATTTCTTTCTTGTATTTTGGTATGTCATATCAAGAGTCTCCTTATTCTCATGATATTCTAATGGATTATGATTTTAATGTTTCAAGGTGGTATGAGACAATTTAGAATGTTTAAGGATTATTTCCTTAAGAATTTTTCAATGCTCTCATTCAAAAGTATCTTTATTTATGTCAACATCCTCTGATGGATCTGTATCCTCAAAAATATACAGATATTGAGAAGGAATATTCTACTTGTATTAAATCTATGTATAAACAATGATTTGGACATGTAGTGGTGGGTGGGACCCGCTATTGCCCCTCTATGTATCGATGGGTCTCATTAGACAAATCAGTTGGCAAAAAACGCTTCGAGTTTGTTTCAAAAAATCAGATGGGGTTATACCCATATACTTAAACCATTTCGACGGTATCGTGGTATCATGTGCCAGAAACATGACGTCCAGTAAAAGTTATATGACCAAAATTTAATAACCACCAATTGAATCACAAAATACCATGGATATAAAGAGAATCATGATAATAAAAATCAAATGGAATTACACTTATACCACATATAAAAAATAAGAGGTGAACAATTGAAATCCCACAGAATTGAAAGTTAAATGAGAAAACCCCTTACAAACATTTTGGCATGGTAACAAGTGTTCTTGCAAGGGCTTATTGAGAGGTAAATGGGTATCCCATTATTTATATATCATAAAGAAATTATGGGGGAGGTGCGAAAACATACCCCATCATTAGGTATTAAAAATAAAAGAGCACAACAAAGGGGAGATTCTTGAACAAAACTGAGAGAGAGGATCCCTTACATTATGCTCAAAGGTGTTCTTGTTTGTTCTTAATGACCTAAATAAAAAATTAGGTTTATTAATTAATAATTCCAGAAGATCTTCTATATTTAATTGGTTTAGTATAATCATTTTATGTTCTTTTATAACTATTTTTATTGGTTATGTGTTTCAATTTCACTGTTTTATCTCGTTTGTTTATGTGGTTTTAATGACCGGTTCGCTTATATCCATGTTTGGATAAACATGTAAGATTAAAGTGGTTGTCTAGAATTGATGTTATATTATATTAGTGCACATACAAGATATTAAATAGTTTTAAATTTAATTTGGTTACTTGGAGTGAAGTCGAATTATTATTCAAAAACCATAGTGACAACCGTTTTTGTTAATCAGTGGGTTTGATTACAAAGAACATGTTTTGATTTATAACATAATACCATTTTTACAAAAGGATTATAGAACAAAAAATAAGATATATTACATAAATAATAATCTGGTTCAACCCTAACACAAATGGTTTCATGTCTAGAATTAAATATAATAATAGAAATTGATAAACTGTTGTCCTTGAATGTGCTAAATTGGCACATCTCAAATGGTGATTTAATTTCTTTCAAATAAAAGGTGGGGAATAGAGAGATGACAATGAAATATACCATTATCATAAAAACATTCTAGTACATGTATGTTACTACAGTTATCATACTATTTGGGTTAAGGGAGGTCAGGAAAGAAACAAAAATACAATAACTTAAAATAAAAGAAGGAATTGGAAAGAGGAATTTACCTCTTGAGACTTCCTCCTTTTAGAACTTCTTAAAGGGAGAGGTTTTGGTATTTTGAAGAGTCTAGGGGATTTTGGATGTGGGGGAGGAGATTAGAGAGACATTCGGGTAGAATATTGGCATGACACAAGGCTTGAGGGGAGTGAAGAGAAGAGGGAGTGGGGGGATAGTTATAGTGTATGTGAGGAGGGTTTTCATAATTTTTTAATCTTTAGTTTATTATTTCTTCACCATACAAGGAATAGTAAGTATTTGAGGACCAAGAACAATAATAAATGCATGTAAATTCGAACCAATTTGGATTAAATTAGAAGATCATCATCAATGACTCAATAAATCCCATATTTAGTTTTTATTTTAAATTATCCCAGTTTACTATTCATCAAAAATTCAAGTATTTTAGAAAAATCCCAAAAATTCACCCTAACCATTTTTTTACATGTAGAATCCAAAAAAGAAGTCCATTTTTCATAATTTAATGACCCAATGTTATTAAATGGAAAATACATTCTTATAAATATGTCAAAAAATCACATGAAAATGCAACATAATGAACAACTATTTTCTAAGTGACCTTTATACAAAAGTTTTTCACTTTTGTGATTGGAATTTCTAAAATATGACATACATGGTTGCAATCAGTAAGTTATTTGGGGGCCAATAAAAAAACTAAATTTTTTGTGAATAGTAATCTACCATTATGAAAAGTAACATACCCTTATTTATAGTGATATACCCTAATTAACAGTGACTTACCTATGATAATATTTAAATAATATTAATGTTTAAAGTATGATGTACCAATATTTTAGAGTAAGTAAATAAATGTTTTAAAACATGTTTTTGAAAATAAATTATTATTTTAATTAAATATTAAAATAATAGTATTTATAAAATTAGTTTTGAAAAATGGACTTTATTTTTGTATTCTATGCGTCGAAAAATGGTTGGGGTGAATTTTTTGGAATTTTTTGAAATACTTGAATTTTTGTGTACAGTAAAATACATTAATTTACCATATAAATATATTATAATTTAAACCCAGTATTCCTAACATCGCAAGTGATGTAAGAATGAAAAATATTGAACTCACATGCCATCATTACTATTCTTGGTCATGGAGGACACATTATTCCTTTTCTAGTGAGGAAATAATAAACTATCAAATTTTATATTGGGAAAACCTCTCTCCCCTCCACTATAAAAACCAACCTCCACACCCTCATTTCCTCACACCTCTCAAGAATCAATACGTGATGAAAATATACCCAAGAATCTTCCATATCCTCTTACCCACTTCCAAGAGCTTCTGATCACTTCAAAATACCAAGCCTATGACCCCAAAGGAGGATCTCAAGAGGAGGATTCAATAGGTAATTTCCCTTCCTCTTTCCATTAATTTTCTTTCAATTTCAAATTCTTTTATTATTATCTCCCAACCTATCTTCATACACATGGTATGGTAACTCTAGTATCATACATACATGGTAATTTTATGATACTAATGGGATATTTTACAATTCAACCCCTTCCCCACATCCTTTTATTTTATAAAAGAAAACATTGTTTGTGAGGTATTAATCTATCACCTTCAAGAAAGACATTTTTTATTTTTCCATTTCTACATATAGATCTGGACATGAAACCATTTTTATGTTTGAAACATAATATGTTATATGTATTATACCATCCAAACCCCTTCCCCGCATACTTTTATTTTATAAAATAAAACATTGTTCGTGAGTTGTTAATCTATCACCTTCAAGAACAACATGTTTTCTTTTTTCCATTTCTACATTATGATGTTTTCATGAAACCATTTTTATGGTTGAAACATAATATGTTATATGTATTATTTCCTATTTAATTTTTTTTAACTTACTTATGTACATATTAATAAATGATTAACCAAAACAAGTTTGTTGTGGTCGAAAAACCGCCCAAATTAACTCAAATAATCGTCATCTAATTATTATCTAATGATTCATCCACATGGTATATAATATAATAAATTATAAGATCATTTAAACTCATGGAAGATAATTAATAATATTTAATATCAGTTCTGGATGTTTAACCATGTTCTACCCGAACATCAATTAATGAATACAAGTGAACCGCTCAAGAAAAACCATAAAATGAAACATTCCCGAACAATGTTTTTAAACTCTATAACTCATCCAAAAGAACATAAAATAACTTAATGAAACCATAATAAACCATATTAATGCACACAGTGTTATTTAATCATTGATTAAAGAATCTAATGTGGTAATACATGACATAAAAGTGAATGAATCATTCAGATATAACGTAAGGGGAAAATCTCGAACCCAATTTTCTTTCTTCAGGTCCTCCCTCTTTCACTCCATATTTGGTATGGTCACTCCTTAAAAATAATTTCTTCATTATTATATTATATTTTCTGGGATATAAATGTTTTAAACTGAAGTTTATGTAAAATAATATGTTTTCCAAATGAACTCTTCTTTTAAGAACACACCTTTTACTTCTCATTCAAGGTTGACGGTTCTTATAACATGTATGTTATTCCCTCTCTATTTTAAGACCCTAATGTTTATGATTGTGTTCTTATGAGATGATTCCAATTCCTTTTCATGGGTTATTTATGATCATTATTTATATATTTTCATTGTGTTAGGCATGAGAAATGATAATGTTATGATGTGATAGGTGTGCTAGGAATTATATAGCACAATATAATTGTTCTAATGTGATGGGTGAGCTCAGAATTATACATCACTCTAATGAATTGGATAAAGTGATGAATATCATGAGCTATTGTGAAATTATGTGTGAACAATATTCTATCTTTGTTCACATGTATGTGTGGTAGTTAACCACTAATACATGATGTTTCATTTTTATGCATTGCCACATCTCAAGTCTCTTACTAATGCTCCCTCTCATGTTCGTGATACTTTGTCTATGTTATGGCTATGCTCACCCATTATTATATTGTTCTTATATATCCTCTTAATGGGCTTTTAGATCACCCCTTTTGATGTATATCCTCAGGATACTACATGTACTAAAGAAAGGTCAAGTGCCAATATGAAGCTAGCGAAGAAATAATTAAATAAATGTTTATGCTTGATATTGTAATTGTTATTTGTGGTCCTAGTTTTCACAAGACACTAAACCTTTGGATACCCTATGTGCAATACTATTATGTTGTTTATATTTAAAATGATGTAATATTAATGTATGAAAATTCTAGGTCTCTATAGTTGTTATCAAAGGAAAGGTTTAGTTAAGTTGGGAATTAGGATTAGTGAACTCTAGAGAAAACTTTTAGCATGAGACCGAGTATCAATATGCACACAATAATCATTAACTAGGGACCCAGAAAGTTATGATTTTAGTGCAAATTTTTCCAATTAATAAGTTATTCATGACTTGTTGACTTATATTTTGTTCTAACCTTTTCTATTTTTGAAAATGGTGGGAACCCGGAGAAATCAGGCCAACAAATCGTGCAAGGGCCAACACAATGATTGCACAAACAACATCCCCAACGATTTTGGAGGTGGACTTCAGAACTTCATGGAGATTATTACACAAATATCTCAGGTTATGAACAATAAACATAATAATGGGGAACATCCTCCTTCACCAAAGAGGGGGAAACTAGCTATCAAATGTTTTATGAGGCAACGACCATCGACGTTTAGTGGATCTTCTGATCCACTAGTTGTAGAGCAGTGGGTCAACTCCCTGGAGAACATATTTTCTGTGCTTCATCGTTTTGAGATGGAGATGGTGACTCTAGCTGTTTATCATCTAGATGGAGAGGCAAAACAAATTTTGGGATTTGATTAAGAACACCAAGCCAAGGGAGGAAATTGAAGAGATGGAATGGGAAGACTTTAAGATAATGTTTCCTAATAAGTATTTCACAAGAACACTTCACATGAAGATGGAGAGAGAATTCATAGAGAACAACCAAAAAGAAGGAGAATCTGTCACAACCTACGAAGAAAATTTTACAAGGATTGCAATGTAGGATTTGGGTTTTGTTATCAACAATGATAAAAAAATTGATAGATTCTTTAGGGGATTAAAACCACTCCTTTGAAAGGCTCTTGATATTCATGAATTTGGGAGTTATGAAGAAATTGTTCGGTGTGCTCTGAAAGTTGATATGGATTTTGGAGAATGTTCCCAAAACTATGGTGATAAGAAACGAAATATGGAGTTTCATTCCGGAGGATCTAATGAAAAACATGGGAATAAAATTCAGTGAACCACATGCCAAAAATGTGGGAAGTTTCACCATGGGAACTACCTCAAAGGGATGGGGAAGTGATTTATGTGTGGGAAAGAAGGACAAAATTCTCAAGTGTATTGAAATGATATGAAAATGAATGATTATGTTGCCAAATAAAGGAGAGAACCACCCATGGTTCAATGCTACAATTGTAGGGAGATAGGGTACTATAAAAGCTAGTGCAGTAAACCTCGAGTTCTCGAGGGTAATCAGGGTCAACAACCACCAAATCCAAACGAAAAAGGTATGGATTATTCCATAACTACTGCTGAAGTGGAGAAAGATGATGATGTCATACAAGTTACACTTATTATTCACTCGAGAATGGAAGAAAGTATTATTTGATTCTAGTTCAACACATTCCTCTATATCTTTGATGTTTTCTAGAACTATAGAATTGAATCCCTAAAACATTGATGTAGAGATATCTATAAAATCACCAAGTGGTGAAATCACTGTAACCTAAGTGTTTGGGTCTTCTCCTGTTGGCATATGTGCGAAGATTCTTCCCGTGAATCTTGTAATACTTTCCTTTGTGGAATTCGACGCTATAATGGGAATGGATTGGCTCTTTTTTTATATATCACCTATCAAATGTTGGGAAAATAAAATATCATTTCACATTATGAACCATCCCATTCTCCTCTAAAAATGCCAAGAAGATCACGAATCTCCTTTATAAAATCCTTCAATTGTGTGGGTGTTGATTCCCTATGAAGAATCATACCTCTCCCAAATGGTTGTGTTGAAGGAAAGTTCCAACCATGCAGAAATTCCCATCATGAGGGAATACAGTGATATATTTCCAGAAGAGTTACGCTGACTTCCCCAAGATTGTGAGGTACATTTCTCAATTGAACTCATACCTAGAGCTACTCCAATATCAATGTGTCCCTTTAGGATGGCTCCAATCAAACTGGAGGAGTTAAAGAAGCAGCTACAAGAGCATCTGGACAAAGGGTTCATATTCCCTAGTGCATCACCTAGGGGTGAACCAGTGCTATTTTTCATGAAGAAGTATATAATAATTCTGTTCTCTATCGAATATCAGGAACTCAACAAGATCCCCATTAGGAACAAGTATCCTATTCCTAATATTGACGACTTGTTCGATCAATTAATAGGAGCTCAATACTTTTCAAAGTTGGATCTCCATTATGGATATCACCAGTTAAAGGTTAAAAAGGAAGATATTTAGAAGACTATCTTCCGTACAATGTATGGGCACTATGAGTTTCTATTGATGCCCTTCAAACATACTAATTCCCCAGCAATCTTCATGGATTTTATGAATAGATTATTTAGACTTTACATAGTCAAATTTCTAATAGTTTTTATTGATGATATTCTTATCTACTCCAAGAGAAAGGTGGAATATCAAGAACATTTACGACTTGTGTTGGAGACATTGAGATATGAGAAGTTGTATGCCCAGTTTACAAAGTATAACTTTTGGATGAAGCAAGTCACTTTCTTAGGACATGTGATTACATGTGAGGAAATTTCTGTGGACCCTTAAAAAACAATGGCAATTGAAGAATGGCCTAGGCCCTCTTGTGTGACATAAATACATAGTTTTCTTGCATTAGCTGGGTACTACTGAAGTTTTGTGAGAAATTTCTCACAATTTTCATGTCCGCTAACTATGTTAACAAGGAAAGGTGTAAAGTATGTCTGGAGGATAAATGTGAGAGAAGACTCAAGGAGCTAAAGAGAAGGCTGATCACATCACCTGTACTCACACTACCAAAAAGTGGAGAATTGTTTTTATATACAGTGATTCTTCAATGAAAGGATTGGGTTGCATACTGATGCAAAATGATAATGTGATATCCTAAGCCTCCCAGAAGTTGAATATCCATGAGAATAACAACACAATGAATGATCTAGATCTAGAATATGTGATATTTTCATTGAAAATATGGTGACACTACTATTATAGAGAGAAGTGTGACATATACACCGACCACACGATCCTAAAGTATATATTCACACAAAAGGGTCTCAACATGCGTCAAAGGAGATGGTTAGAGCTACTCAAGGATTACGATTTCTCTATTCACTATCATCCTGGAAAGGCGAACAAGGTAGCTAATGTTCTAAGGAAAAAATATCCTCCTACAAAATCCAAGTTACATATTGAGAAATACCCTATCTTCAAGGATATGCAAAGGATGGATTTAGAAATCATAAGAGTAGGGGGTACATCCTACCTTTCCCAAATGATTATGCAACCATCCATCCAAGAGAATATTAAGGAAGCAGAAAGGGATGATTTAGAGATAAAAAATGGTGAATGTAGTAAAGGAAGGGAAGTTGCAAGAGTTCCATATCGACGATGATGGTGTGATTCAATTTGGAATGCAGATTTGTGTGCCTTCATCACCTAGGATAAAGAAGGAGTTATTAGACAATGCACAGAGATCAAAATTCTCTATCCATCCTAGGAGTATGAAGATGTTCTATGATCTTCGAGAATACTTCTGGTGAGATAACATGAAAGAGAAGATCACAGAATATATCTCAAGGTGTTTGGTATGTTTTCAAGTTAAAGTAATGTAAAAAAAGTCCAAAGGGTTGAGGCAGCCATTGCCTATACCCATTTGGAAATGGGAGAATATTACTTTGGACTTTGTCACGGGTCTCTCAAAGACGTCGAAGGGAAATAATGCGATATGGGTTGTGGTTTAATGACTCACCAAGACTGCCCATTTTATCACAATTCAGAAAGAACTCTTGCTTGAACCACTTAAAAATATATGTGTTAAGGAAGCGGTGAGACTGCATGGAGTTTCACTCTTGATTGTCTCTAATCATGATCCAAGGTTCACATCTAAATTCTAGAGGAGCCTTCAACATGCTTTGAGTAGTGAATTAAATTTATGTACAACCAATCACTACAAAACTGATGGAAAATCTAAGAGGAATATTCAGACACTTGATGATATGTTAAGAGCCTACTCTCTATAATTCATATGTGGATGGGATCAACATCTCCCATTGGTTGTGTTCTCATACAACAATAAATTCCACTCAAGTATTCAAATTGATCCATATGAAGCTCTGTATGGAAGGTGATGTAGAACTCCAACCTGTTGGGTTGAAGCTGGAGAAAGAAAGCTACTTGGACATGATCTTATGAAAGAGATGACTGAGAAGGTTCAATTCATCCCGAAATACATCGAAACTGCTCAGATTCGTCAAACTATCTACGATGACAACCATATAAGAGACTTGGAGTCCTATGTTGGAGATAAAGTCTTCCTTCAAATATCACAATGGAAGAGAGTCTTGTGGTTTGAAAACAAATGGATGCTAATCCCAAGGTACATTGGACACCTTTTGATCTTTGACCGCATATGATTTGTGGCCTATCAGCATGCACTTCCATCGAATATGTCTCAAGTTCACGATGTGTTCCATGTTTCAATCCTGAGGAAGTACATACCTGATCCCTCACATGTACTGAACTCAGAGGTGGTACAACTGGATGATGATCTCTCTTATGAGGAGCAACCAGTAGAGATTCTGGACCATAGAGATAAGGTTCTATGAAACAAGAAAACCTACCTTGTCAAAGTTTTGTGCAGGAACCAAAAGTTTGAAGAAGCTACATGGGAATCAGAGGAGGCGATGACGGATATGTACCCTCACCTGTTTGTGTAAAGTCAAATTTCGAGGGTGAAATTTCATAAGGGTGGAAGAATGTAACAACCCCATGTTTTTCAATGGAAATTCTTATCACATAAATATGTCATAAAATCACATGAAAACACAACATAATGATCTAATAAGTTATGGGGACCTATAAACATAATTTTTTCACTTCTGTGTTTGAAATTTCAAAAATCTAACATACACTGTTGCAATTAGTATGTTATTTGTTGTCCAATAAGAAAAACTTAATTTTTGGTGAATAGTAACCTACCTTATGAATAGTAACCGACTTTTATGAATAGTGATATACCTTAAGGAATATTAACCTTACATAAGATAATATATAAATACTATTCAAGTTGAAAGTATGATGTACCTATATTTTAGAATAAGTAAATGAATGTTTTAAAACTAGTTTTCCTAATAAATTATAATTTTAATTATATATTAAAATAATAATATTTATAAAATTATTTTTGAAAAAAGGACTTCCTTTTTTGATTCTGAGAGTCAAAAAATGGTTGGGAGAATTGTTTGGGATTATTCTGAAATACTTTAATTTTTGATGAATAGTAGAAAACATTAATTTACCGTATAAATACTTTATAATTTAAATCCACTATTCCTGACATCAAAAGTGGTTTAAGAACCAAAATCTCAAACTCACATGCCCTCATTACTATTCTTGGTCATGGAATACTCACTATTTCTTGTCTTTGGTGAGAAATAGTAAACTAATGAATTTTATATTTGGAAAACCCCTCTCCCCTCCACTATAAAAACCACCCTTCCAACCCTCATTTCCTCACACCTCTCAAGTTTCAATCATTCTCTAAAATCTGCACAATAATCGTACCTAAAACCATACCCACGTCCAAGAGCTTCTTTTCTCTTCAAAATACCTACCCTAGATCCCCTAAGGAGGATCTCAATAGGAGGGTTCAAGAGGTAATTTCGCTTCCTCTTTCCATTAATTTCCTTTCAATTTCAAGTTCTTTTCTTATTCTCTCCCCACCTATCTTTATACACATTGTATGGTAACTCCAGTATCAAAAATATAATTTAATGTTATGATACTTATGGGATATTATATCATCCAATACCATTCCCCACATCCTTTTATTTTATAAAAGAAAACGTTGATTGTGAGGTGTTAATCTATCCCCTTCAAGAACGACATGTTTTCTATTTCCATTTTTACATTAAGATATAGTCAGGAAACCATTTTAATGGTTGAAACAGAATATTTTATATATATTATTTTCTATTTAATGTTCTAGAACTAATTTTTTTTCATATTACTAAATTATTAATCAAAACAAGTTCATTGTGGTCGAAAACCCACCCAAATTAACTCAAACAATCATCATTTAATTCTTGTCTAATGATTCATCCACACTGTATATAATATAATCAATTAAAATATCATTTAATCTCCTAGAAGATAATTAATAATATTTAATATCAGTTTTTTATGTTTAACCATGTTCTACCCAAACTTCAATTTATGAATACAAGTGAATGGCTTAAGAAAAACCATAAAAACAAACATTCTGGAGCAATGTTTTTGGACTCTATAACTCATCCAAAGGAAAATAAAATAACTTAATGAAACCATAATAAACCATATTCATGTAGAAAAGGTCAGTTAATCATTAATTAATGAATCTAATGTGGTTATATAGGACATTAATGTGAAAGAATCATTCAGATATAAGGTAAGGGGAAAATATCGTACACAATTTTCTTTCTTCAGGTTCTCCCTCTTTCACTCCATATTTGGTATGTTCACTCTTTAAAAATAATTTTTAGATCATTATATTAACTTTATTAGATATACATGTTTTCTAATGATGTTTATGTTGAACATAATGTTTTCCAAAATAACTCTTATTTTAAGAACATGCCTTTTACTTCTCATTCAAGGTTAATGGTTCTTGTAACATGTATGTTATTCCCCCTTTCATTTAGGGATCCCATGATTATAAATGATTTCATATGAGATGAAAACCAATCCTTTTAATGGGTTATTTATGTTCATTTTTAATATATGTTCATTTTTTCATGTATGATAAATGATAATGTTATGATGTGGCGGGTGCGCCTGAAATTATATAGCACAATATGAATGTTTCAATGTGACGGGTGCGCTCGGAATTATACCGTGCTCCAATACATTGAGTAAAGTGATAGATCTCATGAGTTAATGCGAAATTATGTGTGAAAAATATTCTATATTTGTTCACAATTATGTGTGGTAGTTAACCACTAAGACATGATATTTCATTTTTATGCATTGCCACATTTCAAGTCTCTTATTAATGCTTTATCTCATGTTCATGATCCTTTGCCTATGTTATGGTTATTATTACCCATTGTTATATTATTCATATATATCCTGTTACTAGGATTTTAACTCTCCCCTTTTAATGTATATCCTCAGGTGGCTACATGTACTAAGGAGAGTTCAAGTTCCAATAAGAAGCTAGAGAATAAGGAATTAAATAAATGTTTATGCTTGATGTTGTAATTATTAAGTATAGTTCTAGTTTTCCCAAGACACTAAACCATTGGATCCTCTATTTTTAATAATATTATGTTTTTTATCTTTAAAATGATTTAATAGAAATGTAAGAAAAGTTTGGGTCGCTATAGTTGGTATAAGAGGCAAGGTTTAGTTAATTTTGGAATTAGGATTAGTGAACCCTATAGAAAACCTCTAGCATGAGAATAAGTACAAATATTCACACAAGAATCTTTATATAGGGATCCCATAAGTTATAATTTTAGTGAAAATTGTTCAAATGAATAATTTATTAATTACTTGTTGACTTATGTTTTGTTATAAACTTTTCTATTTTAGAAAATGGTTGGAACAAAGAGAAACCAGGCCAACAACTCGTGTGAGGGCCAATGCAACAATTGTCCAAATGAAATCCCTAATTATTTAGGAGGTGGATTTCATTAATTCATGGAGATTATTACCCAACTATCTTAGGTTATGAAAAATAACCATAATAATGGGGAACATCCTCCATCACCAAAGAGGGAGTAACTGGATATCGAATGTTTTTTGAGGCAACGAACACCAATGTTTAGTGGATATTCTGATCCACTATATGCATATAAATGGGTCAAATCCATGGAGAATATCTTTTTTGTACTTCAATGTTCTAATATGGAGAAGGTGACTCTAGCCATTTATCATCTAGATAGAGAGGCTGATCAATGGTGGGATTTGATTAAGAACACCAAGCCAAGGGAGGAAATCAAAGAGATAGAATGGGAAGACTTTAAGATAATGCTTCTTAACAAGTATTTCCCAAGAACACTTTTAAAAGAGATGTAGAGTGAATTCATAGAGCTAAAAAAATAAGGATAATTTTTCACAACCTACAAAGAGAATTTCAGAAGGCTTTCAAGGTACCCTTCAGGTTTTTTTTATCAACAACGATAACAAAATTGATAGATTCATTAGTGGATTTAAACCACACCTTCGAATGGCTCTTGTAATTTGAGACATTGGGAGTTTTGAATAAGTTGTTTGGTGTGATCTCAAATTGGAGATGGAGTTTGGATAATAGTACCATGGCTTGGGTGATAAGAAACGAAAGATGGAGTTTCATGCCGGAGGATCTAATGAGATATGTGGGATGAAAAATTAGTGACCCACATGCCAAAAATGTGGGAAGTAGCACCATGAGAACTACAAAAAAGGGACGGGGAAGTTCTTTAAGTGTGGGAAAGAAGGACATCATGCTCAAGAGTGTCGAAAAGATATGAAACGGAAGGATAAAGTAGCTATGTAAGGGGAGAACCACCCATGGTTCAATGTTGCAGCTGTAGGGAGCTAGGGCACTACGCAAGCCAGTGCACTAAACCTCGAGTTCTTGATGGTAATCAACATCACCAGCCACTAAATCCAAAAGAACAAGGGAAGTATTATGCCATAACTAATGTATATATGGAGTAATAAAATGAAGTCATACAAGGTACACTTTTTTTCACTCAAGAATGTCAAAAGTTTTATTTGGTTATGGTTCTACACATTCCATTATATCTTTCAAGTTTTCTAGAACTATATAA
Source organism: Viscum album (assembly GCA_963277665.1). Classification (NCBI taxonomy): domain Eukaryota; kingdom Viridiplantae; phylum Streptophyta; class Magnoliopsida; order Santalales; family Viscaceae; genus Viscum; species Viscum album. Next base: position 1,965,332,847 of record OY728127.1, read on the forward strand.
TCAAATCCCAAAAACCTTGAAGTAGGGATATCTGTAAAAACACCAAGTGGTGCAATCATTAAAAACCATGTGTTTAACTCTTCTCCTGTTGGCGTATGTGGGAATATTCTTTCAGAAAATCTTTTAATACATCCCTTGGTGGAATTCGATGTTATAATGGGAATGGATTTTCTCTCATTATATAGAGCACATATCAACTATTGAAAAAAGGAAATATCTTTTCATATTATGAACTATCTCATGATCCTCTACAGATGCAAGGAAGATCATGAACCTCCTTTGAAAAATCCATCAACTGTGTGGGTGTCAATTCCCTATGAAGAAGCATACCTCTCAAAAATGGTTCGGTCGAAGGAAAGTTACAGCTTTGTGGAAATTATGACTGTGAGGGAATGTAGTGATGTATTTCCTAAAGAGTTACCCAGACTTCCCCCAAATCGTGAGGTAGAGTTCTCCATTGAACTCATACCCAGAGATACTCCTATCTCAAAGTGTCCCTATAGGATGGATCTGATCAAACTGGAGGATTTAAAGAAGTAGCTGCAAGAGCATCTGGAAAAAGGGTTCATACACCCTAGTGCATCACCGTGGGGTGCACCAGTGCTCTTTTTGAAGAATATGGATGAAACAATGCAGCTGTGTATCGATTATCGGGAACTCAACAAGAACAACATAAAGAACAAGTATCCTCTTCCAAGGATTGATGACTTGTTTGATCAGTTAAGAGGAGCTCAATACTTCTGAATGGTGGTTCTTCATTCATGATATCATTAGTTAAAGGTGAAGAAGAAAGACGTTCAGATGACTGCCTTCCGTACAAGGTATAGGCACTATGTGTTTCTGGTGATGCCCTTCAGACTTACTAATGCCCCTTGAATCTTCATGGATTTGATGAATAGATTCTTTAGACATTACCTAGACAAATATTTGGTAGTGTTAATTAATGATATTATCATCTAATCCAATAGAAAGGAGGAATACGAAGAACATCTAAGACTTGTGTGGGCGACATTGAGAAAGGAGAAGTTGTATGCCATGTTCCAAAAGTGTGACATTTGGATGAATCAAGACACTTTCGTGGGACATGTGATCACAAGTGAGGGAATTTCTGTGGACCCTTCAAAAACAAAGGCTATTGAGGAATGGCCCAGTCCCTCTAGTTTCACATAAATCCATAGTTTTCTTGGATTAGCTGGGTACTGCCATCATTTTGTGAGAAATTTCTCATGATTGTCACGCTCGCAGACTAAGTTAACAAGGAAAGGGATAAAGTATGTCTGGATGGAAGAATGTGGGGGAAGCATCAAAGAGCTAAATATAAGGTTGATCACTATACCTATACTAACACTACCGAAAAGTAGAGAAAGTTTTGTGATATACAAGGATGCTTCAAATAAAGGCTTGGGTTTTGTACTCATGAAAATGAAAATGTGATAGCCTATGCCTCATGATAGTTGAAGATACATGAGAAAAACTACCTGACACATGATCTAGAGCTGGAATCCATGATTTTTGCCTTGAAAATCTAGAGGCACTGCCTTTATGGTGAGAAGTGTGACATATACATCGACCACAAGAGCCTAAAGTATATATTCACACAAAAGGAGCTCAACATGAGCCAAAGGAGATAGTAAGATCTAATCAAGGATTATGATTTCTCTATTCACTATCATCCTGGAAAGGAGAACAAGGTAGCTGCTGCTCTAAGTAGAAAACAACCTCCTTCTCTATCCATGTTATGGATTGAGAAAGACCACATATTCATGGATATGAAAAGGATGGATTTAGAAATAATAAAGTCTGGGGATACATCCAACCTTTTCCAAATGATTGTGCAACCATCGATCCAATAGAAGATTATGGAAGCACAAAGAGATGATATAGAGATACAAAAGAGGGTGAATGCAGTAAAGGAAGGGAAGATGCAAGAGTTACATATCGACGATGATGGTGTGATTCAGTTTGGAACGTGGCTTTGTGAGAATTCATCACTGGGGATAAAGAAGGAGTTATAGGAAAATGTGCATAGATCAACATTCTCTATCCATCTTTGGATTACCAAGATGTATCGTGATCTTCGAGAACATTTCTGGTGGGATAACATGAAAAAGGATATCGTGGAATATATCTCTAGGTTCTTGGTATTTTAGAAAGTTAAAGTAGAGAAAAAAATTCCAAAGGGTTGATGCAGCCATTGCTTATACCCATGTGGAAATGGGAAAATGTTACTATGGACTTTGTCACTGGTCTTCCGAAGACGTCGAGAGAAATAATGCGATATGGTTTGTGGTTGGACGACTCACTAGGACTTCCCATTTTATCGCTATTTAAGAAGACCTATCACTTGAACAACTTGTAAAGATTTATGTGAAGTAAGTGGTGAGACTGTATGGCGTTCCACTTCTGATTGTCTCTGATCAAGATCCAAGGTTCACATCTAAATTCTAGAGGATCCTTCAACATGCTTTGAGTATTGAATTAAATTTCAGCACGGTCTATCACCCCCAAACTGATGGCCAATCTGAAAAGACTATTCTGACACTTGAATATATGCTAAGCTCCTTCTCTTTAGAATTAAAAGGTGGATGTGAGAAACATCTCCCATTGGTCGAGTTCTCATACAACAATAGCTTCTACTGAAGTATTCAGATGGATCCCTATGAAGCTGTGTATGGATAACAATGTAGAAATCCAACCTGTTGTGATGATGTAGGAGAAATAAAGCTACATGGACCCGATCTTGTGCAAGAGATGACTGAGAATGTTCAAGTCATCAAGAAACACATCATAGCTACTTAAAGTCGACAAAAGAGCTATGCTGAAAAATGTCGACGGGACTTAGAGATTGACATTAGAGATAAATTATTCCTTCTAATATCACTAAGGAAGAGAGTCATGTGGTTTTGAAATAAAGGGAAGTTAAGCCCAAGTTAAATTAGCCCATTTGAGATCCTTGACCACATAGAAGTTGAGGAATGTTGTCATGCACTTTCACCTAATATGGATCATGTTCGTGATGTGTTTCACATATCACTCCTGAGGAAGTACATACTTGATCCCTCACATGTACTGAACTCAGTGGTGGTACAACTAGAAGATGATCTCTTTTATGAGGAGCATCCAGTAGTGATTCTGGACCAGAGAGATAAGGCTATATGCAATAAGAAAATCACCTTTTCAAAAAAAATTAATGGAACCATAAGTTCGAAGAAGCTACATGGGAACCATAGTAGGTGATGAAGGATAAGTACACTCACCTTTTTATGTAAAGTGAAATTTTGAGGGCAAAATTTCATAAGGGGGGAAGAATGTAATGACCCAATACTTTACAATGGAAATTCCCTTCGTATAAATATGTAATAAAATCACATTAAAACAAAACATAATGACCTGTTATGTGCTAAGTGACCATTAAACATATTTTTTCCACTTCTATGTTTTTAATTTCAAAACTCTGGCATACACGGTTGTGATCAGTAAGTTATTTGGAGTACAATAAGAAAAACGTAATTTTTGTTGAATACTTACATACCCTTATGAATAGTTATACAACCTTATGAATAGTGATATACCCTAATGAATTTTAATATTTCCTATGATAATATATAAAAAATATTCAAGAGAAAGTATGATGTACCTATATTTTAGAATACATAAATGAATGTTTTAAATCTGGGTTTTGATAATAAATTTTGATTTTGATTAAATATTAAGATAATAATATTTAGAAAATTAGTTTTGAAAAATGGACTTCATTTTTGGATTCTACATGTTGATAAATGGTTGGGGTGAATTTTTGGGATTGTTCTGAAATACAAGAATTTTTGGTGAATAGTAAAATACATTAATTTACCAAATAAATACATTAGAACTTAAACCCACTATTCCTGACATCAAAAGTAATGTAAGCACCAAAATATCTAACTCACATTCCCTATTTACTATTCTTGGTCATTGAAGACTCACTATTCCCAGTCTTAGGGGAAATTAATAAAATAATGAATTAAATATTAAGGAAAACCCTCCCCCCACCACTATAAATACCACCCTTGACACCCTCATTTCCTCAGACCTCTCAAGCTTCAAACCTTTCCTAAACTCTACTTAAGAATCATCCTTAGACCATTCCCCACATACAAGAGCTTCTGGACTCATCAAAAGACCAAGCCTAGGTCCCCTAAAGAGGATCTCAAGAGGAGGATTCAAGATGTAATTTCCCTCCCTCTATCTTTAAATTTCCTTTTAATTTCTAGTTCTTTTCTTACTATCTCCCCACCTATCTTCATCCACATGGTATGTTAACTCTAGTATCATATATATAATGTAAATTTATGATACTAATGGGATATTATTCCATCCAACCCCCATCCCCCCATCCTTTTATTTTATAAATGAAAACGTAGTTTGTGAGGTGATAATATATCACGTTCAAGAACGAAATGTTTTATTTTTCTATTTCTAAATTAAGAACTGGTAATGAAACCATTTTTATGATCGAAACAGAATATTTTATATGTATTAATTCCTATTTAAAGCTCTGTAACTCACTTGTGTACATATTACTAAATTATTAATCAAAACAAGTTCGTTATGGTCGAAAAAACCGCCCAAATTAACTCAAACAACCACAATTTAATTCTTATCTAATGATTCATCCAAATGGTATATAATATAATAAATTATAAGATCATTTAAACTCCTGTTAGATAATTACAAATATTTAATATCAGTTCTGGATGTTTACCACTATTCCACGCGAACTTCAATTAATGAATACAAGTGATCCGCTCAAGAAAAATCATAAAAACAAACATTCCTGAACAATGTTTTTAAACTCTATAACTCATCCAAAGACACATAAAATAACTCAATGAAACCATAATAAACCACATTCATTTAAATAAGGTCCTTTAATTGTTAATTAATTAATCTAATGTGATTATACGAGACATTAAATCGAACAAAGTGTTCAGATATATTGTAAGGGGAAATTCTCAAACCCAGCTTTTATCCTTCGGGTTATCACTCTTTCAGTTATTTTTTGATTTGGTTAATCCTTAAAAATAATACTTTCATCATTGAATTTCCTTTTTTGGGATATAAAAGTTTTTCATTGGTGTTTATATCAATGAAAATGTTTTCCAAAATAACTTTTCGTTCAAGAACACACTTTTTACTGCTCATTCAAGGTTGGTAGTTCTTGTAAAATGTATGTTATTCACACTATATTTTGGGAAACCAATGTTTATGAATGTGTTCTTATGAGATGAAAACCATTATTTTTCATGGGATAGTTATGTTCATTTTTTATATATGTTCATCGTGGCATGCATGATAAATGATAATGTTTTGATATGAAGGGTGCGCCTGGAATTATATATCACAATATGAATGTTTCAATGTGACGGGTGCCCCTGGAATTATTCAGCCCTCCAATGAATTGGGTAAAGTGTGGAATCTCATAATTTAATGTGAAATGATGTGTGAACAAGATTCAATCATTTTTCACAAGTATTTGTGGTATTCAACCACTAAGAATCATACCTCACCATAATTCAAGGAAGATCATGAAGAAGAATACCTCACCCAAATGGTTGAGTCAAAGGAAAGTGAAAACATTGCATAAATTCCCATCATTAGGGAATACGGTGATGTATTTCCCGAAGAGATACCCATAATTTCCCCATATTGTGAGGTAGAGTTATCAATAGAACTCATACCCGGAGCTACTCCTATCACAATTTTTCCCAATAGGATGGATCCTATCGAACTAGAGGAGTTAATGAAGCAGTTGAAAGAGAATCTGAACAAAGGGTTCATACACCCTTGTGCATCACCTTGGGGTGCACTTGTTCTCTTTGTGAAGAATAAGGATGGAAGAATGCAGCTGTGTATCGATTATCAGGAACTCAAAAAGATCACCATAAAGAACAAGTATCCTCTTCCAAGGATTGAAGACTTATTTGATCCGTTAATAGGAGATAAATACATCTCAAAGGTGAATCTTAATTATAGATATCCTCAGTTAATGGTCAAGAAAGAAGATATTCATAATACTGCCTTCCATACATGGTATGGGAACTATGAGTTTATGGAGATTCCCTTCATGCATACTAATGGCCCTGCAATCTTCATGGATTTGATGAATAGATTCTTTAGACATTACCTAGAAAAAATTTTGGTTGTATTTATTGATGATATTCTCATCTACTCCAATAGAAAGGAGGAACCTAAAGAACATTTAAGATTTCTGTTGGATACATTGAGAAAGGAGAAGTTGTACGCCAAGTTCAGCAAGTGTGGCATTTGGATGAAGCAAGTCACATTCTTGGGACATGTAATCATAATTGAGGGAATTTTTGTGGACCCTTCAAAAAAGGAGATTGAGGAATGGCCTAGGCCTTCTAATGTTATAGAAATATGTAGTTTTCTTGAATTATCTTGGTACTACCGACATTTTTTGATATATTTCACATGATTGTCATCCCCGCTAACTAAGTTAACAAGGGTAGGGTAAAATATATCTAGATGGAATATTGTGAGGGAAGATTCAAGGATCTAAAGAGACGGCTTATCACTGCTCTTGAACTCACAGTAACGAAAAGTGGAGAATGTTTTGTGATATATAATTATGATTTAAAGAAAGGATTGGTTTGAGTACTCATGAAAAATGACAATGTGATAGCCTAAACCTCATGTTAGTTAACTATCCATGAGAAGAACTACCCGACGCATGATCTAGAGCTGGCCGCTATGATGTTTTACCCTGAAAATCTGATGGCACTACCTTTATGGTGAGAAGTGTGACAAATACACCGAACACAAGAGACTAATGCATATCTTCACACAAAATTATCTCAACATGTGTCAAAGGATATGGTTAGATCTAATCAAGGATTACGATTACTCTATTCACTATCATCCTAGAAAAGAAAACAAAGCTAGCTCATTCTCAAAGAAGAAAAGAACATGCTACTCTATCCATGTTACGGATTGAGAAAGTCCTTATCTTCGTGGATATGAAAAATATGGATTTAGAAATCATAAGTTCAGGGGATACATCCTACCTTTCCCAAATCATTGCACAACCATCCATCCAAGAGAATATTAAGGAATAAAAATGGTATGATGTGGAGATACAAAAGGGGAAGAATGCAGTAAAAGAAGGGAAGCTACCAGAGTTCAATATCGACGATGATGGTGTGATTCAGTTTGGAACATGGATTTGTGTGCCTTCGTCATCCGGGTTAAAGAAGGATCTATTGGAAAATGCTTTTATATCAACATTCTCTATCCATCCTGGGAGTACCAAGATGTACCCTGATCTCCGATAACACATCTATTGGGATAACATGAATTAGGAGATTGTAGAATACGTCTCATGGTTCTTGGTAGGTCATCAAGTCAAAGAAGTGTGACAAAGGTCCAAAGGGTTGATACATCCATTGCATATACCCATGTGGAAATGATAGAATGTTATTATGGACTTTTTCACAGTCTCCTGATGATATCAAAGGGAAATAATGCGATATGGGTTCTGGTTGACTTACTCACCAAGACTGCCCATTTTTTCACTATTCGGGAAGATCTCTTGATTGAACAACTTGCAAGGATATATGCATAAGAAGTGGTGAGACAACATGGTGTTCCACTCTCAATTGTCTCTAATCATGATCCAATGTTGACATCTAAATTCTGGAGGATCCTTCAACATGATTTGAGTACAGAAATAAATTTATGCATGACCTATCACCCCCAAACCGATGGCCAATCAGGAAAGACTAATCAAACGCTTGAAGAAAAGCTAAGATTATACTCTCTAGAATTCAAAGGTGGATGGGATAAGAATTTCCCATTGGTCGAGTTCTTAAACAACAATATCTTCCACTTGAGTATTCAGATGGCTCTATATGAATCTCTGTATGGAAAGCGATGTATAAGTCTAACCTATTGGGATGAAGTAGGAGAAAGAAAGATACTTGGACATGATCTTGTGCAAGAGATGACAGTGATGGTTCATGTCATCTAGAAACACATCAAAGCAGCTTAGAGTCAGAAAAAATATATGCTGAAAATCATCGAATGGACTTGGAGTTTGACGTTGGAGATAATGTATTCCTTTGAATATCACCATGGAAGAGGGTCGTGAATTTTGTAATGAAAGGGAAGATAAGCCCAAGGTACATTGGACCCTTTGAGATACTTGACCACATAGGATTCATGGCCTATCAGATTTCACTTCCACCGAATATGGATCAGGTTCATGATGTGTTTCATGTATCACTCCTAAGGAAGTACATACCAAATTCCACACATGTACTGAACTCTGAGATGGTATAGCTGCAAGATTATCTCTCCTATGAGGAGAAACTAGTATAGATTCTGGATAGGAGAGATGAGGTTCTACGCAACAAGACAACCCATCATGTCAAAGTGTTGTGGAAGAAAAAAAAGTTTGAAGAAGCTACTTGGTAATCGTAAGAGGCGATGAAGGCGAAGTACCCTCGCCTGTTTGTGTAAAGTGAAATTTTGAGGGAGAAATTTCATATGGGTGGAAGAATGTAACGACCGAATGTTTTTCAATGGAATTTTCCTTTTTATAAATATGTAATAAAATCACATGGAAACACAACATAATGAACTAATAACTGCTAAGTGACCTTTAAACATATGTTTACCACTTCTGTGTTTGAAATTTCGAAAATTTGATATACACAGTTGCAATCAGTAAGTTATTTTGAGTCCAATAAAAAAACATAATTTTGGTTGAATAGTAACTTACCCTTATGAATAGTATCATACCCTTATGAATAGTGATATAACCTAATGAATAGTAACCTTACCTCTGACAATATATAAATAATATTCATGTTGAAAGTATGATATCCATATATTTTAGAATAAGTACTTGACTGTTTTAAAACTTGTTTCTGATAGTAAATAAGGATTTCAATTAAATATTTAAATAATAATATTTTGAAAAATATTTTTGAATAATGGAATTCATTTTTGGATTCTACTCATTGAAAAATGGTTTGGGTTATTTTTTCGGATTTTTATTAAATACTTGAATTGTTGATAAACTGTGAAATACCATAATTTACAAAATAAGCTAAATAAGCTAATTATAGAGTCATTCATTATGTTATACTGATGTAAGAATAATTGGTTAGGGATCACATGATAACATTACTATTCTTGGTCATGGATGACTCACTATTCCATGTCTTGTGGGGAAATAATAAACTAATGAATTTTATATTGAGAAAACCTCTCTCATGTCCACTATAAAAACCACGCTTCACACCCTCATTTCCCCACACCTTTCAAGCTTCAAGCCTTGTCTAATATCTGACCAAGAATCCTCCTTAGCCCCTCTCCCATGTCCATGAGCTTCTGGTTTCATCAAAAGACCAAGCCTAGGTGCCTTAAATATGATCTCAAGAGGTGGATTCAAGAGGTAATTTCCCTTCCTCTTTCCTTTAATTACCTTTCAATTTCACGTTCTTTTTTTATTATCTATCCACTTATATTCATCTATATTTTATGGTAACTATAGTGTAATAAATATACTGGAATTTTAGGATACTTATGGGATATTATACCATCCAACCCCTTTCCCTCTTCCTTTTATTTTATAAAAGAAAACATTGTTATTGAGGTGTTAATCTATCACCTTCAAGAACAACGTGTTTTATTTTTCCATTTCTACTTTCAGATATAGTCATGAAACCATTTTTATTGTTGAATAAGAATATAATATATTTATTAAGTCCTACTTAACGTGATGGAACTAACTTATGTATATATTACTAAATGATTAATCCAAACAAGTTCATTGTGGTCGAAAAAAACCGCCGAAATTAACCCAAGCGATCATCATTAAAGTCCTATCTAATGATTCACCCATAAGGTATATAAAATAATTCATTATAAGATCATTTATACTCATTTAATATCATTAATAAAATGTAATATCAGTTTTTTTACCCATGATCTACCCAAACTTCAATTTATGAATACAAGTGAACCGCTCAAGAAAAACCATAAAAATGATCATTCCTAAACAATGTTTTTAAACTCTATAACTCATCCGAAAGGGACATAAAATAACTTAATGAAACTATAATGAACTATATTTATAAATATAAAGGTTCTGGAATTTTTAAATTAGGTATATAATGTGCTTATATAAGAAATTAAAGCGAAGGAAGTGTTCGGATATAAGGTAAGGGGAAATTCTCGAACCCAACATTCATCCTTCGGGTTCTCCCTCTTTCACTCCTTTTTTGATATAGTTACTCATTAAAAATCATTTTTTCATTATTTTATTTCCTTTTCTGGGATATAAATGTTTTTCCCTAGTGTTTATGTCAAACAAAATGTTTTCTTAAAGAACTCTTCTTTTAAAAACACACTTTTTTACTTCTCATTCAAGGTTGACGGTTTTTTAACATGTATGTTATTCCCTCTTTCTTTTGGGAACCCAATGTTTACGAATGTTTTCTTATGGGATGAAACCAATTCCTTTGCATGGGTTAGTTATGTTCATTTTTTATATATGTTCATTGTGGCATGCATGATAAATGATAATGTTATGATGTGACGGGTGCACCCAGAACTATATAGCACAATATGAATGTTCTAATGTGATGGGTGAGCTCGAATTTATACATAACTCCAATGAATTTGATAAAGTGATTAATCTCATGAGTTATTGTGAAATTATGTGTGACCAATATTCTAGCTTTGTTCACATGTATGTGTGGTAGTTAACCACTAAGACGTGATGTTATATTTTTAAGCATTGCCATATTTCAAGTCTCTTATTAATGCTTCCTATCATGTTCATGATCCTTTTCATATGTTATGGTTATGCTCACCCATTTTTATATTGTTATTATATATCCTACTACTATGCTTTTAGATCACCCCTTTTGATGTATATCCTCAGGTGACTACATGTACTAAGGAGAGGCCAAGTGCCAATAAGAAGTTAGAGAAGAATGAATTAAATAAATGTTTATGATTGATGTATGGTCCTAGTTTTCCAAAGACACTAAACTTTTGTATCTTATATGTGTAATACTATTATGTTGTTTATCTTTAAGGAATTCATTAAAGATATTTTAAAGCGCAAAGGTATGTTACATAACATTATCAATTGTTATGCATGCCACAATGAACATATATCAAAAATGAACATAAATAACCCATGAAAAGGAATGAGTTTCATCTCATAATAACACATTTATAAACATTGGTTCCCAAAAGAAAGTGGGAATAACATTCATGTTACAAGAACTATCAACCTTGAAAGATAAGTAAAAGGTATGTTTTTAAAAGAAGAGTTATTTTGGAAAACATTTTGTTTGACATAAACTTCATTAGGAGAAATTTATTTCCAAGAAAAGGTAATATAATTATGATAAAATTATTTTTAAGTAGTGACCATACCAAATATTAAGTGAAAGAGGTAGAACCCAAAGAAAGAAAATTGGGTTGGAGATTTTCCCCTTACCTTATATCCTAAAGCTTCCTTCTCTTTAATGACTAGTATAACACATTAGATTAATTAATTAACTATTAAAGAAAATTGTGTACATAAATATGATTTATTATTGTTTCATGAAGTTATCTTATGTGCCTTTTTATGAGTTATAGAGTTTAAAAACATTGTTCGGGAATGTTTGTTTTTAGGGTTTTTCTTGAGCGGTTCACTTGTATTCATAAATTGAAGTTCAGTTAGGGAATGGGTAAATATCCAGAACTAATATTACATATTATTAATTATATTTTAGGATTTTAAATGTTCTTATAATTTATTATATTATATACCATGTGGATGAATCAATAGGTAAGAATTAAATGATGATTGTTTGAGTAAATTTGGGTGGTTTTTCAACCACAACGAACTTGTTTTGATTAATCATTAAGTAATATGTACATAAGTTAGTTCAAAAACATTAAATAGGACTTAATATATATAAAATATTCAGGTTCAGCAATAAAAATGGTTTCATGAATAGATGTAAATGTAGAAATGGAAAAAGAAAACATGTCGTTCTTGAAGGTGAAAGATTAACACCTCACGAACAATGTTTTCTTTTATAAAATAAATAGAAGTGTGGAAGGGGGTTGTATGGTATAATATCACATTAGTATCACAAAATTACATTATATGTATGATATTAGATGTAACGCCCCGACCATAGATACCCAGAGTCGGTGCATTATTACATAACATTGGCATGATCACAAGAAAGATCAAATCTCGAAAGACCGATTGGTTTAGTAGCCTTGGAAACACAAGATATATTCATAAGTTTTACATTACATCATAAAGTGAAAAACTACTACGACAACATAATGTCTCCATAGTCCACACTATTATCCCCTCATAATATCCCTGCAGGTCATTCATAACTTACTTCTTTACATCCTGGGAAAAATAAAACATAGAAAAGGGGTGAGCTCAAATGCCCAGTAAGGATAACAATATAGCGGAAAATTCCAAAATAACCATAAACATTTAAGGCAATGCATTACTAAAACAAAAGCCTTTTAAACGTGAACTTCAACATAGTATGGGAAAAGTAAAATGAAATAATTCCATTTACTTATTCACATGGATATTCTACTAATCGAATAATTACATGCAATATCAATAACCACTTTCATAATGTCGGAATGCATAATGCTGAACTTTAATTTCTTTGTCAAGGCCTCATCCCAAGACCTAGGGGCTAACTGTAACGGGAACCCAACCCGGAGTGCCTATAATAACCGGAAACCAACCCGGAGTTCCTCTAATAACCGGAGACCAAACTGGAGTTCCTCTAATAACCGGAGACCAAACCGGAGGGCTTACTTTTAGCGGTCCCCAACCCGGAACATACTTGTCTAACACATTCATCTTAATGAAAGGTTGAAATATAACATAAACATTCGGATTAAAAATAACTTATGAAATGTCAATATTTTAAAAAAAACCATGAGTGACATAAGAATAGCTTATCCACAGTCAAAAACATCACAAAACCTTCAATAAAATATGGATGTTTTGTATCATAATAAATCAACTTCAAATAAGCTTAAAATCCATCAAAGGATGTTGACATAGATGAAATCAAAACTATTTTAGAGAAATATCTCTTTTTTTAAATAATTTTAAAAGTGACATAATTATAAAATTATACATTCAATTTGAAAATATTCTTATAAGCTTGTAAGGGAAGCTTTGATGATTTTATAATGGCGGTAAATAGCCGCACCCGCTGTACAAATTAAAAAAACAGTCTTACCTTAAATTTGTCGGAAAGGTTAAAAGTGCCTTGTTTGGAAAACGACGGAAAGATTCCTTTCAAAACACATAAGGGTATAAATGACTTTAACCCATATTCTTGTAAATAGTAAAAATGTTTTGAAATGCATTATTAAGAAACATGGATGTGGATGATAAAGAGATCCCAGTAGATTATTACGTATAAACAACCTCGGATAATGAAGAGATTGTGAAATAACCCTTACCAATTTGGTAACTTATGAAACATACAACCCATGAAAGAGGTATCATACAATGAATATGTAAATACACATAAATTAGAGTTTATTACACAAAGAATATAATTATGGGTAGTTCATACACCACACAAAAGGTGATGGTGGCAATATGGAATGAATCTCACGGGAATAAGGAGTGAAATGAAAACCCCTTACCACGTTAATCAACTGAGTCATATGGCCAAAAGTTAATAACCACCAAATTATTTACATAATAACATGAATATAAAGAGAATCATGATAATATATATCAAATTGCAGTACACAATACACCACTTTCAATAATTTAGTGGCGAACAATGGAAATCTCACGGAATTGAAAGTGAGATAAGAAAATCCCTTACCTTGTACTTTTCCTTGGTTGGGGTAGGTTAACCTCATGTATAATGGTGAAATAATTGTTATTAAATTATACAAGAATCATATACATTAATATGATATCATATATGATCTTTTAATATTGATTTGATAATAATATCTTAGTATTATCGTAGTTTTGGGTGTTAACTTACTTGTTTTATTTTATATGTTTTGTTACGTAAGCCATGTTTGTAATGGATAGGTTGTATATTATTAATATCCAGAATGATATCAATTCATTAAACATAATTTTTAGACCATCAAATGATAATTATACTTTAATGGATACGATGGAGAATGAATCTCATCGCGTTCGTGGAGATGGTAGTCCGTACGTACGCACGAGCGACAATATCATTCTTTTGATATTAAAATAATATATAAATGGATGTTATATCATATATAAAGAATCATTAAAATGTTATATTTATTATTTACATGAGTTACACATCATTATTATACCCATCCAAATAATAATATATTGTATAACAATTACATCACGACGTGGAGACGGTAAGCCGTACGTACGCACGTATGGTGACATGTTTTTAAAAGGATGGATAGAATACTGAATATGGTTGTACCATATTTATAATAACATCACAGTATATATATGATACTGAAGTTATTATTTTAGAATGGTAATAATAAAGGAAGAAGAAGTGGAAGAAGAAAGGAACTTGAAAAGGGTGGTGAAATCATTACCTCTTCTTCGGGTTCTTCCTTTTGATTTGAACAAAAGGGATCCTTAGGTTGGCTTTCTGATCAAACTAAGGCCTCTAGGTTGTATTGAGGGATGTTGGGAGAGTATATGGGCAGAGTTTGGCTGAACCAAAAGGCTTTGAAGGTGTGAATAAATGGGAAGGAGGAGTGCCCTTTTATAAGAGGGGTGAGGGGCACCTTTGGAAAACCTAGAAATATTAGTTTATAATAAATTAATATTCGGTTTCTAATGGCTCCAAAGTTGATTATTCAAAGGTTAAGGTGGTGATAGGTCTAAAACCATTCATCCAATAGAATGTAGACAGGTTTGGGTCACTATATTAACCTTATCTTTTAGTTTTAACTCTTAGTTAATTAGTTTGACATTTACCATGTCACTTTGTATTTTTATATTATATAGTTAATAAACTTACTATATACATCCAATCAACCCCCAAGTGGTCCATTAATGATATAAATATCATGATATAAGTCTCTTTTCCGAACCTTATATTTTTAGGAATTTAATATCAATTAATAATATAATATTTGTTTTAAAAACTCTTTTATGTCAATTTTGACACTATTCAATAGTTGATTTTTGTGAAACACATAACTGAAAGATTACTTCAAACAAAGTTAATTAAATAAATCCTAATATATTATATTATCCTAGAAAATTAGTTTAATTCATTAAAAGTTTCATATTATATTTATTTGGGTATTTATAATATCAATTATTTTAATTTTTCACTATTATAGTAATTAATTCATCATCCTTGTGTCATATATAAATTAAATTATTTAATGTCTAAAAATTATAAATAAAATATAATTATTTAGGAAATCTTTTTATATTTATAATGAATATTTATAGTCTAAAATAAAACATATATAACCCTGTGTAACAATTGTTTTTCTAAAAGATATATGCTTGTGTCATTTTTGTATTTATTTTAACTTAATTAAAATAAAGTGTCATTATCACTTACAAGTGGATCCATGGGGTCCCAAAATCGACCCAAAGATACCCATGGTCGACCATGTATTAACCAATAGGGTTAAGACACGTTTTAGGGTAATTTAGTATTATTATAATATTATTTTTAACCCTTATTTACCGGATTTACCCTTAACCATGGTAAATAAAATATTTACCGCAGTAATTATTCAAAATGTCTAAAAATAAAAGTTACCTATTTACACAATTTGAACATCCTGATTCCAAATATGGAATCCATTTTTCTAAATTAAAAACACAGAAGTGGAAGAAATTAATTTAAAATTAATTCCCGCTGTCAAAATAAAAAAGCGTGTTTTAAGAGATAATAACTATCAAAAGATTGACACTTGTTTATGTTCGGTTTAATTGTAAAATTATGTCCAATGACCAAAATTATATTAAATGGTAAAAATATATTCTAAATATACTTTAAAACCACTCAAATTCATAATTTATCACTATTAATTATTTTGATTTAAAAAGTTGTTTTTAATTAAAATTTAGTAATTTTCACTATTCATCAAAATATGAAAGTTATCTGAAAAGTACCAAAATTTCACCTTAGGTTAAATTCGATACTCAGAATCCAAAAATGATGTCCATTTTGAGAGGTAAAATTTCTAAAATTTTAAAAAGGTAGGTATTACTATTCATAACGGCTAGTTTGATTGGTTGTGGTGTGTTAGAACTCGAAGTTGCGTACAACACACACTACTGTATTATTCAAAGGAAAGCGTACCGTGGAAGCTTGGTATGTTTCATTTTAAATTTTTTTTGATGTCCCCCATTTATTCAAAAAGTTTAAAATATTGTATTTAAAAATGTTTCACTATTAAATGTTGATAAAAGTGCAATACTGAAAATGAATCAGTTCTTGCATTATGTCTAAGAAACTCATAATATGGATTCTAAAATTATAAGGATTATATAAAGTTTAAAATTTAGTTAATACTATTCATAACCTCTTTTGAATGGATTTTTTTGGTAAGTCATGGTGTGATTGAACTCGGTGTTGCGTGTAGTGCAAGTTATTGAATTATTTTGAAGAAATAACACACTATGAAATCTTGGGGTGTTACATTCTCTACTCCTTCAATAAATTGTGTCCTCGCAATTTGAAATTGTTCTTCGAAAATAAAAGGTTGAAAATAGAAAATATATTTGTGGGAAAACCCACATCGGAAATTGGGTTACTAAAATTTAGTCTTAATATGAGGAAACGGGAAATGAAAGGGTCACCACCAAATTATGATCTCGATTAGGAGAACATTGGTGGCAATTAGAGACATATAATTGGAGGAAAAATGTAAATATTTATAGGTAGTGATTGAGGTCATCAATCACAAACAAGTATAAAATTGAGGTCCTTAAACTCATCAATCTATGATGATTTGAAATACCATCGGTTCAACAAAACATAGGGTATTGGGATAACACATTTTTGACGTTTCAAAATATCTTAGTTGAAATCCCACATCGAAAAATGAATTAATGAGGCCTCTATTTAAAATAAAGAGTGGAAAGTATGAAGATTACTGAAAATAACACATCCTAGGGTTCCATGTAGGAAAATATGGATATGGAAGAGAAATCTAACCATCAATTATCTGATGGAGAGTGGTAGAGAACATGGCTATGAAAAGGCCAACAATACCAAAGCCATAAATTAGTGATGATTTAAGGTACCATCTAGGACAACATTTTTGTTCTAAGTTCCTTTTATTAATGTTGAGGAATTTATTTATGAGACTAGATAAGATCATAAGGAGATATACTTACTTTATAATTAGAGTTTTATACATTAATAAATTTCTACCACAAACTCATCTTTCACTCTAAAAGATAATAGAATGTAAAAAAATTTCTATTAATACTATTCGTACAGGGTTCCAAAATAAATGAATTTATAATTCATCTACCAGATATTTTAAAAAAACTACATTATTTAATCCAGGACATCTCGTTTGCTAGTGGTAGGTGATACACCCTTGTCGCCCTTCGGTTGCGGGTTCAAGTCTCGCAGCCTTGCCGGACGCGACGGGTTGCCGCCCGACCTCCAGGTTGTTCTTTTATGGCAATCCAAAATAATCCAAACTAGAACTATCCAAAATACTTCTGTCCAAACTCACAGTCCAACATTTATAAGGAAGGTAAACATAATGTAGATCCTTTTTACCCCGTAATAGCATATGAATACCTTCATCATGTATTCTTTTAATACACTGAAACATCCTGAATTACCATATTCCTTATTGATTACATTCATGCTCCCCTATTCCATATAGAATGCTGGATATACTTCATCAATCCAAAAATGCTTTAAACCCCAAAAATGATGGAATATACAAATCATTAATCAGTTCCAAGGTAGTCAAGAATATCCAATATAATTTATCCAAAACAATCATGTATTATTCCAAAATCACTACCTCGGTATCAGAACTATATTATGGTTTATCATTCTCTCAACCATATATTTTCCAAAAATTTATCCTTCTATTGAGTCACTTTTCTTTGTTCCACACAATCTCAAGTCCTTAATGAAATAGTACTGCAATACAATCCTTATATACTCTATAATTATTATAACAAGTACATTGTTGATACAACACTCAATTGACATAATCAACATAAGAACTCTAATCATTCCTCTTCATCTTTGGTAGTATCATAACTTGATTATTATCCAATAGCATCATTTGCGGCATATTCTGATGACTGGGACATAGGTTCGTGTAGTGTCCAAACTCCTTGAAAATGAAGCATTGTACATTTGAAACCATTTTCTTACACTTGCAGTCACGTACTTTGTGCCCTTTTCCTACACACTTATAACAAACTCCCATTCCTTTCAGGCAAATTCCAGGGTGTTTCTTTCCACAGTTATCACATATAGGAAAATTCTTCTTTTCCCTCTTCCCTTTATCCATCTTTCTCTCTTCCATCCTTTTCTTCTCTTGCTTCCCTTCAAATCCATAGGACTTAGTAAACTCTTTACTTATCTTATCAACACGTGATATTATTTCTTCATATGATGATAATACATGCGAGACTATTTCTCTTGTAAATTCTGGCTTAAGACCATAAAATATATGATCCTTCTTTCTATTTGTATCATGTGCATTGCTAGAGTTCTCATTCCTTCTACTGGGCGCCATTTCTAAACAATGGCATACATTAGATTAGTTTATGAATAACAATACCTAATCCCAAACTTGTTAAACACATAACATAAATTAAATAGTTTATGGATATAATCCATAATCATAAAAATGTCTCCTTTGACGAACTATATACTCATAAACCCTTCATAATGGTTTGTAAAGAAAAAGAGAATTATCCTAAGCATATCCCCCGGGAGTGTCGTAACCAAGTGTGCAGCAAGGCCTGTTGTCGTGCACCAGTTCCCGTTCGAGTCTAGCTCAAAGCGGTGTTTTTGGGTTTTACCCCTAGGTACATCTGTGCCAGAGCCGCCTCTACCTGCTCATATCCAGATAGGGATGTATTGCTCGGAAAACTCACAAAATCTCTACAATACCAAAATTCTAGGAAGTTCTTCTATACTAATCCTCAAAGTCCATCTTAAATCTATGTGCTCTAATCAGAGTTTATCTAAATCTAGCTTCCAAGGTTTGTACTAAACTTCCTCTGATACCAACAGTAATGCCCCGACCCTAGTTACCCAGAGTCGGTGCATTATTACATAACCTTGGCATGATCACAAGAAATATCAAATCTCGAAAGACCGATTGGTTTAGTAGCCTTGGAAACACTAGATATATTCATAAGTTTTACATTACATCATAAAGTGAAAAACTACTACGACAACATAATGTCTCCATAGTCCACACTATTATCCCCTCATAATATCCCTGTAGGTCATTCATAACTTACTTATTCACATCCTGGGAAAAATAAAACATAGAAAAGGGGTGAGCTCAAATGCCCAGTAAGGATAACAATATAGAGGAACATTCAAAAATAACCATAAACATTTAAGGCAATGCATTACTAAAACAAAAGCCTTTTAAACTTGAACTTCAACATAGTATGGAAAAATTAAAATGAAATAATTCCATTTACTTATTCACATGGATATTCTACTAATCGAATAATCACATGCAATATCAATAACCACTTTCATAATGTCGGAATGCATAATGCTGAACTTTAATTTCTTTGTCAAGGCCTCGTCCCAAGACCTAGGGGCTAACTGTAACCGGAACCCAACCCGGAGTGCCTCTAATAACCGGACACCAACCCGGAGTTCCTCTAATAACCGGAGACCAAACCGGAGTTCCTCTAATAACCGGAGACCAAACCGGAGGGCTTACTTTTACCGGTCCCCAACCCGGAACATACTTGTCTAACACATTCATCTGAATGAAAGGTTGAAATATAACATAAACATTCAGATTAAAAATAACTTATGAAATTTCAATACTTTAAAAAAACCAATAGTGAGATAATAATAGCTTATCCACAGTCAAAAATATCACAAAACCTTCAATAAAATATGGATGTTTTGTATCATAATAAATCAACCTCAAATAAGCTTAAAAGCCATCAAAGGATGTTGACATAGATGAAATCAAAACTATTTTAGAGAGATATATCTTTTTTTAAATCATTTTAAAAGTAACATAATTATAAAATTATAAATTCAATTTGAAAATATTCTTATAAGCTTGTAAGGGAAGCTTTGACGATTTTATAAAGGCGGTAAATAGCCGCTCCCGCCGTATAAATTAAAAAAAACATTCTTACCTTAAATTTGTCGGAAAGGTTAAAAGTGCCTTGTTTGGAAAACGACGGAAAGATTCCTTTCAAAACACATAAGGGTATAAATGACTTTAACCCATATTCTTGTAAATAGTAAAAACGTTTTGAAATACATTATTAAGAAACATGGATGTGGATAATAAAGAGATCCCAGTAGATTATTACGTATAAACAACCTCGGATAATGAAGAGATTGTGAAATAACCCTTACCAATTTGGTAACTTATGAAACATACAACCCATAAAAGAGGTATCATACAATTAATATGTAAATAAAGATAAATTAGAGTGTATTACACAAAGAATATAATTATGTGCAGTTCATACACCACACAAAAGGTGATGGTGGCAATATGGCATGAATCTCACGGGAATAAGGAGTGAGATGAAAACCCCTTACCACATTAATCAACTGAGTCGTATGGCCAAAAGTTAATAACCACCAAATGATTTACAACATAACATGAATATAAAGAGAATCATGATAATATATATCAAATGGCAGTACACAATACACCACTTTCAATAATTTCATGGCGAACAATGGAAATCTCATGGAATTGAAAGTGAGATAAGAAAATCCCTTACCTTGTACTTTTCCTTGGTTGGGGTAGGTTAACCTCCTGTATAATGGTGAAATAATTGTTATTAAATTATACAAGAATCATATACATTAATATGATATCATATATGATCTTTTAATATTGATTTGATAATAATATCTTAGTATTATCGTTGTTTCGGGTGTTAACTTACTTGTTTTATTTTATACGTTTTGTTATGTAAGCCATGTTTGTAATGGATAGGTTGTATATTATTCATATCCAGAATTATATCAAGTCCTTAAACATAATTTTTAAATCATCAAATGATAATTATACTTTAAAGGATACGATGGAGAATGAATCTCATCGCGTTCGTGGAGATGGTAGTCCGTACGTACGCACGAGCGACAATATCATTCTTTTGATATTAAAATAATATATAAATGGATGTTATATCATATATACAGAATCATTAACATGTTATATTTATTATTTACATGAGTTACACATCATTATTATACCCATCCAAATAATAATATATTGAATAACAATTACACCACGACGTGGAGATGGTAAGCCGTACGTACGCACATATGGTGACATGTTATTCAAAGGGTGGATAGAATACTGAATATGGTTGTACCATATTTATAATAACATCACAGTATATATATGATACTGGAGTTATTATTTTAGAATGTTAATAACAAAGGAAGAAGAAGTGGTAGAATAAAGGAACTTGGAAAAGGGTGGTGAAATCATTACCTCTTCTTCGGGTTCTTCCTTTTGATTTGATCAAAAGGGATCCTTAGGTTGGATTTCTGATCAAACTAATGACTCTAGGTTGTAGTGAGGGATGTTGGGGGAGTATATGGGCAAATTTTGGCCGAACCAAAAGGCTTTTAAGGTGTGAAGAAATGGGAAGGAGGAGTGCCCTTTTATAAGAGGGGTGAGGGGCACCTTTGGAAAAGCTAGAAATATTAGTTTATAATAAATTCATATTCGGTTTCTAATGGCTCCAAAGTTGATTATTCAAAGTTTAATGTGGGGATAGGTATAAAACCATTCATACAATATAATTTAGACAGGTTTGGGTCACTATATTAACCTTATATTTTAGTTTTAACTCTTAGTTAATTAGTTTGACATTTACCATGTCACTTTGTATTTTAATATTATATAGTTAATGAACTTACTATATAAATCCAATAGACCCCCAAGTGGTCCATTAATGATATAAATATCATGATATAAGTCTCTTGGCCGAACCTTATATTTTTAGGAATTTAATATCAATTAATAATATAATATTTGTTTTAAAAACTCTTTTATGTCAATTTTGACACTATTCAATAGTTTATTTTTGTGAAACACATAACAGAAATATTACTTCAAACAAAGTTAATTAAATAAATCCTAATATATTATATTATCCTAGAAAATTATTTTAATTCATTAAAAGTTTCATATAATATTTATTTGGGTATTTATAATATCAATTATTTTAATTTTTCGCTATTATAGTAATTAATTCATCATCCTTGTGTCATATATAAATTAAATTATTTAATGTCTAAAAATTATAAATAAAATATCATTATGTAGGAAAAAATTTTCGCTTTATAATGAATATTTATAGTTTAAAATCCAACATATATAACCTTATTTAATAATTGTGTTTCTAAAAGATATATGCTTGTGTCATTTTTGTATTTATTTTAACTTAATTAAAATAAAGTGCCATTATCACTTACAAGTGGATCCATGGTGTCCCAAAATCGACCCAAATATACCCATGGTCGACCATGTGTTAACAAATAGGGTTAAGACACGTTTTAGGGTAATTTAGTATTATTATAATATTATTTTTAACCCTTATTTACCAGATTTACCCTTAACCATGGTAAATAAAATATTTACCGCAGTAATTATTCAAAATGTCTAAAAATAAAACTTACCTATTTACACAATTTGAACATCCTGATTCCAAATATGGAATCCATTTTTCTAAATTCAAAACACAGAAGTGGCAGAAATTAATTTAAAATTAATTCCCACTGTCAAAATAAAAAGCATGTTTTAAGAGATAATAACTATCAAAAGATTGACACTTGTTTATGTTCGGTTTAATTGTAAAATTATGTCCAATGACCAAAATTATATTAAATGGTAAAAATATATTCTAAATATACTTTAAAACCACTCAAATTCATAATTTATCACTATTAATTATTTTGATTAAAAAAGTTGTTTTTAATTAAAATTTAGTAATTTTCACTATTCATCAAAATATGAAAGTTATCCAAAAAGTACCAAAATTTCACCTTAGGTTAAATTCGATACTCCGAATCCAAAAATGATGTCCATTTTGAGAGATAAAATTTCTAAAATTTTAAAAGGTTGGTATTACTATTCATAATGGCTAGTTTGATTGGTTGTGGTGTGTTAGAACTCGAAGTTGCGTACAACACACGCTACTGTATTATTCAAAGGAAAGCGTACCGTGGAAGCTTGGGATGTTTCATTTTAATTTTTTTTTGATGTCCCCCATTTATTCAAAAAATTTAAAATATTGTATTTAAAAAGGTTTCACTATTAAATGTTGATAAAAGTGCAATACTGAAAATGAATCAGTTCTTGCATTATGTCTAAGAAACTAATAATATGGATTCTAAAATTATAAGGATTATATAAAGTTTAAAATTTAGTTAATACTATTCATAACCACTTTTGAATGGCTTTTTTTTTTGTAATTCATGGTGTGATTGAACTCGGTGTTGCGTGTAGTGCAAGTTATTGAATAATTTTGAAGAAATAACACACTATGAAATCTTGGGGTGTTACATTAGAGTTACCATACCATGTTTTTGAAGATAGGTGGGGAGATAATAAGAAAAGAACAGGAAATTGAAATGATATTAAAGGAAAGGGGAAGGGAAATTACCCCTTGAATCCTCCTCTTGAGATCCTCTTTAGGGGACCTAGGTTTGTACTTTTGATGAGACCAAAAGCTCTTGGACGTGGGGAAGGTGCTAGGGAAAATTATTTGGTAGATTTTAGATAAGTATTGAAGCTTGAGATGTGTGAGGAATTGAGGGTGTGAATGGGTGGTTTTTTTAGTGGAGGGGAGAGGGGTTTTCTCAATATAAAATTCATTTGTTTCTTATTTCCAGTCAAGACAATGAATAGTGAGTCTTCCATGACCATGAATAGTAATTTTATCACGTGACACCAAAAAAATTAGGCTTACATCAGAAAAAAATCATCCATGACTCTATAATTAGCTTATTTATCTTATTTTGTAAATTATGGTATCTCACTATTCATAAAAAATTAATGTATTTCAGAAAAATCACAAAAAATCACCCCATCCATTTTTTGAAATGTAGAATCCAAAAATTAAGTCCATTTTTCAAAAATTATTTTCTAAATATTATAATTTTAATATTTAATTAAAATCATAATTTATTATCAAAAACCCAGTTTTAAAACAGTCATTTACTTATTCTAAAATATAGGTATATCATACATTTAACTTGAATATTATTTATATATTTTCATAGGTAATGTTACTATTTATTAGGGTATATCACTATTAATAAGGGTATGTTAATATTCATAAGGGTAGGTTACTATTCACCAAAAATTAAGTTTTTATTATTGGAATCCAAATAACTTAATGATTGCAACTGTGTATGTCATATTTTCAAACACACAAGTGACAAACATAGGTTTAAAGGTCACTTAGCACTTAATATGGTAACTCTAGTATCATAAATATAATGGAATTTTATAATACTAATTGGAAATTATTCCATCCAACCCCCTTCCCCACATCCTTTTATATTATAAAAAAATGTTTTTTGTGAGGTGTTAATCTATCACCTTCAAGAAAGACATGTTTTCTTTTTTCATTTCTACATTCAGATATGGTTATGAAACCATTTTTATGGTTGACCAAGAATATGTAATATGTATTATGTTCTATTTAATATTCTAGAACTAAATTATGTACATATTAATAAATTTTTAATAAATAAAAATATCATTTTGGTTGAAAATTTTCCGAAATTAATTCAAACAATTATCATTTAATACATTACCCCATCACATTGAAACATTCATATTGTACTATATAATTCCAGGTGCACCTGTCACATTATAACATTATCAATTATCATGCATCCCACAATGAACATATATCAAAAATGAACATAAATAACCCATGGAAGGGAATTGGTTTCATCTCATAAGAATACATTCACAAACATTGGGTTCCCAAAATTAAGTGGGAATAACCTACTTGATACGATAGTCATCCACCTTTAGTGAGAAGTAGAAGGTGTGTTTTTGAAAGAAGAGTTCTTTTGGAAAACCTTTTTTTGTCATAAAATTCAGTAACAAACATTTATATTCCAAAAAAGGAAATACAATGATGAAAAAATTATTTTTAAGGAGTGACAATACCAAAAATGGAGTGAAAGAGGGAGAAACTGAAGAAAGAAAGTTTTGTTCGAGATTTTCCCCTTACCTTGTATCTAAATGGTTTCATCACTTTAATGTCCTGTATAACCTCATTAAATTCATTAATTGACAATTCTAGATACTTGTGTACATGAATATGGTTCATTATGGTTTCATTATGTTATTTTATGGGCCTTTGGATGAGTTATAGAGTTTAAAAATATTGTTCGGGAATGTTTATTTTTAGGGTTTTCTTGAGCTGTTCACATGTATTCATAAATGAAAGTTTGTGTAGAACATGGATAATAAACCAGAACTAATATTTCTTGTTATTAATTATATTCCAGAATATCAAATGATATTATAATGAAATATGTTTTATATCATGTGGATGAATCATTAGATAAGAATTAAATTATGATTGTTTGGGTTAATTTAGGCGGTTTTTTGACCACAACGAACTTGTTTTGCTAAATAATTTAGTTATATGTACATAAGATAGATCCATAACTTAAAATAGGACATAATACATATATAATATTCTATTTCAACCATAAAAATGGTTTCATGTATATATCTGATGGTAGAAAAGAAAAAAAACATGTCGTTCTTGAAGGTGATAGATTAACACCTCACGAACAACATTTTCTTTTATAAAATAAAAAGATGAGGATAAGGGGGTTGTATGGTATAATATTCCATTAGAATCATTAAATTCCATTATATTTATGATATTGGAGTTACCATACCATTTGGATGATGATAGGTGGGGAGATAATAAGAAAAGAACTTCAAATTTAAAGGAAATTAAAGGAAAGAGGAAGGGAAATTACCTCTTGAATCCTCCTCTTGAGATGATCCTTAGGGGACCTAGCCTTGTCCTTTTGATGAGACCAGAAGCTCATGGACGTGGGTAAGGGGCTAGGGAAGATTATTGGGCAGATTTAAGGCAAGTATTTAAACTTGAGAGGAGTGAGGAAATGAGGGTGTGAAGGGTAGTTTTTATAGTGGAGAGGAGAGGGGATTTCTCAAAATAGAATTCATTAATTTATTATTTCCCCACAAGACAATGAATAATGAGTCTTCAATGACCAATAATAGTGATTTTATCATTTTATCCAAAAAATATTGTTCTTACATCATTATAACATCATGAATGACTCTATAATTATCTTATTTATCTTATTTTGTAAATTATGGTATTTCACTATTTATAAAAAATTCAAGTAGTTCAGAAAACTCCCAAAAAATCTCCCCAACCATTTTTTGATGTATAGAATCCAAAAATGATGTACATTTTACAAATATCTCCCTATCCTTCTCCTAGGGGATATGATTAGGGTAACTCACATTTTATTTACCCACCACTATGAGGGATTTATTTCCCCAATATAACAAAATTATATGGTTCTAGGATTTATGATGCATAAATTTATGCTATGTGCTATACCGTGATTAGAGTTATGGAGAGTTAATAATTTTATGAGTTAATATATAATATGTAATTGATTAGATATGGTGCCCAAAAAATGGAATGATAACATCAAGAATGCACGAGATGCGAAGAGTAAGAAGGATCAGATCTCTAATGGTCTTAAGCCATCTTTTAAAAGGATGATTTTCTACCATACTTTTCAGAAAATATTTTCCTCAAAACCTCTATCTCAAGTTGGAAAGAGAGTTCCTCAGACTCATGTAGAAGGAAGATGAGTCCATAAGGGTGTATGAAGCAAACATTACAAGGCTTTCATGGTACGCCTGTGGCTTCTTCATGAACACTGAAAGCAAGGTGGATCACTTCTTTAGAGGACTAAAGCCCAGTCTACTAAAATCATTGGAAATTCGAGACTTTGATAGTTATGAGGGGATTGTCCATTGTTCCATCAAGGTTGAAATGGATATTGGATACTCTCAATGATCTTTTGGGCCTAGTGACAAGAAGAAAAAAATGGAGAACATCATGGGTGGTTCATCAAACATATTCCATGATGGAAAGAAGACTGACCTTTCCCCTTGTAAAAGTTGTGGGAAGAAGAATCCTAGTAACTGTCTAAAGGGAACAAAGAATTGATTCAAATGTGGAAAGTTTGGTCATCTATCCATGAACTATTAAAGGGATATGAAAAATCCTTCTAATGTTTTAGAAGAAATGAAGGTTCATATCAACACTCTGCCAACCGTGTAGTGTTACAACTATAAGGATCATGGGCATTATGAGAACAATTCCCCTAAGATTAGGGTTGTCATAGATAATAAACAAAAACCTCTAAGGAAACAAGGAAGGTATTATGCTATCACTACCACTAAGCTGGAGCCGGAAAACAATTAGGTTATAGGTATTATATTTATTCATTCAAGAATAGTGAACATACTATTTGATTCTAGTTCTAGGAATTATTTCATATGTTACAAGTTTAGTAGAATTATTCAAACACCACCTAAAAATTTAGAGGAAAAGTTATCTGTGAGAACAAAAAATGAAGAAATTATTGAATCCATGGTTTATAACTCTTCCCAAGTTAACGTTTGTGGAATAAACCTCCAAGAAAATCTCATCGTACTTCCTTTAGTGGAGTTCAATGCTATATTGGGCATGTATAATCTATCTTTATACAAAGACAACATCAACTGTCAGGAAAAGGAGATTACTCTTCACATCCCAAAGCATCCTCTAATTCTATATAAGTGTAAAGAGAAAGATGAATCTCCATTAGGATCATCATCTAAACTGTGGATATTTCTGCCTTATGAGCAAGCACA
Source organism: Viscum album (assembly GCA_963277665.1). Lineage (NCBI taxonomy): Eukaryota > Viridiplantae > Streptophyta > Magnoliopsida > Santalales > Viscaceae > Viscum > Viscum album. The sequence goes on from OY728127.1 coordinate 1,965,361,026, forward strand.
TCTAGCTCAAATAACTGAGACAAAGGAAAGAATCATGCTTGAAGACATGTGCATTGTGAGGGATTACACTGATGTATTCCCTGAAGAGTTTTCTAGTCTTCCTCCTAGCCGAGAGGTTGAGTTCTCAACTGAACTTATCCCTGTATCTCTTCTTATCTCAAAGACACCTTACAGAATGGCCACTGTAGAGCTGGAAGAACTGAGGAATCTATTACATGAGAATATAGAGAAGGGTTTTATATGTCCGAGTTCTTCACTATAGGTGTACGCTAGTTCTCTTCGTCAAGAAGAAGGATAGATCAATGCTCCTCTACAATGATTATTGTGAACTCAATAAAATCATGATAAATAACAAGTAACCCCTTCCAAGGATAGATGACTTGTTTTATCAGCTTCATGTGTCCAGTTATTTCTCCAAGGTGGAACTTCGGTCAGGATATCACCAATTAAAGTTGAGGAAGGAATATATTCCCAAGAATTCCTTTCGAACGAGGTAATGAAACTATAAGTTAATAGTGATTCTATAGAGACCTGAAGGTTGGCGTACATTGACATTACATTACATTTTCGGAATACTTAGTACATAACAAAAACACACACACAAGGATCGTAATAGTTTAGTGTCTTTGGAAACTCGGAATATAATCTTCTAATCCTGGTGAAAGATCTTCAACATCTCCCATAATGATCTTCCTTTTTTTTATACCTAAAACCTTTCTTTATATCCTGGGGAAAAGAAAATATAAAAGGGTGAGCTCAAATACATAGTAAGGGTAAAAAAAAGAAATATCAATCACATCATAAGAACATAACATTTTGAAAATCTTAACCTGTAAAAGAGAGCATAATTTCATAACATGGGATAAATCATGGCAGTGAAATGTAATCACAATAATCATAACTTAAAACATGAAACTTTGTGGCATACACACATAATCATATAGAATCATTTCTTTTTAGTCAAGACTCTTTGCCAAGACTATCTTAGTGGACAAAGTCCCTTTCTGAACCGATTCACCCTCGTTTCAGTCCTGTTTCACTGAACCGGTATAACCTACCATTCCAGCCATGTCTATCTCATGAGATATAAAATCTTTACCCAATGCATTGGAGGGAGATATAGGTCCCACCCATCTCATAATGATACCATTCTTATGTGTGCCACAAAATCATAAATCATACATCATTACATAACCCATGTAATAAAAATGAGAATCTTAAACATCGTGACATCATAAAAAAATTCATATAAGATAAAGGAATTCATAAAAATATTTCCATCACAACATAATCAAATCCATGTAATAATTGGGATAGAAATAGAACCCTATATTGTCTTATATGGAAAATAATTTTTATAAAACTCTTGAACTCAATTCTTGAGAAAAATATCCTTTCTACTTCAAAAACATTTATCCTTTCATAACATGTCATACAATTTTAAACTAAAAGAAGTTGATTAAAAATAAACTTGAAAACTTGTAAAGGAATCTTGAAAACTTTTAAAGGAAGCTTCTTGGAAATAATTTTTTTATAAAAAAAATCCATTCATGTCGTATAAGTTAAAAGAAAACATTCTTCTCGTACTTTTGTAGGAAAAGTCAAAAAGTACCTCGTACGAAAAATGACAAAAGATTCCTTTCATATCTTTTACTAAAAACTCACCGAAGGGTAAAATTGGATATAAACTATTGTAGAATTATGAAAATATTACATATTGAAGAAACATGGATGTGGATGATAAAATTCACCCCAGTAAATTCCAAAGTATAAACAATCTCGGATAAAAATGAGATTGTGATATTTCCCTTACCTTAGGTCCGATTTGCTTCGTAAGTGTCCGAACCTCCTCTTCTTTGAAGCGCCTCCTTGAGACCTCCTCTTAGGGCACTAAAATTGGTATTTGAGGAAGACCAGAACCTCTAGGATGTTGCTAGGGAAGTGGAGAAGAGAATTTGGCGGAGGTTGGCCGATCTTGAAGGCTCAAAGTTGTGTGAGGAAGAGAGGGAGGAGGTTCCCTTTTATAAGGGAGGAGAGGGGCTCCTTTGGAAAAACTAAAAATATTATTTTATTATAATGTCACGTTCGGTTTTAAATAGCTCAAAATTGATTTATTTCGAGGATAAGGTGGGGATGGGTCGAAATCCTCTCATCCAATAGAATTTAGACAAGTTTAGGTTCCTATTTTGACCTTATCATTTAGATTTAACATTAAGTTAAATAATTTTACTTTTACCGTGTCTTCTTGTGTTCTTACACTATAAGGTTAATAAACATACTATAAGAAGCCAAACGAACCCCAAGTTGTTTATTATTAATATATATAACCTTATCTAAGTCATTTGGCCGAACCTTAGATTTTTAGGAATAAAATAACAATTAATAATATAATATTTGTTTTAAAAACTATTTTATGTCAATTTTGACAATATTTAGTAATTGATTTTTGTGAAAATCATAACAGAATGATAAGTTCGAAAAAAGTTAATTAAATCAATAATAACATGTCATATTAACCTATAAAATTAGTGGAATTCATAAAAAGTCTCAAATTACTTTTATTTGGGCATTTATAACATCAATTATGTCAATATTTCATTAATAAGACAATTATTGCATCATCTTTGTGTCATAATAAATGATAATTATTTAATCCCTAAAAATTCTAAATAAATTCCTATTATGTAGATAATTTTATTGTCTTTCTGGAGACTATTCATGTTCGAAGTTTCATGAAGTTTATCACTAGATTAAAATTATTATACTTATATGATTTAAGAAAGTGACATGTTGTCACATTCTTTGGTTTTAATAATAATTAAATTATTTTCATTGAAAAAATTTATTTAAATGAATATAATCCGACCCTTAGATGATATGGGTCGACTTTTAGTCATCAAATAGGATTTTGACATTTGTTAGGGTAATTTTAAAATATTATATTTACCCTTAATTACCCGATTTACCTTTAACTATGGTAAATAAAATTTACCGTAGTTACTATTCATAATTCCCAAAAATAAAAAGTAGCATATTAACATAATTTGGACCCACTGATTCCAAATATGGAATCCATTTTTTAAAATTAAATACACAGAAGTTGCATAAATTAAATTAAAATTAATCTCGTTGTCGAATAAAAACGAGTTTTTGTTTAAAACATTGCAAAAGATTGAATTGATTTAACCTATGAATTAAAGGTAAAATCAATGCTAATGAAATACATTATATTAAATGGTAAAAATATATTCTATTTATACTTTAAACCCATTCAATATTAAAATTTAACCACATAAGATATTACGATGAAAAAAGTTGTTTTTAATTAAAATATAGCGTGTTTTTACTATTCATTAAAATGTGAAAGTTACCAGAATAATATGAAAAATTTATCCAAAGTAAATTTTTATTTCTCGATTCCAAAGAAGAATTTTATTTTGTCAAATTGAACTTATAAACATGTCAAAAATTAGATTTAAAGTGGGTGTGCCATCAAAAGGCGGCAAAACTGCATTTTTTGAAAAATACTTATTTTACCCGAAAAATTTATTTTGTTCTTATACCATGTTCTAGAAATGTGTAAGATGAATAATAATGTTATAAAATTCAAAATTTAGTTAATACTATTCATAATGGCTAGTTCATGAAAATATTATAATAATATAACATTGTTTATTAAAACCCGGTATTGCGTACAACACACGCTATCGAGGAAGGTTGTGATTGCGTATAATGCAAGCCAAGTCAGGGTTGCGTGTTGTGAAAGAATCTTTCGTTGTTTCGTATAACAGAATCAAACCATATTTCATTTATACATTGAATATATATATATATATATATATACTCAATGTTGTGTAGAATAACTATTATCAAAATTGTGTGTAACACGATCCAAGAATAGTGTTGCGTATACTACAAGCTAATACGGTGTTGCGTATAGCGCAAGGTAATCTTGGTGTAGAATACAACACAAGACATTAATGAAAATAATATTTTTCATAAAATCTCGGGGTGTTACATTCTACCCCCCTTAAAATGAATTTCGCCCTCGAAATTCGTCGGGGTTATAAATGGTTTACTATTTGAAAGTTTCTTTGATAGAAACCCACATCGTAAAAAGGAATACCAAAACTTTTCTTTAAAAACTAAAGTATAAAACGTAATGGTTACCCAAGTTAACTAATCACTGGGTATCCACATAGGAGAACATAGGTGAAAATATGGACATGGAAGAGAAATCTAACCATCATGTTCTGATGGAGAGTGGTAGAGGACATGGCTATGAAAAAGCCAATAATCACAAAGCCATAAATTTGTGATGATCTAGGGTACCATCTGATTCATCGGATATAAGATCACTAGGACAAAATTTTTGGTTTTCAATATCATTTCCCTAAAGTTGAAAATTTTGAATTAGAAGAAATACTTACTTGATTTTGGTACAATCTCACTGTTGTTCCTTCTTTGAATAGTTTCCACTTCATCTCATAAAGAAATGAAGTGTTAAAATATCATATGATAGAATGATGGGTCATTCCATCTGTTTCAAACAAAAGGTTAGCAATAGTTATCAAATATTCATAAGTCCGTATTTTGTGAGGTTGAACTTATACTTCATATATCATACCTCTTAATAAAATAAAACTAGTTTCTACTAACCAGGGACTTCCTGTAGGCCATTGGTAGGTGATAAAGGCCAGTCACACTTCGGTTGTGGGTTCGATTCCCACATCCTTGTCCGACGCGATGGGCTGTCGCCCGTCCTACAGGTTTTCCTTTTTCAAAAACTACATTACTATAACATCCCATCAATAATATCAAAAAAAAGTTCTATCCTTAAACAATACTAACTTATGTCCAAAATAATCCATTCCAATCTTTAGGCTTATCTAAAATACTTCGGTCCACTCTCATAACATAGTGAAAATGATTACCAGAGATTTAATACCATCGTTGATCCCCATATATCATAAGATATGTTTTGTTGGTCACATTCCAAACATTCAAAGTCCTTAATCATGTATTCTCTTGAATACCCATTGAACCTTAGCGAAAACATGAATGCAGTTAAAAGTTAACACCTTCCACATACCAAAATCCTCAAAATTCTATATACTCAAACCATGATATCACATATTCCTTATATCAATCATGAGCTCATGAATACTGTCAAATATTTCATTTTCTCGTTTTCCCTTCATTATGCGCATATCATCCACTTTCCAAAAAATATCTGAATAACATTTCATTGTTACGCATACCATTCATCATAAACTTTCAAAACTTAAGGAAAGACAATAATGTAACAATCCTTAGATGTCTTTTTATTCTATAGTACAACATTACACTTGATAAACATGTAATCATTCCACTACCTTCTTAAACCATTGACCGAGCTTTAACAATTCTTTCACCTCACATATCATTTGTAGTCTCTTCATCATCATCAACAAAAATACTACCCATACGACCATACCGATTCTCTTCATGAGACATTCCCTTAGGGCATTGGTTTGCATAATTCCCGTACATTCCACATTTAAAACATTTAACCATTGTTCATGTCGTAGCAATACCATTATCCTCATCCCTGGTGTTAACTGAACCTTTTCCTTTGCACTTAATGGCTTTGTGTCCTTCTCTTCCACACCCAAAGCATCTTCCAGTTCCTTTGAAACATTCTCCTTGATGCCTCTTCCCACATGATTTACATAGGGGAAATTGAACTTTCTTTCCTCTATGATCATCATGAAACTCCATCTTTTTCTTATTAGATGAGTCAGGAAACTTACCAAATTTTACTTTATTGATCATATTATGAGATTGCTGATTCGGCATAATAATGATGTTTGGACCTCCAAATCCCATTTTATTTGGTTGCTCATGAAGAATATCATTCCATTGTCCATCATATCCTCCATTATTGTGAATCATCTTGTTTCCAGCCATTTTCCAAAACCCAAAAAGAATAGTGTGAGAGGAAAAAATCATAATAATGGGGGAGTAACTTCAATATCTAACATCTTTGGTTAAATTATAATATCCTTAGCGCAATTCTAGGACTATAACCTATACGTATACTTATCCTTAGGTACATCCCTAGACATACCTTAGAAATATCTCTAGGGATCTCACTAACGTTCTCACATCCTAGTTTCCAAAGGTTGACTAAACCTTTCCTCTGATACCAACTGTAGAGACCCGAAGCTTGGCTTAAATTGACATTACATTACATTTGCGGAATACTTAGTACATAAAAAAACACACACAAAAGGATTGTAATATTTTAGTGTCTTTGGAAACTCTGAATATAATCTTCTAATCCTGGTGAAAGATCTTCAACATCTCCCATAAAGATCTTCCTTTTTTTATACCTAAAACATTTCTTTATATCCTGGGGAAAAGAAAACATAAAAGGGTGAGCTCAAATGCTCAGTAAGGGTAAACAAAAGAAATATCAATCACATCATAAGAACATAACATTTTGAAAATATTAACATGTAAAAGAGAGCATAATTTAATAACATGGGATAAATCATGGCAGTGAAATGTAATCACAATAATCATAACTTAAAACATGAAACTTTGTGGCATACACACATAATCATATAGAATCATTTCTTTTTAGTCAAGACTCTTTTCCAAGAATATCTTAGTGGAAAAAGTCCCTTTCTGAACCGAGTCACCCTCGTTTCAGTCCTGTTTCACTGAACCGGTATAACCTATCGTTCCAGCCATGTCTATCTCATGAGATATAAAATCTTTACCCAATGCATTGGAGGGATATATAGGTCCCACCCATCTCATAATGATACCATTCTTATGTGTGCCACAAAATCATAAATCATACATCATTACATAACCCATGTAATAAAAATGGGAATCTTAAACATCGTGACATCATAAAACAATTCATATAAGATAAAGGAATTCATAAAAATATTTCCATCACAATATAATCAAATCCATGTAATAATAGGGATAGAAACAGAACCCTATATTGTCTTAGATGGAAAATAATTTTGATAAAACTCTTGAACTCAATTCTTGAGGAAAATATCCTTTCTACTTCAAAAACATTTATCCTTTCATAACATGTCATACAATTTTAAACTAAAAGAAGTTGATTAAAAATAAACTTGAAAACTTGTAAAGGAAGCTTGAAAACTTGTAAAGGAAGCTTCTTGGAAATAATTTTTTTTTTAAAAAAATCCATTCATGTCGTATAAGTTAAAAGAAAACATTCTTCTCATACTTTTTTCAGAAAAGTCAAAAAGTACCTCGTACGAAAAACGACAAAAGAATCCTTTCATATCTTTTACTAAAAACTCACAGAAGGGTAAAATTGGATATAAACTATTGTAGAATTATGAAAATATTACATATTGAGGAAATATGGATGTGGATGATAAAACGCACCCCAGTAAATTCCAAAGTATAAACAATCACGGATAAAAATGAGATTGTGATATTTCCCTTACCTTAGGTCTGAATTGCTTCGTAAGTGTCCGAACCTCCTCTTCTTTGAAGCGCCTCCTTGAGACCTCCTCTTAGGGCACTAAAATCGGTCTTTGAGGAAGACCAGAACCTCTAGGATGTTTCTATGGAAGTGGAGAAGAGAATTTGGCAAGGTTTGGCCGAGCTTGAAGGCTCAAAGTTGTGTGAGGAAGAGAGGGAGGAGGTGCCCTTTTATAAGGGAGGAGAGAGGCTCCTTTGGAAAAACTAAAAATATTATTTTATTATAAAGTCATGTTCGGTTTTAAATAGCTCCAAATTGATTTATTTAGAGGCTAAGGTGGGGATGGGTCGAAATCCTCTCATCCAATATAATTTAGACAAGTTTAGGTTCCTATTTTAACCTTATCATTAAGATTTAACATTAAGTTAAATAATTTTACTTTTACCGTGTCTTCTTGTGTTCTTACACTATAAGGTTAATAAACTTACTATAAGAAGCCAAACGAACCCCAAGTTGTTTATTAATAATATATATAACCTTATCTAAGTCATTTCACCGAACCTTAGATTTTTAGGAATAAAATAACAATTAATAATATAATATTTGTTTTAAAAACTATTTTATGTCAATTTTGACACTATTTAGTAATTGATTTTTGTGAAAATCATAACAGAATGATAAGTTAGAAAAAAGTTAATTAAATCAATACTAACATGTCATATTAAACTATAAAATTAGTGTAATTCATAAAAGGTCTCAAATTACATTTATTTGGGAATTTATAACATCAATTATGTCAATATTTCATTAATAAGACAATTACTGCATCATCTTTGTGTCATAATATATGATAATTATTTAATCCCTAAAAATTCTAAATAAATTCCTATGATGTAGATAATTGTATTAAATTTCTAGATACTATTCATGTTCGAAGTTTCATGAAGTTTATCACTAGATTAAAATTATTATACTTATATGATTTAAGAAAGTGACATGTTGTCACATTCTTTGGTTTTAATAATAATTAAATTATCTTCATTGACAAAATTTATTTAAATGAATATAATCCAACCCTTAGGTGATATGGGTCGACTTTTAGTCATCCAATAGGATTTTGAAATTTGTTAGGGTAATTTTAAAATATTATATCTACCCTTAATTACCCGATTTACCTTTAACTATGGTAAATAAAATTTACCGTAGTTACTATTCATAATTTCCAAAAATAAAAAGTAGCCTATTAACATAATTTGGAACCACTGATTCCAAATATGGAATCCATTTTTTAAAATTCAATACACATAAGTTGCAGAAATTAAATTCAAATTAATCTCGTTGTCGAATAAAAATGAGTTTTTGTTTAAAACATTGCAAACGATTGAATTGATTTAACCTACGAATTCAAGGTAAAATCAAAGATAATGACATACATTATATTAAATGGTAAAAATATATTCTATTTATACTTTAAAACCATTCAATAATATAATTTAACCACATAAGATATTATGATGAAAAAAGTTGTTTTTAATTAAAATATAGCGTGTTTTTACTATTCATTAAAATGTGAAAGTTACCAGAATAATATGAAAATTTTATCCAAAGTAAATTTTTATTTCTAGATTCCAAAGAAGAATTTGGTTTTGTCAAATTGAACTAATAAACATTTCAAAAACTAGATTTAAAGTGGGTGCGCCATCAAAAGGCGGCAAAACTGCATTTTTTGAAAAATACTTATTTTACCCGAAAAATTTATTTTGTTCTTATACCATGTTCTAGAAATTTGTAAGATGAATAATAATGTTATAAAATTCAAAATTTAGTTAATACTATTCATAACGGCTAGTTCATGACAATATTATAATAATATAACATTGTTTATTAAAACCCGGTATTGCGTACAACACACGCTATCGAGGAAGGTCGCGATTGCGTGTAATGCAAGCCAAGTAAAGGTTGCGTGTTGTGAAAGAATCCTTCGTTGTTTCGTATAACAGAATCCAACCATATTTCATTTATACATTGAATATATATATATATATACTCAATGTTGCGTAGAATAACTATTATCAAAATTGTGTGTAACACGATCCAAGAATAGTGTTGCGTATATTACAAGCTAATACGGTGTTGCGTATAACGCAAGGTAATCTTGGTGTAGAATACAACACAAGACATTAATGAAAATAATATTTTTCATAAAATCTCGGGGTGTTACAGATTCCCTTTGGACTCACTAATTCTCCATCAATTTTCATGGATTTAAGGAATAGAGTCTTTAGAGATTACCTAGAAAAATTTATTGTAGTCTTTATTAATGATATTTTGATATACTTCAAGAGAAAGGAGGAGCATTAAGAGAATTTGAATATTGTGTTAAATACTTTGTGAAAGGATAAGTTGTATGAAAATTATAGTAAATCTGAGTTCTAGATGGAGGAAGTATCTTTCTTGGGGAATGTTATCACTTGAAAAAGGATATATGTGGACCCTTCAAAGACGAAGGAAATTGAAGAGTGGCCCAAGAAAACTTCGGTAACAGAGATATGCAGCTTTTTGGGTCAATCTGGGTATTATAGATAGTTTGTGAAAAAATTTTCACAATTTTCAGAGCCAACGAACATGCAGAAAAGGGAGGGAGTAAAGTTTGTCTGAACAAAGGAATGTGAAGACTGTTTCAAGGAGTTTAAAACAAGGCTTATCACTACGCTGATACTCACACTCTCTATAAGTGGAGAACTCTTTGTGGTGTATAGTGATGCTTCAAAGAAGGTATTAGGCTGTGTTTTAATGCAAAATAATAATGTTATATCCTATGCCTCTCTGAAGCTAAAAAACCATGAGCAAAACTATCCCACGCATGATCTGTAGTTGGTGGTGGTGATCTTTGCTTTGAAAATTTGGAGGTATTATCTCTATAGGGAGAAGTGTGAGATATATACTGACCACAAGTGTCTCAAATATATATTCACACAAGAAGATATTAATATGCACCTGTGAAGATGGATAGAGCTCATCAAGGATTATGACTGCTCAATCCACTACCATCCCGATAAGGAAAACAAGGTGGCAGATGATCTACGTAGAAAGGATCCTGCATCTTTATCAATGATGAGAATTGAAAAGGATCTGATCTTATTATATTTTAAGAGGATATACATGGGAATAATTAAGTGATTAACATAATCAATACTTTCTAAAATTATTTCTCAAGCATCCCTCTTGGAAAAAATAAAGGATGCTCAAAGAAAACATGTAGAAAATCAAAAAACAGTGGAAGATTTTAGAAATGGAAAATCGTCTGATTTCAAAATTGGTGAGGAAGGTGCTATAAGATTTAGGACACGATTATGTGTACCAACCGATCCATAGATAAAGAAGGAGCTATTGAATGACGCACATAGCTTGACCTTCTCTCTATACCTAGGGATCACAAATATGTATCAAGATCTTCAAGAAAACTTTTGGTGGGACAATATGAAAAGAGAGATTATTGAATATACATCAATGCGCTCGGTGTGTTAGCAAGTGAAGGCTGAGAGAAAAAATTCTAAGGGGATGATGCAACCACTACCCATACCGGCATGTAAGTAGGAGAACATTACCATGGACTTTGTCACTAGAATTCCAAGGATATCCAGAGGAAAGAATGCTATATGGGTCGTTGTGGATCGTCTAACTAAGATAGATCACTTTATTGCGATTCGAGAGGACTTCTCATTGGATAAAATTGCATGGATTTACATCAGATAAGTGGTTAGGATTTATATAGTACCACTATCTATTATATATTACCGTGATACTAGATTCACCTTGATTTTCTGGAAAAGTCTCTAACATGCTCTACACATTGAACTAAACTTTAGTACGCCCTATCATCCTTAAACTGTTGGCCAATATGAGTGAACTTTTTAGACACTGGAAGACATGTTGAGAGCGTTTTATATGGAATTCAAAGGGGTATGGGACCAACATCTTCCACTGTTTGAATTCTCCCACAACAACAGTTTCCACTCGAGCATTTGAATGGCACCATATGAAGCCCTTTATGGGAAAAGGTGAAGAACACCAGCATGTTGGGATGAAGTTGGTGACCATAAGCTGGTAGGAAATGAAATGGTAAAAGAAATGGTGGAGAAGGTGAAAACTATTTAGTGGCATATCAAGGCAGCCTAAAGCCAACAAAAGATTTATGCAGATAACTGTCAATGAGACCTTGAGTTCAAAGTTGGAGACATTATATTTCTACGCATATCTCTATGGAAGAAGGTTATGAGGTTTTTAATGAAAGGGAAGTTAAGTCCTCTGTACATCGGACCCTTCGACATCCTTGATCGAGTCAGAGCTGTGGCCTATATATTGGCACTTCCACCTACCATGTCGAAATTACATGATTTCTTTCATGTATCCCTCTTAAGTAAATACATTCCAGACCCTTCACATTTAATCTCTTTAGAGGTGGTACAGATGAAGGATGATATTTCTTATGAGGTGCAACCAGTGAAGATATTGGATCATATAGACAATGTTCTATGCAACAAGACTACACATCTGGTCATGGTACTATGGAAAAACCATATGTACAAAGAAGCAACATGGGAACTGGGGGAAGCAATGAAGGAAAAGTACCCCCCACCTATTTATGTCTTAGAATGAAAAATGAAATTTCAAGAGTGAAATTTCATAAGGGGGGGATGTAACAACCCAATGTTTTATAAATGGAAATTCTTTTCTTATAAATATTACATATAATCACATGAATACACAATATAATGATCTACATGGTTATACGAGACCTTTAAACATAAGCTGGTCACTTCTGTGTTTGGAATTTTGAAAAATTGACATACACGGTTGAAATCAATATGTTATTTGGAGTTCGATAAGAAAGACTTATTTTTTCTGTGAATAGTAACCTACCTTTATGAATAGTAACATACCCTTATGAATAGTTATATACCCTAATGAATTGTAACCTTACCTATGATAATATATAAATTATATTCATGTTGAAAGTATGATATACCAATATTTTAGAATAAGTAAATAAATTTTTATAAGCCAGTTTTTAATAATAAATTGTGATTTTAATTCAATATTTAATTAATAATATTTAGAAAATTATTTTTGAAAAATGGACGTCATTTTTGGATTTTAAACACCAAAAAATGGTTAGGGTGAATTTTTGATATTTTTCTAAAATACTAAAATTTTTATGAATAGAAAAATCTGATAATTCATAATAAATGTTAAAACCTTAATTTTTGCATCATTCTTGAGTCATGGATGATGTAAATGACCTTTGGTTTGAATTCACATGAATTTAATAATGTTCTTGGTCATGGAATACATAATATTCCTTGTATTTTTATGAAATAATAAACTAATGATTAAAAAATTATGAAAACCGTCCTCTCATCCACTATAAAATCCCCCCTCACTCCCATTTCTCTTAACTCCTCTCAAGACTTATGCCTTGCCAATATTCTGCCCAAATCTCTCCCCAAGCTCCTCACCCACGTCCAAAATCCTCTATCCTCTTCAAAATTCCAAAACCTATACCTTTAAGAGGTTCTCAAAGGAGGAAGTCTCAAGAGGTAAATTCCTCTTTCCAATTCCTTCATTTCTTTTAAGTTCTTTTTTTCCTCACCTCCCTTCACCCAAATAGTTTTATAACTCTAGTAACATACATATACTGGAATGTTTTATTTCTAATGATATATTTCATTATTTTCTCTCCTTTCCCCACGTTTTATTTGAAATAAATGAAAACACCATTTGAGATGTGCTAATTTAGCAGATTCAAGGATGACAGTTTATCAATTTATATTATTATCTTTAATTCTGGTCATGATACCATTTGTGTTAGGGTTGAACCAGATTATTATATTGGTTACATATCCTATTTTGGTTCTGTAATTCTTTTTTACAAATGGTATTAATTTAAAAATCAAAAACATGTTCTTTGTAATCAATCCCACTGGTTAACACAAACGGTTGTATCTATTGTTTTATATAACAATTTGACTTCACTCTAAGTAACCAAATTAAATTTAAAACCATGTAATATCCTAGATTTTCACTAATTTCATATAACTTCAATTCTGGACAACCACTTTCATCTTACATGTTTATCTAAACATGAATATAAGAGAACTGATCATTAAAAGCAGGTAAACAAACGAGCCTGAACAAGATGCTAGCTCTGTTCACAAGTATGTCTGCACAAGATGCTAGCTTTGTTCACAAGTATTTGTGGTACTTCTGTGATAGGAATTTGGAAAATCTGATATACACTATTGTAATCAGTAGGTTTTTTGGAGTCCAATAAGAAAAACATTATTCTTGGTGAATAGTAACCTACCCTAATAAATAGTAACATACCCTTATGAATAGTGATATACCCTAATGAATAGTAACATTACCTATGATAATATATAAATAAAATTCAGGTTGAATGTTTGATATACCTATATTTTAGAATAAGTAAATAACAGTTTTAAAAATGGTTTTTGATACTAAATTATGATATTAATTAAATATTAAAATAATAATATCTATAAAATTATTTTTTAAAATTGGACTTCATTTTTTGATTCTACGCATCGAAAAATGGTTGGAGTGAATTTTAGGATTTTTCTAAAATACTTGAATTTTTTATGAATAGTGAAATGTCATAATTGACAAAATAAATTAAATAAGCTAATTATAGAGTCATGCATGATGGTCTACTGAAGTAAGACCAATTAGGATAGGATCACATGATAAAATTACTATTCTCGGTAATGGAAGACTCACTATTCTTTGTATTGGGGGAAATAATAAACTAATGAAATTTATATTGAGAAAACCCCCATCCCCTCCACTATAAAAACCACCCTTTACACCCTCATTTCCTCCCACCTCTCAAGATTCAAGCCTTGCCTAAACTTTTCCCAAGCATCTTCTATAGACCCTTCCCTGTGTCCTAGAGCTTCGGGTCTATTCCAAAGACCAAGCCTATGTTTCTTAAGGAGGATCTCAAGAGGAGGATTCAAGAGGTAATTTCCCTTCCACTTTCTATTAATTTCCTTTCAATTTCAAGTTATCTTCTTATTCTATCCCCATATTTCTTCATCCTCAGAGTATAGTAACTCCAGTATCATAAATATACTATAATTTTATGATACTAATGGGATATTATACAATCCAACCTCTTTCCCCTCTTCCTTTTATTTTATAAAAGAAAACGTTGTTCATGAGGTGTTAATCTACAACCGTCAATGTAACACCCCGAGATTTTAGGAAAAATATTCTTTTTAATTTCATTAATGTCTTGTGTTATACGCTACACCAAAAGGAGCTTGCACAACACGCATCATTGACTTGCCTTGCATTACACGCAATCACGACCTTCCTCGATAGCGTGTGTAGTAAGCAATACCGAGTTTCACTAAACAGCGATATGCTATTAAATTATTATTAAAACTAGCCGTTATGAATAGTAATAACCACTTTTTGAAATTTTGTAAATTTTAGTTTTCAAAATGGACTTCATTTTTGGATTTGGAATATCTAAATTAGCTTAGGGGGGAATTTTGGTACTTTTCGGATAACTTTCATATTTTGATGAATAGTGAAAATTACTAAATTGTAATTAAAAAAACTTTTTCAATCGAAATAATTAGTAGTGATAAATGGTTAATTTGAGTGGTTTTAAAATATATTTGTAATATATTTTTACAATTTAATACAATTTTGGTCATTGGATGTAATTTCACATTTAAACCAGACATAAACAAGTGTCAATCTTTTGATAGTTATTATCTCTTAAAAACATGCTATTTGTTTTGATGACGGGATTTAATTTTTAAATTAATTAATGCAAATGATATGTTTTGAATTTTCTAAAATAGTCATCATTTTTGAATTCATAATATCAAATATATCTTAGGATTAATTTTTGGTATTTTTCTGGAAATTTTCATTTTTTGATGAATAGTGAAAACACTAAGTGGTAGTTAAAAAATGATTTTTTCATAAAACTTAATTTTACCGATTCTGTGAGTGGAATTTAAAAAACCCGAGAGACACAGTTTATGTCAGTAAAAAAATTGTGGTTCAATGAGATGAAAATAATTTTTGGTGAATAGTAACTTTTACTTTTTTTACCACAGTTAAAAGTAAATAGGGTAATTAAGGGTAAAAATGATATTATTATTACCTAACACATGTCCTAATTCTATTGGATAAGTTTAATTCGACCAAAAACAACCTTAGTAATTAAATATGACCATTTAGGCCCACTTGGATTAGATTAGGACATTTATTATTAATTTATTTAAAGAAGGTTTAAAATAGTTAAAATCAAAGTTTAATAATAAAATCATTTTTAATATAGGTTTATACATAAGATAAATAAGACTATAAATATTCATTAGAAATATAAAAATATTTCCTACATAATGATATTTTATTTGTAATTTTTAGACATTATATAATTTAATTTATTTATGACACAAAGATGATGCAGTAATTATCTTATTAATGAAATATTGACATAATTGATGTTATAATACCCAAACAAATGTAATTTTAGACTTTTTATGAATTACACTGATTTTTTAGGTTAATATGACATGTTAGTATTGATTTAATTAACTTTTTTCGAACTAATCATTCTGTTATGAGTTTTACAAAAATCAAATGCTAAATAGTGTCAAAACTGACATAAAATAGTTTTTAAAACAAATATTATTTTATTAATTGTTATTTAATTCCTAAAAATATAAGGTTTGGTCAAATGACTTAGATAAGGTCATATATATTAATAATAAACAACTTTGGGTTCGTTTGTCTTGTTATAGTATGTTTATTAACCTTATAGTGTAAGAACACAAAAAGATACGGTAAAAGTAAAATTATTTAACTTAATGTTAAATCTAAATTATAAGGTTAAAATAGGAACCTAAACTTGTCTAAATTCTATTTTATGAGAGGATTTAGACCCATCCCCACCTTAGCTTCGAAATAAATCAATTTGGAGCTATTTAAAACCGAATTTGGCATTATAATAAAATAATATTTTTAGTTATTCCAAAGGTGCCCCTCTCCTCCCTTATAAAAGGGAACCTCCTCCCTCTCTTCCTCACACCACTTTGAGCCTTCAAGCTCGGCCAACCCCTGAAAAATTATATTCTCCACTTCCCTAGAAACATCCTAGAGGTCCTGGTCTTCATCAAAGACCAATTTTAGTGCCCTAAGAGGAAGACTCAAAGAAGAGCTTCAAAGAAGAGGTAAGGTCCGTTACCGATTCTTTCATCTTTATTTCTTCTTCCACTTCTTCTTCTTAGGTTGTTTCATTATGAAGTAATAAAATCAGTATCAATCATATACTGATATGTTATTATAAGTATGAAACAACCTTATTTCAACATCTATCCATCCTACGGAAAATGAGATCACCGCGCGTGCGTACGTACGGAATACCGTCTCCATGCCGTGGTGTAATCTATTTTCCACCACCACCTTACTTGGATGGGTATAATGGTGTACATAATAACTATATATGATTATTGTAAAGTGATATTGATTCTGAAATAGTATAAATAAACTCCAATACAATTTCACGATCATGAGGACGATATCATCGCTCGTGCGTACGTACGGACTACCGTCTCCACGACGCAATCAGATTCATTCTCCACGTTAACCATTCATGAATGATTATAAAGTATATGTAATAAGTAATCATGAAATATATGACATAATAATGATACTGGATTTATGTGTATATATATTTATTCCATCTACTTAATTCCATTCAACTCAATAAGGAAAAGAAAACAACGTTCATGTGTACGTACGGTCTACCGTCTCCATGAACGGTGTATTTCTTTCCATTTACTGATCTATTATATATATATATATATATATATTATGAATATATATTATATATAAATAATGTTTTATATTATGTAATTAAGTAATCATGATCTAAGTAATCATATGAATAATTACAAGTCAAAACACGGACGACAAATGAAACGATTTTACCCAAAACGCTCTTTAACATGGAATTTTCAAAAGAACGGGTAATATAAAGCCATACGTGAACCATATATGATATCATAACAATGAGTATGATTCTGGAATAAGTCAATGAAATTATTTAAATCATTATAAAGGAGGTTCGGACACTTACGAAGCAAATCGAACCTAAGGTAAGGGAAATATCACAATCTCATTTTTATCCGTGATTGTTTATACTTCAGAAATTACTGGGGTGTATTTTATCATCCACATCCATGTTTCCTAAATATGTAATTTTATTTCCATCCACCTACAATTGTTTAAATCCAATTTTACCCTTTGGCGAGTTTTTAGTAAAAGATATGAAAAGAATCATTTGTCGTTTTTCGTACGAGGTACTTTTTGACTTTTCCAACAAAAGTACGAGAAGAATGTTTTTTTAACTTATACGACATGAAAGGATTTTTACGGTTTTATAAAGCCATATTTTCATGAAGCTTCCTCAAAAAGATTTCATTACTATTTTCAAGAAAATCCTTTTCTTTTAAAAATTCATGACATTTTGTGAAAAGGAAATGATTTTAAAGAAGAAAGGATATTTTCCTCAAGAATTCATTTCAAGTGTTTTATCAAAACCATTTTCCATCTAAAATGAAATTATTTCATATGTGTATGTTGTAAGTATAATGTCTCTTTTATTTACATGGTTTCACTTTTCTTATTATGAAATTATATCCATTTGTTTTTTATGGATTATGAAATGATGGGATGATGTTTATGAAACCCATTTTATTCTATGGGTTGTGATGAATGTTTTAAGTTTATTTTGTGGCACAAGTAATAATGATTTCACAATGAGATGGGTGGGAACTATATCTCCCTCCAATGCATTGGGTAAATATTTATATCTCATGAGATAGACATGGCTGGAACGACAAGTTAAACCGGTTCAGTAATACAGGACTGGAACGAGGAGTTAACTCGATTCAGAAAGGGACTTTTTCCACTAAGATGGTCTTGGAAGCAATGCATTGGCTACTATGGAAATCATATAATGTGAATAATGGTTTCCACAATTACATGTTTTATTCCCATGATATTTTATCATTCTTAATGTTTCATTATGATCTATGCCTTGCGTACTTCCATGTTTTATGTCATTGCTCAAGCTTTTGATGTTTAAACATTATGGTCATGTTTTTAAGTTCAAATGTATATGGTATGTTTTATTTTATCCATGCTTACCCTTACTAAGCATTTGAGCTCACCCTTTTTATGTTTTCTTTTCCCCAGGATATAAAGAAGGGTTTTAGGTAAGAAAAAAAGGGGAAGATATTTATGGGAGATGTTGAAGATTTTTAATCACGATTAGACAATTACGTTCCAAGTTTCCAAAGACACTAAACTATTATGGTCCTTGTGTGTCTGTTTTTGTTATGTATTAAGTATTCCGCTAAATTAATGTAATGTCCATGTACGTTAAGATTCGGGTCTCTACAGTTGGTATCAGAGGAAATGTTTAGTCAACCTTTGGAAACTAGGATGCGAAAACATTAGTGAGATCCCTAGAGATATTTCTAAGGTATGTCTAGGGATGTCCCTAAGGATAAGTATACGTATAGGATATGGTCCTAGAACTACGGTAATGATCTTAGAATTTAACCTAAGATGTTAGATATTGAGGGTACTCCACCTTTACTATGTTGGTTTACCTAGCATGATTTTTGCCTCTCACACTATTCTTTTGGGGTTTTAGAAAATGGCTGGAAACAGGAAGATTCATGATAATGGAGGATATGCGGGACAATGGAATAATATTCTTCATGAGAAACCAAATGAAATGGGATTTGGAAGTCCAAACATAGTTATTATGCCTAATCAGCAATCTCATAATATGATCAATAATCTCAACTTTGGTATGTTTCCCGACTCAGATAATAAGAGAAAGATGGAGTTTCATGATGATCATAGAGGAAAGAAAGTTCAATTTCGCTCATGTAAATCATGTGGGAAGAGGCATCGAGGAGATTGATTCAAGGGAACTGGAAGATGCTTTGGGTGTGGAAAAGAAGGACCCAAATCCAGTAAGTGCAAAGGAAAAGGTTCAGTTAACACCATAGACGAGGATAATGGTATTCCTACGACATCAAAAATGGTTAGATGTTTTAAATGTGGAATGTACGGGCATTATGAAAACCAATGCCCTAAGGTAAAGTCTCATGAAGAGAATAAGAACGGTCGTATGGGTAGTATTTATGTTGATGATGATGAAGATACTACAAATGAAATGTGAGATGAATGAATTGTTGAAGCTCGGTCAATGGTTTAAGAAGGTAGTGGAATGATTACATGTTTATCAAGTGTAATGTTGTATAAGTAATCTCATGGTACTATGGAATAAAGAGACATCTAAGGATTGTTACACTGTTTTCTTTCCTAAGTTCTGAAAGTGTATGATTAATGGTATTAGTAACCAAGAAAGGTTATTCAGATATTTTTAGAAAATAGATGATATGAGCATAATGAAGGGATAAGGAGAAAATTAAATGTTTGATAGTATTCATGAGCTCATGACTGATATAAGGAGAATGTTATATCATGGTTTGAGTATATAGAATTTTTGGATTTTGGTATGTGGAAAGAGTTAACTTTTGACAGCATTCATGTTTTCACTATGGTTCAATGGGTATTTATTTCTTCAAGAGAATACATGATTAAGGTATTCAAATGATTGGAATGTGACCAACAATATATATATGGGGGATCAATGATGGTATTCACATGCTTGGTTGATGAAATTTCAAGTAATCATTTTATTTATACAATGAGCTTGGACCGAAGTATTTTAGATAAGCCTAAAGATTGGAATGGATTATGTTGGACATATGCTAGTATTGTTTAAGGATAGAAATTTTTTGATATTACTGATGGGATTTTATAGTAATTTAGTTTTAGAAAAAGGACAACCTGCAGGACGGGTGACAACCCATCGCGTCGGACAAGGCTGTGGGAATCGAACCCACAACCGAAGTGCGACTGGCCTTTATCGCCTACCACTGGCCCAGAGGAAGTCCCTGTTTAGTAGAAACTATTTTAATTATATTAATCAGTATAATATAAGAAGTATAAGTCCATTTTAGGAACCATATATGATTAATCTAACTATATATGGACTTATGTATTTTTTGATAACTTTTCTAAACTTTTGTTTGAAACAGAGGGAATGAACCATAATTCTATCACATGATCTTCTAACACATCACGAATGAAAAATTCAACTTCATTTCTTTAAGAGATGAAGTGGAAATTGTCCAAAGAACAACCAACGGTGAGACTATACCAAAATCACGAAAGTATTTCTTCTAATTCCAATTTCATCAACATTAGGAAAATGATCTTTAAAACCAAAAATATTGTCCTATTGATCTTATATCTGATGAATTAGATGGTACCTTAGATCATCACAAATCTAGGGCTTTGTGATTGTTGGATTTTTCATAGCCATGTTCTCTACCACTCTCTATCAGAACATGATGGTTAGATTTCTCTTCCATGTCCATATTTTTCACCTATGTTCTCCTATGTGGAAACCCAGTGATTAGTTAATTTGGGTAACCGTTACATTTCATACATTAGTTTTTAAAGCCAAGTTTTGGTATTCCTTTTTATGATGTGGGTTTTTTTAAAGAAAATTTTGAGTAGTAAACCATTTACAACCCCGACGAATTTCGAGGGTGAAAATCATTTTAAGGGGGGTAGAATGTAACACCCCGAGATTTTATGAAAAATATCCTTTTTAATTTCATTAATGTCATGTGTTGTACGCTACACCAAAAGGAGCTTGCACAACACACATCATTGACTTGTCTTGCATTACACGCAATCACGACCTTCCTCAATAGCGTGTGTAGTACGCAATACCGAGTTTCACTAAACAACGATATGCTATTAAAATATTATTAAAACTAGCCGTTATGAATAGTAATAACAACTTTTTGAAATTTTGTAAATTTTAGTTTTCAAAATGGAATTAATTTTTGGATTCGGAATATCGAAATTAGCTTAGGGAGAAATTTTGGTACTTTTCGGATAATTTTCATATTTTGATGAATAGTGAAAATTACTAAATTGTAATTAAAAACAACTTTTTCAATCGAAATAGTTAATAGTGATAAATTATTAATTTGAGTGGTTTTAAAATATATTTAGAATATATTTTTACAATTTAATAAAATGTTGGTCATTGGATGTAATTTCACATTTAAACCAGACATAAACAAGTGTCAATCTTTTGATAGTTATTATCTCTTAAAAACACGCAATTTGTTTTGACGACAGGATTTAATTTTTAAATTAATTATTGCAACTGATATGTTTTGAATTTGGTAAAATAGACATCATTTTTTAATTCATAATATTAAATATAGCTTAGGACTAATATTTGGTATTTTTCTGGAAATTTTCATTTTTTGATGAATAGTGAAACCACTAAGTGGTAGTTAAAAAAAATGAATTTTTCATAAAACATAATTTTACCGCTTCTGTGAGTAGAATTTCAAAAATCTGAGACACACGGTTGATGTCAGTAAGTAAAATGTGGTTCAATGAGATGAAAATAATTTTTGGGGAATAGTAAGTTTTTACTTTTTTTTACCACGGTAAAAAGTAAATAGGGTAATTAAGGGTAAAAATGATATTATTTTTACCCTAAAACATGCCCTAATTCTATTGGATAAGTGTAATTCAAACAAAAACAACCTTAGGAATACAATATGACCATTTAGGCCCACTTGGATTAGATTAGGACATTTAATATTAATTTATTTAAAGAAGGTTTCAAATAGTTAAAATCAATGTTTAATAAGCAAATAATTTTTAATATAGGGTTATACATAAGATAAATTAGACTATAAATATTCATTAGAAAGATAAAAAGATTTCCTACATAATGATAGTTTATTTTTAATTTTTAGAAATTATATAATTTATTTTATTTATGACACAAAGATGATGCAGTAATTATCATATTAATAAAATATTGAAATAATTGATGTTACAAACACCCAAATAAATATAATTTGAGACTTTTTATGAATTCCAGTAATTTTATAGGTTAATAAGACATGTTAGTATTGATTTAATTAACTTTTTTCTAACTAATCATTCTGTTATGATTTTTAAAAAAATAAATTACTAAATAGTGTCAAAATTGACATAAAATAGTTTTTAAAACAAATATTATATTATTAATTGTTATTTTATTCCTAAAAATCTAAGGTTCATAAAAATGACTTAGATAAGGTTATATATATTAACAATAAACAACTTGGGGTTCGTTTGGCTTGTTATAGTAAGTTTATTAACCTTATAGTGTAAGAACACAAAAAGACATGGTAAAAGTAAAATTATTTAACTAAATGTTAAATCTAAATGATAAGGTTAAAATAGGAACCTAAACATGTATAAATTCAATTTTATTAGAGTATTTCGACCCATCCCAACCTTATCTTTTAATAAATCAATTTGGAGCTATTTAAAACCGAATTTGTCTTTATAATAAAATAATATTTTTAGTTATTCCAAAGGTGCCCCTCTCCCCCCTAATAAAAGAGCACCTCCTCCCTCTCTTCCTCACACAACATTGAGCCTTCATTCTCGGCCAACCCCTGCCAAATTCTCTTCTAAACTTCCCTAGAAATATCCTAGAGGTCCTGGTATTCATCAAAGACCAATTTTAGTTCCCTAAGAGGAAGACTCAAAGAGGCGCTTCAAAGAAGAGGTAATGTCCGTTACCGATTCTTTCATCTTTATTTCTTCTTCCATTTCTTCTTCTTAGGTTGTTTCATTATGAAGTAATAAAATAAGTATCACTCATATAATTATATGTTATTATAAGTATGAAACAACCTTATTTCACCATCTATCCATCCTACAGAAAACGAAATCACCGCGCGTGCGTAGGTACAGAATACCATCTCCACGCCGTGGTGTAATCTATTTTCCACCACCACCTTACTTGGATGGGTATAATGGTGTACATAATAACTATATATGATTATTTTAAAGTGATATTGATTCTGAAATAGTATAAATACACTCCAATTCAATTCCACGATCATGAGTACGATATCATCGCTCGTGCGTACGTACGGACTACCGTCTCCACGACGCGATGAGATTCATTCTCCACATTAACCATTCATGAATGATTATAAAGTATATGTAATAAGTAATCATGAAATATATGACATAATAATGATACTGGAATTATGTGTATATATATGTATGTCATCTACTTAATTCCATTCAACTCAATAAGGAAATGAAGACAGCGTTCATGCGTACGTAAGGTCTACCATCTCCATAAACGGTGAATTTCTTTCCATTTACTGATCTATTATATATATATATATATATATATATCATGTTTTATATTCTGTAATTAACTAATCATGACCTAATTAATCATATGAATAATTACAAGTCAAAACACGGATGACAAATGAAACGATTTTACCCAAAACGCACTTTAACATGGAATTTACAAAGTAACGGGTAATATAAAGTCATAAGTGAACCATATATGATATAATAACAATGAGTATGATTCTGTAATAAGTCAATGACATTATTTAAATCATTATACAGGAGGTTCTGACACTTACGAAACAAATCGGACCCAATGTAAGGGAAATATCACAATCTCATTTTTATCCGAGATTGTTTATACTTCAGAAATTACTGGGGTGTATTTTATCATCCACATCCATGTTTCCTAAATATTTAATATTATTTCCATCCACCTACAATTTTTTAAATCCAATTTTACCCTTTAGTGAGTTTTTAGTAAAATATATGAAACGAATCTTTTGTCGTTTTTCATACGAGGTACTTTTTGACTATTCCGACAAAAGTACGAGAAGAATGTTTTTTTAACTTATACGGCATGAAAGGATTTTTACGGTTTTATAAAGCCATATTTTCATGAATCTTCCTCAAAACGATTTCATGACTATTTTCAAGAAAATATTTTTCTTTTAAAAATTCATGACATTTTGTGAAAAGAATATGATTTTAAAGAAGAAAGGATATTTTCCTCAAGAATTCATTTCATGTGTTTTATCAAAACCATTTTCCATCTAAAATAAAATTATTTCATATGTGTATGTTTTAAGTATAATGTCTCTTTTATTTACAAGGTTTCACTTTTCTTATTATGAAATTATATCCATTTGTTTTATATGGATTATGAAATGATGGGATGATGTTTATGAAACCCATTTTATTCTTTGGGTTATGATGAAAGTTTTTAGTTTATTTTATGGCACAAGTAAGAATGATTTCACTATGAGATGGGTGGGACCTATATCTACCTCCAATGAATTGGGTAAATATTTATATCTCATGAGATAGACATGGCTGGAACGACAAGTTAAACAGGTTCAGTAATACAGGACTGGAACGAGGAGTGAACTCGATTCAGAAAGGGACTTTGTCCACTAGGATTGTCTTGGCAGCAATGCCTTTGCTATTATGGAAATCATATCATGTTCTTAATGGTTTCCACAATTACATGTTTTATTCCCATGCTATTTTATCATTATTAATGTTTCATTATGATCTATTCCTTGCGTACTTCCATGTTTTATGTCATTGCTCAAGCTTTTGATGTTTAAACATTATGTTCATGTTTTTAAGTTCAAATGTATATGGTATGTTTTATTTTATCCATGCTTACCCTTACTGAGAATTTGAGCTCACCCTTTTTAAGTTTTCTTTTCCCCAGGATATAAAGAAAGGTTTTAGGTAAGAAAAAAAGGGGAAGATCTTTATGGGAGATGTTGAATATCTTTCAACACGATTAGAAGATTACGTTCCAAGTTTCCAAAGACACTAAACTATTACGGTCCTTGTGTGTCTATTTTTGTTATGTATTAAGTATTCCGCTAAAGTAATGTGATGTCCATGTACGTTAAGCTTTGGGTCTCTACAGTTGGTATCAGAGGAAAGTTTTAGTCAACCTTTGGAAACTAGGATGCGAAAACATTAGTGAGATCCCTATAGATATTTCTAAGGTATGTCTAGGGATGTCCCTAAGGATAAGTATACGTATAAGATATGGTCCTAGAACTATAGTAATGATCATAGAATTTAACCTAAGATGTTAGATATTGAGGGTACTCCCCCTTTACTATGTTGCTTCCCCTAGCATGATTTTTGCCTCTTACACTATTCTTTTTGGGTTTTAGAAAATGGCTGGAAACAGAAGATTCATGATAATGGAGGATATGACGGACAATGGAATAATATTCTTCATGAGAAACCAAATGAAACGGGATTTGGAAGTCCAAACATTGTTATTATGCCTAATCAGCAATCTCATAATATGATCAATAATCTCAACTTTGGTAAGTTTCCCGACTCAGATAATAAGAGAAAGATGGAGTTTCAAGATGATCATAGAGGAAAGAGAGTTCAATTCCCCTCATGTAAATCATGTGGGAAGAGGCATCGAGGATATTGTTTCAAGGGAACTAGAAGATGCTTTGGGTGTGGAAAAGAAGGACACAAAGCCAGTAAGTGAAAAGGAAAAGGTTCAGTTAACACCAGGGACGAGGATAACGGTATTCCTACGACATCAACAATGGTTAAATGTTTTAAATGTGGAATGTACGGGCATTATGAAAAACAATGCCCTAAGGTAATGTCTCATGAAGAGAATCAGTACGGTCGTATGGGTACTATTTATGTTGATGATGATGAAGAGACTACAAATGATATGTGAGATGAATGAATTGTTGAAGCTCGGTCAATGGTTTAAGAAGGTAGTGGAATGATTACATGTTTATCACGTGTAATGTTGTATAAGTAATCTCATGGTACTATGGAATAAAAAGAAATCTAAGGATTGTTACACTGTTGTCTTTCCTAAGTTCTGAAAGTGTATGATTAATGGTATTAGTAACCATGAAAGGTTATTCAGATATTTTTGGGAAATAGATGATATACGCATAATGAACGGATAAGGAGAAAATTAAATGTTTGATAGTATTCATGAGATCATGACTGATATAAGGAGAATGTTATATCATGGTTTGAGTATGTAGAATTTTTGGATTTTGGTATGTGGAAAGAGTTAACTTTTGACAGCATTCATCGTTTCACTAAGGATCAATGGGTATTCATTTTTTCAAGAGAATACATGATTATGGTATTCACATGATTGGAATGTGACCAACAATATATATATGGGGGATAAATGATGGTATTCACATGCTTGGTTGATGACATTTCAAGTAATCATTTTATTTATACTATGAGCTTGGACCGAAGTATTTTAGATAAGCCTAATGATTGGAATGGATTATGTTGGACATATGATAGTATTGTTTAAGGATAGAACTTTTTTCGATATTACTGATGGGATTTTATAGTAATGTAGTTTTAGAAAAAGTACAACCTGCAGGAAGGGAGACAGCCCATCACGTCGGACAAGGCTGTGGGAATCGAACCCCCAACCGAAGTGCGACTGGCCTTTATCTCCTACCACTGGCCTACAGGAAGTCCCTGTTTAGTAGAAACTAGTTTTATTATATTATGCACTATAATATAAGAAGTATAAGTCCATTTTAGGAACCATATATGATTAATCTCACTAAAGATAGACTAATGTAATTTTTGATAACTTTTCTAACCTTTTGTTTGAGACAGATGGAATGACCCATCATTCTATCACATGATCTGCTAACACATCATGAATGAAAATTTCAACCCCATTTATTTATGAGATTAAGTGGAAATTTTCCAAAGAACGACCAACGGTGAGACTATACCAAAATCACGAAAGTATTTCTTCTAATTTCAATTTCACCAACATTAGGGAAATGATCTTGAAAACCAAAAATATTGTCATGTTGCTCTTATATCTGATGAATTTGATGGCACTTTAGATCATCACAAATCTATGACTTTGTGATTTTTGGCTTTTTCATAGCCATGTTCTCTACCACACTCTATCAGAACATGATGGTTAGATTTCTCTTCCATATGCATATTTTCACCTATGTTCTTCTATGTGGAAACCTAATGCTTAGTTAATTTGGGTAACCGTTACGTTTCATACTATAGTTTTTAAAGCCAAGTTTTGGTATTCCTTTTTACAATGTGGGTTTCTAATAAATAAACTTTTGAGTAGTAAACCATTTAAAACCCCGATGAATTTTGAGGGTGAAATTCATTTTAAGGGGATAGAATGTAACACCCCGAGATTTTATGAAAAATACTCTTTTTAATTTCATTAATGTCTTGTGTTGTACGCTACACCAAAAGGAGCTTACACAACATGCATCATTGACTTGCCTTGCATTACACTCAATCGCGACCTTCCTCGATAGCGTGTGTAGTACGCAATACCGAGTTTCACTAAACAACGATATGCTATTAAAATATTATTAAAACTAGCCGTTATGAATAGTAATAACCACTTTTGGAAATTTTGAAAATTTTAGTTTTCAAAATGGACTTCATTTTTGGATTCAGAATATCCAAATTAGCTTTGGGAGAAATTTTGGTAATTTTCGGATAACTTTCATATTTTGATGAATAGTGAAAATTACTAAATTGTAATTAAAAACAACTTTTTCAATCGAAATAGTTAATAGTGATAAATTATTAATTTGAGTGGTTTTAAAAGATATTTAGAATATATTTTTACAATTTAATACAATGTTGGTCATTGGATGTAATTTCACATTTAAACCAGACGTAAACAAATGTCAATCTTTTGATAGTTATTATTTCTTAAAAACACGCTATTTATTTTGACGACAGGATTTAATTTTATAAATTAATTAATCCAATTGATATGTTTTGAATTTGGTAAAATAGACATCATTTTTGAATTCATAATATCAAATATATCTTAGGAATAATTTTTGGTATTTTTCTGGAAATTTTCATTTTTTTGATTAATAGTGAAACCACTAAGTGGTAGTTAAAAAAATGAATTTTTCATAAAACATAATTTTACCACTTCTGTGAGTGGAATTTCAAAAATCTGAGAGACACGATTGATGTCAGTAAGTAAAATGTGGTTCAATGAGATGAAAATAATTTTTGGTGAATAGTAACTTTTTACTTTTTTTACCATGGTTAAAAGTAAATAGGGTAATTAATGGTAAAAATGATATTATTATTACCCTAACACATATTCTAATTCTATTGGATAAGTGTAATTCGTCAAAAAACAACCTTAGGAATAAAATATGACCATTTAGGCCCACTTGGATTTATTTAAAGAAGGTTTAAAATAGTAAAAATCAAAGTTTAATAAGAAAATCATTTTTAATATAGGGTTATACAAAAGATAAATTCTACTATAAATATTAATTAGAAATACAAAAATATTTCCTATATAATGATATTTTATTTGTAATTTTTAGACATTATATAATTTAATTTATTTATGACACAAAGATGATGCAGTAATTATCTTATTAATGAAATATTGACATAATTGATGTTATAAATATCCAAATAAATGTAATTTGAGACTTTTTATGAATTCCACTAATTTTATAGGTTAATATGACATGTTAGTATTGATTTAAATAACTTTTTTCTAACTAATAATTCTGTTATGATTTTTACAAAAATCAATTACTAAATAGTTTCAAAATTGACATAAAATAGTTCTTAAAAAAAATATTATATTATTAATTGTTATTTTATTCCTAAAAATCTAATGGTTGGTAAAATGACTTAGATAAGGTTATATATATTAATAATAAAAAACTTGGGGTTCGTTTGGCTTTTTATAGTAAGTTTATTAACCTTATAGTGTAATAACACTAAAAGACACGGTAAAAGTAAAATTATTTAACTTAATGTTAAATCTAAATGATAAGGTTAAAATAGGAACCTAAACTTGTCTAAATTCTATTGGATTAGAGTATTTAGACCCATCCCCACCTTAGCTTTGAAATAAATTAATTTGGAGCTATTTAAAACCTAATTTGGCTTTATAATAAAATAATATTTTTAGTTATTCCAAAGGTGCCCCTCTCCTCCCTTTTAAAAGGGCAACTCCTCCCTCTCTTCCTCACACCACTTTGAGCCTTTAAGCTCGGAAAACCCCTGCCAAATTCTCTTCTCCACTTTCCTAGAAACATCCTAGAGGTCCTGGTCTTCTTCAAAGACCAATTTTAGTGCCCTAAGAGGAAGACTCAAAGAGGCGCTTCAAAGAAGAGGTAATGTCCATTACCGATTCTTTCATCTTTATTTCTGCTTCCACTTCTTCTTCTTAGGTTGTTTCATTGTGAAGTAATAACATCAGTATCACTCATATACTTATATGTTATTATAAGTATGAAACAACCTTATTTTACCATCTATCCATCCTACGGAAAATGAAATCACCGCGCGTGCGTACGTACGGAATACCGTCTCCACGTCGTGGTGTAATCTATTTTCCACCACCACCTTACTTGGATGGGTACAATGGTGTAAATAATAACTATATATGAATATTGAAAAGTGATATTGATTCTTAAATAGTATAAATACACTCCAATACAATTCCACGATCATGAGAATGATATCATCGCTCGTGCGTACGTACGGACTACCGTCTCCACGACGCGATGAGATTCATTCTCCACGTTAAACATTCACGAATGATTATAAAGTATATGTAATAAGTAATCATGAAATATATGAAATAATAATGATACTGGATTTATGTGTATATATATGTATGTCATCTACTTAATTCCATTCAACTCAATAAGGAAAAGAAAACAACGTTCATGCGTACGTACGGTCTACCATCTCCATGAACGGTGAATTTCTTTCTATTTACTGATATATTATATATATATTTATATATTCTGAATATATATTATATATAAATCATGTTTTATATTCTGGAATTAAGTAATCATTATCTAAGTAATCATATGAATAATTACAAGTCAAAACACGAACGACAAATGAAACGATATTACCCAATATGCTCTTTAACATGGAATTTACAAAAGAAAGGGTAATATAAAGCCATAAGTGAACCATATACGATATCATAACAATGATTATGATTCTGGAATAATTCAATGACATTATTTAAATCAGTATATAGGAGTTTCATACACTTACGAAGCAAATCAGACCTAAGGTAAGGGAAATATCACAATCTCATTTTTATCCGAGATTGTTTATACTTCAGAAATTACTGGGGTGTATTTTATCATCCACATCCATGTTTCCTAAATATGTAATATTATTTCCATCCACCTACAATTTTTTAAATCCAATTTTACCCTTTGGTGAGTTTTTAGTAAAAGATATGAAAGGAATTTTTTTTCGTTTTTCATACGAGGTACTTTTGAATTTTCCGACAAAAGTACGAGAAGAATGTTTTTCTTAACTTATACGGCATGAAAGGATTTTTACGGTTTTATAAATCCATATTTTCATGAAGCTTCCCCAAAAATATTTCATGACTATTTTCAAGAAAATCCTTTTCTTTTAAAAATTCATGACATTTTGTGAAAAGAAAATGATTTTAAAGAAGAAAGGATATTTTCCTCAAGAATTCATTTCAAGTGTTTTATCAAAACCATTTTCCATCTAAAATGAAATTATTTCATATGTGTATGTTTTAAGTATAATTTTACTTTTATTTACATGGTTTCACTTTTCTTATTATGAAATTATATCCATTTGTTTTATATGGATTATGAAATTATGGGATGATGTTTATGAAACCCATTTTATTCTTTGGGTTATGATGAATGTTTTAAGTTTATTTTGTGGCACAAGTGAGAATGATTTCAATATGAGATGGGTGGGACCTATATCTCCCTCCAATGCATTGGATAAATATTTATATCTCATGAGATAGACATGTTTGGAATGTCAAGTTAAACCGGTTCAGTAATACAGGACTGGAACGAGGAGTGAACTCGATTCAGAAAGGGACTTTGTCCACTAAGATGGTCTTGGAAGAAATGCCTTGGCTACTATATAAATCATATCATGTGCTTAATGGTTTCCATAATTAAATGTTTTATTCCCATGCTATTTTATCATTCTTAATGTTTCATTATGATCTATGCCTTGCGTACTTCCATGTTTTATGTCATTGCTCAAGCTTTTGATGTTTAAACATTATGTTCATGTGTTTAAGTTCAAATGTATATGGTATGTTTTATTTTATCCATGCTTACCCTTAATGAAAATTTGAGATCACCATTTTTATGTTTTATTTTCCACAGGATATACAGAAAGGTTTTAGGTAAGAAAAAAAGGGGAAGATCTTTATGGGAGATGTTGAAGATCTTTCACCACGATTAGAAGATTACGTTCCATGTTTCCAAAGACACTAAAATATTACAGTCCTTGTGTGTCTATTTTTGTTATGTATTAAGTATTTCGCTAAAGTAATGTAATGTGCATGTACGTTATGCTTCGGGTCTCTACAGTTGGTATCAGAGGAAAGGTTTAGTCAACCTTTGGAAACTAGGATGCGAAAACATTAGTGAGATCCCTAGAGATATTTCTAAGGTATGTCTAGGGATGTCCCTAAGGATAAGTATACATATAGGATATGGTCCTAGAAATACGGTAACGATCTTAGAATTTAACCTAAGATTTTAGATATTGAGGGTACTCCCCCTTTACTATGTTTCTTTCCCTAGCATGATTTTTTCCTCTCACACTATTCTTTTTGGGTTTTAGAAAATGGCTGGAAAGAGGAAGATTCATGATAATGGAGGATATGACGGACAATGGAATAATATTCTTCATGAGAAACCAAATGAAACGGGATTTGGAATTCCAAACATCGTTATTATGCCTAATTAGCAATCTCATAATATGATCAATAATCTCAACATTGGTAAGTTTCCCGACTCAGATAATAAGAGAAAGATGGAGTTTCATGATGATCATAGAGGAAAGAAAGTTCAATTTCCCTCATGTAAATCATGTGGGAAGAGGCATCGAGGAGATTTTTTCAAGGGAACTGGAAGATGATTTGGGTGTGGAAAAGAAGGACACAAATCCAGTAAGTGCAAAGAAAAAGGTTCAGTTAACACCATGGACGAGGATAATGGTATTGCTACAACATCAACATTGCTTAAATGTTTTAAATGTGGAATGTACGGGAATTATGAAAACCAATGCCCTATGGTAAAGTCTCATGAAGAGAATCAGTACGGTCGTATGGGTAGTATTTATGTTGATGATGATGAAGAGACTACAAATGATATGTGAGATGAATGAATTGTTGAAGCTTAGTCAATGGTTTAAGAAGGTAGTGGAATGATTACATGTTTATCATGTGTAATGTCGTATAAGTAATCTCATGGTACTATGGAATAAAGAGACATTTAAGGATTGTTACACTGTTGTCTTTCCTAAGTTCTGAAAGTGTATGATTAATGGTATTAGTAACCATGAAAGGTTATTCAGATATTTTTGGAAAATAGATGATATGCGCATAATGAACAGACAAGGATAAAATTAAATGTTTGATAGTATTCATGAGCTCATGATTGATATAAGGAGAATTTTATATCATGGTTTGAGTATATAGATTTTTTGGATTTTGGTATGTGGAAAGAGTTAACTTTTGACAGCATTCATGTTTTCAGTAAGGTTCAATGGGTATTCATTTTTTCAAGAGAATACATGATCAAGGTAATCACATGATTGGAATGTGACCAACAATATATATATGGGAGATAAATGATGGTATTCACATGCTTGGTTGATGACATTTCAAGTAATCATTTTCTTTATACTATGAGCTTGGACCGATGTATTTTAGATAAGCCTAAAGATTAGAATGGATTATGTTGAACATATGCTAGTATTGTTTAAGGATAGAACTTTTTTCGATATTACTGATGGGATTTTATAGTAATGTAGTTTTAGAAAAAGGAAAGCCTGCAGGACGGGCGACAACCCATCGTGTCGGACAAGGCTATGGGAATCGAACCCACAACCGAAGTGCGACTGGCCTTTATCGCCTACCACTGGCCTACAGGAAGTCCCTGTTTAGTAGAAACATTTTTATTATATTAAGTAGTATAATATAAGAAGTATAAGTCCATTTTAGGAACCATATATGATTAATCTCACTATAGATGGACTTATGTATTTTTTGATAACTTTTCTAACCTTTTTTTTGAGACAGATGGAATGAACCATCATTCTATCACATGATCTTCTAACACATCACGAATGAAAAATTCAACTTCATTTCTTTAAGAGATGAAGTGGAAATTGTCCAAATAACGACCAACGGTGAGACTATACCAAAATCACGAAAGTATTTCTTCTAATTCCAATTTCATCAACATTAGGGAAATGATCTTGAAAACCAAAAATATTGTCCTACTGCTCTTATATATGATGAATTAGATGGTACCTTAGATCATCACAAATCTATGGCTTTGTGATTATTGGATTTTTCATAGCCATGTTCTCTACCACTCTCTATCAGAACATGATGGTTAGATTTCTCTTCCATATCCATATTTTCACATATGTTCTCCTATGTGGAAACCCAGTGATTAGTTAATTTGGGTAACCATTACATTTCATACTTTAGTTTTTAAAGCCATGTTTTGGTATTCCTTTTTACGATGTGGGTTTCTATTAAATAAACTTTCGAGTAGTAAACCATTTACAACACCGACGAATTTCGAGGGTGAAATTCATTTTAAGGGGGGTAGAATGTAACACCCCGAGATTTTATGAAAAATATTCTTTTTAATTTCATTAATGTCTTGTGTTGTACGATACACCAAAAGAAGCTTGCACAACACGCATCATTAACTTTCCTTGAATTACACGCAATTGCGACCTTCCTCGATAGCGGGTGTAGTACGCAATATCGAGTTTCACTAAACAACGATATGCTATTAAAATATTATTAAAACTAGCCGTTATGAATAGTAATAACCACTTTTTGAAATTTTGTAAATTTTATTTTTCAAAATCGACTTCATTTTTGGATTCGGAATATCGAAATTAGCTTAGGGAGAAATTTTGGTATTTTTCGGATAACTTTCATATTTTGATGAATAGTGAAAATTACTAAATTGTAATTAAAAACAACATTTTCAATCGAAATAGTTAATAGTGATAAATTATTAATTTGAGTGGTTTTAAAATATATTTAGAATATATTTTTACAATTTAATACATTGTTGGTCATTGGATGTAATTTCACATTTAAACCAGACATAAACAAGTGTCAATCTTTTGATAGTTATTATCTCTTAAAAACACGCAATTTGTTTTGACGACGGGATTTAATTTTTAAATTAATTATTGCAACTGATATGTTTTGAATTTGGTAAAATAGACATAATTTTTTAATTCATAATATCAAATATATCTTAGGAATAATTTTTGGTATTTTTCTGGAAATTTTCATTTTTTGATGAATAGTGAAACCACTAAGTGGTAGTTAAAAAAATGCATTTTTCAAAAAACTTAATTTTACCGCTTCTGTGAGTGGAATTTCAAAAATCTGAGAGACACGGTTGATGCCAGTAAGTAAAATTTGGTTCAATGAGATGAAAATAATTTTTGATGAATAGTAACTTTTTACGTTTTTTTACCATGGTTAAAAATAAATAGGGTAATTAAGGGTAAAAATGATATTATTATTACCCTAAGACATGTCCTAATTCTATTGGATAAGTGTAATTCAACCAAAAACAACCGTAGGAATAAAATATGACCATTTAGGCCCACTTGGATTAGATTAGGACATTTATTATTAATTTATTTAAAGAAGGTTTAAAATAGTTAAAATCAATGTTTAATAAGAACATAATTTTTAATATAGGGTTATACATAAGTTAAATTCGACTATAAATATTCATTAGAAAGATAAAAAGATTTCCAATATAATGATATTTTATTTGTAATTTTTAGACATTATATAATTTAATTTATTTATGACACAAAAATGATTCAGTAATTATCTTATTAATGAAATATTGACATAATTGATGTTATAAATACCCAAATAAATTTAATTTTAGACTTTTTATGAATTCCACTAATTTTCTAGGTTAATATGGCATTTTAGTATGGATTTAATTAACTGTTTTAGAACTAATCATTCTGTTATAATTTTTTAAAAAATCAATTACTAAATAGTGTCAAAATTGACATAAAATAGTTTTTAAAACAAATATTATATTATTAATTGTTATTTTATTCCTAAAAATCTATGGTTCGGCCAAATGACTTAAATAAGGTTATATATATTAATAATAAACAACTTGGGATTATTTTGGCTTTTTATAGTAAGTTTATTAACCTTATTGTGTAAGAACACAAAAAGACACTGTAAAAGTAAAATTATTTAACTTAATGTTAAATCTAAATGATAAGGTTAAAATAGGAACCTAAACTTGTCTAAATTCTATTGGATGAGAGTATTTCGACCCATCCCAACCTTAGCTTCAAAATAAATCAATTTTGAGCTATTTAAAACCTAATTTGGATTTATAATAAAATAATATTTTTAGTTATTCCAAAGGTGCCCCTCCCCTCCCTTATAAAAGGGCACCTCCTCCCTCTCTTCCTCACATCACTTTGAGCCTTCAAGCTCGGAAAAACCCTGAACAATTCTCTTCTCCACTTCCCTAGAAACATCCTAGAGGTCCTGGTATTCTTCAAATACCAATTGTAGTGCCCTAAGAGGAAGACTCAAAGAGGCGCTTCAAAGAAGAGGTAATGTCTGTTACCGATTCTTTCATCTTTATTTCTTCTTCCACTTCTTCTTCTTAGGTTGTTTCATTATGAAGTAATAACATAGGTATCACTCATATACTGATATGTTATTATATGTATGAAACAACCTTATTTCACCATCTATCCATCCTACGGAAAACGAAATCACCGAGCGTGCGTACGTACGGAATACCGTCTCCACGCTGTGGTGTAATCTATTTTCCACCACCACCTTACTTGGATGGGTATAATGGTGTACATAATAACTATATATGATTATTGTAAAGTGATATTGATTCTGAAATAGTATAGATACACTCCAATACAATTCCACGATCATGAGAACGATATCATCGCTCGTGCGTACGTACGGACTACCGTCTCCACGACGTGATGAGATTCATTCTCCACGTTAACCATTCACGAATGATTATAAAGTATATGTAATAAGTAATCATGAAATATATGACATAATAATGATACTGGATTTATGTGTATATATATGTATGTCATCTACTTAATTCCATTCAACTCAATAAGGAAAAGAAAACAGCGTTCATGCGTACGTACGGTCTACCGTCTCCATGAACGGTGTATTTTTTTTCCATTTACTGATCTATTATATATATATATATTCTGAATATATATTATATATAAATACTGTTTTATATTCTGTAATTAATTAATCATGATCTAAGTAATCATATGAATAATTACAAGTCAAAACACAGACGACAAATGAAACGATTTTACCCAAAACGCTCTTTAACATGGAATTTACAAAAGAACGGGTAATATAAAGCCATAAGTGCACCATATATGATATCATAACAATGAGTATGATTCTTGAATAATTCAATGACATTATTTAAATCATTATACCAGAGGTTCGGACACTTACGAAGAAAATCAAACCTAAGGTAAGGGAAATATCACAATCTCATTTTTATCCGAGATTGTTTATACTTCAGAAATTACTAGGGTGTATTTTATCATCCACATCCATGTTTACTAAATATGTAATATTATTTCCATCCACCTACAATTTTTTAAATCCAATTTTACCCTTTGGTGAGTTTTTAGTAAAAGATATGAAAGGAATCTTTCGTCGTTTTTCGTACGAGGTACTTTTTGACTTTTCCGACAAAAGTACGAGAAGAATGTTTTTTTAACTTATACGACATGAAAGGATTTTTACGGTTTTATAAAGCCATATTTTCATGAAGCTTCCTAAAAAAGATTTCATGACTATTTTCAAGAAAATCATTTTCTTTTAAAAATTGATGACATTTTGTGAAAAGAAAATGATTTTAATGAAGAAAGGATATTTTCCTCATGAATTCATTTCAAGTGTTTTATCAAAACCATTTTCCATCTAAAATGAAATTTATTCATATGTGTATGTTTTAAGTATAATTTATCTTTTATTTACATGGTTTCACTTTTCTTATTATGAAATTATATCCATTTGTTTTATATAGATTATGAAATGATGGGATGATGTTTATGAAACCCATTTTATTCTTTGGGTTATGATGAATGTTTTAATTTTATTTTGTGGCACAAGTGAGAATGGTTTCACTATGAGATGGGTGGGACCTATATCTCCCTTCAATGAATTGGGTAAAGATTTATGTCTCATGAGATAGACATGGCTGGAACGACAAGTTAAATCGGTTCAGTAATACTGGACTGGAACGAGGAGTGAACTCGATTCAGAAAGGGACTTTGTCCACTAAGATGGTATTGGAAGCATTGCCTTGGCTACTATGGAAATCATATCATGTGATTAATGGTTTCCACAATTACATGTTTTATTCCCATGCTTTTTTATCATTCTTAATGTTTTATTATGATCTATGCCTTGCGTACTTCCATGTTTTATGTCATTGCTCAAGCTTTTGATGTTTAAACATTATGTTCATGTTTTTAAGTTCAAATATATATGGTATGTTTTATTTTATCCATGCTTACCCTTACTGAGCATTTGAGCTCACCCTTTTTATGTTTTCTTTTCCCCAGGATATAAAGAAAGGTTTTAGGTAAGAAAAAAAAGGGGAAGATCTTTATTGGAGATGTTGAAGATCATTCACCATGATTAGGAGATTACGTTCCAAGTCTCCAAAGACACTAAACTATTACGGTCCTTTTGTGTCTATTTTTGTTATGTATTATGTATTCCTCTAAAGTAATGTAATGTCCATGTACGTTAAGCTTCGGGTCTCTACAGTCAAGAATGACATGTCTTTTTTTCCATTTATTCTTTGAGATCTGGTCACGAAACCATTTTTATGGTTGAAGCAGAATAATTTATGTGTATAATGTCCTATTTAATGTTCTGGAACAAACTTATGTACATATTACAAAATGACTAATCAAAACAAGTTCGTTGTGGTCGAAAAACCACCCAAATTAACTCAAACAGTCATTATTTAATTATTATCTAATGATTTATTCACATGGTATATACTATAATCAATTATAATATCATTTAAACTCTTGGAATATAATTAATAATATTTAATATTAGTTCTGGATTTTTACCCATGTTCTACTCGAACATCAATTTATGAATACAAGTGAGCCGCTCAAGAAAACCATAAAAACGTACATTCCTGAACAATGTTTTTAAACTCTATAACTCATAAAATGGACAATAAGATAACTTAGCAAAACCATAATAAACCATATTAATGTAAAAAAGGTTCTGTAATTGATAATTAATGAATTTAATGTGGTTATACTGTACATTAAAGCGAAGGAAGCATTCAGATATAAGGTTAGGGGAAAATCTCGAACCCAATTTTCATTCTTCGAGTTCTCCCTCTTTCAATCCATATTTGGTATGGTCACTCCTTAAAATCATTTTTTCATTATTATATTACCATTTCTGGGATATATATGTTTTCTACTGTTGTTTATTTCAAACAAAAGTTTTCCAAAATAACTCTTATTTCAAAAACACACCTTTTACTTCTCACTCAAGGTTGATGTCTATCGTATCAAGTATGCTATTCCCACTAAATTTTGGGAACCCAATGTTTATGAATGTGTTCTTATGAAATGAAACCCATTCCTTTTCATAGGTCAGTTATTTTTATTTTTTATATATGTTCATTGTGTCATTCATGATAAATGATATTGTTATTATGTGATGGGTGCACCCAGAATTATATAGCGCAATATGAATGTTTCAATGTGACGGGTGCACCAAGAAATATACAGCACTCAAACGCATTGGTTAAAGTGATTAATCTCATGAGTTAATGTGAAGTTATGTGAGAACAAGATTCTAGATTTTTTCACAAGTATGGGTGGTAGTTTAACACTAATACATGATGTTTTATTTTTTATGCATTGCCACATTTCAAGTCTTTTATTAATGCTTCCTCTCATGTTCATGATCCTTTTCCTATGTTATGGTTATGATAAAACATTGTTATGTTTTTCTTATATATCCTCTTATTTGTATTTTAGCTCACCCCTTTTTCTGTATATATTCTGGATGTTCACCCATGTACTACCCGAACCTCAATTTATGAATACAAGTGAACCGCCCAAGAAATCAATAAAATCTAACATTCTAGAACAATTTTTTTAAACTCTATAACTAATCAAAAGGCACATAAAATAACTTATTGAAACCATAATGAAATGTATTCATGTAGAAAAGGTTCTATAAATTTAAATTAATGAATATAATGTGGTTATATAGGACATTAAAGCAAAAGAAGCGTTCAAATATAAGGTAAGGGGAATTTCTCGAACCCAACCTTTATTCTTAGGGTTCTCCCTCTTTCACTCCATTTGTGGTATGATTCGTCCATAAAAATAATTTTTTCAACATTATCTTACCTATTCTAAGATATACATGTTCACTATCGGATTTTATGTCAAATACAGTGTTTTCCAAAATAACTCTTCTTTCAAAAACACACTTTTACTTATCACTAAATGTTGATGGTTCTTGTATCATTTGTTCATAAGTTTCTTTCCTTTCTTGGGATATACATGTTTTTCACTCGTTTTTATGTCAAATTTTTTTTTTCCAAAAGAACCCTTTTTTTAAGAACACACCTTTTACTTCTCATTCAAGACTAATGGTTCTTTTAACATGTATGTTATTACCTATTTTTTTTGGAACCGAATGTTTATGAATGTATTCTTATGATATGAAACCTATTACTTTTCATGGGTTAGTTATGTTATTTTATATATATGTTCATTTTGGCATGCATGATGAATGATAATGTTAGGATGTGATGGGTGCACCCGAAATTATGTAGCGCAATATGAATGTTACAATGTGATGGGTGTGCCAGGAATTATACAGCACTCCAATGCATTGGGTAAAGTGATGAATCTCATGAGTTAATTTGAAATTATTTGTTAAAAAGATTCTAGATTTTCTCACAAGTATGTGTGGTAGATAACCACTAATACATGATGTTTCATTTTTATGAATTTCCACATTTCAAGTCTCTTATTAAAGCTTCCTCTCATGTTCCTCATCCTCTGCCTATGTTATGTTTATGGTAACCCATTGTTATATGTTTCTTATATATCCTCTTATTTGTATTTTATCTCACCACTTTTTATGTATATCCTCAGGTTAATACATGTACTAAGGAGAGGTCAAGTGCCAAAAGGCCCAAAACAAATGCCACCCCTCACCCCCTCTTACTCCAACACAACATAAGCTTCAAGACTTGCCTAAATTCCGCTCAAATAGCTCCCTAACCTCCTCTACCATGTCCAAGACATTCTGGTCTCACCCAAAGGCCAAAAACAAATGCCTTAAGGAGTTATTCAAGGAGGATTACTCAAGAGGTGAACCTCTCTTCATTTTTCTTTCAATTCCTTTTATAAGTTCCATTATTTTGTTCTCTCTTCTCACCTCACCTCATCCAAATTCCATGGAAATTATAGTACCATAAATGTAATATATTTTCATTGTGAAAATTTAATATTTCATTATACTATCTCTTTTCCCCCTCCTTTTATACTATAAATGCAAACACCGGCTGAGAGGTGTTAATTTATCACACTCAAGGAAGATGAGTTTCCAATTTTCACTACTATCTTCAAGACCGGCCATGAAACCTTTTCAATGGTTTAAACATATCATAATATATTTATTTTATCATTTTTAATGTTTTGGAATCATTATACACTTATAAAATTTAATAATAATACAAAATAAGTTCATTGTGCAAAAAACTGCCAAGCCAAATGCAGGCGTTTATCATTAACTCGTCGAATGAGTCATCCTCATGGTATATAACCAGAATCATTATAAAATCATTTATATCTCTTTAATTTCACTAATATTATATATTAACAATACTGGATAGTTAAAAACATTTCAAATGAACTTCCCTTCATGAATTCAGGTAAACAGATCAAGAAAACCAAAGAACAAAATGCTACCAAAACAATAAAATTGAATATCTTAAACCCATCAAAAAGGCCATTAATGAACCTAATAAGGTTATAAAATATCAATTAAAATTTTATGAGGTTCTTTACTCAATAATTAATGAAGCTAAATTTTATTATTCATGTCGTTAAGAACAATCAACAACACCTTCGAGCATAAGGTAAGGGATCATCTCCCTCACTTTTGTTCAAGAATCTCCCCTATGTTGTGCTCTTTTATTATTAATACCTAATGATGGGGTATGTTTTAACACCTTAAACATACTTCCATTATGATATATAAATAATGGAATACCCCTTTACCTCTCATTAATCCCTCCCAAGAATACTCATTACCATGATGAAATGTTTGTAAGGGGTTTTCTGATCTCACTTTCAATTCTGTGGGATTTCTATTGTTCACCTCTTATTTCTTATATGTGGTATAGGTGTACTGACATTTGATATATAGTATCATTATTCTCATTATATTAATGGTATTAAGATATTATTTTTGTGGTTATTAGATTTTTTTTATATGACTCAATTGATTACAACGTGGTAATGAGCTTTGTCTCAAATTTAACTTCATTGTGACTTGCATAGTATTGTGCACATACTCTTTATTATGTGGTGTACCTAATTCCCATTTTAGATCAATTTTCAATTAAAATTATATTCAATTTAAATTTAAATATTCTTATATCATGTATATTAATATTTTCTAAGCCTTATATCATTTGAAAAATGGTATAAAGAAAAACTTGTTCTTTGTAATCAAACCCACCGATTAACAAAAAGGTTGTCACTATGTTTTAGTATAATAATTCAACATCAATAAAAGTAAAAAAATTAAATTTAAAACCAAGTAATATCCTGGAGGTTAACTAATAAAATATAACTTCAATTCCAAAATACCACTTTCATCTTACATGTTTATCCAAACATGAATATAAGTGAACCGGTCATTAAAACCGAGTAAAAAAATGAGCATGAATAATGAAATTGAATCTCATAAAAAATAAAAAAGATTATAAACAAACTTAAAAATATTAAACTAAACTAATTAAATGTAGAATAAGTTTTGGAATTATTAATTAATAAACTTAATTTTTTTATTCAGGTATTTAATAACAAGTGGAGAACACCAACAGATTAAAGGTAAGGGATCCTCTCTATTTCACTATTAATCAAGACTATCCTCTATGCTATTCCATTTTATGTGTAATATAAAATGATGGGGTATGTATTAACGCCTCACCCATACTTCCATAATGATCTATATGTGTTTAGAAACACCTTTTTTCTCTCATCATGCCCTCTTAGGTACACCCGACACCATGACAATAAACCGTAAAGAATTCTACCCGAACCCTTTTTTGTTCATTCGAGTTTCCTTATTATTCTTTATATCAAAGTGGAGTTATCTTATATATTTATTTACATATTCAAAATGATTTTTATATTTAAAAAATTCATCAAATAATATCCTTTCTTCACTCTCTTTTGGGGATATACATGTTTTAAAAAGATTCCCTTCTTGGAACATTCCAATAAGAAAACCTCTTTTAAGGGAACATCCCAAGTTTTTATCCAATATCAAGTGCACTATATCTTCTGTTTTAAGCCACCATTATCTTTATAAAATCAAAATTTTTATTATGGAAACATTATTTGTTTAATTCTTGTTTTATACAAATGATTTTCCTCTATTATATTTTAAAATCTCAATAGCATTTTCCTTAAAACCGCATAAAAATGTTTTAATGTTAATGTAACTCAAATACATTTCATATAATTTATCCCTCATATTTGACACCACTTACCATTTTATATGCCAATTTTACCCTATGATTTTCCATGTATGTTCCAATCCTTTTCTTTTATGGACACATTCATGATACGCCCATTGGTTAGGATTTTGTCATGTTTTTGGTACCCAATTCTTTCCATGGTTACCCTTAAGTTTATGTATGGTTGATTATGTATGATTATTTAGGTTGAATGAATATTTATGTGGTAAGAATATTTATGTGCCAGGAATATTCCTAAAAATTTTGTGAAGGGTGTGCCCAGATAGCTCTCTAATGCATTGGGTAAAGTTAAGTCTCCTGGGATGTGATGTGAAACGGGATTCCCAGTTAGCATTGACCCATACTAAAATGGGAAACTAGATTGGCAGTTAGCCTTGACCCGTTCTAAATAAATGTTTTATGATTCTTCCACAATTATATGATTCTATGTTTATATTATCTTGTTCTTATACATTATGATTTCATATGTTACATGATTTGGATATCATTATGTCATGCCTCATATCTCTTTTGATTAATATGTATCCTAATTTTCATTCCATTACTTGGATTTTTAGCTCATCCCTTTGTTCATGTGTTCCCCAGAGTACCCTATGCAGATGTAAGGGCTCGAAGGATGTTAGGATCACTTTATGGATTTATAATGTATATCCACTTATATTTTTTGGATTTTTATTTGTCACACATAAATATTTCATTGATTTATCA
Source organism: Viscum album (assembly GCA_963277665.1). Taxonomy (NCBI): domain Eukaryota; kingdom Viridiplantae; phylum Streptophyta; class Magnoliopsida; order Santalales; family Viscaceae; genus Viscum; species Viscum album. The sequence goes on from OY728127.1 coordinate 1,965,405,198, forward strand.
TCACCTTAATGACACAATATTTGTAAGGGATTACTTAACTCAATTTTCATTCTTTGAGTTTAACATCTATTTAATTGGTTACATTGTTCCCAGAATATGTGTGAATGACCTATGATTGTTTTATATTGTATATCCACTTATATTTTGGGGATTTTTATTTGTCACACATAAATATTTCAATGATTTATATTCGCCATAATGACACAATATTTTTAAGGGATACCTTAACTCAATTTTCATTCTTTGAGTTAAACATCTATTTCATTTGTTACATTGTTCCAAGAATATATGTGAATGACCTATGATTGTTTTTTACTGTATGTCCAATTATGTTTTTTGAATTTTTATTTGTCACGCATAAATATTTCATTGATTTATCGTCACTCTAATGACACAATATTTGTAATGGATATCTTAACTCAATTTCCATTCATTGAGTTAAACATCTTTGTCCTTGGTTATGTTTTTTCAAAAGATATGTGTTAATGACCCATTATTGTTTTATTCTATATATCCAATTTTATTATGTGGGTTTATTCTTCTCACCGATAATTATTTCATTGATTTTTCCTCAATATAATGATATGTTCATTGTAAGGGATTTTCTCTTACACTTTTGTTTAAGAATCTCCCCTATTTTGTGCTCTTTTATTTTTAATACCTAATGATGGGGTAAGTTTTTACCCTCCCCCACACTACCATTATTATATATAGATAATGGGATACACCTTTACCACTAATTAAGCCCTCGAAATAACACTTGTTACCATGCCAAAAAGTGTGTAAGGGATTTTATCATCTCACTTTCAATTCTATGGGATTTCCATTGTTCACCTATTATTTCATATATGTGGTGTAGGTGTACAACCATTTAATATATATTATCATGATTCTATTTATATTCTCGGTATTATTTGATTAATTTGGTTGTAATTAACTTTTTGTCATACGACTCAATTGATTAAAATGTGGTAATGAGATTTTTCGAAATTTTCACTTCATTATGACATTCTTAGTATTGTGCATATACTCTTTCTTATGTGGTGTACCTACATCCAACTTGAGATCAATTTTAAATTGAAATTATATTCTATTTAAATTTCCATATTCTCATATCATTTATATGATTATTTTCTAAGTCGTATACCATTTTACATGTGGTAATTATTTTCAATGTTGTTTTGACTCTGGAAATATTGATGAATCTGTATCCTCTATTGTATACAGATAATGTAAAGACATATTTCTCTAGTGTTGAATCTATTTAAAAAGAATGCTTTGGAAAGGAAGCGGTGGGTGGGGCTCACTAAATTCCCTCTATGCATCGGTAGGAATCATGAGACAAATCAGTTGGCTACAAAACCTTAGAGTTTGTTTCCAAAAATCAGACGGGTTTCTACCCACAGAACTAAACTGTTTCTACCCAGTGCACTAAACCTTGAGTTCTCTAGGGTAATAAGATATTGAAAAGGCATATTGAGAAGGAATATTGTAATTTTATTAAATCTATGTATAAATAATACTTTGGTCATGCAGTGGTGGGTGGGGCCCGCTATAGCCCCTCGATACATCGATAGGTATCATGAGACAAATAAGTTGGAGACAAACCCTTCAAGTTTGTTTCCAAAAATCATATGGGTTTATACCCACATACTTAAACTATTTTGATGGTATTGTGGTATCATGTTCCAGATACCTAACATCCAATAAATAATCATTCTCTTTATTCTTTTTTAGTTATTAATATCCATGAGGTTTTCACTATGACAAAACCTATGGATGTAGTTTCATTCTCAGTTTATTAAAGGCATGTGTTCTTCATTTATTCACCATACCATATTGACTATGCCTAATTTTTTATGATTCAATTATTATTGAGTCATGATTCTGCTATTTGTAACCCTTACTGAGCATTTGAGCTCATCCCTTTCATTTTTTACCTTCAACAATTTATAAAGAAGATACCATTTATTGAGTTCTCATGGATGCAATATTTTAGTTTTTGTTATGTGTTTTTTTGTTACCTTTCCCAATGTAATATGAGTTACATGTATTTATCTAGTTTTTTCATGACTACTAAACTACTCGGTACTTCGGGATTTGATTCATTATAATCATTTAAATGTAATTTGTAATGCACTCACTCTGGTTTAGAGGGGTTGGGGCGTTACAGTTGGTATTAGAGGAAGTTTTGTAGAAACCTTGGGAACTAGATTTAGAAAATGTAGGTTAGGTAACAAAGCCCTAAGATGGTCCTTGGAGATAAACAAACAAGAACATCCTAGAATTTTGGTAAGTAATATATTAAGTGGATATTTCTAGAAAATACATCCATGTATGGATACAAACAAGTAGAGGTGGCTCTATCATAGATGTAAATAGGAGTGAAAACTCCAACACGGAGTTTCGGGTTTGTACTGTGGTTTCCTGGTACACGAAAATGGGCCTTGTTTCACTCTTGGTTTGACACTCCTGGGGGATTTTCTTAGGATAATCTACATTTTATTTACCCACCATTGTGAGGGATTTATGTCCCCAATTTAACCAAAGTATAGGGATATAGGATTTATGATGCATAAATTTATGCTATGTTTTATACCATGTTTAGTGTTATAGAGATTTCATAATTTTATGAGATAATGTATAATATGGAATTGATAAGAAATGGAACCCAGTAGAAGGAATGAGAACCTCACCAATGCATGGGATGTGAAGAGTAAGAAGGATCATATCTCTAATGGTCTTAATCCATATTTTCAAATGAATATTATCTCTTATATATCCTCATAATATGATGAAATGATATCATGTGTTAACAAGGTATTTAAATACTTCTCTGAGTCCTATGGATTTGAAGGGTTGAAAAAGAATAAGAGAATGGAAGAGAGGTACATGGATAATGGGAATAAGGGAAATAAGTGTTTTCCCACATGTGATAACTATGGAATGAATCACTTTGGTTAATGCTTAAATGGAATGGGTGTTTGCTACAAGTGTGGAGAAAAAGGACACCAAGTTCATGATTACAAGGGTAAGAAAATGGTTTCCAATGTACACTGCTTAAATTGCAAGGTGATGGGATACTATGCAAACCAATGTCCCAATCGTCAATAGAATATACCCCAAATGATGATTTTGGATAATGAGAAAGTTATGATGCTACAACAGATGAAGTAGAATGATTAATATTCCTAGCCAAGAATTATGTCATTTGTATATTTTTTCAGCAATGTACTGGTTGTATGAATTATGAGATATATAAGGATTGTACTGAAGTACTCTTTCAATAAGGATTTAAGGCCATATGATGAATGGTACAAAGGAAAAGTGATTCAGTGGAAAGTTAAACTTAAAAAAACATGAATGAGGGAAAGAAAACCATTAATATATATATCAAATGTTGAGATAATGATGAAGAAATTATCGATTCAAATAAGTATTGACTACCATGGAAGTGATTATTGACTTGTTGAGAACTGATCTATGATATCATCATTGAAGTTTACAACACGTTAGGATTTAAGGAATATATCCAATAACATGTATCTTACTTAAGGAATATGGAAGAATGCATGTTTCCAATTTGGTTTTTATGGTAATTTAAGTCATTACGATATTTCAAGAGGATACATGATGATGTTATTCACATGTTTGGAATGTGAATTTTAGAGGTACTTCTTGTTGATTAAGGGTCAATGATAAGTTCATCATGGAATTTAGAGGGCTTCATTATAATGTGTTGAATCATTATATTTTGGAATTTTCTTATCCATTTATGAAATGGTTTGGTTGATCATTTTATGACCTTTTAGTGTTCAATGTATTTCTTAACCAAATGGCATAACCGATGCTATGTGATGAGGTATAGATAGTTAAACTACAATAAAAGGATGAGTTTATAAGTAGAAATGTATAATTATACTCTTATAGAGTGGAATAATTCCTCAATTTAAGGAAAATAGTCTTAAATAAAATGTTTTACTATTATCAAAATCATTGATAATGATTTTTTTTTATTTTATAGTTTTATAGTAATCAACATTAATCTGAACATGTCCGCTATCATGTTCCATCAGAACATCATTGTTCGATTTTTCTTCCATGCCCTATTTTTTTCTACCAACTAATTTCACCTCATTCGAAAGCATACTTTTGGGGGTGACCGCCTCATCTTCATCAACATTTTTAGGAGGATATTTTTTAACCCAATTTACGATGTGAGTTTCCATAAGGGAATTTTCAAGACATCAACAATTAACTTTATAATTTCAATTTCAAATTTTGAGAAAACTTTTTTGTAAGGAGGGGATAATGTAACACCCCAAAAATTTACAAATAGATTTATTATTGAATTCATGGATCATAGAGTCTCTACAAACACCACTTTGTTATTACCTATCCAAGTAAACATACGTTTGTCACTTCTGTGATGTGAATTTCAAAAATCTGACATACATGGTTGCAATGAGTAAGTTATTTGGAGTCCGATAAGGAAAAATCAATTTTTGATGAATAGTAACCTACCCATATGAATAGTAACATATCCTTATGAGTAGTGATATAACCTTATGAATTTTAACATTACCTATGATAGTATATAAATAATATTCATGTTGGATTACGATATACCTATGTTTTGGAATAAGTAAATAAATGTTTTAAAATTTTTTTTTAGAATAAATTATGATTTAAATTAAATATTAAATTAATAATATATAGAAAAATATTTTTTAAAAATGGACTTCATTTTGGGATTCTACACATTGAAAAATAGTAGGGGTCAATTTTTTGGATTTTTCTAAAATACTTGAATCTTTGTTGAATAGTGAAATACCATAATTTACAAAATAAACTAAATACACAAATTATAGAGTCATGTATGATGTTTTTCTGATGTAATCCCAATTGAGTTGGATTTACATGATAAAATTACTATTTTTTGTCATGGAATACTCGCTATTCCTTTTCTTGTGGAGAAATAATAAATTAATGAATATAAAATTGAGAAATCCCCTCTCCCCTCCACTATAAAATCCCCCCATCACTACTACTTCTCTTCACTCCAATCAAGCCTTGTGACTTCTCCAAATTCTATCCAAATATCCTCCCAACCTCCTCTCCCACATCTATAAATCCTTTTTCTCATAAAAATACCTAAACATCTCCCTTAAAGAGGCTCTCAAGGAATTTGGGTTCAAGAGGTAAATTCCTCTTTTCAATTCTTTGTCATTCCTATCAAGTTCATTTGTTTTATTTTCTATTATTACCTCTCCTTAACCAAATGTTGTGATGACTCCAATAACTTACATGTAATGGAATTTTTTCCTGATATTTGAATATGTTATCACCATCTCTTCCTTTTACCTTCTTTTATACTAGTAGTAATAACACCATCCGAGATGTGTCAATTTTCCACATTAAAGGACGATGGGCTTTTGATTTCTATTATCATTGTAGATTATGGTCATGAAACCATTCTTGTTATGGTTGAACCAGATTATTATATAGGTAATATAACCTATATAATTTTATATATCCCTTTGTACAAATATTATTACGTTATAAAGAAAAATGAGTTTGTTGTAATCAAAACCCACAAATTAACCGAAACAGTTAGCATTAAAGTGTTATATAGTAATTCATCCTCATTCCATGTAACCATGTTATATAAATTATCATTAAGACTTTTGGATGTTCGTAAATAATATGTAATTTCAATTATAGAGATTTATATCCATTCCATATGAACTCCATTACTTATGAACAAGTGAACTATTTATGAAAATCAAGAAAACAAACACTCTGGAGAGACGGAATTCGATATTTTAACTTATCAATAAGGACATAAATAAACTAAAAAGAATTATTATAAACTAAATACATTTATAATATGTTATGAATTAAGTTATCAATGAGTATGATTTAATATTTCAGGACCTTAATTTCAAGAGGGGAACACATTCGGATTTAAGGTAAGGGATATCTTAACTCAATTTCCATTCATTGAGTTAAAATCAATGTCATTGGTATTGTATTTTACCAGAATATGTGTGAATAACCTATGATTGTTTTATTTTATATATCCACTTTTATTTTCTGGGTTTATATTTGTCACACATAATTATGTCATTGATTTTTCCTCAATCTAATGATACGTACTTGGTAAGGGTTTCTTCATCCCACTTCCATCTTTGTGAGATATTCTGTATGCACTATAATTACTTGTGTATGGTGTATGTATACTGCCCATTGATGTTTCATACCATGAAATTTATTATTTTAATGATATTAAATGTATCATTTGATGACTATTAATATTGGGGAATAAGGTTCAATTGATTATTCCCTATTTAATTTTTTGGAACTAACTTATGTACATATTACTTAATGATTAATCAAAAAAAGTTCATTGTGGTCAAAAAACCACCCAAATTAACTCAAAAAATCATTATTTAATTATTATCTAATGATCCCATCCTTTTAGTAAATTACTATTACATCATTTTAAAGATAAACAACATAATATTATTACACATATAGGATCTAAAGGTTTATTGTCATTTGAAAACTTGGACCATGCACTACAATTACAAAATCAAGCATAAACATTTATATAATTCCTTCTTCTCTAGATTCTTATTGGTACATGACCTCTCCTTAGTATATGTAGTCACCTAAGGATATACATAAAAAGGGGTGTGCTAAATTCCCAATAAAAGGATATATAATAACAATATAACAATGGGTGAGCATAACCCAAACATAGGCAAAGGATCATGAACATGAGAGGAAGCATTAATAAGAGACAAGAAATGTAGAAATGCATAAAAATGAAACATCATGTCTTAGTGGTTAACTACCACACATACTTGTGAAACATTATTTCATCATTTCCACACATCATTTCACTTTTAATCATGAGATTCATCACTTTACCCAATACATTGGTGCATTGTATAATTCTGGGCACACCTGTCATAATGAAACATTCATATTGCGCTATATAATTACAAGCTCACCCATCACATCATAACATTATCATTTATCATGAATGCCAAAATGAACATATATAAAAAATTGGCATTACTAACCCATTAAAATTATTGGGTTTCATCTCATAATAACACATTCCTAAAAATTTTGTTCCCAAAAGAAAGAGGTAATAACATACATGTTACAAGAACTGTAAACCTTGAATGAGAAGTAAAAGGTGTGTTCTTAAAAGAAGAGTTCTTTTGGAAAAACTTTTGTTTGAATTAAACCTCAGTAGAAAAAATTTATATCCTAGATCATTTAGATAATGATGAACAAATTATTTTTAAGTAGTGACCATACCAAATATGGAGTGAATGAGGGAGAACCCGAAGAAAGAAAATTAGGTTCGAGATTTCCACTTACCTTATATCTGAACGCTTCCTTCACGTTAATGTGATTTATAACCACATGAGATTCATTAATTAAATATGAAAGAATATTTTTTTCATTAATATGGTTTATTATGGTTTTATTAAGTGATTTTAGGTTCCTTTGTATGAGTTATAGAGTTTAAAAACATTGTTCAGGAATGTTGGTTTTTAAGGTTTTTCTTGAGTGGTTCACTTGTATTCATAAATTGAAGTTTAGGTAGAACATGGGTAAACATACAGAATTGATATTAAATATTATTAATTATATTTATGGATTTTAAATGATATTAAAATTGGTTATATTATATACCATGTGTATGAATCATTAGATAAGAATTAAATGATGATTGTTTGAGTTAATTTGTGCAGTTTTTCGACCACAACAAACTTGTTTTGATTAATCATTTAGTAATATGTACATAAGTTAGTTCCAGAACAATAATTAGGAAATAATACATATAACATATTTGGGTTCAACCATAAAAATGGTTTCATGACCATATTTGTATGTAGAAATGGAAAACAAAAACACATCATTCTTGAAGGTGATAGATTAACACCTTAAAAACAACGTTTTCATTTATAAAATAAAAGGATGTGGGGAAGGGGGTTGGATTTTAAAACATCCCATTAGTATCATAACATTATAGTATATTTATGATACTAGAGTTACCATACCATGTGGATTAAGATAGGTGGAGAGAGAATTAGAAAAGAAATGAAAATTGAAAGGAAATTAAAGGAAAGAAGAAGGTAAATTACCTCTTGAATCCTCCTCTTGAGATCCTCCTTAGGAGACCTAGGCTTGGTCTTTTGATGAGACCCGAAGCTCTTGGATGTGGAGAAGGTGCTAGGGAATATTCTTGGGCAGATTTTAGGTGATGATTGAATCTTGAGAGGTGTGAGAAAATGAAGGTGTGAAGGGTGGTATTTATAGTGGAGGGGAGAGGGATTTCCTTAATATTTAATTCATTAGTTTATTAATTTCCCCTATGACAAGAAATAGTGATTCTTCCATGACCAAGAATAGTGAAGAGGGCATGTGAGTTTGAGATTTTGGTTCTAACATCACTTGTGATGTTTGGAAAAGTGGGTTTAAATTATAATGTATTTATATGGTAAATTAATGTATTTTACAATTCACCAAAAATTATGTTTTTCTTATAAGACTCCAAATAACTTACTAATCGCAACGGTGTATGTCCTATTTATTAAATTCCAAACAAAAAAGTGGCAAACTTATGTTTAAAGGTCACATAGAACATAGTAGTTCATTAAGTTATGTATTCATATGATTTTATGACATATTTTTAAGAAGGTAATTTCCATTGAAAAACATTAGGTTGTTACATTCTCCCCTAAGAAATTTTACCCTCGAAATTTCGTTTTAGATTCTAAGACAAAAACTGGTGGGGGTAATTTTCCTTCATTGGTTCCTCCAGTTCCCATGTTGCCTCTTTGTACTTATGGTTTTTCCATAGTACCTTGACCAGATGAGTAGTCTTGTTGCATATAACTTTTTCTCTACGATCCAAGAAAATCACTGGTTACTCCTCATAGGAAATATCATCATCCAACTGTACCACCCTTGAAGAGAGTACATGTGAAGGGTCTGGTATGTACATCCTTAATAGGGATATAATAAAAACAACATGTACTTTAAACATGGGAGGTGGAAGTGCCAGTCAAGAGGCCACAACTCTAACTCGATCAAGGATCTCAAGGGGGCCGATGTACCTGGGACTTAACTTCCCTTTCGTTACAAACCTCATGACCTACTTACATGGTGATATGTGTAAAAATACCATGTCATAAACTTTAATCTCAATTTCTCATCGACAATTGTATGAATAACTTTTCTGTCGACTTTGGGTTGCCCTGATATGCTGCGGAATGGTTTTAACCTTCTCCACTATTTTTTCGACCATTTCAGGTCTTAGCAGCTTACGCTCACGAACTTCATCCCAAGTTTCCAGTGTTATGCACCTTTTCCAAAAAAGGGCTTCATATGATGCCATTCTAATGCTCGAGTGGAAACTGTTGTTGTAGGGGAATTCAACGAGTGGAAGATATTGGTCCCATCCACCATTGAATTCTATAGAACATGCTCTCAACATGTCTTCTAGTGTCTGAATAGTTCGCTCAGATTGGAAATCAGTTTGAGGTTGATAGGACATACTAAAGTTCAGTTTAGTGCTGAGAGCATGTTGGATAATTTTCTAGAACTTCGAGGTGAAGCAAGTATTATGGTCGGATACAATAGATATTGGTAATCCATGTAGCCTTACTCCTTCTTTGATGTAAATTCGTTCAAGTTGATCCAATGAGAAGTCCTCTCGAATCGTGATAAAGTGATATGTATTTGTATGAAAATCCAAAACGTCCAATATATCATGGTTTCCTCTGGATGTTCTTGTAAGTCCAATGAAAATGTCCATGGTAATTTTCTCCCACTTCCAGGCTGGGATATACATGTTTGCTACTAAAGTTTATGTTAAAAAAATGTTTTCCAAAAGAACTCTTCTTTCAAAAACACACCTTTTACATATCTATCAAGGTTTATGGTTATCATATCAAGTAGGTTATTCCCACTTATTTTTGGGAACACAATTTTTATGAATGTGTTCTTATGAGATGAAACCAATTCCTTTCAATGGGTTATTTATGTTCATTTTTTATATATGTTCATTATGGAATCCATGATAAATGATAATGTTGTGATGTGAAGGGTGCTTTGGGAATTATATAGAATAATATGACTGTTTCAATGTGATGAGTTAACCCAAAATTATAAAACACTCCAATTAATTGGTTAATGTGATGAATCTCATGATTTATGTCCTTATTGTTATGTTATAATATTGCATTCAGTCTCTCCAGAGTGTTTGTTTTCTTGATTTTCATAAACGGTTCACTTGTTCTTAAGTAATGGAGTTCATGAGTAATGGATATAAATCCCTAGAATTGAAAATACATATTATTTACAAACATCCAGATGTGTTAATGATCATTTATATAACATGGTTACATTGAATGAGGATGAATTATTATATAGCACTTTAATGATAACTGTTTCAGTTAATTTGTGGGTTTTGATTACAAAAAACTCATTTTTATTTATAACGTAATACTATTTGTACAAAGGGATTACATAACCTTATATAAGGTATATTACCTATATAATAATCTGGGTCAACCATAACAAGAATGGTTTCCTGACCAGAATTGGGAATGATAACAGAAATTGAAATCCCATCCTCCTTGAATGTGGAAAATTGACACATCTCGGATTTTAAGAACCTTTTTTTTGATGCGAAAGATTTTTGAATATTCTTGATGATATTCCAGAGTAGTGCCTTCAGACGACCTGCGATTCTGATCCCCAGAGTGTCCGGAATTAAATTTTCAGTGCGATCACACTGGAAATGCCAAATAAATGGGATAACACCTAAACGGTGCTTCAAATCAGATATCGGAGTGTATGGATGGGTCCGGAATGGGGTGTTTACCCTAGGAACGACATAAAACATGTCGGCACGGGATGTTTGGACCCCTCACTCACTTTCGGAAGGTTAAACGGATAAATAAATTAATTAATTTATCCGTTTGATGTTGAAACTCAAGTATCTATTAAACAGTGGCTAGGTTTGGAAAACTGAGGGCACCGTTGAGTTCAGAGCGTGCCGTTTACCCTAGGAGGGGTCTAAGTTTTGCTGGCGCGGCCCGTCTGTGAAAAATGGCCCCAGGGGCGTTTTCGTAATTTGGCAGTTTCAGACGATAAGTGTAATAAATTTTGAACGGGGTATCAGATTAAAATTCCGAGACCACCTTTGTGCTCGGGAGGTGGTGTTTACCCCAGGGGAGGCTTAACCTCGACCCTATTGCGGGTTCGGGTTCGGGCCGACGGGCGGGTGGTTAAGCATTTTCTATTTAAATGCTTAACTCACCCCTCCCTCTTATTCTTCCCCACCTGGACATCCGAAGGAGGAAGCCTTCCCTCTCCTCCTCCACTCCGGTGAGGCAGCTTCGGCAAGGCGACGGCGCGGTGGCGGATCGGCCGTGAAGCTTCGGGCAACGCCCCTGTAGGTAGGGTCTTGTTGCATTTTGTCTTCCCGCACCTACATTGAGAATGTTTAATACTGTCTTTTGATGTTGGATTTTCGAACGAAGCCCATGAATGCATTGTAGAGAATATTCCCTTTCCAACGCATCTTTTGGATTCGAATTCCGAACCCCGTGGCGTCCGCAATCATCCACCGAAGTTCGAAGGTTTTCGGTTTTCGGCGGGATCGAGCGGTGGCGCGGGCAGGGCGGACGGCGCGGCAGCGGGGTGCTCGGTTGGCATCGCGGGTGTCCGGTGGAGCGTCTGTGCAAGGCCGGGGCACGGCATGCCTTTAGCCGAGGGCGAGGGGGGCGGCGTCCGGGGTGGCCAGGGCTCAGGCGGAGCGCCCGGCAAGGCGGCGGTCGCCAGGGAGCGGCGACCGTGGGGTCGCGGTGCGCGACCCCCGTGCTGCGACAAAGTCCTGCGCCGCGCGGGTCTTCACGCGGCTGTCGCGACCGGCCCAGGCCAGGCGGACCGGCCGGTCCAGGCCGGGACGGCCCCATGGGCCTTTCACCCTCGGTGTTCGGACACCCGTATTTTCCGCTACATGTGTCCGTTTTGAGTGTCGTCTGCGGCGGCGCGGAACTAACAGTGAGGCGGTCTTTTTGAAATGGTTTTAGAAATTTTTAGTTCGCGAAACGAGGGGCCTCGGTGGTGTGACACGTACATCGAGGGGTTTGTCTTTTTCCGGGGGAACTTGTTCTGGATGGAGCGGATGCGTCCGATGTCCGATTTAAGTGCCATCAGTTGCGTTGGGACCCTAGCACCGGGGAGAAGTTCTCCAGTATGGTTTCGGGCACTGAAGGTGGATTTGAGGTGTGGGCCCCACGGGCCGTCTTTCGAACTGTGAGCGGTGTTTAGCGCCTTTTTCATCGGACGACTGTTCGGGGCGTGCGAGCAGTTGTTTTTGGGTGTTTTTCTGAGGGAATTGCGTTGGCATAGTCTGCCCGCTGTAATTCCGCACGATGGTGCGGGCCCTGTGAGGGCCGTTTCGGGATTTGACGGTGATTTCCAGCTTTATCACCGGGTGTCCGTTTTGGACAAGTGAATAGTCCATTTCGTGTACTTTTTCGAAAAGATCACAACGGTGCGATCCGTTCGTTGAGTTTCGAGACCGGGATGTGGGTCCCATGAAGCACCGCTCGTGTGCGGTGCGCCGAAATGCATATTTTTCTCCGGATATCCATTGCGCTCATGTGAGAAACCTTTTTGACGTGTTTTCTCGAGGGGATCACAATGGTGCAATGTGCCCGACTATTTTCGGGGCCGAGGCTGGGGATCACGGGAAGCCGTACGGGCGTGAGTCGGTGTTGGTGACTTTTCCGTCGGATATCCGTTGGAGGCGATTAAGTAGTCGATCTCGCGTGTTTTTCCACGAGGATTTCAATGGTGTGATCCATTTGGCTATGCGGAGCCTCTTGCACGATCTTTTCAAATGTGGAAGCACTGAAGGTTCTCTAGTGGAGGTTTGTCCTACCTTGTTTGTAGCGGACCCTTGGTGTGTGATTGCGCACTCTTGGGAGAGTGATATAAATGTTTCAAAAGATGTGGTTGGTTGTGCATGGGTCTTTGAGGTGGAGTTGTTATGTCATGCCTTCGCGTTGACGTTGGGTGTCGTGTGCACGATAGACCTTGGGCTGGAGATGAGGTATACTCTGGGAGTATACGGGAGCGCTTAGAGGTATGTGTGGTTTGTACCTGAGAATGTTTGTGCGCTTGGTTGGGGGTGACTTGGGGCCACACGTCGTGTGGGCCCATGTGCGTGCCATGTTCTGCTTTACGTACTTTGACCTCTCGCGACGTAGAGGGTCCCTCTGTGCTCGTTTGTTGGACCAGCAGGGTGGTGTATTCCCCTAGCATTGTGCTCGTTTGTTTGACCAGCAGGGTGGAGTTTCCCCTAGCCTGGTGCTCTTTTGTTTGACCAGCAGGGTTGAGTGGTTTTCCCCTGGTCCTCTTCTCGATGGTTTGACCGACAGAGATGGTTTGTTTCCTCTGTTTCTTCAGCTGTGAGGGGTTTCAGTACCATGACCTTTCACCGGTCTACGACACCGTTTGTGACTATGGGGGTTCGTACAGTGTGGGTGTTTTCCCCACTTTCTAGGGTGAGTTGACTCGGTCCGCTTCGATAGTGACTCAGCGGATTGGAGAGGGATCACCTTGTGAGGCCTGAGGAGTTTCTCTCGTCACCCCATGTTCACTGGTAGAGTTATTGTGGATTTGGTGTGACCAACACTTTACGCGGGCACCGATCCACTACCTAGGAGGTTGTTCCAGCAGGGCTGAGGTTGTTCCAGCAGGGCTGAGGTTGTTTCCAGTGGGTCTGAGGTTGTTCCAGCAGGGCTGAGGTTGTTCCAGTAGGGCTGAGGTTGTTTCCAGCAGGGCTGAGGTTGTTTCCAGCAGGGCTGAGGTTGTTCCAGCAGGGTTGAGGTAGTTTCCAGTAGGGCTGAGGTTGTATCGAGCAGGGCTCGTCAGTGGGTTACCATCCAGCAGGGATGGCCAGTACAGCGGTGTTCACCGAGCAGTACCATCCAACAGGGATGGCCAGAGTAGTTCCGGGCTTACCTCCAGCTGGGCTGGGCAGTGGTCCCCGATGTCGTGCTTACCTCCAGCTGGGCTGGGCAGTGGTCCCCGATGCCGGGCTTACCTCAAGCTAGGCTGGGCAGTGGTCCCTGATGCCTGGCTTACCTCAAGCTGGGCTGGGCAGTGGTCCCCGATGTCGGGTTACCTCCATCTGGGCTGGGCAGTGGTCCCGTCGCCGACTTTAGCCAGGTTTCCATCCAGTGGATTACCCTGTTACGGGACTGGGGAGTGTGGCACCCGTCGACTTTCCGGGTCTCCCTGTAGTGGGAACCTGTTTACTTCCAGGGATCCTCCATCGGGGTTGAGCAGGGGGTCGCCTGTCGACTTTGAGCAGACCTCTCGACTATGGGGCAGTGACAAGTTGTGGTTGACGTTCCCCCAGAACTCTCAAGTACGAGGAGCTCTTTCCCCCATCGAGACGTGTCCTTGTGATGCGATCTAAAACTGTGCGGGCGAGTCAGTGCCACCCAAAGCAGATAGTGTCGAGGTTTGGTGATTGAGATTCTTGGCTTGCGGTTTGGGGTAGACGTGCAGGATACTAGGCGTCGATGGAGTTTGCTTCTGGGACTATTGGATACTCGTTTTCTTGGGCTGAGCTACGGGATGGAGATCCCCTTACGACCTTGTTCGGGCTTCTTGTTGAGAATATGGGCTTGTATATACCTTGTTTCCTGTAACCACTTCTTGGGATTGGTTACTCTCCTTCCAGGAGAGGCGAAGACGTGCGGGGTATGCCACGTGCTTTCCGTGTCTAGCTTCTCATGGTTGGATGAGTATACTCGCCTGCTATAGGTAGCGAAGACTCGACGAGAATTTCATCTTCTCACTATTTCCAGCTCCTTGTGCCTGGACGAGTCTACCTTATTTAATCTTGTTGGGGTGTGCTGGACTCTTTACTATTCTCCTTACTACCCTTTCGGTTGTACTTCTCTAATTTTCTCTGTTCGCTCTACTGCTCTCCCTTCGGTACCTCCTTTGTTGCTCCCTCGAGCCTTCGGGGTATCCTACTGAGTATTTTTATACTCACCCCTGCTTGGGCTTTGCCCGCACTTGGTGTGCCCTTACAGACGACAGACAGGTGGAGCGTGACTTCAGTTTAGCGTAGGAGCTTGGGAGCTTAGACCGCGTTCGGTGGTCATGGCTGGGTTTTAGGTGGGAGACCCGTCAGCTGCTTCTTTTTTTTACCTGTTTCCGGGTTGTGGCACCTTTTCTGGTTGGGCGCGGGTTTTGTCCCTTTTTCCTTTTCAGCACTTTACTTGTGCTGTTTAGAGGTCGATGCACATTTGTGGTATTTATATAGCAGTTTCCCTTTTTCTTTAACTTGTCTTTCCTTTTATTCTGCACTGTTGCATTGAGCGGGCTGCGTGTGTGTGTACAGGTACTTAGGCAAAGGCCTCCCCGAGTTGTTGTGCCTTCGGTGCTAGTCGCCAGCCCCTGGCCTATAGAGGCAGGCTTGGGGTAGTTGCGGCTCGAGCCCAGGTAGGGTCGGGTCATGAAAAAGTGGTATCAGAGGTGGTTCGTTCCTTGGGACATTGTGCGGACATCCCTAAAAGAGGAATTGGGTAGGATTTAGGGCAACAATGTTAATGTGTCTTGAGAGCGGCTCTCAAGCCAGGGAGTCCAGTGATGGTGTGAAGACCGACGTATCCATTCACCAGGACCCTGATAACCCGCTTGTCAACTCAACATGTTGAGACACTTGTTGTAGGGAAATTTGTTTGTGCATCACATAGGATTGAGTCTTTGACTATCCTTCTTGAGTCATCTCCCCATCGTTGTTGTTGTTGGTATATGCATATATGCTCATCTGACTGCGGTACTCCTTGATAATTTTTAGGATATCTCTATGAGGACAGCTAGCCAGAATAGCATCTTTGGTTCCTGACGACGACCCTGTGATCTACAAGGCCACAATCCAAGACCCATCATGCGAGCCCCTTTCTCTGAGTGGTCCGGTAGCAACACCCCCATTTGTTGAGTAGCAGACAGTTTCAGCAGAGCAGGCTGAGTTTGAGTGCAGGTTGAGCGCGCTCCGTGAGTTCCAGCAGCAGAGACCGCTGAGGTTCAGTGGTGAGCCAGACCCTCAGGCAATAGAGGTTTGGCTCGAGGCAGTGGTTAGCCTTTTCAGGCTTGTTCAGACGCCGACAGATCAGAGAGTGGCTTTGGCAGCCAACCTTTTTTGTGGATCAGCTTGGCGTTGGTGGAGTCTGGTGACTCAGCTTCTTGACGAGTCGTCGCTTTCGTGGGACGACTTCCATTTGTTTTTTCGAGAGGATTTTTTCCCCTCCTGCTTGCGCTCCATTCGGATTTAGGAGCTCCTACAGTTTCAGTATGGAGGGATGATGGTGGCCGAGTACGCGGCTAGTTTTGCAGACCGTGCACGCTTTTACCTGGACTTGGTCCATGACGACAACCTCCGAGCGCGGAAGTTTGAGCAGGGTCTCCACTGAGAGATTCGTGCTGTCATATTACCCTTGGGAATTTACACATATATTGGGGTGCTAGAGCAGGCGCTGGTGGCAGTGAGCTTCCTGTCACGTTCTAGAGTTAGTGGTGGCAGCAGACACGTTGGAGCCGAGACGTCTGCCGCAGCTCGCGGGCATCGGCAAGCAAATCCTCGACGCAGGTGTCTTACTGACAACCGGACTCAGGGGCGTGGTCGTACACCATAGTGGCGTCGGAGGGCACCAGTGCAGCCCCGAGAGAGTTGGTGCTATGCTTGTGACAGGCGATGTCACTTGGCACGAGACTACCCGACCCGAGTTGCTGAGAGCTTCGGGTAGGCAACAGGCGCACCACCAAGGCAGAGGCAGCACCGTGATCGGAGTAGTGCCCAGAGAGGTGGTGATAGCAGAGGAGCGGGAGGAGCTAGTAGTGGGGGGCGACTTTACGAGGTATTCCCATCACCACTAGGTGGTCCAAGACAGGCTCCGGGAGCTGATAGTTGGGACCGAGGACAGCCGCGAGCTTTGGATGTCTACTATCCTACAGAGCATGAGGTGGTAAGAGGTACGCTCTACAGCTCTTCTACCTTTTTGCAGTAGAATTGTTAGACTCTGTGTGTGAACTGCTTTCCTCCCTGCTCCTTGTTTGATGTGTTACCAGGGTGACGTAGGGCATCGGGTGTAACCCTGTGTTGGTAAGGTAAAAGGCATGGGACCTTTTTTTTTTCTAGTCGATGGCATCGACTCCTTCCCCTTTCGAGCGTGTAAGAGAGACACAGTTGTGGAATCTTGCATGACCAGATATCCTTGGGTGTTCCACTATATGGATATTCTGAAGGAGGGAATCACCGGGCCTTGTTCCAGGTGCGGGTGGTGATTCTAGTTGCGGCGTGCGACGTAAGGGTTCGGTCGGGGAGGTGAGCTACCCCTGAGAGCCTTCAGGCTGTTTGAGACAGTGTAAAGGGATGGTGAGGTACCCTACCGCCTTTCCCTAACCCCAAAGTCTGGAGTGGGAGAATGACTTCGGCAAGGGCTGACCTCGCTTGAACGGATCAATCCTTTGGTCCGTGTGCGGTGACTCAGAGCTATGTGTGGGTTCTTCTGGGTATGGGAAATCCAGGTGTGGGATTATTACCATGTGTTTCTCCCTAGTTCTTCTTTTCGAGGACAAAAATCTTGAAGTAGGTAATGATTTAAAAACACAGTTTTTTCTGCGAAAGATTTTGGAATATTCTTGATGATATTCCAGAGCAGCGCCTTCAGACTGCGTGCGATTCCAAGCCCCAGAGTGGACGGA
Organism: Viscum album; assembly: GCA_963277665.1. Lineage (NCBI taxonomy): Eukaryota > Viridiplantae > Streptophyta > Magnoliopsida > Santalales > Viscaceae > Viscum > Viscum album. The sequence continues at coordinate 1,965,423,027 of OY728127.1, forward strand.
ATTAAAGTTTTAGTGCGTTCACACTGGAAACGCCAAATAAATGGGATAACTCCTAAACGGTGTTTCATATCAGAGATCCGAGTGTACGGAGGGGTCCAGAATGGGGTGTTTACCCTTGGAACGACATAAAACATGTCGGCGCGGGATGTTTGGACCCCTCGCTCGCTTTCATAATGTGAAACGGATAAATTAACGCATTAATTTGTTCGTTTGACGTTGAAACACAATTATCTATTAAACGGTGGCTTGGTTTGGGAAACTGAGGGCACCATTGAGTTCGGAGCGTGCCATTTACCCTATGAGGGGTGTAAGTTTTGCGGGCGCGGCCCGTCTGTGAAAAATGGCCCCAGGGGCATTTTTGTAATTTGGAGGTTTCAGACGCTAAGTGTAATAACTTTTGAACGGGGTCTCGGATTAAAATTCCAAGACCACAGTTGTGCTTGGGAGGTGGTGTTTACCCCAGGGGAGGCTTAACCTCGACCCTATTGCGGGTTCGGGTTCGGGCCGACGGGCGGGTGGTTAAGCGTTTTCTATTTAAACGCTTAAATCACCCCTCCATCTTCTTCTTCCCCACCTGGATAGACGTAGGAGGCAGCCTTCCCTCTCCTACTCCACTCCGGTGAGTCATCTCCAGCAAGGTGATGGCGCGGCGGCGGATCGCCCGTGATGCTTCGGGCAACGCCCCTGCAGGTAGGGTCTTGTTGCGTTTTGTCTTCCCGCACCTACTTTGAGCATGTTTAATACTATTTATTTGCTGTTTTATTTTCAAAATAATCCCACGAATACTTAGTAGAGATTATTCCCTTTCCAACTCATCTTTTGGATTCAAATTCCGAGCCCCTTGGCGTCCGCAATCATCCGCCGAAGTTGGCGGGTTTTTTGTTTCCGGCGGGATCGAGTGGTGGCGCGGCTAGGGCGGACGGCGCGGTAGCGGGGTGCTCGGTCGGCGTCGCGGGTGTCCAGTGGAGAGGCTAGGCGAGGCCGGGGCACAGAGTGCCTTCAGCCGAGGGTAAGGGGGGTGACTTCCAGAGGTGTTCGGGGCTTAGGCGGAGCGCTCGGCGAGGCGGCGGTCGCCAGGGAGCTGCGACCGCGGGGTCGCGGCGCGCGACCCCCGTGCGGCGACAAAGACCCGCGCTGCGCGGGTCTTCACGCGGCGGTCGTGACCGGACCTCGTGGCTGGTCTACGCGAGGACCGCGTGTCCACGACCGACCCGCGCGGCTAAGCCGCGGGCCGGCCCAGGCCGGGGGGACCGGCCGGTCCAGGCCGGTCCAGCCCCAGGGGCCTTGCCCCCCTCGGTGTTCGAACACCCGTATTTTCCGCTACAGGTGTCCGTTTTGAGTGCCTTCTACGATGACGAGGACCTAACAGTGAGGAGGTCTTTTTGAGATGGTTTCGGGAATTTTTATTTCCCGAAACGAGGGGCCTCGGTGGTGCGACACGTACGTCGAGGGGTTTGTCTTTTTTTGGGGGAAATTGTTCTGGATGGCGCGGACGCGTCCGACGTCCGATTTAAGTGCCGTCAGTTGTGTTGGGACCCTGGCGCTGGGGTAAAGTTTTCCAGTTTGGTTTCGGGCGCTGAAGTTGGATTTGAGGTGTGGGCCCCACGGGCCGTCTTTCGAGCTGCGAGCGGTTTTTAGCGCCTTTTTCATCGGACGACCGTTCGGGGCGTGCGAGCAGTCATTTTTGGGTGTTTTTCTGAGAGTATCGTGTTGGCGCAGTTTGCCCGCTGTAATTCCGCACGATGGTGCGGCCCCCGCAAGGGCCATTTTGGGATTTGACGGTGATTTCCAGCTTTATCACCGGGTGTCCGTTTTAGACAAGTGAATAGTCCATTTCGTGTACTTTTTTGAGAATATAGCAATGGTGCGATCCGTTCGTTGAGTTTCGGGACCGGGATGTGGGTCCCACGAAGCACCGTTCGTGTGCACTGCGCCGAAATGCAACTTTTTCTCCGGATATCCGTTGCGCTCAAGTGAGCAGTCTTATTGACATGTTTTCCCGAGGGGATCACAATGGTGCGATGTGCCCGACTGTTTTTGGGGCCGAGGCTGGGGATCACAGGACGCCATACGGGCGTGAGGTGGTGTTGGTGACTTTTCCGTCGGATATCCGTTAGAGGCGAGTAAGTAGTCGATCTCGCGTGTTTTTTCATGAGGATTTCAACGGTGCGATCCGTTTGGCCATGCAGATCCTCTTGCGCGATATTTTTAAATGTGGAAGCATGGAAGGTGCTCAAGTGGTGGTTTGTCCTACCTTGTTTATAGCGGACCCTTGGCGTGTGATCGCGCACTCTTGGGAGAGTGATATAAATGATTCACAAGATGTGGTTGGCCGTGCATGGGCCTTTGAGGTGGACTTGTTATGTCACGCCTTCGCGTTGACGTTGGGTTCCGTGTGCACGATAGCCCTTGTGCTAGAGACGAGGTATACTCTGGGAGTATATGGGAGCGCTTGGAGGTATGTGTGGTTTGTACCTGAGAATGTTTGTGCGCTTGGTTGGGGTTGACTTGGGGCCACACGTCGTGTGGGCCCCATGTTTGTGCCGTGTTCTGCTTTACGTACTTTGACCTCTCGCGACGTAGAGGGTCCCTTTGTGATCGTTTGTTTGACCAGCAGGGTGGAGTTTTCCCCTGGATTTGTGATAGATTTTTTGACCATCAGGGTGGAGTTTCCTCTTGCCTGGTGCTCTTTTGTTTGACCAGTAGAGTTGAGTGGTTTTCCCCTGGTCCTCTTCTCAATGGTTTGGCCGACATAGATGGTTTGTTTCCTCTGTTTCTTTAGCTACGAGGGGTTTCAGTACCATACCCTTTCACTGGTCTGCGGCACTGTCTGCGACTATGGGTGTTCGAACAGTGTGGGTGTTTTTCACCACTTTCTGGGGTGAGTTGACTTGGTCCGATTCGACAGTGACTTAGCGGATTGGAGCGGGATCACATTGTGAGGCCCGAGGAGTTTCTCCCATCACCCCGTGTTCCCTGGTATAGTTCTTGTGGATTCTATGTGACCAACACTTTACGTGGGAACTGATCCTCTACCTAAAAGGTTGTTCCAGCAGGGCAGAGGTTGTTCCAGTAGGGCTGATGTTGTTCCAGCAGGGCTAAGGTTGTTTCCAGTGGGGCTGAGGTTGTTCCAGCAGGGCTAAGGTTGTTCCCGCATGGCTGAGGTTGTTTCCAGCAGGGCTGAGGTTGTTTCCAGCAGGGCTGAGGTTATTCCAGCAGGGCTGAGGTTGTTTCCAGTAGGGCTGAGGTTGTATCGAGCAGGGCTCGTCAGTGGGTTACCATCCAGCAGGGATGGCCAGTACAGTGGTGTTCACCGAACAGTACCATCCAGCAGGGATGGCCAGAGTAGTTCCGAGCTTACCTCCAGCTGGGTTGGGCAGTGGTCCCCGATGCCGGGCTTACCTCCAGCTGGGCTGGGCAGTGGTCCCCGATGCTGGACTTACCTACAGCTGGGCTGGGCAGTGGTCCCCGATGCCGGGTTACCTCCAGCTGGGCTGGGCAGTGGTCCCGTCGCCAACTTTAGCCGGGTCGCCCTCCAATGGATTACCCTGTTACGGGACTGGGCAGTGTGGCACCCGTTTACTTTCTGGGTCTCCCTATAGTGGGAACCCGTTGACTTCCAGGGATCCTCCAGCGGGGCTGAGTAGGGGGTCTCCTGTCGACTTTGAGCAAACCTCTCGACTGTGGGGTAGTGACGTGTTGTGGTTGACGTTCACCCAGAACTCTCAAGTACGAGGAGCTCTTTCCCCCACTGAGACGTGTCCTTGTGATGCGATCTAAAACCATGCAGGAGAGTTAGTGCTTCCGAAAGCGGATAGTGTCGAGGTGTGGTGATTGAGCCCCTTGGCTTGCGGTTCGGGGCAGACGTGCGAGATACTGGGCATCTATGGAGTTTTCTTCTGGGACTGTTGGCTACTCATTTTCTTGGGCTGATCTACGGGATGGAGATCCCCTTACAACCTTGTTTGTGCTTCTTATTGAGCATATGGGCTTGTATATACCTTGTTTCCGGTACCCACTTCTTGGGTTTGGTTACTCTCCTTCCAGGAGAGGCGAAGACGCGCGGGGTATGCCACATGCTTTCCATGTCTAGATTCTCATGGTTGGACGAGTCTACTCGCCTGCTATAGGTAGCAAAGACATGACGAGAAGTTCATCTTCTCACCATTTCTAGCTCCTTGTTCCTGGACGAGTCTACCTTCTTTCCTCTTGTTGGGTTGAGTTGGACTCTTTACTGTACTCCTTACTACCCTTTCTGTAGTACTTCTCTACTTTTCTCTGTTCGCTCTACTGCTCGCCCTTCAGTACCTCCTTTGTTTCTTCCTCGAGCCTTTGGGGTATCCTACTGAGTATTTTTATACTCACCCCTGCTTGGGCTTTGCCCGCACTTGGTGTGCCCTTGCAGACGACAGACAAGTGGAGCGTGACTTCAGTGGAGCGTAGGAGCTTGGGAGCTTGGACCACGTGCTGTGGTCGTGGCCGGGTTTCAGGTGGGAGACCTGTCAGTTGCTTCCTTTTGTTTACCTGTTGCCGAGTTGTGGAACCTTTTCTGGTTGGGCGCGTTTTTTCCCCTTTTTCCTTTTCAGCACTTTACTTGTACTGTTTAGAGGTTGATGCACATTTTTGGTATTTATATAGTAGTTTCCCTTTTTCTTTACTTGTATTTCCTTTTACTCTACACTGTTGCATTGAGCGGGCTGCATGTGTGTGTGTACAGGTACTTAGGCAAAGGCCTCCCTGAGTTGTTGTGCCTTCGGCGCTAGTCTCCCGCCCCTGGCCTATGGAGGAGGGCTTGGGGTAGTTGCGGCTCGAGCCCGGGTAGGGTCGGGTCGTGACACAGATGGTGTTCTTGCTACTAGTATAAAAGAAGGTAAAAGGGATAGATGATGATAACTTATTCCACTATCATGAAAATATTCTAGTACATGTAAGGTACTGTATTCATCACAACATTTGGATAAGGAGAGGTAACAATAGAATAGAAAGCAAATGAACTTGAATGGAAAGACAAAGAATTGAAAAAAGAAATTTACCACTTGAACAAAAAATCCTTGAGAGCCTCTTTAAGGGAGAGGCTTTTGTATTCTTATGATACCAAGGATTTCTGTACATGGAAGAAGAGGATGGGGGTATATTTGGACAGAATTTGGAGAAGGTGGAAGGCTTGAGAGGAGTGAAGGGAAGAAGGAGTTATGGGGGGTTTTCCAAACACTTCCTTCGCTTTAATGTCCTGTATAACCACATTACATTCATTAATTAACAATTACAAAACCTTGAGTACATGAATATGGTTAATTATGGTTTCATTATGTTATTTTATGTTCCTTTTTATGAGTTAAAATGTTTAAATACATTGTTCGAGAATTTTCATTTTTATGGTTTTCTTGAGAGGTTCACTTGTATTCATGTGTTGTTGTTCGTGTAGAACATGGGTAAACATAAAAAACTAATACTACATGTAATTAATGATATTCCATGATTTTAAATGATCTTATAATTTATTATATTATATACAATGTGGATGAATCATTAGATTATAATTAAATGATGATTATTTGAGTTTATTTGGGTGATTTTTTACAACAACAAACTTGTTTTGATTAATAATTTATTAATATGTAAAGTAGTTAGCTCCAAAACGTTAAAGAGGACATAATACATATAACATATTCTGGTTCAACAATTAAAATTGTTTCATGATGAGATCTGAAAAGTATAAATGGAAAAATAAATCATGTCATTCTTGAAGGTGATAGATTAACACCTCACAAACAACATTTGCTTTTATAAAATAAAAGAAGAGGGAAATGGGGTACGATGGTATAATGCCTCATTAGTATCATAATTTTCAGTATATGTATCATAATGGAGTTAACATACCTTTTGGATGAAGATAGGTGGGGAGAGAATAAGAAAATAACTTGAAATTGAAAGCAAATTAAAGGAAAGAAGAAGGGAAATGACCTTTTGAATCATCCTCTTGAGATCCTCTATAATGGACCTAGGATTGGTCTTTTGATAAGACCATAAGCTATCGAATGTGGGGGAGGGGCTAGGAAAGATTCTTAGCCAGAGTTTAGACAAGTCTTGGAGCTTGAGAGGTGTGAGGTAATGAGGGTGTGAAGGGTGGTTTTTATAGTGGAGGGGAGAGGAGATTTCTCAATATAAAATACATTAATTTATTATTTCCCCAGAAGACAAGTAATAGTGAGTCATCCATGAACAAGAATAGTAATTTTATCAGGTGATCCCAAAACAAATTTTCTTACATTAGTAGAACATCATGCACAACTCTATAACCATAACATAGGCAAAGGATCATGAACATGATTGGAAGCATTAATAAGAGACTTGAAATGCAACAATGCATAAAAATGAAACATCATGTCTTAGTGGTTAACTACCACACATAGTTTTGAAAAAATATAGAATCTTGTTCACACATCATTTCACATTAAATCATGAGATTAATCACTTTACCCAGTGCATTTGAGCATTGTATAATTCTAGGCGCACCCATCACATTGAAACATTCATATTGCGCTATATAATTCCGGGTACACCTGTCACATCATAAAATTATCATTTATCACGTATGACACAATGAACATATATAAAAAATGAACATAACTAACCCATGAAAAAGGAATGGATTTTTTCTCATAAGAACACATTAATAAACATTGGTTTTCCAAAATAAAGGGGGAATAACATACATGTTACAAGAACCGTCAACCTTGAAGGAGAAGTTAATGGTCTGTTCTTAAAAGAAGAGTTATTTTGGAAATCATTTTGTTTGACATAAAAACCAGTGAAAAAAATGTATATCCATGAAAAGGAAAGGCAATGATGAACCAATGATTTTTAAGGAGTAACCATATCAAAAAATGATTTAAAGAGGGATAACCTGAAGGATGAAAGATGGGTTCAATAATTTCCCCTTACCTTATATGAGAACGCTTCGTTAACATTAATTTCTGGTATAACCACATTAGATTAATTAATTAAAATTTTCAGAACCAAGATTACATGAATATGGTTCATTATGGTTTCATTAAGTTAATTTATTGTTCTTTGGGTTCGATAATTTCCACTTAACTTGTATCTGAATACTTATTTGCTTTAATGTCCTATATAATCACATTAGATTCACTAATTGACAATTCTAGAACCTTTTATACATGAATATGGTCCATTATGGGTTCATTAAGCTATTTTATGGGCCTTTTGATGAGTTATAGAGTTTAAAAAACATTTTTTGGGAATGTTCGTTTTTATGTTTTTTCTTGAGCCGTTCACTTGTATTCAGAAATTGAAGTTCAGGTAGAACATGGATAAACATCCAGAACTGATATCTCATGTTATTAATGATATTACAGAATCTTAAAAGATATTATAATGAATTATATTATATTCCATGTATAGGAATCATTAGATAAGAATAAAATGATGATTTTTTGAGTTAATTTGGGTGGTTTTTCGACCACAACGAACTTGTTTTGATTAATCATTTAGTAATATGTCCATAAGTTAGCTCCAGAACAGTAAATAGGAAATAATACAAATATAATATTCTGGTTCAACCATAAAAATGGTTTCATGACCTGATCTGTAGGTATAAATGGAAAAGTAAAACATGTTGTTCTTGAAGGGGATATATTAACACCTTATGAACAACATTTCCATTTATAAAATAAAATGAAGAGGAGAAGGGGGTTGGTTTTACAATATCCCATTAGTATCATAACATTTCAGTATATGTATGATACTAGGGTTATGATACCATGCATATTAATATAGGTGGGGAGATGATAAGAAAATAATATGGCTCATTATAGTTTCACTACGTTATTTTATATGCCTTTGGATGAGTTATAGAGTTTAAAAATCATTGTTTGGGAATGTTTGTTTTTATGGTTTTCTTGAGCGGTTCACTTGTTTTCATAAATTGATGTTTGGGTAGAACATGGGTAAACATCCTGAACTAATATAACATATTATTAATTATATTCTTGTAGTTTAAATAATATTATAATTTATTATATTATATACCATGTAGATAAATCATTAGATAATAATTAAATGATGATTTTTTGAGTTAATTGGGACGTTTTTTCAACCACAAAAAACATGTTTTGATTAATAATTTAGTAATATGTACATATGTTAGTTCTAGAATTTTAAATAGGACATAATACATATAATGTATTCTGGTTCAACCATAAAAATGGTTTCCTGACCATATTTGAAGGTAGAAATGGAAAAAGAAAACTTGTAGTTCTTGAAGGTGATAGATTAACACCTCATGAACAATGTTTTCTTTCATAAAATAAAAGGAAGAGGGAAAAGGGGTTGGATGGTATAATACTCCATTATTATCATAAAATTCTAGTATATTTCTGATACTATAGATCCCATACCATGTGAATGAATATAAGTGGATAGAGAATACGAACGGAACATGAAATTGAAAGGAAATTAAAGGAAAGAGGAAGGGAAATTACCTCTTGAATCCTCCTCTTGAGATTATCCTTAAGGGACCTAGGTTTGGTCTTTTTATTAGACTAGGATCTCTTAGATGTGGGGAGGGTTTAGGGAAGATTCTTGGGAAGATTTTAGACAAGGCTTGAAGCTTGAGAGGTGTGAGAAATTGAGGGTGTGAAGGGTGATTTTTTATAGTGGAGTGGAGGGGCGATTTTGACATTGTGAAAACCTTGTGGATAGTAATAAATGATAATGAATAAAGAGAATGATTATTAAATGGAAGTCATATATCTATGATGTGATACCATAATATCTTAAATTTTTTTTAGTTCTGTGGGTAGAAACACGTCTGATTTTTGGAAACAAACTCGAAGGGTTTGTCGCAAACTGATTTGTCTACTGAGACCTACCGATGCATCGGGGGGTTGTAGCGGGCCCCACCTTCCAATTCATGTCCAAATAATTCTTTATACATAGATTCAAAAAAAGATCAATATGTCTTTACATTATCCGTATAGAATAGAGGATACATATTCATCAATATTTCAACAGTCAAAACAACATTCAAAATAAATACCGTATGTAAAATGATATATGGCTTACGCAATAATCATATCAATGATATGAGAATATATAAATTTAAATGGAATATAATTTTAATTTAAAATTTATAACAAATGGGCAGTAGTTACACAATATAATAAATAGTAGGTGTATAATACTAAGCAAGTCACAATGAAGTAAAAATTGAGACAAAGCTCGTTACCACGTTGTAATCAATTGAGTCATATGACCAAAAGTTAATAACCACCAAAGAATCAAATAATACCATGAATATAAAGTGAATAATTATAATATATATCACATGGTAGTATACCTATACCACATATAAAAAATAATAGGTGAACAATGGAAATCCTACAGATTTGAAAGTGATATGAGAAAACACCTTACAAACATTTCGGCATGGTAATGAGTGTTCTTAAGAGGGTTTAATGAGAGGTAAAGTGGTATCCCATTATTTATATATCATAAGGGAAGTATGGTGGAGGTGAAAAAACATACCCCTTCATTAGTTATTAAAAATAAAAGAGCAAAACATAGGGAAGATTCCTGAACAAAAGTGAGAGAGAGAATCTCTTACCTTATGCTTGAATGTGTTCGTGATTGTTCCTAACAACCTGAATAATCAAATTTAGATTCATTAATTAATAATTCCCTAACCTCATAAAAATTTAATTTATATTTTATAACCTTATTAGGTTCATTAATGACGTTTTGATGGTTTTAATATATTCAATTTTATTGTTTTGGTAGCATTTTCTTCTTTTGTTTTCATGATCCGTTTACTTGTATTCATGAATGGATGTTTTTTTGAAATGTGGTTAAACATCCAGAATTGTTACTATAAATTATTTGTGACATTAAAGAGATATAAATGATATTATAATGACTCTGTTTATATACCCTGAGGATGAATCATTTGATGTGTTAAAAATAAACGCTTAGACTTGGCTTGGCGGTTTTGTGCACAATAAACTTGTTTTGTATTATTATTCCATATTATGAGTTTGTAAGGATTCCAAAACTTGTTTGGTTTAATAATTTTGTAAAATTTACATAAGTTAGTTCTAAAAATTCGAATAGAACATAATACATATAAAATATTCTGGTTTCACCATAAATATGATTACATGACTAGATCTGAAGGTTGAAATGGAAAAAAGAAAACATGTTGTTCTTTAAGGTGATAGATTAACACCTCACGAACAACGTTTTCTTTTATAAAATAAAAAGAAGTGGAGAAGGGGATTTGATTGTATAATATCCCATTATTATCATAAAATTACATTATATGTATGATACTAGAGTTACCATTTCATTTTGATGAAGATAGGTGGGGAGAGAATAAGAAAAGAACTTGAAATTGAAAGGAAATTAAAGGAAAAGAGGGAGAGAAAATACCTCTTGATTAAACCTCTTGAGATCCTAATTAACGAAGCTAGGATTGGTATTTTGTGGAGATTAGAATCTCTTGGACGTGGGGAAGGGTCGAGGGAAGATGTTTGGGTATATTTTAGACAAGTCTTGAAGCTTGAGAGGTGTGAGGAAATGTGGGTTTGAAGGGTGGTATTTATAGTGAAAGGGAAAGGGTTTTCCTTAATATTTAATTCATTAGATTATTAATTTCCCCTAAGAAAAGGAATAGAGAGTATTCCACGACCAAAAATAGTAAATTGGGCATGTGATTTTGAGATTTGGGGGCTTAAATCACTTGTGATGTCAAGAACAGTGGGATTAAATTATAATTTATTTATACGGTACATTAATGTATTTTACTAATCAACAAAAATTCAATTATTTTAGAAAAATCCCAAAAAGTCACCCTAAATTTTTTTTGACATTTAAAATATAAAAATGAAGTCCATTTTTCAAAATTTTTTTTCTAAATTTCATTATTTTAATATTTAATTAAAATAAAATTTTATTATCAAAAACCTATTTTAAAACATTCATTTACTTATTCTAAAATATAGGTATATCATACATTGATCGTGAATATTATTTATATATTATCATAGGTAAGGTTAATATTAATTTTGTTATATCACTATTCATAAGGTTATGTTACTATTCATAAGGGTAGGTTACTATTCACCAAAAATTAAGTTTTTCTTATTGAACTCCAAATAACTTACTGATTGCAACCGTGTATGTCAGATTTTCAAAATTCCAAACACAGAAGTGAAAAAAATATGTTTAAAGGTTGCGTAGAAATTAGTACTTCATTATGATGTGTTATCATGTGATTTTATGAAATATTTATAAGAAGGGAATTTCCATTGAAAAACATTGGGTCATTACATTTTTCCATCCTTATGAAATTTCACCATCTAAATTTCATGGTACAAACCACTTGAGGGATATATTCATGGTTAATTGAGGCCGAATGGGGAGATGTATGGTTATATTTGATGAACGATGGTAAGGTTCTTTGTTACTTGATTTCCCTAGGGAAATGCATGTTGTTTTTTAAATCCTATAATGAGTGATTCATCCTCGATAGAAGAATCCTCTAATAGTATGGGTGAGTAATCACAAGTAAGAGAATCCCTCAGTTAATAGATATTTATAGCATTGTACCGAAGTAGGTTTGGCTGACCCCATGTGTCATCCCAGGTCTGAAGGTTCGTTGGGTTATGTAATGATCTACATTAATTTATGAATTAATTCCCCCATTTATCATAATATTTAAAACAATATTTATTCATCCTTGATTTTTTAGACATCATGGATATTGTCCTACGGATTTGTAATCACACCATTTTCAGGCATTGTTAGGTACCCAAAAATATTTCTTAGATACAGCTATGGATGGGGAAAATAGGAACTATTCATGATTGACTGATTTTCTAGTTGGGATTAGACTTTAGGGATATGACTGAGCATGGGGTTTGAGACCATGTTTATTTTGGAGTCCTTATTTTGGATTCTTCCTTTTAGTTACTTATATTATGACATTCAACATGACATTTAGTCAAAATTTAATATGACATGACATGAATTATTATTATTGGGAATATTTGGTAATCAAATGACATCTGTTAAGTTGTGAGACATGATTGATTTATACCATTTCAACTATTTTTGAAACTCTACAATAGTTGGTATAGTTTCCCCAATACTGTCCTTACACCCTCACTGATTATCGGAATCCTTTGGTGTACGAGAATGTATTCTTGAGGTTACATAACCAACCACCTTGTTCACGAGGTGGAGAAGTAAGTTCAGGATATTACACATATCCTTATAGATATTAGAAAATATTTTGATGTAATATACATATTGATTTCAGTTTCTAAATATTATAACCAATTTTGAATTCTAACACTTATTGTGATACAAAATATGATTTTGAGTATTCATTAATTTTAACAAGTCATCCAAGATCTCAAATAATTATAAATGGTTAAAATTACCCATCAATAGAACATATAAATTCTAATTTTTTAGTAGTAAACTTATCTTATAATATATAACCCCTTATATGTCCAAATCAAACTCTCCCTATCCTTAATAATTTAAACATAAAATATTATAATATTCTCCTTTACCAATAGTTTATAAAAAATACATAGGGAAAGGGTACACCTCCAGCATACTGAAATTCATGAAAAAGTAATATTTGGACTAGGAAACTAACTATGTTGATGAAAAGGTCTTTATTCAATGGATGAAAATTATTCTCTAAACCATTAAAACTAATATTTTCTCTAAATGTTTATTAAGGTTTACTATTTCCATCACCTTTATCATCCTCTTATCTAGAATGAAAAAAATTATCTTTTTTACATTTTAAAATTATACAATTCCTGTGAAATTGATAAATGGATCCATCATTAATGGCTAACTCAATATAGAGAAACTCTATTTGTCAATTGAAAAATTTTCAAACAATGTAACACGAAAAGTTTCTTCTAGTATATAAATGAAATAGAGTTTAATCTATGTAATATATCCAAATAATTTCATCAACTTGTAGGTCATGGTATAATTAAAATATGGAATCCTTCATGAAATGAAATGGATCCTATAATATTTCTATTAATACACACCACCGCCATCCATGAATATTTTCAATATTTTCAAGAATTGATACATGAATAAATACACATAATATTACAAACTATTATCATGATTTTAAATTTATGAATCATGACATCAACATAAATTAAAAAATCATCATAATCTGATGTAATTTGATCATATTTTTAGATTCAATATATAATAAAATTTTAAAAATATTCTTATTTCCTTTATATAACCATTATTTATTATATAATGTTTTATAACACTTGTACCAACTAGTTATCAAAATTTCACATAGATTATATCACTTAAAATTATCTATCTAGATATTCCATATTTCAAGGGAAAAGTTGTAGTTTTTTAATATTTTTCAATATAAATAGGGATGTGGTTTTTGGTATTAACATTGTGAAAAAACCGATTCATTTTCAGAGCTATTTATGTATGTTTTTCTCATGAATTTTTCCTATAAAAAAAGAATTGATTTTCCTAATCTATTTTTATATAAAAAATAGTCTTATTTTTTATATTTGTTTTCCTCTTATATTATTTTTTAAAATATAATCTATTTAGTATATCAATTTCACCTATTTTATCACTTTGAGTATGCTTATAATTTATTAATGTTTTTATCTAAATAAGAATCATTGTGATATATTGTTCAATAAAATGAGCTGACTAACCACATGTTCTTTAAAAATAAAAAGATATTTAAATCTATATATACACTCTACATATTCATATTTGAATTAAAAAATGACTTGTAAAATGTTTATCCATATTTCATTCTTAATAAATACTCATAGATTATTTAAAAAATCCATGACATGTATAAATATTCCACAAAAATTACACCTTTTGATTTTCTTTTTCAATATTTTTTTCCTTAAATAAATATAAAATTATTCTTGGGTGATGTTGGATCTTATATACTATCCATTACATATACCAAGTTCAACTCATATCTAATCATTGATTTCTCTATAAAATTATATGATTATAGTAATTTAGTATTATTTTAAAATTTCTCCAATATCATGCATACTAATTCATTAATATCAAAACTATACAAATTTTATCGCTCAAATTTATTCATAGAGAATAATTTTTTAAAATATATCAACTAGAATAATTTATATTGATGATAATATGACTTATTTTAGATGGATTATTTATTTTCATATGCTAACTCCTTCCCCACTTGAACCCTTTTTTATAATATTACAAAGTCATATTTTTCAATAAAAAACATAGGATTTGTGTACATATACTTAAAAACATTACCAATTTATATTGAACATAACTTTTTCAACAAGAATCATATTCTATATAAAATTTTATACTTATTTTTTTGGGGAAATATGTTTCAATTTATCTTTCACAAAAGATAATGTTTTCCTTATGAAAATATTCTTGAATTTTGAACTTCATCCTTTGATGTAAAATTTTATTTTTAAAATTTAACTCAGTCCAAATTCACTAGGAATTGATATTCATACCTGTACTATTAATAAAATTAGTTTTGGTATATTGTGAAGATTTTTGAACTAGATTTACTTAATTTCAACTACATTATATACTATATAATTATTTAGAGAATACAAGGATTATATTACCTTTAGTATGGGGTTTTATAAGGTTAATACATCACTAGAACTATTTATAGAAAATTTTCTTTTCTTATTAGCCTTTTAGGATTTATCCAGAATATATTTATCCTTGTCAAAATCATCACATATATTCTACAATGTATTCTCTAAATTGAGTAATTTTCATTGCGTTTCTAATTCTTATCCTCATTTCAGGAAACCTCATAATAATTATAATTTTTTATTATATCTAGTTAATCCACATAAAACATTAAAATTTTGAATTATTCAACATATATAGGATTTTTATTTTAAAATAACTATTTATTTATTTTATAATTAACATATTACTTCTTTATATTACTGATATACCTTTTTATTAGTGTATTTTGAATGAGATAACCGTTAATTTCATGATTAAATATATGTTATATGTTAACTTCATTATATTATCCATCCTCACTACATAATAATTTTCAAGATTCTTCACTACTTGAACTATATATATTATGTTTAAATTGATTCAATATTTATATTATTTCTTTATTTTCTTATCCTCTTTTTGATTTAAAAAAATCAATAGTTTTTTCACTCTATTCATCGTCAATTCTCAAAAGGATATTTATTTTATTGAATTATTTTTTTTCCTTTTGAAAATTTTGTCCCTTTATTAGAACAGAATGTCTTGCTAAGATATCTCTTTGAGATAGAGACTTCTTGATCATCTATATCAAAACCATCAACATAATTTTCATAAAAAAATTTCTTTTGAATATCAAAAATAAAGTACCAAATATAACCACTGGAATAAAATTAATAGAAATTTACCCCTATAACTAGCATTACCATTTATGAAATTATTAGAAATAAGATAGAATATTTTCTAAATAGTATAATCCATTTATGAATTTTATTTTTAATTTTTTAATAATTCAACTACCTTTCCTTTATGTTTAATCTTATACAATGACATATAATAAATATAATTTTATTAGTTAATATTTATATTGAAAACATAATACTTACTCATATAATATGAAATAATAATTATATGTGATCTATGAGGATTAAGTTGATTCAAATATATCACCAATGAAGAACAAACATTAGCATCAAACCTATCATTGATAACTCCTAACAACTTCATAATAAAAGTGGAATCATATATTTCTTCCACAAAACATATAATAATGCTAAGAAAATCATTTATATTTTTAAATAAATAATTAATAGGACATTAATATAATATCCATGGATATTTAAACTTTCCTCTCCGAATTTTTTGTCATTGAATATTTACATTAGATATTACTTCTTAAATATTTTTAGTATTCTTCATGATTTATTTTTTTGTATTCAATCCCATAACCTTGGTGATATCTTTCTATGTTATTAGTTCTAGTGTTGTATTTAAATAATTTCAATTTTAAAATACTCTTCTTGGAAGTAGGATTTTGAGATGATCCTTTTTACAGTGGTGTAAACAAACACAAAACAATAACAATCACTTATAGAACCATATATAAACAGTATGGTTCCATCATATTATTTTAAACATGATAGGTTTTTCAATTAAAAATAGAAATACATCTATTAATGATATAATTTGTTTTTATAAATGGAATATTTCAATTTTTTTTCAAATATATAGTTAAAAATATTTTAGCCATATATATACAAAATTAATACTTCAAAACTAAATTAGAACTTATTATAGTTAGTCTAAAAGATATAGAACTTGACCAATTTAATTTTAATCAAGGTTAAACTGTAATAAATACAATCAAAGCTAGAACTTAGCTTCTTTAATACCTCTAGTTTTTATTTTGAAAATGATATGAGAAATATCAGGTGAGAGGTTTTGAATTAGTTTAACATGTATTAATTATTTAAAAAAATATATGTACTTGATAAAGTAAATATATTTATTATTTATTTATTAAATAACTCACATAACATGTAATAATGAATTAAAATACAATATAAACTCAATATATTTTAAGTTTCACAAAAATTATTACGATATATTGTTTTTGTGCATGGTATCATTGATGACACATATTATCCTTTTATTTCATGTAGAAGACTATTATTGTATCGATTTAACCCTTAGAATATTTATAATGACAATATAACTTCACCATTTTATATAAAAATATAATATACATTGTAATAATTTCTTTTAACTTTTGTAAGATGTGGTGTAACATCAGTTGATGAAGAAAATCCTCTAGAATAACTTCTAGGTCTTCATATTATTAAAAATGGTCTTATAATAGAAGGTATAAATCAATAAACTAATATTGGATAGTAATAAACCTTCTTGTCCTTATTTTAAGTCTTTTATGAAGATTCATAAGAAATAATGGTCTCAAGAGCTCGATCTTGTTCAACCTACTGACTATTTTCATACTAATTTGGGGTCTTTTGATTTTTATCTCTTATCTTGGTCAATAAAATCTCTTTGTATTCTTTGAACTTATTTATCTTCTCATTATTTATCTTATATTTTAAATTTATACACCATCATATACAAGATATATATATATATATTTCCTTTATTTTATTTTCATATCAACTAGTAAATTTATGGAATTTATTTATTTTCAAACTCACATTGTCTTACATGATATTTACAGACAAAGGGCATTCCTTTGAATACTATCCTCCTCGATTCTCAACATTTAAATGTATAGATACTAGTTTATTAGATAAATCTTATATTTCCAATAATATTAATAAATTAAAAGACTTTTAAATTCTGTAATGATTACTATATATCATGTAAAACAACTATAACTCTCTAATAAATCTTCAAAAATAGATCTTAATAATCCTTGAAAATATTTTTTCACTCTACTATAACATAAACACTGTTTAATTGAATCTTATGAAATGTCCAATAAACTATTTGATAAACTATGAAAACACTGGTTCACTATTTCAAAATTTCATTTTATTCATATATTTACTTGATAATTCCATATTCAATTTTATGTATCATGTGAACATTTAAAATTACTCTTCTTTAGATTTAAATCACCCATTACATAGTATCTTATTTTTTCAATTCACTTGTGTGTAGCTAATATAAATTTAATTTGTATATTACATTGTATTTTTAGAATTATTATAAACATTCCACAATGATCAAAAATATTTATCATCAATTTAAATCTTTAATAATCATCACCAGTATCTATATAAATGTTCATCATATTATTCTACGTTGAAATCAATAATCATTTATGAATTACTATAATATCCTCTATATATATGAAAATTTTCAGATATATAGTGTATTAAAATATTTTTTGAATTTTTTGGATAAAATGAATTAAAGTACTCTATAATATGCATGAATTAATAAAAAAATATAACACAAATCATTGAATAAAATCCCCCAGTTTAAAAATTAATATGTTATTTAATATTTATTATCTAAGGGAATATCAATAGTCTAAAATACTAGGGAAATTTATCCTTCACCTATTTTCCCCTACAATAAGTAGATACCATGAATATTTCAATAAACCATTGTTATAAAACATACATCTCTTTAAGTAAATTGTAAGAGTTTGATAGCTTGATTGGAAAGCAACACCGATCTTTAAAAAACCATGATATAATTATTATTAATTAAACATAACCATTATAATATACAATTTAAAATTGGTGGTATAAATATAAATAAACACATTATGAAAAATATTTATAATGGTTTTATATAATTATAATTCATTTATTAATTGATAAAAAATATGTACTCAATTTTTAGAAAATTCATTTTATGCTTCAGAATTTTTTTTTTAAAAATTAGTTTTTATTCTTTTTTTGGATAATATATTCTAATTGATATTTTCCACATTAAAATTTTTTATATTAAAAATTAAATAATTTTTTATGTTATCCCATCAAAATGAACTTGGGGTGAAATTTTGGGATTTTTGGAAAAGAAATATTTTTCATTGAATACTGATTTTTTTTGTTTTTTTAACTGTCATTTCCTTTCATTGAAAAACTGCCATAATTTTTGGAATTTGATAAAAATTTACCATATTTATAGTTTATTTAGAAATAATATAATTAATTATATAGTAATTATAGTTATACTGTATTTTGGTATAAGATCTTTTTTGGGCTTACAAACGGTTTTTTCTAAAAACAGTTTTTGTTGTGTTTTACTTATTTTTATTAAAATGAATTTCCACAACATATATAAATTAATTTTATTTAATGGATTAACTATTTGGAATCATAAAAATATTTAAAATTTAATAGGTTCAACTTAATTTTTTTTCATTATGAATAGTATCCATGGTAATCTGTCACCCCATTAAAAGAGGTTAAACTACATTAGAATTATGGGCAAAGCTCTGAAATATGTATAAAACAATAAATTATAATATGTTTAGTGATTTATACCCAACATATGTTTACAGATTTGAATAATTTATTTTGAATTATTATTTTGAAATTGGGAACCCAATAATTACTTTTATGAAGAAAAGTTATATATTATTCAAATTAAAAACTATTTTTTATTATTTTCATCTAATGGATTGGTTGGATGATTGATATAAGCGCTAACACATAAAAATTAAATATTCTAGTGATATTAAAAGTTTAATTCAAATTTTTATGCCTAAGGATAATTTTAATTTAAATATTCATAGAATTAGGATAAACTATGTCATTATAATCCCATTCATTACATGTGGAAACTTTTACACAGTATCCATTTTTCCATAAAAACCGTTAAAATAAAAAATAATATTATTTTAGGATAAATCTTTACAATTTATCAGCTTCACATCATCCTTTTTTGCACAATCCCTTAAAACATGTGATTTTTTTTTTCAAAAACATATCATGAGCATAAAAAACACAGTAAGGGAGATAATGAAAAAAATCATTAGTCTAGTGAAAACCCATAAAAACATTTTCTTAGAAACATACCCTTTTTACATAAAAATAATCTTTTAAAAAATATCATTATCATAACTTTTCAAAATAAACAGGTTTCCATGAAAACTATGTAGTAATCACATAAAGGATAAGTTGATAATATTGGAAATAATTTTCCAAATCACTCTTACAAATAGAGAAAAAAATATAGTAAACCTACAACTCTAGAGTACCCAATAAATTAGAGATTATAACATAACTACCTTTCAATCGTTTATAACGGAACCACCTGTCATTGGTTAATAACATAATCAGCCATCCTTGGTTTATTTCTGAACCATCCATCATTGGATTATAATAAAACCAATTTTAAATGGTTTAAAACAGAACCACGGGTCATTATAAAAAATTTCCATGAACAAATCATAATCATAAAACCTGAATTCTTGGATCATAAAAATATTATTATGTAAAATATCCATTTCATTTTAAATTCATATACTTTAGAATAACTGTACTCAAACAAAATAAAAAATCTTATTTCAAAATAACCATGTATAATTGTAAAGAAAAAATCCAAATATTAATGAATCACGAAGGTAGGGAAATCTGTTTATTCCATGTATGTTAAAAAATATTCTATTTGAGTATGGTAAAAAATTTAAAGAGGAACTTCAAAAGGGGGTTTTTAAAAAAAATTATCTTACATAAAACCATTAAAATATTAAAATTTGAAAATGTTTGAGTGAAACTTGAAAACTACCATGTTTTAAAACAGTCATGTAATATAAATAAATCCAAAAAAATAATTTGAAAAACAATCAAATGAAAGATAAATATTTAGAAAATAAATATTTAAAACTTTTAAATTGAGGTTGTTTTCGGTTCAAAAGTCTCTTAACATGAGTCTGAATCATCACGTACATTGTTTATATTTTAGAATAATAAACATAGGTTAATTTATACATTCATCAGAATCTTTTTATTTTTTATTTTTTATTTTTTCTTTTCATATCTCTCATTTATAAGTTATATACAATTATTTAATCTCTTAACTTCACATCGAATGATTTGATGATATTTGATACCTAAGTAAAAAATGGATTGAGAATATCGAATATTGTCAAATAGGTTATCATTACATCATGTCCATAATAATATTCATGAAATAGTTATAATTTTTAAACATTAATTATAAATTTATTTCTAACTCATAAATATGGTTATGAAAAATGAACTATGTTACAATCATGGAGATGGTTGGTCGTACGTATTCAAGAGTAACATTTTCATTTTTCAATGATCTTTATGGAAAGAAGGTATGCATCATTTTATCTTTCAATAATGTTCACAATATATATATCTAATGGTATTTATTTAATTAATATTATATAAATCATCAATGTGATGTGGTGATGAAAAATAAATCTGATCACTTTGTGGAGGAGATAGTTCACATATATACTAGAACGACATTATAATTTTTTAGTAAAAGTAATGGTAAAAAGTTAAATGATATATTATCATTTAATAATGATAAATATTTCATGAATATAATATATAAATATTAATTACATCATTATAACCAATTGTGAGAGATGGTGAAGGAAAATGAATCACATCGATTCGTGAGGCGGTAGTCTGCTGTACACATGAATAATGAATTATTTTCTCATTTGATGGAAGTGGAGATAGATATCGGTCATTAAACTAACATAATAACATATAATTATATTAAGGACACTAGATTTATTATTATATAATGGGTCAATAAGGTTTTAATGTGGTTTAATAAGAAATAAAACACAAACGCCTTTCTAAAAACAATACCTCTTTTTTGGAAAATCTCCTTGGATTAGTAGGTTGATACCTCTAAGGATAGTATTATAGATAAAATATGGAATATAAAATTAGGGTTGGGATTATAAAAAATTAATTGGGTAGATATTTCATGATATAAATGTGTTTTTAATTTTGAACAAATGAGAATAAGAGGTTCCCTTTTAAATGTGAGTCCAGGGGAACTCTTGGAATTTCTCAAAAATATTAAGTTAATATATATTAATATATAATTCCAAATGAATAAAAATTTATTTATTTACTAAATAATATCATTATGTTCCAAAATAATATTATAAAATAATTTTTAGATATGTTTATATCACTTTTATAACATTTTCATTTAGTTTTAACTCATACTTAACCCTTTTAACTTTTACAACGACAATAATGATTTTTACTCTTTTGTACACAATATTGTTACTTTAAAAGGACAAAATTTTAATAAAGGGAACCTGAATTATATTTTTAACCTAATACTAATAAATTATAGTATGTTATTATTTTTAGTAATTTTATAACATTTAATAAAATATTATTTCTTTTAAAATATCATTAATGTCAATTTTGACACTATTAATAACATTGAGTTTTAAAAATATAAAAAAACAATATAAATTTGAAAAAAATATTTTAATAAATCCAAAAAATGTAGAACCTTTATATAAAATTAGTGTATTATATTAACTATCTGATATTAATTTTATTTAAATATTTTTAATTTCATTTATTTTATTTTTACATTATTAAATAATTACTGCATTTGTGTTATGCAAGAATTTAAGTTAAATATTTCATCAATAAAAATTAATAATAAAGTAACCCATCTTAGGTAAATATATTATATTTCAAAATAATATTTATAGTATAACAAATCTTATGAATAATATAATATTGAAAATATTATATATATTAAAAACTATAGTGTGGCATGTTTGAATTTTCTTCAAATAAAATATTATAAATGTCCAAATATAATCTACGTGGGCATAAATGGTCATATAACTAAACCATGAATAATTATGGATGAATATTACTCATTAAATAAATTTGGTTCATGTTTTAAGGTAATTTTCTAGTCCTTATGATTATATTTTTTTCTTAATTACCCGATTTACCCTTTCACGGTTGTAATAAATATTACTATAGTTACTTTTCATATTTCCCAAAAATTAAAAAGGTCATATTTACTAAATTTGATCTTCCAGATTCAAAAAATATGATCCATTTTTAAAAATTGAAAACACATAAGTTTCATAATTTAATTTAAAATTTAATCCATAGAACACAACAAAAAATAGTTTTTTGAAAAAATGGTGTTTTCCCACACAAAATATTTTTATACTAATCTCTAGTATAAAATAAATTTCAAAAACCATAATTATATTACTTGAAATAAAATATGTTTTAAAACTATTATAAAATATTATTTTAATTTTTAACCACTTGAAAGGAAAATGAAATTTTCAATAAAATTGGATAATTTCACTATTCATTAAAAAATCAAACTTTTTATAAAATTTTCAAATTTTCACCATAAAATAATTTTTATATTATTATTTGAAAAATTATAATTATTACATTAAATAAATTTTATAAAACATCAAGAAATTAATTATATTGTTCCCTCACAAAAGTAATAAAAATCATTTTGGAAGAAAGTGTATTTGAAGAGTAAAATGAAATTACTAAAATTATGTTCATAATTTTATAAGAATTAATTGATAAATTATTAATAATTAAAACCATTTTATATTTCATAATTCATTTAATTCTATTTATTCTCCCCAAATTAACTAATTGATTATAAGATTCACATGATAAAAATATTTAGTTGTTCATTTAAACTCAGAGTTGTGTATCTTGTTTGCAATCCAAGAAATACTTTCATTAAAAAAAATTGGATGTCACATTCTCTCCATTTTTTAAATTTTAGCCTTAAAATTTTTAATTTTGGCTTGGTGGCTATGGGTTTACTTTTAAAAATATATTTTTTGAAATCTTTCATGAAAAAAATTAAAAATGAAATATCCACTATAAAATAAAGATAAGGTAGTATAAAGGATATATGAAATAAAAAATAAAAAGGTTTCCATGTAAAATATATGGAAAAGAAGAGAAAATATAAAAAAATGTACAGATAGAGAGTGATAAAAAACATGGTCATAAGAATGTGAACAATCACAAAACCATAAATCTATGATGGGTTAAAAGGTAATTGATTTCCTGATAAAAAAAATTAAACAAATAATGTTTTGGATTAAATATCCTTATCATAATGTTGAGTAATTACTTTAATTACCTTTCTAATAACATTAGTAAATATGCTTACTTGAAAATTATAGTTTTTATCCTTTAATCAATTTCTACCACAATCTCATCTTTATCATCAAATGATGATTATTTAAGATAAATTATTCATCTTAGAAGCATTAGAAGAAACTTCTAGGAATAAAAAAATACACAAAAAGATGATAATCTATATCTCATTTGTTTATACATTAAATAAAATTGATTGGACAATATAATATAATTCTCTAGAAAGAATAAACATTTAAACACAGAAAATCAACCTTAATATCCAAAATTCAACATAGATTATTTGATAAATAATTGTCTTTACAATTCCTAAAAGGAGTCTATACAATGATTGGAATGTAAAATTCATAAGGTTTGGATCACATAGTTTTCCAAGATAATTATGATATTTATTTCCAAATAACATCAATTACTCTCATAACATTATGTATATACCCAAATCATGAAATCTCCAAGATATGGTAATAATTTTTGTACACCATAAAGAAACAAAATGATAAGTCAACCATTATTCCTCAAAAAATCTCATAGTATTATATATAACTTATTCTTTTAATGACTCCAAAAAATATAGATATATTCTTCCAAAATAACATTAATAACTTAATCACAAAAATAAATTTTCAATCCCATGGTATTCAATATGATAATAAATATGTTCACAAAAATAAACATATTATCCATACATAAAATAATTTAATTTAAAATAAATAGTCATTCTAGCCAAGACATCATGTATTCCAGGGGTAGTAGATGCACCATTACAGCCCTTCATATGTAGGTTCAAACCTTTTGACCATTTAGTATGTGACGAGTTGTCACCCTTTATGTGGGTTATCTGTTTTTTCTAAAATTATATATCTTATAACATTACACGAAATGTTAGAGAAATCTTAAAGAATAACCTTAATTTATTCAATATTAAAGAAATTTTTTTACCACAAAGGTTAACTGATACCTATCATTTTTCATCCTAAAATGTAATTGCTTATAATAAAGTCAAAAAATAAATGTCTCCAAAAATATCATTAGTAACCTTAAAGATTCATAATTTAAATCCTAAATAGGGGTTTCTAAAATATTCAAATTATGCTGAAACATAAAATTATAAACTTATTATGGTTTCCATAACTCTTGTGATAAACACACCAAAAAACATCCTAATCTCAAAAGTTATCTCAAACCTTCTCTCACACTAACTGTAAGGACTTGACCTTAAACATTACATATTCTAGTGATTTTAAAACATGAATTCACATTATTATATTCCCCAAGATATTTTTGGTTTATTATTATAGATAATTAAGAAAAACACATTCATAGTAAAACCATTCATTAAAAGCAGGAAATTTTTTATTGTATCCATTTTCCTATTAAAACTTTATTTAAAATAAAATAAAATTTCTTTTCGAGGAAAATATTAACAATTTTTCTTCTTGATAATATCTTTTTCCTTACTCTCCATTAATCCCAGTGAAAAACATTTTAAAAATGTGTGATGATAAAAAAAATCTCATAAAGGGATATAAATATATATAATAATTAGTGTTGTGAAAATCCCTAAAAACATTTTCTTGCAAGGCTACTCTTTTACCTCAAAAACAATTCTATTCCGAATGATCAATATCTTACCTTTTAAAAATACATTTATTTTCATGAAAAATCATTAGATATTATATAATGTTAATTATGTACCTTGAGACATCATTTTTCATGTCACTCTAAAAATGGAGTAACCAATAAGGTTAACCTCCAACTATGGAGTACCTAATGCATTGGAGGTTATAACATAACCACCCACCTTGGTTTATCATAGAACCACCTATCATCGGTTAATAATGTAACCAACTGTCCAAGGTTTATCATTGAACCACCCCTCATTCGTTTATAATGAAACTGCCCATCATTGGTTTATAACAGAACCACCAATAATCATAATCAATTCCCAATAACTATATCATAATCATAAAACATGAATGTTTGTATCTTAAAAATACTATTAATTTGAATACCCTTTTCATTTATAAATTGAATATTTTAGAATAACTGGACACATACAAAGGAAAACACATTAACTGAAAATAACCATGTATAAATGTAAATAAAACATCAATTTATTAGGTAATCATGAAGGTAGTAAAATCATCTCATTACATATAAGTTAAAAAAAAATCCTTTTGACGTTCGTAAAAATTTCAAAGAGTAACTCTAAACAAGGGGTTTTAAATGAAAGAATCATCCATAAAACCATAAAAAATTCCTTTTTGAAAAAATTTGAGAGAAAATAGAAATTAAAAAATTTAAAACATTCATGTACATATAAATAAATTCATAAAAATAATTTAAAAAACATGGACATGACAGAGAAAAATTTAGAAACTAAAATTTTAAAACATTTAAAATGATGTTTTTTGGGTAAAGAGTCACTTAACTTAAGTGTAACACATCACATACATTATTTATCGTCATAAATCATAAAATTAGGATAATTTAAAATTTAATTATAACCTTTTTAATTTTTATTATTCCTTTTATATAAGTTGTTTCTATGTTATATACAATTACATAATCATTTATGTTCACGTTGGTATTTTGAAGATATTTGGTTCCTATGTCCAAAATGAATATGGTAAGTCAAAAATGGGAAAAGTGTTTATCAGAACATAATATACCAAATAATATTATTGAATAATTATCATTTTTATACACCAATTATACTTTTAAATCAAAACATTAAGTATAGTTTATAAAAATGGTCTATGTTTCAGTTATGGTGACAGTAGGTCGTAAGTATGCATGAGTCACATTTTTCTTTTTCAATAATGACTAAAGAAGAAAATTAATTATAATTTTATATTTATATAATAATAATAATATCATATATGTAATATTACTTATTTAAATATATTTATATATATCATCTATGTGATGTGGTGATGAAAAACAAATCACATCACTTCGTGGAGGTGGTAGTTCCTACGTACGGATGAATGACATTATCATTTTTCAGTACATGAAAATGTAAGAAGGTAAATGATATATTATATTTTAATAATTATATGTATGTCATTATATCATGTATAAACATTAATTACATCGTAATAACCAATATTAAGTAATTGTGATGGTAAATAAATCACATCAATTAACATGGCCGTCGTCTGCCTTACAAATGAATGATGAATTATTTCCCCATTTGACAAAAGTGGAGATTAATATGGGTCATTAAAATAATATAACAAGAACTCAATATATTAATTATACTGGTGTTATTATTTTACCATTATTTAATAAGGTCTTATGGAGGTGTAAGTATAAATAAAAAATAAACTCTATATTAAAAACAATACATCTTCTTTAGACAATCTCCTTTTCATAACATCTTAAGACCATTCAGGTTGGTTTTATTCATAAAATAAGGCATATTAAATGATTTTATTGATTCTAGGAAAGCATTTGGGTTTATTTTGGCCAAACCATATTGGGTATGAAATATGAATAAATGAGAAGAAGAGGTTCCCTTTTATAGGGGAGGGGATGATAACTCTTAGAATTTCTCAAAATATTAAATCAATATAAATTATTTTTTAATTATAAAAGGCTAAAAATTTATTTATTTATAATTTAAGATGATTATAGATTTAAATCCCCTCATAAATGTTTTTTTATATTTGTTTATATCACATTCATACCGTTATCATTTAGTTTCAACCATTATTTCTCCCTTTTAACTCTTACCGTGAAAGCATTGTTTTTTACTCTTCGATGGTAAATATTATTGATTTATTATGAAAAAATACTCATAAATGGATTATGGTTGGTATTTTAAACTTTATACTAATAAATTTTTCTAATTTAGTATTTTTAATAATTATAAATCATTTAATAAAATTTATTTGTTTTAAAAATATCGTTAAAATCATCTTGGGAAATATTCCTTACATTGACCTATAAAATTATAAACCAAAAATATAAATTCTAAACAAATATTTTAATGCACCCATAAAATGATACATTAATTATTTTATATTTTTTTTGTTTTAACATGTTTATTATCATTTATTTGAGTTTTCAATTAATTTAATAATTATTGTATTAGTGTTGTGTATAAATTTAAGGTAATTATTTCTTCACAACCAATTAAAAAAATTAGCATGTTGAAGATAAATATATTATATATAATAATATTATTTATATTATAACATATATCCTAGATAAAAACATATTCAAAATATTATACGTATTACAAATAAGAGTGTGATATGTTTGATTTTTAGTTAAATAATATACTATAAAGGTCATAATCTAATCCATGTGGACATAAATGATCATATAATTTGATATTCAATTATTATTGATGCATATTACTCAAAAAATAATATTTTTTAATGTTTTAGGGTCATTCTATAGTTCATATCTTTTCTTACCATTAATTACCCAGTTTACTCTTTTACCGTGGTAACAAAAAATACTAAGGTTACAAGTCATGTTGTCCAAAAAAATAAAGGGACATGTTTAATAAATTGTTAAATCATAGTTATAAATATTGAATACATTTTTAAAAATTAAAAACACAAAATTTTTTTCATTTAATTTAAAATTAAATCGACATAACGTAATTGAAAACATTTTTTTCTTTAAAAATTATCTTTTAAAACAAAAAATATTTTTATTCTAAATTAAAGTATAAAATCCACTTAAAATTATAATTGTATTATTTTCAATAAATATGAACAAATTAAATCTTAATACTAATATATAATATTATTTAAAATTGTAAACACCAAAAAAAGACGCACTTTTCAATAAAAATCATAATTTTTACTACTAATTGAAAAGTCTTAATTTTCATAAATTTCAAGAAATTACACTATAAGAAAATTTTGGTAAGATGGTTTCAAAAATAATAATTATTTCATTAAATAATTTTTTTAAGGTTTTCTCAAAATTAATTATATTTTTCTCCCTCAAAAACTATAAAAATCATTCATAAAGAAGGTGTATTTGAAGAATAAAATGACTTTACTAAAATTAAGTTCTTAATTTATAATAATTAATTTATAAATTATTAATGAGTTGGACCATTTTATATATTTTTTAATTCAGTTAATACACTTAATTATTGTAAAATTAATGGCATATCTATAACAGTCACATAATAATAATATTTTTTTCCATTTAAGATCGTGGTTGTGTATCATGTATGCTATCAAACAATGTATTTCTTTTTAAGAACTCAAAATGTTATAATTTCATTTGATTTTTGATTAATTAAAATTTTTAATAACCTTTATTTTTTAATAATTTAACCTCAAAAATTTGTTTAATCCAACTTATCACTTTATTTAATGGTGAAATGATTTTTACTTTTTATTCATGCATTTTCTTAAAAAACATTCCCTTCGTTTTGTGTTATTATATTAAAAGTAATTTCTTCGACATATTTATATTTAATATGATAAATTTTATTACAAATTTTTAATCATGAAGTGAAAAAATTATATGGTACCTTTAATTTTTGTCATATAATTATGTTATCATGGTAAAAATTTTAGTTATTAAAGCTATGGTTTAAATGGGTTTAAAGTGTTTTAACTAGAAAATAAGACATAAAATTTTTATAAAACTCATCAAAATGTGATTTTATGTCTTTATTTGAACCCCATAAAATATTTTATTTAAATTTTTGGTACCTTGGGTCCGCTTCACTTTATTATGATATATATATTACTAAATCTTTTAAGTGATTACAAGTGTGTCTATTCCCACACTTATAAAAGGGGATCCACTCTTATCCCATATTTACAAATATTGTGCCTTTTATATCATAAAATAACCACCACAATAAATTCATAGATTTATTTACCATGTCTTAGTGTTTATTTTATATCCAAAATACCATCCTTTCAAGGATTAAGGTGTAATCCAAAAGTGGTTTCTCAATAAAGAGGTATAACTCTTATCAGAGTACTTTCAATTTTATTTCTTCTACTACATCCTCAACATATATTGTATCCAATATAAAATAATAAATAAATTATATTTCATATACTTATTTTTTATTATGTTTATGGAATAAAAAATATCCACCTCCATTCCATCGTATAGGAATGGAAAACAACGGTCCTGCGTACATATAGACTAAAACCTCCATGAAGCTATGAACTTTTTTTCATCACTACATCAGATAAATGGTTATAATTATGAAATTATGGAATATATATGGTATATATGATATTATTATAGTTTTTTGAAGGTGTATTATTATTCAATTTTGTTTTATTTTATCCATCAAAAAGTGGAAACATCACTCATGCGTATGTGTCGACTACCATCTCCATGAAGTGATGTAATTAATATTTCATCCCTAATTTATATGAAAAGTTATAAAAGTGTATATAATTATTACATATGATAGTAATTAAATTATTAAGATTATATTGATAATTATACCATGATCTAAGTATAGGGACCGTGACTTCTTAACTAGAAGATGAATGAAAAAAAGAAGTTATCAACCAAAACAATGAATTTAATAAATAATTATTAATAAAAGTATTAGAAGATGTTATAACTAAATCATATATGGTATTATATAAAATTATTAAAATGAAATTTATTAATAATAAATCTATATTTTTTATATAGTATTTTTTATCACTTAAGAAGCAAGAAAATACTTAAGGTATGGTTTAATCATCTCTTATTATCTTCATTGAGACATATGTACATTACACACATATATTGTTTTATGAGGAGTATATAAAACCCCTTTGACATTATATTTCATTAATAACAGTATTTTCAGGATATATAATGTTTTATTTGAAGTTATTCTTTCATGGGAATTAATATTCATAATTTACGAATG
This sequence comes from Viscum album, assembly GCA_963277665.1. Taxonomy (NCBI): domain Eukaryota; kingdom Viridiplantae; phylum Streptophyta; class Magnoliopsida; order Santalales; family Viscaceae; genus Viscum; species Viscum album. The sequence continues at coordinate 1,965,453,627 of OY728127.1, forward strand.
GATTAATGGATTTAGGTTTCATTCCCATTTTTATATGGATTTTTTATGATTTAATTTACCTATAAAAAATAATATTATCCGTATTTGATAAAAAAAGTTATTTTTTAATCATATTTTTATTTCTAAAATTTTATGTTTTAGTGTAATTTTCTCATCTTTGGTACTCAAAACGGTTCATAAGATTCTTTTAAGAAAATAAGTCCTTATTTATCCAATTTTAAATGAAAAAACATTTTATTATATATCCATGTATTCTAAAAAGTATTTCAGAATGTTTTTGAAATTATTTAGTGATTTTTAGATTCATTTCTACCCATTTCTGTAATTTTTAAATTTTTTTATAAAACAATATTCTTGTCTATTTTTGAACTAGGTACTTTTTATTGATAGTGTGAAAAAATATTTTTTTAAATGATTATGACATGAATGGAATTTTCTAGATTAATGAACACAAAATTATTTAGAGTTTCATTTACATGTTTTCATTGTTTTTTTTGAAAGGAAAATTTATCCTCAATATTTTGGGAAATATTTTAATTTTAAATAAGTGATTTTAAAATTAAAATATTGTTTTCCTAAAGAAATATTTCTGTGATATTTTATATGAACATTTCATCTATGATAACATCCATTTATGTTAATTATGATTTTCTAGAGAAATGATCCAATGATAAAATCATAATTTATTCCCTAAAAGGTTTATGATTATGATGATTTGATGTTTACAAAACACCTTTTTTTACAATGGTTATTCCAAAATATTATGATGGATGTTTTTAGATCGTGTGGAATTCATAACAATTCATTATGTTTATTTTATGTTTCCATCTATTATAGTCCCTAAATGCATTGGGAAAAGTGATACTGATATATAATTAGTTTTTTATGATAAGTTTAGTCATGATTGAAAAAAGATTTTTTTACATTTTGATGTGTGAGTATGATTTCTTCTAGTTATACTCACTAGAATACTTTAGGACATGATTTTGAATATTTTTTTTCAAATGTAGATACAAGAGAATAATATCTTTCTATCTATTCTCACAATTTTTTTGGGGAATTATTTTAAATAAATTTACTCATAAGATTATGATTTCATATTCTTATGATTCCACATTCCTATGTTTTTACTCATAGAGTTTATGATACAAAATTTTATATGTTTGTATATTTTATGATGAAAAAATTCACTTGAATATTTAATCATATCATTATGATCATATTACACTCTTATTATTCAAATCTTCCATGTTTACCCTTACTAGGCATTTGAGCTAACCATTCCTTATTTATTTATTCCCCGTGTTTTGATGGAAGGTTTTGAAAATGATATTTCTAGATGGGTGCTAATATGAATTAATTATCTGAGATGTTGATGTTATTTCTTGAAATAAGACGATTATGTGTCTAGTATCCCAGTACCATAAACCTTTAAAATAAGTTTCATAGAACTGATTTGTCAATATATAGATATTTAGGTTAGAAAACATTATACAAAACCATGGGGATAAATCTTTGTGTTGGATAACATGAAAATGTTTTTACTAAGGTAATGATTATGTGGATTTCCTAGAAATAAATCCCTATCTAGATACTATAATTGGATGTGGTTTTGGAAAAGACTCATCTAGGTGTAATAACTCCAAAAAGAGATGTCCTGAACTATAATTTTGACCCATGGTGAATGTGTCATTTTCACGCACCTAGTTTGAAACTCTAGAGGGATAGTCTTAGGTTAATTCACATTTTCTTTATGAAAAATTCTGAATAATTTTAATGGATAAATATGATGGATGATCTTGGTTAAACAAAAAATTTCATATAGTGAAAAGAGTATTTCGTGACAAAGACATCCTATAAATGAATTTTCATTATCATATGATTTCTCCCTTTATTATTATTTCTCATACTAAGATATCTTGTTTTAGTAAATGGTTATATCCTATATGATTTATGTTATTGTTGATTGTTATGGATAGAGGAATGATTGTCGCCTTGATCAACCAAATGAAATATGAGCTGAAATGTAAAAATTGGTGACTATACCGAATAAACTATATAGTTATATGATTAAAAATGTCAAAATGGGTGAGTTTTGTACCACACATAATAGGATAAAAATAGAGTTTTACAGGATTTCAATTGTTAAAGGCCAAGGAGGATAGAATATTTATCTTCCTACCTATAGATAGTGTTCTAAGAATCACTCAAGGGAATGTCTCAAAGGAATTTGAATATATTTTATATGTAGAGAATAAGCCCATAGTGTAATTAATTATTGAGGAAAAAAATGAAGAGTTTGATTGAGGTAAATTATTATCATCCCATGAGACCATTTATTATTCAATTTCATATGTGTGGGGTACTTGGGAATTATTGAAGTCAATTCCCTAGTCCAAGGGTGATCTCTTGGATCAAGTGTGGGCCTATGTTATACCAATAATTTATGTTAAATGGTTATTGTTTTTATTTATTTGGATTCAAGAATTATATTGTATAATTGTTTTATCAATGATATTATCGTTATTAGATGTATAAAACTACCAAGGATGTTTTTGTAATAGTTTCTATAGGGATTTAATGCATAATTTTAGTTGTTCCGACAAATTAGAAAAGCGATTTAATAGTAAGGTGATTTTTATTTAAAACACTTAATTTAGGGAAAAACAACCATTAATATGCACATAATTTTGTGATAATAATTTTTAGTCAGTATAAGGAGTTGATTTCTAATAATATATTAAATTATATATTTTTTGTAGAGTAATTTTTTTGGAAGAATTTATGTTTTCATTATGGTTTTATAGTGACTATGGGAATGAATTATCATGTTTTAAGAGAATATAAGATCATGTAATTCACATGTTTATTATTTGGAAGAACAAGATACATCAAATTTTATAAAAATAAATTCTAAAGTTGATCTTGGAAATAATTATGTGATTTTTTTTTATTTTTTGGTTTTCAATTTGTTTAGACATATTTTTGTGGATACTTAAGGCTAACTATTTATGGAATGGATTAAGATGAACCTTGGGTGTTACTGTTGAGGTTTTGGAGATTAATGCATTATATATATCATAAATGAATAATTTTTTTCACCATTTTGTTTTTAGTGAATATTTAGAGATATAAGTAATGAATTGTGTATCTTATAATTTTTTAAAAGTTAATTTTATTACTTCAATAATGAAAATTTCATCCTGAATATTCATTTTTTGGAGTTAGAGATGAGATAGAACAGGAAATTATTCAATACACAACAAAATTATGTAATTTCACTTATGAAAACGAAATAAACAAGTAATTATATTTTCTAATGTACTCTAACTTGGTAGTAAAATAATCACTCAAATTCATTAAAAATATCTTGAATTAAAACACTAATTCTTTTACCTTTATTTCTTAAGAATTAATGGTCTTTTTACCCCCTCAACCATTTATGATTTTTTAGCAATTTAAAATCTCATGACTATATAATATATCACTCTCCAGTATTACATCCATAACTATATTTCAAATTATCATCAATGTTCTCCTTATTTGGTAACTTGAATATGTGTTATTTATTGTAGTATTTATGTTTCCCACTTTTGAGTTTTTTAAAGGATGCTTTATTATCCCTTAATATGAAGTAGGTTTTCAGAAAAGATATTCAAAAATATTGAATCATTTATTACCATGATAAAAAATTTTGAGGGTAAAATTTATTTAAGGGAGTATAATTTAACTACTTGATATTTTAGAATACTATTCTCTTTAAATAAATTTTAGGTTTTTGATAGCTTGATTGACACACAACACTATGCTTTAAATGAACCGTGATATAAATATTATAATATAAACATGATTGTTATAACATGGACCTCAAAATTAGTAGTACGAATAAAAATAACAAAATTATGAAAAATATTTATAAAGTATTTATATAATGTAAATTTATTTTTTAATATATAATAAATAAGCAATCAATTTTCAGTAATGTCATTTTATACTCAAAAAATACATTTTCATCGAAAATGGGTTTCATTGTTGTTTATAAGAAAATATAATAAATAATATCTACCACATTTATAAATTTAATTTGAAATAAATTATATTATTTTTAAATTAAAAATATAAAAATTACCATAGGGTGAAATTATTTTATTTTTTAGGAAAAGATAGATTTTTTAGTGAATAGTGAAAAAAAAATTGTTTTTGTAAAATCAAAATTTTATTCATTGAAAAAGTACCATAGCTGTTTTAATTTTTAACTAAATTAAAACAAATAATAATTTATTTAGATATAATATAATTAATAATATATGAGTCAACTTTATAATTTTTTTGGAATAATTCATTTTTGGGCACATAAATACACTTTTCTAGAGACTGTTTTTTAGTGCGTTTTATGAATTTATATTAAAATGAATTTTTAACACATATATAAATTTATAATTGTAAAATTGATCCCATATTTTTAATTATAATAATTCATATACTATAATCTTACCAACTTAATTTTTGGTCATTATGAATAATAACAATGGGAATGAATTGTCAGATTGATAAAAGAGGTAAATTTGATTTAAAATTATGGGGTCAAGCATTAAAATCTCTCTAAAACACTAATTTATTATATTTTATGACTATTTTTAAACCAAATATATGATTATGGATTTATATAACTTTTTTAGAACATTATTTTTAAATTTAGAGCCCAATATTGACTTTGGTGATGATAAGTTATATTTTATTTAAATTAAAAACTATTTTTGGGTCTATTAGTTTAATAGAATGATTGGAAAATTATATTTGGTTTTTTTATTCTAAAACAGAATAAAAAATTAATTTTTTTTTATTATTTAATGAAATAAATTCATGGAAACAAACTTATTACTTTATTTCATGGTGAAATTTGTTTTACTCTATAATGGAATTTTCCTAGTAATTATTTTTTTTTTGAATTTCATGTTATTATATCAAAAGATATTTTTTAGGTATATAAAAATTGAATATAATAAAATGGATTTAAAAATTTTAATTAGAATGTAAATTTTTAAGGACCCTATTTATTTTTGGTCATATAATCATGCTATCTTGGTAAAAATATATGTTACCATAGTTAAGGTTAAAATGGGTTTAAAATCGTTTAATGAGGAAATAATTCAAAAAATTAGTCTAAAACATGTATAAATTTGATTTTTTGAGTTTATTGAGACCTTATTACATCTTATATTTAACTTTTCTATTTCATGGGTCCACTCTAAAATATTATGAAATGTATATATCTATGTTATATAATCTTTTAAATAATTCCATGGTATTCCTTCTTCCACTTATAAAAGGGAGCATCTTATTCTCCCTTATTCACAAAGTATTAACCTTATAGATCACAAAATTCCTACCATAATACATTCCTATATTCCATACCCACAACCTAGTTCTTAGGGTTATTTCAAAATACCATCATTTGAATTATTAAGGTGAAAACTGAGAGAGGTTTCTCAACGAAGGGATATAACTCTAAACCATGTACTTTCCATTGTATATTTTATTATACCACCAATAAATATATGATATAAATTATAAAATAATGACTTTGGCATCTTAATTATATTGAATTTATATTAGGATGATGGAATAATTATTATACACCTCCTTTACATCCTATGGGAAAAAACATTTCTATTCTGTACATGCATACTACCACCTCCATGAAGTGATGCATTTCATTTTTAATCACTAATTAATGTTGGGATTTAAAATGATATATTTTTGAAAATATTTGATAAATATGATATTATTAATTTTCTGTAAATTGTAATTAATTTTTAGCACTCTTTCATTTTCATTCCATCCATCAAAATGAGGAAATATAACATACACGTATGTATGGTTGCCATCTCTATAAAGTGGTGTAATTAATTTTTAATCAATGCCTATAAATAGTTATAAAAGTGTATATAATTAATAAATATTATTCTCATGAAAACATTAATATTATTGTTATGATGGGACCATGTTCAATATACAAGGACTAGGACTGTTGAAAGGAAACATGCATGAAAAAATGAAGTAGTTATCACTTGAAAAATTGAATTTAATAAGGAATTTTTAAAAAACTGGTGATCACATGTTATAGTTAAATCATATATAGAATGATATATATTAATATGGTTATATAATTTATTTAAAATAAATATATATTAATTATACAGAATGATTAAAGATAAAAAAAGAAATACTTGATGTAAGGGTTTATTGTCCCACATTGTCTTCCTTGAGATATTTCTTATGTTATGAACATATCTTATCTTATGAGGGGTATATAAAGACCATTTTACATGGTATATAAAGAATATATTTATTTTCATTATATTTAAATTTTCATTTTATGTTATTAATTCCTAGGGAATATGATTTAAAAGTTACTAAAGCTATAAGCGATTCATGTTTCAATCCCATTTGTTTTCAAGATTAATTATCATCAAATTTCAATTGAGGAAATTATATGATACTTATATAATAAACCAATTTCATTTTAATTATCATTTTTTATTTTATTTTTTATTTTAAAGTTCTGTTATAATTTTTTCCTCTCTGGTATGCAAAATTTCTCACAAACTTATTTTATAAAACCCAGCCTTATTTCCAATATTTCTGATAGAAAAACTTTTTATTCATTATCTATGTTTTCAAAAATATTTTCAAGAATGTCTTTTACTATTTTTAGATTATTTTTTAAATTTACCCATGTTTTAATTTTTAATTTTCAGAATTATATTTTTATCTAATTTTGAGTAAGTTACTTTTTATTAAATGTGTTAATATAATCATTGTTTTAAATATTATGGAACGAATGGAACATACAAACATCATGAACACTCAATTAATTAAATATTACTTTAAAAATATTTCATGGTTCAATTCAATGAAATTTATTTACTTAATACTTTGGAAGTATTTGGATTTCAAATAAGTGATTTCAAAATAAAAATATTATTTTTCTTTTGAAATATTATAGTGTCTATTTAAATGAATTTTCCGTATATGATAACACCTTTTATGTTGATTATAATTTACTTGGGATATTATCCAATGATACCATCAGTATTAATTCTCAATATGGTTCATGATTATGAATATGTGTGGTTTATGAAACCTATGAATTTTCCATGGGTTCTTCTATGATTTTATAATGAATGTTTTATGATCTTCTTAAATTCATCTAAATGGATCTTGATTATGTGATATTTGGGTCCATTATATCCCCCAATGCATTGGGTAAAGTGATATTGATATCTCATGAAATGATGATGAAAACAATGGACATGATTCTGAAAGGATTTTTTAAATTTTGTTTGTCCGAGTATGATTGCTTCAATATATGATCACATGATTAGGTGTGAACATGATTGTGAACATATTTTTTCACATTTTGATCTGTGAGAATGATCACTTACTAGATATGCTAATAATTTTATACATGGACATTCCCCCGAATAAATTTGTTCATAAGATTATCATTTCTTATGATTATGATTCAACATGCCTATGGTATGAATCATGAATGATGAATACTAAATTAACACTAAAATTGATCATACTTTTGGATATGGAAATATTAGATATTTTATGATATAATATTTTCTGGTTATGATTATTTTACATTGAGATCATGAAAATGAATATATTATCATACCCTTATGATCATATTATACTCTTATGATTAACATCTCCCTTGTTTAACTTACTGATCATCGACACTCATCCTTTCTTATGTTTTCCTTCCCCATGTCTTTATGGAAGGTTTTACACATGATATGTGTAGAATCATACTAATATGAAGATCATTGTGGGATATGTCTAAGATCATTGACTAAATAGGTTTATTTTATATCTAGTATCTAAATATTCAAAACTATTATGGTATTGTGGCTCATATTGTTATGGGATAAATTTAATATTCATATAAAATGATCTAATATAAGTTTAGGAAATTTATGGGTCTCTATAGTTGGTATCAATGAATTTTTAGTTAATATTTTTCGATTAGGGTTAGAATAATTTTTTGAATACCTTAGGGATAATTCTAGGAAAATGTTAACATCCTAAGGTTATGGTATGTTATAGATTATGTGGTTTTCCTTGAAATTCATCCCTATATAGATACTATAAGTGGATATGGACTTTTCACAGATGCGTCTATGGGTAATTACCCTGAAATTTTTTTGTCAAGTATATATCAACTATCAATCAAGTTCATGGTGAATGTGAACTTTTCACAAACATAGTTTCAGACACTGTGGGATATTAATTGGTTAACTAAAATTTTATTTACAAACCATTATAAATTATTATAATGTATAATAATGATAGACGACATAGGTTAATAATTTGATATCATAAAGTTAAAATATTGAAGCATGAATTAAACATCCTAGGAATTTTTTTTCAAAACTATATGATTTCTCCCTATTATTATTATTTCTCATACTATACTTCTTTGTTTTATTCTTGAGATGGAACAAAGATGATTCATGTTAATGATGAATTTGATTGAAAATGTAATGATTATTCTATAAAGAAACCAAATGATATTAAATGTTGAATGTAAAACATTGTTAGTATGCCCAATCAAATATCCTATAATGTTATTAACAATTTCAAATTATGTGTGTTTACAAACACATGTTAGAAGATAAAAATGGAGTTTTATGGGAGTTCAATAAATGAATTACATAGAGGAAAAGGGATTGGTATTCCTATATGTTGATACTATGGCATAAAACACAAAATATAATGCCTCAATTGAATTAGAAAATGTTTTATGCATGTAAAACAAGAGAATAGAGAAATTAATTTCTGATATAAAAATAAATAGTTCAGTGGAAGAAAATAAATTTCATTATAGGAGGCCATTTATTGTTCAATGTCTTATGTTTGGGGGACTTTATAATTATCTAAGTTAATTCCCTGAGCCAAGTGTTAAATCCTAGAACAAGGAATGGCCTATGTTATTCTAATAATTGAAGTGGAATTATTACAATTTTAATTTTTCGGGATTAAAAAATTATATTGTAGAAGTTTTTTATCAATAATATTCTCGTTATAAGAATAATGAGACATCTATAGATTGATCTACTATAGTTTTTATTAAGTATTTTCAAAAAAATGTTGAATGTTACCAATAATCTAGAAAATTTATATAGTAGTAAGGTTTCATTGTTGGAACAAACATGATTATGGATAGATAACCCTTAACATGTGTCAGATTTAGAGATCAAAATGATTAGTTGGGTTATAGAGTTGATTGATATTGTTAATGTAAATTGGGTAGTTTGTGTGGAGTTAATTGTTTTTGAATAATTTTTGTTTTAATTTTTATTTTATGGGGACATAGGTAAAGTATTAGTATGTTTCGGGAGAATATATGACCATGGGATTCCAATTTCTTGTATGTGGAATTATAAACTAGTTATTTTTGTGTGAGGATAACCGTTAATTTCAATCTTATGGAACCAATATATAATCAATTCCATTTTATTTTGAGTTTTTTGATTTGGGAAGAAATATTTTTATGAGTTTTAAGATTAACTATTTGTAGAATTGATTAATTTAAACTTTTGGTGTTATTGTTGTCATTTTATAAATTATTGTATAATATTTATCCATATTGGATAGCTTATGCTATCCATTTTGGTTTTATTAAATATTTATGGGGAAATGATTGACTTATTGATATTATAATCCAATAAAAAATAATTTTAGTGCTTTAGGCATGAAAATTTCATTTCGAATATTAATTTAATAGAGTAAGAGATGATATAGAAGTGGAAATTGTTTTATGTGTATGAATAGGATATAATTATACTTATAAAATAAAAAAATATCAAAAAATATCTTCCAATTTACTCTATAATGATATTACAATAATCCCACAACTTTAGGAAAAGGATTTTAAAATTACAATTTTATTGACTTATCTAGGAACCGATTGTGTGTTATTTCATATAACCTTTTATGTTTCCCTCATTCCCTTTTTTAATTGATGTTTCACTATCCCTTTGTATAATGTGGGTTTTTTAAAAAGTTGTTTTCAAATATCAATTGTTTTGTTACTAAGATAAATATTGTTAGGGAAAAATTAATTTTAGGTCTTTATAATGTAGCACAGTGATATTTTAGAATATGTTTTTTTTAAATAAATTGTAATTGTTTGATCGTTTGATTGACATGCAACATTGAGATTTAAATGAACCATGATATAAATATTATTGCTTAAATATTATCATTATAACCTATAAATAAAAATTAAAAGAATTAATAAGAATATACCCATTATTAAAAATATTAATCATGATTTTAAATATTAAAAATGAATTCATTGATTTTTAATAAATAACTACTGAATTTTTAGTTATGTAATTTGTTTATTCAAAAATAATTTTCCTTAAAAAAATTCATTACATATTTTGAGATAATATTATAAATAATTTATACCATTTTTATAAATTCTTTGTTTTGAAAGGGATTTAATTTTTTAAATAATAATATAAAAAATATCTTAGGGAGAAACATTGTTGTAATTTTTAATAGATTTTATTTTCAATAAAGAGTGAAAATACTGATTTTTTTAGAATGGTCATTTCATTTCCTTTAAAATGTCCTGTAATTATTTTAATTTGATTTTATAATAAAATAATTATCATTTTTTAGAACAAATCTAATTAATTGCATAATAATTATCTTTATACTTGTTTCTTGAATAAGTTATTTTTTGGGATTTAAACACTTTTTTATAGAAACATTTTTTCAATGAATTTTGTTAATTTATATTAAAATAATTTCAAGCACATTTATAAATTTAATCTTATAAAATGGATTACATATTTTTAATCAACATAATTATTATAATTTAATAGTTTTAAATTAATTTTGGTCAATTAGATTAGCATATTTTCCAACTTGATAAAAGAGGTAACACTAGGTTAAAACAATAGGGTAATGCTTTAAAATCTCTATAAAAGATGACATAATCCTATTAAATTTTTGTTTATCAACAAAATATATGTTTATATAGTTAAATAATTTATTTTAAATCATTATTTTGACTTTAATAATCCATGATTCACTTTTGTGATGATATGTTATGTTTTATTCAAATTAAAAAATATTTTGGGTCATTGGTTTTAATGAAGTGTTTGGAAGATTCCAATATGTTTTGGATTTCATGAAAAGAATAAAAAAATACCTTCTTTATTTAACCAAAAAAATTAATGGAAACTAAATTATTATGTAAATTCAAGTAGAAATGATTTTGACTCTTAAATTTAGTATTTTCCAAAAAAACATTCATGTGTTTTGTATTCTTATATTAATATTAATTTCTTACACCAATAGAAATTGAATGTGATAAAATGGTTTTATAATTTTCAATCAGAATGTATAATTTTATTATAGGTGCCTTTTATTTTTTGTCATACAATTATGTTATCATGGAAAAAATTTATGTTATCACAATTGAGGTTTAAATGGGTTTAAAGTGGTTTAACTTGGGGATATGGATTAAAATATGTCTAAAACATTTCAAAATTTTATTGGTTGAGTTTATTTGGACTTTAAAAAATATTAAATTTGAATTTGGGTTTTATTGGGGCTATTTAAATGATTATGATATATATATATATATATATATATAATTCAATCTTTTATGAAATTTCAATTGCGTCCTTTCCCTCACTTATTAAGGGAAACCTCATATTATACCTTATTCACAAGTATGGAGCCTTATATCATTTAAATTAACTACCATAACACATTCCTACATTCCTTACCCACATCATGCATATTTTGGTATCTTCTAAAATACCATCCTTTCATGGCATAATGTGTAACCCAAAATTGGTTTCTCAACAAAGTGGTATAACTTCTAACCACATACTTTCAATTTTATTTCATTTTCTATGTCAAAAAATATATGTTACCCATTATTAAATAATTTATTTAATATACTAAATATATTAAATTGTTATTATTATTAGGTAATAACCATTATCCACCACCTTTCCATTATATAGGAAAATAAAGCATTGATCATGATACGTGTGGACTACCTCCTCCATGAAGTGGTGCTTTTATTTTTTCATCACTACTTCATGGTGATGGTTATATTCATGGATTTATAGAATATATATGATATTTAGTATATTATTAAATTCATTTAATGGTGAATTATTATTTACAATTCTTTCATTAAATCCATTGAAAAGTTGAAATATCACTTGTGCATATGTACGAACTACCGTTTCCACAAAGTGAAGCAATTAATTTTTTCCCACCTGTTTATATGAAATATTATTAAAGTTTAGAGAATTATTTCATAGGATACTAATTTCATGATTAAAATTCTGGAGATTATGGATCTAAAATCAATGTTTAAGGAATGGTACATTTAAACTTAAATATACATGATAAAAATGAAGTAGTTATCACCCAAAACAAAAATTTTAATAAATAATTTATAATAAATGGATGATAATATATTATATGTAAATAATATATGGAATTATATATATTTATATGAATATGGTTCGGAAATATATTTATAATAAATATATATTTATTATATGGGTGTTTTGAATCTGTATGAACTAAGAGATGACATCAATTAAAGGTTTATCGTCCCAAATTGTCTTCTATGAGACATTTGTTAAGTTAAAAACCTATATTTTATTATGTAGTGTATATATAACCCCATTCAAATTTTATATCATAAATATTCTTATTTTCATAGTATTTTAAAATTTCAATTGAAGTTATTCCTTCATGGAAATTATGATTCATAAGATACCAAAGCGGCAAAGGAGTCATGTTTCATTAATATTTTTATCTAGATTTTTTATGATTGAATTTACATTAATGAAATTATAATCTTATTTTATAATAACAACTTTAAATTTTAAATTTCATTTGGTTATTTTTTAATTTTTATTTTTAGTCTTTCATATTGGTACCCAAATTGGTTATAAAATTATTTTGAAGAAATTTGGACTTATATCTCCCCTTTATGTCAAAATTTTTTATTCCATATCCATGTTTTATATAATGTTTTCATGAATGTTTTTAATTATTATTTAATGTTTTGTTAATTTAATTTTCACTATGTTTTTTTACAAAATGTTTTAAAAATATTCTTCTTGTCAATTTCTAAATAAGGTACTTTTAATCGAAGGTGTGAAAAGAATCATTATTTTAATGATCATGACCTGAATGAAATTTACCACAACCATGAATGATCAATTATTTTGTGATTATTTTAAAATATTTCATGGTTTCATTCTAGTAAATTTGTTTCCTCAATATTTTAAAAATATTTGTATTTTAAATAAGTGATTTAAAAAAAGAAATTTATTTTTCCACAAGAAATATTCTTATGATTATATGTAGTAATTTTTCATCTATGATAACAAACATTGATGTTTATTGTGATTTATTAGGGATATATTCCAATGATAGAATCCATATTTATTCTCTATATAGTTCATGATTATGATTATAGGATGTTTACATAACCCTTTTATTCTCCACAAATTATGCTATGATGATATGATGAATGTTTTATGATCTTGAAGAAATCATATGATTGGGTAATGATTATGTAATTATTGTGACTAATATATACCTCTATTGCATTGGGTAAAGTGATATTGATATCTCATATGATAATTATAAAAATAACGAACATGCTTGTGAAAATATGTTTTCATATTTGGATGTGTGAGTACAGTTGATTCTAGATATTCACATAATATTATGTGTGAAAATGAATTAAAATATATTTTTTCCACATTTTGACATGTTAGTATGATCAATTTATAACTATTATCACAATATTATTAATGGACATTGATTCAAATAGATTTTTTATAAGATTATGATTTCTTATTATTAATATTCCACATGCCTATGTTATGAAGCTTTAAGGATGATTAATATTTTATCACCCTTATTGATCATTCGTATAGATAAGAATTGATTACAAAGTTTATGATATATTATTTTATTGGGTATATATTTTTAAGGTTGATAACATGCACTTGAAATTGTTATCGAACCCTCATTATCATCCTATTCTCTTATCATTTTCACCTCCCATGTTTACTCTTACTGAGTATCTAATATCACCCTTTCTTATGTGTTACTTTTCCATGTTTGGGGGAAGGTTTTATTTAATACATGTATATAAGGTTACTAATATGAAGATATTTTTGGGATATTTTGATGATATTTCATTCAATATCATTCTAATGTATATAGTCTCCAAAGAGACTAATAATTTATTGTCTTCAAGTGTGTATTATTATGATATGTATTTAATATTTATCTAAAATGATGTAATATGTATTTATGAAATGTATGGGCTTCTATAGTTAGTATAAGAGTGAGGTTTAGTAAATATTTGGATATTAGGGAGAAAACCATGGGTATATGTATAAGGAAAGTATTACATCTGAATGATTTGATATGGGAGTGATTATCAGGTTTTACTAGCAATAAATATCTATTTTTCACTAAAAGTGGACATGGTTTTGAAATTGATGCATCTATGCATAATAAACCTAAAAACTATTGTTTGAGTATATCACAGGTACCATTCTAGTTCATAGTGAATTAGCTCTTACTGAACACCTAGTATGACATTCATAGTGGATATTATTATGTTAATTCACATTTTATTATAAAACATTTTGAAATATTTGAATGGATAATGATAATCAATATCAAATTTTAATCCTTATGTTTTACAGAGAGATAATAATGTTTCAAGACATGGACATCCAACGAATAATTTTTAATGAACATATGTTTTTTCACTAATATTATTATTTTTCATTCTATGGATTTTTGAGTTTAATTTAATGGAATTTTCAAAGAGGATTAATGTTGAAATTGAATGAGCTAAACATTTAAATTGATATACTATTGAGAAACGAAATGAAATGGGAGATGGAATGTGAAACCTGATGGTTAGTAGTAATCAACTATCTTGATAAAGAACCAACTATCTCAACTTGGGAGAGGTTCCTAACACACTTAAAAAGAGAAAAATTAAGTTTCTTAGGAGTAAAATTGATGTATATATTGGATTAAAGAATATTAAAATTCCTATATGTTGAGTTTTTAGTTATAATAACTCAATAAAATATCTTAAAGGAACAAGAATATGTTTTATGTATGGAAAATAAGTTCATATAGAAAGTAATTACCACGGAAAAAATGAAGAGTTTGATTGAGGAAAATGATTTTCATCCTAAGTGGTAATTTATAGTTCAATGTTTTATGTGTAGGGAACTTGGGAATTATTCAATCCAATTACCTAATCCAAGGATTAACTCCAAGACCAAGTAAAGGCTTATGTTATGATAATAATTATATTGGAATGATTGAAGATTTTATGCATTGGGATTTGATAATTGTATTGTAAAAGTGTTTTATTAATGATATTATGGTTATAAGAATCATGAAACATATAAGGATTGTTTTATAATGGTTTTTATTAATGATTTCAAGAATATTTTTAATGGTAATAATAAACTAGAAAAGTGATCTAGTGGTAAAGTGATATTTTTGTAAAACACATGATTGGGGGTTAAATAACCCTTAATATGTTCATGATATTGAGATAATAATTTTTTATTTTGAATAAAATGATTATTAATATTAATAAACTAAATTGGTCAGTTTTTGTCGAGTTAATTTTTGGAATCATTTATGTTTTCATTGTGGTTTTATGGTGATTTAGGGAAGGTATTATCATTTTTAAGGAGAATATATGGTCATGGTTGTCACATGTTTAAAATGTAAAATTATGATATAAATCATGTTTTATAAGAATTAATGTTAAATTTCCTCTTAGAAAAAATACACAATCAAATATATTATATTTTTCGATATTCAATTTTCGAAGTCATATTTTGGAAGATTCCTACATTTAAAAATTTATTTAATGGATTCTTTTAAACATTGGGTTTTAATATTGAGGTTTTAGATATTAGATTATTATATTTATCCATATTGGATAACATATTTTGACCATTTTTGTTTTTGTAAAAATTTAGAGACCTATGTAATGACTTATGGATCTTATAATCCATTAGATGGAAATTTTAGTTCTTTAGGAATGAAAATATCATCTTGAATAATCATTTTTTAGAGTAATATATGAAAGGGAAGTGGGAATTTTTTTAAGTACATCCAAAGGATGGAATTTTTATTATGAAATAGGAAGAAATCAAGTAAGTATATTTTCTCTTGTATTCTATCATTATAGTAAAATAATCCCTCAACATCAGGATAAGGATCTTAAAGTAAAAGTGATTATTTTATATTAATTTTTGATGAATTGATGGTCTTCCAACCCCTCGATGATTTATGGTTTTTTGTTTACTATCTTTTAAATAACCATGTATCTATCAAATCTATATTATTCCTTGTATGTGATTTTTCTCCTGCATGTATATATTTTAACATTGCATCAATGTTCTCCTTATCCGGGTACCTGATAATATAATGACCTAACCTTAAACATTAAATATTATAGTGTATTTAAAAAATAATTCACTTCATTATTTCCAAAAGATTTTTTTATATTTATAGTTTTAGTGATTTAGGTCTCAATTTATATATAACAAAACTATATATTACAAAGTAGTCACTTCTGATCAATATACATTTTCCCATAATGTAAAAATTTTAAAATAAAATATTTTTTTTAATTCCTAAAAAATATTCAAAACTTTTAACATGAATTCTACTTTGTTCATACAGATTCTAAAACCATTTTAAAGATATGTTAAAATGTGGTATCAGAACAGAAAATATTTGAAAGGGGCATGAATAAAAATAAATAGACTCATTACTCCATAATTACTTATCAAATATTTTCCCTTTTAAAGTAAGCTCTCAGAAAAAAATAAACATTTTATTATCGAATAAATATCTTTATCTAACAAAATATTTTCATAAAACATTTTAGAAGAAAATAGAAATCAAAAATAAAACTAAAAATTTTTTCCTTTAAAACCTGATAATCTTCAGGAAAATTTTTCATAGTGTTTTACTTCTCACCCTTATAAAGTAGAAAATACATTCTTTTTAAAATATACTCATTAATCGCCTTTTTAAAAATCATGGGACTACCATAAAAAATATAGATATAATAGATATAACATATAGGTATCTTATAAAATCATTACCAACATCATTCATACAAATGGAGTAATTATGGTCAACTTGTATAACCAATACAATGGAAGGCTATCAGGGACACACACATCCTTGGTTTATAACAGAACCACCCATACTTGTCTAATAACATAACCACCCATCCTTGGTTTATAATTGAAACACACTTCATAATAAATAATTTCAAAAAACTATAAAAAATGATAATATATTATAATGTATGAAAGTGGAAAAAAAAATCTGAACTCGGTCATGGTATCTCAGCAACATCTAGCCGAACTGATTCTAATTATAATGACCTTGGAAGGGCCATAGACTCCAAGGGCACCATCACAAAGAATAGTGTTGATATTGAAAGTGATGAGTTTCTTATGCACAATTACACAGAACATAACCTCACTGATAAAGGTGACAATATCATGCTCAATGAAAATATTATTGGTTCTCATTCTACCACTGCTGATATCACAATGAGCACTTTCTCTACCTCACCGAGAAAGGCACCTAAAAACAACACAAAATATTTTTACTGCATTCAAAAGAATGGATCTTCAAAGGATATTGATTTAACAACTACAGCTGGTAAAAAAGAACTAGTATCCTCTCTTACTCATGCTAATCAATCTGAAAAACCTCGTAAAGACTACATACAAACCAAAAAAACATGCTGAAATTTAAAATCAAGTGGGATGAAAAAGGGGGTTCTCCCCCCCCCCCCAAATTCAAATAAAAATGAATATTTTTTTGGAACTGTCAAGGAGTGGAAAACCTTGACACTTACACTTATTTGAACAGGTTTATACATGTGCATATACCCAAGTTATTGGGAATCATTGAACCCAAAATCTACTACTCTCTAGGAGTCTCTAGTCTTGAAAACAAAGGTTACACTCTAGTAGGAAACTCCAGTACTTCTAGGAATACTGAAACCTTATGGGTATTTTCCCACATATCTATATCTGGTGCCTCAGTCTTCAACATGGATCAAAAAATGATCACTAGTGAAGCTATCATCGATAATGCTCAATTATTCTGCTCCTTTGTTTATGCTAAGAATAACTATCAGGAAACATGATTTCTTTGGAAAATAATTGTGCTTAATTGCCATGGAATACATGATCCTTGGATTTTCCATAGTGACATCAATGATATATTTTTCCCTATTAAAAGAATGAGAGATGATCATCCCAACCTTTCCTCAATGGAATTCCAAACCTGCATTGAGAATAGTAATCTGACTAAGATCAACCTGGTGGGAGCTAAGTATACTTGGAATTGATGACACAACACTGAAATAGTTGCCAATAAACATGACCTTGCTTTTTCTAATGACAAAGCTCTTGACATGTTTGATTATATTGCAATTATTTACTTTCCAATGATAAACTATGATCATCATCCTATTTTGACCAGCATTACCAACAGGACTTGCAAACCATGGTTTCCTTTCAGATTCAAAAATGCATGGCCCTATCACCCCTATTTTATCAAGTAGATTAAAAATTTATTGATCTATAGAAGTTAGGGAAGTTTTGTTTATTATTACATCATGATGATAAAGCACTTAAAGCATAATATTAAGAGCTGGTGAAAAAATAGTTATCACAGAACAGAAAATGAAATCACATCTTTGGAGGAGTAGCTCAGTCAGATCTAATGTGACACCACTCTCTCTGATTTTGTATGAAACATGTAGCAAGAATTTTTCCTCTCCTTCAAACTGACTTCACTCCTCTCCATTAAATACAAACTTCAAAAAGAGTCATTTAGGGTTAAATTGTTAAAGGATAGAGATAGAAACTTGAAATTCTAAAATTCTCTTCATCGAACGAGAAAAGCCTGTAGACCTCTTGTGTTCTTTAGAGATGGTGATAGAGTGCTTGAAAATGAGGATTCCCTTGAAGATCATGTTATTTCCTATTTTTTACATCTCTTCAATGGTCCTAATATCAACAAGGACCTCTAAGAGGGAATCATCCCAAACATTATCAGTGATGAAGATGCTAATAAGATCACATGTAGGCCGAATGATCTTGAAATTCATAATGCGGTTTTCAGCCTTATACCAGATAGTGCTCTGGATCCGGATGGCTTCACCAATTCCTTTTTTCAAACCTACTGGGAGGTAATACAAACTAATGTTTATAGGGTTTTAAATTATTTCTTCTTTACAGGTGTGTTATCGCATGACATTAATGCTCAATTCCTTTCGCTTATCCCAAAAGTTGAAAATACTTATGAAATACATCAATTCAGACCCATCACTCTTATCAAATATTTTTATAAAATTATCAACAATATTCTTTCCAACTCTCTCACCATAATTTCCAGAAAAATCATTACCTAGAACCAGTTTGTCTTTGAAAAAGGAATATCTATACTAGAGTATATTAGTACGACATCTGAATGTGTCAACATTCTTAAAAAATCTAGCAAAGGCGGTCATATTTCTCTCAAGTAGGACATCAATAATGGTTTTGACACCATTTATTGGAGCTTTATTTTCAATGTTCTACGCATTTTTGGCTTCATTGACATATTTGTTGATTGGGTTAAAAATCTCTTCCAGTCTGCTCATATCTCTGTGCATATCAATGGATCTCCTAAAGGATACTACACATGCTCTAAAGTTGTCAGGAAAGGTGATCCTCTCTATTCCATTCTTTTCTCCACAGTGGAGGACTATATAATTAGACTTCTCACCAGCATGGTGAATTAGGGCAAGCTCAATTCTATCCATGATTCTAGAAATATAGTTTCTCCCACACATCTCTTATTTGTTGAATACATTATTATCTTTTTAGAAGTTACCAAAAGAAATATACAAAACAAGAACTCTTCCCTCTCACACTAGGAGTAGGTTTCAGGAGAAACTAAC
This sequence comes from Viscum album, assembly GCA_963277665.1. Taxonomy (NCBI): domain Eukaryota; kingdom Viridiplantae; phylum Streptophyta; class Magnoliopsida; order Santalales; family Viscaceae; genus Viscum; species Viscum album. The sequence continues at coordinate 1,965,473,737 of OY728127.1, forward strand.
AAATGGAACAAATCACCGATATACTTTGGGAAGAATTTTCCCACTGAGAGAAGATAAAAAATTCTCTTAGACCTTGGGATTAAGGAAGAATCATTTCCAATTCATTATCTGGATGTTCCTCTCTTTTGGGGGAGACTTAAGGATAGTCACTTCATCAAAATTGTGGATCAAATAAAAAATCATCTATCTACATGGAAAGGGAAGACTCTCTCTATGGTAGGCAGAATCTACTTAGTCAAACACATCATTGTTACTAAACTCATCCATTTCATTGTGATTTATAAATGGCATGTATCACTGAAAAATATTCTTAGCATATGTATCAGGAACTTTGTTTGTATTGGAAGAATTTTGGAAAATAAATGAGTCACAATTTCTTGGAGTAAATGCTGCAAACCTCTTGTCAAGAGAGGCTTGGAAAAAACATCAAGCTCTTAAATTAGGCTCTCCTTGACAAGTTCACATGGAATCTTATCAGAAGTGACTCGAAGACCCTTATAATACTTAGAAACTGATTCATTGAAAAATTGAAGAGGGGCCACATTTCACATATAAGCTCCTCTATTTTTCCTACCATAAAATCCTATTATAATAATATTATGTCTCACGCAAGATGGATTTTTTATAGGGAATCCGCTCTGAACGTCGAGCTTAATAATTAGATGGGCTCCCTCTCATATCTGGTGTTAATCCTCAACATGATCTTATAGACACAAATTTATCAATTCAATACTTCTTGGACCTCTCCAATACATAGATGCACATAAATCATAGTGAACTACTCAACATATACTTCTTCTCACTAGATAAAGACACAATCATCTAGGAACGTACTCAGAGTGAAACTCTTGGCTCCAAATCCTAATACCACTCTAATTTTGTAAATGATAGTAATTTTTCATAGATTAAACAATATGAAAAGTCTTGGATCAGACCCTCCAGGATGACCTTGAGTTGGCATCTTTCTCATTACAAATTACCAACTCATGACTGCTTACAATCTCGTGGCATTGTTCTATGTTCCAGATGCAGGTTTTGCAATCAGCACAGGGAGGAAATTTCCCACCTTTTCTTATTTTGGGACACTACAACTACTCTCTGGAATGCATTTCAATACATCTTTGAAATATATAACCCGGAGATCCAAGATATTGCAGCTCGTCTGCAATATCGCGCCACAGATCTGGCCTCTTTGCAACTCAAACACTCTTTTTTGGAAATCATTGTAGAGCTTGCACACATCCTTTGGACTGGACGGAATGACATAATGCATAAAAAATCATGTTTCTACCTTCAGGTGGCCTTAGTCATCTTCTTTACAATATCCAAGGAAGCTAATTCACTATAAACATGTCACTATTATAATACTATTCATGATTTCACTTTTCTAAAGAGAATTGGTGTGTAGGGAAACTATTTGAAGCAGTAAGGACTCTTTGGATTTTTTTGGTAGGTTCCCATTCTAAGATAGATCAAAATCATTGTAGATGGAGCCTCAGAATGGAACCCAGGTCTTATAGGTTGTGGTGATGCCTTTCGAGATGATAAGGGTAAAGTCCTTGGGTGTTTTTTCATTAAGGGTGGAATTTCTTCTGCCCTTGAAGCTGAAATGCTTAGTGTTATTCATGCACCTCTCTTCGCATGACATAAAAGTGTGAACAACATATGGCTCGAAAGTGACTCTACTACCGTGGTGCAAGAAATTAGAAATTGTGTATTACACATAGCTTGGTAACTCACTGTGAGATGGATGGACTATCTCACATTCTTATCAAGCTGCAACTTCATCGTCACACATGTATATAGTAAAGCCAATTAGGTGGTAGACAAGCTTGCTAACAAATGGATTATCACTGAGCTTACATAGATAGACGATATCACTTCTGATCTAACCCCCTTCTGGAGAAAGATAGTAATAAAATCCCCTCTTTTTGACTTTTGTAACTCTACTTTGTTTAATTATAATAAATCATCTTGGCTCTTGGACCAAGATACTCTTTTAAAAAAAAAACATAAATCATTTTCAATACCAAAATACCCATAAAAAGGAAAGAGTATTTTTCTTTTAAAAAAACATAAAATATTGTAAAGGTATAAACAAATCAAATAATGGATACATTGGTGGGAAAAATCACTGTCACCATATATGTTAAAATAAGAACATTCTTTTAGTATTTGTAAAATAAATTTAAAAAGATCTGTATAGAAAATTTTAAAATATTACTTTTGAAAAACTTTTTACGATAGTAAAGATAGACATTAAATTTACATTATAAATTATTTTGTATCCTTATAAATACATCAATAAAATAATTTTAAATAATATGTACATGGAATAAAAATATATTTAAGATAACTTTAACAAAGGATTTTTAAAAATAAAGTCTTATACCTTCAGTCAGACTCACCATGTATATTATTTAATTTCGTAGACAATAAACTAATGTCAATTATTTACTAATTTAATAAAAAATTTCTTGTTTATTATTAATTTATTTTTATCTCTAACCTTTCTATACATAAATAGTTATTCATCAAAGTTCACTTTAGATGATTTGATGGTATTCAGCTTAAGTGTCAAAAATTACTTGGGTATGTTAAATACTGTCGAATTGGTCATTATTACATCATCTATAGAATAATAGCATTGAAATAATTATCATTTTTATACATAAATTTTACTTTCAAAACAAATTATTGAATATGTTTATGAGAACTGAACTATGATACAATCATAGGGACGACAAGCTATGCATATGAATGAGTGAAGTTTCCATTTTTCAATGATCATCATAGAATGATGGTAAGTATTATTTTATCTTTCTATATGGATAATAATATAATAAACAACATATTATGTAATATAATAACTTAGGACAAAAAAACCCTACATATGAACTATCTATCACATGGTGAGGTAGAACAAGAAAAATGAACAATATAACAAAAAAAGACATACAACCAAAGTACTATGTGGAAGAAAAATATAAAATCATATCCATAAAAAACAATAAAAATCAGATAAACCCAAAATTTTGAATATAGAAACACCAATAAGTCTCTATGTGACCATCAATCACCTCCAAACCACCCCGAACTGAAGGAAATGATCAAATGAGAAGCTGATATTCTATAAGATCCACTACCCTTTACCTGGAGCTTACAATAAAACATATACAAATTCCAAAGGGAAAATTAGTGTTTGAGAAAAAATCAATGTTGGATACCACCAAAAATTCTATAAAAGTTATAATATCAAGAATAAAATAGTTCTATCTTTTAGAATAAAAACAATTTTATAAATCATTTTCATATATCTAATTCACCTATAAATCATTTTACCTTGGGTTTTCATAAATTAATTTAATATTATCAAAACATAAATTAGACAAGTAAAAGTGATAAAATAGGAAATAACATTCATTCATTAATATGTTATCAAGTACATGTATATCCATGAAAAAACATATTAAGTGAATCTATGTGAAACAAACTCCTTTAAAAACCAATGAGAAACAATCCATGATAAAAACATCATGCAATAAATAACCATAAATTAAAAAGCAACTCATATCGGGTCATATCCTATAAGAAAATGCATACATGACTTTCAATATCTTAAACATGCATAAAGGTACATCTAACCAATATCGAGTCTTACCATAGTCTATCAACATCCCAAAGGTTACCTCATAGTTGTACCACAATCAATAAAGCTACACATGTCCATTTCTTGATGCACCCAAGGTTCCCAATGTTCCAATTGCCACAATAAAATTCATAACCATGCTCATAATTATATATAACATTTTTAAAGACAAGAAAATTTTCTTCGATGTTTGAAAACACATTCCAAAAAAAAAAAATTATATATTTTCAATGCAAAACACCTTTAAAATTTTTTTTTTCTAATAAACACATTGAATCCACATATCACATAAAATAAATGAAAAAACCAAAATAATTTACCAAGAACAATAAAAAAATTTATTGAATTTACCCATTGTATAGAATAACCTACCTCATACTAGTATAAACCAAGATTCCTTCAACAATGGTGATTATAAAAAACTAGATAGTCCTTTAAAAGACATAGTGTGAAAAGAAACTGTAAAGGATTGGTATAAAACACTCTCTGATCATGAATATAAAACAAAACTATAGCCAACACAATATCCATAAAAAATTAAATGAATAACTGGAATAAATACTAACCCGGAGAGATGCACCACAACTACCTTAATGATCGATCACTGAACTAAGTGATCCAGATGGAAGGGAATCACCCAAAATCACATAGGGTGAGCTCTGGGATGAGAGAGGGAGGGTACATGGTCGAATGAAAAATACATCATTTTACTATCACCTAAAACCTAGAACTTATGAAATTTAAACATCATGTAATCCCATTACACGACATGAATTCCATAAAGACTAAAATCACTAAAAACACATCACATTTTTTTAAAACCCCAGTTATTTTATTTATACAACTTAAACCCAATACATGACATGTAAACCTATTTCATGGAATAATTATGATGACCATTACGTGGTGTTTAATACCTTTACAAATATTTATATTTTCCATTTATATTGAAAATACTTCAGTTCTTACAAGAAAAACAAGAAGGCACATGGGATGTTCTCTAAACATGGGGAGAACCCCACTAATCCATTATCATATTTATACCCAAGGTCCATTAATTGAACTAAAAAAAATTCGTAAAATTTATTTCATTTTCTAATGAAAAGGCTCTCTTACCCTGAGAATCCCATGAACACATCCTTACATGGATGATAAACAAATCATAAACAAGGGTGTACCTAAAGAGTGTTACATGGTTTTATAATAATCCCATCATAAACTCTTTCTTCCCCCAAAAAGCACTCAGATTCCTACACTTGTAAAAAGTGAATTCCACTACTACCTCATCATCAATTCCCTCTCCCAAATCTCTTAGAAATTCCATCTTCACCACCATAGTACCCGAACAAGAGGAATTGTTTGTACAAAAAATACCTTCTCTCAATGATCCATAATCTGAATTGGATGCTAAAATAAGTGATGTGGGTCTCAAGATCAACACCCTCCCATATAATCACATGGTAAGGATATGGTATATTCCTATTTATCTAGGAAACAAGAAACCATCCATGAATAGAGGTCAAACCTAATGGAAATTCCCACTGATAGGCCACCTTTCTCAGTCATCCATTGATCTCAAAGTGTCCCACAAACCATAGCGACAACTTATCTTGCTACCCTAAACTAATATTTTACAAGATAGGTGAAACTATAAGAAAATCCCAATCATCAACCTCAATCACCAATGGCAGCCATTGATTTTATGCATAGGATATCTGATGACTTTGTTCCGGGATCAATCTCATCCAGATCAACTGAACCATCCTTATCATCTCCTAAACAATACTTGACCCAACTAAAGAATACTCTACCAACTATACGCAACACAATGTCCCATACAATCCTCAAAGGAAACTGATGTGGCCTCAAAATAAAATGATTTTAAACTTATTTTATTTATGTTTTTAATGATTTAATTGATTAATTTTTATCTTTTTTTAATAAATAGAAATGAATAATTCTATTGTTAAATTTATCAATTAATCATTTCAATGTTTATCTTTTTAATTTTAAGCCTTTATACTCATTCATTTAATTATTCCTTTTTTTATTTTTTTAGTTTCTTATATATTTAAATTTTATATTTAAAATATTCTTTAAATAATAATTTTTTTTATTACTTTTTAATAATTAAAAAAAAGTTAAATTTTTTTCTTTTAATTATTTATTATTTTATTTAGTTTTATATAATTTATTTATATTTTAAATATTTTTGAATCTCTAATAAATAAATTTAATAATTTTTATGATTTTTTCTATAATTTTTACATTATTAGTTCTAGAAATTAAAAATAAAATCTATTTTAATTTTATTAATATTTGGTGATTAATTTTTATTTTAGTCTGTAGATTAATTTTAATATACTGAAAAAAAACAAAAATTACACCACCAAAAAGTCCAATATTCTCACACCACCAGTTAAAAAAAATAAGTCACCACCATATCCACCTTCCATTGGAAGTGACACACTGCCTAATACAGAAAAATAAGACACCGCTAGCCTTCTGGGTATCACACCACCATTCTATCCTTCCACCAGTGACATATCACTACAAAATTTTCACACCGCCAATGTCTACACACTACCAATTTGTCTTTACATTATTCACACTCCCATAGAAACAATCCTGATATAGAAAAATAATACATTCCACTTCTCTCGTAAAATAATAGTATGCAAAGGAGACACCGCCATGAAATAGAGACATCACTAGGAACTACCTTCTACCAGAAACTGTTGCATCACTTCCAATGTCTCTTAACCATGAAGTCCCACTACTTACCATCTTTAACACACCACCAGTCCAAGAAATTTACACACATTCACAGATCTATGTTATCATATCCATGAAAAAACATGTAGATCCACTAAAATCCACCACGAGGTCACCTGATCTGGAATTTTATGTGGTCAAGAATAGAACCCAGAGCTACAGAATTTGTGGAGCCTCCACTGTCGAGCCTACCTCACTGTTTTTTCTGAGACCACCACCTATATTAAGGCCATATAACCACTCTATCACCATTAAAGAGGCATTTTCACTACTAATAGAACCTGATGTCGAGCTCGTCTCATAGATATTGTACCATGTAAGTGGAGTGTTGTTGGTGCTCATAGTCGAAGCCCCACCTGGAGGTAGATCTGATGTAGACGCCGCCGTTCGAGCATCCACTGTCACCGCCACCTGGTATAGCTACCCCCACTAAGGATGGGAGGAAAACCACTAAGGAGGATCTATACAGATGCTTCTTAGAGAAGCCCCTCTAGGGCATAACCTCGAAACATGGGGAAGAAATAAAAATAATAACTAAATATAATAATAAATAATAAATAATAAAACTAATATTTAAAATAAAATAAAATAATAAAATAAAGAAATATTAATTAATAATCTTAATAATTTAATTTTAATATAAATAAATTAATAATAATAATATAATAACATATAATTAATAAATAAATTATTAATATTAATTATAAAATGTTGTAATAAAATAAAATAATGAAAAAAATATTTTTCAGTAATAAATTAATATTATTTAAAAGTAATTATTATTAATTTGAAATTAAAAAAGATTATAATTTAATTATTACCTAGAAAGTTTATTTAAGAGACCTATTTATTAAAAAGGAAAAAAGAAAATCCCATTTTAACTAGGAGGGAACCCATTACATCCGATAAACCCTAACAAAAAATATTTATCATGGCCTAGATGCCCAGATGTGAGAAGTCCAAAATTAAGAAGCTTGAGAGCCTATTAATCCAAAAACCACGGTTTGTCAACACATTTCCGCAATAACGGCACTAGAGATTCCCAAAGGCCAAACACCGAGAACCCAGAAACGACGACCATCATATCCACCACCGGAGACAACCCTTCCATCCCCACTCGGGCTCAATATCGAGCCACCATCACGTCGCTGGTATATTCACCCTAAGACTATTTGTTCAATTGAGAATCCCCCCCTCCTCTTGGTGTCATCAACCCATGGTTCCATGCAGCCACCATCGACAAAACCACCACCATAACTGGAGAATTGTAGTCGACCATCACCATCATATAGGATGCCCTCTGCATCCCTCTTAGAGCTCTGTCACATCACTTGAAACCCAAGGTCCACCAACATTGATCGAATTCCATGAGACATCCCAATCAGACTAGATATAGTATGAGAATACCAAATCTGAAAGGCCAGATACTACCCAAGTCACCACCAAGCCTGAAGCCACTGATGAGAGACTATGGGAAAACACTTCCCATAATACTTATGAGGGCCACTGATTAAATAGAGGGCCTACCAAAACCACCCAAGACGACCCTCCATGTGGTTATATGATCGAGAGAAGTGAACACCATCACATGATGGTAGTGAAAACTGGTAGACAGAAAATGATTTAAATTCAATGAATGAAGAAGAACATATAGGAAAATTCATTCAACCCACTTCTTGGAGACCAGGTAGAGTGGAAGGATAGGAGCGAGACATGAAGACCACTCAAGGAGCGAGACTCAAAAGAAGTATAGAAACAACATAAAAGTGGAAAGGGATATTTCATACTCTGTTTTTTAATTTCTTTTGTTTTTAAATTGAATTATTAATTCATGTTTGAATCATGATCTTATACTGAACTTTTTTGAATGGGGGTTTTAATTTTTCTAGTAAAATTATTTTATTGATTTGTTTCATTTTTTAATGAATTCCAAATTTGACGATGAGATAAATTTCCAATTCATTAAATTGGATTCTTAATTATTGATTGAAACTATTAAACATAAATATTAATCAGAAATATTGATCTTGAATACATTTCTTAAACTATTAAATTTAAAATCTTTGGGATATTACTGTGTTTTTTATTCCATTGTATTCTTTTAAATTTTAATTACAGTTGATTATTCTTGGAGTGGAGAACTCCAAAATTCATTCTTTTATGTAATTTATTTCTTGGTGAGGAAGACTGATAAATCATTTTTAGAAGTGCATTTGTAATAAAATTTTAGAAAAGAGAATATGATCCTTAACTTGTAGATCAAATTCTCTGGGAATCTCTTTTGATTAGTTTCAATTCATTCTCAACTTCTATCTTTCATACAATATTTTCCATGTTTTATCATCATATCCACAATGACATCTTAGTTCTCATATTAAAAAAATCAGTGTGTCATTATTATTGTAATTTGTTGAAATATATAAAAATAAAAATAAATTTTACCCACTATTCATAGTGGGATTGTTTTTAAAATAGACCATAAAAAATATATCCTCATTCCCTTGGGATTGAATCATCAATTCTATGCTAGAGACGGTTTATAAATAATATTTTGAGGGTCATGACAAACACTTGCCCTAAAAAAACATTGAAGTCATTTTTGGGGTAGGCATGCACTAAGAGTATTAGGGTTATATTTTTTTATAATATAAATAAATTATAAAAAAATTATAAAAAAATCAATGAACCATATAAATGAGATGAATTTAAAAATTTGGTATATGTACCTGAATGTGTGTGTTTCTTCTGATTAAAAGAATTTAAATTGTTTTAGTGATTTCTTCATAACTGTGTTTGGTTCTTTTAATCTAAACTGTATTGTTTTGATTTTTGATTTTTGGTAAAAAATGGAATTTCAAGGGGAATGGAGCCAATATACTAAGGATTATTGTGTTTTTTGTGGATATTATGGGAATACTACGTGGAAATGTGTCTATAATGTGTCAAAACATCCATATCATGATGTAAAAAACATTGAATATATTGAACCTGAACCTAATATGTATTCAAAAATAGAAAAATGGTGTCAATTTTTTTTCAAATTTTGATGAGTTTAAAAAAACACACAATGGGAGAATGAAAAAAAGTGAAAAATGAAACATGGTATTCACAAGAAAAAATTAAAAATTAAAAATAATTTGAATTCGATGATGAAGAAAATGACTATGTAAGATTTGATAATGAAATTTTGAATAAGATTGTGGATGAAACAAAGAAAAAAACTTTTTATTTTGAATAATCTAATTCTGAAAAAGATAAAAATGATGAAATAACCAACTCAATGAATGAAGAAAACAATTTTGATGAATTTTTTATGAATATAAATGGGGTTTAGTTGAAAATGTTATTAAATAACTAAAATAGATTGAAGAAGAATATCCTATTTTGTACATAGTTTCTAGCTTTGAAAAGCTTCTCTATTACAAAAACTTTTGAAAAGTGATTGATTGGGTTAAATATAATCTTGAAAATGAAAAGATAAATATTAAAAAAAATTCAACCACCTTTTTTAATTTTTTTAGCAAAGAACAAGAAAGTGAGATTATGAATTTTTTCTAAGTGACCTATATACCTAAAATCATTGACTGGAATTATTTTAAAACAATTAATAAATGTGATCATCTTGGTTTTGAAATTTTAAACCCAACAATCCTTGAAATTAATTCTGATTAAGATGATGAGAGAATATTCTTTGAAGAAAAATTAACTGTTGAGATCCACCTCCCAGTTTTCACATTAATTTTCTTTATGAACATTAGTCTATTGAAATGAAAAATAGTTTTTACAAACCTGTGTATAAGTATTTGAATTTTAAAATTCTAGAATATGAATTTGTTAAGGTTTAATTGGACATTTATCCCTCTCAAATTTAATAGAAACAATTAAAAAAATTGTTTTTTAGAATAAATTTTTTTAATGTGACAATGAAGGATAGGCTGAAAACACAATTTAATATTTGGGAAGAATAAATTTTTTATAAGTAGTAGATTTTGATTTTCTATTTAATAATAAGAAACTTTTGGTATAAATTTAGAATATTATGAAACCAGAATCTATGAATGGAAAAATACATTTTCTTCCCTGTTGTTCACATCCTTCCTCAAGTAAATTAGGAGTAGAATACTATCTTGATATTAATAATAGTTTTTAAGGGGAGTTACACCTGAGTTATGATGTTTCTAAATATATTCGGCATTCATTTTCTACACTTATTGAACTGGATTGTTATAAATCTACCACAAGAACCCTTGTTTTTGATCTTTTTGGTTTTGGAGTTCAGAGAGATAGGTGTGAGGATAAGGGAACACCTCTAAGAGAACCCATTTCACTATTATACCTTCATGAAAAATCTAACATGGTAAAATTTGACTTTATTCCAAAGTGGATAGCACACATACCATGATTCATTCTTGTGATTCATTTTTTTCGGACCATAAAAACATCTCATAAGAGTTTGAGAGTGTTCATTCTTTTTTAGCTAAACCTAAATGTCTTAAAAATACTAAAAAGATGAATTTGGGGGATTGTTTTTTTCTAAACATGAAGAATCCATTTAGAATTTATTAAATTATAAAGGGTGATTATTTGGTTTTTTAAGAGATTCATGTGTTCCCTCAGTATCTTAGATTCCAAAAAATTTCAAATATTTGTTAAAAATAAATAGGAAAAATACTTATGGTGGATTATGGAAAATAAACCACACCCTCCTATTGAAATTTTTTAGTTTCTATGGGATTCTAGCTGAGGACTTAAAAACCAGCAGTGCATAGGAGGAAACCCATGATTTTATTTATTTTAATAAAAAAAAAAATCAATAAAGTATAACTAAAGACTTAAAATTCATTGTTTCCTAGGAGACAACCGATGGTTTCTCTTTTTTTACTTTTGTTCATAGTTTGATAAGAATAAAGTGTTTCTTCTTGATCTGTATTTTCTTGATATAAGATCTTGGTCTTCCTAGTTTTGGGTCTTTAGGAATTATTTTGATGTCGGTGGCACTAGAGAAGTAGAATTACTGTAGAGACCCAAAGAATGACGTACATGGAAATTACATTACTTTAGCGGAATACATAATACATAACAAAAATAGACACACAAGGACCATAATAGTTTAGTGTCTTTGGAAACATGGAACGTAATCTTCTAATCGTGGTTAAAGATCTTCAACATCTCCCATAAAGATCTTCCCTTTTTTTTCTTACCTAAAACCATTCTTTATATCCTGGGGAAACGAAAACATAAAAAGGGTGAGCTCAAATGCTCAGTAAGGGTAATCATGGATAAAATAAAACATACCAAGTAAATTTGAACTTAAAAACATGAACATAATGTTTAAACATCAAAATCTTGAGAAATGACACAAAACATGGAAGTACTTAAGGCATAGATCATAAAGAAAAATTAAGAATGATAAAATAGCATGGGAATAAAACATGTAATTGTGGCAACCATTAATCACATGATATGATTTACATTGTAGCCAAGGCATTGCTTCCAAGACTATCTTAGTGGAAAAAGTCCCTTTCTGAATCGTGTTCAATCCTCGTTCCAATCCTGTATTATTGAACCGGTTTAACTTTCCATTCCAGCCATGTCTATCTCATGAGATATAATCTTTACCCAATGCATTGGAGGGAGATATAGGTCCCACCAATCTCATAATTAAATCATTCTTACTTGTGCCACAAAATAAACATACATCATTCATAGTAACCCAAAAAATAAAATGGGTTTCATAAACATCATCCCATAATCCCATAATCCATATAAAAGAAAAGAATATCATTTCATAATAAGAAAAGTGAAACCATGTAAATCATAGAGACTTTATACTTGAAACATACACATATGAAATAGTGTCATATTAGATAGAAAAAGGTTTTGATGAAACACTTGAAATGAATTCTTGAGGAAAATATCCTTTCTTCTTCAAAATCAATTTACAAAACGTCATGCTATTTTAAAAGAAAGAGATTTTGTTGAAAATAGTCATGAAATATTTTTAGGAAGAATCATGAAAATAATTCTTTATAAAACTATAAAAATCTGTTCATGCCGTATAAGTTAAAAAAAACATTCTTCTTGTACTTTTTTCGGAAAAGTTAAAAAAGTACCTCGTAGGGTAAACAAGAGAATGATTCCTTCCATATCATGGGGTAAAAGTCAAAATGGGTATAAAAGTACTTTAAACATACATGATTACACTTTTATAAAAAATGGACATGGATGATAGCAATAACCCCAGTAAATAATTACGAATAAGTAACCTCGGATAAAAATGGGATTTGCACAATTATCCCTTACCATAGGTCCGATTTGCTTCGTCATTGTCTGAACCACCTCTTCTTTGAAGCGCCTCTTTGAGTCATCCTCTTAGGGAACTAAAATTGTTCTTTGAAGAAGATCAGGACCTTTAGGATGTTTCTAGGGAAGTGGAGAAGAGAATTTGGTAGGGGTTGGTCGAGCTTGAAGGCTCAAAGTGGTGTGAGGAAGAGAGGGAGGAGGTGGCCTTTTATAAGGGAGGAGAGGGGCTCTTTTGGAAAAACTAAAAATATTATTTTATTATAAAGCCAAATTCGGTTTTAAATAGCTCCAAATTGATTTATTTCGAAACTAAGTTGGTTATGGGTCAAACTCATCTCATCCAATAGAATTTAGACAAGTTTAGGTTCTTATTTTAACCTTATCATTTATATTTACCTTTAAGTTAGATTAATTTACTTTTACCGTGTCTTTTTGTGTTCTTACACTATAAGGTTAATAAACTTACTATAACAAGACAAACGAAACCCAAGTTGTTTATTATTAATATAAATAGCCTTATCTATGTCCTTTGGCCGAACCATAGATTTTTAGGAATAAAATAACAATTAATAATATAATACTTGTTTTAAAAACTATTTTATGTCAATTTTGACACTATTTTGTAATTGATTTTTCTAAAACTTATAACAGAATTATTAGTTCTAAAAAAGTTAATTAAATCAATAATAACATGTCATATTAACCTATAAAATTAGTGGAATTCATAAAAAGTCTCAAATTACATTTATTTTGGTATTTATAAAATCAATTATGTCAATATTTCATTAATAAGATAATTATTGCATCATCTTTGTGTCATAAATTAATTAAATTATTTAATGTCTAAAAATTACAAATAAAATACCATTATGTAGGAAATATTTTTATCTTTATAATGAATATTTATAGTCGAATTGATCTTATGTATAACCTTATATTAAAAATGATATACTTATTAAACATTGATTTTAACTATTTTAACCCTTCTTTAAATAAATTAATAATAAATGTCCTAATCTAATCCAAGTAGGCCTAAATGGTCATATTTTACTCCTAAGGTTGTTTTTGGTCGAATTACACTTATCCAATAGAATTAGGATATGTGTTAGGGTAATAATAATATCATTTTTACCCGTAATTACCCTATTTACTTTTAACCGTGGTAAAAAAAAGTAAAAAGTTACTATTCACCAAAAATTATTTTCATCTCATTGAACCACATTTTACTTACTGAAATCAACCGTGTCTCTCGGATTTTTCAAATTCCACTCACAGAAGTGGTAAAATTAAGTTTTATGAAAAATTCATTTTTCTTAACTACCATTTAGTGGTTTCACTATTCATCAAAAAATGAAAGTTTCCTGAAAAATACCAAAAATTAGGCATAAGCTATATTTGATATTATGAACTCAAAAATGATGTCTATTTTAACAAATTCAAAACATATCAGTTGCATTAATTAATTTAAAAATTAATTCCCGTCGTCAAAACAAATAGCGTGTTCTTAAGAGATAATAACTATCAAAAGATTGACACTTGTTTATGCCTGGTTTAAATGTGAAATTACATCCAAAGAACAACATTGTATTAAATTTTAAAAATATATTCTAAATATACTTTTAAACCACTAAAATTAATAATTTATCACTATTAATTATTTCGATTAAAAAGGTTGTTTTTAATTAATATTTAGTAATTTTCACTATTCATCAGAAAATGAAAGTGATCCGAAAAGTACCAAAATTTCACCCTATGATAATTTCGATATTATGAATCCAAAAATGAAGTCCATTTTGAAAAATAAAATTTTCAAAATTTCAAAAAGTGGTTATTAGTATTCATAACGGCTAGTTTTAATAATATTTTAATAGCATATCATTTTTTAGTGAAACTCGTTATTGCGTACTACACACGCTATCGAGGAAGGTCGCGATTGTGTGCAAGGAAAGTCAAGGATGCATGTTGTGTAAGCTCCTTTTGGTGTATCATACCACACAAGACATTAATGAAATTAAAAAAAATATTTTTCATAAAAACACGGGGTGTTACATTCTACCCCCCTTAAAATGAATTTCGCCCTCGAAATTCATCGGGGTTATAAATGGTTTACTACTTGAAAGTTTCTTTAATAGAAACCCACATCGTAAAAAGGAATACCAAAACCAATATTTAAAAACAATAGTATGAAACGTAACGGTTACCCAAATAAACTAATCACTAGGTTTCCACATAGGCGAAAATATGGATATGGAAGAGAAATCTAACCACCATGTTCTGATGGAGAGTGGTAGAGAACATGGTTATGGAAAAGCCAGCAATCACAAATCCATAGATTTTTGATGATCTAAGGTACCATCTGATTCATCGGATATAAGGGCACTAGGACAACATTTTTGGTTTTCAAGATCATTTCCCTAAAGTTGATGAATTTAAAGAAATACTTATATGATTTTGGTACAATCTCACTATTGTTCATTAATTGAACAATTTCCAACTTCATACCTTAATGAAATGAAGTTGAACTTGTTATTCATGATGTGTTAGCAGATCATGTGATAGAATGATGGGTCATTCCGTCTGTCTCAAACAAAAGGTTATAAAAGTTATCAAAAATACATAAGTCCATCTATAGTGAGATTAATCATATATGGTTCCTAAAATGGACTTATACTTCATATATCATACTGCTTAATATAATAAAACTAGTTTCTAATAAATAGGGACTTCCTGTAGGCCAGTGGTAGGCGATAAAGGCCAGTCGCACTTCGGTTGTGGGTTCGATTCCCACAGCCTTGTCCGATGCGATGGGTTGTTGCATGTCCTGCAGGTTGTCTTTTTTCTAAAACTACATTACTATAACATCCCATAAATAATATCAAAAAAGTTCTATCCTTAAACAATACTAACTTATGTCCAACATAATCCATTCCAATCTTTAGGCTTATCTAAAATACTTCAGTCCAAGCTCATAGTATAAAGAAAACAATTACTTGAAATTTCATCAACCAAGCATGTGAATACCATCATTTATCCTCCATATATCTTGTTGGTCACATTCCAATCATGTGAATACCTTAATCATGTATTCTCTTGAAAAATGAATACCCATTAAACCTTAGTGAAAACATGAATGCTGTCAAAAGTTAACTCTTTCCACATACCAAAATCCAAAAATTCTATATACTCAAACCATGATATAACCTTCTCCTTATATCATTCATGAGCTCATGAATACTATCAAACATTTAATTTTATCCTTATCCCTTCATTATGCGCATATCATCTACATTCCAAAAATATCTGAATAACCTTTCATGGATACTCGTACCATTAATCATACACTTTCAAAACTCAAGGAAAGACAACAGTGTAACAATCCTTAGATGTCTCTTTATTCCATAATACCATGACATTACTTATACAACATTACACAAGATAAACATGTAATCATTCCACTACATTCTTAAACCATTGATCGAGCTTCAACAATTCTTTCATCTCACATATCATTTGTAGTCTCTACATAATCATCAACATAAATACTACCCATACGACCATACTTCTTCTCTTCATGAGACTTTCCCTTAGGGAATTGGTTTTCATAATGCCCGTACATACCACATTTAAAACATTTAACCATTGTTGATGTCGTAGCAATACCATTATCCTCATCCCTGGTGTTAACTGAACCTTTTCCTTTGAACTTACTGGATTTGTGTCCTTCTTTTCCACACCCAAAGCATCTTCTAGTTCCTTTGAAACATTCTCCTTGATGCCTCTTCCCACATGATTTACATAGGGGAAATTGAACTTTCTTTCCTCTATGATCATCATGAAACTCCATCTTTCTCTTATTGCCCGAGTCAGAAAACGTACCAAATTTTACTTTATTGATCATATTATGAGATTACTGATTCAGCATAAAAATGATGTTTGGACTTCCAAATCCCATTTCATTTGGTTCCCATGAATAATATCATTACATTGTCCATCATATCCTCCATTATCGTGAATCATCTTGTTTCCAGCCATTTTCTAAAACCCAAAAAGAATAGTGTGAGACTAAAAATCATGCTAGAGAAAAAAACATAATAAAGGGGTAGTACCTTCAATATCTAACATCTTAGGTTTAATTCTAAAATTGTTAGCGTAATTCTAGGACTATAACCTATACGTATACTTAACCTTAGGGACATCCCTAGACATACCTTAGAAATATCTCTAGGGATCTCACTAAAGTTCTTGCATCCTAGTTTCCAAAGGTTGACTAAACTTTTCCTCTGATACCAACTGTAGAGACCCAAATCTTGACGTACATGGACATTACATTACTTTAGTGGAATACTTAATACGTAACAAAAACAGACACACAAGGACCGTAATAGTGTAGTGTCTTTGGAAACTTGGAATGTAATCTTCTAATCGTGGTGAAAGATCTTCAACATCTCCCATAAAGATCTTCCCTTTTTTTTCTTACCTAAAACCTTTATTTATATCCTGGGGAAAAGAAAACATAAAAAGGGTGAGCTTAAATTCTTATTAAGGGAAATCATGGATAAAATAAAACATACCCTGTACATTTGAACATAAAAACATGAACATAATGTTTAAACATAAAAATCTTGAGAAATGACACAAAACATGGAAGTACGTAAGGCAAAGATCATAAAGAAACATTAAGAATGATAAAATAGCAGGGGAATAAAACATGTAATTTTGGAAACCATTAAGCACATGATATGATTTCCATAGTAGCCAAGGCATTGCTGCCAAGACCATCTTAGTGGACAAAGTCCCTTTCTGAATTGAGTTCACTCCTTGTTCCAGTCCTGTATTACTGAACCGGTTTAACATGTCGTTCCAGCCATGTCTATCTCATGAGATATAAATCTTCACCCAATGAATTGGAGGGAGATATAGGTCCCAACCATCTCATAATGAAATAATTCTTACTTGTGCCACAAAATAAACATACATCATTCATAGAAACCCAATAAATAAAATGGGTTTCATAAACATCATCCCATAATCACATAATCCATATAAAAGAAATGGATATCATTTCATAATAAGAAAAGTGAAACAATGTAAATCATAGAGACTTTATACTTGAAACATACACATATGAAATAGTGTTATCTTAGATGGAAAAAGGTTTTGATAAAACACTTGAAATGAATTCTTGAGGAAAATATCCTTTCTTCTTCAAAATCAATTTACAAAACGTCATGTTGTTTTAAAAGAAAGAGATTTTGTTGAAAATATTCATGAAATATTTTTAGGAAGCATCATGAAAATAAGTCTTTATAAAACTGTAAAAATCTGATTGTGCCGTATATGTTAAAAAAACATTCTTCTTGTACTTTTGTCGGAAAATCTAAAAAAGTTCCTCATAGGGTAAACAAAAGAATGATTCCTTCCATACCATGGGGTAAAAGTCAAAATGGGTATAAAAGGACGTTAAACATACATGATTATACTATTATAAAACATGGACATGGATGATAGAAATAACCCCAGTAAATACTTTTGAATAAGTAATCTCAGATAAAATGAGATTTGCACAATTATCCCTTACCTTAGGTCTGATTTGCTTCGTAAGTGTCTGAACCTCCTCTTCTTTGAAGCGCCTCTTTGAGTCCTCCACTTAGGGCACTAAAATTGGTCTTTGAAGAAGACCATGACCTCTAGGATGTTTCTAGGGAAGTGGAGAAGATAATTTGGCAGGGGTTGGCCAAGCTTGAAGGCTCAAAGTGGTGTGAGGAAGAGAGGGAGGAGGTTCCCTTTTATAAGGGAGGAGAGGGGATCTTTTGGAAAAACTAAAAATATTATTTTATTATAAAGACAAATTCAGTTTTAAATAGCTCCAAATTGATTTATTTATAAGATAAGGTGGGGATGGGTCGAAATAATTTCATCCAATAGAATTTAGAAATGTTTAGGTTCCTATTTTAACCTTATCATTTATATTTAACTTTAAGTTAGATAATTTTACTTTTACCGTGTCTTTTTGTGTTCTTACACTATAAGGTTAATAAATTTACTATAACAAGAAAAACGAACCCCAAATTGTTTATTATTAATATATATAGCCTTATCTAAGTCATTTGTTCAAACCTTAGATTTTTAGGAATAAAATAACAATTAATAATATAGTACTTGTTTTAAAAACTATTTTATGTCAATTTTGACACTATTTTGTAATTGATTTTTTTGAAAATTATAAAGAATTTTTAATTCTAAAAACTTTAATTAAATCAATATTAACATGTCATATTAACCTATAAAAATAGTGTAATTCATAAAAATCCTCAAATTACATTTATTTTGATATTTATAACATCAATTATGTCAATATTTTATTAATAAGATAATTACTGCATCATCTTTGTGTCATAAATAAATTAAATTATTTAATGTATAAAAATTACAAATAAAATACCATTATGTAGAAAATCTTTTTATCTTTATAATGAATATTTTTAGTCTAATTTATCTTATGTATAACCTTATATTAAAAATGATATACTTATTAAACTTTGATTTTAACTATTTTAACCCTTCTTTAAATAAATTAATAATAAATGTCCTAATCTAATCCAAGTCGGCCTAAATGGTCATATTTTATTTTTAAGGTTGTTTTGGGTCGAATTACACTTATCCAATAGAATTAAGACATGTGTTAGGGTAATAATAATATCATTTTTACCCGTAATTACCCTATTTACTTTTAACCGTGGTAAAAAAAAGTAAAAAGTTACTATTACCCAAAAATTATTTTCATCTCATTGAACAACATTTTACTTACTGAAATCAACAATGTCTCTTGGATTTTTGAAATTCCACTCACAGAAGTGGTAAAATTAAGTTTTATGAAAAATTCATTTTTCTTAACTACCACTTAGTGGTTTCACTATTCATCAAAAAATGAAAGTTTCAAGAAAAATACCAAAAATTAGGCCTAAGCTATATTTGATATTATGAACTCAAAAATGATATCTATTTTACCAAATTCAAAACATATCAGTTGCATTAATTAATTTAAAAATTAATTCTCGTCGTCAAAATAAATAGCGTGTTCTTTAGAGATAATAACTATCAAAAGATTGACACTTGTTTATGCCTGGTTTAAATGTGAAATTACATCCAATGACCAAAATTGTATTAAATTGTAAAAATATATTCTAAATATACATTAAAACCACTCAAATTAATAATTTATCACTATTAATTATTTCGATTAAAAAGGTTCTTTTTAATTAATATTTAGTAATTTTCACTATTCATCAGAAAATGAAAGTTATCCGAAAAGTGCCAAAATTTCACCCTAAGATAATTTCAATATTTCGAATCCAAAATTGAAGTCTATTTAAAAAAATAAAATTTACAAAATTTTGAAAAGTGGTTATTACTATTCATAACGGATAGTTTTAATAATATTTTAATAGCATATCGTTGTTTAGTGAAACTCGTTATTGCGTACAACACACGCTATCGAGAAAGGTCACGATTGCGTGCAAGGAAAGTCAAGGATGCATGTTGTGAAAGCTCCTTTTGGTGTAGCGTACAACACAAGACATTAATGAAATTAAAAAAATATTTTTCATAAAATCTCGGGGTGTTACAATTACCATTGTTTCTCAACTCACAAGAAGATTTATGTTATAGCCTTATTGGAATGGAAAACATATTTAATCGAAGAAGTTTCTTTGTTTTTATTTATACATCTAATGTTTTATACTCTTCTATATTACTATTAAAAAAATCCACCATTCTACTTCTGGTGGTGAGTCTCCACAATGGTGACTCATTGGTGTGGCATTGGCACTGAGTCATTGACGTATTACAGCTACTAGAAAATATTGTTTCATGTGTTTATCTCTTGAAAATGTTTCTTCAATCCTTTATTCACTTCTCAAAATTTAATTGTTTTTTGAAATTAAGTGTGGCGGTAAAAGTACAAAGTATATTAGTTTTGAATTAAATATGCATGGATTTTTTGAGAAATGGATTCACATTATTCTATCTGTGAGACGTGCCTCATGAACCATCCTGGATTCAAAATTTCTCAACGGTAATATCCCCATTCAAAAAGAATTCAGCAGAGTCTTTGGCTCTGGTGATCTTCTATCATGGATCTTATAGCGGTGATATTGCTGGCTTGTTGCCACTAGATGTTCTTGGATATTCCATTAGGTCTACCAATTTCTTCCCCTACTTCATAGATTCCCTTTACGGTCCAGCTCATGGACCATCTCATCCCTTCAGTCCAGAGGTGTTTGTTTCATTGATGGTTATCTCGCACAAGGGTTTTTGGTTATCGATGAATGTTATTAAGGAGGCCTCTAGGGATATTGAGGCATGCCTCACGTTCACCCTAGTTTCACGGTTTGGCTCTAAAAAACCCCTGATCTCAGTCTTCTAGTGCTTCATTGTTTCTTGGGTCTTAACCTCTCCAGTAAAGATCTCAGCTATCCATCATAATTCTTTCTACATATTCCTTAGCTTGGAATCCAAATTTATCAAGGCATGGTTTAGGTCCCCTCACTCCTTAGGACAGTGGAACTTCACTTAAGATCATTGGTCACTGGATGTCCACAAGGGGAAGGATAGCCCCTTAGCGGTGGTGTGAATGTTTCTAGGGGGCATCCTGCTACACTTTCAGAATGTTTTATTACACAAGGTCATTGGAGAATCCCTGGGTGGTTTTTTATACTTTGATAAATAGACCTATAGATTCTTAGATGCTTCATAGGAACACATTTGTGTTGAAAATGGATATATTGCATCCTCCTTTGGATAGAATCTCTATATGAGTGAAATATTCTTTCAGCTAGTCATAACACATATTATATCCTTCCTTCCTTTGGTACTTCTTGACATAACTTATTCAGTGATATTCATTGTAGTTATGTAGGAAATGACAATAGGGAGGGTGTCACCACCCTCCTCGGGTAAAATCAGGTCGAGACATGCTGTAAAAAACTCCCTTCCGAATGAAAATATCTCTGGACATGCCTCAATGTGATGAATCATTTTTTAGTGCTAGAGTACTACAATCCACTTATTCATATATTAGTTTCCTCATCCATATCATATCCTTATATTTATTTTCTGGACGGGGCTTTGGTTCCCTTGTAGTAGAACTGGTCTTCCACCCCAGTCGGGCCTTATAATTCCCTTTTCCACAAACTTCTGATGGCCCCTAATGTTGGTGTAGTGATGTGCTTCATAGAACTACCTTCAAGGCCCCCTCCCTCCCAACCCATACCAACACATCCCTCATGCCTATCTTTCTAGTCCCTCATCATACATGTGTAGGATTATATATATATTTGTCTTCAGATGATCCCTATAAAATAATGACATCTTAAAATTCCCTCAGGCCCCCAATCGAACCGAACCTTGTACTCGAGTTCAAGATACTGAAAAGAAGGATCCTACACCTCAGTCCTCCTTAAGTGGATGATGTGTGGATCCCCCTTTTTACCAAATTTTTTCCTCCACCACTTCTTTAACCTCATCCAATAGTGTAGGAATGTGCACCAGAGCTCAATAAAAAAAGATAAGGCGGAGATCACCTCATATTCCATGATGGCTAAGAGTCCCTAAGCCAATGTTGGGGAATTCATTGTTCAATGATTCCAATAATTATATGGAATTCCCATAGCTAAGTAACCCGAGTGAAAATAGATTTCCTCACCTCTGATTTCTTTAAACATAAGGCTATTATAGTCTTCTTCCTTGAGAATAAGAAAAATCTATCAATAATTATTAAATTTTATAGAAGGATGATGTTGCATGGTTTCATGTATGCAGACGTCTCCAACTGTCACATTTGGATTTTTTTGGCACATGATCATATCTGTGGATCTTATTTTAGAAGGTGATCAACACATTACCACAAAGGTCACCCATGATAAAAGAGCTTTCTTAGCTTCCTTTATATACAAAAGTTGTGACACTTACCACAGAGAAAACCTATTGAATGATCTCACTGTGTTTAACTCCAGTAGCTACCCCATGATTGCGGGAGGGAATTTCAATATTATCACAGACCCAAAGGATAAGAATGGATGGGTCCCCTTACCTATGAAATCTGACATGGATTTCATCCACTTCATGGAATGAAAATGTATAATGGACCTTTGTTACACAAGTGATTGGTTCACCTAGTGAAAAAACCCTAAAGGGGCTCACCAATCCTAGAATCCCTGGACCGATGCCTTTCCAACATGCTGGCCATATACTCATTTACCCGAATTAATTTTATCCTTCATTTTCCTGGTGTCTCATACCACTCAACGCTCCTTATCACACTCTCTGTGATTCAGGAAATACTAGATACCTTCATATTCTACCAACACTAGACAAATTTTCATGTATATCATCAAACAATTAGAGACTCATGGAGTGAGACTATACAGGGGAGAATGTAGATTAACAATCATAATAAACTAATTATTCTTAGAATAAAGTTCCATGAGTGGACTAAAACCTTTCCTCTGAGTGATAGGGATATTGATTCCACCATGGAAGAGATTGATCAGATCGATGATAGCATCAATGGCCCCTTGCACGACCATGTTTTTTTATGAACTCTGCATGAAGAAGGATATTTTAGCTAACATGATCCTTCAATAAGAATGCATGGTGAGGGATACCTCAAGGATCAGTTTGATTGATGAGGGAAACATGAACACCGCATACTTCCATGCATTTATTAAGGAGATTAAGCACATTTTTCAACACAATATCCTACTGGATGATGGGTCTTCTTCGAATGAGAGGGACATGTTTGGGAGTCTGACCCACTCCTTCTTCAAGGATCGTCTTGATTTCCCAAAACTACAGATTCCTAATGGCTACCCAGGAGATGATTAAGAGTTCATGGATGTTATCTCCATTCATTATTCCATTAGGGAAAATGTTTCAATGGGGGCCATTCCGAATGAATATGAAAGTATTGATGCATTCAGGAACCTCAAAGATGATTGCACACCAGGGCTGGATGGATTCTTGTGATCATTCTTATGGGACTCTTGGGATGTTGTTAAGTGTGACCTATCCAAGGCCAATGAGGATTTTTTCTGGGGTGGTAGCTTGATTAGAGTTCCTTATGCCACTTCTCTAATCCTTCTTCCCAAAATGCATAATCCCTCCTCCATTATAAGATATTGTCTAGTTAGTAGTGTAACTTCCCATAAAAATTCCGTGAAATCATTATCAATGAAATTCTTTATGTTCATATTCCATGGTGGGTCTCCATAGAGAAACATTTATTTGTTAAGGGATTCTCAATTCACGGAGTGATTGCATTGGCCCAAGAGATGGTTAAGGATATGAAAACCAAGGCTCACGGCTCAAACCTTTCCATTAAACAGGATATGAACATGGCTTATGATTGTGTTGAATAGAGATTCATCAACAAGGTTCTATCAGGTATGGGATTCTCCCTCTGGTCAACCAAACTCATTTTTAGATTCTATAGTTCCCCTTGGATGGCAGTCCATTTCTTGGGGAATTCCCATGGCTACATCAAGGTGTCTCGTGGTTTAAGGCAGGAGGACCCCCTTTCCCCAAGCCTCTATATTCTCACTAGTAAATTATTAGCCTCATCATCCACAAAAGAATGAGAAATGGAGAGATTATACCATATATAAGAAAGTGGACTCTTACCTCCATATCACATCTCATGTTTTTTCGGATGACACCTTTATATTATTGAATTCCAATAGGAGATCAATTCACGGCCTCATCAAGGTGCTAGATAAGTACTATCACTAGAGTGGGAAGGTAATTAACAAGTCCAAAATAAATATTTTAATTTCCAAATGATGAACTTCTAGCTGGGATTCCTCTCTATGTAACCTCATGGACATGAAAAGTAGAATCTTGCTAATGAATTACTCGGGAACACCTATTTCCGTAGGCATTCTTCACATACATGAATTTGATCACATCATTTGTAAGATTGTAGATATTTTCCACAAATGGAAGAATAGATACCTCTCATTTGGTTGGAAGACTTTATTTATTAATGGTGTTCTCTTGGACACTCTTGTTCATGCCCCTATTTTGTCAATGTCCCGAAAGGATTCATCACAAATATTGGAAAGATCCTTGCTAGTTTTTTATGGGATTCTCAGGCTAAAGGAAAACATATTTGGGCCTCCTGTGGGAATATGGAGAAGCCCATCGAGGAAGTTGGGATCAATGTCCATAACCTTTCCTACACACTCCTCCACATGCATGAAAATCTGGTTTGGGAAATACATGAGCACTATACCTTATTGGGAAAGATCACATGTATCTCTTACACATGTAGCTTGACGTCGGAAGAAGGACACATGTCTACTTTCATGTCCATTATGGTTCCCCTGTTCTGAAACCTTTATCCCCACATACACTATATTATTTGGGAAGGAAATGTGTCTTTGTGTCATGTAAACTGGGTGGAAATGGTTCATGCTTTTCTGAGATGGCAATATTATAATATCATGTTCAAATAGGTTAGCAGATTCACAACCTTCATCAAGGTAGTTTTAGACAATGATCAATACGGAAACTTCCTTCACGTTTAAATGAATACAGAACCGGACATGTGTGTGTTCACTCAATCCATCAGGGGATCCTTCTCTACTAATAACTATCATCACACCCTCTATCCCCTAAAATAGAGTGATTTTTTTAATGAGATATTGTGTTTCAATATAATCCCGATGAAGTATAACTTCCTCACATGGAGGATCATAAATAAATCTATTTACAAATATGAGAATGTTAGAAGATGTGGTATTTTCTTGGTGTCCTGATGCTCTTACTGCAAAAAACTGAAAGAGGTGATTGCATACCATCTTTACTTTTAGGTAGAATGGGAATTGGAGGTATGGTCCTTCTTTGGTGAGTTTACTGCCTTCTCCTCCAAACCCTCGATTGATTCCACTTTCCTCGATTTATGGTTTCATGTCTTCGGTGACAAGGTTGTGGAGATGCCGGATAGGACTAACATCTTGCATGTTGGTTGTGGGTGTCTTTTTTAAGATAGAAAAAAATCATCTCATGATGGGATCTTCTCTACTAGGCGGTCCATCATTTCTTGAATAAGAAGTCTTCTCCTCAACCTAGTTAGGGATATAGATATATAGAGGGATTCCCCTTGTCTCCATATTCTCCACATAGACCCTTATGTCACCCATCATGGCTGCACCTTAAGAAGCCAATGGTTCTGATGGAAACTACCACCCATGGGCTTGAAACTTAATTCAAATGGGTCTTTCATTGTGGGTTCCATGAGAGTAAGAGGGGTTGTCTGTGAATCTAGGGGCTCGGTGATTTGGGTGTTCACTTCTGACCATGCCTATGGTACATCCTTATAGGAAGATTCCCTTTCCTTTCCCTTTGGTATCACCATTTTCCTTGGAGGGCATTGCTATTTCATAATCGAAAACCTGTCCTTTGATCCTATTTAACTCACTACATGGTATTGGTTCGATCCCATGGGTAATTACCTACACCATCAGGACATGCTGAGACCTACTCTCTATTGACACCAACATGAGACACACATGGATTGAGGGCAATAAAGTGGGAGGTCATCTTCTGTATCTTGTGGCTCAAAGCTCTGGAGTATCCTGCTTTTATAACTAGAACTTTTTTAAAGTGGAGGGGGTTAATCTTATTAGAGGGCTTTTCCTTGGGTTACCCAAATTTCAACCCCCTAGGTTCATACTTAGTTTGTTGTCTCATTTTTCATTATTTCTCCTTTGTTACAAAAATAGACGATGATATGGTGAAATATAAATGGATGTTCTTTTCTTTTTTTGGTGTTTATAATACATTTTTCGGCTCTATTGTACATCTTTTTGAATCAAAATTTTAAAATTTCATACACCCTACTCATCGTATAACCATTTTTTTCATGAAACTTTTTTAACTTAATTGAAAAATTCTATTTACTATACTTAATGAAAATTCATGTTTATTGTGGTAAAACAACATACTTTTTAAACATCACCATTACATTTGTACATGTCATCAATCTATTGTACTAAAAATATGTTTGAGCTTTAATAGTGAATTTTTTTTCTCCAATATGGAATTCAACCTTAGGGAAAAATTCAAATTTAAATTGCGAGAGATCCTGTCTTCACTTTTTAGTTAATATGTGATTTAATGTAATCCCATTAGATTACTCAGCCATTTTAATATTTTCCTGTTAAAAAATAGTCAATTGTTTCAAAACTATTTTTCTATCAGAGATTTTTTACGCTTCATTTTGTATTTAATATCATTCTTACCTAAGGATAATTACTTACCGGTAGTTCATATTTTCTTTGAATATGAAATTTTTTAGGAAGGATGATTGTTGTGTGATGTTTAATTTTTCTTTAATGAATGTTAAATTTAGGAGCTATGTTTGAGTGTGATATATGATACTTTTGTTTTGTGGAGTTACAATCATCACATTAGGAAACTGGATGTTTGAACTTTATCCTAGGACAAACACTTTTTAATTATAAAAAAATTATGTTATTGAACCAATTTAAATGGTTGTTATATATTATTTTTGAAAATGGAGTCAAATGGGAATTTGGGAACCCATGGTGAACCTATGAGACACTAAGAAAAGTGTGTGTGATTAATACCTTTGTAAAAATTAAATAAGTGCATCAGCATACTGCATTTGACAAGTTACATGGTTGGGTAAAATTTAAAAAAAAATTAATGCACCTAGTAGTAAAAAAAGAGTTCATTATGGTGAGGGGAATTTTGAACTCCAAATGAAGAAGGGGACCATATATTTATATGAAAATCATTTAAATTGTATCAATAAAGTAATTTCAACAAAAAAATTATTTTTTCTTTGTAACATCGGGGAAGGTCTAAGTAGATGGATCATTTGGTTAGGATTTTATTTCCACTTTTTTGTTACATTTTATCCCTCATTGTTTTAGAACTTGAATTTGAATTAAAGTAAGTCAATAAGTGACCTCATATATGAGGCACGACATCCTCGTAAGTAAATTATTATTTTCCTCCTTGATCACCTAGTGAGAATTTGTACTTATACATGACTTATTTTGAACATTTGTTTTGAAATTACAATTTGACAGTTTTTTTCATCTCATTTTAAAAAAATTAAAATGCTTCACTATAAAATTTATATAAAAAACATATTTCCATTTTTCAAAAATAACATGAAATTTATAGAGGATAATCAATAACTAAGGGTGGGAGGATTTTATGGGGTCTTAAAATCACATTATTTGACACATATTCTATTTTCATTTTTAATGATTTAAAAATTATCTTTTTTATTTTTTTGAATAACTGGTCATTAATACATCTCCATAGAACTCTATAGATCTCCATTCTCATGGCCATGATAAAAACCCTAGGATCCACTGCCATCCACAGTGATTTCACAAGATTTTGAATTTACCACCATTGAGAAGCGAACCATGAGCCATAGAAGATGAGGAGCCACTACCGTCGATCCTACCTCACTGCTATTGTCCAACCTTACCACCTACATCCAGGACGAATCACCACTCAATCACTGTTGAAGAGGATTTTTCACTACAAATTGAACCAAATGTTGGGCCGGTCTCACCACTATCGAACCATGGAGGAGGAGCACCATCAGATCTCACTACTAAAGCCTCACCCAGAGGTAGATTGGATGTAGCCACTATCGTTCAAGTCTATGTCGTCACCTTCACCTGGGGTAGCAACCACCGCCATCGGTTAGAGGACATTCACAATGGACGTGATGTGTAAAATCTTCTAGGAGAATCCCTTCCTGCATAAAACTTCTAAACAAGGTGGGGATATTTCTAAAAAAATTAAATTAATAAAAATAAATAATATTAATAAATAATTAAATTAATTATTAAAATAAAATAAAATAATCAAGTAAATAAATAGTATTAAATAATATTGATAACTAAATCATCATAATAATAACATAATATTTATAATATTTAAATAAATTAATAATAAAAATTAATAAAAGGTTTTAACAATAAAAAACAATTTAAATAATATTTTTCAAAAATAAATTACTCTTAATTATAATTAAATATTATTTATTATAAATTAAATAACATAATAATTGATTTATTACATTAATTAAAAATTATAATAAAATTAACCAAATAAATAATTATTTATTAATAAAAATTTAAACTTTATAATAATGTCAAAAAAAATTATTAAATAATTTATGTTTTTAACTTTTCATATTCACACCAGATCTGGAGTGATGTCTTGATTCCCCAAATCCACCATTTACATTTAGTTAAAAGGGAATAACTTATTTCACATGCAAGTCTAATTTGATGGTGAAATTTTCCATGTGTACAAGGATCTTTAGAAGAAAAAGTGATGTCCATTGATAGATGATGGTGAAAAATAGTTAGAAAAAAGGATTTAAATTCAAGGTAAGAAGAAACAAGGAGGGGAGCATTCATTCAACCCACTTCTTTTAGGCTAGGGAGTGCAACATAATAGGAGGTAGGCCAGAAGACCACTGGAGGAGCAAGACTGAAAATAAGTAGATCTACAATATGAATGTGGCAATGGATATTTCTTACTACGTTTTTCAATTTCTTGTAAATTGAATTGTAAATTCATGATTGTTTCATTCTATTCTTCTTAACATTTGTTCATGGAGATTTTAATTCTTCTAGAAATTTTTTTTTTTCTTTTCATGATTTTTTTAATGAATTCAAAATTGATCAGTGAGATCAATTTAGAATTCATTAAAGTTGATTTGCGCTTCTTGATTCAAACTCTTAATCTTTAAGATCAATTGATGCTATTGAATTGTATGAATTTCATAAAATCTTAAATTTCAAATATTTGGGATGTTAATATGTGTATTATTCATTTCTATTCTTTTTTAATGAAATTGTAGTCAACGAGTCTTAGAGTGACCAAATCCAAGATTCATTCTTCTGTGTGATTAATTTCTATGTGAGGTGGATTAATCATTCCTTTTCGGAAGTGGGTTTACAATAAAATTTCTGCAAATAAATTATGAACCTCAACCACTAGATTAAATTATCTAGGCATTTTTCTTTAACAATTTTAATTTAGTCTCAACTCCTATCTTTCATATAGTATTTTCACTTTTTTCTCATATTATCCCCAATTAAATTTTAGTTTATTTAAAAAAATATTAATGTCTCATAATTATTGGAGTTCATAAAAATATTTAAAAAATATAAAATGAAATTTAACCCATTGTTTACGGTTGGTTTTTTTTTTAAAATAATTCCTTAAAACATTCACCCTGCATCCCTTGGGTTCGACCCTTCACTTCTATGCTAGGGTAGGTTTTAAAATAATATTTTTAGAATTATAAAGTCCTTTAAACATATCTCTAACCATCATAATTGATTCATGATAACTATTTTATAGGAAAACTTGAATAGAAGCAAATTATTTTCTGGTGATCCTTCATAAACAAACACACAAGCCTGAAACATATCCTGAAAACCCTGAATATCCCTCTATGTCCGTCCATCCATCTAAAGATGATATGTAATGCTCAATTTAACTTGGGATACCATTTCCACATACAAACCATTCCATAACATGGATGTGAACCTTGGTTCCTTTTCATATACAATCATAGAGGGAACCCCTTGAAGTCTCACAATATATTGGACATACAAGTCCCCAAGCTATTCTACCTTCATCGTCTCCTTGATACATGGGAAATGTTCCGATTTTTTGAGTCGATGAATGATCATGTAAATCACATCCTTCCCACTAGGATTCCATGGAAAACTAATGATGAAATACATCAAAATATCATCCCACTTCAGTACGAGAATGGGTAAGGGATTCAAAAAACTAGAAGGTGTTTGGTTTTCCACCTTGATTCTTTGACAAGTAAGGATTTATGATACAAAATCTGTAATCAACCACCTCATCCCCAGAAACCAATACCAATATCTAATTTCATGACATATCTTGGTATCCCTATGGTCCACAGACCAAAAAAATAGTTTCCAACATCTTCAAACTCCTTCCATAGGGAAAATAGAATAACGAACCTACTGTGGAAGCACAAAGTGCCACTAGGTGACCAGGACTACTCAGAAAATGTCTCCCCACTATAAAGGATTTCACTAAATAATTGTCAATTGGTGCCTATCACATTCTTAAGAAAGAATTACTCAACAAAATATGATTCTACATTCATTTAATCCAATAACACCTATCCACCAACTTCTTCCACTCTCAAGATCATCTCAGCAAACAAGCTCATGAATAAAAAATCCTCAACTGATTCCTTCATAGCTTCTATTAGTAGTTTTCTTCTAAATGCATCAACAACCACATTTCCTTTCACAAGATTTTATGCAAAATCAAAGTCATATGTCTAAAGTCACTCTACCTAGAATCTCTATAATAATTTCATATCTCTCTGAGAAAAAATATATTTCAGGATTTTATGATCATAATACACTTTAAAACAAACCCCAAATTGGTAGCATTTCCATATTTTAGAGAATAAATAATCACTTCCAACTCAATATATTTTTAATCTTAGTTCTTCTCATTAGGTTGTAACTAGAGTGAGACATAGGGAAGCATCTGTTTCCCCAAAATCAAGATACACCCCAAACCTGTACTAGAAGCACGATAAAAAACATCGTAACCCAAACTTGGTTCCATAAGAATAAAAACTGGTGCTGAAGACAACCACATATTCAGATCCTAAAAAGGTATCTAATAGTTAATGTTCCATTCAAACTTTACACCTTTATATGTGAAAGAAGTCATCAAAGATGAGATCATAGAAAAATCCAAAACAAACCACCTATTATAACCACCTAAAACCAAGAATCTTCATATCCCAAACACATTCATAGGATACTCCCAGAATATAAATTCTGGTATCTTTTTATGATCCCATGAGATTCCCCTCTTAGATAGTACACGCCCCAAACATTTCACTCCCCAGATCCAAAGCAAAAAATTAGAAAGCTTTCCATATAGATGATGTACCTTCACAGTTCGAAGAATGATATCCAAATGGTCCTTGTGCTCCTCCTATAAAATGGTGTACACTAAAATATCATTCATGCACAAAATATAAAAATTTCCAAGAAGAGATGAAAGATCTAGTTCATCAAATCCATAAATACCACATGAGCATTAGTTAGATCGAATGGCATAAACCAAAACACATAATTCCTAGAATATCTCCTAAATTCCATTTTAGGAATATCATCTTCTCAGAAACATAACAAGTCACTCCCTAACCACATTTCAATTTTTTTAAAACCAACATTCCCCTATAATCTAGTATAATATATAATCAATCCTTGGGAAGGGATATTTTTTCTTAACGGTCACCCGCTTTAACTTATGAATGTCAATATAATGATTGAGGATATTGTAATCCGTTATAGAAAAGAGGACAGGTGAGTCCCATAATGAAATGGTAGAAAAGTAAAGGATTTATCCTCTAGGTCCTCAATCAAGAAATTATGTTCTGTTAACTCAGTAGGATTCAATTGATAAGATGGAATATAAATGGGTTCCATACTAGGAAGTAGGTCAATAGTAAACTTAAACTCTCTATTTGATGGTTCACCAGAAAAATCATCTATAAAGACATTGGGATACAAACCCACCATGGTAGAAAGTTGAGAAACCAATCTATATTCAATTACATCAGGAAAAATCTCTAATAACAGATGTGTGATCACTATGAAATAAGGAACAACAAGCCCTGTGCATCGCGATCTAGAGTCCCAAACACGCTAAAATACATGAGTGACCCTGTTGGTTGATATGAATTGTAAAAATCAGTGATAAAAATCTATTTGTTGTTTAACAATGATTATATAATTTGTGCTAATAATAAATTTGAAGATTTAGTGATAAATCATTAAGAAGTCCAATTTTACCAAAAATTCAGCTATCACCACCTGACACACAGAACACATGAAGATTTGTTTGGAAATATTTACCAATTGAAAGGAAAGACACAACAAGTATGACATAAGTTCAGAATAAAATTCCAAAATATAAACAAACAATTAAGATATAAAATAATGAGTAGCACTTATATAAAACAAATATATCATCATAGAATATGAAATAAATACCATACCTCTAATACTAGATGACTATGCTTTAGATTCCTCTTGTACATACCCATTCACATAAATACATATGATCTTAGCTACATGAATATCCCCCTTGCACTATGGATTATACTCAGCACCCTACTTCCTTGGGTTATATTTTTATATAAATTCTTAAGATGGCTCGATAATCCAAAATAATGAAATTTAATACGAGCATTTACACAATTAGGTATATTATGAATAAACCACCCACATAGATAGTAAATAATATGATTCTTTCAAGATGAATCCCCTAAAAAGGGTCTTAAAGAGAACTGAACACCCATACATTTCATTTTCTGGAAACATGGTACACCATGACTAATAACTGGACAAACTGATGCTCATCCTAAACCTATCATCCCTTATAATTTTTCCTTAGAGATATATGATTTTTCATTTATCTCTACAAAGGATATAAGAAACATGAGAATCAATATCAGCCAAATATTATGCCTCAGTACAAACTCAAACCTCTAAGACATTTAGGTACTCATTTTTTAAAATATCTGGAGCTAGATGTACAAGCTCAACAAAATGGATAGAATAATATATAAAGGTATGCTCTCCCTGATCCATGGTCAGAAGCTCCTAGGTCTTTTCCACACAGAAAATATTAGGGTAAAAATGCTGATTAAATATTTCAATCAATGAATCCCAGGTAAGGCCCTCATCAAAATTATATTTCAAAATAGAGTTCCATCATCTCCTTCCTGGTTCCATGATCAGATATGGGAAAAAACCCACCTTCATGTATTTTGGAGTCTTTTAGAAATTGAAAATCCTCTCAATATGATCAATCAACTCCTAAAACACCCATAGTCCATTGTCACCATGAAAGATGGGTGGATGCGTCTTAGTAAACATAGATCCATGATCCACCACATGTCTAGGGTTTTAGACACCCACTTTATCCTGAGTATAAATGGTGTAGATTATTGCTTCAACCAAGGAATGGTCCACTAGAGGATTCTATTAAAGAAAATATCCTATAGTTTCTTATATTTAATTTGAATGAGATATTCTCAGAGTCATTGTATAATAAATATGAAAAAAACAAATTAGATCATCAACAAATACCACAAATCTTATTACCACATTCAAAATTGAAATTTATTTTAAAAAAATAATTTAAAAAAATTATGAATTCCTATAAATGAAAGACATTTTCTAGACAATTAGGTTAATTTAAATAAACATCCCATAGAGTTTAATCAAATAACACCAAAAACAATGTCTCAAACTTGGTAAGAGTACATGACCCCTCATGGTAACGTGAGTTAAATCAAATAAGTAAGCTGTCTAGGACCCTTTTCCACACAAAATATATGAATTCTAATGTTCCTAACTCTTTACTACCCAAGACACATAACCAAACATAGGAAGTTCTAATACACTTCAAGTTATGCCATCGATCTGATACCAAATTATAAAATACCAACCCGGGTCAACCAAACCATAAAATCAATATGGATGTCACATGGTGAGGTGAAAAGAGAAAAAACATAAATTTTATATAATGAAACAATTGACACAAATATATTATTATGGGGAATAAATATACAAGTAGGTCCATAAAATGTAATAATAATCCTATATATAAAATAGGAAAGAATATCCATGAATCAATAGGGAATAATTTAATCACATATCCAGGAAATAACCTATCATGTAAAGCTATGTGATACAACCTCATATAAACACTTGTGAGAAATAATCCATGATAAAAATAATCATCCGATAAATAACCATAAATGAAAAAGTACCTCATATTGGTCTATGGCCTATGGGATAATGAAGAGTATACATTCAAGATCCTACACATGCATAATTTTGATCAAACCAATATATAGACCTACCACAGTCCATTGATATCCCAAAGGTTTCCTCTTTGTGGTTCCAGATACACTATGGCTACCCATGTCCATTTCTCGACACACCCAAGGTTCCCAATGATTCAATTGTCAAAATATATTTCAAAACCAAGATCACAATTTTATAAAACATTTTCAAGGATAATGTGATCCACTTTGGTATTTGAAAACAAATTTCCAAATCAAGAAAATATATTTCCAATGAAAAACTCCTTTAAAAACATTTTCATTTCCTCAAAAAACATTAAAACCACACATCACATCAAATAATTGAACAAATAAAAGAAATTTACTAATGATGATAATAAATTAATTGTATTTAACCATCATATATAAACACCTACCTCAAAATGGAATAATATTATATTCCTTTAATAATGGAGATTAGAAATCATGACATCTTCCATCAAAAAAAGTTATCACATGAAAATATAAAATATTGATAAAATAACTATCCAATAACTAATATAAAACAAACCAAAACCAATGAAATAGATGCTACCAAAGTAATGAAGAACTAAAAGGAACACTTTACTAGAGAGGCACACCCCAATAAACTAGAGAATCGATCTCCAAAAGAAGCAATCCATAAGGTGTGAAATCATCGA
The DNA here is from genome assembly GCA_963277665.1 of Viscum album. Classification (NCBI taxonomy): domain Eukaryota; kingdom Viridiplantae; phylum Streptophyta; class Magnoliopsida; order Santalales; family Viscaceae; genus Viscum; species Viscum album. The sequence goes on from OY728127.1 coordinate 1,965,509,102, forward strand.
AAATTTCCTAGGGTGAGTTTTGTGTTGAGAGAGGGAGGCTTCATGGATGAATGAAAAATAAATTATCCAACCAGAACCAAAAACCAACATCTCATAACATTTTAATGGTGTGGAATCCCATTACACATCGTGAATACCAAGGAGACTAAAATCACTAAAAAGATGTATTTTTTCATAAAAATATAATTTTTTCATTATATAATGTGAACTCAATACAAAGTGTGTAAATATTTAAATACCTAAACTTATTTCACAAAATCTTCCCAGAGACTATAATATTTCATGTAATCCCTTTACACGACATGTAATTTCCCTAAAGACAAAAAAATGTCCAGTTCTTAATAGATAAACAACAAGGAACCCAAGGAATTCTCTTTACTTGGTAATAACCCCTTTAAATCAATAACACTTTTCTATCCACACTCCTTAATTAAAATATACTTATATCCCAAAAATGTTGGTCATTTTCCTTAACAATTCCTCTCTATCACTAAGAAGCCCACAAACTCACCCAAATAAGGACGATAATCAAATTATAAACAAAGGAAAACCTAAAAAAAGTAATAGTGTGTTGCATATTATTTCATTAAATATATTTATATATATCATCCATGTGATGTGGTGATTAAAAAATAATCACATCACTTCATGGAGGTGGTAGTCCACACATATGAACGAGCAACATTATCATTTTTTAGTGAGTCGAAATGTAAGAAATACAATTATATATTATCTTTCTCATGGTGAAAATTATTTCATGAATATCCTAAATTTTTAATATATATCAAATATATTAATTAAATTTATTCTTAATACCGTCCATTTAATGTATTTTTAAAATAAATCACATTGGTTTGTATGGTGTAAATCCATCGTACAGTGAAGCAATATTATCTTATCCCATACAGAATAGAATGTAAGAAGGTATATGTCATATAAAAATTAAAGAAGTATAATTAAATTAAAAATATCAAATATATACATTAAATACATAATTATTACCATGAATAAGATGAGGTGATGGAAAACAAATTATAATGGTTCATGAGGTGAGAGACCGCCATACACACAAATGATAGTTCCGTTCCCCACTTGACAGAAGATGATATAGATATAGTTTATTAAATTATAAACATAACATATATGTATATGGGATATAGTATTTTTATTATTTAATAATGGTTGTAGGATATTTTTGGGAGGTTTAATAATAAATAAAACAAAAATTCCCAGTTAAGAACACCACATGTTCATCAGACAATATCTTATAGTTTACATTAAAATAATTAGAAGTTTGGATTTATGATAACTAAAAAGAATATAGGATTTTGGGAGGGAAGTAAGGAAGGTATTTGGGTAGATATTGACTGAACCAAATGTCTCTTTTAGGTTATAATAATAGTGGAGAGGGGAAAACCTTTTATAATTGAGGAAGATGACACACATTGAATTTTTGAAAACAAAAAGTGATACCCTTTTTTTTAAATGATAAATGGATCTAAAATAATAAATTTCCAACAATTAAATGATATAGGGACTAAATATATCCATAAAACATAATTAACATTGGTTTATCGATCCTATTGACCTTTATAATTTTAGTCTAACCCTTGGTAAATCCATTTTTACCTTAACTATGGTAAAATATTTTTACTGATTTTAGTATTTTTGTAACCAAAAATTAAGTTGAAATTATTATATAATATACAATATTGTGACTCAAATAGGGAATAAATTTTTTCAAATTAAATTTATATAATTTGTATAATTTAATTTAAAATTAAACCTACATAAACAATGAAAAATCAGTTATTCAAGAAATGTATTTTTGAAGCATAAGATTCTTTTGTATTAACTCCATGACTCGTAATAATTAATATATGAATTTAAATTTAAATTTATAGACATATAATATTAAAATTTAATTTAAAATATTCCTAATTAATTAATTTTTTATTAATTGATATGGATATACATCATGCTCTTTAAAAGTTTTTTCAGAAAAATGTTTTTTTGGACCTAAAAATATAATTATAAAAAATAAAGTATAAAGTTGATTCAAATATAATTAATTATATTAAATATAAATATAGTATTATTATGTTATAGTAATTAAAAATAAAATCATTACTATAATTTTTAAAGTACATAATTTATAGAAAATAAATTATAGTTCTACAAAATTTAGTATTTTCACTATTCACATAAAAATAAATATATTCCGAAAATTACCAAGATTTTAACAGAACTTAATTTTGAAAATATGATTTAAAAAATTGAATTAAATTTATATTATAAATATTATATTAATTATAAATTAAATATTAAAAAATTCATTATATAAAAAGATTTTATTTATAACTAATTCTATTTTTATATAAAAATTACTTCAAATTTATTAATGAATATAAATATAAAATTAATATTAATAACCTTGAAAATTATTTATTCTATCATTAGATAAGTTTGTTACATTATTACACTATTGTTCAAATTTTATGTTTTCAATTTTATTCACTTTTTAAACAAATAAAGATATCATTCCCTCATATCATTATTAGATTCTCATGTTGATTCTTCAACCATATGGGTTTTCCACAAAACCATAACATGATTAATTACCTTATTACACAAAACAAACTATCTACAACCAATAATATTTAAATATTTTTTCTCATAATAAATATTCTATTCCAACATAACTAATTCAATGATCAAGCATGATATGAATCCTACACATATTTCCTTAACATTGAAACATGAAAAATATTATGTGTCCAGGATAAACTCAGGGGTAAAGCCACTTTGTAGACAAATGATCCAACATTATCTTGGATTTAATATTTTCTAATTAACTCTGGATTTAGAATTATCTTTTTACTTAAACACATAAAATTTTCAAAGGATAATATTTTAGAGAAACATGATCCCCTACCTCAAAATAATTACCATTATTGCAGTTATACATATAACATTTATACCCTCTTAGAGCCTTCCTAATATATTTCTAAATAAAGCAATCATTATTATCCATTTACTCAACCAACTCTCTTCCCATCAATTCCATTTCTTATAATTAATCCTAACAATATGGCATTCAACAATACTTTTTATAAAAATCATCAAATGGTTCCATCTGTATACAAGAATGAAAACTATTATTATAAGAAAATCAACCAAAGAATGTTATTGATCCCATATTACCTATAAATACATTGAAAAATAATGAATCATCTATTCCATGTTTTTAATTTTCTACTCATACTAACGATCATTTTTAGGATGAAAATCTATATTGAAATTTATTTTATCACTCAATGACATTTGAAGTCCTTTCCAAAAAGTAGATGTAAATCTAGGATAATGGAATGAGACAACAGAGAGGTGAAATCCATATAAAATGACCATCTCCTTGATATATATAATAAACAGTTGATCTAAATACACAGTGCATTTAATGGTAAGGAAATGTGTATATTTTTTTAATAGATCATTAATCACCTGAATTTCATTATTACCTCAAGATGTCTTTTGAATCCCACCTTGAAATCCATTGATATATTTTATATTTTCCACTCTAACACTAGGGATGTTTGATGAATTCCCTTCACGAATACTAATTTTTCTTTAACCTATTATCTTGTAAAATGTTTCAAAGTGATTTCATCAATATCTCTTTTAATTCAATCCCTCAAAAAACCTTGAAGGTATCATTAAATTTTAGTGCTTCCAGTATAAATGGAAAATTCAGAACTATGAGCTTCACTGAACAACACTCTCTTCAACATGAAATCACAAGGATCTCATAATATTTTTCCAAATCTGATGAATCAATATTCATCAACATTAAAATCAAGAAACATTCCCTTCTTAACATTTTCTACCTTTTCCTCCAAATCATGATCCTCCTTCTGAGCATTCTTAATTCTTTCTCACAGAGTCAATTACAGTGAAACCTTAATTAAAATGGAATATTTCCCTTCATAACCAACTTATAATCCAAAATTCATTAAATCATTAACCAAATGACCATATTAAAAATGTAACATGGTTAACTCAACATTATTATTCTGACTCAAAGCATCAACTACTTCGTTATCTTTTCTAGGATTACAATGAATCATGAAATGAGCATTCATGATCAGTTCCATCCATCTTCATGTTCAGTTCTCTTAGACTAAATATAAAATTTATACTTTTATCATTAGTATACATTTCACACTATAATCCATAAAAATTTTCAATCCAAATTTAAAAATAAAAAACCACATCATCAACTTCTTGATCTTGTGTAGGGTAATTTAATTAATGAGGTTTCAGTTTCCGTGAAGCATAAATAATTACCTCACCATTCTCTATTAGGAAACTACCAAGTCAATTTAAACAATAATCACTATAGATGAATAATTCATCATTTTGAGTTTTTAGGGAAAATACTTGATCATTCACTAATATTTTTTTAGTTCTTGAAAAAAAAACATCACATTCATTGAACCAGATGAATTTAACTCCTTTTCAAGTTTAGTTATTTTGTGAGTTAGATAACTGAGAAATATTTTCAACAACCCACATATATTAAAATAGAAATACAATAAAAATATAACTTATTTTGATGTTTATAGGGGGTTCCATTCTTAAAAAACTTTATTTTTATAAGGGCCAATAGTTATTCCATATTTAGAAATAATCTGTTGAAGGAAAGAAATTTATTACAACCCAAATTTAAACAAACTAAATTTCCCTTACAAATTCTTTTATTTTAAAGTTTTTAAAAAAAATCATTTGATGTCTTTCATGATCATCCTGATTTTTAGAATAAAAAATATATAATCAATAAATACAACCAAATAATTTTCTATATATTCAGTGAAAACTCTTTTCATGAGATCTATAAATACAGATAATGAATTTGAAAGCCAAGAGAGAATAACTACAAAATTGTAATACCTGTATCTAGTCCGAAACACCTTCTTCAAAATATCATCCTAATTCACATTTATTTTTTGGTACACAAACCATAGATAAAAATTATAAAAATTCTTATCTCTATGGAGTTGATTAAACAAATCATTAATATTAGGTAAATGATAATTTTTTTAATAGTGATGTCATTCAAGGAATTATAATAATTTTTAAGACTTATTGAACCACACTTATTTTTAACAAACATAATAGGATAACAACATGGTGACATTCTAAGATTAATGAAACCTTTATCTAAGAAGTCTTGTAATTTATTTTTGAATTCTAAAATTTCAACTTGAGCCATTCAATAAGGCGGGTTTTAAATTGACTGACCATAAAAAACTAAGTAAATAATAAATTCATCCTCTTGATCATTAATAAAAAACATAAAATCATTTGAAAATATATCTATGTATTCGTTCACTATTGAAACATAGCTAATTTTAACAGTTTATTTATTTTCAAAAATATAATCTAGTTAAATTTCACTACCATCTCTAATAAATTTCTTTTCATATTAGTGAGTTATAAAATGTATGAAATCATCGAATAAAACATTAATATATATACAATCTATCTTTGCATAATAAACTAAAAGAAAATCCATACAAATAATAACATTAAACTCTATAATGTGTAGTTCAATTAGATTTACAAGAAATACCATCCGACCAATAACAATAAGAATGTCACTATAAATAATTTTTTCTTTAATATTTACACCCAGAGTTTTCACAAAAAGTTTTTTATTCCCTTTATTTGATGATATTTCTATTTTTCTTATTAATTGCTCAGAAATTATGGAATTCAAAGATAAAGATTCAAATAGGGGACTGTAATAATTCAAAAACAATTAGTAACATACCTGTCACTACTTCATTTGATAGTCTGACATCAACTATAGTAGTAGAAAAATATATTTATAATCCATTTTATGTTTGATCTTGCTCATTTCCAACAAGAGTAACAAACATCAAACACTAAATGAAATAATTCACTAATTCATTAAAATTAAAACATCTAACTATTATATTTTCATTACTTTTATAATCAATTTCATTGTATTTAATAGACGTATTACCAAAAATACAATATCACAATAACCTCTTATACATAATAGGATAACCCATATGATTATTTTTACCACACTTATCACATTTTGGGAAATTTATTTTCTTACCTATAGATTTCATTGATCCATTCCTCCCATTTAATTTCCACTTAGATATCATTTTTTGGTTTTTTAATAGAATAACTGATCATCAAAGGATTGTATTTCTACGTTATAATTGTATAAAAATGTTTCTCGTAAATTTTGTATTCATGGGAAGCCAATGAACTTTTATATCCTAGATTAAATCATGAGTAAAACTGATTAATTTTTCTGTCATGATCCTAGATAATATTTTGGATTTACCATTCAAATTATGTAAAACTCTTTTTATATGTAGGCACTAAATATTCACCATTTTTCATAAATTCAAGATCTTATTCCATCCTGATTGAAACATCCTGAGGAAAATATTTTTCATGGAAAATATTCATAAATTAATCTCATTCCAATGAATCAATCTCCTCTCTTTCCATAACATTTTTTTCTATCAATCACCTCTGGCTGGATTCACCATAAAATTAGTAAATAAAAAGACGTAAATTTTAAGGATATGAAAATACCATGAAATTAAAAAACTTTTATACTGATTTAATTTTTCATTAATCTACTAATAAGTTAAAAGATCAACGAAAGGCAGAAAGGCACTGTATTGTAAAACAATCCACTATTTATGGGTTACTCTATTGTAGATTTGGATTCTCTCAATAATGGATACAACTACCACTTATAGATAGTGTCAATAGATCCATAACTACATAAACAGACTCAGTTCTAAATCCAAACATCCCAGTCTACTGATTTGGAAGGATATTATCTCCTCAGTGCCTTCCGACTTCAAATTCCCAGTTTCCTCTGTGGAAAACCATTCTGATCAAACACACTTTAGAAGAAGGAAAATCTCCATATACAAATACTATATCATTTGAACTTAACAATAAATTAAAATATTTCATGATAATTCTATTAACATTATCAAAACATCAATAATTATATAAAAATTTTCTATGATACCAAATATAAGGATCCTAACATAAACATTACATATTGTGGAGCCTTTAGACGAGAATTCACTTTCTTCTATTCCCAAATATATTTTAGTTTTAGATTTATAGAGTATTAGGTCAATACCCAAACCTAACAAAACTATATATTACAAAGTGGTCACTTACAATTAGTATACATTTTTTCTATAAGTTTATTTTTTAAAAAATAAAACACATTTTCATTTATTGAAAAAAATTCTTGTATTTCAACTTGAATTCTTATTTTTTCTTACCCATACATAAAACCTATGAATTTTTTAACATATATAATGATCCTAAAATATCATTAAGGGACATGAAAGAAAATATAAGAACAAGTTAGTCCATGAGAACATATAAAAAGATTTATTTTTTGAAGTATGATTTGTGCTCAAAATAAATATTTTATTACCCAAAAAAATATTCCTCCCTTATATAATATGTTTTCCATTCATTTCATAAGAAAACAAAAATAAAAAATAAAAATCATAAAAGATTCTTTGAAAACATGAAAAACTCTGGATTTTTTCAGAGTGTTATACTTTTCACCATTAATTTGTATAAAATACATTCTCTAGAAAATAATATCATTGATAAACTATTTATTAATCATAGTATTTACATAAAACCCCATATAAATCATAGACAAAACATACAGGTATCATGAGATATAATTATATATATCTTTCTTACAAATTTAATAACCATACTGTTGACTTAAATACGTAATGCATTGGATGACTATCATGGACCCACCCATCCATGGTTGTCCTTGGTTCATATAATAACCACGAATAATTGATTTATAATAGAACCACCAATAATCATAAATAATCTTGAAGATCCAAAACATAATCATAACACATAAATGCTTTCAATTTTAAATATTATACTCAAAAAAATTCTTTTCATCCATAAGAAAAAATTTCAATTATTGAAATATCCCCTCCATTTAAAAACCCCTTTTCAACAAAAATACAAAGAGGTAAATATGGATTTTCTTGAGGAAATAATTATAATATTTTAATGGAATCCAAAATTAAAATTAGGTATGCAGTGGTAGGAAAATTCAGTGTTTCTACAAAAATTGAAGTAGAACATTCTTTTTATCTTTTGTAAAGAAAGTAAAAAAATTATATATGGAAAATGTAAAAATATTCATTTTTATAACCATTGAAAAAAAGTAAAAGGAAAAAAAATCCTTATATATTTTTTATGTACTTATAAATGCATCTGTAAAATAATTTTTAATAAAATTTATATGGAGAAAAAATATTTTAATGTGAACTTTAAAAGGGTATTTTTAAAAATAAGGTTCCTTTCATTGAGTGTGACTGTCCACATATGTTCTTTATCATCATAAAAAATAAACACACATATATATATAATTTAATTAAATAATAACATTTTTATATTTTATTCTTGATTTTATTTTATCTATTACGATTCTATATATAATTAGATTATCATTTAATTTCACTTCAGATGTTTTGATGGTATTCAACTTAGGTGTCAAAAATAACTTTGGTAGGTTGGATATGGTCAAAGTGTTCATTATTACATCATCTATAAAACAATAGTCATGAAATAAATATAATTTTTAAACATATACCATAATTTTAAAACCAATCATGTTTTATGGTTTTGGAAAATTATTTATGTTACAATCATGGTGATAGTAGGCCATACAAACATATGATTAATGTTTACATTTTTCAGTGATCATTATGGAAAGAAGGTAATTATTATTTTATCATTACTGAATGATAATAATATGATAAATACCATAAAATTTATTTAAATATACTTATTTATGTCATTAATTTTATTTGGTGATGAAAAAATATTTTCATGGCTTTATAAAGGTGGTGGTAAACACGTACATAGAAAAGTCGTTATCATTTTTCAATGAGTGGAAAGGTAAGAAATAAAAAGATATATTATATTTTAATAATAATAAATTTTTTTAATATCATAATTATTTTATATATATCATATATATTTATTAAATATATCCTTATTACCTTCCTTGTAAAGTGTTAGTAAAAAATGAATCACATGACTTCATGAGGATGTAGTACGTCATACACACGAGAAACATTATCATATCTGCAATGAAATGGGACATAAAAAAGGTATATGTGATATTAGAACTATATAATTATAATTTTGATAGAAATATAATATATAAAAATTAGATTCATCGTTACTACAAACCATAATAGGAGGTTATGGAAAATGAATTACATCAGTTTTCGAGGCGGTAGTGTGCCATACACACGAACAATGCTTTTATTTACCACATAATGAAAGATGAGAGGGATATATGTTTTTAAGTAAATATAATAAAAAAATTATATAAATATATTGGTGTTATTAGGTAATTTTGGATTACTAATATGTGAGGGTGGTTAAATAAGAAATAAAACAAAAATTCTCAATTAAGAACGATACCTCTTCTTCAAACAACCTATTTAGGTTTACACTAAAATATTTCCTATATTGGATTTATGATCAAAAAAATGAATCTTTGATGTGTTAAGGTAATTAGAAATTTTATTTTTTAAGGATTGGATGATAACCAATTTATAGGTTTGAAGAGTTAATGAGATGGGGTGGCCTTTTATAAGTGGGGGAGAAAAAAACCAAGAAATTTTGAAAAGAAAAACTGATACAATTTTTTTTTCGAAAAAAGGATATAAAATGTTCCATTATTGAGACTAATATAATATAAGTTCTAAATATGGTGATGAAATATAATTTAGGAAGGTTTTAAGGTCATTTGTAACCATTACCTTACTTGTTTAACCCCTAGTAAATCTTTTTTTACCTAACCGTAATAAATTATTTTTACTATTTTGAATATTCATCATTACCAAAAATTACGTTAAACATATATTATAATAGAAATTATTCTAATTTAAAATATGGAATCCATATTTCCAAATTAAATTCACAAAACTGGAATAATGTATTTTAAAATTAAACTTGTAGGTGTTGAAAAAAGTTATCTTTTCAAGAAACATACTTTTTAAGCATACTCGGATTTTATGTCTTTTATTTTTAAATATTATATTGAATTATTACAAGACTAGGAATAGAGACAAAAAATAATTTTGAGGCCTAGTGATCCCGAAATGGTGGTTTGAACTTTTTTTAAGTTAAGTGAGTCGTCATATGTGCCTGGTTGGGGCAGTTTCCAAATGGATGACCAGATTAAAAAACCGAGGGCATCATTGCGTCTGGGACGATGAATTTACCTAAGAATGAGTCTAACCTCGACCGGCATGGGTCGAGGAAAAAAGTTAATTTTCAAGCATTTTTAGTAAAAAAAACTTCTCCACGTTTATTTTATTTTAATTGGAAACATACGCTCCAGTGCAGTGACATGTCATCTGTTTCATTAATTAATTCCATGCCATAATCACTCTGAAACTGCAACACTGACTCATTAATACCACAACGTGATGTAATTCCAAAACATGTTTCCTCTTTTTAATAGGTTAATCAAATTTTTCTTATTGCAAAAGGTGGAGAGAATCTCTCGAGAATCTGTGAAGCTTCAGAGAGAAATCTCGGTGACAGACCATGACAGATCAAAGCTGTGAATCGATGCACCAATGAAGTTGAAGGATCCCAGCAACGATGGAAGCATGAACCCTTCATCAGTGAAAAATCCCTTCTTGAGGTAAGGATTGTTATTTCAATTCCTTTTCCCCGTTCATGGATTAAATGTCGAATGCGGACCCACCCACAAATAAGTTGATCTACGGATCATGCATTATAGCGGGAAGTTTTTTAATTGGATGTTTTTGGGGATTTATCAATTATTATTGTTTATTGTTTTGATCCTTCTCTGTTTGATCCTACTAATGGGAGTGGATCAACGCCGTGACGAATGATGTCAGAGGTATGTTCCTCAATTTCTTTTTTGGATTTTCTCCCCCTTTCTTTTCGTGCGTTCTTCGTGTTCTTCATGGGGCGAGGAACAACGGATCGTTGTGCATTCGTTTTGCAATGCAACGATCTAAAATTAAAGATCTAACATCATGAAGACTTAACAAAGCTGCGATGATGATAATGGATAATGAATCAGACCAAATCAAGAAAGACTGTTCTTCAAGTGTTCTTCGCAAGGGTGGATCATTACGTGTTTTCGGGACCGATCGGAGGCCTGAAAACAATAGAATTAGATTAGTGGTGTCGGTGAGACCAAAACTCGTGAGTTTTATGGAAATCAGAAAATCAGATCAATAAACGTGGCTGCACATAAGGCGCGACGGTGGAAGTCGACGATTCAGGAAAATTCCAGAATAGACGATGTGCACTTCTGAAGAACACGCCGTGTAGTACCGGTAGTGGAAGATAGGATTTTGGGGGTGAAATAGGTATCACACAGTGTGTGACCCCTATCACACAGTGTGTTGGACCTTTCTCGAAGCTCGGTGTTTATTCTGGGAAACACACGGACAGGGGATGTACTACACTGCTTCAAAACACGGTGTGTAGACCCTACGCGTCATGGCAGAAGCAACTACATAGGACTTGGAATGTATCCAAGGGATACACGTAAACGGGATGGAGTACACAACCGTGTACTCCACCACATGGCCAGGCGAGGCCAGTAACACAGGTCACCCTGTGTACGGATTACACGGGTTGGCACACATGGGTTAAGGTTGTGTACGGGCACATGGCCAGTGTACATGGAGCTGACCCCAGTCAGTCAGACACGGTGTGTAATCCTTAACAAAGGTCGTGTACTGACTTTTTCTACACAACCATCCTTACAACATGGGCCGTTTTACACGGGTAGTACCCGGGGTCAGAAGACACGGCGTGGGACTTTTCTACACACCATGTACTTTTTGGAAAATGTCTTGGTCCTCCTATTCACCGTATCTTGAACATGTTTTGTTTGGGTTATTGCTCCTTCTTCTCATTCCTATGAAGGTCAGATAAAGTTTCCTTCTAAAAGAGTATGATTCCTTCACTAGTACTTTCTGTGATAGAGTCGGGCATCCCTCTGAGAGGCCTGGAGCGAGATCTTCTATCCATTCATGACCCTTAGTAGAGTCAAGCATCGACGTGACCAACTCTACAGGGCATTGATCCTATACTTAGATGGTGAATCCAGATGAGTCATGGTATCCGCCTTGGCCCTGTCAGTGATCTTCATCTGTGTATCGTGATCTCTCCCACTCAAAAGTGTGTTCTCCCATAATGATTGTTTTTATCTCTCATGACTTTTCCCGACCAACAGTACTTCTCGGATGGACGTCATCAAAGCTATCAGACTCATGAAGTGAGTTCTCCCGGAATGACTACTTTGTGGGATCCTTGGACTGAATTCCCAGTGGGGTTGTGCGGTTGTGTGACTTGTCTCTAGACCACAGGTTTGGGTTTTGGGTATATCTGGATTGCGTTCTTCTATTATAAGTTCAGTATACATATACTATGTAGAGATAACTATGCCTTTTCATTGTGTATTGCTTTGTGTTTTTCAGTGTCCTCTACTGAGTGTTGTTATACACAACCCTTTATGGGGTTTTACTACACGTGTCGTGTCTTGTGTAGACAAGAAGCCTTTTGACAGAGTCCAGGGTGGACCAGGACAAGACCGAGCCTTCTGAGTTCCCTACAGGCCTAGGCATTCCTACGGCTACGAGCAGTAGTCCCAGTACCTCTTTGTGTTTAAAGGTTGGATTTTGTAGTTTTCATACTCATGTTTTTTCTGGGCTTATATTCTGGCCCTATTTACATTCATCACTTTACATTCCATCTTACTCTGTTGGTTTGGTTTAGTTGTATGGATGCATTTTTTTGTTCCTTAGTGGTTTTTACATTTCAACATTTGTGGGCTTGGAGATGTGTTCATGTGTACATGTTCATAGGAAATTCCTCCCATGTTAGTAATATTCATACTCAGTGCTAGTCACCACCCAATGGCCTATTGGAGGCGGGCTTGGGGAGTCACGGCGCGGGCCCTACTGGGCCGGGTCATGACAGAGTAGTATAAGAGGTCATCAGTTCTACCTTAGGAGCAAGTGTCTGTGAGATCTGTTTGGGGAAACATTGTTAAGTGTTTCGAGATCATCTGTCAGGCCAGAGACTCTAGTGTTGGTGTAGGTGGACAACGTATCCATACACCAGGACTATGATAACCTACTTTTCCACTCGGTACAAGAAAGCACTAGTTGCGGGGAAATAAAATAATGGTACGTGCATCATTTAGGATTGGGTTGCGTTTTACATATCCTTTGTGTCAGCTATCCATATATACTCATTAACCAAGGTACATCTTTCTTCCTTAAAATATTCCTCCGTGATTCATAACCACTAGGATTCAACAGCACGATCAGAGGATGACCCCCTCAGTGATGAGGCTTAGATACAGGGACTAGTTCCATAGGCATTGCCACTAGGTGGTGCACCTACTGTACCACCACCAGTAGAGCAGCCAGTGGTACCTACAATACTGACCGACAAGGAGCATAGGCTAAGAGTGCTCCATGAGTTCCGGAGACAGAGACCCCTTCGGTTCCGAGGTGATCCCGACCCTCAGGTGGGTGAGGGCTAGCTTGAGGCAGTGACTAGAGTTTTTCATCTAGTGGGGACACCAGCAGACCAGATGGTGATCCAAGGAGAGGGCCTTCTTCCAGGTTCGGTGGGATGATGGTGGAGTCTGACCACACAGACTCATGATGAGGAGACTCTTTTGTGGACAGAGTTTCAGTGACTCTTAAGGGAGGATTTCTCTCTGGTTATACTGAGAGATGTATTCATCTAGGAGCTTCTTCAGCTCCAGTAAGGCAGTATGATGGTAGCCAAATATTCATCGAGGTTCACCAACCTCTCCAGGTACTCGATGGATATGGTTAGAAATCAGTACTTCAGAGCTCGGACCTTCGAGCGATGTCTACGATAGGACATCAGAGCTTGTGTCATGCCTCTATGAATTTTGACTTATACTGGAGTGCTCGAGTGGGACTTGGTGATTGATAGTTTCTTGGAAAACAAGAGATAGCCGAAGACAGTCAGCAGTAGTTAGACTTGTCCGGAGACGTTGGTAGAAGGTAGCCGACATCAGACATATGGATCAGGATGTGGGAGACATCAGAGGAGGACCCAGGACATGTAGTCGACAGTCTAGGTCCCTCAAAATGTATATAGTCATCCTAGGGAGAAGCGGTGTTACTCGTGCGATGGAAGGGGGCATCTCTCTAGGGATTGTCCGACCCGTCGAGCTGCTGACAGCGAAGCGATGGATGGACCAACAAGGAAGAGGTAGAGAGTGGATTAGTAAGACCTGTCAGGAAGCGGATGTGGTAAAGGATCATGGAGTGCTACAAGTTGTGGTAGACGCTTCGAATTACTTCCACCACCACCCCTAGGAGGTCCGCACCAGGCTCAGGTAGCTGGGGGATAAGGGTGGGAACCACTGCAAGTGGTCGAGGAATACAACCCAGGAGCTCCAGGGATGATCTGAGGTACGATATATGTCTTCTCTACCTTAGCTGCTATAATTATTGATAGAGGTTCCAGTCATTCCTTCATCACCACATCTCTTGTACAAAACCTTGATATTCTGATAGAGTCGTTGACTCGATGCTTACGCTTGGAGACACCTATGGGAGAAGACTCGATGATCACGCACCTTTGTAGATAGTGTGGTATTACCCTTGGAGGCGATATTTTCGGTTGGAACCTCTTGGTGGTAGTGTCGAGGCCTTACGATGTCATTCTCGTTATGGATTAGTTATCTTCAGTCCATGCCCAAATTGACTATTTTAGGTGAAGAGTGTGGTGTGTCTGCAGTGATGGGAAGAGGTTTTATTTTGTTAGAGAAAAGGAGACCCATGTAGCACAGAATGAGCTCATGCATAGGAGGGTACACCCTGTCACTCATGAGTTGGCTAGCCTTTCCCTCATACCAGTCGATGTGATGAGCTCCCAGTTCCTAGCAGTAGTGGTGGAGTACGTGGACGTCATTCTTTAAGATGTTCCAGAACTACCTCCCCAATGGGAAATCGACTTCTGCATCAACATACACCCCGGGAAGACACTGATTTCTTCTTCAGACTATCGTATGGATCCCGCAAATCTCTGCGAGCTGTAGGTGTTGTTGGAGGATTGGTAGAGCAAGGGTTTCATGAGACCCAGCGTTTCACCCTGGGCGGCCCCAGTCTTGTTTTCTGAGAAGGAAGATGAGATTTTGAGGTTGTGCATGGATTACTGGTGCCTGAATCTGGTACCTATGAAGAACAAGTATCCACTTTTGAGAATCGATGACCTCTTCGGTCATCTACGAGGGGAACAATGGTTTTCTAAGGTTGACCTTCGATCGGTTTATCAACGGTTACGAGTACAGGACGAGGATATACCGAATAAATCATTTAGATACCACTACGGTCATTATGAGTACATAGTGATGCCTTTCAGAATGATGAATGCCCCAGCAGAGTTCATGGGACTAATGAACCGAATCTTCTATCCGAACATGGACCGGTTCATAGTGGTCTTAATCGATGACATCTTTGTGTACTTAGCGTCAGATGAAGAGCATGTGAGACACTAGCAGATGGTTCTAAATGTACTCTAAGAGCCCCAGCTTTATGGGAAGCTCTAGAAGTGCCATTTTTGGATTCAGGAGGTCCACTTTTGGGAACATGTCATCTCAGCTAATGGAGTAGCTGTAGACCCAGCCAAGGTAGAGGCAGTTTTAGCATGGGAGCCACCTCGGAGTGTGATGGAGGTGAAGAGCTTCCTAAGGGTGGTAGGATATTACCGGAGATTAATTTCTGATTTCTCTTAGATATTGTCATCGTTTAAAGGCTTGACTAGGAATTGGAAACAATTATTATGGATTGAGAAGTTCCATTATGCTTTTATACAGTTGAGACAGAGTTTGACGAGCGCCCCAATTTTGAGATTGCAGTGGAGGGTGTCGAGTACATAGTTTTTTGCAATGCATCAAGGACTGGGTTTGGCTGTGTCTTGATGAAAAGATAGGCAGTGATTATTTATGGTTCTTTCCAGCATATTCCACATGAGAATAACTATGCGACCCATGATCTCGAGTTGGCAGGTGTAGTCTTTGCGTTGGTGATGTGCTGACACTACCTTATTGGCGAGTGGTTTATCATCTACAATAACCACAAGAGTCTCAAGTACATCTTTTCGTAGAAGGATATGAATCTAAGGAAGAGTCTTTGGCTAGAGATCCTCCAAGACTATGATTTTGAGATCATCTATACTCCTGGGAAGGGGAACAAGGTGGTGGATGCTCTTAGTAGAAGTTAGAGCTCGCAGCGGTTGAGTGAGGCGACAGAGCAGTTAGCCACGTAGAAGTTATCCTTTATGGATGGAGAGGATACATCTTACCTACAGTCAATGGTTGTCACCCCTACATTCTTAAAATGAGTTAGGGAGGCACAAATTGAGGATGTATACTATGAGGCATTATGTGCTTAGTTATCTACAAGACATGCTCCTGATAGATATTCGCAAGGTGGAGATCACATACTTCTTTTTAGAGGACACATTATTGTACCAATTCCATTGCGAGAAGAGGTCCTGATGGAGTATCATACATCCCCCTTGGTGGTACATCCAGTAGTGGAAAAGATATGCTGGGATCTCTAAAGACAGTTCTGGTGGTTAGGCATGAAGAAGGCAGTAACAAAATTCATTTCTAGATTCCTTACATGCCAGCAGGTGAAGGCTAAGCACCAGGTTCCAGCTGGATTAGCTCACCCCCTGGAGGTTCCAGAGTGTAAGTGGGATGAAATATCGATGGAATTCATGAAAATCTTACTACGAATATCCAAGGGGCATGATTCCATCTGGGTGATCATTGACAGACTCACCATGTCGGCCCACTTCCTAGCTATCAAGGAGCAGAGTTCCACAAAGATCTTGGGACACCTCTACATGTAGGAGATAGTTCATCTTCATGGTTTCCCTTCGACAATAGTCTTGGATTGAGATGCCCGCTTCACATCCCGGTTGTGGAAGGGATTGTAGGAGGCTTTTGGGACTCAGCTATGCTTGAGCACGACGTTCCATCCCCAGACCAATGGTCATACGGAGAGAACCATTTAGGTTATGAGGGATATGTTTTGGGCCTGTATCATGGACTTTTGTGGTAGTTAAGAGGACCACCTACCACTGGTAGAGTTTTCATAAAATAATAGCTACGACTCCACCATTGGTATAGCTCTATTCGAGGCCTTGTATGGGAGACCCTGTCGGTCACCGCCTTGCTGGACCGACCCCAGAGAGTCAGCTCTCATGGGTCCAGAGTTGGTGCGAGCTACCACCAAGAAGGTGAAGTTCATCTGGGAGCTGATGAAGACTGCAGAAACATAGCATAAGTCTTATGTTGATAGACAATAGAGACCTCTGTAGTTCGAGGAGGGAGAGCACATCTTTCTTCGGCTCTCACCTCATCGAGGATTGCAGATATTTTTCCAGGGAAACATGTTATCTCCGAGGTTTATCAGACCTTTTCAGATACTGCACAGAGTTGGAAAGGTGGCGTTCTGCCCAGCTCTAGCACCGCAGTTTCATCTGGTTCATGATGTCTTTCATGTGTCGTAGCTGAGGAGGTACGTTCATGACCCATTGTGCGTCATCGACTAGGGAGAGGTGGACATCAAGGATGGGGAAACCTTTACTGAGTACCCGGTGGAGATCATGGATAGGCAGGAGAGGATCCTTCATTGGTGATCAATTCCCTTAGTGCACGTTCAGTGGCAGCACGAGAATATTTAGTAGATCACGTGGGAGAGGGAGGCCCATATCTATGCCCAACACCCACATCTTTTTGAGTAGTCTGGGTTTTGGATTTTCGGGGATGCAAAGCCCCATGGTGGGGAGAATTTAATTTCTTGGATTTTACGTGTTTTGTTTTTAAATATTAAATGGAATTATTACTAGACCAGGTGCAGTGAAGAAACATCATTCTGAGGCCCAGTGATCCCAAAATGTTTCTTTGAACTATTTTTTTATTTAAGTGAGTTGAAATATATGTGTGGTTGTGGTAGTTTCCAAAAAGATTCCCGGATTAAAAATCTGAGGGCACTATTGCGTCTGGGACGATGACTTTACTTAAGAACAAGTCTAACCTAGACCGGCATGGGTCAAGGGAAAAAGATAATTTTTAGATGTTTTTAGTAAAATAAAATAAAATAAATTCTCCATGTTTATTTATTTTTATTTGGAAACATCCACTACAGCGTAGTGATGGGGTAGCTATTTTATTAATGAATTCCATGCCATAATCACACTGAAATAGAAATGCTGACTCATTAATACCACAATGTAATGGAATTACGAAATTCGTTTCCTCTTTTTAATAGGTTAATATAATGTTGCTCGTTGGAAAGGGTGGAGAGAATTTCTGGATAATCAGTAAAGCTTTGGAGAGAACTCTCGGTGACGAATGACGACAGATCAAAGCTGTGAATCATTGCACCAACAAAGTTGAAGGATCCCAGCAACGAAGGAAGCAGGACCACTTCATCATCGATTGATCCCTTCTGTAGGTAGGGGTTGTTATTTCAATTCCTTTTCCCCGTTCTTGGATTAAACGTCTAACATAGACCAACCCACAAACATGTTGATCTGTGGATTGTGCGTTATAGTAGGATGGTTTTTATTGGGATATTTTTGGGGATTAATCCATGAATATTTTTTATTGTTTTGATCCTGCTCCGTTTGATCCTACTAACAGGAGAGGATCAATGCCGTGATGAATGACGACATAGGTTCTTTCCTCAATTTTTTTTTTGGATTTTCTCCCCCTTTCTTTTCATGCATTTTTTCTGTTCTTTGTGGGGCGAGGAAAAACGGATCGTTGAGCATTAATATTTTGATGCAACAATCCAAAATTAAAGATCTGATGTCACAAAGACCTAGCGAAGGTTCAACGATGATAGCAGATGACGAATCAGATCAGATTGGGAAAGACCGTTCTTAGAGCGTTCTTCCCAAGGGTGGATTATTACATGATTTCGGGACCGACCGAAGGCCCAAAACAATAGAATCATATTTTTGGTGTCGGGGAGACTAAAACTCGTGAGTTTAATTACAATCAGACGACTGGATCGATGAACTAGGTAGCACAGACGGTGTGACGGTGGAAGTCGGCGATTCAGAAAAATTCTGGAATACACAACGTGTACATCCGAAGAACTTGTCCTATAGTAAAGGCAGAGGCTAGGGTTTTGGGGAAAATATAGGTATCACACGGTGTGTGACCCCAATCACAGGGCATGTTGGAACATTCCCGAAGATCGACGTGTATTTTGGGAAATACACGGACATGGGATAGACTACACAGCTTTGGAACATGGTGTTTAGACCCTACACGGAATGGCAGAGGAAAATACATAGGACTCGGCGTGTATCCAGGGGATACACGGACACGAGATGGAGTACTCCACCGTGTACTCCCACACATGGCCAGGAGAGGCCAGTAATGCGGGTTACCCCATGTACCAATTACATGGGTTGGAACACATGGGTTGAGGCTGTGTACGGGCACATGGCCAACATACACAGAGCCAACCCCAGTCACTCAGACACATCGTGTACTCCTTACCACATGCCGTGTACTGAATTTTTCTACACGACCAGCCTTAAGACACGATCCTTTGTACACGGGTAGTACCCAGGGTCAGAAGACATGACATGTGACTTTTCTACAGGCTATGTAATTTTTAGAAAATGGATTGGTCCCTTTTTCCATCATATCTTGGACATGTTTCGTTTGGGTTTGTGCCCCTTATTCTCATTCCCCTGAAGGCCAGGCATTGTTTCCTTCCACATGAGTATGATCCCATCAATAGGAATTTCTTTGATTGAGTCAGGAATCCCTCTGAGAGGCCCAGAGCCAGATCCTCTATCTATTCTTGACCCTAGGTAGAGCCAGGCATCGACATGACCAACTCTACTGGGTGTTGTTACTCTACCTAACTGGTGAATCCGGATGAGTCGTGGTATCCACCATGGCCCTGGAAGTGATCCTCATATATGTATCGTGATATCTCCCACTCAAGAGTGTGTTATCCCATAATGAGTGTTTTTATCTCTTTTGACTTTTCCTGACGAACAGTACTTCTCGGAAAGACTTTATCAGAGCTATCAGACTCGTAGAGTGAGTTCTCCCAGAATGAGTGCTTTGTGGGATCCTCATACTGAATTCCCAATGGGGGTGTGCGGTTGTGTGACTTGTCTATAGAACATGGGTCTGGGTTTTGGGTATATCTGGATTATGTTATCCTATTATATTTTCAGTATACATATACTGTGTAGAGCTGACTGTGCCTTTCCTTTGTGTATTGCTTTCTGTTTTTCAGGGTCCTCTACAGAGTACTATTATACTCATCCATGCACGATATTTCCCACATGTGTCGTGTCTTGTGCAGAAGAGAAGCCTTTTGACAGAGTCCAGGGTGGAACAGGACAAGACCGAGCCTTCTAAGATCCCTACAGGCCGAGGCGTTCCTATGGCTACGAGTTGTGGTCCGAGTACCTCTTTGTGTTTACAGGTTGGACTTTGCAGTTTTCAGACAGTTGTTTTTGGTGGGATTTTATTCTGGGCTAGTTTACATTCATCTCATTACTTTCTGTCGTAGTCTGTTGGTTTGGTTTAGTTATATGCATGCATTTTTTGGTTCCTTAGTGGTTTTTACATTTCAGAATTTGTAGGCTTGGAGATTTGTGCGTGTGTACAGGTTCTTAGGCAATGCATCCCATGTTAGAAATATGCCTACTCGGTGCTAGTCACCATCCCCTGGCCTATTGAAGGCGGGTTAGGGGAGTCTTGGAGCAGACCCCCCCCTGGGACAGGTTGTGACAACATATGTTACTTGAAATAAATTTAAAATCATAATATTACTTTTTAATTAATTAATTTTGTTTGAATAAATGATAGTTTTACAAAAATGGTATTTTTATCTATTCACTAAAAATGAATATTTTTTGGAAATTCACTAAATTTTATCATATGTTAGTTATGATATGATGATTTAAGAAATTAGATTAAATTTATAAAATATAAATTCTATAATTTATAAATTAAACTTTTAAATGAAATCCTTATATAAAAGATTTCAGTTAAAACTATTTCTTTTTTGATTTAATTTTTTTTAAATTCTTATAATGAAGATAACTTTTTAATAGATATTTATGTATGAAAATGTTTTTTTCTATAATTACCTATATTTTTAAATATTATTTTTTATTTAATGTAAGATTTATGTTTCCCACTTACCATAATTTAAGGGATTTTTTGTCATCCATTTATACAATGAAGGTTTTCGACCAACATATTTGCAAATATTGAACCATTTATTACCAAGATAAAAAATTTATGGGAATAATTTATTTAAGGTTGGTAGAATGAAACACCCATATATTTTATAATATGTTTCTATTTAAAAAAAATAAGTTTTTGGTAGGATGATTGACATGAAACATCGAGATTTAAATGAACTGTGATATACATATTATTTTTTAAACGTGAATTTTATAACATAACTATTAAAATCAAAGGTATGAGTATGTTTAATAGAATTATGTTTTTTAATGGATTTATATAATTTAAATTAATTTATTATTTTATAAAAAATAATTACTCAATTTTGTGTAATTTCATTTTATTATTCAAATATATATTTTGTTCAAAAAATGGTTTTTATTGCATTTTTTAGAGAATATTACAATTAAATTATGCCAATTTTTGAAATTATTTTTGATAAAAATTATATCATTTTTTAATTTAGCATATCATAATTATATTTGGGTGAAATATTTCTATTCTATTTGAATATATTTATTTTTAGTAAATAGTTAAAAATACTAATTATTGTAAAACTGTCTTTTATTTTAATTGAAAAAGACCCATAATTCATTGAATTTGATCATAAATTAAAATAATTACCCTTTATTTAGAAATAAAATAATTAATTATATAATAATAAAATTTATTCTTGATTTTGGTATAAATTCATTTTTTTATAAAAACACTTTTTTCTTGAAATTCTTTTGTCACTGCATTTTTCTCTTTTATTTTAAATTGAATTTGTCAAACATTTTATACATCGAATCATAAAAAATAGATACCATATATTTAATAATAATAATTAATATAATTTAATATTTTTAACTTGTTTTTTATGATTTTTAATAGTAATCATGTTAATGATTCTTTACCTCAATAAAAATGGTAAAACTATGTTAAACTATTGGGTAATGCTTTAAAATCTCTCCAAAACATAAATTTATCCAAATCTATAAGTTTTTTTAACAAAAATTATATTTAAGAAGTTAAATATTTAATTTTAAAACATTATTTTGAAATTGGGAACCCATGAAAAAACATTTGTGATCATAATTTATTTTTAATTAAATTTTAAAACTATTTTTGTGCCTTTTCATTTAATGGCATGGATGGAAGATGAAATTTGAATTTTTATAACAACCCTGATTTTTATTATACATTTAAAAATGTCTTATTACATAAAATATTCACTTGATAAAACATAGAATATATAGAGGTATAGTGTCTTTGGGGATTTGGAACATTACATAATTACTTAAAACATGAAACACAACATATTTATTGAAAACAAACTTTACAAGACCACTACATTCCCTTGTACTTATCATTGTATGGGATAACTTGAGGACATGAATAAAAAAAGGGTGACCAATAAATACCATTAAGGGAGTAAAAAATATATATAATGAAGAATAAAATACATGTTAGGAAATAGTAATATCAATGAAGCATAAAAGAAACATGAACATAAAGGCATGATATGACATGATTATCATAACATGGAAATGTGGAAACAACACTTAACATGGTATTAGCATGAGATAAGTCTCATTTCACATGGAGCATGAGTAAACCATCATTTCACTTGAATTATCATGACTAAAACATCATTTCACTTGACGTATCATGATATTAATCTTTACCCAATGCATTGGAGCGCTATTAGGGTGCACCCTTCTTAATCATTTCATTTCATGCATAATTGTGCCACATGGATCATATAATATGGATTCATTAAACATTATCATTTATTCCATGATAAATGAATGTGTAATTCATATATGAGAATCCATAACAAATAATTAAATGTGCATAAAGGTTAAAACCCTTGACAGAGAAATGAGCATGGTATTCGCTACCTAATGAATTGGGCTTGCAAAATCACAATGCAATTTCGACAGCATAACGGTGTCACATAAGAATTCATAAAAATGGTTGATGAGAGATAAATGGGTGTCTCGTCGTATGTAAATGAAATGGACAGTAAGGGGGTCATATAGAAACATGTCCTAATATATGTAATGGAATTTTGATTCATAATACAAAATAATTGCTTGAATGTAAATGAGGAGAAATTCCCTACGGAATTTCGGCATGGTAAAGAGTGTACATGGGAGGCATTAATGAGATAAATGGGTCTCCCATCATTCAAACATAAATATTGTTGTATGTGGGGAGGTTTTAAACCATACCCCAACATTTTTATTTGAAAATAAAAGGGAATAACAACATAAATAATGCTGGACAAAAATGAGAAAGGATGAAATCCCTACTTGGAAGTGTGATCCCAAAGGCTTTGGAGGGGATTGAGAGAGTCTTCTTGAGATCTTGGGGTACCATGGGAGGGTTTTAGAGAGAGGAGGGTAGTGGTTGGTCTTGTTCCAAAGGCTATGAGTGAATAGGAAGTCGGATCTTCAGTGGGTTTATATAGGAAAAGGGAAGAAATTCTTAATTATTTAGGTTTCAGACCCTACACATTAAACTAATCAAAATTACAAACCATATCATGGTTTTGGATCATGGTTTTTTTCCAAATGGTATTGGAAAACATTATTTTATAAGTCCAATGGCCGAACTTCATAATATATTTGGCTTGCTTATGTGGAGGTGAGTCATGCTCTCAAGGAAACCATTTTAAAAAGATAAAATGTTTTATAAGTATTGGAGGGTGTACTAAAGCTTTGTAAAATAAATAAAACAAACCTAAAATCAAATTATTTTAATTTTAAAACTTATATTGGCCCAAAATACCATTTATAGTATTTTATTACATCACTATTGAGTCATTATGTTGTCATAAAAGACATTATATAAATAAATGGTATATAATTTTTACCCAAAAATTTGATACTCTGAAAATTATGAAAAAATAACTGTTGGATAATTTTGTCCTCCTGATTCCAAAAATAATATTCATTTCATCAAAATAATTATCTAAATATGTGAAATTTTACTTTTAAAATAAAAACGGTCATTTATCAAACATAAATGTGTTTTAACAAAAACAACTTCCAAACCTTAATAATAATTTCGATTATACTCATCAAAATTATATAGTCATTTATATTTAAAAATTAATTTATTAATAATATTTTATTAAAATAATATTTAATTATAAAATCCATTAATTAATCAAAATATATTTCTTAATTGAATATTAACTGAAAATAAAATGTGTTCTTTAGAAATTATTAACAATGTATCAATAATAAAATGAATGTATATTATCTATAAAAAATAATGTGCATAATCACAGTACTAGGGTCTCATTACCTAACCTCTTATATCACCTGAATAAGATCTAAGGGTAAGGTGTGTGATGGTGATAAACTCTTGGGATGTCTCAGATAACATCGCTCAGGTGGTAATCGCTATTAACTTCCACTTCTCTAGTATGCAGTTCCGCTCAAGCATAATGTGTTAAAGCTTGGATTTGGATTGGTCAATAGTGAATCCCATCAATTCCACCTCCATTCCAAGCTCTGACAAATGTGCTTCGTAAAAATAAATTCTACTGGATTAGTCCATTTCATCCTTTGTCTGAGTAAATTGGATTTGTTAAAGACCTATAATTATACTAACAATATGATCACTTTTCAACTTCTATATTTGCAACGGTCACAATTCATAATAGTATTTTGAAATCAAAAAACATAAAACCAAGGAAGTGCATATTATAAATAACCATTTTGCATAATAAGAAATTTAATTAGACCAAGATGAATTTTCATTAATGAAAGTTTGGATTGTTACAATATTCCCCTGATAAGAAATTTTACACTAGAAATTTCCTTTCCCACACTATAATAGATGCGGGTAACACTCCTTCATAACTTCCTTCGATTATCACATTACTTCTTCAAAATTTTGGTTTTTCCACAACACCTTGATGAGGGGAATTGTCCTATTTTGTATAACTTTTTCTCTATGATCTAATATCTTCACCAACTTCTATTCATAGGAGATGTCATTCTCTAAAGGTACTACCTTTGGATTGAGTGAATGTGATGGGTCATGTATGTACTTCCTAAAGAGTGATACATGGAATACATCACGTACTTGATATTAGTTTGGTGGGAGTGCTAGTCGATAGGCCACTGGTTCAATGTGATCAAGGATCTCAAATGTGTCGATGTACCTTTGACTATGATTTACCTTATTCCCAAATATCATAACTCTCTTCCATAGTGATATGTGGGAGGAATACCATGTCTTTGAAATCAAACTCTAGGTCTCATCGATGATTATCATCATCACTCTTTTGTCGATTCTGAGTAGCTTTAATGTGCTGCTGGATGGTCTAAACCTTCTCCAAAATTTCTTTGACCATTTATGGAACTATGATTTTTCACTCAAAACGTCATCACAACATTCGCATGTTATTCAACTCTTCCCACACAGAGATTCATAAAGATCCATTTGTATGCTTGAGTGGAAGATTTTGTTGTAAGATAACTCAACTAGTGGAAGATATTGATCCCGTCTTCCTTTTAAGTTCATTGAGCACAATCTCAATATGTCGTCAATTGTTTGGATAGTCCACTCAGATTTTCCATCAGTTTGAGGATGATAAGTCATACTGAATTTCAGCTTAGTATCTAGAGAATATTCAGGACTCCTCGAAAACATAGAGGTGAATCGTGCATCTCGATCAGATACAATCGATATTGGTACTCCATGCATCCTTACCACATCTCTGATGTATATCAGTGCCAGTTTATTGAATGATAAATTCTTCTAAATTGCAATGAAGTGTGCATTCTTAATAATACAATCCACAACAACCCAGATAACATTGTTTCCTTTGGATTTCTTTATAAGTCTGGTGAAAAATTATATGGTGATGTTCTCCCATTTTCATGCTATTATTGGTAATGGTTTCATCATCTCCTTAGACTTCAACCTCTCAGCCTTCATTTGCTGACATACCAAGCACTTTGATGTATACACAGCAATCTCCTTCTTCATGTTATTCCTCCAATACTTATCTTGAAGATCTCAATACATCTTTGTGTTTCTTGGGTGAATGGAGAAATTTGAACTATGTTCATCATCCAAAATTTCATTCATTAACTCCAGATTTGATGAAACACAATGTCTTGACCCAAATCTCACAATTCTATCTTCATTGACATTTAACTCCGAGGATTTCCCTTTACTGATAGTTTCCACCTTCTTCTGAATTCCCAAATCTTCCTTTTCAGCATCCTTTCATTATTCCAAAAGAGATGATTGAGCAATAATTTGTGAAAGCATTGATGATTTTTCCTTCTTTATGATTCCCATGTCCATATTCATTAAATCTAAGAAGATTTGATCATTTTCAATTCCCATCAATGATAGAATTGTTGGGTCCTTTCTAATTAGAGCATCTTCCACCTTGTGTGCATTCACAGAGTGGTAACAGATTGAGAAGTCATAGTCTTTGATCATCTCTATCCACATTTTTTTGTGAATATTCAATTATTTTTGTGAGAAAATATACTTGAGGATTTTGTGGTTCATATATATTTCACACTTCTCCCCAAAGAGGTAATTCCTCCAAATATTCAAAGTAAAGATCACTACAGCCAAATCCATGTCATGGGTTGGATAGATTTTCTCATGAACCGTCAATTTCCTTAAATCATAGGCAATGAATATGTAATCTTTCATCAACACACAACCCATTCCCTTCTTCAGAACATCACTAAATACCAAAACATGTTCTCCACTTGTGGGTAATGTGAGAATGAGTGCAGTGATAAGCCTCCTTTTCAAATCCTTGAAGCTATTTTCGCATTCGTCACTCCAAAGAAACATACCCACTTCCGAGTTACCTTGTTAAGAGTTTTGGCCAATTGAGATAAATTTTTCACAAATCTTTGATAATATCCAGTCAACCCTAGGAAGCAATGGATATCCGTTAATGAGGTTGGCCTCGATTATCCCCCAATTGAAGCTATCTAGGAGGGATTCACAAATATCCCATTTCTTGTGATGATATGGCCCATGAATGAGACCTCCTTCAACTAGAACTCACACTTCCTATACTTTTCATAGATATTACCCTATGGTAAGGTCTCTAGTATAGTTCTCATATTCTCATCATGATCGTCCATGGTTTTGCAGTATATTAGAATTTTTTCTATAAATTCTACCATTAATTTGTCTATGTAATCTCTAAAGACTATATTAATCAAGTCCATGAAGATTTATAGAGCATTAGTGAGTCTTGAAGGCATTACTATAAATTCATAGTGCCCGTACCTTGTATGAAAAGAAGTCTTAGGGATATCCTCCTTCATCACCATTACTTGGTAATATACCGACTGAAAATCAAACTTGGAGAAGTATTGTTCTCCATGTAGCTGATCGAACAAGTCATCAATTTGAGGCAAAGGATACTTATTCTTTATCATGATTTTGTAGATCTCATGATAATCAATGAAAAGTCACATTGACCCATACTTCTTCTTAACGAAGAGGACCGGTGCATCCCATGGTGAAGCACTTGGTCGTGTAAACCTTTTATCCAGATTCTCTTGTAGTTATTTCATTAGCTCCTCAATCTCCATAAAAACCATTCTCTATTGAGTCTTGGGTATTGGAAACTCCCCAGGTATAATATCAATTGAGAATTAAACATATCTTCTAGGAGAAAGACTTGGAAATTTCTCAGGAAACACTTCAGTGAATTCCCTCACAATAGGAATCTTTTCAAGGATGGTTTCTTCCATGGACTCAATTATCTCATCCAGATATGTGTGATCATAGGGTATCAATATCCACACTTGAGATAATGTTTCTAAAGAAGATTCATCCCCCTCTTTTATCTTGTATAGAATCGGGGGTAGATTCACCATATGGAGAGTGATTTCCCTCTCACGGCAAATTATGTTAGATCTATATAAGGAAAGTCAATCCCTTTCGAGAATTGAATAAAATTACACTAGAGGGAGTATGATGTGGTTTTATGGGAAGTACAATCTACAAATTATTGTAGGGGAGAAGTTTCATTCATGGGATGCAATGATTGACCCATTATTCATACTCACCGACATATTTACTTTAATGATTTGTGGTTGTGTTGGGATTGTTCTACTAAAATTTTGGGATACAAAATAATGTTTAGAACTATAATCAAAATGTATATTAGATATTATTGAATGAATAACTTGTGCACCAATCACTACTTCATTATTGGGGTTCACTTCAACGGTAGTGATGGTAATAGCTTGCCCTTGTTGCCTTAGAGGTTGTTGGTTTCCTCTAAAACCCCTTGGCATAGGAAACTGATTTTCAAGGTGCCCTGGTTCTTTCAGTTGTAGCAATGAAAAATGAATTGAGAGTCAAATAGAGCAATCCACTCCTCTATCGTAGCCGCAGGTTTTTCCTTTCAGTAGTTAATGGCTAGGTGCCCTGCTCTTCTACACCTAAAGCATTTCCTCATCCCCTTCAGGAAATTTCTGGGGTGATTCATTCCATACCTTTGACAAGTGGGGTGATGTATTTTCTTAGTACCATTGGATTTATCCATCATACAGCTAGAAATGATGTCCACATTACACTTTTTATCCCCATGATACCCCTAAGTTTCTCAAATCTCTATTTCAACCTAGAGGGAAAATAAGAAAATTTCCTCATAACTATCAAAGTCACTGATCGTCATGGCTTTCTGTGGGCGAGGTTTTAGCCCACCAAAGAAGTGGTCAACCTTGTATTCCGGGGTAATGACAAATATAGGGGCTTTTAATGCAAGTCTTGTGAAGTTTTCCTTGTACGCTCCGATGTATTGGTCGTATTTTTTTAGAGAAAGGAAGTCCCTTTCCATATTAAGTCAGAGGGTGCGAGGAAAATATTTGTTAAAAAACATTTTATGAAAATCCTTCTATTCCAATGCCCCGATCTCCTCGTCTAGATTTGTATTTTTTATCAATGTATACCATTGATCAGCTTCAACCTCTATATGATAATCATCCAGAAGTTCCTTCTCTTGTTCAGAACACTAATGGATGGAGAAAATATTTTCAATGGAGTTGATCAATTGTTCGGAAGTTGAGGGATAAAGTGACCCAATAAAAGTAGGAGGCCTTTGTCTCATGAAGCTCTCGATTGTGACTTTTTCTTTCTTATGGGGGTTAAACGTTCCTCTTAACCAATTTTTCTATTAAAAAATTGAGTTAATTGAGAGTGTGTCATGAAAAATTTCTCGATTCCAGCTCCCATTGGAACGAGCATCTCATTAGAAAAATCATCAAATTGATCTTAGCATCGGTCATTTGCCCAATTCCTCCTGTAACGACCATTGGCTAGAATAAAAGGAAATTTAGTGGTAAAACATAATGGGTAATCCAAGGAAAAAATGGTTTAATTATTAATCTCTTTTATTTACTTAACTTATAAATCTATAGGCTTCAATTAATGTTATCCATGATCTACTTCCCAAAATGTATTCTTTGGGGAATTTTTTTATTCCCTTAATAATGGTTTATACTAAGCTTTTGAATTTAACAAAGCATATCCCCAAAGAGTTTCATAACCAGGATTTCATCATGGCCTGTTGTCGTGTACCAATATACCTCAGGTCAAGCCCAAAACTCCTTGTCGGAGTTTTCACTCCTAGATACATCTGTGCTAGAGCCGCCTTTACCTACTCATATCCAGACATGGATGTATTTTCATAATAAACCACTTAATAAATACTCACCAAAACATAGGGATGTTTTTTATACTTATTCTTATCCCTAAGGCTTTCACTTGGGTTTTCATATCCTAATCCCAAAAATAACTAAACCTATACTCTGATAATAACTATGACAACCCTTCTTTTTACTACAAATTTAAACATGAATTATTACTTAAAATACTAACTTTATACAACATAGAAGATCGATAGGTCTAGTGTATTTGGGGATTAGGAACATTAGATAATGACTTAAATCATGAAACAAAACATCTTTATTGAAATATTCTTTTACATGACCACTATATTCCCTCGTACTTCGCATTGCATGGGATAACCTGAGGACATGAATAAGAAACGCGTGAGCTATAAATTCCAGTAAGGGAGTAAAAATTTCATAACATGAAGAATACAATATATTTAGGAAATAGGCATATAAATGGAGAATAAAAGAAACATGAACATAAAGGCTTGATATAACATGATTATCATAACATAGAAATGTGGCAACAACACTTAACATGGTATTAGCATGATCCAAGGATCATTTCACATTGAGCATGAGTAAACCCTCATTTCACTTTAATTAGAATGTTTAAACCCTAATTTCACTTGATGTATACTGATAATAATCTTTACCCTATGCGTTGGAGCGCTATTAGAGTGCAGCCTTCTAAATCATTTCATTTTATGCATAAGTGTGCCACATGGATCATATAACATGGATTCATTAAAAATAATAATTTATTCCACGACAAAGGAATGTGTAATTAATACATGAAAATACATAATCAATATGTAAATGTTTATAAAGGTGAAGATCCTTGATAGAGAAATGCGCATGGTATTAACTATACAATGACTTGCGATTGGAAAATCGTCGTGCAATTTTAGCTGCACAATGACATGACATAATGATTCCTAAAAATGTTTGATGAGAGGGAAAGGGGTGTCACATCATATTAAAATGAAATGGAAATTGAGGGAGTCATATATAAACATTTCACATCATATTTAATGGAATTTAGATTCAAAATACAAAATAATTTCGTGAATGTAAATGAGAAGAGAGAAATTCCTTACGGAATTTCGGCATAGTAACAGGTGTACATGGGAGGCATTAATGAGAGTTAAATAAGTCTCTAATCATTAAAACATAAATAGGGAAGTATGTGGTATATAAAAAACTATACCACAACATTTTTAATTGAAAATAAAATGGCATAAAAATATAAAGAATGTTGGAATAAAATTAGAAAGGATGAAATCCCTTTCTTGGAAGTGTGATCCCAAAGGCTTGGGAGGGGATTGATAAAGGATTATTGAGAGATTGGGGAGCCTTGAGAGGATTCTAGGGAGAGGAGGGAAGAGTTTTGTTGAGATCAAAAGTATGTGAGTGAAGAGGAAGTGGGATCTTTGGTGGGTTTATATAGTAAAAGGAAAGGAATTATATATTATTTATGTTTTGGATCCTACAAATTAAACTAAACAAAACCACAAACCAGTCCATGGTTTTTGCATATGTTTTTTTCGAAATGGGATTGGGAAAAATTATTTTATAAGTCCAGTGGACAAACTTCTAAAAATAACAGGCTTTCTTATGTCGTGGTGAGTCAAACTCTCAAGGAAATCATTTTAAAAAGATAAAATGTTTTATAAGTCTTGGAGGGTCAACTAAGGCGTTTTAAAATAAATAAAACTAAACTAAAATCATATTATTTTATTGGTAAAAATATATTGGCCGAACATCTCATTCATAGTATTTTATTACATCACTATTGGGCCATTATAATGTCATAAAACACATTATTTAATTAAATGGTATTTAATTTTTACTAAAAAATTCGACTTTCTCAAAAAATTATGAAAAATTCATCATTAGATAATTTAAACGTCATGATTCCAAAATTAATATTAATTTTATATAAATAATTTTCTATATATGTGAATTTTTATTTTTAAAATAAAAACAGACATTTGTTGAAAATTATGGGGTATTGATAAAAATAGCTTTCAACCGTTAATAAAATTATCAATTGTATTAATAAAAATTATACAATCATTTCTGTTTAAAAATTAATTTATTAATAATATTTTATTAAAATATTATTTAATTCTAAAATTCATTAATTTATCAAAATTGATTTCTTAATTGAATATTAAATAAAAATACTATTTTTACATTAAATACAATTTAAAAAGTATCAATAATAAAATGATTGTATATTATATATATAAAAACAATGTACATAATCAAAGAAATAGGGACTCATTACATAACCTCTTATAACACCCACATAAGACCGAATGATAAATTCTTTGATGGTGACAGACTCTTGGGGTGGCTTGGATTACATCGATCGGTGGTAATATCTATTAACTTCCACTTCTCCCATAGGTGGTTTCGCTCGACTTAAGTGTGTTGAAGCTTGGCTTGGGCTTCGCCAAGAGAAAAGCCCAGTGATTCCACATCCTTTCCAAGCTCTGAAAAATGGGATTCGTATGGAGAAATTCTACTGGATGAGGCTATCACTTCCTTTGTCTGAGTAAATTGGATCTGTTAAAGCCCTATATTTACCCTAATCATATAATCACTATTTAAGAGCTATATTAGTAATAGTCACAATTCATAATCGTATTTTGAAATCCTAAAACATAAAACCAAGGAAGTGCATATTTTATATAACCATTTTGCATAATAAGACATTTAATTGGATCAAGAGGAATTTTAATTAATGAAATTTTGGGTCGTAACAATTTTCATTTCTCAAAAAGTATAAATACCATTTTTTAATTAGAATTTATCAAAAAAAAATCATAGAAACTAAATTATTACTTTATTTCAAGAGGAAATTATTTTGACTTTTAAATCAAGTATTTTCATAAAAATGGTTTTTCAGGAATTTTTTGTTATTATATTAAACTTAATTTCATCCACCTATATAAATTGATTCTAATAAATTGTATTTCTTGTTTTGAATAATATTTTAAATTTTTTTATAATTCCAATTTCATTTTTATTACTAATTATGTTGTCACAGTAAAAATTTAAGTTATCACTGTAATGGATAAAATGAGTTTATAATTGTTTAACTATGAGATAAAGATTAAAATATTTCAAAAACATGTCAAAATGTGATTAGTAGAGTTTATTTATACCCTATCACGTATTATGATTTAAGTATATGTTTCTTGGGGCTAGATTATAGGATTATGATATATAAGTTATTTAATTGTTAATATAATTATATGTGTGTCACTCCCCTCACATATAAAAGGGAACCTCATCTTCTCCCTTTTTCAAAAATTTTAATCCGTAAGGATTTTAAAATCCTACCATCGTACCTTCATATATTCCATCACAAATTTTTATATTTTTTTTCATCCCAAAACAACATCCTATCAATTATTTAGGTGTAAGACAAAATAAATATCTCAACGAAGAGGTATAACTCTTAACTGAGTACTTTGAATTTTATTAATTATTATTCCTCCTATAAATGTATGGTATACATTAAAAAATTATAAATTATTTATATTGAATATATTGACTTTTTATTATGATTATTTAACAAAGATTAAACACCTACTTTATCCCATGGGAAAATAAAACATCACATGTGCATACGTATGGACTACCACGTCCCAAAAGCGATGCTTTTCATTTTTGATCACCACTTCATATTGATGGTTACAATTATCGATTTATTGAATATATATGATATTTATTGTATTGTTAATGATTTTAAAATTTTATTTATTATTTTTTTTTATTCCATCAATCAAAAAGAGGAATCATCATTCATGCATATATACAGATTACCATGTCCATGAAGTGATTTAATTCATTTTCACAACCTATTTATATTAATTATTAAAAAAGTGTATATAATTATTAAATGGTATAATAATAAAATTATAAACATTATATAGATAAGGGAGCCATGATATAAGTTCAAGGTCTAAGACTATAGAACCAAAACATGCCTAAAAAAGCAAATAAATTATAACCTGAAATAGTTATTTTAATAAAGAATTATAAATAAATGGGTGATAGGATATTATAAGTAAATCATATATGGTATGATATATATGAATATTTTTCTAAAATATATTAATAATAAATCTATATTTATTATATAGGAGGTTAAAACACATACAATGAAAGGAAATACTTGAGGAAAGGGTTTATCATATCAAATTTTATTATTTAAGACATATGTTATGTTATACACCTATATTATTTTATGACGTGTAAGTATATATATTTGAAATTTTCCATTTTATATCATTAATATCCTTATTTTCATGATATTTAATGTTTCATTGGACAATATTCTTTAATGGGGCATATGATTCGTAATTTCACAAACCTATAAGGTATTCATATTTCAATCCCATTTTTATCAAGATTATTTATGATTAAATTAAAATTGTTAAAATTAACTGATAATTATCTAATAAACCAATTAATTTTTTTAATACTATGGTTATTTATATAATTTTTATGTTTTACTAGAATTTTTATCTCTTTAGTACTAAAAATGATTTAGAAGGCGTTGTAAAGAAAAGATAAACTTATTTCTACTATTTCATTTGGAAAACCTTTTTCTTCCATATCATTATTTAATAAAACGTTCTCAAGAATTTTTAATTGTTATTCAATATTTTTTTAATTAAAGTTTATCTATTTTTTTTACAAAAATGATTAAAAATAATATTCCTTTTAATTTATGAATAAGGTACCTTTTTACCAATGTTGTGAACATAATATTTATTATAATGATTTTGGAATTAATGGGATTTTCCACCATCACGAACACTCAATGATTTGAATAATACTTTATAGTTATTCATGTTTAATTTCAAAGAAATTGTTTTCCTGAATATTTTAGAAATACATTGATTTTAAAAAAGTAATTTCAAAATGAAAAGGATATTTTATTCAGGAAATGTTACATGGTTGTTTTAAAGGATTTTTTTTCAATGATAATGTGAATTAATGTTTATTATGATTTAATAGTGATATGATCCAATAATACCATCTATATTCATTCTCCTTAGGGTTCATGTTTTTGATTATGGGATGTTTATAAAATTAATTTATTTTCCATGGGTTATGCTATGATAATATGATGAGTGTTTAATTATATTATTGTATTTATTTGAATATATTATGATTATCTGAGGGTTCAATCCATTATATCCCACCAATTCATTAGGTAAAGTGATAGTGATTTCTCATGAAAATAAGATTATAATAATGTACATGACTATGAAAACATTTTTTCACATTTTGATGTGTGATTATGACTTCTTTTATATATGCTCACAAGATTAGGCATAGATGTGATTGAAAATAGATTTGTTCACATTTTTATGTGTGATTGTGATTACATTCTAGATATGATCAGAAGATTATGCATGGACATGACTCTAAGAAAATTTTTTCATATAATTATTATTTCTTATGCTTATGATTCCTTGTGAATATAGCTCTTGAATGATGAATACTACTTTAACACCACGATTGATCATGCTTCTATATATGAAATGATTTCATAGTTTATGATCTAATATTTTATAGGTATAAATATTTAATACTGAGAATATTATATTGAATCTATTATATACCCTAATGATCATATTATTCTATTCTGATTTTCATATATCATATTTACCCATACTAAGCATCTATGATCACCCTTACAAAATTATTACTTCACAAAGATTCAGTGGATGGTTTAAAGTATTATAATTATATAAGGGAAATAATTTGAAGATATTTGGGGGATATTTTAAAGACATTTCATGAAACACGATGATTATGTATCAAGTCCACAAAGACCCTAATTATTTATAGTCATTATTCATGTATTGTTATGA
Source organism: Viscum album (assembly GCA_963277665.1). Taxonomy (NCBI): domain Eukaryota; kingdom Viridiplantae; phylum Streptophyta; class Magnoliopsida; order Santalales; family Viscaceae; genus Viscum; species Viscum album. Next base: position 1,965,545,104 of record OY728127.1, read on the forward strand.
AATTTATTTATTATTCTTTGGAAATTTTGTAATATATATGTATGAAAACAATCAATATCTATTTATATTGTAAAATTTAAGTCCATTATGATAAATAAATCCTCCATAATGTTCTCTATTATCACTACTTTATACTAGTGTACCCATCATTCATTCTTTATTACTACTACTAAAGATAATACTAATGGGGAGGTTGGTAAAACTGATGGGTTGGTCCATCAGGAGTCACTCACAAATTGGGGATTCTCTTAATATTTTGTAAAAAATGGAATCCATTCTATCATGGCCCACACATCAATAAGAAAAATATCCAATTACATGAATTCTACCATGTGGTGTTTTACTAAACATACTAGAGAAATTAGATTTTACAAGAATATATTGCCTATGATTATATTCTGAAAATTATTTTCATAAAAATTAAAAACTCCTACCTCTATATATACTCTAGACATTGTTATGTGGATAAATATACTAAAAAGAACATGCTCGAGTAAATTGGGTCTCCACTTTCTTAGCCTTAACTAGAATCTCAATATGATAAATCAATGAAAATATATCCATTAGTATTTTCATCTACGATTAAAATATATTTAAAAATAAAAATCTATAAACTGGTCACCATTAAATAAATTTATATTGTAAAGAAACAACACCATGGATCAAAATAAAATTATAAAATGGGGAACTAGACTTCTGAATTACCGAAAAATATTATTTTAACAAAATTATAATTGTCTTAGATAAAAAACTCTTTCTTAAATACAATATAATATTAATTCCACTCGATCATAAAAACATCTAAATATCCAAAGCTTAACATCTTCTAATATCATACATAGTATATTAAACAGATAAGTACTAATGGAATATAATTCCCATCCACTATTAAAATTTAATATAATGCTTTCCAAATAATTTCCAACAAATCATAAATATCATGGTTAGAGAAAAATCATTCATAAATAGATACTTTATTATTCTAAAACTAATGGATTTCTATTTTCCATGACGTGTTTCTCCTAGATCTACCCTCTATCATATTTCCTCATATGCATATTAACCCCTATTGAACTACATGTTGAGGAGGATTAAGTGAAATAACTAAAGGTAGATAAACAAAATAAATACCAAAAATATATTAGAAATGTTTAATATTACTACTCGATATTTTTAACCACACAAAATCAAAATCATATTCTCAACACATTCCCAAATCATAAACTAAAACAACATGATACACGATCCCATACTTATAATAAAACCATATAGTTAGTAATTTTTTTACTAATAATGATATATAGATGACCAATGTCCTTTCATAAAATCACACAAGCCCTCCATGTCCATGGTTAGTTTTATTAGACTTTATCACACACTAGGTTCAAGAATATCCCCATAATTCCAAACCCAATGAAATACTTACCTATAGTGGCCCAAATTTATCATTTAATCCTTTGAAATATTTTTAGTAACATTTATTCAATCATGATGCATCTGGTTCATTTCTAAAAATTTCATTGGTACTCAAAAAATTTTATTATTATAAAAATATTTGTTTATCCAATGTGCTCACAAACAATTAGAAACTAATAAATTTATCATGTTTATAAAATATAATATTATGGTTTCATACAATTTGGGGGGTTACCTAGTATTTGTATAATTTTTTTATTTGGGATTCTAGCCCTAAACTGGTCTTATTTTTGGTTTTTAATTAAAAAATAACCTAATATTTCCTTATAAATATGCTATTAATTAATTTTATAAGGTATTATCTATCATTTATGAATACAAAACATAAAGTATTTTGGAGATATCCATTCTGGGGGGATTAATTATGATCAGAGATCATAGTTTGATTCACAAATCTTGAATGTATACACCAAGAGGAAGGTATTTTTGATATATTCCCCTTGAATTTACTTGATTGACTTTATTTATTATTCTCACATTTATATTATTTAAAATTCAGGGAATATCATGGATTATTTTAAATTTTAATAACAAATTTATATCCTATTAATGTTTTGAAATTCACTCATAAAAAATTAATCACACTCATTACTTTGTATTTTTGAAAAATTTCTATCCCCAGGAAACTTGATCACCATATATCCTCTTCAGAATCAAAATAAAAAAATTATTGATCTCATTCATTCACCAAGGAATGTTTCTTAAACAATTTTAGGGGTGGTTTTAATTTTATCTACCACTAACTTGATTTATTTGCATTCCCCTATTCTACCTCATGATGAATGTCCACTTTCATCCTTCACAACAGAAAATAGATTGATGAAGTAATCTGGACTGGTAGAGCAGTCAATGATAGAGAATTGATGGTTCAAATTGGGTGGGAAGTTGTATCTGACACGTCTCTATTGTGGATCAATGGTGGGATGTGTGATGGAGACTCCCATAAAACACCATGATCATGATTTTTTTTAATGGTAATGGTAGTGATGATGTATTGAGGAATTATTGCTATGATGATTAGTGGTGATGAAATTTGCGTGTTGTTAATAGATGAGGTGTTACAAGGGCATTGAAGGTAACAAAAACTATGGAGGTAGAGGATATTTTTGATGAAAACTATGATATAGAAATTACAAGACTACATGACCTATAGTCCCAATGAACATGCTAGGTATCTCATTTTCTATAGTGATAGGGTTTTTACAAAAATTAAATATCACAAAACATGTAACATAATGGTACATAAAATGTATGGTCATCAGTGGTGTCTAGTATTTATAAACAGTTCTAAATATCACACTACGTGTGACTGTAGGTAACATGATGTATTAATTTTTCCACAATAATTAGGGTCTATAGAAGTATATTCTAGTAAAACCCCTATCCCCACACAATCTTGATGATAGTGGGAAGTCCATGTATCTCAATGATATGACTCAAGATCTGATGATGGTATGTGCTTGGATTTTTCAAAGGTCCCACACACAATGTAGCTTACTAGGGTATTCCATGTAGGATGTCCATACATGAAAGGAAAATGGGAGTACACACCTAAATATTATTGAGGCTCATAGATAGTGTACAAATAACATTCCATGTATTGGGAATTATCTAATATATTTTGAATATTCTCTCTATGGTGAGATAATTGGACAATAAAGCTTCCATTTTTATTATTTTTCCATGTATAATGTGATGGTGCATGTGTCCTTAATATTCAATGATTTTTTGACAGTTTTTGAATAGTTTGAGTTCTTTAATTTTATAGAGAAAGTGGAAAGTTATGTATTATATTCCTAGAGTATAAATGGGATTGGTAATCCCCTGAAGACACATTAATATTAGGGTTAAATTCATGAATAAACTTAGTGGAGTAATAAAAATTTATTCTTGTTATGGAATTAGGGTTCTACACTTATGGAGAATATAACCCATCACCTGATTCTAAAAATTAAATGATGTGGTGTGTGTACTATATGAGGGTCGGTACCCCCCTCAACTTAATCACACACCTTAGTGAGCCACAAAACTGACACTGTGATTCTAGAGTGGTGATGGGGAAGCTATTATAGTTTTTAGTGCTCTTAGCTTTGATAATTAAAGTCACATGGTGCTCTTAGAGTTATAGATTCCCTTTGATATATGAAATCTACAGATCTGAGCTATAAATAGATGGACCCACATTTACACTAATTATTTTTATTCCATAAAAAATAAATAATTCTACTTTTTTAGATGACGTATTATTCTATTTCTACTTTATGTTTTTGGGGAATCCTATTGTGTATGTTTATACTTATACTCGCATGATTTTTTATTCCATATATTTTGTATTAGTGAAGATGACATAAAATTTAGAGGTGACATTGTTGGATGTGGACCTAAAGCTTAGTGGTACTCAATTATGGTTATTTCTTACAGTTCTTGCAATAGAAGCTATTCCGATATAGATTTATCCATTGTAATTTCTGGAGGTCTATATTTATTTTTGAATATTTGTATATTATATTTTCCCCTACTTTCAAATGTTTAATTTTTCATTCTATATTTCTTTCATAGTGCGTGTCACATGCTTATTATGTTATAATTGATTTTTATGTTTGGTTAGAATTATAATATTATGCGCTGGAGATATGTGGATTTTTTAATTTTTTACATCAGGTCATGTACTCCCACGTGAGTTATGCCTTATTAGTTCTAGAAACTAGACCTTTGTCTATTACTGGTGGGATTGTGGTGCCACCCTCAACTTATCACCAACCAAGGAGGGATCCTAGTGGGTTTTATTGTATTAGAATGGTATTAGAGTAGTCTAATCCCTAAAGACAGTGGTTAAAGTTAGTTTTATAAAAATATTTAAATAATGTAATGGGGTATCATTTTAAGTTTATAGAATAGAGAACCTAGTGATTGGTTTATGCATCCAAAATATCCTTTTAAATGGATTTTTATAAATCATAAATTGACTGTAAACTATAATATATCTATTCCAAGGTATAACATGACGGTATATGTATTATATAACATGTGAGTAGTATTTATTTACCATGAATTTTTTTCTAGACAATATTGATACGTTCTGAAAATCAGGGGTTCATCTTATTAAATAATATGATTTCACCTTATAGATAACCGACATGGATACATAGGCATGGTTGTGATGATCCAATGCTAGTGGATTGTCCACCAGTCTTTGATAAGATGAATGACGGGGCATTGGTTTGGGGACCCAATTAAGAGGCATATTATACACATGAGAAGATAGTAGATACTCTATAGGTTTCATAGAGAGAAAACCCAGGCAATGATCAATTGGTAGTACCCAATGAAGATGAGGAGAATATCTATTGATTAAGCTCCCTACTTGAGTTCTAGTGATAGATGCCTCATATGTTCTAAGGTGATATATATCCTTTGGTAGAAAAATATTGTATAGAGTTAGTGACTATCATTTTTCACATTTTTTGGATACCATTGACCATATTGTGGTTCTTATTTTAAGTTATCATTATAGAATAGTGATAAATAATTTGAAATTGATCACTCATAGTCATGATGAGTCTACATTATCCTAGAAAGTGTTTTAGGGTTTTCTCAAGGAGGAATACTATCCATTGATGCTAAATATGGTATGAGTTCACGAGATAGTAGACCTTTAGTATATTATTATGGTCACATCCAAGTATTCTTTAATGTTCATTGACCTCATGATGTAATTTAAGGTCATGATTGATGGTGTATTTTTTGGTATTATAAGTAAAATCAAGGAATTCCAGGGATGACACATACTGTCACGACCCGCCTTCACCAAAAAGGAGGGAAGGGTCAGCAGATTTCCAGGCCCTTCCTTCTTTAAGTTGAAGGAGAGATAATGACCCCCGAAACCCACCTTCAATAGGTCCCGGAGTGGTGACTAGCACCAAGGGTATAGAAATTTCTCACAAATGGAAGGCATTACCCTTTTTATTTTATAGGATCGATAGATAAGGAGGAGAAAACCCAACAACACCAAGGTAGAAAGAAAAGTAAATCCAAAATTAAACCATTCCCACATGCATGTTCCAAAAGTAAAAGCCACAAAGTACAAAAGGTGACTACAAGGTAAGTACCAAAGGAAAAAGAAAACAACAACTGCAACTGCTCCAAAGGTCCGAGCTAGTAAGGTCCTGCGTGATCCCCGAAGTCCTCCTAGGAAACCTGAAAGCAGTTTTATATACGTAGGGTGAGCATACAAGTACACTCAGTAGAGAAAAACAAAGACTCTCGTGCCCAAGTGGGGGAACGTACTAAAGTCCTGTGAGAAAAGGAGTAAACCAAACACCTATCAAGGTAAACTACCCACCCCAGGCCTCACCAAGGCACAATCCCCAAATAACGCAAGTCAAGTAATATATATAATAAGGGCACATCGATGTTTGGGTACCCCGCGCCACTTTCCCACTGGTTATTGAGACATACTATGCATCGGACCAATCCCACCATTCTCACCGCAGTCCCACTACCGCACCCGCCCGCACACACCTGGGCCACAACCACACGCAGTCCCACTGCCAAAATCCCGCCCGCACACACCTGGGCCTCAACCGCATGCAGTCCCACTGCTGAATCCTTCCCGCAGACACCTGGGCCAAAACTATCACATGTAACCATGCTTGCAAACACCTAGGCCAGAACAAACACCACCGCGCCTGAAAACACCCGGCCTAAAGGATCCACTGCCACGCCCGAAGACACCAGGGCCTCATCCCGAAGACACTTGGGAAATCACCTGCCGCACACACCTAGCCAACCACCACATTGCCCCGCCCGATGGTTCTTGGGCTAATAATGGACCTCAGACCATCACAGCCTGCCCGAAGATACTTGGGATATCCGGGAAAGGGAGAAAAAAAGGAGCTAATAACCAGCCACTATGAATAGTGTTGGGAAAAACACCCTCCCCCATGAAATGGGGGTGTTCGACACTAAGTGCTCAACTTGGGTGGGGCGCGAATAAGAAACACAATACTACAAGTACATATACATTGGGTTACAAGAACTCACCCAAGCTAGGTTTTTCTTCAGAAAGCCTTCAGATCACAACATCACTCAAGTCCGAGTCACGAATCACGCTAACAACCCATTTTTCCCCTTTCTTATTTCACGTTCAATAATAATGTTTACGTTTAAGCACTACTGAGCAACTAGTAGGCATAGGCATAAGTCCAGGAAAGTAAACGGTCAAGTATCAGCCAAGACGCCCACACCTGGTTCTCAACAACAGAGGATTCCACCCCAATTCGTGATATAAACAAGTAACCACCCGGATTTAAAACTCACAACCACCAAATACATACCAACAGGAGATCCCAACCCCAAATTCACACAACCACCGAGAGTATAAAAGAACAGGGGATCCCATCCCCTCCCACATCTCCAGCAATCGGCCCAAAAGGAAAACAACCAACTACCACCATCAACACAAGCAGGGCCTTGCAGGTATTTTCAGATTTAAACGACATAACACACTCCATGATTCAAATTTCCGTGTGTTCTAACCTGGAGTTATCATAGAAGGGTTGATCCTGGTGCTTTCAATTATTCAGCCGGATATACGTGATTAACCGATTCACTTTTCACAGCAGGAGTTTACAACCACAAACAAGCCATTTAAAACATCAGTAGGGTTCATTAGTGCACAAACAACGACCACCAATGGCCTCGATTTTCAGGAGGCATAAGCCAACACAACTCAACAAGATGGTCATAGAAGAAACAGCATCAACAATCACAACCCACCTCTCTTATTTCTTTATAGAATTCATTTATTATCTTTAATTAGGTCTGGTTTACCCAATTCTACAGGATCAAAAGCACGCTCACCCCGCATGATACACAAAAGAGAGAGACGAAGGAGAAATTCCCTACTTGTTGATAGATGATCGACGTTTAGGCCGGGGGCGCGAAACATTACGAATAACGATGCGCCCGATGCACTAGAAGCTATTTGTGAAAATACACGATCGAGGAAAGGAGAAACCACAGCTAACCCTTAGTTTATAAGAGCCGGGGACGGTTGAGGTGAAAACGCGAAACCGCGTAAGGCGCAGGGGTCGTGGGTTGACCACACGGCTCCACTCGTCACAAAAAGGGGGTCGGGTGGTTTAAGTCGACTCATGAATTGATGAAGTATTTAATTAAAACTCTTATGGGCGTTACGGGTCTTAAAAACATGCTTCAATGAGTCAGAATAGGGTTTAAAACCCTATTTATGCAAAGGAGCACTACTGGAAACAACTTAACAAGGCCGGGTGATGCCAATCAGTCGCGCCGATCGGTCTCACCGAGACGCCACTCCTTTAGAACCCGGATTTTGGCAAAGGGAAGGACCAAGAGAGTCTGGGTCATCACATCAGATACCTCTCAAACTATTCTCATCCCCGAGAATTTAAACAACCCAAAAGGATAGGGTGGGTCCGAACAACCACCCCAAAAGATACCTCTCAATAGTGAACCTCATCGCTAACTAAGAACATCTTCCTGTCACGAACCAAGAAACATACCATGCCAAACTACCCGGGCACATGGGTTGGGGAGTCTCCTCACCCATGTCAAGATATTATCCACTTTGGGCGGCACTGACTCACCCACACGGGTTTAATCGCATCCACCTTATTGATTCTTGATTAGGGGTCGGGTTCTCTCCTTCCCTATAGCCGGGGGTTTTCACACACAAGAAGAGGAAGAAAACCAGTACATTTCATAGCCAAAAGACAAAACGTTCTATCACAACAGGTACAACATGGAACAAAAATTAAAACAACTCTGGGTACTGGGTACGCATCTGTGTTTCCCTCTCCCACGTACTCTCCTCAAGCCCACCATGTCTCCACAACACGCGAACCAAGGGAATGGTTCGCCCGCGAAGCACCTTTTCATTGCGATCCTCGATCACCACTGGTCTCTCCACAAAGGTCATGTCGTCCTCGATGTCCAGCTCACCCCAATCAAGGACGCGTGAATCGTCATGCAGATACTGACGGAGCTGGGACACATGAAAGACATCATGTATCCTTAGAAGCGGCGGTGGCAACGCTAGATGGTAAGACACTTCGCCGACACGCCGCAACACTTGGAAGGGTCCGATGAATCTGGGAGAAAGCTTACTCCCTTTTTCGAACCATCGCTGCCCACGCCGAGGGGAGACCTTTAAGAACACGTGGTCCCCAACCTCAAAATCCAAGGGCCTCCTCCTGGTATCAGCATACGACTTCTTTCGGTCCTGGGCTGCCTTCATCCTTTCCCGTATGAGCTGAACCTTCTCTGTCGTGTTCTGCACCACCTCCGGACCAAGGATGCCTACCTCTCCTACTTTGGTCCAACACACAGGCGAACGACATGGCCTCCCATACAAAGCTTCAAATAGGGACATGCCAATGGTAGAGTGGTAGATATTATTGTAGTAAAACTATACCAGAGGCAAGTATTGCACCCATGACCCTCCTGAGTCCAGAACACATGCTCACAGCATATCCTCCAAGGTCTGGATGGTGCGCTCGGTTTGTCCATCTGTCTGGGGATGGAAAGCAGTTCTAAGGCGTAACTGGGTGCCAAACGCATGCTGCAATCCTCTCCAGACCCGCGAGGTAAACCGTGCATCCCTATCCGAGACTATAGACCTCATAACTCTATGCAACCACACCACCCCATCCATGTACTTTCGTGCCAAAGCATCCAAAGAACCCGACTCCCTGATCGCCAGAAAGTGAGCCGATTTCTTCAACATGTCCACTACCACCCAGATGGCGTCGTACCCTCCTTGGACCTTGGGTAGTCCCATGACGAAATCCATTGAGATGTCATCCCACTTCCACTCGGGGACATCTAGGGGCTGTAGTAGGCCGCCTGGAACTCGGTGTTCAGCCTTCACTTGCTAACACACTAGGCACTTGGCCACAACCTCTGCCACTTCTTGCTTAACTCCGGGCCACCAAAACTGCCTCTTCAACCCCTGGTACATCTTGTAAACTCTTGGGTGTACTTCCAGGGGAGAGTTGTGGAACTCACTGAGAAACTTGCCGCGCATCGCCTCTGGGACAAACAACCTTCCCTGGAAAAGCATCCGGTTCTGACCATCCTCGGTCCATCCTTTCGGAGCATTTCCCTAGTCAACTTGGTCACACATCACTTCACACTCTAGGTCTCCCCACTGAGACTCCTCCACCGGCTGAAACAGGGATGACTGCACTGTCATCTAATATAGGAAGCCTCTGCCGCTATCCATTGTCGCATCCAGGTGTAAGGCAGCCAACTCTTCCATTTCCTTCCAGGCGTCCGCCGACTCTCGCACCGCATCCTTCTGTGTCCTCCTGCTCAAGGAATCGGCCACCACATTTCCCTTTCCCTCAGTATATGAGATCTCGAAGTCATAATCCTGGAGTAACTCCACCCATCTCCGATGTCGCAAGTTTATGTCCCGCTGGGAGAAGATATACCTCAATATTTTGTGATCCTTGAAGACCACAAAGCATTCCCCGATGAGGTAGTGCCACCATAACTTTAGCGCAAAAACGACCGCTGAAAGCTCTAGGTCGTGGGTGGCGTAATTACGCTCATGGGAACACATCTTCCTGGACCCATAAGAGATCACCCCTTGTCGCTGCATCAACACGCATCCCAGGCCCTGTCCCGAAGCATCACAGAATACCTCATAGGCCACCCCTTCCTCTGGTAATCTCAGCACTGGGGCACTAACCAACATCTCTTTCAGATAGCTGAAGGATGACTGGCACTTCTCACTCCATACGAAAGCCTGGTCCTTCTTGGTCAGAGCCATCAAAGGGGCTGCTACTCGGGAGAAGTTGGGTACGAATCTCCGGTAGTAACCCGCCAGCCCGAGGAAACTTCGGACTTCTGCCACATTCTTGGGTGCTGCCCAAGAAACAACTACCTCAACCTTTGACGGGTCCACTGCTACCCCCTTCTCGGACACCACGTGCCCGAGGAAGTGCACTTCTCGTGTCCGGAACTTGAATTTTGACAACTTCCCATAGAGATGGTGCTGTCGGAGGACCTCCAAAACTATCCTCAGGTGCTCTGTGTGGTCCTCCTCTGATCTAGAGTAGACCAGGATGTCATCGATGAACACAACCATGAACCGATCTAGGTAGTCCTTGAAGATGGAGTTCATAAGCCCCATGGACACAGCCGGGGCATTCGTAACATCGAAGGGCATGACTATGAACTCGAAGTGTCCATACCTGCACCTGAACACTGTCTTCGGGATGTTGCTCTCTTTCACCCTCATCTGGTGGTACCCAGACCGCAGGTCGATCTTCAAGAACCATCCTGCCCCTTTCAGTTGGTCGAAAAGATCATATTTCCTTGGAAGAGGGTAGCGATTCTTGATCGTCACCTGATTCAGCCTCCCGTAGTCTATGCACAACCTAAGACCACCATCTTCCTTCTTTGAAAACAAGACCGGAGCACCCCACGATGACGCACTCGGACGAACATAACCCCTCTTCATCAGATCGTCAATCTATATCCACAACTCCCATAGCTCCGAAGGTGCCATCCGGTAAGGAGCCATTAAGATTGGATGAGCACCGGGATGCAGGTATATCCCGAACTCGATATCACATCGAGGGGGTAGAGTCGTCACCTCCTCAGGAAAGATGTCCATAAACTCACAGACGATCTCTGGCACTTCCACCATTTCAGCATCTACTGATTCCACTGTCAGCTCGGTCAATAAGGAGAGGAGAGGTTCCCCTCTCCTATTTCCCTTCGGATTGCTCTGCTCTCCAGTGAAGGTAACACGCTGGCAGTCCAAGTCTGAGAACACCACCCTTCTTCAAAAACAGTCGATGACGGCGCACATAGAAAATAGCCAGTCGATACCTAGGATGACATCGTATGGTTGAATCTGTAGCAGAAGAAGATCCCTAACCGACTGGTGTGGTCCTATCATCAGTCTACATCCCCGACAAACGAACAACAAGTCGTTCTGACCTCCGACTGGTGTGCTCAACACTAGGCGCACTGGAAGTCTCTCAGAATCTATACCCAAGGCACGGGCTAGAATGGGTGCAAAAAAGGAGTGCGAAGCTCCAGTATCGAACAAAGCATAAGAAAGAGTGCTAAACAGACTGATCGTACCACGAACAACCTCTGGCCCTGCTGGAACTGCTGCCTCTGCAGCGTGCAACTGTCCACGCCCAGCTCCCCTACCCCTCAGCTATCGGCCACCTCCCCGACCACGCCCTGGTCGAGGTCCCTGTGGAGCGCCCTGAGGTTGGCCTCCTCCTCCAATGTCTGCCCTCGGAGGAGCGAGAACTCGATGTCCCTACTGCTGCTACTGGAAAGGTCTGGCTGGAAGCTACTGCTGGGGCGGGTGCTGGGGATGAATGCCACTACTGTACTGCACCCGGTCAGGGCACTAACTCTGGAGATTCCCAGGGCTCCCACAGATGAAGCACCGCGGTCCCGGGCCCGTAGCAAAAGGGCGAGGGCTGGGGGATCGAAACTGAAACTGTTGTGGCCTGCTCCCTACGGGTCGGAACCAAGAGGGTCCTGACGCTGGAGGCCTAGTGATGACAGCCTTCCCCTTCGATGGTCCTAGATAAATCCCCTCTCGCGACACTCCCCCTAGAGCATGCTTCCGCTCCACCACTTCGGCCTTCTTCTGGACCTCCAAGTATGTCGGCAGGGTAAAGGGGGTAACAACATACTGGAGGGAGGGTCGGAGTGCCTCCTCCAAACATCTTTCCCGAGACTCCTCGTCGGGAAAGAGGTCCGGAGCAAAACGTAGGAGGTCCTTGAACTTGATCCCTAGCTCCCTCACAGACATACTCCCCTGCTGGAGGGAGAGTAGTTCCTACCTCTTTTCTTCCTTCATTGTCGAGGAGAGGAATTCCGCCCAGAACTCCTTCTCGAAATCCACCCAAGCCACCTCAGACTCTCTCCTCTCCCCCAGGTAAAGCATCCACCACTGACGTGCTGGTCCCCGCATCTGGATAACGACCAGAGGAACCCAGTACTCAGTTGGGGCCCGAATCAGGCCGAAGGCTATAACTAGCTCCTCTAGCCAGCCTTCCGTCTTCATATCGGAGGTGCTGCCCTCATACTTCTCGAGGGCCTGTCACTGGAAGGCTCGATGAGTCTTCTGACACTAGTCGTCCTCTTCCTCTCGATCAGCTCTCTGCCGATTGGCCAAAGTAGCCTCTGGGGCCTCGATTGCCTGTACCACACGTGGTCGCCTTCCAGGTGCCATAACTGTAAGGTAAACAAGGAATGACTAAGCCCAAGTAGTGCAGAATATCGTTCTTAAAACTTCTTTAATTTTTTTATTTATTCTTAACTCCCAAGACATCCCAGAAACACAAGAACACAATTCATTATGATGCATGTACATTTCCTAGAGTCTCTACCCTGCAATCAGTGTTGCCTCACTTGGTCATTCGGTAGGTCCAGAGTCCTTGCATCGGATCACGGGGGCCCTAAAATCTCATGTCCTAGCCGGTCTTCCCTGGCCTAAATCACGCGACAAGGTCACTCAACACTGTTGCCTTACCATCCCATGCAATCCTCACTGTTCCTAACTCCATACTCCATCCTATCTCTCAACCAACCTGCATCTGATACCATTCTGTCACGACCCGCCTTCACCAAAAAGGAGGGAAGGGTCAGTAGATTGCCAGGCCCTTCCTTCTTTAAGTTGAAGGAGAGATAATGACCCCCGAAACCCGCCTTCAATAGGTCCCGGAGTGGCGACTATCACCAAGGGTATAGAAATTTATCACAAATGGAAGGCATTACCCTTTTTATTTTATAGGATCGAGAGATAAGGAGGAGAAAACCCAACAACACCAAGGTAAAAAGAAAAGTAAAGCCAAAAGTAAACCATTCCAACATGCAAGTTCCAAAAGTAAAAGCCACAAAGTACAAAATGTGACTACAAGGTAAGTACCAAAGGAAAAAAGAAAACAACAACTGCAACTGCTCCAAAGGTCCGAGCTAGTAAGGTCCTGTGTGATCCCTGAATTCCTCCTAGAAACCTGAAAGCAGTTTTATATACGTAGGTTGAGCATACAAGTACACTCAGTAGAGAAAACCAAAGAATCTCATGCACAAGTGGGGGAACGTACTAAAGTCTCGTGAGAAAAGAGTAAACTAAACACCTATCAAGGTAAACTTCCCACCCCAGGCCTCACCAAGGCACACTCCCCAAATAATGCAAGTTAGGTAATATATATAATAAGATCAGATCGATATTTGGGTACCCCGCTCCACTTTCCCATTGGTTATTGAGACATCCTACGCATCGGACCAATCCCGCCATTCTCATAGCAGTCCCACATTCGCACCCGCCCGCACACACCTGGGCCACAACCACACGCAGTCCCACTGCCAAAATCCTGCATGCACACACCTGGGCCTCAACCACATGCAGTCCCACTGCTAAATCCCGCCCGCACACACCTGGGCCACAACTGTCACATGTAACCATGCCTGCAAACACCTAGGACAGAAACACCACCACCGCGCCTGAAAACACCTGGGCTAAAGGATCCACTGCCACGCCCGGAGACACCTGGGCCTCATACCGAAGACACTTGGGAAATCACCTGACGCACACACCTGGCCAACCACCACACTACCCCGCCCAAAGGTTCTTGGGCTAATAACGGACCTCAGGCCATCACAGCCTGCCCGAAGATAGTTGGGATATCCGGGAAATGGAGCAAAAAAGGAGCTAATAACCAGCCACTATGAATAGTGTTGGGAACCCCCCCCCCCATGAAATGGGGGTGTTCGGCACTAAGTGCTCAACTTGGGTTGGGCGCGAATAAGAAACACAAAGCTACAAGTATATATACATAGGGTAACAAGCACTCACCCAAGCTAGGTTTTTCTTCAGACAGCCTACAGATCACAACAGCACTCAAGTCCGAGTCACGACTCACGCTAACAACCCATTTGTCCCCTTTCTTATTTCACGTTCAGTAATAATGTTTACGTTTAAGCACTACTGAAAAACTAGTAGGCATAGGCATAAGTCCAGGAAAGTAAACGGTCAAGCATCAGCCAAGACACCCACACCTGGTTCTCAACAACAGAGGATTCCACCCCAATTCGTGATATAAACAATTAACCACCCGGATTTAAAACTCACAACCACCGAATCCATACCAATAGGAGATCCTATCCTCAAATTCACACAACCACCGAGAGTATAAAAGAACAGGGGATCCCATCCCCTCCCACAACTCTAGCAATCAGCCCGAAACGAAAACAACCAACTACCACCATCAACACAAGCAGGGCCTTGCAGGTATTTTCATATTTAAACGACTTAACACACTCCATGATTCAAATTTCCGTGTGTTCTAACCGGGAGTTATCACAGAAGGGTTGATCCTAGTGCTTTCAATTATTCAGCCGGATATACATGATTAACCAATTCACTTTTCACAGCAGGAGTTTACAACCACAAACAAGCTATTTAAAACATCAGCAGGGTTCATTAGTGCACAATCAACGACCACCAATGGCCTCAATTTTCAGGAGGCATAAGCCAACACAACTCAACAAGATGGTCATAGAAGAAACAACATCAACAATCACAGACCCCCTCTCTTGTTTCTTTATAGAATTCGTTCATTATCTTTAATTAGGTCTGGTTTGCCCAATTCTATAGGATCAAAAGCACGCCCACCCCGCATGATACAAAAAAGAGAGGGACGAAGGAGGAATTCCCTACTTGTTGATAGAAGATCGACGTTTAGGCCGGGGGAGCGGAACTTTACAGATAACGATGTGCCTGATGCACCAGAAGCTATTTGTGAAAAGCCACGATCGAGGAAAGGAGAAACCACGACTAAACCTTAGTTTATAAGAGCCGGGGATGGTTGAGGTGAAAACGCGAAACCGCGAAAGGCGTGGGGGTCGTGCATTGACCACGCGGCTCCTCTCGTCAAAAAAAGGGGGTCGGGTGGTTTAAGACGACTCATGAATTGATGAAGTATTTAATTAAAACTCTTATGGGCGTTACGGGTCTTAAAAACACGCTTAAACGA
Source organism: Viscum album (assembly GCA_963277665.1). Taxonomy (NCBI): domain Eukaryota; kingdom Viridiplantae; phylum Streptophyta; class Magnoliopsida; order Santalales; family Viscaceae; genus Viscum; species Viscum album. Next base: position 1,965,560,640 of record OY728127.1, read on the forward strand.
GTCAGAATAGGGTTTAAAACCTTATTTACGCAAAGGAGCGCTACTGGAGACAACTTGACAAGGTCGGGTGATGCCGATCGGTCTCACTGATCGGTCGTGCCGATCGGTCTCCCCGATCGGTCCCACCTGTCGGTCTCACCGAGACGCCACTCCTTTAGAACCCGGATTTTGGCAAAGGGAAGGACCAAGAGAGTCTGGGTCATCACAGATACTAGGACCATGATCGTGTATATATTAACCTATGATGGAGTAATAAAGTATTCTTCAATGATTTATAGTTTCTAGTAGAGTTGTAGGACAAATCTTAAGGTTGATTATGCTATGAAGGATTGTAGTTATCATTTTAAGCAAACCGTTGATAGATTAAGAGGTATCACCATCATAAATATGATAATTACAAGTCCTCTTTTATGGGAGTAGTGATGGAGGGATCCCATAGGGGATCTAACCAATATAGTGATAGATCATGCTAATATTTCTGTGATAGAAGAAACTTGGCTCGTGTTTGTCTAATAAAGTTGGTAGGGAATGAAATATGGGGTGTAAAAATGGAAAAACACATTGATAGAGACAACATAAGGATCATGAAACTATATAAGGTGGACTAGATAACTCTCCTCTATCCATCTATAATATAGGATCTGTTGGTGCGTGAGTATCAAGGGATGGATAGTTATTTGATCCACTTCCCCAGTCCCCAACCCATGGTAGTAGAAGTCATTCATATAATGTTGTAGGTTAGGGAAGAGGATAGATTCATGAAATATAAGTATTCAATTAATATCTTCCTGTTATGGTTCAAGATTTGATTTATGTATTCTATACATTGTAATTTATATTCATCAATGCTTTCACAATTCATTCTATTATTGTATTACAATTTTTTTGGAGTTATATATTCCATTTGATCTCATAGACTAATCTATTTTAATAGCCACTACTTTTAGTTCCAATGACCCTATGACCTATGTCTATCATTATTGTGAGATTAATCCCAATAAATAAAGTCTCTCATAGGATATCCTAATAGAGATAATGAGACCCTATGTTGTTATCCGTTTTGTGGAAATGTTATATATAGTCCATGATAGGGTCGATTTGTATCATTTGAAGCTGATAGTCCATCAATTGGAAAAGTCTAGATTCACCTTTACTAATGAGTGATAACTTCAGGTGGGATATTTTTTGATATCCATTAGAAGATTGGATTTGATTACACACTATTTGGAAATCCTATCCTTGTGTTCTATGAAAAATGTAAATGAAGGATTACTTGATGTTGTGAAAATATAAGTGGACATTTTACTAGATGAAATTATAGGGTTTCCCCCTCATTGATAGGTACATTTAAAATTTATTTTCACCCAAGAACACCATGAATTTCATCTATATTTTTCATGAAAAACTTTGAATATCTTCGGGTTATAATGTTGTAGTTGGATGAAAATTAATAAAAAGTATTCATCAAACACAATGTACCATCCTAGGAATATCATATTCTATTCACTAATAAGGAGGATGAGAACATGAGTCTTTATGTCATATAATCATCTAAATCATGGGAATGTTAAGAATAAATACTCTCCTTGATGGATAGAAGATATACTCAACCAACTAAAATAGGGAAAATAGTTTTTAAAGATTCATCTCAGGTCTAGGAATCTACAGTTTCAAGCTAGTGAGAAATATATCTCTACGATAACATTTATATTTCTTTATGGTCTCTATGAGTTCCTTTTGAAATTTTTTCATGGAAACAATTCTGCTATAATGGTCTCTAGACTCATAAACACTATCTTTTATACATTCTTGGATTAGTTCATAGTTGTTATCCATGATGAAATCCTCATTTATTTATTAATAGGGGATGAATATACTGAGCATTTTACGATTACATTAAATATACATAATGAGAGATAGTGGTATAGAAGTCACATTAAGTGTATGTTCTAGATTCTAGAACTTCATTTTATTGGGTCATGTCATCCTGGAGTGTGAAGGGTAGTGTACCCTGAAATGATTGAGGTTGTGATGGCTTGGGAGAAACCCAAGATAGTGTTTGAGGTGTATAGTTTCATTTGGAACGTAGAATAAAACTAGTGATTTATCAAAAATTTCTCTTATATTGTATATCCTATGAAATATATTACCTTAAAGTTGAATAATTTCTTTTAATTTGTCTATTTTTAAAGATTTTTTTTTTCTATAAGTATATGTTTACTGGTTCTCTAGAATTTCAGCTACCAGAGGGAGGTTATGAATATAATTTTTTTTAATCTATAATGTTTTCTCTAGATGTTTCTTCATTTAGTTTTGATCTTTAATTTCTTATAAGTCTATGTAGCATAGAACTCATGAGAATAATTATATGACCCATGGAATAGATCTTGTGGTACTATCATTTTCCTTGATGGTTTATAGACACTGTCTATTTGGTGAAATATTTATGGTAATTAAATATTATAAGTGTATTAGTATTGTGTTATCTATAAGAGATCTCAAATTGAGATAGTGTAATTGGATAGAGTTATTGTAATATTATAACTTTTATATAATATCTACTAAATGGAAGGACTATATGGTGGATGATTCCATTAGTAAGAAATCTTATTTCAAATTGATAAAGGAGTTATATGAGTAGTTATCCTCATTTTGGTTGGTTCTAGTTTTAGAGTAAGACATTTATTACTATCAATTAATGGTGGTTGAATCCACACTTCTTCCCTGGGTGAGGGCATCCTTGTAGGGAAATATCAACAATGAGATATTACATTACTATATATTTTCAAGTGATGCATTTAAAATATTATCTAATGGTGTCGAGCATGAAATCTTTTTTAGAGGAAGATAGTTGTACTAGTGGTGTTTCTTGAGGAGTTGGTGAGGGAGTTCCACACTTCCACATTGGTGTTATATCCTAGTGTGATGATGATGTACTAAGATATTGATAACTTTCATTGGTTTTGAGGAATGAAGAAAATTATTTTTTGAGTTAATATTGCATCGCCTTTCTAGTCAGCAGAAGAAGTCTATGAACTAGTTTTCTTCTTAACTAATGTAAACTCTTGAGGTTCTGTAGTTTAAATAGGGTTGTATATCAATAGATTTCATGACTATATATCTAAAATTAGTGAAGGTTAGTGATTCTGTCTTAGGGGTTTCTAAATGATTGAATCCATATCTAGGAAGATTGTTATATTTAAAACATGGGATGCCAATATACATATGAGATCATATAGTCTAAATAAGTTCTCACAACTATCATCTCTGAGAATGATGCTTAATACTTTTGGCCATTATGAAGGATAATATATAAGGCATTCGAGAAAAATTTTAAATTTAGTATGAAATTCAACCAAGAAATGATCATAAGAATAAGGGGAATATTTGGGTTCTAAAGGATGATTTCTAGTATTGTGTGCTAGATTTTGGTATAATAAATTTTTGGTCGGAGTGGATACTCAAGAGGGGGGTGAATTGAGTTCCAATTAAAATTTCTATTAAAAATATTTCTCTTAAAATGCTCTAATTTAAAAACAAAGTTAAACTGTAGTGAATCTATACAGAGTGTAAAGGTTCAATTAGTTTCTCAAAGATTGATTAGGTCTCAGTTAACATAATTTGAAGATTAAATTAACTTTTGAATCTAAATTACTGGTTTACAATAAGTATAAACACTTGCGAATTTAACTATAAAAAGTAGCTTTAAAATAGTTCTGTATTTCAAAGTAATAACAACAGAATATGTAAAATATATAAGTAATTATTAAAATAAGAGCACAAAAAAGGTAACCAAGAGGTGCAGTCTCAAGCCGGGACTTAGTCCTCTCAACAATTTATATAAATTAATCCACACCCTGGATCGGGGGTTAACAACAGTACACTACTGTCCAGGTACAAAGACCTCTACCACAGTTCTTGGTGAAAAAAAACAACAACTCACAGGCTGTTCAGGTCTTACTCGACATCTACCACCATCCACAGTGGGAAACAAAGTGTTATGGAGTTTGAGTGAGTATTTAAGAATCCGCCAGTTTAGCACAGGAGACAGTGTGTGTGTAAAATAAACGGGATACACACACTGCTCAAAATTTAAATAAGGAATCACTAAAGAGAAGTAATATTGAGTTTAGAAATGGTTTAGTTATTAGAAGTGCAGTTCTGGACTTGTTTGGTTTATCAGAAAAGCTTCTGAGTCCTTCTCTGGTTCTTCTCAGAAAATAGAGTGTTGTTTTCTTCATTGATTCTTGGTCCAGCTTAATATCCTGAGTGCATGAAATGTTTGCTATAGCTCTTCACTCAAGATGCAGCTAGTGTTCAGCTCTAGAACAAGTTTCTTCGTGTATATTCAGGATTCTTGTAGTATGGATGTAGATTAGAGAAAAATGCTCCACATTTGAATGCTTGTTCAGCTATTTCTCTTCCACCCTTCGTGTATCTTCTGTTTTCTTTCAAGGAGTTTCATATGCATCTTTTTCTATGTCACTATATTTCCAGTTTTCTCTTTCCATCACTTTATAGCTTTTAGCTTCGGCAGAAAAGAATAATCGCCTTTTGCATGCGTACTAGGTATGGTTCCCTGACATGAAACAGAAATCATTAAATAACATTAACTGCATTAAAACCATCAAATATAACCGTTAGCTGAATAAATAAATATACAGGGTTCGACTGGTCTGTCAAGCATTAGTAGTGTTCTATTGGTAGACGTGCACGGTGGACATTGTATCGTAGAACCTTCCATCGGTAGCTCTTTTGAACTTGCATCGGTAGCACTTTTGAACTTGTATCAGTAGCTCATATACCGGTGACTTTAATTCTATCGGTAGCTCTTGTTATCGGTACATGTCTCTCCATCAGTAGCTCGTTGCATCAGTAGTTGTTTTCACGTATCGGTAGACTTACACTATCAGCAGACTTCTATCGATAGCTCGATATATCAGTGACTATACTTGTATCAGTAACTATTTGTGAACTAGATGTATCGGTAGACTTCTGTCTATCGGTAGCTCTGGTCTGTTCTGTATCGGTAGACTTTGTTTCTGCTTATCGGTAACTCTAGTTTGTCGCTGACTATCTTTCTATAGGTAGATTATGTCTATCGGTAGACTGAGTACCGGTAGCTCTAGCTAAAACGCATACCAGTAACTTAATACTTATCTGTTTCATACACAACATATCTGAATGGGTTAGAATTACATCAGCATGTATATAAACATGGATAAACAAAGATTAAACTATCTCAGGTATTATTTTAATATTATTATCATCCTGAGAATAGATTGAAAGAATTAATATATATAAAAACATTAGATTGAGATTATCAAAGTATATGAAAGCATAATTGGGATTATCAAAACAGGTGAGGTCAACAATCTCCCAATTTTTGATAATCAAAACTTACAAAAAAAAAATTATATCAGAGGATATATAATTAAGCTCAATTTTCTCAGAGAAAATAGTATGGTATAAAACATAATTTATCAGAGATAGAATTAAATGTATCAGAGATAAATGAAAACACCATGACATCAAAGGTAAAATTTAGTGTTATCAGAGAACATCAGAGAACTAAATGTAATGATATCAGTGGATGAGAGAAAAGACACTGGTATTAGAAGAAGAAATTCAGAGGTATCAAAGAGGCAAAGCATTATAGCTCTTAGAAATATTTCCCCCCCTTTCATTAATATTTCTCCCTATGAGTGAATATGTCTTCCTCTTTTGATACATAGAGAGTATTTCTCCCCCTTTGTAAAATATTTCCCCCCCTTTGTGATAATCAAAAAGTGGGAAATAATAAAGAGAAGTGGAACAATAGGAATAGAATAAAATCACTTGTATTAAATGTGACAAAAAGATACAAAGACAGAAAAAAATTACCGAGGATTCCTATCAAACAGTCCAGCCATTGGATCAATCCACATCCTCCATGTGAGAGTTGCCCTTGGGGTCAGAAGAGGATGCAGGTGGTGAGGATCCTGGTGAAGGCTTAGGAATTCCTGAAATGACCACAGGAGGTTGAGCAACTGATACTGTGCCTGGCCTGTATTGAGGAGTCCTTTGTGTGATCATAGGTGTGCGGCTTCAAATGGCTTGGACATGAGTCATCTGATTTGGAGAAGCAGTGGAGGTAGAGGTAGGCAAAGCAGGAGGGACAATTACTGGCCTAGCATCAACATGTAGAAAGGGCAGCAACATATTTCTAAAATCTATAATGATTCCTCCTCCTCCCTCCATAACAGATATGAAGTCATCCTTTTTATCCATAAACTTGTCCAAAGCTGGAGTCAGTTCTCTGAGCTTGGTAACATGCTCTCTAAAGGCATGATTGACAGGAGGCAGTTTCATATTCTCAAGCAGAAGCTTGAAATGATTGGTCATTTGGGTCTTTGTGTAAATTTTGGAGAAATAGGAGTCCACCATTTCTTTAAATTATTTTTGAGAGGCAGAGGCTTCTCTCATATAGTCTTGGACTATCTTCATAATTTCTCTGTCTAAATCTCTGGTTGAGAGAACAACTCTGCTCAGTTCAGATGAGTCCATCGAGCCACTGGGTGAGGCATAACCAAGCTCCTCTTTCATCATATCTCAAATTTTATTCAAACCCATCGATTTTTTAGATGCAAGATGACGAAAAAATAATGATATAGTCTCTTTCATGCTTTTGGTCAAACCAATGATAAGATTTTGAATATAGGATTCCTTGGTTTTAATATGATCTTTCATAGAAGTTTTGAAACCATCAAATACTAAAACCATCTGACTTACAACACTCTTCGCATAAGCTAAGTCCTTATCATCTTGGGATTTTGAGATCATTTAAGAGAATAAAGAAACAAAATATTCCTTTAGAGCTTCAAGATCTGCTTCATGTCTAGAAACTTGAGCCTAGCATTCTTTAACTTCTTCAACTATTTCTCCCATAAAAGATGATAAATTGCAGGAAAGGGATAGTTCAAAATATCTTTCCAGCATAACCATTTCTTCAGCAAAAGTTTTCTTCAACTCAGAAACTGAGGCATGAAAAGATTCTTTTAGCTCATCCCTTAAGATATCCATTCAGCCTTAGTAACCAAATCAGCAGGTGAAACTTCTACAGATGCTCTTTCAGAGGCTAAACTGACCACAACATCAGTCATAACTGATTGAATTGAAGATACCATAGAAACATCCATTTTCATTACCTCTTCGACAAAACATTCCTTAATCTTTATCTTTAAAGTATCCAGGTCATGCATTCTGACCACATATTCTGGAAATAACTCAGAGTCGACATCATAAGTAATCTTAGGTCTATTGTGAGATGCCTCATTATAAGAATCTGAATAGTCTAAACCACAAACTATAAAACCAGGGTCTTCTGTCAAATCATTAAATCTAACATCCACTGTAACACTTCCAAACATAGACTGATGCTCCCCCTAAATGGGTGCGTCCTCAATTAGGATAACAACATTCTCAACATCATGCTCAGCAGCATTCTCAACAGGTCTTTCATCCTGAGGAGAATATTCCACTATCAATTCCATCACTATAGCACTAGGAGGGTCTTCTGGATTAGGTAAGGGTATGTCAACTTCATTTTCTTCCTTAGTAGGTGCTAAATATTGTCCAATCATTGGACTTAGGCTCAAATCAACTGACAGAGATACTTCACTCTCATGAACATCTTCTTCATTTTCTACAGCATCCACTTCAACAGCCTCTAAAGCAGCTTCTTCCTTATCTGATATATGTTGATCCAGATTTTCAGGAGCTGGGTTAGGAGGCAAATCAGGGTCTCCTCCTTCATCTGCGGAGGAATCTTTCTCTTCTGAATCATCACTGTATTCTGGCTCCTCTTCATCAGGTCCTAGACCTGGATCCCTCACATCCTTTGGTCTTGATGGATGAGTCACAAGATTAAACTTTTCATAAACCCTTTGGTCATCATTGACCCATTCTCCTCTCCAAGGGTTCCAATTTATTTTCATGTACTTACAAACTGTAGTTGTGATGCATAATTTTTTCTTCACTACCACTGTCTCATCTTGAGACTCATCAACCCCTTCTACCTTGATCATCACACAGATTAACTTAGCAAAGAATAGGGCATTTGTCTTTGATTTTGGCCTTGTCATATCTTCCATCTGGAGCATCAGCAATCTGCATAAATTAACCTTTACACAATGTATTAATAGGTGCAAGAGATAGATATCCTGATATCTCAAATTGGAAAAGTCTCCTCTCCTCGGTATCAAGACATGTTGAACAAATTTGAACAACAATCTGTTCTCTCCATCCATTTCTATAGCAACTACTTGTCTTTGACTTCCATCATCAGTCAGTTCTTCCAAAGCAGTATCAAAATCGAAAATGTCACTGGTAGGTGGCATAGCTCTCACGACATATCTAGATACTCCTTCATGTGGAACATTCAAGGACTCATCCCATTCAACAGATGAGAAAGATATCTCATTTCCATTCACAAAATAAGTTACTCGATTTTCATTCTCCGATTCTTCAAAGGTTACAAAATCGTAAAACTGTTTCACTAATTTTGGGAAATAAGGACCATTGTTGTTCGAAAAACACTCTACCCATTTTTTATCTTCAAGAACTTCGAGCACTAAGGACCTTCTAGGAAGCAGCCATTCTACACATAATTCCTTTTCAATCACAATAACTCAATTTTCCAGATGAGGATTCACTGGTCGTCTCCCTGACCTAGTTCTAGCAACACTTCCACTACCACTTGCTTCTTGCTCGGTCCTTTTCTTCTTCGTTTTCGGCTCAACAGAGTCATCTATGACAGTTGGAAGTTTGGTCTTTTCCATCACTGGTTCGAAGGATTTAGGGTTCTCTAAGAATTCGGGAGCTAAGGTTCGAGGGTTTAGTTTTGAGGCTCGGTGGATTTTGAAGTAGCTCGGACTTTAGTTTTATCATTTAGGAATCATAAAATAAATAAACCAAATGAAATAAAGTAAAAACGATTCAGATTTTGGTGTCAGACAGAAGTTTTTTAAAATAGCGCACATTGTTGAGAATTTTCTATCAGTGTGGTTTTAAATCGGTGAGAATTTTACATCGGTGAGAATTTTACTTAGGTGAGAATTTTACATTGGTGAGAATTTTACATCGGTGAGAATTTTACATCGGTGAGAATTTTACATCGGTGAGAATTTTATATTGGTGAGAATTTTACATCGGTGAGAATATCTACCAATTGAGGTTAAACATTCCTAACTTTTGTTTAATGTAACATAACCTATCCTAACTCAAAGGTTTAGTGAAAATGTCGGCTAGTTGATGTTCATTTCCTATAAACTCAAGAGTAATATCACCCTTTTGGTAATGATCTCTCATGAAATGGTGCCTTACATCAATGTGTTCGGTCCTAGAGTGAGACACATGGTTCTTTGAAATATTTATTACACTAGTATTGTAACAGTTGATTGACACATGCCTAAAGTCATATCCAAAGTCCAAAAGAGTGTGTTTCATCCACAGAATTTGTGCACAGCAACTACCAGCAGCTATGTACTCTGCTTCAGCAGTGGATAATGCTACAGAATTCTGCTTCTTACTACACCAAGATACTAAAGACTTTCCTAATAAATTACATGTTCCTGAAGTGCTTTTTCAATCCAACTTTCAACCAGAAAATTCATCATCTGAATAACTCATTTACTCAAAGGGTTGTCCTTTTGGATAAAACAAACCAAAGTTTACAGTATGTTTAAGATACTTAAATTTTTTTTTAACAGCAATTAAATGCGATTCTTTTGGATTAGCCTGAACTCTTTCACACACACACACTAAACATAATAATTGGTCGACTAGAATTAAGGTAAAGTAAGCTTCCAATCATACCTCTATAATTGGTTTGATCCACTGGTTTCCCAGTTTCATCTGCATCCAATTTACAAGAAGTACTCATAGGTGTTTCACTTTCCTTATTACTATCCAAACCAAAACGTTTTAAAAGATCCTTTGTATATTTTCTTTGATTCAAAACAATAGCATTTTCATTTTTAAACACTTGAAAACCAAGAAAATATTTATGTTCTCCCATTAAACCCATTTCAAAATCATTTTGCATATTTTTTGAAAAATCAGTACATAAAGAATGTTTAGAAGATCAAAAAATAATATCATCAACATAGATTTGAACTATTAAAACATCTTTAGAAATTCTTTTAATAAAACTATTTGGATCATAAATCCATTTAGTAAAACTTTTTGAAATAAGAAAATTACTAAGTATATCATACCAAGCTCCAGGAGCCTGTTTTAAACCATATAAAGCTTTAGAAAGTTTAAAAACATGATTATGAAAATAAGGATTAGTAAATCCAGGTGGTTGTTACACAAAAACATCTTCAACAATAAAACCATTTAGAAAATCACTTTTGACATCCATTTGATATAACATGAAATTCAAATGAGCAGCATATGCAAGTAAGATCCTAATGGATTCTTATCTGGCTATAGGTGAAAAAGTTTTCTCATAGTCTATGCCTTCTTCTTGACTATATCCTTGTGAAACTAGTCTAGCTTTATTTCTAACTATGTTTCCAGACTCATCAAATTTGTTTCTAAAAACCCATTTTGTGCCTATTGTTAATGTGTCCTTAGGTCTGTCAACTAATTCCAATACTTTGTTTCTTTCAAATTGATTTAACTCTTCTTGAATAGTCATTACCCAAAATTCATCATTGATAGAATCATTGATATTTTTATGTTCTAGATGTGAAAGAAACGCTTTATGTTCAACCTGATTTCTTAGAGAAGCTCTAGTATGTGTCCCTCTATAAATATTACCAACAACATCATCCAAAGGATGATTCTTTAGAATCCTTGTTGATCTAGTAAAGGTATGACAAGAAATTTCATGTTCATCTATAGGTTTGGGTTCCATAGCAGCAGATTCTGGAATATGTCCAGAACTGGATGTTTTTACAGCAGGTTCTTCAGATTTATCATTAAGGTCCAGAATACTCAAATCTTCCTAAAGATTTTCAATAGGGGTTTTAGGCTCATGTGGATCAGTTTCATCATACTTGATGTGAAATTATTTTTCCACACATTTGGTTCTTTTATTAAATACTCTATAGGATTTTCTAGTTAAAGAATAACCAAAAAAAATTCCTTCATCACTCTTAGAAGAAAACTTGTCGAGATTATCCTCTGTATTAAGAATAAAAACATTACAGCCAAAGACTCTAAAGTAACTAACTTTAGGTTTCCTATTATTCCACAACTCATAAGGGGTCTTCTTAAGAAATGGTCTATTTAACACTCTATTAATAATATAACAAGAAGCATTCACAGCTTCAACCCAAATGTAAATAGGCAGGTCATATTCATTAAGCATGGTTCTAGTAATTTATTGATGGGTTTTATTCCTTATTTGTACTACACCATTCTGCTGAGGTGTTCTAGAAGAAAAAAGTTGTGACTATATCCATTGTGTTAGCAATAAGATTCAAATTCATTATTTTCAAACTCACGACCATGATCACTTCTTAGGGTTTTAATCTTAAGTCAACTATGATTTTCTACAGATTTGGAGTATTTAACAAAGTAAGAACAATCTTCAATTTTATGAGCTAAGAAGTATACCCAAGTATATATAGAAAAGTCATCGGCTAAAACATAGACATAGTGATTCCCATTTAAACTAGAAACTCTTGATGGTCCAAACAAGTCCATGTGAACCAACTCGAGAGGATGAGAAGTTGAAACTTTTTTCTTTGATTTAAAAGAAACTATATGTTGCTTTCCCTTTTGACAGGGATTACAAACTTCATCATTTGGGAATTCAAGTTTAGGTAGGTTTCTAACTAAGTTCCTCCTAGTTAGTTTTCTAAGTGAATAGATGTTGCAGTTTCCTAATCTTCTATGCCAAAGCCAAGACTCTTTATGAAAAGCATTTAGGCAAGTAACATTTTTCTTACCTAAAGAATTTAAATCAACTGCATAACATTTTAATTTCTTAAAGCAGAAAATACTAAAACATTTTAATAATTAAAAACATTGCAAGAATCATTTTCAAACATCACATTAAATCCATCATCACATAATTGAGATATACTTAACAGTTTATATTTAAGTCTATCAATAAATAAAACATTATAAATTAAAACTGAATTAGAGTTACCAATTTGTCCTAGGCCGATTATATTTCCTTTAGAATTATCACCAAAGGTGACATGGCCTCCATCAACCTTTATTAAGCTTTTGAAGCATGAATAATCTCCAGACATATGTCTTGAACATCCACTGTACAAGTACCATACCTTCTTGTGAGAACTCTTTAAGCATGTTTCCTACAAAACAGATTTATATAGGAAATGATTTTGGTACCCAGATCTTCTTGGGTCCAGAAAGGTTAGCAATTAAAGCTTTAGGTACCCATATTTTTCTTATGGGTCTCATATAATATATAGAATCAATAGATTTTGAAAGATAAACTTTAGTTGATCTATAACCATATGAATAACTGGTTGAAGCATAGGGATTTCCAGAACTAGAATAAGCATAATTTTGTCCAGACTTAGGAATAAATCTATTCTTAACAAGCTGTCTCTGTCCAAGTTGGTATCCCAAACCAGTAGAGTATTTATGTGAAACTTTTTTACCTAACATTTCAGTAAGTGTGTCTTTTTCATATGTAAACTTCTCTAAGTCTTTTCTAAGTTTTTCATTTGACATTTTCAGTTCTGTATTTTCCTTTAACTGTTGACCATTCTTCTCTTTTTCAATAGTAAGTTCGGTTTTAATAATAGTAGTGAGAGCATGATGTTTCTTTAATGATTTGTATTTATCTTTAAGTTCATTGCATGTCTCTTCCAGCATATTACAGTATTCAAATAATTCCTCACTAGTCATGTTTTCAGAATAAGAATCAGAGTCTGCATCATCTCCAGAATAATAGAAATTTAAAACAAGAGTATCTAAGGTTACCTTAGATGTATTGGTCATAAAAACATGTTGGCATGATTATTCTCAGAATCAGAAACTTCAGATTCACTTGTGCTGTCTTTAGATGCACTCCAGGTAGCCTTCATAGATTTCTTGTACTTCTTGTCCTTATAATAATATTTCTTTTTTCATATTTCTTTTTGACTTTTGACTTTGGAAAATCATCCTTGATGTGTCCTTTCCTTTTACACTCATAGAAGACTATTTCATCATTCTTGTCAGCTTTCTTCCAATCCTTCTTCCAATGTCCCTTGTTGTCATACTTTCCTTTGTAGTTATATTTCCTGAATAATTTCTTCTTCCTATAAAACTTCTTGAATCTCCGGGCTATTTGAGCTATCTCAACATCACTATCTGAATTTGAATCTTCACTGGTTGAACTCTCAGTAGGTATTTGCATTTTCTCCTTGTCTTTACTCTTAGAAGCAGTAGACTTGAAAGCTACGGATTTTCTCTTAGGTCCATCATCTTCCTTTTTATTCACCTTGAGTTCTTCCTCATACATCATTAATTTACCAATAAGCTCCTTTACTGGTAGTGCTCCAATGTCACATGACTCTCTGATTGAAACAGATGTGCCTCTCCATCGTTCTGGCAGACATCTCAGTATCCTCATAATTTGTTCCTTAGCTGGAACAACTTTTCTAAGTGAACTCATTATATTGACTATCTCATTAAACCTGAGATACATATCAGAAATAGGTTCATCAGTTTTCATTTTAAAATTATCATATTTAATAGTATAAGTATTCAATATCATTTATTTAACATTGGTTGTTCCTTCATGAGAAACACTCAAAGTATCCCATATTTCAAAGGTAGTTCTACAATCAGAAATTCTATTAAACTCTTCATCTTTTAAAGCACAGTACATGGCATTCATAGCTTTACAATTATTATTGTAACCAGTCTCTGTAGGTTCATCCCAAGTTTTTCTCTCAGTTTCTGGAATTTTATATTGAGACTCTATAGCATTCCAAATATCAAAAACCATATATTCTAAATGAATTTTCATTTTCAGTTTCCACTGGGCATAGTTTGTACCATTGAAGAAAGGTGGCTGGTTAGTAGTAGCACCCTCTAGTCTATTATCCATAACAAGATTTTAGAAAATAGTTTTAAAGAGATAAAAATTTAGAACTAACAGAAATTTATGATCTTTAAAGATGCAACTAAAATCACAGTTGAAAAACATAGTATTTCAAAAATCCTTGAACAAGAACAATCCTTTGATACCAAATGTTGGTCGGAGTGGATACTCAAGAGGGGGGGGATTGAGTTCCAATTAAAATTTATGTTAAAAATATTTCTCTTAAAATCCCCCAATATAAAAACAAAGTTAAACTATAGTGAATCAATACATAGTGTAAAGGTTCAATTAGTTTCTCAAAGATTTATTAGGTCTCAGTTAACTTAATTTGAAGATTAAATTAACTTTTGAAACTAACATACTGGTTTACAATAAGTATAAACACTTGTGAATTTAACTATCAAAGTATCTTTAAAATAGTTTTGTATTTAAAAGTAATAACAGTGGAATATGTAAAATATATATGTAATTCTTAAAATAATAGCATAGAAATGTTAACCAAGAGGTTCAGTCTCAAGCCGAGACTTAGTCCTCTCAATAATTTAGATAAATTTATCCACACCCTGGATCGGGGGTAAACAATAGTACACTATTGTCCATGTACAAATACCTCTACCACAGGTCTTAGTGGGAAAAACAAAAAAAGATCACAGGTTGTTCATGTCTTACTCGACCTCTACCACCATCCACAGTGGGAAACTAAGAGTTATGGAGTTTGAGTGAGGATTTAAGAATCATCCAGTGTAGCACAGGAGACAGTGTGTGTGTGTAAAATAAACAGGATACACACACTGCTCAAAATGTAAAGAAAGAATCACTAAAGAGAAGTATGATTGAGTTTATAAATGCTTTAGTGATTATCAGTGCAGCTCTGCACTCATTTGGTTTATCAGAAAAGCTTCTGAGTCCTTCTCTGGTTCTTCTCAGAAAATAGAGTGTCATTTTCTTCTTTGATTCTTGGTCCAGCTTAACAGCCTGAGTGCATGAAATGTTTTTTGTAGCTCTTCACTCAAGATGCAACTAGTGTTCTCATCTAGAATAAGTTTTTTCGTGTATGTTCAGGATTCTTGGAGTATGGATGTAGATTATAGAAAAATGGTCCACATTTGAATGCTTGTTCAGCTATTTCTATTTCACCCTTCATGTATGTTCTTTTTGCTTTCAAGGAGTGTCATATGCATCTATTTCTCTGTCACTATATTTATAGTGATCTATTTCCATCACTTTATAGCTTTCAGCTTCGGAAGAAAAGAATAATCGCCTTTTGCATGGGTACTAGGTACAGTTCCCTGACATGTAACAGAAATCATTAAATAACATTAACTGCATTAAAACCATAAAATGTAACTGTTAGTTAAATAAATAAATATATAGGGTTCGACTGGTTGGTCAAGCATTAGTAGCGTTCTATTGGTAGACATGCATGGTGGACTTTGTATCGCAGAACCTTCCATCGGTAGCTCTTTTGAACTTGCATCAGTAGCTCTTTTGAACTTGCATCGCTAGCTCATATACCGTTGACTTTAGTTCTATCGGTAGCTCTTGTTATCAGTAGTTTTCTCTCCATCGGTAGCTTGTTTCATCAGTAGATGTTTGCACGTATCGGTAGACTTACACTATCAGTAGACTTCTATCGATATCTCAATATATCGGTGACTATACATGTATCAGTAACTATCTGTGAACTGGCACTATCGGTAGACTTTTGTCTATCGGTAGCTCTGGTCGGTTCTGTATATGTAGACTTTGTTTCTGCTTACCGGTAACTCTGGTGTGTCGATGACTATCTGTCTATTGGTATATTAAGTCTATCGGTATACTGAGTACCTGTAGCTCTAGCTAAAATGCATACCAGTAACTTAATACTTATCGATTTCATACAAAACATATCCAAATGGGTTAGAATTACTTCAGCACATATATAAACATGGATAATCAAATATTAAACTATCTCAAGGATTATTTTAATATTATTATCATCTTGAGCACAGATTGAAAGAATTAATATATAGAAAAACATTAGATTGAGATTATCAATGTTTATGAAAGCATAATTAGGATTATCAAAACAGGTGAGGTCAACATAAATTATAGTCAAATGCATTTGGTTATTTTTTCATACAATAACAACTATCAATAAATTATCATAAAATAACCATTAGGGTCCTTGAATGGGATAAAATGTAGTTTTTCCCTTTCATGGGTGGAGATGGGAGAACTATTTCTTGTGGGACATGAGTTAGTGAAATTGGTGATGAAGATGGTGAAAGTGATCTATGAGTTTATGAAGATAACAAAAATTCATAAAAAACACCTTTTGTATTTAATATAGTAACCTTTATAATTTTTATAGGGAGACCATGTGATCCTAAATATCACTACTTAGTAGAGTTTGAGAATATTTTTGTAGGGAATCAAGAAATCTTTGAGGTTCATGAAAACATTATAATTCAGTTTGAGTGTACTATAAGTTTCACATACCATGTTGTTACCCCTATAGTTGGGCATGGAACACAACATCTTCCACATGTCATATTTAAGGTAGTATTAGAGTGATCCTTAAAAAATTATCAACCAGGTCATGTTGGATGTCAAGGATGACAACACCATTGCGGTGTAACCTAATTCTATAAAATATTAACATGAAATAATCCTTCATGGGTGAAAAATTTTCATTGGTTCATGTCCTTTATAATCATGGGAATATATCAGAGAGCTAATAATAGTATTTGAATAAAATGGGAGACCAATACCCTCACCTCTATAAGTGATTTTTTTGGTAAAAAATTACTTAAAGATGGATAAGGTTTACTAACTTTTATTTTTTATTTAATACCTTGAATATTTTAGTAATATTTGTCAATGTGTTTTTATGGTAGGTAAATTTAAAAATAATGACGGGTTTTTGAAAAATATTTATCAATTTTAATATATTTTCATAGCCCTAGTTCTTGAAAATAATTAAAATATTTTAAATGGATACCCATTTGGAAAATCATTTAACATATTTGTGTCACTAATTTGGGGTTTTATATAAGATACGTATAGTTTTTTTGTTTTAGATTTATGCCCTCAACTGAGATTTTTTGGTGTTTTAATGAAAAATGAAATACCAAATATTATTTTATAAGTATGTTATTAGTTTTTTTTATGAGATGAGAAAATTTAGGCAAATTCTAACACTCAATAAATTCAATGATCTTAATTTTGGTGGAATTGATGAAAATCATAGATTTAATTAGGAATCTTGAAGCTTTAGTGTATGCAATATGAGATATGGATTTTCTACATTTTACCCTTGATTGGTACTTGTGTGAATTGATTTATCAATATCACATTTGGATTATTTTATTTTTATATAATTTTATATGATTATTTTCAATCTTTGGAATCAATTTATAACCCATGAAATATTTTAATGTTGTTTTTTTAAAAAAAAAATTCATTCATCATTATTAATTTTAGAAATATTTCATGCCATGGAAACTATATCATCATATATACATTCTATGCCCAATGTTATATTTTTTTAATCCAATGCATTCACTAAATAACATGTTGTAATTTTTTGGGTGGCTAGAATTTTACTATCCACCAACCTAATTATTTTAAGTTCCCTTATTCTATCTTATGAATATCATTTACTAATAACTTTTTTAATTTCTAGTGATTATATGATGGAGGCCAATATTGTAGAGTGGTTGATAATAAAGTATTTTTTTTGTTATATGGGGAAACATTGTTGGGAACATCATTTGTGTGGCTTGATGGTGGGAGTGTTTATAGGACCCTTTATCCACATTGTTCATTTATGTTTTTATAATTAAAATATTATGAATTTTTTACTAGTCTATTATCAATATGTTCCTAGAAATTTGGAATGGTCTGTAACTGACCATTAGAAAAAATTTGATAATCCTTTGAATTATCTGCATGAAGAAAAACTAAGTGACAACAAAATGGAAAACCAAGTGACTGTACATTATATTCTCATATAACCACATGAAAGAAAAAAATGTGTATGTATGTTATATTTCAATGTCAAAACATGAAGGAAAAAAATCAACCACATGAATAAAGGTCATGTGATTGTATGAAGATAAGTCAAGTGATCACAAATAATATATTTAATTGACTGAACATTATAATTTAACATACCATGTGTTATAAAAATAGTTTACTATGATAACGACCTACAACTAGGTAATACCTTCCACAAAGAGAAACCTACCATGAAAACTCAACCTTTCCTAACAGGTAATACTTTTTAAGATTCATTGTTTTTCACCACTTTTTTATATTTATATTTTTTTTATTTAGTTCATGTCATGACCCGTCCTAGGGACTCGTGCCGTGACTACCCCAAGCCCACCTTCCATAGGTTATGGGCTGACAACTAGCACCAAAGGTGTAAATCCCTATGCTGGGAAGGTATTGCCTTTATAAAAATAAATCACATATAATCAGAGTACACAACTGGAATCAAAACACTATTTAAAACTGAATACAAAGCGAGTGTTGAAAGTAAATGGGCCATTAAATAAACCCAACTTAACAACAATAACAGGTACAAGTAAAAAGGGAAAACAACTCCTGGATCGTCCACCGGGAAATCCTACATGAAGGGTATGTATAGAACTCAAACAACTCGTCCCTGAGTTATGTCCCATCTAGTCCAGCACCGAGCAGCCTCTCGTCCATCACCCTCAGCCATGATCACCGATGTTCATCATCTACACAGAACACTACAAGGTGCAGGTGAAGCTCGTGTAGGGGTGAGTATAACAATACACAGTAGGGTACCCCGAGACCCCCGAAGGTCTCCAAGAATCCACTAAGGATAAAACAAAGAAGAAAGATACAATCACTAAGTATCAACCAACCCTACTTAGGTATATTCCCATACATGTACCTAAGTTACCAGTCATAGTCTGGATGCAACTCTCAAGCCCAAACACAACCCAGTCCATACAGGTTGTAATGTCAATCACCTCAATGATAATGATTGAAGGACATGACTCATCTCACACAGGTATAAATATTTTGTAGAGTGATAGAGATGATCAGATGCAGACACAGAGTCATCTAAGCTATCAGACCCACACATGATATAGGACCAGCTAAGCTGTCAGACCCACACAGGATACAGGACCAGCTATCCTATCAGACCCACACAGGTTACAGGAACAGAAGTCTGAACTGTCAGACCCAGGGAGGATCCTGGTACAGTAGTCATCGCTATCGAACCCACAGAGGATTTTGGTACAGTAGTCATCACTGTCGAACCCACGGAGGATCCTAGTACAGTATTGTCGTTGTCGAACCCAGGGAGGATCTTGTCATCTTAGTCGCAGCCACCCCTAGGGTTCCCGCACATAGCACGCTCGATTTCGAGAGTGTCCGCTCCTCAATACAAGTGTTGATACATAAACTACCATTAAGTCTTGATTTTATGTATCTCGTAGTTCCGTCTCATCATAAGGAACCCAACGTGACAGACAGCGTGTCAATTAGACGCCCGGTCTGAGCGTTATTGGCATTTTCGTTCCAGGGGCTCGATTGGTTTTTAGGCTCAATCCAAAACGGCCATACCCCAACTACATCCAATCCTCAATTGGAGTATTCCAAAAGAATCGTCTCGCTCCATGAATTCTATCACCGTAGGTGGTACGTCAATCGGAAAACTCTAACCCTAGATGTGGGCTAAAAGGTGTAAAAGGCCCTAGCGGGTCTAGGTCCGGTCCGACCCAGTCGGAATGACCCAGCCTGACCCGATCTGAACCGGGGTCAGACCCAGTCCTCGGGTCCGACCCGGTTTGAGGAAGCGACCTGAGCCGAGGGGATGACCCAACCCGAAGAGACGGCCCGACCCGATGGGCGGCCCGACCTGAGGGCTGCCCGAACCTGAGGGCGGCCCGAACCCGAGGGCGGCCCGACCAAGGGGCGGCCCAACCTGAGGCTGCCCAACTAACGGTGGCTGGCCTCGGGCGGCCCGGATGAGGGGTTTCCCGACCTTAGGCAGCCCGGCTGAGTGGCGGCCCAGCCTTGGGCGGCCCGACCGAGGGCGGCCCGGCCGTGGCGGCATGGCCGTGGCCGCACGACCCATGGATGCCCGACCAGCCACGCGAGGGAGGGGGGGCCACGCCCCTCCCAGGTTTGTCAAACAGAACCAATGCACTATGCCGATTCAGGGGCTATAGGACCTGGCTGGTCCCGTTTTTCTAGCTCCACGGCGGCCGGCCCGGCCGGCCACTGCCGCTCCTCCACCACGAGGCGACGACGCTGTGGTCCTCCTACTCTCTACGTTCATGATGCCGCCATGCCACCACCGCCATGGCCTGACCAGGCCGCGGCCTTCGGCACCACCGCGTGGCGCGACGACACCGTGCCTCCTCCGCCGCGGCCCGGTTTGGCCCTGACCAGTGACTCCACCGCGTGGCATGACAGTGTTGTGCCTTTTTCTGGTGGCCTTATGCTACCGGTTTCCTCACGGCCCGCCCGTCTCCGGCCGCCAATGCTCCACCGGGGTTCTCTCTTTTGGTGGCGCCGTTGCGCCACCGCCGTCGTCAACCAATCATGATCCAATAGAGGGAAGTCAGCTATGTTTGTTCGTCCCGCCCCCTCCGCATTAGGTGATAACAATTGGTCAAAAAATAGACCGAGGTTGAATGATGAAGAACAAGCAAAGAATTCAACTCAAACCCCTACCTCATATTTTTTTGTTGAATGTTGAAAAGTCATGGAAGAGGCGGCGTTAATTTGTTGACGTCGGGGAGCGTCCGAGGAAGAAGCATCATCGGCGTTCTTTGCAGGAGGCTCCTTCTCTTAAAGCTTGGTCAAAGATCGAGGATGGTGTTCGTCATTCTTCAGAGATGAGTAGTGTTCTTCATCCGAGAGGATGTCGTTCTTCATTGGAAGAATGCTCTCTCTATTTCTTCGTGGCTCCACCAAAGTATTATGTGCCTACCAAAATAATAGCTTTGTCTATTATTTTATTCTTGACATGAATTCAAAAGAATTAAAATTGTGCCAATTAATTAAGAGAAGTCCAATCAATTAATTTCTTGGGATGGAACAAAATTAATGGGGATGGTGGAGAGGCTCAATTAAGGAGAATGAGTTTTTTCCACATAAATGGGGAGTTCAAGAGTTAAGGGGGGTTAAGGAGGTTTGAAGCTCGTGTGGGACCTACCTTATAACATCCTCCCAAGGGAGGTTATATGCGGGTGAGCCACTTCACTAACCTCCCCTTGGAGGTTCTAACTCCCACCTCAAATAAAAAAATATGGCGAACATATATTTTTTATTTAGTTTAATTAAAACCCCCAAAAACTAACTTCTAATCTCGATAAAATGAAACTGTGGTAAAGGCCTCCTTAAGTGAAGATTACCGCTGCGTGTTCAATGGTGTCCTCATATTTCAATTCCGAGCACCAGTTCAAAAGTTATGAAACGTCGCTCGCACATTTACTGAACTTACCCGAGAAAAAGTTCAGAAAATTATTAACAGCCATCCTCGACCCACTGCGGTCGAGGTTAGGCTCTGCCTAAGTAAAACATGCCCCAACGAACCCAGAAGTACCCTCAGATTTCTAATCCTAGTTACCGTTTAAAAGTTATGAATTTTACAATAATATAATTGTCACTTAATTATTTTATTTGCGGCCAAAAACTAACTTTCTCTGGTGGCCCTCACCGACCCAAGATAGTATCTTCTTAAAGAAAGTCTACCATCATGAGTTCAGCGGTGGTCTTGGATTTTTAATCCAAGTTACCGTTTGTGAGTTACAAGCATTCAAAAAATAAAATAACTTTATTTAATTATTTTATTTATGGTTATGCCATTTTCGGTTTTCTTATAGGAAGCCCACAATGACTAAACTAAAGTCACACCTATGGTAAACCCGCCATCCTGAGCACAACGGTGACCTTAGATTTCTGATCTGAGTAACTGTTTAAAAGTTATTCCACCTTTTCAGGAATACCGCATATGCGCATAAATTTAAGATTAACAAAGCTTCAACGAATCATTCTAAGCACTTCGAGCCTCGGAATCACGCGCTGTTAGAAAATGCGGACTCATAAAATTCCCAAGAATTTAAGAAAAAAATTTCTATAGATTTTTTGGGTCTTTTCATTCTCCCCACCTCAGGGATTTACGTCCCCGTAAACTACAACTCACACTTATGAAAAAAAGGGGGTACTGAGCACACATCTGAGCCTCCCGCTCCCATGTGCTCTCCTAGAGGTACCTGTGATGCTAGAAAATGTGCACCAGAGGAATTGACTATCCACACATGACCTACTCCTTTCGATCCTCAATCTCCACTGGAACCTCCGTGAAAGGCGCCCAGTCATCGATGCCCAGCTCCCCATGGTCGATGATGTGGGACGGGTCATGCACGTATCTCCTCAGCAGAGATACATAGAAGACATCGTGCACCTGGTGCAAATGATGTGGAAGAGCTAAGCGGTAAGCCACCTCACCTACTTTTTTGAGGACCTAGAAAGGTACGATGATTCATGGAGATAACTTGCCGCCTCGGCCAAATCTCTATAGACCTTGTCGATGTGAGACCCATAGAAAGACGTCGTTGCCATCCTCGAACTCTTGAGGTCACCGTCTCGTAGATGTACGTGGAAGACCCGTCATGAAGTCCATGGATATCTCATCCCTCTTCCACTACCGGACCTCTAAAGGCTTAACCAAGCATGTTGTTACCTGATGCTATGCATTCACTTGCTGAAAAATGAGGCATCGAGAGACAAACTCCGCTACTTCCTTCTTCATACCTGGACACCAGTGCTATCATCAATGGTCCTAGTACATCTTCACCACTCCTGGATATACTGCTAAAGGGTTTGTGTGTAACTCCTTCAACACTTCCTCTTGAAGTCACACTGGAACCATAGTACGTTCTCTGAAGAGGATGACGTGCTCCCCACCTTCAGAAAATCCATCAGGTGCATGTCTTGTGGACATCTGAGCATGTCGTGTCTCACAGTCAGTGTCCCCATGCTGCGCCTCCCTGACTCGCTGAAGATGTGGGGGAGTGACTGTATGAGACTGAAGGAAGACTGGTCCATCTCTATCCACAAAGGATATCTGTAAAGTAGCCAGCTGCTTCGTCGCCTCGCCTAGAAACTGTATACCAGATCTCCAACTGAGTGCATCTGCTACAACGTTCCCCTTCCCAGGAGTATAGACTATCTCTAAGTCATAGTCCTGAAGGAACTCGAGCCAAAGTCACTGTCTCAGGTTCAGGTTCTCATGAGAAAAGATATACCTGAGACTCTTGTGATCTGATTATATGGTAAAACGTTCACCCATAAGATAGTGCCGCCACATCTTCAAGGAGAACACAATTGTTGTTAACTCCAGGTCATGGGTAGCATAGTTCTGTTCGTGCTGTCTCAGCTGCTGAGAATCATATGCGATCACTAATCACTCCTAAATCGGGACACATCCGAGTCCGGTACCTAATGTGTCATAGTAAACTAGATGCCCAATTCCCTCCTCCGGTAGCCTCAAGATGGGTGCACTATTCACCCTTTTCCTTAGCTCATGAAAGCTCTGCTGGAATCTCCTTGACCAAACGAAGGGTTGCCTCTTCTTCGTTAAAGCTGATAGTGGTGCTGCAACTCTGGAGAAGTCTGACACAAAGGTAAGTTTGGCCGAATCATAAGTGATTGACTGCACCCTCTTATGCATGATTTCATCCTATGCTACCTAGGTTTTACTTTTCACCGACCAAGGAAAACCCCATCCCAACGTTGTAGATAAACCATAGCCTTTTTTCCTAATACAGTCAATATCTGTATGAACTTTGGTTGCCCATTCCATACCGAAACTAACGTCATAAGGCCACGATGCTACCACCAAGAGGTTCCAACCAAAACTCTCACCTCATGGTTCAGATCACACCATCGGCGTATGTGTGATTATCGAGTCTCCTACCAATGGTGTATCGATACGTGAGGGTCATGTCAACAGTTTAACCGTAAACACTAGGTCTGGGACAAGATTTGTGGAAGGAAGGAATGATTGGTACCTATGTCGATTGATATGGCAGCTAGTAGTAGACACAGAACGTACCTCAAATCATCTCAGGTGTGCCGTGATCGTAGGCCTTGACTGCCTGGAGATGAGCCTGCCTCTGTCCGCCTGCTTCTGGGGGACCACCATGGTCAAACCTCTGCCTCTGCCTGGGAGGTCCCTCTACTGTCTGCTGCTCATCTACATGGCCGGTCGGGCAGTCACGAGCCATGTGGCCCTGCCCACCGCATGCATTGCACTTCCTATTCCTCGTATAGATGGCTCTGTCTTGTGTGCCCCGCACAACCGAACATGTATCCTGGGGTCTCCCTCTTGACGGCCTGTTCCCCTTGGACCTCTGCGACATATGTCTACTTCCAGCTGCAGAATACTCCACTACGTGTTTCCATGTGGTGGGTCTTGCTGCTGGTGTCTTCTCAGCAAGAAAACTCTCCACTAGAAGGGAACGCTCAGGCACCCCCGCCTACGTCGGGATGCTGAGGGGAATCATCGAATCCCTGATCTCATGCCTGAATCCATACTCGAAGGATCACACCCTAATGAATGGGTCTCGTACCATATCTGTGGAGTAGCGTGAGAGGTCGGGGAACCTCGCTGAGTATTGAGCTACTGTCATGCTACCCTGCTGCAGATGAAGCAACTCATGAATCCGCACCGCAATAAAGGTGGCTGGAACAAACTCTGAGCGGAAGAGAATCTCGAAGTCTCTCTAGAGTAATGATGCCTCATTATGAACCTAGAGAATCAGGCTCCACCATATGCCTACTGCTGTAGGCAGGAGACTCACGACAAGGATCACCATGAGGTCAGCTGGTGTCCCAACCTATCTGAAAACTCTCACGACAGCCTCCAGCCAATCCCCAACAGCCTGTGGGTCCATCTCTCCTCGGAACCTGGGCAACCTCTGGTGTTGGAACTCGTGCAACACACTCATTCGGCATGCAACGTATGCCAGTGTGGCTGGTGGTATCTGCTTCCCAACGGATGGTGGTGGTGCTGGTACACCACCCGAAGGTGCCAACGTAGAAAGAGGGCACTAAACTCGAGCCTCATTGCTTGGTGGGCCGTCATCGTGTACTCTCTGGGAACCCCTAGCGGGTTGTCTATGCAGCGGCATCCTCATAAGGAACAGATGTGCCAATGTCAATTAGGTGTTCCTGGTGAGATGACTCAAATAGTTCACAAAAAAAGACTCTTTAGAACACACTCGCAATTAGTGTTTTCGTGCACTAATTTAGAAATCAGAAGCCAGGGTCATGGTGTATGGATACATCAGCCGCCGCACCATCACTGGACTCCCAGGACTGAAAACCACACTCAATACTCTTAACACTATTGCTTCACATTAAGACAGATCAGATTCCTATGTTCTACGACAGAACCGAATCCTCTGTTACCAATTTGTCACGACCCATCCTTGGGACCCATGCCATGACTACCCCAAGCCCGCCTTCCATAGGCCAGGGACTGGTGACTATCACCAAAGGCATCAATCCCTAAGTTGGGCAGGTATTGCCTTTATAAAAAGAAATCACACACAATCAGAGTACACAACTGGAAGCAAAACACTACGTAAAACTGAATACAAAGGTAGTGCTGAAAGTAAATGGGCCAATATACAAACCCAATTGAACAACAAGAACAAGTACAAGAAAAAAGGGAAAACAACTCCTGGATCGTCCACCTGGGAATCCTACCAAAAGGGTAGGTAAAGAAATCGAACAACTTGTCCCTGAGTTATGTCTTGTCTAGTCCATCTCCGAGCGGCCATTCGTCCATCACCCCCAGTCTCGATCACTATTGTCCGTCATCTGCACATAACACAACAAGGTGCGAGCGATGCCCGTGCAGGGGTGAGTATAAAAATACTCTATAGGGGACCCTGAGACCCCTAATTGTCTCCTAGAATCTATTGAGGATAAAAGAACGAAGAAATATACAATCATGAATTATAAACCAACCCTACTTAGGTATATGCCCATACATATACCTAAGATACCAGTCACAGTATGGCTCAAACTCTTGAGCCCAAACACAACCCAGTCAACACAGGTAGTAAAGTAAATCACCTCGATGATAATGATTGAAATACAGGACTCAACTCACACAGGTATACATCTTTGGTAGAGTGACAGAGATGATTAGATGTAGACACTGATTCATATAAGCTGTCGGACCCACACAGGATACTGGACCAACTATTATGTGAGTCCCACATAGAATACATGAAGAGAAGTAAGAACTATTAGACCGACAAAGGATCCTGGTATAGTAGTCATCCATGTCAAACCCACAGAGTATTCTGGTATAGTATTCATCGATGTCGAACCCACGGAGGATCCTGGTACAATATCATCGTAGTCGAACCCACAGAGGATCCTGTAATCTCTATCGCAGCCATCCCTAGGGTCCCCATGCATAGCACGCTCGATTCCAAGAGGGTACTCTCCTCGATCCATCTTTCGATACATCAAATACCATGAAGTCTTGATTTTATGTATCACATAGTTCCATCTCATCATATGGAACCCAACGCGACAGACAACGCGTTAATCGGATGCCCGGTCTGAGAGTTGTTGACATTTCTGTTCCAGGGGCCCGGTTGGTTTTTAGGCTCAAACCAACTCAACCGTACCCGAACTACATCCAAACCACAAGTGGAGTATTCCAAAAGAATCTACTCACTCCAAGAATTATATCACCGCAGGCGGTATGTGAGTCGAACACCCATAGCCCTAGATGCTGGCTAAAAGGTGTAAACAGCCATAGAGTGTCCGGGTCCGATCCGACCCAGTCGGGCTGACCTGGCCCGACCCAGTTGGAGGAACTGACCCGCGCCAAGGGGACGACCTTGACCAAAGAGATGGCTCGGCCCAACGGGCGGCCCGGCCCGAGGGGGGATCGACCAGAGGGTGGCCCGACCAAGGGGTGGCCCAGTCGTGGACGGCCCGACCGAGGGGTAGCCCCGCTTTGGGCATATCGGCTGAGGGCGGCCCGACCGACCAACTGAGGGAGGGGGTGTCGCGCCCCTCTCTATTTTGTCGAACAGAACCGGCACGCTGCACCGGTTTAGGGGCCACGGGACCCGACTAGTCCCATTCGTCCTACTCCACGGCGGCCGGCTCGACCAGTCGCCACCGCTCCTCCACCATGGCGTGACAGCACCGCGGTCCTCCTACTCCACACAGCGCGACAGCACCACACCTCCACTGCCGCGGCCTGACCTGGCTGAGGCCTTCGGCTCCACTACGCAGCGCGACGGTGCCAGGCCTCCTCCACCGCAGCCCGCGGCTCCTCCACGTGGCACGATGGTGCCACGCCTTTTTTCAGCTGACTTGCTCTGTCGGTTTCCTCATGGTCGGCCCATCGCCGCCCGCCAATGCTCCGCCGCGGTTCTCTCTTCCGGTGGAGTCGTTGCGCCACCGACATCGTCAACCAATAAAGATCCAACAGAGGGATGTCAGACCATGATTGTTTGGCATGCACCCTCCGCGTTAGGTGATAAAAATTGGCCAACAAATAAACCGAGGTTGAATGATGAAGAACAAACAAAGAATTAAACTCAAACCCCTACCTCATATTTTTCGTTGAACGTTGAAGAGTTGTGGAAGAGGTGGAATCAATTCGTTAATGTCGGGGAGCGTTTGGCGAAGAAGCATCATCAGCGTTCTTCGCGGGCGGCTCTTTCTCTTAATGGATGGTCGAATATCGAGGACGATGTTCATCATTCTTCGGAGATGAGGAGCGTTCTTCGTTGGATAGTATTCCATTCTTTGTTGGAAGAATGCTCTCTCTATTTCTCCAAGGCTCCACCAAAGTATTATGTTCCAACCAAAATAATAGCTTTGTATATTATTTTATTCTAGACATGAATTTAAAAGAATTCAAATTGTGCCAATTAATTAAAAGAAGTTCAATCAATTAATTGCTTTGGTTGGCACAAAATTAATGGGGATGGTGGAGATGCTCAATTAATGAGAAAGAGTTTTATCCACATAAATGGGGAGTTCAAGAGTTAAGGGGGTTTGAAGCTCGTGTGGAACCCACCTTATAACATCCTCCCAAGTGATGTTATATATGGGTGGTCCCCTTAACTAACCTCCCCTTGGAGGTTCTAACTACCACCTCAAATAAAAAAATATGGCTAACACATATATTTTATTCAGTTTAATTAAAAACCCCCAAAAATTAACTTCCAATCTCGATAAAACGCAACTGCAGTAATGGTCTCCTTAAGCGAATACTGGCATTGCGAGTCCAACGGTGTCCTTGGGTTTCAATTCCGAGCACCAGTTCTAAAGTTATGGAACGTCGCTTGCACATTTACTGAACGTACCCGAAAAAAAGTTCGGAAAAATATTAACAGCAATCCTCGACCCACTGCGGTTGAGGTTAAGCTCCACCTAGGTACAAAACTCCCCAACAAACCCAATGGTAACCTTGAATTTTCAATCCATGTTACCATTTAAAAGTTATGAATTTGACAATAAAGTAATTTTCACTTAATTATTTTATTTGAGGCCAAAAACTAACTTTCTGTGGGGGCCCTCACCCACCCAAGTTAGTATCTGTTTAAAGAAATCCCACCCTCATGAGTTCAGTAGTGGTATTAGATTTTTATTCCACATTACCGTTTGTGATTTATAAGCATTCGAAAAATAAAATAACTTTATTTAATTATTTTATTAACGGTTATTCCATTTTTAGGTTTTCTCACAGGAGGCTCGCACCGACTAAACATAAGTAACACCTAGGGTAAACCCACCCTCCTGAGCGCAACTGTGGCCTCGGATTTCTGATCTGAGTAACCTTTTAAGAGTTATTCAACTTTTTCAGGAAAACCACATATGCATGTTAATATAAGCTTAACAAAACATCGACAGATCATTCCGGGCACTCCGGGCCTCGGAATCGCACGCTGTCAGAAACAACGGACTCGTAAAATTCCCTAAAATTTAAGAAAAAAATTCTTCAGAATTTCCTGGTCTTTATAATGCAAGATAATTTTAAAAGATTTTATTTATTTAATGATATATTAAATTATTAAAAATTATTTCAATGCTAAAAATATTATCTTAAATAATTATATAATGGATTAAATACTTTTCTCATGGGATAAAATTTAATGCTATTTATTAGGAAAATGTGAAATTAAAATTTAATTTGGTTTGAATTTGAATAGTTTATTTTTAATAATTCATGGGAATGTTCCATGGATTTTTATTGTCGATTGTTATTTTTTATCACTATTATATTAATTATTATAAAATTTTATCACTATATAAAAAATTTATTTGTATTACATATTTTTTATGTGACCCATATGGGTATCTTATTAAGGAACATTCAATGAATAAATCATATGTTTATTTGGGATGGATAAAAATGGAATAGGCATCATGCAGTGAATATACTGTAAATAAACTACCTATATATATGGGGAATAATTGATCTAGATAATTTACAATGAGTTTGATCAAATTTTTAAAAATATAAAACAAAAAAATACTTTGAAGATCAACTACTACTCTCAACTAAAGTTCCTTCGTTTGAACCTTTTCTATTGGATAGATACTTGATTCCTATACACTCATACCATGATGTGTTCAACTATTTCTATTTTATTATTACTTTAATTTTTTTATGATTATTAATCACGTGGGGTTATATTACCCATTAAAAGGTTGGATAGTGGATTGTGACTCCGAAATATTACTCAGGATCTGGGTTCTTCAACAACTGCAAAAGCATTGGGATTCAGTTGTTCCATGGATCAATTAAAAGGATGGTTTCGCTTTCTTCCACAAATTAGAATGGTAACATATGGGTTATTACTAATAGTGGGTGTTTATTTTTGGCCACTAGGTTTGTAAAAGGATTTCATCTTGGGTAGTTCCACTAAGGACTAAAAAGGTATTTATAATAGGGTTTTGATCAACCTTTAAAAGTCTGAGTGTCCATTTTAGTGGCTGCCATATCTTTTAGTTCATGAGATGGGTGATGTGTAGAGTGGGATAATTTAGATCTAAAATAAAATAAAAATAATTGTGTTTATTTCTTTTTTTTGAATTAAAATAATTATTAATTTTTTTAATATTTTTGATAATTATTTAAAGTATCAATTAACCCCCCTTGACTATTTTACCATTGTCAATAAGACCTAACAATTTATATAAAAAGTTGTTCCCTGAATTTAGTATATTTTTCTATTTTTTGTTATAGTAAAATATTTATTTAAACATTAAATTGGAGATGATATATTTATATAGGGTAGGAATGAATTTTATTAATTATTGGAAACAAAAAAATCCTCCTCAATTATAGAATATTGAATATGTCTACTGGTTGTCTTACATGAATGATTTTTTTAAACTCATGAGTGTTGATAGTTTAAAAATCATGTTGAAACCCTAAAAGATGCTTGATCTTGATCCTGAAACATTATTTGAAAAAATTATTGTAAATTATGTTCTAAATTACAATTGGATGGATACTCTATATTGTGAAATTAATAGAAATTTGTATAGTCATATTCCTATATAAAAAAATTACATGAAATTTATAAAATATTATAGGCTACTCATTTGGGATATGATAATATTTTTTAGAACTAAAATAGGTTTGTAGAGATATTATTATTAGTAATTAAAAATGGGATAAGAAAAAATTGGTAATGATTTTTCAATATTTACATTTATTGGGAAAGACATGGGTGGTTTGGGAGAAATATTAGATAACTATATTCTATTTGAAAGGGTTTTAAGAGATTTACCAAATAAACTGAATGATAAAAATATAGAAATTGATGAATGTAAGAATTTCAAATAATATACATTAGATTAAATTATTGGATCATTACTTGAATGTGATATAGAATTGAAAAATATTTCTAATGGGGAAAATTCAAAAAACAAGGGAATTGATTTTAAATTAAAAATTCAAGTTACCACATAGTATTGTGATCTTGAATTTCAAATACACAACAACCCAATATTTTTATACAAAAATATTAAATCTTCATTGATTAATACCAAATATATTTTACAAATACAATCCCAAGGACCACAATAGTGTAGTGTATTAGAGGACTAGGTACAAAATACTCTTATTTCGTGATATATTTTCAAAATCTCCCGCAAAGATAATCCCACACAGCTCTCTTATTAGTCCTAACTCACTTGAAACACTTCTTCATAAACTAGGGAAAGGAAACATATGAAATTGGGACCACAGATGCTTAGTAATAGTAAATAAGTAGATATAAATGATCACTTAAGAATAACATGAGTATGAGGGTATTATAACATGATCATAAAATTTCAAAACCATATCCTTTATATCAAAGATCATAATCTGGAGTCATGGAATAAATCTTGGAATTTTATACAACTAAATCATAAAGGGATTAAAGATAATGAGACATGGGAGCATAACATAGACATAAGAATGTTGAAAAAACATAAGATTATAATATTTTCAATATTTATGAATAGAAATAGGTAAACTCATTAAGTCAAGTACATGAAATCAAGCCTTCACATAAACATATGGAATAAAATTAGGCCCATGAATAATCTTATAGACCAGAGAACCAGGTCCATGCATAATCTTATTGACATGGAAACATGGTCCATGCATATTCATATGAACATGAAAACTTGGTCCACATATAAAATCGTAAACATGAAATCAGTTTGTTGTATAATATATTTATCTCATGATTTATCTATCTTTAGGAAATTTATTATAGGGAAATATAATTCAAGTAATTCCTATAATATAATCATAAATCCATTCCTATATATTTCATAAGATCATAAAATAATTCATTATAACTAAGCCATTTTAAAAGATAACTATTTTAATTGATATTTTATCAAAAAACCATAAACCATATAGAGAAATAATAAACTTGTTCTCACTAGATCAAATCACCATTAAATCATATGTAACATAAAAGGATGTTATCATATATGAACATTACATTACAATATGACTGGAATTTTTCTTGAGTAAAATATCCTTTTCATTTTGAAAACACTTATTTAAAATATAAAAAATTTAAAAATATTATCACTAAAATTATGTTTTAAAAGAAGCATGGAAGCTTGTGAATTACACAACAAATCATTGTCTGGTTATATTGGTGGGAAATTCTCATCGTTCAATATATGATAAAATGAAGACTCCTTTATTACTTTTATTTTTGTAAAAATCCAAAAAGTAACTCATTCAAAAAATGAAAATAAGATTAAATTTAAAATATTTTTTAAAAACTAAAACACTGATAAATATGAATTTTAAAAAATAATAGAATAATATTAAAAACATTTTTTAAAATATTTTTAGAAAACATTGACATGAAAGAAAAACTATTTTCAATCAAATAGAATTAAATTATGTTTCTTAAAAACAATTTCCTAATCATTTTAAGTACCCTAGGGAAAAAATGTTAATATTTATTGAAAATTTCAGAAATAAAAATAGGAGAATAAAATTAGAGTGATTTATCAAGTAATTATCAAAAAAATTCATCAATGGATATTCAGGCATAGACAACCTTGAATAAAATGATATTAGGATATAAAATACCTTACCTTAAGTCATGTATTTTTTCTTATGTGTTTGAAACTCATGTGTAATGAAATTTATTTATTATTTAATTATTATGGAAAATAAATATATAAATAATACCATACATGAATTACTTATAATTTCTTTTCACCCATTTACAAAAATTTGTTTTATTAAAATTATTGTTTCGGGTGATAACCGCTTTTTTTCATGTATGTTTCGGTTTGGAAATCATAAAACTTATATTATTATCATTGTTCCAAAATCTCTTATATTTTTTAAAGAGATAAATTTTATATGATATCAATATATATATATATATATATATATATATATAAATTCATCCATAAATGGATGAGATAGAAAAATGAATTACACTGTTTATAAACACGGTAAGTCGTACGTACTCATGAACATTGTTTTCAATTTATGATTAATGGAATAAAAAATAGGTAAATAATAATTCACCTTTATAGTATCATTATTATATCATATATAAAATTTATATTCATTAAATATATACTTATTACCATCTATGTAAATCCAAACAAACAAAACAAATCACACCACACTACTTGATGGAGGAGGTAGTCCACATGTACTAATGAGCAAGATTATAATTTTCAAATAGATTAGAGGTAATTATATGTGATATTATAATTATAAAATAATAATTATTTAATAAATATATTACATAAATAGTAAATTGATTATAATAAAATTTCTTTGAAGACAATTTTTTAAAATGAATTGTATCTCTATATGGAGATAGTAATCCATATGTAGGTATCAATTCTACTTTCCATTTCGATTTGATAGAAAATTTGGTGAATCATGGTAGTATTATGATAATAAAATTTATATAAATTCAGGATAATGAATTTATTATTTTATTGAGAATATTAAATATTTATAGTAGGTAGAAGAAGAAACAAATTAAAATATTTCATGTAAAATGATTTCCTCTTTTTTAGTAGAAATCTATTATATCTCCTCTTAAGGACACATGTAATGTTATTTTAAGAAGACCAGAACATCTAATTATTATAAAGAGAAGTTCATATGGGAAATTTTTAGGGTTTTTTTTCTTGTTATACCGATCAAAGTTGTGTGAAGAAGATAAATTTAGTATTCCCTTTTTTAGGTAAGGAGGCAAGAATTATTTCAATTTATTAAATGATTAAAATATAAGAATGTAATTGTGAAGAAAAATACATAAAAATATGTAGATTTTCGAAAACAATTGGATTTGGTTGAAATAAAAACAAATATTAAAATTTGGATAAGATTAAGTGGTGTTTTAAACCTATATTTGGGTTTATCACATTAGTTAATCTATTTTATCCTTAATTGTAGTAATGTATTTTTCACACCTAAATGGTTATAATTTTACCTATAATATAAAACATTTATATTAAATGATGAAGGGAGGATAATTTTGAAAATTTGTCACCCTACATGTCCCCTTTAATGATTTTTATGATTTAATATAATTTACTAAAATATATTTTTTCATAAAATATTATTTATGTAATTTTGACAATATTTATATAAGTTCACTTGGAACCCAAAATAAAATATATGGAATTAGAATAAAAACCATTAAAAAATATCTAGTATATTATATTTATCTTTAAAATTCGTCTAAGAAATAACTTATTAATAATTTATTACTTTAAATATTTTTAAAACCATCTATTTTATTTTTCTGTTCATTCAATAATTATAGTGGAAAAATTACATAAACATTTAGAGTAATTATTAAATCCCTAAAAATTAAAAAAAAATATGATAGATAGAATTAATTTATATTTAAAATATAAATTTATGAACAAACATAGACTCTTTTTACAATTATAATAAAATATTAATGATATAAAAGTCTAGAGTCTGACATTTTTACATCATCATTTATTAAATTAATATAAAAGTCATAATCAAAGAAATATTGATCTAATTGACATTATATTTGAGAATTATATGAACATGGATGAACTCCTCCCATAAAATAAGGTAATTTAATGTTTTATAGAAATTTTAATCCTATATACCAATGTTTTAATCTTATTTTACAAGTTTTACCCTTACCAAGGTGAAGAAAATTACTATTGTTACTACTCATATTAAAAAAAATAAAAGGGATTTATTTACTAAATTTATAACTACTAATTCCAAATTTGAAAAATATTTTTCAGGTTACAATTTTTATAAGTGTAAGAAGTTAATTTTAGAAAAAAATGCAGAATTCTACACAAAACTATTTTTCAGAAAGAATTTTTTTAAGTATAAAAATATTATTATCTCAAATTCAATAATAAAATTGAATCGAATACATTAATTGAAGAATTAATTTTATTTTATAAATTTTTTTACACTGAAATTATTTTTAAAAAATTAAACTTTTTAAATGCCTAAAAAAATAAGATTTTCAATAAAAATTTGTGTTGTTTACCCTTCATAAAAAATATTCCTTTTCATATAATTATTTAAAATTCACTATAATATAAATTTTTCATATTTATTTTAAAATGAATTTTATTTTTATTAAATATATTTTCTGAAATTTTAAAACAATTTAATATTTTCTCACAAAAATAAATTAAAATAATGTTTAAAGGAAACATTTTTCACATGAAAATAAGAATTTTTATGAAAAAAATTAAATACTTATTTCCTAGTAATTAATCATCAAATTTTTATTGGGTAGAATATATATATATATATATATATATATATATATTTCATAATGTGATTATTCCAATTAATACGTGAAACTTCAATGGCTAGGTTATGAGAGTCAAATTTAAATAATAATATTTCATTGTTTGTCTAAGAATGATGTTTTATATTGTATACACTATCATTCACATTTTTTTCTTTTAAAATATTATGGTGTTACATTCTAACCCCTTTAATATTTTTTATCCTAAAAATTTGATCTTTTGATCTGTAATCAATCATTTGACATTTGTAAATTCCCTTGTAGAAAACCCACATTGTATAAAGGGTCGATCAAACATCAACTAAAAAATCGAGTAAGGGAAATATGAAGGTCATATAGAATAACACAAAACTAGTTTCCCAAATAGTATAACATTAGTGGGAAGGGAAAATATGAACATAAAGGAGAATACTAACACCCAATGACTAATAGATAGCAATTGATAACATAGTTAGTAAAATGTTAATGACCATAAAACCATAAATCCATGATGGGGGAAAAGACCATTTATTCATAAAAAATAATGGTAAAATTATGAAATTTTACATCAAGATACATTTCTTAATGTTTAAGGATTAATTTAATATCCAGACAGAGAACATGACAAAATATATTCACTTTATTTCTTTCTATTTCAAAAGCACAATTTTGTCCCCTAGTTATACTGTGATGAGTTTTCACTTCATCCCATACTCAAAGAAATAAATATTCATGATGAATTTTTTATGCATGAAGTAAGATAATTAACATTTATTAGATAATAATACCCATAAAATAATTATAACTTATTCCATCTTTCTCTATTCATCAGAATAAAATGGTTTTCAAAATTTATCCAATAAAATTAATATTATAAATTAATCATTAAAACCTCAATAATAACACCCAAATTTTTACTTAATACATTCCATAGAAGGTTTACCGTAAGACTCCTCGCAAATATGTTTGATGAAGATCGATAAATGATGATTAAAATTATTTGATCTAATACCCTTATTTGAGAAAAATAAAAATTATATTGAAATAATTTTGATCACTCATAAAGTCTCATTCCAAAATGTATATACCCTAATCATATATTGTCTAAAATATACTAATTATTTAAAAATAATAATTTCACAGTAGAATCATATATTCTTCAAAAATATTATTCTTTATTTATTTCCAAAATAAACTATTATCTTAATGAATAATATTTATAATGGATGTTTGGGTTCATCCTTGCATTGATAGATGATCATATGTGGATTCAGTATATCAAATATTTTTTTATATTCTATAAATTTATATATAGTATATGCTGAGAGAGAAAATTAATGATCATAACAAAATCAGTTTTTTTTATAAATAATTAACATTAATATTTTTATAGGGACCATTAATATAAAATTGTTTTTGGAATACCTAACCATAGAGTGGAGGATAAGGCTTCCCTTATTATCATGATTCACATCAGCTATTATGATAGCTTAAGATTTCCTATTGCCCCTTAAATTAAGAGGTTTTGGATTATTATCCTCATTATCCCATAGATTAGGGAATTAACTCACATAATTTCCAAAATCCATACGTCTATAGCACTAAAGTGTGAGTGGTGTATTATGTTAATATATGCACATGAGCCTTAGCCTGGTTGGTGAGGACTCCTTAACTGCGTCAATGCAACCCGAGATCAAATCCAGGTAGAGGCATATTTTCGGGGTTACTATAGCAATACTGTAGCATTACTGTAGAGGGGACTTTAGGAGGTAATTTTTGGCACTATTGCATCTGGGACCCTTCCCCTGTTTGGGCCTTCGGGCCACCGATTAAGTCCCCAAGTCCTTTAAGGCCTTCGGGCAACCTCAGAGTTAGGGTCAGTAGGGCCTTCTGGCCACCTTAAGGCCTTCGAGCCACCTTAAGTGTAGATAAAAACCAGAAAACCTAAAAGGAACAAGCTCTAGAAGTAGGATCAATAAGGTTTTTTCACTATAATAGAAGCTTAACAGATTTCAAGAATGAAAGGGTATGGTACCTACCATCGGGAAAATCCTGTGCATGCATGGGAAAGCCTAGCCTAACTACCATGTGAAGGTGGATACCTGATTTCATGATGAAGATGTTGGGGAAGAGTGGTTATAAGTAGTTAGTCTCGGTTGTACGTAATGTTTAAATCCCACAGGCAATGAATTCCTCTAAGGACTACGATCCATATAATACTTACACCTACAGGCCTTGTAAGGGTTCCACCTCACCCCTTGAATGGTGGATTATCAAAAATCACTAAAAAATGAAGGCCTTCAGGCCATTGGAGTATTATGTTAATATATCTCTCCATTCATTTCATTTACTGGAGTCTTCACATCACTTTGACAATATATTTCTCGATGTCTAGCTAACCCCACTTGAAACAACTTCTTCTTCCTTTCAGGCATTATTCAATGTTCCCTTTCCCCCATTTTTGGCATTTTGGGGGTGGGATGTTCTTCCATCTACATGAAATACAACTTGAGTTTCCATGAAACACTATCGTACTATTCTTATCACCAAAATCATAAGGGTTTTCATCTTCTATTTCAACTTTGAGATCACATCCAATGATTTATTCATAACATCCAGATTACCATATATATAATTCCATTCAAAGGACTGGTTTCAAAGCACTATAAAATCAATTTTTATTTCAAGGATAATGATTAAACGGTTATCATACATTGGATGTCCAATAAAATTTTATTTATAGGTACCAATAGATTCATAATCCTTCTAGTTAATATCTAGGAATTCATTCTCTATTTATTTAAAATATGTGGGAAATACTTACTGAAAATTATACTCTTAAAATAATCCCATTATAGGGATTCAATTTCATCATAATTCCTTTTATTGTTAATAAGATTCTACAATTGATCTTATTCTCCTTCCAAATGATTAATTTATAGGAAAAACATTCATGGTCCAAACACTAAAGAGTAGAAAATATATTTTCCATAATGTTGACCCATTTCTCTATAACAAGGGGACTTGAATACCGATAGAAGGAAGGTGAAACATTATGCCTAAAATTTTCAATGGAATGTTACTCCCTCGAAGAATTTGAACGCTTAACATGGCCTGTGTTACCTATCATTTCTTGATATGGTTGAGGGATTATGGTCACAAAATATTGGATCCCAAATCCAAAAACAATTTGTTTCTCATGAGGATGGTTGTTTTTTCTGTTACATTCGTTGATCAGAATATTCAATCGATTTCCAGCAATTTACTAAATCCAAACAATATAGCACGATAAATAATAGTCACAATAAAATATCATATTATCAATAAAAATCATTCATATGATGTATAAATTATGACACGTTCCTTTCAATATATGACACCATAGGATTAACCAAGGTCATCTGAAATTATCTTCTATTTGAATCCTTTATAATATTTCAACATCAAAATATAATTTAACGAATTCATAGTGCCTGGGATTTTCAAACCAAGTACAGAGTAAGGGCACAATCATGATGCACTAGAATGATGAATAATATATTCTCAAAAAACTATTATTAGGGTTATTATGACCCGATGAATTCATCCCATAACCTTATCTACTTTTAGTATTCATACAGGGATGTATTACTAGGAAAACAACATAATCACTTCCTTTCCATAAAATAAGAATTTTATCATTTGATTAGACTTATCCATATGGGGTTCACCAAAGCTCTATAATCCTAATATCTATATACTGACAAAACATAACTTTTGATACTAACTATTGAGACCCAATATTTTCATAAAAAGATATTACATATTAAAATATAAATATCCCATATATTTTACAAATTCATTATTGGGGACCGTAGAGGTTTAGTATCTTTAGAGACAAGACACACAATATGATTATTTCACGATGGATCTTAAACATCACTTGTAATGATCTATCCAAATAGTAATCTTTTTATATGTACTGTACTCAAAGGAATTATTCATAACCTGGGAAAAACATATATAATAAAGGGTTAGATCATATGCTTAGTATGGGAAAAAAGGAGATATCAATGATCAATTAAGCATGACATTTGTATAAGGGTATTAAAACATGATCTTAACATTTAAAAATCATACCCTATATATCATAGATGAACATCCTGAGTCAGGAAAGAAATATTGGTAGTTCATAAAACCTGAATCATAAATAAATCAATAAAAATTATCCATGAGAGCATGACATGGACATAATAACGAGGGAAAACCTAAACATATAACATTGTTAATGTGTATAAATGGAAACAAGTTCACTCAATAAGTTGAGTACAGGAAATAAGGGCCATGAATAAACTTATGTACATGAAACAAAGTCCACCAATAATTTTATATGCATGAAAACCATTCCCACAAATAATCATTGGGACATAAAAACTAGAACTAAAAATAATATTATTGATAAGAAAATGATTTCCATGCCTAAAATTGTCAACATGATATAATGTTAATGAATAAAATATTTATCTATTGAGTCATAAATATTTTTATAATGCATTGGAGGTATATATAATTCTGGTACCACCCATCATGTAATAATAAATCCATTAATATGAATGAAACAAGTTCATAAAAGCATTCATCAAAACTTATCGTGTGGAAAATAAAATAGGTTTCATAAATATTTCATCCTCATAACCAGAAACCATCTATAGAAAGAGTAAATATGGTATCATTGTCTTATATCACTTGTACATCATAATTAACATCAATATTTGTTATCATATATTAAAATTTATATAAAAGATAATGGGAATATTTTTGAGGAAAATTACCTACTCATTTTGAAATCACCTCTTTAAAATCTAAAAAATTAAAAACATTTATGGAAAACTATTTATTTAAAAAGAAAATTGGAAAATTGTAAAGTAATATTCAATGAATTTAATGTTCATGATGGTGGGAAATTATTTTCATGTTCTATAATTTAAAACAAATATTACATCCACATTTTCAGTAAAAAGTAAAAATCAATTTTTTCATTATATGGAATAAGGATTCAATTAAAAACTATTTTTGGAAAAATAATACATGAGTGAAAATGAAAATAAAAAATCATTTTATAATATTAAAAACATTTTTCAAAACATTTTTTTAGAAAATATAGACTTGGAAGGAAAAATATATTTGACCAAAGATAATTAAATTATATATCTTGAAAACATTTTCCCGATCATTTTATGCACCATAGTGATAAAAATGGTAATATTTCATTAAAATATCATGAATAAACTGAGGATAAAAAAAATTAAATGTATTTATCATATAATTTTTATAATATTTTATCAATGAAAATTCAAGCATAAACAATCCCAAGAAAATTGAATTAAGATGTAAAATCCCTTACCTAATGTTTCTTCATTATTCATGTGCAATCAAAACTATTGTATAATAAATAAAAATTTTAATATATGTATTAAAAAAATATAATCATATATATCATACAATATATTATTTAATTATACCATGTAATCACCTGTTTATAAACAATTTGTTATTAAAATCACTATTTTAGGTGATAACCGCTTCATTTTTCATTCATGGTTTGGGTTTGTAGTCCCGACCCTTATACATTGATCATGATTATAAAAATATATATAATTTTAATAAGGAAATAAATATCATATATATATTCATTATATATATATATATTCATTTATAAAAGGTTGATATATAAAAATGAATTACACCATTTATGGAGATGAAAGGTCATACATACACATGAAAGATGCTTCATATTTTAAATGGATAGAACAAAAGAAGGTTAAATAATAATTCAGGATTATATATAATTATTGTATCATATATAAAATATATATTCATTAAATATATCCTTTTTATTGTCCATGTAAATCATAAATGAAAAACCAATCACATCACATCACAGGGGTGGTTGTCCAAATGTATGCATGAGTGACATTATTGTCTTCCAACAGATTGAAAATAAGTATGTAGATATGATATAATAATTATATAATTAATATTATATAATAAATATCATATATAATCTTTAAACCCATAAAAATAAATATCCATGAAATATGTGGAAGCAAAATGAATTGTTTCTCTATGTGGAATCGATAAGTTGTACGTAAGAACAAGAAAAACATTCGCATCCAATTTTATAGAAAAGAGGGTGAGAAACATTTCTTTCCAAAAAATAAAATTTAATTATATTTAAGATTCCAAATTTATTAATTTATTAATTTATTAATAATATTATACTCTGAAATGTGGTATAATAAGAATGAAATTGAAAGAGGTTGGATAAGACGATTACCACTTCTTCAGTATAACTCCTTTAGAGCCCTTCTCAATGGAATTTGGAATTATCTTTTAAAAATATGAGGACATATAATTCATGTATACATAATTTTGTAATTTAAATTGGTAGTTTTTTATCAATATATTTAGATAAAAGTGGTTTAAATAAAATAAAGGGGGTGTTCTTTTTTATAAGCGAGGAGTGGTGCACCCACAAAATTTCATAAAAGATTAAAATATAATAAAGTAATTCCCTAGATAAATTATTAAAAATGGAAATATATTTGAAATCAAGGTATTATTTGGTTTAGAGAACATAAAAATTATTTTTTTATAGTTTTATATACTGTTTTAATAATTATCTTTTAGTTTAAGCAATGAATTATCCTATTTTAACTATAACCATGGTAATATAGTTTTAACATGTAAAGAGTTATAGTTAAAATTATAAGATAAAAATTGGATCCTAAATGGATAATTTATTATTATGGGGACATATTTTAATTCTACTAGTCCTCATTGAATATTTTTATGATTTTTAATTAATTTTTTGTAATATTATTTTAAAATATTTTTAATTTCATTTTGACAATATTCACATAATTTGATTTTGAACATGACATGGAGGAAAATTAATTAAAATTAAAACTTTCCAAACATATTTATTATTTTATATTTTTCTAAAAGATTCATTAAATACAATAATTCAACCAATTTGAATTAATTTTAATATTTTTAAAAATGATTATTTTATTTTTCAATTAAATGAATAAATATTGTGTTGTCATTGCAAAAGAATTTACTTTAATTATTAAATCATTGTTAATTAAAAATACATTAAAATGATAAATAAAATTAATTTATCTTTAAAATAAAAATTTATTACCACGGACAACCTCCTTTTACCATTACGATATAATATTAAGGATATTAATGTCATGAGTGTGACATTGTTTGCATTTTATTTTACATAATTTAATATAAATATATTAATCAATGAAATATGGAACCAAGTGGACATATATTAGAGACATTTATGGTAATGTCTAAAATAAAAACATCCAATTGTATAAAGGAATATTTTAGTGAAATATTAAAGCCTTATCCCAACTTTTAACCTTATATTACCCCTAAAAAGGGGACTATAATTTACTATGGTCACTACTCATATTGATAGAAAATAAAATGTGAATATTTAATAAATTTTGAAATCTTGATTCCAAATATGGAATCCATTTTTTATGATTCAATTTCTATTAGTAGAAAAATTTATTTAATATAAAAATGTAGAACACAAAAGGATTTAGTTTTTGAAAAAAATATTTTCAAGTATAAAAATATTTTTATACAAAATTCAGCCATAAAATTGATTCTAATGAAATTAATTGGATTATTAATAATATAATAGAACTATTTTTACTATAAAACCATTTAAAATGGTATATTTAAAATTCACGCAACATAAATATTGTTTTCAATAAAAATGTGTATTTATTATTATTAATCAAAATAAAAATATTTTCAAAATATCATAAAAACTCACTATAATCTAATTATAACATGTTTATTTTAAAAATTAATTTGATTTTATAAAATTAATATTTTAAATTTATAAAAATAAAATAAAACATTTTTCACAGAAATATAAAAAAATCATATTTGATGGAAACATATTTTTTACCCTTAATATGACAATATTAAAAAAAATGAATTGTTATCTCCTAAGAAATAATCAGCATATTTTTATTGAGTATATATATAAATATATATATATATATATATATTTCATAATGTGTTTATTCCTATTCATACCCTTAAATTGAATGGTTAGGTTATAATGATCATATTTATATAATAATATTACGTGGTTTATTTAAGCTTGGTGTTTCAAGCCGTACATAATATCTAACATAATTTTATTAATTTAAAACCTTGTAGTGTCCAAACTTTAGTGGAAGAACATGTTTTGTATGTATCCTAGGAAAGAGTAATGAAATCATACTCAAGAAGGAATGAAAATAATTTCACTCAAAATAAAAGAAGCAAAAAAAGTAGTAAGGGAGAAGAAATTATCTGTTATGGGTGTAAAGGAAGAGGGTAAATCAATCCTAAATTCTAAAGACTGTATAATGACCATATAAAGAGTCAAAAACAAAAAAAATAACAAAAAGTAATGGATGTGAGTTGGAGTTACACAAATGATTCAAATTTTGGT
The DNA here is from genome assembly GCA_963277665.1 of Viscum album. Classification (NCBI taxonomy): domain Eukaryota; kingdom Viridiplantae; phylum Streptophyta; class Magnoliopsida; order Santalales; family Viscaceae; genus Viscum; species Viscum album. Next base: position 1,965,604,546 of record OY728127.1, read on the forward strand.
AATGAATTTGATATGGAAATGTTTATAAAAAACATGTGTTTGATAGCTTTAACTAAGTTAGTTGGTTAATTTTATTATTCTTTATGTTATAGATCCAATTTTTCTAAACATGATATGTATAATGATATTATATACACAATCCTAATGTTAATAAGATTTATGGATTATTAAAAAAATATTAATATAATATATAAGGGTGTTTTAATATAAAATGAAAAAATGAAAAATATTCCTTTGAGATTAAATATATATTACACACAGATCCCATATATGTTTAACTTGATAACCTAAAACATAAATTTTTTTCCACATATTAAAATCTAAAATAATTAAGTTTTCTTCTATTTTGGAAGAAAATTATATACTTACAAATGAAGTTTAATGTTTTAAAACATATTTATCTATATTTTTTCAAGGAATGGAAAATTAAGAAAAAAGTGAAGAATCAGTAAATTAAATAAATAAACGAATATATATGATTATGAATATCAATTACCCACAATTTGTATGACCATAATTTTATAATAATAAATTTGTAATTTTTCATGTGTTACATGATTTAGATTTCACTTAAAGGGCCATTATGAAAAATAATTTTCTTTAGAATTTCCACATTCGCTTTAGTCACAGTGAGGATTTTATTTATAAATAATAATTTTCTAGATTTCATCTAAAAGTATTTGTGGAAATTAATTTGGGTTCCTTTTAGTTTTATTTATAACCATAATGGACCCAAATTTTTGTAGGTACCAAAAACATATTAAATATATTTCTATTGGAAATCTATCTTAGAAGAATAAAAAGGATGTGTGGTATATTTACAATTGATGTTCATGAATTATAAATTGTGATATTTCTATATATATAATTTAATAGGTGTGATGGTGGTAATTCTAATTTTAGTGAAAATTTAAATGGAAAAGTAAAAGATTTGGAAGAATTTATAATTTCAAATTTAGTTTTAATTTCAATGGATTTGTTTGATAAAGGTTTATAACATAATTTAATAAGTATCTCAATTTTTTTGGATAATATGAATGTAAATTTAGGGAAATAATTTTTTTTTAAAAACAATCTATCTTATTTTATAAAAAATAAAATGAAGTATATATTCAATTAATTTTACTAAGTTGACTTAAAAAAGTTAAAATCTATAAATGATATGCAATCTAACAATGTTTTGTGGACTATAATATTAGTCCATGCATTTTTCAGGTTATTACTCAGGATTTCCAAAATCCAAAAGGTATTGGGTCTATACAATATGAAAATAGACCACAAATATGTATTTGACTCATTATTTATATTTTGAGATGCTTAATGAGTCACTCATGTATATCCAAGACTTAAAAATCTCAAGACTACTTCAAATTTAATGTTTGGATTTAGTTGGACCAATTTAAACTTCATGTCTTTGTGGAAAATTTTATACTTTTATTATTATTGATGAATACATTATATATATGGGATTATTTTCTATCACATAAATTTGAGTGTTTTTCTAAATTTATGTAATATTTCAAATTGGATTGAAAAGAAATGTTCATATAATTTCATCAACTAAAATTGACATTGGATAATATTTTACCCTAGTTGGTCAACTAGAATATATAATAATTCTTTTTCCATATGAATCTCACAGCAGAATTATACATTTTCAAATCTAATTTAAAATCCCATTTTTGAGTGGGTGTTTTTTAAAATTTTTATTTAAATAAGACTCCTAGTGTCGAGAATGAATCTATATATAACCATGTTTGGAAACTCTCAATGATATTTATGGTCTAAAATAGGTTCTTGATTTTGGTTTTATGGAGTAACTAGTTTTCAAATTAATGTCCTCATAAATTGGCATGAGCCTTATGGGTGAGCTTTAATTCATTTTAGGATTACATATAGTTTAATAAAAAGATGATATCATTATTAATCATTCAAAATATTCTTGATAATTTGTTAAGATGTTTTTATTCATAATTTTAAAAGCTCAAATATTAAAATGAGTATTAAAACTAAACTAGAAAATAGTGAAACTAGGAAATATATTGATAATAAGATGCTTAGAGATATGATTGGTAGACATAATAATTTCATAGCATATAGAACATATTTTATGTTCTTATTTTGTATATGTTCTATATTTCAATATAATCATAAATAAATTTATTTAAAGGTAGTTAATATAGTAGTTAATTATCTTAAAGGATATTTGAATTTCTGATTATTTAATCCTGCATATACTTCATTTTAGCTAACTAGTTTTTCACATTGTAATTTTGGGGGTTCCCAAATTGATTGAAAAATTAAAATATTTATATTCCACGTTCATAGTAATTTTTTAAGATTCCTGGAGTTATATGAAACAAAATTTATTGTTTTTTTCATCTTCTTAAAGTGATAATATCACTTTTGATTTTTATGTTTCTCATTATTTATCAATTAAACACACCCTTAATGATTTTTGTTTTAATATTTTGAAGATCATTATTTATTTTTAAAATAATTTGGTAGTTTCTATATCTAAAAATCCATTAAAATATTCTATTTCTAAACATATTGATGTTTGGTTTTACTTTATTGTTGATCATGTTCAAAAATGAAATATTATTTTAGAATATATTTCTATAAATGATCAAAATACTGACATTTTTAAGAAACCCCTATATTTATGTAATTTTGATAAATCCAAATTTGAACTTATTGTGATGGAAATTTAACCATAAAAAATAGTTTTACATGGTTTACCAAGATTTTTCACCAACTCTTTCAATCAATTCCATTAAGCCAATATAAAATTTTGATATGTTTTATTTTTTCTCTTACTAGTATGTGATTATTAAGTTGGATGGTATATAATTTATTACAAATAATTAAATCATTCATTAAAAATAATTAAATGTTTTCATGTAACCTTAATGATTCTATCATATCTTTTGAGATGAATTTATACTGTTATACATAAGTAGTTATTTATGTTTGAACAAACTATTTGAAATTTTATAAATTTTTAGAGAATCATAGTTATATGCTTGACATAACTTTTAGGGTTTGTTTCATAACAAATAATTGTTAAGGGGGATATTTTTTTATATTAACATTATAAGTGTTATTTTCCTTCCCAATAATGATTATTTATCATAGGTGTAACATCATTAATATTAAACTTTTATAACATTTAAGGTGGCATCTTACAATATTTTTTTTGTCAATTTCCAAAAGGGGGAGAAATTTTGGATTTTATTTTTGTTTTTAAATTTTCAAAAAGTAAGGTAATATTGATTGGATACTTGAATAATAGTTTTTTTTTATTTTTTTATAATAAAAATATTATAAAATTATTACTTGTCTGTTATTAGTATGTTCTTATAAATTTTGAAATGTTTGTAACTATAATTAATAAAAATTTGGTAATGTCTTGAAGTGACCGCAATAAAGAAAATAATGTGACCACATGAATCATAAAAAGTGATTTTAATTCATATTTAAATGTGACTTCATGATGTAAAACTAAGTGAATTTACAAATAGAATTCAAGTGACACTCTCTGAAGAGAAGTTAAGTGACACTAAAATGTAGGATAATGGGTTGTGACTCCTAAAACAGTCATGAATTTGGTTTTTCTATAACCAAAAAATTATAGTGATTCAATTGTACCTTTGGCTGGTTAAAATACATGTTTTGGTATCTAGAACCACTTCAAATTGTTGTTTCTAGGTTATGCCTCCAGGTGTGAGAAATGAATGGTGATCGGGTTAAGACACAAGGTGTGAAAAAGATAATTTCTTGTGTTGTGCCTCTATAGTTTAAAAAGGATTTTTAAAAGGGTTGTGATCCCCTTTCAAAATTCATAGAGTTTATTATAGTGTTATCCACCTATTTGAGTTCATTAGTGGGGTAAAGAGTATAGTATGGTCATTTAGATCCAAACTACTATAAAAATCACGATGTTCATTTCTATTTTTTACACTACAATAATTATTAACATTTATAATAATTTAATTAATTTTTAAAGTGTTAATTCACCCTTATTGATCATTCGACCCTTCTCAATAAGACCTAACAATGTGGATGGATGGATGGGGAATCATTTATGTAATCTCATGTATGTGGGTATTTCCTAGGAGTGGTGGTGATGATGAATGAAAAAAAACATATAAACTCTTTGATACAGTCAATATAGGTGGTACAAGACAAGAATTGAGGGTCCCATAAACAATAACAAAAGTGGTTATTTTATATAAAAACTCAAATATACTGAATAATTCACTACACAACATGTTTTCCAATGGGATAAAATAAGTATCATGCTAAAATAATGTAATATGGTTTCTAGGGATATAAAATATCCCATGGAATATAAATTCTAGGTATATTCTATGTATGGTCATCAGTGGTGGATAAAATTTATGATTAATTCTAAATATCACATGTTATGTGATAATTGGTATGATAATATTCACACCAAACTACACAACCGTAGGTGTATAGAATTTCATGCTCAACTAATCCCTAGACCAACATGTTATATAGGCTAGTGGACACATTGTGTATCATGGATAGATGAATCAAGATCATGTGGTAGTATACAACATCTACTTTTTCATATTAATAATTTAAATATATCTAATAATATTTATAGAGATAGTATTTAAGATGGTGTGAGATTATGACACCCATTTATCCAAGTGTACACATTATAAAAATATTAAATATATTATTATCATGCAATTGTAATTTTCATGAAATAGTGTGATAACTCTATAACAATGTCTCAGATTACAAATATGGGACCTCCATTGAGTCCAAAATGTGAGCTTTATCCTATTCATGATATAATAATTATTTGTCCAATATTAATTTTAAAAAGTTTTCATGAGCACGAATAATACAATAAATAATTTTATTTATTTATTTTATTAGGTTTGATTAAACGACTGAAACTCCACTATATAATAAATCTTAAGAAAATCCCATAGGGTTATCCACATAACCCTAGTGTTTAAGATGAGAGATTGGGAAACATTAGTGGGAGATAGGATCATGGATCAATGAACATATCCCCAAAAGTATTGCCCATGGAATCCTAGTTTTAAGATCTCTCTAGCGACGACCAAAAAATTGCATTCTTCATTAGCAACCTATCCTAACATGAGGTAGGATTCTATTTTATGTTTTTATATTTATGTTTTTATTATCTCACATTGAACATGGATCAAATTAACTAACATATTGATTTTTGGTTTGATCATGTTGTGGGTACTTGTTTATTTAGATTTTATTAGGGGATTAATTATTTCTTCGATTATCCGTCATTGTTTTTAAAAATAAAGAAAATAACTATAGTCTGAAATGAACAATGATGAGGTTGTATCTAGATATTATATTTTTTATATTTCTCTACCCATTCTACATATGAATGATGTTTGAAATTTGATTGGTTGGTTGTTTGAAATATTCCAAGTCAATGAGCATTGTGTAAATGATATTTTATGGAGTTGACCATTACCTTAAGTTCGGGATAGATATCTATGACACAATAGTGGTTTAAAATAATTTATTGATATTTTATTAGGGTATCATATTAGTGTCTTTGATGTCCAGATATGTGGTGCAATAATATATGAAATTTGAGCAGATCAACAATCAGAATCCAATGATCGGTAGCAGTAAGGTCGGTCAACCATAGATCCAAAATACTCAAGTGTGATTTGTGGTGATTGAGATGAAATGAAAAGAACATGTGAAAACCAAAAAATATATAGGAAATTATTTATTACCTGGAATGTAATCTGAGGAACAAATGCCGTGTAGACCTAGATGTTGTGTCTAGGGTTTATGCATGAATATTAAATACTACACATCATGTGACACGTGTCACACACTATGTAACCCAGTGTTGGGGGATCAATATGTATACAATAGGATACACATGAATAAAAAAATCTAGGAACATAGGAATGGTATAGTTAATGGGAATAGACCAATACATAGACACAACCCAATACATGGGCATGACCATAGTACACAGTCCCAACCCGAAGTACACGAGTATGACCAGGAGTACATGGGAATAGGTAGACAGAATTCAAAGTGCTAGATCACCCTCTACAGGCAGTGCACCAATTAAGGACAAATCCTGTATTTGGAGGTTGAAATGGAATGTGGTATGGTGATACATGGGAAGAAGCAGGGTATAAAAGAAACACCATTTACCCCAAGAAACTTTGTGTACTTACTCTGAGGCTGTTTGAAGCCCTTTGTTCCCTCAGCGGAGACCAAGTCTAGTTGAGTGCATTTCCTTTTTTCCCCGTGAGAGTACAATGTGGAGTTATTTACTTGAAATATTATTTTTATTCCCACTATATGTTCTATATAAAATAGAGTTTTGGGTATCATTATATGTGACTAGGGTGGGATCATCTATTGTTATTAAGTAGGGTTTTTTGTATCAACGTGACAAATATACACATGTCATCATTAACTTATCTAGAAGGTTGGTCTAGTATGGGTTTTTGGTGTCCCCTAGTATATTTTTGTGTTATATCCAACCTAAATAATATGATCTTCAGAGATCTACATAGAACTTATTTGGTGAGACTCGATGACCAGGACCTCTCAGATGAGAGCCTTTAGTGATAACATGGCTTGTGGAGTGTGTTCTCCCAAAATGACTAGTACCTTTAAGCGTTGAACTATATATAATGGTTGGTGGTATTTGCGAAATCCTTGTGACATGGATTATTTTATGAGTATATTTGGGTTATTTTATTATAGCTATGCGATGACTCCTCTTAATGGATTATGGTTAGTGATTTTGGGCTAACCTATTGAGTATTTTTATAGTCACCCTTGTATGGGATATACATGCACATGTCATGTCTTATGAAGATGAAATTACTTTTGGTAGTTTCATACGAAGATTTGTATTAGGTAGAGTATAGTTCTTTTCTAGAAAAACTAAATTATAAGTCATTATTGGATATGATATTAGTCCCCTCATTCTGAGAAGGTTGTACTCTTTTTCTGTTTTTGGTGGGATTTTATTTTCCCTTTATCTATTTTCTTAACATTTACCAAACATTGATTATGGTATTTAGATGTATTCATGCAATTTTATTAGTTTTTTTTATTTTATGGTTTAGCGTTGTATGGTCTTGGAGATGTCTGTGAGTGCCTACATATACTTAATGACAATGCACCCCATGTGTGGGATATGCCATCTTGGTACCGACTCCAAGCCCTTGGACTATTGGAAGTTGGATTGGGGTGTCACACTGAGCTCATATCCATCCAAGTGGGACCTAGTGGGTTGGGTTGTGACATTGTGGTATTAGAGGAGTTGGTTCAACATTAGTACTAGATTATAGTGTTGTCTTGCTATGATATTTTTTGGGATTTTATGGAAACCATTTTAAAGGGTTTTCAGTTTTGTTTTATAGAGTGAGGCTCTAGTGTTGGTGTGATGGCTGTTTGTATTCACAAATACATTGGAAACTTTGTTATTGAATCAGTACTTATAGAAATATTTTTCTAGGAAAACATTGGTACATGTATCATATTGAAATGTGTTTTACATTCCATGTCCTTATTCAGTTATCTCCCTATAGATAACCATTGATAGTGATGCATCTTATATATTTATGGATGTATTCACATAGACATCCAACTAGTATTCCACAGCCTAATCATGAGGATGATCCGCTAAGTGAAGATGCTTTAGTATAAGGTGATTTATTGAAGGTGGTACCTTTGCGTGGATTTCTAGTTATTCAACCACCTCTAGATCAGAATATTTCATTGGTATTACTACAAGATGATGTGTGTAGGATAAGTTTGCTACTTGAGTTTTAGAGGAAGTTTACTCCTAGGTTTCAGGGTGATCGAGCCCACCTGGAAGATGAGATCTGGGTAAAGGTAGTCACCAGAGATTTTCACCTTTTGAGGAAACCTCCATATTAGATATTAGGCCTTATAGAAAGTCCTATGTAAGGACCTATTAGGTGATGTTGGAGTCTGGTGACTCAGTCACATGATGAGACACCTATCTAATTGTTAGAATTTGAATGTATCTTTATAGAGGATTTATACCCATCCACACTATGATTAGTGCATATCCTAGAGATTTTGTAGTTTCTGCAAAGAATTATGACTGAGAAAGAGTATTCTATGAGGTTCATTGACCCTTCAAGTTACTCTCCAGATGTGGATCAATATTATTTTGAGAGATATAACCTTCCATCAGGCCTTAAAAAAATACATCAGGGATGGAGTGGTATCAATTTTTATTCATATCTATGATAGAGTACTTATGTAGACCATAGTAGTGGAGATATTTGTAGAGGATAAAATGCTGACAATGTGTGATGGTAGTGGGAACACTAGAGTGGTGACCTCGATAATAGGTATCTAATGGAAATAACAAGTATTGGGATATGTGATATGATTTAAGAGATAATACTAGGATAATGTATTGGTTGTTTAGGGATCTGAAGATAGATTGAGTAATCCTTGAGAGATGTGGTGATTCCCTTTTGAGAGCTGGAGACATCCTTCTTGGGATTTTAGAACACATCATACAAATGACAAAGATACAGTCATTGGATCAACAATAAAGATACTTTGGTAGGATGAATGAGGTATATAGGGTGGCTGAAATATCATAGGAGTGGGTAGAGCAGTGAGATGTACAAGGAGGGTGGTCTTTTTTCCACCACCACCCCTAGGTGTTTTATGCCATCCATAGGGTGTCGGTGGGTAGGGGAGAGGATAAATAATGGTAGTGGAGGCCTATGACCAAGAGTTTCCCATGATTATTACATGTATGGTTGGTGCCTTCTCTACATTATCCACCATACTAATAGACATGGGTGTGTGAAATATTTTTCTTAACATTTGTCTTTTTCGAGGCATAGAGACTATGATTAAGCCCTTGGATCATATTACGCGCTTAGAGACATCAAATAGTAATGGATTAGTAATCACACACTTCTACCAATAGTGTGAACTAACTTTTGGAGATGATAATTTCTTATGGGTTCTCTTTATAGCAACAGTGAGGCCATAGGATGTCATCTTAGGTACAGATAGGTTATCCAAAGTTCAAGACTATATTTATTATTATAGGAGAAGGATGTGGTGTGTTCATGGTGATTGGATGAGGTTTACTTTATGGTTGAGAAGGAAACAAAAAAGGAGTAGAGAGGGCTCACACATTTGTGGTTACATGTGATTAATCATCAAATGACTAGTATTACCCTTTGAATAGTGGATATTATAGGCTACCTATTTTTTTACAATGGTGGTGTATGGGTACATTTTTCTAGACGATGTTACAGGATTACCTACCCAAAATGTGATAGACTTATTCATATACTTACTCCCTATTAAGGCCTTCATATAGGAACCAGAAAATTAGATGGCATTGGTAGAACATCATGATTTTTGGATTCCATTTGACAAATTGATAGGAAGGGATTTTTTTTAAATTAGTTTTTATACCTACGAAGCCTAATTTTTTTTCAAAAACAAGAAAGGAGTGTGATGGTGTGTGTTGATTACCATATGCTAAACCTGGTAACTGTAAAGAATAAGTACCTATGATCAAGGATCGATGACCACTTTGATCAGTTTAGAGGGTCCTGATAGTTCCTAAATATTGACCTCAGATCAAGCTATCATCAGCTTCAAGTATTGGAATAGGATTTAAAAAATATGATATTAAAATGTCTATATGGTCACTATGAGTACATGGTGAAGCCTTTAGGTAGGGGGAAAACCACATTAGTGTTCATGTGACTCATGAAGTAATTATTGTAGACATTTATAGACCAGTTTGTGGTAAAATTTATTAATGATATTATTTTTTACTTAGTTTCGAAGGAGGATCAAAAGAGACACTTGGGGATGATACTGAACATATTTTTAGAGCACCATATTTAAGGGTATATCTTGAAGTGTCTTTTTTGGATTAAAGAGGGTCATTTTTAGGGAAATTTCTTTTGGGATGATGGTGTATCTGTGGACCCATCAATGGTTGAGGTAGCATTAGAATCAAAGTCACTCAAGAGCATGATTTACATATAGAGCTTCATTGGGTTGGATAAAAAATATCATAGATTTGTTCTCTATTTATCTAGGATATCAACACCTTCGACTATTTTGACTAATAAGGGGATGCCTTTCATTTCGATAGATCGGTGCCTATAGGGTGTTTAGGAGTATTGGAAGATTCTGATGAGAACCCCCATATATAGATTCTAGTGAAGGGTGATGAGTACATAGTGTTATGTGATGCCTTATGGACTGGACTGTGTTGTGTTTTGATTCAATGGGAGGAAAGGATTTTATAGGGGTCATGATAGTTTAGACTGCATGAGTAGAACTATTTGACCCATGATATGGAGTTTGTGGTTGTAATCTTCACCCTAAAAATGCAGTGACACTACTATATGGGTGATCAGTTTGTCATCTATTTTAACCATAAGAGTCTCAAGTACATCTTATAACAATACAATCTTAACTTTATATAGTGGTGATGGATATAGTTCATTCAAGATTATGAATTTAAGATAGTGTACCCTCTTGGGAAGGGGAATATGGTGGAATATACTCTTATTAGGATTTTTTTTTTCACAGTTGTTGTCTGAGGCTTCTGAGCTATTAGCCTCATTGAGGTTTCCCTAATATATTATGATGGTCTAGCTTATCTTCAGTCTATAGTTGTTACACCACTTCTCCTACAAAATTAATCGGAGTCTCAAAAAGAGATAATGAATATGAGACCTTACACACTCAGATATCCACTTGGCATGATCCTGATGTTTTTTTTATAAAAATGAAAAGCATTTAATCCTTTTAAGAAGATGGATAATGGTTCTAGTGAAGTTACAAGAGGATTTGATGAGGGAGTTTTATAAGTACCATTTAGAGGTACTTCCAGGTGTGTAAAATTTGTACTTGGACCTCTGATGTTAGTTATGGTTGCTAGGAATTAAGAAGTGTATAATACTTTTTGGTTCTCAATGCCTCAATTGTCCAGAAGACAAGAATTAGAATTGGGTTCTAATGAGTTTAGATCATCCCCTTGATGTTTCAAAGTGTAAGTGATTCAATATATTTGTGGGCATTGTGATGGGGTTACCACAAATTTCTATGGGACATGATTCAAACTTGATGATCATGGACTGACTCATTGTGTCCCCACACTTCCTATGTATTAGAGAGTAAAGTTTTGTAGTGATCTTGGGTCACCTTTATAGGTAGGAGATATTCTAACTCTATTAGTTTCCCTTGATGTTTATCTTATAACATGATGCTTGCATCATGAAATGATATTGGAGACAATTGCAGGAGGCCTTTAAGACATAGTGGTGTTAGTGCATGATGTTTCACCCATAGAATGGTGGATTGACTAAGAATACCTTTCAGACTCTAGAGGACATGATAGGGGAGATCATATTATACTTTTTTCATAGTTTGGAGGGTAACCTACCCTTTTTTATGTTTTAATACAACAAAAACTGACATTCCACTATTTTTATAGAACCATTCACAACATTGTGTTGGAAACCATACAGGTCACAAATATCATGGAATAATCAAGGATATTCATTAAAAATCATCCTATAGTTGGAGGTATCTTTGAAAAATAAAGTTTTAATCATCACAGAAAAGATGAGGACTAACCAGATCCATCAAAATTCTTATGGGGACCAATGAAGGAGTCCCGTGTAGTTTGAGGAAGGAGACCATGTGTTCCTGAAGTTATAACATTAATGTGGATTGCAGAGATTATCCCAGTGAAACCAGTTATCTCTGAGGTTCATTATCCTTTTATAGATACTATTTTGAGTTGGTGAGGAGGTGTACCACTTGACTCTAACACCCTAGTTAGATCTGGTACACTGAGACTTCCACATGTCACATCTAAGAAGGTATGTGCATGAATCATCACATTTTATTGACTTGGGTGAGCTGGAAATTGAGGATGGAGATACCATTATAGGGTACCGAATTGATATCAAGTATCAGAAGGAGAATTTACTCTCTTTGTGAGTGATTCCCTTGCTGTGTGTTTGGTGGAAGCACATGAATCTTAAAAAGAGTACATCTGAGTGGGATACCCCGATGTGAGCTTTATGCTAAAAAAATTTTTATTATGTTTTTTTTCTCAAGAAGATAATCCCTAATGTGGGTATAATTTAACATCTAAATTTTCCCTTTTTAATTTTTAAAATATATCTAATAATATTTCCAAATCCAGGTGCGGATATGGTGTGATATTTTGATGCTCGGTGAGACTAATGGTTAAACTATAAAAAAAATTAATATATTAATATAATTCACATGAAATTTTCTTGAAATAGTTTAATAACTCAAATATTAAGACTTTGATCTAAAATTTGGGACAACTATTGGGTCTATAATGAAGTATTTTACCAAGGATAGACATAATCATTATCATTGTCAGACATTTGTTAAAATGTTATAACAAGTAAAAATAATAAGATAAATAATTTTATTATTTTTTGATGAAGTGACCTCGAATAATATATATAATAAAGCTTATCCAAAATCCATATGGTTATCCAAATAACCATATAATTTTATAGGAGATCATTAGGAGTGATGGAGGGAGATGAGATCCTGGATCAATGATTGAATTACCGAAATGACTATCAATGAACATGAGATTTGAGGATCTTTCCAACAAGGAAAACATATATTAATTATTCATCATAGATAAATCATAATATTATGTATGTTGTTATTTAATATTGATTTATTATTAGTTTTATTATCCCATGATGAATACAAATCAAAATAAACAACATATTGATTCAAGTGTCGATCATGTTGTGGGAGTAGTGTTATTTACCTGGGATTAGGTAATTTTTTTTTCAATTACCAAATTTCATTCATTGTTACAATGAAAATGAATAAAGGCCAACAAGAACAAGTATATGGTTCATTAAAAATATTATTGTTTATGGATTTCTCTTCCCGTTTAATGTGTGATCACCATTGTCAAGTAGTTTGGTCAATCGTTTGAAAAACACCCATTGAAAAATTATTTTTTAAATGATATTTGGAATAGAAGATAATTACTATAGGTTATGGATGTATATCAATAACATGAAATTGGTTCATGATGATGGATTGATATTGGATCTAGAGATCCCATCTGCAGCTTTGACATCTCTTCATGTGATGTGATGGGAGATGTGATCCATGAAGATCAACATCTATAATCAATATATCATTGGATACAAGGATGGTATACCCCAGATCCGCAACACCAAAGCATGATTTGTGAGTACGGTGAAAAAATCGAATGAAATCATGAATAAATAAAAAAATATGTGAAATCCCATGTCACAAAAAATGTACTCCAAAGAACACACACTGTGTGGACCCTGTAGTGGAATCTAGGGATTATATATTAAAATTTAATACTACACACCATGTGACACATGTCATAGAACATGTAACCTTGTGATTGAGGCTCTGTGTGTATCCTAGAGGATACAATATCATGTAAGTGACTAGAAACACATGCATAAGTATAGTATATGAGTATGAACTGGTACTCAGACACACCACATTACACAAGTACAACCAAAATACATGAGCATAGCCCAAAGTACACAAGAATAACTAGGTGTTCATGGGCATTGGAATATGGAACGTCCTGTGTGGACCCGAACATTACATTCCATGAACCCCTTATGGACACACTATGTATATAGGGGATTATATTCCATGTGAGATAAAGAAACACATATAGACCACAGGTTGGAAATGGGCTATGTAACGACCTGAATCCGGAGCCACTCAACCGGTTCCCCATACCCGGCTTGCCACATGACCTCAGGCGAATTTCCCCAAATGCTAGAGGTTTCTGACTAGCAGTGAGGGCCTTGGCGAGTCATTGGGGAAACTATGCCCTCATTTGTTAAAGTATACAAGAGAGAGGAAATAATAGAAAATAGCGGAAGCAGTTAACAGTATACACCAACTGAAACTAAACAGCAGAAACAATGTATAATATAATAATGATGATAATGATGCAGTAGGTACAAGTATCTAAGGAAAAAAACAAACACAATAACGTGCTGAAATACAACTGAGAATAATGTACTAAAAGTAAATTGCAACTCCAGTAGCATCACAAGCCTAGGCTCGGTCCTATGCTCTCTGAATCCAACCAGCAATCATGTACCTGAAGTAGAATGGCCACAATACCTATCCACACATGCAACCATATAACCTGTTTGGGCTGAAAAGAAAGACCCAAACAGGGTGTGATACTAATCCCAGTAGGCAACCACCACAAGATTTGTGCCCTACTGTCAGTGAGCAATATAGAAAAAGTAAATGAAATAAATGCAGTAGAGAAACAAGAGTACACTAAAGTAAACAATCCTAAAAATCTTGATTTCTTTTATTTTATAATTTAATTTAGTCATTTACTTATTACCGAAGGAATCTAGCAACAGCTCTATATTACCAAAGCATAGCAAGTAACACAACATGTATCTTAGAAGACTACCAAAACTACAAGTAGTACAAAATACAAGCTTGTACTTTGGCTTGGTGGACTCATCAAAACCCACCATAAAATTCACACTTACTCTCTGGGCATTTCAAACTACCAGACCCCTATAGTCAAGTAATCATACAAAGGCACATACACTCTGGGAAGCACTCACCATCAATTCCCATGTGGTCTTGCAATGAAAGCTATAGAATCTCTAAGGAATAACATACATCTAATTCCCCCTATAGTATCGATACGTAACCAAGGACATTCTAAGGAAGCACAATGTCAAATTTCCATTGGTCCTGTGAATGATACTAATTTATAACAGACTCTCTAGGGAAGCCCTGAATCGGCAATCCCCTCTTTATTCTACCGCACCAGGTTCACATAGCCCTGAGCAGTCTAGTCGTGTGTAATAAAATTTTATCAGCCCTATGTATGTTCATAAACTACTTGGATAATAGCTAAAATGCATCAAAAGGATGTAAACAGCCAGCAATACAAACAATCATTTATAACAAGAAAACTAGAAATTACAATAGGGATTTACTTTCGGGCAACCGTGCCAAACGACGATAAACATCCAAACAAGGATAACACCCATGGGGTGATCGTAAAACATGAAACAAGCCTATAATATTCTTCTAATAACATCAAGCATACAAGAAATCTAAGGCAGAAAAAATTCAGGATCAAAACCCTAACCCGAGATACCTGATACATGGGAATCCAGAACTTTTGCACAAAAACTCAAAGACATTCATCATAAGGAAACAAATCACCTACCTCAATCCTAGAAGATCGATATACTTGAACCTCGGCCCATGAATCGGCCTAGAATAGAGTAGAACTGCAAAAACGTCTAAACTGTTCAACCTCATATAACTCTCATAAGAGAAAGAATCATGAAACGTGGCCAAAGAGGAACCAAGAACTCACCGCTATGATTTTATTGCAACCAAAGACATTCGATTCGGACAACAGGTGACGAATCAGTGGCTCAGAGAAGATATGTGATCGTACCCTTGCTCTCGGTCGAAGAAGCTGGAGAAGAAGACGTATTCGAGGGTAAGTCCGACCCCGGTCCGTTTAATGAAAAAAAAAATTACACGGCATGTACTTTTAGAGTACACGGTGTGTAATAGGCTTTTCCGTACACCACATTAAGTAGCATGCACATCACCCCTACACACTGTGTGTGTGTCCTAGACATGGCCAACTCATGGACTTGTGCAGAAACAAAGTACATGGCGTGTACATAGAAAGTACACGGTGTGTACTTGGAAAATTTCCAAATTCTCCTATTTTTCCAAAAAACAACCAGAAAAGGAAAACATACATGAAATAGAAAGTCCAGGTTCTTGAAAACATTCTCCCTTAAAGAAATTTGTCCCCAAATTTCCCTAACAAGGTGGCGATGAAGAAACCTTGAACAGCTCTAGCCACTATGATCGCTTATCGGCCTCCCTCTCGCAAGTCTTGTCATGTACGCGGTTGTGCTGCCATAGCACCCGTACCAGAGGAACTTACCGACCATGGAGTACCTTTCCACTACGATCAAAAATCCCGATAGGATGCTCCTCGAATGATGAATCCTGCTCCAGCTCAACCTCCTCGGGTTGAAAAACATGAGACGAGTCTGAGGAACAGCGTCGAAGTTGAGAAACATGGAAGACGTCATGCATAGCCTGGTACCTCTGAGGTAACTGAAACCTATAAGCAACCAGCCTGACTCTCTCCAAGAGATCAAAGGGCCCGACGTATCTCAGTGAAAGATTACCTTGTCTCCTGATCCTCTTGTGTCCCATCCTCGGGGTAACACATAGGAAAACCTGATCTCTGACCCTGAACTCCAAAGGTCGTCTCCACTGATCTGAAAAATATTTCTGCCAAGACTTTGTAGGAGCCATCCTCTTCCAAATCAACTCCACATGTTCTATGGTCTCCTGAACCAGATGAGGTCCCATCATAGCTGCCTCTCCAACCTCTAGCCAACACAAGGGTGATCGGCACGACCTATCGTACCAAGCCTCGTAAGGTTCCATCTTAATAGTTTCTTGAAAACTATTATTTTATGCAAACTCTAATAGAGGTATATGTCTCTTCCAAGAACCTACAAAATCAAAGATGCAGGCTCATAGCATGTCCTCTAGCACCTGAATCGTGTGCTCTGTCTGGCCATCTGTCAAGGGATGGTAAGCTGTACTCAGAAGTACCTGTGTACCCAAATCCCTCTATATCTCTTTCTAGAAATGAAACTGAAAGCGGACATCCCTATCTGAAATGATATTACTCGGAAACCCATTAAAGCATACAATATCATAGATATTCAACCGTCCAAGATCATGAACATTGAAGGTCTCCATAACCGGAAAGAAGTGAGAAACCTTGATGAGTCTGTCAATGACAACCCATACCACGTCATTCCCTCGAGGCGATCTCGGTAACCCTATCACAAAGTCCATCACGACATTATTCCACTTCCACTAGGGAATGGGTAGCTACTGTAGAAGCCCTGATGGTCGCTGGTGCTCCGCCTTCACCTACTGATAGGTGGAACATCTCATGACAAAACCAGCAACATCTCTCTTCATACATGGCCACCAATACTGGAAGTGTAGATAATGATACATCTTGGTGATGCCAGGATGAACTGCCCAAACTGAGGAATGAAAGTCTCGCATCATCTCCTCGCATACATCTTCTGTAACCCCTACGTGTCCCTGGAAATGCAAGATCTCATCCTCTCCTATGATCCATCCGGGAAGAGGGTCCTCTCCTGACATGCTTTCTCGTAGGACTATGACATCAGAATATGATAGCTGCCTCATTCAAACTCGATCAAGAAGGGTAGAGGTAACAAATACAGATGAAATAAATGTCTGATCTTGTCTGTCATGCACCTCCAATTTCATTTCAGAAAACAGAGCCATAAGATGCCACTCACAGCTGGCCTCCTTTACTGCCTATATTTTCATCCTCTTACTCAGTGCGTCTGCCCCAACATTGCCTTTCCCAAGCGTATAAGCAAGATCGAAATCGAAAGACTTTAGGTACTCGACCCACCCCCACTGTCTCAAATTCTAGTCATGTTTTGTGAAGATACACTTGAGGCTCTTGTGGTCAGTATATACCAAAAAATGCTCTCCTATAAGATAATGTCTCCAACAACGCTAGGCATGAACGGATACAGCCAACTCCAAGTCGTGCATAGGGTAGTTCCTCTCATGTGGCCTCAACTGATGAGATCCGTATGCAACAACACGATCGTCCTGCATAAGAACTACTCTGAGCCCGATGCCAGATGCATCACAGAAAACTATATAACTCCTTCCCAGCTCCAGAAAAACTAGAATCGGTGCTGAAGTCAATCTCCCCTTTAGATCTTGAAAGGCAGAATTGTGGGCTTCTGACCAAACATACTTCACCCCCTTCTTAGTAAAGCCTGTCAATGGTGTTTATAAGAATGAGAAGTCCTGTATAAACCGCATGTAGTAGCTATCCAGCCCTAAGAAACGTCGTACCATGAATACATTCTTCAGCTTCTCCCAGGTAACTACTGCCCTCACCTTCTCTGGGTCTATTGATACTCTTGTCTCTAAGATGACATGACCTAAGAAGTGAATCTCGTCCATCCAAAAGTGGCACTTAAAGAGCTTATCATTTAAATGATGCTCCCTCAGTGTACTCAAAACGATCTCAAGATGGGTAGCATGCTTGTGTCGAGTGTGAGAGTACACCAAGATATCGTCCACAAAAACCACCATGAAAGAATCCAAGTAAGGATGGAAAACTCCATTCATCAGTGCCATGAAAAATTCTGGGGAATTCATGAGACCAAACGACAAAACCAAATACTCATACAGACCATACCTGCTCCGGAAGGCTGTAAGAGGTATATCAAATGGTCTGACACACAACTGGTGGTAGCCGAATCTCAATTCGATGTTTGATAACACTCTAGATCCTCAAAGCAGATCAATGAGATCATCTATCCATGGTAATGGATATCTATTCTTGACCATCAACTGCTTCATCATCCGATAATCCACACAAAGCCTATGGGTGTTGTCTGCCTTCTTCACAAACAGGACAGGCGAACCCCAAGGAGAAGTACTGGGTCGGATGAAACCCTTTTCATAAAACTCCTCCAACTACTTCTTTAGATCCTTCAACTCAGTTGTAGCAATACTATAAGGAGGAATGGAAACTGGTGCCGCTCCTGGCACAATCTCAATAGAAAATTACACCTCATGCTTCTGAGGAAAACCTGAAAAGTTATCTGGAAAGTCATCTGGAAAGCGACTAACCACTAGAGGAAAATATATTTGAGAAGTACCACGGTCATCCAGATATAAGCTAGAAATCTGGGCCATAACACCACACAACCCATGATACTCTGGTCCAGCTCTGCTCGCCTGGACAGCCCTTTCACCCTTGTGAAGAAATGATCCACCCTCTGGTGATGTGAAACTCACCCTACGACGATAGCAATCGACAAAGGCCAGGAAGGGAAATAACAAGTCCATCCCAAGAATGAAATCATATCCTGTCATCACCAGAACATAGAGACTCCATGACAAATTACACCCACCATCCTCAAGGGGTAGTCTAAGCACTGCCTCACACTAGCAGTTCTAATTCCAAAGGAGTGTCTAGCATCATCATATCCTCGAAAGTATAAACTGTAAGTCTAAGGATTTCCACAGTATGCACAAAAATAAATCTATTAGAAGATCCTATATCGAAACGTGTATAGGATAAAACTGAGGCTATTAAAATCATACCTCAAACTGTAGATGTTCCAAGATCCTTCTCTTGATGAATCTTCTCTACCGCAAAAAATCAGGCATGCACCGCGGCCCTGTGTATGAACCTGAGATCCCTGAGCTGACCCTCCCTAATCCTAACTACTGCATCCACCGCCTCTACCTTGGACTGAATGACCTGAAAAACTCCATCCCCCAGTCTTCTATGGAACTGGTAATCCTGTTCTTGTGCACAGAGTCGAAACTCATCCTTCTTCACTAGCCGCTGGAAGAAGAACCTTGCAGAAACGCTGTAGATGACCCATCTTGCCGCAAGATTGGCACTACACTGGGTCTCTCGGGCACTGGGGATTCTTAAGACCATTTTTTCCACATTGATAGGACACCACCTGGTTTCCAGAAGTAAGATCTCTTCTACCAGAAGGAATACCTCGCTTCCTCGAGTCACCTCATGTAAACTCTCGGTGGCGCTTCCTGCTGTCTACCTGAAAAGAATATTCTCTAGAAGCTGAACTACCCTGGTCCACAGCTCCAGTCTCCCTTAGGTTTCTCTCCGTGAAAATCTCCTGGTTGACTATCAGGGTAATAGAAGTAAACTGAAAGATGTTCACATGCAATCTAATGTCCGGCCTGAGGCCTTCCTCAAACTTCCTCGCTAAAAACTGCTCATCATTCCCAAGAACTGGATTGAAACACCATAACTCTATGAATTGAGAGGAATACTCCATAACTGTGCGAGTACCCTACTACAGGTTCATGAACTCTCTGGATCTGTCATCCCTCATCATCGCTGGGTAGAAGTAGTCATAGAATGTACGCTGAAACTCGTCCCAAGCCATAGCTTGTTGGTGCCCTGCCTGCGAAACCACATCCCACCATATCTTGGCGGAATCTCGCAGCATATAAGTTTCTAGATTTACTCTCCTATTCGGAGGCATCTTCAGAAGCCCAATGATGGATAGCATGGTTTCTATCCATGACTCTGCAGCCTGCGGTCCTCCATCCCCTATGAACGTGGGAGGATGCTGCTGCTGAAAAACCCACGTCAGCTCTGCCATAGATGGGGTAGGATTCTAAGCTCTCTGGAAGGTCTGCATGAATCTCATGAAACCCACTCTGAACTGAGTGTCAGCACCAGTGTCTGGAATCACTACAGGATCCATATCTGGAATGATAGGTGGAATTACTGGTAGTCCCTGATCTACCGTATTAAGCATACGGTCACTGCCTGGTTCCTCACGTGCAATGGGAGGACGTCTTGGTGCCATGAGTTTACAAGATCACAAGCACACCTTTATTAAAAATGAAAAAAGTTGAAAATTAAGAGATTTAAATGTAATAAGAAAGAAAAAACTCTAAAATTTGGGAAAACATGACTACATGGTGTGCAGTACTACTACACGGTGTGTTTTACTGAAATTTTACCCTGGGTGTGTACCTTGGACATACATGGATGTGTGACCACCAGTCTAAAGGGCGTGTTCTCAAAATACACAGCGGGTACTAACCCCTTTTTCTTCCTGCCTGATTACTCCCACATGGCTAGGAACATGGTCTATCCCAGCAGGAAACTACACGGCATGTTTGTCCACTACATGGCGTGTCCTTAAGATTTTACCTCTATCAGTGTTGTTAGCCACACTAACTGGTACAAAGACCACTACTACACGGCGTGTCAACATGGTATGCAGCGTGTTTCTCTACTGATTTCTCAACCCTTGTATTCGGCTAAATAGCTAGGTCACACGGATCCTCTAAGTCAAAACGTACACGGCGTGTTCAAGGATGACACGGTGTGTACTAGACATGCCTTACCTGGCATGTGTTGTTAGCGACACATCCTGTCACACGGCCGACCCTACATGGTGTGTTCTAGACAGACATGGCGTGTACTTGAAGGAAAACCCTAGCTCGTGTTATTCGTGACACGGCCAGATACCCAAGTCATACTACACGACGTGTAAACTAGTACACGGTGTGTTCTTAAAAGAACATTCACAACCCTGTGTCCCTGCCCACATAGTCAGTGACACAGATAAAAACTACACAGCATGTATTCATGAAGTACACACCATGTAGTCTGGGTTTCTCCAGACAGTAGCCTCAGAACTACACCAAAGCCCAGAAAACACAAAGAAACAGGAGTTAAGGTGAAAAATTCCGATCTGTGGGGGGCCATACTCCCCGAAAATCAAATAATTGAATCATAACCATGCATATAACAAGTAAATAGTATAACAACTCACGATCCACCAAATTCTGATCCTCGAAGGCCCATAACACCTCTAAGACCAAAGTTTGGTGTCCATGGTAATGAATCTCTAAAAAATGATACCCTATCAACATGGCAGGTATTCTATCACAGCAGCTATCACAACAGCATACATTTTCTATCACAATGTCTATCACAACATCATGCAATTTCTAATGAAATCTATATGACATGAAAAAATGCATGACATGTGATCTCGTAACAAATTATTATATGATGCATGAGATGGAACACCCTCATCTAATCAGGTTGCAAAAAAATAGAACCACAATCATATAAACAGTAACAGCACAAAACAGGTGCACCACCCAACGGTGAAATCAAGTAAACTATAACATTTGAAAAACTCAAAAATTGCAATATTCGAGGTAACCAGGATTTTTTCCTGTACACGAGGTCTAAAACTCTCGGGCACAACTATTTACCATTTACCTATTGCATCATATCCCTATCTATTGTCTCTAAATAGTATGTCAATAGAAAAGAAAAGAAAAGCACCTCCTCTAATACAACTTTGTAACAACCTGAATCCTGAGCCACTCAACTGGTGCCCCCTACCCGGTTCACCACATGACCTCAGGCACATTTCCCCAAACGCCAGAGGCTGCTGACTAGCAGCAAGGGCCTTGGTAAGACATTGAGGAAACTATGCCCTCATTTGGTAAAGTATAAAAGGGAGAGGAAATAACAAACAATAGCGGAAGTAGTAAACAGAGTACACTAACTAAAACTAAACAGCAGAAACAATGTATAATATAATAATGATGATAATGATGCAGCATGTACAAGTATATAAGGAAAACCGCAAACACAACAACATGCTGAAATACAACTGAGAACAAAGTACTAATAGTAAACAATAACCCCAGCTACATCACAAGCCTAGGCTCGGTCCTATGCTCTCTGGCTCCAACTAGCAATCACGTACCTGAAGTAGAAGGACCACAATCCCTATCCACACCTGCATCCATATAACCTCTTTGGGCTGAAAAGCAAGACACAAACAGGGTGTGAGACTAATCCTAGTAGGCAACCACCATAATATATGTGCCCTACTATCAGTGAGAAATATAGAAAAAGTAAATGAAATAAATGCACCAAAGAAACAGGAGTACACTAAAGTAAAAAATCCAAAAAATCTCCATTTTGTTTATTTAGTAATTTAATTTAGTCATTTACTTATTACCCAAGGAATCTAGCAACAGTTCTATATTCCCAATGAATAGCAAGTAACACAACATGTATCTCAGAAGACTACCTAAACTAAAAGTAGTACAACACACAAGAATTTTATTTGGCTTGGTGGACTCATCATAAACAACCAAAAAATTCACACTGACTCTCTGGGTGGCTTAAACTAGAAGACCCCTATAGTCAAGTAATCATAAAAAGGCACATACACGTTGGGAAGCACTCACCATCAATTCCCCTGCGGTCTTGCAACGAAATATAGAGACTCTCTAAGGAAGCACTTACGTCTAATTCCTCCTATAGGCTCGATACAAAACTATGGACACTCTGAGGAAGCACAAAGTCCAATTCCCATGGTCTTGCAAACGATACTAATTTATAACAGACTCTCTAGGGAAGGCTTGAATCATCAATCCCCTCTTTAGTCTACTTCACCAGGTTCACACAGCACTGAGCAGTCTATTCATGCGTAATAGACTATTAGAAGCCCTAAGTATGTTCAAAAACTTCTTGGCTAACATCTAACATTCATTAAAAGCATGTAAACATCAAGAAATACATGCAATCATTTATAACTGGAAAACTAGCAATAACAATTGGGTTTGCCTTTCAGGCAACTGTGAAAAATGACGATAAACTTCCAAACAAGGATAACACCGATGGGGTGATCCTAAAACATTCAAGAAGCCTATAATATTCATCTAATAACCTCTAGAACATAATCAATCTAAGGGAGATAAAAATTTAGGATCAAAACCCAAACCTGAGATACCCGATACATGGGAATCTGGAACTTTTGCACAAAAATTAAAAGACATTCATTGTAAGTCAACAAACCACCTACGTCGATCCAAGAAGATCGATATACTTGAACCTCGGCCCTTGGATAGTCCTAGTATAGAGTAGATCTGAAAAAACATCTAAAACGTTCAACCTCAAATAACTCTCATAAGAGAAAGAATCGGGAAACGTGGCCGAAGAGAAACCATGAAATCACCACTGTGATTTTATTACATCAAACAGCGTTCGATTTGGATAGTAGGTGATGGATCAGTGGATCGGAGAAGATCTGTGGCCGTACCCTTTCTCTCAGTCGAAGAAGCAGAAAAAAGAAGATGTATTTGAGGTTAAGTCGTGACCACGGTCCGTTTAATGAAAAAAGTGCATGGCGTGTACTTTTAGAGTACACGGTGTGTACTAAGAGTTTTAGTACACCACATTAAGTGGCCTCCACATCACCCCTACACACCATGTGTGTGGCCCAGACATGGCCCACACAATCCCTTCCGCAGAAACAAAGTACACGGCGTGTAATTAGAATGTTCATGGCGTGTACTTGGAAAATTTCCAAATTCTCCTCTTTTTCCCAAAAATGACCAGAAATGGAAAACATACCTGAAAAAGAAGGTTCGGGTTCTTACAGGCTCCATGTACCCCTCGTACAAGTTGTGTACTCCCTCTAAGGCTATTTAGAGCCCATCATTTCTTTAGTGTGGACCATAACTAATTGAGCTCATTTCCTTTGTCCTTTCACATGAGGGTATGATGTGGAATTACTTCCTCAATATATGTTTGTGATCCAATCATAGGGTTCTATATCAGAGAGGGTTTAGTATATCCTTTTCTATGAATAAGGTGGGATCCTCTATCATACTTAGGTGTGGTTTGTGGTATTGACCTAGCCACCATACATAAGGCATAAATACCATTTATAGTAGGATGATCCAGAATGATTTTTTATCATCCCTTGGTGGCCCAAGGTGTAACCCCTTCCTATAAAATGATATCTTTATATATCTAGTGAGTACTTATTTGGTGAGTCCCTATGAGAAATACCTCTTGAATGTGTGACTGCAGTGATAGAATGGATCATTGAGTGATCTCTCCTGGATTGACACTTACCATATATGATTAAGATGAATCTTGTGGATGGAATTTTTTTTTACCTCTTCGAGGCATGGAGTTTGTTATGAGTATATGTGGATTATTATATTAATTTTATGAGTTGGCTGCTACTAATAATTTATGTTTATTGATTTCAGGTTTTCCTATTGATTGTGGTTATACACACCCCTATATGGTATCTTACCACACATTTCGTGTCTTATAAGGAAAAAATACCTTTTGAATGTGTCCTAGGAGAGTTGGGGTAGGTAGAGAATAGTTCTTGGATAGATAAACTAAGTTGTATACCAGTGTTTCATTTGATAAAAATCCCCTCAATATAAGAATGTTGGACAGTTTCAGTTTTGTTGGGATTTGATTTTAGCCTTTATCAAATTTTATTACTTTATTGATATTATAATAAAGGGATTTAGATTTTTGAATAAAATGGTTACAATTTTTTCATTTTACATTTCATAATTGTATGATCATTGATATGTGTGTGTGTTTTTGTTTCTTTTATGAAATATGAGCTTGTGGGTTCTATATTAATGTCAAAAAATAAATTACTAGAGTCTAAAAAATTGGATTTTATATTTTTCTCTGATAAAATAATGAAACATTTCACCAGGTATAGTAGCTAAGTATGTCTATACTTCTTCAGATACACCTTTTTTAGAAAGCCCATCAGCAAGGTAATTAGCTTCATGGAAATCATGAGTAATAATTTAATTGATTGAAGAAAGCTTGTCATGTATGTTCATCCACACAGCTTCAAGATTCTATGAAATTTGAGATATTACCTTTTGAATAGCTTGGATGATTGTGGTTGAACCACATTTAAACCACATTTTTATCTATCCTCATTAACAAATGCGATTAACTACCTTTTTAAGCCTAGTAATTTCAGCTTCCAAGGGTATAACATTTCCACATGATCTATAAAACAGTTCCACAATTTCACTATTACGATCACAGAAAACAATTCCATAGCCAGAAGGACCTGGGTTCCCCCTGGAGGCACCATCCATGCTTCAATTCATCCACCCATGGAAGGGAGAGGTCCATAAAACATTGAAGGTTCCTATTGCCTTTAGAATGTTTCCTTCTATGATGAGCCATTTGAGGATGATGAAATACTTGACAGAATTTCTGCATGAGGCCATGTGCAGATGGTATGCATTTTGAGTAGCTGTAATAACTGTGGCCTGCACCCGCTTCACATTGCAGCGCCTAAAATAATGGATGGAATAATTCCTTGCTTTCCATATGGAATAAATTAGCTCTGATCATGATTCATTGAAGATGATGGAGATCTAATAGGATAGCTGGACTATAACACTTTTATAGAGTAGATGATATATTTTAGCGATACGGGGAATTCTAGTTTGAAAGATTTTCAAAACAGAATTCCAAAGATAAGAAGACATTTTTCATGATAAGAATAGGTGGTACACATATTCGTGATGATGGTGGTAGAGAGTACATTGGGAGCATAATGAGATTCCAACACATTTCAAGTTTCAATCAACTGGAAGAATATTCAGGGCAAGTCTGCAAATCATGATTATTCTAGAAATAGTAATCCATTTTTTTTGTTAAAACCTCTAATCCAATATGGATCTTCATGGAACATCTATTTGTAATTATTTTTTGAGACAAGATAAACAATTGGAGATTTATCCCAAATGATCCTATAATTTTGATTGATGAATTCATAATTGGCTACATCATGAGCAACATCCTCATGGAGTGAATCGACCATATCCAGCTTATCAGTAATGAACAGGCTATGATTGATATCTAGGGGCTTGGCCCTATTTAGTTGGGGCTCATCCATCCAGTTAGTATGCCAGAAGTTGAGGGGTGGAGTTCTTTTAACAATACAGTGAGAATTGAGGCTAATGTCATGGAACATTTCTCTCAACCCAATCCAAATAGAAGATTCCATATAGTTCTATTTTCCCTCAATAAGACTTACCAGGAATCTAGTATTGAGAAATTCTAGTGATGAAAATTTTGTATTCACAAGTCTCTATATGAATTGATCTCTAAGAGTTTGGTTGAAGTGCTTCATATTGTTTTATTCCAAGACCTACAAGGGCTTGGGGAATGCAGCAGGTTTTCAAGGGGACTGTGAGGATCTTTTTCTCGGTCACATTTCCACTCTATAAAAAATTTATCATCATAGAGTTAATAGTTTTGATGGAAGCTAAGGGAAAAATGTAACTGAAAAATTTTTAACAAGGGATATACTTCCATCCATTGAGAGTTTATTTCACTCCCATAAATCAAGATCCCATATCACATGACACACCACATTTGAGAAGTGCGAGGAACATTTTTTCCTAGAACATTGGTACTTCAAGATATGTGAATGGGATGGAGCCCTATATTATGCCATGATCACTGATTATGTTACATTTCCTTGTTGATGAGAAATTATTTTCCAAAAGAGATGAAGTATTTTCCCCAGTTAGTTTCCTACCTTGAAGCACTTTTATAGTGAAGATGATAATTTTTTATATTGTTCAAGTTCTGTCTCCATCTATAAATGAAAATAATAATATCATCAGCAAAAAAGAGAATATATGGGTTCGAGATACATCTAGTTTCTCTGGTGGGTATTAAATCCCCTATGTCAACCATCTAGAGAAGAAGTTTACATAGATAATCCTAAGCAATTGAAAACAATAATGGTTGAGAGGGTATCTACCTGCCTAACCCCTATTGAAAATTTAAAATCCCCTTTAGGGGACCTATTAATCAAGATGAAAATGTTGGAATGACCATGAAGACTTGTGACCCTATTAACAAACTGAGCAATACATCCAAACTTGTGGGGCACTGTCCTAGTAAAGTTCTAGTCCATAGTATCAAAGTCCTTCCTAATGTACATTTTTATGGAGATTTTTCCTCCTATAGTTTATTTTCTATGTAGATTGAAACATTTTTATGGTGTTATCAGGAAATACTGGATGCTTTTTTCCATCAAAAAACCAAATCGATTCCATGAGATGATTTTGTCTGAGACACGGGAAATCCTAATTACAGGAAATATAGTTATCATTTTGTGGACTATGGTGAGTAATGCCACTAGTCTTAATTGGATAATGTCACTATCATTATCCACTTTGGGTATCACGGTGATGAGTTGGGTATTTCATCCTTTAGTAAGGAATCCCCATTTAAAAAAAATCTTAACAAACTTGAAAATGTTATCTTGTATGATTTCATAGAAGGTTTGAAAAAAATGTTTGGTGAAGACATATAGTCTAGGAAAGCTCTCTTTTTTAAGACAAAAACTACCTCTCTTATTTCTATGTCTAGAGGTGAGATTATAAGTAAGTCATTTTCCCCTACATTTATAATCTTGGTAATAATACTTTCCTTGATAGTTTCATGTTTTTGGTGCCCATTGAAAAAATTCTTGTAGAAAGGAACAATGTGATTTGAAAGCTCATATCTTCCCTCAAGGATATTATCCACATCTTTGAGTAAGGAGAGAGTTTTTTTTACCCTCCAAGACCTTTTCAAGGAATTGAATAACTTTATATTTATATCCCCATCAGAAATGCACTTTATATTTAACAAATCACTATTAATTTTTTTCTTTAAGGATGATGAGGTGCTGATGGTTTGTTGACAAATCTGTTTCATGTGCTGCGGACCCAGAGATGTTTTTTTAGGTAAGTTCCTCATGATGTTCTTGGAGGGAACACTAAACGGCATATATTTCATGGTCATGGGAGATGAATTTAGCTTAATCTAGTCCTTTAATTTGGTCTTGAGTGATTTGATATTGTAAACACAAATTAGAGGATCATTAGTGCCTCCATAAAAAGACCAAGCTAGGTGAAAAATATTTTCACATTCAGGGAGGGAATCCCAGGAACTGTTGAATCTGGAGGGAAGTGGTGGTTTTTTTTTCTAATTTAGTAATGCTTAATAGAATTGGGTGGTGGTCATAATTATGTCGTGGCAAGATGACACATGAAATAACCTTCAAATTTGTAAGAAAAGCTTCACTGAAAAATGCCATTTCAAGCTTGCTCTCCCTCATTACATTAAGGTGCCTACTATACCAAGTAAATTTAGCTTCAAAAATATTTACTTCATCCATACCTGCTTCATCAACATAGTTCTTAAATTCTCTAGTGGCGATGGAGCTAAAGGTTGTTCCCATATTTTCATCTGCATGATGAATTTCATTGAAGTTTCCCATCATGGCCCAAGAATTTAGGATTATGTCAGAAAGTTCATTGATTTTGAACCAAATTATCCTCTTATCTACAAAATTTTTGAGAGCATAAATGATTGTGTAATAAGATCTCTTCCTAGATACTTGAAAACTTCAAGTGATAATTTGTTCATATTTGTGAAGAATAACAGGTTTTTCCACACTATGATGAACCTAGAGCCAAATTCTGTCTACGCTTGATGCACCCCTGGTAGTACCTAGTCTCAAGTATCCTATATTTCTAAATAATGTGAATCATTAATTTTATTTTGATTCTATATGATTATATAGATAGAGGAGTACAAGATATGTACTGGTAATTCTCTATTTTTTATATTCTCACTCAGGTATCAGAATATGATAAGTGAGTTGTCTATATTGATCATTATTATCTTTATAACCTGGTGATGGACATATATTTGTAATAGATGATGTTTTGAGGTTTTATAGTCATTTTAACTTCTTTATGTTTATAGATATATTGAAGAGGTGGACATGAGATGTTTACGGAAGATATGAGGTTGGTAATACCATAGAGATCCATTGATACTAATCCATAAATCCTTCATTTGATTAGAATAGTTGGTAAACCCCACTTTTTGATGGGCCATTAGTCCTACACTTTTTTCACAGCTAACAACCTCGATATATGTACATTTCACATGATGAGGTGGGAGTTCTATATAAGGGTAAATACACCTTAAAATTACATACAATCAAAAAAGAGACACATATCCCACACTATTATTCCTGATATGTTATTGGAATCTATGATAGTTTAGTTTTTTTGAAATTTTGGTTCTAGGATTCTCCAGTCCCATTGTGAGATCCAAGTTATCTTTTGTATTCTATTTTCGAAGAGTTGATATTTGAATATTATGATTCACCTATAATCTTAGTTTACTTATACTCTAAATCGTATATAAAATTGTACAATTTTGAGTTGAAATTTCATTCAATTTCTATTTTTTCAAGTAATTACAATGGGAATTCTTATACCAACCCCAAAAAGGCCTTTGGTTCCACTGATGTTGTGTCTATATAGACAATTCATAATTTAAAGCTGAGTTGGTAGATTCATATTTGGTGGAGCGGGAGCTTAGTGGTACTCGATGGAGATTATTATTCATATGATTTGTTCAGAATTTGGTGTGACATGGAGTTCCCCAATATAGTTTTATTTGGTAAGTCCTTGTTTTAGGATATTAAGCTATTGTATATTAAATTACATTTAAATGTTTCATTTTTCATTCTGGATTAGTTTCTTATCATGTGTTCCATGCATGTTATGTTATAATCGATTAAAATGGACAATTTAAATTATTATAAATTTTCATGAAGATATGAGTCCATATGTATGTTATAAATTAAAATAAGGGCTCCCATGGGAGTTATTACTTCTTGGTTATAGTGTGAATACCCTAACTTATAGGAGGTGGGATTATGGTGGAACACTCAGCTTATTTCTAACTCATGATCAGTCTCAATGGGGTAGGTTATTTCAATACCAATTACTACACCTAGCACTAATCTAAAACATGATATATATGTTTAATTACACTATTTCATGGATTAACACATTTGAAAACTTAATTGGTCCTAAAATGAGACCATAATATTACTCCCTAATCTCACATTTGATAGTACAAGGCATGGGGACTAGAATTAGTGGCATAATGATGTAAATGAAAATAATTATCCATTAAATCAAAACTCTATAAAAAGGGAAAATTTGAAAAATACATGGAATGAATATAAATAAACGAAGAAATTTATTTTCAATTAATTCCATGTAATAGAGTAGTTTAAAATAATTTTCATGATTATAATTCAATAAATAATAATAAATGAAGGAGACCAACATTAATAAACTCTTATGCATGTGTTAAAGTATCCTAACAATGACTCGAATATTATCCTAAAAATCCAAAAAAATAAAACAAAAAAATTAGTGGTGAAATTAAAAATATATTAGTATGTTCATCTAATAAAATCTCATCCGTCCAAGGGAATAGAAAAAAATAATTCATCCATGAATGATGTAGATAAAGGATGGCATTAAAATCCCATTCTAGAGTAACTATTCAATACTACCTCTAATCCATATCTCATAAAAATAACTCCCAAAATCATTGGATATATATATATATATAATATAAACCACACTAAAATATATAAATTGGGCCTCCATTTTCCCATTACTAAAAAATTCAAAAAAAATACAAACATCACACATCCTATCTATCAATAATAAATTTTCCATATACAACACATGCCACAAAAAAATATCAAATTAATCAAAATGTTATATGGAAGTGATTAAGTTGTCGACCATATAATAGTTTCTTAGCACTTAGATATCATGTGAAGGTCACATTTAATATAACTAAATACACAAACATCCTCATACTAAAATAGAAAATACAAATAATAATATATACATGAGACTCAAATAGTCACAATCATTAAAATCATCGTATAACCTAGGACACATCAATAGATTTAGAATAGACTCAGACAACCATCATCCATCATATCATAAATTCCTTTGGTTTTAAATATAATACACTCCATTCTATTATAAAATTTCCCCTACCTAAGTCAAATATAATAAAATTCATAGTAAGTTTATAACCTAATCAAATATTCACACTACCAACTCTCGTGTTCATATTCTTATAGAGTATAGAATTATCATTATACACAATATTGGTATCATAGGAATCATAAATATATAAGTTATTATCTCCTAAAAAGACAAAAATAATTCCAAAATCAAATCTCAATATAGGATGTTTTCAAAAATCTTCTAAGATTCATACACATCATTGTATGTAAACATCGCAATTTATTTAGAGTGGTTTATGAAATTATATTTTAGAGTTATAATAATATTATAATCTAATCTTATTCCACACTTGTACTCCAACACATTCTCTTATCATAGACATCTGAAAGGAGAAGAAGAGAAGTGTGGGGCATGAAACCCATGTTGGTTACAATTTCATCATTTGAAGGAATAAAATCCTCATTAAGGGTTTCATATAGAGAGTTGAATAAACCATTTACTATTTTGAAAATACAAATTCCAAAAGACTAAAACTCAACATTAATGAAACCTTTGAGAAAACATAAACCTTTTAATAAAACCACACTCAGAATCTTGACCATGGGAAAAAATATTTCTAGAACTCAAATAAATAAATAGCCTTAAAATATTTATCATAAATATTTCATGAATAACATATATATAATGAAAAAGTTATCATTTGAATAATTTTAATATTTCCAATAGTGAGCACATTAATCAACATATATGATATATCACATTTCAATTATCCATATTATAAGGCCCTGACCTTAAACATTACATTATCTACTTATTTCAACTAGAATTCACTTTATTACATTCCAAATGATCTTTATAGATTATAGTTTCATAGAATTAGGTCATAATTCATAAAAATATACAAAGTCTATACTTCTAAAATAATATCCATTTTTCCTGAATAATTTTATTAATAAAACATGAATTCTTCACAACATTTAGCTTTACTTATTTTTTTCTCTCACCCAATATTAATCCTTCTAGAAAACATTTTAAAACTTGGGATAAGCACAAAAAGATCAATGAGGGATATAAAAAGAATAAAAGTAACAATTTGTCCATTTATAATTATAAAAATATGAAATAATTTTCACAAATACATACCTATAACCCATAAAGAAACATATACTTACTTTTTAAAAAGATATTTCCATAAAAAAATAGAAAACATAAATAAAACCATAAAGGTAACTTGGGAAATTAATTAGTTAAAATTGAAACCTTTACAGCTACCATTTTATTTTTAAACCTCATGAATACCTTATAATGTAACCCTAATGGACACATTATGATGTTACCCTCATAGCTTTCTTATAGTGTAACCATCACAATTACACATTGAATAACCATTAATGACAACTTTCAACATTAACATACCCAATGAATTGGAGGGATATATAGGTCACACCCTACAATAAATAAATTCACAAGAACCATAAACTAATCATAAAACATTACTACATTCATCATAAAGACATTCCTTTTTAATTTTTTAAGAATAGAAAATTTAATGTGTATTTTTAAATAAAATTCCCTTACCTTGAGTTCATCTTACTTTAAATGTTTTCAAACCTCATCAAGATTTCTTCTCCTTGAGAACCTCCTTGAGACTCTTGATATTGGTCATTTATCGAGTCAAAAGGCTCTTGTACATTTTGGTGAGACCTGGGAAGTGTTTTGGCAGAATTTGGACAAGATCCAAGGATTTGGAGGCATGAATAGAAGTGGTGGTGAAGTGTGGTATTTATTGTGGTGGAGATGAGGTGTTTTTATTTTATCCAGTTGTTTATTATTTTTGATGAAGACTATGAATTTTGTGTATTATTATGAATAAATACATCAACTAATGTATGTTATTTCCAACCAATGGTGATTACATCTTCTATACGTCATCCATGACTAAATAATTCATGTATCAAGCTTATATAGTAAATTATTATATTTAAATATTCATAAAAAACTCATCTATTTTAAAAAAATACTAAAAAATTCACCCTAACCTTATTTCAATGTGTATAATTTAAAAATGAACTATTTATTATGAAAATAATTTTCTAAATATTTCTAATTTTATTTTTGATCCAAATTATCTTTTATTCAAAAAATACTGATTTCAAAATTATATCTGATTTTATAACACTTTATAAAATTAGTTAAGGTCACATGAAATTATCTTCTAATAAGAAGATAATAGAATATTAATTGATGAATCTATTTTGTGAAGATATTTTTTCTTTTAAATCATTTTATTAAATATAATATTGTAAAGAAATATTTATGTTTAACATAAATACCAACACATAATTTATCATTTTCAAAACATTTATTTAATATTCCAAGATATAAATATATCATATTTTATCTTATAATATACATAAATTTTATTTATAAACTCATAGGTAAGTTTAATATTCTATTATTATAGATTCTTTAAGTTTTATAAATATTACTTATTTCATTTTTCCTTTTTAATAAATTTGACTATTTAATTATGGAATTAAAAGAAATTATTTCATATATACTTACGTTGTTACATTCTCCCTCTTCTTGAAATTATATTCTTAAATTTATTATTTACTTATTATAATAGTTATGATACATTTTCCTCATATAATTTTTATATTCACATGTTTCTTCTTTAACCATGTTGTTTCTCCACAAAAATCTTAACATGGTGAATTACAATATTCTGTAATAATTTCTCTATATGGTCAAGAATATGAACATTATTTTTATCATATGAAATGTTCTCTTCAAACTGAACTAATTATAGGATCATATCATTACATGAATCTAGAAAGTAATATATCAACATCAAAACATGAAAACAATATATACCTAGGAAATATTCAGAGTAAAAGTCACTCATTTGGAAACTGATCCAACATTCTCTAGAATTTAATAGGGTCAAATGAATCATCGAATCAACTTCCCATTCTTACCAAAATGAATCAAACATTTCCTTTGAGAAAATCCAATAAATACATGATCACCTACATTGAAAGAAAGATCATTCCTCCAATTATCTACAAAATTTTTATTCCTGCTATGAACTGTCCTCATATGTTTCTAGATCATCATTAATTTCTTAGCCACATCCTCTACAAATTATTATCCATAAACATATATTCCATGAATTCATCCAGAAGTGTACGACTTCAACACCAACATGGAAAAAATGCCTCAAAAGGTTCCATCTATATACTGGAATGAAAACACTTATTATAAGAAACACAACTAGAAAAATATGTTCATCCCAAATTCCCAAGTAATCTATTGAACAGTCATGAAGCATATCTTAAATGGTCTAAATTTTTTTCTTGGTATGTCCAGTAGATTTTGGATTAAAGGTTGTGATATAATTTAATCAAGTTCCCAAGGAATTATAAAGTCCATTCGAAAAGATAGAAGTGAACCTTGGTTGACAGTTAGATACAATGGGGAGATGAACGTAATTTAACCAGAAAATATCTTTTTGGTACAATAAAGAATGCTTTTCAAAATATTGAGTATCTTGAATAGGAATGAAATTTTCATATTTAGTTAGTCTATCAACAATAATCGAAATCACATTATTACCTTGATAAATTTTTTGTAGTCCCACCAAGGAATCCATGGATATATTTTCCCATTTCCTCTTTGAAACTAAGAAAGGATTAATCATATCCTTTGAAAATTTTAAATATACTTTATACTATTGACAATTCAAACATTTCATGGTAAAATAAACAATATCTCATTTCATTAAATACCACTAATAATATTCATGAGGTATTAGTATATATTTTTCCTCTAGGATGAACTAAAAATGGAGAACTATAAGATTCACTTATAAATTCATTCTTCATCTAGGAATCACAAGGTGCACTTAATCTCTTCCGAAATATCAAGACAAAATATTTATCAATATTAAATTCTGGAAACATTACTTTATATACCAAATTCTACCTTTTTTTATGACTCGTGTTATTCCTTCTATGCTTACTAAAATATGTCTAAGATTGATAACAGTAATGACACCTGAAAAAATATATTGTAATTTACTACAGAAATAACTTCAAAGCCAAAATCTATGAAATCATTAACCAAGGGGTAATGTTCCAAATGTAAATAGTTAATGTAGCATTGTGTTTTCAACTCAGGTCATCTGCCACATTGTTTACATTTCTTGGATGGTAATTGATCATAAAATAACAATCCGTTATAAGTTCCTACCATCTTATCTACCTCATGTTCAATCCCATATCACAAATTATATACTTCAAACTTTTATGGTAAGTATATATTTTACATTATGATCCACATAAATGCTGACTCCAAAATTTAAAAGTGAAAACCACAACTGGTAATTACAAATCATGTGTGGTACAATTTAACTCATGATATTTAAGTTGTATTAAAGAATATGAAATTACATGATTATTCTACATAAGACACAACCAAATCACTACAATGAAGCAATAGTGTAGAACAAAAAAATAAACATTTCTAGAAGGTAAGAAAAAATTAGAGGATTCACTAATCTCATATTCGGTTCCTGAACATAAAAATCATATCATTCTATCCAAATAAATTTAACCCATTTTTATGTAAACATAGTTAGAGGTCTAGATAACCGTGAAAATTTATTAACAAAATATGGGTAATATCCTTCTAATCCAAGAAAACTGTGAATCATAGTAATATTTATAGGTCATTTCCATTCATCTGCAACTTTTGAATTAGTAGGATCAACTTTTATGTCGTTCTTATTGGCAATGTTCCTATGAAAATAAATCTGTTTTATGCAAAAATTACATTAGCTAATTTTTAATAATAACTTCTTTTATTTAAGATTTTTTAAAAATTCATTATTTTTTTTCATGATCCTCATAACATTTTAAAAATTATAGAATATCATCAATAAAAATAGTAACAAACTTATCTAAATATTCACATAATATTCTGTTTATAAGATCCATTAATAAAATAGGATATTTTTTCACACCAAGGGAATAAAAACAAACTAATAATGCCCATATCTAGTATGGAATGTGGTTTTTTTAATTTCATTTTACTTCTCCTTCAACTGATGGTACCCAGATCACATATCAATCTTAGAAAAATAGTGATCTCCCTAGAGTAGATAAAACAAGTCATAAATATGAGGAAATAATAATTATTCTTAACAATAATGTTATTAAAAGATTTATAATAAATTCAAATCATCATATACCCATACTTATTTTTAATAAAAAAAATAGGATCACAGAATGGTGATGTTCTAGGATGAATGGAACCTTTATCCAGAAACTCCTGAAACTACTTTTTCAAATCAAGGAGTTCCACTTGGGCAATTCAATTAGGGTTTTTTAAATTTACTTTGCATTAGAAATTAATTAAATAAAAAATTTAACTTCAACATTAGGTATAACTCTGGGGAACTCATTAGAAAAAACATATAAGTAGTCATTTACCACCAGAACATCATTAATCTAAATAGTTCCATTATTTTCAACAATGTTTGGGAGATAACTTTCACCTCCATATTTTAACACTTTATCTACTTCCGGATATGTTATTAGTGGTACGAGTTCATTATTTTATATAAACTGAAAATCTTTCTGAAAAAAATCTTCTTTAGCTCTAAAATCATTCTTATCATTGTAAATAGAAATCTAATCCATAACTAGAATAATATCAATCTCTAATAGGGTAAATAAAATAATTCTTAACGTAAATTTCATTCCATATAAAATCATATTAATATTCTTATAATTCCATTTTTCGTAATATATCCCCCTGTTGTTTTAACCATAACATTTGGTTTCATTTCTTAAGGTGAAATTTTCAATTTAATGGAAAATTATTCTGAAATAAAGGAGTTTTTAAACCCTATATCAATGAAAATATTAGAAAAATATTAGTAAAAAAAGCATCTTATACAACTTCATTGGATGGACCAACATCTACTAACATAGTTTCAACGGATTTGACTGCTCCTTTATAGTTATAATCCAGTTTCTAACCATTATTTAGATAATTCTTTGTGTAGGTATTTCCATAATTCCCAATGTCACCATATTTAAAACACTTTACATTTTTCTTATCATAATTAAACTTAAGATCATTTTCATGTCAATCTCAGGCCATATGTCCAATCATACCACATCAAAAACACTTCTCGGATTTGTTAAGTCATTCCCAGGGTACTTTTTTACTATACTAATAAAAAATAAAAAACTGGATATTCTTACCTTCATATTTATTTGATTGATTCTTTCCCATTTCCTACCATCTTGGCCTTTCCATCTTCTTTTTTTGAATGTAAATGTGATCATTATCAAACTCTGTTTCTACCCTTTAATAACATCAAACTAGTTTCTCATAGAGTATATATTCACGAGAGTCCAAATACATTCGATATATTGTCTTCGATCCTAAGTAAAAAATGATTGATTTTACTATCAGGATCCCAAATAATATTTGAATCTGAATTCTCCAAAGAAGTGTAGTTTTATACATAGACATCTACTTAATATTCCTCTATTTTTCCAATTCATGGAATTTCCTTTTTATATTAAGTCAAACCACCTTTAGTAATAAATTTTTTATGGAAAATATTTATAAATTCTTTCCATTTAAATTCATCAATATCCTAATAATCCCTAATATTCTAAACCATTGACTACCATATTTCGGCTTCACTTTCAAAATTGTAAATATAAATACTAACAATTTGATTATTTAAACACCACATGGAATCATATATCATTACATGTGTTTTAATCCACCATTCATCCACCACTCTGTTGAAAGATCCACTGAATACATGAGGGTGTTTCCCCATAAAATGTTCTAATATCATCATGTTCTTTTGTGGTAGATCTGGTTTTTCTATTTCATGGATACCACCACCATTTATATACTATTTCAATGGTGAAATTACTGTCAAAAACATCTTGGTACCAATTCATACCCTTCTAGGATAAAAACTTGGAAGTATATCATTTTTAGGTGCCTTCCTACTTCACCTTCCCCATTTATTCTATGGAAACCCATTTTGAAAAAAACATATCTTATATGAAGCGACATGGTAATATTTAAATTCAATATCAATTCAAGTAAAAAATAAATTAGAAATCATTTATGGAACTCTATTAACATCATCTAAAACAGAAAATTTATTGAAATCATGCTCTAATACTAGCTATAATGACCCAACCTTAAACATTACATACTCTAGTTATTTTAGCTAGAATTAACTTTATTACATACCCATATATCTTTAGGGTTAAGAGTTTTAGATAATTAGGTCATAATTTATACATTAATACAATGTTGATACAACTACAATATTATATATTTTTCCATAATACAAATGTTTTTAATAAAACATAATTCTTCACAACATTTATCTTTTCTTCTTCATTTCTCTAAACCAACCTCATTCCATGTGAAAACCATTTTAAAACATGGGATGAACACACAAACCTCATTAAGGGAAATAAAAAATAAGGAAATAAATTTTTAATCAATGAATATTTATAAACATATTAAAAAAATTTCACAAAGACATACTTATCTCCCATAAAGTGTCATATACTTTCTTTTTTAAAATAATATATTTCCATAAAAAATTGAAAACATAAATAAAACCATAAGTGTAAATTAAGGAATTACATACTTAAAATTGTAACCCTCGTAGCTACCATATGATTTGTAACCCTCATCGATACCTTACAGTGTAACCCATAAGGAAACCTTATGATATAACCTTTATGACTACCTTATGATGTAACCATCATTGTTAAACTTGGAAGAACCATTACGGTCAACTTCCAACACAAACATGCCCAATGCATTGGAGGGAGATATGTCTCCCACACTTCATCAAAAAAATTTCCAAGAACTAGAACATAATCATAAAACATAAAAACTTGTCTCTTAAAATTATTTCTTTTGATTTTTTTAAAAATAAAAATTTAAAACATGATTTTTAAAGAAAATTCCATTACATTAGGTTTGTCTTACCTCAAGTGTGTTCAAACCTCCTCTTGAATTCTTCTCTTTGAGAACCCCCATACGGCTCTTGAGTTTGGTCTTTTATAGAGACAAATGGTTCCCAGATGCGGGGAGAGACTTATAAAGATTATTGGCTATAATTTGGTCAAGATTTAAGGATTTCGAGGTGTGAGGAGAAGAGGTGGTGAGTTATGGTATTTATAGTGGAGGAGATGGGTGTTTTTTGATTATTTTAACAATTTGTCAATTATTTTGGCTCAAGAATATGAAAAGTGTGGTTTCATGTGACTAAATAACATAAATGATGCATCTGAGTTTGATCTAATGGTTCTTAAATCATCCATGACTCACTAATTCATGTATTTAGTTTATACTGAAAATTACCATATATCACTATTCACAAAAAAATCACCCATTTTAGAAAAATCCCAAATATTAACCCTAATAATTTTTTGATGTTTATAATTTAAAAATGAATTAAATTTTATGAAAATATATTTCAAAATATGGGTATTTTAATTTTTCATTAAAATAAATACTTATTAATAAAATATTGTTTTTGAAATTTTACTGATTTTGTGACACTTTGAAAAATTAATTGTGATAAATAAATTTTTTTATTATAATCATAAGAAAATAAAATATTATCTTATGAATCTATTTTAAGATGAAAAAATGTATTTTAAATCATTAAATTAATTATAAAATTTGAAATAATCATTTATGTTTCGAAAAAATACCAACACTTAATTAATAATTTTCAAAAACATTATTTACATATTCCAAGTTATAAATTAATAATGTTTTACCTATTATGATATAAATATTTTATTTATACTGTCATAGATAGGTTTAATATTCTATTAGTATATATTCCTAAAATTCTATAAATACTACTTATTTCATTATACATTTATAATGAATTTTACTATTTAATTCTAGAATGAAAACCAGTTATTTTATAAGTACCAAGGTTATTACACATCTCACATGTGTATATTTCATATATTTAATTTCTGATCGTTTTGACACACTCAAATTTTATCATTTAATTTATTAACATTATGTATCACAGAATTTATAATGACCATATAATTTATCTATTTTATTTCATAATTTTTTTCTTTATATTATTAATTTAATTTATTCCTATAGTTGTCTTGTCTGGACTCTTTCAACATATTACTTAGTCAGAAACAAAATTCAGAGTGAATCCCAAAAAAGGTATCAAATTTTTCATGAGAGATTGGATAACAATAATAGTAGTCTAATCACTAATATTGGATACATTTATCTTCAATTATTCAAAACCAAACCAAAACCATGATAAAATATCAACTTATATATAATAAAAAAAATTAACATATGCATTAGTAATTTATATTCACATCAAATAAATATTATAAAAAATCCAATGGGAAAACACAAACACATGAATCCCCCTTCAATAGCAAGATGACCTCATATTTAAGATAACATATTCTAACACAAACATCAACTCAATCCTATATATTTAAATAATAAATTATAATAGTAGGGTGAGTGTTCGATTTTAACTATAAGGTTTCTCCCCCATCATATCAAATGTAAAATGAACATTCATAATAAATTCTCTATAAAAGAAATATATAAATTTAAAAAATTTAAGAATAATAATAGTCAATAAATACTTCTAATGCCTCCACCACATCATCTACATCTCTACTTCTATATAACCACTATAATCCCATATCAATATCCACTTCACATTATCCATGTAGAAACCCCAACTCCAGTAACCCAGAGGCGGTGTCTACCTTATTACACTAGCATAATATATCAGGGATCATTTCACCAAGGATTTATAAGTTTATAGTTCTTGAAGAACCGAATATATACATGATACCCATATTACATTAGAAATATAGAAAATATACCATAATAAAATTATAGCATCCTCGATATTTTTCATAATATCCTTCATCATATCCTAAAGAAAGAAAAAAATAAATGGTGATATCATATGCTCGGTGATGTTTACATACAATGGAATATATCATGAATAAATAATGTATAATCAATATGGTAAGGTAAATAACTAAAAACACGTTCCATTAAATAAATAACTTGAGAACTAAATGCATCCATGGAAAAAATAAATGGAGTAATCTCATGGATAATAATAACTAAATTCTAAGTAAAGGAAATCCTTAATAATGTACATCAGTATCTGAGACATCATGAGATATTTACCATCAAGTCCCTAGGTATAGTCAGTTTAATCAATGGGTATGTATACACTAAATTTCTATTTAATGAGGTTAGCTAACTGGCTTGGATGGGGAGGTAAGTTGAGGCATCGAGGGGCCATTTATAAGTAGTCCCACCCATCATTGTATTCACAATTAATTAGTTATATATTTTATGATAATTTTTAATCATAAAAAGTAATCCTTATAAAAAAATATATTTTTATGTATATAATATAAAATATAAATATTTTCTAGTCCATAAAATAAATTTTATTGTGAAATAATATATGTATAAATGACATATGTTTTAGGAATTAAACCTATCCATGATACCAAAAAAGGGATATATTAGAGAAATGTATTTTACAGAGAAATATGATCATAAGAAGTTTAATGTTTAATGATAATGTAAATGACCAAAAAATGAATCATGAAAAGAGAGATGACAATAATTTTTTTAGAAAAGTATATTGTTTCAAAAAAATAAATTATTTTCAAGAATTTAAGAAAAAATAAGAAAAAAATTGATAGAAATTTTTAATAAAGAAATTTTCCCAAATACCATGAAAAAATATAGAATATTATAAATAATATAAATGTTTTATGGTAGTAGGAAAATCCATTAATTCCATGAAAAATAAAATGAAAAATCGCATTTTGAAATTTTTAATGAATGTAGAAAATGATACTTTCACAAAACATTAGAAATAATTATTTAAAACCTTTAAAATGTAATATATGAAATTAAATTTTATTATAATTTTGAGTTAATAAATTTGACTTTTGAAAAATAATTTCACAAAATACGGATATGGAAGATAAAACTATATAATCAAAAGATAAATATGAATATCATTTATTTTAAACAATTCTTTACATGATTA
Source organism: Viscum album (assembly GCA_963277665.1). NCBI lineage: Eukaryota > Viridiplantae > Streptophyta > Magnoliopsida > Santalales > Viscaceae > Viscum > Viscum album. The sequence continues at coordinate 1,965,647,168 of OY728127.1, forward strand.
AAGTGACATTGAGAGGGAAATTTTGATGGAAATATGTAAACTTCTTATATATATATTGGATAAATAAATTATATGAAGTTTTTTATCGACAAATTATTACATTCCTTTAATGAAAAGAACACCAGTCCAAAAAAATGTTATTGTAAAATAAATTCTTACCTACTAGGTAACTTTAAAATTATAAACCCTAGAAAGAGTGAAATTTAATTGAAACTCTAATAATTATTAATAAACAAATATTCACATAAAATAAATGAAATTAGAATTATATAAATCACATAAATACAAATTGGGTCACAATACAAAATATTCCTCAATGGAGAGGAAATTGAGACAAAATCATTCACAAAGATTGTATCATTGAAATGAGAATTAATCAATTATATGATTATTTTTTATTAATGGAAATACACGAAAATCATTATGTACAACAACATACAATAATAAGTAATTTCACACATAATCAATATATGAAATTTTCAATGAACTAGAAGTATTACCCATTGAATGAAAATTTAGTTAATAAACCCCTTACTTCAAATTCGACTTATATCATAAGATCTTTTACAAGCTGTTGTAAAAAATTTAGATTTATTATTCTTATTTATAATAACCAGATACCCTTCTATAATATCAAATAATATCCATTTATAATTTATCATCACACATTTTTTAATAATCTTTTATAATAAAATTTTTGGGAGTTAATTGCTTCATTTTTTATAATAATTTTGGTTTGGTAGTTTTGGTCCTTTTAATTTGATTTTGGTTCAATAATCTATGAAATTTTCACCATGATATAAATATTATATATATTAATTATATATGTATTTGTATATTCATCAATAAAAGGTATACATATAAAAATGAATTACAACCTTCATGTAGATGATGTGATGTATGTATAAATGAACACTATTTTCACTTTTTAATAGATTGAAAATATAATGGTAAATAATAACACACTATTAAATAATAATTATTATATAATATTTATTATATAATTTCCTTAGATATATCATTATTACCATCAATGTAATGTTAAAATAAGGAAAAAATAACATCACTTCTTGGAGGAGGTAGTTCACACCCACACTTGATTAATGTCATTGTTTTCCAAAAGATTAGAAGATAGTATAGTATATATGATATTATAATTCCATGAGAATAATTATTTCATAAATATCATATAAATTCATCATTTCTATCTTTATAACCACCCAAATATTGTGGTGATGAAAAATTAATTACACTTCTATGTGGAGACGACCAGTCGTACATATACACAAATGTTGTTTTGAATTTTTATAAGATGTAAACAAGATGGAAAATGGTTTTTGACTAATTATAATAAAATAACAGTATATTTTTGGTAGTTTTGTTATCATTTATTATGGTGGAAATATATTTATATAAATTTTATGAAGGAATGAATTTGAAAGAGTTCGTATGGTTTACATCCTTTAGATTCCTTATTAAGGACCCTTGTAATCATATTTTAAGTGTAAAATTATCTCTAATTATTGGGATGGGATGAAAATAAGATAATTGGTTATTGTTTGGTTGATATGGATGTCTCAATGTTGTGTAAATAAAAGAGAGAAGGGGTGTCCTTTTATTGTTGACGGGAGGGGTACACGTAATTTTTGAAAATATTTAAATATAACAAAGTCACATGCCGGGAAAATTGCTTTGAAAATTACATGGATTCACATATAAGTAGGATATAGTCATAATGTAATCATCCAATCAAATTTATATAGTTCTGGATATCGTTTAAAAATTAACTTTTTTATAAACCCCTTCAATAACCATTTCTATCTGTAACTGTGATAAAAACAATTTTAATATTAAAGGATTATAATTTTTATATAAGGTGAAAAATGGCCCAAAAAATTACAATTGGGGATAATTTATACCATATATAATTCCCCTTAACATAGTTAAGGTTTTTTATTATTTATAAATAATTTAATTAAATATAATTTTTTAAAGTATCATTAATGTCATTTCACACTGTTCATTTAATTTGACTTTAAATTCCTTAATATAGTGTCAGAATTTAATTAAAAACATTTAAATCATACCTAATATCAAATATCTATTTATTAAATTCTTGAGACATTATAAATTACCAAAAAATTATTACTTTTAGATTTATTAATATAATTTACTTTTTTTTCTACTGATTGCACAACTGTTGTTCCCACATTGTGTAAGCATTTAATGAAATTATTTCATTACTAAAAATTAAAAATAAATTAACACGATAATAAAAAATAATTAATATTTAAAATACACCATTAAAAGTTAAATTATCAACATATTATTATTATGTAATATTTATAGAGATATTACAGTCAAAAGAGCAATATTTTGGAATTTTATTTAGTTAGAATAATATAAATGTCATTATCAAAGGAAAATGGACTCGAAATGATATTTGTATTTAAATTAAGGTTTTAAATGGTAAATTTAAACTCATATAGTGAATTAAATTCAATAATTGGATAGATATATAATTCTTTCTTGCAATACTTTTAAACTTACTTACTTTATTTACCCTTTACCGATGTGATAAATTTTACTACGGTTACTATTCCTAATTCCTAAAAATGAAAGAAATATATTTAGTAAATTTTGAAATCATGACTTAAAATATATAATCCATTTTATAAAATTAAATTTCAATAATTTTAAAAAATTAATTTAAAAATATACATGCAAAATGCTATGGAAGATTATTTTCTAGAAAAATGTTTTTTAAGACTTAAAAACATCTTATATCAAAATAATGTAAAATATTGATCCAAAGGGGAATAATTAAATTATTTTTAATAAAATTATCTTATATATATTTATATAAAAAATATAATTATACTATTGAATAATTATATTTATTTAAAAATAAATTATTGTTTTACAAAAATTGTTATTTTTCACCGTTCACTGAAAAATCAATCATTTAAAAAAATCCAAATAAAATAACCCTAATTAAATATTATTATTATTATTTAAAAAATAATTTTCATTTAATAAAATATATTTTATAAAATTGTGATAAATTAATTATAAATTCCTTGCACAAAATGAAAGAAAATCTTTTTTAAAGGTAATTCATTTATATATCCTAAAATAACATCAAAAAAATTATGTCTGTATTTGTTAAGTGTACATATGTTTATTTTATTAAAAACTATACAAATATATTTTATAATAACGTTAATAAAATTAATAACCTTTAATTCAAGGGTAATATTATCACATTTTAAATATAATATTTATATAATATATCTCAATTTACTTAAAGCATGGTGTGGCATGTTAGTCAAGATATTGAACAAATAAAATTATTTAATTATAAATATATTATAAAATATTGATATGTTAAAATCAAAAAATATATTTATGTCATTTATACTTGCACAAAATATATCTACCTCTATTTTTATAACAACAAATACTACATACATGGGCCATACTAAAGAAAACAACAACTGCATAGTTAAATAAAAGCAAAAACAAACACCATATATGTGTTGGGAATATAGAATCCATCCAAATTATATAATCATAAAGAAATAAAAAAATCCCTACAAACCATATTATTAAATGGAAAAAAAATATTTCCCTATATCAAATCATCACCATGTTATAAAAACATTAACAAATATTTTATAAAAAATTGAATATCAAAATGGTTAGAACATTAATCAAAACACATCATCAAGAATAAATTAATTTTTCATTTTGTATTATATCAATATTTATAACAAATTATCTTGAAATTTTACTTTAATATAATTATTTATCATATTACACCAACAATGACATTTTTATGTCATTGGGAAAATTACCAAAACCATATAATAGTTAAAATTAATAACTTTATAAATTCTAGATACATGTATTTAAATATCCCTATAAATGTGCAATTTTATTAGATCATTATTCTTCTATTATTATGTTTTAGGATATTAAATAGAAAACAATGAAGTATTATTTTACATGATTAAATTTTTTTTTAAAATAATATAGTTATCCCTTTATCTCTCTCTTTTATGAAAATTAACATCTTTCAGATTTTCACCTTCACGTCACTACTTCAGGCCAGGTAATTTCATAAAAATTTATCGTAATGCCCTAATCCTTACATTTATTGCATACTTCCATGCAAATTGGATTTTAATATTCCACAAATAATTCCACTAAGTGGTTTATTTGTTATAATTTTTGTATAAACCATAGAGATTTACCCCTGAAGACATCAATAAAACTATATGAAATCACTAAATGAATAAATAGAGAGATTGGAATCCCTTAACACATTAAATTTTAAATCACACTTTGAATATTCCCTGATATCCTATATTAAAAAACATAAATCCCACTAATCTATGATTTGAACTGTTAAATTCTATATTGATATCCAAAAAATAGATGTTTCAAATATTTAGAAATGGGTCGTAAACAACCTAGGATTATTCTAAGGATGAGAATAAGTTGTAAGAATTAAAAATTACATTTTAGGTAGTTTTTTATATTTTATTTTTAAATCCTAAAAATGAAATATATTTATATATCATGGAATTTAATCATCAATCATCACCATATCCAAAATTTATGATATATATTAGTTATCCACTATAAAAATATAAATATTAAATCTAATAAAATCCATAAATACTTGATCTTCACTAAACCTTTTTTAAATAAAGCACAATTGTTTTCCTAATATTTCTTAAAAATACAATTTAAAAACATGAAATTTAATCTTACTCATTCAATATAGTATCAATAAATTTTTATCCAAACATCCAAGACTAAATCGCAATATAAACTTTGAAATAAAAACATATCATGGTTCTTCTTTATAGAATGTGAGAACAATTACGAAAATCCCCCATAAACCATGACTTGAAATTATGTCATTTCCACCTTGATAATGGAAAATTATAAATAAAAATGGAATGGTTTTCAACCATATATAATATTATTTGTATCATAATTTCTACCTTTAATACAGCAAAGACATTCTTAAATTGAATTTATTTAGAAATTCGCTATGATGTGTTATAAATTCACTAAGATTTGATTTTTTATTTTATTAAATGTAATTTAAAACCTAACATTTGAACTTTCGCATATTCTATAAGATACTCAAAATTATGAAATTAATAAATAAATTATATATATATATATATTAGATATATTATAAAAAAATTTGATATGAAATTATAAAACATAAAATATTAAAGAAGGATATGAAATCACCTAAAACTCAATCCATCAAATCGCACACAAATAAAATTATTTTCATCCTTTTAATGCATAAAAATTTCACCATAAAATAAAATTCAACAGCTACTTTATTGAAAATCATAATTTAGCAACATATTACACCAACCTGGGTTCAGAATAAATCATAATACTAAATTTTCATCCACAATATCAGTTCCCAATTACACTATTCCATAAAATTATGCTTCAATAAAACATATACAAAGCCTATAACCCATTCACACAATACCTTCCCTCAATGATATTCAATTCCCATTTGTTTCTTAACAATCATTCAATATTTTTCTATATTAATAACATTCTAATTAATTGTATTAGAGTTAGAATGAGGTAAATCTAATATTGTGGAATGAGAATAAAATCATGAAATATATCCAACTGAGTTTGAAGTGCTAAATGATATTATATTTCACCATAATTTTCCAACCAATGAATGGTCTAGAAAACCTTGGAAAAATATGTTTACCTATACCAAACTATTATAACCCAAAACAGGGAGAAATATTTAAAAACACAGGATAACTAACATAAAATGCTTGGGATATATTTCTTAAATATATAAATAACTTATTGATAACACCAATCTATCATAATCGGCTTTCAAATCACTTTAAACTTAACTATTATATACTATACTAAATCTAGTCAGAAAATCTCTTTTTCACATATATTGACACAATATAATGCTGATATGTAGTAATTTTCATATAAATATTCAAACTTTTACATACCAATAGGAAAATGATAAATATTATTATTAAAAACATAATCTAGATACAAAATAATATACATAAAATCCATCAAAATATTGATTATACACTCTCAAAAAATACTCTATTGACTAAATTTCTACCTAGTTAAATCATCAGTATATCGGTGTAATAAAGTGATGAAGAATAACTAGGAACTAATGGAATGTTATGACCCCGATAAATATGTGATGTAAAATAAGATTCATGGTCTAATCTAAATATCCTCATAAACCTATTAACCTTTGAGGAATCAATAGCATGATTTGAGAAATATCACTGAGATGGGTGTGAATGGGTGATGAATACCCTTTTAAAGTTTTGTTCAAAATAGACTTCAATACTCATTAGAGTAGTGTGATATATACTATATTCACACAAAAATAGAAACCAACATAAGGGAAAATGAAAAATTTACAAGTTTCATCTCATAACATGAGAAGGCTAGCCCTTGGTGTGATATGGATTCCTCCTAGATTCCACTAGCCACTAGAATTATAATGTGACTACAAATTTCATGGTATGACCTTGAAAGTCACATTTTATTGTCTCCCAACTATCCTTCCTTTCATAACACACAAAATAATATCCCACACATTATAATGATCAATAGTTTTGTTAAAAACGGATTCATATTCCTTATTTATACTATTATCATGCTATTGGGTGTACGAAATTATTGTTATACTTCTATTCTTGCACAAGTTCAAAACAACGATTGAATTTTCATTCACATCACCACATGGAACACCTTCACTATATAAATATATATCCACCATTAGATATTTATTCAAGTAAGGTAAATCAAAATTGTGTCTTCTTATTACTCCCTTACTTATGTGAATATCCTGACCAAATCATCATTTTGGATTATTCATAATTCACATAACATAATACTTCTTTTCATTTGATTAATATATATTTAGATATGAATAAATAATATTGTACCTCACTTTATCCCTCTTTATCAAATCTCAATATGCATAACTATTTTTGAAGAAAAATGAATTTTATAAATTCTCATCATGTTCTCTACTCTGATAAAATTATCATGTCTTTATATTTCTATATAAAACCAATAAATTACAAAAAAAATTCATAACTGCATTTAAATACACTGAATAATATACAGTTATATATATTAATAATATTACGACACAAATCTCTTTATAAAACATCAAATTGTAACACCCCTCTTTTCAGTGTGAAATATTCAAAAAATAACCCAAGTTGTGGTAATTTATTATCAAATTTTATTTGATGAATAACACCTTAATTTGAATCATCTTATGTCTCATATAATGGAAAAAATAAATCTTAGAGCAAAAAATTATTGAATAAAATAATCCAAAAAAATTACTAAGTTTTAAAGAGATACATATCTAAAATGGCTTATGTTGTTAAGGAAAAATACTTTTTCTTAGATGGGTTATGGTTAGATGCTCAACCAAAATGGTCAATAATATCCACTTAGTGTGGTAGAAGCCCATTTCCAACTTCCCAGTAAATTTCATCCCCTATCATTAAAAATATAAAAAATTCAATATTCTCCCAAATATTCACTGTGTATATATCATGGAATAGTTGAGATTTTACTATTTTTCACATTAAATCATCTCAATCAAACCCCTCACTGATTTCTCACAATGTTTTAGATTTCTCTATTTTAGTTTTATAGAACATTATGACCCATACACAGATCACGAGTCACATTTAAAAATAGAGTATTAGAATTTAATTACATTTATTCACAGCATAACATCCATTTCAAATAGATATAGACTTTTTGAGATTCATTCATGCATCATGTGAACTAGCTACATACAATTACATAAAAATAGTTTACCTTTACACAACCTGTGGTCATAAATGATACCATTACATAGAATCAAGGATAAAATTTACGTACTAAATAGAGAATCAGGATATAATTTATGTATATCAAAAAATACCATTATGTATATCTCAATGAACATTATATAACTAGTTTAATACCAATATTATCCTTCCATATATTTGGAGAGATTGTTACACAAATTTTGGATTTCATAGTTACCCTTACACATTAATTAGATCAATAAAATTACCTTCAAACTAAATAAAACATAATTTTATAAAGCCCATTAATATTAAATGTGACCTTTTCACAACTTCAAATAATTCTAGACCAATTTAAAAACAATTCTAGTCAATTTTAAACACTCAAAAACATTGGAATAGCCTTCAAAAAATATTAATTACCACGAATGGTCCAAGTTTGAATCTTATTTATATATTGAAAAAAATTACAGCATACCAAACATATCCATTACATATTATATTTTCTCATTATTCAATCACAGTCCTAAAAAACCCCCCTTTGAATTTTTTTAGAAACCATGGAACATAAATCACATCCAAACTATTCCTTTTTTGAAATGAATCAGAACCCAATAATTATTATTCTATATGATTAAAATAAATTTAAAAAAGAATAATATATAATAATAATAATATCATTTTTCCAAAAAAATATTTATTCATATTCAATAATAAGAAAACACATTTAATCTTTTAAAAATCTTATTTATACATTCACTTTAACAAAAAATTAGAACATTTCACACATGTAAAAGTGTTGAATTCATATTTTTACCCTTTGAAAAACTCTCTTTAATGATATTACCCCATTATGATATAAACCCCACTAATGATAAAACATATTATTGGATCAATGGATACTCCCATTACATTATATATTCCCTATTTGATAAACTATGAGGAGACAAACTTAATGAAATATTTATCCTGCCATTTATTTTTCTACCCATTCAAAAATAATATCCAAATAGTATATGATGAAGGGGATTGATAAAATTAACTTAGATATGATATGGGTGACGTTGAACACTAAACACCAACCATAGATTTAGAAATTCTTCTTAAAATAATGTATTGTTGAACAAATCATCTATTTACTCCTTTGTAGTAACATACTCTAACTTCAATTAATTTATCTCTATAAGATTATTGTAAAATTTATTATTGATGTAAATGTTTTTTATTCTTTAATGATAAATAATATTATTTAAAAAATTGATAACACTTTAATTATCACATCCAAGAAGAAGTGGCAGCTTCACATTAAACTTCAAATATTATAATTGTGTCTTCATACACATTTTCTGAGTTGTGACCTCAGTTTCTACTACATATTCTAACTTAAATATTTTTAAATTCATATAAATATAATTTTTTTCAAAAAAAAATACACCTATCACCTAGGAATAAAACTCCACAATATTTTAATATTCTGCCATCAACAAATCCTTCCCAATATCTATCCACATAACCAAACAAATCCATCATTACATTGATATCATATTTTAATACAGAATCTATTATAAACTTTTTATAATTTAGAATCATTTTTTCTACTATAAAATAAGACTTTTTATGCTCACTATGTTACCTATATCAAATAAGGAAAACTTGTATTAAATATATCCTAGAAGTTGTAGGGAATAATTTAATTATAATTATATTCTTGAATTCTTTAGGATCAATATAAATTCATTTATCATATTTTCAAATCATGGATCCCAATGATATTAGGGTGGAAACTATATTTTATTTCTCTTTATTGGACCTTTTTAAAAGATCCATAGTGACATATCTTGAGAAATAAACTTTTGATCTTTCTATTGAGAAATTTAAAATCCAAGAAAGTATATCAACTCTCTAATAATGGAAATGTCAAATAATTTCATTATATATTTGGAAAAATATCATTAATTTCTTCATCATTTTTACAAAATATGATATCATCTAACTAAAAATATAACTAAATTATATACATCTTTTTCATCTTTAATATAGAGTCTTAAATATAATCTTCCATTTTGAAAATTAAATATCTTACAGCAGGTATCAAACATAGGATTCCAAGATCCTATGTATTATTTAATCCATTAATAATCCTTATTTAATTTCCAGAAATAATTTTTGTTTACTCAAAGAAATAACCCACATGGTTTCTCAATATATACCTCATCATCCAATTCACAATTGAGGAAATAAAACTTGACAACCATTTGGAATATCTTGTACTACCTTTATTCTAGAATACAAATAATAATTATAATGGTTTCAAGGATTTAAAAAGGATTAAATTTATCATAAAATTATAATCCTATAACCTATGAATATCTTTTACATGCCAAACATTCTTTATTCTCAACAGTTAACCCTTTTAATTGAACTAGTTTCGAAACACCAACATTTTTCCAATCACATTATAGTATTCGTGTCTGGGAACTAACTCCAAATTATTAATCTTCTCAATTTTGTAAAATTATTCATTCATATAATTAACCCAATACTAATTCTCCAATGATTCATAAAAATCATGAGGATCTACTATATTATACAAATAATTATGATTTAATTTCCTATGAGTTCTCCTTGTTTTTATATCTTGATTTTTACATCCACTGATATTTAAACCGGGCACTTTATTTTTGAACTATAGTGTGATGAAATATATTATTCATCAAAAATTTAAATGGATTAAAATTCTTCAAAAACTTTTATATCTTCAATCCTATTTTCTATCATGGATTTCTTGAGAATATTTAATAGATATGACCTGAATAACACTTTTGAAACTTAGTTATTTATAAATAAAATATTTTATTCAACGTTTGAAACAATTTTCTTAAATGGTATATATGATCCTTATAAATTATTTAATGTATAAGTTGTAACATCTTTTATTTATAGTATATCATAATTAGGACCCATAAACTTCTTGATTTTAAAAAATTCTATGATTTTAAACTTTTACCTTGAAAAAGTGCTTTCAGACATTAGAAAATAATTCATACATGGATATTTTTTATATTACATTTAATTTGGGGACATATAAAAAATTTTCATTTTTAAAGAATATTTTTTAATGTGAACCACGTCACCAATATCTCACTTCCAAAATTATCAATATGTATCATGTTTAACCAGAATTTTCTATTCCATCTCCACCAATAATCCATTCATCTATTCAGATGCACCATTTTATTATTATTTGTATATTTCAAAACATTCAGGTCAGTTTCCATGCTTCTATAGATAGGAATAAAACATTACATTTTTAAACTCAATTACATAATCTATCTAGATATTCTTTATGAGAAATACCAATATTTTTCTATACCTCTTTGAAATATTTTAAACATAATTAATTCCTTAGAATTATGTTTCTTCAACATAAAAAAAGTAATGTGAGTGTAGTTGTAAATAAAATTTTTAAATTACTCATCCCAATTGGATAATTTATTTCTCATGGGAGCTCATATATATGAATTAATGAGGTATAATGTTTTAGTAGATTTAATTTTCACCTTCCTATATAAAGATTTAACACTCATACCCTTGTAGTATGTTGATCAAATATCATCACTTTATATTTTTAGTAAATAAAATTCAAAAAAATTATCTCTATAGGAGTTTATTATCATCTTATTTTGTCCAAGATAATCAATATTTTGATTCCATAATTTATTCTCTTATTCCAGGATAAGATTATATGATTTTTCAATATCACTGATTTGAAACAAATTTCCTCTCGTTTACTATCCTATGGTAACTACTCCACTATATTCAAGCTTATTAACCAAAAACCCACCCGTATAGAAAATAAATTTATTTCCCTCATCAAAAATATGTGATACACTTAATAGATTGATTGGAAATCCATCAATATAAATATTGTTTTAGGATTAATTGTTTCATTCCCAATAACAGTTAGTCCATGTCCTTTAAATTTTAATGAATAATATTTTTCAAAGGTTACTAAGACACAATATTAAATTTAAACATATTTTAAAAGTTCCAAATCTCCTGTAATGTAAGAGGAACATCCAACATCCAAGATCAATGGACTTCCCCCTTTGGATGCTTTGAGTGAAACTTCAATAACCAATGATTTATTATTTTATTTATTCTTATTCAAATGAGTTTTCTGAGTAGTGAAAATAAAATTTTATGGGTATGGTTGATGGATGTGGTATTATTTTTTATATATAACTTGTTATAATTCCATTAATAAAATTAATTAATAATATTAAAATGATTATGAGAAATTTATCCATAATTTTAAAACATTGTCATGATTTTAATCCTTTAAAGGGTCCAAATACCACTAAAACCATGCTTCATAAGAATCCTATGATTATAATGATATTTTTAGATGAACCAATATGTCTTTACTACAATTATGAATACTCCAAAATACTAATAGAATACATAGAAAGAATACTTTACTTAATAAATAACATACTGTATAGAATTTATAGATCTTCTTACTTAAATATCAGAGTAACAAATGGTAACTTATTTTAAAAAAAGATTTTTTTAAAACAATTAAATTAATATAATTTATATTGCAATCCTGACCAACCTTCCCATATTCAAAATTTTTAGAATTTTTTGACTTTAAATTGTGTTCCTGAAGTATCCAAATTCTTGAGTATCACTGGATTTTTCCACCAACTTTGTCTTCATGAATTTATTATTATTCATTGTCTATTATATAAAATTTTGAGAAATGTTTTCAGTCTTATAGGTTTATATTTTTTTGGAATTCACAAATATCAGTATTCTTATAAAATTTTCTATCTTTTAAAATTGTGTTCTAAAAATTGGATATAGAATTATTCAATTCTTATTTAGTTTTAAACAAATTTTGTTGAATAAAGTAAATATATTTTTATTTATTCATCACTATATATTTAAAATGAATCTAGAATTTTCACATCATAAATTATGTTCTTTATGTCTATAATCTTCATTAAAAATGTGGAACATTCTTCTATAAAATAAATTCTTCACAATTGTATGTCCAATGATCAATCGTTAACTTTATAATTTTTTCTAATTCGGAGATTTTTTAGGGAAAATATTTCAAATATTTATTTACCAAAACTCCACATTAGTTTATTATTATTTAATTTCATTGATACCTTCATCACTTATTTATTTCACATCATTTAATTTTTTTATGTGAAAATTTTCACCATCTCCATCAATGGAAGTATCAACTTCCTCTACATCATAATTGCATTAAATTATTTTAAATATGACATTTTTAATTTTATATTACAATAGTTTTCATCATTTTATTGGGAAGAATCCATTGATTGATTATCTTTATTCTTTGAAAATATTATAGGATAAATCATGTCCTCATCACTATCTTATTTGGGTTTTGATTTTGGATAATTTGTTTCAAAATTTCCAATAAAACCACTCCTAAATTTGTTTACTAAGAGTGTCCCCTTATACATTCCTTTAAATAGTCCCATTTTTATAGAGATAATGGTGATCTATTTATAAAAATTTTCTTTTACATATTCACTATAATATAAAAAAAATTATTCTTATTAACAATAACTTTATTCTTAAATGACTTATGTTTAGATTCCTTTATGGAAATTTTGTTTTCAATATTTCCATTTTTCTTGAGAGTATTATCTTTCCTCATAATATGTGATATAAGAATACAACACAAGTCCCGATGAAGGATATCACCTAGATATATTTCTTCCAGAGTTGATATATTGTGATAAAACTTGTTAGGTAATAAATTAAATATCTTCTATACAAAACATAGTCTTCTATATTCTCATCATAGCTTCTGATCACACTCACAAATTCCTTAACCCTATTAAATAATTTATTAATAGTATCATCATGATTTATTTTTAGATCATCATATTTATGTCTATAAAACTAAAAAATTTCCATCTTCATTTTGTTTTTTAATTCATATATATTATATAGTTTATCCCATATTCCATTTTATTTTTTTAATTCATTTTAATTTTAGAAATAAACTTTCTTAAATATAAGAAAAAATATCTTTTATTAAACCACCACCATTATAAAAATCCATTTTATCATTAATATTATGGAATCAACTTCATCACTAGGGTTGAATCCATATGTTTCATCTTCCAATACAATATAAGTGATTTGAAGAAGGTATAGAAACATTATTTCCTTCCATATGTGATAAAAAGTCCATCCCACATTTTCTAATGGTCAATAGTTTGGGTAACAACTGATATTTCCTCCTCCTATATACTGATATCAAGATATCATATGTGGTGAATTCTTATTCATCACCTATTCTTGAAGAGTTGAAAACAACACTTCAATTTGAATGTATATAAGAATATGAAAAAACATTATAGACTGACTTTATATCCTTAATGAAAGAATTCTTTATGGAATGTAAATGGAATCAATGAATTTTTCTTCCTCTCTCTATTATTGGAACCACATGAAAAACTAATCTAATAAGTTTATTAACATTCATATGATATAAAATTTCTTATAATTTGATGAATATAAATTTATAGAAGAGTGAATAATAGTATCCCTATGTTTTATTTTATTTTTTAGATCTTTTTCCACAAAAATTCTAATTGAATTCAAAATTGAATTTCCTAAGGTCTCTACTTGTTCTTCCCTTCCAGGATAAAATTATAACATCTTAATATTTTAATAGTTAATAATCATAAGAAATAAATGGATCATCACTCTATATAAATATATTTTATAAATACATTTGTATGGGTCTTCCAAATATTACATCACAAATTTCTCTATAAAACTTTTGGACACCACACCCCTCTTTAGGGTGTATTTTTTTTGAAAAATAATCTGAATCGCAATGATTTATTTTGATATTTAGTTCAATTAATGAAACTCTACATGGATTCATCTAATCCTTCATTAATCCAAACAAAATAATTTTGGAAATGATGAATTTTCAAATCATAAAATCTTAGAAAATTCACTAAAAATGAAATTCATACCCGACTTATATGTCTTATATTATTAATTCAAAATACCTTTTCTCATTGTTCTTATCATAAAATACTCAACAAAAAAATATATAATATTCACTACTTAGAAGATACCTATTTTAAACTTCTTATCCAATTTATTCCCTCAATGGAAAACACATTAAAAATTTTACATTTTTAAAATATGGTCACCATGGATACCCCAAAATGTAGTGGGGCTTTTCCAATTTTAGTAGGAGATCTTCTCAATCAAAACACACACTAAATTCCCATTACAACATAGTTTTCACGATTTTAGTTTTACATAACATCATAACCCTCATGCAGATCTTGAATAAACCTTACATATTGGGTAATATCTTTGAATTACCTTTAGGAATATCCAAAAAAAATCACATGAAGATATATATTTTTAGTTACATTTTCCTATCACATGAATTGGGTATATTTCATTATATATGAAATTATTTACCTTTTTGTAGAAAATGATCTTCAATGTTACCTCTAAATAGAATCTGGGATTAACTTTATGCACAGAATTAAACATCATAATAATATTTATTTAGAACCTAGAATACCTTGACGCAGACCAGAATATACATTATGTTTTTTAAGAAGGTAGTGCCTCGGTCAAAGATCAAGAAACAATTTATTAAATAGAAATAAACTATATAAGTCCGAAGGAGGGTATTTTATTACAATTATTTTCATAAAGAGGGTGAAGATAAGCCATCAGATCATCCATCTAAGTGATGCCTTGGTTGATTCCTTTATTGTCAAGACTGTCAGCTACCATGTTTTCTTCACGAAAGGAATGAGTTGAAATTTGACTGATCTCCAAAATCGAAGCAAGGAAGCTTATCCAATGGGTAGTAAGCATCCAGGAAAAGTGTACCATACAATTCCAAATGTCTTGGATAACAGTGGTTGATTCACATTCAATCCAAATATTTTTCCAGCCTTTTTGTTTAACAAAGTCAATAGCGTAAATCAAATACATTATTTCTGCTTCTTGTATTTTTTATTTTCCCATACACATAATTTAGATCACTACCAATACTTGTACACATAATAAAATTACCATTAAGTATCCAATTTAAATTCCAATCACTTTTCACGTGATGATAATAATTCTCAAACCCTTTAAAAAATCCAAATAAACATTAACCACTCACAAACATTGGAGTGGCCTTAATTTCAAGTGAATTACCAATCCTCAAATGAGATTAAATAAGATTTATATATTGAAACGGAAAGAAAACATACCAAAAATATCCATTTAATTTTCCCTTCACTCTTAATAACAAATAAATAAAAAACCTTCACTACCTCTACCATGTAATGTGTATATAAAGAATACCCAAAACCCGATTCCTTGATTTTAAAGTAATGAATACATTTATTTAATAAATTAATAATAACCTAGATATCATTAGACACTATCAATGTTTGTAGAAATCCAATAAAGAATAACTTAAGGTGACTTTGTAATTTCACAATAAAATATTCAATGGAAATAAAAAAACAAAATAGAATGAGATGTTTGGCTATATCATTCTATTTGATAAGATATCTGGATACCAATGTTGGCACCAAATTTTTCCTCCTTGAATGCCAAAACTACATCTTTAGAGAATGGCATATATTCTTAATACCCTAATGGGATAGTAATAGGGAGCCATGGAACCCAAAAAAATCAAATCACCTCATACCATGGGAAAGATATAACATACCTTTTAATGACTCTAAATATTACACATCCTCTATCCAAATATCAATATATTCTCTGTTGAATATATGGTCCCTATATACTTCTAATCTAGGGTCTCCCAGTTGATTATTTCATTCTATTGAAACTAAAAAGTGTCATAAACATATGACATATGAAACCTTCACTTCTAAAATTATACTTATATAAATGTAAACTCATAATATAATCTATCATCTTATATTTATTATTTACATTTTTTGAAATATCACAACAATTATTCTTTCTCAACACAAAAGTTACCAAATTATCATAAACTAGAGTATATAAAATCTAAAAAATAATAACTATTAAATATCCCACCCTTCTCAATTGAAAAGTGATTAAGTATATATAAATGAGAATATATAATGAAAAATATTGTGTTCGTTGAACAGAAAACATGTAATCCAGACAATATAATTTTCTATAACATCAAAACAAAAAACAATAGCAACCTGAATAATTTCATGAGTAAAATAAATATAAGGGACCATATCCTATAAGCAATTTACATTGTCGGTTTTTGGAGTTAGTGGTTTTCAATGGAGTTTCCAATGAACCTATAGGGATGGTATTGGATAGTAGGGCTTCCATATGAAAAAATCGCATGGCTATGGTGTAGACGGGTGTGCTATAATTCAATGGTGGTGGATGCCACATAATTGATCCCAATTATGGTGTAGTGGGATATATGGATGATTTTTGGGCTACTAAATTTTTAAGAATGGTTGTACCTTGGAGGCTAGGTTGTAGCATAGGTGGAAGAGGATCTATGACAGGGATTATATGGATTCATTGTAGGTGTTTTAGGTGGTTTTTTCTAATCTAAGGGTATATTCATCATGGATCCTTTGAAACAACCCGAAATATTATAAATAATATTCCCCATGAAATTTATTTAAATGTCTTGTTATTATATATAGTTATAGAAAAAAATGCATTTATTTTGTTTTATTATAGCCTATCAGATTTAATTTAGTGTTAAGAATCATTACTGTCAATAATATAGTTTTTGAACTGTTATCACATGATTAGTATAAATATAGGGTTTTGAAAAATCCAATTGAAACAAACAAATTCAGTGATGACCTAATAAAATACGATCGTACCCTATGAATCCAATTTATCATATAATATGAGGCATAGAGAATCTCGGGCCTTTTCCATTAACCAAACCCAATCTAAGATCCAATAATTCAAGCGTGATTGAAACCATTTACGGGAGAAGTTCAAGCTCATCGTGATCATGGCTCAAACCATGTTCGTCGAAACTCCCCATGAAAGTCCAACCATCGTGCACCTTACCTGTAGGGAGTTTTCTGGAGTATTATACATATATGTATCAGGAACATAGAAATATGAGTATTTATATTATTTTGTAGAGAATAATGAATATATTTTCATCTTATTATTGTCACTTTATAAATTTTTTTTATTTTGATTCAATAGAATAGAAAAATAATTGTTGGTTAATATTAAAATACAATTAAGGAATTTATTTTAGATGAATTAATGGATTTTTGAAATAAATAAATTTTAAATAAAATATTAATATAAAATAATTTTCATTAATTATAAATTATCATATAATATTTATGAATTCAAATGTAATTCTTATAAGGGTTCAAAAAAATTATTGTCAATGAAACCTATCATTTCTTAAAAAATGTAGATTTTATTCTAAAGGTTAAAATTCACATGTTTATAAAATTACTTAGATAAATGATTATTAATTTTGGAACTAGAATGTCAAAATTATCCAATGATGATTATATCATAATTTTTGTTGGTAGATGTATTTTGGTTAAAAATTAAATACAGTATAAATATAATTTCTGTATTATGACCTCATTATGACCCAAATGTGCTGTAATAAATAATATAATGGTCATCAAAGACAAAATATATGTTTTTCTTTGAAAATAATGTGATTTTATTTTTATTTGGTTAATTATATAAATCCATTATGAGTTCTCCAAAACCATTAATAAATTTTATAGTTTTAAAATCATTTTTTACGTGAATGACTCACCTCCACGTAAGGAATGGAATTATTTTACTAAGTTCATCCT
Source organism: Viscum album (assembly GCA_963277665.1). Classification (NCBI taxonomy): domain Eukaryota; kingdom Viridiplantae; phylum Streptophyta; class Magnoliopsida; order Santalales; family Viscaceae; genus Viscum; species Viscum album. Next base: position 1,965,665,889 of record OY728127.1, read on the forward strand.
TTGGGAATATAAAATAATTATAATAACTCTTATTTTGGAGAAACCACTGGAAAATCCCATGGTATGTTTTTTCATTTATTTCATTATATAGAGTCTAAAACCTAAATCATAAATAAATACCCCACTTTTCAAATATAAACCCTCCAAATATCCCACTTATATTCCATAAAACTTCTTATAGAATGTCCAAAATCCACACTCCACTTTCTAGAGTCCACCCAATTTTCCCCCAAGAACACAACAATCCCCACCCAAGAAGTTAGAGTAACACACTCAAGTAAGGGATTTCTCTCTTCACATTTCCATTCAAGCACTTCTTTTACGATATGTCTCTTAAATTCCATTTTCGTTTGTTGGGATATGTTCTTCCACATTCAAAAAGTCCCATAAGTGAATCATGATCACTAATTGTCCAGAAATAACTTCTAATGAAGGATTCGATTTGCAAGAAATTGGAATATGGATGCTATGCGGTAGAAGCTGACGCGAGACATTACAACAACGATCTCAAATTTGTATGTTTTCAGTCATGGGTCATGTTGCATATCTCAAAGGTCAAAAGCCATGGGATATCATGGATCTTAAAACATGGATTTCAAATATCTGGTGTTTCACAAACTGGACACTTGTACCCATCTGACATGGTTATTTTCACATACTTTTAAGCTCGCAGGAGGATCTTGATCGTGTCTAGAAGCTTGGAAATTTCCAGATTAAACCTAGTCTTCTCAGACTCTCAAAATTAGATTTCACTTTTAATCCACACACTCATAGGAACACGATGACACAAATCTGGGTTCGAATCAATTTGCTCAATTTCTTTTTTTGGCATCCCAAAATCATAAATGACATTACCTCGTGCATCGTCACCCCGCTAAAGATTGATTAATGAATTCTAAATGCAGATCTCGGGTTATATGAAAGGATCATAGTTGAATTCAATCTAGAAAAAAAAAACTCTTGAATGTTGTTTTCTTCAATGCAATGTAATATAAAACAGATGTACGATTTGTGTATGAACGCAAGCCTCCCTTATGTGAACTCTGCAAAATTATTGGTCACTCCATTATGAATTGTAGTGTGATGAAAGGTTAGGTAAAAATCCAAGAGGAGCGATCAAAATAGGACGAATGGAATCAAATTCGATGAAAGAAAAAGGATACATCCTCTGGCCTAGATAAAACTGAAGGTTTCATGATGGTAAATGAGAAATGGGTAAAAAAGGCACCGTAATTGGGGTATCCTTCAGTCTCTTACTGGGCTGTTTTGGTGGAGGAAGAAGAGAACACCAATAGAGATGAATATATATTATAAAAGATTGAGAAAATGATGATTACTATTTACAAATAGTCGCAGGAACCTACAGATGAGCAGGTCTCATGTCAACACTACACTGTAAATGATGGGCAGTAGGTTGCAACGCTCGCTGCCTCATGAGAGGGGGAGGATAACAACACAACATTAGTATTTGAAGGTCCAGTGGTCATCCTTAGTAGGCTGGATGGTGGTGTCTCTTCTGGTAAGGTAACACTGGATGCTGCTGCAGGTGACTCCAACAATCATCTACCTTGTTCTGGTAATGACATTACAGATGCTGTGAATTTGAAACACTCTGATAATGTCTTTTAGAAACCTATTACTGAAAGGAAACTTCAAACCAAGGCTTTAGTTTCTAGTGAATTTTCAGTAGAAGTGGGCTCCTTAAATATTTCCATGGCTAATGTATCTTCATGAATACATAAAAATGATAAAACCCCTCGTTTGACTCCATGGGTTAGCCCAACGGCATCACCATTGAATGAAAAATCCTTGGAGAAAAATAAAAATGCAGATATGGAAGATTCTTCTAACTTATCTATTATTTCATCAATGAATGAATAGGAAAATAAATCCATGCCAACTCCTTCTCAAATTACTTGAAGATTGATGAGGAAGAAGGGCTCATGAGGCTTAAAAAAAGGGAGTTCTAACTCCAAACGCAAGTTTAAATGAATATTTTATTTTGTAATTGTTAGGGTATTTCTAATTCTGACACTTATATTGTTCTTAAGATATTTATTTTGACTCATAACCCAAAAAATATCACTATAGCTGATCCTTATACTAATTGTTCTTTGTGTTATATTCATCTGTGTTCTAATTCCTATAATTTTCTTGGTGCTTTCAAAGATGGACATGCCACAGAATTACTTTGGTTTTTTTATCATTCTTCTTTACAGTCTGTTAGTGTTTTCAAAGTCTCTAAGCAGATTTTTACCTATGATTTTTATGATGATGGTCTATATTACTATTACACTATGGTCTAGGCTAAGAATATATATCGTGATCAAATACCCCTCTGGCATGAACTTAATATACTAGCTAACCTTATACAGAGTCCCTAGTATTCGATAAGAGATTTCAATTATATTCTTACCACTATCGAAAAATTTTTACCCTCCCACTCTTCTATCTCCTCAAGAGAATTTAAATCTTCAATGGATGACTGTAATCTTATGGAAATCAATGTCACAATATCAAATTTCACTTGGTATAGAAGACATCACAATAGGGTTCTGGCTAGAAAACTTGACAGGGCTTTCACTAATATCTATGGCCTTGATAATGGGGAGTCCAAATTGAGTATTACCTTACATATGATTAACTCTTATCATTATCCTATTTTATTCAGTCTTGTTAAAAAAATTATAAATCCCTTACCTGTTTTAAATTTAATAATGCTTGGTTTGAGGATCCTGAATGTATGAGCACTATTAAATCCCTTTGGGATGGTATGAGTCATAACAAGGATGTTTTTTGCTTGCATCACTAAACATAATCACCTTAAACAGTGTCTGAAGGGATGGTGTAGTTCCAAATCTAAACAGCTTGACAAGGACATCTCCTCCTTAGAGAATTATCTCAATCAATTGCAAAACTCTGATACTTGCTCTGATTTTTCTTTAGATCCTCAATTTGAAATTACTACCTCTTTGAAAATAAACTCTCTTCTGAAACGTAAGGACAACATGCGAACGAAAATTTTCAAAACCAAATGACTTTCAAATGGGGAAATAAATACAATGTTCTATAATTGTCTCCAAAGAATAAAAATGTTCAGTAGACCTCTTGCATCTCTTAGAAATGGGGACACCCTTCTTGACTCTGAAAAGGCTATTGAAAATCATGTTGTCTCGTACTTTCACAATTAGTTCAATGGTTTGAATATTTTTAAAGATTTTTTTCCTAATATCATACCGAATATGGTGATTATGGAGGATAATAAGTTCTTTTTATGCATTCCTCTAGATCATGAAATTAGGGACACTATTTTTAGCTTGAACCCTGATAGTGCCCCGGGACCCGATGGTTTCAAAAATGCTTTCTTCCAACACTACTAGTAGATCATTCATACAGATGTTTGAAACATTGTAAAAACATTCTTCAATAACGGTGTTCTCCCACACATGATTAATGCACAATTCCTTTCTCTTATTCCTAATGTGGAAAATGCCTATGAGATTCACCTCTTCTGGCCTATTTCTCTTATTAATAATATTTACAAAATTATCTCTAAACACTATGCTAATAGACTTACTAAAATTTGCCATAGAATTTTTTCCTGGACCCAATTTGGTTTCATCAAAGGTATGTCTATTCAAGATTGCATCTGTCTTTCTTCGGAATGCACTAATATCTTAAACCAAGTCACTATAGGGGTTAATGTTTCCAATAAACTTGACATTAGAAAATATTTTGATACCATGGATTGGGGTTTCATTATAAATGTTCTAAAAAACATTGGGTTCAATGACTCTTTCACTGGTATGATCAGTTATTTATTCAACTCGGCATTCATCTCTGTCATTGTCAATGGTGCACCCAAAGGCTACTTTAAATGCACCAAAGGTGTTAGACAAGGTGATCCTCTTTCTTTCATTCTCTTTTCTATTGCTGATGATTACATAAGAATATTTCTCATCGGCCTTGTGGATCAAAACAAGATAATTCCTATTCAGGACTCTAGAATCTTAAATGTTCCCACCCATGTCTTATATGCAGACTACATCATTCTATTCTTACAAGGTGATAAAAGAAATATCCAAAACCTTAAAAATGGCCTATCTCACTATGTGGAAATTTTTGGTTATTATATCAGCGGGAACAAATCCTTTGTTTACTTTGGGAAGAATTTTTCTTCTAACATAAAAAGCTACATCATCAATTATTTAGGTATCAAGGAAGGTTCCTTCCCTTACACTTATCTTGGGGTTCCTATATTTTGGGGAAGGCCTAAATCCAATTACTTCTATAACATTGTTGATAATATTACCAATAAACTCTCTTATTGGAAAGGTAAATGTCTCTATATGACTGGAATAATTTTCCTTGTGAAACATACTATTGTCTCCAAAATGGTTTACTCAATGATGGTTTACAAGTGGCCTACTAGTCTTCTAAAGAAGCTCAAGGTTTACATAATAAATTTTTTCTGGACCAGCGGTACGATTGAATGGAATCTTCTGACCATTCCATGGGTAACCTGTTACAAACCCTTGGACAAAGGTGTTCTTCGAATCAAAAATCTAAATATTTTTAATGAATCTCTTCAAGCGACGATGACTTAGAGGTTGCTTCATAATAACTCTAATTCCATATATTTTCTAAAAAAATATTCATTCCTAAACTTATGAATGGGAATTTGAGCTACATCAACTCTTCCATATAGTCATCCATTAGTCAATCCTTCCCCAACATTATGAACAATTATTGATGGATGGTCAGTACTAATTCCTCTATGAAATTTTGGCTTTATAACTCTACTGGCGTGCCTTTAATCTCCATGCTTCCTTCCACTACTCCTCCTGAAAACATCTACTCTACTATTAGGGATGTCATAATCTCCAATAGCACCATTCTCCCTAATAACATCAGTCAAGTTATATACAATTACCCCTTTTCCAACTTTGAGGATTTCCTCATTTGGGAAACTTCTTGCAATGGTGTTCTAGATTCCAAAAGTTTTTATAGCAACAATTTCATAAATTATGACTCTGATCTATGTTGGTTGAAAGCCATTAATAAAACTTGGATCAAACCCTCTAGATTTACTCTTATTTGGCGTATTTCTTATAATAGGATCCCTACTGAAGCTTGCCTAAAATATTTTGGGATTTCTCTTTTCTCTAGATTCCATATGTGCAACCAACACAGAGAGGATGATAATCATTTTTTTCTATCTTGTGCTATAGTTACAACCCTTTGGAATGACATTATTGACATTTTTGTTTGCAGATGGTTATTTCTTGATTCTATTAGTTCTCAATTGCAGCGTTGTGTTTATTATAATTCTTCTCAACAAATAATGAATCTTTTCTTAACTACAGTGGCCGAACTCCTACATGTTATCTGGAATGATAGGAATAATATAATTTTTAATTACTTCTCATCCATGCATAATGCAGGTAAGGCATAGATCCTCATTGACATACGAGATGCTGACTCAATTTAGAAAGCTTACTGGGAAAACACTATTGGTGATTTTGAGATACTTCGTCATCTTCAGATTACTGGTTCCTATAGGCAATAAATACACACTTTTAAAGTATTCTGGAAAGATCCGCTTCTAGGATGGATCCAAGTGAATGTTGATGGTGCTTCAAAACAAAACCTAGTACCTACTGGATGTGGAGAAATTTTCAGAGATTATCTTGGTAGGTGTCATCGTTGCTTCTTTGCAGGTTGTGGTACAACCTCATCTCTAGAAGTATAAATGTTGGGGGTTATACATTTCGTGGACTTAGCCAAACAAAAAGGTTGGAATAACCTTTGGATTAACACTGATTCAACTATAACAGTCCAAGTTATTTAAAAGGGGGTGATGCATCTTGCCTGGCCTCTTAGTTCCCATTGGATTAATTACCTTACATCGCTCTCCAATATCAACTACATTTCCACCCATACTTTTCATGAAGCGAACATGGCTGCTGATGGTCTTGCAAAAAATGGGGTCAACTAAGACATTACCTGGTAGGATGATTTTCTTGGTGACTTTCTCCCTTTTTATGATAAAGATTGTATGAAATTTCCAAATTTCAGACTTTTGTAACTTGTTTTCTCTTTTTTCGATAAATTGTGCATTGTTCTTTGACTGAGGCACCACCTCTTTTAAAAAATATTACCATGAATGTAAATCCATGTCTACATACTACAAGTGGACCTAGTTCTGGCATATATGTACCTAGGTGTAACAACTCCAACAAGGTTTATCAAGACTGAATTAGTGTAACCTATTACATGATAATAATACTTATTGCACACCTAGTTTGACACTCATGGGGGACATGCTTTAGTAAATTCATAATCTTATTATGAAGCATTATTAAGGGAAAAAAATTCTGATATCAATATATGTTAGAGAATAGATCATAGATAACATAGATTAAAGATATGAAATTAATAAGTTAAGAGATAAATATAATTTATAAGATATCCATTTATTGTCATTGGAATACCACTTTACATGTTTAATAGTTTAAAAAATAATCATCCCTAATTTTTCTTTTATTCTAGCTAACAATATGAAATAAGATGAATCAGGTAAACCATCAATGCAATGGAAAATGTGATGACTTCCCCAATGAGATGACCAAACCAAAGGGAATAGGAATCAAAAAATTCATGAAGATACTCTCTTTGAAGAATCATGATCTTAATATAAATATGGATGTAGAGGAGTTCCCAAATCCCCCTAAGAGATAAAATGTTGTGATTGAGACCTTTACGTGAAAAAGGACTTCAACTTCCAATGGATCATCTTATCCCTTAAATGTGGGACTGTGTATCAACTCCACTAAGAAGGTCTTATCTATCCTTTAATGTTATGAACAAGAGAAGGATCAACTGACTATTTAATATATGGAAGGAGATTTTGATCAGTGGTGGACATTGACCATGAATATGAAGGAAAATTAAGAGATCAAAGTGATAGAGTGGAAGGAATTTCCAAAAAAAAATTGATAAATATTTTCCACTCACTCTCCATCTTAAAATTTAAAGGGATTTACTTTCCCTAAAGAAAACTAATTATGATTGGATCGGGGAATTTGAGGAAAAAATCAGAGGACTTTTAAGATATTCCCCTCACATTATCGCTACCTTGGAATTCAAGGATGGTTTCCTATTTTGTGGGATAAAACCTAGTGTATGAAAATCATTAGAGATATATGACATTGTTAACTATAATGGAATTTCTTGATGCTACCTCAATTTTGAAATGGATATTGGTGAATATTAATGGTATCATGAGGATAACAAGTTAAAAGTGATGTTTAATTAAGGTAGTCTGATGGATAAATCAAGTGGTTCCAAAAAAAATCAACATCTCTCTTATCAATGGTGTGGAATGTATCACCCTAAAAATTTCCTTAGGGGAATGAGAAATTATTTAGGTATGTGATGGAAGGGAACCTAGCTAGTGATTAACAACAAGAGAAACCCTCTAATGCTATGATAGAAGGTAATTCTCCATTCAACCATTAACCCATTGTTTAATACAAAAAATTCATAGAACCAGGGCCATTTTACATCCAATTTACTAATATAAGGGTTTCCTAAGACAACCAACAACATCCAAGGAAGTAAGGGTAATCGTTTTTAATCACAAATATTGAGGTGGATCCCAAAAAAAAGTGGTTATAGGTATGATAGAAATTTATTCATATAAAGAGAAAGTACATTATGATTATGGTTCTATGAATTCCTTCATATCATGAATGTTTAGTAGAACAATTTAAACACCACAAAAAATCATGGAATTAATGTTATCAGTGAAAATTGAAAATGGGGAAATTATTGCATCGTGAGGGTATAACTCCTCCCCTATCAGTATTTGTGGGATAAAATTTCAACAAACATTTCTTTACTCCTTTTAGTGTATTTTTTCCAATTATAGGTATTGATTGGTTTTATATATATATATATCCAACATAAATTTCCATAAGAAGGAAATAAATCTATATATTTCCAATCAACCCCTGATTCTATACAACTACAAGGAGGAGGATGAATATTATTTATCACCAACATCATAAGAATGGTTTTTATTTCCATATGAGATAGCATATCTATCTCAAATGATTGAATTTAAGGAAAGATACATCCTCTAGTACATGAAAATTTTGAGGGAATACAATGATATGTTTCGAGAGGAATTACCTAGTCTTCCTCCTTGCCGAACTATTGAATTTTCAATTGACCTTATAATTGGGGCGTTTCCATTATCCAAGACTTCATATAAAATGAATGTTGTGGAACATTACAAGCTAAAGAAACAACTACAAGGTAATATGGATAAAGGATAGATACACCCATGTTCTTCACCCTAGGGTGTACCGGTCCTCTTCATCATGAAGAAGGAGGGGTAAATTTTCCTTTTCATTGATTATTGTGAGATCAATAAGATCACGATAAAGAACAATTATACACTACCATGGATTGATGACTTGTTCGATTAGCTACATGGATAATGATACTTCTACAATGTGTATATTGGGTTGGGATATTATTAAGAAAGGGTGAAGAAGGAAGATACCCCCAAAACTAATTTTTGTATAAGCTATGATCAATACGAGTTCATAGTTATGCCATTCAGACTCACTGATGCTCCAGAAATCTTCATGGACTTGATGAATATAGTATTTAAGGATTACCTCATTAAATTTTTGGTATTATTTAAAAATTATATTCTAATATACTCCAAAACAAAGGAGGAGCATGAGGAGCATCTGAGCACTGTTCTAAAGAAAATGCGATAATAGAAGCTTTATGAAAAGTATAAAAAATGTGATTTATGGTTAAAGGAAGTACTATTCATGGGACATATCATCACAAGTAATGGGTTATCTATAGACTCTTCAAAAAATATAAGAAATTAAGGGATGTATGAGGCCAGCATCTATGAAAGATATCCATAGTTTCTTTGGTTTGCTGGGTACTTTCGTCGATTTGTGAGAAAGTTCTCACAATTTTCATACCCTCTGACCATGATAATTTTGAAGGGATTCATGTCTTCATGGAATGATGAATTAAAATTGAGATTCATGGAATTTAAAATTACTATTATCACTACCCATATTCTCACACTCCCCAAAAGTGGAGAGCATTCCATGGTATTCGGTGATGCTTCAAAGAAGGGATTGGGTTGTGTGTTAATTCATAATGAAAAATTCATAACCTGTTATTCTAGACAGTTGAAATTTTACAAATAGAAATACCCAAAACATGATCTAGATTTGGTTGAAGTGATCTTCACTTTGAAAATATGGAGTCATTATATCTTTGGGTAGATGTTGGAAATATATAAGGATCAAAAAAGCCTCAAGTATATATTCACATTGAAACAGAATAATATGCACCAATGAAGATTGTTAGAGATGATCTAGGACTATGACTCCTCAATTCACTAATATCCTAGGATAGGGAATAAAGTGGAAAATTCTATATGTAGTATGTATCCTAAATTTTATCATTGATTAGAATTGAGAAGGATCCAATCTTATTATACAGGGAGAGTATGGACATGGGAATCATAAAGAAAGGATCATCATAAATACTTTCACAAATTATTTCTCAGCCATATCATTTGGAAAAGATAATGGATGATAAATGGGTTGATGTGAGAATTTATAAGAAAGTGTAAATATTATGAAAATGTAAATCTGCAGAGTTCAATTTTAATGATGATGGAATTGGGAGGTTTGGGTCAAAACTATATATTCTATCGAATCCTGAGTTAAATAAGAAATTTTTGGATGATGCACATAGTTTGAATTTCTTCATTCACCTCAGACGCACAAACATGTATAAAGATATCTATGAGATATATTAGTGGGAAAATATAAATAAGGAGACCATTGAATATACATCAATGTTCCTAATATGCCAGAAAGTAATGGTTGAAAGGAATAAGTCTAAAGGGATGATGCAAGAATTACCCATACCAATATGGAAATTGGAGAAAATCACCATGAACATTTTCATCGGAAATCCAAAGACATCTAGGAGAAACACTGTAGTATGGGTTGTCATGGATATCTTATAAATACAGCTCACTTTATTATGATTCAAGAGGATTTCTCTTTCTATATTCTGGCACATATATATATAAGATAATTGGTATGTCTATATGGAGTACCACTATCGGTTATATCTGATGAAGATTTGATATTCCACACCATGTTTTAGAAAAGAATACAATATTCTATAAAAACATACCTAAGCTTTCATATAGACTGTCATCCTTAAAATGATGGTCAATCTTAGAAAAGTATTCAGACACCAAAATAACATTTTTCAAACTTTTACTATGGACTTCAAGGGAGGATGTGACCACCATGTTCCTATGGTTGAGTTATTTTATAAAAAAAGTTTCCACTCAGGCATCCAAAAGTCTCCCTGTAAATCTATTTATTGGAATAGGTGAAGAACAACTACCTGCTAGGTTGAATTTGGGTAACACAACCTAATAGGTCCTGAAATGGTTGATCAAATGGTGGAAAAGGTTAAGATCATTCATCAACACAACAAGGCTTCTCATAGTCAATAAATGGACTAAGATGAAAACCATTGATGAGAGCTAGAGTATGATTTTGGAGACATGGTAGTCTTCCACATATCTCTATGGAATAAAGTGATGAGATTTGGGATGAAAGGAAATCTTAGTCCAAGATACATCACCCCCTTTGAGATCCTTGATCGTATCAGAGCGGTGGCCTGTTGAATTCCACTCCCATCGAACCTATATAAATTAAATGATGTATTCCATATATTCTTTTTGAGGTAGTACATACCAGAGCCTTCAAATGTACTCAATCTAGAGGTGGTAAAATTGGAGAATGAACTTTCCAATGAAGAGAAGTTGGTGAAGAGCTTCAATTAGCGGGAAAAATTTATACAAAATAAGACAATGCCCCTAGTCAAATTGTTGTGGAGAAACCATAAGTTCATAGAAGGAGTGTGGGAATCATTAGAGGTGATGAAATAGAGTTACCCTCATTGTTTTAAGTGTGGGAATGTAAAATTTTGATGGTAGAATATCTTAAGGGGGAATATTGTAATGACCTGAACTATTATAAATAAAATACACCTTATATTTTATTTAAATGTATTATAATGTAATATGGTTATAGAAAATAAATAAACTTATTTTGAATTATTATAATCTATCAGATTTAATTTAACATTTTGAATCATGATCACTGATAATATAGATGTTGAACAATGACAACATGATTAGTATAAATATTGGGTTTTAACAAATACAATTGACACAAACAATGGAATTGATGACCTCTACCTGTAGAATCATACCCAATGAATCCCATTTATTAGTGAATCCAAGGGAAATAGAATATATTGGATTTTCCATTCACTAAACCCAAGTTGATATCCAACAACAATATCATGAAAAACCGATTGTGGGATATATTAAAACTCATCGTGATCATGGCCCAAACCATGTTTTCCAAACCTCCCCATGAAAGTATCACCATCACATAACATACCCTTAGTTTGTTTTCTAGTGTATTAAAAGGATATGTATCAAGACCCTGGAAATATTAGTATGTAAATTATTTTATATATAATGATGAATATATTTTCTTCTTATTATTTTTACTTCGTAAAGGATTTTTATTTTGTTTCAATAAAACAAAAATAGTATTTGTCGTTAATATTAAAATATATATAATGAATATATTTTGTTTAATTAAAGTATTTTTTAAATATATAATATTTTAATAAAATATTATAATAAAATTATTTTTATTAAATATAAATGAACATTAAATTTTTATGAAGTCTAATGTAATTATTATAAGTGTTCGAAAACTGTTATTAGCTACAAAAAACCGTTGTTTTTTAATAATTTTTTATTTTATTTTAAAATTTAAAATTCACATATTTATTATGTTTTTAGATAAAATGAATATTTTATTAGAATCATAATTTTTAAATTTTCTAATGGTGAATTTTTAATTATTTTACGAAATAGTTGAACTTCTAAGTAGAAATCAAATACCGTATAAATACACTTTCCATATTATGAAATAAAAATGACCAAAAAGTGATTTAATAAATAAAATATATATTATCCAAGATCAAATATATGTTTTTAATTTAAAATAGTTTGATTTTGAGTTTATTCATTTAATTTTATATATATTTTATGAATCCTTCAAAACTATTAATATATTTTATGGTTTTAAAAAAAATTAATAGTATGACTCAACTCTACATAAGAAGTGGAATTATTTTATTATGTTTAGAGAATATAATTTTAAAATAATGAGAACCAATCCCATTTGGAATACACCATGTGAAAAAATGATGGGATGGTGTTTGGTTTTGGTTATTTTATTATGTAGAGTCCAAAACCCAAATAATAAATAAATACCCATATTTTCTAATATAAACCCTCCTGATATCCCATTTATCTTTTCTAATACTACTTGGAGAACATAAATACTATTCCCTTCACTATCTATATTCCTCCCATGGTTCCCTTAACTCCCATGAAGCCACACCCAAGAATTTGGTGTTGCACACTGAAGTAAGAGATTTCCCTCTTCTCATTTCCATTCAAGAAATTATTTTATAATATGTCTCTTAAATTCCATTTCCTTATTTTGGGATATATTATTCCATAATCCACTTTATATATATTTTATTTATAATTATGAGAACCCCATTTCACTCTCATCAATCCACCTGTGATCCTTTATGTTCACTCATGACCATGCCAAACTATAGTTACGATTCTTTTCATTATTCAATATTCCTAGCTATATTATGTCCTCTATTTGAAAATTACTAATGTTGGATTTTGTTTTTCATGTACCTATTACTACCCTATTTATTTATATGTGATTAGATATCCCTTTATCACTCAAAACCCCATTTTTATGAATTATTAAGTAACACCATTATGCTGCCAAAATTTATCCATGATTTTCTATGATAAAACAAGTGTGTAGTGAATACCGTACCATGGCAGTTATAGACACTGGTACAACCTATTGTCCTTTGAGAGTTATCACCGTAAATGAAAATTATGAACTTGAATTTAGGAAAGTATTTTTTAATCTATTTTTGTGAATTAAATAAGGCTTAATGAAGGATTTCCATGTGGAATTGTTCTTTTCTAATCCCTAAAAGGGATAAGTCTCTTAATTCCTTATCGCCAGATCTAGGATTCTGAAGGAATAAAGAAGAGACCCATGTGGTTTACCTATCCCTTACCCTATAGTGGTTCATGATTCAGTAGGGTTCAATGTTGTAGTTCCCTCTTTTATACATTGGAGGTCGAACATTAGTTTTTTCTACACCAAATACTCCAGTCATGTGATATGGTAGTTGTTTCCAATGCACCTCCACACCACATACTCATCCTTTCATTGGGTATCATCCAACAATTCTATTTACCTTCACTTTCCCTTCATCCAAACAAAAATAAGGACACCATTGGCCATAGTAGACACCAAGTCACCATTGAATTTTTTCATAAAACCATACATTATAACACTTTCTTGTTGGATTGGAACTGATTCTTGGAGACCTTGAAGAGTGATCATTTTCTAGTTTTTTTTAAAATTTTGGTCAATTATCAACACATCCCATAGAATATTACATGGATTCCAAAAAAAAGATGTTAGGAGTTCTTTACTCCTTTTAGATCTCCTTTACACATGTTTATATGATATTATTGTTTTTGATGCCAGGACTGATGGTTGTATATGATTTTGGTCACATGTGGGAACCTGTGTAATTGATAACATATGTTGTGATATTTGATTCTATGAGTGATAAGAGTGTAGCTCATTTACATGTTTGATTATCCTCAAATGTTGTTATATGATGCTGCTTGTTATCCTATTGGTATTATTTCCATATATTCTCCATCATTCGTAATTGCTATTTTTCTTGGATGTATCGTTCCTGATTATCCAAATAGGTGGCCCGTTATGACATATTTAACCATTAGAGGGAGAGTACGCTGTATTTTTAATGATAGCATTAAGAGACATGAGCATAGGGTGGATGTATGAGGGAGCCATAGTGACTGTGTTAAGGATGCACCCATGGTAGACAAGATATTATCTATACCTTGTTCCTTATCGAAGCTTATTTTATGTGAGTATAAAATTATTATTGACAACATAATTCTATTTAACATGGAATAATTAATAACTATAAGACTCTAGGTAGAATGTTCACATAACACCATGAGGTTGTCATACTATAGATTTTTTGGTTATATCTAACAAATTATCTTATCCTTCTATTGTGGAGCTGATGTAGGTACAACTGGGGGTTTGTAGAAATTTGGTTAGTGTAAAACTTATTGGTTTTGAATTTTATGTTTTTTTATTACACATTTATTATTAATATAGAATAAACATGTTATACATGACCATTCTAGGTTAGTAACGTAGTAGTGGGGTCTTAATGAGTTGTATACTCACATTTTATTTGGGAATTTCAGTGCACTTTCAGATTTCATGAGGGAACATGTGAAGGTAAATGACCCAATATTGGACATTGGAGTAGAGGAGTATAGAGTAGGTAGAAGATAAGGGTGAACATTGGGATAAAATCTAATTATATATTTTTTACAATACTTTAAACATAGGATTTTCTCACCACCTTTAGAGCCAATATTATTTGTATGAAATATAAGACATTTAACAATTTCAACATTTTTACTAAGATTATTATTATATTTTTTATCATATATTAAATATCCTATGACATGATACCTAGGGTATAATCTCCCGACTGATAGACTCAGACCCTCGCTAGTAGTCAGAAGTCTCTTGCATATGGGGTGGTGAAAATATTTCATGTTGCATCAGGATAATACCTAATGGGATGGGACGAGATTTTACAAAGTAAATTTTATGGAATTGAAGAGAATCATAGTCAATTCAAATCTGAATACATTATACAATAGTGGATAATAGTTTGTGATTTATATAGATGCATTGAAGAAGGGATTATGATGTATCCTAATGCAGAATGATACCATGATAGCTTATGCCTTTATAAAATTTAAGGTTCATGAGAAAAACTACCCAACCCATGATTTAGTGTTTTAAATGGTAATTATTTCGTTAAATATATAGATGAATTATATTTATATATAAATTTGTGAGATATATATATCGATCATAAAAGATTAACATTTATATTATTTCATAAAGGGATGAATATGCATCATAGAATATAGTGGAAGTTTATTAAAGATTTCAACTTCTCATACATTACCTGTAAAAACCAAGGAAATGATATAATTAATCCTTTTAATATTTATTAATATAAATTATATTGTCATTTTGTGAAAAAAAATATTATGTAATTTTTAAATTAAATATGAAATAATTTTAGCAAAACTATTTTCTTATAAGGTTTTATATAAATTTTTAATTTATAAATTCCAGAATATAAATTTTAAAATATGAATATCATTATTTAAATCGTAATATCAATATTTATCTATGGTGAAGTTGTGTGAGTTTTCAGAAAATATTAGTTTTCAGTGAATAGTGAAAGATCATGATTTTTTGTAAAATAGAGTTTTCTTTTTAAAAAATTGTGTATTTTAAAAGAAATAATATGTTTTGAATATTATTTAAAGTAAAAAAAGTACTATGGATTCATATTTAATTCAATTAATTAATTTTCAATCTACTTTATATAGGGTTTTAGTATAAGTTCATTTTGGGGTTTTGAAATGGGTTTTTCAAAAAATTATTTTAAAATATATAATGTTTATCCATTTAAATAAATTAAAATAATATATAATGGGGAATGTTTTAAATTAAATTTATATATTATATATCATTAAATATTTATTTATTTTCATACAATGATTATTAATTGTCATATATATATTATAAAATCATCATTTTCTATAAAAATACTCTCCTTGAAACCCCTCTTTTGGGCCATATTTGTTGGTATTGGTTTTAAATTAAAATTTTCCACTTAAGTGAATTGAATTTGATAAAATGTATTAAATATTTTTATTCATAGAAATTTATATTTTCTTATAATGTATAATTAATATTTTACCAAAATGAATAATGAGAACAGTGAAAATTAATTACCACGGTTAAGGTAAAAATAGTTTTATAAGGGGTTAAACTAAAATAATAATGGTTAAAATAACAAAAAAACTTATATACAATTTATTTTATGTATATATTATCACATTATCACTTATATTCTCTAGAAATTCCCATTATTGGATCCTTGTTACATGAATGAAATGTGGGTGGAATTTATGATTATAAAAAATTACAAGTATGTCACTCACCTCACTTATAAAATACCACCCCCTATCCTCCTATCTTCACAACATCATTTCTCATTGTTTGGGAAAATAACTGACCAAATAAATTATATATCTCCTTCATATCATCATATAATCCTTATTTTTTGTAGAAACCCAACTAAGGAATATTTTTGGTGGAAATTAATTCAAATTGCCTAAAGAATAGGTAATGTTCTTTAATGATCATTTTTATTTTATTTATTCAAAAACACCATTAAATTCATCTTAAACCCTGATAATATATTAAAATTATTTTCATAACCATATTTATATGTTATTATGTAAATATAATAACCTAAATACTTCTCCTCTCCCATCGAATGGGTTATAAAATCATTATTAAAGTGTATGACAAATTAATGCCTAATGAACAGATGTCATTCATTTTTCAATTAACATCTCTCACGGATGGGTATGATGATGGATATAATATATATATATATATATATATATAATTTATGACATAATTATACCTTTTTATTCATTATATAATCTATAAATCTTTTATATTCCATTCGTAGGGGATATGACACGGTCATTCGTGTGTATGTTGGACTACCGCCTCACGAAGCGATGTGATTCATTTTCACTAACTCTCTACATTAGAGGTAGTAAGGGTAAATATAATGCATTGAAAGATAATATAACATTTTCATTATTATATTTTAACTCATTAAGAAATGATAATGTCGTTCTTGAATGTGTGGACTACCACCTTCCTGAAGTATTGCGACTCTATTTTAATCACCACACAACATATATGATTTATATAAGTATTTTTAAGGAAATAATATGGTATATATGATATTATTATCATTATTTAAATATAAAATATTACCTATATTCAATCTACAATGATCATTAAAAAAGGGAAATTTTACTTATGACAACGTACAACATACTATCTCTATGATTGTAACATACTTCATTTCTCAAAAAACTATTTCATTATTGCTCTTAAATTTATAAAATATTTATAAATTTGAATAATATTTTATGATGATTATTCTATATTTTTTTAATAAATACATATTTAACCATATTCAACCTACTATAGTCATTTTTGACACATAACCTAAATATGGTCAAAACATCTGACATAAACATTATTCATAAGAAATTTTAAATAACACTAAAATAAGTGAAATAAAAATAATAATAAAATTTAAAATGTTTATAAATAAAATATATAATTATCATATTTTTATTATTCAATAATATAATGAAACATGTGAAAATTCAAACTCTAGGTAAGGCACTTAGTCTCAATTTCCTTTCACTGATGAATATTATGATGTTATAAATCTATACTCTTTAATGAGGTGTAGATAAATACCATTTAAATTTTTATAACAAAAATTATTATATTGTCATGGTATTTATTTCTTTTTTTAATGTTATTACTTTATTAGGATTATGGTTGAAATATTTCCAAAGTGGTAAGGGATTTTTTTTTCAAAAATTATCTTTTAATATTTTCCTTCCAACTCTTTCTTTTCTATATCCATGATTTTGAAATGAATTTATGAAAACAATTGTATAAACATAAATTACCTATAATGAAAATTTTATGTCCCTATTTACATTATTTTCAATTTTAAAAGGAATATTTTTTTGTTCTTAATACGGAACATTTTGACAAATTACCAAAGGAATTTTTTATTCTTTACCTAGAAAGTGACAATGAATTTTTCCACTAACAAGGATATTATTTGATTTCCCTCATCCTTTATAATATACAATGTTTTATTCAATGAAGAAACCAATTTCAATTTTTTGGTTTTTTTCTATGGAAAATATTTTTTAAAAGGATATGGTATTTTGATATCTAAAAGTTATTTTCATACAAGTTCAGTAGAGTTTTTCAAAAAAATTACGATGAAAATTAAAATGCATAAAGTGGTTAATTAATTTGGTGGATCATTGAAATTATATACAATAGGTGATCCCATATTTCACCTGGTAAGCCCGTTATAGCTAATATGATGGGTACAACTAGGTGAAACTCAAATTCATTGGGTAATTATTATGTTTTGGGAAGAACTATATTAGAATATGGATATATGCTTTTTCAAATTTATATAGATTTTTGTGTGTTCAGTAAGGGTTCTATGAGATTATTTTCCTAGGTACCTATATGAATTTTCTATTATTTCTAATGAGGTTTCATTGGATATTTTTTAAAAGGAAATATAATTGATCATTTTAAATGAATGATTGTAAAGACCCGTAAATTTCAAGGAAATTTTTTTTTCTTAATTTTATTTGGAATTTTACAAGAGCAGAGTTTCTGACGGCATCTGATTCCGAGGGCCGGTGTGCCTGGAATCATTTTCCGAAGTTTGGCTTGGGCACGTTCAGTGAACGGACGAGCGGGGTTTTCTAACTTTTGAACTGGTGCTCGGAATCGAATTCTGAGGGCACCGATGAAATAGCAGCACCGGTATTTGCTTAGAAACGCCTCTTCCGGAGTTGCGTTTTCTCGGGTGTGGTTTTTAATTTTGGGGCTTAAAGTTAAGAAATAAAATAAATTGTTTGACAAACTTTATTTTATTTCACTTAAGCCACTTGGAAGCCACTTGAAGCCACTTAAAGGCGGCTTAAGCTGAGTTGATCCGGATAGGATGCTATCCAGAAATATCCTACCCCCTTGGTAGGATATTTGTGAGGTGGGGCCCGCACGAGCCCCTCCGTTTCTTTTCCGCTAAGTAACGCACCCGCGAAAACCTGTCATTATGAAAGTCAACTGACGCGTTTTCTTAAATCCTTAACGCACCATTAAATTGGGTGGTTTATTTCGTGAATTAAATGGGCGGTTTCTTTCGTTGAATTAATGCAACGAATTGATGGGTCGTTACTTACACTTTTTCGTTTGTTGGCGTAGTAATAAAATAAGACCAACATGGCATTTGGAGGATTACACGTTGAGAGGCTTGACGGAATTCTTGAGCCTTCATCCTCCTTCACGAAGAACGCGAATAACGCGAAGAATGTCGTCACCCTCGGAGTTTGACGACGCTTCATCCGAGACGTTATTCGGCGACGTTCCTTCCTCCACAACAAGATCCTTCGTTCTTTCGTTGAGGTGAGTGTTTGTGATTCTTTAAATCTCCTCTGTGGTTTTTAACAAAACACAGATTTAATTATTTATAATTAAATCTGTTGTTTCTTGGTCCGTTGAGTTCGTCGACGCAACGCCGGATTCCGTGATGACGCGACGCCTTTCCGCGACGACGCGACGATCCCCTCCTTCCGCGACGAGAAAATCCGCGAAGAACGTGCGTACGACGACGACTACGAGGTAGGGATTATGTTTTGGAATGCCCTTTTTCCGTGAACGTTTCTTTAAAATTAAAGAGCCGGTTGCAAATGAACAATTTTATTTTATTAAAATTGTTGTTTCATGTGTTGATTTATTTTTTTTCTCCCGTTGTTTATCTCTAACGCGGAGGGTGCGGGCCAAACGAACACGGCCCGACAACCCTCCGCCGTTCTTCATTGTTGTGTGGATTTGGCGGGCGACGGAAAATCGTGACGCAAGGGCAGTTTGTTGATTCCGTAGTGAAGAATGGAACCCGGGAGGAGCAACGGCGCAGACGGGAAGAAAAACGGACCACCGGAACGACTCCGGGGGCCCGTAGAAGCCGGCGGCGGCGCGGGTCGCCGGGGGCGCCCCGGCTAGCCGCCGGAAGAACTGTCGCGGCTTCGGCCGGAGGCGGCGGCGCCCGTTGACCCACGGCCGCGCGGGTCCGGTGCGCGCGGGACGCGGCTGAAGCCACGTCCGGTTGTCCAGGGCGACACCACGCGGGTGCCGCGGGGTTGTCACGCGGGGTCGGTGGCTCCCCCCCGCTCGCTCGGGTCGTCCAGGGCGACACACCGCAGGTGCCGCGGGGGTGTCACGCGGGGACGGCGGCTCCCCCCCCCCCCCCCCTCCCCCTACGTCGCTCGGCTGCTCGGCCGAGCCGGGCTGGGCTGGCCGAGCGAGGCCGGTCCGACCGGCCGGGCCGCGCCCTGGCTGGGCCGGACCAGGTCCGGCCAGGTCGGACCGGGTCGGCCCGGGCCCGGACCCCCCGTCTTCGGACCGTTTTCTGTCAAATGCTCGTAGCTTGAGCTACGGGCCTCCGAACGACGTGTCGTCAGTGGAAACACAATCCTTGGATCGAGTCGGTCGTTTTGGTATATTACACTCAAGGTTTTGGAGAACTTTGGGTTCGTCCGGGTTGGTTCGTACACGAAACCAACCGGGCCCTCGGAGCGAAAACGCTCCTAACTTGAGCTACGGACGTCCGATTGAAGTACCGTCAGCTTTGGTGGATTCCTTTAAGTGAGACGGATCTTTTGGCTCACTCCGCCCGAGGTTTGGACACAGGTGGAGTATGGTCGGGTTGGTTTTGCCTTAAAAGCCAACTAGGCCCCTAGGACGAAAAAGCCAATATCTCTCAGACCAGGTGTCCGATTGAAGCGCCGTCTACGACGTTGAGTTCCTGTTGATGATATGGAACTTATGGATACATCAAATTCAGACTTTGTGATAGTTGATGTATCAGCCTCTCGGCTCGTGGCGCGGACCCTCCCGAACGAGCTTGCTGTGTGCGGGAACCCTAGTGCTGGCTGCGACTGCTACTTCGACAGCGACGACCGTGCAAAGATCCTCAGTGAACTGCGATGAGGACTGTGCAGAGATCCTCAGTGGACTGCTACGACGACAGTGCAGAGATCCTCAGTGGACTGCGACGACTACAACACTCAGCGATCCTACGTGGATCAGTGCTACAGGTCATGTGTGGGCCCGATCCTGTGTGGGTCCGATCCTGTGTGGGTCAGCGCTCAGCGGTTCTGTGTGATCCTGCGCCTACAGGTCCTGTGTGGGCCCGATCCTATGTGGGTCATTGTGGGGGGTAGTTACCTATCGATCCTTTGTGGGTCTGAAGACTTAGATGGATCAGTGATCATCTTTATCGTCATACAAGAAGTATACCTGTGTGAGCTGAATCCTGTGTTACTCCCCTTTGTGGATTGTGTTGAGCTATCCTGTGTGGACTTACTGTTTACTCTCCTTTGTGAATTGTGTTGAGCTATCCTGTGTGGATTTACTGTTTACTCTCCTTTGTGGATTGTGTTGTGCTATCCTGGGTGGGTATACGTTTTGCTTTCCTGTGTGGACTGGGTTGTGCTTGGGCTTGGACGTTGGAGCCGAACGGGACTTGGTGACTTAGGTATATGTATGGGCATATACCTAAGCAGTGTCGGTTGTTACTTCGTCATTGTATCTTTCCTTGGTGGATTATCCTTTTTGGATTTCGGGAGACCTTCGGGGGTCTCGGGGTCCCTACTCAGTAGCTTATACTCACCCCTGCATGGGTTATGCCCGCACTTCGTGGTGTTGGTTGCAGACGACGGGCAGCACTGATCGTGGTGGAGGCTTGCGGAGCAGGACGGTACCTGGAGGTGGACCACTGGGCGGGACGTACTCGGAGCGGTCAGGTGGTCCCGAGGAGCAGTGGAGGCTATCTGTACCCACCCTTCAGGTGGGACTTCCAAATGAAAGCTCGACGCTGCAGCTTTTCTTTTCAGTTGCTGTTTTTCCCTTTCAGTTGTACTTTACAGTTGGGCTTGTATTTCCGGCCCCTTTTACTTTCAGCACAGCTTGTTACAGTTTTTACTTAGTTTTTACTTTTCTGCTTGCTTACTCTGTGGCGCTTGTTTACTTTTCAAAGGCAATGCCTTCCCTTTTACTGGGATTTATGTCTTGGTGCTAGTCGCCAGCCCCTGGCCTATGGAAGGCGGGCTTGGGGTAGTCACGGCACGGGCCCTGAGGACGGGTCGTGAAAAATTGGTATCACATGTGGTCGTTTCTACCACAGACTTTGATCCTTCTTCTATGTGAAGCAATAGTGTTTAGTGTATTGGGTGTGGTTATCAGTCCAGGGAGTCCAGTGTTGGTGCGGCGGCCGACGTATTCGTACACCAGGACCCTCACTTCTGATTTCTGACCTAATGCACGAAAACATTGATTGCGTGTGTGTTTCAATTTTTCTTTGTGATTACTTGTTTCAACTCACCAGGTGTACTGTTCTGACCGTGGAACACTTGTTTCCTTTTCAGGATGGCCCCACGATGGCAGCCAGCTAGGGTTCCGAGAGTAGAGCGCGACGACAGCCCGCCGAGCGACGAGGCCTCGGTACAAGGCCCGTTGACAGCAGAGGCACCGACGATACCTTTACCTGCCGAGCCCCCGATTCTTCCAGCACCGACCGCTGACGATGTGCGTCGCCTCGGAGCTCTACACAAGTTCCAGCGCCAGCGACCACCCATGTTTTGTGGGGAGATGGACCCCCAGGCAGCCGAGGACTGGCTGGAGGCTGTCGTTCGAGTTTTCAGGCTAGTGAGGACACCAGCAGACCTCATGGTGATCCTCGCGGCGAGCCTACTGCACGCAGCAGCAGGACGATGGTGGATTCTGATGCTCCAGGTGCAGGATGAGGCCTCTCTCATCTATATGGACTTCGAGAGCCTCTTCCACCCAGAGTTAGTCCCGGCCACCCTCCGTGCGGTTCGCATTCAGGAGCTTCTTCAGCTGCGGCAGGGCAGTTTGACGGTTGCCCAGTACGCAGCGAGGTTTACCGACCTTTCTCGCTACTCGACAGACATGGTACGGGACCCCTTCTTCTGGGCCCAGACCTTTGAGCAGGGTTTGAGACACGAGATCAGGGCATCGCTGATCTCCCTCATCATCCCGACCCAGGCAGGGGTGCTAGAACGAGCCCTTCTGATCGAGAGCTTTCTAGCTGAGTCCACAGCGAGACCTACCACAGGGCGGCAGGTAGCGGAGTCTTCGGCAGCAGGTAGCCGACGGATGACTCAGGGTTCCAGGCAGACCAGACCTTCCGGCAGACGACCTCGGGACACTGGCTCAGCAGTGCGGGGCATACAGCGCGGAGCCAGTCTTCCGAGAGGCAGGCAGTGCTACGCGTGCGGCGGGCAGGGCCACATGGCTCGTGACTGCCTGACTCGCCGTACCGAGGAGCAGCAGACGGTGGAGGGGGCACCCAAGCAGAGGCAGAGGGTTGACCATGGTGGTCCGCAGGGAGGAGGCGGACGAGGCAGAGGATCTAGCCGAGCAGCAGGTGGTGGGAGACGCTTTGAGGCTCTGCCACCACCACCACTAGGAGGTCCGCCCCGACCACAGGGAGCTGGCGGGCAGAGACAGGCACAACTCCAGGCAGCGGAGGCCTACGACCATGGCACGCCAGAGATGATTCGAGGTACGATCTGTGTCTATTCCACCCTTGTTGCAGTTCTTATAGACACAGGAGCGAGTCACTCTTTCATAGCCGCTGCCCTTGTTCGGAGCTCGGAGATTCTGACAGAGCTGTTGGCTTGATCCTTATGGCTAGAGACCCCTACGGGAGCAGACTCGATGATTACGCACTAGTTTCGGTAGTGTGAGCTTACTCTAGGAGGCGAGAGCTTCAGCTGGGATATTCTTGTAGCGGCGTCGAGGCCTTACGACGTCATCTTGGGCATGGATTGGTTATCTACAGTCCATGCTCAGATTGACTGTTTTAGGCGCAAGGTGCGATGTGTACGCACTGACGGAAGTAGGTTCACCTTCACCAGTGAGAAGGGAGCCTTTGCAGCACAGGATGGACTCACACAGAGGAGAGGGAATCCCATCACTCATCAGTTGGCTAGCCTCATCCTTGGAGCAGTTGACGTGCAGAGTCCTAGTTTTCCTGCAGTGGTGGATCAGTATGCGGACGTCTTCCCCAACGACATTCCAGGGCTACCTCCTCGCAGATAGGTAGACTTTTATATTGATCTGTACCTCGGGACTGCCCCGATATCCACTCCAGCATATCGGATGGCCCCCGCTGAGCTTAGAGAGCTGCGGGTACAGTTGGAGGACTTGCAGCGCAAGGGGTTCATCCGACCCAGTGTTTCACCCTGGGCTTCCCCGATATTGTTTGCCAAGAAGGCAGACGAGAGCTTGCGACTGTGTGTCAACTATCGTCGCTTGAACTAGGTGACAGTGAGGAACAAGTATCCGCTGCCGAGGATTGAAGACCCCTTCGATCAGCTCAAGGGAGCACGGTGGTTCTCGAAGATAGACGTCAGGTCAGTCTATCATCAGCTCAGAGTTCGAGACGAGGACGTGCAGAAGACGGCCTTCAGGTGTCGGTATTGCCACTATGAGTTCTTGGTTATGCCATTCGGCATAACCAACGCTCCAGTAGTGTTCATGAGCCTCATGAACAGGATCTTCCAGCCATACCTCGATCGATTTGTCGTGGTCTTCATCGACGACATTTTGGTGTACTCGACCATAGAGGAGGAGCACGCCTACCACTTGCGGGTTGTACTAGACACACTCCGAGAGCACCAGCTTTATGAAAAGCTCTCGAAGTGCTAGTTCTTGTTACGTGAGGTCCACTTCTTGGGGCACGTCATTTCTGAGGCGGGAGTTGCAGTGGATCCCATGAAGATCGAGGCAGTACTAGATTGGGATCCACCCAGGAGCGTGACGGAGGTGCGGATTTTCTTGGGTCTAGCCGGATACTATCGGAGATTCGTGCTAGACTTATCTAGAGTTGCGGTGCCACTCTCAGCATTGACGAAGAAGGGGAAACCCTTCGTGTGGTTAGACAGATGTCATCAGAGCTTCCAGGAGCTGAGACAGAGATTGACCAGTGCACCTATCTTGAGGTTGCCTGAGGAGGGAGTTGGATACGTTGTCTACTGTGATGCATTAGGGACCGGACTCGGGTGTGTCATGATGCAGGAGCGGGCCGTGATTGCCTATGGATCACGTTAGTTGAGGCCGCATGAGCAGAACTACGCTACCCATGACCTGGAGTTATCAGCAGTGGTCTTCGCTCTGAAGACATGGCGGCACTATCTGATGGGCGAGCGCTTTACAGTCTTTTCTGACCACCAAAGTCTCAGTTACATCTTCTCTCAGAAGGACCTGAACCTGAGACAGCAGTGATGGCTCGAGTTCCTCCAGGACTATGACTTTGAGATAGTCTATACTCCTGGGAAGGGGAACGTGGTAGCTGATGCCCTCAGCAGGAGGACAGGCATCCAGCTACTTGAGGAGGCGAGAGAGAAGCTAGCCTCCTTGCAGATATCCTTCATGGATAGAGATGGAGAAGCATTCCTTCAGACTCTCACAGTCACCGCTCCACTACTGCAGCGGGTCAGAGAGGCACATCGTGAGGATGCTGACTGTGAGACGCGGCGTGCACAGATATCCTTGGGACAGGCACCTGATGGTTTCTCCCTTGGAGCAGAGTATGACATCCTTTTCAGAGGACGTACCTTGGTGCCAGTGGCTTTACGAGAGGAGGTGCTGAGAGATTTTCACACCTCCCCTTTGGCAGTACATCCTGGAGTGGCGAAGATGTACCAGGACCTCAAACGACAGCACTGGTGGCCAGGCATGAAGAAGGTTGTGGCAGAGTTCATTTCTCGATGCCTCACCTGCCAGCAGGTGAAGGCAGAGCATCAGGTACTAGCAGGCTTGGTACAGCCCTTGGAGGTCCCAGAGTGGAAGTGGGACGGAATATCTATGGACTTCGTGACTGGAATTCCACGCACTTCCAGAGGTCACGACTCCATTTGGGTGATTGTTGACCGACTCACCATGTCGGCACACTTCTTACCCATCAGAGAGCAGGGCTCAGTGGAGATCTTGGGGCGTCTAAACGTTCAGGAGATTGTACGGCTTCACGGTGTGCCATCGACTATCGTCTCCGATCGGGACGCTCGTTTTACTTCCCAGCTTTGGAAGGGGTTGCAGGAGGCTTTCGGGACGCGGCTACGTCTGAGAACCGCCTTTCACCCTCAGAAGGATGGTCAGACGGAGAGGACCATTCAGACTCTCGAGGACATGCTTCGCGCATGTGTCCTTGACTTTGGTCGTAGCTGGGAGGACCACCTACCCTTGGTGGAGTTCGCGTACAACAACAGCTACCACTCCACCATCGGGATGGCACCATACGAGGCGTTGTACGATAGGCCTTGCAGATCTCCTTTGTGCTGGACAGACCCTGGGGAGTCAGCACTTATGGGACCAGAGATGGTCCGGGCCACGACAGAGAATGTCCAGGTCATCCAGGAGTGGATGAGGACAGCTCAGAGCCGGAAGAAGTCATATGCTGACAGGAGGCGGAGGCCACTAGAGTTCGAGGATGGCGACCACGTCTTCTTGTGTGTCTCACCTCGACGTGGATTACGGAGATTTGTCCGAGGCGGAAAGTTGTCTCCATGCTTCATTGGACCTTTCCAGGTCCTCAGCAGGATTGGCGAGGTGGCTTATCGCCTGGCTCTACCACCTCAGTTGCACCGGGTGCACGACGTCTTCCACGTATCTCAGCTGAGGAGATATGTGCACGACCCGACACACAGCATCGACCATGGGGAGTTAGACGTGGATGATGGGGAAACTTTTGCGGAGGTCCCAGTGGAGAAAGAGGTTCGACATTAGCGGGTCCTACGTGGGTGATCGATTCCTCTTGTGCGCATCATATGGTAGCACGGGAACCTCCAGGAGAGAACATGGGAGCGGGAGGCTCAGATGCGTGCTCAGTACCCACATTTGTTTCCCTAGTTTTTGATGTATCTTTACGGGGGCGTAAAGCCCTGAGGGGGGAGTAATGTAAAGACCCATAAATTTCAAGGAAATTTTTTTTTCATAATTTTCTTTGGAATTTCACAAGAGCGCAGTTTCTGACGACACCTGATTCCGAGGCCCGGTGTGCCCGGAATCATTTTCCGAAGTTTGGCTCGGGTACGTTCAGTGAACGGACGAGCAGGTTTTTCTAACTTTTGAATCGGTGCCCGGAATCGAATTCTGAGGGCACCAATGAAATCACAGCGCTAGTATTTGCTTAGAAACTCCTCTTCCGGAGTTGCGTTTGCTCGGGTGTGGTTTTTAATTTTTGGGCTTAAAGTTAAGAAATAAAATAAATTGTTCGACAAACTTTATTTTATTTCACTTAAGCCACTTGGAAGACACTTGAAGCCACTTAAAGGCGGCTTAAGCTGAGTTGATCCAGATAGAATGCTATCCAGAAATATCCTACCCCCTTGTTTGGATATTTGTGAGGTGGGGCCCGCACGAGCCCCGCCGTTTCTTTTCCGCTAAGTAACGCACCCGCGAAAACCCGTCATTATGAAAGTCAACTAACGTGTTTTCTTAAATCCATAACGCACCAATTAATTGGTCGGTTTATTTCGTGAATTAAATGGGCGGTTTCTTTCGTTGAATTAATTCAACGAATTGATGGGTCGTTACTTACCCTTTTTTGTTTGTTGGCGTAATAATAAAATAAGACCAACACGAAATTTGGAGGATTACACGTTGAGAGTCTTGACGGAATTCTTGAGCCTTCATCCTCCTTCACGAAGAACGCGAAGAACGCGAAGAACGTCATCACCCTCGGAGTTTGACGACGCTTCATACGAGACGTTCTTCGGTGACGTTCCTTCCTCCACGACAAGATCCTTCGATCTTCCGTTGAGGTGAGTGTTTGTGATTCTTTAAATCTCCTCTGTGGTTTTTAACAAAACACGGATTTAATTATTTATAATTAAATCTATTTTTTCTTGGTCCGTTGAGTTTGTCGACGCAACGCCGGATTCCGCGACGACGCGATGCCTTTCCACGACGACGCGACGATCCCCTCCTTCCGCGACGAGCAAATCCACGAAGAACGTGCGTACGACGACGACTACGAGGTAGGGATTATGTTTAGGAATGCCCTTTTTCCGTGAACGTTTCTTTAAAATTAAAGAGCCGGTTGCAAATGAACAATTTTATTTTATTAAAATTGTTGTTGCATGTGTTGATTTATTTTTTTCTCCCGTTGTTTATCTCTAATGCGGAGGGTGCGGGCCAAACGAACACGGCCCGACAACCTCCTCCGTTCATCGTTGTTGTGCGGATTTGGCGGGCGACAGAAAATCGTGACGCAAGGGCAGTTTGTTGATTCCACAGTGAAGAACGGAACCCAGGAGGAGCAACGGCGCAGACGGGAAGGAAAACGGACCACCGGAGTGACTCCGGAGGCCCGCGGAAGCCAGTGGCGGCGCCCCGGCGCGCCGCCGGAAGAACCGCCGCGACTTCGGCCGGAGGCGGCAGCGCCCGCTGACCCGCGGCCCTGTGGGTCCGGCGTGCGCGGGACGCGGCTGAAGCTGCGTCCGGCTGTCCAGGGCGACACCACGCGGGTGTCGCGGGGTTGTCACACGGGGGCGGCGGCTCCCCCCCCCCCCCCCCGCGTCGCTCGGGTCGTCCATGGCGACACCCCGCGGGTGCCGCAGGGGTGTCACGCGGGGGCGGCGGCTCCCCCCCCTGCATCGTGCGGTCGCTCAGCCGAGCCGGGCCGGGCTGGCTGAGCCAGGTCGGTCCGACCGGCCGGGCCGCGCCCCGGCCGGGTCGGCCCGGGCCCGGACCCCCCGTCTTCGGACCGTTTTATGTCAAATGCTCGTAGCTTGAGCTATGGGCCTCCGAACGACGTTTTGTTAGCGGCAACACGATCCTTGGATCGAGACGGTCATTTCAGTATATTACACTCAAGGTTTCGGAGAACTTTGGGTTTGGCCAGGTTGGTTCGTACACGAAACCAACCGGGCCCTCGGAGCGGAAACACTCATATCTTGAGCTACAGACGTCCGATTGACGTACCATCAGCTTTGGTGGATTCCTCTAAGTGAGACGGATCTTTTGTCTCACTCCGCCCGAGTTTTGGACACAGGTGGAGTACGGTCGGGTTGGTTTTTCCTTAAAAACCAACCAGGCCCCTCGGACGAAAAAGCCAATAACTCTCAGACCGGGCATCCGATTGATGCGCCGTCTGCGACGTTGAGTTCCTGTTGACGATACAGAACTTTTGGATACATCAATTTCCGACTTTGTGAGAATTGATGTATCAGCCTCTCGGCTTGTGGAGCGGACCCTCCCGAACGAGCTTGCTGTGTGCGGGAACCCTAGAGCTGGCTGCGACTGCTACTTCGACAGCGACGACCGTGCAGAGATCCTCAGTGGAATGCGACAAAGACTGTGCCGAGATCCTCAGTGGACTGCGACGAAGACAGTGCAGAGATCCTCAGTGGACTGCGACGACTACAGCACTCAGCGATCCTACGTGGATCAGTGCTACAGGTCCTGTGTGGGGCCGATCCTGTGTGGGTCCGATCCTGTGTGGGTCAGTGCTCAGCGGTTCTGTGTGAGCCAGTGCCTACAGGTCCTGTGTGGGCCCGATCCTGTGTGGTTCATTTCAGGGGTCAGTTATCTATCGATCCTTTTTGTGTCTGACGACTTAGATGGACCAGTGATCATCTTTATCGTCATACAAGAAGTATACCTGTGTGAGCTGAATCCTGTGTTACTCTCCTTTGTGGATTGTGTTGAGCTATCCTGTGTGGACTTACTGTTTACTCTCCTTTGTAGATTGTGTTGAGCTATCCTGTGTGGATTTACTATTTACTCTCCTTTGTGGATTGTGTTGTGTTATCCTGTGTGGGTATACGTTTTTCTTTCCTGTGTGGACTGGGTTGTGCTTGGGCTCGGACGTTGGAGCCGAACGGGAAGAGATGACTTAGGTATATGTATGGGCATATACCTAAGCAGTGTCGGTTGTTACTTCGTGATTGTTTATTTCCTTTGTGGATTATCCTTTGTGGATTTCGGGAGATCTTAGGGGGTATTGGGGTCCCTACTGAGTAGCTTATACTCACCTCTGCACGGGAAATGCCTGCACTTCGTGTTGTTGGTTGCAGACGACGGGCAACGGTGATCGTGGTGGAGGCTTGCGCAGCAGGGCAGTACCTGGAGGTGGACCACTGGGCGGGACGTACTCGGAGCAGTCAGGTGGACCCGAGGAGTAGTGGAGGCTATCTGTACTCACCCTTCAGGTGGGACTTCCAGAGGACGGCTTGACGCTGCAGCTTTTCTTTTCAGTTGTTGTTTTTCCCTTTCAGTTGTACTTTACAGTTGGGCTTGTATTTCCGACCCCTTTTACTTTCAGCACAGCTTGTTACAGTTTTTACTTAGTGTTTACTTTTCTGCTTGCTTACTCTGTGGTTCTTGTTTACTTTTCAAAGGCAATGCCTTCCCTTTTACTGGGATTTATGTCTTGGTTCTAGTCTTCATCCCCTGGCCTATGGAAGGCGGGCTTGGTGTAGTCACGACACGGGCCACGAGGACGGGTCGTGACAAATTGGTATCAGAGGTGGTCGGTTCTACCGCAGACTCTGAGCTTTCTTCTATGTGATGCAATAGTGTTTAGCGTATTGGGTGTGGTTATCAGTCCAGGGAGTCCAGTGTTGGGGCGGCGGCCGACGTATCCATACACCAGGACCCTGACTTCTGATTTTTGACCTAATGCACGAAAACATTGATTGCGTGTGTGTTTCATGTTTTCTTTGTGATTACTTATGTCAGCTCACCAGGTGTACTGTTCTGACCGTGGAGCACTTGTTTCCTTTTCAGGATGGCCCCACGACGGCAGCCAACTAGGGTTCGGAGAGTAGAGCGCGACGACAGCCCGCCGAGCGACGAGCCCTCGGTATAGGGCTCGTCGACAGTAGAGGCACCGGCGGTACCTTTACCCGCCGAGCCCCCGATGCTTCCAGCACTGACCGCTGACGATGCGCATCGCCTCAGAGCTCTACATGAGTTCCAGCGCCAGCGACCACCCATGTTTAATGGGGAGACGGACTGCCAGGCAGCCGAGGACTGGCTGGAGGCGGTCCTTCGAGTTTTCAGGCTAGTGAGGACACCAGCAGACCTCATGGTGATCCTCGTGGTGAGCCTACTGCACGCAGGAGCAGAACGATGGTGGAGCCTGATGCTCCAAGTGCACGATGAGGCCTCTCTCATCTGGACGAACTTTGAGAGCCTCTTCCGCTCAGATTTCGTCCCGGCCACCCTCCGTGCGGTGCGCATTCAGGAGCTTCTTCAGCAGCGGCAGGGCAGCTTGACGGTCGCCCAGTACGCGGCGAGGTTTACCGACCATTCTCGCTACTCGACAGACATGGTACGGGACCCCTTATTCCAGGCCCGGACCTTTGAGCAGGGTTTGAGACATGAGATTAGGGCATCGCTGATCTCCCTCAGCATCCCGACCCAAGCAGGGGTGCTAGAACGAGTCCTTCTGATCGAGAGCTTTCTAGCTGAGTCCACAGCGATACCTACCGCAGGGCGGCAGGTAGCGAAGTCTTCGGAAGCAGGTAGCCGATGGATGACTCAGGGTTCCAGGCAGACCAGACCTTCCGGCAGACGACCTCGGGACACTGGCTCAGCAGTGTGGGGCACACAGCACGGAGCCAGTCTTCCGAGAGGCAGGCAGTGCTACGCGTGCGGCGGGCAGGGCCACATGGCTCGTGACTGCCCAACCCGCCATACCGAGGAGAAGAAGACGGTGGAGGGGCCACCCAGGCAGAGGAAGATGGTTGACCGTGGTGGTTTGCAGGGAGGAGGCGGACGAGGCAGAGGAGTTGGCCGAGCAGCAGGTGGTGGGCGACGCTTTGAGGCTCTGCCACCACAACCACCAGGAGGTCCGCCCCGACCACAGGGAGCTGGCGGGCAGAGACAGGCACAGCTCCAGGAAGCGGAGGCCTACGACCACGGTGCACCAGAGATGATTCGAGGTACGATCTGTGTCTATTCCATCCTTGCTGCAGTTCTTATAGACACAGGAGCGAGTCACTCAGCATTGACGAAGAAGGGGAAACCCTTCGTGTGGTCAGACAGATGTCAGCAGAGCTTCCAAGAGCTGAGACAGATATTGACCGGCGCACCTATCTTGAGGTTGCCTGAGGAGGGAGTTGGATACGTAGTCTACTGCGATGCATCAGGTACCGGACTCGGGTGTGTCCTGAAGCAGGAGCGGGCCGTGATTGCCTATAGATCACGTCATTTGAGGCCGCATGAGCAGAACTACGCTACCCATGACCTGGAGTTAGCAGCAGTGGTCTTCTCTCTGAAAACATGACGGCACTATCTGATGGGAGAGCGCTTTACAGTCTTTTCTTACCTCCAGAGTCTCAGGTACATCTTCTCTCAGAAGGACCTGAACCTGAGACAACGGCAATGGATCGAGTTCCTCCAAGACTATGACTTTCAGATAGTCTATACTCCTGGGAAGGGGAACGTGGTAGCCGATGACCTCAGCAGGAGGACGGGCATCCAGATACTTGAGGAGGCGACAGAGCAGCTATCCGCCTTGCAGATATCCTTCATGTATAGAGATGGTGCAACCTTCCTTCAGTCTCTCACAGTCACCCCTCCACTACTGCTGCGGGTCAGAGAGGCACAACGTGAGGATGCTGACTGCGAGACGCGGTGTGCACAGATATCCTCAGGACAGGCACCTGATGGTTTCTCCCTTGGAGTAGAGCACGACGTCCTTTTCAGAGGATGTACCTTGGTGCCAGTCGCTTTACGAGAGGAGGTGCTAAGAGAGTTTCACACCTCTCCTTTGGCGGTACATCCTGGAGTGGCGAAGATGTACCAGGACCTCAGACGACAGCACTGGTGGCCAGGCATGAAGAAGGCTGTGGCAGAGTTCGTTTCTCGATGCCTCACCTGCCAGCAGGTGAAGGCAGAGCATCAGGTACCAGCAGGCTTGGTACAGCCCTTGGAGGTCCCGGAGTGGAAGTGGGATGGGATATCTATGGAAATCGTGACTGGACTTCCACGCATTTCCAGAGGTCACGACTCCATTTGGGTGATTGTTGACCGACTCACCAAGTCGGCACACATCTTACCCATCAGAAAGCAGGGCTCAGTGGAGAGCTTGGGGCGTCTCTACGTTCCGGATATTGTACGGCTTCACGGTGTGCCATCGGCTATCGTCTCCGATCGGGACGCTCGTTTTACTTCCCAGCTTTGGAAGGGGTTGCAGGAGGCGTTCGGGACGTGGCTACGTCTGAGCACCGCCTTTCACCCTCAGACGGATGGTCAGACGGAGAGGACCATTCAGACTCTCGAGGACATGCTCCGCACATGTGTCCTTGACTTTGGTCACAGCTGGGAGGACCACCTACCCTTGGTAGAGTTTGCGTACAACAACAGCTACCACTCCACCATCGGGATGGCACCATACGAGGCATTGTACGACAGGCCTTGCAGATCTCCTTTGTGCTGGACAAACCCTGGGGAGTCAGCACTTGTGGGACCAGAGATGGTCTGGGCCACGACAGAGAAGGTCCAGGTCATCCAGGAGCGGATGAGGATAGCTCAGAGCCGGCAGAAGTCATATGGTGACAGGAGGCAGAGGCAACTAGAGTTCGAGGATGGCGACCACGTCTTCTTGCATGTCTCACTCGACGTGGATTATGGAGATTTGGCCAAGGCGGAAAGTTGTCTCCACGCTTCATCGGACCTTTGCAGGTCCTCAGCAGGATTGGCAAGCTGGCTTATCGCCTGGCTCTACCACCTCAGTTGCACCGGATGCACGACGTCTTCCACGTATCTCAGTTGAGGAGATACGTGCATGACCCGACACACATCATCGACCA
The DNA here is from genome assembly GCA_963277665.1 of Viscum album. Classification (NCBI taxonomy): domain Eukaryota; kingdom Viridiplantae; phylum Streptophyta; class Magnoliopsida; order Santalales; family Viscaceae; genus Viscum; species Viscum album. Next base: position 1,965,699,787 of record OY728127.1, read on the forward strand.
TGGGGAGATAGACGTGGATGATGGGGAGACTTTTGCGGAGGTCCCAGTGGAGATAGAGGATTGACAGGAGCGGGTCCTACATGGGTGATTGATTCCTCTTGTGCGCATCAGATGGCAGCACGGGAACCTCCAAGAGAGCACATGGGAGCGGAAGGCTCAGATGCGTGCTCAGTACCCACATTTGTTTCCCTAGTTTTTGATGTATCTTTACGGGGACGTAAGGCCCTGAGGTGAGAGTAATGTAAAGACCCATAAATTTCAAGGAAATTTTTTTTTTGCTTAATTTTCTGTGGAATTTTACAAGAGCGCAGTTTCTGACGGCACATGATTCCAAGGCCCAGTGTGCCCGGAATCATTTTCCGAAGTTTGGCTCGGGTACGTTCAGTGAACGGACGAGCGGGTTTTTCTAACTTTTGAACCGGTTCCCGGAATCGAATTCTTAGGGCACCGATGAAATCACAGCGCCGGTATTTGCTTAGAAACGCCTCTTCCGGAGTTGTGTTTTCTCGGGTGTGGTTTTTAATTTTCGGGCTTAAAGTTAAGAAATAAAATAAATTGTTCGGCAAACTTTATTTTATTTCACTTAAGACACTTGGAAGCCACTTAAAGGCGGCTTAAGCTGAGTTGATCCGGATAGGATGCTATCAAAAAATATCCTACCCCCTTGGTAGGATATTTTTGAGGGGGGCCCGCACGAGCCCCGCCGTTTCTTTTCTGCTAAGTAACGCACCCACAAAAACCCGTCATTATGAAATTCAACTGACGCGTTTTCTTAAATTCTTAAGGCACCATTTAATTGGGCGGTTTATTTCGGGAATTAAATGGGTGGTTTCTTTCGTTGAATTAATTCATCGAATTGATGGGTCATTACATACCCTTTTTCGTTTGTTGGCATAATAATAAAATAATACCAACACGGAATTTGGAGGATTACACGTTGAGAGGCTTGACGGAATTCTTGAGCCTTCATCCTCCTTTACGAAGAACGCGAAGAATGCGAAGAATGCGAAGAACGCCGTCACCCTCGGAATTTGATGACGCTTCATCCGAGACGTTCTTCGGCGACGTTCCTTCCTCCATGACAAGATCCTTCGATCTTCCGTTGAGGTGAGTGTTTGTGATTCTTTAAATCTCCTCTGTGGTTTTTAACAAAACACGGATTCAATTATTTATAATTAAATCTGTTGTTTCTTGGTCCGTTGAGTTCTTCGACGCAACGCCGGATTCTGCGACGACGCGACGCCTTTCCGCAACGACGAGACGATCTCCTCCTTCCGCGACGAGCAAATCCATGAAGAACGTGCGTACGACGATGACTACGAGGTAGGGATTATGTTTTGGAATGCCCTTTTTTCATGAACGTTTCATTAAAATTAAAGAGCCGGTTGCAAATGAACAATTTTATTTTATTAAAATTGTTGTTGCATGTGTTGATTTATTTTTTTTCTCCCATTGTTTATCTCTAACGCGGAGGGTGCGGGCCAAATGAACACGGACCGACAACCCTCCGCCGTTCTTCATTGTTGTGCGGATTTGGCGGGAGATGGAAAATTGTGATGCAAGGGAAGTTTGTTGATTCCGTAGTGAAGAACGGAACCCGGGAGGGGCAACGGCGCAGACAGGAAGGAAAACGGACCACCGGAGCGACTCCAGTGGCCCGCGGAAGCCGGCGGCGGCCGGAGGCGGCGGCGCCCGGGCGCGCCGCCTGAAGAACCGCCATAGCTTCGGCCAGAGGCGGCGGCGCGTGCGGGACGCGGCTGAAGCCGCGTCCGGTTGTCCAGGGCGACACCACGTGGGTGCCGCGGGGTTGTCACGCGGGGGCGGCGGCTCCCCCCGGCGTCGGTCGGGTCGTCAAGGGCGACACCCCGCGGGTGCCGCGGGGGTGTCACGCGGGGGCGGCGGCACCCCCCCCCCCCCCACCTCCGCGTCGCTCGGCCGAGCTGGCCGAGCGAGGCCGGGCCATGCCCTGGTCGGGTCGGACCGGGTTCGGCCGTGTCGGACAGGGTCGGGTCGACCCAGTTCGGCTGACCCAGGGGGGGTGGGCCGGGTGGGCCCGGGCCCGGACCCCCCGTCTTCAGACCGTTTCGGTCAAATGCCAGTAACTTGACCTACTGGCCTCCGAACGACGTGCCGTCAGCAGCAACACGATCCTTGGATCAAGGCAGTCATTTCGGTATATTACACTCAAGGTTTCAGAGAACTTTGGGTTTGGCCGGGTTGGTTCGTACACGAAACCAACAGGGCCCTCAGAGCGGAAACACTCATATCTTGAGCTACGGACGTCCGATTGACGTAACATCAGCTTTGGTGGATTCCTCTAAGTGAGACGGATCTTTTGGAAAACTACGCCTGAGGTTTGGATGAAAGTGGAGTACGGTCGGGTTGGTTTTTCCTTAAAAACCAACCGGGCCCCTGGAACGAAAAATCCAATAACTCTCAGACCGGGCGTCCGATTGACGCACCGTCTGCGACGTTGAGTTCCTGTTGACGATACAGAACTTTTGGATACATCAACTTCGGACATTGTGACAGTTGATGTATCAGCCTCTCGGCTCGTGGAGCGGACCCTCCCGAACGAGCTTGTTGTGTGCGGGAACCCTAGAGCTGGCTGCGACTACTACTTCGACAGCGACGACCTTGCAGAGATCCTCAGTGGACTGCGATGAAGACTGTGCAGAGATCCTCAGTGGACTGCGACGACGACAGTGCAGAGATCCTCAGTGGATTGCGACGACTACAGCACTCAGCGATCCTACGTGGATCAGTGCTACAGGTCCTGTGTGGGCCTGATCTTGTGTGGGTCCGATCCTGTGTGGGTCAGCGCTCAGCGGTTCTGTGTGAGCCAGCGCCTACAGGTCCTGTGTGGGCCCGATCCTGTGTGGGTCATTGCGGGGGTTAGTTACCTATCGATCCTTTGTGGGTCCGACGACTTATATGGATGAGTGATCATCTTTATCGTTATACAAGAAGTATACCTGTGTGAGTTGAATCCTGTGTTACTCTCCTTTGGGGATTTTGTTGAGCTATCCTGTGTGGACTTACTGTTTACGCTCTGTGGATTGTGTTGAGCTATCCTGTGTGGATTTACTGTTTACTCTCCTCTGTGGATTGTGTTGTGTTATCCTGTGTGGGTATACGTTTTGCTTTCCTGTGTGGACTGGGTTGTGCTTGGGCTCGGACAATGGAGCCGAACGGGAATTGATGACTTAGGTATATGTATGGGAATATACCTAAGCAGTGTCGGTTGTTATTTCGTGATTGTATCTTTCCTTTGTGGATTATCCTTTTTGGATTTCGGGAGACCTTCAGGGGTCTCGGGGTCCCTACTGAGTATCTTATACTCACCCCTGCACGAGCTATGCCCTAACTTCATGGTGTTGGTTGCAGACGACGGGCAGCGCCGATCGTGGTGGAGGCTTGCGGAGCAGGATGGTACCTGGAGGTGGTCCACTAGGCGAGACGTACTCGGAGCGGTCAGGTGGACCCGAGGAGCAGTGGAGGATATCTGTACCCACCCTTCAGGTGGGACTTCCAGATGACGGCTCGACGCTGCGGCTTTTCTTTTCAGTTGCTATTTTTCCCTTTAAGTTGTACTTTACAGTTGGGCTTGTATTTCCGGCCCCTTTTACTTTCAGCACAGCTTGTTACAGTTTTTGCTTAGTGTTTACTTTTCATCTTGCTTACTCTGTGGTGCTTGTTTACTTTTCAAAGGCAATGCCTTCCCTTTTACTGGGATTTACGCCTTAGTGCTAGTCGCCAGCCCCTGGCCTATGGAAGGCGGGCTTGGGGTAGTCACGGCACGGGCCCCGAGGACGGGTCGTGACAATGATATTACCATATATGGGTAAAATTTTATGTTTTTAATAAAAGGATTTTCATTGTTTCTCATGTTTTTCACTAGACTAATGATTTGCATCTTTTTCATTAATTTACTAATCTTTTTTTTCTCATACCACATTTTTGAAAAGTATTTGATCGTATTTAATGATTTTTAAGGGAATAGAATAAGTCAAGTATAAAGTTCTGATGATTTTATATGAAAAGAAACCATAATTTATTTTAATAGTTCTTTATTATGGAAAAATGGATATTAATCAGAAGTTCACTTTTTGTATTATATGGTTTTGTTATGTGGGATTTATCAACTAATTCTCTAAAAATATAAACCTAAAATTATCCTCAAGTGTAATAGAATGAATTATTGACTTAAAGCCCAAGATTATGTACCATTTAAGACTGAATACGTATAGTTTGTATCATATCTCATATTAGATAAATATTGAGATTAAGATAATATTAATAAAGTTTTCTTGTAATATTTAACCACATGTCTATGATGAAATGATATATCATTTTATGATTACAATGTTTCTTCATCTAAAATATTCCAGTTCAAAATATTTTTATGCAATGGAAACTGGGATGCTATGGTGGGAAGGAACCAAGAAGAAAATATACTTCTAAATTAGTTTCCTGAGATGGTTGAAATTGGAATAGAATATTTTATTATAGTAATGGATCAGTTGACATAGGCTATAAATGGTGGTTGAATATATGCTAGAGAGGAACCTGATCTAATAGGAGGAAATATCTCTACAATAGAGAATTTCATGATGAAAAATCCACCATAATTTAGTGGACATTTAGACCTAGTGGTAGTAAAATGACACATCAACTTTTTGGAAATTATATTTGAAGTGATGGGATATTCAAAACATTAAAAGGTAACTATTTCAATTTTTCATTTTGAATGTAACGCCGATCGATGGTGTTCTTTGGTTAATAATTCTTGATTAAAATATGATATTTATTCCATGAACTAGAAAATCATTAGGGGTATTTTACTTGATTTATATTCCCCTAAGTTTGTTTGAACCAGGGAGAAAAATTCCTAGATTTGAGAAAAAAATATGGGGATTCTATTGCCATGTGTGAAGCCATTTTTGCATCACTGGATATGTATATATCAGATATTGTTTAGGAAATTGATTAATAAAATTAATAGATATTAATCAAGATTAAAAACATGTCTATAGATATCTTTGGACACAAGTGAATTTAATAGATGTGTGAAAGTTATTTTTTCTTATGTGGAAGTTGAGATGAAGTTTTTTGAAACTAATGTGCATTGTGATGATGAATATAAGAAGCGGCTAGGATGGAAGGAGACATGGTAAAATGCAATAAAGAAATATTGAGGTAAAAATGAAATTATCATATTATGTTATGCGTGGTAAAATTCACCCTAGAGAATGTATTATGAAATCATTGAAGTGTTACCGATGTGGAGAGTTTTTCCTTACAGTCCATGATTACAAGAAAATGAATCTGGGAAAATCAAAAAATTGGGTAACCAATATCTATCAAATTTTGATGTGTTTTAGTTGAAATGGGTTTAGTTATTATGATAATGTTGTCCCAAAGCTGGTAATTAAGGATTGAAATCATCAATATCAGAATCAAATGTGTGTGGAATAATCATTTTCTACTTCTATGGTTAACATTGGGTTATTCGATGGAGTAGTGCAAAGTATGTATCTGTGGGTATTCAAATTATGAAAATACCCTATTAGACTTTGGATATTTTTATTCTTTAATTTATATTAAATTTTCATGTTAATAAGAAATATTACATCCTGGAGGTAAGATTTATCTTTTAATGAAAACTCTACATGGAAGTATTAAAGAAACCAATATTCATACGAATCTTCTTACTGTTATCAGTGGGATGGAATTTCCTAAGATTATTTTTGAAATAGAAGTAATACTAGTTTTATATAATTTTGGGTATGGGTTTGATTTTATTTTATCATTCTAAAATATATTTCATTTCCAAGAATGTTTTATTCAATGATTTTTTTCTATGCTAAAATACTATGAAGCTGAGAAATTGATTGGAGGTGGAAGTGAAAGTTACTAAGATCTTATTAATTAAAAGAATAAAAATTTTCACATTGGTGATGTGCAAGTAATTATCTAATTTAGATATTTTTATCCGTATTATTTTCCTTATGTTATTCATGTTCAGGAAGTTGTATTTTTTGTTCACTTAGAACCTGATTTTAAACCTATTTTTAAACCCCCTTATCGAATAACATGAGGGGAAAATTTAAAATTCAAAAAGAAATTGATGTAATTATTAGATAATTGATTCAATAAACTAAGAACTTACTCATATTTTATCTTTGTTTTTATTAATAAGAAATAAGTATCAATTATAGTTTACATTGACTATATTGCATTGAATGACATCAATGTTAAGAATAAGTATCATTTCCATCATATCTATGATTTTTTATCTGCATAAGGGAGATAAATATTTCTCAAAGGAGAATAAAAGGCATGGATACCATAAACTAAAGGTGATAGAGGGTGACATTACAAAGATGGAATTTTAGACTAGATGTGGCCACTATGAGTTTGCAGTTATGCCCTTTCGGTTGTCAAATTAACCTTTTGTATTTATAGACCTTATAAATAGGTTTTTTCATGATTTCATGGAAAATAATGCGGTTGTGTTTATTGATGAAATTTTGGTATATCATAAAAGATAGTTGGAATATGAAAGACACAAAAGGATTGTTTGAGAAACATTTAAATTAAATAAACCATATGGTTAATTTAAACATTTTGATTTTTTCTTTTAATAAATTTCTTGTATTGGATATATTGTTTCTAAAGACGGAATTAATGATGACTCTATTAAAATGAATGTTTTTGAATAATGAAAAAAAACCAAAATATAATTTATAATAATATTCTGCATAGATTAGTGGGTTACTAGTGGAGTTTTTTTGAAAATATTTCTATGTTTTCTAGACCACTGACTATGATAACTCGAAATTTTTTTACATTCATCTAGTCAAAATAATATGATGATTGTTTTAGGAATTGAGAAGAATATTTGTGGATGACAAAATTTTGGACCTGCCTTCCAAAAATGAAGAATTTATCATCTACAAAGATTCTTCTTTGAAAGGAATTGGTTGTTACAAAATGTAGAAATATTAGTTAATTTCTTATTCTCCACCTCTATTGAATCCCCATAAGTAAAATTACCCTTCACTTGACCTAGAATTAGTTACAGTGATTTTTTTATTTAAAAGTTTTGTGGAATCATCTTTATGTAGTAAAATGTGTAATATATTTTCGTCATAATTGTTTTAAATATACATTTAATTAGAAATAATTAAACATGAGAAAGATAATATGACTATAACTGATCCATTATTGTAATTTCATTATCCATTATAATCATGGAAAATCAAACAAAGTAACTTATGATTTGAGTTGAAAAAAATTATAATTTAACCAGGATTCATTTGGAATGTGATCCTTTGGTTAATGGTTTGTTAAATTTTGTCCTATATGTTGTGGATATAGGGATATCATATATTTTTTTAGGTTTTAGTCTTGTCTAATATGAACATATTAATTATGAAATCTCAAAAGGAGGATCAATATTTTCAGGAAAAGGTAAAATCCATTAATAAGGGTAGTTTCCAGATTTTAATATTTGTTAATAATGTTTTTTATAGTTGGGAAAAATATTATTTTTTCCTTATGATTCCTAGTTAAAGATATAGTAATTAATTGAAGCTCATAGTTATCTATTTTCCATTTTTCTCTTATATCAATAAGATATATAAAGACCATTGAGAGTATTACTAGTGTAATGGAATGAAAATAGATGTTGTTAACTTTACCAAAAAGTGTTCAACTTTTCAGTAGTTTAAATAAGAATGGTAGTTACCAAATTGAGTGTTTTAACCTTCTCTAGTTCTAGGGTGGAAATGGGAATAATATATTGATGGATTTTAGGGTTGTATTTCCAAAGACTTCTTGAGGTAATAATGAAACATGGACTATTGTTGATCGATTAACTAAACATTTATGTTTCCATTCCACTTGAGATATAATTTATTTAGATTACATTTCTTGACTGTATCTAAAAAAGATAATCAGATTACATGGAGTGCCTCTCTCTAATTTATCAGACTGTGATCATCGGTTTACATTTAATTATTAGAAGAGACATTAGAAGTCACTAGGTACTGAATTAAATTTCATACAACTTTTTTTCCTTAATTTGATGGCATGTATGAGTTGAAAATCTAAACCATAGAAGATATTATTCATTGTTTTTAAATGGATTATTAGTAAATTTTTGATCAATGTTGGGTTTTCTTATAATTACATTTTTCATTCAGGTATAAGAATTTGAGGCATTATGTGGAAAGAGGTGTCAGAAACCATCATTTTGGGATGATGTAGAAGAAATGGAGATAATGTAACTTGAGTTAGTAGAGGAAATGGTTGAGGAAGTGCACTTGATTTAGTAACAAATAAGGATATCTAAGAGTAGGTAGAAATTTTATATGGATAACTGGGGGAAATAAATTTATTTCAAAGTAGATGATCATGACTTTCTCAAAGTATCTCCATCGAAATGTGTTATTATTTTTAGTAAGAAGAGGAATCTATGAACAAAATTCATTAGACCATATGAAATCCTAGAGGAATTTGATCAGTTTCATATCAAGTGGAGTTTCCTCTGAGTTTATATCAGGTACACAATATATTTCACATTTTAATGCTTTGAGAATTTGTTCTACATTCATCTCATATTTTGAACCCTGATGTAGTTAATCTCAAAGACAATATTTCTTATAAGGAAATTCCAGTTCAGATTCATGAACATATAGTGAATGTATTTCAGATTAAGGGGATTCAACAGGTTATGGTTTTATGGAAAACTATATGTTTGATGTGGCAACATGGGAATCTGAAAATACAATGAGGGAAATAATTTACCACTTTTTTGTAAGGGAATAAAATTGAGAGGATATAATTTATAAAATGGGGAAAAATTTGAAAACACTATTAATTATATAATAAACCATCATCATAATTATTAGTATGAATTATATAGTTATATTAGTTATATAAATATTAAGTAATTTATAAATCAAAAAGAAAATTGTTTTAAATAAATTGTTTTCTTATAATTTTATATTTATATGTTTAATTTATAATTTTTTTTAATTTTAATTTTAAAATAATTGTTTATTTTTTGAAATTATTCCATAAAAATTTACATATTGTGAATTTTTGATATTTTTTAAAAAATAAGGATTTTTTAGTGAATAGTGAAAAATAGGGACCTTGGGAAAAAGTCTTTTAATTTAAATAATTTATGTATTTTAAAAGTAAAAGTTTATTTTAATGATTTTTTAAAGAAAAATAGTTATTTTTGAAGTCATATTTGAACAACTTAATTACCTTTTAATCATATTTATATTGATTTTTAGTATATGTTTTTTTGGGTTTAAAAACGGGGTATTAAAAAAACTATTTTAAGATGCACAATGTTAATCCATTTTAATTAATTAAAATAATACTTACTCGGTAATATTTTAAATGAAATTTATATATTATATATTATGAAATATTAATTTATTTTCATATAATAATTATTATTAGTCATAGAGTTAATATAAAATCATCTTTTCCCCCAAAAATACAATGCTTGAAAACTCTCTATTACATCGTGTTTGTGTGTTTTTTAAATTAAATATTTCCACTTATTTCAATTTAATTTCATAAAATTAATTACATATTTGGAATCATAAAAATTTCTATTTTATAATATGTTCAAATTTATTTTTTACATAAATAAATAGTGAAAACGTTAAAAATTAATAACCGCAATTATGGTAAAAATGGTTTTACCGGGGGTTAAACTAGAAAAATTTGGGTTAAAATGAAAAAAAATTAAAATATATTTCCTATCCATAAATATTTCTTATAAATTATATTATGATGAATTTTCTATTATTTATTCCCTGTGAACTAAAAAAAACGTGGGTGGGATTCATTCTTTTCAAAAAAAATGCAATTGTGCCACTCACTGCACTTATAAAAGGACACCCCTCTCCTCCTCTATCCAAACCTCCAAAAACAATTATGGCAAATATCCTACCAAAAACCTTATATAATTTACTAATATCATATTATAATCCATATTTTATGTATAAATATAACCATGTAAGGCCATTGGTTTAAACAGAAAAAAGTTACCTAGAGAAGGGGTAACATTCTTCAATAAGCATTTTTATTTTATATTCTTCCACCACACCATTAAATTCTTATTAAAACATGATTATATAATATCCATATTATCTTCAATATACTGAGATGTTATTTTGTTAATTTAATAACTCAAACCCTTCTCCTATTCCATCAAATGGGTTACAAAATCATTATTCCTGTATACGGAAGACTACCACCTCATGAACCGATATCCTTAATTTTTTCCATTACCAACTATCATGGATATGTATAATGATATATATAATGAATATATATAATATTTATAAATTATTTATTCCTCTATAGTCATTATATCATATAATCATTTTTTACATTACATTCTTCATGAGATACAATAATGTCTTTTGTGTGTGTGGTAAACTACCGCATCACAAAGCGATGTGATTCCTCTTCACAAATGATTTAAATGAGAGGTAATAAGGGTAAATATAATGAATATATTTGATATTAATGGAATAATTTTTGTATTAATTAAAAATTTATCATTATTTACATATAATATATCATTTCCTTTATTACATTTCCACCTAATGAGAAATGATACCATCGTTCGTGAACGTGTGGACTACGACCTTCATGAAGTGATGTATAAATCATTTCATCACTAAAACACCTGTATAATATATTATAAGTATTTTAAATCAATTAATATGATAAAAATTATTTTATGATAATTCCTAATGGATAAATTATTTCCTATCTCCTTTTTATAATGATCACTAAAAAATGGGAATGTTACTCATACATTCGTATGACCTACCTACTCTATGGTTGTAAGATACTTCATTTCTCAAAAAACTTAATTATTAGTATTATAAGTACAATTTAGGTATAAATAATATAAATATTTAATAATAATTATTATTTATATGTTTCAATAATGAAAACTTTGACCATCGTCCACCTATGAAAGTCATTTTTGACAAATAATCTGAATATGGTCAAAACATCTAACGTACACTTTATTTTTAATTAATTCTATATAATATTGTAATAAATGAAAAAAATGAATTATAAACATGAAAAATGTTCTCAAGAATCTAAATAATTTACATAAGATAATTATTCAAAATCTTAAATACACACAAGACTAGTCAGACTCAAGGTAAGGGACGTCATCTTAGACTCCTTTCATTGAAGCATATTTTGATGTAATACACCTATAATAATTTATGATGTGTATATACATTACCATTGACATAAAATATTATGAATTTATCTATTCTAATAGTAATTATATATTTTTAATGTTCTTATTTTATGAGGATTAGGATTCATATATTGTAAAAGTTATTAGGTACACTTATTTAAAAAAATTATCTTTTAATGTTTCCAGTCTAGCTCATTCTTTTCCATGTCAATGTTTTAAAAATTAATTTGTGAAGAAATTTATAAAGATATAAAATATTTATAAATTAATTTTTTTGAGTATTTTTTCTTTATTTTCAAAGGTATTCTAAAGGGATATTTTTACGTGTTCTATACTGAATGTTTTAACAAATGAAAAAAAGAATGCCAAATTATCAATGCACATGATGATAAAGAATTTTCCCACCACTATGGCCATTAAATTATTTCTGGATTCCTTTTCAAGATTTAATTTTTTCTTCAATGGAATTACCTATTTACATTTTATTGGGTATTTATATATTGAAAATGAATTTTTAAATGGAAATATTATTTTGATATCCTAAAGTGATTTGCATACACCTAGAAAAGAGTTTTTAAAACATTTTATGAAGAAAAAGTGAATTAATAATGAGTTTGATTCGTGTTTTGGTTCTTAAAAATTGTATATAATGGGTTCACTCATAGGTTTGTAGATAATAATTTTTAGATAATTGGATGGGTTCACCCAAATAGGGATCCAATTCATTGGGTAATGATTATGTTTCAATGTAATTATATTGGATATTGGGCGTATGGTTATTATAGTTTTTAAAGGGTTTTAAGGGTTTTGTAATGGATCTATGAGATGATTTACTAAGGTACCTAAAAGTATTTATATTACATCTAATTAATTTTCATGGAAATAATTTTTTTATAACAATTTAATATAAATTATCTTTTTAAATAAATGATATTTCAATTTATGGATAAAATCATATGTTTTTAAGAGAAGGTTTTTCATGGGGTTTTTTCTTTATTGATACAATTTTTATAATTTTTATATCCCTTACTATGATTTTTGTTCCCATACCATTTTAAAAAAATACTAGGATTGAATGAGGGTTAATTTAAAAAATATTTAAATTTGAATCTATGATGATTTTTAATAAAAATAAATCATTACTTATTTTAGAAGTATTTTATTATGGAAAAACTGGATACTGATCAAATGTTTCCACATAGTATTATATTGTTTTGTTACATATGAATTAGGAACTAATTCTACCAAACTCAAAACATGAAGAGATCCTCATATGTAAGTGAATGAATTCTTGACTTAAAATTAAATATTCTATAATGTTTAAGAATGGGTCCTTATATTTCCACCCTAGTAAAATGAACAAGTTAGAAGATGCTTAGAGTTTGAAGGATTATGATAGTTCTTCCATTATGAGGTTTCTATGAGATCCAATAATTGTGAATTTTTAGAATTTGTTACATTAAATACTATGTAAAGGGGAAATGTCATCCTTTTCTCAAATAAGTGTTCAATCATTTATCCATGTGAATATTTAATATTAATATAAGGAAGATATGTTATTGTAAAAGTAGGTGTGAAATATTCCATAGTTCATCCTTGATTATGATGGAATGAATAGGTTATAGAATTGTGTACACGTCTCATCCATACCAGATTTGATGAAAGAGCTATTGGATGAAGCTCATAGTTTGTAATTCACTAATTTTCATAGATGTAGGATGATGTATCGAGATTATAAAGAGTATTGTTTGGGGGGAAAATATGAAGAGAGATATTGTAGAGTATTTATATAAATAATAAATATGTTATAGAGTTAAGGCTTTGAGAAAAAATTATAAGGGGTAGTTACAACCATTACCCATACCAAAAACAGAAATAGGAAATCATCACTCTGGATTTTGTTATCATACTCCCAAAAATGTCTAATGGCCATAATGATATTTGGCATATAGTAAACAATCATAAAAACTTAACATAATTTATTTCCATTATATAATATTTCACTCTTGATCAAAATTCTATGTTATACATTATGAAAATGGTGAGATTTCATGGAGTACAATATTTTAATATATTATCCTGGGATTTGAGGTCTACCTTATTGTTTTGGTGATCTTTTCAGTAGGCTATGTATATAAAGTTGAGTTTTAGTACAATTATCTTACTCAGATAGATGGTCTGTCCAAGAGAACCATTCAAACCCTATTGGATATAAAGAGATCTTGTTCTATGGATTTTAAAGGATCTTGGAATCAACACCATCCTTTGGCTACTTTTTCTTATAATAGTAGCTTTCAATAAATCATTCATATTGATACATATGAATACTTTTAGGGAATGAAATGTAGAACTCCAATGTGATGGGATGAAGTTAGATAATGAATGATAATAAGGAATTATCTAGAAGAATAAATGGTAGAGAATAACAGATCCATTCAGCAGCACATAATTAAATCTCAAAGTCGAAAGAAAAGTTATGATGAAAATTATCAGAGAGATATATAGTTTGAATTTGTTGAAAATGTCTTCCAAAAAATATCAACTTAGAGTAATGTTATGAGTTATAAAAATAATGTAAATATCTTACGTAGATATATCAATCCTTTTGATATTCCTAATCACATTGGGATGATAGTTTATTACATATAACTTCCACTAAATCTCTATCATGTTCACAATGTGTTCCGTATATCTCTCATGAGGAAGTAAATACCTAATCCTTAACATATACTGAACTTAGAGGGATTACTAAGAGATAAATTTATCTCTTATTAAGAGTAATAGGAACATATTATATATCATACAGAGAAAGTTTTATCAAACAAGGACACTAAACTAGTCAAATTGTTTTGGTGAAACCATTTATTTGTGGAAGATACTTGGGAACCGTAAGATGATATGAAATTGTGATATCATCAATTTTACATATCATAGTGGTAGAAAATTAATGGAGAAATTCATTTCAATGGGGTAGAATCCAGCACCCTTAGATTTTATGATATTTTTCCTTATAAATAAATTCCATTTCTTCAATATATTTATTTACACACAACTCCGAGTTTATATAATCTACGATATACTATTGAAATATTATTATTTAATGGGACTGGTATCACCTACCCATAGAACTAGCATTTATAAATAGTCTTTACCATATTAATAAATATATACAAAGGAATAAATAAATTTATTAATAAATTATTAATAAATAAGCCCTAAATTTTTTGTAAAGTAAATGTATTCTTCAAAAATATTTTTCCTTCAAAAATTTGATTTGTTGTTTTTTTAGAATATTATAATTATTTTATGGATATTTTAAAATCATTTTCTGATTAAATGATATTTTTTTTAATTTATAATAATATAAAATATATTATGTTAATTTTGTTTCTAAAATTTTTTATTTTCTACTGAATAGTTAATTATTATTTTTTATTGAAAATTGTATTTTTATTTTAAGAATTTAAAATTTTCAATTATGATTTAAAATGGTCAAAGTAAAATTATTTTTCTTATATTATTAATAAATTAATTATGTTTATTGGAATCAATTTTATGGATTAATTTGGTATAAAAAATTATTATATAAAAAAAATTATATTTGTGACAAAAAAAATTTCGTTGTGTTTTTATCTTATATTTATTTACTCCACCTCCAAAAAATGAATAAATAAAAATTTATTCCATATTGGAATCAAGAGTTCCATATTTGGATTATTGGACCATTTTATTTTTATTCATTATGAATATAAACCTTGATAAATTTTATCACCTTTGTATAGGAAAAATTGGTAAAACGGGATTACAAACTTGGGATAAGGCCATAAATTTTCTCTAAGACTACCCATTTTCCTATTTTATGGGCGGATTTCAGCCATTTAAATCCAAGTATATAATATATTTCCATGTGGTCTCATTTTTATTGGACTATGACACTTATTTTAATTTAAGAAAATAATGAACACAAAATTTCACTCTCTTGAATCTAATATGTCAAAAAAATCTCAGAATGATTAAAAAAACATAATTTTGGTTATAAATGGTTATTTGAAATAATAATAATTTTTAATCTTTTTAATTTATTATTTATTTTTTTTCGAATTATTAACTTAAATTATTATATAATACCAAAATAATATTTATTCAATTAATATAAAGATAAAATAAATTATTTTAAACACATTAAATTTAATAAAATTTCGGTGAATTATTATGCTCTAATAATATTTTAGAAACTTATAACATAATATTTATGTTTTAAATTTAAAAATTAAAATTCCATGTTAATCACATTTCCATTAAATCCAAACATGTTGAGCAAGGTTGGTTTTCAACAACACTCTCTTTTATTAAGGAGTGATTGTTGAGAACAATAATCTATCTCTTTATGATGACTTTAATGTTCCCAAATACCCTTATATTTTATTCTAATGTTTTAATTTTAGTATATTTCAAGAAATTAATATTCTTTATTTCTCTATTTTGGAATAATATTAAAATTTAATCACTATGGAATATTTGACAAAGTGTTCGGAAATCATTTTAGCATATTAGCATGTTCTAGAAACACTATTCATGCTCTACATGTTTGGAAATCACTTTAGCGTGTTTTGGAAACTTTGTTCGTACACTAGGTTGAGGACAGTAGCGTAAGGATGGAATCCATCATTTAATTTATGAAATATCAGAAAATTATGGTTAAGAAATCATACGTTATAGACAAAAGTATAAGAACCCTATGTTTAGAAGGAACCTTATGTTTGGGATATTAGAAAAGTATGGAAGAAGAACCCTACGTTGGTATGGAAAGTTATGTTTGTTTCAAAAAAGTATGGTTCATCCACCTTACTTTTGAAAATAGCCTTATGTTTTATCAAAAAATATATATCATGTACCTTACGTTTAGAAGATGATAAAAGTATGGATCATAAATCTTACTTTTATAATGAACCTTACGGATTATGTATCTAATGTTTCTCTAAAAATGAAATATAGATATTATACCGTATGTTTGAGAGTTGAAGTGAAAAGAATGGTTAATCATCCTTACAGTGTAAAACATACATTTTCAACCTTATGTTGTGAACCTTACGTTCAAAGAAATAATGCTATGCAGTTCAACCCTACATTTGGTGTTAGGGATTTAAATTATGACTTTATTGAGTAACAATCTTTGTACAGATTATTAGGCTGATTTCAAGACAGATTGAAAGCCCAATTTTAAAGCACATCTTTGAATTATTCAAATCCATTTATTTGTGATTCAAAGGATCAATTTGAGAGGATATTTTCATGCTGAATATTTAGGTGAGTTACAACTTCTCTGTTGTTCAGACATTTGAATATTGTGATTCTAAAGGTGACATTTGTGGATCTAATTTTTTAAGGAAAACACTTGTTGTTATTCTATATATAACTGTGTTATTTTGAATTTAAGAAAAGGTTGGGTATGATGGATTATTGTGAACATGATTATAAGAACAAGATCTTGAGTCTTTCGACTACAGTTTACAGAGACATTCGAGATTTATAGATCTGTTGTTACAAGGTACGATCAAACTCTATTTTCTGAAGAAGAAGAAGAAACACATTGAAGATTCGCCATTTCTACATCGAAGATGTTTCGTGAATACATTGTTGTTAGAGTTTCTGAATTTATTTCTATATATATTCCAACTTGATCAACTAAGAACTTCCCCTTATCTGAAGAACATCTTTTCTGAAGAAGATGATTTATCTACTGTCAATTGCGTGCAGTTGTAACTATGAAGAACAACTGGAAAGTATTTCAAGAGAAATACTCTTTTTATTTTGAGTTACCGGCTTCTTGTACTAATATGTGTAATCAGTTCTGTGTATGAACCAGAAGGCTCTTTTTTATCCTTAACTTGTAATGGTGTCAACTTGAGGCACTCAGTTGTGGATGGTCTGTTGATAAGAGGACCAGATAGTGAAAATTACCAAGCCTGTGGAGTAGAGCGTTGGTGGAGTGGACTAGGGGCCTTCTATTCCCCGAACCACTATACATCATTACATTCTTTAACAGTTTAATTTACATTGCATAAACAACCTGATAAAAATAAAAATACAAACTTGGCCATCATCACAATTCATGATGAATTTTTCAAAGACACAATTCACCCCCCACTTGTGCGTATTTGGTATAAATCAATCCAACAATTGGTATCAATAGAGGAGCTCTTGTAAAATCTATAACAAGATGAATGTTTTTGTATTATAGAGAGCACAATGGATAATACACAATAGGTTATGTCAATGGTTTGCGTTCCCTACTTCAACAGTGAAAATTATGGATGCTGGAAAATAGGGATGATGATATACTTAATGAACATTGGATAGAATGTCTACTCAAAAATTCTTACTCCCTATGTGATTCTCGAGAAACACGAAACATGGAGTGTTGATACGGAAGCAGAGTACAACATAAATTCGATTGATATGAATTCTTTAATCTATGGTCTTAGACCAAATTAATTCAACAGAGTGTCTTAGTACCCAATTGCTTATGAAATGTGGCAGACAATTGTAGTTTCATATGAAGGAACTTTCAATGTCAAACAGATGAGGTATGCCACAGCTAAATTAAAATTCGACACATTCAAAATATTTAAAGGAGAAATAATCACCCATATGAATGGAAGACTTACAGAAATTGTTAATAACATCACTACCTTGGTATATCCTATCAAACAAGAAGATCAAGCCTTGAATGTACTGAGAGTACTACCACCTAGATGGAATGGGATATCAGCAGCTATTAGAAAATCATCACCAGTCAAATATCTAACTATGATAGAATTAATTTGAACTCTGATGATGTATGAAGCAGAGATGCAAGATGAAGAAAATGATCATATAGTATTGATCAAGATAGAAAATACTGCTTTGAAAGTAACATCCCAAAAGAAGAAAAAAAGATTAAGAATAAAATCTAAGTGAAATTAGAGAATTCTAATTCATCTAATTCAGATGTGGAACTATCTTGGCTAGCAAAAATGTTTAGAAAATTCTAAAGAGAGAAGAAGGGATTTATAAAATCCTTCAAAATGGATGAAAAATAACCTATGGAAGTCAGATTCTCTGAATGAAAAAGATGGGTCACAATAGACCTGAATTTCCTCAATTAAAAGGAGAAAAGAAAAATAAATTGTTCAAAAAAAATTATTATGAGCAGAAAGAAAAAAGATAAATGAAAGCTACTTGGAGTGTTTCTAAAGACTCCAACATCTCATCAAAGTTTGAATCAGAAAAGGAAGAATAAAATATAAAAGAAAATATATGCTTTCTGGTAGAAGCTGATGAGGTAAAATTTTATTACTCATCTGATTTTGATTCTAGTTCTAGTTGTTCAAATAATAAACTTGTTGCCTACTGCAACATTATGGAATAAAAATATGATTCTTTATAGAAGAAACATAAATCACTAAAAGATATCCACAGTGCTATTTTAGGAGAAAGAGACACTATTTTAAAACAACATCAAGAGTTAATTGAAAATTATAACTCATTAAACACAAACAGTATAGAAAATGAAACTAAAATGAAAACACAGGAAAAATAAGTAGAAACATTCAAAAGTGCAGCTCTTGTTTTTACAAAAGGAGAAAATACAATAAATTAAATTATTGGAAATAATGTGATAAAAAATAAAGATAAGGAATAGATAGTAAAGGTGAGCAACCCAAAATGTATAAGAACTATTTTGTTCCATGTATAAAAGGTAAAATTTGAAACTACTGTGAAACAAAAGGTCATATATCTAAACACTGTTATTTAAGGAAACCGAAAATATGTGGAATTAAGAATTCATTTTTTGCAAGCAGTTTATATGATTCTATTGATTATAGAAAAAAAGCAAGCCTAGACTTCCAGGTCATTGCTGGCTAACAATGCTGGACCCAAAAAAATATGGGTACCAAAAAAACCATTGTTTAAATGCCATTGTAGGAAGATGGTCACAGAAGTTGAACTGAAATATCATATATGGAAAGTGGGTGCTCTAGGAATATTATTGGAAATTCATCGAAAATTAAAACATTAACTCAAAAGTATTAGTTAAATTTTATGACAATGCTAAAGGTAAAAGTATTGGCATTGGAACTATTAGAGATCCAGAAGTTGTCTCAATTAATAAAGTACTCTATGTACATGTATTGAAATAAAATCAGAGAATTATCTCTCAACTATGTGATGATGGATATTTTGTTGATTTTTCTAACAACTGATGTTCTGTTTTTAAAGATAAATTGTGTAAATTTATATCACCCAGAACTGATAATGTTTATACCCTGAACTTAAAATCCTTGTGTAAACAAAAATTAAACTGCTTAACTTCTAAGATAAATGAATCATTTATTTGGCATAGAAGACCTAGACATTGCAATATATATGTTTTAAATATGTTATCTAAGAAACAATTAGTTTCTAATTTTCCTAGTATCTAATTTTAAAGTAATACATTCTGTGATGCATTATAACTTTTGAAGAATCACAAATATTGTTTAAATCTGTTAACAAAATTGCTACATCTAATCCTCTAGAACATGTCCATATGGATTTTTTTGGACCTTCAAGAATATCAAGCTTGTATAGTAAATTATATGTATATGTTTTATTTTATGAATATTCTAGATTTACATGGATTTATTTTCTATAATATAAAAATATATCTTTTAATATATTTGAATGTATTTGCAATGTTGTCCAAAATGAAAAAGGATTTAAAATAATTTTTTAAGAAGTGATCATGGTGGTGAATTTGAGAATCTGGAATTTAATTATTTTTGCTCAAATATGGGTATTAAAAAGACATTCTCTATGTCAATAACACCTCAACAAAATGGAATTGTTGAAATAAGAAATAAGACTATTCAAGAAAGGGATAGAAAAATGCTAAATGAGTACAATCTTCCTACCTATTTCTTGGTAAAAGCTATAAACACTACCTGTTATATAATGAATAGTGATTTAATTAGACCAATTTTTTAAAAGAAACCCTATGACCTCTGTAATAACAGAAAACCTAAAGTAAATTACTTTAATGTTTTTAGATGAAAGGTTTAAACCTTAAACACGAAGGACAATCTTGGTATGTTTGATAAAAATCTGATGATAGAATTTTCATAGGATATTTTTCTACTTCCAACTCTTATACAGTTTTTTAAAAAAAGTCAAGTATTGTTAAAGAATTAGTTCATGTGAAATTTGATGAATCTGATCCCTTGGAGAAAAGGATAAACCAAATTGATGAATCTGACTCTAATGATAACATGAGACATGAGAACTTAAAAGATGATTTTGAAAAATATTTAAATGAAATTTAGTCCAATTCAGAAGAACATAAAATTGAAGAACCAAATAGTGTACTGCCTAGATAGTTAAGAACCTAAAAGAATCACCTGTTAGAAACTTTTTTAAGATACCTAGACACTTGAATAAAAACTAGAAGAAATGTTGGAAATATTATTGATTTCTCTACCTTTAAATCCCAAATAGAACCTAAGACATTAGAAGAAGCCTTAGTTGAGGAAAGTTGGATGATATAAATGTAAGAAGAACTAAAACAGTTCAAGAGAAATGACGTTTGGAATTTGGTTGAAATACCTCAGAACCATCCAATTATAGGAACTAAATGGGTCTTTAGAAATAAACAAGATGATCAAGAAATAATAACTAGAAATAAATCAATACTATTAACTAAATCATATAATTAGGAATAAGGTATAGACTATTATGAGACCTTTGCACCTATTGCCAGATTAGAATCTATTAGAATCCTTTTAGCCAATTCATCTCATATGAACCATAAATTATTTCATATGGATGTTAATTATTCCTTTTTAAATGGTTACTTATTGATGGAAGTTTATTTTGAGCAACCTCCTGGTTTTAAAAATTCACAAATACCAGATTTTGTTTTTAAAAATACTAAAGCTCTTTATGGCCATAAACAAGCACCTAAAGTTTGGTATGAAATATTATGTTCTTCTCTTTTTAAAAATGATTTTACAGTTGGGATGGAATATCCAACATCTTTAAGAAAACATTTAACTATAATATTTTATTGGTTCAAATTTATGTTGATGACGTAATTTTTGGTTCAATAAAAAAAATTGTTATGAGTTTTCAAATTTAATGAAAAAAGAATTTGAAATGGGTATGATGGGAGAATTAAATTTCTTTTTAAGACATCATATTTATCTAAATGATTTTGGAAATGTTTTAAATAAAAGTAAACACATTACTGATTTACTAAAGAAATTTTTACTTGAAAATGATAAGTTATATATACAAATCATATGTGTATTAATACAAAACATGATTTAGATAAAAACTGGAAAATCAGTTGACAACAATTTATATAGATGTATGATTGGTAGTTTATTATATCTTACTACTAGCAGGATAGATATAATATATTCTGTATGTCTTTGTGCTAGATTTCAATCTGATCCTAAAGAATCTCACTTAAGTGCTATCAAAAGAATTTTTAGATATTTAAAAGGAACTGTTTTTCAATCTCTTCTCTATCCAAAAACTTCTGATTTTAATTTAATTTCATATTTTGATGATGAATTTGGAAGTTTTATATTAGATAGATAAAGAAACACAGGGAATTTTCACTTTTTAGAAAAATCTTTAGTGTTATGTTCTAGTAAGAAACAACACTCAGTTTCCCTGTCAACAGTCAAGGCAGAATATGTACATGCAGGCAGCTGTTGTGCACAAGTTTCGTGGATGAAAAACACTCTTATAGACTTTGGACTAAATTTTAATAAC
The DNA here is from genome assembly GCA_963277665.1 of Viscum album. Classification (NCBI taxonomy): domain Eukaryota; kingdom Viridiplantae; phylum Streptophyta; class Magnoliopsida; order Santalales; family Viscaceae; genus Viscum; species Viscum album. The sequence goes on from OY728127.1 coordinate 1,965,721,850, forward strand.
AAACCTATTTTATGTGATAATACAAGTGCCATAAATATTTCAAAAATCCTATTAATCATTCTAGAACTAAGAATATTGATATCAGACATCATTTTCTAAGAGATCATGTTCTTAAAAGGGATATATTCTTAAAATTTGTAAGTGTTGAAATTCAATTAGCTGATATTTTTACTAAACCACACCCCAGTGCAAGGTTTGATTTTATTAATGGGGAGATAGGTTTATTTAATTTTAAGTGAAATTTTACTTTTAAATTTTACTCGTTTATATTTTTTTATCTTCACTATTTTAAATAATTTAATTATTGGTTTTTAGAATAATTTACAATATAATTTGTATTTTTTTCTAGTACATTTTATTTTATTTAAATAATGTTATGATTATTATGTAAGTAAATGACATAGGAATCAAAGATGTTAGAAACTGTTTCAAATTCCCAACCCGTTCATTTTCTCAAAACCTTTCGAAACACCAAATACCCTTACCACCTTCATCCACATTAGACTAATCCTTTGAAACCCTAAACCTTTGAGATTTCAGAACTCTAAAACAGAAATGGCCAAGACACAGAGAATCAAGGAAGGAGAAGCTAGTAATGCCAAGTGTTAGTGTACAACTGGAAGAAAGATTCTACAGGGAAAAGTAATCGACCTAGAATGGTTGTATAAAACGGTTCTCATGATGCGGAAAGCCCTCGCATTTCAGAATCTTGAGAAAACATTCAAGGGTAAAAATAAATAGTTTCTATATGAGGTAGAGCTTCATAAAATTTTTAAATCCATTTAGTTTAGTCTTGGAGATACAGAGGACACCATATTTTCAAAAAATGAAGATCAAGATTTTTTAATTTCATATGTAGAAATGGCAAGAATATTAAAATTTCCTCATGAGAGAGTTTATAATTTTTAATTAAAGAATATTAAATATTATGAACATAAGTCAAAGGAAATTATCTCATTTTAATTTTCTTCTACAAGTATATGAAAAATGTTAGTGAATGATTTGGAACCTGATCAGAAGATTCTTATTAAGTTTGTGCAAATAGGGATTTCACCTAGGATGTCAGACATGGGGAAGAATTTTTTCTTGAAATGTACATAATGTTTTTTCTTATGAGTAAAATCAAGATTAATTTTCTAAGATATATGGTAAGATATCTCAACTAATATTTCAAACCAGAAGCTAGAATTAACTTTTATCCGTATGGAAGGTTCATTTAAAAATTACAGTTTAACTCTGATATGGTAAGATAAATAGATGCCCGAGTAAGATGTCATCACAAAAATATTTTCAATGCAGGAACTATATGGAATACTGGATTCTTCTAGAGTACTGTGAAAGGAATGTTTATGCATGTTGGAGCTGAGGAAGACTAGAACTTAGCTTAGGGGGAGGAACCTGCTAAGTCTAAAGAAGACATGGCTGGATCAAGAGTAAGTGAAGATTCAAAAACATAAAGAAGACTGAAATTTTAAGTAGTTGATCAACCGAATATTGAAGAATTTCAAGAAGGACTTCAAAGGAAAAGGCACAGACTGGCTCTAGCAGGTGAGGAGCCTACTCAAGAAAATTCTAATGCATGTTAACCTTTTATGAGCTATAGATTTATTAGAGAATCTATAGTACAGAAAATTGAACAACAAATTTTTTCTCCGATTGAGGTGACTCCTCAACTGGAAAAAGAAATTGTGCCTTAAAATATTGAATACCATAGAGATATTGATGTGGTTAGAATTGAATCTGCTCAAATTGTTGAGCCTATTGAGATTGTTTATGAGGAATTAGCTCAAGGGGAACCTATATTAGAGGATCCAATCTTGGTGAAACTTAATGAAGAAGATGATCAGGAGGAGCAACATCCTACTGATGTAAATCTAGAAGATGAACCTTCTGAGATTCATACTGAATTTCTTAATGAAATTTTTTCTATGGATGAGTCAGTTTAAGACTCTATGGAAAAATATATTTAGCAACTAGTAGATAAGTCTACATATCCGAGATTTGATGCTAAATATTTGCCTTTAACTTTAATCAATCATGTTAGAAATCACAAAAAGGGTGCCTCTGATTTTAAGAATCATCATGTAGAGGATTTAATCTAAAAATTTATTAAAGTTCAAGCCGAAAATGATTCTTTTAGAAGAGCATTAGAAAAAGAAAGACAGAAGTTTTAGAACAAGAAATATAGTTCAGTTTCAAAAATGGAAGTGGAAGTTTTTAAGATGGAAATGTTAGCTGATGTTGGAAAAATGAAATATGAGAAGGTAATAAAGTCGGATTTAGAAGATTTTAAGATTTTCAGGGAACAACAATTCACAAATGTCAAGTAATGTCAAGTAGGTACCTCATGTACTTCTCCTGATATGTTAAAGAGATTTCAGGCCATTATAGTAGTAATAAGAAATATTAATGACATATTGCAAGACATATAGAGTAACAGTGATCCATTATCTATTCTAATAGATAATGAAAATCATCTTGTCGACCAGGTTACATGAGATTAACTAGGGGTTAGAGTTTTGTTGAACAGATTCACATAGAAGATAAATCAGTTTATATAGAAGGAAGAGAGGTTACATGAGTTTTTTAGCGTCTATTTAATAGAAGATATCCATATTACCCAAAAATGAAGGGATTTCATAGTCCTCTTAGGAAATGGACAGATGAAAAGGTTATATCTATAGATGTCAGAGCTCAATAAAGTCTTTCAGAGGTGCTAAAAGAGGTTTCCCAAACCTTTTTAACCCAAACATGATTCTCGTTCTCATTTTTGTACTTGTATATATATTGTCAATAAAAAATACTTGCATCTCATTTTCACATGTTTTGATTTATTTTACTATGTTGTATATGTTTGAATTCCAGTAATCTAGTTTCAAATATTGATAAATAGTTTTTTATAGCATTTCCTTATGTTTGGTGCTACATTAAAATGTGTTGTATTCCTTATTCTATCATTCTTTTAGATATCAGAAATGGGGGAGAAATATGGATAAACACAAAATTTTTTATATAAATCTTTTACTCAGAGGAAAAAATATTACTTTTCATTTTAAGGGGATAAATGTCTAAATGTTTTTTTAAGGAAAAACTTTTGGATAAAAACAAAAAAAAAATTCATTTTTTATAATGGAGAGGATATTATTTTACTTTATAAAGGGGGAGAAAATGTAAAAATTAAGAAATAATTTTTTTAAAATAAAATATATTTTTTATCATTTCAAAATTCTAAACTATATGAATTTAATTTTTTAAGATAGTTTCATTAGTTATTTCATAGGTTTTGTGATCATCAAAAAGGGGGAGACTGTTGAGCAAGTGTTGTTTTCAAAAACAATATATTTTATTAAGGGAATATTGTTGAGAACAATAGTCTATCTATTTATGATGATTCTGATGTTCCCAAGTACCCTTATTTGTTATTCTAATGTTTTTAATTTGAATATATTTTAGGAAATTAATATTCTTTATTTCTCTACTTTGGAATAATATTAAATCATTTAATATGTGTGGAATATTTGACAAAGTGTTCAGAAATTGTTTTGTCATACTAGATGTTCTGTAAACACTTTTTATGCTCTACATTTTTAGAAATCACTTTTGCGTGTTATGGAATAACTGTTCATACCCTACGTTGAGGAGTGTAGGATAAGGATGGAATCCTCCGTTTACATTACGACATATTATAAAAGTATCGTTAAGAAATCATATGTTATAGACAAAAGTATAAGAACCATACTTTTGGAAGGAACCTTACGTTCAAGATATTATAAATTTATGGGAGAATAACCCTATGTTAGTAGGGAATGTTTTGTTTGTTTCTCAAATGTACGGTTTATCATCCTTACTTTAGAAAACAACCTTACATTTTGTCAAAAAGTATGGATCATGTCCCTTACATTTAGAAGCTGATAAAAGTAAGGATCATCAGCCTTAATTTTATAATAAACCTTACCGATCATGTATCTAATGTTTTTCTAAAATTGAAATTATGGATATTATACCATACGTTTGAGAGTTGAAGAGAAAAGTATGGTATATCAGCCTTAAGTTGTGAACCTTACATTGTCAACCATACATTGTGAACCTTATGTTCAGAGAAAAAATTCAATGCAGTTCAACCCAACATTTGATGTCAGAGATTTAAATTATGACTTTATTGGGAAAAGGTCTTTATGCAGATTATTAGGCTGATTTCAAGCCTGATTCCAAGCCTGATTTTAAAGCACGCCTTTGAATGATTCAAATCCATTTATTTTTTATTCAAAGGATCCATTTAAGAGGATATTTTCTTTTTGAATATTTTTGGGAGTTATGACTGCTTTGTTATTCAGACATTTAAATATCGCGATTCTAAAGGAAAATTTCTGGATCTATATTTTTTTAAGGAAAATGCTCATCGTTATTTTATATATATATCAATGTTATTTTGAATTTAAAAAATGGTATGTATGATGGATCATTGTGAAAAAGATTATAAGAACAACCTCTTGAGTTTTCAACTACTATATACAGAGATATTCAAGATTTACAGACCTACTGTTATAAGGTACAATCAAACTCTATTTTCTGAAGAAGAAGAAACTTGTTAAATATTCACCGTTTATACATCAAAGATATTTCGTGAATCCATTTTTGTTGGTGTTACTGAATTTATTTATGTATCTATTGCAACTAGTTCAACTCAAAACTGCCCTTATTTGAAGTACATCTTTTCTAAAGACGACGTTCTATATACTATCTATTATGTGATGCTATAACTGTGAAGAACAATTTGAAAGTATTTCAAAACAAATAGTCTTTTTATTTTGAGTAACCAGATTCTCGTACATAGTTGTGTATTTGTTTCTGTGTATGAACTAGAAGGCTTTGTTTCTAGACTTAACATGTAAAGGTGTCAACTACCTACACTCATTTGTGGATGATCTGTGGATAAGGGAACTAGATAGTGAAAATCACCAAGCTCGTGGAGTAGAGCGTTGGTGGAGTGGACTATGGGCCTTTTGTTCCCCAAAAAACTATACATCATTGCGTTCTATAACTGTTTATTTTCTGCTGCATAAAAAACCTGATAAAGCTAAAAGGATAGACTCATCCATCATCATGATTCATGAAGAATTTTTAAAAGACACAATTAACCCACCCTTATGTGTATTTGGTATAACTCAGTCCAACCAAACTTTTTGAATAGTCCAAAAATGGACTTTAATGACATATTTTGTTAAATAATATTTTGTTATATAATTTAAAAGTTATAAATATATCATCATAAACAAAGTGAATGAATAATATTTACAATATAATATCAACAATTTCCCATTTATGAGTCACATTACTTTTTATGGCAACATTCTTAACCCATAATGAATAAACAATTATTATATTATGGTAATTATGAAAAGGGTTAACAGTGTTTAAAACTAAGAGAAAATGGTTATAAAATCATTAAAACTTGTTTAAATATTATTTTACTATATTATTTATACTTATCATCACATAATATAATGAATATATAAATTTTTAGTCATATTATTGTGACAATTAATTTATATTAATTTAATACTTTAGGTAATTCCCTAAGTTCCCCTCCCTTCACTTATAAAAGGGAACTTTTTCTCCTCTATTAGTCACACATTTTTAGTATTATATATTAAAAAATAACAATTATAATACCATACTTTATTTGTTAAACACATTCTAGATCTCTTATTATTTCTAAAATACCATCCTTTCAAGGCTTAATGTGTAATCCAAAGAATATTTCTCGAAGAATACATATAACTATTAACTGATCATTTTCAATTTTATTTATTTTTATACCTACTATAAATCTATGTTATCCATTATATTATAATTAATTATGAATCATAAATATAATTACTTATTATTGTGATTATGGAAAATCCAATATCCACCTTATTCACATCTGTTGAAAAATTATAATCACTACGGGAAAAACTGGCATTTGCGACGGGATTTATTCCCGTCGCAAATAGTCCTGTTAAAAACTTATTTGCGACAGGATTATTTACCCGTCGCAAATAAGTAGCCTTTTGTGACGGGATAGCTTTCCCCGTTGCAAAAGGACTGGCGCGGTTTGCGCGCCAAATCGCGGGAAACTTATTTGCGACGGGGGAATATTCCCGTCGCAAATAACCGGCGGCGGTAAAAGGTATTTGCGACGGGAATATTCCCCCGTCGCAAATAGTGTGTCAGCAGATGGTTATTTGCGACGGGTCCCGTCGCAAATAACTATTTACCCGCTGACCGTAATAAATGTCGGCTAAGGTATTTGCGACGGGACCCGTCGCAAATAGTATTATTTGCGACGGGAATCCCGTCGCAAATAATCTAACCTATAAATACCCCCATCCGTTTTTTTCAAATCATTATCGAAATCCATCTTCTTCTTCTCTCAAAGTTATATTTCTAAAGTTTATTTTTTCTTCAGTTTAATTTTTTTCTCTGGAGCTGATATTAAAGATTTGAAGAACGATCAGAGCAGATCAATTTTCAAGGTATTTATGTTTATTTTCATTTAATATTTATTTTTAATTTTTTATTAGTTTCAATTATTCTTAATTAGTTGTAATTTAATTATATTTACATTGTTTTGTTACTTAATAAATTTAAATTATTAGTATTGTTCATAGTTAATGGTAATTAAGAATAATTAGTAATAATTTTTAATAATTAAGAATAAATATTAATAATTAATAATAAATACCAATAATTAGGAATAATAACATTATTACATTATTAGTATATTTTATTATTAATATTAAAATAATATAATTTTTTATATATATACAATTCTCTTTTCATCTGTGTGTTTGCTGTCTTCACATGTATTATTTGTATGTGGAGAGAGAAAACGCACAGATGAAAGGAGAATTGTATATAAATTAAAAAATTATATTATTTTAATATTACCAATAATTAGTAATAATTAGCAATAATTAGTAATAATTACCAATAATTACCAATAATTAGTAATAATTAGTAATAATTAGCAATAATTAGTAATAATTACCAATAATTAGTAATAATTAGTAATAATTAGCAATAATTACCAATAATTAGTAATAATTACCAATAATTAGTAATAATTAACAATAATTACCAATAATTAGTAATAATTAGTAGTAATTAGTATTAATTACCAATAATTAGCAATAATTACCAACAATTACTAATAATTAGTAATAATTAGCAATAATTAGTAATAATTACCAATAATTAGCAATAATTACCAATAATTTGCAATAATTAGTAAAAATTTGTCATAATTACCAATAATTAACAATAATTACAAATAATTAGTATTTATTACCAATTATTAGTATTTATTACCAATAATTAGTATTAATTACCAATAATTAGTAATAATTACCAATAATTAGGAACAATTAACAATAATTATCAATAATTAGGAATAATTAGTAATAATTACCAATAATTAGTAATAATTACCAATAATTAGTAATAATTACCAATAATTAGTAATAATTACCAATAATTAGTAATAATTACCAATAATTAGTAATAATTTCCAATAATTAGTAATAATTACCAATAATTAGTAATAATTACCAATAAGTAGTAATAATTTTAAATAAGTACCAATAATTAGTAATAATTTGTAATAATTAGTATTAATTACCAATAATTAGTATTAATTAACAATAATTAGTATTAATTATCAATAATTAGTATTAAATACCAATAATTCGTTTTAATTACCAATAATTAGTAATAATTACCAATAATTAGTAATAATTAGTAATAATTACCAATAATTAGTAATAATTACCAATAATTAGGAATAATTACCAATAATTATTAATAATTACCAATAATTAGTAATAATTACCAATAATTAGTAATAATTATTAATAATTAGTAATAATTAGTAATAATTACCAATAATTCGTAATAATTACCAATAATTAGTAATAATTAGCAATAATTAGTAATAATTAACAATAATTACCAATAATTAGTAATAATTAGTAGTAATTAGTATTAATTACCAATAATTAGTAATAATTAGTAATAATTACCCATAATTCGTAATAATTACCAATAATTAGTAATAATTAGCAATAATTAGTAATAATTAACAATAATTACCAATAATTAGTAATAATTAGTAATAATTAACAATAATTGGTAATAATTAGTATTAATTACCAATAATTAGTATTAATTACCAATAATTAGTATTAATTACCAATAATTAGTAATAATTACCAATAATTAGCAATAATTAGTAATAATTTGTAATAATTACCAATAATTAACAATAATTACCAATAATTACCAATAATTAGTATTAATTACCAATAATTAGTATTTATTACCAATAATTAGTATTAATTACCAATAATTAGTAATAATTACCAATAAATAGTAATAATTACCAATAATTAGTAATAATTAGTAATAATTACCAATAATTAGTAATAATTACCAATCATTAGGAATAATTACCAATAATTATTAATAATTACCAATAATTAGTAATAATTACCATTAATTAGTATTAATTATTAATAATTAGTAACAATTAGTAATAATTACCAATAATTCGTAATAATTACCAATAATTCGTAATAATTACCAATAATTAGTAATAATTAGCAATAATTAGTAATAATTAACAATAATTACCAATAATTAGTAATAATTAGTAGTAATTAGTATTAATTACCAATAATTAGTAATAATTAGTAATAATTACCAATAATTCGTTATAATTACCAATAATTAGTAATAATTAGCAATAATTAGTAATAATTAACAATAATTACCAATAATTGGTAATAATTAGTATTAATTACCAATAATTAGTATTAATTACCAATAATTAGTATTAATTACCAATAATTAGTAATAATTACCAATAATTAGCAATAATTAGTAATAATTTGTAATAATTACCAATAATTAACAATAATTACCAATAATTACCAATAATTAGTATTAATTACCAATAATTAGTATTTATTACCAATAATTAGTATTAATTACCAATAATTAGTAATAATTACCAATAATTAGTAATAATTACCAATAATTAGTAATAATTACCAATAATTACCAATAATTACCAATAATTACCAATATTTACCAATATTTACCAATATTTACCAATATTTACCAATATTTACCAATATTTACCAATAATTAGAAATAATTACCAATAATTAGAAATAATTACCAATAATTAGAAATAATTACCAATATTTACGAATAATAACATTAGTACATTATTTGTATATTTTATTATTAATATTAAAATAATATAATTTTCTATATTATATACAATTCTCTTTTCATCTGTGTTTTTTCTGTCTCCACATGTAATATTCGCATTCTTTTTCAAAATTATCAACCTACTCGGCAATGGAGAGGTGAAAGTGAATGCGAATATTACATGTGGAGACAGAATGTTAAACACACAGATGAAAGGAGAATTGTATATAATATAAAAAATTATGTTATTTTCATATTAATAATAAAATATACTAATAATGTAATAATGTTATTATTATATAATTAATGTTTATGAAAAAATTATATTAGTGTTATTAAAATAATAAAAAATCAATATAATATTAAAATTATCAATATTTGTAACATGTTTTGCTTTATTCTCAATATATTCAATCTTTACTTGAGTGTTTTTTCTAAAGAATTATTCAAAACCAGTAATGCTTTTATATTTTATAGAGAAATATGGAACAACGAGGTTGTCAACAATCATTATTAAGTGACCGCATATGGATAAATCAACGTAGAAATCCAAACGGTTCTGGTTTAAATCCAGTATATGTTGAGGGTGTGGAGACTTTTTTATCATTTGCGGCATCAAATTCAGAATTTCTTTCAGAAGGCAAAATAAAATTCCCTTGCAGAAAATGTGCATTGAGAACGTTTGATACGTTTGAAAAAGTGGGAGAACATCTCTTGCATTTTGGTTTTCAACCAGATTATGTTTTTTGGTATCAACACGGTGAACGCAGTTCCAGAGCAGGTGATACCAACTTGATTCCGGATCCATCCCGGTTTCAAGATTTAGTACATGATGTTGCAGGTTCATCTATTCAACATACAGAAACTCCGGCTGATATAGCTTCAAATCCTGAGTTGGCACCGTCTGAATTTTATGAGTTGTTGAAATCTGCTGAGGATGCATTATATCCTGGCTGCAAGATGAGCAAATTAGAAGCAGTTGCAAAATTTATGGCTATCAAATCAGATAACGGAATGTCAAACACCTGTTTTGATCAGACATTTCCTTTGCTAAAAACACTGTTACCCGAATGAAATGTTTTACATGCAAATTACTATGAGAGTAAGAGGCTGGTTCGAAATTTGGGACTTACTTGTCAGAAGATTCATGCATGTTCAAATGACTGCATTTTATATTCTGGGGAAAATGAGTCGTTGGATAGTTGTCCTACATGTGGGAAACTGAGATATAAATAAGGACAACACGGGAAGTCTGGTTTGATTCCTGTAAAAAAGTTGAGATATTTTCCTCTTACATCCAGACTTCAGCGTTTATTCATGTCTAAGAATACATCGACAATGATGTCATGGCATAAAGAGAATATTTCAACCGATAAAAGCTTGAATCATCCAGCCGATGGTGATTCTTGGAAACATTTTGATAGAGTGCATCCATCCTTTGCTTTAGAAGCTAGAAATGTTCGACTGGGCCTTTCCACTGATGGTTTCTGCCCGTTTGGATCTTATGGTAGTCAATATTCATGTTGGCCTGTTTTTTTAACTCCGTACAATTTACCTCCATGGATGTTGATGAAGGAGCCATATATCTTTTTGACTTTACTAATTCCAGGACATCCGAAGAAAAATATTGATGTTTATTTGAAGCCATTGATTGATGAATTAAATTTTTTGTGGAGTACTGGTGTCAGTACATATGATGTTGCAACGAAACAGAATTTCATACTGAGAGTAGCATTGATGTGGACAATAAGTGACTTCCCGGCTTATGGGATGTTATCTGGATAGAGTACACATGGTCAGAAATCATGTCCTTACTGTATGGGAGAGAACAAAGCATTTATGCTCATTCATGGAAAGAAACCTTGTTATTTCGACTGTCATCGCAGATTTCTTCCAGCTGATCATCCTTTTCGCAGAAACAGATCTCATTTCAGAAAAGGAACAGTTGAAAGGGATGGACCTCCAAAAATGCTATCAGGTTCGGAGTTAAAATCAGTTGTATTTTCATTACCTCCCATCACTTTTGGTCCCACAATAAACCAACAGAAAATTTCTGGTTTTGGGAAAGAACACAATTGGATTAAACGTAGCATATTTTGGGATTTGCCATATTGGTCTGATCTGTTGGTCCGACACATGTTAGATGTCATGCATATTGAGAAGAACCGTTTTGATAATTTGTTTCATACAGTTTTGGATACGCCAGGAAAGAGCAAAGACAATGTAAATGCACGTTTAGATCTTGCCCAAATTTGCAGGCGTCCAGAATTGGAACTATTTCAGAATGTCAGAACAGAAAGGTTACTGAAACCAAAAGCAGCTTATACACTGTCTAAAGAAAAACGTTTATTATTTTGTCAGTGGATTGCAGATTTGAGACTTCCAGATGGCTGTGCTTTAAATTTGGGTAGATGTGTAAAGAATGGTCATATTACTGGATTAAAAAGTCATGATTGTCATGTTATAATGGAGAGACTTCTACCCATTGGATTAAGAGGTCTGTTGAATTCTGTGATTTGGGATTCCATAACAGACATGTATCATTTTTTTCGGGAAATTTGTGCGGCTACGGCAGATTATGATGCTCTAGACAAACTTGAAAAAGATGTTGTTGTAATTATATGTAAACTGGAAAAAATATTTCCGCCGTCTTTCTTCGACTCAATGGAACATTTGATGTTACATTTTCCATATGAAGCCAAATGTGGAGGTCCGGTACAGTTTCGATGGATGTACCCATTTGAAAGATGCATGCAAAAATTGAAAAGAAAAGTATGTAACAAAGCATCTGTTGAAGGATCTATTGCAGAAGCTTATTTGCAAGAGGAAATATATTTTTTCTGCTCCCATTATTTTGAATCTGAGTATCCTTCAAAACACAACCGAATGGGACGGAACGAGAGGAATATTGATGAAATCGACAATCAATTATCTATTTTCAACTAGTCAGAGCTTGGTTTTGGTGGAGTTTATGAACGCTGGCTTTCAGATGATGAACATCAGAGAGCTCATACGTATGTTCTGCTCAACTGTGAAGAAATGACATCAGTTGTACTGTAAGTGTTTATATCACTTATTCTATCATTTATGTTACAGTAAATAACTTTGGTTTTTATAGGTTGTATGATAATCATATCAAGAAACAAATTCCACAAATTACAGCAGCTGCTCTCGAAGAACGTCGACTGAAAAATTTCTCTCAGTGGTTTCAAAAACTGGTAACATAAATTCTTTATCTTTTAGAAACTCATTCAATGTATAGTTTACTATATTGATAATTATTTCACAAATTTTCAGGTGTCTCGACATGCTGATAAAATTGACAAACAACTGTGTGTATTGAGTAACCCACCTTCTAAACTTGTTAAAACTTATAATGCATATGTGGTGAATGGATTTCGATTCCACACACATGCATATTGGGAATCGAAAAAAACAATGAATAGTGGAGTTAGCTTGAGAGGATCTCATCATAGAGAAAATGAAGTTGAATTTTATGGCATACTTGATGAAATCATTGAACTCTATTATCTTGGATAACATTACATAACCATGTTCAAATGTCGGTGGTTGGATACAGAGAGAGGCGTGCGTGTTCATCCGACTCATGGAATCATCGATATTAAATGTAAAAGTGTTCTCGCAGTAAATGAACCATTCTTATTGGCTCAACAGGCATATCAAGTTTATTATGAAAAGTACTGTGCAACATCAAGAGACTTGACTGATTGGTGGAGTGTAATAAAAATCAAAATTCGAGACAATCAGTTTAGTCAAAGTGAATGTGCATTCACTGATGTGCAAAGAATTGAAGTTTTTCAAGAGAGTACTCAAAACCAATCTTTTTTACAAAGAGACATGAGTATCGATGACGACACCCCACATTTAAGAGTCGGTGATGACGATGATGTTAATGATGTCACATATGAATTTGAAATGGTAAGAGATGAAGCAACTGTAACTCGAATGGATATCGATGATGTTGAGGAGGAATATGAAGATGACATTGACATATATGAAGATGATGATGAAGATGAACACTGATAGCATTCCATGGTATTTATATACAATCATAATATGTATATATGTATATATAATAGTAATTATCAATTATTTGCTAACATTAACATTTTCTATTTCAGATGGACGAGGCCACATTTCGTGAGTTGGCGGATGCTGGCCTGATTTTCGATGCGGATGCGTTGCTGACAGATGACCCTCAGCCTGCAGGCGCTCCAGGGAGTACGCGGAGGGGGCACGGTCTTGCACGATTGATGATTCCTGACCCCGTCCCCGAGCGACGTCCACGTCTTGGGTTTGATCCACGCACACGGAGGTGTGATAACCTGTGGATTTGACTAAGATTTCATTAATCCATTCACATAATAAATGTTTATTATTTTTTCAGTTTTTCGCATATAGCAGTCGGACAGGGCAACGCTATTTTGCGCAACTATTTCTCTAATCCGTGGACCACATGGGAGCAGATTCCCATAGATGTGCAGCAGGCCATGTTCGCCCATTGGTTGGTACGTACGTAAATAAATAATTTTTATTTTGAAAATTATTTCATTTCTAACTTGATATTTTGATTTATTTATAGGGTTTATGGTATCCGATCGAGGATACCATGCGTGACGCCATCCACGAGGCATGGGAGGTGGCCATGCGTGATCGCCTTCGTCAGTTTTTGCACAATTTAAGAAAATCTGCGATGAAGAAAGCAGGAGTGTCAGAGTTTGATGAGTCATGTAGAGCACACCGACCAGAGTATATTTCATCCCATGTATTGGATGGATTATGTGCGCACTGGTTGAGTGGTGCCTTTCAGAGGAGATCATCGGTGGGGAGGCAGAATCGGGGGAGGCAGGAGGTGACTCATCGAGCTGGGAGTCGTTCTTTCAGTACTCATAGACAACATCTGGTACGTACCTTATTTATAAATATTTTATCTAACTATAAATATTAACAGTTTATTTTTTATTCTTATAGGCTGTCGAGCACCCCGATATTACAGAGTACGACGTATATTGGAGGATGTATAGTGATCCTGCTACTGGGGAGCTCAGAGGTGATCGTCAGCATCACATCGTGGTCAGTATTATTTGTTTTCAAGTTTAAAAATTAACTGCATATAATATATTCACAATTTTAATTTTAAATTGCAACTATAGGAGTCATATGAGGCCGCAGCGTCACAGGACCGGCCTGAGAGTCAGGCCGAGTCATCAGATCAGACCACTGCCCGTCATTTTGATGAAGCGGCATGGATGCATGCCACCCAGTATGCCTTCGAGAAGGGCCGGGTAGTTGGTATCGGCTCTCGACTGACTCCCGGAGATTATTATGGCAGTGCTGCGATGTCGGCGTCCAGCTCGAGAGGAGCTCGTGCATCTTCTTCTACTACACAGTATGAGGATCAGTTGCGATCTCAGACTGCACAGATAGAGAGTCTCTGACAGGAGCAGGAGCAGATGCGTCAGCAGCATGAGGAGGAGCGTCGACGCCAGCAGCAGCTGTACGAGGAGCAGGCGAGTCGGTGGCAGCAGCAGCATCAGGAGCAGATGGAGTACATGCGCCGACTCACTCATGCTTTAGGGATGGAGTTTCCTCCACCACCATCTGCAGACCCCCCACCTCCCCCCTCCTTCAGATTAGAGATTGTACTTATGTTATAAAATTTGTGAAATCAAATTATTTTTTTTTCTATTTGTAGTTTCTGTCTCATTATAAAATATTAATAATATTATATTTTTAAATAACAATATTAATATGAATAATAATATTATTTATATTTTATAATATTAAATTATATATATATATTAAAATTTTATAATATTATAATTTAATTATATTTTTTGTAATACTTGAATTATTTTAATATTTGAATGTAAAATAATTCTATTATTTTTATATTAATTAAAATAAATTATTAATATTTTTTTTATTTATAAATTATAATTCTAATATTATTATATTAATTAAATCATTTATTTTATATTCTATTATTTTTTATTTTTGAATTATAATTCTATTATTATTATATTAAAGAAAAACATTTATTAAAAATTTATTATTTTTATTTGTGAATTATAATTATATTATTATATTAATGAAAATAATTTATTAATAATTTATTTTTTTTATTTTTTTTATAGTATTTGCGACGGGTTACTATGCCAGTCGCAAATACTAGTATTATTAATAGTTTTTTATTTTTTTTTTAAAAAAGTTTTTTGCGACGGGTTCCGTCGCAAATGCTATAAGTAGTATTTGCGACGGGATACTATGCCCATCGCAAATACTAGTATTATTAATCGTTTTTATTTTTTTTTAAAAAGAGTTTTTGCGACGGGTCCCGTCGCAAAAACTATTTTAAAAAGCTTTTTACAAAAATACGGAGTACTATTTGCGACGGGGAGAATGACCGTCGCAAAAAACGGCTTTAGCGACGGGCCCGTCGCAAATAAGTGTTGTTGCGACACCGTTTTCAGCAACGGGCTATTTGCGACGGGTCCCCGTCGCAAAAAGCCATTTGCGACGGGATCCCGTCGCAAATGCCCCGTCGCAAATACCTGTTTTTCTAGTAGTGAATGTCGCGTGTGCGTAGGTGCGAACTACCACCCCCACAAAGAAATGTGATCCATTTTTAATTTACACATTACATGGATATTAATAAAGATATTTTAATGAATATATATTATATATATTATATAATAATGATTATGTAATGGTGATTTTTTATTTTCATTTTTTTCTTTCATCCTTCAAAAATTGAAAACAACATCATGCGTACATACTGCCCACTATCTCCATAAATGATGTAATTAATATTATATATCCAATTGATATTAATGATTATAAAAATTTATATAATGACTATATATATTATTTTTCTAAAATTATTAAAATACTATATATTATAGAACCATGATCAATGTAAATGGACTGGGTCTGCCGAACCAAAACATGCATGAAAAATGAAGTAGTTATCACCTAAAAGCTCAAAAAAAAATTTAAAAAAACTTTTTAATAAATGAGTAATGAGATGTTGTAAATAAATGATATATGTTATTATATATAAGATTATGGTTCTAGAATAAATATATAATAATATTATATTTATTACATATTATGATTGAACATGTTTGATGATTGTAGAGACTTGAGGTATTAGATTAATGTCACCATACCATTTTATTTAGGATTGTTTGTTAATGATTTTCCATTTAATAAATTATATGATCCTCATTTTTTAAATCAATTTCATTTTCTTATCCTATGGTTAATTATATATTATATATCTTTCAATTTAATTTTCCTCACATTATTTACTCAATATACTGAAATAAATTTTTTAATAAAATCCTATTACGTTGTACTTTTCATTGAGGAATATTTTTCATCAATGTACATGTTTTCTTTAAGATGTTTTAAATGTGTTTTTTATTATTATTAAGTCATTATTAAAATTAATTGTTACCCGTGATTTAATTTATATAAAAATATTTCATAGGAATCTTCCAGATGTTTTTAGAATGAGATACATTCGAATTATTACCGGATGAAATCATTGTTTGAACATACATAACAAGAATGGAATTTACCACCATCCTGGCCAATAAATGTTTTGAAGCCTCCCATAAAATTTTTAATAATTATTTTCAATTAAAATATTTTCCTTAATCTTTAATAAATATTTTTAATTAAAATATGATCTTTCAAAACAAAAAGGTTATTTTCATCATGAAAATACTCCCGCAATATTTTAATGAAAATTTAATCTATGATAACATCATTTAATGTTAATTATATGTTACTAGGGATATGGTATAATGATACCATGTATATTTTTTCGATGTTTAGGATTATGATGATGAAAATTTTATGAAACGCCTTTTTTTAATATTTAATCTATGATGAAATGATGAAATGTTTAGGAAACCCATTTTCATTCCTCTAATTATGTCATGATGTTATGATGAATATATTATTGTCTTTTAGAAAAAATATTGATGGTTTTCATTATATGATGAATGGGCCCAAAATTATATAATAGTTAAATACATTGGGTAAGGGTTTATATAACATGGGATAATTATAGTAAGAAATCAATGTTCCGGATCATGTATTGGAAACACATTGATCTTCTTAATCGATTATGGGAAAAATGTGATCATGAAAGATCAATTATGCTTTGGAAAAAAAATTGATTCCTCATCCACTTTTATTTGATGGTCTTAATAATTTACCGTGATGCATGAAATTTTTTCTATACCTATGGTGGTTAAACATTTTTTTGAGTTGAGTTCATGATTTTTATTTGAACATGCGGGTTGTGTTTGATTTAGGGTTAATATATCACCATTATGATTTATGTATTTTGTAATATTAATTTTTTTATTTCATGAAATATATTTTTAATATATGAAAATTATATATGAAATTTTTATGTAATGGTCATGATCTCATGACATTATTATTATATTATACCTATATCTAATCATCGATTAATATCTCCCATGTTTACCCTTACCAGGCATATGATATCACCCCTTATTATATTCCATTTCCACAAGCTCTGAAGAAATATTTTATGTAGGATATGTCAAGAAGATTAAAAAGGTGGAAAGATATTATCTGAGATCATGAGAATGTATATAAATAATATGTTTATATATCTACTCTACCAAGACATTAAACCTTCACAGTTCTATGATAGATTATATTGTTATGTATTATATTATAATCATAAAGGATAAAATGATTATGTATGAAAATATTTGTCTGCTATTTTAAATACACATATCTAACTTTAAATTAAATATATAAACCACTAAGATGATGTCTATATTTTAGTACATGGAATATATTTTTTGGAATTCATATTCATTTGTCATTTTAGAGTATTTTCATGTACTTCCAACTTTTATTATAATGATTCATTATTTATAATGAATAATATATCATTCACCATGGATAACATAAAAATATATCTCCTAGTTTTATCATTATTACACAATATGTTTCTCTAGAAATCCCTTTTCCACAAACACATGTGAATATTTTTCACATGCCAACTATTTTTTCATCTTGAACCTTGAATTTACTAAATTCAATCTTACTCTAACTATATCGAATAGATATTCGAACCATATTATATAATTATTGTCTTTAAATTGACTATAAATTTTCTAACTTATTTATTAATGTAATATTATTAAATATCTTTAGGATAATTACCTTTGATTCATTATGTCTTTTTCTTGATGCACATTTTTTATTGGGTTATCCTTAACAAACTCATTGCATGTAAACACTTTTTTTGACATAGTGGATTTATTTTATATTTCAGCTCATATGATATCCATTTTTCATTGTAGTTGGTATATGGTTATAGGTAATCATCTCTATTTGTGAAGTATGTCTTAAATATTAAATGGAATACTTTTCAAGGATTATAGGACTCATTTATCCTCTTTTTAACAACATCGAGACTCATACCTGAATAATGAAATTCGAGTTTAAGAATAAATAAAATCAATATTTTTAGGATCTTTGAATCCTTGTATGTCTCATAAACTATCATATTTTTACTAACATCACGTATTTTATCAATATAAGGAAATGTTAGTTTTGTAAAAAATACAATCTATATTTTCTTGATCAATGAATGCTCAATTATAGTATACTTCAGCTCATGGTCCTGATAAAACTCATATCTTCTAAATATGATTATTCCTTAATTTACATTTTCATTTCTTATGTTTCTTGAAGTAATATCATAAAGTATATAAATTTAAATATAGATTATACTTGGAGTTGTCTTTAAATTAATTGCTAAACTGGATTTAGAAGTATTGTAGCTTACCTTTATTTCTATATGCTTCTTCATTTACAACATTATATGTATCTATGTTAATAATACATAAGGGTTTTAGATGTAAGGGGCCTAAAGAAATTACTTAGAATTTCTTTGACAAATACATTCAGTTTTACAAGATAGAAAATTATCTTCCAACAAATTCATATGATCAATTATTTAATTATATATTCATTAATTTTTTATGATGATTAATGTATTATTGAACAATTAATTGAGTATGAAACAAAAAAGAATCATTAATTCTAGAATTAACAATTTATCAATAAGTCTTAAAAAATATTAGATATTTTTTTTATATTTTATAAAACAATTATATTTTGGTAAGAATAAATCCACTGGGTAATAGAAATTCATGTTCTTCTCACTACTGACATTGGAATAACCCTTTATAAAAAATCATAGAGAACACACCTTCAATTCTAGTAATATTTTTATATTATTTTGGTTATTATATTCAAATATAAATATGTTATTAGAATATTATACTTAATATCCCTGAAAAATATTATAAGTATTAATTTAAATTGATTAATATGCTCAATATAGAATAAACTACATGCTTTAGCATGCCTCAACCCATCTCACTCTGAATAATATCCTGAAAATAATGGAACAAGACCTCAGGCGTTCCTCACCATATGAAAAAGAATATTGAATAGGAGTGGAAGTCTAATGCGGTACTATAAGGAGACTTCACTCCTTATATTATAATATATAATAATGGGTAAATAATCAAATAACATCCATATCAGCACATAAGAGTACACAGAATTGATAAGAATATAAAACAATAATAAATGGTTGTAGAAGAAATACATTCGCATAAAATCAGGTTGGAATAAAATACTACTAATTGATATTGGTAATCCCAAATGTAAATATATTTGAAAGAGAAAATAAAACATCAGAGGCTTTGTCACTATGCCTGATCTGCACCTCCAATCTCTCAATCTCCCTCAAGTTTTACCATCTTGCAAAAATAATGTAGGGCCTCATATAAAACTATACCTCCAACCAATTTAAATCTACATGGTTAACCATGTGAAATGGATTCCCATGTAAGTTTTGAGTCCATAAAATATTAGGGAACCACAAACATAGTTCTGTATATAATAAGGAATGTAGTGATATGTTCGTGTGACATGATATACTAAAATAAATAAACAAATTACTATAAATGAATACAAAAATATAAAAATAAAATGACAACATCGACCAGTGCCAAAATGTCTCTGAAAATTTACCATATATCTTGCCTGCTGATTATCGAAACCACACCAAGGGAACATACATATAACCCATAACACCCTTATATTTTGTGGTATGAATCCTTATAAATAAATTCAATTCATTCGATAGCTTAAATTTCACAAAAAATTATTCTATTGAGTATAAATCATATAAAATAACAAAAAGAACACACAAAAATACTTTAAAAATGAAGAATGAATAAAATAAGATGCTTTTATAGAAATTAAAGAATATATACCAATGAAATAGTAAACTGGCCTTTCGAATAATAATGTGACCCTTAGGAAAAATAATTTCATCCAATAGAGTAGTAACCTCATTGAATAAAGTATAGATAAAATTTAGATAACTTATAAAAGATAATATGATATAATTATATCATAGTTTAGGTAAATAAATATTTTAGAAATAGAAAATTAACTATAGGTATTTTTATAAAACATAAAGTTTATTTAAAATTTTATAATTAATGTAATTATATAAAAGATAAATGACTTTCATAAAATATATTCATTAATTAATTTTTTTATTTTAAAATAAGATAATTTTATAAGACCTTAATTAATTTTTCAAACTATCATAAAATCATTTATAATTGTTAAATTGATATTTATCTAGTAAATGATGATTTTAATTAAAAGTAAAATTTATCATATTTAGAAAATTATTTTACAAAAATGGAGTTTATTTTTATATTCAATATGTTGAAAAACATTTCGGGTGAATTTTTTGGACTTTTCTAAAAATTTTGAATTTTTTATGAATAGTGAAATACATTAATTTACGATATTAATCATTATAGGAGAAGTACGTGAATTAAAATGTAATTCATGATGTAAAAAACCATTAGTTCACACTAACAGGCACTGCATACTATATGTAGTCATAGAATCATCACTATTTCTTTTTATGAGTCAAAATAATAAACTAATGAATAAAATAATCAATAAACACCCCTCTCCTCCACTATAAAACCCACCCCTCACCACCTCTTCTCTTTACACCTCCTAAGAATTAAAGCTTGTACAATTTATACCTTATCCTCTTCCCAACCCTTTTCCAAATGTACATGAGGTTATGGTCGAAAGAAAATACCGAAACCAATGTCCCTTAGGGTGGTTCTCATAGAGAAGAATTGAAGAGGTAAAAACCTCTTTCCTATTTTTAGATTTCTTTTCAATTTGTTTCCTTTTATTATTCTCTCCTCACCTCCTCTACCAAAAAATTAATGAAAACACCATTATCATATATATACTATAATTTTTTTATGTCAATGTAAAATCCACAACCAAGTCACCTCTCCCTTAACTTTTATTGTAAAAATTAAAACATCATTCATGAGGTGCCGAGATAACACCTTTATTGATGATGTGATATCATATTTCAATTACTCTTTAAAGGACTGTCATAAAATTATTTTTATGGTTAAAAAATATTATAATATTTTTATTATATATTATTTAATATTCTAGAACCATTAAATATACAAAATATTAATTAATAAAAGAAAACTTTTTCTTAATGATTGAAAAAATACCAAAATAATCTAAATTATTATCAATAATGTTTTATTTAATGATTAATACTCATACCATATAACTAAATGATATATATAACAATTTAAAAATTTTAAATTTCATTAAAAAAATATAATTTCAATTCTGAAAAACTATTGTCATTTTACATGATTTTCCATACATGTATACTAATAAACAGACCATGAAAACCAAGAAAAAGAACACTTCCAAATGATAAAATAGTACCTTATAGCTCATCAAAAAGTCCATAAATACACCTAATAAAATATTAATAAATAAAATACATGAATAAAATATTTTGAATTAAATAATTATTGGATTTAATCTGGTTATCTAGGAAATTAAGAACAAGTGCAAAACATATTCAGACATAAGGTATGGGACATTATCTTAATTTCAATTTCATTGAGATTTACATGGTATTGTGCACTTAATAATTTTTATGTAGTTTATATAATTCCCCTTTTTATATAATTTTTCATTTGAAATTACATTCCTCTTCAGAATCCTTATTTTCTTGTATCATGGATATGATTACTGTGTATGTTGAATGCAATTTTTCACATACGGTGTTTACTTTAAATGTTAAATCATTGATAAATCGTTATTTCCAACTCAATAGGGATATTATGTTATGGAATATTTTCCTTTAAATAAATCTATATATGATGAATTATTTGAAATTTCAGTGATGGGTGGGGCTCATCTTATATCGCTTCGATGCATTGATATATCTCATGAGACAAAACAATCAGCAACAAACCTTTCATGTTTGTTTCCAAGAAAAATCAGATGGGTTTTTTACCCACATATGTAAACTGTCATGAAATCATAATGGTTGATGTTCTAGATACATGATATCAAACAAATAATATTCCTATTCATTTAGTATTTAGTTATTACTTTCCCTAAGACTTTCACTATAGTGAAATATAAGCATACATTCTCATTCTCATTTTTTTGATAGCATGTATTTTTCAGATTATTTACCTTGTCATGATGTATATGCCTTATTAACATTAATTCACTTATTGTTGTTTCATATAAAACATACAAAGCACTTAATCTCACACATTTATTTTTTTTTGTTTCCTAGGTTTTGAAGATAAAATATATAAATAAGTGATAAGAAGAGGATTATTTTATTCTTTTATGATATATGTATAATTACCAATTTAATAAAAGAACAATGTATGTATCTTGTTTATTAAAGACTAAATAACCAATCGATCCTTGGTGATGTGGTCTCTTTTATCTATTACATTGTGATAAAACACCAACTAACTTTGGGATAACGGTGTTAGAGATGTTACAATTAGTATCAGATGAAGTTTATTAGAAACATCAAGAACTATATTTAGAAAAAATTGTTTAGGAAAAATAACCCTGAGATCGACTTTTAGGTTAATAATAGAATAGAATACATGAATTTTGGTATGGTTATGATTATAAGTACTTTCTAGAAAAAATACATTTTATAATATTATAAGTGGATGTGGTTCTAGAATAGCTCTACCATGTGGTAACAACTCCGATAAGGTGTTTTGGGTCTGACTTGGCATAACCAAGTATATGAAAACATGCTTTACTATGAACCTTGTTTCACACCACTAGGGAATATTCTTAGGATAATTCGCATTATATTTACAATCCATTATAAAGGGTTTAAAAGAAAATATATCCCCAAATAAAACATGTTTATTATTTTGAGATTAGCTATGCATACATTTTTAATTAATTTTACGTTTTTTCTGGTTCGAAATTATGTATTCTGATTCATGACCTATGTATTCCATTTTTTAGAAATGGTGACTAATGGAATGAATGGAATCAATAACCTCGGACAATGTAGGTATTTCTCCACTATTCATGTCAATATATTCAATGTTAGAGATGATAAGATAATGACCATATTAGGATATCTTACATAGGTTATCGTGAATAACCATACTACACTTATGTTGGATCGTTTCACGTGAAAGAAGCCCCCATATATTAGTGGGACTACAATTCTAGTGGTAGATTAAAAGTGGAACAAGTCACGTGAAAATATTTTTCTAGAGTTAGGGTACAATTAGAAAATAACTTAGTAATACCAAGTACTTCCTTAAGGTAGATGATGATCAATAGTCATATTTGATCCATAATAGTTAGGATAAAGAAGAAATAGAAGAAATGGAAAAAAATAAATTTAAGGAAACATTATTTGAAAAATATTTCCCACATGAGAAATGAAGTGAAATGAAGATAAAATTTATTATCTTAATATAAAGGGGAGAAGAGAGTATTGTAGAGAATTAGGATACATTGATAGGACTAGCCAAGTATTCTATAGATTACAGATGTGATTTAGATGAAAGGATTGATCATTTATTGGAAGGTATTAAACCAAGTATTCGAAGGGCACTGGATTCTCAAACATCTATTCATATGATGTAATAGTATAAAGTTACAAAAACAATAAGATAAATTTATTAGATCTTATGTGTTAAATTAAAATAAATATAGGAATATGTCTTACGATATCCATGGAAAGGGTGAAGCATTCGAGATAAAAAATGAATAACAGAATTTCCATTATGTGAAAATTGTGGAAAGATTCATCCTATGAAATTCTTGAAGGGAATATGAGTTTTCTATATGTATGGATAAAAGGTTAGTAGATCTAGTGAAAGAAAGTGGAATAAAAAATGAATTATTTCAAATTCTTCTACTATAATTAAATGGGGCATTATTCAAATGAATTTCTCAAGCATAAGGGGAATCTACCAAGGAATAGGCCCAGGGGAGATGGACAAGATTATGTGATGACCACAACTGAAGTAGAAGCACCCAATGACGTGGTGGACGGTACATTAATACCATATTCAAATATAGACAATGATTTATTTTATTCTTTATCAATAACACTCTTTTATATCTACCATGTTTTTAATTAAAATTAATCATTTACCTTTTGATTTAACAAAGGATTTATAAGTAAAAGCTCCTAAGGGATTTCTCATTGCCACAAAAATGTTTCGTTTAGTCCCTTTATGAAACATAAAAAAGAATTATTTTATGACCTTATCATCATACCCATGTTTTAATTTTATATAATCTTTAATATGGACAAGATTTAAAAATATGATGAGTGAATTTTTACAAAAATATGGAAATTAGAATTTTTTTCAGAAGATAAAGAATCCCTTATCTTTAGAGAATAAACATAATCATCAAATTATTGTCTAGATCCACCAACATTAGGTATAATAAATGAAATTATTGTAGAGGAAGAGAAAATAACATCTTAGTATGGGTAAAGTCATCTTCAAACTAATAATGTAGAAATTGTATATGAATAAATTGATGTATTTCCGGAGGAATTACCTAGACACCCCCAGAGTGTGTAGTTGAATTGATTATTTATTTAATCCCTGATAAAAGATTAATATCAAATACTCCTTATATAACGGCTATTGTGGAATTAGTGTATCTAAAGAAATAATTAGAGGATTTAAGTAATTAAGGATTTATTCACCCTAGTGTTTCTCTATGGGGAGCCACTATTATTTTTGTAATGAAGAAAGATATATCCTTGAAAATGTGCATTGACTATAGATAATTCATTTCGATTATAACAAAGAACAAGTATCATTTTCATTGAATTTATGTTTTATTTTATCAAATTCATGGGGATCCATTTTTTGATGGTTGACCTTCATTTTGGATATCATTAATTGCATGTAAAGAAATAAGATATTCCTAAAAAAACATTTCAAACCAGGTATGGATATTACGAGTTTACAGTAATTCCATTTATACATACTAATGCACCCGTGATTTTCATGGATAGAATGAACATAGTATTCGAGGAATATCATGATAATTTTTTTTGTGTTATTTATTAATGATATCCTCATGTACTCTATAAGTTACGAGGACTATAATAACCACTTGAATATTATTCTAAAGACTCTTAAAAGAAAATAGATATACGGTATGTTTAGAAAGTGTGAATTCTATATTGAAATAGTTTTTTTCATAGACATATTGTCTCTGAATATGGAATATCATTTGATCATGTGAAGAGAATTTCAATCCAAGAATGTACTATTTCAAAAAAACATAACACAGGTACATTATTTTATTAGTTTTGTAGGTTATTATCAGCCTTTCATACGATATGTTTTTGAATTTGCTAACTAACTGACTAATCTAACATGTTATGGTGTTAATTTATTATGGGAAAACAAATCTATTAAATATTTTGAATATTTTAAGAGATGGTTGGTCAATGCTTCATTTTGACACTTACATCAAGAAATGAAGGGTTTGTGATATACAAGGATTCATCAAAGAATGGACTTGGTTGTGTTCTTAGGAAAATGAAACTGTTATTGTTTGCATCAAGGAAGTTAATGACTCGTTAACAAAATATACAACTTGTGATATTGAGTTAGAAGCCATAATATTTTCTCTTAAGATATAAAGACATTATCTCTATGGTGAATGATATGAGATATATAAAAATCACAAAAGTTTGAAATATATCTTTACACAAAAAGAACTCATCATGAGGAAATAAAGATGGATCTAGTTACTCAAAGATTATGATTTCTCAATACACTTCCACATAGAAATAGGAAAATAAGGTAACATATGAATTAAATAGAAAATATCATGGACTTATAACCCAAGTTATGATTGAAACATTGGAGTATGTGTTGAGATATTTGTCACTTGACTTCAAAGGTATGCATGATCAATATTTTCCTTTTGGTGAATTTTCATACAATTATAGTTTACATTATTGTATTCAAATTGCACTATATAAATAATTATATGGAAAGAGTTGTAAAACTCCAACTTTTTGGGATGAAGTTGGTGAGGGGAAACATATTAGCTATGAACTTATTGACGGGACAACAAAAAAGGTAAATACTATTAAATTTCACATTAAATCATCATAGAGTAGGAAAATGAGTAATACTAACAACCATAAAAAGGATTTATAATTTCAAGTTGTAGATAATGTTTTATAAAATTATCTCCATGGAATGGAGTCTTTAGGTTTGGTATGAAAGGGAAATTGAGCCCCAATTACACTGAACCATTTGAAATTCTGGTAATAATTGGAGGTGTATCTTACTGATAAGAAATTCCACCAAGTATCTCCAATGTTCATGATGGGTTCCATATATTATGGTTAAAGAAGTACAAGTATGAACCAACGCATGTACTCCCAAATGATGAAACGGAATAGGAGCCTGATTTGTCTTTTTGTGAAGAGCATATTGATATTCATGACACAAGAGGGAATTTATTGATAAATCATACTACTCAACTGGTAATGGTTCATTAGAGAAACTGTAAAATGGAGTAATCTACATGGGAACCTGAGGATGTTATTAATAAGAATCACCCTCATCTATTTAGAATGAAATAATCATGAAAATTTCTAGGATGAAATTTCTGAATGAGGGAAGAATACAACCTCCCCAGATTTTACATTATGTATCCTATTAAATAATATTAATTCATTAAATAGATTAAATTTTATAAAAAAAATATTTCATATAGTATAAATCATATTAAATCCCATTTATAACACAAAAAAATCTTTACGAATGAAGAATGAATGAAATAATATTCTTTTCTATAAATTAATGAATATATACTAATAAAATAGTAAATTGACCTTTGGAATATTAGTGTTACCCTCAAAAATTGTAATCTCTCCCAATAGAATAATAACCTCACCAATTAAAGTAAAAATAAAATTTAGAATCATTATAAATGAAAATATGATATAATTATATCATTGTTTATGGAAATATATATTTTAAAAATGATAAATGAATTGTAGGTATTTTTATAAAACATAAACATTAATTTAAAATTTTAAAATTCAGATTATTATTTTAAAGAAAATTTATCTTCATAAAATAGATTCATAAATTTATATTTTGTTTTCATATTATTATAAGATAATTTTATGAGACCTTAATTAATTTTTTAAAGTGTAATTAAATTATTTATATTTTTAAAATTGTTATTTCTATAGAAAATGATGATTTAAATTAGAATTTAAAATTTTCATATTTAGAAAATTATTTTCATAAAATGGATTTCATTTTTAAATTCTACTAATCAAAAAATGGTTAGGGTGAATTTTGGGGATTTTTCAAAAATAGTTGAATTTTTTATGAATAGTAAAATAACATAATTTTTTGTATTTAACATTTTTAAAAAAATGCATCATTTAAAACATAATTAATTATATAAGAAAATTTTATTTCTAACTCAAATGGAATAATTACTATATGTAGTCATAGAATCATTGCTACCTCATATATTGATACAAAATAATAAAAAAAGAAAAAACCACTCTCCTCCACTATAAATATCATCCCTCACCACCTCTTCTCCTCACGCTTCTTAATCCTTGAAATATGTCCAATTTCTACCTAATACTCATCCCAATACTATTACACATGTTATATAGGTTTTGGTCTCCACAAAATACCAAAACCTAACTTCCTTAAAGAGGTTCTCAAGGACAAGAATTCAATAGGTAAAACCCACTTTTCTTTTCTTTAAATTTCTGCTCAATTTATTTTATTTTATTATTATCTCCTCACCTACTATTTAAAAACATGAATTATAACTATAATATCATTTATATAAAATAATTTTATTATGTTTATGGAAATACACCATCAAGCCTCTTATCATCTTCATTTTATTGTAAAAATGACAACATCGTCTCTGTGGTGCTGATTTACCGTCTTTGTGGATGACGTGTTTTAATTTTTCAATTTGTATTTCAAGTATGGTCATAAAAAAATTATTTTAAAAAAATATTATAATATTTTTGTTACTTCTTATTTAATGTTATATAACCAGTAAATATACATAATACAAAGTAATAAAACTAAACTAGTTCATGATGATAAAATAACCAAAATAATAATAATGGATTTAATTAATGTTTTATCTAATGAGTCATCATCATAACATATAAAAAATGAAATATATTACCATTAAAAATTATGTAAGTTCATTAATAAAATATGATTTCAATTATGTACAACTATTATCATTTTACATGATTTTCTATACATGCATGCAAGCAAAAAGATCACGAAAACCAAGGAAACGAATGCTCTCGAAAGATAAATTGTACCTTATAATTCATCAAAAATGCCATAAATGAACTTATTGAATTTATAAATAATAATATAAATGTATAAAAGCTTCTGAATTAATTAATTAATGGATTTAATCTGATTTTCTAGGATATTAATATCAAGTGCATAACATATTTAGACATAAGTTAAGGGACTTCATCTCAATTTCAATTTCCATGAAAATTACATGGTTCTGTGAACCTAATCATTTTTATATGGTCTATATATGAACCCCTTTGAGATAATTTTTCAATTGAAATTATATTCCTCTTAAATATTTATATTCCCTTATATCACGGATATGATTATTGTCTAAGTTGTATACCATTTTTAAACATGGTTTTTACTTTGAATTTTCAAATATTTATAAATCGGAATTTCCTACTCAATATGGATATTATGTTAAGGAATTTGGTTCTCTAACTAAATCTATGTCTGGAGAATGATTTGGACTTACAATGATGGGTTTGTATCGATCTATATCCTCTGGATGCATTGACAGGTCTCACGAGAGAAAAAAGTTGGGGAAAACCCCTATGTGTTTGTTTCAAAGAAGAATTAGATGGGTTTTTACTCATAGACTTACACCATTCTGATGGTAAAATTTTTTATGTTCCAGATACATGACATCTAATAAATAAGAATATTATTCATTCAGTATTTAGTTATTAATTTCCATGATATTTTCAATATGAATAAATCTATGGATACATTTTTAATCTCAGTTTATTGATGGCATGTACTTGTCAGATTATTTACCTTCCCATAATGTCTATTCCTTATTGACAATACTTCATTTATTATTGTTTCATATAGACCTTATAAAGAGG
This sequence comes from Viscum album, assembly GCA_963277665.1. Taxonomy (NCBI): domain Eukaryota; kingdom Viridiplantae; phylum Streptophyta; class Magnoliopsida; order Santalales; family Viscaceae; genus Viscum; species Viscum album. The sequence goes on from OY728127.1 coordinate 1,965,751,785, forward strand.
TCAAAGTCACCCTTTTATTTTTTTTACTTCCCCATGATTTGAAGATGAAAAAATTGAATAAGTGACATGAAGTATTTTATTTTATCTTATTTTGTTATATGTTTTAATTACCAATATAATAAAGGAACTTTGTATGTATCTAATTTCTTAAAGAACACAAAACATATTGATCAATAGTGATGTGGTCTTCTGTATCTATTCCATTATAATAAAACAACCACAGAAAATGGGCTACTGGGGTCGGGGATGTTAGATAACCCTAACCATTCCTAATAACCATTATCAATCCTAATGGCTAAGACCTTGATTGACCATACGTTATTTAACCAACAATGGTGTTTCTCTAAGAAGGAGCATTACCTTAGGGGAACATATGTACATAGTTTGGGGATCCCACACTCAAAACTCCATCATTATGAGTATTAAAATTTAGAGCATCACCAAGTATCCCTCATCCTCAATAAAATTGATGAAACCCCCGGTGTTAAATGATCATTCTCAATGTCATCATATAATTTATTTTCTAGTATGGGGAGGCCCTAGTAAATTATATACATCCAGCATTGACTAATTAAATTGAATCCCATGAAATATAATGGAACACACTCTTGTATCCCATAATCAATCTTATGGTAATACAATACCACAAAAATATTCATCCAAACCATTATTGTTGTGTCCACCCAATCCCAGGGGGTAGGTATCGATTGAGGGGGTCCAATAGTCACCTTTCGGATATCCAACATTCATGATCGTGGATATATTCCCATAAAGAACCTTATAAAACCATCCAAATCCAAAGAGTTCCATTAATTTTCAATGGTATAATGGTATCACTATTATAATTCCAAGCTCCCTGAGCATCCACAATGGAATCACTATATAAAAGGAATTATATAAATCTTGATTATTTTTGTATGCATGTAATCACATAGCTCTAATGACAGATCCTGCGTACCACCTATAGGATTAAATTCTCATATCAACCATATACATTGTATTATATTCAAAATAGTTATCCACCCCAAAAATAATATGAGACCACAACACAGAAGTACTGAGAATCTGAGGGTCTCATCCATCTCAAAAGATTATTCCTATGAATCCTTGGAAATCACACTAGTGTTAGAACCAACACTTGATTCGCATGAATCCTAGGAAATAACATATAATACAATATAAAAATACATCAAAATAATCATACAAAATGATTTGTAATAGTTAACACTCCCCTCATCATCATCTATACCCCACCATGATTACACATCAATTCATGTTCTAAGGTTACAACCACAACATCACTACCAAAACACACACTTCCGCTCAGGGATGTTCTATCAATGGGGTACACATTTAGGTCCTCTAGGTAGAACATATGAAGAATAATCCCTCTTTGTATCCTTGTTCAAAAAATAATTTCTTATGATAACACCTAACACTCAGGTAATTCACAATTTCTAATAGAGGCCTCACATAAAACAAAATATGAGCCTTAATGGGGAAACCGCATAATTAATGTTCTAGAGAGATGGTCCATGGACCATCTTAGTTTCAAAATCCCACTTAGTTAGTTCCCTCACCATACTTGTTCATTTTATGGCCTAAGGTCATCCACCTAGGCTAAGTAAATATTTATAAAAAAATGTGTGATCACTCTCATCTAATATTACGATCCCCTTGTATACGAGGAATACCAAAGATCCATCATGGTATATACATGAAAACTTTTCTAATTAAATCATAACATCCCACCTAATGTTGTATAATAGGTATCACATTGTAGCACATTAATATTTTATAAAATATATCCTTTAAAATAATTTTATTACATCGACAACTTCGGTTACAAGAAACATTGACTTTAAAAGAAATACGATGCAAAATGAAAATATTATTATCTAATATGATGGTTATAACCAATCTGTTAAATTGGAATGTATGAATATGATTAAGTAAATTTTGAAATATATAACAAATTACAACTCAATAAAAATTTATTAATAAATTATAGGTAAATAGTAACTTGATTTCTAGTAATGTTAGTTTATACTTCATAAATACGTCTTCATTAAAAATGATTTTAAATATTTCTGTGAGAATATATTATATTTAATTTTAGGAAATTTTTTAAAATTTATTTAATATTAAAATTTAATTTTTTTAAATTAAAATATCAAAACAACCTTAGGGTTAATTTTTCCAATTTTTATGAAAAGATTTATTTTTAAATAAATAGTGAAAAATACTAAATTTTAATGAAAATTTTATCTATTTATCAAAAATTTACAATTTTACACTTTATTTTAAAAATGGTTTAAATTAAAATTAGTTATATTAAAATAGTAATAATCTAATTATGTTCATTATAATCAATTTTTCAGTATAATTTTTTATAAAATCATTTTTATTCTTAAAAAATAAATTTCTCAAAAATCAGATTTTCATTATGTTGTATGCATTTAATTTAAAATTAATTACATTCACTTATTGGAAATGAATTTTATAAAATTTAATCTATTTTTAGGCTTATAAATTCAAATTTATATAATTTGTTTTTGAAATTTTCATGACAAAAAGTTATATTTTTGTTGAATAGTAAAAAAATTAGTTTTTAGGAAATAGAGTAGCTTTTATGATAGCGCCCAGACCTAAAAAAAATTAAATATTTATGAAATTTATTGATTGAATAAATAATTATAAAATAATTCATTTATAATACCTATTATAGTGAATTAAATATATGTTATACTTCATTCAATAATTAATATGACAATCATTTTGGGTGCAGATGTAGAACCTGCCCATCATTGGAAAAGTCAAATTTGGTACCCTAAAGATAACATTTGATATGTAAAAAGACCATTAAAAAATATATTTAATATTAATTATAATTTTTATAATTTTTATTATACAAGAAATTATTTGTCATAAAAAATGTCTCTTGTTGAGATTTCTGTGCAAATCTTGCTAAATGCAGAAAAAATCAACATAACTTGTCAAAATAGTTTTCATGAGAAATATATGAGTTAAGATGAATATTAAATTAATTTAAGTGGTTATATTTATAATAATAATATTTATTTAGTGACAAAATTTTATTTATAATTTTTAGGTATTATATAGAACAATAATGATTGCAGAACACCGACATAACATTTATTTAATTAATAGAATAATAAAATAAATGATTTAAAAATACTTAATATAATGTAATTTGAAATAATCAATGTATCCTAGTAATTATATATATAAATATATATGAAATTTTAGGTATTTTTTAATGTATTTTATTTTAAATTACCCATTGTCATTATGTATTTGAAGTATAATTAGATGAATAGTTTCAAAATTGAAATTAAAGACATTTTATCAAACAAATATTTTCAAAATTTAATTAAAAATAATAAATATATTTATATATTTCAAGGGGGTATTATATGGAAAAACAATCATAAATTTGACATTTAAGTGTAATATTTTAATTTATAATTAAAAATTACCAACTTTATTATTAAAATGTTTGTTATCGTAATTAAAATTAAAATGGGTTAAATAATTGTAAATCAAAATGATAAGGTTTAAAACGACACAAAAAATTGTGAAAACTATATTTTATGATGGTATTAAAACACTATAATGAAATATATTATAATACCAACGCATTTTGTAGAATTTTCATTTCTAATTAATTTATTATAATTTAATCTTTTGAGAAATTACACAAGTGACCCTCACCTAAATTATAAAAGGGAACCCTCTCTATCACTTTTATATGAAACATTTATCTATTTATATCAAAACAAATATACCATGTTATCTTTTCAAGTTCCCTAGATACATTCTATATGTTCTGGTGTTCCAAAAATACCAACCCTATACCCATTTATTGGATATTTAATGGAGTCGTTTCCAAGAAGAGGTAATCACCTTAATCGATCACTTTATTGTTAAAACTTAATTAAATCATATAAATATATGTTATTTAACATAAAATAAAAAACTTATTATGATAAATATGATTATAATTTATTGTGATAATAAAAACTACATTGTACACCCTCTTTACCATGAAACGTGAAGTGAAATTTTTGCAGGTACATACATACGAATTACCGTCTTCAAGTAGCGATTCAATTCATTTTTCATAACCATATTTTATGGAAGATTATTATTATGGTTTTAAAATTTATATATGACATATATGAGACATTTAAAAATATATAATTGTAATATCATGACTACATTCTTACCATCCAATAATTTGGAAAGGATAATGTCGCATGTATGTACATGTAGACTATCACCTCCACAAAGCAATGGAATATGTATTCATTTATATTTTACATGGAAGGTAATGATTTTAATTTTATTAATAAATAAGATATAATAATTACTCTTTAAATTTTAATTAATATATTCCTTTCTATTATTTCATCCCTCAAAAAATGAAAATAACTTTCATTCGTACGTACGACTTACTGTCTCCAAGAAAGGTGCAAATCATTTATTATCTATAACTTTTATGGAAAAATCATAATATTTATTTAATGAATATATATTATTTTTATATTAATATTAATATTAGTTATATTATGTAACCAAGATAAATATTCAAGCACTAGAACTACTCAACTGAAATAGTCATGATAAACAAAACAATTAACACCCAAAAATGACCATTTTGATAAGGATTTTTTTTTAAAAAGGGGGTTTTTAAATTTATAAAGGTATCATATATGATGTTAAAATTATGAAGTTTATTTTTTTATATATTTACAAAAAAATAAAATTTATTATATAGGCAGTTAAACTGAATTAAAATAAATAAAAACTTATTGCAATGGATATTTTTCTCACTTTTATTTCTATGTAACACATGCCTTATAAAACACTTTTTTCTCTTTTATGGTGTAAATTATTCCCATGTAGTTACTTTCTGATTATTCTCTTTAAAATTATTTTATATACATATCGATATATGGTTATTTATTTCATGGGAATTATGATTCAAAATTTACCCAATTGGTATGTGTTTTATGTTACATTCTCACAATTTCATGGGATTGTTTATGAACATATTTCTGATGATGGAATATAATGATATACCTATAAATAAAATCATTAATTTTTTATCATCTAGTTATTTTGTGAGAATTTATGTTTTCCATTCATTTTACTCACATTAATTTCTCAAGAAACTAAATATTTTTAAGGCAAATTGACTTTATTTGTCCCTTCAGTCAAAAAACATTTTTATCCCACGTCCATTTTTTCTATAAATGTTTCAAATAAATATGTAATATTATAATATGATTTTTTAATGTCATTTTTTTTGTAAAATATGTTCATAACATTAATGACATGAATATAAGAAGTACAAGTGATAGAACTGGGACGCACACCCACAAACCATAAGGTAAGAAAGTAAGAACATATCCATGAAATAAACCATCATTCAAATCTATGTTATATAATATCATGTCAATAAAAAATGTGAGATAATATCCATGAAAAAAACAACTTTGTGATGAACATAAAAAATTAAAAATCACTCAACATTTGGAAACACAACCTATGGGAATATATACTATACATATTAGATCCTAATCCAGGTATAAGTTGGGAACAAATTAGGTCAAGTCCTATCATAGTCTGTCAATATGATAACATAACTCCTAGTAGTTCCACACTCACTAGGGTTACTCATAACATTTTTTCAATGCACCCATGTTTCCCAAGATTCCAATTGTTAAAATCATTGTCCAAACCATGATCATAATTTTATAAAACATTTTAAAATTCAAGACTATATACATTGGGGTTTCAAAACCCATTTATGAATCCAAACTATAATTCAATAATTTAATAAAAAATGTGATACATATAAACACATTTTTAAAGAAAATCCCATTTAAAAACATGTATATTTACAAGAATTTACTTGATGCCACAAATAAAATAAATAAAATAAATAAAATAAAAAATCTAATGGAATTTTATAATAATGATACGATATTCATAGAACTACCTTACTATATAAAAACCCCAACCTCAAAGTAATGTTTACACAAACTAAAATTGAAAACAGAGACCAAGGAAGGATAAACTAGGCCCTCATAATCTTCAAACCATAAGAAACAACATCAATCCTATTTAAAACCCATTATATATGGAATAAATATCCCCTTTGGATTTTATAATTCAAAAGGATAAGATATCTAATAAGGATCTATAAGGAGGTAGATAAACCAGAAGAAAATCATAACATACCTCTATGGGTTCCATAAAGAATAGAGGATTTCCATAGAGAATTATTAGGGAGAGACAAAAAAAGTTATGCTGAAACAAAATGATGAGCTAATATAATATTAGGGGGACATTTGGATTAAATAATAGGAAAAAAAGTGTAAAATCCCATTTTTAATAGTTCAGATGAATTTTTCACAGTTTCATGGATAAGGCCCCACAGTTATACTAACCATGAGACTTAACCATGAACTATTAATATACATTATTTGCGGGGGGTAACATTGTTTTCAATGATGTCACATAGTTAATCAAACCATGTTCCTTAAAATTTTTATACCCTAAGACAAACACTAGTCCCCACAAAATTCCATGGGCATGTCATACAATTTTTCTAACCATGACAATATCGCATGAAATGCCACTAAATAAACCGAATGGACTTCCATACAGTTACCACATGATTAAACTAATTATGAAAATTAATCATCCACCCTACTATATTAACTTTTTTTTTCATTTTCTTTAGCTTCTAATCTCCTGATACTTCTTAGACCACAAAAGAGAAAAAACAAGGGTCAACTAAGGCATACATGTGCCATAAAGAGTGTAACTAATCCCCCTATAAGTGATTTCTTTAGCTAGGAATTCATCAAGACTCTAGACCTATAAAAAGAGAAGTCCACTGATACCTTATCAAATATTACCTCCACCATGTATCATGGATATCATATCTTCACTACCACAATACTCAGACCAAGAGTCACCTTTTACCATGAAATACATTATCTGGTCAATCTATAATTGCAACTGATAACTCAAGAACAGCGGTATCAGGCTCAAGAGAAAAATCTTCTCATCCAATAACATGGGAAGGAGCCAGGTGATAGATCCTTAGTTATGAAACATGAAACACATCACAAATAGAAGTCAAATGATATGGTAATTACAACTTATATTCTATATTTCTGAGTCATTCCAAGTTATTAAAGGGTATAATAAACCATGGCGATGACTTACCCTACTTACCAAACCTATGATGTTATAAGTGAGGTGAAACTATAATAAAAAAAACCAATACCCAACCTCAAACTCTAGTAGCCACTGATAATGGTTCACATAATAAATTTTATGGATATTTTTTGTGAAGAACCTCTTCTGGATGAACTACACCATTTACATCATCTCCTCATTGATTCATATCATAATCAAGGACCACTCTCCCATCTATTACTTTCATAAGGTATATCATCATGTGCATCCAAATAAATCATTAATGGGTTCCATATTTATTGAATCCTGATAACTATTTCTATAGGGAAAAAAACATAGGAAAATGATTCTCATAAGATCCATCAAAATCAAGTATTCATACATATTGCATATCCTCAATAACCAGGATAACTTTAACTTTCTGTCTATCCATTTTCAGATGATATCCCATCATCAATTTCAATCAGGAACAAATCACCTCTTGCAATGTTTTTTAGAACCGAGATGTGATCCTTGTGTCCCTATCAAAAATACTATATATGGAACCCCATGAAGTCTCACTATATCTCGAACATACAAGTCCTAGATCAGTTCCACATTTTTCATATCCTCCATAGGAATAAAAGGATATAATTTCATAACTCAATCAATGATCACCCAAATCACATCTGACTCACTAGGAGTACATGTAAAACCAACAATAATGTCCATAAAATTATAATCCCACTTCTATACTAGAATAGTTAAATGTTTTAACAAACCTATAGCTCTTCGGTGATTTGCCTTAATTTTATGACAAGTGAGACACCATGAAATAAAACCTGTAATCGACCACCTATTCCCTATACACTAATAATGAAACCTCAAGTCAAGATACATCTTGGTATCCCTAGGGTGTATGGTCCAAAAAAACTGGTGTCCACTATCTAACAAATCTTACCTCAATGAAACTAGAACAACCAACCTACAATAGATGCACAATGTTCAACAAGGAGACTGAGACCACTCACTTGAGGTATCCCCTCTATAAACAATTTTACCCAAGTAATTTCACTAAATTTTTGTCACAATATTGAGTTAGAATTTCTCATTGAAAGAAAAGTATGATTTAATAGACGAAAATAACCCCTTACTACCAATATCTTCTATATCCAAACTCTTCTCATCAAACAAACTCATCAGTGTCCACTCCCTAAATTATTCCATCACAGCTTGTTTTAGTAATTTTATGCGCAATGTATCAGCATCAATATTCATTTTCGTAATCGTGTATGAAATATTATAATCAAAAGTATGAAGATACTCTACCTGTCATGTCTATTTAGAATTTATATTGCTCTGATTAAAAAAAATATTACATGCTTTTATATTATGAGTACACATTAAATTTCACCACAAATAGAAAGTGATTCAATGTTTTGAGTTCACAAATAACTTCTACCAAATCAATATCATGGGTAGGGTATTTTTTCTCATGATATCATAACTGGTGATATATATATGCCACTATCTATTTCCCCTACATTTAGACACATCTCAAATCCATGAAAAATACATCATGGAAAACTTCATAACATGAACCCAGTTAGAAAGGAATCAAAACAGATGATCAAGTAAAACTAACCTTAAACTCCTAAAAATATCTCTATAATTTTTCATTCCATTCAAACATTACACCCTTAAATGTTATATATATCATCAATTATGTGAGCTTGAATAAATCCAGAAAAAATAGTCTATAGTAACCATCAATACCCAGGAATCTCCAAATATTGAACACATTTCTAGGATACTCCCAGGTCAAAACATCAATATTTTTTTCGGATCCACCAATCCACAAGTCTAAAATTTCACATTCCCCAATAATTTCACATAACAGATCCAAAACACACTTTTCAATAGATTACCATATAGAATATGTTCCTTCCATGTTTGATAAATGATATTTAAATATTACATACAACCCTCCTATATCTTAGAGTACACCAAAATATCATCCACAAACACAACAACAAAATATTCAAAGAACCGATTAATGGTTTCATTCATCAAACCCATAAATACAACATGAGTTTTAGTGAAAGAAAATTGAATAACTAGAAACTCTAAATGCCCACACTGGATCCTAAACATAGACTTAAGTGTCTATTAATCACTCCTAGTAAAAGGATATTTGTTCTCCATAGTCACCCGATTTAACTTTTGATAATCCATAGAAATTATGAGGCTCCCATATTCATTCTTAGAAAATAGAATAGGTGAATCCCATGGTGACACGCTATAATTAATTAATTCTTTATCTTCTAGATCCTAATGTTTGAATTTATGTTCCACCAATTAATTTGGTTTTATTCAATAATGTTGGTCAGAGTGGTTTACTCAAGAGGGGGGTGAATTGAGTACCAATTAAAATTTCTGTATTTAAAAACACTGTCTTAAAGACCCCCAAATAAAATAATAAATTAAACTGTAGTGAATTTATATTAAAGTAGAGGTTCTGTTAGATTCTCAGGGATTGATTAATTCCCAGTTAATCAACACAGGAGTGTGTGATTATCTTTTTAAACTAACTTACTAATCTACACATAACATAAACACTTGCTAATTTAATTATCAAAGTAACTTTAAAAACAGTATTGGTTTTAAAGTGATTAGCAGCGGAATAAAACTTTGAAAGAGATGGCACAACAAATGTAACCAAGAGGTTCAGTCTCAAGCCGAGACTTAGTCCTCTCAAAAGTTTATATATAAAAATGATCCACACCCTGGATCGGGGTTCAACAGTTTACAACTGTCCAGGTCCAAGACCTCTACCACTGTTATTCGTGGGAAACAGTACAACAGCAACCAGCTGTCCACGTCACACACGACCTCTACCACTGTTATTCGTGGGAAAGAAAGAATACAAGAATTTGGTAAGGATTTACAAATCCTCCAGTTTAAGTACAAGAGACAGTGTATGTGTTAGATACAACAGATAACACATAGTGCTCAAAAAGTATAATAATAAATCACAGAACAAGAGATGTAGAGTTTAGAAATGGTTCTGGTGAGTTCAGTGTAGCTCTGGACTCCTTTGGATTCGATCAGAAGTGAGTCTGAGTCCTATTCTAGTTTCTGTTTGAGAAACAGAGTGTCGTATGCTCTAGGTTCACAGAAAGTGAAAATGTAGTGGTTGAAGTTATTCAGTGCTCTTCTTATATGCACAGAACACTTCTCGAGTGTGCTTGATTGTCTATGAGCTTCTCTGTGTTCTTGATGGAACTGGTTTTTCTCTTCTTGATTCTTCTCGTTCTTTTGTTTCTGGTATATTCCATCCACCACACACTTTCTTGTTGGGCAGCGTAGCCTTCTCGTATTTATCTCACGGGCAACAGGGGACAGAAAATATTTCCTTTCTGCAGGTACGAGGTACGGATTCCTGACATCCGACAACCTTTATCAAATATTTGACAAATCATTAAAATGTACATGATATGACCATTGGATAGATTAAATAAAGATAGGAAATAAAGAAATTCAAACAGTGAGTTGAGTGATTGGTAGGTAATCAGCATCGGTAGCTTGGACATCGGTAGCTCAATGTCATTAGTTGCTTTGACTCTATCGGTGGCTCTATGCGTCGATTGGTATATGCTTGTATCGGTGACTTTGTTTATCGGTAGCTCCATGCGTTGGTAGCTCCATGCGTCGGTAGCTCTATGCATCGGTAGCTCCATGCGTCGGTAGCTCCATGTTTGTATCGGTAGCTGTGAGTCTGTCAGTAGCTTCGTCTATCGGTGACTCTTATTCCATCGGTAGCTATTTATACTTACACCGGTAGCTCTATGTTTGTATCGGTAGCTGTCTGTAAGTTAGTAGCTTACATTTATAAGTACATCGGTAGCTCTGTGTTAAGTATATCGGTGACTCTGTTTGTCGGTAGACTAAGTCTATCGGTAGACTGGGTACCGGTAGCTCTTTATCAGTAGCTATAGGCAGATTACTTATCTGTTTTATGCAGAACACATCCGATTGTGTTAGAATCAATTTATAACTTGTATGAACATGGATAAATGAGGATTAACATATTCCAAAGACTATTTTAAAAATTATTATTGGTTTGATCACAGATTTGAAAGAATTAAAGTATAGATCAATGATACTTAAAAATATCATATAAAATGAAAACATAATTGGGATTTTCAACACATATGAATACATGATTGAGATTATCAAAACAGGTGAGGTCAACAATCTCCCCCTTTTTGATAATCACAATTTATGATATGGGCATTTAACATAGTGAAAATATAATAGTAAAGAGTATAATATTGAATTCAATTTTCTCAGAGAAAACAGCATCAGAGATAATAGAAATAGTATGATATAGACATAAGTTATCAGAGGTAACAATCATAAGGTACCGAAGGTAAAAAGAAACACAATAGTACTAGAGATAAAATTGAAAAGAAGGTTATTTTTCTCCATTGAAAATATTTCTCATTCTCTCATTTTGTTCTCCCCCTTTGTGATAATCAAAAAGTGGGAAAGTATATATAGTAGACAAATAAAACATGAGAAGTAAAATGAGTTCTTCTATTTTAGAGAAGTCAGAAAGTACAGAAACAGAATACAAATGAATTCCTATCAAAAATCCTGGCCACTGGATCACTCCACATCTGCAACGTGAGATTTTCCTTTGGGATCAGAAGAAGGTTCGGGTGGTGAGGATGATGGTGAGGGTTTTGGAATGCCAGAAATGATCAAAGGAGGCTGGGCCACTGAAACAGAGTCAGGCCTGTAGGTTTAAGATCTTTGGGTGATCATTGGTGTGAGGCTTCTAATAGCTTGAGCAGGAGTCAGCTGGATTGTGGAAACAACTGAGGCAGAAGCAGGCAAAGCAGGAGGTACTATGACTGGTCTGGCATCAACATGCAAGAAAGGAAGCAACAGATTTCTAAAATCCATAATAATTCCTCCTCCTCTTTCCATAGCAGAGATGAAATCATCTTTGTTCTCCATGAATTTCTCCAAGGCAGGAGTCAATTGTCTTAGGTTGCTCACTTGTTCCCTAAAAGCTTGAGTGACTGGAGGTAGCTTCATGTTTTCCAACATCAGCTTGAAGTGGTGTTCAAGTTGATGCTTGGTGAAAATTCTGGTGAAGTTGTAGTCCACTTTGCTCTTTATGGCTTCCTGAGAGGCAGAGGCTTCTCTCATATAATATTGAACAATCTTCATTATTTCTCTAGAAGAATCTCTTGTAGAAAGCACCACTCGGCTCAACTCTGATGAGTCCACAGAGCCACTGGTTGAAATAGAACCAATCTCCTCCTTCAACATTGCTCGAACTTGATTCAGGTCAACTAATAGTTTGGATGTGAGAGGGCCAAGAGAGAAGGAAACAGTTTCTTTGAAACTCTTAGACAAACCACTGATTAGGCTTTGAACTTGAGAGTCTTGTAATTGAACGTGATCCTTCACTAAGGTTTTGAAACTTTCAAACACCGAGACAAACTGGCTTACTACACTCTTCACATAAGCTAGGTCCTTGTCAGCTTGAGACTTGGAGCTCATATAAGAATCCAAAGCAACAACTGATGTCTTGAGAGCTTCAAGATCTGCTTCGATTCTAGAAGACTGAGTCTGGCACTCTTTCACTTCTTCCATAAGCTCAGACACAAAAGAAGATAAATTACAAGCCAGAGATAGCTCGAAGGATCTCTCTAACATTTTCATTTCTTCATTAAAGCTTTGCTTTATCTCAGCAACTGATACACTGAATGATTCTTTCAGCTCATTCTTCATGGATTCAAGGTCAGATTTAGAGACAAAATCATTAGGGACAACTGCAGCAGATCCCCTTGCTGAGGCCAAACTAACTACAGAATCAGTCATTATTGATTGAATTGAGGATGCAAGGGAGGTTTCCATTAACTTCACTTCTTCAACAAAACTGGATTTGAGGTCCTCTTTCAGCTTATTCAGATCATGAAATCTGACCACATTATCTGGAAACAATTCAGAAGCAAGATCATAATTGGTCTTCGGTCTATTCTCAGACATCTCATCATCAGAATCCGGATAATCCAATCCACAGACTATAAACACTGGGTCTTCTACCCAGTCTCCAAGCTCAATAGCTACTGTAACATTTCCAAGAACAGATTGATGCTCCCCCTAAATGGGTGCATTATCATGTGTCACAACAGCATTCAGTGCTGGATTCTCTTCATCATAATCTTCTACTACAAGTTCCATCGGTGCAGCATCTAGAAGATCTTCTAATACAGGTACAACTTCTTCTGTATCTCTTTCTACCTCTACAGTCGGCATAGCTGAGCTTCCAATCAAAGGACTCATACTTAAACTACCAGAAGCAGACAATTCAGATACATTCTCCTTTTCCTCTTCTTCTTGGTGAGGCACAGACTGGTCTTCCTCATAAGTAGACAAAATTTCCTCTACCTTTCCTTTCCTAGAATAAACCAATTCCGCAGCAGGACTTGGGGGCAAGTCTGGATCTCCTCCAACATCCATGGGAGTTTCTTCTTCTTCTTCTTCTGTTTCATCTTCTGTTTCATTACTATAAATAGGATCATCTTCGTCAGGTCTCAGACTCGGATCTCTCATATCCTTTGGTCTTGAGGGATGATCCACAGGATTAAACCTATCATATATCTTCTGATCATCACTGACCCATTCTCCCTTCCATGGGTTCCAGTTAATTTTCATGTACTTACAAACAGTCGAGGTGATGTAGAAATTGTTCCTGACTACAAATGTCTCATCCTGAGACTCAGCTATTCCTTTCACTTTTATCATTACTGAAATCAGCTTAGCAAAGAATAATTCATTAGTCTTTGACTTTGGTCTAATCATGTCTTCCATTTGAAGCATTAACAATCTGCACAGATTGATTTTTACACCATGTATTAGCAAATGAAGAAGATAGATATCTTGATATCTCAGATTTTCAAAATCTCCTCGCCTCGATATCAACACATGCTGAACAAACTTGAAGAGCAGTCGATTCTCTCCATCCATTTCAGCAGTAACCACTTGCCTTTGATTCCCTTTACCGGTCAGTTCTTTTAAGGTGGTTTCATAATCAAAGATGTCACTGCTAGGTGGAATTTCTCTTGATATGTACCCATAGACACCTTCATGTGGTACTTTCAAACACTCAGCCCACTCTACTGAAGAAAAAGACATTTCTTTTCCATTTAAAAAAGAGCTTACCCGATTCTCATTTTCAGACTTCTCGAAGGTTACAAACTCGTAGAACTGTTTTACCAACTTCAGGTAGTATGGGCCATTGTTATTCGAGAAACAATCCACCCATTTCTGGTCTTCCAAAATCTCGAGTACCAACGATTTTCTAGGCAGTAGCCATTCCACGCACAGTTCCTTCTCGATTACTATGTCTCTATTCTGCAAGTGAGGATTCACTGGTCGCTTTCCCGATCTAGTTCTGACTTCACTAACACTGGCTTTATGCTGTGTCTTCTGATTCTTATCGTTTGGTTCTACACTTTCATTTCTGACGATAGGAAGCTTAGTTTTTTCCATCGCGGGTTTAGGGTTCTTGGCTGATTTGGGAGCTAAGGTTCGAAGGTGAGAGATTTTGAGCTCGGTGAGGTAGGAAGTGGCTTAGACTTAGATTTAACATTTAGGAATCATAAATACGAATAAAGTAAAATAACAACAAATAAATAAAACGATTCATATTCTTGGCGGCAGACAGAAGTTTTAAAATCAATTACATCGGTGAGAGTTAATCATCGGTGAGGAAAAAAAATCGGTGAGAATTGTACATCAGTGAGAATTTCACATCGGTGAGGATTTTCACATCGGTGAGGATTTTCACATCAGTGAGGATTTTACATCGGTGAGCATTTCACATCGGTGAGAATTTTCACATCGGTGAGAATTTTCACATCGGTGAGAATTTCACATCAGTGAGGATTTTACATCGGTGATCGGTTGTGATTAAACATTCCCAATTCGTGTCTTATGTAACTTAGCCTATCTGAACTTAAAGGTTTAGTGAAAATATCTGCCAATTCATATTCAGTGCCAATAAATTCAAGAGAAATATCACCTTTTTGATAGTGATCTCTTAGGAAATGGTGTCTTACATCTATGTGTTTGGTTCTAGAGTGAGACACAGGATTCTTAGAGATGTTTATTGCACTGGTGTTATCACAGTTGATTGAAACATGTTTAAAGTCATATCCATAGTCCAAAAGAGTGTGCTTCATCCATAGAATTTGTGCACAGCAACTACCAGCAGCTATATATTCTGCTTCGGTAGTAGATAATGCAACTGAGTTCTGTTTCTTACTACACCAAGAAACTAAATATTTTCCAAGCAAATGACATGTTCCTGATGTGCTTTTTCTATCTAACTTACAACCAGCAAAGTCAGCATCTGAATAACTCATTAACTCAAAGGATTGTCTTTTTGGGTAAAACAAACCTAAGTTAACCGTGTGTTTGAGATATTTAAAAATTCTTTTAACAGCAATCAAATGAGATTATTTTGGATTAGCTTGAAATCTAGCACACATACACACACTAATCATAATATCAGGTCGACTAGCAGTAAGATAAAGTAAACTACCAATCATACCTCTGTAATTTGTTTGATCAACTGGTTTACCAGTTTCATCTGCGTCCAATTTACAGGTAGTACTCATAGGAGTTTCACTTTCCTTGATACTATCCAGACCAAAACGTTTTAAAAGATCCTTTGTATATTTACATTGATTCAAAATAATACCATTTTCATTTTGAAATACTTGAAATCCAAGAAAGTACTTAAGTTCTCCCATTAAGCTCATTTCAAATTCATTTTGCATACTTTTTGAAAAATCAGTACATAAAGAGTGTTTAGAAGATCCAAAAATAATATCATCAACATATATTTGTACAACTAAAACATCTTTAGAAATTATTTTAATGAAAAGAGTTGGATCAGCAATCCCTTTAGTAAAACCATTTGAGATAAGGAAATTGCTAAGTCTATCATACCAAGCTCTTGGAGCTTGTTTTAAACCATACAAAGCTTTAGAAAGTTTAAAAACTTGATTTGGAAAATGGGGGTTAGTAAATCCAGGTGGTTGTTCTACAAAAACATCTTCAATTATAAAACCATTTAGAAAGGCACTTTTCACATCCATTTGATATAATTTGAAATTCAGATGTGATGCATATGCAAGTAAGATCCTAATAGCTTCCATTCGAGCTACAGGTGCAAAAGTTTCCTCATAGTCTATACCTTCTTCTTGACTATATCCTTGTGCAACTAGTCTAGCTTTGTTTCTAACTATATTTCCAGATTCATCTACTTTATTTCTAAAAACCCATTTTGTGCCTATTGTCAAAGTGTCCTTAGGTCTGTCAACTAATTCCCGGACTTTGTTTCTTTCAAACTGATTTAATTCTTCCTGCATAGCTATTACCCAGAATTCATCATTGATAGCATCATTGATATTTTTGGGTTCTAGTTGTGAAAGAAAATCTTGATGTTCAACCTGGTTTCTTAGAGAAGCTCTAGTTTGTGTTCCTCTATCAAGATTACCAACAACAGCTTCTAAAGGATGATTCTTTAGAATCCTCGTTGATCTGGTAAAGGTTGGACTAGAAATTTCAGGTTCATCTATAGGTTTGGGTTCAACAGAAGCAGATTCTGGAAAAAGTCCAGAACTGGATGTTTT
Source organism: Viscum album (assembly GCA_963277665.1). Lineage (NCBI taxonomy): Eukaryota > Viridiplantae > Streptophyta > Magnoliopsida > Santalales > Viscaceae > Viscum > Viscum album. Next base: position 1,965,768,725 of record OY728127.1, read on the forward strand.
GATAACAGGTTCTTTAGATTTATCATTAAGGTCCAGAACAGATAAGTCTTCTTCAATATTTTCAAGAGAGGTTTTAGACTCATGTGGATCAGTTTCATCAAACTTGATGTGAACAGATTCTTCCACACATTTAGTTTTCTTATTGAATACTCTATAGGCTTTACTTGAAATAGAGTAACCCAGAAAAATTCCTTCATCACTTTTGGAAGCAAACTTATCCAGATTATCTTTAGTATTTAGAATAAATACTTTGCAACCAAAAACTTTAAAGTAATTAACCTTAGGCTTTCTATTGTTCCAAAACTCATAAGGGGTTTTCTTAAGAACAGGTCTGATCAAGACTCTATTAATAACATAGCAAGCTGTATTAACAGCTTCAGCCCAAAAATAAATAGGCAGGTCATATTCATTGAGCATGGTTCTAGCAATTTCTTGAAGGGTTCGGTTTCTTCTTTCTACTACACCATTCTGTTGGGGTGTTCTAGGGGCAGAAAAGTTATGAGTATAGCCATTGTTTGAGCAATAAGATTCAAAATCTTGATTTTCAAACTCACGACCATGATCACTTCTCAAAGTTTTAATCTTAAGTCCACTAAGGTTCTCTACAGATTTAGAGTATTTAACAAAAGAAGAACAGGATTCACTTTTGTGAGCTAGAAAATATACCCAAGTATATCTAGAAAAATCATCTACAAGAACATAAACATAGTTCTTCCCATTTAAACTAGAAACTCTTGATGGTCCAAACAAATCCATGTGAACCAATTCAAGTGGTTGAGAAGTCGAAACTTCTTTCTTTGATTTAAAAGAAACTTTGTGTTGTTTTCCCTTTTGACAGGGGTTACACACTCTATCATTTGGGAATTCTAATTTAGGTAGGTCTCTAACTAGGTTTTTTCTAGAGAGTTTTCTAAGTGAGTGAATGTTGCAATGTCCCAATCTTCTGTGCCATAGCCAAGATTCTTTATGAAAAGCATTCAAACAAGTAATATTCTGCTTAGCTAAAGAATTCAGATTAACAGCATAAACATTTTCATTTCTTAAGGCATAAAATACCAAAACATTCTTAAAATTAAAAACTTTGCAAGAATCATTTTCAAATTTAACATGAAAACCATAATCACATAACTGAGAAATACTTAATAAATTGTATTTAAGGCCATCAACAAATAAAACTTTAGAAATCAAAATTGAATCAGTGTTACCAATCTGGCCTAGGCCGATGATTTTTCCTCTTGAATTATCACCAAAGGTGACAAAGCCTCCATCAACTTTTATTAAACTCTTGAAACAAGAGAAGTCTCCTGACATATGTCTTGAACATCCACTGTCCAAATACCAGGTCTCTTTACAGCAGCTCTTTAAGCAAGTTCCCTACAAAACAGATTTAGATGGGAAATGATTTTGGTACCCAGATTTTCTTGGGTCCAGACAGGTTAGCCAATAACACTTTAGGTACCCATATTTTTCTAATGGGTCTCATATAATTTTTAGAATTGACATGCTTTGAAAGATAAACTTTATTAGATCCATATCTATGTATATAATTGGTTGAAGCATATGAAGTTCCAGAATTACCTTCATTCTGTCCAGATTTAGAAATGAATCTATTTTTGGAAATTTTCCTTTGTCCAGGTTGGTATCCTATACCAGTAGTATATTTAGGTTCTATTTGCTTTCCTAGCATCTGTGTTAGTGTATTTTTTCCATTGGTGAACTTCTCTAAGTCTTTCTTGAGTTGCTCATTAGATAGTTTTAGTTCAGTGTTTTCTTTTAATAGTTGAGCATTTTTCTCTTTTTCAATAGTGAGTTCGGTTTTAACTGTAGTGGTGAGAGCATGCTTTTTCTTTAATGACTTGTATTTATCCTTAATTTCATTACATGTCTCTTCTAGCATATCACAGTACTCAAACAATTCAGTTTTAGACATTGTTCCAGAATCAGAGTCAGATTCTGCATTATCTCCAGAGTAATAATAATTTAAAGCAGAAGTTTCAGCTGTTACCTGAGAAGTGTTTGTCATAAAGCACATGTTTGCCTTATTTTTGTGTTCAGTTTCAGAGCTTTCAGATTCAGTAGAGCTATCCTCAGAAGCACTCCAAGTAGCCTTCATGGATTTCTTAAACTTATTGTCCTTATATTCATATTTCTTTTTATACTTCAGCTTTGGACAGTCGGCTTTAATGTGTCCTTTTCTCTTGCACTCATAGCAGACAACATCATCTGATTTGTCATTCTTCTTCCAATCCTTTTTCCATTTACCTTGGTGATCATACTTACCCTTATAATTCGTTTTTATGAAGAAATTCTTTTTCCTATAAAATTTCTTAAATCTTCTAGCAATGTAAGCCATCTCAGCATCACTGTCAGAATCACTTTCACTGTCTTCACAGCTTGAACTTTCAACTACAGCTTGAAGATTTTCTTTGTCCTTATTCTTTGAAGTTGAAGATTTGAAAGCGAAAAACTTTCTTGGAGGTTCATTTTCATCCTCTTTATTCACTTTAAGCTTTTCTTCATACATCATCAGCTTTCCAATTAGTTCCTTGACAGGTAGAGCAGCAATGTCACATGATTCTCTGATTGAGACAAATGTGCCTCTCCATCTATCAGGTAGACATCTCAAAATTATCATAATTTGTTCCTTCGATGAGACATCCTTTCCCAGCGAGATCATTGTATTGAAAATTTCATTGAACCTGAGATACATGTCAGAAATGGGTTCGTCAGGCTTCATTTTGAAATTATCATACTTGATAGTATAAGTGTTCAATCTCATTTCTTTAACATTCGTTGTTCCTTCATGAGAAACAGCTAAGGTATCCCAAATTTCAAAATCAGTTTTACATGCAGAAATTCTATTAAATTCTTCATCTCCTACAACACAGTACAGAGCATTCATAGCTTTACAGTTGTTATTGTAAGCAGTCTTTGTAGGTTCATCCCAAGTAGATCTAGCAGTAGTGGGAAGTTTGTATTCTGATTCAATAGCAGTCCAAATATCAAAACCTATGCTTTCTAGATGAATTTTCATTTTCAGTTTCCACTGAGCATAATTAGTTCCATTGAAGAAAGGTGGCCGGTTAGTAGCAGCACCCTCAAGTCTATTGTCCATGATGAGAAAATTTTAAAGAGATAAAAATTTAGATATAACAGAAATTTTAAGAACTTTAAAATACAACTAAAATCACAGTTCAAAAGCAGAGTACTTTTAGAAAGTATTTTCAAACCTTTGATACCAATTGTTGGTCGGAGTGGTTTACTCAAGAGGGGCTGAATTGAGTACCAATTAAAATTTCTGTATTTAAAAACACTGTCTTAAAGACCCCCAAATAAAATAATAAATTAAACTGTAGTGAATTTATATTAAAGTAGAGGTTCTGTTAGATTCTCAAGGATTGATTAATTCCCAGTTAATCAACACAGGAGTGTGTGATTATCTTTTGAAACTAACTTACTAATCTACACTTAACATAAACACTTTCTAATTTAATTATCAAAGTAACTTTAAAAATAGTATTGGTTTTAAAGTGATTAGCAGTGGAATAAAACTTTGAAAGAGATGGCACAACAAATGTAACCGAGAGGTTCAGTCTCAAGCCGAGACTTAGTCCTCTCAAAAGTTTATATATAAAAATGATCCACACCCTGGATCGGGGTTCATCAGTTTACAACTGTCCAGGTCCAAGACCTCTACCACTGTTATTCGTGGGAAACAGTACAACATCAACCAGCTGTCCAGGTCACACATGACCTCTACCACTGTTATTCGTGGGAAATAAAGAATACAAGAATTTGGTAAGGATTTACAAATCCTCCAGTTTAAGTACAGGAGACAATGTATGTGTTAGATACATCAGATAACACACACTGCTCGAAAAGTATAATAATAAATCACAGAACAAGAGATGTAGAGTTTAGAAATGGTTCTGGTGAGTTCAGTGTAGCTCTGGACTCCTTTGGATTCGATCAGAAGTGAGTCTGAGTCCTCTTCTAGTTTCTGTTTGAGAAACAGAGTGTCGTATGCTCCAGGTTCACAGACAGTGAAAATGTAGTGGTTGAAGTTATTCAGTGCTCTTCTTATATGCACAAAACACTTCTCGAGTGTGCTTGATTGTCTATGAGCTTCTCTGTGTTCTTGATTGAACTGGTTTTTCTCTTCTTGATTCTTCTCGTTCTTGTGTTTCTGGTATATTCCATCCACCACACACTTGCTTGTTGGGCAGCGTAGTCTTCTTGTATTTATCTCACGGGAAACAGGGGACAGAAAAGATTTCCTTTCTACAGGTACGAGGTACGGATTCCTAACATCCGACAACCTTTATCAGATATTTGACAAATCATTAAAATGTACATGATATGACCGTTGGATAGATTAAATAAAGATAGGAAATAAAGAAATTCAAACAGTGAGTTGAGTGATCGGTAGGTAATCAGCATCGGTAGCTTGGACATCGGTAGCTCAATGTCATTAGTTGCTTTGACTCTATCGGTGGCTCTATGCGTCGATTGGTATATGCTTGTATCAGTGACTTTGTTTATCGGTAGCTCCATGCGTCGGTAGCTCCATGCATCGGTAGCTCTATGCGTCGGTAGCTCCATGTGTCGGTAGCTCCATGCGTCGGTATCTCCATGCGTCGGTAGCTCCATGTTTGTATCGGTAGCTGTGAGTCTGTCAGTAGCTTCGTCTATCGGTGACTCTTATTCCATCGGTAGCTATTTATACTTACACCGGTAGCTCTATGTTTGTATCGGTAGCTGTCTGTAAGTCAGTAGCTTACATTTATAAGTACATCGGTAGCTCTGTGTTAAGTATATCGGTGACTCTGTCTGTCGGTAGACTAAGTCTATCGGTAGACTGGGTACCTGTAGCTCTTTATCAGTAGCTATAGGCAGATTACTTATCTGTTTTATGCAGAACACATCCGATTGTGTTAGAATCAATTTATAACTTGTATGAACATGGATAAATGGGGATTAACATATTCCAAAGACTATTTTAAAAATTATTATTGGTTTGATCACAGATTTGAAAGAATTAAAGTATAGATCAATGATACTTAAAAATATCATAGAAAATGAAAACATAATTGGGATTTTCAACACATATGAATACATGATTGAGATTATCAAAACAGGTGAGGTCAACAAATAAGATTGAATTAAAATGGACATCGTACCTAGGAAATTGTTGACAGTAAAATTGACCTCCCTCTATTTTGGTAAACCAGAAAAATCATCCTGAAAGACCACAGAGTATGCACACACCACTATACGAAGAGGACTACAAAAAATATTCAAAGACCTTGAAAATCATCTCATACAAATGGAATTATATTACCCCTAACCTAAGGAATAACAAGACCTTCCATTCCTAATCTAGAGTCCCACTCATCCAAAAAAACTTATGTGACCCCATCAACATATAAAAAAAATAACCTAATAATGATAATAGTCTATCTAGTTCTCAATAGTAATCATCCAATACATGCTATGTATCAGGTCTAATGTGTCAATATTGAGAACTATCCCTCAAAATTTAAATTTTTGTTATGCCATTTTAAGGAAAATTGGAAAACCAAAGTTCACACACAAGAGACCACTATGTGCTAAAAGAACTCACAAAACGATTAAACAGTAGACTAAGGTTTCTTGAATCAGCTACTCTATAAAGTTCCCATTACAGCGTACTAACCTGCATATCTGGATCATCTCTGATAAGATCTTTAAGGTGAGTGATCATCTTTTCCATTGTCTGAATGAATTCATCCGAGTTGATTTTTCTCTGGTTGAAGCCCCAGGCCAAAATTCAATCTTGTTTATCTATCCACGCTTCTTGCCCTCATCGGCGTCAACTTTCAACCTTCTTGCATAAATTGTTTTAAACTCCTCTTCTGATACATTGGGCCAGACAACCTTGTCTAGAATTTCTTCAATGGAGAGCAGGATAAGTTTCAAGCACTCGCCATGCTCTTCCTCCCTATATGTTGTTTTTTGGCTTGATGCTTCACTTTCCCCATTCTAAAGGCCTTCCATTTCCTTGTTTCTTTCCTTCTTAGCTGACCTCATCTCCAATGGTTTCGGCAAGTGGGATTAATCCTTACATCGCTTCGGTTTTTTTCCTTGGTCCACTACGCACTACCCCAAGTCTCGAGTTCCTTTTTTCCCCATCTTCCTTTTAGGGCTATGAGATTCCCCTTGAAGTTGGTCCATGATATCCACTGAGAATTGACTATAGTTTTCATCACCTGAAGTATCCACCTCTTGAGTTAATGGTGGCTCATGAATATCCAAACATTCAAATTGGTTCCCCAACTTGAGTGTCAAGCCTTCTCCTGCTTTATTCTCCAAACCATTTTTCTTCCCCCCATTCCCAGCCTTCTCGTAAATTTATGATTTAGCACCAAGGGTGATTCGGTCTGAGGTTCCCAAGACACCCCCGGACTTGACCTTCTCAGTATAGGACCACCTTACCTGTGGGACCAGCACTGGCATCTCTCGGCCACTTGGATGCTCATATTCATGACCCATAAATTGGACATGAGTATTTGAATTCTCTAGGACCAACCGTTGAGGATCCTTACAAGTGGGAAGATCAACGTAGGATTCTCTAAGCACCACATCTCTAATGATTTGAGTTGATGGAACCAAATACATAACTGTTCCAACCACTGCACTTCTTGTTAGTGTTCCGAAAATTGGCATTGTAGAATTTAAGTGGTCCATACTGCTACATAGAGTCACAACAACCACTTCCTCCACTCCCTGAGACGGACCATTCACTCCTAGACCACATTTCAGTCTTCTAAAGATGTCTGAGACTTTTGGTTCCATCTGCCTAGACATTGGAGATTTCTGAACAGCCTGTGTGCCCACACCAAGGAGTACAGGACCAGCAGAGGTCTGCTCAGGCCCATAAACCCTTCAGATTTCAATCGTATCAAACCAGTCCTCATTCACCCTACCTCCACGATCAAGGGGGCCCCAACAGACACTGGGTTGAGGGAGCCAGCATCGCCCCCAGGAATCTTCTCACGGGGACCCTTACTACCTTTCCAATACCCGTTTCAGTATACAGAAGCTAGATGCTCGAGTTGGCCACAGGAATCACAGTAATCATGCCATGATTCATAAACAACAGCCTACTTCCAGCAAAGCTCCTCGCCTACTGTAATCCAGACCCATTCCATCGGCGCCTTCGAAACGTCAAACTCGACGCATATACGAGGGAAAACGGGGTGGAAGACAACTTTAGTTCCACACTTGGAGCACAAGAATCTCCCGATGAGGTTTCCAATTACCTTCAAGGTGGCAGGGTTTTGAAAGGGGAGAGGAAGTACTGGAAGACTTACCCATATTTATGCATTGGAGCATCCCTCTTCAAGTGGAAATAAAAGGACCAACAGAAGATTTAGAAGGAGCATATTTTGCATTTACGGGGGGCGTTGGACCATGCAAGAGCAAGATCCTCGGCAGTCGCGAACCTCACCATGACGTGTTTTCGGTCAAGAATCCCTACCACTACGTGATGCTTTAAAACCCAGGATTCAAAAATGAATCGATCGAACTCATAGATTGAGGGTCGATGCTGCCAGAATCTAACAACCTGTGTTAGTATGAAGAAGATCGAGGCATCAGAGAACTCCAAAACCGAGATTGGAAGCTAAAGAGAACCTTCGAATAGATCAGGGAACTTCAGGCTGAGCAAGATTTTTGGAAGCTTCAGGATAGATTCGGGGTCAGGGAAAGGAATTAATGGTCAACAACGAGACGGGGAGGATGAGAACGGAGGTCCCCCCCCTTCAAAGAGGTTAGGGGGTCCGGGAGTGCTGTCATCGATGCCTAGGGCATCGACGTTGAGAGGGGACTCGAGAGCGCCATATGAGTTCCCTTTGGAGAACTAAAAAGTCCCATATCACCTCATAGTTGGATATCATCACCCAAAACATGGGGCATATAAAAAAATATTTCAAAACTCATTCCTAAAGGAGTGGAATGATCCAATAAAAATCACATTAGTTCCAAACATAAACACGACACTTAAACTAAAATTGATGATTTATATGAATTATTTGAACCTATATCAAACAATGCTAGAACCATAGAATATTAAATTAAAAAAATAACTCTAATAGTAGATGGCCCATGTTATGATTCTTCATTCACATACCCAGTTGCATAAAATTATCTTGTCTTAGCCACATGAACACCCCCCTTGACTTGAGGATTAAACCCACCACCCTTACAACTATCAGAACGAACATGTAAACCCTTGGTGAGATTTAATCCTTCTGAACTTCCCTAGGATATACTTTCACAAAAAATGTGTATATAGTGAAATATTTAAAAATTATTATAGGTCTTATGAACCTATGTATAGTTAATCTTAGTATAACCTTTCCTTCCACACAAATAGTAATCAATTTTATGTGTTCTTGTTGAATCCCATAAAACTTGTCTTCAAGAAAACATACAACACCTGAACTTTGTTTTTTGGTCAGATTACACACCCTAATTAAAAACTACACCCACTGAATCTCAACCCAAACATGTCTTTCTAGTTATGTCTACCTCGGTCAAATAGGATTTATCGACTACCCCTATAATGTTCAGAAGGACATGATAATCAAATTCAATTGAATATTCAGCCTCAATCCCAACTATAACCTTTGATACTTTAGGTAATCATTGGGAAAAAGATATGATGAAAGATTAATTAGCTCAATAATGTGATAGGAATATATTATAACAACACCGACTTGACTCGGATATTGAATTATATAGATTATAGCTTCAACCAAAGAATGTTCCACTAGAAGATTCACTATCGAATCTCATGTCACAGCTTTCTGTATCAGATTTAGAAGATCATTTCTCAAATGCATTTCTTTCTAAATACAATAAAATGACTACTATACTTCAGATGATATCCCAAAATCATAGGAATAACTTATATAATTTACATACAAGATTTAAATAATCAAAAATTTAAAAAAATTGTGAGTTAGAATAATTAAAGAAACCCTTTAAATAGAAACTAGTCCATTTAGATAAACTTCCCATAGAGTTAAATGAAATAAGCTAAAACCCTAAGTCTTAGAGATATAAAAAAATTCAACCGCCCATGGAAACTCAAGTTCAGACATGGAAGTGAGGTGGCCAGTTACGCTCCCTAACATACTACCTGAACACTGATAGTCCTAAATCCTATCTACATAAGAAACGTAACCATAATTAGGCAATGTTAAAACATAACAGGCTAACCATACCTCTAATACCAAATTAAAACAGACCAACTCAGGTCAACTAGTCAATCCACCCTATACATCTCATCATAGTGAGGTGTAACTTAGATAACCAAAATAATTTATGAATATAGCCAAAACAATACAAAAAACCAGAGTACTAGAGAAAGAATAAAATAAATACATTATTGATAAAATACAATAAAAAAATGTCTATAATAGAATGTATGAATAAAATAAGACCAATATTTTTTTATGTGACCAATTATCACCTCTAAACCAACCGGAACCAAAGGTAGTGACAATAAGAGAAACTAGCATGCTGTAATATTTTCTTCCCATTAAATTTATCTTAAAATACAATATATATAACCAACTAAAGAAAAAATTAGGGTTTGATCATAAATACTAGTCAGATACCACCACAGTTTCAATAAAAGGTACATTATATTGAAATCATTAGTTCTAACATAAAAAAATAGTTTTACAAATAATTTTCATAAATCCAATACATTAATAAATAATTTTACTTTGGTTTTCACAAAATCCTTTCATATCAATGAAGCCTGGAATATGAAAACTATAATTGAAAAAATACAGGAGAAAATCCACACACCATAAAGTAAGAAATTAAAAGAATTTCCATGAAATAATCCATCATGTGAATCTATGTGATACAATATCATATAAATACTAAATGTGAGAAAGTATCCTTTCAAAAAATCATGTGCCAAATAACCAAAAATGGAAAATAACTTTGTATTTATTCTCAGATCCTATAAGAATACATCCAAGAATAATTAGAGCATAAAAAAGAATATGTTGGTACCAAGTGCTATCATGTCTGGTCAAATTCTGTTGATATCACTATGTAACCCCTAGTATATCCACACTCAAAAGGGTTACCCATGTCCACTTTGGGACACACACATCCTTCCCAAGATACCAATTTTCAAATTCCTTTTTCAAAACCATGATTTGAATTTTAGGAAACATTTTTGGAGATAAAAAAATACACTTTGGTGTTTTAAAACACATTTTTGAATCAAAACCACCATTCAAGAAGTTATTCAAACACTTGGTGTGAAAAAACTATTTTTAAAGTAAATCCAATTTAAAAATATATATTTTTACAATAAATACCTTAAAACAAAAAAAATAGTTCAATTCACTTAATAAAAAAATGTAATTTTAAATGAATGATTTTAAATTTATAGAATTAACCCATTCTACAGAAACACCTATCTCAGAATACAGATAGTATAAAAAACCCTCGAAAGTGGTGACCGTGATGGATAGATGGGGTCCTCACAATCTTAAATCCATAAGAAACCATGTAAATCAACAATAAAACTCCTTATATCTAGAATACACATACCTTTTGGGTTCTATAATACGATATCTGAATAGATATAACAAGGATATATAAATAGGATAATAAACCGGATGAAAATTGCAACATACCTCGATCAGATTAGTAAAGAATGGAGAATTTCCACATATAATGCAAAGAGAGAGACCTAAAAACTATTGGGTAAGGATAATGATGATTAATTATGAGATTATGAGTGATTTGAATTAAAAATGACCAAGGTAGATAGGGTAAAATCCTCATTTTGTAACAGTTCAGAGGAGGTCCTCATGGATTCTAAGAGGAGGTTACACAGTTAGACTAAATTTGATCCCTAACCATGTTCCCCTATTGTAAATTATCTTTATCATGTGGTGGTATAAATATTTTCACTAAGGACACATGGTGAAACAAATAATGTCCCTTAAATACATCACATCCCTTTATGAACACCAAGCCCCATAAGGTTCCCTTTCTATGTCACATGGTTTTTCTCACCATGTGAAGTCCTTGATAAATTCCACAGGAACCTCAAAGTGGTAATCTTCATGGTTACCACACTGTAAAACTAACCATGTGCCTTTCTAAATTCTCAAAAAAATTATTTTTCAGCCTCATATCCTTTAAAACATCTTGGCCCCCAAATAAAAAAAACCATGGATCAACTAAGGCATGACTATGACTTGGAGAGTGTTACAGTTGGTCGATATATAATCATTATATCACTTATATATGTCTTTTAAGATGATTATTCATATATGGAATTCAAATTTTTGATTATTTTTCTTATTCAATTATATGGTGTATCTTGTATAATTGAAGATCCACTAAACTCTTTTAGTTACTAATGGAACCGACATGCTTGTTTCATTATTGTGGTCATGATTGATACCATGATTATTCATAAAATATCCCAAAAATCATTATTTTAGTAAATTTAAATAAAAATGTTTCATTCTCCTAATTTTTATTTCTCATTAATATTTTTATATACTATGATAGTTAGAGGTTACAAATTTCATTGATTTGTGATTTTATGAAACAATATACAAAAAAACCATAAAAAATCACATCTACTATAAGTAATTTTAATTGAAAAGAAAATGTTTCTCAAAAAACATCACTCTATATTATACTCCTCCCCTTTCCTTTACTACCTTATCATTTCTTCCTCACTCAAATACATCTACAATAATTATTTTTATTCTTAATTTTATAAACATATCATCATAATCATAATAATAGTTATCGTCATCATCGTCATCATAATCATCATAATTATAATTATATATTATATTATTTTAATTTAATATTATCTATAATAGTTTTTTAGTATTAAAAATATCCTTTATAACTTTTCAAACCAACTTTTGGTATCGTTCACACATTTATTATAATGATTGATCAAAATTAATACATAAGTATAGATATTCCATCATAACTCTTGTTTGGTTATTATTAAAACACTTCATTATTTCCAAGGTAAAAACTTAAAATGATTAATTTTATTATAAGAAACTATAGTTTAAATCATGATCTATTACCTGGTTGAATTATTACATAGATGATCTATATGATAGACATATGCTATTAGTCTTATTTTAGAATTAGAGAAATAATTATATTATTTGAAATATATATATTCTAATAAAATAATTCTAATATAATATAAATATATTGAATAAATTTTAATAAAATTGAATTTTAAATAATTATATCATAAAAAATATACGTATAGTTTTTCAAAGAAAAAATTAAAAAAAATTAATATTTTTTGGTTGAGAGGATAATAGTGCATTAATAAGACCTAAAAATACTGTATATATTTCATGATATGATGAGTATATATTGAATCCATACTTATTATGTTAATGACCACGTTTAATATTTAATGATGTTTTACTAGTGATTTTTTATCACTGTTAATGATAAAAATATGTAAGGTTCCACACTATATATTGTTCAAATATTAATATGTATTAGAATAAAATTTCAATATGCAATAGTAAAAATAAAATATGAATATATTTTAAAAAATATATTTTGGTATGATCATTATTTAGTGTCTCACCATGTATCTCAAATTAGATGTGAATTATATTAAATTTCATTTATCTATTATTATTTCAAATTTCAATATTTTCATACATAACTTTATTTTGAGTTAAATAGTTATATTAATGTGTCTTTCTTATAGATCGTATAATAAAATTGGTTGTGAGATGTTTAGAGGAGGATCCAATTGTTACCAAACCTATAGTAAGTACTTCTAAGGATAGAATTATTTAACATTGTTATTATGAATATAACTGTGTGTGTGTCTCTGTGTGTTTGTGTGTGTATGTTCAAAATCCTGCTAACACTTTAAACATGACCTTTTTAAAAATTAGTTTTATAGAATTTTAGTGGAAGAACAAGATATAATGACTTGAAAAAATATGTTTTACAATGAATAATTTGACTAAATGATCATGGATACACATTAATATATGGTAACAAAATATGTTTAGGAATAATTATATACTAAGAGGTGGTATGTGACAGTCCACACATACATATAAAAGAGGAGTTATACATATTTATGAATGATTTTATTATAGTTTAGCAATAATAGTGGACATTGTTTGCATACTTTTGGCTCTAGTGAAGAATTTACAAAAGAAAAAAAGACAATAATGTTGGGAAGTACCAAAAAATAAATGTTTGTTCCATATACACATGATTGATGTTAAATGTTTATAAATTTTTTATAATTAATATTAATACTATAGTAAATAACCAGATGATTCGTTATAGTCTCTAGACAAGGTGTGTATTGATCAATAACATTACTACACTAGGGAATATTTTCTGAATTAAGAAAGAACATGTCACAACCATTATTTTGATTTTTATTTAAAAATAGAATAATTATTATTTATACATTATGTATGATATAATGTAGTTTTTAATAATTAATATTCTTATTAACGTGTAAAATGAATGCAATTTTTTTAAAAAATGACATATTTTGGTAAGTTTGTTATCAAAATTAGGAAAATTATCACTCATAAAAGTTTGGATATTAAGAATGAACTTTGTAATAATATAAAATCTAAATTTTTTAATGATTGAATGAACGTTTTGATTAGTATTATTTGTTATTATTTGTGGTATTAGGGTTAAATTAACACCAATAATAGAAAAAAATTTGGTTAGTTATGTAAATTTTGAACAGTGGTACTTAATTACTTGTGTCCTATAATAATGAATCTTAAATGAATATAAAATCCAATGTTATCATTAGATTCAAAATTTAATTTTATAATTTTTAATTTATTTTTAGCCATTAAATGAATATAAATCATTCAAAAATGATCAATGATACTATTTTTGTCATCTAAATTTTGAAAAATTATTCTATAATCTATTTTGATATGTCATAACCAATCAAATTTCAATTGATGTATAAATTACAAAGAATAATAAAAGAAACTATACATTAACCGCTAGCTTTTGTTCTTCAGATTTATTCCTCATTTGGTGAAGGTTTATTTTATTATTATCGATGGCCGATCTATTTATTTTTTATCAATGTTTATAGATTAGTGTTTATTCTTTTACTAGTGATTGGTTTATTTCTGGTTTGATGGTTTGTTATGACGAACTATTTTGGTGCGATTTTCAATAGCGGGTTTGATGGATAATCTCATTTTTATGTCTTGTTTTAGTGATTTGGTTGTTACTGTCTTGATGGGAATGTTGAATTCTTAGTATGATTTTTATGATGACTCTGGTGGTCTCTGATGGTCTTCGTCATCTAGTGTGGTGGCTGGTTAGTGATATTGATGTAGTGATAGATGGTGATGAAAACCTTGGTAACTCATGATAGTGATGACTACTGAATTTACTTTTCGTGATGTGGGTGATTCCCATATCTATATCTCCTTGGGTGTTGGGAATTTTTTTAATTTTGAAATGTGAAATGGAGTAACTTTTATTTTATCTTCCATCCTGGTATGTAGGTTACCTCTCATCCATAAAGTGGTTTTGAAAATAAAATAAAAATGAATTTCCAGTCAGCCATAAAGAATAAAACTATCATTTATGTATTGATATTATTTTCTTTGTATTAAATTAACATTAAATAATTAAAAATGATTATGTAATTTTTGTTTTATATTTAAATTTAAATTAATAATTTAAATTTCATTTTGAATTTATGAACATACTGCAGATAAATCAAAATTTTTAATTTGTCAATATGATTAATAATAGTTTTTAATCTATAATATTATTTTTCAACTGAAATGATTATAAAATTTTAAAAATGATAAAAACCCATTTTTATTATAAATATTTATTACCATGATGATCAATCCATTTATGATGAAATAAATAAACCTCATGAATATGATGTTTAAGTGGAATGAAATTTTCCAAAGTAAATTTTAAAGATTATGATCCCTTTTAAACCTTGAAATATATTTAAATTTTTAAAGAATTAGCAAATGAGTTTGGTTTCTCATAAAAATTTAGTACATTTATTCTCATGTCTTTTTTAGCCTATAGAAATAAATTTCCCCAGAATATGACCATAGAGGTTCTTAATATGATATAATGTATTTTTTTAATAATCACTTCTTTTAACATAAAAATGTTCGTTAAATAATTTAAAAAAATAATATCAATATGGTTTTTCTTGAATATTTTGAAAAATGAATAATGTGTAAATTTTTTAATATTAGAAGGAACCATTCATGAATGTAACATCTAACACACACATAATAATCTTATATACCTTTAACTTGATATTTATTTTTAAGTATAAATGGATTACATATCATTAATAAGAAAAACAATTGACATGTGTTTATTTTGGAAATTTAAAATAATGATATTGAAATATTCTTTAAAAATAAGAATAATCGACATATTACCCCAGAATATAAGATTATTGGAATGATGAATAATATTTTTTAGCATTAATATTAATATTTATGTGTGAAGTGTGTATAAAGTGGTTAAAAAATAAGTAAATAATATAGATCTGAAATAAATAAATTTGAATAATAAGTCTAAAATCATTCTTGTAAAATATAAATACATTTTTTTGAAATTAAAATATTTAAAATGTTCTATATGATGAAAAATATATTATGTATTAATATTCTCTTAACTTTAAAATTATTATACAATAATAAAAAAATTCATCATGATTGGTTAATTATATAAATTTAGTAAGTATTATTTTTCTATTTTTAACTTATAACAATGAGAAATTTATAAATTTTATTTTTAAGCTACTCATATTAATTGTGTATACCTCTTAAGAAATAAAAATATATTTTATGTATAAAATAGGAGTAAATTTTTTAAAAAATGAGTAAACTAACTCAGATTGTGAGGAATTTTTTTTTAAAATGATTTGAGTTGTTTGATACTTATAAAAATAACTTTATAATATAATTAATATGAACAAATGTAAAATTTCATAGTTAATATTATTTATTAAGTATTAAAATTGTATAAAATTTTCAAAATTGAACAAATGATCCCAATTTCAAAAGAAAATTTAGGAATTTTTTTTCCATTTTTGTTACTGAAAAATTATATATATATATATATATATATATTTATGGATGTGGTTGGTAATATGTAAAAAAGTTTTCCAAGTAAAAATATGAAATTTATATAATAAAGTATTTTCTAAATATAATTATTTTTTAAAAAAACCAAAAGAGTTGAATTTAATTTTTTTTATTTTATATTTTTAGATAAGGGTTGTTTATGTGATCATGTAATTAAGGGGTTAATTATTTTATTAGTTAATTTTTTTATAGATTATTTTTAGATTTGAAAAATAATTTATATAATGAAATAAGAAATTTTGATATTTTTGAATTTTATTTTTTTCAGATAAGTGGCAATGATTTTATAGATATTTAAAAAATAGTATAGTATTAAGTGTCTTTAACAGTTGATAAAGAAAAATTTAAAAAAATAACTATAATAACTACCAACAATGACTGATAATTTTTTTATATAAATAGTGACAAACATTGGAGGGTACTAAAAATAACTATTAAATAGATTTTAGAAACTTCTTATAGTAGTCAGATAAATACTATACCAACAATGGTTTATTGACGAAAAAAAGTGATCGATTGGAGGTTATAAAAGACATTTTATAACATTTAGATATTGATTTAGGTATAATGGAAATTTATCATCATAATTAGTGTGGATTAAATTTTATTTTCATTTTATATGAAAATATATCTTTTTAAAGAATTTTTCTTCACCAACTATTTAATAATAGTGCATGAATGGCGTCATTATAAATAAAACATTAAAAATTCATGATATTTATTGATTTACAATTGATATTAAATTGTCAAGTACCATATATGTTACAAAATAATAATATTGGAGTGAAATATTAGTTATTACTTGTTCGAATGAGTCTATCTTGATGAATTTTAGATACACACCTTAATACATTGTATTTTTTTCTAAATTTAAGATCAAACAATCTCTATTTAATTGGGGATCTGTTTTAAATTAATGACATTTAGTTGGTATAGTAACATTCGTTAGTTATAACAATAATTGACATAGTATCTAGAGAGTTATCATTCTATCATGGTGTTATGCCAATTTTTAAAAATAAAAATTAAGGTTACTTAGTGAACTCTAATTTAAAAAGAATGAATTTTAAAAAAATTCTTTGGACAATTAAATATTCTCATTGTGTAATTCATAATTTTAGCTAATAAACTTTGGAACTCCAACATGTTTATCAATCATATACTATTTCATGTTCTATATTACACCATCAATGCACTAGAAAAACATCTCACCAATGTGAGATAGGAATGATGAATCTTATCATACATCCTTCCATCCCCATGAAACTAACATGGGATGGAGGGGTTCCCACCACATGACCATCTACACTGGGGATCAATCTAATGATATAGAGAGACTTGCACATAATACAAGTGACGGACACAAAGACATCAGCGGGTGTGAGTCTTAAGAGAGAGATATGTGTGATCATACCTATCATTTATTCTTCTTCTCACACCATATAAGGTGGGATTCACTTCTGTGATGTGTTATATGGAATGATGAAATGGTTCATAGAAAGTGGGTGTCATAAGACTAGTGACATTGCATGTTGTAGAATTCTCACTTGAGGCGTTAAATGGGCACTTTAGGCCTTCAAGATTCTATGTCTTTGGGTTATAAAAAATATAATGGTTTTTCGAGCCACAAGGCCTTCAGATGATCTATAGGGTTACCTCTCAATCCATTGGAAAATGTGGGAATTTTTCCTTAATAAAATTCTGGTGTTGGTCCATACCTATTAAAAAAAAGAAATTATATTAAATTATATGTAAATTTGTATTTTAAAGTGGTATGGGGTCAATCCCATTTTATTAAACAATTGAAATGACCCTTTTTAAATTATTAGAGGTAGAACCCAAGAAATGATCTGATGTCCTAGTGGTCATAAATTCCAATACTAATATTGATGGCCCAAAATGTTTCTCTCTTGAAGGACTTACACTACATCAGTGTCTTCCTACATCACTTATTACTTACATCACAATCTTCATATATAAGTTACTACATTACTAAATATATCATAAATCACCGTAAGGGGCTACCAGGATTTGAACCCTATACTCCTTTATGTGGAGGATAGTGGTGAGTGGGACTCAACATTGGCTCATGAAACTAAAATTATATTTTATAATAATATTATTTTTGCCAAAAACAACAATTTACTATACTAAATTCTTTTTATTTATTTTCATCATTATTTCCAATTCTATTGATTTATCCTCTAAATATTTTTCCTCTTAATCCATGTTAACATATATATAATTAAGGAAAAGAGAACATGAAAACAAAATTTGGATTAAGAGTTTAAATTTTAAATATATGATCAATGGAATATATTCCAATAGTTGAAATGTATATCTACAAGTGTGAAAAAACTGACCTTAAAATAATATAAATTTATTCCATGGAAGAGGATATCTAATGAGTTTTATAAGCAATTGAGTGGAGAATATTTAGTGTTATAAATGAATAAAATTATTCCATAATATTTTTTTAATTTAGTAGTTGTATTTAATCAAATATAGAAGACAAAAAAATATGAAAAATATAAAGAAATAAATGTAGATGTTGAGTTTAATTCCTTTCATATTTTCAAAATAGGACACACAAGGATATTACATAAATTTTTTGGGGGTATTGTGATTCCCATCATATGAGGGGAGTTAATTAATAAGTAAAAATTATAGGTAAAAAATTATAGTATTAATTAATAGGATGAAATACCTAAAATCCTTGAAAGACAAATCTAAATTATTAAGGTTAATTAGATATTTTTATTCTCTATAAGTGAATGAATTTTATTTAACACTTACTTTTTCATTTCCCAGGTATTGAGGGGTTACTGGGATGTTTGAGGGATGTATTAGAGGTTTGGAGAAGTGAGGATTTTTTAAAGAAGACATTTCTACTAAAAGGGTTACACTATAATGGTATTGTATTGCTAATAACATGATGGAATTTTTCATGGTATAATGATTCCTCACGAATTAGTATATAACACATGAGATTTCAGTCCCACACTACCTCATGTTAGAAGTTTGGTCTCATCATTATAGGTTTCATTATGGCAGAATTCTTATGCATTACCCTTACATATATTTTTAGTAACACTTACTTATGATTCTCTTACACCATGACTGTAGGATCTATTACATGAATACCTAGATGTTGAGTTCCTTGGTTCTATCACTCTATGAGTTGGTGTGTTGTGGTCCATATTCCAAAAAATAACTTTGGTCTGGGGTTTATCGAGATGAGGATTAATTTTTAGAGTCACTTCATGATTTTGGGGGTTGAATTTTTGGGTGTGAAACCCATAATATTATCATTATCCTCATTATTAACATTTAGGAAATAGTAATTCTCCATAAAAGAAAGGAAGATTCATGTGGGGATATCATGTTATGATCTTCAGATCTAAGTCTGCTACAACTTGATAAATCCAAGTCTTGTAGTAACACTGTATTTTATAGTATTATCTATAAATTTAGGGTTCCCATTGAATTCATTATATTTTATCCCTGTCATCTGAATCCCTTGATTTATGAGGGAGTTGATTGGAAAAACTTTTGCCTCTTTGATTGATACTTAGTCCTTTTATTTGTCAAATAATTACCATTGATACAATGTATCTCTTTTCGACATTTACTTCGCTTCATTATTCTATCACTTATTTTTTCAGACCATGGAAATTTTATCCCTTCAATGTAATGGGATTATTATTGATGATTGGTGGAGGATAATTGATGGTATTATGTCTTTAGAGTTCATGGGTTTTTCATAAGGTTTCCTATTGGTGTTATTCATCTATCACCTCATTATAATTAAGTGGCCATTTAATATTTGTGTAATGGTAGGGGATTTTAGATTTATTTTGTTTACTTATTTATAAATTTTGATTTATAGTTATTTCATTTTTAATGGGTAAATAGTTGGAATTGAACTAACGAAGATAAATATCATGAATTAGATAATTGATGGGATGATGGTGTACCTTTACATGAAATTATAGTTAATTCATGTTATTAGAAGATGATATTTTATAGAGAGTGTGATGATTCATTACTGTGATTTCAAATTTTTATTTTACATATTTATTATACTGAAAAATAATTATAGATATTATTTATTTTATGATAATTAGTATTGTGAATATGTAATCAATCTAAGTGATTATTCTTTCTTATAAATTATTAACATAATAAATAATTTATTTGATAATGTTATTTGAAAGATTATTGAAACCAATATTTAGTCATATATCAAGTTTCATTACATGATAAAACCTTCCTCTAATGAAGTGTTTTTATTGGAAATAGGGGAGATGGATCCTTAATCCCCAAGTGTAGAACTCTCTTCTAAGGTATAGGGATTCCTCTTCTCCTACCTCGATGAAGCCTTCTCCTTCCATGGTTTTATGGTTTCCACCCATTTTTCTCAATATTCCTCTATTCACATGGAATTCATGTTACATCCACATTATAGACCTTTCACCAATATTAATTGTGGTTGGATATCCTTTTTTATCTTCTCTTTCAATGGATTATTTTCATTTCAAGGTTGTTTTATTTCTTTTTATTTAGTTTTCCTTTCCAATAACTTATATATTTATTTGATGTTCATTGTCAATTTGAATTCCAAACATATTTATTCATTTCTCTTAATGCCTAGAAATTTTTTCAAAACCCCTATTCTGTTTAACCTAATAGTTCTTTAGTGGTTTGTGATTAAGCTATATTTGATACTTGGTGGATTTTCTTGTAGGCCCATTCACCCACCTCTGATCCTTCTACCCATCCCATTGTACTAAACTCCAAATTGGTCTTGTATTAAGATGATTGTGTCTATTTCAGGATGGTGTTTTTGGTTTTTTTTAGAATCAAGGGTGCATCTTGACAATGTGGGTCTGGTAGCCAGTCTTCTAGTTAGTAGAGATTTTGATTTGTCCAGTTTGGTTTGCGGTTCTATTCTGATGATACATTTGGTAGTAGTGTGTTTGGTTTTGGATTTGGTATAGTTAAAGAGGTTCATGGTATTTATAATCCAATTATTCTAGGAGGGTTTCTTATTTTTCATGACATAGAATCATTCTGTGATGTTCAATGAAGTGGTGGGCTTCTCCCACTAGCATTGCAACAGAAAATTTCAGGGATGGAAT
Organism: Viscum album; assembly: GCA_963277665.1. NCBI lineage: Eukaryota > Viridiplantae > Streptophyta > Magnoliopsida > Santalales > Viscaceae > Viscum > Viscum album. The sequence continues at coordinate 1,965,790,092 of OY728127.1, forward strand.
GTTTGTTCCCTTGGCCGTTGTAGACTCTAGTGGATTGAGGCATGATGTGGTTGGTTTAAGGATATGGGTTCACATCTCATTAATTATTCTATCTAGCTTTGATTATGTCTTATTTTTGTCCATAATTTTTGATTATGTTCTGGTTTGCTTGTTTTTTTGGTTTTCATCCTCAACAATAATAATAGTTTTTGGCGATGGAGTTTCTACTTGACGTTAATGATTTTTTTTCTCTCTAGTTCTTTTTGTGATGGATGATGGTTTTGAGGTCTATAAAGATGTTGTAAATTTCAATGGTTTTCTTTATTATTATTTTTTTGAATTCAATTGATATTCCTAGGGGAATGGGGAAATCTCTTTGAGTGAAGATGATGTGAATTTTTCTTGTGAATGGTTCTCATCTGCGTTGTGGATGATATTGTTGATATTGGGTGTGTCAAAATTCATGTCTCAGGGAGGGAGTTAGCTTGCGGTTTTTGGCCTAATATGGTGGTGTGGGAAAATTGTTTGGAACTTGAATTTGGTTTTGTTTTCTATGTTTTTATTTTTTAAAAATTTTGATGTTGTGTGGTTTTTATTTTTTAGTGAGCTTTTGAATACGGTATTCAGAAATTTTGAGGTTCCCACTCAACCACAATGTGGGTTACAGAAAATAAAAAATATGTGGAAAAAATGAAAAATGTTTAATTTATATGGTAATGAAAAATAATAACTTATTTAATTAATACTAGCACCCAACTACATTCTGCCCATGTTTTCTATAATATTTCATCCATTAATTGAAGTGGTTTTCATAACCAATTGGAATTATTTCTACTAGAATTTATATTTACTTTAATATTAAGATTGGATTATATTAATAGTACTTTAATTTATAATGAAACCTTGTATGGACGGTTGATGTGGAGAGGGAGGATTCATGTTGATATTTTTATAGTTGTATCTTGATGTGGTTGATGGTTGGGATGATATGGATGGTGTATAAAGGTGTTAGGGATGATGTTACAATAATTTTCCTATGTTCAGACCTATTCTTGGATGTTTTAACAGTATTTTATACAGTTGATTACTAATTATAATTTGTGTATATCCTTCACCATGTTAGTACAACCAAGTCATAATATTGGTAACATTGATGGTAATAATTCATGAATTAATTAATTTGGGATGGTCGTTGAAGATTTATTGATGATATAGTAAATAGAATATGGTTAAATATTATATGTTTATTAATAATTAATATATTACAATATTTTTTGCTAATAAGAAGAAACCATGGATCTGGTAAATGATTAAAATTGAATTGATATAAAAATAGGAATTATAATATTTAATAAATTCACAATGTATTTTAATGAGTAATATAAATATTAAACCAAAATTTATGATTGGATGTTATAAAATTGTTAGTAATTGACTAATAGAAAATTATTAGTGAATGTTATGATTCTTTATTCTCATGTTCCAAGAAAGGTATTAGCTTCTTAGCTATTTGAAATGGAATTTGGGTTGTTATATGTGATGTTAGCTATAAATCAAGTCTTAGATTGGATCGTTTCACTTAGAATGAATATATGATATTATATTAATTATGTTTCGGTATTTTTTATACAAAACTAAACATGTTAGAAAATGTAGAATGTGTTGATACCTGGCCGATTGGAGGCAGTTTTTAAGGTTCTCCCTCATCTTTACTCCTAACCCAATTAGGGTAGCAGTGGGTTTAGATCCTGTGAATGCGGTATCATAGTTTTGGTTGATAAAAAGATGGATATTAGGTATAGGAATTGATGAATATTGCATGGTTTGGTAGGTAAATAATATTAGTAGCTATTAGTACCGGATATATTCAAGTGATACATTTGAGGAAATATACGATCAGAGCCCTCAATGATTCGATGCAATGAAATTAAGGTTATAGAATATTCTAAGTGAAATGGTCTTTCTTTTAGTGAAGATAATTTAGTATGGATATCATGTCATTATTGTCTATGATATTGATTTATTTGTTTATATAATGGTAATTATGATGATCCTTAATTAATTAATAATAATGATTCTATATTTTGAGATTAGTAAGTCATTGAAAATTTTCAATTTTTAATATATAGATCCTATTAAAGATACCTATTAAGCTCATGATGGTGATATTAAATAGGATATAATAGTAGATATTTAGAGATTAGTGGTTTTTTATGATGATTTCTAGAGAAAATCACTTTATGAGTTATAATGTCAGTGCTTAAAGAAGAAAGGGGTATATATTTCTGATCAAGAGAATGAGGAATTATTAGAGTTGGTTGTGATCTATTTTGGATGAATCCACTCTAATAGGGATCACTCTATTCTATTATACATTAGTTTGTGGTGAACATTTTCACATTAGTGGTCAGTATTATTCCTTCTTGGTCATGAGGAATCTTATGTTTCATTGGATTGGTTCCTCTATTTGTTCTAGGTTGAGTTTTTTATTTGATAATAAATGTGGAGGATTGGATGTAAATGTTTATTTTAACATGAATATTTCTGTCATGTGATTGTTTAGGAACCAGTTCACGAACCTCCTATATTATCCTCTTTTACATACTAATGTTAAATTTGATCATCTAAAGGGATCAGATGGTTCTCAATGAATTATTTTCTATTAGGATATCATTATTAGTGGGTGAAAGAATTGGGTATTCTAAAGACTACCTTTAATTGTTTTATAGGAACTATGAGTTCATGGAGATGAGATTTGGTATGAAAAATGCAATACATGTCTTCATGAGACAGATGAACTCTGGGTTCTTTGAGATTAACAACTAATTTTTAGTAGTGTTCATTGATAACACCCTTGTGTATTATATGTCTATAGACAAGAATGTAGAGAAACATTGTTTTTTCTTAAGTTTAGTTAACACCATTAACTATTTGGCAAGATATTTAAGTGTATGTTCTGGTCCTATGGTTTGGAAACCCAAGAATTTTTTATATATTATTGCATGATTCTTAAACATAATTATCCATTCATACAAAATAATTTTAATAAATTAATAATTTATCTGGAATACTAGGTTCAAAATACATCACAATAAGGATAAAAATAAAACAAATTTATTTTATTCTTCATACTAAGATCCGAAAAAAATTTGATCTCCTAAAACATAATTTTAAAAATAGGGGAATGTATAAAATAAATGGGTGTACTAAAATCATAATAAGTTAATAAAATGATAAGGAAATATAACATGTCAGTCAAAGGTATAACATGATATCATAAAAGAGAGGGACCATGATTAAATAGAAGGATGAATAATGTAAAAAACATGGTATAAAAAGATCATGGAATCATAGGAAATGTGGGGAAAATATAAAAAATTACAAAATATTAAGTTGGGTCTAACTTCTAAGAATATATAACATGATTTACTAAGTCACGTAATTGATTATGTTCAATCCCTGACCTAATACATGACATCTCCTGAGACTAAAAAATTACCTAATACATGATAGTGATATCTTGGAACAGCCATCATAACATGTTAATAACCTATTTATTTCACATAAAAGAAATCAATAATAAGTCAAAAAATTGGAATTACCAATAGAAAATAATCGGTTTCATAATATTGTTTCATATCATATTTAATGGAAATTTTATAATGAATGTATTTGAAAAATGATCATAAGGAATGTATTTATCCATAAAAGGAAGGTGTAGTTACGTAGTTATACATTTGAGTTTTAGATAGACATAATTTATAAGAAATAAATAACATTAGAGCTTTGAGTCATTGATGAAAATAATTTGAAATATTATTGACAAAAATAACATTTTCACATTGAGTAACACCAAAAGATGTCATAATATAAGGAAAGTGAATTGAAAAACATTTATTTAAAATTTAAATCATTATCGAATATTAAATAATATTTGTTTCTCGAAAATAACATTTAAAACATTTAAAAATATGTTTTAAAACATTTAGTGGTTATGATGGAATTAGAGTTCTATTAATAAAAATGTGTTAAAATACTGAGAATCGTTTCACATTTGTGCATGAGAATAAAAGTTATTTTTTTCAGAAAATTAAAGGAATATTCCATTTAATTTTTATTGTAAAAAACAATAAAGGATTAAAATATCATAAATATCAGAGTAAAATAATTTTGAAAACATTTTTAAAAAATATCGATTTGGAAAAAGAAGTATTTTCAACCGAAGAGAGAAATGAAGTAATATTTTCTTAAAAAATTTATCATTACATTTAAGTAAGAAAGAGATTTAAATTTTAATATTCCATAAAATATTCAGGAATAACTAGTGGATATTAAAATTATAGGGTATTATTAGAGAATGATGAACCAATTTCCATCCATGGAAATTCAAGCATAAGAAATCCTTATTAAAATGAGATTGAAACATAAACGTGTACCGCATTGGTAACTTTTGATCCGTAAATTACCATGAATGGAGTATATTAATTGTGAATTAAAATATCATGATTTAGTATGGATTCATGATATATTATTTAATTGGGATGTATATACATCATTTAAAATAAATTAGGTTCATAGATGAACATATGTCTTAATGAAAAAATTTAAAGATGAAACCCTTACAAAGTTTGTATCATTGAAATGAGAGTTAATAATTCGGGTGATTATGTGTAAAAAAATATATCAATATTAAATTAATTTTAAATAAAATTAAATTCAACCAAAATTCATTTCACAGATAATTGTTTAATAATATACTCAATAATGTAGTCATATAAACCAATGAATGAAAATTGAGTTAAGAAACCCCTTATATCACATTTCTATTTAGTTAAGAACACATTAACCTCCTATATAGTGGGTTTAAACAAGTTTTTAAATTTTAAAATAATCATATTATTATTTATAATGACATATATTTTAATTTTATAACATCTTATTACCTATTGGTTATAATCATTCATTGTCATCATTGTTTCAAGTATTAATTGCCTTGTTTAATCCTGCAAATTTAATTAAGGATTTTTTAGATAATAATCCAAGGATATAGTTCCATAATATAAAGAATTATATTAATGTCACAAATATCTTTTTTTATTAGATTCATCTTTATAATTATCATTGATTATTGGTGATGCATAATGAATCACATCGCTTCGTGGAGACGGTAGGTTATATGTTCGCATGAGAAACATTATCATTTCATTAATTGGTGAAAGGGTAAAAAAGTGGATTTTTTATTAATTTCAAAGAATACATATAATGTCATATATATCACATATATTAATTAAATTTATACGTTTTACCATCCATGTAAAGCGTTAGTGAAAAAGAATCACATCACTTTGTGATATAGTAGTCTAATGTTCTCATTCACAACATTATGATTTTTTAAGTGGATGGTTAGATACGAAATTATATGAAATATTTATTTTCAATAATTATTAATATTTAGTTAAACAATATATCAGAAATAAATTAATATGTATTAGATTCTATGTAAATCATAAGTAAAAAAATCACATCACATCGTGAGGGGGTGGTATGTTGTAAACACGAGTGATGATTTAATATTTACTTCTAAATGAAAAGGAAAAAATTAATATTTTATATTATAAATATGATGAAATAATTATTTCATAAATATCATATATAAAAATTAAATACATCATTATTTCCATCTGTGAGATGGGGCTGTTCGAAACGGCTTACTTAGGTTCTTGAGGTGGTAGTCCACCTTACACTTGATGAAAAGTTTCGTTTCCCATTAATGGGAGGAGAATATAGTTTTAGGACATGAAATTAAAATAACATCATAATATTATATGTAATATATTTATTTTATTATATTTTAATGGTTTGATATTATTTTAATGGGGGTTAATAAAAAACACTCGATTAATAATGTTAACTCTTCTTCAGACAACATCTTTTTGTTTGCACCAAAAGCCTTAATAGGTTTTTTTTATGAACAAAACAAGGATTATAAGAAGAGAGGAGTAAGTTATAGATTCTATTTAGTCAGGTATTTTCCAAACCAATAGCATTTTTATGTGTGTAAATGATTGGAGAGGGGTGGCCATTTATAATTGGGGGAGAGGATACACTTAGAATTTTTGAAAAGAAAGATTTCCACCAAGGTTCTTCTCATGGAAAAGGCTCTAAAATGGACTATTTTAGAAACATAGAATATATAAGGAATATATGTTACCCTAAAATAGAAATTAAACATGTTTTGGTCATTTTAACCCTTATTTTTTAGTTTAACCCATGGTAAAGTCATTTTAACTCTACCATGGTAAATAATTTCTATTATTTTCTATATTAATTATAGTAAAAAGTTATTTAAACATTATTAGATAATATAAATTATTATGATTAAAAATATGGAATCCATTTTTCCAAATTTAAGTCATATAATTAGTAGTATTCAACATAAAATTAAACCTATGGACGGGTTGGAAAAATTGTTTTTTTAAGAAATGCATTTTTAAGGAAAAGATAATCTTATATAAACTATATTAAATGTAATTATAATTCGATGAATTTAAATTAATATTTATAAATATATAATCTAATTATTTTATATATATAATTATTTATTAGGGGTTATTAAATTACTTAAATGGATAAAAAATAAACACTTTAAAACAATTTTAAAAAATAATGCGATTTGAAGTATAAAAATAAACTTTTACTAAAATATTATATAAATATTAATTTAATGTTAATAATTTTATTTAATATAGTTGAATTATTATTATTTAAATTTTAAATAAAATTAAAATAATGATTGGACATAATTTTTTAATTGATAAGATAATTTCATAAAAATCGTGTTTTTCAATATTCACTGAAAAATTAATTTTGACAAAGAAATACCAAAATTTCACTATAAGATAATATCAATATTCTAATTCAAAAGATTATGTTTTTTTCCAATTCTGTTTATAAAAGTGGAAAAAATTAATTTTATTATATTTGTGTAAAGGGTGGCTAGACATCCTTTTAGAAAAAATTACAGTTTTTTTGAAAACATTTCTTTCTCATTCAAATAGTTCTTATTTTATTTCTCATCAGTAGATAATATTTAAATTTATTTTATACTTGTTTAAAAATATTTTTATTATTTTATTAATTCTTATTCATTCCCACTAATTTAATGACTATTTAATAATAGTAATTTTTGAATAATAACAATTTAATAGAGTTTCATGGTTAATTTAAACCTATTGATGCATACATCAGAAGATATCAAACTGATTGAAATTATTTAAAAATAATTATGTCATAATGTATTGGGAATTTATATTGTCTTTTAATATCGGTGTTGATTTTTATATACACTATCCAACCTGATGTTTCTTTCTTAAATATCAAGCTATTATACATGGGGTGTATATATTAGTGTATGTTTTCTGTCAATAGGGAGTAGATACGATTCAATTGAAGAAAAAATTGATTTTCTATGAGATATACACAAAGAATGATTTGTGGGTATGGGTTTTCATAGGAATATATATATTATATGATTTTTTACATACTTTTTATTATATTCCAACTCTTGAGATAGCTTGGACTTGTAATGATAAATCTTTAAAAAAGATTTAATAGTGTTAGGATTGTTGGGAGTATCTTGAAATGAAGTTGATTAGTTATAATATTCTTAATTTTATAGTGTGAGGATTTAGGTTAAAGATTTTATATGATTCTTTATCAATTTTTTGGGACTTTTTTATGAAGAAAAGAGAATTTATCTCCAATGTGCACAATATGTATGACACATATAAATGAAACTATGCTACCAATGAAATTTATCAGACTATAATCATTATTTCATTGAATTTTTCATGTAACTAACTCATTAATGATAATTTTTTTGTCTTTGTAGATAAATATTTTATGGGATATATCCTCTTACAACAAGATTGGAACTTGTGAAAATGATGGTGGTCAAAGTTATTACAAAATTATAAACTTGATATTGCTTATACACTAGTGAAGGGGAATGTTGTTGCTGGAACACTAAGTTAGAATTTGGTTTTTGATTCTATTTATGAGTTGGGGGATAATTTTAGAGTTATGGTGGGGATTTTAGTGATGCATCTTTATGTGGAGGAATTAAATGCTAAATGTGGTATTTACAATATGACAATGTAATTATCATTTCTGAAAAATGTAAATGAATATCATTTTTTGGATCCTGGAGAGTAATTTTAGGGGTGTCATGTTGTTTATCTAGATTACCCTAAGGTAGAGTGTTGGGAAAGTATTTATCATGTGTTATTTTTGGTGAGGCTCTTCATTCACTTGATGGTTCCTAAGAGTGTTCTTAATGAGTTTCATATGAAAACTTTAGTAGCTCATTTGGGTATGGATAACATAAATCATTCCTTTTAGTGTCAGTTATGGTGGTCCTTGATGAATAGAAGTTTCATAGAGTTTATATCCTCATGTTTTGACTTCTAGAAGGTAAGGAATGAACATTATGCTTCTAGTGGGTTAATTTAACATTATATTTTCCTCAGTGGATGTGGGAGTAAATATGAATTTATTTCCTAACTGGATTACCTCAATCGTAGAGTAAATATTATTCTATCTAGGTGATTATGGATTATCTAATAATATTAGATCACTTTTTGGTGACTACAGAGTTAGGAGTTAAAATATCATATTGAGGTTTAATTTTTGATGATTATGATCCTTCATAGAGTTATGAGGATAATTATCACTAACTATAATTATAGTTTTACATATTGAGAATGAAAATGTCTCCATCCTTCATTTGGTTGTGAGTTATTCCTCAAAACATCATTTCATACATATATGGATGATTGGATAAAGCATAAACTTTAATCCTTGTAAGTCATGTTATATGTAATAATTCAAGATTATATATATTTTTGGATGAGACACCTACCTATTTTATCAATTTTGAATAATAATAACCATCATTAGACCATTATTATAGATTCTTTTTCTGTAATTTATGAAAAAACTTGAAAATTTACCTCATATTGGATTGAGGTTGGAGATTAAACAATTCTCAAACTAGAAATAGGTTATTCATGAAAAAGAAGGTGTATATGATTTGGGAGAGATCATTATAATTCATGTGTTGATCATAAAAGGATGCATATAGAGTTTGATAATGATGGTCATTTTTACGTGAAGGAATATTATTTTGATGGTGGTAGAGGTTTATTTATGGGAGTAAACCCAATCCCTGATTTTATTGACCATTCGAGGTTTTAGAGCATGTGTTTGATGTTTTTTGGTAGGAAATCCCTTCATATATGGATTAGATCCATGATGTTTTTCATGTGTCACAACATCATTCGTCACTTGATGATGAAACCCATGTCATGGAATGAGGTGATTTAGATGTTTATGATGATAAAAATATTCATGGCGTGACTTATTGATATTCAATACCATTTATAGAAATGTCTCATGAGAATTTTATTCATTTAGTATATTAATTATATTAGATTTTGGTCATATAAATGTTCCCTTGGTAAAGTTAGTAATAAATGCATAGTTAATATCATAATTTGTTTGATGATTGTTTATTTTTTGGATGATATGAATCATCTTGGGTTGATCCCTAATGAAGATTCTATGTGATTTTGAGCCCAACCCTAATGAAATACTGGTTATGATGTTATAAATGTGAGATCCCGATTTAAGAGGTATCTAGAGAGGTGTTAATTTTATTACCTTTTATGTTTGTTTTCTGAGGGTGGTTTTTATTCTCAATGACAACCATTATTTGACAGTTTTATGATATAAGGGAAAATATTTTTTTTTGAACCCTTCCTTTGTCATTTCTAAAGTGCTAAGTAATTTTAGATATTTTTTTGGTAGTCATAAAGGATTGGAGAAGGGATGTGTTTCTAAAGATAATATTTTATCAATAAGTGGTATATGTTGGTGTGATTGTATCTATTTATAAATGATGTAATGTATCACAATATGATGTTTTATCATAGACTGGGGAATAAGTCATGATACATTTGTGTGGAACTATCTTGGGTTGTAAGTATTAAGACGATGCAGAAGTTTGGTCAGAGTGTAAATACCTATGGGTTATCCTTATATATCATTTTTAGTAACCATTATATATGATTATACAATTCCATGATTATAGTCATTATTTCTTGAAGTCCTAGATGCCATGTTTAATGATTTAGTCTCTCTAGGGGTTACAATTCCTAGGTGCATAGGTTAAACTGTGATTTTGGTCTAGGGTTAATTGATGTGAGGAAGAAGGGTAAGATTCACACTATGACTTCTAAGGGTGAACATTATAACATGACACACATATATTAGAAATTAACCTTCTTATCATCATTAAATAAATGATAATTATTCAAGTGGTAAATGGAGATCCATATCGGGAGATGATGCAATGATATATGGATTGAGCCCCATTATGGAATATTGAATAATCCCTATTACATAATTACATAGTTCTTTCAAGGATTATTTATAAATTCATGGTCTATATATAATTAAATTCATTTACCAATTCACCTATATAACCTAAGGTGGTTGTCTGATTATTTTGGATGAATCCAAGATTCAATTATTAATCTAAAGGCCTTTAATTTTTTCAATATTACCTTTAATCCAAGGAATATTTATTCCTCCTTCCATTCTATTCATTATTTTTTCACATTTTATTTACAGACCATGGTTGTTCTATCCTATCAATCTCATGGGTTCCTAATGATAATTACTAAAGGATTTATGATGGTATGATGTCCTTAGGGTTCATGGGTTCCTTGTGAAGTTTTGTCTTGGTGTTCTTAGTCCATCATCCCATTCTAATTTAGTGATCATTAAACTTTGTATAAAGGTAGGGAAGTTGAAACTTTTTCTATTTAATTATATGTAAATATGGAATTTTCATTATTTGGTTTTTCAAGGGTATATAGTTAGTATTAAACTAAATAAGATAGTGATCATAAATTAAAGAATTTCAGGGGAGACGATGCAGATTAACATATATTTATAGTTAATTCAAGTTATGTGCTTAGAATACTTTATAAATAATGTTATAATATAATAATATGATAGAGAATTATTCCTTTTCATATTTTACATGCCCGTGTCTTTTTAAAAAACATAAATATGGTATGAAAATGATGATAATGAATGAGGTATTCATTGAAGTTTTTATTCTTCATATAAATTCATAACATGATAAAGTATATAAATTGTTTATATTACTTGTAATAATATTACAAGTATTATTTTATAATATATCAATATTTATATAATAAAACCTCATAATAAATATTAATTGAAATAATATGGTAAAAAATTTGATTTTTTAAGAAATCAATTCTAGTGGATGACTATGTTCAGTCCTAGTTTGGTATAAGATTGTTTTCACTGATTAATGTAGTATTGATCTCTTATTGAAATTGTTTCTATTGGAATTATGATTTACTTTAATATATATATATTAGAAAATATATCCTTTAGTGTGATTTAGTTGGATACTATTAATAGTTGGATGATATGGAAAGGGTGGACAACCCTGCCAGTAAGAATTTTTCATGTTTTGGTGTCATCGGATATTCCTATATATGAGTGTGTGTGTAATGGTCCATAGATATTAAGATTATCATTAATGCATTTTTCGACTCACAAACATTAATTTTTTGATGAAATTAGTCACACCATATATTGGAAGGAAGTAGGGTATGATGGGTGTGTCACGAATGACATGTTATTAATGTATAAGTCAAGGAAGGATTTGTCCCTTCCATCATTATGGAAGTTGATATCTCGAACCTTTAATTAAAATAGCACTGTAATCATAAATTCTATGGCCATGGTATAATGAGGAGTTTATTTTAGATAGTAAAAGAATGATGCATTGGGTATATAGGTTAATGATATTTTCATGAAACCTACTTAATGAGATATTGTGATAAAGGGATTATATTACACAGTGAGAATTCATATTTGTTTTCATCATTATGACATTACGTTATTTATCTTTGGTACATTGACCCGTTTCTAGATAGTAATATTAGAATTTAGGCAAACTCTCTTAATTCCAACAAGAAAAAATCTTAGAGGGTCACACACTAGTTGTTTTCATTGGTATTGATTAAATTCTCTTTGAATTTAATTAGTGGAATAAATATTATTCTCAAGACTAAGGAATAATTTTATTCAAGTGATATTGATGACATAAATTAAATAAATGTGTATTCACCAGATTTTGAATAACATATAATTATTTATTTTATGGAATATTTAAGAAATATTTATTGACTAGTTAGTGAAAAATATATTTATTTAAAAGAATAAAATATTTTTTTAGGTGTTCAATAAATGAAAGATATGTTTTAAAAGACCAATACCATGTTTGATAATAAAATAATTATTGATGAGTTGGTAAATATTATTTATCAATTTTTCATAAGTTGGGTCACCAGAAAATATTATTATTATTATTATTTTTGGCACATTATTTAATTAATTTTTATGATTATATTTAATAGATGTTGTGAAATTAAATTTTGTAACTAAAATACTAGCTCCATATATAGATGGTTATATCTATTGTGTAATTCATTCGAATCTAATCCCATATCTGGGAATAGAGATTTGTTGCACAAAAAAAATTATATCTTGAATCCTCCTCCTCTCTCCCCCTCCAGAACGATAAAACCAATAGATAAGTTCATCAAGACTGAAGAATGAGTGATCAAGAAAGAACAATGCAAGACATTCGATTCATCTAACTAGCACATTCAGAATGACTGGGGTTTCTTGAAGACCAATGGTGCATGAATGGATCATAACTACAGGGATTCTACCCTTTATCCTCAAAAATGCAATGAAGGAAATCTAGAAGGGCCTTTTGAGACGATCAACAATCATCAATGAAGAAATTTCCTGAGCCAAGGTATTTATTTCTTTATATATTAAATAAATTAATTATAAAATTCATGTTTAAGATCCTAAATCTTAGTTTCAAACAAATATTATTAAAAAAATTAATATATCACCCTCTACCACAATGATTCCACTGCACCGGGAACCAACAAGTGGTTTCAAAGAGGTTACATTTAAATTTATAATTATTTATTTCATTATTGATCTTTACACAATCTTGTTTAGATTTTCATTTCGTTTTATATATTATTTAATATGATTTTAATTAACATGTTATCGACATATTAATAATTTTCATTTAGTGTTTCATTTTCATAGATATTTAAGAACAAATGAAGATTCATAATAGATTCTATCAGCAAGTTCCAAGTGTTTGGTTGGTAAAGCGATGTTATGTCGTGTGTGGTTAGAGCACACTCCATATACCTAAGATCATTGTATCTAGATGCACTGAGAAAGTTAAAACATAAGGAGATATTATTCCACACCGCATGTTGATCGGTACAACATGGAATGCAATAAGAAGATACAAGGTGTGCACCAAGCATGTACACATTGGGCAGTCTGGTCGAGCTATCATGCCAAATCCCCATGAAAGTGACTTGGATAAAAAGAAATCGGGGTAGATAGTGTGTAGTTGGATGAAAAAGACCATTTAGTCTCCCGTTAATGGAAAAAATTATAATTTCATTAAATTTGAAAAATTATAATAATAAAAAATTATTTTGTTGATTGAAACACAGTTGTGTGTTTGAAAATTTAATAATGGTTTTAATGAATGTTAAATGCTCAATTAATTTACTATCACAAATATTTCATTAATGTTTCTATCATTTTTTTTCATGAATTCCAAATTGATGGGTATCTGCAATTAAGTTCGGATGATCATTAATATGAAATGGAATTAATTATTTTATTAATTAATTAGTATCATCGTGTTTATGTTAATAATAAAGTGTGAATAAAGAAATGAATTATTACTAGTTAATTTTTTCATATTTGATGCATGTATGACTGATCATGATCTTGACCAAGATCTATGTATGTGATGGAATTTATTTTATTAAATTTAATAAACTTTTTTTCAATTATTTAATATTAAATTAAATGATGGTATGTGAGTCTTCCCTCCCTCCAATATTATATAGTACCTATATGTCTATGGATATTTATGTAATTTCATTTAACCAAACCTTTGGTTCTTCTCACCTTCGTGTGAGTAATAAATATTTGTAATTAATGGAGCATTCTAGGGAACATAGAGAAGGTTCAAAGTGGAACCATAATGATGCCAACTTAGTGATGCATTGGGGGACATGTGTAATTTTTAGCTCATTCCAATTCCAACATAATGTGTTTTTCCCAAGATCATAGGTTGATTTAAGGTCCTCTCATTAAATAAACCATCAAATAATATCATGATCAGTCTATTTAATTAATTATTTATTTTCTTTATAATACATTAAAATCACATAAATTAATACAATACTTGAATCGCATAATTAAATGAATTAATATGCAAAAAAATAATTTAAATAAAATTGATAATACATAAATGTTTTATCTAAACATGGTCAATTAATTATGTAAACCTAAACTTAAATATTAACAAGACATGTAAAGTATAAAACTAGATAAAAATTTGTGAATAATAAAATAATATCCTTTAATCTAATATTAAGTCAGCCTAAGTCTTATGTTACTTAATTAGGATGAAAAATATATTTTACTATGTGTTTGACTAACACCTATTGGGGAAATTAATTTTATAAAGGGAGTTCTTATGAAGGTCGTAGGTAAACATAAACAATTTATATGAATAGGAGTATCCCTTTCTAGACTTGGTGTAATTTTGAGTCAAGTGTTGAGAAAATCCAAGTTAGAATTTCTGGATTGAGGTGTCCACTCAATGGATCAAGGAGCTGCAAGCCCATAGTTGGGAAAGACTTTGCGACCTAAATACCTTTAAAATATCTTGACCAACCCTTGTTGGGGGTAATGTGAAGGGTAATATAGATCATTGCCACTATAATGTCCTAGAAACTATATATTTCTATTTTAATGATGGGTTCTATTGGTACTTGATAAAATAGTGGGACATTTAATAAAATCAATTAATTTATTATTTCCCACAAACTTTTTTATCAAGAAAGGTAATAATAACCTACTCTATTCATTTTAGAATAAAATGAATATATCATAATAAAGACTACCCCTATGATAAATACAGGATAAATAAAATCTCATTAGTGGTAGTAACTTTCATGAGTGGTTAAGACATGTTTTGGTTATTATACACCATGAATGGAAGTCTTACATTCTAGAATCCTCAATGCCTGATCCGCCTAATCAAGAGGTGAGTGATGAAGAGTTAAAAATATATGAAGAACATATGAAAAATGTGGTATAATTTCAATTATTGATGCCTTCATCTATTTCTAGTGAACTCATGAAGTCTCACAAAAACATGGATGTGTATAGCATGCTTGAGAACCTATGTGGTCTTTACACTGAGAAACAAAGACAGAAATAGGTTGAGATTTCCATGGATCTTTTTTAGATTAATTTGTAGAGGGTTCCCTAGTTGGGACTAACTTATTCAAAATCAGTGGATATATTGTTCTCCTCATGGTTCTATTGTATAAACTCCATGAAGAACTAGGCACTAATCTCATTCTGGAATCACTCCCTCATTTCTTCTCTCGTTTTGTTGTGAATTTTAATATGAACATCACTGAGAAGTATCTACTAGATCTTTTTCTCCTCCCTATATAAGTAGATAATGACATGAAGCATGAAAATACATCTATACTTATGGTGAAAAACGTAAATGTAAAGAAAAGATATTTAAGACCAAATATTTTTCATGCCCTTCCAAGAAGAAAAAGATCGAAAGGGAAGAAATAGAACACGATGTTGTCTATTTTTCAAGTGGCGAGAAGGGAAAATGGAAGAAAAAATACACCCAAATAATGGAGAAAGTGGAATTTTAGGTGCATTTGTTATCCAGCGAAAATTATCTATTTATACAAATTAGGTATTAGATATAGATTTTAGTGGTCACATATGTATTAAAATATAGGAACCAAGTAGATTAAGAATAATTGATCAAGTGTAGGTAGATTTACGCATAGCTAATGTAGTTAAACTTCCTTCTATAGATATCTGGGGCTACTACCTCACATTGCTGACTAGAATGATCTTAGTTTCAAAGGGTTGTTATTATGATACTTTAGTTATCAACAAAATTATTTCTATATCTAGACTAGATACATATGGATTCATTTTGAAATTTGAAAATAAATGTTTCTTATTTTATAAAGATATCGTTTATTATGGTAAGAACCATTTATATAGTAGACTTAACATGCTAGATTATATGAACCATTTAATGGAAATTGATAACGAAGTTACATCACATGACTCATACCACACCCTACTTTGGAATCATTGTATAGGTCATGTAAATGAAAAATGCTTGAAACAATTACATCAAGAAGGATATTTACATACTTTGAACTAAAACCATTGGGTGTATGTCATGCATGTTTACAATGAAAAATGGAAAAACCTCATTTAGTGGTAAAAGTGAAAGGGATAAATATCATTTTTAATTAGATCATACCAATGTGTATAGACAATTTCTTATTGAAGCAGTGGGTGGGTACTCAAACATCATAAATTTTACTGATGATTATAGTAGATATGGATATATTTACATAATGAGGTAAATGTTAGATTCTTTTGATAAATTCACGGAATACAATAATGATGTTGAGAACCATATTGGTAAGATGATTAATAAACTCTACTCAGATCATGGTGGAGAATATCTCAATAAATATTTCAATGATTACTCATGGAATTTTGGGATCCTATCCCAACTCGATCTTCCTTAAACACATCATAGGAATGGTGCAACTTAAAAGAGGTACTACACCTTATTGGACATTGTGACATCAATGATAAGTCTTTCGAGTCTTCCTTTATCATTTTAGGGATATACATTACAAACATCGGTTCAAATTATAAACCAAGTACCAACTAAATCAAAAAATGGAATTACATATGAATTTTGGAGTTGAAGAAAAACCATGTTATTTAATTTACATGTGTGGTGAAGAGAGGCATTTTTTATGGCCTCTTCAGGTAACAAACTTTCACCCTAGGTAAAAAAGTGTATATTTCTTGGATACCCTAAGAAAATAAGGGGATATTACCTATATGAACCCTCATTCAAAAAGTTTATAGTGGAAAGACATACCATATTCCTTGAGAAGGTGCACATATTTAAAATAGATAGTGGGAGAAAAATAAAATTAGATGAATTCATGGCTCAAGGGACACAAGAATTGCTACAAGATCAGTTTCCACAAAGCCCTATGGAAGAAGAAACTATTATAGAGGCACAAGTACTATGTAAGACTAAATGAGAGGTCATAGAAATAGAATGGTACGGTTTTCTAGTTACCAAGGATTTTGACTCACTATTAGATAATTATAATGATCCGCTAACCTACAAAAAAAGCATTAAGTGGAAAAAATGATGCCAAGTGGAAAGAAGTCATGAATTCTAAAATGGATTCCATGTACCAAAACCACGTATGGATTTTGGTAGATCCTCCAGTGTATTTAAATCCTATTTTTTGAAAATTTGTATTCAAGAAGAAACTAGACATGTAATGACAAGTTAGTTAGTATATCACACCAATAGTCCCAAAAGGGTTTAATCAATGTCAAGTCATTGACTATGATGAATCATTTTCACAAGTTTCCATGATAAAATCCATCACAATTATACTTTACATTATGTCTTACCATGACTATGAGATTTGGAAAATGGATGTCTAAACAACCTTCATTAATGGGATCGTTTAGGAAGATATCTACATGACACAACCTGAAGCGTTTATGACACCAAATGATTATAATTAGATATACAGGTTATAAAAATCCATTTGTGGATTAATGAAAGAATCTAGGTCATCAAAAATTTATTTTGATGAAGCCATGAAGGAATTTGGTTTTATAAAGAATGAATGTGATCCTTGTGTATACAATCAATTTAGTCGAAGTGTAGTTGTTTTCTTAATAGTATATGTTGATAACATATTACTTATTGGAAATGAAATACTAGTCATACAGTCTACTATGACATGTTTGAATAAATGATTTTCCCTGAAAGAATTGGGGGATACTACATATATTCTTAGATAAATATACTTTGTGATAGATCTAAGAGGTTTCTCAGCATAAGTCAAAGTACATACACTGAAAAGATACTTAAAATATTCAATATGGAACAATATAATAAGATATTTTTGTTAGAATCACATTAAAACCATCTTTCTAGGAAAATGTGTCCTCATACCCATGAGGAATGAAATTGAATGGAAAGGATTCCATATACATCAGTGATTGGGTCAATCATGTATCCTATATTATTTACTTGGCTAGATGTCACCTATGCATTAAGTGCGGTAGGCAGATATAAATATGATCTAGTTGACCACCATTTTATGGAATTCAAGATAGTTCTTAAGTATATGGGGTTTACTAAGGATTTGTTCTAAGATTAGGAAGGAGGTGAGGAATTAGTCATCAAGGGATTTGTAGATGCTAGTTTCCATACTGATCAAGATAAATGATGTCACAAATAGGATACATATTCACATTGAATGGTGGTGTTATGAGATGGAATAGATCAATGATGGTTGTGGACATATATTATACAACAGAGTCTGAGTATATTTCATCTTCTGGGGTAGCTAAAGAAGCAGCTTGGATGTTAAATTTCATCCAAGCATGTGATGTGGTACCTAGAGGTATATATTCTATCACACTCTATTTTGATAATACCGTAGTGGTGGATCTCGCAAAAAATCATAGGTCGCATTAACAGACGAATCACATATTTTAAAAGTATCATATCTTACGGGATTTTTCTGAGATAGGAGAGGTCACAGTAATAAGTATTTACATGGAAGACTACATGGTATACCCCTTTAATAAATCCTTGACTTAGTAGAAACATGATTATCAAGTTACATCTAGTGGAAAAAAAGTCGTAGGTAGTTAGATCTAGTCTAAGTGGGTGTTAGTTAGAGATGGTGTCCTAGAACCAACCATTTTTACATTGATAACATGAATATTTGATGTACTAAAAATATAATTAAACATGTTATTATATATTTTCATTGTTCTTCATGAATTTAATGTTATACTATACTAGAGTATCTATCTCATTGATAAGATCCCAGTAGTTCCCTGCTATAGTGATAACCCTGAAGAGGTATAAAAATATTCTTAATATAGTTCTGTTGTTGGATAATATACTATGATGAGATACATTGTATATAGACCATCAGGTGAGAGTACTTGTGATTATATGAGACTTCTTCTCATTAAGTTCACAATTTGTAATCTCCAAGTATGGATATTATGAGAATAGACCCACTAGTATAAATTTATCATGTTTTAGTGTTGTTTGATATTTCTATCTATGAGTGTATGTAATGGTCCTTAGACTTTAATATTATCATTAATGCATGTCATGACTCGAACACATATATTTTCTGATTAAAAATTTCCATGCCATATGTTGGCAGGAGGTACGGTACGTTTGGTGCATAACAAATGACATGTTTTTAATGGATAAATTAATGAAGGATTTCTCCCTTCCAACTTTATGGAAGTTGATATAATGTCCTTTTGAGTGAAATAGAATTGTCTCCCTAAATTTCATAGTCATGCTGAAGTGACACATTTATTTTAGATATTCAAAGAATGATATCTCAAGTATATCAGTTGAGGATAGCATAATGTAACATGTTTGATGATATATTGTTATAAATGTATTATATTACATAGTGAGAATTTGTATGTGGTTGTCATCATTGAAACATTAATTTGTTTCTCTTTGGTAGCTTTACCGATTTCTAGATAGTAATCTTGGACTTTTGGCAAGACCGCCTAATGACAATGAGAAAGAAGATTAGAGGGTCACACAATAAGTTTTTCTATTGGTCTTTATTAAATTATATTTTAATTTAATTAATTGAATAAATATTATTATCCAGACTGAGGAATAATTTTATTCATGTTATATTGATCACATAAATAAAATAAATATTAATTCACTGGATTGTGGATAAATAATATTTATTTCTTTTAATGAATATTTCATAAATATGTATTTACTAGTTTTTGTATAAAATATTTATTAAAGAGAATAAAATATTTATCCCGGTGTTCAAAAAAAGAATATGGAGTTCAAATGAATAAAGACTAGGTCTGCTGATAAAATAATTATTTATGAGCTATAAAATATTATTGATCCATTTTTTTAAAAGTTGGTGCACCACAAAACAACAACGACAACAACAACAACAACAATAATAATAATAATATGTGGAATGTGATTTAATTAATGGTTATAATTATATTTAGTGGTTTTAATGAAATAAATTTTTTTAACAGAAATATCAGCTCTATAAATAGATAGCTATGTATATTTTTTAATTCATTGAGAACCAATTCTATGTCTAGGAATAGAGAATTTTTGTTCATAAAAAATTCTCTCTCAATTCCTCCTCCCCTCTCCCTCTCAAGAATGAAAATCCAAGAGATAATAACTTCAAGACCGAAGAATGATTAGTCAAGAAAGAACAATTCAACACATTAGATTCACTATGCTAACACCAATAGAATGAGTGGTTTTTATCAGAGACCATTGGAGCATGTGTAGATCACCACTATAGGGATTTTACCCCTGGATCCTTACAAAAGCAATGAAGGAAATCTGGAAGGTCTTTTCAGATGATCAACAATCGTCAATGAAAAATGTTTCTATGCCCATGTATTTATTTCTTCAGATATTAGATAAATTAATTAAAATTTTAATGTGTAAGATCCTATGTCTTTGTTTCAAGAAACAATTATTAAAATAAATTTAAATATATCACCCTCCACTATAATGATTCCACTGTGGATGAAACCAATAGGTTGAAACATGATTATGTCTTTCTACTGGTTTCTTATTCAATTTTGGGTATATCCTTCTTTGTCATAAGTATAATTGTGTATTTGTACCCAACATCATGGATTCTTATAATTGATGGACATAGTAAGGAAGGTTCCTAGAATATTTAATGGTCTTATAGTAAATGCAATATGATTAGATATTTGAATTTTATTAATGATGAATGTAGTGTAATATGGTATTTTAACAAGTAGAAACCATTTACTAGGTAAATAATTAAAAGAACATGGATATGGATACAATAATTATAATGTTGAATAAAATCACTATAGATTTAGATGATTAGTATAAATAAAAATACAAAATTAAAGAATGGAGAATTGTAAAATGATTGGTAATTAATTAATAATAAATGATTTATAATAGTATTGGATCACAATGATTATGTTTATATAATAGTATTATCTTAATATAACATAGTGATGTTATCTATGTTTTCATATGATACATTATTTATAGATAGATTCTTTGATGGGATAGCTTCTCTTAGAATGGTTGTGTGTTATAATTTTCATTATGTAATGATATTTACTATTCTCCACCACATGAGTTGGATAACCAAATAAATCTCTTTCTTAGCACATTATAGGTGGGTTTCAAGTGTCACTCCCATATTCACTACTATCCTATGATGGGTGTAAGTGGGATCATGTGATGAAACTATCATAGAATTATGGTAATTATTTTCTTCTGTAATGGTGAAAGTATAGGAGTTTTAACACTAATATATTCTTATTTAATACAATATTTAGAAACAACCATTAAAAATAATCTCAAAATATAATTCTTCAATATATAATTCCAGTATCAAAGTCTGAAAAGGTAATGTTCATAAGTAAAATTACATTGTTTTCATAGAAAATTATTTTAAAAATTATGATTGTTTAAATCATGAATCTCATAGAAAATATTCAATAATGATTGATATAATAATAAAAAACATAGGAGTGGAGTGGCCAATAAATCAATAAAATATAGATATATACCAATTAGATCATGAATAAGTAATCTCATCACATCAATCATATTCTCCACTAATTAATTAAATCGGTAATATTTTTTAAATAGTGAAAAGTTAAATATTATAATATATTTAAGAATTTATTAAATATAATTAACTTTTAGGAGAGTATAAAAGGTGACGAATACCCAAAAAACATTAAAAGATGATTTTTTAATGCATAGCACAGAATGGATAATGACCCCACCACCACTAACGATGTGACACCCCTAAAATTTATTTTTAAATAATTATAATCTCTATAACATTTTTATCATATAATATAATGATCTATGTGAATATAGATATATTATAAAAAATATATTATTTAAATGTGACTGTTATGACCTTTCCATTTAATTGGAAGGTATGAATATGAGTAAATTAATTATTAAATATATGTATAATGGACCTACTATATAAAAATTTATTTATTAATTCCTTTGATATAACGAATATATTTTTATTGAATACATTTTATGCATCAACATTGTGTTTTTTCAAAAATGAGTTTTATTATATATTTTAAATTAAAATTATAACTATTTTATGAAAATTTTAGAAAATATAATTTTTAAAATTAAATCAAATTTTTAAACTATAATATTAAAAAAACATATGGTGAAATTTTGGGTTTTTGTGAAATGGTTTATTTTTTAGTGAATTGTGAAAAACCCCGATTTTTTTCAAATACTCTTATTTAGAAATTGGTACTAAATTTATGTAGGATTAATTTTATTAATAATATTCTATATGATTCCATTTTAATCATCAATATTTATTTTGTTTATAGAAGTTTATTTTTATCTTTTAAAACACATTTTTCTAAGAAATAAATTTTCGAAACATTTTGCACATTTGTATTAAAATTTATTTCTTATAATTATTGGTATTTAGTTTAATGCAATATATTTAATTTATATATTCAAAAAATCAAATTTACCATAGGATTAATTTTTTATATTTTTATGAATAATTTAAATTTTTGGTGAATAATAAGAAAATAAAGTTTTTATGAAATATGCTATATTTTATGATATATTCAAGTAATAATTATGATATAATAATTTAGTATAAATTTTAAAGAATAATAAATGAAAATATAAAACAATTATCAAAAATATCACAATATATAAATTATAATTTACTTCATGGTAAATATGAAAAATCATTTTTAGTGTTGATGTAGTGCTTGCGCAGCACTGTAAAAGTCAAATTTATTTTCCAAAAGATAATATTTGATAATGTGGTTGTATTTAATATAAATTTTTAATAAATATGAATTATTATTTATCATTTTTATGGATAGATATAAATTTTTGAGTTATATAAAAAGTGACTTATCCAAGATCTTGTGCAATTTTTATGCAAGGATAGAGAAGTCAAAATAATATATTAATTAATTTTTCAAGAAATAGATTTTAGTAAATTTAAAATACTAATGAATATAAAAGTATATTCTTAACTAAATAAATTTATTTTAATGATGTAATGTTTTTAATTTTTTGAGAAAAGTAATAACCTTAAATATTTACACAATGCCAACATAGTACTTGCACAAGTTGTTAAATAGTCAAGTAAAATATTTTAAAAACTATAAAGTGATGTTTCTTGGATGGATTAATGTTTCCCAATAATTTTAAAGATAAATATAAACTATTGGATAATTATAAAACGTTTATATTCTAATTATATTGTTTTCTTATTGTTTTAAAAGTCAAATTATGAGAATTGTTCTTAAAATGAT
Source organism: Viscum album (assembly GCA_963277665.1). NCBI lineage: Eukaryota > Viridiplantae > Streptophyta > Magnoliopsida > Santalales > Viscaceae > Viscum > Viscum album. The sequence continues at coordinate 1,965,813,780 of OY728127.1, forward strand.
ATTAATAGTGTTTTAGGTTAAATATGTTCTATTAAATTATTTAAAATATATAAAAAAATATATTGAAATAAGACATATAGGATTTTAAATGGTGTAAAATATCCTCCCTCAGAGATTTATTATCCCTTTTTCACCTTATAAGTAAAATTTTAAACCTTTAATACTGAAAAATGCATTTCCTTGATTAAGGTTATAATTAGTTAACCTAGGGGTTAACCACAAATATAAGGTTTAAAATGATATCTAAACCTATAAAATTTCTATTGGATTTTATATTAAGAGCATATATTCCTTATATTATATACCATGTTATTTTGGAACCATTTTACATTAGTTAGATACATATTATATTATAATATTTAATGTATTTCCAAAAAAATATTAATGATATGTATAATAAATAATACTTTATTAACAGATTTAACAATTTATAAAAAATCTTATACATATAAAAGAAAATTGGATATGGTTTATAAATAAGTAATACTCCATTTATGGGTCAATTTCACGTTAATATTAACTTTAATAACCCCCAAAGTGAAAAAAAACATTTATATCACTGTAATATTCAAAAGGTTTAACAAGGATGAAAACTAAGAGGTATAGGTAATACAAAGAAAATATCTCTAAAAAATATTGTTGGATGAGAGGATTTATACATATCCTCATAATATATTATAGATATATCATTTCAAATCCACTTGAGTATAAATATTATTTATGTTAATTTAATAATGTAAGTATTTCCATGGGTTGTCATCCCCTCATTTATAAATGGGAAAATCCTCCCTAGCATTATTCATGGTTTTTTATCCATATATCTTATCCAAAACCTTTCATAAAATAATAATATATTTCTTTAAAAAATCCTATCACTTTTTTTTATTTCCATGATACTATCCTTTCTAGGATTAAAGTGTAATCAAAAAGATATTTCTCAATGAAGAGGTATAACTCTTAATTGAGAAATTTCAATTTTATTTCTTTTTCTACCTCATATAAATCCATGGTATCCATTATTAATTAATTAATTAATTATCTTAAATATTCTTAACTTGTATTATGAGAATTTAACACCATTATCCACCTTTTTTCCGTCATATTGGAAATGAAAACACCACTTGTGCATTTGTGTGGACTACCACCTCCACAGAGCAATGTGTTTCTTTTTAAAAAAATACATAAAATTAATGTTTATAATGATGGTATTATTAAATATATATTATATATATGATATTATTTTTTTTCTATAAATTTATATTATAATATACCTTTCTTTCCTTCCATTCATCAAAAATTGAAAACAATGTTCATGCGTACGTATGACCAACCGTCTCAATGAACGATGTAATTTATTTTTATATTTCTATATTTTATAGATGAATATAACTATCTATATATTTTTTATTTTTTATTTTTATAATTTCAATAATATTCTAGAGATAATTTAATCACATTCAAGGTGAAATTACTAAAAATATTGCACTAAATCATTTATGAAAAATGAGACAGATACCAGTAGTAAATGATGAATTTAATAATGGATTATTATTAATTGGGTATTGAAATTTTATATATAGATAATATATGGTATTATAAGTATTTATATGGTTTTTTATATAATTATAGTAAATTAAAATTTATAATATAGGAGGTTAAATCATGTGAATCTAAGTGAATGCCCAGGGTAAGGGGTTTCTAAACTCAATCACCTTTCATTAGGTTAAATAAATTCTTCGTTGACTATATTATTCAATGATTATATGTGAAATGATTTTTTTATTAATAGATATATTTGTGTGCATTTTAATTTCATATATTTAATAACTTCATTTGTTAAATCTCCCTCCAACATTATGGTCAATGTATACGATTTCATCTCAATTTCCACTCCATTTAAACATATTTGTTATTATGAACCAATTAATTTATATGTTGTGTATATGATTCCACATTTATATATTTAATATTATTATATATTTATTAATTATGATAAATTTTTCAATTAAATTTCAATATTTTAATGATTTAGAATTTAAATTTTACAAAAAAGGTAAACATTTATTTTATAATCTAATTTTTGGGATTAATCTTGTTTTCCTTAAAAGAATGTTATTATATATCATTCATAAAATCCATCTATTTTATTATACTCAAAATATTTATGTATTTTATATTTTTTTACAATATTTCTTTAATTTGGATCTAGAATCAATCTATGAAATTTTTAAATGAAAAGCTGATCTTATTTCACTTTTTGGTCGCGTATGTAATGTCTTGGATTTTCTGTGTTTTATTTTTAAATAATATATGGAATTATTATGAGACCAGGTGTAGATAAGGAACATCATTCTGAGGCCCGGTGATCCCGGAATGGTGGTTTTAACTTTTTTTAAGTTAAGTGAGTGGTCATATTTAAGTGGTTGCGGTAGTTTTCAAATGGATGCCCAGATTAAAAATCGGAGGGCACTATTGCATCCCGAAGGACGAAATTACTTATGAATGAGTTTAACCCTGGCCGGCATGGGTCGAGGGAAAATGTTAATTTTTGGACGTTTATAGTAAAATAAAATAAAATAAATTAGCCAAGTTTATTTTATTTTATTTGGAAACATCCTTTATAGCGCAGCAATGAGGAAACTGTTTCATTAATTAATTTCATTCCATAATCACTTTGAAACAGCAATATTGACTCATTAATACCACAATGTAATGGAATTATGAAATCTGTTAATTTTTTTAATAGGTTAATCGAATGTTGCTCGTTGGAAAGGGTGGAGAGAATCTCTATAGAATCTGTGGAGCTTTGGATAGAACTATCAGTGATGAATGATGACATATCAAAGCTATGAATCGCTACGCCAACGAAGGTGAAGGATCCCAGCAAGGATGGAAGCATGACCCCTTCATCAGCGACTGATTCCTTCTTGAGGTATGGGTTGCTATTTTTATTCTTCTTTCCACATTTTTAAATTTAAAGGACAAACACTGATCAACTAAGAATATGTGGATCCGTAGATTCATACATTCTTGAGGGAGGGTTGTATTGGTTTGATTTTAGGGAATTAATCCTTGTTTAATTGTTGTTTATTTCTACTATATTTTATCCTACTAACGATAGTGGATCAACACTGTGACAAACGACGGTGGAGGTTTGTTCCTTGATTTGTTTATTGGATTTCTTCCCCCTTTCTTTTCCTCCAGTGTTCATCACATTCTTCACGAGGTGAGGAACAACGGATAGTTGCACATTCTTTTTGTGATGAAACGATCCCAAATTTAAGATCTGATGTAACGATGACCTAGTAGAGGTGCGATGATGATAGCAGACGAGGAATCAGACCGGATCAAGAAAGACCGTTCTTCGAGCGTTCTTCGCATGGGAGGATCGTTACGTGTTCTCGGGACTGATCAGAGGCCCGAAAACAACAGAATCAGCTTCATGGTATTAGGGCGACCAAAAATCGTGAGATTTATAGATATTGGATGACTGGATTGATGAATGGGGCAACACGGGAGGCACGCCGGAAAGAATCTTTGATTCTGGAAAATTCTGAAATATAGGGTGTGCACTTCTGAAGAACACGTCGTGTAGTACCAGTGGTGGCGGCTAGGGTTTCGGTGGTCAAATAGGTATCACATGTCATGTGACCCTGATAATATGGCCTATTGGACTTTCCTCGAAGCTCGTCATGTATCTTGGGCGATACACGAACACAGATTGGACTACACGGCTTCGGAACATGGCATGTAGACCCTACGTAGCATAGCACCTAGGACTTGGTGTGTATCCAGGGGATACATGGACATGGGATAGAGTAAACGGCCATGTAATCCACCACAAGGCTAGGAGAGGATAGTAACACGGGTCACCCCGTGTACTGATTACACAGGTTGGCACACATGGGTTGAGGCCATGTACGGGAACATGGCTAGCGTACACGGAGCCGACCCCAGACACTCAGATATGGAGTGTACTCATTACCAAAAGCTTTGTACTGACTTTTTTCTACACGAATAGCCTTAGGACACGGGCCATTGTACACGGACAGTACTTAGGGCTCAGAAGACACAACGTCTAACATTTTTAAACATTGTGTACTTTTTGTAAAATGGCTTGGTCCTCTTGTAAATCGTATCTTGGACATGTTTCGTTTGGGTTAGTGCCCCTTCTTATCGTTCCCTTGAAGGCCAGGCATCGTTTCCTTCTGCAAGAGTATGATCCCTTCAATAGGACTTTCTATGATAGAGTCAGACATCCCTCTGAGTGGCTCGATGCGAGATCCTCTACCCATTCTTGACCCTAGGTAGAGTCCGGAATCGACGATACCAACTCCACCAGGCATTGATCTTCTACTTATCCGGTGAATCCAGATGAGTCATGGTTTCCTCCATGGCCCTGGTAGTGATCCTCATCTATGTATCGTGATCTTTCCCACTCATATGTGTGTTCTCCCATAATGAGTGTATCTATGTCTCGTGGATTTTCTCGATGAACAGTGCTTCTCATACGGACGTCATCATAGAAATCAGACTCGTGGAGTGAGTTCTCCCAGAACGAGTGCTTCGTGGAATCTTCGAACTAAATCCCTAGTAGAGGTGTGTGGTTGTATGACTTGTCTCTAGACTACGGTTCTTGGTTTTGAGTATAACTGGATTGTGTTCTCCTATTATATGTTCAGTAGACATATACTCTGTAGAGATGACTATGCCTTTCCTTTGTGTATTACTTTGTGTTTTTTGGGGTCCTTTACTATGTACTGTTATACTCACCCCTGCGCGGGATTAGCCCGCATGTGTCATGTCTGGTGCAGACGAGCAGCATTTTGACAGAGTCTTGGGTGGACCGGGATAGGACTGAGATTTCTGAGTTCCATACAGGCTGAGGCGTTCCTATGGCTACAAGTAGTAGTCCTAGTACCTCTTTCTGATTACAAGTTGTAATTTTCAATTTACAGACACTTGTTTTTTGGGGGAATGTATTCTGGCCCAGTTTACTTTCAACACTTTACTTTCTATTGTACTCTGTTGGTTTTGTGTAGTTGTATGCATGCATTTTGTTCCTTCATGGTTTTTACATTTCATCATTTGTGGTCAGGGAGATGTGTGTGTGTGTACACTTTCATAGGAAATGACTCCCATGTTAGTAATATACCTACTCGGTGCTAGTCACCAGCCCTTGGCCTATTGGAGGCAGGCTTGGAGAGTCGTGGCACGGGCCCCACTAGGTCAGGCCATGATAGAATGGTATCAGATGTGGTCAGTTCTACCTTAGGACCAAGAGTCTGTGAGATTGGTTTGGAGAAACATTGTTAAGTGTTTCGAGTTCGGATTTTTGGCCAGGGAACCTGGTGTTGGTGCGGGCGGCCGATGTATCCATACACCAGGACTCTGATAACATGCTTTTTGACTCAGTACATGAAATCACAAGTTGCAGGGAAATAAAATAATGGTATAGGCGTCATATAGGAATGGTTTGTGTTTTCCATGTCCTTGTGTCAGCTATCCAGATATACTCATTGACCATGTATATCTAGTTTCCTTACAGAATTCCTCTACGACGCATACCCAAAAGGATTCAACAGCATGATCACAAGGATGACCCCTCAGTGACGAGGCTTTGATACATGGACCAGTTCCCTAGACATTTCAACCAGGTGGTGCACCTGCTATTAAACCACTAGTGGAGCAGCCCGTGGTACCTGCAGTACCGACCGAAGAGGAGCACAGGCTGAGCGTGCTCCATGAGTTCTAGAGATAGAGACCCCTCAGGTTCTGAGGTGAGCCCGACCCTCATGCGGATGAGGACAGGCTTGAGGCAGTGACTAGAGTTTTCTGTCTAGTGATGACACCAACAGACCACATGGTGGTCCTAGGAGTGACCCTTCTTCAGGGTTCAGTGGGAAAATAGTGGATTCTGACCACACAGACTCATGACGAAGAAACTATTTCATGGACGGAGTTTGAGCGACTCTTGAGGGAGGATTTCTCTCTGGTTACGCTAAGAGAAGTAAGCATCTAGGAGCTTTTTCAGCTTCAGCAGGGCAGTATGACGGTAGCTGACTATTCATCAAGGTTCACCAACCTTGCCAGGAAATTGATGTATATGGTCAGGGATCAATACTTCAAATCTCAGAACATTGAGCGAGGTCTACAACGTGACATCCAATCTAGTTTCGTGCCTCTATGATTTTCAACATATGATGGAGTGCTCTAGCAGGCCTCGGTGATTGAGAACTTCTTGGCAGAGCAGAGACAGCTGACGACAGTCAGCAGCAGGCAGACAGGTCCGGAGACATCGACAGCGGGGAGCCAACGTTGTACATAGAGATCAGGATGTGGGAGGCAGTAGAGGAGGACCCAGGATTGGGATTTGACATTCCAGGGCTCTCAGTCTAGATCCAGTCATCTTAGGGAGAAGCAATGCTACTCGTGTGGTGGAAGGGGACATCTCGCTAGGGATTGTCTGACCCGTCAAGCTGCTGACCGGGAAGCGGTGGATGGACCACTGAGGAAGAGGCAGAGAGAGGATTAGAAAAACCCTCTAGGAAGAGGACATGGAAGAGGAGTAGTGAGAGCTGAAGGTGGTGGAAGATGCTTCAACTTACTTCCACCACCACCCCCAAAAGGTCCGTACCAGGCTCAGGGAGCTGGGGGACAGGGGCGGAGACGGCTGCATGCAGTTGAGGCGTACAACCCATGGGCTCCAGGTATTATCCAAGGTACGATCTATGTCCTCCTTACCATTGCTTCCGTACTCATAGATACAAGTTCCATTTATTCCTTCATCTCCACATGTCTTGTGTGAAACCTTGAGATTCTGATAGAGTCGTTGACTCAATCCTTATACTTAAAGACACCTATGGGAGGAGACTCGATGATCACGCACCTTTGTAGACAGTGTGATATTCCCCTTGGAGGTGATAGGTTTGGTTGGAACCTCTTGGTGGTAGCGTCGAGGCCTTAGAACGTCATTCTTAGTATGGATTGGTTATCTTCGATCCATGCCTAGATAGATTATTTTAGGAAAAGAGTACAGCGTGTTCGCAGTGATGGGATGAGGTTTTCTTTTGTCAGAGAAAAGGAGACCTAGGTATAACAGAATGAGCTCATGCATAGGAGGGTGCAGCTGGTCACTCATGATTTGGCTAGCCTTGCCCTCAGAGTAGTCGATGTGATGAGCTACCAGTTCCCAGTAGTAGTGGTGGAGTATGAGGACGTCTTTCTCAAAGATGTTCCAGTACTACCTCCCCGCCGGGAAATTGAACTCTTCATCGGCTTACACCTCGGGAAGACACTAATTTCTTCATTAGTATATCGGATGGATAACATAGAGCTTCATGAGTTGAGGGTGCAGTTAGAGGATTTATAGAGTTAGGGTTTCGTGAGACCCAGCGTTTCACCCTGGGCTGCCCTAGTTTTGTTTTCTAAGAAGCAAAATGGGAGTCTGAGGTTGTGCGTGGATTACTGGTGCCTGAATCAGGTAACGTTGAAGAACAAGTGTCCACTTTCGAGAATCAACAACCTCTTCGATCATCTATGAGGGGAACAATGGTTCTAGAAGGTTGACCTTCGATCAGGTTATCACTAGTTACAATTACGAGACAAGGATGTATCGAAGACTTCATTCAGATTCCACTGTGGTCAATATGAGTACTTGGTGATGCCTATCGGCGTGACGAACTCCCTCGCAGTGTTCATGGGATTGATGAACCAGATCTTCCAGCCGTTCTTGGACCGATTCATTGTGGTCTTCATCGACAACATCCCTATGTAATTGAGGTCATAGAAGGGGCACGCAAGACACCTACGGACAGTTCAATATGTACTCTGAGAGAACCAGTTTATAGGGAAGCACTCGAAGTTCTAGTTCTGGATTCAAGAGGTCCACTTTCCAGGACATGTCATCTCAGCAGATGGAGTAGCTGTGGAACCAGCCAAGGTGGAGGCAGTGTTAGCATGGGATCCACCTCAGGGCATGACAGAGGTACGAAGCATCCTTGGGATGGTAGGATATTATAAGAGATTCATTCCATATTTTTCCTGGATATCAACATCGATGATAGCCATGACTAGGAAGGGGTAACCCTTCTTGTGGACAGAGAAGTTCTAGCAGGCTTTCACGTAGTTGAGACAAAGTTTGATGAGCTCCCCAATCTTGAGATTACCAGAGGAGGTTGTCGAGTACATAGTTTTCTGTGATGCATACGTGACTGGGCTTGGTTGTGTCTTGATGCAGATATAGTTAGTGATTGATTATGGTTCGCACTAGCTTAGTCCAAATGAGCCGAACTATGCGACCCATGATCCGATTTTGATGCGGTAGACTTTTCATTGAAGATGTGGAGAAACTACCTTATGGTAGAGCGGTTCATCGTCTACTCTGACCACAAGATCTTCAAGTACATCTTATCATAGAATGATCTAAATCTGAGATAGAGGCATTGGATATAGTGCTTCCAAGATTATGATTTTAAGATCATCTATAAACTTGGGAAGGGGAACAATGTGGAGGATTCTCATTGTATAAGGTCGAGCTCACAACTGTTGAGTGAGGCGACAGAGCAATTAACCACACTGTAGTTATCCTTTAGGGGTGGAGAGGATATATCTTACATATAGTCGATGATTTTCACCCCTCCACTCTTACAATGAGTTAGGGAGGCGTAGCTTGGGGATGTCGACTTTGAGGCTTTACAAGCTTAGTTATCCACAAGACATGCTCCCGATGGATATTCGTAAGGTGGGGAGAACGTACTTATTTTCAAAGGACACACTATAGTACCAGTGGCATTGCGAGAAGAGGTCATGAGGTAGTTTCATACACCCCCCTTGGTGGTAAATCCAGGAGTGGAAAAGTTGTACCTAGATATCCGACGATAGTTTTGGTGGTTAGGAATAAAGGAGGGAGTAGAAAAGTTCATTTATCGATTCCTTATATGCCAGCAGGTGAAGGCTGAGCACCAAGTTCCAGTGGGATTACCTCACCCCTTGGAGTTTCCAGAATGGAATTCAGATGGAATATAGATGGAATTTGTGATAGAATTACCACGAATGTCCAAGGGGCCTGATTCAATCTGGGTGATCATTGAACGACTCACCAAGTCGGCCCACTTCTTATCTATCATGGAGAATAGTTCTGTAGAGAGCTTGGGATGCCTCTATGTGTTGGAGATAGTTCGGCTTCATGGCACCCCTTCAACAATAGTCTCAGATCGAGATGCTCACTTCACATCCAAGTTGTGGAAGGGATTTCAGGAGTCTTTTGGGACTTAGCTATGCTTGAGCATGGCATTCCATCTGCAGACTGATGGTCAGATGGAGATATCATTCAGGTTCTGGAGGATATGATACGGGCATGTACCATAGACTTCGGTCGTAGTTTGGAGGACCACCTATCACTAGTGGAGTTTGCGTATAATAATAGCTAACACTCCACCATTGGTATGGCTCCATTCGAGGCCCTGTATGGGAGACCATGTCGATCACCACTTTGCTGGACCAACCCCGGATAGTTAGCACTCATGGATCCAGAGTTGGTGCGAGCTACCACCGAGAAAGTGCACGTCATCAGGGAGTGGATGAAGACTGCACAGAGCCGGTAGATGTCTTATACTAACAGAAAACGAAGACCCCTGGAGTTTGAGGAGGTAGACCACATATTTCTTCAGGTCTCAACTCAACGAGGATTGTGGAGATTTGGTCGGGGTGGAAAGTTATCTCCAAGGTTCATCGGACCTTTTCAGATACTATGCAGAGTTGGAACGGTGGCATACCGCCTACCTCTACCACCACAGTTTCACTGAGTACATGATGTCTTCCACGTGTCGCAGCTAAGGAGGTGCGTTCATGACCCATCTCACATCATCAACTGGGGCGAGATGGACAACGAGGATGGGGTGACATTTACTGAGTACCTGCTGGTGATCGAGGATCACCATTAGAGGATCTTTCATGGGTGATCAGTTCCCTTGGTGCATGTTTGGTGGAAGCACAAGAATCTTCACGAGAGCACATGGGAGTGGGAGGTTAAGATCCATTCCCAATACCCACATATTTTTGAGTTGTCTTTGTTTTGGCTTTTCGGGGATTCAAATCCCCAAGGTGGGGAGAATGTAATGTCTCCAATTTTCCATGGTTTATTTTTAAAAATTATATGGAATTATTACGAGACCAGGTGCTAAGACGACACATCATTATGAGGCCCGGTGATCCCAGAATGGTGGTTTGAACTTTTTTTTAAGATAACTGAGTGGGCATATGTGTGTGGTTCTGGCAATTTCTAAACAGATGCCCAGATTAAAAATATGAGGGAACTATTGCATCTCAGATGACGAATTTACCTAAGAATAAGTCTGACCTTAACCGGCGCGGGTTGAGGGAAAAAGTTAATTTTTAAATGTTTTTAGTAAAATAAAATAAAATAAAATAGCCTATTTTATTTTATTTTATTTGGAAACATCCATGGTAGCGTAGCGTTGGGGAAGCTATTTCCATAATTAATGTCATTCCATAATCACTCTGAAACAACAACGCTGACTCATTAATACCAAAGCGTGATGGAATTCCAAAACGTGTTTCCTCTCTTTAGAAGGTTAATTGGTTGTTGATCATTGGCTTGGGTGGAAAGAATCCATGGAGAATCTGTGGAGCTATGGAGAAGAAATATCGGCGACGAACGACGACAGATCAAAGTAATAAATCACTGCGCCAATGATGTTGAAGGATCCCAGTGATGATGGAAGCACGACCCCTTCGTCAGAGACCGATCCATTCTTGAGATAGGTGTTTTTATTTTGATTCTTATTTCCCCATTTTTAAGTTTAAACAACGAACACGGATCAACCACGAACATATTTATCCACGGATTTGTACGTTTTTGCAGGAGGTTTGTATTGGGATGATTTTGGGAAATTAATCCTTGTTGAATTGTTGTTGATTTCTGCTCTATTTGATCTTACTAATAGAATTGGATGAATGCCGTTACGAATGAAAATGGAGGTTAGTTCCTCAATTTGTTGATTGGATTTCTTCCCCCTACCTTTTCCTCAAGCGCTCTTCATGGGGCGAAGAACAATGAATCTACGTGCATTCACTTTGAAATGCAACGATCAAAAATTGAATATCTGACGTCACGATGACCTAGCAGAGGTGTGATGACAATATCAGAAGATGAATCGGACCGGATCAGGAAAGACAGTTCATTGAGCGTTCTTCACATAGGAGGATCGTTACGCGTTTTCGAGACCAATCGGAGGCCCGGAAACAACAGAATCATCTTTGTATTATCGGGGCAGCCAAAACCCATGACTTTCATGGCGATCATAAGGGCAGATCGACTAACAGGGCAGCACAGGAGGCATGCTGGTGAGATGCGTCGATTCTAGAAAATTCTGGAATAGATGGTGTGTACTTCCGAAGAACACGTCGGGTTGTACCAGAGGTAGTGGCAATGTTTTTGGGGGTCAGATAGGTATTACATGGCTTGTGACCCTGGTCACATAGTGTGTTGGACCTTCCCCGAAGCTCGGCGTTTGTCTTGGGCGATACACGGACATGGGATAGACTACATAGCTTTGGAACATGGTGTGTAGACCGTACGCGACATGGAACACATCACTTGTCATGTATCCATGGGATACACAGACACGAGATGGAGTACACGACCATATACTCCACAACACATCCAGGTGTGGCCAGTAATGTAGGTCACCCCATGTACCAATTACACAAGTTGGCACACATGGGTTGAGGCCATGTACGGGCACATGACCAGCATACATGGAGCCGACCCTAGTCACTCGGACACAGCATGTACTCATTACCACACATTGTGTACTGACTTTTTTCTACACAACCAGCCATACAACATGGTCTGTTGTACATGGGCAGTACCCGGGGGTCAGAAGACATGGCATGTGACTTTTCTACACACAATGTACTTTTTGAAAATGGCTTAGTCCTCTTGTACACCGTATCTTGGACATGTTTTGTATGGGTTAATTCTCCTTCATCTCATTCCCCTGAAGGTCATGCATCGTTTCCTTCTATAGGAGTATGATCAATTCAGCAGAGCTTTCTATGATAGTGTCAGGAATCCCTTAGAGAGTCCTGCAACGAGATCCTCGATCCATTCTGGAGCCTAGGTAGAGTCAGGAATCGACATGAACAACTCCACCAAGCATTGATCCTCTACCTAGTTGGTGAATCCAGATGATTCGCGGTATCCTCCATGGCCCTCGCAGTGATCCTCATCATTGTATTGTGATATTTCCTTCCCAGGAGTGTGTTCTCTTGTAATGAGGGTATCTATCTCTCGTGGATTTTCCAAAAAAATAGTGCTTCTTTGACGGATGATATCAAAGCTATCATACTTGTGGAGTGAGTTCTCATAGAACGAGTGCTTCATGGAATCTTCGAACTGAATCCCTAGTGGGGGTGTGCGGTTTTGTGACTTGTCTTTAGACTACGTGTAAAGACCCGTAAAATTCAAGGGAAATTTTTTCTTAATTTTCTTTGGAATTTTACAAGAGCGCGGTTTCATACGGCACCGGATTCCGAGGCCCGGAGTGCCCGGAATCATTTTCCAAAGTTTGGCTCGGGTACGTTCAGTGAACGAACGAGCGGGAATTCCTAACTTTTGATCTGGTGCTCAGAATTGAAATCCGAGGACACCGATGAACTCGCAGCGCCGATATTCGCTTAAGAAGACCTTTTCCGATGTTTCGTTTGCCTAGGAGGAGTTGTTTAATTTTTCTGGATGAAATGAAGAGTAAAACAAAATTGTGATACAATATTTATTTTATATCTTTAAAGTGGTTAAAATCTTTTGTTGGAAGTTGGGTGGTTTAAACACCTAAGAGAGGATTAAGGTGAGGAGGGGCCCACCCGAGCCCCACCTTTTCAAATTTCCTAACTCCCCTCTCTCCCTCTTTAAAGCTTGATAACTTAACACTTAATTAATTACACAACTCATGTATAATTAATTAAGTGTTTTGTTTTTGAAATTTAAGTTTTTGAAATGCTTGGCTTAGTAAATAAAATAAGGAGGGACCTTATTTTATGTGGATTGTTGGGTGAGGTGTGGAAGAGCTTTGGAAAGAAGCTGAAGAAATCCTCTATCATCTTCATCTCCTTCGTGGAAGAACGCGAAGAACGTCCGCCGCCCATGAAGAACACCAACGATGACATCTTGACTCGTCTTCTCCGATTGCTTCCTCCTCGACTTCTTCGTCTTCTAACCGACGTCAACGAAACGACGACCGCTTCCCACGACTACGTCAACGTGCGACTATCGAGGTAGGGGTTTACTTCAATATGATTATCACTTTCCATGTTTTCCCATTCTAAATCTATTGTGGGATTGGGAAAAATGTTTGATGAGGATTGTAGGGAATTTTATTTAATTTACGTGTGAATCGTTTGAAACAAGGTTCAATTTTTAATTAATTAAAAATTGTGCAATTTGGGTGTTGGTTATTCCCGATTGTTAGCATCTAATGCGGAGGGCGCGGGCCGAACAAACACGGCCCGACAACCCTCCGTAGTTTTGTTTTTGGTGCGTGGATTTGACAGTGATGAGGAAACGAATCTGAAATGGGAAAATGAGGTATTCGTTCCGAAGATCTCGATCCGAGAAAATCGGCGGTGAAGACCGCAAGAGGAACGGACCACCGGAGTGCGTCCGGTGGTCCGCGGAAGTCGGCGGCCGCGCGCCGCTCCGGCGCAGCGGCGCCAGCGACCCGCGGTAGAGGCACGCCGCCGGAGTAACCCACTGCGGCTAAGCCGCGGTGGTCAACAGGCGGCCGGCAAAGCCGGCCGTGACGGTCCAAGGGCGGGACCCTTTAGGGTCCCGCGTTTCGTTTTTCGGCCGGCCAAACGGCTGGCCGTTTCCAGGAATTCTGGGGGATTAAACCCCCAGATGAATGCGGAGCGGGCCCCCCACGTGGGGGGGGGGGGCGTTGTTTTGCAATGCACGGGGGGGCTGCGCACCCCGTTTCCTCGACCAGCACTCGGCCAACTGGCCGAGCTGAGCGGCCGGGCCGCGCCGCCGGCCGGGCCGGGTCCAGCAGATCGGGTCGGACCGACCCGGTTCGGGTCGGATCCGGGTCGGGTCGGCCCGGTTCGGGCCGACCCAGGGGGGTCGGGCCGGGTCGGCCCGGACCCGGACCCCCCTTTTTCGAGACAACATCGGTCTTTTGGCCATAACTTGAGCCATGGATCTCCGAATGACGAACCGTCTGCGGCAACGCGATCCTTGGATCGAGACGGTCGTTTCGGTATATTATACTCAGGGTTTCGGAATACTTTGAGTTCGGCCGGGTTGGTTCGTACACGAAACCAACCGGGCCTTCGGAGCGGAAACGCTCATATCTTGAGCTACGGACGTCCGATTGACGTGCCGTCAGCTTTGTTGTGTTCCTCTTAGTGAGAAGGATCTTTTGGCATACTCCGCCCGAGGTTTGGAAGCAGGTGGAGTACGGTCGGGTTGGTTTTTCCTTAAAAACCAACCGGGCCCCGGGGACGAAAATGCCAATAACTCTCAGACCGGGCGTCCGATCGACGCGCTGTCTGTTGCGTTGAGTTCTGGTTGACGAAACGGAACTTTTGGATACATCAACTCTGGACTTTGTGACAGTTGATGTATCAGCCTCTCGGCTCGTGGAGCGGACCCTCCGAACGAGCTTGTTGTGTGCGGGAACCCTAGTGCTGGCTGCGACTGTTACTGTGATTACTACTGCTACTACTGCTACTGTGACTGCGACGACGACAATACAGAGATCCTGTGTGGATTCGACGACGACGACTACAGCACTCATCGATCCTACGTGGATCAGTGCTACAGGTCCTGTGTGGGCCCGATCTTGTGTGGGTCTGATCCTGTGTGGGTCTTTGCGCTCAGCGGTCCTGTGTGAACCAGCGCCTACAGGTCCTATGTGGGCCTGATCCTGTGTGGGTCTTTTGCGGGGGTTAGTTGCCTATCGATCCTTCGTGGGTCCGACGACTTAGATGGATCAGAGATCATCTTTACCGTCTTTCGAAGAAGTATACCTGTGTGAGCTGAATCCTGTTGCTTTCCTGTGTGGATTGTGTTGTGCTATCCTGTGTGGATTACGTTTTTCTTTCCTGTGTGGAATACGTTTACTTTCCTGTGTGGACTGAGTTGTACTTGGGCTCGGAGGTTGGAGCGTATTTGAAATTGATGACTTAGGTATATGTATGGGCATATACCTAAGCAGTGTCAGTTGTTACTTGTGTTTGTATCTTCCTTTGTGGATTATCCTTTGTGGATTTTGTGAGACCTTCGGGGGTCTCGGGGTCCCTACTGAGTAGCTTATACTCACCCCTGCATGGGCTATGCCCGCACTACGTTGTGTTGGTTGCAGACGACGGACAGCGTTGATCTTGGCTGAGGCTTGCAGAGCAGGACGGTACCTGGAGGTGGACCACTGGGCGGGACGTGTTCGGAGCGGACGACGGGACCCGTGGAGCAGTGGAGCTATCTGTACCCACCCTTCTGGTGGGATCTCCAGTAGACAGCTCGGTGTAGCGGCTTTTACTTACAGTTGCTATTTTCCCTTTTCGAGTTGTAGTTTACTTTCAGTTTGGGTTTGTATACTGGCCCATTTACTTTTCCGCACTTTCAGTTGTACTCTGTTTTTACTTAGTGTTTACTTTCTTCTTGCTTACTTTGTGGTGTTTGTTTACTTTACAAAGGCAATGCCTTCCCTTTTTACCGAGATTTATGCCTTGGTGCTAGTCGCCAGCCCCTGGCCTATGGAAGGCGGGCTTGGGGTAGTCACGGCACAGACCCCGAGGGCGGGCCGTGACAAATTGGTATCAGAGGAATTCGGTTCTACCGTGAACTCTGATCTTTTCTATGTGAAGCAATAATGTTTAGCGTATTGAGTGTGGTTATCAGTCCAGGGAGTCCAGTGTTGGTGCGGCGGCCGACGTATCCGTACACCAGGACCCTGACTTCTGATTTCCGACTTAATGCACGAAAACATTGATTGCGTGTGTGTTTCAAGTTTTCTTTATGATTACTTATATCAGCTCACCAGGTATACTGTTCTGACCGTGGCGCACCTGTTTCCTTTTCAGGATGGCCCCACAACGACAGCCAGCTAGGGTTCCGAGAGTCGAGTGTGACGACAGCCCACCGAGCGACGAGGCCTCGGTGCAGGGCCCTTTGTCAGCAGTGGCACCGGCGGTAGCACTACCTGCCGAGCCCCCGATGCTTCCAGCGCCAGCCGCTGACAATGCACGTCGCCTCAGCGCACTGCACGAGTTTCAGCTCCAGCGACCGCCCAGGTTTCGGGGGGAGACGGATCCCCAGGCAGCCGGGGACTGGCTGGAGGCAGTGGTACGTGTGTTTAGGCTAGTGAGGACACCAGCAGACCTCATGGTGATCCTCATTGCGAGCCTACTACACGCAGCAGCAGGACGATGGTGGAGCATGATGCTCTAGGTGCACGATGAGGAATCTCTACTATGGACGGACTTTGAGAGCCTCTTCCGCTTGGAGTTCATCCCAGCCACCCTTCGTGCGTTGCGTATCCAGGAGCTTCTTCAACTGCGGCAGGGAAGCATGACGGTCGCTCAGTACTCGGCGAGATTTACTGATCTCTCGCGCTACTCGACTGACATGGTACGTGACCCATTCTTCTGGGCCCGGACCTTCGAGCAGGGTTTGAGACACGAGATCAGGGCATCGCTATTCTCCCTCAGCATACCGACTCAGACAGGAGTACTAGAGCGGGCCCTTCTGATCGAGAGCTTCCTTGCTGAGTCTACACCAGCGCAGCGACCCACCGCAGGGCGGCACGTGGTAGAGTCATCTGCAGCAGGCAGTCGACGGATGACTCAGGGGTCCAGACAGACCAGACCTTTGGGTAGATGACCTCAGGGCACTGGCTCAGCAGTGCGGGGCACACAGCGCAGAGCCAGTCTTTCGAGAGGCAGACAGTGCTACTCGTGCGGCGGGCAGGGCCACATGGCTCGTGACTGCCCGACCCGCCGTGCCGAGGAGCAGCAGTCAGTTGAGGGACCACCGAGGCAGAGGCAGAGGGTCGACCGTGGCGGTCCGCAGGGAGGAGGTGGACGAGGTAGAGGAGCTGGTCGAGTAGCAGGTGGTGGGAGACGCTTTGAGGCTCTGCCACCACCACCACCAGGAGGTCCACCCCGACCACAGGGAGCTGGCGGGCAGAGACAGGCACAGCTCCAAGCAGCAGAGGCCTACGACCACGGCGCACCCGAGATGATTTGAGGTACTATCTGTGTCTATTCCACCCTTGCTGCAGTTCTTATAGACATAGGAGTGAGTCACTCTTTCATAGCCGCTGCCCTTGTTCGGAGCTCGGAGATTCCGACAGAGCTGTTAGCTCGATCCTTACGGCTATAGAATCCTACGATAGCAGACTCGACGATTACGCACTGGTGCCGGCAGTGTGAGCTTACTCTAGGAGGCGAGAGCTTCGACTGGGATCTTCTTGTAGCAGCGTCGAGGCCTTACAACGTCATCTTGGGCATGGATTGGCTATCTATAGTCCATGCACAGATTGACTGTTTTAGGCGCAAGGTGCGATGTGTACGCACCGACGGGAGTAGGTTCACCTTCACCGGCAAGAAGGGAGCCTTAGCAGCACAGGATGGACTTCCGCAGAGGAGAGGAAAACCCATTACTCATCAGTTAGCTAGCCTCATCCTTGGAGCAGTTGACGTGCGGAGTCCTGGTTTTCCTGCAATGGTGGATCAGTTTGCGGACGTTTTTCCCGACGACGTTCCAGGGCTACCTCCACGTAGAGAGGTAGACTTTTATATTGACTTGTACCCCGGGATAGCCCCGATATCGACTCCAGCATATCGGATGGCCCCGCCGAGCTTCGAGAGCTACGGGTACAATTGGAGGACTTGCAGGGCATGGGGTTCATCCGACCCAGTGTTTCACCCTGGGCTTCCCCGATATTGTTCACCAAGAAGGTGGACGGGAGCTTGCGACTTTGTGTTGACTATCGTCGCCTGAACCAGGTGACAGTGAGAAACAAGTATCCGCTACCAAGGATTGATGACCTCTTTGATCAGCTCAAGGGAGCACGGTGGTTCTCGAAGATAGACCTCAGGTCAGGCTATCATCAGCTCAGAGTCAGAGACGAGGATGTGCAGAAGACGGCCTTCAGATGTCGGTATGGCCACTATGAGTTCTTGGTTATGACTTTTGGTGTAACCAATGCTCCAGCAGTGTTCATGGCTCTCATGAACAGTATCTTTCAGCTATACCTCGATCGGTTTGTCATGGTCTTCATCGACGACATTCTGATTTACTCTACGACTGAGGAGGAGCACGCCTATCACTTGCGAGTTATACTAGACACACTCCGAGAGCACCAGCTTTATGGTAAGCTCTCGAACTGCCAGTTTTGGATACGTGAGGTCCACTTCTTGGGTCACGTCATCTCTAAGGAGGGAGTTGCAGTGGATCCTGCAAAGATTGAGGCTGTGTTAGCATGGGAGCCACCCAGGAGCATGACTGAGGTTCAGAGTTTCTTGGGACTAGATGGATACTATCGGAGATTCGTGCCAGACTTCTCTAGAGTTTCTGCACCACTCACAGCTTTGAAAAAGAAGGGGAAACCCTTCGTGTGGTCAGACAGATATCAGCAGAGCTTCCAGGTGCTGAGACAGAGATTGACTAGCGCACCTATCTTGAGGTTGCCCGAGGAGGGAGTAGGGTACGTAGTTTACTGTGATGCATCAGGGACCGGACTCGGATGTGTTCTGATGCAGGAGCGGGCAGTGATCACCTATGGATCATGTCATTTGAGGCCGCATGAGCAGAACTACGCTACCCATGACCTGGAGTTAGCAGCAGTGGTCTTCGCTCTGAAGACATGGCGACACTATCTGATGGGCGAGCGCTTTACAGTCTTTTCCGATCATCAGAGTCTCAGGTATATCTTCTCGCAGAAGGACCTGAACCTGAGACAGCGGCGATGGCTCGATTTCCTCTAGGACTATTACTTTGAGATAGTCTATACTCCTGGGAAGGGGAACGTAGTAGCCGATGCCCTCAGCAGGAGGACGCGCATTCAACTACTTGAGGAGGTGACAGAGTAGCTAGCCTCTTTACAGATATCCTTCGTGGATAGAGATGGAGCAACCTTCCTTCAGTCTCTCACAGTCACTCCTCCACTACTGTAACGAGTCAGGGAGGCACAGCGTGGGGATGCTGACTATGAGACACGGCGTGCACAGATATCCTCGGGACAGGCACCTGATGGTTTCTCCTTTGGAGCAGAGCACGACATCCTTTTCAGAGGACGTACCATGGTACCAGTCTCTTTGCGAGAGGAAGTGCTGAGAGAGTTTCACACTTCTCCTTTGGCGGTACATCCTGGAGTGGCGAAGATATACCAGGACCTCAGACGATAGCACTGGTGGCCAGGCATGAAGATGGCAGTAGCAGAGTTCGTTTCTCGATGCCTCACCTGCCAGCAGGTGAAGGCAGAGAATCAGGTACCAACGGGCTTGGTACAACCCTTGGAGGTTCCGGAGTGGAAGTGGGACGACATATCTATGGACTTCGTGACTGGACTTCCACGTACTTCCAGAGGTCATGACTCCATTTGGGTGATTGTTGACCGACTCACCAAGTCGGCACACTTCTTACCCATTACAGAGCAGGGCTCAGTGGAGAGCTTGGGACGTCTCTACGTTCAGGAGATTGTGCGGCTCCACGGTGTTCCATCATCTATCTTCTCCGATCGAGATGCTCACATTATATCCCGGCTTTGGAAGGGGTTACAGGAGGCGTTCGAGACGCAGCTACGTCTGAGCACAGCCTTTCACCCTCAGACGGATGGTCAGACGGAGAGGACCATTCAGACTCTCTAGGACATGCTCCGCGCATGTGTCCTCGACTTTCGTCGTAGCTGGTAGGACCACCTACCCTTGGTAGAGTTTGCGTACAACAACAGCTACCACTCTACCATCAGGATGGCACCGTACGAGGCATTGTACGGCCGAACTTGTTGATCTCCTTTGTGCGGGACAGACCCTGGGGAGTCAGCACTTGTGGGACCGGAGATGGTCCAGGCCACGACAGAGAAGGTCCAAGTCATCCAGGAGCGGATGAGGACAGCTCAGAGCCGGCAGAAGTCATACGCTGACAGGAGGTGGAGGCCACTAGAGTTCGAGGATGGTGACCACGTCTTTTTGCGGGTCTCACCTCGACGTGGTATTTGGAGATTTGGCCGTGGCGGAAAGTTATCTCCGCACTTCATCGGACCCTTCCAGATCCTCAGCAGGATTGGCGAGGTGGAATATCGCATGGCTCTACCACCTCAGTTGTACCAGGTGCACGACGTCTTCCACGTGTCTCAGCTGAGGAGATACGTGCACGAACCGACGCACATCATTGACCATGGCGAGCTTGACGTTGACGATGGGGCGACTTTTACGGAGGTCCCGGTGGAGATAGAGGATCGACAGGAGCGGGTCCTATGTGGGCAATCGATTCCTCTTGTGCGCATCAGATGGCAGCATGGGAACCTCCAAGAGAGCACATGGGAGCAGGAGGCTCAGATGCGTGCTCAGTACCCTCATTTGTTTCCCTAGTTTTTGATGTATCTTTACGGGGACGTAAATCCCTGAGGTGGGAGTAATGTAAAGACCCGTAAAATTCAAGGGAAATTTTTTCTTAATTTTCTTTGGAATTTTACAAGAGCGCGGTTTCAGACGACACCTGATTCCGAGGCCCGGAGTGTCCGGAATCATTTTCCAAAGTTTGGCTCGGGTACGTTCAGTGAACGAACGAGCGGGAATTCCTAAATTTTGATCCGTTGCTCGGAATTGAAATCCGAGGACACCGATGAACTCGCAGCGCCGATATTCTCTTAAGAAGACCTTTTCCGAAGTTTCGTTTTCCTAGGAGGAGTTGTTTAATTTTTATGGATGAAATGAAGAGTAAAATAAAATTGTGATACAATATTTATTTTATATCTTTAAAGTGGTTAAAATCTTTTGTTGGAAGTTGGGTGGTTTAACCACCTAAGAGAGGATTAAGGTGAGGAGGGGCCCACCCGAGCCCCACCTTTTCAAATTTCCTAACTCCCCTCTCTCCCTATTTAAAGCTTGATAACTTAACACTTAATTAATTACACAACTCATGTATAATTAATTAAGTGTTTTGTTTTTGAAATCTAAGTTTTTGAAATGCTTGGCTTAGTAAATAAAATAAGGAGGGACCTTATTTTATTTGGATTGTTGGGTGAGGTGTGGAAGAGCTTTGGAGAGAAGCTGAAGAAATCCTCCATCATCTTCATCTCCTTCGTGGAAGAACGCGAAGAACGTCCGCCGCCCACGAAGAACACCGACGATGACATCTTGACTCGTCTTCTCCGATTGCTTACTCCTTGACTTCTTCGTCTTCTAACCGACGTCAACGAAACGACGACCGCTTCCCACGACTACGTCAATGTGAGACTATCGAGGTAGGGGTTTACTTCAATATGATTATCACTTTCCACGTTTTCCCCTTCTAAATCTATTGTGGGATTGGGAAAAATGTTTGATGAGGATTGTAGGGAATTTTATTTAATTTACGTGTGAATCGTTTGAAAAAAGGTTCAATTTTTAATTAAATAAAAATTGTGCCATTTGGGTGTTGGTTATTGTCGATTGTTAGAATCTAATGCGGAGGGCGCGGGCCGAACAAACACGGCCCGACAACCCTCCGTAGTTTTGTTTTTGGTGTGTGGATTTGACAGTGATGAGGAAACGAATCCGAAATGGGAAAATGAGGTATCCGTTCCGAAGATCTCGATCCGAGAAAATCGCCGGCGAAGACCGCAAGAGGAACGGACCACCGAAGTGCGTCCGGTGGTCCGCGGAAGACGGTGGCCGCGCGCCGCTCCGGCGCGGCGGCGCCGACGACCCGTGGCGGAGGCGCGCCGCTGGAGTAACCCACCGTGGCCAAGCTGCGGTGGTCAACAGGCGGCCGGCAAAGCCGGCCGCGACGGTCCAAGGGCGGGAACCTTTAGGGTCCCGCGTTTCGTTTTTCGGCGGGCCAAACGGCCGGCCGTTTCCAAAAATTCCGGGGGATTAAACCCCCGGATGAAGGTGGAGCGGGCCCCCCACGTGGGGGGGGGGGGGCGTTGTTTTGCAAAGCACGGGGGGTTGCGCCCCCCCGTTTCCTCGACCAGCACTCGGCCAACTGGCCGAGCTGAGTGGTCGCGCCGCGCCGCCGGCCGGGCCGGGTCCAGCGGACCGGGTCGGACCGACCCGGTTCGGGTCGGATTCGGGTCGGGTCGACCCAGTTCGGGTCCACCTGGTTCGGGCCAACCCAGGGGGGGTCGGGCCGGGTCGGCCCGGACCCGGACCCCCCGTTTTCGAGACAACTTCGGTCTTTTCGCCATAACATGAGCCACGGACCTCCGAATGACGAACCGTCTACGGCAACGCGATCCTTGGATCGAGACGGTCGTTTCGGTATATTATACTCAGGGTTTCGAAATACTTTGAGTTCGGCTGGGTTGGTTCGTACACGAAACCAACCGGGCCTTCGGAGCGGAAACGCTCCTATCTTGAGCTACGGACGTCCGATTGCCGTGCCGTCAGCTTTGTTGTATTCCTCTTAGTGAGGCGGATCTTTTGGCATACTCTGCTCGAGGTTTGGACGCAGGTGGAGTACGGTCGGGTTGGTTTTTCCTTAAAAACCAACCGGGCCCCGGGGACGAAAATGCCAATAACTCTCAGACCGGGCGTCTGATCGACTTGCCGTCTGTTGCGTTGAGTTCCTGTTGACGATACGGAACTTTTGGATACATCAACTCTGGACTTTGTTACAGTTGATGTATCAGCCTCTCGGCTCGTGGAGCGGACCCTCTGAACGAGCTTGCTGTGTGCGGGAACCCTAGTGCTGGCTGCGACTGTTACTGTGATTACTACTGCTACTACTGCTACTGTGACTGCGACGACGAAAGTACAGAGATCCTGTGTGGATTCGACGAGGACGACTACAGCACTCAGCGATCCTACGTTGATCAGTGCTACAGGTCCTGTGTGGGCCCGATCCTGTGTGGGTCTGATCCTGTGTGGGTCTTTGCGCTCAGCGGTCCTGTGTGAACCAGCGCCTACAGGTCCTATGTGGGCCCGATCCTGTGTGGGTCTTTTGCGGGGGTTAGTTACCTATCGATCCTTCGTGGGTCCGATGACTTAGATGGATCAGAGATCATCTTTACTGTCTTTCGAAGAAGTATACATGTGTGAGCTGAATCCTGTTGCTTTCCTGTGTGGATTGTGTTGGGCTATCCTGTGTGGATTATGTTTTGCTTTCCTGTGTGGAATACGTTTACTTTCCTTTGTGGACTGAGTTGTACTTGGGCTCAGAGGTTGGAGCGTATTTGAAATTGATGACTTAGGTATATGTATGGGCATATACCTAAGCAGTGTCAGTTGTTACTTGTGTTTGTATCTTCCTTTTTGGATTATACTTTGTGGATTTTGTGAGACCTTCGGGGGTCTCGGGGTCCCTACTGAGTAGCTTATACTCACCCCTGCACGGGCTATTCCCGCACTACGTTGTGTTGGTTGAAGATGACGGACAGTGTTGATCTTGGCTGAGGCTTGCAGAGCAGGACGGTACCTTGAGGTGGACCACTGGGCGGGACGTGTTCGGAGCGGACGACGGGACCCGTGGAGCAGTGGAGCTATCTGTACCCACCCTTCAGGTGGGATCTCCAGTAGACAGCTCGGTGTAGCGGCTTTTACTTACAGTTGCTGTTTTCCCTTTTCGAGTTGTACTTTACTTTCTGTTTGGGATTGTATACTGGCCCATTTACTTTTCCGCACTTTCAGTTGTACTCTGTTTTTACTTAGTGTTTACTTTCCGCTTTCTTACTCTGTGGTGTTTGTTTACTTTACAAAGGCAATGCCTTTCCTTTTTACCGGGATTTACGCCTTGGTGCTAGTCGCCAGCCCCTGGCCTATGGAAGTCGGGCTTGTGGTAGTCACGGCACGGACCCCGAGGGTGGGTCGTGACACTACGGGTCTAAGTTATGATTTTTTTTCTGTATTTTGTTCTCCTGTTATAGGTTTAGTAGACATATACTGTGTAGAGCTGACTGTGTCTTTCCTTTGTGTATTAATTTGGGGTTTTCGGGGTCCGCTACTGAGTATTGTTATAATCACCCCTGCACGGGCTTTTCTCGCTCGTGCCATGCCCTATGCAGATGAGCAGCCTTTTGACAGAGTCCAGGGAAGACTGGGACATGATCATGCTTTCTATGTTCCCGACAAGATGAGGCATTCCTATGGCTATGAGTAGTAGTCCCAGTACCTCTTTGTGTTTACAGTTTGGAATTTGTAGTTTTCAGACTCTTGTTTTTGGTGGGCTTGTATTCTGGCCCAGTTTACCTTCAGCACTTTACTTTCTGTCGTACACTGTTGGTTTGGTTTAGTTGTGTGCATGCATTTTGTTCTTTAGTGGTTTTTACATTTCATCATTTTTGTTCTTGGAGATGTGTGTGTGTCTACAGGTTCATAGGCAATTCCTCCCATGTTAGTAATATGCCTACTCGGTGCTAGTCACCAGCCCCTGGCCTATTAGAGGCGGGGTTGGGGAGTCATGGTGCAGGCCACACTGGGACAAGTCATGACAAAGTATATTTTTTTCCATTTACATATTTTTTAAAATTGTTTTAAAATCCCTTTTAATTTTCTCAAATGATTTATTAAGGAAATTTCATTTTATTTTTGAAATTTTACATTTTTGGATTTAATATTTCTAATTTCTTCCAAAAGGGTTCTTTCCAAAATTCATTATAAAAAGTCAAAAGTATTGATTTATTTTAACATATATAGAAATTATGAATTTTCTAACTGCTGTGAAGTTTTTATGATATATAGATTCTTCTATAAGTTTTACATTGTATTATAAATAAGAAAAATTAATGATTACTTATTTTAATATTTTTATTTCATTTTCCAAAATAAATTATTTTACTACCAAACAAATATTTTAGATGAATTAATTTTTGTCTTTTAGGTCTTAATAATCTTGTGGTAAAGAACTTTATCTTGAAATATTCACTTTATTTTGATAAATTTAAATTGTACATTACATTTCTATTAAATATCCATATTATTTGTATCACGGATTTTCAAATTTCATATGTATATACCATACTTACAAACAATATATTTCTATGATAGTTATTTTATTTATTGAGGAAATATAGATATTCTACAACCTTTAAACAATATAGATATTTATTAATATCATATATTTTTTTGAATTAAATTGAGCATTAAATATTTGAGTACTACATTGGACATGCACGGATAGGTGTGACCTTGTTATAGATAATCCCATGATGCATCAATAGGTCTCATGAGAAAAAATAGTTAACCAAAAATATTAAATTGATTTTTCATGTATACATAGCCATTGATAAAAAATGTCTTGGCACAAGGATTTAATCGTAATGATATCATGATGTATGAGATTATTATAAACAAAATTAATCATTTAATTCACTAATAATTTAGTTATTATTATCCTTGAGACTATTTGATGTACATTATCCATAGATACATCATGTTATATTTACTGATTAAATGGCATGTATTTTTTATTTATATACCTTTAATTATTATTTATGAATTATTTACTCAAGATATATTCCATTGAATATAACCCTTACTAAGAATTTGAGCTCAAAATTTATTTTTTCTTTTCTCCATGATATAAGAATGTTGTTTTTGAATGAGTCAAGGGTCAAGAATAATTACTATTGCTATGTTTCATATTTCATTTCCAATGTAAAATTAAAAGAAAGTATGTATCAAGCATAACAAGGCTACTAAACTATTTGGACCTTTGGGATGTGATTTATTGTATCTAGTTCCAATGTAATAAATTAATCACTAGATATATGTTAGTATATTTGAGGTCTTCACAATTGGTATTAGAGAATTTTGAGTTAAAACCTTTGGAACAAGATTTAAGGAAAATATAGATAAATTAACATAACCGTATATCATAATTTTGATACATGAGTAATTGTAGGATAATATCATAAATAGTTTTGGTAAGTTATAGATTCTAAGTTTTTCCTATAATCACATCCCTATATGGATTCTACATGTAGATTTAGTTTTGGTACATATGCATTTAGGGGTAATAACCTCGAAAAGTGTTTGTCCAAAAATTTGTCCATTATTATGATTTACGATGAGTGTTCCCTTAAAGAACGTCAGGTTTGATACTCTTAGGGGATATTCTCAGGTTAAATATTATTTTCATTTTGAACCAATATGATGTATTTGAATAGTTTTTGAACATGAATATCATAGAAAAAACCTATGGTGTCCAAGATTGAAAAGAAAGTGTTATGATTTAAAAATCCAATGAGTAAATTTTCAAGATTTTGTTTTTCACACTATGGTAATTGTTTCTCCAACAATTATTTTTGTATTCATTAAAAATATGGAACTATAATTAATTGTGTTAATTATGAATTAACCAATAATTGAATGATTTTCCTCATGGGAAACCAAATAAAATAGGAGATAGCAGGAAAAACATTTTTTCATAATCCTCTATCTAATTATAATATTAACAACTTGAACATGGCTGAGTTTCCTAACACACCTTATAAGGGAAAAATGGAGTTTTTTGAAATCCATATAGGGATGAAAATATTGTTTATTATATGTCATTTATATGGGAAGATGCACTTTTTCAAAAGTATTAGTGGAATGAGAATATGTTTTATTTGTGGAAAATAAGGGCATATAACAAGTAATTACTGAGAAAAAATGAATCTTTCATTGGAGGGATATAAAGTTCATTGTAAGGTGTGTTTATAGTTTAATTTATTATGTATGGGGAATATGGTAATTATAATATTTAATTATGAAATCCTTGGTTTAACTCCTATAAAAAGAAATGCACTATGCTATGAGAATCATTGAAGTGAAAGGATTAAAGTTTTTATATATTGGGATTAGAGAATTATGTTGTTGAAGTTTTATATCAATGATATTCAGGTTATTAGAATTAGAAAAAAATATAAGTAATGTTCATTAATAGTTTTTATTTAAGGATTTAAGAGCATATATTGAATGGTACTAATAACCTAGAAAAAATGAATTAATGGTGAGGTGATATTTTATATAAAACACATTATTAAGGAAAAATAACCCTTAATATGTGTCTGATGTCATGATATTAATATTTTTTTGGACAAAGAGATGAATGAAAATGATGAAGTAAATTAAATAGTATTTATTAGCATAGAATTGATTAATGACTAGTTTATAAAGTGGTTTACCACATTTTTGGATTTATGAAATATATTCAATAGTTTGTGATTTTGTTTTATGAATACCGATTGTATTAATTTCTGATGATAATATATTTCCATTTATTTTTTATGGTGATCTAGGTTATTAGTATTATTTTATAGAATGTATGATCAATGTATTCACATTTTTGGTATTAAACATTATGTGATACTTTTTTTATCAGGGGATAAATTTTTAATCAGTACTTTTGGATTTTTTTGGGTTTTGAATTTGGTTAGGAATATTTTTTCATATTATTAAGGTTACATATTTATGTAATGTAATATGTTAAAACAATGGGGTTGTTGTTGAGTTTTTAGAGATTAATGTTTTATATTTTTCCATATTGGTTAATTTTTTCTAACCATTTTTATTTTGATTAATATTTAGGGAAATAGGGGATGTATTTTCATTCATTAATCAATCATATGATATTATAAAAGATAATTCTTGTTCATTATATATTGGAAAAATTCATCTTTAATATTCATATTTTGTAGTAAGATATATAGAATAATTGATCAAAGCACAACTAAAGGATGAAATTATAAAAATTAAACGGAATGAAATCAAGTGAGTATGTATTCCCATTTTACAAATATTGATAGTAAAATAATTTCTCAACATTAGTAAAATGATCTTGAAGTAAAAAAAGAATCCTTTTACATTCATTTTTTATTAATTGATGGTCTTTTAACCCCTCAATGATTTATGGTTTTTTGGTCATTAATTTTATCATAACCAAATTCTCTTTCACTCTATATTTTTCCTCAGTTGTGAGTTTTATCCACTATGACTATATTTTAACATCTCATAAATTTAATCCTTATCTAGGAACATAAATATGATATATTTTAGGTATCTTTTATATTTTTATCTTCTCATTTTAAAAGCAATTCTTTTTATCCCACTATATGATGTGGGTTTGCAACAACAGAATTTTCAAATAACAAACCTTTAATGACTGAGATAAAATTACAGGGTAGAAAATTATTTAAGGGAGTTAGAATGGGAAACAAGAATATTTAGTTTAAAATAATCAAATAATATATATATTTCTTAAAACAAACACCAATCTTTAAGAGAATTGAGATATATTATAGAAATATAATTTTATAGATATGAAAAATATAACTTAGATATAAAATTGGATGGTATGAATATGAGTAAGATAATTTTGAGATAGATGCATATTGGACTTACTCAATAAAAAATTATTGATGAATTATTATGAAATATGAACTAAATATTTAGTTAAGTCATTTTATGCTTCAAAAATTGATTTTATTCAAAAATTATTTAATATGATTTTTTATTGAAAATATATAATTTATTTTGGAATAAATTAGATACATTATTTTATAAAATTAACTTAATTTTTGAAATTATAATGTTTAAATTTTCTTTTTGATTTATTTTTTTAATTTTTTTGAAGTGATTTATTATTTTTTGAATAGTGAAAAATACGGAATTTATCAAATACTCTCATTTATTTTCATAAAAAAAAGTAAATTAAATGTCCCATTATAATTTTTATTTGGTCTTAAATTTTCATATTATCCATTTAATTTATAATAATCTAATCAATTCCATCTTAATAAGTAATTTTCATGATTTTGATTTAAGTAAATTTTTATGATTAAAAACACATTTGTCTAAAAAACTACTTTTTAATTTGTTTTGAGATTTTCTTTTAAAATTTATTCACTCCAATTATATTATTATAAATTGATGAAATAGAATTAATTTATTTATTTATAATGTTAAATTTATCATAGGATTATTTTTTTAATTGTTTATGAAGAATATTTATTGGTGAATAATAAATAAATGCAGTTTTTATGAAATACAATATCTTTTATGATATCACCAAGTGGTAAATTTGATATAAAAAGTTATTAAACTTATGGATACAATAATTTATGATAATATAATATAAATATCATGAAAAATAATTCCTAACAAAAAAATTAATTTTTTTCATGATAAATATGAAAATAATTTTCAATACCAACATAGTGCCTGCACAAAACTAGAAATGTCAAATTTGGTGTGATAATGAAAATATTTGAGATGACAGAAGTATTTTAGTTACATTTTTTATTAAATATGAATTATTTTTGATTATTTTTATGTATATATGTATTAATTTTTTATTTTTCTAAAAAGTGACTTATCCAAATTCTTTTGCAATGCTTGCATTAGTAAGAAAAGTAAAAATAACATATTTAATAATTATTCATGATATAGATGTGATTAAATATATACATTAAATGGATATAAAATTTTATTTGGAAATTAATTTATTTATTTTTATTATGATAAATTAATTTTAACATTAATGGAAGACATAAGCACCTTAAATTCTTGCGTACTACCGACACATTGTTTGTGCCTACAATAAGAAAATCAAGAAATGATATTAAAGAATTTAAAAGTGATATTTTTTGGGTGAATTAAATTTTACCATGAATATTGAATTAAAATAAAACATACTATATATTTGGGAAGTTTTTTATTTTACTTTCTATATTTTCATGTTTTTTTCAAATTCAATTTTTGGGAATACTTATTAAAAACGAAATTAATGGTATTTTATGTTAAATATAAATTATTAAATTATTAAATGAAATAAAAATATTTCAATAGGATAAGTTGTATTAGAAATGGTCTAATATTTCGAACCATTTCTATTTATTAGTAAATTTTTATATTATAAGAAGAATTAAAATTTTTAATATTAAAAATTTCATTACCACTGTAAATGTTAAATTTTGTTAACTAAGGGGTAAAAGTAAAAATTATGGTTTAAAATGAAATCTAGACTTATAAAAAATTAATTTTATTATTATATTAAGACTGTATATTCCGTATATTCAAATAAATTCAATTATCATGTCTATTTGAAATCATTAAGACAAATATTATTTCATATTATTTCACATTAAAAATGAAATTAGTGATATTTTTTAATAAGAACCTTTTTATTAAATATTTTTAATATATTAAAAAATATACATTTCTATTTTAATGTAATATTTTTTATAATATAAACCATCACGCATTTTGGGTTAATTTTCCATTTAAAATAACTTTCTTGTCCCTTGAAGAGTAAAAATCTACGATGTCATGTTAATCATCAAAAGGATTAATAGGGTGGTTAAAACTAAGAGATAAGGGTAAAACCATAACCAAAATAGGTAAAACTATAATATAATGATATTATTTTGACGTATAATCACACTATATTCTAAATATATGAATTTTTATCTATTTGAGTTTAGAAATTAATTTATATTAACTTAATTCTCTAGGAAATTACTATTGTGCCCCTCCCCACACTTATAAAAGTGAACCTCTCTTTATTAATTATTCCAAATGTTTAAGCAATCTATATTTGAACAAAAACCTTCTATAAAATAATTATATATTCTTTAAAAAAATATAATAGATTATACTCTTTCTAGAATTTAATCCATTCATGGTTTAAACTGTAATCCAAAAGAGCATTCTAAACGCATAGGTATAATTGTTAACTGGCAGTTTCACTTTTATTTCTTCTTCTAACTCCAAAAAATCCAAGGTATCAATTCTAAAATAATAAATTCAGTATATTAAATAGTTTTAATTATTATTATGTTAATTTAATAGTGACTATATATCACATTTACATCATAAGGGAAATGAAAACATTGCTCATGCATAAGTGTGGACTACCAGCTCTATGAAGTAATGCATATTGTTTTTTATTGCCAAATAAATTTTATGGTTATTTTGATGGAATTACTAAATATATGTGATATCTATGCTATTATTATTCTTTTATATAATGGTGAATTGATATTTAACTTTATTTAATTCCATCCTTTGAAATGTGAAAAAAAAACATTCATGCATACATACGGCTAACCCTCTCTTGGAATGGTGTAATTAATTTTTCTACCACTATATTTTATAGATAACACTACATATTTCCTTATTGAATATATTTTATATTTATATCATGATTAATATTCTGGAGATAATTATACCATGTGAAATATTCTAGTACTAAAACTACCAAATCAAAACCTAGTTGAAAAACGAGATAGGTAACACTTTGAAATGATGATTTTAAAAATGAATTATTGAAAAAATGAGTATTAAAATTTTATAAGTGGATCATATATTATATTACATGTATGTATATGGTTATATTATATAACTATAATAAATATATATTAATTATAAAGGAGGATAAAATATGTTTAACTAAGTGGAAGTGTTAGATAAAGGGTTTCTTAACTCAATCAGATAAATCACTTCTTCGTTGACTATATTATACTAAGATTATGTGTAAAATTACCTTATTTTATTTACGTTTTATTTAATATATTTTTTGTGGATATACAATTGTTACTTATGATCACTTATTTGATTAATTTTAACTTCAATTTTATGATCATTGTAAATGATTTCATCTCAATTTCTACTACATTGAGACGTGTTTGGCACTATACATCAATTTATTTTATGGGGTTTATATACTTAACAAATTATGTATTTATCTCAAAAATATATTTATTCAGGATGATTAATGTTTCAATTAATGTTTACTCTTTCCATTTTTTACAATTTATTATTTACAAAAGTGGTAATAATAAATTTTACAACCATATTTTTTAGGAATTACCATATTTTCATTGAAGGAATTTTATAATATAACCTTTATAAAATCCATCTATTTTCACATACTCTAGATGTTTTATGATATTCCATGTTTTATCCTAAAATATCTTCTATATGGTACTTTAATCAATCTAATAAATTATCAAATAAAAATATGATTTTATTTTTATTTTAATTGGTAATACTTTTCTATACAGTCCATATTTTTCAAAATTATTTTACAAATGTAATTTTTTTAATAAAATGATTTATTAAGGAAATTTAATGTTATCCTTGAAACTTTACAAGGTTTGAAATTAATCTTTATAATTTTTTCATAAAGGGTTATTTTCAACTGTCTATAAAAAACATAAAAAGATTTTTACTTTTTAATGCTTATAATGTTATGTGTTTTCCCCACTACCATAATATTTTTACCCTATTTAGATTATTCAACATGTTTTCAAAGGTTTTAAAAAGAAAAATATTTAATTAAATATTATTTTTATTTTTCATTTCATTTTTTAAAAGACTTAATTTCTTTATAAAACCTATATTTTGGATGAATTGATTTTTATCTATTATCTATTATTAATTTTATGGTCATTAAAATTAATTTAAAATTTTAATTTTCTTATGATGAATTTTCATTAAACATTAAATTTCTATTAATTATTAATATTAACTATATCATGGATATGCTTATTTCATAAACCATATACCCCTTCTAAATATAGTTCTTTACTATAAATGTTATTTGATTGACAAGGGAAATCATAATATTATATAGCCCTTACTCAATAAAGATATTTATTGATAAGGACTATTTTTTTATGAATTAAATTGTTGATTGAATATATATTGAATATGTTAGAAAGGAAGTGATAGGTGGGGTTTGATTATAAATAGCCCCTCGATGCATCGACATGAATCATGAGACAAACCAGTGGACTAAACTTATTAAAATGGTTATAATTCTATACCTAACCATTATTAAACTATCTTAGAAGAATGAATTGATAGTAAAGATATCATGATTCTTGAGATAATGACCTCAATCAATATAAATTATTAATATTTAGGATTTAGTTTTTATTATCCATCAAAATATTTCATTGATATTATCCAAAAATTCATTTGTTATCTTATTATTGATTAAAAAACTTGTATTTTCAGTTTTAAAACTTTCTATATTGATTATTCCTTATTTAATCATGATACCTTCTATTTTACATAAACATTACTAAGAATTTAAAATCAACCATTTTTTTCCATTCCCCGTTATTTGAAGTAGAAATCATTGAAAGAGTTCATGGAATCGGAATAATTACCCACATTGTGTTTGATATTTAATTTCCAATGTAAAATGGGAATAAATTATGTATCTAGTTTTCTAATTATACTAAACTATTCATACATTTGGAACATGATCTCTTGTATCTACTGTCAGTCAAGAAAGTAAACACTGGCATTGAGTTTCTTGAGTTAATGTATTTAGAAATTCTATGACATGTTAATTGTTATTTAACCCAGAAAAGGCCAAAAGGAAAGTAAAGTTGATGTTTTTTAATAATTTTAGTTTTTAAGAGAAATTTCCACTAGTTTAAATAAACAAAAAAATCAATAAAAATACCAAAAAATAATAATTAAATAAATATATATTTACCATACATTTATTTATTAATGTTAAAAAATATATTCAACATTAAGTGTGTTGGATGGTAATAGGTCTTAATTAATTGCATTTTATTTTAATATATATTTTTTTAATTAATTTTGACAAATTTTAATTTTATAATAATAAAGTATTTATTTAGTTTGAAGTCTTTTATGTTAAATTAAAATTTTAATTTCCCCAAATTATTTATGTAAAAGCCTTTTGAATCAACTACAATATGTTTCCCATATGTGAATTATATTAACATATTTTTAAATTTATAAGTATGATAAGAAAATTAATTATTTTTTATAGTAATAATTTATTTAAATAACTATAATTTATTAACCTTGAGGAAAGGAAGTTATGAATTTGAAATGTACGTGAATATAAATTTTTTAGAGAGCAATAGATTGTTTTTTTCTAGTACTTTTCGATTTAGAACATCTTAATTATGAAATATTAATATTGATGGTTATATATATTTATATTATGAATATATATAATATGTATAAATAATAAAAATTAATAAATTTAAAATAAATAAATAGAATATTTGATTAACCTATACTTTTTTTTAAATTTCCCTCTCATGTATTAATAAAAAATCAGTTTGAAAAATGAGTAATGGTGGGAAAATATTTTTAAATTTCCATTAATATTATGATTATTATGATTAGATAAATACTAATTTACCCTTATAGTATGTTTTCTATTCATAAAGAACATCTTCAGGGAAAATTA
The DNA here is from genome assembly GCA_963277665.1 of Viscum album. Lineage (NCBI taxonomy): Eukaryota > Viridiplantae > Streptophyta > Magnoliopsida > Santalales > Viscaceae > Viscum > Viscum album. The sequence continues at coordinate 1,965,848,176 of OY728127.1, forward strand.
TTGGTTAGAGTAAATGTTGAAGTAGGTTTGGCCTACATAACATGTGTGTGTATAATATAAGAGATAGATTCATTTTGTTTCTATATTGAATATATATTAAACTATTTGATATTGAAAATAATATTATAGTGTAAATGAAATATATACATTTTAAGCCTAACTATGTATTAGAAATTCAATCTATTTTTTATTAAATATTAAGCGACTAAAGGCATGTTTTTCATAAATCTTTGGTGTGTTAAAAATTATAAAGAACTATATTACTATAACATGAATAAGGGAAATTTAATTTTCATAAATACACTCATTTTTATTCTGTGTTTAAATGTTTTGGAAAGATTAGGTACTTCACATAGGTGAGATTTATTTTAATTTTCCTTAAATAAGGCTAATAAATATTTACCTGATCACCTAAATATGTTGAGGACAACATAGATGGCCATGTGAGCATCTAGATTGAGTACATTTTTGATGATTTAATGGAATGTGATTAAATGGTTGAGAAAAAGAATAAAAAAATATTTTTAGAGATTCCAAAGGTATATCTATATATTTAAAACCAAAATTGAGTTTATAAATAATACAAATTATTTTATTATGATTTAGTATTAAATTGGATGTATAAATGATCTGGAATAACTAATAGATTTATTAATGAAAAATGGAGTTTTTATAAAAATTATTTATACTATATAGAAAATTTCCCTATTTTTGGTCACTGGGAATTAGATATTAGTTGTATATCCTACTATGAAACATATGTATATAGACTCAAAAGTAGAAAAAAATTAGTCCAGGGTGACTTAGATCAATGTCTCTATAATTGAACAAGGGTTTCTTTATTGGGTTGAGGAATATGTGATTGAAATCAACTCAGAAAATTATTCATGTTTGGTGTTTTTAAATCATTATGTTTTATTTGATAAAAATTATATATTTATATGTTATTTCTCAAGAGATTTATTATTTTTGTATAAACATAAAATATAGATAATTTTATAAATTAGATATTTGTATTTTTATATAAAATATTATTGATTTATATATTTAATAATTAAATAAACTAATTTATAATATAAAAATATGTAGGACAGGGTAAAAGTATATGGTTTCTAGGATTTGATTTGGGTTATAAGTATTTATCCTTAGAAAATTCACAATTATTTTAAAAAATATGAAATTGTTTCACATTTAGAATATTCAAACCTACTTATATTTTACAAGGATAATTCCCTATAAATATTCTTTACATTTTTACCCATTTCTAATAATAACAAATCTAAAAGATACAATGATATACGTATTGGTAGACTTTGAATTTTTATAAGGAGTTAGGTATTTATATTATGTGCACAATGTCTACTTTCTTACACAATGAATAATGTAAATGGTAATTTTTTAGATGGCGTAACAAAATAATTTATATTTTTATTTCAGAAAAAAAAAATTAAAAAATGTATTTTGTTATGATTTTTTATTTTTATGAATTTAATATTTTAAACTATAAATTAAATTATTTATAAATTTATTACTTATATTTTAAACTATATTGATTATATATTAATAAATAAATCATTATGAACCATTAGATAAGAATGGAAATAATAAAATATTTATTTTTGTAGGGAAATACTTTTTTTTAAATATGTTTTTATAGAATAATAATATTTTCTTTGATAATTAAATTTATAATATTTAGAGTTTTTTTAATGAATTAAATTATATATTTAATATTAATATGCATACACTAGGTAATAGAGTAAACATTTGTTTTGAATTTTTTTATTATTATAGATAATTAAATATATCAGTGGATAATATAAATATATATATATATATATATATATCTATTAAAATATGGTACAAGGTAAAAGTGGTGTATAAATTGTTTTAAAAAATATATCATTAAAATTAAGTAATTTTGGACACACATTCCATTTTTTACATTTTTTAGGATTATTTAAATAAAAAATTATATTAATTAATGATTAATTATTGTTTATTTTTTAAAATGTTTCCTTTTGTAGTTATAAATAGTCCCCTAAAATACTTGTTCAAAACTACTAATCAAATTCTACCATAACCCATTTCTTTTGAAATACATCTCCTAAACATATTCTGTACAAATTGATGAGTCTCTTGTTAAGAGAAGAGTTCCCAAATCATTCAATAAAGAAGGTCACAAAACAATGGTTTGATCTTGTAAATGGTACAATGACTCGTCCGTAAACTATCGTATTTATTCTTATATTTTAATTAATTGTTACATAATAATTATAGAAATATAAAAATTTTCATTCAATTTTAATATAATAAATTTTTGAATTAATGTTTAATGAAGTTAGATTTTTTGAAATGATAATGAAACCATTTCTAATTTAGTATATATTCTTTAATGTATTGTTTTTTTCATAACACGATTCACATTCATCGAAAATATAAATAAACATTGTGATATTTAGTGAAGATTATATGATTAATGATTCAATCAAGAAGAAGTTATAATAATGATATAAAGAGAAAGTAATTATCATTATATGACCACCAAAGTTCTGATGGATAGACACTAGATCTCCAATGGCCTTTTTCATAAGATAATTGAATATTGTTTTCTACTATAATTTTGGTATAATTTCACTATAACTTTAGTGATATCTATATAAAATTAGTTCAGATAAAAATTTCTCTATTGATTTTATAATGTTTTTCACAATACTTATAATGGGATTCAATAGAGAGATTTATTTAATCGGTTTTTATAATTACTAATTATTTTTATCCATATATGATACCTCATTGTTGGAATATAATACATATATAACCCATATATTGTTATTATAAGTTCAAAAATATATTTAGGGATTAAATTCAAGAATATAATGGTTTATGTTAATATTGAATAGTTTTTTTTTGAATTAAAAATTCAAAAAAATTGTAGTTAATGGTTGTAAAAAATATAAAAATGGTCTAACATAATTAAAATTGTGATAAATATATAATAAGTAATAATGAAACAATTATGATATATAATTTTATAGAGTATCATAATCATTTCATTTCTTAAAATAGTATTACTTGGATTTGATGATTGGATACCACATTTAAATATAATTAAGAGTGTTATATTCTATATAGTGTTCTTCTAGAATTATTATTTTTTTATGAAAAAAATATTTTTATTTCATTAAGATATCTTAGATATATTTTTAAGAGGATATTATTTTTTTCATCGATTGAATTTATTCATTAATTTTTTAATGTTTTCTTTGTTTAAATAATTTATGAAAATTATTTATTCATTTATAGTATATTGATGTATATATTTTAAGATTTTATGATATTATTATATTGATTATTTAGTATTATAATTTTCTTACGTTTTATAGCACTAAATATTATAGGTGACGTTTTATTTTATAACAATTTTCTAAACTTTTTCATTGTATTATAGTGGATCGTATGATCAAGAATTTTCAAGATCATACCTTGGAGGTAGTCATTCATTTTGAATATACAAATTTTTTAATAAGTATTTTCACAGTGTTTTCATAGATTGGTTAATGAATTTTTATGAATTATAATGATTGAAATTTTCAAAATTTAGAGTTAAGGAAGATTGAATTCAAAAGACCAGTGTATTATTTCATTTTTTCTATACAAGATTTTTTTGAAAAAATATATGAATTTAATTCAAAAATTGACTCCCATACTATTTAATACCTAATTATATTATTCTATATTTATATGAAATTAATTACATTATCCATGTTTTGGTTGGTTTTACCACTACCATAGGAGATTCTCTGCTATAATTACCATTAACATAATGAAAAACCTATAAACCATAATTAAATGTTAAATATATAATAAATCATACATTTATGTTATATCTTTGTATTTGGATTGGTACAATTAAAAATAATAATTATTTACAAAAATATATATATTTAAAATAAAATTCTGAATTAGGAAATCATAATATATAATTATTGAAATATAGAAATTTTCCTTTAATTAAATTGTCTTCTATATTAAAAAATAATTATATTAATATGAAACCATTAACATAAATAATAATTTTAATTTATTACTAATGGAAAACTATCAAATATATATTTTAAAAAAACAAAAATAAATCATTCTTTAATTAGAATGGCCAAATAATAATTACTCATACATTTTATGGTTGATAATAATGAATTATTTAATAATTTTTAATTATTAATAAAAATGAAATAAAATAAAAATAACGTTATTGAGTACCTAATTAATAATCCATACATTATTATCTAATGATATATAATCACATTAAATCAAGTCAAAACATTTTGTATATAAAATCTTATCTCATCTTCTATATGTTGATTTTAATTCTCTCTTATTCTAATATATTGTTTCATTTATTATATATTATTTCATTTGGGTATTCTTATTAAAATTACATAATTTTTAGTGGTATTTACTACCCTTTTCACTATTTTCTAATTGATTGACTATGATTTTATTAGGGAAATACTTTGATATTTTTATCAAATAACTCTCTATTTATTTAATTTTATGTAAAATATTTTTATGTATTTATCATTATACTTATCAGTTATCTTATAATATTTTTTATGAATGTTTACATACTCATTCCTTAACTTTTTAAGTATTAATCCATTCATTACATAGTTGGTAAAGAATTTTCCTCTAGAAATCTCTCTCATTTGAATTCATTTTCTTTGTTCAACATTTTTAGGATGTTTTCAAAGGAATATTATATAAATATTCTATAATATTCTCTTTTCTACTCATCATATTTAATTTCTTTTCTATTTTATTATCTTATTGTTGTGGATTCATGTTATCCAAATTATATGGGAATTATTTATTTACTAACATAAAATTTCTTGTTTTCTAATATATGATTATAAATCATTTTTTATAATCCATTTAGGACTATATATATAGTAAATTAAACATCACATTTCGTATTTGTCCTTATATATAGATATTTACAAGTTTTCTACCATCTTCTTTGTTTATTGAAATATTATAAAAAATATCATTAAGTTGTTATAATACTCTTTATTTCTAATGGGTTAATAAAGTTATGAATTATCATGAATATAGGTTCAATTTAATCATTTATATCCACATGGAACACATATTTAATTATATATTATAATCCCATAGATTATAATGAAATTATATATCCTTCCAATGCATTTTTTAAATCTTATATATGATTTTATGTATGGGACAATAGTTGTCAGAGTTGTTAACTATGTTATTATATATTGGTGGAAAATTTTGACATATAATTACAATACCCTGTTATTATTAATATAAAAAATTATTTTCTTTTCCCAATTATTATACCAAGATTCATGATTATAGTTCATATTATATGTTTTTGATATGTTCATTTTACTGTGATGTAACAAATGATTATTTATTCATATTATTTTAATTTATTTTATGCTTTACTGATATTGTTTTATTATTTACCCCATTATTTATTTATATATGCCCCTAGGGATTCTTATGAAGTGATATGTCAATGATGAGTGTAGAAAAGTGGGTGGAAAAAGATACTTTTATTTTATAACATTTTAAATGAGAAATTAATCATCTAATCATTTAAAACTATAAGTATATAAATATATAAAAATTTTATATTATCAATAATAAAATATATACTCTTTGTTTTGGATACATATTGAAACTATAGTTATGATTAATATTTCGTAATTTTTTTATGAAATATATCTATGTAATTTATGGACTGTCTTAGCTAGGATTAAATTCAATGAAATATTTTAATGTGTAATAGGAATAATAAAAAACTTATACACATTGATATATAGTTCAGGAATAAATTTTACAAATATTTTACAAGAATAGGATGAATGATAACATTTCTATATATATTTGTATTAGTGGGTAAATGTAATGATGAGTTATTTTTCAATAAAGAAATAATTTTGGGAATTTGTTTCACAATGTTATGTTCACATTAAAAAGTTATAATAGTGAAAAATTAGTATTGTTGTATAATAATTGAAACACAAAAGGTTTTTCCAAAAACACATTGTCAAAATTAAATATTTATAATTCATTATAATATTTGTTAATACTAAAGTAAATAAATAGATATTTCTTTAGTCGCTTGGGATACAAGTAATATTGATCAATAACATTAATCCACTAGGGAGTAGTTATTATATTGGGTAAGTAGATTTATTTACAATAATATTTATTTCATTTTTTATAAATTATAGAATTATTATATTTTATTTAAATTTCAATATAATTAAAATTGGTATTTAATCATTAACATTCATTTCTATTTATAAAAAGTCTAAAATTATCAAAAAACAATACATCATTTGGTATATTTATTATTAAAATTTATAATAATGATCCTTTTTATTTATTAAATTATGGAATTAATTATGAAAGAATTTTTCCTTCGATATTCTGTGAATTATGTAAAGTAATATTTTAACAATAAATATACATTATTATGGTCCAAACAATTATTAAATGATGTAAACAATGAAAACATGTTTGGTTTATTATACTAATTTAGAGGAATGATATAGGTTAAATCATGTTTTTAGTAATTGTTCATTCTTCATTTTTATGTCAAAGTTTCTCATAAAGATCAAAATTGTGGTTTAGGAAAAAATATTTTTTCTTCACTTATTTCAAAAATGTATTTTATTAAATCTTACATCAATTTTTTCGATCCAAATATTGGATAATGATTCTCTTATAATTATTGATATTTTAAAACTAATAATGAATAAATATGATATTTGAGGTGATAAAATTTTTTAAAAATAGATTATAAATATTAAAATTATTTTTTAAGTCTCAAGTTAGTATATGAGGATAAAAAATTAGAAATTGAGTTTAGTTGGTCATAAAAATTTAAGAAAATTATACGCCAATTATTTTTGGACTATCAAAATAAAAGATATATAAAATTAAAATTCTAAGTTCTTGGTATGAATGAAAATTGGTTTCAACTAATAATATTATTTATTATGTATAAAATAAGCATAAAATAAAGAGAAATGTGCCCACATTGTCTATTTCTCCTGAATCGTTAGGAAAATTATCCTCATGTCATTTTTACCATATTTAAATTAATCATTCTTTAATATAATATTTTATGGGATTTTAATGACTATAAGTATAGTTTAAGCATCAATGTTATTTACTATTTGTAAAAGGGAAGTCATATCATCAAAAATAAGAAAATTAGTTTGGTTTTTTTAATAAATTTAGGGAAATATTAATGTAGCCACTTGTGTCCTCTAGTAATAAATCATACATGACCCATGTTTCTAAACTAATTAGAAATATTTTTTAAAAACTAATATTCATTTTAAAATGTGAATGACTATAAAATTCTAAAAAAATCGATCAATCAAGCATTATTTTTCATAAAAATTTTAAAAAATTGTTTGATTTATTTTTTATACATCAGAGCCTATAAAAAAATGTATAATTAATGATAGGTTATCATAATGACAAAATGTATATTTAAACTATTAATATAATTTTCCATCTGTCCAATGACCATATAATGATAAAGAAAATGAAAACATGATTAGACTATTTATGAAATTTAGAATAATGATACTCAGGTATTATTTTTAAACCGTAATCATAAAAAAACTTCAATCTAATGAAAAGTTACTTTAAAAGATTAATAATAGTATTTTACCAATAATATAATATTTATAAGTGTAAATATAGCATAAAAAGTGGAAATATATTTAATGTAGTTAATTTATCATGAATATTTAGAAAAATGATCCTTGAGTCATTTTTAACTAATAAAAATGAGATGTTCAGGATTCTGATGTCTGAAGTGTGAAAAAAGATTGAATAGAAAATTAAATAATTATTATTCATATTTATATTTATATATATATATTAAAAGGTAAAAAATGTTCAAAAATTAGAAAACACTCTCGGGTTGTCATCTAAATTTAGTCTAATGATTCATGAATAATTTTTTTTGAAAAAAAAAAGTTTACTCAAAAGAATGAAACCCGTGATTTACTCAAAAGAAGTTTACTCAAAAGAAGTTTACTCTAAAGAATTTTAGTCTATTGATTCATGAATAAATTTAGTTTTTTAATAAAAAATTTTAGGTACTGAAGTAATGAGATTTTTTTTGAAATAGTTATCAATAATACTATCCTCTAAAGAATGAAATATTGAAACCCGCAGTTTTATTTCTTGAGGTGGTTACATACTAAGTTAAAAAACTATCAAATTATTTTCTATTTTTAAGTTGAATATTTTTTAAATGGTCAATGTTTTTGTTTAAAAATAAATAAAAATAGAAACAATTAAAATGAGAGAAATGAAAGGTATACGTTTTTGTAACCAAAGGAAATTTCATTGAAAGGAGTGTGAAATCAAGTTTTAAAGTAAAAGATATAGGCACATTTTGATCGCTCATATACTTCCTTTATCAATAAATAATTTAATTAACTAATTTAATTTCTCAACTTATTCTTTATGAAATAAATATATTACTTTAAATATAGAAAAATACCAAACCAATACCATAGTATGGGTGTTGATTTCCTAATGAATTTTATTTAAAATCATAAATACATCCATGAAATTAAACCTGACAGAACACACTATACTTGAGGAAAGAAATCACATAAGATGTTTAAGCATTCAGATAATCCATTTTAAATTTTCAAATTCTAAAAAGTATTTAAAAGTGTAGAAGAAAAAAAATTCAATAAAGAAAAAGACCCTATTTATTCAGAAATACTATTTATTGAGAAATTAAATATGTCTACAATGATGTACATGACTCAAATGAGAAGTACCCTCTCATATCCACTCTCTACATCATCTATTGAGTTTATCCATTCATGAAAAAATATACTCAAATCTCATTATTATAAACTATATCTCTCTCAATTATTCCCCAAACATTAAATGGTGCACTATGAATTATCCCTCCACTTTCATAGTCATCAAGACCAACAACACCATTCATTAATCAGAACCTTCCCAAAACTAAGAGGAACCTTCACCAGAACCTCTTAACATAAATAAATTTTATCCATGATATATGATCAATATATATCCTCTGAAAAAATACAATACCTAGATATCCAATAAAAATGATACAATAGCCATCCCAATGGTGGAATCAAAATGCTATACACACTCTTTCCCACTAGTCAAAAAATATGAAAACTGACTAATCATTTCCGTGAAAAAATTTCTAAAGTTGGGCATGATATCTTTTATATATTAGATTTCTTTAATCCCATTTATATAAATATTAAAAAAAATTGAAAAATTAAATAATTCTAGAATATTTCAAGAATCTCTTCAAATGACATCACTAATGGATTCCCAAATTTCGTATTCTACCATATTCGATCCACTTTTCAATTAAAACAAAATTTTTAAATAAAAAAATTATTGATATGTGCTAATAAATATCTTAAAGGATAATTCAATATCCTTTAACCATTTCTCAACCGCATTACCAATGAACTATTGAGGAATTTGATGATTCTTACCCCAAAAACCTCAACAATAGATTATCCCATGATTCCATATTCATCTTCACATTCCAAAAATCTCAATGATTATTCGATGAAATGTAATATATCTATCATAAAAATGATAACTATTAGAACAAGAATAAATCATATTATTCATAAAAATATTATAGGTATTAATAAAATATTAAGGAAAAACATCAACTCCTCTAATATTTTACTAATATTCTTAACTAATACATCCTCACAAAACATTCCTTTCACGCCACAACAACATAATCACTTCCCAAAACATATTTCCATAATACAAGTACTACTAACAAGATTATATGATAATATTCATCCATCTACATTAAAAATATCCATAACACAATAAAAAATCATGATTTCTTAAATAAATATCATCATAATTTCTTTTTAGACAAAAATAATTTACCTAAAAAATAACTTTCACATAACAAATTACATTAGGAATCATTTACATTAAAAGAAATATTTTAAGTTTCTATATATTATATTTAAAAACATCATTTAAAAAGAGTTTCATTAACAAAATATATTAAAATTTAAAAGTATCAATCATTAAACAACACATTAGGAAATATTTCATAAAATAAAAACCCAAATATTCTCTTAGTTAAATATTCATCGAAGTCATTATATATAGTACATAATAATAATTACATAACCATGAATTAATATTATAAAACAAAACCTATATATGGTTTTATTCTCATGTATCATTCTGATTAAAAATTTATATAACATCTTATTAACAATAAATTTTATTTCATATAATCAAAAATGATAACATAGATTTTTTCATATTTTAGGTGTAATATGCATAACAAATACTTTTGGATGAAAATTTTTATATTGAAGTTATAAAAAATTAGAAATAGAATAATCTGATCAAATCATGTGAATTAATTACATAAATAACAAGGTGGTCACAATAATCATGTCATATATATTTCATCATTCATACATAAAAAATCATACTATAATACATAAACTTATTTCAACTTTAGACATCTTGTTAACAACAAGTTATCCATATTCAATTTATTTTTCACATGATTAATTTCATTAGTTTACATATTTATCATTAATTATGTATTTCAACATTTAATAAAATCATACACAGTATGATAATGTGAAGAAAAAATTCAAAACTCATAAAAATGATAGGAAAATTTATTTTGTAATTTATTTATATATTGTTTTTTATTAAAGGAGTAATTAATTTTAACATATCATAAAAATTTACAAAAAAAACTAGTCCATAAACACGATTTACTAAATCATTAAACATGTTGAAACTGTATTATCTTGAAAAAAATGTTAATTTTTTAATAATAATTATATTAAATATTATTTAATATTACCTAAATTATATATTCATTATTTATGAAAAATAATTCATAAAAATATAAGGTATACCATTGTAGAAAATATCATGTTTCCATCATATTTTTCATTTCAATAGGGAAAATTATAAAAAATGTATAAAAAATATATTTAAAAATTATGATTTATTTAATAATAGAACTAACAATAATGTATTTTTATAAAATATTTATTTCATTTAATTCCATTTTAACTCGACATAAGAAGAAATAATTGTTTTTATATTAGAAATTTCTAATATGAAAATAAAAATATATATAATTATGGAAATATAATTAAAAAGATAAAATTATAATTATAATCTAACTAATGATAATTTTTCACATACATTCCATAAGATGTTAACCATTAACGTTTACAATTCCACAAAAAAATTAATAAGTTATCAATGCACTTTCATTAGATCATAGGGGTCCAAAAATGTATGTATCATAGCCAATATACATAGCCTACATCACATGTTTACATACAAAAACAACATTCCTATACATAGCCCATGGAACCCTCCTCTTTTCCTCACTCTAAGCACTGTCTTATATTTAAACCACATATCATTGATATCACTCTATCATGACCCAAACATATTAATACACCCTTCGTAAATAATGAAGTTTACTTTGACCTCTAAATACCTCCAACAATATTCCATGGGTTGATAACTAGTCCCAAGGGTCCAAAAAACAAAAATGGATTTCATTCCCTAATAAATTCTTGGGGAAATAAAATATGCCTTTAATCAATAATAAGGATTATAGTAAATAAATAATTGTCATAACCCAAAAGAACTTATATTTTCATGTATACAATCATAAAAATATCAATGAACACCACCCATAAATCTATTTGAGCCACCCAAATATTAGTGTTTAATCTCTCTCAAACAATCCTTTAAAACAATTCGATGCAACTCTATGTGTTGAGAACATGGGAGTACTCCTAAGGATCAAATATATTAACAAATAATTATCCATGTGGAATAAATATATAATAGTATGAAACATTAAATTAAACATGAAAAAGTAAATTTTGGTGTTAGAAAATAAGATATGTATAAAAATAAAAATATAATTATTAGAACAAACAACACTACAATTAATCTTTATCTCCACAACTTACTACACCCCCAATATCTTTTACAACACTTCTCCTAGATAAAATATCACATGTTAAACATTAATTTAAATTTAAGGATTTCTAAAATATGAATTATAATAAAAAATCAATGGAAGAGAAATATTATTGACTTCTAAGAGTGACTTAAATGAAAAAATGTGAAAAAATCTATAATATTTTTTACTCTACTTTTTCATATCAGATTAGAGGTAATTTTAATTTTCAACTAGGTAGTGAGACATGATTGGAAAAAGCCTCACAAACTAATTAGTGGATTAATAATGATAGAAGTAATATATAAACATAACAATAATCCTTTCACTTCATAATATATCAATCAAAACACATAATATCATATAATGACACCATATCCATAACCATATCACCTCATGGAAGAGTACATAATCGTGAAGAAATTAAATTTTTTCCCTCTTCCTATGTATTCCCCAACCATGGACTCTACCAAAATCCCAACATTATTAACCCAGATCTGATGTGTATATTATACATTAGTATAAGATAAAATGGTTCACATCACAAAAGATCGACTAGTTTATTATCCCTGAAGATCTAGGTATATAAATGATTACAAATATTAAATTAGAAGTATAAAGTATATAACATAAGAAACATTCTTTAATCCTTGATATTATTTATTATACCCTTCTTAATATCATGGGTAATGGGAAAAAATTAAGGGAGTGTTCAGATTGTCGGCAAGGGTTTTGTATAGTGGTATCTATCATGAATAATTATGGCATAATCATCTTGTTAAGGTAAAAAACTAAAAAATCCATTTAATCAATAAGTTGAGAAAAAAATGCATAATCAAATAAAATCAATGCTGTAATCTCATGGAAATGAAAAAATTTAATTCTCATGGGAGGAAATACATAATATTGGATGATAATATCTCATACATCATGATATCATTACCATAATGGACATGTTCCAATAATATTTAATCGAGGAGTAGGTATACATCAGTAAACCATTTAAAAATTCTATCCAACTAGTTTGTCTCAAGGGACATGTCGACACATTGAGGGAGTATCTATAACATGGACCCACCCATTAATATATTTTCAACGCAATCAACATATATTTAATGATCTATTTAATTCATAAAAAATATTCCTTTTCAAAAAAATTTCCATATTGATTTAGGAATATAGAAAATAAATATTTCCTTAGTTATTCAAAATAACTTTTATAGTAAAAAATCATATCAATAAATGGTATATGTTTTAGGTGTAAGCATGTCCTTAACATAAAAAATATTGGTATGTAAGAGAAATTTATTTTCTAAGGAAATATAATCATACAAGAGTGAATGATTCATGAGAATGTAAGTGAAAATAAAATCAATCAAATGATCAAAGACGAACATAAATTTAATGGAAAAGTATATTATGTAGTAAAATAACATCTTTCTACAAATAGATTAATTTTTTAAAAAAGATGAAATTATATTTTCATTAAATAATATTATTTTTAAAAAAATTAAAAAAATTAGAAGAAAATAAATAGTATGAAATGATTATGGTGGAATAAAAATCCATTAATGGCGCATGAGTTAAAAAAACATTCCATTTTTACTTTTGTAAAGAATAACAAAAGTGATTCTTTTGGGAAAAATTAGAAATATTCCATTTAAACCTCATAAATATTCAAACATGAAAAAATGTAACCTTAATAAAAAAATAGAATGATTAAAGATGTATTTTGTAAATTTATTTTTAAAAATATGGACATAGAAGAAAAATATATCCTATCATAAGAGAAATATGATTGAAATTTATTTTAAATAATTATTTATATGATTTATTGTCAAAGAGCGTAAAAGTTTGAGGAATTTATGAAATAAAATTAAATATTCAATTGATAAATAAAATATAAGTATTTTATTAAGGATATATTGTAACATTCCTTCATTTAAAATTATAAGATATCCCAAAAAATGAGATTCAGAAAAGATTCTTACATATTTTTTATCTTTTTATTTATAAACCCTTTAAAGAGTAAAGATGAATTGAATCATTAATAATAATTAATTAATATATATTTATGTCAAATACATTAACGTGGAATTATATACAGCACATAAATATAAATATTATTATAATAAAAAATATATCTCAATTGAGAGGAAGTTGAGATGAAATACAATATGAAGTTTTTATCATTGAAGTGAGAATTAATATATGAAGTGATTATGTGTAAAAAATAAAAATACATAAAAAATAAATAATAATAAAATAATAGGAAATTTTCACCTAATCTTGGCATAACATAGTCAATGAAGTAGAAGTATAACCTATTGCATATAAATTTATTTATTAAACCACATACCTCAATTTTGAATTTAAACATAATAACTTTTAACCTACATTATAATAAATTTATATATTTTTTAATTAAGTATAAAAATCATATACCTATATATAATATCATATATCATCTGTTTATAAAATATTATTAGCCATTTGAGTAACGTCCTGAACCAGGTGCCACATGTTGATGCCATGATCCAGTTCTTTACATGGCCTCAAGTATGCCTCTCCATACGCTAGAGGATTCAAACTAGCATTGAGACTCAAATATAAAATATGGGGAGACTACACCCTATTTATCAATGAATCACAATTGAAAAAATAAATAAACAATAACCAAAATATAATATCCCTAACCAGAATAATATAAGTATCACATGAATACCAAACAAGTGATACAAGATACAAACTGAAACATTAGACATTTGATTCCATATACGTGTTATGTTTCAATATTCAAAACTAAAAATAATGTTACATTGACAACTTCTAAGCAGGTCTTGATACCATGTTTGGTTCCCTCATCTATCCTCCAACCCAACTGAACTGTCTATCATATGACTCTTTCCCTTATCATGTTCTACAAACCTGATGTCTATTTGGGTATCAATCAGGAAGACCAAGTAGGGTGTGACTACAAAAAATTAGGATACCACCAAAAATGTCTAAAACAATATCCATTCTATAATAGTTATTTTATTTGTATAAATAATAGAGTACAATAAATTAAATAGTTATGACATTTCCTTTTTTTTTAATTAACCACATAATCTACTCAAGTTCATGATGATGCTTGAACCATCAATAACTACTTTGTCCCATTCATAAGTCTAAAATATCCCCAAGTGATATCACATTTCATATAAATTATGGGTTTTATTTTATCATTTTGATTAAATTTATCATTCAAGTAGTGGGGCCTGAAGTGCAATTCTGGCACCTCGAGTGTATTTGGAGCAGTAATCTCAAATGCCCCAACCCTCGAATCTTGGAGCCGGTGCATTACTTTATTGTAATGGCATGATTACAAGGAATAAAATCACAAAGGACTGATTATTTTATTATTCTTGGATAAACTAGATACATACATGGATCCCATTTTACATTAGGAAATAAAACTATGCATAATACATAATAAGAGATAATAAACTACATCCATGAAAACTCAATAAATAACCCCTTATTCATAAGTTATGGAAGGAAAAGTAATGAAAGGGGTGAGATGAAATTATCAATAAAGTTTACATGTGGTGTAATAATAAATCAATAATTAGTGAATCAAAATCAATTTTACATAATCAATATGGAATAGTGAATAAATGAAAAAAACAAGTTACTAAAAAATTGATAATGAAAATACACGCATAGATTCTTTCATAGTGAAAACCACATAGATAGTAATAAATGAATAACAAATCAAGAGAATTATTATTTTTTGGATGTCATTTATATAGCACATAAACTATAATACTATTGAGATAGTTTAATTCTATGGGTAGATACCCATCTGATTCAGTTTTGGAAACAATGTTGAAGGGTTTGTCACCAAATTATTTGTCACATGAGACTTATTAATTAATAAAGGGGATATAGTAGGCCCCAACCATCACTACAATTCCAAATCATTCTTTGTACGGATACTTAATACATGATAAATATTCCTTTTCAAATTTATTATTTTGTAGAGGATAGAGATTCATCAATATTTAGAAAGTTTAAAAAATATGAAAAATAAACACTTTATGTAAAAGGGTATAGAGCTAAGACAATAATCATATTAATTATATAAGAATATAGATATTTATTAGGAATGTAATTTAAAAGGAAAAATTTTCTCAAAGGGGTAGTATATACAACACATAAAAATGATTAGGTACACAATACCAAGTGAGTCTCAAATAAATGGAAATTGAGATGAAGTCCCTTACCACATCATAATCAATTGAATCACATGACCAAAAATTAATAATATTTAAATTAATCATTTAATACCATGAATATAAAGATAATCATGATATTATATTACAAATGTTAGTATACATACATTCCATAAAAGAAATAACTGGTGATCAATGGAAATCTCATAGAAATAATAGTTAGATGAGAAACCCCATACAAATATTGTATCATTAGATTGAGGATAATGTAAGGACATAATTATTTGTGAAAAATATAAATCCACACAATATAAGTGGATATAAATTATAAAAAAATCATATTTCATTCACACATATTCTCATAAAAACATAACCAAGGACGTAGATTTTTAACTCAATAAATGGAAATTGAGTTAAGATATATGTTACCTAAAGTCCCACGTAATTACGTCGCTTTTGCGCCTCCGGAATAATAAACACAGTTTTATTAAAAAAATTATCAAAAAGTGAATTATAGTCCTTTTATAAAAAAAATTAATCAATTATAATAATTTTATTATATTTCTTAATTCACATTGATGAAATTGAAACGTTTTGATATCATATTTTACTTTAAAATTATTCACCTTGCAGAAATTTAACTATTTTATTAAATGTAATTTATACATTACTTTAACTAATTCCATAAAAAAATGAAACTAAATATTTATATATTACATATAATCTATATTGTATATCTATGAAGGTGGTTATAAGAATTGTTTTTGAAAATTTCTCTATAGGTAGTTAACTGACCATTAACGGGATATTGTCAAAAGAGCGGGAGTGAAAATTTTATATAAGTCATATATATAAAACATTAAGTAGGTTAAAATTATTATATAACTTTAATATACTCCATATATAATTTTTTAGAGTAAATTGTTTTGAAATGAAAGGGAAAAGAAGAAGGATAAGAAGAAAAGAGTGAGGAGTTAATGGAGACTTACTCTTTCCTCTGTTGTGACTTCTCTTGCACACCCCAATAACTCCCCTGGTGATTGGAGTTATATGGATACAAAACATCCCTATTATTTCTAAGAGGCTTAATAGGGAGAATTTGGGTAGATAGTAGTCTTTGGAGTGGGTGGAATGAGTGGTTTTACAAAGGAAGGGGGAGGGATTATTTATATTTGAGGAGTTGGGAAACTTAGCTATTACTAGTATTATTAAAATATAATAAATATCATATAAGTTTTAAGAGTTTTAAATGGTCTAAAAATCCTTTTATATCACATATGAAATGAAATAATTTTTCTTTGTCTTTTTTCAAAAAATTTGTAATTTCTAAATATTTAAATTAAGCATTATATTTAGGGAAAATGATTTTTTCAAATTAAACAATATTCATAACTTTTGAATTTTTAAACATAAAAACAAAGATTAAAATTCAAATACAATTTTATAATACCATTTAATTTTTCTATAAATTTATGGAATTCTTAAATTATCTTAAAAATATCAAATTATATTTATTTTATTATTTTTAATATCATTAATTTGATTTATTCATTAATTAAATTATTATTGTATCATCTTTGTGAAAGACATTATGGAATTTATTTGTTTCCTAAAAATAATATATAAAATTATATGGGAAATATATTTTTACATGATTTTGAAATACTATTCCTGTTCTAATGAAATTCTAGGAAACCCTTAAATTGAAAATGTTATACAAAGTAATGTTTATAATGTGAACATATTGTCAAACTTTTAAATAAAATGTTTTAAATGTATTAAATTGATTATTTTGCTTCCAAAGTATCCCAAATCAAATCCGAAATAGAAATTGGTTGAACTATACTTATAAAAAATGTTTTAAAAAAATTATGTGTTAATTAATAGTTCTATTAATTTAAATTAAAAACATTTTATTTATTTATCTTATTCTTTTTCAAGCGTTGCATCAGCTTTTCAAAAGCATTAATTTTAATTATATCATATATATAAATTAAAAATAAATTACTATCCAAAATATAAATAAATTAGGTTCAAAATAAAATTATAAATTTTTTCATTATGTATATTCACGCATATACATAACAAGAAATCTTCTTAGATTTTTAATTTTGTCTTTTTTTCCCAACACAAGCATTGCCCAAACATTTTAAAAATACTCAGGTTATATAACACTAAATTTGTTAATTAACAACAAAAAACATAAATAATATTTAATAATTAGAAAAAATTCATGAAAATTATTTTTAGAAGTCAATAATTATATATAAGTTACACTTTTGAATTTTTTTAGTGTTACGCAGGGCTTGCGTCTGCATTGATAATGATTTTTACAATTATCATGAATAAAAAATATTTTCATGTTCGGAATTAATTTTACAAAATATTAAAATTTTAGTATAATTATTTAGTTATAAATATTTTAAATAGATTTTTATATCATAATAATTTCATGATAATGTCATGAAAAATATGGTATTTTATAAAAACTGTATTTTTTACTATTCATGAAAAAATAAACTATTTCATAAAAATACCAAATATTCATCCAAACCATTTTAGATGTGTAAAATTTAAAAAATTAATATATTTTATGAAAATAATTTTTCAAATTTGATAAATTGAATTTTTAATAAAGTACATCATTTTCTTGAAAAATATAGTTTTTAATAATAAAATTGATTTTATAACACCATAAAAAATTTACTAAGGTCATATTAAATTGTCCTGAAATCATTGGACCAAAAAATATTGATTTAGGGATACATTTTAAGAAAAGTAATTTTCTTTTAAATTATTTTGTTAATTATAAAATTGTTATTGAATATTTATTACTCACAAAAATACCAACACTTAATTATTAATTTTTTAAATACTCTCTTTCATTTATATGGTGCCTAAATTTTATTTATACTTCTAGGAGTGAGGTTACAATTCAGAATAGTCATATTACTATTTATCAGGGTAACATTGCTATTCATCTTGGTATATTACTAATTATAAGGGTCATATTACTATTCATATTAATACATTACAATTTATAAGAGTTAATTAGCTATTCATAATAGTCAAGTTACTATTCATAAGGGTATATTACTATTTACCACAAAATATTTAGATCCTATCTAACTCTAAATATCTTACTAAACAAAATCATGTATGTCTGTTTTTTTGAAATTAAAATCACAGAAGTAAAAATATAATTTTCAATGGATCCGTTATAATTATCCCCTATAAAAAATTATTATTTTGTAGAGACTCAATGTTGTATGTATTATAAGCTATTTAATGAATTTAAAGTATTCATACCATAAAATATTTTGGTGTTATACTCTTCGCACCTTTGGAATTTTCATCCTTGAAATATTTCATGTATAATACCCTCAAAATAGTTGTGGGTGGTTCTTTAGTTCTTCTCCTCAAAGTATATCTCAGGGTTATGTTCACTAAAATATTTTTTCTAAATCTACTTCCCATGGTTTGTACTAAACATCCTTTGATACCAACTAAAATGCCCAAGCCCAAAATCCCAATGTTGGTGTGTTACACTATTACATTTACATGACTACAAGGAATAAAATCCTAAATAACCAATCGATTTAATAGTCTTGGATAAACTATATACATAAATTGATCCGATTTTACATTAGAAAAAACAACACATAATACATAAAATGAGATAATAAATGTCATCCATGAAAACTCAATAAATGACCCATTCTTCATAACCTATAGAAAGGAAAACAAATGAAAGGGGTGAACTCAACGGCTCAGTAAAGGTTATATATAGATGAATCATTAATCTATAGTAATTGAATCATAACCAAAATTATATAATCAATATGGAATGGTCAATAAATGAAAAACCCACACCATTAAGAAACAAAGAATGAAAATACATCCCTAGATTTTTTCATAGTGAAATCCTCATGGATAGTAATAACTGAATAATGAATGAAGAGAATGATTATTATTTGGATTTCATGTATCTGGAACATGACCCATAATATCGTCGAGACAGTTTAATTCTATGGTTAGATACCCATCTGATTCTATTTTGGAAACAAACTAGAATGGTTTGTTGCAAACTGATTTGTCTCATGAGACCTATCGATGCATCAAGGGAATATAAAAGGCCCCTCATATCACTACTAGTAAAAATCACTCATTATATAAATATTTAATTCAAGAAAAATATGCCTTTTCAATATCAGTATCGATTAGAGGATACCGATTCATCAATATTTTGACTATTAAAACAGTATTCAAAATAAACACATTTTGTAAAAGGGTATACAACTAAGACAATAATCATATCCATTATACAAGAATATGGATATTTTATAGGAATGTAATTTCAAATGAAAAATGATACCAAAGGGGCAGTATATACACCACATAAAAAATTTTAGGAGCATAATACCAAGTGAGTCTCAAAGAAATGGAAATTGAGATGAAGTCTCTTACCACATCGTAATCAATAAAATCACATGATGAAAAAAATTTAATAATAAAATTAATCAATGTAGACTGTGAATATAAAAATATTCATGATATTATATATCAAATGTTATCATAAATACACCATATATATCAAATAAGTGGTGAACAGTGGAAATATCATGAAAATAATACTGAGATTAGAATCCCTTACAAATATCATATAATTAGATTGAGGATAAATCAATTATATAATTATGTGTGAAAAATATAAATCCACATAATATTAGTGTATATATACTATAAAAAAATTATAGTTCATTCACACATATTCACAGAAAAATGTAACCAATTACATAGTTGTTTAACTCAATAAATTGAAATTGATTTAAGATATCCCCTACCTAAAGTCAGGCTTAATTACATCGATTTTGTTCCTCCTAAATAATAAACATTTGTTTTTAAAGAAAATGATCCAGTAGTGAATTATAGTCACTTTATAAAAACAGTTATAAATTAAAATTATCTAATTATAATTCTTATTTTCCATTGATGAAATTGAAACGTTTTGATATCATATTTTACTTAAAAATCCCCGCCTTGCATCAATTTCACTTTTTTATTAAATGTAATTTATACAATAAGATAAATAATTCCACAAGTATTAAATAAATGTAATTAAATATTCATATATTATATATAATCCATATTTTCCATCCATGAATTTCGTTATAAGAACTATTTTTGTAAATGTCTTTGTAGGTGGTTAACCGACCATTAACGGGACGTTGTCATAAGAGCAGGAGTGAAAATTTTATATAAGTCATATATATAATATATGAAGTAGGTTAACATTATTAATATAATTATAAATTACTCCATAAATAATTTTTCAAGTATATGGTTTTGAAATGAAAGGGAATAGAAAAAGGAGAAGAAGAAAAGAGGGAGGATTTAATGGAGACTTACTCTTTCCTCGGTGTGATATCTCTTGCACAACCCTATAACTCACTTGATTGTTGGAGTTAGATGGATCCATAAAGTCCATACGATTTAAAAGAATATTAATAGGGAGGATTTGGGTAGATATTTTGATTTGTAAAGGGTGGAATGAGTGGTTTTCCAAAGGAAGGGGGGGATTATTTATATTTGAGGAGAAGGGTAGTATAGGATTTACTCAAATTATTAAAATATAATAAATATAATATATTATTTAAAACTTTATATGATCTACAAAGCATAAGATATCACAAATTCAACCAAATATACTTATTTTTTGGATTTTTTTCATTAGTTTTATTAATTTTAAATATTTTAATTAAATACTATATTCATGAAAAACGATTTTGTCAAATTAAACACTATTCATAACTTTTTGACTTTAAAAACATAAAAACAAAGTTGTAAATTCGAATAAAATTTTTATTATATCTTAAAATTTTCCTATAAATATATCTAATTCCTTAATAATCTTAAAAATATGGAATTATATTTGTTTTATTATTTTTAATATCATTAATTTGATTTATTCATTAATTCAATTAATACTACATCATCTTTGTGAAAGACATTATAGAATATATTTGTTTTCTAAGAATTAAAAATAAATTTCTATGAGATTTTAAAAAAAAATTATATAATATTATTTTTTGTATAAAACTCTAGTAAATCCTTAATTTAAAAATGTTATCCAAAGTAAATTTTATAGTGTTAAAATCTTGTCCTACTTTTAAATAAAATATTCTAAAGGTCTTAAATTGATTATTTTGTGTCCGAAGTGTCCCCAAATAGTATAAATAATAGAAATTGGCCGATAAATTCTTATATAAAATGTTTTATAAAAAATATGTGTCATTTAATAATTTTTAAAAATTTAAATAAAAACGTTTTATTTTATTTTGTTATTCTTGTACAAGAATTGCATCAGTGTTTCATAAACATTAATGTTAATTATTTTGTATATAAAAATTAAAAATAAATTACTATCAAAAACATAAATAAATTTGGTTTAAAATAAAATTATAATTTTTTTTAATTATGTATATCCACTCTTATACATAATAATACATCTTCTAAGATTTGTTATTTTTTCTTTTCTTTCTCAGTGAAAGAATTGCACAAACATTTGGATAATACTCATGTTATATAATAATAAAATTCTAAATTAACAAAAAAACATCAATAGTACATAATAATTAATAAATAAGTCATGAATATAATTTTTAGAACTCAATTATTATATATAAGTTACCAATTTTCACTTTGTAAGCGTTGTGTAGGGACTATGTTTTCATTGAGAATCATTTTAACACTAATCATGAAAAACATATAATTTTAATGTTCTAAATTAATTAGGTAAAATATTAAAAATATAGTATAATTAGATATTAAATATTTTAAATAAACATTTATATCAAATTTATTACATGATGGTGCCTCAAAAAATAAAGTATTTTATAAAAACTCTATTTTTTACTATTCCCCAAAAAAATAAACTATTTCATTAAAAACCAAAAAAAACATCGAAACCATTCTACAATGTGTATAACTAAAAATGAACAAAATTTTATGAAATTTAATTTTTTAAAGTTGATAAATTTAATTTTTAATAAAAAAATCATTTTCTTGAAAAATATATTTTTTAATAATAAAATTGATTTTATAACACCCTAAAAAATTAACTAAGTTCAAATTAAATTAACCTAAATTCATAGGACAACAAAATATTGATTTAGGGATACATTTTATGAAAATGAATTTTCTTTTTAAGAAATTTATTAATTATAAAATTGTAATTAAATATTTATTACTCACAAAAATACTGACACTGAATTATTAATTTTTTAAATATTTTTTTTCATTTATAAGGTGCCTAAATTTTATTTATATTTTCATTGATATGGTCTCTATTCATAAGGTTCATATTACTATTCATAAGGGTAATATTTCTATTCATTATGGTATATTACTATTCATAAAAGTCAAGTTACTATTTATAATGGTAAATTACTATTCGTAATGGCCAAGTTACAATTCATAAGGGTACATTACTATTTATAATAAATTAAGTTGATCCTATATGACTCTAAATATCTTACAGAATGTAATCTTGTATGTTTTTTTTCTAAAATCAAATCAGAGAAGTGAGAGAAATTTTGTTTAATTAATAGGTTAAAACTATCTACTCGAACAATGTGTTATTTCATAGAGACTTAGTATTGCGTGTATTGTATGCTATCTAATGAATTGAAATTATTCATACCATATAATAGTGTGGTGTTATACAATCCATTTCCCTAAGCTCAGTGTTCACATAAAATATCATAATTATATTGGGGTCCTATAGTGATAACCTTATACCCCTTGGGTATTTAGAGTAGTATTTGTTGTCGTGCAACTCATTTCAATCATATTGGAACCCCCAATGGGTGGCTTTCACATTCAAAAATTGCATTTATTGAACAAGAACAAACACAATTCAATACTTGAAATATATCAACACACCCTATGGGTGGCTATTAGTTTAAAAATTATATTAAGCACTCATTAATCTTTTCTCATTATTATCAATTGCATATCCCCTTGATTTATCAATAATATAGTCACAATTACCGACAATGGTCATTATCGCAAAATTAACCAATTCCAATTTCAATTTTCACATGTTAAACCCCTTTCATTATCATGTGCGAAATAAATTAATCAGTTCAATTTAGAGTGAAATTTCTCATCATGTCTTTTGAAATTTCACAATTACATACCCAAAATTTTAATCAAGACTATAGGAATTGATAATTGGACCACATACCTCAATATAATTGATGAATGCTCACCCAAAACACAACCCTCAATTGATAGAGAATGGTCAAATAAACAATAGGTAATAATATTAGAAGAAAAAATTGAGGATTAAGATCAACCCTCATTACCCACCATAGTAAAATACACAACCGCTTCATTGGTGAAATTATGAATATAATGAAACAAATGATAAAAGGATTACTGGGTATCTTTCATCAATCCACAATGATCCGAGTTGAATAAATTTCTCCAAATCTGCTAAGAGTCACCCTAAGGTCGGGAGGGGTATGTTTAGTCGAAGTAAATAATCCAAAATGAATGACACTACACTTTTAATCTTCTTATCATGGAGTTACATGATGCATAATTACATTACACTTCGTGTAATTCCATTACACTTCATGTAATTATTTTTATTACTTTACAACCCAAAACACATCGTCTTCAGTGATTTTATCCAAATTAAAATATTACATGGAGTGTAATAGTATTACAGGACATGCAAGTTTTCTAAAAATTGTTTTTAGCACAAAAAATATACAATAAGGATCTAAACACATCCACATACTTCCAATACAAAATTTATAACCCTTCCAACACTATAAAAAGGGTGAAAATATAAATGGGAACATACCTAGACAAATAACGGGACCTTATAATCTCCGCACCTTATAACATATTTCCCTCAAGTTGTACTCCCAAGCATATATATGATTTTGAGGTAAAAAAGGTGAGGCCACCGAGCCTTCATATCTTCTTCTATCTCCCATGTTTCCTCCTGAACCAATCCTTGTTGCCAAAATACTCAAACTATCTACACAACTATTCCCCTCAAAACATTCCCACTACGATCCATAACATGAATCAGATGATCCCCATGATGCATCAGCCACAAGCTCATCATCATCATCAACATTTATCACATGATAATGGTCAGGGTGATACCATCTAAGCTATGAAACATGAAAAAAAATTTGTATCATTATAAATATTTGGAAGATTCAATCGACATGCTACAGACGCAGTTTTTTCCACAATGTCAAATGGCCCAATAAACCTAGGTTCCAACTATCCCTACCTCTGTATCATTTGGTTTCCCAATATAGGTGATACATAAATGAACACACAATTTTATCCCATAAAATCAAGGGTCCTTCAATGTATATTAGAAAAAAAATCCTTTCTACTCTGATCCATAGCCATACACTTCCAAATCTCTTAAACATTGTTTAATGACATTCTACACGAGACTTGGTCCTAAAAACATTGACCCACCTACCTCTATCTAGCATAGAGATAATATGAATGTCCTAACATAATGTGCCCCATATGATTATATATGAATAGTTTCCTAATAACAAATATAATAGGTGAACTCTACATATTCTATGTACTTATCCCAAGACCCACCATAGTTAAGAACAGACACTCGTAAAATATCCACCAAAACCAGTATGGTGTTTTATTATTTCCCTCCTATCTGTAGGTGGAAATAAATTCTCCAAAATACCTACGTACAAATAACATTATAAAAACCATTCAATAAATTTGAAGTGAAATGCGA
The DNA here is from genome assembly GCA_963277665.1 of Viscum album. Lineage (NCBI taxonomy): Eukaryota > Viridiplantae > Streptophyta > Magnoliopsida > Santalales > Viscaceae > Viscum > Viscum album. The sequence goes on from OY728127.1 coordinate 1,965,874,259, forward strand.
GCTGTGGTTTGAAACTTTACTCCACAAAACACCATGTAGATGAACCACTTCCCAAACGTACATTTCCTTTAATTGAAAGTATACCTAATGTGAAATAAATCACTCACTTTCATCAATCACTCTACAATCACCCAAATATCATATTTCGTCTGATATTTCCTTGACATACCCATGAAAAAAATACATAGTAACATCATAACACTTATATTATATAATGGGAAATTAATTTATATTAAAACTAGTTCGTTGATGCATGGTCTTCAACTATTTATAAGTTTAACATCATGTCATGACCCTTTGAATATCTATTTTTATGCCCAATCACCAAATCTTTGACATAGGTCATGGTGGATTTCGGTAAAACTCAGATTCCCCATGCACTTTGAGGCATGAAATTTACACATCAACTCTACTCTCATTCACTTAGGAAAAACAAAATAGCCCCAAATGTAAATGATATCATCCTAATATATCATCAAATCAGAAGGTGAATCCCCACCTTCAATGATTTCCATTAAGGAAAAAAATCCAGGTCTTGATACTATCATTCCCTAATTGGACTCAAATGTATAGACCCTACTAAAATAGATACGAGGTATATCTACTCATGGACTATCTAAACCAAAACATGCATCTCAGGAAGAAAATAAATCATCTTTAACTCAGAACTAGACTCATGTAGTTCCCATGATTGAGTTTTCCTTCCTAAAGGATTAGGACCACTATTTCCTTTATTATGTGTATATAATAGTTCAAAACCATATGACTGTATATACTTAACCCATCTCTACTACTGAATATTCAGATATCATTACAAAAATGTATACTTTAATATCTTATTATCAGTATACAAAGTAAAATTTTAAACCAAAAGATAAATTTTTCAACATATAAAGGCATAAAGAGTTCTAGATAACTTGAGTACATTCATAGGGTTGTTCCATTAATGTGTCTTAAACTACCATGACCCACTCACCAAAACATGATCCCCCTATATCAAAAATTATCAAAGAACTATCCTAGATATTTAAAAAAATGTATACTCCTCACCCATCTCAAGAAGGATCAAGATCAGAGCATTAGTAAACAAACTATTTTATACTTGGAGTGCATTCTCACATGATACATAACATTAAAACAAAAATCCCTTCTTGGTAAATCCCTAATGTAGTTATTCTTATAAGGGAAGTTATTGGATTATCTTCCTATAATAGCTCACAAAATCCAAAAAATGCAGATATTAAATACATTCTTGGGCTACTACCAAGGGAAACATTTCTACACCTTCCCTGGTTCCATTGACAAACCTTGCTCAGATAAGATGTGACCTGATAAATGTACCTAATAAATATAGAAATGAAACTTCTATATATTGGAATATATATGGTTCCCTCTCAGTGTACTCAAGAAAATGTTAAGATATTTTGAATTATCTTTATGATTCTAGGAGTACAACCTGATCTCATCCACAAAATCAATAACAAACTGATCCAGGTACGAGTGGAATATTTTGATCATAATTACCAATGACTATTCACTTGGATGGATAAAACTCTTATCCATATAATATTCAAGTTGATTCATAAACTCTTAAAGAACTTTTGGTTCTATTATATATGGAAGAATATAAACTTGATCGACACCGGACATGAGCTTAATAATAAACTCGTCAACCCCCTTAGGTGGAATCTTGAGAATTCCACAGGAAACACATCCTAAATATAGTACATTATGGGTGTAAAGGAATCATAATTCACACCCCCATCATCCAACAATGTACTTTCAACCTAGTCGGTGAGTTCCCTTAATTGTTATTGAACTATCCTTGAACAACTTTCCTGGATATCTAACTATCCATGATGTACATAATTATCATTTTTAGAATACATAAAGGTCACTCTCATGTTCTAAAAACTAATTTTTTTTATATTCCACTTTCTAGTCCATACCCTGTATCAATTCAAAGACTGGCATATCATGAATGTAAAGATCAAATAGCAAATGATACTCCTAAAAAATGAGAGAAGTCCACTTTCACGAATTGATGTCTCTAGACTGTAATTACAAAGGTGTATCAATTTTCATAATCATTCTCAAAAACTCTACTTCCATACTCAACTCATTCACACATTTTTTATATATAAAATAATGATAGTAAATAGTTTCAAATATGACACTAACAATCATAAAAGATAAAATAATTTCACATCTAACAGTTGATAGTCCGACCACTTTATCCATGAGTCTTGGTGGAACTACATAAAGAATTATTTCTCCTATTATCTAATTTGTAATCTATTTTCCCTAAGCTTCACTACTATGTTGATATGGTGTCTCTTTCATAGATGTACTATTTACAGTTCCACAACTACCACGACTAGTAGAACTCCATCTTTTAGACTGGTATGCATAAAAATATCCCCTTTCAACATGCTAATTATTCCTAGTTCATTTATCACTACCCATTGGTCATGGGTTTTTATAATACCTCTACAAGTGAACCATCCTATCAGAATCTTGACACTCCACTAGTGGTTGGGGACACAGTTAGAACAATTTTCTGACATACCACACTGGTAGAAATATATACAATTACTACTCTGGGTAACTTATCTATCTCCCTGATCACCATGTGTGTTATCCCATTGGTTGAAATTTTCAAAAATATGCATTCCACTCTCAGATGAAGTACCACATTGGTATCCATTAGAAACCACCAACATTCCACTAGAAACCTCCTTCAGTCTCCCCTCGGATATGAGAGCCTAATTAATTACATCTAAAAACATTATCTACTAAAAGATGTTAACTTGTGACTTAGTATTTCATTAATCCCATATTGAAAACATTTTTTTATAGTAACCTCATATCCTATAAACATTGGAACCAAACGTTTTAAATCCATAAAGTCTTATGCATAGTTCATCATGAACATTCTCCCTTGGGTTAGCCTCATGAACTCTACTTCCCTATCATGAATGAGAATATCTGGAAAAAAGTTCTCCAAGAACATCTCTTAAAAGTCCTTACACTTCATATTATCTATCTATCTATCCCATGTTTGGATGTCCCACCAATGTTACTCTTGACCATGTAACATATACATAGTCGATTTGATACTCTTCTCAATAGGATTCTCTAAGTGTTCATGTCTTGTCAGGATAGACTCAATCTAGAACTCTGATACCATAGGTCCACCCTCTCAAGTAAAATTAAAAGGGTTCTATAGTTGTAAACCAAATTTCATGCAGACATACATTTCAAAACCCTCCCTAGGACTCATTCTAAAAACTACATAAACTGAGAAAGGCTCTCTCAAAGCTGCTCTCTATCATCCTCTCTAGGAACTATCGGAGCCTCTGGTTTTGGTACTAGAGCACATTTTCTGCCACATCCTCCTTTCATCCTATCAAAAAGCATCATCGTGGTTCTATATCTCTATAATTCCAAAAAAACATCTTAGGACACATTTCAAAAAATTCACACATTTATATAAGATGGATTCGCATTAATCCTTAACAATTTATCCCTCATACATTTCCACATTGTCAAAACTATGTTTCCATTACTACCCTCGACCATCCCTCATGTGGGTCATGGCTCACATAGGGTAAAACATTTTCACATATCAATTTTCCCTTTAGACTCCAATTTTATCAATTCCATTTACCATATTCGGCATAATTTTATAATTTTTCATTTCATGTTATGCACTATTTTCAATTAAATAACTCTCCCAAAAATACCATTCCCTACGTGCCAAAAAATGATGTAATTTATAGTATGTTCTGAGTGCCTAAAATGTTGCATGCTTACTCAAATATCATAACATTCCATTACATGATGAAAAAATCTCAAAAAATAATAATAACAAACAATAAGTACATCCCTTAAGATGAAATAATATCTAATTGTAGAAAAAAAATCATCAATAACAAAAATCCCACCCTGAGTACTTGGGTTTTCCCCCATGCATGGGATAACTAATCATGTGTAAAATATAAGACCAAGGCCTATCTATTCATAGTCTATAGTCTACTATTAACAAATATTAGTAAAAATTAAGAGAAAATAAAAGAAAAAAACCATCCTTTGATATCAATTTGTAACATACCTACATGAGTTCCAATTTCCAGTTCCCTGAGCTGGTTCACTACATGACCTCAGGAGATCCTCCCCATATGCTAGAGGTTGTTGAATAGAAGAGAGGGTATGATATGCAACCTGAGAAGACTACACCCTCATTATCAAAGGAGCAAAAAAGCACAAACAAATAAATAATAACCAAATTATAATAACCATAACCATAATAATATCATTATCACGTGAGGACTAAAAAAGTAATATGATATCCAAACCAAAATAGTAGATATATCATTCCATGTAAGTGTTAAGATGAAAAACCCAATATAAATACACTCTGAAAAATTGAAAGAATGTAATGAAACCAAGTCTGGTTCCCTCATCCAAGCTCCATTTCATCTCAACCATCTAACATAGGCTTATTTCCCTTATCCAATCATGAAAAGATGACATCTATCCAAGAATTGATCAGTCATCCTGAGTAGGGTGTGACTAAAACTCAGTAGGCCACCACCAAGGATATCTAAAAAAATCCAGTCTATAATTGTGCATGTAGTTATATAAATAATATATTACAATAATGTAAAGAGTTATCACATTTCATTATTCATTAATTAACAATATAAACTGCACAAGTTTTTTATGACACCCAAACCATCAATACCTTCTTCAGCCTATGACTGATTCTGAACTATCCCCATGGGATATAAAAATTTAAATAACACATGGTTTTTCATTTTTCATTTCAATTCAATATCAAATTCAATAAATTGGGTCCTAGAGTAGTTTACTAAAACCACATTGGTATTTGAAGAAGTAGTCCTTGCCCCACAACTTGTGATAACTTATAAATTCATAAATATATGCGAGAATATATTGGTAGTCTAGAACCATGTGGGTATTTTGAGCCACAATCCCTATCCCACAACTCATTTCAATCATATTGGTACATCCCGTGGATGTCCAGAAATTTCAAAATTTTCATTTATCAGACAATCACAAACACAGTTTGATACTTAAAATATATCGGCACATCTAATGGGTGGCTATCCATTTCTTAATTCCATTAAGCACTTATTTCACATTTCTCGTTATACTCAATTTAATATCGACATGATTTATCAATTCCATAATCAAAATTCCAACCAATATATATTATAAAAACATTTACTAATTCCAATTTCAATTTCCCATGTTCAACGCATTTCATTATCACATGGAAATTAAATTTAAAAAATTTAATTTAGAATGAAATTTCCCATCATTGAATTAGAAATTTCACAATTACATTCACATGATTTCAATAAATACAATGGAAATTTATATTTAGACCACCAATATCAAGATCAATGATTAATGATCTCCCAAAACACAACCCTCATTTGATGGAGATCATCTAAATACATAATGGCTAAGATGATAGGTAACAAGTCCAAGTATTGAGATCAACCCCCATTTCCCACCATGATAAAAGACTCGACCACTTCATTAGAGGAATGTATAATAAAATAAAAAAAATTTCTAAAGGGATTATCAGTTATGTAGTGATAATACTAAATGATAATAGATGAATAAATCTTTCTAAACCCCATAAGCATGTTGATATGATCAGGTGGAGGAAGCATGTATGAAGGAAATACATCCAAATGAACCGTATGATAAATTTAATCTACATCTCGAGGAATGACATGGTGTGTAAGTACATTACATGTAGTATAATTATTTTTAATGGTTTATTCTGAAAAACCCATCACCTAAGGTCATTTTATCAAATTTAAAATATTACACAACAAGTAATAGTATAACAAGGTGTGTAAATTTTCTATAGAGAGTTTTTCAGCACAAAAATTATACATAAACTTTCTGACCACATCTAAAGTAGTCCACAAAAAATTCCAGCCCTTTCCAACCTTTGAACAAAAGAAAAAACACAAAATAAAACTTACCTATAAAAATAATGGTATCTTATAATTTTATAATAATATTTTAATAAGTTAATTGTTCCATGTGCTAATATCTTTGTTTTTTTATGAATTTTGGTTCGGTAATTCTGGTCTTCATTATTTAAATATGGTCAAATCATATAAAAATATTAATCATTATATTAATATCATATATATTCATTGTATACATATATATTTATATTTTTTATTAAAGTTAGGGATATAGTATTGAATTACACTGTTCATGCAGATGGTGGACCATACATACACATGAACGTTGTTATCAATTTTTGAGTGATAGAATAAAAGAAACTTAATTAATAATTCACCTTTCCAGAATAATTATTATATCATATATATCATATATATTAATTATATTTATCCATATTACAATCCATGTAAATTATAAATCTAATAATGATCACATGGCTTCAGGTAATTTATTGAGCACACATACACAGAAAAAATGTTTTCATTTTCCAACTTATTATATGGTAATAAGGTTGATATGATATAATAATTATATAAGAATTAATTTATCATATATATTCCCTAGTTCTATATTTATAACCACCTTACTAAATTGGTAATTAATAATGAATTGAACCACTATGTGAAGATGGTAAGTTGTACGGACACACGAATGATGTTTTCACTTTTCATTGGATATAAAAGAGATGAAAAAAATTCCCCTAATCATAATAAAATATTATCACATTTATTTTACTAGAGTCATTATTTTAGGTTTTTCAAAATATATTTATAAGAATAATAATTAGAAAAAAATTGAAAGAGTTGATTAAGACGATTACTTCTTATTCGGTAGACTTACATTAGATTCTATATTAAGGACCCTTTATATAGTATTTTAAAAAGACCAAAACCTCTAAATAATTGAGATGGTAGTGGATAAAATAATTTTATATGATTTGGGTTAGATATATTTCACAATGTGTGTGTAATGAAAAGTGATAAGGGGTGTTCTTTTCCAAGTGAGTGGATGGGCAATATTGTAATTTTCAAAGTATTAAAATATAACAAAGTCACATTCAAGGAAAAGTTGTTCAAAAATAACATAGATTGAATTATAATTAGTATATAGTCATAATATAATAATAAAATAAAATTTATACTTGTTTATATTTTATTTAAAATTGTATCATTTTTATTAACCCATTCATTAACCATTTTAACCATAATCGTTATCACAACTATTTCAATATTAAAGAGTTATAATTTTACTTATAAGGTGATAATTGGATCATAAATGTAAAATGGATGAAATTTTAAACCATGTAATTTACCATTTTCTTAGTTCAATATTTTTATTATTTTCATTGAATTTAAAAATATATTTTTATATGAACTTTTATTAAGTTCATTTTTTGACACTATTCATTTAATTTGACTTTAAAGTCATCGTGATAATAATTGGAATATAATATGAACCTTAAAAACATCCATAATATGTTATGTGTATCTATAAAATTCTAGGTCAAATATAACTGACCAATAAAATATTACTTTTATTGTTTTCAAAATAATTTATATGATTTTTGTACTACTTTCCCAATCACCATGTCAACATCCCATAAGAATTTATGGTAATTATTTAATTCCTAAAAATTAATATTAAATTAACATGGAAAAAATTAATAAAATTTAAAATAAACCTTGAGAACAAAAATTATCCACATTTTATCCATCTGTTAAAATTCTAGATATTATGTTAATAGAGTGATATTTGGGAATTTTCTATACTTAAAATTAAATAAATTTCATTATCAATGGAAAATGCGATAAGAATTATATATATTAAAATTTAGGATTTTTAATGATAAATAATCCAATAAAATTAAATAAATTCACGTTTTGGATAAAATTATAATGCTTATTACATTATTCTAATCAGTATATACCTGATTTTCCCTTTATCGAGGTGTCAAATTTAACAACAGTTTCTATCCGTAGTACCTAAAAATAAAAGAGACCTATTTATTAAATATGAAAATATTTTTTACAAATATAGAATCAATTTTTTAAATTTAAATTCCAATAATTTGGTGAAATTAATTTCCAAAGAAAATAACAAAATTCAACGAGAAAATGTTTTTCCAGAAAATTGAGTTTTTAAAAAAAATGGAATTTTATCAAAATCATGTAAAATTATGACCCTAATAGAATTAAATAAATTATATTTAATAAAATATATATTATATAACTTTATATTGAAAATATAATGAATATTTTAAATTACTTTATTTAATTAAAATAAATCAGAGTTTTACAAAAATCGATATTTTCCCTATTCATTGAAAAATTAATCATTTCATAAAAATACAAAAAAGTACACCTACTGTTAATTTTGATATGAATATTTAAATAATTATTTCCATTATATCACACAACATTTATACATTATTCATAAATTAAATAAAATTTTCATGCTCAAAATTCAATGAATCCATTTTTGAAAGAAATATATTTTTTAAAGCATAAAATGACTTCACTAAACATTGAATTCATATCTAATAGAAATTAATAAATATATTTTTATTGTGTAGGAAAAATATAAATATATTTTATAATATTATTAATCATATTTATTATTTCCAATTCAATGTCTATGTTATCGCATTTAAATAACAATATTTTTATAATGTATTTCCCTTTTCTTAAAGATCGATGTCCATTGTTATGAATTCTATTAAACACTTAAAAATTATATAAATAGAAACATATCATAAAATTATAGGTTGTTAGATTCTACCCCCTCTTTAAAAAAAATTCACCCTTTCACTTTTACACGAGTTATCAAAGGGTGATCCTTTGTTGAAAACTCATATCACACAGAGGGATAAAAAAACTTTTTTTGAAACAGGAAAGTGGGAAACATAAACGTAACCTGAAATATCACATATTCATTTTCCCAAAAAGGAAATCATTGGTGATATCTTAAAATATTAACATGGAGTAGAAGACAAACATTCAAGTACTAGTGGAGAATGATATATAACATTATCATGGGAAAGTTAACAACCCCAATACCATAAATCTGTGAGAGGTAAAAATACCATTAATTCATTGAAAATGAATGTAAAATGATGAAAAAATTTATTTTTAGACCTTTTTAATTAAGATTATATATTCCTCAACCATCCAGATGAATAACATGAGAAAAAAAGCTTACTTGATTTATTTTAATTTCAAAAGAACTATTTTATCCTTTGGTTGTAATTTGATGAATTTTTACATAATCTATTACTCCATGAAATAAATATTAATGAAGATATTTTCAAGATACAAGCACTAATATGTAATTTTAATTTACTGTAATGTCTATAATATAATGGAAAATAATTTCTTATTTTAATAAATATTAAAAAAAATTATAACAACAAATTAAATATGGATAATATAATACATTAATATTAAAAACCTAAAAATAACCCCCAATGTTTAATTTAATATTGTACATAAATAGTTTACCTTAATACTCATTTAACATATGCATGACTAAATTCAAAACCCCAAAATATGAATGATTTTATCACATAATTAACCCTTATCAACATAAATTGTTTTATAATTTTAAATAAAAATATGTTATTTCTGTGATTAAAAATTTTATAGAATATATTAATAATTTACCAAAATAATAAATATTACTATAAAACACTATAATGAATTATTTTCTTTGACATTTTATCTCAATATTTATGCCTCAAATGAAATATCATCCAAGAAAAAAATATTACATTTAGATTAACCATATAATGTTCCCTAATAATTTAGTGAGCTTCCCATAGAATATGTTTAATCACTTAGCCCCAAAATAAATTTTCAATAAAATGTTTATATATATGATAAAGAATATGTCCCCAAATTATAATAACCTAAAATTACATCAACATCAATGATCATGTTAATAATTAATTCTAACAAAACCTTTCATCAAAAATTCCCAGAATTGGCTTTTTCTAACCCTTATGTATAACTTATTTACATTAAATATCAGTATAATAATACTTGGATTCAAAAATTACAACAATGAATACTAATACATCATATTTTTCAAAACCAAAAATCTAGGTTCATTAATCATTAAACTTACTTCATAACCTTATATGTATGATTTATGGTTTTACTCCATAATAATTCATTTGTACAATTAAAAATAATAATCATATCTCAAATTTCAGCAATATAAATATAATAATATTTTTTTAAGGTTATCTGCTAAAATTATTTATACCTATTATATGATTGTCATAGATTCATCATCTCCAGCTATATAGCATATAACTTTTTTAATGCTTTATTCACATGACCTTGTTAATCCTTCTCCTCAGATTTAATTCTTTTAACATTTCAATAGGAAATTTAATACTTAGTTCCTTATTTCTACACATGTAAAATATCTTCTTATTCCATTAATAATTTTACCTAAGTGCCTCTTTTTAAATTATTATAATTTAGGATGTTGATAAATTTTTTCCCACAGTTCTTTCACCTGAAATTATATAAAAATCCGTAGTTCTATTATTTGGTGTGTTAGGAAACTCATATAAGTTGAGATTGTTAGTTAAAAAATGAGATATATCATTATGCATAACAATAAGGTTTTACATTATACGTCCTTTTTCATTTTGTTTCGCATAGGGATAATCATTTCATTGACCGTTACATTTATAGTTAGCATAGTCCCTTATAGTAACATCCATTGGATGAAACCAAAAATCATAGTATAAGAAACAATAATCATAGTGGGAAAACATATAACCATGAATATAATTAATATGTTATTTAACTATTAACACTTTAGGTTTAACCTAGGCCATTAATGTACATTATCTTCTGAAATATTTTATAATGGTTCATAAACAAAATGTTAATTAACCCAAGAATATCCCCCCCCCCCTCGGGAGTGTCAAACTAGGTGTGTAGTAAGGGCACACTCACTGTGAACAATAAAAATTTCTAATATATATTAGACCAAATCTTATTTTGGTTATTATATCTTTATGCACCTATGTCAAACCAACAACCATTTTTCATATCTAGATGTATATGTATTTATAAGAAAACCATATAATATTTAACTTAATAAATAAATTATAATATGATTCTATAATTAGACGTATCTTAAATTTCTATCATATGTTTTTGTTCCCTGATATACGTTTTACCAAATAAAGTTCCCATGGTTTAAACTAAACTTACGATGATACCAACTTTAGTAATCCAAACTACAGTTATTAAGATTTGTTGGTGACTTTATAACACCGGTATACAATACAAGGGACACATCACCATTGATTGATTGGTTTTTTAGTCTTGATGAAGCAGATATGTGTGCGATTCCCACATCACATTAGTAATATAAAATACATATGATTATAAACATTTTTTCATCCTAAATATTATTCATAATATCCTTCATCATATCCTAGGTAAAGGAAATCAAATAAATAAGGAGATAAAATTCTCAGTAAGGGTTATGTAAAACAAAATATATCATGAAAATATTATTCATAATAAATATAGTAAGGTAAATAATTGAAAAAACACACCATTTAATAAATTGCATCATCATAAAATAAAAAAAATGAATAAAATCAATGATGTAATCTCATGGAAAATAATTAATAATTTTTTAATGAATGAAATGATTAATATTGGATATTATGAAATCAGAAATGATGATATCTTTAACATTAATGTCTTGTACCAAGACAGGTTAATCTGTGGGTAGGTATACTCCAAAACCCATTTAATAAGGCTATCCAACTAGTTTTTCTCATGATACCTATCAAGGAATTGATAGAATGTCTATAACTAGGCCCCACCCACCAGCACATGTCTAATGCATTGCTCATATATTAAATGAGAAAATAAATTCATAAAAAATATCATTACCATCATGTTATTCAACTAATACACTTTAATTAATTGGTATGTATACTCCAAATCCTATTTAATGATGCTAGCTGACTAGTTTTCCTCATGATACTTATTAATACATCAGAAGGATATATATAATTGGGCTAGAACCACTACTTCATGTCAAATTCATTCCTCATATATTTAATGAACAATTAAAATCATAAACAATATCCCATACCAAAAAAATATCCATATTGAGTATTGAATATGAAATATTAAAAATTCCATATTCAATAAAATAACTTTTATAAAAAAACATCATATTTCAGATGATATATAGTTTATAAAATAACAATATCCATGATACACAACATATTTGGAAATTTATGAAAATGTATTTTTTAATGAAAGACAATAAAAAGAAATTGAATGATTTATGAGAATTTAAATGACCAAAAAATCAATCAATTAATGAAATTTGAGAATTAATTCAATAGAATAGTATATTTTATAATAAAATCATCTTTTTTGGTGAAATAATTAGAAGGAAAAAATTTAAAATAAATTTTTACTATATATTTTTCTTTGTAAAACCATTGAAAATTGGTATAAAAAGTTTTATAATATAAAATGGTTGTGGGGGTAGAAAATCCTATTAATATGTATACATTAAAAAGAAACATTATTTTTCACATTTTTAATTATTGTCGAAAATTTCCCTCTAATAAAAAATTATAAGGATTCCATTTAAATCTTTTATAAAGTCAAATAAACCATTAAAATTCCTTAGAAAATATTATTATAGAATAAAGGGTAATTTTTAAAAGAATTATGAAAAATATGAACATGGAAGAAAAATATATTTGATAAAAGGAGAAATAAGATAAGGATTTATTTTAAACTATTGTTTACATGATTTATGTTTAATATACTGGAAATTTTGGAAGAAGATATGGAAAATTATTAAATGTCCAAAGGTTAAGGAAACTATATGGAGTTTATAAAGGATATATTATAATATTCCACCAATAAAAGTAAGTGTTGTCCAAAAAATGAGATTATAAAATTAATTATTACCTCTAGAAACTTTAAAATTAAAACCCATTGAAAGTGAAAACATGATATGATATAGTAATCATCATGAATAAACATACATTGATGTTGAATACATAAAAGGGGAAATATACACACACAATAAAAATAAATAGGTACATATTACCAAATATATCTCAATATAGTGGGAATTGATATGAAATATCTTACAAGTATTGTAACATTTATGTGTGATTTAATCAGTGTAGTAGAAGTATATTCTGATTAATGAAAATTGAGTTAAGAAACCCCTTTCCTCATGTTCAACTTTCCTCATATGAAATTTTAACATCATTTATAATAAAATTATATTTATTATATATATATATATATAATAGATCATTGTAACTATCTATAACATTAAATTGGATGTAAGTATAACATATTATCACCCATTTTTTTAAAACATTTATTATTTTCATTGTTTTATGTGTTAACTGGTTTATTTTTTGGGAGTCTTTTGGTTTTGTAGTTATGGTCATTGTATATTGATTATGGTTCAATTATATTTAATAATTATAATAATGATATAAATATCATACACATTCATTTTAAAAATATATTTATTTATAATCATCTATAAAAGTTAGAGATAGAAAAATGAATTACACTACTTATAGAGATGGTAAACCATATGTTTACATAAACTCTATCTTTACTTTTCGAAGGATGGAACAAAAAATGGTATATATAAATTCACATTTCCAAAGTAATTATTATGTCATATATATCATATACATCATTAATTTTCATTAAATTTGTCCACATTTTTATCCTTCTAATGTCGAAATGAAAAACAGATCACATCACTTCATGGATGTTGTGGTCTACACATATGCACAAGTGATGTTATTGTTTTTTAATGGATTGAAAGGTAAGAAAATAGATATAGTATTATAATTATAGAATCTGAATTCTGCAATAATTATAATACATATTCATTTTCTTCCATTTTATGAACATCTGAATAAAGTGGCGATAATAAACATATTACACCACTGTGTGGAGATAGTAATCAGTACGTATGCATGAGTGAATTTTTCAATTTTTATAGGATGGAAAAGTGATGGGAAATGGTTTTATCATATTTATTATAAAATAAAAGTACTTTTATGATACTAGAATTATTATTTTGGTATAGTTTTATAATATTTATGTCAATTATAAGAAGAAAAATGGAAATTATTCAGTAAGTATAATTACCTCTTCTTCACTAGAAATCCTTTATATTCCTTCATAAGGACCCTAAAAATGGTATTTTGAGAAAGAAATAACCATAAAATCTTGTATTGGGAAGTGGAGAAGATAATTAGGTAGATTATAGTTGTGCTTGATGACTCAATGTAGTGTAATGAGAAGGGATATTAGGTCTCCTTTTATAAGCAGAGGAGGGGAACTCTTATAATTTTTCATAACATTTAAATATAAAAATGTCACATTCAAGAAAAATGGATTTTAAAATTACAAGTATTCTACGACAAGAAGAATATGGTCCTAATATAATCATCTAATAAATTTATATTGGATTTCATATGATTTCCAAGAATATATTTTTTATTAACCCTAACATTAACCATTTATAACCATAACCAGGATAACAATAGTTCTAATACTAAAAGATTATAATTTTATATATAGTGTAATAGTTTGATCATAAAAAGACAATGTATGAAATTTATGACCATATATTATCCCACTTGTTCTTTTCAAATATAAATATGATTTTTGAATAATTTAGAAAAAATTATTTTTATAAAATGTCATTATGTCATTTTTTTACTAAAATTAATTTGATTTTTTTTAAAAGTAATCAATTTATTAAGGGAATTAAAATATAAAAATTTCACACATTCCTAATAGTTTATATGTATATATAAAATTTTTGGTTCACAATAACTCACAGAAAATTATTACTTTTATAAATTTAAAAATATTTTACTTGATTTTTCTATAGCATGGTGAAACACTAATTTAGCATTTTGTAAGTTTTTATTGAAATTATTTAACTATTTATGTTTCTAAAAATAACCATGATAATAAAAAATAAATAAAATTAAAAAAAAATTACACAACTTATAATATTTTTTTTATTATGAAAAACATTAGAGATATGTTAGTCAAGAGAGTGGATTTCTTGAATTTTATTTACTTAAAATAATATAAATATCATTATGAATAGAAAATGGAATAAAAATGACTTTTTTCTATGTTAGATAAATTTTTAACTTATTATAAAATGAATTAAAGGAAAGAGTAGGTTGATTTTGTAATTCATAATCACATTATTTTTAACTTTAAATACCCTATTTAAACTTTACTAAGGTGATAAATTTTACCATAGTTATTATCCATAATCCCTAAAAATTAAAGAGATATATATAATAAATTTAAACATAATTATTCCAAACATAAAATCTACTTTTTCAAATTCAATTCCTATATATATATATATATTAAATATTAATTTAAAAATGAACTCATAAAATATAATGAAAAGTATTTTCCCCAAAAATTTATTGTAAACATAAAAATTGACATTTTTCAAAATCATGTTAAATGATGATCCGGATGGAAAAATTTCAATTATTTAAAATATGATGAATATTTTATCACTTTAAATCAGAAATATAATTATACTTTTAAATTAATTGATTTAAATAAACAAAAAATATAGTTTTTCAAAAATCATCATTTTTCACTATTTATTGAAAAAACTATCATTTCAAAAAAAATCCAATACTAAACCATCAGAAAATTTTGGTATCATGATTTAAAAAATTATTTTAATTTTATAAAATTAAAATCAATATTACATGTATAAATTAATTATATTTTCTATACAAAAAAATGAAATATAATCATTTTTGAAGCATAAAATGACTTCACTAAAAATTGAGTGTACATATCCTAATAATTTATCAATAAATTTTTAATGAGTAGAATCATTATACATATATTTTATAATTATTTTAATCATATACATACTTAAAAATTCAATGACTAGGTTTTCACATATAAATATAATATTTTTATAATATATTTCAATTCTCTTACAACTCATTGTTTCTTGCTAAGAAATCTATCGAACACATCAAATTATTTATGTAGAAATATATTCAAGAATATTAGGTTATTACACAATCATATCACAAACACGATAATCTTAAATAATTACAACACTATAACCTCCCAATTCAATTTCATCATCCCACTTCCTTAACTTATATCAACAATCTATTATCAAATTCCATTACCAGTGATAGAAATAGTAGATTAATTTAATAGTCATTGATAATTATTTAAATTTTATATAATTAACCCAAGAAATAATAAATCAATAACATTCCATAACAATCCATCAAGGTGTTAAACCTCATTAACTATCCAAATTCATTCCCCCCCCCCCCTTATATAATTCAACATATCGATTTAATAATGAAGAAATCAAAGATAAAATCATTCCACTTTATCAACCACACATAACCCAAACTGAAATAAATCTCATTATATTTCTAAACACAAAGCAAACTGAATAAAAAAACCATTATCACCATATCTCATGACAAAACCTTCATTGATACAACTCTAACCTGACTTAAATATCTATAGGAATCCTTAACATGACCCAGAAAACACAAAAATGGCTCTAATTATTGACACACTAGAACCCTCACCACTCGAATACAAATATAAAGTACTCAAACTACCACCTTAATCTTCAAATGAAATAAATTATTATCATCCTTCCCTTTATTCTATTATACCCATTCCCCCCAAAAAGAAATACACAACCCTGATAGATATTCAATAATTAATATTAGACAAAAACCCCAATACCTCTTCTTTTTAAAGTCACCAACTAATATACAACTTAACCATAATGTAAAAAATAGCCTAGGGAATCATCAAAGGGACAATGAATTCGAAATAATATAATACCCCAGAAAATATTACTCTATAAGACAATGAAAATAATTAAGAATAAAAATAGAATGAATATACTCCTTCATTAATAAAAAGGATGTGACAAAACCATGATAATCTTACCCTAAAAACTATTATGTCAAATATATTCTTGAAACTATATTAATTTGAATAAAAATCACCTTTAACACCCCATTATTTTAATATATATATATGTGTGTGTGTGTGTTCATTTAATAAATATTATGATAAATAGTTTGTTTCACACCCAAAACAAAACTAAAACAAACCATGATATATATTTTTGAAATTAATTATTACAATAAGAGAGAAAAAATAATACATTATGAGAATACATTATGAAACATAATTAATAAAAAAATACTATTAGAATATATTTTTAGGTAAATAAAAAGACCATGAATATAAAATATTCATCATCATGGGTTTCCATGAAGTCTATATTCCCAATTTATACTATATAAATTAGGTAGATAATTCTATATATAATATTCATGTTGAGAGGGAAGTAAATTAATAAGATGAATTATTTTAAGAATGTATGTAATACTCTTTATAGAAAGGAAATATAATAGTTATCTAAGTTTTATTTGAAATAAGGTCATTAGAAATATAGTAATTGGATTTATGGTTGTTTGTTACACATTTATCCAATCGGTATATTGAATTAGGGTATTTTTTGTAAAAAATTCAAAAAAAATATAATATAATTATCTAAATAAATAAAAATTTAATATTTACTAAAAATATATTATTATAAATGTATTTTTTTTGTTTTACATATTTTTATTATTTTTTAAAAATTATTTGATATATTTATAAAATTTTAAAAATGATTTCAATACTAATATATTAACAAAATAGAATATTTAGATGGTGAATAAATAATTATAACAGGATGTGGTAAAAATTATTTTATGTTAAAATACAAATTTTCTAAGAAAAATGTTTTAATTACTTTTTATTTTTATCAAAATAAATTTAAAATATCACTTTTACATGATGTATCTAATGTAATATTACAATTTATAACAAATAGGTTAACACCTATTTAATTATTAATTCTTATGAAATAATATAAATAATAATTAATGATTAAAAATTCTCATTTCTCTAAATCCTGTATAAATATTATGTCTTCATTGAAAAGTTAATTTATAATATTTATAAATTTATTTATTTTAAATTTATTCCAAATTTTTAATCATCAAAACAAAATTAGGTAATAAGGTTTAATTTTTTATTCTTAAAAATATGTTACTTGGGTAAAAATTCAATTACCTCAATTAATGAAATTTCCTGTAAAATGGGTTAAACTAAGTAGTAAGGACCTAATAAATATAAAAACATTATATGTGTGTGTGTGATTATATGAGGGATCTATTAAAAAAATTATCTCGTGAATTTTATTTTTCCACATTCCTTTTAAAATGACAACTTTATACATTATGTAGTGAATATTTTATGAAATTACACTCAAAATGCACCTATGAAAGAACCCCTCATATACCCCTCCCATACCACTAAAACTATTTAGTTATCTATTTAATATCTACACATTTACCAACTCCCAAATACCTCTTATACTTTTGGAATCTTCTAGTTCTTAGAAGGAATCCTAATTCATTATTTATGAAGTAACCAATGTTAAGGAGTGAATTCATCATTGGACCTAGTTATTTTAAATTTTATTCAATTACATTCTCATATAAACTCTTTATAAGTATCGTCCTACACTACATTTATGTTATTTTAACATCACAATTCTTATTATAAAATGTTACAACAATTATAAAATTCATAACTCAAACTCATTTAGTGTTATGGCATGCTCATGTTTAAGTTAGTTCAACCACCTCCATGAATGATTCTATACCAACATCATAATTTTAACAATTAATATTTATAAAGACATTAATAATGTTATTATTTGATAAAATTGAGTAATTTATTCCTCAATATTGTTTTGGAAGTATTACATAAAATATAAATATTCAACATAGTGGAACTTGTTGTTATCTATAAATTACTTGATAAATAACCATCATGGAGTCCAGCCTCACAAAATATACCCATAATTACATGAAAAAAACATATCAATTAATAAATATGAAGAAAAAATGATTCCATTTCCTTGAAAAATATAGTAATGATGAACAAGGTATCCATGAAAAAGGATTGGCATCGCCCTTACAAAACCTGTATAAAATAATCAAAACTACAAATATCCAATGATGAAAATAAAAATTAACTAACTAATATATGAGTAAAAAATATTATAATTCCATTCTATAAAAGTATATATATATATATATATTAGTTTATTAAATAAGTGATTAATATGGTTAGGTTTATTATCCATGAGGTGAAAGATCTTTCATGAATATCTGAAATAAAGTTAATTGTTTTATTACCAATATTATTTTGAAATTGATAATGTTTATGTTTTAACATTAATCTCATAAAATTATATGTTCTTCCCAATAAAACTAATATATTTAATATATTTTTTATTATCCATGGGTTTTACATTTATTCAAACCATTTTACCCCTATTTGGTTTACAATTCAATAAAAAAGACTCATGTAAGTAGAGATGAAATTATCTCTTCTTATTTATGGGAATCCATTTACTCCATATACCAATTAATTTTTATGGATTAACATATCTGTATATATTTTATTGATTAAGTATTTTTTTACTTTACATGACATTATTGATAAAATGAATCATCTTTCAATATTTTCAGTGTGGTTTCTTTCCACCAACATTGACCTTATTTACAAAGTGTGAAAGGATTTTACTTTTTAAATATTCCTGGTAAAAAGGAGTTTTCCCACCATATTTACTGGTTTTCTTTAAGAATACATCTCATTAATTTTTCATGGTTAAAAAAATATTCCATTCTTTTGTAAAATATTTTCTTTTATAATAAATGTTATAAAAAACATAAATTGTATTTCATCTTGCTTATCAACTTAAATTTTAATGCTGTTATAAAAATGTTTTTCATAAATTTCAAAATCGTTTAATGTTTCATATAATTTATTGGGAATTTTTTCTAATCATAACATGATCATTCCTTACCTAGATGAGTAATAAAAATGTTTTATGAATGATTTCAAGGAACCTATTTATTTCCAATTGGATAATTAATCTATATTGGAATTAAAAATATTTTCATGTTTATATAGAACACATAAGTATGGTTTATCCTTATTTTATGGTTAGTCATGAAATTATATATCTCTCAAATTTATTAGTTAAATAATTATCTTATGAGTTGATTTAAAATGTTTAGTTTTCTCAAACTATTTGGTACTCTATCCATTATGTGATTGGTTGTCCCATAATTATATATCCCTCCGATATAATAGGTAAAGACTTATATCTCTTTAGTTTACTTGTTTGGGATTCAGGAGAAATCTCAATCCACCATGGTACTATGTCAACTATGTGATGATATTATTTATAGAGATACTAGAAAAATGAGTTATTTTTAATGATTTTTATATGATTCATTCTTATCCCTAGGTTATTTTTTCATTGAACATTATTATTGAATTTGGATTCCACACAATTATTTCTCATGTATTATTTTATTCCAAAAAACATACACCATTACCCATTATTTTTTTCTATTATTTATTAGATATTATTATCTAATATTATGTCCACGCACCTTGATTATGTTATCATACCCACCAATTTATCATGTTCTCACTTATGATCTTCAATTGTATTCTCTCATGTTTTCCATTACTAAGATCCAGATCTCACCTGTTATAATATTTCAATTCATTGAATAATAAAGAAGAATGTTATGTATGATATTTATAAAGAATATTATGTGAGAAGTATATTTTTATGTTATGTTTAATATGTTATAAAATAATTTGGTTTTTCTTATAATCTCTAATTACACTAATCCTATAGGTTATTGAGTGTATTTTACTGTGATATGTAATGAATATTCAAAAAAATTATACAATATGTATATATTTTGTTCTTAGGACACCTCAAAAATAAATAACCCTACTGAGGTCACAATATGACAATAACATGAAAACACCTAATTTTGATTACAACCTAACAATATCAACCACCTTTTCTTATTAATTATTTAGTAATTTATAATATAATTACCATACATATTATATTTAAGAATCCTCCATATAATTTATTGACCACATTCATGTTCAATGGAAAATGATCACATATTCCAATCCTCATTAATAGGCTTAATCTCTTTCTAATTTTGAATATAATTCCATATAAAAACATTTATAAAAACTACAAAATGTGCTTACTACATAATAAACAATAGAAAACATGGATGCAGTAGGAGGAACCAAACAAACATGTTAAATTATAATATTTAACACTTAACTAGTTTACCTATCTCTATAAGGATAATTTTTTTTTAAAATAAGAAACTAAGGAATGTAAAATATATGTTTATATTGAATAAAAGTAATTAAATAATACAATATCCCATGTTCTTAGACCAATACCAGTTTCACTATGCCTGAGGAACGGAGGAATCGACCCAACATAATATAGGGACAATTCATGGGAATCTAAATGAAATAGATTACTAGTTTAAAGAAATATAATGGAATAATTTAATGTAAATATGGTAATCCAATCAAATATATCATTATATGTGATAGAAAACGTGTTAAAAATCCTATAAGTAAACAAATATTCAATAATGATGACACATGAACACAGAATAAATGATGAGAAAGCAGCATGAAACATATTATTATTTACCCCAAAATATATATTGAAGGATCGACAATAAATATCTCAACCAATAAAATTAAAATTCCAACTAAAACCATATTTTGTGGCTTTATGTGAAGGAATAATGGATAAATAACAAGGGGTAAGGAAAGAACAAATGGTAAGGTTTAAATACACCTCAAATAAAAGAGAGATCATACTATGTGATATATGAATCATGTAGTCCACATATGATGGGGAATATTATCACGAACATATCATAGGTCCCCTAGGGTTTGAGAGTGAAAGGTGATAAATGAATTGGATTCAAAAGAGGGAATAATTTGAAAAAAAATCCAAATTTTGGTATTAGTAGACATGCCATGAGATTTGGGCTGAGACCATGTACCTCACAATGACATTCTACCACTTAATATAATTATCCTACACATCATAAAAAGTGAGTTTCATGTTTCTATGAAATTATTTCATGGTATCAATTCCACTAACTGGTGTTGTACACCCTTGCATAGTGAACAACATGGGACCATAAAAATATGACATGGGAAATGAAATATTTATGTGGAACATGTGTTGAAAACAAATGTTTTCACATTACCTGACTCAAAACATATACACACCACAGTATAATACATTTCACCAATCATTTTTTCCTCTAATAAAAAAATACATACATTTATCTTTAAAAAATGTTATACACTCTCTCAACACCTCCAGAATTAAGAAAAATCAATATAAATTATTAATAAAACCTAAAACTCTACCAAGATTCATTTGTGATTGTTTATTTATAGATTTTAACCATTTAACTTTTTTTAAAAACTAAATCAATATGGGTACAACAATAAGAAGGTATTTCATTTTATTGATCACTTCACTTGTGAATCATCAAGGAAGTTTTTCCTAGGGTGATGTTCAAATATGCTACTAAAAGTTTATCCTTATGATAAAATATCCCAAAAATATGTCTTGGGTAATTATCATATCATTGAAACCCTCATTATGTTATTTCCAAATACGTTATTCCCTCATTGATCACATTAAAATAATATGGATAGCATCATACCATCAATAAATCAGTTTTAAATCACAAATATATATATTTAAACTATAAAAATTCTCATACTAGTAAAAGAAAACATGAAATATAAGGTAACAAATGTTTTTAAAAAACAAAGGTTGAAAAAATGTGGTATATTCTTTTTATTTATAAGAGGTTATTGGATAATTCTCCTTTTTTTTAGGACAATTTGATCAAGATCCTTAGTATAATGAGACCTAAAAAGGGGTATATAAAGTGACATTAAAATTTCTTCCCCTATATTTTATTTTTAAGGAAAAATCTACTAATGATTCATCATTAAAGATTGTAATTAAAAACAGGTAAAATAATGGAAAATAATAATGAGAACACCCATCCCTTATTTGTGTCCATGTGTGTACCTAATGATGGATTTTATTCCATAGAACTAACTTATTGATACTTTATAATTAACTGTATTCATGGTTTTGAATTTTAATATAGTTTCTATCATATAATTATTTTTCCTTTACATGAAATTGATTGTGATAATTTCCTAAGGGTGGTTGTTTCACTAACATGTCATAATAGTTCCCAACTTTAATAAACAACTAAAAGTGTGATGATAGTATTTTTGAATATTTTTTATATTTATAGATGATATTATTTAACAAGACATAAATGGTACATACTATTATGGGTAGGAGGATTATATGAATTTATGTCTTCTTCTCAATTATTTTACCCTTTGTAATCTCTAAGAGAACATGGTTATGAGAACATCACCCACCAATAGGAAATCTAAATTTATATACGTCATTAGATTCTACGATATGTAGAAATGTGTAATGGTAAATATACATTAAGATCATTATTAATTCATATATTAATTCACATACTTTTATGTATTTTTAAAATTGTGACAACATATTCTCATAGTTAGATAAGTTACTTTTGGTGCATAACAAATGATATTACATTAAAGAATAAGTTAAAGAATGATTTTTCCTTTGTGTTCTTTAACCGATTTTGATATCTCTGGAACTTTTATTAGAATAGAACATTCTGATTAAGTACACATCCATGGTTTCCAATCAAAAAGATCATTTTTAGATGTGACATCAAGCACATAGGCTGATTATTGTAGTACAAAACCTTCTTGATAGGAGATATAGAGATAAAGGGAATATATTTCTCACTATATTTTCTTATGAGGTTTTTTTCATTATTATAGTAGAATATTTTTCAATAAATTTCTTGATGTGTTACTAAATACTAACCATGTACATTTTTTTGTTCAATCTAGTGCCACTAAAAAAGGATCCAAGTGTGTTGTATAGTAAGTGTATACATATCATTAATTAAATTCTATATGAATTTAATATGCCGAATAAATATTATTACATTTAATAGTTTAATAATTATTCTTGTTTGGTTGTTCATAAATATTCAGTCACCACTGTTTTGACGGTGTATATTTGAGTTTAATATTTAATAAATATTATGCCAATACTCGAATGAATATAATATGTATTTATTTATCTATACATAATGTTATAATATTTATATATTTAAATAAAAAATCATTATTTAATGTTCAATAAATATTAATGAGTATTTGACGTCTAATTTAATGGTTTAGTGAAAATGGCATATTAAATATCCTCAAAATATTTATTAATTCATTAATTAAATATATTATATTTTTCATCCATGATTCTAGTATATGTTAAGTAAATAATAATATTATTATTATTATTATTTAGTCATGGGGTTCACTAATGATTAATAGAATCATAACATCCCCTGTGAAATTATTATTCTCCAACCCCATCTCTATAAAAAATCATTATATAATTATCAACCTTAACTAAAATTGTGCATATTGAATTCAAAATAACCCATTCATAGCATAGAGTTCTCTTCCTCCTAAATGGTCTTGGGAATATTGTGTAATTATCCTCAACCACCCTTTCAACTATAAATTGAAAAGGCTGAGTCTTTAAGACTAGAAAAAATCCTTTTGGTGACTAATGACTAATGGTGAAAGAATTAGAATCTTAACCACTAATATAATGGTATCTCTATGGTAAAATTCATATGTTCGTTTTACATCTGTGGATAACTACTACAGGGATTATAAAATTTTATCCTATTGCACAATGAATATATGGTGTCAATTTTTCATATGATTAATCAATAAATAAATAATACCAATATGATGTAACTATTTATTTTGATAAATTAATTATAAATTATATGTGGGAATCTTGTTATGTATATTTTGGGGTTGTATTCATCTATTTCAGAGGATAAATTTGAATAATATTTTGAATTTAAATTATTTGGAATGGGTCTGAACACTTTCATTTTTCCCTAGAACATTTAAGAAGAATTATATTTCTCATATAATAATATATAATTATTCATTATATATTGATCCATTATACACCTTTTTTTAGTATTTTCATTTCTTGTTTATTCATTCTCAGACTTAAATGTCAATTGAAATGATTAAATAAATAAACATTCTTCACTAGAATTTTAAATGATCATAAATAGGATAAGAACATTTTAAGAATTACTAAAGGTGCCATCAGGTGGATCAAGATATTCTGGATAGTAGACACAGTTACATAGTGTGTAACTCAAAAATACATGAAATGTACCAAGGTTAAAGATATTTATACATGTCATGGGATACCAAACATTCCATGAATTAAATGATACATTATGATCATTAAATGAACCTGGTTTCTTCTAATATAAGATATAAAATTGTTTTTTAAAGTACATTGTGTGAAACCACTATACACATTGTACAGTCTATGTGTTTTTGCAGAAAAATTCATGGAATTCACATTATAAAATTCATGTGATATATTAATAAAAAAACATAGGATGAACATCCAAGAAACATGTAGGTTACACTATTTGTAGCTAGAATATATTGAGTGTACCTTCTAAATGTTTTTATATAAAATACCGATAGAGTCCCCCATCATATTTAATATACAAAAAAATCCATATAATCTTGGTGTGTCTAATTATTACTTATTTTTTATCCCACCATTGATACAAATTGAGTACCAAAGTGAATATCATATACACATGAAAAAAATTAAACATTGTGGGTATCTTTTTAATACATACCTTGTAGTCATGCAATAATTAATTGAATTAAATTACATTAAAAATAAATAATTGCAACATTATAACAGAATTACATGACTTGAATCTGACATGATTACTAAGTGAGAAAATTTCTAGAATTAATAAATTCTCAATTAGTTCAAAGTAATTATATAAAAATATTGATGAATTAATTTAATTTTTTACATTTGTATACATTTTTTAAATCTCAAAGACTGTTCAGCTGGATATTAAAATGAATGAATTATTTATTTATTTATATTATATCAAGCATATTTATATTAATGATAAATAATTAATTGAAGTAAATTCTAGTTATTTTAAATTTTATAGTCATTTTATATTTATAAATTCCTGATTTTAAAGTATCCTCTATATGTGAATGGTTTCTTTTGATTTACTATTATCAAATTAAATTGATGGTTTTCATGTCATCCACTCCTCTATACTATGTAAGGAAAATGTTTCCATGATTTATTTTATGTAAAATAATATTAATAATTCCATTTATTCCCTTAGCCAAAGGTTGTGTAAAATAATATGTAAATGATGTAGTTCCCATGAGAGATGAGGTGGTCCAGTTATGTCAATGAGGTGATACTAACCCACGAGATTAATAAGTCCACATGTGGAATACATCAACTAAAATTTGGATTGGTACCATGAGTTATTTCCATAGAGTCAAGGGTTTTTGTAACGTCCAATAGATAATCTAACAAATATTAAATCTCATGACCATGATATTTTATTATTATATTTAGTATAATTTCATGGTAAATTATTTATGCAAGCTTTATTATGATCACATAAGAAATAAATTGATAAAAATTGGAGAGGAAATTAAAATAAAATTATGTTACATGTAAATTTTTTCTAGACATAGTTAATAAATTATGTAAAATACACTGAATATTATCAATCATGTAATAAGATAATATGTTAAAATTACATATAAATTAATAATAGTAAAAATAAAATATTAATATAGAAATAACTTTTACTTCTTGGGATCAAATAAAACCATAGTTCAATGTGCTTGAACAACCATTTTTTAGTGATTTCAATCATCAAGGTATTTATAAATTTATTTCTAACTTTACATAACATAGTTTTAATTAATTTTTGTTTACCTCCTTGAAAGTTTTTGTAACTAGTAGAAAATTTTCGAATAAATCCAAGTATATGATTTTAGGATTGGGGATTCCACTCAACGTATTAATGAGTTAAAAGTTAATACGATTGGTTTTTGTGCTAACCAAAATACCACTAAATAAATTTCCAATCATCTTTATATTTTATTGTATGGGATATATATATCATTATAACTAGAAAATACATGTGATATGATATTCCATAACAAATAGGAATGGATATTGATTTTCAATAAAATAGTGCTAGATTAACAAATTAAATTTTGTTATCTAGTTTTTTAATCAGAATAAAGTACCAAGATATTATTTTATTATTTCAATGAAAATCCATAAGACATTGAACATATCACTATTATATATATTAGTGAAGGATAACCCTATAACAATCTCAAATTTATAGTAATGGTGTATGTTCTTGCATGTTATACTATTATATAACCTAAAATTACACATGTTTGAAAACCTTATTAGTAATTTTATTGGTAAAAGGGATAATAAGTAGGAAATATCTCCATACCATAAACACATAGATAATTATTTAGAGGTATTCTTATTTTTCTATCATATTTTTCCAATAAGATCCTAGATAAACATGATGAAAAGGATACAAATATTATGTTCCTCTCCTAACTGATCATTATCAAGAGAAGTAAAAACTTGAGAGATATGAGATCTCTTAGTAACTATTCATGTATATTCTTATAGAGTTAGTGCTAGATGATTCACATGTAGAAATATTAGGCTTTAAGATTTTAAATTAGTTTCACATATATCTCATCTTTCCCTCACTGCCTTTGAGTTAATCGAATTTCATTATGAATTATAATATTAAAAATAGTGATAAGACTCTCTAAAAAATACTTAAATTTAATATCCATGTTAATATAAACATGATACCTTAAAAAATAAAATATTTTATGGTGGATAAATGGAATAATAATGAAAATGGTCATAATACTTCTCTACATGTAATGTTCATGATCACGTTTTTTCTAGGAATTTGAATAACTACACCAAATTAACAAAAAAATTGGAAGATTTAGGTGTATTAAATATTTTATGATGTTTTTTTATATCAAATAATTGGTTATTAGATATATATTTTCATATATACATTTATATCCAAGAGTATGAACCATATATATTTATGATTATTTCCAGAGGATAGGTGGATCCTCAAGAATCCAATAGAGAATGACTAACTACCCTAGTTATAAGAGACTACCACCTTCTGTTTCCAACATGGATGATCTTAGTTTTGAAATATTGTTTTTATGTACCGATTGTTATTAGAGAAATTGTTTTTGTATACTTCTGAGATGTATATGGTTTCATATTAAAATGTTTAAATGAAAAATATTTTGTTTACAAAGACAAAATATGTTCTTGTATGGAAAATTTAAATAAGGTTCCTTATGTATTAAATTATGAAACCTAGTTATTATAAATTGATAAAAAAAAATAGGTTCACATGAATCATATCGCATCGAATGATGTAATTAATGACTTGGTCTTATAAATGAGAACTAGTTGTCAAATCTATACCAAGATGGAAATTTAGATTATATTGAACTAATAACACATGATAGATATCTCTATTTTTTATAACTAAATATGAAAACAAAATATTGGTGTTAGGGGTGAAAAAGAAATGTAGGTTATCAAAAATGCACATATGGATATGTACATGAATTTTCTAGTAGAAACTATAGGTGTGTATTCTTACTTCATTACTTTTACCAATTACATGAGTAGACATAAATTTTTTCCTATAATGAGTTATATGTTGGAATATTTGGATAAATTATAAGATTTCATGAATTATGTAGTGAACCAACATGGAAATAAGATAAATAAATTTCAATATAATCATGATGGGGATTATCTTAACCAATATTTCATAAATTATTTATGGTAGATTATAATTCTATCTCAACTAATGCCTCCTTATAAAAAATAGTGGATAAGTGTCAGTAAAATGAGGAATGTTACATTAAATTACATGGTACGGTAAATGATGAGTTATTTAGATATTCCATTGTTATTTTTGGATATTCATTATTGGTTTTATCATACATTTTAAATTGATTTCCAAAAAATAAAAAAATAGAAGATATTATGAATTTTGTTATAGGGATAAATTGATGCTTTCATATACTTGTATATGGGGTTGGGAGGAATTTGTTATGGATAACTGTAGAATTAAACTACTTCCCTAAGGAATGATTTTTTTATTATAGTATACCCCTTGGAAATGAGGAAATAATAATAAAATCATTTTTTAAAAAAGAAATCCATAGTGGAAATACAATATATATTTCATGATAGGGGACATATCTAAAAGCGATGGTGGGAGTAGTATTGACATAGATAATGTTGATGCACAAGATACATAAGGGTTTGAAAAGAAACACATTTCATAGGTCCTAATTAAATATTTTTTGCTCATTTACATTTCATTCTTAGGATATCTAATGAGGTTGGTGAACTAAAAAGATGTGGTTTCCAATAACCAAATATGGTGACTTGCTATTGGTTTATAATAACTATTCTCTCTCTTACATAGAGGAGGAATATATCTCATAATCACAAAAATATAAAGAATCCAAAAAAATCGATATATTCCATGTATCAAAACAAATAATGGGTTTTGGTCGATCCTCCAGTTGATGTAAATCTTATTAGATGAAAATGGTTATTAAAGATAAAACTACAAATATATGGTAAAGTGAGTACCCATAAATATTGGGTAGTGTATAAAGGGTTTAATTATTTTTTACTCCTGGTAATTCCAATAAGGTATGAATGTTTCATAGATCCAATTATGGATTGAAGTAAGTATCCAAGTCATTGAATATTTAGTTTGATGAATTCATAAGAGAATTTAGTTTTATAAATAACAAATTAAAGCTAAGTGTCTAATAGTAGATTCAAGGTAGTTAATTTATTTTTATAGTATTATATCAATAAAATATTTCTTATTATAAATAAAATACTAGTTTTTTAGAACCACAAGAATTTATATCGATTTCCTTTGAAGTAAACTTATGATATATTTATTTACACACAATAACGAGTTTAAAAACCATGTTATAATATTGAATTATTATTATTTAGTGTCATAATTGTCTCCTGGACATTTTTTTAGAGAGAATTAATATGACTGACTAAATTATAAAAATTATTTTTTACACATGTATAGAATAAATTCATTGGTTATCAAATTATAAATGAATGTTCTAATTAAAATGAGATAATTTTTTGAAAAAAAAATTATCCATGAAATTTGTGTAGATTTTTTAATAACTCAAATGTTTCAACATTAATTTTATGGGTTTTACTAGTCATGCAAATAGAATAAATCATGTTTTATGTTTAAAAATTAAATTTTTGAGAAACAAGTTTCGTTTTATTTTTCATGCATATTTTAAAATGGATTTCATAAACATATTGGAATTTAATATTGAAAAATGGATTCCAAATTTTGAATTATAATGTGTTAGTTTTGTAAATAGTTCAACATTATTTTTTTATTATGAATAGAAACCACGGTAAATAGTTGTGACCATGATAAGAACAAATAAAGTAATTGTGGAAAAAAATGTGATAAGGCTACAAAAATATACATAACAACTACCTTATTTCAATTAGATGATTTTATTTTATCCTTACTCATTATATATATAAATATATGGAAACTTTGTTCAATTTTTTTATAATTACCTTAATTTTATTTTATGTAAGTAATAAATACAAGATTTTGTTCTATTTGTTTTGATAACTCAAATGGTTTTTCTTAAGGATAAAGGAAGTTTATGTTTAGTTATAAAGCATTATATGGAAGATGAATTAATTAATTATTTCTATGTAATTTATTTTTAATTTTTAGTGATGGATTAATTTTAATAAATTATAATGTAACATCTACACTTTAAATGTTCAAGTTATAGAGTTATCAAAAAAAAAATTGAAACATAATAAAATATATAATGTTAGGATTAATTATTGTGTTCAATAAATTTTATAGATAAATATGAAATATTATAAGTCTTTTAGAAGTTTTTATTCAAATTCCAATTATTCTTATTATCATTAAATTAAAACAATATGTATAGTCCCAAAATTGAATTTAATGGTATCCTGTAATAAATAATATATATTAAATTCATTAAAAATAATTAAAATATTACCATTGGCCAAGTAAGTGGGATATGTTTGATGATATATATAGTTTAGAATATCAAGAGTGTCAAATTATGTGTCACCTTTCCTTTTATAGTGTGTTTTAAGTCCATAAAAGATTAAATAACATTAATGTTATGATTATCATCCAAAGAGATAATGGGGGGTAAAAAATATGAGATAAAGGTTAAAAACACCTAAAATGTCTAAATTTTAATTAGTTATATTATTCCAACTCATAATTATAATATCATATAAATATATCAATTTGGGGAAACATGAACTTGGAAATTATTTTATATTAATTTAATACTTTTTATAATTCCAAGGGTGCCCCTCCCCTCACTTGTAAAATAGAACATCCTCTTATCCTATATTAAAAATTTCCTAGTCTTGTAGCTCTATGAAGATGTAACATAATACCATTATAACATCTCTTACCTTGTCCTGGAGGTATTTATTTTATAATAATACAAGATGTTCATGTCTATAGTTGTAAGGCAATGGTGGTTTCTCAATGAAGATCTATTAATATTATATGAGTACATTAAATTTTATTTCTTCATAGACAGTATCTAAGCCTCCTATATCCATCATAGAACAATGAATAATGTATCATAAATATAAAAAAAAATTATTATGATCATGAAACAAACATTTTACACATTCTTTCCATGAAATTATAAATGAAAGTATCACTTGTGTGTATATGTGGAAAACTTTCTCTACATAACGATATGATTCATTTTCCATCACCATATTTCATTGTTTATTACAATAATGTATTTAATAAATATATATTATATTTATAATATAAAAATTATTCTATTCTTGTAAAATATTATTTATCTTTCTTTTCACATTTTCATTATAAAAATAAGATGATGTTCGTGCATATGTACTGAATACTTTCTCCAAGATTGATATAATTCCATTATATATATCTACCTTTTATAGGTAATTCAAAATATATATAATAAATATTTTATATTGATATCATTATTAACATTTTTCATATTACATAACTATTATCAATTTATAAGTATCAGAACACCTAAACCGAAACATTAATTAAAAAACGAAAGGGCTAACACCTAAAAACTAGGATTTTTATAAAGAACTATTATTTAATGGGTGAAAAATGATTTAGACTAATCATATATGTTATTATAAGAATTAATTTGGTTTCGGTATATAATTATAATAAATTTAGAAGTATTATAAATAAGGTTACATTTATTAATAATAAATTTAAACATTAGGTATGGGTTTTACATAAAAATATTATTTTTAATTTGATTGTTTATGATTATGTTTATGATTATGAAATTATATGATATTTATCTCCTATGAATTTAGTATTTTTTCTCCTCCTGTTATTTTTAGATATTAAATTTTTTTTCTCTATTTAAGTAATCAAGAGACCTGTAGAATGTTTTCTATGAAAATTATCATTGTTTTACTATTTAGATACGTGTAATTTACTTCCATATCCATATTTTCTTTAACAAGTTTTCAATAATATTTTTTCTACTATTCTGTGATTTTTTAAATTAATTTTAACCACTTTTTTACTTTCTAAAAAAAATAAAATGTAATATTCTTAAAAATTTATAAACATGGTGCCTTTGAATTTTTACAAAAAATATGTTAATGTAATCATTATTTTGAAATTCACAGCCTGAAAATATTTATAAACATTATGACGAGTAAATGGTATGATGATTACTTTTCTGATATTTATGGTTCTTTTTCCAGAAAATGTTTTACTTAATTTTTTTTGAAATTCTTATATTTTAAATAATTTATTTCAAAATTAAAAGTGTATTTTTCTAAAGATATGTTCCAGTGAACTTAATATGAATTTTTCATCCATGATTTCGTCTTTTGATGTTACATATACATCACTAGTGATATGATTCCATGATACCAAAGTAATTATTTCTCTGGATATTTTATGTTTATTAAATATTGAATAGATACATTCTATTTCTAATGGTTATGTTATGATAGAATGAAAAAAAAATCATGATATTGTGGCATAAAAATTATGGGATTAATATTATGTAATGGGTGTATTTTTTATATACCTCTATTAAATTTGGTAAAGAATAATGTTTTATGAGATTAAAGGGAACATGTTATTTCATCTGAATCCCAAAATAGGGTAGAATGGTGGTTATCCCAAGACTAATATATGGTACATGGGAGGTTATCCAAATACCAAAAGGGGTATATGAGAGGTTATCACAAGCCTCAAGTAGGTAAATGGGTGGTTAACCCAAGACTGACATGATATGAATTTCTTGGTAGGTATCCTTGATGAAATATTTCTATATTTATAATTATGACACACTTTATACCTCCCATTTATGATATGATCTTATTCCAATGTTATTCTCTCATGGATAATTTTCTTGATTTCATTTTGATTCATGTCTTATAAATATCTAAGATTTATTCCAGGCACATGATTATATTCTATGAATTTATGTGTATGATTTTAAATTGTTAATATCATGTTATCTTACCATTATAATTATGTTATTCATAAATGATCATGGATATATTCATTTTTTAAACTTATTTATCATCTAATCTCACCAATTTTATGTTTATTTTTTCCCAAGTTATGAAGACATGTTTTTTTGTATGATATGTATAAGAAGGGTGGTAGTTGTGAATAAAAGTGGGATATTATTTAGTTATTTTATGACCGGTTTTTTAAGTATCCATATTTTGGAAGACAATAAACCTTTATAGTTCTAACATGTATCATAATGATATATAGTGAACAATACTCTAATAAGATTTAATATTTATGTATGAATTCTTTGGATTTCCAATATTGGTACTAGAGCAAGGTTTGGTTGTTTTTTGAAATTAGTATGAGTAAAATTTATTGAGATCCCATAGGATATTCTTATAATGTCCAAATTCATGGTAATTAAAGGATTTTGGATTTCCTATAAAATATATCCCCATATGGGTACTATGAATTGTATATAAATGTGGAATAAATGCACTAAGGTTTAATAACTCTGAATGGGTAGATTGGGTATTAACTTGATCACTAGTGCATAATGAGTGGGAATAAGACTGGACGCCTGGATAAACACTCCCTAGGGATATGCGTGTGTTAATTCATTTTCTCATTTTGAACCATTATGATGAATTTTAAAAGATGATGATCAATAATGAACAAGGTTAAACCTATTGTTTCATATATGAAAAATTAGGTGTAATTATTTAAAGATACTATAAATGATTTTTAACGATTATATGGTTTGTCACTATGATTACTGTTCTTTAAACAATGAATTATTTGAATTATTAAATGGATTTAACACAAAGGAATAATGTTATTGATGAATGATAAGGATAATGCAATTATTTTCTTCATGAGAAACCAAATTTTATGTGGATGGAATTAAAAATATAATATATTTTATTATGAAACTTCTTATGGCCATGATTCATGTTGAACTTTTAAAAAATTAGAGGAGGGAATAATTTTCTATTGGGTTTTTTATGATGAAACCTCTATATTATTTTTGTGGATCAACTGATAAAATTTTTTCTGAGTTATAGATGAGTACCACAGAAATAAGATTTTTCATTCTCCAATTTTTAGAACAAGAAAAATTTATTTTGGTGTTTGATCATTTGAATAAGGAAGTGTATAAATGGTGGAATCTCATTAAGAACATGATCCAACATGAATAAAATTATTCTATAGTGTGGAATTATTGTAGAATTTTTTTTATAATAATAATATTCCTCATATTCGTCATATGAAAATAGAGAAGAAATTAATTGAGCTAAAATAAATGTATGATAAATCCATTATTCCCTGTGCAGAATATTTTATAAGTTATATTTGGTATGCCTTTGGTATTATCATTCAACTGGAATGTATGTTTTATTGATACTATTTAACTAAAAACTATGTTTCTTAAGAGAATTATCCATAAGGGACTTCAGTATCTATGAATAAATAAAAAATTTACTATCAAATAAAAAAATATTTGAGTAACAATAAATCTCATGGGTTTGATAAGAAAATAAATAAATAATTTAAAGGAATTTACATTAATAAATACCATGAAGGGAAGAAAATATGTCTTCAATTATTCTATAAGTGTGGAAGGAAATATAGATGGAATTGTATTAAGGGGAGTAATACATTATTTTTGTTTGAAAAGGAAGGTAATCAGGAAATTAAATGAAGAAGTTATGTTAATAAGTTATCTAATGATTAAAATAGATATAAATATCCACATAGTGATCTACCTGAACTCTATTGATCCAAATTCATTGAGTATAAGAATTATACTAACTATTTCTTGATTCCAAGGGTGAATTATGATGATCAACATCAATAACCTCTTAATCCTAGAGAAAATGTGAAATCTCATGCAATATTTATTCCCAATGTGGGGGGTAATAAAGAAGTGGTTAAATGTACACATACCATCTATTATAGAACTATTAATGTCTTATTTTATTATGGATCTTAAAAATATTTTATATCTAAAGAATTTTTTAAGGGCATCACAATACTACCTCAGTGATTACACATTGAATTATCAATGAAAATACTAATGGTACAATGATCTCACCACATATATATGATTTTTATCTAATTTATGGTTTGAGAATATGATTCTAAAAAATATTATTGTTATACCTCTAGTTGAATTTGATTTTATTTTTGGTATGGATTGAATTAATCTATTTAAATCCCATATAAACAATTTAAGAATAGAGGTCACATTTTATATTCTAAACTAATGTATGATTTTTTATTACTATAAGGATAAAAATGAAATTTAAATGAAAATTAAATCCATTATATGGGAATTTAATCATATTAAAATTGGATATTTATCATAGATGATTGTATATAAATTCAATATAAATGATATTACTTTTTTATGAGAGTTTGATGATGTATTTCTATAATAGTTTTTTATTATTACTCTAAATTGTGAATTCTAGTTTCTAATTTATAACATACTTCGTGCTAAAACTATTTTAAAGACTATGTAAAAAATGTACTTAATTAATTATTTGGAATTGAAGAAGAAAATATAGGGAAATCTTGATAAGGGATTCATTAATCCAAATACATCACAATAGGGTGCATATATTCTTTTTTTTTTTTTGAAGAAAGATGGATCAAATATACTCTTACTTGATTATTGGAAACATAACAATATTATAATTAAGAATAAGTATCCTATGTATGATATTGATGATTTTTTTAATCAATTTTATTTAGATCAATATTTTTCTATGATTTATAATAAATTTTATAATAAAAATTGATAGTCAAATGTTAAGAGGTAACCAAGACAACATCCCATCCTTGGTATGGACACTATGAATTTATAATGATTCCATTTTTTCTTACCAATTCTCCTATTATCTTTTTTGATTTATTGAATAGAGCCTTTATATATTACCTTGATTAGTTGTTTGGTAGTCTGTATATATTATATTCTTATATACTTTAAATATACATGAACATTACATACATAGATATTATGTCTTAATAAATGAATTTTCATTAAATAACATTTAAAAGCTTGCCACAATTGTTTATGTATACTTATTTGGAATCATGATAACATAAAAAATTGGTTCATAAAAAAACTACATTGTCTCCCACTTATTTCTTCATAAATTGAACCCTTCCTAGACATGAAATTATTAATACCTACCTTTCTTCAAAACCTTGGGTAAGTAACATAAGAAAAGAGTGATCTCGAATGTTCAGTAAGGGTGTACAAGAGAGATATCAATGATTTATAAGCCTAAAAAGATAATATGTTTATAAGAGCATGATATTAACAATTGATAACCATACTCTACATATGAAGGATCATAATCTTATGTCCTGGAATAAATATTGGTAATTAATAAGATAGGAATCATATGATAATTAATGAATCTAAACCATGAAATCGTAACACATGCATAAGACATTGACTTGTGGAATATACATATCAAAATTCATTTCCTTAGTAGTCAAGGATAATTTCCATGGCTATCATAGAGGAATAGGTTTACTCCTCAAACTATTGTAGTAGTTCAGGTTCACTACCAAGACTATTATAGTGGACATAACCCCTTTATTGAATTGGGATGATTTACCATTTCTGTCCTACTTGTCTCATGATATATCAATATTTTCCAAATACATTGGAGAGATATATAGGTCTCACCAATAACAAAATTAAAATCATACATTTTTATACAATATCATAAAACATTAATCATATCAAAACCCATGAAATTAAATAGGGTTCAAAAATAATTCAATATATCATAACCCATGGAAAATAAATGGGATTCATAAACAAAATCATGTTAATAAACATTCTAGAGAAATAATAACTATTTTATACTTGAATCATATAACTAGTAAATAATAAGTTAAATAAATGCTTATTGTGTTTGACGAATTAAAATACAATTAAGAGATCATTAAAACTAATCTGTAGAAAATTACCATTCCAAATTTTAAAACCATTTATTTAAAAAAAGATATGAAAATATAATAAAATATTTTAATTAAAAAGAATCATTTAATCATTTAAAGGAAGCTTCAAATAATTTATTGGTCATGATGGTGGAAAATTTCATTCTTGATTTATATGTTTAAATAAAACCTTTAATTTAAACTTTAGTGAAAAAAGTAAAAAGGTACCTCAATCAAAAAAGGAAATGAATATTCCTTTTAAAAAATTTGTTAAAAAGTAAAACATGGGTAAAAATGACTTTGAAATCATTAGTGAATAGTAAAACTTTACTTAAAACATTTTCAAAAAAAAATGATATGGAGTAAATAGGTTTTTTGGCCGAAGAGTAAATTAACGTCGATTTTCCTTAAAAACATATTTTTGGAATCTTGAGCACTTAAAATGAGGAAGATTAAATGAAAAAATATATTTTAATGGAATTTTTAGGTGGTAATAAAATTCCAGAGTTTATTTATAGGTAGATAAAAATATTTAATCATCAAAAACAAAATAAAATACAATATCAATAAACAGTGAGAATGTAATAGAAAACACTTTCCAATTTATAATATTTTGAATCATAATCCCAATGAATAAAATAAGCATAGATAGATATTTGTATAAAATAATTATTATGCTATGATTTATAAAATACAATAATGAGCAGTATATTCACCACACAAATGAAACAATTGGTGTATAAGTCATGTGCCCCATAGAAATAAAATTTAGACGAAAATTCATTACCTCGAGTTAAACTTGATTAAGAATAACTTTAATCTATAGTATAATAAATTAAAATTTATTATAATTATATAAAAGAGTCATTTAATTTATTTTAGGATATTATGTGTTCCATTTTTTATTTCAAACCCTCATTTATGAATAATTCCTTATAAAAATTGTCATCTATGGTTGTTAACTAATTCATTTATCCTAAGTAATTCAGTTCAAAAGTGTTAGTAATTTTATATTTTTATTTGATCCATCATATCCAAAACATTAATCATGATATTAATTTCATATATATTTATTATATATATATTTATAATTATCCATAAAATTTTGGGATAGAAAAATGAATGACATCATTTATAAATATGGTAAGTCGTACATATGTGTGATCGTAGTTTTCATTTTTTTGACGGTTGGAACTAAAGAAAGGTAAATATTAAATCAAATTTAAAGGATAACTATTATATCATATATGTCTTATATATGCATGAAATTTATTTTTATTTCCATAAAAGTAAAATATAAATTAAAAACAAATCACATCACTTCATGGAGCTTGTAGTCCACACGTACGTACGAGCGATATTATCATTCAAAAACATATTTAATTGTAAGAGGGTATAAATGATATTATCATTAAATAATTATAACTATTTCATAAAAATTTATAAAAATATTAAACCACCCATAATTACTATTAATAAAATATAGTGGTGATAAATGAATTGTTTCACTTTGTGGAGACTGTAAGTTATACGTACACATGAGTGATAAATTCACTTCTCATTTGATGGAAAAAAGGTTGTATAATTGTGTGTTCATAAGAATAATAACATATTAGATTATTTATTATTAAAATATATTATTTTCTGATAAATACCATATATTTATAAGAGGTAAATAAGAGTTTAGAAGAAAGTGATAGATTAAGGAGATTAGATCTTCTTTGAAACGAATCCTCTACATCTCCTATAAGGGGCTTTAGGGTTGGTCTTTTGGAAAGAACAGAACCAAAAGAATTATATAAGAGAAATTATTATATTTTTTCAATATATAAGGCTCATAGTGGTTTAAAAAAATGGGGGAGGTGGTTTTATTTTATAAATGGGGTTTGTGACAGTTTTTGAATTTCCAAAATTATTAAATTATAATAAATTCATTATCATTCTAAATGCCTTTGAATAGAAATATATTTCAATATACGGTAGGATATGGTTTCAATAACATCAACCAATATAATTTATACAGTGTTTTGTTTTGTGATTTTAAACCTTATTATTTTGATTTTCCACTAGTTAATAAATTTTAATTTTAACTATGGTAACATTATTTTCAATATTAAATATTAAAATTTTTACGTATAAATTAAGAATTCGCACATAAATAAAATATTTATGTATTTTAGACCATATATTATCCACCTATTATAATTTAAATATTTTTATGATTTTTAAATAATTTAATAAAATATTATTTTGACAAAATATTATTAATTTTAATTTTGAAACAGTTCATTTAATTTGACATTAAATTAATCAATAAAAAGGGAGACTTCAAATATGATACATTAAAAAAACAGAAATAAATTTTATATAGTTCAATAAAATTCATGGTATTTATTAATTATTTTAAATTATATTAGTTTTATTGTTTTTAAAGTAATTTTTATATTTTTCAATTAATTAAATAAATGATGTGTTGGCATAATATAAGCCTCTAAGGTATATATTTAATACCTAAAAATTATAAATAAATAACTATCATTAAAATAATTTTATTAATATAAAAATACCCATTAATATTTGTCAAATATTTATTTTTCATCATACTCATTTAATGAAAACTTATTTAATTCGTTTTTTTACATTATTATCCTTACACAAGCATTGCAGAATAATCTAGACAAGTCAGTTGTTATATGGCTCTAAGATTAATTTATATCCAAAAAATTCTATAAGTATAAATATTTAATAAATATTTTGAGAAATGAATTATTAATTATCAAATATTGTCATTAGGGTACCAAACATGAATTTTCTAGTGATGCATAAGCTCTGTGTCCTCAGCAAGAAAATATTTTCATATTTATCATGAAATTAATTATTATATAAATTTTTGTTGAATTACTTCTACATCATATTTTAAATTTTTATCATAATTTATTCATTATATATGTTTTATAATTTTTTTATAATTTTTAGATTTTTGATATATCATAAACTATTCTATATTTCATAAAAAATTTATTTATTTTACATTACACCAAAAGTTCAACATCTTCATAACAATTTCATAAAAAATAATTCTAGGAAAATTTGTCTCTATAAACCTAAAATAAAGTTCCATTAAATTAAATTAAATTCTTATGAATGAGTAAATTTTATTTTAAAATAAATATTTAAAAATGTCTAAAATATCAGATTTTTCAAAAACTAGATTTTTAAGTATAAATATCTTTTTATATCAAATTCAACCATAAAAAAAATATAACAAAATTATTTGGATTATTAAGAACCAAATATTTCTGATTTTAATTGGAAACAATTTATAGAACAAAGTTTCAATTTTTAAATGTTTGAAACATAGATATAATTTTCAATAAAATTTAGTATTTATCATTATTCACTTGAAAACCAATATTTTCTAAATTTTCAAATTAAATAAACATAAGCATTTCTTATATTATTATTTCAAAAATTAATTTATTTTTATTAATTAAAATGTATAAATTTTCTAGAAATGAATTATTATATTTTCTCACAAAAGATAATAAAATCAATTTTTAGTAAGACGTATTTCTAATGTACATGGTAACATTAATAAAAAATTAGTGATTATTTTCTAAGAATTTACTAATACACATATATTGAGAAGTATATTTATATATTTTTGATAAATTATTTAATAAAATAAATTTCCACCAATTTAACGACTATGTAATAACTATCATATTAAATAGTAATATTTTAATAGTATATCTCGATTTGTTTAAACTTTATGTTTATTGTAACTTAAGTTTCTAAAAAAATTATTTAAAGAGAAATATTTTCTAAAATATTTAATCATTAGGAAAAAAATCTTGGGAAACAATAATAATGTAACATAAAACACTTACTCATTTGAAAACTTTTGAATCATAAGCCCCATGAAT
This sequence comes from Viscum album, assembly GCA_963277665.1. Taxonomy (NCBI): domain Eukaryota; kingdom Viridiplantae; phylum Streptophyta; class Magnoliopsida; order Santalales; family Viscaceae; genus Viscum; species Viscum album. The sequence continues at coordinate 1,965,915,878 of OY728127.1, forward strand.
AAAATAACATTAGATTGATATTTATATCTCATAATCTTTAGGGTATTAATTATAAAATTTATTAATGAGAAGTATATTCACCCCACAAATGAAACTATTAGTTTACAAGGAATGTGTCCCATGGAAATAAATATGAGACAAAAATACATTACATTTAGTTTAACTTTCATTAGAATCACTTTAAATTATTGTATCATAAATTTAAATTTGTTATAATTTTATTGAATTGTTATTTTCATACTTATAAGTAGATATTTGTTCCATTTTTGTTATTTCAAAACCTCTTTTATGAATAATTTCTTATAAAATCATTATCTACTAGTGTTAACTATTTCATTTATCATGAGCATTTCACACTACAAGAAAACCGCCGCGAAATGTGTAAAAAAATTTTACTTTTATTTTTATTTTTTCAAGGATTAGCGGCGGTTTGGGTAAAACCGCCGAGAAATGAAATGAAAAAAATAAAAAAACATGAGAAATTGCGAAATCACTAAATCGACCATAACTTTTGATCTGGGCGTCCGTTGGAGCTCCAAGACCAGTAAAATCGAAGCTCATGAAGAGATATAAAAGCAAATTTAATCAAAACTATGAGACGGTCTAAGGTGCAGAAGATATGAGATTTGTAAGAAAGTTGAAAAAAGTTCTCCAACTTCAAACGGCCATAACTTTCGCTCCGGGTGTCTGTTTGGGCTCTACCACATATCAAATTGAAGCCAGCGAAGAGAGATAGACACTTAATCAACAAAAGAAAGCTTCTATCTTGTTTTTTGACCCCAAAAACCCCTCTGAATGCCTCTGAAACCCCATTTTCATCACCGATGTCCCGTCGAACTTGTCTTCAAACGGACCAAAATTTTGATCCGCGTGTCAGTTCGGACTCATCTACCTGCCAGATAGTACGTCATTCCATAAGCTTCGGTTTGAATGGTTGTGGTGCCCACATGGACTCCTGGATCATAAGTTATGGCCTTTTTAGTGGGTATTGGGTTTGTTATGTTTTTTGATGCCTCATTTCTAGCACCGGTTCCCCGTCAACTATTTTTTAAACAGTTGTAACTTTCAATCCATCGGTTCATTCGGTCTCTTTCACCTATCAGCTCGAAGATCATTTTAGGATCTTTGATTTGACTGGTCGCGGATCTGGAACGGACTCTCGGATCATAAGTTATCTCAGTTAATGTGAGTCCAATGTTCTTGTCACTTTATGACCATTTTGACGGGTTTGAACGCTTGCTTCATTTATTACTGTTTATTTAGGTTTCCATGACTAGTTATCTTTATCAATGGGTTTTTATGGGTTATTATGATTATTGTGTTGAATTCTTAAGGGGTTTTCCAGAGTTTTCATGAGTATTCATGCTTTCTCATTCTTTTTAATGCCTCATTCTTCATGCTTCTCCATCCGTTTTCATGAGTTTTCATGATTTTTCATCCCTTATCACATCTTTTCATACTTTTTCATGTGTTTCATTTATTATTTATTATTTATTATTTATTATTTATTATTTATTATTTATAATATACTTCAATTTATTTATTATCTATTATTTGTTACTGGTTTATTATTTATATTCATTTATTATTTATTATTTTTATTTATTTATTATTTATTATTTATTATTTATTATTTATTATTTATTATTATTAATAATAAAATATTATTATTATTATTAATATATGTTTCTTGTTATTTATTATTTATTATTTATTATTTATATTTATTTATTATTTATTACTTATTATTTATTATTTATCATTTATTATTTATTATTTATTATTTATTATTTTTATTTATTATTTATTATTTTTATTTATTATTTATTATTTTTATTTTTATTTTTTATTTTTTATTTTTATTTATTATTTATTATTTTTATTTATTATTTATTATTTATTTTTTATTTTTTATTTTTTATTTTTTATTTTTTTTTTTTTTTTTTTTTATTATTTATTATTTATTATTTATTATTTATTAATAATAATATTTTATTTATTATGTGTTATTTATTATTTTATATTTATTATTAAATATTTTTATTCTTTATTCTTTATTCTTTATTATTATTTATTTTTTATTTTTTATTTTTTATTTTTTATTATTCATTATTTATTATTTATTATTATGTATTTATTATTTATTATTTATTATTTATTATTTATTATTTATTATTTATTATTTATTATTTATTATTTATTATTTATTATTTATTATTTATTATTTATTATTTATTATTTATTATTTATTATTTATTATTTATTATTTATTATTTATTATTTGTTTATTATTATTTCTTATTTCTTATTTCTTATTTCTTATTTCTTATTTCTTATTTCTTATTTATTATTTATTATTTATTATTTATTATTTATTATTTATTATTTATTATTTATTATTTATTATTTATTATTTATTATTTGTTTATTTATTATTTGTTTATTATTATTTATTATTTCTTATTTCTTATTTCTTATTTCTTATTTCTTATTTCTTATTTATTATTTCTTATTTCTTATTTCTTATTTCTTATTTATTATTTCTTATTTCTTATTTCTTATTTCTTATTTCTTATTTATTATTTCTTATTTCTTATTTATTATTTATTATTTATTATTTATTAATAATAAGATTTTATTTATTATTTATTATTTATTATTTAATATTTATTAATAAATATTTTTTTATTTCGTATTTATTATTTATTATTATTTTTTATTATTTTTTATTATTTTTTATTTTTTATTATTATTTATTATTATTTATTATTATTTATTATATATTATATATTATTTTTTATAAATTATTTATTTTTTATTTTTTATTTTTTCTTATTTATTATTTATTTTTTATTTTTTATTATTTATTATTTATTATTTATTATTTATTATTTATTATTTATTATTTATTATTTATTATCTATTATTTATTATTTATTATTTATTATTTATTATTTATTAATTATTAATTATTATTTATTATTTATTATTTATTATTTATTATTTATTATTTCTTATTTCTTATTTGTTTATTATTATTTATTACTTGTTTATTATTATTTATTGTTTATTATTATTTAATGTTTATTATTGTTTAATACTTAATATTATTATTTTTATTTATTATTTATTATTTATTATTATTTATTATTTATTATTATTTATTATTTATCATTTATTATTTATTATTTATTATTTATTATTTATTATTATTTATTATTTATTATTATTTATCATTTATTATTTATTATTTATTATTTATTATTTATTATTTATTATTTATTATTTATTATTTATTATTTATTATTTATTATTTATTATTTATTATTTATTATTTATTATTTAATATTTATTATTTGTTTATTATTATTTATTATTTATTATTATTTATTATTTATTATTATTTATTATTATTTATTATTATTATTATTTATTATATCTATTAGTTATGTATTATTTATTTTCAATTAATATATATAAGTATATTAAATTCTGTTTATTGACCACATGGCGAGCTTGCTGGAGTGGTAAGTCTTTGAAAAATATTCAAGAGGTTAGGGGTTCAAATCTCACCAAAGGTAGTATTTCTTTATATTGCATGGGTATGTGCATTTGCATGTGCATGGGATGTGCATGCGTGGATAAATAAAGTAAATAAAGTAATACAAAATAAATAAATAAATAAAGTAAATAAATAAATAAAGTAAATAAATAAATAAATAAAATAAATACAAAATAAAGTAAATAAATAAAATAAATACGAAATAAAATAAATAAGTAAAATAAATAAATAAATAAATACGAAATAAAATAAATAAGATAAATAAAATAAATACGAAATAAAAAAATAAATAAATAAAATAAATAAATAAATATGAAAAATAAAAAATAAAAAATAAAAAATAAAATAAAAATGTAAAATAAAATAAATAAATAAATAAAATAAATAAATAAATACGAAAATTAATAAATAAATAAATAAATAAAATAAATAAATATGAAAAATAAAAAAATATATATAAATATATAAATAAATATATAAATATATAAATATATAAATAAAATAATTAAATAATTAAAAAATATTTAAAATATAAAAAAATAAAAAAATAAAAAAAACTGCCGCTAAAAAACCGTCGCGAAACATTCTGTGACGGTTTTGAAAACCACTGCGAATAATTTCCCGACGCACGATTTCATGACGGTTTTTCAAAACTGTCGCCAATCTATTTAGTAGCGGTTTAAACAGTCGCGAAACGTAAAATCAAACCGCCACTAAATGCCTTTTTTGCCGTAGTGTCAGTTCAGTATTTCGAGTCATTTTATATTTTTATTTTCCCAATAATCTTCATAATATTAATAATGATATTAATATCATATATGTTAATTATATAAATATTTATAATTATCCATAAAATTTTGAAATAGAAAAATGAATGACACTGTTTATAGAGATATTAAGTCGAACGTACACATGATTGTTGTTTTCATTTTTTTAAAAGGATGAAACTAAAGAAAGGTAAATATTAATTCACATTTATAGGATCATTATTATATCATATATATCATATATATTCCAAAAATTCATCTTTATTTCCATCCATGTAAATTATAAAATAAAAAAAATCACATCACTTTATGGAGCATGTATTCCACACGTATGCATGAGTGGCATTATTGTTCCAAACAAATTGAATTGTAATAGGGTATACACGATATTATCATTAAAGAAATATAATTTTTCCATTAATATCCTTTAAAAATATTAAAAGAATGATACTTCCCCTCAATAAAATATGGTTTTAAAAAATTAATTACATTGTTATGTGGACATGATAACTTTTACATACGCATGAGTGATACCTTCACATCTCGTTTGATGGGAAAGAGGCTATATAATGGTGTGTTCATAATCATAATAACATATTAGATTGTTTATTATTATAAAGAAATTATTTTATGATAAATATCATATATTTAGAGTAGGAAAATAATATTTGAAAAGAAAGTGATCGGTTGAGGCGATTAGCTCACCATTGAAGCAACTCCATAACATCTCTTATAAAGGGCTCTAGGGTTGGTTTTTTGGGAAGTCAAAACCTCTAGAATTCATCTAGGGAGGACTATAATAGAAATTATTATATTTTTTTTATTATATAAGGCACATGGTGGTGTAAAAAAAGTGTGGGATAAGGTTCCAATTTATAATTTAGGTGAGGGCTAGTTTTGGAATTTCCAAAAAAATAAATTATATGAAATTCATTCTCAAGAAAAATGCCTCATAATGAAATGATATTTGAATCTAAGGTATGATATGGTTGTAATAACATCATCCAATAGAATTTATACAGTTATTGGTGTCATTTTAAACATTATCATTTTCATTTACCACTTGTAATAAATTTTAATTTTAACAACAGTAACATCCTTTTTAATATTAAATTTTATAATTTTTATGTATAAGGTTAGAATTGGAACATAAATTAAATATTTATGTTTTTTTAGAAAATATCATATCCACATATACTTGTTTCATGATTTTTATGATTTTTTAAATATTAAAAAAAATATTATTATGACAAAATATCATTAATTTCAATTTTGAAACAATTCATTAAATTTGACATTAAATACATCAATAGAAGGGGGGATTTCAAATATAATACATTAAAAATTCCAAAAAAATTGTATAGATCAATAAAATTAATGGTATATATTAATTATTTCAAATTATAATAGTTTTATAATTTTTAAAATGATTTATTATATTTTTTTATTAATTAAATAAATGATATGTTGGCATTATTCAAGCATTTAAGGTATATGTTTAATACCTAAAAATTATAAATAAGGAACCATATTGAAAATAATTTATATTTAATACCTAAAAATATCTTTTAATCTAAGGTATAATAGGGTTTTAATAACATCAACTAAAGGATTTTAAATAATTTTGGTGTCATTTTACACCTAATCATTTTGATTTACCAATACTTAATAAATTTTAATTTTTAACTATGGTAATATCCTTTTTAATATTAAATATAATATTTTTTATCTTTTAGGTAAAAATTTTCCAGTAAATTAAATATTTGTGGATTTTTAGACAATATCATATCCCCCTATACTTATTTCATGTTTTTTATGATTTTGAAATAATTTAATAAAATATTATTTTGACTAAATACCATTAAAGTGGATTTTGAAACAATTCATTTAATTTGAAATTAAATACATCAAGACAAAGGGTGATTTAAAATTTAATACATTAAAAAATAACTAAAATTTTTATATTTTTCAATTGAATTCTTGGTATATATTAATTATTTCAAATTATATTAGTTTTGGTATTTTTAAAATGTTTTTTATATTTTTATGTTAATTAAATGAATGATGTGTTGGCATTATGCAAGAATTTAAGGTTTATATTTAATAATTAAAAATTAAAAATAAATAACCATCATTAAAAAAAGTTTATTATTATAAAATTATCCATTCATATTTTTAAAATTTGTATTTTACCTCATATATATGTCATGAAAAATTATTTAATTTGTTATTTCGACTTTTTGGCCTTGCGCAATTATTTTACAAGAATTTCGATAAGCAACTTGTTATATGACCCAAAAATTAAAGTATAACAAAAAAATAATCAATATTACTAAATATTTAATAAAAATGTTCAGAATAGAATTATTTAATCTAAAATATTATCTTTATGGTATGAAATTTTACTTTTCTAGTGATGCACAACCTTTGTGTCGGTACCAAAAATGATTTTTATATTTATCATGAAATGATTTATAATTTAAATTTTTTTAATTAAATTTTTATCATATTTTTATTATATATAATACTTTATTAAATTTTATATTTATTCTTATATTATTTTTTGGTCTTGTAGATATCCAAAAAGATATCATATTTCATAAAAACTGTATTTTTTACTATTCCCCAAAAAATTATCTTCTTTATATAAATTTCATAAAAAAAATCATCGATAAATTTTTCTTGATTAAAATAAAATAAAATTATATTTCAAAAAAATCAATTTTTATATGTGAAAAAAAAGTATTTGAATATAAATATGTAAAATGCATTGGGAATTAGATTTTTGAAGAAATAGGTTTTAAAGTATGAAAATGTTTTTATACCAAATTAAAACATAAAATATAATATAGTAAAATTATTTGGATTATTAATAAAAAAATATTACAATTTTACTTATAAACCATTTCTTTTAAAAATGGTAATTTTTAAATGTTTGAAACAAAGAAACAATTTTCAATAAAATTTACTATTTATCACTATTCACTAAAAAATCAATCTTTTTTGAAAAATATCTTAAATTAACAATAACATAATTATGATATTATTATTTAAAAATTATTTTATTTTTATTCAATAATATTCCATAACTTTATAGAAATTAATTATTTTATTTTCTCACATAAAACAATAAAATCAATTTTGACTGATTAGTATTTATGATGTATAGAATAACATCACAATAATTTTAGTGATTATTTACTTATAATTTATAAATACATATATATATTGAGAAGTAATTTTAGATATTTTTGATAAATTATTTAATAAAATTCATACCCACCAAATTAATGGCTAAGTTATAACTGTCATATTGAATAATAATATTTTAAAAGTGTATTGTGGTTATTTTGACCACGGTGTTGTGTATAACATGAGTTATTGGATAAATAAAATTATTTAAATAGAAATATTTTCTAAAATATTTCGGTGTCACATTATCCGCCATTTAATAAATTACATTATCTCATTTTCATCCTTTTCTCAGAGATTAGAGGTTTTACATTTGAAAAAAACATTATTGAAAACTCATATGTTAAAAATTGTAATAAAGCATAGAATAAAAGTAAAGAAAGGTAACTTTGATGGTCACAAAAAAAATATAGGTTTCAAAATAGTAAATAATTACAGGGATGTAAAAATTTGGACGTTGAAGAGAAAAAAACAGTCATTGAATAATTGAGAGTGACACAGATAATTTTTATGTCATCTTAGTTTCCAAGGCTTATAAATTCGTTACACTGATAAAAACTCTAGTGACACAAAATATTCATACATAGATATTACATATTAATGTATTAATATTAATTACAAAAAAATTGATCCAAACAAGAATATTTTATGTCAAGTAACTTTGGATACGTGGAAATACAATCAACTATTTTATAAAATATATACATCATCTCCTGCTTATTTATCTATAACCAGTACCCTTACAACACATATAATACATAATACCTTTCTTCATATCTTCAGGAATGTAAATATATGAAAATTGTGAGATCAAATTCTCATTAAGGGTAAACAATGGTGATTTCAATGATCGCATAAGCAAAAAATGGCCATAAGGTTATAAGAAAATGATATTAAGGTTTGAAAATAATAAAATAGATATAAAATATCATAATATTAGGTGATGGAATAAATAATGGTAGTTGATAAGTCATGAATCATAAGGTATTCAAATAAAATGATCCATGAAATCTTAACATAGGTTTAAGGCATTGATTTTTGGAATACACATAAGCATAGAAAATAATTTCTATAATAGTCAAAGATCATTTCTAAGGATATAATAGGGGAATAGTTTCACTCCCCCAAAACATAATATTAGTAAAGTTTCACTCTAAATCCTATAATAGTGTACAAATCCCCTTACTAAACTGGGTTCACTCTTCATTTCAATCCTTTTTATCTCATGAGATATCAATTCGACCTAATGTATTTTAGGGAGATATAGGTACCACCAATCACAAAATTAATATCATACATAAGTTTTCCACATGATCTTAAATCATTCATCATATCATAACCCATTAAAATAAATTTTTTTCATAAACATTAAAACATTTTACAACCCATGTAAAGGAAATGGTTTTCATAAAAATTTTATGAATTCATCATAGCATAACTCATTGATATGAAATGGGTTTCATAAATATTTTGTTTTAATATTCATAAACCATCTTTATAAATAGTAAGTATGGTATCCTTGGATCATATCCCCAATAAAGAGCAGGTTTAATCATGTTTTGTTCGCCTTTGATGAATAAAAATACCACTAAAATATCATTAAAACCATCTTGAGGAAAATAACATTTCCATTTTTTTAAATCAATTATTTAAAAAAACAATGGAATTATTAATTAAAATATTGTCCCAGAAAATAACCTTGTAAAATTTTTAAATGATTCTTTAATTTATTGAGTGGTAATGATGGTGGTAAATTCTATTTATGATGTATAAGTAAAAAATAAAACATTCCTTTTACACTTTTTTTGAAAAAAAATAAAAAGATCCTCCTTCGAAAAATAAAAAAGAGTATTCCTTTTAAACTATTTTGTAAGATGTAAAACATGGGTGATAAAGGAATTAAAAAATAATAGGATAGTAGTGAAATTTTCTTTGAATTTTTTTTAAAAACATGCGTATATAAGAAATTGGTTTTTTGATCGAAGGGAGAAATAAAGTAAATTTCCCTTAAAATTATGTTTTATATTTAATGAGAACATAAGGTGAGTAAAGTGAAAGGAAAAATTTTATTTTCAAAAACTAACTTTATTAGAATAAAATTCATGAGTTTATTTATATATAGAGAATAATATTTCATCATGAGAAATATAATCATAAACAATTCTGATAAGCAATGATATTGTCACATAAAATCTTTCCAATTTGAAAACATTTTAATCATAAGATCCATTAAATAAAAAACCACATATGTATATCTATAAACCAAAATTTTCATGATAATAATCAAAAAATACATTCATGTACAATATAATTATCGCACAAATGAAACAAGAAGTGTTTAATTATTGTGTCCCATATAAATAAAACTAAGATGAAAATCCCTTAACTCATGTTCACCTTACTTTAGAAGCACTTCAACCTTGTTTGTAATTTATATAAATTTTTTGATAATTTTTTAATATATTCATTTTCATACATATAATATCATATATGATACCTTTTTTGCATTTCAACACCTCCTTTAATCAATAATTTCTTATTAAAATTATTATTTCCCTGAGTTAACTGTTTTGTTTATCATGTGTATTTTTGTTCATTAGTTTTAGTCCTTTCATATTTATCCTGGTTAAATTGTATCTAGAATATTAATCATTATATAAATATCATATATATCTAATATATACATACATAGAGTTATCTGTAAAAAATTTATATTTAAAAATTAATTGAATCATTTAGGGAGACGGTAAGTCATACATATGCATGAATACAATTTTCATTTTTTAAAGGATGGAATGAAAATAAGGTAAATATTAATAGAATTATAAATGATAATTATAACTTAATATATATACGATATTTATTCATCTAATTCCTCCCCATTACTATCTAATTAAAATATTACTGAAAAAAGAATCACATAAATTAATGTAGGTGCTTGTCCCTACGTGTTCAAGAGCGATGGTATCATTTCCAAAGAATTAGATGGTAATAAGGTAGAACTGATATTATTATTAAATAATTACAATTTTTTATTTCATATCATAATTAACTATTCAAACCATCATAATATACATCCATAAAATATGGTGATGAAAAATTAATTGTATCGTTATGTGGTGACGATAAGCTATTCATGTGCACGAGCAATACTTTCAATCGTCGTTTGATGAGAAAGAGGGTGTATAATAGTGTTTTCATAATCATAATAAAATTTCCTTATATTTAGGATATTTGATTTTTTTTATTTTATGCTAAATTATATATATATATAGAAGAGGTAAATAATAATAGAAAATATTGTGACCGGTTAAGGTGATTACATATTATTTGAATGGACTCCATTAAAACTCCTCTATATGGATCCAGGGATGGTATTTTGGGAAGGTCATAACCTATAAAATTTATCTAGGGATGTTTATAAGGGAAATTGGAAGAGTTATTTTGTGATAGAAGGCTCAATGTGGTGTTTATAAGTGAGGGAGAGGTTCCCTTTTATAATTAAGGTGAGGGGCACCTATGGATTTTCTAAAAATACAAAATTATAATAAATTAATTATCAAGAAAAATGCCTAAAAATTTATAGGTATTAGAAAATAAGTCATTATATTTTTCTAATCCCATAATCCAATTAAATTTATAAAAATGTTTGGAGTCGTTTAACACCTTATCATTTTGATTAACCTTTAGATAGCCAATTTTTAGTTTTACTCTACTAACAACCTTTTTAGTATTAAAGGTTTTTTTTATTATAATGTTAAAATTGGTGAAGCAATTCCATCAATGACATCATAGACCATATAATATTCACCTATTATTATTACAATATTTTTATGTTTTTTAATTATTCAAAAATATATTATTTTGATAAAAAACCATTAGTGTCAATTTTGACATTGTTTATTTAATTTGAAATTACATACATCATGGAAAAGTGGTATTTAAAATATAATATATTAAAAAATCCCAAAAATGTAATATAAATATAAAATATTCTAGTTATACATTAATTAATTCAAAATATTTTATTTTTAGTATTTTTAAAATAATTTATTTTATTTTTCTATTAACTAAATAAATAATAGGTTTTTGTTATGGAAGCATTTAAGGTATTTATATAATACCTAAAAATTATAAATAAATTAAAATAATGAAAATAATTTTATTATTCTCAAAATAACTATTAATATTCTTTCAATTCTTATTTAATATTTTATAGCTTCTATGAAAACTTATTTAATATGTCTTTTTTACTTTTCCAGTCATACACAAGCATTACAAAAGTATTTGGTTATGCCACATTTTATATAAAAAAATCGTCTTTAATCATAAAAATAATATATAATACGTAATATTTAACAACTCTTTTGAGAAAGTGATTATTTCATCTTAAATATTACATTTTGGGTACAAAATTTTACTTTTTTCCCTAAGAAATTTTTTGATTTGGCACTAAAAATGATTTACATATTTTTCATTGTATAAATTATAATTTTTTTAAATTACTTGGGTATTATATTTTTACAATTTTATCATATCTTATACATACAATAAGTTTCATAAATTTTTATTATAGGATCCTTGACCCATGAAGTCTGAAGTCGGTGTCTTCTTTATTACATTAGCATAAGATACATGTAATCACATCCTAAAGTATTGGACAGTTAAATAGTCTTGGTAAACTAGATGAATACATGAGTCTCACATTGTAATTGAATAAAAAATTAAAAAATAATTTTTTCTATGATAATTACTTTATTCACTCTAGAATAAGCTTTCATATCATACTTAGTAAACTTTGTGGATTCTAGGGGAAAGGAAACAAAATACGGGTGAGATTGAATGCTTAATAAGGGTTAGGTATAGTGGAATAAATCTTGAACCAATAAGAATAATAAATAGGGATAGATAAATAAATAAACCTAAATTTCATTTAAATAACATTAGATCATGAATAGATAAGACACAATCAATATGGAAGGCAAATAACTGAAAACAAAAGCTATTTAATCAATAAACTAATAATGAAATGCGTCCATAGGTAATATCATCAGAAATTATCAGGTATAATTAAAACTAAATCTAAATGAAGGAAATTATTAATTATCATACATAAATTTCCAAGTAACATGATACATTTTCCATCAAGACCTTTCACAAGAAGTTTCAACATATTTTTGTCAATACTTTCAGGAGACATTTTGAAATATATAGGTTACAAATTCTTAGGTTTTTTCCAAATACTTTTATCTCATGTGACTACTGATGAATCTAGGGGATTTCATTAACCATTACCCAGACTATGTATTTTATGTAAAAATAATTTATTATATATCAAATAATCTATTTAACTCATAAATAGTGTGCCTTTCTGGCATTCTAGAGTTTCAAAACCTGCTGAAGGGTCATTTTCAGTTTGAATATGGTTTTATCAGTTTTTCAATTTTGAAGTTCTGGTGAGGGTTTGAAATGTGCTTCGGTTTGGTCATAGTTCTATGGCAGAGACAAGGACGATCAATGATGCTCATGATTTAGGATAATTTTTGGTTTGGTTTAAGAGGATTACGATTTGGGGTGAATCTGTTGGATTTGGTGTATGTTTCTGTGCATTGAAGTGGTTTTTGTGGTTTTCATTTGCTGTGTTTTTTGTGGCACGATGGCCTTGGTTCAAGAGAAATTTCATCCAATTTATTTTAAAGTGAATATTTTAGAAGATTTTCAGAGAAGATGGAAGTCACATTTTCATCGCTATCCATATTTGGATATTTTGAGAGGGTGTGGCTTTTTCCATCAATATTGGGCCCATGTATTTTTGCACGGGATAGCTAGCCGAGCAGTGATAGGAAGGTGGATGTTGATCATATTGTTTTTATAGCTTGGGTGGAGATTTTCCTTGTTTTTGAAGTGGATTTTATTTGGTCTTGATGATCTTGGTCATGGAGGCATGTTTGTTCTTTATTTCTTTGATGTCATTTTGGTTTCCCACTTTCTCCTCAAAAGTGATTTTGAAATAAAAATTTAATTTTCAGTCTATAGTTAGTCAAATAACATTAAAAGTAAAGATCATATTTAAAAATGGAATATAGTTTAAGAAATAAAAATATCCAACACGAAATAATTTTTATATTTAATATAAATTTAATTTCTAATGAAAAAATGATTATAATGAAGTGATTTTTTGAAGAAAATGTTAACATTTACACAAAAAAGTGAGATTACACAAAAACTTTTACCATGTTGTAATTTTCAAGTCAAATCCCCTTGGTTGAAATACTTAAGATTGAAACTAAAAGTACCATGAATAATGAAATATTCAGGATATTACATTTTAATGGGGTAGTATGTACATCGGATAAAATTGAATTTGTGCACAATAAAAAATTAGTCTTAATAGAATTTAAATTGAGTTGAAATATGTTAACATAGGCTTATTTTTAATTTCATGTGATTTAAAATACTATGTAATTGTTTTAATATTTTTATTTACTTACAAAATAACCCTATTCGTACTTGTAATATCGCACATGATCATTTTATGGAATATTATCACCCGTTCTTTAATAATATTTCACCATCTTCATTATTTTAGGTGTTAACTACCTTGCATTATCATGCATTTTTTGTCAAGAAAGATATGGATCATGCACATATTAAATAGTTTCATCATCTATAAAATAAAATAATTACATATTTATCATATTTATACATTATTTATACTTTTTCTGATCCTTAATTATGGTTACAAAAAAATGAAGTACATTACGATCATTGAGAAGGTAGGTTGTACGTACGCATGAGTATTGTTTTCCTTTTTTCAATGATAATTATAAAAAAAATTAATTAATATTATACATTTAAATAAATATCATAATATAATATATACAATATTTTATAATTATATATATCATCCATGTGGTGTGGTTATGAAAATAGAGTAATATAACTTTGTAAATATGGTAGTCCATATGTACATTAATGACGTTATCATCTTTACGTGAGTGAAAAAAAATATTTATATTATCTTTATTGAATGATAAATATTCTAGGAATATTATAATTATTTCATGTATCTATCATATAATCATTAACATTATTTTTTAACCTTCCATGTTAAGTGTTAGTGAAAGATGAATCATTTCTCTTCGGAAGGAGATCGTCTATCATACACATGAGTGACATTATCGTGTCTCTTAAAGAATGGAATGTAAAATGAAATATGGGATATAGTTACTAAATAGGTATAAATATTTTATAAATATTACATATATTATTTATATCCATCATCATACCCATCAATGAGTTGTGGAAATCGAAAAATGAGAGACATCAGTTCGGGAGGCAGTAGTCCGTATGACACACGAATGTTGGTTTCATAACCCATTTGATGGATATGGATATAGTGTTAGGTAATGAACATATTATAAAAACATTATAGTATATATAAGATAATCAGTTCATTATATCATCATGGGTTAATAAAAATTTAAGGATATGGTGAAATAAGTAAAATAAATACACTCATTGATGAACCTTACATCATCTTCATATATCCTTCTTAGATTTTCACGAAATCCTTTATCGGTTGGATTTATTCACAAGAAAAATATTTTTTGATAATTTAATGGAATGTGAAAAGTTATTTGAGAAGTTATTGGATAAAACAATTTGTTTTGAACGTGTGGAGTGGAGAGGAGCGGGGGTGGCCTTATATAAATTGGAGAGGGGACACACTTGTTATTTTAGAAAATAGTTGAGTGATCCAACATTTCTCATATAAAACAGGTCCAAAATTGGACATTATAAAACCTTATATTTGAAATGATAAAAATATTTCTATAAAATTGTTTTTATACAAGTTTATAGGTCATTTTTATGCTTATCTTTTTCGTTTTACCCTCTGTAAATCCATTTTTACCTTAACCATGATAATTAATTTTTACTGAATTCACTCTTCATTTTGGCCAAGAATTAAGTTGAAAATATTGGACAATAAAAATTATTTTAATTTAAATATGGAATCCATTTTTCAAAATTTAATTCATATAATTGAGAAAAATTAATTTAAAATTAATCCCATAGTCATAATGTGAAAATGAGGTTTTAAATTGAAAATATCCAAAAGGTTTCTATAATGTTTTTATATAAAAATTTAATATGAAATTGATTCAAATCACCTAAATTTAATTAATAGATATATAATTTAACAGATTTTATTTTAATCCAAATTGAAAATATAATTTAAAATTATAAATTATTTAAAAGAAAATGAATTTCTTAAATAAAATTTTGTATTTTTCACTATTCACCAAAAAATAAAACTTCTCAGAAAAATACAAAATATTCACCTTATGATAATTTTTATATTATGACTTCAAGAATGGAATTTATTTTTTTAAAATTTGTTTTCTAAAATTATTAAAAATTAATTTTCAATTATATTCTTAAAGAGGGATTGATCCCTCATTTAGAAAAATATGGTTTTTTAGAAAACATTTATTTTTCAATAAAATTATACTTATTTTTTTAAAATATAAATAAAATTAATAAAAATGTTTAAATTATAAATTTTTATATGTTATTTAATCCTATTAATTTTCACCATTCCAATAGATAGGAGATAACTATTATATTAAACAATAGTACTAATATTATATTATTGTTTGGTACAAATCGGTCTTGCGTATAACTCAAGTTGTCGAAGAAACTTTTTCGAGAATTTAATGCATGTGAACACAAAGTTTCATACATTGAACGCTATATAATGTATTGAATTTATTTAAAATAGTAAGTATATCAAAATGTTTTGGGATGTTATATTTTTTTCTATGCTTGGTTTTTTATATCAGATATGTAATTAAATAAAGTTTTATTATTTTAGAATTTCAGGGTGTTTCATTATACACAACTTCAATAAATTATTTCCTCACAATTTTACATGGTATTAGAAATAAAGAGTCTGACATTTGAAAATTATTTTTTAAAAACCCCCCATATCAAAAGAGAAACAGAATATCCTATTCATAACAAATAATGGGATGGTCATTGGTCACCTAGAATAATCACATTACTATATTTTTTAGAAGCATAAAATTTTTTGGAAATGAAAACATGTTCTTGGAAGAGAAAATTAACTCTCAAATACTGATGGAGAGTGTTATATAATATTGATCAAAAAATGTTGGTCATCTAGATAAGGTTAATGACCACAAAACCATAATCCAAATAGGTGTGAAAAAGTTCATTATTGTCATCAGAAATGATGGTAATATGATAAATGTTTATTTTAAGATATTTTTCCCTAAAGTTGATGGTATTTATTGAGAATATATACTGAATTTATCTTACTATATTTTATAAGAATAGTCTCATCCTTTAGTTGTTCCATGATCCCTCTTCATCTCTTACTCATAGAAATAAAGATGAATTTTTAATATATGAAATACTACAAGATTACATGATCTATATTAAAATGATATTCCATTCCTTTGATCTCTCATCATCATAATAATTGAATGGTTATTGTTGGTTACCCAATATACATAAATCTTCATATAGTGATATAATATTTTAGTCATTAAAATATTTTATAATGTTTAAATTAAACCATTTCATAAATGTTTAGCCTTATGACCCTACAAAATATTACAGTCCATGTATTTATAAAGAATGTTTCTGAATTTCAAAAAGTATCCTATAATTAATCGGCAGTAAGGTAGTTAGTACTATGAGATTTACATTATCCTCACTAATCATCTCTTTATCCCAACATAATTATCTCAACATTAGGGACATATTATTGGTTATGTTTCAATTCGTCATATATTTTCCAAGAATCTCATCATTCCACTAAATCGATTTTCTAGTTCATTTATATTTTTTAACGTATTCTTTAAAATCCTTAATTAAATAGTACTGCAGTAAAATCCATATATATTTCATAATTCTTATTATGATAATAACATCAATAGAATAATTTTACGACATATTTTTTGGAACAAAATACACAAAAATAGTAATCATTCTACATCAGTTGTATCAATAGAAAAATATTGACTTGATCCCTTATCTTCTTATGATGTATATTCGCTTGATTTTCTGGGCATTCATTTGCAAAGTTCCCCATCTCTTTATAGTGGAATCATTTCAAGTTGTAAGTTTATTTCTTTACTTTGAAATCACAATCATGGTGTACTTTTTCTCCACGCATATATAAATATCCAATTCCTTTCAAGAAATTCATGGGGTGTTTCTTCACAAAATTATCACATATTGGAAAATCCCTCTCTCTTTACCCACTTAACAATTTTTTGATCTGTTTCCCTCTACTTCCCTAGATTTCTATCAAATCCATAATACATAGATAATTTATTCTCTATCTTGATAGCATATAGGACTATTTCATTATATTATGAAAAATTTTGAAAGACCAAAACCCTTAAAATACTTGGATTAATACCTTCATAAAAATGTCCTATCATGAAATCTATGTTGCATTTGTAATCTATAGCATACCTAGATAACCTTATAAAGGTATCTTTATACTCCAAAACACTTTCTTGATGATTTTTCTTTAAGATAGGAATCATTATCTTCATTTAATTTTGTTTCTAATGAGGGAAATATTTTCAAAGATTATAGCCTTAAAAAAATTCATTCCCTGAGTTTTATTTCTTCTTCCACCCCAATATTATAGATCAACAACCATCACTGATTGGTATCTTCATTGAAAAAATTCAATATAAGTTTATCCTTTTCCTTTCCAATGAATCCCAACACTGTAAATATCTTTTATAAAGACTTAATACATTTCTTGGATATCTCATAATTTGTAGTTCCACAAAATAATAGGAGATTATCGCAACCCCTCAGAGAGGGGCCCATGATGTGACTCCCTAATCCCACCTCAAATAGGCCCAGAGAAGGAAAATAGCACTGATAAGCCATATCACTGACATAAGAGACCTTAAACTAATTAACTTTACGAACTCACACATATCCAAGCATATACCATGCTGAAATGTAAAAACAATTGAACAACCTTGCATACATAATTCTAAACCTTGTAACTAGAGTATGATTGGAATTAAACTAAATTAAACAGGTCCAAATACAAGACCACCACAAAGATTATAAGAACACAAGTCCAACCAGAAATTAGGTACCTGGGAAGGCTTTTAGAAATCCATATAAACACACCTCAATATGTTCAATATTACTAAGAAACATATGGTTTTGGTCCACCAAGGAATCTTTCAAAAGGTCAATCGTCATCATAAGATAAGACACATGTTGGAAAATCTTTTGTAGTAGTTATTATAACAACACTCAATAAAACATCATGAAACCTAAAATAATACAAAAAAAGGAAATTATTGTTACCTCTACATATGTATATGTCTAAAAAACATAAATCAAGAATATCTAGATATACTCAATAAAAGAACACTATCTAGAGTTAAGTCACAATCATAGTATACAAACATAGGATTCTAGCTCAAAGGATCCACAAAGTACTCTTTTGGGAGAACACACTCGTTTGTCTAATAGCATTGATGGCATCTATTCGATAGGTAATTCATGTTGGGTATCTTCATGAGAAATAAAACGCTGATAGTCTGAAATAATACGATGCACGAATGAGGATCACTTCCATGAAAATGGTTGATACCAACAACTCAGTCTAGATAAACCCACTATGTATAGGATCTATTTTTGTGTATTGTTGGTCACAAAGAAACCAAAAACTCCACCTAGGGAACAATGATGAATAGATGATCTCACTCCAGGCTTCTCGGTGGGATTACAAAGACTCTATCCAATAGGTTTTGTTGAAGGGATCGTAATCCTAGGAGTATGAGATGATTCCATATTAACCCTCATGGAAAGGATAAGGGAAACATAATCTAATGATACATTTCTAAGATATGGAGTAAAAGAGAACCAAGTTATATAAAAGAGTGTACATAACATGTAGTAGGGGTCAGACACCGTGTCCCTTAACCCCGGGTCCTCCCTATGTAAATGAACTATGTCATCAAACCATGTTTATGTAGTTGTACACACCATATATAAATCCCATGTACTCTACATGTGTGCTAGTAATAGTCTCATCCTGTGTACTTGGCCCAACCTGTGTCTGAGTAAGGGATTACATGCCATGTAGGCTATCCATATACTCCACCCCATGTTCGTTCACCCTTCAAGGTATACGCTGAGTTCACATGGGAGGGACCACATTACGTGTAGGCCTAGGCACACATTATATGATTATTTTTACTATTAGAAACCCTAACTTCCACTCAGGGCGCCCATAAGCCGTGAAATCTAGGATTGCGTGTTGTTTTGATTTAGTTTTTTGGGAAACATTTTTCCTCCTTATGTGCATTCCCACATAGCCATCACCTTTGAATCTTTCCTCATTACCACTAGGATTCATGGATATACCTTAGAGGATAATTTTTGTCATCTGCCATCATATTTCGGCCATCCAATTCTCCTAGAAAATGGATCAAATCAATGTTCTTCATTGAGCATAGAAAAACACCAAAGAATGTGAACTCGGGTATCCACCATCGGTTAAATCACCCCATCTTCATTGTTTCACCTCTTTCATTTCATTCTAATCCCAAATATATGATATTGAGTCATTGCACCATGAAATATGTGGGAAGCGATTGATTCGTCAGGAAATGTAGATCCACAGACCAAAAGAAGAATGCATGTAACTAATGAAGTACTAGAGGAGAGAAACCACAAATCAATCAAGAGAAATTGATCTCAATCGATGTTCATTTTGATCTTACTTCATTGATATTATAATGTCAATCAAAATAATCCACAGTCTTAAAGATATTTCTCTAGCTAAATCCCTACAGAACAAACCTATCCCACATAAAAATTTAATTACAGATCGATTTTTTGTCGATCGATTTGTGTTCATTGTAGAAATAAATAACTGGGAATAAATATAAAAAAAAACACACCCTTCATTTATTTGTGTGGATTGATCATGAATAATGAAGTTGTGTCACATTTTTTGGTGTGATCCTTTAAATATAATGTACATTGATCGTCATTACATGATCTTGTCATTGTTTTCTAGAGGGAAATATCTAATGATCCCTCCATGTTCTCCAGGGTATGTGGGTAACCCTATAATTCTAACATAACCACCTATTTAAAGATTTTTCATCCTCTATGTCAACACAAACTGAAAATAAAATAATCTATTTTTTTCATTTTCGTGTGTCTGATGACTTCTCTACAAATGACCCATACTGACTAATGTTAAGTCTCACCTAGGGTAAAACCCACATTTTTAACTAAATGGTGATATCATATTTCTGATCTAGTTATCTATTTATAAGTTATTCAAATTTTTTAGAAAAAATGTGTGTGCGTGCTATTTACTATTTTTAATATATTTAAAGTATTTTTTATGAGAAAACCACACCTTGGAATAACACACCTTATTAGAACTATGCCTCAAAAAAATCTATATAATATCAAAAAATATTATCAAAATAAACTGAGACATTAAATTCTATACACCTTGAGTATTTTCATCCCCAAATAGAAAAAACAACGGCTAATCAAAAAGATGTGGGTACTAAGAACAAATATGAGTATCTCACTCCCATGTTCTCTCCTGAAGAATCTTGTTCTTCCCCCAAACACATATATAGGGAAAACATTTCCCATGGAGGATCCCTCCCACCGATCCTTAATCTCCAATGGGTACTCAGAAAATATTGTTCCGCCCTCGATGTCCAACTCACTCTAGTTGATAATGTGTGATGGTCCATGCATGTACCTACTTAGTTGTGACATGTGAAATATTTCTTGTACCCTGTATAACTTCTGGGGTAAAGCTAAGTAGTATTCCATGTCACCAACTCTACACAGTATCTATGAAGGGATAATGAATCTTAGAGATATCTTGTCAACCCATCCAAATCTACAAATTCTATATCAAGGTGGAACCCATAGGAACACATGGTCTCCTTACTCAAACAAAAAATGCCCCCACTTCTTGTTATCATAATATATGTGATCTCTCTATTCAGTTTTCATCCTTCTTGGATGATCTGAACCTTCTTTGTTGTATCTCACACCATCTCAGGGGCCATGATCATTGACTCTATTGGGTCCTTCCAACAAATTGGTGACCTACAGGTTCGCCCATAAAAAGCCTTAAATGGTGACATACCAATGGTGTATTTGTAGAACTTTTTGTACACAAACATCACCAGGGGTAGGTGATCCTCCCAAGTATGGCCAATGTCTAACATGAAAGCCCACAACATGACCTCTAGAACCTGAATGGTGTACTCCATCTAGTCAACTTTTTAGTGCTGAAACATTGTTCCCAAGTGTTATTGAGTTCCAAATGTATCCTTTAATACATTCCATAAATGGTATTTGATGTGATCATTATAGTTTAAAATTAACTTCAATGGAACTCCATGGATTTGGACTATCTCATCCATGTAGAGGCATCCCAATCTCTCTACTGAACTGTGCTCTCGTATAGCTAGGAAGTCGGCTGACTTGGTGAGTTTTTATACAATCACCTAGATGGTATCATGCCCTATATACATATGTGGTCATATTTTCATGAATTAAATTTATATCTCATCCCACTTCAACTCTGTATCCTTAAGGGGTTGAGCTAAACCTGCTGGAACATGATGTTAAACCTCACTTACTGACAATTATTCCATCGACAGGCAAACTATGTAACTCATTTCTTCATCCCTATCCACTAAAACTAATGTCAGATGTCCTAGTACATCTTTTCCACATCTATATGTACCACCAATGGATATTTAAGAAACTGTCTCAGAACCTCTTCATGTAATTTCACAAGTACCATTGTGCATCCTATGAAAATAACGACATGCTTCCAAACTTTAGAATATCCATCAGGATCATGTCATGTGGATATCTGAGTATGTAGGGTCTCACAATTGATATCCTCAAGTTTTTCCTCCCTAAATTACTCTAATAGATTAGGATAAATAACCATTTTATTAAAGTAATCTACTTAATCACTATCCATAAAGGATAACTGCAATGAGGCCAACCTATCAGATGGCTCGTTTAGGAACTACGAACAAGATCTCATGTTGGTAGCATCTGTTACCTTTTTCTTCTTCCCAAGAGTATAGATAATTTCCAATTCATAATTCTAGAGGAAATCTATAAATCACCTCTATCTCATGTTTAGATCCTTCTGAGAGAATATATAATTGATAATCTTGTGATCATAGTAGATGATAAACCACTCGCCCATTAGATAGTGCCACCACATATTCAATGCAAAGACTATCACTGCTATCTTGAGATCGTGAATTACATAGCTCTACTCATGTGGTCTCTATAGGTAAGAACCATATTAAATCACCTCTTTTCACCACATCAAAACATATCCAATCTCAGTTTTTGATGCCTTGCAGAACACTACGTACTCAACACCCACCTTAGACTATCGAAAAATGGGAATAATCATCAATATCTACATCAACTTATATAATCCTACTTGAATCTCTCCATCCACCCAAAATTTTTCCCCTTATGAGTCAATGTTGTTATGGGTGATAATATTATTGAGAAATTATTTCTGAATCTTCAGTAATAACCAATTAACATAAGGACTCTCTGCACCTCTGTCACACTCTTAGGTGTCTCCCAATCTAACACTTGCTGGACCTTGGTTAGGTCCACTCCCACTCCATCCACTGAGATAACATGTCCCAAAAAGTGGACCTCCTATATCTATAACTAACACTTAGAGATATTTCCTTAAATATTGTTCTCTTAGAGTATGTCCAGAACTACCCTCAAGTGTCTCATCTGCTCCTCCTTGCATGTCGAGAACCCAAGGATGTCAGTGATTAAGACTACCAAAAACTAGTCTAGGTAAGGTTGAAATATCCAGTTCATGAGTCCCATGAACACTTCTGTAGCATTCATCATGACAAATGGAATCACCAAATACTCATAGTGACCATAGTTTCATATAAAGGGAATCTTCAATATATCCACATCTCATACTCACAAGTGGTGATATCCTAATCTTAGATAAAACATTAAGAACTATTTTCCCCTATCAAATGATCAAAGTGTTCATAGATCCTTGGTAGTGGATATTTTTTCTTCTCAGTCAGCTAGTTCAAGAACTAGTAGTCTATACACAACCTCAAGCCCTTGTCTGGCTTCTTGAAAAAAAAACTATGGATTCCCAGGCTAAAATAATGGGTCTAATAAAGCCCTTCCTCATAATGTCCTCCAACTGCACCCTCATCGCACGATGTTTTGTGGGCGCCATCTAATATGTTGTTGTAGATATTATTGTTTTCCTAGAATGTAGATCAATGCATAAGTCTATCTCTTGATGGGGAGGTAAACCAGGAATATCCTTAGGAAATATGTTATCATAATCCACCACCACTACATGAAACTAGGATATCATGAAATCCACTATACCAAGGGTTAATCTAGTTAACATATTAGAAATTGGTATCACCCTTTTACGCATGATTTTAGTATGCACTGTCAGGAATTCCTTTTCACCAAAAAAGGAGAACCCAGTTCCATCACTATGGACACACCACACCCTTTTCATGAAATAGTCAATATAGGCATGAACAGTAGATAACTAGTCCATAAAATAAATAATTTCATATAGACCTGATACTACTACCAATAGATTTTAACCGAAACTCTCTCCTCCAAGAGTTAGGTCAGACTGTCAGCACGAGTATGATATCACTAAGTCTTCTCCAATAGGAGTCTCCAAGCATAATTATTGATCCAAAGGTTCAACCAAAATCTCTAAGTCTTGTACAAGATAGGTGTAATGAAGGAAATGAATAGAACCTATGTATATTAGTACAAAAAATTATATAGAAAAGAAATATATCATACCTCAAATCATTCTCAGAGCCTCTGGGTCATATGCTTCAACTGCCTGCAGGTGTCCCCACCCCTATTCTCTAACTACCTGAGCCTGGTGTGGACCACATGGGGGTGGTGGTGGTAACAAATCAAAATAAAGACCACTTCTTAAATCTATCCAATATCTTTCGGCACATCCTCCATCCTAAAAACATGCCTCCTATTGTAATTGTCTCTCCCTCATTGACCCATCCATAGTTTCTCTGTCAACTATATGGTGGGTTGTATAATATCGTGCAATATGTCCCCAACTATCACATGAGAAGAACCACTTGTATCTGAGCTGACTGGACCCACCCTATGATCCGTGAATGGTATATCATCTTTCTTGGGACCTCTTATTAAAATGTCTCACACGTCTAGGTACCTGAGACTGACATAGGCTCCCTGCTACCAAGGTCTCTACTCCATCATTCCCACCACTAACAACCACCTGCTATATCTGGTCATCCAAGAAACTCTCGAACACCAATGCTAGATCTAGCACCCCATCATAGGTATGAATTCACATACAGATAAAATTATATCATATTTCTTTATAAATACCTATCTCGAAGTTTAGATCCCAAAATAACTGATCTTAAACCATATCCATTGAGTACTAGGAAAGGTTGGTAAACCTAGATGAATACTCGACTATTGTCAAGCAACCCTACTTGAGAATCAGAAATCCCCTAGATACATACAAACCTCAGTGTATATAGTGATAAATACTCTCTAAAAAGGTACTAATACTTTATCCATGAAAGAGTCTCCTCATTATAAGACTTGGTCATTAACCCCCACCATCACCCTGCTTACCCCTATAAAAGGCTCACTGCTAGGACCACTATCTGATCTTTCAGTGTCCTGCCATATGTAAAAGTAAGGTCACCGCATCAATACAAACCTCGGTTTTATATGGTTTAGGCACACATCGGAATCAAAGGGGTCTCTATCATTGAAACTCATGATACACGCTCAGCCTGCACACCTCATCCGCTGGAATTGTGGGTACCACGTGTTTCTCTATAGGTGGTTGTACGTTTGGTGCACCAACTAAAGGTAACATTTTGGTAACTAGTCCCTGCATCAATGCCTAATCATTGAGGGGGTCATATTCTTGATCATCATTCTTAATCCTAGCTAGAATACATCATAGAGGCATCCTAAAACAAAAATAATATACCACGATCAATGATTATATCTAGAGATCTGACTTAATAAGGACATGGAAACCACAACCCACTCCTTTATGATGTATGAACCATTTTTTCCATTCCACTAGTGTTCTCATATACCATGTCTAATTTTAGGTTATTAGAGTCCAAGTGTATGGATATATCATCCGCCATACCAAAACTGGAGTCCCAATCCAGAAATCCAAACTCGAAACACTTAACACTATTTCTCCAAACCAATATCATAAGCTCTTGGTCCTATATTAGAACTGACCAGCTCAGATACCACTCTATCACAACCCATCCAATATGGTCAGATGTCGTGACTCCCTAATCCCACCTCTAATATCCCTAGGGCTGGAAACTAGAACTGATAAGGAATATCACTAACAATAGAGGCCTTGGCCTAAGTACATGTACACACACACATCTCCAAGACTATACAATGCTAAAATGTAAAAACAAATCAAAAAACGTGAATTAAAACATTTAAATCCCATTACCAGAGTATGATAGGAAGTAAATTAATTTTAAAAAGGCCAAATACAATCCCTCCCCAATGGGTCTAAAAAAATTCCACCCTAAAAGTATATATTGGGACTTCTATCATAAAT
Organism: Viscum album; assembly: GCA_963277665.1. Classification (NCBI taxonomy): domain Eukaryota; kingdom Viridiplantae; phylum Streptophyta; class Magnoliopsida; order Santalales; family Viscaceae; genus Viscum; species Viscum album. The sequence goes on from OY728127.1 coordinate 1,965,942,132, forward strand.
CCACAAGTACACACCTATGTATGTCTGGTCTCACTAAGAACCTTCTCGTCCAAAACTACCAAGGACTTTAACAAAATGTTTATTATCTACACAAGACATGACACATGCGTGAAAACACTATGAAAGGGTGAGTATAATAATACTCAGTATGAAACCAAGAAACCAAAAAGAATAAAACAAAGGAAAGTATAGTCATCTCTACATATGTATATTTCTATAGCACATATAAAAATATATCTAGATATAATCAATAAATACACATAGTATAGTGGTACGTAACAAATATAGTATACCAGACTGGGATTCTATCTCAAAGGATCCACGAAGCACTCATCTTGGAGAACACACTACTAAATCTGATAGAAATGATGAAGTACATTCGACGAGTTCTTCTCGTTAGTTCTCTTCATGAGAATGAACTTGCTGATAGTTAAAAGAGAATATGATACACAGATGTTGATCACTTTCAATAGCCTAGGGTAATACCAATTACTAAATATGGATTAATCCACTAAGTAGAGGATTTATGCCCAAATATGGTTGGTCATGATGATTCTAAGAAATCCACCTAGGGAATGCAGATGAATATAGTATCTCACTCTAGGATTCTCAGAGGGATTCCAAAGACTCTATACAAGAAGTTCTGTTGAAGGGATGGTACTCCTAGAAGTAGGATATGAATTCATACTAACCCTCAGGGAAAGGATAAAGGGAATGTACCCCCAATGGAACATGTCTAATATAAGGAGAAAAAGAGATCAAAGTCAGGTATACACGACGTGTAGTATGGGTCACACCTTGTGTCCCTTGACCTGGGTCCTGACCGTGTAAATGTACAATGTCATCAAATCATGTTTTTGTAGTTGTACATTCCATGTAGGAATCTGTTGTAGTCTTCCCATTTTCTAGTACACAACTCAGCTTATGTACTTGTTCCATCCCATGTCTTTATAGGGGAGTTCACGGCATGTAGGTTCTATGTGTACTCCACTATGTGTCTTTGTACCCGTTGAGGTACATGATGAGTTTCCCCAATAGGAACTACATAACTTATAGGCAGTGTAATCCAAGATTACATGTCATGTTGATTGGTTTTTTCTAGAAATATGCATCTGTGCTACCCTTAGATTGGAATATAGCCTCAATATCACGATGAATTTTAGATCAGTCTCATTTGAACATCTTTTTCATATTCCATCATATTTTGGCCATCATATTCTCCTAGAAAATGAATCAAATAATTATTATTTATTGAGAACAAAAAATTCCAAATAATGTGAAATCGGGTATCCACTATTGTCTGAATGGATATGTGTCCATTTTTTAACCTCCTTTATGTCATGAAGATCCCAGATCTATAATATCAAATCATTGCTCCCTGAAATGAGTGTGCAAGGATTGAATGATTTAGATAAGTTGAGCCATGATCAAAATGACGAATTCTCACAAAAAATCAAGAACTGAGGGAGAAAATCACAAATCAATCAAGTGCAAGGGACCTTGATCGATTTTCATGTCAATATCAATTCATTTCCATTATAAGGAAAATTGAAATAATCAATAGTATCAAAGATATTTCTCTCACTAAATACCATAAGAATAAACCCACCCTAGATAATGACGGAACCATAGATCAATTTTTTCATTGATTAATTCTCGTTTGTTATAGAAATAAATAACGAGGAAGAAATATAATAAAACACTTGGACTACCTCTATTTTTATTGATCACTTATGAGAAATAATTTGTGTCTCATTCATTAGTGAGATCCTTCAAATATGATGCAGAACGAATGTCAATCCACAATCACAATATCGTTATTTTGATAGAATTATCCAACGATCTCTGCAATATCTCCAAGGTTATATTTATAACCCTAGAATTATAACATACCCACCTATTTAAATATACATCAACCACCGCATCAACAAAAACTGATGTAAAATAATTTAAGTAATTATTTTATTAATTTCTACACCCATAATGAATTTTCTACAAACAACATGCACCGACTAATGTTAAGTCACTCATGAGGTAAAACTTGTATTTTGAACTTAATGGTGCCCTAGGATTTCTGATTTGGTTACCCATGTTGATCTTACTACCATTTTTCAAGAAACTTTTGCATGTATGATATTTAATATTCTTAATATATTTCAAACATTTATTCTGGGTACACTAAGCCACTGAATTGCATGGCGTCTTAGTACCTGGTCTCAAAAATAATCTATATATTATCAAAAAATTATTGCATGGAAAAACTAATATATTTTAAGGACTATATCACACAACTAAATCCAATATCGGAGAATCTAATAGTGGAACATGTTGTTTTAGTAATAGTGGGTTCCCTAGACCCAATTTTGTATTACTTTTGATTACCATATTGTGTATAAAAGATAGTAACACGTGATTTATTCTTAACATTATAGTCTAGAAATATTTTTTCGACAATTTAATGGTAATATATGAAGATTATTTTTCATATAAAAAGGTTATAACAGTTCCTTAACTATAATGATAACCTTGAGATACTATGACATTAATCATATACAAAGGACTTATGGTCGATATACATTTACCTACCAGTACATAATATTTGTCTTCCTATTTGGTGCTAGGGGATCATAAGCATTGAGATTTCTTCTCATGAAGTTCTCACTTAGTCATCTCTAGTAGTGAGATCATGAAGAAAAGACTTATAATAAGAAGACCACGTGTTTTGGGTGCCATTGGATGTTCCTATCTATGGACATGTGTAATGGTATTATGAATTAAATTTTTTTCAGTGCATGTAATTTGATCGCATACTTTGATGCTTTTCAAAAACTATGATAATTAATTCTTGGTGAGGTAGTTTTTGTTGGGTGTGTCATTGGTGAAATGACATTGGTTGAATGGTCAAGAATGAATTTGTCGCTTCTAGATCAAGGAAGGTATATATCTCAGACCATGTTGATTATGATGGTACTACCTTGCTACATCAATGGACATGGTAGTTTGAGGTAAATCCATCCAGTTAGATCAAAAAATAGAAAATCAAGAAATGGGTGATGACATAGGTTTTCATCCAACATTATGAGATATTGAAGGTAGGGATATTATATTACATAGTGTGTGTTCGTAGATTGGTTGTCACTGCTGTGATAACCCTTATCTCTTTAGGGGCTATGATGGGTTGCTAAAACCCTCCCTCGGTCTATTAATAGTATTCAATTCTATCAATATAGGGTCTTAGAGGGTAATTTAAAAAAGTATATTCCAGAATCTTCCCTATTCAGTTGAATATGAGTTTTGGACATGGTGGGCCCCACCAATAGGGTTAGGGTTTTTTCCAAGGATACATGATCACCAACGTAATAAATAAATTCATATTATTCATGTTATGAAAAAATTTCATTTAATTTATTTTTTAAATGTATGTAACGTAAATACATGAAAATATTAATTGAATGAATATTAGTTTAAAATATTCATGGTTTATTTAATATTGGTGGGAAGTATGACCGAGTTGATGACTCGGTTATTATCACGTATTATATTTATTATAGGTATGTTATAATAATAATAATAATAATAAATTATATTTATGGTGCATTATAGTGGTCATAATATTATTCGTATTGAGGTTTAATTATTCATGGGTTGGGGATAATATACCAGATAATTTTCTAGAAATCTATAAATAGAAGAACAGGGTCATGTGCCAAGATATATTCAAGGGACTTATCTTTATTCTTTTCTCTCCCATTTTCATGAGATAGAGGCTATGGATCTAAGGATTTCATATTGAGCTCCCTCTCTTTCATCATAAGAAATGTGATGTGGTGATTGTCCGAGTTTTGAAGGCACCATCAAAACTCCGTGCTAGCACCCAGACTTTGAAAATCAGTGGTCCTATAGATTTTCAAAGCATGTGTGGATGATCTAGAGGAATTCAGCTTTATAATATTCAATGAGTGATCACTAAAGAAAATCATCAGTTAAGAGTGGATTTGGATCTAAACATGTTATTATATTGTTTTAATTTTGTGCTCAGCCTTCTTCGCATTAAATCCCCAGCTTCTACTGGGTAGTGAGTCGCTGACGTGGATGAGTTCAAGTCGTTATTAGGTGAATTTTTTTAAAATTACATCTTGTGGAGATTCGTTTGTGTGCCTGGTACATTTAATTGGTATCATAGGGATACGTGAAGATTTTAATCCAAAAAAAATACATAAAATATTGTAAAGGATGTCATCATGGTCTTAAATCCATAAAAAATTTTCAATCTGATCATCAATCCGATTTCTGGTGACCGGAACAAGAATATCTTGACGTTATGGATTATTCCACATAATATTTGGTGTCTTTTTCAAAAATAATAATAATATCTCCTTTAGATATTTTTTTGTGAAGGGGTCGGCCACCTTATCCTTTGGTGCACCGTGATCCTACTATGAAACAAAAAAATGTCATGCAGGTTAAATGTTTTTAAAAGGGGGGGTGTCAACCCTCCTTTTCCACCCAGCAAGCCGCCCATGTCATCCAACCCAGTAGTCAACCCTGGATTCTCCAATGACTATTACCAAGCAGTCTCCCTCCCTGTTCAAGTATCCTTTGTTTTGGTTACTCCTCTCTCCGGGAATTTGGAACCTCTCACCATTGACCTCTTCTAGACCAGCACTCCACCCCAACTATCCCCTTCTTGACCCAGCCAACAACCTTGAGCTTCCCACCCTAGCCACACCATCTTGTAGATCTATCGACTCGCCTCCGTTCCATTATACTAGTCCATTTCCCCACACTGCCCTATTTGAGTTCCTCCTCTTCCATCCACAAATTGTGGTGGACACATCTCTATGTCGTACTGCTGAACATCGTCATCAACGAATGAAGTTGGGTTCTTCCTGCCGTCACATCCCGCCAGAATGTCGACCACCAGTGCCTCTAAACATGAGACATCGAGCATCCCTACCCTCAGTGATTCTTCTTCTTTGGAATCAAAATCTCTATATATTTTATCATATGACCATGCTCCACGAGGTGAATCATGCTACCTCTCACAGATCTCATATGTAGTAGATATGAATAGCCTCTTGTGAGATTCAGATCTACCAGATTTAAACCCCTCTAACCTGGCCTCTATGAACCCACCAGACCATATCACCTAACATTCACTGATCCATCTTCTATATCCATCCCCAACACACATCTACGTCCACTTATCGGTCCTCCTAATGGACATGTAACCCCTCCCTGGTTCGATTTGCTTCGAAACAGGCCTTTGGAGGGTAATCCTGGACCTAAATGGGTCTAGGTGGAATTTCTCAGACTAGAACACCCCTTCACTATTCCATCACAACCCGAAAGGGTCATGTGTGGGTTCATCCTGACCCTCATAGGTCCTATAAAAGGTTTTTAAGGCTCTTCTATTTTTAATTTTATCAAAAAAAATTAATTAATTAAATTTTGGTTTTAAATTAAATTCATTAAAAATTATTTTATGATTTAAATTTTAATTAATTGTTAAATTAATTTAATTTAGTGTTTATTTAAATTAATTTATGTATTTAATTTTTTTTATAATTAAATTAATTAATTGGACCGAATGAAGAAAAATATTGAATTAAAATAAGAGTGAATTTTAATTCAATAAAATTACCTTGGAAAATAATTTCATGCAGGTTTAATTTTTTATTCTGAATTAAATTTTAATATACAAGTTATGTGTATTGACTGGTCATGATCTATGTACTGACCAATGCATTTATTTGTTTTTTTATTTATTTATTTAAATGATTATTTTCAATAAGTAGTTTAAATAAATTATGATCTGCAAATCTTCTTGTCGTCATTATATGTATGAGGTCATGTATTTCCATTTTATCAGAGTTTTATTTTATACTACCCAATTCCCCACACCTATGAGTGATTATTATTTTATAATGATGAGATAAGTAGAGATGCATTTCATGCCAATTTATCGAGATGCACCAGAAAAGAGCTTGATTCATTGGATGAGATGTGCTGCAACTCGAGTCAGAGGTGACACTAATCAATGTATATCCCTTTGGGTCTAGGTTTATCCTTTGTTAACTAAATGGATCAACCATTGGGATATGCTCATGATCAGTTCATCATTTTATTTTATTCATTGTTTATCACTTGTGTGAATGGTTAGTTTATGTGTGATCATATATAATAATAAAAAAGAATGCACAGATAAGAAGAACATGTGACACGATGGATTTTTCTATTTATTTAATAGTCAATTGTGAGTGAAATCACATAGAACATGCTTTTAAAATAGAAAATTATTTCTTTAATAGCATTAAAAATAATAAAACCCTCAAATAAATATTAAGTTGTAATCACCATCCATCATTCAAATTTGGAAAAAAATTGGGTGTTTGGGGTGCTCATCATGCCATAGCTGGTGGGTGCCACTTACTACCAAGGAGTTATTATGAGTGTGGTGGGTATAAATAACTAGAGTGTTATTGAGGATTATTCATATCTAACATTCTATCATTTTGTAGGAAATCATTGAGTAAATCATGTAATGATTTTAGATGCCAAGACATCACTCAGCAGATCAATGAACTATGAGATAATGTGGTTGAATAGTCAAAACCTACCTTAAACCCTCCATGTTTTGGAATGGCCATAGATTTTTGACCATGATGGGAGGTTTAGGTATCCTTTCTGCTATAATACTCAAGTGATAGAGTATTTCAATTCAAGAACATGGGGTTCCTATATTCGATAAAATAGTGGGAGACTTTTACTGATTTAATTAATTAATCAAAATGTCTAAACTTGAAATCATTATAAAAATTTCTAATATACTAAAATTTAGTTTTAAAAATGGAATTTTATAACACAATATAAACTATGATATATATTTTACAAAGTAAATTTTCACACATGCATGAGATTCCAAGTGTAGTATAGGCCCTTACACGCTATACTGTGATACTAAGAATTCATGGTGCAAGTGTCACCAATACTAGTTAGACTACTTCACAAATTTATGGTTTAAAATTTTTATACAGAAGACTAATATATAGTGAGAATGATAGTTATATCATTTTTTAATCATCAACGTCTAATGTTAGTTGCGGTCAATACATTGGATGTCGATGGAATAACATTTAGTCTCATCTATAAGTAGTTTACAAGGAGAAAGTTAAGAAATATTAGAATGATATGATTACATTCGTTATGTGTAAATTGGAAGGAATATCATTATAATTCATGACATCTTATTCATACACCCAATTACTCCTATCTCATTTTTGGTGACTAAATAAACATTTTGGAGTAAATGCTTCATTACCTTTTAGGTAAGGTTATCCAAGTAAATAAGAATATCAATGATCATTTCATTTTTAATTATTATGGTGAATAAATTGAAAGACAAGGAAAAAGGTCCAAAAGAAATTAATGAATAGGGAATATTATCAATTTTATTCAAGAAAGAGTTAATTTTCATCACATATCATGTAATGAAACAATAGAATTTGTAATTCAATAAGTTGTATAAAAGAAGAAAGTTACTGCTTCTTATTCAAATATATTCATCAACATATAATTTAATGTATTGGTTTTTCTTCTTGTGTATACATACAATTTGAATATAACATATATGTTTTGATATATAGTAACCATGTAAGTATAGAAATGTTACAAGAGGTCAGCTGTATTCTCCAAGCGGCTGAGAAAGGGTGATTCCTTTGTCAATAGTGAGAAGTACACAAATTCCATATTTTCGAGTGAATGATTATTCTAAAATTATTATTGAGTATATCCAAAAACATTATCTCAAATTTCTTTTGGAAATAAGGGGAAATTATTCTAGGTTCTAGAATTAATTTTATTTTTTGTATTTAATACTCTTCCAATAGTTCAGTGAATTATAGGAAATACCCGATGAATATAGAATATAAGAATTTTATACCCATTTTTGGAAACATAATTCATTTTCAAGTAAGACTAAAAGTGGAAGTCAATCATATAACTAGTTTGGTATCTAGGCTCAGTAAAGAAAAACACCTTCTGTATTATCGATGTCTTTAGTTTGGACAATGAAACCTTTAGAAATTAAGGTATTCCACACAACTTTCAGAATTGGTTCAACTCAGAGCATGAACTATTCCTAGGGAAATCTAGTGGTAAACAGACTTATTTAGATTAATTTATGTTCTTAAGGAATGTAAAAGTGAATTATGAAATGTTTATTTTTATAATAGTGAAATTTCTTTGGGTGGGCATGTTGAAAAATATCTTGACCATGCATTTATTGATCAATATAATATTTCATGGAGTAATTCCAGAATGAAAATTACCTAATCTAAATCATGGAATTGATGTTAATGAGGAGTATCAGTGATGAGTTCTTAAATTCTAGAATTGATAAAAAAATTAGGATGTATAAATTTCTAAGTTCATATTTTATACATCAAATTAATTATGTAATAAGTATCAATATTGCAACTTGCAGAAGCTTCCATTATATTTCATGAAGTTATTTTCAAATAACGATGATATCCCATAACCATATGTCAACTATAATGACAAAATGATATCATACGATTCATAGTATAATAGAAATACATTGGGTTAGAAGGACATGTGTTTGGATGAAAATAGTTTGTTCATACATAAACAAAATTTCATCAAGAATAAACACAATGTGCATCTAAAGTAATTATCCTAATGGTTGGATAGAATATTACATAAATCCCTATGAGTTATAGAATATATTTATATATAAGGGTGGACATATCTTTTCAGATAGTGGGATCCAAATTGACTTGGGTTTAGTCAATTACTAAGATGCACATGTAGTTGGTATAGGAACTAGTTCCACTAGTCCACATGGAAAATGAATGTTCTAGAGACACATACTATGTAGGAAGATTAAAACGATAATGATGCTTTTATATTCACCATGATCAGTGATTAATTATTTAGTAATAATAATATTTCCAATAATGAATTTGTTTACAGAAGTTAACAAATATTGGAAAGATCAATAAAAAATCAAAAATGGATTCCATGTATCAAAGTGCTAAGTGGTTTATTATTTTGAAAACTTCTTTGGGTATTCAACTGTGATTATACTTGGATGGTAAAATTTATGTACCAATAAGGATTTATTGGTTACACGAAGTAGTTATTCCTAAATTCATTATAATTTTACTTGTAATAGATAATATTTATGATAATTTTATAGATAATTACATGTCATGGCCACCAATATTGGAAGGATTCTATAAGATGCAACCATAAGGGGATGGTCACTTCATAGAATTATAATAAAGGTTAAAAGTTACTAAAATCATTTTTATAATTTATATAAGCGACATTAACATAGGATATTCATTTAGAATGAATGTTTTCCATTTTTATACCAGAGGTTAGTGGGGGAACCAAGTTTTTCAAGTTAAAATATGTTCCTCAATATATGGAAAACAAATATTGGTCTTACCAGTTAGTTAAGATCAGAATGAATGAGACTATTCTCCAATGATTGAATTAAATTAACAACCATTTTTTATGAAATAGGATCTATTGAGTTAGATCTACATGTTTTTTAGACCTATTAGATTGTACAAATAGTGACAAGGTATTTAAAAATACAAGCTGGAACAATTCAAGAGAGGAATTGTTATCAATGTCACATGGCATGTATCTCTCCAGTTTGACATGATAGAGACATGGGAAGAGATAAATGTGGTGAGTTGAAATCCATACTATTTAGTTATTGATCAATAACATATCCATGATAAGTACAATAATTGATATTTCCATGACAGTAGGAAAATATTTGTTATACTCATGAGTACTACAACTGAAGTGGTCAGAACTATCTAATTGTACTTCAAAAAGTACATAAGATATATACCTGGTTAGAGGATAAGTAAGGATACTAGTTATTAGGGGACACAAACCAGTCTTCCATATATATATCTGATATAATATCATAGTTAGGCAATGGTGATGAGAGAGATAAGCTAATATAAGCTAGTGGTATCCATACCCACAAATACATAGTACATTGCAGCATCTAATGCATCTATGAAGTAGTTAAATGAAGCAATTTGTTATAGTTATTGGAATCACACATAGTAAGTATAGAATTATCATAATGTAAATGATGATATTATTACTATCCAAGATTTTAAGTTATTATAGTATAAAAAATGGATATATTTTTGGATACCATCTTCTGATAAGTTTTATTCATGGAGATGAAGTTGAAAATAGATGAATTTCCACACAACAGAATTTTATCAAACGCTATAGATAATGTAATAACATGGAAGAAACATCATTTTGATCATGTGAGAGATAACTTATTTGATTATAAATTTGGTTCTACAACAAGTGGGAGTGTTGTAATAGTGGGTGACTTAGACCTAACTATGTTGTCCTATTGATTACTATATTCTGTATACAAGTTAGTTATAAATGATGTTTACTTACCATATTAGTGGAGCTATTTCTACATCCACTATTTAATGGTAAATTACATATATTAATTATCATATCAAAATGATATAGTAGTTCTCTTTCTAGAATTAGAATCTCTATATACTATGACATTAATCTTAAACAAAGGTCTTATAGTCGAGATACATCTTATTGTCTGGACATAGTAGATGCATGACTATATGGTGATGGGGGATCATAAGCTTTTAGACATCATCTCATTAACTTCTAATTCAGGGATATCTTGTAGTAAAATCATGAGTATAAAACATCCAATAGGAACACAACATGTTTTGGGTGTTATTGGATGTTCTTCTCTATATACAGTAATAATGGTGTCTTGACTTGAGAACATTTCCAATGTGTGTCATTTGATCACATACTTTAAAGTAAGAAAAAACTATGATAATAAAATTTTGGAAATGTATTTTGTGTTGGGTGCATCATTGGTGACAGGAATTTGGTTTAATGGTCCAGAAGTTATTTGTTTTTTTAGGTTAAGGAAGTTATATATATCGGGCCATGTTGATTAGGATGGTAGTACCTTGATAAATCCATGTCCATGGTAGTCCAATGTAAATCCATACAGTAAGATCAAAAAATAATAAATAAATAAAAGGTCGATGACATAGGTGTGTTTCCTTATTTATGAGATATTAAAGGCAAATAGATCATATTACAAAATGTGTGTTTGTAGGTTGGTTGTCACTGCTATGATAATCCTTATCTATTTCGGGGCCATGAGGGGTTTCTAGATCCCACTCTTGGTCTATGAATAATATTCACTACTATATAGATAAGGGCCTAGAGGGTCACAAACTATAGCGTATTTAAGAATCATCCCTATTCATGTGAATATGAGTTTTGGACATGGTTGGCCCCACCATTAGGGTATAGGTTTTCATAAAGGAGATATGATCACTAAGGTAATAAATAAATACATATTATTAAGGTTAAGAATAATTGGAATTGAATTAATTTATTAAATTTATTTAAAATTTGTAAAGTAAATACATGAAAATATTAATTTAATGAATATTAGTTTAAAATATCCATGGTTCATTTAATAATTTTGTGAAGTACGTTCCTTGTTAATGGATCAATTATTAACACGTAATATGTTTATTATATGTAGGTGATAATAATATTAATTGAAAATTAGGGATTAGTATAGTAGTCATAATATCATTTTTATAGAGTATTAATTATTTGGGGGTTGGGGAGGTAATATTAGACAAATTTCCCTCACTTTATAAATAGAAGAAGATAGGAACATACTAAGTATTATTCATGGACTTTAGGTCTCTTATTATCTCTCCTATGTTCTAGAGATAGAGGCTATAGATTCATAGAGTCTGGATCGAGATCCATCTCTTGAATAGAAATGAAGTCAATGCAGTGATCTTGAAAGAATAAAAGGCATTGTCAAAACTCCATGCTAGCTCCTAGATTTCGAGGATCAGAATCCCATATATTTGTGAAGTGATTTTGGATTATCTAGATGAATTTAGATTCGGATTCTTCAAGAAGTGATCACTAATGATGAGAAGACGTCAAGCATGGCTTTTGATCTAAACCAGATATTTTACGGTTTTAAATTTTTATATAATATTCTTCATGTGAGATCCTCAGTTTAAATTGGGCAGTGATCCACTGATGTTGATGAGTTTATATCATTCATGAGTGAAACATTTTAAAATCCCTTCTTTTTTGGATTTTTATACGTATATATTACCTTCAGTTACTTCATCTGGGAAAGGTTTTTTTTCATAACTTGATTAAGCTTTCCTAATATTGAAATAATTTTCTCAGTTCTAATACAATTTTTATTTGTTTCCTTAGAGTATAAATCTCTACATTGTCGATGAGTATTAAAAAAGTAATTCCTTATTGATTCTATTTCTAAAAAATGTAATATATTTTATAAGCTTATAAAATTGAGACCTTCGTATAATTCTAAATATGGTTTCATACATAACATAAATTTAAAAATGTATGAATATCTAATCTCATAATCATATACATGGTTTCATTGGGGATATAATTAACTTTAAATCCTTAATAATGGTTTGTATAGAAAATATGAATTATTCAAAGCATATCCCCCTGGAGTGTCGAAACAGGTACATAGTTTTGCCTATTACTGGTGATCAAGTCATTCTCATGTAACACCTAATGTATGGATCCAACCTTAAATAATATATAATCTAGTGTTTTTGAACTAGAATTCACATTATAGGATGTTTTGAATTAGATTATTAGATAATTTTGAAGAAACACATAACATGTAAATTCTTACATTACAACTGGAAACATATAAATAGTATCAACATTTTTCATAAAATAAGAAAATAAATCTTTAAAATAAAACGTGTTTTCTCTTTATGAAAAATCATTACAATTTTCTTATTGATCTCATAATTTTCATTATTATTTCTAAAAAACTATGAAAAACATTTAAAACATGGGATGAGAACAAAATTATTGGTAAGGTATATCAAATATAGGAAACCATTAGTCAATTGAAATACATGAAAACCCATTTATGGTTGTCTTGTGAAAATAAAACAAAACAGTTTCACATGAGAAACACATACATTTTTTCTCAAAGAATAAATTCAAAACCCATATCAAGAAATTTAAGACTCTATTAGGTGATGTAGAGAACCATTTACCTAAAACACTTTGAAAAAATATTAAATTCGAATAACCATATGGCTTAATTCTAATATTATTATAACCGAATACATTGGAGATCTATAATGGGTATCACCCATCATATAAGTTATATAGGGATCACCTGTGATCTACAATGGGGATCAACCCTTCGTATAAGCTATATTAGACTCACCTATTTCTCATGAGATGTAATGTGGATCAACCCTTTATATAAGCTGTATTTGAATCACCCTTGAGCTATAATGGGGCTCAAACCTTCATATAAGTTGTATTAATCTCACAAGTATCATATAATTCTCAATTAAAATTTCATGAATAAAAAACATTCATCATGAAACCCTTTAGAAAATTTATTTTAATCTCATATGAAACACACTTTCATATAAAAATTCCCCTTTCTTTTAAAAAATCATTTTCAATACCAAACACCTTTTTTTTAAACCCCATCTTCAATTCCAAGATACCAGAAAAAGTAAATGATGAATTTCATTAAAGAAAACTTGTAAGATTGAAAAGGAATATAGAATTTAAATAATATTTATGGTTGTGGGAAATTATTTTTTGTTGTGTGTATTATGAATAGAACATTCATTTTATCATTTATCCAAAAATTCCGTATAAAACACGTAAAAGATTCCTTTTGAAAACCATTGAAGGAAATTAAAAATATAAATACAATTCCTTTAATAATATATTTATATTCATATTAATGAACATATAAAATAACATAAAGAATATTTATATGGTGGAAAGGATTTGGGAATAAAATATGTATACATTTAAAAAGTGATTTTTAAACAATATGTCCCATTCCACATTAAATTATTTCAATCATAAGACCTATGAAATAATAATATGTATAAAATAATTAAATAACAAGATAATATATATATTCACCATATGATATTTCAATGGGTCTTTATATACACCTCATAAAATAATGTGGTTGTATAACATGAAAATATGCCTGAATGAAAAGATATTGAGATAAATTCCCTAACCTTAGGTTAGACTTCTGTAAAAAGTGTTAAAATATAGTATATAATGGTTTAAATAATTTTATTAATTCATTACAGATTTATGATAATATTTATAAAACCTTATGTGGTGATTTTTTTAACATATTATGACCCAATAATTAATATTATTTCATCATTTTCATGGTTTCGTGTGTGTTCTTTTCACGGGTTCATGATCAATTCATTTGTGTATTATTATTGATGTTCTTGTAAAATGGGATTAAAACACCAGAAGTGAAATGAAATAGTATTAAATAATTTCCATAAATATGAATGATCATGTATATCATTTTTATTTCTTAAATGATGATGATTAATTTGAAGAAATGTTAATGATAAATGTTTAGTTTATTTTGTTTTATTTTCTGAGCACTATAATGTATTTTTATTCTATTTAATATTATGAGTATGTATTAGTTACAGAACTAGAAATATTTTATAATATACTTATTAAAATGTTATTTAACATTAATGACACTTTAATGACTATACATGAAGTTGGTAATAGAAAATTAACAATCATTATTCACAGAGATAGTTAACTGCCATAATTTAGAGAACAGCTTCACTTATTTGAATAAGAGGAGAAAATAAATGAAATAGATATGGGATATTCCACTAGAAAAATAATAAACTAGTATAAAAATGATTCTTGATTTATTAGTCCTTGATTAATTATGTATTTTTGTAGAAATTATAAGAATAACACAAATTAAGAGAGGTGCATTGAGAAAATTTCCTCTTGAATATCCCATCCTATAGGGAACCCTTGAAGACCTTTGCTTTGGTATTTTGTTGATACCATAATAACATGGATATGGGGAGAAGGAGGAGGATAGTTTTTTAATATATTTCATAAGATTCATGTATCTTTAGAATAAATATATTGGTGATGGGTTGTATTTATACTTGAGTAGTGGTGGTTTTAAGTGATTAAATAATGAATATTTTATAATTAAAGCCAACAACCATAAGGTGAAATTAATTTCCATGAATTTGGATGATACATAATGTTTAAATATATATTTATAGTCTATAAATAACTCATCACCCCATTAAATTTTTAATTTTTGGGTATGTTAAACCTTTACCTTTACCTTTTCACTTTAACTTGTTAAATTATTTTACATATACCACGGTAAATATTTCTTTTTCACCACAATAAATTTTTTATACCGAAAAATGATAATGAACTAACTAAATAATTTGGAAATTATTATACAAAATATTGAATCCATTTAAAAAATCAATTCATATATTTGGATAAATTATATTGAAAATTAATCTCCAATATGAAATGGGAAAGTATGTTTTTAAAGTGAAGAAATTCAAAAAATGAAATGTTTTATATACAATTTCAATGTGCAATTGATTCCAATGAGCTAAATTGAATTTTTTTTGATTTATAATTAAACTAATTATAACATTAAAATATTTAAAATAAAATTTAAATATATAAATATAGTTGATGAAAAAACATTTATAAATTAAAATTTAGTATTTCACTATTCATCGAAAAATGAAACATCTCCGAAAAATACCAAAGTTTTACCATTAGTTAATTATGATATTATGATTTCAAAAATAGAGTTTATTTTTTAAAATAAAATTAATTAAATTTTCAAAATTTAGTTTTAAAATATATGCACCTTTAAAAGGCCACAAAATTTCCTTATAGAAAAATATGGATTTTATGGTAAAAACTGGATTTATTTGTATATTAATCTTAAAAAACATAATGGATGAATTAAAAAAATTATTAAATATATGAAAAATAAATTTCATTATTATCTTTCACTAATAGTGATACAATTAATTTATTATGATAAAATTTTATTGTATGCATAAAAACTCTATTAGAAAAAATTATTTAATTTCAATTGGTTTTTATTTTAATTTATATTTCATTGGTAAGTAATTAGTTCAATTTAAAAAACATCTGTAAACTATATTTTCAAAATTTATTCAATCTCATTCATTCCCTCCATTTCAAGGGCTAGGTGACAATAATCACAAATTATTCTTTAGTCATTTATTTAAGGTCGATGTTGCATTTCTTATATGATTTTGAGAATATTGTTTCCTTTTAAAATCTCAGGGTGTTTTAATCTCCCCCCCTTAATAAATTTGTTCCTCTCATTTTTATCTTGTGAGAAAAAAATTAGGGTTTTGACTTTTCAAAATAATATTTTTGAAATCCCAGATCGAAACAAGTGTAAAAAGCATCCATCTGAAAAAAGAGAAAGGAAAGTATGAAGGTAAATAGAGATAACACATACTAGGGTTCCATGAAAAAAAATTACATAGAATATAAGACAACTATAATGTTATGATCAACATTTATAGGAAACACGGTCAGGATAAAGTTAACCATAAAAAAATTGTATGTTTGTGATAGGATAAAATGTCATTTCTTCATAGTAAGAAAATTAATCAAATAACATTTTTTTTTCAAAATAAATTTACTAAAATTGAGGATTTATTTTACAACATAGACTAAGAACCTAAGGAAACATACTTACTTGAAAATTAAAATTTCATTCTTTAGTCAAATTTCACTGTTTTCTAATATTTTCTCTTAATGATGAGTATCCAACATGAATTGTTCATACATAAGGCATCAGAATCAAATTCTATGTATAAAAAATCCAAAAAAGTGTAAATATTAATTCCTCCTGTCTATTGGAATTAACCAAAACTAAAATGGTTTGTACAATATAATTAAATTATCTAAATAATAATAAAATTTTATGTGACTGAAAACTAAATTAATATCCAAAATTCAATAAGAAAACCCAAATTTCAACATGGAACATTAAAAAATATCTATCCTCAAAATTCCTAAAAATATTCTAGAATAAAATTTAAACCCAATAATTATATGGATTTTATCACCTAGTTTATCAAGATAATATTTTACTTAAAATACTATCAATCTCTCTTAAAGTCTCAAACCAAATAGTCATTTCCCAAATCTTTTAATCTTGGGGATTTGTTGATTATTCTGAAATCACCAACATAATAAAATCATATATTCTTCTAAAATATAAATCAATATTTAGTTTTCAAAGAAAAAACCCATAGTATTCTGTTTAACATAATCATATATAGTTCCCAAAATAGTGAACTTCCTCTGATATAACATTAATCCCATAATCCCCTAATCATTTTCCAAACCCATGATTATCTATTCAATAAAACATATGTTCCAGAAATCAACTTAATCATCATCCATTAAATTTTTTAACTAAAAAGAAAAGGTAATACTAATTGGGACTTCTCATAGGTATGTTGTAGGAGATACACCCTTGTCACCCTTTGATTTTGGATTCAATTCCCATGGCCTTTCTATTTGTAATAGGTTGTCACATGGTCTTCCAATTTTCTATTTTATGAAACAATATAATTCTTAATACAATCTAAAAAAATAGGATAAAATCCTAAAATAATATTAATATATTCATCATTAAAGAAATTTATCAACATTAAAGGTTCTCTTGTAATTTTTATTTTTAATACCAAAAATCAATATCCCAAAATTTCATCAAAATAAAAGGTCATATAAACCCTAATGGTTATACATAAATTTTAAAATTTTGTCAATAAAAATAATGTCATTGTTCTTCAAATTCCCTTTTCATATCATAAACATAATGGTTATATATACCTCAATAATTTAATAAAACATGATAAATATCTCATAAATTATATCCATTACTTAAAACATAAAAAGATAGGTGCCTGAGATTTTAAATAAATGATAGTCCTTTTAAAAATAAAAGGTTCCCTATAACTTTCATAACTTCTCCAAATAGCCCAACATTAATTATAGTAGTAGTAAACCGCTTTGCCACACCTTTCAGTTTACGATCATAACAATTTCCATTTTATGTAACTAACATCAAACACATATTATCATAATTAACCAAATGATTTCAACTAAAACATATCACTATCGACTGGTTATCTATCATCTCATTCATGGATTGTTCGACACTCTTCTCTTTGCAGTCAAAACAAATCAGACCAAACTTGCCACATCAGTAAAACTTTCCATATCCTCACATAAAGTTCCCAAAATTTATTTTACCACACTTGGAAAATGTTTTAGGCTTACCTCCAAAATTCCTAGTTGGTTTCTTATATATTTCATTCCACCTTGATTATTTATTACTCTTTTCATCTCATGGAACTTAAGTGTCAAAAAACTCCTTCCCAAATTTTTCATCACAATGAACCACTTTCTCATAAAATTTATATTCTCATGAGTCTAAATATCATCATAGAATTGGTTTTAATCCTAAATAAAATCTATTAATTTTAATATCAATTTTTTGAATAAAATTAAAAATAAACAATGAAAATATTTTGTAGTATTATATATACATGGCCACTAAATATTTATCCTTAAATTCTTAGAATTATCTATCCATCCTAATTCAAGCAACTTTAGGGAAGTATTTCATGAGGAATAGATTATTAAATGTATCCCATTCCATGGAATCGATATCATCTTTCCCTCTAATATTCTTAACCTAATACCATCGTCGGTCACGTAGTGACCCGACCTTTGCATGCCTGGAGCCCATGTCCACTACAATTGCAGTGGTATAAGATACTAGTAAATCACATCCCAAAGGACCAAATAGTGTAGTATTCTAAGTAAACTAGATACATACATGAGTATTATATTACAAATTAATACTCTTATAACAAAATAATATTTTTTTTGTTAGAGTATACTAACATTACTCCATCTAATAAGTCATGACCTATCCCAAATGGGCATGTGTTGTGTCTACCACAATCCCAACTTTGATAGTCTATAGGCTAGTGGCTATCATTGAGTATGCATATCCCACAAATGGGAGGCATTTTCCTAAGTACCTGTACATAGGCACCGATCTCCAAGCCAACAATGCTGAAATGTAAAAACACTAATTAAAAAATTCATTCACACACTAAGATACCAACCATAGAGTATAAAAGTGTGAATAATGGAATATAAATATGTATAGAATGCAATCCCATCAAAATAAAGATTATGTTAAGTGAATACACAAGTTCATGAAACTTGACTCTAGAAAACCCTACTTGAAGGGTAAGTATAGGATAACCGCATGAAGTCATAAGAGCACCACATGTATATCTGATAACTCTAAGCACCACCTTTTCCTGGTCCCCCAAGAACTCTGTCAAAGTGTCGATCGTCTGCACCAAACATGACATGTGCAAACAATGCCCTTATAGGGGTGACTAAAACAGTACTCAGCAGGACACCCCAACACCAAAAAATAATACCACTAATAAATAAGAAAAATACACCAAAAAGAAATACATGAAGTTTACCACTATGATATACATGAATTATATCATGAATAAATACACAATATACCACAAAGAATACACACGAAGTACAGTGAGCTCACACAAGTATAATTCTAAAGATCAAAATTAGTAATATCAGTTATAGTCCACATGACACCCTAATAACACATGGACTGTTGATAACACATAGAGTGTCGATAACACATGGAGTTTTGATAACACACGGAGTTTCTATTGGTCATGAATCCCCCAAGTCACATAGTCCCCGTGATCATAGAGTCACCAAGATCACCTAATCACCATTATCACATAGTCACATAGTCTTGTAGTCATGAATATAACATAAAAGCAGAGTCACATAGTCACTAATATCATAAGATTACATACATAAAATTCTCATACTGGGAGAACCTACTCCACAAGTTATTAGGTCATATTCTAAATTCCAATCTAACTCACATCGAGTATCTCAAAAGGACCGTCTCATCCAAGGGTACCAATGCTGCAAATGACTCCTCAAATGGACACACGGTTTGAAATATATGATTGTTTTTGTAAAACAGTCCGACTCGAGTTTGATCTTAGCCTGACCCAACCCGCAGAACCCAACCCAGTCTGGTCTAGTCCAAACTAGCCTGGCCCACTACACCACTAGAGCGGCCCTACCACAATAGTCAGGCCCACACTATAGACCAGTTTTCTCCGCTAGACGCGGCCCACCATGACCAAGCACCCTGGTCCAGATGGTCTTCCCTAACCATATGACTCCCCAGTGTCTCCCATTCAATGCGGCATCAAACCTTGTTACACACGGTTGGCCTTCCTCCTCCACATTCCCTATGACATTTCCACTATGGGTTCATGCTACACGGATTCAAGTTGCATACCAACTTGTCATCGCAACCTCCTTCTATGACCCCTGGTCACGACCCGCATCTTCTGCAATTAAGGGCTCCACATGGTCTAGCTACCACTATCATGGGATACCATTGTCCTCCACCACACCCACATGTTTCCACCATCATGTGCCACCAAGCTCCATCATGTGTAACCACCACTGGACATAGTTTCATAGGTCAAACCCATTGTTCTAGTGCTCCATTATTTAAAATGGAGACACATCCATGATCCTCGGGTAATGGCCTTCATTGTCTTTAGCCTCGATTCATCTTGCTAGCACTCTGAGGGGTCGATTGCATTTATAGACTCCCAAAACATTGTTTTGTTACCATGAGGGTCCAGCGGTGAGAAATTCCAAGAATGGGGATATGAGAAACATATATAATTCCCAAACAAAATTGATCTTGTACTTTTTCATGTCGGCCTTCATCCATTCATGCTATAAGGATTAATAAGAAGAAGTATGGACAATCACAAAGAGACATATCCCTTTTTAAACCCTTAAACAGTTTATCAATCCCAAAAGAATAGAAAAATCACTGATCAACCTTTTCATGGGTTGGTCTGAATTCATCATTTGAATCTAAAAAGGAAAAGGAAATCCCCAAGAGATCAAACACCCTACCTCATTGTTCGATCAATCATTAATGATGAACGATGTTTTGTGTCTTCATCGATCATTGATCCACATGATTTTGTTTCAAGAGTGTTTCCTTTCATGCCTCATATGAATTCATGTTTTATGGTCATAACCCTAAATTCCTAACTAAAATTTCATTAAAAAATATATGTTGTGTCCAAAAAAGTAATTTTATTAAAATAATTTATTAAAGGTTACGCCCAATTTCTAACATTCACATTCGACCCCTACCGATCAATGTTAGGCCTCGCCTAAGGTAAAGTTTCTTCTCTGAACACAACCATTCCCTCAGATTTCTTATATAGGAAACTATTTAAAAGATATTCTTGTTTTAATGAAAAACCACCTATATTATTTTTCAAAAACATAGCATTTTTCATCAAACTGTTATGAGAAAATTGGGCCTTGGAATATTACATTGTCGTAGCTCCTAGTCTCATAATATTCCTAATTAATTTATAAAAAAAACTGGAGAAAATCCAAGTCATTACATTCTCCCCACCTTAGGTATTTATGTCCCCAAAATCCAAAATAGGGTATACTCAATAAAAATATGGGGGTACTAAGCCGGAATATGAGCATCCCACTCCCAAGTACTCTCTTATAGATTATTGTGCTACCACCTGACATGCACCATAAGAATTGACTACCCATTAAGGATCCTTTCTTGTTGATCCTCGATCTCCACTAGGTATTCTACAAAATTCACCCCATAATCAATGTCCAACTCACCCCATTCAATGACGTGTGATGTATCATGCACATACTACCTCAGTTATGACTCGTGGAAGACATTATGCCCCTGATGTAACTACTGGGGTAGATATTTGTGGTATTCCACCATAACAACTCTACATAGAATCATAAAAGGGTAGATGTTTCTCAGATATAACTTACCACCCTGGCCAAATCTCCTAAATCCCAATCGTGGCGAGACTTAAAGGAATACATGGTCTCCCTCCTCGAACTCTAAGTGTCTCCATCACTAGTCAACATAAGACTTCTAGAGGATCTGTGCAGTATTCATCTTGTCCTAGATGAGTGGAACCTTTTGTGTGGTAGCCCACACTAACTCTTGATCCATTATTGCTAACTCTCATGGGTCAGTCCACCAAAGTTCAGACTTGTAGGTTATCTTAGAAAAGGCCTCGAAAAGAGCTAAACCGATGTTGGAGTGGTATATGTTTTTCTATGAAAACTCTTGAAGGGGTAGGTGATACTCCAAATTAAATGCAAAATCTAGAATTCGAGCACGTAGGATTCCCTTAATAACTTGAATGGTGCTCTCCATCTGGTCATCTGTCTGTGGGTAAAATGTTGTGCTCAAGTGCAGCGGAGTCCCAAATGACTCCTAAAATCCATTCCATAACCAGGATGTGAAATTTTCTTCATGATCGGAGATGATCGTTGATGTAACTCCATGAATTCAACCTATCTCTTAAACATAGAGGCACTCTATGATCTCTACTAAACTCTACTCATTTATTGGTAGGAAGTGGGCTGACTTGGTGAGTCAGTCAATGATCACCTAGATGGTATCGTGCCCCCTAGATGTTTGTGGTAAACTCTTCAGGAAGACCATCAATATCCCATTCCACTTCCACTATATCACTATTATGGGTCAAGTAAAACCCACTAGAACCTAGTGCTCAGACTTCACTTGCTGAAAAGTGGGGCATCTAGATTCAAACTATGCCATTGCCTTCTTCATTCCTAACTGATAGAACTGACATCAGAGGTCCTAGTACATCTTCACCAAAACTAGATATAAAGAAAAATGGGATGTATGTAACTACCTTAAGAACTCCTCCAGCAATGTCACTGATACTATTATACATCATCTGAAAAGAACAATGTGTTACGCACCTTTCGAATATCCATCAGGGGAATACCCAATGGACATCTGAGCATGTAAAGTCTCAAAGTCAGTGTCTCTGAGCTATGCCTCTAACTCACTGTAAGAGTGGATGGGTTACAAACATTGAATGGAGATAAGCTTCTCCATCTCCATCCAAAAAGGATTTCTACAGTACAGCCTATTGCTTTGATACCTCACTCAGAAACTACAAGATAGATCTCCTGTTGAGAGAGTCTGCACCCACGTTCCCCCTCCTAGGAGTATAGAAAATCTCAATGTCATAGTAATATAGTAACTCTATACATCGCCTATGTCTCAAGTTTAGATCCTTCTAAGAGAAGATATACTTGAGACTATTACGGTCATAGTAGATGGTAAGTTTCTCTCCCATTAGGTTGTGTCACCACATCATCAATGCGAACACTACCACTACTTGCTCTAGATCATGGGTCACATAGTTCCAATCATGTTTCCTATACTATAATGAACCATAGGTAATAAACCATTTCTCATACATCAAGACACAACAAATCCTGGCCCATGATGCATCTTAGAACAATACATACCCGACACCCTATTCTGGTAATATCAAGATTAGAGAACTCATCATCCTTTGCCTCGTCTCCTGAAATAACTTCTATAACTTCTCTATCCTCAAAAAGGGTATTCCCTTCAGTTTTAAAGCTGCCAATGGTGGTACTAATATGGAAAATTCAGGTACAAACCTCTGATAGACCCAACCAAACCCAAGAAACTAAGCACCCCTATAACACTCTTGGGTGGCTCCCAAGAAAGTACCACCTCTATCTTCACTGAATTCACTAAAACTCCATACTCTGAAATGATGTGTTCTAGAAATTGGACCTATCATGTCTATTACTGGAACATCAAGAGATTCTCACAAATCTAGTGCTCTCAGGGTTTGTCTAGGGACATCCTCAAGTGTATCATGTGCTCCTCCTCAAACGTCGAGTGAACTAGGATGTCATAAATGAATACCATGATGAATCGGTCTATGTATGGATGGAAGATCCAATTCATGAGTCCCATGTATAGTGATGGGGATATTTTTCATTTCAAATGGTGTTACTAAGTACTCATGTTGGTCGTACCGACGTCTGAAGGCTATCTTTGGAACATCGTCATCACGTACACAATGCTGGTTATAGCCATACCTGAGGTCAATCTTTGAGAACCACCTTTCTCCCTTCATCTGATATAATAGGTTATCGATCCTTGGTAGTGGACACTTATTATTCATGGCCACCTGTTTCAGGATATGTAATTCCACACATAATCTCATCCTTAGGTCTTCCTTTCTGGTAAACAAAACTGGGGCCGCCCAAGTTGAAACACTTGGTCTCATGAAGCCCTTCCTCTGCAAGTCCTCTAGTTTTACCCTCAACTCACAATGCTCTGTGGGATACATCCAATATGTAGGTGTTGATATACGTTCCATCCCAAGGTACAGATCAATGTATAAGTCAACCACCCTATGGGGGAGGTAATCTGGGTTCATCCACAAGAAATATATCATCATACTCCAACACCATTGTAGGAAACTGAGGAATCCTATCTTCCACTACACAAAGGGTGGACTAGCCAACTGATGAGTAATCAGCTAAACCCTCCTATGCATAAGTATGTCTTTCACTGTATGTGTTTCATTTTCACCAATTAATGGAAACATGGTCCCATAATTGTGGACACAATGCACTTTGTGCCTAAAATAGTCAATCAGGGAAGGAACTGTAGATAATAATTCTATACCAAGACTGACATCGTAAGGCCTCGCCGCAACCACCAAGAGGTACCAAATATAACTCCCCCTATAATAAGGGAACATTATAGGCATGATTTTTTTATCATTGAATCTTCCCCTATATGAGTATCGACGCATAGGGATCAAATCAATGATTCCCCTAGAATATCCGAGTCTCGAACAAGGGTCGTGCTGAAAAAATGTGTGACTAGAAACTCTATCTATCAAAACTGTTGAAAAGGTGGAAAATACATAGATCATACCTATAATAATCTCTGGAGCCTCGGGGTCATAAGACTCAATTTCTAGAAGCTGGACTTGTCCCTATCCAACATATCCCTGAGCCCATGGTGGACCGCCTAGGGGTGGTGGTGATATTACATCAATCCTCCGCCCACCTCCTACTGCCCGACCTACTACTCTATCATGACCACTTCCCTACAGACCACACCAATCATGCCTCCTCCTCTGTCTCATCAACCCCACAACTTTCTCCTGATCGTTCATACAACGGGTCAGGAAATCACTATCTAGATTCCCCCGATCAACGTACAAGTAACCCAGCCTATCCTTCAGCTGAATTTCTCTTCCATGGGGGCTCTGCACCGTTAATCTAATGTCTAGGGGTCATCCCCTAGTGTTACTAACCAACTTAGGTCTCTGTTTATACTATCATCTACCTACCTTTGAATACTCAAATTCTCGGTGCCAGCTGGTTGCTCCCATTATTGTCGTCTGCTCCACCAGAAAACTCTCCACAAGAGGAACTCACTCCAGTACCCTAGTATGAGTAGGTATTGTTAGGGATATCATCAATTCCCTGATCTCCCAGTGTAGCCTCTACTCAAAGTTTTGGTTCTAGAAGAATGGGTCTTGCACCAAATCTATGGAGTAGCGAGAAAGATCCATAAATCTTTCCAAGTACTCCACTACTATCTAACTTCCCTACTGTAGATGCAGAAGATCATGTACGCACATTGAGCATAACGTCTTTGGAAAGAAATCCTCCTTTAAGAGCTGTTCAAATTCTACTCAAAAGAGAGTCATCTCATCATACGTCTGGATCACTATGCTCCATCATCTCCCCACAGATCCCTAAATAATGCTTGTGGTCGTAACTTCTATCTGGTCAGAAGGTGTCCTCACAAGGTGTAAGACGCGTGTAACTACCTCCAGCCAATCCCCAGCTATATGTGGGTTTGTCTCACCCCAAAACATGGTAGGCCACTGCCTCAAGAACTCATGAAACACAATCATCTTGCATGCATCCTCTACCGATAGCAGTGGTATTAACTACTTCTCAACAGGTGGTGGTATCACTGGTACAACACCCAGAGGTCTTATCTTTGGTATTGTTCCCTGTACTGAAGCCTCATTGTTAGGAAGATCAACCTCATGATCATGCATTAAAATCCTGTCTAGCTTTCTGTTTATAGGAATCCTGAAATAGATCAAGATAACCCATGGTCAATAGTGTATTATTGGTTAGATTACTCAAGAAGGACATGAAAACACACTCAAATTCTATATAATGCATGTACTATTAATTTCCCTGTAAATAGTTTTTTTATGTACCAAGCCTGAAAGCAAAATTTAGAGTCCTAGTGTATGGATGCATCGTCTGCTGCACCAACACTAGATTCCCTTTCTTGAATTCCAAACATGAAACACTCAACATTGTTTCCCCAAACAACTATCATAGACTCCCAGTCCTTGAGGTATAACTGAAACCCTTTGATACCACTCTTTCACGACCTTCCCTAGAGGGGACCATGCCATGACTACACCAAGCTCACATCTGATAGGCCAAGGGTGGTTGACTAGCACTGAGTGGGCATATCCCACAAATGGGAGTCATTTTCCTAAGTAACTATAAACATGAAACATCTTCATGACCACAATTCTGAAATGTAAAAACACTATGTAAATAATGAATGAACATACTATGATACAAACCACTAAGTATGACAATATAAAAATTGG
This sequence comes from Viscum album, assembly GCA_963277665.1. Taxonomy (NCBI): domain Eukaryota; kingdom Viridiplantae; phylum Streptophyta; class Magnoliopsida; order Santalales; family Viscaceae; genus Viscum; species Viscum album. The sequence continues at coordinate 1,965,968,780 of OY728127.1, forward strand.
AATGTAAACATGGATAGAATACAATCCCACCAAAATAAAGAGTCTATGAAGTGAATGTACATGTTCCTAAAACACGTCTGTAGAAAACCCTACCTAAATTGTTGGTGTAGGAATGATTTCGGAAGCGGTAGGGTCACCACACATCCATCTAATAACTCTATGAACCACTTGTTCCTGGTTCACCTAGAACTTCACCAAAGCATCGATTGTCTTCACAAATAATTACATGTGCGGGAAAATCCCTTGTAGTGGTGAGTAAAACAATACATAGTATGAAACCCTGAAACCACAAAGTAATAACACTAAGAAATATACAAAGTAAACCATAAAGAAATAAATTGAGTATACCGATAAGAAATAAATGAAGTATACTTTAAAGAAATACATGGTATACCACATTGTAATCACATGAAGTACAATAAGTTCACACATATATAAGTCTAAAGAACAAAATCAATAATATCAATCGTTGTCCATAGAACACCTCATGTTAATAACACATAGAGTTTCGATAACACATAGAGTGTCGATAACACATGGAGTGTCCAAAACACATGGTGTGTTGAAAACAAAAGGAGTTTCTATAAAACACAGAGTGTTGATAACACACAATTTAGATAGATCATGAATCCCCCAAGTCATGTAGTCCCCAAGAACACCTATTTAAAATGATCAAATAGTCACAGAGTCACGTAGTCACCAAGATCACACAGTCATAGAGTCACGTAGTCACTAAATTCATAAGATTCTATACATAGCATGATCATACTGAGAGAATATACTCCACAAGTGTTTTAGTCATATTCTAACTTCCACAAAATCTCACTTAGAGTATCTATAAAGTACATTCTCATCATGAGGGTCCAAATGTCAGAAATAGCTCATCAAATGGACACAAAGAATAAAAGATATGACAGTTTTTGTGAAATGGGCCGACCTAAACTATTGTACCTAACCCGCCCAAGTTTGGTCCTATTTAAACTAGCCCGACCAACTGGGCTATCGGAGCAGCCTAGTATCCCTAGTCCAGCCCACGTTTAATGTCATTATACTTCGCCAGATGTGGTCTGCCCTGACCGCACCCCCTGGTCCACACGGTCCCCCATGACTGCATGGCTCCCCCATGTTGCCTGGTCAATGTGGTGTCAAGCTGCATTCAACGTGTTCTGCCTATGTCCTCCACACACCTTGCAGCATGGCCACCCTGGGTTCCTCTGATGTAGCTTCGAGTCACATCCCATCTCACCCCAGTGACTTCCTACTGTGTCTCTTAGTCACCGCCCGTGGGTTCCACCGCTGTAGGCTCTACACAATCTATTTATGACACCTGTGTAGTCTTTCCACCACTGCATGGTCCCGTAGTTTCCACTTTGGGTGACCATAATCATTTATCACACCTGAATATGAACATTGATGCGTTCCACCGGGTTCCACTGGGCATTACCACTAGCGGTCTTGGTTCCACAGAACACCCATGTTGCTCTGGTGATCTATTTTTTGAAATGGGGCCACATCCGTGATTCTCAAGTCATGGCCTTCACTACCTTGGGTTTCGATCCATCTTTCTAGAATTCTGAGGGCTTTATCATGATTGGAGACTCCTGGTGAATTGTACGGTGGACATGATGGTTCAATAGTGAAGAATGCCAACAACGGTGATAGGAGAAACACATATAACACACGAAGAATGTATCTTTCCCTTGTTTGTGTCATCCTAGATCTATTCATGTTATAAAGTTTAACAAGAACAATATCATATAATCACAAATATATATCTCCCCTTTTAAACCCTACAAAAATTTATATATCCTGCAAGAAAGAATGAATTGTGGATCAACCTGTTCATGGGTTGGTTCACATTCATCATTTTAATCTTTGAAGGGAAAGGAAATTGTCGAGATATTAAACACCCTACCTCATTGCTTGAGCAGTCGTTGAAGAAGAAGAGAGGTCCATGTTGTCATTGATCCCTGATCCGCATGCATTCATCGTTGAGAGAGTTTCCATCCATTCCTCATAATAATTCCAAGGTTATTGTGATAATCCTGAATTCCTGACAAGGGGTTCATTAAAAAGAAAAAAAATTGTTATTTCGAATAAAATATTTTTATTAATATATTTTAATGACGGTTATGTCCAATTTCTATCATTCATATTTGACCTGTGTCGGTAGATGTTAGGCCATGCCTAAGGTAAAGTCGCTTCTCTGAGCACAATGGTTCCCTCAGATTTCTGAACTGGGCACTGGTTTAGAATTTATTCCCATTTTAATGAAAAATAACTCAATCATTTTATTAAAAACAAAATATTTTTCCTCAAACTGTTTTAGGAACACCGGGCATCAAAATCTCTCTCTGTCTCAATGACTGGTATCCGAATTTTTTCAATTAATTTATAAAAATAAAATTGGACAAAATCCAAGTCATTACATTATATATTTCTTCATTTCTTTCATATTACTCTTCATATATTCCTACAGATTGGAAAAAAATAAGAGTGAGCTCAAAATCTCGATTAGGGTAATGTATAGAGGAAGCATTAATGAATCAATGAGAATAATAATTATGGAATGCTAAATAAATGAACATATATACCATGAAATAAAAAAACTGAAATGTAAGTGAATAAAAAATTTGGAAAGGTAATAAATAGAAACATGGGCTATTAAATTGATGAACTGATAATGAAATGCATTCATATATATGTCGACACAAAATATCATGGATAAATAATAATTGATTCAAACTGAAGTGAATTCTTAATTATTGGATGCCATATTTCGTAGGTTCATGGTAAAATTACATTCCAGATATACTCTCAAGATAGTTTAAACTACTCTAATTTGTCCAAATTATTTATCTCATAATACTACCAATGTATCGAGGGTCTTTTATTAACCATTCCCCAACCCGTATCATACAAGTTTATTTTATCTGGAAACAAACATGATGGATTTTTTCACTAACGTATTCTACCTAAAAACTACCTATTCATTGTGGGGATATCTTTTAATGATCCCCATCCATAGAGAATGCCTTAAATTTTCCATATCTCGTGTCATTCATGTCAAAATCACTATTGAATAATTAGTTTAAATTCATAAACAAAGTTCTCCATATTGAATAAAGGATTTGGATTTATCAATATTTCCACAAATAATTTAATAACGTTCAAATTAAACACAATATGAAAAGGGTTATGTGGTTTATGTAATGAACATATCCATGATAAATGATATGGATAATTAATGGAAATTAGATGTTCAATGATAAAAGGAAATCGAATATTTCAAGGGGACTCACAAGGAAAATCAAGGAAGTGAATGTAAATACTATACTTGGTCAAATCAGTTATAACCCATATAGATTAAGAATATGGTTTGTATCAATATAAAACATCCCATGTAGAATAAAAATAAAGTTATGTTATCATTGATTAATTGAAATACTAGAAAAATATCTTTTAGTACCATTCTTGAGGATAATATATCCTTTTGTTTTAAAAAATCTTTTACTCAAAAATCACTTTTGAAAACATTTTATTAAAACATTAATCTTTTAAACTATAAAATTATGCTTCAAATAAATTAATGTGGGTAAATATGTATATTTTTTATGATGTAAAATTAACATTCCTCCTGCATGGTAAAAAGGTTAGAAAAATGACTTTTTCAGAAAGCAACAAAAAGAATTCATTAAAAACATTGGTAAAAGAAAATAGAATAATTTTTTTAATAAATCATTTTGATAAGTTCAAAATAATTTTTTAAATACTTCTTAATAAAACATGTTTTTAGAAGAAAATCTTTCCTCTGAATAAAGAGATAAATGATGTCGGGTTTTCTTTAAAGCATTTTTTAAATCATTTTGAGTAATTAGGAGGGTAAAAATTGTACAAATACTTGAAAAAGGTCATGAATAACCATAAGAGAGTAATATTAATGGTTTTATTGAAAAAAATTTATATAATTTCGTTGAATGAAAATACCCTTTAATAATCATAAAAATTACTAATAGGGAAAATAATATTTAAACATTCCAAAGTGTCCCATACGACTTTGAAACATTTTAAATCATAAGAATAATGAAGGAATAAAATTAAATTGAATGTATAAATAAAAAAATTACAAAATATTTATAGATATTATATATCAAAAAGGGTAGTCTGTTCACCACAATAAATAAGTAATTGGTAAACATGACATTATCTCATTGATGAAAAAAGTGAGATGAAAATCTCTTACCTTGTGTTTCCTTTTTGGGTGACCATTATTTAAATTAATTTTTAACGGTTTTAAAAGTGTTTATAACTTATTAATGAACCATATTCAAGTTTATAATTTAAATATTATATTCTTATAATATTTTATTACCTGTTTGATAACAATATGTCATTATTTTAACTATTTTAGATTTTAATTGACTAGTTTGTCTTGTTACTTGTTGGTACCGTCATGGTATCATCATCTATAAAATTTAAACCATGATTTAAATATAATATATATTCATTATATATGTATTTATATAAATCCATAATATTTGGAGATAAGAAATGGAATGCACCCTTCATAGAAACAGTAGGTCGTATGTACACATGAACGCTACTTTCATTTCATTAAAATATTAAAAGAATGAAAAGTAATTGAAAAATATGAATATAATCCTTATAGTATCATAGATATGTAATTTATATTATATATTTTTATTAAAATCATCCTTAATACATTCTATATATATCATTAATGACTCACATTGCTTTGAGGGGTCGATAGCCCACACTTCCACAAACGATGTTACCCTATTTACACAAAATGGGTAGTAAAAAGGTGTGTGTTATAAAATAATTAAATAATAATAAATAAATTTTCAATAACATATATAAAATATAGAAATATGTTTTCAATAATAATTAAAACCATTATAGTAATTAAATAATAATAAACAATCATTGTTTTGTGAGGCAGTGGTTCGTCGTACACATAAATGGTAAATTCATTACCCATTTGATGGAAGTGTGTGTATGTGTAGTTCTGAAACATTACATAAAAAATAATAGAATATTAAGGTTACTACTTTTTTATATATTTATGGTATAAGAAAATTTTATAGGGTGGATAATGGAAATAAAACTAGAGATCTTGAGGAAATTTGTTACCTCTTTGTCGAGTAACTCCTTTTGGTTGGAAACAAATATTTTTTGTGGATGGATTTCTGAACAAAGTGAGGAATCTAGGTTGAGGGGAAGCATTTTGAGGATATATTTTGTTAGATATTTGTTGATCCAATTTTGATTTAATTTTTTGTTTAAATGTTAGGATAGGAGTCCAATTTATAGTGGAGGTGGAGTGACACTCTTGTAAATTTTGGAAAAGGGAATTTCACCCATGTTTTTTCAACTGAAAGTGGATCTAATAATAGAAAAAATTCTATACTAGGGATTATTGGTTCTAAATACTTCTATATAATGGATTTTTTATAATTTTATAGGTCATTTGGGCTCTTAAGTTTACATTTCAGTCTCTTGTTAAGATTAATTTCACATGAATCATTATAATTAATTTTAATCAGTTTCTATAAAAAAATCAAAAAAAAAATTCACCTTATTATAAATTATAAATTATTATGATTAGAAATATGGAATAAATTTTTCAAAATTATATTCAATTAAGCGATAGATATGAATTTAAATTTAATCCTGCATAGGGGATGACAATATGGGATTTAAAAGTAAAAATGTTCAAAAGTTTGCTATGTTGTTATATTTAATTTAAATGTTAAATAGATTATAATGACCTAATTGGATTAAACAATAAAAAATATATATTACTAAACTTTAAGTAAAATTTTAAATATTATTTAACCTTATTAGTAAATTAAATGAAAAGTAGTTTTGAATTAAAATTCATTCTTTTGATTATTCATTAAAAAATGAAATATCACAAAAGATATCAAAAATTCACTCTGACATAATTTTTATGTTCCTATTTAAAATATAATTTTTATTTAGATATATAATGTTTATAAAAGTGAAAAAAATTGGATATAAAATTGGTTCTCCATTTAAAGGTGGAAAAAGGGCCTTAAAAAATATAGGTATTTATGTGTAAAATTGGGTTTGAACTTATGTTATTCCTACCAAATATATTGGATGAAAATAAAAAATATTTTATTTAATATATATACATATATATTACATTAATATCACTCACCAATTTTAATTAATATAATTTATCAGGATAATATATCTTTATGAGCATAAAAATATTTTTCTAAATTTTTTTTTCTATTTTGAATTAGTTCTTATATTTAGTTATAATTAATTTGTAATGAATTAATTTTATATTTTTATATAACATATATTTTCATTTGATAGTTACTAATATTAAAAACTAATAATTTAACAGTTTATTTTATTATATTAAATAATAATAATTTGTAATATATTCGTCTTTGGTAAAAACTCATTTTGCGAGTAACGCAAGTCATCGAAGAAATGCTTTATTTCATGTAATATTAGATAACTCAAAATTGTTTTCATTGTAATAAATATATTATGTTTATTTAAAATAGAAATTATATTTTTATGTCTTGAGGTATTATATTCCCTTACGCGCTTGTTGTTGTGTGCCATACACGATATCGAATACAATGTCCCTACATTACATTTTTTGGGTGTTACATTCTCCCCACCTTAATAAAATTGTGTCCTTGAAATTTAAACTTGATTTTTTGATAGATTGTTTATATTTCCTATGTTTTAAATCCGAGATAATGAGAAGTATAAATGTACCATGGAATAACATATATCTGGGTATTAATGTAGGATAACATTAGTGGTAAGTATAGATACATACATGTAGGAAATGAATACATATTTATAGGGATATATTGAATTCATCAATAAAAAACACGTGAATGATCAATGGAATGTTGAGGGCCTTAAAGACATAAATCATTGATGATTCAGAAAACCATTGGTTAAAAAAAGGTATCAGGAAAACAAATTTTAAGACACTTTTCCTAATGTTGAGGAATTATTTTATAGACTATGGATATAAATAAATATAAATACTTAATATATTTCTATAGACCCAATTTCATCCTTTTTTTATCTTTAGATAAATTTATAATTCATCCATTACTTAAAGAAATGTATATATAAAAAATAACATATATTCACAGAGAACTAAAATAGACATTTAACAAATCATAAGGAGCATAAAATAATGAAAAGTATAACTATTGGTATCTAACTATTATCCCAAGACAATATTGTTGGTACATTAATCTATAAAACATAAAGAAACAATCTTGTTTCATCATTAATATTTGTTCATAAAATTTTTTAACTAAAAAAATTACATATTAACCAGGACATTATGTAGGTTAGTGGTTAGTGTTAAACCCTTATCATCCTTCGGTCATGGGTTCAGGTATCACGTCCTTTCAAAATTTGATTGGTTGTCACCCAGCTTTATGGTTGTCCTTTTCTAAAACCATATCAATATAATTTCTAAAATAAATATGGTGGATATACTTGAGATAAGGTTAATCACTAAATATTATTTTAACTAAGGTTATCAATAAAACATTAAAACATAAATACTTAATCCATTTATTTCAACATAGGTATTTCATTAGTCTAGGGTTTAACCCTAATATAATTCATAGGATTTCTAAATCCTGACAACATATATTCATTTTAAAAACCTTTGGTTTAACCTAGGTTATTCATTGTAAAAATCCTTCCTAATGGTATGTATAGAAAATGTGAATTATCTTAGGAATATTCCCTGGGATTGTCATACTAGGGGTATAGTAAGACCCATTGTCATGTACTAGGTTATGTTGAGTCAGTAACAACACACATTATTAGAGTTTCTACTCCTAGGTACATCTATTCCAGAACCACATCCAATTGAATTATCCATAAAGTGATTTATTTCTAAGAAGACCTGCATAATATCTACTTTAACAAAATTATAGGGTGTTCTTCTGTACTTTTTCTAAAATTTTACCTTATGGTTATGTTCTCTAATCTATGTTTTCCTAAATCTAGTTCCGAAGGTTGATAGTAAACTTCCTCAGATGCCAACTATACTAACCCGACCCTAGAAACCCTGGAGCCAGCATCTACTACAATTACATTAGAATAAGATACAAGTAAATTGTGTCCCAAAGGACCAAAGTGTTTAGTGTTCTTGGTAAACTAGATACATATGTGGGTCTTCTATTATAAATTAAGACAATAATTACAACCTTTTTTAGGATATTAACTTTATTTCATTTACAATATCCATGCTTATCTTTTATAGTATACTTCTTATATTCCTAGAGAAAGGAAACTAAATAATGGTGAGATCAAATTATCAGTAAGATTAAATTATAGAAAAATAAATAATAAATCCATGAGAATAATAATTATGGAATGGTAAATGAATGAAAATATATAAAATATAATCAAAAAACTGGGAATGAAGTACATAAATAATATGGAATGGTAATAAACTGAAACACATTCCATTAAATCAATGAACTGAGAATGAAATATAACCATAGATATGTCGACAAAATATCTCATTGATAAATACCATCAAATTATAAATTATTAGACACCATGTTTCCTAGTTATATAGTAATTTTAATGTCAAGATCTATTCTCAATATAGTTTAAACTACTCTAATTTGGAAAAATGATTCATCTCATGAGACTACTTATTCATCAAGGGTCTTGCATGAATCGATCCCCAACACATATCATATCAGTTTATTCTACGTGGAAAGAAATATAAAGGGTTTTTTCCAATTAATTAATCCCATGAGACTACTGATTTATCTATTATATATTTATAAATGGTCCCCACCCATATGTATTATATCAAATGGTCCTAAAACCATGTCATTCATGACTAAAGAATTACTAAAAATTTGATTTAAATTCATAAACAAAATGCCTTATCAAATATCTGTATTGAATAAATGATACATATTTATCATTATTTCCCCAAATAATTAAATAAATTTAAAATTAAAAACCATAATCAAAATAGAATATTGTTTATGAAATGAACATATCCATGATAAATTTTAGGGATAAATAAGGGAAATTAAATGTTCAATAATCAATGGAAATTGAATATTTCAAGGGGAATGAAAAATAAAGTCACAGAATTGATTGTAAATACTATCCTTGATCAAATAAATCATAAACCATCTATAGGAATAATATGGATGATATCAATAAAATATATCCCAATTGGAATAAAAAAAGGTTTATTGTTGCTGATGAATATAAATACTGTAAATAGAGTTTTTAAAAACATTATTCATTAAAATATATTTTTGTTTTAAACAAATGTGAGAAAAACATTTTCATTAAAATAACTTTTAAAAAATTAAATATTAAACTTTTAAACATTAAAATAAAGAATCAAATTAATTATGGTAGGTAAATAAATACATGCCATATGAGGTAAAAAGAACATTCCTTTTGCATGGTAAAATGGTTAGAAAATTCCTTGTTTAGAAAGAGAAAAGTTGATTCCTTTAGAAACATAGGTGAAATAAGAAAAGAGTAAAAATTTTATTAAATCATTTTTAAAATAATAAATACATTTTTTAAAACATTAGTCTAATATGGAATTTAGAAGAAAATTGGTCCTCCGATTGAAGAGACAAATGACGTTGGGTATTCCTATAAACATTTTTTTAAACATTTTGAGTTCCAAAGTGTGGAAAATAGTACAAATAAATGAAAAAGGTCTTGAATAACCAATTTTTATGAATATTAAAGTATTTATTGAACATTTTTCATATAATTAACTCGAATGGAAATACCATTGAATGATCATTAAAATTATTCTTGAGAAAAATAATCTCCAAAAATTCCAAAGTGCCCCGTACCACTTTGGAACATTTCAAATCATAAACCTCATGAAGGAATAACAATTAATTAAACTTCTAAATTCCTTTAAGACAAAATCATTATTTATATAATATATCAAAAGGGGTATTAGATTTTCTACACATACATAATAAGTGGTGATCATGAAATTTTCTCACGGATGTAAAAAGTGAGATGAAAATCCATTACCTTGCATTTTTTTGGATTAATATCATTTAAAATAATGTATAAGGGTTTAAATAGTGTTAATAACTTATTAAAGAACCATATTTATGTTTATAATATTATATATTATCTTCTTAAAATATTTTATTTCATGTTTGATAACCATTTTGAGTGTTAATTGACTAGTTTTTCTTATTACCTATTGTTACTATCATGGTTTCATAATATAAAAAATGTAAAGCATGATTTTAATATAATATATGTTAATTATTTATGAATTTATTATAATACATAATATTTGAAGATAATAAATGGAATGCACCATTCATGGAGACGGTAGTTCATACGTACGGATAAACAATACTTTTATTTCCTTTACATATTAAACAAATAAAAAGTAAATGATATATGTATATAATAATTACACTATCATATCTATGTCATTAAAATTACATATTTTTATTAAAATCATTCTTAATACATTCATTTTATAGCATGATTTAATCACATCGCTTTAAGGGGGTGGTATTCCACACTTCTACAAATGATGTTATCATATTTACAAAAAAAATAGAAAGTATGAAGTTCAATGTTATAAAATAATTAAAGGAAGTATATTTAAATTATAAATATCATATATATCATATATAAAAATTATTCCTATCATATTTACCACCATGGGAGGAAGTAAAGGAAGAACAAACAATCTTCTTTTTGTAAAGTGGTAGTTCTCTGTACACATAAATGGTAAATTTGTTACCCGTTAGATGCAAGTGTTTGTAATTAAAGGTAAAAAAATAACATAAAAACATAATATTTTATTTATTATACCGTTTATATTATATTATAATGGAATAAGAATATTTTAGGGGGTGTATAATAGAAATAAAACTAAATATCTTGAGGAAATATGTTACCCCTTAATCGGGTAACTCCTTTTGGTTTGACCCATATGGATTCCTTGGATGGATTTATAACCGAGATAGGCATTTTAGATTTAGGGTATGTATTTAGAGGAGATATTTTTATAGATATTGTTTGAGAAAAAGTGGTTATAGATTTGTTTGGAAGTGGGAGGAGAGGAGGCCTTTTATAGTGGAGGAGGAGTGACACTCTTATAAATTTTAGAAAAGGGAATTCCACCCATGTATTTCCCAATGACTGTGGATAAAATAATGGAAAAAGGTAGATAAAATTGAGTATAGAGTATAAATATTTCCATAAAATGGATTTTGGACATGTTTCTAGGTCATTTGGGCCCTTATTTTTAAATTTTAGTCCCTTATGAAGCTTAATTTCACCTTAATTGTTGTAATTAATTTTAATCACTTTCACTAATATTTTTTATCAAAATCTAAGTTGAACTTATTATAAACTATAAATTAATCAGATTATAAATATGGGATACATTTTTCCAAATTCCAATCAGAGAATTTGATGAACTTAATTTAAATTTAATCATGTAGACGGGGCGATAATGCATGTTTTTAATGCAAAAATGTTCAAAAGTATGATATTTTTTACAATTTAATTTCAAAGGTAAATTGATTAAAATTCCCTAAATTGAATTAAATAAAAAAAATTAATAATTAAAATAAATTTTAAATATTATTTAATTTAATAAATAAATTAGATGAAAAAAAAGTATTGAATTAAAATTCATTATTTTTAACCATTCATTAAAAAATAAAACTTCACAAAAAATACCAAAAAATCACCCTAAACTAATTAATATGTTCTTATTTAAATTATTATATTTATTGTGACATATAATATTTATAATAGTTATTGAAATTGGATATAAAAAATCCTCTCCACTAAAAGCTGGTAAAACTACCTTAATAAAAATAAAGATTTTTATGTGTTAAATTGGGTTTTTTCTTATCTTAAGGGTATTAAATATGTTGTATTAATATAAAAAATATATTTTATTGAATATATAATATATATATTATATTAACATCTCTTACTAATTTTAATTTATTTAATTTATTTTGATAAAACATCTTTTTGAGCTTAATATAGTTTTTATTAAAATATTCTTTTTATATTCAATTGGTTCTTGTATTAATTTCTAATTTATTTGTTATGAATTATTTTTATATTTTTAAAAACCATATATTTTAATATGATAGTTAATAAAATTGATACCCACTAATTTAACAACAATTTTTATTATATTAATTAATAATTATTTATTAGTATATAATTTTTTTGTAAAACTCAATTTTGAGTATAACACAAGTTATCAGAGAAAGTATTAATTGCGTGTAACACAAGATAACTCAGGATTGTTTTCATTTTAATATATAAACTAAATTTATTTAAAATAGAGATTATATTTTTATTTCTCAAGATATTATATTCCATTACGAGTTGGTTGTCGTGTTTCATACACACGGTTGAATATAATGTTCATACATTAGATTTTAAAGGCATTACCAGTCAGTTTTACCTTAAAAATAATAAATAAAAATAGTTGACTTATTATGTTATGATTATCACATTAATTAAAATATCTTATCCATGTAATTGATCCATCCTTCATCAACTAGTGGGTTAGATAATCCATTGAATGATGGGGGTTGATGCCTCATGAAATGCTCCATTATAGACATGTTCCTTCTTCATATATCTGGTTCCTCTCAAGAATAGGTACCACCACCATTTTAACTTGTGTAAACTAATCAATCAATACAAAGAACTATTTTTTCCAATTATAACCATCTATGGATATTGATTTGGAAGGATATTTTCCTCTCATTTCATTTTCACTAAATCTTTATTGTTTCTTCTTAGGAAAACCATTCTCAAAAAACATACATTTGATAAAACAAAAAAGTAATATTAAATGTATAAATAATTTCAATTTAACCATAAATTCAAATATTTTAATGGAATTATATTAACACAATCCTAACCTTTAATTTTGTTTAAACCATCCTTTGATACCAAATCTAAGGACCCATCATTAAACATTACATATTCTAGTGTTTTTAACTAGAATTCACATGTGACGATCTTTTGGTTTATAGTTTTAGATAATTAGGAAAAACTATAATAAAGAAAATATATAAATTACAAGTGGACACATATAAACCTTACTACTTTTTTCATGAAAAAAAAGAAAATAAATATATAATATGAATCTTGTTTTCTCTTTATGAAAAATCGTCATAATTTTCTCTTTGATCTCATACTTGTGATTACTCTTACTTAAACCCTATGTAAAAAATTTAAAACATGGGATGACCACAAAAATAACATGGAGGTATTTTAAATAAAGGAAACCATTATTCTAGTGAAAAAATGAAAAACTATGTTAGGTTCTTTTGTGAAAATGAAATAAAACATTTTCACATGAAAATCGCACACACTATTTTCTCAAATAAATACTTTAAAATCCATATCAAAAAATTTAGAACTACTTTAGGTGTGTTAGATAATAGTTTTCATAAAACCATTTCAAAAAAATTAAATTTTAATAAACATATATTGGACTACCAATATTATATTTACCCAATGAATTAGAGATATATAATGGGTTTCAGCCTTCTTATAAGCTATATCAGGCTCACATGTGAGATAAAATGGGGATCAACCCTTAATATAATATATATTTGTATCAAACAAATTTATGAGATATAATGGGACTAAACCCTTTAAATAAGATATATCAGTACCACCCATACGCTATAATGGGTCTCAACCTTTTCCATAAGTTGTATCAGGCCCACCTGTTTCATATAATGCTCAAGAAATATTTCAAGAATAAAATACTTTTTTCATAATACCATTAAGAAAACTATTTTAATTACATAATAAAATCAATTTTGTACAAATATATGCTTTTATTTTAAAAACCCATTTTCTATACCAAAACAACATTTTCGTTGAAAACCCAGCTTCGATTCTAAAAAACCAAAAATAGAAATAAGGATTTTCACTTAATAAAACATGTATGGTTTTAAAGTATGAAATAAATAATGTAATTGTATGGTCTATATAAATGATGTTGTCATCGTGTATGTTCATAATATAACATTTATTTTTTCGTTCATCAAAACGTTCTATATAAAACATGTAAAAATATTCATTTTGAAAACCATTCAATTAAATTAAAAATAGAAATAAATTATACATAATAATACTTTTATATTCATATAATTGAACATATAATTAAACATATAAAATAATTTCATGAATATTAATATAGAGGAAATGATTTTAAAATTAAATCATTAAATATTTAAAAAAAATATTTTTAAATCAATGTGTCCCACACCACTTTGAATCATTAGAATCATAAACCCTATGAAGGAATTTCATTTAAAAAACATTAAATAACATGAGAATAAATAAATTCTCAATATCTTATGTCAATTTGGTTTTAAATACACCTTAAAAAATAAGTTGGGAATCAAACATCAATATATGCCTCAATAAAAGGAGACTGGGACAAAGTCCCCTACCTCAGGTTTGTCATTCTAAAAAATTGTTCAAACCTCATGTTTAATGGTTTAAAGAATTATATTAACTCATTAAAAAAAGTATTCAAATTTAAAATACGTTATGTGATGATTTTATGACAACTTAAGACCCATTCAGCAATAATATTTCATTTTTTTATGGTTTATGTGAAATTCATTTCATGGTTTCATGATAGGTTCATTTGTGTATAATTATGGATGTTCCTATAAAATGGGACTAAAACTATAGAAGTGTAATTAAATATTATTAATAATATTCTATAATTATGAGTGGTCCAATATATAATTTTTATTTCTTTCATGAAGTTGATTCTTTTGAAGAAATGTTAAAGATAAATTTTTCGATTATTTTGTTGATTTTTCTGAGCACTACAAACTATTTTCATTCTATTTAATATTATGTTTATGTACATGTCCCAGAAAAGAAAATATTTTATAAAATATCTATTAAAATTTTATTTAGATATAATTATAATTTTAATATCATCCATGGATGAGATAATATAAAATAACATACATTATTTGTGGATATGCTTCACTGCCATAATTTGGACAAATGTTTCATTTCATTGAATAAGAGGAGATGAGAAATGAAATGGATATGACATATTCCATTATAATAATAAAAATTAAATATATATATATATGTTTCTATATTTATCATTCCTTAATGAATGAATTTTAACTGGAGAAAGTAGAAGAAGAAAAAAAATTAAGAGAGGTGATTTGAGACAATTACCTGTTAAATATCACCTCCTTGAGGGACCCCTTGATGCCCTTGGATTTAGTATTTCTGTGAGGCCAATAGAAAGTCGACGTTGGTATATGAGTACGAGAGGTTTTTAAAGATATTTTAGAATCCTTAGAGCTTGTGAGGAGAAATGGGGTGGTGAGTGGGGGTATTTATACTTGAGGTGGGGTGGGTTTAAGTGATAAAATAATTATTATTTTATAATTAAATCCAACCACATTGAGGTGGAATTAATTTACATAAATATTGTGATAAATAATGTTTAAAAGAATTTTTAGGGTCTATATATACCTTAAAATTCATTAAATTCTATATTGTTTTATTTATTTGAAGCCAACACCATTTTACTTTAACCCATTTCATTATTTTACATATATTGGTGTAAATCTTTCTTTTTTACCATGGTAATTTTTTTATACCTAAAAATGAAAATCACATTATAATTTATTTTATAAATTTTTATTCCAAATAATTAATAAATTATAAAAATATTCATTTCATATAAGTGGAAAATTGATATTTAAAATTAATAATATAGAGTCAATGGGAAGGCAGGGTATTAAAGTGAAAAAGTTAAAATGATTGAAATGTTTTTATAACCAAATTCAATGTTAAATTTATTACAATGACCTAAATTTATCTTATAGATTTATAATTTAAATAATTATTCGTTAAAACCAATTTAAAATATAATTTAACTATATAAATATGATATAAAAACAGTTTTCTATTAAAATTCGGTATTATTTACTATTCATCAAAAATGAAATTTCTCTGAAAAATTCCAAAATATAAACCTAAAATTATATTTATATTTCACAATAATAAATAAAGTTTATTTTTTCAAATAAAATTTAATATTGTTTCAAAATTTAGTTTGGAAATAGGTTCACCATTAAAATGCAGAAAAATTAACTTTTAGAAAATTGTAGCTTTTATGCTTAAAATTGGATTTATTCTTGTCTTAATCCTATAAAACATATTGGATGAATTTATAAATATTTTATTCAATATATATAATTTTAATTTCATTAATATCATTAAATAATAGTGATTAATTTAATTTATTAGGATAAAATTTCATTGTGGACATAAAAATAGTTTTTCTATAAAAACAATTCCTTAATTTTTAATTAGTTTTTTCATTTATAATTAATTTTTAACCATTGAATTTAATAGATAAATATGTGTAAAAAATATTTTCATAATTTACTAGATCTAATTAATTCCTAAAAATCCAATGGCTTGGTGATAACTATCACATAATTATATTTAGTCATTTTTTTAAGCTCGATGTGGCATATATTATATAATATTCAACATAGTATATCCTTTTAAAATATCAGGGTGTTACACCCAATGTTATTTTTTTAGAGTTATTACCCCTATTTACTATTGTGATAGAACCATTTCCACTTTTAGTATCCAATAATAAATGTATTATTAGTAAAAACAACATATTATCTACCAAAGATAAACAGTAAGATGTTCTTCTTTACTTACCTGCAAAGTCTATCATTGGATTATGTTCCCTAATAATTGTTTTAAAAAAATTATCCCATGGTTTATACTAAACGTTCTCCATTACCAACTTTAGTGACCCTGAACCCAGTTGTCTAGATTTGGTTCCTTTTTTATTAAAATAACATAATATATGAGGAATCACATCCTGAAGGAAAGATCATTTCAGTAATATTGTTAAACAAGATACATACTTGCGTCTAACATTAAAATTGAATAAAATATTAAAAAATAATTTTTACGTGATAATAAATTCATTAGCTCTGCAATTCCCTTAAAATTAAAGGATTCTTGTGGAAAAAGAAATAAAAAATGGTTGACCTCAAATGCTCAGCAATGGTTAGGTAAAATAGAAGAAATATTGAATAAATAAGAATATTAAATATGGAATGTTAAATAAATGAACACATATTCTAGTTAAAAAACATTAATATCCAATTAGATAAGTCAAAATCAATATAGAAAGTGTAAATAACTAAAAACACAAGTCTGTTTATCAATAAATTGAGAATGAAATGTATCCAAAGATAATATCATAGAGAAGATATCAAATATAATGAAAACTAGCTCCGAATGAAGGAAATGCATAATTATTAAACATCATGTTTCCCAGGTACATGATATATTTACCTTCAAGACCTTTCACAAGATGTTTTATAATACTACTATCAAGATCTTTCAAGAGGCAATTTAAAATATACAGGTTACAAACAAATAGGGCATTTCCATAAAATTTCATCTAATGAGACTGCTTATGCATCAAGGGGAATTAATTTACCTATACCCAACCCATGTATTGAATTATAAAGAATAACTCATATTTCAAATAATTTATTTACCACATAAAAACATTTCCCTAAAATATGTATTGAGTAAAGGATACCTATTTATAAATATTTCCTCGGTAAATCAAATTACTTGAGAAGTAAACAACATATTTAAAAATTGTATATGGTTTTGGAAATAATAATATCCAGAACACAAGAATATGTATAATTAATATAAATTTAATTTCCAATGAAAAATTAATATTTCAATAGAATGTTATGAATCACAAAAGAAAGTGAGATTGCATAATAACTTTTACCATTCGGTAATTTTTAGGTCAAATCCTATTGGATAACATAATTCAAATTGAAACATAAAATAACATGAATAATGAATTATTAATGATATTACATATCAAAATGGAAGTATATACACAACATAAGATTGAATTTGTTTATAAAGACAAATAAGTCTTGATGGAATTTAAATTGAGATGAAATCCCTTACCTTAAGATTTATTTTGGTTGAAATTGATTTAACCTCATATATAGTAGTTTTAAAATTATTAATAACTTATAACAATATTATATTAATACTTATAATATAATACATGATCTGTTTATTACATCTTATCACCTATTCGTTATAATCTTTCATTATTTTCATGGTTTTGGGTGTTAACTACATTGTTTTATCATGTGTTTTTTGTCATGAAAGATCCAATTTTTGTGCATATTTTATATTTTCATCATATATAGAATAATAATAATTACATAATTATAATATTTATACAACAATAACACTTAAACAATCAAGTATTATGGTTATAAAAAATGAATCATGTTACAATTATAAAGATAGTTGGTCGTACGTACGCATGAGTAACATTGTCCATTTTTAATGACCATTTAGTAAAGGAGGTAAGTAATATATTACCTTTAAAAAATGATAATAATATCATATATATCATATAATATACTTATATATATATCATCCATGTGTATTAGTGATGAAAATAGAGTCACATTTCTTTGTGAAGGCGGTAGTATACACATACATGAATGATGTTATCATCTTTACATAAGTGAGTAGGAAAGAAAGAAAATGATATATATTATATTTATATAATGATATATTTTTCATGAATATCATAATTATTTAATTTATATAATATAAAATTTTTTAAATTATCTTTCTCACCTTCCATGTGAATTGTTAGTGAAAGACAAATCACATCTCTTAGTGAGGCGGTAGTCCTCCGTAAGAATGAGCAACGTTATCATGTATCCTATACAACTGAAGGTTTAAAGATATATGTGATATAATGAAACAATAGGTATTTTAATTTTATAAATATCATTTATATATATATATATATTATCCATAATTATACCAATTTTTTGGAGTTGAAAATAGAAAAACAAATGACATCGGTTCGCGAGGCAGTAGTTCTTCGTACACATGACTGATGATTTCGTAGCCCATTTTATGGTAGTAGAGATGGTATTAGGTCATTAAATTATTAAAAAATCCAATTATATGGAATATATTTAGTTCATTATATTATAATGGTTTAGAATAACTTTAATGGGGTTTAGAAAGAAGAAAAGTATAGATGATCATTAAAGAACATTATCTATTCTTCATGTATCCTCTTTAGGGTTACACTAAAGCCTTCTATGGTTGGATTTCTTCCTAAGAAATGGATTATATGATTTTTTGGGAGAATATAAGAATTTATTTTGTTAGGTATTGGTTTAACAAAAGTGGTTTAAATGTTTGAAGTGGAGAGGATAGGTGTGACATTTTATAAGTTGGGGATAGGACACAGTTTATATTTTCGAAATAAATTATGTGTTCCCACATTTTTCAGGTGGAAAAGGGGTTAAAAATGTTCTATTATAGAATATTAGAGGTTTTATTATCAAAATATGTCCTGAAAATATTTTTTAGACATTTTTATAGGTCATTTTCAATCTTATATTTTAGTTTGGCCCACTAGAAACCACATTTTTACCTTAATCGTGATAATTAATTTTTACTACATTCATTATTAGTTTTTATAAAATATCAAGTTGAACATATTAAAAATTATAAATTAATATATTTTCATATAAGAAATAAATTTTTCAAAATTCAATTAATATAAGTGGAAAATATTATTTTTTTATTATTCTTATAGACATGAAGACAATGCTGGTTTCTTAAGTGAAAATGTTCCAATGTTTACGATATTTTTAAATCAAACTATAAGAATGAATGTATTTTAATAACATAAATTGGATTCATATATGTATAATTGAATTAATTATAATTTATAACCAACAAATACTATAATTCATCATTATTAATTATTTAAATGAAAAGGAGGTTCTTAATTAAATTTATGTATTTTCACTATTCATGAAAAAAATAAACTTCCTAGAAAAAACAAAAAAAAAATATTCCTAATATAATTTTTACATTATGATTCAAAAAATAGAATTCATTTTTTTAAAATTTATTTTCTAAAATTATCTAAAATTAATTTTAAATTATGTGCGAAAAGCATGACTAATCTGTCTTTCAGAATAATACTATTTTTCAGAAAGAATTTATTTTAATTTTAAATGATTCAAATTTTATTACTAATTTATCTATAATTAATGAACATGTATATACTATATATTCTCATAAATTATTTAATCACACTAATTCCCTTTATTCTAACAATTAGGAAACAACTATCTTATTTAATAATAGTATTAAAAATATATTATTCTTCAGTATAACTCATTATTATGTCTAACACAAGCTATTGAGTAAACATGTGGTTTTACATAGTGAAAGATAAATTTTGGGTTTCATGAATTTAAATTTATAGAATGTATTGAATTTATTTATAATGGTAAATATATCATAAAGTCTCTGGATTTTATATTCCTTTATATGGTTGGTGTTTCATGCACATAAATAATTGAATAAAATGTTATTCTTTTATAATTTATTGGTGTTACATTTATATTATGTTTAGGTAATAGGGATATCATTAAATAAACTTTATTTTGTAAAAATTGCAGCATTTACAATTTAAAAAAAATATTAAAGTCTTCTTAAAAATGTAAGATAATAAAAATAGATTATATTTTACTTTATGAAATAAAAAATAAAATCTATTTAATAAAATTAATTTTCAATAATTTATATACATTAATTTTAATATAAAAACATAAAATGTAATGAAAATAAGATTCTTTAAAAATGTATATTTAAGTATAAAAGTGTTTTCAACCAAATTCTACAATAAAATAAAATATAATGAACATAAGTAGATTTTTATTAATATAATAGAACTGATTTTACATTTAATTAATTTTTAAAAAATTCCTGACTTTTTATATTTGTGAAACAAATATACAATTTTCTATAAAATTAGGCATTTCCACTATTCACTAATAAATCAATCATTTCATAAAAATCCCAAAAAATCAAACCTAATATATTTTTTAGATGGTGATTTAGAAAATGGTATTATTTTTATTAAATAAAATTTATAAAATATTCAGAAATTAATTATAATAATTTCTCTCACAAAGCAATAATATCATCTTTTAACAAAGATACATTTTTGAAGCATAAAATAACATTACTAAAAAATGAGTTATTATTTACAAATAATTTATCAATAAATTTATGTTTTGTTGGAAATTTATATATATTTCACAAAGTAGTTATTCATATTCATAAACTCCAATTTAACAGCTAGGTTATAACTATCATATTAAATAATAATATTTTAATAGTGTATCCTGGTTTGTTTACACTAGTTGTACAATGTAACACAATCTATCGTGGAAATAAACTTATTTATGGGAAATGATTTCTAAAATCTATGGTTTTCATATTTTACAAGATAAAGGAAGTGTATGAATATCACTATAGAATTTTACCGAAGACCCTTAATGAGGGGAAAGCTATGTGAAAAATTTACCAAGTATAAATTTTAGCTACATAAGGTTATATTTTAGGTAACTATAGTATCAATGGAGGTTATATTTTTCAATCCATCAAAGAAGAGATCTATTAAACATCATCTTAGACAAACCATTGTGAATGAGATTCATAATTTTCTAGGGTTTGCTAGATATTATCAGGGATTTATGGAGAATGTTTTAGGGATATATAATCTACTCAACTAGTTAACTCAACAGAAAGTCAAGTTCCTATAGACTGATGAATTTGGGGAAATTTCAATGAACTAATGAGAAGTTTGGTCTATGTACCTATTCTAAAACTACCATACACTTGAGAAGGATTTATGATCTATATTAATTTATTAAATAAGTGATTGAGATGAATCTTCATGTAGAATGACATGGAGATATCTTATGCCTCATTCAAATTGAAGGTTCATGAGAAAAAATAACTTAATCATGTTTTGGAGTTATAGGATTTAATTTAATCATTAAAGATATGTAGGAATCATTTTTACGAAAAATGGTGTGACATATATACTGATCATTAATATTTGATGTGTATATTCACTCTGGAAGAGTTGATTTTGAACTAGAAAATATGGTTGGAGTTGATTTCATTTTATGACATCTGAATACATTACCACCATGGGTAGGAGAATAAGATGGCTTAAACATAGAGTCAAAAATTTCAAGTTATCTTATTGATTATGATGATAAAAAAAGATCCAATATTTATTGATTTATAAATGATGGTTATGTAAATATTAATGGAAGGGAAAATATTATCTTGCACAAAATCTTTTTTAACCATCAGTCTATATGAATGATAAAGTGGCATAAAATGTAGTTGTAGATATATAAATTATGGTGTGAAATGTTCCTGATTTCAACCATAATTATGATGGAGTGATATAGTTTAGAAACCATGTTTATATCCCATAAATACCATAATTAAATATGTAGTTGTTGAATGAAGTTCCTAGACCAACATTCACTAATTATCCTAGAATTATAATGATTTATTGCAATCTAAAAGAGAATTTTTGATTATAAAACATTGAGAGAAGTATTATAGAGTATCTGTCTCAGTACTTGGTATGTTAGAAAGTTATGGTTGAGATATATAATTCTACTGGGATGTTTCAAATATTTCCCATATTGAGTTGAAATTTCTACATTCAACACATTATAACCTTTGAATTTAAAATTATGACATGCTATGATAAAAACTTTTTTTACTAACATTATACACTTCACTAGGTTTTTTTGAATGTTTCTATAGAAAACATACATGTTTTACCAATCAAATAAATCCATTTTAATTAGACAATAATTTTAAATCAAATGATACTTTATAATTAGATGATGTTAATAATCAAATGAAACATTATAATTTGATGAGTATTAGTATTGGATGAAATTTTTAAATGGATGGAACATTATAATTTTATATAGAATCACTTTTTTCATCAGTTGGATGATTTCATACTTCACTAAATGAAGTTTTTACAAATTATATCCTATAAAAAATAAATATATATCACATGAATAAGATTCACTCCATTAATCAGATAGATATTCACCTGATAGAGGTATTCATACTCTCTAGATTAACCCCTTTCAAAAATTTCAGATGATGATTTTTTTTTACTGGAAAATAAGTGTTTTATCCTATCAGAATTATAAATTTTATTCTATCAAATGGAAAACTTGAATGCATTGTGATGATACTTCCATAATTACCACCAGAAAGAAAAATTAGAAAACGGTGAGCTATCACGATGGAGTTCTCCCAAGTCTATTGTTAATATCTTTGAGAATCACAAAATATGACCATTGGAGATTAACCTTCAAATAATAATACATTTGAGGAGGGAGCCTATTCTTTTTTAAACTCACATGCTCTAGAGATTTTTTTGTATTTTTTGTATCATCTTGTTACTAGTATAGTCATTGTAATAATTAAAGAGTATTTAGTTTTAAGGAACCTATGTTAGGATTATAGATGCATTAAAAGAATTAATGTGATTGTTTTTGTTGTGTTTGGTTGGTTTTGATTGAGGGATTTTGGGGATCAGAAGACTACTGAGTCTGATCATTGTGATAGATGGGTTCCATGGAAAGGAATAAAGAGTTATTTTAAACTCTTGGATTTAGATATTTCTTAATGTACAAATACATACCTTATGTCAGGGTGATTGACTTCCCTTACCCTGAAGGTTAATTTGTTCTTATTCTTTTTATAACATTTTTGTATGTTTTAATTTTGAATTTTGTAAAGTTTAATTTTCTTATTTTTACATGTTATTATTTTTTAGGGGCATTTGATAGAAAATTTTAACTTTTCTATTATATATTATATTACTATGACTACATAAAAATTATCATAAGCAAGTTCATTCAATTAAAAAAATTACATCCAGCAGTAAGTTCATCATATTAACTAAAAAGGGATTTTAGGTCAATTATTTGACTTTTTTTACAAACTATAATTCTGCCACCTCTTAAGGAAATTTTATTATTTTTTGATTATATATTTGGTATCGAATCAGTTTTTACTTATTAACATCCTAGTTTTTACTTTTTTATATTAAACATGTTTCTTATTTTTATAACTATTTTTATAAATGGTTTTTTTATAAATTTTTTATAAAATATTTTTAGAATAACTTATACAGGTAGAAATAGTTTCTTTTATACAAAGATGGAGGTTTAAAATATTTAAAATATTGAATATATTAATCCTAGAAGAACATATATTTTTACTGAGTCTATTTAAGATAATTTGAGAGATCATATGCATACATTTTTTATTAGCATAATAGTTTATAATTTTTTATTGTTAACTGGTAACTATAAGATTACAGACAAAGAGTTTTTTACTTTTACAACTCAATAAAAGTTGTAGAATTATCCTAACTATTTAATAAAAAATACTTTTTTTATTATATGAAAAAGAATATTTTCTATCAAATTTATTCTTGTGATGCTGCAAATGGATCTTTGAAAATGATAGAAATTATTCATTTTTGTAGTTCTAAAGTTATAGAAAATAGAATAGAAATTAATAGAGATGATTAAAACGAATTTCATTTCCTTAGTAGATATTTTTTTAATAATATTCATCATAGATTCAATAAAAATTTTAATATTTTACAATCTATGGGTGATAAAGTACTTACGAATAAGATATTATATGAAAATAACATTGAGATTATACTAGGAGAGTGGGAATCCAAATGAAAAACTCTTGAATATACAAATATTATTACTATGTAGAGTATAAGTGATTTAGTTGGAAATATTACAAGAAACTATGTTAGATAAAAAATAAATTCTAAAAAGAAAAAATAAGAGTAAATTTTGATTCTACTTTAGCTGTTTCTATGCATGTGAGATCTATAAGAATATTTTCTATTTCATCAATGAAAAATAATGTTCAAGTTGAAACTGAGAGTAGTTATTATGAATAATTAGAGAATGGATTGGATAATATTTCAAAGATAATGAACAATATTTTTGGAAAAAAAATTTAAATATAAATATGAGAATAATTTAAAGATACAAATAAAAAATAAGCTTTAATCTACGAAAATTTTATTATTGAAATAATCTTATACATATTAAACAAAATTATCCCAATATTGGAAGAAAATATAATAAGGACAGAAATTTTGAGTAGTATTATAAGATATTATAGAGACATTAGAGTAATAAAATTCTAAAATAATCAGACACTTGGACTATAGTAGAGGTGATCAATCTTTTTATAATTTATCAGATGTATAATGTGAAGATCAGAAGAATATTAGTATCTATTCTAGAATTTCGTAGAATAAAAATTTCTTAATGGCTACCCTAACTAAAAAAACATGACCAGTATTACTTTTAATCCAATATACACTAATTATGAATTTTAAAATAATTATATATCTTCAAATGGATAATCTACATCATAAGAGGCCAAAAAATTACTTAGCTTAGAGGAAATTTCAAGATTTTATAAACTATTAGAAAACTAAAATTGAAAATTTTCTAATAAACATGATGTTGTCAATTAAAAACATTCTAAATAAAATTTGAGAATATCTAAACTTACTACCAAAATTTGTAATCTTTCAAAAGAGTTAAAAAGAAGTATGTTTAGAAAACTAAATTTTTTAAAAGTGATATGAAAATTAAATTATAGTACTACAGCTGTTGAGGATAAAAATTTTGGAGTGAAACTATATTATAAAATTCCAAGTCTAAAAAAGTTACTATATAAATTTATTGTGGTTATGGGAAATTTTTATAAAATATGCAAAAAGATTAAACCCCATAGGAATGTATCTTGAATTGTTTTTACTAATAAATAACCAAATATTCAAAATTACTTTTTTATTCTAAAGAGTTCCATATTTTCACAAAATTTTAATGTTGTTGACAATGTAAAACTAAATTTTATATAAATAAATATAAATATTTAGGATTTCTAAATGCTTATTTTCTATGGAATTGATAAACGTTCAGCATAATAATGTTAAACTATTGTGGATTCTATAAATTTTATTTTCTATTCATGTTGGACCCAAGTAATTTTAGGTTTCAAAATACTAATATTATTAGAATTATGATAATAATATGTGTACCAAAAAAAATAACATTTTGTACATGGATAGTGGATATTCTATACATATGAACCGGAATAAGTATTTCTTCAATAATATTATTAAAATTAAAGGTGGAAAAGTCACTTCTGGTGACAAATATCTGGGATAAATTATTGGAAAATGTAATATTATTATTCATTGTAAATATTTAATTTCAAATAACATATTTGTTTTAGTACATAAACACAGACTTATTTTAATAAGACAATTATGTGATGAGATTTGTTCTACGTACTTTAGGAATGATAGATTCTTTATTTATAATTTATAAGATATGTTTATTCTTTCTTCCAATAGGCATGATAATGTAAAAAAACATAACATAGTAGACCTTAAGAGACAATATCTACCATGAATTAGTAAAATGGAAGATCAATTGTTTTTCTGTAACATAATTTTAGGACACTATAAAGTTTGAAATTTATCTAGACTCATTATAGAAGGACTAGTTATAAATCTACTAGATCATAGCTTTAATTTTTAAAACAATTTTGACCCTTGTCAATTTTTAATGTAAAAAGTCCTATTTTAAATATATTGACCAAGTTACAACTTATAATGATTCATATTTAGTTCACATAGATATATTTATTCCTACTCAAATAGGATGTATTGGTGGAAAATAATATGTATCTGTTTTAGTTTATGACTACAGTAGATATACATCGGATTATTTTATAGAAAAAAAAGTTTGAAGAATATTTCAATTTTACTAATTTTGTATCTTGTGATAAAAATGATAAATATCTACATATTATTACTATTCATTCTAATCATGTCGGATATATTTTAATTTCTATATTTGACACTTTTTATAGTAAAAATTGTATAATACATATGTAATGACCTGAACTTTTTTAAATAAAATCCCCATTGTGATAGAATTATATTCCCGATTATATATTATAGTTGTCAAAAACGCTTTCAATTATATGGTATTATACTAATTTAAAATATTATTAAGCATCATTACTTTTTATAATATTGTTATTGAACAATGATCACATGATTAGTATAAATATAGGGTTTTGATAAATCCAATTGACATGGAAAAAGGAAGTGTTTTCTCCAACCAGTAGTATCATACCATATGAAGCCCATTTATCAGAGCTTATGAGGGAGATAGTTTCACTATGACTTTTACCTTGAAAAAGCCCAATCTGAGATTCAATGACTAAATTATAACCAAATTCTTTTATGATGTAATTTCATGATCATCGAGATTACTTTCCAAACCACATACGTCGAACCACCCCATGTAATTATCACCATCATAGACCTTACCCTGAGGGAATTTTCTTGTGTAATAAGGGGATATGTATCCAGATAATTAGAATATAAATATTTATATTATATTTTCAAAAAAATAACAATTATATTTACTCATTATTGTTGTTACTTTATAAATGATTTTTATTTTGAAACAATAAAACAAAAACTATTTTTTTGGATAAGATGCAATTACAATTAGTATATTTCTTTTGATTAATTGATGGAATTTTTTTATATAAATGATATTTTATTAAAATGTTATTATTAAATATTTTTTATTAAAAATAAATGATAATATAATTTTTATAAAGTCAAATGTAATTTTTATATGGGTTTGAAAACTATTATTATTAAAAAAACCTATCATTTATCAATAAATTTATATTCTATATTAAAATTTAACATTAAAATATATATAAAAAATTTGATAAAATAAATATTATCTTTTTGAATTAGAACATCAAAATTATCCAATGGTGAATTTTTCATAATGGTCTGAGAGTCAAATTTTCATGTAATAATTAAATATGTTATAAATATACAACATATATTATGAAATCATAATGACCCAAAAGTGTTTAAATAATTTCTATAAATGATATATATGACCAAATATATGTTTCCCCTTTAAAAAGGGTTTATTTTCATTTATTTTATTAATTATAAAAATTAATTATGAATCTTCCAAAACTTATATTATATTTTGAAATATTAAAATCATTTATTTAAGAACATGACTCAATTACACATCACAAAGTATAATATTTTAAAGATTTCAGCCATTTTACTCTTAAAATAATGAAATCCAATCCAAAATTTTAGAAACCTTGGGTAAAAACCAATCCAAGGTTATTAGTTTTGAATAAATTATTTTATAGAGTCCAAAAGCTATATTTGGGAAATAATAACGAACTCCCCTCTCTTTTCCAATATAAACCTACACAATTTTCCGTTACACATCACTCAAAAACCATGTAGAACAACCTTACTCTTTCCTAAACTCTATATTCCTACCATGGTTCTACAATATCTTCATAATCACTTCCCATGATTTTGGAATCACACTCTTAGTATAAGGGACCTCTCTCTCTTCTTTTTCATTCAAGCACCTTCTTTGTATATATCACTTTTTATATCAAATATTTATATTTTCCAAAATTTATAGAGATCCATATACTATAAAATTTATTTCTTAATAATGATATACCATTTTTCCCCTCTCACTATAGAATTTACCTAAGTCATTACTTTGCCAAAATTTTGTAAAGGATCATTTTCATATTCTCTTTATTCAAGCATATTATTATTTTAGGCCTTTAATTTCTAATTACTAATGTTTGTATAATTTTTCAACACATCTATTACTGTCCATTTTATTTCAAAATAATTAGATACATTTCTCTTTCTCATTAATCATTTTTATAAATATTTAAGTATTTTCATTATACTGCTGAAATTTCACTATGATTTTTCTATGTCAACCATTTGTATTATTAATATAGTTGTTATTTCCACTAAAGGGTGTTCACCTAGACACACCTTTAATTATTTTATTGCGAAATTACTTGTATGTATTCAACATTACTTTATATTGGAATTATATTTTATTAAATATGATCCTTTTTTGAATGATATATGTCGTACACATATTATTTTAAATGATATGAAAGCGATAGGTGTGCCCAAAATTATATAGCCCTACAATATAGTGATTAATGATTTAGTCTCATGAGATTTCATAAAAGTGATTAGAGAGTGGAAATAATCCATCACAATTATTTTTCAATCATGTTATGAAGTCTTGTTGGTTATCCATAACCTATGTTTATGATGTCATGTTTAAATTTGTTTCCACTTTCTAATGTCTCCTTTATTTTATCATACAATATCATCAATATTTGTTTTGGATTATGATTCCCATTCATTTTATGTCCCATTGAAATTCATACTTACTAAAATGTAATAATTTATTCTTATTAAACCATTTTTATTCCTTTACTGGGCTTTATAGTTCATGTCACGAACCAAGTCGAGTCAACATCTAGACCGGTGCCTGACTTGGACTATGGAAAGGCTTGAAGGTCATTCCCAATCCCTAAAAATTGGTACAAGTTCCCAGGTATCAACAATAGAAATTTGGAATAGTTTACCTGAATATAAAATGATAAAACAACCAAAAATATAATGAAACAGATATTAAATCCCACAAACAAACAATCCCTTAACATTTCCTAGATTTGAGTTACAAGCATAATGAAAAAAAATAAAAAAGGGATACTACCAAAAAGGGACCAAAATCCCATCCCCAAAAAACACCAAAAGGAAAGGGGTGCATCTTCCTTAATCTATCTCCATAACACTGCCTATGAAAGATCACTAATAAATTGGCCTCCATCTTTATAATCTTTACCCTTACATGTGTCAAACATAACCAAGTCTACTTACAGCTAATAGTGTAAGAAGTGTTCCATACATTTCTGAATAGGGTTCCACCCAAAATGATTCCATGATCTAAACATTAAATGAAAAATAAAATTTCATGTTTTATAAATGAATGAAATTCTGGGAAAATTTCAAAGGAAACTTTAATTAAAAAACACTTTAAAGGAAGGAAATAATAAATAAAAACAACCTTTCTATTGAAGTAACCAATATGCCGTACCATATTCTAATGGTAAGGGAAACATAGCCAAATGGAAATGGTCATGGGAGAGACCATATAATTACTAACTAGTAATGGGACCCTAGAACATTGCATCTTGGGGAAACATGGCTTAGTAACAACGACCATCAGCTTTCTCATGAATGAGACAGTAGTAGGGGACAACCCCATAACATAGTGCTCTCTAATTATCATTCATGTTTAGTAAGAGTGGTAATAATCAATCCTTCTAAGTGAAATAGGGATAAATCCACTTCTGTATCACTTGCACACTAGTCCTAGTCCTCCCACATAGTTACCCAGGATTCCATTTTTTTATGATCATTCATGTTCCAAGTTCTCATAACACCACATTCACATACAAATTACATTTAAAAATCACAATAACACCAAAACATTTCCAAAAACATGTTTCACACATTTTTTATATTTTTATAAACTATTAAAACAATTTAATTAAACACCTCAAATATTTTTCACCAAAAATGAACCCAAAACCCTCTTTAAAAATAATCCAAAAATAAATTCCATATCAAAAAATAATTTTTATCCCATAAATATTTTTATAAACCAAATGAATGATTTATAAAACAATATCAAGTGACACAACATGGTTTTACACATTAAAAACAGTCAAATTCACATAAAATGAAACTTTAGAATCAAATACATGCTTAATCCTATAAAAACCACCTTATCACCACATAATATAATCAAAAAAATGATAAATAACCAAGTAAAAAAATAAAATCACAAAAAAATTTATATATGGAACCACCTTCCTTGGGTGAAGAAATTGTCGGAGAGTGGCGCAAAACCACAACTACGGCTCAAAAAAAACATAGGAAGGTAATATTTGACCAAATACACCAATATTAGACTCTAAAAAAGTGATCTAATCCTAAATCAAACATCATACCTGCTAGAAAACTAAAACCCTAAAGAACAACAACCAAAACCCTAGAAAAGAGGAGGAGAGGCTTACCCGGAGAAGACCACACCCGCGGTGGAGAGATAGAAGGAGCGGCGAGTGGCCCAGATGGTCGGCCTTGCAAGGAGGGGCTGATGGAGGGGATCCCCATGAAAAGGGGTATGTAGGGTTCCAGTGGAGTCATGAGAGGGAAATTAGGGTGCCAGTGGGGTTACGCATAGGAGAGCAAGGTACCAGTGGTGTGCTCACCTGAAGTAGGTCGCCAGAGGGTTCTAGTCAAGGGGGGCATCATGTGCATAGGTTGGAGGAGGGGAGGAATGTGACACGATGTAGAGGGGGATGAGGAGTATATTAATATGGAAGGGAAAAAATAAATTAAAATAAATAAGTAAATAAATAAAACCCTAAAAAATGAATTATAATTACAATAATTATTATTATTATTTAATAATATTATGATCATTATTATTATTATTAAAACAACTCTAAAAATTTGATTATATTTTTCTCAATTTATTTTATTTTTCAATTTATTATTCATTTAAATATCTTTTTTTAGCACTAGTCATGTCATTCAATGAACTGGACAAAGCCATATGGTTTCAACCATACTCTTATCGTTCTTCGGATGTTGTCAATCACAAAATACTCATTTTTAAATAAAAACTTCAAATTCAAACTGGGACTCAATCCTAAACTCAAAAAGAATATCTAAATCAATGAAAATAGTAAAATAAAATAATTTCAAGGGTTGGGTGTGATAATTCTCCCCACCATGAAAACTTTCCTCCCTCCGAAAGTCAACTCAAAGATTGATTGGAAAATAAAAATTGATAATTTTTCTCAACCTATTCCTTCAGTTCCCAAGTCTCATGAACATCACTCCTATGTTTCCAATGGATATAGACCAATGTAATAAACATACAATGAATAACCTTCTCTTAGGAATCCACTATTCACACAAGCCTTTCAAACACTGATAAATCAGTCTCTATCCCCAACTCTTCCCAATTCAACACATGGGATGGATCCAGATTATACTTCTTCAATTGGGAGTCCTGAAATACATCATGAATTGATGTTAAATTTGAGGGAAAATCTATTCTGTTTTCCCCCCTTACCAATCCCCTTGATGATCTTGAAATGCCTGATATACCTCAGTGTTAGAATTATAATTTCCCAAATGAGGATGGTCCAAGAGAGGGTCCACCTTCAAGAACACCAGATTACCAACATAAAACTCAATATCTCAATGCCTTTGATCAGCATAATATTTTTTATGACTCAAAGTTTTCAATAATTGATTCCCGATCAAATTGACTTTCTCAGAAGTTTATTTCACTAGACTAAGTCCCAAAAGTGAGGTCTCACCTACCTCATCCCAACATAAAGGGGACCGACATGGATTACAATAATGTTACTCAAATGGATCCATGTGAATTAAATATTCATAACTATTATTATATGAAAATTAAACCAAAACCAAATGGCTATTCCATGATCCTATAAAATCTAAAACACATAAATGAATCATTCCATTTCGAATTTTATTTTACCACTCAATTTGACCATCCTTTTGATGATGGTATGTCATAATTATATTAATATGTGACCCCAATGCCTTTTAAATGGCTTCTGGAAACTGAGAGGGAAAAAGGGTTCTCTTTCTGAAATAATTACTGAAGGAACACCATGAAGTTTTACCACCTTCTAAACATACAACCATCCCAGTTCATCTGATTTATCTGAATCTCTATTCGGAATAAAATATGCTGATTTGGTAAAACAATCAATTAAAACCCAAATTTTGTTCCTTCCCCCAAGGTGTACAAGGCAAGAAAACAATGAAATCCATGAAGAATTCATCCCACATATAAGTAAGAAGGAGTAATGGCTGAAGCAAACCAAAGGACCTTTTATGATCTTCTTTTACCTACTGACCTGTATAGAACAACAATACAAAATAATCTATATCCCACATCAATCCTAGATACCATAATATATGAAGAAAATCATAATACATTTTGGTAGTTATGGGATTAATGGTCCAATGAGATTGGTGGCTATTCTGTGTCACCACCTTCCTCAGAGAGAGTATTACCATGTGACGGACCTTAAAGCACAATATTAACTTGGGAGACGAAGAGAAATCATTATATGTCTCCTAACCATGAAGGAACTTCATAGACAACTAGAAAAGCTCATCATTAGGATGATCCCACTAAATAAACTTCAGAAAATAATGATTCAACATAACACTCTCTAAGAACACACCTCCACTGTGATCTATGGTCTTGAAGTGAATCTGGTTAAAGAGCCTCATCATGATCCATTCATCACTGGACTTCCTCTGTAATGGCTCAGACCTCTCCGGTCCATTACTTTGTGAAAATGTGGTGTTTGAGGTGTTCCGGGAGGTCAAGGTGACTTATCCCCAATATTTTTCCAAATTTCCAATTCTGTGAATAGTTCCATTAATGAACAGTGTTCTATCAGTGAGGTTCAGTGAATAGTGTTCTATCTGTGAGGTTCAATGAACAGTGTTCTATCGGTGAGGTTTAGTGAACAGTGTTCTATCGGTGAGGTTCAGTGAACATTGTTCTATGGATGAGGTTCAGTGAATAGTGTTCTATCAGTGTGGTTTAGTGAACAGTGTTCTATCGGTGAGGTTTAGTGAACAGTGTTCTATCAGTGAGTTTCAGTGAACAGTGTTTCCAGAATGGTGAGGTA
Organism: Viscum album; assembly: GCA_963277665.1. Lineage (NCBI taxonomy): Eukaryota > Viridiplantae > Streptophyta > Magnoliopsida > Santalales > Viscaceae > Viscum > Viscum album. The sequence continues at coordinate 1,966,002,581 of OY728127.1, forward strand.
TATCGGTAACCTCTAACGGTAGGTGTACAGTGTTTCCAGAATAGTAGGTCTACAGTGTTTCCAGAACGGTGCGGTATATCGGTAACCTCTATCGGTAACCTATATTTCATTTGCCAAATTTCGAGTTCATGAATAATGTTTCCAGAACGGTGAGGTTCTAATGGTGAGGTTTATGAATAGTGTTTTTCATTTTCCAATTTTGAGTATGTGAACAGTGTTCCCAGCTTCATATATTTTCACCCCTTTTATGTTTCCTTTCACATAAAATGCATTTAAAGCCTCGTTTAAAGGACTCTAAGGCTGATTCAAAGGGCATAACTCCTATATTAATTATTCTTATGGCTCAGGATATTTTTACTTGGTCAAACCATGTGGTTTAATGCGATCCAATTTTAATAGGAAATTAAGAATATCTTAAACCTTCTCCCTGTTAAATCTTCTAAAGGGATGGGATATCTTCCTCCCTAATTCTTCCTCTTTGTTATCAACTATGAGATGTTAGAACCTCTCAATCCTTCTCATAGGAGTTGAAGAATCTAACTTTCCTCCTCTGATTGTTTCTGCTCTGTTTTAATTCAACCAAGAAGTATTGATCAATCTTCGATATAAGGTATGTTTTATCGTCGTTCTTGTGGGGTTTATCTTCTCCTATTTCTCCTTTCCATATTATAGAATGTAATATCCATGCTTATAATGGGATTTTCTTATGTTTCGGTTGGTGCGGTCGTACCATGGCATCCTTGGGTAGATGAAGTTGATGAGAGAGGAGAATTGTGACCCATTGGGTGGATAAAGAACATCAAGAACTATTTGAGGTAGGGGATTCATTGCTTCTATTTTCTTTTACGTGAACCTATATTGTTAGCATGTTTTATTCAGCTGGACCATAATGGAATTTACATAATAAATATTTGAACTGGATAAATAAATTGATATCGGTAGTATGTTATTTCTCTTTGTTTTATAGATAGTGTGATATACATGCTTGCTTCTCTTTTCCGTTCATTCTGGATGAAAATTTGTAAAGAATGTAAACCCGAATTAATTTGTAACTGTTTGTTATGGATGAAGAGGCATGTAAATGAATCTGTTTCTTCTTGTTTTAATTTTCTGTTAATCAAATTGGTGCAGTAAGAATGTTTAATTATTTGGGATAGCTTACTGATTAGGTTTCCCGAATTTTGGAACCTATAACTAATAAATATGTTAAATCAAGATGGATTAAAGAACTGATTGTTTGATAATTCCTTGAAGGGTTCTGAGTTACCCTATTGACTGTCAAAGGGCCAATAGCCCAATTGATGTGATGTTTTTTTTCCTGTTGCTTGTGCTGTGATATGGGCTCAGATGGTTGTTGTGATAGGTGGGGGAATGGAGACTTTTGGTTGTGGCAGCAGATGACGCCTAGAGTGGAGAGATGCATCGGTTTATATAGGTGGGTGTCGGGGAGGACATCGGGGATGATGGAATGGGATGGATGTGATTGTTTGGGTGCTTGCTTATCCTTATTGGTTGATTATATGCTTTACCTTTCCCTACTGCTCAAGGTAACTGGTTATGCTAACCCTTCTTCCGAAAGAGGCGAATACGCGCGGGGTATGTCACGTGCTTTCCATGTTTAGCTTCTCAAGGTAGGATGGGTCTATGCTCTTTTTATAGGCGGCAAAGAGTCGATGGGTAGTACATTTACTCACCGTGTTCAGCCCCCTTGTTTTTAGTAGCATAGAATGTTTTTCTAGAATGCCTGGGAATGTGGGAAAGTAATTCTGTAATGAATAATTTAATAAATGGTGTTAACCCATGCGGATGTAGTTTTCTCAAACATAATGATGTGGTTGAAATTTTTAAAGGGGTAGTGGACTTTTAGTGTGATGCTAATGAAGTTTAGTGTGTAATTTTTCATCGTTAATTAATGTTTAAAGAATTAATTAACGTAAAGTGAAACTTGTAAAAAGGTAATGAAATAATTTTTTTAAATCTTTCTAAAGGGTTCTGTGTTTATAGGATACCTAATCTTAGAAGTGGTAGCCCGGAGTCTGAGAGACGTTAGCTGTAGTTGAGTCCAAGACTAGGTTATGCCCATAGTGTGGTTGTGAGATATAGTGTATTCGATACTTTTTTGTTTCTATACGCTACTCCACCTTGTCAGTAATGGAAACTGACACCCCATGGATTCTGAGCCATGGGGGGTATTTTCCCCAACATTCTGGTGGGAGGATGGATGGATGAATACCCCCTTTGGCCCCGCTCTCTTCTATGGTAGATACTTGTGATGGTAGGCACAGTGGTTGTTTTTCCCATATATGTGTGTAGAGGGATGTAATGGCTTGTAGTTATTCACACACATATATTCTAGATATAGTATCCTATGGAATAATATAGGTGTAATGTGTATAGGTTGTGATGGCTTGAGGATCCTTACTCGTGTATGGGCTGTAATTGTAACACCCCGAGATTTTATGAAAAATATTCTTTTTAATTTCATTAATGTCTTGTGTTGTACGCTACACAAAAAGGAGCTTGCACAACATGCATCATTGACTTGCCTTTCATTACACACAATCGCGACCTTCCTCGATAGCGTGTGTAGTACGCAATACTGAGTTTCACTAAACAACGATATGCTATTAAAATATTATTAAAACTAGCCGTTATGAATAGTAATAACCACTTTTTGAAATTTTGTAAATTTTAGTTTTCAAAATGGACTTCATTTTTGGATTCGAAATATCGAAATTAGCTTAGGGAGAAATTTTGTGTGCTTTTCGGAAAACTTTCATATTTTGATGAATAGTGAAAATTACTAAAGTTTAATTAAAAACAACTTTTTCAATCGAAATAATTAATAGTGATAAATTGTTAATTTGAGTGGTTTTAAAATATATTTAGAATATATTTTTACAATTTAATACAATTTTGGTCATTGGATGTAATTTCACCTTTAAACCAGACATAAACAAGTGTCAATCCTTTGATAGTTATTATCTCTTAAAAACACGCTATTTGTTTTGACGACGGGATTTAATTTTTAAATTAATTAATGCAACTGATATGTTTTGAATTTGGTAAAATAGACATCATTTTTGAATTCATAATATCAAATATATCTTAGGACTAATTTTTGGTATTTTTCTGGAAATTTTCATTTTTTGATGAATAGTGAAACCACTAAGTGGTAGTTAAAAAAATGAATTTTTCATAAAACTTAATTTTACCGCTTCTGTGAGTGGAATTTTTAAAAATCCGAGAGACCACGGTTGATATCAGTAAGTAAAATTTGGTTCAATGAGATGAAAATAATTTTTGGTGAATAGTAACTTTTTACTTTTTTTTACCACAGTTAAAAGTAAATAGTGTAATTAAGGTTAAAAATGATATTATTATTACCCTAAAACATGTCCTAATTCTATTGGATAAGTTTAATTCTACCAAAAACAACATTAGGAATAAAATATGACCATTTAGGCCCACTTGGATTAGATTAGGACATTTATTATTAATTTATTTAAAGAAGGTTTAAAATAGTTAAAATCAAAGATTAATAAGAAAATCATTTTTTAATATAGGGTTATAAATAAGATAAATTAGACTATAAATATTAAATATAAATCTAAAAATATTTCCTACATAATTATATTTTATTTTTAATTTTTAGACATTAAATAATTTAATTTATTTATGACACAAAGATAATGCAGTAATTATCTTATTAATGAAATATTGACATAATTGATGTTATAAATACCCAAATAAATGTAATTTGATACTTTTTATGAATTACACTAATTTTCTAGGTTAATATGACATGTTAGTGTTGATTTAATTAACTTTTTTAGAACTAATCATTCTGTTATGATTTTTACAAAAATCAATTACTAAATAGTGTCAAATTGACATAAAATAGTTTTTAAAACAAATATTATATTATTAATTGTTATTTTATTCCTAAAAATCTAAGGATCGGCCAAATGACTTAGATAAGGTTATATATATTAATAATAAACAACTTGGGGTTCTTTTGGATTGTTATAGTAAGTTTATTAACCTTATAGTGTAAGAACACTAAAAGACACGGTAAAAGTAAAATTATTTAACTTAATATTAAATCTAAATGATAAGGTTAAAATAGGAACCTAAACTTGTCTAAATTCTATTGGATGAGAGTATTTTGACCCATCCCCACTTTAGCTTCTAAATAAATCAATTTGGAGCTATTTAAACCGAATTTGTCTTTATAATAATATAATATTTTTAGTTATTCTAAAGGTGCCCCTCTCCTCCCTTATAAAAGGGAACCTCCGCCCTCTCTTCCTCACACCACTTTGAGCCTTCAAGCTCATCCAACCCCTGAAAAATTCTCTTCTACACTTCCTTAGAAACATCCTAGAGGTCCTGGTCTTCTTCAAAGACCAATTTTAGTTCCCTAAGAGGAAGACTCAAAGAGGCGCTTCAAAGAAGAGGTAATGTCCGTTACCGATTCTTTTATCTTTATTTCTTTTTCCACTTCTTATTCTTAGGTTGTTTCATTATGAAGTAATAACATCAGTATCACTCATATACTGATATGTTATTATAATTATGAAACAACCTTATTTCACCATCTATCCATCCTATGGAAAACGAAATCACCGCGCGTGCGTACGTACGGAATACTGTCTCCACGTCGTGGTGTAACCTATTTTCCACCACCACCTTACTTGGATGGGTATAATGGTGTACATAATAACTATATATGATTATTGTAAAGTGATATTGATTCAGAAATAGTATACATACACTCCAATACAATTCCACGATTATGAGAATGATATCATCGCTCGTGCGTACGTACGGACTACCGTCTCCACAATGCGATGAGATTCATTCTCCACGTTAACCATTCATGAATGATTATAAAGTATATGTATAAGTAATCATGAAATATATGACATAATAATTATACTTGATTTATGTGTATATATATGTATGTCATATACTTAATTCCATTCAAATCAATAAGGAAAAGAAAACAACGTTCATGCGTACGTACGGTCTACCGTCTCCATGAACGGTGTATTTCTTTCCATTTACTGATCTATTATATATATATATATATATATATATATTCTGAATATATATTATATATAAATCATGTTTTATATTCTATAATTAAGTAATCATGATCTAAGTAATCATATGAATAATTACAAGTCAAAACACGGACGACAAATGAAACGATTTTACCCAAAACGCTCTTTAACATGGAATTTACAAAAGAACGGGTAATATAAATCCATAAGTGAACCATATATGATATCATAACAATGATTATGATTCTGGAATAAGTCAATGACATTATTTAAATCATTATACAGGAGGTTCGGACACTTACGAAGCAAATCGGACCTAAGGTAAGGGAAATATAACAATCTCATTTTTATCCGAGATTGTTTATACTTCAGAAATTACTAGGGTGTATTTTATCATCCACATCCATGTTTCCTAAATATGTAATATTATTTCCATCCACCTACAATTTTTTAAATCCAATTTTACCCTTTGGTGAGTTTTTAGTAAAAGATATGAAAGGAATCTTTTGTCGTTTTTCATACGAGGTACTTTTTGAATTTTCCGACAAAAGTATGAGAAGAATGTTTTTTTTTTAACTGCTACGGCATGAAAGGACTTTTACGGTTTTATAAATCCATATTTTCATGAATCTTCCTCAAAAATATTTCATGACTATTTTCAAGAAAATCCTTTTCTTTTAAAAATTCATGACATTTTGTGAAAAGAAAATGATTTTAAAGAAGAAAGGATATTTTCCTCAAGAATTCATTTCAAGTGTTTTATCAAAACCAATTTCCATATAAAATGAAATTATTTCATATATGTATTTTTTAAGTATAATGCCTCTTTTATTTACATGGTTTCACATTTCTTATTATGAAATTCTATCCATTTTTTTATATGGATTATGAAATGATGGGATGATTTTTATGAAACCCATTTTATTCTTTGGGTTATGATGAATGTTTTAAGTTTATTTTGTGGCACATGTAAGAATGATTTCACTATGAGATGGTTGGGACCTATATCTCCCTCCAATGCATTGGGTAAAGATTTATATCTCATGAGATAGACATGGATGGAACGGAAAGTTAAACAGGTTCAGTAATACAGGACTGGAACAAGGAGTGAACTCGATTCAGAAAGGGACTTTGTCCAATAAGATGGTCTTGGCATAAATGTCTTGGCTACTATGGAAATCATATCATGTGCTTAATGGTTTCCACAATTAAATGTTTTTTTCCCATGCTATTTTATCATTCTTAATTTTTCATTATGGTCTATGCCTTGCGTACTTCCATGTTTTATGTCATTGCTCAGGCTTTTGATGTTTAAACATTATGTTCATGTTTTTAAGTTCAAATGTATATGGTATGTTTTATTTTATCCATTCTTACCCTTACTGAGCATTTGATCTCACCCTTTTTATGTTTTCTTTTCCCCGGGATATAAAGAAAGGTTTTAGGTAAGAAAAAAAAGGGGAAGATCTTTATGGGAGATGTTGAAGATCTTTCACCACGATTAGAAGATTACGTTCCAAGTTTCCAAAGACACTAAACTATTACAGTCCTTGTGTGTCTGTTTTTGTTATGTATTAAGTATTCCTCTAAAGTAATGTAATGTCCATGTACATTAATCTTCGAGTCTCTACAGTAATGGCTTGAGGTATAATACTTGATGTATGATACACATTATGTGGGCTGTGGTGGCTCCTAGAAACTACCTGATTACTTTTCTTACATGGATGTGGTAGTTATGTTGCATGAGGTGCATGTAGTGGCGCTTCACCCAAGTGTCTGTCGGAAAGTCTTTTTGGAGAGAGATGCTCAGGACGTGCAACGTTGGGGAAAAGTGGTAGACCAGTGGGGAAGTAGTAGCGGGGTACCCTTGATATTCATTATTATATGATATATTTTTCTATGAGTTACTTTGTGAGTGCCACCATGGTGAGGTTGGGAACATAGTATACCTGTTTAGGTGACGAGTTAGTTTCACTTGTTGTTCATTGTGCTTTATCATGCTTTCTTTACTTTTGCATGAGAGGCTTCAGGGAGGATCCTACTGAGTATACTATAATGCTCACCCTGTGTATATACAAACTATTTTTCAGGTCACTTGGAGTAGGTTAGAGATCAAGCTGGTTTCTACTTGCTTGGGGTTGCAGGAGCTGTTCGGGCTTGTGGTCTCTACTATTTTTACTTTCTTTTGGGTACTTTCGGTTTTCCCCATCCATTTGTAGTACTTTTTCATGACATTACATATGTGCACTTGGGTTTTCTTTTATATTTCAGTTTTGAGTTGGAGTTTGTTGGTATCTATCTTATCTCTCTCTTCCGCATGTGATCTCTTAGAGGGTAATGCCTCCCATTTGTGTGTTTACTATACCCTCGGTGCTAGTCGCCAACCCGAGGCCTACTGAAGGAAGGACTCAGGGGTCATTATCTCTCTTCTCACATTGTCAGCCTAGAAGGGGTACACATTTTGGGGAGGGGGTCATGATAGAGTGGTATCCGAGGTCAGGTTGAGCGATAGGATAGAGTTTGGAGTTAGGCACGGGTGAGGTTGAATTGGTTGGTAGGGAAACGGTGTCATTCTTGTTTAGAAAGTGAGGTAAACACTGGAGACCAGTTGAGACAGAGGTGTTTAGAGCCCCCTATGATCTGATGTACGGACCTTTAAGTTTTCAATGGCTACTAAACAAGGTGATAATAGTTGCAGGGTAGAGACCAAGGAAAAGATCATGCATTCCTGGTGCCTATGTTTGAATGAGTAGACCTTGGGATATGTTAACCTAACATGAATAAAATAAAACAATTAATTAATGTTTAGTCTTCCATATTCTAGGTTTAGGAACTCTAACGGTTGTTATTTTACATGTATGGCTCCAGGTCGACGTCCTCGTCAGGTTTGCATAGAAAATGTCCAATAGGTTATTCCAATAGATCACCGCAGGGTATAGGTTGATGACGATGGCACTTGGAGTAAGACACTCCAAGAGTATCAGCTCCAGAGTCTACAGAAGTACAAGGGCTCTGTTTCAGATGCATTCCTGGAAGACTGGTTATAGGAGGTCGAGATCAGCATCAGTTCGATCCATGATCAGAAAGAGAACTGGGTTTCCTTGGTTCTGATGATGCTGCTTGGATCAATGAGGAAATGGTGGTTCTTGTTCCTCAGGGATCGTGGGGAGTCAATGATCTCAAGGGAGGAGTTCCGAGACAAGTTTTGAGTCGAGTTTCTTTCTTCGACCGCAAAGGCGTCTAGTCACCATGAGTTTCTTACCCTTCGACATGGGAGCTCCAGTGTTTGAGAGTTTGGAATCTATTTTAGGAACCTTTTATGATATGCTTCGGAACTGTTGCTAGATGAGGTGGCTAGGGAGAGACATTTCAAGGTTGCTTTGCATCCAGAGATCCTGTGCCAGTTCACCCCAATTAGGTTGAAGACATATCTTTATGTGCTAGTGAGGGAAGAGGTTGTTAAGAGGACTTTGGCCAAGACAGGATCATCATGAGAGGGGAATCATCATGATTACTCATGAAGCAGAGTTGTGGTCTGGGTTTCCTAGATTTCAAGGCAGAAGAGATTTCGTTCAATCGGGGGTAGGTCCCAGTCCTTCACATCTCGTTTCTCAAGAGGTAGCAACTCTCAGGCATATGCCAAGGGATCGGGGGATTGTTTTTCTTGTGGTGGTCATGGTCCTCAGCAGTGGGAGTTCCCAACCTTTCAGGGCAGTCATCGTGCACCAGATGTTATGCTCTTGGTTCCTCCGTTGAGCCAGTTCCAGCCGAGGTAGCAGCAGCAGCAGGTTGCACCATCTTTAGATCAGCAGAGGGCAGATGGGGAAGGCAAAGTACATCCACATAATGCTCCCCATCCTCAGAGATCAGAGCGCGGCCATGGTGGTAGTCATCATCAAGGTCAGATAGGTCATGGAGGAGGTTCTGGTCAGCTTCATACTATAGAATTTCTAGCTCCAGGCGAGCCAGACATCATTCAAGGTACCCTTTGCTTCTTTTCTACCTTGGTGTATGCCTTGTTTGATTCAGAAGCGACGCACTCCTTCATATCCCCTACCCTTGTCCAGGCTTTGGGACTTTAGGTAGAGAGGCTTCCAGTTCCCTTGGCGTTGACTATGCTAGTTTGAGGTCGAGCTGACTTGTTTGAAGTATGTATAAACTATGAGCTAGTGTTGGGGAAACATCACTCATGGGGATATTTTCTATGTTTACAAATAAAACCATATGATGTCATCCTCGGCATGGAATGGTTATATTCAGTGCAGGCTATCATGGATTGCTTTAGGAAGAAGTTCATTTTCATTGGTGTGGACAGAGATCCAGTGGTGTTTGTTGGTGAGCGAGATCCTCGGATGGGTCATAGGAGTGTTATATACTTATCATCCATGATGGCTGATATGATGCAAAGTTCTTCAAAGGTTTAGTAGTTGTCTTTTCCTAGGGTCGTAGAGGAGTACCCTAGTGTCTTTCCAGAAGAGGTTGTAGCATTACCCCCTCGACGAGAGATCAAGTTTGGGATCGAGCTACAGCCATGATCATCTCCTATATCTATGTCTCCATATAGGATGGACCCTTCTGAGTTATGAGAGCTACGTATATATCTTGATGTTCTATTATAGTGTGGTTTTGTTCGGCCAAGTGTGTCCCCGTGGGGTGCACCAGTTTGGTTCGTGAATAAGGCAGATGGTAGATTGTGGTTGTGTGTCAATTATCATCACTTGAAAAAATTGACAATAAAGAATCTTTATCCCCTTCCATAGATTGATGATTTATTCGATCAACTGAAGGGTGCAATTTGGTTCTCAAAGATATACTTGCGGTCAGGATATCATCAGATGCGTGTGAAGAATGAGGACATCCCAAAGACTACTTTCCATTTTCGTCATGGGCATTATGAGTTCTTTGTAATTTTGTTTTCCATAAAGAATGCTCTAGCTATATTCATGGTATTGATGAATGTTTTGTTCCGTGAGTTCCTATACAAGTTCGTGGTAGTTTTCATTGATGACATCTTTGTGTACTCCACATCTGAGAAGGAACATGCTGAGCATCTGCAAGCCATTTTGGGAGTTCTTCATCAACATCAACTGTTTGGGAAGTTGTCAAAGTGTGAGTTTTAGGCTCGAGATGTCCGTTTCTTGGGGCATGTTATGTCCCAATAGGGAGTAGTTGTGGATCCATCGAAGATAGAAGAAGTTGTGTCTTGGGCAGCCCCCAAGATAGTGTCAGAGGTGTGAATTTTCCTTGGTCTTGCAGGCTACTACAAGAGGTTCATAACCAATTTCTCTTATGTTTAAACTCCTCTGTCGTCTTTGAACAGGAAGGATCAGGCATTCATATGGACTTATCAGTGTCAGGCAGCTTTCAAATATCTAAAGGAGAAGTTATTAAGTGCTCCAGTTCTTTGTATTCTAGCTGAAGGAGTTCAATTTGATGTTTTATGTGATGCTTCATGTCTGGGGTTAGTCTTTGTTCTCATGAAGTAGAGGTCATTTGTTTCTTATGGGCCTTGGAAATTGCGTCCCCATGAACATAACTATGACACCCATGATCTTGAGTTGGCATTCGTGGTGTTTACTTTGAAGCTATGGAGACATTACCTCATTGGTGAGCGCTTTGTGGTTTTCACCGATCATAAGAGTTTGAGGTATGTTTTCTATCAGCATGACTTGAACTTATGACAGCATTGGTGTATGGAGTTCTTACAGGAATATGACTTCTAAATATGATATACACTTGGAAAAGGGAATGTTGTAGCTGATGCGCTGAGTCGAGAGTCACGTAGTGGTGCTGGGTGTGAATCTGGTGATTCATGGAGAGTAATGGAATAACTGTCAGCATTACATCTTGATATGGGAGAAGTTTGGGGTAGAGGTTGTCTTTTTTAGATGATGGTATAGTCATCCCTGATGCAGAAGGTGGAAGAGTCCTAGTTGGGGGATCTAGAGGTGGAGGTTTGGAGAGACCAAGTTGTTTGTGGCAAGGCCCTTAACGGTTAGACTTAGGATGATCAACATTGATTATTGTATCATGAAAGGATTTTTGTTCCTTTAATGATGTGTGAGACAGTTCTCAGAGAGTTCCATAGTTCTCCTTTAGCTGTGCATCATGGAATGACAAAGATGTACCGAGCCTTAAGGGGTCAGTTTTGGTGGCCTGAGTTGAAGCATGCAGTTGCAGAGTTTGGGTCTCGATGTTTGGTCTGTGAGAGGGTGAAGGCTGAATACTGTGTTCCTGGTGGTCTGCTCCAGCCATTAGAGATTCCTCAGTGGAAGTGGTAGGACATCTCAATGTACTTTTTTACTGGTTTACCTCAATCTCCGGGAGTACATGATGCTATTTGGTTGGTAGTTGGTCTTTTAAAAAAATCATCCCACTTTATAGTGATCAAGGAGTTGAGATCAATGGAAGTATTGTTGAGACAGTATCTAGAGGAGGTGGTGAGACTTCATGGAGTCCCAAAGACGATAATTTCTGATCGAGATCCTCATTTTACTCCCAGGGTGTGGAGAGGTCTCCACCATGCTTTTGGTTCTCAACTATGCCTTCTTAGCACTGCTTTTCATCCTCAAATGGACGGTCAGACAGAACAAACCATCCAAACTCTTGAAGACATGTTACGATCCTGTGTTCTTAATTTTTGAGGTTCTTGGATGAAGCAGTTAACCTTGGTGGGGTTCGCTTACAATAATAGTTTTCACTCCACCATCGGTCTGGCACTGTTTGAATCCTTGTATGGACGACATTTCCATTCTCCGTTGTGATGGACTAGGGTTGGAGAGTCAGTAATTCTTGGACCGGAACTAGTGCAGAATACAACAGAGATGGTTTAGGTGATTCAATAGAGGATGAAGACAGCACTAGATTGTCATAAATCATATGCCAATCAAAGGAGTATGCACTTAGAGTTTGATGTTGGGGATCATGTGTTTCTGAAGATGACTCCCTGTCATGGGCAGCGAAGGTTTGGTCGTGGAAGTAAGATTTATCCCCGGATTGTTGGTCCTTTCGAGGTGTTAGCTCTTGTTGGAGTTGTGGCGTATTGAGTAGCACTTCCCCCATAGATGATTCAGATACATGATGTTTTCCATGTATCACAGCTCCGTCATTATCTTTATGATAACTCTCACATCATCTATTTGGGAGAGATAGATGTTGATGATGATGCAACCTTTGAGGAGTGACCTATGAAGATCCAAGACCGCAAAGAGAAGGTGTTGTGGGGGCATTCTATTCCTTTCGTTCGTGTCTTGTGGCAACACGGTGGAATGGAGGAGAGTACCTAGGAATGTGAGTCATTGATACATGATCAGTACCCAGAGTTGTTTTATATTTAACACTTTTCATGTAATGATGTCCCCATTGTGGTTAGACCTTTCATGTTTTATTTATGAATTAATTTTTTTGCTTTTGTGGCTTCCTCTCTTTTGAGAGTTATCTTGATGGGTTGTTGTTCGGACACCATTTCTTTTTCTTTAGGTGGATTTTGAATTCTTGAGGATGAGAATGTTTTGATAGGTATCTAATGTAATGGCCCGAACCTCTCTGGTCCATTACTTTTTGAAAATGTGGTGTTTGAGGAGTTCCAGGAGGTCAAGGTGACTTATCCACAACACATTACCAAATTTCAAAGTTTTTGAATAGTTCCATCAGTGAACAATGTTCTATCGGTGAGGTTTAGTGAACAGTGTTCTATCAGTGAGGTTCAATGAATAATGTTCTATCAGTGAAGTTCAATGAACAATGTTCTATCGGTGAGGTTTAGTGAACAGTGTTCTATCGGTGAGGTTCAGTGAATAGTGTTCTATCGGTGAGGTTCAGTGAACAGTGTTTCTGGAATGGTGAGGTCTATTGGTAACCACTAACGAAAGGTGTATAGTGTTTCTATAATGGTGAGGTCTAACAGTAACCTCTATTAGTAACCTCTAATGGTAGGTGTATGGTGTTTCAAGAACGGTAGGTGTACAATGTTTCCAGAACGGTAGGTCTACAGTGTTTCTAGAATGGTGTGGTCTATTGGTAAACTCTATCGGTAACCTCTATCAGTAACTTCTATCAGTAACCTCCATCGGTAACATATATTTTCTTTGCCAAATTTTGATTTCATGAATAATTTTTCCAGAACGAGGAGGTTCTAACAGTGAGGTTTAAGACCATTGTTTTTCCTTTTCCAAATTTTGATTATGTGAACAGTGTTTCTAGCATCCTACAGTTTCTCCCCTTTGACGTTTCCTTTGACATAAAATGCATTTAAAGCCTAATTTTAAGGACTCTAAGGCCGATTCAAAGGTTATAACTCCTATATTAATTATTCCTATGGCTCGAGATGTTTTAACTTGGTCAAACTGCATGGTTTAATAAGATCCTCTTTTAAGGGGAAATTAAGTGTATCTTAAACCGTCGCCCCGTTAAAACTTCTAAAGGGACGGGCTATCTTCCTCCCTAATTCTTCCTCTTTGTTCTCAGATATGAGATTTTATAACCTTTCAATACTTCTCATTGGATTTGCAAAATCTAACTTTCCTCCTTAGATTGGTTCTGCTCTATTTTGATGCAACCAAGTTGTATCGATCAATCTTTGATATAAGGTATGTTTTATCATTGTTCTTTTGGGGTTCATAATCTACTATTTCTCCTTTCCATATTATAGCATGTAATCTCCATGATTATGATGGGGTTTTCTTGGGTTTCGGTTGGTGCGGTCATACCATGGCATCCTCGGGTGGATGTAGTTGACGCGAGAGGAGAATCGTGACCCATTGGGTGGATAAAGAACATCAAGAACTATTTGAGGTAGGGGATTTGTTGCTTCTCTTTTCTTTTACATGAAACTGTATTGTTAGCATGTTTTATCCCATTGGACCAAAATGGAATTGACATAATAAATATTTTAACTGGATAAATAAATTGATATCGGTCATATGTTATTTATCCTTGTATTCTTGATAGTGTGATATTAATGCTTGATTCACTTTATTGTTTGTTCTTGATGAAAATTTGTAAAGAACATAAACCAGAATTAATTGATAACTATTGGGTATGGATGAAGAGGCATGTAAATGAATCTGGTTCTTCTTGTTTTAATTTGATGTTAATTAAATTGGTGCAGTAATCACATTTAATTATTTTTGACAGCTTACTGATTAGGTTTATCGAATTTTTGAACCTATGAATAATAAATATGTTAATTCAAGAGGGATTAAAGACCTGATTGTTTGATAATTCCCTTAAGGGTTCTGATTTACCCTCTTGATTTTCAAAGGGCCAATAGCCCAATTCATGTGATGTTTGTTTTCCTGCTGCTTGTGCTATGAAATGAGCCTGGATGGCTGTTGTGATAGGTGGGGTCATGGAGACTTTTTGTTGTGGTAGCTGATGAAGCCTAGAGTGGTGAGATGCATCGGTTTATGAATGTGGGTATTGGGGAGGACACCAGGGATGATGGAATGGGATGTATGTGATTTTTGGATGCTTGTTTATGCTTATTGGTTGATTATCTGCTTTACTATTCCCCACTGCTCAAGGCAGCTGGTTTTCCTTACCCTTCTTCCAAAAGAGGAAAAGATGCACGGGGTATGCCACATGCTTTCTGTGTTTAGCTTCTCAAGGGAGGATGGGTCTACACTCTTGCTATAGGTAGAAAATAATCGATGGGTAGTACATCTACTCACCGTGTTGATCCCCCTTGTGTTTAGTAGCATAGAATGTTTTTCTATAATGCCTTGGAATGTGGGAAAGAAATTCTATAATGAATAATTGAATAAATGGTGTTAACCCATGGGGAAGTAGTTTGCTGGAACATAATGATGAGGTTGTAATTTTTAAAGGGACAGTGGACTTTGGGTGTGATGATAATGAAATTTACAGTTGAATTGTTCATGGTTAATTAATTTTTAAGGATGTAATTAGAGTAAAGTGCAACTGGTAAAAAGGTAATGAAATAATTTTTTTAATTGTCTCTAAAGGGTTGTGTGTTTATAAGATACACAGTCTTAGAAGTCGCAGCCCAAAGTCTGAGAGACATTATCTAAAGTTGAGTATAATACTAGGTTATGCCCACAGTGTGGTTGTGAGATATAGTATATTTTGTAATTTTTTTGTTTCTATATGATACTCCACCCTGTTAGTAAGGGAAACTGACACCCCAGGGATTATGAGCCTTGGGGGGTGTTTTCCCCACCATTCCAGTGGGTGGATGGATGGATAACTACCCCCTTTGGCCCCGCTCTCTTCTCTTGGTAGATACTTCTACTGGTAGGCATAGTGTTTAGTTTCTAGGAGCCCCCTTTCTGCTCAAGGCATCAACCAGCACATTTTCCTTGTCTGGGGTATAGATGATATTAAATTCAACCACCAAAAAAATACGCGATTCAATGATGCTGCCTCAAGATCATGCTTTTTTGGGAGAAGTTATAGGCTAATATTTTATGGTCAGAATAGACCAAAAATTTCATCCCAAAAATATAATGGCACTAATTCTTCATGGAATGCATCGTCCCTGCTAATTCCAAATCATGGGTCGGTTAATTCTTCTCATGTGGATGGAGTTGGAAGGAACCATATTCCACTATATAAACATCTTTCATGGTCACACACCCTAGGAACATACCTAAAGCATCATAATAATCCTTTTATACCTTCCTAGGTTTTGTAAAGATCAACAAAGGTGCATTAGTCAAACGCAACTTCAACTCCTTAATGGATTCTTGAAATTATGGGATCTATTTAAACTTCACCCCTTTCCAGGTGATTGATGTCATGGATGAGGCAAGCCTAGATAAATCTTGAACAAAACATATGTATTAACCCTCCAGGCCCAGAAAATTCCTGATCTAAAACACATTCTTCAGTTGTTACCATGACATACCTGCACTAATATTCTTAGGGTCCACTGAAACCCCTTTCCCTGAAATCATGTGGCCCAGAAACATCATTTCTATAGTCCATAAGGCACACTTTAGAAACTTCTCATAAAGACAATGATCCTATATAGTTTCCAACATGATCCAAAAATGATGCTCATGCTCTTTCTTAGATCTATAGTAAATTATGATGTCATCCACAAATACCACAACAAAGAAGTATATACACTTGTAGAACACCTTATTCATGAACTTCATAAAAACCTATGGAGAATTTGTCCATCCTAAAGCTATGACTAAATACTCAAAGTGGTCATACATGCTTTAGAAATATATCTTCAAGATATCCGCCTCTCACACCCTAACTTTTTGGTAAATCGAATGCAAATATATCATGGAAAACCACTTTCCCCCCTTCTGTTGACCAAAACATTCATCAATTTGTGGAAAAGGGTATTTATTTTTAATGGTTACCTTATTTAGATTCCATTAATCGATGAAAAATTGAGATATCCATCAAAAATATTCATTAATAGAATAGGAGTGTCCCAAGGAGAGATGCTCGAGTGAATAAACCCTATTAATTCCAAATCATCCAGTTGTAACATTAATTTCCTCAACATAGTGGGTTCCATAAAATATGAGTGAATAGATATATACTATGTTCCTAATACCAAATCTATTGAGAACTCCAAATCCCCCTATGGGGGTAACCCCAAAAAACATCTAGAAATACCTATGGGAACTCATCCACTATAGCAGATAATCCACCCATAGAAGAACCACCATCATCCACTAGTGTGAGTTACAATAACTAAAAATAACAATTTCCCAACTCTGGGATTAGAGGTCCTGTACAACCCAATAGATGATCCCATTACCCCCAAGAAATTCTTACGGACTCCCATCAGTTTCCATGAAACTCACATGTCACCTATAGTAATCGATATGTTCTTTGAAGCACACTATCCAATTCATAACGGGGATTATATAAAAAAATTCTATATCCAAAACCAAGAAAATCCCACTCCATCTCAACCCCTAACATGGAGAGCACACAAGATGGGCACCTAAGACCATGATCCTTCTTATTACCCAATAGTGTTACCAACACCATTTCAAAAGACATCATCTTAGCTGGTAAGTTTAATAGATTTCCAAGATGGGCATAGATAAAAGAAACAAAAAAATAAATATCAAATAAATCATATCCTATAGATAATGCAATCCGAATGGTACCTCAAACTATCGATGGTCCTGCATCCGATCCCACTGGTGCCCAGTCCACCGTATGAAGATTTTTGGTCTCTTCCTGAGAGTGACTGATTGCCTACATATCTTCCGTGAACTAGATCTGCCTCAAAGATGATTAGTTCCTACCACCATGATGACAAAACTGATATCCCACCATCCTAGATAGCTCCGACTGAACTGACACACCCTTGGAATCCATAGATGCAGCCCCACTCTGATATGGGTGCATCATCTTGTAAAAATGAAAAAGAGTTCCCATAACTCTACATCGATGATAATTCTTAGGAGGAGTTTGACATGAGGGTCGGATGTTTCATGCCTTCCTACACTAATTTCATACCAAAAAACCTCCACCAGAAGCTATGGATGAAAATAACCTTGAAGGATGGTTTAAACTACCACCTGCTTTCTTCCTCTACTCCTCTCGCTTCCTCTTCTTCTTAGATGAACTGCCACTTCCCACCACTGATACTGCCCCAAAGGAACCATACCTTCCATTGTGGTCAATATCCACTATACAATAGCTATCAACTACCTCAGCATAGGTTTTCATCTTGAAGAGGAATACTTGAGAATAGATCTCTAGCCATAAACCCATTTCAAACCTATGATCCTTCACATGCTCATTAGAGACTATTTCAGGTGCATATTGGACTAGATCAACAAAGCGGTTTGAATATTCTATCATTAACTAGTCCCCGTGAATGAACCATCAACTCTTGGGACATGGCATAATATAAGACCTCATGGCATTATTTTTAGTTGAAGATAACCTTGAAGTCCTTCCATGTCATCTTCCCACACTTCTTAGCTTGAAGCACTGAGTCCCACCACCTTCAATTGTGACCCTCTAGCAAGAATGAGGTACATTTTACTCTGAATTCCTTAAGATTATCATGATAATAAAACATGCACTTGATCTTCTCAAGACACTCCTCCACTTCTTAAGGATTAGTGCTACCTCATAAGGAATGAGGTTTGTTCTTATGAAACTCCTTGTCTTATTACTTCCTATGATGAGATTAATATTCTCTAAATAAAGTAGGAGTAGGACCCATTACAATGTTCTAGAGACTAAACAACTCAGACCACAGCTTCCACCAACCTCTGATCAAGCAGTGAGGGAGAAATCTCTCCAGCTTCTTCCTATGGGTGTAAGGGAGCTCTCAAGGGAGTAATGTTGCCTCAAAAAGCAACAGTCACAAAAAAATCATTAGTAAAATTGGTCTGTAAAGTTTTAGAAATAACATAAAATGTAAATAAATGAAACTTATAAAAAATGTAATGACCAACCCACTTTCCCTCCATCCATTTTCCACATGTAGTTTGCAGCCTGCATTTCCCAGCTAGAAGATAAGTTATACAAAAATCTCAACATCTCATGGTGACTTCTGGTACGTCACGAGGGGTGATGGCTAGGAACCCTGATCGTAACCATAACTATAAGACCTCATAGTCTTAGCTCCTTTATAACAAGACTCATCCCAAATAAAATGAACCAAATAGCTTAACCAAGTTCTAATAAAAATTTTTCCAGAACCATGTCATGTCGTCATCCGGACCAGCACCTGACCTAGCCTATGGTAAGGCCTAAAGGGTGTTCTCAATCCTTGCAGACTGGCACACATTCCCTGGTATCAACAATATCAAGTGGGAATGGTTTTCCTGAATATAAAATAAAAAAATGAACAATATAATTAAATAGATATTAAATAACACAACCAAATAAGCATATAACATTTTCTAGATTTTTGTTACATGCTTAATACAAGAAAAACCAAAAATGTATACTACAAAAAAGGGACCAAAATACCAATCCCAAAAACCACCATAAGGAAAGTGGTTCATCTCCATCAATCCATATCCACAACACCACCCATGAGAAATCACTAAATAATCGAACCTCCATCTCCATAAGATTTACTGTTACATGTGTCAAATATAACAATGTCTACTTACAACCAAGTGTGTATGAAGGGTGTGAGGAATTTCTTAGTAGGGTGACACAAAAAAAGGATCACATGCTCTAAACAATGAATGAAAAATACACTATAAAGTTTTATAAATGAAATAAATGTGGTTCCACCCAAAATAATCCCATGATACAAACATTAAAAGACAAATACAAATGGAAGTTCTATAAATGAAATAAATGCTAGAACAATATCAAAGGAAAGAACTTTAAATAAACACCACTTTAGAGGAAGGAAACAATAAATTAAAACACGCATGATTTTGAAGTAACCAATATTCCATAACATATGCCTAAGGTAAGGAAAATATAGCCAAATAGCACTGATTATAGGAGAGTCCCTGTAGGTACTAGCTAGTAATGGGACCCTAGAACCTCGCATCTCAATGAAATGTGGCTTAGTAACCACGACCATCATCTTTCTCATGCATGAGCCGGTAATAGGGGACACCCACATAACCTAGTGGTCTCCATTAATCATTCAAGTTTAGTAAGAATTTTGATCTTCAATCTTACTAAGTGAAACCAGAATGAATCCACTTCTGTATCACTAGCACACTGGTCCTAGTCTGCCAACCTAGTTACCCATGCTTCCCTCTTTTTTTTGTTCTCAATCATGATCCAAATTTACATAACCCCACATGAACATATAAAAACATTATTTTCATCCCATACATGATTTAATAAACTAATTTAATTATTTATAAAATAATAATTAGTGAAATAACAAGGTTTTACACATGAAAAACACCCAATTTCATATAATAATGCCTCATTAAAATCAAATGCATGCTTAATTCTATCAAAAATAGCCTTTAAATCACATAAAAAATCAAATAACATGATAAATTAATCATGAAACCAAAATGAAATCACCAAATAATATTTATACATGGAATCACCTATCTTGAGTAAAGAAGTTGCTGGAAAATGGCACAAAACAGCAACCGCACCTCGAACAAACCCTTATAAGGAAATATTCAACAAAAGACACCAAGAATAGACCCTAAAAAGTATATAAACCAAATTTGAACATCCTTCCTACTGGGAAACTAAAAACCTAAAGAACAACAACCAAAACCCTAGAAAAGAATAAGAGAGGCTTACTCGGAGTAGACTGCACCCACGGTGGGGGGAGGGGAGCGACGAGTGGCCTGGACAGACGACCATGCAAGGAGGGGATACTGGAGGGGGGCTGCATGAAAAGGGGGAAGGAGGGAACTGGAGGGGTTACATGAGGTAGAATGGGGTGCCAGAGGTGGGATTTATAAAAGGAGTTTTCCAGAGGGTTCCAGTCAAAGGGGGTACCGTGCACACCAGAGGGAGGAGGGGAGGGATGCGACGTGATGGAGAGGGGGAGGAAGATGAGAGAAAATGGAAGGGGGAAAAGAAAAGAAAAAATAAAGAAAAGGAAAACCCTAAAAACCTAAATATTATTACTATAATAATAATAATAATTTAATACTAATATTATCATTATTATAAATATTAAAACAAATATTTGATTTTATTTTATTTTTCTCATTTTATTTTATCATTCATTTTTTTCATTTAAATATTTTTTTATTATTGGGTGGGTCGCACAGTGACTTGGGCCAAGCCGCATGGTTTCATTTATGCTCTACCCATGCACCAAATACTTCCAATCCAAAAAACAATCATTTTTTAATAAAAACTCAAAATTCAAACTTTTACTTGACCTAAACATCAAGATGAATATACAAAGTAGAAAAAATAAAAAAAATATAATAATTTCAAGGGTAAGGGTGTGATAGTTCACCCCTTTCTTATGTATGGCCCTAGTTTATCCCATGCAGTTTCATGAATGTAGGAATATATTGATAATTCTAAGGAAGTTTTCAATAATGTTGATGTACCCCCATTTTAGGTTTTTAAGTATTTGTACCTAATTATGCAAGGACACTAGAATTCATATCCTTCTAGGTTATATTATATTTAATCTTATGTAATAAATGATGAATTTATATTTTATAAATAAAACGGTTGTCATAGTTGGTATCAAATGAATGTTTAGTTATTATGGTATTAGGATTAGAAAAATCATGAAAAAGACATAGGTATTAGAAAAAGCATAATAAAAATATTTCAAAATTTTAGAAATGATCGTAGTGTGTGGTTTCTAGAAAAATAAATCTCTATCTGGATATGATAATGGATGTGGTGTTGGCACAAATATACATTGGTGAAACACCCAAAACACCCTATTGAGATAGAAACAATTGGGAGATGCTGAAAAAAATGTTCCTTGATGAACACATGTTTTTGAAACTCTCAGGGGACCTCCTTTGGAAATTTTCCAAGTTCATTATTAACCATTATTAAGGGAAAAAAATTCACATAATAAACTATGTTAGGAAATAGATGATAGATAACAAATATTGAAGCCTAAAAATCCATAAGTTAATTAAATACATTCCATATATAAATTATAACATTATTATTATTGGATTTTTGTTTTCATGTTTAAATGTACTCATCCCTAACTTCCCCTTTATTCTAGCCAATAGATGGAAATAGGAGGAATTGAGTAAATAACCTTTATGGAAGAAAATGTGATGACTTCCCAAATGAGATTCCCAAACCAATGGGAGCCAAAATCATAAGTTTTGTAAAGATACTCTCTCTGTTTAATCATGTTCCGAATAGAAACATAATTCATATGGAATGAAAAAATTCCTTTAAGAAAGGTAAATCTCTAATTATGACCTTTATGTGACAAAGGCCTCTGAATTTAAATGATCCATCTGATACCTTAATAGTGGAGCAATAGATAAACTCAATTGAGAAGATCTTATAAATACTTAAATGTTAAGAGAAAGATGATTTTATAATTGATATGTATCACATGGGGGGATAAGTTGATTAGTGGTGTACATTGATCAAGAATACAAAGCCCATAGAAGATATCAAAGCAATGGGGTGGAAGGAATTCTGGAAAATGTTTTCGGACAAATATTTTATAACTCTACAACTTGAAATAAAAAGGGTTTACCTTATCCTTAAGAAAAAATACAATGCATTCATAGGGTCTTATGAGGAAAACATCAAAATACATTCATAATACACCTCCGGCTTTTTCATTACCCCCAAATGTAAAGTTGACAACTTCTTTGGTTGGGTAAAATTGATTATCTGAAAAGATTTGGTGATTTAGGACTTTCATTACAATAAAGAAATTATTTGATGTACCCTCAATTATGAAATTGATATTAGATAATCTCAAGTTTCTCATGAGGATATTAAGTGTAAAGTGTACTATAATTATGGTACTTTGATTGATAAATGTTGTAGTGGAATGAAATTTCATCATCCTGCTTATCAGAAGTGTGGAAAGAATCTCCAAGGAAATTTCCTGAAGGGGGTGAGGAGATTCTTTAGGTGTCAGATGGAAAGAAACCAAGTAAGAAATTTTTTATGGGAGAAACCTATCATTATAATGAAAGAGAGAAATTTTCTAGTAAATACTTAGCCTATTTTTCAATTTTTCAACTGCCAGGAGAAAGGGAATATTTCAAACCAATTCACTAAGCCATGGGTGGTCAGAGACAATCAGTGCCAACAACCCCCAAGGTAGTAAAGATGAGAATATTTCATCTCAACCATAGAGGTGGATCCTGACAATGAAGTTGTGATAGGTATTCTAGTTATTCATTCTAGAATAGAAATCATACATTTTGATTCTAGTTTTATGCAATCATTTGTACCATGCAATATTAGTAGTACTATTCAAACATAACCAAAAAGCATGAAAATAGATATGTCGGTGAAAATAGAAAATGTTAAATTATTACATACTAAGTATATAACTACTCCCCTATAAAAATTAATTATATGAACAACCCAATGAACATATTGATACTCCTTTTTGTGTAATTTCAAGAAATTATGGGTATGGATAGGCTTTCCTTATATAGGGACAAAAAATGTTCCATGTGAAGGAAATCATTCTCTACATCGCAAATCATCTTCCAATTATATGAAAGTGTAAGGAGGAGGGTGAATATTATTTAGAACCAACTTCTAAAGAGAGGTTATAATTTTCCCACTACAATGTGTATCCATCTCAAGTGATTGAGCACATGGTAAAGGTCATCCTTGATGACATTCCTATTTTAAAGGAATATGTTGATGTGTTTCCTAAAGAATTTCCTTATTTTAATACTAGTTGAAATGTTTAATTTTAAATCGAGATTATAACTAGGGTGTTTCCACTATACAAGAATACATATATAATGGATGTTACAGAACCTAATAACCTGAAAAATATGGGGGAATCAGTATAAAGGGTTCATACACCCAAGTGTTTCTCCATGGGGTGCACCAATCTCCTTCATTAAGAAGAATGATGGGTCAATGCTACTTTTCATTGATTATTGTGATATCAATAAGATCGTTATAAATAATAAGTATCCACATCCATAAATTGATGAATTTTTTGATCATCTATGTGGATCCCAATACTTCTCCAAGGTGGATCTTCGATTGGGGTATTATCAAATAAGGGTGAAAAGAAGGATATTCACAATACTGCTTTCTGTACAAGGCACATGGACTATGAGTTCATTGTAATGCCATTTTCCCTCAATAACTATCTAGAAATATTCATGGAATCTATTAATAGATTAATAAGAGATTACCTCAAAAATATTTTGGTAGATTTTATAATCAATATTTTAATATAATCCAAAATCTAGGAGGATCATAAAGAGAATTTCAGTACTTTGCTAAAGACCTAGTGAAAGGATAATCTTTAAGAAAATTAGAGAAAATGTGAGTTATAGTTAATGGATATATCATTATTTAGGAACATTATCACATATAATTGGATATCTATTGACCCTTTAATGATAGGGGAAATTGAAGGATAGATGAGGGAAATATTTATGATAGAAATCCATAGTTTCCTTAGATTAGATGGGTATTATCTTCAATTTATGATATTTTATGATGATTTTCAAACCCTCTAACCAAGATAACATAGAAGGGGTCTAGTTTCATAGGAATAAGTAATGTGAAGAGAGATTCAAGGAGTTAAAAAAGAGGATTATCACTACACTTATACTTAAGTTACCCACATCTGGGAAAATTTTCATGTTTTACAACAATTGTTTAAAGAATGGATTTGGTTGTGTACTAATGGAGAATAAAAATTTTATAACCAATGCATAAATGAAATTAAACATTCGTGAACAAAACTACCTGAAACATGATCTAGAGAAGGCTACAATAATCTTTGTATTGAATTCATTTCAGCATTAACCCTTTCAAGAAAAGCGTAAAATATATACAGATCATATGTTCCTCAAGCATATAATCAAGGAGAAACTACTAAATATATTACAATAGAGATTGTTAGAGATAATTAATGACTATGGATGCTCATTACACTACAAACATGAGAAAGAAAATAAAGTTTCAGAAACTCTAAGTAGAAAGGATCCAAAAAATTTATCATTGGTAAGAATTGATAAGGATCTGATTATCTTATATATGAAAATGATAGACATGGGAATCATAAAGAAGCGAACATCATCAATATTTTCACAAATTACTTCTCAAATGTACCTTATAGAGAAGATAGATGATTAAAAAAGGATGATTTGTTTTTTTTGGAAGAATGTTGAATCTATAAAGAAAAAAGGAAAACCTCAGTGTTCAATATTAATGAAGAAAACGATGTAAGATTTGGTCATGGATATGTATACCATTAAATCTAGAGTTAAATAAGGGGTTGTTAGAGGATTTACATAGCTTGACTTCCCTATCCATTCAGGGGGAATAACTATGTATCAAGATCACCAATAGAATCATTGGTTTCTCAATATGAGGAAAGATATCACATAATATAATCAATGTTCCTTGTATGTCCACAAGTGATGAATGAAAGGAAAAAATCCATGAGTATGATGCAATCATTACCTATATCTACATGGAAATAGGAAAACACAACCATATACATTTTCACTTGTCTTTGGAATAAATTTAGATAAAATAATACTATATGGGTTGTGGGTGATCATAATAAAAATATTGCACACATTATTTCAATTTTACAAGACTTCCCACTTGCTCAGCTTGTGAGGATATGAATAAGATAAGTGGTGAGGATTCATGGAATAAAACTATCAATTGTATCAAATTGAGATCCATGATTTATCTCCATGTTATAGGAGAGTATAAAAAAGACTATAAATAAAGATTTGAATTTAAATATGGCTTATCACCCTCAAACTAATGTCTAATATGAGTGGACTGTATAGACACTCAAGGAAATGTGGAGATCATGATCCATGGATATAAAAGGAGGATGGGATCAATGTCTTCCACTAGTTGAGATCTTGTATAATAATAGTTTCAATTCAAGAATCCAAATGCTTCCCTATGGTGCCCCTTATTGGTAGAGGTTCATTAATTCTACCTACTAGGATGATATTGGTGAATGCAAACTACTGGGTCTTGAAATGGTTGAGGAAATGGTACAGAGTTAATTACCATTCATTATCACATCAGATCTAATCAAATTCAATAGAAGTGGAATTCTGAAAATCTTTGACAACACTTAGAGTTTGAGGTTGTAGATAATGTATTCCTCAACATATCACAATAGATAAAATTCATGATATTTGGTAAGAAGTGATATTTTATTCCAAGATACATTGATCCTTTTGAGATCTTTGATCACATCAGAGTGGTGTCTTATTGACTAGAACTACCTCTTAACCTATCCCAAGTTCATAATGTGCTCCACATACCCATATTAAGGAAGTACATACCATGCCCCTAAAATTTGATGAATCTATAGGTGGTACCTTTAGAGAATTTTATTTAATATGAATAAAATAAAGTGAAGATCTTAGATAATAGAGACACATTTCTATGAAATAAGACAATACAACCATTCAAATTGACAGTTTGAAAAAGTGGTGTGGGAACTAGTTGAGGTGATGAAATAGAATTTCCCTCATTAGTTTCAGTGTTTGAAATGAAAATATTTAGGGAACATTTTTTGAAGGTGTGGAGAGACTACAATGACCTAGAAAATTATAAATAAAATTATAATTGTGATTGAAACAAATGCCTTATTAGGTTTTAGGGTTGTAGAAGACACATTCACTTATTTGGTTTTATCCTAATTTAAAATAAACTTATGCATGATAATCATTTAAAATAAATTTTTTTTAACAATTATCATTTGATAATTATAAATATAGAGTTTCGATAAAACCAATTAACATATAAAAAGGAATTGATGGCCTCAATTAGTAGGATACTACCCTTTAACGCTCATTTATCAGAGCTTCTGAGATAGATAATATCACTGGGATTTTCCCATGACCAATCACATGTTGATATCCAACAACTAAAGCATGAGAAAAACTATTTATGGGATAAGATCAAGATCATCATGATCACGACCTAAACCATCAAATTTGAACCACCCCATGAAAATATTGCCATCATGCATTATACCCTTAGGGAATTTTCTAGTGTAAAAAAGGTTTGTATTTCAATATGATATGAATTTTAGTATGTATATTGTATTTTTAATATAAGAATAATTGTATTTACTCCAAATTATTTTCAATTTAAAAATGATTTAAATTTTGATATGATACAACATAAATTTTACTTTTGGATAATAAGAAATTTCAATTAATACAATTATTTTGATAAATTAATGTATTTTTTGAAAAAAATTATATTTTAAAAAAATAATTTTATTAAATAATTTTAATTAAATATAAATGATAATATAAATTTGATGAAGTCAAATGTAATTTTTTATAATGGTTTGAAAACTATTATTATCAAAAAAAAGTGAACGTTTCTCAATATATTTTGATTCTATTTTAGAAGTGAAAATTCAAAAATAAATAAAATTATTTAGGTAAAATTAATATTATTTTTTGAATCAGTATGTTGAATTTTTCTAATTGTAAATTTTTCATAATTTTTAGAGACAATCGAATTTTCAGGTTAAAATAAATACGGTATAAATATATGGTATATATTATGACATCATAATATCCCAAAAGTGATGTAATAAATACTATAAAGGGGATCCACATCCAAATATTTTTTTCCATTTTAAAATAGTATGTATTTTATATTAATTTATTAATTTTTTAAAGCCTTTATGAATCTGATAAAACATAAATTATATTTTATGATTTTAAAAACATTTCATTAAGAACATGACTCACATCTACATCACCAAGGGTAATATTTTAATTATTCCATATACTTTCCATTTAAAATAGTTAAAAACACTCCACTTTTTCAGAAACTACAGGAAAGAACCAAGGTATGGTTTGTGGATGTTATTACTTTATTGTATATAGTCCAAAACCAATGTTTGGGAAATAATAAAGAACTCTAATATCTTTTCCTATACAATACCACCCAAGATCCCATTATTATTCACTACAAAAACATTTTAGGACATCCTTACTCTGCCCTACTCTCTCTAGAGTCCTCCAACGGGTCCTCCAATCTCTCTAGATTCTCCCCCCAATCTTTTGGAATCACCCTCTCAAGGTAAGGGGCCTATCTAGCTTCATTTCAATTCACGTACCATCTTTGTATATAGAATATTTTATCTACATTGGTTATGTTATCGTAAAATTATAAATATCCCAATACATTCATTTTTTCTTAATAATGATATATCCTTAATTATCGCTTCTCATTATCGAATTTAACTATGTCGTTACTACGCCACAATTAATTAAGGGATCCTTTCCTTATCCTCTTTATTTAAGAATAAACTTTATTTTATGCCATTTATTTACATTTCCTACTAATGGGATATATCTTTAACATCCCTCTCACATTACATTTTATTTAAAAATAGTTAGAGACCCCTTTTCTCTCAATAATACAATTTATGAATATTTAGGTACAGACGTTATGCTACCAAAATATCACTATGATTTTTCCTAACCAAACCCATATATTATGAATACAATCACTATTTAAACTCAAGGGTATTTTCCTAGAAATATATATACTTATATAATATGGTGCATCCATTTAGTTATTCAACATTCCTTGATCTTGGTATTAAATGTGATGAAATATGATCCTATGTTGAATGGTCTATGCGGTACACTTATCCATGCACATTATATGAAAATGACAGGTGCACCTGGAATTATATAGCCCTCTATTTAATTGGATAATGTTTTAATCTTATGATACAACATGAATGTGATTATGGAGTTAACATAATTCATTATGGGACTTTTTACACCTTTTTATTATGTATTGGAGGTTTGATCTCTGTTAATGATTTCATGTTTGAAGTTTTTTCCAATTTACCGTGTTTCTTTTATGTTATAATTCTTTATAATGCCACTTTCTTCATGCTTATGTTTTTCTACCCTTTTATGTTCCATGGAAGTTATAATTTTCTAACATATAATACTTTCATGATGATATACCACGTCTATTCCTTTACTGGGATTTATAGCTCACCCATTTCTAATCTATGTCCCCAGGTTTTCCCATGTGGTTTTAAGAACGAAGGAATATATTGAGCATGTTGATGAGTTTTGTAATAATGTGGATTTACCCCTTATTTTATGTTGTTATGTATTGTAACTAATAACCCATAGATACTATTATTCTTGATCATATAGGTTGTATTGTGTGTAATATTATATAATAAATTAGCAATTAATTAGTAATAAAGGCAAGGGTGGTCATAACATAAATTATCAACCCAAGAACTCCATATTAAAATGATTTAGTTGGATAAAGATATCTAATTCATCAATCAATAATAAAAATTTAGGATATATCCAAGAACATTTCTCAATGTTTTGGACAAACCATTGGGATAGGGTGTTTTTATGAAGGTTATGCCAATGGTTTTCTTGAAATCACTATCATAGTTTTTTCCCAAATTCTAGCGTGGGAGGTCCTCCCCTCTTCCCATACAGATCCCATATTGAGTGCTCCCCTCATATAATACTGATCCCTTGCAGTACTCCCATCTTTAGCACTTGTATCACTTCTCTCCTCCCATCCTGATTTGTACTCTCCTCCCCCATCTCGAACACTCCCCTAATAGCGGCTTGCGCCCTTCCTGTCCGATTTCTCCCAACAATGAGCCCTAGTTGGCCTTCAATATTCTCTCCTGGCCAAAAAGACCCATCCTAAAGATTTTATATTCATCTGGTTTTTCTTCAACATCAATTTAGTGAGTGATAGATTCATTATTTAATATT
Source organism: Viscum album (assembly GCA_963277665.1). Taxonomy (NCBI): domain Eukaryota; kingdom Viridiplantae; phylum Streptophyta; class Magnoliopsida; order Santalales; family Viscaceae; genus Viscum; species Viscum album. Next base: position 1,966,031,991 of record OY728127.1, read on the forward strand.
ATCCCTATACAATTTCACCAGATTTTTTTGTGCATTCTATAAAAAAGTAAGTCACTATGTGTAGATTGAAGATGAAAAAACATTTGTACAGTTTTTCTTGTGAAAGGTTATAATATATGTTTCATTAATGATATTCTAGGAGAATATTTTGGGTCCCCTGAATCATCTATTTTAGGAACTTCATATCAATTAGTGCCTTATCATATACTAAGAGCACCCACTATCCTTATACTATACATATTTATTCATACCTAAAAGGAATTGTTTCTAATAAAATAAATTAATAAGAATATTTGTTACCCATTCCTCATTGAGTCTAATACTATTTGTGTAGAAATAATTTGGACCCTTAGATATATTTAATTATTACTAATCTAAATTATAAAAAATAATGATCTAAAAATGAACACATTTGTGTGTCTAAAACATTTTGAAATCTAAGTGAGTGTTTACAAACATTGTTTCCTGACATTATATTTTTGAGACAGATATCATTTGAGATTAATCCTATCAATCCTTAAACTATGATGTTTTTATATATTTTTTTATTTTATCATTGTATAAAATAAATTTTTTATTTCATTACATAATTTTTATAATAATCATCTTGAAAAAAAATTATCATAATCAATAGAAGAAAATATTTTCATAAACCTTTATAATTAACTCTTGAGGTTTCCATTCAGAATATAATAATACTCTCTTCCTTAATAAGAAATTTCATTGAATATATATGTATTTTTCTTTAGTTTCTCATTATAATGATAAATATTCATGTTTTTCTTAAAAAATTTCTCATCGATTCCTTTGATTTTATTATTTAACTCATAAATTATAATGATATCATTGTAATTGTTCATTATGTTACTTGATTTCATTGGTAATATGTCAATAAATATGGGCAAATGACCAAATCAATGTATAGAAATGAAACAAATTACCTAAGATAAATACAAATGGATAACTAACATAATCAATTGACCAAAATGAACAATATGATCTAACCAAAATTGAATTTTATCGAATTTAAAATAGAAGAAAAATTTAAGATACCCATGCTAAACCTACTAATTTTAATGTATTTCTTTTTCTTTGACATGTCATATGTTTTGATATTCTTCCCACTAGATATAAAATGTTTTGATATATCATTATGTATCCTATATTTGATTTTACAAGTTGTATTCCTTTATTAAGACATGAATCATCTTGTTTCTTATTTTGTTACAAATTAGTTATGGATTTATAATTAATTCTATATTTGTTTTAACATGCAGAAAATAAAACAAATGATGAAATATGAAGAAATAATATTACCAAAAACAATTATTTAATGATTTATATGGGAGTCCTTACTTTAGGTCTCGTTGTGTGTATTTTATTTCAGAAATTATATCAATAACATATAATGTCATATGATTAATTTTGTTTTTTTAATTTTAATCAGGATATGCTACCAAGGCCCCTGTTATTCACTAACCAGCCTAGTGGTTCCATTTTTCATGCTAGAGATATGAGGGGGTTGTTACTATAGTTATTCGCTCTAGTCGACATACACGATCATACATTGTCCCTCCCTCTAACATTCCATCTAGCACACATTCTAATCTCTCAGTACCATTATAGACTCCCAAGATATTTAGTTCACCCATGTTTTACCCATCATTGTCATCTGAGCCACCTCACCTATCTTACCTATATTCTATGATGATTCATACTCCTCTTCCTTGTTATTCATTTATATATCTCTCTATATCGTCTTCTTTTCCTTCTACTTCTAGCTCCATGAGCTTCTAGCTTACTTATTCTTTGAATCCTAAAATAACACATTCTGAGCGAGTGAAGAATACATTGGGACCCACTCCATCTATATAGGTTGATATTCCTTCAATACCTAAGGATACAGTGATTCCCATTGATCAGGCTACCTCTGGTTTATTTATATAAAACTTTTAACGTTTTTTACTATAATTTATTTTCATTATAAGATGTATTGATATAATATTTTTTTTTATTCTTTCACAGTTGGGTCTTCTAATAAGAGGCATGGGAGCACACATATGTGTGTGGTGGGGAACCACCACACATAGTTGATAGTGGGGTACAGTGAAGACAAACAACTAATAGGAAAAATAGGGGTAATGTAGGTGTTTGTTTAAAACACTTGTCAAATACTCCAACATCACTCTCATTCATCCACTCTCCTAGAAAATATTGTCAAATTAAGTAATGGGAAACCCTTGGTAAAAAATATGGGTAAAAAAATTCATTACATTTAATGTAATGTTATAATTGTATTTATATAAATTATTATTTTGGTTCCAGCTTTATTTTAATTTTCTTGATGGTGAGGCTGAAAGGCTAGCACAACTCATGGAATTTGGTGAGTTATGGAGAGGATATAAGCATGGTTAGTATAATAAATGGATTGGTTGATTTAGAATGGTTTAAGAGTCCAAACATGTCATGAATTACTATCTGGTAGAATATTATCAGGAAATGGTTACTCATTGGATGAGTAATGAGTTAAAAGTATTAAAAAATTGGGTTTTTAAATGAAATTTACCATGATTTTCATTAATACTTTCTTTTTATATTATTAAAAAAAATTGAATCATTAGAAAAAATAAAAAACAATGAATGTTATGAAATACCTCCACACTTTGGGGCATACTATGATGTCCGACCATGAGATGAAGTTGGTATGAAACCCATTTATAATTTTTCTTTATAAGTATTTTCATATAAATATTATGTGAATGATAATGTTTTACATGTAATCTTTCACTTTATGTATGGATAAAGCTTAATATCTGGGGTACGGTGAAGGATAACATGAGATATACAGTCTGGAGTGTATTATTTAGGGATTCCAATGGGATGATGATCAATTTTTTTTTTGAAATTTTTGATAGAGTAGTGGATATTGAATACGAATTGGTGACTTTAAATATTTTTCCTAAAAGAGATTAAAGTGGGTTGAAATAAAATATGAATCTATATGTACTAAATTTTTATGTTCTAAAACATTTAAATTAGTATCCCAAAACATTCATGGGGTTTTTCTTATACTTTAATAAAAAAATTAGATTACATAGATGTTATTAAATTTTAATATCTCTTGAATAAATGGGGGTCAATCAGATTACAAATCCCCTTTCGAAAAAAGTAGTTAATGTAGGTTATTTTGTCCCACATAGAGAATTGACTCATAAATTTTATGTTTTGTCCCTTTATTATAGGGCTAGAATTATTATACATTGTATTATATAGTTAACTTGTTTACAGGGCCTTAAGGAGTTATTCACTCATGTTTTACTTCCCTATAAAATTAAAATAATAAACATAATGATAAATATGGTAATGATGATGAAATGAACAAACCCAAACCAAATGGAATCAAATAGAAATAACCTAAACCAAACCAACCCTTAATGAACTGAGTCAAAACAAACAAACTCAATATAAAATGACCCAAACGGAATAGAATTGAACTAAAATGGAATGAAATAAAGAAAAATTAATAGAACAAAACTGACATGGTATTAATTGACCTATATCCAACAAAGCCAACCTTACCAAAACCAAGTATTACAAAAAATACCTTATTTACACTAAGAATACTCAAAAAAAACCAAAATAAACTAATTCAAACTATACTAAACTATCCCCAACTTATTCATGTTGAAACATGCCAAATTAAAAAGAAATTATAGGAACTTAATAAATCACATAAGAAATTATCTAACCTAAATTAAACAATATAAAATGAAATTAAACCAATAAGATATAAATAAAATTGATCTATATAAAACACTAAAAAAATTAAAAAGCACTAACCTAAACTGGATCAAATAAACAAAAACCAAACTTAAATGAATTAAATTAAACTAAATAGAATCAAATAAAAAACTAAATGAAATATAATTGAACACTATTTGTTTTACAATACATGACATAAATACAACTGAATGAAACTTAAATGAATCAAACCAAATAAGCTAGACATGAATAATGTTGAATTGAATTAAACCAAATAAAATATAGTCGAACTAAACTAAACTATCCTAGGAATACCTAAAAATATGTAAACCAAAAAAATTATGTCTATGTCAATTAAAGTAGTGCTAAACCAAATGAAATTGACTATAAAGGAATGTATTTGTATAAAAAATACTAAAACCATCCTAAACCCAATAGAACCAAATATTATCGAAATAAACCACACTGAACCAAATTATACATAATTAAATATAACTATACAAAAATAAATAAAATTTGGATTTTATAGAATAAAATTGAAATAACCCAAGTTTAACCAAATAAAGATGAATTGAATTGAACCAAATAGAACTAACATGGCCTAAATAGACACAACCAGATCTAAACCAAATTAAATAAACATGATATAAACTAAATTAAAAAAAATTAAACCAATAATAAGGAAATATAATTAGATTGGAACTACATTAATTGGACCAATTATGTATATATTAAAGTAAATTTAGTTTAAACTAATATGATTGAATCATCCTAATCAAAAGGAAATGAAACTGGATCTAACTAAACTAGAAATAATTATCCTAAATAAAACTAAGTTAAATTGATTCAAACCAAATAGAACTAAACTATAATGTAATAAATCAAACCAAATGGAATAGAAATCAAAAAAAACTAAGTCACACTATAAAATAGAGTTAAACGGATCAATAATGAATTGAATTGGCCTAAACCACTCACAGCCAAACTAAAGCAAACCGAATAGAACCAAATTGAAATGAATCAAACTAGTCTCAATCAAATTTAGTAAAAATTAATGAATATGTACTAATAAAATATAATTAGAATGTAATTTTACATGAATAAACTAAATTTAATAAAACAAAACTAAATTTATATACACATTAGATAAAACCATAAAAAATTATTCTTTTTGTCATGATTAGAGTGTTGATAACCCATTCACGCATATTCCTTTATGTTATAGTAATACCTATTCAACTTATCATTAATTATAGTGATCATGTGACCAAATTATTATTGATTACATTGATAACCTATTCACTTATATATAGGTTATATCTATTGATAACTCATTCAATGATACGCAGTCATAATTCATATTACATATCTTTTTCTTTTCTTTTTTATATATAATTAATATTCATTTGATTTTAGTTATAAAATTTATTATTATTAACATATTTAAAATTATGTTTTCATATATTCAATGTCATTATATAGGGAGGTTTTTAATATTTAAGGATGTGTGCCTCGAGCAAAAGTTTTTTTCTCAAGTAGAAAGAAAAAAATATGGATGAGCGATTAATGACCCAACATAATAGAAGATTGTATGTTTTACTTTATTTATTTAAAATTTAAATATATTTTTTATAACATAATAGTCTTGTTATATTATTAATAGTTACATTTGGAGTCCCTTTATTTCTAGTAAGATATCGAATTTGGTACAAACGATCACTTATATCAAGTTTTGGGAGATGATCGCCATGGAAGATTATAATGTCGAAATGGGAAGAGTATTGTACCAATGTGGTATTGTCCCAATTCTGGTATGATTTTTGGTAGCATTTACTCATAAAAAACTAATGCATGGGAAACACATGATGAGGATAAGACAGAAAAGGCTGAAAGAAGGTCCATACAGGTGGACAAATGGAATCAATGGTAAAATTATGAAATTATTAAACTAATGGAAGATTTATGTCCATCACTTCCACCAGAAACTACCACAACTTATGATTCTTATATTTCAATAATGTGTACATTATATAGTGTATAGGGTAGTATTCCTAATGGTGGTTAGGATAATTAATTTTTTGGAAATAAAAATGGTGAGGGTGATGATGAGGAAGAGGGTTAGGATGATAGTGGGGAAGAGGATGAGGGAGAGGATATTGGTGAGGTTGAGGATGAGGCTGAGGATGATGATGAGGACAATGATGAGGATAAGGCCAAGGATGATGGTGATTATAGTGATGGTGATGTGGAACAGATTGATCCTTTACATTTTTGACTAATATATATGACATTTGATGTTTGATGATTTGTTACGAATGAATATATGTGATGTTATGAATTAATATTGGAAGTTATATTTATTGAATTTCATGTTATATTTGATTGCAGGTTCTGTTTGGCTATAGGTTCTATTTCTAGGTTCTATGTTGCAGGGTTTTTTTTCTGTTGTTATGGTGGAGATACTGCTTGCTATGGAAATGGGGGGTCTATATCATCTATTTTATAAATGTTGGTATAGGCTTTATACAATGGTTCATAGTGACCAATTGGTAACGGGATATCCTAATGGTTCTGAAATTATATGATACCCCTATACCATTGGTTTATTATGAACCATTAGATAATGTTAATTTCTGATGCCCCTATATCAACAGTTCACTAAGAACTGTTGGTATAGGCCTTTCCCAATAACACTATATCCAATAGATTAGTGAACCATTGGTATAGGCTATACCAATGGTTCTACATCCTATAACAATTGTTTTAAACCATTGATATAGGCTTGTATTCCAATAGTGAATAAATTACAATAACCGTGTTGGGTGAATACTCAATTGATAAATATTGTTTGGATAATATAGTTAGTATATACTTCTATGCTATAAATCATGCTTTTATAAGACCTTTTATTAATATTTTTTTGAGTTATGGAGTATGAGAAAGAAAAAAATCATACTCCAATGTTTTCGGATGCAAATTATTCATTCTGAATACTAAAGATAATTTACATAAATTTTATCCAAAATCTGATAGAGGAATACTTTTATTTATTATAAATTTTGAAAAGATTAAATTTTTTTTAGTAAAACCTTATGTTCTATTGGAGAAAAGGGCCTGTTAAATTTCCTGAAAATGATCCTATGGTTTTAAAAAAACCTCAAAATACATTCTTATATGTTATTTTAAAAAAAATCATCCAATATTAGAATGTTCCTATTATAAGAGAATAACTGAAGAAAATATTTTTGATGTTCTACCTCTAGAAGAAATTCAATAATTTGTAGAATATCAGATTCTTACAAACCCATGGAATCAGTTAATTCATAATAATCATCCTAGTTATAATATAATTCGGTAAATAAATCAACCTGTTAGAATTAGAAGTTCCTTATGAAATGAAATTGAGAAGTGTGCATTTTTATCTCAATTGGAACCAAATAATACTAATAATTCTTCAGGTGATGAATATTTGTTAAAATATATGTCATATAATCTCAATAAATTAGAAAGGAGTTAAGTTTGGAAATTGTTTGAATGACATAAAGATTCACTAGTAATTAGCGTAAATGGGGTTTTCTAAATAAATGTAATGAAAATGGATTCATAGTTATAAAAAATCTAGATGTGTTGTAAAAGGATATAATAAAGAATATGTTATAGCCTATAAAGAAACATATACTATAGTACCAAAACATAAATTTAATCAGATAATTTTAGTAAATACAACATTTATAAATTTTAATCATATTAAAATGGATTTCAAGTGTTCTTTTATTAATATATATTTATTGTAACTCCCCGACCCTAGTTGCCTAGAGTCGGTGCATTATTACATAACATTGGCATGATCACAAGAAAGATCAAATCTCGAAAGACCGATTGGTTTAGTAGCCTTGGAAACACTAGATATATTCATAAGTTTTACATTACATCATAAAATGAAAAACTACTACAACAACATAATGTTTCCACAGTCCACACTATAATCCCCTCATAATATCCCTGCAGGTCATTCATAACTTACATCTTCACATCCTGGGAAAAATAAAACATAGAAAAGGGGTGAGCTCAAATGCCCAGTAAGGATAACAATATAGCGGAAACATTCATAAATAAGAATAAACTTTTAAGGCAATGTATAACTAAAACAAAAGCCTTTCAAACATGAACTTTCAACATGGTATGGCATAAATAAAATGAAATAATTCCATTTATTATTCACATGGATATTCTACTAATCGAATAATCACATGCAAAAATCAATAACCACTTTCATAATGTTGGAATGCATAATTCCAGACTATCATAACCACATAGCCAAGGCCTCGTGCCAAGACTACAAATAATATTTTGTCAAGGCCTTGTGCCAAGACACTAGTTTGTCTCATGAGACCTACCGATGCATCGAGGAGCTATAGCGGGCTCCACCCGTCACATATTAAGTCCAATGCATTCCCATATGAAAAGGTTTAAACATAACATAAACATTCGTATTAAAACTAGCATACGAAATGTCAATACTTTCACCATAAACTATGAATGGTATAAAAATAGCACATCCACAGTCAAACATATCACAAAACCTTCAATACAATATAGAATTTTTGTATCATAATAAATCAACTTCAAATAATCTTAAAATCCATCAAAGGATGTTGACATAGATGAAATCAAAATTCTTTTTAAATAAATATCTCCTTTTATTTTGAAATAATTTAAGATCCATATAAAATAAAACATTTTCTTTGAAAATATTCTTATAATCTTGTAAGGGAAGCTTTGAAGATTTTATAACGGCGGAAAATAGCCGCACCCGCCGTATAAGTTAAAAAAACATTCTTACCTTAATTCTGTTGAAAAGGTTAAAAAGGACCTTGTTTTGAAAACGACCGAAAGATTCCTTTATAAATCACTTATAAAAGTCAAAAGGGTATAAATGACTTTAACTCATATTCTAGTAAATAGTAAAAATGTTTTTAAATGCATTTTTAAGAAACATGGTTGTGGATGATAAAGAGATCCCAGTAGATTATTACGTATAAACAACCTTGGATAATGAAGAGGTTGTAAAGTAAACCCTTACCTTGTACTTTTCCTTGGTTGGGGTAGGTTAACCTCTTGTATAATGGTGAAATAGTTGTTATTAAATTATACAAGAATCATATATATTAATATGATATCATATATGATCTTTTAACATTGGTTTGTTAATAATATCTTAGAATTATCGTCGTTTCGGGTGTTAACTTACTCATTTTCTTTATATGTTTTGTTACATAAGCCATGGTTGTTGTATCTTATTCATATACAGAATGATATCTAGTCCTTAAACATCATTTTTAAATCATCAAATGTTAATTATACTTTAATGGTTACGATGGAGAATGAATCTCATCGCGTTCGTGGAGACAGTAGTCCGTACGTACGCACGAACGCTACTTCCATTTAATTTTTATTTTAAAAGAATTGAATCCAAATGATACATAGGTATATTACTATTCCAGTATAATATAATATTTTATATATGTTACTTAAGTTCATTAACACCATCCTTTATACGTTCCATGTGTGGTATGAACGAGTCATATCATTTTAAGGGGGCGGTAGTCCGCACTTCCTCAAATGAAATTATCGTATGTATATACAACATGAAACGAATAATGGTATGAAATAAAATGGAATTACAGAAGATTATATATAAAATATATATCATTAATATCATATTTAATTACAGTGCCATCATAATGGCCACCATGATAGGCGGTAAGATGTATTTGAACAATCATCGTTTCGTGAGGCGTTAGTTTGCCATCCACAGAAACATTATGTTCATCATCCATTAGATGGAGTTGTGTGTATGTGTAGTTTGAATACTTCTTATAACAACATCCTAGTATATTGAGGATACCGGTGTTGTTACAAAAGAAAGGAAATAAAAAGAGTTTGGGGGTTGAAGAAGCAAAATAAATGAAAATAATTTAAGAGAAATCGTTACCTTTAATTTAGGTAACTCACTTTGGTTGGAACCAAAGGACTTCTTGAAATGATTTCTGCCTAATGAGAAGCTTAAATGAGGAGGAGAGGGATGTGGGGAGCTTATTTGGGCAGAGTTTGGACGAGACAAGTGGATTGAGAGGTGTGAGGAATGAGTAGAAGTGGTCTCCTTTTATAAGGGAGAAGAGGGGCTCTTTAGGAAAGAGTGAAAGTATTACTTTATAATATAATTATATTCGGTTTAAAATGGTCCCAAAATCATTTAGGTCGAAGATAAGATGACTAATATTCTAAATAACATCAACCAATAATAATTGGACAGGTTTTAGATAATATTTTAATCATTATAATCTTATTTATTTAAATGATTTATTAATGAGGTAAACATTGCATCATTATTGTGTCGTTAATAATTTAAATTATTTGATGTCTAAAAATTATAAATAAAATATCATTATATAGTAAATCTTTTTATCTTTCTAATGAATATTTATAATCGAAAATCCAACATGTATAACCCTATGTAAAAATTGTTCTTTTAAAAGATGTAAGCTTATGCCATTTTTATTTTAATTTTAACTTTATTAATATAAAGTGTCCCTACCACATACAAGTGGCTCCAAGGGGTCCCCAAATTGACCCAAGGATGCTCATGGTCGGGTATGTGTCCACCAATAAGGTTAGGACACGTTTTAGGGTAATTTTGTATTATTATAATATTATTTTTTAACCCTTATTTACCGGATTTACCCTTAACCATGGTAAATAAAATATTTACCACAGTAATTATTCAAAATGTATAAAAATAAAAGTTACCTATTTACACAATTTGGACATCCTGATTCCAAATATGGAATCCATTTTTCTAAATTCAAAACACAGAAGTGGCAGAAATTAATTTAAAATTAATTCCCGCTGTCAAAACAAAAAGCGTGTTTTTAAGAGGTAATAACTATCAAAAGATTGACACTTGTTTATGTTCGGTTTAATTGTAAAATTATGTCCAATGACCAACATTATATTAAATGGTAAAAATATATTCTAAATATACTTTAAAACCACTCAAATTCATAATTTATCACTATTAATTATTTTGATTAAAAAAGTTGTTTTTAATTAAAATTTAGTAATTTTCACTATTCATCAAAATTTAAAAGTTATCCGAAAAGTACCAAAATTTCACCTTAGGCTAAATTTGATATTCCGAATCCAAAAATGAAGTCCATTTTAAAATATAAAATATATATAACTTCAAAAAGTAGGTATTACTATTCATAACAGCTAGTTTGATTGGTTACGGTGTGTTAGAACTCGGTGTTGCGTACAACACACGCTAGCGTACCGTGGAAGCTTGGGATGTTTCATTTTAAATTTTTGATGTCCCCATTTAGTCAAAAAGTTTAAAATATAGTATCTAAAAAGGGTTCACTATTAAAATTTGGTAAAAGTGAAATACTGAAAATGAATTTGTTCTTACATTATGTCTAAGAAACTCATAATATGGATTCTAAAATTATAAGGATTATATAAAGTTTAAAATTTAGTTGACATTATTCATAACCTCTTTTGAACAGCTTGTTTGGTAAGTCATGATGCGATTGAACTTGGTGTTGCATGTAGTGAAAGTTATTGAATTATTTTGAAGAAATAACACACTATAAAATCTTGGGGTGTTACATTCTCCCCTCCTTCAATAAATTGCGTCCTCGCAATTTGAAATTGTTCTTCGAAAATAAAAGGTTGAAAGTAGAAAATATATTTGTGGGAAAATGCACATCGGAAATTGGGTTACTAAAATTTAGTCTTAATATGAGGAAAAGAGAAATCAAAGGGTCACCACCAAATTATGATCTCGATTAGGAGAACATTGGTGGAAATTGGAGACATATAATCGGAGGAAAAACGTAAATATTTATAGGTAGTGATTGAGGTCATCAATCACAAACAAGTATAAAATTGAGGTCCTTAAATTCATCAATCTATGATGAATTGAAATACCATCGGTTCAACAAAACATAGGGTATTAGGATAACACATTTTTGACGTTTCAAAATATCCTAGTTGAAATCCCACATCGAAAAATGAATTAATGAGGCCTCTATTTAAAATAAAGAGTCGAAAGTATGAAGATTACCGAAAATAACACATACTAGGGTTCCATGTAGGAAAATATGGATATGGAAGAGAAATCTAACCATCAATTATCTGATGGAGAGTGGTAGAGAACATGGCTATAAAAAGGCCAACAATCCCAAAGCCATAAATTAGTGATGATTTAAGGTACCATCTAGGAAAACATTTTTGTTCAAAGTTGCTTTTCTTAATATTGAGGAATTTATTTATGAGATTGGCTAAGATCATAAGGAGATATACTTACTTTATAATTAGAGTTTTATCCATTAATAAATTTCTACCACAAACTCATCTTTCACTCTAAAAGATAATAGAATGTAAAAAAATTCTATTTACACTATTCGTATAGGGTTCCAAAATAAACGAATTTATAATTCATCTACATGATCTTTTAATAAAAACTACATTATTTAATCCAGGACATCTCATGGTCCAGTGGTAGGTGATACACCCTTGTCGCCCTTCGGTTGCGGGTTCAAGTCTCGCAGCCTTGCCGGACGCGACGGGTTGCCGCCCGACCTCCGGGTTGTCCTTTCATGGAAATCCAAAATAATCCAAACTAGAACTATCCAAAATACTTCTGTCCAAACTCACAGTCTAACATTTATAAGGAAGGTAAACATAATATAGATCCTTTTTACCCCGTAATATCATATGAATACCTTCATCCTGTATTACCATATTCCTTATTGATTACATTCATGCTCCCTTATTCCATATAGAATGCTGGATATACTTCATCAATCCAAAAATGTTTTAAACCCCAACAATGATGGAATATACAAATCATTAATCAGTTCCAAGGTAGTCAAGAATATCCAATATATTTTTTCCAAAATAATCATGTATTATTCGAAAATCACTACCTCGGTATCAGAACTATATTATGGTTTATCATTCTCTCAACCATATATTTTCCAAAAATTTATCCTGCTATTGAGTCACTTTTCTTTGTTCCACACAATCTCAAGTCCTTAATGAAATAGTACTGCAGTACAATCCTTATATACTCCATAATTATTATAACAAGTACATTGTTGATACAACACTCAATTGACATAATCAACATAAGAGCTTTAATCATTCCTCTTCATCTGTGGTAGTATCATAACTTGATTATTATCCAATAACATCATTTGCGGCATAGTCTGATGACTGGGACATAGGTTTGCGTTGTGTCCAAACTCCTTGCAAATGAAGCATTATACATTTGAAACCATTTTCTTACCCTTGCAGTCACGTACTTTGTGCCCTTTTCCTCCACACTTATAACAAACTCCCATTCCTTTCAGGCAAGTTCCAGGGTGTTTCTTTCCACAGTTACCACATATGGGAAAATTCTTCTTTTCCCTCTTCCCTTTATCCATCTTTTTCTCTTCTATCCTTTTCTTCTCTTGATTCCCTTCAAAGCCATAGGACTCAGTAATCTCTTTACTTATCTTATCAATACATGATATTATTTCTTCATATGATGATAATACATGGGAGATTATTTCTCTTATAAATTCTAGCTTAAGACCATGAAAGATATGATCCTTCCTTCTCTTTGGATCATGTGCATTTCCGGAGTTCTCATTCCTTCTACTGGGCGCCATTTCTAAACAATGGCATAAACTAGATCAGTTTATGAATAAAAATACATAATCCCATACTTATAAAACACTTAAAATAAATTGAACTATTTATGGATATAATCCATAATCATAAGAATGTTTTCTTTAAGGAAGTATATACTCATAAACCCTTCAAAATGATTTGTAAAGAAAATGAGAGTTATCCTAAGCATATCCCCCGGGAGTGTCGTAACCAAGAGTGCAGCAAGGCCCGTTGTCGTGCACCAGTTCCCGTTCGAGTCTAGCTCAAAGCGGTGTTTTCGGGTTTTACCCCTAGGTACATCTGTGCCAGAGCCGCCTCTACCTGCTCGTATCCAGACAGGGATGTATTGCTCGGAAAACTCACAAAATCTCTACAATACCAAAATTCTAGGAAGTTCTTCTATACTAATCCTCAAAGTTCATCTTAGGTCTACGTGCTCTAATCAGAGTTTATCTAAATATAGCTTCCAAGGTTTGTACTAAACTTCCTCTGATACCAACTGTAACGCCCCGACCCTAGTTGCCTAGAGTCGGTGCATTATTACATAACATTGGCATGATCACAAGAAAGATCAAATCTCGAAAGACCGATTGGTTTAGTAGCCTTGGAAACACTAGATATATTCATAAGTTTTACATTACATCATAAAATGAAAAACTACTACAACAACATAATGTTTCCACAGTCCACACTATAATCCCCTCATAATATCCCTGCAGGTCATTCATAACTTACATCTTCACATCCTGGGAAAAATAAAACATAGAAAAGGGGTGAGCTCAAATGCCCAGTAAGGATAACAATATAGCGGAAACATTCATAAATAAGAATAAACTTTTAAGGCAATGTATAACTAAAAAAAAAGCCTTTCAAACATGAACTTTCAACATGGTATGGCATAAATAAAATGAAATAATGTCATTTATTATTCACATGGATATTCTACTAATCGAATAATCACATGCAAAAATCAATAACCACTTTCATAATGTTGGAATGCATAATGCCAGACTATCATAACCACATAGCCAAGGCCTCGTGCCAAGACTACAAATAAGATTTTGTCAAGGCCTTGTTCCAAGACACTAGTTTGTCTCATGAGACCTACCGATGCATCGAGGAGCTATAGCGGGCTCCACCCGTCACATATTAAGTCCAATGCATTCCCATATGAAAAAGTTTAAACATAACATAAACATTCGTATTAAAACTAGCATACAAAATGTCAATACTTTCACCATAAACTATGAATGGTATAAAAATAGCACATCCACAGTCAAAAATATCACAAAACCTTCAATACAATATAGAATTTTTGTATCATAATAAATAAACTTCAAATAATCTTAAAATCCATCAAAGGATGTTGACATAGATGAAATCAAAATTCTTTTTAAAGAAATATCTCCTTTTATTTTGAAATAATTTAATATCCATATAAAATAAAACATTTTCTTTGAAAATATTCTTATAAGCTTGTAAGGGAAGCTTTGAAGATTTTATAACGGCGGAAAATAGCCGCACCCGCCGTATAAGTTAAAAAAACATTCTTACCTTAATTCTGTTGAAAAGGTTAAAAAGGACCTTGTTTTGAAAATGACCGAAAGATTCCTTTATAAATCACTTATAAAAGTCAAAAGGGTATAAATGACTTTAACTCATATTCTAGTAAATAGTAAAAATGTTTTTAAATGCATTTTTACGAAACATGGATGTGGATGATAAAGAGATCCCAGTAGATTATTACGTATAAACAACCTTGGATAATGAAGAGGTTGTAAAGTAAAACCTTACCTTGTACTTTTCCTTGGTTGGGGTAGGTTAACCTCCTGTATAATGGTGAAATAGTTTTTATTAAATTATACAAGAATAATATATATTAATATGATATCATATATGATCTTTTAACATTGGTTTGTTAATAATATCTTAGAATTATCGTCGTTTCGGGTGTTAACTTACTCATTTTCTTTATATGTTTTGTTACATAAGCCATGGTTGTTGTATCTTATTCATATCCATAATGATATCTAGTCCTTAAAAATCATTTTTAAATCATAAAATGATAATTATACTTTAATGGTTACGATGGAGAATGAATCTCATCGCGTTCGTGGAGACAGTAGTCCGTACGTACGCACGAACGCTACTTCCATTTAATTTTTATTTTAAAAGAATTGAATCCAAATGATACATAGGTATATTACTATTACAGT
Source organism: Viscum album (assembly GCA_963277665.1). Lineage (NCBI taxonomy): Eukaryota > Viridiplantae > Streptophyta > Magnoliopsida > Santalales > Viscaceae > Viscum > Viscum album. Next base: position 1,966,047,692 of record OY728127.1, read on the forward strand.
ATAATATAATATTTTATATATGTTACTTAAGTTCATTAACACCATCCTTTATACGTTCCATGTGTGGTATGAACGAGTCATGTCATTTTAAGGGGGCGGTAGTCCGCACTTCCTCAAATGAAATTATCGTATGTATATACAACATGAAACGAATAATGGTATGAAATAAAATGGAATTACAGAAGCTTATATATAAAATATATATCATTAATATCATATTTAATTACAGTGCCATCATAATGGCCACCATGAGAGGCGGTAAGATGTATTTGAACAATCATCGTTTCGTGAGGCGTTAGTTTTCCATCCACAGAAACATTATGTTCATCATCCATTAGATGGAGTTGTGTGTATATGTAGTTTGAATCCTTCTTATAACAACATCCTAGTATATTGAGGATACTGGTGTTGTTACAAAAGAAAGGAAATAAAAAGAGTTTGGGGGTTGAAGAAGCAAAATAAATGAAAATAATTTAAGAGAAATCGTTACCTTTAATTTAGGTAACTCACTTTGGTTGGAACCAAAGGACTTCTTGAAATGATTTCTGCCTAAGGGGAAGCTTAAATGAGTAGTAGAGGGATGTGGGGAGCTTAGTTGGGCAGAGTTTGGACGAGCCAAGTGGCTTGAGAGGTGTGAGGAATGAGTAGAAGTGGTCTCCTTTTATAAGGGAGAAGAGGGGCTCTTTAGGAAAGAGTGAAAGTATTACTTTATAATATAATTATATTCGGTTTATAATGGTCCAAAAATCATTGAGGTCGAAGATAAGATGACTAATATTCTAAATAACATCAACCAATAAGAATTGGATAGGTTTTAGATAATATTTTAATCATTATAATCTTATTTATTTAAATGATTTATTAATGAGGTAAACATTGCATCATTATTGTGTCATTAATAATTTAAATTATTTGATGTCTAAAAATTATAAATAAAATATCATTATATAGGAAATCTTTTTATATTTCTAATGAATATTTATAATCGAAAATCCAACATGTATAACCCTATGTAAAAATTTTTCTTTTAAAAGATGTAAGCTTATGCCATTTTTATTTTTATTTTAACTTTATTAATATAAAGTGTCCCTACCACATACAAGTGGCTCCAAGGGGTCCCCAAATTGACCCAAGGATGCTCATGGTCGGGTATGTGTCCACCAATAAGGTTAGGACACGTTTTAGGGTAATTTTGTATTATTATAATATTATTTTTTAACCCTTATTTACCGGATTTACCCTTAACCATGGTAAATAAAATATTTACCACAGTAATTATTCAAAATGTATAAAAATAAAAGTTACCTATTTACAAAATTTGGACATCCTGATTCCAAATATGGAATCCATTTTTCTAAATTCAAAACACAGAAGTGGCAGAAATTAATTTAAAATTAATTCCCGCTGTCAAAACAAAAAGCGTGTTTTTAAGAGGTAATAACTATCAAAAGATTGACACTTGTTTATGTTCGGTTTAATTGTAAAATTATGTCCAATGACCAACATTATATTAAATGGTAAAAATATATTCTAAATATACTTTAAAACCACTCAAATTCATAATTTATCACTATTAATTATTTTGATTAAAAAAGTTGTTTTTAATTAAAATTTAGTAATTTTCACTATTCATCAAAATATAAAAGTTATCCGAAAAGTACCAAAATTTCACCTTAGGCTAAATTTGATATTCCGAATCCAAAAATGAAGTCCATTTTAAAATATAAAATATATATAACTTCAAAAAGTAGGTATTACTATTCATAACAGCTAGTTTGATTGGTTACGGTGTGTTAGAACTCGGTGTTGCGTACAACACACGCTAGCGTACCGTGGAAGCTTGGGATGTTTCATTTTAAATTTTTGATGTCCCCATTTAGTCAAAAAGTTTAAAATATAGTATCTAAAAAGGTTTCACTATTAAAATTTGGTAAAAGTGAAATACTGAAAATGAATTTGTTCTTACATTATGTCTAAGAAACTCATAATATGGATTCTAAAATTATAAGGATTATATAAAGTTTAAAATTTAGTTGACACTATTCATAACCTCTTTTGAACAGCTTGTTTGGTAAGTCATGGTGCGATTGAACTTGGTGTTGCGTGTAGTGAAAGTTATTGAATTATTTTGAAAAAATAACACACTATAAAATCTTGGGGTGTTACATTTATAAGATGATGTTCTTGTAGAAAAACACCTATTTTTGAAGAAAAAAAACCAATATCATGTATTTAATCATTACTGTCATTTATTTCTTCCTAATTATAATGTTTTACATTTTTGTAAATTTTATAACTTTAAATTTTTCTTTGAAAAACCTTTATTTTTCATTTTTAGATAAAGATTCCATCTGAATATTTTTTAACAAAAACTTAAGAGTTTATAAAACTCTATTAATCATTCAAATAAAATTCCATCTATCGGATTAGGAATGGGTTTTATTTTTAGATCTTAGATATTTGTATGTTTAAGGTTCAACCCTCTTAGCCTATTAATTTGAGTTTATGTTACCATATTCTACATTAATCTCACCTATCATATCTCTACTCTAAACACCAAATTCTATCACCATTATTTTATTTTTTGTTTTATCCATTAGAATTTCTTAGTCTAGTTCATAAAGATAGATTATTCCAAATATTTTTTGAATATAGAAATTATTATGGAACAATTTATTGAAAGTGGATGGTTTGATAAAACCGGTTGTTTTCTAAAGGATATGATTTCCTTCTAAGGTTAGGAAGATATATGTGTAGAAAAGGAATACATTGATCTAAATTATCTATATTTGGATAGTTAGTTTTAGTCTTATATTATCTTTGGTAAATAAAATGAAATGAAATTTATTAATTTTAATCATATCGAATATTTTTATAAGTTAAAAAATCAATAAGTTTTTTATTTATATGGATTTCCACTATACAAAGAAGAAAATATGGGTACCCATAAGCTACCATATAAATTAGAATGTTTTAAGAAATATATTGAATAAAAATCAATTTTTTATAATTATGATAATGTTAGGAATGTTTTTTATTTATATATGGATACAATAGTTGTTTATCTTTTTAGGAAAATATATTTTATATCATGGAAAGGGGAAATAGATACTTTTAAATTTAAATATATATATATATATATATATGTTCTAAATTTTCTCTACAAACTTTTAAAATTCATTATGGTAAAGTGTGTGTTTTTAGTTTTTGATTCATTAATGAAGTGGACTATCATTTTGACGATTCTTGTTTTTCATTATTTCATAAATAGAATGTCGGTAAATTATATAAAAAACTAGGAGATAAAGAATATAAAAATGAAAATAAGGGATAATTTTTCTTTCATTGGTGAGGAAAATATTAATATAATTATGATATTGTATATCCAAATATTTAAAATATTTGTTGAAAAATAAGAAAAGGATATATAAAATTTTGATATTAAAAAATGAAAAGTAAATGTGCAAGAAAAGTGGAAATCTAGGAGTTTTCCTCTTCATCCAAAGAATAAAGTTAATAAATTGTCTAATGAGGCTTATAGATAGGTGATAATATATAAATCACAAAATATTTTATGGGATCCAAGTTTCGGTTGGATAAGGTATAAGTTTTGTCTCTAAAAGAGAAAACTGATGAAGCTCTTAAGAAATAATATAAAAAGAATAGGTAGAAGGAAATATTTGATGAGGATAAAGTTGTGGTAGAACTTATGAAATTTGTGTAGAATGACCATGTATATTTAAAAGTTTCTAAATAGGAAGGATCTATTTCAATTTACCTATTATCAATTATTCACCTGATTTTCTCTTTTTTAGGTCAACAAACACTTCCTAAATCATTTTCTCCAACATCTGTTGCCACTCAAACCTTTATATTGAGACCAGAAAATTTTGGATCTTCCAAATTTCCTACGTCCAATAAAAGAGAAATAATTAATTCTGTTAAAGAAAAAAATAATTATCATAACATTTTGTTTACATGTTCAGGTACTTGTAATGAAATCAAGAAAAATTGATATGAAAACTGATGAGAAGTAAGAAAGTTTATTAGAAAACTAAGTAGATGAAAATGAAGAAAATAAAAAGGAGATTAATAAAGGTATAATAAGTCATCCTAATTTTTATATTAGTTTGATAATTATGTATATATGCTTATTAAAAATAATAAAACTATAAATAAATAAGTGGAAGATCAGCATTCTCATGAAAATATTTCAAACAAGCACGAATTTGATAGGAATGTGAATTACTTGAAATCTCTAATCCTGTGAAAGAGAAATAAAAAAGATGTATCTTCTTGAAATAAAATTCCAAAAGTTCCATCAGATTCAACTAATTTAGCTTCATGTAATTTAAATCAAAGGTTGGTGATGAGGACTACATATTTTAATTCAATCGTGAAGAAAATTATAGGCAAACTCTATTATTTTTTGTGATTAAATCTATTTTAAAATATATTCATGGAAGGATTGATGTGTTTAAATATTCAAATTTTTTAAAACAGTTGGGAGATATTTTTTTTATAATGAATCATAATTTAAGTTTATCATTGATAATTATAAAGTTGAGAGAGGAAGGTGGATATAGATAATTAGATAGATCAAACAAACAAAAAGTGATGTAAAATTTCATGATAAACAGAATGAAGTTGTTAATAAATATTCATTGGTGATTACCTATTATTTTCATAGTTTATCTTTTAATGTTTTTGAAAGAACAATATATTTACCCAACCTAAAGAATATATCTTTATCTCAAGAGTAACATTTTTTCATATTCACAAAGGGAATATTGTATCTTGAAGAAGTTTTTTTGAAGTTGAAGCTAGAAAATAAAAATCCAAGTTAGTAAAAGAATATTTACTATGATTAATATAATGTTATATAATTTTTATGGTTCTATAGGATAAGTTTTCAATAGTATAATTGTTTTCAATAGAGTCAGAGTGGTTTCAATATGTCCTTATGAATTTGAAAGTCATAGTGAATAAGTAAGAAAAGAAATAATGTTATTTTTCTTATCTATACTCTTAATGAATTTTTTAATCATAAAACCTATTTTAAATTAAAATATCCATAAATATTTCTCCATATATCTTGGATTGAATTTTTCTTGATATTTATTGGATGAATTTTCTTTCTATATTTTTTGGATGAAATTTCTTTTATATTAATTCATTCCATAGAAATTGTTTTATATATATTTTTAGGTAATATTTATTCCTCCAATTATTTTTAAAAATTAAAAGTCGGAGAAATCATGAAGGGAACCTACATTTAAAATGTTAATAAGACTCAATATTCAAACAATTATTTCAGACAATGATAGTAAAATTAAGGGGGAGAAAAAAAAGATGTGGGGATTAAAGAAACAATGAAGAAATTTTATTTTAATAGGGAAGATGAATGATTAATGTTATTAAATTCATAATTGTAAAAGGGGAATGTTAGTTTTTAAAACTTATTTTTAAATTTAGTTTTCTATTCTATGTTTTTTATTTGTGATTTTCAAAAATAATGTCATTTTTGAGTCAAATTTTTTAATTTCAACCCATTCTATCTTTTGTTTTGAATGTCATAACAAAAATTTATAAATATGTTATTTTAATAACATTTTATACTTCCCAAGGGTTTTAAAAAAAAATTATATAATATATATGATTTACCAAACATAGAAAATATTTCTTAATCAAAAAATATTTTTTAATCGGATGAGACATTATAATCAAATGATCATTATAATTGAATAAATATTATTAATTAGACGACCGACAATATTGGATGATCTTTATATGTGATGGGAAAATTATAATTGGATATAAATTTAATCTATGGATCAGTTGGAAGGTTTATACATCATCAAAAAAATTATAATTTCTCACCTATAAAGTATAACTATGTCTCACTAAAAGAATATTCAGATTTGTAATCAAATAGATAATCGTTCGACAGAGGTAGTCATACTCTCCAGATAAATCCTTATGAGAACTAAAAAGTGTTTATTTTTGTTCTAATGGATGATTAATGTACTATATTATCATATATATAATGTTATCTCAATAATATGGAAAACTTGACAGCATTTTGATGATGATACCATAATGACAAAAAGAATAAGTCTTTACAAAACAAGATAAAATGTCAGGATGGTGTTCACTCCAGGCCATTACAAACAACTCCAAGAATCCTATAATATGATCATTGGATATAAACCTATAAATTTTGGTGTCTTTGAGAAGGATATTGCTAATAAATTTTTTCCTCAATCTCTCTAGATATTTTTTGTTCCTTTTTTTAACATTAGGTTAGTAGTACAAATATTTTAATTTTTAGAGAGATTTCAATTTTAATGTATTCATATAAGGATTGTAAATTCCTTAAAAAAATTCCATGATTGTATTTTTTTCTAATTGGGTTTGATCAAGGGATTCCATTTATATAAAGACTACTGAGTCCCATCATTTTGGTCAACAGATTCCAGGGATAGGAAGACATATATATTCCATCATTATGATTGAGTGATTTCATATAGTAGAAAGATAAACCATATGGATAGGTTTAAAATAATGGATAACTTAATTCAGGTTAATTGAACTCTTTTACACATAAGGATAATGTGTTATTATTTTTTTATAAAGTTTCTATAAGTTGTACTTCAGAAAATTTAAATTTTTACGTTTCATATTTTTACATTTTATTATTTCTGTTGTGATTTTTTTTGCAAAACATAACATTTTTATAGTATTTTCAATTACTATAATTATATTAAAAATTATCATAAGAAAGTTTATCTGATAACAAAATTTACATCAGATATTTATATGTTCTGATTAGCTAAAAAGGGAGTTTAGGGAAATTATATGTTTTATTTTATATACTTTAATTCACCCATTCTTTTGTCCATTTTATTACTCTTTGATCCTGCAACCCATACTAAAATTAAAATGGGAAAACATTACCATGTATTTTTTCATTAGACTCCACAAAAAATCTAAAGGCCATAATGATATTTTGGGTTTAGTCATTCACCTTATGAAATCAATGCATTTAATTTCTTTTAGGGATGATTTTCCCCATGATAATATTTCCAGGATTTACATTAAGGATGTTGTAACAATTTATGGAGTACCAAATTCTATTATATCTAATCAAATTATAAGATTTAATTCATAGTTCGGGAAATGTATTAAGCATGCTATAGATATGGAGTTATGTTTCATTACTACCTATTATCCTTTCATGGATTTTTAGTCTTATATAACCAATTAAACACTAGAGGACATACTGAGATCATGTTATTTGGATTTAAAATATGGTTGGGATAAACACAATCCTCTATTTGAGTATTCATTTAATAATAACATGCACTCACGCATTCAGGTGGATTCTTATGAATAACTCTATAAAAATATGTATAGATTTCAGACATTCTAGGATGAATTAGGATAATGAAATCTATTCAGAACTAATATAGCTGAGTAGGAGGTATAAAAGGTTAGATTCAATCAATATCACATCAAGATAGCTCAGTGTTGATATAAGACTAAAAATGACAATCGTTGGTGAGATTTGGAATTCAATTTTGATGAGATTGAATTCCTATGAATTTATCCATGTAAGAAGGTTATGATAATCCCAATGTATATTTTCCCTTAAGATATTCTTTATAGGGTAGGGAATGTATCTTATTTCATGGTGCTTACACTGATCTTATCTGATGTTCATGATGTTATCCATTTATCTATAATGAGGAAGAATATTTCTGATCCTTCACATGTACTAAACCCAGATGTTGTATTGATAGAGTATTATATTTCTTATTAAGAAAAAATAGTATAAATCATATATTATAGAGATATATTTTTATATAACAAGACTAATCACCTGGTTAATGTTATGTGGAAGAATTAGAAATTCTAAGAAGCTACATGGGAACCCAGGGATGTGGTGAAATTGGGATATGCTCATTTTTTTGTATTTTTGATACTAAATTTCAAGTCAAAAATAATTTTAATGGGGGTAGAATGTAACAAACCAATATTTTAAATTTATATCCTTTGAAATAAACATGAATCAGTCGATAACATGTTTTACAAGGAATATTGTGTTTAAACAAATCGGTTTACACTATTGAATTACTATTATTTAGCGTGATAGTGATATTCATGATGTTGTATTAGAGGGTAAAAATACGACTAAATAAATTATAAGAAAAATATTTTTACAATATATAACGCATTCAATGGTTATCAGTTGATAAATGAATTTGTAATAAAAATGTTTTTCTAAAAAACTATTTTTTTGCACACAATGTGTTTTTATCTTAATAAATTAAATTAATAACTATTGATAAATAATTTTAGTTAAATTTATATATTATATATTCAATAAAATGTTTGAAATACGTTTAATGGGTTTTAATAGGCATGAGATAAGAATAAATCTGATTTTATGCTTAAAACAGATGTTTCTAAAAATTGTATTCATTATGTGCATATTTTAAAATGGATTTATTATGCTTTTAGAAAATTAATCTTTAAAATGGAATAAATATTTTGAATGATAATTTATAAATTCTTCTAATAGGAGAAATTTAATTTTGGTTATTATGAATAGTAATCATTGGAAATATTTGTCACCTCGGAAAGGGTAAATCGTGAAATTAAGACTAAAAATTTTGTGATAAGGATTTGAAAATCTATAAAAATACAAAATTATATATATTTGAAGAGTTTATTTCGTAAATAATCATATAATATTTTTATATATATAAACATGGTCGAAATTTTCTATGATAATGGCCAAAATATTATTTTAAGTATAGAATAAATAAAATAGCCACACTCTTTATTTTAATAACTCTAATATTTTTTATAAGGAAATAGAAGTTTATTTTAATTTATAAATTATAATTTGAAATATTAATTAAATTATTTTATAATGGTAATTTATTTTTAATTTATTATTGTGGAATAATTACCTTAAATTCTTATTCAACCTCAACATGGTACTTGTTCGGGTAATAGAAAAATCAAATAAATAATTTTAAAAATATAAAATTTAATTAAATTTAGGTGAATTATTACATTCCATGAATTTTTTATTTTAATATTACATATTATTGGTGTGTTAATATTATTTGTAAAACCATTTCTATCTTGTCATCTTTAAATTCATACTATGTGAATAGTCCCAAAAATGACTTTAATGGTATATTCAATTGAATAATATATTATAAATGATTTAAAACTCAAAAACATATTATATTTTTTCAAGTGTGTAACACCTATATATTTTAAAAAGAGGAATTTATTCTTGATAGTTTATAAGACAAGAATTCTGAGCTTTAATAAACCACAAAATAATATTATTTTAAATAAGATCGTCATAACCAAGTTTTTAAATTGCCGGGTATGAATTGTATTAGCTATTGTATAAAATATATATATAAATTTCATATGCAACATAAATTCCTGGATAAATTATTTTTATATAATCTATAAATTTTTAGTAAAGTAATTTTATTCATAAAAAAAATATGTTTTCTTCAAAAATGATTTTTATTTCATTTTGTGACAAAATATTACAATTAATTACGAGATATTTTTTTAAAAAAATATTTTACAAAAAAACATCATATTTTAAATACTAATATAAAAATTAACTTACAGAGAAATTTTAGAATTTTTAGCAAAATATTGATTTTTTAGTGAATATTGAAAAATATCGATTCTTGTAAAACTGTCTTTTCTTTTCAAAAAATTATGTAATTTAAATGATCCATTATTATTTGAATTTTATTTAAATTAAAATAATTATTCATTAGTTACATTTAATCAAATGGATTTATTTTTAATTATATTTTTTATTTTATTTTAGTATAAGTTATGTTTTGGTTTTAAAACGCATTTTTCTGAAAAATGTTTTAAAGTGCATGATGTTTTTCCTTTTTAATAAATTAAAAATGTACTTTTAATGGGGACTGATTCAAATGAAATTTATTTAATATATATCAATAAATAATTATTTAAATTCATATAATTGTTATTACTAGTAATATATTTAATATAAAATCATTGTATGCTTGAAAAATGCATTTATTGATAAAATGCTTTTTCATCGCATCTATTAAATTCTTTCACTTCAGATACTTAAATTTAGTGAAATTTATTTAATGTTTTTAATTATAAAAATTCATATTATATAAAAATTTCGCCTTATTTTTTTCATAATGAGTATCAAAAATATTAAAAATTGTTTATCGTAGTTAATGTATAAACAAATTTATAAGGGGGTTAAACTAAAATGATATGGGTTAAAATTATTGAAAAACTTATCTAAAATATATTTTTAGCCATATTTATAAATTTTATTGTCTAAGGATCTATAATTTCCCATTTTATCCCTTTTTCATGTGACATACATGGATTTCACTTTTTCTTTCCCAAAATTACATGTTTTTCACTCACTGCACTTATAAAAGGCCACCCACTCTCCTATACTTTTAAAACATTCTAACCATTTTGGTTCAGAAAATATCTATACAAATAACTTTTTAAATTAAATACCTACATCCAATAATCCTTATTCTTATCATAAATCCATCCAATGAAGTATTTTGGTGCTAACCTAAGGAGGTTGTCTGAATAAGAGGTATCATGCTTAACTGGTCATTGTTCTTTTATTATTCTTCCACCTCCTTCAAAGAGTATTAATTTTTTATTATATAATTACACCAGTTTCCCTAATTTAATAATATGTTATTATCTTAATATAATAACACAAATCCTTCTCCACTTCCAAAAAATGGGAAACAAAACCATCATTCATGTGTACAGTGAACTATCACCTCACGAACATATGTATTTAATTTTTCATCATTGCCTCCATTTTTCTTTTGTAATTATGGATATAAATTATATATATGATATTTTTAAAATAATTATACTTTTTTATTTATGATATAAAATACTTTCTATTCAATGGGGGATGCAATAATGTCCCTCGTGTGTATGGCAGACTGTCACCTCGTGAAGCGATGCGATTCATTGTTCACTAATGTTTTATATGAAATGTAATGAGGAAAATATTAATGAATATGTTTATATAAATGAAATAATTATATTCATTGCATATTAATAATAATGAATATATAATATATCATTTTCTTTCTTACATTTCCACTTACTAAGAAATGATATCATCGTTTGTGGGTAATTCTGGACTACCGCCTCTACAAAGCAATGTGATTCTATTTTCTTCACAACATCACATGGATGATATATAGAAGTGAATTTAAATAATTAATATGATATTTAAAATATTATTATCATTATAGGAAGATAAAATTATACTTTATTCTTTCCATAATTATTTTTTAAAAGGATAAATCTTACTTTGGTGTATGTATGACCTACCATATTAGTGATTGTAATGTAGATCATTTTTATTAACCATTATTCATGTATTGTTTTAAAATAATAATTAATTTATAAAAATAATAATTATTTCATGACTATTATTCAAGATATTATAGAAAAATGACCTATTGGACATAGGGAAATACAACAAATTAGTTTTGAAACAAATAATCAAGCATCTTCAAAACACACGATATCAAGTTAATTGATTATGTATATGAATATTCCATTAAAATAAATAAAACAAACTATTCAAGTATAAGTTTATAATCTTGTAAAAGTTTATTATGAAATAAAATAATTGATATAATATTATTATACCATACTTAAAGTAAATACATATAAATATTGGTCTTGAGGTAAGAGACATCACCTAAATGTTCCTTCAATGAGGAATATTTTATTGTTATGAAACTAATTTATTTTATATGGTTTATATAATTCCTATTTTACATGTAATATAATGAATAATTAATACATCACGGTATTTTATGTTTTAATTTCAATTTTTTAATCCAAGGTTATTTGACTTGAAAGTTAGTAAGTGGTAATGAACTTCATAACTCAATTTTTATTCATTAGATTATATTACTTCATCATTGTCTTTGAAATTATAAGATTATGTGTGTAATGGATTCTTATTATCATATCAGTTATTTCCACTTATATTATGTCGATTAATATTTTATACATGTAATCAATTCATTGGTTAATTTCTCTTCAACGTTATGATCATTGTAAGGGTTTCTCATCTCAATGTGTCTTCTTTCATAAATATGTTATGTTATACACCTAACTATTTTATGAGGTGTTTCTACAAACCCTTTGATATTTTATATCAATAATATCATTATATTAATTATAATAAATTTTTCATTTCATGTTATACTTTCATGGGGATTACTATTTAAATGTTACCAAGGTATAAATGGAATTATATAATAGTCTCTTTTTAAATTGTGATTTGTTGGCCCATAGATATTGTTGGCCAGTATATTTGACTATAATGGTTTTAATTATCACAAATCATGTCATATATTACCATATATATTACCTTATATTAAAGATTCCAAATTATATCAAAGAATTATCTTAAATATCAGATCATTTCAATCATATAACTATTTATGTGTGTTTAGTTCTAAACAAGATTATAACTGATTATAAATGTGTAATTATGGGTATTAACACTCACTGAAAATGTTGAAATATAAAATAGATAGAACATCCAAATTTATCTAGGTATGATTCACTAAAACTAATAGACAGATGACTCACCGGCAGACATATGATTCACTGACAGATAGTTCAAACAGGTATATTTTCTATGTATGTGAAGATCACACTATTGGAAAGACTCATCAGACTCATTATTGCACATGAAACCAATGCAAATGACTCACCATTGCATATGACTCACTGATGGAGATGACCTACCGTCAGTCCAAGTGAACTACCATTTCATGGTTCTACCAATGCATGGACTTCCTGTTAGTTGAAATGAGTCACATTTGCTTCAAATTTCTCACTGATAAAAGGATGAATTCACCATTGATATGATTCATCGATAGATCAACTGTCTCATTAACAGAAGGAAGGATTAACCACTAATATGAGTCATCGATGGATAAATTTTCTCACTAATAGAAGTAAGTACTCACCATTGAAACAAGTCACGGATGTAATGAGTCACTGACATATGGAAGGACCGGAAGAATGACATATCGATGTGTTGAGACACCGACAAAAGGTGACACCGACAGACGAGTCACCGATAAAATGTTTAAATATGCATTTATTAATTTTATTTCTAATGGTCATATTTTTTCATTTAATGATATTGAGATATTTTATAATCTTTTTTATGACCTTTAGCAAACAGTATGAGGTACGGTGAGTCGATGCACATGGAATATACATGCTCTTTGTTGGCCCTCTAAAATAAGAAGTATTTTAAATGAAATAAGATAGACAGAAAAAATATTTGGATGGTGCATGCCTATGCGAGATATACTGAAGAACATATTCAACTCTCATGCAAAAACTGTAAACTCAAGAACAGAATAACACTCGAGATGATCTCAATCGAGCTGAACATCAAATTGAAAAACTATTTTAGCATAAAAGAGAAGGATAAGAATAAACCTGTAGAACCATACTTGTACGTGGAATCCAGAATATGACACTCTGTTTTTGTGTCAACTTCCTGAAGAAGACTTAGACTTCAACTCCACATTCTCCAAAAGATTTCAGAGATGCGCTGCATAACACACAAAGATTTCTAAACCTAACTCCACATATTTAGCTCTATTGTGTTCATTTAGTTACATTTATGATCAGTGTGTGTATCGATCTATTACACACACTGAATCTTGTGCATAACTGGAGTATACCTGAAATACTAAATCTTACACTCTTTTTATCCATTTCTATCTTACAGAGAACTTTGGAAGAGTTCATGTGTGACCTTTTTGTTGATTTTCCCACAAAAAATGTGGTAGAGTTCAAGGGTGACTTGGATAGCCTTGTGTGTTGTTGTAAACCATGATCCATGGTGTGGATCAAACTGTTTATTAATTTAAACTACTTGGTGGTAGGTCATCACTATGTGGAGAGGAGTAAGTCTCTACTTAATACTAAACATCTTGTTTTATCTCCTATATGTTTTTACCTTTTAGTTTTACTCTGTTTTATCACATATTATTTCATAAAACTAAATTAAACTCTAATATTTAGTCTTATAATGTTTTTATAATAGTGTTAAACTATTTTATTAGTTTCAAAATCTGTATTAATTATCAAATTGATAAAATTGATAACTAATCAATATTTTGAGAAATTAATTTAACAGTCACACTCTAATAAATTCACTTCTAGCTAACAGGGCAATTGAATTTCAAAAAATTCATTTTTAAATAAATTTATATGGGGTCTCAATTCACCCCCTTCTTGAGTACTCTACTCTAACCAACATTTGGTAACAAAGGAATTATGAAAATTTAGTTTTCAAATATTTTTAAAACTTTTTCAACTGAGATTTTAGTTGTATTTGAAAGATCTTAAAATTTCTGTTAATACTAAATTTTTATCTCTTTGAAATTTTGTTCTAAAATTTTTATTATGGATAATAGGATGGAAGATGCTACTACCAATAGATCACCATTATTTAATGGAAAAAATTATGAACAATGGAAAATTAAAATGAAATTACACTTAGAAAGTATGGGTTTTGAAATTTGGTCTTCCATTGTAGATGGGTATAAGATTACTACTACTCCTAGAACCACAAGGGATGACCCAACTAAGTGTTCCTATAACAATAATTGAAAATCTATGAATTCTTTATACTGTTCTTTAGAATGTGGGGGATTTAACAGAATTTATGCATGTAAAATAGCCCCTGAAATTTGGGATACTTTGTCAGTCTCACATAAAGGAACTTATAGTATTAATGAAATGATACTTAACACATATACTATTAAATATGATAACTTTAAGATAAATCCTGATGAGCCTATTTCTTACATGTATCTTAGGTTTAATGAAATAGTGAACCCTATGATCTCTCTAGGAAGAGTTGTTACTTCCAAAGAAAAAATAATGAGGATTATCATATGCTTACCTAATATATGGATAGTAACCTCTGTCTCCATTAGATAATCATGTGACATTAGTAAATTACCTATCAAAGAACTCATTTGAAAACTGATGATGTATAAGGAAGAGATAAAAGTCAACAAAGAATAAGAGGATTAACCTAAGAGAAAATATATAGCCTTCATGATTACTACCTCTAATAATAATAAAAAAATATAAGGTACTAGACTCTGTTGGAAGCTCTAGTAATGATGAATCAACATCAGAATCTGATGGGGAGATGGATCACCTAGCCAAAAGATTCAATAAATTCTATAGGAATAAGAAGTTTTTTTGGAATCTCAATTATAAAAGAAGATATGATAACAATGGAAATTGGAAAAAGGACTAGAAAATAAATGAAAAATCAGATGAGATTGTCTGTTATGAATGAAAGAGGATAAGACATGTCAAAGATTACTTTCCAAAGTTAAAATACAAAAAGAAGTATGAAAAAAAGACAAGAAGTATAAGAAATAAATGAAGGACACCTGGAGTACCTCTGAGGATAACTCTAATGAATCAGCATCATCTCATTATGATAAAGATGACATGGAAAATATGTGGTTTATGATAAACACATCTGTGGTAACGTTATATTCACCTTCACACAATTCCTATTATTCTGAAAATGAATGTGAGTCTAAAAATATGAAATGTGATGAACTATTTGAATATTGTATCATGCTGGAAGACACATATAATGAACTAATATATATATATGAATCTTTAAAGAAACATCATGCTCATACTGTAACTATTATGTCTGAACTTACTAAGGAAAAGGAAAAGAATGCTCAATTGCTCAAGGAAAACAATGAATTAAAAATGTCCAATAAGCAATTGAAGAAAAATATAGAAAAGGTTTCCAATGGAAAATATAATCTTACTAAAATGATTTGTAAAAATATTGCTCTTAAGTACACTTCTAGTATTGTATATTATCTTGGATAGAGAAACATGTCTAAAGCACATTTTGTAACTAAATCCGGAAAATTTGTTCTTCTACCTAAAAATCAAAACACTACTGCTAGTACCAGTTCTGAAAATCCTTTACTACCTCTAGTTTTTATGGACCAAATAGTGTTTATTTTTCAAATGTGTTACATAATGATTATAGGAAATCTATAAGGAAAATGTGGGTAATTAAGTATTAATTACTAATGTCACTAGACCCAATCAAGTATGGGTACCAAAATCTATTTTTTATTTATTATCATGTAGGAAGGTTATTTGAATAGCTCCTATAAGATTCAATGGTACATGGACAATGGATGTTCAAGACACATTATAGGAGATTACTCAAGATTCAAGAACCTAATCAACATTTATAGTGGATATGTCACCATTAGTGACAATTCTAATGGAAAAATAATTGGCTTAGGCCATATTGGTAACTCTAACTCAGTTTTAATTTCTAAATTACTTTTTTTGATGTATTGAAGTATAATTTACATAGTATTTCATAGTTGTGTGATGATAGATTTCATGTTAAATTAGAAAATGATTCTTGAAATGTTTTTGACATTAAAAATGAATTGGTATTTTCTGCTTTTAGAAATGAAAATGTATATTCTATTAACTTATATTCCTTAGTTTCCCAAAAAAATTATTGTTTAAGTGACTTTCATAAAGAGTCTTGGCCTTATAATAGGATATTAGTACACTGTAATGTACACTCCCTTAGAAATCTTACTAGAAAAGGACTAGTCATGGATCTACCCAAACTTGAGTTTCCAAATGAAAAATTCTATAATCCTTATCAAAAAGGTAAACATCCCAAGATATCTTTCAAATAAAATAAAAAAGTTTCAACTTCTCAACCTTTAGAGTTGGTTCACTTGTATTTTTTGAACCATATTGAGTTTTAAGTTTAAATGGGAAGAACAATGTCTATTTTCTTGTAGATAACTATTCTAGGTATCCTTGGACTAATTTCTTAGCTCACAAAAGTGAAGCATGTACTTACTTCTCCATTTATAATAAAATATTGGAAAATATAAGTGGACTTAGAATAAAATCCTTATGAAGTGATCATGGATGTGAGTTTGAAAATCAAGACTTTGAATCTTTTTTCTCACAAAATGGTTGTAGTCATTACTTCTTTTCCCCTAGGACACCTCAAAAAAATGGAGTTGTAGAATGATGGAATATAACTTTACAAGAGATAGCCTGAACAATGCTAAGTGAATATGATTTACCTATGTACTTTTGGGCCGAGTCGGTTAATAAAGCTTGCTATATAATTAATAGAGTCATAATTAGACCTATCCTCAAGAAGACTTCTTATGAATTGTGGAACAATAAAAAACCCAAAGTTATTTATTTCAAAGTTTTTGGTTTAAAATTATATATCCATAATACAAAGTAAAATCATGAAAAAATCACATCCAAGAGTTTTGAAGGAATATTCTTAGGTTACTCAACCTCTAGTAAAGTCTGTAGAGTCTTTAATAAAAGAACCAAATGTGTGGAGAAATCTGTACATGTAAAATTTGATGAAACAGATCCACATGAACCTAATACCCCTCTAGAAAACATTGATGATGATATGTCAAACCTAGATATAAATTCAAAATCATCTAATCCTATTGTCAAGCAATCAGTTAAATCAAATAGTTCTATAAATTCTTCAGAATCTAAATATGATGAACCCGAACCTGTAGATGAACCTAAAGTTACTGGCCCCTCCTTTTCTAGACCAACTATAACTCTCAAAAACCATCCTTTAGATGTTGTTGTTGGAGACATAGATAAAGGGACACAAACTAGAGCTTATCTTATAAATCAGGTTGAACATTAAATATTCTTGTTATATCTGGAAACTAAAAACATTAATGATGCAATTAAAGATAAATTTTGGTTGATGACTATGCAAGAGAAACTTAACCAATTTAAAATAAATTAATTTGTAAACTTGTGGATAGACCCAAAGACACCATGATCATAGGCACTAAGTGGGTGTTTAGGAAAAAAGTATATTAATCTGGTAATATTGTTAGAAACAAAGCTAGATTGGTTGCACAAGGTTATAGTCAATAAGAATGAATTTACTTTGAAGAAACTTTTGAACCTGTTTCTAGAATTGAGGTCATCAAAATCATGCTTGATTATGCTTCTCGTCTTAATTTAAAACTTTATCAAATGGATGTTAAAAGTTTATTCCTAAATGGGTATATAGTTGAGGAAGTTTTTTTTGAAAACCCCTCTAGTTTTAGGAACCCTCTTTTTCAAAATCATGTTTTAAAATTAACAAAATCTTTATATGGTTTAAAATAAGTTCCAAGAGCTTGGTATGATAGATTAAGTAGTTTTCTTATTTCAAAATGTTTTACAATGGGAATTTTCGATCTGACTCTTTTTATAAATCGAATTTATAATGATGTTTTAGTAGTTAAAATTTATTTTGATGATATTATTTTTGGATCTTCAAGAAATTCCTTAGGTATTGAATTTTCAAAGATGATGCAAAATGAATTTTAAATGAGATTGATGTGTGAACTCAAATTCATTCTTGGATTTCATATTTTTCAAAATAAATAATTTATCATTATAAATCAAAGTAAATACATAATATATATTTTAAAAATATTTAGATTTGATATAATTAAAAATAGTGACACATAAACGAGTACTACTTGTAAGCTGGATCTTGATGAAGATGGTAAACCTATTGACCAAACCACTTACCAAGCAATGATTGGAATTTTTATATAGTTGATTTCTTGTTGGCCAGATATAATGTTTAGTGTGTGTATGTGTGCCCGTTTTCAAGCTAATCCCACATAATATCACTTAAATACTCTTAAAAGAATCTTCAAATACCACAAACATACTATCAATTTATGTTTGTTTTACCCCAAAGGACAATCATTTGATATAGTGAGTTATTCTGATGCTGAATTTGGTGGATGCAAGTTAGACAGTAAAAGAACCTCTAGGATATGTCACTTTTTGGGAAAGCCTTTGGTTTCAGGGTGTAGTAAGAAACATAATTGTATTGCATTATCTACTACTGAAGCTGAATATATAGTTGTTGGTGGATGTTGTGCTCAGATTTTTTTGATGAAACACACTTTGCTAAAATATGGATATCAATTTAGACATGCACCTATAAAATGTTACAATACAAGTGATATTAACATTTTTAAGAACTCAGTTTCTCATTCTAGAACAAAAAATATTGACATAATACATCACTTTTTGGGAGATCATTATCAAAAAGTTGATATCACTTTAGAATTTATTGGCACTAAATATCAGCTTTTTGATATATTCACTAATCCATTGAACTCTAAAATAATGAATTAAATTAGACATGATTTAGGAATGGTCAATCAGTAATACCCTATTTTTTCCCTTCCTTTGATCTTTTTCTGTGAAGTTGTCATTCCAACACTGTTTTCATGCCGAAATCATTGTCACACCGACACCACTATCACACTGACATCATTGTCACACTAACACTACTTTCATGCCGACACCATTTTCATGTCGACACCATTAGTGTTTTAAAAATTATGTCGTTTTGACACTGATGACTCGTTATTTCTACACATTTTATGTTTTTATGAAAATAACATTGTTTCATTAATTCTATTAGACCCAGTTCATGATTTCATGATTGTGTAATTTCAAAATCCCTAAATGATATATATTTGAATTGATCCACTCTACTCCTTTACCACTACTCCCTCTCTCTCAACCACCACTCACATTATTTACCCCCAACCATTCACCTTCTAACCTCCAGAATGAATTGATTGGAATAGAAAGTGTGAAGCAAACTCTTGAAGAGGGTGAGTCTCATGCATCTACGAAATAGAAAGGTGAATCAAGAAAACCTTCAGGTACTATAAATCCTAGTCTGGTAAATTGTGTTGTAACCTCATAGAATGAAGAATTTGTGGAATGGATCATGGAGAGAATGTATTGGTTGTTGAAGGTGCTGCAAGATCAAGGAAGGATTGAATGGTTCGCAAACAATGATAGAGTTTTATACCTGAAGATGGTATATGAATTTTACATTAATATGGAACTTCTATTGGAATGAAGTGATGTTTCTTGGGTCAAGTCAATTGTAAAAGTGAGGAAAAATATCTTTATCTTCAAGACATTGGGATGAATGTCTTAAGGTTACTCGCGAAGGAATGTCTAATGATTATCAAGTAACTTCTCCTCCTGAAAGTGAATTATTTTTTTATGAGATAGCTCTGAAAGAGCTATCTGGAAATGAGGAACACAGGAGACCCATTGCCTCATAATTTAATGGTGAGTGCAGAATTTTATTTAAGTTTATTCAGCTCTAGAGTTTTCCCAGGAAATGAGATTTTTCTTCTCTCAAGTGTCAGGATGTATACTTGGTGTATTTTCTATATAAATGAGGTAACTTGAATCTATACAGATATCTTTTTGTGTATATAAATAATATGGTAAGACCTTGTTGTAAGTAAAATTCTCTTTTCTACTCCTGAATGATTTCAGCAATGCTAAAGGATAAAGGTTGTGTAAGTGAAGTTTATGATGTTGTTGTTATTGAATTTAGGGGTTTCTGTTTAAGTTATAACATTTTTATGATAATAATGATTAATTGGACCCCCTGGAGAAAGGAATGTGTTGTTGATGAAGATATATTGTATGAAAAGTTCAATCCTATAGATCATCTAGTTGGACCAAGGGATGTAGTGAACCTTGGCCTCAGTCCAGACGAACAAGTAATATATTCTTCAAATGAGGGGTAGGAGCCTACTACTCCTGTCAGAGATGTGGGATCACCAATTGATGGTATAAGTGACCCAGACACAACTAGTCTAACAAAAAGATTTTCTATTGGACTTCCAAGTCCACCTATGGACTTACCTTAACATGAACCTATTCTCAAATCTACAAGGAGTGAAGAAACAGAAGTTGAAGGAAGTGTAGAATATATCTATGAATCTAGTGAAGAATAAGATGATGAAGAAGAAGCTGTTAGTGGTAAAAGTGATACGCAATCAGGTAAAGAAGTATAATATGATCAAGTTGATGATAACAATGGAATTGAAAATAATGAAGATGGTGATAATGAAGAAAGTAGAGAAAGTGTAATTGATAGTGAATCTAGTCATCCTAATGAAAATACATATGATGTTAGCATGGAAGTTGTCGAAGATAATAATGTTGGATCTATTGAGGGTGTTGTTCAAGATGAAAATGTTTCTCTAGATGAACCATTTTCTCATGTTGTATATACTAGAAAATGAACTCTATATAAGGAGAAGTAACCTAGACAGGAATCATTGACTGAGGGGGAGAAATCTTCCAAGAAGGATGACATTGAGGGGGAGCCTTAGGAAAAAGGTAACTCAAGATGATGAAGATCATAAAATAGGAAGAGTAAGGCTTTATGCTCTTACTCCTCTAGATTTTGATATTTTGGATGGATGGGTGAGGCATCCTAGTTATGTGGCACTGGTATTGGATTATGAATATTCTGATGATAAATTATATTCACTTGCAACAAAGGAACTAATGGTTGGGACCTCTTATAGTGACTATGTCCCTAAGGCCAATTTAGAAACATTCAAGAAAGACATTTGTTCAACCATAAGACATTAAGTACAATCTCAAATGAGGAATGAGATTGATGAATCCGAGAGAGAGAATACTGAGCTGACTGAAAATTTGAAAGCAATTCGGTCTATGATTGATGGTTTAAAATAGGCTGGAGCTTCTAGTTCTACTCATGCCTCAACCAGTGTATCTCAAGCTAATGCTGCTCCTATTTCCAAGATTTTCATAAAATAAATTTATCCAAATTTTATTACAACTGTATAAACAATTGTGACATGCAACACCAACTCAGGAATGAGATGAAGAATTTAACAATTGGTATCAATGACTTGACCACCGAGTATAGAAATACAATGGAAAGTTTCATGAAAGGACTTGTGAATCTTATTTCTTATTTAAAATCTCTTGATTTTTCCAAGCTCGGAAAAGAGGTTAAGGAACATTCCTACTATGCTATTTATTTAATCTTTTCTCCACCTATTCAATCTTCCCAATATGAAAATCTTACTACTGTTAGTTTATTTTTGAAAGAAGATTTATAATATTTAATATCTAGTATGGTCAAGGTTGATGAAACTTAATATAAGGTGTATGATCATGTGATGTATTATACAAGGAGTTCTTCACAAACTCAGAAGATAATACCAAAATGATTAATGAGTTCTTCTCCAAATTAATCACCATGAATCAAATGAACAGTTTATTTAAGTATTTGGCCACCAATATTAATATTCCTCTAATGAAAAATGATTTTAAGGATCAGATTAAGATGCTGAGATAATTCACTCCTATGTTGTAAAAGTTCATATAAAACAAAGATGATTTTAAAAAGGAAATGAAATATGGTGGTGAGATCATTGAAGATTTCATCAAGTTGTTAAAACCATATCTACATGTTCAAAGTGAATCCATTGTGGTGTGTCCTACTGCACCACTTGGCCCTACTGGTTTACTGTCTGCTCAAGCATAGATGTCAGTTTCTCAGGCATTATCTCATATTAGACCCATCATTACAGATCTTCTTCATCCTCGGCTTCTTTCTTAGCATAGTCCTTTCCTATATTATACAGGTCCTGAAGGAGTGCCTCTACCTTCTCTAAAAATCCATTCAGACCCTCGTACTTCTTAGCCTAACCCTCCTGATGAACCATCCATTGATCCTTCTGATAAGGGAAAGGAACCCCTTGACCCTACCATATAGTGTGGAATGATTTTTTATAGGGATGAGTCCTTATAATTTTTATAAATCAGTTTACTTTTCTAAATGTATGAGCTTTCAATGTTTTTACTTTTCTATTTTCAGTTTCCCACCATCCACTTTTTTCTAATCCAAAAAGGGGGAGAACTTTAAGCATTATTAAAATAGGGATAACATTATTAGTGTTTATGCATAATTATCTCTGATAAATTTCCATTCCCATAATGGGAACTGGTAATTATATTGTTTACTTTAATTGTTTTATCAATGGTACATAATAATGCCATGATTTGTGATAATAAAAAAGGCGGAGATTGTTGACCCATAGATACTATTGGCCACTATCTCTAACTATAATGATTTTAATTATCGAAAAACATGTCATACATTACCATATATCTTACCTTATGTAAAAGATTATAAATTAAGTCAAAGAATTATCTTGAATATCATTTTATTTCAATCATATAACTATTTATGTGGCTTTAGGTCTAAAAAATCTTATAACTGATTATATATGAGAAATTATGGGTATTAAAACTCTCTGAATTTTCTAAACTGTAAGATAGACAGAAAAACCAAACTTTTCTAAGTATGATACTCTGACACCGACAGACAGATGACACACCAACAGATATATGACTCATTGACAGATAGTTAAAACATGCATATGTTCTAAGTATGCGAAGATGGCACCATTGGAAAGACTCATCAGACTCACTATTTCACATGACACCAATACAGAAGACTCACCATTTCACATGACACTAACATAGATGACTCCCCATTTAATATGAATCACCAATGCCAATGACCTACCGTCTATCCAAGTGACCTACCATTGAATGGTGTTATCGATGCAAGGACTCACCATCAGTTGAAATGAGTCGTCATTGGTTCAACTGTCTTACCTACAGAAGGAAGGATTCACCGTTAATATGAGTCACTGATAGATCAACTTTCACACTGATATAAAGAAGGATTAACTATTGATATGATTCACTGATAGATCTGTTGTCTCACCAATTGAAGGAAGGAATCGCCATTGATACAAGTCGTTGATGTAATGAGCCACCGACGTGTAGAAAGTCTCACAGAATGACATACTGATGGGTTGAGACACTGATTGATGGAGACATTAATAGACAAGTCACTAATGGACAGTTTAAATCCTAATTTATTAATATTATTTCTAACTGTCATATTTGTGTCATTTAATGATACTGACATATTTTATAATCCTTTATAGGACCATTAGCATACAGAACGAGGTAAGATGATCCGATGAAAATGGAATGTACATGCTCTTTGTCATCCCTCAAAAATAAGAATTATTTTAAAATAAAGAAGATAGACAGGAAAAAGAATAGCTGAATAGTGCATGCCCTTGAGAGATATACTGAAGATCATATGCAACTCTCATGAAACCACTATAAACTCAAGACCAGAAGAACACTCAAGGTGATCTCAATCGAGGCGAACATCAAATTGACAATCTATTTCATCATACCAAAGAAGGAGAAGAATACACCTAAAGAACCATACTTCTACCTAGAATCTAGAATACGAAACTCTATTTTTGTGGAAACTTTCAAAAGAAGACTCAGAATCCAACTCCTCTTTCTCCAAAAGAGTCTAGAGCTACACTGCATAACACATAGAGACTTCTAAACCTAACTCCACATATTTAGATCTGTTGTGTCCATTTAGTTACATCTCTGAGAAGTGTGTGTATCTGTCTGTTACACACACACACACACACTGAATCTTATGAATAATTGGAGGATACCTGATATCCTCAATCTCACACTCTTTTTATCCATTTGTATCCCATATAGAACTATGGAATAGTACATGTGTGACTTGTTTGTTGTTTTTTCCACTAAATACTATGGTATAGGTCAAGAGTGACCTAGAAATCCTAGTGTGCTATTTTGAACCCTGATCTAGGGTGTGGATCAAACTGTTTATTAATTTAAACTGCTTGGTGGCAGGTGAACACCATGTGGAGAATATTAAGTCTCTACTTGGGACTGGACCTCTTGTTTTATTTCTGTTGTGTTTTTACCTTTAGTTTTACTCTATTTTATCACATATTTCCAAAAACTCAATTGAACATTGAGAGTTAGTATTAGAAAGTGTTTATAACAGTATTGACTTATTATATTGGTTTCAAAAGCTATATTAAATATCAAATTAATACAACTTTGAACTAATCAATCTTTTTAGAAATTAATCAAATAGTCAAGCTCTTATAAATTCACTACTAGCTAACTGGGAAATTTAATTTCAAATAATTAATTTTTACTAAAAAATTTATAAATACTCAATTCACCACCCAATTGAGTACTCTACTCTAACCAATAGGATTGTTTGTGCTTGAATTTAAACTAATGGAAAATATTTAATAATTATGTAATAAAACATTTGAATTTTCATATCCTCTAATTATACATTAAATTTAATGTAATATTACCTATTAGCTCTATTTGGTAAATAAATTGGTTGGGAATTTTATTTTTTTAGAAAATATGACTTCATTTCTCTCTTTAGATAAAAATAATTTTTCTTCCAAATCAATGTATTATATAAAAAATTATAATATATTTGACTGGGATTTTTTTAATTCATTTTTATTGAAAATTTAATTTTTACAAAATTATATAAATTTAATCTTATATTAATTTTCCAAACAAGGTATATTTTTACTTTTATTAAAAAATTGTGAAAAGAATCATTATTTTAGCATACTTTGCAACAATGGAATTTTCCACTACCATGACCATTCAATTATTTAAAGATTCCATTTTATTTTTTTATTTTTATTTTCAATGAAAAGGGTTTTCAAAATGTTTTATGTAATTTTAGTTCTTAAAAACTTATTTTTAAAATGAAAAGTTTATTTTCCTCAAGATTGTTTTTAATAACATTTTAATGGTATTTTTATTCATCGAGGACAACATCCCCTCATGTTAATTTTAATTCACATGGGATATTAGTTATTGACAGCATCATTATTAATTCACTGTATTGATTATGAGATTTATATGGAACCTGTTACATCTCCATCGGTGACTCAAGTAATGAAATAACAATGACTACTATTATGTCCAAAAGTGAATGGTTCTAAATGTTTTATTCATGAATGATGCATGGACATTATTGATGACCTCATATGATCCCGAAAAGGCTTAAATGAAGAGAAGGCCCCCATTATGTCTAACCGAATATATTGATATATCTTATATGATGGGTGAACCCAAATAGCATGGGGTGATCCCGATATAGCTTATACAATGGGTGAGACCAGATTTCACTCCAATGCATTAGGAAATCTTCTTTGTCTTTAGAGATTGAAAGGTGGGATTTATCGAAGGGGTTATCCTATAGTTTTAACTATGTTTAAATTCTCTCTATAATGAGTTTAAAATTGGTTATGAAAATATTTTTATAATGATATAGACATGTTTTCTATATGATTTCTATTGGTTTTTAATGGTTCCTTTGATCAAGATTGGAATTACATGGCTCATGATTATTGATTCTTATAAATATTTTCTTTGAAAAAAAAGTATGTAATGCTTTATTATTGATGATAAAGGTATTGATGGTTATTAATTTTCTTATTTTATACTAAATCACATTAATTATGTTATTAAACCCTGATTCACTTCTTATGTTCAATAATAACATTAAAATATTGTTGTTTATATTTACCCTTACATAGAATTTGAGGCCACCCATTTTATGCATCATATTACCTAGTTGATGAATTGGGATGATTAAATTATTTGTGTCTAGGAACATTTATAATGTGATGAGGTTTTTGGGCGATGTTGAACACTAAATATGGAATTTGAAATTTGGGGTATACTTGAAAAAATACACCCTTGAATTCATAGGTATTATTTATATAATAGTGTTTCATAACTCTCTAAAACACTAAACATAAAAAGTCTTATGGTATTTAAGTGATCCAATATTTCATTTTTATGTTGTATGTTTTGGATGGTGAAAGTTAGGCAACCTACATCGATATAAATTCCATAAAGGTAAATTTTTTATTTTTAGCACCGAATACAATAGTTTGGGTTCTGGGCTATCATAGTGGGTATTATATAATGGTTTAGATAACATGGGATATTACGATGTTTTTATGTGAGGTTAAATTAATTGGTATGGATACCATTATAGGTGTCTGAGTATATGGTAGATAATAAGTTTAAAGGTATTGAGAGAATTTAGTGTTTATGTGATATTTGTGGATTAAGGTTATTTTTAAGGATATTCATCATATTAATGGGGTAATTATAAGGATATAATATTAGGAAAATGTAAAAAATGAAGGCTGGGTGATATCCCATCACAACTGGAAAGGCTGCAATGATTGAACCTGCAACCAAAGCAAGAAAAGGGTGAAATGACTTCCACTAGACTATATGATTTCCTTAATAGTATGGATTCATTTTTTTAAATAAAAATTTGTAAATATAATGAATATTTTTATTTTTAGAAAATATTTTTATCATATAGATAACTGTGGGATTGATGAGTGATTTGGGGATTGGGTGATTAATTTTATTTTAGATGAATTTCAATTTATTTTTGGGCTTATAAGATGAATGGTATAGGATAAAATTTGAGGTTAAAACAACCTATAATGTTTAGGTTATTATTTTATTTGGGATATAGGGTTATACATTTATGGAATGATTCAAATTTTACTTTAGGTATTACTTTTGAATTTTGTAGGTTTATTCATTTTGGGAATCAACTTACCATATGCCAACTATTTTGGTTTTTGGTAATGACTAAAGATGGTTGAAATATCTTTGTTATCCATTTTATGGGTTTTATCCCTATATAAGTTTATTTTAGTGCTTTGGGAATGAAAAATTCACAATGAATACTCATCATTTTGATTAAAAGATGATATTATGGTGGAAATTGATTTAAAGATGAAATTCAACATATCAAGTAAGTATATTTCCATATTTTTTTAGTCTAGATTGAAATGAATTTATAAAATATAGAAAAATGATATTTAAAATGAAAATTTTATCCTATTAATTTCATTTCCAATGAAAAAGTGATTTTTTAACACCTCTTTACTTTGTGGTTTTTTGGTTGTTAACATTCTCATGACCATTCACATTCTGGTGATCAATTATCTCCATCACTCACCCTTATTATTTGGGCACTAAATTTTTCTTCAATTTCCATATCTTCACATACCACCAATTTTAAACTACATAGAAACATATTTTTGTTCTTTTTAGGAAAACCTTCTTACTTCCCTCTCTATATCTTTTCAAGTGGAATTTTAATTAACCTTTTTTAAGATATGGGATTTAAACTATGGTATTTTGAAATGTGAATAATATATTTATTAAATTCCTGTTGAAATTTTCAGAATCAGTTTTAATAAGTTTTTGGGAGAATTTAACACCCTAAGATATTAAAAAATGAAACTGATCTTGAAAGCATAAAAAACGCGCAACACTGAGCCAAAATGAACCATGAAATAATATTATTTTAAATATAACCATTATAATAATGAAAATATATTTTTTTTTACAAATAATATTTACTAATTTATGAAATATATATATAAATTTCCTACTCAATATAAATTTATCGAAAAATTATTACCATATAAACATTAAATTTTTAAAAAATTAATTTTTTTCGTCAAAAATATGTTCTCCTCCAAAATGACTTTAATTAATTTCCATGAGAAAATAATATAATTAAATTATATATATTTTAACATTTATATATAATAAAATTAAATAAATTTTATAAATAATCATATAAAAAGTAATTGTGGTGAAATTTTTATTTTTTTCTGAAAATATTGATTTTTCATTGAATACTGAAAAATAATGATTTTTGTAAAACTGTTATTTATTATTAATAAATTTAGTAATCTAAAAGTCCCATTATGATTTGAATTTGATTTGAACTAACATAAGTATTATTTAATTATATTTAACCCAATTAATTTATTCTGAATAATATTTATATTGGATTTTAGTATAATTTTATTTTTGGAATTAAGAACGGGGTTTTTATGAAAACTTTTTTAAAGTGCATAATGTATCGCAATTTTAATTTATTAAAGTAACCCATAATTAGGAATTAATTAAATTAAATTTATATTTTAAATATAAATAAATACGAATTTAAATTCCTAATATTATTACTACTATTATATAGTTAAAATAAAATCATCTTATGCTTGAAGAATGCATTTTATGAAAAAATCACTTTTCATCATAACTGTTGGTTTTGATTTAAATTGAACTCTGCATTTTTTCTTGAAATTAATTTGGTAAAATTGATTCCATATTTTTAATCAGAATAATATATATTATATGATAAGTTTATATTCATTTTTTTCATAATGAATAGTGAAAAATTAAAAATTCTTTACAATAGTTAAGGTAAAAATAGATTTATCGGGGGTTAAACTAAATAAATTGAGGTTAAATTACCAAAAAATATGTTTAAAAACTAATTTATAGACATATCATGACCTTATTATTTCTAAGGCATAATATTGGTCCATTTTGGATCAATTTTTCATTTTAAAAACATGGGTATCATTTTTTCTATTCAAAAATTAAAGTGTGTCACTCACCACACCTATAAAAGGACATCCCCCTCTCCTTTCATCATAAAATCATAAAATCATTTTTTTCGTCCAATACCTACCCAAATAAATTACATAATTCTCTACCCACATATTAAAATCATTTTTTATCACAATTTCATCCTATGAAGGCTTTTGGTGCTAACCTAAGGAGGTTTTCTAAAGAAGAAGTATCGTTTTTAACTGAGTGTTTTTATTTTAATCTTTTCCAACCTCATTTTTGTTATCAATTATTATGATATAGAAACACCAATATATATCATATAATTATATTTTATAATGTTAATATAATAACATAAATCCATCCCCTCTTCCATAAAATGGAAAAATAAGACATCATTCATGTGTACGGGGGACTACCTCCTCATGAACTGATGTAATTAATTTTTCATCATCGCCTCTCATGTTATGTTAAAATTTTTGATATAAATTATATATATATATATATATTATATTTTTAACATAATTAAACATATGGAATTATTATATGACATAATTTAAATTCCACGGGGGGATACGATAATGTCCCCTATGTATATTGCAGAATACCGCCTTGAGAAGCGATGTGATTCATTTTTCACTCTTACTTTACATGTAAGGTAATTAGGATAATTTTAATGAATATATGTGATATATATGACATAATTATATTAATTAAATATTTATCATTATGGAAATATAATATATCATATTTTTCCTACCTTTCCACTCACTAAGAATTGATAACATCGTTTATGCGTACGTGTGGAGTACCACCTCCATGAAACGATGGGATTATTTTTTCATCACCATGTTACATTGATGATATATATAAGTATATTTAAAGAAATAATTTGATATTTATGATAATATTTTCATTATTTAAAGATAAAATAATTCTTAATTTCTTTCTATATTGATCGTTGAAAAATAATGGAATTACTCATGTGTAGGTATGGACTTCCTTCTCCATGACTTTAATGTAGTTCATTTTTCATAAACATTATTCATGGATGATTTTGAAAGTATAATTTATTAATATAAATTATAATTATTTCATGATTATTATTTTGGAAATGATGGAATAATTAACACTAAGATTGTGGTCAGTAAACTGAAGTTGTTTTGAAACCATGAACCAAGCATCTTTGAAACACCCTACATAGAATTGGTTTATTAATTATTTAAATGTTTCATTAAAATAAATATAATGAATTAATTAATTTAAAGGAATTAAACATGTAATAAAATCTTAAAAATTTAAAAAATAGATATGATATTATAATATAGGATTTAAAGGACATAAATTGAAATTCAGGACTCATGGTAAAGGATTTTATCTTAATTTTTCTTCATTGAGATATATTTTAATGTTATGCACCTAATTTATTTAATATGGTGTATATACTTCCCAATTTACGTGTAATATAATTAAAAATTCATACATCAAGGTATTTTATGTTTCAATTTAAATTATTTCATCCATGGGGATTTGAATTGAATGTTACCAAGTGGTAAAAGATTTCATAACTCAATTTCTTTGTATTGGATTATATTTATTCATAGTTATCATTGATATTCATAAATTATTTTTTTAATTACTTTTTATTATATTAATTTTTTTCACTTGTTTTATGTGATTTTAATGTTTCTACATGTACTCGATTCAATGAGTTATTTTCACTTCAACATTATGATCATTCTAAGTGTTTCCCACCTAAAATTGGCATCTATGGGACATATGTTATGTTATAGACCTATATTATTTTATGTGGTGTATATAATACATAGATGATATGTTATATCATGAATTGACTTGTGTTAATGATATTTAAAGTTTCTTTTGATGTCATTCGATCACAAGGCTTATGATTGAAAAGTTATAAAATTGGAATAGGATTTATATTATAGTCTCCTATGTTATCGGGATTATATATTCTAGAACATCCATTGAATGAAATTTTTTAATAATTTTATAATAAACACATCTAATTTTAGTTCCCTCTAGTTATTCAAAAAATTTCAAGCAATAATATCATTTTCCTCCCTTTGGTACTTGAAATGGATGAGAAAATGTTTTTATGAAAATCTGAATTTGTTTCCCTATTCGGTCGAAAATCCATTTTTCTGAAAAAATCAAAAAAAAAATACTAGGATTTTTTAATTTAATTTTTCCAATAATTTTATATTTAACTTTTTTAATGGAATATTCATATCTTTTTATGAACATGGTATTTTTGACTTTTCTTAAAAAATGTTAAAGAAATATTTATTTTAACATACTCATAGTGAACAAAATAGTCCACCATTATAATCAATCAATGTTTTAAATAATCATTTTTATTTTTCATAGAAAATTTTCAATGAAAATTATTTTCATAATATATTGTGAATTATTAGTTTTTAAAAGGTATTTTCAAAATGAAATGTGTATTTTTTCAATAATTTTTTTAATGTCCTTTTAATGGTATTTCCATTGATAAATGATAATAAACCATGAGGTTAATTAAAATCCACAGTGGATATGTGCTATTGACATTGTCCTTAGTCTTTATCTAGATGGATTATGATATTTACATGGAACTGGTTTCTTATCTATGTGTGAATCAAGCAATGTAATAAAAATTATTACTGTTATGTCAAAAAGTGAAAGGTTCTAAATTCTGTATTCTTGAATGGTACATGGAAAATATTAATGATCATGGATGAGCCTAATATAGCATATACAATGGGACGGACCACATTATAGCTTTCAGGTGATCCTAATATAGCTCTAATGAGGGGTGTTCCCTAATAGGGTATGGTGATCCGATGTAACTTATATGATGGGTAATCCAAGGTAGTACTCAATATAATTAGGCAATGTTAAAAATATTTAATGTCAATAAGAAGATATTTACTATAGGGTTTCAACTATGTATTTAATTGGGCTCCAATTATATTTGACATGAGTTTCATATGGGTTATCAAGATAATGTTCCAAAGATACCAACATGTTTTCATCGTCATTGTTATGGAGTTTTAATGATTCTTTTGATCAATATTGAAATCACATGGATCATGATTATTTATTCTTATAACTCTTGAAATGGAAATACATTTATTCCTTGTTTCATGATTTATGATCTAGGCAATGATGGGTATGAATATTCTTGTTTTATTCTCATGCACTTTGATTATGTCATCATACCCATACGCTCTACTTATATTTATTGATGGAATTAAATTTTTAATGCATATTTTTACCCTTAAAAATTATTTTACCTCCACATTATTATATATACTATTTCCTAGGTTATAAATAATAATGATTGAATGATCTTTGTCTAGAAATTTTTCTATTGTGATGAAGTTTATTGGAGATGTTGAAGACTTAATATGAATATGAAAAGTAGGGTATGGTTGAAAAAATACTCTATTGAATTCATGGGTATTTTTTATATAAGATTTATTCCTAATTATCTAAAACTATAAGCCAAAACGTTCCTTGGTATGTAAATGATATTATATTTCCTTTGGATCTTGTATGTTTTGGATGGAAAAAATTAGATCACCTCCATCGATTTCAATGCTAAAAATGTAAAGCTTATATTTTTTTCACTAGATCCAGGAGTGTGGGTTTAGTGATATTATAAAGTGATTGTTATATTGTCAATAATATCAACCATTATCCACTCATGAGTCACTTTTTGTATTATTATAATTTTCATGATCACTAAAGTGGAAAAAACATTGAGATCAAGGGAATCATCAAAAGGGATAAACTACGTCGGGGGATAAAATAACATTTAATCTTGTATATATTTTATTTCATTAGATTATTTAGACTCATACTAGTCCTAGATCCTCAATATAAATATTCAGGACCACTTGAACATGAGAATAAATATATATTAATTAAATTCTATAGGTTATCCTTAGAGTGCCACTCCCCATACTTATAAAAGTTATCCTCCTATTATCCCTTATTATAAACATTTTAGACGACTATATTTGAAAATACCTACCCTTAAATCATCCTAATACCCTTTCCCATTTCCTTTTGGTACCATTTTGATCACAATACAATCCATTCAATGAATAATGTATAAACCAAAATAATATTCTCAATGAAGTTGTATAACTCTTAATCGAGTACTTTAAATTTAATTTCTTCTTAAATATTCTTTAAAACTACTGTATATATCATAAAATGATTAATAAAAAATAAAAAATATACTGAGATGTTATTATTTTGATTTTAAACCATTTCCACCAATATTCCATCAAATTGGAAATAAAAGTATCATGTGTGTGTATGTTACTACTACGAGAATATAACACTTTTTATTCCAAACCAGGAATTTCACTAAGAGAATAAATTCAAGGAGGCCAAAAAAAGTGGAGATCGATTTCATCGGCCCTTACAATGCTTTTACACAAATAAGAAGAGAAACCAGACAAGAAAAAATAGAGCACTGATCCTTATTCTCTGCCCATGAAGCCTGAAAATCTACCACTCTATTCCACTCATGCCATGTATGTGAGATTCCCACCTCCGGATGAAGAAGGCATTTGTAATTGCAGGCCAGATAAATGATTGAACATGGACATTGAATCTTCTCTTGTAACACTCAATGCAGCACTATAGAGTCTATCTCCACTGATTTTAGTGTGATGTTATGGTCATGAAAAGGCGCAATACCCATACACATTTCTTTGGCCTCCACTATGAGGGAGTCCCCAACTCCGAAGTCACTGCAAAAGGCTAGAGTAACTGCTTCGTTAGAATCAAGAACCATGCCCCAACCCAACATAACATAATAGATACCGGATCCATCCATGTTAAGCTTGAAACCAATGGCCAATGGGTTCCACCATACCCATCTAACCTTCTTGGATGAGACTTGGGGAATCGACCAAGAATACCTCTCGGTCACGAAATTTCTCAGTGAGGCCAACCTGTCCCAGTGCTTGACAAGAGGTATTATTTCCACGATGATGCATGACGTCTTACCCCCCAGACCCAAGGGATGACTAGCAATGCCAATGTGGAAGTACTGATTCTGCGCCCTCCGGATAGTCCCACAACCCATAGAAACCAAGAGTGCCATCACCTGCCTCCCCTGCACCTGGTTCTCAAAGCCCGCAAACCAAGACTGCAAGATGTACTCAATAGAGAAACCCCGGTTTGACCTTCCAATGTACTCACCCAGTAACTCCCAAACAGTCTCAACCAACTCACTAGAGAAGAAGATATGCACAACCAATTCTCCTTTGGGGTTATTACAACACATGCACTTAGACTCCATAGAGATGCCTATTTTTTGAACCAACTCATCTGTGGGAAGGGATTGGTTAAAAATCCTCAAAACCAAGAAGTTAAACATTGTGGGAATTCCATTGTACCAAAGGGATATGTCCCATGAATCCTACCTGTCAACCTCATGAGTCACAAATCGATAATCCTTAGCTGAGAACACACCCGAAGACATACCAGTAAATATGAGTCTATCAGGTTCCACGCTAATAAATATATCATTGAAGATATCCCCTTGGTGATGGTTGAGAATGGAATGTATGAAATCATTGAATATACTTTCTTTAGAAAAGGAAATGTCCTGTGTTGGGTAGCCTGGGAGGCTTATCACCATCCCCACCCAATTATCATTCCAGAAACTGATCTTCCCACATCCCACACTCGACTTTGTATGGCCCCTACGGACTGAAAAGTGCATAGAAATCCCATACCAAATGCAAGAAAATCCCCTGTGAGAATTGTACCCCTAAGAACCATATCTTATAGTCATGAACCTAGACCAGAGAGATTTCCCCTCCAGGAAGTCCCATGAATGATTGGAATTCATGATCAACATGACATCCCTTATTCATATGGTTGATTCCCCCATCTATAACCTTTCTATCCATTTTATGCCAAGAGACACAATGGTGTCTTCCTATGACATGGAAGTCCCAAATGAAGCTGGTCAAAATATTTTAGATGTTTTTCAAGACTGTCTTTGGCACATTAAGCACCAACAACATGTTCATTGGAATGGAGGAAACAACATAACATACCAATGTGATACGACCCTGAAGTAATGAAACCAGTTCTTCCAGTTTGGGATGCGAGTTGTAATACTTTGAACCAACCCATCAAAGTGGTGGATCTAAATCCTTCTCAGTTAAACCAATGGACCCAATAAGTCCATGGGGAATGTTCTTTTCTTCATAATAAGGCATTCCTAAATTTTCCTTACTCGCCTCTCCGAGAACCATCTAGGGATGAACACATTACTCTTGACCCTATTGATGGACTTACCACTCCACCTACATTACGTATCTATGATTTTGTTGAACTCATGTAGGTTTCTTCTATTACCATTAAAGAAAAATACCATTTCATCAGTAAAAAAGATGTTGGAGATAACACCCTAATTTGATCTACCACGGAACGAATGCAAGGTACCATTATACATCATTCTCTCCAAATATCTTATATTATTATGTTGCACAAAAAAAGAGTGTAGGAGCGATCATATCTACTTTCTTATGACCCCAAGTAGTCTTGAAGTACCCACACCTTTACCCCATGAAAGAAATTGCCAACCAAGGAGAACTAATAGCCAGGAAAAAGATGTCAAAAACTGTAGAGACCCAAATCTAGACGTACATAGACATTACATTACTTTTGAGGAATAGTTAATACATAACAAAAACCAACACTCAAGGACCATAATAGTTTAGTGTCTTTGGAAACTCAGAACATAATCTTCTAAACATGGTGAAAGATCTTAAACATGTCCCATAAAGATCTTTACCTTTTGTTTTCTTACCTAAAACCTTTCTTTATATCCTGGGGAAAATAAAAAATATAAAGGGTGAGCTCAAATTCTCAGTAAGGGTAAGTATGGAAAAAATAAAACAAACCATATACATTTGACCATAAAAACATGAACATAATGTTTAAACATCAAAATCTTGAGCAATGATATAAAACATGGCAGTACGTAAGGCATAGATCATAATGGAACAACAATCATCATAAAATAGCATGGGAATAAATCATGAAATTGTGTAAAACCATTAAGTACATGATATGATATCCATAGTAGCCAAGGTATTGCAGCCAAGACCATCTTAGTGGACAAAGTCCCTTTCTGAATCGAGTTCACTCCACGTTCTAGTCTTGTAACACTGAACCATATTAACATACCCTTTCCATCCATGTTTATCTCATGAGATATAAATCATTACCCAATGAATTATAGGGAGATATAGGTCCCACCCATCTCATAATTAAATCATTTTTACGTGTGCCACAATATAAACATAAATCATTCATCATAACCCAAAGAATAAAATAGGTTTCATAAACATCATCCCATCATAACATAATCCATATAAAACAAATGGATATCATTTCATCATAAGAAAAGTGAAACCATTTAAATCATAGAGACATTATACTTGAAATATAATCATACTAAATAATCTCATCTTAGATGGAAAATAGTTTTGACAAAACACAAGAAATGAATTCTTGAGGAAAATATCCTTTCTTCTTCAAAATCATTTTCTTTTCACAAAATACCAAGAAATTTTAAAAGAAAAGGATTTTATTGAAAATAAACATGAAATATTGTAGATTAATCTTCATGAATAAAAGGAGTTATGAAACTGTAAAATTCTGTTCATGCTGTATAAGTTAAAAAACATTCTTCTCATACTTTTGCCGGAAAAGTCAAAAAAGTTCCTCGTATGGTAAACAAAAGAAAGATTCCTTCTATAACACAAAGTAAAAGACAAAGAGGGGTAAAAATGACTTTAAACATACATGGAAAAATAATAAACACTTTATGAAAAACATTTTATGGACATGGATGAAAAATATAACCCCAGTAAATACTTGCATATAAGAAATCTCGAATAAAAATGAGATTACAAAATTATCCCTTACCTTTTGTCAAGTTTCTTTCGTATGTGTCTGAGACTCCTGTATAGTGGGTTTAGACATATTATTAACTTTTAACATAACCATAATAATATTTATTATATCATATATGATTCACTTAAAACTTTATATTATCCGTTCATTTGTCAATTCCATGTTAAAACAGTGTTCTGGGTAAAATCGTTTAATTTATCATCCGTGTTTTGACCTGTAATTATTCATATGATTACTTAGATCATGATTAATTAATTCCAGAATATAAAACATGATTTATATATAATATATATTCAGAATATACATATATATAATAGATCGATAAATGGAAAGAAATACATTATTCATGGAGACGGTAGGTTGTACGTACGCATGAACGTTGTTTTCGTTTCCTTATTAAATTTAATAGATGTAAGTAAATAACATATAAATAAATACAGTATCATTAATATTTCATATATTTCATTATTACTTATTATATACCCTTTATAATCATTCTTAAATTGTTGACATGGAAAATTAATCTCATCGTGTCGTGGAGACGGTAATCCGTACGTACGCACGAGCGATGATATCGTTCCCATATTTATTGAATGGAATTGGAGTGGATGATATAATATCATAGAATCAGTATGATTTTATAATAATCATATATAGTTATTCTTTACACCATTATACCCATCCAACTAAGGTGGTGGTGGAAAAGAGATTACACCACAGCGTGGAGACGGTATTCTGTACGTACGCAGGCGTGGTGATTTTGTTTTCTGTAGGATGGATAGAAGGTGAAATAGGGTTATTTCATATTTATAATAACATATCAGAATAAAATTAATACTTATGTTATTACTTTATAATGAAACAACTAAATAAGAGGAAGTTGAAGAAGAAGGAAACTTGAAAGAGTTGGTAGAAGAGATTACCTCTTCCTCGACGCACCTCCTTTAAACTTCTTCTTAGGGAACTAGAGTTGGTCTTTTGAGAAGACCAGAATCTCGATGATATAACTAGAGAGTTTGAAAAGAGTAATTGGAAGGGTTTGGACGATCTTCAAGGTTCAAAAGGGTGTGAAGAGAAGAGGGAAGGGGTGCCCTTTTTATAAGGGAGGAGAGGGGCACCTTTGGTAACATAAGAAATAATAATTTATAATAAATTCAACCTCACTTAAAAACCTCCAAAAATGACTCAAATACTAATATTATATGATATAGGGTTGTAATCTAATCAACCAATAAAAATTAGATATGTTGGGAATTTATTTTAAACATTATCAACATGATTTATCCTTATTAAATCTATTTAATTTTATTTGTGGTAATAAGATTATAATTTTTAAATTGTTATAAATAATTACTTATGTGTTGTGAATTTTCCATAATTGGATAATTTATGAAATTTTCGATGATATAAATTTCAATTTATAATTTTTAAAAATTTTTGTGATTTTTAAATAATTTTATAATATGTTATTTTTATAAAATAACAATAGTGTCAATTTTGAAACTATTCATTTATTTTAATTTAAATAAACTCCAAAAAGAGGATATATTCTAAAAAATATATTTAATAGATTCCTAACATGTAAAATTTGTCTATAAAATTCGTGGAGCACATTAAATAGTTCTTATAATATTTATTTTAATATTTATAAACCATTTTTTTGATATATCTCTTAATAAAATAATTAGTACAACATTTTTGTATAATTATTTAATATACATATTTGTTGAATAAAAATTAAACATAAAATCCTATAATAAATATAAATCTCATATATTTTATAATAATACTTTTACTCGAATTTATCATCTTAAAATCACAACATGTAAATTGTTATATTTATTAAATTATGAAGGTGACAACTTTGGAATCATTTAAAACAAAATAATATAAGTGTCATAATCTTCTTTATAAGGATCCAAATGGTCACCAACTCTTCCATTGGATGATTATGGTTTATATATACACTACCAATACGTCTTGATCAGGTTATTGGGCATTTTGATGTGTATTATTATTTCAATAAAAACTATATTATTGATTTTTCATTAAATAAATAATTTCCGCATCATTAATGTATAAGATAATAAGTTAAAATAATAATTATTAAAAATTACAAGAATAGTGTTGCATATACTGCAAGCTAAGACATAAAATAAATTAAAAGTAATACTTATCATAAAATCTCAGGGTGTTAAAACAACAGCTCCTGAGAAGCCCATTACGCTCAACACTTTGTTATTAATGCTCCACTCAATCATGTCATAGGCTTTGTTCATATGAACTTTTATCACCACATTAGAGCTATGAACCTTTTTGTTAATTTCCCCCAACATTTCTTGAACCATGGCAATAACATATTGTGTTGACCTCCCATTGATAAGGCCTTGCTGATTTTCTAAGACCGAAAGGGGAATATAGACAGTGACCCTTCTATTGATGATGGTTTCCCAAAATTTATATGAAATATTACACATCCTGATTGGACAATAATGGATTAGTGAGGATGGATCTTTCACTTTCGGAATGAGGATCAAGGTCGAAGCATAAGAAACCCAGGGCAAGTTCCCACCTCTAAAGAAATGTTGTATGGCCTCCATCATCTCACATTTCACCATCCCCCTGAATGAAATATAAAAGGTGCTTGGGAACCCATCAGGCCTCGAGGGACTCTCTACATTGAGGGTATGTAATGCTTCCCAAATATCTACCTCATCAAGTATGTTTTCAAATGATTCCTTTATATTGTGAGAAACAACCATTGGGATTTCATAAAAAAGATCAATCTTCTCATATGGATATCCCTACTGCATAAGAGGATTAGTCTCAACCAATAGAGCTTTAAAATAGTTAGAATCCATACCACCCACAATCTTGACATCATCCATAAAATATCCATCCTCCAGCCATATTTTTATAACACTAATCTTCCTCATTTCATTAATGTGTGCCTGAAAAAACATTGTGTCCATATCCCCCTCATGATGCCACATTTCCCTTGATCTCTCACAGGTGATCCTCTCCTATTCCAGAATCAACTCGGCTAACTAATATCATTTCTCCACCAAGTTGCCGAAAATTTCATCATCCCAACGTAGCTCCAGACTCGCTTTTAAACTTACAATCTCATCCTTTATCACTTTATAGTCTTCCAGTCGGCTTGATGTGTTACCATACTAAGAACAAATCTCTAACTTCAATCTTCCATGTTTGTTGTCTTGTCCCACCCATCTACCCTCCTGCATGGGCTTCATCCATGATCCCCAGACCACACTAATGAAACTACCATCTGATGCCAACTAATTTGAATAGTGAAAGCACTTGTTATCCCCAAATCCCTTGCTAAGAAAGAAAATAAGAGGTGCATGATCTGAAATAGCCTGATATCCATACTCGACCCTCGTATTCGGAAACATAGATGTCACTTTATGATTGGAAAAACAAAGATCCTGCCTACTACTCTAGATGCGATGGCTTCCTTTTGGATTGTTTCACCTGGTATACTTGTTTCTCATAAATCCCATTTCGGGTAGCCAATTACGCAACACACAGTTCACAAAAGTTTGATGATCCATTCTTGGAACAAGGCCACTTCCCTTCCTCTCTGAGGAATCCAAGATGATATTAAAACCACCCCCAAAAAACCACGTCAAGCCACCTGGATCAAAGTTTTCAAGATCCTTCCACATCGTATCTCTATCCTTTGTGTCACACCAAATATAAACATAAGAAAATATGCATTCTTGATCCCCATCAAGGATCCTCACTAAGGTTATGCGTTCGAGTCCTCATAAGGCAACATCTAAGATGCCTGATTAA
Source organism: Viscum album (assembly GCA_963277665.1). Taxonomy (NCBI): domain Eukaryota; kingdom Viridiplantae; phylum Streptophyta; class Magnoliopsida; order Santalales; family Viscaceae; genus Viscum; species Viscum album. Next base: position 1,966,088,876 of record OY728127.1, read on the forward strand.
TAATTGCATCTGGACCCTCTACTCTATTAGGGAACTTCTCCAAACCCATGGTTTTCTACTTTGATTCTTGCTGAAGACGTGTGGAGGCTACACCTATACCTCGTTACACATAACAAAAAGTTTTTGTGTCAAAAAAATAGATACGCCAAATGGAAAGAACGTTCTCTACATGCAGTTGGATTTTCGAACTTTTCTAAACGTTACCTTGCATCCAATCACTAGCGATTTGGGGCCATCAGGGGTGAAGGCGATAAAAACATCTGCTTCTCCAGTAGATTCCATTCTGCTTCCCTCTTATGAGATCTATCTTCTTGATGTTCTGGGGGCGCGACCTAGTCTTTCTTTCAGGGATCCTCTTTATTGACGGCTTCTCATAAAGGAATCAAGAGGGGGTCCCCATTTCTGTGGTGACCCAGAGGTCTTTATCCACCATGGAAAGAGGCTTCCCTATGCTCTCCGTGTTGGCAGCATCTTTCTCCTAGGCTTCTTCTCGTCTCATCTAGATATTGGTTTCCAGATTTGGGCAGGAGAAGCCTCCTCTCAAGTTGTTAAAGAGATTTGTGGATTTTTGGTATCTCTCTTCTCTAGTAATGGTCTCAAAGCTGAATTGGAAGGATTTCTATATCGTACTTGGTTATCATGAGGACTTAGTCATGGCTTGGTGTAGAAGCCCTAGGTTTTTTGGTCGCTGGAGGTTTCACCTCTTTCACTGGTGGATGGAGAACCATTTCGGTCAGGACTCTTCAAGGGTGGTGGTTTGGCTTTCTCTTCGAGGCTTGCCTCTTCGGTTCCTGAACCATGGTTTTTTTCAGGTGATCTGTGACTCCCTTGGGGCCTTCCTCTATGCCAATTCTCGGTCTCTCCAGCTCAAAGAAACGGCGATGACACAGATTTGTGTCGACATTGACTAGGCCCTGCCCCTACCATCGAAGATCATGCCCTGGGTAGAAGGAATGGAGACCTGGTTGCATCCCTTGTTTTATTCTTCAATTCCCCTTTCTATGCTAGTTTTCAACTTTAGGGGAACTCATTGGGCTCGTGTCATAGGAAGCATCAGAACTGGTCAGAAGATCCCGATCCAAATATTTTTCGCAATGATCCAGCGGGTGTTGGGAGACCTCTTGATGAAGATCCGTTGGATTTTGTTGTGATGGGTGTCAAAGCACATTCTTTTATGGGTTTGATGGGTGGTGTGTTGGGGTTCATCCCACACATGGGTGTTTCCATTATTTTAAATATGATGTATCTTTTAGATTTCAAGATATTTTTTTTTGGAAATTCAAGATTCTTCCACTGTGTATCTTCCAGCATGAGATTCAGGAAATATCTCACGATATCTTTTTGATATATTTTCAGATTTCTTTTTCAATCAAGATATGTGGAATATAGGAGCCTGTTAAAGGGGAAGCAAAGAATCAAGGGAGTGACAATTTGGTGGTGCGCGACAACCCAAGGAGAGCAGATACTTGGGTGACTGTTTTCTAGGGCGTGGGTAGCAGCGAGCAACGGCAAATCTGGTTGTGCAACGAGGTGCTGCAATGACACTGCGGGTTCAATTTTGATCTCTGAAGGGTGGCGTATTGTCACAAACTATTATCAGAGAGGTGATGAAGGCATATCAGGGTGTGGTTTTTCGCACAGGTTTTTATGTTGTATTTGTGATTCAAGTTTCGGGTGTAACTTGGATTTTTTTACTCTCTGATTCATAGTGAATTTTCTCAGAGTTTCCCCGTGGTTTTTTAATCCTTCGAAAGGAGGGTTTTTTCACATTAAAATTTGTGTCCACATTTTTTATTCTGCTGTTTGGTTTGGCGCTTCGTTTACATTGGTGATTATCACAAATTTTTTGTTGTCGCAACTGATTTTATATTTGAAACCAATCTGTTTCCGACCCAACATCTGGTATCAAAGGAGGTTATCCATGTTTTCTTGCTGATTAATATGGAGGATTCACGCCGTGGGATTTCTGCTCACATTGAACTGTTCAACGGGAAAAATGATTTTACACTTTGGCAGAAAAGAGTTAAAAATATTTTGGTCCGTGAGAAGACAGTGAAGGTGTTGAAGAAAAAATCAGAGAAGCCGGAGACGATGAGTGGTGATGATTGACAGGATATGTGAGAGTTGGCGACAAGCATGATTCAGATGTATTTGGGTGATAATACACTACGGGAAGTGATGAATTTGATAGATCCAGAGGAGATCTGGGTGAATCTTTAAAGTAGGTATAAATCAAAATCCCTCACAAATCGTTTATATTTTAAGAAACGGTTGTATCGTTTGCGAATGCCAGATAATGGAGATTTAGGTAACCATCTGGTCGAGTTCACCAAACTTTTGACGGAGCTATCCTCGGTGGTGGACAAGATTGATGATAAAGGTAATGTGGTACCAGTTGAAATGGAAGAAGAAGACAAGGCTTTGATTCTTTTGGGTTCGTTTCCTGATTCATATGATAATCTCATCACCACACTGTTGTTCGGGAAGGATACACTGAAGTTGGATGATGTGATTTCATCATTGTTGATGAACTAGACTCGACAAAAGACCAATGATGGTGAATCTTCAGGTTATGGTGGTACTCTGGCTATGGAAGATAGACGCGGTAGTCAGAGAGGTTCGTCAAAGACAAGAAGAAAGGTCAAGTGCTACTTTTGCAATAAGGAGGGTCATGTGCAGAGACGTTGCTATGAATTGAAAAAGATTAAGAAGTAAAAGAAGGTGCATGACACCAATTTTGAGGATACCGGCGTAAGTCTTGTTTAGGGTGAGGGTGATTTACTTTTAGTTGGCATTGATTGTCACAGGTCATATTTGTACACCGAATGGGTGGTTTATTCAGCAGCATCATGCCATATTTCACCAAATAAGGGACTATTTTCGTCATATGAGGAAGGTGACTTTGGTAGATTGAAGACGGGAAATGGATATTCTACTGATTTCATTGGTGTTGGTGATATTTGTATCACTATGAATGCAGGTTGTACACTGACATTGAAGGATGTGTGACATGTGCCAGGTATTTGCCATAATTTGTTATCTTCTAGTTCTCTTGATACTGATGGATTCAGGAGTTCGTTTAGCAGTGGAAGATGAACTTTTTCTAGAGGCTCGATGGTTTATGTACGCAGAAAAATGGATGACATGATTTACAGGATAGATGTAAAGGCATGCAGTGATGTGACGAATCCAGTTGCAAAGAGGACTTCGTCATATTTATGGCAGTGGCGATCGTCGTGCATGAGTCGAAGACCGTCAACTAAGTTGAAGAAGGTTTGGAATACGAAGCATGTCATGGCAGGTGTTTCAGATATTAAACCTAATTCTTTTTCTTCAAAGAGTTCCACTATTGAAGAAACAATGGAAATCAAAGATCGAGGTGATGTGCTGAGTGTTTTTGACAACTTGAAGGATGTTGAGTAGAGGGAGCAAGTAATTCTTGCAGGTGCTCTAGATTATGTGGCGATCAAAGTAATGGGGGAGCCAGATATTGTTGATTCTGGTATTATTGGGGCAGACATAAGTAAGAAGAAGACTTTGGAATTTGTATTTCTTTTGTAGGGGGAGCTTTTAGGTTTCCGTCAGAGATACAAAAGAGGGATGTCATATTTTCTACAGAGGATGGTGGTTGGTGCGATACCAACCAGTTTTCTTTCCAACTTAGTTTGTTGGATGTGATCTCCTTATTTTATGGGTTGAAGGGGGATATTGTTGGGGTTCATCCCACACATGGGTGTTTCCATTATTTTAGAGATGATGTATCTTTTAGATTTGAAGATATATTTTTTTGGAAATTCAAGATTCTTCCACTGTGTATCTGCCAGCATGAGATTCAGGTAATATCTCATGATATCTTTTTGAGATATTTTCATATTTCTTTTTCAATCAAGATATGTGGCATATGGGAGCCTGTTAAAGGGGAAGAAAAGAATCAAGGTAGTGACAATTTGGTGGTGCGCGAAAACCCAAGGAGAGCAGATACTTGGGTGACTGTTTTCTAGGGCGTGGGCAGCAGCGAGCAGCGGCAAATCAGGTTGTGCAACGAAGTGCTGCAGCGACACCGCAAGTTCGATTTTGATCTCCAAAGGGTGGCGTATTGTCACGGACTATTATCAGATAGGTAGCGAAGGCATGTTAGGGTGTAGTTTTTCGCACAGGTTCTTATGCTGTATTTGTGATTCAAGTTTTGGGTTTAACTTGGATTTTTGTACTCTCTGATTCACATTGAATTATCTCAGAGTTGCCACATGGTTTTTTAATCCTTCGAAAGGAGGGTTTTTCCACGTTAAAATTCGTGTCCACATTTATTATTCTGCTGTTTGGTTGGGCGCTTCATTTACATTGGTGATTCTCACAAATTTTTTGTTGTCGCAACTGAGTTTATATTTGAAACCAATCTGTTTCCGACCCAACATGGTGTCCCCAATATGGTCACCATTGACCCCTTGTTTCCTGCTCTTTCTCATGAAATAGTGAATCTGTGAAAGACTTTGGTCTTGTTCAATCATCTGCATCCCTCTGTTGACTCGCAGAGTTCTTTTAAGGTGTGTTATGGGTAGTCTCTTCAATCTTCATTCAATAGTGTGTTATTTCATTCATTGTTGGAGTGCCTGTGCATGAACCAGCTTGAGATCTTCATGGAGGAGCGCCTCCACTCTTTCTAATGGATGGTATTCCTGCTTTGCAATTGGTTTTTCCATAGCCCCCCCTCCCAGTGAGTTGTTCCTGCCTGATGCCTTTCTTCCTATAAGGCAATGTAGGGGGAGGATTAGGAGGCCATGGATTCTTTGGTACCTAGATTATTGTCATCACAAGTTTCTCCCGGGACTCTCTCAATGTTGAAAGAGAGGTATATAGGTTCAAGAACCAGATGGAAAGCTGATCAAACGGACAGGTCTCCAAAGGTTTTCTCAGAGCTTTCACTCACTACCAGGTTCAACACTTTGTTGTTGGCTTTAGAGGAACCCCTTCAACAGTTCCGGTCTCATCTCCTTATTCCACTGGGGTTTGTTCCCGGGCACATACCAAGTGTTAATGTGTACGTTCGTACAATTATCTCCATGAACGGTGTAATTCATTTTTGTATCTCAACTTTTTATGAATGATTCTTAATATGTATCTAATGAATATATATACATACATATATATATATATATATTATATTTATATCATGATTAATATTTTGGATATGAGGGAACCATGATCAAAGTACAAGGATCATAACTTCCTGACTAAGACTTTCTTGAAAAATGAAACAATTAACTCATAGTAAGGATTATTGTAATTAAGAATTATTAAAAAATGGGTGTTGAAATTTTATAATTGGAATATATATGTTATTATAATTATTAATATGTTTATGGAGTAAAATTATGATAAATTTAAATTTATTATATAGGAGGCTCGATCATTTATGATGCAAATCAAACTCGATTTAACTGTTTTACTTTAGAATTTCATTTTACATAAGATTGTTTATGCCTGAATTTATGATGATGAAATTATATGATATTTATCTCCAAAATATTTTGTAATTTATTATCCTCTTATTATATGTGGATATTTTATATTTTTCTTTTATGTTTCTTCTATTAATGTACTCAAGAGACCGAAATAATTTTTTCAGGGAAAAAGACTTAATTTTACTATTCGGTCAGGAATCTTTTTCATTAATGTTCATATTTTCGTTCAAATGTTTTCTAGAATGTTTTTAATGTTCTTTTAAGACTATTTAAAGTCATATGTACCAATTTTTTAGATTTTATTAAATTTTTAAAGTAATATTTTTTTTCTGAACAATGTATTTTTGACATTGTACTAAAAATGTGAAAGGAATCTTTATTTTAATGTACTCGACATTAATTTAATTTAAATATTTCATGACCACTCAAAACATTGATGCTTATATTTCTAGTTTATATTTATCTTCTCAATGAAAAATTTTCCCTCGCTATTTTGGAATTTTTAGATTTTAAATATGTGGTTTCAAAATGGAAAGTTCATTTTCATGATGAAATGTTCTGGTGATCTTTAAAAGGAATTTTTCATATTGCTTACAATCCTATGATGTTAAATATGATTAAATGGGGATTTAATTCTACAATACCATCCTTATAATTTCTCTATATGGTTTTTGGTTATGAAATATTAATGAAACACATTCACTTTTCCACTGTTCAAGTTATGATAGAATGATAACTCTTTTCCTAAACATGTGGCATACATATAGATGGATTATGATTATGTGATGGGTGGAAATTTTATAGCCCTCCAATGAATTGGGTAAATATTAAGGACTTATGAACTCAAAGGGTACATGGGAGGTTATCCCATTCCAAAAATAGGGTACACATGAGGCTATCTTATTCTCAAAAGAGGGTACACTGGAGGTTTTCCCAATATCAAATCTGGAATAAGAGTGGTTATCCGAAGCTTAAAATGTGATGAATGTCTTGGTAGGTATAATTGAAATAATATTTATATGATTATAATTATTTCACACTTTATTCCACTCTTTTATGACATGACCTTATCAAAATGTTATTCTCTCATGGATCATGTTCTTGATTTATTTTTTACTCATGTATAATGAACTCCCATGTTTTATTCCATGACTTGTCATTATGATATATGAATTACTGGGTATGATTTCAAAATGTTAAGACAATGTTATGATATCCTTATGATAATTTTATTATTAAATTATCAACGATATCTCCCTTTTACCATTACTTTTCATATGATCTCATGCTTTATTATTTTTCCTTTTCCCTTGGATATAATGAAATGTTTTATATATGATATGTCTAAGAAGGGTGCTATTTGTGAAGAACTATGTGCAAGATGATGTAGTTCATTTACATTACATTTTTTATTTATATAAGTTTCCAAATACACTAAAAATTTATGGTTCTCTTGTGGATCATAAAGATATGTACTTATTATTCATCTAAAAAGATGTAATATTTATGTATAAATTATTTGGGTTTCCTCCAATCAATTATTCAATTAAGGACTGGTTAAATAAGTGATTATCCATGAAGGAATTAAATTAATTAGCCTACATTCCTAGAATCAAGATCATTCATGATATATCTAAATGGATTCTTCTACTATGTCAGGGTACATACATGTAATAGATACTAAAGTGAATTAGTATGGAACAATCCTACAGAGGATTAATTCTAGTGTCACATGGTATAGATATTTCTATGAAAATGAGTCCTTAAACACAACAATAGAGAGAGATAATATGAGTATTATACCATTTTATTTTTCAGTGGGATCTATCATGTATACCAGTTTATGTACCATGATTCATTTTACCAATGCATGGAGCATGGTATGAATGTATTATGTTGATCCCAATGAAAGAAATTAGAAAATTATTAAGGAATCCTTAAGTATATCAGGTATAATGAGGATATGTTTCTAGTTTTTAGAGTATGGTATATGGTACTCATCATGGGATATATTGATGCCAGTTTCCAAATAATTCAATGGTAGCTCTCTCAATGGAGAAAAGTAGTATCAAAAAGAAAAAACATATTCTTTGTAAGTATTATCACATGATATAATTTTCTCAAAGTGGTGAGGTCACAGTGAGCAGAGATTCTATGGAGGATAATGTGAGAGACCCCTTGAATAAATCCATAACATAGAAGAAGCATGAGTATCATGTGAGATGAAATAGAAAAACAGTTGTTAACAGTTATCTCTAGTGAAAGTGGGAGTTCATTGAAGTGTTTTCCCTAGAACCAACTTCTATGAAAATTTTTATTACCTATATTTATGTTTTTTAATATTAATTATGTTTTTATCACATTATGGTTGTTCTTATATATGGAATTTTATATGATAATGACATATAGTTAACAATATTAATAAAATTTTACAGTAGTTCCCCAAAATTTTGAGAACGTAGAAGTGTTATGACAATATTATTAAATATATATTCTATGGAAATATGTTATAGCTTGAAGGTATAAAAATGACACAAAATATTAGGGGTAAAATAATTATATTACATTGCAACTTCTTATCTGGAATTTACCCCTTGGTAATCTCCAAAGTAAAGAGGTTATAAGAACTTGACCCACTAATAGGAAGTCCATATTTATATGTGTCATTAGATTCCCCCATCTATACACATGTGTTTTGTTTAGTAGAAATTATGATTATTATTAATTCATAATATGAGTTTCATAGTTTTATGTATTGATGAAAATCATAGAGATAAATGATCGTGGTGAGTTAGGGTGTCTTTATAATTTATATTGAATTAATCAATCCGTCGTGGAAGGAATTTTCCCTTACATTATTTGTTGGAAGTTGATATCTCAAGGCCATTGATGGGAATATAACTACCTAATTAAGTTTATGACCATGTAATCCTATCCACAAATTCATTTTTAGAAAATCAATGACAGAGACATTGAGAGCATATGTTGATGAAACTATAATGAAACCTAATCGGTTATAGATATAGAGACAAAGAGATTATATTACGTAGTGTATTTTTTTATGAAGTTGTATGTAGTTTCTATTCTACCTTTTTTATTTATTAGTTCCTTGGCATATTGTGAGATTATAACCTTGTATTTTTTGTAGTTGTTTCTAATTTCACAGAGAAATGGTCCTAGAGGGTCATGTAGTAAGTGTATTAATAATCTTAGTTAAATTATATATCAATTTAACATGGTCAATAAATATTATTTATAGATGTACTTTAACAATTATTCATGTTTGGTTGATAACAAATATCCAATTGCCAGCTATTTGAGTGAATATATATGAGTGAATATTTAATAAATATATATTCAATTTTCTAGTGAACATAATATTTATTTATTTCTCAATGAATAATGTAGTAATATTTATTTATTTAAATAAATAGTCTTTATTCACGTTTCAATAAATACTGTGGAGGAATGAAAAAATATGTTAATGGCTTGATGAAAATGATATATTAAATATCATTTGAATAATTATTAATTTATTTATCCAATAGTTGATATTTATTTATCCAAAAGTTTAGTGAATTTCAAGTAAATAATAATAATAACTATAATAATAATAATAATAATAATAATAATACATTTACATGAGATTGTTCAGGGATTAATATAATAATAAGGGCCTATCTGTAATTATTATTTTCTAATTGTCGTGGTATATAAACCTAATTATATCATCCTTAACCTTAATCACCTCTTTGAACAAAGCATATTATAGAATAATCTCAATACCTATTGAGATATTCCTATATAATTCTATGATGAACGATGTGAAATTATCCTTCTCTATTTTCTCAACTCTAGAGAGAGAGAAATAATCCTTCTTCCATGAATCTATTCCTGTGGAGACCAGTGATAAATGGCACAAGTGTTATAATCATTCACATTACCACCTATATATTATAATGATGATGTTCAGAGGTTCATGGAGTATGTTTGGATCACCGCTAGATTTATAATAGCCTTGAATCCTCTAATGTAATGTATATACATTGTTAAGATTTCATCTTATTCATCGATGAAGAATGGATTCCAATATTAGGTAATTATTTATTTACATAAGTTAATAATAAATTATATGTGATAGTCCCATATCATTGATTCTAGGGTCTCTATTCATCCTATTATTGAGGATAAATATAAAGTTGTTTATGAATTTCAGTCATTTGGAATGGGATCATCTACTTTTAAAGTGTCCTAGAACCATCACCTCTAGAAAAACATGAAAATTATATATCGAAATCATGGTCATCCATCTCCCAATGATAGATAAAATATAAATTTCTCTTTTAATCTTGATGAGATATATATATACTAAATTTATTCACCATAGAATAATATGCATAAGATTAAATATATCAAGAGGCTTGAAGATGCTGGTTTGAAAGATAATCCAGACTATTTCCACCATCTAAAACTACACAGACATACAAAAAATGAATTAATTTAATTAAACTATAGGATTCAAAAAAATCTGGATAAATATATGATATAATTATATAGGCTTGAGACATTGAATATATGTTTGAAATTCATCCCTACTTCGCCGAGAAAGTGTAATGTGGAATAATTTTCATTGGATTTATGTATTACTTATTGCATGAATCTAAACTACATAGAAAAAGGTCATTATTTCACGAACCTAATCTATATGAATAATGGTATTTAACACATCACATTAAACTATTAAGGTGTATTTTCCTGTTTGATAACCTTAAACTGCATAACATATGGTCTATCTTGTAATACCTTAAAATTCTTATAATAGACCATACCATTTTACCATAAACTATATGGTGTGATCCTTAAAATATTATTTTAATCAAATTGAATGGGTCCATCATCTATTACATTAATCTTCTCATAGCGGCCCAACCCACATGGTCCAAAACTATTTGGAGTTTTCTATTCATTGTGACCACAAATTGTGATTGTCCCATTTAGTACAAGCCTAGAAAACGTAGAATTTACTAGTATATGGGTCCACTTTTTCATGTTGTGTTTCATAGAACCTATTATAGGATAAAATATTTATTCTTTAATAATTATATATGTCATTATTTATTTATCATTGTATAAGTAGTGATATCATGATTCCCAATCTGGGGCCCAATAATGAAATTTCCTTATCATTCAATCCCATATTCAGACAATATTTTTTGTGGTCCCAAAAATTCACATCTATTTTCCTCTATAGAACATGTAAGGGGTAGGAAAATAGTGATTCAAATATTCCCTATCTCAGAATGAGCAATACAATTCTAGACCACTTAGTTTCCCGCTACACTTTAACATTTAGATCACTATTTCCCATTCATGTTATGTAATATATTGGGATAGAAACACTATTTTAGTCTATTTTCAACATCATTACACCATGATCCACATTTTGTCTTATAAGAGTAACTTATAAACACATATTTCCCCTTTAAGGTTACCTATGATGATATTGGGAACATCATCCATGTGAGGAAATTTATTCCATTTTTTTAATAGGAAACCTCATATATTTTGGTCCCAAATCTATCTAAAAATACTAATATACACAAATTTATCAATGATATGTGACTATAATCTTTAATAACATTTCATTATGGAAAATAACAAATTGCATACTCTAGGATTTTATTCTCTATTAACATTGGGTTACTTATGATTATTCTTTGTAAAAAACAATCCTTTGATGAAATGTGTATGAAACTAAACCCATGATGTCTAATTATAGTCTAAATTATCTAATCATAAACTACAAATTAAATATATATAACACTTATCAGGTTTATTTAGGTAAAGTGAATCCAAAAAAAATTCATGTATTTTCACAATAATCCACTACATTTTCAAATATTAGGGATAAATTGAGTGAAAAAATAACATAAAACATGTTTTATTAAAAATATATAAAGGTAAGCCTTATAAAAATTCAATTATTCAATCATTAATATATTTAAATTTAAAAGAATAGGATTTTTTTTAGAATAATATAAAAATACACAGATCTAATAAGACCAATATTCGTTCCTAGAAAAATTCATGCTATACCAAGTATACCCATTAGTCTAGAAAAAGTTAGATAAAATACTATTAACTCCCTGAATATAATGTTAACCATTTCTAGTTGATCTTTTATTAGTGTTGTAATTTTAAATCCATTCATTCTAAGAGATATGCTACCCCAATCACTTCATTTAATATAACTTTTATGAAAAATTATACTATATTCATGATGGAATAACCTTAAGAATCCTTAATCCCTTATTGAACATCCAATTACTCATAAATCAATTTCATACCTTTTATTACTAATAAAAAATCAATAAAAACCATTTATAAAAATTGTAAATGGGTTTACAAACTAATCTTAGTTAACTTCCATCAGTATAGAGAATAATATAATTTCTTTTGAGACTCTATGTAACAACGTACTGTATTTTAATGTTCATAAATAAAGGTCCCCCAAAATATATACACTATATTTTATCATAATAAATAACTCCTTTTATAAAAATTATTAATGGGTTAAATGATTCTTCTGAAGGGTTCCCTTCAGTAGATTGGACAATAATGTTTCCTTAGATATGATAAGTAACCACATAGGAAATTTACTCAATCTCAAAAGAAATTCATCCTAATTCCATGTGTTATTTTCTAATGGCACAGTTTTGGTATTTCTATTTTCAAGGATCAACCTAATCATAAATTTCAACATATCACATTCTAACTAAGAAATTATTAATGTATGATTTACCATCTTCATATTCCTATTATTCATGTAAATCTAAATACCATATAAGTTACATAATCAGGATTCATTCCAATCATTAATGAAAATATAATAAATTATCCCTTAAAACCTCTCATATATTGGTTCATATTACTAATAAGATAAAAATTAATTGAGTTGAAATCCTTCTCTTGGTTATAATAATCCTTTATTTAATATTCTCTTATCCGTAACAAAATCCATAATTTGAGATTATACTCTTGGTAAAAGGAGTCTTTAAGTGGAGATACTTCTCTTAGAAAAAATATATCTTGAGTTGATATCATCCCCTTAGAAAAAATGCATCTAGTATAGATCCACATAATAGTATAAAAATCATTGAGTTGAGATACTCCACCGGGTTCATAAAATCCATGAGTTAGGATTATATTCTTGGTAACAAATAATTTTAGTTGAGATTCTTATATTGTTTCCAAAAATACATAATTTTAGATCCTCCTATTTGTAATAAATTCCCTAAGTGTATATTATTCTCATGATTATTTTTTTTGGGTAGATATAATCTATTTGGTTAACAAAATATGAAATCCAAGATTTTCCCCTTGATTCAAAAAATTAATTTTGTTTAAAATATCTACTTATTTCCCAAATTTCCTTGAGTCAATATCATAATCTTAGTAAAAAATTCATTGAGGTGAGTTCTTATTATTCCTAATATAATCCTTTAGTATGGACTCTCCTCTTGGTATCAATATATTTGACTCATTATTATCCTCATGGTAATAAAATCCTTAAGTTATTACTCTTGGTGACATAAATGTTTGAGACAATATTATAATATTATTAAAAACATTTATTTTAGTCATGATCCTATTTTTTTAAATAAATAATAGTTTTGTTGGTATCCTATGATTAAAAACAACATTAATTAGTTAATACCATCCTCTTCGTAACATGATACTTGAGTGGAGATCCTTCTCTTTGTAATGATTTCCTTTAGAGAAGTTCCTTACCCTGTTAATAAAATACTTGAGTTTAAATCCTTTTTTTGGAAATAATATCCTTGAGTTAAATCTACATCTTGGTAATAAAATCCGAAATTTGGGATCCACCTGTTGGTAACAAAATTCAATGGGTTGTGATTCTACTCTTAGTAACAAAAAAATCCCCGGGTCAAGATCCATTTCAGGTGGAAAATCATAATCTAAAGATCATACTATTAGAAACAAAATCATTGATTTGAGATTATACTCTTGGGAAAAAAATACTTTTTTGTTAATCCTACTCTTAGTAAGTAAATCCTAGTGTCTAGATTCAATTCATGGTAAAAAATAATCAATTCAAGATACTTTTCTTATTAATAAAATCCATGAGTCACCATCCTCATCGTGGTAAAACATTTCTTGAGATTAGATCCACCTATTTGTAAAAAATATCCCTTAAGTTGAGATTATCCTCTTAGTAACAAAATCAAAGATCTGGGATGATTTTATTGGTTACCACATAAACCTTGAGTTGAGATAATCCTCCTAGTAAAAAACCCTTGAGTTGAGATACTCCACTATATAGAAAATTACATGAATCAGGACACTCCTCTTCATTCCCAAAAATTCAAGGAGTTATGATACACTTTTTGGTAATAAAATCCATGAGTTGGGATCCTATTATAGGTAATTAAATACTTGATTTTAGATCCAATTCTTGTATATTATTCTTTTGAAGATCCAACTTTTTGAAACTACATTATATTCAAGGAACAGGGAAACGTGTTCATTTTTAACATAGAATGAAATGTTTTTAATTATGGAAAAATATATTTATGAGGATAGTGGTTTATTTTTAGGAACACAATGATATAAAAAATACCTTCCAATAATGATAATATTTTGATCCTCAATTATTTGACCTGAAGATGATTAAATACACCTTATACAAAGAAGAGATAAATGGAATCCCTATGAGATGCATACTACTCATTCATGGAGGGATGAAGATTCATATAAAACATTACACAATCTAGAGATGTGGTCACAATAACCTTCTATTTTAATTTATCAATCATTAAGACATGGATCTCTGTTAAAAAAATTTCTAATCCAGTTATGTGGTGATGAGAGACTCATTTTTGGAGTTGACCATAGAGAACATCCATTATTGATAGAAAACATACTTTAAATTTTCATATGAATTTGTAAATAATTTAAAAGTGTCTTTTATACATGAAAAAAGTAAGGAGATATGTATACATAATATACAAGTGATAGTTGTACCATTAGACTTGATTTAACATATTGTAAATCCAAAATGGACACGTTAATCATATGTTATGGAAATTTTAAGACCTGTTTTTTATGAGGGAGTTATAATAAAATTTTTCTTATGACCACATTGGATAACCATGATATGGACCCTAGTTGTGCCCATATATTTACCCTGCTAAAGCTTATATGAATACTATTTTTATGTTCATGCACATGATCTACCAAATCCTACACACATTCCTAGGTGATGATCTAGGTAAACAACCTGTATATATAATGAATGAATTCTATCAACCACATGCAAGGCTAGTGTCACACTTATGCACCAGATGTGATTATGGAAAGGGTTTGGAAGCTAGGGTTCCCTTTCCACTAAAAGCCTCCCCAAACACTAATTACATGTAAAGAACCAATAAAATAGTAGCCACGTCACTATACCACATAAATCATTAGTTTAGTACTATAATAATACATGAACTCTCCTATGTGGTTTCTAAATGAAATACTTAGTAATATTATGAAAAAGTAGTGGTATTTTTTCCCTAATGGTTATATATATAGAACCCAATTGAAATATAACTTTACCCAAGTATTAACATAGACTCTAGTAATGTAACACTAGGGAGAATATATTTTTGAATGAAATTGTGAAATTTCAAGGCTCCTATGTCCCTTGAGTCCAAGATTGTGGTGAAAATTCATCAAGAAATAACATGGGTTAACGAAATCCTTACATCACCTACCAAAGAAGATGAATCATATTTAACTATAGTTTTTTTCATGATATATATAGAACCATTTTTTCTCATGTATAGTCCAAAGAAGATGGTTTTTCCCATACCTCATGGCTAACCCTATTCTTAACCCTCACACAAGTCACCTTCTTAAGATAATTTTATCTATTTCAACAAAATGGATCCTATAGTAGTAAGGACACTTTTTTCCTAAGTCCTCCCAAAAAGGATTATTTCTCCCAACCATTATACATGGGATAAACCTCCACTAATTTCTCTAAGTATAATTATTTATGGTATACCTTAATTAAACAAGTCTAAAACTTTCACAAATCTTATCTAATGACTCCAGAGATATGGGTTATCATTACAATGTAATTCCATCATATCTTAACATAGATAATCTTCCACATTAAACTAAAAGGGACACTCATTCATAATTAACTAATATCTTCACCTATCTATTCTCCAAGATATTATATTTCACATTTATTTTATAATTATTTTAAATAATGAATTGCCTCAAACCAAGTATTTCCTTTCATCAATATCAAAGCCAATATCTATATGTCATTATTATGGTAGATTATCCATGAAATGATTCCTCTAGGTATATCAACATATTATTTATAAATATTTAAACAATATTTAGGTTTTCCTAGTGCTTTAATGGAGTTAAATATAGGTTTAAATCATCCAACATTGATCACAATAATGAATTCTCTTATTCTACTTTTATTCTTGAGAGGGGTAGAGGGCGATTTTTTCTCTGTCTTAAGAGAATTTCCTGTATTACTTTTGTTGTGCATAATAACTCTTGTTGACACTCATGCATAATAACTCTTGTTGTGCATAATATTACTATTTTCTATGACATGTTTTTATTTAAATATCAAAAAATAGATTATATATATATATATATATATATTTTAATGATATTATATAAAATATATCATTTCAATTAGGGCCTTATATTGACCCATAAATCATTAATGAATTTTATCAATCCTTGAATAATAATAATAAAATTTAAATAAATAAATAGTATTCACTAAGTAAGTAAATAAATATTATATTCATTAAAAATGTGAATAATTAATTATTTTAACATTATTATATTTAAAGAAATTTTTATATTAATATATTTACTAAACTAGTTATTAAAAAAATTTAATTTATTTCCTTATAAATAATAAACAAGAGATTAAATTCAACTCACAATTTCTAAACTCAAATATATAATTAGGCTATTTATGAGATCAATAATTCTTGAATAATTATTATTAAAAAAATTTAGAATAATATTTATTTTTAATATTCAATTCAATATAATTTAATGAGTTTCTAGACACACTTATCATGTTACCCTTTATTCAAATTTTTCAATGGCTTTTTTGGAAATTATTATAGTCCAAGATCAAAATTTAGAAACACATCAACACACCCACAGAGTAAGAAGTTAATGTTTTATTGAAAAAAACAAAATTTAAATTATAATGAATTTTTCTCAATATCCTATCAAGAAGGATTCATACTTATTTCATTAGCCAATATTCTTTTTTTTATCTTTTTTGGAATTTCCAAAATTTATTTTTTTATAAACTAACATAGCCATGGATTTAATCTTATAGTCCTATTTCAATCAATAGAAAATAAATATCTCTAAAAATTGAAAACCCTTATTGAATTATTTAATTAATTTCACATTAGAGATGATTCACTCAAAATATAATATCATTGAGGAGCATATTTCATCAGAGTTTTCATCCATACATCAATGTCTGTGATTTATGAAACATATTAATAAAAATTTCAGTTATAAGAACCAATAAAAATGTTCATAGATAGGGGTATCCAAAGAAATATGAGACATGTGGAATTATTATTGATGATTTTATATTCACAACCCACTTTCTTGGAAATTACCAAATACAAATGCTATAAGAAAAATTCACAATGCCTAATGATCCATTAACACTTTCTTGTAAAACATTATTTATATCATATTAGATAAATTTTATCTAGACCATATTAATTATGTTTAATATTAATATTGTTGAATTTTAGGGTTCTCATTATGGTAAGGTACTACTGAATCTAATTTATGAAACAAACACTCTAAATAAATTATCACATAAAAGTTTTGTATAATAAAAATCATCATGTGATGGGATATTCATTAATAATATGGTAATCAAAAGTAAAAAATTCAGTTGTTACATGGGAAAAAATCAAAAAAATTCTAAAACCAAAAATTAACAACATTTATCCACCTATCTCTCATATTATATTAATTAATCTACATAGATAAATATTTAATTGAAATATCTTTTAGGTTCTCTACTCTAGATAATATTATTACTATGACTTTATCCCCTAGAAAAAATCCCCCAAGATGCGATACTTACGAAGTATGTGATTCAACTATCTATGTTCATTGGGTTCCTTATTTATAAATTTTATTATAGTATTATCTCAATACAGAGGGATAATATCATTTTTGATAGGGATAACACCATGCTCCTAGATGAAGTTATGTGTCTAAATTACATCTTTAGTTGACTTTGAAGCCACAGTAAATAGAGAAACATCTATATAATTGGTGACAATTGGCTGCATGGAATTATTCCATCTTTCACATCCTCCATTAATGAAAAACTCATATCCATATTATGATTTTAAAACATTAAGATCTGTATAGAAACTATCATATATTTATCCCATCACAAAAAGTTCTTCATTTACACCATATACTTGTAATGATTCCCTTGTATGATTCAATTACATTAAAATAGTCTTTACAACCAACCAAAGTGACACTCTAAGGCCTTCTTGATATTTTCATACCATGGTTAAGGAATAGGTAACATCAATTTTGGAACATAGCATAAAATTTTCTATAGATTCAATAGCAAAAGTGTAAGGGGTTCTATTAACTATCTCTCTCTCTCTCAATTATTATATCTAAGCACACATTTTCTTAGAGATATGTATACCACAGGACACTAGAAATAATACCCTATTTTATTTAACCATATTTAATTTGTTCAATACATTGTCTTAGTACAAGTAGCCTCTTTGATCTATCGTGAGGGATCATGATCATTAAGATTTAGGATGCTTCACATGAGACTTTCAAGGAGAATTATTTGATTAAATATGCATAAATTAACAATAATACTAGTTTATCATTTCATATATGTAATATATTATCAATATTTAATAATAGTAAAACTACTACACTCCCCCTAATCCTCTTGTAGATGCAGTTATTATATTCAATCCTTAT
Organism: Viscum album; assembly: GCA_963277665.1. Taxonomy (NCBI): domain Eukaryota; kingdom Viridiplantae; phylum Streptophyta; class Magnoliopsida; order Santalales; family Viscaceae; genus Viscum; species Viscum album. Next base: position 1,966,107,400 of record OY728127.1, read on the forward strand.
GAAACCAAATTCACTTACAGATTAATCAAAACAAATATTTCATGATTTCAATGCTTTAAGAAACCCATAAAGATTTATTTATAACTTGTACACTATATTGGAATCCCTTAGTGTAAGAACCCTTCAGGTTGTTTCATATTTAATTATTCTATAAGGTTTCCAATAATGAATGTATTGTTGACATCCATTTTTTAAAATATCATTATCATGGTAAATAGTTATGGTAAGTCTGATTATAATGGATTTATATATGGTTATTGTTAAAAAGGATTCAATATACTACATTCTTTATAATTTCTTAAAACATATATCAACTTATTGTCCCTTATAGTTATAGTCTTTATCAATAATGTCATGTTTTATATTGAATACCCATTTACAACCAACAAACTTTACATTATATGGGGGACCTACCAAAACCCAAACATTGATTTTGTATATGTAATAAATTTCACAATTCTTATCCACTTTAAACTTTATCACATTTGATTTTTTTTACTTCCACATTATATAATAGAGGTTTATTATATCATCTAAAAATGTGCCACCATTATTATTGACCAGAAAACCATATCTCTCTTGTTATCTAACTACTCTAGGAATTTACACAGTACTTGTAACAATGAAACATTGTCTTCTATTGGGTATTGAAGAATTTTTTGTTATTATAAATCTTAGATATATAGGTCCAAATCTTCATCAACATATTTCTTACATAAACTATTTTCTTTTATTAAAGTGATCACTTTATTAAAATATGCCTTGTATTACCACAATAAATTTTCTATCTGAGTGATCAAATGTGTAATATCATATTATTTCATTCATGTATCCTATAATGGTAAATTAAGTTCCCCAAGATGATTTTTTTCTACTAGTATCCTTAACAAATGTTTCACATACTAACACAAGTATAAGAAAAAATAGATTTCTTCTCATACCATAACTCATATGGAATTCTAATTTTCACATTAGTGGACATTTATCATAATGTATATATTTTAGTTTGTAATGTGTATCCCCAAAAGGATAAGGAATTTTTTACACAACTCATCATTAATCCCACTATTTCTAATAATGTGTGGTTCCTCCTTTCTATAACACCATTACATTATGGTGTATAAGGAGGAGTGACTTGGGATAATATCCAAATTTGTTTTAGATAATTAATTAAATCTTTTTCAAGATACTCCCTACAACATTTTAAGAATAGTTTCATTGCATTCTTTTAAATATTATTCTATGCTTATTTCCACTAATCATTAAATTTCTCAAACAATTCATACTTATACCTCATTATGTAGATATATCATCATCTTATAAAGTAATCAATAAAAGTCATGAAGTAAGAGTTTCCAACACTAACTTATAATGAAAATGTTCTACACACTTTTTTATGACCTAATTATCGATTCTACATTATTCAATCAAATTTTCTTATAAATAGTGATTTATGCATTTTTGTTTGAAATAAATAATGGAATATATTAAATTATTTTACTTCTAAAAAATAAAAATATCATTCTTTATATATTTTTTCAAACACTTTCCTGTTGTAATATGATGATGAATATTCCATAACTAAGTGTTATATGATTCACATAAACACTATTTGTTTTCTATTTTCGATACTTTATTTTCATATTCTAATATTTATAGACTTTTATTCAATTATTACATCCCATAAAATTTTTTATATTAAAAAATAGCATATTTTGTTTTCAAATAAGAAAAAAATCCATGAATAATTAAACTAAACATAAATATTATTTAATTTGTTACACTGGGAACATAATAATAATTCATTAAAATTATAACTAATCTCATTGGAAATGTGAGACAGTAGCCTCCATTATGAGGTGTAGATATTCTCACACAATTTATAGCTAGAATATCCACCTCACCTTTAGTAATTTTGTTTAATCTACATGGTTTTTAAATTTACAAATAAATATAGAAAAAAATTCAATCCCCTACAAGCAATTAGTAGAAATTGGAAGATTACACATGATGACGAATGTAATTGAAGCTTCCCCTTGATTATTTTTTTGAGTAATAGTTCCTCCACTTATGGTTCTTTTTTCCACAATCAAAACATAAAATATTCTTATCTCTAGCCTCTATTTGTATCTTTATTAATTTATAAGGGATTTGTGAAGGTACCTCAAACATGAAATTGTATTACAACATTTCACTTTTCATTTAATCTTGTTCAAAAAAGTAATGGATGACTTTTTATGATTCATTTTTCATCCAAATAGTGAATCTGAATCAAGTTACTAGGATAATATTCTATATATTTTACATGTTGAAACTCATAATAAATCCCAAATTATTTCCAAAATCTATAAATGTGACAATTGCACATAAAATAATAAAATAGTGGTATTTATAATAGGTAATTTCATAATAAAATATTTGAATACATGAGCCTAATAAATTCCACACACATAAGCATTACACTCCCAATAAATCATCAATATGAAGGTGAAATCAACCTTATCAAGTTATTAATTGTAAATACTTCTCAACTCTTACATTTAATCAAAATATCATTCCTCTTATATAGAGATCAACCCTTAAATCCCAAAAATGATCTTAAAATATCATTCAATTTCATGATAATATCCATGTTTATGCAGCACAAAAGTCCACATAAATATATTTCGCTCTTCAATAATAGTTTTTAATATGTGTATTTTGTCATTTTCATGAACATTCGTGATCTCTATAATCTTTTTTCTTCCCAATATCTCCACTAAAAAGAGTCATAAATGTGTTTTTCAAGAGGGCGTTGTTTGAGTTGGTTCACTAGAAACCAACTTCTTTGTACTATATGATAAAACACTATTCGTTGAATGAATATTAATAAAATACTTATTACATCATGATTGTTTTTCTACATGAAATTTTATGATACAATGTCCTAAGAATAGCTATCGCATTAAAAAGTCATAGTAGAGCCTTGCTAGGATGAGAAACCTGAAGTTACATGAAACTATTTTTGAATATATGTTATATGGATGGATTATATCATTTGAAGAGACATAAATTATACAGGCTATCAGGGGTGGGGACTCATGAAATATTTAGGCACATTCTCATGGTGTGTGCCCTTGGTAATATCTTGGAGGATATTATGAGAACAAGAACTTCCAGTACGAAATCCACATTCATATGTGTCATTGGGTGTTCCTATATACTGGCATGTGTATTGGTACTTAGACTTTAAGATTATTATTAATTGGAATTATGACTCCTGCACTTTGATGTATTGATGAAAACCATGATGACATATGTTCGCGGTGAGGTAATATATGTTGGGTGTTTCATGAGTAATGTTGTATTAATGAATAATGTGAGAAATGATTTCCAATTCTATAGAAGTAGATATCTCAAGCCCTTTGATAGAAATGATATATCATAACTAAATCCATGGACATGGTGTTCTCTAGGGAAGTTCAATTATGGGAAGTCAAATAATGAGAAATCAAGCACATGGGTTGATGGAACTTTCATGAAACCCACTTGATTGGAGATATAAGGACAAAGAGATTATATCACACAGTAAACATTTGTATGAGGTGACATGTTGTTGTGACATAAACTTCTTTCTTGTGGGTTCCATGACTTGTTGCTAGACAGTTTTCTTGGAATTTAGGCAAGCTCGCCTAATGCCCATGAGAAAGAGGCCAAAAGGGTCACACGCTAAGTGTAACCAATATCTCAGTTAAATAATTTATTTATTTAACAAGTTGAATAAATATTTTTCCCAATTTTGGTTTACTAATTATTCATGTATGCCTGATCACATTTATTTCATCACTAGTTATTCGAGATAATATATTGCAGATGAAATGTTTATTTATCAGTGAATAATGATGTTATGTTTATTTAATATATAAATAGTCATTATTCATGTCTTAGTAAAATGAAAATTTCATCCTATAAAATTTATTTCCTATGAAAAGGTTTTTTTAACACCTCTTTTATTTATGGTTTTTTGTTAACATTCTCATAACCATTCACATTCTGGTGATCAATTATCTCTATCACTCACCCTCAAAATTTGGGCACTAAATTTGTCTTCAATATCCATATCATCACATAACACCAATTTTAAACTATATAGAAACATATTTTTGTTCTTTTTAGGAAAACCTTCTTCCTTCCCCCTCTATATCTTTTCAAGTGGAATTTTAATTAACCCTTTTTAAGATGTTGGATTTAAACTATGGTATTTTGAAATGTGAATAATATATTTATTGAATTCATGTTGAAATTTTGAGGATAAATTTTATTAAGTTTTTTGGAGAATTTAACTCCCTAATATATTAAAAAATGAAACTTTTCTCAATATCGTAAAAAATGGGCAACACTGAGCCTAAACGAATCATGAAATAATATTAATTTAAATATAACCATTATAATAAAGAAAATAATTTTTTGGGTAGAAATAATATTAACTAATTTATGAAATATATATATAATTTTCCTACTCAATATATATTTATTGATAAATTATTAAAATATAAACATTAAATTTTTTAGTAAATAAATTTTTTTCGTCAAAAATATGTTCTCCTCCAAAATGAATTTAATTTATTTCCATGAGAAAATAAGATAATTGAATTATAGATAATTTAAAATTTATATCTGATAAAATGAAATTAATTTTATAAATTATCATATAAAAATTAACTGGGGGGAAATTTTTACTTTTTTTCTGAAAATATTGATTTTTCATTGAATACTTCAAAATAATGATATTTGTAAAACTGTCATTTATTTTTAATTAATTTAGTAATTTAAAAGTTCTATTATGATTTGAATTTTATTTGAAGTAATATAAATATTATTTAATTATATTTAAACCAATTAATTTATTCTAAATAATCTTTATATTGGATTTTAGTATAAGTTTATTTTTTTAATTAAGAATGTTTTTTTTTCTGAAAACTGTTTTAAAGTGCATAATGTTTCATAATTTTAATTTATTAAAGTAACCCATAATTAGGAATGATTTAAATTAAATGTATATTTTACTTATAAATGTATATGAATTTTAATTCCTCATATTATTATTACTATTTATAGAGTTAAAATAAAATCATCTTATGCTTGAAGAATACATTTCATGAAAAATTGATTTTTCGTCATACTTTTAGGTTTTGATTTAAATTGAATTCTATATTTTTTCTAAAAATTAATTTGGTAAACATGATTCCATATTTATAATCAGAATAAAATATATTATATGATATTTTTATCTTCATTTTTTTGTCATAATGAATAGTGAAAAATTAAAAATCTTTTACCATATTTAAGGTAAAAATAGATTTACCGGGGGTTAAACTAAATCAATTGAGGTTAAAATGATCAAAAAAATTGTTTAAAAACCTAATTCTAGACATATCATGGCCTTATAATTTCTAAGGCATAATGTTGTTCCATTTTTGATCCATTTTTCATTTGAAAAACATGGGTATCACTTTTTCTATTCAAAAATTAAAGTGTGTCACTCACCATGCCTATAAAAGGACATCCCCCCTCCTTTCATCATAAAATCATAAAATCCTTTTTTCCACCAATAACTACACAAATAAATTACATAATTCTCTCCCCACATCTTAAAATCTTTTTTTATCATAATGTCATCCTATGAAGGCTTTTGGTATTATCCTAAGGAGGTTGTCTAAAGAAGAAGTATTGTGTTTAACAGAGTGTTTTGCTTTATTCTTTTTGAACCTTATTCTAATTATAAATTATTATGATATAGAAACAGAAATATATATCATATAATTATATGTTATTATGTTAATATTATAACATAAATACATACCCTCTTCCATAAAATGGGAAAATAAACCATCATTCGTGTGTACGGGGGGACTACCTCCTCATGAACTGATATAAATAATTTTTCATCGTCGCCTCTCATGTTACGTTAAAATGTTTGATATAAATTATAGATATATGATATTTTTAACATAATTAAACATATGGAATTATTATATGACATAATTTAAATTCCATGGGGGATACGATATGTCCCCTGTGTGTATAGTAGAATAACGCCTTGTGATGCGATGCGATTCATTTTTCACTATTACTTTACATGGAAGGTAATAAGGATATTGTTAATGAATATATGTGATATAAATAACATAATTATATTAATTAAATATTTATCCTTATGGAAATATAATATATAATATTTTTCTTACCTTTCCACTCATTGAGAATTGATAACATCGTTCATTCGTATGGGTGGAGTACCACCTCCACGAAACGATGTGATTATTTTTTCATCACCATGTTACATTAATGATATATATAAGTATGTTTAAAGAAATAATTTGATATTTATGATAATATTTTAATTATTTAAATATAAAATAATTCTTAATTTCTTTCCATATTGATCGTTGAAAAATAATGGTGTTACTCATGTGTATGTATGGACTTCCTTCTCCATGATTTTAATATAGTTCATTTTTCATAAACATTTTTCATGGATGATTTTGAAAGTATAATTTATTAATATAAATTATAATTATTTCATGATTATTAATTTGGAAATGATGGAATAATGAACACTTTGATTGTGGTTAATAAACTGAAGTTGTTTTGAAACCATGAACCAAACATATTCAAAACACCTGACATAGACATAATTTATTAATTATTATAATATGACATTAAAATAAATATAATAAATGAATTAATTTAAATGAACTAAAAACGTAATAAAATATTAAAAAATTAGATAATAGATATAATATTATAATATAGGAGTTATAGGACATAAATTGAAATTCTGGACTTAGGGTAATGGATTTTATCTTAATTTTCCTTCATTGAGATATGTTTTAATGTTATGCACCTAATTTATTTAATATGGTGTATATGCATCCCAATTTATATGTAATATCATGAATAATTCATACATAAAGCTATTTTATGTTTCAATACAAAGTATTTCATCCATGGGGATTTGAATTGAATGTTACCAAGTGGTAAGGAATTTCATAACTCAATTTCTTTTTATTGGGTTATATTTATTCATATTTATCATTGATATTCATAAATTATATTTTTAATGAATTTTTATTATATTATTTTTTATTTCCACTAATTTTATATGGATTTAATGTTTCTACATGTACTCGATTCAATGATTTATTCTCACTTCAACGTTATGATCATTGTAATTGTTTCCCACCTTAAATTGGCATCTGTGGGACATATGTTATATTATATAACTATATTATATTATGTGGTATATCTAATACAAATATGATATGTTATATAATGAATTGACTTATGTTAATGGTATTTAATGTTTCTTTTGATATTATTCATTCATAGGGCTTACGATCAAAAAAAATAGAAAAGTGGAAAAGGATTTATATTATAGTCTCCTTTGTTATTGGGATTATTTATTATTGAAATTCCATTGAATGAATTTTTTTAATAATTGTATAATAAACCCATTTAATTTTATTCCCCTCTAGTTATTCATAAAATTTTCAAGCAATAATATCATTTTCCTCCCTTTGATACTTGAAATGGATGAGAAAATGTTTTTATGTAAATCCGACTTTGTTTCCCTGTTCGGTCAAAAATTCATTTTTCTAAAAAAACAAAAAAAATTACTAGGATTTTTTAATTTAATTTTTCCAATAATTTTATATTTAATTTTTTTAATGGAATATTCATGTCTTTTTATGAACATGGTATTTTTTACTTTTCTTAATAAATTTTAAAGAAATATTTATTTGAACATGCTCATAATGAACAAAATAGTTCACCATCATGATCAGTAAATGTTTTAATGATTAATTTTTATTTTTCAAAGATTATTTTTAATGAAAATTATTTTCATAATATATTGTGAATTATTAGTTTTTAAAAGGTATTTTCAAAGTCAAATGTTTATTTTTTTCAAGAATTTTTTTAATGACCTTTTAATGGTATTTCTATTCATAAATGATAATAAACCCTAAGGTTAATTAAAATCCAAAATGGATATGTGATATTGACACCATCCGTAGTCTTTATCTAGATGGATTACGATATTTACATGGAACCCGTTTCTTTTCTATGTGTGAATCAAGCAATGTAATAAAAATGATTACTGTTTTGTCAAAAAGTGAAAAGTTTTAAATGTTTTATTCTTGAATGGTACATGAAAAATATTTATGATCAAGGATGAGACCAATATAGTGTATACAAAGGGATAGACCTCATTATAGCTCTCAAGTGATCCTAATAGGGCTTTAATGAGGGGTGTTCCCTAATAGGGTCTGGTGATTCGATATAACTTATATGATGGGTGATCCAAGGTAGTAATCCATATAATTAGATAATGTTGCAAATATTTAATTTCAATAAGAAGATATTTACTATATGGTTTCAACTATTTATTTAACTGGGCTCCAGTTATCTCTGACATGAGTCTCATATGGGTTATCAAGATAATGTTCCAAAGATAGCAACATGTTTTTGTCATCAATGTTATGGGGTTTTAATGATTCTTTTGATCAATATTGAAATGAAATGGATCATGATTATTTATTATTATCACTCTTGGAATTGAAATATATTTATTCCTTGTTTATCGATTTATGATCTAGGTACTGATGGGTATGAATATTCTTGTCTTATGCTCATGCACTTTGATTATATTATCATACCCATATACTCTACTTATATTTACTGATGGAATTATATTTTTAATGCTTATTTTTACTCTTAAATATAATTTTACCTCAACATTATTATATATACTATTTCCTAGGTTATAAATAATAATGATTAAATGATCTATGTCTAGAAACATTTCTATTTTGATGAAGTTTGTGGGATATGTTAAATACTTAATATGAATATGAAAAGCAGGGTATGGTTGAAAAAATACACTATTGAATTCATGGGTATTTTTTATTTTAGATTTACTCCAAATTATATAAACCTATAATCCAAAATTTTCCTTGGTATGTAAATGATCTTATATTTCCTTTGGATCTTGTATGTTTTGGATGGAAAAAATTGGGTCACCTTCATCGATTTCAATACTGGAAATGTAAAGTTTATATTTTTGTCACCAGGTCCAAGAGTGTGGGTTTAGTGATATTATAAATTTAATGTTATATTGTCAATAATATCAACCATTTTCCACTCATGAGTCACTTTTTTGTATTATTATAATTTTCATGACCACTAAAGAGGAAAAAACATTGAAATCACGAGAATCGTCAAAAGGGATAACCTGCGTGGGGGGATAAAACAACATTTGATCTTTTATATATTTTATTTCATTAGATTATTTAGACTCATACTACTCTTAGATTCTCAATATAGAAATTCAGGGCCACTTGAAGATGATAATAAATATATATTAATTAAATTTTGTAGGTTATCCTGAGAGTGTCCCTCCCTACACTTATAAGAGGTATTTTATTCTTATCCCTTATTATCAAGATTTTAGACTACTATATTTGAAAATCCCTACCCTTAAATAATCCTAATATCCTTTCCCATTTCCTTGAGGTACCAGTTTGATCACAATAAAATCCTTCCGATGAATAAGGTATAAACCAAAATAAGATTCTCAATGAAGTTGTATAAATCTTAATTGAGTACTTTAAATTTAATTTCTTCATAAAAATTTTTTAAAACTATTTTATATATCATAACATGTTTAATAAAAAATAATAAATATACTGAGATGTTATTATTTTGATTTTAAACCATTTCCACCAATATTCCATCAAATTGGAAATGAAAGTATCACTCGTGTATACATTACTACTATGAGAATATAACACTTTTTATTCCAAACTAGGAATTTCGCTAAGGGAACAAGTTCAAGGAGGCCTAAAAAAGTGGAGATCGATTTCATCGGACTTTACAATGCTATTACACAAATAAGAAGAGAACCCAGAATATAAAAAAATAGAGCATTGATCCTCATTCTCCACCCAAGAAGCCAGAAAATCTACCACTCTATTCCACTCATGCCATGTATGCGAGATTCCCACCTCCAGATGAAGAAGAAATTTTTAATTACAGGACATATAAATTATTGAACATGGACATTGAATCTTATCCTGTAACACTCAATGCAGCACTATAGAGTCTATCTCCACTGATTCCAGTGTGATTTTATAGTCATGAAAAGGCACAATACCCTTACACATTGCTTTGGCCTCCACCATGAGGGAGTCCCCAAGTCCAAAGTCCCTGAAAAGGCTAGAGTAACCACTCCGTTAGAATCCAGAACCATGCCCCCACCCCATATAACAACATAGATACAGGATCCATCCATGTTAAGCATGAAACCAATGGTCAGTGGGTTCTTCCATACCCATATACCCTTCATGGATGAGTCTTGGGGAATCGACCAAGAATACCTCTCGGTCAAGAAATTTCTTAGTGAGGCCAACCCATCCCAGAGTTTGGAAAGAGGTATTATTTCCGTGATGATGCATGAAGTCTTGACCCCCAGAACCAAGTGAGAACTGTTGATTCCAATGTGGTGGTACTGATTATGCACCCTCCGGATAGTCCAACAACCCATAGAAACCAAGAGTGTAATCACCTGCCTCCCCAGCACCTGGTTCTCAGAGCCTGAAAACCAAGACCGCAAGATGTACTCAATAGATCAACCCCAGTTTTACCTTCCAATGTACTCACCTAGTAACTCCCAAACAGTCTCAACCAACTCACTAGAGAAGAAGAGATGCACAACCAATTCTTATTTGGGGTTTTTGCAACACATGCACTTAGACACCATAGAGATGCCTGTTTTTTGAACCAACTAATCTATGTGAAGGGATTGGTTACAAATCCTTCAAACCAAGAAGTTAAAAATTGCGGGAATTCCATTGCACCAAAGGGATACGTTCCATAAATCCTACTTGTCCACCTTCTGAGTCACAGATCGATAAGCCTTAACTGAGAACACACTTGAAGACGTACTATTAAATATGATTCTATCAAGTTCTACACTAATAAATATATCATTGAAGATATCCCCTTGGTGATGGTTGAAAATAGAATGTATGCAACCATCAAATATGCTTTCTTGAGAAAAGGAAATTTCCGGTGCTGGGCAGCCTGGGAGGCTTATCACCATCCCCACCCAATTATCATTCCAGAAATCGATATGTCCACATCCCACACTCGACTTCGTGTGGCCCCTCAGGACCAAAAGGTGGATAGAAATCCCAGACCAAATGCAAGAAAATACCTTTTTGAGAATTGTTCCACTAAGAACCATATCTTCCAGTCATGAACCTAGCCCAGAGAGATTTCCCCTCCAGGAAGTCCCATGCAAGATTGGAATGCATGATCGACATGACATCCCTAACATTCCTAAGGTTGATTCCCCCATATCCAACTTTTCTAGACATTCTGTCCCAAGAGACCCAATGGTGTCTGCCTACAGCATGGAAGTCCCAAATGAAGCTGGTCATTATCTTTTCGATGTTTTTCAAGACTGTCTTTGGAACATTGAGCACCAACAACATGTTCATTGGAATGGAGGAAACAACACAACTTACCAACGTCATATGACCCTGAAGTAATGAAACTAGTTTTTCCCGTTTGGGATACGAGTTATAATCCTTTGAACCAACCCATCAAAGTGGTGGATCTAAATCCTTCTTAGTGAAACCATTGGACCCAAGAAGTCCATGGGGAATGTTATTTTCTTCATACCAAGGCCTTCCTCAATTTTCCTTACCCGCCTCTCCAAGCACCATCTAGAGATGAACACATAACTCTTGACCCTATTGATGGACTTACCACTACACCTACAGTACGTGTCTATGATTTTGTTGAACTCACATAGGTTTCATCTATTATCATTAAGAAAAAATACCATTTCATCAGCAAAAAAGAGGTGGGAGATAACACCCTAATTTGATCTACCATGGAATGAATGCAAGGTACCATTATACATCTTTCTCTCCAAATATATTATATGAGTATCTTGCACAAAAAGTAGGGTATGAGAGATCATATCTCATTTCCTATGACCCCGTGTAGTCTGGAAGTACCCACACCTTTACCCCATAAAAGAAATTTCCAAGCAAGGAGAACTAATAGCCATGAAAAAGATGTCAACAACAGCTCCTGAGAAGCCAATTATGCTAAACACTTTATTAATAATGCTCCGCTCAATCAAGTCATAGGCTTTGTTCATATGAACTTTTATCACCACATTAGTGCTATGACTTTTTTTGTTAATTTCCCCCACCATTTCTTGAACCATGGAAATAACATATTGTGTTGACCACCCATTGATAAGGCCCTACTGATTCTCTAAGACCCAAAGGGGAATATAAACAGTGACCCTTTTGTTGATGATGGTTTCCCAAACATTATATCAAATGTTACACATGATGATTGGCCATTAATGGCTTAGTGAGGATGGATCTTTCACTTTCGGAATGAGGATCAAGGTCGAAGCATAGGAAACCTAGGGAAAGTTCCCACCTCTAAAAAAATGTTGTATGGCCTCCATCATCTCACATTTCACCATCACCCTGAATGAAATATAAAAGGAGTTTGGGAACCCATCAGGCCTCGGGGCACTCTCTACATTGAGGGTCTGTACCGCTTCCCAAATATCTACCTCATCAAGTATGTTTTCAAAGGATTCATTGATATTCTGAGAAACAACCACTGGAATGTCATAAAAAAGATCAGTCTTCTCATATGGATATCCCTACCTCATAAGAGGATTAGCCTCGGCCAATAGAGCATTAAAATAGTTAGAAGCCATAATACCCATAATATTGACATTATCCATAAAAGACCCATTATCCAGCCATATATTCATGACACTAATCCTCCTCCTTTCATTAATGTGTTCCTGAAAAAACATTGTGTCCCTATCCCCCTCACGATGCCGCATTGCCCTGGATCTCTCACAGGCGATCCTCTCCTGTTCCAGAATCAACTCGGCTAATTAATTTCTTTTCGCCACCAAGTTGCCAAAAATTTCATCATTCCAACCCAGCTCCAGACTCGCTTTTAAACTTCCAATCTCATCCTTTGTCACTTTATAGTCTTCCAGGCGGCTTCATCTGTTACCATGCTATGTACGAAGCTCTAACTTCAATCTTATATGTTTGTTGTGATGTCCCACCCATCTACCCTCCTGCATGGGCTTCATCCATGATCCCCGAACCAAACTAATGAAACTGTTATCCAATGCAAAGTAATTTGAATAGTGAAAGCGCTTGTTATCCCTGAATCCCTTACCAAGAAAGAAAATAAGAGGTGCACGGTCTGAAATAGCATGTTACCTATACTCGACCCTCGTATTCAAAAACATAGATGTCACTTTATGATTGGCAAAATAGCGATCCTGCCTACTCCAGATGTGATGGCTTCCTTTCGGATTGTTGCACCCGATATACTTGTTTCTCGTAAAGCCCATGTCAAGAATCCAATTACGCAACACACATTTCACAAAAGTTTGAAGATCCTTTCTTGGAACAAGGTGTTTGGATTTTTTGATTTGAACTTTAAATAATGAGGCGAGAGAAAATTATTAATGGAGAGATTTTCTCAACATTAATGGAGGATTTTCTCCCAACATTAATGAAGTGTAATTCCCAATATTAATTTATGAAATAATGATGGAATTATGAATGTTGACCACATTAATTGGAGATATGGGCAGGGTGTATATAGGAGGATGTGGTAGCATGTTTTGGAATGTGGGCTAGCAAAGGTGTAGCCGCCAAAAGAGAAACAAGAGGTTGCCTTTTCTCAACATTAATGGAGGATTTTCTCCCAACATTAATGAAGAGTTATTCCCATTATTAATTGATTGAATAATGATGGAATTATGAATGTTGACCGCATTAATTGGAGATATGGGTTGAGTGTCTATATAAGAGGATGTGGTAGCATGTTTTGAAATAGAAGAGTCGGCAAGATGTAGCCGGTACAAGAGAGAACGAGGAAGGGGATGCCGCATTTGTGGTAACTGGTGCAAAGGGAAGACTCTGATTACGTCAACGACGGCGTGTTGGCGGCGATGATTGAAGACATTGAAGATGGCATGCGATGATGAAGATGATGACGTGCGACAATGGAGAGAGCATTGTCGATGACGGTGTGCAAAAAGATTCATAAAAATGCCATGTATCGAAAGTCCTCTTGGTGGCGGAGATCATGTGGCGTGTCCCAGTTGTGATGATCGGCGGTACAAATAAAAATCGTACGTTCATGGGAGTCGGTGTTGAGTTGTAAAAGACCATCGAGTGTTGTTAAAAATCATTCGGGTGATGTGTAAAATTCTTTCGGGTGATAAAATGCATTCGGGTGAAATCGTCTCCTCTTGTGTGTTTTCTGCAATGGCTACTTCCGCTGCGGCGCCGGGCTCTATGCCCCAACACAATACCACCTCCCTTTATAAGGAATCCAAGATGATATTAAAATCGCCCCCCAAAAACCACGGCAGGCCACGTGGATCAAAGTTGTCAAGATCCTTCCAAATCGTATCTCTATCCTTTGCCTCATACCAAACAAAAACATAAGAAAATATGCTCCCCGTCAGAGACCCTCACGTGGTTACAACTATACCAAGTTACACAAAACAAAAAGTTTCTATGCGTGAAAAAAATAGATACGCTAAATGGAAAGAACGTGCTCCACGCGCAGCTGGATTTTCAAACTTTTCTAAACGTTACCTTGCCTCCGATCACTAGCGATTTGGGGCCATCGGGGGTGAAGGCGATGACAACATCTGCTTCTCCAGTAGATTCCGTTCTGCTTCCCTCTTCTGAGATCTATCTTCTTGATGTTCTGGGGGCGCGACCGTGTCTTTCCTTCAGGGATTCTCTTTATTGACGGCTTCTCATAAAGGAATCGAGAGGGGGTCCCCATTTCAGTGGTGACCCAGAGGTCTTCACCCTCCATGGAAGGAGGCTTCCCTGTGCTCTCCGTGTTGGCAGCATCTTTCTCCTAGGCTTCTTCTCGTCTCATCTAGATATTGGTTTCCAGATTTGGGCCGGATAAGCCTCCGCTAAAGCAGTTAAGGGCTTTGTGGATTTTTGGGATCTCTCTTCTCCAGCAATGGTCTCAACGCTGAATCGGTAGGATTTCTATATCGTCCTTGGTTATCATGAGGACTTAGTCATGGCATGGTGTAGAAGACCTAGGTTGTTTGGTCGCTGGAGGTTTCACCTCTTTCACTGGTCGATGGCGAACCATTTCGGTCGGGACTCTTCCAGGGTGGTGGTTTGGCTTTCTCTTCGAGGCCTGCCTCTTCGGTTCCTGAACCATGGTTTTTTGCCGGTGATCAGCGACTCCCTTGGGACCTTCCTCTATGCCAATGATCGGTCTCTCCTGCTCAAAGAAACTGAGACCTGGTTGCAGCCCTTGTTTTATTCTTCAATGTCCCTTTCTACGCTAGTTGTCAACTTTAGGGGAACTCATTGGGCTCGTGTCATAGGCAGCATCAGAACGGGTCAGAAGATCCTGATCCAAATATTTTTTGCAATAATCCAGCCGGTGTTGGGTGACCTCTTGATGAAGATCCGTTGGATTTTTATGTGACTGGTGTCAAAGTGTGGGGGTCACTCCCAATGTGGGGTGGATTTTTCAAGCGGGGAAGAGAAACTGTCTGCACCCGACTTCGTAGATATGCAGCTTCTTCCATGGTGGGCAGCCGACTCGTTAGACTGCAGTAGGTGGAGGGAGGATATCCCATGGCTAGATGATCTACCCAACAACCGTTGAAAAATCATGTTTGATTCCTCTTTATAAAAAGAGAATATGTGATGTAATATGTGTTGTGATACCTCCGATGAGAAACGGAGAGAGTGAATAGAGAACCAGTATGTTTCTCCCGTGGACGTAGGCAACTGGCCGAACCATGTAAATCTTGCGTTGATCCGTTTTGATTCTCGTTTTGTGTGTTTGAGGTACCACGCACCTCCGCTGCACCCCAACAAGTGGTATCAGAGCCGAGTCGGAGCAAACGGAGTCGAACCGGCGAGGCGGCGACGAGTTTTCCGGTGGCCGAAAAATTGAAAGTGGACGGAAAATTTTTCTGAGGCCAGATCCGGGAAGAGGACAGCGAGACGATTCCAATGGCACAAACGGCGATAAAAACGGAGTTTAAATGAGCCCGGTAGGCTCGGTCAAAGTTTAGTCAAACCCGCGAGTGAACAGTAACCCAGTGCCGGAGAAGACGATAGTATTCACGCCGCCAGCAACAATTCCGGCAATATTCCGACGGGAATTCCGGCATGCCACGTCATCGACACATCGACGCCACGTCAGCGGGTGATCTGGACCGTTGAACGTATTTTGACCTTGTCTCGGTCAATTGGTGTCCGATTTCAGCGATTCAGGAGTCGATTCCAACTATTTTGACCGTTCCGGACGCATCCGTATGGTTAGTTTTTCAAAATCCACACTCTAGAAGGTGGTAACAGAAAGGTACGATATCGACAGTGGTGATCGCATTTTGCGACAATGACGATGATGGGTGGCGGAGCACTTCCAAGATTTGACATCGAGAAGTTCGATGGTCGAAACAATTTCGGCTTGTGGCAAAGCACAATGAAAGATCTTTTGGTGCAGCAGTGCATGATCATACCATTGATCGGAGAAAAGCCCGAGACAACTAGTGCCGATGATTGGGAAGAGCTCGAGATGCGGGTCGTCAGCACAATCCGGCTATGTTTGGCGAATGAGGTAAAGTACTCGGTGTTGGACGAGACATCACCGATGGAGATCTGGAAGAAGTTGGAGCAGCGGTATATGGCGAAGTCGCTGACCAACAAGTTGTTCCTAAAGAAGAAATTGTACCAGTTGCGCATGGACGAGGGAGCGAACTTGTTGGATCACACCAATGAATTCAACAAGATCCTGACACAGTTATTTGGGCTCGGTGTGAAGGTTGGAGAGGAAGATAAAGCACTTTTGCTTTTATCATCCCTACCAAGCTCATTTGATGGGCTTGTGACTGCATTGCTCGTGGGGAATGAGACATTGAAGCTAGACGAGGTGATGGCGTCACTTCAAGATTCGGAAGCATTCTGAAGACCCGTGATGCATTCAAGCGAGCAAATCATGGCGATGTGAGATGATCAGCGTGGGAGGAGCCGACATCGACAGTCAGGAGGTAAAGAATGGCGGCCAAAATCCAGAGGACGTGATCCTAGTGAAATCACGTGTTTTTGGTGCGAGAAGAAGGGTCACTATAAAAGTGATTGTGGAGAGTGCAAATGGTACGTTGCTGGGAAGAAGAAAGTTGAAGAGGAGGATGTGAACATCACGGGATTATCAGCAGATGATGAAATCTGCGTGACAACGGGAAGCATGCACTCAGATGAGCGAGTTGAACGGGGAGAAGTGCAGTGTCATTACTGCAAAAGATACGGGCACATGAAGCGGGAATGCCGATTTCTAAAGAGGAAGAACGAGCGAGCTCAAAATCCAAAAGAAGACGGATGGGTTCTGGATTCGGGGAGCTCGACACACATCGGTACAATGAGAGGTACATTTGATACTTTTCAGCAGGTGCGAGACTCGGTGAGACTTGGTGATGGGTCAACATGCGCGGTTCGAGGTGTTGGGACGGTGAAATTGAAGACACCCGATGAAGGAGTCCGTAAACTGGCTGACGTGAAATTTCTTCCGATGATGAGATGGAACTTGATATCATTGAGTAGGCTCGATGCAAGATGGTTCAAGATTTCCATAGCAGGTGGAGTGTTGGAAGTATCACGTGGGGATGTAGTGATGTTTACTGGGAAGGTGTCCCAAGGGTTGTATCATTTGGTGGGGACCGTAGTCAGCCCGAGCTCGAGTGAAGATGGTGGAAGTGCCACGTCATCTGGCGTGAAGAAGCATGTTCGTTTTGCCGATGAAGTTTTTGACACCTACAAGGAGACTGCATGTCAAGCTTCTACCCCAAATTGGTCGTGAGTGGGAGATTTGTGGGGGCCACTCCCAATGTGGGGTGGATTTTTCAAGCGGGGAAGAGAAACTGTCAGCAGCCGACTTCATAGGCATGCAACTTATTCCATGGTGGGCAGCCGACTCATTGGACTGTAGTAGGCGGAGGGATGATATCTCATGGGTAGATGATCTACCCAACAACCATTGAAAAATCATGTTTTCTTCCTCTTTATAAAAAGAGAATATGTGATGTAATATGTGTGTTGTGATACCTCCGATGAGAAATGGAGAGAGTGAATAGAGAACTAGTATGTTTCTCCCGTGGACGTAGGCAACTCGCCGAACCACGTAAATCTTGCGTTGATCCGTTTTGATCCTCGTTTTGTGTGTTTGAGGTACCACGAACCTCCGTTGCGCCCCAACACAGAGCACATGTTTCTATGGGATCGATGGGTGGTGTCCCCGAGATGGTCACCATTGACCCCTTGTATCCTGCTCCTCATGAAACAGTGAATCTGTGAAAGACTTTGGTCTTGTTCAATCATCTGGATCCCTCTATTGACTCGTAGAGTTCTTCTAAGGTGTGTTATGGGTAGTCTCTTCACTCTTCCTTCAATAGTCTGTTATTTCATTCATGGCTGGAGTGCCTGTACATGCACCATCTTGGGAGCTTCATGGAGGAGCGCACTCTACTCATTCCGATGGATGGGATTCCTTCTTTGCAACTGGTTTTTCCATAGGCCCCTCCCAGTGAGCTGTTCCTGCCCGATGCTTGTCTTCCTGTAAGGCAATGTAGGGGGAGGATCAGGAGGCCATGGATTCTTTGGATGTAAAGACCCGTAAATTTCAAGGGAAAATTTATTTTTTCTTAATTTTCTTTGAGATTTTACGAGTACGCAGTTTCTGACAGCACCTGATTCCGAGGCCCGGTGTGCCCAGAATCAATTTCCGAAGTTTAGCTCGGGTGAGGTTATTAAATAAATGGGTAAACTAAAGAATAAAATAAAATATTGTGCTACAAATTTTATTTTTATTCTAAGTAGTTTAAACCTATATATGGAAGTTTAGGTGGGACCCACTAAATCCTAACCCCTCTTGATAGGATATTAGTGGGGTGGGCCCCACACGAGCCCCACCTATCCAACTTCCTCAAACCTCCCATTAAGTTGGCAAACCCCCATTACTTTTTGTGTAACACAACCGTACCCCCTTTTTAAATTCCAAGTCAACTCTCACGTTTAATTGGATTATTAAACGCCCCTTTAATTGGTCAACGCACGTTAATTAAATCGTGGTTTAATTTTGAATTTCAAAAAGGGATGGCATGAGTAATAAAATAAAGCAAAACCTTATTTTATTATTGTTGATGTGTTGTGCGAGAAGATTTAGGGGAGATTTTACTCTAGTCTTGAAGAACATTCTTCCTCATTGACGAACGCGAAGAACGACGAAGAACGCCGGCCTCCGACGAAAGACGACGAAGAACACAAGTTCCTCAAAGATCAACGACGCGACGCCATGTACCGCGACGCCCACGATCCTCTTCCACGACGCCGTCTTCCGCGACGTCTTTTTTTTTTCGCGACGATCCTTGTTCGAAAACTTCTTTTAGTTAGGGGGTTTTGGTTTAATTTAATTTATGTGGTTTATATCCTCGACATGTGTTTTAATTGTTGGAAGTCATTTGAACCACTAACACGGTGGGTGCGGACCAACGAACAAGTTCGAACCCACAGTTTCTCTGTTCTTTATGCGCGGAATGTTGGGTGGCGATGAAACAGGACCGTTGAGCGATTGAAGGCTGTCACATTAATCTACGGGTCCCGAGACGACCCCAGGCTCAGACAGGAGCAAGAACGGACCACCGGAGCGGCTCCGGTGGCCCGCGGACTTCACCGGCGGCGCGGGTCGCCAGCGCGGCGCCAGGAGGAACCACTGCGGCTGAAGCCGCGGCGGCAGGCAACCGAGATCCCGCGGCCGCGCGGGATCCGGAGGAGGACGCGACACCCGCCGCTTCCGCAGAGCGCGAAGGGATGGGGGACTGCGTCCCCCCATGCTCGGTCGCTGGCCGAGCCAGCGTGCCACCCGGCCGGGCCGGGCCAGGTTGCGCGGACCGGAATGGGTTGTGCCCAGCCGGGCTGGGCCGTGCCCCACCGGGTCAGACTCAGACCCGGGTCATGTTGACCCGGTTCGGGCCGACCCAAGGGAGGTTGGGCCGGGCCCAGACCCCCCATTTTCAGACCACTTTCGGTCTTTTTCCCACAACTTGGGATACGGACCTCCGATCGATGCACCATCAGTTGCGATGCGATACTTGGATCGAGAAAGTCGTTTCAGTATATTACACTCAAGGTTTCGGAGAACTTTGGGTATGGACGGGTAGGTTCGAACACGAAACCAAGCGGGCCCTCCACTACTAGAAAAACAGGTATTTGCGACGGGATCCCGTCGCAAATGGCTTTTTGCGACGGGGGCCCGTCGCAAATGACCTGTTGCTGAAAACGGTGTCGCAATAACAATATTTTGCGACGGGCCCGTCGCTAAAGCCGTTTTCCGCGACGGGGAGAATCCCCATCGCAACTAGTACTTCGTATATTTGTAAAAAACTATTTGTGACGGGCCCTGTCGCAAAAACTATTTTAAAAAAAATAAAAAAATAATAATACTATTTGCGACGAGAATAGTATCCCGTCGCAAATACTATAAAAAAAATAAAAAAAATAAATTGTTAATAAATTATTTTAATTAATATAATAATAATCCAATTATATTTCAAAAATAAAAAATAATAAAATATTAATAAATGATTTTAATTAATATAATAATATAATTATAATTCACAAATAAAAATAATAAATTATTTTAATTAATATAATAATAATAGAATTATAATTAAAAAATAAAAAATAATATAATATTAATAAATATTTTATAATGAGACAGAAACTACGAATAGAAAAAAAATCATATTTTGATTTCACAAAATTTATAACATAAATACAAACTCTAATCTGAAGGAGGGGGGGAGGGGGGGATCTGCAGATGGTGGTGGAGGAAACTTCATCCCTAAAGCATGAGTGAGTCGGCGCATGTACTCCATCTGCTCCTGATGCTACTGCTGCCACCGACTCGTCTGCTCCTCGTACAGCTGCTGCTGGCGTTGACGCTCCTCCTCATGCTGCTGACGCATCTGCTCCTGCTCCTGTCGGAGACTCTCTATCAGTGCAGTCTGAGATCGCAACTGATCCTCATACTGTGTAGCAGAAGAAGATGCACGAGCTCCTCTCGAGATGGATGCCGACATCGCAGCACTGCCATAATAATCTCCGGGAGTCAGTCGAGAGCTGATACCAACTACTCGGCCCTTCTCGAAGGCATACTGGGTGGCCTACATCCATGCCGCCTCATCAAACTGACGGCCAGTGGTCTGATCTGATGACTCGGCCTAACTCTCAGGCCGGGCCTATGACGTTGCGGCCTCATATGACTCCTGTAGTTGCAATTTAAAATTAAAATTGTGAATATATTATATACAGTTAATTTTTAAACTTGAAAACAAATAATACTAACCATGATGTGATGCTGACGATCACCTCTGAGCTCCCCAGTAGCAGGATCACTATACATCCTCCGATATACGTCGTACTCCGTAATATCGGGGTGTTTGACAGCCTATAAGAATAAAAAATAAACTGTTAATATTTATAGTTATATAAAATATTTATAAATAATGTACGTACCAGATGCTGTCTATGAGTACTGAAAGAACGACTCACAGCTCGATGAGTCACCTCCTGTCTCCCCCGATTCTGCCTCCCCACCGATGATCTCCTCTGAAAGGCACCACTCAACCAGTGCGCACATAATCCATCCCATACATGGGATGAAATGTATTCTGGTCGGTGTGCTCTACATGACTCGTCAAAATCTGACACTCCTGCTTTCTTCATCGCAGCTTTTCTTAAATTGTGCAAAAACTGACGAAGGCGATCACGCATGGCCACCTCCCATGCCTCGTGGATGGCATCACGCATGGTATTCTCGATCGGATACCATAAACCCTACAAATAAATCAAAATATCATGTTAGAAATGAAATAATTTTCAAAATAAAAATTATTTATTTACGTACGTACCAACCAATGGCCGAACATGGCCTGCTGCACATAAATGGGAATATGCTCCCATGTGGTCCACAACTGAGAGAAATAGTTGCGCAAAATAGTGTTTCCATGTCCGACTGCTATATGCAGAAAACTGTAAAAATAATAAACATTTATTATGTGAATAGATTAATGAAATCTTAGTCAAATCCACACGTTATCACACAGGTTATCACACCTCCGTGTGCGTGGATCAAACCCAAGACGTGGACGTCGCTCGGGGACGGGGTCAGGAATCATCAATCGTGCAAGACCGCGCCCCCTCCGCGTACTCCCTGGAGCGCCTGCAGGCTGAGGGTCATCTGTCATCAACTCATCCGCATCGAAAGCCAGGTCAGCATTCGCCAACTCACGAAATGTGGCGTCGTCCATCTGAAACAGAAAATGTTAATGTTGTTAGCAAATAATTGATAATTACTATTATATATACATATATACATATTATTATTGCATATAAATACCATGGAATTCTATCAGTGTTCATCTTCATCATCATCTTCATATATGTCAATGTCATCTTCATATTCCTCCTCAACATCATCGATATCCATTCAAGTTACAGTTGCTTCATCTCTTACCATTTCAAATTCATATGTGACATCATTAACATCATCGTCATCACCGACTCTTAAATGTGGGGTGTCGTCATTGATACTCATGTCTCTTTGTAAAAAAGATTTATTTTGAGTACTCTCTTGAAAAACGTCAATTCATTGCACATCAGTGAAAGCACATTCACTTTGACTAAACTAATTGTCTCGAATTTTGATTTTTATTACACTCCACCAATCATTCAAGTCTCTTGATGTAGCACAGTACTTTGCGTAATAAACTTGATATGCCTGTTGAGCCAATAAGAATGGTTCATTTACTGCGAGAACACTTTTACATTTAATATCGATGATTCCATGAGTCGGATGAACACGCACGCCTCTCTCTGTATCCAACCACCGACATTTGAACATGGTTATGTAATGTTGTCCAAGATAACAGAGTTCAATGATTTCATCAAGTATGCCATAAAAGTCAACTTCATTTTCTCGATGATGAGATCCTCTCAAGCTAACTCCACTGTTCATTGTTTTTTTCGATTCCCCATATGCATGTGTGTGGAATCGAAATCCATTCACCACATATGCATTATAAGTTTTAACAAGTTTGGAAGGTGGGTTACTCAATACACACAGCTGTTTTTCAATTTTATCAGCATGTCAAGACACCTGAAAATTTGTGAAATAATTATCAATATAGTAAACTATACATTGAATGAGTTTCTAAATGATAAAGAATTTATGTTACCAGTTTTTGAAACCACTGAGAGAAATTTTTCAGTCGACGTTCTTCGAGAGCAGCTGCTGTAATTTGTAGAATTTGTTTCTTGATATGATTATCATACAACCTATAAAAACCAAAGTTATTTACTGTAACATAAATGATAGAATAAGTGATATAAACACTTACAGTACAACTGATGTCATATCTTCACAGTTGAGCAGAACATACGTATGAGCTCTATGATGTTCATCATCTGAAAGCCAGCGTTCATCAACTCCACCAAAACCAAGCTCTGACTGGTTGAAAACAGATAATTGATTGTCGATTTCATCAATATTTCTCTAGTTCCGTCCCATTCGGTTGTGTTTTGAAGGATACTCAGATTCAAAATAATGGGAGCAGAAAAAAGATATTTCCTCTTGCAAATAAGCTTCTGCAATAGATCCTTCAACAGATGCTTTGTTACGTACTTTTCTTTTCAATTTTTGCATGCATCTTTCAAATGGGTACATCCATCGAAACTGTACTGGACCTCCACATGTGGCTTCATATGGCAAATGTAACATCAAATGTTCCACTGAGTCGAAGAAAGACGGCGGAAATATTTTTTCCAGTTTACATATAATTACAACAACATCTTTTTCAAGTTTTCCTAGAGCATCATAATCTGCTGTAGCCGCACAAATTTCCCAAAAAAAATGAGACATGTCTGTTATGGAATCCCAAATCACAGAATTCAACAGGCCTCTTAATCCAATGGGTAGAAGTCTTTCCATTATAACATGACAATCATGACTTTTTAATCCAGTAATATGACCATTCTTTACACATCTACCCAAATTGGAAGCACAGTCATCTGAAAGTCTCAAATCTGCAATCCACTGAAAAAATAATAAACGATTTTCTTTAGACAGTGTATAAGCTGCTTTTGGTTTCAGTAACCTTTCTGTTCTGAAATTCTCAAACAGTTCCAATTCTGGACGCCTGCAAATTTGGGCAAGATCTAAACGTGCATTTACATTGTCTTTTCTCTTTCCTGGCGTATCCAAAACTGTATGAAACAAATTATCAAAACAGTTCTTCTCAATATGCATGACATCTAACATGTGTCGGACCAACAAATCAGACCAATATGGCAAATCCCAATATATGCTATGTTTAATCCAATTGTGTTCTTTCCCAAAACCAGAAATTTTATGTTGGTTTATTGTGGGACCAAAAGTGATGGGAGGTAATGAACATACAACTGATTTTAACTCCGAACCTGATATCATTTTTGGAGGTCCTTCCCTTTCAACTGTTCCTTTTCTGAAATGAGATCTGTTTCTGTGAAAAGGATGATCAGCTGGAAGAAATCTGCGATGACAGTCAAAATAACAAGGTTTCTTTCCATGAATGAGCATAAATTATTTGTTCTCTCCCATACAGTAAGGACATGATTTATGACCATGTGTACTCCAGCCAGATAACATCCCATAAGTCGGGAAGTCACTTATTGTCCACATCAATGCTGCTCTCAGTATGAAATTCTGTTTCGTTGCAACATCATATGTACTAACACCAGTACTCCACAATAAATTTAATTCATCAATCAATGGTTTCAAATAAACATCAATATTTTTCTTCGGATGTCCTGGAATTAGTAAAGTCAAAAAGATATATGGCTCCTTCATCAACATCCATGGAGGTAAATTGTACAGAGTTAAAAAAATAGGCCAACATGAATATTGACTACCATAAGATCCAAACGGACAGAAACCATCAATGGAAAGGCTCAGTCGAACATTTCTAGCTTCTAAACCAAAGGATGGATGCACTCTATCAAAATGTTTCCATGAATCACCATCGGCTGGATGATTCAATCTTTTATCGGTTGAAATATTCCCTTTATGCCATGACATCATTGTCGTTGTATTCTTAGACATGAATAAACGCTGAAGTCTGGATGTAAGCGGAAAATATCTCAACTGTTTTACAGGAATCAAACCAGACTTCCCATGTTGTCCTTCTTTATATCTCAGTTGCCCACATGTGGGACAACTATCCAACGACTCATTTTCCCCAGAATATAAAATTTAGTCATTTGAACATGCATGAATCTTCTGACAAGTAAGTCCCAAATTTCGAACCAACCTCTTACTCTTATAGTAATTTGCAGGTAAAACATTTCCTTCGGGTAACGGTGTTTTAAGCAAAGAAAATATCTGGTCAAAACAGGTGTTTGACATTCCTTTATCTGATTTGATAGCCATAAATTTTGCAACTGCTTCTAATTTGCTCATCTTGCAACCAGGATATAATGCATCCTCAGCAGACTTCAACAACTCATAAAATTCAGACGGTGCCAACTCAGGATTTGAATCTATATCAGCTGGAGTTTCTGTATGTTGAACAGATGAACCTGCAACATCATGTACTAAATCTTGAAACCGGGATGGATCCAGAATCAAGTTGGTATCACCTGCTCTGGAACTGCGTTCACCGTGTTGATACCAAAAAACATAATCTAGTTGAAAACCAAAACGCAAGAGATGTTATCCCACTTTGTCAAACGTGTCAAACGTTCTCAATGCACATTTTCTGCAAGGGCATTTTATTTTTCCTTCTGAAACAAATTTTGGATTTGATGCCGCAAATGATAAAAAATTCTCCACACCCTCTACATATACTGGATTTAAACCAGAACCGTTTGGATTTCTACGTTGATTTATCCATATGCGGTCACCTAATAATGATTGTTGACGACCTCGTTGTTCCATATTTTTCTATAAAATATAAAAGCATTACTGGTTTTGAATAATTTGTTAGAAAAAACACTCAAGCTAGGATAATTATAGAGTTTAGATCATACACGACTGACGCAAACTTTTTATTGAGATAGACCTAAAAATTGACCCTTTAAGAATTAAATATGTTGAGAATAAAGAAAAACATGTTACAAATATTGATAATTTTAATATTATATAAATTTTTTATTATTTTCATAGAACTAATATTATTGGTAATTATTCCTAATTATTGTTAATTATTACTAATTATTACTAATTATTACTAATTATTACTAATTATTACTAACTATTACTAATTATTACTAATTATTACTAATTATTACTAATTATTGGTAATTATTACTAATTATTGGTAATTATTACTAATTATTACTAATTATTACTAATTATTGGTAATTATTAGTAATTATTGGTAATTATCGGTAATTATTACTAATTATCGATAATTATTACTAATTATTGGTAATTATTACTAATTATTGCTAATTATTACTAATTATTGGTAATTATTACTAATTACTACTAATTATTACTAATTATTATAATTATTACTAATTATTGGTAATTATTACTAATTATTTGTAATTATTATTAATTATTGGTAATTATTACTAATTATTGGTAATTATTACTAATTATTGGTAATTATTACTAATTATTACTAATTATTACTAATTATTACTAATTATTGGTAATTATTACTAACTATTACTAATTATTACTAATTATTAGTCATTATTAATAATTATTACTAATTATTGGTAATTATTACTAATTATTACTAATTATTACTAATTATTGTTAATTATTACTAATTATTGTTAATTATTACTAATTATTGGTAATTATTACTAATTATTGGTAATTATTATTAATTATTACTAATTATTACTAATTATTGTTAATTATTACTAATTATTGGTAATTATTACTAATTATTACTAATTATTACTAATTATTGGTAATTATTTCTAATTATTACTAATTATTACTATTTACCGGTAATTATTCCTAATTATTGGTAATTATTACTAATTATTGTTAAGTATTACTAATTATTGGTAATTATTACTAATTATTACTAATTATTGGTAATTATTACTAATTATTACTAATTATTGGTAATTATTACTAATTATTACTAATTATTACTAAATATTACTAATTATTATTAATTATTACTAATTATTACTAATTATTACTAATTATTGGTAAATATTGGTAATTATTACTAATTATTGGTAATTATTGGTAATTATTACTAATTATTACTAATTATTACTAATTATTGGTAATTATTACTAATTATTACTAATTATTATTAATTATTACTAATTATTACTAATTATTGGTAATTATTACTAATTATTACTAATTATTACTAATTATTGCTAATTATTACTAATTATTACTAATTATTGCTAATTATTACTAAGTATTACTAATTATTACTAATTATTACTAATTATTGGTAATTATTACTGATTATTACTAATTATTGGTAATTATTACTAATTATTACTAATTATTGATAATTAATACTAATTATTGGTAATTATTGGTAATTATTAATAATTATTGGTAATTATTACTAATTATTGGTAATTATTATTAATTATTACTAATTATTACTAATTATTGTTAATTATTACTAATTATTGGTAATTATTACTAATTATTACTAATTATTACTAATTATTACTAATTATTGGTAATTATTTCTAATTATTACTATTTACCGGTAATTATTCCTAATTATTGGTAATTATTACTAATTATTGTTAAGTATTACTAATTATTGGTAATTATTACTAATTATTACTAATTATTGGTAATTATTACTAATTATTACTAATTATTGGTAATTATTACTAATTATTACTAATTATTACTAAATATTACTAATTATTATTAATTACTACTAATTATTACTAATTATTACTAATTATTGGTAATTATTGGTAATTATTACGAATTATTGGTAATTATTGGTAATTATTGGTAATTATTATTAATTATTACTAATTATTATTAATTATTGGTAATTATTACTAATTATTACTAATTATTACTAATTATTGGTAATTATTACTAATTATTGGTAATTATTACTAATTATTGGTAATTATTGCTAATTATTACTAATTATTACTAATTATTGGTAATTATTACTAATTATTACTAATTATTACTAATTATTACTAATTATTACTAATTATTGGTAATTATTACTGATTATTACTAATTATTGGTAATTATTACTAATTATTACTAATTATTACTAATTACTACTAATTATTACTAATTATTACTAATTATTACTAATTATTACTAATTATTGGTAATTATTACTAATTATTGGTAATTATTACTAATTATTACTAATTATTGGTAATTATTGCTAATTATTACTAATTATTACTAATTATTGGTAATTATTACTAATTATTACTAATTATTGGTAATTATTGCTAATTATTACTAATTATTACTAATTATTGGTAATTATTACTAATTATTACTAATTATTACTAATTACTACTAATTATTACTAATTATTGGTAATTATTACTGATTATTACTAATTATTGGTAATTATTACTAATTATTACTAATTATTACTAATTATTACTAATTATTACTAATTATTACTAATTATTACTAATTATTACTAATTATTACTAATTATTACTAATTATTACTAATTATTGGTAATTATTACTAATTATTGGTAATTATTACTAATTATTACTAATTATTACCAATTATTGGTAATTATTACTAATTATTACTAATTATTGGTAATTATTACTAATTATTACTAATTATTGGTAATTATTACTAATTATTAACTAATTATTACTAATTATTACTAATTATTACTAATTATTGGTGTTATTTCTAATTATTGGTAATT
Source organism: Viscum album (assembly GCA_963277665.1). Classification (NCBI taxonomy): domain Eukaryota; kingdom Viridiplantae; phylum Streptophyta; class Magnoliopsida; order Santalales; family Viscaceae; genus Viscum; species Viscum album. The sequence continues at coordinate 1,966,136,483 of OY728127.1, forward strand.
ATTACTAATTATTGGTAATTATTACTAATTATTGGTAATTATTACTAATTATTGGTAATTATTACGAATTATTGGTAATTACTACTAATTATTACTAATTACTACTAATTATTGGTAATTATTACTAATTATTACTAATTATTGGTAATTATTACGAATTATTGGTAATTATTACGAATTATTGGTAATTATTACTAATTATTGGTAATTATTACTAATTATTGGTAATTATTACAAATTATTGCTAATTATTACTAATTATTGGTAATTATTAGTAATTATTACTAATTATTACTAATTATTGGTAATTATTACTAATTATTGGTAATTATTACTAATTATTGGTAATTATTACTAATTATTACTAATTATTCCTAATTAGTGATAATTATTGGTAATTGTTCCTAATTATTAGTAATTAAATGAATAATTATCAATAATTAGGAATAATTACCAATAATTAGGAATAATAACATTATTAGTATATTTTATTATTAATATTAAAATGATATAATTTTTTAATTTATATACAATTCTCCTTTCATCTGTGTGTTTTCTATCTCCACATACAAATAATACATGTGGAGACAGCAAACACACAGATGAAAAGAGAATTGTATATATATAAAAAATTATATTATTTTAATATTAAGAATAAAATATACTAATAATGTAATAATGTTATTATTCCTAATTATTGTTATTTATTACTAATTATTAATATTTATTCTTAATTATTAAAAATTATTACTAATTATTCCTAATTACCATTAACTATGAACAATACTAATAATTTAAATTTATTAAGTAACAAAACAATGTAAACATAATTAAATTACAACTAATTAAGAATAATTGAAACTAATAAAACATTAAAAATAAATATTAAATTAAAATGAATATAAATACCTTGAAAATTGATCTGAGGTTGATCTCTGATCGTTCTTCAAAACTTCAATATCAACTCCGGAGAAAAAAAATTAAACTTGAGAAAAACTGAACTTTAGAAATAAAACTTTGAGAGAAGAAGAAGATGGAGTTTGAGAATGATTTGAAAAAAACGGATGAGGGTATTTATAGGTTAGATTATTTGCGACGGGCCCATTTGCGACGGGTATCCCGTCGCAAATACCTTAGCCATCATTTATTACGGTCAACGGTTAAATAGTTATTTGCGATGGGTCCCGTCGCAAATAACCACCTGCCGACATACTATTTCCGACGGGGGAATATTCCCGTCGCAAATACCTTTTACCGCCGCCGGTTATTTGCGACGGGAATATTCCCCCCGTCGCAATTATGTTTCCCGCGATTTGGCGCGCAAAGGGCGCCAGTCCTTTTGCGATGGGGAAAGCTATCCCGTCGCAAAAGGCTACTTATTTGCGACGGGCAAATACCCCCGTCGCAAATACCCATTTTTCCCGTAGTGCTCGGAGCGGAAACACTTATAACTTAAGCTCCAGACGTCCGATTGACGTGCCGTCGACTTTGTTGGATTCCTATTAATGACACATACCTTTTGGATTACTCCACTCGAGTTTTGGACGCAGTTGGAGTGCGGTCGGGTTGGTTTTGACTTAAAAACCAATCGGGCCCATGAAACGAAAAAGCCAATAACTCTCAGAACGGGCGTCCGATTGACGTGCCGTATGTCACGTTGAGTTCCTCTTGTGGAGACAGAACTTTGGGATACATCAACACCGGACTACGTGTCATTTGATGTATCGACCCCCTTGGCTCATGGAGCAGACCCTCCCGAAATCGAGCATGATGTGTGCGGGAACCCTAGAGCTGGCTGCGACTGCGATGATTGCACTGAAATCCTCCATGGGTTCGGCAGCGATGAAGACTGCACTGAAATCCTCCGTGGGTTCGACAACGATGAAGACCGTACTGAAATCCTCTGTGGGTTCGACGACGATGAAGACTGCACTGAAATTCTCCGTGGGTTCGGCAGTGATGAAGACCGTACTGAAATCCTCCGTGGGTTCGACGGTGATGACTACTGTTCTTGTATCCTACGTGGGTCCGACAGTGTTTGAATCTGTTCTTGTATCCTACGTGGGTCTGGAAGAGTAGCTGGTTTTTGTATCCTATGTGGGTGCCAGCTTAGATGGATCATTGGCTACATCTGATCATCTCTATCACCTTATGAAGAAGTATACCCGTGTGAGCTGAGTCTTGACTTTCAATCATTATCTTCGATATGATTGGCTTGCTTTCATATGTGGATTGGGTTGTGATTTTCTGTGTGGATTGGGTTGTACTATCCTGTGAGGACGTGATCGAACTTGGGCTCGGATTTTGGAGCCAAACTGGAATTGATGACTTAGGTATATGTATGGGCATATACCTAAGTAGTGTTGGATGTTACTTCGTGATTGTGTCTTTTCTTTGTGAATTATCCTTTGTGGATTTTGGGAGACCTTCGGGGGTCTCGGGGTCCCTACTGAGTAGTGTATACTCACCCCTGCATGGGCTATGTCCGCACTACGTTGTGTTAGATGCAGACGACGAACAACGCTGATCGTGGTTGAGGCTTGTGGAGCAAGTCGGTACCTGGAGGTGGACCACTGGGTGGGACGTACACGGAGCGGACGGCTGGACTCGAGGAGCTGAGGAGGCTATCTGTACCCACCCTTCAGGTGTGACTTCCAGTGGACGGCTCGACGTTGCTGCTTTACTTTCAGTTGTTGTACTTTCATTCCAGTTGTACTTTACTTTCAGTTTGGGTTTGTATTCTGGCCCATTTAATTTCTGCACTTACTATTGTACCCAGTTTTACTTAGTGTATACTTATGCTTGCTTACTCTATGGTGTTTGTTTACTTATAAAGGTAATGCCTTCCCCTTTTTGTCGGGATTTACGCCTTGGTGCTAGTCGCCAGCCCCTGGCCTATGGGAGGCGGGCTTGGGGTAGTCACAACATGGGTCCCGAGGACGGGTCGTGACAAATTGGTATCAAAGGAGTTCGGTTCTACCATAGAACTCAGGACTCTGATCTTTCTTCTATGAAGAAATAGTGTTAAGGGAATTGAGTGTGGTTATCAGTCCAGGGAGTCCAGTGTTGGTGCGGCGGCCGACCTATCCGTACACCAGGACCCTGACTTCTGATTTCCGACTCAATGCACGAAAACATTGATTTCATGTGTGTTTCAAAAGTTTTCGTTGTGATTACTTTGTGTCAACTCACCAGGTATATTGTTTTGACTGTGGCACCCCTGTATCTTTTCAGGATGGCCCCACGACGGCAGCCAGCTAGGGTTCTGAGCTTTGTGCGAGACGACAGCCCACCGAGCGATGAGGCCTCGGTGCAGGGCCCTTTTTCAGCGGAGGCACCGGCGGTACCACTACCCGCTGAGCCACCGATGCCACCAGCCCCAGCCGCTGAGAGTGCACGTCGCCTTAGTGCACTACACGAGTTTTAGCATTAGAGACCTCCCAGGTTCCGTGGGGAGACGGACCCTCAGGCAGCCGAGGATGGGCTGGAGGCGGTTGTACGAGTTTTCAGGTTAGCGGGAACACCAGCTGACCTCATGGTGATCCTCGTAGTGAGCCTCCTGCATGCGACAACAGACAGATGTTGGAGCATGATGCTCCAGGTGCACGACAAGGCATCTCTCCTCTGGACGGACTTTGAGAGCCTCTTCCGCTCGGAGTTCGTCCCAGCCACCCTCCGTGCAGTGCACATCCAAGAGCAACTATAACTGCGGAAAGGCAGCATGACGGTCGCCCAGTACTCAGCGATATTTACCGATCTCTCGCGCTATTCGACAGACATGGTACGAGACCCATTCTTCTGGGCCTGGACCTTCGAGCAGGGACTGAGGCATGAGATCAGGGCATTGATGATCTCCCTCAGCATTTCGACCCAGGCAGGAGTACTATAGTGAGCCCTTCTCATAGAGAGCTTCCTTGCTGAGCCTACACCAGTAGCAAGACCTACCGCATGGCGGCATGTAGTAGAGTCGTCTGCAGATGGCAGTCGACGGACGTCACATGGGTCCAGGCGGATCAGAACATCAGTCAGACGATCTCAGGACACTGGCTCAGAGGTGCGGGGCACCCGGCGCAGAGCCAGCCTTCCGAGGAGCAGACAGTGCTACGCATGCGGCGGGCAGGGCCACATGGCTCATGACTGCCCGACCCGCCATGCAAAGGAGCAGCATATGGTTGAGGGGCCACCCAGGCAGAGGCAGAGGGTCGACCGTGGCGGTCCGCAGAGAGCAGGTGGATGAGGAAGGGGAGCTGGCCAAGCAGCAGGTGGTGGGCGACACTTTGAGGCTTTACCACCACCACCACCAGGAGGTCCACCCCGACCACAGGGAGCTGGTGGGCAGAGACAGGCTCAGCTTCAGGCAGCGAAGGCCTACGACCACGGTGCGCTAGAGATGATTCAAGGTACTATCTGTGTCTACTCCACCCTTGCTGCAGTTCTTATAGACACAGGATCGAGTCATTCTTTCATTGTCGCTGCCCTTGTTCGGATCTCGGAGATTCCGAAAGAGCCGTTGGCTCGATCCTTACGGCTAGAGACTCCTACGGGAGCAGACTCGACGATTACGCACTGGTTCCAGCAGTTTGAGCTTACTCTAGTAGGTAATAGCTTTGGCTGGGATCTTCTTGTAGCAGCGTCGAGGCCTTACGACATCATCTTGGGCATGGATTGGTTATCTACATTCCATGCTCAGATCCACTATATTAGGCGCAAGGTGCGATGTGTTCGCACCGATGGGAGCAGGTTTACCTTCACTGGCGAGAAGGGAGCCTTAGCAGCGCAGGATGGACTCACGAAGAGGAGAGGACAACCGATCACTCATCAGTTGGCTAGCCTCATCCTAAGAGCACTTGACGTGTGGAGTCCTAGTTTTCCTATAGTGGTGGATCAGTATGCAGGCGTTTTCCCTGATGACGTTCCAGGACTACCTCCTCGTAGAGAGGTAGACTTTTATATTGACCTGTACCCCGGGACAACCCCGATATCCACTCCAGCATATTGGATGGCTCCCGCTGAGCTTTGAGAGCTGCGAGTACAACTGGGGGACTAACGGGGAAAAAGATTCATTCGACCCAGTGTTTCACCCTGGGCTTCCCCGATTTTGTTCGCCAAGAAGGCGGATGAGAGCTTGTGAATGTGTGTCGACTATCGTCGCCTAAACCAGGTGACCGTGAGGAACAAGTATCCACTACCGAGGATTGACGACCTCTTCGATCATCTCAAGGGAGAACGGTGGTTCTCGAAGATAGACATCAGATCAGGCTATCATCAGCTCAGATTTCGGGATGAGGACGTGCAGAAGATGACCTTTTGATGTCGGTATGGCCAATATGAGTTCGTGGTTATTCCATTCGGCATAACCAATGCTCCAACAGTGTTCATGGGTCTCATGAACAGGATCTTTCAGCCATACCTTGATCGATTTTTCGTGGTCTTCATCGACGATATTTTGATATACTCGACCACTAAGGAGGAGCACGCCTACCACTTGCGGGTTGTACTGGACACACTCCGAGAGAACCAGCTCTATGGTAAGCTCTTGAAGTGCCAGTTCTGGTTACATGAGGTCCACTCCTTGGGACACATCATCTCTGAGGTGGGAGTTTCGGTGGATCCCGCGAAGATCGAGGCAGTGCTAGCTTGGGAGCCACCCAGGAGCGTGACGGAGGTGCGAAGTTTCTTGGGTCTAGCTGGGTACTACCGGAGATTTGTGCCATACTTTTCTAGAGTTGTGGAACCACTTTCAGCTTTGACAAAGAAGGGGAAACCCTTTGTGTGTTCAGATAGATGTCAGAAGAGCTTCCAGGAGCTGGGAAAGAGATTGACCAACGCACCTATCTTGAGGCTACCAGAGGAGGGAGTAGGGTAAGTAGTCTACTGCGATGCATCAGGGACCGGGCTCGAATGTGTTCTGATGCTGGAGCAAACAGTGATCGCCTATGGATCATGACAGTAGAGGCAGCATGAGCAGAACTACGCTACCCATGACCTGGAGTTAGCAGCAGTGGTCTTCGCTATGAAGATGTGGCAACACTATCTGATGGGAGAGCGCTTTACAGTCTAGTCTGACCACCAGAGTCTTAGGTACATCTTCTCGCAGAAGGACCTGAACCTGAGACAACGTTGATGGCTTGAGTTCCTCCAGGACTTTGACTTTGAGATAGTATATACTCCTAGAAAGGGGAACGTAGTAGTCGATTCCCTCAGTAGGAGGACAGGAATTTAGCTACTCGTGGAGGTGATGGAGTAGCTAGCCACTTTGCAGATATCCTTCATGGATAGAGATGGAGCAGCCTTTCTTCAGACACTCACAGTCACTCCTCCACTTCTACAGCAGGTCAGAGAGGCACAACATGGATACATTGACTGTGAGACACAACGTGCACAGATATCCTCAGAACAGGCTCCTGATGGATTCTCTGTGGGAGGAGAGCACGTCGTCCTTTTCAGAGGATGTACCATGGTACCAGTTGCTTTACAGGAGGAGGTGCTGAGAGAGTTTCACACTTCCCCTTTAGCGGTGTATCCAGGAGTGGCGAAGATGTACCAGGATCTCAGACGACAACACTGGTGGCCGGGTATGAAGAAGGTTGTGGCATAGTTCGTTTCTCGATGCCTCACCTGCCAGCAAGTGAAGGCGGAGCACCAGGTACCAGCAGGTTTGGTACAACCCTTGGAGGTCCCGGAGTGGAAGTGGGATGGGATATCTATGGATTTCATGACTGGACTTCCACATACTTCCAGAGGTCACGACTCCATTTGGGTGATTGTTGACCGACTCACCAGGTCGGCCTACTTCTTACCAATCAGAGAGCAGGGATCAGTAGAGAGTTTGGAACGTCTCTACGTTCAGGAGATTGTACGGCTTTATGGTGTGCCATCATCTATCATCTCCGATCGAGATGCTCGCTTTACTTCTCGGCTTTGGAAGGGGTAGCAGGAGGCATTCAGGATGCAACTACGTCTGAGCACCACCTTTCACCCTCAGACGGATGGTCAGATGGAGAGGACCATTTAGACTCTCGAGGACATGCTCTGTGCATGTGTCATCGACTTTGGTCGCAACTGGGAGGACCACCTACCATTGGTGGAGTTCGCGTACAACAACAACTACCACTCCACCATCGGGATGGCACCATACGAGGCATTGTACGACCGACCTTGCAGATCATCTTTGTGCTGGAGAGACACTGGGGAGTCAGCACTTGTGGGACCAGAGATGGTCCAGGCCATGATATAGAAGGTCCAGGTCATCCAGGAGCAGATGAGGACAGCTCAGAGCTGGCATAAGTCTTATGCTGACAGGAGGCGGAGACCACTATAGTTTGAGGATGGCGACCATGTCTTCTTGCGGGTCTCACCTCGATGTGGATTACGGAGATTTGGCCAAGGCGGCAAGTTATCTTCGCGCTTCATCGAACCATTCCAGGTCCTCAGCAGGATAGACGAGGTGGCTTATCGCCTGGCTCTACCACCTCAGTTGCACCGGGTGCACGACGTCTTCCACGTATCTCAGCTAAGGAGATACGTGCACGACCCGACGCATATCATCGACCATGTGGATCTAGACATCGACAATGGGGCGACTATTGCGGAGTTCCCCGTGGAGATCAAGGATTGACAGGAGCGGGTCCTATTTGGGCGGTCGATTCCTTTAGTGCGCATCAGATGGCAGCACGAGAACCTCCAGGAGAGCACTTGGGAGAAGGAGGCTCAGATGTGTGCACAGTACCCATATTTGTTCCCCTAGTTTATGATGTATCTTTACGGGGACGTAAAGCCCTGAGGTGGGAGTAATGTAAAGAACCGTAAATTTCAAGGGAAATTTATTTTTTCTTAATTTTTTTTGGGATATTACGAGTACGCAGTTTCTGATGGCACCTGATTCTGAGGCCCGGTGTGCCTGGAATCAATTTCCGAAGTTTAGCACGGGTGAGGTTATTAAAAAAATGGGTTAACTAAAGAATAAAATAAAATATTGTGATATAAATTTTATTTTTATTCTAAGTAGTTTAAACCTACGTATGGAAGTTGAGGTGGGACCCACTAAATCCTAACCCCTCTTGATAGGATATTAGTGGGGTGGGCCCCACATGATCCCCACCTATTCAACTTCCTCAAACCTCCCATTAATTTGGAAAACCCCCATTAATTTTTGTGTAACACATCCGCGCCCCCTTTTTAAATTCCAAGTCAACTCTCACGTTTAATTGGATGATTAAACGCCCCTTTAATTGGTCAACACACATTAATTAAATCGTGGTTTAATTTTGAATTTCAAAAAGGGATGTCATGAGTTATAAAATAAGGCAAAGCCTTATTTTATTATTGTTGATGTGTTGTGCGAGAAGATTTGGGGGAGATTTTACTCTAGTCTTGAAGAACGTTCTTCCTCATTGAAGAACGCGAAGAACGACAAAGAACGCTGGCCTCTGACGAAAGACGATGAAGAACGCAAGTTCCTCGGAGATCAACGACGCGACGCCGTGTACCTTGACGACCACGATCATCTTCCACGACGCCATCTTCCGCGATGCATTTTTTTCCCGCGACGATCCTCGTTCGACAACTTCTTCGAGGTAGGGGGTTTTGGTTTAATTTAATTTATGTGGTTTATATCCCCGACATGTGTTTTAATTGTTGGAAGTCGTTTGAACCACTAACGCGGTGGGTGCGGACCAACGAACAAGTCCGAACCCACTATTTCTCTGTTCTTGATGCGCGGAACGTTGGGTGACGATGAAACGGGACCGTTGAGTGATTGAAGGTCGTTGTAGTAATCTACGGGTCCCGAGACGACCCCAGGCACAGACAGAATCAAGAACGGACCACCGGAGCGGCTCCGGTGGCCCGCGAACTTCACCGGCGACCGGAGGCGGCGGCCGGCACCGGCCGACCGCCCGGAGGCGGCAGCGCCCCGACGCGTCTCCAGGAGGAACCGCCGTGGCTGAAGCTGCGGTGGCAGGCGACCGGGATCCCGCGACTGCGTGGGATCTGGAGGAGGACGTGGCGCCCGCCGCGTCCGCGGAGCGTGAAGGGAGGGGGGACCGCGTCCCCCCATGCTCGGCCGCTGGCTGAGCCAGCGTGCCACCCGGCCGGGCCGGACCGGGTCGCGCAGACCAGACCGGGCCGCGCCACACCGGGTCGGACCCAGACCCGGGTCGGGTCGACCCGGTTCGGGCCAACCCAGGGGGGTTGGGCCGGGCCCAGACCCCCCATTTTCGGACCACTTTCGGTATTTTTCCCATAACGTGGGCTAAGGACCTACGATCAATGCCCCATTAGTTGCGGTGCGATCCTTGGATCGAGACGGTCGTTTCAGTATATTACACTCAAGGTTTCAGAGAACTTTGTGTACGACCGGGTGGGTTCGAACATGAAACCAACCGGGCCCTCGGAGCGGAAACACTTATAACTTAAGCTCCGGACGTTCAATTGACGTGCCATCGACTTTGTTGGATTCCTCTTAGTGAGATGGACCTTTTGTATTACTCCGCTCGAGGTTTGGATGCAGTTGGAGTGCGATCGGGTTGGTTTTGACTTAAAAACTAAAAGGGCCCCTAGAACGAAAAAGCTAATAACTCTCAGACCGGGCGTCCGATTGACGCACCGTCTGTCACGTTGAGTTCGTCTTGTCGAGACAGAAATTTGGGAAACATCAAATCCAGACTACATATCAGTTGATGTATCGACCCCCTTGGCTCGTGGAGCGGACTCTCCCAGAATCGAGCATGCTGTGTGCGGGAACCCTAGAGCTGGCTGTGACTGCGACAACTGAACTGAAATCCTCCATGGGTTCGGTAGTGATGAAGACTACACTGAAATCCTCTGTGGGTTCGGAAGCGATGAAGACCATACTGAAATCCTCCGTGGGTTCGACGACGATGAAGACTGCACTGAAATCCTCCGTGGGTTCGGCAGCGATGAAGACCGTACTGAAATCCTCCGTGGGTTCGACGGCGATGACTACTGTTCTTGTATCCTACGTGGGTCTGGTAGTGTTTGACTCTGTTCTTGTATTCTATGTGGGTCTGGCAGAGTAGCAGGTTTTTGTATCCTACATGGGTCCTAGCTTAGATAAATCAGTGGCTACATCTGATCATCTCTATCACCTTATGAAAAAGTATACCTGTGTGAGATGAGTCTTGACTTTCAATCATTATCTTAGATACGATTGACTTTATTTCCTATGTGTATTGGGTTGTGCTTTCCTGTGTGGATTTGGTTGTACTATCCTATGTGGACGTGATCGAACTTGGGCTCGGATGTTGGAGCCAAACTGGAATTGATGACTTAGGTATATGTATGTGCATATACCTAAGTAGTGTTGGATGTTACTTCGTGATTGTGTCTTTTCTTTGTGGATTATCCTTTGTGGATTTTGGGAGACCTTAGGGGGTCTCGGGGTCCCTACTGAGTAGCGTATACTCACCCCTGCACAGGCTATGCCCGCACTATGTTGTGTTGGATGCAGATGACGGACAACGCTGATCGTGGTTGAGGCTTGTGGAGTAAGTCAGTACCTGGAGGTGGACCACTGGGAGGGACGTACACGGAGCAGATAGCTGGAACCGAGGAGCTGAGGAGGCTATCTGTACCCACCCTTCAGGTGGGACTTCCAGTGGACGGCTCGACGTTGCTGCTTTACTTTCAGTTCCTGTACTTTATTTCCAGTTGTACTTTACTTTCAGTTTCTATTTGTATTCTGGCCCATTTACTTTCCGCACTTACTATTGTACCCAGTTTTACTTAGCGTATACTTCTGATTGCTTACTCTGTGGTGTTTGTTTACTTATAAAGGCAATTACTTCCCCTTTTTGTCGGGATTTACCCCATGGTGCTAGTCGCCAGCCCCTGGCCTATGGGAGGCGGTCTTGGGGTAGTCACGACACGAGTCTCTAGTACGGGTCGTGAAATTGGAACCTTGATGATTGTCATCACAGGTTTCTCCCGGGACACTCTCGATGTTGAAGAAGAGGTATAGAGGTTCAAGAACCGAATGGAAAGCTGATCAGACGGACGAGTCTCCAATGGTTTTCTCTGAGCTCTCACTCGCTAACAGGTTCAACACTTTGTTGTTGGCTTCAGAGGAACCCCTTAAACAGTTCCTATCTTATCTCCTTCTACTGGGGTTTGTTCCCGGGTATATACCAAGAGTTAATGTGTACGTTTTTACTCACTACTACAAAAACAGGCAATGGAATCACCACCTTATATTAGCGCTAAGCAAAAACCACTGATAAAGAAACCTTGCATCAGAGCTAAAATTTTAGCACTGATACTGGTAATCTTTATTAGTGATTTTCTATATCAGCGCTAGAAAAGCGCTGATAAAGATTCCCAGTATCAGCACTAAAATTTTAGCGCTGATACAGGGTAACTTTTATCAGCGCAAAAAAAGCGCTGATAAAGTCTTTATCAACACTAGAAAAACATTGATAAAGAAGGACTGTATCTGTGCTAAAATGTTAGCTCTAATAAAGGTATCCTTTATCAGTGCTTTTTTAGCACTGATAAAACTATAGTCTAATATTTTATAAAATCAGTCACACAATGTCCTCGGTTTATCACGACCTAAAGCTCTCACGGTACTGTAACCCTATGACTCCCCTCTTCCGCCCTCGATCTTCGCATTGCTGGACCTTCGCCGCCCCCGATCTTGGCATTGCCGGACCTCCGGTGCCCCCGATCTTCGTGTTGTCGGATCTCCACCACTAGCACTTCTCATAATCCTCCCCCTCGAACCCCTTTAGCGGATCATCCTCCCCGCAAACCCTACTTCTCATCCTCTTTGCTCGACCCTAATCCTCCATTTCTCTTCGGTTGGCGGCTCCTCCCGTGCACCTCCTCCCGTACACCTCCACCTCTGGAAGTTTCCAAGTGTGTGGTAAGTGATTCAATGCTTTTATATTATTAGATGATTTTGATATGCTTTCTTAGTTTCATGAATGTGTTCTATGGATTACTTTTTTGGCGTGAAATATGTTTTGGAAGGGTTTTGAGATCCAAATGTGAAGTTTTTTTTTCTAAAGGAATGTTTTTATGTTTCATGTTATCCTTGTTGAGGTGTTTCTTAAATATATTTTATGTATTGTGTGAAAGGTGTGAAATGAAATGATTTTTCAAAGAGAATTAATGGTTCGAATGTGTTGAATGTGGATTTTATAAGAGAAATTCATTTTTTTGCATGTTGTATTTTTTTTGAACCTGATATGTGTCTTTGAATTGTGAAGGTGATTTGAAACATATTATAAAATGGATTTTATGTGAGTATGAATTTGAAAGGGGATTTTCGCATGGAAATGGTTGGATTCCATATGTGTTATTCTTGTTGTGTTTCCAAATGTGTTTCATAAATTTTGAAAGTGGTGTGAATTGTGTTTCTAAATGGTTTTAGTGTGCATGTGAAATGGAAAGTGGCTTTTTGTGTAAAATAGTGGTTTTGGTGTGAGATTTCGATCATTGGATCCATGTAAAAATCTAAAAATGTGAAAGTGTTGATATCCTTATGTGCTTATGATGCTTTGAATGTGTATGTGAAAGTGGTGATATAGTTATAGTTAAGCTAAATGGGGTCTTAGATTGAAAATACTTCAAGAAATTTTTTACGGAGCAATTATATCTAGATTCGATGGTATCGGGTAAGTTCATGGAGTTTCTCAACCTCATCTAAGGTTATTAGACATTGAATCAATATACTAATAATTTTGCTAAACTTGCTCAATTTTCACTTGAAGTTGTGTCAAACAATAATCTTAAGTCCCAGAGGTTTTATATTGGTCTTCGATCAGATATCCAATATCATGTATTTATGCTAAAGTTTACCTAAAATTTTGATGTTATAAATAAGGATGTGATGGAAGAAATTGGAATAACTATTATGTCAGGGTTAACTAGAGTGACTTATATTCCCAGTAGTAGTTTTAGTGGTTACTATAAGTGGAATAGAAAGTATAATGAGCCTCATAATGAAAATAGTGGTAGTGGTATTTTATAGAAAACTTCCTCCAGATCATCTGTAGTGTCTATTAAAGGCCAAATGACTTCTTTCAATGTGGAAATATTGAACACTCAAAGCATTATTACATGGAAGCATTGAATATTTACATATCGTACATACATTAAACCCACTTGAAGAAGGTTTTACATGTTTTTACTAGCCTGTGTAGTGGAATGGAATCATAAATATTTAGAGGTACCAAATCATAGTAATATTATTCAATAACAATGGGATCCTAGAAACATATATTAGGAACGAAACAACTTCATGCAGTGGATTAATCTCTAGTAAGAACCAATGTGGGTCATGTGATAGTGAGAGGCACCATTTCTATTTCTTTTTCATTAGTGTATGTTTTATTTGATGTTGGTTCCCATCATTAGTTCATATCAAACCTCAATATAGAACTATTGAAACTTATAATAGAGCTCATGGATTATGTGATAGAGATTGTAACATCTCTCTGGATAAAGAGGGAGTAAGGTCTTTGATTCCCCTCTCATGCTTTCTCTTTTTCGGAGATTCAGATCATATGATATTTTTTGGTTCTTAAAATGATTCCCCTATATGTTATTCTTAGAATGGACTGACTAGTTTCTAATAAATCTTGGATTTACTATTATCATCAGTGGGTGTCCTTCACTGCCCCTGATGGGGAATTCCATGTTTTCCATAGAGAATCATACCTGAGGTCTAGTTGAGCTAGACCTCTTCTTCCAGAGTTGATTGGGATGATATCCTTTTATGCTATTGAACTGGAGTAGGAATCCTATTATAGTGAACTTCCCCTAGTAGCTATTTAATTTCCAAAAGTGTTTCCTTTGGTCTTTTTTGGTCTACCACTAGAGAGGGAGGTGGAGTTCTCTATCAACTTGGTGATGGGTACAAAACCAATATCTATTCTATCTTACCATATAGAACAAGTTAAATTGAAGGAAATAAATAATCACTGGGATGAATTGGTTTCCAAATTCTTTATTTAACCTAGTGTGTTGCCTTGGAAAGAACTGCTACTTTTCACCAAGAGAGTCATTAGAACCCTTTGCTTGTGTGTTGATTACCAGAATATCAATTAGGTTATGATCAATAAAAAGTATATGTTGACCTATATTTATGATTTATTAGATCTTATAAGGGGGGGAGTGGTTCTCTAATATCGGTCTTTATTTTGGTTAACAATGGCTCAGGATCAAGGAGTTTGAGATTTATGTGTGACTATATACTTATTATATTTTCTTATTATTTCTTACACACCACCACTTGAGTCGAGTAACCTGATTGAAATCCATATGGGTACTTTGGTTCTGATGTGGATATGGTTTTTTATGTGTTTTTGACATGTTTATGTGTGGATATATGGGTATTTAGGCATGATGATATAGAATGTAGGGATTATGAGAATTATTTCTTTACTTATAGAGTTGGATACTGGTTTTCATCCATATGTATTTTAGGTTGGTGAGGTATAAAAGGAAGGACTATTTGACCATAGAAGGGTTGACCTGATAGAGGAGGATGAGCCATAGAGGATGATGCCGTGTGAATTTTACCATCTATGACACAAGTGATTATCTCCACGAACCCCTTTGTGTTTGGAAACAGTGTTGATTTTGATGGCGGGTCTATCCTGGTTCTGTTGATTTCCAAATCTTTATTGGAAATGGTTAGGCTCTATTAATATATATTTTTATAAGGAAGTGGTTCTCTTCTACTGTATTTGGAAGTCTTGTTTTGTGTACTTGAACCATAAATACTAATATTTGAGATTCAAATAGGATGGAGATTAATAAACATTGGATGGATGCTAATCGTTTGACAATAGAGTATGATAATGGAGTGAAAGAGTTCATCATGTTTTCAAAGGATCATGCAAAGGATCATTCTCAAATCCTTTGTCCATGTTTATGTTGTTTTTATTCTAGACTATGTACTCCAGAGGAGTCGGAATAACATTTGATATGTCACGGAATAGATCAGAGTTATAAATGTTGGAATTAACATGGAGAAAAAGTGAATGTAGCTACTGGCTGGGATAAAACTGCATTTTATGGATCATTAGATATGTATAAATATATGGATAATGAAGAAGACCGTATGGAGGATGTGATTATAGATGTCAATGATGATGAATATCGTATTGAGGAAATGACAGACAATTGAAGATGAACTCTGTGATTGCCCAAAATTGTTTGAGAAGTTAAAGAGTTTTGCAAAGACATCATTATATGCTGGTTGCACTAAATATACATCCTTGTTAGCTGTACTGATGTTTTATAAATTGAAAGCAAGCAACGGATGGAGTGATGTCAGTTTTACGGAACTACTTGCTCTCTTGAATGACATGCTCCCGGAAGATAATGAGCTCCCATGCTGGACATATAAAGATAAACGAATGCTACGCTCGATGGGTATGATTTCTGAAAGAATACATGCTTTCCCGAAATACTGTATATTATTTCGAAAGGAGAAAAAATCACTTACAGAATTCCCAAAGTGTGGTGATTCTTGATACAAGAAAGATAAATCCAATCCTACGAAAGTTTTATGGTACTTTCCAATCATTCCAAGGTTTAGGCGTCTATATGGAAGTGAAGAAACTGCAAGACAATTGTCGTGGCATGCAGATAAAAGAAATAAAGATGGTAAATTACATCATCTGGTTGACTCTCCTCAAAGGAAGAAAATAGATCATGAGTATCCTGAATTTGGAAAAGAGCCGAGAAACCTTCGTCTTGCGTTATCTACAGTTGGAGTGAATCCTTTTGGTTTTCGAACCAGCACTCATAGTACATGGCATTTTATTTTGGTAAATTATAAGTTGCCACTCTGGTTATAAATGAAGCGAAAATTCATCATGTTATCTATGCTTATATCAGGACCAAAACAACCAGGTAACGATATTGATGTTTATCTGGCTCCTTTGATCGAGGATTTGCAGTTATTGTGGGATTCATGTGTTATGTTGTATGATGCTTATAAAAGTGAATACTTCACGTTGAGAGCGATGTTTTATGGGAAAATAAATGATTTCCCTGCTTATGGAAATTTGTCAGGCTATAGAATTAAAGGAACTCAATGGTGTCCCGTGTGCAAAGAAGATGCAAAATCAATTAGGTTGAAACATTCATCAAAATCTGTGTTTGTAGGACATCGTAGATTTCTACCTCGTCGACATAAGTACCGATCTTGGACGACATCATTCAATGGAAGTTCAGAAGAACGTGCATCACCGTCTCCACTAATAGGTGATCATCTGTTTGAGAAATTCAAAGACGTGAACACTGTTTTTGGTAAACCATTTTTGAAAAATCTTACGAAAATTGGTTGGAAAAAGAGATCTTTTTTTGAATTACCATACTGGAATTGTTTTTACGTTAGACATTTTCTTGATGTGATGCATGTGGAAAAAAATGTATGTGACAGTGTTATCAGAACGTTACTAAATACCCCTGAAAAAACAAAGGATGGAATTAAGGCAAGGTTGGACATGGTTGACATGGGAATACGAGAAGAGTTGGATCCCGTGAAGGGTGAAAATCGAATGTTTCTTCCTCCAGCTGCTTATACTATTTCTAGGGAGGAGATATATCAATTTTGCAACTTCTTCAATGATGTAAAGGTTCCAGAGGGGTATTTATCAAATATCAAGAACATTATGTCAATGAATGATTTGAAGTTAAAAGGTTTGAAATCACATGACTGCCATGTTTTGATGCAAGATATAATTCCTATAGCTTTACGTTGCATTTTTTCCAAGAATGTATGTCATACATTAACCAAACTTTGTTTCTTTTTCAAAGCTATATGTAGTAAAGTTTTAAACCCGGCGAAATTTACGGCTATGGAAAAAGAAATTGTCATCATATTATGTGAATTAGAAATATTCTTCCCGCCAAAATTCTTTGACATGATGGTTCATTTGATGATTCACTAGGTGAGAGAGATTTGACTTTGTGGTCATGTGCACTATAGATGGATGTATCCTATTGAACGGTATATGAATATTTTGAAAGGGTATGTCAAAAATCAAAGTCATCCAGAGGGTTGTATAGTGGAGTGATATATTGTTGAGGAAGCCATTGAATTTTGTACCAAATAACTATTTAATGTGTATAGAATTGGTCTCCCAAAATCTCATCACACTGGATGCATTAAGGGTGAGGGAATTTCTGGAAGAGATGTTGTAACAATCAGTATTACAGATCGGGAGCAGGCCTACCTTTATGTTTTGCATAACAGTTGGGAGGTTTCTCCATATATTGAAACTCACAAAGAAATTCTTAGGCAGTTGAATCCATCAAGGGATGAAAAATGGATATCAAATACACATAATCACCAGTTTATAGGATGGTTTCAGGACCATATTTTTAAGAAGTTGGATGAAAATCCAAATTCAATTTCAGAACGACTTCGATGGCTAGCCTCCGGACCAAGTGTGTATGTATTATCTTACAGTGGTTATGTAATTAATGGTTATACATTCTATATAGATGAACATGATGAAGTCAGTACCATGGAAAATAGTGGAGTTACACTAGTGGCTGAAGCGATACATGTTTCTGGTAGTAAGGACAGAAATCCAATTTATGCAAATATGTCATACTTTGGAATTATCAAACTAATATGGGAGTTGGATTATACGACATTCCAAATGCCGATTTTTCAATGCAAATGGGATGATAAAAACAGTGGTGTTAAAATATATGAATGAGGAATTGTGAAAGTTTATTTTAGTAAATAACGGTACAAAGACGAACAGTTTATAATGGAATCACAAGCGGTACAAGTTTTTTATGTTCCAGATCCCGCAAAGCGAAAGTGGTCGATTGTTCTGTTATCATCCAAAACTACTGAAGGGTCTAATGAAAATTCAGTTGAGGACGATCCTTTCAATGGTATGTCACAATCATTTCGCAGCGGTCCCAATTTAGATGATGTTTTTAGGTTAGATGAGACCACAATGAAGGGATTTGGATAATTGATAGAGGTATCAAATCCCATCAGCCTTTGAAAAAAATAAAGAGAGTTCAGTAAACATGTTATATTTTGTTTGTAATATAGATCTTGTTATCTCATGTTATTATCTTATCATTACTGAATTTATGTAATCTAAATTAACCATTCAGCCACTTTTGCAGATAATGACTTCTGCACATTCTGGTGCTCCTAACATTGAGCCTGAGCAAGTCTCTCAAGCTGCTGCTACTGCAGCTTCTCACAGTGTATAGAAACAACAAGTTTCTGAACCTGTTGTTGCTCCCATTGTTGAGGTCCAAAAACCATCAGCACATGTCGTTGATACCATTTCATATTAACACATATATAATTTTGATATCGATAAAATGCTCGGGAATGAAGGACTGATGTCACGGAAAACACAGGTGCGTCGTAGTTTGACGGTGTTAGCCAAAGTTCTTAAGGCGAAAAAAGGCATCAAATTTATGTCAGATAGAATGCATGAGTCCAAAGTGTGAATCCCAACAAGGCTATGTTTAGTAGTTACATTGGAGTTGTCACTTGGCAACGCATGCCGATTGACATAGATTCATGGCACCATGTTTTGTCCGGGATGAAGGCTGTGATCTGGGAAGAAATTACGCTAACATTATTAATTTATTTCTTTAAGTTACTAGCAAATAAAATAATGAAACAATGTCTTAATCTTCTCAATCTCTTGAAGAGTATATTTATAATAGAAGATTCACACAAGGATTATGTACTAAGGCTTACAGGAAGGATTCATCGAGGCCTTCACACTATTTTAACAAGATGTCACCTAAAAGATTCCAAAGGTAAAATAAACCCACACCCACCCATTGTCTATGATCACCTGATATCCCAAGAAGCATGGGATGCATTTATTGACTGCCATGGGGATGAAAAGTTTCAGGTACATTGTGGGTGATAATAAATTGTTTGAGGATATGTGTATTCATCACTTTGATTGTCAATATTTCATTTATGAAACAATAACTCTGTACTTAAAATAAGGAATGTGCATCAAAACCAACATACCCCTATCGTAAAGAAAGGATGTGTTATGCTTCACTAGAAAAGAAAATGGTACATATTTTAAATTTAAAGTAATATTGTTAGGTGACAATAAACAACATCATAATTATCTTTCTACATTTATATGTATATTGACGAGTCTAAAACCAAAGACACTTCCATCCCACATCATGTGCTATGGAAGGAGGAATGTGTGAGTAAGGAAGTAAAGCTAGTAGATGAGAACACACAAAAAGTGTTGGAAATATGTGTAAGTATGACACGAAGATAAAAATATTTTTTTTAAATTGCTATTACATAAAAATAATCAGTTATTTTCCTATATTCGACAGTCATAGGAATCAGCTACTCCTATAGCGGATGCAAACCTATTATTGACGGATTTGAAGCAGCCAAAACAATACGGTCCTGTTAGAGGTGTGGGGTTTGGGGTGACACCCCGAGTATATTTTGAGAAGAATAAAAAATGGATGATATAGGTGAAAAATTGAAACAAATGAGAGAAAGACTAGAAACCCTTGAAGAACGATTTCAATGGCAGGGAGAGTTTCTAAAAACTTTTATGGGTAGAAAGCAAGGAGAAGACACAACTCAAGAACAACTAGTGCATGAAGATCCCCCCCACCCCCAGCAGCTTTGAGGTGAGCCATTCCCCTCAAAGAGTTGACTTAGCCATGGTAATCAATATTATAATAATTGTTCTCATGAAATGTGAATTAGAAAAACATTGATACTTTTCCTGTACTTATCTTCTACAGGGTGATAATGATTGTGATTTATATTTGTCAACACCCACCTATCACCTTGTAGCGAGGGCTATAGTGTTCAACATCCCAGATGACACACTGCATAATAGACCACTTTCGAAAGATCATTTGAAAGTGACGATTACTGTACCTCATGAGCCAAATGTAGAGCTACCTATTCCACTTGATGACGATGATATTCATACGACCGAAAAGGCTATTGGGATGCATGGCCATCACAACTTGTTAGAGTACATGTAGACAAAAAGGTATTTATTTCCTTTTTTTTCAAGCTAAACCTTTAACAATTAATGAAAAAATGGTTTGAACCAATGAATATTATTATATATGGATAAAGGGAAGGGGGTGACAAACGTCGGCTCAAAACCATACAAAGGATCGACCAACCGATCCCAAGGTGCCACTGAAAGCACAATAACACCACCTGTTCTCTATCCACATTTGATAGCTTTGAAGACTCATGTGGATAGAAATCTAAGAGGTGGTAGTAGTCATATAGTGGTTTTCTAAAAGAATATATACAGAGAGGAAAGTCAAGATTTTGTTGCTGCTGAAAATATAAATGAGATCCTTGAAAACGGTTGGCTAGTCATCACAGTTGTAAATATATATATGAGGTATGTTTTCATGAATCGATTTTCTAAAAGCTGATCTAATGTGAAAATTATGACTATATTCATTTTATATTGTTGAAATACGTATATATGAAAAACAGTTGAAGGAATTTTCTCATGAGCCAAAATTCAGGCTTGTTAGTCCTCATACCACATAAACACATCTAATGAAATTAAAGCCATCAAAAAAGAATGAAATAGTGAACGACTTGCTGAAAACATTTGAAATCAAGATTATAGATGATAGACTCTTCCTAATACCAACCATACATGGGTAAAACTCTATGATTAATGCATATCAATTATATTTTCACTTTTTTTTTCTTACTTATTACTTTTTGTTTTTATGCAACATTGGCTATGAATTTCGGTGAACTTGGATACTCCAAAGATTAATTTTTTGGATTCAAAGCAAGGATATCCATCAAACCGACCACACATGATTGAGTTTGTGAATCTGTAAGACACTACATTCTATGTTTTAGGTCTAAAAATCAAGTAATATAATTTATATTATCTTTTACTGAGGATTATGTTATGATAGGGTGGTGTATCATTATCGTCTAGAAAAAGGAATGAGGACAGGGGCTAAGCATAAGGAGGCAAGCAAGTACTACGTCTGGACAAATATAAGGGTATATATAATAAAATTTCATTATAAAAACACATATCAAAACATGCTACTTATTCTCCTAATGATCAAATTTTTTTACAGTGTCCAAAAAAAACAAATGATAATGATTGCCGTTATTATATTTGTAAATTTATGAAAGAGATCATTTTTCATCAACAAACTAGCATCCCTAAAGAGGTATTTTCAAAAACAACTACTAGTTAATTTTATTTATTTATTAATTATTTATTTTTATATTTTTCAGTTCTACTCTGACTACTGAAAAGACTCAAACTCACAATATGAAATATACTTGTTTAGAAACGAGTGGGACGTATACTGGATGTACGATTGTACACAAATATCATGATGATTTGACTTGGGGACGTGTACAGTTGGCGGTCATTTTTGAGAGGGGTTAAGGGGATCAAAAAATGTAACATTGTTATATGTAAATGTTCGTAGGAAAATTGTAATTTTTATTAAATAAAACATCCTATCTCCAATGAGTCATATTCCCATTTTAATAGATGATATGCACCATCAATATACAATAATGATGAACCACTCAAAGTGTATCTCTTTTGTTTAAAATGGACACAATTTTGAGTGAAAACAAAAAATGACCTACATAAATCTGATCAAACACATTAGTATTGTGTTGATCCTTTAGGAGAATGATCCATGGGTGTGTTGGGGACGCGTAAAAGTCAACCCCGCCTCAATCCGAGGCACGGTGTGACCGGTATCACTCAAAGTGTCTCTCTTTTGTTTAAAATGGACACAATTTTAAGTGAAAACAACAATTGACCTACGAAAATCTGACCAAAAGCATTCGGATTGTCTTGATCCTTTATGATAATGATCCATGTGTAATTTTTGACATGTACGAGTCAACCCGGCCTCAATCCAAGGCACGGTATAGCCAGTATCACTCAAAGTGTCTCTCTTTTGTTTAAAATGGACACAATTTTATTTGAAAACAACAACTGACCTAAGAAAATCCAACCAAACGTGTTCATATTGTCTTGATATTATAGGAGAACAATCCATGGGTCCTTTTCAACATGTAAGAGTCAACCCCACATCAATACGAGGCCCGGTGTGGATGATATCACTCAAACTGACTTTTTTTAAATGGACACAATTTTAAGTGAAAACAACAACTGACCTATGGAAATCCAACCAAATGATTTCATATTATCTTGATCCTTTATGATAACTATTAATGGGTCCTTTTCAACATGTATGAGTCCACCCCGCTACAATCCAAGGCACAATATAGCCGGTATCACTCAAAGTGTCTCTCTTTTATTTAAAATGGACACAATTTTAAGTGAAAACAACAACTGACCTACATAAATCCAACCAAACACATTAGGATTGTGTTGATCCTTTAGTAGAACTATAAATGGGTCCTTTGAGACCTTTACGGGTCAACCCCACCTCAATATAAGTCACGGTATAGCCGGTATCACTCAAAGTGTCTCTCTTTTGTTTAAAATGGACACAATTTCAAGTGAAAACAACAATAGACCTACAGAAATCAGACCAAACGCATTCATATTTTTTTCATTCTATAGGATAAAGATCCATGGGTCCTTTTTGATGTGTACGAGTCAACCCTGACTCAATATGAGGCCCGGTGTGGCTGGTGTCACTCAAAGTGTCCCTTTTTTTTAAAAAATGGACATAATTTTAAGTGAAAACAACAAATGACCTACGAAAATATGACTTAAAACATTCTTATATTCTTTATACTTTAGGAGAACGATCCATGGGTGCGTTGGGGATGTGTAAGAGTCAACCCCGCCTCAATCCGAGGCACGATATAGCCGGTATCACTCAAAGTGTCTCTCTTTTGTTTAAAATGGACACAATTTAAAGTGAAAACAATAAATGACCTATGGAAATCTGACTAAACGAATTAGTATTGTATTTTTCTTTTAGTATAATGATCCATGGGTTATTTACAATGTGTATGAGTCAACCCCACCTCAATCCGAGGCACGATGTGGCCGGTATCACTCAAAGGGTCTCTCTTTTGTTTAAAATGGACAAATTTTTAATTGAAAACAAAAACTGACATATGGAAATCCAACCAAATGATTTCAGATTGTATTGATACTTTAGGATAACGATCCATGGGTCCTTGATACATGCATGAGTCAACCTCGTCTCAATCTGAGGCATGATGTTTTCGGTATCACTCAAAGTGTCTCTCTTTTGTTTAAAATGGACACAATTTTAAGTGAAAAAAAAACAAATGACCTCCAGAAATATGACCAAATGCATTCGTATTGTCTTGATATTTTAGGAGAACAATACACGTGTCATTTGAGACCTGTATAAGTCAACCCTGCCTCAATCTAAGGCACAGTGTTGCTGGTATCACTCAAAGTGTCTCTCTTTTGTTTAAAATGGACACAATTTTAAGTGAAAACAAAAACTAACCTATGGAAATCTGACCAAACGCATTCAGATTGTCTTGATCCTTTTTGATAATTATCCATGGGTACTTTTTGAAATGTATGAGTCAATCCTGCCTCAATCCGAGGCACAATATATCCGGTATCACTCAGAGTTTCTCTCTTTTGTTCAAAATGGACACAATTTTAATTGAAAACAACAACTGACCTACGAAAATCCAACCAAAATCAATATTATTGTCTTGATTATATAGGACAAAGATCCATGGGTCCTTTTTTATGTTTAAGAGTCAACCCCACCTCAATATGAGGCCCGGTGTGGCGGGTATCACTCAAAGTGTCTCTCTTTTATTTAAAATGGACACAATTTTAAGTGAAAACAACAAATGACCGATGGAAATCCAACCAAATGCATTCGGATTGTCTTGATATTTTATTAGAACGATCCATGGGTCATTTGATACCTATATGAGTCAAACCCGCTTCAATTCGAGGCATGGTGTGGCTGGTATCACACAATGTGTCTCTCTTGTGTTTAAAATGGACACAATTTTAAGTAAAAACAAAAACTGACCTAGGTAAATTAAAAAAAACGCATTTGTATTGTCTTTATCCTTTATGGGAACGATACATGGGTCCTTTTTGACGTTTACGAGTCAACCACTCATCAATATGAGGCACGGTATAACTGATATCACTCAAAGTGTCTCTCTTTTGTTTAAAATGGACACAATTTTAAGTGAAAACAAAAACTGACCTATGGAAATCTGACCATACACATTCAGATTGTCTTGATCATTTATGATAATGATCCATGGGTCCTTTGTAACGTTTAAGAGTCAACAAAACTCAATATAAGTCACGGTATAGCCAGAATCACTCAAAGTGTCTCTCTATTGTTTAAAATGGACACAATTTTAAGTGAAAACAACAACTGACCTACGGAAATATGACCAAACGCATTTGGATTGTCTTGATTATATAGGAGAATTATCCATGGGTCTTTTTTGATGTTTACGAGTCAACCCCACCTTAATAAGAGGCACGGTGTGGCCGGTATCACTCAAAGTGTCTCTATCTTTTTTAAAATGGACACAATTTTAAGTGAAAACAACAAGTGACCTATGGAAATCCGACCAAAAGCATTTTTATTGTATTGATACATTAGGAGAATCATAAATGGGTCCTTTGTGATGTTTACGAGTCAACCTGGCCTCAATATGAGGCACAGTGTGGTCGGTATCACTCAAAGGTTCTCTCGTTTGTTTAAAATGGACACAATTTTAAGTGAAAACAACAACCGACGTATGTAAATCCGACCAAACACATTCGGATTGTGTTGATCTTATAAGATAATGATACATGGGTCTTTTGTGACATGTACGAGTCAACCTCGCCTCAATTCGAGGCACGGTGTGACCGGTATCAATAAAAGTGTCTCTTTTGTGTTTAAAATGGACACAATTTTAAGTGAAAAAACAACTGACCTACGACCTGGACACCCCCACTCCTCTAGAAACCCCACCCTCTTGAAAGACCCCTCAACCCACTGGACACCCCCACCCCCTGGACAACCACCACCCCCTGGACGGCACCCCCACCCCTCCTAGACACCACCCTACCACCTGGATACCCCCACCTCCTGGACACCCCCACCCATGGACGACCACCCCCACCCTCCTGTACGTCATCACACCCCCCTTGGACAACCCCACCAACCCTCTGGAAAGCCCCCCGACACACTAGACACTAGCCCACCCCCTGGAAACCCCATAGACAGCCCCCACCCCACATGGACACCCCCTCCTTGGACACCACCCACCCCCTTGGACAACACCCAACCTCCTGGACCGCCCCCACCCCCTAGACACCCCCACCCCCTGGACACCCTTATCCCCCTAGACACCCCCATCCCACCCTCTTGGACACCCCCCACCCCCCTTGGATATCCCCACCAACCCCCTGGACGGCCCCACCCCCAGGACACCCCACCCCCTGGAAAGCACCCCCGAAACCTGGGACACCAGCCCACCCCCTAAACACCCCTTGGACAACCCCCCTCACCTAGACACCCCCACCCCCTAGACACCCCACCCTCCTTGGACAACCCCAACCTCCTGGAATTCCCCCACACCCCTAGACACCCCTTTCCCCCCGGACACCCCCTACCCTCCCATGGACAGCCACCCCAAACCTCTGAATAGCCCCCAACCCCCCAACCCCCAACCCCCTGAATTCTGAATTGAATTCTTTATGTACTTAATTAACTAATGAATTATGTGTTAATGGTGTACGGGTATACTTGTTGTATGGGTATACTTGGTCTAATTAGCTTTTGATTTATGTGTTAATTTTGTTTGGGTATACTTGGTCTAATTATCTTATTGAGATGCTGAATTTTTTACAGGTGTTTGGGTGTGCTGCTGCAGGTTTTTTTATAGCAGCAGACAGGGCATTTATCAGCGCTTTTTTAGTGTTGATAAAATCCACCTTTATCAGCGCTAAAAAGGCACTGGTAAACTCCACCTTTATCAGCACTAAAAAAGCGCTGATAAAGTATCAGTTTATCAGTGATAAACGAGCACTGATAAAACACACATTTATCAGCGCTTTTTTAGCACTAATAAAGGTATTTTTTATCAGTGCCTTTTTAGTGATGATAAAGGGGACCCCCCTTTATCAGTGCCAATATTTACAGTGCTTTTTTATCACTGATAAAGCCCGTTTTGAGCGCTGATAAAGACCGTTTTTGTAGTATTGACTATTATCTCCATGAACGGTGTAATTCATTTTTTTATCTCAACTTTTTATGAATGATTATTAATATGTATCTAATTAATATATATATATATATATATTATATTTATATCATGATTAATATTTTGGATCTGAGGGAACCATGATCAAAGTACAAGGACCGTAACTTCCTGACTTAGACTTTCTTGAAAAATGAAACAATTAGCTCATAGTAAGGATGATTGTAAATAAGAATTATTAATAAATGGGTGTTGAAATTTTATAATTGGAATATATATGTTATTATAATTATTAATATGTTTATCGAGTAAAATTATGATAAATTTAAATCTATTATACAGGAGGCTCGATCACTTATGATGAAAGTCAAACTCGAGGTAACTGTTTTACTTTAGAATTTCATTTTACATAAGATTGTTTATGCCTGATTTTATGAGAGATGAAATTATATGATATTTATCTCCAAAATATTTTTTAATTTATTATCCTCTAATTATATGTGGATATTTTATATTTTTCTCTTATGTTTCTTCTATTTATGTACTCAAGAGACCTAAAGAATGTTTTCAAGGAAAAAGACTTAATTTTACTATTCAGTCAGAAATCTTTTTCATTAATGTTCATATTTTTATTCAAATATTTTCCAAAATGTTTTTAATTTTCTTAAATGACTATTTGAAGTCATATGTACCAATTTTTTACATTATATTAAATTTTTAAAGTAATATTTTTTTTTCTGAACAATGTATTTTTGACTTTGTACTAAAAATGTGAAAGGAATATTTATTTTAATCTACACAACATTAATGTAATTTAACTCTTTCATGACCACTCAAAACATTGAAGATTATATGTATAGTTTATATTTATCTTCTCAATGAAAAATTTTCCCTCACTATTTTGGAATTTTTAGATTTTAAATATGTGGTTTCAAAATGGAAAGGGCATTTTCATCCTGAAATGTTCTAGTGATCTTTAAAAGGAAAATTTCATATAGAATACAATCCTATGATGTTAAATATGATTAAATGGGGATTTAATTATATGATACCATCTTTATAATTTCTCTATATTGTATTTGGTTATGAAATATTAATGAAACACATTCACTTTTCCACTAGTCAAGTTACGATAGAATGATAACTCTTTTCCTAAACATGTGGAATACATATAAATGGATTATGATTATCTAATGGGTGGAAATTTTATAGTCCTCTAATGAATTGGGTAAATATTAATGACTTATGAGCTTAAAGGGTATTTGTGAGGTTATCCCATTCCAAAAAGAGGGTACACATGAGGTTATCTCATTCTCAAAAGAGGATACACTAAAGGTTATCCCAATATCAAATGTTGAATAAGAATGGTTATCCCAAGCGTAAAATGTGATGAATGTCTTGGTATGTATAATTGACAAAATATTTATATGATTATAATTATTTCACACTTTATTCCACTCTTTTATGACCTGAACTTATGAAAATGTTATTCTCTCATGGATCATGTTCTTGATTTATTTTTTACACATGTATAACGAACTCCCAATTTTATTCCATGACTTGTGATTAGGATATATGAATTATTGGGTATAATTTCAAAATGGTAGGATAATGTTAAGATATCCTTATGATAATTTTATTATTAAATTATCAATGATATCTCCCTTTTAACATTACTTTTTATATGATCTCACACTTTATTATTTTTCCTTTTCCCATGGATATAATGAAATGTTTTATATATGATATTTTTATGAAGGGTTCTATTTTTTGAATAACTATGTGCAAGATGATTTAGTTCAGTTACATTACATTTTTTATTTATATAAGTTTCCAAAGACACTAAACCGTTATGTTTATCTTGTGGATCATAATGATATGTACTGATTTTTCATCTAATAAGTTGTAATATTTATGTATAAATTATTTGGGTTGCCTCCAGTCATTTATTCAATTAAATACTGGTTAAATAAGTGATTATCCATGAAGGAATTAAATGAATTATCCTACATTCCTAGAATCAAGATCATTCATGATATATCTAAATGGATTCTTCTAATATGTCATGGTACATACAAGTAACAAATACTACAGATATTTAGTATGGAACAATCCAACAAGGGATTAATTCTAGTGTCACTTGGTATAAATATTTCTATGAAAATGAGTCCTTATAACCAATAATAGAGAGAGATAATATGAGTAGTATACCATTTTATTTTTTAGTGGGATCTATCATGTATACCATGTTATGTACCATGATTTATTTATCCAATGCCTGGATCATGGTAGGAATATATTATGTTGATCCCAATGAACAAAATTAGAAAATTATTAAGGAATCCTTAAGTATATGAGGTATAATGAGGATATGTTCCTTGTTTTTAGAGGATAGGATAAGGTACTCATTATGGGATATATTGATGCCTGTTTCCAAACAATTCAATGGTAGCTCTCTCAATTGAGAAAAGTTTTATCAAAGGGAAAACAAATTATCCTTTGTAAGTATTACCACATGATAGAATTTTTTCAAAGTGGAGAGGTCACAGTGAGAAGAGATTCCAAGGAGGATAATGTTAGAGACCCCCTGAATAAATCCATAACATAAAAGAATTATGAGTGTCATGTGAGATGAAGCATAAAAAACAGTTGTTAGCAGTTATCTCTAGTGAAAGTGGGAGTTCACCTAGAACCAACTTCTATGACAATTTTGATTACCTATACTTATGGTTTTGAATATTAATTATGTTTTTATCACTTTATGGTTGTGCTTATATATGGAATTTTATATGATAATGTCATAGAGTTAACAATATTAATAAAAGGTTACAGTAATTCCCCAAAATGTTGAGAACCTAGAAGTGTTATTATAGTATTCTTAAATATATATTCTATGGAAAGATGTTATATCTTTAAGGGATAAAAATGACACACAATATTAGGGGTAAAATAATTATAATACATTGCAACTTCTTATCCTGAATTTATCCATTAGAACTCTCCAAAATAAAGAGGTTATAAGAACTTGACCCACTAATTGGAAATCCATATTTATATGTGTCATTAGATGCTCCCATCTATAAACATGTGTTTTGTTTTGTAGAAATTATGATTATTATTAATTCATAACACGAGTTTCATAGTTTTATGTATTGACTAAAATCATAGAGATAAATGATCATGGTGAGTTAGGGTGCCTTTACAATTTTTATTGAATTAATCAATCAACCATGGAAGGAATTTTACCTTACTTTATTTGTTGGAAGTTGATATATCAAGGCCATGGGTTGGAATGGGAGTACATGATTAATTTTATGACCATGTAATCCGAACCACAAGTTCATTTTTATAAAATAAATGATAGAGACATTGAGAGAATATATTGATGAAACTATAATAAAACCTACTGGATTAGAGATATAGAGACAAAGGGATTATATTACATAGTGTATTTTTGTATGAAGTTGTATGTTGTTTCTGTTATAAATTTTTTTATTTATCGGTTCCTTGGCATATTGCGAGATGATTACCATGTAATTTTCGCAGTTCTTTCTAATGTCACTGAGAAATGGTCCTAGAGGGTCATGTAGTAAGTGTATTAATAATACTAGTTAAATTATATATGAATTTAACATAGTAAATAAATATTATTTACATATGTACTTTAACAATTATTCATGTTTGGTTGATAACAAATATTCAGTTTCCAGTTATTTGAGAGAATATATATGAGTGAATATTTAATAAATATATATTCAATTTTCTAGTGAACATAATATTTATTTATTTATTAATGAATAATGTAGTAAAATTTATTTATTTAAATAAATAGCCTTTATTCAAGTTTCAATTAATACTAAGGAGGAATGATAGACCATGTTAATGTCTTGGTGAAAATGATATATTAAATATCATTTGAATAATTATTAATTTATTTATCAAAGAGTTGATATTTATTTATCCATGAGTTTAGTGAATTTCAAGTAAATAATAATAATAATAATAATAATAATATTAATAATAATAATAATAATAATACATTTACATGAGGTTGTTTGGGGATTAAGATAATCATAAGGGCTTATCTGTAATTATTATTCTCTAATTATCGTTGTATATAACCCCAATTAGATCATACTTAACCTTAATCACCTCTTTGAATAAAGAATATTATAGAATAATCTGAATCCCTATTGATATCTTCCTCTAAAATGCTATGATGAACAATATGAAATTATCCTTCTCTATTTTCTCAACTCTAGAGAGAGATAAATAATCCTTCTTCCATGAATCTATTCTTGTGGAGAGCAGTGAAAAATGAATCAAGTGTTATAATCATTTACATTACGACCTATATATTAGAATGATGATGTTCATAGCTTCATGGAGCATGTTTGGATCACCGCTATATTTATAATCCACTTGAATACTCTAATGTAATGTCTATACATTTTTAAGATTTCATCTGATTCATTGATGAAGAAAGGATTACAATATTATTAAATTATTTATTTACATAATTTAATAATAAATTATATGTGATAGTACCATATCATTGATTCTAGGGTTTCTATTAATCATATTCTTGAGGAGAAATCTAAAGATGTTTATGAATTTCAGTCATTTGGAATGGGATCAACTACTTTTGATGTGTCCTAGAACTATCACCTCTAGAAAAAACATGAAAATTATATATTGGAATCATGGTCATGAATCTACCAATGACATATAAAATATAATTTTCTCTTTTATTCCTGATCAGTTATATATATACTTCATTTATTCACCATAGAATAATATACTTAAGATTACATATATCAAGAGGCTTGAAGATGCAGGTTTGAAAGATAATACAGACTATTTACACCATCTAAAACTACACAGACATACAATAAATGAACGAATTTAATTAAAATATGGGATTAAGAAAAATTTGGATGAAGATATGATATAATTATATAGGCTTGAGACATTGAATAGATGTTTTAAATTCATCCTTACTCTAACGAGAAAGTGTAATGTGGAATAATTTTCAATGGATTTATGAATTGCATATTTCATTAATATAAACTACATGGAACATGGTCATTATTTAATGAACCTAATCTATATGAATAATGGTATTTAACACATGACATTAAACTGTTAAGGTGTATTTTACTGTTTGATTACCTTAAACTGCATAACATATGGTCTATCTTATAATACCTTAAAATTCTTGTAATAGACCATACCATTTTACCATATACTATATGGTGTGATCCTTTTAACATTATTTTAATCAAATTAAATTGTTCCATACTCTATTACATTAATCTTCTAATATTTTCCCACCCCACATGATCCTAAACTATTTAGAGTTTTCCATTCATTGTGACCACAAATTGTGATTTTCCCCTTTTGTACAAGCCTAAATAATGTAGAATTTAATAGTATATGGGTCCACTTTTTCATGTTGTGTTTCTTTAAACTGAACCTATTATAGGATAAAATATTTATTCTTTAATAATTATATATGTCATTATTTAATTATCATTGTATAAGTAGTGATATCATGATTCCCAATCCAGGGCCCAACCATGAAATTTCCTTATCATTCAATCCCACATTCAGACCATATTTAGTGTGGTCCCACAAAGTCACATCTAGTTTCTTCTATAGAACATGTATGGGGTAGGAAAATAGTGATTCAAATATTCCCTATCTTAGAATGAGCAATAAAATTCTAAACCACTTAGTTTCTCACTACACTCTAAAATTTAGATCACTATTTCCCATTCATTTTATGTAATATATTGGGACAGAAACACTATTTTAGTCTATTATCAACATCATTACACCATGAACCTCATTTTTTCCTATGAAGAGTAACTTATAAAAACATATTTCCCCTTTAAGGTTACCTATGATGATATTGGGAACATCATCCATGTGAGGAAATTTATATCATTTTTTTAATAGAAATCCTCACATATTTTGGTCCTTGATCTATCTAAATATACTAATATAAACACATTTATCATTGATATTTTACCATAATATTTAAGAAAATTTCATTATGAAAAATAAAAAATTACTTACTCTAGGGTTTTATTCTCCATTAACATTGGGTTACTTATGATTATCCTTTGTAAAAAACAATACTTTGAAGAAAGGTGTTTGAAAATAAACCCAAGATGTCTAATTATAGTCTAAATTATGTAATCATAAAATACAAATGAAAAATATATAAGAGTTATTAGGTTGATTTATGTAAAGTGAATCCATGAATGAAGTCAAGTATTTTATCAATAATCCACTACATTTTCAAATATTAGGGAAAAATTGAGTGAAAAAATAATATAAAACATGCTTTATTAAAAATTTATAAATGGAAGCCTTATAAAAATTCAAATATTCACTCATTAATACATTTCCCTTTAATAGAATAGGATTTTTTTGAGAATAATATAAAAATACACAGATCTAACAAGACCAATATTCATTCCTAGAAAAATTCATGTTGTACCAATTATACCCATTGGTCTAGAAAAAAGTTAGTTAAAATCCTATTAACTCCCTGAATATAATTTTTACCATTTCTAGGTGATATTTTATTAGTGTGGTAATTTTAAATCCATTCATGATATGAGATATTCTACCCCAATCACTTCATTTCATATCAATTTTATGAAAAAATATACTCTATTCATGATGGAATAACCTTAATAATCCTTAATCCCTTTTTGAACATCCAATTACTCATAAATCAATTTAATACCTTTTATTACTAATACATAATCAATCAAAATAATTTATAAAAATTGGAAATGGTTTTACGAACTAATCTTAGTTAATTCCCACCATTATAGAAAATAATATAATTTCCTTTGAGACTCTATGTAATAACATACTATATTTTCCTGTTCATAAATAACGGTACCCCAAAACATATAAACTATATTTTATAATAATAAATAATTCTTTTTATAAAAATTGTTAATGGGTTCAATGATTATTCTGAAGGGTTCCCCTCAGCAGATTGGACAATAATGTTTCCTTAGAGCTGATAAGTAACCACATAGGAAATTTACTCAATCTCAAAGGAAATTCACCTTAATTCCATGTGTTATTTTCTAATGGCACAGTGGTGGTATTTTTATTTTCAAGGATCAACCTAATAATAAATTTCATCATATCACATTCTAACTAAGAAATTATTAATGTATGATTTATTGTCTCCATATTCCTATTATTCATATAAATCTAAATACCATATATGTTACATAATCAGGATTCATTCTAACAATTAATGAAAATATAATAAATTATCCCTTAAAACCTATCATATATTAGTTCATATTACTAATAAGAGAAAAAATAATTGAGTTGATATCCCTCTCTTGGTTATAATAATCGTTTATTTAATATTCTCCTCTTCATAACAAATTCCATAAGTTGAGATTATACTCTTGGTAAAAGGAGTCCTTAAGTGGAGGTAATTCTCTTAGTAAAAACATATCTGGAGTTGACATCCTCCCCTTAGAAAAAATACATCTAGTATTGATCCACATAACAGTATGAAAATTCTTGAGTCGAGATACTCCGCCAGGTTCATAAAATCCATGAGTTAGGATTATATTCTTGGTAACAAATTATTTGAGTTGAGATTATCATATTGTTTCCAAAAATACATAATTTTAGATCCCCCTATTTGTAATAATTTCCATAAGTGTTTATTCTTCTCATGATAACGTTTTTGGTAGATATAATCTATTTGGTTAACCAAATATGCAATCCAAGATTCTCCTCTTGATTCAAAAAATTAATTTTGTTTAAAATCTCAACTTATTTCCCAAATTTCTTTGAGTCAATATCATAATCTTGGTAAAAAATTCCTTGAGGTGAGTTCCTCTAATTCCTAATATAATCCTTGAGTATGGAACCTCCTCTTCGTATCAATTTATTTGACTCATTATTATCCTCATGGTAACAAAATCCTTATGTTATTACTCTTAGTGACACAAATATTTGAGACAATATTATAATATTATAAGAAACATTTATTTTATTCAATATCATATTTTTTAAATAAATAATAATTTTGTTGATATCCTACACTTAAAAACAACTTTAATTAGTTAATACCGTCCTCTTGGTAACATGATACTTCAGTGAATATCCTTCTCTTGGTAATGATGTCCTTGAGAGAAGTTCCTTACCCTGTTAATAAAATACTTGATTTTAAATCCTTATTTTGGAAATAAGATCCTTGAGTTAAATCTACCTCTTGGAAATAAAATACTAAATTTGGGATCCACCTGTTG
Organism: Viscum album; assembly: GCA_963277665.1. Lineage (NCBI taxonomy): Eukaryota > Viridiplantae > Streptophyta > Magnoliopsida > Santalales > Viscaceae > Viscum > Viscum album. The sequence continues at coordinate 1,966,170,977 of OY728127.1, forward strand.
GTAATAAAATTCAATGGGTTACGATTCTACTTTTAGTAACAAAAAATTCCTTTGGTCTAGATCCATTTCATGTGAAAAATCCTAATATAAAGATCCTACTATTAGAAACAAAATCATTGAGCTAAGATTATACTCCTAGGAAAAAATAATTTTGTGTTAATCCTACTCTTGGTAATTAAATCCTAGAGTAAAAATTTAATTCTTGGTAAAAAACTACCAATTCAAGATACTTATATTATTAAAAAAAACATGAGTCACCGTCCTCATCTTGGTAAAAAATCTCTTATGTTTAGATCCACCTCATTGTCAAAAATATTCTTTAAGTTGAGATTATCCTCTTGGTAACAAAATCAAAGATCTGGGATGATTATATTGGTTCCCACATATACCTTTAGTTGAGATAATCCTCCAAGTAGAAAACCATTTAGTTGAGATACTCCACTATATAACAAATTACTTGAATCAAGATCCTCCTCTTCGTTCCCAAAAATTCCATGATTTATGATACAATTTTTTGTAATAAAATCCATTATTTGGGATCCTATTATTGGTAATTAAATAATTGATTTTAGATCCACTTCTTGTATATTATCCTGTTGAAGATCCAACTTTTGGAAACTACATTATATTCAAGGAACAGGGAAAAGTGGTCATTTTTAACATAGAATGAGATTTATTTTATTATGAAAATACATATTTATGTGTATAGTGGTTTATTTTTAGGAACACAAAGATATAAAAAAACACCTTCCAATAATGATAATAGTTTGATCCTCAATTATATAACTTGAATATGATTAAATACACCTTATAAAAAGTAGAGATAATTGTAATCCATATGAGATGCATACAACTCATTCATGGAGGGATGAAGATTCATATAAAACATTACACAATCTATATATGTGGTAATGAGAACCTTCAATTTTAATTTCTCATTCATCAAGACATGGATCTCCATTAAAAAAATTTCTATTCCAGTTATGTGGTGATGAGAGACTCATTTTTGGAGTTTACCATAGAGAACATACATTATTTATAGAAAACATACTTCAAATTTTCATATAAATTTGTAAATAATTTACAAGTGTCTTTTATACATGAAAAAAGTAAGGAGATATGTATACATAATATACAAGTGAAAGTTGTACCATTAGATTTTATTTAACATATCTTAAATCCAAAATGGACACGTTAATCATATGTTAAGGAAATTTTAAGACCTTTTTTTGAGGGAGTTGTAATAAAATTATTCTTTTGACCACATTGTATAACCATGATATGGACCCTATTTGTTCCCATATATTCACCCTACTAAAGATTATATGAACTCTTTTTAAGTTCATGCACATAATATAACAAATACTACAAACATTCCAAGGTGATGCTCCAGTAAAACACCTTGTATATATAATGAATTAATTCTATCAACCACATGCAAGACTAGAGTCACACCTATGCACCAGAAGAGATTATGGAAAGGGTTTGGAACCTAGGGTTCCCTTTACATTAAACCCCCCCAAACACTAATTATATGTAAATAACCAATAAAAGAGAGGCCACATAACTATACCACATAAATCATTTGTTTATTACTATAATAATACATGAACTCCCCTATGTTATTTCTAAATTAAATCCTTAGGGATATTAAGAAAAATTAGGGGTATTGTTTCCCTAATGGTTATATATATAGAATCCAATTGAAATAAAACTTCACCCAAGTATTAACATAGACTCTAGTAATGTAACACTAGGGAGAAGATATTTTTTAATGAAATGGTGAAATTACAAGGCTCCCATGTCCCTCTAGTCCAAGATTGTGGTGCAAATTCATCAAAAAATAACATGGGTTAACTAAATACTTACATCACCTACCAAGGAAGATAAATCATATTTCATCATTGTTTCCTTCATGATATATATAGAACCATTTTTTCCCTGGTCTAGTCCAAAAAAGATGGTTTTTACAGCCCTAATGTCTAACCCTATTCTTACCCCTCACACAAGTCACCTACTTAAGATAAGTTTATCTATTTCAACAAAATGGATCTTCTAGCTGTAAGGTCAATTTTTTTCTAAGTCCTACCCAAAAAAGATTATTTCTCCCAACCATTATACATGGGATAAACCCTCACTAATTTCTCTATGTATACCTATTTATGGGATACCATAATTGAATAAGTCTGAAACTTTCACAAATATTATCTAATGACTTGAGAGATATGGGTTATCATTACAATGTAAACCCATCATATCTTAACATATATCATCTTCCACAGTAAACTAAAAGGGACACTCATGCATAATTACTTAATATTTTCACCTATCTATTCTACTAGATATTATATTTCACATTTATTTTATAAGTATTTTAAATAATGAATTGCCTTAAACCAAGTATTTCATTTCAACAATATCAAATCCAATATCTATATGTCATTATTATGGTGGATTATCCCAGAAAGGACTCCTATAGTTATATCCACATAATATTTATAAATATTTGAACAATGTTTAGGTTTTCCTATTGCATTAATGGAGTTAAATATAGGTTTAAATCATTCACCATTGTTCATAATAAGGAATTATCTTATTCTACTTTTATTCTTGAGAGGGGGAGAGGTTGATTTTTTCTCTGCCTTGAGAGAATTCACTGTATTATTTTTGTTGTGTATAATAAGTCTTGTTCACTAAAATATTATAATTTGGAATATATACCTAGGGTTAATATTTGATAATTGTAAAATTTCCATTTTTCTAATATACATTTTATGCAATACCATATGTCTAATAATAATAATAATAATATTACTATTTACTATGACATGTTTTTATTTAAATATCAAAAAAAAAAGATTATATATTTATATTTTAAATGATATTATATAAAATATATCATTTCAATTAGGCCCTTATATTGACCCATCAATCCTTAATGAATTTTATCAATCCTTGAATAATAATAATAAAATTTAAATAAATAAATAGTAATCACTAAGAAAGTAAATAAATATTATATTCATTATAAACGTGAATAATTAATTATTTTAACATTCAAATATTTAAATAAATGTTTTTTTTAATATATTTACTAAACTAGTTATTAATATTTTTTAATTTATTTCCTTATAAATAATAAATAAGAGATTAAATTCAACTCATGTTCTCTAAACTCAAATATATACTTAGGCTATTTATGAAATCAATAATTCTTGCATAATTATTATTCAAAAAAATTAGAATAATATTTATTGTTAATATTGAATTTAATATAATTTAATAAATTTCCAGATACACTTATCATGTTACCCTTTATTCAAATTTCTCAATGGATTTTTGTGAAATTATTATAGTCCAAGATCACCATCTAGAAACAAATCAACACACCCATAGAAAAAGAAGTTAATGTTTTATTGAAAAAAGAAAAATTTTAATTATACTATGTAATATAATGAATTTTTTCTCAATATACTATAAATAAGAATTCATACATATTTCATCACCCAATATTCTTTTTTTATATTTCTTGGAATTTCCAAAATTTAATATTTTATAAACCAAAATAGCCATAGATTTAATCTGATAGTTATATTTCAATAAATATAAAATATATATCTATAAAAATTGAAAACCCTTATTGAATTATTTAATTAATTTCACATTAAAGATGATTCACTCAACATATGATTCCATTCCAGGAGCATATTTCATCATAGTTTTCATCCATACTTCAAAGTATGTGATTTATGAAACATATTAATAATAATTTCAATTATAAGAACCAATAAAAATGTTCATAGATATGAGTATCCAAAGAAATATGAGACATGTGGAATTATTATTAATGATTTTATCTCCACAACCCATTTTCTTGGAAATTACCAAATACAAACTCTTTAATAAAAATTCACAATGTCTTATGATCCTTTAACACATTCTTATAAAACATTATTTGTATCATATTAGATAAATTTTATCCAGACCATATTAATTTTGTTTTATATTATTAGTGTTGAATTTTAGGGTTTTTATTATGGTAAGGTACTACTCTAACGACTGTATGAAACAAACACTCTAAATAAATTATCACATTAAAGTTTTGTATAAGAAAAATCATCATGTGATGGGATATTAATTAATAATATGGTAATAAAAAGTAAAAATTCAGTTGGTACATTGGAAAAAATACAAAAAATTCCAAAACCAATAATTAATAACATTTATCCATATATCTCTCATATGATATTAATTATTCAATAGAGATAAATTTTTAACTGACATATCTTTCAAGTTCTCATCTCTAGATACTATTATTACCATTACTTTATCCCCTAGAAAAAAATCCTCCAATATACGATACTTACAAAGTATGTCATTCAACCATTGATGTTAATTGGGTACCTTATTTATAATTTTTATTGTAGTATTATCTAAATACAGAGGGATAATATCATTTTTGATATGGTTAACACCATGCTCCAAGATGAAGTTATGTTTCCACACTGCATCTTTATTTGACTTTGAAGCCATAGTAAACAGAGAAACATCTATATAATTGGTGACCATTGGCTGCATGGAATTATTCCATCTTTCACATCCTCCATTAATGAAAAACTCATATCCATATTATGATTTCAAAACATTTAGATCTGTATAGAAACTGTCAAATATTTATCCCCTAAAAAAAGTTCTTCATTTACACTATATACTTGTAATGAATCCCTTGTATGATTCAGGTACATTAAAATAGTCTTTACAATAAACCAAAGTGACTCTCCAAGGTCTTCTTGATATTTTCATACCATGTTTAAGGAATATGTAACATCAATTTTAGAACATAGCATAGAGTTTGTGATATATTCAATAGAAAAAATGTAAGGGGTTCTATTAACACACACTCTCTCTCTCTCTCGATTATTATAACTAACCACAAATTTTCTTGGAGATATGTATACCATGGGACACAAGAAATAATACCCTCTTTGATTTCAGAATATTTAATTTGTTCAATACATTGTCTTAGTCCAAGTAGCATATTTGATTTATCTTGAGGGATCTTGATCATTAGGATTTAGGATGCTTCACATGAGACTTTCAAGGATAATTATTTGATTAAATATGCATAAATTAACAATAATACTAGTTTATCATTTAATATATGTAATATATCATCAATATATACTACTAATAAAACTACCACACTACCCATAATCCTCCTATAGATAAAGTTATCATATTCAATCCGTATGAATCCAGATTCACTTATAGATTAATCAAAACAAATATTCCAGGATTTTAATTCTTTAAGAAACCCATAAAGGTTTATTTATAAATTTTACACTATATTGGAATCCCTTAGTGTAAGAACCCTTCAGGTTGTATCATATATAATTATTCCATAAGGTTTCTAATAACAAATGTATTCTTGAAATCCATTTTTTGAAATCTCATTATCATGGTAAATAGCTATGGTAAGTATAATTCTAATGGATTTCTACTTGGTTATTGTTGAAAAGGATTCAGCATAATACATTCCTTAATTTATTAAAACATTTACTAACTTATTGTTCCTTATAGTTATAGTATTTATCAATAATGTCAAGTTTCGTATTGAATTCCCATTTACAACCAACAAACTTTACATTATATGGGGGACCTATAAAAACCCAAACATGGATTTTGTATATGTAATAAATTTCATAATTCTTATCGACTTTCACCTTTATCACATTTGATTTTTTAATTCCACATTATAGAATAGAGGGTTAGTTTATCATCTAAAAATATTCCACCATTATTATTAACTAGAAAACCATATCTCTCTGGTTATCTAACTACTCTAGGGATTTATACAGTACTTTTTTCTATGAAACATTGTCTTATATTGGTTGTGGAAGAGTTTTTTGATATTAGAAATCATAGATATCTAGGTCCACAACTTCATCAACATCTTTCTTAAATAAACTATTTTCTTTTATAGAAGTGATCACTTTATTAAAATATGTCTTGTCTTACCACAATAAATTTTCTATCTGAGGGATCGAATATGTAATATCATATTATTTCATTCGTATATCCTATAATGGTAAATTATGTTCCCCAAAATGATTGTTTTTTTCTACTAGTATCCTTAACAAATGTTTCACATACTGACACAAGTATAAGAAAAAATATATTTCTTCCCATACCATAACTCATATGGAATTCTAATTTTCACCTTAGTTAGCGTTTATCATAGTGTGTATATTTTAGTTTGTAATGTGTATCCCCAAAAGGATAAGGAATGTTTTACACAACACATCATTGATTCCACTATTTCTAACAATGTGTGGTTCCTCCTTTCTATAAAACCATTACACTATGGTGTATAACGAGGAGTGACTTGGGATAATATCCCAAAATGTTTTAGAAAATTAATTAAATCTTTTTCAAGATACTCCCTACAACATTTTTAGAATAGTTTCATTTCATTATTTTAAATATTATTCTATGCTTCATTCCATTAATCCTTAAATTTATCAAACAATTCATACTTATATCTCATTATGTAGATATAACCTCATCTTATAAAGTCATCAATAAAAGTCATGAAGTAGGAGTTTCCAATACTAACATATAATGAAAATGGTATACACACATTAGTATGACCTAATTATAGATTCTACATTGTTTAATCAAATTTTCTTACAAATAAGGATTTATGCATTTTTCATTGAAATAAAGAATGGAATATATTAAATTATTTTACTTCTAAACAATCAAAATATCCTTATTTATATATTTTTTCAAAAACTTTTCTGTTGAAATATGATGATGAATATTCCATAACTAAGTGTGATATGATTCACAGAAACATTATTATTTTTTATTCTCGATACATGATTTTCAAATTCTAATATTTATAGAAATTTTATTCAATTATTACATCCCATAACATTTTTTATATTAAAATAAGAAAAAAATACATGAATATCTAAACTAAACATAAATATTATTTAATTGGTTACACTGAGAACATAATAATAATTCATTAAAATTATAACTAATCTCATTGGAAATGTGAGACAGTAGCCTCCATTATGAGGTACAGATATTCTCACACAATTTCCAACTAGAATATCTACCTCACCTTTAGTAATTTTGCTGAATCTACATGGTTTAAAAATTTATAAATAAATTTAAGAACAAAATTCAATCCCCTACAACCAATTTGTTGAAATTGGAATATTACAAATGATGATGAATGTAATTGAAGCTTACCCTTGATTTTTTTTGAGTAATAGTTCTTCTACTTATGGTTATTCTTTCCACATATCAAAGAATAATGGATTCTTATCTCTATACTCTATTTGTATCTTTATCAATTTAGAAGGGTTTTGAAAAGGTGACTTAAACATGAAATTGTATTACACTATTTCACTTTTCATTTTCTCTTGTTCAAAAAAGAAATGAATGATTTTTTATGACTCATGTCTTCATCCAAATAGTAAATCCAAATCATGTTACTAGGGGAATATTGTATATATTTTACATTTTTAAACTCATAATAAATCCCAAATTATTCCCAAAATATATAAATTTGACAATTACACATAAAATAATAAAATAGTGGTATTTAAAATAGTGAATTACATAATAAAATATTTGAAAACATGAGCCTCATAAATCCCACACACATAATCATTACACTCCCAATCAATCATCAATATATATGTGAAATCAACCTTATCATGTTATTAATGGGAAATACTTCTCAACTCTCACATTCAATCATAATATCATGTCTCTTATATAGAGATCAACCCTTAAATCCCAAAAATGATCTTAAAATATCATTAAATTTCATGTTAATCCCCATGTTCATGCTGCACCGATGTCCACATAAATATATTTATCTCTTTACTCACAGTTTTTAATATGTATATTTTCTCATTTTCATGAACATTAATGATCTCTATAATATTTTTTCTTCCTAGTATCTCCACTAAAAAGAGTTATAAATGTGTCAGTCATGAGGGCGTAGTTAGAGTTGGCGCCCTAGAAACCAACTTCTTTGTGCTGTATGAAAAACCACTATTCATTGGATGAATATTAATAAACTACTTATCACATCATGATTTTTTTATACCTAAAATTGTATGAGATAATGTCCTAAGAATAGATGTTTCATTAAAAATTCATAGCAGATTCTTGCTATGATGAGAAACACGAACTTCCATGCCACTATTTTTGAATATATGTTATATGGATGGATTATATAATTTTAAGAGACATAAATTATACAGGCTATCAGGGGTGGGGACTCATGAAACATTTAGGCAACTTCTTATGGTGTGTTCCCTTGATAATAGCTTGGTGGATATTATAAGAACAAGACCTGCCAGTATGAAATACACATTCATATGTGTCATTAAGTGTTCCTATATACAGACATGTGTATTGGTACTTATACTTTATGATTATTATTAATTGGCATTATGAATCATGAAATTTTATGTATTGATGAAAACCATGATGATAGATGTTTGCGGTGAGGTAGTATATGTTGAGTGTGTTATGAGTAATACTGTATTAATGAATAATGAGAGAAAGGATTCCTCACTTCTATAGAAGTAGATATCTCAAGCCCTTTGATGGAAATGATATATCCTAAATAAATCCATGGCCATGGTGTTATCTAGGAAAGTTAATTTATGGGAAGTCAAATAATAATAAATCGAGCACATGGATTGATGGAACTTACATGAAACCCACATGACTGGAGATATCAGGACAAAGGGATTATATTACATGGTAAACATTTGTATAAGGTGACATGTTGTTGTGACATCAACTTCTTTATCATGGGTTCCTTGACCTGTTGCTAGATAGTAATCTTAGAATTTAGGCAAGCTCACCTAATGCCAATGAGAAAGAGGCCTAAAGGGTCACACACTAAGGGTAACCAATATCTCAGTTAAATGATTTATTTATTTAATAAGTTGAATAAATATTATTCTCAATTGTTGTTTAATAATTATTCAGGTATTCCTGATCACATTTATTTCATCACTAGTTATTTGAGAGAATATATTGCAGATGAAATATTTATTTATCGGTGAATAATGAAGTTATATTTATTTAATAAATAAATAGTCATTATTCATGGCCTAGTAAATATTGAGAAGGATTGGTGGACCATGTTATGGGTCTGGAGATAAATAATATTAAAAATTATTTAGTTAAATAATATTTAAATATAATTTGAAATTTAATCACATGTTATAGAAATAATAAAATTTATATTATGATTTGACATGGGGTTTCACATGGAATAATAAATTAAGTAATGACACCTATGCTAATTATATATTATTACCTAGTGAATTAAATTCCCCGTTATATTATTATTCTCTAAATTTTCTAAGGGGATATTCAACCGACTAACCGATCGTTGTGTGAAAAAATCCATGGAGAAAATCTCTCAGGCCTAGAGAACTCTTCCCTCTCTAAGAACGCTCTAAATAATGAGAGATATCCTCATCCACCTGATCAAGGATAACACTTTGGAAGTGATTCTCAAGGTGATCAAAGAAAGACATCATAATCACAAGGATCTTTTATGCTAGCACCTGGAGACTCCTTCAACGAAGTCTGGAGAAATGTGGACCACATGGGGATAACCTATAGAGGATTCATATCCTTGGATTCTACATCACAACGAATCCACAACTCAGATCCATGGTTGAACGAATCAACGAAGAAAGAATCACCTTAGAGGTAATTCTACAATATAATTAAATTAATTATAAAAAATATGTCAATCCTCACTTCTTGGTTCTAAGTTTTCTCTTTGTATTTTCTCTTTGATTCAATTATGTGGATACTAGAATTCATCATCTTATTGATCACATATTAATAATCGATTTTGAAAATTTTCAAAGTTGGGTATACACCCATCCCGTGCTTCCACTATACTTGGAACGTACAAGTGTTTACATGGATTGTTATATAGATAAGAATTTGTGGTTAAACCATTAAAATATTTCAAGAATAGGGGAATTAAGAATCTTAAATACAATCACATGATTATTAATTTAAAAAATAATAAAAAAATACCACCCTTAATTCACATTACAAATTTTAAATGAAACTCCAACCTTTTTAATGTTGTGGTCCACGAGTCAAACAATGAATGAAAAAGGGATTTCATCTTAATTTCCATATTTCATTTAATTTCCTTTTCTTATTTATTTTCAAGGATAATGAGATCAAAAAAATAATATAATGATTGAATAAAAAATAATTCAAGTAAGAAAAATTAATAATTCAATATCATCTCCACTTTTTTAGAGAAAAGGATTATATGAATAAGGTACTATGAATAATTAATCATTTCCATTTATTAGTCTACAATACAAATAATAAACACACACAAATAATAGTACCCATAAATGAACTCATTCATAATGAAAAATAAAGAAAGTACCTTCCCCATATTTACTCATAAAATATCCATAAAAAATATTAATTGTGATGGTAGGTAAAGAAAAATTGGTTTGTAATGTTGATTAAAACTTTTTGATGATTCATAGATTATAAAGCAAAAATAAGTACAGGTTTAAGGGAATCTATGGAGTTGATAATTTGTATAACTGAATATAAATTTTATAAACTCATAAAAAATATTAAAATAAAATTCAATGAAAATTTATCACATGAAAAATAATTTAAAAATAAATTTATTGAAAAATCAAGAAAAATACATCTAATATAATTAAAGAATAAAATTTAATAATGAATATTCATTAATCTTAAAAGTTATTAATGAAATGAAAAAATAAAACATAAAAACATCTATGTAGCCTGACCACCCCCCACACCTATAATATAAATACCCATTCATTTAAACATAATAAATTCAAATGAAAATAAAAATAAAATTATATATAAGTAAAGACATAACCTGAGTTTATTTTGAGTTGTGAAAGCCTTGAGTTATAATCCTAAGATTATATGTTCTGGTGTTGGGGAGGTAGTCACATCATTATGGGATCCTCAATATCTTTTTCTTATATAATCACCACCTCTTTGGTTGTATCTTTGGTGACATACATGTATCATTTCAAGAGTGTTAATTTTGTAAAAAAATGAGGAAAATGATATAAAATTTTTATTTGAAAAATTTCAAACAAGTATATTTAAAATCTATATTATCCCCTTGATTCTAATCTAAATTCATGTATTTTTAAACTTTAAATTCCCGTGGAACCTCTTATTATGAAATTTTAAACAATATTTGATCCCCCATGGTTGATTCTTCATTTTCATTATTTCTTTTTGGGATAGTGTGTAGCTCGACCAGATCTAGAATTAATTATCCAAACTAGGTCAAGTGAATCAAGGTATGATTTAAAACAATTTTCCATTATGATCTTGTTTTTTCATTAAAAACTACATTGTCTCCCTTTACCATATAAATGTATGAACATAATTGATAGAATGCACAAGAAACAACAATTTTACTTGGTTCACCCACACTAGGCTACATACAATGAGAATAAAAAGGAAATGTTCATAAATACAAAATCCACTAAATCATATTACTTTTATAATTTTTGAATTAGAATCACTATCCCTATTGGTTTTTGACTAATCACAATGTTAAAGCTCATAGTCTCTCTACTAATTTGTGGCCAGAGCTCCTTCATAGAAAAACATCTTTTGATAATTAGAATCAATATGTTTTCACCATAATTTTTGAGTAATTAAGATCCATTTTCATCCACTTCAGGAACACATATTTACCACATATTTACTTTGAAATACATTCTGGTTCACATTATATTTACTTCTATGAAAAACCTATTTCAATATTTCATGAAACTAATAAATAATTAGAACAATTTCTTTCTTTCGTGATGCTCCCAATATTTAGGAAACCCACTAATTTCTTGAAGTTCACATAGAATTAATAAAGATCACTCATTTTATGAAGTTCACTTAGCCTTCAAAAATTCTACTCCTTTAGTGAAGCTCACATAGCTTTCGTGATTCTTACAAAATTCATAATGCTCATATTTTTCATGATGCTCATAAGTTTCATGATACCCACAGCTTTCACAAAGCTTACATAGCCTTTGTTTACTAAATTTCTTCCTGAATAAGATGATCTTATAAAAACCACTATTCTAGAAAATACAGCATTAATCACCTTTTCAAATTCAAAGACTTTGTATTTTTTTGGGCTTCATTCCTTTCAAATGTGGTGTAACCTCCTATTTATAGACACAACCTCTACTTTGTGAAGCATTAAACCTGCCCAGTGCCTTTTTTTAATTCTTTTAAAACATGTTAAAAAATTCACCTACCTTAATGAAATAGTCATGGAAATTTACCTTTCGCGAAGACTCTCATAATCATGAAGCTTACAAAATTTCCTTCACGCTTATCCACTTTCGCGAACCTCTAATCCTTCATGAAACACCAACCTTTATCGAATAAAAATACATTCATGAAACACCAAACCTTAAATAAATACATGAATTTGACATATTTTTATGATTAATCCTTGTAAATTTCTATTACATGATTCTTGATTACCCCTTCATGTTTTGGGCCCCAAAAAATTTGACAAACATTGGGAAACAATGCCACAATGCATACCGAATTTTCTATATCGCCTCCAAAGAATACATTCCTTTGTCTTAGATATTTTTTAAAATAAATTTTCAACAATATATATGGAATACCATAACTAAAATGGGAAACCTAATTTAAAAAAAAATCAACCCCAAAAAACAGAGCAAAGTTAACTTGAGGTATTTTTGCCAATAATGTCCCCATTTTTGTTTGTTGAAAAATGTTCACATTTCTATTACCACTTTAATGATTCTTCCATATTCAATAAAAATTACCTTCTTATGATTCCAACTATCTATAAAATACTTACCCAATAGTAACTATTACCCCACATGATCCATGCTTTGAATGAGAAACAAGATTAACATGAAAATTTTATAAATGAAACACTTCATTCAAAAAAAGACAACTAATTTTATCACGAACCTCATATATTTAGATATATAACCTTTGATAGAACATCATTAACATTGTAATATTTAAAACTCAACCACTTAACTAAACCCTCTATCATATTCTACACCTTTGTAGATCAATATAATTTCTCCCCCTTTTTCAGCAAACACAATGGTTACTCCTTTATGGCTGCAACATTGTGAAGAACACGTATTAACACATAAGGGAAATACAAACTATTATTTTGGGATAGGGTGTCCAAAATCCACTATTTTTCATGTGTGGGGAGTTGAATAAACTCCAATATCAAGTTGATTGTGTTCACATTATTATTTGGGTAAGGAATTTATTAGAATATCTGCATCCTATAGTTTTGTAAGCACATGATTCAACATTATTAACCCATTCTCCACATTATCCTTAATAAAATAATACATGATTTAAATGATATTCTCTATTGAGTGATGTGATAAAATTTTTATAAGATTTATAGTACTTGAATAATTATATTGAATTATGATTATAGATTTCACTTCAACTCCCATATCATCAAGCTACCACTTCATCCACAATAATTTCATGCAAGCTTGAGTATCCATAATATTTTCAAATTACATGCTGCTCAATGAAATGAAATCATGGTTACTAATTTTCTAAGAAATAATAAATACTATAAGATAGAATAATCCACTATATGTTGAATTTATATCAACTTCTCAAACTTCCCAATCTACATCTATGTAGACTAACAACTCTTGATGGTATTTTTCATTGTACAATAGACCAAAATAAACAGTATCCTTGACATACTAAAGTATTATTTTTTACTATAACCAATGGAATTATTTGGGATTAATTTGATAATGTGTTTGTGGGAATTTGGGAAAAATATCTGTTCATGTACCTATCAAGTACAATAGACTGCTAATGATATGCCTATATTATATGAAATTTACCACGTTGGATTCATCCTCTCATGATAGTTTAATCCAAGATGCCACAGAATTTTTCATATCCTTGGAAGTATACATTAAAATAATAAAAAAACCTCCTTCTAATATTTTTATCTAGAAAAGAATGTTCCATTACTTCATTTTGTCACCTGTAAACCATAGAAAATGTCCAGTTTACCAATTATTGATATTTAAAACTCACCTTTCATAAATTCTATGAATTGTTTTCACTACACTAAATATGATCCACCAAATATTATGTATTAAACATACAAAAAAATATTTTCCATTTATTACTTCCATTTTTTACATTGAGATTGTAATCAACTCTACCATAATGAAAAATTGTCTTCTAAAAAAACTGATCAAGCTGAAAATACGGAACTATTGGTTATTTCTCCAACCCATATGGTGCCTTTATAATTTGAAAAACATTGTTCTCATATACGTGTATAAGAAATACTTATGGTGACATAATATACACTCATTATTTCTATTCTCCAATAATAAACACTAACTTGATGTCCATATGTAAAACATTGAATTTCCTATTCACTTTTATGGGAAAGAATAAGTGAATAGTCTCGAGCCTTGCAACAAGTGAAAATGTTTGATCAAAATCAATTCCATTGATCTGGTTGTATCCCTGGCACAACTCATGTTCTTTTTTTCAAATTATCAATCCATCTCTATTTAGTTTGTTCTAAAATATCCATTTGTTCTTGATGAAATTCTTATCTTCTGGTCTCGAAACAATCTCCCATGTTTGATTATTTTGAATTTGGTAAAGTTATTAATTCGTAGAATGAACTCGGTTCTTATCTCCAGAATCTTATTCAAAACATTTTAGAACTATATTTGATATGAGGGATTTATTCTTTATATACTTAATTTTCCATATTTTATCTAGAATTTCTAGATAAAAAATGATGTTTTTTCTATCAATTTTAGCTCAAATCTATACTAAATGTGTAGATTTATCTTTTACTTCCTCTTTCTCATAATTAGTGTCTTATTTTGAATCAGTATTTTTTAATTCTACTCCCCTTGATTTTCTTACCTCTTCATAACTATCATTAAGGAACTATTCACATTGTTTTTTAAGGTTTTTTCAATCACTAAAATATTGAAATCATCTCTCTCAACTAATTTTCACAGCCTATTATTGAAGCATTTATATGATTTTATTTTTCCCAAAAATCCATGGAATTTCCCCTCATGTACACATGATTAAAACATCCATTTTATCTTTATTAAGAACAAAATGGTAACATACAAAGTTCAAATGAATTTTAATGTTACATTATTTCCATAACACAACTCGTATGGTGTATTTTCTTCATTCGGACACAGTGGAACCCTGTTGGATTTTAAAACTTACATCAAGACTACTAATTCCATAAATTATCTAGTATGAAGTTTTCAATAAGAATTTTTCTATACATGTTGTTTATGATCAGATTTCTCTTATCAACCACCCAATTGTTTTGAGAAGTTCACACTACCGAAACATGATTCCTTGTCCAGTGTTTCTCTAGAAAATATTCCACTTGGATATATATGAATTAAATTATTTTATCAGTATGAAAAATCAAAATATTCAATTCAAAAAACCTTTAAGACACCCTTATATATTTTTATTCAACTAAATATGTCAGAGTTATTGGAAAGGATAAATATCTATTCCATCCTGGTGAAATCATCAATGAAAATATTATTATAACTCTTCCTAGAATTGAATCTTGGTGAGATAGGTTTAAACACATATCCATGCACTAATTCAAACACTCTATTTTTTTTTGTTTTTTTTATGCATTTAAAATAATCTTCCCTTGTTGACAATCATCACAAATGTGAGTACCCTCATATAATAGCTTGGGGAGATGTAGATATGCATCAAATTTAACTAGATCATCCAGGGATAATTGATAAAGATGGATGAGATGTTAATTCCACAATCTATTTTCTTCCTCTATAGATAGAATCCACATATCATCATCTCCACTCATAAGGTAGAGATTTCTATTTGTTCAATTTCCTTATAAAATAATTATACCATCTATTCTATTGATGATATAGAATTTCATGGTAAATATTATATCATGACCTGAATCAAAACGTTCAAAAACACTTAGCAAGTTGTGACAAAGCCCTTTGATAACCAAGACATCATCATGTGCCATATCTTTTCCTCAAGATTTTTCTTTTACAAAGATGAAAATCTTCAGGACTTTATTATTTCCAAATTTGAAAAAACCCTCCTTGTCAAACTTGATACCTGTAATAAAATACTTATTTCTTATTATATAGGATGTACATCCACTATGAAGGATCTATACACCAGCATAATCTGATACTTTAAGGGAAATATCTACAACTTCCTACTCAGATCATTTTTTTCATCCACACCAATGATTTTATACCTATTATGGATTGATAATATCAATCTTCCTCAGTGTATGATGGACCAACATCATCTTGGAGAGCTGCAAATTGATTTTGTGTTTTCAACCCATTAAATGATTAATCAATATTTTTCTTACAAACACTTTCATTATACTTAATCATATTCCTATGCATTATTGATGAGAAATATATGGATATGTGTTCGAATCCTCAACACCATAAATAGTGATGATCAAAATAATTCCTAAAATATTGAACTCTATGTGGCTACTTTTTTCTCTTGTTACCTTCAATACCTTTTGTCTATGGAACATAAATTTTAAGATTGTACCATATTTATACAAAAATAAAACCTGATACGTGGTGTATTACAATACATTATTGTTGGGAAAGTTATTTCTTGGATTCTATGATTCATATGATTCCAATTTGTACCCAAATCAATTTCCAAACGTGGAGTGAGAGATTATAATCTCTTACCAATCCCCAAAGATTTCTATTTTTGAAACAACCCCATACCATCCTTTTCCTTTGGATATCAATATTGATTCTATATCTCTATGTTCCAATTCCATATTTACTTTCTCTTAAGCAATAAACTTTTGTAATTCAAATAGGGAATCAAGAGTCACTATTGATCATATAATTTCCCTCAAAGGTCAACAAATTACTCTTCTCGTACATTAATATGTTTGATTTTATATTTTTCTATGATAGTCAAACTATTGATTACTAATTTTCATTCATCTACTTTGATCATGTACTCGATAACCTTTTTTGATTTCTATTGCATTGAAAACTAAATATTTTCAATTTATTCCTCTATCTCATACTTCTCTTCTTCCTACTTCTTCATATAATGTTTGGCATCATTAACAGCTCGATTTTATTTCATTATTTTGGCTCTCCCAACATCTATCTTCTCAATAATGTCTTTTAATTCATCTTGGAGACAAAATCCACATTTTACTACTTAATCAACATTATATATTTCTTCCCTTTTCTAAGATCTACCTACAACTTCCACCATTGAATTTTCTTCAAGATCCTTGTAGTTTTCCATATCTTCAAACTCATATTCATTTGAACATTATTTTTCTTGTGAAAAAAGATTCTTATTTTTTATTAATGTTACCTTAAAATTTTTATTACCTTTAAAATATGCCAACGAATTCATCCTAGGAATTTTTAATTTATCTTCTTCAACATCATCAAAATTATTTGGGAACCTTTTAGCACGATATCCAAGTTTTCCACAACAATGTCATGCAATTGGAAGTTTACCATTGAATATTACTTTTCCACATTTTATTTTTGATGAATTTAATTTAATGACCTCATCCATATCTTATTCTTCCTTCTCATCTTAAATAGTCAAATTCTTTATGGCATGGAATGAAACTTATTTGGAATTCCCTTCTCCACAGACTCATTATCATCATTTCTCATATCAAATGTGACAACTATACTATGAAATCTCTCTAATGTAAATTACTTTGGATCATTATTTTTCTATATAGAAACTATTATATTGAAGTGTGGTAGAAATATTATGAAGATGTACTTAACAATCATTACATATTCACTAATTTATCTGATACCATGCATGTCTTCCACAAAAACACCCACCTGTTCAAAGAATGAATATACATTCTTATTGTGGTTCATTATTAGATCCTCATATTTTTTCAATAGAACCATAAATTTTGATTATATGACTTTTTAATTTCATTCATAGATATTTAATATCTTTTCCCACTTGGAATGAGTTGACTTACCTGGAATAACCTTTTTTTAGATTACATTGGAAAATGCCCCCTAATGCATTGATTCCTATGGTGTCAACATATTGTTCCCATTGGTCTACTTAAGATAAATAACCACTATCCACATTTTCTAAAATAACATGGATTTATAATTTAAATACATCCATACCAATATATCAGAAGTATTGATGGATCCGATTCTTCCATAATTAAAAATTGTTTCCATTGAATATCTGAATCAGTTTATGATAGACAACCTCTATTGAAACACTAGAAAGAGAAAAACTGATATTAAACTTTCCCTATAATATAATATTTTATCCCAAATATATTAAATAATTAGAGGTGGGGGTGAATCGAGGCACGAAAAATTAAAACAAAAACCCCTTCAGATATTGTTTCATCATTTAACAAAACTCTCTTCTCACCCATTACCAAATCAAAGTATGAATAATAATTAAAACATGAATGAGAAAAAAGAATATTACTTGGTTATTACACAATGGTATATGTACAAGGAGTATACAAAGGAAATGTTCCAATGTAAAAAATCCTATAAAGCGCATTATTTTTACAATGTTCAGAGTAGACTCACTATTCCACCTAGTTTACAACCAATCATAATGTGAAACCTCACTGCTCTCTCTACTGAAGTGTGATCACTACACCTTTAGAAGAAAATTCTATTTTTCACTAGAATAAATATGTTTTACACCAAATTTGGTGAATCATTATGTTTCAATTTAATCTACTTGATAAATACGTCATTACCAAAAATATTCTGGGTAAACCCTTCTAGTTCACATGAGATTAAATTTAGTGAGAACCCTCTTTCCAAACTTTTAAAAACATCCCAATTATATACAAGAATATCCTTCTTTCAAAATTCACCCAAATTTTTCAAAGCTCGCTACTTTTTTGAATCCCACATTGTCTTTACAAAGCTAACTTAGCTTTATAGGAGGTTAAACCTTTCATGATGCTCACATAGCTTTTACAATGCTCACAGCTTTCATGATCCTCATAAATTTCATGATGCTCATAACTTTTTCAATGCTCAAATATTATTTAAAGAATATATAGCCTTAGATAAATCCCTTAATCCAAGAAACATATGATCTTATGAAATCCTTCATGAAAGAAAATGTCTTCATGAATCACCATCATGAATTTAGATCATTTTTATTTTTTTAAGGAGTGGTTCCTTTCAAATGATGGGTAGCCTCCTATTTATAGAAGAAATATACCATTCATGAATATTTCAACCCCACCATGTCCTTTTGGTGGTAAACTTCATAAATGTTCACGAAGCTCCTTGCCTTCCCGAAATGGTCATAGAAATTTCCCATTAACAAAGATTCATGAAATTGCATAGCTTATCGTCTTTCCTTAGCAATCATATAGATATCATGAACCTCTAAACCTTAAAAAAACACTAAACCTTCACAAAGCACCATACCATTGGGAAACACAAAACATTATGAAATAAATTCCCTTTTCTTATTTTTATGAGGCTTTCCTAGAAAACTAACTTTCACGATGATTATGTCATCCTATAAATTTAGGACCCCAATAATTTGGAAAACACTCAAAAATTATGTGACCATGTATTCAAAATTTTCTGTACTACCTTCCGACCATCCATTACATTATCTTGTATATTTTTTAAGAAAACTTATCAAAAATCTATTTGGAAGACCATAACGGATTTTTACAACCATATTTTTCAACAAACATAATGAACCCAAAAACTATGTAAAGTTACCTTGATGGATTTCTTCTCAAATGAATTTCATAATAAAAATACATATAAAGTGATTTTAGTAAATAATAATTAAAAGATAATGAGTATAATGAATGGTTTACTCTATAGTTTTATTTTTACTCAAGCACTTTATCTTGAGTTTAGGGATCCTATAATATAATTATAGGAGGTGTATGTCGGTAATTTTCATATTCATACTCAAAAACTTCAATTTATTTTTTAAATGAAGGAGGAATTCGATTTTTTTTATTTTATTAATTTATTCCTTCAACTCCCTCATGAATTTAGAAATAAATTTCATATTATTAATAACTAGAACATTCAAATTAATATTTTATTTAACTTTATTCCTCATAGGATCTTCCATGTAAAATACATTTTTTATCAATCCATGAGTAAAAATAATCACTCGGATAATCCACCATAAAAAATTAATTTAATAAAATAATATAAAATGAAATTATTGTTTTTTAGTATAATAAATTTGTGATATTATATATATTTTTTATAAAGAAGTTTCATTCATGTGATACACCTCCATGGAAATGTATCCAAATTTATGTAGTTTTTTTTTGTGAATCCAAACTCAAATATTTTATAATTTTTCAAAGAATGACATATAGTGGACAATATAGGGCCAATCAAACAAGGTAGACAGTCAAAGAATACTACATTTTGAATTTCAGTATTTATAATCTGACATATATTATAAGTTATATATACTAATATAGTGGGGTTTTTATAAAATATTTAAGAAATTTAAATATATTATTGATGTTGAAGAAGATATATATGTTAGAGAGAATAATTTATTGTTATTATGATTATACCATGATTTTTATCATTGTTTTTTAAAAATATTTTTATTATTATCCTTCTCAATACAATGATCAGGGCCTCTCACACTACACCATCCTATTTAAATTGAAATTAGGACACACCAACAACTATGCACGCAAGAGTAATTTCTATCAACAAAAAGCATGGAAATATCTTCTCCAGTTATAACCTTCACAATTCTAATATAAAATATATAATACTATAATTACTATGGAGAGGAATATAGATGAATATGAAGAAAAAATCTATGGAAGATACATCAATTTTGTGACACATTTCTCATAGATTATAAACTATTGAAATATTGTAATAAAATAATGAGAACACATTAAAACATAAGAAACACGAAACAAACATATTTATATCTCTTAAAAAAATATAGTTATTTATTCTTTAACATTGGAAATGAAAATCACATGGAGTGAGAAAAAAAGAGAAAAAAAAGGTGATAAAGGGAATAAAAACTAATATATATGTATATATATACAGACATACACGCACACAATTTAGAAAAATATTTCAATAGAAAAACCCCCTGACATTGTTTTTGAAATGGATAAATTTTTTTAATGGAAGTGGTGGTATAAATTTATAATAATATATAAGGAATATTTGAATATAACTATATTATTAAAATGTTCACATGCCTTTGATCCACTAAACATATGAATATTGAAATTAGTTCTTCTATTATGTGGTTTGTATTTATCTTATAATACTACCTTCAAATTTTTAACTCAATTTGACATGTGTGGGAATGGATTTTTCCTTGATACTACAGTTAACATTTTTTTGTCTAAAAGACTCTTTTAATTCCCAATATCTAGATTAACATGAATTTTTGGACTTAAATTAACTAAATATAGATCTTCCAAAGTTTTTGAAAGTGTTATTGGGCCTCTCATCTATAGTCATCAATAATTGTATCTCATTTATATTATCCATTTTTGAGATATGGTACCATTAATTAAATCCATCAAAACTATGCATAGATTTCAAGGATCTAATTTTATGCTTCATTTAGGTCTCATATAATTAGATTATTAAATTGGTGTAATAGAATTAATTTTCACCCAATAGCCATGTAATTTGAAAAAAATTGATTTTTCAATTTGGATCAGTGTAGAATATTTTAGGTGTGAAATTGTATGAAAATAAAAAATCATTTTTTTTATTTTTTATGAAATGGATCAAAAAAATAAATTTGAATGAAATAAATAACTAAATTATGGTGTTTATTTTCAAGATAATATCAAAATTAAATAAAAACAATAAAAATCACAATTTAAGACAATTTCACAATAAAATGAAAAAACATTCCAAAATCATAAATACATGACAATTACTAAAACACCCTTAATTTTTAATATATATATATATATATGTTGAATAAATTAATTTCATAGATAGTTGGAATTACATGAAACACCATGTTTTAAAAAACTACAATATAAAAATTATATTATTAGTTAAACTAGATAGTTATTGTAGCACCACCAATTTTAGCTACATAGATTTTTATTTAAGTATTTGTGGATAAAAAGTGTCCATGTTATGTATAGAGAGGTTCTTAGGGGATTTAGAAAGAATTTGGTGGTTTTCTGGAGGTGCACGATTTTTCCAAGATTAGTAGAAACTATTTAGAATCTCTATGAAATCGTGCAATAAGATACATTGGGCACTAGGTAGACATACAGTTAGCACACAATTTTTACAAATCGTGTGGATGCTTAGGAGAAAATGTGCATCTTTAAATAGAGGTAAATATAGTGTTAAATCACATTTTATTAGACTATGTAAGCCAACCATGTGAGGTGTTACCTTTAGACAGTATCACCACATGGTTTTTGAAATCATGTGGCCAAACTATGCGGTATATATTTGGCCCTTCGTGAAATGTGGATATAATTATAATTAACCACTTAAGCCCTAATTGTTTCCCTAAACCTCCCATAAATAAAATTCCTTTTCTCCCAAGGATTGGGAGATGATCCTCTTCAATCCTAGAGTGATTCTAAGGTGAATCGAAGTGAGTTAGAGGCCTAAATTCTTTAATAAGTTCCCATTATTCTTCATCCTTCTTAGATATATGTTTCTTCTATCTCCCATTGGAACCATTAGTCTAGTACATTTTGGATATATCTATGTGTTATTAATGATTTAATGATGATAAATTTTTGGATATATTGAAGGGAACATAATTTTTGATATGATATTGAGGTTTTTTTTCATTCTTAATTTTTCTATCATTTGAGTGTCCTATTTCTTCTATCTCGACACGACTTGATTAAGAACATGATGGTGTAGTCTTAGTAAAAATATTTAAATAAAATGGTGGTTAAATGGATATTGTAATCTTTATAGAAATATTTTTAGGAATTTTCTTTGAAATTGTGGATAGTGGTTTTGTTTTTGGAAAACTCCTTGGATATAATTTTTAGATGAGTTTATAAAAAATATGGTTTGGTTTGATTCATGTAAAGTATTATTTGAGTTATTTTAAAAAAATTGATTGAAATGACATGACATGATGTTGATAAATGTTTGAGTGTGAGTTTAAGGGTATGGGTAATGGTTATGATGCACCCCCATCTATGGGATAAAGTTTGGATGTGATGTTACACAAAAATGGTAAAACCAAGATTGAGTGTGAGTGCGTGTGTGGTTGTGTGTGCGGACAATGGAAAATAATATGAAAAATAAAATGATAAATATTTTAATGTATATATTGATAATTTTATTTGAAAACTATTCTACAACTTTGATATGAACTATTTTTACTGCTTAGAACTATTTTTTGACGTGCTAAAATGATTTTTCCCAGTGGAATGTGTTGGGAACTCATTGGAGGAATCCTACTATATTTACACTCACCTCATTCATGGGAACTACTGTGTGTTTATAGATATAATCTATCAATAAATAGGAAAAGGAAAGGTATCCTAATTCATTAGTGATTCTTATTGATACTATGTGTGTGGAATGTGGAGTTAGAGCTTGGATAGGGTGGAGTGTTGCTGGTTGATGTCATCTAGGAGTTTTCATCTTTTTGAACTTTTGGTTCTCTTTGAGTATATATTATGATTTCATCTTGGGATCTGATATGGATTTTGGTTGTTTTTTTTGTATCTTTTACTCATGAATCATATAGTTCATTTTTTATTGTTTATGAGGTTGAGTTATTTTATCTTTCAAAGGTAAAATTATCCTCAATTGTTTTGGGGCCCTTGACATTTATTTTCAGCCTTCGATGTCTTAGGGTTGCCACTTAAGGCCATGTGTCTTCCCTGTCACTCTTGAATCTTATGATGAGGTGTGGGATGTTAAAAATGGTATAATTATAGGTTGTTCCAAATATATTTTTTAGACCAATGGTATCCATTTTTTACCCTAGATATAAACAAATATATCAGTATCATTTGGTCCATTTTTCTTTTTGGAAAAAATGGTCTCACTATTTTCGGTGATTAAAAGAGGAAATTTTGTAATTTTTTTAATACTAGACTTAAAAATAGTATCATTATATTTCCTAGGATGGTATTAAGGAGTAGTATTGTTAGAACTCAAAATTTACAACAAAAAAATCATATTTATCCTCTTTATACTGAGCATCATGCTACCATGGAGTATGGTTACATAAGTGTTTTTAGAAACTTCCAGGAGACATTTTACCTCATCATCCTCAGTTTAGATGATTCTTGTTTCGTGACTTTAATTGATAATTATATTTCCCAAAATAATTTTTTTTATTTTTAGTTAAAAAGTTTATAAAATGGTCAAAAAGTGTGATATTTTAAAATGAGAAAATTTTATTTTGAAAAACATGGTTTCTATGATTTAAAAAATGTTTGAAATAGTATAAATTATTGAATTGAGTAAATATATGTTTTAATTTCTTTAAATTTGGTAAAAATAATTTTATAGTCCCTTAATTAACAATGAGTGATATTAAATTGTTTTTTTCTGGGTTTAGTGAATGGAACCGGGTAGGCATCGTAAAAACCTACCCAAAGAGGCTAATTTTTTTTGTTTCACCTTATCCATAAGTGAACCAAAAACTAATCTGATACATTATCTAGTATTTCCATGACATGGATAAGGGTAATATGAATAGTGATATGTGACAAGTGGCCCATTCAGTTTAATTTCAAAAGTAGAATCCATCTATCTTTCAGGGGGATTCCATATGGGAAAAAGAATATGGATGGTTGAATATAATGAATCAAATATTGGATTTACTTTGGACACCAGTTGAGATTAATGTTTTGTTGTAAATGTAAATGCCCAAGGAATTGGTACACCAATGGTGGGAATTAGTAGTTTAGGATAAATTTTACCAAGGCATGGAATGAGAGGATTTTTAAGAATTCATTAACAAAAACTTATATCCTCACATCTTTATGATTTCTAGAATAATAGAAATCTTTAGCTTGAAAAAATATAATCTCTTAGTGAAAGAGTTTTCAGTTAAATATATTATTTTTTTATATTTTCCTATTAAGTTTCTCTAGGTGATTCCTTGAAGGCATATATTTTTTAGGAGGGATTAGGAATATATATTTTTTAAAATATTTTCATGAATTGTATAATAGATTATATAGAGATGGTGAATAGAGAGAATGTATCATAAAGTTATATCCTGTAAAATATATTTCTAGGTAGAATTTTTATTCTTATGGGAACATACATGAACATTAATGCTAGGAATAAATGGAAGAGGGTGACCTAATTACAGAGTGTTGTTACAACTCAGAATCAGACCATGGGATAATTAAATCATCCTCCTCAATCCAAAAAAATATGGGTTATTTTTAGTGTGGTTCACCAGATCAAATCATGTAATTTTACACAAAACCACCTATAGAATATCCAAATTAAAATAATATTGGAAACCTTCACCACTATTGTTGTATACCTCCATGGTTGGGTGCAATAGATAAAGTGCATGCTTCTCAAGAATCATATGATTGAATGATATTATTTATATGGAATAATTATCTCCATCAAATTAGAGTAAGACAATGTGATTCTAGGAACACCATGACTCCTCAACCAATGAAATCAAAATAAAGTAATGAAGAGAAATTTATAGTAAGTAAGAAACTTTATGTAGCTATAAAAATGGTCCTAGATGATCAATCTAGTCCTTTGATGGTGAGAGGTACAATTCATTCGAATTATTCCCTTATGAAATATATTTTTTATATTTGAGACTCCTACTCGTTTCTTACTTCCCATTTTTTGATAATATGAGTTTTTATGTTGAAATTATTACTTCTATTTTTGAAATACAAACTCCTCTTGGCCAAAGTTAGTTTCAATATGTTATGTGTACTTTTTGATCCATAACTATCGATGGGTCTATGTTTATTTGGGATTTATATATGATTGCTATGGATTTAAATGGATTTATTTTGGGTATGGATTGGTTGACATCGCTCAAGGCCCACATAGATTGTTAGGCCTGAAAGGTTAGTTCCAAATACCCATATGGCATCGAGCATCTCATTAAATGAGATTGGGGTGTAAATGCTAGTAATGTTGGATTTTTTAAATTTGTTGTTGGATCCATATCTTATAAGTTATAAGTAATTACACATCCATTTGTGGATGATATTGGGATTAGAGATTTTCTAACTATTTTTCATTAGTTTCCTGAGGTTTTACTTTAAAATTTATCAGGGTTTCTACCCAAAAGAGAAGTGGAGTTTATGATTTATCCTTTACTGGGGAACTTCTCTATCTCACTTCTGTATTATTTTATGGATCCAATATGATTGATGGAATTTAATGTTAATTTAGAAGAGTTAATAAATAAAGGTTTCATTCAAGCATGTATATCTTTGTGGGAAGCACCAGTTCATTTTGTGAAGAAGTCAGATGGATTCCTTAGGCTTTGTGGGGATTATTATAAAGCTAACCAAGTTATGATAAAGAATCTGTATCCTCATCCAAGAATTGATGATCTATTTGATCAATTTAGGGAATCTGAGTTGTTCTCTAAAATTGAATTATGTTTATAATATCACTAATTGTGAGTTTGAAATGAAGGTATTCTGAAGAATTTCTTTACAATAATATATTTCTATTATGAAAATTTCATTATGACTTTAGGTCTTATGAATAGACTAGTCATCATTATCAAAATGGAGAATTGAATATTTTAGAGATAACATGATTCTATTATCATGGTGTTTTTAAATGATATATTGGTGTATTTTTTGAAAAAATTAGATCATGAGAAACACTTAGTGATACTATTAGGTATCATATAGGAACATTGTTTTCATTCCAAATTATCAAATTGCGTCTTTTGGATAAAATAGGTATGTTTCCTTGGCGATTGCATTTCTAAAAAAGAATTTTTTATAGATACAGAAAAGATAAAAGTTGGTAACTCTTGGAAACCACTGAATAATGTTTCTAGGTACGTATTTTTCATAGATTAATGGGAAACTATAGGTTTTTATGTGATTTTTCATGTTTTGGAATCAATAATGATAACCTTGACAAAGAATGTCATTCCTTTCAAATGGAATGGTATAGTTAGAAATAATTTTGCGAAATTAATGATAGGATTACATATGCACCCATAATCATGTTTATCAAGTCTAGATAGGGCTATATATTCTATTATGATGCATTAGGATCTAGGTTGGGATGTGTTTTCAGAAAGATAGATCATGTTGATTCTTATGGATCACAATAGTTACAACTTCATGATAAGAACTACCCAACATATTAATTAGAATTATTTGATGTCTTCCATGATGTGAAGACTTTAAATCATTACCTATTTCATGAAAAATTCATAGTTTTTACAGATCATAAGATTTTAGAACTCATTTTCTCACATAGAGATTTGAATTTGGGATAGTGTGGATGGATATATTATCTAAAAAGGTTTTAATTTGACTTATTGTATACATTTAATAAAGAAAACTATATGGTTGATGAATTGAGTAGGAAATTATATTTTGAGTTGGATAAATAGTATTTGGACCAGTGTCAAATAATATCATTCATAACAAATATGCATATATAATGCTCATACTAGGGTAATAATTCAGTTTTATTTATGATTTTCCCCCATTTGGTTGAGCAAGTTACCATTTATCAGACATATTATCCTATTTGTGTTACTATATGGTCACAACTCAATTTTTGAGAGACCATTGATGGTTGAAATAATTATTGGAATTCAATGTTGTGGTTTCTAGATTAGGTGGTTGTACCATTAACTTATCAGGAACAACATATTAGTGCCTACCAACAATCAAGAATAGATATTCACCATGGGATTCAGAAAATATATAAAGTATCTAAATCTCATTTTGGAGTATTTTAATGAAAATATCTATGGCAAAGTAAGTCTCGAGATTCTTCACTTATCATTTGGTCAAGTAAGAACAAAAACAACTAGTGGGTATGTCTCAAGATGCCTCACCTATTATATAGTAATAGATTTTTTAATAGGGCATCCTTGGATGGTTAATAAATAGGACTCCATTTGGATGATATTGGATTGGATCATGAATTCATCTCATTTCATCACTATTCAGGAAAATAATTCGATGGAAGACTTGTTAAAAATATTCATTCGATTAATTATAAAGATACATAGCATTACATGATCAATATTATCAGAGAGTGAACCCAGGTTAATATCATGTTTTTGGAAATCCTTGTTATAATCCCTTAGAACATAGTTGACTATGAGTATGGCTTATCATCCCCAAATGGATGGACAGTCTAAATTGATTGTCCCAAAAATAGTGGACATGATTTGGCATTGTGTGATAGATTTTGGTGGGTCATGGGAGTATCATTTTACATTAGTGGAGTTATTATATAATAATAGATACAAATCCTCAAAACAAGGGATCTATTTGAATCATTGTACATGTGTCCATGAAATTATCCACTTTGTTTGGTGTAAAATGTGAGACATCACTAATTAGAACCAATCTTGTGCTAGAGATAATAGAGAAGATTTATTTGATCAAAAATATAATGAAGATGGATCATATTATTAAAAAATCATATGTAGATCATCATCTACAACCGTTGTCATTTGAGATGAGTGATCATGTCTTCTTGAGAATCTATGCATGGAATGGACACCGTTATTTTGATAATAATAGAGATTGATTTCCTTGATATATATGCCCTTTTGAGAAACATGAATGAGTAGTTAAGGGTGTATATCAGTTGTATTTTCCACCAAGGATTGGTTCAGTTCATAATGAGTTTTATGTGTCTCCATTAAAGAATTAACAACATAATCCTAACTATGTTATTCGATGGGATCACATTTACATAGAGCATGAAGTTATGTGGATTCATGTGCTGGTATGAATTGTGTATAGTCAAGAGAATATATTTCATTGTAAAATAATTTTCCTAGTGTTTTTTAATATAATCATCATTGGATTTAGGAAGAATCATGATATCATGAGAAAGAAATGAGGGAGAAATGACCCAAAAATTTCTTGGAAAATAAGTGTTTTCAACATTTCAAGGATGGAAAGTACAATGGTGGGGAGAATATAGAACCCCATTCATAGGTACATGACTCATTTTTCATGTATATTGAGATATACATTGTCTGGGTTATGTTTTGGGAGGTTCTGAGGGTTTTTGGAACATTTTTGAGTCTTTTATGGAGGTTCATGGTTTTTGCATGGTTAGTAGAAACCATGAAATATCTCTAAGAAGTAGTGTTAGGTAAGACAATGGGAATTGGGAAAGTACAAGATTGGAACATAGTTTTTCCAAACTCTATGGATTCCTTGTGGAATCCATGCACCTTAAAATAGATGTAAATTAAAGGGTGTATCATGGTTTCTCTAACTATGTAAGACAATAGTTTGAGCTGTAGTCTTAAGACAACATCACCACATGGTTGTTTCACAATTTTCTAAACCAAGTAGGCTAAATTTATGGCATATAATTGGAACTCTTAATAATTATATCTAATATGAATTAACCACTTAAGCACATGTTTTCCCCAAATCATCCTATAACATTGATTCCTTTTTCTCTTAAGGTTTGTGAGATGATCCACTTTTATTTAGAAGTGAGCTGTAATTGAATCAAATTGCATTGGAGTTCTGTTTTCATTCCTTATTACTCTTTCTTCTTCATAATTCTTAGATCCAAAGTTCTTCTCAGTCTTAGAGCCATATACCAATCCATTTATGGATTTATATATGTATTATTAATTATTTTTTGATGATATATGGTTGTAT
This sequence comes from Viscum album, assembly GCA_963277665.1. Classification (NCBI taxonomy): domain Eukaryota; kingdom Viridiplantae; phylum Streptophyta; class Magnoliopsida; order Santalales; family Viscaceae; genus Viscum; species Viscum album. The sequence goes on from OY728127.1 coordinate 1,966,200,978, forward strand.
ATAGTGAATTAAACATGATTAGTGAAGGGATATTGATGTTTTGTCATGTCATTATTCATTTTCATAAATGTTTAATAGGTCGAGGGCTTATCTATTTACTCCGCTTGATTTGGAAAATGAAGTATTAGTAAAAATTAAATTATTTTCACAAAAAGTTTGTGAAATTATTGTTTGACTCTTGATGGTAATATTATTTTGGTATTGACATAGAAATTGTAGAAAGTTGGTTAGGTTTTTAAAACCCCATTATTTATAACATTAAAATGATGTTTCTAAAATTATGGTTTTCTTTTATGAATGTAAATTACTTGTGGATATGATTTAAATAAATAAATGATTTAATTGAAATGATTTGGAATGATGTTGGAATAAATAATTAGGAGTGAGTTGGGTGAGATGGATACTCATTATAAAGTACAAACTTTAATGGGACAGAGTATAGAAATGAGGTTCCACCATCAATAGTAACACCATGATTGAGTGAGTTTCTATGTGTGTTTGTGTGTGCATAAAATGGAAAATAATATTCAATATAAAATGATAAACGGTTTAAGTCTATGTTGACTTTTTTCCTTGGATAATTGATTTCTTGTTTATATTTGAATTGTTTTACTACATATGAATATTTTTTAAATATGATAATAAGTATTTTCCATAGGGGACTAAGGTGGGAAGTCAATGGGGGGGGAATCCAACTAAGCTTAGACTCACCCATACATGGGAACTATTGTGCATTTAATGATGCCATCAATCAAGAAATAGGTTAAGGTAGGATATGTCAATTATTTAGTGATGATTCTTAATACTAGGGGCTTGGAATTTTTATTTAGAGATTGGAGTGGGTGGTGTGTTGAGGGTTTGTGTCACTTTGGGGTTTTCAATTATATAGTCTTTTGGTCCTATTTTTGTATGTCTTCAGGTTTCTGATTATACTATGATATAGTTGTTGGTTTAGTTTGTTATGGATTTTATTTTGTACTCATACATCATATAAATCTTGTTTGGTTGATTTTTGTGTGTTTTTTTTGATTTATCTTAAAAAGGAAAAATCAACCCTCTATTTTTTTAGGACCTTGCATTTATTTTTAGCCTTTGGTGTCTTAGGGATGTCACCTAAGGCCTAGTATCTCACCTTTCACTCTTCAAGACAATTAGGGGTTGGATGTTATATTTATAAAATAGAAATTAAAAAAGGTGGTATGAATTGGAATAACCACCTTTAACATATTATTTACAATTTTTTAATACAAAGAAAATAATTTGATAAAAATATACTTAATTTTGTAGGAAATTGCTTATATTTTTAAAAAATATTACCTTCTCAAAAGAATGTTTTTATTTGTTTTTTTTAAAAAATAATAATAAAATTAGTCCACTCTTAGAAAATTAATTTTCCAAAATAAAATTCATTTTCTAAATCTACATTTAAAAATTATCGTAAGGTTTATTTTTGGTAATTTTCCAAAAATATTTATTCTTTTATGAATAGTGAAAAATAATGGTTTTTATTGAAAACATCCATTTCGTTTAATTAATTTATAACATTCAATTTTTTCTGAAAATAGATTTAAAAGTATCATTATCTTAATTATATTTTATTTATTATAATTCAGTTCATTCAAATCAATTTCCAATTAACTTTCAATATAAAAACCTCTTAAAATATTGATGATTTTCCCTTTGTAAAACCACTTTTTCATCGCGTTTGTGGGTTTAATTTTAAGTTAATTCTTTTCACTCATGTGAATGTAATTTTGAAAAATGTATTGAATATTATGAATCATAATAATTAATATTATCTAATTAGTTAAATCAAATGTTATACCAAAATGAACAGCAAAAACATTAAAATTTAATTGTTGTGGGTTAACATGGGTTACAAGGGATTAAAATAATAACATGGGTTACAAGGGATTAAAATAATATGATAAGTGGTAAAATGAACTATAAACATATGTAACACCAATTTTTTTTGATATATTCATACCTTAAATCCTATTTTTTGATAATTAAACCTTTTTTATCCTTTTGTATGTGAAAAACAAGAGTACCCTTTATTCTTTTCAAAAAGTCTATGTTTGTCCCCTTACCACTTATAAAATCCATTCCTTATCCTATGATATTTACACTTCCAATACCATTTGTTTCAGTCAATTAATATCCAAATACCTTCCATAATTCACTTCCAACTTACCATAGGTTACATATTTATTATGAAACCATCCTATGAGGGATTTAGGTATAATCCTAAAGAGGATCTCAAAAGAAGAGATAAAATTCATAACTATGTGTTTTGTTTAATTTCTTCCTCCACCTCCATAAAATATTAGTAAATTATACTTATATAATAAAAAAATCAAATCAAATATAATATTAATTTTTTTAATGTAGTTACCTATATTCATTCCCACTTCAATCAAATGGGATACAAAACCATCGATCGTGTGTATGGAGAACTAACTCCACATGAATAGATGTTAATCATTTTACTTTACCAACTATCATGGTTTTATTTAAAATTGAATTTATTTTTTATATATTATATTTATGATATTATTATACCTGATTATTTATAATACCACATCTACCTTCTTACCACCAACCAGTTGGATGACAATAATGTCGCTCGTGTGTACGGTATACCACAGCCTCGTAAACCGATGTGATGTGTTTTTAACTCTTGATTTACATGTATGATAATAAGGAAAGATTATATTAATATATATGATATTTATAAAATAATTATATTTCTGTAATTATTATATCAGATATACCTTCTTACTTTCTATTCTATGAGGTATATGATAACATCAACCAGGTGTACGACAGACTGCCACCTTGCGAACCAATGTGATTCTTTTTTCACCAAAACTTTGTATAGAATGAAATAAGGGTTATTTTAATAAATATATGTGATATATATGACATAAAAATTATTCAATAAGGTAAACATATTATTTATCTTTCTTTTTTTCATTCTTCAAGAAAATGGAAAAAATGGTCATGCATACGTACGACCAACCATCCCCGCGTATGGTGTATTTTATTATCTATCTGAAAAATTTATGGGTTACTAAAAATGAATATATATTGAATATATATGACATTTATATAATTTTTAAAAATTTTATATTATATATCCATGATCATTTTAAAATGAATGAAAATACCAAACAAATCTTACATGAAAAATAAATAAATTATTACATGAAACTTGATTCTAACATAAATTTATTAATAAATGGGTAAAAAAAGTTCATAATTAAATCATATATGGTATTATTTATATAACTATTATTATTTAATATATTTATAATAAACATATATTAATTATTCAGGATTTTTGAATGTGTTTGAAGGAATTCAAGAGTTAAGGTAATGGAATTTTTTTACCAAATTTCCTTCTTCGAGGTATATGTTATGTTATATACCTATCATATTTTATAAGGTTTATATAGTAATTACCCCTTTGATATTTTATATCATGACTATAACTATTTAAATGATATGTAAAATCATTATTGATTTCATTCTTTGATGGGTCCTATAATTTAAAAGTTACTAAAGCCGTAATGGTTTAATGTTACAACCCCATTGTTTATAAGGACTGTTTATGATCATGATTTTGATGAAGAAATATTATGATATTTTAATCAAAAATTTCATCAAATTTCTTCTCATCTGGTTATTTTTTCAGAACAAAGTTTTCATTCATTTTCTTCTCTTTATTTAAAGATTCCAAAATAATGTTTTTAAATAAAACCAACCTTATTCCTCTCTTCAGTCGAAAACATTCTTTATTCCATGTACATGCTTTTTTAAAAACAATAAATAAAGTTTTAATATTCTAAAAATATTTATTAAAGTCATTTCTACCCATGTTTTACTTTTTTTTATTTTTTTAAAATAAATATACATTTTCATTACAAACAAGTCCAGTTTGGAATTTATCAAAAATGTGAAAGGAATCCTTATTTTAATGTTTATTTCATTAATATAATTTTATAACTTCATGAAAAATGAATTTTTTAAATATTACTTTATATGTTTCAAAATTTTATTTTCAATGAAAATTATTTTTTAAAAAAATTGAATGTTTTTTAATATTTTTATTTTCAAAGTGAAAATGTTATTTTCCTAAAGAAATTTTCTATGTGATCTTTCAAAATAAATTTCCATACTATATTTAATTCATTGATATAACATAAAATTTACTGTGAATATGATCTAATAATAACATTATTATCCTTTATCTAGGTGTTTTATGATTACAATGATAAGATGTCCATAAAACCCATTCTGTTTCGAAATATTTCTATGATGAAATGATGAAATGTTTATGAATCACATTTTGTTTCATGGGTTCTGATATGATAAATTTTTTATGATATTGTGGAACACTTAGGTTTGGTTTTAATTAAGTGAAGGTAATTATTTTATAACCATGGATGGTGGTTTCATTAAAATAAAGGATGGTGTTTATGTTATAAATAAGAAGGGTGATCATATAATAACTGAGGAAATATGGGAACTTTATCTATATAAAATTAATTGGGTAGTGATATGTTATAAATAGACCTAATTTCATGTTAATAGGATCAATTTTAGACCTTCTTTCATGTCTATAGAATTATGCAGGGCCCTGATTTCATGTCCTTAACGAAATGAGTGAACATATTTTTATTTATACATGTTCAAAAAAAATTAAGCTTATGTATATTCCAATAATATATATCTTATGCCACTAATTTGATATCATGACTTGTGTTCTTTTATTACCTAATGTTTCTTTTATTTTGAAAAACCATGATTTATTCCATGATCCATGTTTATGATCTATGATATCCAGGGTATGGATTTTCAAATGTTATTTTCATGTTCTCTTATAGTCATTATTTTATTTTGTAGATATCTAAATTATCTACTAAAACTAAGGATTTAATCTCACCCATTATTCTGTTTCCATTCGCAATGATATAAATAATGATATTACATATGATATGTCTATGAATGTTTCTAGTTATAATAAACATAGTGGGAGATGACATAACTCATTTATGGACCAGTTTTTTATGTTTCCATGATTCCAAAGGTAGTAGACATAATTTTTTTTATCATTGATCATTATGTTATGTAATGAATATTAATCTTCTAAGATTTGATATTTGTGTATGAGAAGATTGGGTCTTTACAGTTGGAATCAGATAATGGTTTACTCAACCATTGGAAACTAAGATGATAGAACTTTAGTGATGACCCATATGATAATTACAAGTATTGGATAATTTCTTAATTTATTGTAAATAAAGGGGTGTTGTTTTCCTACCAATAAATATATCTCTATATACTATAATTTGAATTGGATTTGGAACAGATGTACCTAAGTGTTATAACATTAAAAAAGTAACATTGGGTTGGATACAAGCATTACCTGGTAGTTGGAAATCAGACCTAATATGATCCTTTTTTGAAAATCAAAGGGGATTTGATTTGGAAATTCAAAAACTCTTTAAGAGACATCAGGAAGGATTATATTATATATTTAATAAGGATGACCTACGATAAACCTAAGGTGTTATATATTGAATATAAGGTGTCATGATTTAGAAATTCTAGTTTATTTTTCATTACTATGTGTTTTAAACTACGATTATTGTTTCTCTCACTATGTTTTTTGTGTTTAGTCAATGGATGGAACCATATGAAATTAGGTCATCCTTGAATGTGATGGACAATTTCTAAGGAGCATCCAAATTAGATGACGACTATAGAGAAATATATTGTGATTATTTCTAATTATCTATCACTATATATGATTAAAAATGTGAACTTAGGTGAGATTCCCAAAGTATAAAATAAGAGGAAGATGAACCTTTTGAACTTTCCTAAGTTAATGAACATTGATGAAAGAAGATTTGGGTTCTTATAGGAGAATAAGGCGGGAAGAAGTACTATTAATAATATCTCCAATAAAAGGAAATATGTTTTATCAGTGAAAAATAATTTCAGTGAGTGATTAATTTTCATAGAGAACAATGTATTATGTTTGGGGAACAAGGTTATTATCCAATTAAACACCCAAACATAAGAGTTAGCATCTAGACTAAGGAATGACCTATTCCTCAATAATCATTAAAGTGTACATATTAAAGTATTTATATATTTTTAATTACATTTAATATTGTAGAGGAATTTTTTCCATTATTATTTGGGTTTTAAGACAACTAAGGTTTCTATTAATTTTGAAAACATATATGTATCCATGTAATGAGAACATTAGTGTTACAAATACCTTCATGAGATTATTAGTCTATGGTTTATCATAAGTTCAATGACCTAGAAAAAACTTTTGATGTATTATTTAATGAGAATTTATCAAGATTAAGAATATTTTGGGTGAAATTTATGGAAATTCAACACTCTATTTTTGTATATGTTTTAGTGAAAAATTATTTTAGGAGGATATACCTAAGAGAATAATCTATTTAATGTATAAAAACTATAAATATAAAGTGATTTCAGTTGGTCTCACTAATATGCTAATATATTCATGTATTTAAATAATAGAGTCTTTAAAAACCACCTTGATCATTTTTTGGTAGTCTTTATAGAAAATATTATAATATATTCAAAGAGAAAGTAAGAGCATGGATATCACATGAAAATAATAATAAATAACCTAAGTAAGAGAAAAATACATTTAAAAAGTTTATAATGTTTGAATTTTGGTGACAAAATATTTCATTTTTGGGTCATATAATCTAAAATGATTGAATATCGGTGGATCCATAAAATAAATAAGTTATTAAACATTGGCCAAAACCAACCACTATGACTAAGCTCTAAAGTTTTCTTGGATTGGAATTATATAATAGATAGTTTTGTAAGAATTTAACATGAATATGTAATCCACACACCAATCCATCTTTAAAGGGTTTTATATTCCTCTAGATAGTTGAATGGGATGAAAATTTCAGGGAACTAAAGAGAATATTAGGTAGTGAACATGTGTTCACATTACCCCACAGTGGTGAAGGATTTAGAATCTATAGTGATTCACACAAGGATAGATTGGGAGTCATTCTCATTCAGAAAGACATGGTTATATCTTATTCCTTTCAAAAATTGATGTCTCATGAGAAAAATTACCCAACTCATGATTTAGAGTTAGTTGTGGAAATTGTTTCAATAAATGTATTGATCCATTTTCATTACGAAGAAAATTTGTGTGTATATATATATATATTGCACACAAAATTTTAATGTATATATTAACACATAAGGAGTTAAATATGAACATGATTAGATGGTTAGAGATGATTGAGGATTATAAATTCTCAAAACATTACCACCCAGGGAATATAAACAATGTGGTTGAGGCTTTGAGTCAAAAGGATCATACCGGTTTATCCCAGATGAGAATTATAATATATCTAATATTTCTATATTTTCATAGGATGGTTTTGGAAACCCTAGGTAATATGATGAATCTTATCTATCTCAAATTATCATTTATCCATCCATAAAATTGAAGATTAGTGAGGCACAAAAGGAAGATATAGAGTTGTAGAATAAAATGAGAAATGTTTCCGAGTTTAACCCTAATTAGGATGGAATGATAAGGATCAAGAACCATGTATGTGTTCCATCCAAACAAGATTTAATGAAGAAGATATTAGAGTAGAATCATAGTTCTTTATTCTCAAATCATACTAGAGGTACCATGATGTATAGATATTTGAAATAGTATTTTTGGTGGGGTGGAATAAAGAGAGATATTTTAGATTTTGTATCTCGATGATTGGTATGTAAGTAAGTTCAGGATGAGATAAAAAATTATAATGTTATTTTATATCAATTAACCATACTAGGATTGAAATGGGAAAACATTTCCATGTATTTTTTCATTATACTCCCCAAAAAATTTTAAAGCCATAATGATATATAGGTTGTAGTCGATCATCTTTCAAATTCTACATAGTTCATCACTATTAGATAATATTTCCCTCTAGAATATATTTCTATGATATAAATTAATAAATTTGTAAGGTTTATTAGAGTAACACATTGTATTGTGTCTAATCCAGATCTGATGTATACCTAAAACATTTGGTGAAGTATTCAATAGGCTTAAGATATAGAGATAAGTTGTAGAACTACGTATTATCCTCAAACATATGATCAGTCTAAGAGAATAATTCAAACCCCAGAGAATATATTGAGATCGTGTTCTATGGATTTCAAAGGTTGTTGGGATCAAAAAATTCCTCTAGTTGAGTTTTATCACAACAATATATTTTAATTGAGTATTCAGATGGCTCATTATGAATCCCATTACAGAATTAATTTCAAAATACAAATTATAGGGAATATGTTAGAGAGAGAAATATATTAGGATTAGAGTTGATGAAATGGAATAAAAGTTGTGATCCATTCAACAATGAGTAAGGGAAGCACAATATGGGAAAAAAATTATTCTGACAATCAACTATGTGGCCTATAATTTGAATTTTGTGAAAATATATTTACAAGAATTTCTCCATGAAGGATGGTAGTGTGATTTTTGAAGAATAGAAAACTAATATGTAGTTATATGCTCCCCTTTGAAATTATTTATTATATCAGGACAATAACTTACTGCTTGGTGCTTCCACTGAACCTCTCTTAGGTTCATGATATGGTCCATCTATCTCTACATAGGGAGAACACATTTTATCCATCACTTATACTGAACTGAAAGGCTATACCACTATATCATGAACATTATTATGAGTAACAACCATTGGATATTCTAAATCATATGGATAAAGTTCTAAAAACAAGACTACTCACTTGGTCAATGTTTTTTAGAGAAACCACCACCTTTAGGAAGCTATGTGGGAACTTGAAGATGTAATGAGGCATAAGTATACTCAGTTATTTGTTTTAATGTGATGAAATTTAGAGGGTGAAATTAATTTTAAAGGGGGTAGAATATAACACCCATAATTTTTAGGGAATAATTTTATTTGATAATATGATTTCCTTGATATATTTTGTTACATTCAACACAAAGTTTTAAAAAACCACAATATACACTTGGTATTATTATTTAAACATGACTATTATAACACAACCCTTAAAATTAGAGGTATGAATGGAAATAAAGAACTTTTAAATATTAACTATAATGGTTTTATATAAAGAAAACATATTGAAACAAAGTACATAATTTTTAGTAAAGTGTTTATATGTTTCAAAAATACTATCTTCTTAAAAAACTGTTTTCATTTTGTAAAGAAATAATAAAAATAATATTTTTTATAAAACCAAGAGATTATAAAAAAAGAAAATTTGACTTGATATCATATGAAACACCAAGATTAAATGACCCATGAAATATATTTCCTCAAATTTAATCCCTTGGATAGCTTACAAAACACACAACCCTAAATCTAATGATCTATAATGGGGTATACCAGAATTATGTAGACATTAAATTAGAGGCTATGAATAGTAAATAAAAAATTATTAAAACCATGCTTATCTATTGATTAGAAATGATATAAGAATCATTTAAAATAAAAAGAAATGTTTTCTAAAAGATTATATTTTTTTTATGAAAGACACTTTAGTCATGATTTGCACAAAAAATTTAAAATTAATATTTGAAAAATTAGAACTATTACTCAAATAAATGAAATGAATTTTTGAAATTAGAATATCAAAATTATCTTAGGGTTATTTTTTTTATTTTTTGGGAAATTTTCAGTTTTAGATTAACATTGAAAAAAATGAATTTTAATCGGAAAAATAAATTTCAGTTAAATTATATAAAAAGATAAATTATATTTTGAAATGGATTTAAAGTATAATAAGTTAAAAAAATATATTTATTATTAAAACATAGTTTATTTTAATTATTTTCATATTGAATTTTGATATAAAATCATTATAAACTTTTGAACATTTTCCCTTTAATAACTTTCTATCTCATCGCATCTATGAGATTAATTTTGAATTAAAAATTTTCAATTTTTTGAATAGAATTTTGAAAAATGGGTATAATATTTGGAATCAAAATATTTTATTATATCTGATAGGATCAACATAATATTTGACCAAAATTAATAGTTATTTAAATAGAAATTATTTACCATGGTTAAGGTAAAATGGATTTGTATGGGGTTAAACAAAAATGATTAGTGTTAAAATGACATAAAATTTTTATAGATTATATTTGATAACCATATTTATACCATATCATGTCTAATTATTTAAAAAAATATATTTTGGACAAATTTTTAATGGAAAAATGTGGGTACACCTTTTTCTTTACAAAAATTAAAATTGTGCCACTCACCTCACTTATAAAAGGGCAGACCCTCTCACCCCCTTTTCACACTTTCATACCTATTTTTTTGGATATTAAATATTGAAATAACTTCCAAAATTACATATTTTCATCCTTTAATCCTTATTTTGGGCATAAATCAATCCTAGGGATGCATTTGGTGAAAACCTAAGGAGGTTACCCAAGGAAGAGGTAATTTTCTTTAATAAGCGTTTTAATTTTATTTATTCCTCCACCTCCATCAATTATTTTTTAAAAAAAATGATGTTATAATAAAATTATTATTTCCCATATATTGAGATTTTTTTATAATAATGGAATGATATAAAATAAACCCCAAATCCATCAAATGGGTTGTGACATCATCATTCATGTAAATGACAGACTATCGCCTCTCAAACCGATGTCATTCATTTTCCATTTACACTTCCCACAATTGGGTAAGATAATGAATCTAAAGTGTATATATATATATATATTATTAGTGAAATATTTATAAATATGGAGTTATTATATCATATATACATTTTATTACATTCAATTTTTTAGGGGATATGATAATGTCACTCATGTGTACATTAGACTACCACCACACAGAGCGATGTAATTCATCTTTCACTAAAACTTTAAATGGAATATAATAAGGATAAATTTAATAAATATATATGAAATATTGTAAATAATTATTATATTAGTTATATAATTATTATTCTATAAAGATAATATATCATTTTCTTTCTTACACTGAAAAACGATAACATCGTTCATGTACGTGTGGACTACCACATTCGTGAAGCGGTGTGAATATCTTTTCATAACTATACCACAAGGAATATGTATATAAGTATATTTAAAGAAATAATATGGTTGATATTATAATAATTATTTAAATATAAATTATTACATACCTCATTTCCATAATGATAATTGGAAAATTGAAATGTTACTCATGTGCACGTTCGACCTACCATCTCTATGATCGTAACATACTTAATTTCTAAAAAAATATTTAATGACTAGTCCTGAAAGAATAATTGATGTATAAATATGATAAATATGTCATGTTTATTATTATTTATATTATGGACTTATATAATATGTACAGGAACTGGATCTTTAATGATGAAACAAACATGATAAAATAAGGAAATTAACACCCATATCAATGAAAATAATGAAAGATAATTAATGAAATAGTGATAATATTTTATAAAGGTATCATATATGATATTATAAATATTAATATGATTTTTTATAAGTTAATATAATGTTTAAAACCCCTATAATGGAGTTTAAATCACATTCAATCAAAAGAAACTGTGAGGTAACAGACTTTGTCCGAATTTCCCTTCACTGAGGCATATTATAATGTTACGAACCTATTTCATTTCATATGGTTTATATATTACCACATTGGCATGTAATATCATCATTATATATTAATTAATGTTATTTTAAGATTCAATTTTATTTATTTTATCCAAGGGGATTGGGAAATAAAAAACAAGTTGGTAAAAGTTAATGAAGAATCTCATTTTCTTTTGTGATTTTTAACCTTCCCTTGAAAAAAATCATTTCTTATAATCATTTTTAATTATAAATAACATTTATATTAAATATAAAAATTATTTAATGATTTAAATTATTATTGTGTGAATTGTATACCATTTTTACATACAATGATTACTTTGAATTCTATTTAATTAACTTTGGAAATATTGATAAATATAAATCATTTACTCAATACATATACACTATTGGAAATATGACTTTTACCAACGGTTTTGGCCAAAACGTTGGTATAGTTCATTAATTTGGACCTATACCAACGGTTTTGAAAAAACCATTGGTATAGGGGGGGGGACCTATAGGACCTATACCAACGGTTTTGGCCAAACCGTTGGTATAGGTCCATTATAGAGACCCTATACCAACGGTTTGGCCAAACCGTTGGTATAGGTCCCCCCCTATACCAATGGTTTGTACAAAACCCTTGGTATAGGTCCTAAAATAAAAGGACCTATACCAACGGTTTTGAGAACCGTTGGTATAGGTCCTTCGGTTTTTAATCGAATCTTCTTACCGAGAACATTATATAAATCAAAATTTAAAATTATTAAAACAATACATATATATATTTATGAAATTATGTTCACAAAAGTCATGTTAGGTTAGTGTTTAAGTCATTCAATTATAAACTAGAGGTCCTGGGATCAAATCCCACCGAATGTTTTTTTTTGAAATACATATACCAACGGTTTTGAGAACCGTTGGTATAGGTTTTCATATTACTTATACCAACGGTTTTCCCAAAACCGTTGGTATAGACCTATTGTCACGGCTTACTTTCCAACGGTCCTCCAAACCGTTGGTATAGCCTATACCAACGGTTTGAGGGCCTATACCAATGGTTCCAAACTGTTGGTATAGGGTATTTTTCCAGTAGTGATATTTGATGTTTTAGCATATCGATCAAGGAAGAAAATTGATTATTAAATATGTAAGGAATGATTTGGACCTATAGTGATGGGTAGGGTATGGTATTATATATCCCCTTGATGCATTGATAGGTTTTCTAAGACAAATCAATTGGCCAAATTATACAGTTTTCTACCGATTCTAATTAGAGTATCTTATGAAAGGACTTAACAATAGAAGTATCAAGATGACTGAGATTATAAAATATAATATTTAATAATTTTCATCATTATGAATTATGCAATTATTGTCCATGATATTTTCACAATGATATTATCTATGGATGCATTTCATACTTAGTTCATTGACCAAATTACATATGTGTTCGTCTTTTTTTAATCCCATATTGATTATTACTTATCCAATTTTTTAAATAGAATGTATGTTCAGTTATTTACCTTTATATAATGAGTATTATTATAAATTCATGACATATTTTTTTTACTAAAACATTATTGAGCATTTGATCTCATCCTTATTTTGTTCCTTTCCCTAGGATAGGAAGAAAAATTCCTCGAATGAGTTCATGGGTGGCAAGTGTTTTCTAATTCTATGATTGGTATTTTATATCCCTATTTAAAATGGGTATAATGTATTTATTTGGTTCTATAATAATATGAAACTAATATTTTCATTGGGATTTGTACCTTTTGTATCAATTCTAATATAATAAATTAATTTACTAGCTCTATGTTACTAGATTCTGGATCATTACATTTGGTATCATAGGAGTTTTTTTTGAAACCATGGGAATTGGATTTAGGAAAAAATATATTAGGGAACATAAAACTATGATAGAATTTGGGATATGTATAGAATAACATCCTATATTTTTGGTAAGGAAGATATTTTTTGTTTTTCCTTATCAAATACATGACTCTTTGGATACTACAAGTGGATGTGGTTCTGGAAAAAATGTATTTAGGGGTAATAACTCCGAAAAGGGAACATTGTCCTTGACCTAATCATCTCTTTTTAAAAAAATAGTCTTACCATGAAACTAGTTTGAAAATATTAGGGTATATTCATTGGAAACTCATATTTTAATTACAATACATTATGAATTACTTGAAATAGAGATATACTCAAAGAAACCATCTTTAAGATTATCCGATTTTTATGCATAAAATTGCCAATTTTTGTTAAGTATTTAACTAGTTTTACGATTATAAATTATGTTTCATAATGATATGATATAATATAGTGTATTAAATCATTTATAATTTGATCATATAAGAATTAATGATAACTGCATCAATACATGCAATCCAAAGAGTAAGAATGATCATTTATTTGATGGGATTAAGACAATAATTTGAAACGAACTTGTCTCTCAAAATTTTTCATTATATAAGGACATATTATCATGTGATAATAGGATAGAAAAATAATTATATAATTATTATCGCTTTTAAGGGAATCGAGAGAAGAATATAATTACTAAGAAAAAGATTGATAAAGGGAATAAGGGAAATAAGGATTTTAACACTTGTGATAATTCTAGAAAGAAAATCCCAGGTACATCCTTAAATGGAATGAGAGTTTTATAGATTTGTGGAGAAAAAGGCCACCACGATCATGGTTAAAAGGGAAATAAGAATATTTATAATGATAAATGATTTCACTGAAAGTATATGGGTCACTACTCAAATGAATTACCTAAACATAAACGTAATATACCTCAAAAGTATCAAATGGGTAATGGTCAAGCTTATGATATTCCTGTATAGGAAGTGTAATGATTAATGTGCATGTGTTTGAATAAAATAATTCTGTTATTTTATTATTTTACCAAAGATATCCTAGTTAGAAGAATTATGAATTATATAAGGATTATAATGTATTACCTTTTCAATAAGTATTTGAAAGCATTTTATGAATGGTACTGATGACCAAGAAAAATTATTTTTTCACAATATTAAATTCATGGAAAACACATGATAAAGGGAAAGATAAAACTTAACATGTTCATGATTTTGATATAATTATATTGTGATAAAGGGATTATTGATATAGATAAAGTAAATTGGATATTACTCACTTCCATGGAATTGATTAATTATTTATTGACAAAGGGGTTTATGTTATCATTGTTGGAGTTAGAATATTTTTTGGATATTTGGAATATATCCCTTAATATTTATTTTATTTAAAGAATAAGGATGGATTCATTATTTTAAATATTTTTTGTGGTAATTTATGTTATTATCGTGTTTCAAAAGAATACATGATAAAGGTATTCACATTTTAGGTATTTGAAAATTAAGAGGTACTTCATGTATTTTGGGGGATTAATGATAAGTTTATTTTATAATTTTAGTGACCTTATTTCTAATGTTTTTAATCTTAATAATTTTGAAGGTTCATAAGGTTAACCATTTATTAAATGTTTTATGTTTATCTTTAGATGAGGTTTTATAGATTAATATTTTACATCACCCTATGATGATTTATATATATTGGATAAACTGTAAAAACCATTTTGTTATAATAATAATTATAGATTTAAGGAATGACTTATCATTATATTTTGAAATTTATGATCCATTAAAATTGAATTTTAGTTCTTCATGAGTAAAAAAATTCATTTTTAAATACTCATTTCTTAGAGTAAGTGATTATTTGGAAACTAATCGTAGCAAAACCAAAGGATGGAATTATACCTATGAAATAAAAATATATCAAGTAAGTATATTTAATTATATTATTATATAGTAAAATAATTACTCAAATCATGGAAAAGGATCCTAAAACAAAAATTTTATCCTACTAAAATAATTTATATGATCCCAATGACATTTTTGACACCTCTTTGGTTTATGGCTTTTGGGTCAATAACTTTCATGGGACCATATTTGGGTGTTAATATTCTATTATATGTCTATGTTTTTAATTCCCACATATGGTCCCATATTTGAAAACCTAGTTATGTGATTATTCTTGATGACCTTATTACTTCCTTTCTCTATTATTAAGAGGATATTTTGTTAACCCTTTTAATATGTTGGTATTTGTACAAAGTTATTTTCAAATGAAAGACCGTGGATTAACGAAATTATGATTAAATTCTGATGAATGAATTTATTTAATGGGGAATTATTTAACAGCCTGATATTCTAACATAATAACATTTTATTTGATAGAGTTTTTGACATGAAACACCAGGATTAAAAAACCACAAAATATATTTCTTTAAATTTAATCTCATTGATAGCTTATGTAACACACAACCTTAAGTCTAAATGAACTATAACATATTATAAAATTATAACCTAGATAATAAATTGGTAGGTATGAATATTATTAAACAGAATATGAAAATTATGGTCATCTATTGATTAGAAATAAAATAAGAATCATATAAAATGAAAAGTAATATTTTCTGAAAAATTATATTTTTTCTAAAATACTATTTAATTGGATTTTAACAAATAATATAAAATAAAAATATACCAAATTTGGAGAAATTATTTGAAAAAATTAATATTAATTTTTAAATCATCATATCAAAACATTTTTAGGGTGAATTTTTCTTATTTTTATGAAATATTTCATTTTTTAATTATTAGTGGAAAGTACTGATTTTTAATTGAAAACACCCTTTTCGTTTAAATAATTTTTAAAGTGAAATTATATTTTAAAATATATTTAAACTAAAATGGGTTCAATTAAATATTTTTTAATCCAATTTATATCATTGTAATAATTTTCATATTAAATTTTTATTTAATTACATGGTAAACTTTTGGACATTTTCTCGTTGAAAACCCGTTTTCTCGTCATTCCTATAAGATAAATTTTAAATTAAATTTTTATGCTACTATAAATGGAATTTTGAAAAATTAATCAATATTTGAAATAATAATAATTCATATTATCTAATAATTTCAGCTTAATTATTGACCAAAATGAATAGTAAAAAAGGTAGAACTTATTTTCCGCGATTAAGCTAAAAATGGATTTACAAGGGGTTAAACTAAATAGATAAGAGTTAACATAACCAATAAAAATTTCTAAAATATAGTTTATGTAAATATTTCGACCTTATCATGTCTATTTATAAATAATAATCCATTTTTACCCTTATGTAATCTGAAAAATGTTGGTACACATTTTTATTTCGAAAAATTACAAGTGTGCCACTCACCTCACTTATAAAAGGACACCCTTTATCCTCCCTTATTCACAACTTCAAACCATTTTGTTTCAGACATTATCTAGCAAAATTAAATCCAAAATTTCAAAAAATAATTCTAGAATGCTAATTGTTTTTGTAAATCCAACCTAGTATGTCTTTTTTTACAATCCTAAGGAGGTTTCCCGAAACACATGTAATGTTTTTAATGAGTGTTCTAAATTTATTTCTTTCTCCACCTCCCTAAATTATTATTTTCCCACAATGATTTTATGAAAAAAGTATATTAAATATAAATATTTTTTATAATAAATTAATTACCTAGAATAATCCCCACTTTCATTAAATGGGTTATGAAATCACCATTTATGTGTACAAGAGACTACATCCTCACAAACCAATGTTATTCAGTTTTCCATTACCGCCTATCACAGTTGGGTATGATGATGGATATAAAGTATATATATGATATTTATAACATAAAAACACCAATTTATTAATTATATAATTTATAACATTTTTTATTTCCATTAGGTAGGGGATACGATAACATTACCTGTGTGTATAGCGAACTACATCCTCACAAAACGATGTGAGTCGTCCTTTACTAACGCTTTACATGGAATTTAATAAGGATAAATTATATAAATATATGTTATATACATGAAATAATTAATATATTAATGAAATAATTATAATTCTGAAAATATAAAATATCATTTTATTTATTACACTGAATGATGATAACATCATTCTTGTACGTGTGGACTATTGCCTTCACGAAGCGATGTGACTCTATTTTAATCCCCACAACACATGGATGGTATATATATATATATGTATATTTAAAAAAATAGTATGGTATATAGGATAATATGATAATTTTTGAAATATTAAATATTACTTACCTCCTCTACATAATCATTATTGAAATATGAAAATATTACTCATGTATAAGTATGACGTACCATCACAATGACCGTAACACATTTCATTTATCAAAACCACAATTATTTATTATTAATGAAAGAATAATTTATTTATAAATGAGATATTTATTTCATGATAAATATTTTGGATATTATGGAATGATATAATATTTTCAAGACTAGATCTTTCATGATGAAACATGAATGAGAAAACAAGGAAATTAAAACCAGAAACAATGAAAATAATGACAGATAATTAATGAAAATGTTATAAGATTTTATAAAAGAAAAATATATGATATTATAAATATTAATATGGTTCTAGGATAATTTAATAACATTTTTATTACCACTATAGAATAGGTTAACACATGTTCAACCCAAAGGAAGCATGAGGTAAGGCACATTTCCCCAATTTCACTTCTTTGAAGAATATTGTAATGTTACCACCCTAATTACTTTTATATGGTGTATATAATCACACTTTGAAATTTAATATCATGATTCATTAATAATTCATGGTATTATAAGTAATTATTTAAATTATTTCATCCAATGGTATTTTAATTGAAAATTAAGATGTGGAAAAAGTTATTGAACAATCTCACTTTATTTTGTGATTATTAAACTTCTCTTGAAAAAATCACTTTATTATGATCATTTTTCTTTATAAATTAAATTTATATTAAATTTAAATATTATATTATTATTTATATGATTATTTTTTAATCCATATTCTATTTTTATATATGGTTTTTATCTCAAAAGTTATTTAATTAACATGGGAAATATTGATTAATCTGTATCTTTTACACAATACATATATTCGATGATGATGAATATTGATTCAAGAATTTAATAAATTATTTTATATATGAGGAATTATTTTTACCTAACGTGTTGGGTGGGACCTAGTAATATATATCCCTATAAAGCATCAGTGAGTATCGTGAGACAAATCAATTATCCTAATTAAACTGGTCTCTACCTATAGTATTTAAACTGAGTTGTGAAAGGGCATAACAGTAGATGTGACATGATGTTAGATATCATTAAATATAATAATTAAGAATTAACTTAATTAAGGATTCATTTATTATTTTCTATAATATTTTTTTCAATGATATTATCTCTCGATTCATTTCATTATCATTTTACTGAAAAAATGGCATGTGTGTTCAGTTATTTATCTTTCCATATTGATTATTCCCAATGTAGTTATTTAAATGGATTATGTAACGACCAGAACTTTTTAATAACATTTATTTCCTAAATTTGAGTGTCATTTTATTTTATACTCAACAAAACTATATCCTTTAATTAATGAAGTGAGTATAATTAAAAGAGACTGTTGGGTTTCGACTATTATATGGCCATTGGTCAATATGACCATTGGAAACTAAATTCTTAACATTAAAATTATTGTTTATAAATTCAAATGATCTTGGTTAATAAATACAGAAAGAAGAGTTGATGAAATAATCTAGTAGACTCAGGACATATGAAGCCCATCTGTCCGAGCATAGGAAGGAGGTAACATCACTGGGCTTTGCTCTGGACCAAGCCCAAGCCGAACTTCAACAAGTGAAGCTTGAATGGAATCACATAAGGGAGAAGTTCAATCTGATAGATATCACCACTTGGGAAATGTTTTCCAAGCCACCACAAGATTCTATCACCATAGCACACCTTACACTTAGGTCCTATGCTGGTGTTATAAGGGCCTATGTAACGAGACCTTAACTAATTTGTGTAATCATTTTATATAAATAAAATTTTTATTTCTTATTATGGAAATGTTTGTGAATTTCAAATGTCTGGATAAATATAGGATATATATTATTGATGAATTTAGAAAAAAAGGGGCATTTTAAAATATTTTCGTATTATTTAAATAATTAATAATGTGAATTGATTTGAAAAAACGGTTATCTATAGTTGTGTTCAGTAAGAAATTTTGAGTCTAATAAGATCAACATAATTTTTAGTGAATAGTAAAGTATGAATAGTAACATACCCGAATGAATAGCAATGAATAGTAATTCGACCAAAAAAATTAAAATTCACCCATGAATGTATAAAAATATTTTAGACGTCTTAAAGGTGAAAAACGATCATAGTTTATGTTTTGGTATTTTTGAATGTCATAAATATTTTATTTAAAATTTTATAATTAATTTAATAATTTAAAATGGAAATGTATTTAAATAAAATTTAATCATAATTTTTTACTTTATTATCTTAAGGTTATACAGTAATTTTATGGGATGTTGATTAATTTCTTAAGGTGTTACAAAATGAGTTATAGTTTTAATGTTGTATTTTTTGAATAAATACTGATTTTATTTAAAAATTAAATTAAAAATATTTAGAAAAAATATTTTCATAAAATGGAATTCATTTTTGAATTCAGATCATCGATATTATGTTATTTTGAATTTTGGTGATTTTTCTGAAACAATAAATTTTTCAATCAATAGTAAAAATACAGTTTTGAGTTTCGAGGGTTTAATGACATCATTGATGATGTAATCATGATGTAAAAAATCTGGTCGAATTTATAATTGTAATATATGTTATTATTTTTCCCAAGTGTCCAATACCATGGATATATAACATGGGAAAGCCCATGGTTTTGCAAAAACCACCAATGAGGTGTCCCTAGGAAATTAATAATTTGTTCCCTCACTTTTCTTATAAATACCAAGCCATTCCCTCATTATTTTCATTCAAAAATCCTTATCAACGAAGATATGGTATTTCTACCACCCAATAAGTCCTTATAAGGTGTCCTCAAGCCTCTCAAGGTCCCAACCTTCAAGCTTTCAAAGTTACTCTTGAAGGTTAGGGAATCTTTCACCCTTTTCATTTAAGTCATGACTTCCTTTATGTTTTGACTTATAGTTACATTTTATTATGTGGTTAATTTATATTATATATCTTTACCACTATCCATTTCATGTACAAATTATGAGATACCCTTTCCTCTCTCATCAATTGAGTTTCTTAATTTTTAAGTGACGCTGTTTGGTTTCCGAATTTGTGGTAAAAGAAATCACATCTTCTATTTCCTTTCAAGTTTCCTTTTCATGGGGTATGACATTCATAGCCATACCATGTTCTTATATCCATTTTATTATACCTTTATACTTTATTACGAGTTATTTATGAGTGGGTTACCCTTGTACCCTCTCTTTTTAATGTTTTCTAAAATGTTGTTATGTTGTAGTTATGCTGTAGAATTTTTGTCCCAAAATCTCTCTCTTTTTTTCTCTCAAGAAATTCTATTTATTATTTATGTGGATACCAAAATCTATGTTCATTTATAGGGGTATTTCATCAATACATATAATGATATATTTTATTCTGTAATTGACATACATATAACCCTCACTCCCATTCCATTGGTTATAAATTACATAATGATCTTATTTTTAATTACTTTTTAAACGTCACGATTTTGACATGAAACCCATTTCTTTGATTCTATTTCTATTATTTATTAAATGTTTGATTATGATACATGTGGATCACATGAAAATAAAGACATATTAAGGGTGCTCCCTGATAACGCTGTAATTCATTGGGTAAATAATTTAATCTCTAGTGATGACAAGTTTCACGATACCTTGGTGAATAACCTTGGTAATTTTTATTACACCTTGGGGATGAACCTTGGTGATATGTTCATGAATATCTAAATTAAATGTTTTAGATACATATTAATGTTATGGTTGAAGTTTTTTTCATTAATAAATGCCTCTACTTCCATTGCTCATGTCTTTATGTTTTTATCAAGTTCTTATTGATTTCACAAGTAAATTGATTTCCTTGTTTTCGTTACTGGGCCTTCTTCTAACCCTTTCATTTGATGTATGTATCCAGGTTATGAGATGCAGTAATTTTAATTAGGATGAACCTGTAATTAAGTCTTACAAGTGTATTAAAAGGATGTTTTATGTTGTTTTCATGTATTATGTTCCTAATTTCCAAGACAGTAGACTTTAAAGATCCTATGTATGTAAAATGTAATGAAAAGTTATGTAATAAAAAGGCAGGATTCCATTGTTGGTATCAAAGGAAAATTTAGTTATTTATAGAAATCAGGCTATGAAAACATTAGGATGAATCTTATAGAAACGTTTAAATATAGGAAAAATTCCGTGTATTTTAGTGGGTTTTGAGTAAGTGTTTTATCAAGAAAATACATCCCTGTCTGGGTAAGAGCAAGTAGAGGTGGCTCTGGCACAGAGGTACCTAGGAGGGAAAAATCTGACAAAGAGTTTCGGGCATGACCCGGGGTATCCTGGTACAGGACAATGGGCCTTGCTGTACTCTTGGTTACGACACTTTCGGGGGATATGTTTGGTTAATCATAAGATTTTTATGAATCATTATGAAGGATTTATAGAGAAATCTAACTGTTTAAAGAAGTTTTAAGACATAAAATCGTTTATAGTTAAAATATATGTAAATGAAATAAGTTTCTCACTATGGTTTTATTCTATTAGAAAATGGCGGGAAATCAGAGGAATCATGTAAATGGTGATCGTAATGGACCATGCACTGACGACCCTCCAATGGAAGATGGAATGGAAAATTTCATGCGAATGATGAACCAACTAACTCAAGTAATGGGAAATAACTTGGATCAAGTTGAGAGACTGATCTCACCGTGAAGGGAACAAATTTCTGTTGAATACTTTATGCGTCAAAAACCACCAACCTTCATTGGATATACCGACCTATTGATTACTGAAAAATGGATCAGCTCTATTGAGAAGATCTTTTCTGTGCTCTGATGTTCTGAACAACAGAAGGTTACCCTAGCTATCTATCACTTAGAGGGAGAAGATGATCAGTGGTGGGAACTGATTAAAACACAAGGCCAAGAGTATAAGTTGAAGATATGGAGTGTGAAGAGTTCAGAGGGATATTCTTCAATAAGTATTTACCTCGATTGATGAGAAGAAGAATGGGGAAGGAGTTTCTCGAGCTGAAGCAGAAGGAGAATGAATCTGTGGGAAGCTATGATATAAACTACACAAGGATTTCATGTTACACCTCTATCTTTGTCGTGGATCCAAATGGTAAGGTTGATAGATTATTCGGTGGGTGAGACCTCATATACGGATGAATCTATCCAACTGAGACTATTATAGCTATGAGGAGATCATTCAGAGTGCGATGAAAGTCGAGCTAGAGTTTGGTGAGACACAGTGGTCTCATAAATCTAATGACAAGAAGAGATTGATGGAGCCCAGCTTAGGGAAGAACTTTGATCAGGGAAGAGGAGTCAAGCAAGGGAAACGTCCCACATGTAATAAATTTGGGAAGAAGAATTCGGGGAACTACCTGCTCAAGAGTGGGAAATGCTACAATTTTGGGAGCGAATACATATTTCAAGGAATTATCATAGTGAGGTGAAACCTAAACTTCCAAACACTAATGATAAGGGGAAGATGGTGTAGGACCTACTTGATGTCTAGTTCTTTATGTGTGGAAAACTTGGTCACTTTTTGAATCCCTGTCCAAATCCGAGGGCAGTAGAGGGGAACCACCATCAGCCTCAGAAAAGTCCAAGGGAGAAAGGTCGTGCTTTTTCTATCACAACAACTGAAGTTGATGCTTTAAATGATGTGGCAGCAGGTACTCTTGTTTTTCTCTCAAAGCTAGAAAGTACTTTGTTTGATACTGGTTCTACATATTCCTTTATTTCCTCCAGGTTTTCAAAGAATTTAGAATCAAACCCCGATTTTCTAAAAGTTGAGTTATTTGTTAAGACCCCTGGTGGTATTATCCAAGCATTTTCAGTATTTAGAAACTCTAGTATTTACTTTAGTGAGAACAATCTTATCGAAAGTATAGTAGTCATTCCCATGATGGGATTCGACATTATACTAGGGATGAAATTTCTCTCAAAGTATAATGCTAAGATCAAATGCAGAAGCAAGGAAATATCAGTAGTCTTGAATGTAGAACCTACAGTTATCTTCCAAGGAGAGATATCTCAACCTGATATTTGTCTAGAAGAACCTCCTATATCCTTATTTATAGATTTTATCGGTGAAGAAGAAGAAGGAAATGAGAGTTTTAGGATAGAAAATATCCCAATAATCTAGAAATACGTTGACATATTTCCTAAGGAGTATCCTAGACCTCACCTAGAAAGAGTGGTAGAGTTATCTATTGAACTCATACCTGGATCTCATCAAATATCAATGACCCCGTATAGGATGATAAATGTGGTGCTGGAGGAATTAAAGAAACAACTCCAAGATCTTTTGGATAAGGGGTTTATCCGATCAAGTGTGTCTCCTTGGGGAGCACCTATTCTCTTTGTGAAGAATAAGGATGGATCGATGCAGCTATGCATTGATTATAGATATCTGAATGGGATCACAGTAAAGAAAAAATACCCTCTTCCAAGAATTGATGACTTAATTGACCAACTTCATGGGGCTCAATTATTCTCTAAGATTGATCTTCGATCTATTTATCATCAATTGAGGGTAAAGAAAGAAGATATTCCAAAAACTACCTTCTGATCAAGATATGGGAGTTATGAGTTTGTTGTTATGCCCTTCAGACTGACTAATTCACCTACTATTTTTATGGATCTAATGAATATAGTCTTTAAGGACTAACTTGATAACTTTGTGGTAGTTTTTATTGATGATATTATGATATATTCCAAAATTCGTGAGGAGGATGAGGATTATCTAAGGGTTATTTTGAAAACTCTACAGAAGGAGAGGCTTTTTGGAATGTTCAATAAATGTGAATTCTGGTTGCAACAATTTTCTTTCTTAGGGAACATTATTACCAATGAAGGAATCATAGTTAACCCTAAAAAGACAAAAGTTGTAGAGGAGTGGCCTCAACCTATAATAATAACTGATATTCCTAGTTTCCTTGGATTAGCGGGATATTATAGTAGGTTTGTGAAAAACTTTTCATGACTTTCTAATCCATTAACCATGTTAACTCGAAAAGGGGACATGTTCATTTGGACAAAGGAGTGTGAGGAATGTTTCCAAGAGCTGAAGAAGAGATTAGTTACTACACCCATTTTAACTCTTGACTCAAGTGGAGAAGGATTCGTTATTTTTAGTGAGGAATATTTGAAAGGGCTTGGGTGAATCCTCATGCAAAAGGACAATGTTATTGATCGACAGTTGAAGACTCATAAGCATAACTATGCTACCCATAATATGGAGCTAGCTGTAGTTGTTTTTTCTCTGAAGATATAGAGGAACTATCTTTATGGGGAGAAATGTGATATATACACAGACCATCAAAGTTTGAAGTATATTTTCATACAAAAGGAATTGAACATGAGACAAAAGAGATGGCTGGAACTTCTCAAATACTATGATTTTTCAATTCATTATCATCCTGAAAGAGAAAAACAAGTTGCTGATGTATTAAGTAGGAAATACCCAATTGTTATTTCCATGATGAGGACTCAAAGATATCCTTTGATCAATTTCCTAGTAAAAATAGACCTGGGATTTATAAGGGAAGGGGCATCATCAAAACTAACCCAAATGGTTTCTCAACCATCATTACTAGAGAAGATCAAGAAAACTCAAAAAAATATCCTTTGTTACAGAAGAATTTTGAGGCTGTGAAGGATGGGAAGTTTCCTAAGTTCAATATTGATCAAGAAGGTGTACTAAAATTTCATACAAGACTATGTGTTCCATCTATTCCAGAAATAAAGAAGGATCTGATGGATGAAGCTCACAGTTCTACTTTCTTTATACATCTTGGAAGCACAAAAATGTATAGGGACCTTCGTGATCATTATTTGTGGGATAATATGAAAATGGAGATTGCTGAATACACTTCAAGGTGCCTGGAATGTCATCATGTGAAGGCGGAGCAACAAATTCCTAAAGGGTTATTGCAACCACTACCCATACCAACATAGAAGTGGGACAATATCACTATGGACTTTATTACTGGTCTCCTGAGAACTTCCAAAGGAAACATGCGATATTTGTTATTGTGGACCGTCCCACCGAGACTGCCCATTTTATCTCCATCATGGAATATTTATCTCTTGATAAACTTGCTATAATTTATGTGAAATAATGGTAAGGCTGTATGGAGTTCCACTTTATTTCATATCTGATCATGACCAAGTTTCACATCAAAATTCTAGAGAAGTCTTAAACATTCTCTAAGCACTGAATTGAATTTCAGTACAACCTATCACCCCCAAACTGATGGCCAATCTGAAAGACCTATTCAAACACTCGAGGATATGATGAAAACATGCTCAATTGAATTTAAATATGGATGGGATAAATATTTCCCTTTAGTTGAGTTCTCTTACAATAATATCTTCCACTCGAGAATTCAAATGGAACCCTATAAAGCTCTATATCGGAAGCAATGTAGAACTCCTACTTGTTGGGATGAAGCTGGTGATAGAAATATTCTTGGGCCTGATCTTGTGCAAGAGATGACAAAAAAATCCCATGCCATCCAGCAACACATTAAGGCTGCTCAGAGTCGCCAGAAGAGCTAATCCAACAACCGTCGAAGGGACTTAGAGTTTTATGTTGGTGAAAAATTATTTCTTCGAATTTCACCTTGGAAGAGATTCATGAGGTTTGGGAAGAAAAGGATGTTCAGACCTAGGTACATTGGCCCCTATGAAATCCTTGATTGTGTAAGAGCAGTGGCCTATCGGCTTGCACTTCCTCCAAATCTAGAATAAGTTCATGATGTCTTCCACGTATCCCTCTTGAGTAAGTACATACCTGACCCATCACATGTACTAAATCGAAAGGTGGTACAATTGGAACATGACCTCTCTTATGAGGAGCAGCCAATGGAGATCTTGGATCATAGAGACAAGGTTTTATGCAACAAGAATACTCACCTTGTTAAGGTGTTTTGGAGGAACCACAAATGTGGGGAAGCCACGTGGGAACCAAAGGAGTCTATGAGGCATAAGTACCCACACCTTTTCTCTTCTTAGAGTATGAGTTAAAATTTCATGGACGAAATTTCTTAAGGGCATAAGAATATAATGACCCAAACTTTTTAATAATTTTTATTTCCTAAATTTGTGTGTTATTTTATTTTATACTCAAAAAACTATATCCTTTAATTAATGAAGTGATTATAATTAAATGAGATAGTTGGGTTTCAACTGCTATATGTCAATTGGTCAATATGAATGTTGGAAACTAAATTCTTAATGTTAAAATTATTGTTTATAAATTCAAATGATCATGGTTAATTAATACAAAAATAAGATTCGATGGCATCATCTAGTAGACTTGGGCCATATGAAACCCATCTGTCCGAGCTTGGGAAGGAGGTAGCATCACTGGGCTTTTCTTTGGACCAAGCCCAAGCCAAACTTCAACATGTGAAGCTTGAAAAGAATCGCCTAAGGGAGAAGTTCCAGCTGATAGAAATCACCACTCGGTCAATGTTGTCTGAGCCACCCCATGATTCTATCACCATAGAACATCTTACACTTAGGTGCCATGCTGGTGTTATAAGGGGTTATGTACGAGACCTTATCTACTTTGTGTAATCCTTTTATATAAATAAAAATGTTATTTATTATTATGGTAATGTTTGTGAATTTCAAATGTCTGGATAAATATAGGATGTATATTTTTGATGAATTTAGGATAAAAAGGGGTATTATAAAATATTTTTGTATTATTTGAATAATTAATAATGTGAATTTATTTTCAAAAATCGGCCTTCTATAGTTGTGTTCAGTAAAAAATTTAGAGTCTAATAAGATCAACTTAATTTTTAGTGAATAGTAAAGTATGAATAGTAACATATCCGTATGAATATATTATGAATAGTAATGAATGATAAATTGACAATAAAATATAAACTTCACTAATGAATGTATAAAAACATTTTAGATATCTTAAAAGTGAAAACCGATCATAGTTTAAGTTTTGGTATTTTTGTATGTCATAAATATTTTATTTAAAATTTTATAATTAATTTATTAATTTAAAATGGAAATTTATATTCATAAAATTTAATCATAAATTATTACTTTATTGTCTTATTGTTATATGATAATTTTATGGGACCTTGATTACTTTTTTAAGGTGTTAAAAAATGAGTTACAATTTTAAATTTGTATTTTTGGAATAAATAATGATTTTATTTAAAAATTAAATTAAAATTATTTATAATATTATTTTCATAAATTGGAATTCATTTTTGAATTCAGAGCATCGATATTAGGTTAGAGTGAATTTTTGGAATTTTTCTGAAACAGTTGATTTTTCGAAGAATAGTAAAAATACAGTTTAGAGTATCAGGTGTTTAATGACATAATTGATGATGTAATCATGATGTAATATGGTTGAATTTTGAATATTAATATATGTTATGAGGTTTCCCAAGTGGCCAATACCATGGAAAAATACCATGGGCAAGCCCATGTTTTTGCAAATACCACCGATGAGGTGTCCCTTGAAAATTAATAATTTATTCCCCCATTTTTCCTATAAATACCAAGCCATTCCCTCATAATTTTCATTCCAAAATACTCCTCCACAAATATCTAGTCTTTCTACCTCACATGGAGTCCTCCCAAGGTTTCCTCAAGCATCTCATGGTCTCAACCTTCAAGATTTCTGAGTTACCCTTGAAGGTAAGGGAATCTTTCACCCTCTTCTTTTAAGTCATGACATCCTTTTTCTTATGTCTTATAGTTCCATTTTATTATGTGGTGGATTATTATTATATATATTTACCACTTTTAATTTCATTTCCAAATGATTATAGACCCTTTACATTTTCATTAATACATTTTCTGATTTTTTAAGTGACGTCATTGGGCTGCAGAGTTTTTTGTAAAAGAAATCGCATCTTCTCTTTCCTTTCAAGATTCCTTTTCATGGGGTATGACATTCAAATATCCATAAAATGTTCTTATTTAAATTTTATTATTACATTATACTTTATTATGAGTTATTTTAGAGTGTTTTATCTTTGTACCCTCTCTTTTTAATGTTTTCTAAAATGTTGTTATGTTGTCATTATGCTGTAGAATTTTTGTCTCAAAATCACTCTTTTTTTTCTCAAAAATTCTCTTTATTATTTATATGGATACCCAAATCTATTTTTATTTCCAGGGGTTTTCATAAATACATAAAATAATATATTTTATTGGGGAATTGACACAAATATAACCCTCACTCCATTTCCATGATTTATAAATTACATAATGATCTTATTTTTAAGTACTTTTTAAACGTCACGATTTTGACATGAAACCCATTTCTTTGATTATATTTGGGTTATTTATGAAATGTTTTATTATGATCTATGTGGATAAATAAAAATAAATACATATTAATTGTGCACCCTGATAGCGCTCTAATGCATTGGGCATAGAATTTAATCTCTAGAGATGACAAGTTTCACGATACCTTGGTGAACAACCTTGGTAATTTTTATGACACCTTGGGGATGAACCTTGGTGATATGTTCATGAATGTCTAACTTAAATGTTATAGCCACATATTAATGTTATGGTTTAAGTTATTTCCATTATTAAATGTCTCTACTTCGATTTCTCATGTCTTTATGTTTTTATCAAGTTCTTATTGATTTCACAAGTAAACTGATTCCCTTGTTTTCCTTACTGGGCCTTCTTCTCACCCATTCATTTGATGTATGTCTCCAGGTTATGAGATGAAATAATTTTACTTAGGATTAACCTATAATCAAGACTTACAAGTTTATTATAAGGATTTTTTATGTTTTTTTCATGTATTATGTTCCTAATTTCCAAGACACTGGACTTTAAAAGATCATATGTATGTAAAATGTAATGAAAAGTTTTGTAATGAGAGGCTAGATGCATAGATTCTATATTCAATTATTTTCCTTTCTGTTTTTATTATTCTTATTGATTCATAATATCATATACTATAATTAATCCATACTGAGAATTTGAGGTCACCGCTATTTTTTTCCCTTCCCAAGGATAAGAAGAAGAAATCTTGGAATAAGTTCAAGGATGCCAAGTGTTTTCTATTTATATTCATTGTATTTTATACCCATATTTCAAAAGGATATAATTTTTATATATGGTTCTCAAATACTACTAAACTAATCAACCCTTTGTGAGATTACCTATGTGTATCTATTCCAATGTTATAAATATATTCACTAGTGTTGCATTACAAGAGTCACTAGTACAAATATGGACTTTAGCAGTGCTAGAAAAGGTATTTATCAGTTCTATAGAAGTGATGATAATCAGAGCGATGTTAATGGGTTGGCTTTAACAGAACTTGTAAAAATAATAGATATTTTCCCCCTTTAATAGGGCTAAAAATAACTTATAAAGAGGACATTTATCAGAACTTTTTTAGCACTGTTAAAGGACATTATTATCAGCACTTTTTTAGCACTTTGAAAGGACCCCTTTATTAGTTATTTTTTAAGTGTTGATAAAGGGAGATAAAATTCTTTTTGTTCAGACCTCTTCCTGCCATACTTTTTATCAGTGCTTCTCACCCCTTTATATGCGCTTCTTATCAACTAGCCCGGTCACACCAATCAGCGCTATACATAATTCTATCCTCCTATGCATGCCCCTGCCTCCATTGAGTTTATAACTTGATACCTCCATCTCAAACACCCATTACTTTTCCACTCCCCTATATTGTTTTGTTTCCCATTTTATGATATATATATGTATTTATATATATTTAATTACATTTTTTATCCATATATATTTATATATACTTATATAAAATATTCTCTTTTGTATGTATGTGTGTATTTATAAATAAATAAATACATGCATATATATTTATATATTTTGTGCATCTATTAATATAATTACCCATATTTGTATTTATTTACATATATTATATATTAATATTTATATACATATATTAGAGTTTATAGATAAATTTATATCTATTTTTCAATAAACACAGACAAATATATATATATATATATATATAATTATATATAAATAATATATACAGTAAATGTATAGGTATATAAATATTTATACATATTTTTTAATAAAATGGAAATATGTTTTTTAGATATGGTTTATATATTGAGAAATATATTTTATATGTACATATTCTTAAAAATCCATTAATAAAAGTATATTTTTATGTGTTAATATATACAGAATATGTGTATATTTTTTTATATGTGATTATAAATAATAGTACATTATGAAAAACAAAAAAATATCAAACAATAATATCAAAAAGAATGTAATACATGGGAATAAATTCAGCCTCCACTAAAAAAAGACAACAAGCCCCCTCAAATGAGGCTAAAATTCAATTAAATGATTAAAAAATGGGATACCCTGACTAAAAACTCATTTTGGAGGCCTTCTAGCCTTTTTATGGCCCCAAAAAATGTTATTGGGATTCCACTAATCACCAATACATAGAGTTCATCACAAGTATCTATTTAATATGTGGAATAGCTCAAAAAGACACTTGAATCAAATGATTTGGTCGTTTAATTTTTGAGTCACATTTTCAACTTATATTACAGTCTTTATTAATTTGTTTATTTCCTATATCACTAAATTTATATTAAATAAATATTACTCTAAAATAATTTTCACATTATTAATTAATATTATTTCATTTTTTTTATTATCCATTTTATACTAAATACCTTATATATTAAGTGTAAATGTGTATTTTACCTTATATAAATAATATTATATAAAAATAATATAAATATATTATTTTCATTTATTTATTTATTTTTATGAAATTTAACCTTAATCAGTGCCTATAAAAAACTGCTAATAAGGGCCCCCAATTTATCAGTAATTTTTTACTTTCACTAATAAAGTCCCCCTTTATTAGTGATTTTTTACTAAAATTTATAAAAGCCCCCCCCCTTTATTGGTGATTTTTTACTAAAATTTATAAAAGTCCCCTTATTTATTGGTGATTTTTTACTAGAAATTATAAAGGGATCCCATTGTCCTTTCTTTTTTATTCATGTTAATAAAAGGCCCCCTTTATCACCACTTTTTTAGTGATGATAAAGGCCCCCCTTTATATGTTCTTTTTTTAGTGCGGGTAAAGGGGGACTTTATCAACAATTTTATAACACTCATACATGGGGCCTTTATCAAAACTTTTACCTAACACTTATAAAGGAAAACACTATTATAATTATTTTTAGTAGTAAGTTGGGGTTGTTGGAGTTTGTATCAGAGTAAGTTTTGTAGAATCCTTGGGAACGTGATTTAGAAAAATATATATTAGGGAACAAAAACATATTGTAAAATTTATGGATAACTATAGAAGAACATAATAAAGTTTTTTAAAATTAGTGATTATTTAGTTTCCCCTAAAAAATAAATCCTTTTTTAGATACTACATATGGACATAGTAATGAAATAGATGTACCTAGGGGTAATGAATTCAAAAAGGGAACATTGGTCTTAACTAGATCATCACCTGGTATATGAAAACAGTTCTTACTACACACCTGGTTTGAAACTATAGAGTATATGCTTAGGATAATTCACATGTTCATTACAATCCATTACGAAGGATTTGTAATAGAGATATCCCCAAAGAATCCATGTTTTATAAATATGGGATTTTCTATGCGTAAATTTTATAATTTATATTATTTATTTCAATAGATTTTGTATTATAAATTATTTTTCATAATGATGAAATATTATCTATTGTATTCCATCATTTAGTAATGGTTCCTAAAATAAGTAATGATAACTAAATCAGTACACATAATCCAAATAGTATGATTTATTGTTTCATTGATGGGATTCATAAAATATTTTGAAAAGAACCAGTCTCCCAAATATTTTCATTATATGAAGCCATAGTATCATTTGATAATAAGGTAGAGAAATATTTCCCTAATTATTATCTTTTTAAGAGATGTATGAGAATAATAGGACAAAAAATAAAAATATGGATGAAGGGAAGAAGGGAACAATGTATTTTCCAACATTTTATGATGGAGGAAAGAAATACACTGGTAATTTTATAAAGGGAATGAGAGTTTTCTAGATGTTTAGAGGGAAATGGAACCATTATCATGATTGAAAGGGAATGAAAAAGGTTACCAATTTTTAATTTTTCAAATGTAAGGATATGTGGCACTATGAAGATAATTTCCCCAAACATAAATGTAATATAACTAAAAAGTAGCTAATGGATATTGTT
The DNA here is from genome assembly GCA_963277665.1 of Viscum album. NCBI lineage: Eukaryota > Viridiplantae > Streptophyta > Magnoliopsida > Santalales > Viscaceae > Viscum > Viscum album. The sequence continues at coordinate 1,966,234,065 of OY728127.1, forward strand.
CCAGAATATGCTATTTCCACAGAAGAAGTGGAATGATTAATGTTATTTTGTGTTGATTAAAAAATAATTTAATTTGATTATTTTATAAATTAAATACTGTTTATAATGATTGTGAAATGTATAAGGATTTTACTAGAGTAATTTTTCATTAAAGATTTGAAAGCATTTTTTGAATGTTACTGAAGACCAAAAAAATGACTCTATGGAAAGTCGAACTTCTTGGAAAAAACATGATTGAGGGAAAGATAACTCTTAATATATTATTGATGTTGAGATAATAATTTTGGGATAAAGAGATGATTGATATGGATAAATTAAATTGGATATTACTGACTACCCTGTAATTTATTAACGTTTTTTTGACAAAGTGGGTTATACTATAATTTATGGAGTTGAAATCATTTTTGGATTTAAATAATATATCCAATAATATATTTTTTATTTAATTAATCAGTAAGGATTCATGTTTTCTATAAATTTTTATGGTATTTCAGGTTATTACCACATTTCATGAAAATACGTAATGAAGGTATTCAAATGTTTGGTATTTCAAGGATAAGAGATAAATCATGTTGTTTGACGAATTAATGATAAATTAATTTGGGAAATTTAGTGAACTCATTTCTTTTGTTTTTAATATTAATATTTTTTAAGGGTCCTATGGTTAACTATTTATGAAATGGTTTATGTTCTTCTATGTATTATATTTTAATGATTATCATTTTACTTCACCATATCATGATTTATGAATATTGGATAAACTGTACTAACAATTATGTTAGAATAATAATTGAAGATAGACGTAGTGACTTATCATTCTATTATGCTTCTTACAATACATTAAATGTAAATTTTAGTGCTTCAGGAATAAAAAAATCATTTTTGGATACTCATTTATTGGAGTAAGCGATTAATTTGAAATTTATCAAAGCATAACCAAAGGATGGAATTGGGCCTATAAAATAAAAATATATAAAGTATATTTTCTTTATTTTTGTAGAGAGAAAATAATTCCTAAAATCTATAAAAAGGATCTTGAAGAAAGATTTTTTTTTCATATTATCACCATTTTTTATATCAATTACCTTTTTTTGATACCTCTTTGTTTAATTGTTTTGTGGTCGTTAACTTCTTTCTGACCATGCTCTCTACAACTCACTATCAGTATTTGGACATTAGTATTCTCTTCGATTTCCATTTCATCACTTCCCAACTTTTTTCAAAAATTTAAAAACCTAGTAATTCAATTATTCAAGGTGACTTTTTACATTGTTTTCTCTCTTATTACGAGGATATTTTAATTACAATTTTACGATGGGTGTTTTTCAATAATGGTATTTTCAAATGTCAAAACATTGATTAAAAAAATCAAGATTATATTAAGAGGAAACTATTTATTTAAGGGAATATAATGTAACACCATGGGATTATAAAATAAGAACATTTTATTTGATAGTGTATGTGATGCGTAACATCGAACATAAATAACCCACTAAATATATTTCGTTAAATATAATTTATTTGATAACATGTAGAACAAGAAACCCTATGTCTAAAGGAATGGTAGTATTTAATCCCATTATAAACTATAAATTAAATTGGTGGGTTATAATATTAACAAATAAATTATTAAATCATGGTTATCTATTGATAAGAAATAAAATAAGAATCATTCAAAAGAAAAAAGAAATGTTTTCTAAAAAAATATATTTTTTAGAAAAGATTATTTGGTCTCACTTTGCGTACATAATTTAAAATTAATTTTTACCAATTTTATAAAATTTATATTAAAAATTAAATTCATTTTTGGAATTATAGTTTAAAAATTATCATTTGGTGATTTTTGTTTTAGAAATTTTTTCATTTTTTAATGAATATTGAAAAAATACTGTATTTTAATTGAAAACTACAGTTTCATTTAAATTATTTATAATGTTAAATTATATTTCAAAATGGTTTTAAAGTAAAATAATTTCTATTATATATCTATTAATATAATATAAATTATTCAAATCATTTTTATATTGAATTTTGATATAAAAACATTGCAATCTTTTGAACATTTTCTCTTGGAAAACCAACTATCTCGTCACGTCTAAAGGATTAAATTTAAATTAAATTTATCCACTTATGTGAATGGAATTTAAAAAAAAAATCAATATTTGGATTAGAATTATTTATATTTTCAAATATGGTAAAATTTATGTTTTTATCAAAATTAATAGTGAAAAAATTAAAAATTATTTACCACTGTTAAGGTCAAATTAAATCAACTGCGGGGTTAAACTAAAACAATAAGGGTTTAATTGACCTAAAAAGTTGTATAAAATATATTTTATATCATTATTTAGACCCTATAATATCTATGTCTCTATAATAATCCACTCTTTACCCTTTTGGAATGTGAAAAATGTGTTTACATTATTTTCATTCCAAAAATTACAATTGTGCCACTCACTTCACTTATAAAAGTTCACCCCTTATACTATCTTTTTCACACCTTCAAATTTTTTTCTATATAAAATACATACCTTAATCACTTACCAAATTCCATTTACTCATTTGAGGATCTTTTTTTTGGAATACATTAATCCTAATAAGAAATTTGGGGAAATTTTAAAGAGGAAAACCGAAGAAGAGTTAACATTCCTTAATTAGCATTTTTATTTTATTTCTTCATCAACCTCCTTAAATAATTATTAAACCATATTTATATAATAAAATAAAAAATTTGACTATAATTATATGTAATTATAATAATTTCATGAAGTAAAATCATCCCCACTTTTATCAAATTGGTTACAAAATCATCATTTGTGTGTATGGAAGACAACCGTCTCACAAAACAATGTCATTAATTTTTCCATTACACCATCCCAATATTGCATATTTTTATGGATAAAAAGTATATATATGATATTTATAAAATAATTATACATCTATAGTAATTATAATATAAATTTATTTTTTTACTTTCCATTCCCTATGGGAAATGATAAGACCATTCATTTTTACGAAAGACCAACACCTCAAAGGATAATATGTGATATTATAAATATTAATATGGTTTTATTATAATTTAATAACACATTTAAAATGCTATAGAGGATGTTTATTCTTGTTGAACAAAAAAAGAATAAGGTATGTGACTTTGTCACAATAGCCCTTTATTGTGGAATATTATAATGTTATTCACCTAATTGTTTTTTATGGTGTATATACTACCCCTTTGACATTTAATATATTGATTCATTCATACTTCATGGTATTTAAAGTTTCATTTTTTTTATTTCATCCAAGGAGATTTTACTTGAAAATTACCAAGTGGTAAAAGTTACTGAAAATATTATTTTCTTTTATGATTCTTATCAATATGTTTAACAAATAACTTTCTTGTGATCATTTTTCATTAGAAATTAAATTTCTATTAAATATCCATATTCTTCAATGATTTATATGATTATTTTTTGAACCATATACCATTTTAACATATGTTGTTTACATTGAATGTTAATTGATTAAATGGGGAAATATTGATATATTTTCATCCTTTACTCAATGAAGATATTTAATGATGAGGAATATTGATTCATAAATGACGTAAATTATTATATATATGAGGAATTATTTGGACCAATAGTGATTTTTGGGTTTCAGTGTTATATAGACCTCTATGAATTATTAGGTCCCATTAGACAAATCAATTGGCCAATTTAAATATGTTTCTACATGTAGTATTTAAATTATCTTGTGAAAGGGATTGGAATTAGTGGTGTCATGATTCATGAAGTCATGGAATCTGATAATTATGAATTTTCCTCATTAATAATTCTTGTATTTTTATATATGGTATTTTTCTAATTATATTATGTTTTAATTCATTTCATTCTTGATTTATTGACCAAATGGAATGTGTTTTTAGTTATATACCTATCTATAAGTGATGCCCCGACCCGAGTGGCACACATTGGTGCCCTAAACCAATCAATCACATGACCTCAGGTGTGACTCCTTGTATGCTAGAGGCCACCGACTAGTAATGAGGGTCAAATATATCAACATCGGGAGACTATAACATCTTCATTAAAGTGGAACAACTTCGTAAATAAATACATAATAACAAAATGAAAATAATCAATAACTTGAAAAATTCCATAACCAATACAACCCAATACCACATGATAATCCAAAATAGGAAAACAATATCCAAACTAAAGTAGTAGATATGTCATGATATATATGTTTCAAGTGTAAATATGAATATACCAAAATAAAGACACTAAGAACTCCAAGAGGGTCATAACACCATGTATGGCTTCCATATCCATGCTCTATCCTAACTCATCCATATAACATAGGGTGATTTCACTTATATTTTCTTTCTAACATGATGCCTTTTTAGGTATCGATCAGGAAGACTGAGTAGCGTGTGAGTAAAAATAATTAGGCCACTACCAATGGTTTCTAAAACATTATCCATTAAATAACAATGTTTTTATTTGTATAAAGAATAAATTACACAAAATAGAGTAAAAATTTTGTATATTCGATTATTATTTATTTAACCACATCATTTTCCTGGGATCATGATGATAATTGAACCATAAATACCACCATTGAAAAAAAATTTGGAATCTAAAGAATACTACATAAGTAAATCACAATTCATTGTAACATGTGATTTCATTATCCATTTAGTTTCATATCATATCACATCCATTTGGAACCATAGTCCAAATCCAATATCATGGGTGTATACTGTTATTACTAGCACCCTGTGGGAATTTGGAGCATCATCCCAAGTCCCACGCCTCACGGGTATTTGGAGCATCAGTCCATGTCTCATACAATATTATTCACATGCATTCATTTGGGTCTATAATTTCATGTCTAGAACCTTTTGGGTATTTGTAGCAACAATCTTTTTCCCACACCTTATATTTTAATCAATCACACATATATATCATATCTCATTTTCATAATTCTTAATAATAATTAACCTTCTTATCAATATTCAAATAATGATACACCATTTCAATTTATCACAACAACCTTGGTTCATCAAATAAATCACATGGAAGAATATGAACTATTCATCATTAATCTATTTATCAACATTTAATCATATAACTAATTAACCCTTCATGGTTATGACATAAATCACTTAGTTACCATCATTAATTAATAAATACCATATCCAATAAATAAACCAATTACACAATCCCATTATTTTAAAAAATTCATAATCCCATTATCCTATAAATCTCATAATCAAATCATTCTATAAATTTAAGAAACAAAAACTAATACAAATCAAGATGTTATTTCTAAACATGGAAAATTCAATTTAACAATTTCATACACACAATTATAATAAATAATCTAGGATTTTAAATTTATATGACCAACCTCATGATCATTGTCGAGTGATCACCAAACCATAAATCCCCAAATTGAATTAGATTGATAAATTTCACAATGAAGAATGCGATCTAGAACTAGAACCTTTATCCAAGATGAAACGAAAAATAACATTAAAACCTAGACCTAAACTATTTCAAATAGAGGATACAACATTAATATTACTCTGAAAAGAGAGACAAAGATAGAGTAATCTAATCGAGAAGAGATCACAAACCATATTAGGTACATATCCATCAATCAGACCTTTTATTCCTAAATAAAAATGTTTGGAAGGCCTAGTAATCCTTCATGGAGCATAAAAAATGTTGTAATTAGTTTAGGGTCAAATTGGGGTGATTTGGGATATAATATGGGGGTTTGGAATTTTTTATTATAATTTTTCAGGGGTTTAATTTCGCATGACCATTGTTTCCTATACAGGGTACAAGGTTTTCCCAATCCATGTGACTCTACTTATAGGGGAACAATTTCTATAAAGAGGGTGCCATGTACCAAATGTTCAACCCCCATCAATGTAGCACCCCGACCCCAGAAACCCAGAGTCAATGCATTATTACATATCATTGGCATGATAACAAAAGATCAAGTCTTGAAAGACCGATTAGTTTAGTAGCCTTGGAAGTACTAGATACATTCATAAGGTTTACATTACATCATAAAATGGAAAACTACAATAACATAGATTCCATAGACAACATTTAGATTCCATAGACTATCCCGTATAGGTCAGTCATAATATACTTCTTCACATCTTGGGAAAAATAAAACATAGAAAGGGATGATCTCAGATGCTCAGTAAGGATAAAAATATAGCAGAAACTTTTATAAATATGCATAAACATTTAAGGAAATGTATAGAAATAAAAAAATCCTTTTCAACATAAACTTCATCATAATATGGAAAATATAAATGAAAATAATTCTATTTACTTACTCACATGGATATTATACTAGTCTAATAATCACATACAATATCAATAGCCACTTTCATAATGATGTAATGCATAATGCTAGAATTTCATAACCACATAGTCAAGGCCTTATACGAAGACTACAAATGAGATTTTTTCAAGGCCTTATGCCAAGACACTAGTTTGTCTCATGATACCTATCGATGCATCGAGGAGCTATAGAGGGCTCCACCCGTTACTTACTAAGTCCAATGCATTCCTCATATGAAAAGGTCTAAACATAACATAAACATTCATATTAAAAATAGCATAAGAAATGTCAATAATTTATCCATAAACCAAGAATGGTATAAAAATAGCATATACACAGTCAAAAATATAAAAAAAACATCAATAAAATATGGAAGTTTTGTATAACAATAAATCAACTTCAAATACAGTTAAAATCCATCAAAGGATGTCGACATAGATGACGTTAATCCGTACGTACGCACGAGTGACAATATCTTTCTTTTGATATTAAAATAATATATAATCAGATATTATATCATATATACAGAATCATTATCATGTTATATTTATTATTTATATCAATTACACATCATTATTATACCTATCCAAATAATAATTTATTGAATAACAATTACACCATGACGTGGAGACGGTAAGTCGTACGTACGCACGTATGGTGACATGTCATTCAAAAGATGGATAGAATAATGAATATGATTGTAACAGATTTATAATAACATCATAGTATATAGAAGATACTGGAGTTATTATTTTATAAATGAAACAATAAAGAAAGAGGAAGTGTAAGAAGAAAGGAACTTGGAAGAGGTGATGAAATATTGACATCTTCTTTGGGTTATTCCTTTTGATTTGATAAAAAGGGCTCCTTAGGATGGCTTTATGTCTAAAGGAAGGCATATAGGATGAAGGGAAGACAGTTTAGAGGGTATTTGGTTAGGTTTTGGCCAATACAAATGGCTTTTAAGGTGTGAATTATAGACAAGGGGAAGTGCCCTTTTATAAGAGGGGTGAGGGGCACCTTAGGAAAAGCTAGAAATATTATTTTATAATAAAATAAGTTTCAGTTTCTAATGGCTCAAAAACGAATTATATAAAGTATATGGTTGGGATAAGTATAAAACCACTCAACCAGTAGGATTTAGATAGGTTTGGGTCACTATATTAACTTTATCTTTTAGATTTAACTCTGAGTTAAATAGTCTGGCATTTAGTATGTCTCTTTGTATTTTTATATTATATGGTTAATAAACATACTATAAACTTCTAAATAACCCCAAGTGGTTTATTAATGATACAAATATCATTATATAAGTCTTTTTTCTGAAACTTATATTTTTAGGAATAGAATATAATTTAATAATATAATATTTGTTTTAAAAACTCTTTTATGTCAATTTTGACACTATTTGGTATTATGTTTTTTCTAAATTCATAACAGCATTATTTATTCGAAAAAAATTCATCTAACCAACCATAACATGTCATATTAACATATAAAATTTTTATATTTCATAAAAAGTCTCAAATTACATTTATTTGGATATTTATAATATCAATTATTTTAATATTCCATTAATTAGGTAAGTATTGCATCATCATTGTGTCATAAATAAATTTAATTATTTAATTTATAAAAATTCTAAATAGAATATCATTATTTATTAAATATTTATATATTTATAATGGATATTTATATTCTAATTTATATTATTTGTAACCATATATTAAAAATGGTTTAGTTATTAAACTTTTAATTTAACACTTTTAACTCTTTTTTGAATTAAATAATAATAAATGTCCTAATATAATCCATGTGGACCTAAAGGATAATATTTTTCTTCCTAAGGTTGTTTTTGGTCTAATTACACTTAGTCAATATAATTAGGACATGTGTTTGGATAATAATATCATTTTTACCCTTAATTACCCTATTTATTTTTCACCGTGGTAAATAAAAGTAAAAAGTTACTATTCACCAGAAATTATTTTCATCTTATTGAACAAAATTTTACTTACTGATATCAACCTTGTCTATTTTATTTTTTTAATTCAACTCACATAAGCGGTAGAATTATATTTTATGTAAATTTGCAAATTCTCTTAGGAGGTGGGTAAAAGATAGTAAAAAGTTCAACAAAATTTTTATATATCTAAAATTATTATAAACCGACTCTAATGAATTACATTGAAATTATATAGATATTATGTATCTATTTTGACCTAAAATATATTTAAATAAAATAAAAAATTATTTAAAAAAAATTCAGTTTTAAACTATAACTTAGTGTTTTTCACTATTTATCAAAAATTGAATATTTTCAGAAAAATACCAAAAAATCACACTAAGCTAATTTTGATATTCTGAATCCAAAAATTCATTCCATTTTGAAATATAAAATTTAAAAAATTTAACAAATTGGTTATTACTATTCATAACGGCTAGTTTGATTGATTGTGGTGTGTTAGAACTCAAAGTTGCGTACAACACACGCTATTGTATTATTCAAAGAGAAGCATACCGTGGAATCTTGGGGTGTTACATTTTCCCCTCCAAATAATTTCATCCTAGAAGTTTCTAGAATATTACTGCAAAAAAATACTCTGATGGTTCTTCATCATAAGTTCCTCGGGTTCCCATGTTGCCTCTACCATCTTATGGTTTCTCCATATAACTTTTACCCGATGAGTCATCCGGTTTCTCATCACTTTTTCTCTTGTATAAAGAACCTTAACAGGATCTTTGCAATAAGATAGATCAGGTTCTAGTTATAATTCCTCATAGGTGAGTACATGCGTTGGGTCAGGCATGTATTTTCTTAACAGTGATACATGGAACACATCGTGAACTTTGAAGAGACTTGGAGGCATTTCTAAACAGTAAGCTACAACCCCAAATCTTTCTAGAATTTCAAAATGTCTGATGTAAATGGGACTCAATTTTCCCCTCTTACCAAAACGTATAACACCCTTCCATGGAGATACCTTCAAGAAAACATGATCTCCTACCTGAAATTCCAAATTCTTACTTCGGTTATCGACATATCTCTTCTGCCTACTTTGAGCTGCTTTGATGTGGGTTTGGATTACCTTCACCTTTTCCATCATTTCCTCCAACATTATGGGCCTATGAGTTTTCTTTTTCCAACATCATCCCAACAGGTTGGTGTGCGACATCTCTTTCCGTATAACACTTCATATGGTGCTATCTGAATACTTGAATGGAAGCTATTGTTATAGGAAAATTCTACTAGAGGTAAATATTAGTCCCACATACCTTGAAAGTCATGTGATCATGATCTCAACATGTATTATAAGGTTTTAATATTCCATTTTGATTGTCCACCAGTTTCAGGGTGGTAGGAAATGCTCAAACAAAGTTCAGTATCCAGGGTTTCTGAATACTTTTCCAAAATCTTGATGTAAAATAGGGATCAAGATCAGAAACAATCGATAGTGGTACTCCATTAAGTCTTATAACTTCATTAATATATAGTCTTGCTAAATGTTCAAATGGTAAATCTTTCCTTATAGTAATAAAATGTGCTGACTTGGCCAGACGATCAATAATGACCCATATTGCATCATTCCTTAAAGGAGTCTTTGGTAGCCCCATGAAAAATCTGCCGTTATATCATCCCATTTCCATTCAGGTATGGGAAGATGTAGTATGACTCCTCCAGGGTATTTCCTTCCAGCTTTCACTTTTTGAAAACCATACATCTTGACACAAAATCAGCAATCTCCCTATTTATATTGTCCCACAAAAAATGTTCCTTCAATTGTGTATACATTTTGGTGCTCCCAGGGTTTATAGACAAATTGGAACTATGGGCATCATCCAAAAATTCCCTTTTTAGATCAGTTATACCGAGAACACAAAGTCTCTTCCCAAATTTCAAAATTAAATATTCATACACAGTCACTCAATCTCCCATCATTCACAGGTTTAATATTATTTTGAAACTCTTTATCACCTGTTTGAGAAATCATTATATTTTCTAGTAAAGATGGTTTGGAAACCATTTGAAAAAGTATTTATGTTTCACCTTCCATGGTGATTCCCATATCAATCTTTTCTAGATCCATGTATTTAGGATCCTTTTCAACTCTGATCTTATTCAAAACTCCACAATCCTTTCTACTCAAATCATCTGCCACCTTATTTTCTTTTCCCGGGTGGTAGTGTATAGTACAATCATAATCCTTGAGTAGTTCAAGCCATCTCCTTTGCCTTATGTTGAGTTCTTTCTATGAGAAAATATACTTGAAACTCTTGTGATTGGTATATATCACACATTTTTCACCATAGAGATAGTGTCTCCAAATCTTCAAAGCAAAGATTACAACTGCTAACTCAAGATCATGAGTAGGATAGTTCTGATCATGAATTTTTAGCTGTCGTGATGTAGAGGCAATAACCCTATCATTCTTCATAAGGAAACAAACAATTCCTTTCCTTGAAGCATCACTATAAATAACAAAACCATAATTCCACGATGATAGAGTCAAGATAGGATCATTGAATAATATTCTCTTCAATTATTCAAAACATTCTTCACACTCTTTTGTCCAAACAAATTTAACCCCTTTTTGTGTGAGCTTTGTTAATGGGTTAGCCAACAGGGCAATATTCTAGACGAAATGTCGATAATAACCTGCTAAACCAATAAAACTACGTACCTCATTTATACTCATCGGTGCTGGCCATTCTTGGATTGCCTTGGACTTAGAAGGATCAAAAGAGATTCCATTTTTAAAGACAATATGACTAAGAAAAGAAATCTCCTAAAGCCATAATTCACACTAGCTAAAATTCTCATATAATTCATATCTTCTAAGAGTATTTAGGATAATGCGTAAGTGATTTTCATGATCTTCATAGATTTTGGAGTATACCGAGATATCATCAATAAATACCACTAAAATTTCATCAATATATTCATTGAAAACTCTATTCATTAGATCCATGAATATAGAGGGTGAAGTAGTCAATCCAAAAGGCATTACTGTAAACTCGTAATGCACGTACATGGTTCGGAATGCTGTTTTCGGAATGTCTTACTTCTTCACACACAACTGATGATATCCATATCGGAGTTCAATCTTTGAAAAGTATTGAGCTCCACGAAGTTGGTTGAATAAATCATCAATGAAAATTAAGGGATACTTGTTCTTTATTGTTATAACATTGATCTCCCTGCAGTCAATGCACAACCTTATAGATCCATCTTTCTTCTTAACAAAAAGAACAGGGGATCCCCATGGATAAACACTAGGGTGAATAAATCCTTTATTACTCAATTCCTCTAGTTGTTTCTTTAGTTCCACTAATTCTATAGTGAACATTCTATAAGGGGTCTTCGATATGGTCCTTGATCTAGGAATTAATTCAATGGAAAACTCAATTTCATTTTCTGAAGGATGTCCAGGTAAATATTCTGGAAACACATCAACATATTCTTTCACAAAAGGTAAATCCTCTATTTGAACATTCATATCCTCACCCAAAGTTATTTCATTCTATTCCTCCCCAATAATTGATTTTAGTTGAGCTACTGGGGGTGGATCTAGATAAGAATTAGGTGGTGAATATTCAGCTCTAAATATAAGGTGGTCTTTATCATCATCATCAATAATAGTAAACTCATTCTTCTTACAATAATTTTTTGCATCATGGTATGAAAGCCAATATATACAGAGGATTATGTAAAATTCAATCATGTGTATGACGATGAGATTATTAGATAAAGAACATTTATATTCCCTAATGGGGACTGATTCAAAAAACATTATTGCAATGATACTTCCCTTAGGAATTTTTAATGACAACTTCGTTGTTAAATCAAATTGGAAATATCTGTTTTTCTTAGCAAACTAATAAGATATGAAACAATGCGATGATCCAGAATCAAATAAAGCATTGGATAAACATGAGGAAACCATTAAATGACAGGCCACTACATCTTTCAGAGCGTCAACCTTAGCATTAGTGATAGCATAAGATTGGCCTTGATCCCTTGTCCTTTTCTGAGGTAATTTCCCCTGACGCTTAGGACATTCATTTCCATAATGCCCCCTTTCTCTACAATTGTAGCATTCAGAATCGACGACCTCTTTCTTCCCCTTGAAATCACGAGCTTGGTGGCCTTTTTCGCCACACTTGTAACAGACTCCTATTCCCTTCATGAAAGTACCAGGGTGTTTCTTCCCATATTTAATACAGTATGGAAATTAAAATTTTCCCCCCTTCCCCTTATTTCCATTTCTAGAGTGTTCAGCAGATATCTTCTTCTCTTGCTTTGTTTTAAAGTCATAAGACATAGAGAATTCTTTTTCTGTCTTGATAGCACGTGAGACAATATCAACATACGATGATAAAGACAGTGAGAGTAATGCAAGTTGAAGAAATGGTTTTAACCCATAAATGAAAAGATCAATCTTACTTCTTGGGTCACGTATATAATCTACAGCATGCCTTGATAACACTGTAAAGTTATCTTTATACTTTGCGACATTCTTATCCTCCTTTTGCCTCAGACTCAGAAATTGCCTTTCCAAATTTTCTCGATGGTCATGAGGAAATTATTTTTCTAAGAAAATTTATTTAAACTCCCTCCATTCCATATTTGACACTTCATCATCTTCCTTTGTGTTTTGAATCAATAACCACTATTGATCAACATCTCCAGTGAGGCAGTAAACTGCCATGAAAACTCTTTACCTTTCGTTACTCCCCAAGGCGTGAAATATTTTCTCTAAGGAATTTATCCATTGCTCGGATACTAGTGGATTTGTACCACCATTGAATGTTTTTTGTTTTTTCCTCATGAAGAAATATATCATTGATCCTCCACTCTTAGAATTAGGGTGCTCCATACGGGTAAGGTTATTATTTATAACCTGAGTGAGTTGTCCGAGTATGGTGATTAGCTGATCAGTCCTAGTTGCATCACTAGCTCCACTATAATTATCTTGAGTAGGAGGAAAATCCCTATATTGAGTATGTGCATTGATACAGTTTCCATTCCTTCCACTAGGTTCCATTTCTAAACAATGTCATAAACTATATTAGTTTATGAATCGAAATACATAATTCTAAAATTGTAAAACACTTAACATTAATTGAACATTTTATGGATATAATCCATAACCATAAAAAATGTTTTCTTTGAGGAAGTATATACTCATAAACTTTTCATAATGGGTTGTAAAGAAAATGAGAATTATCCTAAGCCTATCCCCTGGGAGTTTCGTAACCAAGAGTGCAGCAAGGCCCGTTGTCGTGTACCAGTTCCCGTTAGAGTCTAGATCAAAGCGGTGTTTTCAAGTTTTACCCCTAGATACATCTATGCCAGAGCTGCCTCTACCAGCTCATATCCAGACAGAGATGTGTTTCTTGGAAACTCACAAAATCTCTATAATACCAATATTCTAGGAAGTTCTTATATACTAATCCTAAAGGTCTATCTTAGGGATATGTGCTCTAATCAGAGATTATCTAAATCTAGTTTCCAAGGTTTGTACTAATCTTCCTCAGATACCAACTATAATGCCCTGAACCCAGAAACCTAGAGTTGGTACATTATTATGTATCATTGGCATGATCACAAAAGATCAAGTCTCGAAAGTACTATTAGTTTAGTATCCTTGGAAGTAGTAAATACATTCATAAGGTTTACATTACATCATAAAATGGAAAACTACAACAAAATTGATTCTATAGACAACACTAAGATCCCATATACTATCCCTACAGGTCAGTCATAATATACTTCTTCACATCCAGTTAAAAATAAAACATAGAAATGGGTGAGCTTCGATGCTCAGTAAGGATAACAATATAGCGGAAAATTTCATAAATAAGCATAAACATTTAAGGCAATGTATAGAACTAAAACAAAAGCCTTTTAAACATAAAATTTATCATAATATGGAAAATATAAATCAAAATAATTCCAATTAATTACTCACATGGATTTTCTACTAGTCGAATAATCACATGCAATATCAATAACCACTTTCATAATGATGTAATGAATAATGTCAGACTTTCATAAACACATAGTCAAGGCATTCTGCCAAAACTACAAATATGATTTTGTCAAGGACTTATGTCAATAAACTAGTTTGTCTCATGAGACCTACCGATGCATCGAGGAGCTATACCAGGCTCCACCCATCACTTACTAAGTCCAATGCATTCCTCATATGGAAAGTTTTAAACATAACATAAACATTCTTATTAAAAATAGCATAAAAAATGTCAATAATTTATCCATAAACCATGAATGGTATAAATATAGCACATCCACAGTCAAAAATATCATAAAATCTTCAATATAATATGGATGTTTTTTATAATAATAAATCAACTTCAAATAAACTTAAAATCCATCAAAGGATGTTGACATAGATGAAATCAAAACCTTTTTAGAGAAACATATCTTTCTATTTTGAAATAATTTAAATGTCACATAATTATAAAAGAAAAAAAATTATATTTGAAAATATTCTTATAATCTTGTAAGGGAAGCTTCGACGATGTTATAATGGTGGAAAATAGCTGCACCCGCCGTATAAGTTAAAAAAAATATTCTTACCTTAATTTTGTTGAAAAGGTCATAAAGTAACTTGTTTGGAAAATGATGGAAAGATTCCTTTATAAACATCTTATAAAATTCAAACAAGGGTATAAATGAATTTAAACCATAGTCTAGTAAATAGTAAAAATGTTTTGGAATACATTTTTAAGAAACATGGATGTGGATGATAAAGAGGCCCCAGTAGATACTTACGTAAAAACAACCTCGGATAATAAAAAGATTGTGGAATTAACCCTTACCTTGTACTTTTACTCGGTCAAGGGTTGGTTAACCTTTGTATAATGGTGAAATAATTGCTATTAAATTATACAATAATCATATGAATTAATATGATATCATATATGATCTTTTAACATTGCTTTGTTAATAATATCTTAGTATTATCGTCTTTTTGGGTGTAAACTGATTTGTTTTCCTTTATAGGATTTGTTACGTAAGTAATGTTTGTTCTGGATAGGATGTATTTTATTAATATTCAGAATGATATCATTTCTTTAAACATTATTTTTAATCATATAATGAAAATTTGTCTTGAATGGATAAGATGAGGAATGAATCTCATCGCGTTCGTGGAGACGGTAATCCGTACGTACACACAAGCGAAAATATAATTATTTTGATATTAAAATAATATATAATTGGATGGTATATCATATATATAGAATAATTATCATGTTATATTTATTATTTATATCAATTACACAACATTATTATAACCATCCAAATAATAATGTATTGAATAACAATTACACCACGACGTGGAGACGGTAAGCCGTACGTACGCACGTATGGTGAAATCTCATTCAAAGTATGGATAGAATAATTAAATTTTTTGTACCATATTTATAATAACATCATATTATGTATAATATACTGGTGTTATTATTTTATAATGGAAACAACAAAGAAAGAGGAAGTGGAAGAAGAAAGGAACTTGAAAGAGGTGATGAAATATTTATCTCTTCTTCGAGTTATTACGTTTGATTTGATCAAAAGGGCTCTATAGAATGAATTTATGACTAAAGGAAGGCATCTAGGATAGAGGGAGTACAGTTGAGAGGGTATTTGGGCAGGTTTTGGCCAATCAAAAATTCATTGAAGGTGTGAATTAGAGATAATGGGAAGTTCACTTTTATAAGAGGGGTGAGGGGCACCTTAGGAAAAGCTAGAAATATTATTTTATAATAAAATCAATTTCCATTTATAATGGCTCAAAAATAAATTATTTAAAGGATATGGTTGGGATGAGTAGAGAACCACTCAACCAATAGGATTTAGACAGGTTTGGGTCACTATATTAACTTTATCTTTTAGATTTAACTCTTAGTTAAATAGTTTGACATTTACCATGTCTCTTTGTATTTTTATATTATATGGTTAACAAACATTCTATAAACTTCCAAGAGAACCCAAAGTGGTTCAATTATGATAAAAATATAATTATATAAGTCTTTTTGCCAAACCATAGATTTTTAGCAATAGAATATCAATTAATAGTATAATATTCATTTTAAAAACTCTTTTATGTCAATTTTGACACTATTTGGTATTTTGTTTTTTCTAAATTCATAACAGCATTATTACTTCGAAAACAAATCATATAAACAACCCTATAATGTCATATTAACCTAAAAAATTAGTGTAATTCATAAAAAGTGTCAAATTACATTTATTTAGATATTTACAATATCAATTATTTTATTATTTCATTAATTAGGTAATTACTGCATCATCATTATGTTATAAATAAATTTAATTATTTAATGTCTAAAAATTATAAATAAAATACCATTATGTAGGAAATATTTTTATCTTTATAATTAATATTTATTATTGAATTTATCTTATGTGTAACCATATATTAAAAATTGTTTAGTTTTTAAACTTTGAATTTAACACTTTTAACACTTCTTTGAATTAAATAATAATAAATTTCCTAATCTAATCCAAGTAGACCTAAAGGATCATATTTTATTACTAAGGTTGTTTTTGGTCGAATTACACTTATTCAATAGAATTAGTACATGTGTTAGGGTAATAATAATATCATTTTTATCCTTAATTACCCTATTTACTTTTAACCATGGTAAATAAAAGCAAAAAGTTACTATTCACCAAAAATTATTTTAATCTTATTGAACCACATTTTACATACTGATATCAACCATGTATCTTTTATTTCTGAAATTCAACTCATAGAAGTGGTAAAATTAAATTTTATGTAAATTTGCAAATGCTCATAAGAGGTGGGTAAAAACGGTAAAATGTTCAATAAAATTTTTATATATCTAAAATTATTATAAACTGAATCCAATGAATTAAATTAAACTTATATAGGAATTATGTATCTATTTTGAACTAAAATAAATTTAAATAAAATAAATAATTATTTAAATAAAAATTCAATTTTAAACTATAACTCAGCGTTTTTCACTATTCATCAAAAATTGAATGTTTTCAGAAAAATACCAAAAATTCACCCTAAGATAATATTGATATTCCAAATCCAAAAATGATGTCCATTTTGGAAGATAAAATTTATAAAATTTTAAAAATTGGGTATTACTATTCATAACAACTAGTTCGATTGGTTGTGGTGTGTTAGAACACGATGTTGCATACAATACACGCTATTGTATTATTCAAAGAAAAGCGTACCATGGAAGCTTGGGGTGTTACACTCTATTTGGAGTTTCACACTTTTTTGGGGGTAGGTGCATGGTTTGAGAAAACTATATTTCAACCATGAACTTCCCCTGTTTTCCAATTTTTTTCAAATTTCAATAAAAATACCTTGAAATAAACCACCCCATGTTATGACAAAAACAAAGAAAAAGAGTACCTATAATAGAGCCCAAGACATATATAGAAAATTTCAGGATCTTACAATATTTCCACCTTATAATAGTTCATCATCGAGCTTTAACCCCAAGTATCTGTAGCAATCAGAGGTAGAAAGATTGGTCTACTGAGCCTCTATATCTATTTCTATCTCCCAAGATTCTTCTTGAGAACATCCATGTTGCCACAATACTCAAACTATCTGCATAGAATTTCACCAAACACTTTCTCACCGTGATCCAACACACATATTAGATTCCCCTAAAAGGGAACATTGGTCTCAATCTCAACATCATCCATATAAATCACATGATAAGGTTCAGGGTGATACCTATGATGTTGTGACACATGAATAATTTCGTGCTTCGCATTTTACATCAATAGAAGAGACAATCAATATTCCACTATCCTGATTCTCTTCATAACCTCAAATGTTCCAAAAAAACCCAGGTTCCAACTTTCCCTCTCTACGAATCCTAAGGTGACCCAATCTTAGAGACACCTAAAGGAATAAACAATAACCCACTAAAAATTCATGGGGGCATCGACATCTATATGAATATAACTTCTATCTTCTCTGATCCATATCCATACATTTTCAAATCAGCTAAAACTTCTCTGATGTATCCTACATGAGACTCGGTCCCAATAACTCTTACTCATGTACCTCCATCAAATATAGATGTGATCTATGTGTCCTACCCTAAAGAGCCTCATATGGTCTTATCTGAATAGTTTCATGATCACTATTGTTATAGGTGAACTCCAAAAGCGCTAATTACTTCTCCCCAACCTCACCAAGATTAAGAATGTGTGCCTATAGAATATCCTCCAAAACCTTTATAGTACATCCAGACTACCCATATCTCTATTAGTGGAAATCTGTACTCAGTAAAACCAGTGTACTAAGTGCATTTTACAATCCCTTACAAATGATTGCTGTGAAAATTAGGTCACGATATGATACTATACTCTACGACACCTCGTACAGATGAACTATCTCCTAAACATACATGTATCCCAACTGATGCATAGTGAAAACCTCCGGTATAGTCTTGAAATGTGCAACTTTTGTTATACGATCCAAAATCACCCAAATAGTGTAATTTTTCCAAGGAATCCTTTGGATACCCACAACCAAATCCATATTAAGGTCATCCAAATTCCATTTCGTAATTGGAAAAGGTTGTAGTAAACAACCAGGTTATTGATGATCATCCTTCACCTCTTAACAGGTGTATCATCAGGTCACAAACCCTACAATATAATTTTTCCTACCTAGCCACCAATGGAACTGACATAGATCATGATACATTTTCGTCAAACCCAGATGTATGACCCACTTCTATGCATGAATATCACACATCAGGTCCTCTTGAATACATGTACAAAAAACTGCACGTCCCTAGACATAGATGATCTAATCATCATATATGCTCTAATCGGAAGGTGACTCCCCGTCTACAAGGATTTATCTCATGGATAACATTTTTGGATCATGATACTGCCTCTCTTTGATCTGACACAAAATTGTATACTCTTCTAAATACGATATGAGGTAAATTTGAACTGGGTCATTCTTAATCACAACATGAATCATCCAGAAAAGTCATCACATTCTATTCAGAAATAGACTCCTTATCTACCTGAGTCTGTGTCTTCCTTCTCAAAGCATCAGTGAAACAGTTTCCGTTCCTGGGTGTGTATGATAGCTTGAAATAAAATGACTATATATAATCAACCAACCTCTTATTTCTAAGATTCAAATATCATTGCGAAAAGATATAATTTATGTTCATGAGATTAGTATACATGGTAAAACTTTATCCCAATAGATATTGATACCAACACTTCAAATAATAAACCACTGTAGCTAACTTGAGTTCAGGCATAGGGTAATTCAGTTTATTTGGCCTCAACTTCCATGAACCATACACCAAATAATTATCTCCCCACATCAAAACTATTCGAATACTAATACTAGATGTGTCATAAAACATTATATTCTATTCTTATAGATCTAGTAGGATCAATAAAGGTGCATTAGTAAACTAGTAATTCAAATATTGGAAATCATTATTACATGCTCTCGAGAATTCAAACATAAGTCCCTTCTTGTTCATTCTTGAAAGTGGTCATTACAGGAAAGAAAAGTCATAGATGAACCTTGAATAATATCTAGACAGGACTAGAAAACTGCATATATCAAAAAAATTATTTGTATGCTCCCAAGAAACAACTACATTCACCTTCTCTAGGTCCGTAGATGCAACCTCCTATGAGATAATGTGACCTATGAAATTTACATGATCAATATAGAATTGAGTATTAGATACCTTTTGGTATACTTGATACTGTCTTCATGTACTTAGGATGATGTCAATGCTAGGAATGATCATCATGAGTCTTGTAGTACACCAAGATGCATCCCCAAAAAATAACAAACTAATCCAGGTATGGGTGGAATATTAGGCTCTTCCTATCCACAAACACAACAGAAGCATTTATCATCCCGAAAAAAATTATCAAGAACTCATATGGGCTATAAATATTTCTAAAAGTTTCCCATGGTATATCAAAATTCCAAACTCACAACTGATGATATTCCAACCTCAATACTATCTTAGATAACCTACAATCTCCTCTCAACTGGTCAAAGAGATCACTGATATTCAGAAGAGGGTTTAAATTCTTCACTATCATTTGATTCATAATTAGGTCATCAATACATAAGCATGTGGTCATATCATGCTTTTTACAAAACAAGATTGGAGAACCCCAAGGTGACTTACTCGAATGGATAAACACCTTATCCATAACTCTTCTAGTGGGGTATTGTGATCTTGATGCTTTGTTAGTTCCATTCTTTATGGTGAAATAGAAATTGACTTAGCTCCTATAATGACTCAATCATAAACTCCACATCCCTCTCAGGTGGTAACACAAAGATGTTCGCAAGAAAACCATCCTGAAACAAATTTACCATGGGTGGAAAGGTGAAACATCCCCAAATGATAAAGGGTTAAATGACTAATTGATATGACTCATGTCAACAAGGTGCACCTTCCTTTCCGGGAGCCTGTCTGATTATAACTCCACAGTTAAGCGTGCTTGTCTTGGAGTAGTGATCATGATGGGTGACCTTCTGGGAAGTTTCTCAGGGTGTGTGTGAGTGAGGACAAAGCACACTGGAAAGGACATGTGTTGGCCTGTGGGGAATATCATTAGTCAGATGACCCGTTCAGGCATGTGGGTGGACCCTGGGGTGGGCCCCATGTATTTGCGGGGCAACTGGTGGTACCTGGTAGGTCAGGACTCGACGACCATGTTAAGGCGGGGTGGTTGTGCTGTCACCGGGACCCAGTTGTCACATTTGGTATCAGAGGAGGTTCTCAGCCTTAAGTGCAGTGCACTGCCTGGGTTGAGATGTAGGGCCCACAACGAGGGTGTTGTGCTCTATAGGGGGGTGATTGTAACATCCCCAAATGATAAAGGGTTAAATGACTAAATGATATGACTCATGTCAACAAGGTGCACCTTCCTTTTCGGGAGCCTGTCTGATTAGAACTCCACAGTTAAGCGTGCTTGGCCTGGAGTAGTGATCAAGATGGGTGACCTTCTGGGAAGTTTCTCAGGGTGTGTGTGAGTGAGTACAAAGCACACTAGAAAGGACATGTGTTGGCCTGTGTGGACTATCATTAGTCAGATGACCCGTTCAGGCACGTGGGTGGACCCTAGGGTGGACCCTATCATTAGTCAGATGACCCGTTCAGGCACGTGGGTGGACCCTAGGGTGGGCCCCACGCGTCTGCGGGGCAACTGGTGGTACCTAGTAGGCCAGGACCCGACGACCATGTTAAGGTGGGGTGGTTGTGCTGTCACTGGGACCCAGTTGTCACATTGAATGTAAAGACCTGTAAAATTCAAGGGAATTTTTTTTTCTAAATTTTCTTTGGGATTTTAAAAGAATGCAGTTTCTGACGACGCCTCATTCCGAGGCCCGGTGTGCCCGAAATTAATTTCCGAAGTTTAGCTCAGGTACGTTCAGTGAACGAGCGAGCAGGTTTTTCTAACTTTTGAACCTGTGCTCAGAATCGAAATCCGAAGGCACGGATGGAATCACAACGCCGGTAATTTCTTAGAAACACCTTTTTCGGAGTTGCGTTTTCTCGGGTGTGGTTTTTAATTTTGGGATAAAGTTAAGGAATAAAATAAAAGTGCTGCAACCGATCTTTTATTTTATTTATGTCGCTTAACCTATAATAAGTGGATGACGTGAGACCCACAATATCCTACCCACTTGGTAGGATATTTTTTGAGGTGGGACCCACACGAGCCACCGTTTCTTTTCTTCTTAAGTAAGAAACACCTTTTTCAGAGTTGCGTTTGCTCGGGTGTGGTTTTGAATTTTGGGATAAAGTTAAGGAATAAAATAAACGTGGTGCAACCGATCTTTTATTTTATTTAAGTCGCTTAACCTATGTTAAGTGGATGACGTGATACCCACAATATCCTACCCAATTGGTAGGATATTTTGTGAGGTGGGACCCACATGAGCCACCATTTCTTTTCTTCTTAAGTAACGCACCCGCACCCCCTATTAATGAAGTCAACCCGTGTGTTTATTCTGGTTAAGAAACGCCTCATTAATTTGGGAGGTTAAATCGTTATAATTAATTCATTGAATTGATTGTTTCTTTTTGAATTTCAAAGGTTGAATCGTGCGTTAATAAAATAAGACTGTTCTTATTTTATTTCTGTTGGAACTTGTTGCGTTGAGAGGATTTGGAGGAAAGCGTTCTTTTTCGACGAAGAACGCGAAGAACGTGAAGAAGGCGAAGAAAGCGAAGAACGCGAAGAACGTGAAGAACACACCGATCTCCGACGAAGAACGCCAAATCCTTGGAAATCAACGACGCTCCTTCCGCACTGCTTCTTCCGCAATGATCCTTCTCTTCCGCGACGATCCTCTTCTTCCGCGACGGTTAATTACACGACAAACTCTCGTTCGACGACAACGTTGAGGTAGGTAATTATTTGAGAATGATTTTATTCGCTTGATTCTTTCATTCTAAACAAAACAAAGAAACAAGGATCAACTTATTATCTAGTTGATCCGCGAACGTTTTTCTTTTCGGGTTGGGAATATTTGTTGCGGGAAGTTATGGTGGCTTATTTTACTATTGATCGTGATCTCATTTGTCGCCTTTCTTGGTTTCAATTGGGCCACCTGTTATCATAATAACGGGATGAGGTCGGACCGCAAGAACACGACCGACCCTCCTCCCCCCTTGTTTGTTTATATTTGTTGCGGCACGTGAAAGGCAGCGCGGTGCCGTTGCACCGCGCGGAAACGAGAAAGAACACGGCGAAGAAGCGCGGCGCCGTCGCACCACGCCGTTGAGGCTGAACGAAACCACACACGGAGTCGGGGCCGCAGAGGCGATTCGAAGACCCCGTAGTTTGTTGTCGAAGTGCGGATTGACGGACGATGGTGAGGCGATCCGCAAAGGCGTTTTGAAGCCGCCTTAGAAAAGGTCGGGTCCCAGGAGGACCGTTGGCAAAAGAGGCTAGAAAAAAGGACCACCGGAGTGCGTTCGGTGGTCCGCGGAAGACTCCCCCGGCGCACCACACCGGCACGGCGGCGCCAACGGCCGGAGGCGGCGGTCGGCCCCGGTCGACAGCCAGGAAGCGGCAGCGCCCGGCGCGCCGCTGGGAAGGGGCCGCTGCGGATGAAGCCACGATGGGGGGTGGCTGGTCCCGCGGCCGCGTGGGACCAGAGGGACACGGCATCGCGCTGTGTCCGTTGACAGGGAGCGGCCCCTGCGCGGGGGTCGCGGTTTGGTCCAGGGGGGCGGTCCCCCCTTGCGCGGCCGCTTGGCCAGCGCCAGCGAGCCAGCGCGCTGGGCTGAGCCGCCCGGCCGGACCGCCAGGCCGGGTCGCGCCCAGGTCAGGCTGGACCGGGCCGCTCCAGCCGGGCCAGGCCGCGCCCAGCCGGGTCGGACCCAGACCCGGGTCGGTCCGGGCCCAAACCCCCCGTTTTCGGACCTCTTTGGTATTTTTACCATAACTTGGGGTACTGACCTCCGATCGACGCACCGTCAGTTGCGTAGAAATCCTTGGATCTAGACGGTCGTTTCGGTATATTACACTCAAGGTTTCGGAGAACTTTGGGTTTGGCCGGGTTGGTTCGGATACGAAACCAACCCGGCCCTCGGAGTGGAAACACTTATATCTTGAGTTCCGGACGTCCGATTGACGTGCCGTCGACTTTGTTGGTTTCCTCTTGATGAGACAGAACTTTTGGCATAATTATCCTGAGTTTTGGATTCAGTTGGAAATGACCGGGTTGGATTGTACCCGAAATCCAACCGGGCCCCTGGAACGGAAAAGCTGATATCTTTCAGACCGGACGTCCGTTTAACGAACCGTCAGCGGCGTTGGTGATCACGTTGAGAAACGGTCCCTATGAGTATACCCTATGGGAGTTCGGGGTAATGTTGAGATACGACCGGGTTGGTTCGTACATGAAACCAACCGGGCCCCTGGGATGAAAAGGCTAATAACTCACAGACCAGGCGTCTGATTGACGCGCCATTTGTTGCGTTGATACCCCTATGACGAGGTGGTACTTTGAGATAATTCTTCGTGGGACTTGTGATACTTGGAGTATCGACCTGTAGCTCATGGAGCGGACCCTCCCGGAGATGAGCATATAGAGTACGGAGACCGTGTAGCTGGCTGTGACCGATGACTGCTTGTCGGATTCGATTCGGAGTGACTAGCATAGCCTAGTGGGGAGCACTAATTTGTGAGGTGGCAGACCCATGGCGGAGGATCACTACTTTGTGAGGTGGCAGACCCGCGGTACTCGACAGGAGGAGTACCTCTGTAGGCTATGAGGGGGAGCACTACTGTGTGAGGTGGCAGACCCATAGCGGTGGAGCACTACTGTGTGAGGTGGAAGAACAACGATAATCAATATGAGGAGTACCTCAGCAGTCTTAGGTTAGTGAGGAATACCTCGGAGTTGTGACAGGATCACTGTACACTCCAGAGACGGGCTCATCAGCAGTTACAGTTTCGATAATGAAAATACTGGTTTTAGATGAGTCTATGACCTTTGTGTTTACCTCTTGATTGAGATGGGTCACTTGATAACTTAGGTATATATATGGGCATATAACTGGGTAGTGGTTATCCAATGATTTCATAATCTTGTGTTTCCTCATGATTGATATGGGTTACTTGATAACTTAGGTATATGTATGGGCATATACCTAAGTAGAGGTTATCTTTTGAGATCTTCTTTGTGGTTATCCTTGTTGGTTTTAGTGAGAACTTGAGGGTCTCGGGGTCCCTACTGAGTATCGTTATACTCACCCCTGCACGAGCTATGCCCGCACCTCGTTGTGTTGGTTGCAGACGACGGGCAACGCTGATCGAGGCTGAGTATTCGAGGACTGGACGATACACAGAGGTGGACCATACGACGAGTCAGTATCCGGAGGTGGACTTCATGGCGAGACGACACTCAGAGGAGGTTGACGGGCGAGAGCGTTGTGGAGGCTATCTGTACCTACCCTTCAGGTAGGATCTGTGGTGGACGATCCAAGAGCTGCGCTATCTTTACCTACCCTTCAGGTAGGATCCGTGGTGGACGATCCAGGAGCTGTGCTATCTGTACCTACCCTTCAGGTAGGATACGAGGAGGATGACCCATGAGCTGTTTCCTTTCTTCCAGCTGTTTGTCTTTTTCTGTTGTACTTTCGTTCAGTTGTAGCTGTACTTTCAGTTGGGTTTGTATTCTGGCCCATTTACTTTTCAGCACTTTCTTCGTACTTAGTGTTTTACTTCCGCTTGTACTCTGTGGTGTTTTTTTACTTTTATAAAGGCAATGCCTTCCCAGTTATCGGGATTTACGCCTTTGGTGCTATTCGCCAGCCCCTGGCCTATGGAAGGAGGGCTTGGGGTAGTCACGACACGGTCCCCGAGGAAGGGTCATGACAAATTGGTATCAGAGGAGTTCGGTTCTACCGTAGAACTTATAACTCTAATATTTTCTTTTTGTGAAGCGATAGTGTTAAGAGTATAGAGTGTGGTTTTCAGTTCAGGGAGTCCAGTGTTGGTGCGGGCGGCGAACGTATCCATACACCAGGACCCTGACAACTGATTTCTGACTTTGTGCACGAAAACACTGATTGCATGTGTGTTTCCAGAAGTTTTTAAATGTCAGCTCAAATCAGGTCATCTCACCAGGTATAAATCGTTTGACCGTGTCACGTATGTTTCTTTCAGGATTCCTCCCTACGGACGAACATCTAGAGCCCCGAGATTTGTTTGTACTGACAGCCTGCCGAGCGACGTGGCCTCAGTACGGGTCACTATCCCAGTTGAGTCACCAGCGGAGGCACCAGCGGTACTACTACCCATTGGGCCACCGATGCCACCAGCCCCAGCAGCAGAGGGTGCACGTCGCTTGAGCGCACTACACGAGTTCCAGTGCCAGAGGCCACCCAGGTTCAGGGGAGAGACGGACCCATAGGCGGCTAAGGATTGGGTGGAGGCTGTGGTGAGAGTCTTCAGGCTAGTGGGGATGCCAGCAGACTTCATGGTGATCCTTGCTGACAGCCTTCTTCAGGCAGCAGCAGGCAGATGGTTGATCCTGATGCTCCAGGTGCATGATGAGGCGACACTTCTATGGGCAGACTTCGAGAGCCTATTCCGGGCAGAGTTTGTACCAGCCACCCTTCGAGCGGTGCCTATACAGGAGCTACTTCAGCTGCGGCAGGGAGACATGACAGTGGTGCAGTATTCAGCGAGGTTCACAAAACTCTCGCGCTACTCCACATATATGGTACGAGAACCATTCTTCAGGGACCGAACCTTCGAGAAGGAGCTCAGGCGAGAGATTATATATTCTGTTGTTTCTCATAGCTTTCCGACGCAGACAGGGGTGTTGGGGAGAGCCCTCTTAGTGGAGAGTTTCCTTGCTGAGCAGTCTCTAGCAGCAGGACCCACCACTAGCCGGCATGCGGCAGAGTCATCTGTAGCAGGAAGTAGACAAATGACGCAGAGGTCCAAGAGGACCAGACCTACAGGTGGTCGACCGCATGACTCAGGGTCGGTAGTGCGAGGCACCAAGGGGAATGACAGAGCCAGACCTACCATGCAGTGTTACTCCTGCGGCGGGATTGGTCACATGGCACGTGACTATCTGGCCCTCCATGAAGATGACCAGCAGTTAAATGAAGAACCTCCCAGGCAGAGGCAGAGGTTCGATCAAGGAAGACCGCTAGGAGCTGGAGGTGGACGACGCTTCTAGGTGTTTCCACCACCACCACCAGGAGGTCCACCCCGACCGCAGGGAACAGGTAGAAATGGGAGAGTTCAACTTCATGCAGCAGAAGCTTACGACTACGGAGCTCCGGAAGCGAGTGGACAGGAGCGGAACTAGTGGTGTATATCTACTTCCATGTTGTTGTTGTTACATTTGTGTCTTTGTACCATGAGCTTCAATAATATAAAGACACTTACCTTTGTGACATTTACTTCCTTCCATTTTGAGTACTAAGAGGTTCCGGTTTAAACTGTTGACTTGACCCTCACATTCGAGATTCCTACTGGAAGAGACCCAGTGACCTCACGCTGATGCCGACAGTGTGACTCGACCCTTAGAGGTGAGAGTGACGGTTGGATATCTTGGTAGTAACGTCGAGGCCTTACGATGCCGTCCATGGAATGAATACATCATTCATGTCCGGATTGACTGTATTAGGCAAAGAACGTGGTTCATACAGGGGATGAGACCAGATTTCTCTTATCGGAAAAGAAGAAATCATAGCAGCTCTTGTGGGACCAGAGAAGGTCCAGGTCATCCAAGAGCGGATGAGGATAGCTCAGACCCAACAGAAGATTTATGCTAACAGGAGGTAGAGACCACTATATTTCAAGGATGGTGACCACATTTTCTTACGGGTCTCACCTCGACGTGGAATTACGGAGACGTGGCCGAGGAAACAAGTTATCTTCAAGGTTCAACAGACCTTTCTAGGTCCTCAACAGGGTAGGTGAAGTGGTTTAACTCTTGACACATCCACCTCAGTTGCAACAGGTGCACGACGACTTCCGTGTATCTCAACTGAGGAGATACGTGCTCGACCCTTCGCATATCATCGACCATGGGGAGCTGGACCATGGCGATGGGGTGACTTCCACGGAGGTTCCAGTGGGGATCGAGGATCGACAGGAGCGGATCCTACGAGGACGTTCGATTACTTGGGTGCAATTTCTTTGGAAGCACGGGAACCTCCAGGTGAGCACATGGGAGCGGAAGGGTTAGATGCGTGCTCAGTACCACTTTTGTAACCCTAGTTTGTGTTAAAGCTTTACGAGGATGTAAAGCCCTGAGGTGGGAGTAATGGAAAGACCCGTAAAATTCAAGGGAATTTTTTTCTTCTAAATTTTCTTTGGGATTTTACAAGAACGCAGTTTCTGACGGCGCCTCATTCCGAGGCCCAGTGTGCCCGAAATTAATTTCCGAAGTTTAGCTCGGGTACATTCATTGAACGAGTGAGTGGGTTTTTCTAACTTTTGAACCTGTGCTCAGAATCGAAATCTGAAGGCACCGATGGAATTGCAGTGCCGATAATTTCTTAGAAACACCTTTTTCGGAGTTTCATTTGCTCGGGTGTGGTTTTTAATTTTGGGATAAAGTTAAGGAATAAAATAAAAGCGGTGCAACCGATATTTTATTTTATTTAAGTCGCTTAACCTATGTTAAGTGGATGACGTGAGACCCACAATATCCTACCCACTTGATAGAATATTTTGTGATGTGGGACCCACATGATCCACCTTTTCTTTTCTTCTTAAGTAACGCACCCGCACCCCCTATTAATGAAGTCAAACCGTGTGTTTATTCTGGTTAACAAACACCTCATTAATTTGGGTGGTTAAATCGTTACAATTAATTCATTGAATTGATTGTTTCTTTTTGAATTTCAAAGGATGAATCGTGCGTTAATAAAATAAGACTCTTATTATTTTATTTCTGTTGGAACTTGTTGCATGGAGAGGATTTGGAGGAAAGCGTTCTTCTTCGATGAAGAATGCGAAGAACGCGAAGAACGCGAAGAACATGAAGAACGCGAAGAACAAAAAGAACGCACCGATCTCCGACGAAGAACGCCAAATCCTCGGAAATCAATGATTCTCCTTCTGCGACGCTTCTTCCGTGACGATCCTTCTCTTCTGCGATGATCCTCTTCTTCCGCGACGGTTAATTCCGCGACGAACTCTCATTCGACGACAACGTTGAGGTAGAGAATTATTTGAGAACGATTTTATTCCCTTGATTATTTCATTCTAATGAAAACAAAGAAACACGGATCAACTTATTATCTAGTTGATCCGAGAACTTTTTCCTTGCGGGTTGGGAATATTTGTTGCAGGAAGTTATGGGGGTTTATTTTATTGTTGATCGTGATCTCATCTGTCGCCTTACTTGGTTTCAATTGGGCCGCCAGTTATCATAATAACGGGAGGAGGTCGGACCGCACAAACACGGCTGACCCTCCTCCCCCCCTTGTTTGTTTGAATTTTTTGCGGCACGTGAAAGGAAGCGCGGTGCCGTTGCACCGCGCATAAATGAGAATGAACGCGAAGAATAAACGCGGCACCGTCGCGCCGCGCCGTTGAGGCTGAACGAAACCACGGGCGGAGTCGGGGCCACAGAGGATATTCGAAGACCCTGCAGTTTTTTGTCGAAGTGCGGATCGACGGACGATGGTGAGGCGATCCGCAAAGGCGTTTTGAAGCCTCCATAGTAAAGGTCGGGTCCCGGGAGGACCGTTGGCGAAAGAGGTGAGCAAAATGGACCACCGGAGTGCGTCCGGTGGTCCGCGGAAGACTCCCTCGGCGCACCATGCCGACATGGCGGCGCCGACGACCGGAGAAGGCGGCTGGCCCCGGCCAGCCGCCAGGAGGCGGCAGTGCCCGGCGCGCCGCCAGGAAGGGGCCACCGCGGATGAAGCCACGACGACAGGCGGCTGGTCCCGCGGCCGTGCGGGACCAGAGGGACGCGGCATCGTGCCGCTTTTGTTGATAGGGAGCGGCCCCCGTGCGGGGGCAGCGGTTTGGTCCAGGGGGGAAGTCCCCCCTTGCGCGGCCGCTTGGCCAGCGCGCCGGGCCGAGCCGCCCGGCCGGACTGCCAGGCCGGGCCGCGCACAAGCCGGGCCGGGCCGCGCCATCCGGTCCGGGCTGCGCCCAGCCGGGCCGGGCCTCGCCCAGCCGGGTCGGACCCGGACCCGGGTCGGTCCGGGCGCAGACCCCCCATTTTCGGACCTCTTTGGTATTTTTCCCATAACATGGGGTACGGACTGCTGATCGATGCACCGTTAGTTGAGTAGAAATCCTTGGACCAAGATGGTCATTTTGGTATATTACACTCAAGGTTTCGGAGAACTTTTGGTTTAGCCGGGTTGGTTCGGATACGAAACCAACCGGGCCCTCGAAGCGGAAACGCTTATTTCTTGAGTTTCGGATGTCCGATTGACGTGACGTTGACTTTGTTGGTTTCCTCTTGATGAGACGGAACTTTTGGCATACTTTTCCTGAGTTTTGGATGCAGTTGGAGTATGACCGGGTTGGATTGTACCCGAAATCCAACCGGGCCCCTAGAACGGAAAAACTGATATCTTTCTGACCGGACGTCCATTTGACGAACCTTCAGCGGCGTTGGTGATCACATTGAGAAACAATCCCTATGAGTATACCCTATGAGAGTTTAGGGTACAGTTGAGATACGGCCGGGTTGGTTCACACATGAATCCAACCGAGCCCCTGGGACGAAGAGGCTAATAACTCACAGACCAGGCGTCCGATTGACGCGCCGTTTGTTGTGTTGAGACCCCTATGACGAGGTGGTACTTTGAGATACTTCTTCACGGGACTTGTGATACTTGGATTATAGACCAGTAGCTCG
This sequence comes from Viscum album, assembly GCA_963277665.1. NCBI lineage: Eukaryota > Viridiplantae > Streptophyta > Magnoliopsida > Santalales > Viscaceae > Viscum > Viscum album. The sequence goes on from OY728127.1 coordinate 1,966,264,862, forward strand.
TGGAGCAGACCCTCCCCGAGATGAGCATACAGAGTACGAAGACCGTGTAGCTGGTTGTGACTGACGACTGCTTGTCCGATTCGATTCTGAGTGACTAGCATAGCCCAGTGGGGAGCACTACTTTGTGAGGTGGAAGACCCATGGTGGAGGATCACTACTTTGTGAGGTGGCAGACCCGTGGTATTCGACAGGAGGAGTACCTCTGTAGGCTATGAGGGGGAGCACTACTGTGTGAGGTGGCAGACCCATAGCGGTGGAGCACTACTGTGTGAGGTGGCAGACCCGCGGTACTCAACAGGAGGAGTACCTCAGCAGTCTTAGGTCAGTGAGCAGTATCTCAGAGTTGTGACAGGATCACTGTACACTCCAGAGATGGGCTCATCAGCAGTTACGGTTTCGATAATGAAAATCCTGGTTTGAGCTGAGTCTATGACCTTTGTGTTTACCTCTTGATTGAGATGGGTCACTTGATAAATTAGGTATATTTATGGTCATATACCTGGGTAGTGGTTATCCGATGATTTCATAATCTTGTGTTTCCTCATGATTGAGATGGGTTACTTGATAACTTAGGTATATGTATGGGAATATACCTAATTAGAGGTTATCTGTTGAGATCTTATTTGTGGTTATCCTTGTTGGTTTTAGTGAGACCATGATGGTCTCGGGGTCCCTACTGAGTATCGTTATACTCACCCCTGCACGGGCTATGCCCACACCTCGTTGTGTTGGTTGCAGACGACGGGCAGCGCTGACAGAGGCCGAGTATTCGAGGACTGGACAGTACCCGGAGGTGGACCATACGACGAGTTAGTATCCGGAGGTGGACTTCACGGCGATAAGACACTCATAGGAGGTTGACGGGAGAGAGCGTTGTGGGGGATATCTGTACCTACCCTTCAGGTAGGATCCGTGGTGGACGATCCATGAGTTGCGCTATCTGTACCTACCCTTTAGGTAGGATCCGTGGTGGACGATCCAGGAGCTGCGCTATTTGTACCTACCCTTCAAGTTGGATCCGAGGAGGACGACCCAGGAGCTGATTCCTTTCTTCCAGTTGTTTGTCTTTTTCTGTTGTACTTTCGTTCATTTGTATCTATACTTTCAGTTGGGTTTGTATTCTGGCCCATTTACTTTTCATCACTTTCTTTGTACTTAGTGTTTTACTTCCACTTGTACTCTGTGGTGTTTTGTTACTTTTATAAAGGCAATGCCTTCCCAATTATCAAGATTTACGCCTTTGGTGCTAGTCACCAGCCCCTGGCCTATGGAAGGCGGGCTTGGGGTAGTCACAGCATGGGCCCCGAGGACGGGTCGTGACAAAAGGTGTATGGTTTCACACAACCATCATCCATCAAAAGACTTGAAACCTCGGCAGTGAGCTCCCCCAGTTACTGATGAACTAGCCCTGTATATCTTTCCTAGATATCCCACTCTCTATGATGTACATATTTTTTTCCCTCAGGATACATATAGGTCACTCTCCTATGGTAACAATCAATGTGGGATCATTAAGATACTAACCAATCCATACCCATGAGAAACTAAAAGACTAACACATCCAAGATGTAAAGAACACATATAAAAAAAATCCCCAACCTTAGTTGATCACACCTTGAAAAAGTATATTTCTATTGATTATAATCCCAATGGTGTATCGATATTCATTACCCAAGTTACAAAATCCACTTCCAGACTCAACCCGTTCACAAGTTGTGCAGATGTAAATAAATTAGAGGCACTAGAATTAAGTAACAAACTAGACTGTGTAGAAGCTACAAGAATAGTACCTAAAAATGTCGATGGTCTAGCCTCACCATACATATGTGTATGTCGAACTGCATGAAACTCTTACTTATGATGTTTTCTAATTCCCATATGCTACACCACTATACTAATATGACCTATATTTCCCATAATCACCACATACACAACCTCGACATCCATGAACAACAAAAATCTAACTACCAGACTGATATGGGGTTCAAGACCCCCTTTCGTCACATTGATTCTTCCCAGATCATCCATTATTAACCCACTATCGTGGGTTCCTACTGAACTATTGTAGATTTCCCATATTAGCACAATCTTGTAACTCTACCATTGGTTGGTGACAATGCATATGAACGTGACCCGACCTACCACACATTTGGTGAATAAATCAGGTAATATCCCGAGAAAATAGTCCTCCCCTATCCTCTTTACATTCAAATACATTGGTCAAAATTCTCATAGTTATGTTCACATCCCTAATAAAATCATTCCTCCTATTCATCCAACAAAAAAAATGTCCACCAATATAATCCTCTTTCAAATTCTCCTTATATATGAGATCCTAATCCACTACATTATAACAATTCTTTAACTAAAAGATGTAAACCTAGGACATAATATTATATTTAACCCCATACTGAAAATGTATTACTGTAGCATTCTCATATCATGATAGTGATGGAAAAATTAATGCATGTCAGAAAAGAGACCAACATAGTCCTTCATAGACATACTCTCCTAGGCCATCCTCATAAACTACGATTCCCTATCCTATCTCAGCATCTCTAGATAAAAGTGATCTAGGAACTTCTCTTGAAAGTACTTCCGCACAAAGTTTTCTAGCTTCTTAGTATGATCCTAAATATCCCACCATCACTTTGTTGATCCTCGCAACATATATTCTTCTATTTTGGATCTTTTCTTAAAGGGAGTCTCAAATTGGTCGATAATTATATGGGTAGATTCAATCTAGAAATCCTTTTCCCCAGATTCCCTTTATTTGGTGAAATATTGAGGGTATTGCTACTAAAAATCCCATGTCAATCCAGAAATACATTTCTCAAATCTCCCTTGGTCTCTCTCCATAAACTTCATAAACTGAGAAAGTTTCTCATAGACTTGTATTCTATATTCCTCACTAGGAACTATCTGAGTCTTAGGTTCTACTGATGGAGGCACATATCCAGTCTTGTTCTACTATCATTATATCAACAAAAATCATCATGGAGGCATATCTCTACAATTACAAACACATATTTTAGGACACATAAGAAAAAAATAACATATTTTTATTATAGGGAATCAAAAACTACCATAACAAATCATACTCCATACCCCCACAACACAATAAAAATTGTGGCACTATCACTACCCTTAACTATGCTACTTCGAGGTTATGGTTAAAAAGTGGTAAACACATTATAAAATTCAATTTTATCATTATAAACCCATTTTACAAATTATGATTCATTTTACACTTTTCAATTTCACATTTGGCACATATTTCATTAAAGTCTAGTCAAGAAAGAAAAGAACTTTCCTATAAAAAACTCATTTCAAAACATTCATTTCCCATTCTTGTCTAAAATGATGCACGTCATAATAAATCATGGTTTCCTACAACGATGCATGTATACTCAACTCTCATTCTATACTGAGCCATAATTCAAATCAAAAGAAATCATGGAATGAAATAACATCACAAAACAAGTGTGTCACTCGAGGAGAAATAACATTCAATTGTAACAACAAAAATCAATAACAATAATCCCACACTGGGTAGTTAGTTTTACCCTCGTAAATGGGTTATATACTCCCATGAATGATATCTTGACCAAGGATAGACTTATTATAGTCTCCCATCTACATTACCCAAATAGTAATACAAAATAAAGGAGAATAAGACACCCTTTGATACCACTTTTTATCATCTTGAACTGGTGTCCACACACTAGTTGCCCGAGGCAGTCGGTCACATGACCTCAGGTGCACCTCCATGTATTATAGAGGCTTCTGACTAGAATTCAGGGTTAAGTATATCAACATGAAGATAATATACCATCTTTTTCAAAGTGGAACATCAGCAAAAAAACCCAATAAACAAATTAAAATAATTAATAACCATAATAATTCCATAACCAATAAATACTAGTAGCACATGATAAACCAAAACTTGAAAAAAATATCTAAACTAAAGCATTAGATATGTAATGAAATATATATATCAATTATCAATTTAAAAATCCCAAAATAAATACACAGATAACTCCATGCTGGTTTGGACGCCATTTTCAGTTCCCTCATGCATGCTCCATCCCAACTCATTAATCTTACATATGGATCTTTTAAACTATCCAATCTTGTAAACATGAAGTCTATTAGGGTACCTACATGAAAACCTAAGTAGGGTGTGAGTAAAAATAAATATTCCACCACCAATTGAGTCAAAAAATAGTCAATAACAGTGTATTAAGTCATATAAATAATAAAGTACAACCAATAGATTACTCATTTTTTATATTCAATTTTTATTTATTTAACCACATCCTTTTTCCCATGATAATTATGACACCCAAACCATCAATACCCAATTCAAAGTATTTTGGAGTCTAAACCATATCACATAGGTAAATCACAGTTCATTATAACCAGGGATTTCATTATCCAATTAGATCCATCTTATATCACATTCATTTGGATCCATAGTCCAATTCCAATATCATGGGTGTAGAACATCTTGTTAAGTAACCCATGGGTATTGGGAGAATTAGTACTCATCCCATGACCTAGGGGTATTTGGATCAATTGTCATTGTCCCCTGTAATATTATTCACATGCATGAAATTGGTCCCAGAACATCATTTCTAGCACCCAATGGGTATTTGGAGCACCAAATTTTATCCCACACATCACATATCAATACATCACACATATATCACATATATATTATTCATCAAGGTTAATCATCATCAACCTTATTATTAACATTCAAGTCATGTTATTCCCTTTCAATTTATCACAATAATAAAGGTTCATCACTTAAATCACATGTAATAATAAGAATTATTCAACATCAAACCATTTATCAACATTTAATCATATAACTCATTAACCATTCATGGTTAAGAAAAAAATACCTTAATTCCCATCATTAATAAATAAATTCAATGTCTCATCAATTAACTAATTAAAAAATCCTAGTAATTGAAAAAAATTAATAATCCCAATATCCCATAAATTTCACAATCACATCATTCTATTAATTAACAAACTAAGTAATTAAATAAAATCAAGATATGATTTCCAAACATAGAAAATTATATTTAACAATTCCATATACACCATTATAATCAATACTACAGGATTTATAATTTATATCACTTACCTCAAGATTATTGGACAGTGTTCAACAAATAAAAAATCCAAACATTGAAGTTGAATGTTCTATTTCACAATGAAGAATGAGATCCAGAACAAAAAACTATATGCATGATTAAAAAGAAAAAACCATTAAAACCTAGATCTAAACAATAACCAATAAAGGATAAAACCTTTCTCTTCCTATGGAATGATATATGAGAGAAAGTGGAATTCGATATGGATCAAATCACATACCAAAATAAGTGAAGATATACCAATCAAGCCTTTTATTTATCAAGAATGGAGTTTAGAAGTCATAGGAATCCTTCTATGACCTTACAAAATTGTAGGAATTAGTTTTTGGTTGAGCTAGGGTGTTTTGGGATATAAGATTGGGGTTTAGTAAATTTTTTATAATTTATTTGGGGTTTGATTTTCTACATTCATGGTTTCTTGAATGAGGAACATGATTTTCCCAAACCATGTGCCTTAATGGCGAACCCCTTCTTAGGGGTTCTTGGTTTCTACTAAGAGCGAACACAATTTGAAAATTCAAGTGCCAACCATGAAATACCCCTGAATCTGGTGTTTCATGATTTTTAGGGTGTAACACACTATTTTGGAAAACTGTTCACCCATCGTGCACTTCCCATATTCTTCAAATATTCTAAAATTTTAATCTAAACCACTTTGAAACTAAAACCCACCGAAGGTATAACAAAAACAAGGAAAAAGTGTTCATGTGATTAAGCCTGAGAAATCTCCTGAAATTATCAAGATCATAAACCATATTGATTATTCCTTATTTATTTATTTAAATGACATGTTTTATTAGTAATTTAATTTTTCTTTTTGATTATTCTTATTGATTTTTGATATCTTCTTCTATACTTAACCCTTACCGAGCATTTGAGCTCACCCTTATTTGGTTTCCTTTCCCTAAGATAAGAAGAATAATTTTTTGAATGAGTTCAAGGATTCAAAGTGTTTTCTATTTTTATGTTTTATATTTTATATCCCTATGTAAAATGGTTATCGTGTATGTATTTACTTCTCCAACACTACCAAATTGATAGGTCCTTCAGGATTTGACCCCTTTGTATTAATGAAAATGTAATAAAGTTAGACACCGACTTTGGGTTACTTGAGGAAGGGTTGTTACATTTTTCTAGTTTTAGATAATTTATATGAAAAATTACCTTCATATTTAAAATATTAATTTCAAAATTATCCTAGCATTATTTTTTTGGAATTTTCTGAAATGATTATTTATTAGATAAATAGTGAAATTACTATTTTTTTATTAAAAACGACCTTCTTTTTTAAATAATTTATAAGGATAAATTTTGTTTTAAAATGGTTTTAAAAGTAAAATTATGTCAATTATATTATAATTAGTCCCATTAAGTTCATTTTAATAAATTTCTTTATTGTATTTCTATATAAAAACCTTTTAAATTTTTGATAATTTTGTCTTTGGAAAACATCATTTTCATCACGTCTATAAGATTAATATGAAATTAAAATTTCAGACTTTTATGAATGGAAATTTGATAAATGGATTGTATATTTGGAATAATATAAATTAATGTTATCTAATATGGTTAAATTAATTTTTTACCATAATTAATAGTAAAAATAGTAAAACATTATTATCACTGTTAATGTTCAAATAGGTTTAATGGGGGTTAAACTAAAAATATATATGGTAAAATGACATATAAAAATGTAAAAAAATATATATGAATATTTAGACCTTATAACATATATTTATTGATAATTACATATTTTTTTATCTTTGTGGCATGTAAAAATTCAAGTTACACTTTATTCCTTTAAAAAATTCCATGGGTGTCACCCCCCACTTATAAATGACCACCCACTATACTATACTCTTATCACATCCAAAACCATTTGGTTCATCAAATATCCACCTAATTTTTATCCTTATTTTCCATCCCACATTCTATAGGCATTAGTTTTATTATTAAACTCTCTAAATAATGCTTTAGTTATATACCTAAATAGGTTCTCTAAAGAAGAGGTAAAATTGTAAACCTTATGTTATGTTTTATTTTTCCTACAACTACTTAAAATATTATTTAATATAATAATATAATAACAAATATTAATAAAATATATTTAAATTTTATTATTCTAATGTAATAACATATATCCATATTCTCTTCAAAAAAATTGGAAATGAAATCATCAATAATGTGTACCAAGGACTACCACCTCACCAACTGATGTTATTCATTTTCAATCACCACCAATAAAGGATATATATAATTATGAAATTAAAGCTTATATATTATATTTATTTTATTTTTATATCTCTATAATTATAATTCCAAATCTACCTTCTTACCTCCCAGCCCATTTGAAAACAATTACGCTGCCAGTGTGTACATCAGACTACCACCTTGGAAATCGATGTGATTGTTTTCATTTTTATTTTACTTGGATGGTAATAAGGATAGATTAAATGAATATATATTATATATATAACATAATTATAATGATGGAATTAATATATCACATATAACCTCTTACATTCCATTTTGTTGGGGATATGATAATATCATTCATGTGTATGGAGGACTACCGCCACACGAAGCGATGTGATTATTTTTTCAGAAACACTTTTCATAGAAGTTAGTAAGGATAAAATTAATTAATATATGTGACATATATTAAATTTAAATTTTCATATAAAGATAATATATTATTTATATTTATTTCTTTCAATCCATTTTGAAAATGGAAACAATGTTGATGCATACGTATGACCTACCATCTCCATGAATGATGTATTTCAATATCTTTGTATAAAATTTATTTATAACCATAAATAAATATATAATGAATATATATATTATATGTTTATAATTATTAATATTATGTATATTATGGAATTGGGATCAATGTAAAAGTACCGAAAATACCAAATCAAAACACACATGAAAAACAATGTAGTCACTACTTAAAATGTGATTTTAAGAAGGAATTGTTAATAAAAGGGTAATAAAAGGTCATAAGTAAATCATATATGTTACGATATATGGGTTCTATAATAGTTGTATAATAATAATATATTTATTATAATGGATTTTGGACCATGTATAAAGTAATTCTATACATAAGGTAATGTATTTTTGTCTGAAATTTCCATCTTTGAGACATATGTTATGTTATGAACCTATATTAATTTATAAGGTTTATACAATACACATTTTAAAAATTATATCATGAATATATTTCTCATCATTATACAAAAATTTCCTATTGATTTTTTTCATTGATCTTATAATTAAAATGATACCAAAGTGGAATGTGTTGGAAGTTACAATCTAAATATTTATCAGAATTGTTTATTATGATGATTTTGATGATAAACTATTATGATATATTTCTAAAAAACATCATTAATTTTATTATCCTATGATTATTTATGAGGAATACATTTTTTTCCTTCATTTTACTCTCTTTATGTTCTCACGATTGTAAAATAATTTTTTAAAGAAACCTGGATTCATATACCTCTTCGGTCGAAATCCCATTTTTATTTAATGTCCATGTTTTATAAAAATTATTTAAATAAAGTTTAAATATTCTCCAAATATTTTTTAAATCATTTTTACCCATGTTTAATTTTTTACCTGATGTTTTAAATTAAATCCTTAAGTTTTTTTTCAAATAAAGACCATTTGTCTTTTATCCAAAATGTGAAAGGAATATTATTTTAAAGATTACTATTGAATGAAATTTCTCACCATCATTACCAATAAATTTTATAAAGATTCATTTGTATGTTTGGAATTTTATTATCAATTATTTGTTTCCAAAATGTTTTGTGAAATTTTAGTTTTGGAAAGGATATTTTCTATGTAAAAATGTAATTTTCCTCAATAAATGTTCCAAGTGATCTTTAAAACTCATTTTCCATATATGATGACATAATTTGATATTAAATGTGAATTATTGGGGAAATGATGTATTAATAAATCATTCTTATTTCATTCTATAGTTTGTGATTATAATGATTAGATTTCGGTAAAACCCATTCGGTTTCGATGGGTTTTTCTTTAAGGAAATTATGAAATTCTTCTAAAACCTATTTCATTTATTTGGTTCTGATAGGGTGAACTTTATATGATTCCATGGAACACCTATGTATAGTTTTCAATATGTGTTAGTGGTTATATTATAACCAAGGAAAGTGGTTTCATTATAACAAAGGGAAGTGGTTAAATTATAGACAAGGACTGTAGGAATGTTATAACCAAGGAAGGGTGGGACCTATATCTCCCTCTAATACTTTTTTTAGTGATATGTTATGTGTGAAATTGATTTCATGTTTACAAGTTTATGTGTGGACCTTCTTTAATGTCTATATAATTATGAGAGGTCCTGATTTCACGTCCTTACTGAAATGAGTGAATCTATTTATATTTATACATGTTCACAATGTTATAAGCATATGTCTATGTCACAAATATACAACTTATGCCAATTCTATGATCTCATGTCTCATATTATTTTATTATTTTATGGTTCATTTATTAGTAACTACCAATTTTTATACCATGAAACAATTTTATGATCTATGTTATTTAATGTATGGTTTTCAAACTATTATTTTCATGTTATCTTATTCTTAATCTCATATTATGTTTATATCTCCCTTGTTTATCCTTAATAATAATATAATATCAATCATTATTATATATACATTCACCAGATTATGAAGAATAATTTTATTTATAATATGTCTATGATGGGTGGTTGTTAAGAAGAACATAATGCGAGATGACAGAGCTCATTTACGTACCTGTCTTTTTTGCTTCCATGTTTCCAAAGGCACTAGACCTAAATGATTTTGGAATGAATATTTATGTTATGTAATGAATATTAGTCTATTAACATGTAATATTTATTTATTAAAAGTTTGGGTCTTTATAATATCCTTTAAAATTATAAATTTATATCATTTAAACTAATTAATTATAGAATAAAATGTATGATAATACGAGCATCATCATGATTAGTGGTTGTAACAACCCAAAATCATATAAAATAAGATTCCTTCTGAATGAATGAATGCCTTATCAGGTAATTTAGTTGTAGAAAAAAAATTCTCTAGTTTTTTCCTTATACTACTATAAAATATATCATGTCAGAATTAATTTACCATTAATAATCATAACCATTGATAAAATAGTTTTTGTACAATGACTGTTCAGATTAGTATATATTAAGGGTTATGATAAAGTCTAATCATTACATATGGAAGTAGTGACTATCATGACTAGTATAATGGTAACCTATAAATCCTATTTATCAAAACTTTTGACACAGGTGAAATCACTAAGCTTTACCCATGACTATGAAAATGATGAAATTCATTAAAATAATCATTAGCAAACCATTTATGGGAGAAGTTTAGGATTATTAAGATCACTAACTAAAATATATTCACTTAACCACCCCAAGAAAGTACCAAAATCACATAAATTTATCTTAGGGCATACACTGGTGTATTATGGTCATATATATCTAGACCCATTAGTATTATTTTTTTTGTTTTCTTTGTCCTAAAATAATGATTATATTCATGAATTTTCATTATTACATATAATTATATATATATGTATGAAAATTATAATTTCATATGAAGGAACCAAAATTCTATATTTAGAAAATATATGGTTCTAAATAAAACACCCTTCTTGAAAAATTCAAGAATTCATAATTTTAAAAAAAATATTATTCTCATTAAACAATATCTATTTACATACAAATGGAAATGTAATTTAATAAATTCGAATGTAATATTTATAAGGGTCATAAGATTGTTAGTTTCCTAAAAACCATAATTTTTTAATAAAAGAGGAATTTACATAAAGGAATAAATTATCATATTTATAAAATTATTTTGTAAATAAAAATATTAATTTTAAATTAATTATGTTAAAATTATCCAATGGTGAATTATTCATTATTTTTTGAGATCGTATAATTTTGCAGAAAAAATTAAATACTTTATAAATATAAATACTTTATTTTGAAATAATAATAGTCCAAAATTAATGTAATAATTTCAATAAAATGAATCCATGAAAAAATATTGAATTCATATATTAATTAATGTGTTTTAGAAGTTGTTATATTGATTTTATAATCTATTAATGAATCCTCCAAAAAATATTTTATATTTTATGATTTTAAAATAAATTCTTTACCAACATGTATAACATCCATATCTTAAATAGTATTATTTTATTATTTTTAGTTCACATACATATAAAATGTCTAAAACAAATCCATTTTGGTAGAAACTGTAGGAAAACAGTTGGAAGGTTTGTGGTTTTTATTATTTTGTTATATAGAATCACTAACCTATGTTTATAAAGTAATAATGTATTACCCTCACTTTTTCTATAAATACCCTCCCAAACTCAAAGTACACTTCACTAAAAACAAATTTAGAACAATTTCCCTCTCTCTATCCCTCTTTAAAATCCACCCATGGTGTTATTAATCTCTAAAGAAGCTCCTCCCAAGGTACAAGAATCACCCTCTCAAGATAAGGGATTATCTTCCTCCTCCTCTTTAGTCATGTAAATTTTTTGTATTTTTTCCTCTAATTTAAAATTTTTCATATTGGCCTATACTTTTACAAATACCTTTACATTCCTTATGATTCTAAAGTAATTACAGACAAACTATCACTATCATTAAACCCTTTAATGAACCTTTATTTGCACTCATTATGTCGTCAAAATTATCTTATGAATTTTCATGCCAAGCATTTTTATGGTGTATACCAATCCCCATTTAAACTCAAGGATATTCACCTAGATATAAATATATTTAATTTATTTGGTAATATCATTCAGATAAACCAAACTCCATAATCATGGGAACAAAAGTGATGAAATACATTCTTATGTTATATGTTCCATGTTGTTCACAAATTTCTATACAAGATATGAATGTGATGGGTGGGATTAGAATTATATATCCCTCAAATGGATTGGGTAATATTATTATCTCATGATATACCATTAATGGTACATTGAAGATTATCTTAAAAAAACTATGTTCTGATTTTATGATGGTTAGCTTTGATTTATGTTTATGATATTATGTTTTATATTGCTTCCACATTCCTATGTTTCCTTAATATTATCCTCTTATATCAATATTTGATGTTCATGTTTATTATTATAAAATTTTTATTTCACCATTATATTTCTCATAAATAACATGTATTATTTTCATCATTTTATCCTTTAATTATTCCCTTATTAGGATTTATATGGCCACTTTTCTTATGTACGCCCAAAGGTCATCCGAGGATATTTTAGAAAATAAATTGTTTTTTAATTTCATGTTATATATTTTGTGAATAAATTCATTATATCACTTTTGAAATTTATTATGATATTTATCTAATTACCCAAAGGCACAATTCCTAGGATCTTTTGGGATTGTGTTATGTGTATCTTTATGTAAAAAATCATGAAATAAAGTATAAATAAAATACGGGTGGTCCTAGTTGGTATCAGAGAAAGGTCTAGTTAATTATGGGGATTATGATTATAAACACTTAGTAAAGGCCTTAGTGATAAAAATAAACATTAGAAATCATCCCTGAATTTTGGTAATGTATAGAGTAAGTGGATTCCAAGAAACAAATTCTTAGACTAGATACAATATGTTAATGTGTCTCTGTAATAGTTATTCCAAATACAAATAGAATAAATAAGGGAAAATTAGGTTTTTACCTGATCATCACCTAGTTCATGAAAAAGTATTTACCACACATATTGTTTGAAACTTTTTAGGGATATACTATGTAAAATTAACATTCTCTTCAGAAAGAAAATTTTAGAGAATATAAATTCCAATAAAATCTAATTATAGTAAATAGAAATTGGATAAAATATATTTTAAACTAGAAATTCATAGGTTAAGGAATGTATGTAATTTATGAGTTATCTATTAAATGTTCATATTTTACCTTTTAAGTGTGTAATATATTAAAAATTCTCTTCACTAACTTTTCCCACAATTTTAGTGAATTTCTAGAAATAGGAGGAACCAAGTCAAAAACCAATGTGATGGGAAACAAAATGAATGCCCAAATTATATTCCTACTTTAATCAACAGAGTAAATAAAATCATGAAAATACAAAGACAATTAACTAAATATTTTTAATAAAACATCAATAATAGTGAAAAATCACATCCCTATAAGAAAAATAAAATTGTAATTGTGGCCTTTTTGTGACAAAGGAATCTAACATTTAGTAAATATTTTGATCATTTAATCACAGAAAAATGGTTCAAAACCATTGAAAATATATTCTCCATGTAAAATAGAGAGGTTTTTCATTGGACACAAGAAAAAGGAAAATAAATATATAAGGTATTAATAGGTAGAATTAATAAGATATGAATTACATGCCACCAATATTTTCATTGACCCAAAAAGCAATGTTTACCACATCTTTAGCAGGATAAATTCAAATCTAACAAATGATTTTTCAATTCGATACTTTGATGGATATACCGAAACTTCATGTAATTCCTTGAATATTGAAATAGAGACTAGATAATCTCAAGGTTATCATAGGTATGGATGTAGGAAGTATATAATGAAGTTTATTTTAGAGGTATGAATTTTGAAATCTTATGGTGGAAAGAAACATCATCATCACACTTTCCAAAAGTTTGAGAAACAAATCCTACAAATTACCTATAGGGGATAATGAAATACTTTACATGTGGGAGGGAAGGTAAACGGGCTATAAAATTCCAATGGGATAAAACTACCAATATTATGAATGAAATTAATGATCTAGTCAATCCTTACACTATTTTATATAGTTTCAAATTTAAGAAACAAAAGCACTATGAAAATAATGAACTATGCCATGGTTTATTGATGATAAGTGATAAAAAAACCTCCAAGACATAGAGAGAAAGGGATAGATTATTCCATAAGCATTTCTGAGGTAGATCCTAACAAAAAAATTATGATAGGTAAGAAAGTTTTTCACTCAAGATAGTTATTATTTTATTCTATTATTTTTCTACATATTTTTCCATATCACATAATTTTAGTAGAACTATTCAAAATACAAACTCAAAACAGTGATGTAGATATATATGTGAAAATGATAAATTGGGAAATTATTACATCCAAAGTATATAAATTATACCCTATACATGTTTTTTGGTGAATTTCATAGCTGAATTTGTGAAACTCACTTTAAACAAATTTGATACCATTTTGGGAATTGATTGGATTTCTGTGTGTAGTGAAAACATAAATTTTTGAGAGAAATAAGTTACCCTCTAGATCAAGAATTGGAATTAGATTCTATAAAAGTGTAAGGATGAAGATCAATCCCATTTAAAATCATCATCTTAATCAATGATATTATTTACTCATGAGAAATCATATCAAGATTAAATGATTTATACTGAGTAAAAGTCTATCATTGATGACATGCCCACTGTATGATAATATGTTAATGTGTTTCTAAAATAATTACTTAGTCTTCCTACCAACTGAGATGTTTAATTATCAATCGATCATATACTCAAATATCTACTGAATATCTAAAAATCTATATTTAATAAGAACTATTTAAATTTTAAGTTCTAAATAAGATACTATTTGGGATCTAGAAAAAGGGTTTATACACACAAGTGATTCACCATGGGGTGTGCCTATCCTATTCATCAATAAGACTGATTAATCAATGTTCTTTTTAATTGATTATTGTGATCTCAATATAATCAAGATAAAGAATATATTTCCTCTAACATAGATTTATGACTTATTTGATGAACTACATGGATATTAATACTTACCTAAGGAGGATATTCGGTTAGGATATTATTAAGTAAATTTAAAGAATGAGGATATCCTCAAAACTACTTTTTGTTCAAGGTACGTCACTACACGTTCATAGAGATGCACTTTATAACTATTTATCCTCAAACTATCTTCATGGACTTAATGAATATACTATTTTAAGGATTAACTAAAAAAAATTGTGTAGCATTTATAGATTATATTCTTATCTAGTCTAAAATAAGGAGGAACAAGAGGAGCATTAGAAATTTATACTAAATACCTTTATAAAAGAAGTATTGTATGAAAATTTGACAATTGAGAATTTTTTATGGATAATGTAACATTAATGGGGAATATTATTATCATTAAAGGAATATATGTGGATAATTCAAAAATAGAGTTATTTAAAGGAATGATTAAAATGGCATATGTGATGGACATTAATAGAATACTTAGATTATATAGGTACAATCATCGATTTATGATATACTATTAATGATTTTTAATACCACTAAGCAAGTTAACATGAAAGGGAGTGAAGTTTATCTTGACTAGTGAATGTGAGGGGATCATTAAAGGGTTAAAGAAGAGGATAATCACTGAAACTATATCGGCATTACCCGCTAGTTTGGAAGGATTGGTGATATAAAATGATTCATAAAAAATTATTTAGTTGTGTAAATTTTCAAGACGAATAACTGATATCCTTTGACTCTCTTAAATTAATGATCCATGTGCATAACTACCCAACCCATGACCTATAATTTTGTATAGTGATCCTTACATTAAATATTTGGTGGCATTATCTCTATGGGGAGAATTGTGACATATAAATATATTATGAAAGCCTAAAGTTTATATTTACACAATATTATCTCAATATGTGGCAATGCAGATGGAAAGAGATGTTTAATTGGTATGATTTTTTAATCCATTAACATCTTGGGAAGGAAAGAAAGTGGAAAATCTCTGAGTAGAAAGGATATTGTAATATTATAAAATATTTGGATTAAAAGGGGTCTAATAATCCTATATATACAAAATATGGAAATGGTAATAATAAATGAATATTTATACAACATTTCTCAAATAACTTCTTAACCATTCATTATTTATATGAATATAGAGGCCTAAAAAACTGTTGAGGAGATATAGAGAAACTTATTAGATATTTTAGAGTTCATGTTTTATAAAGATATATTTATAAGGTTTTTAACATGGATATGTGTCCCAAAAAAACTTGAGATGGAGAGGGAACATATGGATGATTTAAATATCTCATCATTCTTAATTTATCAAGGAATCCCTAAGTTGTATAGATATCTAAAAATCATCGGTGGGATAACAAAAAGAGGGAGATTGTAGAATTTTTATATTAATTCTTGGTATATAAACAAGTCAAGGAAGAATGAAATAAGAATAAGTGTATGATGAAAAAATTCAACATACCAGTATTTAAATGAGAAAAAATTACAATTTAGTTCTTCATAGTACTCCCCTAGACATCTAAATATAAGAACACAATATAAGCGGTTTTCTATCAACATAAAAATTCACTAAATTTAATTTCTACCAAGGAAGTTCACTACAATGACCATCTATCTATGATATACATAAGGGGAGTGTTGAGAATATATAGAGTACCACTCTGTAATGTATCTGATTGATATCTATGGTTTACCTCAAGGTTTTTAGAATCATTCAATAAGAATTGGATAGGGAGTTGGTTTCAGTACATCTTATCTTCCTCATAGGGATGGTCAGTCTAAAATAACTATTCAAGCTCGAGAAGATTTTATGAGATCATTGTTAATGGATTTTTAAGGAATTTTGTATCTATTGCTTCCCCTATTGAAGATCCCATATAACAAAACATTCAATTATAACATTCAAATGAAACCTTATGGGGATTTATATCTGAAGAAGTGTTAAACTCTAATATAATGAGATAACATTAGAGATAAGAATCTTATGAGACCATATATTATCTAAGAAATGATAGATAATTTTCAATCCATTCAATGTAATATGTAATTCACACAATATTTATAGAAAATATATGTAGATTATAATTAATGAGACCTATAGTTTGATGTCAGAGATAAAGTGTTCATTCATATATCATGGTGAAAGAAAGTAATAAGGGTTGGTATGAAGGTAAATCTTAGTACATGATAAAAAAACCCCTTTAATATCCTGGATCACATTAGAGGTATATCCTATTTACTATAACTCCAACAAAAACTATCCCAAGTATCTGATGTGTTCCATGTATCCTTATTAAGGATGTGCATACCAATACCCTCCCATGCATTGAATCTAGAGTTGGTACCTTTATGAAATGGTAATTCATAGATTGAGTATCCATTGAAGATATTAGACCAAAGAGATAAAGTTATAAAGAGAAATACAACTCACCTAGTCAAAGTGATGTGGTGGAACCATATATTTGGGGAGGAAATATGGGAACTAGAAATGGTGATGAAATAGAAGTAACCTCTTCTGTTGTAGTGTATGAAATGAAATTTCAAGGGTGAAATTTTTAATGGGTGGAAGAAAGTAATGACCAATTCTTTTATAAATAAAATTCCATTTTTAATGAATGAATTCATTATTAAGTAAAAAGTTATAGAAAAAATCATTACTTTAGTTACAAAGACCTGACCATAAACAATATATAATATTGTAAATTCATTTAGAATTAACTTCTTTAAATTCCCGAATATATTTTCAGTTTATAGTTTTAGTAAATTAGGACATAATTCATACATATCAACCCATAAGCATACAAAGTGGGTTAAACTAAAAAAATATCCATTTTCATAATACATTTTTTTTAATAATAACATGAAATGCCTTCATCTAAAATCTTCAAAAAATTCATCTTGGATTCTCCTTTTCTATTACCCATCCATAAAACTTGTGAAAAAAGATTAAAACATAAGAGGAGAAAATAAATCTTAGTAGGGGATATAAAAATGTGGTGAGAAATAATTATAACATTAATACTTATAAACATATGAAATCATTCTCACAAAGACATACTTGTCACCCAATAAGTATCATGTAGTTACTTTGTGAAAACATGAGATTTCCATAAAACATAGAAAAATAAATAATACCATAAAGGTAACTTGGGGAATTAATTACATAATATTTTAACCCTCAGCGATACTGTATAATTTTTAACCATCATGGCTACCTTACAATGTAACCCTTACAGCTACATTATGATGTAACCCTCACAACTACCTTATGGTGAAACCCTTGCAGTTTCACTTTGATTAACCATATGGTAGACCTCCAATATAAAAATACCCAATGAATTGAAGGGATATATAGGTCCCAAACATCATCATAAATAATTCCCAAGGACCATTAAATAATCATAAAAACAAGAATACTTGCATAAAAACATCCGTTTTGAATTTTGTAAAAATATAAGTTTAAAAGATGATTTCAAATTAAAAGCCCCTTAAAAATATCATATAATGAAATTAATAATTAATATAATGAAATTAATATGTGTATAAACATTAAATACAAATAATAAAACATAATATAAATAAATTAATTACACAAACAATCTTAGTACCACATAATTAATGAAGTATAAGGTTAACTCAAAGAATAGAAATTGGGTTAAGAATTCCCTTTCCTCGAGTTCGTCTTATTTAAAACATGTTCAAATATCCTGTATAATGTATTAAATAGTGCTATTAATATATTAAAGAACCATATTTATATTTATAATGAACTATATTATTTTCTTATAATATATTTCAACCCATTTGTTAATAATATTTTGTTATTTTCATTATTTGGTATGCATTTTTTTCATGGTTTCCATGGTTGGTTTATTATGGATTTTCTGTCAGAAGGGAGAAAAAATAAAATACCAAAATTACATGTTATAAATAAACATAAAGAATATTAAATTGTCTTATATATAATTTTGGTTATATGGTATGAGTATGAATTTTTAGATAAAACATTCGTGGTGAACGTTAGTTTATTTTGGTGAATTTTGATCATTACGAACCACTTTTGTTTTATTAACTAATATTATGTATAAAAACTACATAAAGAAAATAATATAAAAAATAATATGTGTAATAAAATATTATTTAACCATATTAATGGTTTTATGGACACACTTGAAGGTGGTAATGGAAATTGAAGACACATCGGTCCTGATGTCAGTAAATCGACACATCACGGATGATGTTTTTATATTTTGAATAAATGGGAGAGTAGAATAATAATAATGATGGATTATTACATAAACATGATAAAATTACATTATATATAAGATAATATAGTTTGTATGAATCTTGGTTAAGGGGAGGTTAAGAGAGTATAAGAAAATATAAATAATTGAAAAGAAAATGAAAGAGGATTTTTACCAATTGAATCATCCTCCTTGAGAACCTCCTAAAGGACCATTTTTTGGCCTTTTCGTAAGACCAGAAGGTATTTGATGTTGGGAATAGGATTTAAAAATTAATTGAAACAAATTAATAAATAGACAGGTCTTTTAGGTGTGGGAAGAAGAGGTGCTGAGGAATGGTATTTATAGTGGAGGAGAGGGGTGTTTTCTCATTCTTATTTTCATTAGTTTATTAATCTAGCTGAAGACTAAGGATAGTTTGGGAATTATCATAAAATATATTAAAATAATGAATATAATTTAGATAGTATGGTTCTTAAATCATTCATGACTCATGTAATATTGTATTTATCTTTTAATTTATATATACCGTAAATTACCATGTTTTACTATTCACCAAAAATTCAAGTTTTTCAAAAAAGTCAAAAAAATTCACCCCAACCATTTTTAGACATGTAGAAATAATAAATGAACTCTATTTTTCGAAAATAATTTTCTAAATATGATAAATAAAATTTTTAATTAAAATTATAATTTATTCTAAAAATACCAATTTTTAAATTTTAACTTATTTATAACACTTTAAAATATTAATAAAAGTCTAATAAAATTATCTTATAATCATTAATTTATGAAAATAATTTATGAAAATAAATTTTATTTTAACTCATTAAATTAATTTAAAATTGTAATTAAATATTTATGACTTGAAAAAGAACCAACACTTAATTTATCATTTCCAAAACATTTATTTAATTATTCAATGATATAAATATATAATGATTACACTTATATGATACCAAAATTTCATTTGTACTCTCATATGTGAGGTTACTATTTAATTGTCCAAATTATTATTCCTAATAGTCATGTTACTATTCCTAAGTTCATGTTACTATTTCATTAGTATAAATTAATTAATTTCTACATATATTACTTATTTCATTATAGATTTATAATGAATTTAACTGTTTAATTACAAAATGAAAATATATTATTTTTAAGTACTTGGGATGTTATATTCTCCCCACATTCTCAAAATTAATTCTATTTAATATTAATTTACTTATTAAACAATTGATTATACTTTTCCCTCATAGCATTTTCATATTCCCATGTTACTTCATCAACCTTGTGGTTTCTCCACAAAACCTTATCCTGGTTGATTAACTTATTACAAAATATATTATTTCTATAATCATGAATCGGAATAGGTTTCTCTTTAAAAAGAATTTTTCTCTTCTAATTGAACTACTTTTAGGATCAAAACATGAGATAAATCTAGAATATAATTTATCAACATCGAAACATGAAAAAAAATGTGTACTTGAGATAAAATCAGAGGAAAGGATTCTAGATAGGTGACTGGTCCAACATTATCTTGGATTTGATAAGGTCTAATGAAACATGGACATAGATTTCCTCTCTTACCAAAATGTAAAACACTTTTACATGGTGATAATCTAAGAAAAATATGATCACCTACCTCAAAAGAAAAGTATTTACTCCTATTTTTTATATAACTTTTTTGTCTACTCTGAGCTATCCTCATGTGTTTCTAGTTCATCTTCACTTTCTCAGATTCTTCTACTACTAATTATAGTCCCATAAACATCCTTTCCCTGAATTCATCCCAAAAATCTGGATTTCGACACTACTTTCCAAATAATTCCTCAAAATGTGTCATCTATACACTAGATTGAAAATTTTTATTAGAAGAAAACTCAACATAATAAATATTTTGATCCCAAATTCCCTAGTAGTCTATTGAACAATATTGAATAATATCCTCCAATTTATGAATTGTTCCCTCAGTCTATCAATTAGATTGAGGATGAAAATAATTCCTGAAATTTAATTTTATTCCCTAGAACTTCTAAAGGCATTTCCAAAAGTTAGGAGTAAAAATTTGATTATGATTATATATTATAGAGAAAGGAACTCCATGTAACCAGAAAATCTCTTTAGGGTAAAATCAAGAATGTTTATACAAATACATAGTATATTAAATAGTAATGAAATATGCATATTTAGTTAGTCGATCAATAATAACCCAAATCGCATTGTTACCTTGATAAGTGTTCATTAGTCCCACCATGAAGTCTATGGATATATTTCCCCATTCTCACACTATCACTAGCAAAGTATGAACAATACCCTTTGGTAGTTTTCCCTCTCCTTTAACCTGTTGACATGATAATCATTTCATGGTAAAATCTACAATACCTATTTTCATTCCATCCCACTAGTAATAGTCCTATAATTCTATTTATATCTTATTACTTCCAAGATGAACTAAAAATAGAGAACTATGATATTCACTTAATATCTCATTCTTCAATTGTGAATCACAAGACACACATAATCTCTTCCCAAAACTTAAAATACTATATTTATTAATGTTAAATTCTGGAAACATACCACTTTTTAACCAATTCTACCTCTTTCTATAACTCATGGCCTTTCTTATAGGATTTCATAATTCTGTCAGATAGAGATGACTTTATTAAAACTTGAAACAAGAAAAATTAATTTCATGCACCAAAAACTTCCATGTGAAAATTAATCAAACCACTATTTAAGGGAATTGTTTAAAATGTAAAATGGTTAATAATGCATGATATTTTCGACTCAAGTCATCATTATCTTTTTTTTCTAGGATTGTAATTGATTGTTAAATCATAATAATTTATCAGTTCATGCCATATTATGTGCCAAATGTTTAATTCCTTCTAAGTGAATATATACTTCATAATTTTATTGTCATTTTATATTTCACATTTTTCCAGTATAAATGATGCCTTTAAATTTTCAAATAAAAAACCATAGCTGATAATTCCAAATCATGTGTGGGATAATTTAACTCATGAGGTTTTATTTTTCTTGAAGAATAATCAATTACCTGATCATTATGCATCAAAACACAACCATGTACCTTCAATGAATCATCTTTATAGAGGAAAATTTACCTTTTCTAGAATGCAAGGCCAAAACTAGAGTATTCAAAAATCTCTCCTTCAGTTCCTAAAAACTAAAATGAAATTATTCTATCCAAATAGATTTACCCCATACCCATGTAAACTTATTTAGAGGGATATATAATTATGCAATTTTTTTAACAAACTATCGGTAATAACCAACTAATCTAATAAAAATGAAAACTTATAATTCATTTGAAGGTATTTTCCATTCATGAAACAATTTTTTTATGGCATGATTTATTTCTATTCCATCCATATTTATGATGTTCCCATGAAAAGAAATATGTTTCAACCAAAAACCACATTTGATAAATTTTCTATATAACTTCTTTTCTTTGAGTGTTTGCAAGATAGTTCTTAAATGTTTTTCATGATCCTCATAACTTTAAAAAACAAAAATATCAACAATTAAAACAATAACAAAAATTATCTAAATATCCATAGAATAATATATTTATAAGATCCAAGAATAAATCTATGGATTTTTTCAAACCAAAGGGAATAAAACAAAATAATAGTGCCCATATCTTACATGAAAAGATATTTTCTGGATGTCGTTCTCCTTCACCATTAGTTGATGGTACCCAGATCTTGAGTATGTTTTAGAAAAATACCGAGCTCCCTAGAGATTATAAAAAATTCATTGATATGGTGGATGAAATACTTATTCTTA
The DNA here is from genome assembly GCA_963277665.1 of Viscum album. Taxonomy (NCBI): domain Eukaryota; kingdom Viridiplantae; phylum Streptophyta; class Magnoliopsida; order Santalales; family Viscaceae; genus Viscum; species Viscum album. The sequence goes on from OY728127.1 coordinate 1,966,287,916, forward strand.
ATAGCGATGTTATTAAAATGATTATAATCAATGAAAAGTTTCATGGAACCAGATTTCTTCTTAACGAATAAAATAGGATAAACCCATGGTGAAATGATAGGCTGAATGTATCCTTTATCAAGAAACTCATGTAACTGATTTTTCAATTTAGGAAGTTCCACTTGAGAAATTCGATAATGGGGTTTTGAAATTGGCTTAGCATCATGAACCAAATCAATAGTAAATACAACTTCTTAATTAGGTACAACACTAGGAAACTCATAAGAGAAAACATTCCGATTTTCATTTACCACTAGCATATCATTAACCAGAACATTTCACTTGTTTTCAAAAATAAGACCATGATAACATTAATTTCCATTTTTAATAGTTTCTCAGCTTCCTGATATGTTATCAATTTCATGGGTTCATTCTTGTATGAAAAATATAACATTTTTTTTAAAAATAAATTCTTTACTCTACAATCAATCTTATAATGATAAACATAAATCTAATACATACCCGGAAAGATATCAAACTCAATTAAGGAAAAATAAATATGGATTTAAGGTAATGTCCTTCCACAGAAAACAAAAGGAAGATTCTTATAATTCCCTTTTACTTTAATATTTTCCCCTGTTGTTTTAACCCAATGTTCTGGTCACATTTCTTGAAGTGAAATTTAGAATTTACTAGAAACTTTATTACAAATAAAGGAATTTTTAGACCCTATATCAAGAAAACATTAGAAAAATATGAGTAAACAAAGAATGTACCTAATACCACTTCATTGGATCTCTTGAAATCTGCTGACGTAGTTTCAAAGGATCTCACTACACCTTTATGCTTATAATCTAACTACTTTATATCATTCAAATATTTTTTTGGGTATGTATTCTCATAATGACCCATATCACCACATTTAATTTACTTTATAGTTTTATGATCTAAATTAATCATAAGATCATTTTCATTACAATGTCAGGATATATTTCAAAACTTACAACATCAAAAACACTTATTAGTTTTTTAAGACATTCCTTATGGTTCTTTTTACCACACTTTTCAAAAAATGAAAAATGGACTTTCTTACCGTCAGATTTCATTATTTGATTATTACCCATCACTTGCAATCTGGACCACTTATTCTGATTGTTGTCAATGTAAACATGATCCATAGAAAACTCAATTTCTATTCTCTCAGCACATTAGAAATGATTCTCATAGTTTTTTAATTCATGGGAGGAAAATTCCCATCAATATCTTGTCTTCAATCCTTCATAAATACTATTGAATTTTTTATCAAGATCCTAAATAAAATTTGGAGTGTGCCTTTACAATCGGGTGATGCTTGCTTCATACACGACCACTGAATCCTCCTCCTTTTTTTCCAATTCAAATAATTTCTTTTCCATCCAAAGTTGAACCACTATAGGAAAATATTTTTCATGTAAAATATCTTTAAATTCATCCAATTCCATGGATTAAATCTTATCACTATCCCTGATATTCTTGACCATTGAACACCACTGGAAAAATTAACCTTTAAAATTATAAATGGAAATACTATCCTTTTGATTATTTGAACACTACAAGATATATAATATCTTTTCAATGACTTTAATACATCCTTAATCCACAACTGGGTCAGAATATACACTGAAATCATAAGAGTGTTACCTCATAAAATGTTCCAATATCATCATATTCTTTTGTAGTATCTATGTTTATTCTCTTGAATAGATTCCACCACCATTTATGGCCTACGCTAACTTACCTATTACATTCATAAACTATTCATTTCCAATTCCCATTATTCTAGGTTTTGGATTTAGAAATATATCATCCTCCCAGTGCCATTCTACTTCAGGTTTCTTGTTCCTTCGGAAGAAAAACATTATAACATACATATCTTAGATGAAGAAACATGGTAATCAACAAATGATACATAATTTAAACCTAAAAATATGGTAAAAATAATTTATGGTATTATATTAACTTAATCCTAACCCAAAATGTTATGTAATCCATGCTTTGATATGAACTATAAGGAACCGACCATAAGAAATAAATAATCATGGAAATTCCATTAAAATTAACTTCTTTACATTCGCAAAGATCTCTTCAGTTTATAGTTTTATAAAATGAGGACATAATTCATACATATCAACCCAAAAGCATAAAAATGGGGTAAAACTAAAAAATATCTATTTAACTCATAATATAAATGTTTTTAATAAAAACATGAAATGTTTTCATGTAAATTCTTCAAAACATCCATCTTTGATTCTCCTTTACTCTTACCCATCTGTAAACACTGTGAAAAATTTTATAAAACATGGGATGAGAATAAAAAGATCAATAAGGGATATAAAAACATGGAGAGAAATCATTAGTACATGAATACTTATAAACATTTAAAATCATGATCTCAAAGACATACTTCTCACCCAATAAGTATCATGTAGTTACTTTGTGAATACATGATATTTCCATAAAATATAGAAAAAATAAATAATACCATAAAGGTAATAGGGGTAATTAGTTAGTTAAGATTTTAAACCTCATGGATTTCATATTATTTGTAACCTTCATGGCTACCCTATGAGGTAAACCTCATGTATTCCTTATAGTGTAACCATCATAATTACACTTGGAGTAACCAAATGATCAACCTAAAATAAAGAAATACCCAATGAATTGGAAGGAAATATAGATCCCAAAATTTAAAATAAAAAATTACCAATAACCATACTATTATAATTAAATAAGAAAACATTCATAAAAACATCCATTTTGAATTTTGTAAAAATAGAAATTTGAAATTGAATTCTAAAAGAAAATCCCCTTAAAAATATCATATAATTGAAGTGATAATTAATAAAATGAAAGGAATATATTTATACACTGTAAATAAAAATAATAGAACATAATATTTAAATTTGTTTTAAACAAATAATCTTAGTACCAAATAATTAATGAGGTATTAGATTAAACCAAAGAGTGGAAATTTGGTTATGAATTCCCTTACCTCAGGTTCTTCTTACCTCAAACATGTTAAACCCTCTTATATAATGGTTTAAATATTTTTATTAATATAATAATTAACCACATTAATATTTATAATTACTTATATGGTATTTGCATAACATATTTAAACCCATTTATTAATAATATTTTGTTATTTTGATTGTTTCAGGTGCATTTATTTCATTGTTTCCATTGCGGGTTTATTATGGATTTTTATGTTACAATGGAGAAAAACTCCAAAATTGAAATTCCAAGTTAGTAATATAAATACATAATATTTAATGGTCTTATATATAATATTTGGTATTATTATAAATTTTTATATAAAACATTAGTGAGGAACGTTAGTTTTTTTTTGTGAATTTAATCATTACGAACCACTTTTGTTTTAAAAATTAATATTATTTATAAAAACTGGTTCTAGAACCTAATATAACATATAATATGTATAATAAAATATTATTTAACAATATGAATGGTTTTATAACCATACTTGAAGGTTTTAATAGAAATTGAAAGCACATCTTCCATGATGTCGGTAAATCTACACATCACAAACGATGTTTTTATTTTTAGAATTCAAGGGAGGGGAGAGGATGTATGATGTTGAAATTTTCCATTAACATGATAAAATTATAGTATATATAAGATAATAGATTTTCAATTCCTCTTGGATAAGGGGTGGTGAAGAGAGTATAAGAAAACAAAATTAATTGAAATGAAAATAAAATAAAATGAAAGAGGATTTTTATCTCTTAAATCCTCTTCCTTGAGAACCTCCTTAAGGCCCTTTGTTTTGGACTTTTAATAAGACAAGAAGGTCTTGGATGTGAGGAAGAAAATTTTGAATGGAATTGGATAGAAGTTATGAAATATATAAGGCTTTGAGGTGTGAGGAGAAGAGGTGTGAGGGGTGGTATTTACAGTTGAGCATAGGGGTGTTTTCTCATTATATTCATCAGTTTATTAATCAGGCTTAAGAATATGAATAGTTTGAGAATTATTATAAAATATATCAAAACTATTAATGAAATATCTGGATTATTGTTCTTAAATCATTCCTGACTCAAGGAATAGTGTATACATCTTATAATGTATATATACAGTAAATTGTAGTATTTTACTATTCACCAGAAAATTCAAATATTTCAAAAAAATCCCAATAACTCACCCCAAATTTTTTTCAAAATTTTTAATTTAAAAATTAACTCAATTATTTGAAAATAATTTTCTAAATATGAGAAATATAATTTTTAATTAAAGTCATAATTTCTTTTAAAATTACCAATTTTAAAATTACAACTAATTGTATAACTCATCGAAAATGTAATGTATCATAAAATTATATTATATTATAAGATAAAAAAATAATAATTTATGAATCTGATTTATGAAAATAAATTTTATTTTAAAAAATTTAATTAATTATAAAATTTTAATTAAATATTTATTACTTACAAAAATACCAACCATTAGTTTATCATTCATAAACCATTTATTTAATTATTCCCTAATGTAAATAAATTATTATTAAACTTATAAGATACAAAAAATTTATTTATAATCACATAGGTTAGGTTACGATTCTATTTGTCAAATTACTATTCCTATTACTCTTATTACTATTCCAACTATCAAGTTACTATTCCATCAGTATAAATTCCTTAATTTTCATAAATATTACTTATTTCAATATGAATTTATAATGACTTTTACTATTCTATAATGAAAAACAGTTATTTTATAAGTACCTGAGCTGCTACATTAGATATTTTTTACTGATATAAAATATAGCATATTAGATTTAAATTAATGTGAAGAATCATGATCATTGAAAATATAGTAATTGTATAGTGACAATTAATATTAGTATATATTAAGGGTTATGATAAAGTTTCATTAACACAGATAAAAGAAGCATTATCCTCCACTTATGGAACTATACACTATATATCCCATTTATTGTAGATTCTAAGGGAGGTACCATCACTAGGATTTACCCTTAACCAAGACAAAGATGATATTACACAAATAAAATATGAATGAAACCATTTATAATAGAATTTTAATATTTAAAAGATCATGTCCCAAACCATGTTTGTTGAACCAAACTAAGAAATTATCAACATTTCTCACATTACCCTTTGGGTTTACACTTGTGTAATAAGGGGTTATGTATCTAAACTATTATTGTATATTTCTTTTGTTTTTTAATACAAATATGATTTAATTTATCCCATTCCATTATTACTTTATACATAACATTATATATGTGTAACACCCCTGGTCAATAAAGAATATGAAATTTTCATATTTATCCATATTTGTGAATAAAATATTAATATGACTTTAAAGGGGACACTATGCTCGATGGCGTACCCAACATGCAACAACGAGTTTCTTGGGAATCTTACGTTGCACTCTAATAATAAAATAATATTATTTTAAATGGTAGTTAACATGTATCCTTTTTATTGGAGATAATGGATAGAAATAACTAAAATATGATTATATATGTTTTTAAATGTTTTTACATTTATCCAATAAAAGATAAAGGCTTAAAATACGGAAAGAATTCAATTTTAGGCGTATATGCCCTAGTTTTCACTAAAGGTTCACTTATCGCCTTTTGATGGAGAACCATCATAAATATAGTTTTGTTCACTCTTATACATTCTTTTGGACCAAATAAAACTATTCTTAAGAATTGGGACATCAAAATTTACTTTGTGTAAATTTTTGGTATCTTTATGATAAAGTTCATTTTTTAATGAATAGTGTAAAATGTTGTATTTTAATTCAAAACATCTTTTTAATCTAATTTATTTATATGATTAGATTATCTTTTGAATTGGTTTTAAAGTGAAATTAGAATATATTTTTACCATTAAATTCAATAGTGGTCGTTGGAATTAATTTCACGTTGAAATCAGACTTAAACTAGTGTCAATCTTTTGATACTTATTGTTTCATAAAAACACGCTATTTGCTCTGACATCGGGAATTAATTATTAAATTAATTAATGTGACTTATATGTTTTTATTTTTTTAAAATGGACTTCATTTTTGAATTTGGAATATCAAATATACCTTAGGGTGAATTTTTGGGATTTTTCTGAAAAACTTAAATTTTTGATGAATAGTGAAACCACTAAGTGGTACTTATAAAAACTGATTTTTCCGTTTAAATGAAATTTTGCCATCTTTGTGTTTTGAATTTCAAAAATCCGAAATACATGGTTTTCATTAAGAAGTAAAATGTGGTTCAATGGGATAAAAATAATTTTTTGGTGAATAGTAACTTATTAAGTTTTTAATCGCGATTAGAGGTAATTAGTGTAGTTTTTGGTAAGAATAATGTTTTAATAAAATGAAATGACCCAGACACATGTCCTACCCTCATTGGATGTGTCATGGCCGACCAAGAAAATCCATGGGTCAACTTGGGGACCCCATGGAGCCACTTTGGTTGGAAAATGACATAAATATCTTTTTATTTAATGTTAAAGTAAAAATGACACAAACATGAGATGTTTTACAAAAAAAATTTACATGGTGTTATACAAGTCATATTTTTGACTATAAATAGTCATTGGAAAGATAATAAGATTTCCTAAATCATAGTAGTTTTTTTATAATTATTTAGACATTAAATAAATTAAATTATTTATGACATCATGATGATGCAACGATGACCTCATTATTTAATGATTTAAATAAAATGAAAAGATAATGTAATATCTAATACCTACACATGTCCAAAACCTATTGGATGAGTGGATTTCGAACCCTTATCACCTTATCCTCGAAATACATCAATGTGGGACCTTTAAAATCTGATACTCTTTTGAAAATAAAGTAACATTTTGTAACTTTACAAGAGTGCCCCTCCTCTCCTCTTATAAAAGGCCCCCACCCCTACCTCCTTACCCACACTCCCAAAGCCTTTGGCTCGGCCAACCTCTGCCCATTTTGTCTATCCACTTACCTATATTACTCTTTGAAGCCTAACTTTGGGAATAAGTCTTCCCAAGGAATCCTTTTAGCTCAAACCAAAGGGAGTTACCCGATTTTAAGGTAATGTCTTCACTTGATTCCTTTTGTTTTATTTTGCTTCTCCAACCCCCTAAAATCTTTTTATTAATTTATTTTGTAACAAATAAAGTATATTCAATATACTAGGATGTTGTTATAATAAGGATTAGATCTACACTTACACACACCTACATCTAATGGTTAATGAACATACTGTTTCCGTGGATGGGGAATTTCTGCCTCCCGAAACGATGATTGTTCAACATTATTCTAACACATTCAAAGGAGGACATTAAGATGAAAATATATTTATATATGATATATAATATGTTTATGTTTTACTTAATCTTCTTTATTTTTCATTTTGGGCATACCTTTATGGTTTACATTATGGGTAAACGCAATATCTTCATTTAAGGAAGTGCGGACTACCGCCCCCTCAAAGTGATTTGATTCGTTAATACCATATGTGGTATGTATAAAGGATATATTTAATGATATTATATGTGATAACATACTGAAATTAAAATACTATTATGTATAATTATGTTTTAATTCCATTAAATATGAAATAGAAATGGAAGTAGCGTTCATGCGTACGTACGACTTACCGTCTCCATGAACGGTGTATTTCATTTCTTATCCCCAAATGTAATGTACTATTATAAGTATATATTTATATTGGATATATATAAGCTATGTTACATATAAATTATGAATATAATTCTGGGATTAAAATATACATACCTCTCATTTAGTTTTAATTCCTTTAATATGACAAAGAAATGAAAGTAGCGTTCATGCGTACGTACGGCTTACCGTCTCCATGAACGGTGCATTTCATTTATTACCTCTAAATGATTATGTAATATTATAAATACATTTATATGATGGATATATATTATATATATGATATCCAAATCATGAATATCATTCTGGATATAATGAACCATTGACCACACGAACACCATGTAATTGTAAGAAGTCCACTTTTGACTTAAGAACCAAATATCGACAAAACAAAAATTATTAACTTAAATGATTACATAATGTTTATAACATGTCAATAATTGATATAAAAGGAATAATGAACTTTAAAAAGTTTCTTAAGCAAGTATAAACTAACTCAAGTTTATTATTCAGGATGTTAAAGAACGATCGAGTCAAGTCGGACTCGAGGTAAGGGATCATACTCCTCTCTTTCTTTTTATGTACTCTCTTTTATGTCATTCCTTATAAGCTCATATTTCTTGTTATTGGGATGTTATTTTATATTACTCTTACTGTAATTTTTATGTTCATATGATAAGAGACCCTATTATCTCTCATCAATCCATTTTGGAAGTTTCGAGTGGCGCCGTTAGGCTGCCGAATTTTCGTAAGAGATCTAACCTCTCTCTTTCTCTTTAAGTACTCTCCTTTATGTAACTTATTTTAAGATCCTATTTGTTATTATGGGGGATGTTATTTCATATTCTTCTTTATGTACATTTTATTTTAATGTGATTAGATACCCTATTTTATCTCATCAATCCATTTTTGGAAGTTTTAAGTGGCGCCGTTAGGCTGCCGAGTTTTCGTAAGTGATTTTTCATATCACTTTTATCCCCGTGAGATTTATGCTACATTTGAAACAATTTCCTTTGAGTGGTGTATGTACTGACCATTATTTTACTCATTGTGTAATATTATTTCATTTATGAGTATTTACATCAATGTTTTATTGTCCTTCTATCACGGGGCGTATGTTTCGAAAGATACCCATGTCGGTAAGGGAACCTTTCACCCTCCTCTTTTTAAAATACTTATTTTGTTATGTCTTTTAATTCACATAATATTATTTTAGGATATGTTCTTATATATCCTTATTGATTTAAATTTTATGTCCAAGTGATGAGATCCCCTTTTTATCTCTCATCAACTCTTTTTCTGAATTTTGAAGTGACGCCGTTAGGCTGTCTAATTTTTGCAAGGGAACTTCTTAACCCAATTTAGATTCTTTGGGATAAACTTGTACACTTTGAATATGTCTTTCTATGATTATGTGTGAATGTCCTCTGATTGTTTTACACTTAATACCCACTTATATTTCGTGTATTCGTTTGTCACACATAGTTATGTAACTGATTTATCCTTAATCCAAGGATACCATCTTTGTATGGGACTTCGTCTCAATCTCCTTTCATTGAGGCATATTTTATTTTATACACAATTTTTTTTATATGGTGTATAAACCCCTTTTACTTTTACGTTTATTCAAAAGGAATCTTTTTTATACAAAGCGTTTACTAAACGACAAAAGGGAATGTTTTTGTCGTACGTATGCGGCGACAACGACTTCTCCATTGTCGTGACCGTTATTTGAGTTTTGGCTTCCCCTACAAGACATAACTTATTTTTAAAAGAAAAATAAATACCATGTTTTACTTTTCTTTTATTTTGGTACTGAAAATGGTTTTCATAATGTCTTTATATCAATGTGTTGTATTGATATCTTGTGATTGAAAGGTGGAAATGTTATGTTTCCTTTATGCATATTTTATGTGATACAATTATGTTTAGGTTCTTGGGAATTATTATGAAGATGGGTGGTTCCGTGATAAACTAAGGGTGGGTGAGCCCGATATAGCTCTCCAATGCATTGGGTAACGCGAAGGAGTGTAACGTTAAGGTTTCTCCGAAGAGATTTAGGGAATATACTGTGATGGGTATTCCAAACGTAACCAAGAGGGTTACTCCCTACGTAAGAATGTTATGAATGCCTCAAGTTACTTTTATGTCTTATGATTTCTATGATTTATTCATGATTTGACGAGGTATGTTAAAGTGCCTATGTTTTATGGGTAAAGTATGATTTCATTCTTATGTATATATGAACTCATGTTTCCTTTCCATATTTTTATAACCCTTACTCATCTTTTTATGGTCATCCCAAGTTTTTGAAATGTTTTTCACATGTCAAGGGAAAGGTACATGATGTGATGATAGTGTCAAGGATGTTTCAATAAAGAATCTATGTTTTATTTTAAATATGTTTCCGTTGATGGGAATAATGAATACTATATTTTATGTAACCACTTTGTTTAAATGTGGAATGTAATGCAAGTTTCATGAACTAATTCTCTAAAACTCTAAACCTGAAAAGATCCTCAATGTGTAATCTTGTAATAACTCAAGATTAAGTAAGGTTTAAGGATGGGAACTTATAGTTGGTATCAATGGTCGGTTCAGATAACTTTAGAGGTTAGGGTATTCTTTAAGCATAAGTGGCATTACCATAATGGTTAGGATTTCAGAAAGAGTCTTAATTTTAGATAAAGTGAATGAGTAAGTGTATCTTAGTGTTTACCTTACTCATTAGTACATGATGGTTTTGTTGATATACTCACACTGATATTTCTGTTTTTAGTGAATGGATGGATCTAGCAGGCACCAAAGTGACAATTGGTTTGAAGGAAACTGTGGTGGTTCTTTGATTAAGAGACTGGATGAAATGGGGTATTCAATGGGGAAACTCGTGGTTGTTCTAAACCAACTATCAAGGAGTCATGATCAACCACTTGAACCTTGGTATGTTATGTAATGCATCATGTATGAGATGACCAATCGATGTGGAAGCTCAGGTAATAATTATAAAGGTAACAATTAGAGTTTATATGATCCATACTTTTGATGTAATTATAGGTTATTATATGATATGCTGGAAAATGAAAGGCATGAGATAAACTAGAGGTTAAAATATGTTATGATCATTTTTGATGATTTTATCTCTTTTTGGGGAATGATTTAAGAATTATATAGTTTTGGAAAAAGGACAACACGCAGACCGTGTGACAACACGTCGCGTCGGAAAAAGTTGCGGGAATCGAACCCACAACCAAAGTGCGACTGGTATTTATAGCCTACCACTAGACTATGTGAATTCCCTGGTTAGTTTGACTGATTATTTTTAGTTATATGATTTTATGAATTATGATTAAGTTGATTTTGGGTTATTTATGAAAATGATTAACCTATCATGGAGGATATGTGATTAGGTTAATTACTTTTCAATACGAGACTTTAGGAGCAACTGATATTGTTTGGAGATAAATGTTACGATTTAACTTGGAAGACTATGTAACTAAATCCATCAAATATTTGGGTTTCAATCTTAGATTGGTTTACTTTGAATAATTTTATTGATAAATTGGTTATCTAATGGTCCTCGTTGAACTTTGGGTTTTGTTGGACAAATTTTGAGATTAAGAATAGATTTTCTTTTTATAAAGGGTTATCCTTTTTTGGATTATCTGACCTTGTACTAACCTTTCTGGTTTTGGTTTTGGTTAAAGCCTAAAGACATGGGATTTATATAGTTATCTTTTGTGGATTATGTTATTCTCTAGAAGTTGATTATAGTACTCTTAATGCGAACAAGTCTCCCTAAATACTCGTCTTTTGGAAAAAAATATGAGTTTGATTAAGGAATCTAGTAAAAGTTGAAAGTCAACATGATAAGTGATTATGTTTCCTTATGAATAAATTCCTCAATAAAAAGTAACTTAAAACACAAATTTTGTCTATTAATGATTCCTACTGGGGAACCCAACACCGTTTAACCCATCACAAGTTTGTGATTTTCTTATTGTTAACTTTCTCCTAAACATGTTTTCTATCAGTCTTCATCAGAACATGACCCTATGTTTTCTCCTCCATGTACATATTTTTTCTACATGGAATCCTAGTATGTGTTAACTCGGGTGACCCTTGTACTTATCTTTCTTTATTTTAAAGTGATTGTTTTACCGACTCTTGTTCCGATGTGGGACTTTCAAGGATGTTTCCAAGCGCAATTTTAAAAATTGGGAGGACGCAATTCCCAAAAGGGGGGAAAGATGTAACACCCCAGGTCAATAAAGAGTATGAAATTTTCATATTTATCCATATTTGTGAATAAAATATTAATATGACTTTAAAGGGGATACTATGCTCGATGGCGTACCCAACACGCAACAACGAGTTTTTGGGAATCTTACGTTGCACTCTAATAATAAAATAATATTATTTTAAATGGTAGTTAACATGTAGCCATTGTATTGGTGGGAATGAATAGAAATAACTAAAATATGATTATATATGTTTTTAAATGTTTTTACATTTATCCATTAAAAGATAAAGGCTTAAAATACGGAAAGAATTCAATTTTAGGCGTATATGCCCTAGTTTTCACTAAAGGTTCACTTATCGCCTTTTGATGGAGAACCATCATTAAATATAGTTTTGTTCACTCTTATACATCCTTTTGGACCAAATAAAACTCTTCTTAAGAATTGGGACATCAAAATTTACTTTTTGTAAATTTTTGGTATCTTTTTGATAAAGTTCATTTTTTAATGAATAGTGTAAAATGTTGTATTTTAATTCAAAACCTTTTTTTAATCTAATTTATTTATATGATTAGATCGTCTTTTGAATTGGTTTTAAAGTGAAATTAGAATATATTTTTACCATTAAATCCAATAGTGGTCGTTGGAATTAACTTCACTTTGAAATCAGACTTAAACAGTGTCAATCTTTTGATACTTATTGTTTCATAAAAACACACTATTTGCTCTGACAGCGGGAATTAATTATTAAATTAATTAATGTGACTTATATGTTTTTATTTTTGTAAAATGTAATTCATTTTTGAATTTGGAATATCAAATATATCTTAGGGTGAATTTTTGGGATTTTTCTGAAAAACTTCAATTTTTGATGAATAGTGAAACCACTAAGTGGTACTTATAAAAACTGATTTTTCCATTTAAATGAAATTTTTTCATCTTTGTGTTTTGAATTTCAAAAATCCTACATACATGGTTGTCATTAAGAAGTAAAATGTTGTTCAATGGGATAAAAATAATTTTTTGGTGGATAGTAACTTATTAAGTTTTTAATCACGATTAGAGGTAATTAGTGTAGTTTATGGTAAGAATAATGTTTTAATAAAATGAAATGACCTAGACACATGTCCTACCCTCATTGGATGTGTCATGGCCGACCAAGACAATCCATGGGTCAACTTGGGGACCCCATGGAGCCACTTTGGTTTGAAAATAACATAAATATCTTTTTATTTAATGTTAAAGTAAAAATGACACAAACATGAGATGTTTTACAAAAACAATTTTTACATGGTGTTATACAAGTCATATTTTTGACTATAAATAGTCATTGGAAAGATAAAAAGATTTCATACATCATAGTATTTTTGTTATAATTTTTTAGACATTAAATAAATTAAATTATTTATGACATCATGATGATGCAGCGATGAACTCATTATTTAACGATTTAAATAAAATGGAAAGATAATGTAATATCTAAGACCTACACATGTCCAAAACCTGTTGGATGAGTGTATTTAGAAACCTTATCACCTTATCCTCGAAATACATCAATGTGGGACCTTTAAAATCCGAAACTCTTTTGAAAATAAAGTAACATTTTGTAACTTTACAAGAGTGCCCCTCCTCTCCTCTTATAAAAGGCCCCCACCCCTACCTCCTTACCCACACTCCCAAAGCCTTTAGCTCGGACAAAATCTGCCCATTTTGTCTCTCCACTTAGCTCTCTTACTCCTTGAAGCCTAAATTTGTGCAGAAGTCTTCCCAAGGAAGCCTTTGAGCTCAAACCAAAGGGAGTTACCCGATTTTAAGGTAATGTCTTCACTTGAGTCCTTTTGTTTTATTTTGCTTCTCCAACCCCCTAAACTCTTTTTATTAATTTATTTTGTAACAAATCAAGTATCTTCAATATACTAGGATGTTTTTATAATAAGGATTCTATCTACACTTATACACACCTAAATCTAATGGTTAAAGAACATACTGTTTCCGTGGATAGCGAATTTCTGCCTCCCGAAACGATGATTGTTCAACATTCTTCTAACACCTTCAAAGGTGGCCATTAAGATGAAAATATATTTATATATGATATCTAATATGTTTATGTTTTACTTAAGCTTCTGTATTTTTCATTTTGGGCATACCTTTATGGTTTCTATTATGGGTAAACGCGATATCTTCATTTAAGGAAGTGCGGACTACCGCCCCCTCAAAGTGATTTGATTCGTTAATACCATATGTGGTACGTATAAAGGATATATTTAATGATATTATATATGATACCATACTGGAATTAAAATACTATTATGTATCATTATGTTTTAATTCCATTAAATATGAAATAGAAATGGAAGTAGCGTTCATGCGTACGTACGGCTTACCGTCTCCATGAACGATGCATTTCATTTCTTATCCCCAAATGTAATGTACTATTATAAGTACATATTTATATTGGATATATATAAGTTATGTTACATATAAATGATGAATATAATTCTGGGATTAAAATATACATACCTCTCATTTAGTTTTAATTCCATTAATATGACAAAGAAATGAAAGTAGCGTTCATGCGTACGTACGACTTACCGTCTCCATGAACGGTGCATTTCATTTCTTACCTCTAAATGATTATGTAATATTATAAATACATGTATATGATGGATATATATTATATATATGATATCCAAATCATGAATATCATTCTGGATATAATGAACCATTGACCACACGAACAACATGTAATTGTAAGAAGTCCACTCTTGACTTAAGAACCAAATATCGACAAAACAAACATTATTAACTTAAATGATTACATAATGTTTATAACATGTCAATAATTTATATAAAAGGAATAATGAACTTGAAAAAGGTTCTTAAGTCAGTATAAATTAACTCAAGTTTATTATTCAGGATGTTAAAGAACGATCGAGTCAAGTCGGACCCGAGGTAAGGGATCCAACTCCTCTCTTTCTTTTTAAGTACTCTCTTTTATGTCATTCCTTATAATCTCATCTTTCTTCTTATTGGGATGTTATTTTATATTACTCTTACTGTAATTTTTATGTTCATATGATAAGAGACCCTATTCTCTCTCATCAATCTATTTTGGAAGTTTCGAGTGGCACCGTTAGGCTGCTGAATTTTCGTAAGAGATCTAACCTCTCTCTTTATCTTTAAGTACTCCCCTTTATGTCACTTCTTTTAAGCTCCTATTTGTTATGATGGGGGATGTTCTTTCATATTAATCTTTCTGTACATTTTATTGTAATGTGATGGGATACCCTATTTGATATCATCAATCCATTTTTGGAAGTTTTAAGTGGCGCCGTTAGGCTGCCGAGTTTTCGTAAGAGATTTTTCATCTCACTTTTATCCCCATAAGATTTATGCTACATTTTCAAAAATTCCCTTTGAGTGATGTATTTACTGACCATTATTTTACTCATTGTGTAATATTCTTTCATTTATGAGTATTTACATCAATGTTGTATTGTCCTTCTATCACGAGGCGTATGTTTCGAAAGATACCCATGTCGGTAAGGGAACCTTTCACCCTCCTCTTTTTAAAAGACTTATTTTGTTATGTATTTTAATTCACATAATATTATTTTGGGATATGTTCTTATATTTCCTTATTGATTTAAATTTTATGTCCAAGTGATGAGATCCCCCTTTTATCTCTCATCAACTCTTTTTATGAATTTTGAAGTGACGCCGTTAGGCTGTCTAATTTTTGCAAGGGAACTTCTTAACCCAATTTCGATTCTTTGGGATAAACTTGTACACCTTGAATATGTATTTCTATGATTATGTGTGAACGTCCTCTGATTTTTTTACACTTAATACCCACTTATATTTCGTGTATTCTTTTTTCACCCGTAGTTATGTAACTGATTTATCCTTAATCCAAGGATACCATCTTTGAATGGGACTTCGTCTCAATCTCCTTTCATTGAGGAATATTTTATTTTATACACAACTTTTTTTTATATGGTGTATAAACCCCTTTGAATTTTACATTTATTCAAAAGGAATCTTTTTTATGCGAAGTGTTTACTAAATGACAAAAGGGAATGTTTTTGTCATACGTATGCGGCGACAACGACTTCTCCGCCGTCATGACCGTTATTTGAGTTTAGGCTTCCCCTACAAGCCATACCTTCTTTTTAAATGAAAAATAAATACCATGTTTTAATTTTATTTTCTTTTGGTATTGAAAATGGTTTTCATAATGTCTTTATATCAATGTGTTGTATTGATATCTTGTGATTGAAAGGTGGAAATGTTATGTTTCCTTTATGCAGGTTTTATGTGATACGATTATGTTGAGGTTCTTGGGCATTATTATGAAGACGGGTGGTTCCGTGATAAACTAAGGGCGGGTGAGACCGATATATCTCTCCAATGCATTGGGTAACACGAAGGAGTGTAACGTTAAGGTTTCTCCGAAGAGATTTAGGGAATATACTGTGATGGGTATTCCAAACGTAACCAAGAGGGTTACTCCCTACATAAGAATGTTATGAATGCCTCAAGTTACTTTTATGTATTATGATTTCTATGATTAATTCATGATTCGACGAGGTATGTTAAAGTTCCTATGTTTTATGGGTAAAGTATGATTTCATTCTTATGTATATATGAACTCATGTTTCCTTTCCATATTTTTATAACCCTTACTGAGCTTTTTATGCTCATCCCAAGTTTTTGAAATGTTTTTCACAGGTCAAGGGAAAGGTACATGATGTGATGATAGTGTCAAGGATGTGTCAAGAAAGAATCCATGTTTTATTTTAAATATGTTTCCGTTGATGGGAATAATGAATACTATCTTTAATGTAACCACTTTGTTTAAATGTGGAATGTAATGCAAGTTTCATGAACTAATTCTATAAAACTCTAAACCTGAAAAGATCCTCAATGTGTAATCTTGTAATAACTCAAGATTAAGTAAGGTTTAAGGCTATGACATTATAGTTGGTATTAAAGGTCGGTTTAGATAACTTTAGAGGTTAGGGTATTCTTTAAGCATAAGTGGCATTACCATAATGGTTAGGATTTCAGAAAGAGTCTTAGTTTTAGATAAAGTGAATGAGTAAGTGTATCTTAGTGTTTAACTTACTGATTAGTACATGATGGTTTTGTTGATATACTCACACTGACATTTCTGTTTTTAGTGAATGGATGGATCTAGCAGGCACCACAGTGACAATTGGTTTGAAGTAAACTGTGGTGGTTCTTTTATTAAGAGACTGGATGAAATGGGGTATTCAATGAGGAAACTCGTGGTTGTTCTAAACCAACTATCAAGGAGTCATGATCAACCACTTGAACCTTGGTATGTTCTGTAATGCATCATGTACGAGATGACCAATCGATGTGGAAGTTCAGGTAATAATTATAAAGGTAACAATTAGAGTTTATATGATCCATACTTTTGAGGTAATTATGGGTTATTATATGATATGCTGGAAAATGAAAGGCATGATATAAACTTGAGGGTAAAATATGTTATGATCATTTTTGATGATTTTATCTCTTTTTGGGGAATGATTTAAGAATTATATAGTTTTGGAAAAAGGACAACACGCAGACCGTGTGACAACCCGTCGCGTCGGACAAAGCTGCGGGAATCGAACCCACAACCAAAGTGCGACAGGTATTTATCACCTACCACTGGACTACGTGAAGTCCCTGGTTAGTTTGACCGATTATTTTTAGTTATATGATTTTATGAATTAGGAGTAAGTTGATTTTGGGTTATTTATGAAAATGATTAACCTATCATGGAGGATATGTGATTAGGTTAATTACATTTCAATACGAGACTTTAGGAGCAACTGATATTGTTTGGAGATAAATGTTACGATTTAACTTGGAAGACTATGTGACTAAATCCATCAAATATTTGGGTTTCAATCTTATATTGGTTTACTTTGAAGAATTTTATGGACAAATTGGTTATCGAATGGTCCTCGTTGGACTTTTGGTTTTGTTGGACAAATTTTTAGATTAAGAATAGATTTTCTTTTTGTAAAGGGTTATCCTTTTTTGGATTATCTGACCTTGTACTAACCTTTCTGGTTTTGGTTTTGGTTAAAGCCTAAATACAAGGGATGTATATAGTTCTCTTTTGTGGATTAGGTTATTCTCTAGAAGTTGATTATAGTACTCTTAATGCGAACAAGTCTCCCTAAATACTCGTCTTTTGGAAAAAAATATGAGTTTGATTAAGGAATCTAGTAAAAGTTGAAAGTCAACATGATAATTGATTATGTTTCCTTATGAATAAATTCCTCAATAAAAAGTAACCTAAAACAAAAATGTTGTCTATTAATGTTTCCTACTGGGGAACCCAACACCGTTTGACCCATCACAAGTTTTTGATTTTCTTATTGTTAACTTTCTCCTAAACATGTTTTCTATCACTCTCCATCAGAACATGACCCTATGTTTTCTCCTCCATGTCCATATTTTTTCTACATGGAATCCTAGTATGGGTTAACTCGGGTGACCTTTTTACTTATATTTCTTTATTTTAAAGTGATTGTTTTACCGACTCTTGTTCCGATGTGGGACTTTCAAGGATGTTTCCAAGCCCAATTTTAAAAATTGTGAGGACACAATTCCCAAAAGGGGTGAAAGATGTAACACCCCAGGTCAATAAAGAATATGAAATTTTCATATTTATCCATATTTGTGAATAAAATATTAATATGACTTTAAAGGGGACACTATGCTCGATGGTGTACCCAACACGCAACAACGAGTTTCTTGGAAATATTAGGTTGCACTCTAATAATAAAATAATATTATTTTAAATGGTAGTCAACATGTAGCTGTTGTATTGGAGGGAATGTATAGAAATAACTAAAATATGATTATATATGTTTTTAAATGTTTTTACATTTATCCAATAAAAGATAAAGGCTTAAAATACGGAGAGAATTCAATTTTAGGCGTATATGCCCTAGTTTTCACTAAAGGTTCACTTATCGCCTTTTGATGGAGAACCATCATTAAATATAGTTTTGTTTACTATTATACATCCTTTTGGACCAAATAAAACTCTTCTTAAGAATTGGGACATCAAAATTTACATTGTGTAAATTTTTGGTATCTTTCTGATAAAGTTCATTTTTTAATGAATAGTGTAAAATGTTATATTTTAATTCAAAACCTCTTTTTAATATAATTTATTTATATGATTAGATTATCTTTTGAATTGGTTTTAAAGTGAAATTAGAATATATTTTTACCATTAAATCCAATAGTGGTCGTTGGAATTAATTTCACTTTGAAATCAGACTTAAACTAGTGTCAATCTTTTGATACTTATTGTTTCATAAAAACACGCTATTTGCTCTGACAGCGGAAATTAATTATTAAATTAATTAATGTGACTTATATGTTTTTATTTTTGTAAAATGGACTTCATTTTTGAATTCGGAATATCAAATATAGCTTAGGGTGAATTTTTGGGATTTTTCTGAAAAATTTCAATTTTTGATGAATAGTGAAACCACTAAGTGGTACGTATAAAAACTGATTTTTCCGTTTAAATGAAATTTTGCCATCTTTGTGTTTTGAATTTCAAAAATCCGACATACATGGTTGTCATTAAGAAGTAAAATGTGGTTCAATGGGATAAAAATAATTTTTTGGTGAATAGTAACTTATTAAGTTTTTAATCGCGATTAGAGGTAATTAGTGTAGTTTATGGTAAGAATAATGTTTTAACAAAATGAAATGACCTAGACACATGTCCTACCCTCATTGTATGTGTCATGGACGACCAAGACAATCCCTGGGTCAACTTGGGGACCCCATGGAGCCCCTTCGTTTGGAAAATGACATAAATATCTTTTTATTTAATTTTAAAGTAAAAATGACACAAACATGAGATGTTTTACAAAAACAATTTTTACATGGTGTTATACAAGTCATATTTTTGACTATAAATAGTCATTGGAAATATAAAATGATTTCCTACATCATAGTATTTTTTTTATAATTTTTTAGACATTAAATAAATTAAATTATTTATGACATCATGATGATGCAGCGATGACCTCATTATTTAACGATTTAAATAAAATGGAAAGATAATGTAATATCTAATGCCTACACATGTCCAAAACCTATTGGATGAGTGGATTTCGAACCCTTATCACCTTATCCTAGAAATACATCAATGTGGGACCTTTAAAATCCGAAACTCTTTTGAAAATAAAGTAACATTTTGTAACTTTACAAGAGTGCCCCTCCTCTCCTCTTATAAAAGGCCCCCACCCCTACCTCCTTACCCACACTCCCAAATCCTTTAGTTCGGCGAACCTCTGCCCATTTTGTCTCTCCACTTCCCTCTCTTACTACTTGAAGCCTCACTTTGGGCATAAGTCTTCCCAAGTAAGCCTTTGAGCTCAAACCAAAGGGAGTTAACCGATTTTAAGGTAATGTATTCACTTGAGTCCTTTTGTTTTATTTTACTTCTCCAACCCCCTAAAATCTTTTTATTAATTTATTTTGTAAAAAATCCAGTATATTCAATATACTAGAATTTTGTTATAATAAGGATTCGAGCTACACTTACACACGTGATATTAAAAATTCATTAATAATGCCTACATATACCATCTAGTGGTTCCGAGGTTACTAGATACATGACATGGACACACATTTTGTAATGGTAAATTACACATCATATAACCATGGTGAACCATGTAAGGTGAAAGTAATGACAATTATAGAATTTCATGTGATTTTTTTTGTGACATCCTTACATAATATGTATTGGCGAACATAAAATAAAATAGTCTGATATAGATTACATGGTGTATAACTATCATAAATGGTATGAAACCCCACATTGTTTGGACCCCAATTAAATTGTGGTATGTCATGTGGTCAACAATATAAGTTCATTATACTCTTCTTAATTACCACCAGACATGAAACATGTCCAATTAGGGATTACATAGTGTATATTTGGTTGTGCATGTCATGTAACACATGAAAAACCATATAAGGTACACACTGATATTTTTGGAATGTATTGTGGTCCACCACACAGATAATTAAGGTGAGGAATATACTACATGGAATATAACTAGTTTTACACACCTTGTGACAAGTTTCATTCCACAATAGGTGTATGTCGAGTGATTTTCATCAAATCATGTGGATAAAAAATCTTATTAATTAGTTTACTCATAAATTTTTCAACAATTCAATGTGTAAGAATTTTTATACACTCCATGTTATTCACACTCCACTACTGGAATTTAGCTTTTTCCCAACGGCAGTATACCAACGGTTTACTTAAACTGTTGGGATAGTGAGTCTTTGCCAACGGTTTTCTTAAACCGTTGGCAAAGAGAATTCCAGCAGAACTTTCCCCAACGGTTCACTGGAACCGTTGGGAAAAGGAGACCTTTCCCAACGGTTCAATGGAACCGTTGGGAAAAGGCAGCTCAAACTCACACATTCCCAACGGTTCCTGTAAACCGTTGGGAAATGTGTGCCTTTGCCAACGGTTTTTATAAACCGTTGGCAAAGGTTTCCCCCAAATTGCAGGCCGCGATCTCCTCTCCCCATTCGGACAGAGCCCTAATCTATTCACTCCGCTGCTCTCGCGAACCCCATCTCACTCCACTGCTCTCGCGAATCCGAACACCAGTACCCCCATTCCAGGTGTTGGTGATTTTTAATGTTTTTGTATTCTATGTTTGGAAGGAGAGTGTTCAAAACATGTAAATCAGACCAATTTGATATTAGTCATGAAATCAATTTGATAATGGATTGTGAGATTTTTTAATGTTTTTGTATTCTGTTAATGTTTTTTGTATTCTATGTTTGGAAGGAGGTGTTGGTGATTTTTAATTATTTTCCAATGGTCGAGCATCATGTGAGATTTTTTCTATGTTTGGATAATGGATTGCGGGAATTATGGATTGTGTTCAAACCAATTTGATATGTTTTGGATAATCGATTGTGGGGGTAGGGGTTGTCCACGGGGGTGGGTGGGTGTCCACGGGGGTGGGCGGGGGTGTCCACGGGGGTGGGAAAGGCTGTCCACGGGGTGGGCGGTGCTGTCTAGGGGGTGTGGGCTGTCCTGGGGGTCTGGGTGGGGTGTCATGGTGGGGGAGGGGTGGGTGGGGTGTCCACGGGGGTGGTATGTCTAGGTGGTGGTGGTGGGGTTGCAGGGGAGGGGGGTGTGGGCTGTTTGGGAGGGTGGGCGGGGCTATCCAGGGGGGTACGGTGGTGGGCGGGCTGTCCACAAGGGTGGACGGGCTGTCCACGGGGGTGGTCGGGCTGTCAAGGAGGCGTGGGCGGGCTGTCCAAGGGGGGTGGGTGGGCTGGCAACAGGGGGTAGGGGTGTCCAGAGGGTGGGCGGGCTATCCAAGGGGTGGGGGGCTGTCCATAGGGAGAAGGGGTGTCGAGGGGGGTGGGTGGGCTGTCCACGGGGGTGGTTGGGCTGTCTAGGGGGTAGGGGGCGTCCACGGGGGTGGGTGGGTTGTCCACGGGGGTGGTCGGGGCTGTCCACGGGGGTGGGAAAGGCTGTCCACGGGGGTGGGCGAGGCTGTCCAGGGGGTGTGGGCTGTCCTGGGGGTCTGAGTGGGGTGTCCTGGTGGGGGATGGGTGTGTGGGGTGTCCAGGGGGGTTGGTATGTCTAGGTGGTGGTGGTGGGGTTGCAGGGGAGGGGGGTGTGGGTTGTTTGGGAGGGTGGGTGGGGCTATCCCGGGGGGGGTACGGGGTGTCTAGGGGGGTACGGGGGTGGGCGGGCTGTCCACAAGGGTGGACGGGCTGTCCACGGGGGTGGCCGGGCTATCAAGGAGGGGTGGGCGGGCTGTCCAGGGGGGGTGGGTGGGCTGGCCACAGGGGGTAGGGGTGTCCAGGGGGGTAGGCGGGCTATCCAAGGGGGTGGGGGGCTGTCCATAGGGAGAAGGGGTGTCGAGGGGGGTGGGTGGGCTGTCCACGGGGGTGGTTGGGCTGTCTAGGGGGTAGGGGGTGTCCACGGGGGTGGGTTGTCCATGGGGGTGGGCGGGGCTGTCCACGAGGGTGGGAAAGGCTATCCACGGGGGTGGGCGGGGCTGTTCAGGGGGCTGTCCAGGGGGTGTGGGATGATCATACATAATGAAGCCTTACAGGATGTGAGATGATTATATCTATGAAATCTACTCAGGTACCTGGTGAGGAAGTGCATATTAATTCAAAAAGGTAAATCGCATATGAGGATACCCTACTAATATGGTTATGGGATGAGGCATGCTCTGATGTGATAACACATTAAGTTCTTGTTGGTTTTACATTTTTTCAATAACACATTAGTATGTTTTTTTCACATGTGTAGTTGATACCATGATTATTTTCTTCCTTTGTCATTTACTTAAATGTATTTTCTATTAAAGTTCAATCCTATTGAATTGTTTATGACAAAATGACTTATATGAATTCTTTTTTACAGGAAATGCTGCCGATTGACGTGCCGTCTGTGCCTACACATCACGAATAATAATTAGAATGTTCCACGGTGGTTTCAGCTCAATCCGAGGTCGTCCGCTATGAATTTGACCGTTGGACGCCCGTTCTGGCCGTTTATGACACCCGAACTATGTTCTCGGTCACCGCGGGCATAGGGCACGTCCGATTGACGTGCCGTCTGCTCGAACACTTCAGAAATCACTCACCCGTATTTTTCGTCTGATTTCAGGCCATTCCGACATCGTTCGGCCCATTTGGACCCCCCTCACGCGCGTTTACGAAGAGCGCGCATCACTTAAAACACGAATATTGAGCCGTACCGCGCAAACCACACGTCCGATTGACGTGCCGTCTACGCGTACACGTTACGAATAATAATTAGAATGTTGCACGGTGGTTTCAGCTCAATCCGAGACCGTCCGCTATGAATTTGACCGTTTGACGCCCGTTCTGGCCGTTTTTGACACCCGAACTGCGTTGTCGGTCACCGCGGGCACAGGGCACGTCTGATTGACGTGCCGTCTGCTCGACCACTTCAGAAATAACTCACCCGTATTTGTCGTCTGATTTCAGGCCATTCCGACATCGTTCGGCCCATTTGGACCCCCCTCACGCGCATTTACGAAGCGCGCGCATCACTTAAAACACGAATATTGAGCCATACCGCGCAAACCGCACGTCCGATTGACGTGCCGTCTGTTCCTACACGTTACGAATAATAATTAGAATGTTCCACGGTGGTTTCAGCTCAATCCGAGGCCGTCCGCTATGAATTTGACCGTTGGACGCCCGTTCTGGCCGTTTATGACACCAGAACTGCGTTGTCGGTCACCGCGGGCACACGGCACGTCCGATTGATGTGCCGTCTGCTCGACCACTTCAGAAATCAGTCACCCCTATTTTTCGTCTGATTTCAGGCCATTCCGACATCGTTCGACCCGTTTGGACCCCCCTCACGCGCGTTTACGAAGTGCGCGCATCACTTAAAACACGAATATTGAGCCGTACCGCGCAAACCGCACGTCCGATTGACGTGCGGTCTGCGCGTACACGTCACGAATAATAATTAGAATGTTGCACGGTGGTTTCAGCTCAATCCGAGGCCGTCCGCTATGAATTTGACCGTTTGACGCCCGTTCTGGCCGTTTATGACACCCGAACTGCGTTGTCGGTCACCGCGGGCACAGGGAACGTCCGTTTGACGTGCCGTCTGCTCGACCACTTCAGAAATAACTCACCCGTATTTGTCGTCTTATTTTAGGCCATTCCGACATCGTTCGGCCCGTTTGGACCCCCCTCACGCGCATTTACGAAGCGCGCGCATCACTTAAAACACGAATATTGAGCCGTACCGCGCAAACCGCACGTCCGATTGACGTGCCGTCTGTGCCTACACGTCACGAATAATAATTAGAATGTTCCACGGTGGTTTCAGCTCAATCCGAGGCCGTCCGCTATGAATTTGACCGTTGGACGCCCGTTCTGGCCGTTTATGACACCAGAACTGCGTTGTCGGTCACCGCGGGCACACGGCACGTCCGATTGACGTGCCGTCTGCTCGACCACTTCAGAAATCACTCACCCGTATTTGTCGTCTGATTTCAGGCCATTCCGACATCGTTCGGCCCGTTTGGACCCCCCTCACGCGCGTTTACGAAGTGCGCACATCACTTAAAACACGAATATTGAGCCGTACGGCGCACACCGCACGTCCGATTAACGTGCCGTCTGCGCGTACACGTCACGAATAATAATTAGAATGTTCCACGGTGGTTTCAGCTCAATCTGAGGCCATCTGCTATGAATTTGACCGTTGGACGCCCGTTCTGGCCGTTTATGACACCAGAACTGCGTTGTCTGTCACCGCGGGCACACGGCACGTCCGATTGACGTGCCGTCTGCTCGACCACTTCAGAAATCACTCACCCATATTTTTCGTCTGATTTCAGGCCATTCCGACATCGTTAGGCCGGTTTGGACCCCCCTCACGCGCGTTTACGAAGCGCGCACATCACTTAAAACACGAATATTGAGCCGTATCGCGCAAACCGCACGTCCGATTGATGTGCCGTCTGCGCGTACACGTCACAAATAATAATTAGAATGTTGCACGGTGGTTTCAGCTCAATCCGAGGCCGTCCGCTATGAATTTGACCGTTTGACGCCCGTTCTGGCCGTTTATGACACCCGAACTGCGTTGTCG
Source organism: Viscum album (assembly GCA_963277665.1). NCBI lineage: Eukaryota > Viridiplantae > Streptophyta > Magnoliopsida > Santalales > Viscaceae > Viscum > Viscum album. The sequence goes on from OY728127.1 coordinate 1,966,313,521, forward strand.
GTCACCGCGGGCACATGACACGTCCGATTGACGTGTCGTCTGCTCAAACACTTCAGAAATCGGTCACCCGTATTTTTCGTTTGATTTCAGGCCATTCCGAAATCGTTCGGCCCGTTTGGACCCCCCTCACGCGCGTTTACGAAGCGCGCCCATCACTTAAAACACGAATATTGAGCCGTACCGCGCAAACCGCACGTCCGATTGACATGCCGTCTGTGCCTACACGTCACGAATAATAATTAGAATGTTCCACAGTGGTTTCAGCTCAATCTGAGGCCGTCCGCTATGAATTTGACCGTTGGACGCCCGTTCTGGCCGTTTCTGACACCAGAACTGTGTTGTCGGTCACCGCGGGCACACGGCACGTCCGATTGACGTGCCGTCTGCTCTGACACTTCAGAAATCAGTCACCCATATTTGTCGTCTGATTTCAGGCCATTCCGACATTGTTCGGCCCGTTTGGACCCCCCTCACGCGCGTTTACGAAGCGCGCGCATCACTTAAAACACGAATATTGAGCCGTACCGCGCAAACCGCACGTCCGATTGACGTGCCGTCTGTGCCTACACGTCACGAATAATAATTAGAATGTTCCACGGTGGTTTCAGCTCAATCCGTGGTCGTCCGCCATGAATTTGACCGTTGGACGCCCGTTCTGGCCGTTTATGACACCAGAACTGCGTTGTCGGTCACCGCGGGCACACGGCACGTCCGATTGACGTTACGTCTGCTCGACCACTTCATAAATCATTCACCCGTATTTGTCGTCTGATTTCAGGCCATTCCGACATCGTTTGGCCGGTTTGGACCCCCCTCACGCGCGTTTACGAAGCGTGCGCATCACTTAAAACACGAATATTGAGCCGTACCGCGCAAACCGCACGTCCGATTGACGTGCCGTCTGCGCGTACACGTCACGAATAATAATTAGAATGTTGCACAGTGGTCTCAGCTCAATCCGAGGTCTTCCGCTATGAATTTGACTGTATGACGCCCGTTTTGGCCGTTTATGACACCCGAACTGCGTTGTCGGTCACCGCGGGCACACGGCACGTCCGATTGACGTGCCGTCTGCTCGACCACTTCAGAAATCACTCACCCGTATTTGTCGTCTGATTTCAGGCCATTCCGACATCGTTCGGCCCGTTTGGACCACCCTCACGCGCGTTTACGAAGCGCGCACATCACTTAAAACACGAATATTGAGCCGTACCGCGCAAACCGCACGTCCAATTGACGTGTCGTCTGCGCGTACACGTCACAAATAATAATTAGAATGTTCCACGGTGGTTTCAGCTCAATCCGAGGCCGTCCGCTATGAATTTGACTGTTGGACGCCCGTTCTGGCCGTTTATGACACCAGAACTGCGTTGTCTGTCACCGCGGGCACACGGCACGTCCGATTGACGTGCCGTCTGCTCGACCACTTCAGAAATCACTCACCCGTATTTGTCGTCTGATTTCAGGCCATTCCGACATCGTTAGGCTGGTTTGGACCCCCCTCACGCGCGTTTACGAAGCGCGCGCATCACTTAAAACACGAATATTGAGCCGTACCGCGCAAACCGCACGTCCGATTGACGTGCGGTCTGCACGTACACGTTACTAATAATAATTAGAATGTTGCACGGTGGATTCAGCTCAATCCGAGGCCGTCCGCTATGAATTTGACCGTTTGACGCCCGTTCTGGCCGTTTATGACACCCGAACTGCGTTGTCGGTCACCGCGGGCACAGGGCACGTCCGTTTGACGTGCCGTCTGCTCGACCACTTCAGAAATAACTCACCCGTATTTGTCGTCTTATTTCAGGCCATTCCGACATCATTCGGCCCGTTTGGACCCCCCTCACGCGCATTTACGAAGCGCGCGCATCACTTAAAACACGAATATTGAGCCGTACCGCGCAAACCGCACGTCCGATTGATGTGTCGTCTGTGCCTACACGTCACGAATAATAATTAGAATGTTCCACTGTGGTTTCAGCTCAATCCGAGGCCGTCCGCTATGAATTTGACCGTTGGACGCCCGTTCTGGCCGTTTATGACACCAGAACTGCGTTGTCGGTCACCGCGGGCACACGGCACGTCCGATTGACGTGCCGTCTACTCGAACACTTCAGAAATCACTCACCCGTATTTTTCGTCTGATTTCAGGCCATTCCGACATCGTTCGGCCCGTTTGGACCCCCCTCACGCGCATTTACGAAGCGCGTGCATCACTTAAAACACAAATATTGAGCCGTACCGCGCAAACCGCACGTCCGATTGACGTGCCGTCTGTGCCTACACGTCACGAATAATAATTAGAATGTTCCACGGTGGTTTCAGCTCAATCCGAGGCCGTCCGCTATGAATTTGACCGTTGGACGCCCGTTTTGGCCGTTTATGACCCCAGAACTGCGTTGTCAGTCACCGCGGGCACACGGCACGTCCGATTGACGTGCCGTCTACTCGACCACTTCAGAAATCACTCACCCGTATTTGTCGTCTGATTTCAGGCCATTCCGACATCGTTCGTCCCGTTTGGACCCCCCTCACGCGCGTTTACGAAGCGCGCACATCACTTAAAACACGAATATTGAGCCGTACCGCGCAAACTGCACGTCCGATTGACGTGACGTCTGCGCGTACACGTCACAAATAATAATTAGAATGTTCCAAGGTGGTTTCAGCTCAATCCGAGGCCGTCCGCTATGAATTTGACCGTTGGACGCCCGTTCTGGCCGTTTATGACACCAGAACTGCGTTGTCTGTCACCGCGGGCACACGGCACGTCCGATTGACGTTCCGTCTGCTCGACCACTTCAGAAATCACTCACCCGTATTTGTCGTCTGATTTCAGGCCATTCCGACATCGTTCGGCCCGTTTGGACCCCCCTCACGCGCGTTTACGAAGCGCGCGCATCACTTAAAACACGAATATTGAGCCGTACCGCGCAAACCGCACGTCTGATTGACGTGCCGTCTGTGCCTACACGTCACGAATAATAATTAGAATGTTCCACGGTGGTTTCAGCTCAATCCGAGTCCGTCCGCTATGAATTTGACCGTTTGACGCCCGTTCTGGCTGTTTATGACACCCGAACTGCGTTGTCGGTCACCGCGGGCACAGGGCACGTCCGATTGACGTGCCGTCTGCTCGACCACTTCAGAAATCACTCACCCGTATTTGTCGTCTGATTTCAGGCCATTCCGACATCGTTCGGCCCGTTTGGACCCCCCTCACGCGCGTTTACGAAGCGCGCACATCACTTAAAACACGAATATTGAGCCGTACCGCGCAAACCGCACGTCCGATTGACGTGACGTCTGCGCGTACACGTCACAAATAATAATTAGAATGTTCCACGGTGGTTTCGGCTCAATCTGAGGCCGTCCGCTATGAATTTGACCGTTGGACGCCCGTTCTGGCCGTTTATGACACCAGAACTGCGTTGTCTGTCACCGCGGGCACACGGCACGTCCGATTGACGTGCCGTCTGCTCGACCACTTCAGAAATCACTCACCCGTATTTGTCGTCTGATTTCAGGCCATTCCGACATCGTTCGGCCCGTTTGGACCCCCTCACGCGCGTTTACGAAGCGCGAACATCACTTAAAACACGAATATTGAGCCGTACTGCGCAAACCGCACGTCCGATTGACGTGCCGTCTGTGCCTACATGTCACGAATAATAATTAGAATGTTCCACGGTGGTTTCAGCTCAATCCGAGGTCGTCCGCTATGAATTTGACCGTTGGACGCCCGTTCTGGCCGTTTATGACACCAGAACTGCGTTGTCGGTCACCGCGGGCACACGGCACGTCCGATTGACGTGCCGTCTACTCGAACACTTCAGAAATCAGTCACCCGTATTTGTCGTCTGATTTCAGGCCATTCCGACATCGTTCGGCCCGTTTGGACCGCCCTCACGCGCGTTTACGAAGCGCGCGCATCACTTAAAACACGAATATTGAGCCGTACCGCGCAAACCGCACGTCCGATTGACGTGCCGTCTGTGCCTACACGTCACAAATAATAATTAGAATGTTCCACGGTGGTTTCAGCTCAATCTGAGGTCGTTCGCTATGAATTTGACCGTTGGACGCCCGTTCTGGCCGTTTATGACACCAGAACTGCGTTGTCGGTCACCGCGGGCACACGGCACGTCCGATTGACGTGCCATCTGCTCGAACACTTCAGAAATCAGTCACCCGTATTTGTCGTCTGATTTCAGGCCATTCTGACATTGTTCGGCCCGTTTGGACCCCCTCACGCGCGTTTACGAAGGGCGCGCATCACTTAAAACACGAATATTGAGCCGTACCGCGCAAACCGCACGTCCGATTGACGTGTCGTCTATGCCTACACATCACGAATAATAATTAGAATGTTCCACGGTGGTTTCAGCTCAATCCGTGGCCGTCCGCCATGAATTTGACCGTTGGACGCCCGTTCTGGCCGTTTATGACACCAGAACTGCGTTGTCGGTCACCGCAGGCACACGGCACGTCCGATTGACGTGCCGTCTGCTCGAACACTTCAGAAATCAGTCACCCGTATTTTTCGTCTGATTTCAGGCCATTCCGACATCGTTCGGCCCGTTTGGACCCCCCTCACGCGCGTTTATGAAGCGCGCGCATCACTTAAAACACAAATATTGAGCCGTACCGCGCAAACCGCACGTCCGATTGACGTGCCGTCTGTGCCTACACGTCACAAATAATAATTAGAATGTTCCACGGTGGTTTCAGCTCAATCTTAGGCCGTCCGCTATGAATTTGACCGTTGGACGCCCGTTCTGGCCGTTTATGACACCAGAACTGCGTTGTCGGTCACCGCGGGCACACGACACGTCCGATTGACGTGCCGTCTGCTCGAACACTTCAGAAATCAGTCACCCGTATTTGTCGTCTGATTTCAGGCCATTCCGACATCGTTCGGCCCGTTTGGACCCCCCTCACGCGCGTTTACGAAGCGCGCGCATCACTTAAAACACGAATATTGAGCCGTACGGCGCACACCGCACGTCCGATTAACGTGCCGTCTGCGCGTACACGTCACGAATAATAATTAGAATGTTCCACAGTGGTTTCAGCTCAATCCGATGCCGTCCGCTATGAATTTGACCGTTGGACGCCCGTTCTGGCCGTTTATGACACCAGAACTGCGTTGTCTGTCACCGCGGGCACACGGCACGTCCAATTGATGTGCCGTCTGCTCGACCACTTCAGAAATCACTCACCCGTATTTGTCGTCTGATTTCAGGCCATTCCGACATCGTTAGGCCGGTTTGGACCCCCCTCACGCGCGTTTACGAAGCGCGCACATCACTTAAAACACGAATATTGAGCCGTACCGCGCAAACCGCACGTCCGATTGACGTGCCGTCTGCGCGTACACGTCAAAAATAATAATTAGAATGTTTCACGGTGGTTGCAGCTCAATCCGAGGTCGTCCGCTATGAATTTGACTGTTTGACGCCCGTTTTGGCCGTTTATGACACCCGAACTGCGTTGTCGGTCACCGCGGGCACACGGCACGTCCGATTGACGTGCCGTCTACTCGACCACTTCAGAAATCAGTCACCCGTATTTGTCGTCTGATTTCAGGCCATTCCGACATTGTTCGGCCCGTTTGGACCCCCTTCACGCGCGTTTACGAAGCGCGCGCATCACTTAAAACACGAATATTGAGCCGTACTGCGCACACCGCACGTCCGATTAACGTGCCGTCTGCGCGTACACGTCACGAATAATAATTAGAATGTTACACGGTGGTTTCAGCTCAATCCGAGGCCGTCCTCTATGAATTTGACCGTTGGACGCCCGTTCTGGCCGTTTATGACACCAGAACTGCGTTGTCTGTCACCGCAGGCACACGGCACGTCCGATTGACGTGCCGTCTGCTCGACCACTTCAGAAATCACTCACCCATATTTGTCGTCTGATTTCAGGCCATTCCGACATCGTTCGGCCCGTTTGGACCCCCCTCACGCGCGTTTATGAAGCGCGCGCATCACTTAAAACACGAATATTGAGCCGTACCGCGCAAACCGCGCATCCGATTGACGTTTCGTCTGCGCGTACACGTCACGAATAATAATTAGAATTTTGCACGGTGGTTTCAGCTGAATCCGAGGTAGTCCGCTATGAATATGACCGTTGGACGCCCGTTCTGGCCGTTTATGACACCCGAACTGCGTTCTCGGTCACCGCGGGCACAGGGCACGTCCGATTGACGTGCCGTCTACTCGACCACTTCAGAAATCACTCACCCATATTTGTCGTCTGATTTCAGGCCATTCCGACATCGTTCGGCCCGTTTGGACCCCCCTCACGCGCGTTTACGAAGCGCGCGCATCACTTAAAACACGAATATTGAGCCGTACCGCGCAAACCGCACATCCGATTGACGTTTCGTCTGCGCGTACACGTCACGAATAATAATTAGAATTTTGCACGGTGGTTTCAAGTCAAAAGGACGTCATTTTAAGTGAAAAGCATCAACTGACATACGGAAAACCGACCAAACACATTCCGAATCTGTTGATAATTTATCTCAACAATCCATGGGTCATATGTGACGTGTACGAGCCAACCCGGGATGAATCCGAGTCGGGGTGTGGCCGGGATAAGTCTAAATGGCTCTCTTTTGTTTAAAATGGACACCATTTTAAGTACATACGGAAAAACGACCAAACGGATTCGGTTTCCGTTGAAACTTTAGGAGAACGATCCATGGGTCATATGTGACGTGTACGAATCAACCCAGCCACAATCGGAGACGCGGTGTGGCCGACACCACTCAAAGTGTCGGTCTTTTGTTTCAAAAAGACGTCATTTTAAGTGAAAAGCATCAAGTGACATACGAAAAACCGACCAATGGCATTCGGACTGTGTCGATACTTTATCACAAGGATTCATGGGTCGTATGTGACGTGTACGAGTCAATCCCGCCTCAATCCGAGGAGCGGTGTGGCCGACACCGTTCTAACTGTGTCTCTTTTGTTTAAAATGGACAGCATTATAAGTGAAAAGAACAACTGGCATACGGAAAACCGACCAAACGCATTCCGAATTTGTTGATAATTTATCCCAACGATCCATGGGTCATATGTGACATGTACGAGCTGACCCGGGATGAATCCAAGTCATGGTGTGGCCGAGATCAGTCTAAGTGGCTCTCTTTTGTTTAAAACGGACACCATTTTAAGTACATACGGAAAACCGACGAAACGGATTCGGTTTCCGTTGAAACTTTAGGAGAACGATCCATGGGTCATATGTGACGTGTACGAATCAACCCCGCCTCAATTGGAGACGCGGTGTGGCCGACACCACTGAAAGTGTCTGTCTTTTGTTTCAAAGGGACATCATTTTAAGTGAAAAGCATCAAGTGACATACGGAAAACGGAGCAAATGCATTCAGATTGTGTCCATACTTTAGGAAAAGGATCCACGGGTCGTATGTGACGTGTACGAGTCAATCCCACCTCAATCTGAGGAGCGGTGTGGCCGACACCGCTCCAACATTGTCTCTTTTGCTTAAAATGGACAACAATTTAAGTACATACGGAAAATCGACCAAACGCATTCGGTTTCCATTGAAACTTTAGGAGAACGATCCATATGTCATATGTTACGTGTACGAGTCAACACCGCCTCAATCTGAGGCGCGGTGTGGCCAGAACCACTCAAAGTGTCTGCCTTTTGTTTCAAAAGTACGTCATTTTAATTGAAAAACATCAACTAGCATACGGAAAACCGACCAAACGCATTCGGATTGTGTCGATACATTAGCACAACGATCCATGGGTCATATGTGACGTGTATGAGTCAACCCCGCCTCAATCTGAGGCACGTTGTGGACGGTAGCACTCCAGGTGTATGTATTATGTTTAAAACGGACATTACTTTAGGTAAAAATATATGGTATACAAAAAACAGATCAAATTATGAATTGACTTCCAGATTCCACATATAATTGTCATCTACATTTTAAATTGAAATCTAAATGAATTATGTATGTTTATAATTACGTTATCAATTCTAATTTAATTATGGATGTGTATAGTTCTACCATTATATGTTAAACGTGTATGAATTTGTTCTCTATATGTAAGTGTTAGTTGGTTACTGCAGGTACAATAATTATATATGTATGTGTTAGTTTATTGCAGGTACAATAATTGGATTGAAAAATGAGAGGGAACCCACAAAACCAGATGTGGTGCTGGTCAAATTGGAGACCTGGTTGGGAGCTGCTGGGCAAATTGGGGAGCTGCTGGGTGATTTGCCCAGCAGAGGCTATGCCAACGGTTCTGAACCGTTGGCATAGAAATTGGAGATTGGTTTTACCAACGGTTCATCAAACCGTTGGTAAAACACTTTTCCCAACGGTTTAGAACCGTTGGGAAAGAGTAGATGTGGGGTTTTCCCAACGGTTTACCAAACCGTTGGGAAAAACATGAAGCCCCTGTGCCAATGGTTTTAAACCGTTGGCAAACCTTTTTCCCACCTATCTCCACCCTATGCCAACGGTTTGCTGTAAACCGTTGGGAAATGTTTTTCCCAACGGCTTACTTACCTACGGTTGGCAGAACCGTTGGTATATGTTATACCAACGGTTTTCCAACCTTTCCCAACATTTCTCAACCGTTGGTAAATATATTATTTCCAGTAGTGCTCATTTTCAATGGTAGATGTTGTGTATATTTATATAATGTCTTGTGGTCATACATGTCATAAAAATTATTCAAAATGGTCTATTGAACTACATGTTATGCACGTCATGACATGTCATGTTGGTATACATGTCCCATAAGTAAAAATTACATAACATGAACATTATACAGTGTGAGTAATGTAGAATATTTATGGACAATATATTTTGTGAAATAATTAAGTTCTATAAATAGATTTTATATTACATGTAATGCACATGTCATGTAACCTCTAATATAGACACCATATTTTTACTAACTTATAGTAAAAAATTTGATCTCAAACAGAAAGGTACCCACCATGTCAACTATAGCATAAACACCATTTATTTATAAAATTTCAATGAAGTATTTAATCTAATGTGGAAAGTTACACACTTTGTGGCCTCTTCATTATGCACCTAGTACAAAAAAAATTAATTTAAAATTAATTATATTTAATTGGTCTAAAATAATAAAGGATTAAAGTTTTGGAATACCTCATGTATTATTTAAAAATATTATTAAGATAAATAATAAATAATAAATTAGTTGATTAATTCATTTATTCACATAAATTATATTAATTATAATGAATTTAAATTAATGTTATAAAGTCTAAATCTATATTTAGACTATGTTATGATTGATCATGAGATATATAGACTTACATATGTGTTGGGTTTATTTAATTTAATTATTTATTTCATAGATTTTTTTATAATATATTATGAAATTAAAAATGATCATATATATACCATCCACTCCTCTTTTGTGATGTATGGGCATGAATGTCCAAGGTTTTTTATCTAATGATATACCATATATGGTTTTTAGGTGTTTTTAATATGAATTCTATGTCAAGATGTATTGGTAGTTATCCATGATTTATTCTTATGATACCATGTTTTATATTGTTTCCACATTGATATGTTGTGTTGATGTTATCATCTTATATACATGATTTGGTTTTCATGTTTATGAATGTGACCCTTTTATGTCATATAAGTATTCCTATTGACTCACATGTATAACATTCATCATTTTATGCATTGATTATTCCGTTATAAGAATTTATCCCTCACTTATTTCTTATGTACATCCAAAGGTTATCCCATTTAGTTTTAGAATATCAATGTAATTTTAAGGGGCATGTTACAATGTTATTGAATAATATCATTGTATCCCTATTTCAATATATTGTGATATGTATCTAACTACACAAATATATAAGGCATATAAATCTTTTGGTATTGTGTTATGTGTATAATTATGTAATAAATTATAGAAAAAATATATGTAAAGAACATGCATAGTCATAGAGTTCGTGAGGTGAGTATGATGTTTTTGCACAATTCCTTGGGAAACATGATTCCTATAATTTAAAATTATATAATGTAGCTAATCATCTTAAATATATGTGGTCCTACTATAAATTCTTCGCCAATATTTCATGTAAAGAGTTACTTAGATATTTCAAACCTCTCATTTCTTTCCATGTCTTGATAAATATCACATATATGATAATACAAAGTTCACAAGTCCATGTCTTTTGGAATATTCTAGAGATCACTAAATGTGGATGATAACATGAGTCAATATAAATACTATTCATCATCCATGTGTTTCCATGATATGTTTTGTGCCTTCGTAATTACCTACTTATATGTATCAATAGAAAGTAGTGATAAAAGTATATTAAACTTCTACTCTTGGAATAATATAACGGGTAAGCACCAATACTATTCATGGAAGTTATAATTGGTTATGAATTTTTTTTCATGATGGATAGAAAGGATAGTTATGAGTTTTAATCAAATTAAAGTTTCCTATAAAAAATTAAAATCATATATTTATAACATTATCTATATTATTATATTTTTAAAAATAAATTATTTTTTAGTCTCCCACTATTTTATAAAATCACAATAACCCTCATTGATGAATTTATAATATAATAATTCTCATATATTATTCTGAAAAGTACCAATAATTACCTTTTAATAATTCTTATAGGGCCTATAGAATTATTCAATGGTATTTAGGTAGGTGTTTCTTACCAAAAACATTAAATCATAGATCAATAATTTTGTTTAGTAAAATCCTAATTCCTAAAATACTATACATATACTTCTTCCATGATTCCCCCAAGTTACAACAATCCATTATAATGAAATCAAAATATAATTCTAAGAAAAAAATATCAATCCAATAATATTGTTAGAACTCCCAGATAATTGAAATAATACTGACAAAGTCTAGAAAAGTACATTAAATGATGGTTTAATCAAAACTCAAGTGAGATAATGCATTTAAATACTTAATATTTTATTTTAGGGTTTTTTTAAATTTATGAATAAATAATATTAATTTAATTATTCAAAATATTTTTAATATTATATTTAATTTACATAATTAAATAATATTGTTTGAAAAAACAATTTAAAAAAAAAATTATTTATTTTTTTCATCTTAACAAGATTTTTAATTTACATAAAATATATGATATTATTTAATCAACCAAATAAACCATGAATCACATAAATAAACTATTAACCATGCACTGGAAAAAATAAAATAAATATTTGGTATGATCTTGAGATTTTAACATCATGTTGAAGTATCTTGAAGAGTTAAATAATGTTGAACCACGGAGAAATGACTTATTAATCCCATTCTTGAATTTAGTTATAGAATATACCTACTAACCTATGTATCTCCTTCATTAGTTTCACATTTACCTAGTTCATGAACCATCCCCTCTCACTAGGATCTCCATCTTTTAACATTGATTACTCACTCATAGGTGATGGGTATCTAGGGTCTAACATTACATAAAAAACCTTGGACATGAATGCCCATACATCACAAAAGAGGAGTGGATGGTATATATATAATCATTTTTAATTTCATAATATATTATAAAATAATTTGTGAAATAAATAATTAAATTAAATAAACCCAACACATATGTAAGTCTATATATCTCATGATCAATCATAACATAGTCTAAATATAGATTTAGAATTTATAACATTAATTTAAATTCATTATAATTAATATAATTTATGTGAATAAATGAATTAATCAACTAATTTATGATTTATTATTTATCTTAATAATATTTTTAAATAATACATGAGATATTCCAAAACTTTAATCCTTTATTATTTTAGACCAATTAAATATAATTAATTTTAAATTAAATTTTTTTTGTACTAGGTGCATAATGAAGAGGCCACAAAGTGTGTAACTTTCCACATTAGATTAAATACTTCATTGCAATTTTATAAATAAATGGTGTTTATGCTATAGTTGACATGGTGGGTACCTTTCTGTTTGAGATTAAATTTTTTACTATAAGTTAGTAAAAATATGGTGTCTATATTAGAGGTTACATGACATGTGCATTCCATGTAATATAAAATCTATTTATAGAACTTAATTATTTCACAAAATATATTGTCCATAAATATTCTACATTACTCACACTATATAATGTTCATGTTATGTAATTTTTACTTATGGGACATGTATACCAACATGACATGTCATGACGTGCATAACATGTAGTTCAATAGACCATGTTTAATAATTTTTATGACATGTATGACCACAAGACATTATATAAATATACACAACATCTACCATTGAAAATGAGTGTGAATAACATGGAGTGTATAAAAATTCTTACACATTGAATTGTTGAAAAATTTACGAGTAAACTAATTTATAAGATTTTTTATCCACATGATTTGATGAAAATCACTCGACATACACCTATTGTGGAATGAAACTTGTCACAAGGTGTGTAAAACTAGTTATATTCCATGTAGTATATTCCTCACCTTAATTATCTGTGTGGTGGACCACAATACATTCCAAAAATATCAGTGTGTACCTTATATGGTTTCTCATGTGTTATATGACATGCACAACCAAATATACACTATGTAATCCCTAATTGGACATGTTTCATGTCTGGTGGTAATTAAGAAGTGTATAATGAACTTATGTTGTTGACCACATGACATACCACAATTTAATTGGGGTCCAAACAATGTGGGGTTTCAAACCATTTATGATAGCTATACACCATGTAATCTATATCAGACTATTTTATTTTATGTTCGCCAATACATATTATGTAAGGATGTCACAAAAAAATTCACATGAAATTCTATAATTGTCATTACTTTCACCTTACATGGTTCACCATGGTTAGATGACGTGTAATTTACCATTACAAAATGTGTGTCCATGTCATGTATCTAGTAACCTTGGAACCACTAGATGGTATATGTAGGCATTATTAATGAATTTTTAATCTCTCCATGTCCATAAAAACTCAAATAAACATGTTATAATATAATACATTTGATTTGTTATCACATCAAAAAGGATACATTATTGTTTCATCACTAAGTATAATTGATTTATATTTCATTGATTTTTGGAAATGAAATTTCAATAAATTTAAATGACAATAGATTTAATTATATAGTTCCATTTCAATCAGTGGTGTGTAGAAATATTTTTTTATTAACATGGATGTTACATATACATTTTTTTACATATTTTTAATTAATGACATATCACATATGATGCAACCACGGTATGCTATATTTTATTCAAATCTTAATCCCAAATTCAATTTACATGATTCATGACATACAATAATGATAAATTTATATCTAAGGTCCAATACACACATTCATAGATGGGAATATCCAATGAAAAATGAAACATGTGTAATTAAAATAAGTGGGGTTTTCCTCAAAACATCCCTTCTTGGATATTACCAAGTGAGAACATAATGAGATTAAATCTCAATGTATTATGATCCCATAATACCTCATATTCAAACATAATTTATTTTACATTAGATTTTTATTATCTATACCAGTGGACATATGTTCTGGAATATTAACATATTATTTCAAGTTTCCATTTATATCATAGACCCGTTATAACATTTCGATAAAATAGATACTCTAAAGACACTGTCACATTAATGTTACATTAATGAAAACCCTTAATGTGATAATATATTTATTAATATTATTTTTATAAAATGTATAAAGTCAACTAATTCTTTATAAATAAATCCAATACTTGGACAATATGGCATGCCTCATTATATGGAACCAAACTATATGGGTTTTTATTTTATTCATAGTGATACATAGGAAACCCATTTCACAGTCCCTATACCTCCATCATTAAAACTTATTACTTTTAGGATGGTGTTAAATTTGAAAGTTCCTTCTTATATGGATTTATAATATAGAGTTGTCCATGATTATAAAACACGAGATATAATAGTTCTATTGTGCAGTGTCCTTTTTAAATGAATCATCATCAATAAATAACATCCAGAAAAGTGTAATTGGTTTTTTTGGATGAATTTCATAAACCTAAATTAAATCTATAACAAAATCACATACTAGAATGAAAAAGATTATATATTGGATGAATCAAACTACAATTACATATATTTTGACATGCATCACCTATTGAAAATAACCAAATAGTCCCCATGAAAGGAAACATTTTTAACCATCATTTTAAACATCCCCATGTTCTATATTTTTCATGCCAACTCCTTGATTAATGTGATCCATCCCAAGGACTACACCATATGAGGAAATAAACACTTATGTTAATTAGGATTATAGGAACTTTATTCCATAATTTCTATTGGTAAAATAACATAAAATAATTTTATAATTTATAGATAAAATTATAAAAATCCAAATTCCATATATATATATGTGAATCACAATAAAAATCCTAATAAAAGAGTAATCGGGATGCATCCCCTTATATATCTCATATGGTGTTTGTATGACTACATTAAATGGAATGAAATTTAGTAAAAATGTATTGGTTTCTAGAGAACATCCAAATAACGATATAAAAAACTCATAGTAAATGATTATTAGAAAACCATGTAGAAAAAGATATAATTTCTCATTATAGAAACATCATTCCATTGAGGACATCTAGAACATTGATTTGAAAAATAATTATATAATCTGTTATATGGTCAGTACATTCCAACACTAATTATTCAACACCATGATTTGATCAAATAATCTTAATAACTTTTCTAAGTTTATAATATATTTCATTATTCTACAAATATTACAATGTATAATATCTAATAGTCCACAAGATCTCTCAATATTTACACTAAAAGACGAATTGTTCATTTTTATTATAAAGTAGTAAAATGATTTTTCAAATTATTCATCATTTAATGAGTCTAATAATCCATTAGTTTCAAGTATTTGGATGTGATTGTCATTAATATCCTTAAGGAAATAATGAAAAATAAATGTGGTTTTAGAATTAACTAAGAAATAATTATATTTAATATCATAAACCTATTAATCTATATTTAAAATGTATAAAATTTTCACTCTATTCCTAATGATATAAAACATTTTATCTATGTTAATGAAACAAATCTAGTTATTAATCAATAAAAAATTCCATATTTCAAGGAAACCAAATATCAATTTATTATTGCAAAAGAGATATATTTTTCAAATTATATAACTAATATGCTTAAAAAACGTATATAATAAGTGATGAATTAAAATTCAAGAAGATATATCCATATTTTAAACATGTTTACATACTCATGCTTTCATCAATTCTGTAATATTTCAATATATGTGATTATCAACACAAATTTTTGATGCACACCTAGTACTAATAACCATGATCCATAAATAGAGAAATTAATTTCTATAATATTCAAAGTTATATCCTCTTAATTATTCTATTTGAGAACACATCACAACTGTATATATCTATCAATTAAACTATAAGTATAGCCTATAAGAGATATTATAACAATAATCACTATACATGTCATTATCTATAAGAAGACTTATATTTTTGTGAGTATCATGTTTTACTTCATTTACAAGAGAACTATCTTAAAAATATAAATATACTTATACTTTATAAATTACCTAATATTTCTGAGTATATGATTATCAAAAAAAATATGTGACACACACCTAGTATCTAATACCCATGAGGAAGAAATAATGAAATTAATTGCTAAAATATCCAAATTATTATACTCCAAATGATTCTCTTTAATAATAGTTCTCATATTTAGATATCAATGAATTTAATTATAATACTAGCATATATGAGAACTTAACAATATATACATAATTCAGGTTATTATCGACAATAAATAATATCATTGTGTGATTATCATTTTTGTTGCATTTACATAATTTTATTGAATGTAAACTCAATAAAAATGATGACCGTCATATTTATTTACAAGGACATGAAACATATATCACAAAATATTTATTCTCTTTTACATTTCATAAAACCATTATATTTTTATGTAGGAAATAATACCAATCATATAACATAAGACTCATGGATAGTTATGTTGGATGACTCTAACTAAATTTAATATATTCATTATCTTAAATATACTCCTCTTGAAACCTAAACCTATTTGGATATTCTACTTAAGAGTACCCCCATTCTTATAACTAAATATGGTTATATAACCCTAGCAATGTTACCCATAACCATCATGGATTATATATGATAATCCATTGATACTATGCTTTGGAATGACATACCAATTTGGATGATCAAGGATTTAATATTTTTTATTGGAATGAATCACTCTATTAGTATTTCCAAGGTATTAATAATATAAATATATCCTTATACATATGATTTATATGATATATAACTATTTCATCTCTTATAATCCCTTTATGGATGCATGCCTCAGGAAATTTAGTTTTTGAATCCTATTTCATAATCCAAATAAATATTTTCAAGATATATTCATGAACCACACCTTTTATAACACATGATGATTGTTATTTACCAAACTGAAAAATTCATTTATATATAAACATATCCAAATGAATCTTGTATATAATGTATAAGAAAAACTTTTATTTAAAGTATTAAAATAAAGTAAAACCAAAATTTCTACAAGAGTAAGTATGGTACATTAGGTAGAAAACCAATAATTTTATACATAGAGATCAATCCCATGGACTATTGTTAATTATCTCATAAATTTTAACTATACATAAAACAATACTCATGATAATCCTAAATTACAAAACAAATTTAACACCTAATATGAACAAATCAAAATTTACCATTATTATTCAATTCTTAACAAAAATAAAAAATATTAGTCTCAAAAAATAAAAACTAAAACTTTTATGCAACACATTATTTATAACTCTAATTTAAAATTTATGATAATTATAAAAGGAGTTTAACTGTTTTCAATAAAACATAAAATATTATTATATTAAATAATTTTTATAAATGAATTTGGGTTTCTAATGAAATCATAATTATAATATTGAGTATGAGATATAAGGTATCACATGAATGAAGGTTAATAAGAAATGTTTTTATGTTTTCTTTAAACCCTAGGAAAGAACCATGAATTGGTTTCTCAACCCTAGCTATTTTTGTTAGATAATTTCTAAAATATCTCACATTGAACCATGAAATTATTTTCAAGAGGAATCTATTTCTATTATATGGTCATATTATGTACTACATTCAGTGAAATTTTTTCATATCATGGTTTTTCCTGATGAAAATATCATTTGTATAAAAAATTATAATTTTTATCATAAATTTATGATAAACAATTTTAAAATAACAATTCTTGATTTTATGATAAGAAAACAATGATGTTTTTTTTAAAAAAATTCCAGTTTATGATAGTTTTTGTAAAACATGAAGTAAGTTTATAAATAAAACCATTTTAATAGAAGGTTTCATAATCCAAGTTATGGTTTTATAACCATATCCATGGTTTAGAAAAAAATGAAATTTTTTTCATTTTTTCAATCATTATAATATTCATTTTTTTAAAAGTAAAATCTCTAAGACATTATAAGGGTTCTAAAAAAACTATTTATTCAATATCTATAAAGATCAAAATCAATAAATTATAAAAATAATAAAAAAGGGTTTTCTGTAGTGTCAATACTGAATCATAAAACAAGGAGGTTGATGAAAATACATATGAAAGAACCTATAGGATCCCTCCACTAAATTTATACACTAATAAATAGAATGATTTAATGATTTATTATAACCCATTATCCTATTATAGTTTGATTGTAACACCATTATAACAGAAAATTGATAGAAGATTATTAGTTATGTGATGAATTTAAACTATATTATAGCAGTACTGATGAAATATAACACTGAAGGTACTATATAATATATTTTAGTGGGGTACATAGTAGTTATACTATATGAAAAAATGGGCCTCCATGTTAATGTGGTTGGTCCTTTGATGGCTAGATACAAGATCATATTTATGACAGTGCCTAGTTTATTGAATATTTATGGTCGAAGGGGATCATCTATGATACCACTGTGCTTTTCATCGACCATCACATCATGATCTACTATGAGGGTATCTATTTGGAATTTTCCTCCCTACGTTTGTATTCTATGGTGTTGCTGAAAATCTATTTTCAGTGTCCATTAGTGTATATTGATTCAGAATGGTAGGGTGTTCGTGATAAATCCACAATTAGCGCAGTGGTGGTTGGAACTCTTCTGATGAATGCCTAATGGTCTGGTTCTTTAGGTTGACTTGTGTTGGTCCTCTAGTACATTGTTCCTATAGTCCTTCAGGTAATTCATTCTGGGGCCTAAAGATTTAGTAAGTGTTCTATCTTAACCCAGTTAAAAAGTGGGCATATCAAGATAATAAAATAAATAATATAATTAGAGAAAGTATGTAAATGGGGTCAAAAAACATAATTTATTTAAATCCTTTATTAAATAATGGAGCCTATTGGATATCTAAAATTTGATATTTTATTAAAAAACTAATTATTTTACTCCATAATTATACCACATAAAATTCCCTCATTTAATTAGGTGACTACGAAATTCCTTTATAAGTCAATAATCCATCAATACATCATCATATAATGTATCAAAGGTCAAAACCATATGAGATCATTATAGAAGTTTCTACAAAATTATATCCAATGTTATCAAAAATATAAACTATAATATAGTTTCAAAAACTAAGATATAAAAAATTCCATGACATATTTATATTCACTATTTAATATTTTATATATTAGTGGATATTTTTTTTTAAAAAAAAACTACATCATGCTTAAAGATAAATTGGTGAGGAATGTGTTTTTGAAAATATTTCATTAAAATTTATTTATTTTTCATTTTCTTTTTATAAAAACTTCCATGGTTTGTGTGGGAATGATATTTTTATATGAAAACGATGATGTAGTTTAGTAAAAAAAATTCATGGTTTTATAATTATTCTTTTTAAATTATTTTCCTGATATATATTCATCTAAGGTAAGATGACTTGGTTCCCATGGAATGTGTTGTCACATGAGAAAACCATGTCATGATTTATATAAAAAATTTCCATGGTTAATGATTTAGAGAGAAAAAATTATTTTCCTTAAAATTGTATAAAAACATCACTAATTAAATCCTTATATTCCCATTCAAAATTTAAATAGTATTTAAAACCATTAAAAAATTTAAATGATATGATCGTTGAGTAAAGTTGATTTAGAAGGTGTATTAATTTATAAAGTGTTTATATATTATTAAATATGGAAAGGATTAAAAGTGTTTATACTAATTATGAAAAATATTCATAAATAATAATATGAAATTTTCATATTAATATCTACTATTATAAAAATTATTTAGAATATATGAATAGTAGTTTTGGTGAATTTTATAAATCATTAAATAAAATGAAATATGTGATAGTATTGTTATGTCAAATTTTTAAAAAAATTTGAAATGTTTATAAGAATTTAAAATTTCTCATTATTATTTTATATTTTAAATGTGATTCACTTCATATTATAAGCCCTAAAATTGATAATATGAAAGAATTTTTATGGATATAGATATTAAATGTTTATGTTTCTTTAATTAATGAATTTTAAAAAACATGTATAAATTATAAATTATTTATAATTTTTTATTTATGAAATGTTTATAAATGGTTATCTCATTTACAAATTTATGAAAGCCTTATTCAATTAGTTATGAATATTTTTTTAGATGTTGGTGAATGTATGGTTTAGTTTAAATTGATAAAGTTATTCTTATGAATTTCATAATATCCATATAAGGATTTGTTTGATAGGTATAACATAAGATTTAGTTACATTCATTTATGAAAATTATTTTTTATAGTATATGAACTTGAAATTAAAGTATGGTTTTAATTTATTCATATTACATGTCAGGATTATATTTGAATTAAGGTCTCACTTGATGTAGATATACCAATAATGGGGCATCCTGTTAGAGTTATCACTAAACTAGGAGTTTAGGCTTTATCTAGAAGAAGAAGAATGAACACCAGTCATAACATACATTTTAATATAGGTATTTATATTTCATATTTTTATAATCCTTTATAGGAGAGGGTTTCATAATCCTTTTTTATATGATTCATCCAGATATATATAAATATATTGGAATATTAATTTTTGGTAAATAATAGAAATCATGAGTTTTGTAGCAAAATATATATTAATATGTTTTGAATATATTAATATGTTTGAAGGTATAAAAGATAAAATAAGATATCATAAATATGTATATATAAATAGATAATGTTAAATATAATTCATTTCATAAATAAATCCATTAAAATATTATGTGTTTGTTTATTCCAAATATGATTTTTTAACCTCGACCATCAAAATAAATGATTTTACCCAAGAAAAATGCACATGGATGATCTTATATGTGGTAATTAGACTATAGGTGGCCAGAATTTTATTACCACTCTTTAGATATTATGAGATTTGGGTTAAAATTTGATCTGTGACATTAATTACTCTAGGTTCCAAGAATATTATAGTTAGGATAATTCATAAAATGGATTTGGTTAAGGATTTTCCAACTCAACTATTCATTATACATATATGGTAAAATTGAAATGATAGTTTAGTATTACTGTTATTTGATAGGATAATTTCCAAAGTAAAAAACATTAGTGAAATATAGTTGTTTTCATATAAATGGATATGATGTAATTATAAAATGGATCATGATTTTAAGGGGAATACATTTAATAAATTTTTTATTATATTATTCTAAAACATGATAATCCTTGGACAACATCATCTATAATATTTAAACTAATAGAATCACCATCAAAATAGACTTTCAAATAAATTATATATTATATGAATCATAATGAAATGAATTTACTAGATTATTATAAAAATAAAATAATTTATTTTAAGAAAGAAGAATAATTTTATGTATTTGATAAACCCCTTTCTATGTAGTATACTTGTGAAATATTTAAAAACAATATCAATATATTTACAAGAATTATAAGAAAGATTCATTAGATCTATTTATACTCATTTCAGTGCCCATAAAACATAATTTTTGAAACGAAAATGAGAACATGGATTTGTTAAAGAAAATATAAAACCTGGAATGTCTCTATCAAGAATAATCTATGAATGACAAGTATGATGATTTAAAATAATTGTTTAAGTGTAAAATGATCAATAAATAGAATTAATCTATCCATAATAAGATATTAATGGGACATGTAAGGTTTTAAATGAACTTTTTTATGTAATACAATCAATATAATTTCATTATCTTCTCATTTACTCAACATTATGGGGTAAATCATTGACTTATTAAAGTCAATATTTTCATTAAGGATTGATTTGAATATTTATATATTTTTAAACCATTACCATAATGTTTTCAAAAATTCATTAATAAAAATAAATTTAATGAGTTTAATGAAATTTTACTTGATTTAATCAATATATCACTTATTACAATGTAATAAATGGGTTTTCTGGGATCTTTTATTTTGTTCAAAGTGATTTTTTTAATGTTTTAGCTAGTATAAACTGATAGAGTGTCCAATAGAAAAAATATAATATTGAAACCAAAAAAGGTTTCATGATGGATTGGAAATTTTTCTATTGAGGAAATCATGCTCACAATAAGTGGGATTTTACTGAATACATAAATGGATTAAAGAAACATCATAGAGATTCACACTAATAATTAACATTATAAACATGAATTATTCTATATTATTATTTTTAAGATACTAAAATAAAATTTTATAGATAAAATAAATATAATTTATTGTAAATAACTAAATAATAGTTGAGAGGTGGATCTCGAAATTTTCATTATATTGATAAAAAAAATTTCTACATCACTGAGAGACTGAAAATTAAATTTTTATTTCAAAAGAACTTTTGAGGAGAAAGTGGGAAACCAAGATGAAATCAAGGACATAAAAAACAACCAGACCTCCATGTCCAAGATCATAAAAAACAATTATAATCCAATTAAAAAGCAAGGAAAATCCCCACCCTAGCAACAAAAATAATATGATCAGTGTCCACCTACCCATCGCTGCTCGGCTAGCTATCTCGTGCAAGGATATACGAGCTCGGTATCGATAGAAAACACCATACCCTCTCAAAACTTGCAATATGTCTTTTATGTAATTTTATTCTCTTGTCTACAATGATATTTATATTAAATAGGGATTGTTTTAATATAATGAGATATATTTTTTTAGTAATTTTTTTTATAAATCTCCCAATTATATATCAAGGTTTTAAAAGGAATTTGTGAAAGGAATTATATCTACTATAGAATATTTAATCTATGTATAATATTATTATAATATTAATCAAAATATTTTGTAATATCATATAAATATGGGTGTAAATAATTTTTTTCGATATTCATTTAAATTATTATTATTTAATTTTTTTAACACATTTTTTTTGTCTTTTTAAAAAAAATCTAGAGAAAATACTTTTCATAAAATTTTAGTGTGAGTATCATTGAACTTGGTGAAGTTTAAAATAAAATAAATAAAAGATTATTCTAATCAGATTCAATGTTAATGCCACTTTTTATATAAATAGTTTTCAGGATATATTGGTATAGAATATTATTAATGCAAATAGTATATTTAAATGTGTCACCAAATGATTTAAACAAAAAGATAATGATGAAAATGTTCCAAGGAAAATGATGATAAACTTTGAAAAAGTTATAACTATTTAAGGTAATATATTCCTATCATATCATAACATTGGATGTTGAAAAGTAAATATAATAAAATATATTATTTAAATAGTTGAACATAATGATTTTTAATCATAATCTCACAATTACTTGAACATGTTTTTTTCCATATATGTTAACCCAGTAAAGAAATTTATTAAAATGATTTATCAAATTTTTTAAATAGAGATACAGGGAAATTACATAGTAATGTAATGAGTTTAACAGAAACATTAAAAATCAATAAAACAAAAAGCTTATCTGGTTATTAACCTTAAAGGATATGATTATAATGTTATATATATATATATATATATATAATATTTTTCAATCTATTTTTAAAGATGTTTTAGAATTTAAATCAAATATGTTGCATGATAGGCATTAAAAAATATATCAATATTTTTTGTTAGATTCATATATTAGATAATGTGAAATGATAAATGGGATCTAAAAGTATGAATATGAGATATCCATATTCAATGATAAGAAAAGAGTAATAATGTTTGTGATTATATATAAATACTTGGAAGGTTGGTATTTATATAGAAATATGGAATTCTATTATAAATAAAAAGAGGAGTTTTTATATAATGGATAAACCATTACATGTACTATATAGAGCGTCATATATTATATATTTTTTTAACAGGGATGTGTAATTAAAATTGAGTCCCCATTACATGGGTTTTAATATATAAATTTCATGAGAACCTCTATTATTTGATATTTTTTATATATTAGTATTTAGGAAAAGGTAATCAAGGGTGGTTGGGGCATGTTTTTAATAACATCATCGACCGAGGTTTAACAAAAATGGGATTTATCATCTCTTATGATTAGTATAAAATGGAATCCATTAATTTAAATATACTAAGGATGTTTATGACCATATATACGATAATAAATAAGAGTTGTTCTCATTTATTTGGACAAATAACAAGTGATGTGTTCATATGTTTGGACAGACTACACATGGAAAATTGATAACATTTGTTTTGTTTATAAATGATTGATATAATTTGTTTCTCTAGCCATTGGATACCTTGGAAGAAATATTATATGATTTTTCAAATTTTATATGATATAATTGACTTATATAGCTATGGATACACATGTGTTAGATTAATTTTAAGTTAGGTCCTTTTATTACTTTAGTAATGTAGATGTTTTATTATGGCCCTATATTTTCTTAAAATTATTTCTTAAAAAATTTATAATTATTTTAAATACAATAAAAACTTTTAGAGTAACACTTTTTGGTCATGAGAATGATGATTAGTTTTAGTTAATCTATTATTTATTAATCTTTCAAATCTATAATAAACTATTTAGAGGATATTCAAAAATAATTTTTGGATATATTTTTAAAATTTATTACTTATGATTTAAAAAATTGATAAAAATGAATGTTACATTCAATAAAAAGAGTTTTTAATGATATCTATAAGATTTATTGGACATTATTTCACATGTTATTATATATGGAATGATAAGAGGTAAAAGTACACAAATCCTGTGAGAATTTTGTGGAAGTGGGATATTAATGGACATATAACCTAACTCTAAACCGTGATGTGATTATATAACACACATAAAAGTTTCTAGTTGTATAAATACTTCTTTCCATAGTGCATAAGGTATTATATAATATTAAAAAATGAATTTTGTCTTTGTTTCTTGATATTCATCCCATTATAGGATATCTTTATCTATTTTTAATATCATTTGATAATATCTAAAGTAATTTGAATATCTAAATAATTTTATTAAATAATAATAAATTAAAATCCAAATATTATAATGGGTTTTAAATTATGAAATGTTTATATTTCTTTTCAAAAGTTTAATATTTGAGAAACATTTCAGATCCAAAAAGTATCCAAGTAAGCCTATATAAAGTTGTTCAATCCTCTTAAAATGGTTGTGAAGGTTTTTAATTATAGTTTCTATTAAAACATTAATTTTGAATATCCCTCCATTTACAAATTATTTAAAAGATCGTGAGGAAGAGGGGATGCTTCCAAACCATTGGGGAGTCAAAAAAAACCCATGGATACCTTAAAAGTAAATATCTCATTATAACATTCCTAGTAATATTCATTAACCTTGGCGATGAAAAATAAATAGGCTGATTCTATAGATAATGGGTATGTTCTTTAAGCATATTTATTTAATTAAAACAATTGGATGTATCTTGTGTATATAGGTTTTTGTTGATATTTTTATAGAAATGGATAAGAGTTTTCCCCTCTAAGAACCATTATATTTATTAGAAAACATACATGGATTGTAATAAAGATTTAATGAAACATTAAACAATCCATATATGACATATAATAATAAAAAACACATAATTATCATGTTTATGGTTCTTGTAATTTCTAATTATATATTTTGAATAATAATTCTTATTTTTAACATTTAAACACATGTAAAATGATTAAAAATTACTAAATTAGATCATTTTGTTTGGAAAAAAGTTTCAATAGTAATAATTCCATTTTCAACTAAAAAATAAACTATAATTGAATTTAATACTTGAGTCTCTTAATAATTTAAAAAATAATGGATTAATCATTAATATAATATTTAACACAACGTGACCTTAAAATGATTAAAAATGAGTAAACAAGATCAAATTATGTTGAAATTTTTAGTGGATATCCAACAAATCATTTTTGACCTATAAGAATGAATCTCACCTGAATATTCCATACGATTCCCTTAAAATAATAAAAAAAACATTTTAAATAGTAATATTTAGTTTTAACTTTGGAACACATTTAAATTGTTAAGAAATGACCAAAATATGCTAGGTTTTTTATGAAATGTGTGGTCAAAATATTTTAATGATTTTTGAAAAGCGAGAATAAGACACACATTAATTTGATATCTAATATTCTTATAATTACACAAAGTGGTTTCTATGAATAAATATTAACTTTTTGTGTATTATGATAATAAAATTTTGAAATTTGATCATGTAAGTAAGATTAATCAAGACAAATTATAAAGATTATTATCAAATAATTTGTGAAAAGTAAACACAATCTATGTATGAATATCACCTCTCATGCTCTCTATATGATTGGAAATATATTTAAAGTAGTAATATTCTAGTTTATCATCAAAATGAGTGTTAAAAAATCAAATATGGGATAACATGATCTGCTAATTATAAAAATATAGCACAATTATTCATAATTCATTTATGTATTTTAGAAATTAATCAGATATTAATATAAAATAAAAGCTACTCATAATGTTTTAATATATATTATAAAATCATAAATTCATGTTTATCTAATAATTTAGTGGAAATATTTTAAAAATAAAAAAAATATTTTTTTATATATTTAAAAAAATATTTTAATAATTTAAGACATATATAAGTAGTCTATATAGAACTCACCATCCGGAAATATTTAAATGGTTTTAATGACCTTATTAAAAATAATATTGTTTTATAAGTATCAAATTTGGGTCAAATGATAATAAATTACCAAATGAACCCAGTTTCAAAGGAAAAAATAGGATAATAATAGTTGATCAAATATGAAATTATGAAAAAATGGGGTTCTAATTTTATAAATTTGGTTCTTAGTATGTTTGAATGATTTTTTTTATAAAAATATGTTTTTTATATGAAAACAATGTTTGTGAATTTAATTTTTTTATTTATTTTACTTTTATATAATTTACTATAATATATTAATTAATTTGCATATATTTTATATTATTTGATAGAAATGATATTTTAGTTTAAATTATTTTCAGGTTACGTTTTTATTATTTAAAAATATATAATTTTTTGGAATATTGGAAGTTTTAAATATTTTTTAAAGCTATAAAATTATGTTATTTTATGGCCTCTATGTATCTATTATTATATTATTCATTATACTTTATAAAATGGAAAAATTAATTACTCTATTTAATGATATCTAACACCAATTTTAAAAAATATTAATGTCTACTAGGGGAGAACATTAAAAGTAATTATTATTTTTTAAAAATAACAAGTGACTAATTTTAGTGGGTTCTAAAAATAAATTATCTTTTAATGATACTTAAGTTATTTGATTTACAAATAAAAAAATTACTTTGTTGTCAAGAATTAAAAAAATTATAAAAGTGCCCATTTATTGGTTATAAAATTAAATTTTTTATAATGCTTATTGGTTCTTTAAAATTTTATATTTTTTAGAATAATGATCATGAATTATTATTTGATGATGGTTTTTTAGAAATCTATCTTTTATGTAGCGATCCAACCCCAGATAGCATAGATCCAGTGTCTGATATCAATTACATTGGTATGATTACAAGGAATCAAGCCCCAAAGGACCAATCCATTTAGTAGTCTTGGTAAACAAGATACATAAATGTGTATTTTATTACAAATAAATACACTAATTACAACATAATTTTTTTCTTCTTTCTAAATAAAAACATCAATTATGACTCTAATACATCATGTAAATCCTTGTATATCTTTCATAGTAGGATTCTTGGATTCCTGGGGAAATAAACTTATTAAGGGTGAGCTCAAATGATCTGGAAGGGAAAAATATAGTGGTATAAATAATTAATCAATTATAATAATAATAATGGAATGGTAAATAATAAAACACACATACCATATAATAAAAAACTAAGAAGGAAGTGATTTGATAATATAAAAAGGTAAAAATGTAAACACATACCATTAAAATAACAAGATAAGGAAAAATAATAATGTAAAGTTAAGAAACTAAAACACATTCCATTGAATCAAAAAACATTATATGACATGTATTCATAGACATGTCGACCCAATATCTCAAGGAAGAATAATAACTGAAACTAAATGAAAGAAATGATTAATTAGTGTACATCATGTGTGAGGCATATGAAAACCTATTACCATAAAGGTATTTCACAAGGCAATTTATCCATTGGGTAAAAATCTATCTATGGTGGCTAGAAAAATATTTTCTCTCATTATACTACCAAAGCATCCAGGGGATTTCATTAACCAGTCCCCAACTTGTATCTTACCAGTCTATTCTACTTGAAAACAAACATGAAGTGTTTGTCTCCAACTAATTCAACCCATGAGAATTTTTATGTATTTATGGGATTTTATTCACTTTTCCCCAACCTATAGAGTTTTCATTAACCGGTCCCTAACCCATAATAATTCCATTAACTAGTCCCCAACCTATATAGTTTATCTCTAATGCATTTAAATAAAAAAAGTAACTTATAAAATATCTATATTTTATAAATGATACGGGTTTATAAATATTTCCACAAATAATCAAATAACATTAAAATTGAAAACTGTATGAAAAATGGTATATGGTTTAGGAAATATTTTATATCCATGAAAAATGTTGTGCATATTTAGGGTAATTTCAATGTCAAATTATTATAAGAAATTTAATATTTGAAGGGGGTTAAAAGTAATTAAGGAAGTGAATTAGAATGCTATCCTTCCTTAAATCAATCATAAACCATCCAAAGGAAAATTAAGGATCGTAGCAATACAACATACCCAAATAAGAGTAAAATAATGGTTTTTGATCATTGGTTAAATAAAAGAATAAATTTAAAAAACATTCTTGACGAAAATATCATTTTCTTTTGAAAAAACTTTTGAAATTTTTTTCTTTGAAAATCACTTTTTAAAACATTTTATTAAAAAATAAAACTTTTAAACATTAAAAGGAGGGTTCAAAGAAATGTTGGCGGATAAATCCATACAAGCTTTACAAGGTAAAAGGAATATTATTTTTTCATTGTTAAAGGTTAAAAATATGCCTTGTTCAGAAAGAGAGAACAATATTCATTTGAAAACATTGGTAAAATTAAAAATGGTAAAAATTTCATTACCAAATATTTATGAAAACATTTTAATAAAACATTAATTTTAGAAAAATACATTTTCTATGACTAAAAAGAGAAATAAAGTTGAGTTTTCATTAAAAAATTAAAACATTTTAAGTACTAAAGAGTGAAAAAATGGTACAAATACAGGAAAATTGTCATTAATAACCATAGTAGAATAAAAATATTTATTTAAAAATGTTCAATTAATTTCCTAAATTGGAAATAACATTGTAATATCCTTAATATTATTACTGAGGAAAATAGTCTTTGAACATTCCAAAGTGTCTCATATAACATTGAAAAATTTTAAATCATAAAAATCATGAAGCAATAATATTAAATTAAAGTTGAAGATAATATTAATATAAAAGTATTTAAGATATAATATAACAAAATTTATATTAGGTACACCACATAAAATAAGTAAGTATAGTTAATGGCGTATTCCTCACAATAAGAAATGTGAGACTAAAGTCCCTTACCCTAACCTTACTTTTGTTTTGTGGTATTTATCCTATAGTATATTGATTTAAAATATGTTACTAACATATACCAGAACCATAATCATGTTTATAATACCATATATTAACTTTTTATAATGTCTTATTACCCATTTATTTATACTATTTCATTATTTTAACTATTTTGGGGGTTAATTGCCGAGTTTTTCAAGTATGTTTTAACAAGATATTTGTTGATATTATTAAATATATCATGGATTAATAATATAAAAAATGTAAAAAAAGATGTTAATATAATATATATCTATTATATATGTATTTATAGTTGTCTATAATATTTAGAGATGAGAAATGAAGTTCACTATTCTTGGAAAAGGTATGTCGTACCTACACATGAACTCAACTTTCATTTCATTTTCATATTAAAATAATGAAGGATAAATGATAAATATGTATATTATAATTACAATAGAATATATATGTAATATATGTTACATTTTTTTAATCCATCTTTATAAGTTCCATATATGGCATGAATGAGTCATAACGCTTTAATGGGGTGGTAGTCCATACTTCCTCAAACAAAATTATCATATTTACACATGATGGAAATCATAAAGCTATGTTCTAAAAAAATTAAGAAAATGAAATATCATAAATAATACATATATAAATAGATTTTCCATCATAATGGACAACCCTGAATGTTGGAAATGGATAAATGAATAATCATCATTTTGCAAGGTAGTAGTTCGCCATACACAAAAAGAGTATGTTCATTACCCATTAGATAGAGGTGTGTGTAAGTGTTTGAAGAAATATTAACATAAAAAAAATACTAGTATATTTATAATACTATTTTTTATGTAATAATAGAATAATAATACTATATGGGTTTAATAATGGAAATGAATCTTAAAATCTTGAGATAAGATATTACCTCTTAATCGAGTAACTTCCTTTGGTTGGATCCAAAAACCTCCATGGATGGATTATTGATCAAATGGAGGATTCCAGGTCAAGTTTAAGGATTTTGGGAGACCATTTGGAAAGGTATTTTCCTAATCTAATAGTTTTGAGATGTGTGAAGTAGTGTGAGAGATGGTGGCCTTCTATATGGAAGGAAAATGGATCACATGAAATTTATGAAAACCAGTTAGGTGTACACATGTTACTACCTAAAAAAAAGAATAAAAAAAATCAATAATTTAATGTTAATGAATGATATATTTCCATAAAATGGTTTTTAAGAAAACATTCTAGGTCATTTGGGCCCTTAAATTTACGGTTCAGTCCCCTTTTATGCCTAATTACACCATAATCACTGTAATTAATTTTAATCCCATTTACTTATCAGTTTGGTCAAAAATAAAGTTTATCTTATTAGAATAAAAATATAATCCTAATTAAATTGTTTTATGTATGTTTTATTGTATTCAATTCACATAATTCAGAAAATAAAGATTAATGTTAATCTCACAAATGGACGAATTAACTGCTTTTAGTAGAAAAATGTTTAAAAGTTTGTTATGTTTTTATATTAAATTTCAAAGAGAAATTGAATATAATGAACTAAATTTTATTAATATATTTATTATTTATATAATGTGACATTATAAAAAATTTAAAATATAATTTAACATTAATTATTATTTAAACCAAAAGGAATCTTTTAAATAAAATGATGTATTTTTCATTTTTCATCAAAAAATGAAGTTTCACAGAAAAATTCTAAAAGTCACCATAATATAATTTTGAAATTATTAATTAAATAATGGAGTTTATTCAATAAAATTTAAATTATAAGAGTCTTTATATTAGTATTTAACATATTTTCTCTATTAAAAGGTGGAAAAATTACCTTTATAAAAATATGGATTTTTATTTATGAAATAGGCTTGTTATTATCTTATTCATGTAAAACCTAATGGATAAATATAAAAAATATTTGATGGAATATTTGACATATAATTTTCATTAAAACAATTTAATAATTTTAATTAGTTATGTTAGTTAATATAAACACATTTAGAAGTATAAAAGTAATTATATTTCTTTTTGTATCCAATTGGTTCTTATTTCTATTTCTCATTAATTGGTAATCCATGAATTAATTTTATATAAACCATAAATTTTCATATATTAGTTAATTATATTCAAATCCTATAACATAATTTTTTGGTTTTATCATATTGTACTAAATAATATTAATTTAATAATAAATTGTTATTTTTGGAAACTCAGTCTTGTGTGTAACAAAAGTTTTCGAGAAAGGTCACTCTTGTGCATAAAAAAAGATATAGAGGAAGCTTGATCATGTGTTTAACACAATATATTATGGAATTTTGTTCTTTCGTGTAACAAAAGCTATCGAGGAAGGTCTCTCTTGTGTGTAACACAAGCTATCTCGGTGTTGCGTGCATTATATGTAATATCATGTGTCAAATTTAGTTAAAATAGTAAATATGTATTAGAGTCTCTGGATATTATGTTCCCTTACATGATAGGTGATGAGTGTCATAAACTCTATCGAATACAATGTTATTACATTATATTTTCTGGGCATTACATTCTCCCCACAATATTTAAATTAAGTCCTCACTATTTAAACTTGATATTGGTAATAGATTGTTTGATATTTTCTACATTGAAATCCAACATCATGGGGAGGGTTCAAATAGAATCCTATATAAAATAGATAATGATCATTAAAAAGGACTCATGTACTAACACATAACTAGTTCTATAAGTAGGAGAGCATCAGTGTCGTGTAGAGATACATACTTGGATAAAAAGCATAAATATTT
The DNA here is from genome assembly GCA_963277665.1 of Viscum album. Classification (NCBI taxonomy): domain Eukaryota; kingdom Viridiplantae; phylum Streptophyta; class Magnoliopsida; order Santalales; family Viscaceae; genus Viscum; species Viscum album. The sequence continues at coordinate 1,966,345,483 of OY728127.1, forward strand.
ATAAGGAGTGAACGAGGTCACAAATCACTAAAAAGTGAATGATAAATAGAAAGTTGAGGGCCTCAAAGCCACAAATCTGGGATGATTTATAGAACCATTGGTTCAACAAAAATTAAGGTATTATGAAGACATTTTTTCTAAGTCTTTTTCTTAATGTCTGGTAATACTTTTACTGACCAAGAATATAAGGAAAAATTATTTATTGATAAGTTTAAATTTCATATGAATAATCCTAATTTTTGGTTGTGCTTTAATAAAATTATAATTCATCAAAAAATCAATTTTGATTCTTGAAGCCCAAAAATACATTTATAAAGGATCTTAAGGCCCATAAAAGGGAAAATTCCAACTATTTGTCTTTAAATATCTTACAAAGGAAATACTATTAATAGATTAATCTATATTCGTAAAATTTTATACTACTGGTTTTTCATTAATTTTTAATCTTCAAATTGATTAAATAAATACAATGAAAAATTATCCAGGACATTGAATAGTTCAGGGGTTGGCGTGAAACCCTTATCATCCTTTGGCCATGAGTTCAAGACCTACAGCCTTGTCATATTTGATAGGTTGTCACCCAACATATAGGTTGTACTTTTATAAAACCAATTTTATATTATTTAAAAACTAAATATGATTTAAATCCTTGAAATTATGTTAATCACTAAATATACTATTAAATATTGTGTTTAATAAAACCTCAATATATAAGTACTTTATCCAATTATTTCAACATAGTTCGTTCCATGGTCTAGATTTTATCCAGAATACAAATCATAGTATTTATATACCATAAAACCTTATCTCCAATCTAAAACACCTTATGTTTAACCTATAGTATCCATAAAAATTATTCATAAAGGTTTGTATTGAAAAGGTGGATTATCCTATGAAAAAACCTTAAGAGTGTCAAACCAAGTGTGAAGTAAATCTTGTTGTCATGTACTAGGTTACCCCAAGTCAGGCCCAGAACACCTTTTCATAGTTGTTACTCCTAGGTACATCTAATCCATAACCACATCCACTTTTATTATCAAGATAGGGACGTATTTCTAGGAAGACACGCTTAATCTACACTTTACCAAAATTATAGGGTGTTCTTCTATACTAATCTACAAATTGTACATTTGGGTTATGTTTGGTAACCAATATTTTTCTAAATCTACTTCCCAAAGTTGCTATCAAACTTCCTCTGATACCAACTATAGCGACCTAGCCTCAGATAGCGTAGAGACGGTGTTAGATTTCAATTACATTGGCATGATTACACGGAATAAATCCAAAAATGATCAAATAGTTTAGTAGTCCTGGTAAACTAGATATATAAATTAGTATTGTATTACAAATTAATACACCAATTAAAAAATAATTTTCTTCTTCTTTATATATAAATTTTTTATTATGACTCTAATCTATCTATTAAATCCTCTCATTTATTTCATAGTAGGATTCTTATATTCCTAGGGAAATAAACAAAATAAGGGTGATATAAAATGATCAGTAAAGAAAAAATATAGAAAAATAAATAATGAATCAATGAGAATAATAATAATGGAATGGTAAATAATAGAACACTCATACCATATAATCAAAAAACTATGAAGGAATATATTTAATAATATATAAAGGTAATAAATGTAAACTTTCTCCATTCAAATAACTATACAAGGAAAAATAAATATTGTTAGGTAAAAAATTGAAACACATTCCATTTAATCAATGAACTGAAAATGAAATGTATCTATAGACATGTCGACACAATATCTCATAGATAAATAGTAACGAAAACTAAATTAAATAAATGATTAATTACTGTATGTTTTGTCTAAGGAACATATAATCCCATTACCATCAAGACCATTCACAAGACAGTTTAACTATTGGGTAAAACCCCATATAAGGGGTTACCCTATTATTTCGTCTCATGAGACTACCGATGCATCAAGAGAATTTCATTAACTGGTCCCACACATATATCTTACCAGTATATTCTACCTAGAAACTAACATGAAGTGTTTTTCACCAATTGATTAGTTCTGTGATACTTATAATGAATCAAGGGTCTTTTATTCTCCGGTCCCCAACCCATATAACTTGCATTAACTGGTCTGTAACCCCCATGTTGTTCATTAACCAGTCCCCAAATCGTATAGTGCATGTCCAAATAATTTATATAAATAAAGTTCCTTAAAAAATATCTATATTGAATAAATTATATTGGATTATCAATATTTCCTCATATAATCAAATAACTTTCAAAGTAATCACCATTTAAAAAATGGTATATATTTTAGACAATAATCATATCCATGAAAAATGATATGGATATTTAGGGAAATTTCAATGTAAAATGATTATATGAAATTGAATATTTCTAGGGGAATAAAATGAATTAATGAAGGGAATTAGAATACTATATTTAGAAAAATATATTATAAACTATACATAGGAATATTAAGGATGGTTTCTATACAACATAACCCAATTTGAGTAAAATAATAGGTTGATGTCGTTAATGAAATAAAAGAATAACTTTTAAAAATATTCTGGGGGAAAATATCTATTTATTTTGAAAACCAAATTGAAATTATTTTTCGTTGTAAATCCATTTTGAAAAAATTTTATTTAAAAATAACCATTTTAAACTTGAAAAAAAGGCTTCAATGAAATTATGGCGGATAAATCCACACAAACCGTACAAGGTAAAAAAATATTCCATTTACATGCCTAAAGGTTAAAAATATTCCTTGTTTGGAAAATGACAAGAAGATTCCTTTAAAAAAATTGGTAAATTAAAAAAATGGTAAATTTTTTATTACCAAATCATTTGAGAAACATTTTAATAAAACATAAAATTTAGAAGAAAACATGTCCTTTGACTAAAGAACAAATAAAGTCGATTTTTTTAAAAAAAAAATCAAAAAAAATTTGAAATAAAGTATAAAATGGTAAAAATACATGAAAATTGTCTTGAATAACTATATTATAATAAAATTATTTATTTAAAATAGTTCATTTAAATTTTTCAAATAGAAAAACCATTATAATATCATTAAGTTATTGTTAATGGAAATAATCATTAAACATTATGAAGTGTCCCATACCACTTCGAAACATTTTAAATAATAATCCTCATAAAGTAATAACATTAAAAAAAGTTTAAGATTAAATTAAGTTAAAAGGATTAATGATATAATATAAAAAATGTTGTAGTTGGTACACTGCATAAAAAAAGTAAGTGGTGGTAATGGCTTATGCGTCACAGAAAGAAAAGTCAGACTAGGGTCCCTTACCATAACCTTAATTTTGTTGTGTGGTATTTATCCTCTTTTATAGTGGTTTAAAATATGTTTCTAACTTATACTATAATCATAATCATGTTTATAATACCATATATTAAATTCTTATAATATCTAATTATCCATTTGTTAACAATATTTTGTTATTTTTGTTATTCTGTGTGTTAATTGCCAAGATTGTCGAGTATGATTTAACATGCTATTTTTAATTATTATTAAAATTATCAAGGTTTCATCATCTCAAAAACATAAACCATGAGTTTATTATTATATATATCCATTACATATGTATTTATTGTAGTCTATAATATTTTAAGATTAAAAATGGAATGCACCGTTCATGGAGACGGTATGTCGTACATACGAATGAACGCTATTTTAATTTCTTTTTCATATTAAAATAATTAAATATAAATTAAAAATATGTATAGTATAATTATAGTATAATATAAATGATATATTATTTATATATTTTTATTAAAATAATCCTTTATAAGTTCCATGTATGGAATGAACAAGTTATATCGCTTTGAGGGGGAAATAGCCCACACTTCCTCAAACAAAATTATCGTATTTACACATGATATAAAGTGTAAAGGTATGTTATATATGAAATTAAAAAAATAAAAACAAAATATATACAACATATATAAACATAGTGTCCATAATAATGGCTAGTCATGAATGTTGGAAACGGAAAAATGAACAATCATCGTTTCGTGAGGCAGTAGTTTTCCAAACATAGAAACAATAAGTCCGTTACCCATTTGATGGAGGTGTGTGCATTTTTAGTTATAAATATTAACATAAAAAATACTAGTATATTGATAATACTATTTTTTATGTAATAATTGAATAATGTAAACAAAACTAAATAGCTTGGGAGAAGATGTTACCTCTTAATCAGGTGACTTCTTTTGGTTTGAACCAAAAGCTTCCATGTAAATACTTCATTACAAAGAGAGGATTATAGGTTTATGGGAGGGATTTTGTGAGGCTATTTGGGTATATCATGGATTAACTGAAGAGTCTTGAGAGGTTTGACTGAGTGATAGAGGTGGTGGCCTTTTATTGGGAAGGAAAACGACTCACTTGGAATTTTTGAATACAAGTTAGGTGTAAAAATGTTATTAACTAAAAAAAGTAATACCAAACCATCCTAAGTTAATAATGAATGGTTAATGACCTAAATATGGTAGTCCAATGGGTTTTGAAAAAGTGTTTATGGCATTTTGGCTTTTAAATTTTGGGTTTACTCCCATTTTAATCTTAATTACACCTTAATCACTGTAATTAATTTAAATGACATTTAATAATCATTTTTGTGAAAAATTAATTTTATTTTATTATAATAAAAATATAACATTGATTAAAATAAAGTATGTACATTTTTATAAATTCAATTCACAAAAGTGGGAAAATTAAGATTAATGTTAATCTCACAGATGGACGAATTAACAGGTTTTATAAAAATGTTAAAAAGCTTATTATGTTATTTTAATCAATTTCAAAGTAAAATTGATTAAAATGATCTATATTGTATTAATATAATTATTTCTCATCTAATTTTACTTTATAAAAAAATTAAAATAAAATTTAAGATTAATAACTATTTAAATGAAAAGGAAGTTTTTAACTAAAAAACATCATTTTCACTATTCATAAAAAATGATGTTTCTAAAAAAATACCAAAAACTAAACCTTAGACAATTTTTACATTATGAATTCAATAATGATGTTTATTTTATCAAATTAAATTATAATAGTTTCAAAATAATTATTTAAAATAGGTTCTCCCTTGGAAGGCAATAAAATTGATGTTATAAAAACCTAGGTTTTTATGTATGAAATAGGGTTAATTATTATCTTATACATATAAAACCTAATGTATAAAAATAAAGATATTTTACTTAATATATAATATACATGTTTCATTAAAATCATTAACTAATTGTAATTAGTTATGTTTCTTAAGGTAAGACTTCTTTAGAAGTATAAAAATAATAATATTTCTTTTTATATCCAATTAGTTCTTATTTTCATTTCTCATTAATTAGTAACCCATGAATTAATTTTATATAAAACATAAATTTTAATAAGTTTTTTAATAATATTCATCACCTATAATATAATGGCTAGGTTATATCATATTATATTAAATAATTATATTTTAATAACACAATTTTATTTGATGAAACCTGGTCTTGTGTGTTACACAAGCTATCAAGGAAGGTTTCTTTTGCATGTAACAAAAGCTATCACGGGATTTTGATCTTGATTGTAACAAAAGATATTAATTAAGGTAACTCTTTCATGTAAAAAATATATCTAGGAAGGTATTTATTTCCTGTAATAAAAGATATCTCCGTGTTGTGCGCATTACAAGAAATATAATGTGTTGTATTTCTTTAAAATAGTAAATATATAGTAGAGTCTCAGGATATTATATTCCCTTAAACACTTGGTGATTTTTATCATACACATTATCGAATAAAATATTATTACTTTAGATTTTCTAAGAATAACATTTTATAAGAATTTATTTTCAATAAATCATCCATCTAAAATTCATTTATATTAATATATTGAATAAATTGTTAAAAATTCGTGGAATATAATGCTTTAAAATTATTAAAAAACACTGGAGACAATATTTTTTACAAATCCGAACAATACAATAAAAATATAGGTTATTACATAAAACAATTAGTCTTTCTAGTTGAATTTGTGATACAATGTTTTCATCCATTATCTTTTTCCAAATTTATGATGATATTTTTTTATTCAAATATGATTTTTTTGATACTATTGACATATGATAGGTACAAAAATGTTATTAAGTTACAATAACTATGGAAATAGTGTCTATATCATGGTCCAAATCAATTTACATGACATCATGTAATTTTTTAAATAAAAATTAATGAGACTTAATGATTCAAAAATAAAAAATAATGAATTAAAAAAATTTCACCGGTTCATTTAATATTTTCATGGTGTTATGCCAAATTTCATATAGAAAAATTTATAATTAATATATTTTTTCTAATTAAATACTCTTTAAAATTTGGCATTACATTGTAAATTCACTATAAAAAATCAAAGTATAATGTTCAATAATGAAGGTGATTGTTAGAATTTATAATTATTTAGTTTTATTTCTCTAATATTAATTATATTCATATAATATTTTAATTTTAAGAATAATATTTTTTTAAGTATGAAGTTTTATTATTTATTATTTTATCATTTATAGGTTTTATATTTGACATGGTTCGTAAATATACATTAAATTAATTAGTTAATTATTGCATATTAAAATTTTACCTCCAGATGAATTAGAAATAAATTTTTCTAATATAAACAAAAATCCTTTCCAATTAAAATAATTTAAATTGATTTAAAATTAAATAGATTTGATTGAATTTAAATTAATATACCAATGAATATTATTTCTCACTTTTTATGGAGTCCAAATGTGAAGTATGAATAAATTAACGACATTAACATATTCTATTAATTTTTTATAATAATATTATGGTTCTCACCAATAATAATTTATCACCATTTTTTAAATTGATTATACATTTATTTTATTCTTTTAATTTTTTACATTTTCTATCATGGTCTATATGATATAATACAACCAATGAGAACATAAAATTTAAATTATAGATTATAATTTTACACTTAAAAATAATGAATGTATGAATATATTCTACAGGATGAAAAATATACCTATTTGTAATGATCAGAGATTGACCTGAATGTGATGTAGCTAAATTTTGAGTTTTAGGGTCATATGACCTTTCTAGGGTTAAGAAGGAAAATATACACTATTTAATGACATCAAAAAATTTATTTCATTGTTATGTTAATTCCATGATTTGGTGTTTAACCCTTGTATGAGTTGGCATGGGTCTTCATGTTTAAAAAGACCTCAATAAGAATTTGATATATATAAAAATATTTTTTTAGTCATCCACATTCAATCCTGTGAATTATGATTTTTTTAGTCATCCACGTTCACCACCCGGGTGGTGAGATGGTGGGGAAGAACAACCATCTTCATGGATGATGATATGCATGATCAAGTCTAGGAATTATTGAAAGTGTTGTAGTGTGTACACAGGAAAAAAATCACATTGCAACTTGTAATATATGTGTCCAGTCACTTATCTGGCAGTACTACATGTTAGGTGGTAGCTTGCTCAGGATACCATGATTGGGGATGTGCTACCTTAATGTAACAATAGTTTGGACACACTTGTAACATTGGATACCCCTAAAGTGGGATGGGTGGTGCCCTAGTCTGATCACCCAGGTAGGTCTGGAGGACTGAGCCATGCAGGCCCACCCTTTGGGTCAACCGCATAGGACTATTTGACTTGACATGGATAGAGGTTGGTAATTTATAGATATCCAAGTCTTCTCGACCATACCTAGTTTATAGATAATGGGTTCATCTTCCTACACCATGGATCACACATGAGGAACACATGCCTTACTATTTCACCCCATGTGGTGTACCCTTGGGGATTCCACATTGTTAGGGCTCCACATTCATGGAATTTTCATTAACATTTCACTAGGTGTCTCTTTTAGGAATTTAAATAGCCTATATTGAGTGTGTTTCCACATAGATAACAATAGTTTTGTCTATTAGGACATCCAATGATTTTGGTAATGAAGAAGTTGGTAGAATTGTCATTTTCCCTAGTGGACTGATGTTGGGGTTTCATGCATGATGATCAGAGTGGTATTGATACTATCAATACACACCAGTAGCATGGATGTTTTAACGTGATAGTTTTCCCTACCATCCTCATATAGGATATCCTATTCCCGCTATATACTATGGGATGTGATCCTATACCCACATATCATATAAGGTTAGTAATTAAAACCACATACATAGGACTAAGATCATTAATATATATATTCAGTATTCTCTCAATCTAAGGGATATATTAAGGCAAGGATCCTCTAATATATTTATAATTATCCTCAATGTTCTAAAGAAATAGTATCCTCTACAATAGTCTTGGTGATGTTAAATGGGTTTCATGGAATTGGTAGTTAAAATAATATTTTTATGATATGTTTTTGATATATAAATGGTGTAATTTTTATTCAATAAGAAGGAATTCTTCAGTGATGAACAAGATTCCCTTCTTGGATTCTGGTTATTAGTTGATATATGGAAATGTTCAGTAGTAAATATTTTTTCATACATGTGACTCCATACCATCCCATGGGTTACCTTTGAGATTTGGTATATAAAAATCTATTGACATTAGGTTATATTTACTCTTTTGTGTTCTGAATTCCACTAGTTTCTTGTATGTTATGTCTTTTGAGGATTGGATCTTGGATGATTGGAACCCTCCTTGTGCCCTTGGGGATTCATATTAAAGTATTATTTGGGAAATTTTTTATTGTTCAGATATGGTTATTCATATACAGTTTTTTGATATTATATATTGTTCATTATTTTCATTAATGTTTTCTAGGCATCCTTAAATGTATATTTATACCCTTCTCGTTTCAACCCTTATGCTCACACGTGTTGTGTCAATATTGATAATGCATAAGTTCAAAGATATTTTAGGAAGATATCAAGTCAGTGTGTCTTATTCAAATTATTTGAAGGGTGATTCTAGATAACACTCGATGAAAAATAGATGTTCATGTTAGATTCAATGAATATTGTAGTTAGAGGTGATTCAAGAAGCATGCATTGTGAGTAAAAGTTTTCCAGTCTATTTTATCAGTCTTTTTCAAAGGATTTGATAATGTACAATTCATTTATATTTTCCTTTTTGGTGATGTATTTATATGAGATGTCTCATTCATGTGTTATATATAGTTTAGTTTATTATAAATTTATCTTTCTGATGTTCGAGTTTATTTTATGCATTGGATGTATACATGAACATCAAGTTGATATAGGGATAAGTCTCTCATATTTTGAGATATGACTACTCGATGCTAGTCACCTTCCCAATTCTAATTAGAGGTAGGTTTTTGGTATCAATATCAATGTATCAGTATCCCAGGTGGGTCTTAGATTCACTATTTGTGTAATAGTGGTATCGAAGAATTTATTTTATAATGGATTGAGTTTGGAGTTAGTAGTTATGTGTGGATTTTTTTGGGAACATTAAGGAAAAAAATGTTATGGGAGACTTGAGTACTATTATTAGAATAAGGAAAACAATATTCATTTACCAGCTAAAATATCTTTTTCCATAACTCTAATAACCAATTAGTCAACCCATAACACTAAGACATAATTGAGGAGAAACTTTATATAAGAAACATATTATAGTTTGTTATTATCTTCCTTTCCATTTCTATGTTAGAAAATCTATGTATTCTCTAATTTTTATGGGTTCACCCTATTGAATGGATAGAAATACTCCTTGATACCTAGATAATAGGAAAGTAAAGGGCATGATGCTCCCATTCCTATAGACATGAACCTTTCCACTAGTAAATGTGTGATGATGAATTTTTTTCAAAGCCTCATTTGTGAAAAGTTCTTACGACATGATTTGAGGAAATATTCATATATTATATATTAGTGTGGAATTTTATCATAGAGATGATGGTAGTTTTAACTAAGTTGGAAGTGACTACCTTTTGGAGGGTTATACTCTATGGGGTTACAATTAAAGAGACATAATGAATTGAGGGTGTTATATTAAAACTTAGGAAATAGAAATTTGGATGGAGTCTAAGGATTGAGATACCATCTGATTTAAAATTTTCTTAACTAGATATAGATACCTGAATCACCTTCCTACATGGTATAACAATTCATTAGTTGAAAATTGTTTTTTATGAACTCATAGTAGAACTACCTTAGCATACATTGAGTTTGATACAATTTTCTAGATAGAGTTTTATACATGGATGTTGGAAATTCTTTAAGGTATCATGAAAATATCTGATTATTCTTATTAGGCTGCCTAACAAATAAGATATTCCCAAGAAATGTTTTCACCATTCAATTTTTTGAGATAAGTGGGTCATGAAGTAATTCTTAGGGAATAATTAACAATATATTATAGTGTTTTCACACAACACTATATAATCGAGTTTCCTGGAGTAATATTTAGTAATTAGGAATTTATGGAATAGATATACCATGGTTTTAGTACTATGTTATCATTTCCCCAGGAGATAACCAATGTAGAGGCGAAGATAGAACCCCACATATAAAATTGGATTGTGATTGGTAATCTCCCTATTATAGGCTTAATTATATACAAGAGAGTCTATTTTGGGATTAGACAGTGGAGAAAGAGTTGTTAAATATGTATTATTCATTGATATACTCCCATGAATACCACATTTTATTAGTTCATATTAGTCATGGAATGTTGATAGGGAGAGCTATGGGAAAATGTTCATGATGGATTGATATCATTAGGCACTATTAGATGATGTTAATAATGTGATTAATGTATTATTTATAAAGAGTTTTATATTGGATAACATAAGACTGAGCTATTGTTACAATATAAAATATTCAATAGTTGGATACTCTCTTGGATACCCTTGTTAGACCCCTATCATCAAGAGAGGTTCTACTAATGAATAATGTAGTTCAATCACCCCTTGTAGTTAAGTGAGATCATCATATTTATGGATGGTGTTATAGAGGCATAGTTCAGTCTATTTATATATATTGAACTTGATTAAATCTTCGAGGATTACATGTTCCTTAATGTGATGTGGTTACCAATGTTTAAGGTGAGAATTAATTTTTTTGAACATGGATGAATGTGTAGATACATCCAATGGGTGACCTATAGAAGTCCTTTGATTATAAAATGGTTCACATATTTTTTTCAATTTTAGATAATGAAATAAATTATTACTAAGTATAATAAGGGTCACCCTTATGGAATTTAAGATTCATGGTTACGAACCCCTTAGAATTATTAGATCATGGAAGGGCATATTTAGCGTTCCATGAATTTTTTCTTATCATACTACAAGACTGTAAATTATATAGTAAACTCTCATAGAATAAGATATATATTAATTGGGTAGAATTGGTCTTTGTGAGGGTGAGACCATGAATTTTGGTATGATTTTTTGTGTATACTAGCAACATGGTGGTTAATGATTATTGGGAAGGGATTCATTTCCAGATAATAGACAATGCACATGTGAAGATGGTGTTTGAGCAGTTATTAATGCATCTAAAGAGAGAGATTTTCGAAATAAGAAACCTTAATTTTCTTACATTTATTTTACTTATCTATAATATAATATTCAATACATAAAATAACTATATCTCTAATAATTGTATTATTCCTGTATCTTTGGAAATGCGGACACATAACAATTGGTTCATAAAATTATCCCATTAATTTCATCATAATTTTATTCCTTCATAGAAGTATCATTCTTAAAACTATTATTCATAACCTGGGGAAAAAAAACATAAGAAATGGTTAGCTCAATTGATCGGTGAGGTTAAACTAGGGAAATATCAATGATCATATAAGTATAACATGAGAATAAGGGTATAAAAAATGATCTTAACATTTGAAAACCAGTTCATTAATATCAAATATTATAATCTTGAGTCATAAAATAAAGCATGATAGTTCATATGACTTAAACTATGAATAAATCAAATAACATGATCCATGAGATAATAACATTTAAATAAGTCATTGAATTGGGTAATACTAATAAATATATAAAATAATTACATTAATTTTCAAGGATCACTACCAAGACTATTATAGTGGATTGGGTTCACTTCATAATCCATAATAGTAGTTAAGGTTCCCTCCCAATACTATTATAGTGGAAAAAGTATGTTACTAAACTTGGATAAATTCTTATTTTAGTCCTATTTATCTATTAATATATAAATCATCACTCAATTAATTGGAGGGACATATAGTCCTTTCATGTCATATAATTAAAATCACACATTCATGTTCCATAAGATTATAAAACATTCTCCATTTTAGAACCCATGAAAATAAAAGGGTCTCATAAAAATTTCATTATAGCATAACCCATTTAAAATAAAAATGTTTCATAAAAATGTAATCACTTAATTATAACACGACCCATGGAAAATTAATGGATTTCATAAGCATTTCATCATTTAATCATAACATAACCCATGAAAAAGGAATGGCTTTCATAAAATTCTATTCATCAAAAACATAAACCATATAGATGAAGAATAAGGATGGTATCATTGGGTTTTATTCATAATAAATCTTAATTAACATCAAATGGTGTCATATTATAATGAAAATTATTTTGAAATATCACATGGAATATTTCATGATGAAAATATCCTTATTAATTAAATATATTCATTTTAATACATACAACTTTCTAAAATATTAAAGGAACCATTTTATTTGAAAATAAACATAGATAACCATAATGGAAACTTAAAATAATTTATTTTTCACAACATTAGAAAATTAATTCATTCTGTTTACGTTAAAATAAAAAAATCATTTCAACGACAAGAAGAATATTTTTAAACAATATTTTTAAAAAATAAAACATGGATAAAAATTTATTTGAACATTCATAATAGAATATTTAAAATATTCATTAATACATTTTTAAAAAAAATATTGATATTTAATAAAAAGGGTTTTTAGTCGAATAGAGATATAAAATGGATTTTCCTTAAAAACTTATTTTTAGTGTCTTGAGTACATAAGGTGAGGAAAATGAATGGAAAAAATTATTTTAAAAATTATACATAGTATAATAAATTTTAATCATTATTTTAAGAGATAGATCATAATATTTCATCCTTATTAAAATATCTTAAATAGTATTGACAAACACTGAGATTATTTAATAAAATCCTTACTTTTTAGGTTACATTTGAATCGTAATCCTATTGAAATAATGAAACAAATATGTATTTTTAAATTCCAATAAATTTAATAATATTAATTATAAAATAAAATTATGGGTATTATATACACCACCTAAATTAATTATGTGGTGAATATGTCATATGTCTCACAAAAATAAAAGTGGGACAAAATCCCTTACTATAGGTTTGACTTCCATTGTATCCATCGAAACATCATGTATAATTAATAAATATTTGTTATAAATATAATAATGAATCATAATAATATATATAATACAATATATGTTTTATTTGTAACATTTTATAACTATTTTAGTAATAATCCTTTATTAATATCCCTGTTTTGGGAGATATTTTCTTCATTTTTCATGTATGTTTTGGTTCGATTGTTTTGGTACTTTAATGTTTATCATGGTTCCATCATTTACATAATTTAGTAATGATATAAATATAAATTATATTCATTATATACATTTCTATATTTATCAACCAAATTTGTGATAGAAAATTGAATTACACAGTTCATGGAGATGGTATGTCTACGTTTGCATGAACATTGTTTTAATTTTTTGACAGATGGAACAAAATAATGGAAAATAATAAATCAAATTCAAAAAATAATTATTATATCATATATATAATATATATTCATTAAATCATATATTATTACCAATAATTTAAAATGGAAATGAAAAATAAATCAATTTTTTTTGGTAGGTGGTAGTCCACACATATGCACGATAAACGTTATCAATTCCAAATAGATTGGTTGTTGAGAAGGTACAAATGAAATTATCATTATATATATATAATTATTTCATAATTATCATATATAAACATTAAACTCATCATAATAACCATCAATAAAGTATGTTGATTAGAAATGAATTGTATCGTAACATCGAAACGGTAATCTGCACACACACATAAGCGATACTTTTACACCCTATTTTATGGGAAAAGGGTGTATAATGGTGATTTCATAATAATAATAAAATTTCATTATATTTATAAGACTTAATTTAATTTTTTATGATAAATTAAATATATTTAGAGTACGTTGAATATAAATTAAGAAGGAAGATATCTGTTGAGGATACTTCCTCATTTTTGAAACAAATCATTCAAATACCCTCTTGAGGGCCATAAGGTTGGTATTTTGAAAAAAGTGAACCTATAGATTTTTTCACAATATTTATTTAATTTATCCTATTTTATTAATTTTATTCGAATCAGGTATCCTTGTTAAGGTTTGGGTTTAATCTTGGTTTGAATTTTTGATATTTTTATTTTAAATGAGTGTTTTGATCTTGGTAGTATCCGGCACACGGGTAGAGCGTGGTTTACAAATCGTACGAACTCACCCAAGTAACTGTGTGGACTCACCCAATAACTTGGAATCATTACCGGTGATTTTAAATAAATAAAGTTCAATGAATAATAAAATTAATATAATATCAAATAAGAAAAATTAAATAATAAAAAAAGTAAAAAGGATGTTTTAATAATAATAATAATAAGATTATTATTATTTTATTGATGTTGTTATTATTATTATTCATATTAAACTATTTATTTATTTTTTATTAGGGTTTTTTCTTCCTCTCTCACCCCTCTCCCCAACATGGCGGACCCCCTTCTTCCCTTCCCTATCCCACTCACGCACCCCATATTGGCTGAGGGCCTCCGACAGCCTCCCTTCATCCCTACATCAGCAAATCCACCGGCTGGCCTCCCTCCTCCTTCTAAAAAGTTCCCTGACCACCCCTCCTTGGGGTGTGACCCCTCCTACCAGTACCTCCCCGATGTGTAACCCCTCCTACTAGTGCCCTCCTCCGATGCACGATTCCAGTAGCCGCACCTCCTCACTATGGCGACCACTCCTCTTTGTAATTCTATCCTCCTTTGATTTGGTATTTTTGTTACTAACAGCTAGGGTTTTTGTATTTGGGGTTTGATATTGTGATTTAGGGTTCGATCTTAATGTTTTTTGATAAAACATTCCTTTTTAGGCTTCCATGAGGTGTGGTTGAGGTGCGATCGAGATTCTGCACCAGAATATAGAAATTTCTTTACCAAGGTAGGTGATTCAATTCTTAAACATTTTTTTACAAATTAATTATGTATTCTTGTGTATTTTTCATATTATATAATTTATGTGTGTGGTGTGGGAGTGGTTCTTGGAAAGAGTTGAAGTTCATTTAGTTTTAAAATTATTTTTTCCCAATGAAATTGATTATATTTTTTGTGTAAGGCTTATTGTGATTTTTTAGATTCATTATACAAATTGTTTAAATGGTTATTTAAATTTTATAAATGGGGTGAATAATGTTATGTTTTGTTTTTAGTTCTAAAGTGGATTTTTTTATGAAATAATTTGTGTTTTTAGGGTAAACTTCTGTTGCACCATTTTTTAATGCTTTATAAATTGTTAAAATGATTCATTAAATTATTCATGTGATGCGAAATTGGTATTTTATAGGATTAAACATGAATTAAATTTTAAAGTCGCATTTTTATGTGAAATTGGGTCTGTTTCATGTGTAAACCCTTGTTGTGTCACCTGATATTATTTTATAAATTATACAAATTGTTATTTAAATTATGTAAGTGTTGTGAATGGTGTTTGGAAAAGCTTTTAGTTTTTTTTTGTAATTTTAAATGAGTATTTCAGGTGCATTTTTGTTGAAAAAGCTTTGTAATGCGTTTTGAAATTGTTTTATATATTGTTAAATGATTTCTTAAATTATTCATGTAATGAGAACCATGATATGAAATGGTTCTGTTGTGATTTTGATTTTAAAAATCTGTTTTGAGTGTTCTTTTATGTGTAAAACCTTATGGTGTTTCTTGAACATGTTTAAACGGTTTATTAATTTATATAAGTGGTGAAAACCATGTTTTGAAATATTTTTGGTGTGCGTTTGATTTTTAAAAAGGATTTTTATGTGAAATTGCTGGCTTGTGTTGTGAAATGCTTTGTTTAGTTGTTGAAATGTTTTAGTGGTGTTATGTGACATGTGAAACTTGATTGAGCACAAAAGGGAATCCTGAGTATCTAGGTGGGTGGACTAGGAGTAGTATGAAATTGATTCAAAAGTGGTCGTGGCCTAGTTTCAAATAATGGGATGATGATGACAACACTAACTAAATAGGGATTACGATTGGATACCACTAGGTCATGGGTGTATTCTCTACTAGTGGCTCATGCATGGGAATGCTGATGGTCGTGGTTTCTATACCACAATTCAATCAGATACCATATACCTAGGGCCCCACTTCTAGCTAGTTCCTATGGGTATTTCCCATGAATAGTTCTCATTTACTATATCTCACTTACCATCAGTATACTGTTGGTTTGGTTAGAAATTTCAAAACAAAGGGTGTTTTTGTTTAAATTTTCTTTCATTAAAACCATTTTTCATTTAATTTTTCTTTCATTTAAAATTTTCTCATTTAAAGTTTCATTTATTTAAACTTATTTTTCTTAAAATTAATTTTCCTTAATTTTTTTTATTTCTTTAATTTATTAAACTTTTAAGGTTATTTTTCATTTTATGATTAGTGTATAGAATATATTATCTAGGTGTAATTCTACTGGGCTTTTTATCACACCCTAAATTCACATTTGGAAGTTTTTAGATCCTGTTTTATGTTTGTTCTAGGTAATGGAAAGGTGTTCAGCAGTGGAAGTTTGGGTTATAATGGTTTTCTTTGTGGGTCTTCGTGGTGGTTGATTAAATAAGTTTACCCTCCCATTTCATGGAGGTTTAAGATAAAATTTTTGTTTACCCCTTTGTTGTATATTCTTTAGTCTTGCCTAAAATTGTAAAATTAATTCAAAAAAAGTTTGGTTCGGTCATTTTTGGTTTTTTATATTCCTTTTGGTTTAGAATTTTATGATCTTATTTATTAGATTTTATTGTTTATTTTCATATGGTAAATTCAGGAAAATCATTCCCACATGTTTCATTTGATACCCAAGAACATGTTCCAGAAAATGTGAATTGGTAATGCCCCTCAGGCCTTGTCATGGATCGACTCGGGTGAATGGTTTGGGGTCAACTTGGGTTGGTTAATGAAAAAATGTTATCAGAGGAATTCATTCTCTTTTAGTTCATGTTACTTGGGGAAGAGTCTAGGTAAAATATATCTAGGATTTTTGGGAATTAATGTTCTTGTTACTAGTGCGGTGCTTTTCAAGCACACTTCGTGATAGAAGTCAAGTCACCAATGTAAATCAAGTTTCATATGAGTTATTTGGTTTCTGTGGTTCATTGAGGTTTTGGTAAATAAAAATGGGGTTCAGTCGATGGTCTCAGTGAAATTTTAGGGTCAGGAAAGCCATGGGGATCCAGGTACATTACCCTAGAACACTCTCTATGATAATGGAGTGATTGGCATATGGACTCCAACCATATGTCCAATCCACCTGTCAGCACTAATTTCCTCTTACATTACCTTCTGTCTCCTTTGGTTCTGGAAATTAATCTAGAAAATTTGGTTTGAAAATTTAAGGAATATAGACTTTAAAATGGGAATGGATTGATTTTTAAAAATGGTGGAAAATGGGTTTTCAAATTTTTTTTAATGAAGATTTTGAAAGGTTAATTTTTATGGTTTGGTTTTGGGTTAATTAATGTGATTTTTTATTAAAATGGTTTGTGATTTTTTGAAAAACGTTTATGAGATTTAAATTGGGGTTTGATTTTGTGGCTAGAGGTTTTGAGAAAGTGAATGTGTGGGTTGAATGTTTTTGTTTTGAAGAGTTGAAAGGCTTGATTTTATCTTTTGTGTTCTCATGGGAAACCACAAGCATGGGTATATATGGAAAGGTGGATGGTCAATGGTACTAGAAGATGAGTTCCTGGATGGACCTGAGGTGAGTGACTGGTTGGCACGAGAACATGCATGTGTGAAACCCCATAAGATTCCATGGGTGAGGGTACAACCCACCAACCATATTTTATTTTCAAAAAAGATTTTTAGGAAAATTGGTTGTTTTTAAAACTGGTGATTGTGTGGTGTTTCTTTCATAGTTTTGGGAATGTTGTTGTGGGATTTTTTGTATTGGGAAAACCTCATGTTTGAATAATGTTTTAGGTTTTTGTTTAGTCATTAATTCAGGTTTAAGCGATGGTTAGTGGTTATTTTTTTAGAATTGTTTTGGGAATCCTTTGTGATAATTCGCTTTCATGTTCAGAATCTGTTGTGGCATGTATTCGTAGTGGGTTTTTTAGACCCTCTATTTCTTCTGTTGTCTAGTGTACACCCCCCCTAAATAATTAATGTACTTTTGAAGTGAGTCCATGGATGATTCACCATTAGAGGACCCTATAGTGGATCAACATAAGGAATTTCCTTCTATGATTTTTAAATTGAGTCTACCTATCCTCTTTTCTGGTTAAAATGATCCTCTTTCAGAGGGAGATTGGTTGTGAAAGGTTGAAAGAAAACATAGTTTCTTATGTTTCCTGAGTCATCAAAAGGTTATGTTTGATATTGTTGTGTCATTAAGTCCTATCTAGATGTGGTTAAGGGGAATACCTATGAGTAATGGTGAAAGTGGTTTGGGTTGTGGGTGATAGTCATGTATTAAAAGGCATTTGGATCTCTCACTGGGTTCAACTAAGAGAAGGTTCATGTTAGTCCAGCAATGTGGAAAATCTGGTTATATAAAGCTGTTATGGAAATTTTCAGGATCCATGTGTCATTTGGGACTCATATTAAACTAATTTTCATTTTAATTCCTTTTATGTTGTATTGACCACATTCAGCGTTTTTTTAACATTGTGTTTTCATTCAAGTGAAAGGGAGGATGTAATGAAATTTTCTGAGAACTTATGTTTTAATAGAAACATGTTCTGTTTCTAGAATTCTAAAATTTCCCCATTTGGATGGAAGTGTGTTCCATGTGTTCTTGTTTTTATGTATCATCACACGAGGTGAATGGAATGATGAATGGTCATATTCTAAGTCCCCATCATGGTGAAGAGACATGTTGAGGAAGAAATAGGTGGTATGCTATTTTTTTTCAGTGGTGTTGTTTTGATTGTGGTGTGGTTCTTGTGGAACAAGAAGAAGAAGTTCCATTCAGGAGTTTTTAACACCATACTGTATGGAATGAGATGCTTCATCCATCATAACTCTATCTATAGGTCCCTCAATGAATCTGTCGCGTAATCCAGAACTCCTAGGTGTGAAAGGATCTTGGTTTACCTACTACCTGTAGTGTGGGACATGGATGCAGTTTGAGGTTTTAGTGTGGAAGCTCTATTTTAATAGTTCTGTTTAGTGAAAAGAGTCATGGGGAATTCATCTCCAAGTCATGACCCTCATGGGTGGAAGGATTCCTCTCTGGTTAGAAAGAGGTGTAGTTGTCTCGTTCGGTCAAATCTCTATACTTATACCCTTGTGGATGTGAATTTCCATGTGGTTGTCTATGTATGATCATCCTTATAACTCATTCTCGATTTCGATTCTGGTTTGGATCATTCAAATATGGTAATTACCATAAGAGGGATGAACTGTGTGGTTACTTTTATTTGGTTTGGACTTTCTTCAGTTGGGAACCTTGCGGTGGGGTGTTAGGTTGTGACGGAAGCTCCCAGGTTAGATCATGTCTATTTTTTTGTGTCATTCCATGCTAGTAAGTTAATCTAGTTGATCTTTATGGTGGAGAGACCAACCATGGGTCTCACTGAAATTTCCTAGAGGTAAATTGATATTATCCAATTCATAATGGAGGAAATTCTATTCGGTCCTCCCCATCTTGGTGTCCCAATTTCGTCTTAGGTGTTAGGATGTTTGTTATAGTGGGGAGTCCATTCGGGCCTCCCATGTGTTAGTATTTCAGTTATATTCTTGGTGTCCACTTGTCAGTAGGTAGTTTCGTTAGGATCTATCTATCCTAAATCTCGTTCCTTGAGTAAAAATTGAGACCGGAATGCACCCAAATGATTCGTTGAACTAAGATCATCATATTATTCATTGAATGTGATTTATTCTAGTTTAGTAATTTTAGGAAAGGAGTGTGGTCCTCATTTTTTAATGTATGAGATGTTTCAGTCTGAGGCCTTGTATTGTGCATTTTGGGAATCCCTTTTCCATTTATTGATCAAATGGAGGTGTTTTCACCTTTGGGGGAGGGAAGCACATAATTGGAAGTCCATTTTAGTCTCCTGTTATTGATTTATGAGTCTTTATCTCTGTTAATAGTGTTCTTACCTCACTTTCATTTGTTGTTGTTGGTAATTCCTTTGGTCTATGAAGGAGTATCAGTTTCTACATTGGGGTTGAGCATTGTTATAGCTTTCCGGGATGTGGAAATCATTATGGTGGGGAGAATTGTCACACCTAAGATTTTTAAAATATTTTGTTTAATTAATTTTATCCTCATCGAGTATCCTTGTCGAGGTTCAGGTTGAATCCTAGTTTGAATTTTTCAATTTTTATTATAAATGAATGTTTTGGGATTTCCAGCATCTAAGGCATGAGCATATCACGATTTGGAAACCATGAAGCCTCACCCAAGTAACTGTGTGGCCTACCCTGTGTTATAAATAAATAAAATTAAATGGATAATAAAATTAACATAAGATAATATAAGAAAAATAAAATAATAAAAAAATTTAAAAAGGATGTTTTAATAATAATAATAATGTTTTTATTATTATTAAGATTATTAAGATTATTATTATTATTATTATTATTATTATTATTTTGTTGTTGTTGTTGTTTTTTTGTTGTTTTTTTATTATTGTTATTATTATTCATATTCATTAATTAATTTATTTTCTTAGGGTTTATTTTCCTCCCTCACCCCTATACCCTACAGAGTCGACCCCTTCTCCCCCCTTCGCAATCCTGCTAGTTCACCCCTTATTGGTCTAGGGTCTTTGGAGGCCACCCTCTTTCCCTCCTCCTGCGACTCCACCAGCCGGCCTCCCTCCTCCTTTCGTAAAGCTCCCTGATAGTCCCTCCCCAGTGAATGATCCATCCTTCCATTTCCTCACTATCATGTGACCCCTCCAATCGGTTCATACCTACTGCATGACCCCTCCTGCTAACACCCTCCTTCAGTGTGTGATTCCGGTAGTTTCACCTCCTCTCTCCAGCATTCACCCCTCCAGGTAAGCCACTTCTCCTCTTCATTGGGGTTTTGGATTGAATCAGATAGGGTTTTGGTTTTGGGTGTTCGATCTTGTGAGTTAGGGTTCGATCTTAATATTTTTGGGAAAGCCTTGCCTTGGAAGGGATTCTTTGATGTGCTGTTGAGGTGCGATCATGATGCTGCACTAGTCTTCGACAATTTCTTCACCAAATTAGGAAATTCCTTTATTAACTATTGTTTAAAACATAAATTATTCTTTCTTTTATCATTTTTCATGTTTTATAATTTATGTCTGAAGTTCTGGAGTGGTGTTTGGAGATAGATGATGTGAATTCAATTTGAGAATTATTTTTTCCAAGTGAAATTGAGTATATTTTGTCGGTAATGTTTTCTGTTCTTTTTGGGAGTCACGCTATAAATTTTTAAATGATTATTTTAATTATTTAAATGGTTTTAATAACATTTTGATATGGTTATTATGTTTTCTTGGTTTTAATGTTGCATTTTTTTTAAATTGGGTTTGTTTTTGGTTTAAACATTTGTCGCACCATTTTTTAATTCTTTATAAATTGTCAAATTATTCATTAAATTATTCATGTGATGTGGAAGTGGTATTTGATAGTATTAAACATGCGTTAAATTTTAAAGAAGATTTTTTTTGAAATTTGGCATGTTTTATGTGTAAACCTTTGTTTTGTTACTTTATATTATTATATAAATTAAGAAATTGGTTATTTAAATTAGGTAGGTGATGCGAATGATGTTTGGAAAAGGTTTTTGAATGCATGTGTGTTTTAAAACAGCATTTCAAGTTCATTTTTTTGTGTAAAATCTTTGTAGTTATTCTTGAAATTATTTTACTATTTGTTTAATGATTTTATAAATTATGGTTGTAATGGGAACCATGATATGCAATGGTTTGAGTGTGTTTCATTTTCATGGAGTTTTTTGAGTGTTCTTTTTGGTTGTAAAGCCTTAGGGAATTTATTGGAATTATTTTATAAGCTTCTTTAATAGTTGGTAGAATTATATAAGAGGTTAAAATCTTATTTTGAAAATATTTAGGTCTGACTTTGATTTTTAAGGAGGATTTTGTGTGTGCAAGTGGTGGATTTTGTTGTTCAATGCTTTTTTTGGTTGATGAAATGTGTTGGTGCAGTTACGTGACATGTGAAACATTATTGAGCATAAAAGTAAAGCCTATGTATCTAGGTGGGTGGACTAGGGCTAGTATTCTTGTGATTTAGAAGTGGTTATTGAATGGTTTCACTTAGTGGGATTTTTAATGATAACACTAACTAACCATGGATGATGATTAGAGACCTCTAGTTTATGGTTGTGTTCCTTACTAGTGTTTCGTGAATGATAATGTTGACGGTCATGGTTTCTATACCAAATTTCACTGATATACGATGTACCTAGGGCCTCACTACTAGCTACTGACTAGGGGTATTTTATATGAATACTGCCTATTTACTGTATTGTACATACTATTATAATACAACATGTTTTGTTTAAAATTTTGAAATAAATGGTGTTTTATTTAAATAATCATTCTTTAATAGAACATTTAATTTAATGTTTTTTTAAAACTTCTTTTCATTTAATGTTTCATTCATTAAAAGTTGTTTTCCTTAAAATTTATTTTCCTTTAAATTATTATTCAATTTATTTCATTTATAAAACATTCATGTTTTTTTTAATTTTATTTTTAGTGCATGGAATATTTTATCTTAGTGGTATTATATGAGTTTTGTCTCACATTATGTATACACCTTTAGGTGTTTGTAGATATTATTGTCTGTTTTTTCTAGGTATTGGAAAGGTGTTCGATAATGACAGTTTGATTTATCATGGTATTATTTGTAGGACTTGGTGGTGGTGGTAAGAGGATGTTGATCCTATAATTACATAGAGTTTTGTGATAGTATTAATGATTCCCCCTTTGTTTTATCTTCTTTATTCTTGTCTAAAATTGTAAAGTTAATTAAAAAAGGTTTGTTTATGCCATATTTTGTTTCCTATCATCTTTTTAGTTGATATTTTCTCATATCTAGTATATTATATTTTTTGTTATTTAAATATGAAAAATTTGTTTAAATAGTTTCCAAAAGTTTTAATTGATACCTGGGCACTTGTGCCAGCTCGTAGGGATTGGGAATGGTCCTTAGGGCTTGTTAGAAATCAAATTGGGTGACCGGTTTGGGGTCGACATGGGTTGGTTCATGACAGATTATGTTTAACCAAGTTTAAGAGGTATTTTTTAGGGGATGTTCTACTTATAATCTCATAAGGTTTGAAAAAGTGAGGGGATGAGTTGACCTTTTATAATTGAGGTGCGAGACACTTTGGGAATTTCATAAATGATTAAAATATAACTAAGTTTTTATGTATCCAATATTAATTCAAAAGGCTAGATATTATGGGATTATATATTCTTTTGTTTAAATACCATCAAAAAATAATTTTTTGATTGGTTTGAGTGGTGTTTTAAAACCTATATTTTGATTTAACCACTTAGTTATTCTATTTTAACAATAACTGCGGTAACAACTCCTTCACTCTTAAAGAGATATAATTTTACAAATAAGGTAACTATTGAATCAAAAATGAAACATTTTGACATTTTATACCATATAATATCATATTTGTCATCATGAAATATATTTTTTAATATTTAAGTAATTTAATAAAAATTATTTTGATAAAAAATCATTAATTTCAATTTTGACACTATTCATTTAATTTGAGTTAAAATATTTAAATAAAAAGTTATAATTATAATATAATCCATTAAAACAACAATAATATTTCATATTAATCTATATAATTAGGTTAATACTATATGTCACTCAAATAATTATACATTCATTTTTTAAATCATTCATTTTATTTTTCTAATAATTAAAAGCATATTTTGTATACATTGTATAAGATTTTATGGTAAATATATATTTTTTTAAAATTATAAATAAATTTTCATTATGAAAATATTTACATTAATCTTAAAATAGACATTTATATTCATTCATAACTTAATTTTCCCTTCTGTGGACATGTAAGAGATATTTAGATCTAAGAGAGTAACATTTTGAAACTTTCTCTCCTTTAAATTTTATATAGGTCCTTATCATTGAATATTTCCCATTATAAAAATAAATTTAAATATTATGGTGATAAGGGTTGATTTAAATTTATCCAATTATAATTAGGATAAAAAATTATGGTCTTATTACTTAGTTGTAACCTAGATTAACCAGATTTACCCTTTATCGAGATGATAAATTTTACCACTATTATTATACAAATTTTCCAAAAATAAAAGAGGCCTATTTAAGAAATTTGAACTCATAATTCCAAATTTCCAATACATTTTATCAAATTAAAATTCAAAAATTTTGTAAAATTAAATTTAAAATAATCATGTGGTATACAATGCAACTTCTTTTTAGAAAAATACATTTTAAGCATAAAAATAATTTATTCTTATCACATTCATATAAAATATATTAAATTAATGTTAATTTTTTATTAAATATATAATATTTAAATTATGATAAAATAATTCAAAAATATTTAACAATTTAATTTATAAGAATACATTATGCACATAAAAACATTTTTTTAGAAAAAATCCTCTTTTAATTTCAAATAATTTTTATATTTTAGTTCAAATTAATTGAGACCTAATGAATTCATTTTTATATATGTGACCAAAATATTTTTATAGTTTATTTATTCCTATTTATATCCACCAATTCAATGGTGAGTCAATAAAAATAATTTAATAGTTCTTTGTGTTAGTTTTAACTCAGTTTTTCATGTCATGTAAGATTTCAATAAAATAAAATTTATTTGAAAACAAATTCACAAAAATCTCATGGTGTTCCATTATAACCACTTTTAAATTGATATTTCCTTTCAAATTCATTACTATAATACCAAATAATTTGGATAAATTTGTTATATTATATCCTTAGTTTCATATGTAACATTCCCTAATTTTTTATTTCTCTAGATAACATTCAACGGGTCAGTAGTATTGTTTCATAGAACTTTATCACTACGATATAAGGTTTATACCTATTATTATTCATATAAATGATCATATTTCAGTGGAATATCCTATGAGTTTATTACATGTGATGGATCATGTCTTTTCTTCCTAAGGAGAGATACATAGAACTTGACATATACATGAGAGAGGTTTGGTGGAAGTGCCAAGTGATATGTTACCATCCCTACATAATTAATAATCTTGAAAGGGCCAATATACCTAGATCAAATTTCACTTCTACTAAAAAATCATAACCTTATTTCATGGTTTGATTCATAAAAAAATTATCACCCAATTCAAATTCTATTCACAATGATGATTGTAAGTATAAATTTTCTATCAACTCTATGATACCTTGATGTGTTTTTGAATGTCTCCAACATTCAGGACCATTTCCTCAGGTGGATAAGTTACATATATCTTTTTTTCTCCAAATTTTTCCTATTAGTTTGGAGTTTTAAAATTATTTTTATATAGGTCATCATAAGGATCTATCTGAATTATCAAGTGAAATATATTATTGTAAGAAAAATAAACTTGAAGAATGTGTTGATCCTAACCAAATTTTAAATACATAGAACATGATCTCAAAATATCCTCTAGGTTTTAAATGGTTATCTAAAATTGGACATTTATCAGAGGGTTATTATAGTGATGAAACAAGTCTTGGTATCTTGAGTCTAATAAATAATTCCCTAGAACTTTGAAGTAAACCTTAGATCCCCGATCAGACATAATAGAATATGGTACTCCATACAACTTTCCACATCCTTAATGTGTTTCTTTGTAAGAAAATATAGAGAGAATTTTTTTTGATAATAATAATGTTTTATTACTCCATAAAGTGACTTACTACTAATAATATAGAATTATGCGCTTTATATATTCTGGTTAGTCTGATGACATAATCCATTATGATGTTTTCCCATTTCCATTTTGCTATAGGTAATAGTTGTGACATCACCTTATATTTTTTCTCTCATACTTAAGTTTATAACATATTAACCAATGAGATGCAAACTCTACAATATATCCCATTAACCCATCCCACCATAAATTCTCTTTCAAATCTCTAAACATATTTATAATTCTAGGATAAATAGAGAATGAAGAACTACGATCTTACTCTAATAACTCCTTAAAATATAGTATGGATGTTATATATAAATAGTTCAAAAACCTTATCATTACATTATAGGAAAGGTAAAACATAATAAGAACTTTTAAATTATTCTACTTCTCTACAACATCCTTTTTCACCTCTTTAATCATCACATGGTTAGATGGTTAAACACTGATTAGAGAAATATAATATTTACCCTCCTCCTTCATGATTTAATTATCCAAAAATTGAAAATATATATTTATTTGATCCTTTATTATCCACCTCATATATAAACTATCAATATTCTTTCGAATCAGAGAATCATCAACCTTGTTTTCTTTTCCAAAGTAGAGATTTATTAAGTAGTCATAATATTTAATCATCTCTAACCATCTCCTCTGGTGCATATTCATCACTTTTTATGTGAAAATATACGTTAATATTTTACCATCTGTATATATATTGTACCTTTCTCCATAAAAATAATTCCTCTACATACTGAATGATAAAATTACCATAGCTAAATCCATATCATGGAATATTTTCTCATAAACCATTAATTGGCATGTGGAATAATCTATCACAATATCATTATTCATGAGATCACATTCCATTTCATTATTTGAGGCATAAATATAGATTACAAACCCATATTCACTATAAGGTAAAGTAAGCATAGGTTCACTAACTAATCCTATCATATATTCCTTGGAATTTTATTAACATTTATCTATCAAAAGGAACTGTGGTCACTTTTGAGTTAGCTTACTGAGTGGATTATACAATTATTAGAAATTATCAACAAAGAGCTAATTATATCTAGACAAACTAAGAAAACAATGGATCTCAGTCACACCGGTTGTTATGGGTGAATTTTCAATAACATCTATCATTTAATGATTTATTGATATACTCTCACTTGATATTATATGACCCCAGAATGAAATTTTATGAGTCCAAAATTAAAACATGTTAAATGTTTCGTAAACCTTATACTTCCACTAGGTCTTCAGAACTACCCTTAAATGGTCATCATTATCTTCCTTACACATTGAATATATAAGATTATCATCTTTAATGGTCATCAATAGATGATAAAGTAATCAACAAAGACTATATTCATTGAATTTATGAAGAAATTGGGAAACGGTAAGACCAAATGGGATAAATTTAAATTCATATTGTCTATACATTTTACTGAATATTGTATTGGGTATATCCTCCTTATTTACCCATGATTGATGATATCCAGAATGAAGATCAATCATGGAAAAGTATAGATCTTTTCATAGTTGATCAAACAAGTCACAACTATTGGTCATAGAATACTTATTATTGAGGGAGATATTGTTATGTTCATTGTAATTAATTTATTATTTCATTGATCCATATTTATTCACAAAAAAATGAATCATTCCAACCCATAGTAACACATCTAGAAGGATGATTCCTTTTTCAAGATTCTCTTAGATTTTATTCATCAATTTCTACAACTCAATCTGGGCCATTCTATATGGAGTCTTTGAAATAGGTTTAGAAACATGTATGAGTTATATCAAGAACTAAACTTCAGGATTTTGTGAAAGACAAGACAATTATACTATAAAGACATTAACAAACACCTAGATAATAATAATTTATTTTATATTATTTTTATCCCCAACCATATGATATAAAAACTCATTTTTAATTAGAATAAAGACCCATACATTGGATTCAATTTAAATAAAAAATTCATATTTATTTTCATACTCCTAGATAATAAAAGGTTTATTTGGAATATAAAACATGAATTCCCTTCCTCACCAATCTATGTGAGATTTATGTAAACAAATACAATCCAGGAATAAGATAATATAAAATTTAAGAGGTAAAGAATAAAAATATTTATAGGAAGTATATTTCAATAAATATCAGCCAAAGAATAATCATAGACTTGGTATTCAATCATCAATGAATTAAGGGTTTTTAATGTTAAATCAACATATAATAATTGAGGTAGTACTGAGTTACCAAAAGAAAACTATTATTATATAAAAGAGTGGGTAGATCTAGAATCAAATAAGAATTTAGAAATCCTAGAGTGAATTATAAGTATACCTTTCACCACATCATTATTGTACCCCTCATCAAAAATAGTCATCACATGAGGTTTACCTTTGTCTCCAGAATTATGAGGTTATTGATGTTGATAATCATTATTAACCTAGAAATTTTTAATTAGATAAAATAATTCTAAAACTTCGTGAATTAAAAACATTATAGTGTGAGGGTTCAATTATATTATGCTTTCTCTCTATTCGAATTATTAGCTACCTTACTCCAATCACTACATAATTATATATTCTGATAACCTTCCATTACACACATGAAAGATTTCCCAATTACCTTAATATAATATTCTCCGTGTTTCCTTTGACAAAATGAGTATAAGAGAATGCACATCTTATTCTCTCCCTGGATTTTGGAATTTCCATTTAATTCCATCTTTCTTTTATTCTCAAAACCATGAGATTAATGGGTAAATCCAATCTTTGTATCCAACTTTATGGAACAATGAATTATTTCTACATAGTTACTGAAGTCCCTTATGGATAATTCTATTTTGATAATTGGTTTTAATCTAATGAAGAATCAGTCAACCATACTTTTAGGTTATATGATTATATGAGAATCATACCTTGTAAGTCTTGTAAAATTTTCCTCATAGGTACCAAAATATTCATCATCATTTTGTTTCAACTCAAGGAATTCCATCTCCATTTTCATATGAAAAATACAAGGAAAGTACATATTGAGTAATTATATTTTAAACACATCCAACTCTATAGATCCAATTTCAACTTATTTCTTTATGTTATTGATAAGATTACACCGTTGATATACTTTTAGTTCCTTATGATAAAAATTTAGAATAAAATTCTCATGTTCTAAGAATTTTAGAATGAAAATTATCTTTTTAGTGGTACTGATCCATTTAAAAATTACTAGTTTATCAATAGACCCAATAAAAGAAGGTGTATGTTGTCTTATAAATGACTCAATATAATGTTTTTCCCACATTCTTATTTAGAATATAATCATGATTAATAGTATGAAAATGTTTTGTGAGAGTAACATTAATATTTTTCAGTCCATCTCCCATAATATTTGTTTCCTCATGAGGAAAATAATTTCATTTCCTACCACATTTAGCATTAATATGATTCCTTTGGGTACTAGAAATTGAATGGAACCATATATATAAGTGTGAGAAACAATAATAACAGTAATAAATAATGAAAGAACATTTATATGATCTCTGAATCATGACACATTCTTCTATGACACCTTATGTTTAACCTAGAATATTCATTATCATTACCAAAACTTTATCATATTATGATATACATTAAAAAATCCACATGGTTATCACTAAAGTTTTCTCGTCCAAGATTCTAAATGATAACTAAACCACACTCTAATAAAAACTATAATGACCCATAAATTACATACATAGATATCAAATCAAAATGGTTTAATATTCATTACATAACACAATGATTTATTCTAGAATCGTATATGTCTAGTATATTTAGAAACATGGTCACATAAACAACAAGTTCATAAGATTCTCCCATTATGTTCTTTATAACAAGAATCATTATTAGAAATATAAGTCCAAAAACTATTCCTTATAACCTAGGTAAAGGAAACATAAAAAGGGTGATCTAGGATTCCTAGTATGGGTAAACAAGGGAGTTATCAATGATTATATAAGAATAACATGAGAATATTTGTATAAGATCATGAGATTAACATTTTAAAACCATACTCTGCATATCAAATAACATAATCATGAGTCGTGGAATAAGGCTTGATAATTTACAAGACATGAATCATAAAATAATCAAATAACATGATCCATGAGATCCTAAAATTGGTATAAGACATGGAATTGTATCATAAACATAATAATAAAATATAATTTTCTTAGTATTCAAGTCTCACTACCAAGACTATCATAGTAGATAGGGTTCACTCCCAAAACCATCGTACAAGTAATGCTTCACTCCTAAGACTATATTAGTGAAAAAACTCTCCTATTGAACTTGGTAAAACTCCCATTTTCAGTCTTATTTATCAATTTAGATATAAATCATTATCAAATGAATTAGAGAGATATATATTTCTCACACATCACATAATGAAAATCACACATATGTCCACCAAAATATCATAAAACATTACAAATATCATAACCCCTGAAAAGAAATAGGTTAATAAAAATTTCATCATAACATAACCCATGGCTAAGAAATGGGTTTCATAAAACTTTCATCAGATCATTATAACATAACCTATGGAAAATGAATGGGTTTGATAATCATTTAATTACTTCCTCATAACATTACCCATTGAAAAAAGATTTTTTTTCATAAACATATTCTCATCATAAAGATGAAATATCTAGAGGAAGAATATGGATGGTATCATTAGATCATATCCCATGTAAAGATTAATAAAAATAAATGGATGTCATCCTAGATGGTAAATGTTCTTGAAATACCATTTATAACATTACTTGAGGAAAACATTCATTCACATTGAAATAACATTTATAATTTCCCAAATATTAAGTAAACATTTTTCATTAAAAATAAACCTGTAAAATTGCAATATAAGCTTTAAATCATTGAATGGTCATGATAGATGGAAATTTCATTCATTTTATTATATATTAAAATAAAACATTCCTTCCACACTTTTTTAGAAAACGTTAAAAAGTAAATTGTTCATAAAATAAAAAGAGAATTTTCAATAAAAAATATTTAAAAAAAAATTAACATGAATTTTAAAAAATAATAGGATAATATTAAAATCATTCATAAAAACATTTTTAAAAGATAAGGATATAAAAGAAAAAGTTTTTTCATCCAAACAATGAAATAATGTTTATTTTCATTAAAAACATATTCAGAGTCCCCTGAGTACTTTAGGCGAATAAAATTAAATTTAAAAAATTATTTTCAATAAATAACCATATAAAAATAAAATTCATGAGTTTTTTAAAATATATATAATAATATTTCATTATTAGAAATATAATCATAAACAATATCGATAAGCACTGATATTGTTAGGTAAAACCCATACCACTTTGATAACATTTGAATCGTAAGTCCCATTAAGGAAAGAAAATAAAGAGGGATGTTTAAATCCACAAAAAAATCACAATAATCATCATAAAAACATTAATGGGAGTTATATACTCCATATAAAATAAACAAGAGGTCAATATTGAATATGTCTCACAAACATAAAATTTAGATGAAATTTCCTTACCATATGTTTGAATTCAATTGTACTCATTGAAGAATCATATAAAATAAATATATATTTATTATAAATAATTTAAAGAACCATAATTTTATAAATAATATAATATATTATTTAATTAAAAACTATAACCACATGTTTATGAAGAATTCATTATTTAAATCACTATTCCATGTGATATCTGCTTCATTTATCATCTTGGTTATGGCTTCATAGTTTTAGTCCTTTTAATTTTTTTATACTAAGATAATCAATACAATTTTATTAATTATATAAATATCATATATATTCATTATATACAATTTTATATTCATCTATAATAGTAGATATACAATAATTAATTGCATTATTTATGGAGACGATAGGTCATACATAAGCATGAATGTTGTTTTAATTTTTCGACAAATAAAATGAAAAAAAGTTAATAATAAATCACAATTATAAAATAATTATTATATCAAATATATCGTACATATTCATTAAGTACAACCATATTACTTTTCATGTAAAATAAAAAATGAAAAACAAATCATACTGATTCTTGATGGTGGGAGTCGCCCGAACGACATTATCATTTTCCATCATCTTGGAAGGTAATAATGTATATATAATATTATCATTATAGAATTATAATTATGAAATATGTATCATATAAGAAATATTAAACCAAAAAAAATTATGATAAATAAAATATGGTGATTATAAATTAATTGTATCACTACGTGGAGACAGTAAGCCAGATAGACGCACGAGCGATAATTTCACTCCCCATTTGAAGAAAAAAGGGTGGATAATGATGGTATAATAAACATAATAATTTTTTTTATATTTATGGTACTTAATTAACTATTTTTTTTATAAATAAAAAAAATTTATAATCACTCAAAGATGAATTAAAAAGGAAGTGATCGTTTAAGGCGATTACCACAGCTTTGAAACAACTCCTTTATATCACATCTTGAGGACCTTAGGGTTGGTATTTTTGGAAGATAAGAACGTATATTGTTTATAATTAATATTAGAAGGTAATTTTTCTGGTTATGATCTAGTTATAATGGTCATAGTTTTTGGAGAATTGAGGAGAAGAGATTCCCTTTTATAATTGAGATGGGGTATTTTTGGGATTACATAAAATATTAAAATATAATAAATTTATTATCTAGTACAAATGGATATAAAATTATATATATTCAAATAAATGTTAGTATTATATTGAAATACCCTTAAATAATAAATTTTTAAAATTTTTAGGTGCAATTTTAAACCTTACCTATTAGTTTAACCCCGTAGTTAACCCATTTTAACAATAACAATTGTAATTTCTTTTTCACACTTTAAGGGTTGCAATTTTAGATATATGGTAACTATTAAATCCAAAATGTAAGAGGTATGAAATTTTAAAAAATATATTATCCTAATTTTTTCCTTTAAGGTTTTTTTATTATTTTTAAATAATTTAATAAAATTTTATTTTTCATAAATAATCATTAATTTCAATTTGGATAGTATTCACTTAGTTTGATTTAAAATACATAAAAAAAGTTATAATTAGAATATAATAAGAAAAAAAATAATTATATTTCATATTCATATATAAAATTAATTTAATTCTACAACTCAATAAAATTGTATAACTTTTAAAAAATTTAATACCATTTATTTTTTTCTCAATCATTTGAAAGAATATTGGCTCCACATTATATAAGAATTTAAGGTAATTATTTAATTTATAAAAATAGAAATAAATTTCTAGCATGAATATTGTTTTATTAATCTCAAAATAGAAATTTCTATTCTTTAATAATATTTTTTCTTACCTATGTTAAAATATAATAGATATTTAAATCTAAGTGAGTTACATTTTATAAAATTTATCGAATTAAATATTGTATAGAAAGTTTTCACGAAAAAGTTCCCCTTAAACAAAGAAATTTTGTACATAAGGTGATAGGAGTATAATTATATTAATCAATTTATAATTATTTTGAAAAATTATGGACTCATTACTTTGTGTTAACCAAAATTAGCTTGACTTACCCTTTATCGAGGTGATAAATTTTACCCCATATACAATTCATATTGTCAAGAAATAAAAGGAAACTATTTTCCAAATTTATAACACCAGATTCAAAATTTGAAATCCATTTTAGAAAATTAATTTTATAAATGTTGAAGAAATAAATTTTAAAATAAATACAAAATATACAACAAAAATAGGTTTTTAGAAAAAATATAATTTTAAAGACAAAACTTGGTTTATTATTATCCCATGTTTTGGAAAAATATTAAATTAATGTCTAAATTTTTTATTAAATATAAAACATATAAATTTTATTAAAATAATTCACCCACAGTGAATAATTTAATATATTAAAATACATTATGTCCTTAAAAATAGTTTTTATGAGAAATAATCATTTTATTTTCTACTGGGTTTTTTATTTTTAATTAATTGATTCCCAAAGAATTCATTTATACATATGTCACCATAAATATTTAAAAATTTATTTAGTACTATTATTACCCTCGAATATAATATATATGAGATAAAAATATCTTAATAGTATATCAAAGTACATTTAAACTCAATATTATGTGTCAAACAAGGTATTGAAGAAATATAATTTATTTAAAAACAAAATTCAAAAAATATGGAATATTACGTTGGATATCTCTAATCGATGATGATGTTGTTGATTTAATGGTACTCAGTCAAAAAAATCTTAGTTAATATTCCTTAAGGGTTTTTATGATGTTTTAGAGATCATCACCCACTTTTCCTTGGTGGATAGTTTTGTTTTCTTGGAATTAGTAATGAATTTTAGGTTAGAAATCCTTAATGGAGGTCTCTATGGAATAATTATACCCTCAAGGTGTAATTTTTAGTGGATCTAGGTTTGTCTAACCATTAGAAAGAAGATCAAAATATGTATTTGAGGATGATGTTTTCTCAAAAGGTAGTGGAATTTTGTTTCTCGATTTGGTATTATCTTGTGATGTTGAGCTAACATAGGTAATACTTATGAATGATAAAGACCATCTATATAAAAATTATAGTGGACTAGCCAACCCAAATTATAGTTGTGTGTTGTTGAGTAGTTTTATGAAGGTTTAAACTTTATCATTTTCTATTCTAAAGAATTCATGATAGAGTAAGGAGAACACAATTAATTAATAAATGAAATTAAATGGTGAAAATATTAGGGATTTGGATGTTGATATGAAATTTTCAAATATGGTGAGGTTGGGAAAGAAGAACTATACCAAACTTGTCTTGTGAGATAGAAAAATTGGTGCTTAAGCCTTACAGGTAAGAGTTTATAGTGAAGATGATATCAATATAGGGAGTCCTGATACATTCCAAGTCTTCTAGTGGCATCATGGAAATTTGTAAAGTGCATAGTAATGGGGTGTGATATTGATGGGTTTATCTTAGATGATAACCATCAAGAATAATCTTTAAATGTGAGGATGGAGGTGATTCTACTAGTGAATAACATTTATATATACTATTTTGAGGTGGTTTTCTATGTTTAATGGTTTCAACTCACCCAATATAGTGGTGAAATTTTTAATTGAGATGGTTTTTGGTTCAGGATCTTAGAAAGAATCACATGTTTCTAATGCATGTTTTAATTAAGTTCATTGTTATGGTGAGATACAATTGATATATTCTGTGATGAAATAGGATGATCCATTAATTAGGTGGTGAAATACCAAGATCTATTATATCATAACTTCTTAAGAAGAGGGAAGTGTGTGTGAGGTGGGTTATTTTTTCCCATGGGGTTGTTAAAAGAGTTTTTTTTGTTAAAAAAACCTCATTGTTCCATTTTTGGGGGATGAAAATTCCCAAATATGTGGAGTATTCCCTAATTTTATGATTTCTTATATTAATGAGGTTACACCAATGTTTTGTTAAAACACTTTGTATTTGTTACCTATATTAATTGTCTTAATATACCATTTATGTAGTGTTTCATTCTCATCATTATATACTAATAGGATATTATGACTATTATTATAATTTAACAATCTGAATGGCCATAACTAATAATATTTATATACATGAGGTTCTTTCCTTAGAGAGGTAGATCATTCCATGTTGATGGAGGGTTAGGGTGTTTCATGATAGAGAACTTACTCTATAAAACATAGATATGATTCTTAGGAATTATGGTCAGAGTGGTCCCTTGATCACTATATGTTCCAACTTACATACAAATATTCCTGAACTTTATAGTTATAGTGTTGTGCTCTAGTATTAGATCCATTGAGTTCCATTATTAGTGTGGCACTGATATGTATAATGTGAAGCTTCAGTAATTTTTGATTTCTAGTGAATACATAACATTAAGGAACCAAATTCAGTGTTATCTTGATTCCTCATGCATGAATAGAATTTAATTTATCATTATAGACAAAATATAATGAATATATCTACAACAAAAATTGTATAAAACATAGTAGATGAAGAGAGGTTGACCCAAAATTAATGATGTATCATTCCACACACACTCATGATTTAAGGGTCACAATTACCATGTCAGCATGAAGTGCACATTGGTGTTTCAATCAGTAGAACTGTTCTTCATTACATGGGTAATTCCACATGTATTCATTAACTACTCATTGCACTAGGCCACACCACAAAAAATTTATTCTTATATGCACTTGATTTAACCCCATATTAGGAACTCATCACATGATAGTGTTTCCCTATACAAGGCCTCTTCACTCCATTTCCCCCGATGATGGTTTTAATTGATCTCAGATAATTAGCTCATGGTGACTTGGTTTTCCAACGTGTGGCTAGTGTTGGTGATTTTTTACTCATTGTTAATTTATATTCCTTTTCAAAAAATTCACTTCATGTTGTACCTCTATATAGTATACCAATGGTATGTAAAGACTATTGGTATATGATAAAAAATATTACATACTTCATTACCCCCAACCGCATGATATTTAAATTTCTTTCTTCCCAACATAGATCTCCCTATATCCCTCTTCCCTGTATCTACCACCATTCATCTATTTTTTTATTTAATTCTTCTTGAACATAAAATTAGTGAGTTCGAATTCCCTAATATATTATATTGACCATCAATTTTTTTTTTCATGGTATCCAATAACAACTGATGTCCAGTTTGGTCTTGATTCTTCCCAATTATTTGAATTGAGATTTATTATTATTTTATATTTTCTATAGTAATTCATAATAAATTTCATCATATTTAATGTATTTTTTAAATTGGATTATTCATTCCCTCTACCTAAATCCAATGTAGAATTGTTTATTTATATAATATATATTTGGTGACTATGTTAACAGATCATTATGGTAATAAATTTTTTGTTAATGTATTTAAATGTTAAGAAATTATTCCTTTAATATTTTCATTTTAATTTATGAATGATCAACATAATGATAAAATTAAGATTAATCTAATGTTTTGAGAAATGTTTAAATAATAATTTCTGTAATTCTAATATATAATTTGAAAGTAAGTTAAATTCAAAATGATAATTTTTATCTATTTTTTATATATTTATTGACCATAAATCTCTTTTATTAAACATTATGAAGAGTAGTTTTATAGTTTTAATGATATTTTTTGTAACTATGGTTAAATAGAAAACCAATTATGATGTAGAGTAATTATGTAATATTATTGATTATGTTAAAATATTTACATGGATGCATACATTTTAAATTATTTTTTTAAGAATGATAATGTATAGGTAAATAATTATTTTCCATAAAAATCATATAGAAATGTATATTTGGTTGATTAAAATGTTATTTTTTGAATTCAATGTTAATATAATATTTTTAAATGGATTTAATAAATGAGTTATTTTATTTTATCTACATTTAGTGTTACATGATATTCTTATAAACAATTGAATTTTCATATAATTATTATTTCAAAAGGATGTTATTATTTTTTAGCGTATATTGTGGTTTAATTATGTTTTAAAACATTAAATACTTTTTTTAGATGATAAATATATATTATTTCTATTAGAATAGATTTTATACATCTTAATCCTATACATGAGATTTTATTGGTGTGATAATATTGTTTATTAGTTTATTATTATTCCATTACTTGAAAAAAAAATTGGTTGCTACTATTATGAATCAATTATCACATATGTTAGACCTATTATTATTTTTAACCAATTTGTAGTATGTTTTGATAGCTTTTATGTTAAAATTAGTTTTTTCATTATCAGATTCAAAATATTCCTTTGAAATGAGATATTGAAGTATTTAGTTCTTATAATTAATAATATTTTCATTAATAATAATACATTTATCAAATATGAGACATTTCATTTTGCGTATAACATTTTCATTATATGATTTAGCCCATTATAAAAAAATGTATTTTGTAGTGGGATTATGTTTTTTCCTATTACATATTTGAATGAATCAGGGATGTCAATAATTTTCTAATTATAATATATAATGTTGAAATTAATAAAAAATTGTTTATTTTTATAATATAATAGATATAATTTGGTTGTATGAAACAGATAAAATATCAGGAGAGTTTTTACATATGTTATTTTTTTAGATTTTATATTTAAAAATTCTTCATATATAGGACTTATACTCTGTCTTTATTATAATTATGTTAGAATACCTTGGTTATATTTGAAATAATTTTTCTATTATATAATAATAGTTTTTTTTCAAAAAAAATATAATGTTTGGTATCACAAAGGAAAGAAAAAGAGATCCTAGACTGTTCAAGATCAAAATTAATGGTGTGAAATGGAGAATTTGATATTTGATAAGTTTATTTTTATTAATTATCATGAGAAAAAATGTATTCCAATAAAATATTGTAATGGTTTGTCTATACATGATGAAAAAAAATAAAAATTATAATATTTATTGAGTGAAAATAAAATTAATGTATTATGATAGGACTATTGGATTGAATAGTTTATAATGTATAAAATAGGGGTAATTATAGTTTTAAAAAAATAATGAAATTAAAATTTCAATCTACTTCATTAAAATTTATCAAATGTAGATGTAATTAGATAATCATATTATATATATAGACACATAGTTTGGTTTTAAATCAGATTTCATAAATTTAGTAAAATAAATATTCTAAAATAATGCATAGCGAAAATATAATCACTTTTAGAAACAAGAAAATTAAAATCATAATTAATATTAAGAAAGACATACAAAAATATTTATAAAAGTTTCTCTACTTGTAAAAATTTATATTTAAGAAATTCAAAATCCCTAAAATTAGGTATCAAAAGTTATTAAACTAACTATAAGGTATTTCTTTCTTTGGTATGGAAGTCGTTGATCATAAAGATCAGAATAAGATTTGTCTTCTTTTCTCTGGATTCCTTCGATCATCCTGATCATAATCAGAAGTCTTCAAATCCCTAGAACCCTTGATCTAAACCCACATTGGACAGATTGAATACAAATGAAACAATGTTCTAAAAAATTTACAAACTTCAAGTATATACCATAGAAAACAATATCTGAAATTTTTATAAAGATAATGTAATGAGAGGTTAAATTAAAGATAACTTCATATGGGTTGACATTAAATAGAATCAGCTCCTGGGTCCTCATATGTACCTCTATTTATAGGAATAACTCTAATTTTCAAATAATATTAATAGAGGAGTTGGTTTAAATGAAATCATATGAGATCCACATTGAAAAATAAGTATGTACATATCTATCCAATGTTCTTTGGATAACACCATTACAATGTCGTAAAATGTATTCCATCTAGTAGAAATAATTCTAACCATTTTATTATAAACATTACTCTAATGGAATAATTTTTTTAGTTAAATGAATCAAATATGATAGTATAATATATAATACATGATTAGTCCAATAGATCAACCTCAGTCAGTTTTATGGATTAAAATTTATTCAATGCAATGTAATAATCATTGCATGGAAAATTTATATCCACTAGTTTAGAAAGATTTCTACATCTGGTAGAATAAATAGTTTTCTTAAAATAATGAAATTATCAATAAATATCATGCTAAAAAACATATTTTTTATGATTTTTTTTGATTTTATAAATGAAGGATAGAATGTGTAGAAATTATAACATTCGACTCAAAAATATCCTTAATTTTGAAAAGAAAATAACCCAACACTTAAAGATAATAAATAATTAGTTTAAAAAATAGACAAAAACATTATTCATTTATGAACATAATCTCCCCTATATTTGTGACAATTTTTTTATTAACAGACTTTTTTCTATTTTTGGTAGATTAATGATAAAATAAAAACGTCAAAGTAAAATTTCCCCCTAAAAATATCTATAAACAAATCTCTCCCAATAAATTATCCCACTGTGATTTTCAATAATATTATAGGAGGTATAATGTAATTGAAATTTTATATAAATAATAATATGAAATCATTTAGTTTAAATAAAAATTCTTCCATGAATATATAAAGAATATTCAAAAAAAATAATTGATAAAAAATTCAAATAAAATATGCAGTGAATGATTTATTCAAACATATATTCATTCATGTTTGGAGATTAGATAAATAGTTCAATGAAAAACATAATTTTTCCTTATAATTTTTTTGATAATAAAATTCATCTTCAAGAAATTTCTTTGTTTCATCTCTATCTATTCTGTTATTGACTCTATTATGGAAACTCTTCATTAAGAAATTGTAAGCTTTGAACATCTTGTGTTAATCTGAAAACTTATTCTTCCAAAGACTAGATCATTCTATTTTTAGCATTCAAATATAATAAATATTGTTTTATATATACATTATATTTCCTTAAGTAAAAAATTTCATAGTCTGAAGACTCTAATAAAATCCTAAACAAATCAACTAGTTAAAACATTTCATAAGCATCAGAAGAAATATTTTGAAGGAATTTTCAATATCCTAAAATGTCTTCTTGAAAACATAAATGTGATCATCATGGAAATTAAAAAACCTTTCTTTTCCTTTTACCCATATTATAATTTTATTAACTTTTCTCCATTATTATTTATAATCAAATTTGAAATACTTAAAATTAGATTCACTCTAAACAACTGTTTTTAAAAACTAATTTAATTCATTGGATTGTTCTAAATTTTTTTCCCTCCTTTGAATATGCTTTCACTGAGAATAAATACTTAGATAAAATGGAATAGAGACCATAATATTCCTCAATGAGTTATTAAAAAACATAATTCATGATTCCATACTTTTATCAGATTGTCTAGAGAAGGAATTGGTTGAATCTGATGAGACATTAGAAACATGTCTTTTTAAAGGACCAATAATTAATTTCTCATTCTCTTATTCTTTCACATTACAAGTATCCTATAAATCCATTAAATGAACATTTTATTATATTTTTCCTTGTCTGATACCATTAAATGGAATTTTTAATTAATTATTTATTTCTCTAAACTTATCCTTTTTTGAAAAATATCAAATTCTATATCCTTCTCGGTCTAAGAACTAAAAAATGATATTTCTAAAAACCGTTTTCTTCTTCTTATTTTTCTTCTTGAAACTATTTCTCTATATTAAATTCTATCATGTAATCACTTTTGAAATATTATTTTCTATTTTATTTATAAATTCATAAATTGAAACTTCAACTTGTTTCAATGCAGATTTTCCAACCTCAACAACGTTCCCTTTTACCCTATAATATATTGAAGGATATTTGGAAGTTAAAACTTTTTCATGCTTTGGTTCATTTGGTTGATAAAAAATAGGAACTGGTTGAGGAACTAGTTGGAAAACTAATAAATGTGAAACCCAAAGAACACCTTCTTTATCAGTAGCATAGAAATTTACATGATCTCGTTGAACTCCATTAATTAGACATTCGTCAACTTTTTCTTCATTAATTTTTTTTGTTTTTTTCTTCTCTTTGAATTTGAAAAATTAACCATCTTTCTCCTATAAATTATAGGATTCTTACTTATATAGACCAAATTTAGGATATTCGGTTTTCTTTTTTTCCTTTATGTTTCCTCAATACTTTTTAAACCTTCCCAATCATTGATTTCCATTTATTTTTGGTCTTAGAGGTGATTTAACAGTCCTTTATTTTCCCTAGAATATTTGTTTTAAAATAAAAAACATCAACATCTGACACTCATTTTTCTAGTTTCTCAATAAATATCTTCAACATTGGAATGAAAACTGAAAACATTATAGAAATTGTTTATTCACATATCAAAGATACTTTCTTTCTTACTAAAAATTCTTAATTATTGATCTTTATTTCTATCATGAAATTAACCATCAAATTTTTAAAAATTTATGGAAATAATATATTTATAAATTTCATCAACTCTTCTTAATGAACTCAATTTATAAGAAAAACAACATTAAATGTTTGGGTTTCCGTCAATTCATCAGTTAATCCAAAAAATATGTTCATTAACTTTAAATTAACTCTATCAAATTTTCTTTAAATGAGGTATCCTTTAATCCACAATACTAATACTCTAGAATATGGTTTCATTTTACATAATTTTCTTATATTCTAATATTTTGGGAACCAAAAAGTTTTTACCTTGTATATTTAAAAACCTTCTAGCTCATTTGGAAGATTGTGTTATATAATATATGCATCTAATTATAACAAAACTTCTATAAGATCTGATATTTTTTGAATATTTAGTTTTTAGAACTCATAAAATATATTAATCATTACTAAATCTATACTATATTCCATACTAAAAATAACTGATTAATTGAATTCCTTTACTATTGAAGGATAATAAAGATTAAGAACTTCCTTCTGAACACAATTTTTTTTCCATCCTTGTAATCTGAAAATTTTCTTTAGAAAATATTCAAATTTATCAAACCATTTCATTTCAATCAATATCTCCTTCAAAACTTCCCTACTATTAACTTCTTTAGTAAAATTAAAATTTTCAAAAATCTTACAAAATTTTCTAACTGAATGAAGAATGTATGATCATAA
Source organism: Viscum album (assembly GCA_963277665.1). Classification (NCBI taxonomy): domain Eukaryota; kingdom Viridiplantae; phylum Streptophyta; class Magnoliopsida; order Santalales; family Viscaceae; genus Viscum; species Viscum album. The sequence goes on from OY728127.1 coordinate 1,966,388,256, forward strand.
GAAGAAAATATGATAAAATGAATTCCGAAAGATAAGAAGGATATATAATTTGAGTGATGAGGATAAATAATATTCTGATAGAATGATGTGGGATATATTAACCCAATCACAAATTTAAAGGCTCGAGGGTGATGTTTAAAATTCTAGAAATATAATGGATCCTATTAAATCCAAAAATTGATCTAATGATCGAGATTTATCCTCAAAACATTCAAATAAATATTCTAAATTATTTTTTTTAATAAAAATATTATCATATGAAAAAGATAGTAAAGAATAAAAACATTAAATACTACATATTAGAAATTACCTTCTTAGAGTAAAAAAATAAAACTTTCTGTCTAAAATCCTACCACGTAACATTTATTCTTTTTATAGGAAAATAAAAGTTTTTCGAAAAAAGATTTTTTTAGAAAAATTTAGTTTATTTAGATTTTTTTGAAAACCTAAAATTATTATAATAAATATAAATTTCATAAAATATAATGTTTTTAGAAAAAATATTTATTTTAGAAAAATTAATGTTTTATAAAAATAAAAAATTCTTGAAAAAATAATGTTCTTTGAAAAACTAATTTTTTTTAAAAAAACTATTGTTATTAAAAAATTATTACATATATACTCCCCCTTTGAAAAGGAGTTCATTAATGTAAATATATTGGTAAAAAAAATTTAGATATTAATGATCATTTATTATTTACTATTCCATGATTCTAAAGAAAATATTCCAATCTTTTGTAATTAAGTGGTTTAGTAAAAATATCATCATGTTATTCTTGAATTCCAATAAATTAAAAAATAATATCTCTTATTGGTGTGTGGTATAAAAGGAAATGGTGACTTATATCTAGAGTCTTTCCACATGAGTTAGGTTATGGGTTTTTAATTAATTCAGTGGAGCTTGTGTTATCACACATAATTTTAATTTTACAAAAACTCAATCCAAAGGAAATGATTGTGTGTTACATCCACAACAATTGATCACAAACACATATAGCTACAAATTTTTTATATTAATTAGTATAATGTTTTATTGATTATTTTTTCTTACAAGAATAATAAACTAAGGCTTCTCTTAATAAATATAATGTTACATACGTACTTTTCTTACCAATTTTATATCCAACAATGTCAGAATCTGAAAAACTTTTGAGATCAAAATAATTTCTAGAAGAGTAAAATATTGCTTGATCCATAATTCCATTAAGATAATTAAAATCTCTTTTAATACCTTAATATTAATCTCTTTTGGATTATAATGATAATTTTCACACAATAATATAGAAAATATTAAATTTTGATTACTATCTGTTAACTATAATGAAATTTCAATTATCCCTCTAAAAATCATTTGATTAATTGGTTTCCCAGAATAATCAATATCTAAAATATTTTAGGTTCTAATAGGATTATTAGTACATTTATTATTTCCATATCCAAATTTATTAATAAAATATTTTATATAATTTTTTTGAAATATAAAAATTCTTACCATTTTTTGTGAAATTTGAAAACCTAGAAAAGAAGAAATTTAATCCATAATGCTCATCTAAAACTAATATTTTATAAGTTCAATAATGCAATATATAATATATTTTTTATTTTATCTAAATATTATTTCAATAACCGAAATTTAAACAATGATATTTTTTCATAATTTTTTTAATAAAAACGGATCAATCTAGAGCTCTGTTAATATAATAATTCTATAAAAATTCCAATTAACCTATCATATCAGTCTCTAGGGGCTTGATTAAATTGATAAAGTTCTTTAGTAAGTATAAATACAGTGTCTGGTGATTATTTATTTTCAAAACCATAGTGTTTTTCTATATAAACCTCTTCTTAATGATACCCATTAATAAAATAACACAACACAACCATTTGAAAAGAATTTAAAATTTAGAAATGTGAAAAAATCTAGAATAATATGAATAGATTCATGTCTAGATATTAGATAATAAGTATATTCCTATTATATACCCTCTTTTTTTATTGTAACCTCTTACGAAAAGTCTGTCTCTATTTCTTACTATATTTGATTTTCATTACACATGATCCATAAACCCATTGTACAAAAAATACATAAGTATATTTAGTTCATTCAACTAATTCCAAAACACAGTTTCCTTTTAATTAATTTTGTTTATCTTTCCAATATTTTATCTAATATTCACCACCAGATTGACCATACTTTTTATGTTATAATTGAGAAAAAATTTCACAATGTTCAACTTTGTTTCTTAAATAACATCTAGTTCTAAAAGGGTGATCTACACCACCAATGATATTATCAGTAGGATGGTTCCTAAGGATCAAATTATTACTTAAGTTTTTAAAATTATATTATTCAATAATAGATTTAAATTATTTTGTGGTAAAACTTCATATAAATATTCTTTAGTGGTTACATCATAATAATAACTTTCTAACATTGGTTGAAAATTTGTTTTTTAATAAATATATAAAGAGGTTAATTGAGGTTGTTTGAAAATAAAATGACCAGTTTCATAAAATTTTACATATACTATTAATTCAAAAGAATTTGTGAATTTATTAAAAAACTATATAATCCATACTAGTTATTGAATGACATAAAAATATTCCTTCGTTATATTTTGGATAAAATTTATGTAAATTATTATTAGTATTCAATGTGAACACTTTGTATCCAAAACAATTAAAGAATAAATGGTTTGGTTTTCATTAAGCCCACAATTCATAAATTTTTTATTAAGAAAAGCAATTATTAAAAAAATATTTACTATTAGAAAATTGGGGTACACTTTGGAGTAAAATAGTGATTTTGAAAAAATTGGATTTTTATTAGTAGAACCCATACAAGATACAAACTTATAAGGTTTTATTTCTTAGAATATCTCTTAAATATACCCTTATACTACATGAAATTTCCTATAAGACCATAAAAATTCAAATCTATAATTTTCTTAGTATCATCTAAATATTTCATTTTAGACTCTCATTCTCTAAGCATGAATTCAATAATCATCTCAAAAAATATCACATCTATAAGATCATTATCCCCTTGAGATTTTAAATTGTTTATAATGGTCATAAATACCTATTTAATAATTTAAATAGATTCACTAGTTATAAAATAAAAATCTTGATAATTTGTACCAAGGAAGTCTCTTCTGGTTTTAATCAATTTAGAATTTCCAAAAATTTGTAATATCCAGCTTTGTACAAATACTATTAGTAGCTTCCTAGGAAGATAATTGTCTATATATATTTACTTTCATAGAAATATTCAATATATTCCAATGATGATAATTCAATTGATATTCTTATTTCTCTTCATTAATAAAAGTAGAAACTTCCTTCTCATGAATTTTATAATTTCTATTCAACATGAAAAAGTTATCAATTATAGTGTTTATAACCAATTTAATCATTATATCCATCCTATATTAATAGTCACCACCATAAAAAATTGGTGTACTCGTATGATTTAGATTCTAAAGAGTACCAATATTAAGACCTTCTATTTTATTAATCAAAAACACTTTTTATACAACGCACATTAGATAAATTACAATTTAGAAAAAATTATAAACATTAAAAATGGATTGATATAAAAAATAGTAAATATTTTTTATGTTTAAATAGTAAAACCTACTCTAATAACAATTTTTAGATCAATGAGTTTATAATGTCTACAAGAGGGGGTGAATTATATTTTAAAATAATTAACCTAATTAAAATACCAAACCTCCTCATTAAAATAGATCAATCTCAGATATCATCTGATTATTAGAGTATATATATATATCAGACATAGTTTATTGCTATTAAATCACATTTTTAATGTTTAATAATGTAACAATTATTAAATAATAAATAGATAAATATAGTAACATATAGATACAACTAAAGAAAATCTTAAAGTAAAATTAGGAATGACTTATAAAAATATTTATAAATTTTATTCTATATATTAACCTTAAGTGTTATTGAAGTCAAAAACCCTTAATTTAAGTATCATTGATTTAAAACAAACCATAATGTCATTATTTCATCATTAAGAAACCCCTCGATCATAAATAATGGAATCAAATCTATCTTCCTATCATGAGAATCCCTCAATTATCTCGATAGAAATCATCAATTTTCTTATACCCATAAGCCTTCAATCTAATCCTATATCGAACAAAACAAAATAAATAAAATTTTCTACATAATTTAAAATCATCACTCAAATTCCTTAAAATAAAAAAATATTTGAAAATTTTACAAAGTGAATGTAATAATAGGTTATAGTAGAGAAAACATCATATCCTTTGATCCACAAAGGAATCATCTCCCAGCTCCTTGAATAGACCTCTATTTATAGGAACACCTCCAATAATAATATTCTATGATTATCAAAGTAAACTTCAATGGAATTTTATGATCCTTAAATTGACATCTTAGTAAGCACATGTTTATATTATGTAATTTTGATATCACCATTACAATGTTGTAAAATTAATTCCATCTAATAGATATAATTATAACTATCCAATTATAAAAATTATTTCATTGTAACAAATTAATTTTAGACCAATGAATAAAAATACGGTAATCCAAAATATCATACTTTATTAGTCCAATGGATCAGACATAGTCAATCTAATTAATCGAGATATAGTCATTCATATGGACTAAAGATTTTGTAGAAATATTATATTCGTTCCTTTAGAAATATTTCTACATCTCTTAGAATATAATATTTTCTAAAAAACATTATAAGAGACTTGGGAGATATAATATCATTAAAAAAGAGTTTTTATGAATGTTTGTTTTTATTTTAAAATCTAAGTATAGAAGGTGTAGAATTAATAACTTTTAACTCACTAAGGACTCTTGTATACTGGGCATATGCTAAAATGAAAAAATAAACTTTTAATGTAACTTTACCAATGGAAATCTATATTTGAAATTTATAATTCTTCTATTGACTATGTTCTTATGTTTTTAAATGAAATACTACCTAATGTTGAATATATTCCCTCAAATCATTATATGTCATAAAAGTTATTTTTTCACGTTTATTTTTTATCAAATAAAACCTGAATTTAAAAAAAAAAGATTATAAAGGGTAAACAATATATTCTGATTTATATAAAAAATATTTTATCATGATGGATTAATTATCATTAATGTTTTAGATTCATGGGATAATTATGATTATTTCATATGGATCATCTATACTAGAGAAATAATGCAAGCTCTAAAAGAATGTTGTGACATATAAGCCCCCTTAGTGTATGTCTGGAACTAATGTGGTTAATTAATTGAAATATGTTGGTTTATCATTGGAGAAGGTTAGTTGATATCTTAAAATAGGAATAATATTTTCACTAAATCCAATTAGAATTGGAGGACTAAAATTATACTCTTTGATATTATTTATTAATCAACTAATTTCTTACATTATTATATTCTATTCACACTAAATTATTTCATAAGGAAGTACAAAGATGATTTATGATCTCACAATGAAAATTTGAATTTGGGTATTATACTAGAACAACATCTATAGAGTATCAGTTAAAATAACAAGAATGTTCCCTAGGGTTATTATGTGATGAAAACATCAGGAAAAAATAATTTTTCAATGTACAAGATAATGTGAAGGTATTTAATGGTAATTCATCCAAAAAATAAAACTTGGTCAATATAAGAGAGGTAAAAATGATATATTTGAAAAATAATGTCTATTATATCCTTCATCTTTAATATATTATATTAAAATACATCATTTTCTATCCAATTATTTATAGTTTATTTTGATTTGATTTTTCCTCTTTTTATGTAGATCATTATTCTAAAAATATATCAATGAGTTTCTTGAAAAGAATATAGGAAGATGCACCATCAATTATATTCTAATTATAGAAAATTTATTTTCCTACTTTTTTAAATTACATGTTGTATATATATTTATACATATTCAAATAAAAATACTTCATCAGGGACCCCTTAGATTTGGTTGGATGTATCCAAATGATTAAAATATGTAAACAATAAAGTATTATGTTAGGAACATGAATCATCTCAAATGTTCTATTGTTAATTATTTATTTTTCAAAATGATTTGTGAATTTTTTTAATGTATTTTTGTGATGTGCGTATTGGATGAAATCATTTGATAAGAAATAATGGGGACTTTTATGATAAAATATAGCCAAAATTTTTATCAATTCTCCAAATAGGGGTATTCATTTACCATATACATTTGGTATATTAATACATGAAGAGTGATAGTTGGAATATCACTTAATCTTGTTTAACTATGATTTGTTTGATGACTATATAAAATATGTAATTTAAAAGTGTATATATTACACTATCCAACATTATTGTAGATTTAGTATATAATTTTACAATAACATTATGTAGGAAACATAAATAAATTATTAGAATAAATAGTTATTATTTTCCTTGATGATAGTGAGAAACATCAAATAGAAATTAAAGTATATTTTAGTTAAAATTGATGTTATGGACCTATACTTGTATAATATAAATAATAAATATTTATTTAACATTAATATATATATATATATATACTATGTATTTATTTTACCAGTTAACATAATATCACATGACGTAAGAACATTTTATTTTGGTAGAATTAATGTAGTTTGTGAATGTAAATCATAGGTGATTAATAAATAAAAATTTGTTATAACTATTTGAGAAGTGAACATGAAATAACTAATTTTTTTAAAGCATAAAAATAAAAATTTTAGTGAAATTAAAAAATATAAAAAAATATAAAAAAGAGAAAAAATACGTCGTTATATTAACTGTAATGATAAACTACTATGTCAGTGAATCAAAAAGTTGGCCTTGATATGAATTTTTTTTTATTATAGAGATATTTATAGAATAAAAATATTTTATCATTACTCCAATGATATATTAAGTATGATGAAATAAAAGTGGTTCAATTTAATTAAATAAAATGAAAATTTTATTAATTATGATAGATTTATAATTAATCAAATTGGTTACTTTTTGGATATTTATGTGTTATATATTTTATCATCCATGCTAAAAAATGTGTTTTATTTGAAATAGCCTCTAAAACCAGAATTTGATGTCATTATTGAAGTTATTATATGACATATATTCAAGGATGGTGGGGAAAAACTGACACCATCACTACCCTGTTAGTTTTGACTAATATTTTACATTAGATAACTCAAATACATAATTTATAGATTTGAATAGAAACCTAATATTGTTGTGGGTAATATGTTCAATAAATGATATCTAGTGTCAACCAAACATTTTCATTCAAATTTTTTTATCCTATGAAATTTGGTAAAATTCATAATGACTAATTATTCAAAATAAATTATATTGTTTTGAAATTATTTTTGATATATATTTTTTACTTTACTATAGGTCAATACTTACTAAATTCTGATAGCTTTACCCACATGTATCGTTAATAAACTGAAGTAAACCAATTTTGATATCTAATATTTTGACACAAATATTCTGTAGAATCCTACTATTATACCATTTCTAGAACCTATATAGTTACTCAACACTATTTTTATTGGATGTTCCAAATTTCTAGTTCTCCCATATCTTTATAAATTTTTGTTTCAAGTCATTTCACCTTAAGATTGTACCTTGGTCCTTCAATATTTCTATTTAATGTGTAATAATCTTCCTTGGAAATTCTTTTCTTTTTTAATTTAGTAACATTTATCATGGATTGGACTATCATTTTATTATTATGAAATGTTCCTTGACACATGGTCCTTTTATTTCAAGAAATTTATGTGGTTTCCCTTTGTTATTATCTTTTTAATAATTTAATTCTCAAGGTTTCACAAAAAAAAGGATTATTTTTAATATTTAAATGATCATCCAAGAAGAGTGGGAACTACCCCTACCTTCTTTAATGGGTTTTCATCTTCATCCCCTTAATGTAGGTAGAAATGATTTACAAATTGACAGTTCAACTAAAAATCCGCATGAAGGATATCCTCAATGTTCCCATGAAGTCAAAAACTTTTATCTAACTATTGGTTTTCACAATAAAACTATGGTATGTTAATGATATTATATAAATTTAGGTTTAATTTACATTGTTTTATAATATTTATAACATATTATAAATGACTTTGTTCCTTTAAAAAATTATATTCATCACTCTATATTTGATTATTTCATCTTGAGAGAGTCTAACACTTCTATAGTTGAGTTAAAAATACGTAAATAAAATTTTCAGAAATTTTTTATTTATTAATTTTGTTTTGTAATTCTATAATCAAATTACTAATTTCACCATGACAAAAAATTACACATGTGATACATTTCTCATACTTCCCCTTAGTCTTTAACATCAATTCTTTAAATTTTTCTTAAAGGAAATAAATTTTAAATTGGGCTTATATGTGAGGAGTTATTTCAATAATGGAGAAATTCCTCCCACTTATGGCCTTTTATATGAAAATTTCCCACATAAATTGTTCTCATCATACAAAAAATTCATTAAACAATTGATTGAGAGTTGGTGGGTTAGGGATTCATTATTAAATTCAATGACTAATAAAAATAATCCTAAAATCAAACTTAATAGATTCAATATAAATTCAAAATATATAAATTTATTGGAATTCACCTTATTTAAATCAACTACAATAAACTGAACCTTAGTTAGAAAAATTGACATAAAATTAAATAAACTTAATTAAATTAATCTAACTTTAAATACCTTGAACTAAACTAATATATTCTAAACATTAAATAACATAACTAATTTTAAAATATATTATTCAACTAAAACATGAAAAATATGATAATTAATAATGAAATTATAAATAAAAAACCATCCCATCATTTTTAGAAATATATATAATTAAAACCAATTGATCAAAATCACACCATAAAATACCAAATTTATCATAATATAATAAATAAAAACATATATTTAGTGTTTTAAAAAGATTAAATATGTATATTGTGATCATAAGTTATAAACTTATTCATGATTGATGTGAAATTATAGGAAAATTTCTAAAGAATTTTTTTTTGAAATTTTTGAATAAATATTGCATCAATTTTTCATGTAGTGGGATCAAAATGACTAAATAAATAGATTTTAAAGATATAAATGTATTTAAAAATGTGTCTTAGTGGGTAAAAACCCATCAATGTATTTAATATTTTTAGAAAATAAAATGGCAAAAACTATATATTTATTTTTCCAATATAAGAACTGACATCATTTTAGTCGTAGTTTCAGTTTTTTCATGAGGTTTGAAAAAACATTTTTTGTGTTATAAAACTCTAAAACATGGATTTAATGGTCAAAATCTAGAAAACCTAATATTTATTTGAAATAAGGGGAAAATTATATTCAAATTATATTTTAAATTTAATTATAGAGGGTGTGTCAATTAGAAAAGTAGTGTCATTGTAATGACTAAATATGAAAATTTTTAAGACATAAATGTCTTTAAAACATGTTTGATTATGTGAAAATTGAGAAAATAACACTGGATTTCCATTAAATAATTAGAAAATACAAAAAATTAATTTATAAATATAGGAACTTATACTATTTAAATATATGTTTTATTTTTCATGGGATTTCCAAGGTTGCAATATTATTGTTTTAAATCCCTATAACGTGTGTGCAACATATAAAACCTAAAAAAACCTAAATTTTATGTCAAATAATAGAAAAATTGTCTTTTAAATATTTTTTAAAATTCATAATTGATAGATTTTCAATTCGATATGTGGTGTTCTTGGTGAAATAAGTACCCAAAATGGAAAAAATGTAGTTTTAAAATCTTGTGATGGCCTGGCATTAGTTTATTCAATCTAATATTAGTGCCTCTGAAAAATATAATATTCTTCTTATCAAGAATATTAATATTTTGAGAAGTTTTGTTTCATTCAATATCATATAGGATATCCTTAATATAACATTTTTATCTCATGATATAAAAACAAAGGTGTCAATACAAAATGAAATTTGTAGAATTTGGAAAAAAAAATATAGTGATATTAGAAAATATTAATATCATACAAATGATTAATTCCAAATTTATTTTACTAAATTAATAAGTTTATAATATTATTATATATCTATATTTATAATAATCATTAAATTCTATGGTTTTCATCTCATGTTATGTCCAAATTAAACCTTTAAATATCATAATTTATTTTTCTAATTTGGGAATACATTTCAAAATGTATCCTTCCTATGTCATTTATCATTTATTTGTTATATTCTGTTAATATTCTTAAATATATTGGTTTGATGAAAAATATATTTGAAACATGAAATGGGGATATAACATTGTAATATTTTTCTACACATTAATGATGATGTATGATTTTAAACTATGTTTTTTCTATGTATCAATTACAGAATCTTCCTAATCATATCAATTTTATTACTTTTGATAATAATAGAATTAACATGGTATTTTGATTTTTCATTTTAGTTTTCAACAAAATTTAAAACATTTTTTCTCATATATAATGTATTTTATAATAATGACTATTTTTTAGTCATGTACTTGGATGTTATTTGAATAAATTTGTCAAATTAAGTAATAAAGGTATGAAATGACAGAGAATTATCAAAGTGAAAACTAAGAACAAACAAATGAATCTAATAAAAAACACAAATAACCAATAAAATAAAAGAAAAAATAATAAAAAAATGAAATATAATGTTAAACAAAAAATAAAAATTATAAAATATATAAATAATAACTAAACATAATCAATAAAATTAAAATAAAAAAGATCTAAACAAAGATAAAACAAATATATTATCAAATTAGAAAAAATATATAAGAAAAAAGATAAAATAATCAACATTTATAAATAATAAATAAATTGTGAATAAATAAAGAAAAAATAAATAAATAATAAATAAACAATGTGAATAAAAAAGTAATCAAAAAGAAGAAAAAATAAAGAAAAAATAAAGTCATAAAATATAAATTAATAAAACAGATATAAATAAAGATATAAATAAAAAATGTATAAAAGATAAAAAAACAAATAAATAAATAAAAAATACATAAATAAAAAATAATGAATATTTAAACATTATAAGAATAAAGAAACAAATAATAAATTAAAAAATAATAATGAATAAAAAGATGTTCCTTAAGCTGTGATGATTGTATTTGTTATCAATAATCATGTTAATAGATCTATACAAGACTTGGGAGATGGTGCTAGTATTTATCCACAAAATATAGAGGATATAAAATTATAATTAATGAGTAAAAATGTTAAAGGTGATTCCATAATAAATTATAGAGGACATGATACATAGAAATAAGACTCTTATATCTAATGATTATAGAACTAGTTTTTTTAGATGTGATAGGTACTAATTTACTAATAAGGACTTTCTTCTAAAAAATTTAATTAAAGATCTAAGGAGTGTAGAATAAGGACACTAAATCTAGTACTATAAAACATAAAGAGTTTTAAATAAAATTATTTAAATATTTTCAAGGTATTGAGGAAATATTCCTCAGGGTTGGAGTATCTATCTATGAGTTATCTAGTATATTTTCTACTCAATCCAGTTATAAAAAAATCATGGATGCGGCTTTTAGCTAGTTTAAGTTAAGGACGAGATTGAGAGGGAAATGGATAATATATTAAAAATCTACTTGAGTATATATTAGGATATTGAAGACTTTATAAAGAAGATTTAGAATCATTCGGTTATTTTGATAATCCATGATAGTATTTGTGACAATTCCATGTTTATTTGAAGATCTTTTTATGACCATAACTAATTTTAAGGATCATTGAATTATTTAAACTAAGTATGAAATTGTGGGGTTTAAAGAATGAAAATAGATAATAACTTAAAATTATGTATGAAATGATGGGTTTTAAGACATTATTAATGTCATATATCATGGTTAGTATTGTGTATACCTTTCCAAATCCCCTCCTAATACTTTCTTTATAAAACGTACTTCTAAATTAGCTAAAATGCATGATTTTAAGTCTTTTAGGACGCACTTAATACTTTTTTATAGTGTGCATAAGTCATGATAAACACCATATATGACTTTAATTTTATGAATAAGACTCTTTTGATCAATTATGACTCCTGTCTATATAGGTTTATGAGTTTTTTAAATCCACTTATGACTAATTTATATGTGTAAGACTTCAGAATTGATAAAAGATCGATAATATTATTGTATGAAAATAGTGTTTTTATAATTTTATATTTTTCAAGAAAGAAAATTTTGGATGATTATATAAATTATTATCATAGAATAAAATATAAAATAAACTCAAATAGTGTGGGGTAAAAAACATTTATCAAGTCAAAGAGCTTCCTTATAAAAAAGAAATTTGATGAGTTTTCAAGAATAGTGTAAATATTGTTCAGTCGATAATTTTATTATTAATTATATTTTAAATAATTATAATTATAGATAAATAATATAGTTATAATTTAATCTTAATTATTTAATGAAAGTTAATAAAATGTGAATATAATAGAAGGCTGGGAATTTATTCATCCTAAGAAGAATAACATCCAGATGAATAAATTTTGAAATTTTTGAGAAGTTACAAGTGATGTTTTTCAATGGTGTTAAATATTGAAATTGACATTATGATCTAAATATGAGAGGAAGTAAAGAGTTCTAATTTTATTTCTATTGTGTACAGGTTAAAGTATAAATTAGTACTATTTTTCAAATAATCTATCATATTGTAAGATGAAGGAAAAAAATAATGTTGTTTTTTTATAAAACCTATGAAGAATGATTTGAAAGAATCTTATCTTGAATTATTTTGAGAAGAAGAGAATTTCGATTCCACTTTATAAAATAATTGAAGACTTATTCAATTGAGAGGAAGAAATGTTATAAATGTGGAAGAAAAAAGTGTATCGTTGTAATACTCCTTGAAAAAATTCCCTAAATTAAATAAATGACAAACCCATATGCATACATTCAAATAAAATGTGGAGTGTATATAATTATATTACTTTTATGCCATGAAAAAATATATTTCAAACAATATAAATTCAATTTTACCTTAAGAAAAATTAGGAGGCTTCCTATATATTTACGACATGTCTATCTCACAATGAATGGTTGATTATTTCCCTAAATAAAAATATACTACAAAATAGAAGATACATTTCAATTTGGAATACCTAAGATAATCTATCTTCTCAAGATAAATAATATAACCCAATCCTTTGTTAAGGTGAAACCATATTGGTATATCATAAGTGAATAAGAGGAAGAGAAAAATAATTTTTCTAAAACCAGTCCCTTCTACACATCATGTTATAAAATATTTCAATGAAAAAGTGATAAGCCGAAGACCTATTCTTTTATGATATTAGTGAGTAATAGTAGACATGAGTTTTATTTTTATAATTTCTATGGAAAATTATTGAATTATTTATTAAATGTATTCTCAATTGGTAAAAAATTCTTGTATAATATTCATGTTTTTTTGTTATGGAATCCCATAAAAACATTTATATGGATCTTATAATACGTGTAAGGAAATAGGAAATAATATAATAGTTTTATTCATTAATATTCTTAAGTTATCCAAAAACTCTTTTTGATGAATAAAATTAAATTTTTGGGTGTATTGAAATCCTGGGAAATATTGTGATCCACATTAGGAAGATTAATAATTGAGAATAACTAGGTGGATTCCTGTATAAAGATAATATGAGAGATGTAATTTATGTTTACCTATATAATATAATAAATATTTTTCCAATTTAATATATTTAACACCAATATTTTTTAATATTGTGTTAATAGTTTCAATATGATACCCTGAAATAAATGTTTTTTATGACCCAATTATTTGTTGACTATATTGAGCAGGGGAAATAACTGATCATAGTAGGGAGTACATTTATTTAATTAGCTTTGATCCTCATAAAAACATTTTTTCTGAAATTTATTATCTATAATACATTGAATATAAGTGTGTATTGAAGGTTAAATAAAAAATATCTATTTATATTAACTATATGTAGGGTTTCAAATCCTATTGAATCTAAAAAGAAGTTATAAAAAACTTGATCACACTTGATTCACCCCCTCTCCAGTGTGTCTTCACTGATCCTTATTAGAATATAAAGTGGAATCAATGTTATATTTCGCTCTGATGAGATATATTTTTAATCCCCAACTATTTTTACTTCAATATGTGATGTGAATATTTTAAATTTATGAGCCTTAGATGGTGAAATAAAATTTCTTCATTCTTAAAAAATATGAATGTTTTAATGAAGAATATACAATAAGAAAGAATATAAAGTTCATTAAGTGAAGAAAATAGAAAATACTAGATGATGATCAACAACTTGGTGAATATAACTGGTGCGGTAAGAATATTTTTGAATATTTTAAAGATAATACCTTTAGTGATGAATCATACCCAAGTTGTGAAAAAGATAAGTTCAATGAATCACTTAGTTATTTTTATTCTGAAACATTACAAATTTGAAGAAATTATCTCTAGAATATTTTATACATTTCTTTAATAACTCAAGGGAATTTTTGTTGATAAGATACTCCTATAGAAGGAAGTTGATACTATGTAGGCTTAATTGGTCAAAAAAGTATGTTTTTGTAATACCCTAAAAAAACTAATGAATATATGGAAAGAATACATCATAATTTAAGATACAATATTTTCTACGGGTGATGAAGAATTGAAATGTGTTATTTGTTAGAATGATCTATTTAATAATTTTTTTAGTGAAGTTATCCATTCATTAGAAAAACTTTATAATGTCTATTTTTATGATAACATTGAATAGATAGAAGATAAAGATAACATAATCTTATAGATGGATTATTATATACTTGGGAAATATTAGATTAATTATGATAAAATTCATATGTTTAAGACTTAATGGAATTTTATTTTGAGATTATTTGAATATAAAAAGAAGAATTTCAATATGATACTACTTAAACATGAAGTAAAAATGAAAAATCTAGATTCTATACAACATGAGATCATCCAAGATGCTAAGAAAAGAGATAGTACTGAAATCACATCGGATATGATCTTTTCTTCAAAGAAGACTCAAATTTCTGGGAAAAATAACTTTGAGATACACTAGATAAGAAACCTTCATAGTCTTTGAAAAAAAGGTAACCCATTTTCTAGTCAAGTTTTCTGGATAATTTTTTTAATTAGTTATAAAAATTTAGAAGAGAAAAATATTTAAATATGGGTGAGTTAAAATGTATAAACACCCAAAAAATCATCAATGAGATAAGTTATAATGTACATAAAAATTATTCCACTAACTAGATCTTAAAATAGTGGGGGTTCTTAACCAGAAATGATTTAAAAATATAGATATATTGACCTAATAAACCAAATAAGGTGATTTATTAACATAAGTTGGTGTTGTTGGAAGTTTATACATTAGGTTATTGATTTTTGGAATAATATGTCATTATATGGAAATGATATAAAACATAAAAATAGGGGTTTCTGAGATGAAATCATAAGCATACATACTTTTTTGAATCATATTTCATAGAGAAATTATAATGTGTCCAAGAATAATATATTTGGTTATTTGTAGAACTTTGGTGATTTATGAAACATATGAGGAAACTATTATTAATTTTTTTGGTATTTGTTACCCCTAAACTACCTTCATGATTAATTGGAAAGTAGTTTATTGTATAAAAAATTGTGAAGAAACATGAAAAAAATTCTTGGGAAATAATTAATTGTGGAAATATAATAAATTTTGTCTTAATAATTCATTGATGAAAGTTTAAAAGGGTTTCAGAACATAGAGGATAATATGCATCATATTTTTTAGAAGGGGTGACATTGTTGACCATTGAAATAATTCCATAAATATCACTATTCAAGGAAGAAAACTAGATTCTAAAAGGTAATCAATCTAATAGAGAGATATATGTGTTAATATGGGTTTTCAAACTCTAAAAGAAGTGGTTGAGAGGTTTCCAAAAGGGTGACTGTAAGGAAAATAAAGAGGTGTGTAGAAGTTAAAATAGGTAAGAAACATGGCTGACGTATGCATAAATTGTTTCCTAGAAAAATTTGAAACAACAAGATAACACTAAATACTTTTGGTATCAAGGACTCTTCTATAAGAAATGACTCTACACATAAAAATAAATCTATCCAAACCCCAAAATAGTTATTAAATAAAATTTATACTAGTTATAAATATCTAGGAAGATAGAAAAGACTAAGAAATATTAGAATTCCACGTTTTCTAAATTAAATAAGCCCATTCCATAAATGAATAAATCCCAAGATAAAAATAATTCCATACTTCCCATAGAATAATAACATTGGATATCTAATATTAGAGTAAGATTGAATAATTCTATACATTTTAGATCCTCTAAGAAAAAAGTATCTAGTTTGAGAGAAAATACTCAGTAGTTATTCTCATATTTATGTGTTGATGGAAGTCCACATTATTCCCACATTATGATTACTATACATTATGAAAGAGGTAATTGAAGGTGAAGTATCAAAAGAGAATAATTCTTAAAGTTGTAATATCTATATAGAATAAATAACTACCATCATGTAGAATTAAAATTATAAATTTATTGAAGGAAATAATGATGAAAGTATATAAAGAGAATCCCTTAAGGGGGAATGTAATTCTATGATATTAGAAATTAGTTATTTTATGTGAACCAAAAATTATGGACATATTTGATGAAACATAAAAATTGTGGTATAATTTTCACTCTCCCATTTCTATTTTAAATTATATTTATTTTGGTTATCAAGTGGATAAATCATCTAATGAAATAGGGAGTATAATAACTTTCAATTGAAATGCTTTGTTGTATTTGTTCATGAGAGTGTATATTAAATTCTTCTTAAGAAATATATTAATACAGCTCCAAAGATGTGAATTTTATTATTTTTATAAGATTTTGGATAATTAAATAATTTTTTTCTTAATTAACCTTTAATTTTTTCAATAAATTGTTTTCCCATTTGGATTTAATATTTATTAATTGATGGCTCTATCGTGAACCATCATGGAAAAACAAGTACACTGATAACCAAGTTGGCTTTGATATAACTTAAAGTGTGTTCCCAATCCACGTGGGTAGGGAACAGCCACATAGCATCATATTAAGCCTCGAATGGAATATGATTTCTAGAAAAATAAACCATCAATATAGAGCTACATAAAAACACAAAATAACTAGTAAATATGTAAAAAAATCCTCAAGAAGAAAAATATCACCCAATGATAGATAAACATTTTAAGGTAAGTATAACACAAAAGAAAAAAACATCTACCAAGAAATAGTCTCATAAAAACCCATGTAACAGGTGGATCATATCTCCATCGATCACCACCATCATTACTAGAACCATGAATCATGCAATCTACTACCTCTAACTTGAACATTTCCTTTACCTATAAATAGCATAAAAAATCAAAAAATGAACAATGTAAAAGGTTGGTTTTGAGTTAAGAGTCATATTAGGGTACCCTCAAGTTTTCAATAATTAGTTTCATAGTAATTAAACCATTTATGTTTTCAATCAAAATAAAATAAGGAATGAAATAACACGTAAATATTTTAAATAAAAACATGCTTTGAAATCATATAGATGGAAGATATATCAATATAGGATTAAATAAACTTTTCATATAAAAATTTTATATTAAACAACTAGCATGAATAAACCATTTCATTAAAAAATTTCATGTATAATCAAATCAAACGAAACAAGAAAACATGGTTATATTATCTAAGTAACTTTTTTTAGGACATTATAATCCTCACACTACACAATCATAAAACATGGCTCAAGTATAAGGGAAAAACTCCATATTCTTGGTCTAATGGGACTAATAAGTCAACATCACATTAGAGATAATATTACTAAACTAGGTTTAGTTTGATTTTTCATCATCAACCCATTTATAGGGTGTCATTTCTGGAGTGTTCTAATCCTAATCACCCACTAAATACTCAAGCTCACATTTTATTCAATCAATAAATCAATAAATCATGGTAAAATAAATCATTTCAAATCAATTCATTATTCAATTTTTAATTTCCCAATTTCTCTTTCAACATGCCTTTTCAATTTTGAAAACCAAATCACGTGTTTTCATCAAAATCATTCCATTTAAATCATCATCCATTTTAAGAAACTTTTATCCATAGTAAACATCAACTAATTTCTAATTTCAAATAATCATTTTTTTCTCAAAAACTACACAACTATTTTTATTCCATTTAAATTGGTGTTTTTACAATTTCTATTCCCATTTTAAATAAAACATCAAGTCATCTCAAATAAATATTTTATAAATAAATTGAAAAAAAAAACAATTAAATTAAGAAATTTGGGGTTCCAATTTTAGGGTAAATACTTAGATAACCGCCATTATGTTATAACATTATGAAATGAAACACCCATAATGGGAACCACCAATGAAGACTAGAGGAGAATATGATCATGGAAAACACTAAAGAATCAAGCTCTATAAAATCAATAATCCAAATCGATCAAAAATATGTTGATTCCACCATCCATAAAGTGAGACATGTATAATTGAGAAAAAAACAAACAAATATAGAAACCACACACAAGATATGGATCGAGATCTCCTAATACCACTTTTATTCATAAGAGAAGTGGTTAGAGGAGATAGGAAATCCCCTATAGATCATATAAAAGTCATGGATGTTGATTAAGTTAAAATGGGAGATGATTAGAGATTAAAATTAGGGTCATGTGATTTTAATTAAAATAATTTTCGAATTCAAAACACACACACATTTTTTCCAAGTTAGGCCACATAGTTAGTAATAATCATGCACCCTAACCATACACCTTTACCGTGATTCCAGAAAGGTTTCATGGTATGGATATATTGTTAAAATAACCACGTGGAAAAGATGAAAATAACTCTACCCAATGGATCATGGTTCTATGGTTGAGTCCAGATGTTTTGGAAAATCCATGCGCCCCCTCTAAAGGACAAAGATATGGCTGACGGTTTGCGGCCCCAAACATCACATTTTCCCTAACCGTGTGACAACCATGAATAGTTGTGAAAACATCTAAAGTATTTTAAAAGTATCTATAAGTTACCTAGAAAAATATATAATCAATTAATTCTGAAAATAAAGGTGAGAATGTTCTTAAAATAATGTAATGTGATGTTACAAACTCTACACCAAAAAAACAATTTGTCCTTATAAATCCTATCAAGAAGACACCATGTCAAAATGTTGAGGCCAATGCAATCTAATTAGCACCTCACACTCCCATTTCTCATGTGAATTATAAACATTCTTATATATCATCCAGAACAATGGTGTTATATACCATCTTTATTGAGGTATTTCAATAAATAAATTTTTTATTGAACTATTTTTTTGGGTTTTCCTTCATCTTTGAACCTTGGTGGTTGAGTCTCATTGATAATGTAGATCATTTTTTGGGTAAAATTACCTAATGTTCATTGATTTTTGTTTTTTTTAACTAATGGAGTCTAGTTATAATCGTCTTAGAGGGACTTAGGAGGGTTTATCATGATTTTTAAAGGATTCAATGGTGGTTTAGGCTCTTCTGTTGAAATTTGGTTTCAGTGATGTCTTATAGAAATTTACACACCATGAACCTATTACATGACATGTAGATATGGACAAGAATACATTTTAAACTAGTTTAGGATGTGAATTGGTTATATTTCTTGAACCTATTACATGATGTGTAAATATCACTTGGAATACGTTGTGAATAGTTTTTTGATGAGAATTTGTTACATGCTATGAAACTTTTAAAAGATGTGTAATGATTGATCATGTATATTTTAACCCAAGGAGATGTTTTTTTCATCATAACTTATAATTTGGGAAATAAATGATGCAAAATTATTACACATGATGTATTTCTTGGTTTCAGTGGTTCTAATTCCATGATGTGTGTATGATAAAATCTTTATTAACTTTCATACCTCCTCTCTCAATACCTAGGCGTTTTTCGGTGATTTTTGGAGTTTTTGTTCCATTATAGATTTTTTATTAATATTTGAATCCCTAGTTAGTTTTTTTTATTTAGGTTTCCCGCTCTTCCATTTCACTTCATTGTATAGATGTAATATCTTGACCGTAGTTGTTTCGGGTGTTGATATTGATCCCATGTGATCTAGGTTTTCTTCGTGATCATATTTTCCATCATCCTTTTTCAGAATTACCTATTGTAAGTGTTTCTTATATATCCATATAATTTAAGGGGGTCTAAAATAAATCTTTATGGTATGTTCCTACTATTCAAGTATGTGAAATATTATGTGATTTTACAGACATAATGTGATAATTAATAAATTGAATAATGTGTGAATATAAATCTTGTGATGGATTATTAATTAGATCTATTTTGATTCAATGATGTTGAGACCTGGATTTTGGATACCCATTGGGTGACCCTATGCTAGAATAATAATGAATTGGAAAATGGATTAATGTATGTTTCAGAATGACATGAGACCTCACGAGATTTCAAGTGATATATTCACTATAGAAAATTGTGAAATTGAATTTTGAAATGGGTAGTTTTGATTTTGTGTTAATTTGGTGTCAAAAATAACATGGAAATAAATTAATATATATGATAATTACTAAATCTGTAATTGAAGGGAAAATCATAATTGGAAGAATTAACCAATAAGGATTATAATATGATTTTTTTCTTATAATTATTATTTAGGTTCTGATTGGCCCATTTGTTTTGAGATGCTTATATAGAGGCCTTGGACTAGTTGTGATGATGTTTTCATATAGAGTTCTTGGATCGTTTATATTGAAATCATTATATATAATGTGTGGCCCATATATGCTAAAATTATTATATAGTTTTCTTCAGCTAGATATTGAATTTATTTTGTAGAATACTTGGATAAGATATATAAATTATCATACCAAGGGTTCTTCCTAGTTAATATGATTATTCAATGGTTTTTGGTTATGTTGGATTGGTTGTGCTACATGATCAAAGATATTATAGCATGGTACTGAAGTATGTTGATTATTAAATTATAATAATACATTAATTATTACACAAGTTTATTACTTTGTTGACTAAACTTTTTATCAGACTGGTTTTGTTTAGACATGATGGGATTGCAAAACTTATTATTAATCCCACCCTATTCAAGCCACCATTTGGTACCTGAGAAGATTACATGAATTCATATTTGGATAAGGGAAAGGGACCTTGTTGTTGATTATCTCTTACTAGATACGTTGGAGCTTGGAGACGAGATCAACATGGGGTTCAGAACAAGTTTATTCTTAGTTTTTTTGTGCCATCTTGGTATTTTATATATATTAATTCAGTATAACATTAGATATATTTGATCCTAACATTACATTATTATTCATTATTTGGATTATGGGTTTTTTATATTATCTTATAATTGAATGTTTTATTATTTCAATTATTTTTGTTAATATGATAATTATTTATATTAGATATTTCATCTATATTGTAACTCTATACCTGGTGGTAAAGTCTTCCCACAATATTCATTACACCCCTGATGCTAGTAGACATACTCTATAATATTGTGATGTTCACTTGAGGTCTGGTAACCAATATGGTTTTTCCACATGATATAGTGTTGGGTTGGGGATGTTACAATGTTGTATCATAAGAGAAGGTAGTTCATTTCTATTTCTTTACTATTTGGGAATAGTAGAGAGGATACTAGGATATGTATTCACTTAGTAATGATCTAGTGTATGGGACTACGAAATAGATGTTCAAAGGAAAATATGAGTGTCTAGGTATTATATTGTTGTTCAAGATGTTCTCTTATTATGGTTTGATGTTATTTCACCATGGTTGATTCACAAGTTCTATGGTATTATTTTTTCCTAAGATTAATACTCATGGTTTGGTATGGAAAAATATACGTATTAATGAATCATGATAGGCCCATATATATTTATATCAACATGAATTTTACAATATAGTGGCATATTTATTACATGTGATTATTTTCCTATATGAACTATGAAACGAGATACATGTTATATCTTATAAATAAAATTAAAGGCACTATTTTGTCATCTTAAAAAAATTTTAATCTATGTTAGAGAGACCATGACTGAGTGGTTATTTTTTTCACCTATTGAGGATGAAATTGTTTTTATCCAGTGTTCTAAGGAGTAAATTTATCTTGTAAATAAAATGCCGACTAGTCAAATTTTAATTGAGCATCAAGAGAGAAGTAAAAAAGCATTCTTGTAATACAGCAGAGCCAAATCTTCCCAAAATCATGAGGATTAAATGGATGTTCATATAGAAAGTATCATTCTTATGGTCATTAGATCCATGAAAAGGGAGACAGTTCATATAATGTCTTTGATGCCTCTATTGAAGAGAGAGTTCCAGTTATAAAATCTGCCTATGTTAACTAGGGAGGGAGGCCCCCAGGAATCCATGATCTGGTTTGAGTCAGTCTAGATGATATTAAATCACCTTGATACACCCATGTATAGGAGGTTGAATCTTTTTTGTATACATGTTTCATGGACGGAACTAGAATTGGAGAGATATTGTTGAGCATGGTGTGTAGAAAGAGAGTTTTATTGGAAATTCATTGAGGAGATGTTCATAAGAAACATCTATCCAGAGATGTTGATGAACAATAAGGGTATTGAGTATATGAATCCAGAATAGCAGGTAATTTCAGTGATATAATATGTTTTACATTTCACTAACTTGAAGTTCATTACACCATATTTAACTGCTAATGATATCTAAAGGGTGATATGTTTTCATAATGGAATTCACTATGAGATTAGGTAACATTTGAATGTTTTTCACATGAGTAGATTTTCAGATATCATGAATCAGACACTCATTATAGAAGTTAATCTGAGAGTCCCCAAGAAGTGTACATTCTATTTCAGAAAGTTGAACTATGAGCTCATCTTTTTGTCGTAGGAAGTATAGCCATGACAAATATCTCTAGTGAAACTATTGGTAGATCAGTCATGGCATTAGGCTTTTATCTCCAGACCATGTTCCATTTTAGTTCTATCAATTTGGCATATTAGTCCATATGGAGAATTAGTGACCATACTCTACTATGTATTTCCCAGTATATGGTAGGTTGGGTCACCTTTAGAGGTTTTATTGGAACATTACCCAAAAAAAGTAGTGGTAGGGGGTCAAGATGGGTATTAGAGTCTATGAAGGACTCATTTAACCCTCAATAGACTAGTAGTGGGAGTTCCACTGGATGATCAGGTCAAGGTAGGGGACATGGTCTCCTAGTGTAAGATTAATAGGTACAAATAGATGGAATAACACAAGGAAGATATAATGGATACCAAAAAATAGGGTAAAGTTAGTTTCATGCTATGTATTCTACTCTAAATAATATGTATGTAGGACCTTATGTCATCATAGGTATGATTATTGGATCATCTACCATTTTATATGTTTTTTTGATATAAGTGAAACACATTCCTTTTAATCTTCTATATTTTAAAATGGGTTTATCCTAGTTGTGGAATTATTATGTGGTTTCCTAACCATTAATACACAATTGGATGTGCAGTAAGAGAATATAAAACATTGCAATAAGAGTTATTTAGAAATTTTTGGACACCATTTCTTTCGGGAATTATTTTTTCTAGAAATTACATGTTTTGATTTGATTATTTATATTGATTTGATAGTTATATTCCAAACTCATATTTACTATTAGTGGAAGCGAGTTATATTTCTATCTCAAGAAGGAGATAACTACATTCACCCAGATGAGTGGGATATCCAGGGTGGTCATGTAGGGAGACTTCAGTGTTGATTGGATTGTCTCACAAATCAAATAAAAATCCTTTTCTTGGATAATGGTGGAATGTAGTAGGATACTTTTCCAATATTAGTAGGCTATTTTTAGGATATCATTCTTGATGAGTTCTGTGGAATTCCACATGAGCGAGGGATTTAGTTTGCAATACAGTTTTTGTCAGGATCAAAGATAGTATCTATTCCACCTTATAGGATGAAATAAAAAGTGATTTGGGAATTCATGGTTCAATCAGAAGATTATGAATCTAAAGGTTTCGTACATAATAGTATGTATCTATGGGGTTCTCCAGTTCTCTTCTCTAAGAAGGATTATTGGACTTTATAGTTATTTCTGGATTATTGAATATTGAACTATATTATAGTCTAGAACCAGTATACCCTTACATAGATCGATGATCTCTTTGAGAATTTGAGAGGTTATAAGATCTTCTACAATATTTATTTGAGATAAGGATACCGCTTGTTGATTGTGATAACATCAAAAAAAACTTATACTACATTTTGGAGTATTTATTCCTTTTATGAGTTCATAGTGATGTCATTGTTTTAGGCAAAGGCATCTAAAATATTCAGGGACTTGATGAATCATATCTTTCATCATATTTTGGATTAGTTTTTTTTCTTTTTTTAATGAAAAGTTACTAGAATCTCAATCAATGGATTATCATGCCCAACATCTTGACACTATCTTGAGTACATTGAGACGAAATCATATTTATGCCAAGATAACCAAATGCAATTTCAGCATTGATAATGTTCACTTTTTGGGTCATGTCATATTAGAGACTAAAGTGTCAGTGAACTTAGATAAGGTTACAACCATGTTATCTTGGGAGGGACAAAATAATTTCTTTTATATTTTTGAGATTTTTGGGTCTAACATGTTATTATCTGTTCTTTATCCAAGAGCTCTCCCATTTGGTAGCATCGATGTTTAGGATGAACAAGAAATGAGTGAAGTTGGTTTGGTTAGATGCGTATGAGAGAGATTTGTAGGTGCTCAAAGGAAGGATGAACTCAACACCTATCCCAATATTACCTGTGTTGGGTAAATCATATAATTTTTACTAGGATTAATCCAGAGCTGGACTCAAACTAGTCTTGATTTATGAGGATTGAGTGGTTTATTATGCCTCTAGACTGTTGAGACAACATGATAAGAATTGTCCTACATTCAATTTGGATTTATCCCTATGGGTAAATTCCCTAAGAAGTTAAAGAAAATATATTTTTGGTGAGAGTTTTTTCATGTACATGGACCACAATGACTTCAAGTGTATATTTTCTCATCAAGATCTAATTTTTTGGTAGAAGAGTTGGGTCAATTATATACACTCTTTTGAATTCAAGTTGGATTATACACCTAGATAGGGACACTTCATTACCAATTCCTCGAGTTAGAAGACAAATTTAGAGTTAGTAAAAGAGTTTTTAAATGAGTGGCGGTTGATATAACTCTTTGGATACATGATGAATGATATTTAGGAGTCTTAGGGACAAGTATCCCTAACTTTTAAATATGTTAAACCTATTATTTTTTACCAAATGAATATTGAGTAGTTATCTATTTGGGAGGAATCATCTCTGAGGGGTAGATTATATTATAGGGATCTATTATCGGTGTGGACTATTATAAGTGATAATGTTATTATTATTTACAAATGAGTGTGGGTTCATATAGGTTTTCATAAGGATTTAATGAGAGAGTTTCAAGATTCTATATGGGCATTACATAATATGTTGACAAATATGAATCATGATCTCTATAAGAAGTAATGTTGGATAATAATAAAGAAAGAGTTAGTGGGATTAATTGTGAAATATTTCACCAGTGGTAAGGTAAAAGTAAAACATTAGAGTCTAGCCCAGTTTTTCCAGCCTCTACCCATTCTGAAATGGAAAAGGGATGATGGGACTATGTATTTTTGATAGGATAACCCAAAAAAATGCAAGAAAATTGTAGTATAGGTTATCATAGACCGACTAACAAATTTATCCCAATTATCTTCTATCCAAGAGATCTTCACTATTAATTATTTGGGTAGTCTTTAGGTGTGGGAGGTAGTTCAGTTGAATAGTGTTTCAAGGAGTATCATTTATGAAAGAGATATATTTTTCATTCAATAATTATTTCAAGGTCTCCTGAAGGCTATGGTATTATAGGTTATTATTAGTATGACCTATCATCCTTAGAATGACAACCAATCTGAACAGGTAGTCTAGGTTCTAGAGGAAATGTTACAAGCCTATGTTTTTGATTTCTGTGGTTTGTGGGAGTAGTATATGGTATTGATGGAGTATGAATATAAAAACATATTCTAGGAATCAATACAGATGAAACCATTAGAGGATATGTATGGTAGGAAATTTCTTTCAAATTTTTATTGGTTAGAGGTAGGACATTCAGCACCTATTTTACCTAGTAACATGAATTATACATTTGAGAAATTTCAGTTGATTAAGAGGTAGTTGGTGAAATCACATATCATGAAAAAAATATTACATTTACTAGAGGATATGACCTCTATAGTTCAAGGTTTCTCATTATTTCTTCTTTTTGTTGTTTACTAGGATGGAAAAAATCTATATTAAGAACTAAGGAAAGTTGGGGCCCAAGTTTGTCGAGTCATTTGGGATAGTTGAAAGGGTCAGTATAGTGGAATAATTATTAACCCTTTCATAGTGATATAGCTCCATGCATCTTGTGATTCACATGTCACATCTTTAGAGATATCATCCAGACCCTTCTCATGTGATAGAATTTTATTATTTTGAGATTTTTGTATATGAATCCATTAAGGATCATTTGATATGGATTGGGTAATGTAGTGAGAAGTATATTTGGGGAAAGGACATACCTCTAGTTTGAGTGTAGTGGAAGCATGGGAATTTTCAAAAGGAGACATGGGATATAGAGTCTAATATATGAGAAAAATGTTTAAACTTTTTCCCTGAGGCCCCATAGTTATGCTTGGAGATTCATGGGGATGATCTGTTATATGGTATGGAGGTTTTAAGATCCCTTCATTTTCTAGGTATGTCCCTCTTTGAGTTTTTCATTAAAACTATTTTTTTTGTTTTTCCTATATCTTTGAACATTGGTGGTTGAGTCTCACAGAGTATGGAGATCATTTGATGAGGAAAATGACCTACCGTTTGCAGATATATGTTTTTTTTAAAATAATTGAATCCATGTATAAATGTTTTAAAGGGGATTATAAGGGTTTCCATGAGTTTTAAATTCTTTAAAGGTTGTTTAGGATCTTATGTAAAATATTAGGCAATGTGTAGTGTATTAAAAATTTGCATGCTACAAATCTATTATAAAATGTGTAAATGTGTCCAGGAAGACATCATGAACTGGTTCAGGATTTGAATTGGTTACAGACCATGAACCAGTTAACGAATGTGTAAATATTACTCGGAAGATGTCGTGAACTATTTTAGGATGTGAATTTGTTACACACCATGAATTTTTTACATGATGTATAATATTTGAGCAGTTCTATTTTAACCTGTGGTGAAACATATTTTTTACATAACTCATAATTTGGGAAATACACTATGTAAAATTATTACACAATGTATATTCCTCATGCACAAAAGTTTTAATTCCATGATGCGCGTATGACTCATTCTTCATTCCCATATATCTCTCCTCACTCAATCCTTAAAAAGTTTCTAGGTTATTTTGTAGTTTCTTTTTCCATTTGGAATGTATCAATCAAGAAATCGATCTCTGGTTAGTTTTTCTATTTTATTTTTCCCTCTCTTTTATTGTTCTTCATTATTGTGATGGAATCTCATGATTGTGGTTGTTTTGTGTGTTTATATTGATCTCAAGTGAACTAGATTTTAATTTTGATCATATTTTCTATATTCATTATTCAGTGTTACTTGTTAAAAGTGTGTACTAAATCATCGAATAAATATACGAGGTCTAAAACCAAAAACTATGGTATGTTTATATTGTCCATGTATGTGAAATACTATGTGATTTCATGAAAAAACATGCGCATTGATAAAATGAATAATAGTTGATGATAAATATTATACAATATTATTCATTAGATCACTTTGGAATCAATTATGTTGAGACCTGGATTGCAGTTATCCCTTGGGTGATCCTACCCTATAATAATAATGAATTGGAAAATAGTTTAAAGTATGTTTTTTCAAGACATGACACCTCAAATGATATGTTGTGATAGATTCAACTAGTAAAATACATAAATTGATTATTGAAATGGTTGGTGATGAGTTGAAAATAATTTTGTGTTCAAACTGGCATAGATATGGATTAAGATATAGGTTACTGAATAAATGGGTCAATGAATGAAAAATGGTAATTTATAGAATTAACCATTGTGGATTTTGATATGATGTTGTCTTTTTTATACAATAATGGTTTGGGTTCTGATTGTATAGGTTATTTTAAAATGAATATATATAGGTCTTCTCTATGTTATGAGGAAATGATTATATAGAGGGGTAATATTAGTTATGTTGAATTAAATATATAGAGGGACTAGCCTGATTATGCTATAATTATTACATAGAGGGTCGGTCCTATATGTTAAATGATTATATAGGGGGCATGACTTGGATTCTGAAATTTTTATATAGAGTAATTTTCCTAGTTATTGTGATTATTCCAAGGGTTGTGTTTATGGTTTAAATGGTTATGCTACATGCTCTAAGATATTCATGAATGATGTAGAAGTAGTTTGACTATTTAATTGTATTAATTTATTAAATAAAACACATATTTATCGATTTATTCAATATACTTATTATCATATTGGTTTTATTTAGGCATGGTGGTGTTGACCTAATAGGTTTTACTCACACCATATTTGATCAGTCGCTTGGTAATTGAGAATATTACATTAACAAAGATTTGGAAAAAGGAAATGGACCATGCTGTTGATTATTTCTTGTAGGATGGGCTAGAGCATAGAGTCTGGAAAGAAATGGGGTTCGATATTAGGGTATTATTAGTTTATTTGTGTTTAATGGTTTTTTATATGTATTAATTCAATTTAAAATTTGATAAATTCTAGTTTTACAATACATGATTCTTTATTATTTGGTTAATAGTTTCTTCTTTTATCTTCGTGATATATGTTTTACTATTTCTGGTATTTTTTTATATTACATTTATTTCTATTAGTTATTTCTACTATATTTAAAATTCATACTAGGGGGTATAGTCTCCCCTTAATATTAATTACATCCACATTCATAGTCGACAACCACTAGCATATGAGGAGACACTCTTGAGTTCCCATAGGCAACCAGATTTGGCTATATAAGAGAGTGTCAGGTCAGGTGACATTATAGAATTTATATAATTCCCATGAAGAACCTTTTTCCTTGAATCAACAATCCTAACAGGATTTATAGTCATAGATAAATAAAGTTTCACATCATTTTCCTCATTGTTCAATAGATGAGATGGGTCATAAAGATTCTTCCTAATTTGAAACACATGAAACCTATTGTGGATCAACATCAACTATGGTGGTAATGTTAAATGGTAATCCCCATTTCCCACAAAATCAACTATATCAAAGGGACCCATGAATCTTAGTGAATACTTTACTTTCATTCCATGCCATTGGTGACCCACCGGATGTGAAACTCTAAAAAAATAGGTCACCAACTAAAAACATGAAAGGACTACATTGGTGATAAAAATCGAATTTTTATCGGTTCTATGTCATTACCATCCCCATATGAATCAAATAAATCTTTACAGTTTCTATTGGACCAAACTAGGTCCAACCAAGGATGATTCACCAATATTTTTACAATAGAGAGTTGATTTATAATCCCAACACTAAAATCCCTCAAATGGATCCATATTGATGGATCACTTGTGGCTATTGTCATAGTAAAACATGAAAAATAACATATGGATATCCCAAACACCACCAAAGTTGAAAAAAAGAATACAATAAGTCCTCAAGGATTATTATAACTCATCTTGTCTAGACATCTACCCAAATATGATATGTTGTGCTCAACCTCACTATGAATCTTATTGTCTCTTGGAGACCTCTTCAAAAATAAGAATTAAAATGGGGATCCCTATCAAAGTATATATTGGATATAACTCTATGAAATCTAATAATCTATCTCATATATAGAAAATCCATATCCTCATATTCAATTATATCTTAATGGGTAAATATTTGTACTAATTTGTTCAAATGATTGATCATAACCCACTTCGCATTATTCCTTAAAGGGATATCCAACAACCTAACCAAAAAATCTATAAAAGTCTCACCACTTCAAATTATCCCATGAAAGGTTTGAAGAAAACTTGAATGTTTCTGGGGAAGGAACATGACCTATTGGTAGGTATAATAATGAGAAACAATGTTACTGATGTCTTGATTTATACCTAGCCCTGAGAATCAACCTATCATATCATAGAAAATCATTGTGGTATTAGGGTGAACTTCCCCTTGGGATTTATTAAAATCCCACATCATAGTGATTATCACTATAAAAGGTATAAAATATTGGTTTTAGAAACATAGAACACCATCATTAGAGAAAGACCACTCAAAAATATTCTCTATGCTATACTGATATTCCCTAATTACATGGAATTCCCCATCAATAATCAAATTATGAAGAATCATATTGTGAAGAAAAAATGGAAATAAAACATTTTTCAGAATAATTTCGGTCACGTTTTCCTAGAAACCCGAATAAAACTGAGTAAAGAGAGCCATAAAATTCCACTCTACTAATGATTCTATCACTACTCAGGTTAGAAGTGACCTGGTAAATGCATCAGTAATGACATTATTGGGGTGTAGGAAATGATGAAATTAAAGGATTGTAGGTACTACATCCAACACACCTTCTAAAGGTTCAAATCGTTTTTTGAGAAGATATAATTCAAGAATTTATTAATATAATAAATTGTAAACCTTTCTATAAAAATTTAATGCTTCCAACATGGATAGTTATTCTCTTGTTTCCTAATCTATTTGGTACTATGTGATATCAAGTGACCACCCTACATAAGAAGACATTCCAAACATGAACTTGATGCATCACAAGATACTACATAGTACGGAAAAACCTTTTGAAGTGTCAAAACTAGTGAAGAGTTCAATGGATTAATCAAAAAATAAAACACTCTATCATTTCAAATCCTAAAATAACATCACCCATTTAAAAGTGATAGTGATCATTAAAGAACTTGGTTTCCTAAAATATCTAACAAGCTTTCAGTATTGTTCCACATAGACTAAGAATCTCTTAATCTTGAGAACATTATGTTGGGTCGGAGGTGATGGCAAGAGGGGGGGGGTGAATTGCCTTTTTAAAATTAATTAACAATTTAAAACAAATTTAAATGCAGCGGAAAGTAAAATGGCAAAACACAATTGATAACGGAGTTCGGCTTTAAACTCAAGCCTACGTCTCCGCTCCCAACTCAACCGTTGGGAGATTTATACGACCGCTTGCTTTTTAATGGTTATAGCAAGAAACCCACTAGCCGTTTTAAGGTAGGCTAGATCACCCTCTTACAGCTTGCTTTTTTATATTGGTTGTAGCAAGAAACCCAAATTGAAAGAAGAAAGAAAACGGGTGGTTTGTTTTAATACAAACCCAATTAAGAACTAAACAATTGAAGTAAATAAGTTAGAACAAACTAGAGGAAGCCTTGAGCGCCAAGAAGTGAGTGTAGTTGATGTAGAGGCAGCCCAAGCTTCAAGGGTGGCAATTGAATCCCAAGTGGCCTTTGAGAATTGTCGTAGGATCCTCAAATGATCAAAATAGCTTTGGTATGCTTTGGTATATGATCGGTGGTCTTCCCGGCATCCATGGACGTCTATTTATAGGAGAAATACTCCCAAATACTTCAATATGGCCGTTGGAGGGCTTTCGGAGCCGTTGGGGATCAAGTAGACAAGTCTGGTCAAGCTCCAACGGCTAGTTTGACTTTGCTCACCGGCTGACCGGTGCTTGTCCACCGGCTGGCCGGTGCCTTGGAAGGTGGAGAGAGCTTCTGTCCAGGAGCCACCGGCTGGCCGGTGGCAGAGCCACCGGCTGACCGGTGGTCTGGACAGAATGCATCCCATTCTGTCTGGGTCCACCGGTTGGCCGGTGGCCAGAAACCGGCTGACCGGTGGCACCTGGCAGAGGGCAAGCCCTTCTGCCTTGTCCACCGGCTGGCCGATGGGCTGGATCCGGCTGGCCGGTGCCCTTACCGGCTGGCCGGTGGTCCTACACCGGCTGGCCGGTGGACTTGAAAAAAGTCCACTTTTCCTTTTTTTTGCCACTTCTTGCTCCTGAAATCATGCCTATTAACAAGAACACTTGAAACAACATTAGATCACTATGAGAGTGATTGTGATCATTAAAATCCAAGAGAGTGGGGTACAACAATCTCCCCCTATTTTGATGATCACAATCACAAAAAAGAAAACTTTAAAAAGGGTATGAAAGCTTTTAAAAAAAAGTATGTCAATTGAAAACTTTAAATAAACAATTTGAACTTGGAAAACTTAGAGACGTGCCAAATATAATGATCTTGAAAGCATTGAAATACTGAGAAAGGACCTTTTTTTGAAATTGCAACCAAAAGCCATTTTTTAAAGAAATCAATTAAAAATAATAACTTAACTATTTAAAACAGATTTGGATGACATCAAAAACTTAAAATGGAACTTGTAAAAAGAGCATTTTAATAAAAAGCTATGTAATAGAGAGGTTTTCTCCCCCTTTGGGATTATCAAAATAGGAGAAAAATTATGAAAGAAACATACTAATAAAGAATGACAAAGAAGGATGGAAACATAAGATAACTTGAATTCCATAAAAGATGAAACGATACAAAGGAAGTTCAAAAAACAAATACAAATACAAATACAAGCCAAAAAACAGGAACGGCTCTATTCACTCCTAGAGGGCCGAGAGGGACGGTGGCGCCTGGAGGTCGGAGGAGCCGGAGGAGCCTGGACCGCCTCAAAGCGACGATCTAGAGAGTCAATCCGTGAGTGAAGCTGATCAAACTGAGAGCTGATGTAGGAGAACTGTAAGTCCAGCCGGTTCTCAATCTGATCCTGGAAGCGTAGGAACTGGTCAGCCGTCACCGGCAAGCCACCAGCATCAGTAGGAGGGGGCACAGCCTCAGCAGGCTCAGGTGCATCATCACCCTCTCCAGCCTCCTCATCAGCAGCAGCATCAGCCTCATCTTCGCTGTCACCACTGCCTTCCTCTTCATCATCATCACTATCCTCACTGTCTGAAAGGGGATAGGTAGCGGCGATAGCAGGAGGCATGGCATTGGCAGGAGGATGGGAATGAGTTTGAGGAGAGTAGGCCTTGAGAAGACCGTCCTTGTCCACAATCCATTCCTGACGCCAAGGGTGCCAACGGATGTGCATTCGTTGCACCATCATAAAATTCACTATGCTATCCTTCGTTGGCTGCTCGAAGGAAGTGGCATGAAGAGGCACATCAAGAAATGAAAAGATTTTAGTCAAGAAGCGTCCGTAGGGTAGAGTTTTGGACCGGCGCGGGTGCTCAGCCACATAAGTCATGGCCCGGAACAGAAACCGGACCAAATTGAAGTGTATGCCTCGGGTGATAAATGAGAGAAGATAAATGTCAATGAATTTGACATTATCATGATCCCCGATTCGGGGCGCAAGAGAAGTTTGAATGAGGCGCTCAACAATACGATGATTAGGAGAAAGCTGGGAGAGCTTGACAATAGGATTTGTGGGCTGCCCTGTGAGATGCTCAAGGGCTTCAGCTACATCAAACTCACGGTCCCGTGGAAACTCCCCCTGAGCAAAAGCATGGGGTCCAACATGAGGAACCCCGAGCATCCGGGCAATCTCCAACGAAGTGATAGTGATGGGTTGCCCAAGAGCAGTGGAGGAGATGGTATCAATGTCATCAGAAACGGACCACGTCAAATGAGCATAGAACTCTTTGACAAGAAGAGGATAAATGACATCCTTTTCGGGTGGCTCAAAAAAAGAATGCCAATGTTGATACTCAATAATCGAGAAAAGCTCAAGACGAGCAGTAGACAGCCAAGGATAATCAATTACTCTACCCGGCAAAATGACTTTGTCATGCCAAATGTCCGGGAGTTGAGGGATTGAAGGAGGAGGAGGAGCTTCTTGAGCGATTCCCTTCCCTTTACGTGTAGAGCGAGGACCCATGATGGCAAAAGAAAGAAAAAGAGAGAGATTGAGAGAAGAAATGAGGTTTGAGAGGTCAAAAATCAAGAAAGGAGGCTAGGGTTTGGAGGAGCTTCGGTTTTGGGAGGAGCTGCCCGAGAGAGAGGAGAGAAATGAGGGAGGAAGGGTTTTAAAATTGATTTTAACCCTTCCTCGGGTCGGCCCAAAAAGCAAAACCCGACACCACCGGTTAACCGGTGCTGTACCACCGGTTGACCGGTGGTGCTAAAAGTCATAAAAAATATAAAGAAAAACAGAATTAAAAAAAATTTCAAATAAAAATAAAATATAGGCAAGCCAAAAAATTCAAATATTTATTAGTGCTCATTGACGAATCATTCCTAACTCCCCTTTAATAAAATCAAAACGGTCAACTGGGAGCGGTTTGGTAAAAATATCAGCTAATTGGAAATCAGTGGAAATGAAGTCCAAAGTGATATCTCCTTTTTGAAAATGGTCACGAAGGAAATGATGCCTTAAGTCTATGTGCTTTGTCCTAGAATGTTGTATTGGATTCTTAGAGATACTAATGGCACTAGTGTTGTCACACCGAATAGGGACATGATCATAGGAAAGACCATAATCCAAGAGAGTGTGTTGCATCCAAATAATTTGGGCACAACAATTGCCAGCGGCTACATACTCGGCCTCGGCAGTAGAAAGAGCAACACAATTTTGCTTCTTGCTACTCCACGAAACAAGGGACTTGCCTAGCAGATGACAGGTTCCACTAGTACTCTTACGATCTAATTGACATCCGCCAAAATCAGCATCCGAATAAGAAGATAGTTCAAAAGAAGTATTTGAGGGATAAAATAAACCAAGATTTTTGGATCCTTTTAAATACTTAAAAATTCTTTTGACCGATTTAAGATGGGATTCTTTAGGATTGGCTTGAAAACGAGCACAAAGGCAAACACTAAACATGATGTCTGGACGGGTCGCAGTTAGGTAAAGTAGACTCCCGATCATACTCCTATAAAGCTTGTTATCCACCGGTTTCCCGGCTTCGTCTAACGTAAGCTTACATGAAGTACTCATGGGTGTACTAATTTCCTTTACTTGATCCATACCAAAACGACTTAGAAGCTCGTTTGTGTATTTGCTTTGGCTTAGAGAAATACCTTTTGAATTTTGAAAGATTTGAAAACCAAGAAAAAATTTCAATTCTCCCATAAAACTCATTTCAAATTCTTTTCTCATTAAATCTGAAAAATCAGTACAAAGAGATTCTTTGGTAGAACCAAAGATAACATCATCAACATAAATTTGGACTATTAAAAGATCTTTTGAAGTGCGTTTTAAAAAGAGGGTACAATCGTCTTGACCCATTTTAAAATCATTTTCTAAAAGAAATTTTGTTAACCGCTCATACCAAGCCCGAGGGGCTTGCTTTAAGCCATAAAGAGCCTTGGTTAACTTAAAAACATGATTTGGAAATTTTGGATCTTCAAAACCGGGAGGTTGTTCAACAAAGATTTTTTCAGAAATAAAACCATTTAAAAAAGCACTTTTAACATCCATTTGAAAAAGCTTAAAATTTAAGTGGGCGGCGAATGCCAACAAGATCCTAATGGATTCTAACCTAGCAACGGGGGCAAAGGTTTCACCATAATCGATTCCTTCTTCTTGATTATAGCCCTTAGCTACTAGGCGAGCCTTGTTCCGGGTAATGTTTCCTTGATCATCAAGTTTGTTCCTAAAAACCCATTTAGTGCCAATAATTGGATGATCATTGGGTCTTTCAACAAGAGTCCAAACATCATTTCTAGAGAATTGATTTAGTTCCTCTTGCATTGCAAGAACCCATTTCTCATCATTAATAGCATCATTAACGGTTTGAGGTTCTAGGTGAGAAATGAAGGCTTGATGTTCAACTTCATTGAGGATAGATCTTCTAGTTCGAGTACCGGCTTGAAGGTCACCTATGACATTTTCTAAAGGATGGTCTCTAGAAGGTTTCCAAACCTTAGGCAAGGTGGAAGGCGAAGTAGGTGAAGAGGGTTCTTGATGGTCATCCTCCTTGGGAGGAGAAGAGGAATCATCCAAATGAAGCTTATCAAGCTTATCTTCAACATCCTCAATGACCGGGTGAGGTTTTGGAAGAGTTTCATCAAATTTGACGTGAGATGATTCTTCGATGGTTTTAGAACGTTTATTGAAGACACGATAGGCTTTGCTTGAGTTGGAGTACCCAAGAAAAATACCTTCATCGGATTTGGCATCAAATTTCCCTAGGTTATCTTTTGTGTTAAGGATAAAACATTTACACCCAAACACTTTAAAATAACCAACTTTGGGCAATTTGCCTTTCCAAAGTTCATAGGGGGTCTTCTTAAGAAGGGGTCTTACAAGGACTCTATTAATAGTATAACAAGCAGTGTTTACCGCCTCGGCCCAAAAATATTGAGGGAGGTCGAATTCACTAAGGAGGGTTCGAGCGATTTCTTGGAGAGTTCGGTTTCTCCTTTCAACCACTCCATTTTGTTGAGGAGTCCTAGGGGCTGAGAAGGTGTGATTGTATCCTTGAGAGGAACACAATTCATCGAATTCTTTGTTCTCGAATTCACCACCATGATCACTACGAAGAGATATGATTTTATATCCTTTTTCGTTTTCTACTTTCCTAGAGAATTTCAAAAAGGTTTTACAAGCATCATTCTTATGGGCTAAAAAGAAAACCCAAGTAAAACGAGAAAAGTCATCAACAATAACTAAGGTATAGGATTTTCCACCTAAGCTTGCTACGGGAGTAGGACCAAAAAGATCAAGATGAAGGAGTTCAAGAGATTTTGAGGTGGACACTTCCTTCTTAGATTTGAAAGAAGACTTGTGTTGCTTACCAAGTTGGCATGGCTCACAAATCAAATCTTTCTTAAATTTAAGTTTAGGAAGGTCACGAATGAGCTTGTTCTTATTAAGCTTTAGAAGTGAATGAGAGCTACAATGCCCCAATCTTCTATGCCAAAGCCAAGACTCATTGTCAAGAGCACTTAAACATTTAACATTTTGGCTAGCTAGAGATTTTAAATCAATAATGTAAACATTTTGAAAACGGGAAGCAGAAAATATCAACTTGTTTTGAAAATCTAACACATTGCATAAATCATTTTGAAAATTGACTGAAAAACCACTATCACAAAGTTGAATAATACTAATTAAATTATGCTTTAAACCTTTAACTAATAAAACATCTTTAATAAAAGAGGAGCTACCAAAACCAATGGTACCTATTCCGACGATCTTTCTTTTTGAGTTATCACCAAAGGTGACATATCCTCCATCGAATTCTTCAAGTGAGTTGAACTCGGAGGGGTCGCCACACATGTGCCTTGAGCAACCGCTGTCAAGATACCATGAGCCTTTAGAGGTCCTACTCTTTTGGCGTTTATCCTACAAAATCAAGAAAGAAGAGATTTTGGTACCCATATAAGTTTGGGTCCGGAAAGATTAGCAAAAAGAGACTTTTGAACCCATAATGTTCTAGAGGGATTCCTTCTATGATACTCATCCGAGTAGGTAATGGATTTGGGTCTTCCATACCTAGAATTTTTACAATCACATTCATAAATCATGTGACCGGTCTTTTTACAATAATTACAAAATTTGTATTGAGAGCACCCCCTTACAAAAGTAGTGGGTGCCCTAGAAAAAGTGGATTGCTTGTTATAGCCAAGTCCATGTGAGGTTCTAGCCGAACGCTGAGAACCTAGCAATTTAGTTAAGTTTTGTTCACCTTGGGTGAACTTGGCAAGAGATTCCTTCAAATCCTTAATGGTAGAATTTAAAGAATCTACATTTGGAATATTTTTGACTTTAAGGGCAAGCTCCTCATTCTCTTTGAGAAGTTTGTCTTTTTCGGAAATAAGAGTTTTGTATTTCTTTTTCAAGGTCAAAAATTTAGAGGTAAGTTCGTGAAAACCTTCCTCTAATTGATCTCTTGCATTTTGGAGTTCTTCATAAGACATATTATTATCAAAAGAAGAAGATGAGGAAGAAGAGTGAGAAGAAGAGTGAGAAGAGGATACCTCATCAAATGCCATTAGGCATTTTCCATCTTCATCGCTTGAGTCGCTTGAAGACATGGAGTCATCACTTGCACTCCATGTTGATGCTTTGAAGGCCTTCTTGTTTTTCTTTTCTTTTAACCTTTTCTTGAAAATGGGGCACTCCGGTTTGATGTGGCCTTTCTTTCCACATTCAAAGCAAGTGATTTCTTTCTCCGCCTTTGGCTCTTCCTTTCGTGCCTTTTGAAATTTCTTCTTTTTCTTCATGAACTTGCTCATTTTCCTTGCTAGTTGAGCCATCTCGGATTCACTATCATCGGAGGAGCTTTCTTCCTTTGCCTTGAAAGCAATGTTCTTTTTCTCCTTGAAGATCTTTCCTTCTTTATCGGCTTGTCTTTTCATGGTAATCTCATAAGTCATGAGTGACCCTATGAGTTCTTCAACCGGCATCTTCTTCACATCTTTCGCTTCTTGGATTGTCGTCACCTTTGGTGCCCAAGAGCTTGGTAGGACCCAAAGAATTTTCTTCACCATTGTTTCTGCTGAAACATCATCACCAAGGGACTTTCTCCCATTGCAAACATCAGTAAAACGAGTAAACATTTCGGTGATTGACTCGTGTGGGTGCATTGTGAAACTCTCAAAGTCTTGACGATACATATCTAACCTAGTGTCTTTGACTTTGTTAGTGCCCTCATGGGTCACTTCCAAAAGTTTCCAAATTTCGTGTGAGGTAGTGCAAGTAGAAATACGATTAAACTCATTACGGTCTAACCCACAATGAAGAGCATTCATGGCTTTGCCATCAAGCTCAAAATTGGCAATGTCTTCGGGGGTCCAATTAGATTCATCCTTACTAGAAAGAGTGTAGCCTTGCATAACAATTCTATATATAGGATAGCCAATACTCCTAAGAAAAGTAATCATTCGTGTTTTCCAATATGTGTAATCGGTTCCATCGAAGTATGGAGCCCGAGTCATGGAATACCCTTCGGGTGCTTGTGAGGAAGAAGCCATCACTATGGATTTTTCGTTTGTAACCGGTTAAGGTATTACACAAACGCTCCCTCTGATACCAAATGTTGGGTCGGAGGTGATGGCAAGAGGGGGGGGGTGAATTGCCTTTTTAAAATTAATTAACAATTTAAAACAAATTTAAATGCAGCGGAAAGTAAAATGGCAAGACACAATTGATAACGGAGTTCGGCTTTAAACTCAAGCCTACGTCTCCGCTCCCAACTCAACCGTTGGGAGATTTATACGACCGCTTGCTTTTTAATGGTTATAGCAAGAAACCCACTAGCCGTTTTAAGGTAGGCTAGATCACCCTCTTACAGCTTGCTTTTTTATATTGGTTGTAGCAAGAAACCCAAATTGAAAGAAGAAAGAAAACGGGTGGTTTGTTTTAATACAAACCCAATTAAGAACTAAACAATTGAAGTAAATAAGTTAGAACAAACTAGAGGAAGCCTTGAGCGCCAAGAAGTGAGTGTAGTTGATGTAGAGGCAGCCCAAGCTTCAAGGGTGGCAATTGAATCCCAAGTGGCCTTTGAGAATTGTCGTAGGAGCCTCAAATGATCAAAATAGCTTTGGTATGCTTTGGTATATGATCGGTGGTCTTCCCGGCATCCATGGACGTCTATTTATAGGAGAAATACTCCCAAATACTTCAATATGGCCGTTGGAGGGCTTTCGGAGCCGTTGGGGATCAAGTAGACAAGTCTGGTCAAGCTCCAATGGCTAGTTTGACTTTGCTCACCGGCTGACCGGTGCTTGTCCACCGGCTGGCCGGTGCCTTGGAAGGTGGAGAGAGCTTCTGTCCAGGAGCCACCGGCTGGCCGGTGGTGAGACAGTAGGTCTCACTGTTGAGCCCTGATGCCACCGGCTGGCCGGTGGCAGAGCCACCGGCTGACCGGTGGTCTGGACAGAATGCATCCCATTCTGTCTGGGTCCACCGGTTGGCCGGTGGCCAGACACCGGCTGACCGGTGGCACCTGGCAGAGGGCAAGCCCTTCTGCCTTGTCCACCGGCTGGCCGATGGGCTGGATCCGGCTGGCCGGTGCCCTTACCGGCTGGCCGGTGGTCCTACACCGGCTGGCCGGTGGACTTGAAAAAAGTCCACTTTTCCTTTTTTTTGCCACTTCTTGCTCCTGAAATCATGCCTATTAACAAGAAAACTTGAAACAACATTAGATCACTATGAGAGTGATTGTGATCATTAAAATCCAAGAGAGTGGGGTACAACACATTACTTGACTTGTCTCATATAATAATAGAATCCACCTTCTCATAATTGATAGAAACATCATTTCTCAAAAAAATCCCATTAAAATAACTTCCCAAATCCATAAATCCCATTTTAAAAAATTCATGTAATTTTGATGACATCTCAAATTTTCTAGAACTAATCACAAATGACTCACATGTCTTTCGATTTTGGAGAAAAAAATCATAAAAACAACCATTAATAATTGAATATACTCAGGTAATATAAAAATTTATTTTTTTCTATAAATACTACAGGAGCATTGGATAGGTGAAAAAGATATGCAGATACTTATAATGGACATACATACTCCTAATGGAAATCTTAATGATTTCAAATCAATTAATTGTCAATTATTGGTAATGAGACTGAATATGAATATTGGAGAACCAATTATCCCATTTCAACTAATAAAATGATCATTTATCCATGGATATATATACATTTTCTCTATTTTAACTCAATTGAGTTTTTAATAATCCACACAAATATGAATTATCTAATCATTTTTCTTTGAAAAAATCATCAACACCTCCTAAGGTGACACACTCAGGCATATGAATCCTATTATCATAAATTCATCCAACGGAGTTTTCATATCCTTCAATTCAATTTGTTCCATATAGTAATTTGTAATAGACATTACTTGAGTACCAGGTACCAAAAAATATGAAAAATCCACATCTCATACAAGTGGAAAGCCTTAAAAACAGATGGAAACACATTTGGAAACTCGACTACAATTGGAAGGATATTACCACTCAATTATTCCTACTTTAATTTTAATGAAAACACCAATATTACCCTATCCAACTATAGAAAATGTGGACTAAATTTACTCGACCTTGGGTCCCATTCCCCCTGAAAAACATGCCACACCACATCATACATAGTAAAGGTGACCCAATGATGATAACAATCAATCAAGGCCTTATGAGAAAGAATAAAATCTATACATAGAACTAAATCAAAGGATACTAAGTCAATAAATAGAGAATTACACGTGGTATCCATCTCTTATAGAGATAAAATATAAGAGTGACATTAGATACCCTGATATCTTGTCATTTTAAGTGGCGTAGTAATATCCATCACATAAGATAGAAGATTTGATGGATGGTTTTCAAAATTAAAATACTAAGTCAATAATAAAAAATTATATTCACTATTATAAAATAAATCAGTCACGAAAGATGAAGAAATAGTGATGGTACCTATCACTATTGCTAGACCCACATCGGCATCCTTTGGAGACTATTCAATTTCATAATAAAGCATTACTATAGAATCATTTTGTTTAAACCCTTTAGTTTATGAAGAATTTGATTGCACTGTAGTGACTTTCGGTGTTGATGATCACATTCCACTATAAATGAAGAAAAAAAATATATGATAGAACTTCTACAGGTGCCTTGTGTGGCTACATGAACTAC
This sequence comes from Viscum album, assembly GCA_963277665.1. Classification (NCBI taxonomy): domain Eukaryota; kingdom Viridiplantae; phylum Streptophyta; class Magnoliopsida; order Santalales; family Viscaceae; genus Viscum; species Viscum album. The sequence continues at coordinate 1,966,430,092 of OY728127.1, forward strand.
ATATCATTGGTTCCTCATTAAAAACATGTTTTTAATTCCCCACTCTTCCACACTAGAATAAACTCAAAAGAGAACCTGATAGACATAGTATAAATTCTAGATAAAGTTTCTTATATAAAATCATCATGAGACTCATCAAAATTTATTCTTTAATGGAACATATAGATACCCAAACATCACATACATACATATTACATCATAATATAAGAATATTCATTACATTAAATTATAATCAATGCTAGAATAATTTAGTATAATCAACTTTGTAAACTTGGATACATAAAAAATGGTTCATATGTGAGATACACCATCTCACACTAAGTTTTTCATTACTAGAATCCTTCTTTGACATATCATACATAATACATTCATCATAAACTAGAGAAAGTAAACACATGAAAGGTTTATCATAGATTATAAAATAAGGGTAAATAGGGGATATATCAACATATCATGAGCATAAGGACATGATAAAATGATAATAAGATTTGGAAACTATACCCTACATATAATATATCATAAAATTGAGTCATAGAATAAATCATGGAAGGTGATAAGACATGAATCAAAATGGAATCAAAGAACACAATCCATGAGAATATAACATTTTCATAAGAAATATATTTATTTTATTCACATTATAATAGAAAATAATTTCCTTAGAACTAAATGATCATTTCCAAAACTAGTATAGTGGAATGAGTTTAATCCCCAAACCACTGTAGTGGTAAATTTTCACTCAATATACTATAATAGTGGATAAACCCTCTTTTTGAATTGGGTTCACTCTCCATTCCAGGCCTATTTATATCAGGAGATATCAATATTTACCTAATTCATTAGAGGAAGATATAGGCCCAATCAATCCTTGGTTGAAATGTTACCACCATACTTGTTTATAACATAAAAAAATATAATAATGAAAACCATAAATAAGTAATACATAATATTAAATAATATTCATCATATGAGAACCCATGAAAAGAAATGGGTAACATAAACATTTCATCTTAGAGTAACCAATGAAAATTAAAGGAGTTTCATAGAAATATTATCATCATAAACATAAACCATAAAAATAAATAATAAGGATGTTACCATTGGATAATATCCCTATTAAAACATTAGTGACACCAAAAAAGTTTTTCATTAATGAATATAAATTCTATATAATATCATTAAAATATTCTTGTGCAAAATATCTTTTCCATTTTAAACCACTTCATTGAAAAATACCTATTTCCAAAATATTAATGAACCAATTTTCTATGAAAAGAACCTTGAAAAAATTCTATTAAATTTTTTAATAATTGAGTGGTCATGAAAGTGTAAAATTATGTGCATGTTATACACATTAAAGAAAATATTCCTTTCACATTTTTTATAAAAATCCAAAAAAGAAAGATTAGAAAATGAAAAGGATAATAAATTTAAACTATTTTGTAAAAAGAAAAAAATGGGTATTAATGTATTTAAAACACATTTTATTATACTGAAATATTTCTTTAAATGTTTTTTAGAAATTATAGACATGGGATAAAAAGGGTTTCTGATCGAAGAGAGGGATAAATTCAGTTTATCCTTAAAAAAATTATTATGGAATCATGATACATAAAGGGATTAAAATCAGAGGATAACATGTATTATCTAAAAATAACTAGAAGATACAAAAATAAATGGTATTATTGATAGTTGTATAATAATATTTCTTCATCAAAAACTTAATCACATATAATCCTGATAAACACTGAGATCATCACAATAACATTTTACCACTTTGGTAACTTTTGAATCATAAGATCCTTGAAATGAATTTTTATGTAAATTAATATCCCATTATTTTCATGTGAATAATAATATATATTCATGTTTATTATATACACACCACAAAAATGAAACATGTGGTGTATAGGGCATGTTCCCCATAAAAATAAAAATGAGATGCAAATCCCTTACATGCTTTGGTAACTTTTGAATCATAAGTACCATGAAAGAATAATATTAAATTAAGATTTAAATATCATTTTAATAAATAAATATATGATATTAAATTTCATAGAGTATTTATATAAACATTATAACATAAGATAGGTTCATAGCATAAAATATGTACTAAAGAAGACAATTTAAGACAAAAATCTATTACCTTAATTCTTGAATTATTTCATAAATATTAAAACCTCCAGTATAAAAAACATTACATTATTATAAATATATTAAAAAACCATAATAATATTTTTTAAAACATATATTATTTACTTATGAACATTCATTATCATTTTATTAACAATTCCTTGTTAAAATCATGTTTTTGGTAATAAAAGTTTCATTTTTCTAGTATGTTTTGGTACGGTGTCTTCGATCATTCATTTTTTATCATGGTTAAATTATATTAAATTTTTATAAGATTATATGATCATTATATTTATTAATTATCTAAGTATTTATTGTAATACATTATATTTAGAGAAATAAAATAATTACAGTATTCATGGTGATGGTAGGGTGTACATATGCATGAATATTGTTTCAATTTTCTAGATAGATGAAAATAAAGGAAGGTAAATAATATATTATATTTAAATAATAATAATAATTTTATATATATCACATATATAAATTAAATTTATACTTATTACATTCCATGTAAATCTAATGTAGAAAGGAATCATGTCGCTCCACGAGGCGGTAGACCAGTATAGACCCGTGTTGCGTTATCATATTCCCAAATAATATAAACTAAGAATATGTATGAGATATTGTAATTTAATAAGTATGATAATATGATAAATATAATATATAAATGATTAATACATCATTTTATCTATCCATGATATGTGGTGATGGAAGATAAATACCATTAGTTCGCAGTACGGTAGTCTTCTGTACACACAATCGATGGTTTCATTTCCCATTTAATGAAATATGAGATTTATTAGAGTTATTAGATTAACATAGTGATTTATAAATATATCAGAGATAATTGTTTTATTATATTATCATATTTTTTTTATGATTTTAATGATGTGGAGGAAGAAATAAAATTTAAAACACTATTTTTTTAATTTTATCTCTTCTTCGGAGAAAATGTTGAGGTTCATACCTAAAGACTTCATATAATTTTTTACTGATAAAAAATGATACTATTATGTGTTAAGGTATTTAAATAATATATTTGGTTATTTATTTTCCAAACCAAGGGGTTTTGGAAGTGTTAGGAGGATATGAGATGGTTGTCTTTTATAAGTGGGGGAGAGGAAACACATGGAATTGTTCGAAGGAATAAAGTGTAATAATGTTTTTTCAAAAGCTAAAAAGACTCCAAAATGGGTCATTATCAATCCTTAGAGGTTAAATCTTCAATATAAGTATAAAAAATGTTTTTTTTTTGAAAATTTTATTTTTCATTTACCCCTTATCTTTTTAGTTTAAACCCTACTAAACTCATTTTAACCATAACTACGGTAATTAATTTTTACCTTTTTAACTATTTATAATGGTAAAAATTTATGTTTTCCTAATTATATAATATTATTTATTATTATTTCTAGTATGGAATTAATTTTTACTAATTATATTCATATTATTTCAAAATTTCAAATTAAAATTAAACCCACAGATGTGATGAAAAAGTAGTTTTCCCAAGAGAATATTTTCAAATTTTTAAAAAGGTTTATATAAAAATTAAATATGAAATAAATTAAAATTACATAAATTTGATTAATGATAATATAATTAAACTAAATTTAATTTTAAAAGGATTTAAAAAAACAACATTATACATTCCTTAAACTAAACATTAGTTCTCACTAAAAACAAGTATTTTTCAATATTCATCAAAAAATTAAAAATTTTGGAAAATTATAAAAAAAATTCACTTAAAGTTATTTTTGAAATGTGAATTTTCAAATTGATGTTTATTTGGTCAAATGATTTTTTTTTAAAATAGAAAAAATAAGTATTATTATTTTTTAACACAACTCAATAAAAATATATTTGATAAAATAGTATGTTTGAAACATATAAAGACCTTACAGGCCATGCAATGGATTTCATTCCCATTGGACCTATGGGCCATGTACTAAATAAAATAAGGCTTGATGGGCAGGATAACCCCTATGGGGGATATGTAATGCCTTTCCATCCAGTGCGTGAGGTGTTGGAGTGTGTTTGATTGTAGTTGTACCCCTAATGACCTAATATATATCATGAGTTTGACAAAAATTAAGTACTTTAAAAAATAATATTTTATCTTTGTATAAAACAATTTTAATTATTATTTTTTAAAAAAATTATTCCTATCCATGTCGTTAAGTTTATTTTTATGTTACAATTTTATTTTTTAAATAATAATATTAATAATATATTGTGGTTCCTTAAAAAATTAGTGTTGTGTGTAATAAAAGCTATCCAAAAAATTAAATTTATTTGAGAATATTTAATAAACTCTCAAAGTGATACATTATAATTCCCATAAAATAATTTTTTCTTATAACATTCATCACTGGGGTATAAAAAACTGAGGATACTTCAACTTTATTAATCCTCAGGCACTGTCACATCTTCCACAAATTGGTAATATCCCCACAAAAATTTAACTCGGTTTGTGGTCTTATTTTGTAGCACTTTCTCTTTAAAATATAAAATCTCCACTGATTGTTACTCATAAGAAAGATCATTATCCATTTTTATAACCTCTATATTTTCTAAATGTGAAAGATCAGGTATGTACTTCATTATGAGAGATACATGGAATACACCATGGATATGAGATAGGTTTTGTGGAAGCTTTAATCAAAATTATACCATTCTGATATAATCAAGAATTTAAAAGAGACCAATATAGCTAGGGGTTAGTTTCAATTTATTCCCTAATCTCATAACCGTATTCCATGGAGATATTCTAAGTATCACCTTTTCACCACCTTCATATTTCAGATCACACCAGTGATTTTCAACACAATGTTTCTATAGACATTATTCTGTACTTATGTGTCATTGAATTGATCTTTCCTTCTCGACCATTTCAACCTCAAGATCAGGTCCAAATAGATTTAATTCTCCTACTTCACCCCAATATTTTTGAGTTATATAATTATTTACATAGAGGGATTAATAAGGATCTATCTGAATTCTAAACTAGAAGATATTTTTGTAATAAAGCATGACTAGATGATGTTGTTGATAACGACCTACATTGATATCCATAGAAAATGTACCCAACATTTCCTCTATGGTTTTAATGGTTATCTAAGATGGAAAATCTATTCGAGGATGAAACACATTGATGAAACTAAACTCTATATCAAGATATTTATGAATACTTTTCCAAAACATCAAGGTAAACCTCAGATCTCGTTCAGATATAATTGAATGCAGTACACTATAAAAACTAACAACTTAATTATTTCATATTATATAAATTTAATACATAGTGACATATTTGCTAATATTGATGAGTTTTTATGTCTTTTTATGGTTATCAACTACTACCCATATAGAATTATTCCCATTAGAGGTTTTGGGGAGTCAAATGACAAGATCCAAGGTGATTTTTCCCATTTCTATTCTATAACGGGGAATGGTTTTAAAAATCCCTAATAATTTTATCTCTCATCCATAAAATACCTATATACTAAAAACCAAGATATAGATTCTATAATATTTCTATTCATTTTATCCCATCAGGAAAATTATTTTATATCATTATAAATCATTGTACTTCCAAGATGAATATATAAATAAGAAATATGAGATTCCTCTAAAAATTATTTCTTCAAATCCGGTGTGGATGAAACAAATATATGGATACTAAACTATATTATTCCATTATGGACAAGGTTAAACTCATGATCATTTCTCACCTTCTTTTTTGTCTCCATATGATCCTTCTACACCTCTTTTATCTCATGGATAGATGATCAAACACTTATTTTAGAAAGAAATAATTTCTCCCCTTCCAACAAGTTTTCAAGATCTATCAATTTTATATCCAATAATATTAGATCATTTTTTATATACATCATAGATAATCTAGTATGATCATCTTGACTCAATGTAGTATCCACCTTGTTTACTTTTCCATGTAGTAATGTATTGATTAATTTTAATCATTAAACATCTTTAACAATCCTATTTTCTGTATATTCAACCCCTTCCGAGAAAATATATACTTAAAGATTTTTGAGATCAGTATTTATATAAAAAAAATTTAAATATAATTCATCCATATATTTAATGAAAAAATTATAGCAGATAACTTGAAATCATTAGTTGGGTAATTTTTCTCATGAACCATTAATTTTCATGAGGCACAAGCTATAACCATTTTATTATGTATGAGAAAGCAAGATAATCCTTCATTTTTTTCATTAATATAGATTAATAACCCTTATCCACTATAGTGTAATGTAATAATAGCTGCACTGACTAATATTATATTTAGGTATCTAAAATTTCCCTTAAATTCATTTATCAATAGGAACTTGTCTCCCTTTTGAGTTAACTTTGTGAGTTGATTAGATAGTAGTGAGAAATTCTCCAAAAACCCTTGATAATATCCTGATAAACTAGAAAAACATTGGATCTCAGTCACCGTGGTTGGTACCAGACAATATTTAATAGTCTCCACCTTTGATTTATCAAGTGATATACCATCTCTTGATATTATATGACCAAAAAATGAAACATTTTATAGCTAAAATTTACACTGTAAATTTTTCATAAGGTTTATCCTTCCTTCAGGTCTTTAGTACAATTATTAATTGATCTTCATTATCATTATCACTATTTTAAAAACGTTAAATATCATCTATAATGACTACCTCAAACTGATCAACATAATCTCTAAAGACTCAATTCCTTAATTCCATGAAGATAATTGGGGAATTATTATCACCAAATGACATCACTATATACTCATAGTGCATATACCATATTTGGAATGATTTCTTTGGTATATCCACCTTATTAATACTCAATTCATGATATCTATAATGAAGTCTAATCTTGTAAAAATACAGATCTCCAGGAAATTGATCAAATAGATCATCAATATGATATAGAGGATAATATTTCTTGATCATGATATTCTTCATATCCTAATAGTCAATGTAGAGTCACATCAATCCATATTTCATTTCAAAATAATATCACTGGTGAAACCCAAGGTGACACATTGGGATGAATCAACCCCTTTTAAATGTTCTCTAGGATTTTATTCTACAATCTTTTCATCATAATCAGATCCATTCTATATGGTGACTTTTAAATAGGTGTGGCATTAGGTGTGAGATCGAATGAGAATTTAATATCATAATTTGGTGGTAGAAAAGTAAAATTCTCTAAACAGACTTCAAAAAATCCCTTAAAATAAGTATATCATTGTTCTTGAGTTTCTACCCAACCATCTGATATAAACACCCATATTGAATAGGAATAAAAACCAATAAAATGGATTTTCTTTCATTCGACGGTTCATATTAATCCTTTCACTAATAGATGATATTATTATTTTTTGGAATATAAAATGTGCTTCCCATCTTTTAAAATTGTTATGGTATTTAGGTAGTGAAATTCAATATATTCCTAAGATAAAATCAAATTCAACTAGAGGGTGAATATTTTCTTGAAGCACAGTCCCACAATCTTCAACTGAAGAATAATCAGAAACTTGTTATGCTATCATTTTACCAAGAGGTTATTTTAATATTAACCAAACATAAAATAGTTGGGGTCAAATTTTGATACCCATATAAAATTATTTAGATATAAAATAGTTGGTAGATCCAGAGTTAAAGAAGACGTCATCAGTTCTAGAGTGGAGGGTAAGTGTACATTTCAACACATTTTTATTTCACCACTAATCTAAAATATTGATCACCTGAGATTTTCTTTTTTCTATCAGCTTATGACCATTCTAAAATTGATCATCATCAATATTATTTGGATTTGGGCATTGGTTATCATAATTCTCATACTTCATTCATTTGAAATGTTGGAGTGTGGGTTTTCATTTCTATGGAGATTTATCTCAATTATCATTATTAGGTAACTTCATCCCATCACATAAAAATCAATTGTTCAATGACCTTACATACCATAAATAATAATTTACTCTTCCCCTTAAAAAACACCTTAAATTATTCCTTATTATCTATGATCATGAAAGAAATATCATTTTTCCCCATTATTTTTAGATTTTCCATTAAATTATATGTTTCTTTTCATATTAAAACCATGTGATTGATGGGTAACCCAAATCTTCATTTATACCTCTATGGAACAAAAAATGGTTTATTTATGACTAATACTTGTTGTTAAATTTTAGTTCTAAGAATTTATTTCAATCCACTGAGTAGTCGATCAACATTAGTTTTAGGTTGAATGATAATACTATATGCATACCTAGAATTTCTAGTAAAATATTCCTCATAGGTACTAATAGATTCATCACCCTTATGATTTAAATCAATTAATTCATTATCTATGTTTAGGAGAAGTATAATATGGAATTACATATTGAAAAATATGTTTTTAATGTCATCCCATTCTATTGTTTCAATTTTATCTTTTTTACTCAATTCTTGATAATATTCCACTATTGATCCACCTATCCTTCCAAAACATGGACATACAAAATGATTTTTTCATGATCTGAATACTAGATAATGGAAAATATATTTTCAATGGTACTAATATATTTATAAAAAATAATAGGGTCACTAAAAACACTAAAATAAGTTGGAGGTTTCCTCATGAATAACTCAACATAATGTTATTCTTTCCTTTTCCTATTTTAAATTTCAGTATATTTCATAACAATAGAAAGTTGTGTGATAATAATAATGGTATTTTTTTTATTCAATATCCCATAAAATTTGGTTTATCATGAGTAAAATCATATCATTTTCCATTTCACTCATCATTAAGATGGATTCTTCAGATTCCAACCATTGAATAAAACAAAAAAAATATAGTGTAAGCAAAAATAATTGTATTTGGGAACTATATAATCATTAAAAATCACATATAGGTTATCGATATCATGATATATTATTTTAAATTTATTAAACCTTAGGTTTAAACAAGTTCATTCATGGTAATTATTTAAATCCTTAATAATGGATTGTAAATAGAATGTGAATTATGGAAAATATATACCCTAGGAGTGTCAAACTAGGTGCGTAGTAATGAATGTTGTTGTGTACCAGGTAATGCTCGAGTCAAGCCCAATCTATATTTTTTGGAGTTATTACCCCTAGGTAAATCTATGAATGAACAAAATCCACATGTAATATCTAAATAGTGATATATTACTTGGAAAATGACACACCTTTCATTACCAAAACATAAGGCATTATTTTATAATTATGATTATCTTAAGGGTTCTCACTAATGTTTTCTCATCATAATTTTCAAAGGATTGACCAACCATAGATTTGATACCAATTATAGTGACAAAAATTCTCATAAATTGGTATTACATCTTAATCAATGTGCATTTATTACAAAACATAATGATCCAAACTAAAATAATTTAGGTCTACTACCTTTAGAAACTAAGATACATAAACAATTAGTTAATTATTGAGCTATGTAATATCCCAATATGTTTTTCATAATAAGAATACTACTTATATATGTAGTACATAGTAACATTCATAATAACATTGGGAATGGAAAATAATAAAAGATGATCGTAGATGCTCAGTAAGGATCAAAGATAGAGATATCAACATATTGTGACAATAAGGATATAAGAACATTATATTAACATTTAAAAATTATTACCTACAAATCATAGATCATAGACATGATTCATGGAATAAATATTAGTAGTTCATAAGACATGAATCATAATATAATTAAATTACATGATCCAGGAGAACATAAAATGTAATTATGAAAATGATTTTTGGTATAAACATAAGTGTGTAAATTAATTTTCATTGAAGTAAAGGATTATTTCCAAAACAATCATAATAGAATGGGTTCAATACACAAAACATTTCAGTATTCATGGTTCAATCCTAGGACTATGATAGTGTAAAAATACCCTAATAAATATGGTTTAATCCCAATTATTGTCTTTTTTATGTCATAGGATATCAATCATTACCCAATGTATTGGGGAGGGATATAATTTCCAACCATACTTGGTTATAACATGACCACCATCCTTGGTAATAATGTAACCATAATCTCATAATGAAAACCATACATAAGGGTTTCATAATATAGGAAAACATTCATCATATCAGAAACCATGTAATGAAATGGGTTTCATAAATATTCCATTATAGAATAACCCATGGAAAAGAAAAAAGTTTCATAAAAATTGTATCATTATATAAATAAACTATCCAAATAAAAAATAAGTACCAAACCATTGGATCATATCCCTAGTAAAACATAAGAAGCACCAAATACTATTTTCATGGATGAATATAAATTCCATAAAATATCATTAAAGCGTTCTAGAGTAAAAATATCCTTTTAATTTGAATGCAAATCTTTAGAATATAGATATTTCCAAAATATTAATAAATATTTTTTTTTGAAATTAACCTTGAAATATTATAAATAAATATTCAAATAATTTATTTTTCATGATGATGAAAATTTTCATTAATTTTTTACATATTAAAAAAAATATTCCTTTATCATTATTGGTACAAATCCAAATGGTCCTTGTTTGGAAAATGAAAAGAAGATTCCTTTTAAATAATTTTGTAAATAATCAATTAAGGGAAAAAGGTCTTTAAAAATGTACTATAGAATAGTGAAAAAATTCAATAAAACAATTTTAGAAAGCATGGACATGGAAGAAATATGATTTTCGATCGAAGAGAGATCTAAATTCGATTTTTAATTATAATATTTAGTTTGTAATATTTAGTAGATAATAGGAAAAAATGAAATGATACAAGTTATCTCAAGAAATAACCATATCATAAGAAAATATATGAGTTTTTTAGAGTTTTAAAATGATATTTCATCATCAAGAACATAATCATAGTCAATCCTCATAATGAATTATATTGTAACATAAAACCTATACCCATTTGGTAAAATTTAAACATAAGTCTAATGAAATAAAGAAACGTATACAGATATGTATATCCTATAATTTTCATGAAAATAGTTATAAATTAAATTCAAGGTAAGTATATATACTCCACACGAATAAAACAAGTGTCATATATGACATATGTCCCACAAAAATAAAAGTGAGGTGAAAATACCTTAGACAATTTGAAAAAATTTGAATCATAAGTTTCATGAAATAATTTTTTTCAATTAAACAATTTATATCATTATAAAAAATAAATTCATGTTATTAAATGTCATAGGGACTTTATATACACCTCAAGAAATATTATAGGATCATAACACAAATTATTTCTTAAAGAAGACAATTTACAACAGAAAACCAATACGTTAAGTCTCGAATTCTTTTGTATATGATAAAAACTCATGTATAATAAATATAAGATTATTTTAAATATATTAAAAAATCATAATCATATTTATAATACCACATATTATTTTTTAATTACCTTTTATCACACAATTATTAATAATTCCTATTAAAAATAACTTTTCATGTGATAATTATTTTGTTTTTATTGAATGTTTTCAATTGGTATCTCTGGTCCATACATTTTGATCATGGTTCCATAATATAATTTTTTTAAACATTATTTAAATATCATATATATTTATTATAAAATTATTTATAGTAATCTATTAATGTTAGAGATAGAAAATGAATTATAGTGTAGATGTGGACAATAGTTCGTATATACACATGAACGTTGTTTCCATTTTCTCCATAGTTGAAAAGAAAAGGTAAATAATAATTTATATTTATAGAATCATTTTTATTTCATATATATCATAAATATTCATAAGAAATTACTATATAAATTTCTGTGTAAAGCATGAATGAAAAATGAATCATATTGCTTTACAAGGTGGTAGTTCGACATACACACGGGAAACATTATCATATTCTACCAGAATAGGAGGTAAGTATGTTTATTTTATATTATAATTGAAAAATTTCAATAATTTTATAAATATCTTATGTAAACATTAAATCCATAATTATATCTATCAATGAGATGTGGCGATGGAAAATGAAGAACATCAGTTCATGAGGCGGTAGTCCATCATACAGAGGATTGATAGTTTTGTTTCTCATTTAATGAACCAAGAGAAAGATATAGTTTATTAAATTGACATAATAACATCTAATTATATTTGAGATACATTTTTTATTATATTATCAATGTTTTAGAGTATTTTATGGAGGTTTAATAACAAATAATTCAAAAAATAGAAGTTTAAAATTTGTACATCCTCTCTGGAAAACCACATTAGGTTTATACCTAAAGCCTTCTAAGGGGGGTTTCCAAAAACGAGAAATCCCTATAGTATTTATGGGGGAATATGTGAAATATATTTTGTTATTTTTTGTCATAATAAATTGTTTTTGGATTTGTGGTGTGGAGAAGATGGGGTGGCCTTTTAAAAGTGGGGGAGATGACACACATATAATTTTTTAAAATAACATAGTGTACCCATGTTTTTCACATGATGGTTCACTATAAAAAATTATAGGTGATAAGGCCAAAATATTTCTATAAAGTGTGGTTTTGATAAGTTTATATATCATTTTACCACTTATCTATTTAGTTTAACCCATTGATAATCCTGTTTAACCCTAACCACAATATTTAATTTTTTTGTTTTTACTATTAACTATAGTAAAAATTTAAGTTGATATTATTAGATAATATTAATTATCATAATTATAAATATGGAATCCATTTTTACAAACTCCATACAAATAATTTAAATTTTTTAATTTAAAATTAAACCAGTAGACACGATGAAAAAAGATGTTTTTCAAAGAGAAACTTTTCAAAAAATTAAAAAGTTTTTATATAAAATTATTAAATGAAATTGACTTCAATTAACTAAATTTTATTAATTATAATATAATTTATATGATTATTCTTTTAAAGAAAATTTTTAAAAGAAAAATAATAAACTCATTAAACAGAAAGGAATTATTAAATAAAAATTAACATTTTTCATTATTCATTTAAAAATTAATATTTTCAGAAAATTCCCAAAAATTCAATGAAAGATAACATTAAAAATAAAAATATTAAAATAAAGATTTTTTTTCAAATAAATTATCATAATTTGGAATAATTATTTTCATTTTTTTCACAAAAAAACAATAAAACCATTTTATGAAAAAATAGTATTTTCAAAATATAGAAATTATTTACTAATAATTAATTAATTTCTTATAAATTTGTTTTTTATATGATACCATTATACCTAATATTTAAAAATTGGTTCTTCCTATTAATTCCACAAAATTTAACAAGGATATAATAGTGCTTATTAAAAATATTATTAACAATATATTATGGTTCATTAAAAACATAGTGTTGCATGTAACACAAGATTTCAAAGAAATTAAATTCATTTGAAAATATTTTATAAAATATTGTGGTGTTAAAAACCATCCAAATTATGACTGAAATTATGAGGTACTCCAATCAACCATAACATACTAGCAAGGTCAATCTCATCCATCAACACTCTATCCAGCACATTCACATAATTCATGAGCATCAGCAAGAAAATAAGAGATAAAATATCAATTTGAAGAACCATATCAAATATTTAAGCCTTGAACTTCTCATTTTTCCCAACCAAAGGAGAAAATGAAAAAAAATTGCAAAGAAGTTTTCATAATGAGTCACAATATTGTCTCCTTGTTAGAGGTCGAGGAACCCCATGAATATCATAAAACCATTGAATATAGATATAAATACATATTAGAAGGAACTCTGAATGCATTAAACTCTGAGACATCATGTTTATTAACTATAACCATTAAATCCTACCACATCATATTTGGCCCTTCAATATTAATAGTATAACACTTAACCTTTATAGATTTTAGTGTTTCCAATAACTGAAAAAGTATAACAATATTTTTCAACCAATACTAAACCAATTGAAGATCATTTGAGCCATGGAAGCCTAGTGGTTTTAATCAAATAAACTCTTGATAAAATTATCTAATTTCATCCCTTCAAGGTTCCAATGCCAAATCTTAAACAGGAATGGGTGAAATTACTCTTCCCATAGCTTGTATAGCGCACACCACTATCTCAACAAGATTTTTATCCATAAGGGGGATTCAATTATTATCCCTCAACATCAACATCATCATCTGGCCTATTTAAATGTCTTCCTAGAGGAATGATACTACACACCATCTATAAAAAAATAATAAAACATCATAATAGATACACATATCATCAACTCAATCAGGAGACACATGATTATAAATTCCTTCTAGAAAAATTCAACTTTCCATGATTTCAAAATAATAAGATAAAATTGGCGAAAGACTAAAAACAAATAAATCTATTCCTAAAAGACGCATTTCCCAAACAACAATGGTTTCATAGGAATTTTTAAAATTAGATATGGATAGTAATTCACTCTTAACTATAACATAAGTATAAAAATAATACCTCTTGTATACTATAAAATCACAGACTATATAATGGCATCAACAAAAGAAGGAAAACATATACACCTGATAATATTTTTTCATGAAACAACATTGATACCCTGGTAGACTGATACCTTAGTTATCCCTAATATATCTTGAAGTGAAATTTTAATCCCCATTGTTTGGGGACTAGCACCTGAAATCAAATCATGCCTCAAAGGTATCCAATTTTTCACAAAAAATTCATAAAGATAGAATAGTGGAAAAAATAACAAAAATTTTTACGATAAATAGTACTCAGAGATGAATGTAAAACAAGTAGATAGAAAAAAAAATCCAAAAGTGAAATAAATAACCCAAAGGAAAATAAAAATTTTGTCAATATCATGTCTCAGAACACCCATATAAAAGGTTGATCACATCTCTATTGATCACCTCCATCACTCAAGGTCCCGCAAATCAAGAACACCTTCCACCTTTGAGTGGTGGTTTCCCTTTACCTAGTCCCGTCATAAAAAAATCTAAAAAAATACCATGTAAAAGATATGGTGTGAGATTAATATACCAATATTCTCTCACCAAGCATTGCATAATCAATTCTATAACAATTAAATTGTCTATTTGTTCAATTTAAATACAACATGGCATGCCACAGAATCTATATATATTGAATAAAAATATTAATTCATATCTACTATATGGAGGATATATAAAGATTATTTTAATTTTACATTTTATATAAAAAACCTATATAAAACTTGTTTCATGAATAAAATAATTTATTAAAAAATGGCATGAATAATAAAATAATACAAAATAAATCACCAAAGTCATATACCCATAGTTACATAAGTTCTTGGTTCTCAAATCCTCACAATACTCAATTATCAAAAATAGCTCATTCATGTGTGCACACATCCATAGGCACAAGAAAATGAGACAAATAGATCAACTTCCTATCAGGGAAAATCTTACCAAACTATGTTTTGTTATAGTTATCATTGTCAATTCATTTCTATGGAGTCTGAGTCGAAGAATTATTTTAATAATTACCAATTAAGTAAAAAGTCACAAATGTTTTTAAATAAATATATCAATCAATTTTATTAAAATCAATCATTTCAAATAATTTCAACATTCGTAGTTCAAATTCCTAATTTAAAGTTCAACATTCCATATAAATTTAAACAAATATATGGAATTTTATCTAATTCATACTTTTCAAATCATATTTCATTTAATTTTAATTTTCCTAGGAGTTTAAATCAAATCATTTCTTATTTCTTGAAAACTTTTTTTCTAATATACACTTTAATTTCAATGCAATTGAAATTGTGGGTTTTCACAATATCCATGATTCTTTAAATTAAACATCACGTCATTTAAAATAAAGGTTTTATAAATCAATTGAAACCCAATTTCAATAAAAATAGGTAATTTAAGGTTTCAATTTTATTTTAAAGCCTTATAGAACCACCAAAACATTATCACAAGATCAAAAGAGACACCAGAAATTGAACCACCAAAGGAGAATGAAGGAAAATATTATAATGGGACAAACCCTAGAATCAAGATAAAAAAAAATTAAAGATCTAATCCATAAGAAACATTATGATTAAATAATATAAAAATGGATAGAGATATAGGAGAGAGAAATACCAAATCAATATTGAAACCACATTTTAGAGAGGGATCGAGATCTTCTACTGACACTTTGATTTGTAAGAGAAAATATTAGGGGATCCAATCAAACTTCTTCAGTGCCTCTAAAATCCAAGAAAATTAACTAGAATATAATGAGGGATTATTAAAGGATAAAAAATCCCATTTTTTAATTAAAAAATTAATTGGATTAAAAACATGTTCACATAGTTTCCTGGTTGGTCCATATGGTTAGTAATAACCATGAATCCTTACTTGGCTTCTTGAAAGGGTGCATAGTTTGGATGCACATTTAAACTAACTAGAAGAATCCATGAAAATACATCTATCTAAGGATTCATGGTTTAATTATTGAGGCCACATGGTCTGGAAAAACCATGTCCCCATCTATAACACCATCATAGGGAATACATTTTTCTAAGACAAACTGTATGGTTTTCTATACTCATGTTCCAACCATGTATAGTTCCCAGAACATATAAAATATATTAAAAGTCACCCAATTTTTTGAAAAAGTTCCAATAAATGTATAATGAAAATAATGGTGAAAATATACCTTAAATCAAGTAATGGGATATTACCTGGACCTTTTAAATAGAAAATGTTGGGCCTTTCTTATCTCAATTATTGAGTTGATTAAGAATTCAAACAAAAGTGATAAAAAAGGGAAGGTTATTTGTCACTAAGAAAATTGGGAGAATAATGATTCTCCTATATGAGCCCTTACTATAAGGGTAATAAAACTATTTTTCTTAATTTTATTTCCTTTGAGTAAGTGGTTTTGGAACTAAATACTTATTTTAATAGGAATTTTTATATTTTAGTTCAATGTATTGAAACCAAAGAAAAATGATTTCATATAATTTCCCAAAGTGTATTGGTTGTATATGTTTCCATAAGAAATTTAATAAATATATATATATATATATATATATTTACGAAGTTAATGATGTGTTGGGTGTCCACCCACAAAATATGGAGGATCTACCCATACAATGTATCCATAAAAATATTAAACGTTCTTACATAATAAAAGGAAAAGTTAATTTTCCATGAAATAATACCTTTATAACTAATGAATGTAGAGATTAATTGTATAGAGATATAAAAATTGATGATTGGAACCTGAGGAGAAATTAATATAATAGTTTGAATTGAATAACTATGTAACAAAAATTATGACTAAATCTTGTAATGGGAATATTATAGAACTACAATTAAAATGATTCAAAGAGGTAAAAAAATATTGGGGGAAAAATTCCTAGAGTTAGAGAATTTATTATTGAGTTATCATGAACACTAGATTCTAAAAATTGTGAAATAAAAATATTTAATGATGGTTTCAGATAGTTGAAGTGAAGGATAAGTTTGAGAATGTAGTGCATCTTATAGTGATAATATACATGAGTACTTATCATACTAAAAATGTTTTTGGAAACAATATGGATACATTAAAGGTTAATCAGATAATCCATGTAAATATTTCGAGGTGATTCATGTGGTGACATATGGTGGGAGTTTATTTAAAGGATCACTGGATTCATTTTAGTAAGTCCATTTACTTATTTTAAAGTATATAAATGTCTATGTACTAGAAATTACATTTAAATTATAAGTTCAAAACACTTCATAGCTAGTGTATTAATTGGTTAATCTAGAATATGGCTTTGAAAATATCTTCATAATATTTGATATGTACTTTATAATTTTTAATTATCTAAAATAAAATGTTCATAGGTCTTCCAAGAATCATTTAAGACAACTTGAGTGGGAAAAAAACTTTTTAAAGAGTGAGTATTTCATTAATCTAGTATGTACGACTCTTGACATCATGGATGACTTTTATCTAGCCAGAAGTATGAATTTTCCAGAACCTACTAAGGAATTTTATATTTTCATGATATTTTAGACTTATAATATTTTTTACTAATCTTATAAATGAAAATTGAGTTTCTAAATTTGAATAATCTAAAGAGAAAATGATTTTGGATGAATCTTGAACATGTTATAAAAAATTGAAACATCATAAACACTAAAAGGGAGTGTGATATTGGTCAATTATCATGTGAAGGGACTTATCAATAAAGAAAAATAATTTTTATGACATATCTTGTAAAATGTAGATATTTTTGAGTCGATGATTTAGTTTTTCATCATTGTTTAAATTACTATTATCAATGTAGTTTTATTGAATTATAAGTATATCATTATGAACAATTAAATGGATATCAATTCTGATTGAGATTAATAGATGAAAATTTTTCCAGACTGAAAAAGGAAGTTCAAGATGAATAAATTTTTAAATCAATGAAAATATTTAAATGCTGTTCTTTGAATGATTAAAATGTCACAAATGACTTTAGGATCCAATAAATATAACAATGAAAAATCTCTTAGATACAAGTTGTTATGTTTAGATCCAAGCTAGAATAGATATTTTTTTAAAGGAGTTATGATGTTGTATGAGGAAGAACCTAGATGTTTCTACTATATTTTTTTATATGGCCTATGAAGAATGTTTTTTGTAAAACTGATGTTCAAATAATTTTCAAATAAGAGAATTCCGAGTCTATGTAGAAATTAGTCGAAGGCGTCCTTTGATGATGGGATAAATTGTGATGAAAGTGGATGAATGAATTTTACCTTTGAAATACACCTTGAAATATCTATCCAAAATAAAATAAGATATAAATTAATGTGGAAACATTTGAAAAAGAAAAAAAATGTACGATGTGTGTAGCATTATTTTTCCAAAATATCCATAGTACATTTCCATTTATGGAAATTTTTGTTAAGTTTAAAGAAAAGTGAAATTCTTCTTATATTGTTAAGGTGTGTGAGTCTCTCAAGGAAATTTTTGTGGTTTATCTTGAATAAAAATATACCACTTGATAAAAGAAGTTTGTACACTTATAAACAAATATAAAATTGAAAATATTGAGGAATAAAAATAAAACATGATTCAATGATGAAGTGAATACAATATAGGTATTAAGGAGGATAATATCAAGAATATAATAAATATAGTTCACAAACCATTCCCTACTAAACCATATGTTGTAAAAACATGTTAAGAATAATTTAAAATTTAAATAGCAGTGAGTGTCTACAAGAAGTGAGAAAAGTCGAGATTTTTTGTTTTCATCCCCATGATTTTTTTGAACTCTACTATTCAGTGTATACTCTATAGATAATATTTTATAGGTATTCATTCATGATTTTTTTTATTTATAATCTAGCAAGATAATTTTTAGAATATCTAAGAAACTTTATACAAAATCATATCCAAATTATTCATCTTGATATTTAATATAATTGCGGTATTATGTGAATCTATTTAAATATGTAGATCATACTTTTGGGTGTAGTGAAATCCATTGATATTTTTTGATCTACTTTTGGACGGTTGAAAACTAATATAAACTAATATGATTCTAGTATAAGAAGGATATTTAAGATATAGGTCATATTAAAATTCATAATATAATGAGTATTTCACTTATATAATATAGTATACACTACAATTGAGTAATATGGTGTGAAATGATTCAAAATGATACCTATCTATAACACTTGTATTTAATGAAAAAATTATTAGTGGTGAATCTATGATTAATAGGAATAAACGATCATAATTAGGAGTAGGCTTCATACATCATGGGGGAACCTTGTCAAAATTTTTATTCTGATATTTAAATTTTGTATTAAATTGTATATAGGTGTGTATACTAGGTTAAAAAATAACTTATTTATCAGTCATAACCATCTATAGAGGTTAAATTTACAAAGTGGGTAAAAGGTTAAATTATTATTTTGGGATTCAATAAAAAAATACCCACAATTTATTGACCTCCCATATCATGTGTTCCTATTGTGATCCTACCAAGAATATGAAATAAAACTAACTATAATATAACTAATTTAATTTTGAAAGAAAGATAACAAAAACCATTCCATTTCCAAATATATAACAATAAAACCTAAATCTGATCATAGAATTATCATATCATATGAGAATAAAAAACATTTCATTATATTACAACAACTAATCATTCTATAATCATAAAATAATTTCTTTAGACTTCCAATCAATCAAAATAATATAAGGAATATTAAATGAAATGATAAATAACATCATTATATTATAACTAAATCTATATAAACCGACTAATTCTAAAAAAATGAACTTGATTCAAATAAATGTGATCCAATTTTTCCTAAACTAACTTAAAATAAGCAAAACCATATTAAACCTATCCATGTTTATCCAAAATATAAATCAATGATATATTAAATATAAATAAAAAATTAAATAATCTAAATTTAATCAACATTTTCCAAATTTAATTGGAAACAATTAACCATAGAAGAAGATAAAATTATCTTAAATATGTTTGACATGATAATTTTTATGTTTTTGTTGAATTTTTTCACACCTTTTATGTATTTCATTTCATATTAGTAAATGTGAAATAAGTATGTACGTTTCAACCTATCCCTTATTTGTCTTAGATATTAATGTGCTTTAATTATATCATGTCACCTATTTTTTGTTTTCTGGGTTTCCCATTTGTATTGATTTTATAATTAAAAAAATATTTCATTTCCAAAGTTGGAAATTAAAATTATCAAAGATACCTGTTATAAGATAATATATAAAAATTATTTAAACATGAGAGATATGATACTTTATAATCTAGTACCTATTTTGATTATGATATTTCATATATATATTAATAACATAACATATAATTTCACATCAATTATCATTTTATAATATTAATTAGGAACCCAAATTTAAGAGAAAACTATTATTTGGTCATGCTAGTAATAATTGTGACTAGCCTTATAGTTCAAGGGGTTTGGTTCTTACTATAGGTACATGGATTATTCATTATACCATATCACACTTAGAACCTTCGCGGGATATATTGTAACATCTTGTGTTTTAGACCAGATGATATTCTACAAAGTATTATGAATTTTTAGTTTGGTGGATAGACCTAATTATAAACTAATATTCAGAATGATATTTAGAAATTTCAAATACACAAAAAAAAATTAAACGTGAATTAAGGCATGAGAGGTTCCTTAGGTGTTTTGTTGAGTTTTAGGAGCATCAATATCTGAAAACTAAAAATTGGGAAGAAATGGTAAGGGTGTATAGTTTGTATGAAACCATGTATCCCACTATGTGAAAATTTGTAACGGATCTAGTGGATCTAAGGCTCTCGCACAATTTTGTCTTACCATGCATGGGGAGATGCACATCTGTGCGGGTGCTGCAGAAATCTTGAAAATGGGATTTCTAGTGTCTATGAATGGCTATCCAAACCGTGCGACTATCCCATACAGGGATCTTCCTTGGGAAGTGTTGAGAATATGGTGGGAAAATGGTTTGTCTAGCTTTGTATCCAAACAATTTACATTTAAAGGGGTGAAATATCCATTTCCCCCTCCATTCTTTTAATACATTATACCCACTTTTTCTTCTCTATCTCCATGTGTAGTATCCCACTAAGGTTTCCCTCCTCTTTTTCTATATAAATGGTCTGATATTATTTATATATCCACCATTTTTTGTGCTACTAATCACATTGGATTTATATTAGTGATTCTGCGATTCCTCCTTCCTCATTTCATTATTATCTATACTTCATTAGCGCTATCTTCATGAAATCTAATTTTACGTATTTTCAGGTCGCTCATCTATTTCTTTATTTTCTCTCACACTGTCTTGATTAAAGCCTCAATATTGGTGTATTAAACCATAAATTGTATTATGTAGGTGGTATTTATATTTTTCCATAATTTATAGACTTTTAATTAAATTATCCTTTGTGTCTCATGCCCTATTCTCTATGTGTTTCCAATAAATTGGTAAATTAAATAAGTAAAACCTAATTCTTCATTTAATTATCCATTGTTCCTTAAAAATAAAATTGTTGGTGGTTATTCCCTAACCGAAACCACCCCTTTAGTGTGGGTGCACATAATTACTCATAGATAACTTTCATTATCTTCCTTATGAATTGACTACCCTTGGGGTTTGATAATTTAAATTATTGAATAGAATAGTTTAAATATGATTTTAATATCCTTTTAATTATTTTAATTTATTCCATTTGAATATTATTCTTAAATTTAATAACATGATTTTTTATGAAAATGTCATGTTTTCTAATAAACCCACCTTTTGTGGTGAGTTTTATTCTAAACTAAAAAGGAAATGATTAATGTTTTATGTTTTAATTACCTTTTATGGAATCTTAGTTTGGCATGGGATTTATGGTTTTTATAATATGAATGGAAATTATTCAGCACATGTCCTTATATATGTTATAATTGAAATGAATTATGGATGCTTGCGTGATACATGGATCCCACAGTAGGAATTCTGTGGACAAGCTCAAAAGTGGTTTAAAAGTATATATAACATGGAAAATACTGGTTTCCTTATAATGGAATTTAAGGAATGGGATTATATATTTTTTGGTTAATGTTATTATTTTGGAGATACTTGGGTTTCC
This sequence comes from Viscum album, assembly GCA_963277665.1. Classification (NCBI taxonomy): domain Eukaryota; kingdom Viridiplantae; phylum Streptophyta; class Magnoliopsida; order Santalales; family Viscaceae; genus Viscum; species Viscum album. Next base: position 1,966,452,838 of record OY728127.1, read on the forward strand.
TCTTTATGAAATTCCATGGATGAACTCATAGGTTGGTTAATATTATTATCCACATGAGTGTTACTAGTAATGAAGGATAGATTCCTTGGATGAGACTAGTGGAAATATGGTTAAACCATACCTCAAGCGATACTTAGTCCCTTATGTGTGATATCTAGTATGGGCTTAGTGGATTATGCCTTTATACCATGATGAGAGTGATACTTTAGATTCCATTTAATGATCACCTTGGATAGAATCTTACGGTGATTGGTATATATAATGATCCACATGCGATACTCAGGATTCCTCTTTATTGGTCACCATGGATGGGACTCAGATTACTTTTGATTAAGTAATTTAATGACTCATGTTTAATGATATAAGAAATTTTATTTTATCATATTAATGGATGTGTCCTCTAAGACAAAGAACATGAATGGGTTCTGTCCATGTTTGTTTCATCCCTTACAAGAAGCCCAGTTATGATACTTTATGATTACTCCCTGTAAATATATATTTATATTATTATTATTTGGACACCTAGCCACTATGTCCTGGGTCTATCTCTAGTGTAGGTATATCTTTTTTGACATTTTTCCTTTGAAAATACATTCTAATAGGAATATGTTCAAAAGCATTATAGCTTTGTTCGAAGTAGTTATTCTTGGCCAGGTGTCCATTAGGTACCTGAGCCGACTTTTTTATTTATATTTTTTTCTTTCTATATCGATATACATACATACTATTTTATTTTATATTAAAATATTGGATTTAAATTTATACAGCATTAGTAGTGGCCTCCTGAGTATATATCACACACTGATGGAGCCTCTATTTCATAGGTGTACCCCGGAATATATCATATTCATTGGTCGATTGATTTTTTCTTATGTTGTTCATTATACATGGGATTTTGGAACACAAGACCAAGCTGATACTTCATATGCTCATGGATTTATCCTTTGGGATTTTTTCTCTTCTTATTTCATGTATTTTATTGTTCCTCATAATGTATGTTTATTAATTTAGATTATGTATCCCTATCTAGACATGCATAAATAGTTATATTATTGTATTTGGTCATTATTTTAGTTATTTCATTTATCTTACAATTCTATTTCATTATTTATACATAATGTCTAACATCCTGGACTTGGATTCCACTCAACAGTGACCCTAGCCTGGTGGGTCACATGTCCTCAAGGTCATCTCCCCAAATTCCATAGGTCATTGAATAGAAGTGAGGGACTAGTTGTGTCTCTGGAGAAACTACGTCATCATTATCAGAGTGTTGAATAAGAGATAATAATAATATTCAAGTGGAAGAAGTAATAAATCATACATATGATAGAAGTAAATAGTGGAGGACTGATAATATAAACAAATCCAGAAGTCATATCATATATAAAATGATGATACATGTCATATGTTTCTAATAAAGGGGCCAAAACGAGTACACTAAATTCATATAAAATACATGTAATAAAAGTACAAAAAGGTCAAAATATCCTAGTATCATCACAAGACTCACCTTAGTCCCGTGCTCTCCTCCAAACAAGCAGGTCAAGATCTTGTAGTGCGGTGATTTCCCTTATCAACACCTACAATCATATGGTCTATTTGGGTACACAAAGAAGAACCGAAGAGGGTGTGAGACTATGTCCTAATAGGGAACCACCCAGGTTTTGTGTCAATCAGTTATTGAATATATAAAAAAACAGTGTGCAAGAACATATATAACAAATAATGAAGTACTCAAAAGTAAACATCTTATAATTGTAAGATCTTATTTAATATCCAATTAATTTAATCAATTTTATTTAAGTGGTAAGTCTATAGTTTAACATTCAGGTATATTTCATTTATAAAATACTCACTTATCAATTCAAACTCATTTAATTTATAAGTCTTGAGAATTAGAACAAGGATGGAATCCCCTATATAGTCAAAATCACAACATATTCCTAACTAGGTCATCTCAATAGTATAAGTCAAGACCAAATCCAAGCTTGTGATTTGGATTGGCAGAAATGTCATACATGTCATTTAATTCTTAATTAAATTTTGAACCTCAACCCATCCACGATATTCATAAGTTGGAATTAAAGTATCACTCCAGGTGTAGTATCAACCAAGAACTTATAATCCCATCAAAGGTGAACCTCTCAGTAACCCAGGTATCGCTCAAGGTGTGTTATAAAATATCTCCCAATCAATTTCATCCTCATAGGTCCACTAAGGGATCCCATGCATCACCCATGGTATAAAAGTTCTAATTCCCTTTGAGTCTATCCATGGCATTCTCATATGGATCCATGTATCACCCATGGCATTAGCAAGCTTCAATCCATTTTGTTATGTATGTAGTATTATAATATTGATCCACATATCACCCAAGGTTATAAAAAAGGGAATGTATATGGAATTCTAATATGAATCCCTGTAAAAAACCTTCCCAAGTATAAAATAGAAATTTCATAGCATAGTCATTATATATCTCACATGGTAAAACTATTGTAAAGAGAAATTAAGAAGAAACAACCAATAAATGGCATATACATCATTTAATTAACAAGGTAAATTAACTTTAATAATCCAATTCATGCTCAATCATGAAATGGAATAACAAGGGCCAATGGTCAAGTTATCTATCCCATACCATTAATTAATTCAATTTCCCATGATATAACAATTCAATTCACATATCAATTCATCAATTGACAATTCAATTACCATTTCCAATTTAATGTTTAATATCCCAATACATGGGATAAAAAGGAACACATGAAAGGGGTCCAGATCATAATGCATACTAATGGCCATTTAATAAAACAACACACCAAAATAGGTGGTTTTGATTAAAGGTTCAAAACCTATAAAAAACTATCAATGATACCATTTAATTAACTAGAACATGCCTAGAATTTATAGGGTTCAATTTCATTTCATGGTGACACCCAGAAATTGGGCATGTGGCATAAAATCATATATAAATAGGTTGACTATAAGTGAAAGGAACAAGAGCACCTACTGTTGTTCCATAGTTGAAATATCTTTTAATATCAACTCATAATTCAGCTTTGATTAAGATAAAATCAAAGAACGGATGAAAAACCTGATAATAAGAAAAACCAGCTTGCTCCAAAATAACATAATTAATATCCAGAAGAATTAAGAATGACTAAAAATGAATCAAGGTCTTACCATTACATATCAAAGGTGATGAATGGCCTTATTTTTGGATATTGGACTAATAAGTTTTCTCAAATCAAGAAATAGCCACCAAGGAGAGATTCCCATGGGTGAGGGATGTTGTGTGGGGGAAGAAATCCTAAATTAGGATTACAAAAAGGACTTTAATTTAAGTAACTCTATTTAATTTCCCAATTTTTTTGTTCACATTGTTTGGGCACACAGTTTGGAAAACCATGTGTCAACTATGCATTGGCACCTATAGAGTAGTGGAACCTTCACAGTATGACTAAGCATGTGGAAAGCATCAAAAAACACAGTGTCCAAACATTAAATCTATATTCATGGTTGTAAAGACCTAATTGAAATTTTTGAGCTAACCATGTGGCATATTCCTACTCTCTATCCATTCTATGCATGGTTTCTTAAACCATGTGGCCTGCCCTGCATGGTTTAAACTAATTCTAATGCATGCCATTTTAACCACAAAAATCTGGTTCCTGGCTCTAAAAATCCCCACAAACCCCTGTTAACTTTATGAACTCATAGGTCATTCATAATAGGCCATATTTAGACATTTAAACTAATAATTGACTAAAACAAAAGGATATGTACCTAAATGAAGAACCAGGTTCCTACAAACTCCCCATTATGTAAATTCATCCCTAAATTTTCCTTCTAATGGTGGTGAAGAATGACATGATAATAGAACTGGCCACTATGATCATACGTTGGCCACCTGCCCCAAGGACTTTTCCTACTGTCGGTCATACTACTATATCACATGTACTAAAGAAATGGACCGACCTCAGAGAACCTTCATTCTACATACCACAATACCTAAAGGGTGCTCTTGAAAGGATGCATCTTCCTGTAACTCAACCTCCTACGAAAGAAATGAATGATATAGTTCAGAATATTAGCATCCCAGCTAAGATACTGGGAAGATGTCATGAATGGATCATTACCTTTTAGGTAACTGAAACCAATAGGCTTCTATCCTAGCTCTCTCAAAAATCTCAAATTACCCAACATACCATGGTGAAAGATTACCCAGTATCCCAATTCTCTTATTTCCTAATCTCAGTGAAACTTGCAAGAAAACTAGATCCCCAACCTTGAACACTAGATGATTAATTTAGAGATTGGATTATGATTTCTAAAGAGACTTCACAATATCAATCTTTTTTCTAATCAACAACACTTACTATTTGGTCACCTGTACAAGAGGATGTATAAGCATAACTACCCTTCCTACGTATAACCAACATAGGGGTTATCAACATGGAATACCATATAATATCTCATATGGTTCCATATGTACATTATCTTGAAAGATATTTTTGTATGATAATTCTTCTATTATTATATTCCTCTCCCAAGATCCCCTTAAATCAAGGACACATTCTCATAGATTTTCCTCAGACACAAAAATCGTGTTCCCTAACTATACGTCTGTCTGGGGGTTATATTTTGTGCTCAGAATCACCTTTTTACCCAATAAACTACATACCCCTTTCCAGTATCATGATGTAAACTAGGAATAACTATCTGAAATGATAGTATGCATGAACCCATGAAGTCATAATTTCTCATGGATATACAACCTCCCAAGATCATCAACACTAATGGTTTCCTTGATCATAAAGAAATGAGAATAATTCATCAGCCTATCAAAGACAACCCATGCTGCATCAATTCCCCATGGAGACCCTGGTAAACCTATCATGAAATTCATCACATGTCATTCAATTTCCACTAGAGAATGGGTAGCTATTATAAAAGTCGAGATGGTCACTGGTGTTCCACCTTCACCTGCCGACATGTGTAACACATCAAGACAAAATAAGCTACATCTCTTTTTTATACTCGACCACCATTGTTATTAATGTAAATCCCAATACATATTGGTGACTCCATAGTGCACTTCCCCAGCTAAATCATGGAAATATTACATCACCTCCTCGCACATGTCTTAATAGACCCATATGCGACCTTGTACTCATAGGATCTCAACCTTGCCTACGGTCCGACCAGGAGGTGGGCCCTCACCGACCACACTCTCCTGTAGGACTAGGTCTTCTGAGTCTGATAGTTTCCTCATCATCAGTCTATATAGAAGTATATAGGTAACATTCAAATAAGAGAGATATGTCTACCTCATACTATTGTTACCTCCAGGTGTATCTAAGAGAAAAAATATATGATCTTCCACTCACTACTGTCCTACTAAACTACCTGTATCTAATTCCTCCTTCTTAGTGCATCATCCACTGCATTACCATTTCCAGTCGTGTAAGAAAGCTCAAATTTTAAATACTAAAGGTATTATACCCATTTAAGCTACCTCAGATTCAGATCATGATGTATAAATATGTATTTGAGGCTTTTTTTGGTCCGTGTACCCCACAAAAAACTCTCTTCATAAGTAATGTCTCCAACAATAGAACATATGAACATCTGCAGCTAACTTGAGATTATGTGTCGAGTAATTCTTCTCATGAGGCCTTAAATAATGAGACCCATATGCCCTAATTCTATCACCCTGCATAAGGACTACTCCTTGTCCAATACTGAAGGCATCGTTGTACACAATGTAACTCATGTATGTCTTTGGTAAAATAAGTATTGGAGCTGATGTCAATATCCCTTTCTTCTGCTGAAAGTCTACCACTCATGAATCTATCAATACATACTTCACATCCAACTTATTCAAGCCTATAAAAATTGATACTAAGCACTATAATTCATGTGTGAAATAGATTTAGTAACCATATAGACCTACAAAACGTTATCCCTCAAAGACGTTCTTGGGATGCTCCCAAGAAACTATATCTCTCACCTTCTCTAGGTCTATTGACACTCTTGTCTCTGAGATAATGTGACCCAGGAAGTGAATATGATCCATAAAAAAGTTTCACTTTGTGATTTTAGAATATAACTAATAATCTATCATTGTATTCAATATGATCTCAAGATATTTATCATGGTCATGTCGATTGTGAGAAAACACCAAGATATCAACCTCGAAAACCACCACACAAAAAATCAAGATAAGGATTAAACACTCGATTCATTAGTTCTATGAAGATTTTTGGTGAGTGCGTGAGACCGAATGGCATAACCAAATACACATATAAATCATGCCTACTTTGAAAGGATATGTGAGGGATGTCTGATGGTAAAATATTCACTTGATGATAAATGAATCTAAAATCAATCTTTGAGAAGACCTAACTCCTCAGAGCTAGTTAGAGAGATCATCTACCCATGGAGGAGGATATTGGATCTTAACCATTAATTGGATAAATTTTTGATAATTTAAACTTAGTCAGAGGGTTTAGTCTTTCTTTTTTGATCTAATGACTAGAGAACACCATAGAGAAGTACTGGGTGGACTGAAACCATTCACCTCTAAATCCTCTAGTTACCTCCTGAGCTCCTACAATTTTGTGTTAGACATCCTGTAAGGAGGAATGGATATAGGTTAAGCTCATAGAACTAACTGACAAGAGAACTCTAAATCTCTCACTGGAGGTAATCCAGATATTTTTTCCTGGAAAACGTCCCTGAAACAATCAACCACTAGAGGGAAATTATCCTGAAATGTTCCAAAATCAACCCTAAAAAACTCACAATCTGGGCTATCTTTCCTCCCATCCCACAATTCGCAGGTCCATATCTACTAACCCAAGAATCCCATTAACCCTTGTGAATGAACACGCTACCCACTGGTGTTGTAAAATTCACCGTTCGATGATATAAATCAAATAAATAATGAAATTAAACCAACTAGTCTATCCTAAAAATGATGTAAAAACCAATAATATCAAGGACATAGAGGTACCTTATAAACTAACACCCACAAACCTTAATGGGGCACTCCGTGCACTAACATACACCCTCTGTTCTAATTCCCAATAGAGTGTCAAGTGTCAAAACACCATCAGTGATCTAAACACTGAGTCCAATTCTCACCAAAATAGGCATGGATATAATGATATGAAAATACACTATATCAAAAATTACATAAGCTAAAGTAGATGCTACTAGAATAGTAACTCTAACAATATAATGTCTGGGATCATACTTTTGATGGGTCTATTACACTATGCATAAATGTCCTTAACCTCAGCCATGTGATACTATCTGGATACCTTAAGCAGATCCACAATGCTATCTTTTCATAATTGGGTTATGACTACCACCACCACGACCACCACATTGGCCTGAATGGACATCTTTATTCCATCTCCCTTTCTCTAGAGAAGTTTCTAACCCTCTTCCTGGACATGGAGTCAGTGCAGACCCTCTCTCACTAGTTGTTGGTGGAAAATTTCTACAGAATCACTATAGATGGATCATATTTCCACAAGTTCAAAACTCAACTTGGTCCCTCGTACACTGTGGCCTCAAATATCCCAACCTACCACACTGGTATCACCTCACCTAGATACCTAAATATGTGCTCTAAATGCTAATATCACTGCATTGAATCTCCATACAATGATTCATACTATCGTTTGATGCAGAACTAGATCGAGATAATGAACCACCCTAGCTCTCACCTCCTTCATCACTCAGGATATGCTCTATGATAAGTTCCTAATTCACGATTCCAGAAATAGTAGTCAGTCAAAATACATTCAACTACTATCAGATGTTATACTTCATACCATCCTTGAATCACCTAGCTCTAAATTTATCATCACCCAACTGAATAGCTATGAATTGATGGAGCTCTGTAAAAAGGGTTGACTAATCCATAACTGATATTGCACCGAACATCCGATGAAAAAACATAGGAACTCTATCATCTATCAATTTATTGGGGTAGAAATAATCATATAAGGACATATGAAAATTCCTCTAACCCATATCTTGATGATGTTGCATCTAATTAATGGCATACATCCATCTCTTGATATAATCATCCATCATATATGTATCGATATTAATCCCCCTCCTAGGAGGCGTCTCTAGGTGATCAAAAATAGATAGCATGGCCTCTAGTCATGACTCTATAGCACGTGGTCCACCATCCCCGAAAAACATTGGTGGGTGATACTATTGGAACAGACGCGTCAAATCAGCCTAGATGTGGCAGACTGTGGTTCTCCCTGAAATGTTTTCATGAAGTGCATAATTTTTTCACATAAATATGCCTCAACACCTATGTGTGTTACAAAAAATAGTGCCTCAGCTGGATCCACTAGTATTCCATGTCCCACCACCTCCTATGTGTGGTTTTTTCAACCCTTTTAGAATAAAACTATATTATTTCATGGAAAAAGGCCTCTACATTTCCAAACAAATTCCTCAGACCATTATTTTTAACAATGGTTACAACTCCAAAGGGTAAAATAGAAATATTATAGGCATAATCCTTCTATTATATGAATAGACACTTCAGCATGCTCCATGAGTCTAGAATAGGAGACATGAAGATCATGAATAAGTAAGATACACTAACAATATCCCACTATTACGGTTGGGTCTTGTCAAGATCTCTTCCTTAAGCAACTCAATTTTCGATTACATTTTTATTTGAATTCACATATTCATTTTCATTTTAATTTATAATCAATTCACATGTATATAAAATTTTACCTTAAAGTCTCATGAAATGGTCCTCCAAATTCCAATCCAAGAGGGGCCATACTCCCTAGGGAAAAAAGTCTGGTGTGTATCAAATTAATAAAATGAAACATCCCAAAATAACAATCAGAATAGTAGGTATATATATCACATCACTCATCACAACAACATGAAATAATTAATGCATCCTAAATGGTATAGAATAATACCGATCATGTGGTTCTCAAAAGTTCCCATATGATGCATGATATGGAATACCCTAATATCATTAGGTTTAAATAGAATAGAACCCAAAATTGTATCAATAATAACAACATAATATAATTGAATCTCCAAACAATGGAATCAAGTAAACAATAATAGTCAAAAACTAGAAAGCAACAATTTCTTTTGAGGAAATTTGGATTTTTCAATTAAATAGGTTAGCTACTCTTGGGAACATCTCATTAATAAATTCAATTTCCTTCATGTGACTTTCTATTTTTTTCAAGTAGTATATCAATCCAGGAAATAACCCCTCTGATATCACTTCATAACATCCCAGACCTAGATTCCACAAAATAATTCCACAACCCCAGTGTGTCACATGGACTCAAGTGAATCTCCCCAAAATCCAAAGGCTTTCGACTAGAAATGAGGTCCTAGGTGTGTCTGTGGGGAGTTTATTACCTCATTAACAGCATTCATCATATTAGATAATAATAACATACAAGTAGAGGAAGCAATAAATCATTCAGATTATAGAAGTAAACAATGTATGACTGATAATATAAATAAATCTATAAGTCATATCATATAAAAAATGATGATACATGTCATATGTTTCTAATAGAGCATCTAAAACATGTATACTTAAATCATATACAATACATGTAATAAAATTAAATAAATTCAAAAAATATCCCATTAGCATCGCAAGCCTCATTTTGGTCTCATACTCTAATAATCCTAACCAGAAGATAATGATCCTGTAGTGGTGAACATACCCTTATTAACACCTGCAACAATATAGTCTATTTGGGTACATGAATGTGGCCCAAATAGGGTGTGAGACAAAATACCTATAGGAAACCACCCAAGGTCTATACCAATCAATCATTGAATATATATAATAACTGTGTGTAGGAAGATATATAAAAAATAAGGAATTACTAAAAATTAAATATCCTATAATTTTAGGTTCTTATTTTATATCCAATTCATTTAATCAATTTCATATAAGAGTTAAGTCTCTAATTTAACAGTCCAACCTGTTTCATTTATAGCGTGCACTTTTAACAATTAAAACTAATTTAATTTATAAATCTCGAGAACCAATGTAAGTCCAACATACCCTGTATAGTCAACAGTACAATAGATGCCTAACCAGACCATCTCAAAGGTATAAGTCAAGAATGAATCCATGATTTTTGTTTGTCTTGAAAGACATGTCATGCAAGTAATTTCATTCCTAATTCAATTTTAAACCTGATCATGTCCATGATATTCCTAAATTATAATTCAAGTATCACTCCATGTGTAATATCAGCAAACACCTTCCATGATTGTTTAAGGAGAACCTCTCTGAAACCCTGGTATAACTATAGGTGTGTTATAATGTATCTACCTATTAATTCCTTCCTCTGTGGTCCACCAAGGGAGACTATGTATCACCCATAGAATAAATGGTCAAATGAACTTTGAGTTAGTCCATGGAATTATCATATGAATCCATATATACTTCAGCATATAGGTTAAGAATCATTGATTCCATCCATCATATCCCTCATTTATATCCATGTACCACCCATTACATAATCAATGATCAAGCATAATGAGTCCATCTATAGAATTCTAATATGAATCCATGTATCACCCGAGGAATAAGTGGAAATAGCCAAAAGATTTTGTTTATAGAATTATAATATGAATCTATATATCTCCCATGGATAACAATCTTTTAAAAAATTTAATATCATTTAATCAATTTCAATTAACTATGCCAAGGTCAACACTAATAAAATCATATATCAATCTCACCTCAAAATGTGACTATATAATTGTAAAACCTTATAAGGATTTTCCTTTCAATTAATCACATGGGAAAAAAATTATAAAAATATTCTCCAGATTAAAATAGTTATCTCATAGAATAGTCATTATCTATCTCACATGTGAAAATAATTATAAAGAGAAATTAAGTTAAAAAAACCAATGCATGGCATAAATATCATTTGACTCACATGAGAAATTTAAATTAAAATTGAAATTCAAGCTCATTAATGAAATAGAATAATAAGGGACAAGGGTCAAGTCATCTATCCATTACCATTAAGAAATTAAATTTCCCATGATGTAAAAATTCTATTCACATATCAATTCATCAATTTACACTTCAATTACCATTATCATTTCAATGTTTAACATCCCATAACATAGGTTGAAAAGGAACACCTAAAAGGTTTCAAAAACATAATACACCCTAATTTCTATTTAATTAAACAAAAAACCAAAAGGGTTGGTTTTTATTCAAGGTTCAAAACTTATAAAAAACTATCAATGATCCCTTTTAATTACCTAGATCATGCCTAGAAATTCTGGGGTTCAATTTCATTTCAAGGTGATGACCAAAAATTGGGAATTTTGCACGATGGAATATATAAACATCTTGAATTTAATGAGGCACTTCAATCCAATATCACTTGGGATCTCCTACATAATAATTCTAACACAAATAGATTTCTTAAAAATAGATTTCTTGGAAAACATAAGATAGGAAACTCAACTTTTATTTCCTCCTCTATCTGGCATTCCATAAAAAAAACATTTTCCACCATTATGAATAACACCCGTTGGATGGTCTCTAGTGACTCCTCTTTGAATTTTTGGTTGGATAACTAGACTGGCACTCCTTTAATTTCCAGAATTGCTCTTGACCAATGTTCTGAGAACACCAACCTCTCCATAAGAGATATCCTATGCTCCCAAAATGATCATCTTTATGACAAAATCATGGATGTCATTGATACATATACTTTCTCCATCATAGATGATTTCTTAGTCCGGGAACCTTCTCACAATGGCATTATTAATTCAAAAAACTATTACAACTAGTATTTGGGTAACTTTGATAGTTATTTTGGATGGATAAACCTCTTTGACAAAACATGGATAAAACCTTCTTGATTTACCCTCATCTTCCATCTTTCTCTCAATAGGATCCCTACTACTGATCGCCTTCAATTTCATGGTATTCAACTCTATTCTAAATGTTTTCTCTACAACCAACATAGAGAAGATACCAATCTTCTCTTTCTTTCTTGTGCCACTACTTATACTCTTTGGAATTATATTTTTGACATTTTTAACTGTAGGTGGTTGATTCATGACTCTATCAAATCTAAATTAAAGATATGTGTAGAGATATATAATTCTCAACAGATTAAAAATATTTTACTAACTACTATCACAATGATTTACTATTTTATATGTTATGATAGAAATGATATTATTCATAATAAATTCTAATTAAGTCATGATGTAGGGTGAATATGGATTCTCATTGCCATACGTGAAGATGCTTCGATCAAAAAGGGACACTGCAACAACACGGTGCATGAATTTGGCATTCTGTGACGACTCCATATTGATGGAAATTACTACCAACCTCGTTTCTCATTCTAAGTGTTTTGGCATTCCCCTCTTCCTGGTTGGATTAATGTTAATGTTGATGGTGATTACAAAGGCAACCTGGATCCTAACAGTTATGGTGAAATCTTTAGGAATTATTCTAGTCAGATACATGGATTCTTTTCTGGTAGTTGTGGCATTGACTCTTCCCTGGAATCTGAAATGATGAGAATGATTCATGCCATTTTGTTTTCCAAAAAACATTGCTGGAGCAACCTTTGGATTGAGAGTGACTCAACTATCATTATGAAAGAAATTTGGAATAGTGTGATACATCTTGTGTGGATTATCACCACTCACTGGAAGGATTTTGTCTTCACTCTTATCGATATCAACTAAATCATCACACATATTTTTCGAGAAGCTAACATGGTCGCTGATGGACTTGCGAATAAAGTGGTTAATCGATATATTACCTGATTTAATGAGATTATAGCTGATCTAATACCCTTTCATTATAAAGATTTAAATATATTTCCATCTTTTAGACTCTTGTAGACTCTTTCTTTATAAATATTGTTCCTTGGTCTTCTAGCCATGCACAACCTTCTTAAAAAAACCTAATAATAGTTAAAATCAGATTTCACACAAATAGTGCAACCGATATCCAGAAGAATAGATAAATACTAAAAAAGAATCGAGGTATTAACATTATGGATTTAACAATATGAATATCCTTCTATTCTATGATCATATTGGGATGTTTCTCAAATCTAGGAATATCCACCAAGGAGATATTCCCATGTGTGAGAGATGTTGTGGAGGAGAGGAATACCTAAATTAGGTTTATAAAAACGATTTTGATTTAAATAAAATTATTAAATTTTCCATAATATCTAGGTTTACATGGTTGAGGCACATGGTTTTGAAACCCATACACCAACCATGCATGGGTAGCTATAGGGTAGGGGAACATGCACAGTTTACCTGCATAGTTTGACTAACTGTGAAAAAACCAAGAAAAAATTTACTATTGAAATTGATGAGTTGTCTACATAGTCATGTGGAACAAATCATGTTGTTTATCTTAACCATGTTACCTATTACTTCTCTATTCCCATGCATCACTTGGTTTGTTAGAACATTTATCCTACCCTCCACAATTTAAACTGGCCACGCGCCATGCCATTTTCACCCCAAAGCTCAGGTTCTGGGCTCTAAATGAGCCCGAGATACCCCCCATTACCTTTATGTACTCAAATGGAATTAATAATGGAAAATATTTAATAATTTATACTATGTAATGAAAGAATCAAAAGGATTCATACCTGAAAGAAAAATTGGGTTCTTACATCATGTTCTACTGAGTTATTTATTTATTATCTCTAATCTCATTGTGCTAATCTGATCATGAGTGTATAGTATCCCCACCACACCATCAGTAAACTGTCACTACTAGTCATAATCTTGTGTCGTATTGGTGATGTGCTTGAATCCATGTGGTGAAGAGTCCATCTACTAGTTGTATAGTCAGTCAGGTCAGTATGATACAATGTTTTATTAGAGGTTTTGTTTCCTTTTGTGTTAAATTTTTTGGGCTTCCAGATAGGAGACTAGGAATATTTCATCACTTTTTTAAATTTAGTTTTTGGGAGTGATCAATCCAAGCATTATGTGAAGATCAAGTGGAAAGGGATGGGAATATTTTTTGTGTTTCAGTTTTTATAATTTGATTTTGATTTCACCATGATTGATTGGTGTACTTCTCATTGCTTATTGATTTAATATATTTAATGTATTTGACCCATGTCCTGTTGTGGTATGGAAGTAGAATAACATGCATCATTCTAGGAACATATATATTATAATTCCATGCATATGAAATTCCCTATATATTTAATTACTAGGTTATTTGATATTTGTTTATATTCCCTATGTGTTTATTATCATACATATTATATACCATGTTAGGTATTTTATTAACACTATTATTTTTAATACATGCTCAGTTATTTCATTATAATTATTTTTTATATAACATTATGTGTGATTCATTTAGTACATTTTCATATATTTAATGATTGTGCGGTTGTTTCTTATGTAGTGGATTACTATGATTGGGTAGTTAATTTTCACATTTCTTGTATTTACATCTTATGATAGAATACTTTGTTATAACTGTAATAAAAAATTGGTCATAATATTCTATCATAAACCTAAATGGTGCTTTCTCCCATAGATTGACGGTGCCTTAATTAACCAATGATGACATGATTAATCCATGTACCATTGGTTGCATGAGTTGAAACATGTATGGTTGTAATTAAATTTGAGTAAATTTTAAATACAAAATGTGTATGAGCTATTTATAAATTAGGAAATTTTAACTCATATAATTGAACCATTTTTATGTGATTTAAATATATAGAGACTATTGTAAACTATAAAAGATATTTAATTTTTACATTTCAATGATTTCTTCCCTTTATAAAGGCTTGTACATCTATGACATGTCCATCGAGACCCATATGCCTAAATTCATAAATGCACAAAATGGTCCCAAATTGGCCAATTGGGGCATTTTGATTATGATGAATATTTTAATCGACCCAATTGGGTTAGTCATAATTTTTATTTCTTATGAGAGAAACCCACTAAGGGTGGAATTGAATCATGGAATATTTGATGCGACCCTTATAGATCTCCTTTTTTTATATTCTTTAGTATATAACCCCATAGGGATATATTTATTCTATATAGTGATTTTCATTTAATGTGTTCACATATGATTATATGGTGTTACATATAAGTGTATCATGGAATCTTACTGGACCACTACCCTCCATAAATAATACAATACCCATTATCTTATTTTTAGATTTATTCATTTATGAGGCCTCTAATAATTAAAATTAAAATTACAACCTAAATTGTGTTTTTCCTTATATATTGGAATTTAAATTTTTTTCAACTAAGCCGAATTTTTAGAACCTTATAAATAATTTAAATTGATTAATGGAATTTATGTGATTAAATGCAAAATTATGTCAAGATGTCAATTAAATAAAAGATTCTTAAAATAAGGTTTGATATATTGTGAGTATGATCCTTATATAATTTTCTAAATAATTATTCATGATTTTTCCTTATGACTTATTCTTCATATTCTATTAAAAGTAATACTTTAAAATTTTTTAGGTTTAAATATAAATAATAGAGTCTTCTTAAATAAAAACATAAAAATATGTTCATATTTTTTATCCTTGAGTAAGGGACGTTTAAATCCTTCTACAAACATGCATTAAAATGGGTTTATGAAAATTTATGTTTGGATAATCTTAGCCTGAGTGAAATGTGGTATAGGCAAGTTGTAACACCCCAAGATTTCATAGTGTGTTATTTCTTCAAAATAATACAATAACTTGCACTACACGCAACACCGAGTTCAAGCGCACCATGACTTACCAAACAAGCCGTTCAAAAGAGGTTATGAATAGTATTAACTAAATTTTAAACTTTATATAATCCTTATAATTTTAGAATGCATATTATGAGTTTCTTAGACATAATGTTAGAACAAATTCATTTTCAGTATTGCACTTTTACCAACTTTTAATAGTGGACCCTTTTTAAATACAATATTTTAAACTTTTTGACTAAATGGGGACATCAAAAATTTAAAATGAAACATCCCAAGCTTCCACGGTACTCTTTCCTTTGAATGATACAGTAGCGTGTGTTTTACGCAACTTCGAGTTCTAACACACACCACAACCAATCAAACTAGCCGTTATGAATAGTAATACCTACTTTTTGAAATTATATATATTTTATATTTTAAAATGGACTTCATTTTTGGATTCGGAATATCGAATTTAGCCTAAGGTGAAATTTTGGTACTTTTCGGATAACTTTCATATTTTGATGAATAGTGAAAATTACTAAATTTCAATTAAAAACAACTTTTTTAATCAAAAAAATTAATAGTAATAAATTATGAATTTGAGTGGTTTTAAAGTATATTTAGAATATATTTTTACCATTTAATATAATGTTGGTCATTGGACATAATTTTACAATTAAACCGAACATAAACAAGTGTCAATCTTTTGATAGTTATTATCTCTTAAAAACACGCTTTTTGTTTTGACAGCGGTAATTAATTTTAAATTAATTTATGCCACTTCTGTGTTTTGAATTTAGAAAAATGGATTCCATATTTGGAATCAGGATGTTCAAATTGTGTAAATAAGTAACTTTTATTTTTAGACATTTTGAATAATTACCGCGGTAAATATTTTATTTACCAGGGTTAAGGGTAAATCCAGTAAATAAGGGTTAAAAAAATATTATAATAATACTAAATTACCCTAAAACGTGTCCTAGACTTATTGGTTGATACATGTTCGACCATAGGCATCTTTGGGTCGATTTTGGGAACCCATGGTGCCACTTGTAGGTGATAGGGACACTTTATTTTAATTAAGTTAAAATGAATACAAAAATGACACAAGCATATATCTTTTAGAAAAATAATTTTTACATAGGGTTATATATGTTGTATTTTAGATTATAAATATTCATTAAAAAGATAAAACGATTTCCTACATAATGATATTTTATTTATAATTTTTAGACATTAAATAATTTAATTTATTTATGACACAATGATGATGAATTAATTACTATAATAGTGAAAAATTAAAATAATTGATATTATAAATACTCAAATAAATATAATATGAAACTTTTAATGAATTAAACTAATTTTCTAGGATAATATGATATATTAGGATTTATTTAGTTTACTTTTTTCTAAGTAATAAATCTGTTATGAGTTTCACAAAAATCAACTATTGAATAGTGTCAAAATTGACCTAAAAGAGTTCTTAAAAGAAATATTATATTATTAATTGATATTAAATTCCTAAAAATCTAAGGTTCGGCCAAGAGACTGATGTCATGATAGGTTCGTCATTAATGGACCACTTGGGGGGTCTCTTGGATGTATATAGTATGTTTATTAACCATATTATATTAAAATACAAAGAGACATTGTAAAAGTGAAACTAATTAACTTAGAGTTAGTACTTAAAGATAAGGTTAATATAAGTACCCAAACCTGTCTAAATTCCATTGGTTGAGTTGTTTTCGACCCATCCCCACCTTAACATTTAAATAATCAACTTTTGAGCCATTAGAAACCTAATATGAATTTATTATAAATTAATATTTCTAGATTTTCCAAAGGTGCCCCTCGCCCCTCTTATAAAAGGGCACTCCTCCTTCTCATTTCTACACACCTTCAAAGCCTTTTGGTTCGGCCAAACTCTGCCCAAATACTCCCCCAACTTCCCTCACTACAACCTAGAGACTTTAGTTTGATCAGAAAGCCAACCTAAGGATCCCTTTTGATCAAATCAAAATGAAGAACCCGAAGAAGAGGAGGTTAACCTACCCCAACCAAGGAAAAGTACAAGGTAAGGGTCATTTCACAATCTCTTCATTATCTGAGGTTGTTTATACGTAATAATATACTGGGATCTCTTTATCATCCACATCCATGTTTCTTAATAATGTATTTCAAAACATTTTTACTATTTAAAAGAATATGGTTAAAGTCATTTATATCCTTATGTGTTTCGAAAGGAATCTTTCCGTCGTTTTCCAAACAAGGCACTTTTAACCTTTTCGACAAATTTAAGGTAAGAATATTTTTTTTTAACTTATACAGCGGGTGCAGCTATTTACCGCCGTTATAAAATCGTCAAAGCTTCCCTTACAAGCTTATAAGAATAATTTCAAATTGAATGTATTATTTTATAATTATGTTACTTTTAAAATGATTTAAAAAAAAGAGATATTTCTCTAAAATAGTTTTAATTTCATCTATGTCAACATCCTTTGATGGATTTTAAGATTATTTGAAGTTGATTTATTATGATACAAAACATCCATATTTTATTGAAGGTTTTGTGATATTTTTTACTGTGGATAAGCTATTCTTATGTCACTCATGATTTTTTTTAAAGTATTGACATTTCAGAAGTTATTTTTAATCCGAATGTTTATGTTATATTTCAACCTTTCATTCAGATGAATGTGTTAGACAGGTATGTTTCGGGTTGGGGACCGGTAAAATTAAGCCCTCCGGTTTGGTCTCCGGTTATTAGAGGAACTCCGGTTTGGTATCCGGTTATTAGAGGAACTCCGGGTTGGTGTCCGGTTATTATAGGCACTCCGAGTTGGTGTCCGGTTATTAGAGGCACTCCGGGTTGGGTTCCGGTTACAGTTAGCCCCTAGGTCTTGGGACGAGGCCTTGACAAAGAAATTAAAGTTCAGCATTATGCATTCCAGCATTATGAAAGTGGTTATTGATATTGCATGTGATTATTCGATTAGTATAATATCCATGTGAATAAGTAAATGGAATTATTACATTTTACTTTTGCCATACTATGTTGAAGTTCAAGTTTAAAAGGATTTTGTTTTAGTAATGAATTGCCTTAAATGTTTATGCTTATTTTTGAAATTTCCGCTATATTGTTATCCTTACTGGGAATTTGATCTCACCCCTTTTCTATGTTTTATTTTTCCCAGGATGTGAAGAAGTAAGTTATGAATGACCTACAGGGATTTTATGTGGGGATATGAGTGTAGAATAATGAGACTATGTTGTTGTAGTAGTTTTTCACTTTATGATGTAATGTAAAACTTTATGAATATATCTAGTGTTTCCAAGGCTACTAAACCAATCTGTCTTTCGAGATTTGATCTTTCTTGTGATCATTCCAATGTTATGTAATAATGCACCGAATCTGGGTAACTGGGGTCGGGGCGTTATAGATGGTATCAGAGGAAGTTTAGTACAAACCTTGGAAGCTAGATTTAGATAAACTCTGATTAGAGCACATAGATTTAAGATAGACATAGAGGATTAGTATAGAAGAACTTCCTAGAATTTTGGTATTGTAGAGATTTTGTGAGTTTTCTGAGCAATACATCCCTATCTGGATACGAGTAGGTAGAGGCGGATCTGGCACAAATGTACCTAGGGGTAAAACCCGAAAACACCTCTTTGATCTAGACTCGAACGGGAACTGGTGCACGACAACGGGCCTTGCTGCACTCTTTGTTACGAAACTCCCGGGGGATATGCTTAGGATAATTATCATTTTCTTTACAAACCATTATGAAGGGTTTATGTGGATTTACTTCCTCAAAGGAGAAATTTTTATGATTATGGATTATATCCATAAACTATTTAATTTATGTTATGTGTCTTACAAGTTTGGGATTAGGTATTGTTATTCATAAACTAATCTAGTATATGTCATTGTTTATAAATGGAGCCCAGTAGAAGGAATGAGAACTCCAGCAATGCACATGATCCAAAGAGAAAGAAGGATCATATATTTCATGGTCTTAATCCAGAATTTATAATAGAAATAGTATCCCATGTATTATCATCATATGAAGAAATAATATCATGTGTTGATAAGATAAGTAAATATTTTACTGGGTCCTATGGCTTTGAAGGGAAGCAAGAGAAGAAAAGGATGGAAGAGAGAACGATGGATAAAGGGAAGAGGGAAAATAAGAATTTTCCCATATGTGATAACTGTGGGAAGAAACACCCTGGAACTTGTCTGAAAGGAATGGGAGTTTGTTATAAGTGTGGAGGAAAAGGGCACAAAGTACGTGACTGCAAGGGTAAGAAAATGGTTTCAAATGTACAATGCTTCATTTGCAAGGAGTTTCGACACTACGTGAACCTATGTCCCAGTCATCAGACTATGCCACAAATGATGCTATTGGATAATAATCAAGTTATGATACTACCACAGATGAAGAGAAATGATTAGAGTTCTTATATTGATTATGTCATTTGAGTGTTGTATCAACAATGTACTTGTTATAATAATTATGTAGTATATAAGGATTGTACTGCAGTACTATTTCATTAAGGACTTGAGATTGTGTGGAACAAAGAAAAGTGACTCAATAGTAGGATAAATTTTTGGAAAATATATGGTTGAGAGAATGATAAACCATAATATAGTTCTGATACCGAGGTAGTGATTTTGGAATAATACATGATTTATTTGGATAAATTATATTGGATATTCTTGACTACCTTGAAATTGATTAATGATTTGTATATTCCATCGTTGTTAGGGTTTAAAACATTTTTGGATTGATGAAGTATATCCAGCATTCTATATTGAATAAGGGAGCATGAATGTAATCAATAAGGAATATGGTAATTCAGGATGTTTCAGTGTATTAAAAAAATACATGATGAAGGTATTCAAATGCTATTACGGGGTAAAAAGGATCTACATTATGTTTACCTTCCATATAAATTTTGGACTGTGATTTTGGAAAGATGTATTTTGGATAGTTCTAGTTTGGATTATTTTGAATTTCCATAAAAGGACATCCCGGAGGTCGGGCGACAACCCGTCACGTCCGGCAAGGCCGCGAGACTTGAACCCGCAATTGAAGGGCGACAAGGTTGTATCACCTACCACTGGCCCACGAGATGTCCTGGATTAAATAATGTAGTTTTTTTTAAAAGATCTGGTAGATGAATTATAAATTTGTTTATTTTGGAACCCTGTACGAATAGTATAAATAGAATTTTTTTTACGAGTGAAAGATGAGCTTGTGGTAGAAATTTATTAATGGATAAAACTCTAATTATAAAGTAAGTATATCTCCTTATGATCTTAGCCAATCTCATAAATAAATTCCTCAACATTAAGAAAAGTAACTTAGAACAAAAATGTTGTCCTGGATGGTACCTTAAATCATCACTAATTTATGGCTTTGGGATTGTTGGCCTTTTCATAGCCATGTTCTCTACCACTCTCTATCAGATAATTGATGGTTATATTTCTCTTCCATATCCATATTTTCCTAAATGGAACCCTAGTATGTGTTATTTTCGGTAATCTTCATACTTTCCACTCTTTATTTTAAATAGAGGCCTCATTAATTCATTTTTCGATGTGGGACTTCAACTAAGATATTTTGAAACGTCAAAAATGTGTTATCCTAATACATTATGTTTTGTTGAATCGATGGTATTTTAAATCATCGTAGATTGATGAATTTAAGGACCTCAATTTAAAACTTGTTTGTGATTGATGAACTCAATCACTACCTATAAATATTTACGTTTTTCCTCCAATTATATGTCTCTAATTTCCACCAATGTTCTCCTAATCGAGATCATAATTTGGTGGTGACCCTTTCATTTCTCTTTTCCTCATGTCAAGACTAAATTTTAGTAACCCAATTTCCGATGTGGGTTTTCCCACAAAGATATTTTTTATTTTCAACCTTTTATTTTCGAAGAACAATTTCAAATTGCGAAGACGCAATTTATTGAAGGAGGGGAGAATGTAACACCCCAAGATTTCATAGTGTGTTATTTCTTCAAAATAATACAATAACTTGCACTACACGCAACACCGAGTTCAAGTGCACCATGACTTACCAAACAAGCCGTTCAAAAGAGGTTATGAGTAGTATTAACTAAATTTTAAACTTTATATAATCCTTATAATTTTATAATCCATATTATGATTTTCTTAGACATAATGTAAGAACAAATTCATTTTCAGTATTGCACTTTTACCAACTTTTAATAGTGAACCCTTTTTAAATACAATATTTTAAACTTTTTGACTAAATGGTGACATCAAAAATTTAAAATGAAACATCCCAAGCTTCCACGGTACACTTTCCTTTGAATGATACAGTAGTGTGTGTTGTACGCAACTTCGAGTTCTAACACACACCACAACCAATCAAACTAGCCGTTATGAATAGTAATACCTAATTTTTGAAATTATATATATTTTATATTTTAAAATGGACTTCATTTTTGGATTCGGAATATCAAATTTATCCTAAGGTGAAATTTTGGTACTTTTCGGATAACTTTCATATTTTGATGAATAGTGAAAATTACTAAATTTTAATTAAAAACAACTTTTTTAATCAAAATAATTAATAGTGATAAATTCTGAATTTGAGTGGTTTTAAAGTATATTTAGAATATATTTTTACCATTTAATATAATGTTGGTCATTGGACATAATTTTACAATTAAACCGAACATAAACAAGTGTCAATCTTTTGATAGTTATTATCTCTTAAAAACACGCTTTTTGTTTTGACAGCGGGAATTAATTTTAAATTAATTTATGCCACTTCTATGTTTTGAATTTAGAAAAATGGATTCCATATTTGGAATCAGGATGTTCAAATTGTG
Organism: Viscum album; assembly: GCA_963277665.1. Taxonomy (NCBI): domain Eukaryota; kingdom Viridiplantae; phylum Streptophyta; class Magnoliopsida; order Santalales; family Viscaceae; genus Viscum; species Viscum album. Next base: position 1,966,475,504 of record OY728127.1, read on the forward strand.
TAAATGGGTAACATTTATTTTTAGACATTTTGAATAATTACTGCGGTAAATATTTTATTTACCATGGTTAAGGGTAAATCCGGTAAATAAGGGTTAAAAAATAATATTATAATAATACTAAATTATCCTAAAACATGTCCTAGCCTTATTGGTTGATACATGTTCGACCATAGGCATCTTTGGGTCGATTTAGGGACCCCATGGTGCCACTTGTAGGTGATAGGGACACTTTATTTTAATTAAGTTAAAATGAATACAAAAATGACACAAGCATATATCTTTTAGAAAAACATTTTTTACATAGGGTTATATATGTTTTATTTTAGATTATAAATATTCACTAGAAAGATAAAAAGATTTACTACATAATGATATTTTATTGATAATTTTTAGACATTAAATAATTTAATTTATTTATGACACAATGATGATGAATTAATTACTATAATAGTAAAACATTAAAGTAATTGATATTATAAATACCCAAATAAATATAATATGAAACTTTTAATGAATTAAACTAATTTTCTAGGATAATATGATATATTAGGATTTATTTAATTGACTTTTTTCGAAGTAATAAATCTTTTATGAGTTTCAAAAAAATCAACTATTGAATAGTGTCAAAATTGACATAAAAGAGTTCTTAAAACAAATATTATATTATTAATTGATATTAAATTCCTAAAAATCTAATGTTCTTCCAAGAGACTTATATCATGATAGGTTCATCATTAATGGACCACTTGTGGGTCGCTTGGATGTATATAGTAAGTTTATTAACCATATTATATAAAAATACAAAGAGACATTATAAAAGTGAAACTAATTAACTTAGAGTTAATACTTAAAGATAAGGTTAATATAAATACCCAAACCTGTCTAAATTCCATTGTTGAGTTGTTTTCGACCCATGACCACCTTAACATTTAAATAATAAACTTTGAGGCCATTAGAAACCGAATATGAATTTATTATAAATTAATATTTCTAGATTTTGCAAAGGTGCCCCTCACCCCTCTTATAAAAGGGCACTCCTCCTTCTCATTTCTACACACCTTCAAAGCCTTTTGGTTCGGCCAAACTCTACCCAAATACTTTCCCAAAATCCCCCACTACAACCTAGAGGCTTTAGTTTTATCAGAAAGCCAACCGAAGGATCCCTTTTGATCAAATCAAAAGGAAGAACCTGGAGAAGAGGAGGTTAACCTACCCCAACAAAGGAAAAGTAAAAGGTAAGGGTTATTTCACAATCTCTTCATTATCCGAGGTTGTTTATACGTAATAATCTATGGGGATATCTTTATCATCCACATCCATGTTTCTAAATAATGTATTTCAAAACATTTTTACTATTTACAAGAATATGGGTTAAAGTCATTTATACCCTTATGTGTTTCGAAAGGAATCTTTCCGTCGTTTTCCAAACAAGGCACTTTTAACCTTTTCGACAAATTTAAGGTAAGAATGTTTTTTTAACTTATATGGCGGGTGCGGCTATTTAACGCCGTTATAAAATCGTCAAAGCTTTCCTTACAAGCTTATAAGAATAATTTAAAATTGAATGTATTATTTTATAATTATGTTACTTTTAAAATGATTTCAAAAAAAAGAGATATTTCTATAAAATAGTTTTGATTTCATCTATGTCAACATACTTTGATAGATTTTAAGCTTATATGAATTTGATTTATTATGATACAAAACATCCATATTTTATTGAAGGTTTTGTGATATTTTTGACTGTGGATAAGATATTCTTATGTCACTCATGGTTTTTTTAAAGTATTGACATTTCAGAAGTTATTTTTAATCCAAATGTTTATGTTACATTTCAACCTTTCATTCAGATGAATGTGTTATACAAGTATGTTCCGGGTTGGGGACCGGTAAAATTAAGCCCTCCGGTTTGGTCTCCGGTTATTAGAGGAACCCCGGTTTGGTCTCCCGTTATTAGAGGAACTCCGGGTTGGTGTCCGGTTATTAGAGGCACTCCGGGTTGGTGTCCGGTTATTAGAGGAACTCCGGGTTGGGTTCCAGTTACAGTTAGCCCCTAGGTCTTGGGACGAGGCCTTGACAAAGAAATTAAAGTTTATCATTATGCATTCCAACATTATGAATGTGGTTATTGATATTGCATGTGATTATTTGATTAGTAGAATATCCATGTGAATAAGTAAATGGAATTATTACATTTTACTTTTTCTATACTATATTGAAGTTCAAGTTTAAAAGGCTTTTGTTTTAGTAATGCATTGCCTTAAATGTTTATGCTTATTTTTGAAAGTTCCGCTATATTGTTATCCTTACTGGGCATTTGAGCTCACCCCTTTTCTATGTTTTATTTTTTCCAGGATGTGAAGAAGTAAGTTATGAATGACCTATAGGGATTTTATGTGGGTATATGAGTGTGGAATAAGGACACTATGTTGTTGTAGTAGTTTTTCACTTTATGATGTAATGTAAAACTTTATGAATATATCTAGTGTTTCCAAGGCTACTAAACCAACCGGTCTTTCGAGATTTGATCTTTCTTGTGATCATGCCAATGTTATGTAATAATGCACCGACTCTAGGTAACTGGGGTCGGGGCGTTACACAAGTGACCTTTGTAATCCTGGGAAAGTTATAGGATCGATGTTTTTAATTTTTATAAGGGTTAACACCTAGGTAGGTAGTGCTGTAAATACCCATAAATTTCAAGGGAAATTTTTTCTTAAATTATTTGGGATTTTATGAGTACGCAGTTTCTGACAGCACCTGATTCTGAGGACCGATGTGCCCGGAATCAATTTCCTAAGTTTAGCTCGGTTACGTTTAGTGAACGAACGAGACGATTTTTCTATCTTTTGAACCGGTGCTTGGAATTGAAATATGAGGGCACCGATGGAACCGCATCGCCGATAATTGCTTAAGAGGACCTTTACTGAAGATGTGTCTACTCGGGAGGAGTTGATAAAAAAAGTGGAATAAATAAAAAGTACAATAAAATTGAGTAACAATTTTATTTCTTTTTCTAAGTGCTTATATCCTAGGTGTGGGAGTTGGGGTGGGACCCACTAGTTACTAACTACCCTTGAGAGGAAAAAGGTGATGTGGGGCCCACACGATCCCCACCCCTTCACATTCCATTAAACTCCTCTAACTCCCCCCATTAATCTACGTGTGTTTAATGTTGGCAACACTTTGTAATTAATTAAGTGACTTCTCCTCTCCCACTCAATTAATACCAACACACATTAATTGAATTAATTGAACCTCTTCAATTAATTAAATTATGTTTTTGAATTTTTGATGTTTGAAAATCTTGGAAAATAATAAAATAAGTGGAGGCCTTATTTTGTTTTGTTGGCTTGTTGTGTGTGGATTTTGGGAGAGAACTCTAGTTCCTTTTAATAACTTCATCATTCCGCGAAGAACGACACCCTTTGACGAAGAAATCCGTCCGCACAAGGGGAGATTATGTGCCATTCCTTCCACTCTTCGCAGCTAGAGTGAGACGTCATCCCCTTCTTGGATGCACGCCAACGCCGTCTTCGAAACCTCACCCCGCGACGCTATCTTCCGCGTCGCGGGCAAACAAAATTGATTAACGAGGTAGGGGTGTGTTTTTGTTTGAGAAACGCTGATTCTAATTTCTATGTTTGTTTCTCCTGAACCGCTTGGTACCAAACCAACGTGGAAGGACCGGGCCAAACGAACACGGCTCGATCCCTTCGCCGTTTATATGAATTTTTGGTACGATCGTTGATTTCTTCATGGGTGATGAACACCGGATCATTGCGAGTTCATTGTGTGACACAATGATCCCGATTTAAAGACCCAATATCAAGAAGTCCTAGAAGAGGTGTGACGATGATAGCGGGTGACAAATCAAACCAGAACTGGAAGGACCATCCCTTGATATTTCTTCGATCAGGTGAATCAAATATTATTTTCGGAGCCGATCGGAGGCCTAAAAACACCGGAGATGATTACGAGACCTTGGGTTGAGCTAGTGTCTGAAGTTTCATGATAAACGAACTATCAGAATGAAGAATGGACATCACCGGAGGCACGCTGGCCGAATGCGTCATTTATGGAAAATTCCAGAATACACGACGTGTATCTCTGACAAACACACCATGTAGTGTGGGCATACTGCAGCTTGAGTTTCGGGTTAAGGCATGTAACACCCGACGTGTGACCCCGATCACACGGCGTGTAATATCTACGTCGAATGGCAGAAGCAGCTTCGCGAGACATGGCATGTATTCTGGGAAATACACGAACACGGGCAGCAATATACGGCCAAGAGGCACGACATGTATTCTCTTCATAGAAAGGTAGAGGTGGCTTCGCAAGGCTCGGCGTGTAATCTGGGAGGTACACGGACACCGACAGAACCACACAGCCAAGAGACACAGCGTGTACTACCTTCACCATGGCAGAAGTGGCTTCATGATGACTCGGCGTGTATTCCGGAAATACACAGACACGGGGTGGATACACGGGCATGTACTCCACCACACGGCCAGGCATGGCCAGCGCACACGGAACCGACCCTAGAGGTCTGGAAACGGCATGTAACCATACAAAACGCCATGTATTTACTTATCTACACGACCAGCCCTGCGACACGGGCCATATCACACGGGCAGTACTCGGTGTATGATGACAATGTGTGTAACGCTTACCTACACGCCCTGTACTTTAGGGAAATGGCATGGTTGTCTTGTTCTCCGTGACTTAGGCACATTTTTCTTGGTTTATCCCCTATGAAGTGGAACGGAACTATGGGATACATCAACTCCGGTATTTGTGACAGTTGATGTATCGATCTTTGGTTCATGGAGCAGACGCTCCCAGAATCAAGCATGCTGTGTGCGGGAACCCTAGATCTGGCTGCGACTGTGACGATGATGGCGACTGTACTTGGATCCTATGTGGGTTCAGCAGCGAGGATGATTGTACTTGGATCCTATGTGGGTTCGACAATGATGATGGCTGTACTTGGATCCTATGTGGGTTTGGCAGTGATGGTTACTGTACATGGATCCTACATGGGTTTGGCAGTGACGCCTTCTGTACTTGGATCCTACGTGGGTTTGGCAGAGGAGATGATTTAGAGGCTACATCTAATCATCTCCACCCCTCTTCGTGAGTAGTATACCTGTGTGACCTGAGTATTGAATTTCAATCATTATCATCGATGTGATTGTCATTCATTCCTGTTTGGATTGGGTTGTGATTTCCTGTGTGGATTGGGTTGTGTATTCCTATGTGGATTGGGTTATGCTTTCCTATGTAGACCGAGTTTTACTTGGGCTCGTGTGTTGGAGCCGAGATGGAACTGATGACTTAGGTATATGTATGGGCATTTCCCTAAGTAGAGTTCGTTGATACTTCGTGTTTGTATCCTTCCTTTGTGGAATATACTTTGTTGATTCTGGGAGACCTTCGGGGGTCTCGGGGTCCCTACTGAGTATCGTATACTCACCCCTGTACCGGTCATGCCCGCACTACATTGTGTTGGTGGAAGACGACGGACAACACTGATCATGGTTGAGGCTTGTGGAGCGGGATAGTACCTAGAGGTGGACTATCAGGCGGGACATACACGGAGTGGACGATCGGACCCGAGGAGCTGAGGATACCATCTATACCCACCCTTCAGGTGGGATAGCTGGAGGATGACTTGGTGGTTGATAATTTGCTTTACTATTATTGTAATTTATTTTTAGTTGTACTATACTTCTAGTTGGGTTTGTATTCTGGCCCATTTACTTTCCAGCACTTACTTATGTACTCAGTTTACTCAGTGTTTACTTTAGCTTGCACACTCTATGGTGTTTTTTCTCTTATATAAAGTAAATTCCTTCACTTTTATAAGGATTTACACCTTTGGTGATAGTCTCCAGGCCCTGGCCTATGGAAGGCGGGCTTGGGGTAGTCACGACATGGATCCTGAGGACGGGTCGTGAAAAATTGGTATCAGAGGAGTCGGTTATACCGCAGAACTTAGGACTCTGATAATTTCTTCTATGTGAAGAAATATTGTTAAGGGTATTGAGTGTGGTTATCAGTCCAGGGAGTCCAGTGATGGTGCGACGGCCGACGTATCCATACACCAGGACCCTGACTTCTGATTTCCGACTCAATGCATGAAAACGTTGATTGCTTTTGTGTTTAAAAAGTTTGCTTTGTGATTACTTTGTGTCAGATCACCAGGTATACTATATTAACCATGGCGCACCTGTTTATTTTCAGGAAGGCCCCACGATGGCAACCAGCTAGGGTTCCAAATTTTATGTGAGATGGTAGCCCATTGAGCGACAATGCCTCGGTGCAGGGCCCCATTACAGGAGAGGCACCGGCGGTACCTCGACCCGCCGAGCCACTCATACCACCATCCACAGCAGCGGAGAGTGCACATCGCCTATGTACACTACACGAGTTTTAGCGTCAGAGTCCACCCAGGTTCTATAGAGAGACAGACCCTCAGGCAGCCGAGGATTGGCTGGAGGCTGTTGTTCGAGTCTTCAGATTAGTAGGGACACCAGCTGACCTCATGGTGATCCTTGCGGTGAGTCTCCTGCACGTAGTAGCAGGAATATGGTGGATCCTGATGCTCCAGGTGCATGAAGAGGCATCTCTACTTTTGACGGACTTCGAGAGCCTCTTCCGCTCGGAGTTTGTTCCAGCCACCCTCCATGCGGTGCACATACAAGAGTTACTACAGCTGCGGTAGGGCAGCATGACAGTATCCCAGTACTCGAAGAGTTTTACTGACCTCTCGCGCTACTCCACGGACATGGTACGGGACCCATTATTCCAGTAACGGACCTTCGAGCAGATACTGAGGCATGAGATTAGGGTTTTGATGATCTCCCTCAGTATACCGACGCAGGCATGAGTACTAGAGTGAGCCCTTCTTGTGGAGAGCTTCCTTGGTTAGCCTACGCCATTAGCGAGGCCTACCGTAGGGTAACACATAGCGGAGTCTTCGGCAGCCGGTAGTATACATATGTTGCAGAGGTTTAAGCGAACCATACCATCAGGTGGGCGACCTTAGGATACTAGATTGGAGGTGCGGGGCACACGCAGCAGAGCCAGTCATTCGAGAGGAAGACAGTGCTATGCATGTGGCGGGCAGGGTCACATGGCTCATGACTGCCCGAACCGCCATGCAGAGGAGCAGCAGACGGTTGAAGGACCACCTAGACAGAGGCAGATGTTCAACCGTGGCGGTCCGTAGGGAGCAGGAGGACGAGGCAGAGGAGCTGGATGGGCAGCAAGTGGAGGGAAACTCTTTGAGGCTCTACCACCACCACCACCAGGAGGTCCACCCCGACCGCAGGGAGCTGGCGGACAGAGGCAGGATCTGCTTCAGGCAGTGGAGGCCTATGACCACGGCACACCTGAGATGATTCAAGGTACTATCGGTGTCTACTCCACCCTTTCTGTAGTTCTTATAGACACATGAGTGAGTCATTATTTTATCGTCGCTGCCCTTGTTTGGAGCTCAGAGATTCCGACGGAGCCGTTGGCTCGATCCTTATGGCTAGATACTCCTACAGGAGTAGACTCGATGATTACGCACTGGTGTCGGCAGTGTGAGCTTACTCTAGGAGGTGAGAGGTTTGGTTGGGATCTTCTTGTAGTGGCGTCGAGGCCTTATGACGTTATCTTGGGAATGGATTGGTTATCTACGGTCCATGCTCAGATCGACTGTATTTGGCGCAAGGTGCGGTGTGTCCGCACCGATGGGAGAAGGTTCACCTTCACCGGTGAGAAGGGAGCCTTTGCAGTGCAGGATGGACTCACCCAGAGGAGAGGATAGCCGATTACTCATAAGTTGTCTAGTCTCATACTGGGAGCAGTTGATGTGAGGAGTCTGAGTTTTCCTATTGTGGTGGATCAGTATGCGGATGTTTTTCATGACAACGTTCCAGGACTACCTCCTCACAAAGAGGTAGACTTATATATTGACATGTACCCCGAGACAGCCCCTATATCTACACCAGCATATCGGATGGCTCCCACTGAGCTTCGAGAGCTACAGGTATAGCTGGAGGACTTGTAGGGAAAGGGATTCATTCAACCCAGTGTTTCACCCTGGGCTTCCTCGATTTTGTTCGCTAAGAACGCAGACGGGAGCTAGCGACTGTGTGTCAACTACCGTCACCGGAACTAGGTGACCGTGAAGAACAAGTATCCACTTCCAAGGATAGATGACCTCTTCGATCAACTCAAGGGAGCATGCTGGTTCTCGAAGATAGACCTCAGGTCGGGCTATCATCAGCTCAGAGTTCGAGATGAGGATGTGCAGAAGATGGAATTTCGGTGTCGATATGGCCACTATGAGTTCTTGGTTATGCCTTTAGGCATAACCAATGCTCTAGCAGTGTTCATGAGTCTCATGAACAGGATCTTCCAGCCCTACCTCGATCGATTTGTCATAGTCTTCGGGTTGTGCTGGATACACTCCGAGAGCACCATCTTTATGGTAAGCTCTTGAAGTATCAGTTTTGGATCTGAGAGGTCCACTTATTGGGACACGTCATCTCTGAGATGGGATTTGCGGTGGATCCTGGGAAGATCGAGGCAGTGCTAGCGTGGGAGCCACCCAGGAACGTGACAGAGGTGAGAAGTTTCCTTGGTCTGGCTGGGTACTATCGGATATTTGTTCCAGACCTCTCCAGAATTGCATCACCACTTTCAGCTTTGATGAAGAAGGGGAAACCCTTCGTGTGGTCAGATAGATGTCTGTAGAGCTTCCAGGAGCTGAGGTAGAGATTGACCAGTGCACTCATCTTGAGTCTACTGGAGGAGGGTGTAGGGTACGTAGTTTACTACGATGCATCAGGGACCAGACTCAGGTGTGTCCTGATACAAAAGTAGGCAATGATCACCTATGGATCATGATAGTTGAGGCCGCACGAGTAGAACTACGCTACCCATGATCTGGAGTTAGCATCAGTGTTCTTCGCCCTAAAGATGTGGCGACACTATTTGATGGGCAAGTGCTTTACAATCTACTCTGACCACCAGAGTCTTAGGTACATCTTCTCGCAAAAGGACCTGAACCTAAGACAACAGCAATGTCTTGAGTTCCTTCAGGACTATGACTTTGAGATAGTCTATAATCTTGAGAAGGGGAACATAGTAGCAAATGATCTCAGCAGGAGGTCGGGCATCCAGCTACTTGGAGAGGTGACAGAGCAGTTAGCCGCATTGCAGATATACTTCGTGGATAGAGATAGATAATCCTTTCTTCAATAAATTATAGTCACTTCTTCACTACATCAGCAAGTCAGAGAGGCACAACGTGGGGACGTTGACTATGAGACGCGACATGCACAGATATCCACAGGACACGCACCTGATGGATTTTCTATAGGAGGAGAGCACGTCATTCTATTCAGGGGACATACCATGGTACCAGTTGCATTACAGGAGGAGGTTCTAAGAGAGTTTCACACTTCCCCATTAGTGGTACATCCAGAAGTAGCGAAGATGTACCAATATCTCAGACGACAGCACTGGTGTCCGGGAATGAAGAAGGTTGTGGCAGAGTTCGTTTCCCGATGCCTCACCTGCCAGTGGGTGAAGGTGGAGAACCAAGTACCAGCAGGCATAGTACAACACTTGGAGGTCCCAGAGTGGAAGTGGGATGATATATCTATATATTTCGTGACGGGACATCCACGTACTTCAATAGGAAACGACTCCATCTGGGTGATAGTCGACCAACTCACCAAGTCGACCCACATCTTACCAATCAGAGAGCAGGGCTCAGTAGAGAGCTTGGGACACCTATAAGTTCATAATATCGTACTGCTTCATGGTGTTCCATCATCCATAATATCCGATCGAGACTCTCGTTTTACTTCCCAGCTTTGGAAGGGGTTACCGGAGGAATTTGGGACGTAGCTACGCCTGAGCACCGCCTTTCACCCTCAGATGGATGGCCAGACAGAGAGGACCATTCAGACTCTCTAGGACATGCTCCGTGCATGTGTCCTTGACTTTGGTCAAATATGGGAGGATCACCCACCCTTGGTGGAGTTTGCGTTCAATAACAACTACCACTCAACCATCAGGATGGAACCATACGAGGCATTGTACGACCAACCTTGAAGATCACCTCTGTGGTGGACAGACCCTGGGGAGTCAGCACTTGTAGGACTAGAGATGGTCCAGGCCACGATGGAGAAGGTACAGATCATCCAGGATCAGATGAGGACTGCTCAGAGCCGACAGAAGTCCTATGCTGATAGGAGGCAGAGACCACTAGAGTTCGAGGATGGCGACCACGTTTTCTTACAGGTCTCACCTCGATGTGGATTACGGAGATTCGACCGGGGTGGAAAGTTATCTCCACACTTCATCGGACCATTCCAGGTTCTCAGCAGGATAGGCAAGGTATCTTATCACCTGGCTCTTCCACCTTAGTTGCATCGGGTGCACGACGTCTTCCACGTATCTCAACTAAGGAGATACGTGCATGACCCGATGCATATCATTGATCACGGGGAGATGGAAATTGATGACGGGGAAACATTTGCGGAGGTCCTAGTGGAGATCGAGGATCGACAGGAGATGGTCCTACATGGACGGTCGATTCCTCTAGTGTGCATCAGGTGGCAGCATGGGAACCTCCAAGAGAGTACTTGGGAGTGGGAGGCTCAGATGCGTGCACAATACCCCTATTTGTTTCCCTAGTTTATGATTTAGCTTTACGGGGATGTAAATCCCTGAGGTGGGAGTAATGTAAAGACCCGAAAATTTCAAGGAAAATTTTTTCTTAAATTTTTTGGGATTTTAAAAGTATGCAGTTTTTGGCGGCACCTGATTCCGAGGCCCGGTGTGCCCGAAATCAATTTATGAAGTTTATCTCAGGTACCTTCTGTAAACGAACGAGCGAGTTTTTATATATTTTGAACCATTGCTCTAAATTGAAATACAATGGCACCGATGGAACCGCAGTTTCGGTAATTTATTAAGAGGACCTTTACTGAATATGCGTATGCTCGGGAGGATTTGATAAAAAAAGTGGAATAAATAAAAAGTAAAATAAAATTGTGTTACAATTTTATTTCTTTTTCTAAGATGTTATATTCTAGGTTTGGGAGTTGGGGTGGGATCCACTAGTTACTAACTACCCTTGAGAGAATAAATGTGAGGTGGGGCCCATATGATCCCCACCCCTTCACATTCCATTAAACTCCTCTAACTCCCCCCATTAATCTACACGTGTTTAATGTTGGAAACCCATTGTAATTAATCAAGTGACTTCTCCTCTTCCACTCAATTAATACCAACACACATTAATTCAATTAATTGAATTATGTGTTTGAATTTTGGATGTATTAAAATCTTGGAAAATAAAAAAATAAGGGGAGGCCTTATTTTATTTTGTTGTCTTGTTGTGTGTGGATTTTGTGAGAGAACTCTAGTTCCTTTGAAGAACTTCATCTTTCCGTGAAGAACGACACCCTCTGACGAATAATGTCATCCCCAAAAGGGGAGACGACGTTCCATTCCTTCCACTCTTCGCAGCTAGAGTGAGACGCCATCCCCTTATTGGATGCACGCCAACGCTGTCTTCGAAACCTCACCCCGCGACGCCATCTTCCGCATTGCCGGCAAACAACATCGATTAACGAGGTAGGGGAGTGTTTTTATTTGAGCAACGCTGATTATAATTTCTATGTTTGTTTCTCTTGAACAGCTTGCTACCAAACTAACACGGAAGGACTGGTCCAAACGAGCACGAACCAATCCCTCCACCATTTATGTGAATGTTTGGTGCGATATTTGAGTTCTTCATGGGTGATGAACACAAGATCATTGCGAGTTCTTTGTGCGATGCAACGATACCAATTTGAAGACCCAATATCACGACGTCCTAGTGGAGGTGCGACGATGATAGCAAGTGATGGATCAAACAGAAACGAGAAGTACCGTCCCTCGATAGTTCTTCGATCGGGTGAATCAAATCTTGTTTTCGGAGCTGATTGGAGGCCTGAAAACACCGCAGACGATTAAAGGACATCGTAGTGACCTAGTGTCCGAAGTTCTGTGATAAACGGACCGTCAGAACGAAGAATGGACATCATCGGAGGCGCGCTGGCCGGAGGCGTCATTTCTGGAAAATTCCAGAATACACGGTGTGTATCTCTGATGAACACGCCGTGTAGTGTGGGCATACTGCGGTTTGAGTTTCAGATTAAGGCATGTAACACACGGCGTGTGACCCCGGTCACACGGTGTGTAATCTCTACCCAAAATGGCAGAAGAAGCTTCGTGAGACATGGCATGTATTCTGGGAAATACACGGACACGGGAAGCAATACATAGCCAAAAGTCATAGCGTGTATTCTCTTCATAGAAAGGCAGAGGCGGCTTCACGAGGCTCAGCGTGTAATCTTGGAGGTACACGGACACGGGAAGAACCACACATCCAAGATACATGGAATGTACTACCTTCACCATGGCAGAAGAAGCTTCGTGATGACTCAGTGTGTATTCCGGAAATACAAAGACACGAGGTGGAGTACACGGGCATGTACTCCACCACACGGCCAGGCATGTTCAGCACAAACGGAACCGACCCTATAGGTTTGGACACAACATGTAAGCATACTACATGCCGTGTATTTACTTATCTACATGACCAGACCTATGACACATTCCATATCACACGGGAAGTACCTGGTGTCTGATGACACGGTGTGTAATGCTTACCTACACGCCGTGTACTTTAGGAAAATGGCTTGGTCATCTTGTTCTCTATGACTTGGGCATGTTTTTCTTGGTTTATCCCCTATGATATGGGATGTAACTACAGGATACATCAACTCTGGTCTTCTTGATAGTTGATGTATCGATATTTGGCTCATGGAGCGTACCCTCCCAGAATCAAGCATGCTGTGTGTGGGAACCCTAGAGCTGGCTGCGACTGTGATGACGATGGCGACTGTACTTGGATCCTATGTGGGTTCGGTAGCAAGGACAACTGTACATGGATCCTATGTGGTTTCGATAGCGATGATGACTATACTTGGAACCTACGTGGGTTCGACAGTGATGGTTACTATACTTGGATCCTATGTGGGTTCGGCAACGACGACTTCTGTACTTGGATCCTACGTGGGTTCGGCAGAGGAGATGATTCAGAGGCTACATCTAATCATCTCCACCCCTCTTCGTGTGTAGTATACATGTGTGAGATGGGTCTTGACTTTAAATCATTATCATTGATTTGATTGTCATGCTTTCCTATGTGGATTGGGTTGTGCTTTCCTATGTGGATTGGGTTGTGTTTTCTAATGTGGATTGGGTTATGCTTTCCTATGTGGATTGGGTTGTACTTGGGCTCATGTGTTGGAGCCGAGATGGAATTGATGACTTAGTTATATGAATGGGAATATACTTAAGTAGAGTTGGTTGATTATTCATGTTTGTATCCTTCCTTTGTGGAATATCCTTTGTGGATTCTGGGAGACCTTCAGGGGACTCGGGGTCCCTACTGAGTATCGTATACTCATCCCTGCACGGGCCATGCCCACACTACGTTGTATTGGTTGAAGATGATGGACAACGTTGATCATGGTTGAGGCTTGTGGAGTGTAACGGTACCCGAAGGTGGACTATCAGGTGGGACGTACAGGGAGCGGATGGCCGGACCCGAGGAGCTGAGGACACCATCTGTACCCACCCTTCAGGTGGGATAGCCGGAGAGCGACTCGGTGGTTGCTGATTTACTTTACTGCTGTTGTAGATTCTTTTCCGTTATACTATACCTCCTGTTGGGTTTGTATTCTGGCCCATTTACTTTCCAATACTTACTTTTGTACTCATTTTACATATTGTTTACTTCATCTTTCATACTCTGTGGTGTTTGTTTTCTTATATAAAGGAAATTCCTTCCCTTTTATCGGGATTTACGCCTTTGGTGCTAGTCGCCAGCCCCTAGCCTATGGAAGGAGAGCTTGGGGTAGTCACGGAAGGGGTCCCGAGGATGGGTCGTGACAAGTTCCATTAGAAATAAAAATCCTTGCTAAATATTATGAAATTTCTGACACATGTTACTATTTGGGTGTCATTTTTCCCCATTATGACTCATAGATTCTAAAGATACACCTGGGATGTACATGGGGTTATTCATTAGTTTGACCTTCATTATAGGAGTGATTGGCATGTAATTATCTATTTAAGTGGGTTAGACATTCCTAGGGCTTGATCATCTTCTTAGTGGATCATGTGACCCCACTTATTATTCTTCAGTGATGATAAACTCGATACATTGTCAGCTAGATTAAAATCATATGGGATAATATGACTTTGGTATATTTCTTTTATGGGCCACTAAAAACTAGGATTCTTATGGATGATAATACAATTTATAATATCATGGATGTGTCATTTTTCTCATGAAAACACTAGATAATATGCATTGATAGATTTAGTAACCGTTGAGTTTCTAAAATCGTGAAATGAACCATATGATTTATTGATAATTGTTAAGTGTTGTTCTATTAAAATTTGATCAATGGTTATTAGTAAGGAAGAGTATCATGGGTGTTAAAGTAAATAAGAATTTTACCAATATTCATGAAGACATTTCAAAGAGTATCAGGTGTTTTACATGTTGTCCGATTGGGTTTCGATTTTATTCCTAAAGATCTTGTGCACATGAAAGTGACTTGAGAGAAATATTATGAATAAGTTTATGGTAAATATTATCTTTTGTTCTTTTAAGAGGCTAGTATATCATTTATTTACATTTAGTTCCTTTTAAAAGTTTGGTGACTAAGTCCAGGAACTATGGTTGGTTCTTAAGGGAGCATGTTCCATGGGATGAGTTACCTTTCTCAGTAAACTACGATTAGAAAACTCCTAAGATGAGGATAATTGTGTAAATAAAAGTAATTCATGTACTTAAAATTAGATGGAACCAAACATTTAAGACAATTTAGAAATGGTCAATGAGTCTTTTGAATTCCAATGAGGCTGGAGGTATTTCAAATGATTCGGTTCTTTCTAGGAAGAAAGATAATATTATGGTTGGTTGAGTATGAAACCCTTTGAAAACAATGTTACTGATAGAGGGATTGTGGTGGTACTACTTTAGTGATCATGGAATATATCACATGATAAGGAATCATGATCATGTAGTGATGGAACATCAATAGGTAAAACCCAACTTCTTCCAAAAGTGTCAACCAGGGAAGGTTCATATATTCCTCCCCTGCATTGTTGGATATGGTTGGCTCATAACATTACCAATCACTTCATAAAAAGAAGTGTATGAGTTCTTCTTGGAAATTATTGATATCTATATAGTGTAATATTTTTATATATATGATAATTTATCATATCATGATATCGTATAGGATACATTAGGAGTTAATTTTTTACACACCAAGATAAAATAAAACTCCCACTTTATTTAGATAAGAAGAATACATGGATGTTGAATTTCAGATTTTTGGTTGGTTATAGAGGCGTGGTTAGTCCTGATTTATACTTGGGTTTCCAAGTAGGAATACCTTGGATAGACTCACAGACACTAGTTTGTTCTTTGACTTCACCATGGTTGTGATCAGTCAGTAATCTTTATATGTGGATGATTCTTCATTGTACTAATGTATCACTTTTAGGTGACAATGTATGAACTACCTTAGATGAGCTCATTTGACTCAATTAGATGATTATGAGGTTACCCTAGACATAAATTTTGATCATATGGGAAGTTTTTGTGGTGACTATCTAGGTGTGTTGAATTGGGTATACACCCATGTTCATGCTGAGTAAAAACAACATAAATGAACATTTTGGCTCGAGACATCACCAAAAGTCATGTTCGAGATTCAGTGGATGAATTCAAATAAAATGTGGGGTGCCTTAGGATAATGATTCATGTTTTAGGATATGATAAGTTGGATGTCTAAGATGGGTTTTTTTATAATAGTCATCCAATGGTGTCTTGACTTACTTACTTATTTTTCAATGAATGTGTTTACTGAGGAATCGCTTGTTGAACACATCAGGTTATGATAGATGAGATGTAAATGTTGAATGTTCCTTTATAGTAATGTTTTCTTGGCCATTTTCATCTAGTTCAATCATATTTTTACCATTTCAATCAAAAGAGGACTTTTTGATGAGACTATATGTAATTGGGTTTCCAAATTGATAAAATTAGTCCAGGGGTATAGTTAAAATTCTTAGGGAATTATTTGATAGAAAAATATGATGGTAGAGATTTTGTGCCTAATAATAAACCTTTAAAGGATGGAACCTATGGAGTGGAACTTCATAGGAAAATTTATTCAAGAGGAAATGATATGATTATGATTTTAGAATTATGTCATTGAGTAAGCATCATCTAAATGTTTTAGTTTTATGTACGAGCATTTTCTCGGTTCTTAAAATCTTATGTACCGTTTGTATTAAGTGATGCTTGGTTGTGTGTTGGGAGTTTGGAAATGAAATGAAATCGTTAGTATGAAACCTCATTCCTAGAATAAGTTGATATTTTTTTTATTTTTTATGAATATTTTCTCAAGGATGAGATGTTTTTAAGCTGGGAAGATTTTAATATCCATTGTTTTTTCAATAGATGTTATTCTCTAAGGGAACATGAATTGTTTGTTTGGTTATGGATTGAATTGTAAACAATTCATTAGAATGAAATTTTATGAGTTGGAAAACAAAAAAAAATTCATTATTATACTTTTTTACGTCCTAAGAGGTTCTTTTTGTGTTTATTTGAGTTTTAGGAGTGCCAAGATCTGAAAACTCAATATCAGGAAGAACAAGTAAGGGAGTACGGTTTGACTGAAACCGTGATTCCCAGTAGGTGAAACCTTTTGGCTTGTCAAGTGGAGCGAGGGGACTAACACGATTTGGTAAAATGATGAGAGAGGAGTTTCATGACCATGTGGGTGCTATAGAAATATGGATATAGGGATTTTTCAAGGGTTGTGCATGGTTAGACAAACTGTGTGGCTAGCCAATGTAAGGGGGTTCGTTGTCCAGTTCTGATTTTATGGTTGGTGCCTAGTTTATCCAACCATGAAACTTATTTCAAGGTATGAAATTCAAAATTTTCATCTCCATCCTTTTAATTATCTCTCCCATATTTTTCTTATCCTCCTTTGTGTGCAAAAGCCCACTCAAGGATCCCCCTCTTCTTCTCTTTCCATGGTGAGATCTTCTTCATTTGACCTTTATTTTGAGCACTGCTCATCATTTTGAAAGTGTATCGGTGAGTCTATGACTCCAATTTACTCTTTTATTATCTTATCTTCAATTTGATGCAACTATCTTAAAGAAAGATAAATCTACCTATTTTTAGGGTGTTCATACATTTCTTTGTTTTCTCTCAAACCAAATCAATTCAAGACATGATATTGGATAATTAGACCATCCATGGTATAAGGTATATGGACTATAAAGTTTCTCTTAAATTTGATCCTTTTTGTTAAATACCCCTTGGTGTATCATGATGGATTCTCTGTGAATTTCTATTAAATTGTTAAATTAAATAGGTAGAACCTAATTCATAGTTTAATTAACCATTTTTCCTCAACAATCAAACTATTGGAGGTTATGGCGTAAACTGAACCACCTCTTTAGGGTGGGTTTGTGTAATTAATAATAGATAATTATATTTATCTGCCATAAGCTTTGACCACCCTTGGGATATGCTAATTTAAATTCTCTAATATAACAGTTGAAAAATTAATTGAATATATTTTTAAGTTTGTAAATTTATTCCATTTGATTGTGATCCTTGAATTGAGTTAAATAGATATTTTGAAGGTGATATCATGTTTTCTAGTAAAACCACAATTTTAGGTGTTTTTCATTATAAAATAAAAATTCATTTATTAATGTTTTATATATTTCTTGGATTTATGGCATGTGAGTTTCCAATATACTTTATGGTTTCTATTAGAATTAATGGAATGCATAAGTACATGTATTATTTATGTTATAATCGAAATTAATTATGGACTCTTGATGGATACATCGATTCCTTATTAATAATTATGTGGAAGGGCTCATAGTTAGTTTAAAATTATATTTACCATTAGAGATACTAGTTTTCTTATTATTGAATACCAACGATTGGATCATAGGTTTCCCAATTAATGTTATGAATGGGGAGATACTTGGGATTCCTTTTAACCAAAATACAAGGATGTGATCATAGGTTAGTGATATTATTATCAATGTTAGGGATACCAGTACTCAAGGAGAGATACCTTTGAAGAGATCAGTGGAAATATGGTTAAACCATTCAATGAGTGATACTCAGTCCCCTATATTTGATAACATGGACAAAATTAGTGGGTTATTCCTTTATACCCTATTGATAGTGATACTTGTTATTTATTTTAAGGACCACCAAGGATGGACTCTTATGATAATGGGTATTTATATTGATCCTAGTGCAATACTTAGGATTCCTCCGTATGGATCACTTTAGATAGGGAAAGGATTCCTTTTGATTAATAACTTTAATGCCTCCTTTTTAAAGATCTAATAAATGCTAGTTTATCAGATTAAAGGACATATCTTCCAATCCAATTAACATGATTCATTTTGGTATATATTTGATTTCAACCTTATGAGATACCCAATTATGATCCCTTGTGATTAAACCCTATACTTATATATTTATGATATTATTATTTTGAAACGTGGGAATTAATCCCTAGGTCCTTCTCTAGTGAAGGAGTTACTTGAAGATATTTTTTTCATGAAAACATATATATTCCAACATATGTTAAGAGACTTTCCATAATAGGTCGAAGCTCATATTATCATATAGGTTTCCTTTAGGAACTTGAGAGGAATTTTTTAATATTATTTATTTCTTTCTTTCTTTATATACTTTTAAACAATTTTGTCATATATTCACAGACTGGATTATGCTTTACAAACCATTGTTGGGGCCCACTGAGTATGTATCACACTCTAATAAAGATTCCATTACATTGGGGTACCCAAGATGACATCATGTTCACAGGTTCATGGATTGTTACTTTTTTGTGCATTTTATAAGGGAGATAATACCATAGGGCAGATCTAGTACTCATAATGCTTGTTGAGTTAGCCTTTGGGAATTTTTTATTTCTTATATCATGAATTGTATTTTATCTCCTCTTATATGTTTATTAATTTAGATTATGTAGATTCATCTATAAATGAACAAATATTTTTATTATTTCTATTGGCCATTTTTTCAGATATCTTCATTAACTTCCACTACTATATGTTTATTTACACTACTTCTATTGTTCACTAATTTATTTTTTTTCACTTATACTAAGGGGATACTCTTATCTTGAGAGAATAGTCTCCCCACCATAGAAGAACTTGACCCTTGATTCTAGTCGAAATCATTTTACATACGAGGAGGCATGTTTGAGTCCATGTGGTGACTATTCTGGCTATTGGTTTCATAGTCAATCGGGTTTGGATGTTATACATACCATGTACAAAAATTTTTCAACCCATAAATTCTTTAGAAGAAACATGAATATTCATCCTACCTATATTTTCACCACCATTTTCCTCAAATAATGTATCTCATAAACCATTTCATTATATGATTATGTCTTCTACTACTCATCCATATTGTCCTATTCAACTAACTATATTGAAAACTTTTTTCCTACTTATCTAATCTCTCTGTGCTTTTTTTGTTACCCATTCATCTTATTATCTAGTAAATTAAGATCATCTAGTTCATACTTATCACATGAAGAATAAATTGGAGGCCACTGGAAGTTTGTTGTTTATCAATCATACACAATACATGGATCATTCATATCACATTGATCATCCTAACATAAGTATATTTTTAATCGTATTAAATTTATAAGAATAATTTAATTTCATTATAACATGTATTAAATTAATTTTTTTCTTTCATATGTGGACCTAATAGTTTTTATTAGTGTTGGAATAATAACATATATAATTTATAAAACCACTATAAAAATTGAATATTTTATTACAAGTAAGGTAAAAAAATGATTTGTAAAAATGGGAGACAATGTAAGAGATTCATGTAGACCCTCCCAAGACATAGTTATATTATTACCATGAAACCTATTTCTTGGAGACACATTAGAGAGGAAATGAAGGATAATACAAGGGCTCAGATATGGGTAATAAAATTTTTCAGATAAAAACATATATTATTACTTTATTTATATGAAATGATATTTTTTTTATAATCATTGATAGAATTATCCGAACGGTAAAGTGGTGGGGGTTGCATGACTGAAAAAATTA
Source organism: Viscum album (assembly GCA_963277665.1). Lineage (NCBI taxonomy): Eukaryota > Viridiplantae > Streptophyta > Magnoliopsida > Santalales > Viscaceae > Viscum > Viscum album. The sequence goes on from OY728127.1 coordinate 1,966,495,808, forward strand.
GGTGATCTATGAAGAGAATATATTCATGAGTATTATAGTCATTACTCCTCTAGAGTTTGTAAAAGTTAAGAGGGTATAAGTAGCCTCAATGTATTCTCTATAATATTGTATTGAGAGATGATTTTGTATTAGAAGAGTGAATATTTTACGTTATTTTTATAATTTAATTGTTTTTATTGAAAATGATTATGATTTATATTTAAATTTTGATTCATAAACCAAAGAATTTGGTTTCTTGGATTATTTAGAAAGAAAAAAAACATTTTATAAAGTTTATACACACTCTATGATGAATAAAAACATGACAACATAATGGATTCTCTATATTATTAAAATATAACTAATAATTATTATATTTTAGAGGATTTAGTGAATAAGAAACATTATGTTACAACTATAGTTTTCATTGTGTTTGTTTTAACTGTAAAAAAAAATCAAATTTTATTTTCATACATTAATTGACCTCTTAAATGAGTTGTATTGAACATTAAAGGGCATATACCTTCAAAAATATTGATTTTATTATTTATAAAGGATAAATATTTGAGTTTTATTTATTTACATATGGAAGAAATTATTTTAGGATATAAAATATTCCTTAAAATTTTTACTTATTTTTACAGTATCTTTATTTATTTAAAAATTTCAACAATGTTCAGTATAGGATCTTTAAGATAATTAATATGAAAAAATCATAATATACAATCCTTTATGAAATTAATCATGTGAGTTAAACCAATGGAGGTTCTATTATCAACCAAGGAATTATATTTTCCCCACTAGGTGTTGGCCCACTTCATGTAATGAAAAATCCTCTTCCTGACTAATATGCATCTACAAGAGGCCATTGTAGAAACAAAAAAGGTAAAAAAATTGAATTCCTTGAGAATGAAATAAAGATAAATGTACTCAAATAGTTCACCAGAAAAATGATAGTTATTTTTAAATTAATTATACAAGATTATGATATTGTTTTTGATACATTCATATTGAATATGTGCTCATGTATGATGTTATGGGTGATCGCGAGGATGACCATATTGGTGATGAAGGTAATGATCTTTCGGGTGCGGACACTGATGAAGTTATTCTTACCCACAATTATAGTGATGGGTTTATGGATGATCATAATGTTAGTGATGGCGATGATGAAAATTTTCTAGAGTTAGAAATAAATCCACTCTATTGGTGACATCATATTTTTGACATTACCAACCTTGAAGATGAAATTTTAATATAAAATTAATTCTACATATGTGATATAATGATTTTTTATGATATAATTTTTTTAATGTAAAATATATAATACATATAGATTTGAATAAATATATTGACAGGTTAAATATATGTTTATTTTGTGGTAGTTATGTTTTATTGGTATTTTTTAGGGGTATACATTTTGTGTAGTGTTTTCCACCTGGTGAAGCATACTACACCAATGGTCACTTATGAAAATTGGTATAACATCCCAGACTATAGAAACCCCACATATTGTAGTTATACTAAATTGTTTATAGAAACTAAAAGAGTTACGAAGAGTTTATTAGTTTAATAATCTTGGTATATCACATACATATAAACATACATTGTACTTGAAAACATAAGTTTAACATGAACATAGTGAAAGAACAATATTAACCCTTCCAGCATATCCCTAAAAATTTCACATAGTCCTCTTGTAGTTTTCTGGTGGAAAGTAAATAAATAAGGTTGATCTTACATGCATGGTAAGGTTTAGAATATAATGTAAGATTACATGACAAAATTATAGAATATGTGATATGACAAGAATAAATCAACAACATGAATTTAAAATCAAAGGAAAATTGAGGCATTATATATCAAGGAAAATAAATGAAAGCATGTTTAAAAATAATCATTAATCTCAGGTTAATGGAATATATAATGTTAGAGGCAAAATAAATTATATAAAATAATTGTTCTATGAAACTTTTCCTATCATGGGGTGAGGTGTAGAACAAGACCCATCAAGATTTTTCTCATGAGACATGCTGATGCATCAACGACCTAAATAATTCTAGGCCACACCCATCAATCGACTAAGTATAATGTATTTTCCATAGGAGTCATCATGTCTTTAAATTCTATTCCATAATGAACATACTAATGAATAAAACATTTTTATCTATATAATGAGAAATATGAAAATAAAATACTTCCTTATTTAATAGAATAATGTGGATGTCTAGGAGAACATCCTTTAATCAATATTAATGTTGTGAGATATCATCAACATTACATGGGGAAACCTTATCAATGAAATATAGTGTAGATGTTATTTAAAAAATGAAGGTTTATCCAGGGAAGGTACTCACTGTGTTTAATATTTTTCATTGGAAGGAGACTATGGTAATGGAAGTAAAAATCATTCATCTTGGTTCATTAATAGCATGTGAATATTACAAAGTGTATTCTACATGGAGTTTCTCTAGAGGTGTGAGACATTAGTCCCACTCATCATGTATTAGGGTGATGATTAAGTCATTTATCGACTAAAGATTTTATGGGTGATTACCTCTAGGTTCCTCTATTCTATAGTAATATCTATTTCCTGGATGTATTTTCTAGGAAATGACACACATATTTACTTTAACAAACCAAAGGATGGAACTTACAACATGGAAATGGTAACTATTTAATCAAAATAAAATGAGATACATATATATATATAGAATACTAAATATCTTAATTTTAATTATTAACCTAAAAATAGTCATAAATGGAAAGGTATGAATCACATAAAATAAAATTTGTGGTGATTATAACAATAGTCCTAAAGAATAAAAACTTAGAAGGGAGAACCCCACATATGGATTGGGTAGAAAATCAATCATAATATCTTGAAATATAGATATTAAACCCAATATTAAAATATAAATAATAAACTAATTTCAAGATATATCATTTAAACTAGTTAGTATATACACAATATAACAAAAATTGGCTGCATAATAAATATGTGTCTCAAAGGGGAACATTTGAGATGGAAAACACTTACCCCATGGACTTAATTCCTAAAACATAAATTGATAGCATATATCATAAGCATATATATATGAAATATGTAATTAATATCCCTACACATATACATTTTCATTCATACTCTTCATGATTAGTCATCCTCTATATGAATTATCCTTATTTTTTACATTGGGTGTTTATAGTATTGATCATTTATACATGTTTCATAACAGTGATGTGGATATTACTTCTTATTAAAAGATTAATCACTAATAAATTTTATATTATAGAATAAATATAATAACTTATTATGTTTCAAATCCATTTAATGATAGTTTTATCATTTTTATATGAAGATGAAATTGATAATAAGCATGCTTTAGTGATTCGTGGTGGTCAAAGTGTGTTTTCTTAATTAATGAATTAAAAATAGATATAACATACAAAAAAATCAGCACTGTATTTAAAGATTTATAACATATTATACTCTTGAATATGATTCCATGTTCATTCATAATAAAAATTCATAGTATTGTTAAAATAGGTGGTTAAACTGACCGAAATATGAACATATTTTGATTTAATGAATGATTATGTTATTGTTTTGATGTAATATCATTATACGAGGAGAATAATGATATTAATTAGTTTTTATTAAATTTATAAAATATAATTTTAATTAATTATATAATTACGTACTAGATATGACAATATTACATAATTTGTATGTAAGATTATCCTCTTACCATAATTGTTTTAAATGATTAAATTAACAATGGATTTTTTTTCTCATATCATTAATATATTCTCTAATTTTTCATAAAAACATAATTATATTATAAAAAAATATTTATCCTTTAATATTGTGTTTATATACAACCATATAAGGTGGATATGGGAAAAATTGTGTTACGTCGCAGAGGTGGTAGTCTGCTCATCGCATGAAAAATGAGTTTGTTTTTTCGTAATGGATTGGGTATACAAATAAATAAGGATAGTTACCTTAATATATTGACAATAAAATATTAAAATGTTAATATTATCATTTTATTATTGATATTATAATAAATTTTAAAACATATGATTTAGATGAAAACTAAGTATTTGATAATACTCACATGAGGGACATGGATTTTACTTCGAAGTCTCCTTGAATTTGAAGGGTGTAAGAAACATATGAGTGAAAAGGGGATTATTTTAGTGGAATATGGTTATATGGAGTGTATAATTATAGTTTTTAATGAAATAATTCGAATTTTATGGTTTAGCATAAATGGGTGGGAATTTACCTTTTATTAATGAAGGGAGGGGTAGTTTTGGAATACCCTTAACTTATTTACTTATATCATTATATTATTTAAGTAAAAATACTCTAATAATTCTATGAATTGTATTTTTATACAAGTTGAGGACTTAAAATACGCACCATAAATTTTTTTGGAGGTTTAAATGAGTGATTTAAGGCTTTTACCATTTTATTATGCAAGTGTACTTTCACATAGGTACATATTTTTTTTACACATGATAGTTAATTAAAATGTACATAATTAAAATTTATCTTATAAAAAAAATTAAGAATAATAATTCTAAATATCAAAATAATTTTAAAAAATAAAATTTCATTAGTTAAGAAATGTTTTTTTGAAAATAAACAAACATAATTCATAGAAACATTTTTTAGGTAAATTATGTTTTAAGGTTAAAAATTAACTTTTTGATAAAAATATCAAGGTTAATAATTTTTATGAATTATTTTGATTTATTTTAAACCATATTAATGTTTTGGTAAATTTTAAATCATGTAATAAATGTTTTTTACCAAAATATTACTCAATTGAAGAAAAGGTCAAACAAAAGTTTTATATTAAAGTAAAATTTTACTTTAGTTCTAAAAAAGATTGTCCTAGGTTTTATATGTACAAAGAATATTTAAAAATCAATAAATATTTCCAATAATTTAAAATATTATTTCTTTAATGGTTTTTAAATATTCTTCGTTAATCTTATATAGTGGTAAAATACTGACAATTATAATTTTCATAAATCCTATATTTCTCAACTAGATATCAACCATTATATAATATGGTCAAAAATTAATACTAAGATAATTTTTATATTATTAGTTAATAAATAATTTATATTCATCAATTTAAATTCAAAAAATTAACATTTTAAAGAAATTTTTGAATAAGTACCCTTTAAAGGGAACATTAGGTGATATTATAAGATATGGTGTTTACCTACTATAGTAAAGTCTTAGGTGTTAAATTCCCACCATCAAATTATTTTATCATATAAATTGGAATGAAACCATCAATTCAAGAAATGTTTCTAATACATCCTTATAGCTTATTTAGGCTCTCATTTTTCCTTTTCAAGTCTGTGATTTATCCAAAAATAATTTTATAAAACGAGTTGTCTAATTCTACAATACATGATCTCTCAAGTCAAGAATCTAGACTGAGTCCTCAATATAAGATAAGTAAACCTATAAATCTATTCACTTATATGTGTGTAAATGATTTGGATCTAGTTTATATTTATTTAGAAATATAAAATAAAATACATTGTGTAATTTAAAAAGGTTGTGTGGCCTAACCATTTGGTAAGATACAACCCCAATTCATTCTAAATTTTTGAAAGGCCCAATGTACCTAGGTTTTAACTTATCATTTTTACCAAATCTTACAAATAAATTCCCTCAGGAAAAATATAAGAATACTTGATCCTCAAATTAAAATTAAAATTAATTCCTTTTATTATCACTAGATCTATTTTTATACTATGTGATGCTTTAATAGGATCTTAAATACCCCTTAAATTTCAATTTTTCATAACATAGGCTTTAGGCCAGCTGACATTATTTCATAGGCCTCTTCAAAAAAGGTTGAAGTATGAAACCAATTTCTATTCAATGCTTTGTATGGTTCCATCTGTATTCTTCAATTTAAACTATTATTATATGAAAATTAAACCTAAGTTAGATACTAATCCCATATACCTTGTAATTCAAGAGAAATTTATCTCAATATTTATTCTAATGGATGGATAGTCGTTTTATACTACCATCAGTATGGGGATTATTTGTAGTTCATAAATCTTTCCCAGTGTTTAGATCCCCTTAATGGTTTTTCAAAAATCATAAGTAATACAAGGGTCTTGAGGAGGTATAATCAATAGTGGTTCCCTATTCTGTCTTATAATTTCATTTATATATATCTTAGATGGTGCTCAATGGGTAGATATTCTATTATCACAAGGGAAAGAGTAGGCATCATAAGAAGTTAATCAGTAATCCATATTACATCATTCTAGCTTGTGTCTTTTGGATTCCAATGATAAATCCCATTTTAACATTGTCCCACATTAATATAGGTATAGGCATGGGTTTCATGACTCCCTTATGATGTAGTATTTCAGTCTTCACCTTCTAATATACCAATCATCTAGACACATAGACAACAATTTCCCACATCACACCATCCCACAAAAAATGTCCTCTTAAATCTCTATACAAATTTCTAATACCATGGTGTATATATAAATTTAATATCTTCTATTCATATAAAATTTTGATCTCTAATTAATGTATTTATGGAATATATAACCTTTTCCCTAAATTTTACACCATATCTCCATAGATAATTTCTATCAATTTTTCATTAGTCACAACTTTAATTTTTACATGTATGCTCTCATCATCTAGATGAGACTTATCGATCCTTTCTAGTAAGGTTGGTTTAGAAATTTCATAGAAAATGAATTATGGATTTCCTTGTGTACAAATAAATTTATCCATATTTACTTTATCTCTAAATATAACATCCTTGTTAATCCTCATCATGTTTATAACATTATGATCAACCATACTCAATGAATCAAAAACCATATTTTCCTACCCTAGGTTGTATTGTATTGATATATCATCATCCTTGAGTAGTTACAATCATCTTCTTTGCCTCATTCTGATCTCCTTCTAAGAGAAGATATACATAAAAATATTTTGGTCCATGTATATACATATAGTATCATTCACCATAGAGGTACTGTCTCAAAAAAAAATTAAGTGATTTTTATGGATTATATCTCAAGGAAATGATTTTTTTTGTTATAATAATTTATTTTCAATGGGCTTGATGCATATTCAATCACTCCATCATTATACATAAGAAAAAAAAGTCATTTCTTCAATGCATCACTATGAATTAAAAAACCTTCCTTTATCCTTAGTAAAGTTAATACCAATTTATTAATTAATCTCATACTAATCTCTTCAAAACATTCCCCATAATCCCTTGTCCATATGATTAAAACCCTTTACACAGTTACACGGGTAATGGTTTGGCGAACTAGGAAAATCTTGAATAAACCATTGAATGTAACATGATATACCAAAGAAACCACAGATATTAGTTATACTTATCATTATAGAAAATTATTTCAATCCCTTTTTATTTGAGTGGATAATAGATATTCCATCCCTGGAGATAATATGGTTAATAAAATAAACATCATCGAGCTTGAATTCACACTTATTAAACATCCTATATTATTTCTTTTTTTAAGTGTCTGTAGAATTATTTTTAGATTATTTTCATGATCTTCATTGATCTTAGAGTATATTAGTATATCATTAACTAATACCACCAAAATTCTATCAATATACTCATTTATTACTCTATTCATTAGAGATATAAATAGAAAATTTTCACTATTCAATCAAAGAGGAATTACAATAAACTCAAAATTTCTATACAATGTTTGAAATTACATCTTTGGTATATCAACCTTCTTCACCATTAGTTGATGACAAGCAGACAGAATATCGATCGTTGAATTTTTTTTAGCTCCTTGATTTTTATTAAATAATTTATTTATGCATTAAAAATAACACTTATTTTTTATGGAAATGTCATTGATATCCCTATAATCATGTAAAATTTCATGGAATAGTCCTTATATTTGATGAATAAAATTGGGGATTCCCATAGTGAAATTCCAAGGCATATAAATCAATTTACATTTAAATCCTATTATTTTTTCACTAATTTTAAAAACACCATTCATCCCATTCTATAAAGATTTTTTTATATTGGTCTTAACTAGGAATAAATTCAATAGATAACTCAATTTCACACTCTAGTTGATGAAAAAGTAATTAATTTAGAAACACATTAATGAAAATTTAAACCATGGGAACATACTCCAATAATATGATGGATTAAAAATTAATAGATCACACTTGATATTCCTCTCTATACCTAATTCATCAAGTAGAGCTAATTTGTAAGGATACAAACAAGATTTAGATGATTGTATTTCCCAATTAAAAATAATAGATTCAATATCCTCTAGGTGAATCATAATTTATCTCTATTGGGAATAATGTTTTTTCATTATACTTTGAAAGCCAATACATTATATATATGATATCAAATTCAACAATAAGTATCATAACCACATTTCCAAATCAGGTACACCCATGCATTATAATTGGAACCCCCTAACATTTCTCTATTTCCGTATAACTCACGGTTGGTATCTTAATTGACAGATCCACTACTAGGGTTATAGGGAAGTATCAAATGTTTTGGAAAACATAGAAGAAATAAAAGAGTGGCAAGACCAATAATAAAAAAGGATAAATTTTTGGTAAAGAAAAAAGTACCTACCAACAAATAATTAATAACTTCTACCATAGCTATGGTAATTACATAATCTTGGAATTTCTCCTATAGACATTTAAATGGAAAAATTCCTTGATTTTTTGTTAATGGGTTTTCATAACGTCTATTACCATATAGATAAATTATTAAGCATCAATTCTTTTGTGTTGAAAATTTATTTATATGTTTGTTGGAATTTTTTTCTACACATGTAACAAACATAGGTTACTATCTTACAATCCACTAGGTGATTATTCCCATAGTTAATACATTTTTGAAATCAAATCATTCCTTTATTCCCCATTGAAGAATTTTTATACCACTAATTACGAATGAAACTATTTTTATCCTTATTATCCTTGAATATGTATATGTTGTAGGGATCCTTTTTTATATTAATGGTTCTGGATACTATATATACATATGATTAAATGGTTTGAGAGACCAAAGTCTATTCAATACTATGTTTTGACACATAAATGAAATAACAAATCTTACTTTCTAATCTATATACATGGTATGTAGTGTTCGTAGATTACCTTGTAATGTTAGAATCATAATAAACAATGTTTTCCTATTAATTATTCTTATGATTGAGGAAATAAATTTCCATTTATTAACTTTTTCCAAAAGGAAATTATTTTTCATTGAATACCTCCTTGAGATTTTTCTATCCTATGAACTTGATCTCATTTTCATTTTTAGTATTTCCAATTAATGACCAACACTAGTATGCATCTCCCTTCGGGTGATAGAATAACAAGATTAACTTTTCCACTTCACTACTTCCCAACGTGAGAAAGATCTTCTCTTGATAATTAATCTATTATTAAGATACCAGTTGAATTATAGTTCCACTAAGCACATGTGGATATTTTCACCTGAATTGATCCATCATAGTAACATATTTTTATCTATAAATAGGATTCACTTTGTGAGAATTATTATTTTTAATAACCTCAGACAACTACTGTAATATAGTTATGAACTGATTAGCCTCAACTCAAGCTTTATTAACTTATTCATGGGTAATATCCCAACATTGACTAGGGTTTTTTTAGAATTATTACCATTCCTCCCATTTGTTTACATAATTTTAAAAAGGAATACATATAATTAAATAATGATATTAAATTATACAATAAAATTACTACTAATATTTCTATATTGTTCCCTTGAAATTAAAATGGATTTTCATAGTACTTACGACACCTTACATGGTCCGTCTAAGTCTAATACCCATGTTTTCTACTAATCAAAATTTGATTTCAAAAGTAACATTATAAACTCTATAAACTTGTAGATATTAGTTATATTACATTATTAGTAAAATTTAAAAGATATTTGAAAAGATCAAATAGTTTAGTAGTCTTGGAATTGATGATACATAAATACATTACTCATAAAAACCTAAGATACAACATTAAAGTACTACTATAACATGATTATCAATTCCATAATATCACTGAAAATTATATAATATCCTCCTTTATATTTCCTAGGGAATGAAAAAAATAAGTTTGAGTTCGGATGCTCAGAAACGAGTATTATACTATAAAGCATACATAACATAATCATGACATTGGTGATATGGAAAGAATTATTAAAGAACATGAATACATAATCAATTGAAAACTGTTGGAATTATATATCCATGAAAATAAATGAAAAAAGGATAAAAATAATCATTAATCTCATAATTATTGAATTTATAAGGCCAAATATCACAAACATATGTGAAGGGAATATGACAAAGCACTTTCCCTATCATGGAAAGAGGAATACTTCAAAACCCAAACTGTTTTGTGTCATGAGACATACCAATGCATCGAGGGGATATATCATTATGTTACCCACCCATCAAATTATTATATTCAATGAATTCTGTAAAATATTATTTAATATTACTAATACCATTCCTTATAGAATATCTTGCTGAATAAAACTTTTATATCTATATAATGAGAAACATTGAACTCAAATACTTTCCCATTTCATAGAATAAGGTGGATATATATGATAATATCCCTTAATAAACATGTAATTTGTGGGTTGCATTCGAAAGAACATAAATTAAAGTAATCAAATAATTATAATGTATGGGGTACATAAAACTTGTTAGGTTACCATAGAAGAGGGTAATTGGGTTCATATTTTTAATTAGTAGGAGATCAAATACGTGGGAGGAAAAATCCTTCATCCTGATTCATTAAGAGTGTGTGAATATTCCAAAGGATTAAATACTGTAGTAGTACTAAACGTGTATATATAAATATATTTATATATTTTAAACTTTATAACATAAGATACAACAATAACATATTTTGATAACATGATTCTCCCTTCTGTCATATCCTCATAAATTACACATTGTTTTACTATAGGATTCCTAGTGAAAGTAAAAAAAATAAGGGTGATATGGGATTCTTAGTAAGGATTATCATACAATAGAATATTAAATTACATAAACCTGACATAAGTGACATGGAAAGAAAAAATGAAAAACATGAATCCATAATTAATAGAAAAGTGAGGTCATACTATATCAATGAAAATAAAATAAAACATGGATAAAAATATTCATTTATATCATTTTTTATGTAATTAATAATTATTCACATCAAAACATGTTATCAACACCTTGTAAAAAGAAACTTATCTTGTAATGAGAATAGGAAGACACTAAAACCCAACCTATTTGATTTCATGATACCTATCGCTCCATCCAGAGGCTGTATAATTTTAGGTTCCACAAATCACTTTATTAATTCCAATTCATTTCCGATAAAATTTATCAATATCATTCATAAAATTCCATAATGAAACTATTATATAATAAAATGTGGTTATTTTATAATGATAGATACATAATTAAATACTTCCTCATTCGATAAAATAACATGGTTGTTTATAATAATATCCCTTAATCAACAAGGAATCCATGTGGTATTATCAACATAACATGAATTAAATTTATCAAATAAATCTATTGGATATTTTATTTACAATTTATTGGTTTATCCATGGAATATAATAATTTTAATAGATAGTTTTCATTGGTATGATTCCAATAATTTTTTGGTACATTTCTTTACCTTAGTTCATTAACTGTGTGTGAATATTCAGATGCATATCCCCTAGAAATGAATCACTAGGTTTGATTTTCTAGGACCAATCATCATGCATCAGTGTAATGATTGAGAAAAATCTCAAAAAAACCCTTTTAGGTTGATTAAAACTCGTTGAATCTATTCCACAACCATATCAACTTTCTAGTATGAAGACACATATGTATTTTCTAAGAAACCACACCCACATGTAATTTACTAAAAACATATGATTTTTTTACACCATGGAAAGGTAAATATTTAATGAAAATAGTATGATATAATTATACCAATATAAACGTAAAAATCCCTTAAATTTCATGACTGATAGGGAAATAGTATTTTGTTGGAATTTATGCATCACACAAAAGAAAATTGTTGGAGATTATTACATGAGTCTTTAAGAATAAAAAATGATATGAAAAAACCCAACTTATGGATCATGTAGAAATTAAATCATAACCTATTTATATAGAGAGTTATTATATATAATCATAATATACCATGAATAAATGAGTATATTTATATAACATCTCAATTATTTATGATAATTAGATTGTGTTTTATAAATTAATGTATAAAATAATTATATAAAATATATTAAACCAAATAAATACTCTATTTACACATTTATATGATATTATAATATTAATTGTTTCCCATATTCATTTATAATATATTTTTAAAGTATTATTTAAGTAATTTGTTTAACCAATCCAAATATAAACATACCATAATTTAATGAAAGATTATGAGGTGGTTTTGTTGAAGTACAATTATACCAAGATAATAATGATTAAATTTTTTTCAATAATTTGATATATCTGAATTAGAATAAATTATAGGATGAAGTAATAGATATTATATTATTACATTTTTTGAATAGATATTTATCCTCTTAGTACACATATTTTAAATTATTAAAATAATAGTGATGGTTTTATGATCATATAATTAATATGTTCCAAAATTTGTTATAAAATAAAATTAATTTTATTATAAACATAATATTTATCCTTTAATTCCATCATTATATTCAACCTTTTAAGGTGGTGAAGGAAACTTAATCACTTTATGTTGTGGGGTAGGTACTTTGCACGAAACATGAACAATGATATTTTTTTCCTAATGGATGGGTTATATGAATAAAGAATAATGTTACCCCTAATATAGTAACCTTAAAATATATAAGTGTTAATAATATTAGTATATTATCATGAATAGTATACATTTTATATAAGATAATTAATAATAAAACTTAGTAGTTGCTAACAATCACATGAGGGACTTGGAATTTCCTTTAAAATCTTCTTGAATATGATGGTCTTAGGATAACTATGAGTGAAAATTGATTATTTTTATGGGATATGGTTATAGAGAGAGTAAAATGGTAGTGTTTAATGGATTAATGTGATGGAGATGTTGTATCACGAAGGGTTGTAAGTGAACCTTTCTATAAATAAATGGAGGGATAGTTTTGTAAATTACATTTACTTATTTAAATATATATTTACACTATTCAAGGTATCTGAATCCAATGATTCAAAATTAATTAGTTTTTACATGATGATTTATAAAATTCCCCTCATACACTCATTATGGATGTATCTTTGAGTGATTTGATGTTTTTCCATGTTACTTTTCTTCCCCAAGTGTACCCATACCATGGTAAATTATATTTTTACCCATGATAGATAATTCAAATTACCACAATTAAAATTAATATTTCACCTAATTTTAGAATTATTATAATAAAAATTAAAACAATTTTATCAAATAATTTTTTTAGAAATACCAATTTTAAAATAAAGTTACTCACTGCAAAAAAAACAATTTTGAATAACATATTATTTTTATACTTAAAATTTAAATTAGAGATGAAATTATCAAGGTTAATAACTTTTAGAACATATATTTATTTATAATAAAAGAATGGCTATTTTTACAGATTTTAAAATAAATAATAAACTAATTTTTACCAAAATATTACATAATTAAAAGAAAAAGGCCAAAAAAATATAGTAGAGAAACATTTTACCTTTTAAAAAATCAGCTAATGTTTTATATGTACAATGAATAATTCAAAATGGATAATTTTATTCATTAATTTAAATATTATTGTATTAATGGATTTCAAATATTCTAGGTTGTTCTTACAAAATAATAAAATCCTGTAAATTATAATTTTCATAAATACCACACATTTCAACAGAAACCAACCTTTGTATGAAATGTTAAAAAATTCGTACTAAGCTAATTTTGATATTAGGTGCCTACAAAATAAAGTTAGTTTTTTTAGTTTTGATATTCTAAAATGAATATTTTAAATTAAGTTATGAATAAAGAATATTATGTGACAATTAAATATATATTGTTCAACTAATATAATATAATTTAGAGTTTTAGATTCTCCCACATTAAAAAAATTATTCTATAAATATGGATATATATCATCTATTGAAAAAATGTGGATAATCCTTCCATATAACTTCATCAAGATCTCAAGTCTCCCATATTATGTTTTGATTTCCCCAAAGGACTTTCACTAAATGAGATTATTGATTTCACCATTATTTGTCTCTCATGTCAAGAATTTGGACATGATATTCATTATAAGACAAGTCATGCTCCAAATATATTCTATCAGATGTTAGTTCATACAATTTATCTGATATTTATTTCCTTAGTATTGAAACATGAATGATGTTTTTCACTTTCAAAAATCTCAGTGTCATTTGAAATCACTAATCTATAACCCCAATAAATTAAAATATTCAAAAAAGACCAATGTATCTAGGTAATAAATTCCCCTTTTTACCAAATATTACTAATCCCTTCCATGGTGAAATATTAAATAATATGTGATCCCCAGCATGAAATTCCATGTCATTTTTTCAATTATTGACATATCTTTTTTTTGAGCTCCATGATTTTTTAATATAATCCTAAATAGCCTATAATTTAATTGTTTTGAACTTGATAAGCATAGGGACAATAATTTTTTTCCTACTTCTTCTTATCAATAGTTTTTATTAGTAATCCTATTTCCATACATTTCATTATATGGTTTCATTAGAATTCTAAAATGGAAATTATTATTCTATGAAAATTAAAAAAAATAGACACTAATCCCACGTACCTTTGATTTAAAAAGAAAATGATCTCAAGAAATATTCCATTGGTATTTTCCAGTTATACTTCCCATTAATTTAGGATAATGGGAGTTTCCTAAATGTACCTTTTTGTAGAGAGAACTTAGAAAAATCTTCGAAAATTTCAATGTAAACAATGGGACATATTTTGAAAAAAATGATAGAGGTTTCCAATAATGTTTTATGTATTCATTGAAATATACATGGAAAAGGAAATAAATAGGTTAATATTTTATTATCACTAAGAAATGGGTAGACTTATCAAATTCATCAATTATGACCCATGTAACATCATTATTTCTTGGAGACTTTGGGATTCCAGTTAAAAATTAAATTATAACATTATCCCACTTACCGATAGGTATAGGTAGGGGTTCCATAAATCACACATAATTTATTACTTCATCCTTAACCTATTGAAATACTAAAAATATGGACACATAATATGATATTTCATGTTTTTTACCATCACATGAGAAGCAAACATCATGAATAATCATCATAATTAGAACAATGGGAGACACCCTACCTGATCCAAGCCCTCTTATAAAGATTACCACAACATGTGTGGATTGATTCTAGATATTCCCCTACATATATATTAACTACTATTATTAACCTACATATAAGTAACACTGAACCAAGCCTAATTAGCATAATCCTCAATAATCCTTTACTCATCCCACAATTATTTTCTATAATGTCATTGGTGAAGCAGAACTTTGTTTATTCAGAGATTACTATCACCTAAGGTAGGTCACAAATCATAACCACCTTAGAGTGCACATTGTTTATATCCATGATTCATTTCCTTCTTAGAAATAACCTTTAAAATTGTGAATTTTCTATAAGGATACACACTAGCTCATCATATTCACAATTACACCTTGTGAATAGATCTCCGAGTCAGTAACCCATAAGTATACCCATGGTAAAATCCTTTACCAATTATACTATCATTATAGGTCAATTTTCAATAATCTTATATAAATCCTATATGTCACCCCTCTTAAAAAACATAAATCTCACAATGTTTACAAAGAACTCACTCACTAGGATTGACTCTAGAATATCTCCCTAAGTGAATGACATAAACCTTTATATTAGACCTACTTCTACCATATGATTTCTCTATCAACACTAGAAAATGACCACAGTTTCCAATTTAAAATATATCTATTACTCTCTCATAGGAAACATATCCATCTTTATCCATTAAATTAAGGAATGACACTCAGATAACCTATTATGAGCTTAATAGGCCCCATTAGTTTGACATCACAAATGTGAAACAAACATGGATCTATATAAATTTATTATTGTAATGAAATAAATCTTTTATGTATGTGGTTATTTTAATTTCAATGATATTTAATTAAATTTTTGGTTTGATTTTTATATGGTTTTTGGGATTTAGGTAAAATTATTAGAAGTGAATAGTGTTTAAAGGAGGAACTTGCTAGGATTTGACCAAAAGGTATCATTGAGTTACATAAATTACGTGCTAGGTACCTGGTGGAGTTATTAGTTCTAGATATGAGATGAGTTTCGACTAGGAACCTAGTAGTGATTACCAAGACTTGGAATCCTCACAGGTGTTTTTGAAATCAGTATTTTTGTCAATCTTCTATCACAGTGTTTAAATATTAAATCCATATTTTCTTTTCCATGGGTAATTTTTTTATGAATCAATTTAGTCATAATATCCCTAATTTATCTTTAACTTTTGTGGAATAATTTCTTATTTTCATGAGGTTATATTTTAAATTTATTAGTGGTGTGAGATCCATCATAATATATCACTCAAGAAGCCTATATTTTAATGAAATGATATTTAGTATAGTTACTTCAATGTTCTAATCTATTCCCCATGATTATAGTTTATTAATTTCATTTGTTCCTTATGTTATTATAGAATTTAAATCATTATTACTCAAGTTTACTTTTCTCAATGTGTGTGGTAGGTTACTGATCTCTTTAATTTATTGATTAACTTGTGATTATATATATATATATTTGTACTGTTTTTTGGATTTAATGATTTTTAATCTGTTGTTTGACATTAGAAATTAGATCCAATATTAAAATATAATTCCTTATTTTTTAAAGGATTTTTTTGTCATTCTCCAATATATCATCCAATTATTTGTCAAGTTATTTCCTTAGTTTTTTTGTGTTATTAGAGGATTTGAGGAATCATTCCTTTTCTGGATTATGCTCCCTATGTGTGATAGGTGACCGCCTTTATTATTTTGGTTTTTAAATATTCATTAAATATGATTTTTTAATATTTAAAGATTTATTTATTTCTTATGAGTTTTGTTATCTAGAAAATTAGTTCTATTATTGAAGTATAATTTTCTATGATTTTTAAGAAATATTGTATCTTTTATACTCTAATATATTCCTAGTAATTTTAGTTTATTGATTTTCTAATTTCATTATGTTATTAAAGGATATAAAGAATCGTTTCATATGTGTATTTTTCTCTATATGTGAGGTAGTTACCCTGTTTTTTTATTTTAGGGTTTAACATATATATGTATTTTGATAATTTTGGGGATTTAATAATTTCATATCAACTAATTGAGTATTTAAATAAGTTCTACTATTGAAATATACTATTATGTTATTATTTTATGAAATTTTCTTTCATCCATGTTATAATAAATTCTCCTTAATTTTATATTGGTTATTTCCTTAATTCCTTATGTTCTTATAGGACTTGATGCATCATTACATTTTTTTATTATTCTCCTTGTGTGTGGTTGGTGATGTATTCCTTTCCTGTGGTGTTTAAATGTGATGATATATTATTTTTGTGTTCATTTTGTATTTAGTAAATTTTTATCAGTTAATTGACAAGTAAAATTAGTACCTTTGTTGAAATATAAATTTTTATGATTTTTAAATGATATTTTAAAAAAATTGTTCCGTGTTGAGTTCATAAAAATAAACAATTAATGTGGTGAATCAATTAAGATAATATATAATATAAAGGTGTTGTAGTCCACAATTTAATAATATATAATGGCTAAATAAGTTTGAATGCGATATATATTTTATGTTTTAGTGTGTTATATGTATTTATATACTACATAAATTCATATGCTTTTATATATATTTTAATAATTTGTTGAAAAGATATTATTCAATGGTATAAAATATTATCTTGGGAAAAGATTATGTAAACATAATGTAAATGGGTTGAAATGATAAATTAAAAAAGACTAAGAACACCATATTAATATGAAGGATTATGTTTGACCCTAAAAGACCCTAAGAGTGGAGGGGTGGACAATGTTTCAATATTTTTTTTGAATTAAGTGAATCTTATACCCATGTTTGTAGGAACGTGTTATACTTTTCTGAAGGAATCATGTAATCACCAAACACCCATATGATGTAATATAAAAAGAATATATTATTTACTTGGTTCACCGCTAAGGGATTTTCTAAGGAGGATACACTAACAATGTGATGATCATACTATAATCCACTAATATTCATAGTTTTGTGGATATAAGGGTTTTTTGTTCAATCCATGCTTGATGAACTGCATTTAGAAGGTTTAGGATTTGAAACTCTTCAACCAAGGTAGAAAACCTCCTCTTCATTCCCACACATTTCATTAGTGAAAGAACATTCATATATTATAGATATATAGGTTTATCCAATACATTTCTAACCTAAGGATTTTTATGTGATTAGGAAATGACTCTGATTAAATAATAGTCCCATTTTGATTCTATTTTAATACAGTTTTCACATGAAATATAATTTTTAGTACATGCTGTTCATGTAACTTGAACTTGTTTGATCTTTTAACTCTAAGGAAACTATCACCTCATGAAGTATTTTTTGTGTATGTGTCCCCTTGTAGTTTAATGAAACATTATCATTATTAAACAACTCCAAATTTAATGGAATGTGAAATTTTAATGTATCTTATGTAATCTACATTGACTCAAATTACATTATTCTAACAACTTATGAACTCATTACTACATTGTGAAACTCTACTTTGCACAAATACACTTAATGAAACTCTTACAAAAGAAGATCCTCTAGATCTTCATTAATATCCTTACTTAAAAAAAGAAAAGACTAGGTACATATTTATAGATGTGGATGTAAATATTCACAAATGAATTAGTTTTTATCAACCTTATGTTAAAAATTATACGCTTTTAAAACATTGATCATTTGATGTTTCCATTAGCACCGAACTCCCTACCATTGGAAAACTCCTGTATGAATTTTTTTTGTTTGTGCATCTATATTAGTTTAAAAAACATAGATGATTTCAAATAACCTTTAGTAAAAAACTATATTCCATCACACAACCTCAAGTTTCAAAAAAAACTTTCCTTCCATAAAACCCATTCCTTCAACAAATAAGTATAATATACATTTAAAAAAATCATGAAGAATTTCACACATTCATAGAATGTTTCATGTGCTGTGAATATCATGATTATGTGAAACATCAAATGTTTCATTAATAACATTCATTTATTTTATTAAAATGAGGGATCAAAAAAATTTCCCTGTCATTCAACTTCAAGAATCAAAATACATATTTCAAATAGTTGTTTCACTTACACGAAAATTATTCCATTACCAAAAACCAATGCTAACATCTAGTCAACCAAATATTCATGAAACCATTTTAGTGCTCTAAAATCATTTCACAGGCTTCTTAAATAACCTTTGGATTAATTTTTTTACCAATTTTTTTATTTTTTCAAAACTAACATATTATTTTAAAATAAAGTTTTTTTATTCTGGATCAGAACCAGTCCATCATAATGAGCTTTGTAAAAAAGTTGAATGTTACTGAAAATTAAAACCAAAAAATAAATGAGGAGAAAAGTTTTGTTTTTAAGAAATATGTTTTTTGAACACATAGGATTGGACTAAGAAGCACAAAACTCATAGGATAAGACCAAGTAGAAATAGATACAAAGGTGTTCATAAATATGATGTTATTAATTAGATTAACCATCATTATTAGGTCAATTGGTATGAAGTCCAAAATCTATTGGATTCAACATTTGTTAGAAAATCATAATTTGATGGGTAAATAAACCGAATTGTTTTTAAATATTTTTTTAAATAAGTTAGTGAATTAAAGATTTATAATGTTTTAATACATTATAAATGAATACAAATGATGTTTTGTTGATCATGATGTTCTCATAAATGAAGAAAAATACTTGTGATAAAATATTTTTGATGAAATAGTGGAATAATAATGATGTAATTAGTTCTAGAGATCAAGAAATTTATTTCATAGGATCGAGAAGTATAAGACACTTAAGTAGTCAGATGTATGATTGAGTTATAGATGGTAAGGTTAAATCAATCTTAATGTTTTTATGTGGAATCACCGTTAAATATTTTCCATTATTATAGGAAAATGATCATAATGGGAAAATCCATCATTATGATAAAATAATAACATTGAGTTTTCTATCATAATGGGAAAATACATCACAAAGTAAATTACATCATAATGATATTTCCATCATTAAAATGATTCCATCAGAATAAAGTTGAGGAAGTTTCATCAAATTGGCTATGAGATGGAAAGTTAATCGGACTGATGCTGAGGAAGTTCCATTAGACTGGCCATGAGAAGAAAATTTAATTAGACTAAATATGAGTAGGAATGTCAATAATACTATCTATAATGAGGATTTTTAGATCGTAATGAGATGAGAATAAAAGGTATATTATAATGAGAAGAAGATGTTGAAGCTGAGGAAGTTTCATTGCAATGGCATGATGAGTTTTTTTGTACTAAATATGTAACATCCCAGTTCTGGAAGCCACCCCGAGGCGCCCCATACCCGGTTGGTCACATGGCCTCAAGAACATTTCCCCAAAAGCCAGAGGTTTTTGAGTAGCAGCGAGGGCCTTAGGTGTGATAGTGGGGAAACTATGCCCTCATTGGTATAGTAAACAGCAGAAGTAGACAAAAACATACAATAGCGGAAGCAGTAAATATCCAACAACAATGAACAAGTAAATAGAAGAATACTAAAATAATAAACCACTAGAGCACATATGTATATATGAAATGATTCATGATACATATCTAGGAAAATATCCAAACATGTAACAATGATGAAAATACAACCAGTACCAAAACAAGTACAAAAGAAAAGGTAAACAACTCCACAGAATCACAAGCCTAAGCTTGGTCTCATGCTCTCCTACTCCAAAGAAATCAAGTACCAGAAGTAGAAGGGTGCTTTCCCTTGTCTATACCTGCAACAAAATAGTCTGTTTGGTCCCAAAATCATAACCTAAATAAGGTGTGAGACTAAATCCCAGTAGTCAACCACCCTAAGATCTGTGCCTCATGGTCAGTGAGCATATGGAAGGTATTATTACAGTAAGTAGTAAAAAGTAACAATAAACAGAAGGCAGTAACTAGTAAGCAGTAACGGGATGATATACAATAGTATCCAATCCACAAAACAATGAGCAGCAGTGAAGCAAACAGCTAACTAAAATAGTGAACCCTCAGGGAAGTACTCGCAGCCAACCCCTCCGGTCCTATCCAAGAAGTTCCAACAACCCTCTGGGCAATGCACTCAGCCAAACCCCTATGGATGGGTCATAAGAAATTATAATACTCTCTAGGGAAGCTCGCTCGGTCAATTCCCTTTATAGTCTAGGGTAGTCAGGGACTCTCTGAGGAAGATCACACGGTCTAACCATCTTATATCCCCAAGGTCTAGAAACTCTCTAAGGAAGCTCACTCGGTCAATTCCTCCTATAGTATCAGGTCTATCACAGCCTCTCTAAGGAAGCTCACTCTGTCAATTCCTTCTTTGGCCTGGAAAGGTTTTAAAGAAATTCAAACAAGTAAAGAATCTCTGAGGAAGCTCACTCGGTCTACCCTCCTGTAGTATATAATATCTAAGACTCTTTGGGAAGATCACTCTGTCTATCCCTTATAGTCTATAATAAGCCATACTCCCTGAGGAAGCTCACTCGGTCTACCCTCTTGTAGTCTATAATATTAAAGACTCTATGGGAAGCTCACTTGGTCTATCCCTTATAGTCTATAGTACCAGGTTCTCACGGTCCCATTCTCGTCAGTGCATAATAATGATATAAGGTCAAAGTACACCTAAAGAGATACTTGGCTAACCATTCTACATAACAACAATCATGTCATGAATATCTTTCCAACATACAATCAGAAGGCATGGAAAATTGGTATAACGGCCAAAGGCTAAAAAAACCCAAAGGTCGTAACAAGAACAAGGAATGGGTAAAACATCCAAGCATAGTAATCATCCTCAAACATGATAAAATTACCTCTACACCAGCAAACAAGCAAGTCAGGACAACAATAAGGGAAAAACGGTGAACACGCAATACCCCATTCATGGTTATTGGTGAAATTTTCATATAAAACTCAAATACTTCGAAAGGTAAGATAAAACCCACCTTCCTTGGTGTTAGGAGATCAATATACTTGAACCAAGAGTCTTGATTCTCCTTATAATGATGTAGATCTATAAAAATGCACAAAATGTTCAACCCAAGATATCTCGAGAAAGAGGGAAAATAATGGAATGAAACTCAAGAATAAGGAAGAGCTCACAGATGTGGTTCCAACGCAATCGATGATGGTCGATTCAGCAAAAAGATGGAGGCTCAGAGGCTTGGAGAATGTTCACGGCCATACGGATGCTCCCGGTCGAAGAATCCTGAGAAGAAGAAATTTCTGTTGATTAGGCGCAACCCCGGTCCATCTAATGAAAAAAAAGAAACTACACGGCATGTACTTCTGGGGTATGTGGCGTGTACTTGGACTTTTGGTATTCCTCTTTAAGCGGCCTCCACATTGCCCCTACACACTGTTTTTGGGGCTTGGACACGGCCATCACATGGCCTTACGCGGCATCAAAGTACACAGCGTGTACTTATAATGTACACGGCATGTACTCTGCAAATTTCCAGATTCTCCTCTTTTTCTAAAAAATGACCAAAATGGGAAAAACATACCTGAAATGAAGATCTAGGTTCTTACAAATTTCCCCCCTTAAAGAAATTCGTCCAAGAATTTCCCTAAAGAGGCCTAGAAGAAGAAATCCCGAACAACTCTTTCCCCTGTGATCGTACATAGGCCTCCCTCTCCCAGGTCTCATCATGTACTCATCCGTAGTACCATAGTACCCGTACCAGAGGAACATACCACCCACGGAGAACCTTCGTACAATGATCGACAATCCAGATATGATGATCCTCAGATAACACATTCACTTCGAGCTCAACCTCCCCAGGTTGAAAGACATGAGAAGGGTCTGAAAAGTAACGTCGGAGCTAATAGACGTGGAAGACATCGTGCATATCCTGGTACCTCTGAGGTAACTGCAAGTAATAGGAAACCGACCCAACTCTCTCCAACACCTCAAACAGCCCGACGTACCGCGGTGAAATCTTACCCTATCTCTGAATCCTCTTGTGTCCCAACCTCGGTGCAACACGCAAGAAAACCTGATCCCCGACCTCGAACTCCATAGGTCATCTCTGCTGATCAGCATAAGATTTCTGTCAAGACTGTGTTTTATCCATCCTCTTCTGAATCAACTATATATGGTCTGAGGTCTCCTAAACAAGATGAGGTCCCAGCAAAGATGCCTCTCCTATCTCCAGCTAGCACAAAGGTGATCGGGATGGCCTACCATACAAATCCTCATAAGGTTCCATCTAAATAGTCTCCTGAAAACTGTTGTTATAGGAAAACTCCACAAGAGGAATATGCTTCTCCCAAGAACCGCCAAAGTCTAGAATGCAATCTCGGAGCATATCCTCAAGCACCTGGACTGTACGCTTGGACTGGCCATCTGTCTGGGGATGGTATGATGTACTCAAAAGTACTTGTGTACAAAAATACTTCTAAAGCCCCTGCCATAACC
This sequence comes from Viscum album, assembly GCA_963277665.1. Lineage (NCBI taxonomy): Eukaryota > Viridiplantae > Streptophyta > Magnoliopsida > Santalales > Viscaceae > Viscum > Viscum album. The sequence continues at coordinate 1,966,519,660 of OY728127.1, forward strand.
GAGAAGTAAACGCACATCCCTGTCTGAGACAATGGAGTTTGGAACTCCATGCAGACATAAAATCTCTTGGATGTACAACCATCCCAGCTCATCAACACTGAAGGTATCCTTGATTGGAAAGAGGTGAGAAAGCTTCGTAAGCCTGTCGACAACAACCCAAACAACATCATTCCCTCGAGGTGACCTCAACAACCCAGTTATGAAGTCCACCGCGACATTGTTATGCTTCCACTAAGGGATGGGTAACTGTTGTAAAAGACCTATCACTCGCTGATGCTCTGCTTTCACCTACTAATAAATAGAATATCTCATAAAGAAACCAACAACATCTCTCTTCATACCTGGCCACCAATACGAGCGATGAAGATCCTAATACATCTTGGTGACACCAGGATGAACTGCCCAAACTGAGGAATGAAAATCCCGCATCAGCTCCTCGCGTATGTCTTTTGGCAGCCATACGCGTCCCTGCAAATGCAAGATATCGTCCTTGCCCACGATCCATCTAGGAAGAGGGTCCTCTCCTGACACACTCTTTCATAGGACTAGGCCTTCTGAGTCTGATAGATGCCTCATCCATACTTGGTCAAGAAGTATAGATGTGATAGCTACAAAAGATAGAAAATTATGTCCTTGTTTGTCGTGCACCTCCAAATGCATCTCAGAGAACAGATCCCTAAGCTGCCACTCACTACTGGCCTCCTGAACTGCATGTATTTGAGTTCTCCTGCTCAGTTCATCAGCAACTGCATTACCCTTCCCAGGCGTATAGGCATGTTCAAAGTCGAAGGACTGAAGATACTCGACCCACCTACATTGTCTAAGATTCAGATCACTCTGAGTGAAGATGTACTTGAGACTCTTGTGGTTGGTGAAAAACACAATGTGCTCTCCCAGAAGATAATGTCTCCAAAATTTTCAGGTATGAACAACAGCTGCTTACTCCAGATCATGCGTTGGATAGTTCCTCTAATGTGGCCTCAACTTCTGAGACCCGTATGCAACAACTCTGTCTCCCTGCATAACCACAGCTCCCAGACTGATACCTGAAGCATCACAGTAAATGGTGTAGATTATGCCTGGCTCTAGCAAGACTAGTATCGGTGATGATGTCAACCTCCCCTTCAGTTCCTTAAAGGCTGACTCGCAAGAGTCTGAACATAAGAACTTCACCCCTTTCTTGGTCAGACCTATCAATGGTGTTACAAGGCGTGCAAAGTCCTGTATGGAACACCTATAGTATCTAGCAAGCCCTAGAAAACTCCACACCTCAAATACGTTCTTCGGCTGCTCCCAAGAAACTAAAGCTCTCACTTTCTTTGGGTCCAGTGATACTCCTGCCTCTGAGATAACATGACCCAAGAAGTGAATATGATCCATCCAAAAGTGGAACTTCGAGAGCTTAGCATATAAATGATGCTCTCTCAGTGTACTCAAAATTATCTCAAGATGGGTAGCATGGTCGTGTCAAGTGTGAGAGTACACCAAGATTTCATCCACAAAAACCACCATGAAGGAATCCAAGTATGGATGGAACACTTGGTTCATTAGTGCCATGAAAACTGCTAGCGCATTCGTGAGACCGAATGGCATGAACACATACTCGTATAGACCATACCTTCTCCTGAAGGCTGTAAGAGGTATATCTGATGGTCTAACGTGCAACTGATGATAACCGTACCTCAAATCGATCTTCAAGAACACCCAAGATCCTAGAAACTGATCAAATAGATCATCAATCCTTGGGAAGGGATAACGATTCTTGACCGTCAACTGGTACAACTTCCGATAATCCACACAGTGCCAAAAGGTACCATCTGCCTTCTTCAAAAAAAGGACAGGCAAACCCCAAGGAGAAGTACTGGGTCAGATGAAACCCTTTACCTGTAACTCCTCCAATTTCTTCTTGAGCTCCTGCAACTCAGGTGTATCCATCCTATAAGGAGGAGTGGAAACTGGTTCCGCTCCGTGCATGAGCTCAAGAGAAAAGTAAACCTCACGCTCTGGAGTAAAACCTGAAAATTCATCTAGAAAGACGTCTCTGAAATAGTCCACCATTGGGGGAAAGTATAACTGCGAAGTCCCCTAGTCATCTAGATAAAGAAAGGAAATCTGTACTGTGACTCCCCCTAGCCCATGATGCTCTGGTCCAGTTCTACCCGCCTGGACATCCCACTTGCCTCTATGAAGAAAAGATCCACCCTCTGGTGATACGAAACTCACCCTGCGGTGATAGAAATAAACGACTGCCTAGAAGGGAAACAACCAGTCCATACCGAGAATGACATTGAACCCTGTCATCCCTAAGACATAGAGGTCCCATAAGAAGTGACACCCTGCATTCTTGAGAGAGAAATCTCTACACTGACGTACGCTAGACGTCCTCATTCCCAACAGTGTATCAAGAGCCAACATGTTGGCATACGAAAAGATACAGAGCCCAAGGCTCTCCACAATAGTAACAGAGATAAAGCTATGTGAAGAACCAGTATCTAAAAGAGATGAACATAAAATTGAGCCTACTAAGATTTTACCTCGAACTATATAAGGGTCGGGATCCTGCTCCTGATGGGTCTGCTCCACGGTGAAATTTTGGCCTGTACCGCGGCCCTGCACCACTGACTGACCACTCTGAGCTAATCTACTCTACTGTCGCTGGTAACCTGGTGACTGACCACCACGATAGTGACCTCTACCATGGCCCGAACGTCCTAAAGAACTCCAGCACCCAGACTGGTGAGTATATGCAAATACATCTCCTCTACGCAGGGTCAAAAAATAACCCCTACCACCAGCTGTAGGTGAGAAGATCTGACAAAAACGCTGAAGATGGCCCATCTTTCCGCAAGATCGGCACTCCATTGGGTCTCTCTGACACTTAGGCCTAGTATGCCCGCTCCAATCACACTGGTATCATACGACCTGGTTGCCCGAAGATACATTCCGCTTACCCTGATCTCCTCGAGATAGCTCACTATAGCGCTTCCTGCTCTCAGAAGTAGGAACACTGGCCCTGGAGGTTGAACCGCCCTAGCCCACTACTCTAGAATCTCTCAGATTTCACTCAGTGATCATCGCCTGGTTGACGATCGAGGATATCTAATTCAACCTGAATATATTCACCTAGGAATGGATCTCCTTCCTGAGACAATCCTCAAAATTCATAGCAAGGAATAACTCATCACCTGCTGGAATCGGCGTGAAGCGCTGCAGCTCAGAAAAATGAGACGAGTACTCCATAACAGAAAGAGTAACCTGCTTGGGACTCATAAAATTCTAAGCTCGGTCATCCCTCAAGGACTCTGGATAGAATTAATCATAAAAGATGTGGTGAAACTCATCCTATGTCATACTCTACTGGCACCCTGATTGTGAGATCACCTCACACCGCCTCTTGGTGGTGTCTTGGAGCATATAAGTAGCCAGCTTTACCCTTTTCTCTGGAGGTATCTCCAGATGCTCGAAGATCGTCAGTGTGGCCTCCATCCATGACTCTGCAGCCTACAGTCCTCCATCCCCTGAGAAATTAGTAGGATGATGCTGCTGGAAAACCCGTGTCAACTCAGCCATCGAAGGGGCAGGAGGCGGCGCTCCTTGAAAGGTCTGCATCATCCTTATAAATTCCTCCCTGAACTGTGTATCGACACCTGAAATGGGTATAAATAATGGTGCTAAGGCTGGCACAAATGGAGGATCTTCATGAGATCCTTGATAGGCCATATCCAGTGTCCGATCACCATCTGGAAGCTGACGTACGACCGGAGGACATCTCAGAGGCATGTCTCTAAAAGATCAAAAGCACACATTAGATCAGGATTATCTAGGATAGAGAAAAAAAGAGAACAAAATGGAAAAGGAGGAAGAAACACTCAAGTTTCACTAAACATGACTACATGTCGTGTATAAAACTACAAGACATTCTTCTTAAGTCCATTCACATGGGCATGTACTTCTGCCACCTTTGGTCGTGTAACACCCAAGACAATACGGTGTGTTGTTCCCACAAACGGTGTGTACTTCATCTCCATTCCTCTGCCCGAGTCCCTTTACATGGCTACTCACATGGTCCTCTTAAGCCTAGACTACACATCATGTTCTCTGAGGACACAACATGTACTAGAAAAGTTTTTGGTGACCCGTGTTGTTAGTTACACAGCCGGCTACACAGATGACCCTTACACGACATGTTCTGAACAAAAACGGAATGTATATGAGAGATAACACCATTCTGTGTTGTTCGTGACACGACCAGGTACCTAGAACAAGACTACACGGTGTGTTCATACCCAACATGGCATGTACTGCATGATCTTCCCCAGCTCGTGTAGTTAGTGACACTGCCAGGTACACTGCTCACTACAACACGACGTGTAACGACTGTACACGGTGTGTCTCGGAATGTTTTTTCACCACCCCATGTTTCGGCTCACACAGTCAGTGATATGGTTTAAAACTACCTGGTGTGTAGTCAATTACACACTTTGTATTCTGGTTTTTTCCTGGAAGTATCTCAGAAACTACACCAAAGCCTAAAAAACACTGAAAAGCAAACATGAAGGTGCCAAATTCTGACCCTTGAGGGCCCATACTCCCTACGAATCAAAGCTTGGCATTACCTATATATCATATAAAAGGGAAACAAGTCAATTATCCACCAAGTTCTGATTCATGAGGGCCCATAACACCTCAAGAACTAAAATTTGGGGTTCATTTAAGCAAGGCACAATACAAAAAATTCCTCTATCAAATTGCAGGGATTCTATTAAAGCATCTATCACAACAGCATGCATAATCTACAAAACATCTATCACAACAACATGAAATCGATAATGAAACCTAGATGGCATGGAAATAATGAATGACATGTGATTTCTAACAAGTTCCTATATGATGAATGAGATGGCGTACCCTCATCTCATCGGGTTGCGACAGAAATAGAACCGCACTAGTACCACAATAACAACACAATACATGTGAATCACTCTAGGTGAAATCATATCAACCGTAAAATCTCAAACCAGAAACTGTAATAACGAGGTAGATTGGATTTTCCCTATACACATGTTAGCTACTCTCGATCATAGATAATTACCGAGTACTGAATCTGTCCTATCCCTGGCTAAAGGCTCCAAATAGTAAATCAAGAGAAAAGAATCCCTTTGATACCACTTTGTAACGTCCTGGTTCCAGAAGCCACCCAGAGGAACCCCATACCCGGTTTGTCACAAGGAATCAAGCGCATTTCCCCAAATTCTAGAGGCTACCAACTAGCAATGAGGGCCTTGGGTGTGATAGTAGGGAAACTATGTCCTCATTGGCAGAGTACACAGCAGAAGTAAAAGAAAACATGAAATAGCGGAATTAGTAAATATCCAACAACAATGCACAAGAAAACAGCAAAAGACTAAAAAAATAAACCACTAGAGAACATATGTATATATGAAATGATGCATGATACATATCTAAAAAAATATCCAAACAGGTCACAATGCTAAAAATACAACCAGTACCAAAACAAGTACAAAAGAAAAGGTAAATATCCCCTCAGAATCACAATCCTAAGCTTTCTCCCATGCTCTCCTACTCCAAAGCAATCAAGTACCATAAGTCTAAGGGTGCTTTCCCTTGTCTATACCTATAACAATATAGTCTGTTTGGGCCCAAAAGCATGAACCAAATAGGGTTTGAGACTAAATCCCAATAGGCAACCACCCGAAGATCTGTACCTCACAGTCAGTGAGCATATGGTAGGTAATAGTACAGTAAGCAGTAAACAGTAACATTAAACAACAGGTAGTAACCAGCAAGCAGTAACAGGATGATATACAATAGTAACCAATCCACAGAACAACGAGCAGCAGTGAAGAAAACAACTAACCACAATAGCGAACCCTCTAGGAAGTACTCGCAGCCAACCCATCTGGTCCTATCCAAGAAGTACCAACAACCCTCTGTACAGTGAACTCAGCCTAACCCCTCTGGCTGGGTCATACAAAATTACCAGACTCTCTGGGGAAGCTCACTCGGTCAATTCCCTCTTATATTCTAGAGTAGTCAGTGACTCTCTGAGGAAGATCAAGCGGTCTAACCCTCTTATATCCCAAAGGTCTAGAAACTCTATGAGGAAGCTCACTCAGTAAATTCCTCCTATAGTCTCTGGTCTATCACATACTCTATAAGGATGCTCACTCAGTTAATTCCTTCTCTATCCTAGAATGATTTTAATGAAATTCAAACAAGTAAAGACTCTATGAGGAAGCTCACTCGGTCTACCCTCCTATAGTCTATAATATCTAAGACTCTCAAGGAATCTCACTCGATCCATCCCATGTAGTCTATAATAACCAAGACTCCCTGAGGAAGCTCACTCGGTCTACCCTCATGTAGTCTATAATATTCAAGACACTCTAGGAAGCTCACTTAGTCTATCCCTTATAGTCTATAGCACCAGGTTCTCATGGTCCCGTGCCGGTCAGTGCATAATAATGATATAAGTCCAAAGTACACCTAAAGAGATACTTGTCTAACCATTCTACAGAAAAACAAGAATGTCATTAATATCTTTCCAACCTATAGTCAGAGGGCTTGGAAAACAGGTATAATGAACAAAGGCTAACAAAACCCTAAGGTCATAATAAGAACAAGGCATGGGTAAAATATCCAAGCATAGAAATTACCCTCAAACATGATCAAATTATCTCTAGACAAGAAAAAAAGCAAGTAAATCCAATAACAGGGGAAAAACGGTGAACAGGCAATACGTCGTTCACGGGTATTGGTGGAATTTGCACATAAAACTCAAATACGTTGAATGTTAAGACACAAACCACCAACCTTGGTTCTAGGAGATCAATATACATGAACCACGAGGCTTGATTCTCTTTATAATGATGTAGATCTATGAAAACGGACAAAACGTTCAACCCATGATATCTAGAGAAAGAGGAAAAATCATGGAATGAAACTATAGAAGAATGAAGAGATCACCACTGTAGTTCCAATACAATCGATGATAGTAGATTCAGAAAACAAACAGAGGCCCGGGGGCTCCGAGAAATTTCGCGGTCGTACGGATGCTCCTGTTCGATGAATCCTGAGAAGAAGATGTTTATGTCGATTAGGCGTGACCCCAGTCCGTCTAATGAAAAAAAGAAACTACACTGTGTGTACTTATGGGGTACACGGTGTGTACATGGACTTTCCGTACACCACTTTAAGAGGCCTCCACATCGCCCCTGCACACTGTGTGTGTGGCCCGGACAGGGCCAGCACACGGCCTTACGCGGCATCAATGTACATGGCGTGTACTTATAAAGTACACAGTGTGTACTCTGGAAATTTCCAGATTGTCCTATTTTTCTCAAAAACGACCAGAAAAGGAAAAAAATACCTGAAACAAAGATCCGGGTTCTTACAAAATAAAAGATAGGAAGTTCGAGAAGAATTATTTTGGAGAAAAAAAAAATAGTTGAAGTTGTCATAATTTATATTCAATTCAACATAAACCACAAATCATTCATGAGAAGGTTTGAAGAACTCAAAGTTGACATTTAAATATGAGGGTTTTTTTATGTTCATAATTTTTTAAAGTAAATAATGTTTCAAGCTTCACACATTTTTAATTATAGGTTTCCTATAAATAAATACTCATATCATTCATTAATTATATCTTTTCTTTAAGTGGAGAAGGTAGACCGCTGAATAAATCATGTGAGATGTTACCTCTAGACTAATATCTCATAAAGAGGAGAGTCTACTAAATGTTTTTTTAACAGAATGAGGAAAATTGTATTGATAATTCGATAAGAGTTTGATTTTTCAAATTGAGTATATAGTATTTATTCGACCAGGTTCAAGGATATTAAAATGAATAGATTAGAAGAGTATTAGAAGTGCAGATTGAGAAAGGGTAGATCATATTGAGTTGATTGTATTTATTCAATTATGTTGAGTTCAAAAGAATGACAACCATATGAATTAGGGTCACCAAACCCAAGAACATTTGGGGATCAAATTGATAAAAATGTTTTAAATTTTTTGGCTAATTTTTTATAAGAAAAACATGTAAACTGGTGGGAGTTAGTATAATATTTCATATCGGGAGATATAAGGTAACTAATGGAATTTTAAACAATTTTTATTCAATTCTTCATAATAGTGAATTTCTAAATACTTGTGGGAGTGGAAATGGAAAGGATTTAGGTTCTCACATGGAGTTCTAACCATGTATATTTTGTGTTCTTTACATTCTTTTCCATATTTTCATGCATGATTATTTACTTAAAGATGACAAAGAAATTAATTTTAACACGTTTTATGTGTTAAGTTTATGAAAGTATTGAAACATATAAAATGTGAATAGTAGATTCAACCCCCTCCCCTTATCATTTGTTATTAGATCCTTTGGAACATAAATTTGTATTATAGGGTAAGGTTCTCCTATTGAATCCTTATCATGGACAATATCAATTATTTCAAAATTATAATAATTCTTACATTTTATGGAAAAAATTATTATGGATGGAAAAAATGGATGATTCCAAATATCCTATCTATTGGCCTAGAAGTTTTTTATGTTGCCACAATTGGTTTTCCGCATATTGAAATGGGCTACCCAATGAATTTTGTCGGTAAAAGAAATATTTATGTTTATATAAAATATAGGAATGCTATAATTATTTCTTTATCATAAATTTTTTATATGAAAGTGATGGGTATAAAATCTTAAAAAGTATATTGGACAAGTTGGAATGTATTTTTGAATAAATACTAAATGGAGGGAAGAAAATATACAAATCTGGAATTGTATGTATCAATACATAAGGATGAGCGATGAAGAAAGCATTGATGAATACATCACCTGAGTAAATGAAATTGTTTGCAACATTAGTGGATTCGGTGATGTCCTGGAATATTCTACAATTGTGAAGAAACTTGTGATAAAAATTTTGGACATGTCTGATTCTAAAATTTACTCATCAGAATATAAGGATGATTTATTTCTTGTTGAATTGAAAAAAATTATTTTTGGTTATGAATTTGGGAAAACTAAAATGTTCAAAACGTATGTGAAATATGAAATAGATTTTGAATCCATGAGAAAAATGAAAATACAATTTATTAAAGATGTTGAACCATATGACACCTAAGTTAAAGAGGATGATTAATTGAATGAAAAAACAATATCTCTTATTTACAATATCTATTTAATAGGAAGAGTATATTATAGAGTTTAAATTCTTCTCAAATGTTTTTAGTGTGGTGGAATCATAAAATTTTCTATGAACTGTCCCAAGAATACACTTTGTGAATATTAAGATGATTTTGATGAAAAACATTGTTGAAAGAAGTGGAAGAAAAGATCTAAAGAAGTAAAGTCATCCAAAAATATACTAAAATGTTTATGGGAGACAAAAGAATTATATTGAGTAAGAAAGTTGAATCGGAGAAAAATGAAAACAATTCTTCAGAAGATGAAATTTTAGAAAAATTCATAACCTTCATTACAAAATTCGAGAAAATAAAAATATTCATCAGATAATAAAAAAGGCATTGAAGAATCATATATATAATATCAACTCAGAACAGAACATCATTCTTGTCTTTAAAAAAACTAAACTCTTAAGAAATAAATCAATTTAATGAATACATATTGTAGAGAAGTTGGTGATGGGTGAAAATATTTCATCAAGAAGGAGGAATAATACGTCCATCATATATTAATTTACAAACATAAAAATGATGAATAGGGAAATATGGTTGAAGATCTCAATAAGAAGATGGAAGATAATAAAGAATACGTTAACAAAATTAAATAAAAACTTCTTGAGTCCGAAATCACCTTGATAAAGATGAATGAAAACTTTTACAAATCATCATAGGTAAAAGTTGAGGCATATAAAGTTTCTGAGAAATTTCAAATCAAGAATTAGGTTAAATACTATCCCACTAAAAATAATGTTTCATTTTATATTTTTAATCTTTTAGGTTCTAGAATAAGTGTTGGGAAAGATTTGGTGGAAGGGGAATGTGATAAACCTATAACATCTAGAAAATATGAAAACCCACTCAGAAGGAATGTTGGTTTACTTCCTAAGTAAAATATAGTAGAAAGATGCTACCGACTTCAATAAAGTTTCCATCCACAATGAGCTTAATTAAAAATAAAATTAATATTTGATGGTTATAATTGGTGTTGTTGAATCTATGGAAATAGAACATATAATTTTTTTGAATTACCTTCCACTTACCAAAAAATTATTGAACATCGAGAATGATATTTTGGAAGAAGGATGAGTATCATTCCTAACACATGGGAATTTAGAAATGAAAAAACTCCAAATGTTATAAGATTTCCAAAAAAATAAATTTGAATGATTGGAAGAATTTTTTTGGAATATGTGATTAGTTTGGTAATAATGCCAAAAGATATGTGAGAATCCTTACAGAACAAGTTTCTTAAAGGATAAAATAAATTTATGTTGGAAAGAAGGAAGTTGAAGAAAGAGCCATTATTGTTGAGACTTCCTTGAAATCAAGTAAAAAAGAAAAGATCATGGATAATTGATAGTGGTTGTTATTCACATGTGAAATGTGATTTTATGTTATCTAAATATATTGAAAATCATTTAGGTGGTGTGGTTAACTTTGGGAATGATAGTTCCTTAAAAATAATAGGAATCAGAATACCTGAGATTGATGCAGAAAACCTAAATTATAAGGAAATTTTATTTTTCGATCAGATAAAACATTACTTACTTAGTTTATGTCAAAATTATGATAATGGAAAATATTTTGTTTTTGAAAATATTTTTGTATCTTCATAAGTGTGAGATATGGAGAATTTATTAAAAAAGAAGAAAGAACTAGTGGTAATATTTTAAAAATAAGAGAGTTTTATAACACCTGTTACTGGAGTGATGGTAATGAAAATAAGTTGTGGCACCAAATAATTGTCCACATTGGGTATAAAAGTAGTAAAAACATGTAAGGTTGATTTTTTTGAAGCATTCTCTAACTGAAAAGAATATCTGATTACGTTTTTGTTACTTCTCAAAAGAGAAAAATTACAAACAAAAGTCATAAGAGATGTGATATTCAATCTACCAAACCTCTTGATATTATTCATTCCAATTTATGTGCACTGATGATACATAAATAAAAAAAATATTTATACTTTACCACTTTAATTAATGATTTCACTCATCTGAAAAAAATCATTTTTATGAAACAAAATTCTGAGGCTATTGAGATGTCTAGATCTTAATAAAATATGTTGAGAATGAAATGTGGGTTGAAATAATAAACCTGATAATAGATGATAGAATATAATTCACATCCAATTATTTAGAAAAATATCTATGAAGTCATAGAATAAAACGTCAATATAGTTCTCTATATACCCCAAAGAAAAATAGAGTTTCATAAAGGAAGAATAGAATTTTGGTGGAAATGGGAAGAAGCATGTTAGCAGAATACAAATATTCAAAGTTCTATTGGATACAAGTTTTCAGTAATATTATACATGATCATAATAGATGTTTTTTGAGACTGGAATTCAACATTACCTCCTACAAAATGTGGTACAACAAAAAATCTTCATCGAAATACTTGAAGGTTTTTCAGAATTCTCTATTTTTTAAAATCATAAATCTAGAACATGGAAAATTTTATAAGAAAGTTAAGGAAGGAATTTTCATGGGTTATTCATCCAATGTAAGAGGTCAAAAATGATGGAACAAACAATTATAATGGTTTTTGGACACATATGATGTAAAATAAAATTAAAAAAAAATCCTTAACAAAAGTTATTGAGAATGGTGAGGAGGATAAACTAGAGAATTCCAATAATAGTGAAATTAAGTCAAAAACTTCTTACCGAGTTTCAAGAGAATTGTGTGAGGAGGAAATTTTAGATAGAAGAGAAACATAAAAATTTATAACATTACAAAAACATTTGGAGTCCAAAAGAATTATTGAAAATCATAAGACTATAGTTCAGACTAGAAGAAAGTTGAGATTAGAGAATCACACTTCACTTATCTCAAAAGTGGAACCAAAATTAGTTTTATAATCTATTCAACACAAATAATGGGTTGATTCTATGAATAAATAGTTATACTAGATTGAGAAAAAGTAAACATGAGAAGTTATTCCATGAAAAAAAAAATATTAAAAAAAGTTGGGTTTAAAGAAAAAAGTTGAATTAACATGGTGAAGATTCATGAAAAAAAATCCAGACTTCTTTGTAATGTATATAAACAGGGGAAAGGTGTGGATATTTTTGAAACTTTTTCCCCCATTGGAAGGTTATAAACTTTTAGATTTTTTCTATAATTTGTCAATAAATGGAATTAAAAAGTATAGAATATGGATGTAAGGTCAGAATTTCTCAATGGGGAAATTCAATTAGAATTTTACATTGAAAAACCTTATGGTTTTCTACTTGATGAGGATGAAAAAAAAAGTTTTCAAATTGAAAATATATTTTTATGGGCTGAAACAAGCTCCACATTAATGGTATTTTAATCATAAAAATTGTTTGAGAATGTTGAATATATCTAAAAGAAAAGTGGATAGAAACTTATATGTGAAATATATAGACTATAAAACTCTAATTTTATTTATTTATGTGGATGATATAATATTTTTTAGGGATAGAGAAATTTTTTTTAAAAAAAATGTCTAAATAAATGAATAAGAATTTTGAAACTTCAATATTGGTAGAATTAACTTTTTTACCTTTACTTAATAGTTCAACCAAATGAAAAATACATTTTATTATCTCAAAACAATTATTCCATGGAATTGTTAATGAATTTTGGGATCAAAAAAATATAAAGAAGTTTATAATCCTATATCTGGGAGCACAAAGTTGAGTAAAGATGATTCTAGAAAAAGTGAGAATAAAAAATTATTTAGGAAGAAGATAGGAAGTCTACATTACCATACATCCAAAAGGACTAATATATTTTATGTTGTGAATTTTTCTTCTACATATTAATGTAATCTGAAATAATCATATATTTTGACAACATAAATAATTCTAAGATATGTAAAAGGAACAATTTCACATGACTTTTTATATAAAATAAATTGTGAAATGAATTTTTAGGGTTATACTATTGATGATTGGGCTGGGGATTCTAATAATATAAAATCAACCTCAGGAGGAATGTTTCTTGGGTGAATGTTTTTTGAGTTCGTATTATAAGAAACAATGTTCAGTAACTTTAAGAACAACTGAATCTGAATATGTTGCAGCTAATCAAACTTATACTAAAATGTTTTAGAAGAATGTTCAACTAGAATACATGAAAGTAAATGTTTTTGAATGTGAAATTTTTTACTAGAGATTTTTTTCTAAAATACATCTCAAAAATGTATCAGATTGATGATATCATCACAAAGGCAATTCCAAAAGATAGATTTGTTGTGTTTAGTCTACAACTTCCTAGTCAGCCTCCACCAATGACTTTGTAATCCCAATATGGAATCCCCTCACCATGCATTGGATTAATTTGATAGAGGGGGAGAGGAATTAACAACTTCATACTTTGTTATAATTTTTTACATATATTTATTTTATGAATCTGAAGTTGTGGTTATCATAAAATGGGGGATATAAAATGAAAAGTGCAGTAGTGAGGAAATTTTATTTTAACATGGCTGAAAATTTTTCTATTCATTGAGTGACATAATTACTTCAAAACTATTACTTTATCTTGTAGTGTGGTTTTAGGAAACTATCTTTTGAGAAAGATTGTGCTATGAAAAAAGATAAAAAAACATGATTTGTTTACAAAAGATGAGTTGGTATTAAAAATTAAGAGATGTACAAGTTATTAATGATGGTTGAAACCAAATAAAAAGTCAGAATTGAAGAACCTTTGGCAAAATTTGTGTAAAAGAAGTTTTTATATTTTTTTAAAACGGAACTTTTCATGTAATTTTAGGTTTATTTATTCAGGATCATACCCAGTTCATCATATTGAGTATTATAATAAAGTTGAATGTTGTTGAAATTTTGAACCAAACCTAATGGGTGAGAACTTTTTTTAAGAATTTTTTTTCTCGATATAGAGGATTGAAATGAGAATAACCAATCTCATAATATTAGACTGAGCTTTACTATATGCAGAGGTGGTTAGAAAGATTAATTTGTTGGTCCGATGGACCATCAGTCTCAGGTCCGTTGGTATGAAGTTCAAAATTCATCTGACTCGGCATTTGTTAGATAGTTAAAATTTTCTATGTTAGGAATTCATATTGTTTATGAAGAGTTTTTGAATAATATAGTGATGTTAAGAGTTATAAATCTTCCATACCTTCAAAACAAAGTAATATAATTCATTTCTAATCATGAAGTTCTCAGAAATCATGAAACATACTCATGAAAAAACTTCTTTTGAGGAAATAGGGAAATCATAATGATTGAATCGGTTCCAGAGATCAAGATAATGTTTACAACATATCTATAAGTATAGTAAATAAATTTAGTCAAAATTATGAGTGAATTTTATCTAATAAGGTTTAAGTAATCTCAAATTTTTTAACTAGAGTCACCATTGAATACTTTCCATTGTTATGGGAAAATTATCATATTTGGAAAATCCATCGTTATGGGAAAACCATCATAATGGTATTTCCATCATAATTTTAAAATATATAATTATGGGATAATTCATAATTATGGAAATTCCATCATAATGATAATTCCATCATTTTTAGGATTTCTTTATTACAAATTTGAGGAAGTTCCATCATACTATCTCTGAGAAGGAAAGTTAATCAGACTAACTCTAAAGAGGAATGTAAATTATACTAACATTGATGAGGATAGTCATATTGTAATGAGATGATAATTAATGGAATATTATAATGAGTAGAGTAATCTTAATATATGGAAGTTTCATCACAATTATATGAGAAGTTTTATTTATACTAATGAAATGATTGGATGTTCAAGAAGGCTGATTATAGAGAAGAAATGTGAATAGTTTAAGTGGTTAACATTGATATTCAATTTAGTGTAAATATTAATTTTTTGTTAAGAAGGATTGATGAATCCAAAGTTGAAGTGTAAATTTTATTTTTTTCTTGGTTTGTAAATTTGAATAAGTGGGGAATGTTTTCAAGCTTCCCACCTTTGGAATTGTTTCTTACCTATAAATATTCTCTCATATCTTTCATTAATTTTAACTTTTACATAAGTGGAAAAGGTGGAGTGTAGAATAAATAAACTGATAATTTAAATCTGTAATGAGATATCAAAAGAAGTCTAGACTAATAATGTTTTGTTTACCAGGAAAGGGATTATTGTATTGATCGTTAGACACGATTTTTTGTTTAACATATTGAGTTGGTTGTATTAAGTCGATGGGATTGAGAAAGATAGTACTATGTTTTTTAATAATGTTTCATAAGTTCAGATTGAGAAAGGGGAAATCAAATTGATTCTTATGTATTGTGCCAATAAATTTAACTTCATCATACTATAAGTCATCAGATTCAGGTTCATCAGACTTAGGAACAATTGTAGAGAAAATCGAACAAAGTCTTTTTACTTTTTGGCTAATTTTTTTATAATAAAACCTTCTAAAATGAAGAGAGTTATTATAATCTTTCCAATTTGGATATAGATGGTGTCAAACTAGAGTTGGAACAAGTTGTATCCACTAATTCATAATAGTGAATTTTCATACGCCTACGGGAGTGGCTACGGAAAAAATGTTGGTTCTCACACTAAGACCAAACCTTGTAAATCTTGTGTGCTTTACTTTCTTTCCTAATTTTTCATGCATGAGTATTTTATAAATGATTTTAAGGAAATTAATCTTAATAGTTTATATGGGTTAAGTTTCTAAATGTATTGAATCTTATAAAATGTGAACAAATAATTCAACCCCCCTCAGTTGTTACTCAATCCTTAGGAACATCACTTCCTTATCCATCAATTCATTTCATCAACACCGTCAACACTAACATGGATTGTGATCTCCTTGATAAAAATGTTACATATTAAAAAACAAAACATAACATCATATTCCATCTTTGAATGAACTTGGTCATAATAATACCCCCCTTTGGGATTGTTTGAAATCCAAATATAAATTCAATAAATGATAAAAATCAATCAAAAAATTTATCAAAATGAAATAACTCATCCATATATCAACGTATATGTGATAAAATCTCAATGTATAAAACAATTTTTTAAGAGTTAATTCCTTTATATTATAAGACTCGTGTACGAAAAAACCCTCTATTCCATTGAATTTTACCATTTCCCCCTTGTAAATAAACCCAATGAACCCGTTTTTTTATTTCTAGTTCTCAAAAAACCCTGAGATCATACCTCCCCATGAATTATACACCATATTTTGAAATATATTGAAATCAGAAAAATAGGTAGGGGATGGGTTAAATATGAACTTCCTCATCAAATGTGAGGTTCCTGAACACCGAAGTTCAACTGATTGTTCACAATCCTTTCTACAACCATATATTATTCATGATGACTTCCACTTGATTATTAGTTCTAGAATACTCAGTTTCACATTATTCCTTGTACCTCATTTACTTTAATTATTTCATATCTAACCAAATTTTTTTTTTACCAGAGTATTGAATTTTATTTTTCATGAGCTCGATTAAAAAAATAATTTCATAAAATATCAATATAATTTATTTTAACTCATCCCCATAATTAGAAAGTTTATTCTTAAGAAAAAATAACCGAGTTCATGCCTTTTTCATAGAGATAAACTCTACTTCATCCTTACTTATAGAATTTATTTCTTGATTATTTCTCAACCATATCACACATTTATTTCCAATGAATAAAAAACCACAACATGTGTACTTTCGATCCATCACATCACTATCCCAATCAACCTAATAAAATTATTAAAATTCACGATACTTTCCCACATTAAACAATAATTCAAATTTGATATTACCATCAATGAACCACATGATTCATTTAACTAAGGTGAAATTACCTTCCTTAGGATTAATTTAGAAGTGAGACATTAAACATGTTTTAAATAAGACATATTAGTGTGTTGTAGTCAAATATAACAAGATTCCAATTATCTGCATGTAAATGGTTGGATCAACAGAATACCCAACCTAATTCTTTACAAGTTTTGTACTAATGAAAATCATATTCATCATTGGTTTGAAATCATACAAGGTGAAACTTTTAAATATATCCCTTGTATACTTTTCATATGAAATTATTGTGTTTTTATTCTCTTGAATCACTTACAACCCTAACATGTATGTGAGTTCACCAATATGGGGCATTTAAAATTATTATTTCATTTTATTTTAAAATTATTCTATTAATCCATTCTTTCTTCTACAAAATATGATATTATAAACATATACAAGGACTATAAATTGATCTCCCTAGAATGTATTCACATACAAATTATGGTAAAAAACTACCCTTTCTAATTTTAGTATCTTTAGATAATTATCTAGTCTAAAATACCATACTCATAGCACCTACTTTCAACCATATTGATCCATTTTCCATCAATAATCCTTTTTTCATCATTTATATTTAAGAGTTCCATTAGTTATTTAATGTAAACATCTTCTTCAAAAATTCCATTTATGAATAAATCTTTTAAATATATATGATACAATTTGAACCCTCTTCAAATTTTCATGGATAATAAGAGCCTAATAAACTCTTATCAAGCTATTGGGACAAATTTTTCTTCAACGTCAACACCCAAAATTGAAACATAGAATTTACAAACCATGTGTTCCTTATTTCAGATCACTTTTTTATGCTTACTGAATTTTTTCTTGAATATTGAATTTTTTCAATCACATTCTGACATTCTAGACACTTAATAATATCCCAAGTCTAGTTTCTATAAATCAATTCTAGTTATTCATTAATATTATTAGCCTAAGATTTATCCTTTACTACATATTCAAACGATATTAGTTCCACCATTGATAAGAGAGAAGAATGTGTCACAATCCTCATTATCCTTATCTTTATAGGTTTTATCCAATCTCCAATAATATTATATGGATCAATATCTACTCATCTACTACTCTAGTTAGTTTTTTTGTTGAGATTATTTATAAATATTTTATTTTTGTAATTCTAATTCAAGATTTTCATCCTTTGGATAACCTTGTATTTTAGGAATAAATTCCACAACTTCTTTATTTATTCTTATTAATTTTCCCCTTCTTATTCATATTTAAATATATCAACATATAATATCCTCAAGTTATTTTTAATTTTATCCTCAATTATCTCAACATAATTGATATCCCTAATTTTTCAGCCTAATTTTATTATATTTATAGGTTATAATATACATTGACTACTAAACAAATATTATTTCATCTACTGTATCACTATACATTTACTTGATTTCATTCTTTATTTTAGATGAATAAATTTATTCCTTAAAATTTGAAATACTTTATGTTGATATTGCCTCCATTCCTTGTTTTTAGGGTTTCCTTTCCTCTATTAGACTCATACTTTTATGAATTTGAGTATACAATATGACTTGAACATCCTTTTTATAGTAGTGAGGATAAAAAATACACTTAATATTCATAGTTCTGTTAATATTATCAACCTATTTATTTCATCATTAAATAAACATTTTTTGTTGATGTGTTCTTAGTAATGATACATAATTATTAATTCAATTTTACTAAATTTTAAATTTCAAATTAAATGCATATGTATTTTGTTCCATTATTAGACTATAATATCTTGATTATGTATCAAATTTTATTCTAAAAAATTTAAAGGTATATCTTTATACAATCATTAACTTCTCATTTACTATATATAAACATCACACATTCCATTATCATATAATCATAAATATATTGAATGATGTACCTATCTCTATATGTTTTATTTATATTTATTAGATCAAAAACATCTATGTGGATGAGATCAAGAAAATTTGAATCTCTTTTCTCCATGGTTGATAGGAATATTGGACCATTTTTCCCTCATATGAAAGCATCACATGTATTTTCTTGATTACTATTAAAAATAGAGATATCCACTAGAACTTTTAACTAGGATAAATCATCCATTAATTTATGATTAATGTGACACAACCTTTAATTACAAAACTTATATTCCTCTTCAATTATTAATAAATATTTTTTATAATTACTATATACCTGGTATAAATTACCATTTTCCATGTCCTTTCATGAGATAATCCCTTTCCTTTGATAATGCATTCATTCTATTTAAATTTCACCACCACTAATGAGTTTTATAGTTGAATTACACCCGGAAGATTATGATGTAGACCAAGTAGTTATAAAAATTCCATTTTATATATATATCATAAATTTATAAATAGATATCTGTATAACCTATAATCTTTAAAGAACCAACATTGTCAAATAATACCATTCCATCAACTCTTTATTTATAATTTTTTAGAAAATTTTCTTTTCTTTTCATGTTATATGAGAGTCCACATTTAATAATTTAGGTTCTTCCATTATTTATAGTTTTGAGTGCGATTTATTCTATATGGTATTTATCAAACTTTATTTTTTCTTTTCCTGAGATAACTAGTTGAGTTGAGGATTAGGATGTCCCCCCCAATATCTCCTCAATATTCACGGTTGAATCATACTCATATTCTTATTCTAAAGTATAATATATATTTTATAGGGTTAATTTTCATGGTAAAACTATGTTCACTTATATTTCAGGTTTGTAATTATTTTCCCACTTTCCCTTTCCCTATAATGAATGGATTTGTGCCCAAAGTTATAACAAAAAAATAATATCCATAGAAATTATTTCTTCTATAACATAAATGATATGATAACATTCTCCATTGTTGACTTTTAGGTGCTTCTCCATCAAGATATATCCTCGTATATTCATAGTAAGACATGATATAAACTAGAAATATAATGGATTTAAATTTCATCATATGAAATATCTTCTCACTTTCATTCCTCCATATTTACTCTACTTTTTTATAGGTATTTTCCATGTTATTATATTTTGATCATTGAGTATTATTTTCAACCCCATGTTTGTTTTGGATTAAATCTATTATTGTTAAAAAATTAATTTACCTTGTGTTTTTATATATATGTTTAAATTTTTTATCCCCTTAGTTTTAGTCAATGTCATTAACATACTTTTTGTTCCTATATTATATTTGATTCTACTACTACCCATAAATTTTTCTCTCTGATATTTCAAATCATTCTCTACTTCACTGGACCTACATTTGACAATTTAAAATATATATATATATATATTGTGTGTGTGAACCCTAAAAATTTCCATTTATACATAAGTTCCCATAAATTTTTATTAGTTTATAGTTTACTCCTTGAAGAAATTAATAATTCTTAATGACCTTGAACTATCATATATTTCTCCACAAAACTCAATGTGAGTTAATTGATAATTTTTTCATTCTCTATAATCTTTAGTTTAGAGTCTAAAGCCTCACCCGATATTTCATGAGTTTTAAAATGTTCTTATTCCTCTCCTTGTATCCTACCAATATATTCTTATATATAATCACCATTATCTAAGGATTTATTCCAAAAATGTCCAATTTTTTGTATTTTCATTCCTTTAATTTCATGATCATCAAGAGAATACTCAAGTTTCACATTGATATTGAAAAAGAAACATATAGATGATTGTATCCATTATTCCTAGGATATGAATTTTTAACTATATTCATAATGAAATATTCAACAGTAGTTTTAAAATATGTTTTTTCTTCCTCTTGAAAACCATAATACTAATGTTCCTATTTAAAAACCATTATTTTTGTCAATAATAGCTTCAATGATTTGAATCCTCCTTTATGATTGAACCTCATTTGAGGCATTTATATGATTTCCACATAAAATTATTTATTATAAAGTTTTCTTGATCATGGATTAGAAATGTTCCCTATATTACCTCATCAAAAACATCCCTATGAAATCCTTCCTTCGAAAATCCCTTTTCCTACCTGGAATTTTATGGAAATACTGAAAATAAATTCATCATCTAAATCTTATCTAGCATCACTTCCTTTAGAAATGTTAATATTTATTTAGATTATAATTTATCCCATTACTTTCCCGAATATATATTTCTTTTAGTTTGACATTCATTTCAAATACTACCTAAATTATTAACAGATCATAAAGAGAATTCATAGACATACCCCTTTCTTTAAGATAAAATATATTCATATTGAAAAGGGTTGTAATTTATAATGATTTTCCTTAAAATTTCAATATCCTAAATTTATTCACTATGACATTGAATCAAAGAATGAAATTTAGTTATATTATTAACGAAATTATCTTTATTTTCAACATTATTAATTTTCATATCATCATACTTATTCTTCATAAATTATAGTTTTTCCTACTTAGCTTTGTTTTTTTCCTTCGTACATATTTTCGATTTTCTCTCACAAGGTATTCACTATATTGAAACTTATAACCTTAAAATAGATTTCATATGATAGTGCTACAGTAAGATCATTTTGAGCATGTGAATATGAATTAAGAATTTTCATATCAATTCAAATCATAGATAGTTCAAACACATAAATTATCTAAACCCCTTGATCTAAGAGAACATCTACATAATTAAATCATAGAATGAATCCCATCCTTTATTCCAAATTTGGATCTTGCTTCCAATAGAAGTCAGAACTAAGATATCATTCACCAAAAATTATATCACAACCAATTTTGAAAACTAATTTAATGCCTACAACATTATCCCTATGTTACTACATGATAGACCCCATAACACCCTATGTTATGAGGGGTACATTAGGTTTTCATATTTTTATTTTAATTAAATGAATCTTGTCCCCATATTGGTAGAAACTTATTAAACCTATCTGAATGAATCTTTTAATTACCTAAAACCCATATATAGAAATAGAAACAATAAATAATAGTTCTAACTAGTTCATAACTAAGGGCATGTCTTAGGATCATATAATGATAGTGTATTTGTAAGTCGTTGGCCATAAACATTACACAATCTTGAGTTAAGTCAATAATTTTACTTTTAATCATATCAAATATATTTTTAGGTTTATATAATTATAGAATTAGGTTATAACATATACATAAAAACTTGATAATTATAAAGTAGGAACTTCTACTTACTATCCATTTTTTCATAAAACGATAACTTTTAAAATGAACATTGTTTTTTTTCATGCTTAAACCTCACAATTTTTCCTTGATTGCATCCTTGACTCTATTATTCATTAAGTCATATGAAAAATATTTTGAAACTTCGGTTGAGCATAAAATGGTCAGTAAGAGATACACAAATAAGGAAACATGTTAGTCTTGGGAAAACATGAAAACCATGAATACTTTATCATAAAGTAATAGTTTTCACCTTTAAGAAGTAGTAAATATACTTTACTAAATATAAGCTCATTGATTACCCTCTTTTTAACCAAAATACTACCATAAACCCCATAGAATGCGACAAATAACATATAAAGGTAACTTGGGATAGAAACATTCTTGAATGGAATAACCATACGGTTGAATTCAAAACATATTACTAAATGGAATAGCCATATGGGCGACTTATATACCCAATGAAGTTGAGGTTATATTGTAACCACACATTCTTGGTTTATCATGTAACCACCCATATTTGGTTTATCACTTAACAACCTATCATTAGTTTATCACGTAACCACCCATCTTTGGTTTACCCCGTAACCACCCATCAAATTTACAAGTACCATAACAAAATATGACACATAAAAGATTGAAATTATCAACATTTCACTCATAAATTACATATTTTCAATCATAATAAATCATTTCACTATATAGAAATAGTCAATCCACATTAAAAAACATTTTCAATACCAAAATAAAAAAATGGAAAAAGGTATTTCTTTTTCCTTTTTTATAAAAAATAATTTTGGCTTATAAAAGAATCCAAATATCAAATAATGGTTATGACGACATATGATTCATTACTACCACATAAACTAAAAACATTCCTTTTTTTTTAATAAAATGCTTCATATAAATAAAGACTCCCTTTGAATTAAATTTAATGTCAAAGGTGTAACGCCCTGACCCTAGTTACCTAGAGTCGGTGCATTATTACATAACATTGGCATGATCACGAGAAAGATCAAGTATCGAAAGACCGATTAGTTTAGTAGCCTTGGAATAACTAGATACATCCATAATTTGTTTACATTACATCATAAAAAAACATCTTGTCTTCATATCCCCTCATACTATCCCTGCAGGTCATTCATAAATTACTTCTTCATAATCCTGGGAAAAATAAAACATTGAAAGGGGTGAGCTCAGATGCTCAGTAAGGATAACATTATAGCAGAAGCTTTCATAAATAAGAATAAACACTTAAGGCAATTTATAACTAAAACAAAAGCCTTTTAAACTTGAACTTCAGCATAAAATGGAAAAGGTAAAACGAAATAATTCCATTTACTTACTCACATGGATATTCTACTAGTCGAATGATCACATGCAATATCAATATCCACTTTCATAATGATGGAATGCATAATGCTAAACTTTAATTTATTTTCAAGGCCTCGTCCCAAGACCTTGGGGCTAACTGTAACCGGAACCCAACCCGGGGTGCCTCTAATAACCGGACACCAACCCGGAGTGCCTCTAATAACCGGACACCAACCCGGAGTGCCTCTAATAACTGGAGACCAAACCGGAGGGCTTACTTTTACCAGTCCCTAACCTGGAGGGCTTACTTTTACCAGTCCCCAACCTGGAGGGCTTACTTTAACCAGTCCCCAACCTGGAACATACTTGTCCAACACATTCATATGAAGTAAAGGTTGAAATATAACATAAACATTCTTATTGGAACTAACATATGAAATGTCAATACTTTACTCATAAACCATGAATGCTATAAAAATAACACATCCACAGTCAAACATAACTCATTCGATATAATATGGAAGATTGTATTGTATCACATTAACCTCAATCAAGAATAATGAAGGATGTTTACATAGATGAAAATAATCATCAAAACAATTTGAGAGAAATATCTCCCTTTTCTTGAAATCATTCAAAAGTCACAATATTTGTCAAGAATCCATTTAAAATAGATTTTTGAATCAAAGTGTCCCATGCCACTTTCAAACTTTTAAAAGGAGTTTTTATTTTAAAACTTCAATGTCCATATAAATAAATCCTTAAAACCATTTTTAAAACATGGACATTAATGAGCAAGATTTAGAATAATAAGTCTTTAAAACATTTAAAAATGGTATTTTAGTTAGAGATTCTAACCAAAAGAGACACTTGAATACAAATAATTGAGGTAATCAAAACTTTGTAATATCAGGAGAATAAAGGGATTCATGATATACTATGTCAAAGTACATTATATACACCACATAAAAGTGATTTGGTGTATATCAACAAAGAAGTCTCAATGGAATGTAAATTGAGATGAAATCTCTCATAAAGTCCGTATCCTTAGGTTAAGGATAAATCAACGACATAATTATGTGTGAAAAATATAAATACACTAAATATGATTGGATATTCAGTGTAAAACAATCAAAGGATATTCACACATATTCTTGTAAAAACAACACCAACGAATTGGATGTTTAACTCAACAAATGGTGAATGAGTTAAAATTACTCTTATCAAATTCATATCAATGACTTGAGAATTACCAATGAGTGATTATGTGTATCAAACTTATATCCACAGGAAGGGGAGTGGAAATTATTACATAATCAAATGAATAGTGATTCCACACATAATCATGGAGTAATATAATCAATGAAATATGCGTAAAGCCAAATGAGTGGGAATTGAAATCTCAAATTCCCTTACCGATTAGGTAACATAAGAAACATACACCCATGAAAGAATTATCATACCATGTAGATGTAAATACCCATAAATTAAAGTATATTACACAATGAATACAATCATGGGCAGTACACATACACCACATGTAATAATTAAGTGGTGATCAATGGAAATCTCACGAAATTAAAAGTGAGATAAGAAAATCCCTTACCACGTTAATCAACTGAGTCGTATGGCCAAAAGTTAATAACCACCAAATGATTTACAGAATAACTTGAATATAAATAGAATCATGAATATATATCAAATGGCAGTACACAATACACTACTTTCAATAATTTAGTGGTGAAAAATGGAAATCTCACGGAATTGAAAGTGAGATAAGAAAATCCCTTACCATGTTAATCAACTGAGTCATATGGAAAAACGTTAATAACCACCAAATGATTTATAGAATAACATGAATATAAATATAATCATGAATATATATCAAATGGCAGTACACAATACACCACTTTCAATAATTTAGTGGCAAAAAATGGAAATCTCACGGAATTGAAAGTGAGATAAGAAAATCCCTTAATTTGTACTTTTTCCTTGGTCGATGGTAGGTTTACCTCCTGTATAACAGTCAAATAATTGTTATTGAATTATAAAAGAATCATTTACTTTAATATGATATCATATATGATATTTTAACATTGATTTGTTAATAATATCTTAGAATTATCGTCATTTCGGGTGTTAACGGGTTCATTTTACTTTATATTCTTTGTTATGTGAGCCATATTCGTTATTAATGGGATGTATATAATTCATATCCAGAATGATATCAAGTCCTTAGATACTATTTTTAAATCATCAAATGATAATTATACTTGAATGGATATGATGGACAATGAATCTCATCGCGTTCGTGGAGACGGTAGTCCGTACATACGCACGAGCGACAATATCATTCTTTTGATATTAAAATAATATATAATTGGATTTTATATCATATATACAGAATCATTATCATGTTATATTTATTATTTAAATGAGTTACACATCATTATTATACCCATCCAAATAATAATATATTGAATAACAATTACACCACGACGTGGAGACGGTAAGCCGTACGTACGCACGTATGGTGACATGTTATTCAAAGGATGGATAGAATACTGAATATGGTTGTACCATATTTATAATAACATCACAGTATATATATGATACTGTAGTTATTATTTTATAATAGAAATAACAAAGGAAGAATAAGTGGAAGAAGAAATGAACTTGGAGAAGGGTGGTGAAATCATTACCTCTTCTTCGGGTTCTTCCTTTTGATTTCATCAAAAGGGCTCTTTAGGTTGGATTTCTGATCAAAATAAGGCCCCTAGGTTGTAGTGACGGAAGTTGGGAGAGTATTTGGGCAGGGTTTGGCCGAACCAAAGGTCTTTTAAGGTGTGAAGAAATGAGAAGGAGGAGTGCCCTTTTATAAGAGGGGTGAGGGGCACCTTTGGAAAAGCTAGAGATATTAGTTTATAATAAATTCATATTCGGTTTCCAATGGCTCCAAAGTTGACTATTCAAAGGTTAAGGTGGGGATGGGTCGAAAACAACTCAACCAATAGAATTTAGACAGGTTTGGGTACTTATATTAACCTTATCTTTAAGTATTAACTCTAAGTTAATTAGTTTCACTTTTACAATGTCTCTTTGTATTTTTATATTATATGGTTAATAAACTTACCATATACATACAAGAGACCCACAAGTGGTCCCTTAATGATACACCTATCATGATATAAGTCTCTTGGCCGAACCTTATATTTTTAGGAATTTAATATCAATTAATAATATAATATTTGTTTTAAAAACTCTTTTATTTCAATTTTGACACTATTCAATAGTTGATTTTTTGGGAAACTCATAACAGATTGATTACTTCGAAAAAAGTCAATTAAATCAATCCTAATATATTATATTATCCTAGAAAATTAGTTTAATTCATTAAAAGTTTCATATTATATTTATTTGGGTATTTATAATATCAATTATTTTGATTTTTCACTATTATAGTAATTACTGCATCATCATTGTGTCATAAATCAATTAAATTATTTAATGTCTAAAAATTATAAATAAAATATCATTATGTAGGAAATCTTTTTATCTTTCTAATTAATATTTATAATCTAAAATCAAACATATATAACCCTCTGTAACAATTGTTTTGTTAAAAGATATATGCTTGTGTCATTTTTGTATTTATTTTAACTTAATTAAAATAACGTGTCATTATCACTTACAAGTGGATCCATGGGGTCCCAAAATAGACCCAAATATGCCCATGGTCTACCATGTATCAAACAATAGGGTTAAGACACGTTTTAGGGTAATTTAGTATTATTATAATATTATTTTTTAACCCTTATTTACCGGATTTACCCTTAACCATGGTAAATAAAATATTTACCGCAGTAATTATAAAAGTTACCTATTTACACAATTTGAACATCCTGATTCCAAATATGGAATCCATTTTTCTAAATTCAAAACACAGAAGTGGCAGAAATTAATTTAAAATTAATTCCTGCTGTCAAAACAAAAAGCATGTTTTAAGAGATAATAACTATCAAAAGATTGACACTTGTTTAAGTTCAGTTTAATTGTAAAATTATGTCCAATGACAAAAAATATATTAAATGGTAAAAATATATTCTAAATATACTTTAAAACAACTCAAATTCATAATTTATCACTATTAATTATTTTGATTAAAAAAGTTGTTTTTAATTAAAATTTAGTAATTTTCATTATTCATCAAAATATGAAAGTTATCCAAAAAGTACCAAAATTTCACCCTAGGCTAATTTCGATATTACGAATCCAAAAATGAAGTCCATTTTGAGAGATAGAATTTATAAAATTTCAAAAAGTAGGTATTACTATTCATAACGGCTAGTTTGATTGGTTATGGTGTGTTAAAATCTCGAAGTTGTGTACAATGCACACCATTGCATTATTCGAAAGGAAACATACCGAGGAAACTTGGGGTGTTACATTCTCCCCTCCTTCAATAAATTGCGTCCTCGCAATTTTTAAAATTTTTCTTGGGAATATAATGGAAAGTCCCACATCGGAAAAAGAGCCAATAAAACTATCACTTTAAAAGAAAGAAAGAGAGGTATAAGGGTCATCCAAGATAACCCATACTAGGATTCCATGTAAGAAAACATGGATATGGATGATAAACTAAGTGTCAAGTTCTGATGGAGAGGGATAGAAATCATGATCAGGAGAAAGTTAACAATGAGAAAACCACAAACTTGTGTTGGGACAAACGACCATTAGTCTCCTAGTAGGAAAGTAAACGGACAACATTTTTTTTTAAAGTTAAATTACATAAGGAAGAGGAATTCATTTATGATATTGACTAAGAACATTATGAGATATACATACATTTTAAGTAAATTTTCATTCTTTAATAAATTTCCACCACTAACTCAATTTTTTTTTAAACGATGAGTATTCAAGAAGACTTGGTCACACTGGAAGAGCTAGAATAAACTTCTATAGAATCACATGATCCATGGAGGATAAACCATATATTTACATTGTCTTTGAAGATTAATCAAAACCAAAATGGTTAGTGAATGATCTAATGATCCCCAAAAGGATATTCATTGAGATAAATATGCACTAATCTTAATTTCTAAAATTAAACCAACAATACCCCAAAGTTAAATAGATACCATTCAATAACCAATTGTCCTTAAAATCCTTTAATATAATCCAAACTAATATTGAAACCCAAATCATAGAAGAATTTGATTATGTAGTCTCCCATGTTACATTGTATCTCCAAATGACATCAAATACTCTTAAAGTCACATACTTAAAAGTAATTAACATCATCACATATTCTCTGTTATAGATTAATAATTTCCATAAATAACCCAAATCACTATAAATCAACAATAAAAACGTAGATAAAAATCCACCATTACTCTACAAATGAAACCCCATTGTATTCTATTTTCCTTGGGCATATAGTGTTTCCAACAAAGCGAACATCTTCCAAAATAACATTTATCACTTAATCACCAAATCATTTTCTTATACCAAGGGTATTCATTTGATAAGACATAAGAACCCAAATCATCTTATTATTGATCAATAAAATCATTTAACAAAAAATAGTCACATTAACCAGGGACTTCACGTAGTCCAGTGGTAGGTGATAAATCCCAATCGCACTTTCGTTGTGGGTTCGATTTCCACAGCTTTGTCCGACGCGACGGGTCGTCACACGGTCTACGTGTTGTCCTTTTTCAAAAACTATATTTTATAATATTACCAAAATGAGATAAATTCCTCAAAATAACATAATTTAATCACAAATGTTATATCATACTTTGAATTTTTATCCCAAATTATAATAACTTATAATTTTCTCAAACCCCAATGATCATATAAAACCAAATGGTTATTTATACCTATATCCACAAGAGAAGAGACAATTATTCTTCAAATATCATTCTCACATGGCAAACTGCGGGGTTACAAATACAAGAGAAAATTATTCCAAAGTACCCATCAAAAAGGAGTGCTAATACTTTTTAAGTTTTTCTCCAACTATTTATTTCCACATATCTTCTTCTTTGACCAAGAAAATATCCTATAGAATAGGACATTCACTCGGGTAATGGCCAGGTCCCCTACATTTACGGCAAATGACTGTAAATGGACTCTTGGGACCATTTTTATCTTCTTCCATAGTACTCTTCATTTTTCTTCGGCAATTCTTCACTTTATGTCCTTCCTTCCCGCACGTAAAACATTTCGTTGTCCCATTGAGACACTTTCCTGGGTGTCTCTCTCCACATTTCCTGCATGATGAAAATTGAGGTTTCTTTTCTCCATGGTCTCCATTGCTGTAGATCTTATCATTTATCACCTTTCTCTTCCATGTTGAGTCTGGGAGTTGGTTAATATATATGTTGTTGATCATATTTTTGGAAAACTGATTTTTCATAAAGACGATATCTTTTACGCCTATCAACATTCCATTTTGTTGCTCATTTCCACCAACATTCCCACCTTGTACATCATTCTCAAAGTCACTATGACTTCCTTGGAATCCATCCATTGACTAAAACCAGAAAGCATTGTGTGAGTAATAGTAGTCGTAAAATCATTTAGAGATTAAAATGTCACCATATTCTCAATTTGAAACATATTAGGATTAACCAAGGTCATTTACTCTCATCTTATGTATATATTACTTAAATCGGTTTGTAAAGAAAATGTAAATTATCCTAAGCATATCCCCTGGGAGTGTCGTAACCAAGAGTGTAGCAAGGCCCGTTGTCGTGCACCAGTTCCCGTTCAAGTCTAGCTCAAAGCGGTGTTTTCGGGTTTTACCCCTAGGTACATCTGTGCCAGAGCCGCCTCTACCTGCTCGTATCCAGACAGGGATGTATTTCTCGGAAAACTCACAAAATCTCCACAATACCAAAATTCTAGAAAGTTCTTTTATACTAATCCTCAAAGTTCATCTTAGGTCTACGTGCTCTAATCAGAGTTTATCTAAATCTAGCTACCAAGGTTTGTACTAAACTTCCTCTGATACCAACTGTAACGCCCCGACCCTAGTTACCTAGAGTCGGTTCATTATTACATAACATTGGCATGATCACGAGAAAGATCAAGTCTCGAAATAACGATTAGTTTAGTAGCCTTGGAATAACTAGATACATCCATAATTGTTTTAAATTACATCATAAAAAAAACATCTTGTCTTCATATCCCCTCATACTATCCCTGCAGGTCATTCATAAATTACTTCTTCATAATCCTGGGAAAAATAAAACATTGAAAGGGGTGAGATCAGATGCTCAGTATGGATAACATTATAGCAGAAGCTTTCATAAATAAGCATAAACACTTAAGGCAATTTATAACTAAAACAAAAGCCTTTTAAACTTGAACTTCAGCATAAAATGGAAAAGGTAAAATGAAATAATGCCATTTACTTACTCACATGGATATTCTACTAGTCGAATGATCACATGCAATATCAGTATCCACATTCATAATGATGGAATGCATAATGCTAAACTTTAATTTCTTTTCAAGGCCTCGTCCCAAGACCTTGGGGCTAACTGTAACCGGAACCCAACCCTGAGTTCCTCTAATAACCGGACACCAACCCGGAGTGCCTCTAATAACCGGACACCAACCCGGAGTGCCTCTAATAACCGGAGACCAAACCGGAGGGCTTACTTTTACCAGTCCCTAACCTGGAGGGCTTACTTTTACCAGTCCCCAACCTGGAGGGCTTACTTTAACCAGTCCCCAACCTGGAACATACTTGTCCAACACATTCATATGAAGTAAAGGTTGAAATATAACATAAACATTCTTATTTGAACTAACATATGAAATGTCAATACTTTACTCATAAACCATGAATGCTATAAAAATAACACATCCACAGTCAAACATAACTCATTCGATATAATATGGAAGATTGTATTGTATCACATTAACATCAATCAAGAATAATGAAGGATGTTGACATAGATGAAAATAATCATCAAAACAATTTGAGAGAAATATCCCCCTTTTCTTGAAATCATTCAAAAGTCACAATATTTGTCAAGAATCCATTTAAAATAGATTTTTGAATCAAAGTGTCCCATACCACTTTGAAACTTTTAAAAGGAGTTTTGATTTTAAAACATTAATGTCCATATAAATAAATCCTTAAAACCATTTTTAAAACATGGACATTAATGAGAAAGATTTAGAATAATAAGTCATTAAAACATTTAAAAATGGTATTTTAGTTAGAGATTCTATCCAAAAGAGACACTTGAATACAAATAATTGAGGTAATCAAAACTTTTTAATATCAGGAGAATAAAGGGATTCATGATATACTATGTCAAAGTACATTATATACACCACATAAAAGTGATTTGGTGTATATCAACAAAGAAGTCTCAATGGAATGTAAATTGAGATGAAATCTCTCATAAAGGCTGTATCCTTAGGTTAAGGATAAATCAACGACATAATTATGTCTGAAAAATATAAATACACTAAATATGATTGGATATTCAGTGTAAAACAATCAAAGGATATTCACACATATTCTTGTAAAAACAACACCAACGAATTGGATGTTTAACTCAACAAATGGTGAATGAGTTAAAATTACTCTTATCAAATTCATATCAATGACTTGAGAATTACCAATGAGTGATTATGTGTATCAAACTTATATCCATAGGAAGGGGAGTGGAAATTATGACATAATCAAATGAATAGTGATTCCACACATAATCATGGAGTAATATAATCAATGAAATATGCGTAAAGCCAAATGAGTGGGAATTGAAATCTCAAATTCCCTTACCGATTAGGTAACATAAGAAACATACACCCATGAAAGAATTACCATACCATGATGATGTAAATACCCATAAATTAAAGTATATTACACAATGAATACAATCATGGGCAGTACACATACACCACATGCAATAATTAAGTGGTGATCAATGGAAATCTCACGAAATTAAAAGTGAGATAAGAAAATCCCTTACCACGTTAATCAACTGAGTCGTATGGACAAAAGTTAATAACCACCAAATTATTTACATAATAACATGAATATAAATAGAATCATGAATATATATCAAATGGCAGTACACAATACACTACTTTCAATAATTTTGTGGCGAAAAATGGAAATCTCACGGAATTGAAAGTGAGATAAGAAAATCCCTTACCACGTTAATCAACTGAGTCGTATGGCCAAAAGTTAATAACCACCAAATGATTTATAGAATAACATGAATATAAATAGAATCATGAATATATATCAAATGTCAGTACACAATACACCACTTTCAATAATTTAGTGGCGAAAAATGGAAATCTCACGGAATTGAAAGTGAGATAAGAAAATCCCTTACTTTGTACTTTTTCCTTAGTCGATGGTAGGTTTACCTCCTGTATAACGGTGAAATAATTTTTATTGAATTATACAAGAATCATTTAATTTAATATGATATCATATATGATCTTTTAACATTGATTTGTTAATAATATCTTAGAATTATCGTCATTTCGGGTGTTAACGGGTTCATTTTACTTTATATTCTTTGTTATGTGAGCCATATTCGTTATTAATGGGATGTATATTATTCATATCCAGAATGATATCAAGTCCTTAGATACTATTTTTAAATCATCAAATGATAATTATACTTGAATGGATATGATGGACAATGAATCTCATCGCGTTCGTGGAGACGGTAGTCCGTACATACGCACGAGCGACAATATCATTCTTTTGATATTAAAATAATATATAATTGGATTTTATATCATATATACAGAATAATTATCATGTTATATTTATTATTTACATGAGTTACAAATCATTATTATACCCATCCAAATAATAATATATTGAATAACAATTACACCACGACGTGGAGACGGTAAGCCGTACGTACACACGTATGGTGACATGTTATTCAAAGGATGGATAGAATACTGAATATGGTTGTACCATA
The DNA here is from genome assembly GCA_963277665.1 of Viscum album. Classification (NCBI taxonomy): domain Eukaryota; kingdom Viridiplantae; phylum Streptophyta; class Magnoliopsida; order Santalales; family Viscaceae; genus Viscum; species Viscum album. The sequence goes on from OY728127.1 coordinate 1,966,553,118, forward strand.
TTTATAATAACATCACAGTATATATATGATACTGGAGTTATTATTTTATAATAGTAATAACAAAGGAAGAAGAAGTGGAAGAAGAAATGAACTTGGAGAAGGGTGGTGAAATCATTACCTCTTCTTCGGGTTCTTCCTTTTGATTTGATCAAAAGGGCTCTTTAGGTTGGCTTTCTGATCAAACTAAGGCCCCTAGGTTGTAGTTAGGGAAGTTGGGAGAGTATTTGGGCAGGGTTTGGCCGAACCAAATGGCTTTGAAGGTGTGAATAAATGAGAAGGAGGAGTGCCCTTTTATAAGAGGGGTGAGGGGAACCTTTGGAAAAGCTTGAGATATTAGTTTATAATAAATTTATATTCGGTTTCCAATGGCTCCAAAGTTGAATATTCAAAGGTTAAGGTGGGTATGGGTCGAAAACAACTCAACCAATAGAATTTAGACAGGTTTGGGTACTTATATTAACCTTATCTTTAAGTATTAACTCTAAGTTAATTAGTTTCACTTTTACAATGTCTCTTTGTATTTTTATATTATATGGTTAATAAACTTACCATATACATACAAGAGACCAAAAAGTGGTCCATTAATGATACACCTATCATGATATAAGTCTCTTGGCCGAACCTTAGATTTTTAGGAATTTAATATCAATTAATAATATAATATTTGTTTTAAAAACTCTTTTATGTCAATTTTGACACTATTCAATAGTTGATTTTTGTGAAACTCATAACAGATTGATTACTTAGAACAAAGTCAATTAAATAAATCCTAATATATCATATTATCCTATAAAATTAGTTTAATTCATTAAAAGTTTCATATTATATTTATTTGGGTATTTATAATATCAATTAATTTGATTTTTCACTATTATAGTAATTACTACATCATCATTGTGTCATAAATAAATTAAATTATTTAATGTCTAAAAATTATAAATAAAATATCATTATGTAGGAAATATTTTTATCTTTCTAAGGAATATTTATAATCTAAAATCCAACATATATAACCCTCTGTAACAATTGTTTTGTTAAAAGATATATGCTCGTGTCATTTTTGTATTTATTTTAACTTAATTAAAATAAAGTGTCATTATCACTTACAAGTGGATCCATGGGGTCCCAAAATAGACCCAAATATTCCCATGGTCTACCATGTATCAACCAATAGGGTTAAGACACGTTTTAGGGTAATTTAGTATTATTATAATATTATTTTTTAACCCTTATTTATCGGATTTACCCTTAACCATGGTAAATAAAATATTTACCGCAGTAATTATAAAAGTTACCTATTTACACAATTTGAACATCCTGATTCCAAATATGGAATCCATTTTTCTAAATTCAAAACACAGAAGTGGCATAAATTAATTTAAAATTAATTCCTGCTGTCAAAACAAAAAGCGTGTTTTTAAGAGATAATAACTATCAAAAGATTGACACTTGTTTATGTTCGGTTTAATTGTAAAATTATGTCAAATGACCAAAATTATATTAAATGGTAAAAATATATTCTAAATATACTTTAAAACAACTCAAATTCATAATTTATCACTATTAATTATTTTGATTAAAAAAGTTGTTTTTAATTAAAATTTAGTAATTTTCACTATTCATCAAAATATGAAAGTTATCCAAAAAGTACCAAAATTTCACCCTAGGATAATTTTGATATTACGAATCCAAAAATGAAGTCCATTTTGAGAGATAGAATTTATAAAATTTCAAAAAGTAGGTATTACTATTCATAACGGCTAGTTTGATTGGTTATGGTGTGTTAAAATCTCGAAGTTTTGTACAATGCACGCCATTGCATTATTCGAAAGGAAACATACCGAGGAAACTTGGGGTGTTACAATAGGGGTTTATTATACACCATATAAAAGAAGGCGGTGTGTAACATCAAAATATGCCTCAATGAAAGGAGATTAAGATGAATTCCCTTACCTCGACTCCGACTTGTCTCGTTCATTATTTATTTTCCTGAATAATAAACTGTGGTTAATTTCTATTTGTTTGAGAAACTTTTTTCAACTTTATTATTCCTTTTATATCACTTATTATAAGGGACCAGATCTGCGTGGATAGAGCCTTTTGTGTTTTTGATGACGGAGGTGCTTGGAGAAGGCTTGGAGGAAGTCTGGAGGAGTTCAGTCGTGTGAAGCTGGAAATAGGGGGGATACATGAAATGACCAAGGGGGACAGAATTTGTACCATTTGGGTTTATAAAAATAAAATAGATTGTCAAGACAACACATTTTTTGGAAGAATTCATCCTTGAGGTGGTACACGATGTGATAGGGAGGTACATGTCATGTACTTCCCTACTACTTGGTATTTTAAATACACCCAACCACTCAGGTTTTGAAAATCCTACAGCTTGATCACACCTCCTCTCAACCCCAAATGACCAGTATGCCTTCCTCTTCAATGTTTGGGGATTCTTTCTTCCAAGATATGTTCCATGCTTCCTTCTTCAATCCATATTCAATCTGAGGTAAGATCTACCTACATTATTTGGTTTTCTTCCTTTTGTATTCTCATGTTTCTCTTTTCCATTCTATGGAATTTTATATCCATGGTTCTACGATTTTTTTTTGTTGTTATTGATTTGGTTGTTCCACGACATCCTTGGGTGGATGCAGTTGTTTTGGGGAAGGTTATTGTGACCCGTTTCATTGATTTTTTATGGTATGAATAATGTATGAAACCTTTTGAGGTATGGTATTCATTTATTCTATATTATTTTACATGAAAATCTTGAGTTATAATATTTTCTCCCTTGGCATCACAACGGAATTGACCTAATTAAATACTTGAACCAGATTACAGGAATGGGTTTAATTGTATGTTGTTTTTTCACCATGATAACGGTTTGCCTCTTGATTTTATAGATAGTGTGATAAATATACATTTCTTGTAAGCATGTTGTTCTTGATGAAATTGGTAAAGAATGTAAAGTCATAATTAATTGATAATTAATTGGCTAAAGATAAAGAGTCATGTAAATGAATTTGGTTATTATTGTTGTAATTTGATGTTAATAAAATTCATTCATATGTGCATGACTACCCTTGGTTGTTGTTAATCCTAAATTATGTTGGTTCTTTTTGTTTAAAGGTACATAAAATTAACTATTTAGTTAATTTGTGGTAGTTATGATAGCTTGCTATTTAGGTTTCCCATAATTGTATCCTACTAACAATGAATTGGCTAATCAAGATGGATTAAAGTGTCAGTTGATCGAAAAAATTTAACACCTTGTGGGGTTCTAAGTTACCATATTTCTTGTAAGGATGAGTGCCTTCTACCATGGAGCCATGAGATCTCGTTGTGTGTGAAGGTAGAATGCCTTATTTAGGGCCAAGTACCCAGTTTCTTTTTTATTTTATAATGCTTGTGAGGTGTTATGAGCCTGGATGGATGTTGTGAGATGTGGGGGCAGGGAGGCCTAGTGGTTTTGTAAGCAGTTGACACCTATAGAGGTGAGATGAATTAGTTTATAAATGTGGGTGATAGGGAGAACACCAGATATGATAAAAACAAGATGGATTTGAATGTTGGATGATTGCTGAATCATGTAGGTTTTTTATTAGCTATACTTTCCACACTACTAATGGTAGTTTATTTTGATACCCTCCTTCCAAAAAGAGGTGAAGATGTGTTGGGTATTCTACATTATATCGATATTTAACTTCTCTAGGATGGATGGGTCATCGCTCTTACTATATGTGGAAAATAATTGACCGATATTTCATCTATTCACTGTTTTGATCCCCTTATGTTTGGTAGCATAGAATGTTTTCAAGAATGCCTGGGAATATGGGAAATTAATAATGATGTTAATAAATGATTGATTAAATGGTGTTAAACCATGGGGTTGGAGATTGCTGGGATGCAATGCTAAGGTTTCAAATTAAAGGAACAATGGACTTTGGGTGTAATGATAATGAAATATAATGTGTGATTTTTAATGGTTAATTAATGATTAAATTATTAATTAACATAAGGTGCAACTGATAAAAATTGAATGATGTAAATTAATAATACTATTTAAATAGTAGTGTGCTTATAGGATTCCTAGTAAAATTAGTGGCGGCTAAAAGTCTAAGAGACATTAGCTACAGTTGATTCTAAGACTAGGATATGCCCATATTGTGGTTGTGTACTATAGTATATTACATACTTCTTGTGTTTCTATATGCTACTCGACCCCGTCTGTATGGGAAATTGAAACGTTGGGGATTTGGAGCTCTAGGAGGGTGTTTTTCCAAACATTACAATGGTATTATGGATGGATTACTACCCCCTCTGGCCCCACTCTCTTCTCTTGGTAGTTACTTGTGCTGGTAGGAAAATCAGTTAGTTTTCCCCATATATGTCTATAGAGGGATGTAATGGATTGTGTATATTCACACAAATATATTCTGGATATAGTTTCCTTTGTGCTACTATAGGTATATCATGTATAGGCTATGGTGGCTTAAGGATCCTTACTCGACGTTTGGGATGTAATGGCTTGAGTCATAATACCTGATGTATGATACATGTTATGCATGATTTGGGGGCTATCGGAAACTACCTGGTTACCTTTGTTTCTGTGGATAGTGTGGTGCATTTCCTAAGTGTCTAGATGCATGTTTTTTGTTGCATGAGGTTCATGTGGTAGTACTCGCCCATGTGTCGTCGGGCTGACCTTTTCGGAGATAGGTGGCTAAAGATATGCGACGTTGGGTAAAAGTATCAAACTAGTGGGGAAGTGGTAGAGGGGTAACCGTGATATTCTTTATTATATTATATACTCTTGTATGTGATACTTGGTGAGAGTATCCGTGGTGAGGCTAGGAACTTAGTATACATTTTTAGGTGACAAGTTAGTTTCACTTATTGTTCATAATACTTTAGCATGATTTCATTTGTTTTTCACAAGAGACTCTGGGGAGGATCCTACTGAGTATACTATTATACTTGCCCTACGTATATATAAAATATTTTTCAGGTCACTTGGAGTAGGTTGGATATCATGTTAGTTACTACTAGCTTGGGGTTACAGGAGCTATTTGGGCTTTATGGTTGTTGTTGTTTTTACATTCTTTTAATACTTGCAGTTTTCAATTTCAATTGTAGTGGTTCTTTCATGACATTACATGTGTACTTTCATTTTCTTTTATATTTTTGTTTGATTTGGAGTTTGTTGGTGTATATCTTATCTCTCTCTTTCTCATGTGTTCTCATAGAGGGTAATTCCTCCCATTTGTTTGTTCAATATACCCTTGGTGCTAGTCACCATCCCGGGGCCTACTCGAGGAAGGACTTGGGGGTCACTATCTCACTTCATACATTTTCGGCCTAGGAGGGGAACACCATGTGGGGAGGGGGGGGGGTTGTGCAGTGTGGTATCATAGGGAGTTTTACGGAAAATATGGATTTTGGTGTTAGGAAAAGGTGAGGTTTCATGTGTTGGTAGGGAAAGGGCGTCAGAAAAGTATAGCGAGTGATGTAAACACTGAAGACTGGCTAAGACATAGGTATTTAGTCCCCCCTCTGATCTGATACATGAACATTCAAGTTTACATTGGCAAATAAACAAGGTAATATCATTTGAAGGGTAGAGACCTAGGAAAGGATCATGTATCATTCTTCTTTGTTCTTATTTTTTAATTGGTAGACCTTGGGATAGGATAAACTAAAATGGAAAAAAGTAAAAAATTAAATATTTATTGTTGATTCTTCCATATTCTTGGTCTAAGAGCTCTAACTAGTTTTTATTTTGAAGGTATGGATCTATGTCTACTTCCTTTCCAGGTTCGCGTGGAAGATGTTTAGCAGGTTGAGCCAATAGATCGCCACAAGGTAGTGGTCGAAGAAGGCAAAACATGGAGGAGGACACTCCAAGAGTTTCAGTTCCATAGACTGAAGAAGTAAGAGGGCTCTATTTTAGATGTAGTCATGGAAGACTGGTTGGAGGAAGAATAGATATCCTTCAGTTTGATCTGTTCTTTAAAGGATCAATGAGTGTCTTTAGTCGTGACGATGTTGTAGGGGGGTAGTGAGGTAGTGGTGGATCTTGTTCCTTAGGAATTTCAAGGAGTCTACGATTTCATGGGATGAGTTATAAGACAAGTTTAGATTTAGGTTTATTTCATCGACCGTGAAGGTATCCAGTCACCATGAGATACTTATTTTTGACAAGTGAGCTCTAGTGTTTGAGAGTTTAGAATCCATTTCAGGAACCTTTTACGATATGATTCGAACCTATTTCTAGATGAGTAGGCAAGGGAGATGAATTTCAAAGAGTCTTTGCATCCCAAGATCTAGCGACAGGTCACCCCATTTATGCTAAAGAAATATCTTGAGATGATGGTGAGGGGAGAGGTAATCGAGAGGATGTTAGATAGAACTGGATAATAATAAGAGGGGAGTTGTCAAGATTCATCATGAAGCAGAGCTACGGTCCGAGGTTCCCAATTTTTAGGGCAGAAGAGTTTCTATTCGGTCAGGGGTAGGTCTGAGCCCTCACCATCTCATTTTTTCAGGGGTGGAAGCTCTCAGGCCTTTAACAAGGGATCATGAACTTTTTTTTCTTATTGAGGATGATGTCATCAGTAGATAGAGTGTCTGATCTTTCAGAGCAGTCAGTGGGCACCGAGTTTTCCACTCTAGGTTCCGCCATTGAGGCAGTTCCAACCAAGGATGCAACAACAGGTTGCACCAGCTTTATCAGAAGAGAGTAGATGGTGCCAGTATAGGACATCCTAGGGATTATTCATGTCCTCAAAGAGCTGATCACAACCCTAGTGGTGGTCTTCATTAGGTTCTAAGAGGCCATGGAGCAGGTTAAGGTTAGCTACATGCTTTAGCATTTCCAGTGCTAGGGGATCCAGAAATCGTTCAAGGTACCCTTTTCTTGTTTTTCACTTGGGTGTATGTCTTGTTTGACTCAGGATCCACGCAATCCATAATATCACATACCCATTTCCATGTTTTAGGACTTTATTTAGAGAGTCTTCTAGTGCCCTTGGTGTTGACTACACCAGTTGGAGGTCAAGCTGACTTGTTTGAAGTATGTAAATATTGTGAGATAGTGCTGGGGTAGCACCACTCTTGGGGAGATTTCCAATCTATATGGATTCAACCATATGATTTCATCCTCATCATGGATGGATTTTATTAGGTACAAGCTATCATATATTACATCTGGAGGTAGGTGGTGTTCATTGATACTGATAGAGAGCCAAGTGTGCTTGTTGGTAAGTGAGACCCTCAGATGGGTCAACAGCGTATTCTGTCCTTATCATCCTTGATGGTTGAGTTGATGCTAATTTCATCAGAGGTTTAGCAGTTGGAGTTTCCTAGGGTCATATAGGAGTTCAATGATATCTTTCCAAAATAGGTTTTAGCATTACCCCATAGATGAGAGATTGAGTTTGGGATCAAGCTACAGCCAGGAGCGTCTCATATCTTTGTGCCTCCATATATGATGGCCCCTTTTGAGTTATGGGAGCTGTGTATACAGGTCCATGGTCTGTTAAAATGTGTTTTTTTCAGCTAAGTGCGTCACTGTGGGGTGTCACGATTTTTTTGTGAAGAAGGCTGATAGTTGTTTGCAGTTGTGTATCGATTATCATCACTTAAAAATGTGACAGTGAAGAATCACTCTCTTATTCCTTGGATTGATGATTTATTTGACCTATTGAAGGGTGAAAGTTTTTTCCCAAAGATATACTTTCGGTTAGGATACCATCAGATGCATGTGGAGGATAAATATCTCCTAGAGACTACTTTCCATTGTCATCATGGGAATTACAAGTCCATTGTAATGTTGTTCAGTGTGATGAATTTTGTAGATGTGTTCATGGGATTGATGAACTCCATTTTCTGTGAGTTCCTAGATATTTTTTTGGTGGTTTTCATCGATGACATCTTTGTGTACTCTGTATTTGATGAAGATAATTAAGAGCATATGGGTTCCATTTTGGGAGTTCTTCATCGACATCATCTATTCATGAAGTTTTAAAAGTTTGTATTTTGGGATCGAGTAGTCCATTTCATGGGGTATGTTGTGCCCCATAAGGGATTATCTATCAATCTATAGAATATTGGAGAAGTTGTGTCTTATGTATCCCTCAAGATAATTCCATAGGTGTGAAGTTTCCTTAGTCTCGTAGGCTACTATAGGAGTTTTTTAGACGATTTGTCTCACATTAGGACTCCTTTGACAACATTTACTAGGAAGGACCAGGTTTTTGTGAAGACTTCTTAGTGTCAGAAGCTTTTGAGTATCTGAAAGAGAAGTTAGTAAGTGCTTCGGTTCATTGTATTCCTACAGAGGGAGTTCAATTTGGTTTTTTCTAAATTGCTTCGTATCTGGGGTTTGGATGTGTTCTAATGAAGTTGAGGTTTTTAATTTACTATTGATCTCGGTATTTGTGTCCCCATGAATGTAACTATGCATCTTATGATATAGATTTGGAATCCGTGGTGTTGTCTCTGAATTTTTGGATACATTACCTCATTGGTGAGCGCTTTGTGGTTTTCACCGATCATAAGTGCATGGGGTATGTTTTCTCCCAGCGTGACTTGAACTTGCAGAAACATCATTGGATGGAGTTATTACAGTAATACAACATCAAAATATCATATACACCTAGAATGTGGAATTTTTTAGATGATGGGCTAAGTAGGAAGTCATGTAGTGATGTAGTGCGGGAATTTGGTGATTCTTGGAGAGTAGTGGAAGATTTTTTAGCATTGCATCTCAATATGGGAGTAGTTGGGGTAGAGGTCGTCTTTCTCAGATGATGGTGTAATCATCTTTGTTGCAATAGGTGGAAGAGTCCCATTTGAGGGATCTAGAGGTGGATGTCTGGAGAGACCATGTTTTTTGTGGAAAATTCCCTGATGGTTGGTTTGAAGATGAATAACACAGAGTGTTGTATCAAGGAAGGTCATTCGTTCCTTTTGAAATGCGGGAGATTATTCTTAAAGAGTTCCATATTTCTCTTTTAGTAGTGCATCCCCGCGTGAAAAATATGTACCAAGCATTGAGGAGTCATTTTTGGTGGATTGGATTGAAGAGTGTAGTTGCAGAGTTTATGTCTCGATGATTGGTCTCCCAGAAGATGAAGGTTGAGCACCATGTTCTTGGTGGTTTTTTACAGCTGTTGGATGTTCCTCAGTGGAAGTGAGAGGACATATCATTGTATTTTTTTTACTACTTTACCTCAATCTCCAGGAGTCCATGACTCTATTTGGGTGGTATTGGATCATTTAACAAAATCGTCCCACTTCATAAAGATCAAGGATTCAATCTTCGTGGATGTTTTGTTGAGGTCATATCTAGAGGTGGTGGTGAGAATTCATAGAGTTCAGAGGATGGTGATTTCTGATTAAGATCCTATTTTTACCTGCAGGGTGTGAAGTGGTCTCCAACATGATTTCAGTTATTAGTCATGCCTTATCACTTCTTTTCATCTACAGACAAATGGTTTGACAGAGCAAACAATATTAACTCTTGAAGGCATGTGGTGCTATTGTGTCCTAGATTTTAGAGGTTCTTGGTTAAGTCCCTTACCCTTGGTGGAGTTCTATAACAAAAATATTTTCCACTCCACCATCATTATGGTTCAATTTGAAGTCGTGTATGGATGACCATGTTGTTCTTCATTGTGCTAGGCTGGGGTCAGAGAGTTAGAAATTCTCATGCTGGAATTGATACATAACACGACAGAGATGGTTCAAGTGATTCATGAGAGAATGAAATTAGGGAAGGATCTTTAGAAATAAAAGCTCGATCAGAGGAGGAGACCTTTGGTGTTTGATTTTGGGGATCACAAGTTTCTAATGGTGACTCCCCATTGTGGGAACTTAAGGTCTAGTTGCGGGAGTAAGCTTTCTCCCTGGTTTGTTAGGCCTCTCAAGGTGTTAGCCCATATTGGTGTCGTGGCATATCAGGTAGCACTTCCCCTATAGATGAGCTGAATACACAATGTTTTTCATGTGTCACAGCTCCATCGTTATCTTCATGATGACTCTCACATCATCGATTAGGTGAGATTGATGTTGACGATGATTCGGCCATCAAGGACTGACCTGTAGAGATATTGGACCACATGGAAAAGGTGTTGTGTGTGCATTCTATCCCTTACTCTGTGTCTTGTGGCGGCATAGTGGCATGGAGGAGAGTACTTGGGAATGTGAGTCACAGATACACACTTAGTATCTATATCTTTTTTAGTTTTATATCTTTCCTTGTAACGATGTTCTTTTTTTGGTTGTAGACCTTTACTGTCTATGAGATGACTTTATTTTGTTTCTTATTATGTATTTCTCTCTTTGAGAGGTATCTCCCCTAAGAGAGCATTTAGGAGCTATTTTTGGTTTTCATAAGGTGTTGTGTTGTTTTTTTTATATTGTTGAGATCATGTGGTGGTGAGATCCTTGAGAGGTATCTTTCGAGGGGGGGGGGGGTTGTTCAGACAACCCGTTTTCTATTTCCTCTCTATATTGGTTTTGGATTGTTGAGGAAAAGAATGTTTTGAGTGGTATCTGATGTAAGAGATCATTTCCATGTGGATTGACCATTTTCATGTTTTCGATGACTAAGGTTCTCAGAGAGGGCATAGAAGAATTCTGGAGGAGTTTGGTTGCAAAAATCTACAAATATGGGGGATACATGATGTTCCCATGGGGTACATGACATGTAACATTTTGGTTTTAGAAAAATAAAATAGTGCACTGAGACGACCCATTTTTCTGCATAAGTTGGCCTCAATGCAGTACACAACATGATGGGTAGGTACATGTCATGTACTACCCTGCCACTAGGTAATTTAAAGACACCCAGCTACTTGGGGTTTTCAAACCCTACGGCTTATGTGAACCCCCTCTTGACCCAAGACAATGTGGATGCCTCACACTTCAATGTTTTGAGTTTCCTTCATCCTAGATTTCTTCCCCACTTCCTTCATTGATCCATCTTCAATCTGAGGTAATATCTAGCTTCGTTCTTTGGTTTTATTTGATCTATCTTCTCTAGTTTATCTTTTCCATGCTATGTCATTTTATCTCTAGTGTTATAATAGATTTTTTTGGTTGTTTTTTATGTGATTTTACCATGACATCTTTGGGTGGATGCAATTGTTTTGTGGAATGCGATTGTGACCCATTTATTTGATCAATTATCGAGTGAAGAACATCGAAACCCTTTTGAGTTAGGGGATTCATTACTTCTCTATTCTTATATGTGCATGTATAGAGTTATTATGATTTATCCCTTTGGATTGAAATGGGATTGACTTAATTAAATACTTGAACCCAATTAACAGAATTTCATTGATTGCATGTTGTTTCATTTCACTATGATAATGGTTTTACCTCTTGATTTTATAGATCATGTGATATCTATGCTTTTCATTTTTGCATGTTTTTTCTTGAGGAAAAGAACTAAAAGCTGGAATTACTTGATAATTAATTAGCTAAAGATAAAGATTCATGTAAATGAATCCAGTTGTTGTTGTAATTCAATGTTAATTAAATTGAAGAAAATGTGCATGTATATCCCTGTTGGATGTTAAACTCGAAGCATGTTTGTGCTTTTTGTTTAAAGGAATGTCAAATTAAATGATTAATTAATTATTGGTAACTATTATATCATGCTATTTAGGTTTCCCATAATTGGAAAATACTAATAAAGAATCAGCTAATTCAATATAGATTAAATATCTAATTGATCGATAAAAGTTAATTCCTTATATTGTTCTAAGTTACCCTCTTTGTTGTAAGGCCAAGTTCCTTCTACTTTAGATCTATGAGAGCTTGTTGCCTGTGAATGAAGAAAGACTTATTTAAGGCCAAGAGCCCAATTTTTTTGTTATTTCATTCTTCTTGTGATGTGTTATGAGCCTAGATAGATGTGGTGAGATATGGGGGTTTCGAGTCCTGGTAGTTTTGGCAGTAGTTACTGCTTAGAATGGACAGATGCATTGGTTTATGAATGTGGGTGTCGGGGAGGACACCAGAGATGATGAAATGGGTTGGATGTGAATGTTGGATGCTTGCTAAATTATTTTTCTTGATTTGAATCTTTACTTTCCCCATTTCTCAGGGCATCTGGTCTTGCTACCCTCTTTCCAAAAGAGGTGACTACATGTGGGGTATTCCATGTGCTATCCATTTTTAGGTTCTCGAGGATGGATGGGTCTTCCCTCTCACTATAGGTGGAAAAGACTCAATATGTACTGCATCTACTCACTGTGTTATGCCCCATGTCTTCAGTAGCATAGAATGTTTTCTAGAATTTCTGGGAATATGGGAAATTAATAATTATGTCAATTAATTATGTTAACCCATATGATTGGAGCTTTCATGACGTAATGACGAGGTTTCCATATAAAGGAATAGTAGACTTTGGGTATGATGATAATGAAATATAATGTGGAATTGGTAATGGTTAATTAATTTTTAAATAATTAATTTATGTAAAAGTAACTGATAAAAAGATAATGATGTACTTTAATAACACTCCTTAAATATATTTTTGATTATAGGATACCTAGTCTTAGTAGTGGAAGTCGAGAGTCTGAGAGACGTTAGATGAAATTGATTCTAAGACTAGGTTATTCCCATAGTGTGGTTCTGAGCTATAGTATATTATATAATATTTTCATTTCTATATGCTACCCTACCCTATCAGTTAGGGAAACTGACTCCTTAGAGATTATGAGCCCTGGGAGGTGTTTTCCCCAACATTCTGGTGGGAGGATGGATGGCTGACTACCCCCTTTGGACCCACTCTATTCTCTTGGTAGTTACATGTGCTGGTAGGCACAACAGTTACTTTTCCTTATATATTTGTGTAGTGGGTTGTGATGTCTTGCGGATATTCACACACATATATTATTGATATATTTTCCTTTGTGCTACTATAGTTATAATGTGTATAGTCTCTAGTGGCTTAAGGATCCTTACTTGAAATATGGGTTGTAATGGCTTGAGGCATAATACCCAAAGTTTGATGCGCGTTATATGAGATGTAGTGGCTCCTGAAAACTATATTGTTTCCATTGGTTGTGTGTATGGTGTGTTCCTTCACCCATGTGTCTACAGGAATGTTTTTTGTTGCATGAGGTTTGTGTGGTAGTGCCCGCCTAGGTTTCTTCGGGCTAACCTTTTTTAAGAGAGAGATGGTTTTGGGCGTGAGATGTTTGGAAAAAGCGGCAAAACTATGGGGAAGTGGTAGCATGATAACCTTGATATTATTTATAATATTATATACTCTTTTATGAGATATTTGGTGAGAGTATCCATGGTTATTCTAGAAACTTTGTACACCTGTTTAGGTGATGAGTTAGTATCACTTGTTGTTCACTGTGATTTAGAATGCTTTATTTACTTTTTAATGAGAGTATCTAGGGAGGATCCTACAATATATACTATTATACTCACCCTCTATAGATAAATAAACTATCTTTAGGGCACTTAGAGAAGGTTGGAGATCAATCTAGTTACTACTAGATTGGGGTTACAAGAGTTGTTCGAGCTTCAGGGTCACTGTTATTTTTACTTTCTTTTGGAGCTTGTAGTATTCCCATTCTATTGTAGTAGTTCATGCATGAAATTACATATGGGTACTTGTGTTTTACTTTATATTTCAGACTGAGTTGGATTTGGTGGTGTCTGTATTATCTCTCTCTATCTTATGTGTTCTCTTAGAGGGTAATGCCTCCCATTTGTGTGTTCACTATAACCTCGGTGCTAGTCGCCATCCTGGGGCCTACTGGAGGCGGGACTCAGGGATCACTATCTCCCTTCTCACATTTCCAGCCAAGGAGGGGTACACCTTATGGGGAGGGGTTCAGGACACTAATTACAATTTTATAAAAATTACATAACTATTTATGTTCATATTGGTCATTTTGTCGACATTCGGTACTTGATTTGAAATTGAACTTGTTTGATGTAAATTGTACATGTGGTCAAAATTCCATCACCTATAGAATATTATTCATGATTTAAATGTCATATATATCTTGTATAAATGTATTTAGAATATTCCATAATATTTGGAGATAATAAATGAAATGCATCGTTCATGGAGACGGTTGGCCGTACATACACATGAACACCACATTCATTTCATTATCATATTAATAACATGAAAACTAAATGATACATAGTTATATTATAGTTATAGTATAATAAATATTTTAATATGTTATATAAGTTCACTAACTCCATCCTTTATACATTACATGTGTGGAATGAATGAGTCATATCACTTTGAGGGGGAAATAGTCCACACTTACTCAAATGAAATTATCGTATTTACACGATATGGAAAGCGTAAAGGTATGTTGTTAATAAAAATAAAAAAAGAATATAGTCAATATAAATATAATATATATCACATTTATTCATTCCATTCATGTATATAATCATGGTTTAATGAATATTATTTTGAATGAATCGCATCATATCGTGGATACAGTACGTCGTACATACACACAATTGACGATATCATTCACATAATGGTTAAATGGTATATAATTGGATGGTATATTAGTTATAGATAATAATTATCATGTTATATTCATTATTTACATCCATTATACCAATCTTTATACCCATACAAATTAAGTCTTATAGAATAAAAAAATACGCCATGGTGTGGAGATGGTATGTAACATCTCCTTACCTTGATTGGGTATGTTTTCACTTTTTTCAGGTTCCCTTATAGTTTATCAAATCCCTAGATATGATTTTATGGGTTTGCTACAGACTACAGAACAGGCACACACTGTGTACCTGAAGTAGACATCATTTACTTGGTGTTGGTTGCATGTCATGGTTTGGGAGATCATTTCGTTAATGGGGAGATCATGTTGTGAGATGGTAAATGTCATGGGACAAAGGTACATGTCATGTTGGTGTTAAATGGAAAATTTTTAACATGAGGGGATGGTTTTTTTAGTGTAACTTATCCAGAATGGACTACACGTCGTGACCAAGAGGTACATGTCATGAGCCCGCCTGCACCGAGGTTAAATTCATACATTTAGCAGTTTCACTCATCTATTCTTTCCATATCTCTTGGATCTCAGACCAAAACTCTCCTTATGTGATTTTAAATGTGTCTCACCTTCAAAATTGATCTTATTTTCTCTAGTTCATCGTTGTTTCAATAGTGCGTCTCTCCAGGTAAGTGTTCTCTTCAGTTTTCCCTGTGATTGATTGTGATATCCCCCCCAACATTGTGTTATCATATCCTATGATCTATATTGGATGTTTCATATTGTCCTCATCTAGATCCATAGTGAGATGTTGTCTCTAAGGCCATTCCTTGGCTAGTTGTTGTGAAGAAGACATTCATTCTTAAAGTGTGTGGGATTTCTTCTATCTGAAACCCCCTTGTCTTCTATTTTGAATCAATCCTTTGAGGTTCAGGTTTGATTATAAGGTCTTCGTTTACAATGATGTTGGGTTTATTTGATTTTGGATTCAATTGTGGGTGTGTCTCACCCAAAATTTGAGGTAGGTTGTTCCATATCTAACCTATGATAATGAACCTACTTGTTTTTATTCTAAAATTGCATTATAAGTTGATTTATGAAATTGGTGGGACTATTGTGTGAGTTGAAAAATGGATTTGAAAGAAAAATGTTTTCCCCTAGATTTTGATAGACTGATTATAAATGGGTTTGAAAGGTTTTTAAGACATTGAAATGGTTTTGTGAAAAAGAGAACATGTGTTACCTTGAGTACTTAGGTGAAGGTTTAGCTTGAGTCCATCATCCATTGATTTGTGATTATCAAGGAGTTTTTTCTTGGGGAATACCTATATTTCCTAGGATCATTATTCTAGGAGACCAATATCAACATTTTGGGGGGATTCCTCTTAGGGTTTTCTTATGCTTCCTAGGGCCATAGTTCTATGATCAGTTTTTTGAACTTGATTATTATGGTACGAGTAGTCTTCTACCTAGACCTGTAGTATTCATCGGTGTGTGATACCTATGATTCTATTTTTTATTACTCAACTTTATGAGTTATCCTTGAAATGCATGTTTATGATTGTTGAAAAATGTTATGAAAAAATATGCATTGAAACGGATATACCTGGTTTTGTTTAGAATCATGGAAAGGAGATCTTTACCATGTTTTCTATAAAACTGATTTACTAATTATCATGCCATGTTTTAATTTTTAAATAATCATAAAATAATTTTTATACAGAGACATTTTATGGAACACTTTGGTGGGATCCTACTAATCATGTTACATCACACCATGAGCACTGCTTCGGCGACGTGTAGACCTTTGTTTGTATTCCAATGCAGGGAAAGGGAAAGTGCCACAATGAGGTGGTGAGGTTCATGTTAGCTGGGATGGGTAGCCAGTGGTGAGACAGTTGGAGTTCATCTAGGCCATCATTGGAGTAGCTATTTGGTTTTGACTTCCTTGTAATCGGACTTGTCTTTTGGAATCTTTAGATACCATTTCCATTGTTCGGTTTCCACTATTTTCCTTTCGGTTATGACATATATATTTGTTAGTCTCCCACTATTAATTATTTTCTTTATATATATGTTTTGTGGTCATTTTGGTTGGGGTAATTTTTTCACATAGTTTTTTGTTTGATTACTGAGTTCTTGTCACCAACTCGTGGGTATCAGGAATTCCCTTTGGGTATGTGACGGATCGGGTCGGTTACTGAGTTTCAGGGAAACTTGGGTAAGTTCATTACATTTTGGTATCAGAGGTTGTTTTTCCACAAGAATAGTTTTCGGGGGACATCTTTTACACTGTAGATCAGACTATTGGGACTTGAGAGGTATGTTTCAATTAGTGATTGGCCATTTCTTATCGTAACAAGTCTCAAGTTTCCATGGGATGTTGGGAAATGTGTTTCTAGTGTTGATTTTTTTAAATAACAGTTTTTTCTTATGGGTTTTCTAGTTTGAAATAATATTTCTTCTATGTCTAATTGTTCTCATGTTTCAGTGTGCAGTAGTATGCCACCGAGATGTCTTCCACAGGTTCCTCAGGAAGGTTCAACTGATAAGCCTCAAGGGAATCCACCAGTGGATTAGAATATCATTGAGAATATCATCAGGGATGTTCGTGATGTCGATCATGATGTACCATGAGTTTATAACACAGTGGCGGATATAACACCCCAAGATTATGTAGTACATTATCTCATTAAAGTAATTCAATAGTTTTCACTACACGTAACACCGAGTTCGAGCACACCACAACTTACCACACTAACCGTTCAAAAAGCGGTTATGAATAGTATTAACTGAAATTTGAATCTTATATACTCTATATAATTTTAACATTCATATTATGTGTTTCTTAGACATAATATAAGAAAAATTCATTTTTCAGATAAAAGAAGTATTTTTCAAAATATTCAATTTTACCGCCTTTTAATAGAGAACCTTTTTTAAAACCAATATTTGAAACTTTTATATATTCAATTTAATGAAATTAAATTCCTCTTTAGAAGTGGGAAAAAATAATTTATTTTGGATAAATTTTTGGTACTTTTATGATAACCTTCATATTTTGATGAATAGTGAAAATACTATGTTTTAATTGAAAACAACTTTTTTAATCTACATAATTTATGGTTTTATGTTTTTCATTTGAATGGTTTTGAAGTATAAATAGGTTATATTTTTATCATTTAATACAATTTAGGTTATTATAATTAATTTCACATTTAAATTTTCATAAACACATGTCAATCTTTTGATAGTTTTTACTTCTTTAAAAAACCAGGTTTTTGGTTTTGACAACGGGAATTGATTTTAAATTAATAAATGCAGATTATATGTTTTTAATTTAGTAAAATAGACTTTATTTTTGAATCCTTAATATCAAAATTAGCTTATGGTGAGTTTTTGTAATTTTTGTGAAAACATTCAATTTTTTATGAATAGTAAAAACACTGCATTATTATTTAAATACAAATTTTTATTTAAATAATTATTTATTTTATTTAAATTTATTTTAAGTCACAATATACATATAATACCTATATAAGGTCAATTTAATTCATTGGATTCATTTTATAATTAAATATGATGTATAAAATTTTATTGAACTTTTTAACCTATTTTACCCACCTCCTAGGAGCATTTGAAAATTTTCATAAAACATAATTTTACCACTTATTTGAGTTGAATTTCAAAAATCCTAGATACATGGTTAATATCAGTAAGTAAAATTTGGTTCAATAGGATTAAAATATTTTTTGGTGAATTGTAACTTTTGACTTTTATTTACCACGGTTAAAAGTAAATAGGGAAATTAAGGGTAAAAATGATATCATAATTATCCTAAAACATGTACTAATTATATTGTATAAGTATAATTAGAACAAAAAAACCTTATGAATAAAATATGACCCCATTTGGTCCACATGGATTAGATTAGGACATTTATTATTATTTTATTTAAAGAAGAGTTAAAAAAGTTAAATTCAAAGTTTAATAAATAAACCATTATTAATATAGGGTTATACACAATATAAATTAGACTATAAATATTAATTATAAATATAAAAATATTTCCTACATAATGATATTTTATTTAAAATTTTTAGAAATTAAATAATTTAATTTATTTATGACACAATGATGACGCAGTAATTACCTTAATAATGAAATATTATAATAATTGATATTATCAATATACAAATAAATGTAATTTGAGACATTTGATGAATTAAACTAATTTTATAAGTTAATATGACATGTTTTAATTGAATATATTAATTTATTTCTAAGTAATAAAGTTTTTAGGACTTTAACAAAAATCATTTATTAAATAATGTCAAAATTGACATAATTGAGTTTTTAAAACAAATACTATATTATTGGTTGATATAATATTCAAAAAAATATAAGGTTCGGCTAAAGGGCCTTAATAATATATTATATATAATTTATGAACCTATTGAGGTTCTCTTGTAAGTTTAGATTAGGTTTATTAACCATATATTGAAAGAATACAAGAAGACACGGTAAAAGTTAAACTTTTTAACTAAGAGTTAAATATAAAAGATAAGGTTAAAATGGTAACCTAAACATGTCTAAAACCTATTTGTTGATAGTTTTTTCGACCCATAACCACCTTATACTCTAAATAAATCATTTCAGAACCATTATAAGATGAAAATTATTTTATAATAAAATAGTATTTCAAGCTTTTCCTAAAGTGACCCCCACCTCTCTTATAAAAGGGCAGTTCCCCTTCTCTTAATTTCACACCTCCAAAACCTTTTGTCTCAGAAAAATCCTACCCAAATATCCTCAAAAATTTTCTCCATTCATCCTAGATGCCTTCATTTGGTTAGAAAGCCATCCTAAGGATCCATTTTGATCAAATAAAAAAGAAGAACTGAATAAGAGGTAAATATTTCATCACCTCTTTCAAGTTCTTTTCTCCTTACACTTCCTCTTTCTTTGCTGTTTCCATTCTAAAATAATAACCCCAGTATCTCATATATACTTTGATGTTATTATAAAAATGGTACAACCATATTCATTATTCTATCCATCCTATAAATGACAAAGTCATTATATGTGCATACGTACAGATTACCATCTCCACGTCGTGGTGTGGTTTGTTATTCAAACTCTTAATTATTTGGATGCGTATAATAATGAGAATAACTAATGTAAATAATAAATATAACATGTTAATTATTCTTTATATATGATATACCATCCAATTACATATGATTTCTCCATCAATATAATGATTTTGTCACTCGTGCGTACTTACAGATTACCGTCTCCACGACAAGATGAGATTCATTTCCATGTTCACCATTCAACGATGATTATAAAATATATATCATTAATAAGTATGTAATATATGACATAATAATTCTACTAGATATATATATATATATATTTATTTATTTACTTACATATATCTTATTCACTTCGTTCCGTTCAATACGATATGAAAACAGATACAACGTTTATGCGTATGTATGGTCTACAGTATCCATAAACGGTGTTTTCCATTTCATATATATGTCTATTATACATATCTATATTAAAAATATATATTATATATAAATCATTTTTTATATTCTGGAAGTTTTTAAATTATGATCTAAGTGATACAATCCATAGTAACAAGTTAAAACACGTATGATAAAGAAAGCGATTATTAACCAAAATATTAATTTAACATAGAATTATTATTAGATAGGAAGTATAAAGTCATAAATGAATCATGTATTATATAATAAATATTACTATAGTTATATTATAATTTAATAACATACTACGGTATTTATACAGGAGGTTAAACAAACCCTCAACTAAAGGAAAGTATAAGGTAATGGTTAATTTCACAAAATCATTATTATCTGAGGTTGTTTTTACATAAGTATCTACTGGGACATATTTATTATCCATGTAAATGTTTTATAAAAGAGTTTTCAAATGGATTATTTTTATGGTAATTTTTACTAAAACTTTATTTTAAATGTTTTAAATATTTATTCTTCTAACTCATTCTCATTAATGTCCATGTTTTCAAAATAGGTTTTAAGGATTTGTTTATATGGACATGAATGTTTTAAAAATGATAATTCCTTTCAAAAGCTTCAAAGTGTTATGAGACACTTTGATTCAAAAATGTCTTTAAATATATTCCTTTATAAATTGTGTGACTTTTAAATGTTTTCAGGAAAAAGTAATATTTCTCTCAAATATTTTTACAAATCATTTTATCTATGTAACCATCCTTTGATGGATTTTAAACTTGTTTGAAGTTGATTTATTATGATAAAAATCTTCCATATTGTATTGAAGGTTTTTTGATATTTTTGACTATGGATGTGTTATTTTTATACCATTCATGGTTTATGAATACAGTATTGACATTTTGTATGCTAGTTTTAATATGAATTTTTATGTTATGTTTAAACCTTTTCATTTTAGGAATGCATTGGACATAGTAAGTGATGGGTGGAACCCTCTATAGCTCCTCAATGCATCGGTAGGTCTCATGAGACAAACTAGTGTCTTGGCATAAGGCCTTGACAAAATCTTATTTTTAGTCTAGGAACAAGGCCTTGAATATGTGGTTATGAAGTCTGACATTATGCATTCCATCATTATGAAAGTGGCTATTGATATTGCATGTTATTATTCGACTAGTTTAATATCCATGCAAATAAGTAAATGGAATTATTTGACTTTATCTTTTCAATATTATTCTTAATTTTAAGTTTAAAAGGATTTTGTTTTAGTCTAATACATTTCCTTAAATTTTTATGCTTATTAATGAAAGTTTCCACTATATTGTTATCCTTGCTGAGCATCCGAGCTCACCCATTTCTATGTTTTATTTTTTCCAATATGTGAAGAAGTAATTTATGATTGTTAAATTGGGTTAAGCTAATGGATCAATTAAGTTCTCAAAGGATAATTTATGTTGTGTTTTATTTTCTTATGGGAAATGTAATGTTCATGTATGTAATCTATTTTCCAAGAATGCTAAACTGATCGGTCTTTCAGGACTTGATTCCTTGTAATCATGCCAATGTATTAAAATAACGCACCAACTCCCATAACTGGGGTCAGGGAGTTACAAATGAGGTACATTCAAGAGCTAGTGGGGAAAGATATCGATCATGGGAGTTCTTACGTGAGAATTTGACATTCATTAATGGGATGACTGAACCTAAAGAGGTGGAGGATTGGATGGATAGGATCGATTAAATCTTTGAATTCTAGGAGACACCTAAGAATATCAGGGTGAAGTGCACTACATTCAAACTCAAGGGTTCCAGGAATAATTGGTGGGACTCTATGGTCCAGGAAGACAGACATGTGGTCTTAGATTGGAAGGGTTTCCAAACCCTATAATTTTAGTATTATGGCCAAGAGACAATGATTTTAGTAAAATATATATAGTTCCTATTATTGTAGTGTGGATAGCGTTCAATGTTAGCATACACCAACCAGTTTGATGAGCATGTCCATTTTTCTCTAGACGTGGTAAGAATGATCAGCTAAAAGTGAAGTACCTACAGGGTTTTGCAACAAGACATTAGCTCATAAGTGTTCATTTTTAATCATTCTACCTATGCAGATACAGTGGAAATATAAATTATTGAATAGATGGACATGGTAGGAATGTTCGTCTTTACTGCATCTTCTCTTCCAACTAGTGATAGCTTAAGTGGAATGTGTTGTAAGAAGAGGATGTTTCTGGACCATCATTGGAGTGGTGGGGGTGGGTATCACCAACTAGCCTCTTATGCACCGTCCATTGCAGCTATTAGTGTGCCTATAACATGGTACTAGTGTGTCAAGAGGGGTTTCATCAGACATTCTTGATATGTTCCTGTGAAGATGTGCAATAGCTATAGACGTGTTGGTTATCTAAAAAATTTTTGTCATGCTTTGAACATGCCCAGTTATGGCCAAGGTTCATATACTCCAAAGGCTATTGCAATGTAGTTAGAAGCTTCAATGACTATAGGGATCCATCCATTGGCCTTATTTGTAAAGCTTTTACACATAGTAGATAAGTTTCCAATGGAATTTTATAAATTTCTGACAATAGTGAGAGGTATGCTCCTTATTTTAGCTTTATTAGATACTACTTTGTTTGATACTGGTGCCACCCACTCATTTATATCTGCATGTTTTTTTGATATTCTTAAACTTCCAATGGAACTTATTCCCTTTACAATGGAGTTAGAGACCTATCTTGGTATGAGGAAAGAGCAGGGGTTCTGGTGTCCTTATTTTTTATTGATGATAACTGACAATAAATTTCTTGGGGATTTTCTCGTTCTTAATATGGATCTATTTGACTTCATCATTGGTATGGATTGGCTTGTCACCCATGATTCTGAGGTTTATTATTATCATTAGTGTGTTTCATTTATTATTTTTTAGGGGATCTCTCATGTGTTTTAGGGGGAGTGGGACCTGAGTTCAGGTCATGCAAGACCGTCCTTCCCATAGCTCAAGAATTTGTTGGTTGCTATTGCATTTGAGCTCGATGATGTTTCTTCTATTGAGGATCTTCTAATTCTTATATGAGACTTTCGAAATTTTTCTAGATGAATTATCTAGTATTCCTCTAGAGAGAGAGGCAGAGTTCACAATGTCTTGGTTCCAGGTACACATCTGATATCGATGCCTTCTTATCGTATGGCACCAACAGGGTTGAAAGATCTAAAGATTCAATTGAATGATCTGTTAGAGAATAGATTCATTCTCCCTAGTGTTTCTCCATGCGAAGCCCCTATGCTATTTGTGAAGAAAAAGGATTTTTCACTTTGATTATGTGTTGACTATCAGAAGTTAAATTGGGTAATGGTTAAGAAAAATACAATTTGACTCATGTGGATGATTTTTTTGACCAGTTAAAGGGAGAAAAGTGGTTTTCAAAGATCGATCTTCGATCGGGTAATCATCAGCTCAGAGTCTAGGATTCTGATATAACAAATATGATATGGAGGGGGAAGTTATGGAAATTATGAATATCATGTGATGCCTTTCAGTCTGACTAATTCTCCTATAGTTTTTTCGGCGTTGATAAATCTGATATTCCAACAATATATTGACACTTTTGTGGTAGTGTTTGTTGATGATATATTGGTTTATTCAATGTCTGAGTGTGAGCATGAGAACCATCTGAGATTAGTCCTATAGATTCTGAGAAATCCCCGTCTATACGGAAAAATTTCAAAATGAGGTTTTTGGATTCATGATGCGGTATTATTAGGGAAAATAATTTTTTATCATGGCTTATTAGTTGATCTAGATAAGGTAAAATCTGTTTTGGCCTGGAAGGAGCCATGGAATATCTTTGAGATATGAAACTTCCTTGGTCTTGTTGGATACTACTGATGGTTCGTCAATGATTTATCTATGTCAGCTTCACCTTTGACTTATCTAACCAAGAAGTAAGTGAAATTCTCATGATATGTGAAGTGTTAGTACTATATTGATAAACTGAAAAAAAAATTGACATCAACACCTATTATAATCTTACATGATCCCAGTAATGGGTATGTGGTGTTCTGTGATGCATCCTGTGCTGGTTTCGGATGCATGCGGAAAAAAACTACCCCACTCATGATTTAGTTCTTGTTGTGGTGATTCAGGCACTTATATGTTGGTGGAACTATCTCTTTGGGGAGAAGTTCACTAGTTTCTCTGATCATAAGATTCTAAGCTATATCTCCTCCTTGAAGGACTTGAATATCAGACAAATACAATGTATAAAATACCTTCATACATTTGACTTTGACATCCCTCACACCTCAGGGAATGGTAATGTTGTAGTAGATGCTTAGTACAGGAAGGTAACATCATAGGCTGTTTTTTTAAAGCAATCAGGAGGGCTTCATATAAATAAAAAAGAAACCTAGTTACAAGAGTATGAAGGATGTAAATTTACATTTATCTCTGTAAAGGATATGGTGCATCTCAAGAGGAATAATGGAAATATAGGTGCAAGTGTCTCCAGAGGCTCCCATGTTTGCAATGGAATCAACAAGTTTGTAGGATTCACGATAGATGTGAGTAATGATATAATGCATTGAATCAAGTATGTCCAGGAACTTAATCCAATTCGATGTAAGATTCCAAAAAAGGTGAATCTAACCCATTATAACCGCTTGGAAAATGGTGAATGAATTACTTTTAAACAATATTTTCCTCCAATTTATTCGATGAGAAAATTAAACTACATTGATGAGAGCTATCATCTCTGCTTTAAGTGTAATGGCTTATCCACACATACCATGAACCCCATCAAGGAAGTAACCATCATGATTTTTGAAGACAAATACAGATCCACCAGGTCCTGGATTAACTCTCGAGGATCTATCTGAGTTACTTTTAATCCAACCTGCAAAATGAGGCAACTAGAAGACATCCATGGTTTCAAGAGGCTGAGAATAGTTACCTTGAAGGAGCAATATTTTTAAAACAGTGAAATCTGGAACTGATTTATCGCATTCTTCAGCATTTAAACAATTTTCTTGATGATCTTCAAATAAAATTTCATATGTTACCACAGTGTATTTTATTCTAGAATTTTTATGGAATTCCCCATTTCTAATCTTCTAAATAATGTGAATTACTTCAGCACATGCGGTAAGTAAGAGTATTTGAACCTGCTTCGATAATTGGTTCTTTGTAAGTAGAAGAATGATGTCCACGATGTTGTTCACATGCAGAGGCCGAATCTATAACAAGTTGAAGATCGTGTTCTAGAGTGAATATGTGGTCTTACAGGACATGAAAAAATGGTACATCAGAGGCTATTATGGAATATAAGGAAGAGTGGAATATTATGGGGGTTTTTGCTCAGTTGCACTTTCATTCTCCAGACGGTGTTTCAAGGATGGTTCTGACCAATTTTTAGTTATAATAATTTCTATAAGAGTCTATGTTATAACGTTAGCAGTAGGATGATGAGTTTTAGAAGATTCAGTAAAACAAGTATGGTGGGGAGACAGTTCTTGGTTGGACTCTTTCTTTGAATGACATACTTCACTTCAGAAAGCGAGTTTTCATCCTTACATTTTTGAGAAGTTATGTTTTGTTTGATTTTAATATATCTTCATGGGTCATTCTTCCAGATGCTATAAGGATGTATTATGACATTAGAAGATGGTTCTGGTGGCCAGGAATGAAGCGTGACATTGCAGATTATGTGTCCCACTGTTACAGCTGCCAACAGATAAAGGCAGATCACATGAAGCCCTCAGGTTTTCTTCAGCCTCTCCTGATGTCTATTTGGAAGTGGGATAAGTTTTCCATGGATTTTTTTTGGGTTTCCACGTATTACAGGAGGTAAAAGTTATATCTGGGTGGTTATTGATAAGTTGGAGATGTCTAATCACTTTATTTTGATCAAATACATCACTAAAGTTGAAGATATGGGTAAGGTGTATGTGCCTGAGATTATGAGGTTACACATGGGACCTTTTTTTTGTTTTTTTAGATATGGATACTAGGTTTACCTCATGGTTCAAGGGGAGCCATAAAGAGGAAATGGGGACTCAGGTCATGTTGAAAAAAACTTACATTCCATAGATATATGTCCAAACGAAGTGTGTAATTCAGATCATAGAGGACATGCTTCATGCCTATGTCTTGGATTTAGGTGGATCATGGGATAGCCATCCAGGACTGTATGAGTTTGTTTACAACAAAAGTTACTAGTATTATATCAAAATGGATCCTTTTGAAGTGTTGTATGGTCTCCCATGTAGATCAACTCTTTGTTGGGAATGGGTGGGTGAAGTAGCTTTGGTTGGACCAAGTCTGGTTCATGGGACATCAACAAAGATTCAGGAGGTTCAATATTGTCTGGTTACAACTCAGAGTTGACAAAAATCATATACATATTGACAGTAGTGTTCTTTGGAGTTTTCTATTAGTGACTAGGTCTTCTTTAGAGTTTCTCTTAGTTTGGATCACCATCGGCTCAAAAAACAAGAAAATTTGGATCCAAGATAAGTTGAACCATTTGAGATCACTGAATGTATTGTAAAGATTGTTTATCAGTAATTATTTATAGATGAGTTGACATATATTCATGATGTTTCCCCATATCACAGCTGAGGAAGTATCATCATGACCTCACTCATGTTCTATGTTGGGATGAAATTGAGCTAGAACCAGACACTTATATTTTATAGATACTAGTTGAGATAATTAACCCTTAAATGAAATTCTCTCATGGGTCATCGATTCCATTGGATAGGGTTCTATGGAATCAAGGACCAGATTCTCAAGATACTTGGGAACTCGAGTCATTGATGAGGGAGCAGTGGCCTCATCTTTTTCTAGTGAGTACATCCAAAACATGACTTCTCGGGGACGGAAAGTCTTTATGGTGGGGATATTGTAAGATCCCATTACATTGATCAGGCATGTTTTCCATTTTTATAAGTTCCCATATTTTTTTTTAAAAGTCCTTAGATATGTTTTTCAGGGTTTACTATAGACTACAAAATAGGTACACACCATGTACCTAATGTACACATCGTGTACTTGGTGCTGCTTGCATGTATTGGAATGGGAGATCATGTTGTGACTGTGGAGATCATGTTGTGAGATGGTACACATCGTGTACCTGATGTAGATGTCGTGTAGAGGTTAAATAGGGAATTTTTAACCTGAGGTGATGAGTTTTTATAGAAACTTATCAAGCATGGACTACATTTCATGACCAAGGGGTACACATTGTGAGCTGGCCCACCCCCAAGTGAAATTAACACATTTAGTAGTTTTTCTCATCTATTATTTCAATATATCATGGATCTCGGACCAAACATCTCCCGATGATATTTTCAGAGTTGTCTCACCTTACAGATTGATGAAATTGTCTTTGGTTCATCATTGCTTCTATGTTGCATCTCTCCAGGTATGTCTTCAATCTGATTCATCCTTTCGATTGATAGCGATAGTGCCCTAGCCTTGCATTATCGGATCTACTAATCCAAGATGGATTTTTCTTTTTGTCCTCATATTTACATGTTGTGATATCTTATCTTGAAGTTTGTTCCTTGTATAGTTGTGGTGATGCATACATTCATTCTTGAGGTACAAGGGTTTTCTTCTATCTGCCAACCCCTTGTCTTCTATTTTAAATCAATCCTTTGAGGTGAGGGTTTGATTCTATGGCCTTTGTTGATATATTTTTTAGGTTTCATTGCTTTTGGATTCCATTTTGGGTGTGTGTGACCCGAACATTGAGGTAGGTAGTTTTTTTACTAGACTATGATAATGAACCTGCTTGTTTTGTTTTGCAAATTGCTTTACAAATTGATTAATGAAATTGGATGATTATTTTGTGTGTTGAAAAAGGGATTTGAAGAAAAATAGTTTTCCTTGGATTTTGGTAAATGGATTATAAATGGTTTTGAATGTTTTTGAAGACATTGAAATTAGTTTGTGAAAAATAGCACATGGGTTACTTTGGGTACTTAGGTGGAAGGTTTATCTTGAGGCCATCGTCCATTTCTTTATGATTATCAAGGTGATTTGTCTTGGTGATTAATTGTATTTCGTAGGATCACTTTTCTAGGAGATAGATATTGACATTTTTTGGGGGATTAATCTTGGGGTTTTCCTTTGATTCCTAGGCCCATTTTTCTCGGATTAGTTCTATGCACATGATTATTATCGTACAAGTAGTCTGCTGCCTAGACCTGTAGTATTACTTGGTGTGTGATACTTGTGCATCTATTTTGTATTGATTGGATTTCTGAGTTATCCAAGATATGCATTATTTTTCTTGTTGAAATATATTATGGTAAAATATGATTTTAAACATATATACCCTCTTTTGTTTAGAACTATAGAAAAGGTAATGTTTACCATTTTTTCTATAAAACTACTTTACTGCTTATCATTCCATGTTTCAAATTTTAAATAAGAAAACAAGAATTGTTATACAAAGACTTGCGATGGAACACTTGGGTGGGATCCTACTATTTCTTTTTTATCACACCTTTCACACAACTTTGGTGGTGTATAGACCATTGTTTGTCTTCCAATGCAGGGAAAGGCAAGGCGCCGCAGCGAGGCGGTGAGGTTCATGTCGGATGGGATGGTTAGATGGTGGTGATATGGTTAGATTTCGTCCATGCTATAGTTGGAGTAGATGTTGGGTTTTAAGTCTCTCTTATTCATAACTTTCTTTTGGGGTTTCTAGCTACTATTTCTATTGTTCTGTTTCTGCTGTTTCCTTGAAAGTATGGCATATATTTGTTAGTATTATGTTGTTTCTTATTTGATCTATATATATGTTTTGTGGTTATTCAGGATGGTTAAAATATTTACCTAAGTTTTTTTAATTCAATTCCTGGGTTCTTGACACCAACACATGGTGATCCGGAATTCCCTTCAGGTACGTGACAGATCGGATTGGGTGCCAGGTTTTAGGGCAACCTAGGTCGATTCGTTACACGGTAAGTCGTACATATACACACATAGTGATATCTTTTTCATAGGATGGATAAAAGGAGGTATAAGTTTTTCTCATAATTATTATAATATATCATCATGTAGAGGATACTAGGTTTATTACTTTATTATGGAAATGACATAAGAAGAGGATATAGAAGAATAAAATAATTTTGAAAGATGTGATAAAAAAAATTATTTTTCAAGTATCTCTTTTTGTATTTTTAGAAAATGTATCCTTAGGATGGATTTATTCCCAATGTTTGGCTTCTAGGAGGAAGGTATGCATTTTGGTAACTTATTTTAGAAGAATTTGGATGATCCAATGGGATTGAGAGGTGTGAGTAAGTGGGTAGAGGTGGTGGCCTTGTATAAGATGAATGAGGGGCACATTAGGAAAGTATAGAAATATTATTTTATTATAAAATTATTATATAAATATAATAGTTACAAAGTGCTAAATTTAGAGTATATGATGATTATGGGTTTAAATCCTCTCATCCAATTGGATTTATACACGTTTATATAACAAAATTAACCTTATGTTTTAGCTTTAACCCTTTGTTAAAAACATTAACTCTTACAATGTCTTCATGTATTTTCATAATATATGGTTAATACAGTTACTATAAAATACCAAATGAACCAAAAGTGGATCACTAATGACATTTTTAACATTATATAATTTATTTGGTAGAATATTAGATTTTTTGGACTATTATATCATTTATAAAAATATTATTTCTTTGAAAAACTCATTTATGTCAATTTTGAAACTATTTAGTAATTGATATTTGTTAAAAGAATATAAACATTATTATTTAGATAAAAAGGAATTAACGCATCCATAACAAGTCATGGTCATCCAAAAATTCGTATAGAGCACCAAAATGTTAAATTTATATTAATATTAATATTTATAATGACATTTATTTGAATCATTCATTAAAAAAGTAATCACTGCATCATCATTATGTCACAACTAAATTTATTTATTTAATGTCTAAAAATTATAATTAAAATAACATGATATAATAAATATTTTTAAATTTATAATGACTATTTATAGTCAAAGACATCAGTTATATAACCCTATATTAAAAATGTTTTATTAAAAGATACATGTTTATGTTATATTTCCGTTTTATTTAAATATAATATTATAAAATGTCATTTTCACACCTAAGTGGATCTCAAATGAAAAAAGTTCGTCCTAAGGTTTCCCATCGTCAAAAATATCTCATATAATAGTATTAGGACATTTTTTAGGGTAATTTTATATTATAATATTATTATTATTATTTACCTTTATTTATATGATTTAATCTTTAACCATGGTAAATAAAAATAGTTATTAAAGTTAAAATTCATAATGTTCAAAAATAAAAGGTACCTATTTACAAAATT
Organism: Viscum album; assembly: GCA_963277665.1. NCBI lineage: Eukaryota > Viridiplantae > Streptophyta > Magnoliopsida > Santalales > Viscaceae > Viscum > Viscum album. The sequence goes on from OY728127.1 coordinate 1,966,583,513, forward strand.
TAGACCATATGATTCAAAATATGGAATCTGTTTTTATAAATTCAAAACACATAAAATATATTAATTAATTAAAAATTAATTCATGTTTTCAAAACAAGAAAACAGGTTTTGAAGAAATAAAAACTATCAAATGTTTGACTTGTGATTATGTCCAATTAAAATTTTAAATTACTTCTAATTGAATTAAATGATAAAAACATAATCCAATTACACTTTAAAACTAATTAAAAGTATTATCTAACTATATAAATAAATTAGATGAAATTTTATTTTTGAATTAAAATCAAGTATTTTTCACTATCCATTAAAAAGTGAATCTTATCAGAAAAATACCAAAAGTAAATTTTGATGTAATTATTTTGAAAAAGAAGTTTATGTTATCAAATATTACATATAAAAGTGAAAAAATATTTTTTAAATGGTTTCTTTATCAAAAGGTGGTAAATGAATTTTTAAAAACATTAGAGTATTTTTTGCTTATAATTGGATTCGTTCTCATTTTAACCCACTAAAATTCATTGGATAAATGCATATGCATTTAAGAAATATGTAAAATAATAATATTGTTAATTATATTCATTACATCCAATAAAATGTCTAGGCATTAACTACAATTTTAAAAAAATAATATTATTGTTGTATTATTTTTCGGTATAACTCAGTGTTTTGTGCAACGTAAGATTTTGGAGAAACCTGTTGCTGCGTGTCGAGTATGCTATCGTAAATAGTGTCCCCTATAATGTAAAATTAATATATTATTAATAAATATTAATAGATATGAAATTTTATTATTCTATAAATACTGGGGATGTTACATCACTCCCCCTTTTTGAAATTGTGGCCTCGTAATTTCAAAATTGGTCTTGTAAACTTCATTAAAAATCTTACACCGGAAAAAGAGTCAATAAAACTATCAATTTAAAATAAAGATAGATAAGTACAAATATCACCCTATATAACACACACTAGGATTCCATACAAGAAAACAAGGATAAAGAAGGGAGATTAACCATCTTATTTTGATAGGGAGTGATAGAAAACATGATTAGGAGAAAGTTAAAAACTAGAAAACCATAAACTTATGATGGGTTAAATAGTCTTTGAATTCCTAGTAGGAAACGTAAATGCAATTTTTTTTGGATTAAGTTACTCTTCATAAATTTGAAGAATTTATTTATGATTCTGACTAAGAACATAAGGAAACATACTTACTTTTCAACTATAATTTTATCCTTTAATAAATTTCTAACACAAAATCATATTTTCTCTAAACAATGAGTATTAAAGATGACTTGGTAACACATGAAGCACTAGAATTAAATTCTATAGAATCATACAATTAAAAAAAAGATTATCTATCTATTCATCCTATATTGAAACCTTATCTAGAACCAAAATTGATAGGATAAGATAATATAATTCTTCAAAAAGAATAATCATTTTTAAGACAAAGACTAATTTTAATATCTAAAATTAAACAGTAATACCCAATGACCAACATATACAATTCAAAAAATAATTGTCCATAAAATTCCTCAAAATAATCCAAACAAGTATTGAAATAAAAAAATCTGAAGGATTTAATCACATAATTTTACAAGGTAAATTTTAACAGTTATATACATATAATATAAATCTTTATTAATGTCTCATACCAAAAAGTAATTAACCTAATCAAATATTCTATAATATATTTTAATCATATCCCTAAATAATCTAATTCTCTATAAGTTCAAAATTAAAATCATATATTAATTCTAAAATATAATTCAACCATTATTCCTCAGTTAAATCCCATAGTATTCTATTTACCAAAATCATATAACATTCCGAAAATAGAGAACATCTTCCAAAATAACATTTATCATATAATTGCCAAATAATTTTTCCAATAAAAAATATATCCATTTGATAAAACATAATTTCCCAAAATAAACTTATTCTTATTCCATAAAATCATTAAACTAAAAATTAAAATCCATACTTACTATGGACATCACGTAGGCCATTGGTAGGTGATAAAGACTTGTATCACTTTGGTTGTGGGTTTGATACCCATGGCCTTGTATGACATAATGGTTGTTACCCTTCTTGTATGTTTTTTTCGACAACTATATAATTCACCAATTATTCCCAAAATGAGATAAAATCTTGAAAAATAACCATAATATAATTCAACCTAAAGTTCATCTCATTCTTTTCATTTTGTATCTCAAAATGCAAAATACCCTAATTACCTCAAAATCAAGGATCATATAAACATTAAAATTATTTATAATTATTACCACAAAAGAAAATGTGATTCTTCCCCAAATGCCAATTTTACATAACAAACATTAGGGTTATTCATACTAGAAAAATGTATTCCAAAGTAATCCCACAAACAAAATAACTTTAATAATTTTAAACATTTCATCACCCATATATCTAACAAAACTCTCGAATTCCTAAATTGTAGACATCTTAATAATCCAGAATATTTCATGACCCCTTAACCATGTTTTCCAACTTATTCCATAATACTTATTTCCTACAAACAAAATCTTGAATCACGTCCTAGGATTCAATAATGTCAAAACATGAGCTAAGAAATAATCCATGCCTTTCATAGGCCATTTTCATTTTCGTCATCTTCTACTGGAAGGGAATTAGGTATTAGTAAACATATATTTGTATGGTCCTTTAGATCACATTCCCATAACTTCTTCCTTGTAATTCTATTTTCATAATGACCATACTCCCCACATTTAGAACATTCAATTGACCACTAAAAAATAACTTTTTTACCTTTCCTAGAGTCAATTGAATGCTTCATTTTTCCATGGTTGGTTATTTCTTTATGACCTTCATTACAACATCTATAACATCTTACCATCCCTTTAAAACATTTTCCTAGGTTATTCTTTCCACATTCTTAACACATATGTCATTGAGTATACTTACCTCTATGATTATAACCTGAACTTTTAAATGGATTCATTTCTCTCATATATGATGCATCAAAAGAATCACTAAGTTTCAAGTGGTTAATCATTACTCCGGATAGATAGTTTAGAATAACCATGATATTTCTCATTGAAACTCCCATTTAATTTGGTTTCTTATTCATAGAACCACCACACATTCCTTCACATTTATTGTTACTTTGGTTCCTTCTAGATCCATCCATTTACTAAAATCAAAATGGTTATTGTGAGTATATCAGTAAAATCATCATATAAAGTCCTATTATGAGGGTAAAAACTAAGATATAATTTTTCATGTTATATTAAACTCATTCAAATTATCTAAAATAACTAAAACTCTTTATCAAATACAAAACATTGTGGTTATATATAACTTGTTACTTATTCTTAAATAACACCCTAACCTCTGAATTTATCTAAACAGACCTCTAATACTAATTTTAAGGCCCCAGCCTTATACATTACATAATATTGAGTTATGTCAATAATTTTAATTTTAATAATATAGAGGATCTTATCAGTTTTAGATATTTAATGAATTATGTCATAACTAATACATAACAACATGATTATTACAAACAAGGCACTTCTAATCAGTAAGCATTTTTTCCTAAAACAAGAACTTTTAAAAAGAACATGATTTCAATTCATGCTTAATCATCACAGCTTTTATTTGATCCCATCATTGACTCTATTATTCTTTATATCGTGTGAAAAACATTTCAAAAATTAGGTTGAACCTAAAAATATTTTTATGGGATACCCAAAGAAGGAAAACTTTTATTCTTGGGAAAACAAGAATACCATGAATACTTTATCATAAAGTTATAATTTTCATATATAATAAGTAGTAAATATATTTCACTGAATATAAGCTCATTGCTTACCCTTTTGTAGCCAAAATATTACCATAAATCCCATATAAATAAACATATAACATACAAAGGAAACTTGGGACATAAATATTCTTGAATTGAATAACCATATGGTCGACTTCCACACATATCACTAAATGCAATAGCTATACAGCTGACTTCTATACCCAATACATTAGAGGATATAATGTAACCACCAATCATTAGTTTATCACAAATACACAAGTCTTTGGTTTATCATGTAACCACCCTTCTTTTGTTTATCACATAACTATTCATCATTGGTTTATCATGTAACCACATATCAGATGTCTAAGTACCATAAATTAATCATGATGCATAAAAGATTGCAATTATCAACATTTCACTCATAAAATCCATATTTGAAATTACAAGAAATTATTTAAAGATATAGAAATAGTCAATCCACATTAAAAACCATTTTTAATACCAAAATACCAAATAAGGTAATAAGGTATTTCATTTTCCATTTAAAAAAATCATTAAGGATTATAGGGAAATACAAATATCAAAAAACAGTTACAGCGACATAGGAGTCATTATTGCCGCATAGGTGAAAAACATTCCTTTTTTCATTTAGTAAAAATCTTCTTATAAAAAAATTCCTTTTAAATGAAATTAAATGTTAAATTTGTTTATTATATACTATCTAAAATAAGGCGATGTATAACATCAAAATATTCCTCAACGAATGAAGATTGAGATGAAGTCCCTTACCTCAAATCTGACTTGTCTCATTCATTTTTTATATTTTGAAATAATAAATATAGGTTAATTCATACTTGGTTGAGAACCACTTTCAACTTTATTATTTATTTTATATCACTTATTACCATGTTATAAAAATTACATAATTATTAATGTTCATATTGGTCATCTTGTCGATATTCAGTACTTGAGTTGAAATTGAACTTGTTTGATGTAAATTGTCCACGTGGTTAAAATTAAATCATCTGTAGAATGTTATTCATGATTGAAATATCATATATATATAGTATATATTTATTTATAATATTCCATAAAATATTTAGATAATAAATGAAATTCACTATTCATGGAGATGGTATGCCGTACATACGCCTAAACACTACTTTCATTAATTTTTCATATTAAAGGAATGAAAACTAAATGATACATAGGTATATTATAATTCTAGTATAACATATATGTTATATATGTTACATAATTTCATTAAATTACTCCATTATATGTTCCATTTATGGCATGAATGAGTCATATCACTTTGAGGGGGTGCGAATCTACACTCCCTCAATTGAAATTATCACATTTACAGATTATGGAAAACATAAAAGTATGTCGTAAATGAAAATTATGAAAAAAAATATAGTCAATATAAATATACTATATATCATATTTATTAATTCCATTTAGGTATATAATCATGGATTAATGAAGATCATGTAGAATGAATCACATCGCATCATAAAGACGGTAAGATGTATGTACGCACAAGTGATGATATCATTCACCTAATGGTTAAACGATATAGAATTGGATGGTCTATTTATTATACAGAACAATTATCAGGTTATATTCATTATTTACATCCATTATAACCATCATTATACCCATCAAAATTAAGTCTTTTTTAATAAAAAATTACACCATGGTGTCGAGATGGTAAGACGTACGTACACACACAAGGTGATAATGTTATTCATAGGATGGATAAAAGGAGGTATAAGATTGTACCATAATTATAATAATATATAATAATTTAAAATATACTGGATTTATTAGTATGTAAATGAAATAAGAAGATAAGCTAGAAGAATAGAAGAATTTTGAAATAGGTTATAAAACAAATACCTATTTTTCGAGTATCTCCTATTGATTTTCACAAAAGGTCTACCTAGGATAGATTTATGGCCAAAGTGTGTCCTCTAAGAGAATGTAAAAAATGATGGGAGATTATTTTATATGATTTTGGACAAGAAACCGGGATTTAGGGGTGTGAGTAAGTGGGTAGAGTTGGTGGCCTTTTATAAGAGTAAGGAGAGTCACTTTAGAAAAGACATGAAATATTATTTTATTATAAAATTATTATCAAATTATAATAGTTACAAAGGGATAAGTTTATATGATAATATGATTATGGCTATAAATACTTTAAATTAATAGGATTTAGAAAAGTTTAGTAAGAAAACATTAAACATATCATTTGGATTTATCCCTTAGTTAAAAACATTAACTATTTTCATATCTTCTTATATTTTCATAATATAGGTTACTATAGTTACTATAAAATTCCAATAGAACCACAAGTGGAAAATTAATAACATTATTAACATTGTATAAGTCATTTTTCCTAATATTATCTTTTTATGACTATTAATTAATTTAATAAAATATTATTTTTTTAAATACTCATTTATGTCAATTTTGACACTATTTAGTAATTTTTTTTGTTAAAGTCATAACAACGTGATTCCATAGAAAAAAGGCATTAAATCATCCCTCACATATCAATGGCATATAAAAAATTTTCGTATTGAATCAAAATGTTTAAATTAGATTTATTTAAATATTTATAATATCATTTATTTAAATATTCCATTAATAAGGTAATCACTGCACCATCATTGTGTCATAAATAAATTTATTTTTATATTGCCTAAAAATTATAAATAAAATACCATGATATAGGAAATATTTTTATATTTATAAGGAATATTTATAGTCCAATATCTTGGTTATGTAACCCTATATTAATATTATTTTATTAAAATATACATGTTTATGTTATATTTCCCTTTTCTTTAAATTAAATATTATAAAATTTCATTTTCACACCCAAGAGGCTCCCAAAAGTAAAATTTCATCTTAAGGATGCTCATGGTCAGAAATATCTCATCCAATTGGATTATAACATGTTTTTTGGTAGTTTTATGTTATTATAATATTATTTTTACCCGTATTTACCCGTATTTACCCTTTAACCATTGAAAATAAAAATAATTATTGATGTTACTATTCATAATGTCCAAAAAAGGTACATATTTACACAATTTGGACCCTCTTATTCCAATTATGGAATACAATTCTCTAAATTCAAAACATATAAATTTTAGTAATTAATTTAAAATTAATTCCTATTGTCAAAACGAGAAAACATGTTTTTAAGAAGTAAATATTATCAAAAGATTGACATGTTTTTATGTCCAATTAAAATGTAAAATTACTTCCAATGACCATAATGTTATTAAATGATAAAAAAATCCAATGAAAATTTAAAACCAATTAAGAGGACATTCTAAAAATATGAAAAAATTAGATGAAAAGGCATTTTGGAATTAAAATCTAATATTTTTATCTCTTCACTAAAAAATGAATTTTATCAGAAAAATACCAAATGTAAATTTTGATGTCCCGCTTCTAAAGGAGAAGTTTATTTTATCAAAGATAACATATAAAAGTGAGAAAAAAAATTTAAATTTTTTTTTTCCATCAAATGGTGGTAAAACCAACTTTAAAAAATATTAGAGTATTTTATGCTTAAAATTGGATTCATTCTCATTTTAAACCTCTAAAATTCATTGGATAAATATATACAAATTTAAAAAATATTTAAAATAATAATATTGTTTGTTATAATCATTCCATTCAATACAACTATGATGCATTAACTACCATTTAATATAATAATATTATTGTTGTATTATTTTCGGTATAACTCAGTGTTGTGTGCAACGTAAGATTTCAATGTAGCACGTTGTTGCGTATCGAGTACACTATCATGCATAGTATCCAATTTAACGTAAAATTAATATCTTATTAATAATATTAATATATATTAAAAATATTTTTCTATAAATACATGTGATGTTACAGTATTGGTCCTACCATAACCCACTTAGCATCACTAGTTTGGTGGATACAATGTTTTGGATGTGGTCACTCCAAGCCAGGTGCATTATCTTTAAACAGTTTAGGGTTTGTTCACTCCTTAACAAGGTAAAAATTCTTATTATTCACTCTTAAAATCTTCTTAGGTGATGACACTTCCACAATATATAGACATGTAGGTCTCTTGAAAACAATTTCAGCATAAGTATTTTTCCTCTATTAGAATGAGACTTTACTAGCATCATAGTTCTGATTTGATGCCCCTAGGATATACTATTCAATTAAAACAGATTTTTCAATACATTATTTTAATGTAAATTCACATTTCTTAAATATTTTAACTATTATGAAATTATCACATCATGAATATTGTGTTTGTGTAAGTGTACACTTTTTCTTTCAAACAACTTTATATTTATCATGAAACTCCATATTTCATGAAACATAAAAGTGTTATTAATAATATTTGGTTTACATAGACTCAATTTATGTTCTTTGTGAAAATTATAAGATCATTAATAATTTTCACAAAACTACTTCTCACAACTCTACTTTACACAACACTTTTATGAAAAAGAGCCTTTGGATATTTGTTAAGAGTCTTAGTTAGAAAGAGATAGAAAGAAACCTATTTATATAAATGTATGGACCTTTTAACAAATTACTTAGGCACCACCAAAGATTTATACCTCATTCTATGTTCACTATAAATTAAAAAAATATGGTTACCTTTAACATGAAACTCACTACCATCATGAATCTCTCATATCCATTTTTCAGGTTCATGAAACTTTCATTGATCAAGGAAGTTATAAAATTTGACATCACCATTAGAACACATCTATATTCCATCACATGACCCATTAGTTTGAAAATCCATAAAATTAAATAAACTATTTAATTATTAGAATAAGGAAAATCCCACCATAAATCACTTCTTTCATGGAATATTGTGCACATCTTCTCAACATTGCATGTTTCCTAAAACATTAGATTATGTGAAACTTCATAAGTTTCTTGAATCGCATTAAATTTAAATTTTTTTTGTGAGGAAACCACTATTATTCACATGTGTGTAACTTCATGAAAAAAAATACATATTTATAAAAAAATTAACTTTTGTGAAAATCATTCCTTTACCAAATTTCAACATTTATATCTTCTCAACCTAAATTTAAAAAAAAATATAACATTGCCTTAGAATAATTGGAAAACCTTCATGAGATATTAATTTTCATCCTAAATAACTTAAATTATATATTATATTGTGAAATCCTTGATCAAACTAGTGTCTATTGACAACAAACACATTATACCATCAAATTATATCATTAAATGTACTTGGTCATAACAGATTAATAATATATTTTTAGTAATCTTGAAAATGGATGAATCATTATGTAAAGAGGTATTTGAATACTTTAAATTATCATTAAAGTGTTGAAAATGGTTTTAGTATGGGAAAATAGTCACTTAATGTTGATTGATCATGTAGGTAAAGTGAATAAATAGATATATTTTTATTATGTGATTCCTTTCTATAAAATATTTTCTTTACCATGATTGTTTTTAATAATATAGTGTTTTTATGTGATTTTTTGTTTTTTTATTCATTTAGGTAGAATAACTAGGGGATTAATTTCACATTTTTTGCGGAAAAATAACTATTTTTTGAGTGTTTTCTAGTAACTTTTTTGTTCATTGATTAATATCCTATAATAAATCACTTTTAGGGATTAATTATTTAGGCTAAGACATAAGATATTGATGAGAGAGACATATGTTTATCTTCTCAATGATTTGAGTCTTGGAAATTATTTGATTCATTGATCTTGAAATATGTAATTCAGAAACACCATGAGTTTATAACATGAGATGGTGATAATACATGTGTTTGGGTACCCATTTTAATAATATTTTATATTGGATGATGTATATAAGAGTTTATTTAGGTTCGTTGGTTTCAATATAATAATTAATTTTCATGTTGAAAATGATTTTGGTAAATAATTAAAAACATTAAACTATTTATATATGATTAAAATTAACACTATCAGATTCTAGGTGTTATATTGGTTTCTACTGTGGTTTATATTTTCCTAATATATACATAAACATGTTATTCATGTAAAAAATATATGCATGTCATTTAAGGTAACGTCAAGAAACCTATCTAATGGGATGATGATTTATGGAGTGTTATTGGATCTATGTTCAAGTTACTTTAGGTCCATGTTTCTTTATTTCCATTTCCGATATATTATTGATAATTTAGTACTTAATAATTACTTTTTAGTCATGTGTGGTTATATGTAATACAATGTAATTTGGTGGAATGGTGACATGACATATCAAGTTTGATTATATTTTTTTATTTATTAATTTTTTATTGGGTTTATTTTTATTATTTTTGTTTGAGGGGCCACTAGAGTGTAAATAGATCCCTGATAAACTATTATAGACCATAAATGGTTCCACTAACATCTGGTTATTTAGGGTCACACTTGAATAAATGTTCGATTATTCCTTGAAATCATGGTCATATTGAGTAAGGACAAAACAAAATGGTATCAAAGAAATATAATTTTTAAAGTGTTGATATTTTGTTTTAGTAGGCTAGAGAAATGGAGTTGGGTCTTAGTACATAAGATATGTACATGTTCTTTGACACAATACTATAGTGGAATTATAAGACACCTAGTGTGTATGTGATTATAATTTCATGGTTTATAAAGGAGATTTTGGGATATGGAACTCACATGGTTGAGGGTATGTAGTGCGGTATTCATGTTTTATTTTTGGAAAGTAAGGGTATACCATATGTGTGTGATCATAAGTGTGTGATTTTTTTGTAAATGAAATTTTAGATAAATTATTGAATTATTAACAACCAAATATATGTTTTTTATGATATAATTATTAATAATGTATTAATTTTGTGATATTTTTTAATTTAGTTTTGTTATGTAATTTTATTACATTTCTTTGAATGATTACATTATTTATTTATATATGAAGTGATGTGTTGAGTGTTTTTGGTTTAAAATATTTTTTTATTAGTTTATAATTAATTTTTTTACATGTTTTACATAATCATGGATCTCATGAATTGAGATGATGATCCTTGTGGAAAGGAGGTTTACCAAGAGTTATTTGATGAAGGATATATAAAATGGTAACCTGAGCATATTCAATTGATGGGTGGGCAATACATTGAGTAGAGGATAATGTCTTTAAGAGTTTACAAAAAGTGATCCAAAATATAAAGGCAATAACTCCATAAGATATGGTAGTGGTGTTCAATATTTTTGAATAACTTAAAGAATAGAATATTTCTAACATTATAGTGTATTATATGGCCCTTATAAATGATAAGTGAATATAGATAATGGGTAGGATATTTGACCATATTGATTGTCATGAGGGAAACAAGATCGTGTGTGATATTTTCATGCCTAAGTAACCCACTCAATGTTGTTTAGATATATTTGTATAATCATAGAGGACTAAGGTGTTATCATGTGAACATTTTTAGGTACTTGTCTTCAAGAAGTTCTATCCACAAAAATTAGTGATGTATAGAGGACACATGTTTAGGTTGTTAAATTATGTAAATATGTTTGTTCTTGAATATTCCTCTCTATTTATAGACATGATACATTTTACCTTATCTTTGGGTGATGATGAGATTTATAAAGACTATTATTTAAAGTATGTGATGAATCTAGGGATTTAGTTGAAGGTATAACTATTTTATTTATTGTATTTCATAAAATTTATAACCATGGATCTAATGGAGGAAAAAATATTATTTATGAGAGGGAATCAATGGAAGTAAGTGAATTTAATAGTATCAACAATATAAAGGGATATTAATATCTTTATGGATTTATGTGGATAACATAATAATTACTTGAGTAGTAGAAGAAAACCATAACCCCAATATCTTAATTTTATAAAATGTATACCATGTATAATATTAAATAAAGAAACTCATATACCTTACATTAATGATGGAATATCAATCAACCTTTAAATTTTATTGGATAATAATCCAAAAAAAAGTTACTAGAGACTCTTTCCTCTTGGGTGTATCCATGATTCATCCTTAATTATCGAAATACTGGGTGGGATTCTCTATTTAACCATCATATTCTAGTATCTTATGAGGTAACAGAGGATGCAGAAGAGGGAATTTCCTTAGGATAACTCATAAAAAACATTTATTTTATTATCATGGCCTTTATACTCATTATATATTCCTTTATGATGACTATAAGAAAATATCCCTATTACCACGGTCTTATAGACACAGTCTGAAGAACTATGGATATACGGTAGACTACGACCACAATCCAATAGAGACTGTGGAAGTGATATTTCATTAATGGGCCTATAACCATAGTTATTATAGAAAATAGATATATTTCTATCTGGGATGGTCCTATGACGATGTTCCTTAGGGTTTTTTGTGGTAAGGTGATGTTGGAAACTCGTTAATAATGTGTTAAATTCATCAGAAAGTTATGATAAAGGGTTATACACATAGACTGCATGGACCATGGTGGTAGGACTATGTGGAAATAATATAAGAACATGTAATAAATGGATCATTGATATAGCTATATCCTATTTTAATACCCTATGATTTTAAAATAATGCAATGTTCAATATCATATAGGACATGAAACACTATGCTTTAATGACAATGAAATAATATTAGTTAAATATGTAACTTTTAACCTAGTAGTGGAATGAGAAGATATAAATAAAATTAGCATCATTATTAATCTTATTTATAAATATCCAAATTAACAAAAGTCTATTAAATAATTTTTAGTAAATATGAATTCATTTTTTGGTATAGCCATCTAATGCTTCAAAAATACATTTTTATTTAAAAATTATTTTTATTTATTTTTGTTAGTGAATATTATAATTTATTGTACCAATTTTATAATTTATATATGATGAAGGAAATAATTATTAAAATTTTCATATCAAAATTACCATAGTGTGAAATTTTGTTATTTTTCTTTAAAACTTATTTTTTGCAGTGAAAAGAAAAAAATACTAATTTTATAGAAAAATGTATTTCCCATTCAAGAAATTAAAAAGTCCCATTTTTTAATTAATTTTAAATTTTAATTGTTTATATATATTAATAATACCATTAATTTTATTTTAATCATATTTATGCTTAATTTTACTCGGAAACAATTTCATACATAAAAATATATTTTTCTATAAAACCATTTCTTATCAGTTTTTGTGGGTATAGTTTAAATATAATTCATACCACTTATAGGGAGTTAATTTAATAAATTTTATTCCATATATGGAATTATCATTCCAAAATTTTATAACTAAGTTATCTTTTCTTTATTCCAAATGAATAATAACCATGGATAATATTTATCACCATAGAAAATTGTAAATTCAGTTTACTAGGGTCAGAAATGTGAAAAAGGATTTAAAATTACCACAAAAATTTATTTTAATCTATTTTATTAGTTTAATTTGACCATCCCCATCCAATATTCTAAAATAAAGTATTTTGGTTCCATTATTCATTGGTAAAGACCTTTATATTATTTTAAGTATAGGAATACTCCAAAATGCCTCTTTCTTTATTTGAATATCTAAAATATTATATGGTAAAGATAGAAATGTGTAATTAATAGTTCAAAAATTATATTTTAATATGAATATTTTTATTTTATTCTGGTAATTTGTTTAATTTTTAGTGATGAAAGAATTATTATAAATTCTTAGGTAACACAAACTCAGTTTTGGTTCAAGTAGTAGAAAAATAGTGTAAATGATTTTAAAAACTCTAAAAGTATTATTTTTTGTTTATGTTATAGTTTTAAAAGATTTATTTAAATTAATATAATTAATTGGTTATGTTTTAAAAATTTTAATTTTAATTGTATAAATATGTTTATGTCTTTCAAATCAAATTATATAAAGAGTCTTGAAAAAGAATTTAACATTATTTTTTGTTAAAAAATATTTTTTTAAATGATATAAAATTAAAATAATGAACTTATAATTGTAAAAAATAATGGTATATATTCTATTATATTAACCATTTTCCATTATGACACAAATTTCTTTATATAGTATCTTTACTAGCCCTTGAATAGTAAACAACATTGTTATCATTGTAGTTATTAAAAGTGTTAACTAGGGTGGTAAAAACTAATATATGGGGATTAAAATTTTATAAAAAATTTATAAATTTTATTATATGATGTTATTTTTACTTATATCCATGTAATATTACAAACATATTAATTTGGTTCCACATGAAAAAGAAAATTAATTTATATTAATTTACCACTTTATATAATTCCAAGGGCTCCCGTCTTCTCTATTATATAAGGACATCACATCTTACCTATTACCCTCACTTCTTTAGACACTTATCTTGAAAGAAAACTATGAAAACATATTATAAAAATCCTTATATACATTAATTAATTTATAGATTTCTTAAAATATCATCCCCAGTGTCCTTACTGATATATTCAAAGGAGGTTCTTTAAAGAGGAGGTAATTATCTCAACAAAGTGTTTTCATTTTACTTTTTCATCAAATTAGTTCAATTATGTCATAACCATTCAAATATAATTATATAATCATCTAAAATATACTTATATGTAATTATTTTAATGGAATAACATTATTTTTAAATTTTTCTATCAAACGGGAAATCGAACCATCTTTCATGGGTGCATGCAGACTACCACCTCATGAACCGATGAATTTTGATTATTATCACAAATTTCCATGGATGGATACTATGATATTATATATATATATATATATATATATATATATATATTCGATATTTATTACAAAATTATAATTCTAGAAATAGAATATATCATCTATATTAAAAACAATTCTAATCATTCAAAACAGAATCTGCACATGAGTATATGTACAAACTATTGTCTCCACATAGTGATGCACTACTATTTTCAAAAATTAATTCTTATAGATGGTCATGGGGATGGATTTTGATGAATTAATTTTTTTTAGTAACATTATAATTTTTTTAAGTTAATATTTTGTTTTATTTCATTATTTTGAATCCAATAGAATGTAACAACATTGATAATGTAAACGTGTGGAATACCACCTCACAAGATTATGTATTTTATTTTTCATAAAATATTTTCATGGATGAATATAAAATTATATTATATATATTTATATATATAAATTGTAATTTTTAATAACTAATATTATTTATATTATTGAACAATAACCCACATGAACATGATAAACCTACAAAAGTAATTTTGAAATTATAAATCAAATGTCCCCAAAGCACCCAATATGGAATTAACTGATTTAGTAATTAATTATTTCATAAAAAAATAAATAAATGGGTCATTATAAAAAAACTATAAACTATTTCTTACACATGTAAAAAATAATAATATGTTTACTATTTATGAGTTGAATGAAAAAACAAAGAATGTCTTGACTCATGGTAAGGGATTTCTCAACATAATTTCCATTCATTAAGTTATACTTCTAGTTTATGGACTATATTATTCCCTAATTATGTTTTAAGGGGAATATTATTATATTATTGTTTATTTTTAATTTCATTATTTTTTTATAATTATTATACATAATTACCTCAATGATTAATTATTACTTCAGTGATAAATTTTGTATAAGGATTATTCATATCAATGTTTTTTCTTTGAGAAATGACTCTTATTATAAATATACTTATTTTTTATGGTTTATATGCTTCATATGGGTATATTATATCATTAATTACTCTTTTATCATTATATTTAATGTTATTATAAAGTTATTACATTCATGATATATTTATTAAAATGTAATAAAAGTAGTAATGGTTATAATGGTATAAATTTAAATTAATTGATACATAATTCATGTAATGCACCATATTTTATTTTATATGATATATTTCCTTCCCCACTAATGTATTTAAACATATTATCTCATGTAATTCATTGGATAAGTGGATTCATTACAAATTATTTATTCTGATTTCTTTTCATATGAATGTTACCAATCTGGTAAATGCTTTATTTTATAATCTCATTTGTTTTATAGATTTTTTATCTTTAAGGTAAATTTGGGGGAATTTGTATGATTTTAATTTTTTGAAATAAATATAAATTTTTTTTTCTTTAGTGATATCTAATAATTTCATGGTTTCCTTTTATTTTACTCTCTTTGGTACCTAACAAGACAAAAAATAACAATTGTATATAAAAAATATAACTTATTTCACTTTTTGGTTGGAAATATTTTATATTCAATATTAATGATATTTAAAATGATTCTATAAATGTTATGTTCTTTGAAACAATGATGTTTTATATATCATTTTTAGTTAAAAAATTTCTTTATTTAGAATGTTTTAAATGGAATCTTTTTTTCCATTTTCCAAATAGGGTACCTTGGAGATTTATCAGAAGTCTGAAAGGGGTCTTATATTTAAAATGAACCAATTTGGTGAAATTTATTTCCATCATAACTATATCTTTCATTGAATTTTTCTATAATATTTTCCATGTTTATTTTTAATAGGAATGTTTTTCTCAATAGTCTTGGGATTTTTATTTAAAACATTATAAAATGAAAATGAAATTTTACCACTTTTTAATGAACTATCTTAAATGTTATTTTACTGGTATTTGTAAATTATGAAAATTACCATTATTTTTTTATTCCTCAATAGGGATATTTTCCAATTATTCCATCCAAATTATTTTTACAGATGTATTATGATTGTTAAAAAAATATTTTCAGGGAAGCAATTTATTTTTAAAGGGTTCATCAAACTAAAAATGCGTAATTGATATATTTTAGGATGTTATGTAGAAATGTGAATGGTTCTAAATGATTTGTTTATTATATGTAACTTGTTCATATGTTTGGATTATTTATGGATAGTTACGTTTTATACTATCGATGGTTAGTTACATTATAAACCTATGATGTTTGGTTCTATTATAGCCCTCTAATGCATTGGGTAAAGTGATGATGTTTACTATTGTATGTTTATCATAAGATAAAATAAATTTTATTGGTTATGGGTTACTCTAAATAGATATGGTAATTATCTGGTTATGTGATTCTATGATTAATATTTGATGTTCTAAGTTACCAATACCTTTTCGCTATGCAATCTATGAGTTTTTAATGGTTTCCTTGATCAATTTTAACAAAATTTTGCCCATAATTATTGTTTATTATGAATCCTAACATCATTAAAACATAATTTAATTTCAAATATTTCATGATATTGGTTTTATTATCTTATTTACAGATCTTTAACTATTAATATGCATGTGTACCCATATTCTCATCTTGAACTAACTAAACATGTTTGATTATTAATTCTTATATTTAACCAAGATAATAATTTAAGCTCGTCATTAATATGTTTATTTTCCCCATGTTAAAAAGAGAGATGTTATATAAGATATTTCGAGAAGGGATTCATATGGGTTGTGATGATGAATTAAAATTGAATATAAAAATATGATTATATTTAAAAATGATGACTAAAAGACATGTGTATTATTATATTAGAGTTTTTCTTCATTCTATAAAACTCTAATCCTAAATGATTCTTGGTTATGTAAATGATCAATTATTTTAATTTGATGTGGTATGTTTTAGATGGTTAAAAATATTTCATGTTTACCGGTATCAAATCTTAAAATTTAATGATTATGTTTTTTCATTGGATCTAGGAGTGTAGATTCATGTATATTATTGATAGTATTATATAATGGTATATATATCTTTGGATATTATGATTTTTTCTTTTGGAGTTATCATTGTAGAGACAAGATTATTCCCTATAAGACTTTGGAATATTTCTAAAAAAATTTCCCAAGCCAGGTGCTAAGACAATGTGATATTCTGAGGTTTGGTGTGCCTGGAAAATATTATAAAAAAATATTAAGTGTTTTTGTAATATTCAAGAAATAGAAACAAGATATCTCTTAAATGGTTGATCAGATCATAAATATGCTACCACAGTTGGGTCACAAATGCGATGTTTACCCTAGGCATGATATAAAATATGTCGGCACAGGATGTTCGGACCCCTTTCTCATTAACGGTAAGTAAATGGATGAATTAATTTATCACTATTTTTATTTAATAGCTCAGACCTGAATAACTCTTGAATGGTAACTTAGATCAGGAATCATAGGCCATGGTTGTGTCTGGAGCCTACCATTTACCCTAGGAGGGGTATGAGCACTGTCAGTGCAGGCCTTCTGTAGAAGAAGTCCTTGAGGGAAAAAATTTAAATAAAATAATTAAATTAAATAGTTTTATTTGAAACACTATTTTGAATAACCTCTAAATAGAGACTTGGAGTGGAAATCCAAGGCCATTGTTGAGTTCGTAGAGTGGTGTTTACCATAGGGGTGACCTCAGTTGAAAGGGCGCGATTGATTCAGATTTCGTGTCTGCCGACAATTTTCTATAAATAGGGAATTAAGGAAATGAGCAAGGTTAGATAATTTTCTGTCCCAAATGGCAAAGCTCTGTCCAATGACGATTTGACATCCGAACGTCATTAGATTGAGACGAAACTTCAGATGCTAATAGATTAGGGTGTAGCGAATGCAAAAGTGGATCCGAATTCGAGGTAGTATTTCTATTTCAGATTCTGTAGCCCCCCAATTAAATATTTCATCATTAGAAATACTTTCTATTTGTTTCTGATGCTATGGATTCCTTTAACGATGGTCAAATGAACAACGACCATCATCTGTTTAAATTTCTAATTCCCATTCTTTGTGTTCTTAGTCCACCAACTTTCCTACTCACCAAATCATCAATGAAGAGAAGAGAAAGGCATATTTTTGAAAATATATCAACCCAAGAAGTCTTGATCTGTGTTTAGGATTGAGTTTTGGGCATCGAAGGAAGTGCAGAAGTGATCGAAAGCGGCGGTTACTTTCAGGATGCTCAAACGATGACAGGTCATCAAGAGGAGGCAAGCACTGTAAAGGTCTCGTCCTGAAGATTACAGATATGGTCCGAGATCACGTTTTGGACCACCAGAGTGAGTGTGGTTGTCCGCAGAATATTTTTGGAAGATTTTAGGTGTCTCTGGTGGTGGTCTAGCAGTCCGGTGACAGCAGTTTATGGCAAGGCAGTAACGGTCCTTCAGGCTCTCCGGCGACTGTCCGGCAAGGCTGGTCTGAGGGTGTTTAAACCCCCATATCATTCAAACTGGGTGTCTCATTTTAATGCCATCTGTGACCATGAAACCCTTGCTTCAATGATGACCTTTTGAGGATAGTTTGAAGAAATTTTTTTAGATTGATTCTCAAAGGCATGAAATGTCTGTTTTTAATAACAATAATATAATTATTATTATTCGGAAAACTTGTATCGGATTGTACATTTGAAAACGATGTCTTATTGACATGCCGTAAAAGGATTTAGGACCCTGGAGTTGAGGCAGACATTTCAAATCTGATTTTGGGTGCTTAAACTGAAACAGTTGTGCGGGCCCCATGAGGCATTCTTTGGGATTTTGTGGTGAAATGTGACTTTGTCACTAGAAATCCGTTTGGGATGATCGATTAGTCAATATTGTGTGTTTTCCATGAGGATCTAAATGGAACAATGCACCCGCCAAAATTCAGGGCCGAGGAATGGTTCCCATGAGGCGACTTCCAGATGTATGCTGTATTTTTATGACTTATGCTTCATAAGTATGTTTGGGGCCTATGAATAGCTTGTTTTGCGTGTTTTTCTACAATGATCACAATGGTGCGATTCGTTTGATGGTTCGTTTCCTTTTTTTGAGTGGAAGTGATCGAGCGTCGTTTAGGTGTTACAGTGAAAAGCAACTTTTTCACTAGTGGTTTGTTTGGGACGAATGAATATCCGATCCTGTGATTTTTTCAGTGGGGATAGAAATGGCATGATCTGTGTTACTTGTTTCATGATTGAGGGGAAGGTCCCACATTTCACTATTTATGTATGATGCTGGGAGATTCATCTTCTACATTAGGAGTCCATTTCAAATGATTCAGTAGCTGATCTTTCATTTTTTTCCGTAAGGATCATGACAGTGTGATCCATTTGAATGTGTAGAGCCTTATTCGAATCTCTTATTAAATGTGGAAACATCACTACTGGAAATTTAGGCTATAGCCACGGTTTCAAACCGTGGCTATAAGCCCAAAAACCGTGGCTATAGGTTATAGCCATTGTTCAATGAACTGTGGCTGGTATTGGCGTGGCTATAGACCAACTTCTATAGCCATGGTTTAAAACTGTGGCTAAATCCTATAGCCACGATTCAAACAGTGGATAAATCCTTATAGCCATGGTTTAAAACCGTGGCTATAGGCTATAGACACAGTTTTCAACCGTGGAAGAAGGTAAACCAAAAACAAGCCTTATATCCATGGTTAGAAACTGTGGATATAGTTCAAAGTTAAATAAAAAAACACAGCAGGCCTACAGGCCTGTCAGTCCCCCCCCCCCCTACCCCTTGCCAGTCCCCCCTGCCAGTCCCCACTGCCCCTGCTAGTCCCCCTTCCCCTGCTAGTCCCCCCCTGCCCCTGCTAGTCCCCCTGCCCCCCTGCTAGTCCCCCCTGCCCGTCCCCCCTGCCAGTCCCCCCTGCCCCTGCTAGTCCCCCTGCCCCTGCTAGTCCCCCATGCCAGTACCTCCTACCCCCTCCCCCCTGCCACCCCTGCCAATCCCCCACCCCTGCTAGTCCCCCTACCACCTGCGAGTCCCCCCCTGCCACCCCCCTGCCATTCCCTCTACCCCCTATCAGCCCCCCTATCCCTTCCACCCCCCTTCCCCTGCTAGTCCTTCCCTTCCAGTCCCCCCCACCCCCTGATAGTCCCCCCTTCTAGTCCCCCTTCCCCCTTCTAGTCTCCCCTGCCACCCCCTACCAGTCCCCCCTGCCCCCTGCCAGCCCCCCTACCCCCTACCACCCCCTGCCAGTCCCCCTGCCCCTGCCAGTCCCCCTACCCCCTGCTAGTCACCACTTCTAGTCCCCCATGCACCCTGCTAGGCCCCCTTCCAATCCCCTGCTAGTCCCCCTGCCCCCTGCTAGTCCCCCTGCCACCCCCTGCCAGTCCCCCCTGCCCCTCCTAGTCCCCCTGCCCCTATTAGTCCCCCTACCTGGACACCCCCTGCTATACATATGTTGGAGTTTTTCAAAGTAGCAACGCATTATAATCCTATCAGAGTACTGGAAGGTTTTATTAGGTGGGATAAATAGACTATGGATGATAAGTACTTGGTTTTTGGAATGGTGAATAAAGGCTATAGTTGGGATGCCATTACAGCTGGGCTATCTATGCTGAAACTGTTTGGTTTTACACGGAATGTTGGTGATGAAAGGACATAATGGTTCAAGAAACACTGCATCGGAAGGAGCTCCTACATGTTCCAGATAATGCTATTATGGAGGGAGAGAAATATATTGAAGTTATATCCAACAACCATCTTAAAGATGAAATGAGACAATATGATGTTTGGAATGAAGAGTTCAAACCAATGTTTCCCATGGTTATAGGTTTTGGAGTTATCACTGCTCTGGACACCCCCCGGACAGACCCCAGACACCCCCCGGACACCCCCCAGACACCCCCCGGACAGACCCCGGACACCCCCCCCCCCCAAACACACCCCGGGAACCCCCCCAGACACCCCCTGGACAGGCCCTGGACACCCCTCAGACACACCTTGGACACCCCCCGGACAGATCCCCCTGGACAGCCCAGACCTCCACTCCCCTGGACAGCCACCCCCCACCCTCCTGGACAGACCCTGGAACCCCCAGGCCCTTGGACAGACCCCCCCCCCCTCCCACCCTCCTGGACAGACCCTGAACCCCCCGCCCCCCAAAATGGACACCCCCCCCAGACCCTAGACAGATCCCCCTAGACCCAGAACCTGGACACCCCACCCCTTGCACCCCTGCCAGTTACCCCCTCCCTCTGCTAATTCCCCCCCCCCCCTCCCCCTTCCAGTTCCCCCTCCCCCCTTCCAGTCCTGCCCCCCCCCCAACCTGGACACCCCCCAGACCCCCTAGACATACCCTGGATAGACCCCCTAGGACAGACCCCACCCCCAGAACCTGGACACCCCACCCCCCAAAACCTGGACATCCCACCCCTTACACCCCCCTTGCTCGTTACCCCCCCTCCCCCTACCAGTCCCCTCCCCCTGCTAGTTTCCCCCTCCCCTACTAGTTCCCCCCCCCCCCTCCAGTCCTGCCCCCCCCCCCCCCAAACCTAGACACCCCGCAGACCCCCAGAACAAACCCCGCTAGATAGACCTTGGACAGACCCCCCGGGACAGACCCCCCAGACCCTGGACACCCCCCCCCCAGAACCTGGACACCCCCCCAGACCCTAGACAGATCCCTTGGTTTTTTCTCCAAGGGCTTACCTCCCCTCCCAGTTTCTGTTAACAGGTGACTTGTGGAATTTTTACTGAAGTTTCCTCAGATTATGTTGGAGTCTGGTACTCAGGTCTTTCTAGGAGCGCTTTCTTCTTGCTATCGTAATGAGAATTTTCCCAAGGTGGATGTTGTTCAGGAGGTCGTCCCCCTTTCTATGGTTCTTTCAGCAGATTCCAGGAATATTTCCATCGTATAGAGAACTCAGTTTCCCCTAGTGATTGGCCTCCTCCAGCGCATGGCATGCTAAGTAGTAGGGTACCTTATGTTGAATCAAATTAATCAAGTGATCAGTATTCTACAATGCCTGATACAATGGCTTCGTCACCCCTACTATTGGTGAGTGGGAAAGCTCCAAATCATGCATCGACTCTTCCTTATTCTCCTTCCGTACAATCAGATACTGGCTCATGTGTTTGTACGAGGTCGGCCCTCAGAAAGAGGCAGGTTAGGAAGTGTTCTGCCTCCATCGTGATAGGAACCATGTTTCCTGAGGACAAAGCTGGGAAAGTTTTGTTTCCATGATTCCTATATTCGTTTGGAACTCCCGAGGTGTTGGGGAAAGAGTGAAAATCAACTTTATAACCTCAGATGTGAAGAAGAATAAGATCAAGGTTTCTACGATTCTTGAGAACAAGCAAAATTTTACTAAAATTAATGAGTTTACCACATGGTAAAGTTCCATGCTTCTATGAATGCAGACCTGGTTAACAAGTTCATCTGGATATTCTGGCATTGGGATGCTATGGTGGAGTTTCTCCAAGAAGGGGGCCAACATATAACAATGAGAGTTCCATGTGGAGGGGACACTATACTTGTGTAATTTATTTATAGCAGTTGTGATGCCCTGAGAAGGGAGGTTTTATGGAGAGAACTGAATGAGTTCGACCCAGGGGATTATCATTGGGTGTTGTTAGGTGATTTCAATATAATAATGGATCCTGAGGAGAATAAAGGGAGAAGTTAATTCCCAAGTATGGCTAGTGGGTCCTTTACGCAGTTTTTTTCTGGTAAAGGGAGAATTGATTTGGGATACTCAAGTGACCCTTACACATGGTGTAACAACAGAAGGGGTGGTAACTGTTTTTGGAGTTGGCTTGACCATTGTATTGGAAATGTACCAGATATTTCTATGTTCTCAAATACAAAGGTGGATCACTTGACTCGAAGCATCTCCAATCACTCTCCACTTTTCCACACTCTGAGCAGGAGGGAGGCCTCGCAAGAAAACTTCACGTTCAAAAACATGTGGTCACACTTTTCAGAATATCTTCAATTGGTGGGGAAGAGTTGGGAAGAACCGATTCAGGGTATTTCCAACTCTAACACGTTCAATGTTCTAAAAAGAATTGTTAACACTCACCATCCCATGTTATTTACTACTTCTGAACCAAAAATTGTTTATTCACCTAAATACTCTCACTTGTGTCAACACAATTATTTCTTTACTAGTTCAATCTGAAATACCTACAATGCTTAATGTCTATTGATTTTTTCACAATCTTACAAAATTTTAACACCTTTAATTTCTCTGATCAAATCTTTACTTGCAATTTTAATACTTATGGCATTCACCTCTTTTGCTCTTTTGTCTATGCAAAAAATAGATACCAAGAAAGGATAACTCTTTTGAATGACCTTTCTTACCTAAGCACTAATAATAATTACCCTTGGTTTATTCATGGAGGAGAATAAAAGAATGGGAAGAAAAAAGTACAATAGAGTGGTTGCTTCCAAATTAGATAGATCCTTTACGAATGTACATGCTTTAGAAAGAGGTTAAGAGTGCCCATTTTTCTATAAATCTTGAGAGTGTGGCTGGTCCTGATGGGTTCACAAATTAATTCTTTATGTTCTACTGGGAAATATTTCATGATGAGATCCTTAATGCTATGAGGGAGTTCTTTAACGATGCCTCAATGCCCTATGGAATCAACTCCAATTTTATTTCCCTGATCCCAAAGAAGGAAAATGTTGTGGATGTAAATAATTTAAGACCTATTTCTATTGGGAAAACCTTTCCAAAAATCATTGAAAAATTATTGCAGGTGGGGCTATTTTGCAGGTGGTAGAAAGATGGAACTGGTGGTTAGGGCTGTTTTGCAGGTGGAAGAGGGCTGGCATGAGTGTTTTGTAGGAGGCTAGGGGGGTGGTGGCTAGTGTGGTGGCTGGTGCGGGCTGGATTGCAGGTGGTTGAGGGCTGGTGTGGGCTCGAATGTAGGTGGAAGGGGGACGGAGCAGGGCCAAATCACGGCATGACCATGGCGTGACTGCGGCGTGACCGCGGCGTGACCGCAGCATGTTGGCCCGGTCCAATGACATCCGTGGGGTAGCATCTTCCGTCGAGGAGCAAAGGGAGCGAGAGGAGGTGGGGAAACATTCCGATCGTCGCCCCACCGACAGAAATTGTGATTATTCAGTCTCAAAAATGATCCACAAGACTCATGGAATACTATCACTGCGAACCGCCGCAGGGTTTCATCCTGGAGCAGGGCCAAATCACGGCGTGATCGCGACGTGTTTCCCCGGTCCAACGACATCCGTGGGGCAGCATCTTCTGGCCAGGGAAGGATTAAAGAAGTTATTTCAAAATTGATGCATGTCAAACCCCAGTAAAAAAGACGTAGAAGAAGAAGGTAAATTTGTATCATTTGATCGAGGATTTTTCGACTTTCAGTTTCCCTCAACAGATCTAAAAGGATGATCCTAGAGCATTGGATCGCTCAACCTAAGGCTCGGTACCTTGAGGCTTTATGACTGGAAGCTAAAATTTAGTTCTAATGACTTTAAAGAAACTTGTGCACAGATCTAGTTTAAGATTCATAGACTTAATTGGGTACTATGGCACAAGGAAATATTATATGATATCGCATTCGTGATTTTCATTCCAATCAGGATGAACTATTCCACTAAAAATGTAATTTTTGGTCATTATGCGTGTGTATTGGTAGAAGTGAATTTAAGTTATACACTAATTGATCGGGTTTCTCTTTCCCCTCAACATTGATCAAAAGACTCATGGAATACTATCACTGCGAACCGCCGTAGGGTGTCGTCCTGGAGCAGGGCCAAATTACGGCGTGACTGACGCGTGACCGTGGTGTGACCGCAGCGTGACTGCAGCGTGACCGGGGTGTGACCGCGGCGTGACCGCGGCATGACCGAGGCGTGACCGCGGCGTGACCGCGGCGTGACCGGGGCATGACCGCGGCATGACCGCGGCCTTGACCGCGGCATGACCGCGGTGTGACCGCATCGTGACTGCAGCATGTTGGCCCAGTCCAATGACATCCGCGGGGTAGCATCTTCCGGTCAGGAGCGAAGGGAGCGAGAGGAGGCGGGGAAAAATTCTGGTCGTCGCCCCACCGACAGAAATTGTGATTAGTCAGTCTCAACATTGATCCACAAGACTCATGGAATACTATCACTGTGAACTGTCGTAGGGTGTCGTCCTAGAGTAGGTCCAAATCACGGCGTGGCTGCGGCGTGACCGCGGTGTGACCGCGGAGTGACCAAGGCGTGACCGCGGCGTGTTACCCTAGTCCAACGACATCCGCGGGGCAGCATCTTCTGGCCGTGGAAGGAGTAAATAAGTGATTTCAAAATTGATGCATGTCGAACCCCATGAAAAAAGACGTATAAGAAGAAGGTAAATTTGTATAATTTGATCGAGGATTTTTTGACTTTCAGTTTCCCTCAACAGATCTAAAAGTACGATCCTGGAGTATTGGATCGCTCAACCTAAGGCCCGGTACCTTGTGGGTTTTTGACTGGAAGCTACAATTTAGTTCTAATGACAAGAAACTTGTGCACAGATCTAGTTTATGTTTCATAGACTTAATTGGGTACTATGTCACTAGGAAATCTTATATGATGTCGTATTCATGATTTTCATTCCAATCAAGATGAACTATTCCAATAAAAATGTAATTTTTGGTCATTATGTGAGTGTATTGGTAGAAGTGGATTTAAGTTATACACTAAAAATGTGGGACCAACTAAACAATTGAGGTTCAGGCTCAACATCAAGAAGTTGAAAATTCAGGGCATGTCCCTATTTTAGCCCTAGAGGATCAAGTTCCTGCTAACGATAGGTCTATTATTGCTCAAAATACATATTCTATATGTTTGATTGCTAGAGTCTTTGATTATCCTGTTCTTGGATCATCCCCCCATTATAGAGATTCTTGTATTTCTGTTTCTCCTAACAAGTTGCAAGTGAAGAGTTCCTCGGCTAATATGGAAGAGAAATCTCATGCTGCCACCCTGCCCCCTCCCCCCTGCCCTGCAGACCTCCACCCTCCCCCCTCCCCCCTTCCCCCCTGCCCCCTGCCCCCCTCCACCCTGCCCCCTTCCCCCTCCACCCACACCTTTCCCCCTTCCCCCCTGTCCCCTTCTCTAACTTCCTAATTCATTTTGAATCTATGAAAAATAATATAATCTTGGTTGTGGTATTTTATGATTAAGTCCTAGAGTTCTCAGATAATAATAGAATTCTTAATAGTTTGATAAATGAATGAGTTTGGACACCCACCCTGCACCCCCAGACAGCCCCCTAATGTTATAAATATTTTTATGACTTATTATATTCCCCCTTTACTGATTTTATTATGAAATGTGCATAATTTGTGTGAAATATTAATGTTTTAATATTACGTATAGTTTTTGAGCATTTTTAGAAGTAGTCCAATTGAGTCAGTTTAATGTTTTAATAATAACTGTCACTATACTGATCCAAATTGTGTGGTTATTGTTTTTTAGGATTCTCCTTTCAATATAAAACATTTCATTAGAAGTAACCATGATCCAATTATGCCATTTTAAGGGTCATATGGTCCTCACAAACAAGACCAAAGAATCTGTGAACAAACTGGACCAGCCTTGAGTATTGATTTACTGGGCTCAATATAGAAGTCCAAAAACATTAACTATCCACAATAATTCGGGGGACACTACATGTCATCTTGGATAAAATTTCAAGGCCCAAATTCAAGTACAAGGGGGCCAAATAAATCTTTGAATCCCAGCCCACCATTCTAGCCTAGAATTAAAATCACTATAGTATGCATGACATATCTCATGATGTAAGCATCCAATTGAGCTTAGGTTTTGTAGTGTGAAAGAGGAGATATAGGCGGACGACTTTGTTGAAGAAACCATTCGTATTTGAAGGCATATTCATATTCAAAATCCATTTCACATTATGGACATAAAAAAGACTGGATTGAAATGGACAGTTTAACATTGTTTAATAAACCAGCCATAGCTTTTGATCCTTAAGTCCAAATGACTCCAAATTTTGAGAGTAGTCACCCAACATTAGTTTCTACAACTTTTAATAAGGATATATTTGAAGATTATGCTGTATGAATAGCAAAATTGGCGATGAAATTTTAGGGACAGATTGGGAATGCAAACAGTCCACTCCTTGGGCTATAAATACTCTCCCCTTCTCTCCTTGAGAGGGGTTGGCATTTCAGAAGAGAGGATATCATATATTGGAATGACCAAAGCCTTGAAAAAGGCTCGGGAGGACCTTCCATACTAAAGTTTTCACTTGAGAGACCTTTCCTCCGCTCTTTGTTTTCACTTACTTTTGTGTTCTTCATTTTTGTAATCTTGTAATTCTCTTTCATTGTAATTCTGTTTTAATGCAAGTTACTTCTTCAATATCTCTTATTCTCATCCACCTTCTGTAGTTTAATATTTATGTTCCTAAAATAGTTTAAATTCTGTTGAATCCCCTTCCCTTCTTTTGCTTCCTCATTCAATCAAAAATCCATTTTTAATTATCATCATCGTCCGTGTGTGTGTGTCAACGTACCACTCTTTTCTAATCCCTTTCTTTTTCTTCTATTCTTAATTTATCATCATAATTATTTTAACCAGAATATTAAACGTCCAAATGGCTGAGTAAATCTATCATTGGGGTGAGTTATAATTCGGGGATGTTAAGTGATTGAGAGTTTTGCTCGATGAGTATTCTTTAAATTAATATTGTGTATGTTAAACATAATATGTCATGGATTAATGATATGTTTTGTTTAACGAGTGGTTTCCATGGATTATTGGAACCATAAATAAACTACCATAAATAAGTTTTGATTGATATTAGAACCCTAAGTTAAGTTAACCCTTGGATTAAAGCCTTCACACTTAGGGAATTCTAATCAACGTCAACTTATGACATGGGTGTTAATTTAATGCAATACAAAGTAAGGATCAAGGATATCACATGCTTAACTCCCCAATGATGAACTCACCCAAATCTTTATCAATTTGGTAAATCAAACATCATCCATATATCATTTAAATTAAGATCTACAAACAAACCCCCCTAATCAAAATACAATCAACTAAAAACAAACGACTATTACAAAGTATCATCGCCGAGGATTCGACCCGAGTGTTGCTATACACATTAGCAGAGCACCAGAATTTTGACCGGTCGATAGGCGAAAATCGGCTGTGCATTTCAAATGGCGTTGTTTCCTGGGATGGTGCTTTAAGTAGTCATTAGTTTCTGGTTATTGTCAAGAAAACACAAAAAAACAAATTTTAAAAAAAATTGAAAAAAAAAACACAAAGAAAAACCCGTATTCCTCTTAAAAATCATAAACTGAAAAAAACACAAAGGAAAACCCATCTTCCTCATCCTTTATAAATATATCTGAATTCCCCGTAGCCTCCCAAACAATCCTTCGGATTTGTTTGACCCTGAAATTGATAGAACTCTTCTTCGACTTAGGAGGACCATTAGGGATAACCAAATCACCCAAGAACCAATCATTTCCCTACCAATTGAATTCGATATGGCCACTCCTAGGGAACAAACATTGAAAGAACTTGTTACCCCTGATATGAATTACCAACCCCTTGGTATTCAATATCCAAACATAGAGGCTGACTTCGAACTCCAATTGGGTTTGATTCATCTTCTTTCTCATTTCCACGGGCTAGCCGGTGAGGATCCACATCTCCACCTTAAAGAGTTCCAAGTAGTGTGCTCTACCATGAAGCCTCAAGGGGTTTCTGAAGAACAAATAAAACTCTGAGAATTCCCTTTCTCCCTAGCTGAATCTGCCAAGTCATGGCTCTACTACCTCCCTCCTGGTTCCATAACTACATGGAATGACATGAAGCGTCTCTTTCTAGAGAAATTCTTTCCTGCTTCTCGTACTTCTTCTATCTGAAAGGAAATAAGTGGTATACGTCAAATCCCAAGTGAATCACTCCATGAGTACTGGGAGAGGTTAAAAAAGCTTTTGGAAACCTGCCCACATCACCAAATCCCTTACCAACTCTTGATCCAATACTTCTGTGAGGGGTTATTGGCTATGGAGAGAACTCTCATAGATGCCGCAAGTGGCGGTGCTCTTGTTGATAAAACTCCTGCAGCTGCAAGAGATCTCATAAGTAACATGGCTGCAAACACACAACAATTCCATACTCGAGCACATTCTCAAGTCAAACAAGCCCAAGATAATCAATCCATAGAGCCTAACAAGATGACTGAGTGGATGAGTGAACTTTTAGGTCTTGTGCGTCAACTAGAGGTGGCTACCAAAGCCCCAACCTCATCTTCTCCACAATCACTATTCCCTGGACCTATCAAGAATTGTGGAATCTGTAGCTCCCCAGCTCATCCAACAGACACATGTCCACAACTTCAAGAGGATCAATATGATTCATCCGGACCAATGGAGTTCAATGCAGCATATGCTTAGCGAAACCCCAACCCTCAACAATCAGGTCAGTTTGTTAGAAACTTCAACCAACCTCACTCTGAGCATTTCTCTTCTACCTTTAACCCAGGCTTGAGGTACGGTAATACCATCTGTCATCCCCCTCAATTCCCTCCTCAAAATCCAAACCATTTTAAATATATTCAAGGTGGTGGTAACTTCCATCAACCTTATCCTTTTGTTCCTCAACCTCAATGGAACAATACTCCTCCTGGATTCCATTATCCTGTTGAGCCTTCCCAATTCCAAAACCAATACATTCGCTTTCCCAAGAACCAAAATCAAGGTAATCCCAATCCGGGACAAGCCTGTTCTTCTAAGAAACCATGGGAAAGTGAAGTGTAAGATCTTGCCTCCTTCACCCGTTCTAGCCTTAAAAACATTGAAACTCAAATAGGTCAACTTGCATCCCACCTGAGCCAGCAACAACAATAAAATTCTTCCCAACTCCCATCTCAACCATTACCCAACCCCAAGGGTAATGTAAGTGCAATTGCACTTAGATCAGGAAAGCAACTTGATATGCCTCAAGATAAATACTCAAACCCTCCTTTGAATGTTGACCTTGAAAATGAAAATAAAAAGAAAATTGAAAAGGAGTCTGAATCCATTCCATCACCTCCTTCAATTCCACTTAGGAACCCAATTCCTTTTCCTCAATCCGTTTCTAAACCAAGGAAGTCCTTTGAACCTGATCCTGAAATGCTCGACATGTTTAGACGTGTTGAAGTCAGCATTCCCCTCTTAGATGCCATAAAACAAATTCCTAAGTATGCCAAGTTTCTCAAGGAGTTGTGTACCCACAAGAGGCAACTTAGGACCTTTGAAAATGTTTCCACCCAGCAGTCTATTCCCATAAAGTGCAAAGATCCAGGGACCTTTACAGTCCCATGCCAAATTGGAAGTTCCAACTTTGATGATGCACTCCGAGACCTTGGAGCCTCAATTAATGTCATGCACAAATCCATCTTCTCTAACCTTGGTCTAGGTCCCTTGCACCCAACAGGTGTTTTCATTCAGTTAGCCAATCGAAGAACAGCCAGTCCTGACTGAATAATTGAGGATGTTCTTTTCTGAGTCAATGATCTTATCTTCCCTGCTTATTTCTATGTCCTTGACATGGAAGGTGAGACGAACTCTTCTCAATCTCCCCTAATTCTAGGAAGACCATTACTCATGACTGCGAGAACGAAGATTGATGTCCATTCAGGCATCTTATCCATGGAATTCGGTGACCAACTGGTCAAGTTCAACATTTTCCAATCCATGCGATACCCATCTTAGGATCACTCTGCATTCTCAATCCATGCTTCTGAGGACACTTCTAAGAGTCAATCGAACCCCAATCCACCATGTTCTGCATGTTCTAATGATAAAGGATCTTGTGAAATCTGCACCATGATTAACAAAGTCATAAATGGTGAAGTTGATGTGGACCTTTCATTCATAGACTCCATCAATTTAGAGGATCTTGAAAACTCTATTGAATCCCATCTCAACTCTGATCAAAACTACTCCACCTTGGACCGTATTGAGAAAAATGAATCTGAAGCAACTGAAGTCCCATCCTCTATTTCTGAGTTTCCTAACCCAAAAATTAATGATGAGACTAATCTGAAACCACTTCCTGCACACCTGAAATATGCATTCCTCTTCCATGATCACTCATATCCTGTCATTATCTCTGCCACCCTTACTGAAACAGAGGAGTCCAAACTTGTTCAAGTGTTAGAGGAAAACAAAAAGGCCTTTGGTTGGACCCTAGATGACATACCAGGAATCAACCCTTCCCTTTCCATGTATCGCATCCATCTTGAGGAATCATCCAAACCAATTAGACAACCACAAAGAAGACTCAATCCACTCATCCTTGAGGTAGTTAGGGAAGAGATCACCAAGCTTCTTCAAGCTGGTATTATCTACCCAATTTATGATAGTGAATGGGTTAGTCCAATTCAAGTTGTACCTAAAAAGGGTGGGATAACTGTTGTCACAAATGAACATGGGGAGGTAGTCACAACTCGGGTGAAGAAAAAATGGTGTGTATGCATCGATTATCGAAAATTGAATGCTGAAACATGAAAAGATCACTACCCTCTTCCATTCCTTGATCAAATGCTAGAAAGATTATCCGGAAAGTCACACTATTGCTTCCTTGATGGATACACCGGCTATTTTCAAATCCCAATCTCACCTCAGGACGAAGAAAAGACTACTTTCACATGCCCCTTTGGAACATATGCATATATAAGAATGCCTTTTGGCCTTTGTAATGCTCCTGCAACATTCCAGAGGTGTATGATGAGTATATTTTTAGAATTCATATAACACTGCATGGAAGTCTTCATGGATGACTTTACCATTTATGGCGAGTCATTTGAGTCATTCTTGCATTCACTCTCTCTAGTCCTTCAAAAGTGTGTCAAGTGTAACCTTGTGTTAAATTATGAAAAATGTCACTTCATGGTTGCTAATGGGATTGTTCTAGGGAACATAGTTTCAAAAGATGGTATTGAAGTTGATCCTGCCAAAATTGAAGTGATCCAATCACTTCCTCAACCCACTTCTGTTCGAGACATCCGATCATTCCTCGGTCATGCCGGTTTCTATTGAAGATTCATCCATAACTTCAGTAGGATTTCCCTACCACTCACTAGGTTGCTCCAAAATGATGTCACCTTCCATTTTGATGAGGTTTTCAAAAGATCCTTCATTGAACTCAAAACTTATCTTACATCTGCCCTGATAATCCAACCCCCAGATTGGTCCTTACCCTTTGAATTGATGTGTGATGCTTCTGATAGAGATGTTGGGGATGTTCTTGGTCAAAGAAGAGAAAAAATTACTCATGTCATCTATTATGCCTCAAAAACATTGGATGAAACTCAATCTCACTACACTATGACTGAAAAGGAACTTTTAGCTGTGGTTTATGCCTTAGATAAATTTCGGCCCTATCTCTTAGGTGCCAAAATCATCATCTTCACAGACCATTCTTCTATTAAGTTCTTACTCAAGAAAAGCGATTCCAAACCAAGGCTAATAAGATGGATTCTAATGCTCCAAGAGTTTAACCTTGAAATCAAAGATAGACCTGGAAAAGAAAACCCTATGGCTGATCACTTGAGTAGAATTCCTAATTCTCCTCATTCTGAAATCATTGATCCTGAATTTCCAATTGAGCACCTTTCATCTCTCACTCCAAAACTACCATGGTATGCCCCAATTGTAAATTACTTGGTTTCTGGTGTTTTTTCGAAAAAGTTTTCAAAAGAACAAAAAATGAAGTTGAAAAGTGATTCAAAATACTATTTTTGGGAAGAAAATAAACTTTGGAAAACTGGGGCAGACATGGTCATTAGGAGATGTGTTGATGAAGATGAATATTCTTCCATCTTAGAATTATTTCACTCACTTCCCGGAGGTGGCCACTTTGGACCACAAAGGACCTCCCGAAAGGTCCAAGACTCTAAATTCTTCTGGCCTTCACTCTTCAAGGACTCACATGAGTTTTTTCAATCATGTCCCACTTGCCAAAAGTTTGGCACAATTTCAAATAGAAATGAAATGCCCCAAAAGCCTTTAATTTTTTTGTGAAATCTTCGATGTTTGGGGCATCGATTTCATGGGACCATTTCCCCCTTCCAATGGATTCTCATACATTCTTCTTGCGGTCGATTATGTTTCAAGGTGGGTTGAGGCCAAACCCACTAGGAAGGATGATGCTCATACTGTTAGTGAGTTCCTAAAGACCCACATCTTCCAACAATTTGGCACACCACGTTCCTTGATAAGTGACTTAGGAACCCATTTTTGTAATAGAACCATGGAAGCTCTTCTGAAAAAGAATGGGGTTGTTCATAAAACTTCAACTGAATATCACCCCCAAACAAATGGTATGGTTGAACTCTCTAATAGAGAAGTGAAAAGGGTACTTGAGAGAATTTTTAAGCCCACCAGAAAAGACTGGCCTGAGAGACTTGGTGAAGCCCTTTGGGATTATCGAACTGCCTATAAAACACCCATTGGGATGTCTCCTTTTCGGCTTGTTTTTTGTAAATCATGTCACTTACCAGTTGAAATACAACATAAGTCCTTTTGGGCAGTGAAAACATGTAATTTTGATCTTGAAAAATATGGTGAAGAAAGATTGTTGAAATTGTATGAACTGGAGGAGCTTCGACTTGAATCCTATGAGAATTCCAATATGTACAAAGAGAAGGCTAAGGTACTCCATGACAAACACATCCTGAGAAAGGTATTTCATGAAGGTGAAAAGGTAATGCTCTACAATTCTTGATTTCAACTTCACCCAGGTAAGCTTAATTCTTGTTGGGAAGGTCCTTTTGTTATTACTAACGTTTACCCATTTGGTGCAGTGCAAGTCCAAGACCCCTCTTCCAAAAGTAAATTCACGGTTAACGGACATCGGTTAAAGCATCACCATGAGAGGTCTCACAATCCAGGAACCACGTCGACTTCCATCGAAACCCCATCCACTTCAATAGAACCACCACTGGATGGAGACCCGCCAAATCCAAACCAGGGGGCACCTCTTTCCCTTTAAACTCTCTCTCTATCTATTCCTCTCTCTACCTATTTCTTTTTCTTCCTCTATCTTTCATTTTTTTTACCACTTTATTCATCAAACCCTTTTTTTTCTATTTCTTGTGTGGGTGTGCTTTTTAAAAAAAAACCTTAAAAACTAAAAAAAACCAAAAAAACAAAATTACTTAAAAAATTTACAAAAAAAAGAGTCATGCTTACTCACCATTGAGTTTTGAAATTTTTTCCAACCATTTTGGGGATTTAATAGACATGTTTTCATCTCAAAAATTTTGTATTTTCATTATGAATTTGGATAAAGAATTTTGTGTCAAAACCAACACATTTTGAATACTCAATTTTTGATTTGGAAAATGATTTTCCCCAACCATGAGAACAAACATTTTCTTTCATGCCAAGGCCACCTATGGCCATCTTTTCAAAATGTGTGTTTTCACCCCCATTTTTGAGTCTTGAATTTGTGGGCCTTTGAGCTGAATTTCCTACCTTAGTGTGCATTAATATGATAGAGGCATTTTCTGAACCACATGAGAATCACAATATCCAAATAGCCTCCCATTTACCTTACATTAATCCTCCTTTTGAAAGCCCCTTCAAGCATATGAAAACCTTTTCTTTGATAGCCACATTACAAGCCCAATACCTTATCCCACCCAATTTCAACATGGATTTTCATTGCATATGTTTTTGAAATTTAAGTGTGGGGGGGAATGGATTTCATTTTTGGGTATCATTTCCTTACATTCTGGTGTGTTATCATATGCTTGAGGGAAAGCATACATTTTAGTGTGGGGGGAGTTTGTAATTCAGTGGGATTTGGGAATGTATTGTACAAATGATATTGAAAAGTGTTCAAAAAAATTGAAAAGTGTTCAAAACAAATTCAACAAAAATTCAAAAAAATGAATATAAGAATGGGTTGTGTCTTGGATGGGTCAAAAATCACTCTTTCTCAACTTTTGATATTATTATAACTATTACAATTAGTGTCGTGAGGAGATAAAACATGGGTTGGGATATGAGTGTGAGATCTGTTTTAAGGTCAACTTTCGAAAAAACAAAGAAAAAAAAGAACACTTCCATTATATTCTTATATCATTGGGAGAAGTTTTGTGTCTTGTAAATATTCTATCATCTCATTACCTTCATATTTTCTTCCTCTATTGTGTATTTCTTCACACAATCATTCCCTTGTAAATATGTGTGTTCATTTCCTTCCATGTTTTATTTCAAAAAAAAATGTGCATTGATTTTTCTATGTTGGTATTTTAACCCCCTTATTCTCAATCTTAGACATTATATTCCTACCATCCCATAGCCAAAAAAACCCCTTAAAAAGACCTCTTGATTTTTGTGCACTTTGGATAGGGATTGTAAGCCGATAGCTCTTTTAAAACTCTAATATTTTCACTTTTGGTTGGCGAAAGAGTGAACCTCCACAAATGAATTTTATCATCTTGAGAGGTGTGAGTTTTGAGTGTCCACATTTTCCATTTCTAAATTTGAGCATGATAAAAATGAGTTAGTTTTGTAGCATTGTTTCTGTAACAACTTGTGGTGGATTTCAAAACGGATGAGTGAAATAGTGTAAACCTTCCCGGATTGGAGAAAACAAAATTTTAATATCTGTTGGTGACTAAAAATGATTTTGTCATGTTTTTATATTTGTTGCACATGATGACATGAATAAAACTAAGTGTGGTGGAGTTGATGTTATTAATATTTTCATGACTTATTATATTCTCCCTTTACTGATTTTTTTATGAAATGTGCATAATTTGTGTGAAATATTAATGTTTTAATATTAAGTATATTTTTTGAGCATTTTTAGAAGTAGTCCAATTGAGTCGGTTTAATGTTTTAAAACTAACTGTCACTATACTGATCCAAATTCTGTGGTTCTTCTTTTTTAGGATTCTCCTTTTAATATACAACATTTCATTATAAGAAACCATGATCCAATTCGGTCATTTTAAGGGTCATATGGTGCTCACAAACAAGACCAAAGAATCTGTGAACAAACTGGAGTAGCCTTGAAGATTTATTTACCAGGCTCAATACAGAAGTCCAAAAACATTAACTCTACACCATATTTCGGGGGAAACTACATGTCATCTTGGATAAAAATTTCAAGGCCCAAATCCAAGTAAAAGGGGCCCAAATAAAGCTTTGAATCCCAGCCCACCATTCTGGCCTAGAATTAAAATTAGTATAGTATGAATGACATATCTCATGATGTAAGCATCAAATCGAGCTGATATTTTGTAGTGTGAAGGAGGAGATATAGGAGGCCGACGTTTTTGAAGAAACCATTCGGATTTGAAGGCACCTTCATATTCAAAAACCATTTCACATTATGGACATCAAAAAGACTGGATTGAAATGGACAGTTTAACATTGTTTAATAAACCGGCCATAACTTTTGATCCTTAAGTCCAAATGACTCAAAATTTTGAGAGTAGTCGAACAACATTATTTTCTACAACTTTAAATAAGGAGATATGTGAAGATTCGGCTGTCGGAATAGCCAAATTGGCGATGCAAGTGGAGGGACAGATTGGGAATGCAAACAGTCCACTCCTTGGGCTATAAATACTCTCCCCTTCTCTCCTTGAGAGGGGTTGGAATTTCAGAAGAGAGGATATCATATATTGGCACGACCAAAGTCTTGAAAAAATCTTGGGAGGACCTTCCATACTCAAGTTTTCACTTGAGAGACCTTTCCTCCTCTCTTTTTTTCACTTACTTTTGTGTTCTTCATTTTTGTAATCTTGTAATTCTCTTTCTTTGTAATTCTGTTTTAATGAAAGTTACTTCTTAAATATATCTTATTCTCATCCACCTTATGTAGTTTAATATTTATGTTCCTAAAATAGTTTAAATTTAGTTGAATCCCTTTCCCTTCTTTTTCTTCCTCATTCAATCGAAAATCCGTTTTTAATTATCATCATCGTTCGTGTGTGTGTGTGTCAACGTACCACTCTTTTCTAATCTCTTTATTTTTCTTCTATTCTTAATTTATCATCATAATTATTTTAACCAGAATATTAAACATCCAAATGGCTGAGTAAATCTCTCATTGGGGTGAGTTATAATTCGGGGATGTTAAGTGATTGATATCTTTTCTCGATGAGTATTCTTTAAATTAATATTGTGTATGTTAAACTTAATATGTCATGGATTAATGATATGTTTTGCTTAACAAGTGGTTTCCATGGATTATTAGAACCATAAATACACTACCATAAATAAGTTTTGATTGAGATTAGAACCCTAAGTTAAGTTAAGGCTTGGATTAAAACCTTCACACTTAGGAATTCTAATCAACGTCAACTTATGCCATGGGTGTTAATTTAATGCAATACAAAGTAAGGCTCAAGGATATCACATGCTTAACTCCCCAAAGATGAACTCACCCCAATCTTTATAACTTTGGTAAATCAAACATCATCCATAAATCATTTCAATTAAGCTCTGCAAACAAACCCCCCTAATCAAAATACAATCAACTAAAAACAAACAACTATTACAAAGTATCATCGCCGAGGATTCGACCCGAGTGCTGCTATACACATTAGAAGAGCACCGGAATTTTGACCGGTCGATAGGCGACAATAGGTCATGTGTTTCACCCCCCTAAAAGCCACCCGAGAGCCCCCCGTTCCCCCTCGGACAGCCCCCCGTGCACCCCCGAACATCCCACTATGCACCTTCGGACAGCCCCCACGTGCACCCCCAGACAGACCCCATGTATCCCCTCTTCCCCCCTGCACAGAACCCCAGACAGCCCCCCGTGCCCCCCCGGACAGCCCCCCCCCCCCCCGGATAGCCCCCCGTGCACCCCCGGACAGCCCTGCAAGAGCCACCGGACAGCCATGCGAGATCCACCGGACATAACCCCAGTGGGCATGAACATCTACCTGATCTGTGAATATTCAAAAATAGAGGGCATGAACATCTACCAGATCTGTGAAGATTCAAATTTAGATGAACATGATTCATGGGAGATAAAAAAACTACCTGCACATAACCCCAGAAAGCCCTACGAGAGCCACCGAACAGCCCTGCGAGAGCCACCGGACAGCCCCCTGCGGAACCTATTCTAAAACTATGGAAAAGATTTATAACCCACTCTTAGTGGGTGGTTTTCAAAACCACATCAATAGATTAAGAAATGTTTTTAAAGGGTATTCGACCCTATGTGTATGATTAGTAAGGTAAAACATGGATATCCCAATGGTTTCTTATTCGTTGAGTGTAATACACCTTCATCTTTAACTCAAATCATATAATTTGAGTGGGGTTTATATTATGTTAATTAAGGAAAAGTACATGGTGTATAATTTATAGACACAAAAAAATACACCCTCATAATCAAATTAATTTATAATGAAAATAATCTGACCATGAGAACATGAATCAATCCTATGAGAACATGAATCAATCCAGACTGAGTTCGTAATAGGGGAATTTTATTCTGATATTGGATCATAACCAAAAAATATCCATGATTTTGTTTAGGATATGAGATTTGGGTTTATTCAAAGTGTCCTAGTGTATGAACAATAGTTAAAACCTGAAATGAATTGGTAAAAGTATCAATGCCAAATATAGTATAAAGACAAAAAAAATGAAACACACAAATTAATCTCTCCACTACCCCGACCTCCCACCCCTACAAAGAAAACTGTGTAGCCACCTCCAGTGCCCTTCTATCCCCCTTCGCAGAATATAACTACCCTCTATCCATAGAAATTAGTAAAAGCCTAAGTGGCCAATGTGATAAAGAAAATAAAATAAAAATTAAGCAACAACATACTTGTTTCCTGTGAATAATTATATCTCTAGTTTATTGCATTTTGCTATAGAAACTTAATTCTCTTGTGGTAACCCACTTTGATTACTGCAAGTCCGGATAAAGATTGAGAACAATTAATATATTTCAAAGTAAAAATAGAAAGATAGGATAATAAGACCTTTTTCAATGATTGCTATATTCAGTATGATGTTCTGAAAAGTCTAGCCTCCTGCACTTCCCTCCTGCCCACTGCACTTCCCCCCCCCCCAGCCCACTGCACACCCCCCAGCCCACTACACTTCTCCCCCTGCCCACTGCACACCCCCCTACCCACTGCACTTCCCCCCAACCCATTGCACACACCATCTACCCACTGCACCCCCAGCCCACATGCAGAATTCAGAAATTACCTGCAAGTATAACACATAATTCCAAAGTTAATTAAATACATACAGGAATACCACTGAGGACTGGGTCTTGGATGGTGTTCTTCTGATGTGGGTAGTTAGGGCATGTGCAGATGTAGTGTGACCAGACACTGATAGAGTTCCAAGCATGTGTCCAGATCAGTCATCTAAATAGATTCTACATGAAGCCTTGTCATACTACCACTAGCTAGGAACTGGGGTAGACCCGAGGATCTGAGGTCAGGTTAGGAGCAATACGAGGAGATGGTATCTAAGATTTAGTAGCACATGGGGGATGTGGTAGAGACAGTGGGAACCAGTTGCAGGGTTAGTGGCCGATAGTTGATGTGATATCCTTTGTTTTATAGTCTCAAATAGCTATTCACTGGGTATGTATGTTCAATATATTGTGCACAAATGTAATGTAGAAAAAAACATAAACTAGATGAATGAAATATAAAGATATCATGCATTGATTCTGATGTTGTTCAGGTTCAAGCATATCTTACGTATAGATGAATGACCAAACATCACACGAGCTGATTTTTGAAAACAGCTACAGGTTAACTGTTTAAAATGTAGAAACAGAATATAATGTAAACAAAATATATAATAATTACCATTGTGATGCAAATCAAGGATCCGGTCAACAGCTTCTGTGGATGTAGGATATGAAACAACAGGCGTTTCCATTCCATCACAATCATCAGCTAATAATGGTCGCACTCTGCAGAATACACATATGTTCCCTTTCAGTTCCTGTAGTAACCAAGAATTAAAAACTATCAAACCAAAACTAAAAATATGATATGAGATTCCTACCAAAATGGTATTGTGCAGCTTTTTTCTCATCTTCTCTCCTACAGAAATTCAAAGATCAGCATCTACCAACTGATCGTGCAACTCACGCGTAATTCTCCATTGTTCTTCATATTGTGTCATTGCTTCTGAAGCAAACATATCAACCATATGAAAATTTAAATTAACATTTTCATAGAACAATAATCATGGATAGTGACATTTGAAGTAATATTACCTTTAGTTTTTCATTTGCATCAGCTTATATTCCATGTACATGGCCTAGTTTTGTTTTATTTTGGTGTGGCCATTTTTATATGAATGTATATTGTTGGTGAACATGGTAAACATGAATTATTATCAAACTAACCAGGTCCTGGTTAGTTGGTTTGAATTGGATCATATTCAATATATATATATATACATGAGGTTCATAGAACAAGGATTTATTATTTGTATTGATGGATGTGTGACATTTTTTAGTGCATTGGCATTTGGGCATCAATTAGATATGGGTTTTATTTGAGGTGTGTGGCACGGTGACTGATTTAGAGAATCTAATGGGATGATTGACTTATGGATTCTGAGGTGGAACATTTAATTTGGACTATCTGTTGTGATAAAATATTTTTGGGAGTCCCCTGGACAGAATCCCCCCACCTCCCCCCCCTGCTGGACAACAGCCCCCCCTGCTGGATAGCAGCCCCCCTACACATTAAATGTCTTTCAGAGAAATCAACACATTAAAGGGGAAATTTCTCTCATACACTTTAATGAGGAAGGTCAAAAATATCAAAAACATTGAAAACAATTTAGAAACAAAAACATGGATATTTTCTTATGCTTCCAACAACAATATGATTCGATCTTTAAGAGGTGGGTGGAGTGTTGTCCTGTTTTTTTCTTACCTAGAAAATAGAAAGAAAATGTTATTAAATACTAAAAAAACTAAAGGAAAGAAAATAAATTAAAAGGGACAAACAGATGCACAGTTAAAATGCAATATCACAAACGACATTGATCACAACCAAAAAACTTCCCAACAAATAGAAAATAATTACAAAGATAGATTCATTTTCTAATTTGGATTCTCAAAAGCTAAATATAGAAAGGTCCATCAGCATCCCTTGTCTGGGAAATAATCCTCATGTCCCACCTTCAGAAATAATGATTTCTAACACCAAAAAAATTGAATGTGAATGGAGGGAAGAGTTCTTCAATCAAGCTAAAGGACTTTAATATGAAAACATAGCAAAAAAATGGGAGAAAATATAGCATCAGTTCATATGCGACACCCATGTTAAGAAATAGACTTCTAAAAATTTAGAATATTGAAGTATTTAAAAAACCAATAAAATAAAAACCCAAATATTCAAGCTCTGCTCTTTTTTCCCAATCAAACTCGTGAGTATTCACCTGACTTGGGAAATAGGAATCCCATGTTACACCATATAGGGTTGCAAAGGTATAGAGATCCATAAATGGTCCACTATGGGCCTTGATAACCTTATCAAGAGATAAAATGGAGTTTTAAGTCAGTAACAGTTAAAACATATATACAGTTAAAACACATATACATTGTCTTCCCATATAATTGGGAAGATACAAAATTCTCATAGCCACCAATAACTGGTTCAATGTAATGAAAGTGAATAAAAACACATAATATTCAAGAGAAGATTATGTAAATCATGTTTCTATAATTGTGATTTCAAGTTGGCAAGACTGGAAAATGGAGCATAAGTAAACAATGAAAATGGATTTGAACACATATACAAAAGGAATATAGTATAAAACGTACACAGTCTAATTGGACCTCTTTCATATGCCATGGATGGGTAATGGTTGGAATTGAAAAAATAGATAATCAAACAGAAAGTAATACATTTCATTCCACAATATGAATCATCAAATAGAGATGAACAACAACTACTTATGCTAGTTTTGGATTTTCCAGTGTGTAATGAATGGGTTAGAGGGGTTAGTTTTATAATCCCTCCAAGAGAATACTTTCAAAAAGGGAAAATAAGGAATTATATTAACCAAGAATATGAAAAGATACAAATAAAGATTCTAAAAAAATGAAGTATTATTTCAATATAATACATAACTAATATAACTAATGAAACATCAGTAATTAGTAAATGAACCACCATATATATTATATACAAATTTAAAAACAATGACTTTATAGGGTAGTTTTTTCTTTTTTAAATCTAACATAATGGATTCAATCATTTTTCTATACTGGTAAATTACACTATGACCATGATTATATATCCATGGTCAGCACATCTATGTCCATAAGTAAGAATATAGTCCTTAACTAACATAGGTTGTGGTAGTATTCCTCACCACGTTGGTATACAACTATAGTGTATATGGAATATGGATATAGGTCTATTTGGGAAGGACATACGACTATGTTCCATGCAAGACAGTGGAAGTATGTATGTGTGGTAACTATAGGAAATGAAAGGGAAGGGTATGGGAAAGGGATATAGTTACGGTACATGTAAATCATGGTAGTTGATTAGTACAAAATAATGGTCCACATGTACCATTATCTTAGAGGACCTATATATGACCATGAGTTTAATGGTATTTGGAAAAAATGTGGGCCCCTATTGATCAAGTGAAAACACCCCCCCCCCCACATAAATTAAGTCGAATGAAGCCTACCAACTCCTTGTTATCATGATTACCTCCACTCAATCAATTTTGAGGACCTTGAATGTTTACTATACCATGATTGTTTCCATTCAATTGTGAATTATGATATTCTTTACATGTTTTAAAACATCGATCTGATCAGCCCTCAATAATTTATCCTTGTATTTGAAAAACCATAATAACTTTTTCATACAAGTGACTTCAAAGAAAGATATTATACATCATCTTTACCATATTTCATCATATAATACTTTATTTAATTTTATTTTATCAAATTAATTTCAATTTTTAAAATGTTTTGTCTACACCCTCTTCCTCATATCGTTTCCTGTCTTTCTCTTCAATTGCATTATCATTGAAATAGTTTTCTAGAGTGGTTTTAATAGAGTTTGTAATCTATATTTTCACTCTTTTGAGTTTAAATTATTAATTTCCTAGCCAAACATATATCAAAAAAAATTCTTGTGATCATAGGATTCTACAATATTGTTTCAGAATATATTAATTCAACCTTCACTTATTACTTGAAACCACCTTTAGAAGTAATTTAAAATTGTCTTTCTTAATTTGAACCCAAAGATGCCTAGTTTTTAAACCCCTTGCCTAATAGAATTCCAATTTAAAACACATGTAACTGAACTCATTCTAAATTTCATAACCACTTCCAATAAATTGCCCCATTCAACATAGACACTTTGAAATGAAACAAAACTGATACAAACATAACCCATATTTGAAACATTCAATTTTATTCATGTGATGAATAATTAAGGATAAAAAATATAAGGGATTACCTTTAGTGTTGAGGGTTGTGGGGGAGAACTGTCTGGAATGGAGGAGGAGGGGAGGCAGCTCGGAGCAGCTTCACTGGAGGAGGGGAGGGTCATAGCAAGGAGGGGTCGAGGGTTTTGAGGGTTGCTGGTGAAAAGGTTTCAGGGAGGTCTATGGGGGTGTCGACCTCGGTGTCGGAAGAGAGGCATCAGGGAGGAGGTGTCGGGGATGAGGGTCGCGGTGAGGAGGGTCGTGGAGAGGAGGCCTCGGGGAGGAGGGTCGCAGCGATGAGGAGTGCGCGACGAGGATGCGTCGAAAAGGAGGGTCACAGTGATGAGGAGGGCGCAGCGAGGATTCATCGGGGAGGAGGAGGGCGCAGCGAGGAAGAGGTCACGGTGAGGAGGAGGGCGCGGTGAGGAGGAGATCGCGGGGGAGGAGGAATCGCGAGGGCAGGAGTCGCAAATCAGGAGAACAGAGGAGGAGCCCAACGGATTTTGGGGGAAAAGGGGAAAGGAAAATTTTAGGCATGGTTTTATAATTAAACTGTGGATATAAATTGGCTATAGCCATGGACCTATAAAACCATGGCTATAGCCTAAATTTCCAGTATTTCATGAAAGTAATATTAGTGGAAGATCCTTTTGATGTATTAGAAGAGAAACCACATCTTAGGACATCTCTGACTCTCATGAGAGTGGAGAAATTTATGAAGAGATACAATTGATGTTTTGGTACCGTTCTAGGAGGCATGTTAGCTAACCTAGGATTCGGACCCTCCACCCTAGCGATGAGTGTTGTGCGCTTTTCATCTTTGCGACTATTGTGTCATGTACTCTAGGAGTACCTTGACATGTTGTGGTACTTGTTCAGCCTTTTTGGGACCCAGAAATGGTTAGGT
The DNA here is from genome assembly GCA_963277665.1 of Viscum album. Lineage (NCBI taxonomy): Eukaryota > Viridiplantae > Streptophyta > Magnoliopsida > Santalales > Viscaceae > Viscum > Viscum album. Next base: position 1,966,628,366 of record OY728127.1, read on the forward strand.
ACACGACCAGGCGATGGGGAGGGGTCACACATCGTGTGGTCCCCACATGCACCATGTACCACTATGAAATATGATACCTATTGCATCTCTTTCTTCTGAACTCATATTGTGGCATGCAAGTAGCCTATCATGAGTGTTTCTCCACGTACGACGCGATGGTGCCCTCCATAGTGGCTTCTGAGATATGATGTGAGATTTTCTGGGTGATGTTCATATCTAAGAAGACGCTAGATGATGACAATGATAGAAGTGTTATATTCATAATCACCAGAGAAATCTCAGCTTACACTACAGTGAGGCTGGGTAGTGGTGTTCGCCAATCTCTTTCGAAATTACCCTCCAACGAGGATGGGAAGTGCTGCTCACCGTTCTATTTTTGGCTTACCATCTAATGAGGCTGGGTAGTGGCGTTCACCAGCTACTCTTTCAGGGATTACCCTCTAGTGCAGCTTGGCAGTGGCGTTTGGTGATATTTTTCAGGGCTTACCCTCCAAGACAGCTGGGATGTGGCGCTCACGAGTTACACTTTCAGGGATTACCCTCCAGCTGGGCTGGGCAGTGGTGTTCACTAATAAATTTTATAAGTATATCCTCTAGTAAGACTGGATAGTGGTTTCATGACATTATGACAAGATCTATGGAATGTGAGGAATAGCGACGAGACATACTTGACATGAATTTGGACTCTTAAGAAAGAGGATCAATTTTACAACCATGATTCATCCTGGTGATGGGACCAAAAACCATTCGGTCAAGATAGAACCACCCAAAGAGGATAGTACCAAGGTGCGATAATTGAGCCCCTATGAATTGCAGTTCAGGGCAGACATGTGGGATGATTGGCATCGATGGTGTTTACTTCAAGAACTGTTGGTGACTCTTTTACTGTCTTGAGATGGTGATTTTGAGATCCCCTTACTCCCTATATTGTGTTCCATTGGTTGACCATATATATATCATATTCCAGTACCCACTCCTTTGGATTTGGTTACTCTCTTACTGGGAGAGGCAAAGAAACATGGGGTATACCACGTGCTTTACATTTCTTGCTTCTCATGGCTGGATGAGTCGAATCTCCTACTGTAGGTTGCAAAGAATAGATGATAAGTTCACCTTCTCACCATTTCTATCTCATCATGTTTGGATGAGCTTACTTCACATCATTGTTGGGTTGAGTTGTACTCTTTTAATGTACAGTGTTCTATCTATTGTTTCCCTCTTCAGTACCTTACTTGATTCTCCCTTAAACCTTCAGGGCATCCTACTGAGTATTTATATACTCACCCTTGCTTGGTCTTTCAATGCACTCAGTGTTCCCTTGAAGATGATGGACATGTTGATCGTGACATCATAGGATCATAGGGATATGAGTTTCTTGGACCACGTGTGGTAGTCATATATTAGGATCCAGGAGTGGGGCCTTCTTAGCTATTTTACTTTTACACCTATTGCCGAGTTGTGACCCTTTTCTTGTTGGCCGTCTATTTTTTACCTTTCCCTTATATTTTACATTTCTATAATTGTACTGTTTAGAGGTCGATGCATATTTGTGGTTTATATATAGTAGTGTTGTATTTTTCTTTCCTTTCCCTCTGCACTATTTTCTTTGAGTTGGTTGTGTGTGTGTACATGTACTTAAAAAAATGCCTCCTTGAGTTTATTATGCCTTTGGCATTGGTCACCAGCCCCTGGCCTAGGGAGGCGGGCTTGGGGTAGTTGCGGCTTGAGCCACGGTATGAGTCGGGTCATGAAAAAGTTGTATCATAGGTGCTTTTTTCCTTGGGTTGTTGTTTGGACAATACCTAAAAAGGAATTGGTTGGGTGTTAGGGAAACTGTTTTGACATGTCTTAAGAGGGGCTCTCAGGCCAGGGAGTCTAGTGATGGTGCAGCGGATGACGTAGCCATTCAAAATGACCTTGATTACCCACTTTTCGACTTAGTATACTGAAACACTGGTTGGAGGAAACATTGGTACATGCATCATATATTATTGAGTCTTTGACTATCCTTCTTGAGTCATTTCCCCATTATTTTTTATATATAAATATTTTCATTTGACTGCAGTACTCCTTGATCGAATTCAGGATGCCTCTGTGATGTTAGATAGCCAAGATACTAGCTCCAGTTCGTGACGTTGATTCCATGAGCGATGAGGCCTCAGTTCAGGATCCATCATACGATTACCCTTATTTCAGTTGGACATGCAACATCACCTCAACTTATGGATTAATAGTTAGTACCAGTAGTGAAGGATGATCACGAGCACAAGATGAGAGCGCTATGTGAGTTCAAGTGTCATAGACCACTAAGGTTCTATGGTGAGCCATACCCTTAGGAAGTGAAGGGTTGGATAGAGTCGGTGGTTCGACTCTTCAGGCATGTCCGGACACCAATAGTTTATATGGTGGCTTTGACAACTAGTCTTTTTCTACAGAGCAACTTGGCATTGGTAGATCTAGGGTACTCAGATGCATGATGAGTCAGAACTTTCATGGGATGACTTCCATCATCTATTTCTTGAGGAGTAAAACCCCTCATACTTATACTCCGTACAATTTCAGAATATTTTGGTGCATCAGTGGGGAGTGATGGAAGTTGTTGAGTACGTGACTAGGTTTTCATACCTTACTTGGTACTCTATGGATGTGGTCTATGACGGAAACTTTCGGTCACATAAGTTTGAGCAGGGTCTTCGTAGAGGAGATTCATGGCAGCGTAGTTCCCTTCTGCATCCTCAACCATCTCAGGGTGCTGGAGTAGGAACTGGTGACAGAGAAATTTCTATCAGAGGGATTCCAGTTGGCTGGTTTCAGTAGTGGGTGCAATAGAGTTGGGAAGTATTCCACAGCTAGAAGATGCTAGTTAACAGAGCCGCAACAGAGGAGGCCTCCTCTTGATAAGACTTAGTCACATGGTCTGGAACAACATAAAGCACCGAGACAGCCTAAGGGGACTAGTGTTATGCTTGTGATGGCTGAGGTCACATGGAATGAGACTACCCGACCAGATGTGCTGAGTTTTCCAGGCAGTTGGTAGATGTACCACCACAACAGAGGTAATTTCATGATCATAGATCTCCCAGTTGAGGACAGGGTGGTCCCCGGGGAGGTGGTGTTTGTAACGAACCAAAGTTTAATTAATGTAAATCCCTCTTTATCTAACTAAATGTATCATCATGTAAAACATTTATATAAAATGTAAACTTCTTTGGTTTTATGGTAATAATTTTGACCGTTACTTTTATAGTCATTGAAAAGTGATCACATGATTAGTATAAATATAGGGCTTTAACAAATCCAACTTACTCAGACAAAGGAAGCGATGACCCCATCCAGTAGAATTTCTCCATAAAATCCCATTTGTCGGAGCTCGGAAAAGAGGTGGCATCTTTGGGCTTTGCTCTTGAACAAGCCTAAGCTGAGTTTCATCATGTCCAGCTCTAACGGGACCGTCTATAGGAAAAGTGGAAGTTGATAGAGATTACCACTCGAGCGATGTAATCTGAGCCACCCCAAGATTATGTCACCATCGCACACCATACCCTTAGGTCCTATGCCGCTTTTTTAAGGGGTTATGTAACAAATCTCTAGTAATATGTTCATGTACATTATTTTTGTATATAATAATTAATATACTTTCTTGTCATTATTGGTGCATTGTAAATAGTTTTTAAAGTAAAAATATTGTTTTTAGTTATTATTTAATTAAGAATTATATTTTATTAAATTAATGAATTTTTGAATTAAATGATATTTTAATAAATTATTATTATTATTAAATTAATTTTTTATTAAATATAAATGATCTTATAATTTTATGAATGCAATTGTAATTTTTATTAAGGTTTGAAAGCCATTTTTCTCAAAACCCGTGAATTTTCGATAAATGTTGTTTTTATTTTAAAAAGTGAAAATTAACATATTTAGAAAATTATTTAGATAAAATAAATTTTATTTCTGGAATCAGGACATCAAAATTATCCAACGCTGAATTTTTCATAATTTTCTGAGATAGTCAAATTTTTTGGTAAAAATTAAATACCGTTTAAATATATAATGTGTTTTATGACATCATAATAACCCAATAGTGATGTAATAAAATACTATAAGCTTTATGTTTGGCCAATATATGTTTTACCATTAAAATAATGTGATTTTGGGGTTTTTTGACTTATTTTAGAAAGCATTAATGGACCCATCAAGACTTATTAAACATCTTGTCTTTTTAAATTATTTTCCATGGGAGTGTGACTCACCTCCACATAAGCAAACCCATTATTTTAAGAAGTTCAGACTTTGGAATTATAAAATATATTTTTTCTCTCCCATTTTCCAAAAACCATGGGAAAAAACCATGAGCTGATTTATGGTTTATATTAGTTTAATGTAAGGGGTTCCAAACCTAAATAATAAATAATTCACTCACCTTTCCTATATAAACCCACCCAAGATCCCACTTCCTCCTCACTCAAATCCTTTTTAGTTCATTCAACCTCTGCCCTAATCTTTCTATAATCCTCCCAAGGTGATTCATGCTCCAAAGAAGCCTCTCTAAATCCTCTCTCAAGCCTTTGGAAGCACACTTCCAAGTAAGGGTTTTTTTCTTCCTTTCTCTTTTTTTCCAAGTTATTTTAAGTTGTTTTTCCTTTTTAATTTCAATTATGAATGTTGGGGTATGGTTTATCACCTACCCCATACTTCCCTTTTATTGTTTGAATGATGGGAGACCCCTTTCTCTCTCATTAATGCCTCCCATGTACACCCGTTACTATACTGAAATTCTGAAAGTAACTTCTCTCTCCCCATTTACATTCAAGCAATAATTTTGTATCATGAATCTAAATTCCATTAAAATTTTTGGGACATGTATCTATATGACCTCCTTACTTTACATTACATGTAAATATTATGAGGAACCCCTTTCTCTCTCATCAACCGTTTTTATGAATTCTTATGTCACGTCGTTACGCTGCCGAAATCGCTCCGATTTTCTAAGCCAATGCCATTGTGTAATGAATACCATGCCCATTTCTCTATCAAGTGTATTCACCTTTATTCATATTTACTTATTGCTTATAAATTTTAATGTATGAATTCCACAATCCTTTATCATGGAATAAGTGATTATGTTTTATGAATCCATGCTTTATGATCCATGTGGCACACTTATACATGAAATGAAATGTTTAAGAAGGGTGCGCCCTTATAGCACTCCAATGCATTGGGTAAAGTATAGTCTCGTGATACAACATGTGAAATGAGTGTTAACTCATGCTAATTCAATTTCAATGAGGGTTTACTTGTGCTTCATGTGAAATGAGAATTTACTCATGCTCCATGTGCAATGAGCCTTGGCTCATGATAATTCCATGTTAAGTGTTGTTGCCACATTTCCATGTTATGATTATCATGCTTTATCATGCCTTTATGTTCATGTTTCTCTTGTGCTCTATTGATATACCTATTTTCTGACATGTATTTTACTCCTAATGTATTCCATGTTTATTCCCTTATTGGTATTTATATCTCACCCCTTTTCTTATGCATGTCCTCAGGTTATCCTATGAAATGCTAAGTACGAGGGAATGTAGTGGTCATGTAAAGGAAGTTTTCAATAAAGAAGTTTAATTTCATGTTTTAAGTTGTTATGTAATGATCCTAAGACCCAAAGACACTAGACCTCTCGATCATCCATGTTGTATCAAGTGAATAGTTTATGTAATAAATCATGTTTAAGTTTGTAAAAAAAGCAGTGTTGTCATAGTTGGTATTAGAGAGGAGGTTTAGTTATTTTTGGGATTAGGATTGGAAAACCCCAGTAAAGCCTTAGAGACAAGACTAAGTACAATAAAAACAACCCTAATTTTTGGTAAGTACTGAGTGAGTGGTTTATCAAGCAAATACATCTCTTTATGGATACGAACAGGTAGAGGTGGCTCTGGAACAGATGTATCCTAGGGGTAAAACATGAAAACACCGCTTTGAGCTAGAATCGAACGGGAACTGGTGCACGACAATGGGCATTGATGCACTCTTGGTTATAACACTCCCGGGGGATATGTTTTGATAAATTCACAAGCTTAGTATAAACCCTTATAGAGGGAAATAAAAAAATACCCCTAAGAATATATGTTAGAAAGTAGATCACGAAAATCCTAGATTGAAGCCTATAGATTCATAAGTTCAGAAAATAAAATTTAATTTGTAAGTCATAAACTTTTGTCTTTGGATTACCCTTTATGTGTTACCCCTAACTTTTCTTTTATTCCAGACAATGGCTGGTAATATAAGGACTCGGACTAACAACTGATGTGAATATCAGTGTGATGACTGTACTAATGAGATTCCCAATCTAATGGGAGCGGGAATCACGAACTTTTTCATGCTTCTATCTTAGATAACTCAATCTTTGAATGGAAACATGGGCCAAGAGGAATGTCCAAACCCCCGTAAGAAAGAACAAGTTTCTATAGAGAGCTTCATGAGACAAAGGCCTCCTACTTTTATTGGATCATCTGATCCCACGATCTCTGAACAATTGATCAAATCCATTGAAAAGATCTTCTCCATCCTTCAATGTTCTAAACAAGAGAAGGTTCTCCTGGAGGCTTATTGTATGGAGGGTGAATCTGATCAATTGTGGATTTTGATGAAAAATACAAAGCCTGAGGAGGATATCGAGGCATTGGAATGGAAGGATTTACAAAAGATGTTTTTCGATAAACATTTTCCACGCACCCTCCGGCTTAAGATGGAAAGGGAATTCCTTTACCTCAAGAAAAAAGAAGAAGAATCTGTTGGAGAGTACGAGGAAAACTTCACAAGGATTTCACTACACGCTTCCGGATTTGTCGTTACCCCCGAATGCAAAGTTGACCGCTTCTTTGGTGGGCTGAAGCCTAGCCTATGGAAATCATTAGCAATCCGTGACTTCGAAAGCTATGAGGAAATTGTCCGATGTGCCCTCAAGGTCAAAATGGAGATCGGGGAATCACAGGGGTATAATTGGGACAAGAAGCGTAAGGTGTACTTCAATGTTGGTGGTCTAATGGATAAATCCAATGGTGCTAAGAAGATCCAGCAGCCCACATGCCAAAAGTGTGGAAAGAAGCACCCTGGAAATTGCCTCAAGGGGATGAGGAAATTCTTTAGGTGTAGAAGAGAAGGGAACCTAGTTGTTAATTGTTGGCAAGAAAGACCCGCGACTACGAAAAAGGAGAGGAACGCTCCGTTCGATCCTCAACGCATTGTTCATTTCTAAAACTGCAAAGAACCGGGGCATTTTCAAATCAGTTCCCTAATCCAAGAATTTTCGGAGGCAACGAACAACCTCCAAGGCAGCAAGGAAGAGATTTTTCCATCACTTCTACCACAGTGAACCCCAAAAACAAAATGGTGACAGGTATTCTTGTTATTCATTCAAGAATAGAGAATGTACTTTTTGATTCAGGTTCTAAGCATTCTTTTATATCAAGAAAGTTTAGTAGAACAATCCCAGTACCACCACAAATCATGGAAGTGAAGATGTCGGTGAGTACGGAAAATGGGGAAATCATTGCATCCCATGAATATAAGTCCTCCCCTGTCATAATATGTGGATTGAATTTCCCGGAGAACCTCATAATACTCCCTCTGGTGTAATTTGATGCAATTCATGGCATGGATTGGATTTCCTTATATAGAGCCAACATAAATTGTCGGGAGAGGGAAATCGCACTCCATATAGAGAATCAACCCCCGATTCTTTACAAGTGTAAGGAGGAAGATGAATCTCCTTTAGCTCCATCATCTCAATCATGGATATTACTACCCTATGAGCACGTGTATCTGGCTCAGATGATTAAGTCCAAGGATAAAACCACCCTTGAAGAAATTCCAATTGTGAGGGAATTAGCTGAAGTGTTTCCCGAGGAACTACCTAGTCTTACTCCTAGAAGAGATGTTGAAATCTCAATTGAACTTATACCAGGGGCTCTACCAATATCCAAGAATCCATATAGAATGGTCGTCATGGTCTTGAATAGATAAAGAAACAACTACAGGAGAATCTGGATAAAGGGTCTATACGCCCAAGTGCTTCACCATGGGGTGCACCAGTCCTCTTCGTTAAGAAGAAGGATGGGTCAATGTGCCTTTGTATCGATTATCGTGAGATCAAAAAAATCACGATAAATAAAAAGTATCTTCTCCCATGAATTGATGAATTGTTTGATCAGTTACGTGGAGAACAATACTTTTCCATGGTAAATTTGTGGTTAGGATATTATCAAGTAAGGGTGAATAAGGAAGATGTCCCCAAGACTGCTTTTTGTACAAGATACGGGAACTATGAATTCATAGTAATGCCTTTCGAACTCACTAATGCTCCATAAATATTCATGGACTTGTTGAATAGAGTCTTTAGAGATTACCTTGACAAATTTGTGGTAGTCTTTATAGATGATATTCTAATATACTCCAAAACCAAGGAGGATCATGAGGATAATTTAAGAACTGTACTAGAGAATTTGCGCAAGGAGAAGCTCTATGCAAAGTACAGAAAGTGTGAGTTTTGGTTGAAGGAGGTATCATTATTGGGCCATATCATCACAAGCAATGGGATATCTATGGATCCCTCTAAAACAGATGCAATTGAGGGATGGAAGGGGCCAACATTGGTAACGGATATTCGTAGCTTCTTGGGTTTAGCTGGATATTATCGACGATTTGTGAGAAATTTCTCACGATTGTATAACCCTCTTACCAAGCTAACTCGAAAGGGAGTAAATTTTTCTTGGAGTTTTGAATGTGAATAAATCTTCAAGGAATTTAAAAGGAGGCTTATCACTGTGCCTGTTCTCACTTTACCCACAAGTGGGAAAAAATTTTTGGTATTTAGTGATGCTTCGAAGAAGGGATTAAGTTGTGTGCTGATGCAGAAGGATAAAGTGATATCCTATACCTCAAGGCAGTTGAAAATCCATGAGCAAAACAACCCAACGCATGATCTGGAGTTGGCAGCAGTGATCTTTGCCTTGAAAATCTGGTGGCATTATCTCTATGGGGAGAAATGTGAGATATATACTGACCACAAGAGTCTTAAATATATATTCACACAGAAAGAGCTTAATATGCGCCAGAGAAGATGGATAGATCTCATCAAGGATTATGAATGTTCAATACATTCCCACCCTGGGAAAGCGAACAAGGTGGAAGATTCCCTTAAGTAGAAAGGACCCAGTGATTCTATCAATGATGAGAATTGAGAAGGATCTAATATTATTATACTTGATGAAGATGGAAATGGAAATCATAAAGAAGGTAACATCTTCAATCCTTTCAAAAATGATTTATCAACCATATAATTTGTAAAGGTTAAAGGATTCTCAAAAGGATGATGTGGGAATTCCGGAAAAAGAAGTAGCTATCGAAAAAGGGAAATCCTTGTAGTCTAAGTTTAATGAATAAGGAATTGTGCAATTTGGGAAAATAATATGCGTTCTGTCAAGTCTGGAGCTGAAGAAGGAACCTTTTGATGATGCACATAGTTCAAATTTCTCTATTCACACAGGGAGCACAAATATGTATCATGATCTCTGAGAAAACTTTTGGTGGGATAATATAAAAAAGGAGATCGCTGAATATACATCAAAGTGCCTGGTGTGCAAGCAAGTGAAGGAAGAGAGGTAGAAGTCTAAGGGGATGATGCAACCATTGCCCATACCAGAATGGAAATGGGAGAACATCACCACGGACTTTGTCATCAGACTTCCGAGGAAATCCAAAGGCAACAATGAAATCTGGGATGTGGTGAATCGTCTTACAAAGACTGCACACTTCATTTCTATTCGGGAGGATTTCTCATTGGATCAACTAGCACAGATATATATCAGGGAAGTGGTAAGGCTGCATGGAGTAACACTATCTATTGTGTCTCACCCAGATCCAAGATTCGCCTCTATGTTTTGGAAGAGTCTTCAACATGCCCTAGATACTGAACTGAACTTTAGTACGACCTATCATCCTCAAACTAATGGCCAATCCGAATGAACTATCCAAACACTTGAGGACATGTTGAGAGCATTCTAAATGGACTTTAAAGGAGGATGGGATCAACATATTCCTCTGGTTGAGTTCTCTTATAATAACAGTTTCCACTCAAGCATCCAAATGGCACCATATGAAGCCATGTGTGGTAAAGGTTGCAGAACACCGGCGTGTTGGGATGAGGTCGGTGAACGTAAGCTGCTTGGACCAGAAATGGTCAAGGAAATGATGGAGAAGGTGAAAACCATTCAGTAGCATATCAAGGCAGCCCAGAGTCGACAGAAGAGTTATGCAGATAATCGTCGACAAGTACTTGAGTTTAAAGTTGGAGACATGGTATTTCTACGCATATCTCCATGGAAGAAGATCATGAGTTTTGGAATGAAAGGTAATTTAAGTCCAAGGTACATCGACCCCTTCTAGATTCTGATTGTGTTGTGGCTGTGGCCTATCGACTATCACTTCCACCTACCATGGCCAATGTACATGATGTCTTTCATGTATCCCTATTAAGGAACTACATATCGGACCATTCATATGTACTCTCTTCTGAGGTGGTACAGTTGGAGGATGATCTTTCTTATGAGGAGCAACCAGTGAAGATCTTAGATCGTAGAGAAAAAGTTCTACGAAATAATACAATGCCCCTTGTCAAGGTATTGTGGCGAAACCACAAGTTTGAAGAAGTGACTTGGGAATTAGAGGAAATGATGAAGCTGAGTTACCCACATCTGTTTTAGTGTGGGAAAAGGAAATTTCGAGGGCGGAATTTCTTAATGGGGGAATATTGTAACAACCCAAAGTTTCATTAATGGAAATCACTCTTGATCTAATTAAATGTCTCTTTATGTAAAATTTTTATATAAATGTCAACTTATTTGGTTTTATGTTAAGAATTGTGGTCGTTACTTTTATAGTCATTAAACGGTGATCACATGATTAGTATAAATATAGGGCTTTAACAAATCCAACTTACTCAGACAAAGGAAGTGTTGGCCTCATCTAGTATAATTGCTCCATACGAAGCCCATTTGTCAGAGCTCAGAAAAGAGGTGGCATCTTTGGGCTTCGATCTTGACCAATCCCAAGCTGAGCTTCATCATGTCAACCTTGAACGGGACCGTCTACAGGAAAAGTGGAAGTTGATTGAGATTACCATTTGATCGATGTAATCTGAGACACCCCAAGAGTCTTTCACCATCGCACACCTTACCTTTAGGTATTATGTGGCTGTTTTAAGGGTTTATGTAACAAATTCCTAGTACTATGTTCATGTACATTATTTTTGTATATAATAATGAATATACTTTTTGTCATTATTGATACATTGTAAATAGTTTTTAAAGTAAAAATAGTGTTTTTAGTTATTATTTAATTAAGAATTCTATTTTATTAAATTAAGGGATTTTTGAACTAAATAATATTTTAATAAAATATTATTATTATTATTATTAAATTAATTTTTTATTAAATATAAATGATCTTATAATTTTATTAATGCAATTGTAATTTTTATTATGGTTTGAAAGCCATTTTTGTCAAAACCTATGAATTTTCGATAAATGTCATTTTTATTTTAAAAAGTGAAAATTAACATATTTAGAAAATTATTTAGATAAAATGAATTTTATTTATATAATCAGGATGTCAAAATTATCCAACGGTGAATTTTTCATAATTTTCTGAGACAGTCAAATTTTGGGGTAAAAATTAAATACCGTTTAAATATATAATGTGTATTATGACATCATAATGGCCCAATAGTGATATAATAAAATACTATAAGCTTTATGTTCGTCCAATATATGTTTTACCATTAAAATAATGTGATTTTGGGTTTGGTTTACTTATCTTACAAAGCATTAATGGACCCCTCTAGACTTATTAAACATCTGGTCTTTTTAAATTATTTTCTATGGAAGTGTGACTCACCTCTACATAAGCAACCCCATTATTTTAAGAAGTTCAGACTTTGGCCTTATAAAATATTTTTTTCCTCTCCCCTTTTCCAAAACCCATGGGCAAAAACCATGATCTTATTTTTGGTTTGGATTAGTTTAATGTAAGGGGTCCCAAACCTAAATAATAAAGAATTCACTCACCTTTCCTATATAAACCCACCCAAGTTCTTACTTAATCCTCACTCAAATACTTTTGAGTTCGTCAAAACTCTACCCTATTCTCTCTATAATCATCCTAAGGTTCCCCAAGCTCCCAATAAGCCTCTCTCAAGCCTCTCTCAAGCCTTCGGAAGCACACTTCCAAGTAAGGGTTTTTTCTTCCTTTCTCCTTTTTGTCCAATTTTCTTTAAGTTGTTTTTCCCTTTTAATTTCAATTATGAATGTTGGGGTATGGTTTCAAACCTCCCCCATACATCCCTCTTATTTTTTTAATGATGTGAGACCTCTTTCTCTCTCATTAAATGCCTCCCATGTACACCTGTTACTATGCCGAATTTCCGAAAGGAACTTCTCTCTCCTCATTTACATTCAAGCAATACTTTTGTATCATGAATCTAAATTCCATTACAATTGTTGAGACATGTATCTATATGACCTCATTATTTTCCATTACATGTAAATATGATGAGGAACCCCTTTCTCTCTCATCAACCATTTTTATGAATTCTTATGTCATGCCGTTACGCTGCCGAAATCGCACCGATTTTCTAAGCCAATGCCATTGTGTAGTGAATACCATGCCCATTTCTCCATCAAGGGAATTCACCTATATGCACATTTACTTATTGATTATAAAGTTTCATGTATTAATTCCACATTCCTTTATCATGGAATAAATTATTATGTTTTATGAATCCAAGTTTTATGATCCATGTGGCACACTTATGCATGAAATGAAATGTTTAAGAAGGGTATGCCCTTATAGAGCTCCAATGAATTGGGTAAAGTATAGTATCATGATACGTCATGTGCAATGAGTGTTGACTCATGATAATTAAATTGCAATGAGGGTTTACTCATGCTTCATGTGCAATGATAATTTATTCATGATCCATGTGCAATGAGCCTTGGCTCATGCTAATTCCATGTTAAGTGTTGTTGCCACATTTCCATGTTATTATTATCATGCATTATCATGCCTTTATGTTAATGTTTATCTTATTCTCTATTGATATACATATTTTCTAACATGTATTGTATTCCTCATGTATTCCATGTTTATTCCCTTACTGGGATTTATAGCTCACCCCTTTTCTTATGCATGTCCTTGGGTTATCTCATATAATGCTAAGTACAAGGGAATGTAGTGGTCATGTAAATGAATTTTTCAATAAAGAAGTTGTTTTTCATGTTTTAAGTTGTTATGTAATGATCCTAAGCCCCAACGACACTAGACCTCTCTATCATCCATGTTGTATCAAGTGAATAGTTTATGTAATAAATCATGTTTAAGTTGGTAATGAAACCAGGGTTGTCATAGTGTTGGCCAAAGAGCAGGAAGAACTATTGTTAGTGGATGACGTTTCGAGGTCCTCCCACCACCACTAGGCAGCCCACATAGGGCTTAAGGAGTTGGTGTTCAGGGCTGCAGATAGCTGCGTGCTTTGGATGTCTATAATCAAGAAGCGCCTGAGATGATAAGAGGTACACATTGTGTCTTTTTCTACCTTTTTTAGTAGAAATTGTTATACACTGCGTTATGTACTCTTTTAGTCCAACTGATTCTTCGAGGATTTACCGTGGGTTATGCCAACCATCGGTGTAACCCTATAATGGTGTTATTTGACGTAGCTTTGAATGCATGAGAAATAAGGGTTCCTTCCCCACTGAGATACATTTTTTTGACGCGAGAAAAACTGTGAGGGAGATTCAATACCACCCAAAGTGGATAGTATTGAGGTGTGTTGGATGAGTCCCTCTGCCTTGTGTGTTCATGGCAGGGTTGTGCGATGGAGTGTAAGAGCAGGTATTGGATTTTCTAGTGGAGTCTTCCCATTTGAACTACCTTTTCTTGAGGTACCACTAGTGGGTTTGGAAGAGTTCCTGTTTTGAGGATTACTCTCATTCCAAGAGGAGAAAATACATGTGGGGTATACCACATGCTTTCTGTGTCTAGCCTCTTGTGATTGGATGATTTTTCTATCCTTCCCTATTTGTTGGTACCTTCCATTCTCAATATCAATTTTGATACAATTATCATGTATATTTCGAGGTAATGGACACCCCATAAACAGAACTACGTGACTCACTATGTGGTTCTGGAAGCAGTAGTCTTTTCCATGAGAATGTGGAGACACTATATTTTGGGAGAGTGAATTTTGGTTTTCTCAGACCATCAGTGTCTTAGGTGCGTCTTCACCCAGAGATACCTGAACCTGAGACCGCGGTGCTGGTTGAAATTCTTGCAAGAATATTACTTCAATGTAGTCTATGATCTGAAATGTGGCAGCATTGTACCAGGTGACCTTAGTTTAGAGTCCCATGATCTCTAGGTGTAGGATGTTTCGTATCAGTTATCTTTACTGTAGTTGACCCCATTGGAGCAGGAGGATAAAAATTTTATTCAGTTTATGGTGTAGAATCCTTTTCTTCTCGAGCGCGTAAGAGTCTCAGTTGTGATGCACCGACTGTGAAATCTTGTATGACTAGATATCCATGGGTGTTTCACTAGATATATATTCTGAAGGAGGGGATCACAAGACCATATTCTAGGGACAAACTGTTATTCCAGTAATGACATGGAGTATAAGGTTTTGGCTGGGGAATTCCCCTGAGTTTCATCGGGCCATTCAGAATCATTCTAGAGATGGAGAGGTTGCCTAGAACCTTTCTCTACCCTCCCAATAATAGGATTGGGTGAACGACATCTTCCATGTGTCACTGCTTATGTGATACGTGCGTGTTCCTACACATGTCATCAAAAGTAGTAGACTCTATGGGGATGTACTATCCCTTTGGCTCGGGTGTTTTACCAGCATGATGTTGTTCATGTTTTCTAGGGATCCATAGATCCAGGTGTGAGCTCGATATCCCGAGTTGTTTTTCCTAATTTTTGTTTTATGGGATGAAAATATTGAAGGAGGGAATGATTTAAGGACCCGGTTTTTTTCCTTTATGCCTTTGGAATATTTCTACATATGTTTCCAGATCTAGGCCTTAAGATGGAGTGTAATTCTGAGGTCCATTGTGCCGGGAATAAATTATACAAAAATATTAAGTGTTTTTGTACTATTCATGAAATGGAAATGGGATATATCTCAAACGGTTTATCATATCATAAATTTAAGACCATGGTTGGGTCTGGAATGCGGTGTTTACCCTATGCGTGATATAAAATATGTCGGTGTGGGATGTTCAGACCCCTCACTCATTAGAGATAAGTAAATTGATGAATTAATTTATTAATTTATTAATTTAATATCTCAAACGCAAATAACTCTCAAATTTTAACTTTTATTGAAAATTTGAGGCTATGTTTGTGTCTGGAGCCTACTGTTTACCCTAGGAGGGGTATAAGCACTATTGGCATAGGCCTTCTGTAGAAAAAGTCCCAGAGGAGAAAATCGTAAATAAAATAATTAAATTAAATCTTTTTATTTGAAACACTACTTTGAAAACATCCAAATGGATAATTGGATTGGAAATTCGAGACTATCATTGAGTTCGTAGCATGGTGTTTACCCTAGGGGTGACCTCGGTTGATAGAGCACGGGAGATTCAGATTTTACATCTACCGACAGTTTTCTATAAATAGGGAAATAATGAAATGAGTAGGGTTAGCTCATTTTCCATCCAAGACGGAGAAGCTCTAGCCAGCGGTGATTCAACTTCTGAACGTCATCGGATCACGATGAAACTTCAGACACTGATAGATCAGGGCGCAGTGAACATAATGACAGATCCAGATTAGAGGTAGGATTTATATTTCTGATTCTGCAGCCACCCTGGTTAAATATTTCATTGTCGGAAATCCTTTCGGTTTGTATTTACTACTAAGGAATCCTTTAACGATGGTCAAACGAACAATAACCATCATCTATTTAAATTTCTGATTTCCCGTTCTTCGCGTTCTTCATGTTATTTTTCCACCAACTTTTCACCTCACCAATTCATCGACGAATTGAGGATAAGGGCATATGATTGCAAAGATCCCGACCCGAGGAGTCCCGATCCATGCTCAGGTTCAAGTTTCGGGCACCAGAGGAGAACAAAAGTGAGAAAAAGTGGTGGTTACTTTTTTTTGATGCTGAAACGATGAAATATCTTCAAGTGGAGGAAAGAACAAAAGGTATCATCCCAAGGACTCCAGCTCTGGTCTATGATCACATTTTGGACCGCCAGAGTGACCATGGTGGTTCGTGAAATATTTCCGATATCTCTGGCGGCGGTTTGGAAGTTTGGAGGTGGCATTTTTCAGCGAGGCGGCTATGGTCCAACGGGCTCTCTGGCGATGGTCCAGCCTGACTGGTTAGGGGGTGTTTAAACCCCTGTATCTTTTAAACTAGGTTTCTGATTTGTGTGTCTTCTGTGGCCACACGACCCTTACTTTTAAGTAGACCTTTTTAGGATACTTTGAAAAAAAATTTAGGGATTGATTCTTGAGGGCACAAAATGTCAATTTTTAATAATAATTATATAATAATAATTATTCAGAAAACAAGTATCGGACCATACGTCTGCATACGATGTTTGATTGATGCACCGTCAGAGGTGTTGTGACCCTGGAGTTGAGGAGGAATTTTCATGGATAATTTTGGGAGCTTAAACCAAAATAGTTGTGCAGGACCAGCGATGCATGTTTCAGGCATTTGGGGTGAAATTTGAATTTTTCACTGAGTATCAATTTTGGATGATTTTGTAGTCGATATTGTGTCTTTTTCCATGGGGATCTCAATGACACAATACACCCACCAAAATTTAGGTACGGGGAATGGGCCCCACAAGGCGACTTCTGGACTTATTCTGCATTTTTATGGATTATTTTTCATAAGTCTTTTTAGGGAAAATGAATAGCCTACTTTGTGTGGTTTTCTGCAAGGATCAAAATGGTGTGATCCATTCGGTGGTGCATGGCCTTTTTTTGAGCGGTAGTGACCAAGAATCGTTTAGGCGATGCAATGAAAGCACATTTTTCCCCGGTGGTCTGTTTGGGATGAATGAACATCTGATCCTGTGTGTTTTTCAGGGGGGATAACAATGGTGTGATCTGCATTACATGTTTCGGGATCGAGGGGTGGGCTCCTCGGGGAACCGTTTTCATATGACGCTGGGAGATGCATCTTCTGCATCATGATTCTATTTCAGACGATTGAGTAGTTGAACAGACATTTTTTTCTTCAAGGATCAAGATAGTGTGATTCGTTTGAATATGTGGAGACTTATTAGAAATCTCTTGTTAAATGTAGAAACATGAAAGGAATCTCAATGGAATATCCTTTTGATGTGTTTGAAGAGAATCAATGGTTAGGTCATCTATAACTCTTGGGAGAGTGGAGAAGATGTATGAAGAGATATGGTTGATGACCTGGGACAGTTTGAGGTGTGTCATTTAACCTATGATTCTAACCCTTTGGCTTAGTGACGAGTGTAGTGCACTCGTCGTCTTTGAAATAATTGTGTCATGTACTTTGGGAGTACCTTGACATATCGTGGTACATGTTCACCCTTTTTGGGACCCAGAAATGGTTAGGTACATGACCATTCGATGAGGAGGGGTCACGCATATTGTGGTCCCCACATGCACCGTGTACCACTACGAATCTTCTACCTCTTGTATCTCTTTCTTCTAAACTCATATTGTGGCCTTTGAGTAGCCTATCATGAGTGTTTCTCCACTTATGACGTGATGATGACCTATATAGTGGCTTTCATGATATGATGCGAGATATTTTCAGTGAGGTGGACGTCTGAGGTGATGATTGATGATGAAAGATATAGTAGTGATGTTTTCATAATCACCAGAGAAATCTCGGCTTACCCTCCAGCAAGGATGGGTAGTGGTGTTCATCATTCTATTTTTGGCTGACCCTCCATCGAGACTAGGTAGTGTTGATCACCATCTTTTTGGGCTTACCCTCTAGTGAGGTTGGGCAATGGCATTCACCAGTTACTCTTTCAGGACTTACCCTGCGTCTTAGTTGGGTGGTGGCATTCGTCGATATCTTTCTAGGATTACCCTCTAGTGTAGCTGGGTAGTGGCATTCATTAGTTACACTTTTAGGGCATACACTCTAGCTGGGCTGGAAATCAGTGTTCGAGGATGACTTTTATAAGTATATCCTCCAGTATGGATAGATAGTGGTTTCATGACAATGTGACATGATCTCTTGACTGTGAAGAAAAGAAATGAGACATACATGACGTGAATTTGGACTCTCAAGAAATAGGGGTGCTTTTCCCACCGAGACATGTCCTTGTGACGCGACCTAAAACCGTTCAGGTGAGACAAAACCTCCCAAAGCGGATATTATAAAGGTGCAGTGATTGATCCCCTTTGACTTGCAGTTAAGGGCAGACGTGTGGGATGCTGGGAATCGATGTTCTTTACTTACAGAACTATTGGTGACTCTTTTTCTGGGCTGATATACTGAGTTGGAGATCCCCTTACTCTCTAGTTTGGGTTCCTTTGGTTGAGCATATATATATATATATATATATCTTATTGCAATACCCATTCTTTGGGGTTTGGTTACTCTCCTACCACGAGAGGCAAAGACGCGTGACGTATTCCACGTACTTTCTATGTCTAGCTTCTCATGGTTAGACAAGTCGAATCTCCTACTATAGTTAGTGAAGACTCGATGATAATTTCACCTTCTCACCATTTCTAGATCTTCATGTTTGGATGGTCTTACTTCACTTCTTTTTTGGGTTGAGCTGTACTCTTTTACTGTATCATGTTCTATCTATTTATTCCCTCTTTAGTACCATACTTGCTACTCCCTTGAGCCTTCAGGGCATCCTACTGAGTATTTTTATACTCACCCTTGATGGTTCTTTTCTCATACTCAGTGTGCCCTTGCAGATGATGGACAAGTTTATTGTGACATCAGAGGAGCATAGGGATACGGGGTGCTTGGACCGCGTGCAGTAGTCGTAGCTTGGGATCCAGGAACGAGGATCTCTTAGCTATTTTACTTTTACACCTATTGCCGGGTTGTAGTACATTTCTAGTTGGGCCTATATTTTTCCCCTTTCCTTTACAGTTTACTTTACTATACTTGTACAATTTAAAGGTCGATGCATATTTGTGGTTTATATATAGTAGTGTTGTGTTTTACTTTCTTGCCCCTCTGCACTGTTTTCATTAAGTTGGCTAAGCGTGTGTGTATAGGATCTCAGGAAAAGGCCTCCCTGAGTTTATTATGACTTTGGCCTTGGTCGCCAGCCCTTGGACTACAGAGGCGGGCTTTGGGTATTTGCGGCTCGATCCCCGGAACAGGTCAGGTCGTGACAATCATAATAATTGTGTATTCCATCATGGGTTTATAAGTTTAAGGTTGATAAAATTTATAA
The DNA here is from genome assembly GCA_963277665.1 of Viscum album. Lineage (NCBI taxonomy): Eukaryota > Viridiplantae > Streptophyta > Magnoliopsida > Santalales > Viscaceae > Viscum > Viscum album. Next base: position 1,966,647,868 of record OY728127.1, read on the forward strand.
AGGAAAAGACACCCCTTTTCGGTTTTAAGTGATGGGATTTGAATTTGAATAATGATACTTTTGGAGACATTTTATGAGTTTTGATAAAATTTCAATGTATATGAATCCCATATAATTAAATTTTTTTAGGTAAAACTGTAATTTGGGATTTTTTATTTTATTTTTTGTAGACATATATTGAAAAATATTTTTTTCCTTTATGATTATGATGATATTTTATATTAGATTAATTATGGTCAATTGAGATAAAAGGGTAATTACATTTTGGGAACATATGTTTTATCATATATATAACCATGGGATTGAAAACTGATTTGGTGACTATAAGTAATGTTATTTAATAATAAGTTTAATATTTTTGTAAAATTATATGATTATAGTAAATGGAAATAATTTTCACAAAGATGGAATTTTATTTGAGGAAAAATGGTGAATTTTATTTGTGAAGTATATATAATTTTATTTTAGTTTTACGGTGATTTAGGTTATTTATGTAAAATATTATGATATTTTTGAGATTATATGATAAGGGAAAAATACATTTTATGGTATATGAATTTATGGGTGAATAATGTTTCTTGGATATAAATGATAAATTGATCAAAAAAGTATATGTGATTAATTCCTTCCAATTATTGGGTTTCAAAAATGGTTATGAATATTTTTAAGAGTTATAAGGTTAGTAAATTGTGGAATTATTAATGATTAATATTTGGGTTTTTATTGAGGATATAATATTGATGTAAAAATTCATCATATTGGATATCATATCATATTTTTCAAACCATATTTATTTATTAATGTCTAAACACAAAAAAAAATTAACTTTTTATCATTTTTCGGATCATATGATCCACTAGAAATTGATTTTAGTGCTCCAGGCATGAATGATTTATCTCAAAAAAATGTTTTCATGGAATAAGAGATGTGATAGTAGTGGAAAATATTCAAAGAAAAACCAAAGGATAAAATTATACTTTGAATGGAATTAAATCATGCAAGAATATTTTCTCTGGTTCCCTATCATTATGTTAAAATAATCCCTCGACTCTGGTAAAATGATATTAAAATAAAAATTTTATCATTTTATGATCATTTCGAATTAACCGTTGATCTCTTATCTATTAAAAAAGTAACATGTTATCTCATAAATATCACTTATTCCCTTTTCCATGTTTTAACTTCCTTGTAATTTTCTCATTATGTGGAAGCCTAATTATTTTTTATTCTCTATGACCAGAATGTTTCATTCTACCTATTTTCAAAAGTATTTTTTTTAAACCTTTTTATGTTGTGGGTTTTCAAAAAATAGATTTCTAATATTAAACCCATAAATAAAAAATATTAAGATAAAATTCCATGTAAACAATTTATTTAAAGGGGTATAATTTAATACACTTTGATTTTAAAATAAAGCTATGTTCTATAGAATTTAGGACACACAAAACTGAGCATTAACAACTGTAAAATATTATTATTTAAATATAACCATTTTAAACTTTTCATTTAATAAGAGGATATGAATATAAGTAACAAATAATATATATATATATATCCTACATAATACCAATTTATTCATTAATTTTTATTAATAAATACATAATTTTTGGAAATGTCATTTTGTGATTCCAAAATACATTTTTCTTCACAAATGGTACTTATTAATATTTGTAACTGAATGTTATTATTAATTAATACAACTGTTAATGGTTTTATTTCATAAAAATGATATCATTTTTTAAATCAGTATATGAAAATGAGCATCAGGTGAAATTTTTTAATTTTTATGAAAAGATTGATTTTCAGGGAATAGGTAAAATAAAAATTTTATAAAAAAAATGTATTTTAAATTAAATTCTCTTAAATTACCAATTTTTTTATAAATTTAAAATTTAAATAATTCTTTTTTATTAAAAAATCAACTAATTTTATTAGAATAATTTTTTTTTTAATTTTCGTATGAAAACATTTTTAAAATTAAAAAAAAATTCTTAAAAACCATTTTCTCCACATTTTGAGGGATTATTTTTCACGTAATTTATAAAACAAATTTAGATTTAATTTCTTAAAATTTATTCAATATTTCTAATTATAATGTAAAAATTGGTAAATTGGACATCATTTTTTTATAATGAATAAAAACAATGGTAAATATTTATTTGCATAGTAAATAGTAAATTAGGTTAACTAATGTTAAAATTATTCTAAAAATATATTAAATTCACCTCAACACTTTCATTTAATCTAATGGGTGAGTGTAATTCTACCATACTTGAATAATATTAAAAAATATTCTATTTTGGTGTCATTTTTTATTGATAAATACAATTATATTATTTTATGTAAATGAAAATTCAAAAATGGATTTTTCAATATTTTAATTTCTATAATTTTTTTATAAAGGGTTATAAACAAGTAATTAAATGTTATAAAATTTTATTTTTCATATATAAAAAATATTTTATGAAAATATTTTTTAAATTTTTAGTGATGAAATAATTACCTTAAAGTTTTATGAAACGTTGGCATAATATATGTAAAATCTGTAGAAAAGTAAGGTAAATGATATTAAATAATAGAAAAGTAAAAAAAATAGGTAATTTAATGTGTTAAAAGAAATATTTAAAGAACTATAACATATTAGTAGTTTATAAAATTTTAAGATTAAAATATCATTAAAATATTGATTTCATTAATGTCAAATTAAGTGAATAATCATAAAAATGACATTAATGGTATTTTTTATTAAATAATATTTTATTAAATGATTTAAAATAAATAAAAATATTATATTTACCCAGGTTTGTGTTACATGGTCTATAATTTCAACTATTTTCTATTTATGGGTATCTTTTCCATATATAGTAACTCTCTGGATCTCTAATGAGAAAAACATAGTTATGATGATAATCATTAAAAGGGATTATTGTGGGTGAAAACATAGAGATATTGATTAAAACCTTAAATAAACATGTATAAATTTTATTGGATATGATGACTTCAACATATCTACATACTAGTGTTAAAATATATCAATTAGATGCCACTTGAGCATGAATGATTATTTATATTAATTGAACACTTTAAAAATTCGATGGGTTTGGCTTACCTCTCTTATATTATGACTCCACCAATTACCTATTCTTAAAACTTCCTGAACCACTTGTCTTGACCAAACCCTACAAAATACTCTTCTTGACTTTCATAAATACATTCTAGAGGTAATGGAATTCTTAAAATAAAATCCATAGAAACCGTAAAGAGATATACAAAAAAAGGTTCATCAAAGAGGAGGTAATCATCTCAACTGATCATTTTAATTTTACTTCATATTCTACCTACTTCAATTATTTCCAAAACATTCCATTTTAATAAAATCATCATATCTCGTGTAATAAGATGTTATTATGTTAATTTCTGAACCTTGTTTATCTTCTTCTTCCATCTAATGGGAAATAAAACTATCATTCATGCCTACATGCAGAATAATACCTTATGAACCAATGAATTTTGTATCTAAGATACTAATAAGTTATTATGTGAACAGAATAATAATATTTATATAAATTTTCAATCAAATTGGGAATTAAACCATCATTCATGCATACATGTTCACTACCACATCGTGAACCAATGAGTTTTGTTACTTATCACGACCATATATGACTGGTAATTATTATGGATTTAATTTATATATTATATGTTAATGAAATAATTATGAATCGTTAAATATAATATATCATATACCTTCATACCTTTATAATCATTAAAAATGGAATCAACATGCATGTATATGGATGGACTACCACCCCCACATTGTGATATACTTCATTTTCAAAAAAAACACCTCTCATGGATGGTCATGGGAAAAAATTTAATAGAGTTATTTGATATTAAAAACCTGATAATGATTCTCAAATGACAATACTTTTTTCATTTATGTATTTTCTATCCAGTTAAAAGTAAAAAACATAGCTCTTATGTACGTGCGGACTACCGCCCCATGAGATAATGATTTTTTTCATAAATGATTTTGATGGATGGATCAAAGACTGTATTTTATGTACAAAAATGATAATAATCTGTTTTTTTATTATTCTATATATAATTTCAAAAATGAAGCATATGACCGTGAGGAACCTACCAAACTCATTTTTCAATTATGAACCCAACATCCTAAAAACACCCAACATGGATATAATTGTTTAAGTAATTTAATATTACACTTAAATAAATTAAATTAATTGTTTAATGATAAATAAATAAACCTAAAAAATTAAATAGGTAAATAATTATTTAAATATTATTATATGGGAGTTAAAGTACATACATATAAAGTCTGTATTTGAGGAAACTAGTTTCTGAAATCAATTTAATTCCATTGGATTTTACATCAACTTCATTACCTATATTATACAATTATTATATGTGAAATGGAAAATAATTATATTATTTATTATTTCCTCTTATTTTTTATGGTTTTAGAATATCTACACACCATCACATAAATTATTAAATCTCACTTTAGTGATACCATCTTTGTAATTATTATCCATCTCAATATTATATCTTTAAAACATGTATCATATTATGACCTACATCCTTTTATAAGGTTCATATACTACCCATTGATATATTATACCATTAATGGGTGTTTTATCATTATATTTAATGTTATATTTAATTTATCTCTTTCATGTGATATTTATCTATATTTAATAAATGTTGAAAGGGTTTCCATGATCTCAATTTTATTTTTTTTAGATAGAATTCATGTTACATACCATGTGTTATTATTTATACTTCATATATTTCCCCACGAATGAATATTGAAATATTGAATATTTTAATTCAATGGAGATATATACCAATTTAAAATTATTTCTTTTAATATATTTTGATTTTAATGTTAAAAATGTTTTAAAAACTTTATATTACAATGAAATTTTATTTTTGGAATTTTTTTCAAGGTTCCTTTGTTGGAAATTATATGATCATAATTTATTAAAAACAAATCTCTATTATTGTATTATGTTTATTTATGTGGTTTACATAATTTTCCTTTAATCTCCCTATATTTTCTTCTTAGTAATATCAAAAGAACATTTGTAGAGACCCGAAGCCTGACGTACATGGACATTACATTACTTTTGCGGAATACTTAGTACATAAAAAAAACACACACACAAGGACCGTAATAGTTTAGTGTCTTTGGAAACTCGGAATATAATCTCCTAATCGTGGTGAAAGATCTTCAACATCTCCCATAAAGATCTTCTTTTTTTTTCTAAACCTAAATCCTTTCTTTATGTCCTGGGAAAAGAAAACATAAAAGGGTGATGTCAAATGATCATTAAGGGTAAACAAAAGAAATATCAATCACGTCATATTCATAAGAACATATCTTTTGGAAATCATAACCTGCAAAAGAGATCATAATTTCATAACATGGGATAAATCATAGTAGTGAAATGTAATCCCAATAATCATAACTTAAAACATGAAACTTTGTGGCATACACACATAATCATAGAGAATCATTTCTATTTAGTCAAGACTCATTTCCAAGACTATCTTAGTGGGAAAAGTCCATTTCTGAACCGAGTCACCCTCTTTTCAGTCCTGTTTCACTGAACTGGTATAACCTACCGTTCCAGCCATGTCTGTCTCATGAGATATAAAATCTTTACCCAATGAATTGGAGTGAGATATAGGTCCCACCCATCTCATAATGATACCATTCTTATGTGTTCCACAAAATCATAAATCATACATCATTACATAACCCATATAATAAAAATGGGAATCTTAAACATCGTGACATCATAAAACAATTCATATAAGATAAAGGAATTCATAAAAATATAATTCCATCACAACATAATCAAATCAATGTAATAATAGGGATAGAAACAGAACCCTTTATTATCTTAGATGGAAAATAATTTTGATAAAACACTTGAACTCCATTCTTGAGGAAGATATCCTTTCTATTTCAAAAACACTTTTCCTTTCTTAACATGTCGTAAAATTCTAAACTAAAAGAAGTTGATTAAAAATAAAATTGAAAACGTGTAAAGGAAGCTTCTTGGAAATAATGTTTTAAAAAATCCATTCATGCCGTATAAGTTAAAAAAACATCCTTCTCTTACTTTTGTCAGAAAAGTCAAAAAAGTACCTCGTATGAAAAACGACAAAAGATTCCTTTCATATCTTTTACTAAAATCTCACCGAAGGGTAAAATAGGATTTAAACAATTGTAGGTGAATGGAAATAATATTACATATTGAGGAAACATGGATGTGGATGATAAAATACACCCCAGTAAATTCCAAAGTATAAACAATCTCGGATAAAAATGAGATTGTGATATTTCCCTTACCTAATGTCTGATATGCTTTGTACGTATCCGAACCTCCTCTTTTTGATGCGCCTTTTCTTAACCTCCACTTAAAGAACTAAGGATGGTCTTTGAATAAGACCAGGACCTCTAGGATGATACTGGGGAAGTGGATAAGAGATTTTGGCAGGGTTTGGCCAAGCTTGAATGCTCAAATTGGTGTGAGGAGGAGAGGGAGGAGGTGCCCTTTTATAAGGGAGGAGAGGGGCACCTTAGTAAAATCTCAAAATATTATTTTATATTAACGTAAAATTCGGTTTATAATGGTTTCAAAGGGTCTTATTTCAAAGCTAAAGTGGTGATGGGTCGAAATCCTCTCATTTGATAGGATTTAGACAAGTTTAGGTTATTATTTTAACCTTATCAATTAGATTTAACTCTAAGTTAAATAATTTAACTTTTACGGTGTCTTTTTGTTTTCTTACACTATATGTTTAATAAACTTACCGTAACAAGACAAACGAACCCCAAGTTGTTTATTATTAATATATATATCCTTATCTAAGTCATTTGGCCGAACCTTAGTTTTTTAGGAATTAAATAACAATTAATAATATAATATTTGTTTTAAAAACTAATTTATGTCAATTTTGACACTATTTGGTACATGATTTTTATGAAATTCATAACAGTATGATAAGTTCGAACCAAGTTACTTATATCAACAATAACATTTCATATTAACCTATAAAATTAATGTAAGTCATAAAAAGTCTCAAATTACATTTATTTGGTCATTTATAACATCAATTATGTCAATATTTCATTAATAAGACAATTACTGCATCATCTTTTTGTCATAATAAATGATAATTATTTAATCCCTAAAAATTATAAATAAATTCCTATGATGTAGATAATTGTATTAGCTTTCTGTAGACTATTCATTTTCTAAGTTTCATGAAGTTTATCACTAAATTAAAATTATTTTACTTATACGATTTAAGAAAGTGACATGCTGTCACATTCTTTGGTTTTAATAATAATTAAAATATTTTCATGGAAAAAAGTCCATAAAATGAATCTAATCCGACCCTTAGGTTATATGGGTTTACTTTTAGCCATCCAATAGGATTTTTCCAAGTGTTAGGGTAATTTTATAATCTTATATTTACCCTTAATTACCCGATTTACCGTTAACTATAGTAAATAAAATTTACCGTAGTTACTATTCACAATGCCCAAAAATAAAAAGTAGCTTATTAATATAATTTGGACCCACTGATTCCAAATATGGAATCCATTTTTCCAAATTCAATACGCAAAAGATGCATAAATTAAATTAAAATTAATCCCGTTGTCGAGAGAAAATGGGTTTTTCTTTAAAACATTGCAAAAGATTGAATTGATTTAACCTACGAAATCAAGGTAAAATTAATGCCAATGACATAAATTATATCAAATGGTCAAAATATATTCTATTTATACTTTAAAACCATTCAATATTATAATTTTACCACATAAGATATTACGATGAAAAAAGTTGTTTTTAATTAAAATATAGCGTGTTTTTACTATTCATTAAAATATGAAAGTTATCGGAAATATATCAAAACTTTATCTAATATAAATTTTTATATGCTGATTCAAAAGAAGAATTTTATTTTGTCAAATTGAACTTATAAAAATGTCAAAAACTAGATTTAAAGTGGGTGCGCCATCAAAAGGCTGCAAAACTGCATTTTTTGAAAAAATACTTATTTTACCCGAAAAATTTATTTTGTTCTTATACCATATTCTAGAAATGTGTAAGATGAATAATAATGTTATAAAATTCAAAATTTAGTTAACCCTATTCATAACGGCTAGTTCATAACAATATTATAATAATATATCGTTGTTTAGTAAAACCCGGTATTGCGTACAACACACGCTATCGAGGAACGTCGTGATTGCATGTAATGCAAGCCAAGTTAGGGTTGCGTGTTGTGAAAGAATCCTTCGTTGTTTCATATAACAGAATCCAACCATATTTCATTTATACATTGAATATATATATATATATACTCAATGTTGCGTAGAATAACTATTATCAAAATTGTGTGTAACACGATCCAAGAATAGTGTTGCGTATACTGCAAGATAATACGGTGTTGCGTATAGTGAAAGGTAATCTTGGTGTAGAATAAAACATAAGACATTAATTAAATTAAAAGAATATTTTTCATAAAATCTCGGGGTGTTACATTCTACCCCCCTTAAAATGAATTTCGCCCTCGAAATTCGTCGGGGTTATAAATGGTTTACTACTCGAAAGTTTGTTTAATAGAAACCCACATCGTAAAAAGGAATACCAAAACTTGGATTTAAAAACTAAAGTATGAAATGTAACGATTACCCAAATAAACTAATCACTGGGTTTCCATATAGGTGAAAATATGGATATGGAAGAGAAATCTAACCATCATGTTCTGATGGAGAGTGGTAGAGAACATGGCTATGGAAAAGCCAGCAATCACAAAGCCATAAATTTGTGACGATCTAAGGTACCATCTGATTCATCAGATATAAGAGCACTAGGACAACATTTTTTGTTTTTAAGATCATTTCCCTAAAGTTGATGAAATTGGAATTAGAAGACATACTTTCGTGATTTTGGTATAGTCTCACCGTTTTTCGTTCTTTGGACAATTTCCACTTCATCTCCTAAAGAAATGAAGTTGAATTTGTCATTCGTGATGTGTTAGCAGATCATGTGATAGAATGATGGGTCATTCCATCTGTCTCAAACAAAAGGTTAGAAAAGTTATCAAAAAATATATAAGTCCATCTATAGTGAGATTAATCATATATGGTTCCTAAAATGGACTTATACTTCATATATCATACTGCTTAATATAATAAAACTAGTTTCTACTAAACAGGGACTTCCTGTAGGCCAGTGGAAAGCGATAAAGGCCAGTCGCACTTCGGTTGTGGGTTCGATTCCCACAGCCTTGTCTGATGCGATGGGCTGCCGCCCATCCTGTAGGTTGTCCTTTTTTCTAAAACTACATTACTATAACATCACATAAATAATATCAAAAAAAAAATTTATCCTTAAATAATACTAACTTATGGTTAACATAATCCATTCCAATCTTTAGGCTTATCTAAAATACTTCGGTCCAAGCTCATAGTATAAAGAAAATGATAACTTGAAATGTCGTCAACCAAGCATGTGAATACCATCATTTATCCCCCATATATCTTGTTGGTCACATTCCAATCATGTGAATAACTTAATGATGTATTCTCTTAAAAAATGAATACCCATTAAACCTTAGTGAAAACATGAATGCTGTCAAAAGTTAACTCTTTCCACATACCAAAATCCAAAAATTCTATATACTCAAACCATGATATAACCTTCTCCTTATATCAGTCATGAGATCATGAATACTATCAAACATTTAATTTTCTCCTTATCCCTTCATTATGCACATATCATCTAAAAATATCTAAATAACCTTTCATGGATACTGGTAACATTAATCATACACTTTCAAAACTCAAGGAAAGACAACAGTGTAACAATCCTTAGAAGTCTCTTTATTCCATAGTACCATGATATTACTTATACAACATTACACATGATAAACATGTAATCATTCCACTACATTCTTAAACCATTGACCGAGCTTCAACAATTCTTTCATCTCACATATCATTTGTAGTCTCTTCATCATCATCCACATAAATACTACCCATACGACCATACTGATTCTCTTCATAAGACTTTCCCTTAGGGCATTGGTTTGCATAATGCCCGTACATTCCACATTTAAAACATTTAACCATTGTTGATGTCGTAGCAATACCATTATCCTCATCCCTGGTGTTAACTGAACCTTTTCCTTTTCACTTACTGGCTTTGTGTCCTTCTTTTCCACACCCAAAGCATCTTCCAGTTCCTTTGAAACATTCTCCTTGATGCCTCTTCCCACATGATTTACATAGGGGAAATTGAACTTTCTTTCCTCTATGATCATCATGAAACTCCATCTTTCTCTTATTAGCCGAGTTAGGAAATTTACCAAATTTTACTTTATTGATCATATTATGAGATTGATGATTCGTCATAATAATGATGTTTGGACTTCAAAATCCCATTTCATTTGGTTGCTCATGAAGAATATCATTCCATTGTCCATCATATCCTCCATTATCATGAATCATCTTGTTTCCATCCATTTTCTAAAACCCAAAAAGAATAGTGTGAGAGGAAACAATCATAATAAAGGGGGAGTAACTTCAATATATAACATCTTTTTTTTAATCTAATATTGTTACCATAGTTCTAGGACTATATCCTATACGTATACTTATCCTTAGGGACATCCCTAGACATACCTTAGAAATATCTCTAGGGATCTCACTAACGTTTTCGCATCCTAGTTTCCAAAGGTTGACTAAACTTTTCCTCTGATACCAACTGTAGAGACCCAAAGCCTAACATACATGGACATTACATTACTTTTGCGGAATACTTAGTACATAACAAAAACACACACACAAAGACCGTAATAGTTTAGTGTCTTTGGAAACTCGAAATATAATCTTCTAATCGTGGTGAAAGATCTTCAACATCTCCCATAAAAATCTTTTTTTTTTATAAACCTAAATCCTTTCTTTATGTCTTGGGAAAAGAAAACATAAAAGGGTGAGCTCAAATGCTCAGTAAGGGTAAAAAAAAGAAATATCAATCACGTCATATTCATAAGAACATATCTTTTGGAAATCTTAACCTGCAAAAGAGATCATAATTTCATAACATGGGATAAATCATAGTAGTGAAATGTAATCCCAATAATTATAACTTAAAACATGAAACTTTGTGTCATACACACATAATCATAGAGAATCATTTCTTGTTAGTCAAGACTCATTTCCAAGACTATCTTAGTGGACAAAGTCCATTTCTGAACCGAGTCACCCTCGTTTCAGTCATGTTTCACTAAACCATTATAACCTACCGTTCCAGCCATGTCTATCTCATGAGATATAAAATCTTTACCCAATTCATTGGAGGGAGATATAGGTCCCACCCATCTCATAATGATACCATTCTTATGTGTGCCACAAAATCATAAATCATACATCATTACATAACCCATATAATAAAAATGGGAATCTTAAACATCGTGACATCATAAAACAATTCATATAAGATAAAGGAATTCATAAAAATATAATTCCATCACAACATAATCAAATCAATTTAATAATAGGGATAGAAACAGAACCCTTTATTATCTTAGATGGAAATAATTTTGATAAAACACTTGAACTCCATTCTTGAGGAAAATATCCTTTCTTCTTCAAAAACACTTTTCCTTTCTTAACATGTCGTAAAATTATAAACTAAAAGAAGTTGATTAAAAATAAACTTGTATAGTAAGCTTCTTGGAAATAATGTTCTAAAAAATCCATTCATTCCGTATAAGTTAAAAAAACATTCTTCTCGTACTTTTGTCGGAAAAGTCAAAAAAGTACCTCATACGAAAAACGACAAAAGATTCCTTTCATATCTTTTACTAAAAACTCACCAAAGGGTAAAATAGGTTTTAAACAATTGTAGGTGAATGGAAATAATATTACATATTGAGGAAACATGGATGTGGATGATAAAATACACCCTAGTAAATGCCAAAGTATAAACAATCTCGGATAAAAATGAGATTGTGATATTTCCCTTACCTTATGTCCGATATGCTTTGTACGTATCTGAACCTCCTCTTTTTGACGCGCCTTTTCTTAACCTCCACTTAAAGAACTATTTATACTTTAAAACCATTAAATATTATAATTTTACCACATAAGATATTACAATGAAAAAAGTTATTTTTAATTAAAATATAGCGTGTTTTTACTATTCATTAAAATATGAAAGTTATCGGAAAAATATCAAAACTTTATCTAATGTAAATTTTTATATCCTGATTCAAAAGAAGAGTTTTATTTTGTCAAATTGAACTTATAAACATTTCAAAAACTATATTTAAAGTGGGTGCACCATCAAAAGGCGGCAAAACTGCATTTTTTGAAAAAATACTTATTTTACCCGAAAAAATTATTTTGTTCTTATACCATATTATAGAAATGTGTAAGATGAATAATAATGTTATAAAATTCAAAATTTAGTTAACACTATTCATAACGGCTAGTTAATAACAATATTATAATAATATATCGTTGTTTAGTAAAACCCGGTATTGAGTACAACACACGCTATCGAGGAAGGTCGTGATTGCGTGTAATAGAAGCCAAGTCAGGGTTGCGTGTTGTGAAAGAATCCTTCATTGTTTCATATAACATAATCCAACCATATTTCATTTATATATTTAATATATATATATATATATACTCAATGTTGCGTGGAATAACTATTATCAAAATTGTGTGTAACACGATCCAAGAATAGTGTTGTGTATACTGCAAGCTAATACGGTGTTGCGTATAGCGCAAGGTAATCTTGGTGTAGAATACAACACAAGACATTAATGAAATTAAAAGAATATTTTTCATAAAATCTCGGGGTGTTACAACATTTCTATGAAAAATTGAACTAATTTCACTTTTTGGTGACGAATATTTTCTCTTCCATATCCACGATCATAAAAAATTCACTATTTTTTCTTTTATATTATGAAATTATTGTTTAAATTAATTTTATTCTATATTTAACTTTGTTTAGAAATTTTTTAAATGGAATATATTTTTTACTTTCCAAAAATTGTACTTTTATTTTTTATCAGATATGTCAAAGACATATTTTTTCAATTTTACCTAATGAAAGGATTTTCACACCATTATAAATATTCATTACATTGAAGTTTCCATTACATGTTTCCATGCATATTTTAAAAGAAATTTTTTTTAATATTCATGTAATTTTATTTTAATCATTATAAAAAGAAAATTATATTTTCATTGATTTATAAGAAAGGTATTAAAATTTATTTTAAATGTACTTGTCATTTGTAGGAACACCCTTCATCATTTTCACATGCTATAGTGTGTATATGTTCAAATGATACCATAATTATACTTTATTTGGATGTATTATAATTATTTTATGTCATTTTTACCAAGATAATTTATATTCCATGGGTTAATAAAGTAGAAAATTAATGATGCATGTTTCCAAACCTAATATATTAAAACGTTTAATATGAATGTTTTTTTATCATTCTATGGTACATGGAAATATGTATAGATGATTAATTGGTTGTTCCATCATAAAACAAGGATGTTTGGGAATGTTATAAACCAAGTATGGGTTGTTTTATTATAAACCATGGATAGGAGCATCCATTATAGCTCTCTAATGAATTATGAAAAGAGAAAAAAGGTAGCTAATTTTAAGTTACTCCCAATAGATGACAATGTTTACCAGTAAAATGTTTCCCAAAATAGATATATGAATTATCATGTTAGGTAATTACATGATAAATTTTTGATGTTTCAAGATAAAAATATGTTTTCGCTATACTTTACATTTTTTTAATGTTTCCTTTAATCCATATTGACATCACATGGCTCATGATTACTGGTTAATATGAATATTTTCTTTAATACATGTCTCAAATTTAATAATATTAGTTTCATTCTCTTATATAATTAACATTCACTTTGATTATGATCTCATACCATTCTAGTCATCTTGTGTTATCCAAAGATATTCAATTGTTATTGACTATGTGTAACCTTCATGTGAATTTGATCTCACCCTTTAATAGATTATTTTACCAAGTTTATATAGAAATATGTTGTGTAGGATATATCTAAAAGTGTTTCATGTGGGTGATGATGATCACTTAATGTGGAATATTAAATAATGGGTATAGTGGGAAATCCTCACTTAAAGACATGGGTATTATTATGTTTGAGTTCATTATAATTCTCTAAAACTGCAAACCTAAAATTACCTTGGGTATGTAAATGATCCAATATGTATATTTAATGTTTAGTATTTCGAATAACTAATATTGGTCTGTGTTTATTAGTATAAAAGAAAAAATGTAATTATTATGTTTTTAGCAGTGAATCTGGGAGTACATGGTCAAGGTTATTGTACATATAGCTATGGTATTTGTGGACTATTTAAAATTTTGTCTAATTGTGGCCATGTTGAAATAAAAGTTTCATATGACCACTTTCTACCACAGTCTATGTCGACCTTGGCTATAGGGGACACCAATGGTCATTTATAATATTTTTTATAAGATATTTATCACTAATATATATATATATATACATATCAAAATACCCACATATATATTTATATATAACATGTTGTAGCTTAGTGGTGATGTATAAAATTATTATTTAGAATATTAAAATATCAAACCTATTTGGTGCATTTATTTAAATTATTTTAATGTCTTACATCCACACTCACCAACTGTGGTCTTAGGCCAAAAAAACTATTACCATGGTTACCGAATGTGGTCTTAGGAAAAGTCCTATAACCCAAGTCATGGAACATGATCACAGGATTATGGATATATGGAAATTAAAATGGAAATAATGATATGGAAACTATACAAAACTAGACTTCCTATAGATATATCATTCTCATTTTTAGGTACTCTTTTACACTTTATTTTTTTATACCTTGGTTGGGTTTTTTACTTTTACTTGTTTCAGGTGAAATTGGATATGTTTGGAAGCCCATGGAGTTATGCATATTTAGTTCATGGTTAGGTAAATCCATACAGTCTAATAGAGGAAACCATGTGCCCTATTTTGGTAATATAGAAGATATTGCACGGTTAGTTCATGGTTTAGCCAAACCATGCGACCTCCATCCGAAACTGAGAATCCTCAGACAAAGGGTTTTTTAATGGATGGTTCACTATTTATCAAACTATGTGGCACATAAGAGAAACGATGAACCCCCTATGTAGAGGTGCATGATTAAGGTGCATGATTAAGGTGCATGGGTTTTAAAATCATGCTCGCCAACCTAGAAATTGTGTGCCCCTGCTTCTGAAACTGTGCATGTGGGATTTAATTCCCCCCTATTTTTATAAAAATCACTAAACCCGTAGATTTTAACCCCAAATCACCCCAACTTAGACGAAACCTTTCTCCTTCATTTTTTGAGGCTCTTAGGATAATTCTTTGTCTCATTGAACCCCTATCTTGATGAATTGACGATGTTATTGAAGGATCATCTCCTATATGATATGTATTTTTCTCCTCATTTAGTTTCCTCTATCTCTTGTATCAATTTATAATGAATAGTGACGAGTTTTCCTTTAATGGGAATAGTTTATATCTATGTTTTTATAGATATTAATCCTTTAGATCATTATCTTAGGTATTGGTCCTTGATATTCCATATCATTGTGATTTTGGTATTTCCACATCAATTTGGGGATTTTGGATTGGAGAACATCTGTCAAAAATATTGAGGTATCTAGTATAATTGTAAAATCCCATATTTTTGTTTATAATTTCATGGGTGTAATTGTGCTATAAGAATTTCAACATTGAGAAAGTGCATGCCAACTGAACTGATTAATTTATTTTCCCATGTGATTAATATATTGGTGAATAATGGGAATTTTGAAATTAATTCATCATTAAATAACTAAATTGGTTGATTAATTGGATTATTGAATAAACAGTGACCCTTGGGGTATTTTGATATGATTGAAATGATGATGTATAAATTATAAAAGCTGATAAATGAAATCATGGAATGGATTGAATAATGAAATTATGGAAATGTTTAATTAATGGTTGAGAATGTGAAAAAATGTGATGTGATATTTTTCAATGAGTTGTGTGATAGGGAATAATTCTATAAATTCTATTAGGGTGATAGAATGAGGCTCTAAAACCCTATTATATATATGTATTTAATGTGATCACTTAGCTGGGAGATATGTATTGCTTCTCCAAATATCCACAGGGGTCCAAACTGTGGTTCTATACCCCGATTAATGAATGTGATATTGGAATAATTTTATTAATAGAACCCCATGATAAAATGAAATGTGATATCCCATTAGGGATGGTTCATACTCTGGCTTGGGAAAAAGTAGCTATTGATAATTTGGGTTACATCATGAACTTAGGGAATTATATGCTTAATAAAAGAATAATTTAATGATAAAACTGTTTAATTTATATATTGTACATTATTATTTATATAACCTCATATAATGTTATAGATTGGACATTTTTTAGACATTTTTTATGGTGTCCTACCAATTTTTACTAACACCCTACTTGGGCTTCTTGATCAGTACCAGAATAGACTTCTTGTTGGTGCGATAGGTTTAGGGTAAGATCCATATGTTAGATGGATGAGTTTAGATGGAGTATTGATTGAGGAATCATGCATGATATTGAGACCCACTTAGGAGATGTCAGTGGGTCCATATTTTTTGTATTATTTATACACATGACACAAATTTATCATAAAATATTTAGTACTTTGGTTTGTTGTCATTTATCACTATTTTTGTATTATCATGTGATGTTGGTCTTTATTGGTTATGGAAATTATTCGGGTTATCATTCATTATCATTTGGTTATTATATATTTATTTTTGTTGTTGTGTCTCTCTGATAAAGTGGGAAGTCTCAAAAAGATATATATTAGACCCTCTCTACTAGTTGGTACCCTCTAGAATACAAGGAGTCACGTCTGAGGTCATGTAGCCAATTGGCTCAAGGAACTAGCATGTGGAACCTATGTCATGACATTACAAAGTGGTATCAAAGGATTTTTTGACTTGTATGTTGTCTTACTATTTTTGAATGGTAGAAGGGATATTAGGATGATTCACTATAAAAAGTGACATTTACCAATAGAAAATTGTGGAGAAGTAATATATCTATAGTTAAAAATGATTAATTCCAACAAAAATTAAATTCTGTTTATATTAACTATAGATACCAACATATTTTTTGACCAATAGATATATATATTTATATTAGTAGTTTAATACCAACAAATCCTTTACCAATATTTATATTTGTTGCCTTATCATAATAATACCAACAACTGATTTTCTAATAAATTAATCTATTCTTATTTATTATTGATATAAAAAAATATTGTACCATTATAAAAATATGTTTCAATAAATTATTTAATAATATCAAATATTTTATAAAAATTTGAATATATAGATATATATATTAATCATCATAAACATATCATTTTGATAATTTAAATTTATAATCAATTAAAAAATCAATAATTTAGTAATATTTATGGATAATATATATATAATTTTTCATATAAATTATATATAAATTAACAAATTTTTAATTATATATATATATTAATAAAACTAATGCACCCACCCCACCCTTCCACCATCGCTTCCCACGACCTCATCCCCCAACCCAACATCTTCTTCTAACTAGAGTTCCTTGTAGATTATATGAACCCCCTTTCTATTCCTAGATGGCATGCCTCATTGACTTCTTTGCAAGAACCCCCCATTGTTTTTGGATTTCATCCCCATAGAACATCATCACATGAATCCCCTCCCTATTCCCAGTTGTCATCCTTGTGTAAAACACCTCCATGAACCTATTCATTTATGAAATCCCAATCTATCATCCCCGCATTACCAACATCATCCAAAACATTTAGATCATCATCCCCTATTGACCGATCTATCCCTGGCACCTTACCATAACCCTATCCATCCCCAAAATCCATGTTCATCACCCATGGTCATCACCTCCCTCACATCACGATAACCATTGTCCCCCCTGGTTTGAAGCTTGTCCACTTCGCACTACTTTAGAGGGTTTTTTATGAAAATAACTCTCTGCCTGTGTTTCAGTTCTATTGTAGTGTTATATTTTCTAATTGGAGCTAATTTGGATGGTTAATATAACTGTGTGATAGATTTTGGTGTAACTTTGGTTTCTAATCTAGTTTGTAGTTACATGTTCCTATTTAGTATGTATTTATTTTTTAACAGGATAAATGGTCATTATTTTTTCCATAACACTACGTATTTTTATATTGTTTATATTTATAAGCATATAATTTTCTTTTTTTTTTCTTTTTTAAATAGTAGGAAATTTATAATTCCCCATGAAATCTACTCAAATTTTTATTCAGAAATAAATTTTCATCAGTTTTCTTTTATTCTTCCTCTCTATGAAATTTCTAAATCTTTTGAAGGTAGTTTTTCATGGGGATATACATGATATTTACTGAATTAATTCCATTCTTTTTCGGGTCCCCCATTACCAGAAATTTTCAATCTCTATTGTAATATTACTTACTTTCATTTATGAAATAAATGTTTACATCGGTCATCCTATTTAAATTTCTTATTCAAAATTGGGGTTTTCCCAGTATTACATTTGTATAACTAGAGAAAATGTTGTATTCAAGGATGGATAAGTTAGTTTTTTATCTTTTATCCATATTTTTATTATTTAAATGATTTTTTTATTCTAAAGACATATGATGATTATAAATTTTATTTGTTCTTATATCATTATTAATTTTTATGAAAATATGTTGACATCATGTAATAACGCTCATCACACGTTCACTTTTTAAATTGCAATTTACATTAGCATAAGTCTTACTAATTTGGGTTCAAAGAGACAATTTTTTCATTGGTGATATGTTCATACTGTAAAAAATTGAAATATAACATTAAATGTGAAGTTAGATACACATTACAATGTAAGAAAAAATGTTCTCGACAAAACCATATTTTATTGGTTTAAAATTTATATATATTTTAAGGAATGCTCCCAAGTGTCTGTAGATAATATCATCTCCCACAAAAAAAGTACAGTTAACTTCAGAATACCTAATCTCATTTATGGAAAGGTTATTCTCTATGAATGTAATTTTAACATAGAAACAAGTTTATTTATAAAATTTATTATTTTGAAAATGATATAACCACAAATTGATGATTCAATAAAAATTTATAGTAAAATAGTATATTCAGTTACATATATATATATTTATGAATGTGTATTTCTGATTTTCATTATTTAATAAAAATATAATTTTTAAATCACATTATCCTTAATGACCGTTGATTGGTAAAAATATTAGGTCTCTAATAAATAAATTTATGTTTACTAAATATACTTATTTAAGGAAAGTAAATATTTATATTTTAGGTTTATATTAATTTTAATCGATGATTTTGAGTGCTCAGTTTTTTATCCTTACATAATAATAATTATAAATGTTAGTTCTAGACATAGGACCCATACAGATGAGTTTATAAGGGTTTGACTATGTGTTTTGTTTTATATTTTTTCAGTGATATAAAATATAGATCATTTCTGTTTATTATTATTTTTATTTAATTCATGGATAGTTACTAATATTAAATAAAATTAAACAAATATCATTAATTACAAATTTTTGATATTTTTATTTATTCCGATTAGAAATTCATGCTGATAAAAAATGCTATCATGTTTTTTGTTTTGTTTTAGTTTTTGTTTCACATACCATGTTAAAATGATATTTCTTTATCATGTTTTTAATTTATGAATGATTGTTAATATCATATTTGGTTTTTTGTTCCATGTACATATGAAATATTGAGGCTTCTCATGTTTTCATTTCACTTCAGAATTGTGTGTACTTCTTTAAGACATAAGGTATTTCTATGTTTTCTTAATTATTTGTTTTTATATATTCTATTTTAAAATTTGTTTTATGATTTTTAAGTAGAATCATTAATTTGATTAAACTAGTTAGAATGTGATACAAAATTGGATGTGAACGTCAGCAACCATCTTATGTGGGTTTTTTGTTTATTATTTTTTAACATTGACATATTATATATGTTTACAAAAATGACTAAAGTTTAACTCTAATATTATGTTTTTATTTTTTTTATTCTAGGAAATATCCATGTCATATATGTTTCTTATAGGTACTTTTATAAAATGGGTTGACGTGATAAAGAATAAATTATTTTTTCATAAGGGTATCATTAACTTTATGCCTCAATAATGCCCTAAAAATCACATGAAAATGTGAATTGGTTATTTAATATTTTTATAATAGTGGGATGATTATTAAATCCACACATAATAAATTCATGAAATATTTTCATTCTTTGATTAAAAATATCAAATTTATATGTATTTTTAACTTTTCATCTCATCTATTTAGCTATTTTTTCTTGATAATCAAAAAAATAATTGTTACATTATGATATTCCATGGGTTGTAGGCTTATTATATTGGAATTTACTTGGAATTTATACTACTGGGGTGATTTCATGACCTTACTGTTTGGTTTTCATTTACATTGAAACAACCATTGATTTGGTCAAATCATGGATTAGATTTATATAAAATAGGTCTTTGATAAAATAAAGGCATTTTTTGAGTTCTTTTAGTCATCTCGACACTAACCAATTGAGAAATACTCAAAGTAGGGATCCTCTATGGGTGAACACATTCCTAAAGCTGCAACCTCTAAATACTTATGCATCAACTAACCTGGATGGATGGAGATCTTGAATAGGACTAAAAAATCAAATAAATTTAATGCAACCAAGTAAACATAATGTTTGTCTCAATAGAAATATTATTGAACCCCCAAAAAATATATATACAATTTTACCTAATATTCATGTACAAAATTCCACTATTTATATAATCATACAACTCAAAAACTCTTTTGAGATGCATGTTGATGATTTTTTTGTATCCAAATAGGACTTATTTATGGATATTACTGAGATAACTCTTATCATATATTCACTAGTGAAATAGGAATATGAGGCAGAACAATTTGATGTTGTATAATGAAATTTAGGTATATTTTATTTATTTAAACACATTTAAAATGTTTAAATATTATGTATTTTAATCAATAGACTTTTTATACAAATTTCATAAATTTTATAAGAAATTTATTGTTCTAATCCATTATTATTAATTATAATTATTAATAAATGTTTTTGAACTTATAAATCATTTTTTGTTATTTATTCTCCAATAATAAATCAACTGAAAATAAAAAACATTATAAGAATAATTTCATTTTTTGATGTTCAATAGCTTATATCCACTCTTCATAATGAATGTATGGTTAGTATTTTTAATACAAGATTATTTCATTTGATTATCTAAATAATGGAATCATGATACTTACACAATACCCTTCCATTTAATAGTTATTTATGTTCTAATAGAATTCTTTGATATTCTCAATATAATAAAATTAATCTTTTTTAATATAAATGGTTTCTAGATAAAGTATCCCCAACGTTATATTATACATTAATTCCCTATTGGAATTATAGAACTGATAAATTGAGAAAGACCATATAAAAAATTGAACATTCACCATGTCATTACGTTTTTCAATAATAAAAATTTTATTAACAAAACATTATTCAAACCATTGTAGAACATAATTAACAGAAAAACACTACAAAAAATATTTATTAAAATTAATTTGTTAGTTAAGGAACTTATAGAATTTAAAAATCTATCTAGGGTTCTAATCTCTATTGAAAAAGAAACATCATGGTCGAATTAACAAGTTATATTATTCTTTTATCAAGAAGGTCAACCAGTTATTTTCTTAAAAGTAAAAATTATAATCCAAATCTCATCTCTACAAATTTAATGGGATTTCAATGTTTCATATGTGAGAACTAAACCTAGAGAGTTGATTATTATATGGATTTATATACAATCATATCATTTAAGGACATTATATTTCTACCTAATTGATGTAGTTTTATATATCATTCTTCTATAAATGGAGAAAGTTTCCTATATTATAACTCACTCATGACTTTTTCAGGAGCAACATCCAAAAGAAAACCATTAAAAATTATATCTAATATCATATTAAATGAGTTGGGAACCAATTTAATAAATAATAAATGATTATTTATAGAGAACATTACATATTAGATAAAGGTGGAAATCTCTCCATTATGGTAGATTTTATCTTTTTAATTTTGAATACAACTAGTAACACACCATGGAATTAGTGTATCTAAACTAAAAAACCATGCATTTAACCATAATAGGTGAAACTCACAACCAAATCCCAATATGGGAACAATAGAAAAAATCTAAGAACTATTTACTCACATAACACCAAGAATTTACATGGTTTGGAATAAGTCATGCTCTATGGGAAACGCTATAACATCAACTGATTAAAGAACAAGATAAAAACTCACAAATTTATAACATACCAATGTCAAGTTCAATAGTCAATTGAAATGAAACTATAATCTAAAAAAATTATAAAACATGACACAATAAATGCTTCAAAAAACATCTATATACACCTCATACAAGTGATACCTAAACAATCTATTTATAGATGGGAACCATAATAGCTATTTTTTTATTCAGTTCCACTACCTTTTAATCTTTATACCACTACTCAATCAAAGAAACCTCTGAATAACTATTGAATGCACTGAATCCACTTATAAATTTCTGTGAATGGTTCTATTTTTGAAACTCATGATTTACACACTTTTTAAATTTATTGTCTCTTCAATTGGACCTTGATTTCATGTCCATTTACCCATCTAGTTTTCTACCTTAATTATGAAATCCTTCTTTCTGAAATGTTTTGTATACATTAAAGAAAATATTTTCCCACAAAATGAATAGAATAATCTCCACAATATAATATTAAATTATTGGGTCATGTATAGTGTATTAATAACTTTCTTTATCTTTTCAAATGATTAGGGATCATTAATTTTCCAAAAAAGTAGTTGGAAACTCTAATATCGTGGAAATTAAATAAATTAAAATTATATATATATACACTTTATTTTTTATAAATTTAATTGAAAGTAAAAAATTGAAACATAATAATTTCCTCCTTAAAAGTATTGATTTTATCTCTTACATATACATAAATCTCCCTTAATAGCATAGTTAAGTTATCCTTTTTATTAATATCGCTAGAAAAAATTTGATCGTCTAATAATAAGTTATGATCTTCACTTTATTTTATTTTTGTGCCCAAAGAATCTATAAATAAGTTACAAATTCCATTCTATACTACCAGAGTAGTGACTTGATCATTATAATATTGGGAAAATTGTACACATTTTATAATGATCAACTAATTGTGAAAAATACGTCAAACATATAAAACCATAAATTGATTCAATACTAATTATTCATAAACTTTTTGTTTTTTATACCATAATTTGAAATTATATATTTGACCTAAACGTTTTATTCTTCCATCAATATATTCATTTGTCATAATAAAATCTAAAAATTTCTCTTACCCCCCATGATATTGAGGTGTATTTCAAGGTAAGGTAATCCAAATATTATCTATTTATATTTTGTTGAAAAATTACTATACAAATATCAGAAAACAAATTAATGAATTAAAATAATATTTAAAATAAATAATTGGGATAGTGAATTTATAAAATACTTGATAATAATTTGTTTATAATATTCACCATTAAAACAATAAAAAATCAAAAAAACAAATTATTTTTTTTATATTTCACAGTGATTATAAAAAATTCAATGAATTAGCCACTCCAAATGTATAAATTTTCTTTAGTTGGTACGAGAGATGGAGGGAGGAGATTTCTTTATTTAGCACAAACAATGTTTTTATAGTCCCATTTTTTCATTTCATATACCATCAAATTTATCAAAAGTTGGCAGTTCTCAATCATATTGTGGTGGAAATAACTTATATGTTTCCTATCTTGTAGAATTGGAAAATGCGAATTTTCATTCCCTTTTTCAATAGTGTTTAGAGGATTCCTAGAAATAGTGTGATATTTGATTACCCCCTCATCATTTACAAGGATATATTTAATATTTATTACCTTTAAGAACACTAAAATATGATTAGTGATCATTTTGAAAATGAATATAGTGTAATGATGAAATATTACAATAAAGGATTGATCTTGGTTATTAGAAACCTCATGCTAAATAGAGAATAAGAGGTTGTATAAATAAGGAATTTCATGGAGGAGGATCTATGGAGATGAATAATTTAATATTTATACATAATTTTCTTGTCATTATACTCTAAATTATTTAAAAATGTTTAAAATTAATCATATTTTAAAAAAATGATTCATTTTTCATTAAATTTTTCATTTGTTAAAATTTTTAAGTTTAATGGTAGTTATTATCATTTTCAATGTAAATAAACATACTAAAATATCATTTTATTTTCTATCTGATGTTTATTAGGTGGTAATTGAAGAAAGTAGAATAATATTTTTATGTCTTGGGTTTCTATGAAAAATTTAACTATATGGATGACCAGGTAGTTCATTCTCGAGTAACAATGTAGGAATTCCAAAAAATCTTCACAACCATGTAATAGATCTAAAAGTGTGTGTATAGAAGGTGCGTGAACAATATAGAAGAACTCAAAGTAACTATAAATAAGGTGGTTCAACCATGTATAATAACATAAGTTGAATATAAGGAAGAGAAGATAACTATTTATGAGAACATTATGAAACTATAATAATTTTTTAAAATTTTATTTTATGTAATAATGTGACAGTGATATGCTGAGATTAAATAAATAAATGTTGAAATAATAAAGAGTTAAGATAAATATATTACTCTCTTATCCATTTATGTTAAAAGGAAATTGGTACATGTTGCATTCCAATTTTGCTTTCAAAGTGATTGATGAGTGATCAATTTGATGAAAAAACATGACTCACAATCCATTATTATTATAATAAAAGCGAGATTCAATTTCCACATGAAAATTTCATATATTAGAGATAAATTTTTGAAACATGATAATTCCACATGGAATATCATGGGGAAAAGAAATGTAACATATTTCTTTTTTCAACTATTGGATATCATTGGTATTTTCTTATTCGATGTGTGATTCTTCCACTATGTTCCATTGTAATCATTCACGATGATAATTATTATTCAAAATATAAAATAATATTTATTGATCATAGGGTAAATTTAATGTTTTCAATTGAGTGAATATTTTATATGGAAAAATATAGGTTTAAAAGTTTTATAGGCCATATTGAAAAATCGCATATTACTACATTATTTTTGTACTAATCCTTGAATGAGAGGTGATATCAAGGAAGATTATACGGAGGAATAAAAGTATTGTATTTACATAGAAAGGATATTGAATAATTTTAGTTCTATTTTCTAATTCTATGTAGACTCTATTTCTCTCAGACATTTCTTTATTATTACACCAATAAAAGTGGGAAAACCACTAAGTGGTTGTCTTAGTAGGGATAGAACAACTCTCATTCCAAATTACTTGTTCTTCAGACTAGATATTTATTATATTCATAATCTAATTCTTGTACTTGAAGAATAAATGAGAGTGAATACTAATTTTTTCGTTATAATTTTTTAATTGTTATTTATTTTTATAAATTTTATAATTTTAGTTTCATATTCCTAGTTGTTTGATATATTATTGAATGAAGTAAACATGGGAGTGAGTGATATATTATTACAACTATGTTGATTAGGGTGAACTATATAGCTTTTATTGCTTAAAATATTATTATTTATATCGAAATTTTTTTTGACAAGTGACATCCAAGGCATCGTTGAATAATTCAAAAACTGCTAACTAATTTTACCATTAACACCAAAAAATTAAAATCAATTCAATATGATCATAGTGTAATGATACTCAATTTATAATTAAATACAGGATATTAAATTTTTTATCAAGAATTTTATTCATAGAGAAAGAGTAAAACTAATAACTAATAATTTTATGGATTGTGAAAGAATGGAATAGCTAATCTATTTAAAAGAAATAACAATTATTTATTTTATTGTATTTATAATATTTATTTCTTTTATTTATACTAAAATAATGAAAAATTAAAGTCATCATTTCTAATTCATATTCATAAAAACATAAAAGAGGTGTCATAAAGTATTATTATCTATAGAAAAAACTCCTTAAGATATATGAATTATTTTACACTACATTTCATACCCTTATTTTAAATTATAGTATTAACGGTCTCATGACAACTCAACTCATTGATATCGAACCATTAAAAGGGAGGCCAAATTATTACATTTAACATTATTATTTTTCTTTTCTTATAATATTTTTTATGATTTTCATTTATTTCCATCCAAATAATGAATTGCATATATGGCCATATTATAAAATGATGGATCATGTGGATTAAATCTTGATATTAAAATAACATTTTTTCCATAGTTTGATACTTTGGTTCTTCAAAAGTTTATAATTTGATTTTTTTTTCAATATTTATCTTAATGAAACTTGGGAAATAACATATATAAATAATTTTTCATCCAAATTGAAAATAATGGTTTAAAAAAATATGAATTTATATGAGAATATATGGTCTATTATTTCACAAATCATTATTTATCAAAATAATAAAATTGGATATCTTTTATTTCAAGATAATTTTTAACTCAAACATGGATTGATTCTTATTTTATCAAATCATAATTTTTTTCAAGTAAAGAACTAAATATAAATTTGATGTAATTCACAAATTTTTACACCATGAAAATTTCAATAAGAATAACTAAATATCCATTAAAGTGGGAAGTATTTGTATTCACACTTGAATGAGTTTATAATGAATGGTTGTAAACTCTATAACCACGAGTTGTAAAAAGTTGGGAAGAACATTATATAATATTCATTAAAGGATTCTCCCACCCCTATTGGGTAAATTATATATTAATTGAGATATATGTAATTATACAAGTCATTATACAAAAATTACTTAAGTACTAATAACATTATAAGAAACTTTGTTCATTTTTTCCAAACCAACATATTGAAGAGTGTCATTTCTTACTATTATTATACCAAGGATTGTTTAATAGTGATATGAATTTTTTAAATTCAACATCACTGGTAGAAATCAATGAAAAATATCTACTTGAAACCATGTCAATAATGGAAAATCATATCAATAACTTGTATATAAACATGGGTGGAAAAATGAAATGTTAATTATGGATTTATCCAAAAAAAAAAGAAGTCACATAAAAATTGCTACCATTATAACAAGGTTTTTTATATAATTACCAACCATCACCATTTTGAACAAATGACATTTAATGATTTAACTATCTATAAAAATCTAAACATAGATGTTGGAGAAGAAAAAAGTAAAAATTAATAGGAACCAAAAACATATGGTTATAAACCAAGTAAATGTGTTAAAAGAGTTAAAAACTCATATTTTAAATATTACTATAACTCTAAGTGAGTTTATGAAACATGGGTTAGGTAACCTTTATTACCAACCTATCCAAAACCCAAATTCAATGCCATTTTTATCACTTTGATAAGTGGAAAGAATATTCAATAAGACCAAAAACCTACCTATTGACAAAAAATCCTTGAACTATCATAAGAAAAAGATAAAGATACTACTTGGATGTTTTTAAAATAAATAAATGAAATAATAAAATATTGACCAAGTTTCAAATAAATATATGTTGAAATAGTGGTTGCCCTAGACCCAACTATTTATTACTTTTGATTAACATATCGTGTATATAACTATTTATACATGATGTCATCTTACCATTACAGTGTAGAATTTTTTGCATCCAAAATTGATATGGTAATGTCCAAAGATTAATTGTTGTATCGAAAGGTTATAGCAGTTCCTAGGCTATAATGAGAACCTATAGAAACTATGACATTAATCTTAAATATCTATTCTATAGTCTACATACATCTTACTAATTGTACATAGTAGATGTCTGACCATCAGGTGCTGGCGGCACATAATCATTGAGACTTATTCTCATGAAGTTCGCACTTGGTGATCCTTAGTAGTGATTTACAGGACTCGATAAGATGGATTATTGGAAAGGGTGACATCCTCTTCTGGAAGGATAATTGGGTGGGTGGGAAGTTGTACTTCCTTGGGTGCCCCATGTCAGAGATGAATTTCATAGAAGCTTGCGGTTTTCCATAAATTATTCAAGTGGTTCTGTCTCAGGAGCAGTTGATAATATTTGGGGAGGTTACCTTGAACACGGAGGAGTAAAAATGTTGTTTCACGGGTTCTAGTTTGGGAAAGTTCTCGTCACGGGATTAAAGAAGGCGGCATCATGGTGAGTTGAGTTCGGTTGAGTGGATGCTAAAGTACTGGTGTAAAGAGATTCCAATAAAGATGAATTTTCTGCTTTGGCGTATCATTAACAGAGCTCTTCCCACAGAGGAAAATATCCTGAGTAAGGGAGTTCACTTGGCCTCACGGTTCCATTATTGCGACGTTCTGCAGAATGAAAATGTGGTTCATTTGTTTTGTCAGATTGATTGGGCCAGGTTTCTTTAGTTTAGCTTCCTCCCTCTCCCAAGTTCGTCTGCTGGTTACACCTCTCTTCACGACTTTCTGTACGCCTAGCTCAATGTATCGGAGTCCATCACATGCAAGGAGAGGTGCGTTATTCTCTCCTCCATTTGCGGGATTATCTGGAAAGCGAGGAATCGGTCTCGGATGGGTGACCGGTGCTCTACTCATTACCTTTGGGTCTAGCTTAAGTCTCTCTTGGTTGAGGTGGGTTCTCTGTTGAGAGGGAGCGCTCGCCTGCTTGGTTCCTTTACTCTGAATGATTCACCCATACGCGGCTGGCTAGAAGGTTGGTGGATCAGATGGTGGCCACCCTATCAAGGTTTAAAGATGAACGTTGATGGTTCACTGATTGCTAGGATCATGGGAGGTGGAGGGTTGTTACGTGACTCAAGAGGTTTGGTCATGATTGCCTTCAGTGCATTTTTTGGGCCAGGAATTTCTTTGGGTGTTGAGGCCAGGGCTCTTCTGACAGGACTTCAAGTGTGTCAGAGGGAAGGATTTCAGGTGGATGAAGTGGAAACCGATTCTGAAGTTTTGGTTTGTGCGGTGTGAGAGAGGTATGATCTTCCATGGGATATGGCTTATGTTATACGTAACTGTGCACTTTATATGGATCTTAGGAGGATCATTCAGCATTGTTTGAGGGCGGAAAATTTTGCGGCAGATGCGTTGTCCTGAAGGGGGAGCTCAGAGGAGGGGCTTATTGTTTATTCTTGTAATGGTTCTCTCCCTGTGGGGTGTTACTCTTTTTTTCAAGGGGATGCGCTCAGTTTTCATCACTTTCATCCTCCTTGAGGCTGTTTTTCAGGGTGGTGTTTGATCACCCTCATTTTATAATAAAAATAAAGTTTCAGTCAGTGTAATGGTCTCCTGACGTGAGATCATTACCAATGTATGCCATTTGATTGCGTACTTTGATGAAATACTAAAACCATGGCGATGAAGGTGTGGCAAGGTAGTTTGTGTCTGGTGCGTCGTTGGTGGAATGACATTGGTTGAATGGTCAAGAAAGGATTTGTCGCTTCCAGGTTATGGAAGTAATATATCTCATGCCATGTTGATATGGATGGAAGTACCATTATAAGACCCTGTCCATGGATGTCAAGGGTAAATCCGTCCAGTTAAATCAACAAACTATAAAGAAAGAAAAGGGTGATGACACGTGAGTGCATCCTGCTTTATGAGATATTATGGACAAAGAGATTATATTACATAGTGCATGTTTGTAGGTTGGTTGTCACTGCTATGACAATACTTATTTCTTCAGGGGCCATGATGGGTTGCTAGATCCCTCTCTTGGTCTGTGAATACTATTCACGACTATCGAAAAAAGGGCCTAGAGGGTCACACACAATAGCGTATTCAAGAATCTGCACTATTCAGTTGAATAAGAGATTTGGACATGGCAGGCCCCGCCATAGGGGTTCGGGATTTGTCCAAAGTTAAACGATCACCAATGCAATAAATAAATTCATATTATTAGAGTTTAAAATAATGAGTATTGAATTTATTTATTAAATGTATTTATGAGTTTTAAGTAAATAAATGAAAAATATTAATTGACGAATATTAATTTATTCTAGGTTCAATTAATATTTATGGGAGCGACGAGTCAAGTTAATGAATCAATTATTATCACGTAATATATTTTAATATATTACAGGTAAATGATAATAATATTTATGACTCAGTTTAGTAGTCATAAATGTCGTTGATAGTGCGTTAAGTATTTGGGGTCGGCGAGGTGATACCAGGTATTTTAATTGTGCACTATAAATAGAAGAGGAGGGGATTTTTTCAAAAACTATTCAAGGGGATTGTCTCTCTTATTCTCTCTCCCATGATCTATAGAGAGATTCTCTGGATCAAATGAGATTTGATGGAGCTCTCTCTCGGTCATCGCTAGTGATGCGATGTTGTGGTCATTGGAGCGTCGAAGGCATCATTCCAAATCAGCGCTAGCACCAGGATTATGACGAACGGTTCTCCCATGGACTCCTTGAAGCACGTGTGGAAAATCTAGATGAATTTAAATTCAGATTCTTGGAGTACCTATCACCAACAACGAGAAGATTTCATGCGTGGATAAGGATTTAAACCAGGTATTTTATGGTTTAATTTTGTGCTTAAAACTCTTCACGCAATATCGTCAGATTTAATCGGGCTGCTCTGCACCAATGTCGAAAAGTGTACATTGATCGTCAGAGGAAATATTTTAAAAACCCACCTATTTGGGGATTTTTCTTCATGCCCAGTTCCAACAAGTGGTATCAGAGGGCTGCGTGTCGATTTTAAGCCAAGAAAAATTAAATTTGCATTAATTCTTGAATAGGGTGTCAATACAGTCCGAATGCCGCAAATTGTGTGTTAATCCAACTTCGGATTACCATTCTGCGGTCATCCAAAGTTTTAATTCGGATTTAACATAGCTAAATACATATAAGGTTTTAGATCTATGAACCTCAATTTTATCCGTTGATATTTCATAATAATAATTATTATAATAATTTCATTGTAATAATAATATTTCTATTATAATAATAATTTTATTATTATAAATAATTTTGTCATAATAATATTTTAATATTATAATATTATTATTGTTTTTCTAAACCTATATAGGGTTATGAAAATGTAAAATAAATAAAAAGAGATGACTCAACTTTGTGGGTCAAGTCATCAAAATAAATAAAAAGGGGAAGAAAACCTTATTTTGGCACCTCCTCTCCCTGGTGCACTGTAGCACACCGCCCGAACATCTCCTCCCTTTCGCGGAGCTACTGTGCGGGTCCTTTCAACACCAGGCGGATAGCTGGTCAAGAAGTTTTTTATAAAAAAATGAAAAAAAAATTGGGGGCTGAGCGACCCTGTCTCCCATGCGCATGGAATCCCGAAGGGTCGCCTCCTCTATCTTCCCCGTGGAGCGAGCATGCGGTGGCCTCTTCTAGGTAGCCTCCTCCCTTCTGTCGCGCAGCAGCGGCCACCTCGGCACCCAGCACTCTGGCTCTGCCCCCCTCAGTAGTGATTTGCGCCACCGGAGCCCCACACGGGACACCTCGTCCCGCACCCAGAACACCCAGGAAGCCACACTAGCTCCACCTACCGAGGTCACCTCTCCCTTTTCCTATGGATACCAGTGCGCAACACCCAGGAACCCCAGGTTCTGCCTCTCTTCTGTGCCAGGTAGCAGGCCCGCATCCTGACTCCTGCAGCCCCTCCTCCCGTCTTGGCTCCTCTCCGAGCCACTTGCCACGGCCGGCCAGCACCGAAGCTGGCCTCCGGCCTTCACAGCGCTGCAACCCCAGCCCGCACCAGCACCTGTGGAACTGCTCCAAGCGCACAACACTGCGCCACCTTCTTGAACTAGCCTGTGTAGCTGCCTCCTTTTTCTTCAGCTTCCCTCCGCACCTGCAGAACCGGCGCGGAACCCAGCCGTGTGGTCCTGGTTTAGTTCAGCAGCCCTGCTAGCCAGCTTCCCTCTGCTCCCGGCTAGCCCCCTCCGGCTGGCGCCCCAATCCCAATGCGAGCAGAACCCCACTGAGGTCGGGATCTCCTCCGGCGAGGTACTCATTTGGTGCTCCACACTGCCAGACCGGCCCCGAAATGGGTATTGCAGGTCTACTCACCCCAAATTAGGATTGGGCGGACCTTTCTAGCCCTATTCACCCCGCACAAGGTCGGCTCAGCCCGGGGTTTTCCTGTGCAGGTTCCCCAGACCCGTACAGTCCCTGCCCGGGGTTTAAGGGGCTCAGGTAGTTTATTTTAATCAAAATTTAATTAAAAAAATTAATTTAATTACAGTTGGTGATTAAATTAATTAGATATTAATTTTTCATTGTTGTAACATAATTAATTAATTAGTAAATTAATTAAATAAATAAATTAATTTAATTTTTAGTTTTTTAAAATTACATTAATTAAATCGGGACTGAACGATGTTAAATTGAATTAAAAACAAGAGTGATGTTTTTTAATTCAATAAAATGCCCTCAAGTTTATTTTTAATTCAAGTTTAATTTTATTCTGCATTTAGATTATGATATACACGAGTTTAATGCGTATATGACTGATCATGATTTGAGACCTACCGATTCATGTTTTGTGTTTGTTTATTTATTTAATTATTGCATGTGGTTTTGTAATAATTATTTTAAATATAAAAGGAGATCTACATGTCGTCTCAGAGTTATTATATGTATAAGGGCATGTGCGCCCATTCTCAGAGTTATATATTTATACCCCAATACCCCCTTGCCTGCGTGCGAGTACAATTGTATAATGACGATACGACCGGTGATGCATTTTACGCTAAGTGACGGTGACGCACCAGACAAAAGTTTGTTGCATTGGATGAGTATACATTGCTATTCAAGTTGCAAGCCACGCAATTAAAGGTACATACCCCTAGGATTGCAGTTGGTCCTTTATTCACTCAACGGATCAACCATTAGAACTAGCTGAGGATCAGGTGTTCATTTTATTTCTGCATGGTTTATTATTTTTGTGCATGTGTAATTTATTGTGTGATCACATAGTATAATAATAAACAAGCATGCAAGATAAAATGAACATCTGACGCGATGAAGTTTCTATTTCTTGCATTGTCAGTTGTGAGTGCTATCACATAGTACGTGCTTATAAAATTAGAAAATTATTTCTTTCGTCACACTAAAAATAATAAAACACTCAAAGATATATTAAGTTAAACAGCCTTCCTCCATTCAAATTTGGACAAAACCAGCTGTTTGAGGTGTCGGTCAGGCCTTAGCTGAGGGTGCCTCTTACTACTGGGGAGTCTTTATAAGAATTATGGGTCGACTTAACTAAAGTTCTAGTAAGTATTAGACATAGATAAATTGCTATCATTTTAGATTCAAGCGTTGAGTAAATAAAATTTTGATGTCAAGAAGATGGGACTTCACTCAACAGATCAAGGAACCGCAAGTTGAAGCGGTCGGCCAGGAAAAATCCTACCTAGAACCCTCCAAGTAGTGGCGTAGCCTTAGCTTATAGACTATGAGGGGTGTTTCTGGGATCTTTTCCACTAGAATACTCAAGAGAAATTGAATTCCGATTCTAGCACAGAGGGTTCCTAGAATCCAATAAAATAGTGGAAGACATTAAATGAATTAAGTAATTAATCAGAATTTCTAAACCGATAATTCAGGTAAATGGCACTCATATGCTAAAATTTATTTTTGAAGAAAAATGGAATGTTATACCACAAGATTAAAACTGAAATATTATAATGGATAAAGTAAATGTCCACAGTGACAGGAGTATCCATAAATAGTACAGGCGTGTGCGCATAGTATTATGATATAGGAAACTCAAGGTTTCAGTGTCCCCAACACTGTTAAACTACCTCAATAAGCGAGGGTGAAAATTTCTTACAGAAGACTAATGTATAAATAATATGATGGTTATATCATTATGCTTTCATGAACGTCTGGTGTCAGTTGCGGTTGCTACACCAGGAAATATATGATATAACATAAAGTCTCATCTCTGAGAAGTTTTCAAAGAGAAATCAAAGCAATGATATGAATAAGGCGAAGTTTACACCATCATGTGTAAATTTAAAGATTGATCATGATATTTAAATATCATTTTCACCACATTACTCAAGTCTCGTTTTATGTTACAAAATGAACAAGTATTGAGTAAATGATTCATTACCTATCTAGGTAAGGTTTTCCAAGTGAATAAGAATAAAAGACAATTAATCATTAATTCTTATGGTGGATAAATTGAAAGACAACGTGAAAAGGTCGATGGAATTTAATGCCAATGAAAAATTTGTGACGTCCTTAAATTAATGAGGTATTAACAGAGGTTATTTTTATTGCATATTATAAAATAATACTATGGAAGTTTAAAAGAAATAAACTAATTTAAAGAAGCAAGTTGTCGCTTCTACATCAGGCATATTCATCAATGTAATGTTTCCTTTTACTACTTGGGTATTTAATACTATATGATTTTTACATATGTGTATTTAAATACAATAACAAAGTATGTATAGAAACATAACTAGTAGTTAGGTGTATTCTCTGAGTGGCTGTGAAAGGGTGATACCTAGGCCAGTGGTGAGAAGTACATGACTTCTTTAATTTCCAATTGAAAGATTCATGTTGAACTATTGTTGATTATAACCACAAAAATTAATCTCATGTGTCCTTGGACGCAAGGAGACACTCCTTCAGTTTCTTCAATGAATGTTGTTTTTGGTAAACTCAATCACTTGTTCAGTAATACATGAATCATAGGAAATTAGTGATGAGAATAAATGTAAGACTTATACCCAGTTGTTACTGGATAATTCTTTGACAAGTAATACTAAAAATGGACATCATGAATATACCAAATATGATATTTAGGCTCGGCACAGCTAAATACTTTTGGTATTATCGATGTCTTTAGTTTCGACAAAGGAGCCTTTAGAAATAATGGTACGTCACAAAGCTTTTGGAAATAGTTCAACACGAAAGTGTGAACTATTCCAAGTATAAGATAGAGGTATATATACTTCATAAGATTATTTTAAGTAATTAAGGAATATCAAAGTGAAGTATTTTCATGGTGACGATATATGAGTTTCTTTGGGTTGGGATACCGAAGAATATCTCGACCAAGCATTCATCAATAATGATAATGTAGCGTGGATTAATTCCTAAATGCACATTACCTTATCGACATCACGACATTGATGTTAATGGGGAGGATTGATAATGGTGTCTTACATATCAATATTTATCAACAAAATATAGCATGGAGTAATTCCTAAATGCACATTTTATACATCAAAGTATTGATGTAAGTAATATCAATGTTGGAACGAGCAGAAACTTCCATTATATTTCATGAAATGCTTTGCAAATAACAGTGATATCCCACAACCATATGCCAACTGTAATGAAAAATGGATATCATACGACTCATATTAAACCCATTATGTCATAAGAACATTTTTTTGGATTCAAAGAGTTTGTTAGGACATAAATAAACTTCCGTCAAGACAAACACATTGTGTATTTAGTGTAATAATCCTAACAGTTGTTTAGGATATTACATAAATCCCTAAGATAGAAGAGTAGGTAGTCAAGCAACAGACTACACTTCTATATAATGGTGCACATCTCTATTAGAGATAGTGGGAGCTATATTGACTTGTGTTTAGTCAATTCTCAAAATGCACAAGTAGTTGGCATAGGATATAATTCCACAATTGCATGTGGAACAAAGTATGTTTCGGAGACACATACTACGTAGGAAGGATAAAACCATGGTGATGGTTTTTATATTCACCGCGGCCGGTGATCTATTGTTCAAAGTGAATAATATTTCCTACAAGTAATCATTATATGGCAATTAGCTAAAATTGATAAGACCAACTAAAATTAAATTAATGGATTCCATGTATCAAAGTGAAAAAGGGGATATTATTTTGAATACTGTGTTTGGTATTCAAGTGAGTTGATACATGGATGGTACAAGTGTTATACCAATAAGGCTCGATTGGTTTCACCAAGTCATTATGCCTAAATCTGTTAGAATTTTAATTATCATAGCTAATATTTGTGATCAATTTTTTTTAGCATTGGATGTCAAGACCACCAATTGTGGATGGTGTCTATATGGCGCAACCATAAAGGGACAGTCACATCATAGAATGCTAATAAAGGTTACAATTTCTGAAATCCGGTTTAGGATTAAAGTAAGCAACATGATCATAGTATATAAATTTAAAAAAAATGTTTTCCATGTGTCTACCAGAGTTTAGTGGGAGCACCAATGTTTTCCAAGAAAAAATATGTTTGGAAACATATGGAAAACAGACATTGTTCTCAGAGTTAGTTAAGACCAAAATGAAATTTACTCTCCAATGATTGACTTAAAGTAGCAACCTAAGTTCTAGGGAACAGGATCTACTAAAGTAGATCTATAAGTTGCTTGTTCCTAGTCAATCGTACATATAGTGACATTGTATTGAAAAATGCATGTTGGAAAAATTCAAGATATGAATTGTTGCCTAGGTCACAAGGCATAATATCTCCATGTTGACCTGTCCATCATAAGGAAGAGATGAATGTGGTGAGTTGAAATCCATACGTTGTAGCGATGGATCAATCACGCATTCTAAGATATGTACAATAACTGATATTGCCAAGTAATTTTGGGTAGATATTAGTTATATCCAGAATCACTACAAGGGGTGCAGTCGGAACTATCTAATTGTACTTCGGCAAGTACAAAACATATATACCTGGTAAGTGGAGAATAAAGGATACTAGTTTTCGGGGATACGAACTCATCTTCTATAGATCAATCTGATCTAGTATTGCAGTTAGGCTAAAGGTGATGAGAAAGTCAAGATCATATCAGCAAGTGGTGGTCATACCTACAAGACCGAGTACATTGCTACTTCTAAGATATCTAAGAAGTAGTTAAATGCAATGATTTGTTCTAGTTCTTTGAATCTCACCTGGTGAGAAAATTATTATCATAATGTAGATTTAGATATTCTTACTATCCAAGATTTCATGTTATGAAAGTGGAAAAAAGGTGATATATACTCAGGATACCATCTATTGATTAGTTTTACTCAAAGAGATGAGGTCGCTATCATAGAATAGCCACGCGGTGGAACCATGGCAAACCCAATATCTAAAGCTGTTACTCAGCAGGAACATGATGTTCATCATGTGAGTGGATAACAAGTTTGGTTAACAAGTTGTCTCTAGTTCAAGTGGGTGTGTTGAAATAGTGGGTGCCCTAGACCCAACTATTTAGTGATTTTGATTACCAAATCATTTATATAACTAGCTATACATGATGTCATATTACCATTATAGTGTAGAATTTTCTGCATCCACTATTGAAATGGTAATGTCCAAAGATTAATTGTCCTATCGAAAGGTTATAGAAGTTCCTAGGCTATAATGAGAACCTCTAGATACTATGAAATTAATCTTAAATATATGTTCTATGGTTTAGATACATCTTACTAATTGGACATAGTAGATTTTTGACCATCAGGTGCTGGGGGCTCATAAGCATTGATAATTCTTCCAATGAAGTTTGCACTAGGTGATCTCTAGTAGTGAGATCATGAGGACTGACCTGCCAATAAGAACTCCACATGTTGCAAGTGTCATTGGATGCTCCTATCTACGATCATGTGTAATGGTCTCCTGACTTGATATTATTACCAATGTATGTCATTTGATTGCGTACTTTGATGCAAGAAGAAAACCATGGCAACGAAGTCGTGGTGAGGTAGTTTGTGTCGGGTGCGTTGTTGGTGGCATGACATTGGTTGAATGGTCAAGAAAGGATTTTTCGCTTCTAGGTTATGGAAGTAATATATCTTAGTCAATGTTGATACGGATAGAAGTACCTTTATAAGACCATGTCTATTGTAGTCAAGGGTAAATCCATCCAGTTAAATCAACAAACTATAAAGTAAGAAAAGGGTGATGACACGTGAGTGCGTCCTGCTTTATGATATATTACGGACAAAGAGATTATATTACACAGTGCATGTTCGTAGATTGGTTGTCGATGCTGTGAAAATCTTTATTTCATCAGGGGCCATGATGGGTTTCTAGATCCAACTCTTGTTCTATGAATACTATTCACAGCTATCGAAATAAGAGACTGAAGGTCACACACAATAGTGTATTCAAGAATCTTCCCTATGTAGTTGAATAGGTGTTTTGGACATGGCAGGCCCAGCTATAGGGGTCCGTGATTTTTCCAAAGTTAAGTGATCACCAGTGCAATAAATAAATTCATATTATTCGAGTTTAGAATAATGAGTATTGAATTTATTTATTAAATGTATTTACGATTTTTAAGTAAATACATGAAAAATATTAATTGACGAATATTAAATTATTTTAGGTTGAATTAAAATTTATGGGAGCGACGATTCGAGTTAATGACTCAATTATTATCATGTAATATATTTGAATATATTACAAGTAAATGAAAATAATATTTATGACTCAGTTTAGTAGTCATAAATATCATTGATAGTGCATTAATTATTCGGGGCCGGCGAGGCGATACCAGGTATTTTAATTGTGCACTATAAATATAAGAGGAGGGGATTTTTTCAAACACTATTCATGGGGCTTCTCTCTCCTCTTATCTCTCCCATGGTCTAGAGAGAGATTCTCTGGATCCAAGGAGCTCAGATGGATCTCTCTCTCGGGCATCACTAGCGATGCGATGCGGTGGTCGTTGGAGCGTCGAAGGCATCATCGCAAATCCATGCTAGCACCCAGATTACAATGAACAGTGCTCCCACAGATTTTTTGAAGCTTGTGTGGATGATCTAGAGGAATTCGACTTCGGATTCTTCAAGAAGAGATCGCCCAAAACGAGCAGACGCCGTGTGTGGCTTCAGATTTAAACCAGGTATTTTGTGGTTTAGTTTTGTGCTTAAAACTCTTCACGTGAGATCCTTGGATTTAATCGGGCTACTCTGCACCGACGTCGACAAGTTTATGTCGATCATCGGTGGAAATTTTTTAAAAACCCACCTTTTTGGGTCTTTCGTTGCACGCCCGGTTTCAATAGGATAAAGGTATCGAAATATATAGTAAATGATAAAAATTCCATTTATATCTCCATCGATAATGGTTTAATCATAAAAGGTGATTAGAAATGATAAATAGAGAGATATCATTGATACATTAAATTAAGTATAAATCAATATTTGACAAATTGAATTCGAAAAATATAATCTATGGTATGAAATATTGTTGAAATAAATTTTTATAAAGAATAGGATACATCAAGGAAATAATATAGTATTCTTATGAAGGAATGTATCGACACTCACAACTCCTTAAATTCTTATCTAATTCCCTAATCTTAGGATATTCACAATTCCCTACACTATAGAAAAATTGAATCTCAATTATTCTTTGTGTGTCATAGTTATTTCTAAAAATATAATTACTAACTATATCTATTCATATTAATATAATAGTGAAGTAAATACTATAATAGTGGTGGTGAAACTTTCCAAGAGAGTAATATCTTATACAACATGTTTTCTAGATTATTTCTTTGTATGACCAATGGATTTGACCTTTCTTTTATACATATATAAGAAGAAATAGTCATCCCAAAAGTGATAATAATAATGGGAAAATATTTTATTAAAATCAAATGAAACATAATCAATTTTCAAAAATGATAAGTTTATAGGAATTTAAAGATAATACAATTTATTTTAAAATTATATAATCAATGAAATATCTCCCTAAAGAATATTGTAATATCATATTACCCACTTTTTGGTATTTCTCTTATTAATTTTTGTTTCTCTTTTATTTGGGTTCATTTTGAGAATCATGAGGATAGAGAGTATTTTCTGGGGAAATGAAAAAATAGGATGTATGTGTGTTTGAATTAATGGATTCTGTGTATAAATGTGTAAAAATATTTATGGGTTTACACTCATGTTCAGAGAATGGACTGGGTGGTTTTGAATTTTTCTATAGAGAACTAGAAATTTCACATTCTGTCAATAATTTACATTACATGTAATGGTCTCCATGAAAATATTGTAAACTTTTATAGGACATAGAATTTTTACATGCACTGTATTAGGAGTTCACACCATGTAATGTCTAATGTTGGGTTATTATAAAAAGTAAACTTTTTTTAGTGTTTTCGACTTTGTGGACTAAATTATTTGTAATGGAATTTAACTAAATTTAAATCACATTATTTTTGTTTTTAGGGATCTAAAAAGATTATTTCTATTTTCATAATTTCGTGGAATCTTTTATAGTTGACCTAAGATCTCTTCGGGTTGATTTTAGAGACCTTCACTCATTCAAGATCTCTTTGTTCAATATTTGATCATCATAGAGGTTTTGTTTCATCTATCTAGGTAATATATACTTCTTTCATAGTTTCCATTGATTTTTTATCATTTTTGTGTTGTTTTTATAAATCTAGTGATCCTTCAAGTTGATTCATCTTGTTTCCTTATAGATTTGTCGTGTGATCTTCCTTTTTAGGATATCCCTTCTATAGGTTATGGTGTGGTGTGAGATTTAAATGAGGTGTGTTATGGACCTTCCTCTTTGTTACCCTTTTTTCTAATTTAAATCAATTATGAGATGTGTGGATTGATTATAGGTCCTCTATTTTCATCATAGAATTATTCCTTATTGGTGGATCCTATTACATGTCTATGTGAAAGTAAGTTTGAGATATATGGTTCTTTCTCTAACATATATTGGATGAACTACATTACTCTGGTTTTTAAAAATCATTTTATAAATGAAACTAAATGATAAATTTATTTTTGTGATTGTGTCTAGAAATGATTGTTTGATAAAATATTGTTTCCCCCTTGTTTTTCTAAAAGGAAAGGGTTTTTTAAAGGCATTGTGAAATGGATTTATGAAATGAGTTTCAAAGAATGTTTTTTATGAATTGATTTGTAAAAATAAATCACATGGGAATACTTGGGTACTTAGGTGGAAGTTGTAGTAATAGGCATCATCATTTTATACTATCATGGGGTTCATTCATGGGGTATTCCTCTACTCCCTATGTCAGTTTTTTTGGGAAAATATAGATTTTTGAGAGTTTTAAATTCTAGGGGATTTCACTGATCTCTAGATATGATGCATTTTTCTAGATGCATGATACATGTGATTTTCTATGTTTATGTGTGACTATCATGTCTAGATTGACCATTAGCGATCCTTGGATTGATTTTACCTATTCTTTTATCTTGAACTTTTTTGTATTTTACTTCCAAGGATTGATATGATATGTGAGGCCTGCATTGCTTTGATTATATATATATGAAAGGATTTGAACTATTATACATTTTTTATTTTAGAAAATTTTGAATGGGGGAAATTAATATTTTTTCTATGCATATGGTATACA
The DNA here is from genome assembly GCA_963277665.1 of Viscum album. Classification (NCBI taxonomy): domain Eukaryota; kingdom Viridiplantae; phylum Streptophyta; class Magnoliopsida; order Santalales; family Viscaceae; genus Viscum; species Viscum album. Next base: position 1,966,689,523 of record OY728127.1, read on the forward strand.
CAAATTGTTAAAATATTTATCAATCCTAGTTTTCTTTATATTTAAAAATTATTAGATTAATGTACATAGACTTTTTATGGAACACCTGGGTGGGATCCAAATAATCCCGTTATCTCGCACCATCTGCACACTTTTTGAGGTGCATAGACCTTTGTATATATTTTGATATAGGAAGAGGAATGGTGTCATAGTGTGGTGGTGATGTTCCAATTTTCTTTTTCTAGGTAGTTGGGGGGAGATGGTGGGAGGTGTCCCACACTATCACATAGAGTAGTCAGTTTTCCATTTTGGTACTCTTTTAATGTTGGACTTGAGCATGGGATGTTCTGACTTATTTTGATTTGTATAATTTTTTTTTCTTCCTTCAATTATGGAATATATTTACTTCTTCCACTAATTATCTCTATTATATGTATATATATTCATTTTTGTTTCTTCTGGTTAGTAAAAATAATTCCCTCTAGTTTTTTATGATGATTTGGTGCTAGTCATCAGCCAATGGGGATTAGGAAGCCCTTTAGGTATGAGGAAATATAAGTTGGTACTAGTTTAACCGGGTATCCATGTCAGGTTTATCATAGTTTTTTATCCAACAAGGCCTTTTTTCAATATTTATTATCTTATGATGTTTGGTATACTAGAGATATTATTTTCAGAACATGATATGTAGGTTGCGTTATATACCTAGCTGGATCTTTCCATGATGGTAATCAAGTTACCATTGGATGAGGGGATGTGAGTCTCCTGTTTTAAGATCATGATCTTCATATCTGTTTTTATTATGGTTTTTTAGTTTGAATTGAGTTTATTCTATTCTATGAGAATCCAATATCCATTAAGGGTACGAATGAACATCAAGAGGTAGAGGAATGGATTGACAACATCGACCAAATATTAAACATCCTAGATACACCTAAGAGTATCAATTTGAAGTGTGTGGTGTTCATAGTTGAGGGTCTCATCAAGATATTCTAGGATTCCATGGTATATAAAGACAGGAATGTATTTTTGGACTAGAAGGGTCTCAAGAATCTATCCATCCTGTAATTTTTTCTAGAGTTTTTTATGATAGCAGAGACTCTAGAGTTCTTCTCTTTATATCCGGGAGAGTGGTCAGTGTTGGTGTAAACCAATCGGTTTTCTGATCTTGTCCATTTTTCTCAAGAGGTAGTAAATAATGATTAGATGAAGGCTGAGAAGTACCTTTAGGGTTTTCCAATGAATTTCAGATCATAGGTATTTATGATAAATGTTTCAACTTATGTGGATAATATAAACATTACTATGATGGTTGAGATGAATATGGCAGGAAAGTTTGGTTATTCTTCCCCTTATCTCCTACCTAGTGGTATCTTGAGTGGTGTGAATGGGAAAAATAGGAAGTGCAAAGATCATAATAGGAGTCGAGGAGGACGTTATTAGTGGGTTAGACTCATCTAAACCTTTAGTTACAACTTTCAGTGTGCCACTTCTTTTTTATCAATGTGGTAAGTTCTGACACACTCGATATTATTTTCATGCACTTGTGAAGGTGTGTAACAGTTGTGGATGTTATGGTTATATACAAAATTTGTTTTCAGCTATGAATATACTTAAATATTATTTGGGATTATAGGATCTAAAGGATACTATGAAAAAATCCTATTCTTCAAAGACTACAGGAATCTTGAAATAGGCCTCAAGAGTGAATCATCACCATGCACTAGATGAGCTTTCGGTGGATGTATATGTGTATCTAATGATGGTGAGAGGTGCTATATTTGTTTCATCTTCAAAATATGTTTCTATTTTTTATATTTTTTCTTCCCATTCATTTATATTTGGAAACTTCTTGATATTAAGAAAATTATAATGGAGCTCACATCAATTTTTATGGAGTTAGTGAAACCTCTTGGAACAAGTAAAGAGAATGGTTTTTTATGACCATTTTGTTCACAATCAATAATTGATGCGGAGTTAGTCTAGTATTTCTTAATTCTTGATATAGATCTATTTTATATCATTATCATGATGTATTGAACTAATTCTCATGGTTTTGATGTTGATTTTTATCATCTATGTGTCATAATTCTTACATTCGATGGGAGATTGCATGTTTTTCAGGGAGAGTAGAATCTATGTTCTGGTTTCATTGGACCAACCCACCCCAAGCCTAGGGATTTTCATTCTAAAATAGTATTAAAACTTTATGAAGATTCTTTTATTTTTTATATTCTCATTGTTGTTTATGATTTTACTAATTTTTTCAATAAAATTTCATTGGTATTCCTTTTGAGAGGGAGGTAGAGTTTGTGATTGACCATGTTCTAGTTATGTAGCATATTTTGATATCTTATTATCATATATAACCATTAGAGGTTAAATATCTCAATATTTACTTGGAAGATCTGGTGGGGAATGGTTTTTCTCGCCTTAGTGTTTCTATATTGTTTTCCCTAAGGTCCTTTTCCAAGAAAGTAAATGGTTTACTTTGATTATGTGTAAACCATCGAAAGTAGGATCGGTTAAAAGTTAAGAACAAGTATACTTTGACTAATGTTGATGATTTTATTGATTATTTAAAGGGGAAAGTGGTTTTTGGAGATTGACATTTGGTCATGTAATCATAACCTCAATGTTTTGGATTCTTATACACCAAAGATAGATTTTAGAAGTAGACATATCCATTATGATTATCCTGTGATATTGTTTTTTTACTAATGATCTTGAAGTTTTCATAGATTTGATTAATTAGATATTCTATCAGTATCTTGACACTTTTTTGGTCGTATTTTGGATGATATTTTGGAATATTCGAGATTTGATCATGATCATGGGGACCATTTGAGTTTGTTTCTATAAATAATTTGGAGACACTATTTTTATGGAAGGCATTCATAGTGAAATTTCTGGATTCAATATGTGAAGTTATTGGGGCACATGATTTTTGATCCTTGATTATCATTTGATCTGAAGAAGGTGGATATTTTCTTTTCATAGTAATAATCTTGTAACATTTTTGAGATTCAGAGCTACCATAGTCATTTTGGAAATTATCAACAGTTCTTCTAGGATTTCTCAATATAGGTGTCACATTTCATTTCACTTACTAGAAAAGGGGTGAAATTCATTTGGTATGAAAAGTTTCAATCTTATTTTGACAAGTTGAAAATAATTCTGACATCTACTCATATTATGATCTTACCTGGTCCTAGTGAGAGGGATGTGGTTTTCTCTGATTCTTCTAGTATTGTTTTGGGTTGCATGATTAATTAAGATTATCATGTGGTGTCTTATGGCTCTCTTCAACTTAGACCACATGAGAATAATTACCTCAATCACGATTTAGATCTTTTCATGGTTATGCCTGAACTTATGTGTCAGTTTCACTATATTTTTTTGGGAAATATTCATGATATTTTCTAACCACAATATTATGATAAATTTATATTCTCTAAAATACATGAATCTCAAACAGAGTGGGAGGGTGGAATACCTTCAAACATTTGACTTCGACATCACTTATACCCCATGTAAGGGGAATGTTTTTGTGGATTCTCTTAAGAGGAAATTTTCATCGTAGTCTATTTTTTAATCGAAGGATGTGTGGAACCTTATGGGGATCTTCATTAAGTTGTATCTAGATGATGAAGAGTGTTTTTCATTTATGGTTCTAACCAGTGTTCAGTTATCATTATTTATCCAAGAGTCTATTATATATAGATACTAGTTGGATGAGGAGTTTATAAGAATTCAAAAAATCATGTATGGTGTGGAGACCATTCATGGTTGGTATCTCTCTTCAGGTGGTATTCATAGTTTTGGGAATCCGATTTTCATCCCAACATCTTTGAGCTTATCAGTTTTTTTGAATATCACAGTTCTTCATGGACCACATATCAGGGCACTATGAATATGTATTATAACATGAGATATTGATTCTGGTGGATGGATATTAAGATTAACATTGTGAATTAAGTGTCCCATTATTACCCCTTCCAACAGATAAAGGTATAGCATCAAAAACCTTCTGGGTTTCTCCAATATTTTTTGGTTCTAGTTTGAAAATGGGAAAAGATTTCCATGGATTTTATTTTTGGATTTCCATGCACGCCCTAGGGGAGAAATGCTATATGGGTTGGTATTTATTGGATGAAAATATAATATCACATCATTATAATCAGGGAGACCACAAAATGTGAATATTTAGGTAAGTAATATATGTATAATATCCTGATGTTTCATGGGGTTACCTCTACTATTATTTTATAAAGGGATCCTAGGTTTACCACAATGTTCTATATGGGTCTCCAATAGGTAATGGGGCATCTGATCAGGTTGAGTATGACATACTATCCATAGTCAAATGGCCATATGGAGCATTCTATTGAGGTACAAGAGGATATTATTTCTTATTGTGTCTTATATCTCAATAGAACTTTGGACAACCATCTAGGACTAATTGATTCTTCTTATAATGACTGTTATCATCCATTGATCAGAATATCTCCTTTTGAGGCTTTGTGTGGTCACCCATTTAGATAAAAATTTTGTTTGGAAGAGGTTTGGAAAGCATATTTGGTGGGTCAAGCCTTGTTCATGATATTTCAGCAAGGATTCAAGATATACATTCCCTTAGATTACATCTTATAGTTGATAGAAATATTATATAGATCAATGGTGTCTTTCTTTGGAGATTTCTGTTGAGGACTGTATTTTCTTGAAAGATTCTCCTCAGTTGGGTACCATCGTCTTGGAAAATATTTAAAGTTGTCTATGTGATATGTTGGACCATTTTAGGTCATAGAATGTCTTGGGAAGATTGATTTTAGATTGAAATTGTCATTTTAGTTGATAGAAATTCATGATTTATTTTAATATATCAAATCTCGGTAAATACCATCATGATCCCTATCACATTCTGAGTTGGGAAGATATTGAGTTAGAGCATGATGATTCTATTTCATAGAGATTGTTGACTCTCATGCGACAGTCTTGCATGGAAATTTAATTCTTTATGTTTGAGTGTTATGGTGACATCAATCAGATTCTCTTGAGACTTGGGAGTAGGACTCATTGATGATGGTGTAGTGGCCTCACCATTTTTCTAGACATAATTCTTCTACATGACATTCTAGGGATGTAAAGTATTAATATATGGAGTTTGTAACATCCCTTTACCCACATTCAGTTATTTTCATTTTCACTTTTTTTCCCTCTTTATTTAGGTGTTTTTTGAGACTCCTGGTGATGGAGTTCATTTTTTAGGAACAATTACCTAATTTTTGAGTATGTATTTTTTTTGAATTAAAGGATTCTATATATAAATGTGTTGATTGACTTTTAGGGTACTATATAAGTTCAGAGAATATTTGGGGTGGTTTAGAGGTTTTCTACTAAGATCAAAACTTTTCACAATTCATTGGATATTTTCACACTGTGTAATGGGATTACATAATCTGTAATGGGATTACACACTATGTAATGGTTTCTAGTTAAATTATTTGAAATTTTAATGGGAGTGAAATTTTTACATGCTATGTATTTGGAGTTCACATAGTGTAATGTATAAATTTGGGTTTTTATAAAATAGTGGAACATTTTTAAAAAAATTATGCCATTTTGGATTACATGATGTGTAATGGAAATACACACCATGTAAAATGTTTGAATTTTTACTTATGGAATTTCATGGATGGTTTATATTTTAATTTGGTATCATATTCTTTTTCTCTTGGCCTAAGAGCTCTCCTAGTCAATTTTGGAGACATCCTGTCACTTAAAAATGCTTCGTTCACCATTTTATCATCAAAGAAGTTTCATTTCATATCTCCAGGTAAGAGATCCATAATGTTACTTAATTTACCTTGATTGTGGTAGAAACATTTATTTTCATTTAAAAATCTATTGATCCCTCATGTTGATTCTTCTTGTTTCCTTCTAGATTTATCATGTGATCTTCCTTTGTAGGATAATTCTTGTGTAGGTTCTGGTGTGTTGTGAGAATTATTTGAGGTATATTATCACCCATCATCTTTACCAAGCCTTTTTATAAACTAAATCAATTACATTTTTTTATTATAGGGCCTATTTTTTCATCGTTGTGTTCTTACTTGTTTGTGGATCCCATTGCGGTTGTGTGTAACCCTGATATTGAGTTAGATTTTTCCATATCTAGACTATTCAGGATAAAATTCATTGTTATGGTTTTGATAAATCATTTTATAAGTAAAAAAGGCATGATCAATTGATTTTTCTTTATCTGGAAACTATTTTTTTGATAAAATATGGGTTTCCCCTTATTTTGAGAAAAAAAGGTATTTTCAAGACATTGTGAAATGGATTTATAAAAGGGTTTTCAATGAATTGTTTTGATGAAATTTTATAGAAAAATAGAACCCAAGTGAAGCCTTGTGTACTAATATTGATTGTGTAGGAATATACCATTTCCTTTCACACTATCAGGGGTTCATTCATGGGGTGTTCCTATTCTCCCTAGTCATGTTGTCCTAGGTACTTAACAGAATCGTTGGGACATTCACTTTATAGGGTGTTTGTATTCTCTCATGATTTGATGCATATGTCTTGAGTATTGATGTGTTTTATTATCTATGATTAGGTTTGAGTGTCATAGATATCCTAAAATGTAGTGATCCTTAGCATGATGTTAACTATAGTTTTTTCTCCCACTGTATAATATTGTATTACCATGGATAGATATGATATGAGATTCATTCTTTTCTTTTATTTTATATATTTAAAATCCTTTTATCTTTTATACTAGGATTTTTTTAGGAAAAATTGGAAATGGGGAGAATTAAATGATTTTACATGCTTATGATTTTAAAAAATGTTAAAATTTTTATCATTAATTTTATTCTTTAAAGATGAGAATGTATATATTAAAGATAGATACATGTTATATAACACATGGGTGATATCCTACTAAGACTGTTAGTTCACACCTTGTACACCCTATCAGTGGTTCATAGACCTTTGTATGTATTTTGATTATAGGAAATGAATGGATCCATAGTGATTCAGTGAGGTTTATGTCATATTATTCTTATTATTTGGTGGTGAGATGGTGGGAAGTTTCCCACACTATCACATGGTGTAGTTAGTTTTTTGTTTTGCATTTCCTTTTATATTGGACTTGTACATGAGATGTTCTGGCTTCTTTTAACTTTTATCATTTCTAATGTATTCCTTCATTTATGGTATATATTTGTTTCATCCACTTCTTCTCTTTGTTATATATATATATATATATATATATATATATATATATATATATTCCACATTGTTTCTTCGATTTGGAAAAACATTGTTCTCTATGGTTGTTTTTGATACTCAGGTGCTAGTCTCTAGTAATTTGTAATTTGGAATTCCCTTTGGGTATGTGGAAATTAAAGTCTAGTGCTAGTTTGAGAGGGTATCTAGGTCAGTTTCATCCCAAGTATTCTATTTTTATACTTCCACATTTTTAAAATCACACTTTTCTTTATAAGGATAATGATTTTTCAATAAAGATACAAAATATAGAATGAAATATCAGGTGTTATTAATTTTTGAAACCATTTTTGAATTTTGATTTCAATTCAAGTTGGTTGAAATTAATGAATAGTAAAGTGATTTTATGATGGAATAATTTTATAATGGGATTCATTTATTGTTTTCTGATGGTATATATGTTTCAAATTCTATAATGGAAATGTGGGTTAACAAAATTAATGAACCCAACTTCTTTTTATCATTAACATACCCACCCAAATATGAATTGAAACCACCACACTCAAACATGAAATATTCCTTTTTGATGACTAAATAGATATATCTTGTGATCATTATAAAAAACTACAATCCAATCATGACATTATATAGTTGAATATTTTGAAAGAAAACATTAGGGAAATAGGGTGGATGTATTCAAGTGTTTAGTACCATAATATTCATGCATATAACTATTCTTTAAAATGAATAAAAAACTACTATCTAACCCCTGATAAGAATAAATCCCATATTATATAAGGTTTTTAAGAAAAAAATTGAAAAATTGTTAGAGGAATAAATCATCTACTCAATCTTAAAATTATAGTGGGTATGATCAATTTAAATTATACCCAATAAGTTTAGATTAGACATTATGTAACATTATATGAATGAAATTATATATGTGAGAATATAAAATATTAGCAGGGTGTGTATTGACCATTATAAAGTTAAACAATGTGACCAAAAAAATATAACCTCTTAATTCAATTCATATAACAAATAATAGAACAATTAGTGGGTAAACACCATTATTTATATTTGGATAGTATATATAGATACATTTAGATTCTAATTACACTTTATTACATAATAAAACCACATTTATATTCCAATTTGGCACAATTTTTATCATATAATTTCATTTGGATTATCCAATTCACTAAGGGACTTTCAAATTTTTATGGTAAATATCTTCTCGTATTCAACAGAACACTTCTATGAGGTATTCTTTAAGGACTTAACAGTATTTATAAAATCATTTATCCAATTCCTTTATAATTTTAATAAATTTTTATAATGATATACCAAACAAAATATTGGTTTGAATGTATAAAAAATTCTACTTCATGTATGAGAATGAAATTGATTTAGGAAATTTAATTTCATGATATATAATTGAATTTTAAAAGTAAAATATTGAAATCATCTAATATCTATATTAATAAAATTTTGTAAAACATTTTAGATCACTATTTGGTTATGGTGGTTCATATTGGATGTTTATTAATCTATTTTAGTATAATTTATTCTAATGTTGTCCAGAATTTTATAAAAGGATACTAATTTTTTATTTGATGATTCTTTCAAAGAAATATTTAATTTACTAAATAAGATTCCAGAAATCCCATATATCATCCAACCTCTAATATGGGATCACCCATTGATGTTGATGTGTGATGTCACCAATAGTTTTTTTTTGTTATTTTATAAAAGGTAAAAGGAAAACTACATGTAATTTCTTATACAAGAAACACAAAGGATTACAGGAGAACTATGAATTAAGAAGGTGTTTTTATATTTTTTTTAAATTTTTAATTTTTTTTGTATCTATTATATTATAAAGTTATAATTTATTTATATCATTTATCCTTTAGATATATTATCAGTAAATAATATTTCAAACCTAATGTAATAAGAAGGATGAAATTTCTGAAAAGTTTTTTGTTGATATCAATGATAATAATTGTGGAGAAAACTTTATATATAATCATTTTTATTAATATTTTATTTTTCGGTGTAGTAGATATCTTGATAGATATATCAAGAAAAGCCTTTATAGTGAATGGGAGTATTCTGAAATAGTATTATAATTGAGTATATGATTCTTCTCCATGATAAATATTAATGAATTTCCATATTTCTCTATCAATGACTATTATTTATTTTTAATTATATCCTAATTTTTTGAAATTTATTTAATGATTAATTTTTTTCATTGAAGATACTTAAAAAATAAAATGTGGTTAATCGTACAAAATTTGTTCAGATTTAGTTTGATTTCTTTTTCAAATTTTTTATTTTTTTCAATGTGTCTTGTTTTGATTTTTCTATGTCTATTCCAAAATTTATTGTGAAAAATTGTGTTCCCAAAGTCATTCAGAATCAAAAATTATTTTTTGAGAGTTTTTTTAATTTTAATGCCTATCATTTATAATAATTATAATGTATTTTCATTCTAATTTTTTATTTTCTAAACTGATACATGAATTTTGACTAATTATAAAATTTTATGTACATGAGTTATTTCTAATGTTTATATTACAATCCTATGAGTCATTAAAGTCCTATTTACATATTATTCAAAATACAATTTTTTGAGACCCTATAATATCATTGAGTCTACTTTAATAGTATTTCATCCTTTTTATTCCCTCAGAATTATTGAGTATTCTATTATATGAGCTAAATTACAAGCTAAAATATCATTAAATACCCATATATTAGGTATTTAACATGATTTAAATTCAAGATAAGTGTGGGGGGATGACATATTTCATGTTGTAATGAACTAATTATTTTCTGTAGTAGTTAAGGTGGAAGATAGACCCAGTATCATTTTAATTAATAGTTAAATCTGGGTTTAGAGAGACAGTTCCAGTGTTGATGATCCATGATGAGGAATAAGATATTGAGATTAAAGGAGGTTTCGTACCCTATTTATTATAGTTTGGAATTTTTTATCATGATATAGTGAAATGGGGTACGTATCCAATGAGCTAGTGAAACATGAATAACATACCACTTTGATTGAGATATAATCCCAAATATGAGGTGATGTCCAAATCAACATTGGGGTTTGATTTATGATTCAGGGACATGATTATATTTTATTGTGAGGTCATATGAATTGATTTGTTTTCCTGGTATATTTATAATCACAGTAGCATTTTTCTTTCCTTGAGTACATAAGACATGATATGATGACCATGTATGATTTTTGAAATATGCAGGAATACTCTTGGGAAAAAACAACTAACTACATATGTCCTTAAAAACTAACATTTTATAGTGATCCACCGAAAGTAAAACTATTTCCATGGAATAAACTAGTTGATAATGTTGTTTTATGTTTGTTTTGTTGGATTATTGTGCATCTATAGTACTATACATTCATTTACTGGGATTTATCCCCCATTAAATTATGATATATGGGGTAGTGTTGATAGAATTCAATGTGTAGTCTGGATGATAGTTTTATAGAGGAGCGGTAAAGTTATACAAGGTAATGATGTGATATATAGGATATGTTATTTGTTTTTGTTCAACCATGATCCTTTTTATCCCACTTATTTCATCATCTATAAATATTTTGATGTTAGTTGGTCTTTTGTTCCCCTTTCAACAACATTTTTTTGTTGTTGTTTTCACTTAACTGTTGAAAATAATGGTTGGTACTTAATTGACTACATGTTGATGTATTTGTAATTACCTAAATTATTTACCATGATTTTTTAGTTCTATTACCATTTAGAAATGAGAGATTTTATTGGGTCAAGTGGGCCTCTACTGATTCTTAATGGATATTGTGTGCAGTGACACCTCTCAATTTTTTAATCTGATGAGAAGAGAGTGATTGTATGGTATACCTCATTGGGATATGAGGGTATATGGTCATTTGGTTACAACCGTATGTGATCTTGAATGAGTAGGACGGTACCATATGTGTCTTCATGATGAGTGTGTGTGTGTGTGTGTGTTTGTGTCATATACACCATAATGGCATGAAGGTGTGATTTTATTACATGATAATGTGTGAGTGGAGAATATATGTGTTTTTAATGACTTAGACCATAGACTTTCACTTCAATCCACTCGATTATTGACACTCAATGTGTCAAGGTGAGTGGAGGAGTCTCACTGGGTCATTAGAATCTCCCCTACTGACATACACTGTTTGACTTTTTATGTACATGGGTAGACATTCATGGTTTATTATAGGTTTGGGTATCATCTCAGAGTATGGGTAATGGATTAGGAGGAGTAGTATCATGTAGGTTGATGGTTTAACGAGAAAATTTCTAGTGTGTTGGTTTAGATTATATGATAATTTATTTATTTCCGCATGCTACATATGAATTATCCAAGGGGAAAAATTTTTTATTTATTTATAATTCCTATAATTAAAATATTTTACTTTTATATTGTCTATGAAATGAATATCATGTATACTATTTCATTTTCTAAACTAAACTATGGGGTTTCACTTGTATCTCACTATTTTTGTTTATATAGGTTTTTGGTATGTTCAATATAAGGATGAAACATTAAAATATTTCAATATATTCAGGCATGAATTCTATGGTAAATAATTGTGTACATAGTCTTTCTATTACTGGTTTAATTCCTCTCCAATAATTATTAGAATCAAGCATATGGGTAGGTGTTCTTTTGGTCATGTGGTGCTTCATTTCAGGAACCATTTGGTTATACCGGGTAAGATACATTACAAAAGGATATCACAGATTGTTTTAAGATGATATATAATCAAATAGTAGTGTATATAGAATGTCAATACTTGGGAGTTAGGCCACGAGCATTCTTATATAGTATCAATTTTGTTGAAATCCAATTTATTATTTGTTTTTTACTTTCATATGTAGGAATTATTAGCATGAGTGATGTTTCTTGGGGATTATAATACTAGTGAAGAATGGGTGGGACTCATAATGAATATTAAGGCTTAATGAGGATCTAGTTTCTATAATTCCATGCATCATGGTAGTATAATCCTTAGTAAATAGTAAAATCACATAATGCTGGTGGTGTTTGATATTCTATCTTGATAGGTTTTAATATTAATTAATATAAACTAATAATATATTAAATGATTTATAAAATATATTATTAAGAAAAATGTAATAGATAAGGATTTTAGGTATTATCATTTGATGTGTATCATTGATTAAGATTATCCAACTACCACAGGTAAATGATTTTTGATATTTTTATAGGTAAGGTTTTTAAAAAAATTGTATGGTGGAAAAAGGTGTGAATAAAATTATTTTATAATTTTGTTCCACTTGGAATGTCTTAGAGAGTTCATGTGGTTGATATAAAATAATATTTTAGGGAAAAACTATTTTTAAAATTGGTTAATTATATGATTACACTTCAAATGAAAAGTGACCTTTTGAGTAATTTTTAGATAAAATATCAATGTGGAAAAGGATTTTGAGATTGAAAATTTTGGTTGAAAATAATCAAAATCTAAGGTATTTTTTAGAAAACATGAGTGAGTTTTGTGTGCATAAAATGATTTGAAGGATTTTTTAGAATGTACAAATTCTAGTTTTGTCGCTACATTTATTGGTTTTATAAAATAGATTTGTGTGGCTTCAAGTGTTTGACTAGGGATCACCAATAATCGTTTTATTTTTTTATGGTGATAGATTTGAGATATTATTATAATTTAGGTCCAAGGAATGGGTGTTTTGAGTATTTATTGAGTGACTTATTGCGATAAATACTACATTTTCATATTAAAGATTGTGGGTTATGTTTTTAGTAGGAATTTTATATGGTGGGTAGAATTATTAGGAAACGTTTTATTTTTCATTGGATTTTATATATTTGGGAGAACCATTTTTTGGAATTGATTATATGTTAAAATATTGGAAATAGAGGAAATGTTCTCCATTATACTAGCATTATAATGGTGGATGTGATTCATCCGCTCATATTATCATAATTGGGTTTTGAGGATGTGTATAGAAAGTATACATTAAAATTACATCAATGATAAGGTGGGACTATAGATAACTTGTGGAAATTTTAGATTTAGTGATACCATTTTTGGGAAACCATGTGTTCAGTGTTTGGAGTTGAAAAAACAGAAGCCTGATAAGTATTCTATAATATAACAAGATAATTTAATGATTAATTGGTGACTAGGATAGGTCAAGAATTAATGGACAATGACTCCAAGATATTTTTATTAAAAAATCTGTTATTGTGGGGAGTTTATAAAAATCCACATTATTGGGTGTTGGTGGAACTAGAGTATAATTAGACTCTTAAAGAACTATATCTGGAGTAATTAAAAAATATGTAATTATGATTATATAATAGACATTATGTACATGTTTAAAATATATTAATAGAGGTTTTGAGAAATAAATGTGATTGGAAAATATGTAGAGTGAATTATTGTGTGATTTATATGTAAAGAAATTAAATGTGGATGTAGGTATCCATAGGGTACCCAGTGTATTTTCAGCAAGTGACTTGTGGAAAAACTAGTGGATATGCACCACTAATTGTTCCATCAAAAGGGAGGTATTACTCCACTAGCATCTTGATATTCCATTGGGTGGTGGGATAGGGACCATCGGGTACCTGGTGGTACCTAGAGATTTTTTAATGGGACAATTTAGGGACACTGGTTTTAATAAAATGAAACCCCACTTAGGGGGAGGGGGTTCCTCATTTTGGACATTGATAGTAATGGGATGCCAAATCCCACTTCTCCTCTTTCCCTTATTTTTACCATTACTATGATGTGATTTAGGCAAGATTTATCACACTAATTTGAGTTAATATCCTCTATTTCACTTCTATTTATCTTTCCCGTCATTTTACACTAATTTTTTTGCAATTGGATTAGGGATTTGTTTATGGATTTGCCAACATAATGGTGACATTTATCTTTTATGGTTGGGATTCTTGTGTGGTGACTCGATGAATGCACACATTTTCTATCTTCTGCATTTAGGTTATATTTTGAGACTATTTTATATATATATTCATGAACATTGATTACATTTATGATCAATTTAGGTTTATAAAAAAGTAATTTTACTTTTTATAGGATTGGTTGTACATTGTATGTCATCTACACCCTCTAGATCATGGTTCTGATGTCCTTGCATCACATAGTGATTATTTCAGTGTTTATGATGATTATGAGTATTTGTTTCAAATTAAAATATGTATAGAATTATTTAAATTCATGATGAGATAGGTTTTTTTTTGGAGTGGGAAGTGATTGGTAGAGTATACAATATAATTTGGATGTGTAAAGAGGTAGATAGCCATTATATATTTCATATTTTGATTATTTGTCATCCTTTTGGATTTTTTGGTGGTTATTTCATATTTATGTAACCATAAATATGATTTTCATATGATTGTGTGACATAAAATTAAAAAAAATATAATAGAAATTAATTTTCCAAATAGTCACCAAAGAACTACATAACATGCTAAATGATTTATTTGGTAGTGTTGTGGTCAAATGACTCTTGATGGTCCATCTTATGGATATAATGGTTATACGATTTAGTTCTTTAATATGAATTAAAAAAATAGAATTGTTTACCCTTTTAAATAATATTTTAAAATGGTAATTGTTTTTAAATGTTATTTCAATTGAAAATGGATTTAAAATTGTTTTATTTGAAATGGAATTTTAAAATAGAAATTGATAAATTTTCAAAGAGGATTTACATTAGATTTTACCAAGGGCCTAAGGTGAATAGAGATAATATGAGATAATTTAAATTGATATAAAAGGGTTATCTTGACTTGTGTTTTAAATTAAATTAATGTGGAGTGGTTTTGGTAAATGGATGGGTGAATTAACCTCATGTGGAAAATTCCATGTTTTGTAAGTGTGTATGATTGTATGTGATCTCAAAGATAATGGATTTTTAGTATGACTTTTCTAGAATCATTATAATATGAGATAAATTTACATACAACTTACCTTTATAAATGGTTTAATTAGACTGGGATAAAACTTCTAGTAGGATCCTCATTGAATTAGGTTTCTGGGAACATTAGGAACCCCTTCAGGTTTGGGATAGAGTCTAAGAATCACAGTTTCTTGAACACTTATAGTTGAGTCATGGAATCTTAATTGTACTTTTAAGAGATTAATTTCCTTAAGAATGTGTTTCACTGGTGAGAGGGGTGAATTTTTTGTTTTTCCTTTATATTTTCTTTTCATTAAAATTAACCTCTATGACCCGTTAAGATCTAATACACTTAAATTAAATATCACAATATTACACAAATTTGATAGTAAATAATAAAATATATAGAGAATATAATTTTTACAAGGATAAACGCTAGTGTGGATACCTACTCCATACTATGATCAGTTATTCACACCGATTTATATGTTTTCCAATATAAACACCTGACACCCTAATGGACCTAAGGCCTTCATTTTTATTTGTTTTTGATGACCCCCCCCCCCCTTTCAAGGGATGAGGGGGAACCCTTAAAAGGCCCGTAGGCTTAGTGATTACATATCCCATAGTCTTAATATATATTACATGACCCAAAGGTCTTAGGAAATTCATCCTGACTATAACTACATAGAACTTCCCCTCACCAGCTTCTGCATCATGATGGTAGCTCTCCAACTTCTCATGGCCTTCTGGATAAGATTTTTGTGCAAGCACAGGCTGGTCCCAATGGAATATCCATACCCTCTAATTCTTCAAAATACATTGGTTCTACTATGGTGAGTGAGCCGGCTCTAAATCCTCCAATGGGGATTCTCTTTTTTGTAGAGTCTATCTGGGGCAACTGAATGTGTCCTGAAGGCCTTGAGGTGGCCTGATGACCTTAAAGATGGCCTAAAATCCCTATTGACCGGAAGTCCTAGGTGGCCCGAAGACCTTAAGTACTCTAAGTCCAAACTCGTGGCCCAAGTTGAATAGTTCTAGCTGCTATAGTATCAAATAGTAACTACTAAAGTACCGTACAGTTCCCAGCACTACAACAGTTTCTGCTATAGTACCGCTACAGTACCGAAAATGTGCCTCCTCCTAGTTTTCAACCTGGGTCTCATGGATGCTCTAAAGAGTACCACACCAACTGGGTTGAGGCTCATGTGCTCCACCATAAACACAAATAGTTATAATAGGTATAATCTCAAACCCATAGTTCATCCCACATAGACATTTCCTCCTACAATGCTACCTAGCATCTCACTAGAATCATAACCACTCACTAATAGATAAATGTATTTCATAACATGGTAAAAAAGATTATAGGGTTTCTCTAGAAACTAATGATGATATTACTCCATGATCCTTTAAAATGGTTAAAAAATAATGTGATCACATCCTATTGATCATCAATTATCAATTCCTCAGTATTATACATCCACAAATTTAAGACACAAAATGATCATCAACAGACTCAGTTACCTTAAAACTAATTATGAAAACATTATACATCATTTTTCAATTTCATTTTATTTATATTTATTTGATACAAGTGTTCTCTTTATTCACATTATATAATGATCTCACTTCCCAAGCATTTCCACATGATTCATTATTTCATTTTATTCATTTATATTCAAAAAATTATCGTGAATAATATTTTTCATAATTTAAATATGGGAACTACCTAATTCATAGTACTGTGATATTCTCATTCAAATATGGTTAAAATATTTTGAAAATATCTCAATATTTACTTCATTAAAATATCATTAAAATACTAGTCATGATCATCATTTAAATATTCATGATACTCTAGATATTTACTTCACTAATATATCTTCAAAATCTGTGGTTATTGTAAATATTTTTTATGTTGGAAGGCATATATATTTCTAGAATATTATTCCTCCTCATAGCATAACTTCCTCTCACTTAAGAAAATATTCTTCAGTTTTGATTCATGGTTCTCAAATTCAATCAAGAATAGGAAAAATGACTATAGTGTTTAAAACATAAACAAATAGACCAATCATCTTATAGTTTAATTTTCCTTTGAATACTTTATTCAGTAAATATACTATAATTTTTATATGTAAATGACCCTTATATAGTCAGGTAATTAATCATAAAATATTAAAAAATGACCCTTATGATGTGACAAATTACTCTTACGAAGTCAATAAATGATTCTTATGAAGTCAACCATCGTAAAATCCACAAAAAAAAATAATGAATATTATGATGTGAATAGTGATCCTTATAATTTTTTGAAAGACATTTATATATTGAACATAATCCTTATGAAATAAATGTTAAAAGTCACCAATGACTCTTATTAAGTATTAATGCCTTTTTCAAATTCTTTATTGATGACTCTTATGAAGTTTGAGTTATCCTTCTGAAGTTGTGAGTCACCCTTAAAAAGTTATCAATGGTCCATATGATTCATGTATGACTTTTCAAAATGTTCATTATCAATCATATTTGATTATTAGAAAGTATTCTGAAAGACTCTTATGGAAATGACATTACCTTTTTTTATTCACAATTTTATAGTATATAATAAATATATGATTTTCTCAAAGCCTTATAGAAAATAACTTTGAAAACTTCAACACATCCCAAAACAATCTAAATACCCTAAAAATAACGTCAATAACTTCCACTGATCACCAAGAATAATATAAAACAAACACGATTTATTTTTAAAATTTCATTAGTTTATTCAATTTCCCATTTATTTTTATTATCAAATTCAAAAAAACACATAAATATACACCAAATCACATCCCATATCAGTGAGGAAAATCATGACAATAAATCACAAGATAATGTGGTGTTTTTATAGAATTCTACACCTCTGTGATAGGAAATTATTGTCTATGTGATCTATATTCTCTCCCCTTCATTCCAAACACTCCTTCATACTTTCTCCCCCTTTTTTCCATAATAAAAAATCTATATTCAAAATATAGGATATATATAGTTTTTTCTCTTCTCCCACATTGACATGAACCCCAATGAATAGTGGGGATACTTCCAGAAATTCCCTTAAGTAATAGAGATGGTCCAAACCATCATAGTCATCTTCAATGTCTCAAAACATATCATGGTCACTATTTGTCACAAACCAGGACAGGTCACCATCTGACCTGGTGCCCGACCTAGTCCGCGCCAAGGACCGAGGGGTGTTCATAATCCCCACGGGCTGGCACAAGTGCCTAGGTATCAAAACATTACATGGGAAAGATTTACCTAAAATAAAATATAGAAAAACAAATAACAAGATAAACAAACTAAAACTGGAAACAAACAACCAAACATTCCTTTAAACTATAAAGAGGTTTAAAGTCTACAATTCTACTAAAAACCCCAAGTGTACAACAAGGATAGAAAACTAAACTCTGATACCAACCTCCTTGCGACTTGAGAAGCCGCATCCCTAAGATACTAACACCAACCTGAACGTGAAAACCAACAAAATTTGATCCACCACTGCGGATCACGATGTCACAACCTAGAATGCACAAGAAACAAAGTCTACATACACCCAAAGGTGTATGTAGGGTGTGAGCCAAGAGCCCAGAAGGACATTACCCAAAAAAAAGGTTCAACGTGTAAACATGAAATGACAAATACATTTACAGGCTAAATAAATGAAAGGACACAGAATCTTGAACAACTTTAAAGAAACAATCTCTATAAGGAAAACATTTTTCAAAGAAAGAAACTTAATTAAAAATAAAGCACCGTTGTAGTTAAGAAAAACCCAAACTATCAAAACCCCCAAAAGCTACACCATATGTCGATGGTGAGCATATAGTATTCCAAGAGCACCAAAAGTGGGAGAGGCCCTATTAGTTCTAGTAAAAGAATGGGACCCTAGAACATCACGTCTCGGTGAACAGTAGTATAGGAACCACAACAAAATACGTTCTTGTGCACGAGCCACTAGTAGGGAAAAACATCCATAACCAAGTGGTCTCCAATCATCATCCAATGTTTATTTAGTGTTGTAATCGTCAAACCATCTAAGTGAAATGGGGACAAACCCACTTCCAAATCACTAGCATGCTAGATCTAGTCCGCCCAACTAGTACCCTGGCTTCACCTTTTTGTGCGCAAGATATTCCAATTTCACATTTCATGTCAAACGCATACACCTAAAACAAACTGGGTGTTACAGAAAATCAATGCTACACTTTCACACACACAAGAAAACCATTTGACAAAGAATGCACAGAAAAAGACTTTACCCAACTCAATTAAAACAATTTCTGCATCGCTGATAATTGTTTATTAAAAACATATTAAATTTTTATTATTAATAATTTTATTAAATCATATTAAATTCTTTGTAAACAAATTATTTAAAAAGAATCATAACATAGCTTTAACACACAAAAACAACTCAACCCTCTTACATGACCGAACACACCCAACGCCACATCAAGAACACAAATTCCACACTTTGCACATTTTCACAAAACAAACACAAACATTATAAAATAATAGGAGATATCTCAACAGTGGTTTTTTTCACAGAAACAACTTACTCAACCAACACAACACCTTCATATATGACCAAGCACAAAAAACACTATGTCAAAAATGCAATTAACACCACTTTCACGAATGAAAAGCTAACTGCACATACTATAAAACACTAAAAATTGAATAAAAATAAGATTTCATCCAATGAACACACTAACCCATATAAAAATACTACCAAACAAATTTAAACACACGAAAAACTTCAAGAAAACCAAATTCACACCCAAAATAAATAACCAAGAACATCATAAATTAACTAAGATAGAAAATTAATTCATTAAATAATGTTTAAATGTGGAACCACCTACTTCAGTGTAGGAAAACACAAGACTTCCTTGAAAAATCGTCAGAGCATTTCAAACGCATCACGAAAACCCAAATAGAACCTAAAAAATAACGCATCAGACCAATTATAAAAAAATTGAATTAAACACAATTCAAAAATCTAACCACACTCAACTAGGATTAAACAACAAGCAATCAAGAAAAACGCACTTACAGTGGGGGTGCGGGAGGTCGGCCAGAGGTTGACGGAGGCATCTGGAGTTGCGCAAGGAGGTGTGGAGTGGTTGTCTGGTGGTGCGAAGGGGTGCGGGTGGCTGTCCAGTTACGTGAAGGGGTGCGGGCGGCCGGTGCAGGGTTGGACGATCGGTGGGGTCGCCGAAAAAAGGGGAGGTGGCGCCGAAAGGGGTCGAGAGACGCGGAGGAGTGCGGGAGGCCAGCGAGGGATGGAAATCACTGGGATGCGACACTACATGGGTCGTCAGAGTGTTGAAGAGGCGGTCAGCGGGTGAGGCGAATGGAGGCGGCGCGGAGGTCGGGTGGTCAGGCTGCACAGGTGCGACACGGCGGATGAGGGGAGGGCGGTGTGGGGTGCCTTGGGGCAGTGAGCCGGTAGCTGGAGGCAGAAGGGGAGGCTCCGGTGAGAGTTAAGGGTAGGGTGAGGCGACGCGCGTGGCCTAGGAAAGGGGGAGCAGAGGGGAGGGTGGCCCGAGCGGAAGAAAAAGAAAATAAAGATGAAGAGGGGGGGTGCAGCCAAACCCTAACAGGGGGGGAAATAATAAGTAAAATAAAATAAAACTAATAATAATAAAAATAATAATAATAATAATAATAATAATAATAATATCCCCAGATAACATTTTTATTAGAAAAAAATCTTTTAAAAACTCTTATTTTATTTTATTTCTATTTCATTACATTATTAATTTTTATTTATTTATTAAAATTCATTTCATTTAATTAATTGAAGAGCAGGCATGTCATGTGGTAAACCAAGAAAAGTCGTGCGGAGACCCAGGCGGGGTTACGCGGCTTCGACCGCACTGCACTAGACGCAGTCAAGGCCAAAACACGCGTTTTAAAAAAACAATTCAAAATTTTAGATCAGGTTTCAACCCGAACCACCCAAGGTCCAAAAAGTTAATGAAAAAATAAATAAATATATAAGCATGAAGGGTGTGAAAATTCTCCCCACAATAAAGATTTCCGTCCCCAGAAAGCCACAACTAAGGCTGAGACCCAAAGTAAGAAACAACACCCTCTTGGGGTTCATAAGGTATCCCCATGAAATGCAAGTGAAAAGAGGAAAACACACCGTGCTCAAAGAGAGTGACTCAAAGACAACTTCAAGAAACTCGTAAAAAAACTTTCTGATATGTGTCGCCCGCCCCAAATAGCTATAACACCTCTAGTTGACTGATCAAGGAAGGGAACTCTCACACCCACGGAAACCAACTTCACAATCCAAAACATCTCAAGCACTATTAAACGAAAACCACAACATTTGTCTAGAATGAACAAACAGGGTCAAACCACATCCAAGGAACACTCTTACCACTCATCACTAAGACATCTTTATAATCAAAACCAAAAGGTCAAGATGGGGAATTCCGAGGGGCTCCCCACCATTAAGAAAAGGAAAACACCGATTTATTATATAGACCTTTGTGCGAGATCCAATGTGGGTCTCCTTGCCCTTGAAACTGACATCAGATACAAAACTTCTGAAATTTTTTCTGACGGGGACAAAGCACCCCACCAAAAGGGGAGGGGAGGGTCGGCCCAAACTACTGGGCATCAAAACCATGTCTAGAGACAGACCAATATCTCCAAATCCTTGGATGAGCATCATTAAAATTTGAGACTGATTTACCTAACAGGATCCCATAAGGACCACTAAAGTGATTTCATCTGGTGGGATTCAACCCCCAGGACTTTAAGGTACGAGACATCCACACCTCCTCATAGCCACGGGAACCTTCACACATCCAAATGGGTCATTCGGGATGGAACAATGACAGGAAACGACTTAAATTCCTTTCTCCTTCAATACCGACAACAGAAATAAAGCCGATGTCTCATATACTCCTGGGATTCCTAACCACACGCCAGCTTCACTCCAAGTCCTATGGAAGGAGCCCTGATGTTTGAAGAATCTCATGCCTCGCAGTCAGGTATTGAATATTCCCAAATGAAGCTTCTCTTTTTGGTGTCAATACACAACCACACCACAACCGCGACAACACCAGCATACACAACACATCACGATATTAGACTGATCACACGTAGAACATTTACCAACACAGGAGCTAAAATGGTGCATGTGCATCACCCTTTTTGTCACAAGAGACCGCAAACCCTCACCGAAAATGACCATTGTTATTGAGAGGAACATTATATGGAGAGGGAATTAAAATTGAGTCTTAAACAACACATGATTCCTGCAATTGACCGTAGCATACCCATGTGATCGGGTCTGCCACACTAGTGGCCTAAGGTGGATCCTTTCTTAAATGAAACCAATGAAGGAACAAAGGTCATTTATAATAGTGGCCCGCACCGACCACTCTAGGCTGCCTCCACCTTTCCCCACTGCAATCTCCTTCACCATTTCCCAACATAACATTAAAATTAATGAGTTCAAAATTCACCCTTGACTATAAAAGATAACTCCCACTGCAAGACGTCACCAAAAATGACCCTTCCAGCCAATGAAAATACTAAAAATCCCTTCAAGACACTGGTTGACACTGATAATTCTGAACTGCCTTCACCCTTCCCCACTGAAATTCCTTCTGCCGTTTCTAGGGGGAACCTTAAAACACGAAAATGTCAAAATTCATACTCGACTAGTCAGACACTCAAAAGACCAAAACTACCTTCAAATCCCCTCACATCTATCATCGTGTTGTGAGAGGATCCGCTTAGTTGTAAAAATGAGAGGTGGGTCAATTATAGAATCTAAGAAGAGATTTCTATGATCAACTGGAGGGCTGGCCAACGGAAAATTGCATGTGGCCACACTTCAATCACTTGTCAACGCTTTATGGGGGGCATACACCAGTCAAGAAAAGAAAACCATGGACCCAACCAAACTGGTCCAACGGTCAAGACATACCACAATCGAACACCAAATGTGTAGGGGGAACCACTGAAAGGGCTCCCTGATGTACTTTTCAAAAGAATTAACTAACTACACGCTTGCATACCACTTAAAAATAAGAATTAAAACTCAGGACACAAATCAGTCAAAAAGGATTCTCGGCTCAAAACGCATCACATCCAACCTTTCAAAAATAAAAGGACACACCACACAATCATCGGTTATATAAAAACACCAAATTTTTCTTTAACAAAACATTTTGAAAATAAGCATAGCTAGTGGGTCTCACAAACACCAATGGTGTCCCATGGGCCTCGCACATTCTTGTTGTCGTGCCGCACCAACACCCACCTCATATCCATCCAGGCACTCATCTTCTCATGCCATTAACCCTTTCTCTTTCCATATACACACGTGCATGTGGTTGCCCACGAGAACACCAAGGATCAAAACCAAACCTTTCCATTTTTCAAAACCAAAACATCAAACCCACACTTTTCAAACCTCATACCTCATTTTCATTTTAAAGTGCTTTATTTCAAAAAAAATTCCAAAACATTTTCCAAGACCAAATCATTTTTACTTAAAAACCAAATGTCCACAATTCTAAAATAAAGAAATGAGGAATGGTGCAATAGAAAACTAGTGTCATCAGGTGACTGGAACATATGGTTTACGGCCATACGCCAATGACACCACTTCCATGGAGGGTATTATAGGACAGCGTCCTCGGCTCTATATGGCTTGCCAGACCTTTCGAGCTCATTGGGACCGCTGACCCCACTTCTTTTTCATTTCCCCTAAGCAAGATTAATCATGAGGACCAAAGACTCAACAGACCTCAACTTACCCTGGTAAATTGAGTCCCGCCACGAGGTGTGCTAGCCAAGCCCCTTACTCGTAGCCACAATGTCAAGTCCCGACTACCTTAAGTCCAGTATACCGTGAATCTATTCTAAAACAACACGACCCAAGAGAGAAAACCTTCCCCTCTAATACCATTTTGTCAGAAACCAGTTCGGGTCACCATCTGACCCGACGCCCGACCCGGTCCGCGCCAAGGCCCGAGGGGAGTTCCCGATCCCCACAGGCTGGCACAAGTGCCCGGGTATCAAAACATTACATGGGAAGTATTTACCCAAAATAAAAGATAGAAAAACAACTAACAAGATAAAAAACTAAAACTGGAAACAGACAACCAAACATGCCTTTAAACTATAAACATGTTTAAAGTCTACAATTCAACTAAAAACCCCAAGTGCACAACAAGGATAGAAAACTAAACTCTGATACCAACCTCCCAACACGAGAAGTCGCATTCCCAAGCTACTAACACCAACCTACACGCGAAGACCAACAAAATCTGAACCACCACCGCTGAGCACAATGTCACCACCTTGAATGCACAACAAACCAAGTCTACATACACCCAAAGCTGTATGTAGGGTGTGAGCCAAGAGCCCTGTAGGACGTCACCCAAAAAAAAGTTTCCATGTGTAAACATTAAATGACAAATACATTTGCAGGCTAAATAAATGAAAGGACACAAAATCTTGAACAAATTTAAAGAAACAATCTATATAAGTAAAACATTTTTCAAAGAAAGAAACTTAATTAAAAATAAATCACCATTGCATTTAAGAAAACCCCAAACTTTCAAGAAAACCCAAAAGCTACACCGTATGCCGATGGTGAGTATATAGTAGTCCAGGAGCTCCAAAAGTGGGAGAGGCCCTATTAGTACTAGTAAAAGAATGGGACCCTAGAACATCATGTGTCGGTGAACAGTAGTATATGAACCACAACAAAATACATTCTCTTGTACGAGCCACTAGTAGGGAAACACATCCATAACATAGTGGTCTCCAATCATCATCCAATATTTAGTTAGTATTGTAATCATCAAACCAGCTAAGTGAAATCAGGACAGAGCCACTTATGAATCACTAGCACGCTAGATCTAGTCCACCCACCTAGTACCTAGGCTTCCCCTTTTTGTGCTCAAGATGTTCCAATTTCACATTTCTTGTCAAACTCAGACAACTAAAAAAAACAGGGTGTTACACAAACCCAGCACCACACTTTCACACACACACAAAACCATTTGACAAAGTATGCATTGAAAAAGACTTTACCCAACTCAATTAAAACAATTTCTTCATTGGTAATAATTGTTTATTAAAAACATATTAAATTTTTATCGTTAAAAATTTTATTAAATCATATTAAATTTTTTGTAAATAAATTATTTAAAAAGAATCATAACATAGCTTTAACACAGAAAAACAACTCAACCCTTTTACATGTAGAAACAGACCCAACGCCACACCAAGAACACAAATTGCACACTTTGCACATTTTTACAAAACAAACACAAACTTTATAAAACACTAGGATATATCTCAACAGTGGATTTTCTCACAGAAAAAAATTACCCAACCCACACAACACCTTCATATATGACCAAGCACAAAAAAAGCTATGTCAAAAATGCAATTAACACCACTTTCACAAATGAATAGCAAACTGCACATACTATAAAACACTAACAATTGACTAAAAATAAGATTTTAGCCAATGAACGCACCCACCCATATAAACATACTACCAAAAAAAATTAACAGATGCAAAACTTCCAGAAAACCAAATTCGCACCCAAAATAATTAATCAAAGAACATCATAATTTAACTAGTCTAGAAAATTAATTCATTAAATAATGTTTAAACGCGGAACCACCTACCTCGGTGTAGGGAAACACAAGACTTATATGCGAAATCATCAGTGCACGTCAAACTCACCACAACAACACAAATAGAACCTAATAAATAACGCATCATAGAAATTATAACAAAATTGAACCAAACTCAATTTAAAACTTTAACCGCACTCAACCAGGATTAAACAAAAAGAAATCAAGAAAAACGCACTTACAGCGGGGGTGCGGGAGGTCGGCCGGAGGTCGACGGAGGCTGCCGGAGTTACAAGAGGAGGTGTGGGGTGGCTTTCCGGCGGTGCGAAGGGGAGCGGGGCGGCTTTTCAGCAGCGCGAAGGGGTGTGGGGTGGCCGGTGCGGGGCTGGCCGGTCCACGGAGTCGCCGGAAAAAGGGGAGGTGGCACCAGTAGGGGTCGGGAGATGTGGCGGAGTGCGGGAGGCCGACGAGGGAGGCAAAGCACTGGGAGACAGTGCTGTAAGGGTCATTGGAGGGTCGGTAAGGCGGTCAATGTGCGAGGTGGATGGTGGTGGCACAGAGGTTGGGCGGTAAGGCTGCGCGGGTGCGGCGCGGCGGATGAGGGGAGGGCGGTGCGGGGGGTGGCGGGGCGGAGAGCTGACAACTGGAGGTGGAAGGGGAGGCACAGGAGAGAGGGAAGGGCGGGTCAAGGCGGCGCATGTGGCCTGGGAAAGGTTGAGCAGAGGGTAGGGCGGCCTGAGCGGGAGAAGAAGAAAAGTAAAATGAAGAAGGGGGGGCGGCCAAACCCTAAAGGGGGGGGGAAATAATAAGTAAAACAAAATAAAACTAATAATAATAATAATAATAATAATGATAAACATAATAATAATACCCCAGATAACATTTTTATTAGAAAAAATCTTTTAAAAACTCTTATTTTATTTGATTTCTATTTCATCACATTCTTAATTTTTTTTTCTTTATTAAAATTATTTTCATTTAATTAATTGAACAGCAGGAAATTCGTGCGGTAAACCGAGCGAAGTAGCGTGGCAACCCAGGTGGGGCTGCACGGCTGCGCGGCTTCGACCGTACTGGGTTGGACGCAGTCAATCCCAGAACACACATTTTAAAAAATTAATTCAAAATTTTAACTCGGGTTTCAACCTGAATTACCCGAGGTCCAAAAATTTAATGAAAAAAATAAATAAATAAATAAATAAACATGATGGGTGTGACACTATATCAGTTAATATATTATAAATTTGTTAAATTATGGGAATAAATTATTTTTTTATATCCCAATTGGAATCCTTTTCATTTACAAAGTGAAACGTAATATCAATTTTCTTCGAACAAGATTTTTATACTAGATTTTTAAATAGTTTTATTTCACTATTATGATCACATGAAATTTGTTATGGTTTCAAAATGTTTTCTCTAAAATATTCATATTATTATTTTATCAAAATCATCAGGGTGTAATCACTTATAATATCTATATATTCAAATTTCTTTAATGAAACTAATTTTTTTATATTTATATCTTACATGTCATTCTCTTAATAAAAAATCCACCTAATGTGGATCATATGTCATTGAAATCTCATACCCAAAATTTATTCAAAAATCTAGATAACTTCATGTGAGTACCTCTCTTAAGTCTATTTTATGTATAAAATAATTCTCTTGTCTTCAATAAATTGTTATTTCTTTGGATCACTTTGGAACCTTGCACAAAAACATACTAAATAGACAATATCAGTTCTTACAATAGTAAGATAGAGTAAACTACCAATAAATCATCTAAACTCTTTTTCATTCACAATTTTTTTTTATCTATTCCAAGATTTATTCCAACCTATATAGGTGTGTATACTATTTTGGAATCTTCCATATCAATGTTTTTCAATAATTCCCTTGCATACTTTTCCTGGGAAATAAAATAGAAAACATTAATTTTTAGAAATTACAATCTCAGAACATACCTAAGTCCTCTAATAATAGACATTTCAAAGAGAAACTTCATTTTTTTTGAAAATTAATTACACATACTCTTTTTATCACCTAAAAAGATAACTTAAAATACATATAAAATTAAAATGAGAGTTCCTAACTCATATTCCTTGATGTGAACATTGTTGTCCACTTTACCCTTAATGAACATAATTTTTATGAGGCATCCATAAAACACTGAGTATCATTCTCTAAGGGCTTGTTCAATCCCATAAAGAGCATTTTTTAATTTAAAATATGTATTAAATAATTTTCCATAACAAATCCTTCAATCTAATAAATGTATAATTGATCTTATAACTATCCATTTGAGATGGTATATTTCACATTTATTTTATATATTTAGTAATACCTTTGATCTAAAACGTCTAAGAATATTATTTTGTCTTATAAAATTGTAATAAGGGAAAATGTTAATTAAAATTAAACTCATTATACTTATTAATATCTTTGGAAAACAAGTCTAACCCATTTCCTTGATACTTCTCTTTTGTCATTCAATTTATTCTTGAATGCCCACTTGGATCAAAATACATTTTTACCTTTTGTTTTCGGAATGATATTTTAAGTGGTATTTATCTAAATATAGTATAAAAATTAATTAATTTCATTAATCTATTCCATATTCTCAATTTCTCCTACTATAGTTTTTTGGTTTAATTTGTAATATGTGGGGAGATTAATTTTCAATACTTTATTCTTATGTTCATATGATACTCTTGACTGATAATTATATTTTTATCTTAAACATGTTTCTTCACTATCTTATATTATTAATAATATTTTCCAACATCTTCACCTTTACTAATTTATTGTTTCAAGTCAACATGAGTAGTAATTTTCTCTTTAATTTATTTTTCTTCAATCTTCTTTTCTAAAATCTATATGCTTTCTGAATCAATATTTTCAAAAAAATAATTTATTTATCAATGTTGATGTGAATTTATTCTCAACAATATTCACATAAAATTATTCAACATGTTTTTTAGTATCCTATTCCAAATCTTTACCACTTTCATTTGATAAGTAACCCATAAAAATCTCTTATTCATATTTTTTTAAACATTCAATATTGGAGATCATGATCTTTATATACCATGTGGTCCCAAAACAATTAATTTAATTTCATAATTACTTTCTTTTGTACCAAATATAATTTCATTTCAGGTGTGTCTCTATTCTTAGAAAACACATGTTCTGTATATGCACAATTATACACATTGTTTCCCTCTAGTTGTTTTTTGAGATTTTGTGGTTAGCTAAGATTGTTTGGACTATATCAAACTAACCTATATCATTTCTTTTTTTTATGAAATTATATTTTATTATTATTTTAAAACCCCAAAAAATTTCATATAATTTTATTCTTGATAGATTTCTAAATAGGTAACACAAATATTTTAAGTGAATTTCCATATACTATAAAAACATTAAATATTTTAAATACGATCACCATAGCCTATCCATTAAATTAGATATATTAAAAAGGAATAAAAATATTTTAAAAAATTCATATAATTTATTTAAATAATGAAAAATTATTGATTAATTCATATTAAATAAGTACCTAATTTTTAGTAAATTTAATTTTTTCTTCAAAAATATGTTTTCTTCAAAAATGATTGTTATTTCGTTTTGTGAGTGAATATTATAATTAATTTATCATATTATTAGAAATTATGTTTAATTAAAATGATATAATTTTTTAATAATTATCTAAAAAATATTTTAGGGTGAAATTTTGGAATTTTTCTAAAAAATATTGATCTTTTGGTGAATAGTGAGAAATTCAGATTTTTGTAATGCAATCATTTATTTTTATTGAAAATTCACATTTTAATTTTAGTTTGATATTAGATTAATATAATTATATATTATTTATAAATAATATAATTAATTAAATATTAATCATATTTATACTTTATTTTGTTATGAGTTATTTATAAGGATAAAAAAACATTTTTCTAAAAACTATTTTCTTTTTGATTTATGAATTTATATTAAAATTGAATTACATAACCTATAATAATTGAAAATCAAAAAATGGATTCCATTTATTTAATCATGAGGTTCAAATTTTGTAAATAGTTCAACTTTATTTTTTCTAAAAAGAATTGTAGTCATGGTAAAGATTTGTCACCTCAGTAAGGGTAAAATTGGAAATAAAGGTTAAAAATAATTTGATAAGGATTTAAAAATATATCAAAAACATATATTATTTCAATTTTATGAGTTTATTTCGATCTCACCCAAAATATATTTTAAAATATTGAATTTTTTTTCCATTTTCCTTTGTTAAAGACCATTATATTATTTTAATTAAAAAAAATTCTAAAATGTCGTGCTCTTGTTCTTTATTTATCTTATATGTTTACATAGGGATAAAAAGATTTTATTAATGAATATAACATTATATTTTAACATAATAAATTTATTTTTATGATGTTAATTTATTTTTAATTTTTAGTGATGGTATAATTACCTTAAATGTTTACACAACACTAACACATTGTTTTTACAAGGAGAATAAATATAAAAGTAAATTATATTGAAAAGTAAAACTTTTTGGATGAATTCTGTATCAAGTGAGTTTCATGTTTAAAAATATTGTATATTTAGAACTAAAATATTTTATATTTTAATTAAATACCTTTATTGATATATTGAAAGTCAAAATAGGTTAATCGTTATTAAATTGAAATTAATGATATTTTATGTTAAATAATATATTATTAAATGATTTAAAAACAATAAAAATAGTAAAATAGTAAAATTAAGATTTTATATGATCTAAAATTTTATATATTGACCATTTTTAGTCAATTTTTACCTTATATGTAAATTCATAACCCTTTAGTATTGAAATACTCGTTACCACATTTATGGTTAAAATTTGTTAATAAAGGGGTTAAACAAAAAGATGAGTTTAAAATGCCACATAAACCTAATAAAAAATTAGTTGAATTTATTTCAACCATAACCAACATTTTCATTTAAATTATATCCACTTTGTTCCACATTCACATGGAAATGAAATTATTATATTTAAATATTTTATGTAATTACTCATGTGTCCTTCCCTTAACTATAAATTGTTGTATTGATCAACTTATCTCGACCATACCCTAAAAAAATCTATTCTAAATATCCTTATATGATTTCTAAATGTTTTGGTTTCTATAAAATACCATCCCTAGGGTCTTTGAAATGAAATCTCAAGGAGTTCTCTCAAATATGAGGTAATCTTTTTAATCAATCATCTTCATTTTATTTATTCTTTTACCTCCGTAAATTATATAATTACCATTCCAATAAAATAAAATTACTATATCCCATATGATGAAAAATTATTACTTTTATGGTGAAAACTTATTCATTTCCATTTCCATCATATTATGATTTAAATCATCGTTTGTGTTTTTGTGTGGACTATCACCTCCACAAAGCGATGTGTTTCATTTTTCATCATCATATAACAAGGATTGTTATTATGATGGATTTAATGTATAAATATAATATTAATTAAATAGTTATTATTTTTTAAATATAATATATTACTTAAATTCTTACCCTTCCACCTATTAAAAAAATAATGTCACAGTTTCATAAGTGTGGAATACCGCCTCCATAAAGTGAAGTGATTAATTTTTCATGTATGTATTTATTGGGTGATTATAAAATTGTATTTGATATATAATAATGATAATAATTTCATTATTACTATTCTATTTATTAAGGAATAATGACCCATTTGACCATGTTCAACCTACCAAATTCATTTTTAAATTATGGATCAAACGTGCACAAAACATCTAAAGTGGGCTTACCCAATTAGGTAATGAGATATGTAATTTTAATAAATGAAATAAATGGTTTAATGATAAGGTAATTAAATTTTAAAAGGTTCATGAATAAGTAAATCAATTATATAACTCTATTATTCATTAATTTAATGGATGATTAGATAAATTCTAGAGTCTAGGTAATGAGTTTTTGACTAATTTTCCATTCATTTGATCATGATTCTACTTCATTAACTATGTTATGACGATAATATTTGTGTAGTGAACTCAAAAAATATTAAGTTTTATTTATAATTTTTTTTATAAAATTATTTCACATTATCACATTATTGATTAATTCTAGCTTCAATGACACAATATGTGTAAGGATTGTTCATCTCATTATTGTTTCTTTGAGACACGTCTTGTATTATGAAGTGAATTCCCTTTATAAGGTGTATATGGAATATATTAGGATATGATATCATGAATTACTATTGTATAATGAAATTTAATGTTTATTTTATGTTCTATTTTTTATTATATATTGATAGAAAATTTTCAAGTGTTTTCATGGTCTCAATTTTAATTCATTGAGCCATAATTCATGTTATGAACCGTGTTTTATTTTATATGGTGTAATTACTTCCTCTAAAATGTGTTCTCTCATATTATTTAATAGAAATTATGGTTTTTAAATAACCATGTTAAATATTTTAGTTCAATGTAATTTTTATTCAAGCATTACTCAAGTTTCAAGGGTTTCTCATCTCAAGCACTCTTCATTGAGACATGTTTTGATTAAGACACTTAAATTCATTTATATGGTGTGTACACTAACCCTTTACAGATAAAATCATGGATTTTTATATACTCATGGTACTTTTTTCCATATTATTTTCTTTCTTTCAAATTATTTTTGGTTTTTAAATAACATAAATGGGTTTTCATTAAAAACATTTCTTTTATGGTTTTAAGGATTTTTTAACCAAACTATTAGTCCATGCTATTTATCTTATTTTGTAGAACCTAGATAAATCATGTAGGGACACTGAGAGGGGGTGAATTAGTATACCCAAAATTCTATCAAGTTTGTACTTTATTTTTCAATTATCACTTCTTACACTTGACCCTCTACCCCGTTTAGGAGGAATGGGTCTGATATGTTCTCACAATAATCACATACACTTGTAATGTAGATAGTGAAAGAAACAGAAGAACATTGATGAATTTACATGGTTCAGTCTCGATGTGAGAACCTAATCCTTGTCTTGATCAAACTATTTTTATTTCAAGGATTTTATTATCACAATAATTTTTAGTAGTTATAAGGGATATTAAATTCACACACAAGTGTCAGGAAGCTATCATCCACTACCAAGATATTTTATTTTTTATACTGCTACCACCAGTTCTTTAATGGAATTTTTTATACTAGAATCACCAGTTCTTTAATGAATATTTATTAAAAAAAATATTAATTTATTATAGTCAAATCAATGGTGTCACAAAATAAAATTAAATAACATTTTCTTCCTCAAATTAAAGATCTTTGATAGCCAAATTAAATTCAAATATATTTCATTATTGTTGATGCTCCAATATCTAATCACATTCAGAATAATTAGTGCTTTTTGATTATAGAATACCATGAAATTCTTTCTTCCTTAATTATCAAATGACCCATAATTTGTGATAAACTTATTATATAATTGCCTAAACTTTACTCCTCTATTCAATACATGATGTGTTAGTATCTTATATGGTCTTTTTTTGAGAAGAAGATTTATCTCCAATTTTTTTTTGTATCTAGTTTTCATCACTGGAATTCAAACATTTATCCACACAAAAAATATTTTTCATGTGATAACTCATTTATTTCCTGATTTAAATGTGTTAAAAATAACACAATTATTTTTCCCAATTTAAATACCTTTAAAAGATCAGATATTTAAATAATTTTTCAAAATCACATAAATTCCAAAACACATGTTCCCCCCTTCAATATATATTAATCATCATTTTAAATAATTATGGCTCATGTGATCTTCATTTTAGTTATTCAAATACCATATTTCCTAGATCTAACTATTCATGTGTCTTTATCATCATAAATACCTCAAGAATATGGGAATTTATTTGTTCCAATGCACTGCAATGAACATGGATCGTATCTGTGTTCATCTCATTTAAAATTCCCACAAAACTCGGGATTCTCTAATTTAATACCTTGTATTCATGAATCTAGTTTCTTCTTATTTCATCATGTGAACTCATTTTTTAATTTCTAAATGACTCAGGCATAAATATCTAATTATTTGTGTGGTAAAAAAATATTTTACCTCATCTTTAATATGAAAAATCTTGGTTATAACTCATGCATTAATTCTAGTTCTATTTCAGTTGAAGGATTAGATTTATTACATGAGATATTTCAACTCGGGCTCTTCTGTTAATGCAAGAATGATGAATTAATATCATATTCAATCTATTATTTAGACTGTCCTTGATCTCATTATATCAATAGATTTGATCAGGGAAGAATCTTGTAAATAGAGGAAAACTACACACGGAAGAACCCTTGGGTGAGGAGAGAAGATAATGATCCCCACTTATGATGTACTTAAGGATTAACTAGATTAAGAACATGATGGTAGAACCAGTGGTAGCATGATCATGGTAGATCTATAAATAGAATTCTCAAGGTAGAACTAGTGGTAGAATAATCATGGTAGAACCGGTGGTATCATTCTCATGGAAGTACTTGTGGTGGAATAATCTATTCATAACTACTGAAAAAAAATCCAAAAATTAAATAGTAACATCCTTCTAATGGTAAAAAAATATTTATTCTAATGATATAATTATGATGTGTTCTTCTACAATATATCTAGTTTCACTTACAAAATATTTGGATACCCTTATGTGAGTTCCTTTACACTATTCCTACCCTTACTCAAGCCATTATACCATTTTTCATGGAAACGATCCCCCTTATACATAGTTGTGGTACCTTTTATGTAGCCTCATGGTTACCATTTGGCGGGTAATGGAAATCATTCCATACCTTTAGGTAGTACTAGGTTACTTTTATGTAGGAATCATCATACCATTATGCTGGTAATGAAAAAATAGATATACACTTACCTATACTTCCTAGTACAATTACATTAGTTGCATATACCCTTATGCAAGGTGTGAATACCCTTACTCGGTTCTCAACCTGGTCTAAATATCTATATACAGTGCCCCTATATACCTTTATGTTGGTAGGATTTACCCTTATATATGTAGGGATTTTATAAATTACATTTACATTGATTTTTAATACCCTTACATGGTGCATTATTGTACCCTTATATTGGTAAATGTTCCCTTAAACATCGTGTAGAAAATTATACTTACCCATACATAGGATTTATAAAATGATGATTTCCTTTACAATACTAGCCAAATTGTCTCAAAAAAAATTGGGGGCCTAATAAAAAATAAATTGAAAAATAAAAAAAAATATTAGCCCTCAAAAATATATCTCAATTTATTTATATATCTTCATAAAATAATATAATCATTTCAAGGCCATCTAAAAAACTATTCTTCAAACAACTAATGAATGAATTCACTTGTTGAAAACATTGTGAAATTCTATAAAATAAATTTTCACATTTCATTTGCATTCAAACTAGCCCATCAAACATCACAATAAAATGGAGAATTGTCTTTCTAAATTATATCCAACGAATCCATAAAAATCCTCCAACAATCATCAAAAACATTATTCAATATTCCTCAAATTCATTCAACCATTTTGTAACCATTATTAATCACTAATCATAGTGAACTTCATCATACATTTCCTTTGATACCTTATTATATATTGAAAAAAATACAACCATATTCCTCAACAATCCACGTGGGATTTTCAATATCCCCCTTTATATTTGGGGTAAATACCATGTCCATAAATAATGTAAATGTCTCTATTCACCCTTATTATTTGGTACTGGGAACTTAGTGGAATCTAATGGGCTAGGTATTTTAAATTTTTCATTTTTTGGAAAATGGTACATGTCATCTCTAATTATTCAAGCCCTAGTATGGTCTGAGGATCTTGCATGAATTAAATAGAGTATAGAAAAATAAAACGAACATGTACCTCATTCGACTCGATGGCGTGTTCGACTGCAGTAAGTCACCGGTGATCATTTTTCTGAATGATATAAATAATAACCCCTCAAGATCATCCACAAATGCTCAAAGAATCTGTGAACACGTCATTCATCAAATTCTGGGTGTCAGTACAGAGCTTTGATGATCCCTTTGATGTTGTGATGATCACTATGATCCCCTACCTTTGATCTGTGAAGGCCCACTTTGATTAGCTCTCAAAGAGAGACTCTCTATATCTCAATAAGGAAGAAGGAGTGATAGGATCTCATTTAATTAGCATTAACAGAACCCAATAAATGATCATGTCTCCTGTTTATATAGTGGGATGATCAAAATACCCAAAAGGTTTCCATGAACCCCAGAAATAAAACATCCACTAAATAATAAATTAGTAAATAATTATGGAAAACTAATATACATCATATTATTTGTATTTTATCACATTACTATAATATATTTTGTATATATTATGTTCTTGAAATGATTTATTTAAGTTGACTCGTAATTACCACAAATATTAAAAGAACTTTGAAAATTAAAATAATATTTTTCTGCATAACATTATACTTCCTATTTACATAAACACTTATAAATAATTTTAATAAATAAATTCAACCCAATTATTCATTATATAAATGATAATTATTTTTTTATTATTTGTTTATTTCTAGTACTTGGACAACCCTTGGAAAATGTGGGGGGGGGGTCACAATTTCTTATTTACATATACACTAGAATAGGTAAGATTATTGAATGCATTATTGTGTGTGACCATCTAGGTTTTATCTCGATATTAGTTAATAATATTCATGGACCAAGATTTTATTCTAGGAACCCGTCATGGACCCTAAAGAGAAATGAAGTTGTCATAGAAACAATAACAAACATACAAAAATTCACTTTGTAATATAATCTATTTGTCTCTAGATATATCAAAAAGTTGGACATACACTTGTGTCATCATCTTTTATCACCTTATTATTTTTTTATCTATATGGATGGATTTACCTTTGACAATCTTGGAAAAAGATTTATGGAGTTACTAACATCATGATTAACCATACAAGAGATGTATTAATTCTTAAACTCTAAAGAAAAAAAATCTCTCATGACCAATCAACTAATGTCATACCACCAATGACGCACCCAAAAAAATATACCTCATTATGATTTCATTATCATGTTTTTTCATTTCATAAAAGTACATGATAAAATGGAATACATTGATAATGATATAAAGTTAGGAGAATAATACACATGTCCATAGATATAAACAATGAATGACACCAGAAACATGTGGTGTTCCAATTTGTGGGACTGTCCTCATGATCTCAATACTAGAGATCACCATGTGTGAACTTAATGTGAAGAATTTTCAATGATTATGAGCACCCATAAGAAAATTTTCATACATCAGCTATTTATAGTTAGTATGATGTATCTATACCATAGGAAATCTATTTAAAATTAGTGGCATAGTATCTTATGGTTCTCATTATATCATGGGATCTCTTATAACCTTTTGATATGACTATTAATATATATACATTACCATTTAAATAGTGGGAACAAAAATGTCTACACTATTATGTTAAGAGTACATCATGCATATCTTAATGTATACAAGAAATGTTAATAGAAAATTAATGTATAGTTGGGTCTAGGAAACCCACTATTACAACACTCCCAATTCCACTAGATCCAGCTTTCAAGACATACTTGTTAGACCTCACATGATAAAGATCATGTTTCTACTGAGTCACGACATTAGTTTTTGGGTCTACCATGTTTCCACTACATGTCTATTCTGTAATATGTAGCCTCATATCCTTGAGTAAAACTTCTAAATATATGTTATCCTCAATTATATACCATTTTCACACTTTCATAACTGGAAATATTGGATAGTAATAGTAAAATAATTATCATCGAGATAAAACATTACATACTATGTGTGATTCTAATAACTAGAACTAAACATTGAATTTAATACCTACCTATTATCTACCTCATACACTACAACGTACTCGATATTTATAGGTATGGATCCCAATGGCTTTTAGGATCTTCTCTCACTTATTCCCTTAGGATGACTTTGATATTAGATTACATTGGTATATAGAAGACTTGTTTGTGTCCCCTCAAAAATAGTATCCCTTATTTTCCACAAACCATGTTTACATCCATTTTACTCTATCTAGTACTGTTCGATAGTTCTTAATACTTCCCTTATAGTTCCCTGGGATATAACAGATATTATCTTGTCATATAGTATACATTATCAATATCACATATTGTACATATCATGGAATATGTATCTCATTCAACATAGAAACATATAGAAATCAACTCCCCACATGAATCTCCTCTACTCCAATGCATGTATACGTGGAGATTTTTATTCCATGTGACATTAGTAAAAATTATATCTTGAATTATTCAAGGTTTTATTTTTAATATGATGAAAATATATGTTCAATTGACTAGGTCTAAGAAGAGTTTAGATCTACATCGACATATATTGTTCCCTATAACATAAGTTTTTACTTTAAGTCAATATCTAGAGAGATACTTTCAATTTGATCTTTCATAACTATAACAGTCATTATAATCTTAATTAATTGTAAAACCATTAACTATTTTCCATATGTCACAAACATATTTTACTTGGAAAACAATGGCACTCCCACTAACCTTTGGTAGACTTATGGAGTCAATTCATTCTAAATTAATATTATATGATCTTGTTGCTTAATTTAATCCTAATGTGGATTTAAGTATCTTTCACCTCCAATTACCATTCTATGATGTCACCATCCATTTATGGTTTTATTTTATAGAAACATCCATGATTGGTGTCCTTAACATCCAATTCTCAATTAAATGATAAAATAAATTAGCTATAACAAGAAAACTTCTAATGTATTTAGGAATAACGACTTGGTATTACCAGTCATGCATTATGGGTACCACACTTGAACCATCCATGTATAGTATCACATGAATACCCACCAAAATATTCAAAATAATAATCCCCCTACACTTTGATACCTATAATCCATTATTGAATTTTAATTGATCATTTCAATTTTAGCTAATTTTCATATACTACCTACTTGTAGGAACTTTTATTCTCAATGAGTAATTTATCACCAACCATAGTGAATATAAAACCTTCACCATGGTTATTTCATTCCAATTTATTATGTGTCTCTATAACATTATTATACTACAAATCTTGTGGGAATTGTTCTTATGCCAAACACTTGTTCATCTTCGGCATTGACTAAACAAAATTCATTTTTCTCCCACTATCTCAAGTCAGGATGTAATCCCTTTACATAATTATGTCTATTACATTTACTATAATATTTCTATCATATGGACTTCTATAATATCCTAAAAAACTATAGGATAATTAATTTATATACATGTTTTTTTATTGATGCAAGTTTGTTTATATTTTTACAAACTCTTTGCTTCTAATCACATGATCTTGTGAAAGATTAGATTTATATCATACTAAAACAAATATGATATCCATTTTTACTATATTTTTCACATGGTTATAGGATAATTATATTATTTGTGAGTCAAATATTCAAATATATAATTATATGCATTAAATAAGCTTTAACATTGACTCTCCTTTTACTTGCATCATGAATTTAATGTGTATAAGGAAATGTGTGTTTATAAATTACTCCATAATATATTATATTTATCAATGTTAACATGCAATACTCATCATAAATCCTCCTTATTTACATCATATCATTGATGTGGATAAGGTAATGTTTAGTTAAGAATTAATCCATACTACATTATAATGATTGATGAATGTTTGGTCAATATATTCTTCACCATGTCAGTCTGAAGAAACTCATATCCTTTGACCATGTATATACCATACTTCACATTCACATTCAATAATAAACAATTAAAGTAATCTAATGAAATATATTTACCACTATATTTCCACTGGAATAGTTCATGCTCTCTGGTTGAAATAATTATGAAATATTTGGGGCTATCCTTTATTTCTAATGGATACTTTATCCAAACTAAACAAGTATATGAATTGATAATTACTAAGGTTTTTATCACCAGTTATTATAAATACCATACTGGGTATATATTTGATTTCCAATTTTAGTGTTTCTTTAAAAATAATTATATTTCCATACCTTGGTATATTATTCTTACATTTTTATATTCATCATGTATTGTATATGATTCATGTATCACTAAAATATTGGTTGAGTATGGACCACTATAAACAACATTCAATCCAACATCATAATAATGTATCCTTTTTCTGTTTTAAATTATAGATAAATGTTTCAGTAATACTCAATAAATGTTCTACTAGAATCATTCAATTTGATATAATGAAGTCTTGTTCTTGTCACTGTGGACTTTGGCACCATCCTTTCTCATCTTCTTGAAGAACATGATTTACTTCAACTAATTACTATATGATTACATGGTTACTGTATTTAAATACACATATGTGATTGGAATATTTTATTTAATACCAAAAAATTGTTACATAAAATTTAATTCAATTGATGAATATATTTGAAGAAGAAGAGAATACTTGTTCTATGAATCAGTTCATTGCCTTTAAACTTCCAATGATTTATCTCATGATATGAAAAGAAAATAACATCATGTTTAATATCGAACCTCATTTCATTAATGTAA
This sequence comes from Viscum album, assembly GCA_963277665.1. Taxonomy (NCBI): domain Eukaryota; kingdom Viridiplantae; phylum Streptophyta; class Magnoliopsida; order Santalales; family Viscaceae; genus Viscum; species Viscum album. Next base: position 1,966,730,021 of record OY728127.1, read on the forward strand.
ATTGATAAATTTCTTTGGTTTCACTCTTTCTATTGGTCATTTTTCCTTGTCTTACAATTTTTTCTGTATAATAACTAAATAATAATATTTATTTATGGTACTTATTTATTGGGGAACCTTACCTACAAGGTAATGAAGTTTTTTCTCCATATTGATCATTTTTTGTAATCTAAAAAAACTAGAATAAATCGTTGAAAAATATGTAATAATGGGATGTCTAGAAATATCATAGTCAACCTTTAATATTTACATGTAATGACTGTGATATCATCCATTCATATCTCACTTCACATTCAACTCGCAAGCTTCTTAGGGATGAGACTACATAAGACATCATATATTTCACAATTCTTTAGTTACAGATAAAATAAGATTTTGAGGAAAAAATATGACATAACCATAATATGTGTCATACATGAGTCTTCTGTAATCATTTTTACACCCTCTTATTTTGAGGTGTCCTAACCGTTATTAGGGATACTGTCACCTTGAATTTCTGATATCATAGTATTGTATGAAATATCCTATGCTATAATTATAAATTTGTGCTAATTTGTTTATTTATTTTTTCCATGATTATAATTGTGTATTTGTTGAGTGAAGTCCCAGATTAAAAAATCATAAATATTATTTACTAAACACTAACATATAAAGTTACATCAAGATAGATTTGGATACTTTTTTGATTCAATATTTAGTTAATTCAACTCATCACTCTCATAATAACTTCCTAGTGGTAAGAGGTGCCCTCAACATTGGTTGAAGAACCCCCTGTACACCTAGTTTTTTTTTCAAATTCAAATGATGGAAGGAGTTTTTTGACATAATTTTTCTTTGAGGTTTTTTATATTTTTCTTGATGAATGTAATTTATTTATATTAATATGTTCATTCTATATTTCTGTGCTCAAAATTTAATGTTAATATAAAAATATCCATTGTATCTTTATGATTTGTTTCTATTTATTATTTTATGTGTTTTACCACTATTATGAAAATGCATAAAATAATAAACAAATACATAAAGAAAATAAACAACCCAACTGATATGAAGAATCTAAAATTGGATGATTCATTTAAACTCAATGGATCAACCCTAACTTAGGGGGATTATACCGTAGTCATATATTGACTCATGATTCAATTCGTCCACATCTAGTAAGTACACTTATCTCCTGGATTTCCCCTCAACTTTGTGTGGTTTTAGAATTAATTCTTCCTCTTAATTATACTAAAATAATTTCACGCAAGTGAGAGGGTCTCAAGAATACAAAATTCAGACTGATAAATCAAACACATAGGACATTATTCATATTGACCGAAAATAAGATGATGCGCAGACTGTCAATAAAAATAATTAATTTTCTACAATCATTTGACGTAATTAAATAATTACATTAAAAAACATACATACATATTTTGGTAAATTGATCCAGATTGGTCAATGGGTATAATAAAAGTGTGACTAAAAATTAAATTGAAATAATTTAATTTTTATGGAATATAATTAAATTAAATAATTAAATTCTAATAGTTTTATTTTATTTGCTCCCATAGTTAATTTAATTTTACTTCCAAAATTTGTATTATTTAATTAATTTTATTTAATAATAAAATTAAATTTGTTAACTTATTTAATTTTGATTAAAAAATTATTTGTGGGTCTTGAAACCCCTCGACGGGCCTAAGCTGATTAGGGGGACCCTGCGTCGGCCCATTTCAGGCTGAGAAGACCTCATACAGGGTTGGTTAGTGCCTAAAATGCTTGCCCAAACCCATTATGGGTAGGCCAGACCTGCCTATTCCTATTGTGAAGTAGTTCAGGTCAAAATATACCTACTCAGCACTGAAATTATCCCGATCGAGTCCCTTTATGGAAGGGTAGATCGGTTCATATGAGAACCCAACTCTTTCGATTTTCTTATTCAGCTCTGGGGGGTTGCAGTGCATGGTGAGATGAAGCGGCATCCATCGGTTTGCCAATGATGGTGTCTAGTTGTGTGGATAGTATTTCCAAAAATATTTACATCTATAGAATATGACTAAAGGGATTAATATGGGTGTGGTGAACCTTGTTGGTGTCTGATAGTGGTAGTAGAAGGCAAATCTAGAATTGTAGTGAGCGGCAACTACAGACAAGAATCGGTCTAGTGGAAACACCCAAGGGTGGTTGCAGGATATATAATTCATGGAACTTCTACATTGTACGTACCTCAAGAGAAGTAAACTAGAGGTTCTTGGACTTGGTGGTGGATCAATCTAGGAGGCAGAGGCCTCATGGCAGCACGGGGAGTAAAATACGGTAGAAAGGGGTGCCGTTGACCGATTGGGTGTCGCCCGAGGGTATGATCTGGTTTCATAGCTAGAATACCATAAGGAAAAGGTCTGAATATAAGGGTTGTAACTGGAAGAAGTAATTTGTGGAATCTCTGTAGCTGTAGGGGGTGAGGGAGCTCTGCCCGGTGGAGGCGGCTACTGACATGTGGGGGTAGCATCCGGTGTCGACTTGCGAGCTCTCATTCTGAGAAAGCATTAGAGGCCAATGTATTATAGATTTTAAATTTTCATCATTTTAATGAAGGAACTTTATTTTTTTGGTGATCCATGCCCCATAATGGTCTGATGATCTTGTGTGAATTAAATAGATTATGGAAAAATAAAAAGAACTTGTACATTGTTCGATTTAGTGGTGCATTCAACTGCAGAAATCTTTCAATGATTGTTTCTTGAAGGATCTGAAGATGAACCCGTCTAGGTCACCTACACCCAATATGAAAATACACATTCACATAATTCTTTGAATTCTAGGTGCTAATATGGAACTCAGATGATCTCTTCGATGTCGCAATGATCACTATGATCATCTTCCTTCAATCCCGAAAGATGTACTTAAATCAGTGCTTGGAGAGAAACTCCACCACCATCTCTAGAAAAGGGGTGGAGATAGAGGCTATCATTTAATTGGTATAAAGACCACCCATGAAATGAGCCTCTCTCCTACTTATATAGTGGCGAATATCAATATACCTGGAAGGGTTCCCCGACCCCTAAAAATAAAACATACACTAAATAAGAAATCAATAAATAATTATGTAGAACTAAATTGTATCATATTATTTATATTTTATCATATTCTGATAATATATTTTTGATACATTATGTGATAAAATTGAGTCATTTAAATGAACTCATAATTTCAGATAATATTAAACGAACCTGGAAAATGAAAATAATATTCATCTCAATAATATTATACCTCATGTTTACTTAAACACTTGTAAATACTTTTTATAAATAAATTAAACCCAATTATTATTCACTTGAATACTAATGAATTTATATATTCTTCAGTGATCATTAATACTTGGACAACCCTTGGAACCCATGGTAGGTCCCACTATTCCCTATTTACCTATTCACCAGAATATAGTAGATTCGTAAATACATTATTATGTGAGACCTTCCTAACCCATATCTCAATATTATTGAATTGTATTCTCATTCCAAGAGTTGAGTCTAGAAACCCATCAAGGCCCTTAAAGATATAAGGATTATTCATATCAATGGAAACCAACCAATGTGAATTTATTGTATAATATAATCTCTTTGTATTTTCATATTTCATATAGAAGGATGAAAACTTGTGTCATCATCCTTTCTTTCATTATTGTTTGTTGGTCTATCAAGAAAGATATACCACCAGTGACCTTGTCCAATGATTTATTAATGTATGACTTTCCTAATCAAATAGGCATGAGATATAATAATTCCTCATCTCAAAAATGAAAAATTCTATCTTGACCATTCAACCAATGCCATACCACCAATGAAAGAAGTATTCATGTTTATGATCCCCCAACACATGATTTCCATATGTCATTTGTTTACACTCAGTATTATATATCATGACCCTATGAAATATATATAATATTAATTTCATAGTATCTCAAGGTCATCAATATATCTTGGGATATTTTATAAACTTTGGATGTGATAATTAATCTATGGACATTTACATTCAAATAGTGGATGTAAAAATGTCTACAATATATTAGTAGGAGTATATCTTGAATATCTTACTGTATACATGAAATGGTAATTGAAAATTACAATATAGTAGCCTCTAGGGAACCTACTACTACAAAATTATTGAAAATAAATGCAGAAGGATAAATTTAGTCAACTTGAAATTAGGAGGATGATACCAAATGTTTCTATAGAAATGAGTCTTTATCTAGTCACCTCTAATTCTATGTGGTCTAACATGATGTAGAAAAAAATTAATTTCCCCAAGAAATAAATATTATCTATTAACCAATTTAGTATGTGATATAATTTTCATATTTTTAAAGTGTGGGGATGTAAAAGAAGATTTTAAATCAACAAAAAACTACCCTACACTTCACTCAAAAAATACATCATAAATATCAAGTGAAAAGATAATTTACTCCCCATTTATATGAGCATACTTATCAACCAATACTCCTCCTTAGATACATATCAAATAAAATTGATATAAGGGTAATTAGTGTAATTTTGTTACCTATATTTTCAAATATTACCTAGTTTTCTAGAAACATATTGATTCATTTAAAATGATTTTATGGAACCATTTATCAAATTTTCTCCCCCTCAAGGGATGTACTCATGTTTTTTATTTCATGGTAGTCGAAAAAATACATTAAGGAAAATATATTCATGTTTCAAGTAGTGATATACATAAAATTATCTTTCAATTCCATGTATGTTAACTCAATATAAGAAATAGGGAATAAGGTAATACCTATTGTTTTCTTAGAAATAATATTTAAGACTAAAAGATTCCTCTCAATCTATGAGATTCTTTTATTTTAATCATAGCATGGGAATATTTTCTTAAACACTTATTTCAATTTTGAGTCTTATATTTTTTTGTATTTTTCTTAACTTGAGTTCATTGTTTTTTTGTGATATTTATATTTAAATATTCATGTAGTGCAGTAAATTCATTTGGTGATGGTCTTTCTATATTCATTATCTCTTCTTTAGAAATTATAGGATTAATAAATGTTTTTACATTATCTATATTCTTGTTGCATCTTTCACAAACTTTTTGTGAAACATGAGTTATCATTTATTGGAAATATCTCAGGAAATTTGAGAAATTATTCATGTGGAACAAACTATTTTATGTTATCATTTTATTTAATTGGTTCTTTATCTTTAGTTTTTTTCATTTATTTAGAAACTTTCACGTGATCAATACAAATAATTAATCATTGTTTCATAAAATATTTTTATTTAGAGATTCAACATGGATTATTCAATGTTATTGAATTACCTTTCATGGGTAACTTATCCAAAATATCTTTTGGAATGTATTCAATAAATTTTATTTTTTTTTCTAATGGATTGATTTTATTCTTGATTTCAACTTGCTTAAATTAAATTTAATTTATAAAGAATATTTTTAGTGGTTCATGGTATGACCTCTCTTTCCTCAGATGAAGCATATCTTCATGTATGACATGAAATTCTTGGAACTAAACTTCTCATTCTTCTAGAGAGTGTTTTTTTGTTCTTTTTATCTTTTGTACACCTTTCTTCACCTGCTATCTCACAAGGAAGTTTGTTCTCCTTCATTTATAACCTAATTTTATCTAGTTTTTGGTTATCCATGCACATTAGTATAATATTTTTACTTGTATAGTTTATACTTGCACTCTTTTTCCGTATTACCACATATTTTTTAGTACACACCAAAATATTTAGGGTACATGAATATTTTACTAGTGTATAAATTAATTTTCTTATATGGACTATGATTTTGTTTAGTATGTTTTATCAGTTATTCAACACTACTCCCCTTGAATGTATTAATTATATAATATTTTTAAATTTTCATTTTGTGCCAACACACAAAAGATTAATGTCAAAACATTCATTAGCACCAGCAATATCCAACTAATATCCTTTTTTATAGTGCACATTACACTAGATTATTTTCCATGTTATTTTTAGGCATAACTTTATTTAATTAGAGTGATATTTTGGGAGTTATTTTACTTGTTCTTTCCAGTATCCACTCTTTATGTTTTGGTGGATTTATTATCATTTTTATCTACCCACATATTTCTATAGTTTTACTTTGAACCATCATAAGTAGATTACACTACATTAGTAGAAAAATAATTAACAAATTTATGTATTACTTTATTCTATAAGCTTGTATAAGGTTGAAAAATAGGTGATTTTGAGCACTATTTTACATTAATATAATAATATTTCGATCATTCATCTCATTAATAGTTTTAATTGAAACATAAATTTTTAGAGATGGATCTCTTCAATTGAATTATGAAAATACCATACTGCATTCACCTCATAATTCATGTAGATTCATCATCTTAAATAAATAAATGTTTTAGGAATATATTTTTTCATACAAATTGCAATGCATGTAGCTCACCTATGCATTCACCACGTTTAAAATGATCACAAAATTCTGTATTCTCTATTTTAATACCTTGTTTTCAGGAATTATGTTGCTTCCCATTTCATCATGTGGCCTCATTTTATAAGGCTACAATTATTCAGGAATAACCTTCCATTTATTCTTGAGGTAAACAAATACAACACCTTATACTTAATACTAGAAATCTCAGGCTTAAATCTTGAATTATTCTTTCTTTTGTTTCATTTGAAGGATCGACTTCATTATAGGAAACATTTCAGATTGGGTTCTTAAATTCATATATATAATATGTATGAATATCATATATAATGTGTTCCCCAAACTCTCCTTGATATCAGGAGGATGATGAATTTGATTGTGGAATAATATTGTATATATTAAATAATTGTACACATAAGAAACCTCATGTGTGGGAATAAGATGAAAATGCTCCACATCAGATGATATCAAGGTTTCAGTGGTGGTATCACATAGTAGTAGCACCACTAGTATAACTAGTAGTATCATACCCATAGTAACACCAGTGATAGTATGATCATAGTAACAATGGAGGTAGTTGTCTCATGGTAGAATTGGCGGTACCATGCTCTGTTCATAATTGGAGGTATAAACCTCATTTTTTCAAACAGTATCATGAATCTAACATTAGAAAAAGCTATGTTCTAGCATAAGCATCGTGACGCGTTCTTATACTCTGTATCCAATTACCCTTGTACATACCTTTTCTACCCTTATATGATTTCCTTTACACTATGCCTACATTTATGTAAGCCTTTGCGACTTTATACAAGGTAATGACCCATATTTGCACAGTCAGGGTAGCTTAATGTGTCCCTACAGTTACCCTTATGTGGGTAATTAAATTCTAATTATACCTTCACACAAAATATGGATACTTTTACACATAGATTATCTTACCCTTATGAGGGTAATGGAGACATTGGTCTACCCTTATGCAGACTTCCATATAACTTTATCAAATCTTCTTATACCCTTATTCAAGGTTTTAATACCCTTACAAAGTGCTCATAATGATCTTAATACCTTTATGGAGTACCCCTGAGTACATTTATGCAGGTAGTATTTACCCTTACATAGGTTGTGATTTCTCAATTACTCTATAAAGGTAGTGAATACTCTTATACATCACATTAGTGTACCCTTATAAATGTAAATGTACCCTTATGAATCAAGTAGAAAATGAGACATACCCTTACACGGGCTATAGAAAAATAGTATTTCCTTTACATATCTAGCCAAATTGTCTCAAAATCATCTACGACATTCTCAAAAATATATCATGGAAAATGATAAATTATTTTTCATAGACTTCAAAAATATATCTCCAATTACTGTTATCTCCTTATGAAATAATAGGATTATTTAATAACCTTCCTGAAAACTATTCTTCACCCAATTAAGGTAGGACTTCACATTTGAAAAAAATGTTCACTTATTCAAATTCTATTTGAAAATGTTATAGGAATTAATACTAGTCCAATAAACATCATAATAAAATAGTGAATTTATTTTCTAAATGAAATCCAATGAATTCATAAAAATACACAAACAAGATTCACCATACTTATTTAATATCTCTAAAATTATTTACATCTTTCTCTTTATATAATTAATCACTAACCACAAATATTTTCATCATGCATTGACATTAACTTCTTATTATATATATAAAAAATACAACCAGGCTCATCAAACATTCACATGGGCTTGTCATATTTCATGAATGTTATTTTATAATTATAAATTATTTTCTAAAGATATTTTCCATGATCTTTGGCTTTCTTTTATAAGTTTTTATAACATAAATTTATTAATTTTTTCTACATTGGTCACTTTGGACTCTCTTTATAAATGTTTGAAGAGACATTTTTTTTAACATTTATGACATGAGAATATTTTTTAGAAGTCATTACTATTCTTCTTTTTAAGACTATGTTAAAAGTGTCCATAATTATTTTCAATGAAAATCCATTTCCCAATAATTGTTAAATTTTTAGTTTTTATAGGTATAAAATAAAAGGCCATTTTCTTCTTATTTTAAAGAAATTTTTTAAATTTTATTTTAAAGGTATATTCAAATATGTCAACATCATTTAATTCATGAACCAGGTCAGAATTCTATCCAACCTGACAACCGACCCGGTCCGATACAAGGCCTGATAGTCATTCCCAATCCTATGAGATCGGGGACTAGTTTCAGACATAATTTATATCAAGGGGGAACGATTTATCTAAAAACTAAGATCAAATACAAAAAGAAAAGGATGCATAAAGATCCAATAATCCCTGATAAAAAAATACATAAACAAGATCCAGAATACACCTATGACTGAACAAAATTGAAAGAAAAAAAAACATAACTAAAACCAAACTAAAGAAAAATTGATCTCCATGTGAAATCTTGGTCACCACCAACCACATGACCATTGTTCCCCAAATTAAAACCAAAACTTTAAACCTAAACCTAAAAACTATATTGGTCATAATGACTTTGAGTGGCACATGTATGGTGTAAGAATAAAAATCTCAATAGGAAATCACCACACAGTCCATACATTTAATTTTCTTAAATATTAAACAAACAGTAGTTTGAAATAAATTTTGGAAATAGGTTTTATAATTTCCAAATCCAAAAATGTATTCCTAGATAAATCCACTTTTTAAGATAACACACACCACTTTCCTTTTTTAAAATTGGTTTCCATTTTCAAAATAGACCTACACCATAAAAAACCCCAAGAAGAGTCCAAACCAGGTAATAAATAAGTCTTTTATGAAAATGAATCTATAAAACAAGAAGGTAAAACACTAGAAAAAAATTACAAATACAAGTAGGAAGATACTAAAAAACCAGGTTACCAAGAACAATAGAAAAATAGAAATATTAAGATATATAATCATTGGAATTTTCTAAACATATCTATATGAAATCCATGAACATACTTATTTCGGACTCGCCTATTAGAGTATGGTGAAGCTCTACAATGAAAAACCAACTAGCGGTTCTAAACTAGTCAATTCAGTAACCTGTCCCACCAAGCCTCTCATTAAATATAGGGGGAATGAACCTCTCTAATTGGGGGTGATAAGAAATTTTCACTTGACCCTCTAGATGATTCCCATGAATCCCCTGATAGTAGTGCGTTGTGAATGGGGTGGTCCTCATATATGTGGATCAAACTAAAACCCATAGACATCGTTCTTAACTATCCCAAACACCCACACCACCTATGTGATGATCCTCTCCTCAGAGGGTCCACCATAGAGGTTCCCATCACAAAGCAATTCATACACAAGTTCCAATTTTGCCTTCATATCACATGATATTTAAAAACATTTCCAAAACATTATAAGAATCCAATTGTGCATTACATTTACCCAAGACCAATTTCATTTCCAAAACCATTCCCAAAACCATGATGAATCATCAAACACACTAAAACATTCCAAATAGGCCTTTATTTCATTTTAGAAACTATGACACATCACAAATTTGAAATGGGATAAGACTTAGAGAACACATTTGAAACCACATCTAAATTTACTTGAAAAACCATGACACAATTTAGAATCCAAACAACCATTTTGGAAACAATAAGGGTTTGAAAGAACCATTTGAGATAAGGATGAGGGGAAAAAAGGTGAATGAGGGATAATATTTTGGAAAACCAGGTTCAAGAGGAACATATTTTCCAAATAAAACCATTATTATTTCTGAGAGTATCCACATGTTCGCCTCATGCACGTTTGGATGTGACCATATCTAATGGAACCTTCAAAACATCATCAAAATGGACAAATTACAATTAAATAATCGAAGAATGACTTGAAACCACTTTACACAAAACCATAAAACTAATAAGAGGCATTTAAACCACACACTGATCTTAATTCACAATGATAACCAATTTATTACAACATAGACAAGGCCAAATACAATATAACACAAACAAACTAATATATAAAGGCCAACAGGCATTTTATCAAACACTTTATTTGCATATACATATATGTAAAACAAAGGAAATACATTTTAAAAAAATTTCCATCAAATTTGAAACATTTAAATCCAAATAAAAGTAAAACTAACACACTATAAAAATATTATAGCATTTTAAAATCATTAGAGGAAATCCAAAACATCAAAATAATGTTTCATAATGGAAATGGTTGGAAAAACCTACCTCAGTGATGTATGGATGTGATAAAAATTATAGATAAGGAATAACACACCCCTATAGATAATCATCACACCTTTGAACAAATAAAACAAAATATCCAAATCATCTATAGATTCTATGGTTTTTGGAAGATAGAACCCACCAAAATAAAACAAATAAATCAATACGGGTGAAGAAGAATATGAGAAAATTTTCCAAAAACTCATAGATTCTCACCTAGAAATATTGAAGGAGATTAAATGATGAAATAAGAGAAAATTTAGTGGGGTTTGGGAGCCCCCCTCTTGCACCAAAACTAAAAAGGGGGCAAGAAAATCGAAATGGGTTAAAACACAAGAGAGGAAAGAAGGGAATTTCACACTTTTTAATAACCTAGACAACACACATGGTTTAGACTCATGGTTTTCCAAATCATGTGCCAACTGTGTTTAACCTACTAAAAAAGAAGAAACCTACACAGTTTGGCTGCATTTTTTGGGAAACAGTTCACCAACCATATGATTTGTCTTTTTCAAATTGTAGATCCTCCCTACATGATTTCTGCACAGATTCTCCAAACTATGTGAAATAAGTACACCATGCCCTTGATAATAATAACAACTTAAACTGTTACTCATTGTCCTCCCATGTTTATTACCAAACCATGAGCATGTATTTCTTGGATAACTGTGAAAGAATAAAAGAAACATAAAATTTTCCCAATGTCAATAAGATGCACGGTTTACCCTAAAACCGTGCATAGAATCATAGCTCAACATAAAAATAAACATCTCAAAAAATTCATCAGTAAATCGACTAGATCCTCAACCAAAAGACCAAAAATCATGAAAACAATAAAATAAAATAAATTCCATGGTTGGGGTGTGAAAATCATCCCCACCAAAAAAAACCTTATTCCCCCAGAAATCTACCCAGCCAAAAGAGGAACCAAATCATGAGCATAGAACCAGACGAAACCAAAAAAAACCATGAACCTCAGTGTGGAATTTCACACCACCAGTCAGACCTAACCAACAGAAAAAAAAACCACAAAAATGATCCATGTAAAAGGATAAGGGTTATTCCCACCATAAGAATATAACTAGAATGATAAACAATAAGACTCCCAATAAAAAATCACCAGCACAAGAACTCCCAAACCTTAAAAGAAAACATCTACACAAGGGTGAGTCTACATAAGGGAATCATGGCAAATAGTAAACCAACCCATGATCCATCCTTTTTTCAAGACTCTAATATCTATAAAATGATCGCAACTAAAAATTAAACCCAATACAAAAAAATCCAACCATTTTAAATATTCACATCCACAAAGAATAACTACCTAGACTACATGAAAATAATCCAAAAAACATCTCATAGAAAAAAAAGAAACTTACAAAAAAAATATCCTGTGACAAACAAAGAAGAATACAGTAGAGAAATTAAGAATACAACAATAAGGAAACATAAATCTTGATCATTACAACATTAAAAACGTTAATTGAATCAAGGATCCCCACACCCCTATCAATTCCTGACTATGTGAAAGGCTACACTCTTTATCCTATATATGGAAGCCTAAGGTCCTAAATCGTCTACTGCCCCATATTCAAGAGAACACATCCACCAACTAGAACTTATTATTATATAAAAAATTCCTATATAACTTTTCCAGGTGACCAAAACAGCCAAATCACAGATGAGTCATTGGAGGATTGTGACAATACAGCTTCAAATGCCCAAACAAACTACACACGAATCACATGTATGAATAGTCTGATAAAGGATAAACTAAAACCAATAAGGGATATTTTTATAAACTAGTTCCTCTATCACACACCTCATGCTATATGGGGAACCTTCACAAGTGAAAAAATAAACTAGACTACCAACTACTACTTATTTCACCTCAGGAACCAACATGGCCAGGAAAGCCTCATCCACTGACTTCTTGGAAAAATATTCACCAAATTAGATCATTTTCTCCTTGACATCTAGTTGAAGATCCCAAAAATGATAGGATACTTTAGATGATCCTCATACAGTACCTCCAGAGAAAAGAAAACAATCTCTTCAAACTCGTCAACATATACCTTCTTCATTCTTTGACTCTGCTGAACACCCATTAGCTAAAACACCTTCCTTGCATTCACCTCCTCTAGTATAAACCATCAGAAAAAAGTGGTTTTAACACCTCCAAATACATCCCAACATGAAAAAATGGATGAATGATCACCTTTTGCTAATATAAATTTGGACATTCGAATGAACTTGTAACATCTCATACCCTCACAGCTTCATTTGTACCAAACAGTTTTAAGAAACTCTCAACTTCCCTAAGACACTCTGCTACCCCCAATGGACCAAGATAGCCATGATAGACTATAAAAAACCAATAATAATTCGACTATACCTCCCCAATCAGTTTTTGGTAAGGTCCAACAACTAAGAGATACCCACTAGAAACATTTGGGACCTTTCAAGGTGGTATACTCTGAGTAGAAATAGAGCACAAGACCAAAAACAACATCAACCAAAATTCAACCAAAGAGGACAGCCCAGGATAAAATAATCAGCCTGTAAGCCAAAAATCACAAAAGATACCAAAATCAAATTTATTAATCCACCATTTAATTTCTATTTAAAAAACACATAAAATCTCAATCCACCTTTCACAAAACCTCAACTCAATTCCAAATCCAATTAAATCACCAAAGCTTGAAAAATCACAACTTTAAGCCATTTTTTTTAAAACCCTATTTTCACAAAAACCATTTTGGATATCAAAATTGACCCACCCCTACTAAAACAAAACTAACAGACAACTCACACAAAACTTTTGGTATATGGAACTAGTATATATGCTTTACCCTAGGACATGGTTAGTGATCCATGCCTTAGGAAAGCACCAGCCACTAGGAATATCCTGATCCATTTCTTCATGACACACATGGGTCATTACTCCATGTGAGACCACAACACAATACTAGATCACTTCCATTGTCATTTCCTCTACACGAAAACCACAAAACAATGACTTGGATCCCCAACTACCCTGATCAACTGGAGGATCATAATGAGAAAGGGTTGATGAAATCATTCCCATACCTACAAATCGACTCCCAAATATCCTAATCCCCAATCTACCTAATGTCCCAAATAAAAAAGGGCTACTCTGGTAACATTTTTCCTTGAAACCGATCATGATTCCATCTGACCCAACACCCAACCCCATCTGAGACAAGGTCTGATAGGCATTCACAATCCTCTCGGGATGGGAACTAGCACTGGGAATCAAATATATCAAGGTAGAAAGTTAGCCCAAAAAACTTGATTAAATAGACAAAAAAGATCATGAATCATGAACCAATAATCACTAATCAAAATAAATACATAAATAAGATCCAATAATAAATTACAACTGAAAAAACTTAAATAAAACAACAAAACTAAAACTAGACTGAAGAAAAGTCAATCTCCACTGGCCACCGCTAACCAAATCACCAACCTTCTCCAAAGGAAAACCCAAAACAGAATCCTAAACCTAAAAAATAACTTAGGTTTTCCAATTATAAGTGGAATGAGTAGGGTGTGATCATAAATAGGTTAGTAGGAAATCACCACAAATTCCATACATTCCATTTCCTAAAATACTCCAGAAATAGTAGTTTGAGATACATTTAGTAAATAGGTTTTATCCTTTCAAAATAAAAACAAATCATCCCAAAGAAATCCACTTTTCAAAAAAATACACACCACTTTCTTATTTAAAATAGGTTTCCATTTTTCAAACAAAGAAACTTCACAACCAAAATACAAGTATATTCAAAACCAAGTAATAAAAAGGGTTATGCTAAAAATGAATAGAAACAGAACAAGAAGGTGAAAGACTAGAAAAACAGTATGAATACAAGATGGAAGATGTAAATAAAATATGTATCCAAGCATATAAAAAAGTAGAAACATGTAGATAGATAATCCTAGGAATTTCACATACATATCTATAATTAATCCTTCAATGTACTCAATTCATACTCACATGTTGTCATACATGAAGCTTCATAGTCAATATCCAACTGGCTACTCTAAATTATCCAATCTGGTGGGGGAAGTACCACTTCTCCTATCATAAAATCATGGGGGTACAAACCCATCTAATTGTGGTCGATAATAAACCGCCACTCGACCCTTTATATGACACGCAATAATCCCATGATAGTACTACATTGTGAATGGGGACATCCTAATGCGTGTTTCTAAAACTAAAACCCATATCCATTGTTCTTTCCTATCCCAATAATTGACACCACTTATGTGATTACCCTCTCCTCAAAGGGTCCACTATAGAGGTTCCCATCATTAAACAATCCATACACAAGTTCCAACTGGGCCTTCGTGTCACATGATTTTTCAAACCATTTTCCAAAACATACAAAGATTCCAATTGGGCCTCAAATCTCCCTAAGAAGGAATTCATTTCCAAAACAATTCCAAAAACCATGATGAAACAAGTAACACACTCAAAGGTTCTAAAGAATCCCTTATTTCATTTTAGAAACTAAGACATGTCCCAAAATTCCATATGGTCCATGACATAGTGAATACATTTGAAACCAATTTTAAATTCTATTAAAACACAAAGATAAAATTTCTAAGAAAATGAACCTTTTTCAAAATATTAAGGGTTTGAAAAAACAAATTGGTATGGGGAGGAGCGAATAGAAAATGGGAATGGGAGAAAAGATTTTTTAAAACCGGATTCAAGAGTGACATTTTTACAAATAAAACCATTATCATTTGTGAGGTCATCTATATGTACACATCATGCACATATGGATGTGCCCATATCCAATGGAACCCTAAAAACATCGGTAAAATGTAAAAATTCAAATTTAAGAATCAAATAACGCATTACAACCATTTTACATGTAACTTTAAAACTAATAAGAGGAACCTAATTGCACATTGATCTCAATTCACAATGAAAACCAATTCCCCAAAACATTTCCAAGGTCAAACATAATCCAAAAAACCCAATTTCTTCTTTAAAAGGAAAAAAGTGAATTTAATCAAACACTTTACTTGAATATAAAAATATGAATAACTATGAAAAGCCATTTGAAAACCATTTTCATCAAATTGGAAACATGAAAATCAAAAAATAAGTCACACTAACACACCAAAATCATGATTATAGCATTTTAAAATCATTAGAGGAAATATCATGTAATGAACCAAAATTTCATTAATGGAAATCCCTCTTGATCTAATTAAATGTCTCTTTATGTTTATATAAAATGTCAACTTCTTTGGTTTTATGTTAATAATTTTGACCATTACTAATATAGCCATTGAACATTGATCGCATGATTAGTATAAATATAGGGATTTAACAAATCCAATTTACTTAGACAAAAGAAGTGATGGCCTCATCCAGTAGATTTGCTCCATATGAAGCCCATTTTTCAGATCTCGGAAAAGATGTGGCCTCCTTGGGCTTCTCTCTTGACCAATCCCAAGCTGAGCTTCATCATGTCAAGCTCGAACGGGGCTGTCTATGGGAAAAGTGGAAGTTGATAGAGATTACCACTTGAGTGATGTTATCTGATCCACCCCAAGAGTCTGTCACCATCGCACACCTTACCCTTAGGTCTTATGGGGATGTTTTAAGGGGTTACGTAACAAATATATAGTACTATGTTCATGTACATTATTTTTTGTATATAATAATGTATATACGTTCTTGTCATAATTGATACATTGTAAATAGTTTTTAAAGTACAAATAGTGTTTTTAGTTATTATTTAATTAAGAATTGTATTTTATTAAATTAATGGATTTTTGAGTTAAATAATATTTTAATAAAATATTATTATTAAATTAATTTTTATTAAATATAAATGATCTTATAATTTTATGAATGCAATTATAATTTTTATTATGTTTTGAAATCCATTTCTGTCAAAACTAGTGAATTTTCGATAAATATCGGTTTTTATTTTAAAAGTGAAAATTAACATATTTATAAAATTATTTAGATAAAATAAATGTTATTTATGGAATTAGGACGTCGAAATTATCCAACGGTGAATTTTTCAAAATTTTCTGAGACAGTCAAATTTTTGGGTAAAAATTAAAACCGTTTAAATATATAATGTGTTTTATGACATCATAATGACCCAATAGTGATGTAATAAAATACTATAATCTTTATGTTCAGCCAATATATGTTTTAGAATTAAAATAATTTGATTTTGGGTTTGTTTTAATTACTTTTCAAAGCATTAATGGACCCCTCAAGACTTATTAAACACCTTGTCTTTTTAAATTGTTTTTCATGGGAGTGTGACTCACCTCCACATAAGCTACCCTATTATTTTAAGAAGTTCATAATTTGACCTTATAAAATGTTTTTTTCATCTTCCCTTTTCCAAAAACCATGTGCAAAAACCATGGGAAGGTTTGTGGTTTGGATTAATTTAATATAAGGGGTCCCAAACCTAAATAATAAATAATTCCCTCATGTTTCCTATACAAACCCACCCAATCTCCCACTTCCTACTCTCTTAAAGCGTTTTTTGTTCGTCCAAACTCTTCCCTACTCTCTCTAGAATCCTCCCAAGGTTCCCCAAGCTCCCAAGAATCCTCTCACAAGCCTCTCTCTAGCCTTTGGAAGCACACTTCCAAGTAAGGGTTTTTTCTTCCTTTCTCATTTTTGTCCATTTTTTGTTTAAGATGTTTTGACCATTTAATTTCAATTATGAATGTTGGGGTATGGTTTTTCACCTCCCTCATACTTCCCTATTTATGTTTGAATGATTTGAGACCCCTTTATCTCTCATTAAATTCCTCTCATGTACACCCGTTACTATGCCAAAATTCTGAAAGGAACTTCTCTCTCCTCATTTACATTCAAGCAATAATTTTGTATCATGAATCTAAATTCAATTACAATTGTTGGGACAAGTATATATATAACCTTATTACTTTCCATTACATGTAAATATGATGAGGAATCCCTTTCTCTCTCATTAACCATTTTTATGATCCATGTGGCACACTTATGCATGAAATGAAATGTTTAAGAAGGGTGCGCACTTATAGCGCAGCAATGAATTGGGTAAAGTATAGTATCACGATACATCATGTGCAATGAGTTCTGACTCATTCTAATTCAATTGGAATTAGGGTTTACTCGTGCTTCATGTGCAATGATAATTTACCCATGCTCCCTGTGCAATGAGCCTTGGCTCATGCTAATTCCATGTTAAGTGTTGTTGCCACATTTCCATGTTATGATTATCATGCTTTATCATGCCTTTATGTTCATGTTTCTCTTGTGCTCTATTGATATGCCTAATGTCTAACATGTATTGTACTCCTCATTTTATTCCATGTGTATTCCCTTACTCGGCTTTATAGCTAACCCTTTTCTTATGCATGTCCTCAGGTTATCCCATGCAATGCTAAGTACGAGGGAATGTAGTGGTCATGTAAAGGAAGTTTTCAATAAAGATGTTGTATTTCATGTTTCAAGTTTTTATTTAATGATCCTAATCCCCAAAGACACTAAACCTCTCGATATTATTTGTTGTATCAGGTGAATGTTTATGCAATAAATCATGTTTAAGTTTGTATTAAAAAGCAGGGTTGTCATAGTTGGTATCAGAGGATAGTTTTAGTTATTTTTGGGATTAGGATTATAAAACCCTAGTAAATACTTAGAGAAAAGACCAAGTATAATAAAAAAATCCCTAAGTTTTGGTAAGTACTGAGTAAGAGGTTTATCAAGAAAATACATCCCTGTCTGGATACGATCAGGTAGAGGCGGCTCTGGCACAGATGTATCCTAGTGGTAAAACCCAAAAACACCGCTTTGAGCTAGACTCGAATGAGAACTGGTGCACGAAAACAGGCCTTGCTGCACTCTTGGTTATGAAACTCCCGGGGGATATGTTTTGATAAATTCACAAGCTTAGTATGAACCCTTATTATGGGAATTAAAAAAAATTCCCCTAAGAATATATGTTAGAAAATAGATCCGGAAAAGCCTAGGTTGAATCCTATAGACTCATGAGTTAAGGAAATAAAAGTTTATTTATAAGTCATCAACTTTTGTCTTTGGATTACCCTTTATATGTTACCCCTAACATTCCTTTTATTCCATCCAATGGACATTAATAGGAGGACTCGGGCTCAAAACCGTTGTGAAGATCAGTGTGACGATTGTACTAATGAGATGCCCAATCCAATGGGAGCGGGAATCGTGAACATTGTCATGCTTCTCTCTCATCTATATCAAGATTTGAATAGAAACATGGGTCAATAGGAACGTTCAACCCCCCCCCCCCCCAAGAAAGAACAAGTTGCTATCAAGAGCTTCATGAGACAAAGGCCTCCTAATTTTAGTGGATCATCTGGTCCCATGATCGCTGAACAATGGATCAACTCCATTGAAAATATATTAACCATCCTTCAATGTTCTGAACAAGAGAAGGTTCTCCTGGAAGATTATCGTATAGAGGGTGAATATAAGGCCCCAGCCTTAAACCTTACTTAATCTTGAGTTATTACAAGATTACACATTGAGGATCTTTTCAGGTTTAGAGTTTTAGAGAATTAGATCATGAAACTTGCATTACATTCCACATTTAAACAAAGTGGTTACATAAAAGAAAATATTCATTCTTCCCTTCAACAGAAATATATTTAAAATAAAACATGGATTCTTTCTTGACACATCTTTGACACTATCATCACATCTTGTACCTTTCCCTTGACCTGTGAAAACATTTCAAAAACATGGGATGAGCATAAAAAGCTCAGTAAGGGTTATAAAAATATGGAAAGGAAACATGGGTACATATATACATAGGGATGAGATCATACTTTACCCATAAAACATAATCACTTTAACATACCTCATCAAATCATGAATAAATCATAGAATTCATAAGACATAAAGGTAACTTGAGGCATTCATAACATTCTTACATAGGGAGTAACCCTCTTGGTTACGTTTGGAATACCCATCACAGTATATTCCCTAAAATCTCTTCGGAGAAACCTTAACATTTCACTCCTTCGCGTTACCCAATGCATTGGAGAGCTATATCGGGCTCACCCGCCCTTAGTTTATCACGGAACCACCCGTTTCATAATAATGCCCAAGAACCTCAACATAATCATATAACATAAAACATGCCTAAAGGAAACATAACATTCCCACCTTTCAATCACAAGATATCAATACAACACATTGATATAAAAACATTATGAAAACCATTTTTGATACCAAAATAAAAGAAAAGTAAAACATGGTATTTATTTTTCTTTTAAAAAGAAGGTATGGCTTGTAGAGGAAGCCGAAACTCAAATAACGGTTGCGACGGCGGAGAAGTCGTTGTCGTCGCATACGTATGAAAAAAACATTCCCTTTTGTCGTTTAGTAAACGCTTCATATAAAAAATATTCCTTTTGAATAAACGTAAAAGTCAAAGGGGTTTATACACCGTATAAAAGAAGGTTGTGTATAAAACAAAATATGCCTCAATGAAAGGAGATTAAGACGAAGTCCCATACCACCATGAAGATTTTAACATTTTAAACCATTAATATCCATATAAATAAATCCTTAAAACCATTTTGAAAACATGGATATTAATAAGAACAAATCATTAAAACATTTAAAGTGATATTTTGGTTAAAGGGATTTTACCAAAATTAGAGACACTTGAATACAACAATTAAGGAATAACATTTAATCATAACTTTATAATATCATGAGAATAAATGGATTCATGATATAATATTCCAAAGGACAGTATATACACCATATAAGAGTGAATTGGTGCATATCAACAATGAAGTCTCAATAGAGATGTAAAATGTGATGAAATCCCTTATAAAGAAGGTATCCTTAAATTAAGGATAAATCAATCTCAAAATTATGTGTGACAAATATAAATACACCCAATATAATTGGATATTAATTTTAAAACAATAAAAGTTCATTCACACATATTCAAAGGATGACATATTCAATAACAACATGTTGAACCCAAAGAAATCGAAATTGGGTTAAAAAGATCCCTTGGTAAAATTCGACAGCCTAACGGCGTCACATAAAAAATTCATAAAATGAGTTGATGAGAGATAAAAAGGGAATATCATAACTTGGACATAAAATTTACATCAATCGGGATATAGAAGAACATATCCCAACATAATACTATGTGAATTAAAAGACATAACAAACGAAGTCTTTTAAAAAGAGGAGGGTGAAAGGTTCCCTTACCGACTTGGGTAACTTTCAAAAAGTACACCCCATTGAAGAAGTGTCATAAAATGAATATGTAAATACCCATAAATGGAATTATATTACAAAAGGAGTGTAATAATGGGCAGTACGTAAACCACTCAAAGGAAATTGTGGCAAATGTAGCATAAATCTCACGGGAATAAAAGTGAGATGAAAAATCTCTTACGAAAACTCGGTAGCCTAACGGCGTCACTTAAAACTTCCAAAATGGATTGATGAGAGAGAATAGGGTCTCTCATCATATAAAAATTACAGTAAGAGTAATATAAAAGAAAATCCCAGTAACAATAAAGTTGAGCTTTAAAAGGAATGACATAAAAGAGCGTACTTAAAAAGAAAGAGAGGAGTAGGATCCCTTAACTCGGGTCCGACTTGACTCGATCGTTCTTTAACGTCCTGAATAATAAACTTGAGTTAATCTCTACTTGCTTAAGAACCTTTTTCAAGTTCATTATTCCTTTTATACCATGTTATGAACATCATGTAATCATTTAAGTTAATAATGTTCATTTTGTCGGTATTTGGTTCTTAATTCAAAAATAGACTTCTTACACTTACATGTTGTTAATTTGGTCAATGGTTCGTTATATACAGAATGATATTAATGATTTGGATAACATATATATCATATATATTCATCATATACATGTATTTATAATATTACATCACATTTAGAGGTAAGAAATGAAATGCACCGTTCATGGAGACGGTAAGTCGTACGTACGCATGAACGCTACTTCCATTTCTATTTCGTATTTTCTGGAATGGAATCATAATGATATAAGAGTATATTATAATTCCAGTATAATAAAATATATAATATAATTAACTTTATCCTTTACACATCCCACATATGGTATTAACGAATCAAATCACTTTCAGGGGGCGGTAGTCCGCACTTCCTAAAATGAAGATATCGTGTTTACCCATAATGGAAACAATAATGGTATGCCATAAATGAAAAATACAGAAGCTTAAGGAAATAATAAACATATTATATATCATATATAAAAATAGTGACATCATAATGGCCACCTTTGAAGGTGTTAAATGAGTATTGAACAATCATCATTTCGGGAGGCAGAATTTCTCCATCCACGGAAACCGTATGTTCTTTAACCATTTGATGTAGTTGTGTGAGAGTTTAGCTAGAATAAATCTTATAAAAACATCCTAGTATATTTAAGATACTGGTTTTGTTACAAAGGAAGTAAATAAAAAGAGTTTAGGGGGTTGGAGAAGCAAAATAAAACAAATGAACATGAGAGAATGAATTACCTTTAAAAGTGTAACTCCTTTTGATTTGAGCCTAAAGGCTTCCTTTGAAAGGATTCTGCCCAAAGGTAATCCTCTAGGATGAGGAGAGGGATTTGGAGAGAGTAAATGGGCAGGGTATGGCCGAGCCAAAGGCTTGAGGAGTGTGGGTAATGAGGTAGAGGTGGGGGTCTTTTATAAGAGGAGAAGAGAGGCACTCTTGGAAAGTAAAGTAAAGTTACTTTATTTTAAAAAGAGTTTCGGATTAAAAAGGTCCCACATTGATATAATTAGAGGATAAGGTGATAAGTCTTCGAAATCCACTAATCCAATTGTTTTTGGCCATGTGTAGGTTTTATATTTTACATTATCTTTCCATTTTATTTAAATCATTAAATAATGAGGTCATCGCTGCATCATCATGATGTCATAAATAATTTAATTTATTTAATGTCTAAAAATTATAAAAAAAATACTATGATGTAGAAAATCGTTTTATCTTTCCAATGACTATTTATAATAAAAAATATGAATTGTATAACCCCATGTAACTATTGTTTTAGTAAAACATGTCATGTTTGTGTTATTTTTACTTTAACATTAAATAAAAAGATATTTATGTCATTTTCCAACCAAAGTGGCTCCATGGGGTCCCCAAGTTGACCCATGAGTTTTCTTGGTCGTCCATGACACATCCAATTAGGTTAGGACATGTGTCAAGTTCATTTCATATTATTAAAACATTATTTTTACCTTAAACTACACTAATTACCTCTAATCGCGATTAAAAACTTAATAAGTTACTATTCACCAAAAATTATTTTTATCCCATTGAACCCCATTTTACTTCTTAATGACAACCATGTATGTCAGATTTTTGAAATTCAAAACACAAAGATGGAAAAATTTCATTTAAACGGAAAAATCAGTTTTTATAAGTACCACTTAGTGGTTTCACTATTCATCAAAAATTGAAGTTTTTCAGAAAATTACCAAAAATTCACCCTAAGCTATATTTGATATTCCGAATTCAAAAATGAAGTCTATTTTACAAAATTAAAAACATATAAGTCACATTAATTAATTTAATAATTAATTCCCGCTGTCATGACAAATAGCATGTTTTTATGAAACAAGAAGTATCAAAAGATTGACACTAGTTTAAGTCCGATTTCAAAGTGAAATTAATTCCAACGACCACTATTGGATTTAATGGTAAAAATATATTCTAATTTCACTTTAAAACCAATTCAAAAGATAATCTAATCATATAAATAAATTAGATTAAAAAGAGGTTTTGAATTAAAATACAACATTTTACACTATTCATTAAAAAATGTACTTTATCAGAAAGATACCAAAAATTTACACAAAGTAAATTTTGATGTCCCAATTCTTAAGAAGAGTTTTATTTTGTCAAAAAGGATGTATAAGAGTGAACAAAACTATATTTAATGATGGTTCACCATCAAAAGGCGATAAGTGAACCTTTAGTGAAAACTAGGGCATATACGCCTAAAATTGAATTCTTTCTGTATTTTATGCCTTTATCTTTTAAAATGAAAAAATATTTAAAAACATATATAATCATATTTTAGTTATTTTTATCCATTCCCACCAATACAACGGCTACATGTTAACTACCATTTAAAATAATATTATTTTATTATTAGAGTGCAACGTAAGATTCCCAAGAAACTCGTTGTTACGTGTTGGGTATGCCATCGAGCATAGCGTCCCCTTTAAAGAAATATTAATATTTTATTCATAAATATGGATAAATATGAAAATTTCATATTCTTTATTTACCTGGGGTGTTACATCCTTCCCCCCTTTTGGGAATTGCGTCCTCGCAATTTTTAAAATTGAGCTTGCAAACACCCTTGAAAGTCCCACATCGGAACAAGAGTCGGTAAAAAAATCACTTTAAAATAAGGAAAGATAAGTACAAAGGTCACCTGAGTTAACCCATACTAGGATTCCAAGTATGAAAATATGGACATGGAGGAAAAACCAAAGGGTCATGTTCTGATGGAGAGTGATAGAAAACATGTTTAGGAGAAAGTTAACCACGAGAAAATCACAAACTTGTGATGGGTTAAACGGTATTTGATTCCCCAGTAGGAAAAGTTAATAGACAAAATTTTTGTTTTAAGTTACTTTTTATTGAGGAATTTATTCATAAGGAAACATAATCACTTATCATGTTGACTTTCAACTTTTATTAGATTCCTTACACAAAATCATATTTTCTCCAAAAGATGAGTATTTAGGAAGACTTGTTCCCATTAAGAGTACTATAATCAACTTCTAGAGAATCACATAATCCAAAAAAGAGAACTATATACTTCCCATGTCTTTAGACTTTAACCAAAACCAAAACCAAAAAGGCTAGTACAAGATCAGATAATCCAGAAAAGGGTAACCCTTTATAAAAAGAAAATCTATGCTTAATCTCTAAAATTTGTCCAACAAAACCCAAAGTTCAACGAGGACCATTAGATAAACAATTTGTCCATAAAATTCTTCAAAGTAACCAAACTAAGGTTGAAACCCAAATATTTGAAGGATTTAGTCACATAGTCTTCCAAGTTAAATCGTAACATTTATCTCCAAACAACATCAGTTTCTCCTAAAGTCTCGTATTGAAAAGTAATTAACCTAATCACATATCCTCCATGATAGGTTAATCATTTTCATAAATAACCCAAAATCAAATTAATCTTAATTATTAAAATCATATAACTAAAAAGAATCAGTCAAACTAACCAGGGACTTCACGTAGTCCAGTGGTAGGCGATAAATACCAGTCGCACTTTGGTTGTGGGTTCGATTCCCGCAGCTTTGCCCGACGCGACGGGTTGTCACACGGTCTGCGTGTTTTCCTTTTTCCAAAACTATATAATTCTTAAAACATCCCCCAAAATGAGATAAAATCTTCAAAAATGATCATAACATATTTTAACCTCAAGTTTATCTCATTCCTTTCATTTTCTATCATATCATAGAGTAACCCATAATTACCTAAAAAGTAAGGATCATATAAACCCTAATGGTTACCTTAATAATTATTACCTGAATTTCCACATCGAGTTGGCCACCTCGTACATGATGCATTAGAGAACACACCAAGGTTGAAGTGGTTGATCATGACTCCTTGATAGTTGGTTTAGAACAACCATGATATTCCTTATTGAATCCCCCATCTAATCCAGTCTCTTAATCAGAGAACCACCACAGATTCCTTCAAACCCATTGTCACTTTGGTGCCTGCTAGATCCAGCCATTTACTAAAACCAAAAAGGTCAGTGTGAGTATATCAACATAACCATCATGTACTAATGAGGAAGATAAACACTACGATATACTTACTCATTCACTTTATCTAAAACTAGGACTCTTTCTGAAATCCTAACCATTATGGTAAGGTCACTTGTGCTTAGAGAATACCCTAACCTCTAAAGTTATCTAAACCAACCTTTGATACCAACTATAAGGCCCCAGCCTTAAACCTTACTTAATCTTGAGTTATTACAAGATTACACATTGAGGATCTTTTCAGGTTTAGAGTTTTAGAGAATTAGATCATGAAACTTGCATTACATTCCACATTTAAACAAAGTGGTTACATAAAAGACAATATTCATTCTTCCCATCAACGGAAATATATTTAAAATAAAACATGGATTCTTTCTTGACACATCCTTGACATTATCATCACATCTTGTACCTTTCCCTTGACCTGTGAAAACATTTCAAAAACTTGGGATGAGCATAAAAAGCTCAGTAAGGGTTATAAAAATATGGAAAGGAAACATGGGTACATATATACATAAGGATGAGATCATACTTTACCCATAAAACATAAGCACTTTAACATACCTCATAAAATCATGAATAAATCATAGAATTCATAAGATATAAAGGTAACTTGAAGCATTCATAACATTTTTACGTAGGGAGTAACCCTCTTGGTTACATTTGGAATACCCATCACAGTATATTCCCTAAAATCTCTTCGGAGAAACCTTAACGTTTCACTCTTTCACGTTACCCAATGCATTGGAGAGCTATATCGGGCTCACCCGCCCTTAGTTTATCACGGAACCACCCGTTTCATAATAATGCCCAAGAACCTCAACATAATCATATAACATAAAACATTCATAAAGGAAACATAACATTCCCACCTTTCAATCACAAGATATCAATACAACACATTGATATAAAAAAATTATGAAAACCATTTTCGATACCAAAATAAAAGAAAAGTAAATCATGGTAGTTATTTTTCTTTTAAAAAGAAGGTATGGCTTGTAGAGGAAGCCGAAACTCAAATAACGGTTACGACGGCGGAGATTTCGTTGTCGCCGCATACGTACAACAAAAATATTCCCTTTTGTCATTT
This sequence comes from Viscum album, assembly GCA_963277665.1. NCBI lineage: Eukaryota > Viridiplantae > Streptophyta > Magnoliopsida > Santalales > Viscaceae > Viscum > Viscum album. The sequence goes on from OY728127.1 coordinate 1,966,756,641, forward strand.
AGTAAACGCTTCGTATAAAAAAGATTCCTTTTGAATAAACGTAAAAGTCAAAGGGGTTTATACACCATATAAAAGAAGGTTGTGTATAAAACAAAACATGCCTCAATGAAAGGAGATTGAGACGAAGTCCCATACAACCTTGACGATTTTAACATTTTAAACCATTAATATCCATATAAATAAATCCTTAAACCCATTTTGAAAACGTGGATATTAATAAGAACAAATCATTAAAACATTTAAAGCGATATTTTGGTTAAAGGGTTTTTACCAAAATTAGTGACACTTGAATACAACAATTGAGGAATAACATTTAATCAGAACTTTATAATATCATGAGAATAAATGGATTCATGATATAATATTCCAAAGAATATTATATACACCATATAAGAGTGAATTGGTGCATATCAACAATGAAGACTCAATAGAGATGTAAAATGTGATGAAATCCCTTATAAAGAAGGTATCCTTAAATTAAGGATAAATCAATCTCAAAATTATGTGTGACAAATATAAATACACCCAATATAATTGGATATTAAGTGTAAAACAATAAAATTTCATTCAAACATATTCAAAGGATGACATATTCAATAACAACATGTTGAACCCAAAGAAATCGAAATTGGGTTAAAAAGTTCCCTTGGTAAAATTCGACAGCCTAACGGCGTCACATAAAAAATTCAGAAAATGAGTTGATGAGAGATAAAAAGGGAATTTCATAACTTGGACATAAAATTTACATCAATCAGGATATATAAGAACATATCCCAACATAATACTATGTGAATTAAAAGACATAACAAACGAAGTCTTTTAAAAAGAGGAGGGTGAAAGGTTCCCTTACCGACTTGGGTAACTTTCGAAAAGTACACCCCATTGAAGAAGTGTCATACAATGAATATGTAAATACCCATAAATGGAATTATATTAGAAAAGGAGTGTAATAATGGGCAGTACATAAACCACTCAAAGGAAATTGTGGCAAATGTAGCATAAATCTCACGGGAATAAAAGTGACATGAAAAATATCTTACGAAAACTCGGCGGCCTAACGACGCCACTTAAAACTTCCAAAATGGATTGATGAGAGAGAATAGGGTCTCTCATCATATAAAAATTACAGTAATAGTAATATAAAAGAACATTCCAGTAATAATAAAGTTAAGCTTTAAAAGGAATGACATAAAAGAGCGTACTTAAAAAGAATGAGAGGAGTAGGATCCCTTACCTCGGGTCTGACTTGACTCGATCGTTCTTTAACGTCCTGAATAATAAACTTGAGTTAATCTCTACTTGCTTAAGAACCTTTTTCAAGTTCATTATTCCTTTTATACCATGTTATGAACATCATGTAATCAATTAAGTTAATAATGTTCATTTTGTTGGTATTTGGTTATTAAGTCAAAAATAGACTTCTTACACTTAAATGTTGTTAATTTGGTCAAAGTTTTGTTATATACAGAATGATATTAATTATTTGGATAACTTATATATCATATATATTCATCATATACATGTATTTATAATATTACATCACATTTAGAGGTAAGAAATGAAATGCACCGTTCATGGAGACGTTAAGCCGTACGTACGTATGAACGCTACTTCTATTTCTATTTCGTATTTTCTGGAATGAAATCATAATGATATAAGAGTATATTATAATTCCAGTATAATAACATATATAATATCATTAACTTTATCCTTTACACATCCCACATATGTTATTAACGAATCAAATCACTTTCAGGGGGCGGTAGTCCGCACTTCCTAAAATGAAGATATCGTGTTTACCCATAATGGAAACAATAATGGTATGCCATAAATGAAAAATACAGAAGATTAAGGAAAGAATAAACATATTATATATCATATATAAAAATAGTGACATCATAATGGCCACCTTTGAAGGTGTTAAATTAGTATTGAACAATCATCGTTTCGGGAGGCAGAATTTCGCCATCCACAGAAACTGTATGTTCTTTAACCATTTGATGTAGTTGTGTGAGAGTTTAGCTCGCATAAATCTTATAAAAACATCCTAGTATATTGAATATACTGGTGTTGTTACAAAAGAAGTAAATAAAAAGAGTTTAGGGGGTTGGAGAAGCAAAATAAAACAAATGAACATGAGAGAATGAATTACCTTTAAAAGTGTAACTCCTTTTGATTTGAGCCTAAAGGCTTCCTTTGAAAGGATTCTTCCCAAAGGGAATCCTCTAAGATGAGGAGAGGTATTTGGAGAGAGTAAATGGGCAGGGTATGTCCAAGCCAAAGGCTTTAGGAGTGTGGGTAATGAGGTAGAGGTGGGGGCCTTTTATAAGAGGAGAAGATGGGCACTCTTGGAAAGTAAAGTTAAGTTACTTTATTTTAAAAAGATTTTCGGATTCGAAAGGTCCCACGTTGCTATAATTCGAGGATAAGGTGATAAGGCTTCGAAATCCACTCATCTAATTGGTTTTGGCCATGTGTAGGTTTTAGATTTTACATTATCTTTCCATTTTATTTAAATCGTTAAATAATGAGGTCATCGCTGCATCATCATGATGTCATAAATAATTTAATTTATTTAATGTCTAAAAATTATAAAAAAAATACTATGATGTAGGAAATATTTTTATCTTTCCAAGGACTATTTATAATCAAAACTCCGAATTTTATAACCCCATGTAACATTTATTTTAGTAAAACATGTCATGTTTGTGTTATTTTTACTTTAACATTAAATAAAAAGATATTTATGTCATTTTCCAACCAAAGTGGCTCCATGGGGTGCCCAAGTTGACCCATGGGTTTTCTTGGTCGGTCATGACACATCCAATGAGGTTAGGACATGTGTCAAGTTCATTTCATATTATTAAAACATTATTTTTACCTTAAACTACACTAATTACCTCTAATCGCGATTAAAAACTTAATAAGTTACTATTCACCAAAAATTATTTTTATCTCATTGAACCCCATTTTACTTCTTAATGACTACCATGTATGTCGGATTTTTGAAATTTAAAACACAAATATGGCAAAATTTCATTTAAACGGAAAAATCAGTTTTTATAAGTACAACTTAGTGGTTTCACTATTCATCAAAAATTGAAGTTTTTCAGAAAATTACCAAAAATTCACCCTAAGCTATATTTGATATTCCGAATTCAAAAATGAAGTATATTTTACAAAATTCAAAACATATAAGTCACATTAATTAATTTAAAAATTAATTCCCGCTGTCATGACAAATAGCGTGTTTTTATGAAACAATAAGTATCAAAAGATTGACATTAGTTTAAGTCCGATTTCAAAGTGAAATTAATTCCAACGACCACTATTAGATTTAATGGTAAAAATATATTATAATTTCAATTTAAAACCAATTCAAAATATAATCTAATCATATAAATAAATTATATTAAAAAGAGGTTTTGAATTAAAATACAACATTTTACACTATTCATTAAAAAATGAACTTTATCAGAAAGATACCAAAAATTTACACAAAGTAAATTTTGATGTCCCAATTCTTAAGAAGAGTTTTATTTGGTCCAAAAGGATGTATAAGAATGAACAAAACTATATTTAATGATGTTTCTCCATCAAAAGGCGATAAGTGAACCTTTAGTGAAAACTAGGGCATATACGCCTAAAATTGAATTCTTTCTGTATTTTGTGCCTTTATCTTTTAAAATGCAAAAATATTTAAAAACATATATAATCATATTTTAGTTATTTTTATCCATTCCCTCCAATACAACGGCTACATGTTAACTACCATTTAAAATAATAATATTTTATTATTAGAGTGCAACGTAAGATTCCCAAGAAACTCATTGTTACGTGTTGGGTATGCCATCGAGAATAGCGTCCCCTTTAAAGACATATTAATATTTTATTCACAAATATGGATAAATATGAAAATTTCATATTATTTATTTACCTGGGGTGTTACAGTGAAGCTGATGAATGGTGGACTTTGATCAAAAATATGAATCCTGAGGAGGAGATCGAGGCGTTGGAATGCAAGGATTTCTAGAAGATGTTTTTCGATACATGTTTTCCTCACACCCTCCGGCTTAAGATGGAAAGGGACTTCCTTTCCCTCAAGCAAAAAGATGAAGAATCTTTTGGAGAGTATGAGGAAAACTTCACAATGCTTGCACGATACGCTTCCGACTTTGTCATTACCCCAGAATGCAAAGTTGACTGCTTCTTTGGTGGGATGAAGCCTAGCCTGCGGAAATCATTGGTGATCCGTGACTTCGACAACTATGAGTAAATTGTCTGATGTTCCCTCAAGGTCGAAATGGAGATCGTATAATCACAGGGTTGTCATGGGGATAATAAGCGTAAGGTGGACTTCAATGCTGGGGGTCCGATGGATAAATCCAACGGTGCTAAGAAGATCCAGCACCCCACTTTCCAAAAGTGAGGAAAGAAGTACCCTGGAAATTACCTTAAGTGGACGAGGAAATGATTCAGGTGTGGAAGAGAAGGGGACCAAGATATTAACTATCAGCAAGAAAGACCCGTGGCTGCGAAAGAGGATAGGAACACTCCGTTTGAACCTCAACGCGTTGTTCAATGCTACAAATGAAAAGAACCAGGGCATTTTTCATATCGGTGCCCTAATCCAAGGGTTTTCGGAGGCAACCAGTAACCTCCAAGGCAGCAAGGAAGAGCTTTTTCCATCGCTTCTGCCGAATTGAACCCCAAAAATGAAGTGGTGACAGGTATGCTAGTTATTCATTAAATAATAGTGAATGTACTTTTTGATTCAGGTTCTACACATTCTTTTATATCTCTAAAGTTTAGTAGAACAATCCCAGCACCACCACAAATCATGGAAGTGAAGATGTCGGGGAGTATGGAAAATGGGGCAATCATTGCATCCCGTGAATATAAGTCCTCCCCTGTTATAATCTGTGGATTCAATTTCCTGGAGAACCTCGTCATACTCCCTCTTGTGTAATTTGATGCAATTATTGGCATGGATTGGATTTCCTTATATGGAGCCAACATAAATTTTCGGGAGAGGGAAATCACACTCCATATGGAGAATTGACCCCCGATTCTTTACAAGTTTAAGGAGGAAGATGAATATCCTTGAGCTCCATCATATCAAGCATGTATATTACTACCCTATGAGTATGTGTATATATCTCAGATGATTGAGTCCAAGGAAGAAACCATCCTTGAAGAAATGCCTATTGTGAGGGAATTCGTTGAAGTGTTTCCCGAGGAACTGTCTTGTCTTCCTCCAAGAAGAGATGTTTATTCTCAATTGAACTTATACCAGGGGTGCTACCAATATCCAATAATCCATATAGAATGGTAGTTGTGGGGCTTGAAGAGCTGAGGAAACAACTACAGGAGAATCTGGATAAAGGGTTTATATGCCCAAGTGCTTCACCATAGGGTGCACCAGTCCTCTTCGTCAAAAAGAAGGATGGGTCAATGCACCTTTGCATCTATTATCGTGAGATCAATAAAATCACAATAAAGAACAAGTATCCTCTCCCACGAATTGATGACTTGTTCGATCAGCTGTGTGGAGCACAATACTTCTCCAAGGTGGACTTGCGGTTGGGATATTATCAAATAAGGGTGAAGAAGGAAGATATCCCCAAGACTGCTTTTCGCACAAGATACGGGCACTATTAATTCATAGTAATGCCTTTTGGACTCACTAATTCTCCATAAATATTCATGGAATTAATGAGTAGACTCTTTAGAGATTACCTTGACAAATTTTTGGTAGTATTTATAGATGATATTCTAATATACTCTAAAACCAAGGAGGATCATGAGGAGCATTTAAGAACTGTACTAGAGACTTTGCGCAAGGAGAAGCTCTATGAAAAGTACAGAAAGTGTGAGTTCTGGTGGAAGGAGGTCTCATTATTGGGCCATATCATCACAAGCAACTGGATATCTGTGGACCCCTCCAAAACAGATGCAATTGAGGGATGGCCAAGGCCAACATCGGTAACAGAAATCCATAGCTTCTTAGGGTTAGCTGGATATTATCGATGATTTGTGAGAAATTTCTCACGATTTTCCAACCCTCTTACCAAGCTAACTTGAAAGGGAGTAAAGTTTTCTTGGAGTGATGAATGCGAAGAAAGATTCAAGGAGTTGAAAATAAGGCTTATCACTGCACCCGTGCTCACTTTACCCACAAGTGGGGAACTTTTTGTCGTATTCAGTGATGCTTCAAAGAAGGGCTTAGGCTATATACTGATGCAGAATGATAAAGTGATATCCTATTCCTCAAGTCAGTTGAAAATCCATGAGAGAAACTATCCAATGCATGATCTAGAGTTAGCAGTCGTGATATTTTCCTTGAAAATCTGGTGGCATTATCTCTATAGAGAGAAATGTGAGATATATACTGACCACAAGAGTCTTAAATATATATTCACACAGAAAGAGCTTAATATGCGCCAGAGAATATGGATAGATCTCATCAAGGATTATGACTGTTCAATCCATTACCACCCTGGGAAAGCGAACAAGGTGGAAGATGCCCTAAGTAGAAAGGACCCAGCGATTCTATCAATGATGAAAATTGAGAAGGATCCAATCTTCTTATACTTGATGAAGATGGACATGGGAATCATAAAGAAGGGAACATCATCAATCCTTTCACAAATTATTTCTCAACCATCTCTTTTGGAAAGGTTAAAGGATTCTCAAAAGGATGATGTGGGAATTTAGGAAAAGGTGGAAGCTATCGAAAAAGGGAAATCCTCGTAGTTTAATGTTAATGAAGAAGGAATTGTGAGGTTTGGGAAAACACTATGTGTTCCATCAAGTCTGGAGCTGAAGAAGGAAATTTTGGATGACGCACATAGTTAAAATTTCTCTATTCACCCAGGGAGCACAAAGATGTATCGATATCTCTAAGAAAAATTTTGGTGGGATAATATGAAGAAGGAGATCTCTAAATATACATCAAAGTGCTTGGTCTGTCAGCAAGTGAAGTCAAAGAGTCAGAAGTCTAAGGGGATGATGCAACCATTGCCTATACTAGAATGGAAATGGGAGAACATCACCATGGACTTTTTCACCGGACTTCCAAGGACATCCAAAGGAAACAATGCAATCTGGGTTGTTGTAGATCGTCTTACAAAGACTGTACACTACATTTCTATTCAGGAGGATTTCTCATTGGATCAACTAGCAAGGATATATATCAGGGAAGTGGTAAGTTTTCATGGAGTACCACTATCTATTGTGTATGACCAAGATCCAAGATTCACCTCTATGTTTTGGAAGAGTCTTCAGCTTTCTCTAAATACTGAACTGAACTTCAGTACGACTTATCATCCTCAAACTGATGGCCAATCTGAGTGGACTATCCAAACACTTGAGGACATGTTGATAGCATGCTCAATGGACTTTAAAAGAGGAAGGGATCAACATCTTCCACTGGTTGAATTCTCCTACAACAACAGTTTCCACTCAAGCATCCAAATGGATCCATATGAAGCCATGTATGGGAAAAGGTGCAGAACACCGGCATGTTGGGATGTGGTCAGTGAATGTAAGCTGTTTGGACTAGAAATGGTCGAAGAAATGGTGGAGAAGGTGAAAACCATTCAGAAGTATATCAAGGCAGCCCAGAGTCGACAGAAGAGTTATGCAGATAATCGTTGATGAGACCTTGTGTTTAAAGTTGGAGACATGTTTTTTCTACACATATCTCCATGGAAGAAGGTCATGAGGTTTGGAAAGAAAGGGAAGTTAAGTCCAAGGTACATTGGACCCTTCAAGATTCTTGATTGTGTCGGGGCTGTGGCCTATAGACTAGCAGTTCCACCTACCATGGCCAAATTACATGATGTCTTTCTTATATCCCTCTTAAGGAAGTACAAACCGGACCCTTCACATGTACTCTCTTCTGAGGTGGTACAGTTGGAGGATGATCTTTCTTATGAGGAGCAACCAGTGAAGATCTTAGATCGTAGAGAAAAAGTTCTATGAAATAATACAATTCCCCTTGTCAAGGTGTTGTGGAAAAACCACAAGTTTGAAGAAGCGACTTGGAAATTGGAGTAAATGATTAAGCTAAGTTACCCACATCTGTTTTAGTGTGGGAGAAAGGAAATTTTGAGGGTGAAATTTCTTAAGGGGGGAATATTGTAATGACCTAAAGTTTCATTAATGGAAATCCCTCTTGATCTAATTAAATGTCCCTTTATTTTTATATAAAATTTCAACTTCTTTGGTTTTATGTTAGGAATTTTGATCGTTGCTAATATAGTTGTTGAACAGTGATCACATAATTAGTATAAATATAGGGCTTTAACAAATCCAATTTACTCAGACAAAAGAAGTGATGGACTCATCCAGTAGAATTTCTCTATACGAAGCCCATTTGTCAGAGCTCAGAAAAGAGGTGGCGTCCTTGGGATTCGCTCTTGACCAAGCCCATTCTGAGCTTCATCATGTCAAGCTTGAACGGGACAGTCTACGGGAAAAGTTGAAGTTGATAGAGATTACCACTCGAGCGATGTTATCTGAGCCACCCCAAGAGTCTGTCACCATCGCACACCTTACCCTTAGGTCTTATGCAGCTATTTTAAGGGGTTATGTAACAAATCAATAGTACTATGTTCATGTACATTATTTTTTGTATATAATAATGTATATACGTTCTTGTCATCATTGATACATTGTAAATAGTTTTTAAAGTAAAAATAGTGTTTTTAGGTATTATTTAATTAAGATTTATATTTTATTAAATTAATGGATTTTTGAGTTAAATAATATTTAATAAATTTTTATTATTAAATAAATTTTTATTAAATATAAATGATCTTATAATTTTATGAATGTAATTATAATTTTCATTAAGTTTTGAAATCCATTTCTGTCAAAACCCGTGAATTTTCGATAAATGTCAATTTTTATTATAAAAGTGAAAATTAACATATTTATAAAATTATTTAGATAAAATAAATGTTATTTCTGTAATAAGGATGTCAAAATTATCCAACGGTGAATTTTTCATAATTTTCTGAGACAGTCAAATTTTTGGGTAAAAATTAAATACCGTTTAAATATATAATGTGTTTTATGACATAATAATGACCCAATAGTGATGTATAAAATACTATAATCCTTATGTTCGGCCAATATATGTTTTACCATTAAAATAATATGTTTTTGGGTTTGTGTTACTTACTTTTCAAAGCATTAATGGACCCCTCATGACTTATTAAACACCTTGTCTTTTTAAATTCTTTTTCATGGGAGTGTGACTCACCTCCACATAAGCAACCCTATTATTTTAAGAATTTCAGATTGTGTCCTTATAAAATATTTTTTTCTTCTTCCCTTTTCTAAAAACCATGGGCAAAAACCATCAGATGTTTTGTGGTTTGGATTAATTTAATATAAGGGGTCCCAAACCTAAATAATAAAGAACTCTCTCACCTTTCCTATATAAACCCACCCAAGATCCCACTTCCGACTCACTCAAAGCATTTTTATTTCGTCCAAACTCTTCCATAATCTCTCTATAATCCCCTCAAGGAGTCCCAAGCTCCCAAGAAGCCTCCCACAAGCCTCTCTCTAGCCTTTGGAAGCACACTTCCAAGTAAGGGTTTTTTCTCCCTTTCTTATTTTTGTCCATTTTTTCTTTAAGTTGTTTTTCCCATTTAATTTCAATTATGAATGTTGGGGTATGGTTTCTCAACTCCCTCATAATTTCCTCTTTATGTTTGAATGATGGGATACCCCTTTCTCTCTCATTAAATTCATCTCATGTACACCCGTTACTATGCCAAAATTCCGAAAGGAACTTTTCTCTCCTCATTTACATTCAAGTAATACTTTTGTATCATGAATCTAAATTCCATTAAAATTGTTGGGACATGTATCTATATGAACTAATTACTTTCCATTACATTTAAATATTATGAGGAACCCCTTTCTCTCTCATCAACTGTTTTTATGAATTTTTACGTCACGTCGTTACGCTGCCAAAATCGCACCGATTTTCTAAGTCAATGCCATTGTTTGGTGAATACCATGCCCATTTCTGCATCAAGGGTATTCACCTTTATGCACATTTACTTATTGATTATAAAGTTTCATATATTAATTCCACATTCCTTTATCTTTGAATAAATGATTATGTTTTATGAATCCATGTTTTATGATCCATGTGGCACACTTATGCATGAAATGAAATGTTTAAGAAGGGTGCGCCCTTATAGCGCTCCAATGCATTGGGTAAAGTATAGTATCATGATACGTCATGTGTAATGAGTGTTTACTCATGCTAATTCAATTGGAACGAGGGTTTACTCGTGCTTCATGTGCAATGGGAATTTACTCATGCTCCGTGTGCAATGAGCCTTGGCTCATGCTAATTCCATGTTAAGTGTTGTTGCCACAGTTCCATGTTATGATTATCATGCTTTATCATGCCTTTATGTTCATGTTTCTCTTGTTCAATATTGATATACCTAATGTATAACATGTATTTTACTCCTCATTTTATTCCATGTGTATTCCCTTATTGGGCTTTATAGCTCACCCTTTTCTTATGCATGTCCTCAGGTTATCCCATGCAATGCTAAGTACGAGGGAATGTAGTGGTCATGTAAAAGAAGTTTTCAATAAAGATGTTGTCTTTCATGTTTCAAGTTTTTATGGAATTATCCTAATCCCCAAATACACTAAAACTATCGATCTTATTTATTATATCAAGTGAAGTTTTATGTAATTAATCATGTTTAAGTTTGTATTAAAAAGCAGGGTTGTTATATATCATGTATACAAGGAATGTGTTAGAAAGAAAATGGATGAAAACACCTACCTCAATGATTTTTGGATGTGATGAAACTTTAAGAGATGGAAGAAAACACCCCAAGATAAAATCTTCACATTCTAGAAGAAAAGAAACACAAGACACACATCAACCCTAGATTCTCGTATTTGGACAAGATATAACCCATGAAAGGAAAATGAGGAAATCCAAAGTGGAGAATAAAAAAGGGATAAAAGTGTCCAAAAACTCAAAGAAACTCACATATAAAGCTTGAGGGATCTTTAGTGGAGAAATACAGTCCAAGTGATAGGGGTTTGGGATCCCCCTTCTTACACCAAAAATGACTGAGGATGAAACATGATATGTGTTAAAATACAAGTGGGTACAAAGGGTAATTTTACACTTTTTAATGACCTAGAAAAATTGAATACTTTGGCCACACAGTTTTCCAAACCATGCACTAACCATGTGCACCCTGCTGGAGAATAATTTGACCCATAAGTTTTAGTTTCACTATTTGGGAAACTTTGTTCCAACTGTGTGATTTGGATTTATCAAGTTTCAATGCCTCATCACATGATTGCCACGCAGTTTCTTCTAACTACATGAAAGTTGTGATCCATGATGTGAACCTTAATAAAAATATCCAACATCAACAAAAAATAAATGAAACACCATAGTCAGGGCATGACAAGATCTTATGAAACCCTTAAAATCATTTCAATGAATGGTTTATGATAATGTTTTAATGAAATTTTTAGGATACCCATTTTTTATGGATACGTCAAGTTGTGATAGTATTTATGTAATGAATCCATGTGTCTTGTTTCATGATATAGTACTTGGACATTATTTATGAAATTTGTATTGGGGAGTGAACCCAAATCCTTAAGGGAAATTGTATAATATATGACGGTAGGGTCTGTTAAATCCCTCTAATGATTTGGGTAATGATACAGAGTTAACTAGATAGAAGATACACTATACATCTAATATAGTTATGTTACTCCTAATAGATTATGGGATGACTTGATTTCAAGTCACACCTAAGAGGTAATAGATTTTACAGATTATTGGTTACTCTTAAGAGATATGGTAATTATCTGGTTAGGTGGTTCCCAGATGAATTTTTGATGTTCCAATAAACCTATATCTTTTTCAATTCTTGTTAGGAGTTCAAAATGATCCTTTTCTCTTGTATTTATTTCACATGTCTCCTAATTGTTAACTTATATGAATCTTATCTTATATTAATGTTCTATGATATGTGTCATGATTTATGATCCAAATTTTGGTGGTTATAAATTATCTTATATTATACTCATGGATAATGATATCGTCATACTATTATTATCATAGTATGATCACTAACAATACTGAATTTTTAATTCTTATGTTTACCCATATTGAGAATTCAAGATCACCCATCTTATGTTTTTGATTCTCCTAGTTTATGAATAATTATGTTAAATGAATTATGTCTGGAAAGGTTTTATTTGGGAATAATATTATAGTAGATGTCAAAATCATGTTTTGAAATAAGAAAATTTTGGTAGATAAGGAAAAATGATTACATGAAGGCATGGGTAATTTTATGTATTATTTTTTCCTAATTATCTAATACTGTAAATCTAAATGGTCCTTGGGTATGTAAGTGATGTCATTTTTTTATTTTATGTTGATTGATTTGTATAGATAAAATTGGGTCACATTTATGACTATCAAAGATATAAATGTAAATAATATGTTTTAATTACCAGATCCGGGAGTGTGGGTTGGAAATATTATAGGTAGTGTCAAATCAAGGATTATAAAATCTTTGATATTTCAATGTTTTTATGAGTGGTTAAAATAATAGTTATAGATACCGTCATGGGTTTATAAGATTAAGGAATATCATAATATCAAAGGTATAGATACCCCATTTTAATGTTTTAAGTAATAGAATTTTAAAGTGATTACTGATATTTTGGAAGATGATTTTAGGTTGAGGTATAAGTATCCCTTATGTGTATCATGTTATTGAACATGAATTATTTTTTGGTAATAATGATATTATATTTTAGGAATGTAAGATAAGTTTTTTAAGATAAACTTTATGATTATGGAGTTTAATTAGAATATAGGGTTAATTATTTTTGGAATGTTTCAATTTGAACTTTGAGTATTATTGTTAAATTATGGCGATTAATGTATTATTTCTCTATATGTAGGTTTATTAATTTTGGATATTATATTATCTAGTAATGCCCTTTTTCATTTTAGTAAATACTGGTAGAAAATATTTTTATCCTTTTATAAACATAATGTTCAATCAAAAGTTGATTATAGTTCTTCAGGAATTAAATATCTATTCTCTTCATTTGGAGTAAAATATGGGATATAGGTGGAAAATTATTAAAACACACATCCAAAGGATGAAATTTTAATTATGGATTTGAACAAAATCATGTAAGTGTATTTCTTTATGTTCTTAATCTGGGTGGTAAAATAATTTCTCAACTATAGTAAAATGTTCTTGAAATAAAAATTCTATCCTGTTACCTTTATTTATGATGAATAGATTAACTTTTTAAACCTCATTATTTTATGGTTTTGTGGTCGTTGAATTTCTCATGGTCAATGTTTTATGTCACTCTCAATCATTATTTGGACATTAGATTTTTCCTCCATGTTCATATTCTCACTTCTAACTAATTTTTTCCTATTTAGAAACATATAAATGTGTTATTCCAGATAATCATCATATTTCTATTTCCCTATTTTCAAAATAGATTTTCTATTAACCCTTTTTATAATGTGGGTTTTCAACAAAGGTATTTTAAAATTTTAACCTTTCATTAATTATATCAATATAAAATTGAAAGGATAGAATTTTCCTAAGAGAGTATAATTTAACACCCCCAAAAATTTAGTATAAATGAATAAGTTTATTTGTATCTTGTTTAACATGAAACACTGAGGTTTAAGAGAATTATGATATACATTAAAAATGTTAAAACATTTAAATGTGAACGTTATAACCTAGACATTAAATTTAATGTATTGATAAGAATAAAAAAATTATAAAAAATATCTATAAATGTTTTAAATAATGTAAATTTATTTATGAGTTCATGATAATAAGTAATAAATTTTCACTAAAGTTGTTTTTTGTTTCAAAAATGTGTTTTCATAAAAAAATGCTTTTTATTGATTTTTGTGAAATATTTCTATAATTAATTTATTCCATATTTAGAATTTTTATTTTTTATAAATGATATACTTTTTTAAATAATTATATCGAAATTATCTTATGTGGAAATTTTGGGATTTTATAGAAAAGATTGATTCTTCAATGAATAGTGAATAATACAGATTTTTGAAAAATGGTCTTTTATTTTCATTGATAAATCACATTAGGATTTTAAATTGATCATAAATTAACAAAAATATCCTTTAGATATAAATATTATTATTTATTAAATATTAATTAAATTTATAATTTATTTTGGTATAAGTTCATTTTTTGGCATAAAAATGCATTTTTTGAAAAACTATTTTTTGTTGTGTTTTACACATTTACATTGAAATTGATTTCTTAAACTTATATAAATTGAATATTTAAAAACGAATTCCATATTATGAATTATTATTTTCAAATTTGGTTAATATTAAAGCTTTATTTTTTCCATTATAAGAACCTGGTTCTTCATTGGGGTAAGGATTCTTTGCTTTCCATCAAATTTCAGTTTAAATGTTTAACAATGGCCTAATATGGATGTCCTTTGAGGTTATTGAGGTATCAATGGGGTTCAGGGCTAGTTTGGAGCATTTAACCCAACCTTTTGGGTGCTTATTTCCTAGCTCATGATTATTGAAAACTGTTTGGGGTGGGACGCATAGTTAGATAAAATCATGTGAGGCTTGACAGTGAGCAGGGGAAGGCCACACGATTATACCAAACTGTTCGATTTCAGACGCACGTCCATTCATTCATGTCTGAAATTTTGACTGTGTATTTTTTAAAAAAAATTAGCATTGTTAGTCAAAATTTGTGGAAAAATAATGCGATGTGCCCTTCCCTACAGTTGATGGTTCACATCTGGTGCACGATTTTGCAAAAAATGTGTGACCCGGTGTTTTGGGTGAATTTAAAATTCTACCAACAATTAATTCAATTTCTAAAGGTAGCTCTCAATTTCTCACCCACACAGTAAAGGTTCCCATTTTTAATCCCACTATGAGCCTATTCTAGGTATTTCCATCGTCTCTCCATCTGATCTCTAATTCATGCACCACTCATCTCATTGGATCTACATAGGTGGGTAATCAATTCCTTTTTAGTCATTCTTCATTTGGTTTGGTATCAGTTGCACTATTTAGGTGCAAGATAATGTTCCCTATTATTTTTTTCTTATTACATTCTTCTATATTATCCCGATATGATTCAAATTTGTAGATAATACTGGGCGAACTATCAACTACAGACCTGTGATAGGTGGTATCATGAAATTTGTTTAAATTTGAGTGGTTTTATATATGACATTTTTTTCATGCACCAATTTATCATACCATATCCCTTTAAATCATTTATTAATCCTTGAATTACATTTTTTAGCATCAATAATGTATTTTTAGTGGTTTAAAATAAATTTTTATATGCTCATTACATTGATATCGGAACCACCACTTTCATTATGATGTTTATTAAAATGGTCCACTTTGATGGGAGGTGAAATTGGATACCTTTGATGTCTTCCATTTAACCCTTGTCATGGGATGTAAATGTTGAATTGATAATGTATGATTTATATTGTGAATTGATATATAAATTTAATTTTGATATCAACTAGAATTGAGTTGATGAATGGGAAGTGATGGATGACATTGGCCCTTAGACCTTGCCTTCTAATAGCTTGTTTAAGATTGAAATGCTTTTTATAAGGAATTTCCCAAGTTATTTAATTAGAGGCAATCATTCTAATCTTTTCTAATGACTTGAGTCACCTTTTAGGTATGCTTTAGTTTTAAATGATAAAATTTAAAAATGAATTGTATTGTATTGATGAAATGGTATTTAACGATATTGAATGTTGATATGCCTTGGGTGATGCATGGATTCAAATGAATAATTCCAAGGATGGACTCATATTGATTTGACCAATCTTATTATCGAGTGAAATTTGGACTCTTTATAAGGTTTTCCAAGGAAAAACTCATAGGTTTTTACTGTCATACATTGATTGATACAAGGATTCATATTATAATTCCATAGATGGACTAAAAGTGGAATTTCATCATTATTCCAGGGGTGATACTTGGGATCCCTTAGTTGACCACCAAGGATGGACATGACTGGTAGTAATGGTATACCGCACCTAGAGAAATGTCTAGGTTCTTGAGAGGTTCAACGTTGATGTACTTATAGTGTGATAGATTCTATTGTACCTCAAGCGATACCAAGATTCCAAATTAGAAATTTCAAGAACATTCTTTGGTTCTAAATTGATTAATGAATAAAATAGTGTATTCAATGAATCTTTAAATCCAAAGAAAAATCATGGATTCAGTCTTTGTATTACATGTTATGGATATCCTATTTAGGCATCATTTGATCTTGTTATCATGAGATATGTTGGGCTACATTCTAGTTGATGAGACTTATTATTTAAATGACATTGAATCATTAAATTAACTTGATTATAAATGATAACCTTGAATTTATAAGATGTTTAATTTCAGTACTACCTTTCATATAGAATTATTTCTTACATGATATTATTATATATATATATATATTCTCTATTGGGATGTTATTATACCTTGGGTGGTTTTCAACTAGGATTATATCACACACCCTTTTTGGGCCACCTTTAGTTACCCTAACAGACTATATGATTGTAGGTATGTATAAGAGTAATTGTGATACAATAGATTTTTAATGATTCCTTAGAATCAAGGGAGCATGGGATTGAGATGAGGCTCATGATTCTAGCTGGATACTTTTGGCCTATTTTTTACTTTTGTTCCATGTATTGTAAACCTATTATGTATACATGTTTCGGATTCGTTATTAGAGACATATGACATATATTATCATCATTATTGTATATGATCTTCCTTTTGATATTGTTATCTATTCCTTCTGAATACCTTTTTTCGGTTTGATTTACTACTTCCAGTACTTGTATTTTATTGATATTCCACTATACTACACTCTAGTGATGATATAATTATCTCCCCATATACACACCTAAGACCACACTGCTAGTCGAAATCGTATGTTGTTTAGGGAGATGCGCTTGATGTTATGTGGGCAACTGGGCTTGAGGAACCATTCAATGGTATTAGCGTATGGTATTTTACAAAGTCATATCATAGAATCCTTTTTTGTATTTATTTAAAATTTTGACAAAATAGAAAGTTATATGAAGAAAATTCAGTTTGTTAATGATTTGTGTCTGGGAGTAGCTAACCCGCATATAGGAAAAAGAAACTTTTCTTCGAATGAATTTTTTTCTTGATTTTGACTACTACAGTTGATTTCATTCCACTTTTTGGTTATGTACTTGATTGGTGATGTTATTATTGATATGGGTATGGGTTCCTTTTTTTTTGAAACTCGATGAGATGAGGTTATTCCATCTCATACATCATTTTGGTAACCTTACCGGAATCACAATCCATGCATTATGCCATGCCATTTAGGATTCATTACATGTTTCATATTATTGTGATATAATTAATGATATATATATACATTTTTTTGAGATAGGTATTATAGAGTGTGTTATGATGTGAATTGGATGGATTCCATAATTTGTTTTCTTGAGAAGTATGGGCCCTGATGGATTAGAATTTGGAACACCATTAGATTAACCTTTTTGAAAATGAAATGTGATATAAATGTAAAATGAGTATTAATTAAAATGAGAATGAATATATGAATTCAGGAGTAAATGAAATGGAAATTGAAATTTCATATAGCATAGGACATGAACCACACCTGATATATGTAGTGGGTAGTAGGTCGTATCTCTAGCTTATGTATGATCTTTGTGATACTTAGTCCTAACACTAAGATAATAAATAGGGGTGTGTTTTTGTAGAGGAAGTCTTGGACCAATCCTACTTAAATATCGACACTTTTGAGCTATAAAATTTAGTAATGACCATGAAATAAGGCATCCACTTCGAATTTTTAGAGTTATTCCAACATGACGTCCTCTATTTGTATTCTAGGAGGGTGGTAATGATCACACTTTAGGGGTGGCAGGCCATAGACTACTAGTGGATCCTCTAGTAGTTTTATATAGGTCACCAATAGTTTTATAGGACACAATTATTGATTCAATGTTTCGTGAAGGCCATATGGAATTCTTGTAGACCGATCGGGGAGAACCACGACCCACCCTGACTATGGAAGAGTTGATTCTTGAGTTCTAGCATCATCATCCACCCACTTTTTTGGGGGATGGTAGAACATAGGCTACGGAATCATGGCTAGAGGCCATGATATCAATCATTGAGCTTATATAGATTCCTCCAGATATAAGGGTCATGTTCGCTGGGTATATGTTGTATGATTCCTCCAATATTTGGTCAAGTTTTATAATATAGACGGATCATCATCGGGAGTTTCCCTTGAGGGATTTTCACACATACTTCTATGATTATTCTTACCCTGATATGTTGAGAGATTAAAGAACCCAAGATTTATTTCTCCTAGAAAAGGGAGTGTTATCAATTATGGACTACTCAACCTATTTTACAGATCTCTAGCTCTTAAAATCTATTCATATGGGTGAAAAAATATCTAAATCTAGGTTATTTAAGGATAGTCTCAAGTATAACATTAACTCATAGGTAAATTTATTTTGATTGACTACCATTTATAGAATAGTTAATTAGGTGCTTATCACATATCGTAACATGAGAGAGGATGGGGGTGAAAGTTAGGGTGGTTCGACATCAACATATGGTACTACATTGACCTTTATATGTCATATGGATCTTCCACACGGTGACATTGGTAGCTATATCACAAACTAGGGTAACCAAGTGAGGTGATACTAGTGCGGTAAGATAGGAAATTTCAGGCCATAGTGTATGAGAGACCCATAAAAGTGCCGATATTGAAGAAATATGGGCCATATACAGCACTTCTGTAGAAATTTTCCACCATTAGCTAGTGAGATAGGTCCCACACTAAGTCATTGTTTGGGAGCGGGGTCAGCAGCTTCTCATCAAGTAGGGAGATGGAGTACAGTTGTTCGATCATTCCATGGGGGTGGTCATGGTAGTAAGACCCGTGTTTTATAATAACTACAGAGTGGATCTACTCAGGATATCCTGATATTATCATAGGTCCATGGTATAAGCTAGATATACATAGTTCAAGAGATCCTTGAGTAGTAGGATATCAGTACTTCTACAGTTAGTGATACTATTCTTGTATCCTCTACTTTATCTTTTACACTTTTTGATATAGGGGACTCTCATATATTTATATCTATGCCCGTTATGGAGATCCTTGGCCTTAGTGTTCAATTTTAGAATGGTTTTATGACTCCTGACACTCCATTAAGGATTAGAATAAAGATTTTATGTTAGTTCAGGGAGTTACCCCTTCATATTTGTGGGTTTCTATTCATATGGGACCTATTATTCCTCTTGATGACACGTTTTGACATCATTATCAGGATATTGAATGTTTGGTTCCTCTTCATGATTTCATTGATTTATATAGTTTAAGGGTGACCTTCACATAACCATAGGGTAGTGAGTTATTAACATGGGTAAATGGGATGTCTAAGTGAGCCAAGTTAGACCCGATCATTGTGGGTTGTGCGGGTGACATCCAAAATTGTGAGTTTATATTTGGATGATCAAGGAACATGTCAGGAAGATTTACCTCTAGTGGTTGATCATTTTAGGAAAATTTTCCTACATAACATTATAGGATTACAGCCAATGAGAGAATTATATTTCTCTATCGAGTTACTGCTATGAGATTCACCAATATATATTCCTCCTTATATGATGGCTACTATTGAGATTTAGGAACTCTAGAGGACACTAGAGGGTTTAGAGGGAAAGGGTTTTATCTAAACCAGTATGTATTTTTGGGGTTCACCGGTCCTTTTGTGGAAAAGGTAGATAGAAATATAAGTCTATGTGTGGTTAACGAAAATTGAACCAGTTAATAGTTATGAACGGGTATCCTCAACCATAGATAGATGATCTCTTCAACAATCTTCGATGAGCTCAGGTATTCTCAATAATTTATTTGAGTTCTAGTTATCTTCAAGTACATGTTAGATGATCATACATACTTCACATATCTTTCTGTAGTAGGTGTGTAATATATGTGTATTTGGTTATGTTGTTCAGTCATACGAATGCACCAGCAGTCTTCATTTCACTAATTAAGTGAGTTTTTCATCTTTATCTTTATTATATTGTGTCTATTTTCATGGATGATATCATGGTGTATTCTCACAAAAGACATGTCCATTCCAAACATCGTGAGGTAACTTTTTATTCACTTAGAGAGCATCATTTATATACTAATCTCACAAAGTGCCACTTTTGGATGGATCATATTTCCTTCCTAGGTCACATTATCTCAGAGACGTAGTTGACCCCTAGAAGGCAAGAGTTGTAGTTTCTTAGGAGCATCCAAAGCATGACATTAAGGAATGGAGTTTCTTTGGGATAGATGGTTATTACACGAATTTCATAAAAGACTTATCACACCCAGAAACACCAATGGTGTGAGGTTTTTATGGTAATATTTTAGAGATATGGCCTTTTTAGAGTTGAAAGGGAGATTGAAATCAGCACCGATACTAATTTCTTCATAGCAAGGTTGGAGTTACATTATGTATGGTGATGCATCAGGTATTGGGATAGGATTAGTTCCTTCGAAGGGGGATAGGGTAATGGAATACAAGTCTTATTAGTTGAGGCCACACAAGAGGAAATACCTGACACATAATCTTGAGATAGCTGAAGTTGTTCACACATTACATTGTTGGAGACATTACATACTTGGAGAGTTTCTTTGGTATACACGGACCATATAATACTCAAATACATATTTACATAGCCTAATATAAATATGAGGTAGCAAATATAGGTATAATACCTACAATATTTCAACTTCAAGCATGCCTACATGCCTAGTAAAGGAAATGTAGTTGCGAATGAACTAAGCATGAGGACTCAGATACAGCCAGTGAAGCCAGCCAATAGTGAGTGTCGTCTTATGGCCTTAATTTATGAGATGCACTGGGAGGCTTTTGATGTTGAGGGAAAGACTTTTCTATAATATTTTTCTATTTCCACATCCCTTATGGATAGAGTAATAATGAGTTGATTATCGGATTATAAGGGACTAGTCCTATAGGAGAGTGTGACAGGTGAGGACCCTCCTCTTGGTTGAACGATAGGTGAGGATGATATTCTATGATTATGTGTTTCTTTATGGGTTTCAATAGGTATGCGTGAGGAGATGATGTGAGATTTTTATGATTCAAATTAGGGATTTCACCCTAGAATCCCAAATATGTATCAATATTTACATTTCCAATACTGGTGTTTGTATATGAAAAGAGATGTAGATGGTTTTGTTAGTAGATGTTCTACTTGTTAGCAGGTGAAGGAAGAATTATAGTTACCTTTCATACATTTATAGCAGTTACCCATACATGAGTTGAAATGGAATGATGTAGAAATGGATTTCATGATAGGTTTACTGAGGTCTCTTCAAGGTAATGATGTTTTATGGGTTGTTTCTGATAGGATCATAAAGGTTTCACATTTCATTCTAATCAAGGAAACATTTAGTGTGAATGAGCTTGGAATTTTGTGTATTCATGAGATTGTACAACTTTATGGGGTCATGTATTCTATAATTTAAGATAGGTATTCTCGGTTTACTTCATGGTTCTAGAAAGGGATATAGAGGGATTTTGGTACACATGTGCTTCTGAGCATAGCATACCACCCTCAAACCAATAGAAATTTGGGGAATATTATTCATAAGCATGAGTACATGTCATGATCATGCATCCTAGATTTCAAGGGATCTTGGGAGAGGCTTATACCCCATGATGAGTTATCCTATAATAATAAATTTCAGGATACTATACAAATGGCTCCTTATGAGGATATTTATATTAGGACATGCTGATTACCCCTGTATTGGTTAGAAGTAGGAGAGGTAGTTATTCTTGTACCTAATCTTGTTTATGAGACCACAAATTAGGTTTAGTTTATTTATAAGTGGATGGATACTACATTATCTCTATATAAATCGTACTTTGATCATTGTAGATTATCTTTAGAGTTCAAGGTCGGGGATCGGGGTTTTTAGGTGTCTCACTGAGGTAGGGACACTAGAGGTTCAGAAGACAGGGTAATCTTCCACTCCAATATGTTTGTCTATTCAATATTCTAGAGATATATGGGTCAATTGACAATTGGTTGTAGTTAACTCAGAGGTATCTGGCCATTCACGACATCTTCCAGGTTTCTCAGCTACGATGATATTATTCGGACTCATATCATATCTTTCATCTTGAGTAGGTTAAGTTACAGGTAGATTCCATCAATCAAAATCAAATTTTTATTCAAATAAAGAACAAGAAATACAACCAAGAGATCCCATTAATTAGGGAGGTATGGAATAGTGAAAGCTGATGGAATCACCTCTAAGTAAATTAACACATTCTGGTTTCAAAATATTGATAGGGAGAAGACTAGTGGTGATGGAGCTCTAGACCTATAAGAAAGCCTTGTGATCTGCAACCTTATTACCCTCGCACCAAGTGTGATACACTTGGATTTTAGTTCCAAGAATGCCTCTACATTTCCTAACTATGTAAGAAATAGACCAAGGGGGGTCCTTTACCAAGCATCAAGTCGTGTAGAATCCTTGAATCAGTCTCCGTCTGGGTTAACTCAAGCTTCTCCTTCATGCAGAGGGATAGCCCCATGAACATGGCCTTAGCCTCGACCAAGAGTGAAGTAAAGTATCTAAAGAAATATGTGAATTCAATGACCACCTCCCCCCCCAGGGCCATGAACCACTCCCCCTCCTTTCATCAGCCCCATTGAGCAGGACCTGTCTGGGTTCAACTTGAAACCAGAGCCAGGGGGTTTCCAAAACACCCAACTCCCATGTTGAACATCCATAGAGGGAATATTCGATGGGGCACTGACCTGAAGAATTTTGGATGCTACGGTATCATTTATGATTATATGATGAGACCTACGAGCGAGAGTCCAATGTACAGTCACAATTGAAAGATTTTTTATTATATCATGCTTCACCACCATTGAAAGGGAAATTTTAGGATGATTTTTTTAGGGGGATGTTTAGAATAACCTAGATATTATTTGAGATATAGATCCTTTTATTTTAATAAAATTTCAGATTAAATATTTAATTATGTCCTAAAATGAATGTCCTTTGAGGTTATAGAGGTATCAGGGGTGTGTGGGGCTAGTTCAGAGCTCGGAACCCAACCTTTTAGGTGAAATGGCCTAGCACATAGTTAATGAAAACCATGTGGGTAATTCCACATAGTTATATAAAACCTTTATATGTTGGATAGTGAGTATGGGAGGCTTCAAATTTAGAGAAAACCATGCGATTTTTGGTGCATGGGCATGTGGTCATGTCTACAATTTTTAGATTGTATATTTTTTCATAGTTTGCACATAGTTAGTCAAAATATGTGAACAAACCATGTTATGTTCCTTTTCCTATAGCTAACTCTGCATGTTTCACAAATGGTTTTTCAAAATATTACATTCAAAACATGTGACCTATTTTTTTGGTTAAATTTACAATTTTAACCCCACTTAATTCTATTTCTAAACTTAACTCTCATTTTCTATCCCACATAACAAAGGCACCCATTTTGATTCCCTATTTGAGCATATTCTTGAAATTTTTACTCGATATCCATTAGATTTCTGATTTAAGCGCCACTCATCTCATTGGATTCACATTGGGGATTAATCGATTCCTTTTTATTCATTCTAAATTTGGTTTAGTATCGGATGTGCTATTGAGGTACAAGATAAATTTTTATATTAATAGGTTCTTCATCCATTCTTTTATTTTTTCCCTAATATGAGTCAAATTAAGAGCTGATACTGGATGAGCTATAAAATATATACCGATAGTAGGTGGGACCATGCTTTTTTAATTCTAGTGGTAATATGTATGTCATTCTTTCATACAAAAAATTCTCAGAGTATCTTCCTTCAAATGAATTTTTAATCGTTGAATTGAATTTTTATCATGGCCTTTTTATTTTAATAGGTCATTGATAAATGGTTATAGGTTCAATACCTTGATATCAAAACCACCCCATTAGGTGTGTTTTTCATTTAAATGGTCCATATTGAGGGCATGTTTAATTGGATACCTTTTTGGTTTTCCCTTTACCCATTTTCATGGGAAGTAAATTTTGAATTGATAATGGATGATTTAAAATTTTAATTGATATATAAATTGAATTATGATGTCAATTGGAATTGAGATGATTTATGGGAAGGTATGATTGATCATGACCCATCTCCCTTTTCTCGTAATAGATTTTTTAATATGGAAATGATTGTTATAATGAATTTACTATGTGAGATAAATAGAAGAAAGCCTTCAGAGCATGGCCAATGACTTAAGTCACCTCTAAGGTATGGTTGAGTTTTAAATGATATGTTCTTGTTTTTGACCCTAAAATGTTTAAATTAAATTTATTTAATTGATTAAATTTTATTGAATGATATTGAATGTTAATATTCCTTGGGTGACACATGGATTCAAATGAAGAATTCCATGGAAGGAATCATATGGATTTGACCCTGCTAATTCTTGAGTGACACTTGGACTCCTTATATAGTTTTATAAGGATGGAATCATAGGGGATGAATACCATATGTTGTGTGATACATGGATTAATATGAAAATTTTATGGATGGACTCAAAGGCTCATTTTATCATTATGAAATGGGTGATACTTGGTCTCCCTTAGTAGACCACCAATGAAGGAATCAAATAGAAGTAATGTTATACCACAACTAGAGAAATACCTATGATCTTGAGAGGTTTTCCAGGGATTTTCATGTAGGGTGTTGGTTTATAATATAATTGGAGCGATACCTGGATTCCAAATTTGGAATTATAAGGAAATTCCATCATTATAAATTCATTCATGAATAAAATATTTTATATGATGTGTCTACCAATCCAAATCAAAAGCATGGATTTTTCATTGAATTTCACATTATGGATAGCCTATTTAGGCATAAATTGATCATGTTATCATGAGGGATGTTGGGCTATACAATAGTCATAATAATTATTATATAAATTATATCTAATAAATAAATGAAGTTGATTTTAAATGAGAACCTGTACTTTATAGGATATTTAATTTCAGCACTGCCTTTGAATATTGTATTACTACCTCCACAATATTGTTATATATATATATATACACTGACTTGAAGGAACTAGACCTTGGGTGGTTGCCTACTGGGATTATATCTCACACTCTATTTGGGACATCTTTTGGTACCCAAATAGAAAATATGATTACAGGTATGGATAGGGGAAAGAGTCATACTATAGGTTCCTAGTTATTAATTAGGAGTAGGGGAAATGGGACCGAGATGAGCCTCGTGATGCTGGTTGTATACTATTGGACTTTTTTTACTTTTGTTCCATGTATTGTACACCTACTACATATACTTGTTTTGGATGGTTTATTACACACATATGACATGTATTACCATCATCATTTCATGTGATATTCCTTTTGATATTGTTATTTATTCATTTTGAGTATCTATATTTAGTATGATTTACCAATTCTAGTACTTGAATTTTATTGATATTTTATTATTCTACAGTCTGGTGATAAGTGCATAGTCTCCCCCACAGACACACCTAGGCCCTCACTTTTAGTTGTAATCCTATTGCATTTAGAGAGATTCACTTGAGTCCATGTGGAAAAAAATTCCTAAGGAACCATTCAGAGGAATCCATTTCAAAGAAATTAAAACAATAATGAATAGAAATCATGTTAAATATTTGTCACCTCAATAAGGGTAAATCTTGTAATTAAGGTTTAAATATTGTGATAAGGATTTCTATATATATATATAACGTAAATTTTTTATATTGTATGAGTTTGTTTCTACAAAGCCATCACATATTCAAAAATATTGAATTTTGGTGCCGTTTCCCTTTGATAAATACCATTATATTATTTTAAGTAAAGTAAAATTACAAAATGTAACTCTCTTGTTTTTAATCTCTATTATATGTTCACATAGGGATAAAAAATTATTATTACATAATATAATATTTTATTCTCAACATAATAAATTTATTTTTATTATTTTAATTCTAATAAAAAAAATTATTAATGGTATAATTACCTTAAAGTCTAAAATAATGTTGATATAGTTCTTGTTCAAGTAGTATAAAAATCAATGTAAATGATTTTAAAAACATAAAAATTAATATTTTTTGTTGACATATGTTTTAAAATGAATTTTATGGTTAATAATAATATATAATTGTTGGTTAAAGATATTATGTTCCAATTCCATATCTTTTATGATGTCTTTAAGGATATAATATATGGTTTTTTCTTAAATTGACTTTAATTGTATTCTATGTAAAATAATATATAATTAAATAATTTAAAAATTCTAAAAATCATAAAAGAGGAAAATGTGTATGGGATATGTTTGAATATTTCAACCCTAGAAATTTTTGATCTGTTTGTTACCTTATAATTAAATTTACAACCCTTTATTATTGAAAATTTTGTTACCATTGTTAAGGATAAAAATTGTTAATGAATGTGTTTAACCAAAATTTAGGGTTTAAAATTACATATAAACCTAGAAAATTTTTTTTGAATGTATTTAATCCTTAAAATATCTTATCCTTGAAATATTTTCCACTTGGTTCCATTTTCACATGAAACTTAATTTAATTATTTTTAAATATTTTAAGTAATTTTATGTGTTCTCTTTCTTTCACAATAAAAGGACACCATATCTCATCTATTTTTTCACACCACCTTGATCAAATTTGATCATAAAAACCTATATAAAACCTACTATAAATATCCTTATCCAAGTTATAGGGGTTCTTTTCTCTTCAAAATACATTCCCAAGGGTCATTGAGAAGAAATACAAAGGTGGTATCTGAAAGATGAGGTAATCATTTTAACTGATCTCTTTCATTTTACTTCATATTTTACCACATTAAATTATGTCCTGACCAATAAAATATAAAAAAATAATTATATAATATATAATGATATGATATTATTATTATGTAAAATAACTTATTCATCTCTTTTTCCATCCTATGGGGAATCAAATAATCATTCATGCGTAAATGTCGACTACCACCCCTACGAGGCATTGTGTTTTTTTCTTCATCACCACCTCACAAGGATAGTTATTATGATGAATTTTATATTTAAATATGATCTTCATGACATTGTTATTATTTTATAAATATAATATATTACTTACCATCATACCATTCCACCCATTAAAATTGACAACGTCCCTTGAGCGTACATATAGAATACCGCTTTCACAAAGAGATGAGATTTGTTTTTCATGCCCACCATTCATGGGTGATTATATAATTGAATTATATGTATAAAAAATATAATTATTTGGTTATTATTATTCTTTATATTCTAAAAAATGACCCTTTTGACCATGGTCAAATTACCAAATTCATTTGGTAATTATGAACCAAATGTCCTCAAAACACCTGATATGGACTTAACTAATTAATAAATTAAATATTTCACTATAATAAATGAAATAAATGGTTTAATAAAAAGTTATTAAACATATAAAATATTCTTAAACAAGTAAATAATTAATATAACTCTATTATATAGGAATTTAATGGATATACACAGTAATTCTTTACTCATGGTATGAGGTTTATTAACTTAACTTACATTCATTCGGTTATATTTATTATAAATTGAATATGATATTACAATATTATATGTGAAATTACCTTGGATTATATTATTTTTTATTTCCTAATTTTTCTAAATTATTACACATAATAACATCATTGATTAATTCTAACTTCAATTATACAATATTTGTAAGGATTTTTCATCTCTATGTTTTTCATTGAGGAATGTATTGTATTATGAACCTATTTACTTTTATAAGGTTTATATTAATTATATTTAGATATTATATAATTAATAACTCTTTTATCATGATATTTAAGGTTTCTTTGAAGTTATCTCTTTTAGAAAATATTGATTAAAATGCAGCAAGGGTTTTCATGGTCTCAATTTCAAACCACTCAGACATAATTCATGTTATGCACCATTGTTATTTTATATGGTGTAATTACTTCCCCATGAATTTGTTTCACATGTTATTTAATTTAATTTTTTGGATTTAGTTAATCATTTTATGCTCCATCATTCAATACCTTTTTTATTCATGTATTACCTGAGTTGAAAGCAATTCTTATCTCAAACTCCCTTCCTTGAGAAATGTTTTTATTGACAAACATATATTCATTTATAAGGATTATATACATGTAACTAATCATGTTTTTACTTGTAAAATGTTTTAAAATTTTAATGAATACTTTTGGAGCCAGGAACGGAGTCCTCTTTGGATTCTGAGGCTCTGGGATCATCAGTGTTGATATAATAAAAATATTAAATATATTATATATAAATATGATTTTATTATTAAATAATGTAATATCCCATGAATTGTGTTATAGATAAAAAATATGATACTATAATTGAATCTATAATGTGGGTTTTACCATAATCATGAAATGATGACAATGGAATGATATCATCTTTCATTAGAGATCATCCCAACATTGATGTAGGATGGTTTTTCTCATTGGATTAAATACTCTTTTAGATTATACTTTGTAGAAAATTAATCAATTCCACTAACAAATTTATTTTTGGGTCGATCATTGATTTACAGGTGTTTATTTAACTTCATATAATTAGAAATTGATATTATTGCTCATATTTGGTTATCCCTTATTTTTTATTCATTCTACCTAAACAAATTCAGTCCGACTGGTATTATTTATAACATCTATTATTAATTTTTAATGTTCATTCTTTTGTCCCATTGTTCTTCAAGGATTCATCATCGATGTTCCATTTGACTGGATATACGACAATACATGAAAACAAATCATTATGAAATTAATGATTGGACTAATGAATCAATTTTTTGTCTAAAATTGTCATCAAGGTAATTATTGAGGTTTTATATGGTGTGATATGATATGATAGATGGATCATGTGTTATTTAATAGTAGGTTTTAGCATTTAGTGGTGTGGTGTGATAGGAAGTGTTTATCGAGAAGTTGGGTGGTTGGAATCGGTCCACTAGTGATTAATGGGTTTCGATCAACCACATATCCATGTTATATGGTGGATTTAATGGTGATATCAAAGTAGGAACTTTTGTGGATAGAAATCCAGGAATATTATAGGATTATATAAAATCCCAAGTTTTATAGCATGTAGTTCGGATGAACACGCGCCATGTAGAACCTTTTCACAGTTTCTAAGGTTTCATAAAGAATTAAATATCACACGTCATGTGGCTAGACTACACACTATGTGATTCAATTTTAGTGACTCATTATGTACCCCTAGGGTACATGAGCATAAACATGGTTGGGTACATGGAAATAGAGAAAGTATATGAGCATGGATAGTCTATGAGGTAAAGACCATACTACTAAGACGCGGCTAGGTACATGGGAATGGTTAGTGTACATGGTCACAACCAGAGTACATGGTCATGGGATTGAAGACATGGGAATAGACATGAGTAGTTCTATATATATAAAGACACACCATGTACTCCATGTACCAATCATGTACTTTACTAGAGTTGGTTTAACTTGTCATTCTCTTTAGTTTAGTTATGAACCTAAAGGGTGTGTTCACTTGGTCCATCCTAATGAGGGTACAGTGAGGCATCTCGTCTTCAGCATGGGATGAGTTATCCCATTTATAGGTTAGTCTTTGATACATTAATGTATACCTCAATGTGTCTGGGGTGTGATACTCTATCATTATTCCCAGGGTTGGGTTAGGAATATCATTACCGACTTCCAGATCACGTGATCCCCATCCTAGTGGGTTTACTCTAGGTTTGGTAAGGTATCCCCCATAGGCCTGAGGTGTAATTCTCTATATGGGTATCAATATATTCTAAGTTTCTTTATGAAATTATTCATGGATAGTCCCAAGGATAATTACATCTTAGATGATCACCATCAGTGATAGAAATATCCAACGAGTCAGTCATCCAAATGATCATTACCATGAATCCTAACGTAGAATCCTAGGATGGAATTATGGTTAGGACCTTACCTTATGAAATTGTGTCTATATTGAGCATATAGGTTTTTATTATTATTGTCTCATATTTTTATTGATATAACTTTGTGATGATGAGCTGAATTCCCTATTTGATGAATTATGTTTAGTGATTTAAGGGTGTCTTGCTAAGTATGTTATACACAGTTTTACATGGGATTTTCCTACAAACAGAGTCATAGGTGGACTAGGAGAAGGTGGATCATAGTTGATTTATATAGACTATTTTTGTTTCTAGGAGTTTCATTTATCTAAATTCTTCTTCTTATTAATCGGTTGCACTCTTTTATAGTTTTGGTGGGCTTGTATTTTCCCTTTTGTGATTTCCTATACCTGTGTCATACTCTAATGTGGGATATATTTATATGCATGAATTTTTGTATTATTTTATCTTACCTTTCATAATTTTATTTGTTATTGGAGATGTGTTGGTGTGTATAGGTACCTCATGAATAGGCCCTCCATGTGTGTGATTTACCTACTCATCACTTTTCTCTAGCACGTGTCCTATTAGAGGTGGTTTTTGGGTGTCACACTAATAATACCTCTATCCAGGAAGGCCCCAGTGAGTAAAATAATGAAAATACTAACTCTTGAAATATAATACCATGAATCATTTTATATTAATGATATTTTATATTCCTTATTATTTTATTGATTTCAAAGGTATTTCAGTTTTATAAAACTATAAATTATTTTTTTAATGATGATTTAAAGGTTTAAAAGACTTTATCCAAACTCTTATTCCATGTTTTTTATCTTATTTCAAGAATAATATTTTTTAAACATAAATGAATTTTTAAATTTATTTTCCATGAACTTTAACCTTTATTTAGGTCATAATAAAGATTTTTTTTAAAAAATTTCCACACATGCTACATTTGAATCTCTTTACACATGTTTGAAAAGAATGGTTTTTTTACATTTATCAAATGAATTTATTTTTTTATTTTCATAAAGATTCCTTTTTAAGATTCATTTAAAAGGCTATATGATTATTTTCAAATAAAACCCTTTTATCATTTTTGTAATTTTCTGTTTTTAAATGTACTGAAATAAAAGTTTATTTTCCCCAATTTTGTAAGAAACATTTTAAATGTTTATTAATATTTATTTTCACTTATATTATTATCCTTTAATTGTTCCAATGATTCATCAATGATATGATCTTATGATATCATTCAGTTCCTTTCTTTGAATGGTTTATGAAGTTTTTTAAGGATATTTTCTAGAAACTCATTTAGTTTTTGTTGGTAAATAAATCAATGATAGTTTTGATGAACTATAATAACTAATGTGTTTTTTTCATGATATATTACTTGTAAATTATTATTGAAAGTGTTATTGGGTAGTGATCCAAAATACTAAAGGGAAATTGTCCAAAATGTGATGGTCAGATCCATTATAACCCTCTAATTAATTGGGTAATGGGATGGAGTAAACTGGACGGAGGCTACACCTAATATATAATGGAGTTATTTAATCATAAGAGATGAAATATTTTACTAATTATAAGATAATCCTATGATACTATAGATTTTATCATTTACAGGTTACTCCTAAGTGATTCGAAAATTATATAGCTAGGTGATTCCATGATGAATGCTTAATTTTCCATGATACCTTCACATTTTTTCAATTCCTATTTTGAAATATAATGGATCCCTTTCTCATGGAGTATTTTAACAAGTCTCATGACTATTAATTTATATAACTTTTTTATTATTTTCATGATTTTTTATATGTATCATGATTTACAATCTACATTTTTATTGTTATGAATTCTATTATGTTGTGCTTAGGAACATTAATTATATCAATATACCCTTATCTCATCTTATGCTCACTAAATATATTCAATTATTAAATATTATTTTTACCCTTAATAACTATTTGAACTCATGCTTATAATGTTTTTCCATTACCCTAGGATCAAAATATTGGTGTTAAATATATTGTTTCTAGAAAGGTTTAATTTTTGAAAAACGTTATGGGATATGTTGAAGACTTAATATGAAATAAGACAAAAAAGATATAGTAGAAAATTGATTAATTAAAGAAACGGGTATTGTAATGTAAGAGTTTTTCTTGATTCTATAAAAATATAAACCTAAAATTTCATTGGGTATATAAGTTTACCAGTATTTTCATTTGATTTTTTATGATTTTGGTGGATAAAATTAGGTCACATTTATCGATGTCAAATCCATAAATGTAATGATTTTTTTTAACAATGGATCTGGGAGTGTGGTTTAGGGGTTGTTATAAATATAGGGTGCACTATATTTATGCTTTATTATATGATTTATAGGATATATTTAATAATTATTATAAGTTTTATCTTTACCATTAACATATATTTATTTTTTGACACAAACTCCCAGCTCCCTCTCAACTTACCTTTTAAGTGTTTTAAACATGATAATTGCTTCATAATTGTTCCTCATAAACATGACACTGGTAATTCAGGTTAATTAATCTATGATTGAGATAAAATATTAATCACTAATAGTATACTTCTGTAATGTGGGTTCATATAAGTCGATTTAACTTATCTAAAGTGGCCTAGAAGATTTTATCTCCACTATTTTATGATTTCCTTAAACCATTTTTCCTTTCTAGCATATTTCAAATACAACTTATTTGTCTATTTTCAATTAGGGTAGGTTTCTCACCACACCATGATTTAAGAATTTACTCATTCTTCTTTAACCATGATTTACAATTACTCTATTACAAAACTTAGTTTAATCATTTTAACTCAAATAAGTGGAATTTGTATGATCACCAATTTGAAACAAATAACGCTTTTTCTATTTTCTTAAGTGATGACCGTTTCAACATTATTACTTTTAATAATGTGTTATTTTTTTAAATCACCTCATTCCCATCATAATAGAGTTGATAGAAACTCACTATTTTTTTCATATCCCTTCAACAAATAATTCAACTTTTGACTTTAGATTTTCATCAATTATCTCAATTGTTCCAACTCCTCTAATTTTTAAGAACAGTCATTACCAAACATCACTATCACTCCTTTATGCTTTTAAATAATCTTTAAAATTATATAATCAATGGTAAAATGTTATTAATAGTAACTATCAAAATTCCATGACTTGGTTCTATTATAATCCTTCAATGAATATTTAGAAAAACATTAATTTTATTCCTTCACTTTATAAATTCCCATTTGTTTCTCACAATTGGAATATTATCCTAGAAGTATTTCCATGCGCTTCTCACCACAGTAACCTTTCTAATAAAATCTATTACATATTCAGTCTAAGAAAACAAACCTATTTTTTGTTGGTAGAGATAAATAATTTCGGTTCATAACTTACTTATTTTGAGAATCACTTTTCATCATCTTATAATTTCTTTACCTTAAGTAATGCCTCTTACATAGTAGTAATATATTGAACAAAAATGTATAATCATTGCATTCAAACACTTTACAGAACTAGTAAAAAC
Source organism: Viscum album (assembly GCA_963277665.1). Classification (NCBI taxonomy): domain Eukaryota; kingdom Viridiplantae; phylum Streptophyta; class Magnoliopsida; order Santalales; family Viscaceae; genus Viscum; species Viscum album. The sequence goes on from OY728127.1 coordinate 1,966,790,344, forward strand.
CTTTGAACCTTGATCTTCCATATTAATAAAAAAAATTCCAGAATATTTTTGTTGTTATCCTATCATATAATGTGTAGTTTTAAACTTTGGATAAAATATCTTATTTAGATATTCTTATCCTATATTAATACTTAAATCGGATTTCTCATCAGTCTCATTGGCCCAAATAGATCCAAATTTGGTTTTTGAATATCCAATATTATGAGTAACAAGTTTATGTTGAGATTTAGTGGAAGTATAATTAACTTACCTCTTTGGAATCCTCTTTTACCTAGTTTATTATTATTAATATTTGACTTCTACTACCTCATTGAAGTCTTATTTTATATTCTTTAAACTTTTATTACCTTTAATAATTATTTATTATGTATTTCTTAAAAAACATTCCCTAAAATAATGTTCTTCCTTATGATCTATTACCATATTATCTTTCTCTTAAACTTTCAGAATTAATTTCTTTATTTCATAAATATAACATATTTAAAATTTTATTTATTATTCTTTAAATTTATTCTTATTTTTAATTTCATTCTTCACCAACCTATTCCACTTCTTGATTATTTTATTCTTCTTAAGTTGGTCCTCAATTTGATCCTTCAACATGTGATTTATATATATTGGATCATTGTCTTATTATTCATTATTTTAGTTCTCCTATCATTGTGAAACAATAACCATGAAGTTAAAACAGTTAAAAAATTAAAAATTTTAATGGATACTTCTTGAAAAGTCATTTTATTCTTCATTTCTAATATAAATTTTTCTTTTTATTATTTAAAAATTATTTTAATTCTCTATATATTTGAACACTTTTTTATATTTTACCCCGCTTATTTATCTAAGGATTCTCATCATATTTATCTACCTCATATTCAATATTCTTATTCTTTGGATAATTCATATTAAAATGTATAATTTTATAAAATCTATATCCCCAAGGTGGATATTTTATTTACTCTTGACCTTTTTGAATTTTTTTTAAAATAAGACCACAATTTGAGTGTAGTATTCATCCAATTACTCATCTCTAGATTCCCTTGAGTCTTCATCTTCTTCATCTATGATTTTGTATTTCCTCCTGGGATCAAAGTCTATTTCCTCCTTAACAATATTTTTAAAAGTTGAAATATTTATCCTTTCATACTAAATTATAATTTAATGAAATTATTGAAGGGTAATATCCTCTATATATTATAATTTTTGGATTTCATTATGAATCCTATCAAGAAATTTTCTCATTGAATTTTTTTTAAAAATTTAATCATCCATAATTTCTTAATCGCCTTAGAAGTTTCGAAAAGTATCATTGACTATTGAAAACAATTAATCAATGTTTTCTTCATCGCCTTTATCTACGTCATCAAATCTACTACTCCATATTTTGAACTTTTCTTATTTAAGTATAAAATTACCTTTATAGCTACTTTATAATTTATCCTAGATTAATTTAGGAATTTGAATCCCCATAAAAATTTCATAAACTTTTTTTGATAGAGATATGAGAGTATTATTTAATGTTTTTCTATCAACTTTTAAATTCTTCTTATCTGTAAAGAACAATGGATTATTTCCAATAATGGGTGGGAAAACCATTATTGTAGCATCTTTAATATCCAGTACCTATGAAAAAAGATAATATATCATCGTTTTTCCCTTTTGTGATGGTTTTTCCATTGAATGTGAGGGCACCTGGACTATTGATATAATATATACTATCTATGTTATGAAAAAATTGTATTTACAATAGGAAACCAAGAGGATCTAGTACCAATTAAAGTGACTCTATAATTGGTTTCTCCACTGAGAAGGGGGTAGATTCAATGGTGTAATCTTTAATAATTTCTTTTCATTGAAATTAACCTTTGTGACACGTTAAGATCTAATCCATTCAAATTAGATCTCTAAACCTTATCTAAATATGATTAGAAATGAAATAAAATAGGGTACCAATAATTTTTATATGTTTGTTCATAATGTACATACCTACATATTTCATTGATCAAATATTCACCCTAATTAACAAATTTCACACTAAAAGTACAAGAGGTTATAATGGGTATCATCTTGAACACATAGTGAATATAATACATGCACATTCTCCCATTATACTACCCAAAATCTCATAGTAATTGTATCCCATAAATATTAGATACAAGTATTTTTGAACTTGGTAATAATGATCACAATTGGATTATAGTTTCTCTAAGAACGGATGAAGATCATTATCTATTATCCATTAACACTATGTTAAAATAATGTGTTCACTTATTCTATATATTCAATGATCTGTACATTATTATTCTTCTTCCTCAAAATCATGCCACCTGATTATCATCAATTTACTCACTTACCATGAAACTAATTATCAACCCAATTTCATCCCTTTTTAATCTCTTTTTCTTCCCCTTTATTTAATATAGTAATTATATCTCTTCATATTATATCAGATTATTAATTCTAGAAATTCACCACACTCCTCATTCTTTCATTTCAATACTTTTTTATTTATAAAATTAGCAAGAATAATATTTTCTATAATTTGAATATGTAAACTATTTGATTCATATTAGAATAATATTCTCTTTAAAAACAGGTTAAAATATTCAAAAATAACATTACTTTAACCTCATTAAAATACCATTCAGATCATTGAAATGATCATAATTATATATCCAAGAAACTCATGATATTTCAAACTTAAAAAGAACTACAAAATTTGTGGGAATTTTGTATTTTTTCAACATTGTCATTCATGGAGCTTTACATCATGTAAATCCTATTCATGGAACAAATGTCGCCCATTTCATTAAATCATATTTATATTGATTCATAATTATCATCTTGAATTAAAACTCATCAAAATGATTTTAATTTTAAAATATGATAAAATAGATCCAGAATCATCATATTTAATTTCCCAATGAATAATTTATTCTAAAAATATCATTTAATTTTTATAATTAAATGAATCTTAAAAGGTTAGGTAATAACACTTACGATCTAAAAAAATGAATCTTAAGATGAAAAAAATGACTTATAATTTCATGAAATGATTCTTATGATGTCAAACTTTTTTAAACTCTAAAAACATACAACACTTACAATGTGATGTGTGATCCTTAAAATTTTGGTAATTACCCTTAAAATGTTGACCATAATCCTTATGAAGTAATAAAAAATATATTAATAAATGGCTAATGAATTTTACAAAGAGTTCATTCCTTTGTAAAATTCTTAGTAAATGACTCTTACAAAGTCTCATTGATCTTTAGGATGTTTTGAATCATCATTGCAAAGTTGGAAATTGACCTTGAAAAATATACATGATTTTTACAATTGTTAATTATCAATCTAAAAAACTCTTTATAAGATTCAAAATGACTCTTATAGAGTCATAATTTCACTTAATATGTATTCTGAATGACTCTTATGTAAATAACTTAGAAATTTTTCCTTTACAATTCTACAACATAGAATAAAAATAAAATTTCCTAAAATGCTTCTGAAAACAATTCCAATATATTGATATCATCTCAATAACATTATAAACACTTTAAAAAAATCCTTATTATCTACCAAAAATATCAAATAATTGTTGGTAATAAATAATAAATGATATAATGATTCCATTTGGATTTTTATGTTATAACGTCCTAGATCTCCTCAAGGGTATGTACTATTTATATTTTAATTTAATTCCTTAAAAAGGACCTAATAATGGTGACTAGATAACTAAGACAAAATTCAGGTGCATCTAGGGCTCGTTCAGAGCTCAGATCCCCAAAAAGGGAAGAGGAAGGATGGGATGTAAGGATATAGAAAAACATTCAGCCTATCCCATAGGGTTTCTCTGAAACCGTGTAGCTACAGACAGTGGGAACATGGGTGCGCATGGTTTGTCTACAACCATGTTAGCTAAGCCGCAAGACCATGTTTTTTTAAAAGGTTTTGGATATATCATTTTTTCTTGGTTCACACAAGGTTATTCAAGCCATCCGCCAAACCCTGTGATATGCCACTCAGTTAGAGTGAATTGTGCACGGTTGGATAACGATCTTGAAACTATGTAGCCAAACCATGCATGGTGGGTAATTGTTTGTAAAATCACCTTTTTAACCCTCTTAAATGATTTAAATAATATTATTCTTCTCCTTTTTTATTTCTCCAGTGTTTTTATCTTCTCCTCCTATAAGAAATAATTTTCTCATCCATGCAAAGAATTCATACAACTCCTTCAAAAAATATCTGATTCTATCATCATCAGATACAATGGGAAGCTAGAGTAAGGATATATAATCCTTTACAATACTTTTTATGTTCTTCATACAATTCATTTCACTAATTTATTGCAATCTCATTTTCTCCAATTTCATATAATTTGAAGTTTTCATCATTTTCTTCCAACCTAGCTTAAATCAAATGTTAATACTAGATGAGGGAAGCTCTGTAAGGATAAATTTGTTGGTCATGGAATTTTCACTTCTTTTTCTTGTTTTTTATAATTTGAGTTGTTGTGCAGTGAGCTAGAACTTTTCGACTTTGCCTATAATTTTTCAAATTAAATTAAAAAATATGTATTACCATGGCCTTGCCGACCCGAGTAAGCTGAAAATCAAATCATTTGGTTGATCTCCTTGAGTTTTCCCATCAAATTTGATGTTATCTTCCTTAGGATCAAATTTTACTCTTTGTTTAAATTGGATTAATTACCTTCTAGTGTGTTATTTCATAATTAATGTCAGTATCCTTCTCTTTAGTTGAATTCAAGGTTGAAACAAAAGTTATACCCTACAAAAAAAAGCCTTGGTGAGATGGTATAATTAAATTAGTTGTCTTAGTGGTTGATTCATTATTCCATATGGATTAATTGGAATTCCCAATGATCTGCATTGATTAATTTTCCAATGTAAAAAATGATTGAATAAATAGAATGGACCATCATTAGACATGCTATATATGTATTTCTTTCTTGTTGAATTGTTTTTTCCATTGTGATGATGGTGAAACAATGGGTTTTGACATATGGACCCCTTGAATGAACTCTCATGCCTTAGATAGGTTTTTTTATTTCTAGTTAAATATATAAGGGTGACATCGGTTATTCCTAAGACCTGAATGCCATTCGTTTTCTATTTCATGTTCGAAAGAGTGACACATATTCCATAGGGTAGACCCCTTGGATGGTATCAATTGAATGATTGGGTTTACCATGCCATGAGAGATACTTGGTCCCTACATGAAATACTAGGTATAGACTTAAAGGTTAGTTCATGATGTTTTCACACCATGTTAGAGTGACACTTAGTACTTCATGTATAGTTCATCGTGGATGGATTTCCTTGAATTTTACAATTACCAAGAACATTGAGAAATACATGGAAAGTCTCTCTAGATTTCTAGGGATGGGATCCAGGTGTCTCTAAATATTTTACAAAGAAATGATCAAAATGTTTTCAAAGGTAAATAAATGTTTTCAAAAGAGAATTTGGTCAGTTATTTTAGAAAAACATAGGGACATATCCTATAAGCTAAATCAAAATCTTGGGGATAGTATAACCTATAGCACTTTACCCTACTCACTTTACCATTTTAGGATCTCTCAGTTTAGACAGACTAGCTTAGGCCAATATGGGTTGATTGGATGGCTCTCCAAGTGGAACCCTGTTCAATGTAATTATTGTTGTATTATGTATAAAATTTAAATTATTAAGGCACATTATTTATTATATACTGATTGATATGGAAGGGCATGGTCACCATGTGTGTTGGCCTCATGAAGTAACCAACTAAATGCATGAAGGAACCAACTGACCACATAATGGAAATAATTTACTACAAGAAAGAACCAACTCAATTCATGAAGGAACCAACTGAACCCACAAAAGAACCAACAAACCTCATAAAGAAACCAACCAATCGCATGAAGGAACAAACTAATTGCATGAAGGAACCTACTGACCATAAGAAGTAACAAACCAACCTCACAAAGGAACTAACCAAATATGTGAAGGAATAAATGGGCCACATGAAGGAACCAACTGACCTCATGAAAGAACCAAACAAACAATTGAAGGAACCAACCAACCATATGAAGGAAAAAACTGGGGGCATGAAGAAACCAAAAGACTATACGAAGGAACTAACCAAATGTGTGAAGGAACCAAATCGACCACATGAAAGAACCAATAGACTAAATAAAAGAACAAGTATATGAAAGTTCAATCAAATTACTCTGATATTAAATATATAAATTCAATAAGAAAAAAGGCCCTAAACTCCCTCATGACACTTCCAATCCTTGATAAATCACAATGGAATGGTTTTAAAACCCCAAGACATTACATAAGATACCTCTCACACAATTTTAATCCTTGATAATAAAATAATAATATAAAATGAAAATGGGTAAGAATAAGGTCAACACATATTATCTCACTAGAAGGGAAACTGACAAGGCATCAAAATAACCCATGGTATTGAGCTTGAATATATAACTCTCACTCTTAAGTTCTCTCCTCCAAAACATCATAAGGATAACAAATAAAATATATACCTATTAAACCATATTATCCCTTCTAATAAAACCACTCCCAAACTTTAAAAAAGTAAAACCCACTTTAGGGGAATATTCATTACACACTTATCACATTTCTTTCCTACTCTGCCAAAGAAAACCCATAAAACTAGGAATCATGTGAGATACCTCTCAAATAGAGACTTCATTAAGGTGTGATCAGCATAATAGAGAATAAAGGATACCCACACCAACCACTCTCCCTCACCTCATAATTATAATGGATTGAAACATTTCACCCATATACTACTCTCCCTAACCATCTTACCTACACAAAAGTCTTAAAACGCACTCTAATACCACAGAACCAATCAAACCATCACTTCCACACTAAGGTCACAACATCCAATTCTAACCCTAGTAACCAAACACAATAACCAATTATTATCTAAAAACACCACATAAATTGTCCTCAACAATTTATATTTGGGTCCATATATAACACTTCAAATGAAACACAACAAACCATGTCAAACTAGTCATAAAACACATCATTTGATCACCCGCCCTTTTGTCTGTCATTAATTTGATATTAATTATGTGTATAAAACAACTCTTAATTACTAGTTTTAATATTTAGATACAAACATTTTCATTCCAACTTTAAATGATTTACTATTTATGGTGGTGATTTTAAAACTATAGTAACAAAAAAACATAACACCAAGGAACTTCATTTCAAACATTCACTTCAATGAAAACATTTATCAATAAATATGTTATAAATGATATTATAATTTTTCTAGTTACACTTCAAAAAATTCAATATGTCTTTTCACCTTAGTGATATTACTTAAACAATATTTCAAACTACAATTGAAAATATGCACATGTTGAGTTGTTTTGGAATATGTTTGAAATGATTAATCAAATTCCAATATTCCACCACACATATGATGTGCATTAAAATAACCAAAATAAAACTATACATGAATTAATTTCATGTTTCATGTTGTTTATGTTCAACTAAAGGTTCTTTAATCGTTTTACTATCAATGAAAATATTATTTTATAATATATAGTGCATGACATTATTTTTCTTTAATATTTTAGTAAAACATGCTTGAGGTATGTAACATAGAATATATAATTCTTCTTAATAAATATTGTAAACATTCCATAGCTTTAGACAAAAACACTTTTTAATGAAGTTCATATTTACTCTTAATGTCCTGTAATAATTCTTAAAATAAAAAACTTATTCTTAATAATGACAGATTGATCATTTAAATAACTATGCATGAAATGGTATTTATGACATGTCATATAGAAAAAAACATTTTTAGAATATAAAAAATTATTCAATATTATAAATTAGAAACATTTCATTACATAACAATGTTCTGAAATGTAAATTAGTTATCACTTGGAATGCTCTCCTACTGGGAGGTTATTCAAACTGATGTTTTCAAAGTTGTTCAATATTTCTTCTCTACAGGTGTGTTACTGCATGGTATTAATGCTCAATTCATTGTGTTGATCCCTAAAGTTGAAAATTCTTTAGAGATTCATCAATTCAGACCCATCTCTCTCGTCAACACTTATTATAAAATTATCACCAATCTTCTCTCCAACCATCTCACCACAATTTCTAGAAAAATCATTACCTGGAACCAGTTTGGATTTGTTAAAGGAAGATCTATACAAGAGTGTATTATTACAACCTCTGAATATGTCAACATCCTTAACAAATCTAGAATAGGTGGTTGTATTTATCTCAAGTTGTACATTAATAAATCTTTCGACACCATTTATTAGAACTTCATTTTCAAATTTCCTCGCAGTTTCAGCTTCAATGATGTTTTTGTGGACTGGGTTAAAAATATATTCCAATCTGTCCACATCTTTGTGCTTATCAATGGATCTCCTAAAGGCTACTTTACCTTCTCGAAAGGTGTCAAACAGGGAGATCCTCTCTCTTCCATTCTTTTTTCTATAGTATAGGACTACTTAAGTAGACTCCTCACCTGCATGGTGGATCAGGGCAAGCTCAACTCTATCCACACAGCTAGGAATGTTGTTTCTCGCACACATCTTTTGTATGCTGATGACATTATTCTCATCTTACAAGTTACCAAAATAAACATACCTAAATTTAATTTTGTCCTCTCACACTATGAGGAGGTTTAATGGAAAACTATCAACTGGAACAAACCTTCGATATACTTTGGTAAAAAATTTCCCACTAGGAAAATATCACAATTTCTCTTGGACCTTGGGATTAAGGAAGGATCACTTCCCATACATTATCTAGGCGTTCCTCTCTTTTGGGGGAGACATAAGAGAAATAAATTCATCAAAATTTTGGATCAAATAAAAAATCAACTATCTACATGGAAAGGGAAGACTTTATCTATGGTGGGAAGAATCTTCTTGGTCAAACACATTATTGTTGCTAAACTCATTCATTCCTTTATGATTTATAAATGGCCTGTATCGCTGAAAAATATTCTTAACATATGCATCAGTAACTTCATTTGGAGTGGAAATGTTATGGAAAATAAATTAGTCACGATTTCATGGAGTAAATGATGCAAACCCATCAATAGGGGAGGATTGGGAATAAAAAAACAAGCTCTTCAATGAAGCCCTCCCTACCAGGTTCACTTGGAATCTAATCAGAAGCGACTCGACGACTCTCAGATTTCTCAGAAACAGATTCATCGAAAAATTGAAGAGGGGCCAAAACTCACATATAAGTTCCTCTATTTGGAATGCTATCAAATCCTCTTATAATAACATTGTGTCTCACGCAAGATGGATTGCTTTCAAGGAATCCGCTCTAAACTTCTGGATTTATAAATGGACAGGCTCCCCTCTCATATCTAATGTTGATCATCAACATGATCCTATTGACATGAATGTCTCAATCCAAGACTTCTTGTCTCTTCCCAATATAGAGATGTATAAAAATCATAGTGATCTCCTCAATAACTATGTCTTCTCACCGGATAAAGACACGCTCATCTGGGAATGTACTCGAAATGGAACTCTTCACTCCAAGTCTTACTACCACTCTAATTTGGTGAATGACAGTGATTTTTCTTGAATTAAACACTATGAAAAATCTTGGATCAGACCCTCCAGGCTGACCTTTATTTGGTGTCTTTCTCATCACAAAATACCTACTGATGACTTCTTTCAATATCATGGCATTGTTCTATGTTCTAGATGTAGGTTCTACAACCAGCACAAGGAGGAAATTGCACACCTGTTCTTATCATGTTCCACTATATCTGTGCTTTGGAATGCACTGCAGGACATTTTTGAAATTTATATCCCGAAGAGCCATGATACTACAGCTCACCTACAATACTGCGCCAGTGCCCAATCCTCTCCACAACTCAAACACTCTTTTTTGGTTGCCATTGCAGAGCTTGCTCACATCCTTTGGACTGGATAGAACGAAATCATTCATAAAAATTCTTGTTTCTACCTTCAGGAGGCTTTAGTCCTCCTCTTTACAACTACCAAGGAAGCTAATTCACTTCAAACAGGTCACTACTATAATACTTCTAATGATTTTACAATACTAAAGATAATTGGTGTGAAATAAAATATATGAAGCAGCAGCGGCTCTTTGATGTTTTTTGGTAGGATCCAATTCAAGGATGGATCAAAATCAATGTTGACGGAGCCTCAAAAGGGAACCCAGGTCCCGCAGGCTGTGGTATTGTCTTTCGAGATCACAATGGAAAAGTCCTTGGGTGATTTTTCAATAAGTGTGGAATTATGTCTTCCCTTGAAGCTAAAATTCTTAGTGTCATTCATGAAGCCCTCTTTGCCCGACATAAAAGCATGCACAATATCTGGCTTAAAAGTGACTCCACTACTATCGTACAGGCAATTAGGAATGTATTACTTTACAGTACTTGGGAACTCAGTACTAGATGGATAGATTGTCTCACGTTCCACTCAAGCTTCAACCACATCATCACACATGTTTATTGTGAAGCCAATGAGGTGGTAGAAAAGAATGCTAACAAAGGGGTCAACACTGATCTTACTTTGTTGGATGATATCACTCCAGATCTGATCCCCCTTCTCGAAAAGGATTGTAATAAAACCCCTTATTTACACCTTTTGTAACTCTAATTTGTTTTTTATAATAAATCATCTTGTCCCTTTGTCCAAGATACCATTTTAAAAAAAAGTCTATAAGAATGAGATCTATTAAGAGAAACTTTTTTTCTAAAATCTTTCAATTTAGTTATTACGATTAACAAAATACGTAAAGCATGCATCACCAATAGTTGAAACTATTATAAATGTTGATCAATATGTCATTAATTTCAATAGAAATTAAGTAATTTAATTTAATAGAAAACTTTTTATGAAAAACATTATATCAACAACTGATACTAGACACTTCAACCACATATCATTTAAGGTTCTCTTAGAATGTTTTATGTTCAATTATTATATAATTATATCACGTTTATAATGATCACATTATAAACTTTTCTTCATATTAATCATTTATTAATGTTAAATCATGTTATTAATTTACCACTTAATTTCTACATGTTCCCAATTCATGCCTAATAAATTATCAAATGTATCATAATAAATCATAAAACAAACATAATTTTCAATATTCAAGACTTATCAAGATTAACATAAAAAGAAAAAATATATATATACAGTGTTTATTAGTATTCAATTTATAAATTTAAATTAGAATAATTAATTTATTTTTCTCTACGTATAATATAGATTAGACATAAAAAAAAGTTATTATTCAAGATACACAATCTAATCAGCAAGAATCCACTGCTATTGGAATGCTCTTTAATTAAATGAATCACACTACAACATGAATTAATTATAAAAAAATCATATTGGTACATGGAATAACATTTCATTTCAAGTATTTTAAAAATATAAATCATGAGTTTTAAACATTTCCTTCAATAATAAAATATTTTTCATTAAATTCGTATTTAGTTGAGAAAAAATTTCAGAATAGTTCTTTATGGAAATTAAAATCTATTGCACATGCTTCTTCATTAATGAACATATTAACATTACTACTTACATCAGTTTAAAATTATTATTTCAATTCACAACATTCACCCCCAAATTATCAACCAATGTTTTTTTATTTTAAAAATATCATAGCATAGTATTAAAGAAAACTAAGTATTTTATCATCTCATAACTCATAACAAACAATGTTTTAACAGATATTTAATAATTTTGAAGGTATAATTTTTAATCCAAAATACTTCATCATACCAACACTATATAATAATTAAACACCCTAAACATACTCATAAATCAAATTTTAAAATTTAAAATTGACAATGGATTAGGATCCCCATAGAATTCCAAAATCTTGGAGCATGCATAGAAGGACCTCTGAATAAAACATGATTTTTAAAAACAAGAAAATAATTTCCTGGAATCCATGAATCAAAACTGTATTAAGAATCTAAAATCATTTATTTGGTTACCTTCTTAAATTATACTTTAAAACCAATTTTAATAGAAATTCCTAAATTTTATTTTAAAAGGTAGTATTTAATAAAAATTTTAATGAAACACTGTCTAAAAGAGTTACCAAATGTATATGAAAAATTAGTTTAACCATTATTAAAAGAAAAAAAACATACCTATAATAAATACATCATGATTTAAATCAAGTTAATAAGTCACTAATAAATGTTTTAAAAATATTTAATTATCATACAATGTATGATATTAACTACATAGCCATTAAAACATTAAATCATTTTTTTCCCATGTTAATATCAATGTGCATAACTTTATAACTAGATATTCCAAACCAACACATAATATGATTCAAAAAACATTAGGTTGAAACAGATCACTTTATCAGGTTTAGAGATCCTTTGACCTATTTGTATTACAGAAATTACCAAAAACATATAAAAAATAAAACACTCAAAACTGAATCCTTTTATTAACCATTTACTATAAGTAAATATCATTACTCTTCATAATTTTAATTCATCACTAAATTATTTTCCTCCATACAATATAATAACTTATATCATAATAAATGAGATACAATAATTATGTGAATCAGGAAAAAACTATCCACAATACCATGATATTATCTGTTTTGGGGGGCCTTGTCTCGCCAACATGACTTTAAAACATGATAGTAAAAAACGTTTTATGATAGGATAGATTCCCCAAAATCATATTCTAGAAACCATAAAAAAATTAATAGAACAAAACTAACCCATAATCTTAGTATCATGGAATTAATTGAAACTTATTGAATTTGGTTCATATAATTCCCAAAATTACCCCAAATAAACCATAAGTGTAAAAATTTTGAGTGGACCACTTTGGAAAAAAAACTAAGAGGGAGGTTAATCAGGGATGGGAATGTTTTAAAAAACTATAAATTTTTACCCTTTTACCTCTTAGACCTATTTGGATCTTTATTATATTTTTTTCTTTTTCTTATTGTATACAAATATATGAAAGTATTAAAGATGGAACACTATTTATTTATAATGCTCACTACTCAATTAGATAAGTTAGTCCTTGTTGTGTATGGTGATGAAAAATTACATTTATTCTTTACTATGATTATAAATAAATTTATAGTGGTGTTGATAGAAAAAAAATATTTAACTGGTGTGAGACCCAACACTTTATGAGGGGGGAAAGAAACAAATCTTCTTCCATGGACTAGTGATGACTTGTTCCGAAAAGAAACTTCTCATTGGTTCTTTATACTACCTATGAAGATATAATTCACCTTATTTGTTTAGTAAATTTTAAAAATATTACAATATTCCACCAGAAGAGACTTGTATTGCATATTACAGTGAAACCTTGTTCTTTCACCAGCTTCTTCACTTGTTACTTTCTCAGTATCAAGAAAGAAATTCATCTTATTATTCACAATAGAAAACTAAAAGATTATATATCTTATTCTTCTAGATATTATGAAAAAAATATGGTCAATAATTTACTTTATTATTAAATTATTTATTCTTCAGTTCAAAACAGATTGTACTGAATCTTCTTCTTCATCTCTCTAGAATCACAAATTCCTTTATGATTATTGAAACAATAAAATATAAACTTATCTTAGCGTCATATTAATTATTTATTCTTCATTAAAAATGATATAAATGTGTAATATAATGAATTTTTCATACTTCCTTGATACAAAATATCAAAAAAAAATTAATATATTGTTTATTATTTATTCTTCTTGATGCATAAAATGTCTATGAAACTGAATCGTATTGTACTACCAACATTATTTCACCAACCCAATTTACTAGAAACTAGAATGTGATAACTTCTTGATATTCATCTCTAAATCTGTATCAATCTCTCTATTCACTATTAAATGTATATTTCATGTGCATTTATCAATCCATTTCTTAAAGAAATATGCAATGGAAAGTAAGAATGCTGAAGAAGTACTATGATTCACTACTTTTGTACAGCATGGTTTTTATTTCAATGATTCTCATTTGTTTCATTTAGTTATCTCAAGTATGATTAAAATTGTTGATAAGTAATAAATTTCATGATGTTGCCAATTTTAGTGATTTATAAACCATGGTTGACAATAAAATCCAAAGGGGGGTTATTGATACCAAGCTGGCATGAAGTTGTTTTTTGAAGATGAAAGATGTTTACGATGAAAATGATATATTTTATTGTCAATTAAAATAAATAATCTCACATTGTAAAATTAGGTGACTAGACTCATAATCATTATTAGAATATCATATGGAAAATTCATAAGAAACTCTATCATGTTAAGTAGAATAGTTTTTGATGAAAAGGCTCATCAGACTCACCATGTGCCCAGAATGATGTTTTGATCAGAATGAGGAAGTGAATCAGAGTCTAAGTGGGTCTGATGTAAATATGATGATGATTTTATAATTTTTAATTCTCATAAATCATATGTTGTCTAGAAATCATGCGATCCTACCTATTTATGGAAAGTGGGAGAAAAAATTCTACCAATTGTATTGAAGATTGGATGGAAATAATAATGTCATTGGAAGGATGGGAAGTTTCAATTAATTTAAATTGTAAGTCAAATGATACTTTTATAATCCTAATTTCATTCAAAATCATATGGAAGTCCTGATTACACGCATATGTACTTAGAATAAGAATGTTGAATTTTTTTTGTCTCGGTTCATTGGTGTGAGATCACCCAAGTGATAATTTTTTAATGACTGTGATGTTTTTTATCAGAACGTGAGAAGTTAAAGATGATGGTTTTCAATTAGACTAATAAACTAAAAGATACAATTCCTCATATAAATATTTGTGGGAATAAGTTATTTATGAAACTGGTTCATTGGATGCGGTTTTCTATTGATCATTAGAGAGACCCCAACACCGATCATCTGACATAGTGGTGGTCTCAATATAATATCTAAGGAGAAAAATTTTTTTGAATTGGCAATGATGAAAAATTCATCAAATATCAATCCAAAATGTATTCAACCATTTTTAATTAGTTTAATTTGTTTTTAATTTGGGTTAATACAAAAAGAAGGACTTGAATATGTTTTCAGTTGGGTTAAGAGAAAAAGAAAAAGAATTGTTGTTTGTTTTAATTAAATCAGTCAAGAGTCATCATAAAAATTGGGAGACAACATATCAAATTAGAATAAATCCTGGTTCACCATAATGAAACAGAGGCCAATTCATCAAGCACAGGCTGACACCAATAAAATTCCTCAAACACCAGACTTCATCAGATCAAGTATCATCGGTTTGAGTAAAATATAAAGAGGGGAATTATTTAAAGAAGTTAAAAGGTGCTTGTCAAATAGTTTTTAAATCCAATGTTGTAGTGTTCTATATAAGTACTAAAATGTTTAGAAATTTTGACTATGTTTATAGTATAATGGTGTCAATTTTTATTCCCAATAGTTGGTACAGAGCATCAGAATGAGAAATTTTTTTTTCAGATTGTACTTAACATCATAATGAGAAGTCATGCATTTTTCTTTCATATATTTAATTATTAAAGAGAAAAATAATGAATAATATTCTATTATAATTATGCCATCATCATAATGGAGATATTGGAATGGTAATAGGAATTGGAATAAGGAATGGTTTGAAATTATGAAGTGAGATGAATTTGTGAGAAAATTCAAGAAGGTTTGAGAAGAATTATAAGAGTTAATAAGAACTGAAGATATAAAATATATGGGAAAAATTAAAGGGAAATATGATTTTTAGGAAATATGTTTAAGAGGTTTGAATTTTTCATCAATAAGAGGAAATACATCTATTACAGCATCAAGAACATCATACTTAATAGTATAAGATAAGTAAACATTCTATCATTCCAGATATAAGAGTTCTTACCATAAAAGACCAGAATCCCCTTACTATTCAAACAATTAAGATTTTACATCAAAAATTATCTTTTAAGATTTCAAAAAAGGGTAAGAAAAGGGAAACTTCACTCTGATACCAATTGATATTTCCTAGCCGAGATCAATGTATCATTAATAGGGGAGGGTTGAATCAGTGATATATTTTCATTTAACTTTCATTACTTTTGATAGAACCTTCACCTACTGTTAAAGATGAATCAACTTTTCTAAAAACAAATAAATTATACATCCACAGGAAGAGAAGAATTTAAAAAACTCACTACTCAACAACAGTATCTATATCCTTTCTATGGTTTGGAAACAATCCAATACAACACAATTCACTATAAAACAATCTTTTTGTGTCGATACATCAAGTAGGATATTCCCTTACACTTGTGTATCAATATGTTCAATATTACAGTGCATGTTCTTCAAGTAGAATGAAATTATGTATTACAATTTTATGTAACAAGTTAATAAACTTTAACCTGTTTGTTTAAAACATATTATTTGTCTTCCTTTCCAACTTTCACAAATATAATCTTTAAAACAATTATTCACCTTCTTACCCAGCAGCAGTTATGAAATTATTTGGACTTCATAATGATACTCAGTTTGATATCTGAGTATGATTACCCAATATGATTACTCAGTATGAAAATATAATTCTTCCATAATACTTCTGAAACAATTATGAACTTCTTCAATATTGGTCTATAAATATTAATATAATTCCATATTCTTATGATGTGGTCTGAAATAATAATCAGCTAAATACAATCTTTATTCTTCCTCTTCTTTTTTCTGGACAACTTCTTCAAGAAAAATCAATTCAGAAACCTCTTCTATGTTAATAACTTCATCTATTTCACCCTCTCTATCTTCACCCATGAATAGTAAATGCATCCTAAAGTAAAGTATACTTCATCCTTTTAAAGGTGAACCAAATGTGTTTTAAAAAGGAATAGGAAAAGTATTACCGCATAACTTAATTTATCAAAACTCAAATTTCCCCTTTCATTTTAGCCACATATTTGACTTCTTCAGCTCTTCTTAACTCTTCTTAAATATTCTCTAACCTTTTTAAATCTTCTCACAACATCATATCTATTCATACTTTCAAACCATTCTTCAGTCTGATTCTAATTCCTATTCTAATATCTCCATTATGATGAAGTCGTATGTATGGAAGATGATTCTTAATTATGTTTCTATGTACAAATTAAATATATGAATGAAAAATATATTACTTCTCTTTACGATGTTCAATATTAACTAAAAAACAATCTTCTTATTCTAATGTTCTATACCAGCTATTATGTATAACTTTTGAAACCATTATACCATAATCAAGTCACAACTTCTAATGATATAATCACTTCTCAGAAACACTTCAATAGTGGAATTAAAACAACTTTAATAAAAAATTCTGCAACTATGTCAAACAATTATCCTTTTATTATTTTCCTCATACTGATGATCCTACAACTAATGAAATCTATCATTTGATTAGTTTTATCGATGTCAGCCTATTCCTGATGAATCAATCACTATTTCATTCTGTTGAACCAGTGTAAACTCAAATATGATATGTCTGAAACATATTTTTCTGATGACTCTTTAACTATTTGATGAAAACAAACAACAATTATTTTTCTTTTTCCCCTAACACAATTGAAAACATATCAGTGTCCTTATTACATTCTTGACCCAAATGAAAACAAGTCAACCTAATTAAAAATCATTGAATGCATTTTTTATTGATATCTGATCCATTTTTCATCAATCCCAACAAAATTCTAACTACTTTTTTGCTTCAACAAACTTTCCTACCTCTGATTTTCTTTTTCAACGGCCACTATATTTGATGATTGATGTCATGGTCACTCCAATGATCTATTTCACACTATATCAAATGAACTAGTTTTAGTAGTAACTTCTCCCCTTACCAACATATTTCTTTGAAAATTTGTATATTGTGGATTACTGGTCTTACTAAAAACATGCACCTTCATCTTCTCACATTTTAAAAAAAACTTGACAGCCTTCAATAATTTTTCATCAGGTGATCTCACACCAATGAACTAATACCAGAAAGATTTCAATTTATTCTTCTAAAAACATCTTCTTGTAATCATGAATTCCTCATGATTTTGAAACTAATTAGGATCTTCAATGAATCATATGACTTATAATGGAAATTATTATAACTTCCCATTCTTATTGAAATATCTTTATTTCCAACCAAACATCAATATGTTTGACAAAAAATGTACTCACCCATTCCTTAAAAAGGCTAGAATCACAAGTTTTCCAAACAGCGTTTGATTTTTTATAATTAATAATCATAAATGCATCATCATATTTACATCAGATCCATTCAGACTCACATTCACTTCTCCATTATGATTAAAACATCATTCTTGATCCAAGGTGAGTATGATGAACCTTTTCTTCCAAAAAAAACTTTTCAACCCGACGTACATTCTTAATAATTTTTCATCAAATATTTTCTAATTGTAATTTTGAGCCTAATCACCAACTTTTATAATGTGAGGTGATTTATCTTCGTTGATAAAAAATTAAAACACTTTTAGTGCAAAAATATTTTATCTTCCAAAAAAATTTCTTGCCAACTTGGTCCCAACAGTTCTTGATGTAGAAAATGTTTATTCAACTAAATTATAATATACTATCAATATTATTTCACCAAACCAATTTAAAAGAAACTTAGATATGAACTATTCCTAACATTATTCTTGATATCAGTCTTAAGATCACTAAATAATATTTAAATTATATTTCATGTGAATTTATCAATCTTAAGGAATGGCTAATACATTCCATGGTTCGTTACAAAATTACAAACCCAAAAACATATATGATGTTTCTTCTTATCAATTCCTATGCTTTTGATATTTTATTTATTTTTATTTCTCTATTAACATAATTATACCTTTCAAAAAATAGGTTTGGGTACTTCCAACCATGCATATGAGTGCATGTGATTCATTCATTCACTCACTATTCTCCCTCCCTTGTGCACTCTTCTTCTTTGCACAAACCAAAAAAAAGATACAAGGTACATCAAAACACTAATTTTTCGTGCTAACTCATATCAGTGTGGTTATTAATGTTCAAAATAGGAACATGATATATCATGTATTCTTTTCATAATACCTTCACATAAAGGCTTCTTCACATATTCATATGTATATATGGGTTCACTATCTTAGTTTAATATTTGTTCATGCAATAGAGTTATTTGGGAAGGTATGTGAAAGACCGGTGTATTCATATTCTACAAAATCCACATAATCTTGATGAAACTATACCTAAGGAAACATTTAAAGTTTTTTTAGCACAATTTGAATGTTTTCAGTTCTTCTTTAAACAACCCAATAGGTTTGTAATACTTCCTTTCTTCATGTATCTGAGAGGACTATGGAACTTTGATTCATGTTTATGTAAAAGACAATGGCATATAATCTATTTTATGGAAAATTATAGTCCTCATATGAAATATTATTGGCATTATGATATTCATCCTTATTTCATCAGTATTTATATAGTGGTTTCACTACCACACTTATTTCATTCACCACCTTAGAATCCCAGAAATTATGCCATGTGAATCAGTGCCTTCGAATGATTGAAGATATCTACTAGGATTTCTTATTTTTATTTGTTATTTTTCCACAGTGTAATGTCGAATATTATGGAAACTCTTCTTATGTGAATATTCCTCATGTGAATGAGATAAAAATATCATTCTCCTCTGATGCACTATTTCATTCTTAAAGAATTGGCATGTTATAACTTTATATAACCTATACAGTTATAATATACACTGAATTTTTACATTCATGCAATAAATAGATTGTGTGCTTTGCCACATATTGATCAAGAACACCTTGTCCCTTTAACATAATCATGGGTGATGGCTAGAGAATCATTCTCCAAACACTAGAGTCATCACCAACCACTACATATGAACGGAGAAAAAAATATTTTGATGGGAGGTAAAATATCATACACTAGTATAATCATACATTTTGAATTAAATAGACTAGATGGTCCATGTTTTATGTATATGTTTTTAAATGAATGAATAGTGACCAAGATCTTCTCCATACCACATCAACCTCCAACAGGACTTACTTAAACTACATTAATGATCCCATTCCTACATCTACTTTGAGCTCGCACCAAGGTCAGCACCCGGACAAACAACACACACCTAAATGGGGAACAACTGACACTCTCTCCCCCATTCATTCCAACTTGTCTTCAACCACACACACTCATTCCCAACCTATATTGGGGCTATGAATCCACAGGTTCTCAGATAAATTCTCCATTAAACTACCACAACAGTTTCACATGCATGGGATGACACCCATGTGGGTTGAGTTTTCTCCCCATATGTGGTTGATTTGGCCTCCATGGGTGGTTGGGGTTGGCCACTAAATTTTAGCATAAGGACCTCTAAAAAATAATTACATTATATTATAACTATATAATATAACATCACTTTCAAATTTATTTCCAATGAAGAACTCATCATTTTATAATATATATATTTCATGGGATTCTTCTTCAATGAATCTTCATTAAAATAAAAATTTGCATGATATTATTTAATTCATATACTTATTATCTTTCGAAATAGATATTCATCATCCAATCATCTTATTCATTGTTGTAATAAATGTGTCACCATTAACATAAGTCCTTGACAAGAATATTAGTTCTACAGTCACCAGAGTGATGAACTCAAAGTCTTCTGAAAATCTTCCTTAATAAAATATGAGTTAAGTCTGTTCTTATTCATATATTTATCCAATAAACATTCACTTTGTTATCAAGCTTGGATATCTTCGATACTTTATCAGAACATCCAACAACTTTTTTTCTTCTAACTTATTCAACATATTGACATCATGGAAATATTTCTATTTCATTTACAACCATTGAAAACTAATGAAAATTGTTGACAAAAAATACAAATCATAAAATATTGGTCTCTTCAATATCACCCTTTATTTTAATTTTAAATACATTCTATGTTCATTCCAAATGAATATATCAATATGTAAATCTCTCCCCTTTAATTTTCAAATCAGTCATTTCACTTTCCCACCCTTATTTAAAATAAATACAATGTTCATTATAAAAGGGTATAATTACATACTTATACAATTTTTCATCCATCATTTCACTCTATGTGTATCTCATAAATGATCAGTGTAGAAAATAAGAAGATTTTATTTAGACAACAAAGTGGTCCTTTAACAACTGATCATGATACCTCGTGAATTGATAACTCATATACTTGTCATCAAGGCTTGTCTACATTTATTCTTGACTCAATACACTTCAATAATATATTAAACTTTTTTAAGAATAATCGACCTTAAAATTTTACACTCACTAAAAAAATATCAAAGACATTAAATTGAAATATGCAAGATAAGAAACATTAGAGTACTTCCATACTTCTATTTTTTTTAATTCATTGATTAATTAAATTACACCCCCATCATATTGAGTTTATTATCTTTAATAATCTTGTATGAGAGACTAAGAAAATAATACTTTATCTAATTACATGATCCTCAGGAACATTCCATAATAATTAGATTTGATACCAATTGAAATAATTATTCGGAAAGAAACATCATATTTCTTTATTTTTCTCACCTTAAAGAGAAACACTCCCAATAATCTTCATAATGGTGGATCTTTTAAATAATGTATTTTATGATGTTCTAATATAGATAATTCACCATAATGGATCTTAAACTTGTGACTATCAATATTTAAAAACTTCCACAACTTCACCAAGAATGATCTTCTTCATACGTGTTCTTTAGGATACAAAATATAATATCAAACCAAAATGATTTTTTCTTTATTATTGTTTTTTGGGATATGATATAATTGTATTAAACATTAAAAAATATAATCCTCTATAATATTTTTATTTTAATACCAAATGAGGAATAAATATAGGATGGTGACTTATTCAACTTATCTATTAATAATTGACAACACTCACTATTTCTCATGCTCTCCCCCTATTAACATGATTCACCTTAAATTTAAGGAATTGTATGAAAAAAAATACAATAAAAAATACTAAGGTAATAATTCATATCTTCCTTTATTTTTAATGTGAAAATAAAGTTTTAGATTGTTTTCTCAATCAAGTTTTACTATTTCCTCCAGTATTTATGATTTCACATCTAAACTTCTATTATGATTTATGTTGAAGAAACATGGATCTATACACATTATATTCTAGTTTTTATGGAGAGCTTTTATTCTTAAAATCCTTCGTGTATAAAAAATTATACCTCCATTTAAGGACTACCTCTAGTTCTATAAGAATAGTTAAATTACATTTTTCAATATGTCTGAATTTCTTACATCTCTCACACTAAATGTATTTAACACAAGAGTATTATTTTTTTCTAACAAAAACTCATATACTTTTTCTTTATCATGTGAGGATTTTTCTTCTCCTTTTCCACTATACATGGCTTGTTCTTGTTTTATTTTTCACATTATATCAAAATATTCTAGCTAGATTACTAACATATCATTTTGAACATTTGCAGTATGTTTGGATACTACACATGGAATATTTTATGTTCCATACATATTAGAAGTTATTTTGTATGAATAACTACTCTTCAACTTCTTAGATTTAGAATCCAATATTTTCTTACAATTATTCTTTCGATAACTTTTTTTTACAATATTTTTCAATTTTCTTCCCATGGGTTCTTATTATTTCTTAACCAACATTTATAGCCTTATTTTCTAATCAACTTTGGATGCATGTTGAGATAATGATGCACATATATTATTACCACCATCATTGCATATTTCACATATATTTTCAAATTTTGAAATCTATTTGAAGTATACATATTTTTCTTAACCTATGGATGTTTTTTATTTTTCTCTTGTTTTCTCCACCTTGACATCAGACTTATTTATGATTTAAAATTTAAAGTCTTTTACCAATAATCATGTGCACAATTTTGAATTATTTTGTAGCACCAACATTGATCCAAAAACCTTGATCTTATAATTTCCTCAGTATGAAGTTTTGGGGTCTTATTCATAGCTTGTTTGTCTCTTCATGGGGAACCAGATTCCATGATCTTTTTTTATCCACCCTAGTCATGGTGATTAGATTCACATCACATTTATTCTTCCATAATTGTACATATTTTTTATGGATTTTACTATTCATGACAACATATTTTTAATCATTAATAAAATATGGTATCGATGGTTCCTATTTATTCATTTATTTTTGGAATATATCATTAAATGACATCATAATATTTTTATCATATGTTGGAGGATTTACAACCGTAGAATCATCTAGTGAGCATTGAGTAGAAGCAAGAACTATATTCTTCTTTTGTGAAGTCTCAATATGAATCTTCTCAATATTTGACAACTGAACTTCAAATTCAATACATCTCATATTGACATTTTTTTCTAATCATCAATTACAAGCACATTCCCTTTAAAATATTATTCAAACTTTTTTACTTCCAATTTATGCAATATAAATTTAATTTGTAATAAAGGGTCATGTTCTTTAATTTTTTTAGATTTTTTATCCAATTTTAAATCCTTAACATCAATACTATTTTTCAATTTATCTTCCACTACATAGATATTATATTCTATAGTATTCATAAATCTATCTCTCTCATAAATTTATTTGAGCCAATTAGAGGAACTTATATCAAGTTCCCTATTTTTTGTTTCAAAGGCTCCAACCATTATAGAGAGCTTTAAACTTTGTAAAATTTTTTATTTTAAATCCTTCTCAAATACATCTAACATATCCTGAAGCTGATTATTATATTCCAATATGCATTAAAATATCTCAAAAATACCAGAGACTAATTATTTGGGATTTCAATTTATCATACTTTTCAATGAATAAATTGAAAAATAAATTGAATTTGTATCACTCCTATAACTATTTTAATAATATGGATGATAGTTTTGATAATAAGTAACACATACCACTTGATCACTTGAATATATTTATGAAATTTAGGTAGAGAGATTTTCCATATCTTTAGTAGAGATTTTATCCACCTATTTTTTACTCCCCAGTTCTAATATGTCTTCTATGTTAACATGGAATTGAGATATAGATACTTATCTTATTTAGATATGTGGGAATTTTTAATCAACATTATTTTCTATTTATTTAAATTATTCATCATGTACATTATATATATATACTTCTACTCTGAGATAAATTAATCATAACCAAAATTAAACATCATTTTAAATAATGGAATGAAACTCAAATCTTAAAAAGATAGTAATTATAATATATATAATCCAATAGAGGTGAACCTTGGGTTTGAAACCAATTTAGAGGACCACATTGGGATACACTCAACATTTATAGGGGGTGAATCAATTTTGGGAACTTTTTAACCAATTATATATTCTTATCCCTTTACCTCTTACACCTGTTAGGATCGTGATTCTATTTTTCTCTTTTTATTATCACAATAAATTATATGAAAGTAGTAAATATGGAACATGATATTTTTACATGGTTTTCTACTTAATAAGAGAATAAAGTTCTTACTATGTATGGTGATGACCAGTACATGGATTCTATACTTTTATTAGATATCAAGTTGGAATGGATTGGTTTAAAAAACAATCTTTATCCAATGTGGGTCCTTACACTTTAGGAGGGTGAAGGAAACAACTCTTCTTCCCTAGACTAGTGTTGAACTAGTACAACATTCGGTTTCTCATTGGTTATTTATACTACCTCTAAAGATAGTCTTCACTATATTTTTTAGGTAATTTCTAGAATAAATAAAATAATCAATCAGATGATACTTTTGTTAGATGTTATAGTGATGCTTTTTTCTTTAACTAACTTCTTCACTTACTACATGCTCAATAGTCGGAAAGAAACTCTAATTCTTATCCACAATAGCAAACAGAAATATTTTTTATCAACTTCTTCATTTTCTTATGAAAAAAATAAGAACACTAATTTCTAATCTAATTCACTTATTTTTATTTATTGAAAAAAAATAAATCATTAAAACTTATTATTCTTCTTAGTAGAATAAAAAATTCCATTTCTATTGTTGAAAAAATAATAGCTCAAATCATCTTAAATCATCATAATTATTTATTATTCACTCAAAATGATAAAAATTTGTATTCTACTGACTATCTCGGACTTACGTGACACAAAATATCAATAATTATTACTATATCTATTATTCACTATTCCTATTGATGTAGTAAAAGATCATTTGATTAAATCATAATATAATTTCAATATTATTTCACCAACCTAATTTACTAACAACTCAGATATCTACTCATCTTGATATTTTTTTGGATTCAGTTTCAAATTCACTACACACAATTCAATGTATATTTCATGAGTATTTATCAATCTTCATGAATGAGTAATACAATTAATTTTTATTCTCAAACTTATAGACCCTATCAAATATATGATATATTTTCTTAAAAATTTATTTGATTTTTATATTATGTTGATTTTTTTCTCTTTTAACTTCATGCTTCCTTTCACAAAATAGTTTTTGGTAATTCAACCCATGCATATGAGTTCATGTACTTCAAGAATGAATGCACTGTTTTCCATGCCTCATGCACTATTATTCTTTATGAAAACCACAATAGATGAATGGTAGATCTCAAAAATACATTATCACACTGACTCGAATGAGTGTGGTTCTTAATGGTCTAAACAAGAACATGATATCTCCTTTATTATTCAAATAATACCTCTACACAAAGACTCGTTCACATAATTGTATGTATGTGTGGGTTCATTGTCTTGGTTTAATATCCTTGTGCACATTAGAGTGCTTTATGAAGGTAGGTGAAATAATAGGGTCTTCATATTCAATTAAAGTTAGGTAATCCTTTTGGAACCACTCTTCATGAAACATGTTGAGTGTGTACTAAAAAAAGTTTATTGTATGTGTTTCTTATTCATAAAACCAATGAGTTTCTGGGAACTCTGTAGGGAAAAAATCCATCAAGGTATCCTCTTGGTATTCTTTGTGTCTAATTTTGGTTTATGAAAATTCTATATAACCGTGAAGGATAGTTCAAAGACCACAAAAGGTGTTATATAGAATGGATAAGGATTATCGACAAAGAAAGATTCTATATATTAGTGTTATGCGAACCACCAAGGTGGTATGTGGACCACAAAATGAAAATGATTTAGGGGGAGGATCATGGTTTTTGGGTGGAAGAAAGTATTTGGATGGCTTGTGGTCTAAAGTATTGACTATTTTTTGGGAAAATATATTGATTTGGGTTATCATGAAGGAATAAAGGTAGTACATAGATCACATAGGGCAGAAAGGTTCGTGGGAGAATCGGTATGTGGTGAAGGTAGTAGCGCATCAAAGATTTAGTAAATCTTATATTTTTGAATTAACCCGATATATTTTCTTATATGAGGAAAAATAATCCCATCAATCAAGTTTGAGTGATTTTGATAAGAAAACATATTTTCACTATAAATTCAATGAATTGGAAAAGTGGTTCTTGAGGGATAATTCCACGAAGGGTGTAGCAGTTCGAAAGGAGGATTATATGAAAGGAGAAGGAGTTCATGGGAACATGTCATGAAGAGGTTTTTTTGGGAACTGAAACTAAAAAAGAAAATAGTTCCATGAAGTAGAAATTGTTTTTTAGAATATGAAAGGTTCTATGCGGAGTAGCATTCCATGGAAGCGGGGGAGATATACGGAGGTGGTATGTGGAGATGGTTCCTAGATGTGGTACACAGAGGTGGTACAAAATAATGAATGTGGAGTAAATCAGTGAGAGTGGTGTTCCATGAAGCATATGTGTTACTTGGTGTGTCTCAGTTCCCATAGGATGTTTTTTTGTTCATGAAGGGACTTAAATAGTTACCAAAGTCAATTTACACTGACTAACAGTATGCAGAAAAGTGGATTTCTTCTACAGGTGAAAAAGGAATATCAGCAAAGCATTCATCTATAGTAGATTATGTGTGATTTAATTAAAATAAAGGTACATACATGTCCATAAACTATGAGTGGTTACCTTCTAAGTGCATTGGTCGAAGGAAGAGGAATATGGTGATCCTTTCCACTAGCAGTGAAGTAGAGAAAGAGACATAGGGAGTGACCCTTGGGAATAGAGTGATTAGACCATAATTATTGTAAAGGTTGTGATCTTGGGCATATAAGTGATCTATCTCGAACCTTGTAATTGGAAGTGGGATTTAGTGGATTTTTTACAATGGAACATCACCATTGTATGCTCCTTAGACATAGTCTGGTGGTGTTGATACATGTTATATCATTGTGTCCTATGCATGATTTCATTTTTTTTTGTTCATATATTTCAATGGGAGAAAGATATAACTATTTTTTTATGAAAAAAAATATCCAAATGGGTAGTAGTTTTAATCTTTCATACTGTGGTTCACCCCACCCCCCTCTCAAGTTATTTGACCTAGTGGACCTAAAAATATCCCTTTCATCACATATCTCAGAGGCTCATGGAATTCATTTTGTTATTCACATTAAAGACAATGGGATATTTTTTTTATAAAAAAAGAGATCTCATATAAAATGTGAGTAGAAATAGCATGTTCCTCCAGCATTCATCATTATTAATAGAGGTTTCACCAGCTTTATTCATTCATTCACTACCTTCGAATCCTATAAATTATTCAATGTAAATCAATGATTTCAATGATAGAAGATCTTGGCTCATTTTTCCTTATTTTTAATTCTTCATTTTTCACCATGTGACGTCAATTTTTAAGGCATCTATTCTTATTTTAAAATTCCTTATGTGCATATAATAATAATCACATTCTCCTCATGTGCATGAATGTATTACTAAAGGATATGTATTCTTTAAATTTCTATCACCTTAGTAGTTATCAAAAACATTGAATTATCACATGCATGCAAGATTTAGATAGCATGAATGCCCTCAGATCAGTCCAGACTACCTCATCCATTTTCCATCACCATGGAAGATGTTTAGGGTATCTTTCTTCGAACATAGTAACTAATGTTAATTAGTGGATATGAATGGTGAAGAAATTATTTTGATGGGAGGTGGAATATGATATACTGGAATAATCTGACAGTTCGGATCAAATAGACTAGATATTTTATGTTATATGTGTATGTTTTTAAATGAATTAATAGTTATTTTCTCTTCCCCATCCCACAAAAATATTCATCATTGTTTATCCATGCTATATTAATTTTATCATTTCTATTACTTCTTTGATTAGGCACTACGGTCAGCACTCAGACACATGGAACACACCTAAATGGGGAGTGGCTGACACACTTTCCCTCATTTGTACCACACCATGTGCACCTACACACACCCAAGACTGATCCTTCTAGGTTCTTTGTGTCCATGGTTTCTTATATTTTCACTCCATATTATTTCCACCATAGTTTCCCATCCACGGATTTTCAGCCTTGTGGGTTGCGTTTTCTCCTCAAATGTGGTTGGTTTGGCCACCTTGGGTGGTTGTGGTTAGACCCACCTTTTTAGCATAATTCCCTTTAAAAAATACTTACATTATATTCTATGTATATAATATAATATCACATTCAAATTCTTGGACACCAAATAACTCCTCATAAAAAATATATATTTCATGGGATTCATCATCAAATAATCTTCATGAGAATAAAAATTTTCATGATATTATTTAATTCCTCTTATTCTTCTCTTCTTAGAATAAAAATTACAAAGATCTCTTCATCGTCCAATCATCTTACACATTGTTATAAATAGTGTGCCACCATGAAAACATGTATTTTACTTGAATATCGATTCAAAAATGATCAGTGTTATAAAATCAATGTCTTTAAGATATATTCCATAAGAAAATAAGAGTCAAGTACATTATCCTTCATCTGTTTATAATAGAAACATTCACTTTGTTATCAGGATTGGATATCTTGGATACCTCATCATAACGTCCAGGAACTTATTTTGTTCTATCTTTTTCAACATATTGTCATCAATGAATTATCTCTCTTTCATTGACTGCCATTAACAACAAGAAAAAATAATTGAAAAAAAATATAACTCATACACAAATGTGGTATCTTTACAGTCATGATGTAGGAACCTTTCTTATATGTCTACCATAAAATTAGCATTACCACTCCTAGGATGTTCAATAGGATGAATTTCATTAGATAATTTCATAGGGGAACCTAAATTCCTATGTCCTATCTGATCATCTGAACTACATTATACATTAAGTTTTACCAATACTGTTACTCTACAAATCCTATGAATACCACACTAGTGCATAAATCCCAACTCTATCTAATATCTCAAACAAAAACATTTACACCACTTTTTCATGAACCCTACCCCATGCACCAATACCTCTCCTAGTCTAATAGTGAATAGAAGGATTGACTCTTAATTCCAGCCTCCATGGCCCCAAGTTTACAACTATCATCTAGGGGTAAAATAGTCAAATGGGAAGCATTAAACATAATATATGGAATTAATTGAGAGAAAATATAACAACCACAGAGAAAATCCATCACATAACATAAAAGAAACCAACAACCCATGTGTTTGTTAAGAAATAAGTATAAACCCTCTTAGATAAAAAACTAGAGAATCCACAATAGCTTTGACCTCTAAGATATTAACATCTATCTAAGTCTCTAAAACCTCCCTAGAAACCTGAAAATGGTTTATATATATATGGTGAGAATAACATGTAAACTCACTAGGATCATACCTAAGGTGTCCCATATAAATGTTAAAAAATTATAACAATTCACTAATGAAAAATCAACAGAAAAAAAAGAACCAAAATAAGTCAATTATCTATCTCAACCTCACCAGGGCTCACTCACCAAATATCTCAAGAATGTTGTAAGATAATATCAATAGAAATTTTATAAATCTTCCATCATCAAATTCACACCAATAAGTTTTTACTCTATCACCCCAACATCAAATGTCTCATTCTCCCATTCCATCCATGAATTCCCATCACCACATATCTAGTCATCTCTAATGTGGTTATGGTCATAACCCTACCTACCACAGCCTCCCATTGGTCCCAACATCATGTGCTAACATTAATCAATATCCACATATAACATGAATTTAACACATAATCATCCACATAACCACACATCGAACCACAACCACATTTTGATAGAAGTAGGGTATCATTAATGTAATGTCCATAAACCTCATACCCTCCTCCTATCACGTATGAACCCCGCAACATATCACATCCTCTCATTATTATGCATTTCCCCCAACTATGCCATCATAACTCAAAAATCACCACTAACTGGTTAATGCCAACATGTACTATTGTTGAAATAAGAGAAAGGAATATGGAATAATCATACATATGTTACACACCATTTGGATGTTAGGGAAAACAACCCCCCAAAACATTTGGGTGTCAGTACATGGTACAAAACATGGGTGGTGTGTTTATAAAAGTAACAGTAAAATACAAGAATATATATATATATATATATATATATAATACACAAGACAAGTCTATAGGTTTAACATCAAAACATCATCATCTTTGACTTATCATTAACACCATACTAACATTACTACAAACTTCCACTAATAAAGAAACTCCACCACACAAAAAATATACACATGACCCACTTTCCATTAATTCAAATACAAATTAAACTAATTTAAATATTATTATATTACCAATAGAAAATTATTAATTAATCTATTTAACATCATATTTGATGAAAAACTATTGTAACCAGCATTAACATTGAATTTCCATTTATTTCTAGAATTTTTATAATTTTTCAATCTATTGAACCAGTTACTACATGAAAATTATATTACACTTTTCTTAAATTCTTGCCAACAACATTACCCTTTTTCAATACATACATCATATTCCATAACTATTTTTCTAGAACAATAACACATGACACAAAAACCCACTGATTATTCTTCTAAATCCAACAACATAACCCAATAAAATCCCTATAAACACATATTAACCACAACACATCCCACACCTAAATTGGCTATCACCATTACTAAAAAAACCTCAAAATGCCACACAACCATAAGAATAATAATAAACATTCCAACAGTACAAAATATTATATTTCCAAACCACATAAATCCATAAGTAATTTAAAGGGGATTCCATAATATTCCACTGTCTTCTGTTAAGGTATTTCCATTCAACTTCAAAGTTCACATTCAACCAATTAATTAGTTTTATATAAGTCATTATCCTATTATGAGGGGTATATTCAAATAAAAGTCACCAAAAGGGTTCTCAAACCATAATAAGGGATTGAAATTTCTTAACATCCATAATAAGTAAATTATAATAGAATCCATGTTTGGGGTTAAAATCATTATTCAACAATAATAAGAAAACTGGTAAAAAAATATAAATGCAAACCATACCCTTCAATTCAATATTTTCCAATTTAAAATCTTAATTATTTAATTTATACTATTCACCTAATAGAAAACATAATTATATCAATTGAACATATTCACATAATAAAGAGAGAACAGTGATCCCCTACCTGAGGTTTGTTGTTTATCATGTTATACCAAAATAGGGGGAAAGGGGATAATGCACCCATATATAGATATCAAAAAGGTAAATTATTGATAAAATGTACAAAAATTGAATATAATAAAGGAATATAGGAGTAAATAAAATCCTAACTCAAATTCCACATAGTGATATATAAAACAGAGAAAGAAATGGGTTATTGAATGTGCTTGGAAAACAGAGCTAGGAATAATTTCGGTAAAAGAAGAAAACTATCAAGGTTCATAGAAATGGTTTTTGTTCATCTGAAATTTAATGAAAAAAATAAATTATTAAACATAGAAAACCTCATAATTTAATCTTCCAGATATAGATCTATGAATATCTCTGAAGATTAACATGGTCAGCCTTCTTTTTCAATTTTATTTTAATTTACTTTCATTTAAAACACATGGAATTACCCATTTAAAACCAAAGGATTTAAAGAATTAAAATTCAATATCTAATACCCACTAAATATATTCTAAAAACATTTATTTGGGCCTTTAATTTTATAATTTATGTTAAAATCATTTTTCATGTCATTTTGGAAAATTTTGGTATTTTGAAAAAAAACTAGAAATTTGAAAACTATTGGGTAGTCCAAATTACCCAAACAAGATACCACAAGAATTATAGTCTTAAAATAAAAATAAAGTAACTAAGAACACAAAGGAACCAACCAACCACAATAAGTAACCAACCGTTTACCCAAAAGAACTTTCTAATTGCATAAAGGAACTAACTGACCACAAGATGAAACCAACCGACCACATCAAGGAAATAAATGAAGAAATAAAGAACCAACTGATTATATGAATAATCCAACTGAATACATGAAGGAAACAACCAATTGAATTAAGGAACCAATAAACCACACAAAGTAAACAACTGACTGTATAAAGGAACCAACAAACCGCATAATGGAACTACGCGACCAAACTGAGGAACCAACCGACCACATGAAGGAACAATGGACTGCATGTTCAGACAAGTGATGATAGAAGAAAATATAGAAATTTATAAAGGAAAAAATCCCTAAACTCCCCCATAAAATTTAAAATCCTTTGTAAATCACAAAGTAAGGGTTTTAGAAATTCAGTACATTACAACTCGATCTTCTATGGAGAACCATCTACAAACTTATATTAAGAATCCTCTTTATTATTCTACATAGGATCCTCCCACATTTATATGGAAAGTAAATGATTCTAGGGTTGGTGAACACGGTGGCACAAATTTACCTAAATTATCACTTTCTCTAAGCAAGGTGCATAGGAAACCTATAAACTTTGATGGTAATGGAAATCCTATATGTCAAAATTTGGAATAATTTAGAATTTGTGTGGCTATACAAGCCAAATAAAAAATAAGCATTTTGATTTTTGATTGAAGAAGTGTTAGTTGGATGAAACTATATCAGATATAGAAGAAAATTTTGATAGACTCATATATTATTAATTTATTTATCATGATATGTATTTAGAAATATATATATATGTGTGTGTGTGTGTGTGTCTATATATCAATGTTTTTCTTCTCAATTCAATATGATGTATGATTAACTTAACACTAAAGAAATTTGGAGGAAATAATAATATTTTTTTGTAAGAATATGGAGATATTTTATGTCAAAACTATCTTTAGATTTCATTATTGGGAAAAAATAAAAATTGATTATGATTATATGGTTTTAAAAAAATGTGTTTTGGGGATTCAGAAAACAGATATTTGGAAGTAAAACCAATAGAACTTAAAGAACTAAATAGAGAACTAGAAACCTCCCATACTGGATGAACCCCATAACTTTAATGTTCTAATACATAGGAATTAAAACCACATCCTAAATCAACAAAATAAGTCATCACTCATAAAATATTCAAAACAAAAACTCATGGAAACAAAAATTCAACAGAAATTAGATCATATAAGAAATGAACCTAATTATTTGTGTAGTTTGGATGATAATTCCTATATCTATAGTAGAAAAACATTATACCCTTTCAATTATCAAAAGTTTTAATATTACAATAACTATTTAAAAATCATCCAATAATATCACTAATTTCATTCCCACATGTACAAGTGGATCCACCCCACATTAAAAAGGGACCCATATAGTCAACGAGTTCCACCATCCTCCTATATTTATGAGAAACTCACTATTTTCCTTATCCACATCTCATATTCTATCAATGCCTCAACCTTGACTACTAACTTCCATTATAATTTCTGGTTATTATAATATTCAATTATGATTACTCTTTTGTATTAAATAATAACTCTTGCACATCTATCTTCTAGTCCTCTAATCATCTATTCACAAAATTATAGAACAAAAGATGCATACCATGTACCTCTATTGGACTTCCTCTACTTCT
Organism: Viscum album; assembly: GCA_963277665.1. Taxonomy (NCBI): domain Eukaryota; kingdom Viridiplantae; phylum Streptophyta; class Magnoliopsida; order Santalales; family Viscaceae; genus Viscum; species Viscum album. The sequence continues at coordinate 1,966,824,319 of OY728127.1, forward strand.
AGTCTAAATATCAGGATAAAATGTATCTTCTAGATCTTCTTATTCAAGATTTCTGAATTGGAACATAAAAGAGACTTGACAAATCCTAAAAATATCATTCTTGAATATTGGTTACAAAGAATCCATGATAACCACCAACACAATGGTATAACCAATATTATATCTTCTGACACAAAAAAAATGTATACAAGCCACCTTTTGGTTTTTGTAGTCCCACTAATACATAATTATTCCACAAGATTTACTGAACTAACTCTTTAGTGAACATGTTATTTTCATTTTCAAAACTAATGATTTTTCATAGATCTATTGTCACGACCCGCCCTCGGGGTCCGTGCCGTGACTACCCCAAGCCCGCCTTCCATAGGCCAGGGGCTGGCGACTAGCACCAAGGCGTAAAATCCCGATAACTGGGAAGGCATTGCCTTTATAAAGAAAACAAGCACCACAGAGTACAAGCGGAAGTAAAACACTAAGTACAAAAAGAAGAGCTGAAAAGTAAAAAGGGGCCGGAAATACAAGCCCAACTGTAAAGTACAACTCGAAAGGGAAAACAGCGACTGAAAAGTAAAGCTGCTACGCTGAGATGTCCACTGGAAATCCCACCTGAAGGGTGGGTACAGATAGCTCCTCTGCTCCTCGGGTCCCGCCATCCGCTCCGAGTATGTCTCGCCCAGTGGTCCACCTCCGGGTACCGCCTCGTCGTATAGTCCACCTCCAGGTACCGTCCAGTCCTCGAACCTTTGGCTTCTGTCAGCACTGTCCGTCGTCTGCAACCAACACAACGAGGTGCGGGCATAGCCCGTGCAGGGGTGAGTATAACGATACTCAGTAGGGACCCCGAGACCCTCAAGGTCTCACTAAAACCAACAAGGATAAACACAAGAAGATCTCAACAGATAAACTCTACTTAGGTATATGCCCATACATATACCTAAGTTATCAAGTAACCCATCTCAATCATGAGGAAACACAAGAATTGTGAAAACGACGGATAACCACTACCCGGGTATATGCCCATACATATACCAAAGTTAGCAAGTGACCCATCTCAATCATGAGGTAAACACAAGGTCAAAAGTCTCAGCTCAAACCAGGATTTTCATTATCGAAACCGTAACTGCTGAAGAGCTCCGTCTCTAGAGTGTACAGTGGTCCTGTCACGACTCCGAGGCCACCGCTCACTAACCTAAGACTGCTGAAGTACTCCTCCTGTCGAGTACTGCGGGTCTGCTGCCAACTACCAGGCGCTCCGTCCGCTGAGGGTCTGCTGCCAAATACCGGGCGCTACCCAGATAGCCTACTGAGGTACTCCTCCTGTCGAGTACCGCGGGTCTGCTGCCAACTACCAGGCGCTCCGTCCGCCGTGGGTCTGCCGCCAAATACCGGGCGCTCCGTCCACTGGGCTAGTCGACTCACTCCAAGTCGAGTCGGTCAAGCAGTCGTCAGGTCTCAGCCGGCTACACGGTCTCCGTACTCTGCACGCTCGTCTCCGGGAGGGTCCGTTCCACGAGCTACTGGTCGATACTCCAAGTATCACAAAGTCCCGCGAAGAAGTGTCTCAAAGGACTGTCTCGTCACAGGGGTCTCAACGCAACAGACGGCGCGTCGATCGGACGCCCGGTCTGTGAGTTATTAGCCTTTTCGTCCCAGGGGCCCGGTTGGTTTCGAGAGCGAAACCAATCCCGGCCGTATCTCAACTGTACCCCGAACTCCCATAGGGTAAACTCAAAGGGACCGTTACTCAACGTAACCACCAACGCCGCTGACGGTTCGTCAAACGGACGTCCTGTCTGAAAGAATATCAGCTTTCCCGTTCCAGGGGCCCGGTTGGATTTCGAGTACAATCCAACCCGGCCATACTCCGACTGTATCCAAAACTCGGGCGGAGTATGTCAAAAGTTCCGTCTCATCAAGAGGAAGTCAACGAAACAGACGGCGCGTCAATCGGACGCCCGGTCTGTGAGTTATTGGCATTTTCGTCTCCAGGGCCCGGTTGGTTTTTAAGGCAAAACCAACCCGACCGTACTCCACCTGCGTCCAAACCTCGGGCGGAGTATGCCAAAAGATCCGTCTCTCTAAGAGGAACACAACGCGGCTGACGGCACGTCAATCGGACGTCCGTAGCTCAAGATATGAGTGTTTCTGCTCCGAAGGCCCGGTTGGTTCCGTGAACGAACCAACCCGGCCGAACTCAAAGTAAACCGAAACCTTGAGTGCGATATACCGAAACGACCGTCTCGATCCAAGGATCGCGTTGCCGCTGACGGTTCGTCGATCGGAGGTCCGAGGCTCAAGTTATGGGCCAAAAACCAATTCGGGTTCGAAACGGGGGGGTCCGGGTCCGGGCCGACCCGGCCCGACCCCCCCCCCCCCCCCCCGGGGCGGCGCGGCGGCGGCGCGGCGGCCGGCGGCGGCGGCGGGCGGCGGCGGCCGGCGGCGGCGGCGGCCGGCGGCGGCGGCGCGGCGGCCGGGCGGCGCGGCGGCGCGGGGTGCCGCGGCGGCTCGGGGTGCCGCGAGGGGCCGCTCGCGGGGGGCTAACCCCCGCTTCTTCAGAAGGGCGGCGCGGCTTTGCCGCGCCGTTTGCAACAAATCGGCCCCCACGTGGGGGCCGGTTTTGAATTAAACCGGGGGGCTGCTGCCCCCCCCCCCCCTTCCATGGAACCGCCCCCCTCAATAAGAGGGGGGTTTTGTTGAAACGGCCGGGGGATTTATTCCACCGGTTTCCTGTCATCCGGCCGGCCAGCTGGCCGGCCGGTTTTCACTAACGGGACCGGAAATTCCGGTCCCGCCTTCGACTTCCGACGCCGGCGGCCCGGCCGCCGGTCTTCTCTTCCGCCGCGGCCCGGAACCGGCCGCGGTCTCTTCGTCCCGCCGCGGCCCGGAACCGGCCGCGGCGTTCGTCAACCGGCGCGGTGCGACGGCACCGCGCCCCTTCGCCGTGCTTTGATAATCATTCAACACGGCGCGACGGCGTCGCGTTCTTGTTGTTTCTTCATGGTGCGCGCGACGACATCGCGTAACTTAAACGTATAATTATCCGCGTGGTGCGACGGCACCACGCCACCTTGCTTCCGCCCGCAAGAATAAACAAGAAACGATGGAGGGGGGGTTCGGCCGTGTTCGTGCGGTCCGGCCCCCTCACGTTAAAATAATAACGCATCTTAAATAAATTAAGCCACACGTTATACTTGCTATTCACGATCAAGAAAAGGAATAATAAAGAATAAAACAACAACCCCTACCTTGGTATAAGGTTCGAAGATCGTTCTACGTTCCGCAGAAGACGACGTCGCGGAGGTCGGGCGACGCGGTCGTCGTTCGTCAAATTCAACGACGAAGAGGCGCGTCCGAAGAGGCACGTCGTTGGCGAATCCTTGTATGCCGACGAAGGTTGTCCGAGGAAGGTGCGGTGTTCTCTCTCGTTGACACCGAAGACGAAGAAGAGCGGAGCAGCGTTCTTCGTCGGAAACTTGAGCGTTCTACGTCAAGTCTTGAGGGAAGTCAAATAAAAAGGAAACAACGAACTCAAGAACCCCTACCTTGATAGTCGCATGTTGACGGAGTCGTGGAATATCGGTGTCGATTCCTTTGACGTCGGAGGAAGAGTCGTTGTCGATGGCGTTCGTCGCGGAAAACCGTCGCGGAAGAGATGATGCAGAAGAAGTACGTCGCGTCGCGGATACGGCGTCGCGGATGGATCGTGTTCTTCGGCGAAGAAGTTCTTCGTTGAAGAACGACGTTCTTCGCGTTCTTCGTTGAGTTTGAAGAAGAAGAAGAGGCTCTCCAAAAGATCTCAAGGAGACAAACAAAGAACCCAAAATAAAATAAGACAACTTCTTATTTTATTATTACAATACACATTAGAATTTCAAAAGTTTGAAATTCAAAAAGGTTAAACTCCCATAATTAATTAAGTAACTCAAGTTGACAACATTAAATGAAATGAGTTAAAGGAGAGGTTTTAAGAGAATTTGAGGAGTTGGGGTTTGTGTGGACCCCACCTCACTTAATCCTCCCAAGGGAGGTTAAGTGGATGTGGGTCCCACTCCCAACTCCCTTTGGTAGGACTTAACTAGTTAAAAATAAAATTTGTTCCTCACAAATTTTATTTAACTTAAACTAAAAACCCAAAAACTAACTTTCAACCCACAACAAACGCAACTCCCGAAAAGGACTCTTTAAGCGAATATCGGCGCTGCGAGTTCATCGGTGCCCTCGGATTTCAATTCCGAGCACCGGATCAAAAGTTAGGAATTCCCGCTCGTTCGTTCACTGAACGTACCCGAGCCAAACTTCGGAAATTAATTCCGGGCACTCCGGGCCTCGGAATCAGGTGCCGTCTAAAACCGCGCTCTTGTAAAATTCTAAAGAAAATTAAGAAAAAAATTTCCTTGAATTTTACGGGTCTTTACATTACTCCCACCTCAGGGATTTACGTCCCCGTAAAGCTACATCAAAAACTAGGGAAACAAAAGACGGTACTGAGCACGCATCTGAGCCTCCCGCTCCCATGTGCTCTCCTGGAGATTCCCGTGCCGCCATCTGTTGCGCAACAAGAGGAATCGATCGCCCATGTAGGACCCGCTCCTGTCGATCCTCTATCTCCACCGGGACCTCCGTAAAAGTCACCCCATCGTCAACGTCAAGCTCCCCATGGTCAAAGATGTGTGTCGGGTCGTGCACGTATCTCCTCAGCTGAGACACGTGGAAGACGTCGTGCACCCGGTGCAACTGAGGTGGTAGAGCCAGGCGATAAGCCACCTCACCAACCCTGTTGAGGACCTGGAAGGGTCCGATGAAGCGCGGAGATAACTTGTCGCCTCGGCTAAATCTCCGAATACCACGTCGAGGTGAGACCCGCAAGAAGACGTGGTCACCATCCTCGAACTCTAGTGGCCTCCGCCTCCTGTCAGCGTATGACTTCTGCCGGCTCTGTGCTGTCCTCATCCGCTCCTGGATGACATGGACCTCCTCTGACGTGGCCCGGACCATCTCTGGTCCCATAAGAGCTGCAAGATTTCTTCTTTGCCGATAAGAGAAACCTGGTCTCATCCCCTGGATGAACCACATTCTTTGCCTAAAACAGTCAATCCTAACATGGATGATACTAATCCATACCAAGGATGACGTCGTAAGGCCTCGACGCTACTACTAAGAGATCCAACCGTTACTCTCGCCTCCAAGGGTTGAGTCACACTGTCGGCATCAGTGTGTGATAACTGGTCTCCTCCAGTAGATGTCTCACAAGTGAGGGTCAAGTCAACAGTCAACTGGAACCTCTTAGTAACATCACAAAAGAGGACAGGAATGAAAACATCACAAAGGATGCGTCTTTTATTATTGCAGCTCATAATACAAGACGCTACACAAAAGCAACATCAACATGGAACTAGAAGTACATAAGACGTATCCACTAGTTCCTCCCCTGTCCACCTGCTCCCAGAGCTCCATGATCGTAAGCTTCAGCTGCCTGAAGCTGTGCTCTCGCATGTTCACCTATTCCCTGTGGTCGGGGTGGACCTCCTGGTGGTGGTGGTGGCAGAGCCTCAAAGCGTCGTCCACCACCTGCTGCTCGGCCAGCTCCTCTGCCTCGTCTGCCTCCTCCCTGCGGACCGCCACGGTCGAACCTCTGCCTCTGCCTAGGTGGTTCCTCAACCGTCTGCTGCTCCTCCGCATGGAGGGTCGGGCAGTCACGATCCATGTGGCCTTGCCCGCCGCATGCAAAGCACTGTCTTCCACTCAAAAGACTGACTCCGCGCTGTGTGCCCTGCACTGCTGAGCCAGTGCCCTGAGGTCGTCTGCCTGAAGGTCTGGTCTGTCTGGACCCCTGAGTCATCTGTCGGCTACCTGCTACCGAAGACTCCGCTACGTGCCGCCCTGCGGTGGGTCGCTGCGCTGGTGAAGACTCAGCAAGGAAGCTCTCAATCAGAAGGGCCCGTTCCAGTACTCCTGTCTGAGTCGGTAAGCTGAGGGAGATCAGCGATGCCCTGATCTCGTGTCTCAAACCCTGCTCGAAGGTCCGGGCCCAGAAGAATGGGTCCCGTACCATGTCGGTCGAGTAGCGCGAGAGATCGGTAAATCTCGCCGAGTACTGAGTGACCGTCATGCTGCCCTGCCGCAGCTGCAGAAGCTCCTGGATACGCACCGCACGAAGGGTGGCTGGGACGAACTCCGAGCGGAAGAGGCTCTCAAAGTCCGTCCAAAGTAGAGATGCCTCATCGTGCACCTGGAGCATCAAGCTCCACCATCGTCCTGCTGCTGTGTGTAGTAGGCTCGCAGCGAGGATCACCATGAGGTTTGCTGGTGTCCTCACTAGCCTAAACACTCGTACCACTGCCTCCAGCCAGTCCTCTGCAGCCTGGGGATCCGTCTCCCAGTGAAACCTGGGCGGTTTCTGGCGCTGAAACTCATGCAGTGCGCTGAGGCGACGTGCATCGTCAGCGGCTGCTGCTGGAAGCATCGGGGGCTCGGCGGGTAGAGCTACCGCCGGTGCCACTGCTGACAAAGGGCCCTGCACCGAGGCCTCGTCGCTCGGTGGGCTGTCATCACGTTCGATTCTCGGAACCCTAGCTGGCTGCCGTCGTGGGGCCATCCTGAAAGAAAAAACGTAACACGATCAAACGATTATACCTGGTGAGCTGACCTGGTTTGAGCTGTTTTAAGGGGAAAAACTTTTGAAAACACACACGCAATCAGTGTTTTCGTGCACAAAGTCGGAAATCAGTTGTCAGGGTCCTGGTGTATGGATACGTCGGCCGCCCGCACCAACACTGGACTCCCTGAACTGAAAACCACACTCGGTACCCTTAACACTATTGCTTCACAGAAAGAAAGATCAGAGTTATAAGTTCTGCGGTAGAACCGAACTCCTCTGATACCAATTTGTCACGACCCGCCCTCGGGGTCCGTGCCGTGACTACCCCAAGCCCGCCTTCCATAGGCCAGGGGCTGGCGACTAGCACCAAGGCGTAAAATCCCGATAACTGGGAAGGCATTGCCTTTATAAAGAAAACAAGCACCACAGAGTACAAGCGGAAGTAAAACACTAAGTACAAAAAGAAGAGCTGAAAAGTAAAAAGGGGCCGGAAATACAAGCCCAACTGTAAAGTACAACTCGAAAGGGAAAACAGCGACTGAAAAGTAAAGCTGCTACGCTGAGATGTCCACTGGAAATCCCACCTGAAGGGTGGGTACAGATAGCTCCTCTGCTCCTCGGGTCCCGCCATCCGCTCCGAGTATGTCCCGCCCAGTGGTCCACCTCCGGGTACCGCCTCGTCGTATAGTCCACCTCCAGGTACCGTCCAGTCCTCGAACCTTCGGCTTCTGTCAGCACTGTCTGTCGTCTGCAACCAACACAACGAGGTGCGGGCATAGCCCGTGCAGGGGTGAGTATAACGATACTCAGTAGGGACCCCGAGACACTCAAGGTCTCACTAAAACCAACAAGGATAAACACAAGAAGATCTCAACAGATAAACTCTACTTAGGTATATGCCCATACATATACCTAAGTTATCAAGTAACCCATCTCAATCATGAGGAAACACAAGAATTGTGAAAACGACGGATAACCACTACCCGGGTATATGCCCATACATATACCAAAGTTAGCAAGTGACCCATCTCAATCATGAGGTAAACACAAGGTCAAAAGTCTCAACTCAAACCAGGATTTTCATTATCGAAACCGTAACTGCTGAAGAGCTCCGTCTCTAGAGTGTACAGTGGTCCTGTCACGACTCCGAGGCCGCCGCTCACTAACCTAAGACTGCTGAAGTACTCCTCCTGTCGAGTACTGCGGGTCTGCTGCCAACTACCAGGCGCTCCGTCCGCTGAGGGTCTGCTGCCAAATACCGGGCGCTACCCAGATAGCCTACTGAGGTACTCCTCCTATCGAGTACCGCGGGTCTGCTGCCAACTACCAGGCGCTCCGTCCGCCGTGGGTCTGCCGCCAAATACCGGGCGCTCAGTCCACTGGGCTAGTCGACTCACTCCAAGTTGAGTCGGTCAAGCAGTCGTCAGGTCTCAGCCGGCTACACGGTCTCCGTACTCTGCACGCTCGTCTCCGGGAGGGTCCGCTCCACGAGCTACTGGTCGATACTCCAAGTATCACAAAGTCCCGCGAAGAAGTGTCTCAAAGGACTGTCTCGTCACAGGGGTCTCAACGCAACAGACGGCGCGTCGATCGGACGCCCGGTCTGTGAGTTATTAGCCTTTTCGTCCCAGGGGCCCGGTTGGTTTCGAGAGAGAAACCAATCCCGGCCGTATCTCAACTGTACCCCGAACTCCCATAGGGTAAACTCAAAGGGACCGTTACTCAACGTAACCACCAACGCCGCTGACGGTTCGTCAAACGGACGTCCTGTCTGAAAGAATATCAGCTTTCCCGTTCCAGGGGCCCGGTTGGATTTCGAGTACAATCCAACCCGGCCATACTCCGACTGTATCCAAAACTCGGGCGGAGTATGTCAAAAGTTCCGTCTCATCAAGAGGAAGTCAACGAAACAGACGGCGCGTCAATCGGACGCCCGGTCTGTGAGTTATTGGCATTTTCGTCTCCGGGGCCCGGTTGGTTTTTAAGGCAAAACCAACCCGACCGTACTCCACCTGCGTCCAAACCTCGGGCGGAGTATGCCAAAAGATCCGTCTCTCTAAGAGGAACACAACGCGGCTGACGGCACGTCAATCGGACGTCCGTAGCTCAAGATATGAGTGTTTCTGCTCCGAAGGCCCGGTTGGTTCCGTGAACGAACCAACCCGGCCGAACTCAAAGTAAACCGAAACCTTGAGTGCGATATACCGAAACGACCGTCTCGATCCAAGGATCGTGTTGCCGCTGACGGTTCGTCGATCGGAGGTCCGAGGCTCAAGTTATGGGCCAAAAACCAATTCGGGTTCGAAACGGGGGGGTCCGGGTCCGGGCCGACCCGGCCCGACACCCCCCCCCCCCCCCCCGGGGCGGCGCGGCGGCCTGGCGGCGCGGCGGCGCGGCGGCACGGGGTGCCGCGGTGGCTCGGGGTGCCGCGAGGGGCCGCTCGCGGGGGGCTAACCCCCGCTTCTTCAGAAGGGCGGCGCGGCTTTGCCGCGCCGTTTGCAACAAATCGGCCCCCACGTGGGGGCCGGTTTTGAATTAAACTGGGGGGCTGCTTCCCCCCCCCCCTTCCATGGAACCGCCCCCCTCAATAAGAGGGGGGTTTTGTTGAAACGGCCGGGGGATTTATTCCCCCGGTTTCCTGTCATCCGGCCGGCCAGCTGGCCGGCCGGTTTTCACTAACGGGACCGGAAATTCCGGTCCCGCCTTCGACTTCCGACGCCGGCGGCCCGGCCGCCGGTCTTCTCTTCCGCCGCGGCCCGGAACCGACCGCGGTCTCTTCGTCCCGCCGCGGCCCGGAACCGGCCGCGGCGTTCGTCAACCGGCGCGGTGCGACGGCACCGCGCCCCTTCGCCGTGCTTTGATAATCATTCAACACGGCGCGACGGCGTCGCGTTCTTGTTGTTTCTTCATGGTGCGCGCGACGACATCGCGTAACTTAAACGTATAATTATCCGCGTGGTGCAACGGCACCACGCCACCTTGCTTCCGCCCGCAAGAATAAACAAGAAACGATGGAGGGGGGGTTCGGCCGTGTTCGTGCGGTCCGGCCCCCTCACGTTAAAATAATAACGCATCTTAAATAAATTAAGCCACACGTTATACTTGCTATTCACGATCAAGAAAAGGAATAATAAAGAATAAAACAAAAACCCCTACCTTGGTATAAGGTTCGAAGATCGTTCTACGTTCCGCGGAAGACGACGTCGCGGAGGTCGGGCGACGCGGTCGTCGTTCGTCAAATTCAACGACGAAGAGGCGCGTCCGAAGAGGCACGTCGTTGGCGAATCCTTGTATGCCGACGAAGGTTGTCCGAGGAAGGTGCGGTGTTCTCTCTCGTTGACACCGAAGACGAAGAAGAGCGGAGCGGCGTTCTTCGTCGGAAACTTGAGCGTTCTACGTCAAGTCTTGAGGGAAGTCAAATAAAAAGGAAACAACGAACTCAAGAACCCCTACCTTGATAGTCGCACGTTGACGGAGTCGTGGAATATCGGTGTCGATTCCTTTGACGTCGGAGGAAGAGTCGTTGTCGATGGCGTTCGTCGCGGAAAACCGTCGCGGAAGAGATGACGCAGAAGAAGTACGTCGCGTCGCGGATACGGCGTCGCGGATGGATCGTGTTCTTCGGCGAAGAAGTTCTTCGTTGAAGAACGACGTTCTTCGCGTTCTTCGTTGAGTTTGAAGAAGAAGAAGAGGCTCTCCAAAAGCTCTCAAGGAGACAAACAAAGAACCCAAAATAAAATAAGACAACTTCTTATTTTATTATTACAATACACATTAGAATTTCAAAAGTTTGAAATTCAAAAAGGTTAAACTCCCATAATTAATTAAGTAACTCAAGTTGACAACATTAAATGAAATGAGTTAAAGGGGAGGTTTTAAGAGAATTTGAGGAGTTGGGGTTCGTGTGGACCCCACCTCACTTAATCCTCCCAAGGGAGGTTAAGTGGATGTGGGTCCCACTCCCAACTCCCTTTGGTAGGACTTAACTAGTTAAAAATAAAATTTGTTCCTCACAAATTTTATTTAACTTAAACTAAAAACCCAAAAACTAACTTTCAACCCGCAACAAACGCAACTCCCGAAAAGGACTCTTTAAGCGAATATCGGCGCTGCGAGTTCATCGGTGCCCTCGGATTTCAATTCCGAGCACCGGATCAAAAGTTAGGAATTCCCGCTCGTTCGTTCACTGAACGTACCCGAGCCAAACTTCGGAAATTAATTCCGGGCACTCCGGGCCTCGGAATCAGGTTCCGTCTGAAACCGCACTCTTGTAAAATTCTAAAGAAAATTAAGAAAAAATTTCCTTGATTTTTACGGGTCTTTACATCTATCACTTTGTATTGAAACATATTCTAGTTAAAATGATATTTCAACTCAATGTGATTCATTTTTAGTGAAATATCATGTTCTCTTCAAAATGTATTGCACTATAACTATCACAATAGATAAATACACTATCATGGATTCTTCTATGTTCTTTCAATAAACACTTCATCCATATCGATAACTTCCATTCTTTGGTGACACCCACATGTTCATCATTTATTATGGATAATGCTACCACTAGTTGTAATCTCAATATAAAAACTATAATTTTACCTTCGAGATTAAATACATAGCATGTGGAACTCATCCAAATTTCAATATCCGCCCTAACTTCTTAATCCATATAACCCTACAATGGATAAAACATTTTGAAACACAATACTATATATTATGATCTTTAGGGATGTCAAATAATCCACTCTCTATCTTCCCAGTGTACATTCTGTATATTTTATATAAAACAACTAACCACACTCATTGAAAATCTAATTTACACCTTACTACATACCATTTTATACATTAATCTATCTACTACTGATGAAAATATATATTTCACCATATACTAAGCCTCATATTTTATTTATATCTCTTCCCTTTTGAATAATTTTTAGTGCCTAGCCAATGGGGTTGAAACTGGTTTATATTTGATCATTCTAAATCCCTTTATAACCTTTTATATGTAATAATTTTGAGAAAAACTAAAATTAATAACTTTATTATCACTCTAAATATACATTCCCATGATTTTTCTAGTCTCATGAAAATTCTTCATCTCAAATCTTCTGAATAAATCACCCTTCACCTTCTAAATCCTCTTATTGTTTGGAGCTTATAAGATCATAGAATCCATATATAAGAGAAAGATAGTAAAGTTATCATTCATGAAATACTTTTGGTTGAGATAATGATTTGAGTTTTTCTAGAAAAGACCCTTCTAGACTATGATGGTTTTGAACTTCCAGTTCCATTTCTCAGTGCTTGTTTCAATTTATATAGAATCCTCTTTAGATTATATACCAATTCCTCGTTATATTTCTTAACAAAACCTTCTATCATACTAATATATACTTCCTTTTCTTAATCACCACGAAGTGATTTTTTTTACATACATTTATTCTAGAAGAATTCATTCATAAAAAACCAAAATGAGTATCATTCTAATAGTAGTATGATTAACTGTTGATGAGAAAATTTAAAATATATCCACTCATTATTTCTAAAAAAAATTCAAAAATATCCTATATTTTTACCAATTTATATCATCATGTTATTATTTCAAAATAGGGACCCACTCAATATACATTTTTTTCTACCTTGTTGCAATTCATTTAGTTCCAATTTTTCATTTTCATCCAATGAATCAATTTTATCATTCCAACATGACTCCCAATTTTTGAAATTATTATGACTATTTATTTTTTCAAGGAAATATACCTCTCCTCGATCCATCTAAATAAAATAATGAAAATTGAATATGAACCTTTGTATTTTTCCTCAGATTCAGGTAGATCTTTTTAATTCAACCCATGACTCTGCTCTTTCTAGATCTATAACTTCTAGAACATCACCTTCCAAGACTCAGACCCAGTATTTATCAATAATTGATCTCTTTAGTATATCTTATATTATACTAATTAAATCCTACAAAATTTTTATCTATCTTATAAATTTTGGATCTTGTATATTTTCATAACTTTTGTTCAGATCAACTTATATTTTTTTAGTTGACTATTTATTCTCAACTTCATTTTCTACTATTTTTTGGTCCTTTAACATAACATTATCATTGAAGATAACATTTCAAATTATAAAAATATTTCAATTATTATTATCCCAAAGATGGAAAACGGTGTTTTGTATCACAATATCCCATAAATAAATATTCCTGATACTTGGCTTTGAGTATGTCATTGTCCATGGAATCCATAAATTCATATTCTAAACTTATAAAATTTAACTTTTGTAGCATCCACTAGTTTTCTAGTATACACATATTCTATGATATCCTTCAATAATGGTATAAAATGAATAATAATACAATGTTACACTATCCAATTTATTACATCTGATAAAATATCCTTAAATATTCTAAAATGTGGCCTCATGCATTGTGTATTTTCAGTTAATGTCTAATTCACCAGCTATGCAATAGCATTCAATTATAGTGTTCCAAGTACAGTTTTTTAAAACCTAATTCATTTTATCTAGAAATTTTATTTAAATACTTACTACCATATTCACCAAAATTATTGGATCTTAAGAATTTTGGTATATTTCTAGTCACTTTTTCCACCATGACCCTCTATCAAACAAATACAAAAATAACACATATTTTCACTTAAGGAAGTATACCAATAAATTACTTATTAAATAATTAATGAAATTTTAAAAAAATATCCAAAATGATAATGGACTCGTTTAGAAACTATAACATTATGACCATGGATAACTCTATTTATTTTTATTTTACCTTACACCTTGTTTTTACTGTTTGTTTTATGGTTTTGTGATGGTTTTTAAACCAGTCTAGATGATTAAAGAAAATATGGAACTAAAACTATAGGTAAAGTAGATACAGGTGGCCCATTAGCTATATGGTAATATCCATAGACCATTTGATGGTCTTGGATGTGGCTACATCACTTATACTAAATCCATAGACTAGTTGTTGGGCTTATTAGTGGCTACAACACTTCTTATGTATCCATCTTCCATATGGTGGCATCGTTGGATGGGAGTTTTGTAAGAAGATTATCATAATTATACCCTAAAACATAAAAACTTATTCTTTTTTACTTATTCACTGACCTTGTCTCGACTTATATGAGTTCAGGGGGTCTCTTTGGGATGGTTTTGGCTCTCTTTACTCAAATCCTCAGTGGATCAAACTATTGATCAAAAACATGATCTTTTTTCAGTAATTCTAGCTTGTTTTTGGTCTTGAATCATATTCTTATCCATATTTATGTTACCATGGTATATTTCATGCAAGGGACTTCATTCGATCTAGGTTTCTAATTGGTTTTCTTATATAATCTTTGTGGAAATAAGGGTTTTTTCTGGATCATCATTCCTCATGGTTCTCTCTTCAAAAACCGTTGTGGTAATTGATTCCTCTTATTTTATTTATTATAAAAATTGATGTTTTAGATATTCTTAATTGGTAATTAAGGTCTCAGGTATTTTCTTCTTGCCTCTTTGGTACTCTCTTCTTTCCATATTGTGAATCCCTTTCAATGGTTGTAATTCCTAGTGTTTTGAGTTAGGTGTCCCATTTATTTCTATTTAAAATTGAATATATGATATTTTGTACTTTTATCTGGGTTTTTAATTTTTTATAATGTTTCCCACATATATATAGTAACTATATCAAAGAATGATGTTTTCTTGATGTTTTGATAAAAGTGGGAAAATTGGGTTTTATTGTATGAATTGATATATAAATTATTTTAAAAGAATAGGCCTTCATTTTGGAAATGTTAATGCTCAGTTAAATTTTGGGAAATATCATTGAATCTATTTAAGATTTTAATTTCCAAAATGAAGGGAAATATGTTGACAATAAAGATCATGTGGGTTGGTCCTTTTCATTAATGACTTTAAAAACTCATATATATTGAATTATTTAAACGATGAATTGTGTGTTTCTTTTCCCAAATTTATTTTCATGGGTTTACCCTTAAATAATGATTTATTGTCCTAATTGGTATTTTGATGGTTTTTTTATAAAATGAAAACCCATTGGACATGTCCCTTTTTGTTTGATAGAAATTATGTAATCTTGAATGTTGGTGAAAATTTTATACATTGAGGGAAGTCAATTCATATTATCATGCATGGATAAAGGGGTTATTCCTATGTGGGTGTTCATAAGTTTGAGAGAGATGAATAAATTAATGGTTGTTTGTTTATATGATTATATAGTTTTATTAACCATTAAAATGATCACCTCCCTTTCTATATGTCATGGTAAGACCTGGGTGGTCAGCTGGGAAGTCTAGGTAGACATGTTCACTAGTTTAGGAATATACTTAGGCTACTCGCACTAGGTGGGACTTAGGTCGGACTATGGGATGTTACAACTCAGTTAGGCCAAGAAGGATTGAACTAGATGTTTGTGAAAGTGTTGATTTATGTGTAGTTGTTTTTCAGTGCACAAACTTTTCTTCATTGTTGACAATGATTTCCCTATACTAGACCATTACCCTTTTGTACCTTGGATTCTATCACAATGATATATTCATATTTTCCAAATAACTTTATGAAATTATATTATGATTTCCTTAATGATTTTACTTAAAAAATTTTAAAATAAAATTTATGTTTGATTTTGTTAAAAGAATATTAATTATTATTTTATTTTAAAAGGACCTTGATTTTATCAAAATGGTTTGTTTTCAAGGAAAATTGTTTTAAACCTTTTTTAACCAAAGGAATCTATAAAACCATTTTTATATCATTATTTTCAGACATGCATGAAATTTTTTTCATTTAAAGTGGTATTATTTGGGTTGGTCAGTGGAAACCTAATAGGCTTTTAGCTCATGAAAAAATATCTTACAATTTTATTAGTTTCGTAGTTGATATTCCTATGTTTGGGGTTTCAGTTATGGAGGAGTTTTATATGTCATTACCTCACTTAAACATGGAGGTGTTGGTGCCTTGTGGTATATTTTTCCTTATCTTATGTTATAACAGTAATGTTTTCAATTATTTTACTCTTATTTTATATTTTATTATTGCATATATAATATTATTACTTGTTCATATTTGACTTTCATTGTTTATATTTTTATTTTTATTATTTCTGGTGAAATAATTACCATTTCACTCTTGTTGATGATAATGTTCTTGTCACCGTCCAATGGGGATTGGGAATTTCCTTCAGTCCATTCCATGACAAGATCTATTGTTCTATTCAGAGATGACCCTAGTTTGTTTATGAGAGGCCTCCAATTATTTATGGGAATAATCCCAAACTTATAATAGTTTGGTGTTCTTACATTCATTGTGAAAGACACTATTAATTTATTTTCATGTATACTACTCTCATAAGTATAAAAATCCATGTGATTGAGATATAATATACCCTTTTCCACTAGAACTCATATATTCTTTTCATTCAGGTTCCCATGATGATGGTTCCACAAATAAAAACTTTTGGATGTTTTCATTCTAGAAATTTGTGGTCCATCTAAACATCCCATCTGATACAATGTCCCATATTTTACATCTCTAGATATGACCATGGAACCTTGAGTAATTTTTGATACTCCATTTGTGAAGATTATTCTAAACCATGCATCATCCAACTGAACTAAGAAAATTATTTTCTTCTATAAACATGGTATGTGTATAACTCCATGTATGTTAAACTAACATATGTTTTACATTTGGACTTTAATATCTCCCTTACCCATAATCTTGAGAGCTTCATCATCGGTTAAGTTGACCTTATTGAAACTTCATAATATTTAATTTTCTATGCATACCTTCTTGACTATAGAGTAGAATGAATCCTTGGAATTAATTATCCATGATTATAATATAATGATGATGCTAAATAATAAAATTACACTACTTTAAGCTATATAATTTATATAACATGAACTTTTGGAAGTTTTCATTAAATAATTCACCCTGTGATCCCAAAAATATTTTTTATGTTACCCCTTATTTTCATAATTCCAACATACTGGTATGTGCATATTGATTTAACAATACTTCTCTCCCTTGATCTAGCTTATATTTTCCTATAACCTCTCTATTGAATAAAATATTTCCCACCTTCGACATTCTGTGTTATTATAATAGATACCTAGACATCTCTTTTTTTGATAATTTCATTGAGAATAATATTTTTAACATCATTAAACACTATTATAGTCTTATCATAAAGGTTTATTATGATTATTATCAGCATGTTCCAAGACTTCAGTAGTGATGATAATAATATAAATTCCCAAAAATGTTCTATGAAATTTACTTCACCTGATTTGATTTAACATTGAAACATATTAAATTCATTTATATGAACAGTGATTGGTTGTCACGACCCGTCCTCGGGGCCCGTGCCGTGACTACCTCAAGCCCGCCTTCCATAGGCCAGGGGCTGGCGACTAGCACCAAAGGCGTAAATCCCGATAACTGGGAAGGAATTACCTTTATAAAAGTAACAAAACACCACAGAGTACAAAAAGGAAGTGCTGAAAAGTAAATGGGCCAGAATACAAACCCAATCGAAAGTACAGCTACAACTGAAAGTAAGTACAACAGAAAATACAAAAGCTGGAAGAAGATAGAAGTAGCTCCTGGGTCGTCCTCCTCGGATCCTACCTGAAGGGTAGGCACAGATAGTGCAGCTCCTGAATCGTCCACCATGGATCCTACCTGAAGGGTAGGTACAGATAGCCTCCACAGCGCTCTCGCCCGTCAACCTCCTCTGAGTGTCGCCCTGTCGTGAAGTCCACCACCGGATACTGTCTCGTCGTGAGGTCCACCTCCAGGTACCGTCCAGTCTTCGAACACTCAGCCTCTGTCTGCGCTGCCCGTCGTCTGCAACCAACACAACGAGGTGCAGGCATAGCCCGTGCAGGGGTGAGTATAACGATACTCAGTAGGTACCCCGAGACCCTCAAGGTATCACTAAATCCAACAAGGATAACCATAAAGAATATCTCAATATATAACCTCTACTTAGGTATATGCCCATACATATACCGAAGTTATCAAATAACTCATCTCAATCATGAGGAAACACAAAGATTATAGACTCAACTCAACCAGGATTTTATTTATGATGTCAAAATCACGGATGCTGGAGAACTCCTCTTCCGTCGAGTATAGAGGGACCGCCGCTACAACCAAGCACGCCGAAATCCTCCTCTGTCGAGTTCAGAGGGCCTGTCGCTACAACCAAGCACGCTGAACTCCTCCTCTGTCGAGTTCAGAGGGCCTGCCGCTAAAACCAAGCGCGTCGCACTCCTTGGATTGCGGTAGTACTCCACCTGTCGAGTACTGTGGGCCTGCTCCTACAACCAAGCGCTTCCCACCATGGGTCTGCTGCTACAACCAAGCGCTCTCCCTCATAGGTTCCAGAGGTACTCCTTCTGTTGAGTACCACAGGTCTGCCGCTACAACCAAGCGCTCCTCCGCCGTGGGTCTGCCGCTACAACCAAGCGCTCCCCCTCAGAGCCTCCAGAGGTACTCCATCTGTTGAGTACCGCGGGTCTTCCGCTACTACCAAGTGCTCCTCCACCGTGGGTCTTCCACTACAACCAAGCACTCCCCACTGGGCTATCCGAAACACACCGAGTCAATAGATCAGCAGTCATCAAGTCTCATCAACCTACTAGGTCTTTGCACTCTGCTAGCTCGTCACCGGGAGGGTCCGCTCCACGAGCTACTGGTAGATACTCCAAGTATCAAGAAGTTCCATGAATAAGTATCTAAAAGTACCGCCTCATCATAGGGGTCTCAATGCAATAGACGGCGCGTCAGTCGGACACCCGGTCTGTGAGTTACTATCCTTTTCGTCCCAGGGGCCCAGTTGGTTTTGTGTGCGAACCAAGCCGGTCGTATCTCGACTGTACCCTGAAATCTCATAGGGTAAGATCATAGAGACCATTTCTCAACGTGATCACCAACGCCGTTGACGGTTCGTTAAACGGACGTCCGATCTGAAAGTTATCAGCTTTTTCCGTTCTAGGGTCCCGGTTGGATTTCGGGTGCAATCCAACCCGGCCATTATACAACTACATCCAAAACTCAGGCGAATCATTCCAAAAGTTCCATATCATCAAGAGGAATTCAACAAAGTTGATGGCACGTCAATCGGACGTCCGGAGCTCAAGTTATAAGTGTTTCCGCTCCGAGGCCCCGGTTGGTTTCGTGTACGAACCAAACCGGCCGAACCCAAATTACTCCGAAACCTTGAGTGTAATATACCGAAACAACCGTCTCGATCCAAGGATCTCATTACAACTGACGGTGCATCGATCGGAGGCCCGTAGCTCAAGTTATGGGCAACAGATCAAAAAAGGTTTGGTAATAGGGGGTTCGGGCCCGGTCCGACCCGGCCCGATACCCCCAGGGTCGGCCCGAACCGGGTCGATCCGAACTGGGTCCGGGTCCAGCCCGCTTGGGCGCAGCCCGGCCTGGGCGCGGCCCGGCCCGGCAGCTCGGTCCGGCCTGGCGACGCGGCCTGGAGCGCTGGGCGCGCTGGCGCTGGCCGGGAGGCCAGGAGACCGGCTCTGCTGTTATGGTCGAGCGCTGCTGGCGGGGGGGGGGGGGGGGGGGGGCGCTGCCCTCGCGTGAGGAAACCGCGGCCCCTTAATGGGGTCGCTCACGTCTGTCCAGCCGAGGGTCTCGGACCCCCGTTTCTTCCACGGTCCGGCCGGCCCGCTTCGGCCGGCCGGCTTCTGCCGCCATGGGAACGGCAAGGCCGGTCCCCTTGCTCCGACGCCGGCGGCCCGGTACCGGCCGACGGTTCCCCTGCATCGCCGCAGCCCGAAACCGGTCGCGGCCTTGGTTCATCCGGCGCGGCGCGACGGCGCCGCGGCCCCGCTCCGGCCGCGGTGCTTCTGAGGTCCTCCGGTGCGGTGCGACGGCGCCGCTTCCTTGTTCATCTTCTATGGCGCGGCATGACGGCGCCGCGGATTTATTGCTTCCAATGGCGCGGCGCGACGGGGCCGCGCTTCTCCGCTCTCCCTTTTTACAATGCCCGCGTGGTGCTTCGGCACCGCGTTTCCTTTCTTGCCGCATCAAAAAAATCAACAACCAAAAGGGGGAGGAGTGTCGGCCGTGTTTGTGCGGTCCGACCTCTTCCCGTTATCACGATAACAGGCGGTTCAATGAAGGGAAGATAACGACGGAAGAAAACACAAAAGAGAACGCATAAAACCCCAACATGAACGTTGTCGTCGAACGAGCGTTCGTCGCGGAATTAACCGTCGCGGAAGAAGAGGGTTGTCGCGGAAGAAGAGGATCGCCGCGAAAGGAACGTCGCTGGCGTTAGGTGATCTCCGAGGAAGGCGTCTCTCGCCGACGTAGGTTGGCGTTCTTCATTGGCGGTAGAGCGTTCTTCGCTTTCTTCGTCGAAGAATGAAGAATCCTCTCTTATTTTCTCCCAAAGCTTTAACACAACCCAACCAAAAAAAAATAAGTTCAACACTTATTTTATTATCAACCTAAGCTTTTGAAATTCAAAAGACAAGAAACGAACAATTAATTCAAAGAATTAATTGTAACGATTTAACCGCTCAATTTAATGAGGCGTTTCTTAACCAGAAAAACGTAAGGTTTGACTTTCATAAAAAGGGGGGTTGCGGGTGCGTTACTTAGGAGGGAAGAAACAGTGGGGCTCGTACGGGCCCCACCTCACAAATATCCTACCAAGTGGGTAGGATATTGTGGGTCCCACCTTATCCTCTTAACTTAGGTTAAGCGGCTTTAAGTGAAATAAAATAAAATTGTCTCACCCCTTTTATTTTATTTCATAACTTAACCCCAAAAATCAAAAACCACACCCGAGAAAACACAACTCCAAAAAAGTCATTTCTAAGAAATTACCGGCATTGCGATTCCATCGGTGTCCTCGGAATTCGATTCCGAGCACCGGTTCAAAAGTTAGAAAGCCCCGCTCGTTCGTTCACTGAACGTACCCGAGCTAAACTTCGGAAAATGATTCCGGGCACACCAGGCCTCGGAATCAGGTGCCGTCAGAAACTGTGTTCTTGTAAAAATCAAATGAAAATTTAAAAAAATTCCATGAATTTTACGGGTATTTAAATCACTCCCACTTCAGGGCTTTACGTCCCCGTAAAGATACATCATAAACTAGGGAAACAAAAGTGGGTACTGAGCACGCATCTGAGCCTCCTGCTCCCAAGTGCTCTCCTGGAGGTTTTCGTGCTTCCATCTAATGTACACTAGAGGAATCGACTGTTCACGTAGGACCCACTCCTGTCGATCCTTGATCTCCATCGGGACCTCCACAAAAGTCTCCCCATCATCAACGTTCAGCTCCCCATGTTCAATGATCTGCGTCGGGTCGTGCACGTATCTCCTCAACTGGGATACATGGATGACGTCGTGCACTCGGTGAAACTGAGGTGGTAGAGCCAGGCGATAAGCCACCTCGCCAATCCTGCTGAGGACCTAGAATGGTCCAATGAAGCGTGGAGACAACTTTACGCCTCGGCCAAATCTCCGCAATCCACGTCGAGGTGAGACACACAAGAAGATGTGGTCTCCATCCTCAAACTCTAGTGGTCTCTGCCCCCCGTCAGCACAAGACTTTTGTCGGATCTGAGCTATCCTCATCCGCTCTTGGATGACTTGGACCTTTCTGGTCCTACAAGAGCTGCTGAGATTTCTTCCTTGCTGATAAGAGAAATCTGGTCTCATCCCCTGGATAAACCACGTTCTTTGCCTAATACAGTCAATCTTGACATGGATGACACTAATCCATACCAAGGATGACGTCGTAAGGCCTCTATGCTACTACCGAGAGATCCAACCGTTACTCTCGCCTCCAAGGGTTGAGTCACACTGTCGGAATCAGTGTGTGATCATTGGTTCTCCTCCATTAGGTATCTCAAAGTGAGGGTCAAGTCAACGGTTTTTAAACCGGAACCTCTTAGTAATAATATAGAGAGAGGACAGGAAGGTAAACGCCACAAGAAAGGTGTATTTTATTACTGCAGCTCAAAGTAAAAAGACACAAATCATCAACAAACAATCATAAACAGAGCTAGAAGCAACATGAACAGAAGTCTCCAGGTCTAGAGCTAGTCCCGCTCCTGTCCATCTGCTCCCGGAGCTCCAGGATCATAGGCCTCAGCTGCCTGCAGCTGAGCTCTCCCACGTCCACCTGTTCCCTGCGGTCGGGGTGGACCTCCTGGTGGTGGTGGTGGTGGAAACACCTAGAAGCGTCGTCCACCTCTAGCTGCAGGGCCAGCTCCCCTGCCACGGTCTCCTACTCCATGCGGTCTGCCTCGATCGAACCTCTGCCTCTGCTTGGGAGGTCCTTCATTCATATGCTGGTCATCTGTATGGCGGGTCGGACAGTCACAAGCCATGTGACCAACCCCGCCATAGGAGTAACACTGTTCGCGCATGGTAAGTCATTCTCCACCCCGGGTGCCTCGCAAAAACGATCATGTGTCATGCGGTCGACCACCTGTAGGTCTAGTCCTCTTGGACCTCTGCGTCATCTGTCTACTGACTACTGCAGAAGACTCTGCTGCATGCCGGCTAGTGGTGGGTCCTGCTGCTAGAGACTGCTCAGCAAGGAAACTATCCACTAAGAGGGATCTCTCCAACACCCCTGTCTGTGTCGGAATGTTGTGAGAAACAACTGAAGCTCTGATCTCTCGCCTAAGCCCCTGCTCGAAGGTTCGGGCCCTAAAGAATGGGTCTCGTACCATGTCCGTGGAATAGCGCGAGAGATAGGTAAACCTCGCCGCGTACTGGGCTACTGTCATGATGCCCTGCCGTAGCTATAGCATCTCCTGGATGCGCACTGCTCGGAGGGTGGCTGGGACGAACTCTGAGCGAAAAAGGCTCTCAAATTCCATCCAAAGGAGAGATGTCTAGTCGTGCACCTGGAGCATCAAGCTCCACCATCTGCCTACTGCTGCATGTAGGAGGCTCACTGCAAGGACCACCATAAGGTCAGCTAGTGTCCCTACCAAACGGAAAACTCGTACAACAGCCTCCAGCCAATCCTCGGCTGCCTGAGGGTCCGTCTCCCCACGGAACCTGGGCGGTCGCTGACGCTGAAACTCGTACAGTTCACTAAGGCGGCGTGCACTGTCAGCGGCTGGGGCTGGTAGCATCGGTGGCTCGGCGGGTAGAGGTACCTCCGGTGCCTCTGCTGTCAAAGGGCCCTGTACCGAGGCCTCATCGCTCAGTGGGTTGTCGTCACGCACAACTCTTGGAACCCTAGCTAGCTTCCGTCATGGGGCCATCCTGAAAAAAGACAGGTGCACCACGGTCAGAACAATATACCTGGTGAGCTGACACAAAGTAATCACAAAGAAAACTTAAAACACACATGCAATCAATGTTTTCACGCATTAAGTCGGAAATCAGAAGTCAGGGTCCTGGTGTACGGATACGTCGGCCACCGCACCAACACTGGACTCCCTGGACTGATAACCACACCCAACATGCTTAACACTATTACTTCACATAGAAAAATATTAGAGTCCAAAGTTCTGCGGTAGAACTGAACTCCTATGATACCAATTTGTCACAACCCGTCCTCGGGGCCCGTGGCGTGACTACCCCAAGCCCGCCTTCCATAGGCCCGGGGCTGGCGACTAGAACCAAAGGTGTAAATCCCGATAATTGGGAAGGCATTGCCTTTATAAAAGTAACAAAACACCACAGAGTACAAAAAGGAGGTGCTGAAAAGTAAATGGGCCAGAATACAAACCCAATCGAAAGTACAGCTACAACTGAAAGTAAGTACAACAGAAAAGACAAAATATGGAAGAAGATAGAAGCAGCTCCTAGGTCATCCTCCTCGGATCCTACCTGAAGGGTAGGAACAGATAGCGCAGCTCCTGAATCGTCCACAACGGATCCTACCTGAAGGGTAGGTACAGATAGCCTCCACAGTGCTCTCGCCCGTCAACCTCCTCTGAGTGTCACCCCATCGTGAGGTCCACCACCGGATACTGTCTCGTCGTGAGGTCCACCTCCAGGTACCATCCAGTCTTCGAACACTCGGCCTCTGTCTACGCTGCCCTTCATCTGCAACCAACACAACGAGGTGCGGGCATAGCCCGTGCAGGGGTGAGTATAACGATACTCAGTAGGGACCCCGAGACCCTCAAGGTCTCACTAAATCAAAAAAGGATAACCACAAATAAGATCTCAACAGATAACCTCTAATTAGGTATATTCCCATACATATACCCAAGTTATCAAATAACCCATCTCAATCATGAGGAAACACAAAGATTATAGACTCAGCTCAACCAGGATTTTATTCATGATCTCGAAACCATGGCTGCTGGAGAACTCCTCATCCGTCGAGTACAGACGGCTCGCCGCTACAACCAAGCGTTCCGAACTCCTCCTCTCTCGAGTTCAGAGGGTCTGCCGCTACAACCAAGCGCGCCGAACTCATCCTCTGTCGAGTTCAGAGGGCCTGCCGCTACAACCAAGCGTGTCTCACTCCTTGGATTACTATAGTACTCCACCTATCGAGTAATGTGGGCATGCTGCTACAACCAAGCGCTTCCCACCATGGGTCTACTACTACAACCAAGCGCTCCCCCTCATAGGTTCCAGAGGTACTCCTTCTGTTGAGTACCGCGGGTCTGCCGCTACAACCAAGTGCTCCTCCGTCGTGGGTCTGCCGCTACAACCAAGCACTCCCCCTCATAGCCTCCAGAGGTACTCCTTCTGTTGAGTACCGCGGGTATGCCTCTACTACCAAGAGCTCCTCCGCCGTGGGTCTTCCGCTACAACCAAGCTCTCCCCACTAGGATATCCGAAACACACCGAGTCGATAGATCAGCAGTCGTCAAGTCTCAGCCAGCTACTAGGTCTTTGCACTCTGCTAGCTCGTCACTGGGAGGGTCCGCTCCATGAGTTACTGGTCGATACTCCAAGTATCACGAAGTTCCACGAAGAAGTTTCTCAAAGTACCGCCTCGTCATATGGGTCTCAATTCAATAGACATCGAATCAGTCGGACACCCGGTCTGTGAGTTACTAGCCTTTTCGTCCCAGGGGCCCGGTTGGTTTTGTGTGCGAACTAACCCGGTCGTATCTCGACTTTACCCCTAAATCTCATAGGGTAATCTCATAGAGACCGTTTCTCAACGTGATCACCAACTCTGCTGATGGTTCGTCAAATGGACGTCTGGTCTGAAAGTTACCAGCTTTTTCCGTTCTAGGGGCCCGGTTGGATTTCGGGTGAAATCCAACCCAGACATTATCCAACTACATACAAAACTCAGGCGAAGCATTCCAAAAGTTTTGTCTCATCAAGAAGAATTCAACAAAGTCGACGGCACATCAATCGGATGTCCGGAGCTCAAGTTATAAGCGTTTCCGCTCCGAGGGCCCGGTTGGTTTCGTGTACGAACCAACCCGGACGAACACAAAGTACTCTAAAACCTTAATTGTAATATACTGAAACGACCGTCTCGATCAAAGGATCGCATCGCAACTGACGGTGCATCGATCGGAGGCCCGTAACTCAATTTATGGGCAAAAGATCAAAAAAGGTTCGGTAATAGGGGTTCGGGCCCGGTCCGACCCGGCCCGATACCCCCAGGGTCAGCCCGAACCGGGTCCACCCGAACTGGGTTCGGGTCCGGCCCACTTGGGTGCGTCCCGGCCCGTTCGGCGCGGCACGGCCCAGCCTGGGCGCGACCCGTCCTGGCCTGGGCGCGGCCCGGCACGCTGGCGCTGGCCGGGAGGCTAGGCGACCGGCTCGGCCGTTATGGCCGAGCGCTGCTGGAAGGGGGGGGGCGCTGCCCCCGCGTGAGGAAATCGCGGCCCATTAATGGGGCCGCTCACGTCCGGCCAGCCGGGGGTCTTGGACCCCCGGTTCTTCCACGGTCCGGCCGGCCCGCTCCGGCCGGCCGGCTTCTGGCCACGGGACCGGCAAAGACGGTCCCCTTGCTCCGACGCCCGCGGCCCGGTACCGTCCGCCGGTTCACCTGCATTGCCGCGGCCCGGAACGGGCCGCGGACTTGGTTCTTCTGGCGCGGCGCGACGGCACCGCGCCCTTCCTCCGCGGCCCCGCTCTGACCGCGGTGCTTCTGAGGTCCTCCGGCGCGGCGCGACGGCGCCGCGCTTCTCCGCTCTCCCTTTTTACAATGCCCACGCGGTGCTTCGGAACCGCGTTGCCATGCTCGCCGCATCAA
Source organism: Viscum album (assembly GCA_963277665.1). NCBI lineage: Eukaryota > Viridiplantae > Streptophyta > Magnoliopsida > Santalales > Viscaceae > Viscum > Viscum album. The sequence continues at coordinate 1,966,850,136 of OY728127.1, forward strand.
AAAAAAATCAACAACCAAAAGGGGGAGGAGTGTCGGTCGTGTTCGTGCGGTCCGACCTCTTCCCATTATCACGATAACAGGCGGTTCAAGGAAGGGAAGATAACGACGTAAGAAAACACAAAAGAGAACGCATAAAACCCCTACCTCAACGTTGTCGTCGAACGAGAATTCATCGCAGAATTAACCGTCGCAGAAGAAGAGGGTCATCGCGGAAGAAGAGGATCGTCACGGAAGGAACGTCACTGGTGTTAGGTGATCTCTGAGGAAGGGGTCTCTCACCGACGGAGGTTGGCGTTCTTCGTTGGCGGTAGAGCGTTCTTCGCGTTCTTCGTCGAAGAATGAAGAATCCTCTCTTATTTTCTCCCAAAGCTTTAACACAACCCAACCAACGAAAAAAATAAGTTCAACACTTATTTTATTATCAACCTAAGCTTTTGAAATTCAAAAGATAAGAAACGAACAATTAATTCAAAGAATTAATTGAAACGATTTAACCGCTCAATTTAATGAGGCGTTTCTTAACCAGAAAAACGTAAGGTTTGACTTTCATAAAAAGGGGGTTGCGGGTGCGTTACTTAGGAGGGAAGAAATGGTGGGGCTCGTGTGGGCCCCACCTCACAAATATCCTACCAATTGGGTAGGATATTGTGGGTCCCAAATTATCCGCTTAACTTAGGTTAAGTGGCTTTAAGTGAAATAAAATAAAATTGTCGCACCCCTTTTATTTTATTTCATAACTTAACCCCAAAAATTAAAAACCACACCCGAGAAAACGCAACTCCGAAAAAGGCGTTTCTAAGCAATTACTAGCGCTACAATTCCATCGGTGTCCTCGGAATTCGATTCCGAGCACCGGTTAAAAAGTTAGAAAACCTCGCTCATTCGTTCACGGAACGTACGTGAGCTAAACTTCAGAAAACGATTCCGGGCACACCGGGCCTCAGAATCAGGTGCCGTCAGAAACTGCATTCTTGTAAAATTCCAAAGAAAATTAAAAAAAATCCTTGAATTTTACGGTTCTTTACATTGGTCTTCATTATGACCCTCAATTTTTTGATTATATATACATCATGAAAATTTTTCTAATCATTGTTTTATTCTAATACAAGTTAACCATAGAATCAATAAACTATATTTTTCTCTTCATATCTCAAATAATAAAAGTATTATTTTCATTCTAATGACATATAAATAAATCTATGTTTCTTTCTATCCAGGCATTCCCATTCTGAGTTTCCAATCACCTGTGATTTCACCCTATTTAATGGAACCATAAGTTTCTTATGAAATCAGATGGTCTTATATATTCATCCTTTAGAGGATAAAGTCTATGCAATAAAATTTATCTTTCCATACATTTCCTTATTATAATTCCATTCCTTCAAAAATAATGTATCCCGCTAAATAAAATAATTTCAAGAAAAAAATGTTGCATCAGTCTATTGTTGAGTTATTTTTATTGGGACTTGTTGAGCTGTAAGTTATGGTAAAACTTGTTGGGATTGATAATGTTGATCACCATAAGTTAAAACACTAAAAACCCAAGAATGTAACAATTCACAAGAAACATAGTAGATAGGAAGAACTCTGAGACATTTATGTAATAGAATATAGGAATTTAAGTAACACATTAAATCATCACACTTAGTCAAAACTATTAATTCATTAAAAACACAAAATCATGTAATAAAACATTCCAGATAAAATAAAACATACAATAAATGAACATAAGTAGATACATGGTTTGAACAAAATTCATAAATCTATGGGAGAACACCATTAAACAGTTTCATTTATCAAAATTTAAAATTCTATAATAATTATTTAAAAATCAACCAACTATATCATTATTCTCATTACTATATATACAAGTGGTCCCACCCCACCTTATAGTGGAGTCCTATAGGTCGGTAAGTTTCATCATCATTATACATTTGTAGGTTTCACATCGTATTCATTGGACACTTCTGGTTTCCAGTAGGTGTCTCTTCCATGATCACTATATTATGATATAACTACAAGTAACTCTTAAACTTCAATCTAATGAATCTTACATAATATACTAGCTTCTAAAACATCGCTTCCAGATCGCATGCCTCCACTAAAATTCCACTATAACTTATCTAAACATAAATCCAAAAAAAATATTCTTGATTTTTTCCTTTGGTATGTCTATATAAAAACATTATAATGATATAACATTTTATAACATATACATGGAAGAAATTTATTGAAAGTTGACACATGAATCATTCTTCGAAAGTATAATGTTAACTATTTTAAGTGTTTTTTCTATAATCACTAAAAATCATATTAATTATTTAATTTATAAGATCTAAGTATATCTCATCAATAAATCCAGAAAAGTAAATATATACTCTCATACTTTATCTTATGAAGGTTATATGTTACTTGAACAATAAATGATGACTGAGAAGTTTAAAAAATTGGGAAATGGGTATTTAGGATTCAAAAATAACACCCCTCCTTCACCATTGGTTAACATGAAAAATGAAAGTATTAGATGATGAAAAGGAGAAATATATTATTGAAAATTATGAGGTTATATCTAAAAAATAGTAAAAAAATTAAGTTATTTCTATAATGTTAATATTTTAGGTCACTACTTTTTCAAATATTTATTTGTATGAAGATCCTGAGGAGAAGAGTATATAGTGGAACTTTATAGCTAAGTATTTGAAGGATATTATGTCTAATGTATTATGAAATTACACAAAAGTTGTGTTTTAAGATACAAGGTGGGTGTATCTATTAAAAAATTGTATGGTCATCATAGTACTTCTTTGAGAGAGAAAATATATAAGAGTAAAATATACTATTTGGAAGAAAAATTTGGATAGATGGGTGAGGTGATGGATAATAGGATTAGATCATTGGTTTGGTATTTTTTTGTTGACATGTAAAGATAATTTCAATACATATATCTAACTCATCCACCTCATTGGTGTGGTCTATGTTTGTTGACATGTAGAGATAGTTTCACATGTAGATTTTTGTAGTGGAAAACAGAACATCTAGAACTTCTCTACTTTACTGAGTGTATAGGAAGTAGGTATAATTTACACCATCATCACTACACAAAGTCATCCTTTGAAAACACAATAAAAATCACATATAATCAAGGAAATGGAAATAAATTCATCGTAAATACAAGGAAGGAACAAACATTAGAGATAAATGTGTTTCAAAAGATGATTACTATGAATAGGGGAGAAACACCATTTATCATTATATTATAACAAAAAGATACAAGAGATTAAAAACAAGATTACTAAGTACAAAAAATCTATAAAAGACAACATTAATCTCATAAAATCATACATTTCTCTAATGGTCCCACCAACATATATAATATATGTCCTCTGGTAAGTTAGTTAATCCTGGTCCCTTGAATATATGCACAACATAACATGACTGATTTGATGTAGATACCAACCCATTGACCATACAGATTTGATAAAAATTTGAACCTATAGTGTTCAATCATAAAATCATCAGAAGATGTAGCCATTCAATGATACTACATCCCATGGAGAATACTAGTTTCCTATATCTTCATGTCAATCCAAGAACCTTCCACAAACCAATTTATGGAAAATGAAATTCCAATTACTTAACATTTGGTGAAATAAAACAAAATTCACCTCACCATAATCTTCAAATTGAATAATTATTTCATGGAACCTTTGTAACTCTATAAACCTTGGAAAATATCCTTGGGTTAATTGTTTCTCCACATTATTTCTATTCACCCATGTCCTACTAAGGCATGGTGTCTCCTCATAGTTTCTTTAACTATCATCTTAGTGAACATGTCTTCAGAATTCTGGTTGACTGTTATCTTCCATGGCTCTAAATCCTTACCCTACAGAAAATTTCAAATGAAATGAAACTTCAGATTTATTTTATTAGTTCTTTCATAGAAAACATAATTTTTATACATGTGGAGTAAACATTGGATATCATAAAAAATAAATCTCCCTTCCTAAGTCCATAAATGTCATTCCAAAATGTTATTACCCAAATAATTTATTCCCATATTCTTTTAAATCTATATACTCAAACTCTATTATAATAAAAATAACAGGACTCTAAAGTTGTGAAATCAAGCAGATTATTATTTTCCCATTGGTATACAAAAAATCATGATGTACTCTTTTAGGTTTCTAAATATTTGGAAAAAAAGAATCATCATATCTTTGTAAAGGATCATCCATACCATAACACAATTTTATCATTTTTACATTCAAATACTAATGTATCCATTTGGGTGACCCCTTGTATAACATTCTTAGATTCAACATGTATTGACTAATGACTCCAACTATATAAGAAATTTCAGTTCATGTGAAAATTATATCCTAAATTAAACTTCTGAAAGCCTACAAGTATGATCCATTGTTCATAAAAGTTAAATGTTTCATAAGGAACATTAATTTTCAATTTCTAGATGGTACAAATTTTGAACGGAGATTTTTAATAGAATTATATGATTTGGAATGTATCAAAGTGATTTTCTTAGACATGTAATGAGTCTTTAAATTTATCTTGGGTGTTGGGTGATCTTCAAAGCCTTTAAGTTATGTTTTAGGAGTTTTGTAAATTTATGGATAGGTCACACGGTTTAGAGGAAACTATGTGACACCAAGAGGTTAAAGATTTTTTCAATTATTTTTTCTATAGAATGTGGTTTTCCGGCATGGTTATCACATAGTTTGGACGAACCCTTTAAGGGAATAGATAAAAATTTTCATCATAGTTTAGACCTAGGGATTACATCATGGTTTGTGTATGGTTTTATACAATCCATTGGAAATATTACAGAGGGGTTGTAGTGTCATCTACAAGGTTGTCACATAGTTTGGTAAATTGTGAATATTAGATGGTGATGAGGAAAGAACCATCTACATAGTTGGTACACCATTTAGGAAATATTTTTCAAAACAATGCACCTCATTAAAGAAAAAATATATATTATTTCTTCATCCTAATATCTTATGAGGATAACCCCTATTAACCTATTGTTTGAGACGTATAGTCTAGGATATTTTTCCCCTAATACTCTAGCCATATCCCTTTTGATTTGGGGTTTAAGTTGGAACTTTATAGTGATTCATGGTATGTATTTCTCTTTTTTTCCCCACTATTTTTCTCCCTCCTATGTTTTTATTTTTTTAGTTTCCTCAATTTAGTTTTTTGGTTCCAATTTCACCAAATCATGGTGGAATCGTCCAAGAATAATGGGGATTTCATGTAGCCTATGAAAAGTACATCTTGAGACATCATATTCATATAGTGGACCATCGTTCCGACCAAGGTACATTGAATCATGAATTTTTCATTAGTATTTCATTATAATTAAAATTTATTAATTATGAAATTGGTTGTGTTGGTTGGGTCTTTTACACAGATTGGTTCTAGGGGTGTTTTGGGGTGGCGAGAACCCCATTTCATGAATAACTAACGATATTTGGACGTTCAGGGAGTAATACGATGTTATAACAAGAATTAATTTATTTAATTAATTAATTATAAAAATTATAATTAATTAATCGTGGGTGTATAGCTTGCATCTAGTGGATCAGGGCATTGATATGGTCCTGGTAGATCGAGGATGAGGTTATACAATCTTAGACTGGCCATAGAAGCTACTATCAGCCTTAGAAAAATGATCAAAAAGAATATAATAAAGGTAGGTGGTATCACGTACTTACCTTATGGTATTTATGCTTGTTTTTATTACTTATGGATACATAGGCTCTCCACTGAGGGTCATTTTCTGGTTAGTTTTAATTAAACAAAAAAATTTAACAAAATTAAAAGGTTTATTTTAATTAATTGGGGTGAGGTTCATGAACAACCCTTGGACACTAGCTTATCTCATCAGAAATAGATGGAAAATTCTAGGATTATTGATATACTATGAGATCTCGAAGACACTTGAGAGGTGAGGTCAGACCAACTGAGACTTATTATCCCTAGTGTAAGAGCCTTGATAACCCCTTGAGGTAGGGGTATTGTGACTTGTAATGAAATAATTGTGAGGGTCTTATGGGAAATTTGAGAAAAATAGTGTCTTTAAAACCATTTAAGAGTAAATAAAATACTGAGTTTGGTTAGCCAACCAATAAATAGGCCTAGGTAGACAGAAATTAAGAAGATTGAGATTGGGTTGGGTGAGAGGACTGACCAAGAGTGACCTTGAGGATTGATATAGGTTTGGGGCCATCTCTTGACTGTTTCCCTTGTGAAGATACCATGTTTATCCGGCTAGGCCATACTACATTCTTGGATATTTTTAATTATGTGATGTCATAAGGTTTTGGGTGACAAACCAAGATTGTGACTAAGACTAAGGACCCATGAAAGGGTGCCTATGTTATACTGTGATAAAGGGTACCCTTGTAAGTACCATGTGACATTTAACCCTTGTGAGAGGGTGGTTATGGTTAGGTTGTGAGATGATCCTCGGAGACACATTTGAACTCAAATCAATGTTTCAAGCCTATTCAGGCTATGATGAGTTGGGTTGTTCTCTGGGAGTCCGACCATAGTTTTCATGAAGAATTGGGAATATAGACACCCACATTTAAAAATTTATTATTGATATTTAATGTAGTATACAAATTAGGTAATATTGATGTTTGGATTTGGAAACTCCCATATAGGAGGTTAAATGGAATGCCTACAGGTATTATACATCCAATGTGGAAACTCCAATAAGGGAGGTTGTTGAGATTAATATAGGTCTTATAACCCTAATGAGAAATATCTCATAAGTGAGGTATGTGATACTTGATAGATATTCCACATAGTTAGATCATTCATATAGTTTTTTTTCATTGATTTTGAGTCGAGATGATCAAGTGGATTGTCACATACTATCTTAGTGGGGGTTTTAATGGGGTTTTTTGGAGTGAAATATTCTAGGGGCTATTATATGATGAATTATTTCTATTTTGGTATACTAGAATGGTGGTTCCTAGGATAATTCCCCAGTTTTGTGATGCCTATATAATATTCCAATGTTGGAGTTATGTGATACTATTATGGAACTCACCCTGATTGTTTTTCAAGAGGTTATGGTAGGAATGATTTCGCAACGTGCTTAGAAACACTCCAGTATTAAGTCGAAGCAGGTATGGTCGATCCGGGTCATGAACCAAATGATCTATAGTGGTTAATTTATATTTATTTATTTAATCTGATAATGTAACATGAACATATATATGAATATGTTTGTTTTTATAAGAAAACATTGGTGGTTCCCTACTAATTTTTGTATTCAAACCCTACTTAGGCCACCATGACACTCAGGTACCAGATTAAATGCTAACTTGGTTATAGACTCAGGTTTAGTATGAGGCATGGGGTTGATTGAGTGTGTGGGATTGGACATGTTCATGGATCTTATAATGAAGTAAAATTATATCATTTCAAGTATCCAACATTTTATTTTATTTTACTTTTGGTATGTATATATATTTATCCCAGTGGGAAGATAGTTGTATGTATGACAAGGATGTCCTGGAATTTATTTAATATCATTTATAAATTTGTTTCATTTAAATTTATTATTTCCACTTTATTTTTATTTATGTTTGAAGACATTATTTGGTGATTTAATATTTCTTTCACACTCTGACATTGGGAGTATTTTCTCCATACAATACAACCTTAGACCTCTAATACTATTCAAAGGCTTCTGATGTACGAGGATGAATGTCTAAGGTATAGTTACAATTATATGTTTGGGCAACAATCATATGTTTTAGGTAGTGGTATGTTACAAAGTGGTATTCTAGAATTCCTTTTCCTTGGTCTTATAAATTTAAAAGATTTTGTAGACTAACTATTAAGGAATGCTTCCAATCCTATGATAGATTTCAGATTGGTTTTTTAGGATCACTTATTCTAGTTGAAAGTTAACATAACAAGGGATGTGATTTTTTTTGGTTTTTTATTTCATTTTTGTATTTTATTTTCACTATTTGTGATGCACCTGATGTTTGAGGCTCTTTATTATTGTGGATTTCTAGATTTTGGCACATTTTCAAGAATCCAATGATTGTATCTTGGCTCTGATCCTATGTAGAAAACATAAATATCATGAATAATATCATGCATGTAAAATTAACATGATATAAAATCCTGGTAGTGTGATCTTTATCATTAAGGACTAAGGCTCAGTTGTTTGATTTGTCAAAAACATATTATATGGGGTTTTCCCATATAAGATCTTGGTGGAATTCTACAAAGTCAGGATGATATGTATATGTTTTTTTACTCTAATTTTAGTTCATATGGATGTTTAGTGAGATGACCATCGATGATGAGGTTGGTATGCTCCTTGTGCATAAGAGGTGTAGTGCCCCTAGTGGATCAGTATTTCATCGGGTTCCTATGCATTAGACCCATTGTGAGGTCACTATTAGGAGATTAATTGTTTTTATATGGAGAATTTTAGATGGGTTCCCATCACAAATAGTCATTTATTATGGGAACCTTTCACGAGTTCCCCGTAGATGAAAAAATATCACAAAAAAATAATTAATAAAATAAAACTTACAAATAATTTTTTTTAAACAGACAGAAAACATCAAAATATTATGAAATAAAAATATATAAAACTATAGAAATATAAATTAATAACTATATTAAAAATAATATTTTCATTCAAATAATTTTCATAATAAATGTGTCAAAAAAATACATCAATAAATGAGGAGGGGAAGGGTCATCTGGAGGAGGTGGTGGAGGGAAATCCACCCCTATAACCTATTCCAAGTGTTAATGTACTCCATTATCTATTTTTATTTCTACTCATATTCTCAATGTTACTCCTCTTACTACTATTGATGAAACTATTCCTTCGAACTACAAAGGGTGTCTATAACCCATTCTGAGATCATAGGTTCTCCTCATACTCTGTAGCTGATGATGATGACCCTCCATGAGATCCCCTCAAGCTATATGATGATAATGCAATAGTACCATAATAACTGCAATGCGTCAATCAAGAACTGATACCAACAACTTAGAATTTGTCAAAAGCTTATTGAGTCACATGTATCCATTCTATATCATCAAATCCTGATCCACTAGTAGCCTGACCCTCAGTATTGGCCTAACTCTCATAATGTGTGTGATAAGTTACAGCCCCATATGAATCCTTCAAATGGGATTTGAAATTAAAATATCTAAAATATCTTTTCAATTAAATTTAAAACTCAAAAAATATGGAAAATAATATAATATTATTGACCACAAATAATATCTCAAGTGAAAAGATCAGTGTACACCCTCTTATAAACATAAAACTCCATAATATCAGGATTACCATATTCTTATATGAATAGTATAATAATCATTTTAAATTTTCAATTACATAGATTATTAAATAAAATTACTAACCATATCTTACAGATGAGTAATTAATGTAAGACTATCATCTCTATGTATGACCTCCAACATCCCCTAGTTCTACTAATCGAATGATGATCTCATATAAAAACTATCTAACTTCTAATATAATCACAATCTATCCCAAACCATAGAGGAAATGTAATAGGGTCGATGGATGGAGCAAAAGTAATCAAGAACATTGAATCCAAAATTTTTCATGGATCTGTTCCTCCAATTATGCAAAATCTTATGACAACAATCACGTAAGAATGCCTCCCAAACCTACCATATAGGGGTACACATTCTATCATTGATGGGACACCATAAACCCTAAAAATAATCATTAATAGAAAGTAAATAATTAATTAAATTTAAAAATATATTTTATTTATTTACATTCCATCCAATGATCAAATATGTGGAATTAAACATCAATGGTAATATGATCTCATGTCACCCATGCTCCGGAAAATTAATTTTATATAACATCACTCCCCTGCCCAATATATATAGATAAAAACTATGGAAAAATAAAACAAATAATCAAACAATAATTAAATAAATTAATTAATGAAAATTAATTATAATTAATTAAAATTAACTAAAATAAAAAAAATTAACATACCTCCACATGCATGGATAAAAATCAAGATGTAGGTGTTTCTTGTGAATAGGGTTAGGAATCATTAATATTGCAAAACCACATTCCCTCTAAGTCGTTGACGAACTTTCTGCAACCAGATGGTCAGATGACGGAGCATCGGGCTCATCATAAGGAATCATATCCTCCTCAAGGCTATGGAACATCTCATCAAAAGTATCATCAGCCATATAAAACATGAAAATAGTTTTGTTACTAAATAATTGAAAATTAGTATTTTATATATATTAATTACTATTATTATAACTAACTTGTAATTATATCCTTCTTCATATTCAAACTCATCTTCACATATGATGGTGTCAATATCTTTATCATAGTCTTCAATATTATTAATTTCCAAAGTATTTTTATCTTTATCGTCTCTTTTTAATTCGAATTTATTTTTTACATAGTCATCGTCATCATCATTGACCCGTAACTATGGGATTTCATCATCGATATTCATTTATATTCATTCAAAAGATGAATTTAGAGTTGTCTCAGAAAAAAAATTCAATTCCTTATACTTAAACAGAACCACATTCACTTTTCATTATTTGATTTTCATGGGATTTCATTTTTATAATTCTTCATAAATAAATTAACTCTCTTAAATCAATACAATAATTTGAATAATAAATTTTATTCACTTTATGAGCCAATAAATATGGTTCATTTACTAAAATAAAGTTTTTATATTTAATTTTGTTTATTCCATGGTTTGGATGAACATGAAATACTCTATCAATAATAAATAAATTACATTTAAACATCGTTAAATAATTCTATCTTAGATAATAGAGTTCTATTATTTCATCCAGAATTCCATAAAAGTGACCTGGACTTTCTCTATAATGATATACTCTCAAAAAAATACCTCGATTTTTTTTCACCTTATGCACATGTATGAAATAAAAAACCATTCACCACATATATATTATTTGATATATCCATTCTGGAGGGTCGGTAACTCAATACACACCATCGATTATCAATTTTATCTTTATTTTCTGACACCTGAAAATTTTTAAAACATTTATCATTATAAAAAAAATATTGTATATTTTAAAAAATAAACAATTTAATTTACTAGTATTTGAAACTAGTATAGAAAATTATGTTTATGGCATTCTTCAAGGGTAGTTGGGGTAATTTTTAGAAACTATTTCTTGATATGATCCTCATATAATATATAAATAAAAAAATATTTATTTACTTTTAATAGAGATAAATGATATGTGATTGTTTCACTCACTATGAAAATCATTTCATTTCTTCACAATTGAGTAAAACATATGCATGAGCCCTGTGATGTTCATCATCTAAAATCCATCATTCATGAACTCCACCAAAGAAACATTTAGACAAATTAAAAAATAGTGATTTGATTTTTATTTCAACATCATAATTTCCCTCATTATTCCCCATTCATTTATATTTTAAAATATATTTAGGTTGAAAATAATGGGAGTATAAAAAATAAATTTCCTCCTAAAAATAAGATTCTGCAATTGAACCTTCAACTGATACATTATTATTTAAATTTTTCTTCAATTTATATATGAATCAATCATATGGATATTCCCATCAGAAGTATACTGGGACTCCACATTTTTTTAATGTGGAAAATTTAATATCACATGTTCCATTGAATCAAAGAAAGCTGGCGAAAAAAAATACAGTTTACATATAATTAAAACAAAATTCTATTTCATCGTACTAATTGAATAATATTCTATTTTCATTGCAAAAATGCCTCAAAAAATAGTATATTTCTACTAGTGCATCCCAAATCAAATTATTCAACAAACCTCTAAATCCAATCAATAGGATTATTTCCATTAAAATATGAAAATTTTTAATTGTTAATTCGGTAATATAATTGTTCATAACACGTCTAGAAAAATTGGAAACATAACAATCTAGTATCCTCATATCCATAAAACACTGAAAAAATAATAAATGATTTTATTTGGATACAGTATAATCCACTTTTTGATTCATTATCTCTATGATCTTTCACTTTCTAACAACTCAAGTTCCGTTCATTTTCACATATTGGTAAGATATAATCATGACTTTACATTAGCTTTGGTCTTACAAAGTGTATCCAAAACTGTATAAAATTTATTATCAAAATATTTCTCCTCAGTATGCATGACATACAATGTGTTATGGGCCAAAAAATATGACCATTATGGAAGATCATAAAGAATATTCTATTTTTTCCAATTGCGATCTTTCTCAAACCCATCTATTATTTATTAGTTTATAGTCAGTATAAAGGTAATGGGAGGTAATAAAAATACAATAGTTTTTAAATCAATACATTAGAACATTTCTTATAGTCCATATCTTTTAATTATGTCATTTCTAAAATGATTTTTGTTTCTTTATAAAGGATGATCAATAGGAATAAATTTGTGATGAATGTATAAAAAACTAGGTTTTCTCCCTTTGATGAGCATAAATGATTTTTTTGTCACTCATAAAATATGGAAATGATTTGGGACCATGTGTAATCCATCGTAATAATATTCTATATGCTAGAAAGTCACTAATTTTCCACATTATTTAGTTTTCATTAGAAAATTATTATTTTTCAACAATATCATGTGTACTGACACCATTACTCAAAAATAAATTTAACTCAATAATAAATGGCTTTAAATTAAAATCAATATTCTTTTTTGGATATATTGGAATTAATAATGTGAAAATTATATATGGATCATTAATCAATATCTAAGGTGTTAATTTGTATGGATTTATAAAAATGGACTAACAATCATATTGCCTACCGTAAGAGAAAAATAGACAAAAACCATTAGTAGAAATACCCAATCACATGTTATAGGTTTCTGAAGAAAAATAAGGATGTATAGGGTCAAAATTTATCCATAAATCACCATCAAAATGATGATTTAATATTTTAATGGTTGAAATATTGGATTTTTTCTATAACATCAATGATGTTATATTCTCAAATAGAAATAAACACAACAATCTCAGTGTAAGCTAAAAATACATCAACTATTTTATGGGAACCAATCAATACTACCCTTTTGAGCCTCTTTTTACCTTGATCGTCCACACATAGGAAAATTAACAAATGAATCATTTTCACTATAATATAAGATTAAATCATTTGAATAAGCATGGATATTCTGATAACCAATACCCAATTTATAAACCAACTTCTTTCTCTCATATAAATTGGTAGGAAACATATTTCCTTCAGGTTATAGTGATTAAGAAAAAGATAATATCTTTTCAAAATAGATATTTTACATTCCATAATCTAATATAATAGCCATAAATTTTTTAATCGCTTCGTATATTCTCATCATAAGACTAGGATATAATTAATCTTAAACATAATTTAACAACCTATAAACTCTATATATTTCTAACTCTGGAGTTAAATCATTTTCATTTCGAGATTCTATTTATTGAAATGTAGGAGGAGAAACCTCATGTAGTTATGTTTGAAACCATGATGTATTTGGAACCAAATTATTAGTATCTTCTATGGAACTATGTTCACTATGTTGATACCAAAAAACAAAATATTTCTGAAAAAAAAATGCAATAGATGGACCCCAACATTGTAAAATTATTTCAAATATCCTCATATCATATTTCATACATGGAAACATTATTTTCCACTCTGAAACAATTTTTAGTTTACAGGATACAAACAAAAAAATCAACATCACCCTTAATATATACATGATTTATACAAGAACTATTTGGATTCCTAGGATGATATATTCAATCATGATATTATAAATATGATTTCTGTCTACTTCCTTGTTCCATATTTTTCTAAAAAGTAGAAAATAAAAATATTATTTATGATTAATTTGATATAATGAATAGATAGTCCAAGAAATTTAGAAAATCAAAAAATTACAAATTACATGTAAATATTATCAATTAAATCTAATTATCGCTAATTTGTTTCTAATTCCAAAAATTACAACTGATTTTTCCTAATTTATTTTAAATTTTAAAATAAAAATTATTTATCAATAAGGTAAATATAAGGCTATACTAGGGGAATGAGGGAAGCTTTGAGTGGAGGGGATGAAAGAAACTACATAGAAAAAGAATTCCAGTGCCACTTTATTCAGACCGTTGGGAAGAGATATAGTCATGGGTAAATTTTTGAGTTTACCGATGAATGAATCTCTTCCAAAATGTCTCAACACAAGTTCAATAGAATTATTTCACTCCATCATCTCCTTTATCTCCTCTTCAACATTCCTACCTTGATGAAAGTAGGTAGTGGAGGGAATGGAGGCACTGGTATAGGGAAATAACTTTGGCAACACTCGGTTCGGATTGATTGGAGAAGATACAATCATTGATAAACATGTGAGTGATGGAAGAGGAAGCAGATGATATAGATAATAATGACACACTTAGTTGATTATTTCCCTTTTTCAGCTAAATCAGTCATCCTGATAAAATATTTTTTTACTAATAATCATGCATTTACATTATGATTATTAGTAAATCATTATTTTATCATCAAAAAATATTGAACCAAAAAAGGAAAAACTCACTAATCAATTCATTTTTAGATCTCACATTTGTTTCATCTTCCATCACTCCAAATTTTACCATTGACTACCTCTCCTCCAAATGGCCTGAACTCCATAGAACAATAATTATTTCACTCTATCAAAACCTTCATTCCCTCTGCACCATTATTCCCTCATGCCCCTTAGTCTTCCTTCTATTACTAATTATGGTTAATAGTGGTTTATTATTGTTAATTCTAGTTAGTTTTGGTCAATTGTGGTTAATTATGGTTAATTGTTTTCATTTTCACTAATTACCACTCATTATAGAAATTTTTTACTAACTACCTCTCATTACCACTAATTATTAATCATTACCACCCATTACTGCTAAATTTTTATAATTATTTCTCATTAGAGATAATTTATACAAATTGCCAATTATTTCCACTATTTTTTTCTAATTACCAATAATTACAACTAATTTTTACTAATTACTGATCATTACTACTAATTTTTACTAATTACTGCACATTATCGCTAATTTTTACTAATTAACTTTCATTACCACTAGTCTTCACTAATTAACACTCATTTCCACTAATCTTTACTAATTATCAGTCATTATGGCTAATGTTTTCTAATTACCATTCATTACCACTTATTTTTACAAATTACCACTCATTATCACTAATTTTTAATAATTACCCCTCATTACTGCTATTTTTTACTTATTACCACTCATTTCTGCTAATTTTTCTAATTACCACTCATTTATACTAATTTTTAAAAATTACCACTTTTTGTCGCTAAATTTTATTAAGTTCCACTCATTTCCACTAATTTTTAATAATTACCACTCATTTCCATTAATATTTACTAATTACCGCTCATTTCTGCTACTTTTTACTAATTGCCACTCTTTACCACTAATTTTTACTAATTACCACTCACTACTACTAATTTTACTAATTACTTATCATTTCTTCTTTTTTTTACAATTTCTCTCTCATTTATGCTAATTTTTACTCATTACTGCTCATTTATACTAATTTTTACTAATTACCACTCATTACTGCTAATATTCTCTAATTACTGCTCAGTTCGGCTAATTTATTTCTAATTACTACTCATTTCCACTAATTTTTAATAAATTTCCTTTATTTCCTCTAATTTTTACTAATTGTTGCTCATTACAGCTAATTTTTACTAATTTCCACTAATACTTACTAATTGTCGATCATTTCTAATAATTTTTTCTAATTTCTTCTCATTACCACTAATTATCATTCATTTCTGCTCATTTATACTAATTACTACTAATTTCTACTAATTACCATTAATTTCTAATAATTACAAGTAATTTCTAATAATTACTTGTAATTTCTAATAATTACTACTAATTTCTAATAATTACCATTAATTTTTACTAATTACCACCAATTTGTACATATTACCACTATTTTTTACTAATTGTATTAAATTACTAATATTTACTCTTGTTAACTAAAAATTAGTGATGATTACTACTAATAACTAATTATTATTAAGTATTACTAATTACTAAAAATTATTATTACTTATTACAAAGATCCATGAATTATTACTATATTATGTTAATTAGTACTATTTATCTATCATTTATAAGTTGTTACTACTAATTACAACTACATAATGATAACTAGAATTATTTACTACTAATTAAAACTAATTTCTTTTAATTAAAAATAATTACATCTCATTAAAACTAATAACATCTAATTAAAAATAAGTACTTCTATTGAAAACTAATTTCTTCTAATTAAAACTAGTTATTGTTAATTTAAACTAATTACTGTTATTAATACTATTAATTTATACAATAAAATAAAAAATATTTAAAAGTAAAAAAATTAAATTAATACATCAAAACTGATTCTTTATCAATTGTGAATCTAAAAATATTACTTCACTGAAAAAATTAAAAAAATTATAAGAAGAACTGAATAAGATGTAATAAAGAGAGAAGAGAGCTGAATATATATAACTAAAGAAAACTGAGGTGGGAAAATGATTGGGGCATATATATAGGTTATATTAGTGGTGGTGGAACTATTTGTGACAAGTCCCATCGCAAATAGTACCAACCATAAATAAAGGTTTCAGTGATAAAAAATTTATTTACAATAGAACCTATCATAAATAGTCCTCTTCCAACACATTATTTGCGATTGGTTATAAATTCTCATTTTAAATAACCATAAGGTCAAATATTATTCGAAAAAGGAGAAAATACTCATCACAAATAACGGTTCACGCCATATGGTGCACTAGTGTACCAAATGTATTTGCGACGGGAATGGATTCTTGACACAAATAATTATTTATTTATAATTATTTTTTATGGGATCCATTTCCCATAAAAAATAGTCTTACTATAAGTACTATTTGAGATAGGCAATGGGCCCATCGTAAATAAGTGTTTTTTCCAAAGTGGATGTTGTTATTTAGGTTCAGTTATTTAGTGTTCTAGTAACAACTTATACATTAGTTTCCCATATATCTTAAAATTTTACTCCACTTAACAGAACTAAGTGGCGGTGGATGCATGACATGGGTCATTTGGGATGATTTCATTGTGGGTGTATTTGTTTACTGATGAGATATGATTTCCCAACAAGAAGTCCCATTAGTAGATTCCTGGGAGGATAGGTTCCCTAGTTGTTGGTGGTGGTGGTGTGTGATGTCGTCCTTTATGAGATGCCATAGGTGGGTGTTTAGGCACATGTGTCTCTATGGATTTTGATACGAGAGTGTGGATAGAGCCCCAAGTTTTTTACCTTCATGGACTTGACTGGTATGGTTAAGTGGGAGACTTAGAATCCTTTATTTTTTACCTGGACACTATTTTGTTAGTCGTTTATGTTATTGGGAGGAAACCCATGTGAAGGGTTGGTTTGGGTTTTGTGGTATCTTATATGTGGTGGTGAGAATAGTTATACACTCACAACAAGATCATTAAACATGTGGTGTTACCATATATATGACCATTCAAGGTGATGTATTCGGTTTTGGAAGAAAAAACCTAAGGTCATTTAATATCGATACTTGTCCTAATGGGAAGGGTGGTTTGGGTGCCTAACCCTGCTGACCAGTGGGTGTGCTTATGGAATCATATTCAGAGCATGGGTGGAATCTCATTACTAAAATGGCATCGAACGGTGGCTAATAATTTAGATGAGACAAACATGCTTTAGACCGGGGATAAGAACCTTTGGTGTTAGAACTAAGTCATGAGGCGGGGGTCTTTTTGATGGATAATATTGTAGTGGTACCCAATGAGTAGTTTTGGGAATGCTAATTGTTATTTATGGTGATGGATAGGTCATGGGTCGTGGTGATCGAGGGATTGCTTAAGTACCATCATGACGAGGGTTATCCTAAGGCGGGGAGTAGGATATCAATCGTGAGCATGTGACCCTCATGTGAGAAGGGTTCTGAGTTTGTGAGATTGGTCATTGGTTGGTCATTTTTCATTCTGATGTCACTAGATAAATGGAACTGAGTACTACTATATTCCTCAATGAATTTCAATTATATGTTTAGATACATATTTAGGAAGAGTATGAGAATGGGAAATGATATCGATGTTGTTTTAGTGTGATTTGAGCATTATGGGGTTGGTGGTACATTGATATTAGTATTGAGGCACAATGACAGAAATGGATTGTTGACAGTTCAGTGAGGGAATGTCATCAGGATTGGGGTATGGGATTCAACAATCTTGCTTCAATTATATCAGTTTTACCAGGTATAAAGTCATCTTCATCGGGTTTTGATGTTGTCTTGGCAGCTTGAGTAAATTTTTTATAGGAAAAATATGATGGAGGATGTTTTACTATCACTTTATTATGTAAATAGATGTAGTTGGTTAGGAAATTCAACAGGAATGTATTTTGGGATATTATGGGAGTGTTTCATGCATTGTTTAGGGACTTTTGAGGAAGTTTCAACATGATCATGTTGTGAAGGGATGATGGAGGCACATCTGTTCTGACTTGGAATATGGATATTTGAATGGATGTCAATGCTTAGAGAGAGTTATCATATTTTAAATGTGTATGATAGTTGGGAACCTTGTCGAGAGAATTGTTAGGATTCTAGAGGAATGTATCAATAGGAAATTCTGATGATGGGTAGTTTCATGAAACATAATTGGCCTTCTTTTTCTAGGTCCTATGGTGGAGAAAACCATAGGTTTATTGATGAATGAGATAATGGCATGGTTGTGTATCAGGATAAATGGACCTGTGTAAGTTTTATCTCAATGTTTTGGTAGTGGATATGAGTGTTGGCTTGGTTTTTCATGGTTTAATCATTCTATGTTTTGGTGGTTCTTAGGAAGTATGTTAGGATTTCAAATATGGGACATGGTCATTTGAGTAGAGATTCATGACATAGGTGGGTCAAGATATTCATTTTTATAATGACCAAGGATTCTCGGGAAGAGAAGTATTAAGGTGGAGAGGTTGGAAGATCATGTATCCGTATTATTTTCAAATCTCAAAATGAATTTGCATTTTAAATTACTAAATAGGATGAGTGTTTATTAGAGAATTAGAATAGAATTATTATAGTTGTAATGTATTAATGTTTTTTTTAGAAGTATAATGAAGCTTGGAAGAGAGATATGGTGATTTGGTGAGATTCAGAGGCTTTAGATTATGTTTTATATGTTATGGTTATTCCTAGATAGGGTGCATGGTTTGGGGTACTGGTTTAGAGGAAACCATGTGGCACTCAATGTATCCTAAGGTTTTCAGTTCCTTTTCTATAATGCATATTTTTCTATCACATTTAGCACATGGTTTATAGGAAACCATGTAGGTATCATAGGAAATCATGTGTATTAGTTTAGGCCTCAGCCTTGGAACATAGTGATATATAAACTATTCAAAGTGTTATAGAGGAGTTGTCAAACCATCTGCATGGTTTGGTAAACTATGCGGCCAAACTAAGTGAGATGGATGGTTATGAGGTAGAACCATCCACATGGTGGGCACGCGGCTTTTAAAACCATGTAACTCATTAAAGAGGTAAAAAATATGATTCCCCTCCCCCATTTTTTTAATAAGGTAACCCCTATCCCCCACTCATTTGAGTTGAGTGGACCAGGATTCTTCTCCCCATTTTCCACTAACCTTGCCCCTTTTTATTTTCTGTTTTTATGGGATTTTTATGGTTATTCAAGTTATGTATCACCCTCCTTTGTTCTATGTTTTTTCTCCCTCCATCAGTTAAATTGTTTTAGTTTCCCCAATTTAGTGTTTCAGTTACAATTCCACTGGAACATTGTATAATGGTTTTACCATGATAGTCATTTCATGCATCCTAGGAAGTGGGAATCATGGGATTCCATCTAAACATAGTGGTTTGTCATTTCAACCAAGTTATCTTACATCATGTATTTTTTCAGGGTTTTTCGTTAAAATTAAAAAAATTAACAACGAAATTGGCTTTATAGGTTGGGGATTCTTCATGTCTTGGGTTTAGGGGGTGTTGGGGGTGGCTGAAACATTGCTGATTGAAGAAAAAATGATCATTGGATGTCTAGTGAGTTATTTGGATATATGAAATGTTTCAATTTATTTATTTAATTAATTATAATTATT
The DNA here is from genome assembly GCA_963277665.1 of Viscum album. Taxonomy (NCBI): domain Eukaryota; kingdom Viridiplantae; phylum Streptophyta; class Magnoliopsida; order Santalales; family Viscaceae; genus Viscum; species Viscum album. The sequence continues at coordinate 1,966,870,385 of OY728127.1, forward strand.
GTAATTAATTAAATATGGAGGTCTATATTTGATTTAGGGTCTTGAGGTGTTTAGATGGCCCCGGTTGATTGAGGATGAGGCCTGAAGAGCTTAGACTAGACATGGAAGCTACAATAGGCCCTTGGAAAATGATCATAGTGAATTGAATAAAGGTATGTAGTATCGCATACTTTCCCTATGGAATTTTTTTTTATTTCATGTGGATGGTTGGGCTCACCACTAAAGATGAAACCACTGTTTAATTTAAGTCAAATGAAATGTTTTAAATAAATTAAAATGTATATTTAAAATTAATTGGTGCTAGGGGTCACAAATAACACTTGGGAACTAGATTTTCACCTTGGATGTTAATGGGTGATGCTATTAATGTTCAAATATTGGGTGGACTCCAGGCCTCTTGAGAGGTGAGGTCGAACTAATTGAGACTTAGTGGCCCTAGTATAGGATCCTTGATCACCCCATGAGTTAGGGATGTTTTGATTTTTAATGATAGGACTATGAGGATCTAGTGGGAACATTGAGATACCTGGTCTCTTTTAGTCCTTTTAAGAGGTGAGGTTGGACATATGGTGGTTGTTTAGGCAATGTATAGGACTAGGTAGATTAACCATAGGTATACTGAGATTGGGTTGGGTGAGAAATACTACTTAGAGTGACCTTGAGTATTCAGATAGGTCATGGGATATCTCTTGGAAACTACCTTTATAGAGATACCCCATGTAGATGACTAAGTTGTGTTACCTTCTTAACAATGTTTAATAATGTGACATCCTAGTGTTTTGGGTGATGTATCAAGACCATGACTGAGACAGAGGACCCATGTGAGGGTTTCTATATTATACTAAGGTTGAGGGGACCCTAATAGGAACCCTATGACACATGTCCCTCATGAGAGGGTGGTTATAGGTAACAACTAATATGATCATGGGGAAAACATTAGAACCTGAATCGATATTTTGAACTTCTTTAGGCTGTGATGATTAGGGTCGTGCTCTGGGGATTCTGACCATGGGATTCTAGGTAGGGTGTACATTTGGCCACCAATGTTTATAATTTTATTATTAATGTTGTATGTGGTATACACCTTATGGAATCTAGATTTTTAGATATGTACACTCCCATAGGGGAGGTTAGATGGAATTATTATAGATATTATGAACTAGATATTGAAACTCCAATAGGGTAGGTTAGATGTGATTCTTATAGGGATTATTCCCGAGATGAAAAAACTCACCTTGGAGAGGTATGTAATGTCTGAAATAAAATACACATAGTTAGATCTCAGATATGGCTGGGATTCCATGGATTTGGGTCTCAAATTATTAGGTGTACCATCACAAGTTATCTCATTGAGGGTATTCAGTTGGGGGATCCTAGCTTATGATCTGTCAAGGAAAAACTATTTTTTGAGGAATGCTTGACCTCGTACACTAGGAAGTATCTTTCCAGAAAATTACCTAGGTATATGATGACTATGGAATACTCCCAAATGGGTGTTATGTGATATTATATTTACTGAACTATATTAATGGTTAAATTTTTTTTGTTTGGAATGATTTCATGATGTGCTCAGAGACACTACTATATCAAGCCAAAGTAGGTATAGTCGATCAGGGTCATGTTCCCAAGGATCGATGTTGGTTTATTTTTATTTATTTATTTTAGTGTAGCGTGTTATATGAAAATATCACGCCAATTTATTGTTATTATGGGTCCACATTGTTGGTTCCTTACTCGGTTTTGTACTTACAGCCTACTTAGGCTATCATTACACTTGGGTACCCAAGAAGATGCTCACTTGGGTGTAGGTTTAGGTTTGGGCTGAGGCCCAGGGTTGAATGAGCATGTTGGCATGGATGTACACATGGATATAGGGATAATTAATATCATTTGGATGTTGAGGAGCCATATTTTTTATTTTATTTTACTTTTTTTCTATATACATAACCTACCATGTGGGTGGATAGTTGTATGAATGGAATGGATGTTCAGGACTTTATAGAATTTAATTTATTATTTAATTTTTTTAGCATTTATTACTTATGATTTATTATTATTTTCTACTTTGGATGGTATTTTGTTATTTTTTATTTATTTTAACTCTAATATATATGGTATAGTCTCCACATAATACTCTCTTAGTCCCTCGCTTCCATTCGATGGCCTCTAGCATGTAGGGAGGCATGTATGAGGTATTGTGGTGACCACTAGTCCAGGAATTAGTCAATGGTCTAGGATGGTGGGATGTAACATGACACATAAGAAAAATTCTCCATATATGTAACATATCCTTCCATTATAAGTGATTTATCTTTATTTAGTTTGATGTATTCAACTAGAGGAGTTAAGCCTGACTTACATTTGGACATTCAAAAATTACTTAGTGACCTTCTGGATATAATATTTATGAGATAGAACCAATGTTATAGATCTCTTATCCCTATATATTTTCATCCTTAAAATATTCTCGACCAAACCTAGATCATTCATTTATAATCATCTAAAAACTTCATATTTCAGCATCTGAATTAATCATCTATCCAATACAGATAACAATATATAATTCATGTATAAAAGCACTATGATGAATATTTCAATATATCATTTATTATATAAATAATAATGATCTATGTTTCACATTCAAAACCATTTTAATGACATAAATGAATAGGATTTTTTATTGAATTATCATGGTGGTTCCTTCATCACATAAATAATATTCTTTAATCTACATAAAAAATTATGGTCTTCATCTAATGTGAAATTCGTTGGTTGCTTCATGTAAATTTCTTCCACTAACTCACCATGCAGAATTTCTATCTTTACACCCATATTTTCAAGGTATATAAATTCTATTACAATAAATCTCAACACCATATAGATATTTTTTTATATAAATTCCAATGATTTTAAAAAATAAAATAAAATAAACACCCACCATCTATTAAAATTCCTTTTCCAATAGCTACACTTTGTACATTTTCTTTCCATCATCTTATTTTTTTCATATATAAAACCAACTTATTCTCCAGTTCCCTCTTTCCTTCCAGTATGTTAGTTAGATACCATGTTCCTTTGACCATTAATAAAAATGTATGTTAATCCATCATTGACTTCCGCTATTTGTAATCACATAGTGTGGTCACAACTTCCATAAACTTTGGATCTCTTACATCTATTAGAATAATAAATTTTATATTAGCACTAAATATATTAATCATATTTATAAATCTCTTTTATCTCCTCATATAATTTGGTTGTAATATTCTACTTAACTCATCTCTTACTTCTAGTAGTAGAACTCAGGATACTCCAGCTTCTTAATTCCTAACTTTGTATTCTCTCACATGAGCTCAAGATTCCCTTGAACATTCTAGAATATCTACCATTGGTTTCACCTCTAGAATTTCATTTATTTCATATATGTTCTCTATAATTTAATACCTTATATTTATTTTACTCATATAAACTTTGAAATCAATATTTTATTTATATCCTTCAAATTTTTCCCCATAATGTTTTAGTCCTTCAACAAAACCCCTTCAATGAAGTGTACATCATGGATTCTGATGACTTGTATGTTGTCTTCATCCCATTGTCAGTGGTTGAATTTTTCACAACCATAACCAATGAAAAAATAATACTTTTACATAGACTCAAGCATGTATGTATCCTTGTAATCAATAAAAATGTATGTCAGGATTCTAAAGACTCTAATGTGGCTAAATTCTAGTAATTTTCTATACCATTATTCACTTATAAGTTCCTACCCAACTGTTGATGTAGGACATTTTTTGACAAGGTATCATGTTGTGTTGAGAGATTCTACCAAAATTTCCTTGGGAATTTTAATGTGTATTTTTATAATCATATACTTTTGTATCAACGTGTAGTTCATTATTTTGGTTTCTTAATTCTATTGTGGAGTTCTAGGAATATATCCCCATGAATTTTCCTCTTATTTTTATAGATCTTATTGAATTTATATCCAGAGTACTCATTACCATTGTTATAATGTTTTAATTTTTATGTATGTCAACACACTCATTATAAAATTTACTTCCATTGAATAAAATCTATAAATACAATAGATTTATGCTTCAAAAATAAAATCCAGACTTTTCTTATACCGTCATTAATAAAAGTTACAAAATAAGGTAAACCTATAAGAAATTCAACAGGGAAAAGTCCTCAAACCTTAGTATGAACTAGTTATAACTTTTGGGCTATAGTATTTTTTCTATATATTTTGAAGGATACCCTCCTTTGTTTTCCCAGCACATAGATTTCATATATTTAGATATTTATTTTCTCAATATTTAGTATGAATTTATTAATTATAACATTCATGTTTTTTTCACTGATATAAAAAAGATTTCAATTCAAAGCCTCTATATTTTAGGAACCAGTTGAAAATGAAATTGAATTTTTGTTTTTAGTGGAATATAGTGTCTCTTCCTTTACTTATTTTTCAACCATTATGAATCCTTAAGTTACTTTCAATGATCAATTGGAAAATGTAGTTCCATACCCCCACCTAGAAAAGTTTTTAAAATAAAATAAGGTTATAATATAAATATGGAATATATCTAACATTATTTGGATTCATGAAACCCAAATTGTTCATCTAGAAATTCACATATCCTTTTCCAATGATCTCCAGAGATTCATCATCTTCAAAATTTACATCCCAAAAACATTTAAATACATAGTTTTTAAGGAACATTTCCTCTCCAATTGAGTGTAATAATACACATAAGTCAACTAACCATGAATCCTATTGAATTTTTACACTTAAAAATAAATCACTTCCTCCTTTTATTATACCATAAGAATTTTATCTTCCAAAATATTATGGTCTTATGGAGATTTCCCTGAAAATTTTGTGATCATTCTTAAAGTGTCCTCTTTTTTCACACATCCAACATACATATATTGGTTCAACCAACTTTTCCCACATCATATCTCATGAATTATCTTATAATTTTTTCTTTTGATATATTTTCTTCTATTAATGTGATTTTTCTAACGACCCAATCATGACATACATGTACATTATATTTTTTTGCGGAATACTTAATACATTACAAAAATATACACCCAAATATAGTATTATCTTAGTGTCTTTGGAAAATTGGAAAATATTATTATAACTTGGTGAGAGATATTCAATATCTCCCATAAATATCTTCCCCTTTTACTTTCCTACCTAAAACCTTTCTTTATATCTTGTGGAAACAAAAACATAAAAAGGGTGAGATCAATTTCTCAGTAAGGGTAAAAATATAAAATATAAAATAAACCATAAACCTAAGAATGTAAAAGCATGAAAATAAATTTTATATATCAAAATCATGAGTCATGAAATAAATCTTGGTTGTATGGAAGGCATAAATCATAAAGGACCATTAACCATGATAAAATAGAATTGGTATAAAACATGGAATTATTGAAAAAAAATAAGCATATTATATCATTTCTATAGTATCGATGTCATTTATTCCAAGACCATCACAGTGGACAAAGCCCATTACAGAACTGGGTTAACTTTCCATTCCATCCATGTATTACTGAACCAGATTTACTTGTTGTTCTAGCCCTGTATTACCTAACCATATTTTTTTCCTGTTATAGTCTTTTCTATCTCATGAGATATAAATCTATACCCAATGCATTTGAAGGAGATATAGGTCCCACCCATCTCATAATAAAATCATTCTTACATGTTCCACAAAAACATAAACCATTCATCATAGCATAACCCAAGGAACAAAAAAATGGGTTTCTTAAACATTATTCCATCATAATCCATATAAAATAAATGGATTTCATAAAAATAATTCTATCATAAACACAATAAAATTAAATTAATAATATGGATATAAACATAACAATATTTCATCTTAGATAGAAGATAATTTTGATAAAACATGTGAACTTAATTCTTGTGGAAAATATCATTTCTTCTTCAAAAATGTTTTCTTTTATCAAAATTCCTACACAATTTTAAAAAAAAGGTATTTAGTTGTAAATAAAATTGAAATAGTGTATAATAAGAATCATGGAAATAATTCAATATTATGATGTAAAAATACATTCATTCTATATAAGTTAAAACAAATTCTTCTCGTACTCTTGTCAGAAAAGTCAAGAAGTACATTGAATGGAAAAAAAAGAAATATTGCTTCCATACCATTTAATTAAAAATCAACCAATGGGTATAATTGAAATTAAAAAATAGTATATTAATATAAATTATATTATATATTTATTAAACATGGATGTGAATGGTAAATATACCCTGGTAAATACTTATGAATAAACAATCTCGGATAATAATGAGATTGAAAATTTATACCTTACCTTAGGTATGATTTATTCTATATGTGTCTGAAACTCATGTATAGTGGGATTAAACATACCATTAACTTGTAACATAACCATAATAATATTTATGATATCATATATGATTCTGGTCTGAAAGTTATTTTTTATTAAATTTATTTCAAGGGAGAACAAGAAAACAAAAGAAACAACACTTCAAGGGGGGGAAATGATGTATTCCAAGGGAATACCCTTGAACCACACAAAATCACTCAATTTTGAGAGACTGAAGACTATCAAAAACCACAAGTGTGTCTTCCTGGCTGCCCAAACGAGCAAGCGAATCAGCAGCAAAGTTGGATTCCCTTCAGCTATGGTGGATTAACCTACCATGATTTGTTTCTACCTTACACCTTCGAATAAGTTAGATCAACTCCCAAGGATATCATATATGATTCACTTCTGAATTTATATTACCTGTTTATTTATCAATTTTATGTTAAATCAATGTTTTGATTAATAATCATTTTATTTGTCATATGTCTTTTGACTTGTTATTCTTGATATTATTACTTATATTTGAAATTACTTACTTCTAGAATGTAAAACATGAATTATATATCATAAATATTCTTTATATAAATATTTAAAATAGGTAGATAAATAAAATGGAATACACTATTCATGGAGACAGTAGGTCGTACGTACGCATGAACGTTGTTTCTGTTTCCTTATTAAATTGAATGGAAGAAAGTAGATGATATATATATATATTAGTATAATTATTTCATATATTTCATTATTATTTATTATATATATAATATATAATCATCCTTTAATGGTTAACGTGGTGAATGAAACTCATCACTCCCTGGAGACGGTAGGCCATATATACTCACGAGTGAAGATATCATTAATTTAATGGTTAAATGGTATGGAATTTTATGGTATATTAATTATAAATAATAAATATAATTTTATATTAATTATTTAAATCAATAATAATCATAATTATACCCATCAAAATTATGTATTATTGAATAACAAATTACACCACGACGTGGAGACGGTAAGTCGTACGTACGCATGCATGGTGATATTGTTATTCATATGATAAATAAAAGGAGGTATAAGGTTTTAAAATAATTATAATAACATCTCAAAATGTATAAAATACTTTATTTATTACTTTAGTATGTAAAAAAATAATAAGAAGTAGAAAAGGAAAATGATTTTGAAAGAGGTGATAAAACAATTACATATTTTTTGTGTATCTCTTTTTGATTTGCACAAAAGGTATACCTAGGATGGATTTCATACCAAATTGTGGACTCTGGGATGAATTTTGGGAAGTTGGGAGAAGAAATGGTCACGTTTTGGCTGATAAAAAGTGCATTATAAGTGTTATTAAAGTAGAAGGAGAAGTTCCCTTTTATAGGAGAGGTTATGGGAACTTTAGGAAAGTCTTTAAATATTAATTTATTATAAATTTATTTTAGATTTTTAAGGGATAAAAAGTGATTTATTTTGATTATAATATGATTTTGGGTCTAAATACTCTCAACCAATAGGTTTTAGACATGTTTAGGTCACAAAATTAACCTTATCTTTTATCTTTAACCCTTAGTTAAAAACATTAACTCTTACCATGTCTTCTTTTATTTTTATACTATATGGTTAATATAGTTATTATAAAATTCCAAGAGAACTTAAAGTGGAAAATTAATTAAATTTTTAACATTATATAAGTTTTTTTTTCAAATATTATACTTTAAATACTATTATATCATTTAATTAAATAGTATTTATTTTTAAAACTTATTTATGTCAATTTTGACACTATTTAGTAATTGATTTTTTTAAGTCATTAAAATATGATTAATTCAACCCAAAGGCATTAAATCATCCCTCATATGTCCATTTCATCCAAAAAAAAATTTTATGGCTTCTGAAGGTTTAAATTTCATTTATTTTAATATTTATAACATTATTTATTTGAATATTTCAATAATAAGGAAATCAATCCATCACCATTGTGTCATAAATAAATGTATTTTTATAATGTATAAAAATTATAAATAAAATATCACTATGTAAAAACTATTTTTATCTTTATAATTACTATTTATAGTCAAATTTAACAGTTATATAACCCTATATTAAAAATGTTTTAGTAAAAGACACATGTCTATGTGATATTTTTCTTTACTTTAAATTAAAAATTATAAAAGGTCATTATCATGCCCAAGTGGCTCCATGGGGTCATAAAATAGACCAAAGTATGTTCATGGTCGTCCATATATCATCCAATAGTATTATGACACATGTTAGGGTAGTTTAATATTATTATAATATTATTTGTTAACCTTATTTACCTGATTTATCCTTTAACTATGGTAAAAATAATAATTATGGAAGATACTATTCATAATGTCCAAAAATAAAAGGATTATATTTAAAAAAATGGGAATTATGATTCAAAATATGAAATAAATTTTTCTCAATTCAAAATATAGAATTTTCATAAATTAATTTAAAATTAATTCCTGTTGTCAAAACTAGAAAGAGGGTTTTTAAGACGTAAAAACTATCAAAAGATTGACATGTTTTTATATCTAATTTAAATGTGTAATTACATCCGATGAAAAAAATTGGATTAAATGATAAAAACATAATCCAATTACACTTTTAAACCAATTAAAAAATATTCTAACTATATAAATAAATTAGATGAAAAGGTATTTTTGAATTAAAATACAGTATTTTTCACTATTCATTAAAATGTTAATTTTATTAGAAAAATACCAACAATTAAACCAAAGTAAATTTTGATATCCCACTTCTAAAGAAGAAATTTATTTTTTCAAATATAATATATAAATGTTCTAAAAACTAGATTTGAAATGGGTGCGCCATCAAATTCCGGCAAAACTACATTTTTTTAAAAATAATTTTTTTATCCCAAAAATGGAATTTGTTCCTATATCATGTATAGAAAATACATAATATGAAAATTAATGTTATATATAATTCAAAAATTTTTTAATACTATTCATAATATCTATTTTATATCCCATTAAATAATAATATTTTAATAATATATTCATTGTTTAGTGAATCTCAGTATTGCTTGTTTACTGAAACTCGGTATTGTATACAACGCAAGCTATTGAGGTGGGTCATTCTTTCATGTAACACAAGACAAGTAATTTTTGCATATAGTGAAGGATTCCTTTAGTTTTTCTTATAACATAATGCAAAATTAATTCTTTTATACATTGAACCAAATATATACTCCTTGTGGCATGTATCATACACCAACTCAATGTTGCGTGTAACATACGAGAAGTTGGTTTTGTTTGAAAGTAATTTTTAACTTATTTAATTGAAAGATATAAGTGAGCATAAAACTTTATTCGATAGAAATGGTCCATAAAAACATGGGGTGTTACATTTTACCCCCCTTAAAATTAATTTCCTCGATATTCATTGGGGTTATAAAAGGTTTACTACATAAAATTTTCTTTCATAGAAACCCACATCGTAAAAAGGAATACTAAAACTTTCTTTTAAAAAGTAAAGTTAGAAAACTAATGGTTAACTAAAGTAACTCATAATTGGGTTTCCACATAGGAGAATATAGGTGGGATGTGAAAACATTGATATGTAATAACAATCTAACCATCAAGTTATGATGGACAGTGATAGAGAACAAGGTTTGGAAAAAGTTAACTACCAGAAAGCCATAAATCTACAATGATTTAAGGGACCATCTAATTCATTATATAATTAGGTACTAGGATAACATTTTTGGTTTTCTATATCCTTTTTCTAATTTTCAATAACATGAGAAAAAATACTTACTTTATTTTATTACAATCTCATCATTGGTTATGCCTTGAATAATTTTCACTTCAACTCTTATTTAAATAAATGAAGTTGAAATTGTCATTACTAAAGTGTTAGTAGATCATGGGATCAATAAATTGAATGATAGGTCATTCCATCTATATTTATCACAAAAAATTTATCCCAAGTTATCAAACATGCATAATTCCATATATGGTGAGATAATACAGTATTCTAACAAACTTCATCTAATGTTTAAACTTTCCAAAAATTTGATAACATTACAATCCATATAAAAGATAAAAATCCCAAATTATAGAAAAAGGTTCAAAAACTCGGCTTAAAATTTATACCCAATATGTCATGATATATCTTTGGTTGGTCACATTCCAAAAATGTGAACTCCTTCATCATGTATTTTCTTGAGACATGGTAACAACCTAAATTATCATATATCCTTATTGAAAAAATTCATTTTTCCTAATTCAAAAACTTATTGGATATATTACTTAAGTCAAAAAAAATTGAATACTTCATCCATGATAGAAAAAACCTCTTTTTAATAAATCCATAATTAGATCTTAATAAACTAGTATCATATAATTTACTTATTCAAATCCAACATATCTTTAGCCCAGTATCATTCTCTTAACATAAGGGACATATTAAGGGTTATCTTACACTTAATCGTGTGTTCTACAATTATATCACCTTACCCATAAATCACTTTTCTATCTCCTTAGAACTACTCAACATATCCTTCCCAATCCTTAATTAAAAACTTATACTGAAAACAATTATATATTTCATGATTCATATAACATAATCTTTGAAATCAGAAACATATACACCTTAATCATCCATCTTTATTCATAAAACATTACTCAGGATCCATCATATTCATCTTTCCTAAAATATGAATCACATATTAAGGTTATCCAACCTCAAGATTCTTAGATTTAATGTAAACAACACTGGAAGAAAATCGTATACATTTCACATGTCATTTTCAATCTCTTTATCCTTGATAGTATGGCCAATATTAATACCATCGTCGTAATTATCTTCATGATATCACCACATAGTAAATTTATCATCATAATTCCCATACTTTACACATCTGAAACATTAAATGTTAAACTATGTTATATGTATTTCTGGCTATTGACTGAGACTAAAAAGAAAAGTGTGATAAATACATATCACAAATTAGAAACACATAAGTAAGGTAAATTACTTATAACATTTCAGTCTATGGTATCTTTGGTTTAACCCTAGGTTAGTCATGATTATCAAAAAAAACCTAGTATTGTAACCTATACTTATAATTATCCTTAATACATCCCTAGAAATATCCTTAGAAATATATCTAGGTATCTCACTAATGTTTTCACATCCTAGTTTCCATATATTGAATAAACCTTTGCTCTGATACAAAATCTAAAGAACCAAGCTTTATGTACATAGAAATTACATTTATTTTGTGGAAAAATTAATAAAATACAAAAATATATTCCCATGACCATATTAGTTTAGTGTCTTTGGAATCTTGGAACATAACATTCTAACTTGGTGTATGATCTTAAATATCTCCCATAAAGATCTTCCCCTTTTGTTTTCCTACCTAGAACCTTTCTTTAAATATTAGGAAAAAGAAAACATAAAAAGGGTGAGCTCAAATACTCAGTAAGGGTAAACATTGAGAACATAAAACAAACCATAATCATAAGAGTGTAAAAACATTAACATAAATTTTAAATATCATAATCATGAGTAATGAAATAAATCTTGGCAGTACATAAGGAATAGATCATAATGAAAAATTAACCATGATAAAATATCATTGGAATAAAACATGGAATTTTGGTAAAAAAAAATAAGCACATAATATGATTTCCATAGTAGCCAATTCATTGCTTCCAAGACCATCATAGTGTACAATGTCCATTACTAAACCAGGTTTACTTTCCTTTCCATCCATGTATTACTGAGCTGGATTTACTTGTCGTTCCAGCACTGTATTACTGAACTGGATTTACTTGTCATTTAAGTCATTTATATATCATGAGATATAAATCTTTACCCAATTAATTTTATGGATTTATGGGTCCCACCCATCTTATAATGAAATCATTATTACATGTTCCACAAAAACAAAAACCATTCATCATGGCATAACCCAAAGAAAAAAAATGGGTTTCTTAAATATCTTTCCATCATAATCTATATAAAATAAATGGATTAAATAAAAATAATTCCATCATTAAAAAAATAAAATAAATTTAATAATGGGGATAGAAACATAACCCTATGTTATCTTATATGGAAAATAATTCTGATAAAACATGTGAAATTAATTCTTGAGAAAAATATCATTTCTTCTTCCAAACTTTTTCTTTCTTCAAGATGTCGTGAAATTTTAAAATAAAAGTATTTAGTTGAAAATAAACTTGAAATCATGTATAGGAATCTTCATGGAAATAAGGAATTTTGAATATTTAAAAATCCATTCATGTTTTATAAGTTAAGAAAAATATTTTTCTCATACTCTTGCTAGAAAAGTTAAAAAAGTGCCTCGTATGGAAAATAAAAGAAATCTTCTTTCCATACCATTTAATAAAAAATTTACCAATGGGTAAAATTGAATTTAAAAAATTGTATAATAATATAAATAATATTATATATTTATAAATCATGGACAAGAATGATAAATATATCCTAATAAATACTTGCGAATAAACAATCTTGGATAATAATGAGATTGTAAAATTATACATTACCTTAGGTCAGATTTCTTCCGTATGTATCTGAAACTCATGTATAGTGGTTTTAAACGTATTATTAAATTGTAAAATCATAATAATAATATTTATTATATCATATATGATTCACTTATGAATTTATATTACCCTTTTATTTATCAATTCCATGTAAAAGAAATGTTTTCGGTAATAATTGTTTTATTTATCGTACGTGATTTGAATTGTTATTTGAAATAATATTACTTAGATAGTGATTTACTTACTTCCTGAATGTAAAACATGATTTATATATCATAAATATTCAGTATATAAATATATATAATAGATAGATAAATGAAATGGAATACACTGTTCCTGGAGACGGTTGGTCGTACGTACGCACAAACGATGTTTCTATTTCCTTATTGAATTGAATGGAACCAAGTAAATGAAATATATATATATATACATAAAAACAGTATCATTATTATGTATTATATTTAATTATTATTTATTATATATACTTTATAATCATTCTTGAATGGTTAAGGTGGATAATGAATTTCATCGCGTCGTGGAGACGGTAGGTCGTACATACGCACGAGTGACGATATCATTCACTTAATGGTTAAATGTTATATAATTGGATGGAATATTAATTATAAATAAAAATTATCATGTTATATTAATTATTTAAATCCATTATACTCATAATTATACCCATCCAAGTTAATTATTGTTTAATAACAAATTACACCACAGCGTGGAGACGGTAAGTCGTATGTACACACGCATGGTGATATTGTTATTCATAGGATGGATAAAAAGAGGTATAAGGTTGTACCATAATTATAATAACATCTAATAATGTATAATATACTTTATTTATTAGTTTAGTATGGAAACAACATAAGAATAAGAAGTATAAGAAGAAAATAATTTTGAAAGATGCGATAAAACAATTACCTCTTTTTCGAGTATCACTTTTTGATTTGCACAAAAAGTATCCTTAAGATAGCTTTATACCCAAATTTTTTCCTCTAGGATGAAGTGAGGTATTTATTGAGAGGAAATGGTAAGGTTTTGGGCATGAAAAACTGATTTAGATGTGTGATTAAAAGATAAGTAGAAGTTATCTTTTATAAGAAAGGTGAGGGGCACTTTAGGAATGTCTTTAAATGTTAATTTATTATAAATTTATTTTAGATTTATAATGGCTCAAAAGTGATTTATTTATAGGATCATATGAATATGGGTTGAATTATTCTCAACCAATATGTTTTATAAAATTTTAGTTCACAAGAGTAACCTTATCTTTTAGCTTTAAACCTTAGTTAAAAACATTAACTCTTACCATGTCTTCTTGTATTATTATATTATATGGTTAATATAGTTACTATAAAATTACAAGACAACATCAAGTGGATAAATAATGAAATTTTTAACATTATATAAGTCAGTTTTCTAAGTCTTATATTTTTAGGACTGTTATATCATTTAATAAAATAGTATTTGTTTTATAAACTCATTTATGTCAATGTTGACACTGTTTAGTAATAATTTTTTTAAGTCATACAAACATTATTACTTCCATGAAAAGGAATTAAATAATCCCTCACATTTCAATTTCATCCAAAAAATTTATGTTTGTCCTCAAAATTTTCAAATTAAATATATTTTAATATTTATAATATCATTTATTTGAATATTTCATTAATAAGGTAATTATTGCATCATCATTGTGTCATATATAAATGTATTTATTTAATGTATAACATTTATAAATAAAATACCATTATGTAGAAAATAGTTTTATATTTCTAATTACTATTTTTATTCAAAGATATCAATTACATAACCTTATATTAATAGTGTTTTAGTAAAAGATTCATGTTTATGTTATATTTCTTTTTACATTAAATTAAAAATTATAAAAGGTCATTATCACACCCAAGTGGCTCCATGGGGTCCTAAAATCGACCCAAGGATTCTAAAGTGCATAAATATATCATAAAATAGGATTATGACACATGTTAGGGTAGTTTTATATTATTATAATATTATTTTTTACCCTTATTTACCTGATTTACCTTTTAACCATGGTAAATAAAAATAATTACTCAAGTTACTATTCATAATGTCCAAAAATAAAATGTACCTACTTATAGAATTTGGACCTTATGATTTCAAATGAGGAATCCATTTTTCTAAATTCAATACACATAATTTGAAGAAATTAATTTAAAATTAATTTCTGTTGTCAAAACAAGAAAGCAGGTTTTAAAGAAGTAATAACTATCAAAAGATTGGCATGTGTTAATGTCCAATTTAAATGTGAAATTTCATCCAATGACCGAAAATGGATTAAATTATAAAAACATAATCCAATTAGACATTAAAACCAATTAAAAATATATTATAACTATATAATTAAATTAGATGAAAATGCAGTTTTGAATTAAAATACAGTAGTTTTTCACTATTCATTAAAACATGAATGTTATCATAAAAATAGAAAAAATTAAACCAAAGTATATTTTGATGGACATAATCCAAATAAGTAGTTTATATTATCAAATATAATATAAAAAAGTGTTAAAAACTATATTTGAAATGGGTGCATCATTAAAAGGTGGAAAAACTACATTTTTTTAAAAATACTTATTTTATCCGAAAAATTGAATTTGTTTTTATATAATATCTATAAAATACATAAGATTAATTTTAATTTTATATAAAATTAAAAATTTTGTCAATACTATTCCTAATTGATAGTTTATATCCTGTTAAATGATAATATTTTAATAATATATTCAGTGTTTAGTGAAACTCGATATGACTTGTTTAGTGAAACTCAGAACTGCGTAAAACTCAATATATCGAGGAAGGTCGCTCTTACATGTAACATAAGCCTATACATCGTTTCATGTAGTTAAATATTCCTTTAGTGTTGTATATAACATAATTCAAACTTAGTTTATTTATACATTTATCAGAATTTATACTTTGTGTGGTGTGTATCGTATGCCAACTCAATGTTGTGTGTAACATATGACAAGAAGGTTTTGTGTGAAAGGAATGTTGAACATAGTTTATTGTGATATATAAATGAAAATTTTAATTTATTCAAAAAAATGGTTCATAAAAACTTGGGGTGTTACATTTTCCCCATTCATTAGCATTAATATCATTACCAGATTTTACATGAATTCACTGTAATGAATTTATTCATTGAGTATCAAATTCTTAATACCATCAAATACCAATTTTTTCCATTATATTTACTAATGATAACCAGCATTGCATAAAAACTCTTTATATTTGATAATTATAGCTACCCTATAATTTTACACATATCATTACAGGATTTTAAGAATAATAAAGCATCATATTACAAGCCAAGGATAATAACGTCTAGTGTCATGGGGGACTAGGTTCATTAAACTAAAAAAGAGGGAATAAATAAAACATTTATTTATTTAATAGTCATAAAAATATCCTAACTTTTTTTGTTCTTGTATATCTTCATAGGATAACTTTAGGATAACATGAACAAAATTATGAGCTAAAAAGCCCAGTAAGGGAATCAGAATAAGAATAATGCTTTAGCACATGGGTTAGAAAACATGACATAATGATATAAAAAGGCATGGAACATATGAATTAATAACATATAAACATGTTATTATATAAATTTGGAACCATAGTAATGTTAAAGCAACATAAAACAGGACTTTATCACAAGTCAAGGCTTGTTCCACTTAGAGGAGCACATGTAAAAGTTATCCAACAAGGCCGTTGAACATGGTAGCACGGGTCAAGGCTAACTGCCAAGACCGTTGCACATAATGTCTCAAGAGACTCAATATTACCCAATTAATTGGAGAACTAATTGGGTTCACCCATTATAACATGTTCATGAATAATCTTTCCACATGTATATTCATACATAATCAATCATACATGAACATAAGGGTTACCCATGGTAAGAATTGGGTATCATAATCATGTCATAAAGCATAATAAATGGGAGTATCATAAAAATGTCCATGAATGGAAGGAATTAGATCATTAATGAAGATTAATATGGTATAATAGTCATATATTATAAAAATATATGTCAACTAGAAGTAATAACACGTAAAAATAGTACTTGAGAAATATTAGAATTAAAACATTTTAATGTGGTTAAAGGAAAATATCAAAGGTCATTTAAAACATAAAAGAGAATAATATTTTATATAAAACCATAAGTGAAACAAGAAGGTTTTAAAAATAAAAATGGTGGTTTTATAAAAATAATGGTGGCTCAAAAAACTGATTATATATTGTACCAGAACTTGGGTAAGAATTCTGAAAGTTCCCCTAAAACGGGCTTACTTATCGAGAATAATTGAGGAGGGAATAATTTAAAAACTTGTATATCCCCAAAAGATAATGATTAATGGGTCTTGATACATGATTTTGGATAATATAAAAAACATTTATAATTTTTTCATAAAAATAATATATAAATTCATTTGGGTAAAAAGAATGATAGAATAACCCAAAGGAATAATGGAGGTTTGGGTAGAATCCCTTACCTTAAGTACGATGGTGTCCTTCACTTGATATTAATGTCCTGAATAAAAATATTAACTTAATTAATTAATATTAATATAAAATATTATACCTATAATTTATTTATTATAACCTTATTAAGTTCAATTATGAACTTTTTTGGGGGTTAAGAGGTTCAATTTCATTGTTTGGGGAGCGTTTGTTTCCTTGGTTTTCATGATTGGCTTACTTATATTCATGTAAGGATAAACATGTAAGGTGATAATGGTTGTAAAGAATTGGATTTATATGTTATCATTGAACATATATATTATTACATGGTTATAAAATTCAATTTTTTATTTTGTGTGAAGATGAATCATTATATAAAACTTTAATGAAACCTGTTTTGGTTAATTGGTAGTTTTTTATCACAACGAACACAGTTTTATATATAAATTGATATAATCTATAAAAAATATTAAAAAAACATATATTAGACATAAAACATATATTATTTCCTAGTTAAACCATAAAAATGGGTTCATGGCCCGAATTGAAGATGGTAAAATAAATTTAAAACCCATCGTCCTTGAATGTGATGAATTAACACATCTGAGATGGTGTTTTCATTTCTAGTATAAAAGGAGGGGAAAGGAGAGATGATGATGAATTATTCCATAAGAATAGAAAAATTTAAGTAAATTTAAGGTGATGTAAGTATCACACCATTTTTATTAGTAGAGGTACAAATGAAAACAAATGAACATGAAAAGGAAATAAAAGAAAAGAAAAGAGGAATTTACCTCTTGAATATATCTTCTTTAAGAGCCTCTTTATGGGAGAATTTTTTGTTTCTTTATGAGATCAAGAGATCCTAGACGTGGTATAAGGTCTTAGGGAGATATTTCAGGAGAATTTGGACTATTCAAAAGGCTTGAGAGGTGTAAGGAGAGGAGGTAAAGAGGGGTGATATTTATAGCAGAAGAGATGAGTGGTTTCCCATTTTTCTAATCATTAGTTTAATGTTTTTGCTCAAGACTATGAATAGTATTTATGATTGTGACCAAAAATAGTAAAGATAGAATTTTATTTCAATATAATGGCCATTTAAATCATCCGTGACTTATGCATGATGCAGAAATTCATTTATTTAGCATTTATTGTAAATTATCATATTTTACTATTCACAAAAAAATTCATGTATTTTATAAAAATCCAAAAAAATCACTCCAACCATTTTTCAGAATTTAGAATTTAAAAATGAACTAAATTTTATGAAAATAATTTTCTAAATATAAAAAATTTAATTTTTAATTAAAATCATAATTTACTTGAAAAAAAGACAAATTTTAAAATTAAAAATGCTTTTCTAACACATTAAAAAATGAATTAAGGTCTCTTAAAATTATCTTATACTCATAATTTATCAAAATACTAATTTATGAATAAATTTTTTGAAAAAAAAAATTCTTTTAAATTATTAAATTAATCATAAAATAGTAATTAAATATACATGACTTACAAAAATACCAATACATAATTAACAATTATTTAAATATTTACTTACTAATATTATGATATATAATTATATATATATATATATCATATTTTCACTTATAAGATGGATAAATTTTATTTATACTTTTATTAGTGAGGCTATTATTCAATAGGTTGGTTTACTATTCATAAGGGTCGCATTACTTTTCCAAAGGTCAAGTTACTATTTCATCGGTATACATTACTTAACTTCTAGAGATACCCTTTTATTTTACTCATTCATTTATAAGGATTGTATTTTGTTCTATATGTAATCATAATTATAATAAGATAATTTCATTGATAAAACCTTGTGTCATTACATTCCTCCCCCTAAAGAAATTTCTCCCTCGAAATTTTGTTTTACATTCTAGGCTCAAAACAAGTGTTGGCACTTTTCCTTCATAGCTTCCTCCAGTTCCTGTGTTGCCTATTCATACTTATGGTTTTGCTATAGTACTTTTACTAGGTGAGTAGTATTCTTATATAAAAATGTATCTCTACGATCCAAGATCTTCACTTGTTGCTCCTCGCAATAAATATCATTCTCTAATTGTACCACCTCTAAAGACAGTATGTGTGAAGGATCTAGTATGTACTTCTTTAACAGGGATACATGGAAGACATCATATTCTTTAGATGTGGTAGGTGGGAGTGATATTCGATAGTCCCTAGATTCGATATAATCAAGAATGTTTAAGGGGTCGATGTACATGGGACTTAGCTTTCCTTTCTTCCCAAATCTTGTGACCTTTTTCCAGGGATATATGCAGAGGAATACCATGTCTCAAACTTTAAACTCAAAGTCTCATTGATTATAGCCTGTATAGATCTTTTTTCAACATTAGTCTTCCTTGATGTGCTACTGAATGGTTTTCACCTTCTCCACCATTTCATCGACCATTTTAGGTTCTAACATCTTACGCTCACTGACTTTATCCCAACATGTCAGTGTTCTGTACCTTTTCCCATAAAGGGATTCATATGGTTTCATTCAGATGATCGAGTGGAAACTATATTTCTAAGTGAATTCGACCAGTGGATGATGTTGGTCACATCCTCTTATGAAGACCATAGAACACACTCTCAACATATCTTTCAATGACTAAATAGTTTTCTCAGATTGGCCATTATTTTGAAGATGATAGGTCGTACCGATGTTCATTTCAGTGCTTAGAGCATGCTGGAGACATTTCCAGAACATCTAGGTGAATCTTGGATCACTATCGAATAAAATATATAGTTGTACTCCATACACCCTTACAACTTATTTTATATATATCTGTGAAAGTTGATACAATGATAAGTACTCTTAAATAGTGATAAAGTGGTATATCATTATAAGACGATCCACAATGACCCATATAACATTTTTTTCATTTGGATGTTATTTTATGTTCATTGAAAAATTACATGGTGATGTTCTCCCACTTCCATATTGGTATGGGTAGTAGTTTCGTCATCCCCTCAGACTTTTTCCTTTCAGCCTTCACTTGCTGACATACCAGGCAATTTTATGTATACCTAGAAATCCCATTCTTCATATTGTCCTACCAATAATTATCCCTGAGATCTTGATATATATTATTTCACCCTGGGTGAATAGATAATGTTGAGATATGGGAATCATTCATAATATCCTTCTTTATCTCTCGATTTGATGGTACACTTAATCCTAACCCAAATATTATAACTCCATTCTTTTCCATCTTGAACTCATAAGATTTCCCATTTCTAATATCTTCCACACTTTTTTGAATTTCCACATCATTTATTTGAGCAACCATTATTTTCTCCATGGGGGATGGTTGATAAATCGTTTGAGGAAAGATTGATAATTTTATTCCCTTAATGATTCCCATGTCAATCCTCTGTAAATCTAAGATGCATGGATCCTTTTCAATTGTCATCATTGATAATGATGCAGGATCATTTCTACTTAGAGCATCCACCACCTTATTTGCCTTACCGGGATGGTAGTGGATTGATCAGTCATAATCCTTGATAATCTCTAACCATATTCATTGGTTCATATTAATCTCTTTCTATGTGAATATATATCTTAGACTCTTGTGATTAGTATATATCTCACACTTCTCCCCATAGAGATAATCCCGCAAGATTTTCAACGCAAAGATCATAGGCACCAACTCCAAATGATGTGTGCGATTGTTTTTCTCATATAATTTCAACCACTTTGAGGAGTAGGTTATCACATTGTCATTTTGCATCATCACATACCATATACATTTCTTGGAAGCATCATTGATCACCACAAAGAGTTATCCACTTACCATGACTGTGAGTACAGGTGTAGTGAGAAACCTCTTTTAGAGATCCTTAAAGCTTTCCTTGCATTCTTGAGTCCATAAAAATTTTACTCTGTTCCATTTCAACTTGGTCATTGGGTTTGAAAATTGTGATAATTTATTCATAAATTGTCGATAATACCCAGCTAGACCCAAAAAGCTACAGATCTCCGTTACAGATGTTCTCATGGACCATTCTTCGATGACCTTTATCTTTTAAGGGTCCATAGATATTCCTTTTCTAGTGATAATGTTCCCCAATAATGATACTTATTTCATCCATAACTCATTTACCATGCTTTTAATAATGTTTTTACCATCGTAAAGTCATCAGCACAGTATTCAAAGTATCCTCATGTTCATCCTTCCTCTTAGAGTATATTACAATATAATCAATAAAGACTACCTCAAATTTTTCAAGGTAATATCTACAGTATATATTTATAAAATCAATTAATATTTCTGGAGAATTAGTGAGTCCTATGGGCATCACTATGAACTCATAGTGTCCATGCCTCATTTGAAAATCAATCCTGGGAATATCTTCTTTCCTTACCTTTAGTTGGTGATATCTCGACCGAAGGTCCACCTTAGAGAAATTACTGGCCCCAAATAGTTGATTGAATAATCCATCAATATGAGTAATTGCATACATATTCTTTATTGTGATTTTATTAAGTTCATGATAATCGATGCAGAGTCTCCTTGATCTATAATTCTTCTTGATGAACAGGACTTGCGCACCCCATGGTAAAGTACTCAGGCATATAAAACCCTTCTCCATATTCGCCTGTAACTGCTTCTTTGTCTCTTCCATATCTACGGTGGACATTTTATAAGGTGTCATTGATATCGGTATGGATCTGGGAATAAGATCAATTGAGAACTAAACCTCCCGATCAGAAGGAAGACTAGGAAATTCTTCAAGGAATACATCTATGTAATCCCTCACAATAGGGATATCTCCAAGAAGTATTATCTCCATTGTTTAAATCATTTGAGAAATATATTCTTTCTCAAAATGAAAGATTATCCACACTTGATATGATTATTATGAAGTAGATTAATCTTCCTCCATACACTTTTACAGGATTGGATGATACTATAGGATGTGAATAGTGATCTCCATTTCCCAACAGTTAATGTTGGCTTTGTATAAAGATGACAATCCATGACCAAAATAGCATTGAACTCCACCCGAATATTTATGGAAGTATTTTCTAGGTTGTTCTATCCACAAACATTTATTATGGAGGAGTTATAAGCCTTGGATGCAATAATTGTCCCATTATCTATTCTCATAGATAACTCAACCTTAAAATTTTGAGGTGGTTTTTGAATAGTTCTACTAAAATTGAAAGATATGAAAGAATGTGTAAAAATAGAATCAAATAGTATGTTCACTATTATTGAATGAATATGTAGTGTACATATCATCACATCATTGTCAGGATCCACCTCATTAGTTGTGATAGCATAATCCCTTCCTTGTTTCTCTGGAGTTTGTTTTTGATTTCCTCCGACAACCCTTGGCTGAGGGAAATTGTTCGCATAATTCTTGTGTTCCTTGCATTTGTAACATTGTACTACATATTGAGTGTTGATCTGAACCTTCCTTTCTTCTTACATATTAGTGGTATTATTCATATCCCATTGGAATTTCTTAGCCATATGTTCTATTATTCCACATTTAAAGGAATTCATGGTTCCTTTTAGACAGTTCCCAAGATGCTTCTTCCCACAATTTTGGAATGTGGGATTTTTTATCTTCTTTCCATCATGGAATTAATTTTCTGAACCACCCATATTAGAATCATTTTTTGGATTTTTTTTTCACCTAGCCCATCAGACCATTGAGAGTCTCTGATCTCCAATTCAACCTTGAGGGAACAATGGAAAATATCCTCATTAATGTCAAAGTCTCGAATATACAACACTTTTTGTAGAGTTGGATTTAGTCTTCTAAAGAAGTGATCCACCTTGATTTCAGTGTTTATGAAAAATTCATAGGCATATCTTATAGTCCTTGTGAAGTTTTCTTAATACACCCCGATAAACTCACCTTCCTTCTTCTTAATTCTGAGGAACTCTCTTTCCATCTTGAGACAGAGGTTTTGGGTAAAATATTTATTGAAAACATTTTTTTGAATTCTTCCCTATCCATGGAATCAATTTCCTCCTAAGACATTTTATTCTTGATCATTTTTAACCACTAATCATCTTCCCCATGAATATGATAGACCTCCAGTATGACTTTCTCTTCCTATGAGATCTGGAGGAAAAAGAATATCTTTTCAATGGAGTTAATCCACTATTTTGTAAAGAGGGTATCAGAAGATCCACTAAAAATGGAAAGCTTCTTTTTCATGAAGGATTCGATGACAACATTATATTTTCATGGAGGAGGAGGTCATTCCACATGATTCATGTAATTATTCATAACTTGAGCTACTTGAAAAAGTACTATCATAAAGTTTTGAGCACCTATTCCCATCATGTCATGAATATAATTTGGGAAATTTTCATATTGCTTATCACATTGATTGTTGAAATGTGTTCCTCTATTTCCTACCACTAACTAAGAAAAATAATGTACTATTAGAGGGATTTAATACTTAGCTAATAAGCATAAAAAAGGAAACATTAAACATAAATGGATAAATTATTAAGGGAAAAGTATATCCTAATGCTTGATTCCTTAGGTTTCAATCAAGGTTACCCATGATCTTCTTCCTCAAATTTATTCTTATGGGCTTCTTTTTTTTTTGTTCCCTTAATAATGGTTTGTACTATTCTTATGAAATTACCAAATCATATCCCCTAGGAGTGTTAAACAAGGAGTGAAGCAAGGCTCATTATCGTGCACCAGTTCCCATTCATTTCTAGCTCAGAGCGGTGTTTTCAGGTTTTACCTGTAGATACATATGTTCTAGAGCCAAATCCACTTGTTCACATCCAGAAATGGATTTATTTTCTTGATAAAACACTTACTCTATACTTAACAAAATTTAGGGATGTTTTCATATGCATAGTCTCATCCCTAGGGTTTATACTAATGTGATCTATTCCTAATCTCCAAAAATAATTATACAATCCTCTAATAAAAACTATAGAGACACTATACTTTTACACATATCATTAATTGATTTTAATCATAATAAATAATCATATTACAAGACAAGGATCGTAAAGTCTAGTGTCTTGGAAGACTAGGTACATAAAACTGAAAACAAGGCACTAAATAAAATATTTCATTATTTATTATTCATAAATTGTTACTAAATTCCATTGTCCACATACATATTCATAGGATAACCTGAGGATAACATGAACAAAGGGATGTGCTAAAAATCCCAGTGAGGGAATAATCATAAGAATAAAGCTTTAGTACATGGGTCAGAAGGCATGAAATAATGATATAATAAGGCATGGAACATATGGATTCATAACATAAAAAAAATGGGATAATATAAACCTAGATTCATAGTAATGTGGTAGCAATATAAAACATGAATTTAGAATGATTCAATTCTTGTTTCACATAGAGGATCACAAGTCAAGGTTAACCACAAAGACTGTTTCACATGGTAGCATGAGTAAAGGCTAACCACTAAGATTGTTGCACATAATGTCTAATAAGACTAAACTTTACCCAATGCATTGGAGTGATATCTAGGTGCACCCATCATATCATGTTCATTAATATGGTTTCCTCAAATAGAATCATACATAATCAATCATACATAAACATAAGGGTTACCCATGGTAATAATTGGGTATCATATTCATTTTATAAATCATAACAAATGGGAGTGTCATAAAAATGTCCATTAAGAGAAGGAATTAGATAATTCATGGAAAATAATAGGGTATAATAGGCATATATCCTGAAAAGTGATATCAACTTGACGTATTGACATGTAAAAAGAGTAATCATGAAACTTTAGAATTAATGTATTTTAGAGTGGTTAAAGGAAAACATCAAATGTCATTTAAAACATAAAAGGTTATAATCCTTTATAAACTATAAGTGAACTAATAATGTTTTCATAACAAAAATATTGGTTTTATAATATTAATGGTGTCCTAAAAAACTGATTATATAGTGTACTTGAAAATGGGTGAGAATTCTGAAATTTCCCTTAAAAGTGGGCTTTCTTATTAGGAATAATTAAGGAGGGAATCATTTAAAAACATGAATATCCCCAAAATATAATGATGAATAGATCTTGATACATGAATTTAAAGAATATACAAATCATGGTTGATGAAAGGAACTCTTCCCGAAACTCTTTCTAAAAGTTAATCCATGAAACATTTTCCTCCTTCTGCTCTCCCAAATACATAGTCCACCAATGATGTGAAGATCCTCATATCTGACTGACTTCCAAGGGAACTACTACCACATCGGGGCCAAGATCAAACAAAAGAGATATAGAGACCCTCCATTTGTCTCTCTGTATCCACATCTAAAATAACAACCTCATGTTTCCCCCAAATACTACCAATAAAAATCATGCAAAGCATCCATACAAGACCTCCAATACCGAATCAACCCGATGATGATCAAATGGATCTTCCTACAAAACATCAACTGCCTGAGCCACATGAAAATGATGAATAGGATCCATAGGTGAAATAGGAAATAATGAATTCTTAATTTAGGTAGTATGTAATTGTATTCAGATTCATTTTAATTACTTTTATTCATATTAAACTTCCCAAAAAAACCCAATTCAAACAATAACAAAAGTCATCATAATGAATATATCTCTCCTATGTATTTACCCTAAAAATAGGTTTGTCTTACCTGGTCATTCAATAATCACATATTCTATGCATTGGATCATAAGGGGCCTTAAAATCTTATGTTCTAGCTAGTATCCCTGGCCAATGTCATGCATAATGGTCAACTAGAAGTGTTTCCATACCAGATTATTAAAACCTCATTATGCCTAACTAAAAACCCCATCTTATCTCTCAATCCACCTCTATCTGATACCACTCTATCATGACCACCCCCCCCCCCTCCAAAGATACTGCAATGAGGGGATATAGATAATGATCCCCGAGTCCCACCTCTAGTAGGTCATAGGTTTTCAACTAGAACTAAGGGTATAAAAATATCATGAAATGGGAGGAATTAGCCTATATAAAAATTTAGGATCATTATATAAGATGAATAATCCACAAACAACTCTAATAAAAAATATAAAAAGAATCCAAAACCATCCCATTGATTGTATAAATAAAACTGAAAAAGATAAAATTCTTTAAAGTAAATTCCCAAAAGAAGCTAAAGTAGCATCATGATAGCAATCCAAGGTCCGTGCTAGTAATGTATAGCACCGTCCACACAATCATCATCAAAAAATAAAACAGTTTTTATATGTAGCGTGAGAATACAAGTATAATCAGTAGGAAAACCAAATTCTCTTGTTTACATGTGAAAAAAGTATACTAATGCACCCATGAGAAAACAACAGAACTAAACAGCACTTATACAAGTATACTAACTAAACTCAACCACACCAAGTCATGCTCGCCAAATAATACAAGTCATATAATATAATACAACAAGAATCATATCGATATAGGATACCTCGCACTGCTCTACCTTTAGTATGACTCTACCACACCTCAACATCATACATCTTGGAGATACCATATATGATGTAGACCATATTACCCCACAAGTATTGTCACAGCACATCACGCCCACAAACACTTGGGCCAACGCCACACAAGCGTGCTCATGTCTCGCCCAAAAACACAATGGCTATCATATCTCAACCAAAACCATAACCAGAATAGTAAGGTATCATAAACATGTAGGAATTAAAAATATTTCCCCCTTCCTACCATGCATGAATTCCACCAGAATACTCCCCAAAAGCATGGTCATATCACACCTATCTCGAAAACACATGGTCCACCACCCAAAAAGCATGGTCAAATATTACCAGAAAACACTTGGGCTATCAAAACAACCATATAATAGACTAGAAGACCTCCATCCATAATATCTTGTGTAATACATACCTCTCTTGTAAGAGAGAATATGAAAGAGAGGGTACCCAGTCATCCATCCTCCTCACAAGAAGTTGGGAAAAACACCCCCTCATGACTATGTGGTTTTCAAGACATTGTGATTGATGTGTGTGGGGTGCATATAGAAATTATATGGAATATACAAGTATATAAATATATCCACACACAACCCTAACCTATGGGTTCACAAACAATCACTAATCAACTCACAACATTGTCACATTCTCTCCAACCTCTAAATTCAAAACACCACATAACAAGCCACAATCCCCATTTCACATTTCTAACCAATTCTATTATCCATCTAATTTATTAAATTATTTTTCAAAACACACATTTTACCCCAAAACCACCATTTAATTATTCATCATCCATTTCCAACCCATTAACCATACCAACCCATTCCATTTCATAACATTATTAAAAAAACATTTAATCCATCAATACCTAGGAATATAACACAAGGAAACCACCTATAAAAAACATCTCATTATCCCCATAATACCACCACCTTGCCACCCCAAAATCATGGTCAAAAACCCACCTTATCTCCCCATAAAATAATAAAACAAAAAAATTCACTTCCCCAAAAGCATGGACAACAATCTGTCTTCCCCCATAATACTCATCCTCATATCATCACACATCTCTATCCCACATGCACATCCACATATTACAACACATAAAAATACATTTACAAATTTACAAATGGGTTTTTATCACATTCCAAACTATTTTAGGTGTTTTATCACACAATCATAGTCCTAGGGAAACTATTCTAGGGAAACTATTTTATTAAAAAATATAATTGTTTAACCAATTTCCATTTTAGGGTGATATCACAACAATCACAACAATCACAACACATAACAACCAATGAAAACAAATCCCCCAACAAATGCTAATTTTAGTGGGGCATCAAGCTCGTACAATCCACAATATCATAATAATAAAAAAAGATATAAAAACTTGTTTATAAAACCCTTTTACCCCTTTAAATTTCAATTTAACAAATTATTTATCTTTTATTAGGTCATCACAACCATATCCCATGGATAAAAAATGTAAATACCTCCCACATGTAAGAAAATAAAGAGAAACAGGGGATTCCCTACCATAAATAATCTTTGATGAATCATTTCATACTATAGGGAAAAGAAGAATTCCCATAAACCATAACCACACCACGAGAAACCATGTATCATCCTACATCACACCCAAGGGGCATAAAAATGCAACCCAATACACAACCCAAGTGAAAATCACCTCTTTAGTGAAAATCCAAAGAAAAATATGAAACTAACCAATAAAAATGAAGGGGTTATGATGGATTGCCAATGAATAGCCCCCAAAAACAACAAATCAAATAGGGATGAAGAGAGATTTAAGAACTCCTTAGGGAGACTAGGGCTCTTAGAAAAGAAGACAGAAGAGAGGTTGCTGAATGAAAGAAAAATTCTTCAATAGAAGGATTTTAAACCTATAATTTTAGATTTTTCACATATTTTAATACTAAAATAATGCGTAAGTCATAGGTTTCCAAAAAAATCATATGTTTTTCCAAAAAATCATCTTTTTTCCAAAAAATGCATCACCATTTTATTATTTCACCCTGAAAATCTGCACGTCATGTAACACCCAGTGAACCTACCTTCACAATCTATGAACCACACTTATAATGTGTGTAACATTTACATGCCTTCTATTCACCTTGCCTTCAGTATTTAATATACATACCCCTACAAGCCCCCTTCAGGCCTCATCCAAGCACCTCTAACACCAAAAACAGGCAATGTAAGGGGTCGAGAAGGCACATACAATTATATATATAACCACATAATATATATAAATATACATATAAATATATATAAATATATATAATTACATATATATATACAAAGAACCCAAGTGGTTTTTTGAATTTGAAATTTTATTCAATAAGTTTAGAAGATAAAAATAAATGAGTTCATATTATGTTGATTATAGAACTTATTAGTATTTTAGAAAAAAAATATTGGGTTATTTGAAGTGAAAAAAATGTTTACAATAGTTTAAAAGTGTCAATGAAAAAGAGTGTTTATTTTTGGATGGGGATTTGAGAATGTTGTAATTGGAATATTTGAGTATCATTTTTGTTGGACTATAATTAAAAAACATGGCCTACCAACGTAAAATCCATGGGATCTAGGTGCACCACTACTGAGGTGGTAACTAGGATCAACCAAGTCATATCCGGCTAGAAGACAAATCAAGGAATTAATTGCTTTCCCACAGAGAAGAAAAAGAGAGCAGGTGAACCAACATGTGGGGTGGCATCATGGAAAAGTAGTATGTCAGTAAAGGGTGGTGCTATTCGAGGAATGGAGCGTAGATAGCTAACTAATTTGGATGTTAGTGGGAGTAGTTTGTTATAATAGGGATCATGAGACATTATGAGAGACTACTATGGGACTCGAGATAGAGGAGTACTATTTATCCATCATTGAATATACAGATTAAAGTGTCAGCATACCATCAAATCAACTCAACTTGTTTGATTAGAACCACACCTTGTCCTCTACCTCATTCCTTTTATTTGAGTTCTGTTCGCTTAGATTTTCATGACGCACCATCATTTGATCGAGCTTAATCCTTCAAGAACCATTTCACCATCCTGATGATTTGAATATAATAAAAACTTCATGAAACTTTTTTTGTATGTTTAAATGAAGTATGAACCAAGAACATACAGTTTAGGGAAAAAATTCTATTTTCTGTGATGGGTATTTCCCACGAATCATGAGATGTTTCAGTGCACTTGAAGTATGATAGTGTGCATGAGGTAAGTCAGTAATGTTTTATCTATAAATAATATAGACTTTTCTTGTTTTCACATGTAGCTTATCCCACATTCAAGAGTGATTCTTGAGAGAGAAATATAACTGAGGAAGATCTATTATTTTTCAAGAAGGTTTCATGCATTTGAGTTGTGTCTCATTATTTGCGATCACATGATGATGGATTGAATTATATGTATCTTCAACTATGGTATCTACACTAAAATTTATTACCTGAAGTATAAAGAATTTATACATGATTCATTTAATCATAAAAATTATGTGAGGAGTTTGAAAACTATTCATGAAATGTTATACTCGCATGAAGGTTTTTTGTGTACACTTTTTGAGGATTATATCACATATAATGTTTCTATTCTTAGATAAAGTTGAATCATGTCTGTAGTTCTTATGTTCTTGTGAATGAGTGTTTCACAAAGAGATAGTGAAGATAAGTATTGGTGTTTTGTGATAAACATATAGGAAGGAATCATATTTTTCACCACTGAAATAGTGTATATGTTTGAGTTATCATAAAGGTATATATACCAAAAGAGAAATATTTGGTATATCATGTATTTTTCAAATACATGGTATGTTATCTTGAAATTATTGTGTAATGAAGAGGATCATCATAAGTATTAGCTTTTTTTGGATGAGTTACATGATGTATGTAATATTAATGCATGAAAATAATGATCATACCAAGTGAAATATCCATGAGGTGTTCTATTTTTTTGAGGTACTTATGAATTTTCATGTGAACCAATCACTAGAATAATAGGATTTGTGTTTATTTTCATGCACATGAAATAAAACTTTAATAATAATTTTTTTTAGAAGACCATGAATTGTTTAAACATGCATAAAGAATGAGACATCCATGCATTTTCTTTCATTCATGAAGGTTTCATAAATGTACATGAAATATAAATTGTGTAATCTGTGTGTAGTTCTTTTAGAATAAAGATGAGATTGAATTTAAATTAATATTTTATAAGGAATTCATATCTGAGTATTCAGTATTCAGTGAGGTCAGGTAAAAAGTATAAGAAATAATTATTTCCCGATCAGTGTTGCACTGAGGTAGCTGACCATCTATAGGTGATCATAATTATTTAAAAAAACTAGAATATGTTAAAATGTTCTTTAATTGTACATGAGATGGTGTGATATAGAAATATCATGGATAAAGATCACGAGATCATCATATCATTAGATCAGATCATCATAAGAAGAATAATGAGCTTGTGACTATGGATTCTAACCAGTCACTGAAGAGGCTCAACAGACTGGGGATCTAACCAGTCGAACAGTTGGTGTGTATGAACAATTGAGGAATAATATTTGGATCATTGGGGGTATAACCAGTGTCAACTATAAAATTGAATGCTAGGGTATATGACTAGTTTCTTCCTGAACAATTATAATTCCAAAAAATATTGTGGTAGAGAATCCATGTTGGGGGGTCTAACCAAAATAGAAAGGAGTGGGTCTTTGTATTATAACTTGTATAAATATTTTTTATTTAATGTCATTTACATTATAATTTTCATTTAGGATACACTCATCTTAACAGGTGGAAGATGTTTGAATTAAAAGGTGAAAAAGAGTTTATTAAAGCTATTCACTCTTAATTTACCCCCAATCAGTGTGACTGCATGATCCATCGGACACTTCAATTGGTATTAGAGTGAAGGACACCTCTGGTTGGATCTAATTTACTTTTCCTGTTTTTATATCAAATATATATTAAGTGTAGATTATATTTAGAATAAAATGTATAAGATCTTCATTTGGAATATCCTACCTCTACTCCTAATGTTATAAATGTTTAATTATCAGTCAAGAATAATAAAAACATGAAGAAAGTACAATCAAAGAAGATAAATTGGGATTCAATAACAAATGAAGATCAACTGCTTGCTAAAGGCACTAGGATTGGTAATTGTTTAGTGAAATAATTTTATTATGATTAGGATTAATCAAGTTTAGGTGGTGATGAATATATGCTCAATTTTAAAATTAGAGAGCATCTAAAGAAAGTTCCCAAAGAAGTGGACACATGTATAATCAATGTTTTCATAGAACTTTGGGATGAAAATTTTTACCTAGAAGAAGAGTCTAATTATATAGAATAGGCATTGTCTAAAAATGATTTCATATGCCAAACTCTAAAAAACATGTGAAATAAAATGAATAAATAATATATATTTTTAATGAATGATATTTTGGAGCTATTAAAGAATTGAAAATTAATGTTTGTGAGAATTTCTTTTTGAATTTTTCTTTATATAACTAATCCATGAACTGGAAAATATGAATAAAACATCTATTAATTTTAATGATTCTTATATTGATGTTATAGAAGAAAGAATCAAGGATCTTGAAAATTTGTTAGAAAAGAAGAATCAGATACATGAAGATGAGAATATAAATATGAATATTTATGTGGAATATAGAATAAAATTATTTTAATATGGGAATATTTATCTCAATTTAAAATGTCTTGAACTAGAAGTGAAACTAGGGAATATAGAATAAACACAATATGAGACTTCCCAAACTATTGAATAAAGAATCACTAATAAGGATTCATCTAGTAAGAGTACTATTTATAAAAAGACTTAGTCGAATAGAAATAATATCTTGAGATTATCCAAGAATAAATCTATTTTAGGATCATTGAATAAGGTAACCATTTGTCCTAATAAATCTATGTGTACTAATGTTATTTTCATGACTAGTTCATTTTCAAATTTAAAATATAAACAACCATGGGTGAAGAAATATAATTAGGAATATATTACATATTCAATGATGAATGTGATGAATTACAAAAAATCTTATTCCCCAAAGAATTCATAAAATAATAAATGTTCTACATAAAAATATAAATATTTCTAGGGTATTCAAAATATCTCACAAAAGAAGAAATAAAGATTTTTTGGAAACTATTGGTGATATTGGAGGTTTTTGAATGATGAGATAAATTGTTGGAATAACATGTCATTGTATGAAAATTAAAAAATTCCTACATTTTAGGAGAGAAAATATAAAGAGAAGATGAAACATGCACAACAAAAGAAAACCCCACAGAAAGGTAATCATTCTATCAATAAAAAATTAGATTACTTTGAAAATTTCAATTCTTATTACAAAAAATGTGGTCATTGTTATGATGACTAATGGTATGTACCAATAATGAACAAATCATCTATTTATGTGAATATAATACCACAATAAAAAGTGAAACGGGTAAGAAATGAAGATGATAGGTCATCCTTGGGATGTGAAGAAAATAAGAAGGTTGTTAAACAAACTATAAATAATTTTTTGAAGAATAATGTGAAGTATGTCACACCAAAGAAAATATTCTTCTATTTTGGTAGGAAAATTCACATCATGGACCATTTTGAATTGACTATGAACATCTATACTATAGTAATCAAGCTATAATTGAAGAAATCACTACTGGAAAATGGACCTATCCCCACGGTTTTCCCCAAAACCGTGGGGATAGGTCCTGAAAAGTGAACTATACCCACGGTTTCCCAAAACCGTGGGTATAGGGGTACATATCCCCATGGTTTTGGGGAAAACCATGGGGATAGGTCTGGTCTAAAATACCTATACCCACGATTATGAAAAACCGTGGGTATAGGTCACTTTTTTGTGTGTGGGAAAAAAAATCCACAGGAAGGAAATTTTTTTTGGTGGGAACCATATACCCACGGTTCTTCCCTCTATACCCATGGTTTTTATAACTATATTTAACTATATATATATATACATATAGGTGATGTTAGGGTAGTGGTTAGACGCGGTGTTTGCAGCGAAGAGGTTGCGGGATCGAAGCTCGGTGCCTGCATTATTTTAGGACCTGTACCCACGGTTTTGAAACCGTGGGTAAAAGTCATTGACACCATGGAAATTGGCTATGTTTCGGTGACACGGTGGCAGGACACCTATACCCACGGTTTTGGAAAACTGTGGGTATAGGTTGGGGACCTATACCGATGTCGTTCCATCCCACGGTACCCAAAACCGTGGGTATAGGCTATACCCACCTTTTTGGGGGCTATACCCACGGTTTTGAACTGTGGGTATAGGTCGTTTTTCCAGTAGTGAATAATCAATCCAAAAGATAAAAATGTGATTGATTTTTTAAAGACATCTCTGATTAAGAATATAAAATGTTTTCTAAATAGCGTAACTTGATGACTGATAAATTTTTGTATGGAAGGTGCAATATATTTATAAATTTAGGTAAATTTTTTTTGAATTGGTTTACATTATAATAATATTTCTTAGTAAAGAGGGGAAAAGAACTTATAAATTATTATGCTAAAAATATTGTGGGGAATATGGAGTATACACACAAAATGAATACTAATCATGTTCTTAATGAATGATTGATCATATGGACAGAATATTTGGAAGATGCATGAAATATTGAGTAAGATAAGAAAATAAAAACTGATTTTATAGTGAATGTGAAGAATCCTTTTTAATCAAATAATTTAGTTGGGTTGAGAAGAAAATACTATCCTCGTTTCTCTAACTGAGGTGCATTGAAGAACATCCATATTCCCATATACACATAGTGTTTTTTCATTATGGAAATTGAAGGAGAAGCATATATTCAAGGGATACCTGAATTTGATAAATTTTTTGAGAATCATATGACTATAAAGTAATCCTTCATGGATGACTATTTTCATTATGTTGTATCTTTGAAACATTTCAAAAAAATCTTAAGATTTTGTAGTTTATTCTTGAAGAGTTCTAATAATGATGAAGAAGTATAAAGGGTATCTCTTAATGGGGAGCATAGAAGAAAAAACACCAAATATATTTAACTCAATTGATATCTTATGAATATCATAAGTTATATTGAGGTATGATTATAATAATTCTAAATGTTAAAAATCTATAGATTGAAGATTTTCATAATTGAATTATGTTGATTACATTATCTTATTTTCATGATAAAAAATCAATTATAAAAGGGAGATATTTATTAATTGATGAAAAAATTTTAAGGTAATTTTAAAGGGGAAATACATTCTTACAGTTGAATGTTTCTAATATGTTTGCTAAGATGTATGCAGGAGATTAGTTGACAATTTTTTGAACAATAATTGGAAATAGATTTTAGTATTGGTATCACATACTAGAAATTCATTGATAGGATTGATGTTAAATTTTATCACTCTTTCATTATACACATATAATTTCTCACATAGACTTAGAGTTTATTAATTTTTTCTTTTTTCTAAGCTTTTTGAAATTTCATCCTTCTCTGAATTAAGTCAAACAATAAGTGTCAAAATAGAAGATGATGTTCTTAAAATCTGAATTTTGGAGATGAGGAATCCTTCCCATAACATTATATTTAGTTTTTTTTTCAATAATGGGGATAAGATATCATTGAATTTAAAAATAAAGTGGATATTGATAATAAATAAAAAGGGTGAGATTGAATAACCCAATTGTCATTTTTAATTTGAAATTTTTTTTAATAAGTTGAGAAGATGAAAAGTCAATGAGTGTTTATTATTGAGATTGTTGAACTAATCAGTATTCATAAAAAATCTTTAGAACTTTTATGTGACATAATGATTAAAATAGTAAAAAAGTGGCAATAAAAAATGGTGTTTATTTTTAATTTCTATTTTAGAATATTGGCATTGGAATATTTGAGTATCATTTTCTCTGGCCTTTAATTAAAAAATAGGTCCTTCCAACCTATAATCTATGGGATATAGGTGCTCCACTATTGAGATGGGAACTATGATTGACCAAGGCATTTCTAGCCTGAATAGCAGCCAATTCATGCATAGAACTCCCATAGATAAGCGTAAGGGAGAAAGTGATCCACAATGTAGGGTGGAATGGCAGTAGATCAGTATACTGTTATGGTATGATTCCAATTGGAAAAGGGTGTGTAGACAGGGAACAAGTTTTGGATGTCTCCAGGCATCGTTTTATATAAAAGGTATCTTGTGACATTATGAGGGATAGATGTGAGACTTGGGATAGTGGATTATTATTACCCTGTCATTAAATATTTAGATAGAAGCTTTATTGTCTAATTAGATCAGCTCAGACCATTTGATAAGTGTTGTTCATCATCATATACCTCCCAAAATTGCGAGGTGTTTTTTTCACTAGGATTTAAATTTAGTGTCTATGTTTGACTGATCCAAATCCTATGTAATATTTCATCAACCTAATGATTTTAATATGATCCAAACCACATGAAAATTCATTTTAATATTTAAATGAAGTTCGAACCAAGAACATACAGTATAAAGAAAAACCGGTATTTATAATGATGGTGATTTCTCACAAAGTATTAGCTGAGGTGGTGCACATAAAGTTATATGGTGAACAAGAGGTAATTCAGTGATTTTTTTTCTATATATACCCCAAAACTTTATCATTTTCACATTTATCTTATTATACATTAGATTGTGATTCTTGAGAGAGAAACAAAGATGAGGAAGATCTCTAATTTCACAAGAACTTTCCATGTATTCATGTTGTTTCTCTAGATTTTTTATCACATGATGATTGATTAAATTCCAAGGATCATTGATTATGGTATATACAGTCAAAGTTATTAAATGAAGTAGATATAAGTTCTGTGTGATTAATTTCTACTAATACTATTATCTAAAGATTTTGAAAACTATGCATGAAATTTTATTCTCATATAAATGTTTTTTTGCATACACGTTTTGAGGAGAATATATCATATAAAATTTAAAAACTTATATATAGTGGCATCATTCATGTTGTAATTAATCTATTGTGAAGTATTATTTCATTAAGAGATAGTGAAGATAAGAAGTGGTGTCGCACGATAAAATTGTGAGAAGGAATCTTATTTTTTTCACTAAAACAGTGTATGTGTTTGAGTTATCATGAGGGAAGAAATACCAGAAGATAAAGATATGTAATTGATTTTATTTTGTAAATAAATGGTAGGTTATCATGAAATTATTGTACAGTGAAGAGGATAATCATAATTATTAGGGTTTCACAAATGAGTTTAATGTTTTATGCAATATGAATGCATTAAACTAATGTTCATACCAAGTAGAATATCCATGTGGTGTTAAATATTTTAAAGAATCTATAAATTTGTATGTGAACTAATCACTACAATTATAAGAAGTGTGTGTATTTACATGCACATTAAATAATCCACGCACATGAAATGACACTTTCATAAGAAAAAGTTTTAAAAATACAATGAATTGTTTACACATGCATGATAAATGATAAATCCAATAATTTTTTTTCAAACATGAAGGTTGAATATATTTATATGCAATATACATTAAATAATTAGTGTTTAGTGCTTTGAGACTTCAGTTGGGATAGAAATTCATTCTGTATTTGAAAATTAATTCAAATCTGAGTTTCCAATATTTAATGAGGATGGGTCTTCAATAGAAGAAAGAATTTATGCCTGATTAGTGTTTCACTGAGGTAACTGACCATAAATAGGGGATCAGAATTACTAAGCAAGACTAGAATCTGGGAAAAGGATCTTGAATTATACATGAGATAGTTTGATCCAGTAAGATCGTAGAGGAAGATCAAGAGATCATCCTATCAGTGGGTCAGATCTTTAGAATAAGAAGAAGGACCTTGTAACTGGGGGGGTCTAACCAGTTTATAAAGTGGATCGAGAGATTGGGGTATCTAACCAATTGAATGTTGGGGTGTCTAACCAACTGAGAAGAAGAGCTGGATCATTGGGCGATATAACCTTGATAAACTAGAGGATCTACTACTGATGTATATAATTAGTTTCTTCCTAAAACATTGAAATTTATAAAAAGATTATTATGGAGAATCCATGTTTTTGGGGTCTAACCAATATGAAAAGGAGTATGTCTTAGTACTAAACTTTGTAAAAATGTTGTGTGTTGTCTCTCCTTTACTTTATGAATTGAAAAAAAATATAAACATATCTTAACATGTGATTGAGTATTTAATTGAAAAGTGAAAAATAATTCATAAAAATAGGTCTCATCTGATTCACCCCCCCCCCCCCCCTCAGTGTGACTTCACAATCCATTGGACACTTCAATATATACATATAAATATATATAGATATAAAAAAATACACACAAAAATACATATCAATATATAAAAATATACATATATACATACATATATATATATACCAGTTGGTTGAATATCTAAGTTGTAAAGTAATCGTGATTCTGTGTCAATGAACTAGGTTCAAATATGAGAAAAGGAGGATTTTCATTATACTATGGCATTATAGGTACTGTAGTAGAAAATTTAGTGAGATATTTAAGAATCAGTTTTATTCATTGGAATTGAACTTATAAGCCATGTATCTTTGTTATTCATCCAATGGACCCTACATTCCATTCATTTAAGGCCTCTATATATCCCAGGGCGTGTATTGGAGCACCTTTGGTAGTGTGCAGTTGGAAGGTGATCTAGAAATTTTAAACAAGAGGGTCCATTGAAGGTGCAACAATGATGCCACCAGTCACTAGTATTAGAGAACACTTACATAGAGAACCCACAAGATCGATGTATTCTAGGATTTCATACATGATGATTTGGTGGTGAGGGATGATAAGGAATACATGAGGGGTTGTTGCAGTTTGAGTCATAGGCTTTTGTGGGCCTTTGGTTCATGTAATCTAAAAACACTACACACTGGTTATGTTTCTGTGTGTGTAAATATATAAATTAACATATATAAATATATGTATATATATACCCACATAATATATATAAATATATAAAAACAAACATAAATACATTTGATTACAAGGAATCCATGTCGAGGAATCCCAAGCAAACCACCTAGGCACTTCAATTGCTTAGGTCCTTTACTTGGGCTAAAGATATTTGTAAAATTCCAATTTTACACTCTTTAGTTTAAATCAAACAACTATTGAGTTGAGTATAAAGTCACCATAATGTTCTAAGACACATTACATTAAAAGGCACCATTATGGTCCTTATCACATTACCATCGTATAAACAATTTATAGGGGAAATATAGAGAACCACTAGACACCCCCCCCCCCCTTATCAGGACTATATATGAAGTTCATAGGATATTCATAGGATAAAGACCTAAAAATATTTGAGTGTAATGAATCCATGCATAGACCTCCCAAGCATCCCACATGGGTGACCCATTTTCTGAGATAATTTAATTAGGTTAAATAAATTTACAAAAAGATGTAGCCAACAATCATTAAACTGAATCAAATGACTACCGAGTCATGTCTAAATTCTTCATGATCATCTTGGATGAATGACCTCAATAGTTACCATGATGGTCCTTATCACATTATCATAGAATAACCATTTAAT
Organism: Viscum album; assembly: GCA_963277665.1. Classification (NCBI taxonomy): domain Eukaryota; kingdom Viridiplantae; phylum Streptophyta; class Magnoliopsida; order Santalales; family Viscaceae; genus Viscum; species Viscum album. The sequence goes on from OY728127.1 coordinate 1,966,909,940, forward strand.
AAGGGATTGATAGACAACCCCCAAACCTCCTATTGTTAGGACCAAGTATTAAGTGCATAGGATAAATCCCTAACAACATATGACCATAAGGAATCCATGCCTAGGCCTCCAAAGTTTCCCATATGGACAACCCATTTACTCAGTCACTTTAATTGGGCTAAATAAATTTCAAAAAACTAAACTGAAACACTTCATCCCAAATCAACCAACTACTCAGTCAATCCTAAAGGAACCATGATGCTCTTAGATTCATGACCTTAAAAGTAACCATGATAGTCCTTGACATATGACTATGGTATAACCAATTACTAAGTGAAAACGGAGAACCTAGAGCACCCATTTTTTGGATCAAGTATGAAATGCAGAGGAGATATCCCCAATAACATATGAGCATAAAGAATTCATGTTCAGGCATCCCAAGATTCCCACCTAGTCACCCTAGTCACTCGGGTCCCTTAATTTGGCTAAAAAATCACAAAATACCTTGCTTACATTTTTTAGCCCAAATCAACCTACTATAATGTCACATTAATCTGGGATTCCTATTAGGTGTAAGCCTCAACCATTTCTTTCTCTGTCATTAGATAACAGATAAATACCATGGGCCTCCTACCATGTGTATGCCCTGAGCATTTCAACCTTTATTATCTCATCCTTATACCTGATCAAGGAGACATAAACACTAGAGCCCAAATACTAAGACAAAATTACCCTATTAACTTAAAATCAGTTTTTAGGCCTTCCATAACACTTTAAACCAAAGCAAATTGGGGTATGAGGTACCATTGGTTTCAGAAATCGTAGAACTTTTCATAAGCTTTTATTTATCATGTTTTAAATCCTAAATGAACACCGTGATAAAAAGTTATGGTTTTTTGATGTTTAAGTACTATTTTATACTTCTTTAGAACATTTATAAAATTATTACAAAATTTTTATCACATATGATCATAGTTTTTTTCATAAGATTATATTTGATAAGTCATGGAGCATAAATAGACACTCGAATCAAAAGTTATAATCATTTAAAGATGAAGTTCAATTTTTAACTACTCTTAAAACATTAGTTAAGTGACAAAGTTTCACCCATAGTTTTAATGTGTGTGTGTGTTTATATGTAATTATATATATATAATTATCAATCAATTACTAAAAATTTATAATTAGAAAATTATTAATAAATAATTATTAATTATTAATTTATTTGTTTTTAAAATAATTATTTACTAAAAATTATAAATAATTAATAATTAATAATTAGTAATAATTTTAAATAGTAAGAAATAATTAGTAATTAATAAATAATAAGTCATTACTAATTAATAATTTTTAAGTAATTAATAATGAATATTTAATTTAATTTATGTATAATTAATAATTTTTTAGTTAATAATTAATTAAAATATTAAATAATAAATAACTATTATTAAAAAATTAATTAACAATAAATTTCATAGTTATTTTTAAAAAATAAATGTTAATATTAAATAAACAATAAAACAAAATAAAAACATTTAGCAACAGTTTCTAAATAAACCACTACGAATTACATAAAATTTCCTAAAAATCATCACTAAAAAATTAAAATGAAATATTTAGAAACTATTTCAAAAATCACTATTAAAAACCACTTCTAAATAACCTTTTTCCTTTAATGGTTCTTCCCAATCATCCCAATTGTATATTTATATCCCTAGTTTGGACTATTATGACATCGCAAGTTATCTTTTGGTTGACTCAATGATCAATCATGATTATTTTAGAACATCATATATTTTTTTGAATTGAGGATGCCTGATTTATTAGAATTTAGGTTTTTCCCTCACTATTTAATGGATGTAATCATTCAAGGGTAGTGGTTCATTAACTCTCATATTAAAATTTCTAAGAGTATCTCATTCTCTGTATAGGTGGTGAAAACAAGGTCTAACCGGGTTATAAATGATAGTATTTTTCTCATAAATATTGGAGTTTATCGGTGTTCCACAATGTTAATTAGAGTGTAACTGAGTCTCATTTCCTTATATAATGATGCAAGTCATGTTTCAATAGTGATAATATTATATATGTGTTTTATTTCCATTGGGTTATTAAAATTTATCCTCCTTCAATTAAGCTACATGTGAACTAGTTCACTGTATGATTTTTCAACGTATTCTTTATGAATATTCATGCTAATGATATATTTATTTTACAACAATTCCATATGATAAACATTACATCACACAAATAGTCTCACAATCCCAAGAACTAATGTTTTAGTTTCTTTTAGGTCTAGATACATATGTAATTTATTTTAAAAAAATTGCAAACATTTCTCTATAATTTATCCACAAAAAACTCTCTTCTATGATCCTCATAAATACTCATAATTATAACCCAAGGAATCAAAACATAAGAATGGGTGATCTCAAATTCTCTATAATGGAAAAACTCATCAACATGTCATCAGGGGTAAGATAATAAGTATATGATATGAAATTATCGAAAGATAAACTTTTTATTAAAAAGAACACATAAAATTTTATTTTTTCATAATTCACAATAGTGGAACATATAATCTCAATAAAAAAGCATGTACCATGACATAAGAGTGTGAGATAAGAAAGGAAACATGTCCCAAAAAAATTATATCATAAGTTCCTGAAATCATAAATAAGCTTCATCAATATAAAACATGACATGATAATCATAATTCGAGACTCACTACTAGGACTATCATAGTGGATGAATTCCCATAGTGGATTGGGTTCACTCCCCATTTCCCATAAACATAGTAGATAGATTCCCATAGTGTATTGCGTTCACTCTTAATTCCCTTTCATATTATATCATGAGATGAAATTGTTTACCCAATGCATTGTAAGGATATATAATTGTAGGAATACTCATCACAAAATAAAAATAATAATATGTGTATGTTTATATGATCCATGTGAGGAAAATAAACCTTCAATAAAGCATAATCATGTAAATCTTATTAGAACTAAGTGGGTTTCGTAATCATGACTCAATATATAAACAGAGGCTATATCTTGGGGATTCCTTAGAAAATATGGAATTAAATAATTTTTTATGTTTATATTTATTTAAAGAATAATACGTTCTGAATATTGAGTTACAACATATATAAATTCATGAGAAGGGTCAAGTAGAATTGAGAATAAAAAACCACATATGTGATGGTTTTCAAAATGAGTAAAGGAAATTTTAATAAAGAAAGGGGTGTATTATTTTCCATTAAACAATAATTGAACCAGGAGGGTTCTATATAAAATTATTAGGGTTTTTAGAAACTATTAATGGTTAAAAACATTTTATATAGGTGAAACTTTTCAGGAAATAATAAACTAGAATGTTCTCTTAAGTCGGGTATACTTAAATAATTAAACATTTGGAGGGAAATTAAAATATGTATGATCCCAAAAATAAAAGTAATATAAACTAGGTATATATTTAAGGAACATATATATATGATATTAAATAAATTCATAATAATATTATTGATGATATGTGAGAAAAATAAAGAGAACAGGTAACACAAAATTTATGGGGTGGTGTATAAGATCCCTTTCAATGTTTTAAAACACCATTATTAAAATAACATATCATAAAAAAGGATAATAAATCATAATTTTTAATGTATGATAAGGTAAATAATATGGTTTCAAGTGAAAAAACATAATTAGGTTTCCAAATAAAATGTTTAACATTTGTGGGAATAAAAAAATATGGAAATTAGTGGAAATTGTAGTTAAATAGAATGGAAAATATTCCCAACAATGATATATTTTTTAAGGAAAAAATTAATCAAGGTAAAATATTTGATTTTAAAATTTGATTTTTTCTATAGATAAAGGCAAAATAATATTAAATAAAAATATTTGGGTGTTATAAATCAATCATAGATGAAATAAGGTTAAGATGAAACATAATGACTCAATGAAATATGGTTTGAGTCAAAAAAAACCATTATAATGTCGTAATATTTTGAATTGAAAATCCATGTAAGGTAAAACAGGAGATGGTTTTTTAAAATACTATATATTTTTTAATTTTATGAAAAAATAAATTTATTTCCAATACATGCACCACAAAAATAAACAAGTGGTGAATACAAATCATGTCACAATGAAACAAAATTGAGATGCAGAAACTCATACCTTAGGTCCTGATTCATTATGTTCATGTGCATAATGTACTAGATAATAAAGTTAAGTTTATTAAAAAAAATTAGGATTTTTCACCTGTATTTTATTTCTTTGGGTCTATTTATTTTCATTTTTTATTTATTTATTAAATAGTTTTATCTTATTTTGGTTACAGAGGTGGTTCGACCAATTTCTTTGTAACTCTCTTGGTATTTTAGACATTTTCAAAGGTTTTCAAAAATATATTCATAATATCCAAAATTTTAGATGTGAATTTATTTTATTATTCCATTATCACAAAATATATACATTTTCATAAGTTTAGAAAATGGACTCAAATTAATAAAGGTGTCTTGATATACTCATTTAAGGCGATTAGATTTAATATAACTATTTATTATTAATATTACTTATAGATTGTAGAATATTATAATTGTATAATATTAATAATGTTATAAATATATTTTTTATACATTAGATACATTTTTAAATTCATCCATGTTAGGGGGAACTGGAAAATGAAATGTGGCATTCCATGGAGGTGATATTCTACACGTCACATGGGTGGAACTCTCATTTTAATTGAACTATAGGAAGGTAGAAAGTAAAATAATTTATATTTTTAGAATATTATTAATGTTATATATTTTATATTTTTTTATTAAATTACTCTTTTAAATTATCAATGTAAATAGATTAGTAAAAATACTACTTTTTGTTCATGGTGACAGTAATCCCCACACACACATATCACGATGTCTTCATTTTTCGATTGATTTTATAGGAAGGTATATATGTGATATTAAATTAGTATAATTACATTTAAAAATATTATAAATATTTATGTTATCATTCTATCATATATATATTAAATTTTTAAGAAAAATATTAATAAGAAATGTTTAAGGATTAAGTATTACTCACATGGAGTGCTTGAACTTTCTATTGAAATTCATCACATAATTTAAGGGATTAGGATAACTTCTATAAAAAAGGGGATTATGGATTTCAACGGTAATTTTTGGAGAGGTAAATTTAGAATTGTTTCAAGAAAATTTCAAAGGGTAATTGTAGCATTGAAATTTTTTAAGTTATGTTCTTTTATAAGTGGATGAAAATGGCATTTTTGTAAATATGAAATACATCTCAATAATTACAAGACATTATTAAATGTTAAATGACTCAAAAATTAGACCATAATTTAGTGTATAGGGTTTTGAGTCAATAAATACTCAACTATTTATTTTATCACATTTTTTGAGTCTTTTAATATTATATTTTTTACTTTATCATTTTGGTTTTTACCTTGGTAACTAGTTGTAAAATTAAGTAATTTATGTTTTACTAAAAATATAATATGATATATATTACCAAATTTTGGTGTTATGAACCTAAATTTATACCCTATTTAATAAAATTCAATTTTTTAATATGATAAAAATAACTTTAAAATTGAAATATATAATATATAGAAAAAATTTTAGAAAATGATAATTTAACCATTAAGTGTTACAAATCATATATAAAATTAATTAACAATAAAATTCGTCATAATATATATATATACTTATTTATTTAAACATTATATTATAATAATTTTTTAGAATAATATTTTATTAGGTAAAAATTAAACAATGTTACAAAAAAAATATTTAAAAATAACAATTTTACCATTTCATAGTAATTTTATTTTTATAACTAAAAAATGAAATGAGACATATTAAATAATATGAATATTTCAATCTAAAATATTAAATCCATTTTTATATTTAATTTTTTTCAACTGATGAAAATTTATTTTTAATATAAGAAAATAAAAGCTATTTTTAGAGTAAAATATTACATATGTATCCAAAATTTTAAACATGGGTTTAATAAATCCAAAATGGTGTTTTTAAATTAATATTTTCACACATTAAATATATTATTTTTTAATAAAAGTGTTTATAATTTTTTTATGTAACTCTTACTTGATATTGTTATAAATATTGAAGTATTAGTAAAAACGTTTTTCTTTACAATTCACTTAAAAAAAATTATTTTTGGAAAAAAATAAAAAAAAAATATTAAGTTAATATTTAAAATATGAATCAAAAACTGATTTTAATTTTTTAAAATTAAAATCATAATATTTTTAAATTTATATTTTAAATGAAATTACAATATATAATAGAAAAGTGTTTTAATGAAAAATGACACTTTTAAAACTTTAAGTGTTCTTAGTCATAGTTTGTATAAATTTATAATTGATGATGATATTTTATTTAATATTGGTATTATAATTCTTATATTTTCTTAATAATATTCATTAATATTTTGTGACTAGTTCCAGTTCAGTGTTTCATGAGAAAAAATTTATCAAACACATTAGGTTTTAAAGGGAAATATAATTTTAAATCTTAGGTTGTTAGATGATTTGGGTGAAATCATATGATTATGAAGGTTGATACTAGTTGAAACAATGTGATTCATCTGATTCTAATGTATCCATGTTCTTTTATGTGGTATGTTATTATAATTTTTTTGGTTTTCTATGGATCAATTAACACATAATAAATATATCAAAAACAACAAGAAACCCAAATTTATGAGATATACCTTGACTTAATTCCGAAGAAATGTAAACATGTAATTAATGAACTTTTTAGTAAAGCTTACATCAAGGATTCCACTACCATCTTCTTCCACCATATATGTAATGAAGAACACTGAGAGGAATCCAAAGGACTCCCTCCTTTGTTGTGTATCCAAAGGTTGAAATAAATCATTGATTATATGGACATGACTCTCTTCAATACCATAATATGATAGTATATTTTAGGTAAATGGAAAGTAATACAAAGAGAGATTCTGGGGAAGGGTGAATCAATTTGAAGAAATATAGGAACCAACTATATCATTCTCATGGAACAACATCCTTTTATAATACATTGAGGGTGTTCCTTGATAGTTCATGCATTTACTCATTAATTAGGGGTAAATTCAAATAGTTACAACCCTTTGTAACTTTTATCCAAATCACTCTCCTAGTGTTTCATCATATGAAACATTTAGTTTTATCAATTATAACTTATTTTGGAATGATTTTAACATTGGCGATTAATCTTCAAATTCCATGATCAATCATAAGTAATATATTAATTGTACAATAAAATTTACAATTCATATAAAATATATTTTTTCTACATTATTATAGGTGATTTAAATGATATATGATACCAATATATTGTATCAAATGATATACCCATAAGGAATAAATCATGCAGTGTCTTATATCTCATACCATATGGAATACTTATAATGTATATTATGATATGGCTATAAGTACATTATATATGTCATGCCATTATAAAATACTTCAACCAATCCCCCACTTGCACTAAATCCCCATAAATTTTGTTTCATTTAAACTTATATTACATAGACAATATCTTGTGAAATCATTTAAATAACTCTTTTGGATATCTTCCAAAACATTTTTGGAAATTTATCATCAACTTTTTATTATATCATAGCATACAAAATAATTTTTTGAAGACCCTTCCAAAACACCTTTTGGAAAAAATAAACAATTTTAGAGTAGCTATATGAGTAAAAATAAATCTCAATTCAATAAACCACTAAGTATGGCCCCATTGGTGAAAACAAATATGAATACTCCAATCCATAAATATAATAATAGAGTGGCCTCTAGAAAGTCATCAGTGCCACCCAAGATACAAATAGATATATCATGATCTTTATCAAAAACATGTGTGTTTATACCACTATCCACCAGCTACATCATTTTCAAGAATACATTTTTATATAATCCCTTTATCGAATACATCAAGTAATTATTGGACCTTGAGTATGTAAATCCCATATAGCTACTTACATGTTCTTGATTCTCTGAGTATAGACTAGCCAAGTAGATGAATACATCACATGTTATTCACCTTTATGGATGAGCACATCATATAACTCCTTTATGATAGATAAATACACCACATGTATAATCTAGGTATAATCATACACTTCCTAGGTCAATCTAAATTGAAGGACTAGATTTCATACTCATTATACAAGAGCATCAACCGACAACATAATCAGCAACATTCCAAACAACCCCCTGATTAGTTAAGCCTCAAGTATTTTATAAGAAATATATCAATGTATAAAGTTTCATATTCTAGGTATCTTTCTAACCTCAGGTATTGGTGAAATCTAAATATGAACCATACACCCCCAGTATACCAAATATATAGTGTATGGAACTCTATGTGGTATACTTTGTGGGACATCCGATGTACAAAACCCATTTTTCAACTCATGAGAATATTACATATCCCAATCTAGTAATCCTATTGATACTAACCATAACATTTCATCACAACCTATAATACTCCATATTGTAAATTAATTAGGGATAACATAATGTCATACTTTTATGGGTCAATTACCATTTCACTTTATGAGTATATGAATCCATCATGAAAGAATGATAAAGTGGAGTCTAGATTTCATATAATATGATATATTTTATACTCCTAAAATCCATTAATAATTTTTAACTAAACTATAAATAAGTTCATTTCTTATCATATAGCATATGATATATTTTCATATTGGTATTTTATTTGTTTTACTTCTATGGTTTTGTTAACCTTATTACATCACTGTGTATTTCTAATAATATCTCTACGTGACCATATAATAAAACCCTCCAACTAAACTCTTTAGAGATTAACATATATAAATAAATATATTCTGAATAATGGTGAAACTTTGGGATTATATTCCTAATTATTACCTATTTAAACAGATTATTCAAACTCCATTACTTCACAACATCAAACATTATGATGTTAATAACTTGTGTTGTTAAATTAGATGTCATTATAATTTCATCATCATTGTCGTTATTAGAACCCTTTCCATCAAAATTATTCCATGAAATGTATTGGTAACTAATTTAACCTTTTATAGAACTACCCTAAACTATTTAAAATACATAAGTGACATTCATTTTTTATTTTTATTATCATAATCTTTTAGTTTTTATCTGTCAACTTCTCTATTTCTAAACATACTCCCACTGGTCTCTTAAAAAATATTCTCTTTATAATATCATGATATTATACACAAAATAATTTGTGTTTAGGAAATAATTCTCATTTCATTTATTGGTAATATTTAATAAACAAACCATTATATTTTTATCATATATTATTTTCTATGTTTTTTGATAAATACTATAAAAATAGAACATTATTACTTAAAATATTCCAGTAAAGGTGGTTGTATCAAATCCCTAATATTTAAACTAACAATTGGATAAAAACATTTATCCCAGATAAAACATTTTTATCATTATCTTCTTTTCAAAACATATTATAAAATCTGATGAATCACAAACCATGTGTATTGAATACATAATGTCATATTGGTCATTAATACTCTTTATTGATGTAGAATTTATATTTTCTTATATGGTAAATGATATAGAGTCATAAATACTTTAATTATATCCATTGGAGCATGATGTATAAATTTATATTCAAATATATGATTCAATAACCCTTTTCTTCATCACTTGAATTCAAATTACTAACTCGGTTAATTATTTATTTGAATTTAAACTCTTCTATACTTAAATACTTTATCAAGTATACATTTGGTTTCTTATATCCTTAAAAATAAAATAATTAATTTCTATGACACTGATACCTAACATGTAATTTCCATAGAGTTTCTCAACCCCCTTCAGGTATTCTAGACAATTCCATATTATAGAATCATTACTTATTTATTTCTAATATTACATTTATATTTCAATGATTGTGAATAGATATTTTGAAGACACATTGTTAGATTATTCAACTAACATTTCTTCTTACAATTTTAACTTTTAATCACTTGTACTATTGATACAACACTAAAACACATACATCACATGCTCTAATTCATCTATTCTAAAAACTTAAATAAAAATAGGTTAAAATTTTATTAAACTCATTCATCTTTCCCAAACATTTGAAAAAAATGAATTTCACAGCTAAAACAAGCCTTAAGGAAACCTCCATCATCTCTAAGTAATACCCAGTAATATTGAGTATGTGAGTGGAAACTAAATTTACATTGATCATTTTGAATCTAATTCCTTTCATACCATTAGTGTATTATTGTATGCTTCTTATAGGAATCTCGATCCTCATGTTTCGTAACTTCAATTTTTAGTATCTCAAGAAGTTTTACCTCTAATACATATAATTTTTCCTTTAATAAAAAGAAAAATTCTTATGTTTTCCATTATAATATTTTATCAAATTATTGTCTTATTTTTCACTCATTTTTTAAATAGTTTTATTAAATATACTCCAACTAAAATTATAACACCTTTTAAAATATATCATATCCATTAGTGGTAGAAGATCTATATTTCAATAAGTAATGAGTCTAATTTGGTATTATTATCACCACTTAACTATTTACATATATTTTAAAACCAATCATATCACATATAAATATTTTATGGTTGAGTGAAAAACACTTTTTATAATCCATTATATGGATAAACTCAACACCATTCCTCTTGTATACTTATCAAGGGGTTATCATATAAGTTTAATCCAAGTAAAATTATAACAATGAAGCATATAACACTTAGGATCACATTATTTGTTTCTTTCCTTACACCATATAATTCAGGGGCACCCTACTTTGGAAAAAGAAACCCAAATAAGTGATTGAGGTCTTTAAAAGTTTTTACATTGGAAGGAATATGACACTTTTTATTTTAAAGAATATTTTGTTTTCTCCATTTTATCTCATGTTATTCACTTTATATATTCATGATTCTAGTTTTTTTTAGAATATGATTCATTACACCTAATCAATATATTTAAGCCATATTGATATACAACTATTTATACAACTCATGACTTTTGTTATTAACCAAAATCAAAATCTAATTATAATTATACACATCTAAATGCATCATATGAAAAAGGTATATAAATCTTTTTCTTGTAATGGGTTAGAATCATATAAAATCAATAATCCCTATAAGTATAATCTTATAATGATAGATAACCAGTCCCCAATTTTCTAGACAAGGCATAAAATTCAAAGCTAGTGATAAGTCTGACCCAATGTACCTCTACTCAGGTATACTTCACTCAAGAGAAACAGTAATTACATCCTAATTCTAATAATTAATAAGTATACTTCATAACTAACTACTTAATTTAAGTTCATAAAATATCCCCATCCAAATTCAAGATAGAATAAAAGTAAATTAATTATCATACTTACCATGAAGCTCCTTATATGTATATATGACAAATTATAGAAGCAGATTAAAAACTGAAATTAAAGTATAAAACCCTTCAAAATATAAATAATTTATGTCTATTTATAATTATCAAGGTAATGAATTAAGTAAATTAATCGTTCCTATATTTAAACATGAGATAAAAATTTATGAACAATTCATAAATAAACAAATTATAAATATTTTAAAATTTGGCCATTCATTATGGACATTCCATAATTGAATTAATATAAATACATTTAATTTACTTAAAACATGAACTTTCTTATATTATCTATTTATAAGTAATTTTACTTAAATATATGAAAAATTAAATATAATCTTTATATGTATGAACTATTCATATATTATGTAATCATTCCATATATCACACATTTAGTATTATTTAAACCTTGATAATATCAGCAATAAAAACTCCTTTTGATATGGTTTGATTAATTTCTCAAATAAGGCCTTTTAGTTTCAACAATTCAAATTAAATATATTTTATGGATAATTCATAATATAGTATAAACTCTTTTATTTTTTCAAGATTTTTTAAATTATAAATAATTGAAAAATTAAACTTTTGATTTTCAAATAAACCATTTATATCAAAATTATAATTCATGGTATATAATTTCAAATTTTAATTAATATTTTGAACATTTTATTTATTAAATGTTTCAAAAACACTTAATGATTAATCATAGAAAATTTATAATTAATTAATTTAAAAACACTTTTATAAATTAAATAAATTTCTCAAAATATCTATATATAAAATTTATAAACTAATTATAAATTATTTAATTCAATGTACTATTAAAAATGAATAAAAATCAAATTTTACAAGATATCATATTTAAAAATTTCCAGTATATCAAACATTTTGATTGGTTGTATTATATATTATATTTTATGATTAATAATAATTACCTTTGATATTTCCCTTCAGCACTAGGCATGTCATATCTTATGATATGAGTTGCATCATTAAGAAGATATGATGCTCTATTTTCATCCTATGAAACAGTTATATCATCCCATGTGATATCATATATCATGAACTATGATATAGTAAAAACCCAAAAGAACGTTTTCTACCACCACCTATAGTGGAAATACATATATTTTAATTAATAAATAAAATTTATATTGTATTAATATTAATTTTATGGATTCATATAAATATTTTTTGTTATGATAATATTATAAATAATTTTATTATGTTATGGAACAATAATATGATGTTTCATTTAAAAAATACATAGTTTGTATTCTGAATAAATTTATTTTCCATGTACATTACAGTTTGATTTAAAAGATAAAATTATAAATTTTAAAAAATTAATTTTATAAAATGGAGTTAATTTTTGGATTTATCATGTCAATTTTATCTTAGGGTTAATTTGTGGGGGTTTTCTATGTAAGATAATTTTTTTCGAAATAGTTAAAAAAATATAGTTTTTTCAAATAATATATCATTTATCACATCATCATGATATAAATGTGACATAAAATTTTATGGAACTTATGGAACATATTTAAATAATGACATAATAAAAATATCATATATATGTATATATATATATATATTATTAGAATAATATAAATTAATTTTTATGAAAAGATAAATATGAAAAATAAATATTGATGTTGACATGGTGTTTAAGCGATATTGGAAAAGAAAAAGTTAATATTTTGTGATAATATATGAGAGAGTATAAGGTTATTATCAAATTATTGTATTAATATGATGACAAATCAATGATGTGGATATATATTCATGAATTTTATATTCATAAAAAATATATTTATTCAAATTCTTACCATGTGCTTGTGTATGGTGAGAAATGTCCAGATTCTTATCTTAAAAATTCTATCATGATATAAATGTGAATAAATAGTTTTTTGAATAGTTTTTTATGATTATTTTTATTAAAAATATATATATATTAGTGATTTATTTTTATTATTAAACAATAATATAATTATCAAAAATTCTTATGCAGCATCGATGCATCTCTTGTGTAATCCGAAGAAAACTAAAAGTAAATAGAATTATAAATATTTAAAATCTAAAAATTAGAATGAATTATGATGTTTCAAATTTTATATGGATAAAAATTATAGGTAATAAATTATTTAAATGTTTAAATATTAATTCCATACACATATAGATATTTTTATATCATTTTATGAGAAATACCTTAAAAGTGACTTTAAAAGGTATTTAATGTTGAACAATAATTTATAAATTAATAAAAAAAATAATTAAATATTTTTTCAAGTATAGTGATTTGGATAACGGTTGATCATATAATCTATTTTCAATTTTTTAACTAATTATCATTTTAAAATTTCACTCCAGATCCTTAAATATCGAATATTTTCAAAAGGCACATTTGAACTTTTCCTATAAAGGTAAATCACTCTAACCTTTCCAAAACATATAAAATGTTTGGTTGTATCCCCATATTCTACCCAAATACCTTTGTATACTTCCATTTAAATTTTCATAAGGATTTGTATTTTCCAAAAATCTTTTCTCTAATGGGTTTGGACTTTATATAAAGGAGGTGGTTTGAGGGGAAAAGTAATAGTATTGAAGCCTCTTTCTCATTTCTCTTTTATGATTCTTTTTTATTTAAAAATTGACTTGTTTTACTATAATGATAATATTAACATTGTATTAGTATCTATTTTATCCATCATTGATGAAATATAATCCATTACCCCTTAATGAACTCTTTTTCATAAGTCGTTATTATGTCAAAATACAAGTTTTTCAAAAATAATTTTTTTTAATTCAATTATACTCTTGTTAATAACAAAATAAAATCTTTAAAAGTAACCCTAAAACAATATCCTAGTTATAAGATAATGTTTTTATAAATATAAAATATTTATTGGTTTTTTCTATCTTTTAAACTCCTTTAAAAAACATCACTCGCCATAGTGGTTTTACACTACCTATGTGAATGATGATGTTTTTATAAACTTATGTATTCCATATATATTCTTAAAAAATGGTTCTATAATTTAATATAACATTAATTATCAAATAATTTCATGATTATGATTATATAGTAGAAAATTATACATCATATTAATGAAATTAAAGGTAAAAATCATAGTCATTTTTAACCATAAAAATAATCTTTTCAAAGAAGATTCTCTAAAGAGTGAATATTTCAAAATCTGTTGAACTCCCTTGATTATAGAATGATATGTACATACTAACTTGAGAATTATGGATATTATGTAACCCATGAACAATGATGATTGATAGTTACCATTATAATATAATTTTTTTGGAAGTTATGAACAGAATAATCACAAGATGTAATGTCTCAGACCCAGATGGCACTCAACAATGCCCCAAACCTAGTTGGCCACATAGACTCAAGTGAATCTCCCCAAATGACAGAGGCTACTGACTAGAATAATGGCCAAGGGTGTGACTATGGGGAGTCTGTGACCACTTAACAGAGTGTAACACAGTAGGATAGTAATTATAGTGAATAGGGGAAGTAGTATAACAGTCAGACAATAGATAACTATAGTAATAGGTAACAATAATGCCAATATTGTCTCATATACAATGATGATGATACATTTCTCTAAAAAGAATAAAAATTAGGAACATGGTTTTACAGTATAATACATGTACCAAAATTCCAAAAATCCCAAAATTAATATCTCTTGATATCATCACAAGCCTCAATCTAATCTTCTGCTCCCCTACTCCTAAGCATGGAACAATATCAATCATCGTAATGTGGGAGCTTTCCCCAGACCCTACCAATATCCATAATGTCTATTTGGGTACCCAATGGTGGCCCTAATAGGGTGTGAGATAAAATCCAAGTAGGTAACCACACAGTGATTTGTACAATCTAGGATATGTAATATAATAATATAAAAAATGTGCAAGTGAGAAAGTAAGAAATATGAATTTAAAGTTCCCATGGAACAGCTATAACAAGAAAGTGATACTACATAGATATACATGTCTCCCTACAAAACAAGCTTCATCTCCGATAACAAGGTAGCTATAATAAATAGAAATAACCAACACATATTCCCTATACATCCATGCATAGCATGTCAACCACAACCTTGTCGTGTAGTAAAGCATCAGAATAACCATGGATGACCCATTCAACCAATCATACCATATTTCCCAGGGTCATTATATATAATCAAATTTTTAAACCAAGAAGTGAAAAATATAATGTGTATAAGACCAAGTAATCCTCATTGAGTCCTAAGAGAATCTTGAGGAAACTAGGTAAAGGAACTGGTTGGAGTCCTATGAGAATGTCATCTGAACATGTCCTACGTAAGTACAAGAAAACTGGATCCAAGGGTTTGAAAGGCCCAAGTCATCTGAAGGAATCAAGACCCAAGTAAGATACTCTATCTAAGTCTTACACAATTGAATTCAATATCCATGGGAGAAATATCCATGGTGTTTATGAAATAACTCGTCAAAACCATCCAATTTACATTCCATATCATTATTTTTCTCACACATTAGTTTATTCACATTCAAACACACCACAGGATTATACCCACTCATATAAAATTTCCAAATATATTATTAAAAAATTAAAAAACAACCAATGAATATACCCACTCATTTAACATATCCCTTATAATCCATTTAATAAGTTCGATAGGTATGCATTTCGTCACATGAAAAAATGAGGAAAACGCATATCCTAAATAAGAAACTCAATTTTATTTAATTATATTTGGGATTCTTATTACTATGAATTCTTTAAAACACACCCTGGTGGTGGTTTAAATTTTTCAATAGGCAAAGGGAACACCACAAAGGTGGATTGGTTGGGTAAAACCCCACCAACCTCAAAGGATCATTTGGACATCCCTAACTGGTCCAATACCAATTATTTCAATTAATCATTTGAATTTTGGGTCTATAATGGAAATTCCAGCTAGTATCACAACATAAGCTAGCCTAAAAAATAACCAAAAACAATGGAAAAAATATAGTCCACCTACCGTATCTTAGTAGTAGAGTGCCCATCCAGTATCAACTCCTAATTCAACTCAGGTCAGGAGAAAAATGAATAATACATAAATAAACTGAAATGATGGCATATTATCTTTCACCTAAATAGTGTATATGATACCAAGAAATATGTAGAATGGATAAAATGTTTTTTGAAGATCAGTGATATGGATCTAGCGAGACTAATAGTTCTTAAATCAAAGATCAAATAGAGAAATAGGATCAAATATTATTTCAGAGATTCAAGGGAGCTCTCTAAATGTGAGTTTTTTGTCTTAATGAAAAAGGAAAAATAGGTTTAGGTCTAAATATTTATTATGGTAAATTTGGTAATTTCGCCATAAATCCCTAGGTTGCATGGTTTGGACACACAATTGTCTGAACCATGCTCCAACCATGAACACAAAGTTGTAGGGAGGGATTCCCCACACAATTTCCTCACATGATTTGACTAACCATGTGGAAATCATGAGAAACTCCATTATGAAGATTCTAGATATTTCGGCATAGTCGTGCACCTCAAATTTCATAGTTTATTCTATTTGTGTGACATTACCCTACTCTCTTCCTAGGTCTCACACAGTTTTTTGGACTGTGTGGGTTTCCCCACACGGTTTAGACTAACTATGATACAGGCCTTTTTCAACACAAAATCATAGTTCATGTCTCTGAACAATCCCTAGACACGTCCAAAACACCCATGGTCAAATTGGTTACTCACACAATGTTGTAAATAAAAATTAAAACTAATATAAAATGGCTCAATACCTTTTATGAAAACCCATGTTCTTACAATATTCCTCTCTTAAAGAAATTTTTCCCCAAATTACCCTCTCAAGGGTGGTCAAGATTTATATGAGAGCAAATTTTGTCACTGAGCACGTACATCGGCCTCCCACTCCCAATTCTCATCTTGTAAAGGGCCATGCTTCCATGACACCCATATTAGAGGAACTAACCATCCTCAAAGAACCTCCATGATCCTGTTAATGATACGATTAGGATCCTCCTCAAAGGATTCATCTTACTATAACTCAAACTCCTTGGTCTAAAAACAAAGATATGAGTCTGAGTGATAGCCGCACAGATTAGAAGCATAGAAGAATTCATGCATGGATCAGTACCTCTGAGATAACTGCAACTAATAAAATATCATCTTGACTCTACCCAGAATCTCAAATGGCCCAAAATATCACGGTGAAAGCTTACTGTATCTTCTAATTCTCTTTTTTCCCTACCTCAGTGAAACATATAAGGAAACTTGATCCCCAAAACTCAAACTCTAGAGGTTTTCTACGATGATCTCCATATTATTTCTATAAAAAATACACCATAGTCATATGCTACTGAATTAACTAGACCAACTCAAAAGTATCCTACACAAGATGTGTTCCCAGTAAATCTGCATCACCTACCTTTAATCAGCACTGGGATGATCGGTAAGGCCTTCCGTACAAAGCCTCACAAGATGAGATCTTTATATTTTACTAATATCTATTTTTTAGGCGAACTCAACCAAAGGTATATGACTCTCCCAAGACACCCCAAAATACAAGATGCATGCTCTCAAAATGTCTTCAAGAACCTATATCATATTCTATAACATTCCATTAGTCAGAAGGTGGTATGTTGTTCTTAGAAGAACCTATGTACCCAACACCCTTTGCAAACTCTACTAGAAATGAGATAAAAATGAGACATCCCTATCCAGAATGATAGTTCGTGGGACCCTGTGAAGTCATACTATCTCATGGATATATAACCTCCCAAGCTCATCCACATTGAATGTATCCTTTATTTTCAATAAATGAGTTACCTTTATGAGCATGTCAAAAACAACCCATATAGAATTGTTACCTTGAGAAAACCTTGGTAAACCAGTCATGAAATCCATCACAAGATCATACGATTTCCACTCTGAAATAGGTAAATGATATAAAATTATAGCTTTTATATGATGTTACTCCTTCACTTACTGATAGGTGGAACACCTAATAACAAAACTAGATACCTCACCCTTCACATTCGGCCACCAGTACCGATGACGTAAGTAACGGTACATCTTGGTGACTCTGGGATGCACTTCTCAAGATGAGGCATGAAACTCTCACATAAACACCTCATGTATGTCTACTGGAACCCAAACATGACCATGGATATGTAGAATATCATCCTCTCTTATAGTTCAAATAAGAGGTGGGTCCTCACCTTCCACACCCTCCCATGGTACTAGTCCCTCTGAATCCGATAGTAACATCATACTTACTCAATTCAGCAAGGTAGAGGTCATAGCTAAGGATAATAGAAACATCTTCCCGTAAATGTACTTCATCTCCAAGTTCATATCTGTGAATAAATCCATAAACCACAACTCACTACTAATCTGATGAACTTCCTATATCTGAGTCATCTTTCTTCATGCATCGACCACTACATTTCCATTACCAGGTGGGTAGGAAAGCTTAAATCAAAATATTGTAGGTTCTCCATCCACCTTTACTACCTTATTTTCAGATCACATAATATAAATATATACTTGATGATTATTTGGTCTTTGTATACCATAAAATAGCCTCCTAATAAGTAATCTCTCCAACAATGCAAAGCTTGAACAACTACAACTAACATGAGATCATCTATCAGGTAATTCCTCTCATGTGGCATCAACTACTGAGACATGTATGCCACGAATCTATCCCCTTGAATTATCATTGATCCAAGACCTGTAAATGATGTGTCACAATACATTGTGTATCTCCTAACCTTCTCTAGAAGTATCATGAATGATGTTTAATACAATATCCCTTTCATTTATTGAAAGGCTCTCTCGCATGTATATGTTCTCCTAAGCCTAAGAAGTTCTCTATAAAATTCTTGTAATAACCAGCTAGCCCCAAGACACTCCATATGTTAAAGAAATTCTTGGGTAATTCCCAGGAAACTACATCTCTCACCTTATTTATATCAACTTATACTCTTGTTTTTGAAATAATGTTAACTGAGAAGTGAATGTAATCCATCCATAAGTGGAACTTTGTGAGATTAGCATATAAATGATGATCTATCAATGTATCCAAAATTACCTCAAGGTTTTTGGAATCATCATGTCAAATTTTAGAATACACCAACATATCATCCATGAAAACCACCAAAAATGAATTCAGATAAGGATGGAAGACTCGGTTCATTAGGGCCATGAAAGCCGATAGCTCATTCATGACACTGAATGGCATAACCAGATACTCATATAGATCATGCCTACTAATAGAAATCTATATGAGGTATGTCTGTAGTTCAACATGTATCTTGTGATATCCTGACCTCAAATAAATTTTCAAGAACACCTGATATCCTCAAAGCTAATAGAATAGTTCATCTATTTATGGAAAGGTGTATCGATTCTTAACTATCAACTAGTTAAATAATGATAATCCTTGCATAGCCTATGGGTACCATCTGCCTTTTCCGTAAAAAGGATCGGCAAACCCCATAGAGAAGTACTAGTTCGAATAAACCCCTATGCCTCTAAATCCTCTAGCTACCTCTTGAGCTCCTATAACTCTATTATAGCCATCCTATAAGGAATAATGGATAACATTGTAGCTCTTGGAACAATATAGATGGATAAATCCACCTCTCTCTCATGAGTTAAACCATAAAATTCATCCAATAACACATCCCTAAAATGATCAACCACTGGAGGAAAGTCAGACTAATGTTCTCTCTGATCATCCAAATATAAACTATCGATTTGGGCTGTCATTTGGCCCCACCCATGATGCTTTGGTCCATTATGGCTCACCTTGACATCCCATTCACCATTTACAGTATAAAATGAACCCTCTAGTGATGTGAAAGTCTCCCTCTAGATATATTATTCAATCTAATCTTTATAAGATACTAAATTTTCTATATTGATTATGATGTAAAACCCTATCATTTAGAGGATAAAAATATTCCAGATGAAGTAAAACCCACCAACCTCAAGGAGAACTCCCTGAACTGGCATACATCATCCATTCTAATTCCCAATAGATTGTCTAGTGTCATAAAAATATCATAAGACAATATAATAATCCCTTGAATTTTCAACATAGGTGTAGATATAGGACGCAACTATATTAAAAGGGGTAGATACAATAGTTGATGCTACTATGATCACACCTCTCATTGTAGATGGTCCAACGCCCTCATTATATGGGGTAGGCTATCTTGAATTGATCTAGCCTAAACCACAACCCTGTGATGCAACCTCACTACTTGGAGGAGGCCTACTATGATTTCTTGGTGTAACTAGTGCTTGGTTTCATCATCTATGACCACCATTGTCTCGGTAAGATCGACTGCCACTACTCCAGATCCCTTCCTAGCATGGAGCTGATAAACCTTCTCATGAACCTAGTGTCGAGGATTACCCATACCACTCCCTACTTAAGGTAATTTCATATATAAATGTTTCACATGAACCATCCTACAATAAGATTAGAACTTGACTGGGTCGTGATCTCAAAAATTCTTCATGTATCCCCATATGCCAAACTGATGATAGAAAACTGATCGACTAGTGCTCACAGCTTGACTGGTACTCATCTCCCATGAAGCCTCAAAATGTTGCTTCCTACTAGTAAAAGTCAATCTATTGGGTCGAGATATAATACTAATTTACTATGCGCCCCAATTTTCCTTCAGGTTCAGATCTATAATCAGTGCTTGATTCACAATTTCAATGATAGAGGTCAATTAGAATATGAGTACCTATGGTCGAATGACATGTCAAAGACATCTCAAAGTGCTTTTCACTTGATGACTTATCAGAAAGGTACAATGTTGTTAAACATTTCAACTTTGTAAATCATGTTGAGTACTCCATTTCCATCATAGCTCCCTACTCCATATGCATGAACTCACTAGCCCACTTTTCCCATAGATTCTCATGGTAAAAGTAAACATTAAAACTAATTTTGAAATAAACTTAAACAATTTCACATATCCTATCTTCCTGGTTTGAAACATCCCACCCATGATTTTCTTCCCCGCAAAGTATATATTTCATGATCTTCACTCTCCTATTTGGAGGTGTCTCCAGATGATCAAAGATCACAAACATATTTTAATTCCACACCACAATATCATATAGACCTCCATGCCTCGAAAACATGAGATTATACTAATATTGGAATACATGTGTTAGCTCATCCATATACAAGTCAGGTTTCGGGTCTCTTTCAAAAGTCTTCATGAAGTGATAAAATCCCTCGAGGGACTATTTTTTTGAACCTCTGTCTAGAAGAACAGTTGGTTTATAGCTTGCACTAAAGGATGATCCACTAGTATACCATGGCCCACCACCTCTATAAAATGGTAGTTATCTATATCTTGGAGTACAACTGGAGGTATTCATGGTGTAATTCCTCTATAATTCCAAACGCATGCCTCATAAAAGAACAATATCAATGTTTACATCCCATAAGTACAGAATGGGTCAAAAGATTCTTATTAAAAGTAATACCACACTGCTTAATCCCAAATAAAATACTATAAAAAGAATAGTAAAAAATTACTAGATACACTGCCTCTTTCCCACTCAAAATTTGGGTCTAGGTCAAGTCTCTGTTTAAATGTTCAATTTTATATTTGAAATTCATTTAATATTCATTTCTATAATATCATAATTTAATTTAAAGGTTAAGTTGAATGACTCGTCAAATTATGATCCATGAGAGACCATAATTCTCATGAATCAATGAATAAAATACACCTAATTCATTACACAACACATTCCTGAAATTTTATCACAATAGCATGTATAGTTATCACAACACCTTTCACAATAGCATGAAATAAGTAATGCATCCTAAATTGCATGGAATAATTCTTTGTATGTGATTCCTGTAAAGTGTCTAAAATAATTTATGATATTTCATACCCTCATTTAGTCGGGCTGTGATAGAAATAGAACCTTCAATCATAACAATATTAACATCATAATGTAGGTTTTTCACACAACGATGGAATCAAATCAACTATAATGGACAAAAAATCCAGAAAATAACAATTTCATTCGAGGAAATTTGTATTTTTCCTATAAACGAGGTAGCTAATCCCATGCACAACTCATTAATAAACTTATATTCCATGCTAACCCATTCTTTTATCATTAAATTGTAAATAAAAACAAAAAATAAACACTCTGATACAAAATTGTAACATCTTTGACCCGGTTGCCACTCAACAGTGCCCTAAGCTAGGTTGGCCACATAGACTCAAGAGTATCTCCGTGAATGTCAGAGGCTTCAGACTAGCATCGAGGGACTGAGGTGTGTTTTTGGGGAGACTATGCCCTCTCACCAGAGTGTAACACAATGTAATATCAATAAAAGTCAATATAAGAAGTAGTATAATAGTCTCAAAATTGATAATAGCAAGAATAGGTGACAATAATTCTAGTAGTAACACATATAAAATGACAATGATACATTTCTCTAAAAAGAGTCCAAAATTAGTAGATATTAGTACAATAAAATACATGTCCCAAAATACCAAAAGTAATATCTCTCGAAAGTATCATGAGACACATCCCGGTCTCATGCTCCCATTATCTTAAGCATGGCACAATATCAAGAATTGTACTATGGGTGCTTGCCCCAATCTGTACCTAAGTCCATAAAGTCTGTTTGGCTACCCAATAACAACTCTAATAGGATGTGACATACAATCCCAATAGGTAACCACCCAAATATCTATACAATCCAAGCTTTTCAATACAATAATCTAAATAGTATGCAAGTGATCAAGTAAGCAATATGAATATAAAGTTACCATAGCATAGATGTAACTAGAATGTGATACTACATATCCATACATGGATCCCACTAAAACAAGTTTCATCTCCAATAATAAGGTATCTATAACAAACATAAATAACAAACACTTCTTCTTCGCACATCCATACATATCATTTAAACCATGACCTTGTCAGAGTTAAGTGTCAGAGTAACCATGGTCGAACCATTTAACCAAGAATATCATATTTCCCATGGTTGTTCCATATAATAAATTCCTCACACCAAGAAAGGAAAGATTAAAGGTATATAAGACCAATTAATCCTTATTGATTCCATGGATCATCTTTATGGAAACTCAATAATATCACGGGTTAGAGTTCAAGGATCATGTCATCCAAACATGTCTGATGTGAGTTCAAGCAAGACAGATCCAAGGGGTAGAAAGGCCCAAAGCATCCCATGGAATCAAAGCCCAAGGAGAATACTCTATCAAATTCTTCCAATATTGTGTTCAAGACCCATGGGAGAACTTTCCATAGCATCTATACAATCACTCATTAAAACCATCCAATTTCCAATCAATATCACGAGTCTAACCACTCATTATTCAATTCACATTCAATCACACCACATGAGTATACCCACTCATATACACAATTTCCAAATCAAAAAATTAATCAATTAAAAAACCAATGAGTATTCCCACTCATTTATCATATCCCTAAGAATCCATTCAATCAATTCAATAGGCATGCATGTCATCACATTGAAAAAGGATTCAAACACATCTCCTAAATAAGAAACTAAATTTAATTTAATTATAACTAGGATTCCTCTGAATATGAATGATTTAATATAAACCCAAGGGGTGGTTTAACATGTGGTATTGGAAAAGGGAACACCTCACATGTGGCTCAGTTGGGGAAACAATCCCCAACACTTCTCAAAGGATCCCCAGGACATCCCTAATAGGTATAATTCAATTTATTTCAATTAATCATTTCAATTTCTGGGTAATTCCAAAAAATATAGTGGGAAAAACAATGGTAGATACTATAATAAAGCACCAAAACCAATGAAAAAAATATAAAACACCTACCATAGCTCAGTGGTAGAGTGCCCATTCAGTATCAACTCTAGATTCGACTCATCTCAGGAGAAAAATGAAGAACAGAAAAAGAACCCAAAATTAGGGAAAATTAGCTTGAACCTAAATAGTAAAAATGATTCCAAGAAGAAAATATATTGGATAAAAATTAATTGGGAATTCACTAATGTAGATTCAACAAGACTGATGGTGCTTGAATCAGAAATCATATAGAGAAATTAGATAAAATTATATTTTAGGGCTTTAAGGGAGCTCTCTAAATGTGATCTTGTAGTTTGTAGGAAGAAATTTAAAATAGAAATTTTTTATTTTCACCAAAGATCTAAGTTTTTCATGGTTTGGAAACAAATTTGGCCAAAATATTCCTCAACCATGTATGATTACCTATAGGGAGGGGCACCCCACATGATTTCCTTACATGATTTTACTAACCATTCAGAAACCATGAAAAACTCCACTGTCAAATTTGTAGACATTCTTGTATGGTTGTATAACAAAAATTTCATGGTTTAGTCTAAACTTATGGGCTTCCCCTGCACTATGACCATGTATTTCATGGTTTGTTAGACTATTTGTCATACCTCACATGGTTTAGAAGAACTAAAATCTTGGAATTTTTCATCACAAAAGCTGGGTTCCAGGATCTGAATGAGCCTCTGACACCCCCAAAACACCTGTGTTCAAATTGGGTACTTGAAATAGGATGTAATAAAACCTTAAACCAAAATAAAAAGGAACCGTACCTTTTATGAAAACTCAAGTTCTTACACAATATTACCAATGTAAACCGTACTAATGTCGTAAATGGATGAAACATTATAATAAACAAAATAAAAAGGAATAATGATAATGAAATTAACATAAAAAAGATTCTCATGAAAGAAAAATTATTAATACAATTTTATTATTCAAGAGGGTAGAGGATGTATGTGGTGAGTCAGTACTTTAGGTAAGGTTTTTTTCTTTTAAACAGTTACTTTATAAGATTTGAAGTTTTCCTTTAAAAAATTTTCCACCATTTCCATATTATTTATTTTGTGTTAAAAATTTTATTATCTATAATTATGTGATTTATTAAGGTTATTTTATAATAACCTTTAATTTTTATGTAAAATAATGAAAGATATTGATTTTCATGTTTTTTTCACAAATGATTCTTTAAAAATGTGTTGTTAGAATACCTTTTTAAATTATTTTAACATGAATGCCTTTTCTCATTATCTTATTTAGTTTTAATTATAAATATTTCTCTAAAAAAAATTTATGGTTTTCCAAAGTAGTTACTATTTTAATTGTACTATAAAAATATTTCCTATGAAATTAATGTTTTTAGAAGTGTAAAAGGGTATTTATTCTTCTTTTTTATGGGTTAACTAAAAAATATTTTTCTTATAGCATGAAAGGATTATTTTAATTAATTTTATGGTGAAATAAAAATCTTATATGTTGTCATGAAAACCCACCCCTTCATTGGTACCCCTCCTAGGTTGGTAGTGAAGAGAAGGGCTGACCCCTAAGTCCCCCCACCAGTAGGCCTCAAGTTGGTGACTAGCACTAAGGGTGAAGAACACTCAAATGGGAAGAATCAATACTACAAATAGAACATTTAAAAGTGATATAAATTTTCCTTATAAGTTCTAAAAAATTAAAAGTTGAATTATGTTTTTTTAAAATATACCATTAATTAACTCATTTTTTAATGCTAATAAAGGGGGAATTTATCAGACCTTTTCTAGAATGGATAATGGTCATATTTTAACATTACTAAAAATATATCAGATAGAGACCTAATTTATCAATGTTAAATAAAAGTTCTAATATAGGCCACCTTTGTAAGTGTTAAATGAACTGTTGATAAAGGGTACCTTTATCAGTTGTTTTTTCTAGCAGTGATAAAACTTGTTTTTTTAGAGCTCACCCTCCCCCCTTTCTTAGTGCTTCTCCCCCACATTTTTCGGTGCTATTTAGACACCCACCCCACTTAGAATTCACATTTCCCCCACCTCTACCCATTTTCAATGCTAATAATGCCTCTTTGTTAGGGCTTTTATACTATCTGGCCACCTGTTCACCCTCACGTGTGCCTAAACTCGAACCTTGGTTCTCCATTTTGCAATTTGAATGCCTTTACCACTACCCTAAGTAGTTTTATTATATATTTGGGGATATTTTTATTTATAAATACATATAAATACATATTTTTTATTCATATATTTATGTATTTATATATTTATTTTTAAATACATTTAAAAAATATAGGATTGTGTGTGATTTATATATATATATACTTAAATTTATTTAAATATATTATATATTAATATTAATTTACATATATTAGAATATAAATATAAGTCAAAGTGCATGTACCTGAGTGGTAATGACTCATGCATATCATCCAAAAGGCCCAGGATCAAATCTGAGTAGGCCCCTTGGGGGATTTATGATGTGGTGGTGATTCACGTATGATGCAGGCATGTAATGATGCAAGAAGACGGTGATGTAGGAAGGGGTGTCGTCCCTATACATGAAGATACAAAAGGTACTTTGGTCTATCAAAGGATTTCATGTCACTAGGCCTTCGGGATATGGAATGAGATCATACCACATGGGATCAGTCCCTAAAAGAGGAATCAGTGTAGTAGAAGCCATTGGTAGAGCTAACTGGATTGGAAGAATAAGAGTTTATGGAAACCTACACCAGTACCAAGCACCGTGCAACTCTAAATGGGGCAGTCATAGTCGATCAGTCATGGAAGGTGGAAATCTAGGCACCATCAACGAAGTTGATGCTGGGGAGGTGTAGTTCAAACAATAGTCAGGTCTTTGGGACTTCGGGTCATGTATTGGGATTTGTGCCTATAGGCCTATGGGTCATGTAAGGGTTCCCCATCAACCTAGTAAAAATGGAGATTACCAAAAAATAAATAAAAATATAATTCCTTCGGGCCATTCTATCTAGAATATAAATATAAATATATATTAATTTATTAATACACACACATATGTATATATAAATATTATATATACATTTGTATAAGTATATATATATTCATATATTTTTATAATGTAAAAATGTTAGATATTGTTATAAATAAAATGAATAATAATTAATTACATATAATTTGTATAATTATTTTTAAATACATTTTTAAAATATCTCTATATAATGTATATTTTGAAATATATTTTATACATTACATTAATATTTATATGTCTATATATGTACATATATATTTATACATGTTTACATATAATTATATATTTAAAAATAAATTTTTTATAATTTATTTATAAATATTTACTATAAATAATTTTATATTATATGTTTAATATGATAATGATATATTTATACAAATAAATTTATATATGATGTGTTCACACAATATTGATACACACACAAACCCACATATTTATACACACAAGTACGTGTTGATATTTCACATGTACAACCACAAATATTTACATATATTTATTTATTTACATATATTAAAATATACACATAAATATATATTTTTATTGACACTCAAATATTTATATATATGCACCACTTTTATAGGTATATATATTAAATCTATTTTGATATGGTATATAAATTGAATAATTTATTATTTAAATAAAGTTAATAATTATTATTTTTTCCCATATGGTTTATTTATTTACAAATACATTTTTATGTAAATATGTTTAAATATTTATTTTTACAATTTATTTATTATATGTAAATATAAGAAAAAAATCATATATTTAAGTATAAATACAACTAAAATATGAAAAATGATAAAATTTCAAAACCATAATATCTATATTAATATAATCCCTAAGAATAAATTCAGTCACCACTAAAAAATGACAAGAAGACCCTCTTAAATGAAGCTGAAATCCCATTGAATATTAAAAAATTAGGGTATCCCAACTAAAAACAAAGTTTTGGAGGCCTTCGGTGCCTTTTTACCTCAAAAAATAGAGATAAGGTCCCCCTAGGTCAACATGGTTTGGATCTCTTTACAGGTTTTCATCTGTTATATGGTATAGCCCAAATAGACAACCAAATCAAAAGTTGTGGCTATTTTAATTTCAAGTTATGTTTTCAACTAATCATAAATCATTCAATAATTTATTGTCTTTTTATATAATCCAATTATTATTAAATGACTATTATTTGATAATAACTAGAAAATTATTAATTAATATTATTTTTTGGTTATTTATTATTCATTTTCACTAAATATCTTTTATATTAAGTGTAAATTCATACTTAGTATTCTATAAATCATATTTAATAAAGTATATTATATTTATATCAATATATTATATTTATATCAATATATATATATATTTATATATTTATATATTATTTTTAATGATACTTAATTTTTTTATGAAATATAAATTTTATCATCACTAATAAAAAAGCGCTGATAAAAGGTACCCTTTATCAGTGATACAATAAAATTGTTGATAAAGAGTACCTTTTATCAGGGCTAAAATGAATGCACTGATAAAAGGTACCTTTTATCAACTCTATCAAAAATCACTGATAATGTGTACCTTTTAACAGTGTTATCAAATAGTGCTAATAAAGGGTACCTTTTATCAGTTCTGTAAAAAAAACTGATAAAGGGTACCTTTTATTAGAGCTATCAAAAAGAAATGATAAAGGGTACTTTTTATTAGAGCTAAAATAAAAACACAGATAAAATCAACTTTTTCGGTGCTTTTTTCTATCCATGATTAAGGCTATTATTGGATGAACCCAAATCTGTACTACTAAATTACCATCATTGTATAACAATGATCGAGAGAAATGATGAACAACCAAAATAAAATCCATCACATAAAAAAGAAACCAACCCGTCCCACATGTATATTCCAATCAATACATAAAACATCTCCAAATAAATGATAAAGGGAAACCTATAGTAGTAGCTTTGTAACAGCTCTGACCTCCAAGATAGTAATACCCATATCGGTCCTCATAACCTCCTTAGAAACATTAAAATAGTTATATAAACATAAGGTAATAATAACATGTATACTCAGTTGGATCATACCAAAGGTATCCCATGAAAATACGAAAATAGCATGTTAATACACCAATGAATGACCAGTAAGACCGAAAATTATATAGATTGGTCATTTATCCATCTCAACCTCACTATGGACCACTCACCAAATAATAAATGTAAGTAGTAAGATTTTAATAAGAGAAAATTGATAAAGGTTCTCCACATCTACTTACCCTATTGAGTATCCGCTCACATACCCCAACATCAGACATCTTGTTATCTCATCCCTTCAATTCCATCTCATCGCCACATATCTAGTAGTCTTTTATATGGGTCAGGTCATAACCATGTTTACCCCATCCTCTCAAAGGGCCCAACATCCCATCATAACATCAATTTCATCATCCAAATCTCTAAAACCACTATAGTAACATCAAATATCCATCCCCAACCTCCTAACCATAGTAGTAGGTATCATGAACATGATGAAAATCAATTTTGTTCCTTCCTACCATGCATGACCCCCACTATATAGGCATCACCACCAACTGTGCCATCATAGGTCATTACTCGCCACCAAATTAGTACCAATACCATGTATTATTTTCAAAGGATGAGTGGGGAAGAGGTATTAATCATACATCTATTCATCACCATCCAGATGTTGGGGAAAACTTTATCAAAGATATTTGGGTGTTGGTACATAGTACCCAACATAAGTGGGGTGTATATAAGTGTAATATGAAAATATAAGCATATATATATACATAAACCACACACAATCTTGGACAAAAGGTTTCAGAATAATACTGCATCCCATCCATATTATCATCAATTCCATATTAATGTTACCACACACTTCCACTACTAAATGAAACTTCACTACACCAAACAGCCATACACAACCCACTTTCATTTCATTCAATTATAGATTCATCAATTTCTTCAGATAATTACATTATGAGCCACTATTTGTAATTATTCAATCCATTAAACCAATTACCACATGTAAATTCGTATCCAAATTTTATTAAATTCTATCTCACACCATTCCCCTTTTATCATTATCAACCTCATATTTTATTGCTAACAGACTACTAAAATAAGGAACAACACAGAATACCAACTATCTCACAAAAAAACTATTGCATCCTACATATCACACATTCTAGTCACAACCACACTATATCTAATATCCACAACTACTACTACATATAAAAAGTATCTCGCTAAAACTATCACATATCAACCACCACACTTACTATAATTCTTGTGTCCATATAATAATAAGAAATTAAAGTGGTTTTGAGTTTTTTAAAAGTGGTTAGGAAAGATTTTTAACTAGGTGTTAGAATGGAATTGTGAGGGTTTTATCACCAAAAACATTTTTATACATTGAATGGAGGATTTGGAGGTGGCCTAGAGTGTTCAATAAGAATCTGAGAATGCTCAGTGTGGTGGGGTATTAGGGTGGTTGCAGCTTAAAGAAATCAGTTCACTACTACAAAAACAGGAAAGGGAAGCGCTACCGTTTTATCAGCGCTAAAAAAAAGCACTGATAAAGGGGGCCTCCCCTTTATCAGTGCTTTTTTTAGTAGTGCTGATAAAGGGAGGATTTATCAGTGCCTTTTCCTACTAGTGATAAATTTTATGTTTCAAAAAAAAATCATGAAAAATAAATTATTGTTATATAAGTATATTTATATTGATATAAATATAATATATATTTTTTAAATATGTTTTAGATGCGTATAAATAGACTATTACATTTAATATATAATAAATTTAGTGAAAATGGCATTAAAATATTTAAAAAAAATATTATTAATTAATAATTTTCTAATTATTATTGATTAAAAATCATTTAATAACAATTTAAAGACGCAAAAAAATCAAAACAATTAATAAAATATCTAAAATAAGTTAAAAAAGTAACTCAAACTTCAAACGGCCACAACTTTTAATTCGGGTGTCTGTTTGATCTCTACAGTATATCAAATCGAAATCTGCAATGATCTCTACGCGCTAGTGACCCAAGCAAAGCTTCGGTGACATTTTTCGAGGCCAAAAATTCCTAGAAGGTCTCCAAAACTGAGATTTTAGTCGGGATACCCCAATTTGTTACCATTAAAAAAGTATAACTTATGATCCAGATGTCCATTAGGCTTGTACCACATATCATATCAAATATTGTTTCATTTTATTCAATTTGACTGGTTGTGGAGTTGAAACGGGCTTCTGGATTATAAGTTATGGTCGTTTTAACATTATATGTCTTTTTAAATACACAAATATATGTATTTATTCATAAATATATATGTGTCTTTGTGTGTGTGTGTATTGTATATATGTATGTATGTATTTATTTATTTATTTATAAACACGCATAAATAACATATTTGATAAATGTATTTTAAACTAATCTTATAAGTATATATTAATATACAAATAAATATACGAATAAAAAATTATAACTATAAATATATATATAAATATATATTAATATACGAATGAATATATATATATATACTAATATATGAATAAATATATTTATATTAATATGAATCTATATCAATATACAAATAAATATAACTATATATATATATATATATCATTAAATAGAGAAAAAAACGAAATGGCTTAGTGGTAAAGGTACAGTCGCGAAAGGGGGGAGGTCACGGGTTCGAGTTCGGGAGGATGCTAAGGGGTGCACGCATGTGAGGATGCGTGGGAAGGGTAGTGCATAGGAGACTTCCTAGAGATGATAAAGGTGGAGTCAAGCGCTGTTAAAAGCTCTCCCTGCATTATATAACTCTTTTTTTTATTTTTTTTTGTTTTGACATTTATCAGTGCTTTTTTTACTGCTGATAAAAGGGGCCTTTATCAGTGCTTTTTGGAGCACTGATAAAAGGGACCACCCTATATCCACGAAGAGTTTTAAAGTGCTTTTTTAGCACTGTTAAGGCCTGCTTTGAGCGTTGATAAATCCCGTTTTTGTTGTAGTGGTTGGTCGAGGGCTAGCCAAAATCTAGTAAATGGCCTAGGAAGTGGCTTGGTTCCACTAACAGGATCACTAGATAGTGGTTTTCCCTTCATTGACAGGCCTGTGAGACGCCAACTAGTCATTATCCATGGTATGGCTATTCGATGGGGTGTTTTATGGGGAAATTTTACAAATTACCCCCATGTTTTTAGGGGGGAGCTACTTTTTCCTTATTTTTGGCACACATGAAGGAGTAGACCCCCCTAATACATGGTTCTTATTAATTTTATACTTATCTTTGGGTTTTCTTATGGTGATTAATGGTATGATATAACATCTAGTGGATTCCTATCATCATCTCGTTCCTCCTTCCTATGTTGCAAGTTATTCATTTGGGGTTTCGGGTACCGATTTCATTAAGTCATGGTGGATCATCAAATTATAATTGGGAATTCACTTGGATTTTATATGGGATATCCTAAGAATAAATCCACATTATGTTGCTCAAAGTTTCATTAAGGTATGATTTCGTGGTTAATTTTTTAATTTTATTCTTTATTTTGGATTGAGCTTAACCTTGGGAATGGAATTTTCTCTTAGGGATTTGTCTAGGAATGTGTTCAGATGTACATCATGATAAATTGGAGAGCACCTGGTTTTGGTAAAAATGGGGAGAAAACTTCCATTAGTTCCTTCTCTAATTATAATTTTCTTGAGAAGGCTTCATTAAATAACCTCTTCTAGTGCTGTAAACTATTAGGAATCCAAATCGATAGTGTCACCCCCAAAGTACAGGTCTCCAACCACGTTGTACAATGCCATTAGGTAGATAGAATCATCTAAAAAAGTCTGTTGCAATAGATTCATATGAAGAAGAACCTTCTTATGAAATAATAGCATAGTAGGGATCATCTCAATTATCAATTAGCCGAAATAAAGAATGATATGCTAACCAAGAAGGATAGAGTCTTTCAACAGAACAAACAACAAAGCAGTGAAAGAAGAGGAGAGAAATCTGGAAGAAAAAATGCAAAGAAACCCACTGGAAAGCAACCAATTAATGCAACCAAAGACCACTACAACGATTCATTTCCAAGGGATCTCATTAAAATTGAAGCTTTTATCTTTTTGAAATTACTCAACCACTTTGATGAACATCCACTTTTTGATATCAAGATAGGAATCAGATGATATATCTCCATTTTTATACTATTTAAATATAATTTTATCGTTCTCTTCCATCCATGAGTCTAGTTCATTTGGAAAATCTAGTTTTTTAGGAATTACATATGTGTCCTTATATGCTGGATCATTTCATTCTCACTAGATTACGTATCCAAGTTAGAATAATCGAAGGATCTTTCTGAAGCATTTGATGTGACATACACTTTTTCATTAGGGGTTGGATATGGGGGTTGTTCCTTCATGCTGACAGCAAGGGATCACGTAATATTTTTTCTTTCAATATTAGTATTATCCCTACATTTCCAGGTGTTTCTAGCACTCAGAGTGATGAATCCTTCGGATTCAATAATTGATTTTTCCCTTTCCTAGCCCTGGATTTTTGGTAGTCTTCTTCCAATTGGTGTGATTTTTCTATATCCACTTATAAGGGTTCTTCCTGGTCTAATTTCACATATTATTTATCTATTTTAATATATTTTCTTTCTTCAAGAATGGGTGATTCGGAATAGAAGATATCTTGTTGTTCTTCTTTAGAATTCTCGAGGTTGTGTGAGGTATTAGTATCATAATGGTTGGGAGACTGAGTCTTAGAAGGTCCATATGAGTTTATGTTATTAGTGCAGTCAGTATTATCTTCATGAGAAATAGGGGGTATTTGGGGGTTTCCTGTTCCACCCAAATAGATTTGTAGAGAGGGGGAGGCTTAGGGTCATTACATTGCGTATCACACTCATTTATATAATGAACTATGCGTGAACATTTTTTGAAGAAAGTTAGGACATTCTCAAAGACCACATCTTGTATAAAACCAATTTCCCCATTTTGAATTCAGAATCAGGAATGTAAGGATTTAGAAATATCTTCCTCAATGAAAATCCTAGTGACAGAGGGGTGTGTTAGGTTTATAGTGGTAGAGTTGATCTTAATGGTTTTTTCAAATTGGTCAGCAATGGAAACTAAGGCACTGTGTTTGAAAAGGTGAAAGGATAAATTCATGAATCCTAGCCAAAGGGGACCAATGGGGGGCTCATAATCTAAGTATAAGTCCAAATACCATTTAAAAACCTTCATTCCACAACCCCAAAAGGACTAATATCCACAAGTCCAAAATATATAATATTCATCCTCCAAAGAAAATAGAAATAGCACTTGTAGTGAGTTCAATAATCCAATGTGAAAATTAATAAATCTGATGCTTTCTAGGGTTTTTAATATAAAAACTAGAGAGGTTCTACGTTTAAAGAACTTACCAACCAAAGCAAACTGTAGATCCAAAGATAGATTGTGCACCTTATCTTTTAAGAAATATATCACCGATATACCTCGGTGGTGATAATATTTAGGGTTGATGCATTCATAGGTATTTTATTCAGCTGACTAAACACATCCAGAGACAACATCCATTAAGGATCTTGCATCTTGGGTGTCAAGATCAATGGAATTAGGGTTTATTCCATGTACTCCCAAGGGAAAAGGCTCCTATTCAGGAATCATTGAACCTCAGAGTTCTGATTTCTTAGTCAAGAGGGGTATATTTCACTCAATAAGATACGGGTTGGCATAGTCATCTTGATGTGATTAGAGAAAAAATAACACTAACTAAAGTGTGAATATATTATTCCTGGGGTGAATCTATTCCATGGGTTTGGTGTGTGTTTATACATTTCAGTTTAAATATTTTAACAGTTGTATTTGAAATTGTTTGATTGAGCAATACCACATGCACTTTTTATAGACACTTTATATTCAGAGATTCTATTGGTGGTGGAATACTGAGTTGTAATAATACTCTTCTCAAGATACCATGACACTTGGGTACCTGATCAGACACTATTCTTGGTTTCAAGCTCAGGTTCAAGGCTAGGCCTAATATTGATGCATGTTGATTGGATTCCTATATTGGAGTTGGATGATGGAGTCAGTATGGACTCTAGTCTAGTTGGGGGTGGGATGTTGGCCACATTTTTATTTTATTTTTATTTTTTTTTTGTATGATCCAACCATGGTGGATAAAGTTTGGAATGTATGGAACATTCATATTTCATTGCATCTGATGTTGTATTTATTTTATTATCAATTTCCTAAGTTTTCATATTTATCTGGTTTATTTTATTTACATTATGTTTAACACTATTATAATTAATA
Source organism: Viscum album (assembly GCA_963277665.1). Taxonomy (NCBI): domain Eukaryota; kingdom Viridiplantae; phylum Streptophyta; class Magnoliopsida; order Santalales; family Viscaceae; genus Viscum; species Viscum album. The sequence goes on from OY728127.1 coordinate 1,966,945,641, forward strand.
AATATTCTTCCCATAGTAACCGCATATTCCATCATCATTAGTAGGTAGCCTTTGGAATATAGGGAGGCGCACCTGATGTCATGCATTATTCTACTAGTTCGTGTCATGACCCGTCCTCGGGGCCCGTGTCGTGACTACCCCAAGCCCGCCTTCCATAGGCCAGGGGATGGAAACTAGCACCAAAGGCGTAAATCCTGATAACTGGGAAGGTATTTCCTTTATAAAAGTAAACTAAACACCATAGAGTACAAGCGGAAGTAAAACACTAAGTACAAAAGAAAGTGCTGAAAAGTAAATGGGCCAGAATACAAACCCAACTGAAAGTAAAACTACAACTGAACGAAAGTACAACAGAAAATACAAAAGCTGGAAGAAAGGAAGCAGCTCCTGGGTCGTCCTCCTCGGATCCCACCTGAACGGTAGGTACAGATAGCGTAGCTCCTGGATCGTCCACCATGGATCCTACCTGAAGTGTAGGTACAGATAGCCTCCACAACACTCTTGCCCGTCAACCTCCTCCGAGTATCATCTCGCCGTGAATTCCACCTCCTGATACTGACTCGTCGCGAGGTCCACCTCCAGGTACCGTCCAGTCCTCGAACACTCGGCCTCCGTCAGCACTGCCCGTCGTCTGCAACCAACAAAATGAGGTGTGGACAAAGCCCGTGCAGGGGTGATTATAATGATACTCAGTAGGGACCCTGAGACCCTCAAGGTCTCACTAAATCCAACAAGGATAACCACAAAGAAGATCTCAACAGATAACCTCTACTTAGGTATATGCCCATACATATACCTAAGTTATCAAGTAACCCATCTCAATCATGAGGAAACACAATGATTAAGAAATCAACGGATAACCACTACCCAGGTATATGCCCATACATATACCTAAGTTATCAAGTGACCCATCTTAATCATGAGGTAAACACAAAGGTTATAGACTCATCTCAAACCAGTATTTTCTTTATCGAAACTGTAACTACTGATGAGCTCATCTCTGGAGTGTACAGTGATCATATCACAACTCTGAGGTACTTCTCACTAACCTAAGACTACTTAGGTACTCCTCCTGTCGAGTACCGTGGGTCTACCACCTCACACAGTAGTGCTCCACCGCTATGGGTCAGCCACCTCACATAGTAGTGCTCCCCCTCATAGCCTACAGAGGTACTCCTCCTATCGAGTACTGCGGGTCTGCCACCTCACACAGTAGTGCACCTCCGCCATGGGTCTGCCACCTCACAAAGTAGTTCTCCCCACTGGGCTATGCTAGTCACTCCGAATCGAATCGGACAAGCAGTCATCAGTCACAGCCAGCTACACGGTCTCCGTACTCCGTATGCTCGTCTCCAGGAGGGTCTGCTCCACGAGCTACAGGTTGATACTCCAAGTATCACAAGTCCCACAAAAAAGTATCTCAAAGGACCACCTCGTCATAGGTGTCTCAACGCAACAGATGGCGCGTCAATCGGACGCCCGGTCTGTGAGTTATTAGCCTTTTCGTCTCAGGGGCCCGGTTGGTTTCGTGTGCGAACCAACCCGGCCATATCTCAACTGTACCTTGAACTCTCATAGGGTATACTCATAGGGAGCGTTTCTCAACGTGATCACCAACGCCGCTAACGGTTCGTCAAACGGACGTCCGGTCTGAAAGATATCAGCTTTTCCGTTCTAGGGGCCCGGTTGGATTTCGGGTACAATCCAACCCGGCCATACTCCAACTGCGTCCAAACCTTGGGCTAAGTATGAAAAAAGTTCCGTCTCCTCAAGGGGAATCCAACAAAGTCGACGGCACATCAATCGGACGTCCGGAGCTTAAGATATAAGTGTTTCCGCTCCGAGGGCCCGGTTGGTTTCATGTACGAACCAACCCGGCCGAACCCAAAGTTCTCTGAAACCTTGAGTGTGATATACTGAAACGACCGTCTCGATCCAAGGTTCGCATCGCAGCTGATGTAGTGTCGATCGGAGGCCCGTAGCTCATGTTATGGGCAACCGACCGGAAGAGGTTTGGTATTAAGGGGTTCAGGCCCGATCCGATCCGGCCCGATACCCCCAAGGTCGGCCCGAACCGGGTCAACCCGAACCGGGTCCGGGTCCAGCCCACTTGGGCGCGGCCCAGACTAGCTGGCGCGGCCCGGCCCAGCTGGCGCGGCCCGGCCTGGCGGTCCGGTCTGGCGGACAGGCCAGGGCAGCCGCCCAGCGCGCTGGTGCGCTGGCCAGGGGCTCAACCGAACAGCCGAGCCGTTTCGGAAGCGGGGGGCGCTGCCCCCGCGTGTAGAAACCACGGCCCCTTAATGGGGCCGCTCACGTCCGGCGCGGCCGGGGGTTTCAAACCCTCGGTTCTTCCACGGTCCGGTCGGCCCGCTCCGGCCGGCCGGCTTCTTCCGCCACGGGACCGACTAGGCCGGTCCCCATGCTCCGACGCCGGCGGCCCAGTACCAGCCGCCGGTTCCGCTGCTCCGTCGCGCCCCTTCGCCGTGGCCCCGCTCTGGCCGTGGTGCTTTAGTATTTCTCCGGTGCGGCGCGACGGCGCCACATCTTTGGTTCATTTTCAACGGCGCTGCGTGACGGCGTCGCGTCTTCGGTTCGTCTTCAACGGCGCGGCGCCTTTCCTTATCAAAATTCAGCGCGGTGCTTCGGCACCGCGTTGCCTTACTCGCCGCAACAATATCAACAACCTGAAAGGGGAGGAGTGTCGGTCGTGTTCGTGCGGTCCAACCTCCTCCCGTTATCACGATAAGAGGCGGTTCAAAGAAAAGGAGAAGCGACGGAAGATTTCACGAACTAACAAATAAAATAAATCCCTACCACAACGTTGTCGTCGAACGAGCGTTCGTCACGGAATTAACCGTCGCGGAAGGAGAGGATCACCGCGGAAGAAGAGGATCGTCATGGAAGAAAAGGTTTGTCGCGGAAGGAACGTCGTTGGTGTTAGGTGATCTCCGAGGAAGGCGTCTCTCGCCGTCGTCCGCCGTCGGAGGTTGGCGTTCTTCGTTGGTGGTGGTGTGTTCTTCGCGTTCTTCGTCGAAGAACGAAGAATCTTCTCTTTTTCTCCCAAAAGATTAACACAACACAAACCCAACCATAATAAAATAAGTCCATCCCTTATTTTATTATCAACATAAGAATTTGAAATTCAAAAGATAAGAAATGAACAATTAATTCAATGAATTAATTGTAACGATTTAACAGCCCAATTTAATGAGGCGTTTCTTAACCAAAATAAACATAAGGTTTGACTTTCATTAAAAAGGGGGGTTCCGGGTGCGTTACTTAGAAGGAAAGAAATGGAGGGGCTCGTGCGGGCCCCACCTCACAAAAATCCTACCAAGTGGGTAGGTTATGTTGGGTCCCACCTTATCCGCTTAACTTAGGTTAAGCTACTTTAAGTGAAATAAAATAAAGTTTCGCACCACTTTTATTTTATTTCTTAACTAACCCCAAAAATTAAAAACCACACCCAAGTAAACGCAACTCCAGAAAAGGTGTTTCTAAGAAAATACCGGCGCTGGGATTCCATCAGTGCCCTCAAAATTCGATTCCGAGCATCGGTTTAAAAGTTAGAAAAACCCGCTCGTTCGTTCACTGAACGTACCCGATCTAGACTTCAGAAAATGATTCTGGGCACACCGGGCCTCAGAATCAGGCGCCGTCAGAAACTGTGTTCTTGTAAAATCCCAAAGAAAATTTAGAAAAAAAATTCCTTGAATTTTACAGGTCTTTACATCACTCCCACCTCAGGGATTTATGTCCCTGTAAAGATACATCAAAAACTAGGGAAACAAAAGTGGATACTGAGCACGCATTTGAGCATCCCGCTCCCAAGTGCTTACCTAGAGATTCCCGTACTGCCCAAGAAAGTGAACCCGAGGAATCGATCTTCCTCATAGGATTCGCTCCTGTCGATCCTCAGTCCCCACTGGAATCTCTGAGATAGTCACCCCATCGCCCAAGTCCAGCTTCCCATGGTCGATGATATGCAAAGGGTCGAGCACGTATCTCCTCAATTGAGATACATGGAAGTCGTCGTGAACCCGGTACAACTGAGGTGGATGGGTCAAGCGGTAAACCACCTCGCCTACCCTATTGAGGACCTAGAAAGGTCCGTTGAACCTTGGAGATAACTTGATGCCTCGTCCACGTCTCCGTAATTCCACGTCAAGGTGAGACCTGTAAAAAAACGTGGTCGCCATCCTCGAACTCTAGTGGTCTCTGCCTCCTGTCAGCATAAGGCTTCTGTCGGCTCTAAGTTGTCCTCATCCTCTCTTGGATGACCTGGACCTTCTCTGGTCCCACAAGAGCTGCTAATATTTCTTATTTTCCGATAAGAGAAATATGGTCTCATCCTCTGGATGAACCACGTTCTTTGCCTAATACAGTCAATCGGGACATGAATGATGTATTCATGCCATGGATGATGTCGTAAGGCCTCGACGTTACTACCAAGAGATCCAACCGTCACTCTCGCCTCTAAGGGTCGAGTCACACTATCGTCATCAGTGTGAGGTCACTGGGTCTCTTCCAGTAGGAATCTCGAAAGTGAGGGTCAAGTCAACAGTTTAAACCGGAACCTCTTAGTACTCAAAAAGGAAGGAAGAAAATGTCACAAAGGTAAGTGTCTTTATATTATTTCATCTCATGGTACAAAGACACAAATATAACAACAACAACAACATGGAACTAGATATACAAAGAATAAAAGGAAACCACTAGTTCCACTCCTGTCCACTCACTTCCGGAGCTCCGTAGTCGTAAGCTTCTACTGCCTGAAGATGAGCTCTCTCATGTCCACCTATTCCCTACGGTCGGGGTGGACCTCCTGGTGGTGGTGGTGGAAACACCTCGAAGCGTCATCCACCTCCATCTGCACGGCCAGCTCCTAGCGGTCTGCCTTGATCGAACCTCTGCCTCTTCCTGGGAGGTTCTTCATTTAACTGCTGGTCATATGCATGGCGGGTCGGACAGTCACGTGCCAGGTGACCAATCCCGCCGCAGGAGTAACACTGCATGGCAAGTCTGGCTCTGTCATTCCCCTTGGTGCCTCGCACTACCGACCCTGAGTCATGCGGTCGACCACCTGTAGGTCTGGTTCTCTTGGACCTCTGCGTCATCTATCTACTGCCTGCTACAGAAGACTCTACCGCATGCCGGCTAGTGGTGGGTCCTGCTGCTGGAGACTACTCAGCAAGGAAACTCTCCACTAAGAGGGCTCTCTCCAACACCCCTATATGCTTCGGAATGCTGTGAGAAACAACAGAGGCTCTAATATCTCGCCTGATCCCCTGCTCGAAGGTTCAGGCCCTGAAGAACAGGTCTCGTACCATATCTGTGGAGTAGCGCGAGAGGTCTGTGAACCTCGCTGAATACTGCGCCACTGTCATGCTGCCCTGCCACAGCTGAAGTAGCTCTTGTATATGCACCACTCGAAGGGTGGATGGTACAAACTCCGCCCGGAACAGGCTCTCGAAGTCTTCCCAAAGAAGTGTCACCTCGTCATGCATCTAGAGCATCAGGCTCCACCATCAGCCTGCTGCTGCCAGAAGAAGGCTGGAAGCAAGGATCACCATGAAGTCTGATGGCGTCCCCACTAGCCTGAAGACTCTCACCACAGCCTCCTGCCAATCCTCAGCCGCCTGCGGGTCCGTCTCTCCCCTGAACCTGGGTGGCCTCTGGCGCTGGAACTCGTGCAGTGCGCTCAAGCGACGTGCACCCTCTGCTGCTGGGGCTGGTGGCATCGGTGGCCCAACGGGTAGTAGTACCGCTGGTGCCTCTGCTGGTGCCTCAACTGGGATAGGGCCCTGTACTGAGGCCACGTCGCTCGGTGGGCTGTCAGTACGAACAACTCTCGGAGCTCTAGCTGGTCATCCGCGGGGAGGCATCCTGAAAGAAACCAACATGACACGGTCAAACGATTTATACTTGGTGATCTGACCTGGTTTGAGCTGACTTTTAAAAACTTCTGGAAACACACACGCAATCAGTGTTTTCGTGCACAAAGTCAGAAATCAGTTGTCAGGGTCCTGGTGTATGGATACGTCGGCCGCCCGCACCAACACTGGACTCCCTGAACTATAAACCACACTCGGTACTCTTAACACTGTTGCTTCACAGAAAGAAAATATCAGAGTTATTAGTTTTGTGGTAGAACCGACTCCTCTGATACCAATTTTTCATGACCCGTCCTCAGGGCCCGTGTCGTGACTACCCCAAGTCCTCCTTCCATAGGCCAGGGGCTGGCGACTAGCACCAAAGGCATAAATCCCGATAACTGGGAAGGCATTGCCTTTATAGAAGTAAACTAAACACCACAGAGTACAAGTGGAAGTAAAACACTAAGTATAAAAGAAAGTGCTGAAAAGTAAATGGGCCAGAATACAAACCCAACTGAAAGTACAACTACAACTGAACGAAAGTACAACAGAAAAGACAAAATCTGGAAGAAAGGAAGCAGCTCTTGGGTCGTCCTCCTCGGATCCTAGCTGAAGGGTAGGTAGAGATAGCGCAGCTCCTGGATCGTCCACCACGGATCCTACCTGAAGGGTAGGTACAGATAGCCTCCACAATGCTCTTTCCCGTCAACCTCCTCTGAGTATCGTCTCGCCATGAAGTCCACCTCCTGATACTGACTCGTCACGAGCTCCACCTCCGGGTACCATCTAGTCCTCGAACACTCGGCCTCTGTCAGAACTGCCCGTCGTCTACAACCAACACAACGAGGTGCAGGCATTGCCCGTGCAGGGGTGAGTATAACGATACTCAGTAGGGACCCTGAGACCCTCAAGGTCTCACTAAATCCAACAAGGATAACCACAAAGAAGATCTCAAGAGATAACCTCTACTTAGGTATATGCCCATACATATACCTAAGTTATAAAGTAACCCATCTCAATCATGAGGAAACACAATGATTATGAAATCAACGGATAACCACTACCCAGGTATATGCCCATACATATACCTAAGTTATCAAGTGACTCATCTCAATCATGAGGTAAACACAAAGGTCATAGACTCAGCTCAAACCAGGATTTTCTTTATCGAAACTGTAACTGCTGATGAGCCCATATCTGGAGTGTACAGTGATCCTGTCACAACTCCGAGGTACTGCTCACTAACCTAAGACTGCTGAGTTACTCCTCTTGTGGAGTACCGCGGGTCTGCCACCTCACACAGTAGTGCTCCACCACTATGGGTCTGCCACCTCACACAGTAGTGCTCCCCCTCATAGCCTACAGAGGTACTCCTCCTGTCGAGTACCGTGGGTCTGCCACCTCAAAAATTAGTGCTCCTCCACCATGGGTCTGCCACCTCACAAAGTAGTGCTCCCCACTGGGCTATTCTAGTCACTCCGAATCGAATCGGACAAGCAGTCATCGGTCACAGCCAGCTACACGGTCTCCGTACTCTGTATGATCGTCTCTGGGAGGGTCCTCTCCACGAGCTACAGGTCGATACTCCAAGTATCACAAGTCCCACGAAGAAGTATCTCAAAGTACCGCCTTGTCATAGGTGTCTAACGCAACAGACGGCGCGTCAATCGGACGCTCGGTCTGTGAGTTATTATCTTTTTTGTCTCAGGGGTCTGGTTGGTTTCGTGTGCGAACCAACCCAGCCGTATCTCAACTGTACCCCAAACTCTCATAGTTTATACTCATAGGGACTGTTTCTCAACTTGATCACCAACGCCGCTGATGGTTCGTCAAACGGACGTCCGGTCTGAATGATATCAACTTTTCTGTTCCAGGGGCCCGGTTGGATTTCGGGTACAATCCAAGCCGTCCATACACCAACTGCGTCCAAACCTCGGGAGAAGTATGCCAAAAGTTCCATCTCCTCAAGTGGAATCCAACAAAATCGACGGCACGTCAATCGGACGTCCGAAGCTCAAGATATAAGCATTTCCTCTCCGAGGTCCTGGTTGGTTTCATGTACGAACCAACCTGGATGAACCCAAAGTTCTCTGAAACCTTGAGTGCGATATACTGAAACGACTGTATCGATCCAAGGATCGCATCTCAATTGACGGTGCGTCGATCGGAGGCTCGTAGCTCAAGTTATGGGCAACCGACCGGAAGAGATTCGGTATTAAGGGGTTCGGGCCCGGTCCGACCCAGCCCGATACCCACATGGTCAGCCCGAACCGGGTCGACCCGAACCTGGTACGGGTTCGGCCCGGCTGGCGCGGCCCGGCCTGGCGGTCCGGTCTGGTGGACCGGCCAGGGCAGCCGCCCGGCGCGCGGCGCGCTGGCACGCTGGCCAGGGGCTCAGCCGAACGGCCGAGCCGTTTCGGAAGCGGGGGGTGTTGCCCCTGCGTGTAGCAACCACGACCCCTTAATGGGGTCGCTCACGTCCGGCACGGCCGCTGGTTTCGAACCCCCAGTTCTTCCACGGTCTGGTCGGCCCTCTCCGGTCGGTCGGCCTCTGCCGCCATGGGACCGGCTAGGCCGGTCCCCTTGATCCGACGCCGGTGGCCCGGTACCGGCCGCCGGTTCCGCTGCGGCCTGGAACCGGCCGCGGCCTTGGTTCATCCGGTGCGGCGCGACGGCGCCGCGCCCCTTCACTGCAGCCCTGCTCCGGCCGCGGTGCTTTATTAGTTCTCCGGTGCGGCGCGACGGCGCCACATCGTTGGTTCGTTTTCAATGGGGCTGCGTGACGGCACCGCGTCTTCGGTTCGTCTTCAACGGAGAGGCACGACGGCGCCACGCTTCTCCCCTTTTTCTTATCAAAATTCTGCGCGGTTCTTCGGCACCACGTTGCCTTGCTCGCCGCAACAATATCAACAACCTGAAAGGGGAGGAGTGTCGGCCGTGTTCGTGCGGTCCGACCTCCTCCCGTTATCACGATAACAGGCGTTTCAAAGAAAAGGAGAAGCGACGAAAGATTTCACGAACTAACAAATAAAATAAATCCCTACCTCAACGTTGTCGTCGAACGAGCATTCTTCATGGAATTAACCGTCGCAGAAGGAGTGGATCGCCGCCGAAGAAGAGGATCGCCGCAGAAGAAAAGGTTAACCGCGGAAGGAACGTCGTTGGCATTAGGTGATCTCCAAGGAAGGCGTCTCTCGCCGTCGTCCGCCGTCGGAGGTTGGTGTTCTTCGTTGGCGTTGGTGCATTCTTCACGTTCTTCGTCGAAGAACGAAGAATCTTATCTTTTTCTCCCAAAATCTTAACACAACACAAACCCAACCATAATAAAATAATTTCATCCCTTATTTTATTATCAACATAAGAATTTGAAATTCAAAAGACTAGAAACGAACAATTAATTCAATGAATTAATTGTAACGATATAACAGCCCAATTTAATGAGGCATTTCTTAACCAAAATAAACGTAAGGTTTGACTTTCATTAAAAAGGGGGGTTGCGGGTGTGTTACATAGAAGGAAAGAAACAGCGGGGCTCGTGCGGGACCCACCTCACAAAAATCCTACCAAGTGGATAGGTTATGGTGGGTCCCACCTTATCCGCTTAACTTAGGTTAAGCCGCTTTAAGTGAAATAAAATAAAGTTTCACACCATTTTATTTTATTTCTTAACTTAACCCCAAAAATTAAAAACCACACCCGAGTAAACGCAACTCTGGAAAAGGTGTTTCTAAGCAAATACTGGCGCTGCGATTCCATCGGTGCCCTCAGAATTCGATTCCGAGCACCGGTTTAAAAGTTAGAAAAACCCGCTCGTTCGTTCACTGAACATACCCGAGCTAAACTTCGGAAAATGATTCTGGGAACACCGGGCCTCAGAATCAGGCGTCGTTAGAAACTGCGTTCTTGTAAAATCCCAAAGAAAATTTAGAAAAAATTTCCTTTCATTTTACGAGTCTTTACAGTTCGGGTACAGGTTAATGGTTTGAGGCGATGAAATTTCACAAAAGTGTTATTAGAGATGTTTTTTTGATTTTCTTAATATTTTATTCATGGTAGATATGAGACTATGATGTGTAGAGGTTTGTTAATGAGCATCTTATTGGGTGATGTAACCCCACATATGTGGGAAAATCAAAGTCTCTATGTGTGGTAATTTATATTCTTTAATTCTCTTTTATAGTTGATTGAATTCCACTTCAATTGGTTCACATGGGTGTGATATTATTAATTTATGGGATTTTTACTCTTGGATGGTATGATAATAGGGTTTTTGAATTCATTAATCATGCAAGGAATATAGGATTTATAAGTCAAATGTGTGTTTCCTATGATTAATACTTTCATGTGATTCACATGTTTTGATGTTTTATTTACTGTTTGTGGATTATGTCTAATGGTAATTTATATCTATATTTTATTTAATTAATTGAGAGTGGTTGGTTATTTAAATTTTATACATCCATTTATATGGTGTTTTCACATATAAATTTATGGTGACATTAGACTTGACCAACTCCTCAATTGACTCATAGTTAATAGGCAGTTATAGATGAATTATAGAGTGGTGATTTTAGTTAAATAAAGTTCTAGTAAGAAACTTGTATGGTTTTTCCCTCATAACATATGAATGAAATTTTATCTATTTAATCCATATAATTTAAATCCTAATAAATTTTTTGAATTTTAAAATTATGGGTAATGAAATGTTTTTAAATTTTAATCCTTAGGTTTAAATAATAAATTTTAATTAAAGTGAAATAAGAAATGATTGTATATTTAGGGATCTTGTTGATGAGTATCTCTTATGTTTATGGATGGTCCCTATATATGGGTAGTTGGTAAAGAGAGAGATACTAGGTTTTGAGACCTTAATGGGTTTGGATGCAATAGATAGTGGGTTGTTTCCACCTATTCCTTTAGTTTGGTTATGACCTTGATGTTGTAGGATGTCAACTTATATTTTGGTTTCTTGTGACCCTTATGGGTTTTTGAACCTTATGGGATGCGTGGGACCCTAGAGTGGTTATCTATGAATGTAGTTACAATTTATGTGGGTGTGTATATATGGGTGTGTGGGTTCTAGTATAAGTGGATTGCCTTGGCACATTAGGCACCATGTGTTTTGTAATTGGGGTAGGAGTGTTGTCTATGAACAATGGCGTATGTGAGACCTGACCTAAGGGTATATGTGTGAGAGACTAGTGATATTTGGAATAAAAATTGGGTTTATGGTCTCATTTAGGTAATTTTTTTGATCAAGGGTGACCACGAGAGGGATTAGATAGTTATTGTGAGTGTTGTAGATGTGTTATTCATGGGTAGATGCTTCAATTTATAGAATCGATGCACTGAAGGTGAAAATGATGTTTTGGTAAAGGCATTGTTATGCCTTGGGTCATTTCTAAGGGGAAACACCATGAGTTATTGTGTTTTAGTGTCTATGATGGATTCAAAAGGGAAGGGTCATTTAGATGTCTTACCCTAATGTTCTTATGATATCTTGATACAATTTTATAGTTTCGACCCTGGGAAGATGGTTCTAGGCTCGATAGAGCATAGGTAGAGGCTTTTGATCTTGGAATGATTCCTAGGATGATGGGTGGCCATGCGGTTAGACTTGAATCATGAGAAATTTCAAGTTGATTAGTTGGAATATTCAAGGATTCCTTTGTTATGATACAATTAACATGTTAGGAGGTTTTTTGTGATTCTTGAGTGTGTGTCTGAGCCTATAATTAGTGAAGGATGACTTATGGGATCTTAGTATGGGTTTAGTAAAAAGTCATAGTGTAATATCCTAGGTATTTATAGAATAATACATTTTTATATATATTAATGTTTATGAATAAGATATTAATTTTATGTTAATGGGGACTCTTAGTCCGATAGCATACTCGACACATAACAATATGTTTCTCCAAAATCGTATGTTGCACACAACATTGAGTTATACTAAAAAATAATACAATAATATTATTATTATTTTAAATGGTAGTTAACAACTAGTAGTTATATTGGAAGAAATTAATAGATCTAACTAAAATATGATTACACTTGTTTTTTAAAAAAATTTGCATTTGTTGAATAAATTTTAGAGGTGTAAAATGAGAATGAATCTAACTATAAGCATAAAATACTATAATATTTTTAAAAGGTCATTTTACAACTTTTTCATGGTGAACCAATTTTAAATATAGTTTTTTCCACTTTTATATGTTCTATTTGAAAAAATAAACTTCTTCTTTGTAATCGGGACATCAAAATTTACTTTTGTTGAAATTTTGGTGTTTTCTAATAAAATTTACATTTCAATGAATAGTGAAAATATACTGCATTTTTAATTCAAAACTGCCTTTTCATCTAAAATATTTTTATTGATAGATTACCATTTAAATTAGTTTTAAAGAATATTTATATTTTTTTATCATTTAATCCAATTTTGTTCATTGGAATTAAATTCACTTTTAAATTGGACATAATCACATGTCAATCTTATGATAGTTTTTACTTCTTAAAAACCCGCTTTCTGGTTTTGACAACATGAATTAATTTTAAATTAATTAATGAAACTTGTATGTTTTGAATTTTGAAAAAATTATTCCATATTTGGAATAATAAAGTCCAAATTATGTAAATGGGTACCTTTTATTTTTCAAAATTATGAATAGTAATTTTAGTAATTGTTTTTATTTATCATGGTTAAAGAGTAAATTAGGTAAATAAGGGTAAAAATAATATTACAATAATATAAAACTACCCAAAATGTGCCCTAATGTTATTGGATGAGTCATGGGAGACCAAAAAAATCCTTAGGTAGAACTTTTGGCATTTAGGATCCACTTGTATGTGATAATGACATGTTATAATAATTAATTTAATGAAAAGATAAATATAACATAAACATGTATCTTTTTACTAAAACAATTTTAATATATGGTAATATAACTGATATCTTTAAATATAGATATTAATTACAAATATAAAAATATTTCCTACATCATGGTATTTTATTTTTAATCTTTAGATACTAATTAAATAAATTTTTTTATGACATAATGATGATGCAATGATTACCTTGTTAATGAAAGATTCAAATAAATGGTATTATAAATATTAAAATAAATATAATTTAAAAAATTTGATTCAATTCATGAATTTTATGGATAATTATGACATTTTATCTTTGATTTAATTTTTTTTATTTAATTATTCAAGTTTTTAATACTTTAACAAAAATCAATTACTAAAGAGTGTCAAAATTGACATAAATGAGTTTTAAAAAAAATACTATTTTATTAAATGATATAATGGTCATAAATATATAAGGTTCAGAAAAATGACATAGATAATGTTAAAAATGTAATTAATGATCCACTTGTATTTATATTATCATTTTATAGTAATTATATTAACCATATAGTGTAAAAATACAAGAAGACATGGTAAGAGTTAATTTATTTAACTAATGGTTAAAGCCAAGAGATAAGGTTAAATTTGTGACCTGAACTTTTCAAAAACCTATTGGTTGAGAGTATTTATACCCATAATCATCTTATCCTTGAAATATATCACTTTTGATCTATTTTAATTAGAAAATCAATTTATAATAAAATAATATCTCAAAACCTTCCTAAAGTGCCCCTCCTCCCTCTTATAAAAGGCCACCACCTATACCCACTTACACAAAACTCTCAAGATGATTGGATTGTCCAAATTCTGATAAAATAAGCTCCCAAAATACCTAACTTCCTTCTAGAAGCCTTAAATTGGGTATAAGTCAATTAAATAAATCCTTTTGGCTCAAATCAAAAGGAGTTACCCGATTTAGTGGTAATGTCTTCTCTCAAGCTCTGTTCATTTATTTTTTTCCTTATACAACCCCCTAACCTATTTTTATTCATTTAATTTATAAAAAACAAGTTTCCTAAATATACTATGATGTTTTATTCTACATTTTCTACCTACACATACACACACATCTATATAATGGATATAGAACATATTGTTTCTCTTTACGGAGAACTACTACCTCATGAAATGATGATTATTGAATTTTCTCCTACCACCCCTCATAGTGTCCATTATGATAGAAATTTATTTATATATGATATATATTATATTTATATTGTATCTATTCTTCGGTAATATTTATTATAACATACCTTTATGCTTTTCATAATGTGTAAATACAATAATTTCATTTGAGGAAGTGTGGACTACCGCCCCCACAAAGTGATATGACTCATTCATTCCATACATGGAACGTATAAAGGATGGATTTACAGAACTTATGTATCATATATAACATAGATATTACACTGGAAATATAATATACATATGTATCATATAGTTTTTATTCTGTTAATATGACAAAGAAATGGAAGTAGAATTCATGTGTACTTACGGCCAACCATCTCCATGAACGATGCATTTCATTTATTATCTCAAAATATTATGTATTGGTATAAATACATATATAATGGATATATATGATATTTAAATAATGAATAATATTCTGGATATAATGGACTTTTGACCACATGGACATTTTTTAATCATAACAAGCTCGTTTTGACTCATGTACCGAACATCAAAAAAACATCTGATATGAACTTAAATAATTAGGAAATTTTTATAACCTGATAATAAGTTATATAAAAGTAATAATAAACTTTAAAAAGGTTCTCAAGAAAGTAAAAATTAACCTAATTTTATTATTGAAGAACCTAATGATTGTACGTGATGAGTCAGACTCAAGGTAAGGGACTTTGTCTCAATCTCATTTCATTGAGGAATATTTTGATAATATACACCACTTTCTTTTATAAGGTGTATAATAAAACCCTTTTACTATTAATTCCATTTAAATGGAATTTTTTTTCTATGAATCATTTTACTAAATGAAAAAAAATGAATGTTTTTTTATGTATGCGGTGAGAATGACTTCTTCGTTACCGTAACAGTTATTTGATATTTGGCTTCTTTTATAAGCCTTAATATTTTTAAAATGAAAAAGAATTCCCCTATTCCCTTTTTGGTTATTTTGGTGTAGAAATTTTTTTTTAAAGCAGATTGACTATTTCAATATCTTGAAATTATTTATTGTGATTGGAAATGAAATTTTTTGAGTAAAATGTTTATAATTTCAATCTTTTATGTTTTATGATTATATAATGGTACTTGGACATTTGACATGTGGTTATGTTATAAACCAATGAATGGTGGTTATTTGATAAACTAAATATGGGTGGTTCCATGATAAACCAAGTATGGGTGGTTACATTATAACCTCCAGTGCATTGGGTATGGAAGTCAGCCATATGACTATTCCGTTTGTAAGAATGATATGCGTGGAAGTCGACCGTATGGTTATTCCATTTAAGTATGATTATGTTCCAAGTTACCTTTTATATGTTATATGTTTTTTCTATGAGTTTAATTTTTGTTAAAAAATGGTAATAAATGCACTTATATTCGGTGAAGAGTATTTACTACTTCATAAAGGTGAAAAGTATTACTTTATGATAATGTATTCATGGTTTTCTTATTTTCAAAAAGCTAATAGTTTTCCTTCTTTGAGGATCCCTTACTGATATTTTTATGCTCATCCCAAGTTTTGAAATGATTTTCATAGGATTTAAAGGATAATAGAGTCAAGGATGGGATCATGGAAAATTTATGATGTTTATGCATGAAATGAAACCATATTTTGTTTAAAAGTTTTTGTTTTATGGAAAAAAATAGATAATGAGTAGAAGTGTATACTTTCTAATAATCAAGTTGATATTTATAAGTTATGGCCTAATTCTCTTAATCTCTAAACATAAAGTGATCCACAATGTGACTTAATGTAAACTTATTGACTTATCTCAAGAGTGTGTAATGTTTAAGGTCATGACCTTATAGTTGGTATTTGAGGTTGGTTTAGATAACTTTAAAATTTAGAATATTGTTAAAATAATATCCATAAATTATTTTTACTTTATTGTTAAATTAAAATGATATATAATTTTAAGATTACCATGTTGATTCATCTAAGATATGTTTGTTCAGAATGGGTTTTCGTAGAGGAAATAGGGATACTGTGATGGGAATATGTACAGAGGAAAATAACCTTCCAAATCCGAATATTGAGATGGTTGGAATCGGAACAAAATAGTTTTTTGTAGTGATGGATTAGTTGACTTAGTCAATAAATGGTAGTGGTGTCTATGCACAAGATCAACCAGACCAACCACAGAGGAATATGTTGATAATAGAACATTTCATGAGGCAACGTCCCACATCATTCAGAGGATCGTCTAACCCTATGATATTTGAAGGGTGGATTAAAGCATTGGAAAGGATTTTTGATGTAATGGGGTTTTTAGACAATCAAAATGGTTAGTCTTATTGTTTATAATTTTAAAGGTTAAGCCTATCAGTGGTGGTTAGTGGTTAAATATATCAGAGAAATTGAAGAGATTTATACCATGGAATGGGATGAATTTAAGAATATATTCCTTGAGAAATATTTTCCTAAGGATGTTCAAATTATGATGGAAAATCAATTCATTGAATTGAGACAAAAGAATTTGTTTTTCAAGGTACATCCCAAATTTTATTTAGTATATTTATAGTAAGATATATCAGTTTTACTCAGGATTGAATCCGAAATATCAAAGGGTGTTAGCATCTCATGAGTTCAAAAGCTATGAGAAACAAGTATGATATGATGAGAAGGTATAAATGAAGTTTTTCGATGATCATGTGTTCCATGAGATCAAACAAAAGAAGATATACAGTTAAAAAGCAATGGGAAAGAATTCAACAAAGAAGCATAGAGGAAAGAAAACTATGTTTATATCTTGTGAGAAGTATGGTAAAATAAATCATGGAGAATTCCTACCAAAGTTTGAGAAGTGCATCTGATGTGGTAATACCGGTAATATTTATCATAAATGTAAGGAAGATGATCAGGAAGAAAATGAAAAATTAGTGGTAAGATGTTTTAGTTGCAATGATATAGAATATTATGCCAATGTGCGTCCAAAGTTGATTACCCAGGGTGGAAACCAGCCAGATCAAAAGTAGAAGGGCATAGAAAAATCATTTTCTACTACTACGGTTGATGTGGGACCATCAAATAAAGTGGTGATAGGTATGTTACAGGTTTTTTCAAATTATTCCAATGATCTCTTTCACTTTGGATCTTCATATTCATTTATTTTTGAGTGCTTTTCAAGTAAATTGGAAATATCACATCATGAATGTGATATAGAAATTTTGGTAAAAACTCTGGGTGGAAGTATTAAATAAACCAATATTTATAGGGATCTTCCTATTATCATTAGTGGGATAGTCCTTATTATAAATATTTTTGAACTTCCCATAGTGTAATTTGATATCATTTTGGGTATGGATAGGCTTTCATTTTATCATGCTAAGATATATTGTAAAACTAATAAAGTTTTATTCAATGATTTCATACCATTGATAACATACCAAGAAGCTGAAATATTGATTAAATATGGTAGTGAAAGTTATCTGGATCATGTTTTTTAAAAGAAAGAAATTGTTTTGATTAGTGACATTCTTGTAGTGAAATAATTTACAGATGCTTTTCTGGATGAATTGTTGGGTATTGTTCCTAATCTAGAGGTTGATTTTACTATTGGTTTAGTCTCTAATGCTAAGCCTATTTCTAAACCCACTTATCTAATTTCTCAAGTAGAACTTAGGGAATTGAAAAAATAGTTTCAATAATTACTTGATCAAAGTTTCATACGACCTATCACTTTACCATGGGGTGTTGTAGTTTTTTTTTTTGAAAAAGAAAGATGGTTCTATGAGACTATGTATTGATTAGAGATCCTTGAATAACATCACTATTAAGAACATGTATCATTTACATCATATTAATGATTTTTTGATTAGGTCCTGAGAGCTCGGTATTTTTAAGAAGAATGATTTGAGGTCTGTGTAACACCCCAAGATTTTATAGTACGTTATCTCATTAAAGTAATTCAATAGCTTGTGCTACACGCAACACCGAGTTCAAGCGCACCACAACTTACCACACTAACCGTTCAAAAAGTAGTTATAAATAGTATTAACTGTATTTTGGATCTTATATACTCTATATAATTTTAACATTCATATTATGTGTTTCTTAGACATATTATAAGAACAAATTCATTTTTTTCAGATAAAAGAAATATTTTTCAAAAAATGCAATTTACCGCCTTTTAATGGAAAACCCTTTTTAAGAGAAATATTTGACACTTCTATATATTAAATTTAATGAAATTAAATTTTTCTTTCAAATAGGGACATAAAAATTTAGTTTAGATAAATTTTTGTTACTTTTTTGATAACTTTCATATTTTGATGAATAGTGAAAAATACTATGTTTTAATTGAAAACAACTTTTTTAATCGAAATAATTTAAAGTGATAAATTATGAATTTGAATGGTTTGGAAGTATAATTAGATTATATTTTTATCATTTAATATAATATAGGTCATTATAAGTAATTTCATATTCAAATTTGACATAAACAAATGTCAATCTTTTGATAGTTTTTACTTTTTTTAAAAAAACCCACTTTTTGGTTTTGACAACGGGAATTAATTTTAAATTAATAAATAAAACTTATATGTTTTTAATTTGGTAAAATAGACTTCATTTTTGAATTCGGAATATCAAAACTATCTTAGGGTAAGTTATTGGTATATTTCTGAAAACTTTCAATTTTTGATGAATAGTGAAAACAGTGTGTTATTATATAAAACCGACTTTTTATTTAAATAATTAGTTATTTTATTTTAATTTATTTTAGGTAAAAATAGATACATAATACCCATATATGTTCAACATAATTCAATGGAGTCATTTTATAATATGTTTATATATATAAAATTTTATCAAACATTTTACCGTCTTTTACCCACCTTCTAAGAACATTTGCAAATTTGTATAAAACATAATTTTACCACTTCTGTGAGTTGAATTTCAAAAATTATAGAGAAATGTTTAATATAAGTAAGGAAAATTTGGTTCAATAAGATGAAAATAATTTTTGGTGAATAGTAACTTTTGACTTTTATTTACCACAGTTAAAAGTAAATAGGGTAATTAAGGGTAAAAATGATATCATAATTTCCCTAAAACATGTCCTAATTCTATTGTATAAGTATAATTCTACCAAAAACAACATTATTAATAAAATATTATCCTATTTGGTCCACTTGGATTAGATTAGGACATTTATTATTATTTTATTTAAACAAGAGTTAAAAGAGTTAAATTTAATGTTTAATAATTAAAACATTTTTAATATAGAGTTATACATAATATAAATTCGACTATAAATATTCATTAGAAAGATAAAAATATTTAATACATAATGATATTTTATTTATAATTTTTATACATTAAATAATTTAATTTATTTATGACATAATGATGACACGGTAATTACCTTAATAATGAAATATTAAAATAATTGATATTATAAATATCCAAATAAATGTAATTTGAGACTTTTGATGAATTAAAATAATTTTATAGTTTAATATGACATTTTAGTATTTAACATATGAATTTATTTAGAATAAATAAAGTTGTTAGGACTTTAAAAAATCATTTATTAAATAATGTCAAAATTGACATAATTGAGTTTTTAAAAAAAATACAATATTATTGGTTGATATAATAATCTTAAAAATATAAGGTCCATCCAAAAGACTTATATAATGATATTTGTATCATTAATGAACTACTTTAAATTATATTAGAATTTTATAGTAAGTTTATTAACCATATAATATAAAAATGCAAAGAGATGTGGTAAATGTCAAACTATTTAACTAAGAGTTAAATCTAAAAGATAAGGTTAATATGATGACCTAAACCTCTCTAAAACCTATTGGTTGAGATATTTTAGACCCATATCCACCTTATCCTTTAAATAATTCATTCTGGAGCCATTATAAACCGAAAATTATTTTATTATAAAATAATATTTCAAGCTTTTCCTAAAGTGACCCTCACCTCTCTTATAAAAGGGCACCTCCCCTTCTCTCAAATTCACACGTTAAAAGCCATTTTTATCAGCCAAACCCTACCCAAATATCCTCTCAACTATCCTCCCTTCATCCTAGATTACTTAATTTAGTCATAAATATAACCTAAGGAGTCCTTTTGATCAAATCAAAAGGAAGAACCCGAATAAGAGGTAAATATTTCATCACCTCTTTCAAGTTCTTTTCTTCTTCCACTTCCTCTTTCTTTATTGTTTCCATTATAAAATAATAACTCCAGTATCTTCTATATACTATTATGTTATTATAAAAATGGTACAAACATATTCATTATTCTATCCATCCTATAAATGACAAATTCACCATACGTGCGTACGTACGGATTACCGTCTCCACGTCGTGGTTTAGTTTGTTATTCAAATACTTCATCATTTGGATGGGTATAATAATGAGTATAAATGATGTAAATAATAAATATAACATGATAATTATTCTGTATATATGATATAACATCCAATTATATATTATTTTAATATCAAAAGAATGATATTGTCGCTCGTGCGTATGTATGGATTACCGTCTCCACGAACGCGATGAGATTCCTTCCCCATCGTATCCATTCGATACTAATTTTAATTTTATGATTAAAAATAATATTTAAAGACTTAATATCATTCTTAATATGAATAATATACATCTTATCCATAACAAACATGGCTTTCATAACCAATAATATAAAGGAAAATGAATCAGTTAACACCTGAAATGATGATACTACTAAA
Source organism: Viscum album (assembly GCA_963277665.1). Taxonomy (NCBI): domain Eukaryota; kingdom Viridiplantae; phylum Streptophyta; class Magnoliopsida; order Santalales; family Viscaceae; genus Viscum; species Viscum album. The sequence continues at coordinate 1,966,966,324 of OY728127.1, forward strand.
ATATCATTAACAAAGCAATATTAGAATATCATATATGATATCATATTTATGTATATAGTTCTTGTATAATTTAATAACAATTATTTAACTATTATACAGGATTTTAATGTACCCTAAACCAAGGAAAAGTACAAGGTAAGGTTTAATTTCACAATCTCTTTATTTTCCAAGGTTGTTTTTACGTAACTATCTACTGGGACATATTTATTATCCATGTCCATGTTTCATAAAAGAGTTTTCAAAGAGATTATTTTTAAGGTAATTTTTTACTAAAACGTCATTTTAAATGTTTTAAATATTTATTTTTTAAATCATTCTCATTAATTTCCATGTTTTCAAAATGGTTTTTAAGGATTTATTTATTTGGACATGAATGTTTTTAAAATGTTAATTCCTTTAAAAAATTTCAAAGTGGTATGGGACACTTTGATTCAAAAATGTATTTAAATGTCTTCTTTTATAAATTTTGTTTTTATGAAAAAGGTATATTTCTCTCAATAATTTTTACAAATCATTTTCATCTATATCAACATCCCTTGATGGATTTTAAACTTGTTTGATGTTGATTTATTATGATACAAATCTTTCATATTGTTTTGAAGGTTTTGTGATATGTTTGACTATGGATGTGTTATTTTTATACCATTCATGGTTTGTGGATAAATTATTGACATTTCGTATGCTATTTTTAATATGAATTTTTATTTTATGTTTAAACCTTTTCATATGAGGAATGCATTGGACTTAGTAAGTGACGGGTGGAGCTCGTTATAGCTCCTTGATGTATCGGTTGGTCTCATGAGACAATCTAGTGTCTTGGCACAAGGCCTTGACAAAATCTTATTTTTAGTCTTGGAACAAGGCCTTGACTATGTGGTTTTGAAGTCTGACATTATGCATTCCATCATTATGAAAGTGGCTATTGATATTTCATGTTATTATTCGACTAGTAGAATATTCATGTGAATAAGTAAATGGAATTATTTGATTTTATCTTTTCCATGTTATGCTAAATTTCAAGTTTAAAAGGCTTTTGTTTTAGTCTTATACATTTCCTTAAACGTTTATGCTTATTTATGAAATTCTACGCAATATTGTTATCCTTAATGAGAATTTGACCTCACCCCTTTATATGTTTTGTTTTTTCCAGGATGCGAAGAATTATTTTATGATTGATAAGCAGGATTAAGCTAAGGGATTAATGGAATTATCAAAGGATCATTTATGTTGTGTTTTATTTTCTAATGTGTAATGTAATGTTCATGTATGTAATCTATTTTCCAAGACTGTTAAATTGATCGGTGTTTTGGGACTTGATTCCTTGTAATATTGTCAACGTATTAAAATAATGCAATGAATCCCATAACTGAGGTTGGGGCGTTACAGTCCGGATAACATCAGATGAAGGTGAAGGAGGATTACATTCCAAAGACTGTGTTTCGAATGAGATATCGGAATTATGGTTTTGTATTTATTCCCTTTGGGTTATCTAATGCACCTAATGTATTTATTAATCTCATGAATGGGGTATTTCATCAGTTTTTGGTTGTGTTTATAGATGAAATTTTGGAATATTCTAAAAGTCGGGAGGAACATGGAATTCACTTAAGGATTGTTTTTCAAACCTTAAAAGAAAATAAACTATATTGAGAGCTTAGTAAGAGGGAATTTTGGTTGCAAAAAATTACATTCATTAGACATATTGTTTCTATATATGGAATAAATATTAACCCTTCTAAAAAAAGTAGTTTAAGAGTGTCCAATACCTACCAATATCATAGAGATTCATAGTTTTCTTGGATTAGCGAGTTATTACCGAAGTTTTTTTGAAAACATTTATCATTATCTAGCCCAAAAACTAAGTTAACACTTATGGGAGTTAAGTTGATCTAGAAATAAGAATGTGAATATTTTTTTTAGGAACTAAAAAGAGGATTCATAAATTCTCTAATTTTGGACCTTCCTTCAAGTAATGGTGAGTTTGTTATCTATAGTGATGCTTCATTTAAAGGACATGGTTGTGTTCTAATATATAATTATCAGGTAATTGTTTATGTTTCACGTCAGTTTAAACCTCATGAGTTAAATTACCCTACCCATGATTTGGAATTAGATGATGTTGTTTTTGAATTAAATATTTGGAGGCATCCTTTGTATGGATTAAAGTGTGAAATATATATTGATCACAGTTGTTTTAAGTATATATTCATGGTAAAATAATTTAACCTGAGACATAGGATATGGATGGAATTAATCAAGGATTATTATTGCATGATTCATTACCATCCAAGAAAATTCAATAAAGGGGCTGATGCTTTGAGTCTAAAAAGTAATTCTATAATAACCATGTTATGTTTGGAACAATATCCATTGGTTAATGATTTGATGAATTTTTTCTTTGAAGTTGTTGGTGTAATAAATTCCACTGTTTTGTTTTAGGTATCAGTGAAATAATCTCTATTAGACAGAATTAAGCAAGCACATAAGGAAGAAAGTGAGTTTAAAAAAAGGTATAATTGGTTCAGAATGGTAAGTTTCCTGAATTTAACTTTGATAAAGATTGTGTTTTGAGATTTGGTAAGATATTATGTGTGCCTTTTGATTCACAGTTGAAGAAAGAGTTATTATGTGAAGCTCATAGTTCTATATTTTTAGTTCATCCTAGAAGTACTATGATGTATAGATATCTTCAAGATTATTACTAGTGGTATGGAATGAAAATAGATATTTCTGAATTTACCACAAAATGTTTGACTTGTCAATTGGTGAAAGAAGAATGAAATTTGTCGAAGGGGATGCTTCATCCTTTGCCAGTTCAGATTGTAAATGGGAAAATATATCCATGGACTTCATTGTGGGATTACAGAGGACATCTCAAGGTTCACTTATAAAATTTTGAAAGGCCTTCAGAATTCAATGGGTGATTAATTAAATTTTAGTACAGCTTTACATCCTAAATCGGATGAGAAGTCAGAATGAACAATTCAGACCATATAGGATATTCTACATGCTTGTTAAATGTATTTCTAGAGAAGTTGGGATCAACATCTTTATTTGGTTGAGTTTTCTTATGATAATAGTTTTTTTTAGTATACAGATGGCACCATTTTGGAATTATATGGGAAGTGGTGTCGAACTTTAGCTTTTTGGGATGAAGTAGATAAAAGGAAGTTGATGGGACCAAAATTGTTACAAGGGATGGAAGATAGTGTTCCATTGATTCTGAAACACATGAGGACAACTCAGAGTATGAAGAAAAGTTATGTGGATAATTAGAGAAAGGATCGTTCTTTAGAGGTTGGTGATCACGTATTTCTCAAATTTTTACCATGGAAGAGTGTGATGCATTTTAGTAAGAAATGGAAGCGGAGTCCGTAGTTCATTGGACCCTGTGAAATTATATAGAATTTTGGATCAGTTTAGTACCAAGTGGATTTACCTCCAATTTTATCCCAGGTAAAAAAAAATCATGTTTCAATTTTAAGTAATTATATGCTTGATTCAACTCATGTTTTGAGTCCAAAAGTAGTTCAGTTGGAAGAGAATCATTCTTATAAGGAATAGCCGGTATAGATTCTTGACCACAGAAAACAAGTGTTGTAGAATAAGGTGATTCATCATGTAAAGGTTCTGTGTAAAAACCATTTGGTTGAATAGGTAACATAGGAATATGAAAATGTTATGAGGGGGAAATACTCCAACTTATTTGATAAGTAAATAAAATTTTGGGGATGAAATTTCCAAAATGGGGGAAGGATGTAACATTTTAGGTATTTATAGAATAATAAAATTTCATATCTATTAATATTTATGAATAAGATATTAAATTTATGTTAAAGGTGATTCTTTTCCTAATAGTTTACTCAACACGCAACAACAGGTTTCTTCGAAATCTTATGTTGCACACAACACTGAGTAGTATCGAAAAATAATACAATAATATTATTATTATTTTAAATAGTGGTTAATGATTGGCTATTTTATTGGCGGGGATGAATATAACTAAGAAAAATATGACTATAGATGTTTGTTAAGTGTTTTTACATTTATCCAATAAATTTTAGAGTCTTAAATTGAGAATGAATCCAATTTTAAGCATAAAATACTCTAATATTTTTAAAAAGTCATTTTTCCACCTTTTAACGGCAAACCATTTTTAAATATAGTTTTTTCCACTTTTATATGTTCTGTGTGAAAAAATAAACTTCTTATTTGGAATCAGGACAGAAAAATTTACTTTGGTTGAAATTTTAGTGTTTTTTTGATGAAATTATTATTTTAATGAATAGTGAAAAATACTTCATTTTTAATTCGAAACTGCCTTTTTGACTAATTTATTTTTATTGATATATTATCATTTAAATTGGTTTTAAAGTATATTTATATTATTTTTTTATTATTTAATCCAATTTTGGTCATTGGAAGTAATTTCACATTTAAATTGGACATAAACACATGTCAATATTTTGATATTTTTTAGTTCTTAAAAACCCACTTTCTAGTTTTGAAAATGGGAATTAATTTTAAATTAATTAATGAAACTTTTGTGTTTTTAATTTGGAAAAATTAATTTCATATTTGGAATAAAAGTTCCAAATTATATAAATATGTACCTTTTATTTTTTAAAATTATGAATATTAACTTCAGTAATTTTTTTATTTACCATAGTTGAAGTGTATATTAGGTAAATAAGGGTAAAAATAATATTATGATAATATAAAACAACCCTAACACATGTCATAATCATATTTTATGAGTCATGGGAGACTAAATCAATCCTTAGGCCTAACTTTTTTCATTTAGGATCCACAAGGGTTTGATAATGACATGTTATAATAATTAATTTAAAGTAAAGAGAAATATTACATAAACGTGTATCTTTTTACTAAAACAATTTTAATATATGGTTATATAACTGATGTCATTTACTGTAATTATTTTTTATAATGATAAAAATATTTTATATATCATGGTATTTTATTTATAATTTTTAGACATTAAATAAATAAATTTATTTATAACATAATGATGATATAGTGATTACCTTATTAATAAATGATTTAAATAAATGATATTATAAATATTAAAATAGATTTGATTTGAAAATTTTGTTGTCATCCAAAAATTTTTAGGATGATTATGACATGTTATCTTTGAGTTAATTTACTATTTTATAATGAGTCAATTTGTTATGACTTTAACAAAAATCAATTACTAAACAATGTCAAAATGTACATAAATGGGTCTTTAAAACAAATAATATTTTATTAAATGATATAATAGTCATAAAAATCTAAGAATTGGCCAAATAACTTAGTTAATTTTAAAAATTTCATTAATTATCCACTTTGGGTTATCTTGGTAATTTATAGTAACTATATTAACCCTATAGTGTAAAAATACATGAAGACATGGAAAGAGTTAATTTATTTAACTAAGGGTTAAAGCCAAAAGATAAGGTTAAATTTTTTATCTAAATTTGTCTAAGACCTATTGTTTGAGTGGGTTTCGACCCATAATCATCTTATCCTTGAAATATATCACTTTTTAACTATTTTAATTTCAAAATAAATTTATGGTAAAATAATATTTCAAGACTTTTGTAAAGTGTTCATCCTCCCTCTATAAAAGGCCACCAACTCTTCACACATACACACACCTCTAAAGCCCCTTGTCTCATCCAAAATCTATTAAAATAAGCTTCGAACATCCCTCACTTCCTCCTATAATCACTACTTTAGTCATAATTCAATTCAAGAAATCCTTTTGGCTTAAATCAAAAGGAGTTACCCAATTTAGAGGTAACGTTTTATCTCAAGCTCATTTCATTTATTTTTTTACTTCTCCAACCCCCTAACCTCTTTTTATTACATTATTTTATAACAAAACAATTATCCTCAATATAAAATAATTTTTTATACTAACGGTTCAACCTACACTTACATGCACCTCCGTCTAATAGATATAAAACATATTGTTTCTGTGTGCAGTGAACTGTTGCCTCACAAAACGATGATTGTTCAATTTTCTCCTACCACCTATCATGGTGTCCATTATTATGGAACTATATTTATATATGATATATATTATATTTATATTGTCTCTATTATTCTATAATTTTTTTTAAAACAAACCTTTATTCTTTCCATAATGTGTAAATATGATAATTTCAATTAAGGAAGTGTGGACTACCGCCCCCTCAAAGTTAAATGTATCGTTCATGCAATAAATGGAATGTATACAGGATGGTGTTAATGAACTTATGTAACATATATAACATAGATAATATACATTAATTATAATATACCTATGTATCATTTAGTTTTTATTCCATTAATATGACAATGAAATGGAAGTAGTGTTCATGCGTACGTATGGCCTACTGTCTCTATGAATGGTGTATTTCATTTCTTATCTCCAAATATTATGGATTATTATAAATACATATATAAGGGATATATATGATATTTAAATCATTAATACTATGCTAGAGATAATGTACTTTTGACCACATGGATATTTTTGTAATCATAACAAGATCATTTTTTACTCATGTACCGAACATCATTAAAACATCCAATATGAACTAATAAAATTATGTAATTTTATAACATGGTAATAAGTGATATAAAATGAATAATGAACTTGAAAATGGTTCTAAATAAATTATAAATTAACCTAAGTTTATTATTCAGGAACATAATGATTGTACGTGACGAGTCAGACTCAAGGTAAGGGGCTTCATCTCAATCTCCTTTCATTGAGGAATATTTTGATAATATACACCACCTTATTTTATACGGTTTATAATAAACCCATTTGAATTTTAATTTCATTTAAAGGGAATATTTTTCTTTATACGAATCATTTTACTAAATGTCAAGAAAGAAAAGTTTTTTTACATATGCGGAGACAACGACTTCTCCACTGTCATAACCATTATTTGACATTTGTCTTCCTCTATAGCCTTAATATTTTTAAAATGAAAAATAATTACCTTATTTAATTTTTGGGTATTTTGGTGTTGAAAATTGTTTTCAAATTGGATTAACTATTTCAATATCTTGAAATAATTTCTTGTTATTGAAAATTAAATTTTATGAGTTAAATGTTCATAATTGCAATCTTTTATGTGTTATGATTATATAATGGTACTTGGACATTTGATGGGTGGTTACGTGATAAACCAAAGATGGGTGGTTATGTGATAAACCAAATATTGGTGGTTCCGTGATAAACCAAGGATGGGTGGTTACGTTATAACCTCCAATGAATTGGGTATGGAAGTCAATCGTCTGGCTATTCCATTTTTAAGAATGATATGTGTGGATGTTGACCGTATAGTTATTCCATTTAAGTATAATTATATCCCAAGTTACCTTTTATATGTTATTTGTTCTTTTTATTTGTTTTATTTAAATAATTTAGTTACAAAAGGTTAAGAAATGATCTTATATTAAGGGAAGATTATTTAATACTTCATAAAGGTGAAAAGTATTACATTATGATAATGTATTCATGGTTTACATGATTTCATAAAGATAATAGTTTTACTCTTTTGTGTATCCCTTACTAAACATTTTATCCTCATCCTGTTTTTTGAAATGTTTTTCATATGATATAAAAGAGAATAGAGTCATGGATGGTTTCCTGGAAAAGTAATGATATTTAATCGTGAAATTAAACCTTGTTTTGTATAAAACTTTTTGATTTATAAAAAAAAGGATAGTGAGTTAAAGTGTCTACTTTTTAGTAATCAAGTTGATATGTATAATTTATGGTGTAATTATATAATGCAATAAACCTGAAAATATCATTGATGTGCTTGAAATTCAAATTATTGACTTATATCAAGATTATGTAATGTTTAAGGTTGGGTCCTTATACACAGGGGTGAATGTGACCTTGAGGTTATGATGATATCAAGATGTATGGAGTGTTATAGAGACATGTGGGTTTGATTGGGTTATGTGATTGGGTGGATTGGGGGTAAGCTTGCATTGATTTCTATGAGAATAAGGTGATCTTACTGGATATGTATAGTGCCTATTTTTTTATTATTAAAATAGATCATCTATGTTTCTATTTGAAATAATTTGGGTCTCTAATGAGCTCAAGTAGTGAGGTGGTGGTAGTGCCTCTAGAAATGTTATTTCATGACTTATCGGTAGAGATTTTTGGGATATAGAGGGTCTCGGTTCATGAGTCCCTCATAAAGAAAGGTGACTAAGAGTTTATGAGATGCTTGCGGGCAGAGAGGATCAAAGCCTTTGAAATGGGATTTAATATTTACCTATAGTTAGTGGTGTCATTGTTGAGGGACCAAAGTGTGGTGGAAAAAATGATAAGGTTTGAACCAAATAGAGGCATCATAGATCAATGGATGTGTTGAGTATGTCTTGGAAGAGCAATATAAATTGTTTTATGATGTAACTATGGATGTTACACTTGAGGATATGTATAAATGAATTCATATGGTAGGGGATGCACCATTTATCATTAATGGGTGAGGCTCTCATTAATAACCAAATATCTATGAATTCCATGGTTCTTTTCTTGGAATCCAAGAATGGGCGGTATGTGCTATTTTTACCACTGCTCAGGTGAGAGTGATATGACCACATCTAATCTAGAGTTTAGAAATGAATGGATCATGGTCCGTGATGGTTTGGACTAGCTCAAGATAATTCATGATAATTACACTCTTATGGTGGGGAGTGACATATTGTTCGTGGAAATATGACCCTTGTGCTGGAAGGGTTGTGAGAGAGTAGAACAGATCACGGAGCGGTCGTGGTGACTTTGGGAAGATTGTGTGAATCAAATGGGATGTGTACTTAGATTAATCAGGGAATGTAAAATGAGAAGTACGATGCTATGGTGAATCGATACTGATCATTGGATTTGTAATTTTGGAGGAATAAAATTGAATTGAGGGTGCTTGGATTGAGGGTTCATCGGTGTCTGTAGTAGGACTTGGCAACTATAAAACTTCATGATTTTTTTGGTTTTTGAAAATGATCATAAATTTGAATTTTTTGTTTAGTATGCTCATGAGGGGTAAAATGATCATTTTCCCCTACTAGATGATATTGGATATTTTTTGACCACTCTATTAGTCCTAGAATAGGGTATTTACTCAAGGAAAGGTGTTTCGTGGAATTATGAGTCATTAAATTTTTCACAGAATAATTGGTATTTAATATTTAATTAATTAAATATTAATTTATTTTCACGTGTTCTAATGGTGATATATTATGAACAAATCATTAGATTGAGATTATGACTTTGTGGTTCAGTCAGAAATAGGGGTTTTTTTAAAAAATTCATGGTGTAAACTCGCTTATGGATATGGATCTTGGGAAAAGCATTTTAAATGGGAATTTAATTTAATTAATTAACTAATTAACTAATTAAATTATTTAAACCCCCCCCCCCCATTTTATTCCCAAACAAAACATATTGGGGTAGGGATCCCCCTTGATCATGATGGTCGAACTGAGAAGAAAGGGATATGGATCCATTTATGGACATCATCCTTCACGTCGATCAAGACTAGATTAGGGTTCATCAGCTTTTGGGCATGGATTTAGACCTGAACCTTCAATGTTTTCACCAAAAGGTTGGAAAATTTTATTTTTTAAGTTTTATATCCCCATTTTTTAATTATTTTGTTATTTCAAATCCCTATTATGATTGTTAGTGACCCTGTGGGTGTTAGTTTATAGCTAGTTTTGGGAAACAGGGGTTTTGGGTGGATAACTAGGGTTTCTCATTTGGAAAACCTGATCCCACAACGTTTGGTTTCAAGATCACATGTTTTTTATGCTTCTTTATTGAGAAAAATTGATTTTTGGGGACTACACACCATGTAGTATGAGTACACATCATGCATTTGGGTTTGGGGGGTGTGGTCGAGTACTTGGAAAAACAGTCTATACAAGGGGGTATGGTCGTGTAGTGGTACATGGCTAGTCCTTGGGTGTACCTATGATTTTTAGAAGCATGTGTCCAAACCCTAAGAGTACCCAGTGAATGAGAAATTATAATTCCAGGCCCTAGGTGTAACCAGGGCATGTAAAATTACATGGCCATGTGTCGCTTTGAGAGTACATGCTATGTACTCAGATGTATTCATTATATTGTTCCCTTTGAGGGGTTTTGGATCTTATAGCACCCTAAATCTATAATTGGGATCAATATGAGTCTATTATAAGTATTTTTTTCACATATAACGTGATTTTGTAACCCTTATGGTGCAATGAGGACATCAAAGAGGTGGTTCAAGGTTGGAGATCTATAATAGAGTTGTTCTTCCTCTTGTAAATGGAACCAAATGTATCTTGCAAGAGTAATGGTATGAGACACAGATTAGGGTCCTGATAAAATTTTTTGAAATAGCATACAATCTCATGGTTCATTAGTTTAATGTTCATGGGATTGTACCTAGTTAGTGGGGTCGGGTTACAATTCGAAGAGGTTGATGGGTTGGGTGTTTAGGAAATCCTAGAGTGACCAAGAAAGGGGAAGAGCTTTGGGCCTTCTCTCTTATTAGATTTATCTTCTTAGGTAGTTATACCTTGGGTGGGATTAACGGTTCTAGTGATAGGTCATACCTAGTGATTCTTTATCAACTATGGTGGGTCATGGGCCATATTTTTGACTATTTTCTAAATGAATAACCCCATATAGCTAGTAAGGACATGCTACCCTATTGATTATTCCCTAGGATGTGACATCCTTAGTGTGTCAAGTATTGAACTTAAACCCTAGTTGTAACCAAGGATCCTAAGTGGGATGCCTCTACATATGTTCAAACCTAAATGATCCTAAGAGGGATTCCTTTAGGTACGTACTGACCCTGAGTATCCAAATAAGGATTCATATGCTTGCATGTTAACTTATAGGACCAAAGTGGGTGCCCCATTGATAGACCAACCCTGAGAAGGTACATATTTTTGGGTAGTGGTGGTTTTTGTTTTCACCTTAGAACCCAAGCTTACAAGTAATCTCGATGCGGATGATATGATGATGATAGGCTTGGGTATTCAATTATCCCCTTATATGTTTTTTTATATGATATGTGATTGTCTATGATTCATGTGAATTAGACATTAGTCTTGGAACATATGCGATTTCTTGAGATTCCCAAGAATCACTTGATGATATGGATGAGACCTTCAGATTCACAGGATGGTTGGAATCTGATCACATGGTATATTGGGTGTGGATTCCTAACTCGACTAGAATCCAGTGATTTGGCTTATATGAGAGTGGATTCATAGAGGCAGTATATAGGATATAACATTAGAGTGTGTTTGGACATTTATACAATAATTACAATGATGGAAGGGATTCCTCTAATGTTTTGAGACCATTGTGAATTATTGGGTATGAGGATTCAAATGAAGATACTAGTATACCATTACAAATTCCTATGATTCATGATATTCCAATGCTGGCATAAGGTACTGGGTGAGTGTATATTCCCAAAAATATATGTTTTAAATCTAAAAGAGACTATATAATCCCCTAGAATGATGGCTATGATATCCCCTGTGATCAGGTGCATGCACCAGTGATGGTTCGGCTGAGGAGTCACAAGAAATTGGATGATCAAGATATTAACTATGTACTACTATGAGTTTCAACCATAGGGATGGATATTGAGGGATTCCTAGTGATTCCCCAAGGTCTGATACTCATTAGTGCAGGTGTGATCATGGGATCCCCATAAAGAATAGATGGGCCTGTAACTCTATGTTCATTTTCAGAAAGATTCTATAATTAGGCCAAAGAAGGTATGGTTGATAGAGGCCATGGACTAAAAGATTGATAATGGTTGATAGAGATATGTAAGTACTTGGTCCCCCTAGATGGTTATGATGTTGGCATGGTTTTCACAACATGCTCATAGACATCCAAAAATGGTCAAAGTTGGAATGGTTGATCGTGGTCTCATACCTGAGGATCGATGATAGTTTTTTTAGTATAGGACTTCTTCCCCATCTTCTATGGTTTATATGTTTTTTATTTATTTATTTATTAAATTATTGTTATGAATCAGATGGGTTGGACATATTTCATGAGAATTAACGTATTATAGTAGGTAATAGGTTCACCATTGGTGGTGGTATACTAAGATTTATTTCTCACCCCCTGTACGTGCACCTCAGTGTGCATATAGACCTAACAACTTCTTTAAGTTGTGCATAGAGTTAATTGGTTAGCTCGAACACCAAAGATTGCATTATTGGGTGGATTCACTCATTTGGAGTCTTATGATCATGATGGAGGTTCTCAAAGGGGTTTTGAAGACTAGGTATGTTATATGGAATGGAGTGGGTAGAGAAGTCTCGTATATTTATTATTAATTTATTTATCTTGTACATGTGATCAACCTAGTGGGTGAAAAATTCATGTGTATACCATGGCCATTAGATTTGTATGTTTCATTTAATTTTATCATAACATATTAAATTTAATAAGTATTTATGTTTACTTTTATGTGTATGATGATTGGTTATTTTACTATTATTGTGCACTCTGATATGGGGTATAGTCTTCTAATAGTACCACATTAGACCACTGATATTAGTCATAAACCTATAGAGTATGAGGAGGCACATCATAAGTGTTATGGAATTATTATATAGTTACTATTTAGTGTAAGTTGGGCCAAAGAATTACAATGTTGTATTAGAGCCTTTTTATCTTTATTTATATTTGGGGATATGGTAGTTGGGAGATAAATGAATTTGTAGGAGAATATGATGGATATTGGGTGCGTGTATCATGAACACTTTTTTTGGTAGGAATTCTATGTTATTGGTGATGGGACTATTGTTCCTGATATGTGATGTTACTATTGATATGATTTTCACTTAGTGTGATACACATGGTGTTTCAGGAAGAATATTTTCTCACTTGATTTGACTCTTGTCCCATTAGAAAGTGACCGGTTCTAGATTTGTCACTTGGTCATGGGGATAATAGGCATACGCATGATTTATGATTTGGAATGTAGGATTCTCAGGACATATAGGGCATTTTCTAGTGTGATTAATTTCATTGTTTAGAGGTTCATCTATTTAAATTTATAGCAACTAATCATATGACATTTCCCTATATAAGTGCTTGGTGGAATTATACTCAGCTAAACTAGCATCTATATGTAATTTATATTGATGGAAGTTTGTGTGTATCTATAGTGGGACATTTTTCAATGATGAAAATATAGTCTCTTGATGTATGAGATGTGAGTTGAACCTACTAGGTTAGTGAGTCACATGGTGCCTTATTGGGAAGCCCCAAGTAGATATTTATTACTCGGGTTCAGTTACTTAAAGTTCTAATAAAAACTATATAGTGTTTCCCATTATATTTTAATGTAACTCTAATTAAATAAACCATGTGATACCATTTTTCTATATAAAAATCAATATAGGTAAATACTGGTTGAATGTGTATTTCTGTATGATGTAACCAAATCCTACAAGGATAACTCTAACATGAAAATTCTCTAAGAGGGTGATTTCCCTAGGTTTGGTTATTTAAAGTGATAGTAATAAATTATATGGTGTTTTCCCATATATCTTGTAATTTCACTCTATCTAGATAATCCTAATGGTTATGGATCTTGATACATATGATCATAGGGTGATTCTAGTTGAGTGAGTTTTCCTATGTTATGTGACCAAATTCTCAGTTATTCAATGTGTCAGTAACAACCTATACACTATTTCACCGAAAATATTTGAATGGAAATATAGTTAGTTGAGATAGAGGCTATAGTTTTCATGGGAATGGATCTTCCAAGATGATTTCATTATATATTTTAGTCCCTGATTGAGTTGGGATTATCGAGGTCAAATTCCCATATCTAGATGATCTATGAAAATCATTGCCCTAGTAGGTTGATTTATTGTCACAAGGTGTTTAATAAATATATATATATATATATATATATTAGGACCCTATATTGGGTATTTGGTTCTTGGGTTTATGGTGATGTTTGATATGGGAACAGAGAGGTTTTTCCCATTAGATGTGGTCGTTTGTGATACGTGGCTTTTGGGATAGGAGGGATACCTAGAGACCTTGAAATGCGACTCAGTGTTTAGTGATTCAGATCTTTTATGATGATCAAGGGAAGTTAGAAGAGGGTTTTTTCCGAGTTTACAAGTTCATTTTTTGATGGAAGCATGGGTAGGTTCTTATGTTGGATATTGATGTACAGGAGGTTTCATTGAGGTTATGATGAATTCATGTTATTTCCTAAGGTTTTATGGAATTAATAACGTTGAGTGAAAGTTCATTGGAATGTTTAGAACCAATGGTGACTTGGTATCAAGGTGGGAATTCGAGGTTCAGACTGGTCAAGTGCCTAACCCAATTTTTGGGGTGTGTTTTAGTACATGGGGGAGAGTGTGGATGGACGATCATGACTTTTAAAAACATCATATAGAGGTTAATCATATGGTTATGATTGGAATAGGAGCTACTATTGATTTTGAAGAGGAGTATTATTGGTGATTCGGCTTACTGAAACTGACCTACATTAGGAGCATGTTCAGTGGTTCAGTTGCATTAGCCTAGGTTATTAATTTGTACATCATATGAGTGTGGTAGCCTAAGAGATGTTCTTTGGGAATCGTTCTTCCTTGAGGAGGAGTGTGGTTGTTAGAGTGGATTTCAAGATATATCCTTGTTGACTGAAGGTATGTGTGTGCAGGTTATGTGTAGTACTGGTTAGACTATGTTTGGGTCTATTATGTTTTTTCAGATCATGAGGAAATATGATCATTGTATCCATAATGGGCATGTTTTGGTTGTCACAAGAGTAATGGTGTAAGGAAAATCTTATGGTGGGGAGTGTACAATATTCTATTAGAGTATTTGATCCTCTTTTTATGTGGTTTATTGAGTGTAGAGGTAACCATTCCGGGTGTTATAGTAATGGGCAGTTTATGTTTTCACATTGGTTCTTAGGTGTTAATGGTTTGTCCATGTTAATTCATTACATGCAGTGATCTACAATGCATGGTACATATACATTGTAATTGGTTCTGGGTTGATGATAAGGATACTCCTATGGTTGGGGGAACCTGATAGGTCGCAACTGAATGCCTCTCTTATTGGTAGAGTTGTGGATGTTTTGGGACTAATTGATTGATCGGTGAGAAAAAAACAGTTGTATAAATTCCTAAAATTAAATCATGATTCATGTTGGCCCCTAATACTTCTATATTATGATAATTTCTATAGTGGGGAGATTGTAAAACCCTTTGTTTTTCAGGTTGTGAAAACGATTGTAAATTTGAATTTTTTGTTTTAGATGCTCAAGATGGGTAAAATGGTCATTTTATCCTTATAGATGATCTGGAATATTTTTTATGACCACATAATTGATCCTTAAATATGGTTTTTACCCAAATATAGGAGTTTTGTGTAATTTTCATCCATTTGAATTTTCAAAGAATAATTGGTATTTAATATTTAATTAATTGATTATTAAATTTATTTTCACACATTTGAATGGTGATATCACTATAATGGAACATTTGATTGAGATTATGACTCTGTGGTTGAGTCCAAAATAGGTCTTTTTTCTTAAACAATGTGTGAACTTGCTTTGGGTTCTGAGACTCAAGAGGATCATTTTAAATGGGAATTTATTTTAATTTAATTAATTTATTGATTAAATTAAATTAATTAAACGCTCTCCCCCTCCCAATTTATTTATTAATCATGATAGAATGTGGTAGGGTTCTCCATTCATGAGATGACTTAATCGAGAGTGAATGCATAAGGAGGAGCCTTCAGACATCATCCTTAGCAACGATCAAGACCAGATTAAGGTGCATCAACTTCTACGAATAGATTTATACCCAAAGCTTAGGAATTTTCATCATGTGGTAAGAATATTTTATTTTTCGAGATATATATCCTTATATATTAATTTAAAAAATAATTTTAAATCCCTATTATGTTTATCAAGGACCCCATGGGGTTGATTTTTAGATATTTTTGGAGAAATTGGGGTTTCTATAGGATCGAAAGGGTTTACCATTCAAAAAACCTGATCACACGACATGTGGTTTCAAGAACACACATAATGGGTTCTTCTTATTTGAGGAAGATATTGTTTTTTGGACTACACACCATGTAATCTAAGTGTAGACCATGTAGTTGGATTTTGGGAATGTGGATGAGTACTTGGCCAAACACCTCGTGTGAGGGGGACATGGTTATGTAGTAGTACACGACTCGACCTTAGGTGTAACCAAGACATGTGGTGGTACACGTATAGACACTGAGTGTACCCAATGCATGTAAAAGTGCACACCCATATTCCAGGAGTACCTAAGGTGTGTAAAATTACATGTCCAGGTGTGTCTTTAAGAGTACATGTCATGAACTCAAACGTACACACCATATATTGTTCCCTTTGAGGGGTTCTGGATGTTTTCACACACTAAATCTAGAAATGGGATCAAGATGAGTCAATTATAAGTATTTTTATACATAGAACATGATGGTGGAAACCATGGGGTGTTATAAGGACCTCCAATAGGTAATTCGGGGTGAGTAAGCTAATATAAAGAGGTTCATCCTCTGTTAAATGGAACCAGAGATATCTTGAGAGAGTAATGGGATGAGGCCCAGATAAAGGTCATGAGAATATTTTGATTGTGTGTCATATGATCAATAATCTCATCAATTTATGGTGCATGGGGCTATCCCTGATTAGCGGGGAAAATTTGCGATTTGAAGAGGCTGATAGGTTGGTTGTTTAGCCCAACCTAGAGAGTCTTTAAAAGAGGATGAGAATGGGGCCTTCTCCCTTGTTATAGTTTTCTACCATGGTAGTTAGACCTTGTGTGGGATGAATGGTTTGGGTGAGTAGAATAACCTAGTGATACAATAATAGTCATGATGGGTCATGGTTTATATTTTAAACTATTTCTAAGTGAACCCCATGAATTTGGTGAGGTCATACTACCATGTTGATGATATTGTGTGAAATGATGTATTTAGAGCATAAAATGTTGACCTGATACCCTAGTTTTGATCAAGTATCCCAATAGGGGTACCTCCATTGATGTTCTAGCCTAGAGGATCCCAATAGGGATGAATTCACTTACATAGTGGCCCTGAGGATCCCAAGAAGGATGCCTCCACTTATATACTATCATAGAGGACCTGAGTGGGTACCCCATTGATTAACCTACCTTGAGAGAGTATGTGTGTTTGGGTAGTTATAGTTATTAGTGTAACCTTATAACATGAACATATGTGTAAGCTCGATGGGTATAAGATAATAATTATTGTATTGGGAATTCTTCCATCCCTTATTATGTTTTATTTTGTTTTTGATATGATACATGATTACCTATGATACTTGTGAATTGGCCATTAGTCTTGGAACAGATGTGATTTCTCAGGATGCCCGAGAATCACATGATGAGATGGATGAGACCCTAGGATATCAGGTATGGTTAGGATCAAGTCTCATGGTATATTGGGGGTAGATACCAAGCTCATCTGGAATTCGGTGATTTGGTTGATGTGAGAGTGGATGCTTAGAGGCGGTGCCTAATATCCATCATTAAATCATATTTGGGAACATATACAAGAATTCCCATGATGGCATAGATTCCTCTGATATTGTGATTCCATTGTGAATTCTCAAGTACCGAAATTTAATTGGAGATACCAGTAGAAAATTATAAATACCCATGATTCATGGGAATCAAATAGCTATAAAAGGTATTGGGTGGGCTTATATCCCCAATAACAGATGTTGGGTATCCTGATGAAGAGTGTTTTATCCCCTCAATCAATTCCTAAGATACCCCCATAGGATCAGGTGGATGCACCAGTGATGGTTCTGTTGAGGATCTATAAGATATTAGATGCCTAGTATATTAACCATGGTGTCGCAGGAGGGTATTCCCTTTGATTTCTTGGGTTTCCTATAAATCATTCATGCTTGGATGTATAGGATTTCTTAGGTTCTCCCCCTCCTATGAATCATACGTCGACCTAACGTCAATAATACCTAGGATCTACTGTGGGGTTCAATATAAGGGCTTAAGGATGAGAGTTTTCTAGTGATCCTCCATGTTCTACTACTCATCAGTGGAGGTATGATCATGGGATCCCTAAAGAGAGGACACATGTTCCCCTGAGGGGATACTCATGCTCATATACATTCCAACATTGGGATGAAGAATGTATGGTTGATCAGGGCCTATGACTAAAGGGTTGGCATTGATTTATGGAGACATGGTAAGACTTGGTCCCCCTTAATGGTTATGATATTGGCACAATATTCACAATATGGTGAGATACATCCAACACCGGTCGAAGTAGGTATGGTCGATTAGGGTCTCGAACCTGAGAATCAAAAATAGTTTGGTTTATGGTATGCCTTGGTCCCACTTGGTGGTGGTTTATTTATTTATTTATTTATTTATTTATTTATTTATTTATTTATTTATTTTATTTTGGTTATTAATTTTCTAGTTCATACATATTTCATGAGTATTAACTTATGAAAACTGGTTATAGGTTCACCATTGGAAGTGGCCTACTAATATTCATTTCTCACACCTTGTATGTAGACCTTACTGTGTTTGTAGATGTGAATTTTTCCTTTATGTTGAGAACAAGGTGAAATTGATAGGGAAGAGGCCTAGGAATACATGATTGAGTGGAGCTTCTCATGTGGGGACTTATAATCATGTTGGAATAGCTAGATTGGATTTTTGAGACAAGGTATATAGTGTGTCTTGAAGAGGTAAGAGTATCCCTATACATTTATCTTTAGTTTATTTATCTTGTATATTTAGTCAACCTAATGGGAGACCAATTGATGTCTATAGCATGACCATTCAATTTGTATGTTTCGTTTCATTTTATTATCTCATGTTTAGTTTATTTATTATTTCAACATACTCTGATGCATATTATTCTTGGTTATTTTACTATTATTTTCCACTCTAATATGGAGGTATAGTCTCTTAATATTACCACATTAGACCCTCACTGCTTTTTGGAAGCCTCTGGTATACTAGGAAGGGTGTCTGAGTTCTCATGGTAGTCTAATCTAGTTATTATTCATAGTGATCTAAGTTAGGTAATTACAATGAGAGTTTTGGATTATTGGGTATCTAACTGAGGGACCTCATTAGGAGTCAATTATGGACTATAGAGAACATTTTCAGGTGATTGTAGGATGCCTTCGGGCATAATCGGGTGAATTAGTAATTCATAGGTAGTTAGGGATGATAATTTTCATGATGAGGCAATCAAGGATGGTTTGAACTATGTTCACATATGGAATGGGATATGGTAAGTTGAAAACCACATCTAGTGTGTCATTTTGGGAATGGTGAGTTTTTTGTTGTAATTTAAACCAATAGCATTAGGAAAATATGGTATATTCATGGATTATTCATGGATAATGGTTATGTGTCCATCTCAATATTAAATTTGGTGAAGAGGATAGGTTTATATGTTTAACTATCATTATCATGGATGTTTAGGTGCAGTGAGTTGTAGACCATTCTGGGAACATCATTGGAGTGTAGTTTTCGATAATCAATAATCCATTTTGATAGAGGAGGAACTAAAGATTCATAATTGGTGGTTGTAAGCTAAATCATATAGTGGGGATAATTTTAGTCCTGAAGGGTGTGTGAATGAAAACACCATCATTGTTTCAGGATAGATGGGATTAGGTAAGTTACATCAGAGTGTTTGGTTTTGATGATGGGTTTTGGGTTGGGTTTTGTAGTATGTTCATATTGAATTTAATGTTGTCCCTTAAATATTCTTCGGGTGTTCTGGGATGGAACAAGGTCATTTGAAATTGAATTGGTGATCAAAATAGGTCTGTAGATGTGGATGGGTGACCACTGGGACTTCATGGGGATGATAAGTGTTATGGTGGGGAGTCTTTATTTCTTGTGTTCATACAGTAATTTGAAATTCATGTGGTTTTGAATTTTTAAAATATTGTTTGAGATAGATTTTGAACCAGCTTTTAGAATGGAACTTAGAGGGTTTGAGAACCTCAAATCGGTATTTTTAGACACATAATGGGGGCTCGGGAAGTGTCCCAAAGGGTTTGAGAAGTGTTAGAGTAATCCCTAGGTAGTGTGGCTATAGGGTGGCTATATCCTATAACCACTAGCTAGCTTCTAGACTAGGAAGTGGCTTGGTGCCACTGTTGGCCCCACCAGCCAACCGATGGACCTACACTAGCTGGCTTATGGGGTGTTTTTAGGGGGAACCCCCTTCATTCTCCCTATTTTTGGCACATGCTTAGGAGATAAACCCTACCATTATCCCTTTGGATCTTCTTCATTTTGATCCACTCTTAATGATTTCACGAGTTGACTAAGGGTATGATAGAACCTTTGGTAGAATCCACTCATCATCACCTTACTCCTCTATAAGTTGTGAGTTCTTCATTTAGGTTTCAGGTATCAATTCCACTATGTAATGGCGTAATCTGGAAAGTATCAAGGAATTCTAATTTTGTTGTGTAGGGGACATCCCAAGATGAAAATCCTATGTAATTTCTCATTGTTTCATTAATATATTATTTCATGGTGAATTTTCTAATGTTTCTATTTGTTTTGGTTTGAGGATAACTATGAGAATTGTGTTTCTTCATAGGGATTTAGAAGGAAATGTGGTAAAATGTATGTTATAGGAAAAGAGAGTGTTTGATATTTTTTTGTGGTGAGATATTCTAGTTGGTCCTTCATTTCTTATACATTTTAGGGATTTCTTTTTAATTAATTATATTTTATTTTAATTAATTTTTTGAGATATCATGGTGTGAGTTAGGACTCAGTAGTGTGGGTGAGAATTGGTTGGGTATAGACTATGCTTAGAGAGTCTAGGCATCAATTATCAGCCTGTGGATTTAATGTGGAGATACTCCTTCAAGGCACGTAGTCCCTGAATTGACCCTAGTCTCAACTTGCCTTTTTAGTGTATGTGATGGCATTCTCACTAGTTTACTATGTGTTGACCATAGAAATTAACTAAGATTTTTAATTGGATATTTAATTACTCAATACCCATTTTAAGGATTTGATCCTTATGGGAAGGTGGTTCCTAGTGGAACACATTTAAATTGACCTTCACCTTGGAAATTGGCTAGTTAAATGGTGTTTTTCATGGAAATGGTTTTTTAAAGTGGTACCTATAAAATAGGGATTTTAGAAGGGTAAATCGGTTTGGTTTTTAGAATAAAAATGTGAAAATGATATTTCGGTTTGGATTTGATAATTAAATGTGAAATTTTATTAATGGAACGTGTTTGGTATTATTATAAATAGTATTTTTGGGAAAATGTTATCGAAAATGGAAATTGGAAATGGTACATGAAATGGTATTTTAGAATTGGTGAATTAGATTGGTTTTTGAAGTGGAAAAGGAGAAATGTTATTGACAACATGTGTTGGGTATTTTGGATTTGGTAATTGAAAAGGGTAATTGAAATGTTATTTGGATTGGTGTTTTAAAGATGAAATTGGGAATTGATATTGAAATATTTCTGGGTATTGGGAATTGGAATTGATTTTGGAACAAAAATGATAAATGATAAATTATGATTTTTATTTATTTATTTAATCATATGATACTAATCATATGTATTTGTTCTTTATAGTTGTGATGGAAAACCCCAATGTAAACATGTCATGTGGATGAAATTGTGATAGTTAAACGTAGGGTGAACATGGCCCTCTGGTGGATGCAGATGTGATGGTTAAACTAGGGGTAACCATGGACCTTGGGTGGATGCAGTTGTGATGGATAAACTTGTCATGACCCGTCCTCGGGGCCCGTTCCGTGATTACCCCAAGCCCGCCTTCCAAAGGCCAGGGGCTGGCGACTAGCACCAAGGCGTAAATCCCAACAAAAGGGAAGGCATTGCCTTTGAAAAGTAAACAAACACCATAGAGTAAGCAAACGGAAAAGTAAACACTAAGTAAAAACTGTAACAAGTTGTGCTGAAAGTAAATGGGGGCCAGAAATACAAGCCCAACTGTAAAGTACAACTGAAGGGAAAAACAGCAACTGAAAAGAAAAGCCGCAGCGTCGAGCCGTCCTCTGGAAGTCCCACCTGAAGGGTGGGTATAGATAGCCTCCACTGCTCCTCGGGTCCACCTGATCGCTCCGAGTACGTACCGCCCAGTGGTCCACCTCCAAGTACCGTCCTGCTCCGCAAGCCTCCACCACGATCAGCGCTGTCCGTCGTCTGCAACCAACACAACGTAGTGCGGGCATAGCCCGTGCAGGGGTGAGTATAAGCTACTCAGTAGGGACCCTGAGACCCCCGAAGGTCTCCCGAAATCCACAAAGGATAAACCACAAAGGAAAGATACAATCACGAAGTAACATCTGACACAACTTAGGTATATGCCCAAACATAAACCTAAGTCATCAATTCCCGTTCGGCTCCAACGTCCGAGCCTAAGCACAACCCAGTCCACACAGGAAAGCAAGCGTATACCCACACAGGATAGCTCAACACAATACACAAAGGAGAGTAAACAGTAATCCACAAAGGATAGCACAACACAATCCACAAAGGAGAGTAAACAGTAAATCCACACAGGATAGCTCAACACAATCCACAAAGGAGAGTAACATAGGATTCAGCTCACACAGGTATACTTCTTCGGATGATGATAAAGATGATCACTGATCCATCTAAGTCGTCGGACCCACAAAGGATTGATAGGTACTAACCCCCGCAATGACCCACACAGGATCGGGCCCACACAGGACCTGTAGGCGCTGGCTCACACAGAACCGCTGAGCGCTGACCCACACAGGTTCGGACCCACACAGGATCGGGCCCATACAGGACCTGTAGCACTGATCCACGTAGGATCGCTGAGTGCTGTAGTCGTCGCAGTCCACTGAGGATCTCTGCACAGTCGTCGTCGCAGTCCACTGAGGATCTCTGCACAGTCGTCGTTGAAGTCCACTGAGGATCTCTGCACAGTCGTCGCTGAAGTCCACTGAGGATCTCTGCACAGTAGTCGCTGTCGAAGTAGCAGTCACAGCTGGCTCTAGGGTTCCCGCACACAGCAAGCTCGTTCGGGAGGGTCCGCTCCATGAGCCGAGAGGCCGATACATCAACTGACACAAAGTCCGAAGTTGATGTATCCAAAAGTTCCGTATCGTCAACAGGAACTCAATGTCGCAGACGGCGCGTCAATCGGGCGCCCGGCCTGAGAGTTATTAGCTTTTTCGTCCCAGGGGCCCGGTTGGTTTTTAAGGAAAAACCAACCCGACCGTACTCCACCTTCATCCAAACCTCGGGCGGAGTATGCCAAAAGATCTTTCTCACTTAGAGGAATTCAACAAAGCTGACGGCACGTCAATCGGACGTTCGTAGCTCAAGATATGAGCGTTTCCGCTCCGAGGGCCCGGTTGGTTTCGTGTACGAACCAACCCGGCTAAACAAAAAGTATTCCGAAACCTTGAGTGCGATATACCGAAACGACTGTCTCGATCCAAGGATCGCGTTGCTGCTGACGGCGCGTCGTTTGGAGGCCCGTAGCTCAAGTTATGGGCATTTGACCGAAACGGTCCGAAGACGGGGGGTCCGGGCCCGGGTCAACCCGGCCCGACTCCCCCCCTGGGTCGGCCGAACCGGGTCGACCCGACCCGGTCCGACCCAGTCGGACCGTCCTAGCTCGGCCAGCCCGGCCCCGCTCGGCCGAGCGGCCGAGCGACGCGGGGGGGAGCCGCCGCCCCCGCGTGACACCCCCGCGGCACCCGCGGGGTGTCGCCCTGGACGACCCGAGCGACGCGGGGGGGAGCCGCCGCCCCCGCGTGACAACCCCGCGGCACCCGCGGGGTGTCGCCCTGGACAGCCGGACGTGGCTTCAGCCGCGTCCCGCGCGCGCCGGACCCTTGCGGCCGCGAGTCAGCGGGCGCCGCCGCCGCCGCCGGCTTCCGCGGGCCACCGGAGTCACTCCGGTGGTCCGATTCCGTTCCCGTCTGCGCCGCTGCTCCTCCCGGGACTCATTCTTCACTGCGAAACCATCAAACTTCTGTTGCGGCACGTTTCGTTGTCGCCCGTCAAATCCGCACAACAACGAAGAACGGCGGAAGGTTGTCGGACCGTGTTCGTTTGGCCCGCACCCTCCACGTTAGAGATAAACAACGGGAGAAATATATTCAACACATGAATCAACAATTTTAATGGATTAAAATTGTTCTTATTTTCCGGTTCTTCACTTTTAAAAGGAATGATCACGGGAAAAAGGAATTATTCACAACAACCCCTACCTCGTAGTTGTCGTCGTACGCACGTTCTTCGCAGATTTGTTTGTTGCGGAAGGATGGGATCGTCACGTCGTCGCGGAAGGGCGTCACGTCGTCGCGGAATCCGACGTTGAGTCGGCGAACTCAACGGAACAAGAAACAACAGATTTAATTTAATTATATAAAATTAAATCCGTGTTTTTTTAAAAAAAACACGAGGGAGATTTAAGAGAATCCTGAAGTCTCTTACCTCAAACAGTTGATCGAAGATTTCGTTGCGGAGGAAGAGACGTCGCAGAAGAACGTTTCAGGAAGGGAACATTGGCGTCGCGGAACACGGCGTCGCGTCGTCGACTTCCGCAGGTTCGGCGTTCTTCGTCGGAGGCCGGCGTTCTTCGTGTTCTTCGCGTTCTTCGCGAAGGAGGATGAAGGCTCAAGAACTCTGACAAAACCTCTCAACGAGTAATCCCCAAAAAGACTTGTTGGTCTTATTTTATTATTACGCCAACAAACGAAAAAGGTAAGTAACGACCCATCAATTCGTTGAATTAATTCAATGAAAGAAACCGCCCATTTAATTCACGAAATAAACCACCCAATTAAATGGTGCGTTAAGGATTTAAGAAAACGCGTCAGTTGACTTTCATAATGACGGGTTTTCGCGGGTGCGTTACTTAGCGGAAAGAAACGGCGGGGCTCATGTGGGCCCCACCTCACAAATATCCTACCAAGGGGGTAGGATATTTCTGGATAGCACCCTATCCGTTTTAACTCAGTTTAAGTGGCTTTCAAGTGGCTTCAAGTGAAATAAAATAAAGTTGTCGAACAAATTATTTTATTTTTAAACTTTAAGCCCAAAAATTAAAAACCACACCCGAGCAAACGCAACTCCGGAAGAGGAATTTCTAAGAAAATACCGGCGCTTCGATTTCATCGGTGCCCTCAGAATTAGATTCCGGGCACCGGTTCAAAAGTTAGAAAAACCCGCTCGTCCGTTCACTGAACGTACCCGATCCAAACTTCAAAAAATGATTCCGGGCACACCGGGCCTCTGAATCAGGTGCCGTCAGAAACTGCGTTCTTGTAAAATTCCAAAGAAAATTAAGAAAAAAAATTTCCTTGAAATTTACGGGTCTTTACATTACTCCCACCTCAAAGATTTACGTCCCCGTAAAGATATATCAAAAACTAGGGAAACAAATGTGGGTACTGAGCACGCATCTGAGCCTCCTGCTCCCATGTGCTCTCCTGGAGGTTCTCGTGATGCCATCTGATGCGCACAAGAGGAATCGATCTCCCACGTAGGACCCGCTCCTGTCGATCCTCGATCTCCACTGGGACCTCTGCAAAAGTCGCCCCATCATCCACGTCTAGCGCCCCATGGTCAATGATGTGTGTCGGGTCGTGCACGTATCTCCTCAGCTGAGATACGTGGAAGACGTCGTGCACCCGGTGCAACTGAGGTGGTAGAGCCAGGTGATAAGCCACCTCGCCAATCCTGCTGAGGACCTAGAAAGGTCCGATGAAGCGTGGAGACAACTTGACGCCTCGGCCAAATCTCCGCAAACCACGTCGAGGTGAGACACGCAAGAAGACGTGGTCGCCATCCTCGAACTCTAGTGGCCTCCGCCTCCTGTCAGCATATGACTTCTGCTGGCTCTGAGCTGTCCTCATCCGCTCCTGGATGACCTGGACCTTCTCTGTTGTGACCGGGACCATATCTGGTCCCACAAGTGCTGACTCCCCAGGGTCTGTCCAGCACAAAGGAGATCTGCAAGGCCTATCGTATAACGCCTCGTATGGTGTCATCCCGATGGTGGAGTGGTAGTTGTTGTTGTACGTGAACTCCACCAAGGGTAGGTGGTCCTCCCAACTACGACCAAAGTCGAGGACACATGCGCGGAGCATGTCCGCAAGAGTCTGAATGGTCCTCTCCGTCTGACCATCCGTCTGAGGGTGAAAGGTGGTGCTCAGACGTAGCCATGTCCCGAACGCCTCCTGCAACCCCTTCCAAAGCCGGGAAGTAAAACGAGCATCCCGATCGGAGACGATAGTTGATGGCACACCATGAATCCATACAATCTCCTGAATGTAGAGACGCCCCAAGCTCTCCACTGAGCCCTGCTCTCTGATGGGTAAGAAGTGTGCTGACTTGGTGAGTCGGTCAACAATCACCCAAATGGAGTTGTGACCTCTGGAAGTGCGTGGAAGTCCAGTCACGAAGTCCATAGATATGTCGTCCCACTTCCACTCTGGGACCTCCAAGGGCTGTACCAAGCCTGTTGGTACCTGATGCTCTGGTGTTCAGAAAAGACTATAAAGCGCTCGCCCATCAGATAGTGCCGCCATGTCTTCAGAGCGAAGACCACTGCTGCTAACTCCAGGTCATGGGTAGCGTAGTTCTGCTCATGCGGCCTCAACTGACGTGATCCATAGGCAATCACGGCCCACTCCTGCATCAGGACAGACCCGAGTCCGGCCCCTGATGCATCGCAGTAGACTACGTATCCAACTCCCTCCTCAGGCAACCTCAAGATAGGTGCGCTGGTCAATCTCTGTCTCAGCTCCTGGAAGCCCTGTTGACATCTGTCTGACCACACGAAGGGTTTCCCCTTCTTCTTCAAAGATGAGAGTGGTTCTGCAACTCTGGAGAAGTCCGGCACAAATCTCCGATAGTATCCGGCTAAACCCAAGAAACTCCACACCTCTATCACGCTCCTGGGTGGCTCCCAAGCTAGCACTTCCTCGATCTTCACGGGATCCACAGCAACTACCACCTCAGAAATGACGTGCCCCAAGAAGTGGACCTCACGTAACCAGAACTGGCACTTCGAGAGCTTGCCATAAAGCTGGTGCTCTCGGAGTGTGTCTAGTACAACCCGCAAGTGGTAGACGTGCTCCTCCTCCGTGGTCAAGTACACCAAAATGTCGTCGATGAAGACCACGACAAATCGATCGAGGTATGGCTGGAAGATCCTGTTCATGAGGCTCATGAATAATGCTGGAGCGTTGGTTACGCCGAAAGGCATAACCAAGAACTCATAGTGGCCATACCGACACCTGAAGGTCGTCTTCTGCACGTCCTCATCTCGAACTCTGAGCTGATGATAGCCTGACATGAGGTCTATCTTCGAGAACCACCGTGCTCCCTTGAGCTGATCGAAGAGGTCATCAATCCTCGGTAGCGGATACTTGTTCCTCACTGTCACCTAGTTCAGGCGACGATAGTCGACACACAGTCGCAAGCTCCCGTCCGCCTTCTTGGCGAACAATATCAGCGAAGCCCAGAGTGAAACATTGGGTCGGATGAACCCCTTGCCCTGCAAGTCCTCCAACTGTACCCTTAGCTCTCGAAGCTCAACGGGGGACATCTGATACGCTGGAGTGGATATCGGGGCTGTCCCGGGGTACAGATCAATATAAAAGTCTACCTCTCTGCGAGGAGGTAGCCCTGGAAAGTCATCGGGAAAGACGTCCGCATACTGATCCACCACTGCAGGAAAACTAGGACTCCGCACGTCAACTGCTCCAAAGATGAGGCTAGCCAACTGATGAGTGATGGGTTGCCCTCTCCTCTGCGTGAGTTCATCCTGTGCTGTGAAGGCTCCCTTCTCGCCGGTGAAGGTGAACCTGCTCCCATCGGTGCGCACACATCGCACCTTGCGCCTAAAACAGTCAATCTGAGCATGGACTGTAGATAACCAATTCATGCCCAAGATGACGTCGTAAGGACTCGATGCTGCTACAAGAAGATCCCAGCCGAAGCTCTCGCCTCCTAGAGTAAGATCACACTGTCGGCACCAGTGTGTAATCGTCGAGTCTGCTCCCGTAGGGGTCTCTAGCCGTAAGGATCGATCCAACGGCTCTGTCAGAATCTCCGAGCTCCGAACAAGGGCAGCGACTATGAAAGAGTGACTCGCTCCTGTGTCTATAAGAACTGCAGCAAGGGTGGAATAGACACAGATCGTACCTCGAATCATCTCTGGCGCGCCGTGGTCGTAGGCCTCCGCTGCCTGGAGCTGTGCCTGTCTCTGCCCGCCAGCTCCCTGTGGTCGGGGCGGACCTCCTGGTGGTGGTGGTGGCAGAGCCTCAAAGCGTCACCCACCACCTGCTGCTCGGCCAGCTCCTCTACCTCATCCGCCTCCTCCCTGCGGACCGCCACGGTCAACCCTCTGCCTCTGCCTGGGTGGCCCCTCCACCATCTGCTGCTCCTCGGTATGCCGGGTCGGGCAGTCACGATCTATGTGGCCCTGCCCACTGCTCGCGTAGCACTGCCTGCCTCTCGGAAGGCTGGCTCCGCGCTGTGTGCCCCGCACTGTTGAGCCAGTGTCCCGAGGTCGTCTGTCGGAAGGTCTGGTATGCCTGGAACCCTGAGTCATCCGTCGGCTACCTGCTGCCGAAGACTCCGCTACCTGCCGCCCTGCGGTAGGTCTCGCTGTGGACTCAGCCAGAAAGCTCTCGATCAGAAGGGCTCTCTCCAGCACTCCTGCCTGGGTCGGGATGCTGAGGGAGATCAGAGATGCCCTGATCTCGTGTCTCAAACCATGCTCAAAGGTCCGGGCCCGGAAGAAGGGGTCCCGTACCATGTCGTTCGAGTAGCGAGAAAGATCGGTGAACCTCGTCGCGTACTGGGCGACCATCAAGCTGCCCTGCCGCAGCTGAAGAAGCTCCTGGATGCGCACCGCACGGAGGGTGGCTGGGACGAACTCTAAGCGGAAGAGGCTCTCGAAGTCCATCCAGAGAAGAGACGCCTCATCGTGTACCTGAAGCATCAAGCTCCACCATCGTCCTGCTGCTGCGTGCAGTAGGCTCGCCGCGAGGATCACCATGAGGTCTGCCGGTGTCCTCACTAGCCTGAAAACTCGAACGACCGCCTCCAGCCAGTCATCGGCTGCCTGGGGGTCCGTCTCCCCACGAAACCTGGGTGGTCGCTGGCGCTGGAACTCGTGCAGAGCTCCGAGGCGACGTGCATCGTCAGCGGTCGGTGCTGGAAGCATCGGGGGCTCGGCGGGTAAAGGTACCGTTGGGGCCTCTACTGTCAACGGGCCCTGTACCGAGGCCTCGTCGCTCGGCGGGCTGTCGTCGCGCTCTACTCTCGGAACCCTAGCTGGCTGCCGTCGTGGAGCCATCCTGAAAAGGAAACAAGTGCGCCACGGTCAGAACAGTATACCTAGTGAGATGACACAAGTAATCACAAAGAAAACTTGAAACACACATGCAATCAATGTTTTCATGCATTAAGTCGGAAATCAGAAGTCAGAGTCCTGGTGTATGGATACGTCAGCCGCCGCACCAACACTGGACTCCCTGGACTGATAACCACACCAAATACGCTAAACACTATTGCTTCACATAGAAGAAAGATCAGAGTCTACGGTAGAACCGAGCACCTCTGATACCAATTTGTCACGACCCGTCCTCGGGGCCCGTGCCGTGATTACCCCAAGCTCGCCTTCCAAAGGTCAGGGGCTGGCGACTAGCACCAAGGCGTAAATCCCAACAAAAGGGAAGGCATTGCCTTTGAAAAGTAAACAAGCACCACAGAGTAAGCAAGCGGAAAAGTAAACACTAAGTAAAAACTGTAACAAGCTGTGCTGAAAGTAAAAGGGGGCCGGAAATACAAGCCCAACTGTAAAGTACAACTGAAGGGAAAAACAGCAACTGAAAAGAAAAGCCGCAGCGTCGAGCCGTCCTCTGGAAGTCCCACCTGAAGGGTGGGTACAGATAGCCTCCACTGCTCCTCGGGTCCACCTGACCGCTCCGAGTACGTCCCGCCCAGTGGTCCACCTCCAGGTACCGTCCTGCTCCGCAAGCCTCCACCACGATCAGCGTTGTCCGTCGTCTGCAACCAACACAACGTAGTGCGGGCATAGCCTGTGCAGGGGTGAGTATAAGTTACTCAGTAGGGACCCCGAGACCCCCGAAGGTCTCCCGAAATCTACAAAGGATAAACCACAAAGGAAAGATACAATCACGAAGTAACATCTGACACGGCTTAGGTATATGCCCATACATAAACCTAAGTCATCAATTCTCATTCGGCTCCAACGTCCGAGCCCAAGCACAACCCAGTCCACACAGGAAAGCAAACGTATACCCACACAGGATAGTTCAACACAATCCACAAAGGAGAGTAAACAGTAATCCACAAAGGATAGCTCAACACAATCCACAAAGGAGAGTAAACAGTAAATCCACACAGGATAGCTCAACACAATCCACAAAGGAGAGTAACACAGGATTCAGCTCACACAGGTATACTTCTCCGGATGACGATAAAGATGATCACTGATCCATCTAAGTCGTCGGACCCACAAAGGATCGATACGTATTAACCCCCGCAATGACCCACACAGGATCAGGCCCACACAGGACCTGTAGGCGCTGGCTCACACAGAACCGCTGAGCGCTGACCCACACAGGATCGGACCCACACAGGATCGGGCCCACACAGGACCTGTAGCACTGATCCACGTAGGATCGCTGAGTGTTGTAGTCGTCGCAGTCCACTGAGAATCTCAGCACAGTCGTCGGCGCAGTCCACGGAGGATCTCTGCACAGTCGTCGCTGCAGTCCACTGAGGATCTCTGCACAGTCGTCGTTGTCGAAGTAGCAGTCGCAGCCAGCTCTAAGGTTCCCGCACACAGCAAGCTCGTTCGGGGGGGTCCGCTCCACGAGCCGAGAGGCCGATACATCAACTGACACAAAGTACGAAGTTGATGTATCCAAAAGTTCCATATCGTCAACAGGAACTCAACGTCGCAGACGGCGTGTCAATCGGACGCCCGGTCTGAGAGTTATTGGCTTTTTCGTCTCAGGGGCCCGGTTGGTTTTTAAGGCAAAACCATCCCGACCGTACTCCACCTGCGTCCAAACCTCGGGCGGAGTATGCCAAAAGATCCGTCTCACTTAGAAGAATTCAACAAAGCTGACGGCACGTCAATCGGACGTCCGTAGCTCAAGATATGAGCGTTTCCGCTCCGAGGGCCCGGTTGGTTTCGTGTACGAACCAACCCGGTCAAACCCAAAGTATTCTGAAACCTTGAGTGCGATATACCGAAACGACCGTCTCGATCCAAGGATCGCGTTTCTGCTGACGGCGCGTCGTTTGGAGGCTCGTAGCTCAAGTTACAGGCATTTGACCGAAACGGTCCGAAGACGGGGGGTCTGGGCCCGGGTCGACCCGGCCCGACTCCCCCCCCCTGGGTCAGCCGAACCGGGTCGACCCGACCCGGTCCGGCTCGGCCAGCCCGGCCCGGCTCGGCCGAGCGGCCGAGCGACGCGGGGGGGAGCCGTCGCCCCCGCGTGACACCCCCGCGGCACCCGCGGGGTGTCGCCCTGGACGACCCGAGCGATGCGGGGGGGAGCCGCCGCCCCCACGTGACAACCCCGCGGCACCCGCGGGGTGTCGCCCTGGACATCCGAACGCGGCTTCAGCCGCGTCCCGTGCGCGCCGGACCCGCGCGGCCGCGGGTCAGCGGGCGCCGCCGGCACCGCCGGCTTCCGCGGGCCACCGGAGTCGCTCTGGTGGTCCGATTCCGTTCCCGTCTGCGCCGCTGCTCCTCCCGGGACTCGTTCTTCACTGCGGAACCATCAAACTTCTGTTGCGGCACGTTCCGTCGTCACCCGTCAAATCCGCACAACAACGAAGAACGGCGGAAGGTTGTCGGACCGTGTTCGTTTGGCCCGCACCCTCCGCGTTAGAGATAAACAACGGGAGAAATATATTCAACACATGAATCAACAATTTTAATGGATTAAAATTGTTCTTATTGTCCGGTTCTTCACTTTTAAAAGGAACGATCGCGGGAAAAAGGAATTATTCACAACAACCCCTACCTCGTAGTCGTCGTCGTACGCACGTTCTTCGCGGATTTGTTCGTCGCGGAAGGAGGGGATCGTCGCGTCGTCGCGGAAGGGCGTCGCGTCGTCGCGGAATTCGGCGTTGAGTCGGCGAACTCAATGGACCAAGAAACAACAGATTTAATTTAATTATATAAAATTAAATCCGTGTTTTGTTAAAAAAAACACAAGGGAGATTTAAGAGAATCCCGAAGTCTCTTACCTCAAACAGCTGATCGAAGATTTCGTTGCGGAGGAAGAGACGTCGCAGAAGAACGTTGCAGGAAGGGAACGTCGACGTCGCGGAACACGGCGTCGCGTCGTCGACTTCCGCGGGTTCGGCGTTCTTCGTCGAAGGTCGGCGTTCTTCGCGTTCTTCGCGTTCTTCGCGAAGGAGGATGAAGGCTCAAGAACTCTGACAAAACCTCTCAACGAGTAATCCCCAAAAAGACTTGTTGGTCTTATTTTATTATTACGCCAACAAACGAAAAAGGTAAGTAACGACTCATCAATTCGTTGAATTAATTCAACGAAATAAACCGCTCATTTAATTCACGAAATAAACCGCCCAATTAAATGGTGCGTTAAGGATTTAAGAAAACGCGTCAGTTGACTTTCATAATGACGGGTTTTCGCGGGTGCGTTACTTAGCGGATAGAAACAGCGGGGCTCGTGCGGGCCCCACCTCACAAATATCCTACCAAGGGGGTAGGATATTTCTGGATAGCACCCTATCCGTTTTAACTCAGTTTAAGTGGCTTTCAAGTGGCTTCTTGTGAAATAAAATAAAGTTGTCGAACAAATTATTTTATTTTTAAACTTTAGCCCAAAAATTAAAAACCACACCCGAGCAAACGCAACTCCGGAAGAGGCGTTTCTAAGCAAATATCGGCGCTGCGATTTCATCGGTGCCCTCAGAATTCGATTCCGGGCACCGATTCAAAAGTTAGAAAAACCCGCTCGTCTGTTCACTGAACGTACCCGAGCCAAACTTCGAAAAATGATTCCGGGCACACCGGGCCTCGGAATCAGGTGCCGTCAGAAACTGCGTTCTTGTAAAATTCCAAAGAAAATTAAGAAAAAAAAATTCCTTGAAATTTACGGGTCTTTACAAAACTTGTGGTTAACATGGCCCATGGTTGGATGCATTTGTAATGGTAAAACCTAGGGTGAACGCAGCCCCTGGGTGGATGTGGTTGTGATGGTTAATCTTAGGGTGAACACGGTCCGTAGGTGGATGTTGGGGCCCTGAGGATGGGTATATTACCCATGGGTGCCGGTTATTTGTCCATGGATGGGTATATTACTGCCGATGGGAGATAGGTTGGCATGGTCATCTTGACATGCTCAGTGACACCCCGAAACTGGCTGAAGTTGGTATGTATCATTACTGAGGTTAATATAGCCCCTCGGGTTAGGCGATTTTTTATGCTTTTTGTTGTAATAGCGGGTGCCCTAGACCCAACTAATCAGTACTTTTCGATTACCATATCATGTATACATTTAGATATGCATAGTGTATTCTTACCATTATAGTGTATAAATTTCTGCATCCACTATTTAAATATTAATTTTCATTTATTAATTATCATGTTAAAAGGTTATAGTACATCATAGGCTATAATGAGAACCTTGAGATATTATGAAATTAATATTAAATATATGTCATATGGTCTAGATACATCATATTGACTTGACACGGTTGATGTCTATCAGGTGATGGGGGCTCATAAGCATTGAGACTTATTCTAATGAAGTTCTCACTTGGTGAGCTCTAGTAGTTGAGATCACGAGGATAGACCCGCCAATAGGAACACAACATGTTTTGGGTGTCATTGGTTGTTCTTATATACGAAAATGGGTACTACTCTCCAGACTTGATATCTTTATCAATGTGTTTCATTTGATCATGTACTTTGATGCATGAAAAAAAAACTATGATAATATAATCACAGCGAGTTATCTTGTGTAAGGTGCGTCATTGATGGTATGACATTGGTTAAATGATCAAGATAATATTTTTTTTGCTTCCAGGTTGAGGAAGTAATACCTCGATCCAGGTTGATCGGGATGGTAGTACCTTCATAAGACTATGACCCTAGTAGTTGAGGGTAAATTTGTCATGTTAGATCAAGAAATAATAAAGCAAGGAAGGATGATGACACAAGTATGTGTTATTCTTTATGAGATATTTAAAGACAAATAGATTATATTACACAATGTGTGTTTGAAGGTTCGTTGTCATTGTTAAGACTACTCCTTATCTCTTTAGGCGCCTTTATGGGTTGCTAGAATCTGCTCTTAGTCTACGAATACTATTCACTACTATTGAGATAAGAGTCTAGTGAGTCACACATAATAGTGCATTTAATAATCTTCCATATTCTGGTGAATATGTATACTGGACATGTTGGGTCACACCACGTGGTCCAGTTGTTTTCCAAGTCATTTATCACCAATAAATAAATAAATTCATTATTATTCAAGTAAAGAATAATTGGGTTGAATATATTTATTGAAAGTATTTACAAGTTTTGTAAATACAGGGAATAATATTATTCAAATGAATATTATTTTAATATTCTATGTTCGTTTAATATTAGTGAGAATTATGAGTCGAGTTAATTACTCGAGTTTGCCACATAATATTTTTGATATATATATTATAGGTATGTGATGAAATATAAAAAATATTTTGGATGTAGTTTAGTTCATAATGATAATTATTTATTTAGTTGATGTTAAATATATAGGGTTCGGGGAACCCTTTCGGGGTATACAAGCATACAAGTTTTAAAGGAGGAGAGAGGGTCTCACTCGCAACTATTCATGGAAATCCCTTGTGATATTCACTCTCCTCTCCCACTTTCTAGGCAAAGGAACTCTAGATCCAGGTGACCAGATCGAGTTCTCCCTCATGCATCGCAAGCATGTTGATGTGGTGATTGTCAAGGCATCAAAGACATTGTCGGATATCTACACTAGCACTTGAAATTCAATGATAGATTCTTTTATGGATTTTTGAAGTATGTGTGGACGATCTACATGGATTCTACTTTGGATCATTTGAGCAGCGATCGCCGACGATAAGCAGATGTTGAGCATAAATTTAGATAAAAAAAACTATGTTTTCGATTTTATTTTTTTCTCTATTTAATTCACATGAGATCATCAATACTGTACTTGGATCACCGGAGACGATATGTTCAATCATCCCAGGGATGAACAAATTTAAATCCCCCTACCACTAGCATCGGTTGCTACGGTAGTTCCTTCAATAGGTATTATAGGGAGTTGCATTAATTTTTTGAGTGAAAAAAAAAATTATTTTACATTAAATTTAAGTAGAGGGTTTGAAATCAGTTTTAATGGTTCTGACCGCGAATCAATCCGAGGTTGGATAGCCATGTTATGGCCATTTGACTTTTTAATATGGAATTTAATCGGTTTATTTTTTGGGAAATAAAATTGATTCGGCTCAAATGATATTTAATGGAAATTAAATTTGATGAACAATAGGTATTAATTTGTTCGGTTATAATTTTCAGCTGACCATCCTCCTACAAGCGGTCAGCTGACCGCTACTTCCCTCCTACACAGCGAGGTTGACGCCCTGCTACCCTCCAAGGCGTATTCCGAGTGCCGCTAGTGACCAACGACTGACGGACTTGTCTGCTTTTGTCTGGATCTGGGCGGACCGAGCCACCCGCAGCCCCAACCAACGATGAATCAAGTTGAAAGGCCGATACCCTTTCCTATGGCATGGGCGGTCGGGGATCAGTCTTCCCACATCACCGAACTACCACAACCTCTCCTCGCGGCCTCCGTCCACCCATGGTCGCCACTCTCGTACCCTGCTGCGTGAGGTACCCTCTCCACAGATCTGATCCCCCCCTCCCCCCAAAAACAGTCTTGGGAAGATCTTCCCACCTTGATATGGGTGGAGGCCGGACTTCGTGGCCCAAAACACCTTTTCACTAGGTCTACATGCCCGGAAATTGACCTGTGTAGATTCAGCCAGACCCACATCGGCTCTGCTTCGGGTTTTTCAGCCCAAGAATATTTTATTTTATCTAAATTAATTAAGTAATTAATTTAATTTCACAATTAAATTAATGAAATATTAATTTTTATTTAACATAATAATTTTAATACCCGAGTAATATTAATTTAATTTTGGTATTAAATTAAATTATTAAATTGATTTTATTTTTGGAATTAAAAAAAATTAATTACGAGACCGAGTAGAATTTAATTATTTGAATTTAATTAATCTGTTTAATTTAACTAAATACCATCAAACTTTAATTTATTGAAATTTAATTTTTATCATGTTTTGCTTTTACACACTGACCAGTATTGAATAGTGACCTGACATGTGTATGTCTATGTTATTTATTTAATTATTTATTTATCTAAGAGCAATGATTGTAAATAATTAATTATTTTATGATAGTCTATGCATCGTCCTTTTATTCAATATGTATAAGGGTCTATGTGTCCATCATTATTTGTATGTACACTGCACTCCTGAATTCCCCTCACCTACATGCAAGTACATTTGTATTTTAACACAAATGATGTATGATGTGGGCCTCTCCATGATAATGGATAGTGTAGGAGGCATAAAACGCCAAGTCGAGGTGAATTACATAAGAGCAGTGGACATACTGGACGAGACCAACTGCATCACGAGTCAAGTTATGACTATGGTATGATATCCCTAAGTCATGGTTGATCCATTGTGTTTAAATAGATCAACCAGTTTTAAATTCTCAAGACCAGTATGGTATTTATTTTCTTTATGTGTTTTTTTATTATCTTATGCATTTTCATGATAGCGGGAAATAAATAAAATAATAAATAGTAAAATTCATAAAGAATTGATGGATGTTTTTCTATTAATGTGCAGTTGTGAGGGTGACAACATTGTATGAAAAAGATTAATAGAAATGGAACACATTCATTGAGAAAAATACAAATACCCTCAAAGAAATATTAAGTTGCAAAAAGACCTTCCATCATTCGAATTCAAACAAAACTAGGTGTTCAGGGTGCTTGTCAGCCAATCTTGAGGGCGTCTCTTACTACTGGTGAGTTCTTATAAGAGTGACGAGTTGACTTATTTGAAGTTGTTAGAAAAGAAGTAGTCAATGCTATCTTTCTACAACTTTATAGGCAAGCTTTATAAAATCATGTTTATGATTTTGGAAGCTGATATTTCACTCAATTGATCAAGAAACTGTGTGTTAATGCAGTTGGCCAGTCAAACACCTACATTTAACTCTCTGAGTAGTGACATAACCAATGCTTGTAGACTATGAGAGGATGTTTAAAGTGTAAGGGTTGGTGTCCTGAGAACCAACTATTTTGTACTTTGATTACATGAATGTTCACTTATTATATATTGTTTATTGTTCTGCATGACTATAATATAATAATGTCCTGGAATATTTGTTGCATTGATAAGGTCATGACAAATCCCCGCTATGATGAGAACCTTGAAATGCTATAACAATATTCTTAAATAAAGTTCTACGGTTGGATGACATACTATGATAGGACACATAGTATACAGACCGTCATGTGCGAGTACTCGTAAGAAGACGAGACTCTCTCTCAAGGAGTTCGCACTTGATAATCTCCAAGATGGGAGATTATGAGAACAGACCCGCCAGTAGCAATTCTGCATGCCTTGGTGTCATCGAACATTGCTATCTACGAGCATGTGTAATGGTCCTTAGATTGGAAGATTATCATTAACTCATGTCATGACTCGCGCACTTAAATTTACTGACGAAAACCGTCACGCAGACAGTTGGCAGGAAGTAGGGTACGTTGGGTGCGTCACAAGTGACATGTTGTTAATGGATAAGTCGAGGAAGGATTTGTCCCTTCCATTTATGGAAGTTGATATCTCGACCCTTTGATTGAAATAGAACTGTCGCATTAAATTCCATGGTCATGGTGTAAACGGCGAGTTTATTTCAGGTAGTCAAAGAATGACGGATCAAGCATATAGGTTTATGACACTACCATGAAACCTGCTTGATGAGATATCGAGACAAAGGGATTAAATTACACAGTAAGCATTCGTATGAGGTGATACGTCAATGCGGCGTCAACTTCTTTCTCTTGGGTGCCTTGATCCGTTGCTAGACAGTAATCTTGGACTTTAGGCAAGCTCGCCTAATGCCAACGAGAAAGAGGCTTAGAGGGTCACACACTAAGTGTATTCAAGTATCTCAAGTATAATAAAGATTATTCCCATACGTGGTTTAATAATTATTCAAGGAAGCCTAAATCGTTTTTAATGGTGGAGGAAGAAGGAAATGAAAAACAAGATATACACGCCGTGTATTAAAGATTACACGCCGTGTAATTTTTCATGGAAAACAAGTACACGCCGTGTAGTTTTCTTTATGGAGAAGAAATGAATAAATGAAAACAAGATATACATTCCATGTACATTGAATGTACACGTCGAGTAATTTTCAATGAAAAACAAGTACACGCCGTGTATTTATTAATACACGCCGTGTAGTTTTTCCAGTCGGGATTTTGAGGATATAATATTGTTTTAAATGATATTTATTATAATCAAAAGGGGCGCATGTCAAGGAATTAATTATTCGACATGAGGGTTTTAAATAAGAGTCAATGAAATAAATAAAACGCGTAACACGTTTATTTATTGTCATAACTCTACAACCTCAAACCTAATTATAAATATCCTCACAACCCCAACTCTTCTCCAACACACAAGAGAATCGCTGTGCACAACAACTCTGGAGAATTCTTTCAAGGCCGAAAGAACCTCTTCCTCCAAGAACGCTCTCAAGACCGAGAGAGATCTTCTTCCATCGGATCAAGACGATCTAAGGTGGACAACGCAAGCAAAGGTTTCTCCACGCTAGCACCCAGAGACTCCTTTGGTGACATCCCGAGATACAAGGTACATGTGTGGATCACCTCTAGAGGAAGTCTACACTTGGCTTCTGCGACGCAACGACGAATCACATCGGAACGTGATCAAGAACATCAACGAAGAAATAACACCCAAAAGGTATTTCTTTTCAATTGATTAAATTAATTATAATCAACCTGTAACGATCCTACTTTGTGGTTTCAGGACTTTCCCTTTCTTTGTCCATTTCTGTGATTCGATCAGTGGAGACTGGCGTTTATCGTCGTATTGATCCCGGATTGATCATTGTTAATGACAAAAAGCCAAGTGGGCACATCCACCCACGCGCTTCCGTTGCGCCTGGAACCTTCATAAAGATCATTTTCACTAGAATACTCAAGCAATAGAGTATTTTTATTCTAGTATAGAGAGTTCCTATAATTTGATAAAATAGTGGGAAACATTTAATGATTTAATTAATTAATCAATAATTTCTTAATCAGTAATCAAGAGAGAAGTAGAATATGCTAGATTTTTATTTGTAAAAAATGTAAAGTGATACCATAAGAGACACTATGATTATATTGGAAAAAGTTAATGTCCTATCCAACATGAATTTCAAAGTGTAGTACAGGTGCTTGCACACAATACTATGATATTGGAAATTCAAGATGTTGGTGTCCCTATACCTATTAAGCCAACTCAAGAAGTGAGTGTCTTAAAAATACTTATAGGAGACTCATTTTTGTAGTATATGATGGATTTATCATAATTTTATCATCAATGTCCAATGTTAGATGTGGCTATAATTTCAAGACAAAAATGATTTCACATAGTGTCTCATCTCCTAGAAGCATTCAAGGAGAAAGAGGAGAACTGTGATGTCCCGGTTCCAGAAGCCGCTCAGAGGTGCCCCGTACCCGGTTGGTCACATGGCCTCAAGCGCATTTTCCCTAACGCCAGATGCTACTGACTAGCAGCGAAGACCTTGAGTGTGATAGTGGGGAAACTATGCCCTCATTAGCAGAGTAACACAACAAAAGAGAAATAGATAACAATAACGAAAGCATTAATAGTGTCATACAACAGTAAAACAGCAGAAGACTGAAAATAATAAGCAGCCGGAGCACATATATAATGATGCATGATACATATGTCTAGAAAAGCATCCAAACACGTCACAATGCCGAAACACAGTGCTAAACCAAAGTACAAAAGAAAACAGTAAACAACTTCTCAGCATCGCAAGCCTCAGCTTGTTCCCATGCTCTCCAGCTCCAAAGCAGTCAAGTACCTGAAGTAGAAGGGCGCTTGCCCTTATCTATACCTGAAAAAATATAATCTATTTGGGCCCAAAGCATGACCCAAATAGGGTGTGTGACTAAATCCCAGTATGCAACCACCAAGAGATTCGTGCCTAACAGTCAGTGAATATATATAGCAGACAATAAACAAAAGAAGTAGTAAACAAGGAAGTACTCAACAGTAAACATTCCTACAATTTCAAAGCATTCAAACACCACATATCAAGTAAGCAGATAAACACAAACAGGCAACCCTCTGGGATGTTCTCACAGCTTAATACCCTCTGGTCCTACCTAGAAAACACAAGCAACCCTCTGGGAAGTACACATAGTCTAACCCCTCCGGTCCAGCTTTAGCACAGACTCTCTAAGGAAGCACTCAACGTCAATTCCCCATATAGTCTCGTATCGGTAACTAAAAGATGCTTTGAGTAAGCACTTACGTCTCATTCCCCCTGTGACCCACGTCGAGGAACTACAGACACTCTGAGGAAGCACTTACGTCAATTCCCCCTATGGTCTCGCATTGTAACAGTAAAAACATACCCTCTAGAGAAGCCCTCCCGTCCATTCTCCCTATGGTCTACTACACCAGGTTCTCACGGCCCTGTGTAAGTCAAATGAGCACAAAAATAAATGGAAGCCAAAGTAAACCCCAAGAACTACTTGGCTAAACAATCTAAAACATAAAAACATGTTCGATAAAACACTCCATCCTAACAATACTAGGTATAGAAAACAAAGCAGCAACCAAACAGGTAAACTAGACCAAATGGTCAAAACAAGAAAACATGGGAAAAAACTCTATAGAATGGAAAAATAAACCCTATTCACAATATATAACCGCTATCCAATCAACCAAGGAATAACATGAAAACATTAGGGATAAAAACATAAACTAGAAATACCCCAATCAAGGGTATTGGGCACTTTTTCATATATAACTCAAAGACTATCTACAGAAAGGCACAAACCACATACCTTGGTGTTGTAGGATCGATATACGTGAACCTCAAGCCTTGAATCTCCCTAGAACGCCGAATATCTACAAAAATGTCTAAAACGTTCAACCCACGATATCTTACGAGAGATAAGGAATCAGAAGAAGGTGTTCAAGAAGAAGAGAGAACTCACCGGTGCAATTCCAACGCAACCTACAGAGTTTGATTCAGAGAACAGACACTCAATCAAGGGCTCAGAGAAGATCCGTTCCGTACAGGCACTCTCGGACGAACTAGGTCGAGAAGATATGTGTTCTGTCTGGTAGACATGACCCCAGTCTATTTATTGAAAAGAAAGTACACAATGTGTACTCGCCTAATTTGGCCCCCCGTATAAGGCGGTCTCCAGGTCACCACACACGGCTGTGTGCTCGGCCGTTACACAACCAGCACACAACTACATGCGGCAAAAGAGTACAAAACATGTACATATAAGTACATGACGTGTACTTCAAAAATTTCCAGAAACTCATCTTTTTCTCAAAAACACCAGAGAAGAGAAAAACATACCAGAAAAGAAGATCTGTGTTCTTACAAAATTCCCCCCTTAAAGAAATTCATCCCCAAATTTCCCTAGCAAGGTAGTGTAGAAGAAGAATCCTCGAAAAGCACTGGCCACTGTGATCGTACATTGACCTCCCTCTCCCAGGTCTCATCATGTACTTGCCCGTGCTTCCATAACACTCATACTAGAGGAACATACCGTCCACGGAGAACCTTCGTACTTCGATCAACAATCCGGATATGATGCTCCTCGAATGAGGCATCCACCTCTAACTCAACCTACTTAGGTTGAAAAACATGAGACGAGTCTGAGAAGTAACGTCGAAGCTGAGAAACGTGAAAGACGTCGTGCATAACCCGAAACCTCTGAGGTAACTGCAACCAATAAAAAACTGACCCGACTCTCTCTAAAACCTCAAATGGCCCGACGTAACTCAATGAAAGATTACCCTATCTCCTAATCCTCCTGTGTCCCAACCTAGGTGTGACACGTAGGAAAACCTAATCGTCGACCTCAGACTCCAGAGGTCATCTCCGACAATTCGCATAAGACTTCTGTCGAGACTGTGCAGTATCCATCCTCTTCCGAATCAACTCTATCTGCTCTGTGGTCTCCTGGACAAGACAGGGTCCCAGTATAGCTGCCCCTCCTGCCTCCAGCCAACATAAGGGTGATCAACATGACCTACCGTACAAAGCCTCATAAGTTTCCATCTGAATAGTTGCTTGAAAACTATTATTGTAGGAAAACCCCACAAGAGGTATGTGCTTCTCCCAAGAACCTCCAAAATCCAGGATGCATGCTCGAAGCATGTCCTCAAGAACCTGAATCGTACTCTCAGACTGGCCATCTGTCTGGGGATGGTAAGCTGTACTCAAAAGTACCTGTGTGCCCAAAGCCTTATGAAGCTCCTTCCAGACCCGAGAAGTAAAATATGCATCCCTGTCTGATATAATGGATTGTGGAACCCCATGTAGACGTACAATCTCTCAGATGTACAATCTTCCCAGCTCATCAACACTGAAGGTCTCCTTGATCAGTAAGAAATGAGCAATATTCGTGAGTCTATCAATGAAAACCCATACTACATCATTCCCTCGAGGCGACCTCGGAAAACCTGTCACGAAATCCATCGCGACATCATTCCACTTCCACTCGAGAATGGTTAACTGCTGCAAAATCCCTACTAGTTGCTGGTGCTCCGCCTTCACTTACTAGCAGGTGGAACACCTCATGACAAAACTAGCAACATCTCTCTTCATATCTGGCCACTAATACTGTCGGTATAGATCACGATACATCTTGGTGACACCAAGATGAATTTCCCAAACTAAGGAGTGAAATTCCCACATCATCTCCTCACGTATGTCTATTGACACCCATACACACCCATGAAAATGCAAGATCTCATCCTCGCCTATGGTCCATCCAGGAATAGGGTCCTCTCTTGACACACTTTCCTGGAGGACTAGGCCTTCAGAATCTGATAGCTACCTCATTCACACTCGGTCAAGAAGAGTAGAAGTAACCGCTATAGAATAAAGAAACGTCTTCCCCTGTCTGTCGTGCACCTTCAAATGCATCTAAGAGAACAGAGCCATAAGATGCCACTCACTACTGGCCTCCTGAACTGCCTGTACCTGAGTCCTCCTGCTCAACGCATCAACCACTGTGTTTCCCTTCCCAGGCGTGTAGGAAAGCTCAAAGTCAAAATACTAAAGACACTCAACCCACCTTCACTTCTCAAATTCAGGTCACGTTGAGTGAAGATATACTTAAGAATTTTGTGGTCGGTGAAAAACACAAAATGCTCTCCCAACAGGTAGTGTCTCCAACAGCGTAAAGCATGAACAACTGCAGCCAACTCGAGATCGTGCATCAGGTAGTTCCTCTCATATGGCCTCAACTGCCAGGACCCTTACGCAACAACCCCTTCTCCCTGCATAAGCACTACTCCTATCCCGATACCTGATGCATCACAGTATATGGTATAGATTTTTCCCAGCTCTGAAAAAACTAGTATCGGTGCTGAATTCAACCTCCCTTTCAGCTCCTGAAAGGCTGACTCACAAGAATCTAACCATAAGAACTTTTCACCATTCTTAGTCAGGGCCTCCAGTGGCGCAGCTAAGCGTGAAAAGTCTTGTA
Source organism: Viscum album (assembly GCA_963277665.1). Taxonomy (NCBI): domain Eukaryota; kingdom Viridiplantae; phylum Streptophyta; class Magnoliopsida; order Santalales; family Viscaceae; genus Viscum; species Viscum album. The sequence goes on from OY728127.1 coordinate 1,967,010,341, forward strand.
TGAAACGTCGATAGTATCCAGCCATCCCTAGAAAACTCCGTACCTCAAAGATGTTCTTCAGATGCTCCCAGGAAACTACTACTCCACTAGTAGAAAAATGATTTTTAACGTCGCCATTTTGACGTCGGTTTCTTATAAACCGACGTAAATAATTTTTACGGTGATTTTTTGGCGTCGGTTTTTAAAAAAACCGACGCCAAAAAGGGAAAAAAATTGTTTTGGCGTCGGTTCCTAAAAAAACCGACGCAAAAAACTAAAAAATATATATTTTGGCGTCGGTTTTTATGAAAACCGACGCCAAAAATGTTTTAAAGAAAATTCTTTGGCGTCGTTTTTTTTAAAAACCGACGCGAAAAGTTAAAATATATTTTTGGCGTCGGTTTTTATGAAAACCGACGCCAAAAAATTTTAAAAAAAATTATATTGTTTTAGATAATTCTCTAATATTTGATTTGACTGGTCGTGGAGCAAAAACGGAGTTACGGATTAAAAGTTATGGCCTTTGAAAGTTGAACTTCTTTAAGACTTCTTTTAGAGAAGGTCAACTTCCGACATCCATAACTTTTAATCCGTAACTCCGTTTTTGCTCCACGACCAGTCAAATAAAAGATTAGAGAATTATCTAAAACAGTGTAATTTTTGTTTTTAATTTTTGGCGTCGGTTTTCATAAAAACCGACGCCAAAAATATAATTTAACATTTCGCGTCGGTTTTTTTAAAAACCGACGCCAAAAAAATTATTTTTTGTTTTTGGCGTCGGTTTTTAAAAAAACCGACGCGAAATGTAGTTTTTTTTAAATTTTTAGCATTGGTTTGTTAAAAAACTGACGCCAAAGATTTTTTTTTAAAACTTTTATGGTGTCAGTTTTCATAAAAACCGACGCCAATTTTTTTTTTTCATTTTTTGCGTCGGTTTTTTTATGAACCGACGCCAAAAAGGATATTGATTGACATTTTTTGCATCGGTTTTCTAAAAAACCGACGCCAAAAGACCAATGTAAATACTATTTTGCGTCGGTTTCAAACAAAACCGACGCCAAAGAGTAACGCGGGATCAGAATTTCAATTTTTTTCACAACACGCGTTTAACTTTTTAAAATCCCGCCTACATTTTCATACAACGCAATTGAAAATATTTTCGTTTACTATATATATATCCAGTTTCTCCTTCTTTCATCATTTTCAACATCTTCGATTCAATCACGATTTTAATGCGACTTCAATCATTAATTTGAACATGGTACATATTCTATTCATTTGTTTTCTTTGTTATTATTATCCTTCATTTCTAAACAACTCAATTGGCTTTCTTATAATGATGATTCATTCTCATTTCTAAATACAAGTTATATGATAATAAAAAACATATCATTTCGATGGAAGCCCCTAAAACCATTGAAATATGTTTGATGTATTATGATTATTTTATTACATTTGGTGTATATGATTTTAATTTATGTTTATCATGTTTTCTTTGAAACGAGTTGTATCAATCAAAACTTTGATAGGTTCAACTTCTAACGGCGATAACTTTTGAACCGTAACTCCGTTTTAGGTCCACAGCCTGTCAAATCGAAGCTTAGGAAATGATCTAAAACCTAGAAAAAAATTTTTTGCCTTTTGGCGTCGGTTTTTATAAAAACTGACGCGAAAAATATTTTTTTTTCATTTATGGCGTCGGTTTTTTTAAATAACCGATGCCAAAACTACTTTTTTTAAATTTTTCGCGTCGGTTTTTATGAAAACCGACGCGAAAAATTATATGAATTATTTTTTTTGGCATCGGTTTTTTACAAAACCGACGCCAAAAAACGAATGTTATTCATTTTTCGCGTCGGTTTACAAAAACCGACGTAAAAATTCATATTTTTTACGTCGGTGACTTCGACGTCGGTTAAAAACCGACGTCCAAAATAAAAAAAAACCGACGTTAAAAACCATTTTTCTACTAGTGATCTCACTTTCTCTAGGTCTAATGATACTCCTATCTCTGAGATAACATGACCCAATAAGTGAATTTGGTCCATCCAAAAGTGGAATTTTGAGAGCTCAACATATAACTGATGCTCTCTCAGTGCACTCAAAATGATCTCAAGATGTGTGGCATGGTCGTGTCGAGTGTGAGAGTATACCAAGATATCGTCCACAAAGACTACCATGAAAGAATCCAAGTATGGATGGAACACTCGGTTCATCAGTTCCATGAAAACTGCAGGTGCGTTCGTGAGACCGAACAACATAACTACATATTAGTATAGACCATACCTACTCTGAAAGGCTGTAAGAGGTACATCTGATGGTCTAACGTGCAACTGATGATAACCGTATCTCAAGTCAATCTTCGAGAATACCCGAGCTCCTCGAAGTTGATCAAAGATATCATTAATCCTTGAAAAGGGATATCGGTTCTTAACCGTCAACTGGTTCAACTTATGATAATCCACACAAATTCTGAGGGTACCGTCTGCCTTCTTCGCAAACAGGGCAGGCGAACCCCAAGGAGAAGTACTGGGTCGGATAAAACCCTTTGTATGCAACTCCTCCAACCACTTCTTGAGCTCTTGTAACTCATGTGTAGCCATCCTATAAGGAGGTATGGACACTGGTACCGCTCCTGGCACAAGCTCAATAGAAAATTCCACCTCTCGCTCCAGAGGCAAACCTGAAAAGTCCTCTGGAAAGACGTACTTGAAACAATCCACCACTAAAGGAAAGTCCATCTGTGAAGTCCCCTGATCATCCAAATATAGACTAGAAATCTGGGCTGTAACTCCTCCCAACCCATGATGCTCGGGTCCCACTCTGCTTGCCTGGACATCCCATTCGCCCTTATAAAGAAACGATCCGCCCTCAGGTGATGTGAAACTCACCCTACGACGATAGCAGTCAACAACAGCTTGGAAGGGAACTAACCAATCCATTCTGAGAATGACATCATAGCCTGTCACCTCTAGGACATAGAGATCCCATAAGAAGTGACACCCACCAACCTCAAGAGGGAACTCCTTACACTGACATACACTAGTCGTTCTTGTCCCCAACGGAGTGTTCAATGTCAAGATATTAGCAGAAGAAAAGATACAGACCCCAATTCTCTCCACAATAGCAATAGATATAAAGCTATGGGAAGCCCCTGTATCAAAAAGAGAAGAAGCTAAAACTGAGGCAACTAGGATGGTACCTAGAACTGTAGAGGGTTCGAGATCCTTCTCCTGGTGGGTCTACTCCACTGTAAAAGTATGGCCTGTACCGCGGCCCTGTGACCCTGCTTTACCACTCTGAGCTAATCCAACTTGCTGTCGCTGAAAGCCTGGCGATTGACTACCACAGCTGCGACCTCCACCTCGGCCTGAACGGCTGGAAGAACTCCAATTCTCAGACTGATGAGAAATTGGTGGTGCTGCTCCTGAATGAGGAGTCATAGAAGAACCCCTGTCACTAGCTGTTGGTGAGAAGAACTGACAAAAGAGTTGAAGATGGCCCATCTTTTTGAAATATCGGCACTCCACTGGGTCTCTCGGGTAATGTGGCCTCGTATGCCCGCTCTTCCCGCACTGGTAGCACACTACCTGGCTACTAGAAGAAGTGTCTTTCCTCCTTGGATCACTATGCGAAGACCCCCTGCGGCGCTTCCTGCTATCATTAGGAGGGATACTAACTCCGGATGTCGAACCGCCCTGGCTCACAACTCCAGAATCCCTTAAATTGTGCTCCGTGATCAACGCCTGGTTGACTATAGAAGTGATATAATTCAACCTGAAGATGTTCACCAGTGATCAGATGTCGTACCTCAGACCATCCTCAAACTTCCTTTCTAGGAATAACACATCACCTCTTGGAATAGGCGTGAAGCACTACAGTTCAGTGAAGCGAGAAGAATACTCCATAACAGAAAGAGTACCCCGCTCCAGACTCCTAAACTCTCGGGCTTGATCGGCCCTCAATGTCACTGGGTAGAAGTAATCATATAAGGCACACTAGAACTCATCCCACGCCATAACCTGCTGGCGTCCCGCCTGTGAGATCACATCCCACTATCTCTTGGCAGAATCCCTAAGCATATACGTATCAAGCTTCACCCTCCTCTCTGGAGGCGTCTCCAGATGCTCGAAGATAGAAAACATGGTTTCTAATCATGAATCTGCAGCATGAGGTCCTCCTTCCCCTATGAAGGTGGGGGGATGCTGCTGATGAAAGACCGGCATCAACTATGTCATAGAAGGGGAAGGATGCGGTACTCCTCAGAAGGTCTGCATAAACCTCATAAAGCCCTCTCGGAATTGTGTGTCAGAACCTATGTCCGGAATGACAGCTGGTGTCAATATTGGCACAATTGGAGGATCTACAGGTAGTCCCTGATCAGCCATATCAGGTGTCTGATCACTGCCCTTTAATTGGAAGACAACCGTAGGACGTCTCGGTGACATGACTCTGCAAGGTCAAGCACACACCTTAGATCAGGATTATCAAGGACTAAAAACTATAAGTGTAAGAAAGGAACAAGAGAAAGAAAGCATTCAAGTTCTTCAAAACATGGATACTCAGTGGTATAATGACTACACAACATGTTCCTTTAAGCCTTCCCATGGGCGTGTGCTTCTTCCAAACTGGTCGTGTAACAACCCAAACACATGACATGTTGTCCTAACACACGACGTGTACTTGAATCCTCTTCCCCTGCCCGAGTTCTTCTACATGGCTAAGCCACACGACTCTCCTAGAACAAGACTAAACGTCGTGTTAGTGATAGACACAGTGTGTACTAGACTAACTTCACCAACCCATGTTGTTAGTGACACAGCCGGTTACACGACTCACTCTACACGGCATGTTTGTGCCAGACACAGCATGTACAGAAGGGCTTCTCCGACCCGTGTTGTTCGCTACACGACCTGATACATGGTTTACACTACATGGCATGTTCAAACATGACACAACGTGTATAACTTAAGATTTCATCCATCCGTGTCATTAGTCACACGGGTGAAAACATGGTCTACACCACACGACGTGTACATCTGGAACACGACGTGTTCTACCAAGATTTCCCAACCCCGTGTTTCTACCCACACAGTCAGTAACACAATTAGAGACTACACGGTGTGTACATACAGTACATGGAGTGTACTTAAGAAAAATAGTTCCTTCCCAAACAGAAGAACACATGGCGTGTATTCATCATTACACGCCATGTATTTTGGGTTTTTTTCCAGACAATAAGCCTCATAAACTACTCCGAAAGCCCAGAAAACACTGAAACGAACCTTAAAGTTCCAGATTCCAATCTATGAGGGTCTATACTGCTCGCGAATCAAAACTTGGAATCTTATACATGTCATATACAAGGAAAACAAGGCAATGATCCACCAAATTCCGATCCATGAGGGCCCATAACACCTCAAGAACCAAAGTTTTGTGTTCATTCAAACAAGACCTTTCACAATTTAATACCCTATCAAAGGAAGGTATTCAATCAAGGAATCTATCACAACAACATGCATATTAAGCACGACATCTATCACAACAACATGTAATCGCTAATGAAACCTAGATGGCATGGAAATAATGCATGACATGTGATCTCTAGAAAGTGCCTATATGATGCATGAGATGGAATACCCTCATATCATAAGTTTTTAACAGAAATAAAACCTCAATAACATCAACAATAACAGCAAAAAACATGTGAATCACCCAATGGTGAAATCAAATCAACTGTAAAATTGTAAAACCAAAAAAATTGCAATAACGAGGTAGATTGGATTTTCCCTGTACACGGGTTAGATAATCCCGGGCATAACTTATTACCAAGTACCTATTTTATTCATATCCCTATCTATAGGCTCCAAATAGTAAGTCAAGAAGAAACGAAACCCTCTGATGCCACTTTGTAACGTCCCAGTTCCAGAAGCCGCCTAGAGGCGCCCCGCACCCAGTAGGTCACATGACCTCAAGCACATTTCTCCTAATGCCAAAGGCTGCCGACTAGCAGCGAGGGCCTTGGATGTGATAGTGGGGAAACTATGCCCTCATTGGTAGAGTAACACAATGGAAGAGAAACATATAAAAACAACAGAAGCAGTAATAGTGGCATACAATAGTAAAACAAAGGAAGACTGAAAGTAATAAGCAGCTAGAGCACATATATAATGATGCATGATACATATATCTAGGAAAGCAGCCAAACACATCACAATGCTGAAATACAGTGCTAAACCAGAGTATGAAAGAAAACAGTAAACAACTCCTCAGCATCGCAAGCCTCATCTTGGTCCCATGCTCTCAAACACCAAAGCAGTCAAGTACTTGAAGTAGAAGGGTGATTGCCCTTATCTATACCTAAAAAATATAATCTGTTTGGGCCCAAATCATGACCCAAATAGGATGTGAGACTAAATCCCAGTAGGCAACCACCAAGAGATCTGTGCCTAACAGTCAGTGAATATATATGGTAGGAAATAAGCAAAAAAAGCACTAAACACGGAAGTACTCAACAGTAAACATTCCTACAGTTTCAAAGCATTCAAACACCACATATCAAGTAAGCATATAAACACAAATAGGTAACCATCTAAGATGTTCTCACAAATTAATCTCCTATGGTCCTACCTAGCAAACACAAGAAGCCCTCTAGGAAGTACACACAGTCTAACCCCTCTGGTTCAGCTTTAGCACAGACTCTCTAAAGAAGCACTCACCGTCAATTCCCCCTATAGTCTTATATCGATAACTAAAAGGCACTCTAGAGAAGCACTTATGTATCATTCCCCCTGTGGCCTGCGTCGAGGAACTACAAACACTCTGAGGAAGCATTTACGTCAATTCCCCCTATGGTCTCACATCGTAACAGTAAACACAGACCCTCTGGAGAAACCCTCACATCCATTCTCCCTATGGTCTACTACACCAGGTTCTCATGACCCTGTGTAAGTCAAATGAGCAAAAAAATACATGAAAACCAAAGTAAACCTCACGAAATACTTAGCTAAACAATCTACAACATAACAACATGTCAGATAAAACACTCCATCCTAACAATACTAGGTATGGAAAACAAAGCAGCAACCTATAGGTAAAACTAGACTAAACAATAAAAACAAGAAAACATGGGAAAAACCTCCATAGTATGGAAAAATAAACCCTATTCACAACATATAACCTCTATTTAATCAACCAAGGTATAGCAGGAAAACTTTAGGGCTAAAAACATAAACATGAAATACCCCGATCAAGGGTATTGGGAACTTTTGTACATATAACTCAAATTATATCTTCATAAAGTCACAAATCACCTACCTCGGTGTTGTAGGATTGATATACGTGAACCTCAAGCCTTTAATTGCCCTAGAACACTGAAGATCTACAAAAATGTCTAAAATGTTCAACCCATGATATCTCACGTGAGAGAAGGAATCAGAAGAATGTGTTCAAGAATAAGAGAGAGCTCACCGATGTGATTCCAACGCAACTGACAGAGTTCGATTCAGAGAACGGACGCTCGATCAGGGGCTCGGCGAAGATCTGTGCCGTACGGATTCTCTCAGCCGAACTAGGTCCAGAAGAGATGTGTTCTATCCGTCAGATGCGACCCCAGTCTATTTAATGAAAAAGAAAGAAAGTACACAATGTGTACTTTTTAAGTACACAATGTGTACTTTCCTTATTCAGCCCCCGCATAAGGCGGTCTCCAGGTCACCACACACGGCTGTGCGCTCGGCCGTTACATGGCCAGGACACGGCTATGTGAGGCAAAAGAGTACACATCGTGTACATATAAGTACACGACATGTACTTAAAAAATTTCTAGAAACACCTCTTTTTCTCTAAAACACTAGATAAGAGAAAAACATACCAGAAAAGAAGATCCATGTTCTTACAAAAACATATATAAATGAGTGATCATTAAATTTTTTACGTGCAAATTTGAAAAATGGATCATGGTCCTTAAATGGATCCCTTTATCATATCATTTTAACCTAATTACTCTAGTTTCATTTAAGATTACAAAAAAAGGATAGGGTAAACACTTCATTACCTTTTAGGTATGTTTCTCCAATTAATTAAGAATATTAAAGAAATTTTAATCTTTAATTCATATGGAGAACAAGTTGAATGATAAGGAAATAAGGCCAAAGGAATGATTGACACCAAAGGAACCATAAAAATTTCCTTCAAAGAGAGAGGTAATAAATAGGAGGTCATTTTATTTTCATATTATGAAATATGTCTATGGAAGTTATCAAATGTAGTGAATAGAATTGAAGACTCATGTAGTTGTTTCTTATTCTATGAACATTCATCATTATAACTAATGTTTCTATTATACTTATAGGGTGTTGAATAAAATTTTCTTATAATATATGTTTATTTGAATATAGTAACCAAGTGATAATAGAAAAATTACCATAAGTAAGGTATATTCTCTAAACAGCTGAGAAAGGATGGTTCCTAAGTCAGTGGTGAGAAGTACACAACTTCTTTATTTCCATGTTTAGTGATTCAAGTAGAAATTTTATTGAGTATAACCAAAAAATTTATCTCATGTGTCCACTGGATGAAAAGATATAATATTCCAAGTTTAGGTAGGAATATTGTTTATGGTGTTTTATACTCAACCAATAGTTTAGTGATACATGAATCATCGACAATCAGTGATGAATATAAAATGTAAGACTTATATAACTAGTAGTGGAATGATAATTCTTTGTCATGTAAAACTAAAAGTGTACATCAAAGATATACCTAGTATGGTACTTAGACTTAGTGAAGATAAAAAAATAGTAATATCAATGTATATACTTATTTAGTTTGGACAAATAAACCTTTAGAAATAAAGGTGCACCACAAAGATTACAAAATTAGTTCATCTAGAGAGAGTGAAATATTCCAAGGGTAATCTAGTGGTAAATACACTTCATAAAATTCCTTTAAGTTTTTATTAAGGAATATGAAAGTGATGTATAATATATTCATGGTCAGAAGATATAATATAATTTTTGCTAGTCTACTGACGAATGTCTTGGCCAAGCATTAATCAATCATTATAATGTAGAGTAGATTAACTACCAAATTCACATTACCTTATCCACATAAGGGATATGATGAAAATAAGGATGATCGATTGTAATTATTACTTGTTAACATTGATCAAATAAAATGTAGCATGGAGAAATTCCTAAATGCACATTTTATGCATCAGATTCATGATGTAAGGAGTATCAATGTTGCAACTTGTAGAAAAATCCATTAAATTTATAGACATGTATTGAGAATAATGGAGATATCACATAACCATATTATAACTATCATGAAAAATGGATATCAGAATTTTTTTATTATGACGGAATTCCATTTTCATAAGAACACATTTTTATATGCAAAGATTTTATTACGATATAAACATTCTAGCATCAATGAATGAACAAAGTGCATCAAAAGTGATTATCCTAAATGTTTTAAAGGATATTATAGAAATAGAAATAATATAAAAGTTTTAGTCATTTGATAGACTACATTTCTAAAAAAGGGTGCACATCTCTATTTTTTATAGTGAGATCTAGATCGACTTGGGTTTATTCAATGCCAAATATGCATAAATAGTTGGCATAGGAACATGTTCCACAAGTGCATGTAGAACAAGAATGTTTCAATGAAACATATTACATAGGAAGGATAAAACCACAGAGATGGTTTTTTATTAACTTTGAGTGGTGATGCATTATTAATTCTGAATAATAATTCCAACAATTGGTTGGTATATGAAATTAAGCTAAGACTAACAAGATAGATTAAAATTCAATAATGTATTTCATGTATCAAGGTACAAGGAGGCATATTATTTTGAATACTATGATGGGTATTCAAGTAATAAGATACACGGGTGGTACAAGCATGGTACCAATAAGGATCGATTGGTTATACCAAGTTGTTCATCCTAATCCATTATAATTTTACTTGTCATATTTATTTTCTATTATCATTTTACTGTGCATTAGATGTCAAGACCACCAATATTTGAAGGTTTATATATGATGCAACCATAAAGTGATGGTGACACCACATAATTCCAATAAGGTTTGAAAGTAACTAAAATACAGTTTAGGATTAAAGTATGAAACAATATCATAAAATATTAATTTGTAATGAATTGATGGCATGTGTCTACAAGAGGTTAGTGGGAACACCATTGTTTTACAAGTAAAATCAGTTTGGAAACATATGGAAAATATTTATTCATCTTACATTTAATTAATATTAGAATGAATGTAATTATCAAGAGATTGACTTAAAGTAGAAACCAAAGTTATAGGGAATATGATCTAATTAGGTAGATCTAACTGTTTCATAGACCTAGTCACTTGTACATATACTGACATGGTATTGAAAAATACAAGATGGAAAAATCCGAGATTGAATTATTACCTATGTCACATGGTATAAATCTCTCAAAGATGAATTGTATAGGACATGATAGGAGATTAATGTGGTGATTTGTATATCATATGCTTCTATGATGGATCAATTGCAAGTTCCATGATATGTAAAAGATCTAATAATTCCAATTTATACTTTATAGTTGTCAAATATAAATTATATCTATGATAACTGTAGGGTAAGCAGTTAGAACTATCCAATAGTACAATTGAAAGTATAGAAGATTTGTACCTAGTATATAGAGAATAAGAGATACTAGTTTAAAGGGACAAAAACTAGTCTTTCTTAGATCAATTTGATATAATATTATTGTTAGGATAAGGGAATGAGCGAGTCAAGATCATACAAGATAGTGGTAGTCATACCTACAAATTCTGAGTACGTTGCAGCTTCTGAGGCAACTAATAAGTAGTTATTAAATGAAAGGATTTTTTATAGTTATTGGATTCACACATAGTATATAATGTTTTATCATTATGATAAATATATTACTAGTACTATCCAAGATTTCATGTTTGGATATTGAAAAAAAGGATATACTCGGGGATTACATCTCATAGAAGTTTTACTCATGGAGACGAGGTCACATATAGTAGAATAGCCTTGTAGTGGATACTTTGTAGAACCAACAACTAAATATGTCACTCAGTAGGAAAACATGATCTTTATCATGTGAGTTCTAACTTGGATGGTTAGAAAGTTGGCTCTAGTGAAAGTGGGAGTGTTGTAATAGTGGGTTCCCTAGACCAAATTAATTAGTACTTTTTGATTACCATATCATGTATACAGTTATATATGCATGATGTATTATTATCAGTATAGTTCATACATTTCCGTGACCACTATTTAAATGGTAATTTTCATAGATTAATTTTCATATCAAAAGGCTTTTTCAGAACCTAGGATATAATGGGAACATCGAGATATTATGATATTGATCTGAAATATATTTCATATGGTCTAGATACATCATACTGACTTGACATTAATGATGTCTGACTATCATGTGATGGGAGATCATAAGTGTTGAGGCTTATTCTCATGAAGTTCTCAATTGGTGATATTTAGTAGTTGAGATCATAAGGATAAATCCACCAATAGGAAAACCACATGTTTTGGCTGTAATTATTTTTTATTTTCTACATACATTTTTACTGGTCTCTAGACTTGAGATAATTATCAATGTGTGACATTTGATCACATACTTTAATGCATGGAAAAAAAACCATGAAAATTAAATAGTGGTGAGTTAGTTTTTTTTTGGGTGAGTCATTGGTGGTATGACATTGGTTGAATGATCAATATAGGATTTGTTGCTTCTAGGTTGAGGAACTAATATCTCGATTATGGTTGATCAAGATTGTAGTACCTTCATAAGACCATGGCCCTAGAAATTGATGGTAAATTCATCCAGTTATATTAACAAACAATAAAGAAAGGAAGGGCGATGACACAAGTCTGCATCTTGCTTTAGGAGGTATTTAAAGACAAAGAAATTATATTACACTATGAATGTTCATAGGTTGGTTTTCATTGTTATGGATATTCCTTATATCATTAGGGGCCTTTCTGGGTTTTTAAACTCCACTCCTGATCTATGAATACAATTCACTACTATCTAGATAAGCTCATAGAGGGTCACACACAATAACGCATTCAAGAATCTTCTTTATTATGGTGAATAGGTATATTGGACATGGTGGGCCCCACCATGGGGTACAAGTGTGGTCCAAATCATTGATAAAAAAAACCCATCATTATTTAGGTAAATAATAATTGGGTTGAATTTATTTAGTAAAATTATTTATAAGTTAAGTAAATATGAGTAATATTATTATTTGAAGGAATATTATTTTAATATTACTGGTTCGTTTAATATTAGCAGGAATTATGAGTTGAGATAATGAAATAGGTTTATAAAATAATATATTTGATATAAATATTATAGGTATCTAATGAAATATACATAATATTTATTTTACAATTTAGTTCATCATAATTATTATTTATTTAGTGTACGTTAAATATACAGGGTCGAGGTACCCATTCCATGTATATGAGCATCCACAATTTAAAGGAGGAGAGAGGATCTTGCTAGTAACTATTAATAGAAATATCTTGAGATATTCTCTCTCATATCTCTCTTTATAGTGATAGGAACTCTATATCTAGGTGATCGGATCGAGTTCACCCTCATGCATCACAAGCACATCGATGCAGTGATTTTCGGGGCATCGAAGGCATTGTCGGATCTCCGTGCTAGCACATGGAATTCGACGATTGATACTCCTAAGGATTTTTTAAGTGTGTGTGGATTATATAGAGGGATTATTCTTTGGATACCTTGAGTAGAAATTGTTGATGATAAGCAGATGTCAAGCACATATTCAGATAAAAAAGGTATGTTTTTAATTTTATTTTGTGCTATATTTAATTCAAGATAGATCCTTAGGATCGTATCGGGGATTAGATCACAAGAGATGACATGTTCCGTCATCCCGATGATGAAAAATTTTAAATACCTAGTCCACCATCTTATACTGCTACCTCAGTACCATCACTTTTTAGTTTAAATGTTTTAATAATAGTATTTGAAATTTTTATATTGAGAACTACCAAATGAACTTTGTACGAACTAGTTATATTTTGTGATGTTATTCGTGATGGAAGACGAAGTTGTACTCACAACATACTTGGGACCCCATGGAACTTGGGTACCTAAGAAGACACTATTATTGGTTGTATGTATAGGTTCAGGGCAAAGATCGATGTTGATTCTTGTTGATTTGCCTCCTAGGTTAGATTTGGATTATGGGACCAAGCCAGACTTGAGACGAGTTGTGGTTGGGATATTAGCCCCAGTTTTATTTTTCTCTTTTATCACTACATGTGTATGTGACACCCATAAGGGATATTGTTTGGTATGTATAAAATATTAATTTATTATCACATGTGACGTTATATTTATTTTATCATCACTTTCCCTAGTTATGATGTTTATCTACATATGTAACTAGTTAATTTTATTTACATTGTGTTGAAAACATTGATAATAAGGGAATAGTATCCCCATGGTAACATCAAAATTAATTTCATATACTTGTAAACTCTAGAATATGAGTAGGATTTCCTGATTTACACTGGTTTGGGAACCAATATATGGTTTGGGGTGGTGGGATATAACACTTCCACTACCCACAACACATCCTGCATTGAACCGGTGACCCCCGTCATCATACCACCCCCACAAAACCCATAAAATCATAAGGATAACAACAAACATTCCAAAAACACACAACATACAATTACAAATCACATAAAACCATAATTCATCACATAGTTTCCATATTCACTCTCAACCAGTTTATTAGTCACATATAAGTTCTTAACATTTTATGAGTGGCGGTTTTAACACAATAAAGGTTCTCAATCTATGAAAAAGTTTTACAATTCAGAGTATCCACAACATGTATATCACAACAGGTTATATTCTTCAAGAGAGAACAATATAAAATAGGAAGTAAATTGATAAAACATATGATTACACCCCTTCCTTTCCAATTCAATTTAATATAGTTTATTATATTTTTAGTTAATAAGTACAACCCACCCATTGGAAAACAAAGGCATTCTAATTATACAGATGAAAAAAAGAATAGGATAACAAGGATACCCTAACTGGAAAAGAAGTTCCAAAACTCATTGCACTAAAAATAGGGGGAAAAGAAGATGATGTTGACACCTCAAATGTGACAGAAACACTGTTTCAGAAAACAAATATGAAACCAATATATTAAACACACCTAGAATCATGATCAAGAAGGCTTTATGTGAAAGTATAAAATTTATAATGCTTAAAAATAAGGTTTTATATTACCCAAACTCATTGGAAACAAGAAAATAATCGATTTGAGGAAATCCCAAAACTTTAAGATGTCATATAAAAAACCTAAAATAACTCCAAAGATTAATGTGGTCAACTTTATTTTTAATTTTTCAATTAATTTAGTTTCATTTGATACAAATCGAATGACCCATTTAAAACCACATGATTTATGTAATTAAAATACTAGAATTAATCCACATAAAAAATATTTGAAAATATTAATTTATGACATTAATTACAAATTTTACTTTAAAATCATTGCTCAAATCATTTTTGAAAATGGTATTTTGAAAAACTTTTAATTTTTTTAAAATGTTGAATCAATCATGAAAATGGATTGACTGCATGAACAACTCAACCAACCATTATAAGAAACTAATCAAATATGCAATGGAATCAACTAACTATAAGAAGAAACAAGATTATTGTAAGAAAAAACCAACTATCCACATTAAGAAACCAACTAAATACATGAGGGAACTGACTAACCACATGAAAAAACCAATCGACAGCATGAAGAAACAAAAAAAGTGTATGAACAAAACAACTGCATATAATAAGAAACCAATAGAACACTTTAAAAAACCAACTTACCCTAAGAAGAAACCAAATGATTGCCTGACTAAACCAATCGACTGTATAAACATACCAACTAACTAAAAGAAGGAACCTACTGGTAACAAAAAGGAACAAGTGACCACATGGCCAGTCAAGTGACCATGAGAGAAAACATAGAAATTTCAAAAATGGGAAAGGCCTTGAACTCCCTCTTTTAACTTCTAGGACTTTAGAAATCATAAAAGAAAGGTTTTAGGAACCCGTGACATTACATATGTGTTTTATTTATGCTATGGTTCTTGGAAATTATATATAATTATGGGTGGGTCCAATATTTTCCTCTAATTCACCAGGTAATTATTTATTTCCTAAAGTAAATATTTTGAATGTAAATGAATAGTTTATTTCTCTATAAGGTCTATTTTAAGATTAATTATTAATATGAAGTCCAAAGTAACCCTCATGATAATTATTTTTTTGTTATGTTTTTTATGGTATTTTCGGGATAAGAAGATGATTTTATGAGTGATTATGGGTTTTTATGAGTTCAATTTCTATCATCTAAAATTAAAAAATTTGATGGGTTTTCATATTTGTTCAATAGCATAGTGGGTTTTATTTATTTTTATATCCCTCTACTGAGATTTATTTTCTCATCCCAAGTTTTTAAATGATTTTAGAGGGTTTGCAGATAAATAGTAACAAAAATAATGTTAATTTAAGGTTATGGAAATTTGTATTTATTAATGAAATTGTATGATTTTAAGAACTTTTTTGTGTGGAAAAAATATAGATTGAGTGAAAGTGTGATTTTTTACTGTAATTTGACTCACAATCCTCTAAAACTCTATACTTAAAAGGTCATGAGAATGTATATAATAAAATATTTTCTATAAATCATGTAATTATGGAATGTTTAAGTATGAGTCTTCATAATTGGTAGAATATTAGGGTTTGGATACCTTTAGGGGTTTGGATATTGTTAAGGAAACAAATCAATGTCAATTTAGGGATTCTAAATGGGTTTTATGGGGATAATTTGTTAATTTATGGTTATATTAGCATGATAAATATTTTTATTATTCTATGGGTTTTCAATTCTCTTCATATAATATATGTTTATTTTATAATTTTTTTACATAAAGTTAATAGAGTGAATGAAGTATGAAGGCAACAAGAGGAAAAAACCCTTTAAAGTCTACAACACGAAATGATTAGTGTTGGAGATGAGATATTTTTTGATGTATTAACTCAGTTAACATAGGAAAAAAATAATGGTACCCATTGAAGGGAGAAACTAAATTATCCTCAAATTAATAATCTAATAGTGGGTCATTTCATGCAACAACATCCTCCAATATTTGGTGATACATCTGACCTAGTGTTAACTGAAGGATGGATAAATTCTTTAGAGAATATATATGAAGTCTTGGTTTGTTTAGAGTATCATAAGGCAACTATTTCATTTTATCATCATGAAGGTGAAATTGATCAACATAGGTCTTTGGTTAAAAATATCAAGGAGAATAATGAGATTTATTCTACAGTATAAAATTTATTTATATAAATTTTCTAAAAAAAATCCCTAAATTGATTAGAATTAGAATGAAAATTTAATTTCTAGAATTGAAGTGGAAGGAGGAGTAAATTTTTTCTTATAATGATTTTTTACAATATTGGAAAGGTATGCACTTAATTTTATTTTGGACCTAAAAGTAGATTTAGCAGATTTTAATTTGGTTTGAAACCATGTTTGTGAAGGGATTTGGTTAATTGTGAATTTGAAAGTTATGAGAATTTTTTTTAATGAGATAAAAAGGTTGATATAGAGCTTGTTGACTCTTATAGATCTCATAAAATCATGGATAATAAGAGATCAAGGTGGAATGTGGTAGGGAAATAACCAACAATGAAATATGGAGGTAAAAGAATCCAACATCCCTTACACAAAAAATTTGGTATAAGGAATCATAGAGAATGACTTATGGGTTCTATAATGTTTTTTTTGATGTGGTAAAATTGGACATATTTCTTATGATTTAAAAAAATAGTAACAACTAGACCAATAATAGTCAAAGGGTAGTGAAATGTTTTAATTATAATTAGATGGACCATTATAAAAATTTGTGTCCAATGATATGTATCAAAGGTGTAAATTATCACGATCATAAGATGAAAGGTGTGTAAAATTCATTTTCAAAAACTATGATCAATATTGGTCTATCAAATAAAGCAGTGATGTGCCTTATTTATTTACAAAAATTATACTAATATCTTGTTTCACTCTATATCTACTAATTCTTTTATTTATTGTAAATTTTCAATTAATATGGAAATATTATCTCAAGAAATGGATATTGAAATTTTGGTAAAAAGTCTTGGTGGATATATTAAAGAAATAAGAATGTTATATTTGATTAGAAATTCTATATTTTAATGATATCAAATCTTGTTTCATATGTTATTAATTAATTTTTGGTTTTTTTTAGTATCCACGTTTTCATAGACAATATGTTAAGTACTAATCGATCATGTGTTTCACTAGATCAACCATACAAACATCCAATCAACCACATGTACAAATGACATGATTGTGTGAATAATCGAAGAGACTATGAAGAAATTTTTATAAGTTTCAGATTAACTGAATGTTGTAGTCAAGTGACCACATGTTTAAGACAAGTGATTGAGAGATATCTGATCGACCATGAGAAAGTCAGCTAATGAATTTTCAAATTTTTGGACCTACCACATTAAGAAAATCAATCAAATTCATAATTAATTCATTGGATGAAAGAAGGAATTCATGTGATCATGCCTAAATTAGTAGAGATTTTTCTATGTGTTGAAGTGGCCACATGAATAAAATCACTAACCACATGAAGCAAGTGAATCAACCATGTGAGACAGTCATAATTTATCCAAAAATCTGATCAAACTCATATTTTATTCAACTGACCATGTAACTAATTATAGATAAATATTCAACTAAGTCTTGGAGATACCGAACATTGACTATTTGAGACTACATAAAGGAAGTTTTGAGTTACCACAAGGCAACTGACCACACTACACCAACCATGAGAAATTGATCAGGAGGATAAAGTTAAGGAATGGTTCTACCACATTATGGTGTTACTGCATAAAGGCATTTTTCACTGACCATGAGTGAAAAACCTACCATGCAAAAAGAAAATATCATCATATACTAGTTTTTTAATTTTATGAGATCTATTAAAGTGGTTATAGATTTTCAGTCTAAGAATGATTATCCTTCAATTGATACTTTGAGAAGAAATTTTAAAAATTAAAATGAAGTCTCACATTCACATAAAGATTAAATAGTGGTGTTTTTATATGATATCTGTGATTACTTTCTCCTATACTATGATACCCACTTTTCAGAAAAAAGTTTAAATAACTTATTAGAAGGTAAAATTTACTTCAAAACTCCTTCATGATCTCACTGAACAATTATATAAGGAAGAGAAAAATTTTGATCAACCAAAGTCATTTAGAGATTGAGATGTATCGAACTTCTTACACTTTCTTAGCTATATATACTTTACATTACATTTTTATGCATGCTTATTTTTCTTGTATATGTGTTATCACCTATTCTATACTATAATGGAGAGTATTATGATACTCTCTCCTCATATTTATTCTCATTATTTATCCCATGAATAATTCAGGAAGATGATCAATATATCCCGGACTATCTTTAACATAGTTATATGTGTAAAACCTAATCTAAGCTTTATATCTATTTATTAAATTTTAATAAAACTATTTGGTAGTGGATTAATATCAAGTGGAGAGGATTAATATGTATCTTAGAGATAACCTCTTTTATAATTATGATGTGTATTTTTAATTTTTTTCTTTATTACATTATTTTAACTATGTGTTTTCAAAAGTAAATTTTATACAAAGTAAAACATTGATAGTTTACATTTATATGTGATATATATATATTGGTGTGAGTGAAATTGATTTAAAAGATAAAATTATTTAAATTATTTTATCTATGTTTTGATCATTCCCTTGATAAACGATTTCAAATTACTATTTTTTATATGTGTACTATATTTTTGAGCTAGGTTTTGTTTTTAATTTAGTAATTTTTAAATTTATAGTTTTCAAAATGGAAATTTTTATCTTGGAAGCTCAATTCACCACCATCCCCAATCATTCCACTGATACTAGCATTTGGTATTAGGGAAATTTTTCTCTCTATTTTTCTATTTTCCCTTGACCTTGATTAAGTTTTGAGAATAAGATCTCTTAATTTATATTTAGTTAATACTATATAATTATGGATTCTAGACATGAAGGTTATGATACTATTAAAACTCCATTATTTAATGTAACTAACTATTCTCAATAGAAAATTAAAATTAAAATCGATCCTGAAAGAATGGGATTTGATATCCAGGTAATTATAAAGGATAAATATGAAAACCCTAAATTTCTATAAAAGATTCGATTAATTAAAAAATCAATGTATGATTGTAATTTAAAATCTATTAATTATCTATTATATGCTTTGGGTGAAGATGAATTTAATTGAATATCTTATTGTGTTACTTCTTATGAAATCATGGATACTTTAATTTCTTTTCTTGATGTAATATCTAATGTAAAAAATGTGGTTGAATAAATATACTATTATATTTCCCCATACCAAGATCCACTTAAAACCCATACTTCGGGTCGAAGAACCACTAAGCCTTAGGCGCCCCTCCCCATACGCCAAAGCTTTCCGACTAGCAGTGAGGGTCTAATTAAGTGATAGTGGAGAGACTATACCATCTCGTGATGATAATTTAATAATGTTCATATAATAATAAAACACTCTAGTAGAGTAAATATCAAAATTATTTGAAGAAATAATAAACAAAAATAGTAAAAACAAGACCAAGTCATTATACCATTTGTATATAAGAAAATAGGTTATAACAATTATATAAAAATAGACATACAAGATTTCCCATGGATGATCATATAAGAATATGCTCAAAAGACACAAAATGGAATTCCAAATCAAAGATAAGAACTAACACGGTCCCTCTACCATCTATCCTATGAAACTACATCCCTAATCACTATGGTCTGGAGCATGAACTTAGTCTTTGGACTGATCTCAAAACCATAAAGTCTACACACATATCAAGGGGCTTGTGTAGGGTGTGAGTATGAACTCAGTAGTCCATAACTGACATGTGTCAATATTACATCCATAATTATATAGTGTATGCATATGTAAATAAATAGCAAAAATTCCAAGATATAAAATAAACAACTCTCTCTAATTGTGATCAATAGACACAAGTGATCATTTTACCTTCTTCATCCAACGCCAAAGTGGAATGATATATACATGTTCA
Source organism: Viscum album (assembly GCA_963277665.1). Classification (NCBI taxonomy): domain Eukaryota; kingdom Viridiplantae; phylum Streptophyta; class Magnoliopsida; order Santalales; family Viscaceae; genus Viscum; species Viscum album. Next base: position 1,967,030,609 of record OY728127.1, read on the forward strand.
GTCGTACTATATGAAACTTGGTATCTCATTCATGTGCATGTCACCCAACACCTCATGCCAACCAATACCACAAGCATCCTCACATTTATTACAACCAGTATCCCATAAACATGTCCAAAAAAATATGTCACAAGTCTCCTGGACTTCCATTTAAAAATAACCATCATCTCAACATCCTAACATCTAGAAAAATAGTGATATTTTTCCTCCTATGAATTATAAAACACTATCTACTCAATATCTCGAGGTCCCAAGGAATAGAGATATACATCCTCCAATAATTCAGGCCCATGGTCTCAATATATATAGCGATCCACAGCCCCCAACTGATGGTCTTAAAAATAATCTTTCATGTTTTTCTATGATGAGCACCTCCTCTATAACTAAAGTTCAACACCATCCCCTAAGACACTAAAACCACAGAGGCCTCCACCCATAATGATTGGTCAAATATACCTCAATTGAGTCCTATCTGTGTTCACAAGACTTTAATGGAATCATTTTCCAACAACAATGAGAGGAAATCACCAACAAGTACCTAATCCACACCAACTCGAAACATTGTTTCCACATGCGAACCTCATATCCCATATGCAGTATGGTCACCACCATCCACCTCAATCTGATGATCAAATCACTTCAATTATAATTTTTAACACCATCCCATATATCTTAGGCCATTCTGTCATCTGATGAACTTCATCATCTCAACCCTGATGATAAAAATCACCCCAATACCTTATGTCATTCCCATCATGTTCCATTATAACTCATGCAGTCATATCACATTCAATTAATTTAAAATTTTAATCAATTAGCATAACCCTCCCAACCAACCGCAAGCCTCATACCTATATTTGAGTATTTAAATAGGCTATATCATGCCCACTAGAATCTCATATCAACGATTAGACAATTTAATGATTGGCATTAATTTATTTAGGGTCTCACTTGGATAACCCACATATGCATATTTAATAACTCACCCCATAAGGCCCATATATTTAAGGATAAATCTAATAACTACCTTCCTTTTATTCATAGGTACTCTCTCATAGAATATCATCCTTTAATTTGAGCCATATCGAAATAAATTGAGATTTATACAAACAACCTAAAAATAGGGTAAATGTACTTTCATGGAAATAACATTACAAAAAATAAAATAAAATAAGGAAGAAAGAAGAATCAAGGGATTGCAACTATGCTTCCAATGTGATCGATGAAGCTTGAGTCAAATATCAGATAAAGGAGTTCCAAAGGAACCTAGAGGAGTAAGAAAATGGGAGAGGACCCCCTATCGTGCATGTAAAAGAGAGGATAAAGGAGGAGGAAAAGAATAAATAGAGGGGAGGTTTAAATATTTCATTTTATAAATTTAAATAAATCACATGGTTTGGACACACAGTTTTGATAATTTTTCACCAACCATGTGGTTTCAATATATTAAGGGAACTACCTTTATAATAGGTCATGTGGTTTAGCTGCATGGTTTGGAAATACCATGCACCAACCATGCGCGCTAACTGCCTAAGTTGTCACGAACCGTCCTCCGGGGGACGGTTCGTGACAAATTGGTATCAGAGGAGTCAGTTCTACAGTAGAAAATAGGACCCTGATCTTTCTTTTTAATGACAATAGTGTTAAGTGTAGTGAGTGTGGTTATCTGTTTAGGGAATCTAGTGTTGGTGCGGCGGGCGACGTATCCATACACCGGGACCCTGACTTCTGATTTCCGACTCAATGCATGAAAAAACTGATTGCGAGTGTGTCTTCAAGAGTTTTCTTTGTGATATCTTAAGTTAGATCACCAGGTATAACTTAATGACCATGGAACACTTATTTCTTTTCAGGATGCCTCCATGAAGACAACCAGATAAGGTTCCGAGAGTTTTACGCACTGATATCCCACTGAGTGACGAGGCCTCGGTGCATGGCCCTTTTCTAGTAGAGGCACCAGCAGAGGAACCAATAGTACCATTCCCCGTTGGGCCACCAATGCCACCAGAACCAACAGCAGATGATGCACGCTGCTTAAGCGCATTGCACAAATTCTAGCACCAGAGGTCACCCAAGTTCAGGGGAGAGATGGAACCTCAGGTAGCTGAGGATTGGTTGGAGTCTGTAGTGAGAGTCTTTCAACTGGTAGGGACACCAACCAATATCATGGTGATCCTTACCGCCATCCTTCTACAGGCAGCAGCAGGCAGATGGTGGAGCTTGACACTCCAGGTTCACGACGAGGTGATGCTTCTCTGGGAAGACTTCGAGATCCTATTTCGGGTAGAGTTTGTCCCAACGACTCTTCGCACAGTGTGCATACATGAGCTTCTTCATCTGTAGAAGGGCATCATGACTATAGCTCATTACTCAACGGGGTTCACTGACCTCTCACGCTACTCCACTGATATGGTGCGGGACCCTTTCTTCAGGGCCCGAACCTTCGAGAAGGGACTCAGGCAAGAGATTAGGGCTTTGATGATCTCACTCAGCATCTCGACGCATGAGGGGGTGTTAGAGAGAGACCTCTTAGTAGAGAGTTTCCTTGCTGAGTAGTCACCAGCAGTGAGATCCTCCACCAGTCATCATGTAGCAGAGTCTTCTACAGCTGGTAGTAGACAGATGTTGCAGAGGTCCAAGAAGACCAGACCTATAGGTGAACGACCACATGACTCAGGATTGGTTGTGCGGGGCACCTGAGTCGGAGCTAGTCATACCAGGAGCGGGCAATTTTACACATGCAGCGGGCAGGGTCACATGGCTCGTGACTGTTCGACCCGTCGTACAGATGATTAGAAGATGGTCGAAGGACTACCCAGGTAGAGACAGAGTATCGAATGAGGAGGTACATAGGGATCAGGCTAACGTGGAAGGGGAGCTGGCTGTGCTACTAGCGGTGGGCAATGTTTCAATATATTACCGCCACCACCACTAGAAGGTCCACCCCGACTACAGGGAGCAGGTGTATAGGGGCGAGCTTAGCTTTAGACATCCAAGGCCTATGATCACAACACTCTATAGATGATACGAGGTACGATCTATGTCTAATACACCTTAACTACAGTTCTTATAGACACAGGTTCCAATCATTCTTTTATTGCCACTACCCTCGTTCGGAGCTCGAAGATTCCGACAGAGCCGTTGGCTCGATCCTTATGGCTAGAGACTCCTACCGGAGCAGATTCGACAACTATGCACTGGTGCCGGCAGTGTGAGATTACTCTAGGAGGCGAGAGCTTCGGTTGGGATCTCCTAGTAGCAGCGTCAAGGCCTTACGATGTCATCTTGGGTATGGACTGGTTATCTACATTTCGTGCTCAAATTGACTGTATTAGGCGCAAAATGCGGTGTGTTTGTACGGATGAGACCATGTTTACCTTCACCGGTGAGAAGGGAACCTTTGCAGCTCAGAATGGACTTACCCGGAGAAGGGTGCAACCAATCACTCATCAGTTTTCTAGCCTTACCCTTGAAACGGTTGATGTGGAGAGTCTGAATTATCCTGTAGTGGTGGACTAGTACACGAATGTCTTACTTGATGATTTTCCAGGTCTACCTCCTTGCAAAGAGGTGGACTTTTACATTGACTTGTACCCTAGAATGACATCGATATCTACACTAGTATATCAGATGGCTACTGCAGAGCTTCGTGAGCTGCGGGTACAGCTAGAGGACTTGTAGGGGAAGGGATTCATCCAGCCCAGTGTTTCACCTTGGGAAGCCCCAATTTTGTTCGCCAAGAAGTTGGATTGGAGCTTGAGGATTTATGTTGACTATCGGCGCCTGAACTCGGTGACCATGGAGAACAAGTACCCACTCTCGAGGATTGAAGACCTCTTTGATCAGCTGAAGGGAGCACGATGGTTCTCGAAGATAGACCTCAGATCAGGCTATCACTAGCTCAAAGTATGAGATAGGGATGTGTAGAAGATAGATTTCAGATGTAGATACGACCATTATGAGTTCTTGGTTATGCCATTTGGTGTAACCAACACTCCAGCAGTGTTCATGGGACTCATGAATAGGATCTTTCAGCCATACCTTGATCACTTTGTAGTAGTCTTCATTGATGGAATTCTGATCTACTTGGATAATTAGGAGGAGAATGCCTATCATTTACAGGTAGTACTGGACACACTCCGAGAGCACCATCTTTATGGTAAGCTCTCAAAGTGCCAGTTTTGGATCCAAGAGGTTCACTTTCTGGGGCATGTCATATCAGAGGCTGGAGTTGTAGTAGATCCAGCGAAGATTGAGGCGGTACTTGCTTGGGATCCACCCAGGAGTGTGATGGAGGTACAAAGTTTTCTGGGGTTGGCCGAATAATACCGAAGATTTGTGCCAGATTTCTCTATAGTTGCAGAACTACTTTTATCATTGATGAAGAAGGGGAAACCCTTCGTTTGGCTGGAGAAATGCTAGCAGATTTTTCAGGAGCTGGGGCAGAGGCTGACTAGTGCCCCCATATTGAGGATTCTAGAGGAGGGCGTAGGGTACGTAGTATATTGTGATGCATCAGGGACCAGACTCAGATGTGTCCTGATGTAGGAGCGCATAGTGATCACATATGGTTTTTGACAGTTGAGACAACATGAGAAAAACTACGCTACCCATGACCTGGAGTTAGCAGTAGTGGTATTTTCCTTGAAGATGTGGTGGCACTATCTGATGGGCGAATGTTTTATAGTGTACTATGATCACAAGAGTCACATGTATATCTTCTCTCACAAGGAACAGAACCTGAGACAATGACGTTGGCTTGAGTTCCTCCAGGACTTTGACTTCAAGATAGTCTAAACTCCTGGGAAGGGGAATGCTGTTACAGATTCACTCAGCAGAAGGTCTGGTATACATCTGTTAGGAGAGGCGACATAGCAACTGGATGCTTCGCATATATCCTTTGTGGATAGAGATGGAGCAGTATTCCTTCAGTCTCCTACAGTCACTCCCCCACTTCTTCAGCGAGTTAGGGAGGCACAACGTGGGGACGCTGACTGCGAGGCACGACGCACTTAGATATCCACAGGACATGCACCTGATAGATTTTATGAAGGTGGGGAGCACATCATTCTTTTCAGAGGACGTACCATGGTACTAGTGTCACATTAGGAGGAAGTGTTGAGGGAGTTCCACAAATCCCCTCTAGCGGTATATCCAGGAGTGGAAAAGATGTACTAGGATCTCCAACGACATCACTGGTGGCCAGAAATGAAGAAAGCAGTTGCAGAGTTTGTCTCTCGGTGCCTCACTTGTCAGGAAGTGAAGGCGGAACATCAGGTACCAGAAGGCTTGGTTCAACCTTTAGAGGTCCTAGAGTGGAAGTGGGATGGGATATCAATGGACTTCGTGATAGGTTTTCCACATACATCCAGAGGTCATGACTCTATCTGGGTGATCGTTGACCGACTCACCAAGTCGGCCCACTTTCTACCGATCAGAGAGCAGGTTTTAGTAGAAAACTTGGGGCGCCTCTATGTGCAGAAGGTTGTATGACTACATGGAGTACCCTCGAAGATTGTCTCTGATCGTGATGCACATTTTACATCCCAGCTATGGAAGGGGTTTCAGGAGGCTTTCGGTACGTAGATTCGTTTGAGCACCACCTTCCATCCTCAGACGGATGGTCAGACTGAGTGGACCATTCAGACCCTCGAGGACATGCTACGTGCTTGTGTCCTCGACTTTGGTCACAGCTGGGAGGATCAATTGCCTTTGGTGGAGTTTGTGTACAACAACAGCTATCATTACACCATTGCGATGACACCTTTTGAGGCATTGTATGAGCGACCTTACAGATCACCTTTGTGTTTGACTGACCCAGGGGAATCGACACTAGTGGGACCAGAAATGGTATAGGCTACCACAGAGAAGGTGCAGATCATCCAAGAGCGGATGGAGACTACACATAGAAGGAAGAAGTCATATGCCGATAGGAGACAGAGACCTCTGGAGTTCAAGGATGGTGACCACATCTTTCTACAGGTCTCATATCGACGAGGTTTGCAGAGATTTGACCGAGGTGGAAAGTTATCTCCAAGGTTCATCGGACCTTTTCAGGTCCTCAGCAGAGTTGGTGAGGTAGCATACCTCTTAGCTATTCCACCTCAGTTGCACCGAGTGCATGACGTCTTCCACGTATCCTAGCTGAGGAGATACGTGCATGACCCTTCTCACATCATCGACCATGGAGATCTGGACGTCGATGATGGGGTGACATTTTTGGAGGTTCCAGTTGATATTGAGGATCGACAGGAGCATGTCCTATGTGGGCGTCGATACCTCTGGTGCGCGTTCGTTGGCATCATGGGAACCTCCAGGAGAGTACATGGGATCAGGAGGCTCAGATTCGTGCTCAGTGCCCCCACTTGTTCGCTTAGTTTGAGTTGTGGATTATGGGGTTGTAAAGCCCCGAGGTGGGGATAATGTAAAGACCCGGAATTTCCATGTAATTTTTTTAAATAAATGGGAATTTTACGAATCCTTGAAAATTGACGGCACATAATTTCGAGGCTCGGAGTGCCTAAAATGAATTTATGAACTTTTATTTAGGTACGTTTAGTAAGCATACAAGTAGGTTTTTATAACTTTTGAATCGGTGCTCAAAATTGAAATTCGAGGGCACTGTTGAACTCGCAGCGCCGGTATTCTCTTAAAGAGACTTTCACCTCGATGACAGTTGCTCAAGAGTGAATGTTAGTTTTTGAGTTTTTCATGAAAGAATAAAATAAAAATAAAATTGTGTAACAATTAATTTTTATTTGAAACACCCATGTGGATGTTGGGAGGTGGGGAACACGAGAACTAAACCCCTTTGAAAGTTAAGAGGTGGGGTCCACCGGAACTAAACCTCCCTGGTGAGGTTATGGCGGTGGGGACCACCTGATCCCAAACCCCCAATTTGAATTCTAGATGTGGGGACCACCCAACCCCTCTTAATGGGGAGAAACCTCCCAAATCCACAATATTATACCCCTCCCATTAAATTGAGCCATTAAACTGGGCCAATTAATTGAGCTAATTAATTGTGCCAACACGGTACATTAATTACACCAACTTGGTTGTGCCAACATAATTAATCCTTTAAGTTAATTATATTGGCACCACTTTCTTTTTTGGGTGGGATTGTGAGAGGAGAAACCTTGGAGGATTACACTTCTCCAACAAAGAACACGTTCTTCCACAAAGAAAGCTCCTCCAATGAAGAACGCTGACTTCGACTTCTACCTCAGGACACCCTCCAAGAGGAACATCTTCAACTATGAAGAACCGACACTCCATCCTGGGATTAGAGGAAGGTGGCGGATGAGATGAATGGTGACAACTTCAACTTCCTTCTTGTGCCAACGTCAATGAACAATCCAAGGCAAGGGTTTATTTTCTATATAATTATCACTTCCCATGTTCTCCCCTTCTAATTATTTTGTGGGATTGGGAATAGATATTGATGAGGGTTGTGGGGATTGATGTTTTTATATATCTTCCATACACGTTCATGATTCAATTTTGTGAACCGCTTGTTACCACTCTAATGCGGAGGGTGCGGGCCAAACAAACATTGCCCGAACCCTCCGCCGTTCTGCTTCTTTGGTGTGTTCTTCACAATGGATGAAGGTGACGAAGGCAACGATGCTCCACCGCCCGCGACCACCATAGAATCTGTGCTCTGCGGCGCTCCACTGCCCACGACCTCACTACGCTGCCTCACGGCACCCGCGACCTCCGTCGCTCTGTGTCATCGCCGTCGTCTGGGCCGAGCTGCTGCCCGAGCTGCCGCCGCCGGGCCAAGCTGAGCCACCGCCGCCGAGCCGAGCATCCACCGCCGTCCGGGCCTAGCCACTGCCCGAGCCTCCGCCACCATCTGAGCCGCCGTCCAGGTCGAGCCACTGCTTCCCTTTCGGCCGGACCACTACGGCCGAGCCACCCCGCGGCCTCGCGCCCTCCGTGATCCTCCACAACCTCACGACCACCCGCGACCCTCCGTGGCCCCTCGCGGCCTGCCGGGATGGACCCAGCGGACCGGGCCGACCCGAACCAGGTCAGCCTAGGCTGGGTCGGGCCAGGTCGGTTGGACCGGGACAAACCAGACCTGAGCCCACTATGACCCATTTATGCTCTTTTGGCCATAACTTTGGCCCCAGACGTCCATTTGATGAACCATCAACGATGCTAGAAACCTAGGAGCGAGACAGTACCTTTGAGTATACCCCATTAGAGTTTTGGATTATGATGGGGTACAGTCAGGTTGGATCGAGCACGAATCCAACCGGACCCCCAGGACTAAAAGGCTAATAACTCACAGACCGGGCGTCCGATTGATGCACCGTCTATTGCGTTGAGACCTCTATGACGTGGAAAACCTTTTAGATAATTCTTCTTGGGACATCGTGGTAGTTGGAGAATTGACTAGTGGCTTGGGGAATGGACTCTCCTAGAGACGAGTAAGCCTAGTTCGAAAACCCTGTAGCTGGCTGTGACGAGAAGAGTGCTCCTAGCGATCCTGTGCGGGTCAGCTCCTCGCGATCCTGTGCGGGTCAGCTCCTAGCGATCCTATGCGGGTCAGCTCCTAGCGATTCTGTGTGGATAAGATCCTAGAGATCATGTGTGGTTTAGCTCTGAGCGATCTTGTATGGGTCATCTCCTAGCGATCCTGTGTGGGTCAACTCCTAGCGATCCTGTGTGGGTCAACTCCTAGAAATCCTGTGTGGGTCAACTCCGAGCGATCCTGTGTGGGTCATCTCCAATGATCCTATGTGGGTTATCTCCTAGAGATCCTGTGTGGGTCATCTCCTAGTAATCTTGTGTGGTTTAGCTCCTAGCGATCCTGTGGGGGTCAGCTTCTATTGATCCTGTGTGGTTCAGCTCCAAGCAATCTTGTGCGGGTCAACTCCTAGCGATTCTGTGCAGGTTAGCAGCAGAGCCTCTTAACGGAATAAGATGATTCAATATTTATAAATAATCATCTATAATACCATACCTAAAGTTATAAATGGTGTGATATGAGTCAGTACCTCAGTGTTTTCCTCATGACTGAGATGGATTACTTGAAAAGTCAGGTATATGTTTGGGAATATACCTAAGTAGGGTTATCTGTTGATTTCATACTTTGTGATTTATCCTTGGTGGATTTTGTGAGACCTTGAGGGTCTTGGGGTCCCTACTGAGTATCGTTATACTCACCCCTGCACGGGCTATGCCTAAAACTTATTGTGTTGGATGAAGACAATGGACAACACTAACTGAGGATGAGAGTACCTATACTGGACAGTACCCGGAGGTGGACCATATGGCGTGTCGGTATGCAAAGGAGATGGGTGGATGTGGAGTGCTGAGGAGGCAATCTATACCTACCCTTCAGGTAGGAATCGAGGTGGATGATCTGGGAGATACTTTTCACCTATCAGTCATCTTGTACTTTCCAGTTTTCCTTGTAATTTCTAGTTGGGCTTGTATTCTGGACCCGTTTTCTTACTGTACTCACTCTGTTTACTATTCAGTTTACTTGAGTTTGTATCTTTCTATGTTCTTGGTTGTGTGTTTACAGGTTATAAAGGCAATGCCTTCCCAGTTCTAGGAAATTACGCCTTTGGTGCTAGTCGCCAGCCCCTGGCCTAAGGAAGGCGGGCTTGGGGTAGTCACGACACGGGCCCCGGGGGACTGGTCATGACATAAGTGACACTAGGCGTGCGAGATAGGCTACACAACTTTTCAAACCATTCAAAACCCATTCTCACCCTTTGTTAACAACTATAAAAATATTTCCCAGTTATTCACCCCACCTCGCATGATTTTATTAACCATTATCAAGTACAAAAAATGGGTTTCACAATTTCCCAAGTAATGCTCATGGTTTTAACTAACTATTCACCTTAGCCTGTACTTTTCAAAATTGAGTTTTTGAGGCCCAATAATCCCAAAACTCACTTGAACCCCCAAGGCACTCATAGGGACTTAAACACTGTCTAAACAAATTCCTCAGGGAATTAAAACTCTCAGAATTAGGTTCTAAATATTATATTTTATGTTGTCTCATCCATCAAACACAAAAATTAAAAACTTTTTTAAAAAAAATGACTCATTATAAAACTCGAGATGTTACAGCTTCCCTACTTTATAATAGATCGTTTCTGAGCTATGATGTTTCATGAGGAGATGGTACCAAACATACCCATCTCATAACATCACCTCAGAACTCCCCAGTTACTCATTTATAGTTCAATTCTTCTCATGTCACTCCCCACTATAGGAATTACTTATGCAATCACTTCCCCACCCAAAACAATATTCTAGTGGTCCAATCTATCCATTACCTAGATGTACATGTCCTCATATGACATACCATATTTCTTTCACCTCATCAGGTTCTCATTCTATACCTACATCATACAAATCACCCATAAGTCTTATATCTCATCATATTCCCATAAATCCTGCATCACAATTGATGAACAACTAATGTCAGTGTCACACATAATGCCCATGATGTCCTATATCATAATTGATGATCGATAATTATCATATCCCATCTGATTCTCAATATCTCCTAAAACATCTACAAAACCCACAAGAACCTACATCACAACTGATTCTAAAAATTCATGGATCACACTAATTCCCAAAAACCTTGTATCATATATATATATATATATATGCATTCCCACAAAATTCTTAATTCCTATGCATCCCATAAAAACCCCAAATCACATTTTATACCCACATAATATCCAATTCCTATTCAGTTCAAATGCAACACGTTCACCTCATTCAACCATATTTTTCATACCCAAAAACAAAATGACATTCCACAATCAAGTAATACCTCCAACCATCATCATCTCCCCACCCTACTCGGACCAAGCTAGCTCAATAGCATGTGCCTAGACCAAATCCCAAATGCCCGAGGCCTGAACTCCCAATGAAGCAACACCAACTACTGGCCAATGACCCCATTGTTGGGTATCTCTATCTCTCTTCAACTATTTTGTGCATGCAAAAGAATCCCATCTACCAGCTCCTAGTATCAATCCCAGTCCTAACTCAAATCCCTAAGTCTGACCCGATACCTGAATCTCAATTATCCAAGAAGTATTCCAATAGAACCTCTCTAAGTACCCCATCTGGCCACATACCTGGAACTCCTTCATAGGTTGCTCACATTGAGTCTTAACATGTATCAATTTTCTAAATTTGAATCACAATATTGATAAACCAATCCTTGGTGGTTTTTTTGAATCTCTATCCTAACATCCCTAGTAAGACTCTTCATGGCCTTGATTTCAGCTACCCAAATCATTATTGCTAGTCCCACTTGGATTTATCACCTGGAATAGATAAGTCTGGTCTATAAAATTCCCCTCATCTAACAAATCCCGATTGACTTCCATTGAGAATGATTTCAATCTGAATATATTTACCTACACCCTGATGGAATTCCTTAAGCCATCCTTGAACCATCTCACCATGGAAATATCGTCACCCACCATAGAAAGTGAAAATCAGGATATGTCTATAAAACTCATTTCTTAATCCGTAATGGAGGTATATCTCTATTTTAGGTTCATGAACTCATGGAATCTATATACCCTCAATGTCTCCATGAAAAAGTTAACTAAGAAACTAGCCTCAAAATCCTTCGATGCTAGTCCCTCATGCCTACCATCCTGTATATATACATCCCACTAGAACTTTTCAGCACTCTTAGAATATAATTATACAGCTTCACCCTCCAACCATGGGGTGTCTTGAGCTAGTCAAAAATAATATACAAATAATCGATCCAATTATCTTCTCTTTGTGGTCCAAACTCACTAAAAAATAATTATGGGTGCTGACATCGGAACTCACGAGTCATGTAGTCCATAGACAACTCATCTCCTTGAGCTCCCCTATTAATACCATGTATAACTCATATCAATATCAACCTCAGATGGTTATCTAGAAATGACCTGAAATATACCACTTATTGTGGCTTCTTTTCCTACATCATAGCCTCTACCTATAGCTCATGATCACCTCAATGTTCAGGGGCCTTATCCCGACCCTCAGGGGCCTCATCTCATGCATTCTCTAGTAGTACTACATCTCTACAATCCTAATACTCTACCAAAATCTGTTTTGGTGGAATCACGACGAATAACAAACACCATGGTCAATATATATATATATATATATCGTAGATAGGTAAATCTATAATAGGAAGTGAAAATCACCACCCTTATACTCTCGTACTGCACCCATGTCACATGTCATCCATCCTCATTTCCCCTTACCCACCCACATCAGAGTCATATATCCCATATCATTCAGCTTCATGTCACATTTCCTTCCCAATTCTCTTCTCTTTGTGGTCCAACATCACTCAAAAATAATGGTGGGTGCTGACATCAGAACTCACAAGTCATGTAGTCCATATAAAACTCATCTCCTTGAGCTCCCCTATCAATACCATGTATGACTCATATCAATATCACCCTCAGATGGTCATCTAGCCATGACCTGAAATCTACCACTTATTGTGGATTCTTTACCTACATCAGTGCCTCTACCTATGGCTCATGATCACATCGACATTCAAGGGCCTTATCCTGACCCTCAGGGGCCTCATCTCATGCATTCTCTAGCGGTACTACATCTCCACAATCCTAATCCTCTACCAAAATCTATTTAGGTGGAATCATGAAGAATACCAAACACCATGGTCAGAATATCAATATATATATATATATATATATATCATAGATAGGTAAATCTATAATAGGAAGTGAAAATCACCACCCTTACACTCTCGTACTGCACCCATGTCACATGTCATCCATCCTCATTTCCCCTTACCCGCCCATATCAGAGTTAGATATCACATATCATTTAGACTCATTTCACATTTCCTTCCCATAATAGAGTTAGGCATCACTTATCATGAATATTAGATATCATCAATCTAGGATGGTTGTGTAGAATTCCACCAAATGGCTATACAAGAAAAAACTATTTATCTTTTTATTGATAATTTAAACAGATTACCCACTTTCATTATCCATGCATTCCCATAATAGAGTTAGTACTATATATACCATACACACATAGCATCATACACTGATCTCATCGAGAACCACATACATGGGATAGATGAGTATAATTCCACCAAAAAGGCTATATAGGAAAAAACTATTTATCTTTTTATTAAAACATTAAACAGACCAACCCCTATTAGCATATTCTAGGTTCCTCATGAAAATAATAAGTATATACACATATCATATGAGCCTATGTTCCTACCATGATGCATTAATACTTCTACCTTATCATGCATATCCAAGGGTAAAAATCTCATAATACAATAACATCACACTCATGTGCTCCACTCTATATGGAAATTAATCAACTATAAAACTGAAAAGCATAACATCAATTTCCCACCCCTGGAAACTTGGTTTTTCCACCATGCATGGGGATATAGGCACCCAAACATGATCTATTTACTCAATTCCAACTAGACCTTAGTATCTAGTCAACAATAGCCAAAATAATAAGACCAAAAAGGAAAAGAAACTACTTTGATACCATTTGTAGCGACCTAACCCATGAGCCACTTAATACCTGTTATCTAGATTAGAGGACCACTAGGCCTTAGGTGCACCTCCTCGTACACCAAAGGTTGTCGATTAGTAGTGAGGTTTTCATTAGTTGATAGTGGGATGATTATACCTTCTAATGATGATAATATAATAATGGTAATATAATAATAAAACACTACAGTAGCATAAATACCAAAATCAGAAGAATAAATAATAAACAATAAGAGTAAAAAAATCACAAGTCATTATACCATTTGTATAAAATATTACATGTCATAATAGTCATATAAAATAGATATGAAAGATCACCTTGACCGATCATATAATAATTTTCTCAAAATACCCTAAAAGGAATTTCAACTCCTAGCAATGAACCACCATGGTCCCAATGATATCCATCCCAAACAACTACATCCCTGATCACTATGGTCTAAGGCACAAACCTGGTCTTTGTCCTAATCTCAAAACCATAATGTCTAAACGCATCCTAAGGGGACCATATAGGTTGTGAGTATAAACTTAGTAGGCCACCACCAACATTTTTATATCTTATATCCATAATTATATAGTGTATGCATACATAAATAAATAGCAACAACTCACACATAAAAATAAATAACTCACTCCACTTTTACTCAAAAGTCACAATTGATCATTTTACCTACTTCAACCAGCCCTAGAATGGAACAACATATCCACAATCACTCATACCAAAGAACCTCATTATTTAATTCATGTTAACGAAACCATACACCTTAGACAAATTCTAGGTTGCTTCATGGGTCATTGTGGCACTGCCTCCTCCCTTGAAGCCGAGATGATGGGCTTGATTCATGTGATTAAATTTTCCATGGTTTATGGTTGGAAAAACCTTTGGATTGAAAGTGACTCGATAAAAATTGTTCAAGAAATTTGGAATGGCATAACTCATTTAGCTTGGATGATTACTACCTATTGGATGGAATGCAACCGTTTTCTCATTGACCTGAACTACATCATCACACATGTTTATCAGGAAGAAAACATGGTTGCCGATATCTTGGCCAACTTGGGAGTTAATCAAGACATTACCTGGTGTGGGGACCTCCCAACTTCTCTTATCCCCATTCATGAAAAAGATTGTAAAATTATTCCATACTTTAGACTTTTGTAATCTTTTTTTTAATAAAATTTGTGCCTTGGTCGTTTTGGCCAAGGAATTACCTTTAAAAAAAACTTATGGTCAAAACCATCCCTTAAGCCACTAAAACTACGAAGGCCTCTACCCAGAATGAGTGGTCAAAACCACCTCAATTGAGTCCTATTTGTGTGCACACAACTCCAACCAAAACATAGGCCTACAAAGATGAGAAAAAATCACCAATAATTACCTAAACCATACCAACCATCATCCTTATTTCCACATGAAAACCTCATCACCCATTCATGGCATGGTCTCCACCATCTGTCTCAACCTGACTATCACATTGCCTCAATTATGATGTTTAACATCATCCCATATATCTCAGGACACACCCTCATCCTGATGAACCTCATCATATCAATCCCAATGATCAAAATCACCAGAATACATCAATATATAACCATCACATTTCCTCAAAACTCATACAATCATATCACATTTAATTAATTTAAACAATTTAATACATTGGAATAACCTACCCAACCAACCCCAAAACTCATTCCCAACATAGAATATTTAAATAGTCTATATAATTACCTTTGGAATCTCATATCATTTATTAAAAAATTTAAAGACATGCATAATTTATTTATTCTCTCACTCGAACAACCCACATGTGCATATTTAATAATCCACCCCGTAACACCCATATATTTAAAAATAAATCTTGGGACCACCTTCCTTAGTCATTTCAGTTATATATCACATAAAATAATCCTATAATTTAATATTTACTGAATGAAATCAGTATTCTAGAAAAAATACCTAAAATAGGGAAAATTATATCGCATGGAAATATAATTTTGTATGGAGAGATAAAAGAATAATGAAATCAAGAGGAATTAAGGGCTGACCGCTACACTTCCAACAAGGCTAATGGAGCTCAAATCAGATATTTGATGGATTAGTTAGAAAATAAAATAAAGGGGGAGAAATTGGGAGAGGAACCCTTATTGTGTAAGTGAATGAGAGGAGAAAGGTGGAGGAAAAGAAGAAATATATTGGAGGGGTAAAGATATAATTTCATCCATTTAAATGAAAAAAATGACTTGGATGCATAGTTTGGATAACCGTTCACCATAAGTTTAGTGACACTATTTTAAGGGAACCCCCTTTATAATAGGTCACATGTTTTGGAACCACAGTTTGGTCAGACAGTGTTCCAACCATGCACACTCCTGCCTATGTGGCACTAAGAATGTGAGCTAGGGCACATGGTTTTTCACACCATGTGATGCTCGTCTGCACCCTCTGGTAAAAACTATAGACATATTACATGGTTATGTCCCCCACCCCACACAGTTTTCCTAACTATGATCCAGTAAAAAATGATTCACACAATTTACCATGTAAGGCCACATGGTTTGAACTAAATATGGGCCTCAACCTACACATTTTGAAACTAACGTTTTAGGGTATGACAATCATAAAACTCACACGAACCCCTAAGGCACTCACCAAGACTTAAAAACCATATAAAAACAATGAATTTTATAATTAAAACACTCATAATTGGGTTCTGAATATTATATTTTAATTTGGACTATCCACCAAACTCAAAATTAAAAAATTCTCAGAAAAAATACCCATCCAAAAAACTAGGACATTACAAATGTGAAATGTGACTCTTTTAAGATGAAACTTAATGATTTAATTTATAAAATATTTTTTCTATTTATTGAGATCACTAATACTATGAAGTCACTAAGAAAAACATTGGATAAAAAAACAAGTTATAATACCTATATGATGTTTACGATATATTTGGAGAAGTATTGGTGGGTCCATCAGTGAATCCTATGATATTCACATGCTTCAAGTTAATGAACTGATTTGAAATATGATAATGTATAAATAAGAATTTAAATTATACAATTTAGATGTTGAACATAATAATAAATCCATTACATTTAAGAGATATGAGTTTGAATTACAATAAGTGATCAAGGATGACTTGATTGGTAATGAATCTAACTAAGAGAGTGACGAGGAGATGTCTCATCTATCCTGAAGATTCAAAAAATTATTTAAAAATAATACATTTTCAAAAATTCATCCAAAAAATGAAGGTATAATATAAAATTAAATTTAATAAAATACTGTAGAAAGGATAAATCCACTGGTGAAATTATCTGTTATAAATGTAAGAGAAAATGACACATCAAGGATGATTAATAGCTACATTTCATTAATATAATTTTGAATATAAGATATTAAGATTTTATAATTTATGTAATAATACTTTCCCATTTATTGATTATTTTATTTATATTTTTTCATGTCACAGTTAAATTGAATTTACATGAAAATAAACAAGATATTAATGAAAAGAGCTATAAAAACATCAAACTGCAACATGAAGTAGAATAGTGTGAAAATGGAAGATTGAATTAAAAAATAATTTAGGATCCTATCACGATTCACAACATTAAATGGTGATTTATGATGTGATAATTTTGATACATGAGTTATGTATCAAATGGGAAGAAAGAATCAAAAAACAAATCAAGAGGAATTTAGGCACCAAGGTTTGACATAGTGATATTCATATTCATGGCATCAATATTGGAAGAATTAGGAAATGATAAAATTTAGTGAGATAACCAAAGTGATTTGAATCCCAAGGTTTCATATCATTAAAGAATAATTCTTTCCATGAACCTGATTGATATGATAAATTAAATATATTATTTTTTAATAATTTGGTGGTGTTTTGTATTGACATGACCATGGACTCCCAGGATTGACCTAAACATAATTAATGTCTACTTTTATATAATCAAATCCACCCTATGACTGAATATATTCCTATAAATAAGTTAGAATTCTATTTTTTTTCAAAAAGAGATAGATAGTAGAGCATGGGGAAAGGTGTTATACTACTACAAAGACCTTCACCATTCGATGTCCAAAATTTATCTTAGGATTTAATTTTCTTCATTTTCTTTCCCTCTCATGGATAGAATTAGGGGGTAATTTATTTCATTCCAAGATATTATTTGGAGGGGAATTTTATGAATGTAAGTATTATTTTATTTTTAATTCAGGTTGAGAATTTTAGTCTATTTTTATTCCCTATATTTCTGTATTTTTTTCATCACATGACCATTTCACGTTTTTAAGGGGTATTTCTATCATGAAATCACTAGAACTAGTAATTCTCCCTGACCATTGGGTGGGTCAAATTATATTCATAAAAATAGTTTTAAGTTACCTCTTTCACTAATAAATCGAAGTACATGGACATCAGATAAGGTGAATTTATGAATTTAATATTATTAACCAAGACCAAGGGTTAATTTGGACTTAATTCTAACAATAACAAGATTAATTATTTAAACATTACAAACACTAATTAATGAACATGGATACCATAATCTTGGTATGTTTTGTTTTATTTTTTTCTCTATCTCTAAATCCATACTAGATAGTTTAAGATTTCAATTTCTTTATTCGTTCATAACATAGGTATTTATTATTAAATAATTTTATTGTCTAAAATTTCCTCATGGGATCGGCCTCAGGATGTGAAAATACAATACATCTTAATTATAGATTTAGTGATTGTGATTTAATGTTTTATAAATTTATAAATTTGTTATCCTTTATGGAATTGATGTTGTTCTCATGCGGTGTCAAGTTTTTAGAATTTTTTAGACAAGGTGATTAGAATAATTTAGTTTAATAGTTTAAATGTAGCCTTTTTACTCCATTTTTTATTTCATAATTTTATTTTTGGTTTTTCTTTTATTATTTTAACTTTATTGTGTGTTTTTAGTTGTGTGTTTATATGATAAAAATATAAATCGACATATCTGAGTAGAAATACAAATAGAAAACATCTCTTAACAAATTTAAACACTCAAGAATATGGTTAAAACAAGTCATGAATGGGAAAAAAATACAAACCTTGGCACTGCAAGCATACACAAGTACATATGAGATGATCCTTTAAGGCATGTAAGACATATTTAAAGAATGGTTGAAACTTTTATAGAATATGAAAAAGGAATATTAAGAGTCCAATAAGGAGACCAAGGAATAATATTATATCAATGATAAAGTTAAAGACCCATTAATAAGAGTTAAACCTCATGATGACTCTAAGGTAGTTAATTATCTAGATTCTGAAGTTGATATCAACACTAAAATTTTCATTAAAGGCACCCTAACATTTATATATTCAGAGGAAGAATAATAAGAAGAGAAATAATAATAAGGTACCTCAACCATAGATTTTTTACATAGATTCATTTCAAACATGGGATTAGAGATAGAGGAAGATAAAGAGAGTGACATCACTATAATCAGAACCATAATTGAATATTTTGAACAAGAATAAGAAAAATAAGTAGTAAACAATGGATTTAAGGAGCTGGCTACAGAACTTGAAGATGTCATTGCGGAATTTTGACGAACACAACCAGTAGTTAATGAAAAGGAGGAGTGGTATTAGGTATGTAAATCCCTTGAAATTTTTTCTTGATCCTTAAGGATATCCACTACTGGTAATTCTACAATAATAATGTGAATAATGAATAATAAGAGGATCAAAGATACACTAAATGCGATTTAATGTCATAATTTGGTAAACCTGAGAAGGTTATCTTTGTATCATATTCCCATCGACTAATAAAGGTAAAGGTTGAGCTAAAAGATAAACAATAGTGTCTATTAGGAGACATCCCAAATTTTTATTTTCTTTCTAAGACCTTAGTTTTTACTAGTTTCATAGTAAGTAGTTTTATATTAAAAATTTATTTTAGGATATAATTTCAATTCTACTAACTATTTTAGAGCAACATTGAATAGACCTTGTGATTTTATTTGTTGTTTATTTCCATGGGTTCATATTAAAGGAACAATGAGTAGAGTAAAATCATTATATTTTGGGGATGAAAGTAGATGGACATCAATTTAATAGAATATTATGAGTTTTAATTTTATAATTTTTAATTACTCCCCACCATTTCTTCTTATGAGCTTTAAATTGAAAATGCATACCCCATAATTAGATTTTTCATGATTTTCTGATCTAGGAAATGAAAACTACTTAGGATAATCATCATGTCATGTTTTAAATTTAATTTTCAATGAACTTGAATGAGTAAAATGAGGGAATGTATAAGTATAGATAAATATGGGGATTTGGATTTAACGAGTCTTGATTTAGTGATATTGGTTAATTTTTATAAATGGATTTTCCGATATTTTTCATGCTTTGAATTTCAAAAATTTAGGTTATTTATTTTTATTTTTACTGTAAATTATCTTGATTGACTGTACCAATTACATGTTATCATTCCCAATAGAATTATATTCCTAATATTTTCATTCCTTTCTTGGATATATTTCTTGATAAACCCGAGCATGATTTTTTCTATAAATTTATTTGCATCTTGTCAACGATATGATTATAAAAATTCTCTTTTAATAAAATTGAGTAATTTTTATCATTAATACCTTTATCATTTTTCTTACCATTTAATTATTCCTTCTTAATCCCATAGAATCCATAAATTGAATTTGATAAGATAGATAAATATTACAATTCTATCTTATCCTTTCTTACCCTACTCTGAGTATTTTTCATGATTATCAAAAATATTATTAAAGGGGTGATGGTTCCATGGTGGAAGGGAGTTGCATACTAAAATGGGTATGTGAGTGGGTGTGTGTATGGGAATAAAGGAATTTTTCATGATTTTCATTCATTGTACACTAATGTGCACCCCTCTTTAATAAAAAATAAAAAATTGGTTGTGTCTTGGGAAATTTAAATATCACCATTACTTGACAAATGGTCTTATTAAAACTATCACAAATAACGTCATTATAGGATCATTTGGGTTTGGGTTGTGGATGTAATATTTTTCTCAAGCATAAATTTTGAAAAAAATAAAATATATATGAAAATAAAGAGAGCGTTTCATTCTTTGCATTCATTATGTCATGAACTTACTTTTAGTTTTTTTGGGTAAAGGGGTGATATCACATTGAATTGTGTATATTCACTGATTTTTTAT
Source organism: Viscum album (assembly GCA_963277665.1). Taxonomy (NCBI): domain Eukaryota; kingdom Viridiplantae; phylum Streptophyta; class Magnoliopsida; order Santalales; family Viscaceae; genus Viscum; species Viscum album. The sequence goes on from OY728127.1 coordinate 1,967,051,389, forward strand.
TGATTATCATGAAATATAATTTATATATTAACCCCCTTTTGAGATTTTATTTTTGTACAATAATTACTTACCAACCCTGAAGCCTCATAGTTATTTGATCCTAATGTTGAATACCTTATGATTATTTATTATTTTTTCCTCAATGTGGTGGATAATATAGATGCACTGAAATCACTTGGTAAGGATAATGATTTGAGGTATGAGAAACACTGAAATTATATTTTTACCTTGAGTGATGAGATAAAATAATTAACACGAGGTAAATTACAAGTGGTGTCCACATTGATAATTAATCGAGTCATATAAATAGAAGAGAGGAGAATCATGGTCAATTTAGAAGAGGAAGAGTGAAATAAATGACTTTCATGTTTTTGTAAAAAGTGGGGAGTTAAATATATTTTTTATGATTATTTAATATTTTATTCCTCTTTTAATCACTTTATTATATTGAAAATTAATTTAAATATTGGTAGAGTGTGTTTCCTTTATAGTACATTGAGATTCCATTATTGAGACAAGAATGAGTTAAAGTGTGAGGAGAATTTGATAGCTACATTTCATTAATATAATTTTGAATATAAAATATAAATATTTTGTAATTAAAGTAATAATACCTACCCATTTATTGTTTTTTATTCATATTTTTCATGTAAAATTTGAATTGAATTTGAGGAAAAATAAGTAAGTGAATAATGGATTCATAGGGAAATAATAGAAGATCGAAGATAAATAAAATAATAGAGTAGATGATCATGATTCACATCATGAAAGGGTGATTCATAACATGAGAAGTTCGAGGCATGAGTTTGCTACTCAAAGTGGAAGTTGGAAGTAAAAAATAAATCCAGATGAATTTGGCCAGTAAGGTTTCACATAGTGAAATCCACATTCATGATGTGAATATTGGAATACTTGTAACATGAGAATATGTCATGAGAAAATGAAATTGATTTGAAGCATTAACATTTATAGTGTGAAAGAAGAATTCATTCCATGAACTTGGTTGACATAACAAATTAAGGATATTATTATAGAATATTTTGGAAGGGTTGCATGTTGACTCAACTAGGGAATCCAGATATTGACCAAGAAACAATTAATTGATGAATTTATGAAATTAAATACACCTCAATAGTGAATATTTTCCTATAAATAAGAGAGTGAGTTGTTGCTGTATGATGAGATAGAGACTGGAGCCTGGGGAAAGGTGTTGTGATACTGTACTGTCCATCGTTGGGACATATCCACAGTTTATATTAATATTTTTGTTTCATTATTTTCCCACCCTCTCATGGATAGTATGAGGGGGTGATTTATTTCATTCCAAGCTATGATTTTAATGAAAACTGTATTAATGTTTTTTTTTGTTTCATTTTAAATTAATGTTTTTCTTTTGAATTCCATTTCTATTCCCCCTTATTTCCCTCTTATTTTCATAATATGACCATTTCATGTAAATTATGATGGAATTCTATAATGTAATTAATAAAGATAAGAATTCTCTATATCCATTGGGTGGGTTTAATTATATTTCTAAAAATGGTTTTAGGTTACCTCTTTCAATAATAAACTAAAGTACATGACCATTAAAAAAGGTAAATTTATGAAAGGGAGAGTAATCACTATGAAAAAGAGATAAATTAAAAATAATTTTAAAAATATCAAGATTATTTATTTAAAAATTACAAACATTAATGAAATAACCTAGATACCATATTCTTAGTATGTTTTGTTTTACTATTTTATCTCTCTCTCCAAATCCATGCTCAATATTTTAAGATTTAAATTTATTGATTCATTCAAAACATAGGAATTTATTATTAAATAATCATAATCTCCAACCTATCCTTGTGGGATTGAAACCGGGACTTGAAAATCCTATACCGTGTAATTTTATATTTAGTGATTATGGTTTCGTGTTTTAAAAATTTCTATGTTTAGTATCCACTATATTGAATTAATAATGCACTTTTATAATATCACAGAATTTATGAATCTAAAATAAAAAAAATAAGCATGATAATAGAGATTTGAAACTAATAATATTTATGAATGTATCCCAGAGTGATTTAGAGGATAACTCAAGTGATTCAGACTCGAGTAGAGAAGATGCAAGTGAAATATCCAATATGTGATTTATGTTCACTTCACTAGAGGTACAAAATGTTATTTATAATTTTAATAGTAATGATGTTTTTGAATAATTTGAAATATATAATAAATAACTATTTGAATAATGCTCTATTATAGAGTATGTCATGAATAAACTAAAAGAGAAATATAAGAATTTGAAAAAATGTATGGGTTACCGACTAATACTAAGAGTGATATTACTATTGAAAAGGAAAATAATTCCAACTTATTATAAGAAAATAATGTGTTGAAACTGGTAAATGAACAATTTAGAAAGGATTTTGAGCATATCACTAATGTAGAATATACCATGAATATGATGTTTGGAAATTAGAAACCACCGAAATCTAACGATGCTATTAGTTATGCATCTATACAATAAAGGAATCTATACAATAACTACTTTATTCATAATTCTATAAATATGAATTTAATCTGTAAGACTAAAAGAACTTCTATGTATGTAAATGATTCTTATTATTTTAAACCAAAGAATAACTTTTTATCAAAATCAATTGATTTTGTTGATAAAAATCTGTATAGAAATTATTGATTCCAAAAGATATATTTTATAAATTCTCTATAACTATGAAAGTATGGGTATAAAAAACATTTCTTGGTTGATTTTGTATAGTTAAAATTATTGAAGAGTTATAGTAAGAATTTATGGTATCTGGATAGTGTATATTCAAGAAACATAACTGGTGACTACTCAAACTTCAAGATTTTAGTGAAAGTGGATAGTGGACATTCCAGTTTTTTTAATAATGAAAAATGAATAATAAATGATCTTGGATAAATTGGTGACCCTAAAACATTTCTTATTTATAATTTTTTTTCTTATTTATGGTCTAAAATATAATTTGATTAAGATATCTCAATTATGTGATAATGGTTATAATGTTAAATTTGAAAATAATTTTTGTTATATTTTTAATTCCTTGCATGTTTTAGTGTTTACTGATTTAATAAATTATAATGATTATACTTTTAATTTAAATTCCTTATTTTCTTAAATTGGTTCTTATTTAAGTATATTTTATAAAGAATCTTGGTTGTGATATAGGATACTAATTAACTATAATGTAAACTCACTTATAAAACATTTATAAGAAAGGATTAGTCAAGGATTCATGTTTCAAAATATATACCTAATCTTCCAAAGAAAATAGAAATTACAATCCTTTATTGTATTTGATGGTAAATTATGCTTAAAATCATGTAATAATATGTATAACAGGATAGTTTATCTTTAGTTAGTATCAGAGTAAGGTATAATCTTTTTGGGGATTTATACTAGAGAACATTATCAAGAACCATATGGATAATTTTATCACCATGGATAACCTAGATTAAAAATTTGGGTATCACAATTTAGGATATACTTTTCATTTAAAATTTTATTCTTCAATTTTCGATGTTTTATTTTTTATAATCTTATTAGTTAATTATTCAAGCCCCCTAACTGTACATTCATTTTTCTTATTTAATGGATAGAAATAGAATAACTCATTCAAATAACCAATGTGATAGGAAATGTGATGAAATCCCTAATGATATGCCAAATATGATGGAAAATGGTCTCTCAAAACATCATGATAGTATTTTCCTAGATGGCTCAAGTTATGAATAAAAACATGAATAGCATGGAACACGCTATATCTCCTAAGAAAGAGAAAATTGTAGTCAAAACCTTTATTCAGCAAAGGCCTCCCATGTTTAGTGGATCTTTTAATCCCCTTATTATAGGTAAATGGTTTAACTCCATTGAGAAGATATTCTCTGTACGCTAGTGCTCTGTAGAAGTGAAAGTTATGCTGACAGTATATCATTTTGACGGGGAAGCTGATCAGTGACAGAAAATAATCAAGAACACAAATTCCAAGGAGGAAATTGATTCCATGGAATGAGAAAATTTAAAGAAAATATTTTTCAATAAATATTTTCCCTGAACCCTCTATCTTAATATGGAAAGGGAGTTCCTTATATTGAAGTAAAACAGAGAAGATTCTATAAGGTCGTATGAAGAAAACTTCACAAGGCTTGCAAGATACAACTCCATATTTTTCATGAACACCGAAGTCAATGTGGATCATTTCTATATTATACTAAATCCAAGTCTACACAAATTTATGGTGATTTGATACTTTGACAGTGTTGGACTCCTCCTGTTTTATCATGTTTTAATGCTCATAAATAATGCCAATCATGAAACTTATGTTAATCATGTTTAAATAATGTTTGAGGTTTGTTGGTCTTTTTATGATTCCATGCTTCCTGGTTCTAATTCAGAATCTCACAAGTTATTCTTAATATTGTTCTATTATGTTATTATACCAAAAATTAAGTTTAATCCATTCTATGAATATTAATGCTTAAGACTATTTACAGATATTTGGATAAGTCTGAGAAACCATAAGTCTGACACTAGTTCTGGATTTTAGAAAAGTCCTAAACACAGTGACCCAGACACTGTGACCCAAACACCATGACCCAGACACCGTTACCCTGACACCGTAACCCTGATACCGTGACTCAATAACCATTTAAAGTTTTAACAAAATCCTAGACACCACTACTAGAGACACTGTGATTCTAACACCGCATCTATGCTAATGATTCCTGATCTCAATGAAAATATGACATCGTGAATGTCTCACTACTCAAAGGAAAAGGAGAAGACACCATTTCCTAGTGACACCATTTCCAAGTTATACCGTTTCAAGACAAACTATGACACCGTTATTTAATATTTTTTGTCGTTTTCAATTTAATTTCTACTGGTCATATTCAAGTTATTAAATTAAATTGACATCATTAATGTTGTTTTATAGATATGTCAACTGATATTACAAGGTACGAGGTGAAAAATACATGCATCCTATCGGCTTCAACATGTGCACCCCTAATTAAAAGGAAGATAAGCGTGGCTCAAGAGTATATAATAAAAAATAGTGGAAAAGAGAACTTATGCAAGAAATAACATATCACTGAATGGAACATGATGTATTCTCAATCCCTGAAGGCTAAACTACCATATATCAAAGCCTCAATCATCTTCACAGTATTAACTAAAAGAAGAACATGATCTATATAGGTCACATCATCAAACTAGAAACTAGAGCACCATACTTGAGATAATTTTTTTTCACAAGAGGACTCGATACTTGCATCTAATTCATCCTACAAGTCCAAATTAGCATAGAATAACACTCAGAGCACTTATAATCCTTTCTCATCATCTTTAATCTATTGTGTACTATTTTTAGCTTTCGAGTAGTATATGTGTGTCTGTATTAAAACAAACACACTCTCCTATATTAAACTGAAGGATACAATATATACTTTCTTTCATATCTTCTTACATATGTTTACTCCCACATATAAGTGTAGAAGAGGTCCTTGTGTGACCTTGTAGCTTATACCCACGATGAACAGTGGAAGAGGTCATATGACTTGGGTAGTTCTGTGTACTGTTGTTTACCCCGATTCAGGGTGTGGATCAAGTTTATTAATACAAACTGCTTAGTGGCAGGTGATCACCAAGTGGAGTGGATTAAGTATCAAATTGAGACTGAACCACTTTTTTATCCTCTATGTATTTTAATTTAATTTTTATCTACTCTACTGTATAATTCATAAAAATAGATTTTACTTTGATAGTTAGTCTTGGATAGAAGTTATAACTGTTTTCGTTATTAGAATACCTTCAAAATTTGTATCAATAACTTACATTGATATTACTGAGAATTAATCAATATTCTGAGAAGTCATTTGAACAGTCAAACTATTATAACTGTATTACCTTGATTAACTGGCTTGTATTCATATTTATTATGGAATCCATTTAAGTTAAATTTTTGATAAATTTTTTTATAGATACTCAATTCACCCCCCTCTTGAGTACTCTACTCCGACCAATATTTGGTATCAAAGGAGTTTATTCTTGTTAAGACTCTATTTTAAAATCCTTCAAACTATGATTTTAGCTGTACATTAAAGATCTATTAATTTTTGTTAGTTCAAAATTTATATCTTTTTAAAAGTATTTCTTTATTATGGACAATAGACTTGATGGTGCTGTAACAAATAGACCTCTATTCTTTAATGGAACTAATTATTTCCAATGGAAAAATAAGATGAAAATGCATTTATAAATTATGGGTTTTGAAATTTGGTCTTAATTGTAGATGAGTGTAAGATTCCTACTAATGATATAACTACTTTGGTTGAACCAACTAAGACTACTTATATCAATAATTATGAAGCCATGAATGCCTTATTCTAATCTTTAGGAAATGATGAATTTAATAGAATTTATACATGTAAATCATCCCTTGAAATTTGGGATACTTTGTCTATTTCACATGAAGGAACTTCTAGTGTTAAAGAAATGAAACTTAATACTTATACTATTAAGTATAATAACTTTAAAATGAAGCCTGATGATCCTATTTTTGATATGTATCTTAGGTTTAACAAAATTTTCAACACAATGATCTCTATGGGAAGATAAGTTAAAGCCAAAGAACAAATCATTAGGATTATTAGATGCTTACCTGATAGATGGGGAGGAACTTCTGTCTCTATTAGAGAGTCACGTGACATCAGTAAATTACCTTTCAAAGAACACATTGGGAAACTAATCATGTACGAAGAAGAGATGCAATTCAACAAGGAAGAGGAGGATGAACCCAAAAGAAAGTATGTGGCATTTAAGACCACTAACTATAAACACAAAGAAATGGAGAATCTACAAGCCTCTGTAGAAAGTTCCAACATTGAACAATCATCACCCGACAGTGATGAGGAGATGAATCAATTAGCCATAAGGTTTAAGAAATTTTACAAAAGGAATAAATTATTTATAAATCCTGACTTCAAAGTAATATATGATCAAAAAGGAAGTTGAGAGAAGGATTGGAAAATAGATGATAACTCTGATGAGATAGTATGTTATGAATGTAAGAGAAAGGGACATGTGAAGGCTGATTGTCCCATGATCAAGTATAATAGGAAATATGAGGACAAAGATATAAAGTATAAAAAGGGAATGAAAGCAACTTGGGGTAATTTTGAGGATAGTTCAAGTGACTCAAAGTCTTCACATGATGAACATGCTAACAAAGACGATATGTGTTTCATGACAAACACATATGAGGTAACCCTAGAATCTACTATAAAAAATTCTTATTATTATAGAGATGAAAGTGATTCTGGAAATATGTCTAAAGAAGAAATGTTTGAGTATTGCAATATGATTGAAGAGACATTTAATGGAATAACAGATAAATACAAGTCTTAAAGAGATAATATACTTTTTCCTGAAATGTTAAATCTGAATATGTTGTATAAAGATAGAAAAATGTTCAGTTACTCAAAGAAAATCATGAATTTAAGCTATCTAATGAGCAATTGATAAAGGACCTTGAAAGGATTACTAATGGTAAAGATATCTTGGTACTAATTCTAGGTAAAAAATTTTATCTTAAATAAAATACTGGTATTAGATATCAACCTGGTGAAAGAAATTTGGGAAAATCCAATTTTGTTTCTAAATTGAGAACATACAGCTTTATTCCTAGTTCAAGAAAACATTTTTCTAATTCAAATTATGATAAATCCTCTACTGTTTCAGGTTTTTCTAGGAAAAATAATGTTTATTTCTCAAATACATTACATAATGCTTATAGGAAACCTATAAGGAAAATGTGGTTTCTTAAATCACTAGTTACTAATATCACTGGACCCAAACAAATATGGGTACCAAAGTCTATTTTTATTTGACTATTTTATAGAAAAACTATTTGAAGAGTTCCTGTAAATGTTTATGGTACTTGGACAGTGGGTTCTCAAGACACATGATAGGATACTATTCATGTTTCAAGAACCCAATAAATATTGATGTTGGTAATACCACTTTTGGTGACAATTCTAAAGGAAAAATCATTGGCCTAGGCCAAATCGGTAACTCTAACTTAGTCTTAATTTCTAAAGTACTTTTTGTTGATGAAATGAAATATAATCTGCTTATTATTTCACAAATACGTGATGATGGATTTCATGTTAAATTTGAAAATGATGCTTCCAATGTTTTTAATTCTAAAAATAAATTGGTATTTTTTGCATTGAGAAATTAAAATGTATATTCTGTTAACAAAAATTCTCTAGTTTCTCAAAATGATTCATGTTTAAGTGTATTTCACAAAGAGTCTTGGATATGTCATAAAATACTAGGACACTTAAATATTCACTCCCTTAGAAATATAACTAGAAAATGTTTAGTCAAAGATCTACCCAAACTAGAGTTTCCAAATGATAATGTTTGTAATCCTTGTTAAAAGGGAAAACAACACAAAATTTCCTTCAAACCAAAGAAAGAAGTTTCAACTTCTCAACCTCACAAGTTGGTTCACATGGATTTGATTATACCATCTAGAGCTTCTAGTTTAAATGTGAAGGACTATGTTTATGTTTTTTAGATGACTTTTCTAGGTATACTTGGACCTTCTTCTTGGCTCACAAATGTGAAGCCTGCTCTCATTTCACTAAGTATGCTAAAACTATAGAAAATATTAGTGGACTTAAAATTAAATCTCTAAGAAGTGACCATGGATATGAGTTTTAAAATAAATAGTTTGAATCCTTTTACTCACAAAATGGATATATTCATAATTTATTTACCCCTATAACACCTTAACAAAATGGAGTTATAGAAATAAGAAATAGGACCTTGCAATAAATTTCTAGAACCATGCTTAGTTAATACATTTTACCTATTTATTTTTGGATAGAAGATGTAAATACAACATGCTATATTATTAATAGAGTGTTGATTAGACCTATTATTAAAATAACTCTATATGTATTGTGGAACAATAGAAAACCCAAAGTAAAATACTTCAAATTATTTGGTTGCTAAGTTTATATCCTTAATAACACATAAAATCTTGAAAAATCAGTATCCAAGAGTGATGAAGGAATATTTCTAGGATATTAAATCTCTAGTAAATCCTATAGAGTTATTAACAAAAGAACTAAATGTGTTGAGGAATTTGTCCATGTCAAGTTTGATGAGACAAATCCACATGAAACTAAGGCCTCTCTAGAGAATCTTGAAGATGATTTGTCAAATCTAGACATTAATGCTAAATACTCTAACCATCCTGTAAAGGAATCTGTGAAAACTTCTAGTTCTGGAAATTCTATAGTTTAAAGCCATAATGAACCAGGACCAAGTGATGAACCTGAAATAACTAGCCCTACTTTTTCTAGACCATCTAGAACCCTTAAGAACCATCCCATAGATGCTGTAGTTGGAGATATAGATATAGGAACACAAAATAGAGATCTTTGAGAAATCAGGTTGAACATCAAGATTTCTTGTCACAACTTGAACCTAAAAACATCAATGATATTATCAATGATGAATTTTGGGTGATGGATATGAAATAATAATTTAATTAGTTTGAAAGGAACAATGTTTGGAAACTTTTTTATAGACCCAAAGACATTTTTACCATAGGAGCTAAGTGGGTGTTTAGAAATAATGTAGATGAATCTTGTAATATAGTTATAAACAAATCTAGATTGGTTTCACAAGGCTATAGTAAAGAAGAAGGAATTTATTATAAGGAGACCTTTTCACCAGTATCTAGACTTGAATCCATTAGAATCTTTCTTTCATATACATCACATATGAATTTCAAACTATATCAAATGGATGTCAAGAGTTCATTCCTAAATGGGTATATAACTAAGGATGTTTTTGTTGAACAACCCCTTGGTTTCCCAAATCCTCACTTTCCAAATCATGTTTTTAAATTATCAAAAGCTTTGTATGGTTTAAAACAAGCTCCAAGATCTTGGTATGATAAATTAAGTATTTTTCTTATTTCCAAAGGTTTTACAAAAGGTATAGATGATCCTACTATTTTTATAAGATGGATTTTCAATGATGTTTTAGTAGTTCAAATTTATATAGATGATATAATTTTTGGATATTAAAAAACTTCTTTATATATTGAGTTTTATAAAATAATGAAAAATGAATTTGAAATGAGTTTAATGGGTGAACTAAAATTCTTTCTTGGATTTCAAATATTTCAAAATAAATATGGTATTATTTTAAATCGAAGTAAATATACTAAAGATCTACTAAAACATTTTGTCTTAGATAGCACTAAAAGTAGTGATACTCCAATGATTACTAGTTGTAAGTTGGATCTTGATGAAGATGGAAAATATGTTTATCAAACCACTTATATAGAAATGATTGGAAGCTTAATCTACTTAAATTCTATCCGAACTGATATTATGTTTAGTGTATGTATGTGTGATCTCTTTCAAGAAAATCCTAAATAATTTCATTTAAATACTATTAAAAGGATTTTCAAATACCTCAGACATACACCTAATCTAGGACTATTCTATCATAGAGGAAAATAATTTGAGTTAGTTAGAAATTCTAATGCTAATTTTTGTGGGTGTAAGTTAGATAGAAAAAGAACCTCTAGAACATGTCACATTTTGGGCAAGTCTCTAGTGTCATGGTGCAGTAATAAACAAAAATCTGTTGTATTATCTACTGCCGAAGCTGAATACATAGCTGCTGGTAGTTGTTGTGCACAAATTTTGTGGATGAAGCACACATTACTAAACTATGGATATCAATTCATACATGTACCTATAAATTGTGATAATACAAGTGATATTAACATTTCAAAGAATCCTATTTCACACTCTCGGACAAAACATATTGATGCAATACATCACTTTTTGATAGATCATTATAAAAAAGGTGATATCACTTTGCAATTCATTGGAACTAAATATCAACTTGCTGATTTATTAAAAAAACCCTTAAATTACGAAAGGATAAATTACATCATAAATGAATTAGGATGATAAGTTTTAAGTGAAAGGATTACGATCTTGAACTTACTGTTTTACATGTTATGGTTTCATGGTTTCACTAGTTATTGTCTCACACTTTCTGTTTCACTTTTACGATCTCACATGTTACAACTTTGGAATTACTGCTTCACTTTCACGGTTTCACAAGTCACTATTTTACACTTGTTTTCTCAACATTACGGTCTCACTTTTTTACTTTCACACTATAAGGATAACACCATGACCACCTATTCTGGTCTCACCATAATGACCCAGTTTTCTATTTTCATTAATTTTATTTCTTATATCACTGTTTTGATTATTTTATTATTCTTTTGTCATGATTTTTTTACGATGTTTGGACTTATTAAATGATAAAAAACCTGATATTTTTCACTTATCTCTTCACTCGAGATTTAATATCTCGAAACTAAAGCCCTTTCGTTCCAAATCTCCTGCTCTTATTCAACTATTTCTCCTTCTTGAATCTGACGTTTTATGACCAGAATTAAGTGACCCTCTTCATCGACCCCTGAGAAGTGAATGTCTCATAATAAAAAAATAAAGGTACCAAGAATAGCACCCGAAGGACTGCTGAATCCTAGTATTGTAAATAGAATATCCATTCTTGAAAAGGAAGTATGTCCGAAGTGGATACTGTCAAGTAAGTCACTGCTCTTGAAAGTTATGAATGAACAAGGCTGGTTGGATTGGTTTACAAAAGAAAAACCACACATTTATCCCAAACTTGTCTTTTAGTTTTATCAGTATGTCCAGTTCTCATTCAATACTAAAGATAAATTTGTTGTAAGAATATGGATTAATGGTCAAATTTGTACTTTTTCGTCGAGGTTATGGGCTGGCTACCTTGGGATTCCTCATGAAGGAACATGTGAGGATCATCAGTGAGAACCTTCTCCTCCCAGTGATATTTTCATCTTAGAATAATCTTTGGGAAGTCTAACAGGAAATAAAAAGAAAAGAAGGGAAATTTCTAGTGATTTGGATGGTGAGACAAGGTTGCTTTTTAAGTTTATCTAGATTGTTATTAGTCCAAGTAAAGGGGATTTTACTACTCTTAAGTATCAAGATCTATTCTTCATACATATTATAAAAAATGGGCATAAGATTAATCTGTGTAAGTATATTATACTTCACATGTGTGAATTTATCAAGAAAACTTCTAAGTATACCTCTTTTTTGTATTCAAGATTAATCTCTGCAATGCTATCTGCTAAAGGAGTAGTTGGTCTAAATGAAGAAGTAATTGAAGTTTATGAGTTCTGTATCTCAAGAGATACAATCAGAAGGATGAAGATAATCTGGAATCCTTGAAAAAATTATTGGGTAGAGGACAATGAAAGACTGCATGAAAAGTTCAATCCCATTGAAAATCCCTTAAGGCCTAAGGAAAAGCGTGACCCAGGCCTAAAATCTAATGAGTTGGTGGAATACTCAAGTCAAGAAGAAGAGGATTCATAAGCTACATCTATGAAAAAAACTATCTTAGAAGAAGAAGAAGACAATGGATTACTTGAACAACAAGTTGATAAAGAACAAGTTGGTAAAGAAATAGTTGATGCAAGATTTGTTGATAAAGAAGGATTTGTTGTTGGTCTGGAAGAGAAAGATGTTCCTGAGGAACATATAAAAGAACCTATTATTGAGAAAGGTCCTGTAGTTGTGGAAAGGTCTGAAGAAAAAGTTGAGATAGAATTAATCCTGTCAGTTAAAGACAGAATGGACCAAACCTTTCATCAAGCTAGAACAAAGATGGGTGATCCTGACATTGATGCAAGTTTGGACAAAGAGCTAGAGTCTAGGTCTCTCACTCTTAGAGTTGATGCAAATTTAGGTGGAGCAAGAACCCATTCTAGAAAGTACTCAAGTACAATGATCTGTTGAGACAAGTCATATGGACAATGTGTATAAATTCCCCAACTATTTTGATGTCTCAACCTCTCAAGTGGTGTCAATGAGGAGAATTGATCTTAAAACAATATTTCAATTGAAATTTTTTTCTCTACCAGGAGAAATAACTTCTAAGGATCCTGAAGTTATTATAGTTTCTAAACTAGATACTACACAAGAAGCTCCAAGCTATGTAAACCACGAAGACTTAAAGGTGTTCGGTGAAAATATGTTGGATGGATTTGTGAATATTTTAAAAGCTCAAACACCTCATGCAACTCATATAAGTGAACTGGATTCTAGTATGATTTTGGAGAAAATTATATGGAAAAATGAACCTCAGTTATTGAATGAAATTCAAGAAGTAAGAATTAAAAATCGGAAGCTAAGTGAGGAAGTGAAATCTTGAAAGTTGTTGGTGGAGGAACTAAGAAAATATTTTGAAACTACTAAACCTTTATATTGCTCAATTTAGAATAGAAGATGCTAAAAAGATAGTCAAAAAGGTTGTAACACCAATCTGACCAAATCTGGTCTCTATTGTTGAGAAAATAATAGAAAAAAATGACAAGTTGGTAGAAGAAATTCAAAATTTAGCTTCCTCAATTGATGCCTTTCCTGGTATCTTCAAGGAATCTGTTGAAACTATGCTCATGAGTCTTCCTACACTATATTCAGCCATATCAGATCCATCCTACTCAGCCAATCTTTCTCATTCATCTCAATTTTCAGAACGTGTAGTTTTGAGAAAGGTTATTCAAGAAGAGCTTAAATCATTGAAAAGTCCATTTATTCAGGAAATCCTCTCTAAAATTGTTCAGAATAGTGAACATGTGCATGACATGGTTCGACTATATACTAAGGAAGGTTGTATGACCTATGATGATATTACAAAGAAGGTGGATTCCTACTTCAAAAGGATTTATACAAAGCATCAATTGACAATTAATTTTATGTATCTTATAGAGAATTTAAAAATGACTCATATGACTCAAGCATTTAAGGACCAAGTGTAGAAATTGAAAGAGTTCACACCTACCTTGAAGAATTTTATTGAGAATAAAGATGATTTTAAGAAGGCAATGTAGTATGGTGGTGAGGTCATAACTGATTTCATCAATTTTCTAAAGCCCTATATTCACATGAAAATAACTGCTATAGTGGCTCCTACAGCTGCTCCCTTGAGGCCTGATTCCACCTCTTCTTCATTGTATGTATTTTACCCTGATACCATGTATGTTTCTTAGGCTTCAAGCCAGATTAGACCTATTATTCATGAGAAATAATTGCCCCAATCTTCGACCTAACCCACTATTTCACCTTCTATTTTTCAAGGTGTGCCTCTTACTTCTCTCACCACTGGATCACTCTCAGCTACCACTTCCTCTTATGCTCATGTGGCTCCTCCTACTCATTCTTCCAAGGGAAAAGAGAAGTCTACTGCCTCTGAAGAGAAGTGAAGGATGTCTATTTGATAATAATGTTCTCTATTTTTTATTTTTTTCCTATGTACGTACTATATTATATCTTATTTTTCAATGGAATGTGCCTTATTATTGTTTGAGTTTAGCCTTACACTTATTTTGTGCTTCTTATTTTCATTTTGATAATCCTAAAAGGGGGAGAAATAAGAAAGGATTTATTAAATTTTTGATAGTTCATACATGCCGTGATTTGTGATCATCAAAAAGGGGGATATTGTTATAATCCTCCTATTTGATCATGTTTTAATGCTTACAAATCATGAAAATCACGCAAATCATGCAAATTATGTTAATCATGTTAAAATCATGTTTGAAGTTTGTTGGTCTTCTTATGATTCCATGTTTCTTGGTTCTAATTCCAAATATCACAAGTTATGCTTAATCTTGTTCTATTATGTTATCATACCAAAAATTATGTTTAATCCATTCTATGAATATTACTTCTTAAGACTATTTATAGATATTTGGCTAATTCAGAGAAACCATAAGTCTGACACTGATTTCGGATTTTGGAAAAGTCCCAGACACTGTGACCCAGACACCATGACCCAGACACCATGACCCAGGCACCGTGACCTAGACACCATGGCCTTGAAAACATAACCCTGATACCGTGACTCAAGCACCGTTCAAAGTTTTATCAAAATCCTAGACAAAGATACTAGAGACACTTTGATTCTGACACCACATTTGTGATACTAGTTCCTGATCTAAATGAAACTATGGCATTGTGATTGTTTCACCGCTCAAAAATAAAGGAGAAGACACCATTTCCCAGTGACACAATTTCCAAGTGATACCATTTCAAGACAAACTGTGACACCATTCCTTAATCTTTGTTGTTGTTTTCAATTTAATTTATAATGGTCATATTCAAGTTATTAAATGGAACTAACATCATTAATGTTGCTTTATAGATATTTTACCTGATAGTACGAGGTGCGAGGTGAAGAATACATGCATCCTGTCAGCTTCAAAATGTGAAACCATAATTAAAAGAAAGATAAGCATGGATTAAGAGTATATAATAGAGAACAATGGAAAAGATAACTCATGCATGCAACAACATATCCCTGAAGAACACATGAAGCACTCTTGATCCCTAAAGTCTGAACTGCCATAGATTAGAGCCTCAAACATCTTCATAGTATCAACTAAAAGAAGAAAATGAGCTACATATCTCACATCATCGAACTGGAAACCAGAGCACCAGACAAGCGATACTCTATTTTTCACAAGAGGACTTGATACTTGCATATGCTTCATCCTACAAGTCCAGAGTTGCATAGAATAACAATCAGAGCACTTATAATACTTTCTCATCATCTTTTCTCTTTTGTATAATGTTTTTAGCTTTTGACCAGTGTGTGTGTGTGTTTGTATTAAAATACACACTGTCTCCTATATTAAACTAATGAATACAAGATATAATTTCTCTCATATCTTCTTACATATGTTTTCTCCCACAAATAAGTGTGGAAGAATTCCTTGTGTGACCTGGTAGATTATACTCACGAAGAACAGTGGAAGTGGTCATGTGACCTAGGAAATCCTATGTACTGTGGTTTACCCCAATCTAGGGTGTAGATCAAGTTTATTAATATAAAATTCTTGGTGGTAGGTGATCACCAAGTAGAGTGGATTAAGTCTCTGCTTGAGACTGAACCACTTGTTTATCCACTGTGTCTTTTAATTTGATGGTTAGTCTTGGATAGAAGTTATAACTATTTTTCCTTATTATAATAGATTTAAAAGTTACATCAATAACTTACATTGATATTACTGATAATTAATCAATATTCTGAGAATTTATTTGAACAGTAAAACTATTATAACTGTATTACCTTAATTAAATGGTCTGCATTCATTTTTATTGGGGAATCATTTTAAGTATAATTTTTAATAGAAATTTTTATAGATACTCAATTCACCCCCCTATTGAGTACTCTACTCTAACCAACAGATAACTATGAGGAGATATTATGTTGTGACCTTAAGGTTGAAATGAATATTAGAGACTCTCGATGGTCTCATGGGCCTAGGGAAAAAAGTAGAAAATGGAATCTAATATGGGTGGATCAACAGATAAATCCCATGGTGGAAAGAAGACCCAACATCCCAAATCTCAAAAGTGTGGGAAGAAACATTCTAGAAACTACTTAAAGGGAACAAGAGATACTTAAAATTTAGAATATACAAGCATATGGACAATAACTATCGAACGAATAGGAATAATCTCACTAATGTGGAAGAAGAAAGGAAGATTAAGATAAACACTCATCATGTAATGAAGTGTTTTAACTATAAGTAACATGATCATTATGCAAGCCATTTCCCTATGATAAGGGTTGTTGGAGGCAATCAACAACAGCAACCTCTATGGAAACAAGGAATGGAATATAGAATCACTACTGCTGAGGTGGAGCCTCAAAATGATGTGGTGATAGGTATGATGGTTATTCATTCAAGAATAGAAAATATTCCTTTTGATTATAGTTCTATGAATTATTTTATATCTTTCATGTTTAGTAGAACTATTCAATCACCACCCCAAAATTTGGTGGTTGAGTTATCTATGAGAAAAAATGGATAAATTATTGCATCCAAAAGTTTATAACTCCTCCCTAGTTAATTTTTGTGGACTGAACCTCCTAGAAAATATTTTCATACTCCATTTGGTAGATTTTATTATATATTAAGCATGGATTGGCTATAATTATATAAATCTAACATCAAATTTTAGGAAAGGGAGATCACTCTTCACATATCAAAGAATCCTCTAGTTTTGTACAAGTGTAAGGAGTATGATGAATCTCCTTCAGAATCATTAATTTAATTGTGGATATTGTTTCCTTATTAGAAATCATATATAGATCAAATTATTTAGACAAAGAAGAGAATCATGATTGAATAAATTCCCATCATGAGGGATTAAATTGATTTATTCCCTAATGAATTGTCCGGTCTCCCTCCAGATAGATAGGTTGATTTCTCAATTGAACTTATTCCTGGATCTCTACCTATATTAAATACACCTTAGAGAATTTCCAACATTGAGATCAAAGAACTAAAGAAGCAGTTATAGGATAATGTGGAAAAGGGTTTTATACACCTGAGTGATTCACTATGGGGTGTTCCAGTCCTCTTTGTCAGTAATAAGGATGGATTAACGCACCTCTGCATTGATTATCATGATATCAAAAAAATCATGATAATGAAAAAGTATCCCCTACCATAGATATATGACTTGTTTAATCAGCTAAGTGGGCTACTTATTTCTCTAAGGTGGACCTTCATTAGGGATATCACCAATTAAAGGTGAGGAAAGAAGATATTACCAAGAATGCATTTTGAACGAGGTATGAACATCATGAGTTCATAGTGATGGCCTTAGGACTCACTATTGCTCTAGAAATTTTCATAGACATAATGAATAGAGTCTTTATAGATTAAATTGACAAATTTTTGGTATTATTTATTAATGATATTCTGATATACTTCTAGAACAAGGAGGAACACAAGTAGCATTTGAATACTGTACTAAAAACATTGATAAGGAATAAACTATATGAAAATTACAATAATTGTGACTTATGGATGGAGGAAGTATAATTTTTGGGGAATGTTGTCACCAAGAAAGGAATACATGTGGATCCTTCTAAGATAAAGGAAATCTAAGAGTGTCCCTGACAAAAATATTTAACAGAGATCAGTATTTACCTTGGTCTAGCAGGGTATTACCAGCAATTTGTGAAGAACATCTCATGATTTTAAAACCCACTAACCAAGATGAATAATAAGGGAGAAGAGTTTTTTTAGACAAGTGAATATGAAGACTAATTTAAATAGTTGAAAAAGAGTCTTATCACTAACTAGTGCTCACACTACCAACAAGTGGGGATCTCTTTGTGGTGTAAAAAAATTCTTTAAAGAAGGGATTGGGATTTGTTTTGATGAAAAATGATAAAGTGATAGCCTTCTCTACAAGGTATTTGAAAATTCATGAGAAAAAATACCCCACACATGATCTAGATTTGGAAGTTGTGATCTTCATGTTTAAAATATTGTAGCATTATCTCTTTGTAGAAAAGTGTAAAATACATATTGATCATAAGAGACTAAAATATATATCTAGACATAAGAAGCTTAATATGAACTAATGAAGATGGTTATAGCTCATCAAGGATTATAATTGCTCAATACACTGCCATCTTGGTAAGGAAAATAAGGTGGCATATTCTATAATTAGAAAACATATGGCATCTTTGTTAATTATGATAATTATGAAGGATCTAATATTCTTACACTTACAATGGATGGAAATGGGAATTTTTAAGGAAGTAACAACATCAATCCTTTGTCAAATTATTCCTTAACAATCCCTCATGGAGAAAATAAAGGATGTTCAAATAAGTGATGTGTATATTCAAAAAAGGATGGAAGCTATTAGAAATGGGAAATCCTCAGATTTCAAAATGGACGAGGAACGAGTCCTGAGATTTATGTTATGAATATGTCTATTATCTAATCCCAAATTAATGAATGATATTATGAATGAATAACATATATCAACCTTTTCTGTTCACCCAGGGAGCACATAGATTTATTGAGACCTCCAAGAGAACTATTGGTTGGACAATATAAATAAGGATATCACTAAACATATATCAAAGTGCATTGTATTTTAGTAAGTAAAATATGAAAGGTAAAATTATAAAGGTATGATGTAGCCATTATGAATACCAAAATATAAATAGGAGAATATCACCATGGACTTT
This sequence comes from Viscum album, assembly GCA_963277665.1. Lineage (NCBI taxonomy): Eukaryota > Viridiplantae > Streptophyta > Magnoliopsida > Santalales > Viscaceae > Viscum > Viscum album. Next base: position 1,967,070,590 of record OY728127.1, read on the forward strand.
TTAACCAAACTTCCAAAGACATCCATAGGATTGAATGCTATATGGGTTGTTATGGATTGTCTTACAAAGGAAGCTCACTTTATCACAATTTGAGAGGACTTATCACTGGATAATCTTACACATATATATATATATATATCAGATATGTGGTAAGTATGAATGGAGTACCATTATCGATTGTATCTAATCGGGACCCACAATTTACCTATATGTTCTTGAAAAGTCTCCAATGATCTTTGAACAGTGAGGTGAACTTCAGTATAACTTATCATACTCAAACTAATGGCCAATCTGAGAAGAAAATTTAGACACTATATGACATATTGAGAGCTTATTATATAGACTTAAAAGGAGTATAGGACCAATATCTACATTTGGTTAAATTCTCATACAACAATAGTTTCCACTTTAGCATCTAAATGGCTCCATATGAATCCATTTATGGGAAAAGATGCAAAACACTAACATGCCAGGATGAGTTTGGTGAACATAAGCTAATAAGATCTGAAATGGTTGAATAAATTCTATAAAAGGTGAAAACCATTAAACAATATAACTGGGATGCCCAAAGTCGATATAAGAGTTATGTAAACAATCATCTATGAGACCTAGAGATTAATGTGGAGACATGACATTCCTCTAAATATCTCCACGAAAGAGGATCTTTTGATTTGGGAATAAGGGAAATATTTTTCCCAGGTATATCAGCCCCTTTGAGATTCTTGATCATGTTGGAGTTATGGCCTATCAACTAGAACTTCCACATTTCATGTCTAAAGTACATGGTGTATTCCACGTATCCATATTGAGGAAGTACATACCAAATCCCTCACATGTACTAAATTCAAAGGTGGTATAGTTGGAGAATGATCTCTCTTATGAGGAGAAGATGATGAATATCTTGGATTATAGAGATATTTTTCTACACAACAAGACCACTCACTTGGTCAAAGTATTGTGGAGGAACCATAAGTGTGAAGAGGAAACATGGGAATTAGAGGAAGTGATAAAAAATAATTCCCCTCATTTTTTTTCACCAAATTTTGTAAAACCAAATTTCAAGGGTGAAATTTATAAGGGGGAAAGAATGTAACAACCAAAAATTGTATCAATGAAAATTATCATCTTATAATTATGTTATTTAGGATAAATAACATAAAAATAACATATAAAATGCAATTAAAACTTTATAAATAATGAATGAATGGAATAAGAGGTATTTCTATAAGTTATGGAACCTATACCAATGGTAACGTAACTTGACATTTCAATTAGTAATGTGACCCTTATGAATAGTAAATCAGACAATAGAATAGTAACCTAACCTATGAAAGTATAAATAAAATTTAGCCATCTTATAAAAGAAAATATGATATAGTTATATCATTATATAAGTAAATAAATGTTTTATAAATTACTAATTAAGTGTTGACTTTTTTATAAAACATAATTTTTTATTTTAATTTTTTTAATTAATATATTGTTTTAAAAGAAAATTTATTTCCATAAAATGTATTTATAAATTAAAATTTTATTGTGTTATGATTATAAGATAATTTTAAGAGTCCTTAATTAAATTTTCAATGTGTTATAAAATCACTTAAAATTTTAAAATTAGTATTTTCCAGGTAAATGATAATTTTAAATAAATATTTAATTTATCATATTTATAAAATTATTCTTATAAAATTGAGTTCATTTTTGAATTCTACATGTTAAAAAATGGTTATGGTGAATTTTTTGGATTTTTCTAAAATATTTGAATTTTTCGTGAATAGTAAAATACAACAATTTATGGTAGATATATATTATAAGTTGAATAAACTATTCCTTGTGTCATATATGATGTAAGAAACATAATCTTGAACTCAACATAATTATTTTAATATATTTAGTGATGATGCACAAACTATTCGTAGTCTTGGGGGAAAATAATAAACTAATGAATAAAATTATGAGAAAACACTCCCCTCCCCTATAAATACCACCCCTCACCACCTCTTCTCCTAACACCTCTTAAGCTTTGATTCATTTCCAAATTCTACTAAAATATCTTACAAAGACCCTACCATGTGTCTAGGATCCTTTGTTCTCAATAAAATACCAAAACTAATCCATCTAAGGAGGTTCTTAAGATGAAGGATTAAAGAGGTAAAATCATCTTTCTTTTCATTTAATTTCTTTTCATGTTTTTTTATTTTATTATTAAATCCTCCTCTCCCCTCATACAAATAGTATGATAAATCCATTAACATAAATATAATGTAATTTTATTCTTATTATTTAATAACCCAACAATATTTCTTCCCCTTCTCATGTTTTACTAAAAATGAAAACATCATTTGTGATGTGTTAATTTATCACATTAAAGGATGAAAAAGTTTTTAATTTTCATTCCCTCTTTTAAGACTAAACATAAAAAAATTTATGGTTAAAATTGATTATAATATATTTATGACATTATTTTTAATTTTTAGGAACCATTTTATATACATAATATTAATTAATAAAACAAAACTAGTTTGTGATGATTGAAAACGGTTAAAATAATCCAAATGATTATCACTAACGTCTTATCTATTGATTCATACTCACCCCAAATTATAAAATGATTTATAAAACCATTTTATTATTATTTACGTTAATTAATAAAATGTAACATTAATTTTGGACAATCATTCTCATTTTAAATGATTTTCATACTTATATACAAGTAACCAATCATGAAAACCGTGGAAATGAATACTCCCAAACAATGAAATTGTATCTTATTACTCATCAAAAGGGCCATAAATGAAATGAAAGAAATTATATTAAATAAAATATTTGTAGAAAAGGTTCTTAATTATTAAATTAAAGGATTTAATTTTATTATCAAGGACATTAAGATCAAGTAAAAAACACTTTCAGACATAAGGTAAGGGTTTCTTTCTGAACCACCATTTTTCCTTGGGTTACAATTTCTCTCTCTTTACCCCAATGTAACTCTTATTTGTTTTTATATATTTCATATAAATTATCTTTATATGTTACAAATCCATATATATAGATCATTTAATCCTTATTTTATGGGTAAATATATGTTTTAAAAAGTTTCCATTCTCAATACTTCCTGTTAAGAAAGCCCGATTAAAGGGAACTTCTTGATTTTTTACCTGTTTTCAAGTGAAATACATAATTTGTTTTAAGCCACCATTTTTTTTATAAAATCACTCATTGTATCATGATAAAATATATTGGTTCATTTATGGTTTTATAAAAATAAATATTCAATTTCTCTTTAAATTCACTTTATTATTTTCCTTAAACCACAATAAAACATTTCATTTTAAATTTTTCTTAAACACTTTTTTACATGTTTCTACTTCAATTAGAAATAATTTTTCATTATATATCCTATTTTACCATATAAATGAACATTTATGGTTGAAATTAATTATTTAATGGAAACCATTATGATATTCCTTTTTTATGCCTTATGACATGATTATGATACCCAATTATTTCCATGGGTAACCATTATGCTTGATTCTTCATGTGGAACATATATTATAAGAACATGGCTTCTCACTTAGGTAGGGATCCTTAAAATTTAGGTATAAATATTTTCTTTGGACCTCGTATGGATTATTAATGGGCTAGTAAGGGTCTCAAGGATGTATGGGTAAATTTCAAAGCCCGAAACCCATCTTTTGGAAAAATGGTCAAGTCTCCCAGTTGGCACATGGTTGGCACACAATTTTCCTAACCGTGCAGATGGTATTTTTATGGATAGATCCACCTTGTATGGTTGTTTCCTGACCATGTGGATTAACTATACAAGTTCCTCTTCTTCCTAGGTAATCATGCAAGGTTTTTTCACGATTTGACAAACCGTGCACATGCCTTTTTTTTATGGGTAATTTTACAAATTTTCCCTTAATGATATAATTATCCCCCTCCTTATTCCCTAATCTGAGTACCTCAATGTATCTCATTTTGGAGAATTTTGAAGTCCAAATCTTGGAATCAAGAGATCTCCTTCATCCGGGATCCATTCGAGCTTCTGTTTGTCAAGTTGGATGCGCAATAGTAAGTACTCGAGTCCATTTAAGCCTTTCCTCTTCCCCCTTGCTCTCGACCTAGTTATCAGGGTGGATTAGTTTTATCCTTTTCTTAGATATACTCTAATCCAAGCCAAATCAAGGGATGATACTAATGGAGGAGAGTCATACAAGCCTAAGGTGGGTGGTCTATAACTCATCCCTCAACTTCATTGATTTAGGATTTTTCGGGTGGGGCCTGCCGATTTAATCCGTTGCCATTTATAGAAATTATATTCTATGATTTTATTCCTTAGAACCATATATTTATGATATTTATATATATGTGATTAATTTTTGGTGGTTACAACCATAACTGCATTCATCCCATGTAGGATTTTATTCCATAATTTGGTTTATAGTGTTTAGTCACGTTTCAGCCACTGTTTGGGAGTACCTTGGATTAACCTACCTAAGGGTAAGAATTTCTATATTAAATGGATTTTTTATAATGATAATTTCATAATGTAAAGTACCATGTTTTCTCACCACCTGACCCTCCTAAGGTAAGTGCATCAATTTGATAATAAAATGTTAAATGTGAATTGGAAAGTATACTAAGTATATGACTTGGACTTAAATGTAAATGAATAGTAGGTTTTATATCCATAGAACCACTTACCACATTTATGGAAGGTAATGGAATGAACCTTGTATATGATATATTTTTTAAAGGGAATTAATAAAGGTTTCATACTACTTTTCCTTGTCACGCTAATGGAAGGCAAGGCTTGGACCAAATGGACCTATTGATTAATTATGACTTGAATAAAAGGTTTCATTCTAATTGAACTTCTCACACTAATTAAAGTCAAGGAATGAACCAAATGAAAATTACATGAATAAAATATCAAATAGGAATTACTTGACTCAAGATCACCTTTGATTCTGATCAGAGAATTCCATGATCACTCGGGAACCCCATTCCAATTCAAGGATTCAGTTTTTTTAGGTTAAGACCCACCTAGATCCCAATACTTGTATATTCTTTCAATGCTCGGTATGACATCATAAGATCCCTTCAATATAATTATAGGATTCCTTGGATACACTCCTTAGATCGATCATTGAAAAGTAAGTTCTAGGGTTAAAGCCCATCAGCCTAGTCATTGCATGGACCCATTTTACCTTGGATGAACTAATTGGACTTAGTAGGCACCTCATTGTGGAATTATTTGGACTATGCTCCATGGATTACACTCTTACCCCATTCCAGGCTATAGTTATTACTAAGTTAGAGACCCTTGAGTTCTACATTGCCGAGGTTATTACCTTGAGACTTCACTATTAAATATCATTGCAGGCCACCTTATTACATCTTGTAACCTTCACTATTATTAACATGAGATATGTTATAAATTGGGAAAAATAAAATAATTAATTGGTTACATGTCCAGACACAATCCATGGGCCGAAGAAGGTACTTGGGTATTTAGTTACATTGTACTTCTTTACTTTATATATGAATGCTTGCACATTGTTACATTTCCATTACATGAGCCAAAAGTTAGAGAAATAATTTGTGGTGGCCCACTAATATTTATCTCACACCCTCTTAGGGAACCGTTTGGTACCCAGAGTAGATTACATGGTTGAATGTGTTCAAAAATGGAAGCATACATCTTCGAACACTTGGTTGATTTCTGTTTAGTATGGATCTTTATAGTAGATGACTGAGTTTTAACTCAGGATGCTTGGGATAGTCTTTTATTTCCATTAATATTTTATGGAACAGGTTATGACTATTGTCGTGTGTCCATGTTTTCCAATTTTCTAGTGACATGACATACCATAAGTTATTTAATACTATTCAAGTTGTTTTAGTTATTGGTATTGTTGTCTCTATTTTCCACTTTGCCTTCCATTTACTTATATTGACTCTGCTATTTACCTATGTTTACAGTCATCCACTTCACTAAACATTGGTAATGAGGTCATAGTATCCTCAAAGACACACCCCAGACCCTCGCCACTAGTTAGGAGCATTTGGCATTTGTGGAGATGCGCTTGAGGACATGTGGCCCACCAAGCTCAGAGATCCTATCAAGTGGCATCTGGGTCTGGAATGTCACAAAGTGGTATCATAGGGTGGTTATTTTATTACTTTACTATTTGAAGACAATATATTAGAGATTAATAATTCTTGGGAATTTGTCATAAGTTGTGCTTGAGCATCACGAACCCATGTACATGGTAAAAACCAAGTTGCCTAAAATTATAAGTATTGTTCTGTTTTCCGATTTTAGTTGACATTATTTCACCATTGGGTGATGCACATGTTGTGTGGTGTTGTTGATTTTTACTTTTTTTGAGTATTTTTTCCCATCCTTGGCTTAATGATACAAGGGAAAAGAGAATTGTTACATGCATCATCATGGGCCCCTAGAATTCACCTGTCATGCACATTTCCATGCCATATAGGTGAATTTAACTACTTTTCATTACTTGATATGATTGTGAATGTTGAGTCTTGCTATAATAGTTAGCTTATAAATGTATTAAATTTGGTTGTTATTGAGTGATTTCCTGTCTCATTTCATGAGGTGTATGAGACCTCATAGGTTGGGATGAGCAATTTACTGAGTCAAGCCATTATGATATAAATAAATGGGTGTCGTTTCTAGTGATAGTTTTATGGGCACAGATACACAAAAAATAGATATCCATTATAAAGTTAATCATGAAATCTAAAATGAATTAGTTTCACATCCATATCCCACCTTGTCATATTTATGAAAGGTAATGGACTAATCCTAGTAATTAAATGTAAAATGAAATGAAACTTATACATGATCACTTATCGATACCTGAACATCTAAGTGGGTAGTTGGGGTATTATACCTTGCATAGTTATTTTTTATACAATTAGCTTCCACTAGTGATTCTATATTTATTATTAATCATGTTATGAGGTGCGTGACTAGAATTTTTATACCAATGCTACCACAACATCCTTTTTTCATATGCTAGTAGGGTAGTGAAGACTATGCTCTAGATGTGGCGAGACCTAAGATTCCACTCATACCTCCAGGTGTTCCACTTGAGGAACTAATTTTTGTACCTAATATGGGCACTAATTCCTAAGTTAGTGATAGTTTTCTATGTCTGATGTAGTCCATGCATAGTGCTCCATGACTTGCACATATGATGACTAATCTGACTCGTGAGTTCTAGCAGCTGCATCCTCCTACTTTATCAAGGGATGGGGGTCTTCAGGCTACTGAGTCTTGTCTAGAATCCACCCTATCTATATTTGAGCATCTTGATATGCCTCCAGAGAAAATGGTTAAGCTTTCCATATACATGCTTTGGGATTTGGCCAAGCGTTGGTGGGATGTGATTTCCCAGGCCATTCGTCATCAAAGAATGTTATGGGTTGATTTACCGGCTAACTTTTATGATCAGTTCTTTACTCAGATGCTGAGAGATGATATAGAAAGGGAGTTCATGCATCTTGATTAGGGTTCCATGTTAGTTATGGAATATTCAGTGTGTTTCACAGATTTTCAACACTTTTCACCCTTCTAGGCGGTGATTAGATTTTTCATGCTAGACACTTTGAGGATGTGATCCAGTACACCATATGTACATAGTTTAATGTCTTTCACCTACATAATTTTTATTTGATAGTCAATCAGGTAATTATCACTAAGCGTAACCTGAGGAATTCAAATAATACCAGGCATAGAGGAAATGTGTCACATCATCCTAGTTATTCTTCCGGTGGTAGGAAGCAATCTCTCTAGGTTTCTCTTCAAGGAAATGAAAACTAGAGTGACCGTTTCAATTGATCTAAAGTGTTTCATCAATGTGGAAGATGAGGGAATTATAAGCCTCAGTGTGATAGATACTCTAGAGTGATGGGCTTGCAGTCATGTGGGGAATATACAACATTTATGTAGGACCTTTCCACCAGCCTTAAGTGGAAAAGGCTATGCACCAGCTCCACCATTAAGAGCATGTTATTTTTTTCTGCATCAGGAGGGGAGTTGGAATAACACTGGTAGGTCCGGCTGAGGAGGAGGTCTTTTCCATGGTAGCTAGACCCCTGATCACCAGAAACACTAATAGAGCTGCTATGATCATGGTAACACACATATATATCCATGGATCAGGCCAGTTGAATTCACTATAGTTGATACCCTAGGATCATGTTGTGAGACTATCTACAGTACAAGGTAATATTCTAGTAGCCTCTACTATAGTATCCTCTTTATGTGATACTTGTTTTCAGAACTCTTTTATATATGTATCTATTGTGGAATTTCTCATACTAGAGATCCAGTATTACTATGGTGTAATGACCCTTGATATACTGTTAGGGGTTCGAAAAGAGGGAATACACCATTATAGGGACTATCCCCTTGAGGTAGGTGGTTAATCTTTATTATTGAACCTATTTGTTCTTGAGATGATAGGATTAAATGTCATTCTAAGGATGGACTTGTTGGTTCACTATCATGCTTTTGTAGACTTCTAACACCGTAGGGTGAATTTTACATCACTAGAGAGAAGCAGTTATCTACATAAAGGTGAGTGGGATATCCAGGATAGTAGAGATAGACCAGATCATCATGTTCTAGGTGGAGTGACCTCCCATATTTAAAATCTCTTCATAGAGGATCAAGGTTTACAACAAGTTGATTTACCTCCAGTAGTGGATCATTTCAGGGATTTATTTCATGATTATTTTTCAGTCCTAACTCTTGATAGATAGGTAGAGTTTACAATTAAGCTTGTTTTGAGAGAAGATCAAGTGTCCATTACTCTATACAGGATGGAACCTACAAATCTTCAACTGTTTAAGATGAAGTTAGAGGATTTATAAGAAAAAGGTTTTATATGGTCCAGTATATCCTCTTGGGGTTAGAACATGATTTTTTCCAAGAAGGAGGATGGAACCTTACGTCTATGCATGTATTACAGATGGTTGAACTAGAATATAGTCAAGAACTGATATCCATTTCCTTGAATAGATGTTCTCTTTGACCAAATCCAATGAGAAAATTTCTTCTTTAAGATCAACCTAAGATCAGGTTATCATTAAGTGCAATTTGGACCATCAGACATACATCATACAACATTCTGTGGAAGGTATGGTCTGTATGAGTACCTTGTTATGTCATTCGATCTTACGAATGCACCCACTATTTTCATGGCTCTGATTAATAGGTTTTTCCACCCATATTTGAACGCTTTCTTTGTAGTCTTTGTGGATGAAATCTTTGTGTATACTCACACTCTTAGAAACCATTCCAAACATCTTGATATCATTCTGAGTACACTATGATTGCATTATATTTATGAAAAGAATTCTAAGTGCCACTTCTAGATCAAAAAAGTTCACTTCTTGGGTCATATAATATCCAAATCAGGTGTATCTATTGACCCTGAAAAGGTTAGTTCTATAGTTTCCTAAGAGAATCCAAAGAATGTGTTTGCTATATAGAGTTTCTTGGGGCTGGATAAATATTATAGTTGTTTAAAACTAGAATTTTCTATCCTTGATTCACCTCTTACTAGTATTACAAATAATGGTGTCAAGTTTATATGGTCAGAAGCATGTGATAAAGACTTTTAGGAGATGAAAGGGATATGTATCGACACCTATTCTGACGCTTCCAGATCCAGGTATAGGTTATACCGCCTTTTATGACGCATTATTCATTGGCCTAGGAGTAGTGCTAATGAAGGAGGATAAATTCATTGTGTATGGATCTTTATAGTTGTTTCCTCATGAGAGAAATTACCTGACCCACTCCCTTGAGCTATCAGCAGTTGTCCATGCCTTATATTACTGGAAACATTATCTATTGGGTGGGAACTTTTTGGTGTACACAGACCATAAGAGCCTCAAATATATATTTTCACAGCATGACATGAACCTCAGACATCGAATATGGGTCGAGTATCTAAAATAATTTGATTTTGAGCTTTCTTATTTTCCTAGGAAGGGTAATGTAGTTGCAGATGCACTGAGTTGGAAAACTCAAAAAAATGTTGTATGGGAATCTAGTGACGAATGGAAGTTAATGACCCTCTTTTCTGAACTATATCTAGAGTTTCATGATATTCACAAGTAGTCATACCTCTCATCCTTGACATTTACCTCTTCCATCCTTTATAATGTGAAGGGTATAAAGTTTTCAGATCCTGAAGGTTTGGTTCTCCATGAGAGTATATTAGGAGATAACCCGCCTACAGATTTGTCTGTAGTCATAGACGACATACTGCGTATCCATGGATATATCCAGGTTCTTGAAAATATGATAGAGGAGTTAATGTTCCAGTTCCATGCCACTCAGTGTTATTTTCATCAAGGAATATCAAAGTTGTATCGAGATATGTGACTCCATTATTGGTGGCCTAGGATGAAACATCAGGTAGTAGGCTTTATCACCAGGTGTTCAACCTTTCAGTAGGTAATGGTGAAGCACCAGAGACCTTTAGGTTTATTATATATGCTTCTAATCCCATAATATAAATAGGAATATGTTGATATGGATTTTGATATTCATCTTACCAAGGTCACCAAGGGGAAGTGATGCTATTTGGGTAGTCATTGACCGACAAACAAAATCATCCCACTTCATTCCTATTCAGGAGAATTTCATAGTTGATGAGATGGGAAGTCTATATTTTTGTGAGATCATACAAATACATGGGGTCCCATGTACTATCATTTTAAATAGATATTCTCATTTCACTTCATGGCCTTGTTAGGGTTTTAAAAAGGCTATGGGAACATAGGTTCTTCTAAGCACAAAATTTTATCACTAGACTGATGGTCAATGAAAATAGACAATACAGTTTCTAGAGGATATGATTGAGCACGTATCCTAGATTTCAATGGTTCTTGGGAGAAGAAGGTCCTCTCTTCAAGTTCTCCTACAATAATAGATTCCATGATATAATTCAAATGGATCCTTTTTATGACTTATATGGTAGGCCATTCTATTCATGGATGTGCTAGCCATAGGTAGGTGAGGAAACCCTAATAGGTCATTGTCTCATTCAAGAGACATCAAAGTAGGTTAAACTGATTATAAAGTGTATGACTAATTATCAGTATAGAAAAAAATATTATGTTGATCACTATCGAAGACTTCTTTATTTCATGGTTGGGGATTGTGTTTTTCTTTGGGTATCGCCCATGCTAGGGTATAGACGGTTATGAAAGTAGGGAAAGTTGTCCCCTCATTATGTAGGGCCTTTTGAAATTATAGAGAGAGTCAGGTTGGTATCCTATCAGTTGATATCACATAAAAGGTACCATTCCATGCATGATGTCTTTCATTTTTCACAGCTTCAACAATATCATTCCAACCCATCTCATAATTTTGATCTTAAGGAAGTTGAGTTATATGCTGATGCTACCTTTGAGGTATATCCAGTATGCATCATTGACCAGAGCACGAAGGCTCTATGAGGTTGGTATATCCCTCTAGTATGGGTGATATGGAAGCATACCCACGCTTAGGATGATACTTGGGAGATGGAAGCAAACATACATGCTCAGTGGTTAGATTTGTTCTCACAGAATGTTTCTCCACCCTTGGAAGGTGAACTCGGGGACACGTTCTTTTTAGGGGGAAAGATCATAAGAACCAAATTTTCACTTAGGTATGGATCCTTTAAATTTTAGTCTAAGTCATTAATTTGGACCTAATATGGATTCCTAATGGGTTAGTAAATTTCTCAGGTGTTTCTGGGGAAAGTTCAAAGCCCAAAACCTATCTTATGGTAAAACTAGCCATGTCGCATGGTTGGTGCATGGTCGGTGCACGATTTGACTAACTATGTGGATGATGTTTTTCTAGATAGACCCACATTTCATAGTTGGTACAAAAACATGTGGCCTAACCATGTATAATCTCCTTATACCCAGATAACCATGCATGGTTTTGATATGGTTTGTCAAACTATGCAGAAAAATCGTGCACATGCCTTTTTTCTGGGTAATTTCACAAATTTTCCCTTAATGATATAATTACACCTCCTTCTTCCCTAATCTGAGTTTATGGGGGTTTTAACTCCATGGATATCATTTTGGAGATTTTTGATTGACAAATCTAGAAATCAAGAGATCTCTTTCATCCAGGATCCGTTCGAGCTTCCGTTCATCATGTTGGATGCACAACGGTAAGTACTCGAGTCCATTTAAGCCTTTCATCTTATCCCTTTCTATTGAACAAGTTATCAGGGTGCGAGTTTTTTTCTTATTCTCTTAGATATAATCTTATCTAAGAAAAATCAAGGTCTAATACTAGAGGAGGGTATTCATATAATCCTAATGTGGGTGGTATATAACTCATCCCTCAAGTTTGTTGATTTTGGATTTGTCGTGTGGGCCCTACTAATTTCATTGGTTGTCGTTTATAGTAATCATATGACATGATTATATTCCTTAGAACCATATAATTATTCTCTATCCATATATGTGATTAATTTTTTGTGTTTATGACCACAACTCCATTCATCCCATGTAATATCTTATGACATAATTCGATTATTACTATTTTATCAAGTTTGAGCCACCGTTTGGGTGTGGATTTTCTTGAACTTCTTTAGGATAAGCATTTCTATATTAAATGGATTTTTTGTACTGAAAATTTCATAATGGAATGTACCATGTATGCTCACCACTTGACCCACCTAAGGTAAGTGCTTCAATTTGACAATAAAATGTGAAATGTGAATTGGAATGTATACTAAGTATATGACTTGACCTTAAATGTAAATGAATAGTAGGTTGAATATCCATTTCACCCCTTAAAAAATTAATGAAAGGTATAAGAATAAACCTTGAATATGGAATATTCCTTAAAGGGAATTAATAAAGGTTCCATTCTACTTGGCCGTATCACCCTAAGAAAAGGAAAGGTTTGGACCAAATAGACATATTGATTAATAATGACTTGATTAAAAGGTTGCATGATACTTGAACTTATAACACTAATGAAAGGAAAATATTTAAACAAATTAATATTACATGACTTAAATATCAAATAGGAATGGACTGACTTTATCTCGCCTTGTATTCTGAGCAGAGAATGCCATGAGCACTCGGGAACCCCATTCTGATTCAAGGATTCAACTTTCTTAGGTTGAGACCCACCTAGACCTTGATCCTTGTTTATTATTTGGATTACTATTATGAAACCATAGGATAACTTAAATATCATTACAGGATTGATTGGATACACTCCTTAGATCCAGCATTGCCAAGTAACTTCCCTAGTTAAATCCCATCGGGCCCAGTCATTACTTAGCCCCGTTTTACCTTGGATGAAATCCTTGGACACAGTAGGTGCCTAATTGTGGAATTCCTTGGACTATGCTCCTTGTATTACACTATTAACCCATTATAGACTATAGTTATTACTTAGTTGGTGACCCTTGAGATCTACATCACATTGGTTATTACCTTGGGACTTCACTATTAAATATCATTACAGGTTTCGTTGTTATATATTGGAACCTTCACTATCATTAACATGTGATATGTTACAAACTAAAAATAATAAAATAATGAATTGGTTACATAATCAGACACCATATGAGAGATGAAGTAGGTAATTTTTTATTTAGTTACATTGTACTGATTTACTTTATATATTCATGCTTGCACACTGTTACATTTCCATTACACGAGCCATATGTTATTGACACTATTTGTGGTGGCTCACTGAGATTTATCTCACACCCTCTTTGAGATCTATTTGGTACCAAGAGTAGATTACATGGTTTCATGTGTTGACAAAGGGAATCATATAAATTTTAACACTTGATTTATTACTGTTTAGAATGAATCTTAATAGTAGAGGACTAAGTTCGAAATCGAGATGCTTGGGATAGTCTATGATTCTTTTATTAATTTTTTGGAACATGTTATTTAAACTGTACTGTATCCATGTTTTCAAAATTTCTAGTGACATAAAATATCACCAGTTGTTGAATGTTATTCCAGATGTTTCAGTTATTGTTAATGTTGTCTGGATTTTCCGTTGTGCCTTCTGTTTACTTATATTTCTTATGCTATTTACCTATGTTTACATTCATCTAATGAGATAAACTTTGATAATAAGGGAATAGTCTCCACATGAACACACCCCAGGCCCTCGCTAATAGTCAGCAGCCTCTAGCATTCGAGGATATGTGCTTCAGGCCATGTGGACCACTAGGCTTGGGGTACCTATCAAGTGGCATCTGGGTGTGGAACATCACACATATGAATGAACATGATATGATGGGTGCAACTAAATAACACTCTAATAAATTTTGTAATGTTTAGTCTCATGATATGTCTTTCTAGGACAGGGAGTGAACCTGATTCCTTTATGGGACTTTTTCCACTATATGATATAGTCTAGGTAGTTATCCTTGGCTCATGTTTATGTTATGTTATGTGTTGTTTCCACATTCCTATGATGTAATGTTTATATTTTATCATGTTATACATGTTATTCTTCCATATTTTTATTCACAACTTTATGTCATTATGTTATTTCATCTATCCCATGTGCTATGTTTTATTCCTATGCTAATTCCCTTACTTGGATTTTTAGCTCATCCATTTTGTTCTTTTATTCCCCATGTTATCCTATGAAGATGTAAGATCTCAATGGAAGTTAGGATCTCATTATGGAGATAAAATAAAATATTTTTTTTTTCATTTTTCTATTCATTTTTTCAAATTATTTACCTAATCTTCCAAAGACACTAGACCTTACGATCATTGGTAGTATTTATTGTTAAATTATGCTTAAAATCATGTAATAATATATGTAATATGATAGGGTAAATATAATAATATGTTTGTTTCATAATCATAATAAAATCTCAGTATATAGATGACACTGGATTTATAATTTTATAAGTGAAACAAGGCATCAAGGGTATGTAAAAGAAGAATATAATTTTAATGAGTTGGTAAAAATGATTACATCTTCTTTGGAGAACTTCCTTTAGATCTCTTCTTAAGGGGTATAGAGATGGTATTTCTAGAAATCAAAGTCCTTCAAAACATGGATAAGGATTTGATAAGGATAACTTTTTAGGACTTGGTCGAGCTAATAGGATTATGGTGGTGAAATGAAAATAAGGAAGGAGTTCCCTTTTATAATTGAGGTGAGGGGAACCCTTGGAAATAATCATAATATTAAATTATAATAAATTCATTTTCTATCCAAATACAACCAAATTCCCAAAGATTCAAATATGAGATAAGATAAGATAAGTTTTTCATCTCACAATCCAATAAATTTTTTACATGTTTTATTTTTTACATTAAAACTTATCATTTTGATTGACTTTAGTTAACATAATTTAATTTTAATTATGGTAACAATGTATTTAATATTAAAAGGTGGTCATTTTTATTTATAAAATGTGAATTGGAAAATAAATGAAAAATTTATGACATTTTAGACCAAAACATAATAAATTTTTAATTTTAAATATTTTTTTTTTATTTTTAAATAATCTAATAAAATATTATTATTATCAATTTTGACACTATTCATTACTTTGGCCTTAAATAAATCAAGAAAACTGGATAACATCAAACCAAGACATTTAAAATAGAAATAATATGTCATATTAATCCATAAAAGTCTTGGATAACCATAATGAATTCGAATCATATTTATTTAAATATTTTAAATATCACTTATTTGAGTGTTTCATTAATAAAATAAATATTGCATCATTATTTTATAATTATTTAAGGTAATTATTTATTCTCTAAAAATTAAAAATAAAATACCATGATGTAGATAATTGTTTTTCTTGAAATATAATATCTATAGTTGAATATGTATTTTGAATAACACCATAGTAAAAAAAATATAGTTATTAAAATATGAATGTGACATTTTTGTCTTTTCCTTAAATAAAATATTATAAATATCACAATCTCATCCAATTGGTTCTGAAAAATTATAAATAAATTTATATCATCACAATATGTTTATTAAGTTCAAAATTGATACTTATATTCGTTTAAACAAACCCTTTTCAGTATTTGGACACCTAAGGTATTTTAAAGATAGAGAAAGTTAAATTTGTAATTTTCATTAATTTAAATTATATAAAATTCATTATCATGGAAAAGTGTCAAAAAAAATAACAAATACTCAAAAAATTATTTTTAAGAGTTGAATAAAAATAATATAATAAAATTTGGGAGTATTTTAGGGTAATTTTCTAATTCTTATCATTTTATTTTTAGTCTAAATTTCAAAATTTACCCTTTAATAAGGGTAATGAAAATTACCAAATTTACTATTCATATTGAAAAAAAATAAAAGGAGAGTATTTAATAAAATTGGAACTTATAATTATAATTATTGAATCCATGTTTTGAAATTAAATTCACAGTATTTTTGTAAATTAATTTAAAATAATCTGACAAATCACAACTAATTTTTTTTCTTGAAAATGCATTTTTACACCCAAACTGTTCTTATACCAAAATATAGTATTTCGATTATTAAAATTAAATAAATTATATTATTTATAACTAAATATTATTTAATTTAAATTGATATCAATTTATAATCATAAATTTACTTTTAATATAACAAAATTTCTATTTTTATGAAAATCGGTATTTTCCATAATTCACTGGAAAATAAATATTTTCAAAAAAATAAAAAAATTTCACCATAAGATATTTTTGACATTCCACTTTTACAATTGAAGTTTATTTTATAAAATAGGATTTATAAAAGTTTCAAAATTTTTATTTAAAACAAGTGCACCATTAAAGGGTGGTAAAATTATCTTTTAGAAAATATATATTTTTATATATAAAATTGGATTTATTATTATATTAAGCCTACCAAACTTATTAGGTGAATTTTAAAAAAAATTATTGAATATGTAACATATAAATTTCATTAATATCTTTCACTAATAGTGAGTAATTAAATTTATTAATATAAAATTTCATTATGGTCATAAAAATAGTTATTTTATAAAAACACAACTTTTATGTTCAATTAGTTTTTATTTTCATTTATAATTAATTTGCAACCAGTGAATTAATTTTATAAAAATATGTAAACTATATATTCCTAAATTAAATAATCTCTTTAATTTCCATAATTCCCACAACTAGGTGATAATTATCAAAATTAAATAATAATAATTTATAATTTTTTTAAACTCGGTGTTCTGTGTAAAGTATGCTATCTAAGAAGTTAAATTTAAAGAGACGCACCATAAAATCAGGACGTGTCACATTCTCACCCCCTTCAATAAATTTCATCGTCATAATTTAGTCTTGAACTTTCAAAATTAATGTTTGATACTGGAAAATTTAATTTGTGGAAATCTGATAGAAAGGTTTTATAAAACTTCCTCTTTAAAAGAGGTAAAGAGAAATGTGAAAGTCACCACAAAACTAGGACTATAAAATAAGAGAAAATTTTTAGGAAGTGAAAACATATACATGTAAGGGAGATCTAACTATGAATGTATGATGTAGAGTGATAAAGATAATGGTAATTAAATAGTTAACCATCACAAATCCCCAAATTTGTGATCGGTTAAAAGACCATTGATTTCTTAGAAAGAAAAGTAAATGGATAATGTTTTTCTTCTAAAATACTATTCATAGAGTTGAGGTTTTCTTTTACTTTCTAGAGAAACACTTGAGAAAATAAAATTACTTTATTTATTTTCATTTAATAATTACATCCTTTGGGTTTTCTATGATCTACCTCCACTTAATTTATTAAATTTGGAGATGGGTATGGAAGAAATTTTTATTCTTGAAGAACTTTTATGAATCATAAGATCTATCATTCATTCCTTCTACCTTTAAAAGTTTATTGAAACCAAAATTAATAGCATATGTTATCCAATATGATAAATCATAATTTAATATTAATAAATAATATCATTAATACATTCTATAATTATTCAACCTTAAGACTCCTTGAAAATATGTGTGTTCAAATTCAAAGACCAAAAATTTAGATGGAAGGTCACTAAATTTCCAAAATCCACATAACATAAGATTTCCCTAAATAATGTAGATATTATTATCACATACCAAATATATGAATAACTTAATCTCTTTTAAACCTTTATGAAAACATCCATGCCTCCAAGAGTAAAATATCAGGTCATTGAATATATTCCTTAAATCCAAACATATATTAATTCCAGCATAACATAAACCACCAGATCACTAACCACATTTATTGACACCAATATTATCCTATAAAAGTATATTTTTTTATTATATCAATATCAAGCATATATTTTGGGTTATATTTTCCAATTCATGTGTTTTCAATAAGATCAACTTTCAACAAAATCACTTCTCTTGATTACTGGAGTTATTCATAACATGTTTCTAATTTATTAAAGAAGAAGTACTACAATACAATCCTTATAAATTTGATGAATCTTATAGGCATAAAATTATTAATGAAATACTAAAATAATAGAAATATTGAATCAAAATAATGGAACATTAATAATTCCTCTTCATCTGAGTAGTAGCATAAGCTTGACCATGATCCATTATCCTATTTTGGGGTATATTACTTTGAATCTTGAGAAATTTATATGAATAGTGTACTAGATCCTTGAAGTTGAAGCCTTGTACATTGGAAACCTTCTAATTACCCTTTAAACCGTAATAATGGTGGGTTTTATCTCCACACTTGTACCAAAATCTCATTCCTTTTAACCAAGTATTGGGGTGTTTCTTTCCACAGTTATCAAATGTGGGGAAATACATGTTTTTTTCTCTTTCCTTTATCATTTTCCCCCAATTATACTATTTTTCTTTTTCTTCCCTTTGAAGCCATAATATTTAGAGATTTATTTATTTTTCTCAATAGAACATGATATTTTATCCTTATATGATGAGAATGCATGGTAGACATGTTCCCTTTGAAATATTGTTATAAGATAATAAAATATTTGATCGTCCTTACTCTTTGAATCATGTGAATTGGTGAGGTCTTCATTCATTCTATGAGGTTCAATTTATAAATGAAAAAATATACTATATTAGATCATATAATTATGAAACATAATCTATAATCTCCTAACTAGTGTAATAATTAACATATATTGAAAATTTTATGTGTAACTCAACTCTTAGTCATGGTTTTTTTGGGGTGTTCTTATATAGTTATCTTCAAAGACCATCTTTGGGTTATGTTACCTAATTTAGGATTTCTTAAATATAGTTTTCAATGTTTCTACCAAACGTTCTTAGATACCAACTATAATGACCCCTACCCTATTATCCCAGAGTCAGTACCTTAATATATTATATTTGAAAATATATATGATTCAAATCCCAAAGTACTGATCAATTTAGCACTTTTGGAAACTAGATTTCATATATGAATTTCACATTAAAATTTAAAATATGAAATACCACATAATGAATCCTTTGACAAAACCATTATTCTCCTTTCTTAACCCTACAATGTTGTCATAATAATATTCTTGGCATCCATGGGAAAATAAAACATAATAAATGGGTGAGTTTAGATTCTCAGTAATGATATATATATATAGAAAAATATATCATAAATAATTATTAATGATTATGGAAAGGTAAATAACTGAAACACATGATATTTAATCTATAAAATGAGAAAAATATGGCATAATAAAAGATGATAAAATAATATCATATAAATAATTATCATGAGCTTAAAAAATTAACCATATATATTTTACTAGTCAATTAATAAAATGGAAATCAATCATTAACCTCATAATTAGGGAATTCATAATGTGGTACATCAAAAAAATACTATTAAGGATTCACCTAAGACATCATATATAAATGGGTAAAAACACGGTCTACTTTCTCTCACGAGACCAACTGATGTATTACGGGGCTATAAAGGGCCTCGCCTAAAACTTAATAAGTCTAATGCATTCCTCATATGAAAGGATTTAAACACAATAAACATATAAATTACTATTGAAACTATCAAACACTAGTGTATAAATTATTTTTTACATCGTTTTGTTTTTCTTTTTTATATTTTTTATTATATGACATTATTAAAGGAGACACTGTAAATATTTATTTAACATCAGTTAAAAAATGGACATTGTAAATGTATCGTGGTATGTCAGTTATTTAATAATTGATGTAAAAAACCCTCTTTAACATTTATTTTTACAAAACTGATGTGTAAATGATTTGACATGGAGTATTTTTTAAGTTGGTTATTAAATAACTGACGTAAAAATCATTTTCCATGTCAGTTATGTTGGTAAATAGCATGAAAAAGCATGGAAATGGAGGCTCTTTTATGTCAATTATTAAATAAATAACATAAAATAGGATATTACATGTCGATTAAAACATAAAAAAATAGAAAATAATTGAAATAATTGGTTTTTAAATTATTTATTTTATAACTGGTGTAAAAAAACCATTATCCTTATTGGTTATTTTGTAACCGATGTGGAAAATCATGAAAATGGGTTTTAACGTCCATTATAAAATAACCGATGTAGATTTTTTTAAAATAGATCATTTAATTAATCCTATATAATATCGATCAAAACAACAAACAAACAAAAATAAGTAAAAATAGAAACAACATCAAAGAAACTAGAAAATATAGATTTACATTTACAACATTTAAAATTACAATATTAACTAAAAAAATAAAATCCAACCAAACATGTAAAATAATTTTCCCATTCCAATTGTAAGTGTGTCATATATTGTGCACTATAAGGGTGAGATTCATAAAAAATATACAAATTAAAAGAAAATTATTTAATATTTATAATGAAAAAAATAATTGAAATATTAAAGAATAGTTTATATAGAAATATAACTTTATTGAACTTTATAAATGATCTAGTTTTAATTATTTCATTCATAAATAATAGCACATAATATTACCATTATTTTATTCCTTTTTTTTAATGAAAATCCTATTTAAATGAGTTTATCAATTGAAAATAATATTTCTAAGTAATATATCCAAAATGGACTAATTTTAAATGAAAATTCACATTTACTTTTACATATTTGATCTTTTCACTCTTTTTTATTTATAGTGTTTCAAATGAAATTTCATCCCCTATTAGAAAATAATATGAATGAAATAAATTTAAAATTCATTATAATATAAAATATTAAGAAATTAAAACTTACATTTCTAATATTTTCTTAAATTTTCCTCGTACATATCCATAGATAGATAATATCTACTAAAGTGTCTTCTCTCTTGGAAAAAAGACACCTAACATAAAATTTTCACTGATTTGAAAGAAAATTTAATTTCCATTGTTACTATGTTAAATTAAAAACAAGACTTTGTGAGATATATGTTTCATACCTCTAAACACAAGGAAACATCCAACACTAAGTAATTATATTATTTCCAAATCTTTTAGCAAAATAAACTATTCCTTCTTCTTCAGTCATTGTTCACGCTTCAAGTGAAATGAACTATAGGTCCATAAATCTATATACAACTATCTTGTAATTATCCTCACACTTTTTATAATTATACCTAATACAAAATAGACATAAGTATAAATTTTCAATAAATTTAATACGGGGAAAGATTATGTTATAACTTACATAGACAAAACATTCACCATTTTTATGCCCAACTTATATCCATTAACAATATCCATGATATCATTATTAAAAATTCTTATAGTAATTACATTACCATATACATTAACATTCATTATAATCTCATAAACACCCAACAATAAATTTGAATATATTGACAATCTGTGAAGACTACTAGAATCTATATCTAAAGTCATAATCCTTTTATTGTTGTTGGATATACAATATTTATTTACCTTTAATGTATTCTTACAAATAAATTGATAAATATATATAATTTCAAATTTTAAAACAAATTTAATTAAAAAATGAAGACAAAATATACACATAACTCTATGGTAATATGTTGAAAAAGTATAAATGGACAAACTAAAAAGCAACCAATGCTTTTTCCAACTATCCTCACCTAATATATATGTAATGGTACTCCAGTTGATATATCTATAATATCCTATATAGCAACCCTATGATTCTCTTCACCTAACTATTTTTGATGAAAGGTATCTGAAATAAAATATATCAGACCATATGAAATAATATGATATTGAGGATCATCAAAATATAACTCACAGTAACTGGGAAGTTATGGATGAGGCAATGTAGGAGTAGGATTAAAAATTGGGCCTATATTCATAGGTAGAGAATTGGGATCTACTGGTAGAGGTGGAGGAGTGGGAGTTACAATATTAATTTTTCTTTGCATGTCTAAAAAAATTGACTGTACCGAAACTCTGATCTTATCATCCATCGTAACATTAATATTCTGAACTTCATCCTATAAAGATTCTATTTATTTTTCTAAAAGCCTCCATTGTATAAGCTGAAGAACATGGTAACACTTTTTTCACTGATACACCTATCAGGTATCTACATACAAGACTCGGGTGTTTAGGCTTTCTCAATGTTGTAGATAAAATTTCATGCCTACCCTCATCTAAAAATACCCCCTATGTTCTCTACTCCTCAAGATAATCTTGCATGAATTTTTTGAAAAATTCTGTAATGATTCAAAATATATATAAATAATTTAATTATGTTAAATAAATATACAAGGTAAACATCTTATAGTCCTCTCAGATACAAAACTTAACTCTTCCATAAGATATTATCCTTTTTTATCATCTGATCCATCTTCCATTTTTCGTATCTATCTAGGGGTGGAGGGGAAGCCTCACCATAGCTTAAAGAATCGGCTCTCAGTTTTTGAAAAATTTCAGCAATCATTTGTTCTTATAATAACTTATACCCTCCCTGAGATAAAGTATGGGGTTATACATTTCTAGATTAGATATCTTGATGATATATAATATATTTTTATAAATTAATAATAAGAAATAATTAAAGATATCATTAATAAAAAAAATTATAAAAGTTTACATCACACATACCGAAACTTATTCACATATTCTACTTTCAATTTTTTTCCATGTGTATTCATCTATAAAATGATATATTTGACATAGATTTTCATGTTTACTAATCCCAAAAATGAAGTCACATGTGAGGGTTGATTTGAAATCCTCCATCTCTTAACATCAAATTATAAAAATTTCTTCCAACATCTCCAGCGTCAGGTATATCATATGTTATCTAATAAGAAGGGGGAAACATATATTACTATAAAAATTTCAAGATTATTCAAACAATAAAAAAACGAGCTTACCAAAATGGTTTACCACAACAAAGATAATGTTTTATTTTAAACACTTCTCCAATTACTAATCAAAATACTAATTTTTCTTTTACCATGAACTGATAAAAAATCCTTGAATTTTTTTCATTAGGTCCTATTAGAATAGCATTATCATCAATTTCTACCAATATCATCTGGTCCAAGCATTGAGTAAATGATAATTTTGGTAAATGTGTGATGCCACATTTACCGACCCTCAAACTCTTATTTGGATCTATGGGAGTATATGAATCTTGTAAAGAAGGATGGGAATCATCAAGAGAAGAATGTGCATGTTCCTCCCTAGAGGTATGAGTATGCTAATCTCTATAAGTTTGTGGTTGATCAGTTGATTGATTTTTCATTATCCTACAAATCAAATAAAAAACAATTATTACAAAAATATACAAATTCAACTTATAATATTAATGTAAATAAAAAATGAAAAATTATGAAAAAAAAAATTAAACTAAAACATAACACATTATTATTCATATTTGTTATAGTTACCTAAAATTATAATAATAGTAATGATATATGAAATGTTATGTAAATGAATGAAAAAAATCCAAAATGGTGTAGGAATATTAAAAATGGTCCAACCTAATAAATCATTTTTATACAAAAAAATATTTTCTGAATATACTCTTATAAAATATTTTTTTAACATATTATATTTAAAATAATTTCATTTCAATAAAATAAAAAAATAGATAAGTTATGTAAGCGTAAACATGGTACACTAAAAAAACTAATATAAACAAACATGTTAACTTATTAGTTTTAATAATTGTTTTAATGAGGAAAATAAAATTAACATATCTATCATTTTGTGAAATTTATAAAATAAAATGAGAAATAATCAAATGTTACATGTAATATTAAGAATATAATACATGATTATTTTCCAAAATTCTATCATCATGATTGTTTTTACGGTGAAAACCATGTATACGATTTGCTCATCATTATTATTTGTTAATCTTTCCATGGATGTAGGGATCTCACATAAATCAGAATCTTCTTCAAGATGATCATCACCAACATATTGGTTTTTTCCTTGTAAAATAATATAGCACTATATATCATATTTATGAAGAATATATGAAATTTTATTTTCATGTGTATCCATTATAAAAGGATAATCTATGTATTCCAATATATTCAGATTAATAAGTGTCATTCCAAATTCATCATGTATGACATTGTTGTTACCAATAATCCATTTGCAGTTAATCACTATAACTTTAAATTTAATGTAATCAACCTCCCATATTTCTTCAATGACTCCATAATATGCACTTGATTCATAAATTGGGTTTTTATCTTTAGAACTAGAAAAAATGCATTGCTTATTCGAACATCGATAGTCCACTATTATAAATTGCACTTCTGTTGTTCTGATCTTTCATTTTAAATGTATAGATATTAATTTCATACATAGACCATGTAATAACATTTAAAATTGGACCACCCACAAACCATCTTAAGGTTTCTAATGCATCTGATCTACTAAGAATGGTAAATTTTC
Source organism: Viscum album (assembly GCA_963277665.1). Lineage (NCBI taxonomy): Eukaryota > Viridiplantae > Streptophyta > Magnoliopsida > Santalales > Viscaceae > Viscum > Viscum album. The sequence continues at coordinate 1,967,095,468 of OY728127.1, forward strand.
AACCATGGAAAAAAAGTTTTGTTATGGTCATTCAATATCCATTACAGAAGACTATTTTAGTCATCTGCTCTCCCATATGGTTGATCATAACAAGCTCAAACCCATTCAGGCTTATAGAAATGTGAATTCCCCCACTCACCTCCTTTATGCTGATGACATCATTCTTTTTCTAAAGGGTGATCTTAAAAACATCAGAACTCTTAAAGCTGCTATCAACCACTACGAGGAGGTCTCGGGTTAAGTCATTGGTTGGAATAAATCTTTCATTTACTTTGGAAAAAACTTCCCTTCTGCCAGAAAAAATAGTATTATCAATGAGCTTAGTATTAAAGAAGGTACTATCCCTTTCAAGTACCTTGGGGTTCCCATCTTCTGGGGTAGACCCAAAGCCTGCTACTTTTCAAGCATTGTTGACCAGGTTCTTTATCAACTTTCCTCTTGGAAAGGAAAATCCCTCTCCATGGCGGGGAGAGTTTGCCTTGTAAAGTCTGTGATTGTTTCCAAACTTGTTTACTCGATGATGGTCTATAAATGGCCTATTAGTCTCATTAAAAAACTAAATGCTCACATTAAAAACTTTGTCTGGTCTGGAAGCACTTTGGACAGAAAACTTGTGACTATTCCTTGGGCTAAGTGCTGTAAGCCTATAGCTATGGGTGGTCTTGGTATTAAAAACATTAAGTTCTTCAATGAAGCTCTTCAAGCCAGATTAACTTGGAACCTGATTCACAATGACACCCCTCCTGTTGCTTTTATCAAAAACAGGTTCATTGATATATTGAAAAGATCTAATAGAAGTTTCATGACCTCTTCCATTTGGCCCTCTGTTAGAGACACTTATGACAATATTATGCACAATGCTAGATGGATGGTTTCGAGAAACTCTTCCATGAGATTCTGGTTGGACAATTGGACTGGTGCTCCTCTAATATCTATGAATCCCATTGACCATATCCCTGTTTACATCAACTCCAACATCAATAATGTGATTAATTCTCACATTGATTCCCTTCCCGAAAACATTACTCAAATTATTGATTCCTACCATTTTTCTACCTCGAGTGATTTCTTGATTTGGGATCCTTCTCATAATGGGATCCTTAATACCAAAAACTTTTATAATCACTCCTTACACAACGCTGATAATGATATGAATTGGATAAATTTTTTTGACAAACCTTGGATCAAACCTTCTAGATTCAATCTTATTTGGCGTCTCGCCCACAATAGGGTTCCCACTGATGTTTGTCTTCAAAGTTTTGGTATCCAACTTTGTTCAAAATTTCGACTTTGCAATCAGCATAGAGAAGATACTAACCACTTATTTCTATCTTGTGCTACTACCACCGCTCTTTGGAACTATATTTTTGACACTTTTGAATGCAGATGGCTGGTTCAGAACTCAATTGATGAGCAGCTTAAGCGATGTGTTGCTAAGGAGAACTCTCAACAAATCAGAAACTTGTTCCTTGCTGGGGTCTCAGAGCTGATACATGTGATATGGTATGATAGAAACTCGATTCTTCACAATAATTGCTCACACAACATTAATGCAGGTAAAACGCGTATTCTTATTGCTATTCGGGAAGCTGCGCTGATTCAGAATGGTTCCTGCAACAATTCGGTGGATGATTTTATGATCCTTAGACGTCTTCGAGTTGAGGCCATTTTCTCGAAACCGTTTCACACTCTTGAGGTTTTTTGGAGACCTCCCTTTCCAGGTTGGATTAAAATTAATGTGGATGGAGCCTCTAAAGGCAATCCAGGTCCTGCGGGTTGTGGAGCTGTCTTCAGAAATCATCATGGTAATGTTATGGGATGCTTTTTTGGAGGCTGCGGTACTGCAACCTCTCTGGAAGCGGAGATGCTAAGTGTTATTCATGCCACTGCTTTTGCTCTTCAACGTGGGTGGAACAACTTATGGATTGAAAGTGATTCTACTACTGTTGTTCAAGCCATTTGGAAGGGAGATATTCATCTTGCTTGGCCGATTACTACGCGCTGGATGAATTGTCTTCAATCTCTCCATGACGTCAGTTTCATTGCAACTCATACTTACCGCGAAGCTAACATGGTTGCGGATTCTCTCGCTAATAAAGGCATTGATCGGAATCTAACTTGGCTGGAGGAGCTCCCAGATAACCTGATGCCTTTGCAACTTAAAGATTGTAATTTGATCCCGTCTTTTAGACTCTTGTAATCCTTGTTTTCTTTTTGCTAATAAATTTGCTTTGGTCCTTTGACCAAAAAAAAAAATTTGACTTTCAATCCAAAAATCCCCTTTCCCCCATAATTAAATCATTCATGGAGAGAAGGAGACAACCCTATGTTCTCCTCCAAAGATATGTATCCTGCAAAAAACTCAGCAACCTCATCGGAAATATACTTTTAAATAATATAGGAATCCATACAATATGGATTCTTAACATGAAACATCAATATATTCATATACCTTTCAAAAGAATACATCCAACATAGATATAAAAGTCTGAAAAGATTAATTTTTCAAACCAAATGAACCATTAAATGCACCATTGTATAAAAAAAATATAGAGGAAAATAAAATTACAATTAAAAAAGTATATAAATTTCTTCGTTTTCTAAAATTTATAGTTCAATAAGATCAATCAACTTATTAAAAATTGAATTGAAAAAATTACACACCTTCATGATATTAATTATGACATAGATGGACAATATTATATGCAATGAAACTGGTAGAATTTGTTGCATCATGACCTGACAATCATGGGACTTCATAATTGTCAACTTCAAGTCCTATAAAGAAAAACAAATTCTTACATATTAAGAATAACCCTGCAACACTTTGATATTAAGAAGACACTGACAAAAGATAATTTTCTCCCTTTTAAATAATGTATGAAAATATGGGGGAGGAAATATTTTCCTTCCATCAGTAGTGGGAGATAACTCCTAACATATTCCCATTGATAGTAAGTCCAATATTGCATTCAACCAATTTGTAGTCTTTCCTTTAATATCTAACAATGTCCCAATCAATATGTCAGAGATATTATTCTCTATGTGCATGACATCAATGTTATATTTCACATCATGACTTCTCAAATATGGTATCTCAAAAAACATTGACCATTTGTTCCAAATATTTTTATCATTACCAAATTTATCTGTCTTTCCAAATGTCACATCAAGGTTTTTCACACTCTCAAAATACTAACCAGTGGATAAAGGTTTTGGAGAAATATAAAATTCTTTTGAGCCATTGAATGCCTTTTTAATATTCTATAATAGTGAACCATAAACAAAACAATCTGATGACCCGTGTATAATATTTTTCCCACATGATTCATTTGATAATATAAAGTATGTTGTTCACAAATTGGATATACTTTATTCCCCTCAACACTATATCCATACAAATTTCCATACAATAGGAATTCATTAATAGTAAACATAATCATTTGATCACTACCACAAAACTGGGTTTCTGTAGTGCCACCCTTTGACAGTTCTAAGAAAAATCACTCTTAAAGGGGGTGCCTTTATCAGTACTTTTTTTAGCGCTGAAAAAGGCACCCCTTTAACATCGTTTTTTTAGCGCTGTTAAAGGGGCCCCCTTTATCAACGCTTTTTTTTCTAGCTCTGATAAAGGGGGGCTTTATCAGCACTTTTTCCTAGCACTTATAAAGTTTATATTTTTAAAAAAATCATTAAAAATAATATATTGGTATATAAGTATATTTATATTGATATATATATATATATAATATATTTTTTAAATATGTTTTAGATAAGTATAAATAGACTATTACATTTAATATATAATAAATTTAGTGAAAATAGATTTAAAATATTTCAAAAAATATTATTAATTAATAATTTTATAATTATCATCGACTAATAATCATTTAATAAAAATTTGAAGACACAAAAAATCAAAAAAGTAATAAAATATCTAAAATAAGTTAAGAAGGTAACTCAAACTTCAAACGACCATAACTTTTGATCCGGGTGTCCGTTTGAGCTCTACAACATATCAAATCGAATCTTGCGATGAGATCTACGCACTAGTGACCCAAGGGATCCTTTTTCTACATTTTTAAGGCCAAAAGGCCCCAAAAACTGAGTTTTTAGTCGGGATACCCAAATTGTTTAACATTCGATTGAATTTCATCCTCGTTTAAGGGGGTATTTTTTCCCTTTTTTAGTGGGGAATAAATTTATTTCAATGGATTACATTCATATTCATATTATGGATTTAAAATTTTATCATTTTTCATAATTTAATGTTATTTATAATCAAATATATAACAATATATACATATTTTTTATATATTCGCACATACAAATTTAATTTTATAAAAAAATAATTAAACATATTTACATATAAAATATATTTCCCAATATATTAGCCTTATCTAAAAAAGAAACTAATATCATCTTTTTAAAATAAAAATATAAGAATATATATACCTATATAATGTGTATGTGTGTATATATATATATATTTGTGTGCGTCTGTATTGACAAGATGATATATATCGTCTATATATTCTAAACATATGTATATACATATAAATATAATATATATATATATATTTATAATTATATATATAGATATACATATAATATATATGTATATGTGTGTGTGTGTGTGTGTGTGTATGTTGTATGTATGTATTTATTTATTTATAAACATACATAAAAAGAATATTTTATAAATGCATTCAAAAATGATATTATAAATATATATTGGTATAAGAATAAATATATTAATATATAAATATAGCTATATATATATATATATTAACATATATATATATATATTATTATATGGATATATATATATTTATATATATTAATATAACTCAATATATATATGTTAATATAACTCAATATATATATATATTAATATAACTAAATAAATATATATATATATATCAATATAAATATATATATTTTCACATATATATATATATTAATATATGAGTAAATATAACTAAATAAATAAATAAATAAATAAATATATTAATAAATGAAGAGCAAAGTAATATGATGGAGTGGTAAAGGCTTAGGTGCGTAGGCAACAGGTCCCGAGTTTGAATCTTGGGGGAGGCAGGTCACGCGCGTAGGTGGGGAATAATGTCTAGCACTGTTAAAGGGGTTGGGGGACACTGTTAAAGGCTGGTGGGGTGGCTGGGGAGTTCAGGCTGTGACTGGGGGGGGGGGGGTGGGGTGGGGCGATGTTGAAGGGGGGCTTCAAGCGCTGTTGAAGCCCCTACCCTGATATACAGAAAATATTTTTTTTAATTTTTTTTCTAGTTTTTAGATTTTATCGGGGCTTTTTAAAAGCACTTATAAAAGGGGTCTTTTATCAGCGCTAACAAAAAGCGCTGATAAAGGCCCCATTTATCAGTGTTTTTTAGCCCTGATAAAATTCCCCTTTTATTAGCTCTTTTTTTAGCGTTGATAAAAGGGGCCTTTATCAGTGCTTTTATGAGCGCTGATAAAAGGGACCCCCTTTATCTTCTCCTTGATTAACAATGCTTTTCTAGCACTGTTAATGACCTTTTCTAACACTGATAAAGGCCATATTTGAAGTAGTGGATGCAGTTAAAAATATTCCATTTTATAAGAATCACACACCCTAATACCAACCTCTCATAAGAGTATCAAATCATAAACTATTGGTGACAGAAAAACATAAATATTAGTTCCAATTTTTTTTGGTCCTGAGATTATTAAACTGAACATGACATATTAGCACTTCATACAAAATACACGATGTAAGTTGTAAATTACCAATAGAATATGCCATGAACTATGTGTGCTATAAAGGCCTCGATATGGATTCATTCCATCCATGCATAGTCCATGTCTCAGTTTTATAAAATCATTTCTGAATATAGGAAACCAATTATCAATTTTCTTCCATTATGGAAAATTAGCTGGAGGATATATTTTTTCATCACATATCTACTCATCATCATTCTATCTTGACCTTTTTGAATAATGTGAATTAGAAAATAAACATTTCAAATGAGGAATTGTAGGAAGATACCAAAATACCTTAGTAGGGGTCTCTGTAACCTCTAAATCATATTTTGATTTTTATTTCAACATATAATGTGATGTCCCACATTTAAAACACTCTGATATAAATTTATATTCCTACCTATATAGAACACGTTCATTAGGGTAGAAATGTATTTTTATGTACCCTAATCCCATAGGGCATAATATTTTCTTTTCTTTATAATGTGAATCAGGAAGATCATTATCTTTAAGAAGAATATCATTCAATAGTTATAGTAAATCAATAAAACATTTTTCACTCCAACCATGTTTCTCCTTTATTTTAATCAATATTAACACCATCAATAAAACTGTATAATACATACAACCAAGATACAATGGTTTTTCAACATCACCATATAGATGCTCAATTGTCAGTTCTTTCTCAATTGCCTCCGCTTCAATATCATGAATCATTTATTTAACTTCACTAGAGTTAGCATCTTGCAAAGAATCATTTTTAATAGATCTGAAATTCTTCCAATTTTCACCATGCCAAATCCAAGTGATGTATCTCAGTTCTTCATATATAAACATTTCAGGCATGGTTAGAAAAATAAGTAATTGTTTGGACAATTTTGTTTATAAAATTCCAAAAAATCATCAACACCTTCCTCATATTCATCACTCATTAGATTTTATAAAATCCAACATCGACTCATTATTACCTATAAAAAATATAAAAAATATATATCTTGTTAAGATAAGATAGTTTTATATTTATATGAAATATTCTATAATTTTAAAGTAACACTGTATTGAAATATAGAACAAATATATTTGTGTTTGAAAAATATAATTATAAATTCTATACAATAATGGATTATAAGTTTAAATATAAATGATAAATAATAAAAATATATGCATGTAAATAATTTAAAAAAAAATAGTTATAAAATCTAATTTAATATTTATATGAAATATTCCATAATTTGAAAGTAACAAAATTTTTAAATATAAAACAAATATATGCATATTTTAAAATTATAATTATTAATTCTATAAAATAAATGAAGATAAGTTTAAATATAATAGGTAAATAATAAAAAGATATGCATGGAAATAATTTAAAAAGAAAATATAGTTAGAATAAATTTTGGCATCTAATATACACAGTCTTTGGGATATTAGATATGCAAATTCATCAAGCTTGTTAGTTGTTTTGTCAATAATGGATCCTGTTAGGGAAGCATATGGAATGAAAATGAAATTGGTGTGGGGATAAAAAATATATTCTAAATCTCATAAATTTAATGATAGTTCCCTAACTCAACCAATTATTTATAATAATTCACTCACATTTCAATGATATTATTTTGAGCAATAAGATAGAAAACCACTATGTAAAAATAAATCACCATCCACCAGTGTGATGTATTCTTAACCCATCACATTTTTTTGTGTCAATGTAACTCTGGTACAAATCAATACATAAGAATAAAACCCTTGATGCCATATAATAATTCACTCAAATTTTATGTCACACTATAGTTTAACATATTTCTATGAGATGTGGTATATGAATAATGTCTAATGGATACCAAATGAAATAATATTCTATAATTTACATAACAGTAGTAATGGCTATAAATTTCATGGGGTGAGGAACTGTACTCAATGAAACACAAATTTAAACTAATGAATTTGGTCATATGGTACAATCTAAATATATCACCATAGGTATATGATACATTGTTAGAAATATTTATTAATATTTCCTATGAAATCACTATAGATTATAAGACACTATGTTGTCAATGATACATGATAATATAACATGTTGAAATATATTGGTTGTATGTGTAAATAAATATAACAAAACCCATCAAATTGAATAAAAATCCTATGAAACTGGTGATTGAAATATGAGATTATATGACCAATAAAATTGTAAAAAAACGAATTTTAGGATTTAAATTACAATTAAAAATCATGTATTAATGATAACTTGTATCATAAAACATATAAAACCCATTATTGATCATCCATGAAACAGTTATCAAGGAACATTCATGGACATTCAAAAGTACAATAGAACATTATAACAACTTATAGGAGAAAATGATGCTATTGTATGGAGATAATTCCATGTGCTATCTATGGATGCAATGTGATAACATGAGGATATTAAACAAGTTTCTAATGCAATATTTTAGTAAACGAAATTGAAAAACGTAGAGTTAGGGAATTCATAAAACTGAATAACCAAAAGCGAGGCATGTGAGGATTACTTGAGATTTGTGAGTCAATAAGATAGAACCACTGACAAAAAAGATGATTAATGATGAGTAAAAGAAGGTTTCAGGACACAAGATATAAGAAATGATTTTAGGTTTTCCTTGTGAAAGAGAACTGAGTATGTCCTCACCAGATCAAAAAATACTACAATGACTCAAAACATGAATTCAGAAAACTTTAAATGATTTATAACCTCAATTATTTAATAACTAACGTGATAAAGACATTTTTATTAGATTTATCCTGCTATTTATTCTATAATTGACGTGATAAATTGATTTACCACATTAGTTATAGAATATCTGATGTGGTAAAACAATGAGATTTTATTTTATCATATCGGTTATTCTATAAACTATGTAAAAAAACTCATTTTATCACATTAGTTATAGAATAAATGATGTGATAAAGTGGGATACTTCATTTATCAGGTCAGTTATTATATAACTGAGATAAAAACTGACTTTATCATGTTAGCTATAAATAACCTAAGTGATAAAGTAAGATACTTCATTTATCATGTCATCTATAGAATAAGAGATGTGATAAATCAATACACACAGCTTTGCACATCAGTTATAAATAACCATAGTGAAAAGGATGACATGATAAATACTTTTTTGTACTAGTGATATAAAATTTAAATAATTTCTTCAATCAGTAAACATGATAATAAACTATCTAGAGTAACATGGATAATGGTATCAAGATAGTACATCCATAGTCAAAATGATCATAAACCATTCAATAAAATATGGTAGACGGTAACATAAGATATCAGACTCAATTAATCATAAGATTCAAAAGATATTGTTGACATATATGAAAAATATTCTAAAAAAATCATTGAAAATTTCTTGAGAGAAATACCCTTTTACTTTGAAATTATTTATTTAAAACTCATGAAATTATAAAAGGAAACATTTTCTTTTAAGATGACCTTTTAAAAAGGAAATCAAGAGTAAAAATGACTTAAAAATCATAAGAGAATAGTAAAAATAGTTTTGGTGACAATTTTAGAGAACATATACATGGATGAAAAAGAATGTTTTAGGGAAATTTTAAAAAGATAAATTTTAAAAAAAGTCCCCTAATAATATTAAAGAGATCATAAATAAAATGAATTGAATATCTATATCCACTAAAAATAAACATATTTTTTTTGAAAATTAACTTAATTTATTCAAAAGTCATTTCATAAACAAGATTAGTACGATATAATCAAGGATGTTAAAGTTTAACCCAAAGAATAGAAATTGGGTTAAGAATTATCTTACCACGTTGTAAATAGTGCAAAATTATGTCCCATAAAATTAATGATCATTAAATGAAACATTGAATACTGTGAAGATAAATAGATTCATGATATGATAAATCACTGGGAAATATACATACGCCACACATAAAAAATATTGGTGAATAAGGAATATATCACAGAAATAAAAATGAGATGAGAAACCCTTACTTGAGGTTTGAATTCCTTCAAATGTGTATGAACATCTTTTATAGTGGTTTTAGAAATATTATTAACTTATAAAAGAATCATATAAATATTTATAAAATCATATATGATACTCGTATAACATTTTACCACTGATTTGGTAGTGATATTTTATTATTACCCTTATTTTGGGAGTTAACTACTTCATTTTCATATGCATGATTTCTCATGTAAGCCGTAGTTATCATACACATGGTATAGAGCTAAAATCTCAAGAATAATATTAATTTCATAAATATCATATTTAATCATTAAATACATTTTTATAACCATATTTTGTATATTGAATATTGAAAATGAATTACACCGTTACATGGAGACGATAAGCCATATGTACTCACATTTGGTGCTTTCGTTTTTCATAAGATGGATAAAAGGTAGAATATGCTTGTTTCATAATCATAATAACATCTCATTATATAGATTATAATGGATTTATTATTTTATAAGGGAAACATCACGTCAATAGGATGTAAAAGAAGAAATGAATTTGAATGAGTTGGTAAAAATGACTACCTCTTCTCGAGAGGACTTTCTTTAGATCTCTTCTTATACTACACCAAAATATGCATTTAGCAAGAGTTTTTTTTCATTTAGCGGCACTTTAAATCGTCGCTAAGTCATTCTGTGATGGTTTTGAAAAACCGCTACTAAATCGTGTGTTGACAATCAATTACTAGTAATTTCTCAAAATCGTCGCTTAATGAGTTAGCATTGGTTTTTTTATGGCGGTTTAAATCGTCCTTAAATCGTTTTGTATTTTTATTTTTGTATTTTTTATTTTTTAAGTAATTTTTTTTTTAATTTTCATATTTAATTAATTAATTATATTTATTTTTATAATTTATTTAGTTATTTAGTTATTATTTATTTATTTATTTTCCTAATTAATTAATTAATTAATTATTTAAAATTTATTTATTTTCGTAACTATTTAATTAATTAATTTATTTTCGTAATTAATTAAATAATTAATTAATTTTCATAATTTATTTATTATTTATTTAGTATTTATCTATTTATTTACTTATTTTTGTAATTTATTTATTATTTATTTATTATTACCATGCTCATGTCCATCTCTAGGCACAAGCCTATGTCCATGCACATGCTCATGCCAGATATAGAAATTTTACATTGGGTGATATTTGAACCCCAAAAATCTTGCTTATTCTCCAAAGAATTTACCACTCTCGCAGACTCTTCATGTGGTCAATAAATCGAATTTAATATACGTATATATATATATATATATATATATATAGTAATCGAAAAAACAGATAATATATAGAAAATAGATACACACTAAGTAATTATTAATCAATAATGATTAATCAATAATGATTCATCAATAATTAATAATAATTAATAAATAATTGATAATTAATAATTAATATTTAATAATTACTGATTACAAATTACTAATTAATAAATGGAATATAAATGAATAATAAATAAATAAATATATAATATGGAAATTAATGATAAATAAGAAATAGTAAATAAGAAATAGTAAATAATAAATCATAAATAAGAAATAAGAAATAGTAAATAATAAATAATAAATTGGAAATTATAAATAATAAATACAAAATACAAAATACAAAATAATATATAATATATAATATATAATATATAATATATAATATATAACATATATTTTATAATTAATGTATTAATAATAAAATAATTAAAAAATATATTAATATATGATAAATAAATAATAAAGAAATTGTAAATTAATAAATAACAGATAATAAATAATAAAAAATAAAAAATAAAAAATAAATTATGAATAAATAAATAAAAAATATATAATGAATATATAATAAATAAGTAATTAAAAATTCAATAATAATAAATAAATAATATAAAAATAAAATAACAAATAAAAAAATAAGTAAATAAATAATAAATGAATAATAAACTAATAATAAATAAATTATAATTTATTAATAAACTAATAAACTAATAAATAATAAATAATAAATAATAAATAATAAACAATATAGAATAAATAATGAATAAATGAATAAATAAATGAATAAATAAATGAATAAATAAATAATATATAAATAAATATCAAATAAATTATTTATAAATAGTAAATAATTATTAATAACAAATAAATTATAATTGATCATTAATAATTAACAATTCATAATTAATATATAATATTTAAAAACTTATAAATAATTATTTAATTATTGATAAATTATTAACAAGTAATAAATATTGAATAATGACTAAATAATAAATAAATAAATAATAAATGAATATTAAATTAATAAGAAATAAATATTTAATGAATTAAAAATAAATTAATAAATAGTAAATAATAAATAATAAATAATAAATAATAAATAATAAAGAATAAAGAATAGAGAATAAATAATATATATATATATATAAATAGATAATAAATAATAAATAATAAATAATAAATAATAAATAATAAATAATAAATAATAAATAATTCTTAATTAATAATTAATAATTAATAATTAATAATTGATATTCCATATTTAATAATTAATAAATAATTAATAAATAATTAATAAATAATAAATAAATAATTAATAAATAATAAATAAATAATGAATAAATAATGAATAAATAATATATAAAAAATAAATAAAAATTAAATGAATAATAAAATAATAGTAAATAAATAATTAATAAATTAAAAATAAATTAATAATTATTGTGTACATAATAACTAAGTAATAAATAAATAAATAAATATTAAATATTAAATATTAAATAAATAAATAACTAAATAAATAGATTGATAAATAGTTAATAAATAATAAATAATAGATAGTGGATAATTAATTTATCAATTAATTAATTAAGTAAAAGTAAAATAAATATTAAATAACTAAATAAATAAATAACAAATAAATAAATCATAAAATGTTAAGAACCTCTAAAACCCCTAAAAACACTGAAGTGACCATAAAATCTGATCTGAGACTCCTTTTTCAGCGCCACAACTAATTGAATCGAAGAACATGAAATAATCTTTGGTATAATATGTTGTACAGGCCGAACGTACACCTAGATCAAAAGTTATAACTGTTTGAATTTTAAGAAATCAGGGTTGGCAACTAAAACCTCTATTTTAGAGGCCTTCTGGGACTTTCTGCAGGAATACAAAGGGGTACAATAATCAAAGGGTGGTTTTGAAAAACACCGCTAAAAAACTACCGCAGATTTTTTTATCGAAAAAAATTTAGTGGCAGTTTTGAAAACCGCTGTTAAAACACTGTTTTCCTTTAGTGTTAAGGGATCTGGGGATAGTATTTTTAGAAATCTAGGTCCTATAGAACATTGATAAGGATGATATTAGGATAAATGGTTAGGAAATTGTTGATATAATATGAAAATGGTAAATGAAACGAAGGAAGGAGTGCCCTTTTTATAATTGATGTGAGGGGCACCCTTAGAAATCCTCAAAATATTAAATTATAATAAATTCATTTTCTTTCCAAAGATAACCAAAAGGCCAAGGATTCAAATATATGTTTAGATAAGGTTGTAATATCATCATCTAATAAAATTTTGAAATGTTTTTTGTTTTACTTAAACCTTATCATTTTTATTGACTTTAGTTAACAAAATTTAATTTTAATTATGGTAACAATGTATTTAATATTAAAAGGTGGTAATTTTTACTTATAAAATTTCAATTAGACAATAAATGGATAATTTATTACACTTTCTAAAAAATCATCACAACTTTTTTTAATTATTTTTATATAATTTAATAAAATTTTATTTGGATAAAATATCATTAGTGTCAATTTTGACATTATTAATCACATTGTACTTAAGGAAATTAATAAAACTATATAAATTCGAACCAATACATTTAAAAAAGCACGAATATGTCATATTCATACATAAAATTCTTTTATAACCTTAATTAATTAATATTATATTAGTTTTAATATTTTTAATATAATTTATTTGATTTTTTGTTAATAAAATAATTACTACATCATCATTGTATAATTATTTAAGGTAATTATTTATTCCCTAAAAATTTAAAATAAAATACCATGATGTAGAAAAATATACTATATTTTAAAAAAATATCTATAGTCAATGATATATTTTGAGTAACACCATAGTAATAATAATATATTTATTAAAATATGAATGTGACATTTTTTCCTTTTCCTTACAAAAAAATATTATAAATACCATAACCTCATTTAAATAGTTCCCAAGAATTATAAATAAATTTTAATCATTTAATTAAGTTTATTAAGCTCAAAATTGAAAGTTATATTTGTTAAAAACCAACCTTTGTCCCCATGTGGACACATAAGATATGTTTATGACAAAGAAAGTGACATTTGTGATTTTATTTAATTTAAATAATATAAAAGTCATTCTCATTGAAAAGTGTCCAATAAATAACTCAAATTCAAACATTAGGTGTTAAGTGTTGAATATAAATCATATATCAAAATTTGGGAAAATCTTAGGGCGATTTTTTAATTCTTATCATTTTATTTTAATCCTAAATTTTCAAATTTTACCTTTTAACTGGGGTAATAAAAATTACAAAAGTATCTATTCATACTGACAAAAAATAAAAGGAGAATATTTAATAAATTTGTTCCTTCTGATTCTAAATATGGAATCAACTTTTAAAAGTTCTATTGACATCATTTTCATAAATTAATATAAAATGAAACTGATAAATCGCAACTAAAAATAGTTTTCCTAAAAATGAGTTTTTAAGACCTAAGTGTTCTTATACCAAAATATGGTATAATTATGTTTAAAAATAAATAAATTAGATTATTGATAACTAAATAGTGTTTATGTTAAATTGATATCAAATTCAGATCCTAAACTGACTTTTAATATAACGAAATTTATAGTTTTATAAATATCTGAATTTTTTGCTATTCACTAGAAATAATTTTTTTTAGAAAAATATAAAAAATTCCCCATAAGAAAATTTTGAAATTATTATTTTAAAAGTGAATTTTATTTTTTTCAAATAAAATTTATAATAGGTTCAAAATTCATATTTAAAACAAATGCATCATTAAAGTGTGATAAAATTGACTTTTAGAAAATATATCTTTTAATTCTTAAAATTAGATTTATTCTTATTTTAATCATATCAACATTATTAGTTGAATCTAAAAACATTGATTCAACATTTTACATATAAATTTTATTAATATAATTCACTAATATTGGTTAATTTAATTTTTTAATATAAAATGTCACTGTGGTCATAATGTTTTTTATAAAAACACATAATTTATGTTCAATTGGTTTTTATTTTCATTTATAATTAATTAGTAACTAATTAATTCATTTTATAAACATGTCTGAACTATATTTTAATAACTAACTTAATCTATTTCATTCCTATCATTCCAACTATTAGGTGATAACTATCACAATTGAATAATAAAATTTAATTATTTGATTAAGCTCAGTGTTTTATGTAACATAAGCTATTGAAGTAGTTAATCTTAAAGAGACATACTGTAAAATCCTAGGGTGTTATAATGAGTTTATCCTGCACTGCCTGTGTTTCGTTTTCACCCACAATGGAAAACCGAGTCCCATCTCTATAGACACACCACATCATCTGACTAAAATAGTCAATATGGAAATGAACTGTATATGACCTATACATACCTGATATGACATTGTAAGACCCCATCATTGTTACAAAGAGATCACAACAGAAACTCTCACATCCGTGATTCAGGTCACACTATCAGTACAAGTGTATGATCACTGAGTCATCTCCAGTATGAGTCTCTAAGCGCAAGGGTTGAGCCAAGGGATCAAAAAGAATCTCTAAGTATCGAACCAGATGGGTGGAAATTAGGTAATGACTAGAACTTATGTCTATCGGTACCAAAAACACAGTAGAAAAGATACAGATTGTATCTCGTATCATTCATGGAGCCTCTGGGTCATAAGTCTTGACTACTTGGAGCTGCCCCGTGGAACGCGTTATCATGACATGCCAAATTGGTTTTGATTTTAAGGTTTATTTATAGTCTAGGGAATACACTTGGTCATCTGTTAAGGAGAATTGGTAGCTTATAGTGTGTATTTTTAATAAATATTACTAAAAGAGGGGGTCATTTTAAAAAAATGGTTTCAAGAAAATAACTTAACTCAAAGAGTATAATAGTTGAAAAAGATAGTGTATTTTAAAAAATATGAGACAAATGGTTTACTGTGATTTCACTACACACATTTCAAGTTCATTGTTCATAGAGATTCATTTAGGTTTGGAGTAATTATTTGGTTGAAATTAATTGGAATCCTGATTAATTTCTAATATTTTATTTCAATGCTTAAAGAACTCAACCTTGATGTAATAATAATATCATCAAGGTCCAGGGCTTACGCAGGGAATAATAGCTTCCAAATCAAATTTAAATCTCAAGAAGGTGGGTATGAAAAAGATTCTTGTGCTATCCAATCAGAACAACACAAGTCACACACTAAAAACCTCACACTGATCAGTTAGAAATTAAGAGCATAACATTTACATGAATCAAAATAAGAATTCAAATATTAAATCATTTAAAGTACATGGAATTATATGTTTAAAAACCAAAATTACTCCAAAATAGTAGCTTATATATGCATTGGAACTCCCTTGACATTTGTGCAGCTCCCTCACAATGAACACCCACTGTTTAGCTCGACATCAGGAGGTGGAGGAAGCTCGGGTGAAACTACTTCTTCATTATTGATCTCCCTATGATGATAGGGGCCTCTAGAACTTCAAGAATGAGGAGAGGAAATATATGTAACTCTAAATTGGCAGCACATCACTCCTTGTATAAACTTACAAATGAGGTGCCCATGGTGCCTTTTTATATCCAAAATTTTACATGATTTTGAGGACCCTATTTTTGAGATACCAATTGTGTCTCGGTTTTGGAATAGTATAAATCCATATCACGATTTGAAAAAAAGTGAAGAGTTTTTGGCCAGAATCTTGAATGTATCCCTGTAAAATTTAGTTTCCATTAGACATCTGTATTGGGAGATATGGTTAAAATACCGAACCAAATATTTGAATTCTGGCAGATTCTATCTCTTTGACAGAATGGTTTGTACGAGCCACTATATGGAATAATTGGGCTTAGGTTTCTTGATAAGAGTTGTATCCCAATTTATTTTTGAGAGGAAAAAAATTTTCATCCCATTTGTATGCACATAATTCTATTAATGATCAAAACATTGGACATATGTTCATGGAACCCATGCACTTTTGGCCCATTTCCTTCTGGATCATCTTTGGGGCATCCAAATCTCCTCCTCCTGTAATGGAATCATCAAAATAAGTAACATTTCCCTTTTTAATAGTGATAAAAACAAAATAAATTAACAAAACATGAAGTGTAATTTATTATTATATTTTAAATTGACAATACAAATTTAGTTTAAAATAATGGTGTAAGGGTGAAAATTAAACTGTGAATCGCGGTGCAATCAAACCCCCACACCTAAACATTTTCACTCCTAGGAAAAGTTAAATTTTTAGAAATTATACATGTAGATATTACCAACATCATGAATATTTAACATTTGAGGAAATTTTAATTTATTAAAGTAATGTGATCAATGCACAAACCACACCAAGGAGTTATTCCTAGTGAAAAAGGGAAAAGATGTATCATAAATCATATCACAGTGAAATTCAAAGAGATTCATGATACCAAATTGAGCAAGTAATTAAGAAGTCAACCATGCTACTAACTCTGTATGTGTGTGTGTGAAAACCATTCCATGTTATTATTTCCACTTCCTATCCAATAAATATTGGTTATTTTAACATTTTTCAGCTTAAATGATTTTGTCCACCAAACCTTACCTCTATCCTTTGCAATCATATTTCAAGAACCACTCAATTATGTATTCCCAAAAGTCAAACCATAATCTCCTGACCTAGATATCCCCATATGTTTCATATTTCATCACTCCCCTCATTTATTATTTTTTTTCTTCAGATGTTTCATTTGGAGAAAATATCAAACTCATCTCTCAACCCTTGTTTGATCTCCCCACGACACTAATTTTAATAGTTATAACAAGATAAAAGGTTAAAGAGGAGTGGGTTTTGACTTTCCCAAGACACAACCCAATTTGGTTTTTATTTTTTTGAGGGAATACAACAATTGGACATCATGTACACATGCATAGGTCAATCTGATACAATAATGAAATAGATCTGATAAGGAAAAAAGTGTGGAAATATCATTTTAATCTAAAAAATATTAACCTAACATATATTTACCTTATATTAAGTAAGAAATATTCAAACTTTGTGGTTTGGTGGAAAAAATGTGTCGAGATATTAGTGACATAGTTTTACCAAAAATTACACACCCAATTAGCATCAATAATCTCAAAGGTTTCACAGAGATACAACCATTTATATCATTAACAGAAACCCAATTCACTAAAAATCACTCCCTGATGTTAAATTCATACAAAACTTCATTGAATAACCGAGTGAGGTTTTCATAAAATGTTAAATCAAAATGGAATCAAAAATTTCAACATGCATTTTTAGTAAGTTCCATAATTTTGTAACCATAAGGGGGGAGTAAAAATACCATAAAGAAGGTGAAAAAGAGAATAAAGAAGAAAAAATGATTAAAATTCCTAACTTAACCCAGAATGTACCCATCTCACCTACACCTAGAGTGTGTAGTGTCCTCACTATAATAAACTAGAATGTGGGAAATAAGGATAAAACCTGGTGGGTTTCATTGGTATATTTCTTCTTGAACATAGAGTTCCTCCATCAGGAACTCTGGAAGGGCTTCATGGAAGTGCTTTAACCGCTACCCATTGACAGTGAAGGTTTTCATAGTTTCTTCATTTTAAACCTAAATAACAAAAAATGGAGATACATTAGTAAAAATGTATTGTCCAAACCAACGGGAATGAATCTTACATGGATGAAACTTCAGCCTTTCATTGTAGAGGATGACCTTCTGCCCAATGTGGAACTGATGATGAAGGACAAGACGGTCATGGGAAGCCTTGGTTCTCTCCTTATAAATCCAATATTTCTCATATTCATATCTTCTCATTTCCTTTAGATCATGAATCTGCAACGTTTTTTGAGAACCAGCACCATAAATATTAGAATTTCATTGTTTGATAGCCCAGTTGACATGGTGCTCAATCTCAACAGGGAGGTAACAAATCTTTCCAAACACTAGCCGATATGGTGACATGATAATATGGGTTTTGAAAGTAGTATGGTAAGCCCATAATGAATAATCAAGACTTAGACTCCAATATTTTCTATTGGGTTGAACTGTTTTTCAAGAATACGTTTTACTTCTCTATTTGACACCTCAACTTGACCATTGGTCTATGGGTGATATGCTGTAGACACTCAATTACCAACCCCATACCGATGCAAAATTTATTTCATTTTTTGGTTGTACAAATGAGAAATATGGCCACTAATGATGAACCTAGGTAATCCAAACCTAAAAAAGATCCGAGTTCTCAAAAATTCCACAACTGTTTTGGAATCAACTATCCTTGTGGCTCTTGATTCTACCCATTTTGACACATAATCAACCATGAGAAGAATGTACAATTTGCTAAAGGAATTGGGAAATATAACCATACATGTAATGCCCCAAACATAAAAAATGTCATGAAATAGAAACATTTGTTGTGGAATTTAATTTTTTTTGATACATTCCCCATTCTTTGACAACGAAGACAAGGTTTTCAAAGCTCATGGGAATCCCAAAAAAGTGTTGGCCAAAAGAAACCAGAATCAAGGACTTTGCAAGTAGTCTGTTGGGGACCAAGGTGGCCCCCATAAGCAAGACTATGGTAGAACCTAAGGATGGACTGAAACTTGCTATTTGGGACACAATGCCTGAGGACTTGATCACTACAGGTGTGCCAAAGGTAGGGGTCATCCCAAATGTACCAACGAGTCTCATGTTTTGGATGATCAACATGGTTTTTTTTGAAATTAGTACGAATTCAAGATGATACCAAATAATTTACAATTTCAGAATACCAAGTAATAACATCTTGCACTTGGTATAGTTTCTCATCAGGAAACATGTAATTTATAGGAATAAAGGGGGATGATTCAATGTCTGAGGATGGGGGAATCCTAATGATAAGGTCAGCCACCACATTATCTTCTCCTTTTTTATCTCTAATTTCTAAATTGAATTCTTGTAGGGGGGGGGGAATCTAGTGAATGAGATGTGGTTTGTCTCTCAGTTTCTTAAGGATATATTGGAGGGCTGCATAGTCTGAGAACACAATGACATTGGACCCCAAAAGGTATGACCTGATTTTTTCTAAGGAAAACTAAATGGAAAGGAATTATTTTTCATTTGTGGTGTAGTTTTCTTAGGCAGGGTCCAATGTAAGTGAGGCATAGGCAATGACATATGGAGCTCAATTGACCCTTTGGGATAAGACTTCCCCAACTGCATAGTTAGAGGCGTCACACATGAGCCCAAATGGTAAATCCCACCATGATGGTTGGATTTCTGGGGGTGATGTGAGACTCCATTTTAACTTATTAAAAGCTTCCTCACATTCATTATCAAAAACTAATT
Source organism: Viscum album (assembly GCA_963277665.1). Classification (NCBI taxonomy): domain Eukaryota; kingdom Viridiplantae; phylum Streptophyta; class Magnoliopsida; order Santalales; family Viscaceae; genus Viscum; species Viscum album. Next base: position 1,967,115,889 of record OY728127.1, read on the forward strand.
ATTTTTCTTTTTGGAGTAATTGGGATAGGGGGAGTGCAATTTTACTAAAGTCACAAATGAAATGACGGTAAAATCCAGCATGACCTAGGAAAGACCACACCTCCCATACATTTTTAGGGAATGGTAAGGAGGAAATGACATCCACTTTATATTTTTCTACTTGGATACCATCCCTAGAAATGACATGTCCCAAAACTAAACCTTGTCGGACCATGAAATGACATTTCTCATAATTTAATACAATATTGTTTTCAATACAGCGACGTAGGACTGGAGAAATACTACTCAAAAATTCTTCAAATGAGGATCCATAAATAGTGAAATCATCCATGAATACTTCCATGAAATTCTCCAGGTAATCCAAAATAATACTAACCAAACATCAATGAAAAGTACCCAAAGAATTGCACATACCAAATGACATACTTCTATAGGAAAATGTGCCAAAGGGGCAAGTGAAGGTCATCTTTTCCTTGTCCTTGGAGGAAATATATATCTAAAATTATCCAGAATACCCATCAAGGAAATAGTAGTGGGACTTACCCACTAGCCTCACTAGCATTTGGTCAATGAATGGAAAAGGGAAATGGTCCTTCCTAGTGTGTTGGTTTAGTTAGCGATAGTCTATGCAGACATGCCAACTATTCTACACAAGATTTGGAACCAATTCATTGTTTTTATTTTTAATAACTATAAGGCCAGTTTTTTTAGGAACTACTTGAATGGGACTGACCCAGTGGATGTCAGAGATGGGGTAAATGATTCTTGTATCTAATAATTTTTTAACCTCCTTTTTCAAAACTTCTTGGAGGTTTGGGTTCAGTTGATGTTGTGCCTTCCTCACTGTTTTATCCTCATCATTTAAAAATATATGATGTGTACTAATTGATGGGATAATAACAGGAATTCTAGTAAGTGTCCATCCCAAAGCATGTTTATACTCCCTCAAAAGTTCAAGCAGTCACAATTCATGCTCTAGAGGGAGTGAACTAGAAATAATGATGGGAACTTGTTTCTTTTCACAAGATATGTATATTTTAAATCATGAGGTAGTTACTTCAGTTCCAACTCAGATGTATTTTGGATTTATGGGAGTGTGTGTGAAAGTGATAGGTCACTGATATTATATAACTACTCAATGGTATCATCCTTAGATAAGGAATGAGCTTTTAAAATCTTACCAGTATCATCAATGATCATTGGATCCTCAGTGTTCAAGAAATTATCAATTAATAAACATGCATGATACTTTTCTTGAACACTACAACAATGAATGCATGATTCATTTACTAGAATTTCAATCAATGAATAAAACTCGGAAAGGGGATGGGGGGAATTAAATGATTTTTTTCAAGGGAAGGGAGTACATCTATAGAATTAATGGAGAGAGGAATGTTATTCTGAGGGGTGCTTCATGGTATCAAGGATGTTGAAGTGGAAAATGTCACCATCAAACTCCATAGATAATGTTCCATTATGGACATTAATTATGGTTTTGGAAGTTTTCAAGAAAGGTCTCCCCAATATAATTGGGGCATGTCCATTTATCCCATCATCTTCCATTTTAAGCACATAAAAATCAGTAGGAAAAATTAAATTTTCACCCTCACAGGAACATCCTATAACACTCTAGAAGGGTGTGATGTACTCTGATTTTATTGCTGAATGACAATTCCAGTGGGCTTTGGTTCCCTGACCTGCAATGTAGAGTAAATGGAGTGAGGCATCACATTTATAGAAGAACCTAAATCGAGCATGGAATTGGAATATGAATACTCCCCTATAGTGCATGAAATCAAGAATGTCCCAATATCATTGCACATGATGGGAAGTGATGGCTCTATCAATGCTGATACATTCCTCCCCAAGCTCACTTTTTCATCTCCATGGATTCTATTTAAGTGAGTACACATCTCCTTTAGAAACTTTTCATATCTTGGAATTTTTTTCACAACATCTTTCAAAGGAATGTTAACCTATACTTTTTTGAATGTTTTTAATATTTCCTTTTCAAGTTCAGTTTCCTTTTATTTTCTTGGTTGGGTGGCCCTTTGGGGAAATGGAAGAGGAATGGTTGGGATATGAGATTTATCGATATAAACACTCTTTCCTTTAGAAGGGATTATCTTAGGACAAGTATTTTCTTCTCTTGGACCTTTTTTAATAGTGGTTGGGATAGTGGTTTCCTTAGGAGGGGATGAATCTATTAGAGGAGTCATTTGAATTTTAAGATGGTTTTAACTTCTAAGGGTGATGGCACTAACATTTCCTTTATCCCTACGGTTTATCTACTATTTGAGAGGGTAGTTTACCCAACCCATGACTTTGAATTCCCCCCACTGAGTTAGCTAGTTGGCCTAATTGGGGTTTTAGGTCTTGTATGGAAGATTAGGTGGTTTTTTGAAATTAGATATTGTTAGTAGCTATTTTTTCATTATATCTTCTAGGCTAGGCTTGGGTTTGGGAGTGGGTGGTTGGAAAGGACCTTGGGGTGGTTGATGATTTCTGGGTGGTGGTGCTAGATGACTACTCTGTCCTTGCTTGTTCCATGGTTGATGAGGATGGTTTGAATACATCATTTCCTATAAGCTTGGTTTTCTTTCCACCCAGAGTTGGATGGATAGTATGGTTATTTCCTAAAGGGTTGGTTATATGGGTGTCCTAGGAAGATTGCCTCACAAATCTCAGAAGTTTCTCTCAATTGGGGGCATTGGTCAGAATAATGGGTGTTAGAAGAGCATATTCCATAATGGATGGGAGGAGGAGATTGATATTACCCTTGATAGAGAGCAAGTTTTCATAAAAGGGTTCTTACCTCTTAAAACCTTTTGTCCAAATTCTTCTCTAATTCATTAATTTTCTCCTCATAGATACCTCGAATGGGTACAATGGACCTTGAACCGAATTGTTGAGTGTTATGTGCCATGTTATCAATTAGGGTCCTTGTAGTGATTGGGGTTTTATCCACTATTGAACCACCTATAGTAGCATCAATCATCTTATGATCAATTGGAATTAAACCTTTATAAAAATATTGAAATAAAATTTGATCACTTATTTTGTGGTGTGTACAACTTGAACATAATCTTTTAAATCTTTCCCAATATTCATTAAGTGTTTCCCCTTAAGATTTTCTTATACCACATATTTCTTTCCTTATTTTTGTAGTTTTAGAAGCTAGAAAATATTTTTCATGAAAAAGGAATTCCATATCCTCCTAGACTCTTATTGGTGAATTAACATAAAAAACCCACTCTTTTGTAGTTTATTCTAATGAAAATGGAAATTAATTATGCTTTACTTATTCTTCATACACATTTAAAGGTTTTAATGCTGAAAACAAAATATGAAATTCTTTTAAATTTTTATGTGGGTCTTCTCCTGAGAGTCCATGAAATCTAGGCAACACGTGAATTAGACCAAATTTTAATTCAATATTGGGTGCCTCACCTTGAATTTGAATATATGTGTGTTGGATGTCAACATCTAGTGATGTTAATTCTTTTAGTGTTATATTTTTTTCATCCATGTTATACAAGTTTATTTTAGTTTTGAAGTTGGGTCTAGAAGAGGAAGATAAATGATCAAGAAGAGTGTTTTTGTCTTGTGTGTCCTCCTTTAAAGGGTTCTCTTGTGCGTCTCGGGGTCACTGACATAAGATCCTCTCTGGTTTGGGTTATAAAAGTGGTAAATATTCTAGATTAGAATGCTTCATGCACAAAACCTACACAATAAATAAATCATAACACAAAATTATAGGTAATTTTATAAGATAAAACAAATAAATATTCATAAAATTTACAAAAATCTTATTAAAACATGCACTAAAAACCATAGTGCTCCCCAACAACAATACCAAAATTTGAAAGTTTTGTCATGACATGTAAAATTAATTTGGATTTTAAGGTGTATTTTTATTCTATGTAAGACCCTATGTCATCTCTCAATGAGCATTGGTAGCTTATAGTGTGTATTTTTAATAAAGATTACTAAAAGAGGGTGGTGATTTAAAAAAAATAGTTTTAAGAAAATAACTTAACTCAAAGAGTTTAATAGTTGACAAAGCTAGTGTATTTAAAAAAATATGAGACAAAGGGTTCATTGTGATTTCACTACACACATTTCAAGTTCATTGTTAATATAAATTCATTTAGTTTTGGAGTAATTCTTTGGTTGAAATTAATTGGAATCCCAATTAATTTCTAAGCTTTTATTTCAATGCTTAAAGAACTCAACCTTGATGAAACAATTTTATCATAAAGGTCCAGAGCTTATGCATGGAATAATAGCTTCCAAATCAATTTTAAATATCAATAATTTGGGTATTAAAAGGATTCTTGTGCTGTTCAATCGAAACAACACAAGTCATGTACTCAAAACCTCACACCGATTAGTTAGAAGTTAAGAGCATAACATTCACATGTATCAAAAAAATAATTAAAATATGAAATCATGTAAGTTAAAAGGAATTAAATGTTAAAAAACCCAAATTAATCCAAACTATTAGCTAATATATGCATTGTAACTCTCTTGACACGTGTGTATCTCCCTCACAACAAACGCCCACCGTTTAGCTCGACATCGGGAGGAGGATGAAGCTCGGGTGGAACTCCTTCTTTATTATTGATCACCCAATGAGGATAGGGTCTTCCAGAACTTCATTGATGAGGAGAGGACTCCTCTAGAACTACAAATTGGCAACACTTCACTCCTTGACCGAACTTACAAATGAGGTTCCCATGGTGCCTTTTTATATCCAAAATGGAACATGGTTTTGAGCACCTTATTTTTGAGATACCATTTTGTCTTGGTTTTGGTATAGTATAAAGCCATATCACGACTTTAACAAAATATAAGAGTTTTTTTTCCTACCTCTTTAATGTCATATTGTTAAATTTTGTTGCCATTAGACATCTGTATTGGGAGATATGGTCAAAAGACCAAACCAAACTTTTAAATTCAGGTATATTTTTTCCCCTAGACAAAATGGTTTGTATGGGCCACCAAATAGAAAAATTGGGATTCCATTCCATGATAAGAGTTATATCCCAAGATTTTTTGGATCCTAACTCAAAGTTGTATCCCATTTAGATTCACATAATTATATTATTATCCAAAATAGTGGAAAGATGTTCATGGAACCCATGTAGTTTTGGCCCATTTTCCATCTGGATCATCTATGGGCCCTCCAAATCACCTCCCCCTGCAATGGAATCATAAAAAAAGTAACATTTCCCTTTTTAAAAGTGATAAAAAAATAAATTAATCAAACATGAAGTGAATTATTTTATTATATTTTAAATTTACAATACAAATTCAGTTTAAAATAGTGGTGTAAGGGTGAAAATGAAACAGTGAATCGTGGTGCGATCACCCGCCCCAATCCACCGGCTCTCTGAGCCTGGCGTGGACTATCTGGGGGTTTTGGGGATAAAATATAAAAGTTTATACCTCCTCAAACTACACTCCAAGATTCTATTCCACATCCTTTTCCCTACAGACCAGTTTGGTCCTACAATTGTGTCTTCTTAGGAGGCTCATCCACTGTATCTCTGTCATTTGTACGGTGGGTCAGACAATCTCACGCATGATGTCCCTTGAAAAAACAATAGTAACATTGCCTCTCCCTAGGTTGAATAGAACCATAATCATAGTCCCATTTCCTAGTACATCTTCCTAAAACATCTCTCATATCCAGCTCCCTGAGACTTACATCGGCTCCCATCTACAGAGGTCTCTGCTCCTACGGACCCACTATCGGCAACCACTATCTATGTCTGATCAGCTAGGAAACATTCAACCACAAAATCACACTCTAGTTCCCCAACATAGGTAGAAATTCATACAATTATAATACCATCTTAGATATATCAACACATTCCTCTCTCAAAGTCATATCCTGAAAGAACTAATCATGAACCGTATTCATCGATTACCTGGAGAGGATGGTGAAACTTGATGAATACTGAGATAATATTGTGCTATGTTGTTGAAGTTGTAGAAGATTTTAGATATGTACAACTGTCAGGATATCTAGATATAACTCCTCTATGAAATGGATCTAAAAATATTACCATTATGAATTCTCCTTGTCATATTATTTGGTCACTAACACCCACCATCATCCTGCCGATCCATAGAGAAGGCTCACTACCCAGACCACCATCTGATCTACTGGTGTCCTAGCCAGATGAAAAACTTGGGTCACCACATCAATCCAGTCCTAAAATTCATATGGGTCAGGATTTCTTCCGAACTTGATGGGTCTCTTTCACCAAATCTCATGGAGTGTTCTCAGCCTACGAACCTCATCCGCTAGTACTGCGAGTACCATTTACTTTTCTATAGGTGGTGGTATAGCTGGTTCACCCGCTGGAGATAACACCTTTGTAATTGGTCCCTATATCAATGCCACATCACTAAGGGTATCATCTTCTTTATCCTTATATTGAATCCTAGATAGCATATATCACTAAGGAATCCTAAAATAAACAAGATATACCACAATCAATGAGTATATATAGAGAGGTAACTCAAGAAGAACATTGAACCCATAACACATTTCTATATTAGGCATGTACCATTGTTATCTCTGTAACCAATGTTCTCATGTAACGAGTTGAAAAAAATGTTATCCAAGTCCTGGTGTATGGATACGTTAGTTGTCGCACCAACATTGGAGTCTCTGGCCTAAAAGTTGAACATAAAACACTTAACACTATTTCCCCAAACCAAACTCACAGACTACGGTCCTAAGGTAGAACCAACTCCTATGATACCACTATGTCACAATCCATCCAAAAGGAGCCCATTCCACAACTCCCCAAGCCCGCCTCCAATAGGCCAGGGGCTGGTGACTAGTTCCGAGTAGGAATATCACTAACATGGGAGGCCTTAGCCTATGTACCTACACACACACACACACACACACACACACACACACACACACACATCTCCAAACCCATACAATGCTAAAATGTAAAAACAACTGAACAACCATCTATGGATAAATATAAATCCCACATCAAAAGTATGAAGGAATGTAAATTGAATAGGTCTAAATACAATCCCACCACATAGAGTTTGAAAATAATCCCACCCTTAAAGTAAAGATAGGGAATGTTGTCAAGATACCACAGGGAAACACCTTAGTCTATCCAGTATCACTAAGCACCATCTAGTTCAGGTTCTTCTAAGACACTATCAAAAGTTCAATCATTTTAATATGAAATGATATGTGCGGGAAAATCTCATGAATGGGTGAGTATAACAATACTCAATAGGATATCTCAAAACCACAAGGCATACAAAAAAGGAATAATAGTCAGCTCTACACAGGTATATGTCTACAATGAATATAACAAGAATATATAGATATACTCAACAATGACCTATTATGTTAAGGTAAAGTCACAATCATAATGTCATCTTAGGATTACAACTTGAAAGGTTCCACATAGAACTCCTCTAATAAGACACACTCTAATAGTTTGATATCATTGATGACATTTTTCAGAGAGGTCACGCCCTTAAGGTCTCATCATAGGAAATATACACTAGAAGTATGAAGAGATATGACATAGAGATGAGGATCACACTAAATTCTATTGGGTATATAAATAAATCAATCTTTAATAACCCACAAAGTAGAGGATCAAAACCTGCATAGTGTTGGTCATGATGATACCAACAACTCCACGTAGGGCAGGAAAATGATAGAGGATCTTAATTTGTGCCTCATAGAAGGATTACAAAAACTCTATCCAAGAATTCCTGCTGAAGGGATCATTTTTTTATGTTTAGGATGATATTAAGTAATAAACCTTAGGTAATGGATATGGAGAACATACCCTAATGAAAATTTTCCATGATACGGAGGATAAGGGATTCAAGACAAATTTATGGATTAAAAAACATGTAGTAGGATTACACATCATGTCCAATTGACACAAGTCAAGCCCATGTAAACAGACCATGTTCGTGTCTATGTAATAGTAAATGGAACACTACATTCTGTCTACACCATCTTGTGTCCCAATACATGGATTAACCCATTTATATCATGTATGGTCATGTCTGTGTGGGAGTGCACGACATGCCTATGCCCATGTACCTAGCCCATATCCATGTACCCTAGGAGGTACATTGTGAGGCATTGTAGAGGGTCAAACATCGTGTGATCCTTAACATCTTACCGAAACCCTAGCTATCGCTGTAAGGGACCCACTTGGTGTGTAGAACCGAAGTGCATGCCATGTTGATCGAGTTTTTCCAAAAACTGTGGTTCTTCCATCAGCATGTTCTCCCACCACCTTTCCTCATATTGTAGCATAAATCACACTGGAAATCATAGGTCTATTCCATTTGGGCCTCATATTCATTGCTCACTAGATTCTAGTAACACGATTCTCATAGAAATTGGTCTACCTTCATTCTTGTTATCGACGCACGTGCCATATGAAATTAGAGGTTTTCAACCCAGACTCATTTTTTTACTACTATCACCATCACATGATCCTCACTCCATTAAAATTCCAGATCTACAATGTTAGATCATTGCACTATGAAATGGGTTTATAAAGATTTATTTCTCATAAATTAGGTTGAACTTCAGGTTAAGGGGTTTCTTGTGTTGAAAGAAGAAATGGGAGAGAAAAGTTCAAGGAATAATCATGAGAAATAGATCTCAGTTAATGTTTGTGTGGACCTAAACCCATTACTATTAGTACAATAAATGAAGAGGTAATAAAATTATCATAAGGAAATTATCCAAATAAATCATCATAATAATCCCATCCCACAAAACCACCAATCAATGAATGAATCTGTTGGTCGATTGATTTATATTTTTCATAGAAAAAAATACAGGGAAAGAAAAAAAACAAAAAAAATGTCCTACTAAGATTTGGATCAATATTTGATGATTAATGGAATTGATTCATGATCGTTAGTGAGATACTCTGGTTTTGTCTCAAATCGGTTGTCGATCTTCAATATGGTCATTGTCCGCTAATGAAATCTCCTCCAATGGATCTAATTTCTCTCATCAACTCATAATGTTATGCAGAAAACCCTAAAAAGAATGTATTTAAAGAATTAAAATAGTTCTTTGTGTCAATGAACAAATAAAATAATATATTTAATTACTTTATACATTTTATGCCCATGATTCCTTTTCTAAAAACATCCTGCTCCAACAAAGGTTATGTCACACCTAGGGTAAAATCCATGTTATAAAATCAATAGTGTCCTTGGATTTCTGATCTAGGATATCATTTAGAAGATATTCCTCTTTTTTGGGAAAACTATACACATGTTATATTTAATATATTTAAAACTTTTTTTCCAAGAACAATAAATCTTAGAATCACTCGTGGTCTCAGTTCCTTGTCTCTAAAATAATCCATACAATATCCAAAAATAATACATGAAAAATGTGATTCCTTATAGTTTTTGCCCAAATTTCCACACCAAGTCGAATAAAATCAAAATTTACATCAAATTGGGTATTCACAATTTAATTGAACTAAATTTTAAAAATCAATAAATTAAAGGGTTATATAATTGTTTGACCTTATATAGAACAACCCACCTTTATGATGGAGATCACATATCATAATTCCCATAATGGGAATTTCCAAACAAGAATACTGACAATGGAGATCAAGGAATCAAACTAAGATTCAAGATCTAAAACAAAGGAGTTTAGATCCATCAACAACTAGATGATCTAAAAAAACTCGAGGAGGATAAACAGAGAGTGGAAGAGAGGGAATGAGAGAATAACCCTTATCAGAGTATAATAGAAATTCATTTTACAAACTTTAATCCACCTAAAAATAGGTTTAGGGGAGAAAAAATGGGTTCTTGGAAGCTCAAAAGACCTATCAATTTGAGTTATGAGGGTTTGGGTATAATTGGATGTAAAAATAGGGATTTGGGGGTTGTTAAAATATTTTTTAGAATTAAAAACCACCATCTGCATGGTTAGTTGGGCAGTAATGCACAATTTTTCAAACTGTGTGCCCTAACCTTGCACCCTTATGATGGGATGCATAGTTTCTACTAGGTGTGTGCATGGTTTTTCAAGCCATGATCCATCCGTGAGAACTCCCACTATTTGGGTTTTCATGGTTTACCCTAGGTGGGCACATAGTTTTGGAAACTCGTGTATCAATCATGAACAACCTAGGAATTTCAAAAGTTTTTAAACTTTCACTCATAGCACCCCTAATGTGATCCAAACCAAACATGAATAAAATATAGGGTTGAGGAGTACCTAAACATTGTAAGAGTTTGTTACAATGCATGAATGGAATATAATATAATTACTTTTCTGACATGTTTTCAAAGTCAAATTAAATGAATAGTTCTAAAAATGACATTAATGTTATTTAATTAAAAATAATATTTTATTAAATGATTTAGACATCCTAAAAATCATATCTTCAACCAAGTGATTGGTATATATATAAAAATATCAAATATAATTCATTCATGTACCAATTTCCCTTTTATAATAACTATATTGACCCCTAAAATAATAAAAACTTTTTTGCCATGGTAATTGTGAGAAAGGGTTAACACGGGTTAAAAAAACATGATATGGGTGAAAACATAATCTAAGATGATCAAATTTTTATTATATGAGAGGATTTATAATAATAAATATCTTATATTTTAATCTTATCATTTTTGATTCATTTGAATATGAAAAATAATTTATATTAATTTAGTTTTTTATGAAATTATAAGAGTGCCTCTCCCCTCTTATAAAGGAGAAACTATTATCATATTTCCATCACACTACATATTACTTTTAGTTTGTCCAATACCTACCCAAATCCCTTCCTTATATCCCTAATCATTTAATATAGGTATTTATTTTTTTTAAAAACTATCCTGAGAAATATTTTGGTGTAAACCATATGAAGTTGTCTGAAGAAGGGGTGTAGTTCTTAATCAAGCATTTTGTTTTATTTAGTATTAAAATTCATTAAAATATTATTAAAACATCATTAAATAATAAAAATATTATATTCCATATAATAATATATTTTTATATTAATTTCATGACATATATCGATATTCTCTTACTTAAAATGAGAAACAAAACCATCATCCGTTTATATGGCAGACTATCGCCTCGTGAACCGATATAATTAATTCCCCATCACTACCTATCATGAATGGTTATAATGATGGATTTAATGTAAATATAAAATATTAATGACATATTTATAATTCATTACAATTAATATATCATCAATTTTATTATATTTTCATTCACTAAAAAATGATAACATCGTTCATGCGTACATGTGGACCACCACCTCAACAAAGCGATGTGGTTCATTTTTCATCACCAAATAATATAGATGATACTTATAAGTATATTTAAAGCAATAATATTATATTTCTGATATTATAATCATTTTAATGGTAAAATAATACTTATCTTCTTTCAATAACGATTGTTTAGAAATGGAAACGTTACTCATGTGTATGTACGACCTGCCGTCTCTATGACTGTAAGATAGTTCATTTTTCATAACCATATTTCATGATTGTTTTTAAAATTATAGTTTATGTTTAAAAATTATAATTATCTCATAATTATTATTCTTAATATGTTGAAATAATGAACTATTTGATCATATTCAACCTACCAAAGTCATTTTGGATATATTGACCGAATATCATCAAACGTCTGATGTGAACATAATTGATTATGTAATTGATTGTAAAATTTAAATAAAATGAACAATAAAATTTAAAAATTTTCTTAAGTATGTAAATAATTAAAATAATTTTATTATTTATGAAGATAATGAACGTACCTGATGATTCATACTCAAGGTAAGAGACATTCTTTTAAAAAAATACTCTTTTAAAGTTTCTATTATATTAATTTTTCTTCCATGTTCTTGTTCTTCTAAATGTTTTTGGAAAATTATTATTTATTCTTAAATGGATAATAAAGGTAATTTTCTAAAATATTTTATATTCTTTATAATGTTTTTAAAATTGACAATTTTTATGGTTTTATGTGATGGAAACTCTACTTTAAAAACCTCATTTTAATGGGTTTAAAACTTTATTTTCCAAATCTATATCTTTCATGACCATGTTCTTAAAATTATTTAATTAATGTATTTATGAACATAAGTGAAATATTAAGGAACTTTTATGACAATTTTGACTTACTTTAAAGGTTTTTTGAAAGATATATTTTTACATATTTTATACAAAATGTTTTGACTTTTTTGAAAAAGACAAAAGACATGTTTAATTTTAACATATACAGTGTAAACGACTTTTTCAAACACTACAACAATTATTTGATATTTTCCTATTTTTACAAGCTTCATTATTTTATTCAAGAAAAGTATATTTTCCTTTTTTAGGGATGTTAGTTATGAAAATTAAGTTTTGAAGAAAAGGGACATATCGATATCTGGAAATGTTTTCTTATGGATGCAGAAAATATTTTATAAATTGAAAGATTTTATGTCTTATGATTATGTTATGATTCATGTGATTTTTTTATGATGGTGGGAGGTTATGTTATAGACCATGTAAAGCTTCGTCTTTTACATTCCTCAAATGTATTGAGTAAGATTTATGTTATAATTTGAACATGAATGTTATTCCTTTTTTAACTATGAAGGTTGTTCCATTGATTACTGTAATGGTTATTGCATTTGCAACCATGAATGTTATTTCATATATAAGAGCAATATAAAAATGATTTCTCATGTTACCTGCATGATTTATTTATACTTTCAATAGTTTTTACGAAAATATTACAATTTCATAAGATAATCTAAGGAGATTATGTTTAAAGGAAAATATTTATTACATCTTATTGGTGAAAAGTATAAATTTGGGAAAAAGTTTTTAGGGGATTTTCAGGAATTCAAAGAATACTACAAGAGTTTTATTTTTTTCCTTTAATATTTTTAATGATTTTTTTATGAGAAACTTTATGTATATAAGTTGATTTATTGGGTAAGAAAATATTTACTTTGAACCCAAACTTTATTTTGAGAAAGGTTAAATTTTTATAAGTATTCATGCAAATACAATTTCTTTTTCTTTCATGTCATTTACTGAGATTTCTGTGGTCATTCCACATTTTATGAATTTTTTCACAGGTTTTCAGGATGATTATGAACAAAAGAGAAGTCAGGTTTAAAATCATAATGATGTTTCATAGAATGAAAACATGTTTCATTTTAAAAATTTTGATACTATGAGAAAAATGGATATTAAGAGGAAGTTTTCTAAATGTATTATGTGATTTTGTTAATTAAGAGTTATTTTATAATTCTTCAAAAATATAAACCTAAAAATATTATTAAACTGAGATAAAGTGATTTTTTTGAATAATAAATAAATATTATGTAATATTTAAAGCCATATCCTTATGCAAAATATGTGTTCTGTGTTTATCATAGACACTTCATACTAGTCAGTATTCACTGTAAAAGTTGAAATAAATTCAAAACACATGTTTTTATATTTTCAATATATTAAAAAAAATTCATATTTCCCTAAATATCCACATTTTAATTATTATGGTTATTTATCATATGATAATTCTTTAAATTTTTTAATTTCTTTTCACTTTGTGTCCTGAAAAGGTCATATAGAAATTGAAGATATGATATCAATTTTTTATATGCATAAATATACTAATTTGTAAGGGTTTAGTAAATATGTTTTGTCCTATAAAATAATAAAAGTATCAATCCATAAAATTTATTCTAATGACGAACTTTAATAGTTGTAATCACATCCATAATAATAATTTTTGGATGATTCATTAAAATAAATTTGATAGATTGGTTACTGATTATCATTTTATTTGGAAGTTATATACTTGAGAATATTTGAAAAATTAAAAATGAGATACATATGTTCTTTTCATCCTAGCAGAAAATAAGAGAATGCGCGTGAGAGATAGAAACCTAAGAAACGGCAAACGAGTATTTAGGAAGTGTAGGACACACGCCAAGGATCTCCAGAGATGAGGGGTTCTGGAGGAGGAAGATGATTTCTAAATTAATACTTTGTGCCATGAAACCCTCCACCACTAATTCAACCTATTTTTTATTCTCATAAATCTGACGACAACTTCTACAACACCCCCACCCCCTTCATCAGTGGAAACCACACAACCATCATACCTCCGACCACTCATACCATCTCTCTATCATCCTCACCATCAACAACTACCTCTATTCCCACTCCATCCCTTTCTCACTCAAGTCCTCCCTCCTATCCTCCATATACATCGCTAAAACCCTATGCTTTATCCTGAGCCACCTCGATTTACCTCCACTCTCCTAGAAGATGACCTCTATTTCATCCTCAAGCACGACAATTTCCCTATAAAGCTCAAAAAAATTCTCTTCTCAACCTCCGAACCCCTCATTCATGGACCTATTTACTTGATTTAATCCATTGTATCATTCATATTTCTACATAAAATGATCATTTTTATGTTTTTACACGTAATGAACACCCTTTAATAGTGAATTCTAGTTCCTGGACTCCATTGATTGTTATATGCACTACATTTGGGGAGATGACGACACCGTGAATTCCCTGGACCATAAAATTTTTCAAGTAGCCAGAGTAGTAGAAGGTGAGTGTGTTTACGAATGTAAAGAAGTGGGAGAGGTGGTAGGGGGAGATTTTGGGAAAACTAGAAGACTTATGATCTGGTCCTAGCCCATGGTAGGTGATAAAGAAGGAGATAGAAGAACGGGAGGATGATGTAATAAAGTTACATGTTGTGATTGATTAGTTTTTGAGAAATGTTGTAGCGATGTAGAGGCTTTTGTAAGTGAATGATAATGAGTTTAATGTGATGGAGGAGGAGTGGAGGAATATTTTAAAGGATAATGAATAATTTAAGAAGTCGGTGTTGGATTAGAATGTGAATTTAAGGGATGTTGAAAAGATGAAATGGAGCTACAATCTGTGAGGAGGGATGCTGAAGAAGTTAAAAGTGCATGGAATGTGTGGAAGGAGAAGACTCAAGACCTCAAATATATTATCAAGAAGAAGCTCATAGAGAATGAGGAATATTAAATTGAATTCATTTAAGAAATCTTGTTGTTAAGAAAATATTTTTTTCTCATTTTCTTGTTCTTGATTTTTGGAAGGATGAATCTTAGGGGAATTACCAACCAGACCCATAAAAATACAATATAGTTTCTACCAAATATCATATTTGGAATCAATCATGAAAAAGAGGATGAGTTGTGATTATATAACCATTTTTGATATTCTCACATAAATTTGAGGATAATGATAAAAAATTAAAGGAATTGATCTCTTACCATGATTGCACTTAACCAATTTTGTTTGTTGAACCTTGGTTTGCTGAAAATTTTTATAGTAGTTAATTTATTTTCTATCATAAAATTTTAATACCATATTCAACTGATTTAGAGGATTTCATGTCATCAACAATATCCAGATTTAAACTTGTGAAAGGACCCCAGAACGCACTGAATCCAAATGGTTTGACACCTCTTAATGTGCTGGGCATTGACTAAAAATTAGTAATTAATACTGAAATGGATTCTATTTACAATAACATAAAAAGGAGTTCCATGGAAAATATGGATGATATGATTTCTCACTAGAAATAGTTTTCTAAGAATTATTCTTATTATATCAAAAAAGAACCATAACACCACACTTTGATCCTGTATTGATTAAGTAAGTGTGGTGTGGCATCTTGACACTGCAAACATAATGGGTAGAATTCATATGCACTGTATTTTTTGAATGTAGAAGTCACAAGTTAATATTTTAATACATATTTTGGTGGTGAAAGGCTATTTTTTAATTCCCAAAAGAACATTGTTTAAAGATGTTTCTTTCATTCAAAATAGTTAGGATCAATGGGGTAATTAATGTAATATACTTTTCTAAATTTTTACAAATCAAGACCCCAACACATATCTTATGAGTAGGTGGAAGCTAAAATGAACACCTAGAAGAAGGAAATTATAGATTATATATCCAATAATGAAACGGATATTATAAATATGACAAAAAATTTTGAGATGGAGTCTTGTAACTTGGATGATATATAAAAGTGAGGTTGTAAAGAGTTTGCAGGTATCACAAAGTGTATTCTGGATCTAAAACCAAAATTATTCATGGATAATTCTCTATTTCTATTATTTAGGTATCTGAAATTATGTAATATAAATATATTAGAAAAAATTACAAATATGTTGAGAGGTGCTATAAGGAGCTGTTTAGTTTGGTTGATTCAGTTTCAAAACACAAGGACTACACGGGGACAAAAATTTTAGAGATGGAGAGGTGCCTGTCAAAAACTGATTAAGTGATATAGGTTGCATATAGAAACTCATTGAAACTCCCATCTGACATCGATATTCATACAATCCCTTAACTTATGTGAAAATAGGTTAACACTTGATATATTAATATATTCATTTGGGTTATCTTGTTGGTGTCGGTTGAATTTTAACCAGACAGTGTCCCCCCCCAATTTTTCAAAGGGGGTGTGTTAAGGTTGGTGGGCATTTTGGACAACCAACTAGTAGAATAGGATATAGGAAGGGGATGATTTCCTATAAAATGTATTTCCCCTGATTATTTCTATATCTTATCTCTCAGCAATCATCTGCTTTACCTGATTCCTCATCGTCGATAATACATCATAATTCAATATGTATTTGTGTGGTTGTTTTACCACTTATTCAAGAGAGATATTTATGATATTTTTCTCCTTATAATAGTGTGGGAGTGTGTATCCACTTTTACCCATACTGAGATCCTTCTATTTACCTACAAGTTTTTCCCCTTTCATTTGAGGGGTTTTTCTACATTATATATGGTGTCCATTTATTTACACATTTTTTCACTTTATTTTAACTTTTTATTATCACTACACCAATCGAACAATCATTTATGGTCCCAAAAAGTGGTATTAGAGAACGGTTTTGGCCTGGTGCTGTTCACATTTTTAGGTATTAATAATTCTCATAATTTTGAGTATGCTACGTGGTTCCAATTTTGGTTGATATTTTACTTAAGAAAAAAATTATTTAGATTATTAAATACACTGTTGTGAAATAGAGGAGGCTTTGGACTGATGGAGTTTCCATTTGGAAGTGAAATTAGAGATCGAAAAATTAAAGGGTAAAAATTTTTCATTGTAGAAAATTAAGATGTAGGTAGTACTGCAGAAGGATAATTACCTCTAGAAATTTGGATAAAGACCAATATATGTGATGATAGAGCATGGTTGTAGTGGGTGCCAGAATAATGACATGGGTAGAAATATGGCGAGGACTTCTGGAAAAATAGATATACTAGTCTGTGATGTGGAGATGACTTCTAGAAGTAGGAAGCATCTCAATGACGTGTGGATAATTGACTCAAGAGAAACATGGCACATGATATCTTATGGGAATGGTTTTATTAGTATGGAACTATCCTATAAGTAATTGTGTACATTGGGAATGGTCACACCCTAAATATTTATGGAGTTGTTACCATAAAATTTAAGATGCATGATGGTATTATTAGTACCATCCAATAAGTATTCCATGTAAAGGGCTTGAATAAGATCATATTATCTTTGGGAAAATTCAATGATATCAAATGCAATACTTGTACTGAGAATATAATGACATGAATTTTTAAGGGAATGCTTGTTGTAATTAATCTAGAGAAGATCTTGAAGAAACTGAATGTGGTTATATGGGTAATGTAAAAGGAGGCAGAGATATTTGTCACATCAACTACCTCGATGAAAGCATTGACAATGTTATGGCATTGGAATCTTGACCATATGTCAGAATGATCCCTAAATATTCCTGTGGATCAAATTTTTTTTCCTAGGCTTACAAAGGAATCCTTACCATTTTTTGAACATTGTTTTTTGAGAAATAAACATAGGTTAAAGTTCAGGACATCAACAATAAGAAGTCAGGATATCATATAGTTAATATATTCCATCATTTGATAAGAACTAGTTATATACATGGGAGAAAGGTATGTTGTATCATTCATTGATTATTATTCAAGGATATGTTGGGTGTACCCAATAAAGTGAAAGACAAATGATTTTGATGTCCTCAAAACATTCAAATCTCCCAAGGAACTTGAATATGGAAATAAGATCATGTTTCTGAGGACCTAAATGGTATATAATATACAACAGAGGAGTTTGATACTTCTTTTAGACGTGTAAGAATAAAGATATAGTTCATGGTGGAATACACTACATAGTATAATGGAGTGGAAAATTAGATAAATAAAACCCTGTTGGATAGAAAAAGGGAAATATTGATGACTACAGAAATTTCCAAAACATTTTTAATAGAAGTAGTGGATATTGATTGTTATGTGACCAACTGATATCCTTCAATGGAAATTGATCTGAAGAAACTGATGAAGATGTGGACTAGTAAAAATGCTGAATATTCTCTATTACATAATTTTGAAAGTCCAATATATGTAATTTTTGATGACCAGGAAAGATCGATGTTGGATTCAAGATCTAGGAAATGTATATTTTTGGGGTACTCTGATGGTGTGAAGGGGTAACATTTTTCTGACCCACTACCTGCAAACTTATCATCATACAAGATTTAATTTTGGTAGAAGAAGGAAAAGAGAACTTGGTTTATAGGCTAGAAAAATATTTTTACGTCTCAAGAAGGTGCCAAGTTTTTGGTACAAGAGATTTTATTCCTATATCATGAGCATTGAATAAAGAACACTTCATTCAGATACTTGTGCATATTTTAAGGGATCATATAGTAATTATTTTTTCAATATTCTATTGTATGAGGATGATAGATTGGTTGTAGGCCCCAAAAAAGATCAGATCTAGGAGATGAAGGCACATTTGTCTAAGGAGTTTGATATGGAGGACTTGCGACCAACAAACATGATTCTTGGGATGCAGATTTATTAAGATAGAAATAATGGAAAGATTTTGATATAATAGAAAAATTACTTAAGGAAATTCTTGAAATGATTCAATATGAATTACTATAATACAATATCTACACCTCTTCTAGTTATTTTCATGTTTTCTTTTATGATGAGTCTTATGAGTGAAGTAGAGAGGAAGAAGATTTCTTGAACACCGCATGCATCACACATGGGATGTCTGATGTTTTTTATGCTTTTTTCTAGACCAGACATTATATATGAAGTAGAAGAAGTTAGTCGGTACATGGAGAATCTAGGATGGAAGCATTGGAGCATAGTGAAGAGGACCTCGAGACACATCAAGACGACCTCAGATGCTTCTTTATGTTATGGAGGATTACATTTCATTAGCAGAGGATATGTTGATTCAGATTTTATTGAAGATTATGACCTGATGAAATCCACTACTGGTTATTTTTTCACTCTTATAGGAGGAGAAATGAGATATATTTTAATGTTATATTAATTTTTGGAGTAATCCACTACATAGGCGGAGTACGTGAAAGCTGAACGGGCTTGCAAAGAAGAGATTTGGATGAGAAAGTTGTTGGAGGTTCTCGAGTACATATATAAACACATTCCATTGTTTTTTGATAGTCAGAGTGACTTAAACATTGTATGGAATCCATATTTCATTCCAAGATAAAGCACCTTGGGTTATAATATCATTTTTTCTAATATTTGGTGGAGGAAGGAAGTGCAGACATGCCAAAAATTTGTAGTAAATAAAATCTAAAATATTTACGGACAATTACAATTGACACTGATAAGTTAAGATGGTTCAAATTCTTGAGAGGCCTTGTAGAGACCTGACCATAATGATTTAGCATATATAAATGATGTGTGTAGATGTGATTGGTTCTCAATTAAATCTTCTTGTTGGAGATGTGTCACCATAATTTTCTCTAGACGGTGCCCCCATGTTGTCAAGGGGGCGGGTAGAGGTTGGTGGAAAGCTTGACCAACCACCCAATAAGAGTGGAGATATATAGGGAATGATTTCCAATAAAAGGTTATTCTCTAGATGGTTTATTCATCTTATCAACCATAAATCATCAGTTTCACCAAGTTTCTCATTACTTATAGTCCATCATTATTCGATCGGTATTTGTGAGTTGGTTTCCCCACTTATTAAAGAGAGATATTTACAAAAGTTTTCCCCTTGTAATAGAGAGGGAGTGTATACCCACTTATACCCATATTGAGATCCTTCAATTTTACTATGGTTTTTTACCACTTTCATTTTAGAGGGTTTTCCATGTTACATATGCTGTCCATTTATTTTCACATTTTTGAAAATTATTTTATCTTGTGATTATCACTACATTGGTGGAAAAATAATTTATTCTCAGAACAGTTGGATCAAATTCCTCTCCATGAAGTAATGGAGTGGCCCAACTGCCTACAAGAAGAGAAAAACTATGCCCAGATCTCAAATACTACCCTATTCTTGCATCAATATTCTTTGCCAACCGTAATCTAGAGACTATTAGTCGTGGGTTTTGACACATAAACCTTGACAAATATCTAGGGAGAAATAGGGTGACAGACCTTGTTTATTCTGTTATCCGAACATAAGAAATGGCCAACCAGGTTCCCCAACATACAAATAATTGAGGGATTTTGAAATGGAAGAGGGAGTTCTGGAAGGCTTACCCATAAAGCTATAGTCAGAGCATCCTGTTTCATATGGAGATCATAAGACCACTAAAAGAGAAAGAAATGGGATCCATTGCAAGATCGAGGGGCTCTGGACCAAGCTAAAATCAGATCATCCTCAGAGAAGAACTGGATCATAATATGTCTCTTGTCAAGAAGCCTTATGGTTATGGGGTTCTGTAAACCCCATGTTCGAGAATTAAATTTATCAAAAGACTCAATCAACGGAAGATGTTTTCTAAAATGAGCCACCAATGTCAGGTTGAGAAGTGACAAAGCCTCTAAAAATTATGAAGTCAAAATCACGAGCTGAGGACAGCCGTCATAGAGACATGGCATTATGGTTTTGAGAAGAGGTTGATTTCTAAACTTAAAAACCGAGTTATGGATTATTTTCCTAAAGTATCAAAATAATCCGAATGTGTTTTCTCACTTTTTAGTATTACACTTGTTCATTTTAGTAAAATTAATGTCAATTTTAAATAAATAGACACACATGTAATTATACTGGTCACATCGTGCATCATATTGAGGTGAGGCTCATTCCTACACATCAAAAATGACTTATGGATATTTTTAATAAATTATTAAACCAACCTGAATGTGTTTGCTCAGTTTTCAGTATGTTACTTGATATTTTTACTAAAAATAATTTCAATTATAAATAAAAGACACCGTTAGAGTTATTGCGGTAACAACATGCATCAGATTAAGTTGAGGTTGATTCTTATACATCAAAAATGACTTATAGATCATTTTACTAAATTATCAAAAACAATCTGAATGCATTTGACGATTTTTTATTATGAAACTTATTCTTTTTCCTAAAATCAATGTTAATTTTAAATAAATAGACTCAATTGGAATTATAACATTCACACCATGCATCATATTGAGGTGCGGTTGATTCCCACACATTAAAAATGATTTATAGATCATTTTTCTAAATTATCAAAACAATATGAATGTGTTATATTACTTTCCATTATGTTACTCATTCTTTTTACTAAAATTATTGTCAATATTAAATTAAAAGACACAATTAGAGTTATAAAGGTCACACCATGCGTCGGATTGAGTTGAGGTTGATTCCTACATTTCAAAAATGAATTATGGACTGGGGTCCTAAATATACAAACAATATAAATGTGTTTTCTTTATTTTTAGTATGTCACTTGTTCTTTTTACTATAATTAATGTTAATTTTAAATAAACATACACACTTGTAATTATAATGGTTATATCATGCATTATATTGGGAAGTGGTTGATTCATACACATCAAAATTGACTTATGAATCAATTTCCTAAAGTATCAAAACAATCATAATGTTTTTTTCTCGATTTTCAGAATGTCACTTGTTATTTTTACTAAAATTAATGTAAAATTAAAATAAATAGACACATGTAGAGTTATATCAGTAACTATGTGAATCATATTGAGGTGAAGTTGATACCTACATGTCACAAATGACTTATGTACTATTTTCTTAAAATATCAATAAAATTTGAATAGGTTTTATAGATTTTGAGTACGTCGGTGGTCTTTTTTTCTAAAATTTAATTCAATTTTAAAAAGAAAGTGGAACTTAGAGTTATACCTATCACACCATGTGTCAGATTGAGGTTCTGATGATTTCTACACTTCTCAAAGTCTATAAAAATGTTAAAAACCAATGTTATCATGATTTTCATTTCCTTTCTTTGTCAAACTATCAATACTGCATATTGAAACAATTTTCTTAGATGAAAAATATTTCTCATTGTTGAAATACATGAGAGTGGAGCAAGATGATGTGCCCATTAAATCATGAGAAGTCACTAAAATGATCACATGATCTTCCTCTACTCTTCTATTTTTCCCCAAGAAAGGTTTTTTAGATAAATAACATAAAATCTATGTAGTAATGGAAGCTCGATAAAGAGATGAAATGGGAAGTGTAATGATCTGTGAAAAAAACTAAATAAGTGTTAGATAAAAAAATAAGGAAATTAACTTAAAAATAATAGATAAAATAAATAAAAAATTAATTAAATAAGTATTAATAATTCACATTTTCCTGATTGTTGTATACATTCTTTAACCATTTATTTGTTGTCATTATCTCAGTTGCATACTCATTGTCTAATATCTCCTGAGCATGAGTATCTCTGAACAAACAACCCATACCCCAACAATGGAATCCACCTGTATAAGGAAAAAATTCTTATATGAGTAACAATAAAAATAATTAAATTAAACATAAATATAAATCAATCAACTACTTCTATGGAAGTCACATCTTCATGATATTTTTGCACATTCTTCCATCATATATGCTGCCCATTCTTTTCTAAGAAAATATACATCGTCTTGTGAATATGAGTATTTTGGAAAGTCATAAAAGTACTAGAAAAATAAAAATACAAGAAAGATAATTGAATATTTTAAATTAAATAGTAATTGTCTTTGAAAATACCTCTTCAGAGATGATAGTTTGTTTTTGGAATATGATCTCTCTCATATATTTACAAACACAATAACCACAATCATTTCCATTTGTTTGCTTCAGACACTATAGAAACATTGAGGAGAACATGTAATTTTTTTTGATATATATTTGGAGAGTGAAATGTTATTATATATACCTTGATAAGTTTCCATTCATAGAACTTTCCAGGGTTTTTAGGATTATCCCCTGGCCTCATTCCATGTTTTTCATGATATTGATGCACTACTCTATCATAAGATAATCCTCACTAAAAGATAATATAAATTATATAAATTGATATTTATTTTTAAAATATTGGATGTAGTGTATTAAAAATTTAAAAATTTCATCATGTGTGGTTGGTTTGTTTGATTTCCATGCGCTGAATCTAGTAAATAAATCTTTAGAGTATCTAAATTAACCGCAACAAGATTCTAATGTTTCCTAAAAACACATGAAGGAATAAGTAATAAAAGAAATGAAAATATATTTGATGTGATTAAATTGTATAGTTTTACCCCTGAATAATTGGTATTAATAAGAGTCTATCATCCAAAAGTTTTCTTTGAAACTATTTGAATAGGCTTATCACTATTTTTCCTTAATGATTTTTTCTAACACCGTTAAACTACAGAGCTCCATTTTTTTATACATCATTCTTCATTTTCATACTACTATTTACTTGGATTAAAAATCATCAATGTTTTTATCTATAGTGGTAGCATGGGCATTTGAATATAGCCATTTTACCTTCACACTAGGAGAAATAATAGGTTGAGAAACTTATTGTTTCTCAGGATTGGGAGCACCAACATGTGCATAATATGGTTGTTCCTCTACACTACGACCAACCTCAGGATGAGAGAACTGCTGTGCCTTGGGATTGGGGGCACAAGAATGCGAATAATTCATTATCTATAGAAGTGGTTTAACATTTAATTTAGATTATGTAAATACATAATCTAAATGATAATAACATGAGGTAACATGATGTATATTACTAAAAAATAACCTAATTATTGGCCTCTTTTTGAAGATTAAAGGAATTTGAACGCTCTATAAACTATACAAATACCTTAATTGTGGTCTCCTCTGACCTAAAAAATTCTATCTACATTAAGACCACTGTGAAATCATTGTGATGTCCCAATGATAGGGTCATCCATAGTTGAATCTTCATAGGACCCTTTAGTGGTTTTGGTTGAGAATAGAGCAATTGAAAACTTTTTTTTTGAGATCTAGAATATAAGATACTTATACTTCATGTGATGAAATTATAAATGGTTCATATTTGTACCCTTACTAAAATAAAATTTCAAGAATCCCAATTCATCTATTTTAACAACCCTTCTATTATTAATCCATTTTCATTGAAAAAATAGGCACTTTGAATGTTGTATAATCCAACTCCCATTTTTGTTTCATGATGCCAAATTATGATATATTCATGTAAATTGCATTTTTCTGTAGAACCAAAAACATACATCACTCTAGCATCAAGTGAAACTCCACAATTTTCCATGGTATTTTCTTCATCAGGTTCATTTTTACAGAACATATAACCATTAATTACCTAACCATTGTATGATAATACATTAACATTTGGTCCTCCAGATATCCATCAAAGTTGTTCTAAAATTGAAACATGATTTTAATCCAACACATTAAGAATATGGTTTTAAATCCATCATATAAACTATTGATTATGTGTATTTGATATCCATTTTTCATCCCATGATGGATTCAAATGATTAAGAATTTATTTATGGGTTTCAACATATGGGGAAATCTTCAAACTATTTTGAAATACTTAAAGGTGGGTCTAATCCTGATCTATAATATTGATTTTGATAGCATCTATTCTATAAATTCATCCACATTTAATCTCTCAAGTGTGATGATATTCCAGTGGACCAATTATTTACACACCAGACATGGATTCGGTATAGAATTAAATGGATTCCTCAACAATATATCTCTCTTTAATACAACCCTCTAGCCGACTTCAATTTTTGTCATACCCTTTCAAAATCATCATATATAGTTCAATGAGGTACATCAATCTATAGTGTAAAGAACCACATATTCAAATCACTCTCACCGTGTGAACCATCAAATTATGCATCATATCAAATAATTTTGACTGGAAGAACATTTACAATTCACATAATATGATGTAAATTTCTCTTTCCATAGTCATCAATTTCACTAGTTCTACAACTTTTCTACTTATATATTTGAAGAATAAATAGAGAATGGTTAATGTATGATAGTTATTCATGGAAACAATGCAATTTAAATCTATAGGAATTAGATCATACACAAAAACATAGATTTCATGTGATTCTAGACCCTCTAACTTTAAATCGGCCATTGACATGATGTTCTTGGTATTCAATGAATCCCCTATAGAACCTTTATGTCATTCAAGAAGTTTCAAAACTAATATTAATACTTCTTGTAAAGAGTGTATGCAGCTAGTGGAAGAAAAGTTCATTTTTCACCCTTCAATAGCACCAACTCTTATCTTATTCCCAATTAAACTGTGTCCAACCTAGCCTTAATTTCATCCTTTGTTTTTCCTGGTGTATTTAGAAATGTGTCGATGAAACTATCACATTAATTTTTTTTCAAAATGAATAACATTAAGAAATTTTTTGATGTACAGTCAATTCCAGTATGATAATTCAAAAAAAAATGATTTATTTTTCCTACCAGTTATCGTAAGTTTTTTTGAAAATGGTTTACAAAAAATAGTGTCAAAATCTTTTAATTTCTCAAATAGTTGATCAAATTTTAGTGGAGATGGTGTTTTATGTTATTATAAACTACCATTGAAGGATTCCATCTAAGATCAATACTTATTCCATTGAGGTAGAAATATATGATGTCCTAGAAACACAGTTTTTAGTGAATGTTTCAACCTAATTGGATGTGTACCTTGTTCGAAAATGGTACACACTTGAATTATTTTAATTCTATATCCTGAAAATTTTTTATATGAAGGAAATTATTTTATCATCCCATACAATATGTCTCTCAACATGAAATATTCATTTTTGTAAGCATCATACAAAGTAACACTTGAATCCCAAAATAATTTCAAATCCTCAATCAATAGATCCAAATTAACATCAATAGCATTGCCCAGTTGTTTTGGTCATGATATAATATAGATAACATGATGTATTTTCATTTCATGCATAGTCATAGTGGTAAGTTATAATTTACCAACATAACCAGCCATGTACTATGAGTGATACTTTGAAAACAAAAAATATTCCCTCTATCTATAGATAATTCAAGAAGAGTATTTCTTAGATTCTTTCCAAATTCAGGATACTCATGATCAATTCTCTTCCACTGAGGGGACTCTGCCAGGTGATATCATTTTTGATCTTTATTTCTTGTATCTTCGTGCAACGTTAATTTCCCTATAGTCTCCTCACTTACAAATAAGTGCATAAACCTTGTAATTATTGGAATGTACCATACAACTTTCTTAGGACCAAATTTACCTTTCTTGAATCAAGAATCACCACACTTTGGAATTGTGTAAGTGTTTTTTTGGTCATTTAGAAATAATATAAAGTCATTCAGGAAGGTGTGTATTCTTTTAGAGATCATACCCATCGAGTATATCATCTGTTTCATTTCCTATGCTCATCTCAGAAGATCATTATCTTCTAGGAGCATGTCATTCAAGATATAAAGTAGTTCAGTAAAACTGGTGTCACTGCATATATTTCCTACATTCAAATTATCTATCTTCAGTACAGATGAAAATGCTGTATATTTAGTGCAACCATCATACAATGGTGTCTTTTCAAAACTCTTTGACTTCTCAAACAATTTTAGGAAATCATGAAGTTCATCTTTAACTTTCCTTATCATTTCATAAAAAATATTCATAATCATTTACTTATGTAATCACATCCTTGATACAATCTTATTCATTATCCATACTTGTAATAATATCAGATGATCAATAAAACGTAGTTCTATCCTTGAAACTAGATATATTATCCTTTTCCCCATGTATTTAACATTTATAACTTTGATCTATTTCGTGACAGATCAAGTGTTATTACAACTCCTCTCAACTAATTATTCTTGAATAACAACAATGTAAACGTGGAAAATGGACTTAAGAAGGGTCATATTCATGATCTTTTGAAAACATGATGAACTATTTCACTCTATATTCTTACTCTTTTTTCAGATGATTGGAATCAATCCATTCCTTATTCATATCCATCATATTTTATAGGGTAATATTAATATTTAACAAAATAAATAAACAAAATTTTGATATACAAATTAACCAAGGATAAAAATTCGGTTTTAAATATTAATCACAAGGGTTAACTCCCCTCTTTAAAAATAAAACAACATTTTCCAACATTTTTAACACTTTCAAATCACCCAAACTCTTTGTTTCAAGTCCAATTCACATAATAATAATTTTTAAAACATCAAGCTGGTGATAACTACTAATTCCTACTGGTCAGTAGTGCTCTACAGAGAGTCTTTATATCATCTGATGTTTAAATCTAAAAACCCCTTTAATGGATAAAAAATTGTGAAATAGAGTAGTAGCTCCACTAAACCATTGAGATATTGAAAAATAACTAATTAACAACATTCAATTTCTCATTACCTAAATTATCCATTAATATTTTAACTAAAACAACCACATAATTGATATCAGGTCTTATACAAACCATGATGTAAATCATAAATGTTATAACTAATGCTTATATATCATTTTCTATTTACTTGAACTCATCATCTATTTTATGTTACTCCTAATTTGAATTTTTTAAATGTCCATCTGAGGGAGTTATCAGAGGTTTTAACTCACTCATTCTAAATATTTTCAACACCTTCTAGAAATACTCCAACTAATTTAATAAAAAAATAATACAATTTAAGTCACTTTCACAATTTATCCCCAATATCCACTTTCCAGAACCAAGGCCCTTTATTTGGGATCTTCTAGATAAATCAATATTCATCTCTTATATCCTTTCCTTAATCAGT
This sequence comes from Viscum album, assembly GCA_963277665.1. Classification (NCBI taxonomy): domain Eukaryota; kingdom Viridiplantae; phylum Streptophyta; class Magnoliopsida; order Santalales; family Viscaceae; genus Viscum; species Viscum album. Next base: position 1,967,144,063 of record OY728127.1, read on the forward strand.
CTAACTAAGATAAATTCATCCCTAAAAATAAGTAAAATGACAAAAATCCCATCATAACACACATTCATATAGTTGAAATTATTTACATTACACTTCATGAACCTTAATTCCAACATGAAAGCATTGAAATTCTAGTTAAAATATCTTGGTGCCCATTAAAGCCCACAAAAACTCCATTTGGGTCAGAAATCTAACCTTATATCCCATTTATCATGAAACATTCTAGTTGATCTATGTATATCTCTTCCTATGAATCTACATGAAGGAATATAATCCTCACATCAATCTTCTCTTGAAATAAACCTTCAATGAAACCAAGACAATAACCATTTTAATTATTATATGATTTAAAATGGGAGAGAAAATAAAACTAAAACCTAATCCTTCGAATTACTGAAATACATTCACAACTAAAGACTCATTTCACTATTTCCTATAATCCACTTTTTCCTTTATATGATAAATCTAATTGTTTTATAGATCCCTCTTTCCAAGTTCCAATTCTATTGTCTACAATGTCTCAAAATTATAAATGGAATTTATTTATTCCTTCATTTTGTACTCACATTACAATGAGAACAATAACCGACCAATGTTGAATCCTAAAAAATAGAAAATCCACCAAACATACCCACACATTCCTCATTAGGGAAACTCTTATAGACTAAGCAACCTGTACAAGAAGGGGGAACTAGATAGTGTGTAAGCTAACTAGTTTAGTATACATCTCGAACTATTTCATAATTCATAGGGTTCCCATGCATCTAAAAAAGTGGAAGTGAGAAACAACAATACAATGATCATCAGATGAATAAATATAATATAATTAGTAAATAACATATCAACTCTAACACCCTCACAATCAAGAGACAATTTTCATATCCATGAATAGGAATCAAGAGTTTCATATTAATAATCAATTGAATCCCTCTAAGGGAAAGGATTAAATAGACATATTAAACAAGGGGCCAAATTTTGAGGGTTTGACAAACATAAATTTAAATTCATTTTTAAAAGTGAAAAATGATTCTTAGAAATATAGATTGGTATACAAGGTTATATAACTGAGATTTATATATATATTTATTCAAAACATACTTTAAATGAAAATTTATAAATGAAAACCTATCATGGAAACCATTTCAAACACAAAAATACTTTGAAACGAAGAATCTTACTCATTGAATGGTCATTCAAACACTAAAACTCTCTTTTATTTTTTAAAAAAACTTCTCAAGAAAGTCATACTGGTTTCAAACAACCCATTAAAATTATATATTCATTTTAAAACAACCCCTATGGAATTTACATATTTACTTGGCATTCTGAAAAAATGATTTTAAGATTTAAAATATAAAACTATAGAGAAAAATATGTTCCAAGTGATAAATTCCATGAAAAACATTTGAAACTCATCAAGGGTACAATATATAATTATAATTTCACAAGAAATGGTTTTAAAGAAACTCAAACATCCATGAAAATTCTAGAAAATGGATTACATAGAAACACATACCTTATAATGAAGAGGAACTAGTATCCAATAACATAAGGATCCGAAATAGTGGTGAGGATGATATCCTCATGCCCTTGACATTAAAATCCCTAAGAAATGGAAGGGAGATACCTTATCTTGGGGGGGGGGGTCCGAAACAACAGTAGGGTTTGATGGTAGTAGAGCGGTCGACAACGGAAGCCACAGTGGTGATGGTGGCATAGGAAGGGTTCTATTGAAGAGGAGGGGATCACGATGGAAGAGGAGGGGTTCAGAAGTAGATGTGGGGTTCAACGGTGGAGGTGGGGTTCAGCGGTGAATGTCGGGTTCGCGGCCGGGTGGTGTTTGCGACGACAAATAAGGGGTTCGATAGTGGCATAAGAGGGGTTCAGCGGTGGAAGTGGTCGGCTCCCACGAGAACATGAGGTGTGCGAGAGAAGAAGCCATTCATTAGAGTTCATTTATAAAACCGGGTAAAGCTTTTTTCAATGCTACTTAAAGAGCACTGCTAAAGATAGGACTTTATCAGCGCCTTTTAGCGCTTATAAAGGCTTATATTTTTCTGTGCAAAAAAAGAATAGATAAAGATATAATGTTTACAGTTTTTTATATTATTATATATATTTACAAAATTATATATATAATTAATATATATTTGTTTATTTATAATTATAACTATAAATAAATAACTATTTATTTATATTTATATATATAATAAATATATTTATATAATTAAATATATTTATAAATATTATGAATATATATATATATATATTCATAATTATAAATTTATTATAAATATATTTATTGTATTTATAATTATATATAATAAATATATTTATCATAAATAATGATAAATATATATTTATTTTAAATAATTATAAATATATATTTATTTATATTTTTAAATATAAATTTATATATATTTATTTATAATTATAACTATAAATATATATATATATATATATTATTTAGATAATTATAAATTTATAAGAACTATATTTATGATACTTATAATTTTATAAATATATATAATTATTATAATTATTATAATTTTATATTTATTTAAATAAATATATATTTATTTAGAATTATAATTATAAATATTTGTTCATATTAATAAATATATTTACTTAATTATATATATTTATAACATTATAAGTATAATAAATATATTTATTATAACTTTAAAATTATATATATATATATATATATATATTTAAAAAAAAATTATAATAGATATATATTTATTTATAGTTATAATTATAAAAAAACATATATTGAAATATTGAAATATTTATAAATTTATAAAAAATAAATTTTTTATATTTATAATTGTATTAATATATATAATTCACACATTTATTATATTTTTATAAATATTTGTATATATATATGTATTTAATTATAATTATAATTATAAATATGTTTATATATTTATTAATATTTTTATATATTTATAAATATATTTATGTAATAATATATATTTATAACATTATAAGAATAATAAATATATTTTTTATAATTTTATAATTTTTTAAAGAAATAAATATATTTATATTTATAACTATAAATAAACATATATTAATTTTTTATTAAAAATTATAATAAATATATATATTTATTGTTAAAATTATAAATAAATATATATTTCTATAATTATAAAATTATAAAAAATATATTTATTTTATTTATAATTTTATAAATATATATAATTAATATATTTATTATAATTTTATAATTATATGATTATATCTATATTTATTTAGAATTATAAATATGACTATTTGTATTTATTTATAAATTTTTGAATGTATTTATAAATATATTTACTTAATAATATATAATTATAACTTTATAAGTATAATAAATATTTTTTTATACTTTTATAATTATTTACATATATATATATTTATAATTATAACTATAAATCAATATATTTATAAATAATTTTATATAATTATATATATATATATAATTATAATAGATGTATCTATAGTAATTTTATAATTATTTAAATATATATATATAGTTATAATTATAATTTTAACTAAATATATTTATAAAGTATTTATATATAATTACAATTTTATAATTATAAATATAATAAATATTTTTTTTATAATTTTGTAAGTTTTTTTGAGAACATAAAAAATTCATGGGTATAACATGAATGAATCATATATATTATAGGCATCTAAGAGTATAATTACAACGAAACATAGAAATGAAACACACACAACCTGAAAGGGTATGTCATAGCTCCCTAAGGGATAACCCACCAATTTTGATGGACTGAAGGCCCTGAGGAAATGAAGTCTATTAAAAAGCTTGGAACCTAGGTGCCTAGCACCTACAACTAATTTTTTCTAGTTGTGAACAGCAGCTTCCCGCCTTAGGAGTCGTCTGGCTATCGCACCGCTGACAACCGCTCGTACCACCGCCACATTCACGCTACTGTTAAGAGACCCACATTTGGGTTTCTGCAAGTCAGTCCACATCTGGGTGAAAATCCAATCGAAATTCGCTACTATCTGAATTTGAACCTGGGTTTGTAATGCAGGATTACAGGGTTGTCATTACCATTAGGCTACAACCCCAACTACAAAATGAATCATATACCTAATAAAGTATAAATAATAAAAAACGAGTCATCAGATTTGAACAAATGAATAATAATAAGGATATAATGTATAAATGAACATTTATGATGAATAAATAACATATATTCATGTCAGTTATACTCACACATTAATATATTTATTGACCAAATTCATTGAAAACATATATTTATTTATTTATAATTAGAATTATAAATATATATATTTAAAAAGTATTTATATTTAATTGTAAATATATTATTTTACATATATAATTCTAAATATATAATTATAAATATATTATTATAAATAAAATAAATAAAATAAATAAAATAAATAAAATAAATATAATAAATATAATAAATATATTTATTATTTAATGAAATTTAATATAATATTATAATTATTTAAATATATATTTATTTAACTATAATCTTATAAATACTTTTTCAAAACATTATATAATATATATTTTAATTATTAAAAACATATATTAATTATAAAAATGTGTTATTTATTTAATGTATATAAATAAACATTATTTTTGAATATAAATATTATAATTTTATTTAAATTAATAATATTTTCTGTTAAATTTTTTTATCAGTGCTAATAATTGCACTAACAAAAGAATTATCAACGCGTTTTTCTTAGAACTGATAAATGTCTACACTGCCCTTATGGTGATCTATGGTAGTGATATTTCATTTTGAAATCGATATTAAGTTGAACATTTACACAATTCATCAACCTCATTTTCTTACATTTAATAAATATTTCATCAAAAAATAACAATAAGTAAATAACCTCATAAAAGGTTTAAAATAAATACAAACATCATATTTACTTATATTAAAACCATTTTAAAGCATGGAAAAATCTGGCCAGTTGTGCCACTGCCTAATAAAATATTTATGTCCATACAAGGATTTTTGAGAAAGGTAGATTTATCATATTCAAAATCCTTTAAAAAACCTTTAGGTGGATTCATTGTAAGTTTCTCATCCAATTTTCCATGTGAACAAAATTTTTTTATATCTAATTGTTCAAGATAAAAGTCATTACATAAAATAAAGGCTAGTAACAATCTAAAAGATGAATGTTTAACAATAGGGTAAAAAATGTCACAATAGTCAATTATCTATTTCTAAACGAATTGTTTAGAAAAAATGAAGAATTTATATGTAATTTTTATCTCTTCAGTGAGACCTTCCATCTTTTTGAAAAGCTATTTCCAACTTCAACTCTCTCCCTTTCAGGTTTAGTTTCCACTATCCTTGTGTGATTTTTAAAAAGGGAATTAATTTCATCTTCCATAGCATAAAAACACTGTATAAATTCATTATATTTCATATCTTGTTTACAGGATTAAAACTCACCACTATTTAAATCCTGAGTAATATCTAACGTGTAAGAAAACAAGTGTGTGTGACTGAACTAGGCAGGAGGTCAAATGGTTCTCCCATTCCTATCACATGTTAATTGATGGTACCTATGGTCACTTTCTCCCTTTATTTCTGACTATGTGTCAAAATTAGGTTCAATGTGAACTGATTAGGGAGGTACAGTGGAGGCGGTCTTGGGATAAGACTTTCTCAGGATATAAAGGAACCTCAATGCCCATGGGTTCAAGTGTACCAACATTACTAGACTATATGATTTTTCTTCAATACAGTTAACTCATAGAAGAAAACATCACAATTATCATACACATTGGAAAAACAGGATTGTATAAACTCATCCTATAACCCTCGAATCCCACAGGATATTCTAAAAATGAACACCTAATCACCCTATTTTCTGGCTTAATAGTCTTACTGTGAGCATAAGTTGTGTTCCCAATGTCTCTATGGTGTCTTAAATTGGAGGGGAAGCCAATCCATATTTACTTGGGTGTTTTAAAACCAATATAACTGGATGGGAATCAATTCATCAAATACAATATTGTAGTAGAAGCTTCTGCCCAAAAATACTGAGATAGACCCATGTGTGAGAGCATGCTTCTCACCCCATTCAAGATAGTCTTATGAATTCTCTCATCTAGGTCATTCTTTTGTGGGGATTCCACATCTGTTTGGTGTCTCAAGAAATCTTTAGAGTTATAGAATTTAATATATTCATTCATCAAGTATTTTATTCCATTATCTTTTAAGGGTGACTTTTAACTTCCTATTTTATTTTCAACACTATATTTCCAAGTATCGCATGTTACAAACATTTCATAATTTAGTTTCAGTATGTAAATCTATACTTTCTGTGAGTAATCATCAATGAAGGTGATAAGGTAATGTCCCTTACTATGGGATACAACCTTAGAAGGAACCCATATGTACAAAAATACTTATTCAAGGGGCCCTTGTCATTGTATGATGACCCCTTAAAACTCACGCATTTGGATTTTCCAAACACACAATCTTCAAAAAAGAGAAGATCATTCAGAGTTACATCAATCAATAAACATTACATACTATGTTCACTCAATCCCTTGGCACTCACATGCCTGAGCCTTCTAAGATTTAACATAATGTTATTAGTAAGTGAAGCATGGTTAAGATTGAACTACTTCAAGTGATTTCAACCATTTAATACATACAACCCATTCATGATTCTTTCTCTCATAATGAAAATGGATCCCTTAGAAATATTAATGCAACTAGAATCAGACCTGAAGTTGTATACCTTATAGTCTATCACTAACAGGGAAATGTGGGTTTATTTCAATTTGGATACCCACTGAACCACATCCAAAGTTCTCTCTGATCCATTATGAAGCTCTAGAGAAAAAAAATTATACCCATGATACAACAAATATTTTTATTCCCTATATACCCCTCTCCACTCACTAATTCATTTATACCGAAAAATTATTCTCTATTTGTGCATGTGGATCCTAAATATAGTACCCACTCTTCAGACATGATATTCAAATATGAATTCAGAACATTAACAATATCAAAAAATTTCTCCACCAACAATGAATGATCATTATTTCCCTTATAAATTTTTTATTTTTAGGAAAATTCCTCTAAATATGCCCCAATTACATACTCTAAAAGTGTAACACCACAGAATGATAAAGAGTTAAATGAATGAATGAATGATATGACTAATGAAAACAAGGTTCACCATTATTTTTGAGACCCTACCTGGATATAACTCCACAGTTATGCATGCTTTACTTAGAGTAGTGATTAGGATGGATGACCTCCAAGGATATTTCTCAGGGTGTGTGTGATTGAGGAAAAAAACACACTCAAAGAACAAGTGTTGGCTTATGGGGACACTCACTAGTTTTATGACTCGTTCAGGCACCTAAGTGGGCCCTAGGTTGGGGATTATGTGTTTGTGGGGAAATTGGTTGTGCTTGTTAGTCCAGGACCCAATGACCATGTTAAAGAAGGGTGTCTGTGCTATCAGTGGGGCCCAATTATTAAAAAATGGTACCAGAGGACTCATTTTGATGTGTGTTAATACCCCATGAGTTTGGTTTTGTGTCTTGGATAAATATGGTATGTAGACACTATGGTTTGTGGGACCCTTTGAGATCATTGGACGACTGGGGAAGGTGGCCAATCAGTAATAATTTTTATCTGGTTAGAGAATCTATCCATGACATGTTTCATCTTTCCCAAATGAGGAGGTATATACTAGACCCTTCCCATGTGACTGAATGGGAGGATGCTGGTCTATATACTAACATCACTTTGGTTGAGAAACTAGTTCATATTATGGATCACTGAGAAAAGGTATTGTGAGGTAAACTGATTCCTTTGGTATAGGTATTTAGGTAGTGTAGATGGGATATCCATGAGGCATGTGAGGGAGAATTGTTTATGTGATAGTAGTGACCTTCTATTTTTTCTAGTATTAGAATATGAGAAATTTCTAGGGGTAGAACATGTTTATAGTGGGGATATTGTAACACCATGTTACACTTTTCAGGTATTTCCAAGTTCATTCGTTGTTTATCATCCCTATTTGGGTGCATTTGTGAGGTTTATAGGGATGGATATTTTTTACTAGGAAAATGACATAATGTTTAGGGTTGTATGCTTTTTTAATTAATAGAATGAGAGTATAAATGTTTCAATGAATTTTATGGGTTCTCCCCAAATTCGAAGATTGTCTTGAGTGCTTTATTGTTTTTCTACTAAGAGAAAATCTGTTTACTATCTACTGGGAAATTACATGCCATGTAATGGTTTCTGGGAAGATGTCATGAAATAGGTTTGGGGCATGAAAGGTGTACATTTCATGTAAAGGGTTCACACTATTTAATTCCAGAAATAATTATTTTAATTAAAAGGTGAAACGTTTTTTAGTGATTTCAGCCTTCATGGAATACAGGATGTGTAATGGGATTAAACATCATGTAGATCTAATGATGGGTAGGTTTTCGACAGTAGACGACTGATTTATTTTCCATTTCACCTGTAGCCTTCCCTATCTCAATACAGTGCCTACCTAGGAGATTTTGGGTGGTTTAATTCCTTCATAATTTCTTCATTCGGAGAATGATCATCAGGTTTGTTGCAATGAACCTCTCCGAGAAAGAGTTATTTTTTGTTATTCTTTCCTTTGATTGTGAGTATTACGTATGATGCATTTAGGTTTTAGATTCATGATCAGATATTTTTTTCTATCAATAATTTGTAGTTTTTTTTGTGCCATATCTTTCAAAGGCTGATCTTTTGGTTTCTAATCACAATTACCAAAAGAAATCGGGTTTATACCATTTTGAGGTAGATGATTTTGTACAATTGGTTAATTTGATGAATTGATTAATATTCTTGTAAATTTCATTTGGGTCATCAAATATGTCACATGGAGTTAGTGATTCTCTCTCCTAGATGGATGCACTATAGACACACTAATAGTAGAATGATACATTGGGATCTTGAAGGACAAACAAAAAAGAATCTAAAGAGAAATATCTTATAGCTCTAAATATCTACACGGAGATATGGTAATGACTAGAATGAATCATTACACCTCTGAAACCTTCATGTGTGAATCTTACCTATTTAAAGAATCTAATGTATCCACCACTCTCCCTCGGAATGCTAAACCGAGAACTAGTGGCCAAGAATGACATATTCTCATTTAAAATGCAATAAGAGACTTATACTAGGTCTCCGTGGAACCCCTAAAACTAGAGGTTTCTCTTAGGGAAGAATGAGAATGAAAAAAAATTATAAAAACCAAGGGCTGTGATATAGATCAAAATAATCACGGTGATTAAATTTCATGTGTTAGCATGGGATTAGTGATATGTGAACGTTGCAGATGAAACATATCATTCACCATCATAACTGCATAACAAATTTTGGGGATACATGACACCATGAATCATGTTTCCCCAATTAAAATAAAATCACATTAAAAATGAGAGACAAAGAAAACAAAAAGTGAAATGAGGTTTCATTTCAATTATGGTACCCACTTAACCTCATCCAGAGTTCTCACTGACCCATCATGTTGTTCTAGGGAAATAAAACCTATACCCATGATATGAAAACTCTTATTATCCCCTAATTCACCTCACCACTCTGAGTTTCTCTTAGACCATAATAATATTCTTTCTTGGGGAACACATGGAAAGATCATCCTGGACCAAGACCCACTCTTCATACATGGGATTTAAAAACATGTTTAAAACATCAATAAAATAATTTTTTCCCCACCAATAATGAATGTTCATTGTTTCCATTAGAATTGTTACTTTTATGAAAATTAAACTTAATATACCCAGGTTTCATACACTGAAAACACTTAATCACTATATTCTTAGACATGGAATGACTCTTTGACATACTGTTCCCTCTCCCTTTATCTCTTTCTCCCATTGAACCCCTCAAATTAATCCACTAAACTTTATTTTTAACTACATATCATTTTTTAATACATTTAGAAAATAAGGTTGATTTAACCTCTTCAAGCGATAGAGTATCACTTCTTTAAATCATAAATTCATTTACATAGCTATAGGAATCAAATAATGATGCTAACAAGATAATATCCAGGTATTTATTGTTAATCATTGACATCTATATTAGAAAAATATAACACTATTTTAATAAAGTCATCGATATGGGTCTTGACTGTAGTTACATGATGCATATAGAAATTATAAAATCACATTTTCTTGTGAAACCTTCTTATTAAATATTTTTTCATATATAAGGCCTCATGTTTAGACCATATCTGAGAAGTAGTAGAATCATAAACAACTTCCCAAAGAATCTGATCACCTAAATTTATCAACCTGATACTTTTATCTTTCCTAAGGACATCAACAGACATTTAAACTTTAGTAACAACATATCTTACATCGATGGACAAAATGAAAACATTCTTCATAGGATTACACAGAGTATCAAAAAGCTCATTATCATTAAGAATGGTACTCATTTTAATCCTCTAGAGATTAAAATCATTTCCCATCAAATTTATTTATTTCATAATATATAGAACACATCACTATGAATGATCTATATCTGATACTGATTGTTAGGGGATGCGTTTCCATACGGTCCTAAGGATATGTACAAGATCTACTGATTTGATTTGTGTATTATGAAATTGAATGAATAAATTACTTTATTTATAAAACCTAAAGCGAAGTTGATGAATGATTAATATGAGTGTGTTTAAAATCCAGGAAGAAAAAAAGAAAATAACATAATCATATAATGTTCTTTGACTCACGCTAGACCTACGTGCATAACGAGAACACCAGAGGTGTAAAAGACCTGAAATCTCGAGCCTAGTGCAAAAAACTTTTACGTTAAACACATGGTTTGATATGAAGTGATATGAACCAAGATAAACATACATTTATTTTCCATCATTTCTATAAGTAAAATATTATATATCACAAATAATCTCACAATCTCAAGAATATAAGTTTTAATGTATTTAAGATATTACTATATAAGAAACGTATTTTACAATACTTGTGAACATTTATCTATAATCAAACCACACTAGACCACCTTCTAGACTCCTCATGGGCTATACCCATATTCATAACCTGTGGAATTGAAACATAAGAAATGGGTGAGTGAAAAAACTCAGTAATAGAAAACTTATCAACATGTTACCAAATTTTAGATCATAATCATCTGATAAAACATGAACATGAGGGAAATATTTTATTAAAAATAATATGGAATAATAAGAGTTGCTCATAAGTCATGATAGTAGGACATGTATTATCAAAGGATCAAATATGCACAATGACATAAGAGTGTGGGATAATGAATATGAACCATGAATCATAATCATAGACATATATCATAAAAATATGGAATGTTATGAAAAAATATCATAATAAGTAACTGTGACATAAACATCATCAAAGAGAAACATTACATAGGGGTCAAGACATAAAAATGATGTGAACCATTACATGGTGGATTAAACATTATTCCTATAACCCATTAGTGACTCTAGTATCATAACCTTTGACCCATCAATGACTTTATAAATATAACTCACGGTCCATTTGTGACTCGAGTATCATAACACACAACCCATTAGTGACTCAAGTATCATAAATCGCAGTCCATTTGCATCTCATGAGATATAAAATGTAAACCAATGCATTAGAGGGTAATATTTGAAACCACCCAAAAACATCTATACTTATGTGTTCCATAAGATATAAATCATTCATTATATCATGAAAATCAATGAAAATAAAATAGGCTTCATATCATTTCCAAATTGTATCACATAATATGACATCAAAAGAAATTGGCTGATACCAAATATTCAATAACCCAAAATAAATATATCATTGATGAATTTATTGGGTGTTTCATAAAAAATAACTCCATAGGAGGTACATCTCTTGGAGTTAAATAGGAAAATGGAATCAAAATGTATAAGATCCTATAAAACATTTCATAAAATTATTATAAAAAGAAGATTTTATGATTCACTTTTGAAAATATCCCTTTTAATAAATTGAAATAAAGACTTATTCAAACATTATTTAACAAGAAATATCAAAAAAAAATCTTTATAAAAGACAAAAATATTTTACTATAGAAATGTGTAGTGGAAGATAAAATGTATTATTGGGAAAGAAAAAACCATTAAATATTTTAATAAAAATATGTTTATTGTATCCCACATCATAAGAAAAGTGACAATTCTTCTATTTGAAAAGAGGTAAAAAAAATGTGAAGATCATTATAAATAAAACATATTCATATTTCAAAATAATATAGGAGAAAATTGTATGAAAGAGTGGATATGAAAATAGAAGAAAAATACCATATATTGAGAGAATGAGAATTATTTTTAATGTTAGGCTATGACCTATTATTCTGAATAATTATGAGAAAATAAGGAAGGGAGTTGATCAGTTAATAGTTTAATATTATTTTAGGAATGATAGGGTGGTTACACATGAGCGGTTCTATGAATTCTCACATGAGCTGGCTGTACAAGTCAGCTTGTGACCTTAATTGGGGGGACACCATTAATATTCGGGAGTTATATTGGAAGAATCTAGACTAGAGAGGTTGTATATCTCTGGGAATCAAAGCTCTCAGTAAAGAGATAACATATAGGTGTCCTCTCCTTGGTTTCATCCATACTGTAAGGCATTCCCCCTTTAATTTTAGTGTATGGAAGTAAAAGTGGTGGTAATACTCTCTGGAAATATAATCTATTCAATTTTTCTTTCCCTTTCTCATCTTGATCACAATATTTTTAGATTATAACATAAAACATTAGTGATTTCATTCAGATATAGACTAATTATATGTCAAGAATACCAGTATCCAAGAGGCCATAATTTGTGTGATTATTTTAATAGAATAATTTTTGAATTCCAACAGAGGAATACTATAGAATATTGAAGAAAAATAGAAGATACCAGACCTGAAGTTGGTTGCAATGTAGAATAATATAGATCATCTTTTTCTCGATTAGAAAAGAGGTCAATAGTTTGAAATCAACAAAACAAAGCTAATAGAGGAATACAACACAAAAATATTATAAAGAATATAGGAGAACAAAATCGACCAGATTAATGTATTAGAGGTACATGTTGTGTAAAAATCAGATACTAGAAACTATATTAAGGATGATGCTACAAAACCAACTGGAAGAGACGATGTAAAAAATGACTATGAAAGGAAGTTGGTAGGTAATTTAGTGCCATAAGTTCTGGAGATAGATAATGGACTATAGAAATTTTTGAATAAATTGGAATTAATGATGTTCACTAGTGATGATATATTGATAATAAAAATAGAGACATACTTCCATTTAGTATAGAAAACAGATGAAATTACTGATGGTGGAACTTTTCATGGGAGGGTCAACATTGTGCTGGTTTTTTTCAAATAAATTTTTGAATATTGAGATGCACTATAACCAATTCAAACTAGTACTTATGGAGAGGTATGGTAAGTTAAAAAATGTAGATATGCTAAGGTATATGAAGTCACTCAGGAAAACGCGATCTATAGAGGAATATATTGAAGACTTAGAGACTATATCTTTTTGAATTTTATAATTTTGAAGGCTTGGGTATATGATACTTTTTATGATGGGATTACAAAAGAAAATAGGAAATAAGGTTTCTATTCATGAATTGAAAAATTAATATCATATTCTTACCTTGTCTAGGAATGTGGAGAGGGAGTTAATTGGAGTTGGAGTATTTTACTCTTATAATGAGAATCCATCTTTGTTGATAGGAACATGAGGTATGTATTTTGGTGTTGTAATACAACAATAATACTATCCCATTGTGGAATGAACTTCAAAATATGTTAGCAGTATAACTAGTGGGGATGATAGATGAAAAAGAGTAAGGATTATCAACCGACATCCCCAAGAATAAAGGAAACAAAAAGGATTATGTTTTTGATACATACAACTATACAAAACCCTGCATAAATGTCCATAAAAACATTTTGGGTTATTGGTGTGGGAGTTAAAAGAACACGTTGAAGGTGGAGAGGTTGAGGGAAGTCCAAAAACTTTTTCAGAGTAGTGTTATCTAGATGAAACATGTATTCAGGAAATAGTGGAATATAAGAGTTTAGGAGAGAAGAGGGAATATTTGTTGATGTTCAATGGTTACCTTTTTGGAGTACCAATTGTGGTAGTCATTGAAAGTAGAGCTAGTCATAATTTTTTGACTTAGTCACATACAAAAAATGGATGAGGTGGAGGTTATCCCAATAACACCATTCGAGATTAATTTGGGAGATCAGAAGAAAACTTTGGTATGTGGAAAATACAAGCATATACATGCTTATTTGGAATAATTAACAATTTTCATCGATGATTTTGGTTTTGATATTGGAGGACCAGATGTTATCTTTAGTATGAAATGTCTAAAGACCTTGGTTTTTTATGAGAAAATGAGGATATAAAACAATGGAATTTACATGGGAGGGATATACCATAAAATTACAGGGAATTATAGGCCTAAAGGGAAATTTGATGAATTACAACCGATCTTATAGAAAACTACTAATTATTCAAAGTTTTGGATGTAGAAATTATAATTCTTGTTACTTATTGAGGTTCATAGACATAAATAATAGTTGAGAAAATAATAGTTTGTACGGTTACTTTCCAAATACTAGACTTTGTTTGGAGATCCACAAGGGATTTCCCGAAATTGGATTGTAGACCATGTAATCACCTTGGTAAAGGGTCCAAACTTGTGAAAAAGTGACCTTATAAATTGGAACATCATTTAAAAGATATGGTTGAGGGGAATGTGACCAACATGTAATAAAAGTTATCATTCATCATAAAAATAACCCATATGAAAGTTTGATAATTTTAGTTAAATGAAATACGGAGGTTGGTGAATGTGTTTCAATTATCATGCATTTAAAAAAATGAATGTTCTAGACTAATTCCCTATATCGGTGATTGAATAGATATTGGATGAATTGCATGGTGGTCACCATTTTACCAAAATGGACTTGAAATATGGATCCCATTATATTAGGATATAGGAAGAATATGTGTGTAAGACTACATTTAGGACACATGATGAGCATTATGCGTATATTTTAATTCCCTTCATACTTATGAACTGACTTAAAACTTTTCAGTCAACTAGGAATAGAATTTTTAGAAGTTTTGTTGAGTAAAATTTTATTATATTTTTATAACATACATGTTTATAACATATAATGGACAAAAAATAATCATTATTTAATAGTAGTATTTGATATGCTGTTAGAAAAATATTTGAAATCCGAAAATGTGTTTTTTTGACCAATATACCATGGAATACTAGGGTAATATTGCTTCCAAAATAGAGGTATCAATGAACCTAATGAAAGATGAATTTATTCAGAATTGGCCAAACCCAATGTGAAAGGGGTATGGGGGTTTCTAGGACTCACATAATATTACTCAATTTTTTTTCAATATTATAGAAAAATTTAAAAATCATTAATAGATTTGAGATAGATGGATTCCAATGGAATTCCAAGGCGGAGTTAACCTTTATTGAATTGAAACACTATATTGTGAAAACACCAGTTTTAGCTTTACCTAACATTAAAAAACTTTTTATCATTAAGTGACAATTTTAGAAGGGGCTGGGGGATCTATTAACATCGAATAATGTCCTATTTTAGTATAGAATTGGTTGAGACCACACTATCTAAGATAGTGTATGATAAGTAAATTATGACTTTGTTTTAGGCTGTAATCAATTGGATACAACACTTATTGGGAAAATAGTTCATATTTTACACTAACCACAAATCTCTCTCGAATATGTTAACAAAACACATTCCTTCCATAAATAAATAATTATGGTAGGCTAAGTTATTGGGTTTGTATTTCAAAGTAGTCTAAAAATCATGGATGACTAACCCGGATGTATATTCACTGTCTAGATTAGTAGATGGTTAATATTCTTGAAAAACCGAATTAATCTCATTATGCATAACTGTTTTAGAACCATTATGGTTAGATTTGGACATTATTTTTCCAGATATACAGAGGGATACTGATTTAATGTATATTGTATTAGTAGTACAACAACTAAACGACTCCAAAAGTTGTAGTTGAGAATTTTTTCAAGGAAATTGTTTGATTGCATGGGGTTATTCAGTCCATTTTAAGTGATCTGGATGCACCGTTTATTAGTAAATTTTTGAAGGAATTATTTTAGTTGGAGGGAATGACACTTCAGATTATTATCATCCAAAAATATATGGACAACCTAAAATAGTCAATTGAATTCTTGAAACATTTTTATGATACTTTTCTTCTAAACGTCATCTTATACGGGCTCTGTGCATTCCTTGGGTGGAATATTTCTACAAAACTACCGCCCATTCTTCTAATAAGATGACCCTATTTGAGGTATTTTATGGAAAATGACCCCAACTATTTTGTGTAATGCCACAGGGGAAACTCAAGTGACATTAGTTGAATCTGTCATTATAGATTGTGTTGAGTTATTAGACAACAAACTACAAAACCTTCATCGGTCTCAATAGAGAGTGGACAAATTTTCTAATAATCATTGACAAGATGTAAAGTTTGAAGTTGGGTAGATGGTTATTGTTAATCTAAGGCCTAATATTTAAATCTCCATGTCTTAGTAGTTATGTCACTTGTTGGCTGTATGTTATTATAGACCATTCCAAATTATAGGCCATTTGGGAGGAACTACCTATTGGATCCATTTACGACAAACATAAAAATTTCATTTGTTCTTCCATGTCTCTTAGTTGAATCGTTATAAAATAAATTTCACTTCATCTTCCATCTTTCCACCAGGTTTTTCTGATGATGATTTTTTCCTACCGATATTCTTACTTCACAAGAGGCATTCGATGGGTTTGTCATAAAATGAATTTTCAAACAGAACAGCTTGTCTGCTCATGAATCTAATTGGGAATATTATGAACATAACTAAGTGAAATTTTCAGGTTTTTACCTTTGGAAAATGGTGACCTTTGAGAATGATGTAATTTTTAGGCTGTGACTTCTTATTGTGTATACTTATAATAGAGGAGGGAAGAGAGCAAGTTGGTTAGTATTTTCAAATTTTGTTAGGCATGGAAGGGTGGTTTCACATGAGTTGGTTTATGAATTCTCACATGATCTAGATATATAATTTATCTTGTGACCATAATTTGGGGGCACCAAAAATATTTGAGAGTTCTGTTAGAAGTAGTCTTAATTGGTGGACACCAAAAATATTTGGGAGTTTTATTAGAAGTAGTTAGACTAGAGTAGTGGTCTCTCTTTAAGAACTGTAACTCATTGTATAGAGGTAATATGGAGGTGATATCTACTTGGTTTCACCCTTACTGTAAGGACTCCCACCTCAATTTTATTGTAAGGTACTAAATGTTTTGGTAAAAATATGGAAATATAATAGATTCAATTATTCTTTACCTTTCTCATCTTGATCACAAAAGTGTTATATTAGAACCTAACACTTAATATAATCAAATTTTATGAATAAATAAATACATAAATGCAATTACCCCAAAAAGGAATAAATAAAATATAATATCACCATAGAACAGAATAAAACAATATTGCAAAACTATAGTCAAAGTGTAATAATTTCTATTAAAGAAAGAAGTTGAGTCAAGAAAATACCTTATGTATTTTGTAACACTAAAATAAAAATCCCATAGAAAAGTGAACATGAAATAAAATAATCAATATCATGAATATAGAGATAAACCTGATATAAAGTGTCAAATATGCACTATGTAAACCATATAAAATAAGGTTGTTCAATAGTACAAAACATGTCTCAGAGAAAGGGAATTTTGAGATAATAAACTCTTATGAATTTCATAACATTTAATTAAAATATTTTAAAAGATAAAAAATGAAATTAAAATTTAAATATAAGGAATAAAGAGGGAGTTATGATATAATACTTCAATGAGGAAACACATACACCATATAAAAAAATATGCATAATATAAAACATGTCTCAAAGTTGTAAATTTGTGGTGAAACCCTTACCTTAAATCCCAATTTCAATGAAATAAATTTATGCTATTGAATAATAAACATAATCATCATAATAACCAATTTTAGAACCTTATTCATATATATTACCCTATATATCCTTCAATTATAATCATCTATCATACATTTATTACTTATCATTTATTTTCATCATCGAATGTTTTCAATTTTGATTATTTCATGTATTTTTTAAAATGTCGATGTTGATTCCCATTCACTGAAACCAAGTTTATCATTAATATATGATCCATAGTACTTTAATAGATTCAATATAATGTTTTATAAGGCTCTAATTCCATTCTATAATAATTTTAGTCAATATTCGTAAAGAAAAAATCAATGATGAACTTGTATCGACAATTTTTGATGAATAAATGTTGTTATGATAATAATGAATTAAATATTAATATAACCCTACTAGAACAAAAAGACATTATTTAAAAAATAATATCATATTTATTAATTAATTTCATTCTTATAATAATCCATGTATTATGGTGATGAAAAAATTATGTGGTTCTATGAACGTGGTAGTCTGCACACACGTAAAAACCAACATCATTTTCATTTTACATAAAATGGGAGAAAGGTTGAAAATGATTTATCTTTTTAGAATATTTAAAATGTAATAAAATTTATATTTATTCATTAAATATCCTTTTATACCCATCCATGTAAGGTGGTGATAGAAAATGAAACAAGTTTCTTCATGGAGGTGATAGTCTACATATATACACACTTTCAATTTTTGTTTTTATAAGGGAATATAGAATCAGTGGATAATTATTTTTACAAAAATATAATAAAATTCAGTATACTATTAATTTTTATTTCATTATATAATAAATAGAAAATTATATTTGAAAGTGAAATATAGAAAAAAAAAGAGGTTGGAGGGTGATTGATACTCATATTGAGAACTTGAGCTTTCCTTTAGAGGGATTCTTAGAAATGAACATGCTTGGAAATTTATTATGACCATAGAATTATGGTACTATAATTTTATTCCAAGGGAAGAAAAATGGGAAGAATTTCATGAGGAATTAAAATTTTTAGAAGGACCTCAAAGGGGCAATTAATGATCTCTTTTATAAGTTGAAGGAATGATATTTTTTTAGATATAATTTATTGATATAAAAAAACATGTGAAGTATATTCAAACTGGAAAATAATGGAGAATGGGACGAGGTATGGTCGATTATATCTTAAACATTTACTTGGAGAATTTTTTTTAACATTTTTATGTCTTTTACCCTCATATTTTAAACTTTTATCATATTTTGTTTTTACCGTGGTGATTAATTTTTATCGAAGAAAGTTATGTTTTATGACTGAAAATAAATGGTCTTAATTACATAATTACGACCATCTGGTAAGGTTGATAATATCTCAACCATTCAATTAGATACATGTTTATAACATGTTTCAAATCTATTACCCTTATATTTTACAGTTTTATCATTTTTGGATTTTACTATAGTAAAATATTTTTATCTAATTAATTAATTTTATATGACTAAAAATAAATGGAACTCATTACATAATATATAAATTATGATTCAAAATAATAAATACATTTATTAAATAAAATTTCTAATATAGATAAAATATAATTGTAATACTATGGCGTGTAATACGTAAAACCCATTCTTAGAGAAAATGTATTTTTATGCATAAAATTTATTTTTAGGATGAAATTATAAATCTTGTTTATTTTAATGAAATTAATTGAATTATTATTATCCAAATAAGATTTATTTTACTTTTAGAGTAAGCCAATATAGAATCCCACCATATAAAAATGGGATTAAAATAAAAAATAAAAAATAATTTTTTATTTGGATAAAAATTTATCAAAGTTCCAAATTATTAAACATGAGTTCTATAAATTAAATATATTATTTAATTTTTTTTTCATAAAGTGAATTTTTATTCATGAAAAATGTTTTATGAATTTTAAATTCATATTAATTTAATAATTATGTCATAAAATTACTATATTTGTAAAAATGGTATTTTCACTATTCACCTAAAAATCATTCTTTTCAAAAAAAGATCAAAAATTAATCCCTAGATAATATTGTTATGTTGAATAAAAAAATAAAGTTCCACTAGTCAAATTAATATTCTAAAATTTAGGAATTAATTTTTTAAATGAAAATACAAAATATAAAGAAAAACTACTTTTATATGTAAAAGGCCTTTTATGATAAGTATTTCTAATGTTATTTCATATAAATTACTAATTAATGTTAATATATTAGTTTAAAAATTGAAATAGTAATTATTATCCTAATATTTTAAAAGTGATCAATTCAATTTATCAGGATAAAATACACACTTTAAAAAAATTAATTGATAAAAACAATCCTTTTTATCATTAAACCATATCAATTATTTATCCTCTAAATATAATAATTTTTAATTGATTACTATATTTATATTTACTATTGGTTTTATTTTTCTTGTAATTTTCCTAAAAATTTTCATCTAATATGTTTCTCCTTGTTTTAGTTTAGTGTTGCATTTTGAGAAAACTAATAAAACATAATATTTATTTAATGGGAAATTAATACTAAAATCTTGTGGTGTTATAACAAAACTTATCTTCTAGTTTATTAAGAAAAGAAAAGAATTGAAATAAAAGTGACTAAAAGGAAAGTAGAAATACTAGATAATCTATCTGAGAAGATTAACCCTTTCTAAACCAGGTGGCAGTCCTCAAATATGTCTTGTAGAGTTAGCGACTTTCCCTCCTGGATAGGTTCGCTCTACACACACTAACAGTAGAAGGATACATTAGAATGTAAATGCACAAATGAGAAATAAACCAATGAGAAACCACTTATAGTGGTATATCTCTATATTAAAATATAGTAATATCTAGAATAAAGATATACACCTTTGAAACCTTTATGCTCAAACCAACTTACTTCAAAGTATCTTATGTCTCCACCACTCCACTAGAATTTTACATCAAGAACATATAGAAAATAAAGAAAAATTATACTTCAGTTGATAATATGAGCCTCATATTAGGCCTCTCTTACTAGAGATTGATCTCTCTCTATTTTGTTAGATCTCCAAAAAACCATATGTTTCTCTCTTGGGTAGGAAGGAAAATGAATAGTGAAATTCCAAACCCTGAGGGCCATAATAGAGATCACACCAGGTAAAGTGAATCAATGTTAGTCATTAGTGCGGCATGAGAAACACATGGACAATGTGAATGAAACACACCATTCACAATCATAACTATATAAAATCTTGTTTTGACATGTGATATAATACCATAAACCAGAGGTTTCACTCTTGGAGATGATGGTGAATAAACAAAGAAAGGAAATACCACAAGGGATGAGATATAGGGATTCACATCATCTCAGGTTAGCGCGTATACCTGAGGGTAAGGTATGCTCTAGGATGACTCTCCACCAGAAAAAAACATAGAGCCCAATAAGTTTTTTTTGGTGCAGTGTTTTTTTTTTAAAAATTAATAAAATTGAAACGGTAGGACCATAATGTCCTTCCTCATCTCCAATGATTTTAAAACAATTATAACTATAAATTTTTTAAATTAAAATGTTATTATAAAATATTAATATAAAAAATATAAAATATTTAATAATTTTTATAATTATAAAATATTAATGATAACGATAAATGTAAAATATGTCACATGAGTTTATGTTAATATTTTTTTAAATATTTTAAAATAATTTTATGTCACATGGAATTTTAATCTTATATATATATTTTAATAAAATATTTTATATTTAATAACATTGTTATTTAAAAAAAATTTATTAAAAATTTCTATTAAATAATAATAATAAAGATATTTTTTATTTGTTAATATTAAAAATAAATAATAAAATAACTGAAATTTGAATGGAAATTTTCAATACAATTTTTCCATATGAATATTAATTGAAAATGATTACTGCAATATATGAATTGAAAATTTGTGCTTGAAATTTGAATGGAACTTTTTACTAAAAGTTTCCAGTTGAAATTTATAAAAAAAATTTACACTGTAAATTTGAAATGTAAATTTTTATTAAAATTTTACATTTTCTAATTATGTATTAATATATCTATATTGTAATTTTAAAGGAATATTTGAGTTAGAAATTTTTAGTGGAAGCCTGCACCGAAATTATTTAGTGGATTTTTTCACCGAAAATTTCCATTTGGGGTTAGCACTACAAATTTCTAGGGGAATTCTAAATTTCTATAGGAAATTTATAGTTCAAATTTTTCAGTGTAAAATTACACCTATCAAAATTTTCACTTGATAATTACATTAGAAATTTTATTTTTCAACAATCACATTTTCAATACTTTTTTCATTTATTAAAAAATTTCACTGTAAATTTTAAAAAAATAAAATACATCATATATTTATATTAGAAAATATATGATGTGTTGGAAAATATATTGAAAATTTGATTTTTAAATACCAATAAAAAATTGAATTATGCATTTCTAGTCGATATATAAATTGAAATTTGACAGTGCAAATTTCTGGTGAAAATTTACATTGTTTTGTATTTATATTAATATATAATATATGCATACATTTAAACTTTGTATTAAAAATTTTCACTGAAAAAAATTGCATATTTATCAATATTAGTTTATGCGCGCAGGTGTGATTTTTAGTGCAAATTTATATAGTTCATGCTATGTAGTAAAGATACATTGGAATTTTTTTCACTAAAAAAGTTCAGTGTAAATTTATGGTGAAAATTCCCATTAAAAATTTTCATGTAAAATTCTCAATTTAAATTTTCACTATAAATTTCCAATATAAATTTGTGAATGTATTTAGTTATATAGTAATGTTACAATAAATTTTAAGTGGTGGAAATTTTCAATGTAATTTCTAAAAAAATCATATTTTATTTACGAAATAATATATTCTTAGTGAAATTTGAAAGACAAATTACAATTGTAAATTTATAGTGGAAAATTTCCAGTGAAAATTTGGAAAATTCCATAGTAAAATTTAAAGTATAAAGATACAATCAAAATTTCAAGTGTAAATTTCCACTACAATTTTCCCCATGGAATTTGTAATTTAATTAATAAATATCATATTACAAATATATATAATCAATATTATATATAATAAATATTATAATAAATATTATATATATATATAATGAAAAGTATATATATATATCTATGTAATGATATTATATAAATAATGAACAATATATACTAGTTACATTGAAAATTTGTAACGAAAATTTTCAGTGGAATTTTATCTGTATGTATATATGCACTAAAAAGTTCCTATCTAAACTTATACTAAAAAATTTCATTAAAAACTTAAATTTATACCTATACATAAATGTTTTTTCCTAATATTTATTCAAATGTATTCTAGAAACATTCACTTGAATTTTTTAGGTAAATTTATACTGTATATTTCCAATATGTATAAACTGGAAATGTACAATGTAATATTATGATATATATTGATATCAATGTATGCGTACATGTGTGATTTTTAGTAAAAATTTATATGGTTTATACTGTATAATAAAGATACCTTGGATATTTTCACAAAAAAATTCTAATATAAATTTACTATGGAAATTCCCATTGAAAATTTCCATGCAAACTTCTCAATGTTTATTTTAACTAGAAATTCCCAATATAAATTTGTGAATGTATTTATTTATATAGTTATGTTACCATAGATTTTATGTGGATGAAATTTTAAAAGTAAATACCTAGTAAAAAATTGTATTTTTTTATTTATTCATATTTTTTCAATGAAATTTAAAGTGAATATTACAACTGTAAATTTATAGTGGAAATTTTCAGTGGAAATTTAGAAAATCCCATATGGAAATTTGTAGTGGAAATTTACACTGAAAATTTTCAGTGTAAATTTACACTAGAAATTCCCCTATAGAGTTTTTAATTTGATTAATAAATATCATATTAACAATATATATAATCAATATTATATATAATAAATACCATAATAAATATTATATATATGTAATAATAATAATTATATATATATATGTATATATATCTATTTATCTATAAAATTATTTTCCATAAATCATAATTAAATTATAATAAAATTTAGAAAATATATAACATTTTAAATTGTTATATTTATATAACATTTTCAATAGTTATATTTATATAACAATGTATATTTATATTATTAATAAATATTAGATAATAAATATATATAATAAATATTAGACTTGATATATGTTTATTTATTTTAAATATATATTATTATTATTACAATATATAACAACTTCAATATTTATATTGATAAATAATAATCAATATATATAATAATTATAAATAATAAAGAATATATACTAATTACATTATAATGAAATTTTGAAAATATATAATAATTTCAATAGTATTATGAATATTTATATTATTAATAAATATATATAATAAATAGTATACTAAATATATATATATATAATATATAGTAAATATTACAATATATATATATATATATATATATATATATATATATGAAGAACCCTATAGCGAGCACTACAACATAAAAAAATGAAAATGGAGGCAATTTCTTCCAAAAACCCAACCCGAGGGTCATGTTGAATCCCCAACCTGAGATGATTTAAATATATGGTAGAGATCATAGTCAGTGAAACAATGGAAAGTTAAGAGTCATTTTGGGATGAGTGTGATGTGGAAAACATGTATAAAACACACCATTCACCATTATAACCATGTAACAACTTGTGTGGATATGTGACAGAACCCAAAACTAGTGGTTTTTATCTTGGGGCAGAAAGAAAATGATTATCAAAATGCCAAAACTCAATGGGAGTGATAGAGACAATGATAGGTGAAGCAAAAACCAGTCAGAAATCAATACAAGATGAGAAACATGTGGACAACGTGGATGAAACATTCCATTGGCCATCATAACCATGTAATAGCTTGTGTGGAAATGAAACACCAGATGATAGGTAACCCCAATAAAAACCAGATTCCAATGCAAATGAGAGACAATGAAAACACAAAGGGAAATATTAAAGTAGGTGCATGAGATTCGATAGATCAAATTGATCAACGACCCTCAAATTCCCCTACCAAATAACTAAAATCTTGCTACATGTAATAAAAAAATCCAATGATATTTCAAAAAGAAAAATAAAATGTAAATATTGCATGTATGACTAGATGGCACAAAGAAAACATGTAACAATGAACAAGAATACAAATAAAAACTAATAAGTTTAATTGAAAAATAAAATTGAAAACAAACCAATGAAAAAATATCTCTAAAAGTCACATAATTGGTAACACATGCATATAAATGTGTGACATAATGTGATTCTAAAATGATATATTTTTCAATTAGAACACATAGTGGAAAGTGTCTTGTGTCAATGCCTACATGTGAGTATGCTCAGAAAGTCCAAATTGAAGTTCACATACCAAATAAATATATTCATTTGATGTTGATCTGGTCTGGTTAAACATAATTATTTTTAAGGTGAGAATACATTATTTGACTTAATAATTTTTATCTGTGGTACATTGATTTCTATGATTAGAGTAATAAAGAATACATTTTTAGGTGATCCATTTGGTTAAATATATCGATTTCTTTGAGTTAAGTAATAGAACATTGATTTTAACATATTATGTGAACAACTAGATATGATTAACACTTCATTAATTTCACTAAATAATGTCTAATTGTTATATTTTTGAAAAATATTATATTAATTCAGACAACCCTAATCACATTTTAACAATGTACATGACATCCATTTATTATGTTGAACTGAATAATGAATTCAAATTTAAAAAAATAAAATACCTTTAATATTGGAGACCTATCTAATATCAAGTATAAATAATAATAATCCATGTACGTTAAATGGACATTAAATTATTGGTAAACGACATCTCTTGTAATGTTATTATATTAGGTCTTATGGATATTAGTTTATAACTTATTTTTCTATGAGTCAAATCATTATATATCTATATATTAACTAACTCATGCTTGTTATAACATTATATCACAACTCATAATAATTAATTTTTTGTGAGATGACCCATGAAAGACAGTCTTTTAACTCAATAGAGGTGTATAAAGAGTTGAGTTGAATAATGTTTCTCAACAAGAAAAAGAAAAAAGAAAACCACAAAATAAAAGTAGCATTGACTGGAGAAAATAAATGCATGAACATGAAAGAAAATTTTCGAAAATAGTGAATACAATAGATTTTACACGATTTGACCAAATATGGACCTACATGTCTGAGAAGAACACTACCCACACAATATTTATTTGGAAAAAAATTAGATGAATGATTATAAACAGAAATAGAGAAGACATAGAATAGAGAAACAACTTGATCATGGATTACTTATTACTTTAGGAGACCGTGATCAATATAGGCTTGACGATGACATCATTGAAACATGAATTGAATGAACTCATGCATGAAAACTATAGGAAAATAAAAACATAAGATTAGAAAAAATAACCAAGAAACCCAAAGAAAATGGTTACAACTACCGACCTACACGAAAATATGGATTATTCTCTCTAAGAAATATGATCAAAACTGTCACTATCGAAGTTATCCTATGAGATTATATGCAATGATATCTTCCACCAAATTAGAAGTAGGGACACAACAGTGTTGAGATCCATTATTCTTCCTCCTCCTCCTCCTCTCTCTCTCATTCTTTCGCTCACTTTCCCTCTCTTTTACTCCCCACTCCCTATCTCCCTTTCCCTATCCCTTTATCTCCTTCCCTCACTTTATCTTTCTCTCTCTCCTTCCCTCTATCCCTTGGTCTCTTGCACTCTCTCCCCCTCTGCCCTCTCATTCTATCTCACTCTCTGTCTCCAACTCTCTCACCCTTATCGATCTCTCTCTATCCCCTTGATCTCCCCCACTCTAGTAGAGAACCAATTTTTTCTTTTTAAGAATTTAAAATATTTAGATATATATTTATAGATCTAGGCACTGAGAAAGCAAGATATTTTGAGGCCCAGTGTGTGTAGAATTATTTTTATAAAAATATTAAATATATTTTATATTATTCATTCATGATTCCTAAAAAAATGAATAAATGTTAAATAGAATATCATTTAATAAATCTGAGACCAAAGTTTATTCCAAAACATAGTGTTTACCCTAGATGTGACATAAAATGGGTCAGTTCAAGGCATTCTGACTCCTCACTCTTTGGTAGAAAAATCAGTGGATAAATTATTTATTAAATTAATTAATTAATTAATTTTTAACTAAATAAAATACCTACAGGAATACTACCATGAAAAATCCTCCAGGGTTATACACATAAACCCTAGGAGGATTCTGAAGCTTCTCATTCCTCTTTAATTGGCAAATCACATTGGGCGATGATGAAATGTTGAATTAGAGAAGACAAAAATGAAACAAAATTAAAGAATTACATTTATCATTAGATAATGTGTTCTTCAATGACTAACGATCCAATCTCTTTGTAGTAATCATAATTTTTTGTTTTACACCATATTTTATTAAAATTTTTTATTAAATCATTCCCTTCCATCAATCTGCACCAATTTTGGATTGATCATGAACCTATGTATTGAAATATTAATTTATTATTTAATTTTTTATAAGCTCGGGTGTCCATTATTTATTTTTGTCCAAGAACGCTTGGAGACGATCAATTAAAATTTTGATCTTTTTCTTTTCACCACCATTTTCATTGTGTTCATCAAGGGTTGGATCCTGGGATAACGGTTCGACGTTATCGAGTGGTACCAAGCCCAATCATACCCCCTAAATCAAATAGTTTCAAGAAATAGGGATGAAATGACAAATATAGCACATATCTACAATGATTATGGGTTTTGGATGACTGTTTCAATTATCAGAGGCGATATCTTCACAATAGGAAGGATTAGGACATGCATGGTATGTGAGTGGCATATGGGTTCACACAGATTTTCAAAAAAATTTGATTTTTCTGCCATTGGAATGTTGTAATATATCAACTGATTCTAGATATCCTAACCTCAGGAAAAGATAGGGTTAGAATTAAAGGGATAGACTAGATTTTAGGTGTGAAAATCAGATCTATATTTCTGAGAAAAATCCAACTACATGTCTTATACAAGGATGAACACATGATGTCTAGACCCTTAAGTGTGGTGGATAGGGTTCTGGGATATCATAAGTATAGAAAAACATTTATCCCTCCTAAAAATCATGTAACTCATCCCTGGGTGGACGAGCAATGTGATAGACAACATAGGAAAGACTCTCTGTGGGAGTACATGTTCGGGAACATGACTGTGTACTGAGTACACAGACATGGACATAGCACATAAGTAGAACCCCATGTGAAGACACATTCACTATACTAAAGTACATGTACATAGGATGAAAGTACATGGACATGACCATAAGGACACGGCTTGGTCCCAGTTAGCTTGGACACATCATGCTGTCTATCAGCACGGTGTGTACTGCAACACAGATAGGGAGTCATGTACTGGATTAGGACACAACAAGATGTTGGAGCAGGAAAGAACATTGTATGTGTCTCCTCACACACTATTTATCCCTTGGTTCATTTTTAGAAAACATCAAGGTTTAATATCTCCTTTGTTTGAAATCAAATTTTGGCCTAAGATTAGCGTATCATAAGTGTTTTTCCACATAGATTGTGATGGTGACCATATTGTGGATTTTGAGATATGATGTGAAATTTTCTTGTGAATGAAGCTTGTTTATAATATTCTCAATGAAAATAGTGATCAAACATGATTATTAGAGACTATAGAGTTTACCCTGCAGTTGAGATGGGTAGTGGAGTCCTCGATTACTACTGAGTTGACAATCCTATAATGCTAGAAAGTGGAGTTCTCGATGACTACTGAGTTGACCTTCCATTAGAGATGGGATGTTCAGTCCTCAAAAAATACCAAGTTGAAACTCTACTACATATTTTAAGTGGAGTCCTCGAAAATTACCAAGTTGAAACTCCAATAGAGTTGGGAATTGGAGTCTTTGATGAATACCAAGTGGTACCCTCCAGTAGAGCTACTCAGTGGGTCCTAAACAACTATCAGAGTGGATCTATCTTGTTGTACCAGGGAAGTGTTCTTATACTTTGAGTTTTTAGCCCCTAAACCATGTGACATAGTGACGAGGCATGGTTTTACTTCCACAGTTACTTATGGGTAGATGTGTGAGATGTAGGGCATCGATGATGGACTTTTGGAACTATTGGATACTCTTCTGCTAGGGTTGAGTTGTGATATGGAGATCCCCATACTCTCGCATTTTGGATTATTTTTACTAAGAACACACACACACACACACAAATATATGCTTTTGTATCCACACCTTGTATTTTGTTACTCTCCTTACATGAGTGATGAATAGGTGCAGGGTATGCCACATGATTTCTATGTTCATATTCTCATGTTTGGATGATTCTACTCTCCAGATCTAGGTGATGATGAATAGATTAATAGTTCATATAGTCATTATGTTAAGCCCCATGTTTTTGGATGAGGTTACTTTCACTCTTGGTTTGGGTTGATCTATTCTATTTGACAATATCTTGCTTCTACTGTCTTTCTATAACATATTGCATCTCTTACTGAACCCCTTCAACTTTCAGGGTGTGCTATTGGGAATGTATATACTCAACCATGCATGGGATTTGATCACATGTGTCATGTCTTATGTAGAAAACATACTTGTTGGCAATGACTTAAGCGGATATCAGTGATACTAGGTGTCGTGGACCACATACAATGGTTGTAGCTTTAAGACTAGAGGATAATATCTCTAAGTAGTTTACTTTTATAGTTTTTTAGGATGAGACACTTTTATAGTTGGTCATGTATTTTCCCCCTTACTTTTTAGTTTACACTATCATACCCTTGTATTTTCAAGAGGTTTTTCATGCATGGTTATCCCCTTCTCATTTTAATTATTTTACTTTTACTCCTTCAATTTTTTATTGATATGGGTAAATGTGTGCATACAAGTACTTAGGAAAAGGCCTTTATGTGTTAGTTATTCATTTGGTGCTAGTCTCTATCCCTTGGCCTATGGAGGTGGGTTTGGGGTAGTTAGGTATTGAGCCTCAGCTTGGGTCGGGTCATGAAAAATTGGTATAAAAGGTGGTTTGATCCTTGGGATGTTGTTCAAACTAGTCCCCTTCGGAGATTTGGTTGGGTATAGGACAACAATGAAAAATTGTTTCAAGTGCATCTCTTATGCCAAGGAATATAGTGATGGTATAGGTGGCCAAAGTATCCATTCACCATGACCCAAAGTACCTACTTATTAACTCATCATACCAAGAAATTTACTGTAGGGATCAATGTTACATGCAGTATATTGGACCAATTATTTAACATTACTTTTTTTAGAAAAGTGGTGACATAAAATGGTCACCTAATTCATGCCCCAAATAAATTTATTAAAAGAAAAATTTATATTACAAGAATGAGGTTTAAATATTTTACACCAATAATGAATTGAGGGGAGTGGTGCAATATGAAAATTACAAGAGAAACAATCCAAATGCTTGAGTTTCAGAAAATAAGTCTAAGACAATTTTAATCAACTTGACATCTCCAGAATGGGAATCCACCATCCATTGAGGGAACAACAAGTAAGAATCACCAATGAAAAAATACCCAGACATTTTAGAAGATCTAATGCTGAAAAGATAAAGTGTTAGGTCTTGAGAGATAAAATACAAGCCTTCACTATATCTAATTATCAACACTGAAGTAATAATAAAACATCCTTAAAGAAAACTATTGTTTCATCCATGTAATACTAAGATAAAGTTGTCCAAATTCAAGAAAAAAACAAAGTACCATCCAAAATAAAAAAAATCAAAATAAAAATAAAACTCCCAAATACATAGAGTTAATAAGGACAAGCCTTAACATGGTCATATTTAGGATGAGGAGAAACCCATGAAGAAGAAAAAAGGATAGGATCAACAAATATAACACTGAATTTCTATGAAGTGCATAAAAAGTCTCAAGTTAAACATGAACCAACATCGTCACAAAGTTTAGTCATTTCCATGTAATATATTTTAAATAGAAGATTAAATATTTCTTAAACTCTTATAGCACATTGATAAACATCCTTTTCTTATTTCAAGATAGGTATCAACTGACATATCACCATTTTTGTATTGATGGAAAGTAGTTGTATCATTATCTTCTATCCAAGAGTCATTATCCTCTAAAAATTATAATGTCTTTTCAATTTGGTAAGAATCCATAAAAGTAAGGTCATTTTCATTTTCATCCTCACTGGTAGAGGCTTCTAAGTTAGTTAAATAAGAGGATGTAGAAAAATGTTTAGTAGACATTGGCTATGGTGGTACCAATTTTTTTCATTCATAGTGGCAGCTAGGGATTTTGTGACAATGGTTTTATCAATGTTAAAATGATCCCTAAATTTTTGGGTTTTCTTGGCACATGAAGTGATGAAACCATTCGAATCAATCATTGATTTTTTACTTTTATATCCCTTGATTTGAAAAATATTCCTCAAGATAGAAATAATTGTCAAAATCATCTTGAAGAGACTCTCCGAAATCATATTGTTCTTATCTTCCTCACCGTGATCAATTTTATTGATCTGTATATCTGAGGGCTTAGGTTTAAGAAGAAATTCCTTATCATCCTTAGTAAACTAGGCATTTTTCACTCCCTCTACTAAAATCAATAGGTTGGTAGAGGGAATATTATTTTTAGGAGAACCCAAATAATTCATGTTGGTATTACTATCAATAGGGTCCCCTTTATGAGCATCATACAAACCTATTGGAGCTTCCTTTTCAAACCAAATTGATTTGAAATGAGACAGGGGATGTGAAGTAAGCCATTTATTCTCACATTCTCATGCATGGTGTCCAATTCTAGAACAAATTTTGTAATAGGATGGATTATTTTCGAATATAACCTCTAGAATGAAAACATTTTCCCCATTTGGAATCCAAAATCATGATGCAAAATCCTATGAAATATAAATTTTAGAACATATTCTAGAAATTGAAGGCTAAGAAAGATTTAGGGTAATAGAGTCATGTATAAAAGGATGAACAAAAATATGAGTAATTGAAAAGAGGGAATTCTACAGAAATAAATGCAAAGGTAGTTGAGGGAAACCCATGAAAATAGGGATAAATGGTGGATTTTATCCAACACAACTTTCAGGGACCATTTCCACACCATTATGAAATAACCACCAAAATACCACAACCATCTTTTACAAAGCCTATAGTCATCATTTTTATATGAATAATGAAAAAGAACATGTGAGTAATTCATTAAACTGATGGGAAAATTTCCAAAATCCCTATTTTTCTAATGTCTTGTGGAGGAAGGCTATTGAGGGTATTCATTTTCTAAATTTTTCAACAAAAAAATGATGGTATGAGGAGAGCAAATGTACCTCCTCTTTTGAAAAGGAAATCACTAAAATACCTCTAGGATGATATTTTTTCAAAAAAATGAATTCCAAGGTCTTTGAATCAGCCAGAGACAAGGGATCTATTCTTGTGATGACATCTGCGAATGATAGGGGATTGGATTTAGGGTTTCTCTTATGTTCTCCCATGGAGAGATATATGAGGGGGTGGGGTTTCTAGGGTTTCTCCTCTATTATATCGAGGGAACAATCACCTACACAGATGACATCCAATCGCTAATCCAACAGAATCTTTGAATTTACTTGATTTAGCTCCCCATTGTTATATATATATATATGTGTGTGTGTGTGTGTGTGTTCATATGACCGTGGTATGTCCTAATAAATCTCAGGATGCCTCCGCGACAACAACCAGCTAGGATACCAGTTCCAGATCATGATGGTGGTCTGATGAGTGATGAGGCCTCATTTCATTGTCCATCCCGTGATCCCCTTCCTCTAAGAGAGATGGTAATCACACCTCCATATATTGACTAGCGGATTATCCTAGTAGAGTAGGTTAAGGATATCCATAGTATTAGCACACTTCACAAGTTCTAGTGCCATAGGCCTCTAAGTTTTACATGGTGAGCTAGATCCTCATACAACAGACGATTGGATAGAGTTGATGGTCTGTATCATCAGTATTGTTTAGAACATAACGAATCAGGTGGTTTCACTAATAGATAGTATTTTCCATGGACCTGTTGGGTGATAGTGGAGCCTTGTTATATAGATGCATGATGATTCAATAGAATCACGGTCTAACTTCTACCAGCTGTTCTGTGAGGAGTACTACCCCTTATTCTTGTGATCTATTTAGATTTAGGAGCTCTTGGAGATACAAAAGGTAGATATGATGGTGGATGGGTATGTAGTGAGGTTTGCAGACCTTACCCGGTACTCTATTGACATGATACATGATGACTACTTCCGATCATAGACATCTGAGAAGGGACTCCATAGAGAGATCTGTACCAATATGGTCCCCCTAGGAATCCCCACAAATGTTAGGGTGATCTATCAAGCACTATTGATAGAGTGATTTTTTTCAGAGGTAAACTAGATAGATGGAGCTAGAAGTGGGTGTCACATAGCTGAGTTGTCTGCAGTAGCTATCTGGCTCTAGTCTGTAGGATCTTGGGACATGAAGTCCTTTTTTAATAAGTCTTAGGCACGAGGTCATACAATGCAATGATAACACATATCACTATATAAATATAGAGAGGGTTGGTGATTCAATTGTGATGGGTGGGGTCACATAGTGAAAAAATACTGACCAGATGTGATGAACCACATGATAAGGTAGTTTATGGACCACCACAGTAGAGGCAACACCATGATTTGGGATTTCTGAGGTGAGGAATGGGTGATCCATAAGGAGATGGACCTAGTAGAGGTGCATGGGGAGCTATGAGTGATGGAAGAAGCTATGAGATATTTCCACCACCACCACCACCGGGAGGGAAATTCCAAGCCGATAGAGCTGGCAGTTAGGGCCACAGATAGCTGCAATATTTGGATTAAGATTTAATACACATGAAATGATTATAGGTAAGATATGTGTTTATTATATTCTTTGTTAAATACTAGTATACACTAGTTCTAGAAATTATTTCATCTCCTTACTCTCAATGTGTGATCTAGAGATCCTAGTTGAGGCACTAGCCTAACAGATTCGTCTCGAGGTTCCCACATGGAACACTTATTCTATATATTTTATCTTTCAGTAGTGTGATCTATCAATTGGTGGAGAGAGGTTCAAATGGATCATTTTTTTCATCACGATGGAACCCTGTGATGTCATCTTGGGTATGGATTGATAGTCCTTGTTCTGATTCTAAATTGATTATCACTGTAGGAAAGTCAGATGTCTACACATTGATGGGATGATATTATATTTATTCTAGTGAGAGAGATATCATGGCTGGGAAACAAATTTTATGAGTAGGAGGTTGGAACCCATCATCCATCAATTGGTGAGTGTATCCCTTGGTGTATCAGACTCTTCAGGCATCTGTATTCTTTCAATTTTGAAGGATTATATAGATGTCATCCCCGATGATGTTCTAGGAATACATATAAGGAGGGATATGGAGTTTTTTATAGACATACAAATTAACACCACTCTGATATCTTCTACAGTATATCAGATCACCCCTAGAGAGCTTCGAGAGTTGCAGTTTCAGTTGAAGGACAATCAAGAGAAGGATTTCATCAAGACTAGTGTGACCCCCTGGGAAGCTCCATTTTTGTTCATAAAAAAGGTGGATGAGATTTTATTGATTTTCATGGATTATAGTAACCTGAACCAGACTATGATAAAGAATAATTACCCCTTTCTAATGATTGATGCCCTCTTTAACCAGTTTTGAGGCATAAAATGGTTCACAAAGATCGATATTTGGTCCAACTACTGCCAATTTAGGGTTCCCAAGGATGATATTCCAATGTTGGCATTCTGATTTTTCTACTGATGCTATGAGTTCCAAGTGATTCTATTTGGTGTTATGAATTCCCATGCCATTTTTTTCTTTGATGAACATGGTTTTCCAAATGTACTTGAACCATTTCATTGTTTTCTTCATTGGAGATATACTAATCTACAATGAATCAGAGGAGGATCTTGCAGATCACTTGAGTGTGGTACTTTATTTTCTTTGAGATCACTATCTTTATGGAATAATCACAATGTTCTATTTCTGGTTTAATGATTTTCACTTTTTATTGCATTTCATTTCTGAGTATAGTTTAGCTATAGACCCAATAAAGATCGATGTAGTGATTTCTTGGGATCCACCCTAGAGTGTCAGAGGTGCAGAGCTCTATTGACTTGACGATGTACTAAATAATGTTTTTGGAAGACTTATCTTGGATCACATACAATTTTACCACCCTAAGGCAGAATGATCAACCATTTATCAGGTATGAGTAATGCTAGAGTGCCTTCAAGGAGTTAAGGTTGAGGCTGATGAGTTCTTCTATTTTGAGACCACTAGAGGAAGGTGTGGAGTTCATAGTGTATTATGATTCCTCAAAAGATGGGATTAACTACATATTGACGCAGTAGTAGATAGTTATCACATATAGGTTGAGGTAGTTGAAACCCCATGAGTAGAACTATACAACTCATGAACTTGAGTTGTAAGTAGTAGTCTTATTCTTAAGGATGTGGAGGAAATTCCTTTTAGAAGAGTGCTTTGTGGTTTACTAAGACCATCAGAGTCTCAAGTACGTCTTCACATAGAGAAACATATAACTAAGATAGTAGAACTATTTGGATTTCTAGATGGACTATAAATTCAAGATAATCAATACTATTGGGAGGGAAACATAGTATCAAATTACTATAGTATGATGTCTAAGCCTCACCTAGTACATGAGGCTTCAAAGTAGTTTTACTTCTTTCAACTGACCATGGTGGAGTGGGAGGGTACATCTTTTGTGTAGTCGATGATGTTGACTTCTTCTATTCTCGAGCGTGTGAGAGATTCCCAACTGTGATACATCAACTGTGAGGTTTTAGATGACCAGATATCTATAAGGGACTCACCAGATAGATATTTTGAAAGATCTAATTACATAATCTTGTTCCAGGGGCAAATAGTGGTTCCTGTCATGATGTAGGATGAGGTGATATGATATTTCCACACTTATCCCTTAGTTGTACATCCCTGTGTGGGGAATATGTACAGAGAACATAAGTGGTAGTTTTGGTGGTCTGATATGATATGAAGTGTAGTGATGTTCATATATCAGTGCCTCACATGTTAGTAGGTGAAGACTGAGTACCATGTTTTAGTATGTTTTTTTCATGCCCTTAAAATACCATAGTGGATGTGGGATGACATATCCATGGAATTTATGGGAGGGATTAAATGAACAATGAATGGACACAACACCATATGCATGAAAGTTTACAGACTCATGAAATAAACACACTTCGTTTCCAGCATAGATCAGAGTTCAATGGAGTGTTTGGGGTAGTTTTACGTATGGGAGATTGTTCGACTTCTTGGGGTGCTCTCAATGATTATCTCTAATCATGATGTTTGATTTACTTCTTAATTGTGAAGAGTCCCACAGGAGGCATTAAGGACCCAAATGAGCATGAGTACACCCTTTTACTCATAGAACAATGGGAAGACCAATTGTAACATCCAAGTGTTAGAGGATATGCTGAGCGCGTTTGTGTTAGACTTCTTCTAGAGATGGGAGGAGCACTTTATGTAACAACCCAAAGTTTCATTAATGGAAAATCCCTCTTGATATTATTAAATTTTTCTTTATATAAAATGTATTTATAAAATGTCAACTTCATTGGTTTTATGATAAGATTTGTGACCGTTACTTTTATAACTGTTGAACAGTGATCACATGATTAGTATAAATATAGGGCTTTAACACATCCAATTTTACTCAGAAAAAGGAAGCGATGACCTCATCCAGTAGAATTTCCCCATATGAAGCCCATTTGTTGGAGCTCGGAAAAGAGGTAGCATCTTTGGGCTTCGCCCTGGACCAAGCCCAAGCTGAGCTTTATCATGTCAAGCTCGAACGTGACCGTCTACGGGAAAAGTGGAAGTTGATTGAAATTACCACTCGAGCGATGTTATCCGAGCCACCCCAAGAGTCTGTCACCATCGCACACCTTAACCTTAGGTCTTATGTGGCTATTTTAAGGGGTTATGTAACAAATAAGTAGTACTATGTTCATGTACATTATTTTTGTATATAATAATGAATATAATTTCTAGTCATTTTTGATACATTGTAAATAGTTTTTAAAGTACAAATGGTGTTTTTAGTTATTATTTAATTAATAAATATATTTTATTAAATTAAGGGATTTTTGAATTAAATAATATTTTAATAAATTAATTTTTATTAAATATATATGATTTTATAATTTTATGAATGCAATTATAATTTTTATTAAGGTTTGAAATCCATTTCTGTCAAAACCCGTGAATTTTCGATAAATGCTGGTTTTTATTTTAAAAGTGAAAATTCACATATTTAGAAAATTATTTAGATAAAATAAATGTTATTTTTAGAATCAAGACGTCGAAATTATCCAACGGTGAATTTTTCATAATTTTCTAAGACAGTCAAATTTTTGGGTAAAAATTAAATACCATTTAAATATATAATGTGTTTTGTGACATCATAATGACCCAATAGTGATGTAATAAAATACTATAATCTTTATGTTGGGACAATATATGTTTTAACATCAAAATAATGTGATTTTGGGTTTGTTTGACTTACTTTTCAAAGCATTAATGGACCCCTCAAGACTTATTCAACACTTTGCATTTTTAAATTAATTTCCATGGGAGTGTGACTCACCTCCACATAAGAAACCTTATTATTTTAATAAGTTCGGACTTTGGCCTTATAAAATATTTTTTTCCTCTTCCCTTTTCCAAAAATCATGGGCAAAAACCATGAGATGGTTTGTAGTTTGGATTAATTTAATATAAGGGGTCCCAAACCAAAACAATAAATAATTCTCTCACCTTTCCTATATAAACCCACCCAAGCTCCCACTTCCTCCTCACTCAAAGCATTTGGAGTTCATCCAATCTCTGACCTACTCTCTCTAGAATCCTCCCAAGGTGCCCAAGATCCCAAGAAGCCTCTCACAAGCCTCTCTCTAGCCTTTGGAAGCACACTTCCAAGTAAGGGTTTTTTTCTTCCTTTCTCATTTTTGTCCAATTTTCATTAAGTTGTTTTTCCCTTTTAATTTCAATTATAAATGTTGGGGTATGGTTTCTAAACTCCCTCAAACTTCCCTCTTTATGTTTTAGTGATGGGAGACCCCTTTCTCTCTCATTAAATGCCTCCCATGTACACCCATTACTATACCGAAATTCTGAAAGGAACTTCTTTCTCCTCATTTACATTCAAGCAATACTTTTGTATCATAAATATAAATTCCATTAAAATTTTTGGGACATGTATCTATATGACCTACTTACTGTCCATTACATGTAAATATGATGAGGAACCCCTTTCTCTCTCATCAACCATTTTTATGAATTCTTATGTCACGCCGTTATGCTGCCGAAATCGCACCGATTTTCTAAGCCAATGTCATTGTGTAGTGGATACCATGCCCATTTCTCCATCAAGGGTATCCAACTTTATGTACCTTTACATGTTTATTTAAAAGTTTCATGTATGAATTCCACATTCCTTTATCATGGAATAAATGATTATGTTTTATGAATCCATGTTTTATGATCCATGTGGCACACTTATGCATGAAATGAAATGTTTAAGAAGGGTGCAACCTTATAGCGCTCCAATGCATTGGGTAAAGTATAGTATCATGGTATGTCATGTGTAATGAGTGTTGAATCATGATAATTCAAGTGCAACTAGGGTTTACTCGTTCTTTATGTTCAATGAGGATTTACTCATGCTCCATGTGCAATGAGCCTTGGCTCATGTTAATTCAATGTTAAGTGTTGTTGCCACATTTCCATGTTATGATTATCATGCTTTATCATGCCTTTATGTTCATGTTTCTTATATGCTCTATTGATATGCCTATTGTCTAACATGTATTGTACTTCTCATGTTATTCCATGTGTACTCCCTTACTGGGCTTTATAGCTCACCCTTTTCTTATGCATGTCCTCAGGTTATCCCATGTAATGCTAAGTAAGAGGGAATGTAGTGGTCATGTAAAGGAAGTTTTCAATAAAGATGTTGTATTTCAAGTTTCAAGTTTTTATGTAATGATCCTAAGACCCAAAGACACTAAACCTCTCGATCTTCTTGTTGTATCAAGTGAATTTTTATGTAATAAATCATGTTTAAGTTGTAATAAAAAGCAGGTTTGTCATACTTTACCTTGGTAGATTCTTCATAGAACAACATATACCACTCTACCATCGGTATGACACCTTTTGAAGTCTTTTATGGGAGACCCTATAGGTCATATTTGTGCTGGATAATTATTGTTGAGACATATCTTATGGGACTAGAGATAGTGCTGGTGATGACATAGAAGGCCCATGTCATCTGAGAGCGGATAAGGATAGCCTAGAGAAGACAAAAATCTTATACGGATCACCATAGTAGTCCCTTTGAGTTCAATAAGAGAGACCAATTTTTAATGACAACCTCCACATGATGAGGATTTTAGAGGTTATTTTAGGGCGAAAAACTATCCTTGAGGTCCATTGGACTATTATAGATTGTGAAGAGGGTTGGAGAGTTTTCTTTCTGCCTATCCCTTATTCCACAACTATATCAGGTGCATGACTTCT
This sequence comes from Viscum album, assembly GCA_963277665.1. Lineage (NCBI taxonomy): Eukaryota > Viridiplantae > Streptophyta > Magnoliopsida > Santalales > Viscaceae > Viscum > Viscum album. Next base: position 1,967,183,949 of record OY728127.1, read on the forward strand.
TCCATGTGCCGCAATTAAGAAGATAAATTCATGACCCCACACAAATCATGTACTAGGGAGAGATAGAAATCGAGGATGCATACAACTTTTCAAATCACCCAGTGGCTATCGAGGATAGATAAGAGAGGACCCTATGGGGATAGAACATCCTCTTGGTATGCATGTTGTGGTAGCCGAGAAATGTGTTGGAGATTTCATAGGAGTGAGAGCGCTAGGTGTAGGCACATTATCCTATGATATTTTATTAGTTTTTCTTTTCAAGGATGAAAATATTGAAATATGTAAGGATTCAATGACATAATTTTTTCAATTTAAGAATTATATATATATATATATATATTTATATCTAGATCTATGAATTGTGACAATTTTCAATTCTAAGGCCTGATGTGTCTGTAATTAATTTTATAAAAATATTAAATATATTTAATATTACACATGCATGTTTCCTAATGAAAATGAGAATAATATTAAAAAGAATCTCAGATCAGAAATAAAATATCACAATTGAGTTTGAAATGTGGTTTTTACCCTAGGATTGACATAAAATGGGTTGGAACTGGGAGTTAAAACTCCTAACTCGCTGGAGGTACATTTAGTGGATAAATTCATTATTAAATTAATTAATTAATTAATTTGGACCTAAATGGAAAACCTATAAGAATAATGACATGTATAATCCTCTAGGGTTGTCCGTATAAACCCTAAAAGGATTCCATAGCTTCTCCTTCATCCTTCATCAGTTAATCAAATCAGGAAACGATGAAACACCATATCAGAGTATATTTTTTTTGATTAAACCATATCAGAGTAGATAGTTACAAAACAAACAAAATTAATTCCTTAGATCATTGGTGAGCATATTATCCAACAATGAATGATCCAATATCTATATAAGACTAATAATTTTTTGATTGACACCCTCTTTGATTAAATTAATTGTGATGATTGATCCCTTCTATCGATCTGTGCCAATTGTGGATTGATAATTCTTTTGTGAACTGAAATCTTAATTGATTATTTAATGTTTTCTAACTACTAATTACCATTCTTGATCATTGAGCAAGAATGGTTAAGGAAAACAATTAAAATTTTCATCTTGTTATTTTCACCCTCTTTTTCTTCACATCCATCCCTGGTTGACATTAACGAGTGGTAATAAGCCCAGTCGGACCTACAGAATCGCAATAGTTTCTTGAACAATAGAAAGATTGATGAATCTGTTATAGAGTTTGGATGATTTTAGGTTATGGATGATTGTTTTAATAATTAGAGGTGATATCTTAATTGGTGGAAGGATCAAGGCATGCTCGTTTCAGGAGACACGTATGGGTTTGCACAAATTTTCAATCAAATTTTAGATTCCAACAACTGAAGGGGAAAATCCATTAGGAAAAGCCATATCCACTAATCTCAGGCATAGATAGGGTAAACATTGTTAGGACATAAAATATTTCAAGCATAAAAATATGATCAGGGTTTTTGAAAAAATTTGGTCTACATGCTGTGTAAAAGGATGAACACATGGTGTATAGTGCATTTAGTACTCCAGCTAGAGTTTTAGGAAATCATAATAATGGAATAGTGTGTATCCCTCCTACACACCCTGTACCCCATTCCCAAGTGGAAGAGTCATGCGATGGACCACACGGGCATGAATCCATGTGGGAGTACATGTTCATGCACATGGTTGTGTATTGAGTACAAGGACATGGCCAGATAACATAGGAAGAACTCAGTGTGAATCCACACATTTTGTACTAAATTACATAGACACAGGTTAAAAGTACACGAACACTGTTAGAAGGACATGACCTAGTCCTAGTTGGCTTGGACACACCATGTAGTCCACTTGCTAGGTGTGTACTACTATATGTATAGGGAGCCGTGTGCTGGTCATGGACATATCTATGTGGTGGAGCGGGACCACATGTCGTGTGGGTCCCCTCACATTTTGTGTATCCTGTGGTTCATATTTCATAAAAAATAGTGGTTATATATCTCATTTGTTTGATCTGGGATTCTATCCCTCAATTAGTCAATCCGGAGTGTTTTTCTGCATAGAACATGACGGTCCCTCCATTTTTGGATTTCGAGATAGGATATAAAATGGTGTTGGAATGACTCTTGGTTAGACAATGCTCGATGATGTCAGTAATCACATAGGATTAATAGAGTCTATAGGGTTGAACCTCTAGTAGAACTTGTAAGTGGAGTCCTTGATGGCTACTGATTTGACCCTCCAGTATATATAGGTAGTGGAGTCCTCAATGAATTCCGATTTAACCATCCAATAGAGATATGTAGTGGAGTTCTCGATGACTATCGAGGTGACTCTCCAGTAGATATGGGTATTGGAGTCCTCGACAATTACTGAGTTTACCATCCAATAGATCAGGGTAGTGGAGTCCTCTAAAATTACTGGGTCGACCCTCCAGTAGAGATGGGTAGTGGGGTCCTCAATGACTACCAAGTGGTACTCTCCAGTAGAGCTGCATAGCGGATTTATGGATGACTATCAAGTTGACTCTCTGGTAGATCTGGGTAGTGGAGTTCTCGATATTTATCAAGTTGAACCTCTAGTAAAGATGATAAGTAGAGTCCCTGATGATTACCAAGTTGACCCTTGAATATAATTTGTAAGTGGAGTCCTTGACAATTACATATTTGACCCTCCAGTAGAGCTGGGTAGTGGAGTCATCGATGATTACTGAGTGGTACCCTACAATAGAAATGGGTAAGGGGTCCTAAAAAACTATCAAAGTGAAACCCTCACATTGTACCATGTTATGGTTCCTATACTTTTAGTTTGTGTCCCTTCAACTATGTGTCATAGCGATGGGGTGTTATTTGACTCATATAGTTACTTATGAAAAAATGTGTGTGATGTGGGACATAAATGATGGAGTTTTGGAAGTATTGGATACTATTATTTTTGGGCTGATCTGTGAGATAAAGATCCCCTTACTCTCTCATGAAAGTTTCTTTTAACTATGTGTGTGTATATATATATATTCTTCTATATCCACACATTTTATTTGGTAACTCTTTTACCATGATAGGTGAAGGCACTTGGGGTATACCACATGCTTTCCATTTTTATATTTTCGTGGTTGGATTAGTCTACTATCCGGCTCTGGGTGGCGATAAATTTACGCACAGTTTATCTACTCATTGTGTTAAACCCCTTATTCTGGGATGAGGTTACTTTTACTCTTGTTTTGGTTTGATCTATTCTATTTTACTGTATATTTCATCTAATATCTTGATATTTCCTAATTTATGTCTTACTTAACCACCTTTATCTTTAAGTGTGTCCTACTAGATATTTATATACTCACCCTTTCATGGGATTTTCCCACATGTTTAGTTTCCTATGTAGACTATAGATAGATCAGTAGTGACATCAGAGGAGCATAGGGATACTGGGTGTTGTTGATCATATACATTGGTCACAGATCAATGTCTAGGAGATGAGATCTCTTAGTTTTTTAATATTTTTTTTAGGTTGGGACACTTTTCAAGTTGGGAATGTATTTTTTCCCTTTACTTTTCAGTTTAGACTACTATACCCTTGTACTATCAAGAGGTTTTTCATGCATGTTTGTTCCATAAGATTTTTCATTACTTTTACTCTTTCTGTACTTTTTCATTGAGATGTTTGTGTGTGTACATACAGGTACATAAGCATAGGTGTAGTGACCCAACCATATAAGCCTCAAGGTGGTTTCTACTACCATTACATTTTCATTATTATAATCAATCAAATCCCAAAATATCAAAGAGTTTTGTTGTCATGATAAACTATATACGTAGATGAGTCTTGTATTATAAATGAAAACACTAATTACAATAAATTTTTGTTCTCTCGAAGATAAATTTCTTCCAGACATGATATAATTTCATATCTCTATTTGTATAATTCTTGAATTCATGGGGAAAGGAAAAAAATAAGAGTAATATCAAGTGATTAGTAAGGGTAAGTAAAATAGAAAAAATAACAAATCAATGAGAATAGTCAATATGGAAAGGTAAATAACTGAACATACATGTCGTGTAATCAATAAAGTAAAAGGATAAACAATATATAAAAAAATAACTAGAACATATGCCATTTAATAAATGAAATGAGAATTAAATTCATTCATAGATAATTTCAAATCAAAAATATCATGGATAATAATAAATGACTCTAAATAAAGGTAATGATTAATTATTGGAAGCCATGTTTCCTAGGAACATGATACCTTTACCAAAAAAATCATTCAAAAGATGATTTATAACATACTAGGTAAAAAACCCATTAGATTATGTTAGCCAAATGATTTCATCTCATAAGACAATTGATGCATCGAGAGGCTATCTATAATCGGGCCCCACTAGTGTCGTACATGTCCAAATCATTTCTCATATATTTAATAATCAATTTAATTCATGAAAAATGTGCCTTATCAAATATCTACATTGATTAAAAGATGAAGATTTATCAATATTTCCCCGTATAATCAATTAACAATCAAGTACAGACAGTATGTTAAAATAGTATATCATTTAGGAAATAATTATATCAATGATAAATGATATGGATATTTAGGGTAAATTCAATGTTAAATGATCATAGGAAATTGAATATTTCAAGGACAATAAAAAAGGAATCAAGGAAGTGAATATCAACACTATCCTTGTCCAAATCAATCATAAATCATCCATATGAATAATAATGATTGTATGGATACAAAATATCCCATTTAGAGTAAGGATAAAGTGTTGTTTTCATTGATGAATAGAAATACTATAAAAATATCTTTTAAAACATTCTTAAGAAAAAAATCATTTTAATTTTGAAAAATAAAATAAAAATAATTGTTTTTGAAAATACTTTTAAAAAAAAATTCTTTAAAATTTATCATTTTAAAATTTCAAAGGAAGATTCGATGAAATGATTGTGGGTAAATCCTTATAGGATATACAAGGTAAAAACATTACTTTTCCATGGTAAAAAGGTTAGAAAACTGACTTGTCTATAAATGGAATAGAAGATTACATTTAAAGTGTTTGTAAAAAAAATGTTAAATGTTTATTTAATAAATATTTTTTTATAGGTTAGAAAAAATTATGATTTTTTAATAAAACATGGTTTTTAAAAGAAAATAGTTTCTCTAACTAAAATAGAAATAAAGTCGGGTTTCTTTGAAAACATTTTATAAACAAATTTTAGTACCAGAGAGTGTAAAAATGGTAATATTACTTGGAAAATGTCATGAGAAACTATAGGATAATAAAATTAAATGGTTCGTTAAATAGTTATCAAACAATTTCCTTTAATGGAAATTCACATGTAAAAAATCTTGAACAAATTGTGATTGTGAAGTAAACCCTTGAAAAGGCCATAACATTGATGTGAGAATCAATAAATTAATATATTATGTGTGTAAAATATAAATACACCTAAAAAATTCATAAATAAAACAATATATAGTAAAAATTAAGTATACACATAATCTTGTAATATTAATTACAATGAGGATGTATTATATCCCAATGAAAACGAATCGGGTTAAGAAATTCTTTACTACTTGGTAAATTTTAATTAAAATTACCTTAAATTAAATAATTCACATTAAAACTAAAAATACCATAAATATAATATAATTAATTTTGTAATATATAAAATTATGAAGTATACACACCACATAAAATAAGTAAGTGGTGAATATAACATTTATCTCCCAAATGTTAAAAGTGAGATGAAAATCCCTTAACATGGGTTTCCTTTTTGAAGAATTTAATTTAAAATTCTATATAATAGTTTTAGAAAAGTACATAGCTTATAACAGATCCATATTATTATTTATAATATCATATACAATCTTATTATAATATCTTATTATCCATTTATTAATAATCTTTCATTATTTTCACTATTTTGGGTGTTAATTATCTTGTTTTTTGAGTATTTTTTGACATGTTACTTGTTGGTCCTATTAATTTGATCATGATTTTATAATATCAAAAATTTAAACCATTATTTAAATATCACATATATATATATATAATAATCCATAATATTTGGAGATAAAAAATGAAATGCATCGTTCATGGAGACAGTAGGTTTTATGTACGCATGAATGCTACTTTAATTTATTTACCATCTTAAAAGAATGAAAGAATGATATATATGTATATTATAATTACAGTATCATATTTATTTCATATATTTCAAATAGGTTAATTAAAATAATCCTTTATATGTTTCATGTATAGTGTGAAGGAATCAAATCACTTTGAGGAGATGGTAGTCCACAATTTCACAAACAATGTCATCGTATTCCCACAAAATGGAAATCCCAAAGGTAAGTGTTATATATAAATTATTTAAGAATAAATACATTATAAATATCATATATATAATATATTAACAAAATTTCCATCATAATTCCCACCTTGAGAGGTGGTAAAGGAAGAATGATCAATTATCATTTCATGTGGTGGTAGTTTTCCATACATGAATTGGTAAGCTCATTACCCATTAGATCGATGTGTGTGTAAGTTTATGTCAAAACATTATAATAAAAAAATATCAGTATATTTAGGATACCTAAGTTATTATATAATCATGGAATAAGAATATATTAGTGGGTAGAGAAAGAAATAAAATTAAAGTGATCCTTGAAGAATGTTACCTTATTTTCGGGTAACTCCTTTTGGTTTATACCAAAAAACATTATTTGTTGAATTTATGCCAAAAGGTATACTTCTAGGAGAAGGGGATATATTTTTTAAAATTATTTTTGTATATTTTTGGTGATCCAATGGGATTTATTGGTGTGAATAAATGGGACGGGTGGGTGCCTTTTTATAGTGGAGGAGTGGAATTCTTGTAAATTTTTGAAAATGGAGTTCCACCCACATTTTCCCATATAACATCACTCCAATAATAGTCCAAATTTAATCCAAGGGAGTTTATATCCAAAATATCAAAATAAAATGGATTTTTTAAATGTTTTTATGTCATTTTGACTTTAAAGATAAATGTTTTGTCCCTTGTTAAGCCAATTTTCCTCTTAATCAATGTAATTAATTTTAATTACTTTAACTAATATTTTTGGTCAAATACTATGTTGAACTTATTATAAAGTTTAAATTATTATTATTCAAAACATTTAATCCATTTTTTCAAATTCAAATCATGTAATTTCTGAAATTAATTTAAATTTAATCTCACAGATGGGATGACAAAGCAGGTTTTTAAAGTAAAAATGTTCAATCATTTGAGATATATTTATATAAAATTTCAATGAGAAATTTATTTAGATGACATAAATTGGATTATTTGATATAAAATTTATATAACCAAACATTAAAACAAATAAAATATATAATTTAACCTTTTAAATAAATTAGAGGAAAAACCAGTTTTGAATTAAAATTAAGAATTTTTCACTATTCGTCAAAGAATGTAACCTCATAGAAAAACAATAAAAAATCACAATAAGATAATTTTTATGTTTATATTTCAAAAACTAAGTTTATTTTAAAATATAAAAATTATAATAGTTTAAATTTTTTTATTTAAAATAGGTTCATCATTTAATGGCGGTAAAAGCACCTTTAAAAAAATATAGTTTTTTATGAGTAATAATGAATTTTTTCTTATATTATGCATATACAATCTACTGAATGAATATAAAAAATATTTTATTTAATATATAACATATATATTTTATTTATATCATTCACTAATTTCAATTAATGTAATTTTTTAATACAAAACACATTTCAGAGCATAAAATAAAAATATTTATTTTATGGTAAATTGGTATATATTTTAATTTCTAATTAATTGGTAATGAATGAATTTATAATATATTTTTTTAGAGTATATATTTTCATAAGTTTGTCAATACTATTCATAATTTATAATTTAACGGCTATGTTGTATTATATTATATTAAATAAAAATGTCTTAATAATATATTATTGTTCAGTAAAACTCAGTCTTCCATGTAACACAAGTCATCGAAGTAAGTCATTGATGTAGGAGATGCCAGATAACTATGTGTTACAATAATTTATAGATATAGAATATATTACATTTCTTTAAAATAGTTATTAGGTTGTAATGTATTAGGATATTATATTTCTTTACGCAATTAATGTTGTGAGTCATACACGTTATCAAATAAAATGGTATTATTTTATAATTTCAGGGTGTTAAATTCTCACCACCTTAAATAAATCATATTATTAGAATTTAAACTAGATCTCATAAATCTAGGTTTGACATTTGAAAATTACTTGGTCAAAATCCCACATAATGGGTAGAGTTAATATAATATTATCTTAATAAGAGAGAATGAGAAGTACAAAGGTCACATGGAATAACATATAACTAGGTATCCAAGTAGGGGAATGTTAGTGGAAACTGATAATATAGTAAGGGACGAAAATCAGCAATATTTATATCAAAGAGATAGAGGGTATCACTCAAAAACAATTTAATGATCAATGAAAAGTTGAGGGCCACAAAGTCATAAATCTATGATGATTTCACTACTGAAAAAATAACCTATAACAACGGTTTGGAACTGTGGGTATATGATATACCCATGGTTCCATAAACCATGGGCTACTAAGGCGTTGATATATAGCTATACCCAGAGTTTTATAGAAACCATGGGTAATCCCTAGAGACTTCCAAAATACCCATGGTTTAATTTAAACCATGGGTATATATCTATACCCAGTAAGGTTGAAACAAGGAATCCTTAAAAGATATAGATTCCACATAAGAAATATAAACATTGGGTTTGAAAATACCAACCTTGAATCATTTGATCATAGGATGAGAATTATGAGGAATGGAATGGGTTGACTTGCCAAAAGACTGATCTAAGGTAGGAGCATCAACAAGAGATTGTCTCACAGAATTATCCCCAAGAGGCTATCCAAAAAACTACGCTGAGGTGGGATGATAACCAAGAGACTCATCAAGGGAAACTGAATTAGAAAGAGGTGAACTTGTATGAGGATAAGATAATAAACCAACAGGCAGGGAACCATAAATTGAAATTTAAGAACCTTGGATATTAGTATATTTAGTAATGGGACACAAATAACACACTAAAAGAGGAAAGAAACAAGATTTGGATCCAGTTGCAAACAAAAAAATTGATGATGATAAATATGAGTGCCAATGTGGAAGAGGAAACCATGATTATTCAATGACAACATGTCATGAGATAAAAAACCTGCTAGTTGAATCTAAACACCTGTATCTATTGAAGCCACTTTGTGTTTATTTTGTATTCATTTTCAATGAAGGCAGAAATATGCATGATGTCAATATGTGATGAAGATAAGATGATTTGAAGGAAGTTGGTGTCCCTAATATAGTTTATGAGATGAAATAGAGTTCTGAAGTCTTGATAAAAAAATGTATTGAGCTCTGAAAAATGAATGAGGATTGATGATGAATTTTAAATCTTGGAAGTTGGTAGGTTCCTCCATTGTTTACGTGATAGAGAAATGAAATTATGTTTTGTCAATGGAATAACTGAGATCAATCATATGACAATGAAATGAAGTTCTACCATTGGAATAAATAAGATCAATCATATGAAAATGTTGGATAAAGAAATTTCTTGGAGTTCATGTGCAGAACTTGTGGTAACATATTTGATTTAATGGAGGAGTTTTGATCAATGGAGTGTAGATGATGTTGATTAGTTTTTCTCCATTAATGTGTTGTGAATAATCAATTGTGATGCTTTTGAATCCAGATTATATGGAAATATGGAAATTGTTGTGAATAATAGAGGAGTTTTTACCCCTGCACTATCAGCCCCCCTCCCCTTACACTGCCTCCCCCACCCTCCCCCTTGAACCCTACACTGCATCCCCCCCGAGCCCCTTGTGTTGAATTCTACCCTCACCTCCCCTCCCCCACCCTCCCCTCAACACCTGAACTTCTTCCCACCCTCCCCTCCTACCTCCCCCACCCTCCACCTAGCCCCCTGGATGGCCTGTCCCCTCTCCTCCCCTCCCCACCCCCTACACTACCTCCCCCATCCTCAATGCAGCCCCCTGCACTGCCTTCCCCCTCCCCTCCCCTAGCCCCCCTACACTACTCCCCCACCCTCCCCCAGTTTCCTGCACTCCCCTCCCCTCCCCTCCCCTCCCCAATCCTCCTACACTGCCTCCCCCACCCTCCCCCATCCCCCTGCACTACCTCCCCCCTCCCCTCCCCTCCCCCAGCCTGCTACATTGCCTTACCCTCCCCTCCCTTTCCCTAGCCCCCTACACTGCCTCCCCCACCCTCCCCCCAGCCCCCTGCACTGCCTCCCCCCTCCCTTCCCCTCCCCCAGCCTCCTACACTACCTCCCCCACCCTCCCTCAGCCCTCTTCACTGCCTTCCCCCCTCCCCTCCCCTCCCCAAACCCCTGAACTACCTCTCCCACTATCCCCCAACCCTCTACACTACCTTCCCCCCAGCCCCTGCACTGCCGCCCCCTCCCCTCCCCTACCCAGCCCCCTGCACTGCCTTTCCCCTCCCATACCCTCCCCTAGCCCCCTTCTCTCCCCTCCCTCAGCCTCCTGAACTACCTCCCCCACCCTCCCCCATCCCTCTTCACTACCTTCCCCCCTCCCCTCCCCTCCCCAAGCCCCTGCACTGCCTCCCCCACCCTCCCCGACCCCCCTACACTACCTCCCCCAGCCTACTGTCCTCTCTTACAGGTGTTTCATTCACCACACCTAAGAATAGGTTAAACTCATAACACATATAGTACTCCTTCCGAGACCACCTAAACACTGATATATTTCTTTACCACCGCTCCATAATATCCAAGGCCGAGGGAATAAAATGTTAGCGATAGTTTTGGTTGAAGAACTTCCCCAAAACCCTAATAAGATAAGTAATCATCCAACACCAGAGTAGGAAGGTATGAAACTAACTCCATAAAATGATTTGTATATTCTAAAACTGTTTAACCTCTTTATTAGAGGATATAAAATTCTACGATCTTCATTAACTTTACCACATTAGAAAAAAATTATGAATGATAATCACCTCAAAACTTTCCAAATATTGGTCCTCCTATGGATTAGTCTAAATAATAGACATCCAACACTTCCACTAAATCAATTTTTAACTGTAAAGAGTCATGAGTAGAGAAAACACACCTCAATATGGACAAAGGTGATACAAACACATTGGATATGAGAATAGGAGGGAAAATAAAATAATTAACACACCCTAAAATCAATAACCATGAAAGATTTATAAAAACCCAATCTTATGTTTTAGGTAAAATTGAAATAAGAATTGGTTGGAAAGGCCTGAGAATAAATAGAAGAGAATAGAAAATCTGACCAAATAACCCAAGAAATTCATGGATAATATGGATTAATACATACATAGGGATCCTTTATAACTAGATCTAATGATGAGGAGGTGGAGGAGGTCGTGGATGGGGGGAGTCGGAGGTTTCTGTAGAGGCAGAGGCTGCTGCGGAGGTGGAGGATGCCTTGGAGGTGGAGGCTGCCGCGGAAGAGAGGGCTGAGAGGCGGAGGAGAAGGTGCTAATAGCCAGGAGGAGGTGGCCACAGAGGTGAAGGCAGGGGTCGGGAGGTGGAGACGGGTAGTGGGAGGTGGAGGCGGGGGCCAAGAGGTGGAGGTAGGGGCCGAGAGGTGGGTGTTGGGAGGCAGAGGCCAGGAGGCGGAGGATGGGACGTGGAGGCGAGGGCGAGAGGTCAATGTCATGGAGGGGACGATAGAGTAGAGGGACCAAGGATTGGGGGAGACGCAGGGGAGGAAAAAAATCTGGAGGGGATCCTAAAAAAACCTCAAATCAGGGTTGGTATACCAACAGTTTTAACAAAACCATATGAATAAGACAAAATATACACCCTATAGCCACAGTTTTTTAAACTGTGGGTATAGATAGGTGGGTATAGACCCATTTTCTATTAGTGGTTGATTAGATATACCCACAGACTAGAAAAAGTGTCTGGGAATCATGGAATCACTACTCAGGAATGATTTCACCCACAAAAAATTAATTAAAACAAAAGAAAAAAAATAAATAAAATTACAGCATGAATCATTCATACGTCAGACATCCACACCAAAGAAAAAAAAATAAACAGAAAAAACACATTACAAAGGTAGAAAAAAATGAAACATGCTAATTAATCCCTCCACTACCTTGATCTCCCTCCCCTACAAAGAAAACCATATAGCCACTTCCAGTTCCTTTCTGCCCCCCTTTCAGAAAATATAACTACCCTCCATCCGTATAGATCAGTAAAAGGGCCAAGTAGCAGATGTGATGAAGAAAAGAAAAGAAAAAATAAACTAAGAATAACTGTTTCTTGTGAATATACAAGTAACTTACCCAATATGAGAAACAAAATCCTCCATGGGTTAAAACATGTTCCTGTAATCAAGGAGGAAACATATTATATTATTTCTAGAGGATGTGGTTTCATCATTTTTTTGGTTTTGTTTAACTAGGATCAATTTTTATGGTTATGTTATGTATACTTTAGTCAAAATTTATTATGTTAAAAAGTTTCATTAAGATTTAATGCACAAAAATTGATTACCTAAGGCTCTACTAACGTACTAGTAGTGTTTCTCTGGGTAAAATCTCTCAAGTAAGGTGGGAAATCTACAACTTTAGTCATGTTTGGTGTGTAGAGCACTAAAAATTGGGTCTAAAGTAGAAAAAATAGTGCTTTTCTCTTACTAAACAAGGATATGATTCATTTTAAGTATTAAGGAGTATCATAATCATCAAGTTCAAAAAGATACATCATCTTAAAATGAAATTAATAACACCCATTAAAACTATAGAATGAAATTTATCATCATTAATTCCTTAATCCAAGAATTAATGATGACACATTCTCTCTAATTTAAACTAATGGTAATCTATAATCCAAGATAAATTCACTAAATCATCTACCGATAATCCATGAAGAATGATTAATGCACCTTGAGAAGTTTCAAGAATCATAAATTGTTTCATTCAACACTACTTAGACCCAAAAAATGAATCACATCATAAATAATTCAATCACTTCTCAACATTTTTGCATAATATTTATTTACTTAAAGGTTCAATAGCATGGAATCTAACAAATAATGATGTATTTTTGTGAAACAATGAATAATATCACATAAGAAGCAACATACAATGTTGTTTTAAGAAAGTGTAAAAAGAAAAATGGCACTAGAAGAAAATGAGTGAGATTCATAGCAGGTTTACCAAATAATACACTAACCGTCAATGAAAAGTAGACATAATAGGACTGGACACAAGTAGCACATGAAAAGTAGACAAAATAGATGAAAAAAGTAAAACTATGTTATAATTAAATACGTATTAAAACACTAAAACAAAATTAAACTAACAATAAGCCAGAAAAATTATAGGACTAGATCTAAATCTATAAATAACAATTGAAAAATTATCTCAACCTACTACCACAACATGAAATAAATTAAAAAAAATTGAAAAATGTAGAATAATACTAGCCATGATTTCAAACTACAAACATAAATTATTTTTACAAAAATATTAATGACTTATAAATATGTAAAATTACATAAATATTATCCTTCATGAGGAAAAAATTATTCAAAGAGTGATTACCATGATCTTAGGAAAATGCGAGGAGAATGAAGATGAAAAATGTCATTATCTCGATCTTAGGAAAGCTATACAAATGAATCAAGAAAAAAACATAAATGATCATATGAGAACACATGAAAATTGATTATGAAAACAAATAAAATTAATCCATCGGTTAGATAAATCAACAACATCAATAATATCATTTAACCATATGAAGAATTATCCCATGCTAAATCCTTTAATAAAAAAATCATAATAATAATTAGAAATTAGAAATATTTTATAATTTATAAAAACTAATAAGACAAATATTATAAACCGATAGTAATTTGAAATTTAATATTTATAGGAAAATAGAGTATCAAATTTCATTAAAAATTATAATGGAAAATATACATATGTGTTATGTTAATGTGTGTAATTTCCTTCTGAATTTGCATTAGAGTATTTTTTTATCTATGATTTGTCATTGAAATGTTGGGGGTGATACTTCTATGTAAGTTAAATTAACATTATATTTTTAAAGGATCAAATTTCTTTTGAGTCTTAATCCTTAAAAATAGTTTTACTGAGAGTTTCATAGTTTTGTAAGTCTTTGATTATTTCATAATCCTTTGATTGATTCATAAGCCTTATATATTAAGCATAGGAATTTTAGTTTTAGCATACTAATTTAAATCATAAAACCAAGACACATTTCTAGAATCAAAAAATAATATAAAACCAAAGGTTAAACCAAGGGGTTTTTTGGTATAAACCATAACATATATATTTTTGGATTTGCAAATTCCCAATGTTCATGGGGAATAGATAAATTACCAGGTCATGAGAATTTATTTTCAGTTTCTATGACATTCATTTTTTAAAGCAGTTCTAGTGGTGCTTATAAGTTTTACATGTGAATGATGGCGATAAGATTACCATGTTGTAACATAAAATTAGTAATTTTTACATTATAATTAAATGTAAATACAAAATTATCTACACAATGTAAACAAAAACTGCAGTTTCAATTAACTATGTAATGGATGGACATGGTTAAAATGAAGGTAAATCTTTATTCATGTAAAGGTAAGATATAAATCTATGAGTTATTTAAAGGTGTATTTAATATCATGTAATGGTTGATGATGAATATAGTTCACTATGTAAAGTTATTCATCAGAAGAAAAAGCAACATAAATATACTAAAAAAATATCTAACACAATTAAAATTTATATTACTTTTAACAAAATGTGAAAACGGGTATCTATAATACTTATTTATTCTAGGTAAGTTCATTAAAGACATATCACAGTTATAGTAGAGTTAAATTTAAAACATTACATGAATTAAAAAATTTATGGCTAGTGAAAAAATATATGTTAGTATAATTAATAAAAAAATATAAAAACATTAATAAACCAACCATCTGTCAAGTTTAATAATTTAAAATAAAAAACTGAATGTTGAAATACTAACATACCTATATCCATAACACACAAAAACCTTCTCACAGAATTGGTAACCAATAATCAATATCAAACCTAACTCACATGGGTCACTTTCTCTTAAAAAAATCATCCTCTGTCAAAAACCCATGAAAAGAACCTATGAACATTCCATAAAAAAGTATACATATATATTTATATACTAGTGATGCATTCTAACCAATGGACTTTACTATATAGGGAATGAATCATCCTAAACTATACATTGTCATAAGGTATGGATCAAAGATATCCAACACTAGGCCCAATAAAAATGTATATCCCTACCCATATCCTACAAGAAAGGACTAGATGTTTCATACCTATGTTGTTCCACAAAAATATACCCACTAATAGGTAAGTTAAATCATTCAAAACATACAAACATACTACTATTTTAAATTTAGAACATCACATGGACACCCCACAAACCTTCATACTTTCAAAAACATATAATCACATATAAAGAAATTCCAACATCAAGAATTATAGATAATACTTTCTAATCAACTATATTGAATTCATTCTTGTTCCAAAATAAAAAAAATCATCCCTAAATAATAAAAATATATTATTTGAGATGGAAAGAAAGGAAACATGGAAATGATAATGGACATAGGGAATAAATGGAATTAGACTCACCATAAAAAACTTCCATGATGAATGAAACATTGAGGTGAGGGAGCTACGACAGAGATGGAGTCAGATACGAATGCTGTGGGGCGAAGAAGGAGGTAGATGCTAGTAGATAGAGGCAAGGATATGGAGGTGGACTCGGGCGTGGAGGTAGGAAGGTAGAGGGAGGGAGGTAGGGCCAAGAGGTGGAGGCCAAGAGGTCGAGGCATTGGAGAAAGCCCAAAGGTGGAGGCTGGGAGGTCGAGACGGAGGTCGGGAGGTGGAAGCCGGGAGGCCGACGCACAGGCGAAAGTCAGGAGGTTGAGGCAGAGGACAAAAGGCTGAGGTCAAGGCAGAGGCAGGGTGGGGCAGGGAGGCCAGAGCTTATAGAAGTGGATATTAGGGCACGTTGAATTGGGAGGGGGAGGACGAGCCTAATGGGAGGAATATATTAGAGAGTACATACCCACAGTTATTTAAATAACTGTGGGTATTGGTTTAATCAATTTTTATATACACATGATTTAGAAAAACCGTGGGTATAGATCCATTTTATTAGACCCAATTTCTAGTAGTTTTTAAAAGACCATCCATTTTACAAAAAATTAATGTGTTAGGATAACTTTTTTTGATCATTTTCTTAATGCTGAGTGATTCCTTCACTACTTATGTATATAAGGAAATATGATTGATATATTTTTATAAACAAAATTGAATCATTTAGTTGTGCTTCGATCAATTTACAATTCAACCATTAAATCACGAAATGGATATCCAAAAATGAAATTTTTTTATTTATGATGCACTAAAATTTACTTATTTTCAAATCATAAGATCTTTTAAAAAAATCTTTACATTTGTCTATAATTATTTATCCAAAAATTATATGGTTAATACATTAATATATAAACCTCATAAGTTATACTATTGATTCATCATTAATATTTGTTCAACAAATTTTTTTATCTAAAATTAATGATATACTAACTAGTACAAAACGTAGGCCAGTGGTATGCATGAAACCGTTATCTTTTTTTCGATATGGGTTCAAGCCCCATCGCTTTTTTAGACATGATGAGTTGTCACCCAAAATTCATGTTGTTTTTTCTAAATCATATTAATATAATTTCCTAAATATTATGGAAATCCTTTAAATTTAATCATTAAATTTCCTTTTATATAAGTATTTCAATACAAATTAAATACATTAATACTTCTCCCATTTATTTCCACATAAGTATTTATTTTGTCTATAGTTTATCCATAATATCATTTTAATGATTTCTAAATCAGGAAACCTTATCTTAAATATAAAACACCTTAGGTTTGACCAAGGTAATTCATTTTAATTATCTATTAAAATAAATCATAATGAGTTGTAAAGAAAATGTTATTTATCCTAAGCATATCCCCTAAGAGTGTCAAACTAGGTGCACAGTAAGGACCATTTCCATGTACCAAGTTATGCTTCAGTCAGGCCCAATATACCTTTTTTGAGTTGTTACCCCAAGGTATATATTCTTCATAACCACATCCACTTATAGTATCCAGATAGGGATGTATTTCTAGTAAAACCCACATAATATCTATCTTACCAAAATTCTAGGATGTTCTTCTATACTTATTCTCAAATTATATCTCAGGGATATGTTCTATAATCTATGTTTTATTAAATATAGTTCCCATTGTTGATTATAAACTTACATTAATACCAAATGTAGTGAACCAACCTTATAATACCATAGCAAGTGTCTACTACCATTACATTGGAATGATTACAAGGAATAAAATCCCAAAATATCTAAGAGTTTAGTAGTATTGGAAAACTAGACACATATATGAGTCTTGTATTATAAATGAATACAGTAATTAAAATATAAATTTTTTTCTTTGGAGGATAAATTTATTCCATATATTATATCCTTATATATCTTTATTAGTACACTTCTTAGATTCTTAAGGAAAGGAAACTTAATAAGTATGAGATCAAATGATCAGTAAGGGAAAGTACAGTGGAATAAATAATGAACAATGAGAATAGTTAATATTTTATGGTAAATAAATAAACACACATTCCTTGTAATCAATAAAATGAATGGATAAACAAAATGGAAAGACCAATAACTGGAACACATTCCATTTAATCAATTAAATGAGAATGAAATTCATCCATAGATAACATAAAATCATAAATCTCATGGATAATAATAACTAATTCTAAATTAATACACTGATAAATTATTGAATGTCATGTTTTTTAGTTACATGGTACATTTACCATTAATACCGTTGAAAAGACAGTTTATAATATACTAGTATAAAATCCAATTATCTTATAATAGCCAACAGATTTTATCCCACGATACTATAGATGCTTCGAAGAGAAATCTATAACTGGGCCACAACCATGTTGTACCTATCCAAAACATTCCTCATATATCAAATATATCGATTTAATTCATGAACAATGTTCCTTATAAAATATCTACATTCAGTAAAATATGAAAATTTATTAATATCTCTCCTGTTAATCAAATAACTATCATGTAAAAACCATATGTAAAAATATTATATGGTCCAGACAATAATAATATCCATGATAAATGATATGGATATTTAAGGGAAATTTCATGTTCAATGATCGTAGGAAATTAAATATTTCAAGGGGAATAACAAAGGAATTAAGGAAATTAATTTCTATACAATCCTTGTCCAAATCAATCAAAAACCATATAGAGGAAGAATTATTATTGTATCAATAAAAAATATCTCAAGTAGAGTAAGGACAAAGGGTTTTTTTCATTGATTAATATAAATATTAACAAAATATATTTTAAAAACATTTTTTTTGGAAAATATAATTTTCATTTTGATTTTATTTTGAGAACACTTATCATTGATTTTTTTAAAAAAAATTAATTTAAAAAGTAAAGTTTTAAAATTGAAAAGGAATCTTTTAAAAAATGACAGTGCGTAAATCCATAGAGGTCATAAAAGGTAACAAAAACATACCTTTTTCAAGGGAAAATGATAGAAAAGTTCCTTATCTGAAAATAAATAAGAATATTCCATTGAAAAATCATTCAAATTATAAAAATGATAAAACTGTCTATAATAAATGATTTCAGAATGGGTAAAAAAATTTATAACCTTTTTAGAAAATAAGGGTTTTTGAAGAAAATAGGTTCTCTGATTGAAAGAGAAATAAGGTTAGGGTTTCTTGATAACATTATCTAAAATATTTTGAGTACCAAAGAGTGGGAAAGTGGTATTATTACATGTAATAGGTCATGAATAACCATAGGATAAAAAATTTTAATATTTTCATAAATAATTATCAAATAAATTCCTCAAATTGAAATTTCAGTGTAAACAATCCTGACAAAATGAGATTGTGAAGTAAAACATGAAAAACCATAATATTGATGTAAGAATAAATAAATGAATATATTATGTGTGTAAAATTTAAATCCACATAAAAAATGTTAAATAAAAAAATATATTGTAACAAGTGATTACACATATAATCTTAGAACATTAACGACAATAAAGAAGTACTACAATCTAATGAAAAATAATCAGGTTATGAAATTCATTACCACTTGGAAACTTTTAATTAAAATTACCTTAGAAGAAATAATTAAAATTGAAACTAAATATAATAGGAATATAAAATAAATCAAGATATAATATATCAAAATGGTTTTTAGATACACCACCTAAAATAAGTAAGTGGTGAATATGACATTTATCTCAAAGATGTAAAAAGTGAGATGAAAATCCATTATCTTGAGTTTACTTTGTGGTGAAAATCATTTAAACTTCTGTATAATATTTTTAAACATATCACTAACTTATAAAATATTTATAATCATTTTTATAAGATCATATATGATCTTATTAAATTACCTTATTCCCCATTTTTTAATAATCTTTCATTATTTTTCACTATTTAGGGTGTTAGCTCTCTAGTTTTTTAAGTATGTTTTGACCCGTTACTTGTTGATATTATTACATAGATCATGATTTAATAATATACAAAATTTAAACCATGATTTAAATTTCATATATATCTACTATATATTTCTTTATAAAAATCCATAATATTTGGAGATAGAAAATACAATACACTATTTAGGGAGATGGTAGGTCATACGTACACATGAAGGATTCTTTAATTTCTTTTCCATTTTAAATAAATTGAATAAAAATGATATATATGTATATTATAATTCTAATTTTGATATTTATTTCATATATTTCAAATTATTTTATTAAAATCATCCTAAATATGCGGAATGTATAGTGTGAACAAATCACATCGCTTTGAGAAGGCAGAAGTCCACACTTCCACAAACGATTGTATCGTATTCCCAAAAAATGGAAAGTAGAAAAGTATGTGTTATATATAAAATTAGATAAATAAAGACATTATAAATATCATATATATCATATATGAATAGTATTTCCATCATAATTCCCACCATGATATGTGGTAATGGTTGAATGAACAATCATCGTTTCGCAAGGTTGTAGTTCACCGTACATGAATCTGTAAGTTAATTACCCAATAGATTGAAGTGTGTGTATGTGTTGTTATAAAACCTAAAATAAAAATGTCTCAGTATATTTTTTATACAGATTTTTTTATTAAAATAATGTAATAAGAGTATTTTAGGGGGTAGAGAAGGAAATAAAATTAAAGCGATCGTTAAAGAATGTTACCTCGTTTTCAGGTAACTCATTTTGGTTAATAGAAAAAGACTTCCATGGTTAGATTTATTTCCAAAGGGAGGATTATAAGAGGAGGGTTATGTTAGGATATTATTTGAGAATATATTGTGAGATCCAAAGGGTATGATATATGTGAATAAGTGTGAGGGTTGAGATATGTTTATAGTGGATGATGAGTGACATACTTGTAAATTTATGAAAAAAGAATTCCACCAACATTTTACAATGTCATATGGATCCAATAATGGTAAAAATTAAATAAAATGGATGATATGGACAAAATATGAACATCCAATTCCATTTTTTGAAGTTTCTATGTCATTTTGTCTGTTATGCTTATGGTTTAGTCACTTATTCAACTAATTTTCCTCTTAATCGTTGCAATTAATTTTATTTCTTTCACTAATATTTTTTTTTCAAAAACTAAGTTGACATTATTAGAAATTAGAAATTATTATGATTCCAAATATAGAATAAAATTTTCCAAATTCCAATAACAATATTGAAAAAAATTACTTTAAATTTAATCCCGTAGATGGGATGACAAAGCGATTTTTAATGTAAAAATGTTGAAAAGTTTGAGATGTGTATATATCCAATTTCAATGATAAATTGATTCTAATTTCCTATACAGGATTAATTGAAATAAAATTTATATAAATAAACTTTAAAACCAATCAAAAAATAACTTAAAATTAGAAATAAATTACATGAAAAAACTGTTTTGAATTAACATTCAGTATTTTTCACTATTGATCATAAAATGAAACCTTACTGAAAAACAAAAAAATCCACCATAATATAATTTTTATGTTATAATTTTGTAAATGAAGTTTATTTTTACATATAAAATTCATAGTGGTTCAAAAAATTATATTTAAAATAGGTTCTCCATAAAAAGGCGGTAAAAGTGCCTTTATAAAAATATAGTTTTTTTGTATAATTCTAAGTCTGTTATTATCTTATGCCTAAAAAATATATTGGATGAATTTAATAAATATTTTATTTAAAAAATAAAATATATATTTCATCAATATCATCCATTAATTTTAATTATTTTATTTTATTAAGAAATAATTCCTTTGGGAGCATAAAATAGAATTATCTCCTTTATATTCAATTGGTTTATATTTTTGTTTCTAATTAATTAGTAACCAAGGAATTTATCATATATTTTTATAAGAAGTACTTTCATAATTTTGTTAATATTATTAATAAAAACTAATTTAATGGCTATGTCGTATCATATTATATTAAATAATAATGTCTTCATAATATATTTTTTTCAGCAGAAATCAGTCTTGAGTGTAACGCAAGTCATCTAAGGAAGTAATTGTTGCGTGAAACAAAAGAAACCTCAGTGATGTGTTAATTTCAAGATATAGTATATATTATATTTATTTAAAATCATAATTATATTGTAAAGTCTTGGGATATTATATTCCCTTATGTTCTCGGTGTTGTATGCCATACATAATATCGAATATAATGTTTTTATTTTAGAATTTCAGGGTGTTACAAAGGACCTACCAATGTTATTTATTCCTTTGGAACTAGTTTCTAGCACCAAGCCTATAGAGGCAGGTTAGGGTAGTTGTGTCTCAAGCCCTGACAAGGGTCGAGTCGTGATAACTCCCTGTCTCCCCCGTCACCCTCTCTACCTATCTCTTGCTCCATTGATATCCCCTATCTCTCACTCTTGCTCTCCCATTATCAATATCAATCTCACTCTTTCTATATCTTAGTTTTCACTATATTCTTGAGAGATAAGGAATTGAAAATTAAAAAATGATATCAATTAATATTCATTCCTTGACATGAAAACAATGAAGAAATCATCACAACTTAACTGAAGCAATAGGTGGGTGACATAACTGTTGAGGCTTGAAAAATGTTTGGTGGATAGTATGTGGAAGGATCACAAAACATGATAGTTGTAAAAAATTCCAAAAACTGGTTGGTTGTGCGACAAGGCCCAGTGGATACAATAGTGTAGAGATATAGACCTCCTCCTCATATGTCACTCTCTCTCTTTCTCTCTCTTCCACCTGCTTGTTCTTTCCCTCTCTTTCTCTCCCCACTCCCCATCCCTCTCACTCTCTCCCCCTGTCTCCCTCACATTCTCTCTGCCCTCTCACTCTCCCCCATCTATTTCTATCTCACATTCTCTCGCCCTCTCACTCTCTTACTCCCCCTCTTCCTATATCTTACTCTCCCACTCCCCCTCTCCCCTCTCCCACTCTCACTCATGCTCGCTCTCTCTCTCTCTCTAAATCTTAATTTTCTATTAAGTTCTTAAGATACAATGAATTATAAATTCCAAAATGTTATCAATGAAGTGGCATGCCTCGACATAAAAAATATGAGGAAATCATCATCCATGTACCAAATTAATAGGAGGGTTACATAACACTTGAGTCCAAACAAAATTTTGGGGGATATTCTGTATAAGGATTGTGAATTACGATAGTTATAAAAATTCCAAAAGTTGGAGTGATACATAAAAAGTACTTATGGACATCATAAGTAGGATGAAAATCACACCAAAATTATAAAGAGAGAAAACACATCGAGGAAATGCACATATCCAATATAGAGTTATTGGATCAACCTAATCAATGGTTGAGATTGCCTTTAAAAAAATATGGATCAAAGGTGAACATGACAAAGATAAAAGGATTCAATAAAGAGAGGTTCAGATTAGTGAGGCCTCACAATCCAAAGTCAGTGATAACATCCAAAAGCCCGAAACAAACCAACACAGACATAGATCACAAAAAATAAATCCAACTATAATGAATAATAAAATAATATACAACAATAATGGATGAAAAAATACAAGAATACGACATGAAGATAGCACAAGACCTCAACAAATCAAAACTAAAAATTGATTTTTCACACTATGTATGCCAATTTTACACTCCAAGATGTAAATTAATCTAGAGAGGATGATTCTACAAGGGTTATCATCATTACATATTCAAAAAGTATCAATTCATAAATAACAACCAATTATATCTTGAAATAAATATATTATCATATTTAATTCATACATTATAAATTTTTTATCACATGATTGAATTTAGGACATTCATTTCTAACAAAATAGGTATATTTGAAGAATCTAAATGAGTGCACTACATTTTGGGCAGATTTTTACCCATATATGGATGGATGAGTACTCCTGTTTGGAAGTGAATTGACCCATGTTTGTTACATGTGAAAAAAGTTTCATAACTTGGTGTGAGTTGAAATCTGGGTACCTAGTTATTGTTGTGGTGAGCCAACCTCATTGTGGAATGTTGAATGGTGTTGAGGCACATGCCTTTTTTAATGGTCTAAAGGTTCCAGTCACAGAAATGGTACAACCTAGGGAAACTGTGAAAAAATTACTCTTGGGTAAAAAAATATCATAACCTATCAAATTTATAATAAAAATAAAATAAAAATAGGATACTCATGTATTATACCCTTATAGACATCATAATATTACTAATTACCTGATTATCAGGCTGTAGGAGATGAAAAGACAATTATCCTCCTCATTTTTCATTACCTTATTGGGTCTTCACACAAAGGTTGTATTTCTTCTATCATTGTTGATATTGAACCCATAAGGTTAGTGATTTTCTTCTCTAATTTCCCCTTAACATTGTACCTATATCTTTTTCCTCTTTTATTAATGATCTTTTCCCCTACTTCATCTCCTATTTTTCTCCCACATTTTTTTGGGACTTAAAAAAAATTATTGGTACACTACCTCACAACCCCATAATAATTGGTGCTTAGTAGGGCTAAAACCCATGGGACATGACTTTCGTTCTATGTTTATGGGGTAGGATAGACTAGTAACAAAACTGTTCACATTTTAAATGATCATAAAGGAGTTGAGGAAAAAAACTTATGGGTTTCAGTGGACCAACCTCAACATATGTGGTATTTGAAAGGAATGTTTCTTAAATCCATGTGATATCGTATATTATGATATGGTGTGTTGTAGAGTATGATATATATATGAAAAATGGATTATTGTTATGTGTTTAGGTTAATTATATTTTACGATATAAGACATATCATATAGGCTATCCTGGCTAGTTGAATCTTACTATTGTATGAATCATAGTGTCAATGAATCATATGGCATGATTAATCTGACATTGGGATGATTCATATAAGGAAATGGAGTGTTAAAAGTTAACAATTTAATATCTTAGATATTATATATCATTTATTAGTCATTTCATAAGATGAAACAACTATGAGAGTTTATATAGCTGAGGGTTATGACCGATGCCTGAATTAACTCATAACATACAAGTTAATGCATGTTTGGTAGTGAAGCATCCTTGAAGGCTTCATAAAGGGGTGTTTACTATTGTATAATTATTAATATGATCATTCCCAATCATTTTTAATCTCTCCTTCTCATATATCTATTATCCTACCTACTTTACACCACGAGGCACTATCATTCCATGGAAGGTCAAAGAATCAAAATCATAAAAAGAGTGAATCATAAAATCCCATGAATACCTAAACATAAGGTATTCCATTTTAATGCCTCTCATGTGATCTATATCAGGAACATGGTATGAAGAAAAATTTAGCTGAAGGACCCTAGAACACCCTAAGAGGGGGGGGGGGTGAATAAGGGTGTCAACTTTTTCTCTTATTTACGGGATCTTGTTACCACGTTGGTAGGAAATTTTTTAAACCTGTATGATGGATATATATAATGATTAAAAAATTCACATACATAAGGAAATCATGGTACTTTTTACTTGGATTAAACTAAGGGCTACGTCCAAGGATCATATGCCGACAGGTTTCCAGTGGTACCAAATTTCCCTAATCTTCACTAGATGTGGATTACAAAGGTTTGGGAATAGTCACTCTATCCTAGGCACACAGCCATTAAAAAGGATTTGGAATAGCTCACTGCTTCCCTCAAATCACTTTCGCTAAGCCCAACTAGCTCACTACGTTGGAAGAATCTTCACTCAGTTTATGAACTTGAATGTCACTTCAACAGATTGGCACGAAAAGTATTTGTCTCTCTTCAGGACGAGACACTGCTTGAATCGATGTCCAGAATTGATGATCTTTTATATTAAACTTTTTTACTTTAGTGAAATTACTGAATTCACTATAACTTCTTCCCTTTTATTTCTATAGAATAAAAAACTCTCTTTATGATGTATTCGTTTACACACACTATCCCCGATTCTTTGGACTTTCTATGATCTGCGTATCGTGCCTGCTCTGTGTACCATGCCTAGTCTGAGTACCGAACCTACTCAGCATACCACACCTGCTCCGTGTACTGTCTCTAATCCGCATACCACCTCTACTCCGCATTCCATTCCTTCTCCATGCACCATGATTTCTCCATGCACAACACCTACTCTGCACATCGCACCTGCTCTGTGCACCACGCCGGCTCCGTGCACCACCTTCACGTGCCGCCTCCACTTACAGCCTCAGCATACCGCCTCTACATACTACATTCGTGTACCTCCTCTATGTACCACCTTGGCGTCCCATTTCTTCCTTTTACGAACTTCTTCTTCAAATTATGAGAATTATTTCATCTCCCACATACCCCTTTTTCTTATGTAAAATATCATCCGTAAACTACTCCTTCCAATTTCTCAAACTATTTTGTCTTTTTCATACCACTTAATCCTACATAGAATCTCTCATACGTACCTCTTCCTAGCTTAGTTGAGTTCTTCCATAGTGATGATATTTTCTTATCGAATTATTCCCAGCTTAATTATGGGATTAACATTTCTTATATAGGAAAATAACTCCACAAATTTCTCTTAATATGTTTTACCCAAATTTTTAATGTGGGACAATCTTCACCATTGACTATGCTCCTTCCATGTACTGTGAGTCTTCACCATGTATGGTGACCCTCCAGAGAACTGCGAACCTTAATTGCATACTGTGTGTCTTCCAGTCCACGTACTGCATCTCTTCCACCAACGATGAGATGTTCTACGTATTGCAACTCCTTTCATGGTGAACCAATTTTTTACCGTGACCCGTTCCATGTACCTTTTCCACTACATGGTATGCGGCTGCGAACCATTCCCATACATGGTATGCAGTCCATGCTCTGAGGTACATAGTATTTTTTTCCTTTTTCAACTTCCTTTATCATTCCACATATCATTCACTCTTATGCAAAAATACTTCCATTTACAAAAACAAAATCCCTATTTTGAGGTCCAACAATTTAGAAAACACTGGGAAATAACACCACCATAAATATCTACGTCATCAAGAACACCCATGCTAACTCACTTTAATCTTTCTTCTCCAACTATCACCTCCTTTCATCATAATCATTATCTATCATGATATATAGTCTTTGATCGATCAAATTTAGCATTTTCAGATTTGTACAGGGAAAGTAATGAAACTTCTCTCTGTTCCAGCAACATCAGTCTTTCTAGTCAACACTGAATATTACTAGAATCATCTTCTTAGCTTTGTATGATAATTATTAAATCTTCAAATCTCTACATGAACCCTCATGCATTGATGCATGTCACTTCAGGTCAGATCTTACATGGTCCCTTTGAAAAATGAGATGTTGCATGATCACTTAATTTTGGTCTTTATTGACAACTGTTTCCAACAAATACAACCTTATACACAAAGTTGTCCCGACAATCTCCCCCTATGTATTTTGTTTTCAATACATTAAATTTCACCTCAAATTAATGTGTCAATATCAAAATGAGAATATTATCTCTCCCCTTACTTTCATTTCACTTCTCCCCCCTTATTCATAAGAAATACCAAGTTCATGGGAATAGGGTGTCAATCCATACATAAGCAAGGTTCCATCAATCATTTCACTCTAAGACTAATTGAGCAATGATTAGAATAGAAAAAAGAGGATTTCATTTAGACAACAAGGCTATCCATTATTCATTGATCATGACACCACATGAGATGATAACTCATGTACTTTGTCTTCAAGGGTTTTCCACTTTCATTTCAGGATGAATAAATTGAATGTGAAAGGGAATAATCAACAAGAAAATCCTTCACATAATTCAACCAACACAGAAAAAAAACTCAAGTGTAATTGGTAGGATAAGTGGCCTTGGGGAACTTACATTTTTCTTATGTCATTGATTAATTCAGTTACTCCCCCTTTATAAAATGATCTTCATTATGAGTAACCAAGGATGAGAGATTGAGAAACTAAATACCTTTTCCAATGAAATGTTCTTCAAGCAATTTTTAGTGTAATTGAATTTAATACCAAGTGAAGTTGATGGTGATTGAAATAATAATTCTGGCAGCTTCTTCATTTGTCTCCCCCTCAAAGGAAAAAATCCTCATCATCTTCACCATGGACGATTCTTCATCATTTTAATATTTTAATATCAACTAAAGAATATTACAAGGATAGAAACTTCTTCATAATAGATATCAAGAGTTGAAAACATTCCGTACTTATTAGGTCCTCCCCATGAGAGCATGCTTCATGTTAAATTCCCTATATTATGAGAACAAATAAAATAACCAAATGATTAAGGAAATAAGGTGGTTCCTCCTTTTTATTTAATGTGAGAATGAAGGTTGAGATGGTTTTCTCAACCATGATGATCCTACTTCTCTAGTATTCATACTCACACATCTAAACATCTTTTCTGATATGTTATGATGTGACATGAATCTCTTCACATTATCTTCTACTTTTTGTGGAGAGTTGTTCTTCTTAACAGTCATCATGAATGATATATTATTACTCCTTTTAATGACTTCTTCATGCTCTGGTATCAAGGTTAGAAAACCTTTTGAAATGTGACCAAATTTTATACATCACTCACACAGAACTTCTTTAACACACGTGTTTCCTTTGGTTTGCACTCTCTCATGCGCTTTATCTTCACCACGTGAAGGTTTTAATTTTCCTTTAGCACCATCCTTGGCCTTTTATCTTTATGTTTCTTCATTCTTTCCAAATCTTCTATCCAGATGAACAACATGTCATTTGGAACTGTTGCAGCAGGCTTGGCTCTTCCACATGGGTTCATCTGAGTTTCATCCCTATTAATTACTCTTTTGAATGAATTACCCTTCAGTTTCATGTATATAAAAACTAGGGTATTCTCAAATTCCCAACTTGAGATCTTTTTGGGGAAATATTTATTCACAATATTCTTCTGTCTTCTTCCCAGGAAAGGTAATTCATACTTAGCCGGCGTAGAAGGTCTTCTTTTATTTTCAACAACGAATGAATGTTGAGATGGGTATATACCTACCTTGTGACCAATTCCATTTCATACTTCACAGATTTTTTCAAGCATTCAAAATCTATTTGTGGTAAATAGATGCTTCTGGACTTTTAGATGTTTTTTTTCTTCTCTATATTTCCTCCCCACGAGGTAGGCTTCATTTGGGCTTTTACATTATAAGTATTTTACCAACAATTTATTCCACAGTGCCCAAATCTATTTCAACACCATCATTGACCCAAAAATATTGATATCTTTGTATTATGTTGCCTGGAAATCTTCTTAACCTGTTTTGCTCTTTGTGGAGAACCACCTTTAACATTATTATTCTTATTCACCCAAGATATAGTGATAGGTAACTCCTCACCTTTCCTCATCCATACTTTTTTTTAATTTCTATTCCATCCCGCACTACTTGTGTAAACATATTTAGAAATGTGAGTACAATATGGTTTGGATGGTACCTTATTATTCTTAGATACTTATGATAGATCAATGAGTGAAACCATGATATTCTTATCACATTTTGGAGTTCATTTGATAATATAATCCTCCAATGATCATTGAGTAGCAAAAAACACTATTTATTGAGATAGATAATCAATAGTTCTCATAATCTTTTTGTCACATGATGGATGTATTTCAGCTTTAGAATCCCCCAGTGAGCATTGAGTACTAGCAGCAACAGTTTCATTCTTTTTTGAAGTCTCAATATGTTTATTCTCAAGATTGGTCAGTTGAGAATCCAATTCTAGACATTTCCTATTAAGAATTAACTTATGATCTTCAATCAAAGTTATATTCTCTTCACAAGTCTTCTTCATTATATAAAATTATTCCTCATGAAACTTCATTTTATTTTGAATCAGAGAGTCATGTTCCTTGATCTTCTTGGAATGTTCTTCCAAATATAAACTATTGACTTCAGTGCTCTAATTCAGCTCAACTTTGAGGGCTTGGATCTTTACTTCTAGAGTCTTATTGACTGCTTCTTTTTCTTCAAAGGTTTAATATATTTGGTGAGCTTTAAACATTCATGAATTTTTTCTTTCAAGACCCTTTTCCACATTATCAGCTTCTATTTCCAATTGGGTGATATCAACATACATAAATTGAAATATTCTACAAATAGAAGCAACTATTTATTCAGGAATATCATGTAGATAAGTTCTTAATTTCTCATGATCACTTGAGATTGAATTGTCTTCCTATCCTATGGTATAAAACTATGGCAACTTCTCTTTACTTTCCAAGCCTTATATTTTTTTATTATTGGAAGATCATGGATAACCAGACACTGCATCTTATTTGGAAATGAAGGACTTGTTCCATTGCTTCTTCTCTTCCTTTTTCTTGTTTTTCATGGTCTTTCTAGATGTAGACTTCTGATCTGAAATGAATGAATCTTCATCATGAATGCACTTCATTGTTGAATTTAGAAAAGAAAATCAAATCATCTTCTGAATAGAATTATTGTAGAGTATCCAACATAGGTGAAACTACCTATCATACCAATTGAAGGACCCTATACCACCCTAGGGTGGGGGGGGGGGGTGAATCAGGGCGTCGAAATCTTCTATTCATTACTAGATATTGTTCCCACATAGATAGGAACTTGTTTAAACCTCTATGATGGATATGTGAAGTTATTAAAACATTCAAATGTAGAAGGAAAATTCAAAAAAATTTACTTGGTTCACCACTAAGGGATACATCCAAGTAGCATACATCGATAGGTTACTATTCGTACAAAATTCCACTAGTCTTCACTAGCTGTGGATTATAAGGGTTCAGGCACAATCACTCTATCCCAAGAACACTGCCTTTACCAAGGTTTAGGACTATCTCACTACTTACCTCATTTCACTTCCACTGACTCCACCTTACTCACTACGTTCGAAGAATATTCACTCAGTTTATGGACTTAAAGGTTGCTTCAACATATTGGCATGAAAATTCTTCGTCTCTCTTTAGCACGAGACACTTCTTGCATCTAATTCCGGAATTGTTGCAATTCTATATTTCGTTTTCTCCTTTAGTGAAATTACTGAATGCACTAGAACTCATTCCCTTTTATTTTGATATAATAACAAACTACCTTTATGATGTTTTTGTTTCTGAAAACTGTCCCTAATTCTGTGGACTTTCTTTGATCTGTGTATCATGACTACACTGCAAACCATGACTAGTCCACGTACCACGCCTACTCTGTGTACCATGCATGTTCAGCGTACTGTGCCTACACCACATACCACCTCTTCTCCACATACCACCTATGCTCCACGTACCATGCCTACTCTGTGCACCATGCCTACTTCGCGCCCCATGCACCGTGCATGCTTCGTGCACCGCTCTTTCTCAGCACACTGCCTTCACATACCGCCTCCGCTTACGACCTTTGCATACTACCTAGGCGTAGATCCTTTGATTATTTCCTTTGTGTACCTCCTTGGCCTACCATTTCTTCCTTCCGCTGACTTCTTATTCAAATTCTCCAAATTATTTCATCTCCCACATACCCCTTTTCTTACGCAAAATCTCTTATACAGACTACTTTTTCCAATTTAGGAATTATTTAGTCATTCCCATACCACTTTTTCCTATGTAGAATCTCTCCTACATACCACTCTGGGTCTTAGCCGAGTTCTTCCACATCGATGATATTTTCTTATAGAATTCTCTCAAGATTAATGATGATATTAACACTCCTTATATAGTCAAATAACTCCACAAATTTCTCTTAATCTATTTTACCCATATATTCAATGTGGGAAAATCTTCAATGTAGACTATGCTCCTTCTACATACTGCGAGCCTCCAACGCGTAATGTGACCCTCCGATGAAGTTATAACCTTCACAGCATACTGTGTGTATTCCGGTTTGCCTACTGCATCACTTCCACCAATGAAGATCCGTTCTGCTTACCGCAACTCCATTCACGACAAACCATTTTCAGTACCGTGACACGTTCCACAAACTATTCCACATACCTTTCTAGCTACATGGTACGTGACCGCGAACCATTCACAAACATGATACTCGGTCCATGCTCCAAGGTACACAATTTTCTTCCTTTTCCGATTTCCTTCACCGTTCCGCATCTCATTCACTCCTATGCAGAAATCCTTCCATTGCCAAAAAAATATGGATTTTGAGGTCCAAAAATTTGGAAAACACAGGGAAATGACACCCCCTTAAATATCTGCATTGTAAAGAACAACCATGCTAATTAAAGTCATATTTGTTCTTTAAGAATCATCAGATTTCATCATGAACCTTATATATTGTGATATATAGTCATTGATCAATCACCTTTAGCATAGTCAGATTTGTCTATGGAAAATACTGAAACTTCTTTTTCTTCCAACAACATCAGTCTTTCCATTCAACACTTAATATGAATGACATCATCTTCTCATCATTGTATGATAATTCTTAAATCTTAAAATCTCCACATGATCCCTCATGTAATGATGCATGTCACTTCAGGTTTTCTTTTCCATGCTCTCTTTGAATAGTGAGATATTGCATGGTCACTTCATTTTGATCTTTATTGACAATTATTGAAAAAAATACAACCTTATACCCAAATTGGACCCAATAATCTCTCATTTTTATTTTTTTTCAATAACTTAAATTTATCCTCAAATGAATGGGTCAATATCGAAATGAGAACTTCTCTCTCCCCTTACTTTCATTTCACTAATCTCCCCCTTATTAAGAGAAAAATGAAAAGTTAATGGGAAAACGGAATCAATCCATACTTAAGAAATGTTCCATAAATCATTTCACTCTAAGTCTAATTGAGCAATGCTCAGTGTAGAAAAAAAGAGGATTTGATTTAGAATATAAGGATGCCCATTATTCACTGATCATGATATCACATGAGATGATAACTCATGTACTTTGTATTCATGGGTTTTCCACTTTCATCCATGGCTAAAGAAATTGAATGTGATAGGGAATAATCAAACTAAAACTCTTTCACTTAGTCTAGAAAATAGATTAAAAACACTCAAGTGTAATTGGGAGGATATGTGGACTTGGGTAACTCCATTAATTTTATATCACTAATTTATTTAGTTACCACCCTTTGTAAATTGATCTTCATTCTGAGTAACCAGGGATGAGATATTGAGAAATTAAATACCTTTCCCAATGACATGTTCTTCAAAAAATTTCTAGAGTAATTGGATTTAATACCAACTAAAGATGATACTGATTGAAATAATAATTTTAGAAACTTTTTCATTTGTCTCCCCCTCAAGGGAAACACTCATCATCATATTTATCAAGGATGATTCTTCATAATTTTAATATTTTAATATCAATTGAATAATATGATAAGTATGGAAACTTCTTTACCTTAGCTATCAAGAGTTGAAAACATTTGTTACTTCCCAGGTCATCCCCCTGAGAGCATGCTTCAACTTCAATTACCTATATTATCAGAAAAAATACAATACACAAATGATTAAGGGAATAAAGTGGTTCTTCCTTGATTCTTTAATGGGTGTAAGAAGGATGAGATGGTTTTATCAAACAAGATTCTCCATCTACTCTAGTCTTCATGATCACACATCTAATCATCTTTTCTCATACCTACTGATGTGACATGAATCTCTTCACATTATCTTTTACTTTTCATGGAGAGTTATTCTTCTTAATAGTCATCATTAATGATACATTCTTACTCCTTTTAGTTACTGCTTGTTGCTCTGGTATCATGGTTAGAAATCCTTTTGCAATTTGACCAGATTTCATACACCAATCACATGAAACGTCTTCAACACATGTGTTTCCTTTGTTTTTGACTCTCTCATGAACTTTATCTTTATCACATGAAGGTTTTACTTTTCCTTTAGCACTAACATTGGCCTTTTCATCTACACATTTCCCCATTCTTTCCAAATTTTCTACACAGATGACCAACATGTCATTTGAAACTATTGTTGGAGGCTTGGATCTTCCACATGGGATCATCTAAGTTTTATCCCTATTATATGATCTTTTGGATGAATTTACCTTTAGTTTTGTGGATCTAAAAACCAGAGTCCTCTCAACATACCTACTTGAGATCTTCTTGGGGAAATTTTTATTCATAATATTCTTTTGTCTTTTCCCACAAAAGGTGCTTCATACTTAGCCGGCGTCATAGGTCTTCTTTTATTATCAACGAAGAATTCATGTTGAGATAGTAATGTACCTACCTTGTGACTAGTTCTATTTCATAGATCACAGATGTTATCAATAATTCCAAATATGTTTGTGGTAAACATATGCTTCTGGACTCACAGATGTTGCTTCTTCTTCTCTAGATTTGTCCCCCATGAGGTAGTCTTCCTTTGTGCTTTTAAATTATGAGGATTTTACCCAATGTTTATTTCACAGTGCCCAAATTTTTTGTAACACTGACATTGAACCAAAAATCTAGATTTATTTGTATTATGTTGCTGGGCCATCTTCTTGACTTGTTATTCAATTTTTAGAGAAACACCTTTCACATTGTTATTCCTGTTCACCCTAGATATGGCGATAGGTAAATCCTAGCCTTTTCCTCATCTATACTTATTTTGAATTTCACTTCCATCATGAACTCCTAATGGAAACATATTTAGAAACATGAGTACAAGATGGTTTGGATGGTACCTTATTCATCTTAGCTACTTCTGAAAAATCAATGAGTGAAGACATGAAATTCTTATCACATGTTGGAGGTATTTTGACAGTATGATCCTCCAGGGAGTATTGAGTATCAACATACACTAATTCTTGAGATAGATAATAAAGATTTTTCATAATCTTCTTGTCACGTGTTGGAGGTATTTCAGCTTTAGAATCCTCTAGTGAGAATTTGGTACTAGCAATAATTGTTTCATTATTCTTTGAAGTATCAATATACGTCTTCTTGTGTTTGGTAAACTGAGCATCCAATTCTATAAATTTCCTATTGAGAATTACCTTCTGATATTCAATCAAAGTCATATTCTCTTTACATGATTTCTTCATTATAGAAAATTATTCCTCATGAAACTTCATTTTATTCTGAATCAAAGAGTCTTATTCCTTGATCTTCTTGGAATTTACTTCCAAATATAAACTCTTTACTTTAGTTCTATTTTTCAGATCATCTTCAAGTGCATGGATCTATATTTCTAGAGTCATATTGAATCCTTATTTTTCTTTAAAGGCTTTAATCTTTTTGGAATGCTTTAAACATTAAAGTATTTTTTCTTCCAATCCCTTTTCCACATTATTAGATTCTCTTTCCAATTGGGTGATCTCAACCTGTATACATTGTAATATTTTACAAAATAGCAGCAACTCTTTCTTCAGGAATATCACACAGATAGGTTCTTAATTTCTCCTCATCACTTGAGATAGAAGTGTATTATTTTCCTATGGTAGAAACCTGAGCCATCTTCTCTTTAGAATCCAAGCTAAATATTTCTTCATTATTGGAAGAGCACAGAGAAATAGATACTATATATTCTTTTGAAATGAGGGACTTCATCCAATGCTTCTTCTCTTTATTTTTCTTATTTGTCGTGGTCTGGATGGATATAGAATTATTCTAAGAAATGAATAAATCTTCATCAAGACTACAAATCATTGTTGACTTTAGGAAGAAACTCAAGTCATCTTCTAAATATAATTACTATAGAGTATCGACCATATGTGAACCTTCTTCTGATACCAATTGAAGGACCCTAGACCACCATGAGAGGTGAGGTGAATCAGGATGTCAAATTTTTCTCTTATTTACTAAATCTTGTTCCCACATTGGTAGGAAATTTTTTAAACCTGGATGATGGATATGTGTATTAATTAAATCATTCACATGTAGAATTATAATGCATAACTTTTTTACTTAGTTCACCATAAAGGGCTATATCGAAGGAGCATATTCCGATATGTTTCCAGTCATACCAAATTACACTAATCTTCACTATATGTGGATTAAAATGGTTTGGTAATAGCCAATGTATCCCAGGAACACTAACTTTACAAAGGTTTAGGAATAGCTCACTACTTCCCTCAGATCACTTCCACTGAATCCCCCTTGCTCACTGCATTGGAAGAATCTTCACTCAGTTTATTGACTTGAAGATCACTTCAACAGATTGGAATGAAAATTCTTTTTATATCTTCATCATGATACACTTCTTTCATCGAAGTTTTGAATTGATGATATTTATTTATAGTTTTCTCCTTTAGTGAAATTACTGAATGCACTAGAACTTATTACCTTTAATTTTTATGGAATCACAAACTCCCTTTATGATGTTTTCTTTTTTTCAAACTGTCTCTGATTATATGAACTGTCTTTGATTATACAGACTGTCTCCGATCTTCATATCGCACTTGATCTGCATACCACACCTAGTCTGTGTATCAAACCTGCTCTGTGTACTGCACCTTCTCCACATACTACATCTACTCCACACACCATGACTTCTCCAGGCCTGCTCCGCGCATCGTTCCTACTCTGCACACCGTACCTCCTCTACGCACTGCCTTAACAAACCGCCTCCTCTTATGGCCTTTGCGTACCACCTCTACATACTACCTTCGTGTACCCCTACTTTTTACTACCTTAGTGTACCATTTCTTACTTCCACACACTTCTTCTTCAAATTCTTCAAATTATTTCATCTCCCGCATACCCATTTTTCTTACACAAAATATCTTCACTAGAATACTCCTTCTAATTTCGCAAACCATTTAGTCTTTCATGTACTACTTCATCCTAAGTAGAATATCTCTTGCATACCACTTTCAGTCTTAGCCTATTTCTTACACAACGATGATATTTTCTTATCGAGTTTGCTCTAGATAAATGATGAGATTAACACTCACTATATAGGAAAATAACCCTGAAAATTTCACTGAATCTTTTTTACCCAAATTTTCAATGTGGGACAATCTTCAGAGTGGCCTATGCTCCTTCCATGTACTATGATCCTCCTCTGCATACTACGGCCCTCCGGTGAACTGTGAACCTTCACCGTGTACCGTGTGTCTATCAGTTCACGCACTGCATCTCTTCCACCAACGATGAGCCATTTCATGTACCACAACTTATTTTGTGGCAAACCATTTTCAGTACCATGACCTATTCCACGTACCTTTCCCACTACATGGTACGTGGTTGTGAACCATTCCTGGACATGGTACGCAATCCATGCTCCGAGGTATGCATTTTGCTTCCTTTTTCAATTTCATTCTCCATTACTCATGTCATTCACTCCTATGCAGAAATCCATTCATTTCCAAAAACAAAATCCTGATTTTGAGGTCCAATAATTTGGAAAACACTGGAAAATGGCACCACCTTATATATATTCTTCGAAAAAACACCCACGCTAATTCACTATCACCATTCTTCTTCAAAAATCATATTCTTTCATCACAAACCTTATTTATCGTGATATATAGTGTTTGATCGATCACCTTTAGCATCGTCAGATTTGTCCAGGGAAAGTACTACAACTTCTATGTTTTCAAGTAACATCAGTCTTTCTAGTCAACACTGAATATGAATGGCATCATCTTCTCATCTATGTATGATAATTCTTAAATCTTCAAATCTCTACATGATCCCTCATGCATTGATGCATGTCACTTCAGGTAGGATATTACATGGTCTCTTTGAATAATGAAATTCTTCATGATCACTTCATTTTGATCGTTATTGAAAACTTTTGGCAACAAATACAACATTATACGCAAATTGGTCCCAATATTAGCAACCATATTCCTTAAAAGGTATAGAATTTCATCATTTTATAGTCTGCATGATTATGGTTTCTTGCATGACTGATCTTGGATTTGAGATTTTATTTTTCTTCAACTATATTTAACAAGTGTCGTTATATTATTTGATACCCATAAATTGTATCAAAACATTACCCTATTTTTTAATTCAAGAAATTATTCTAAAAATGTTTTTTTTGAATTCATATTGAATGCTGTATTCCCTATCATTAAATATAATAAAAAATTTCATTACACCCTATTGAATCGCGACATATGACATGGGATATCATGGCTAGTGACTTAGTAAAAATGTCCCAGTTTTGTAAGTGGACATATAAAACTTTATGATATTACATTTTCTGATAGAGTTGTGTTGTAGTTTCAAAAAAAGTATCATATCATCTTATAGATATCAATGTAGACCCTAAATGATTGATTCCTAAGGTTTTTTCCAGTTATACAGAATAGTTACAATGAGAAATTGTAAGGGTTATACTTCTTATACATATGGGTTTTCTTTTTCTAAGGATGTGAAAAACCTCACACATGTTGTGGTCCAATTTGGTATCAGCATGGAAGGAATAACATTGAATCTGGAGCTCATTTTTTTTCCTATATTGGTGTTGGGTTTGAATACCATTATGAAAAAATAGATCAACTCACACACACTAGTTTGATCATGATTTTTTCATAGAGGATGCGCCAACTTGGTAATTTGTATGTTTTTCTTGAAGCACAAGACATTACCATTAAGCTTGAGCCTTTTTAGGCTAAATGCTCCAGGGAGAGACTATAACAGTCTGAATTGGAGACATGATTATCAGTTCTAAAATATGAATGATAGCATTTAAAATGTTAAGCACCATATCCTATAAATCTTCTTTTATGATTACTTATAAATTTTGAAAAACAATATGAAGAGAAAATAGTTTTTTGTAAAATTAAATTATGAATTGAATTATATAATTTATAAATTGTTTATAAATTATAAAAAAATAAATTTTCATATATTATTTAATTTGTTAATTTATATAAATTAATTAGTTATAAATAATTTATAATTAATTAATTAAACATTTATTAATAAAATTTACTTTATATTTAGTGTTAATATTAAATAAATTTAAAATTATATGATATGACTTATAATTTAGATACAAAATTTTTATATGAAAATTACAAGGGTGATTTATAAATTTATTATAAATTATAAAAACAAGTCAAAAATATAAGAGTTTATATGTGTTATGAATTTTTCATAATACTTAATTTAAATTATTCAAAATAATACCTCATTTTAGAAATTAATTAATCTATATAAAAATAACTTTTCATGATTAATTTGATCAAGGTTTAAATAATTTAAAGTATATGATATTTAGATTATCTAAATAGTTTATATAATAAAAATTGAAATATAAAAGGTTTATATTTATTTAATATCACTTATTTAAAGTGAAATAACATATAATGAATAATATAAATGAGTTCATATTAGTTAATGAATATGAATTGTTTTTATTTAATATTATGGAATGTTTATAAGGTTATATAAATTAAAAAATGTTTATTTTTAGTTCTATTTATGAATTTTTTATAAATGTTTATATTATGTTTAAATATCTCAATTTATAATTTATTAAAAACTCATTACCTATATTTTTCCTCAATATAATTATCATATTTTAAATTTTTATGTGTATGAATTTGTTTAAATTTTTAAACTGCATTTAAATATTTTCATAGATGAATCTAAGGAGTTTTATTCTAGGTATAGTAATAGATTTAGTTTTATTTTACATTGAACTTGTCTTTTATTTTGTTATGATATTAAATTAAGTAGTGAATTTTTATTTATACATATTAGGTATTAGAGTTATGTTGGAACTTGAATATATCCCAAGTAAATAAACTCTAGGTGGAGGGATTTTAGGTCGAACATCCCACTAACCTAGAGGCTTATACATTGTTCTAGAAAAGTGAGGGATAATTATCTGTGACTCTAGGATTAATCATGTGTGAATTATTGATTTTATATAATTCTCTTCCTTTATATTAAAGAGTTTCATGTAACTTATTCATATGATGCATTTGAATACGTGTGAATATAATTTTCTTTTTATTTGTGTTAATAATATAAGTCATGAGTTGTGTAATGAGTTATACATCAATATGGGTTGAACTTGTTGTTTTTGTAGATGAAATATGATACTAAATTAAATCATTACAAGAATGAATACATGTAATAATAATAATATGATATAATATGGAGAGATAAAATCCCTCTTTAAAATATTAAGTGTTAGATTCCTTCCAAAATATCACATTTTAAGACCCCGATCCTTCTTCAGGGTTGTTCATACTAAAGCTATGTGTTTCTAGATTATTTTTCATAAGAAAACCATGTAATGAGTGAAACTAATAGGTTTATTTCCTATTTTTAGTGATTAATTTGGGTTAAACCTAACTGAGATACCCAGATAATATTTTTTACTAGAAGAATAATGTTGAGTTTATAAACTAGATTGATTGGAAAAATTTCATTTCTATACTATCCAATAATAATATATGATATAAATGGGATACGTATCACCTAAATTGACTATTTTTTTTGTTTCTTGTAGTATTACATCTATTTAATGTGTGTTCTCTCCTGGATTCCTTTGTATTTTTCCTTGAACATCATTTCATGCCTAGTTATCCTCCATCTACTCCCTCTTGGTTATGAGAATATGATTTTTGCAATAAAACAGTTTGTTTTCTAGCTTCAGACTTGTCTTAGTGGAAAATGCTTAGAGGAGGCCCTATACAAGTCCTTTCAGGAGACATCTATAGTAGCCACTTTGGGTCTTGGTGTCAATCCATCCTACCCATAATGACATTGGTATGTCTCCCTAGTTTTAGTAGTGACCTGGTGCTTCGGTGAGTTCATGTTTTAGTTGGTAAAGGGTGTGGTGGCTAGGGTATTTTTTTTGTTTGGTTGTATCATAGTGTTACCCTATTTGTGGTCTGTTTTTTTAGTTTTCTCTCGTGTCGATGGTTTCTTCTCATTCCCATTCTGTTCATTTCCATTTTAGTCATTTTTTCTTCCTCTATGATCTTTCTACACTACCTGTCATGTGATATCCCATATTTCATATTGAATAATGTTCCTTATTGTGGCTTGGGATCATGTTAGGGAAAATATTTGATGTTGATTGCACTGGCTCTTCCTTCTACTTATGTGGAGATACTGGATGACATTGATGTCTAGGGGAAACACTTGTTTATCTAGTTTTTTGGTTTTATTATTGATTTGAATATTCATCAACTAGTTCTGTATACTAAGACTATTGTGGAGACTCATTCCTTTAATGCAGTAGTATCTAATAGTAATGGTGATGACGATGGAAATTGGTGGGTGGTGGTAAGCTGTCTTCTGGTTGTGTATAGCCATAGATGATGTTTTGTGTAGGGATCAATGTATAATTCCTATAATCCTTATAATTCCCCACATGGGGATCCAATTTTGGTCAACACTCATCATAGTTACACTTTTTTTTCATTTCAATTTTCAAATATGATTTTTTTAGCTATTGTATGTTCATTTTTCTTAGTCTTGGATAGATTTTCCCACCTCCCCTATGGTTTTACTTTGTTCTGGTATTTGAGTTTTATTTGGATCTGTTAGTTTTGAGGTTACCAAGAAATCTTAAAAGGTATTTTACTAAAATTAAAACAAATAAATTTGGATGAGTATGGTTATCCTAAAAGAGGTCATTATTTTAGTTAGAGTCTTTTTAATAAAAGTACTTATTATGTTCTTGTAAAACAGAAAAATCATTTGATAAAAAATTAGGTTGTAGATGAACATGATCATCATCGTCAAACTTAACATTGAGACCAATACACTATAAAATATAATCTAATTGTATGCAATTTATAATACTAAAAATTTAAGAAAATAAATTGATTAAAAAACATTTACGTGTTAGAGTAACACCTTTCTAAGTAACCAAACTATTGATGTTGTTCAATAGTTAGAATCTATATTCTCATGAGAATAATAAGAAAATTATCTAGAGTATTCAATGGAATTGGATACAAAATGAACCAAATAATATTTTCACCACTCATATGAATAATGTGATTGGGTATTTTAATGACTTGGGGAGACTGTTGGTTTCCTTGAGGCTTATTTTGGGTAAGGAATTCATTTTTTTTCCATTGACGAAAATGTTCCATCAATGTGAATGAGTTCAAGAACGGTTAAAAAAATATTTTAAAACTATTTAGAATAAATGAATTGATAGTTTTTATTTCTATGTCAATAATAAAAGTAGGAATAAGATGAAAATATAAAAGGAAAATATAGTTGGAAAGTCTAGCAATGTTTCTTTGGGTAAAAAATCAAGGCCATTAAAGGCTAAAATAATTTTTAGGAAGGAAGATATAATCATTCCATAGAATATAATTATTTTAGGTACTTAATGTGTTTTAGGAAACTCAATGCAGTGTCCATGTAAGGTACCAGTGTTATAGAAATAAATTTTTGATTTTGAAGTGTATATGATAACCATTTTATGTTTTAAAAGTGTTGTAAATATAAAGGAGTTAAATATAAAGTTAATTATTGATAAATCTTGTGGTTTTCATTCAAATGATGAATTAATTATTTTCTACATCAAATATATAAATTCATAGATGGAACTATGTAAAGGATGTGTATAATTGTCTCATATATCTTATTTGATAAGAGAAATTGTTTGTTAAAAGTAGTTGTTACAATAAGAGATGATGGATCCAATACACATGTTTTATGATTAATTGGATTATATAAAATACTTTAGAATATGATAAGGATAAAAATGTTTTATTCGGGATGAAATTGTTTATCAAAATTTTTGTCAAAAAATAAATAATTGAGATTCCACCACCATCAGAGTAGTGATAATTTTTATAATTGGGATTTATGTTAGAGTTCTGAGATTTATACATATTTGGGAAATGGTTTTGGATATATAAAAATTCCTTAATAGTTGGTTTAGGTGCTCAAGTGGAAAATAGAGAAGTGTCAGGGTGACCTGGGTGATGAAATTCCACAGTCTGTAACAGTTCATGTCGTGAATTATTATATTGAGGTGAAGTATAGGTAAAAAATTAAGTTTAGAGTCCTGTAAGAATTTTTTACTATGGGTAGTACCCTCACAAAGGGAATTCCTGTTGTGAATGAGACCCTTACATGCGTGATCAATGACTCTTATGTGAGTAATTAAGGTCATAAACCATGGATAATACAATTAATTAGGTTCAACTGAGGGATGAACCTCTACATTGATCTATTCACACCATGAATCAGGGGTTTATGCCATGAAATGTTTGGGTTGGACTTCAGTTCCCTCTCCTTGGAGGCATTTACATCGTGAACCTCCTCGTTCACCCTCTGAACGAGTGTGATGTGCTAGAATGGTGTATCCTTATCTATTTGGATGATGTTAGAAATAAAATCAGAGTAAAATACTGGATGAGGGTGGTTGAGACACTACAATACAATGGACTTACTATAAGGTTGGTCAAACAATTATATCACCTTCATTTATGAGCTCATTCTATGTGTTTGAAAGTTTGATTGTACCCTGTAATTTTTTTCCTGATGTGAAATTTACACATCTATGTGGATGTAGGGATAATTTCCTGAACCACATAAATCACTGTGTCTATATTCATCTTCTTATTTTTATTTTTTTCATTTTTTTATTTATCTAAAAACTTTTCTGTTCCTGTGACTCCCAGTGTTTCCGAAACACTGTGTGTGAGAACCTTTCTCTTTATTACACATTAATTCATGATTTTTTACATAATATTATAATTAATACAAATAATAATATCTATAAGTATAGTGTATTTGATAATTAGATACATTACATAACAACTTAAAACATGGAATAAATCACCATTATTTAAAACTTTCTTAACATGATCATAATATTCCTTCATACTTAAAACTGCATGGGATAACATGGAGACATACATAAGAAAGGAATGAGCTATAAATAATAGTAATGGAATAAACATGTAATAACATTAACAAATTAATACATGTTAGACAATAGGTATATAAATGAGACATAAAAGTGGTGAGAATCATAAACATGAACAATGAGTCATGATATAACTTGATATCATAAATGCAACATGAGAAATGTGGAAACAACTTAAAAAACTACATCATAAACATAGGTCATGGCTAAAAATCAAAAAATAATGTTGTAAAATTTTCTGTGATGGATTAGGTTCACTCTGTAATCCCTTGTATGATGGTTCATGAGACTAAAACATTACCCAATTTATTGTATAACTATATAATTCTGGGTTCACCCATCACTTTGTTTTCTTTCTCATTCGCTAGTATGCCACATAGATTAAAAAACATGAAATAATTTAACATAACATGTTATTCCATGACAATGGAGTGTGGAATACAGACATGTAATTACCCAAAAAATAAGTATAAGTGCATAAATTTGAAAACCCATGATAGGAAACATGTATGGGTTTTCACTACAAAATTGTTTGGCATGAAAAATCACAGGGAAATTTTTTCATTATAACAGGGGCATATAAATGTTCATGGAATGGATTAATTAGATTTAAAGGGGTATATCATAATTTATAAACAAAATGTATAGTAAGGTGGATATCTAATAACATATCCTAACATTAGTAATTGAAGATAAAGTACATAAGTTAATGAAGACACTTGAATAAATAGGAGAAGGAGAGTATCACTGACCTTGAGAGGATTATTCCAATTGCTTGGGAGTAGATACTTGAGAGCTTTGGGTTACCTTTGTAGGAC
Source organism: Viscum album (assembly GCA_963277665.1). Classification (NCBI taxonomy): domain Eukaryota; kingdom Viridiplantae; phylum Streptophyta; class Magnoliopsida; order Santalales; family Viscaceae; genus Viscum; species Viscum album. Next base: position 1,967,228,276 of record OY728127.1, read on the forward strand.
TCTATAGAGGGGAGGTAAGATTAATAATGTGGTCCAAGGTTGTTTAGTTAAGGCAAATGAGAGCTATAGTGAGTTTATAGAGGAAAAGAGGGGGGAGTTCTTTATTATTTTTCAAAATTAGGGTTTTGACTCTATATAATAAAATAACTAAAACAATAAACATTACAAGGGTTTTGACCATGGTTTTTGAAAAATATATGTGGTTTTCATTATTTTATATGTTCAATAAATGAACTTATTAAAATATCACCCTTTGTGATGTGGAACTAAGTTATGACCTTAAATAAATGATCTTAAAAACATAAAATATATTATAGGTTTTTGAGGATTCATAAAGTATCTATAAAATTAATAAATTAAACTTAAAATTAAGCTATTTTTAATGTGAAACATTTCTCTGGTTATGTATACATTTTATTGTACTTATCACATCCTTTTTGGGTCATTATGATGTCTTAATACACACTATATATTTATACTGTATTTAAATTTTACAATAAAATTCGACTGTCTTAGAAAATTTAAAAAAATTAATTGTTGGATAATTTAGATGATAATATTATGAAAAAATATTCATATTATCTATATAATTTGATGAATATTTTAATTTTCACTTTTAAATTAATAATCAAAATTTGTTGAGAAATGCTGGGTTTTTTGACAATAATAGTTTTCAAACCCTTATAAATATTACACATGAAATCATACAAAATATATTCCAATATATATTTAACAAAAATTATTTAAAAATAATATATAAATAATATATTATTAATTTAAAAACTATATTAATTCATAATAATAAATTCCCTAATTAAATTTAAATATTTCCCAAAAACAATTTTTTTTTATTGTATCCAAATCAAAATCATTTATAAAGTAACAATAATAAGAAGAAGATAGAAATATTATTCTATGTAAAATATACATATCCATATTAATATGGTATTAATAAATACCCATTTATTACCCTAGAAAACAACCTAAGGATAAGGCATGAAACATTAATACTTTTATGGGGCAGTTCGGTGTACATGATTTGGGCCGTAATCTAGAAGATCTTGAATTTTTTTTGTAAAATGTTTATCTTTTACTTAGGTTGATGGATATAATATTGGGTGTGGTCAAAGGAAAATCTTAGTGATGCTATCTCCCTTGGAAGCTCTAATAAATGGTCTTTATATGGTACTATCCTACTGGTTGTGGCCATCAATTCTTGTGTCTATGTCAAATGGATTTTTCAAGCCCCTATATTTATAATAATCATATGATCATTGTTTAATGACTATATTATAAATGATAATGATGTATAAGAATCATTTATTTCTGATAGTATATAATAAAACTATGGATGTAAATGTGTTTTCTATAACCATAACACATAATGATACGTTCAATTCAACCATAAAGGTACTTTCATTTATAATAGTTTGGATTGTTACAATATTCCCCCTTTAGAAAATCCGCCCTCGAAGTTTCCATTTGAAACACTAAAATAGATGAGGGTAACTCTATTTCATATCCTCCTATGGTTCCCGCATCATTTATTCAAACTTTGGGAGTCTCCATAGCATATTAACCGGGTGCATTGCCTTATTTAATAGAATATTATCTCTATGATCTAAGATCTCCATAGGTTTCTCCTCATTGGAAAGATAATTCTCCAATAGTATAACCTTGGGATTGAGTATTTGTGAGATTTAAAGAATGTACGTCCTCAAGAGTGATATTTGGAACACATCATGAACTTGTTATAGGTTAGGTGGGAGTGCTATTCGATAAAACACTATTCTGATGTGATCAAGGATCTCAAAGGGACCAATGTATCTTGGACTAAGATTTCCCTTCATCCCAAATCTCATGGATTTCTTCCATGGATATATGTAGAATAAATCCTTGTATCAAACATCAAAATATGATCTCATCAATGACTATAAACATATCTATTTGGTTGAATTTGAGTAGCCTTGATGTACTGCTGAATGATCCTGACCTTTTCCACCATTTTCTCAACCATTTCAAGATCCATCGATTTGTGTTCCCAAAAATCATCGTAGAATGAAGGTGTTCTATGCCACATCCCTTAAAGGGATTCATAGGGAGCCATTTTGATGCTTTAGTTGAACCTATTATTGTATTATAACTTTACCATATGAAGATGATTATCCCATACTCCTTTAAAGTCAATTGTGGATGCTCTCAATATTTCATCAAGTGTCTCGATAGTCTGCTCAGATTGACCATCAGTTTGAGGGTGATAAGCTATACCAAAGGTCAAATAATTATTTATATCATTTTTTTGACTCTTAAAGAACATGGAGCTAAATCTTAGACATTGATTGGATAGAATCAATAGTGGTGTTCCATTAATCCTCACCACTTCTCTAATATATATCCTTGCAATTTGATTGAGTGAGAATTCATCTTGAAACACAATAAAGTGAGTAGTCTTTGTTAGATGATTCACCACCACCCATATAGAATTATTTTATCTTGATGTCTTTGTAATAACAGTGAAAATGTTCATGGTTATGTTTTCCCATTTCCATGTAGTTATGGGTAATGGTTTAATCATCCCACTGTATTTTTTCCTTTCATCCTTCACTTGATAACATACAAGACATCTTGATGTATATTCCATGATCTCCTTATTTATATTATCCCATAGAAACTAGTCTTAGAGATCTTGGTACATCTTTGTTATTCCAAGATGGATGGTCATAGTTAATAAAGGTTCATGATCCAACATCTTCTATAACTCGGGAATTGACTGTACACATAGTCTTGAACCAAATATCACAACTCTATTATTAACATTAAACTCAGAGGATTTACCCTTTCTAATAGATTCCACTTTCTTCTAAATTCTCACATCATATCCCTCTCTTATTCTATCCTCCTTAGGGTTTGTTATATCTCTATGTTGTTGGATGATATAAAATCTATTATTTTTGATCTTTATCTAGGTTTGATTCTCAATTTTTTATTGCCGACATTCTTCATTGGGGTTTCCCGTTATAGGGGTTGGAAGATGAGATCCCTTTGTTTTGATAGGTGGTAATGTCTAAGATTGGCCAACTAATTTAAAACTATATTTATTGATTTAAATTAAATTTCTTTCAATTGTATTATTAAAAAACTAATTTACATAGAATTGGGATTTGAATTTTATTTGCCATGAAATTTTTGGAAAACCACCAGTTTCAATGAATTGGGGTTTGATTGTGTAATTTGTTGGAAATTATAAAATTAAAATGATAAATTGATTTGAAATATTTATTTTATAAAATAGATTAAATTGATATTATATGACATTTTTCTGGTTTTATCCTAGAAAAAGGTATGAATTGATTAAAAACCCGTTTTTTAAGTGGAAAATTGGAAAATTGGAATGGGGAATGGGTTAATAGTATTTTGGAAAATTTTGAGAGAAATTTCCCACTGTTGATTATTGTTTTATAACATTAATTCCAAGGTAGTTAGTGAGTTATCTTGGACAAAACATTTTTATGCTTTACATCTCTAAAAAACATAGTTTAGAAGGTCACATCCCCATTGGGATAGGGATGAGTCATCTTTGGCTAGTGTTTGAGGGATGTGTGAACACATAGTACCATGATCACAAATTTTTATGTGTGAGGATCCCATAAGCTGGAACTATCATAAATTTTGGTAGATGACCATGTGTCTCATTTGTGATTATTTTGATATATGCCATTATTTGTAAATTATTTTACAAATGCCTTTTAAATTTATATAAATTGTTTTCTATAAATCTTTTTAGCAATTGTTTTGAATTTTTTTCATCAATTTAAATATAATTCATAATTTGTTTTAAATATGCTTTTGTGCTTCCATAATAGTTAAATTAAAATTGAATGAATTATTTGGTTAATTAATGTGGAATCTTATTATGGAATCCTTAGAGAGACCCTACTAGGATTTTATCTCACAACCTACCTATGCCTTATGGTGTTTTTACATTATCTTCTTCTAGATTCAAGCAAGGGGAAAGCACCACTAAGAGGTGGCTTGGGTTTTTGATCCTTGGGACATGGAGAGTTGTGTTAATTGGGATTTGGGTTGGTTATATTTCAGATTTTGGTATTTTTTAGTTATACTTAAGGTTTATATACCACTATGAATTTGAGTACTATTCTCCTTGTGAAGTTTTATTTTTAGCATAATGGATTTAAATTGTTTATTCGGTGTTTAAGTTGAATAAATATTCCCACCTTTGTATTGCGTGATGTCAAGTGCTTATATACAACCGATGAGGACTAGGAACACCCTTTGGGCTATGTCGAGATCAGCCCAATTATCCAGGTACCAGGGTATTTGGGCCGATTTGTGACAAATTGGATTCAAAGGTTCATGTTAAACATCTTGCCTTGATGTTAGTATGTAGTTGTGTAATATTTTCCAGAAAAAGAAGATAATTGCTTTTGAGGGTCTAGCCAAATATCCTCATGATGAGAATTATGCCACATAAGGTAGTTTGGGAAATATTTCTTAACAATTAGTCATAATCTTTTCCCTAATTTTGATTTGGGAAGTTGAAATCCAAATCTTGTTTATGGATCTGACATGATTAAATTTCCCTTGTCTCTTGTTTGAGTGTTAGTCTCTATAATGTTATGACATCATTAATGTTTTTTATGATGTTCTGTAGCATCGTGGATTTGAGATGAAACATGTATCAAATCTAGGAGGAATTTTTTGATGATCCATAGTGATAAAATCTTCCCATGGGCCTAAATCTTGTGGAAGTTGTTGTGTGTTTTATCCAAGCTCTTGGAAAAGAACACGTACCCATTCCCGTTCAGGCTCCAACTGTGGAACATCATAGGGTGAATTCAGAATTCATGTTGTAACAAACCAAACCTTTATGATTGGAATTTCCCTTATTATATTTATGATACAGTAACATCACATAGAGATCCCAATAGACACATCATTCTCAAAAATTAATAATTAAATAAGAACATTTATAGAAATTAAGAAACCTATACCTGTGAAATAGTAACATGAACATTGGAATAGTAACATTACCATTATGAATAGTAATCTGACCAATAAAATAGCAACCTCCACTATGATATTATAAATAAGATTTAGGCATCTTATATATGAAAATATTATATAACTATATCATTGCATAAGTAAATAAATGTTTTAAAAATAATAAATTAAGTGTTGGTATTTTTTGCAAAACATAAATGTTTTTTTAAAATTTTATAATTAATATAGGGATTTAAATGAAAATTTATTTTCATAAAATAGATTCATAAATTAATATTTTCATATCTTATTATTATAAGATAATTTTATGAGACCTTAAATAATTTTCCAAAGTGTCCTAAAAGCAATTAAAATATTAAAATCAATATTTTTTAAATAAATGATGATTTTATTTAAAAATTAAATTTATCACCTTTATAAAAATTAATTCATAAAATGGGGTCCATTTTATAATTCTTCACATCAAAAAATGGTTACATTTAATTTTTGGGATTTTTCTAAAATAGTTGGGTTTTTAGTGAATAGTGAAATACGATAATTTATGATACAAGGTAAATACATGAATTTTTGAGTTATTGTTTACGTATGGTTGATGTAAGAACTGTTATCTAGAACTCAAATTATATTTTTACTATAATTATTCATGGTAATCATCACTATTTATAGTCTTGAGAAAAAATAATAATCTAATAGACAAAATAATAAATAACACCCTTCTCCTCCCCTACAAATACCATCCCTCACAATATCATTTTATCACACCTTATAATATTTTAATAATGTTAAAATTATTCCTAATCCACTTCCCAAGACTCTAACCCATGTCTAGGATCTTCTGGTATCAACAAAATAACAAACCAAAGTTCCATAAGGATGTTCTCAAGGAGAATAAATTCAAGAGGTAAAATCCTATTTCCTTTTCTTTTAATTTCTTTTAAATTTATTTTCATTTATTATTCTATCCTAACTGCCCAATAACAAAGTGTCTGGAAGACTATTTTATGTTATACATAATGAAATTTTATTGTGCTAATGGAATAATAAATCATAAAATATATTCTCTCCACCTTTTATTAAAAAAAGAAAACATCATCCGTCATGTGTCGATTCACTACCTTCAAAGACGAAGAGTTTTCATTTTTGATTAACACCTTAAATGATGGTCGTAAAACCATTATTATGGTTAAATAAGACTATAATAAACATATTATAATTTTATAATTTACTATAAACAACATATAATTTTGATATTAAATAAAATTATTCAAGTTCAAGACAGTCGTAAAAATCACCAAAATAAATTAAAACATTTTCACCAATGTTTTATATAATGAATCATACGAATACCATATAAAACAATTATATATTATACTATTTTTTCTTTTTAATGGTCATTAAAAACACATAATTACTCTTCTAGATAATTATTCCAATTTTACATTAACTTCCATACATGTATACAAGTGAACCAGTCATGATATCCATGAAAATAAACACTCCCAAAATGATGAAATTGAACACTATAACTCATCAAAATGGGAATAAATGAACTTAATAAAATTATAATAAATTAAATAAATATATAAGAGGTTCTTTATTTGTTAATTAATGAATATAATTTTATTATTTATGATATTAATGTGAATAAATCATTCATACAAAAGATAAGAATATTCTCGAACCTAACTCCATTTGAAAAAGAACTATTCTTTCGAAAAACACATTTTAAATTCCCTTAATTTGTTTCTTCTTCACTCGAGAATGATTAATCTTATACCAAATATATTTTTCCCTTTTCATTTTTGAATCCCAAGATTATTCAGGATTGATGAAATCCTTATGAAACCCATTGCTTTATATGGGCTACTTAATGACATGGATTGATATATGTTATATATGGAATGCATGGTTATATAATTGTTATGATGTCACAAGTTCCCCCATAGTTATATAGTGATCAAATTCATTAGATAATGTGATGTATCTCATGAGAAAATTTGTTATATGTGTGAACATGATGCTAGATTTTTCACAATTATTATGTTATGATTATTCACATATGTTATCCTTGAAAATGATGCAAGCTTTGTTCACAACAATGTGTGGTATTTGACCACTGAGACAAGATGTTTCATTTTTATACACTACCAAATTCCATACCATTATCTAATTCTTTTTATTGTGATTATGATTAAGATACTATGATTATGTTATGATGAATATGATTATTCTTACCCATTTTATATAGCTTCATGTCCTTATCTATCCTCTTGTAGGGAATTTAGCTCACCCCTTTATTTGATTTATATCTTGAGGTGACTACATGTACTAAAGAGATCATGAGCTTTAAAAGGACAAAGAATAATATTTAAAATTAGTTTTAATTTTTTTATTACATGTAAGTGATGTATGTTCATAATTTTACCAGGATTCTAAAACTTTGGATATTCTATTTGTAATGATAAAATTTTGTTTATCTTTAAAAATATGTAATAGTTATTTATGAAATGTAGGATCACTATACATGCTACAAAATTACATAACAAAAATCCACCAGTGTTCCAAGGATCAAACAATTCAAAAGATGATGAGGATTTGTTGAGAAAGGTTGATCTTTTTTTTGAGATCTTTGAAATTCCTAATTCTATCAAGGTCAAGTGTGTAATGTTCAAGTTTGAGGGACCTAGAAGGATATAGCGGGATACAATGATGACGGTTAAGAGTCACGAGGCCTTATATTGGAAAAATATTATATATATTTTCATTGAATGTTTCTATCCCAATTCGATAGTGTTTTCCATGGCTATAGAGTTTTTCAAACTCATGAAGGCTGAAAGGATTGTTATAGAATATACTAATTACTTTGTTGAGCTTATGAAGTTTTCACTTGAGATAGTATCAAATGAGAAGTTAAATACTCAAAGTCTCGATATGGGACTTCTATCTAATATTAATTCTCATTTTTTCATGCTGAAGCTCTCTTACTATGCTAAGGATATGGATAGAGCATTGATGGTTAAGAGAGACTTGGCTGGAAATTTAGCGTTGACTAGAGTTCCTTTTTCTCCCAGTGTTAGTTTCTTTGTGTTCCTTTAAAGTAAGTAGGAAATGTGATGCGTCTCATGGTTTTTCTCAACATTAGAGTTATTCTAGACCTCCTAAAGTTCCTAGCACAGGTTCTTTGATTTTCTACCAGAGTGGAATGTATGGGAACTCAAAATGGGTTTGCACTGAGGCATTCAAGGTATGTTGTTCCTATGGATTCTTAGGACACATACATATGTTTATTCGTGTATATTATACTCCCCATAGTGGAATGAGATCATCTGCACCAAAAAAGTACTGTGGTGCAATGAGATGATTCACAAATACAGGGGTTCCAGCCATAAGCAAATGAAATAAAGCTTATTCATGCAGTGGAAGAGTCTTCAGATGAAGCCAATACAGATCCGGTAACTATGAGAGGTACCATCACAATATATTCATTTATAAAGAAATTATTATTTGATACTGATGCATCTCATTCATTTATTTAATCAAATATTGTAAATATTATTTATCTTCCTATGGATATTTTGTCTTATGTGGTGGATATTACTATATACCTATGAATAAATATAGGAAAGGGTCTTGGTTTTACTTCTTGTGTGTTCTCTTTATTAGATATTTATCTTACTTGAGATTTTCTAGTTCTCAACTTGAAACCCCTTGATGTCATATTTTGTAAGGATTGAACCATTTCTAATAAATCTCAAATGTATGACTAAAATGTATATTTTTATTTATCAACTACAATAGGGGGTGGGGGGTAAATTTTAGTTTTAAAAACTTTTGTTTTTATTCCTAAGAAAATCTTAGTTTAACAAATTCTAACAATTTGGATTCCTAGACCTTTTTTATTTCTTAATAAAGAAACTGACTTTCATAGGATTTTATAGGATTGACCCATTAAAGAAACTTAAGACAAGTTTACTTAGGGATAGATTCTAACATAAAGCATATGTAATCTTCTTTATATTATAGTATACAATTATAAGAAAGTGAATGAATGGTACACTTCCTATCTTTAAAAAATGCAGTGGAATTAAAACTTGTAACAAAATAGGATAAGTATAAGAAAACATTTCACCTAAAGAGAAGGGTATCCAACAAAAATGGATAATGGTGCCCTGATTTATACTTTCAAGAAAGTCTGTCTTACCCATACCATGGTAATCCCTCGATATGAAGATCAGTATCTATCTTACTGTCCCCGCAATCCCTCAATCTCTATGGTGATCGGTATGTCTGTATTCCTATCCCCAGAATCCCATGACTGTATAACAATAATCAAAATTTCACTAAAAAGGCTGAACAAAATATATTTAGCTTGAACAAGTCATCCACAACATTCAGAAAAGGTAGATTTGAATAGATCTCTCATAGAGTATCAATTCATTCTAGATATCAATAGCTTCCAATGAAATCTCTTGCAATCAACTCATTCACATGCATGGGTATTTATATGCATGGATTATAACAGTCAACTTCTCCTTAAATGGTCATATTTTCCTTGAATTTTGGAAAAACCTATACATGTGGAACTCATTCAACGGCTAAGTTAAAAAAGATTAGATGTCATATTTTAATATAAAAAACTATGAGAAACATTAACATGATTAAGAAACATTATCAAATTTTAGGATATGATAAAATGTAACATTATATTAAGGAAATGAGGTAACTAAAAAAAATAATTTAATCAAATTCGTAATATAGTGAAAATAAGTTTCTAATTAATATTTATAATAATATTATAAAATAGTATAGAATTATATTTTAATTTATGAAGAAATCAGAGTCTACTTTCAGAAGAAATTAGAGTATGATTTTAGAAGAAATCAAAGTCTGATTTCAAAAAAAAAATCAGAGTTTGATTTCTGGAGAAATCAGAGTTTTATTTTAGGATAAATAGAAGTCTGATTTTAGGAGAAATTGGAGTATGATTTTAGGATAAATTAGAGTATGATTTCTGGAGAAATCGGAGTCCGATTTCTGAATAAATCATAGTCTAATTTCAGAAGAAATCATAGTTTGATTTAGAATAAATTAGAGTCTTATTTTATAAGAAATTGGAGAATGGTTTTAGAAGAAATTAGAGTCAGATTTCAGAATAAATCATATTCACAATTCTAGGGAAATTGGATTCTAAGGATCTTTATGGTCTTGGGTTAGTTAAGGATCTGTTTTTTTAACTTAAGGAAATATGGTTAGACATGGTTTGAATAAAAATAAATAAGGCATTGAACATAATAGGTAAAGTAAAAAACTATTCCGAGTGAAAGAAAATTTTCCTTAAGAGAATGTTATTAGAGAAAGATATTTTTAAGAAAATGTGTTTGTGATTTTCAAAACATAAAGGAATCAAAAATTAATATGGGAAATTATTAACTGAAAAATATCCCCCATTTTGTAGAGAACAAAAAACATTTTGTAAAAGAATATAGGAACCAAAGTTTTCATTTTTATGCTTAAAAGAAAAAATTATCTCCCTTTTTATTTATGTACTGTGATAAACAGGACTAACTCCCAATTATATTTTTAAATCCCAAAGGATCGTATTGTCGACTTTCTTAGAGAAATGAATCTTCTTTACTTAAGAATTATTTATTAAAGTAATATCCCCTTACATAGTCATTATATTCATTTAACATAATATTATTTTTGATCATTATTTTTACCCACTATGATTTTCAAAAAGGAATAGAGGGAATGAAAAAAATGTACCTAAAAGGTTAGGAATATACAAAGTAAAACAATGGAAAGATAAAAAATTTCATTAAGATGACAAAATTTTTCAAGGAAAAATACAACAAAATATTGGATTTGAAAAAATCATTCATCCTTCATTTTCTCCTTTGGTATATACTTTTTCAATATAGCTCTAAACTTCATCAATTATTTATGATCATATTTAAAATTCTTGATCAACTGTTCTTGATCCTGATTTTACTTTTAATATCATTGATTCTATCTTCCTAAGACTTAAGAATTTATCCTTGAGACTAAATCACTTCTTCCTAGTCTTTAAGTTTTTCACCCATCACTTCTCGAAGTTTGGTTTCCCTTTTCATATTGAGAGAAACTTAATTCAGTTTTCCATTGAGATCTTTATCTTTATTTTGGTGGCTATCTTTCTCTTCCTTTAGATTTTCTGAAATACTTATTGAATTTTTTTTATCCTATAATTGGATATATCAAATACATGTTTTACTGAATCAGTGAACTTCATAAATGATTTTATGATTATCTATAACTGAATTATACCACATAGTTATATCTTTTCAAGATATCCTATAAACATCATAACTGAGTTGAAAAGTCTTGAACTTATATCCAAGTTTGATAGACTTTTCCATAACAATTCCTGTTGAATCTGACTTCTAATTGATTGTTTCTTGAATCATTTGGCATTTGGAATCAATGATTACAAAGAAAGGAATGGAATTTAAAAGTTTCTTTAAGGACTGAACCAGAAAATCATGTCATAAAAGTGATGATGACTCCGAGATAGATACGATTGTTAGATATGGAATTTTAGGTTTATCATTTTGCCTCCTCTTTGAGGTTCTAACACCATCCTTATTTGCTTGTGAAACAAAAACATTCTTTAGAGAATCAATAACTACTTTCTTACATTTATTAGACTTAGAGATTTCCTTTTTAACTTTCTAAGTTTCATGATCACTATTAGAAACATGAATAATTCTATCATCAGGATCATTTACTTATTTATCTGCTCTTTTATCACCAATTTACTTATCGACCTTGTCATAAACAACTTGTTGAACAATATCATCATTAATACTCTCACCATCTAAAGGAACTTTATTGACCTCATCCTGAGCATCAATATATTTCTAAATAGATTTTCCTTCTAAAATAATCTTGGTGAATTCATCTTGGGATGTTCTTATAGATAGCTTGTTATAAGGACTCTCCTTCTCTAGATATTCTTTAACCATCCTTATTACATCATCAATTTCCTCCTCTTCTTATTATTATTATTGGATTTATTTTTATTAAATAATGGGTTTTTTAATTGAAATATCCTAATTTCTCTTATTTATTATCAGAGTTTTGGTTGACACTTATTCTTTCATGAAGGGTTTTAGTACCTAAACTAGTTTAGATGAATTCTAGGAATATTTAGGAAAAGATTGGATAACTTCAGCCTCCAAATATTTCTTCTTCAACTTCTAATATTTGGATTTAATTTCATGATCTTCATCTCTTTGTATTTTGAAAACCTTATCCTCGACATGATCTAAACCAGAAACTGGTTCTCCTTCATTCTTCTTCTTCTTGAGCTCTCTCCATTTAGAAATAACTTCATTGGAAAAAGTCTTTTGTTTCTTCATCTTGGGTGGAACAGATACTAGTTCAACATCTAATGATTTTCCTTTTGGTTATGACTATTTAAATTTTATCTTCATAGGTGTTGGTTTGGAGCTTTATCCAACTTCACCTTTATTGCTGGAAGTTTGATCACCTTTCTCAAGAAGTTCAAATAACTCTCCGAACATAACACTGAAACCAATATTCAAACATCTCAAGGTATCATCACTTAAAAAAATTATCTTGAAGGTATTAAGATTTGAGATTCACTGGATTTTGAAATATTCTAAGCACAATAAACTAATATTAGAAAAATCACACAATACATCTTGATTTGAGACATAATGGTTCCATTCGTAATATTACTGATAGTCAAAATAATGTACTTGATGAGATTTATCTTCCTCACATTCACCAAGAAATCCATTATAGATACATCACATATATTTAAATAATCCTTGTCTCCCTTCCTTAGAATCAGAAATCCTTACATATAGAGGTCTAGAAATCTATGGTTTGTTGAGAGATGAGTGATCTTTAGTGTCTTTACTACTTTAATCCCAAGGGAATAAATAGCCTTAAACATTTCAAAATAACCTTTCTTAGCTAGAAATCTATGTGAGAAAAATATTTCTTCTCCTTCATAAGGTATGTACAAAATACTTGTAGCCTTATTGCAAGATAAAGAATAAGTCTTTCCATAACTCTTGAAGGAAAATATTCCTTTTCCACCTTGTTCATAAAAATTAATTGTATCATAAAATTTTATAACCAAATATGCATACACCAGATCCTAATTATTCTCCTTGGATATAGAAAGTCTCTCTCATCCATTCTTCCTTATGATTTTTGAAATCAAGGATTCGTACATGACAAAGAAGTTTTGGTACACCAAAATTTTCTTGGAAATTAGCCAATCCTTGAGGTCCTTGTTTGACGCCATCATAGTCTGCGAGGAAAATTCATGAGACATTCAGAGTTGAAGATTAGGGAAAAAATGAAGGAAAAATTTGAAGAGAAGCATGGATTCGATGTAAAAACATTGAGATAACTGATATGGGATATGAATAGGGGGTTTATTTATATAGGCTTTGTAGAGACAATTTATATTCCCCAATCAAACCAACAGATGATATTTATTCTATCTAATCTCACGGTTGATATCAATATAGAAGAAGAATTTATAGGTTCTGATATTTTTAGGTTTTAAGGAAAAATAATATTTAATAAAATTTAATCTGATAATATTTTCTTAAAACAAGATTGAAATACCAAAAAATAGAAAAATGCATGACGATGATATAAATAAGGAAATGTACATTCTGGATTTCTTAGAAATATTTTTTAGTATTGAAAAGGTTCCTATTATAAAACATTGGTTCTGAAAAGTTTTATTATAGAAAGAAAAATTTTTTGGTTCTGAAAATTTCATTTGTAAAAGAAAATTATTTAGTTTCCAATTTTTTTTAGAAAAATAAATATAAAAGAATACATTTATGTACCCCCTATGAAAAGGAGTATCTTATTTTAAGGAGATAGGTTTTAACAGAAATTTAATATGGATTATTACCTTATGATTATCATTCCTAACTTCTGTTTAATGTATTCAAATCTATCAGAGTGTAATGTTTTTGTAAAGATGTCAAAAAGTTGATCTTGCATTCTGATAAATTGAAGAATGATATCTCCTTTAAGTGTGGGATCCCAAAGAAAGTGATGCCTAATGTCTATGTGCTTTGCACGAGAGTGATATACATGATTTTTTCTTGGGGAAATAGCACTTGTATTATCACACATTATCTATGTTTTGTTAAAACTCATGACATAATATGTGAGTGTGTGTTTTATCAACAACACTTGAGCACAACAACTTGCAACTACTATATATTATGCTTCAGTAGTGGAAAGTTATAATGAGTGTTTCTTTTTTCAGGAATAAGAAACTAATGAAACTACTATGAAATTATATGTTTCAAATGTACTTTTTCTATCCATTATATATCCACCAATGTCAACATCTAAAAAGATTTTAAAGCCAAATCATTTCCTGAAGATTTAAAAAGTCCTAAATCCATGGTTCCCATTTAATAAAAAAAATTCTTTTCATTGATTTTAAATGGGATTCCTTTGGTTTAGATTGATGTCTTTCACATAATCATACTGAAAAAATTAAGTCTAGATGACTAGTTATTAAGTACAATAGACTTACTATCATAACTCTAAAGATATTTGATCAACTGGTTTCCCTACTTCATCAAGTTCAAGAGTGTTTGAAATACCAATTAGAGTACTTATAATTTTAGTGTTTTTATATCCATAATTATTAAGAAGATTATTAATATACTTATGTTGGGATATAAATGTTTCTTCTATTTTTTGAGAAATTTGAAAACCAATAAAACTTAACTCACCCATTATATTTATTTCAAACTCAAATTTCATAAGATTCACAAATGAATCAGTTAAGGAATTATGAGTTGATCTGAGTATAATGTCATCAAAATAAATTTGAGCAATAATATTTTTTCATTCTTTATAAAAAGGGTTGGATTCGTAGTTCCCTTAACATAATTGTTTTGTAACAAAAATACTGTAATTCTTTCATACGAGGCTCTAGGGGCTTGTTTAAGTCCATATAAATATTTTTTAAGTTTGTAAACATGTTAAGGATGTTTTGTGTATTAAAAACTAGTTGTTTGGTCAACATAAACATCCTATTGAATAAATAAATTAAGGAAATCACACTTCAGGTCCATTTGAAAAAGTCTAAAATTGAAAAAATAAACCAAAGGCTAGTAGAATACGAATAGATTCATGTCTATCTACTGAGGAATATGTTTTTTTATAGTGCATTCCCTATTGTTGATTATATACTCTAATAACTAATATTTCTTTATTTCATAAAATGATTCAATTTTCATTACATTTATTTCTGAAGACCCAATTTACTCCAATTACAGATGTTTCCTTAGGTATTTCAACCAAGGTCCAGACTTTGTTACTTTTGAATTCATTTAGTTCATCTTGCATAGATTTAATCCAATCATCATCACCTATAGATTCATCAGTGCTTTTTTGCTTCTAATTGGGAATGAAATGCTAGATTATCTACTTTATTTCTTAAATAACTTCTAGTCCTTACTCTTTGATTTACATTACTAACGATACTATCAATGGGATGATTCTTATGAAATAAATAATTTGGGTTTTGTAAAACCTGTTCATCAACATAAGGTAAAAAATATTATAGGATAAATACTTCAAAAAACATTTTCTTGAGTATTTTTTTATTAGAATAATATTCCATCGAAGGTTGATAATTAGTTTTTGAAAACACATCTGAGGATGTTGTTTGGGGTTGTTTAAAAACAAAAGGACCAGTTTCATCTAATTTAACATGTACTATTTCTTCAACAGTACACGAATTTTTGTTAAAACTATATAAGACTTAGAATTAGTGGAATATCCTAAGAAAAATCCTTCATCGAATTTTGGTAAGAATTTTTTAAAGTTATATTTATAATTATACATTAATACTTTGCATCCAAATAATTTTAAGTAAGAAAATTTAAGTTTTGAACAAGTCCATAACTCATAATATGTTTTATTAAGAAAAGTTCTAATTTAAAATTTATTTATCGTATAGAAATTAGTACTAACAGCATCAGACCAAATTTTTTTAGCAATATAATATTCAATAAACATGGTTCTAGTTTCTCTTAAAGAATACAATTTTTTTCTTTCAACAACACCATTCTATTGAGGATTTCTTAGAGCTGAGATGTTATGATTAATGCCTTTCTAAATACAAAAAGTTTCAAAATATGAATTTTAAAATTCGCTCGCATAATCACAATGAATAGTTATCAATCGAAGGGTTTTCTCATTTTTAAATTTGTCTAAAAAAATTTAAAATAATAAAGGCTTCATATTTCTTTACTAGAAAATGGACCCATGTAAATGTAGTGTAATCATCAACGAGAACAAATACGTAGTATTTTCCTCCAATATTTCTAGTTTGTGTTGGACATAAAAGATCCATATGTAGCAGCTATAATTCATCAGAAGTTGGGACTTCAATAATTGATTTAATTATTGACTTATGTGTATTTCCATAATGAAAATGATCACATACTTTTGAGGAATACAACCTAAGATATGGTAGATCCTTAACACATCCTTTCTCTGAGAGTTTTCAGAAGTTCCTAAGGTTACAATATCCTAGTATTCTATTCTATAACCACGATTTATCTTCCATTACACTATAGAAAGGTAAGTATTGGCTATTTTGGTATTCTAAATTGAGTGTGTAAACATTCTAATTCCTATGGGTAGAGAGAATAAAATCTTCCTTGGAATTTTGTACTAGGAATTTATCATTCTTAAAATTCACAGGGTAACCTTTAAAAAATAATTTGATTATGATTATAAGGTTTTTCTTATAACCTTTAACAAATAAAACATTTGAAATTAAAGCTTTTCCAAGAAGAAAAATGATACATATACCAACAATTTCTCCTTGATCATTGTCTCTGAAAGTAACTTTTCCACCTTTCATCATAATAATATTTTCAAAGAAGTTTTTGTTACTAGTCCGATAATTGGAACATACACTATCTATATACCATATATGTTGTTGTCACTTCCATTTTTTCCTAGAAAATAAAAAATTAGACTTTTGGAATCCAAACATTCTTGGATCCATAAATGTTAGAAAGAAAAATATTAGGAATCCACATTTTCTTAGAAAAATGGGATTTATGAAAACCTAAGGATTGGGTTCTATTCAAGAAACAATTTTTCAACCAATGTCCACCACATTGACATGTAGTGCCAAAAAAGAGAACATTGAGGAACAAAATAGTTTTAACTAAAAATAGGATTTGAATGAAAATAACCAAATCCAAAATTTTTTATAAGATGAATACATTTTTATCAAATTCATTCAATCCATAAGTAAATTTTTTTGAATTTTTTTATGGAATATATTTCATACTTTACTCGGATGAATAAATTTTTATCCTCATAATTATTTGTCTTAGAATTTTAGTCAGTATCTAAAACATTTATCTTAGAAATAAAATTTTCAAAATCCTTAAAAAGTTTATCCTTATCAGAATTTACTTGCACAAGGTTTTTGGAAAAAATTTCAAAATCCAAAATTTTCTGATTAGGATCTTTTGAAAGATATAATAATTATTTTTTTAATATAGAGATTCTAGAATTTTTCTTATCAAGTTTCTTATTGATCTTTCTATTTTCATTCTAAAAAAACTTGGAAAATATAGATTCTTATTTAAATGAAGGTAAATCATTTTCTTCTGATGAGGAAGATTCTTCATCTAAATATTCATAATATTTTTTACAAGAATTTTTTTCTTTTAAATAAATACTGGTTAAAGATTCAGAAGTGTTTATATTAGACATGATACATTGATTTTCATTAGGAATTCTGGTTATAAGACCAATTTTCATCTATCAAGAAGATTCACTATCAGAAAATTCATAAGAAGAATCACCACAACTAGCACTCCAGGTGTCACTAACTTTCAGTACTTTCTTATAATTAGACTTTTAGTACTTCTCCTTGCTTATTTATGAATGCCTATCCTTTCTTTGTTTCCCTTTGAGTATAGGAAAGTCTGGTCTGATATGACCTACCCTCTTGCATTCATAAAAAGTCACTTTAGATTCTTTCTTATCATTTCTACCTTTATTATTGTGTCTATATTGGAAATATTTATTTCACAAAATCATGTTCATTCTTTGAGAAATATTGGAAAGTTCACTCTCAGAATGACCATTATCACTGGAATCATATATAACAGTAGCGTTCTTAGCTTTTGATCATGTAAGTCTTTCAGGAGGTTTATCTTTTATATGATTTGATATAGTAGTGAAAGTAACACTTCCATTAACATTATTTTTCTTATTGATCTCTTCATCTCACTTCATTATAGTTTCATACTATAGAAGAGTCCCGAATAACTCATCAATAGTGATGTTTGAAACTTTCCTATTCTCATCAAATTATTTCTTTTAGATTCCCACTCATTGGGAATAATATCTATTATCATATCCAAAATAATATCATAATCATTTACTTTATCACCAATAGATTGAACACCATTGGAAATAGTCATAAACATTTGTTGAACTTTTTATATAGGTTCTCCATATGGGAACTAAAAACCATGATATTCATCTCTAAGCATAGATCTTCTTATTTCAATAAACATGGATGTGACAGAATGTGTAACTTCTAATTTCTTCTAGATGTTATTACAAGATTCACATGGTGAAATATAGTTATAGATATTTCTATTCATTGAACATAATAATGTATTGCGTACATTGAAATTAAGCTGATAATATTGTTTTTCTTGATTGGTGAATTATCTGATTTCTTTTTCTGGAATTTTGAAGTCTCTAGTTAAGATAAAAAAGCTTTCCACACTTTTTTTGATAATAATAGTATCCATCCTATATCTCCAATATTCATAGTCATTTTCATAAAAAATGGGGCTCTGGTAGGATTTATATTTTCTATAGAACCAATGTTCATTCCTGTCATTATTAAAAGAGAATATTTTCCACAAAACTAATTAGTAAAAAATGTTTATAAAAAAGAAAATATTTAAGAAAAACATGAACAAGTAATGTTAATAAAGAAAAGATGAACAAGAAAACATATATGTAAGTGTCTGTATTTCATAGACCTACTCTAATACCAATTTTTGGATAGAAATGTATATGTAGATTACTCAATTATAAGAGGGGGTGAATTGTAGTTTTAAAAACATTTGTTTTTATCCTTAAGAAAATATATATTTAATAAATTTAAACAAGATGGATTCACGAACCCTCTTTATTTCTTAACAAAGAAACTAACTTTGTTAGGATTTGATAATATGGCTCTAATAAAGAAACTTAAGACAAGTTTACTTGTTGAATTATTATACCTTAATGCGCAAAGAATATTATTTATATCATACTATACAAGTATGAGAAAGTGTAATAATGTTTCACTTCTGATCTTTAACAAATTGCAGTGAAATTAAAACTGTTAACAAAATAGGAAAAGTATAAGAAATCTTTTAACCTAAAGAGAAGGGTATATAAGAACCTTATATAAAGGTCACTTGATTTATACATTCAAAAAATTATCTCTTACATACACTAGAGTAATACCTCGATAAAAATATCAGTATCTGTCTTACTATCCCAGCAAGGCCTTAATCTCTAAGGTGATCAATACCTCTATCATCATATCCTCTGAAGCCCTCGATTGTATTGTAACAATCATAATTGCACTAAGTAGGATGAACAAAATGTTTTCATCTTGAACAAGTTACTCACAACATTTTCACAAGGAATATATGAGTAGATCTCTTGCAGAGTATCACTTCAATCCAGAGATCAATAGCACTCAGTGAAAACTCTAGCAGTCAGTTTGTTGAAATGGCTTAGTATTTATAGGCATGGATTCCAATGGTCCACTTCTCCACCAATGATAATATGTTTCCTCAAATTTATGAAGGACCTGTACATGAGGAACGCTAGAAACGGTTATGTTAAAACATATTGAATGACATCATTTTATATAAAAAACTATGTGAAACATTAACTTGCTGAAGAAAACTTTTCACATTTTAGGATCTAATAAAATAAAATGTTACATTAATGAAATGAGTTAACTGTAAGAAAATCATTTAATTAGATTATTAAGATAGTGAAAATCAGATTCTAAAAAATATTTATAATCAGATTCTAAAATCATAGGGAATAAAGTTATGATTTTTGAAGAAATCAGAGTCTTATTTTAGAAGAAATCAGATTTTGATTTCAAAAGAAATCAAAGTATAATTTTAGAAGAAATCAGATTCCAATTTCATATGTAATTGATGGCTAATTTGAGGGGAAGTTAGAGTATGATTTTAGGATAAATTGGAGTTTGATTTCTGATGAAATCAGAGTATGATTTCATAAGAAACAATAGTCTCATTTTAGAATAAATCAGAGTCTGATTTCAGTAGAAATCGGTGTCTGATTTAGGAAGAAATCAGATTCAAAATTTTGGGGAAATCAGATTATATGGAATTTTAAGATTCTGAGTTAGATAAGGATCTAATTTTTTAACTTCAGGATAGATGGTTAAACTTTTTTTTGAATAAAAACATATAAGGCATTGAAGATCATAGGTAAAATAAAAATCTATTCTGAGAGAAATACGATTCTACTTAAGAGAAAGATTCTTTTAGAAAGATTATTTTAAGAAAATGTGTCTTTGATTTTCAAAACACCAAGGAGTAAAAAATTCCTAAGGAAAATTATTGACTCAACACCCAATTTATTGTTATTTTCAACTGGTATCTTTTACTACACATGATATAGTGTTCTGTATCCTTTAGGGAAAATGATACCCAAGGCCGATTAGAGCCGAACCTTCTTGTCCACAGTTGGGAATAGTGAAATCTGTGTTTGATTTTGTTCTGGAGTGAGAATCTTTGAGTGGTGATCTCCCTCCATTTTACATTAATATTCCTTATGTTTTTCCTTATAACTTTTTTGGGATTCCATCTGTAATGGAGGTAGATTTTTCTATTAATTTAGTACCTGGTTATCATCTAAAAGCTATTAATTCTTTTTGTATAGAACTGACTGAGATGAAGGTGTTGAATACGTAGATGGATGATCTGTTAGAGAATGTATTTGTGTTCCAGAGTGTGTCACCTTTGGAAACACCTGTTCTATTTTCTAAGAAAGATAATGGGTCACTTCACCTCTATGCTAGTTATCAAAAAATCAATAATGTTATGGTAAAGAACAAGTATTTGTTTCCATGGAATGATGATCAGTTTGATTAGTCGAAGTGGATGAAGTTGGTTTTTAAGATTGATCTTTGATCTGGTTATCATCATTTGAGAATAAAATAATTTTACATTTAGAAAACTGCCTTTCGTATCATGTATAACCATCATGAGTACCATGTCATGTCATTTGGTCTAACTAATGATCATGATGTCTTTATGAATTTAATTAAAAATATCTTCCATGAGTATCTTGATACTTTCATGGTAGTCTTAGTAGAATACATCCTTGTTTACCCTATTTATGAGGAGGTTCGTGTACATCATATGAGGGTAGCTCTAGAATTGTTGGTAAATCACTAAATTTATGCCAAGCTATCAAAATGTAATTTCTAGATTCTATAGGTGATTTTCAAGGGACACATGGTGTCAGAACATGGTATCATAGTTAGTGAGTTGTTTAGGAAAACACTTTGTTGACACTTTACAACTATAATGAATCACAGCAAAAGAAGTCACATCCTTGATGGTATGGTGATGATTTCTCTTTAACCAATGTCTAAGGGACATGTGTACACACATTTTCGTGATCACCAATTTGAGTGTGTGGGGATCACATAAGCTAGAACTATCATACATCTTGGTAGTTGACCATGTTTCTCATTTGTGAATATATTGAAATATTACATTATTTTAAAAGTATTTTAAACATTCCCTTGGAGTTTATATAATTATTTTTTATGAAATGATTATTTAGACATTGTTTGAAAATGATTTCATTAATTGAAATGTAAAACATGATTTTTTTAAATACAATTTAGTACT
This sequence comes from Viscum album, assembly GCA_963277665.1. NCBI lineage: Eukaryota > Viridiplantae > Streptophyta > Magnoliopsida > Santalales > Viscaceae > Viscum > Viscum album. Next base: position 1,967,250,310 of record OY728127.1, read on the forward strand.
ATCAGGACTTTTTATTTAAAATTTAAAGATTTATTTCATTCATTAACATTTCATCCTATTATGGAATACTTGGTAAGACCCTACTATGATCTTATCTCACACTCTAGATGTGACTTTCGGTGTTTGTAGATTATCTTATTCTAGTTTTGAGAAAGGGGAAAGTGCCACTAGGAGGGGGTTGTTGTTGTTGATCCTTAGGACTTGGAGAGTTGTGTCCATTGGAACTTGGGTTGTTTATATTTTAGTTTCTAGTACTTTTTGGTTGTAATTTGTTTTTATATACCTATTTTAATTTTATTAATGTTCTCCCTATGGAGTTTTATTTTGATCATACTAAGTTGTAACTATTTATTTACTGTTTAAGTGGAAAAAATATTCCCACGATCAACTTAAAAGATGTTTGGTTCTAGTTACCAACCCGTGGGGATAGAGAATTCCCTAAGGGATATGTCAGGATCAGCCTAATTTTCAGGGTACTAGGGTACCTAGGATGGTTTGTGATAGTAGTGGTTTGAGTAGCCAAAACCCTTATTCATCTCTAACAATCTCCAATGGTGCATATTAAAATATTTTTGTGTGAATATAAACTTGAGACTCATTTGATCTATATTTATCTTACACTTATCCCCAAATAGGTAATTACTCTAGATTTTCAACACAAAGATAACTACATCTAACTTCAGATCATGCATTGGGTAGTTTTTTTGGACTATAGATTGTCTTGAAGTAGTGTCCATCACTTTGTAATTACGCATTTATAACTTTCCCAATCTCTTCTTCGAAGAATCATTGTACACTATAAAAAGTTCCCCACTTGTGGGTAGCGCAAGTACAAGTGCACCACAACTAGAAAAATAGGCTACTACCACAGACCTATAGCCACAGTTTTCAAACTATGGATATAGGTGGCTACATACACAGTTATGTGGAATATAGCCATGATTTTAAATCCATGGATATATGTCATTTTTCCATGGTCTATAGCCATAGTTATGTGGCCTATAGACATGGTTTTGAAAACCATGGCTATAGGAAATTTTTTCTAAGGGATATATCCATAGTTTTGGAAACCATGGATATAGGTCTCTTGCCCATTCGTGTGAGAAAAACATTCCAGCCAAAAAAATGGTGGGAAAAACTATTGGCATGGTTTTCAAGATTTTTCCACCATTTTTAATAATATATATAACATAATATATATATATATACATGAAGGACTTGGTGGTGTAGTTTTTAGGGTGTAAAAACGTGAATTGAATGTGCAGGGATTAAATATGGCTAGGCATACATTATTTTAGGCTATTTCCATAGTTTTAACCATGGCTATAGCCCTAAAAAACCATGGCAATAGGCCACCTATTTCCATGGTTGAAATTGTGGAAATTGGAAACCTATTTTCATGGTTAAAACTGGAGCCTTAGATCATATACCATGATTGATAATGGGTACACCTATTTCCATGGTTAAAACCATGGCCATAGGTCATACTCTACTGCCACGATGATAACACCCACGATTGGGAAAAATCGTGGCCGTAGCCGGCATCCATATTTTTGCGACCTATTTCTGTGGTTTTGAACCATAAAAATAGTCCATTTTTTTAGTTTTTCATTGATAATACTCTTTTTCAAATCCTTCATGCAATTTTCATGTTCAGTTTTCCAAAAAAATGTGAATCCCTTTTGAGTTATCTTAGTTATTGGTTGTGAAAATTGAAAGAAATTTCTCAAAAATCGATAATAGTACCTTGATAATTTAAGTAAACTACAAATTTATATCACATATTTTTTCCTCATACATCCTTAAAATTCCTCTATCTTTGAATGGTCCATATCTATCCCATTTCATGTAATATATTTCCCCATGAATAGGATTCTCTTCAACCTGAACACAAATCTATTTGTAATTTTCATAAATATTATCCTTACAAGAGGTCTTTATAATATTTATAAGATGTTCCTCATGCTCCTACTTTATTTGGAGTATATTAGATTATTATCTGAGAATAGTACCACAAAAATTTCAAGGTAATCTCTAAAGACTATATTCATCAAGTCCATGAATATTTCTAGACTCTTTTTAAGTTCGAATGAGATTACTGTGAACTCCTATTGCATATACCTTGTACAGAAACTGGTCTTGGAGATATCCTTATTCATCACCCCTACATGATAATACCTCAACCGAAGATCCACCTTTAAGAATTATTGGGATCCACATAGCTGAACAGAAAATTAATTAATCTATGATAGAGGATAATTTTTCTTTATCATGATCTTTTATAGTTCATGATAATCAATGTAAATGTGCATTGACCCATCCTTCTTCATGATAAATAAGACTGGTGCATCCTAAGGTAAAGCACTTGGGTATACGAACCCTTTATCAAAATTCTTATATAGTTGTTTCTTCAGCTCCTCATGTTACACAAAACTCATTTTATATAGATTCATGGATAATCATAATGCACAATGTATAAGATCCATTGAAAATTCAACCTCTAAACTATGAGGAAAACCAAGAAATTATTATGAAAACACATAGTGTATTCCCTCACAATATACATGTATTAAAGGAAGATCTTTTCCTTATAATAAATCAATTGATCTAGATATGATTTCTCATAGGGAGACATTATCCATGCTTGAGATGTTGGTGCTATATATGATTCATCCTTCTCCTCTAACTTGTACAGAATTGAAGGACAATTCATGATACAAATATTGATTTCCTTATCAAGGAAATTTAAGTTGGAACTATATAGGGAAAGCTAATCCATACCCATAATTTCATAAAATTTCTTTAATGGGAGTTTCATAAGGTTCACTAGAAAATTTATTTAAAGAATGAATATGTAGAACATGAATAATTTCCCTATTTTTAGTTTTCACTGACATATCCACTTCAATGCTTTGTGGTGGAGTTTTAATAGTTCTACTAAACTAGTGTGATATGAATGAATATGTAGAACAAGAATAAAAACTTCTCTATTCTTGAATAAATAAATATCACACCTAACAACTCTTCATTGTTGGGATCCACCTCAGAGGTTGTGATGGAAATAACTTACCCTTTCTACCTCAAGGGTTATTGGTTGTCTCCAAAAACCTTTGGCTTATTTCATTGGTTTGAAAAGTTCCCTTGTTCCATGTATGTATTGAATTGAACAATTTTTTGAGGGTTCAATAGATCATTACTTTCTCCATTTCGTTAGTAGGATTCTCACATCATAAATATTTAGCTAGGTTTCCTTTCTTTTCACACACAAACCATTTCCTCATCCCCCTTATGAAATTTATAGAGAGATTCTTTCTGCACTTTTGAAAAGTAGGATGTTGAAATTTCTTATCATTATCAGGTTTCTCCAATAGACCATCAGAATTAGTCTCCACTTTTTACTTCATATCCCCAAGATACCCTTGAGATTATCCGATCTCAATTTCAATTTTGAGGGAACATCTGGAAATTCTTATATAGATATCAAAGTATCAGATTACAAGAGACCTTTATAGACTCGTTTTTATCCCACAAAATAAGTGTCCAACCCTTACTTTAGGGGAAATGACAAATATTGTGGTGTATCATTCAATTTTTTTATTTTTTCCTCATACCCCTGATAGATTCTTCACTTTTTTTTATGAGGGAAATGAAATACCTTTCTATTTTAAGATGAAGAGTGCAAGAAAAATATTCATCGAAAAACATTTTCTAAAACTTTTTCCACCGCATCACTCGATTCTCTTCCTTAAGATTTGTATTGTTTATCAAAGTCCACAACTGATTAGGTTCTCCCAACATATGATAGAAATCCTATATAACATTTTCTTGATCCAAATATTAAGGATGGAGAGGATATTATCAATGAATTTTATCCATTATTCTACAATTAAGGGATCAGAAGATCCTTTGAAAGTTAGAGGAATTTTTCACATAAAGGACTTAATTGAATCTTGTTATATCTTAAGGGAATTTTGGAACACCTCCTAATATAGTTTTCTATTAATTACCCAATTCATCAGAGAGAGTATCATAATAATGTCTGCGATTCCTGTTCCCATAAGGCTGGGCATTTCGTTTGGACAGTCATCACATTATCCTTTACATTGGTTGTTTACTTGGTTCCTTCTATTTCTGGCTATTGAAAAAAATGAATGAAAAATTAGGGATGGTTATTTTTAAAATATGAAATTCATAACTTAGTATCCAATTAAATTGGTAGGATAACTCATAAATGAAATTTATTTCCTTAATATATTAATTTATAGGATTCAATATTTGTTATCCATGATCAATTTCATAGTAGTTAATGTTATAATCATTTTTTTGTTCCCTTAATAATGGTTTGTAATGATATTTTGAATTTAATAAAGAATTTTCCTTTAGAATGTCAAAATAGGTGTGTAGCAAGACCTGTTTTTATCCACCATTCTCTAGTCGAGTCTAGCTTAATGTGGTTTTTTTGAGTTTTACTCTGTGTACATATGTGCCATAGACACATCCATTTATAGTATACATAAAAGGATGTATTCTCTAAGAAACCACATAATATATAATTTAACAAAATTTAGGGTTTCCTCATTATGTTTTGTCTTATCCCTATGTATTTCTCTAGGGTTTTAAAATCCTCATCCCAAACACAACTAAATTTTCTTTTGATACCAAATATGATAACCCTGATCTTTATTACACATTGATTCATGATTTATTACAGGAGATTAAACATAATAAAAACCAAATGATCAATAAGTATAGTGTATTTGGGAATTATGTACATTCCATAAAAACATGAAATAGGTAATATATCACTATTATTAAAAACATCCTTAATATGGTCATGATATTCCTTCATACTTAAAACTGCATGGGATAACCTGGGGAAATACATTAGAAAAAGGTGTGATATAAAGAATAGTAAGGGAATAAACATGATTCAACATTAATAATGTAAAACATTTTAGACAATAAGACTATCAATGATACATAAAAGGGGTGATAAACATAAACATGATCAATGAGTTATGTATAGAATGATAACATAAAGGAAACATGAGAATTGTGTAGTAACATAAAAAATTGCAATAGAAACATAGGTGATGGATAAATGCCAAGAAATAATAATGGAAAAAGTCCCATGATTGATTAGATTCACTTAATTATCCCTTTTATAATTCTTTGTGAGACAAAAACATTATCCAATGCATTGGAGCACTATATAATTTTCGGTGCACCCATCACTTTTATTTCATTCTCATGCATACGTGTGTCACATATGTCATAAAACATGGAATAATTTATAAGAAATTTTTTCCCATCATAAAGAATTATGGAATACATACATGTATGTCACAAATAAAGGAATTATATGTTCATAATGGTGAAAACTCTTGATAGGAAATCAGTATGGGTATTCAGTACACAGTTGTTTGGCAAGAAATATCATAGTGAAATTTCGGCAGCATAACAGGGGTGTATAAACATTCATGGAATTGATTAATGAGAGTGAAATGGGGATCTAATATTATATACATAAAATTTATAGTAATAGGTATATATAATAACATATACCAACATTAGTAATTGGAGATAAAATGCATAAGATAATGAAGATACATGAATAAGGGAGAGAAGGAGAGGATCCCTTACATTGAAAGGGTGATTCCAAATACTTGGGAGGTGAATCTTGAGAGTTTGGGGACACTTGGGAGGACTCTATATATGTTAGGGAATATTAAGGACATGATTAGTGAGTTTTCAGTGAAGATAAATTGGATCTTATGTGGGTTTATATATGAAAAGAGAGGTGAGTTCTTTATTATTTCTCAAACATAGGTTTTGGACTCTATGTAATAAAATAAGAAAAACCAAAATCCATTAAATTTGTTTTTCCAGTGGTTTCTGAAAAATAGGGGTTATTTTAATTATTTGATAAGGTTAGGGGCTTAAAATATTAAAATATTACCCTTACTTATGTGGAAGTGATTCAGGTCATTAAAGAAATGATTTTAAAACCTTAAAATATATTATAGGTTTTGGAGGATTCATAAAGGATTTATAAATTTAATAAATTTAATTAAATATTAAATTATTTTAAATTTAAAATATAAATTTGATCTTTAATATCTTTTATACTATTTATTACATCATATTTAGGTCATTATAATGTCATAATAAGCACTATATATTTTTACAATGTTTAAATTCTACCCAAAATTTTGAGTGCCTCCAAAAATTATGAAAAAATAACCATTGGATAATTTTGACATTATGATTCAAAAAATAATATTCATTTTATCTAAATAATTTTTTAGATATGTGAGTTTTTACTTTTAATATAAGAATCGACATTTATTGAGAAATGCCGGGTTTCTTTGAAAATAACAATTTTAGAACACTTATAAAAATTTCACTGGACTCCATAAAAATTCTATGATCATTAATATTTAATAAAAATTATTTAACCATAAATTTTGAGTAAAATATTATTTATTTTAAAAATACATTAATCCATTATAATAAATTCCTTAATTTAGTTTTAATATTATCCAAAAATACAATTTGTGTTTTGTTATATCAAAATCAACATCATATAAAATGTAATAATAATATGGTGAAAATATAACCAATTTTCAATTTAAAATATATATATTCATGTTATTATAGTATTTATACATATCTTCTTATTATATCGACAAAATCCTTAATGGTTAGGTGTCTGATTGTGAGACTTTCATGGGGTGTTTTTTCATACATGGTTTGCGTTGTGACCTTGATAAACATAAAATTATCCCATAAATTGTTTAGATCATGGTTAAGCTATTGGATCTTAGCATGTATTTGATCAAGGTAAAGTTGTAGTGATGTTATCTCCCTTAGAAGCTCTGAAAAATGAGCTTCATAGGCTACGATCATTCTGGTTGAGGCCACCTCTTCCTTTGTATATGTTAAATGGAATTTTCAAAACCCTATATTTATAGATATCATATGATCACTATTCCACATCCATATTATCAATGATAATTATTATTATTGGTCTTTTAAATCCGATATGATATAAAATAATAAAGTAATTTCTTGTGTTTTCTATAACCATAACACATAATAAGAAAATTAATTCAACCACAAAGGGAATTTTATTTATAACAGTTCTGGTCGTTACACTATAAACTAGGGATGAGTGTGTTTTTAGATGAGGGAAAATCTATATTTTTATTTCCAAGGGTGATTTGGGATTTGGGGGGTTTTGGTGTGTCAGGGAGTGGCCATTCAGCCGACACCCCCTCCCTTACTTTCCCTTCGACCCCCTTGAGAGGGTATGGATATTGGTCAGATTTCACAGTTTCATAGGTATGTTTCTTGAATTATACCATTTTTTGACTTTCCCTTTGCATCCCTCCAATTTTTGGGTATTTTAGTTTGGGGTTTTAATCCAATTACCCCAGAACATGGTGGAATTGACTGATAATGATGGGGAATTCAAATACAGTGAATAGAGTATGTCTTGTGAAGATGATCTTACATTGTTTTGGTTGAGGTATGTAATCATATGGATTTATTTAAGGTTATTGGTAAATTTGGAGGAATTTGGTAGTTGAATCAGATGTACTAGTTGGGGATTTCTTATAGATAAGGTTTGAGTGATTATTTTAAGTTTGAAACACCTCGTTTCTTGAGGTTCCGACGAGCGGGTGGCACCTAATGAGATTTTAGGAATTATACCTATATAAATTAAATTTTGAAATTAATTATAAATTGCTGCAATTTATTTATTTAAATTTTATATAATGATACAGGTACTCGTGATGACAGGATATGTCTAGTTTGATGTGGAAGATCTTGGGAGAGATCTATTGGGCTATCAATTAAAAAGTGGATAACTTCAGAATGAGGTAGGTGGTCCCTTGAACATTCCCATGGTATTTTTATTTTCTTATATATGCGGAATGTGATATGCATGACCTCACCACTATGGGAGATTAGAATTATGTACCAGCCTGATGCCTCAGCTACTAACTCCTTGAATATATATTTTTTCCATGACATATATGGGACCTTGAGGGGGATGCATTAAAATAAGAGAACATAATATAGTGACCTTAGTGTTTGAGCATTAGAAACCCCATTTGTAGAGAAGAGTGTTGGGTTGGGGTGATTGGTTCGTATAGGCCATGTGATAAAATTGATATGACTTATATCCCAATGTCTAGTTATGTTGACCATGGGATGAGTGTTCCTCTATATCTATATAAGCCTTTTAAAAATATTATTACATGATTTTTAATATAAATACCCTTTAAATAATAAATAAGTCTAAAAAAGCCAAGTGTCTTTGGAAGACTAGGTATTTAAAGCATCAACATTAAAATATTTTTTTTAATCTCCATAATGAGATCTTAAATCCCTTTATTATTCTAAAATTACATGATATAACCTGAGGAATATAGAGAAATAATGGGTGGACTAAAAACCCTAGTAATGGGATAAAAATAATAAGGAAGTAAATCATGTGAGATAAAAGTATAAGCTGATATCATAAAAGGAATAACACATCAGTAATAACATGAGATAATACGATAATGAAAATGGTATCATAATATCAGGACAATATATTTAATTTGGAAACAATAGAAAATATTACATAAGAATAAGTCATCGCTAATTGCCAAGACCAAATCACATGGTGGATAAAGTCCTATAGTGTATATCGATTACATTTCATGAAACAAAATCTTTACCTAATTAATTGGAGTTCTATCTAAGGATAATAATCATAACATGTTCATCATTATGTATTCCATAAAAATAAAATCAATCAAAATTTATAATCATAATAATTACTCTTGGAACGAAATGAGTGGCAAAATCTCATCTCATATCATAGTCAAAGGAAATTTCATAAAGAAGGAATGTGAGAAATGTATATAAAACATGTATCAACTCATCAAAAAAAGTGATAAAAAGATAGTTATATATTTTAGTGACATATATATAAAATTTATAATCATTTAATAACATTAATTATAGAGAGGGAAGGTGAGTTAGAGAGAAAAAGGTCATAACCAAAAGAAAAATGGTGGTATAGAGAGATCTATTACCTTGAGTTTGACTGATCATATACATTTTTTATATTTTTGAATAATAAACATATGTTATATTTTTAAATTTATTAATAACCCTTTTTAATTTTATTATTCCTTTAATTTTATTTATTATCATATTATATATTATTACATAAGTTCCCATCAAATGTTTTGATGATATTCGACTCATCTGTCAAAAATGAATTCGGTAGGTTGATTGTGGTTAATGGGATTATTAATTCATCATCTACAGGATATCAATAAATTAATAGTTATCACTTTTATATATCAATTATAATTTTAAAATAAACCATTAAAATTAGTTTTGAAAACTGAACTTGTTACAATCATGGAGACAATAGGTTGTACACACGCATGAGTAATGTTTATATTTTTCAACGATCATTACAGAAAGAAGTTATTTATTATATTATATTTATAGAATTATTATTATATCATAAATATCATATTATTTAATTTTATACAAATATTTATATCATTTTTGTGATGTGGTTAAGAAAAATGAATCACAACACTTTGTGGAAGTGGTAATCCACAGGTACGCAAGAACATCATTATGAATTTTCAAAGAATGGAAATGATAGGAATTATATGACATATTATATTTACATAATTATAAATATTTCTTTAATATCATATTTATACATATTGAATCCATCATTATAACCATACATGAGTGGTGGTGATGGAAAATGAATTACAACGGTGCATGGGGTGGTAGTCTTCCATACACATGAAAGAAAGTTTAATATTCCATTTAATTGAAGAGGAGATAAATATTGGTTATGTACATAACATATTAAAATCCAAGTATATGTAATATTATAAATATATTATCTTTTCATAGTTTTATAATATTTTAAGGTGGTTGAAGAAGAAATAAAACTAAAACATTCAGTTAAATTCCATACCTCTTATTTGAACAACCTCATTTTCTTTTTATATTTTTCACTATAAGGTTGATATTTTATTCAAAATGAGTGCTGTAGAATATGAGAAGGGATTTTAGGAAGATATGTTTATATAAAATATCCTAAATAAAATTCTTTTTAAGTGTGAAGAAAAGGGAATATGATGTACCCTTTTAAAAGTGAGGTTAGGAGCATTCATGTAATTTCTTAAAATATTAAAATAATATAAATTAATTTTCATGGAAGAAAGGGGAAAATGGTATAATTTGAATATATGTTTATAATGAGTTTAAATAATATTATAAAATAATATTTTTATAAGTTTATATTAGGTTTCTACCCTTATCTATTTGTTTTAACTTGGGTTAACCATCTTTTGATCGACAATTACCACCATAACAATCTTTTTGTTATTTAGGAGTCAATATAGTAACTAGAAAAGAAAAATTGGAACATAAATATAACATAGTTTATATTTTTAAATAAATAACAATAATTTTTCCAAAGATAATATTTTTATGAATTTTAAATCATTTTGGAAAATATTATTTTTTATAAAATGACATCAATGTCATTTTTGGAACTATTTATTTAATTTCAGATTGAAAACAAAATCAAGATAATGAAATTGGAATATAATATGTTCTCACATATATAATATGTTTTTTTATTTAAAAAATTCATGATACATAATAATAAATTTAATTATATCACTTTTAACATTTTTAAAATCATTTATTTACCTTTTCTATTAATTGAATAAATACTATGTCAGCATTATGTAAGAATTTAAAGTAATTATTTCATCCATAAAAAATAAAATAAAATTATCATGATAAAATTAATAATTTATATTTCATGTGAGTATTTACAAAAAACATATGTTTTCATTACCCTTTCCATTAAATATTATATAAATTAAAATAAAGAGAGTGATATTTTTGACTTTAACTTTTACTTAAATATTATAAAGGTAAAAATTACGTCCTAATGAAAAAAGTTCATATTTAAAAAACATGGACCTAAAATTACTAACTAAATTAATACAATAGGATAAATACAAGTGTTAGATTCATTTTATAGTCTTTATCATATCATTTTTAAACTTAATTATCTGATTTACCCTTACCGTGGTAATAATTATTTACTATGGTTAACATTATTGATGTACAAAAATAAAAGGAACCTGTATAGGAAATTTTAAACTCATGATTTATAATATATAATCCTTGTTTAAATATTCAATTTATAGAAGAGGAATTAATTAATTTAATATTAGAAAAAAAATTAAATGAAAATCAAATTTTTTCATGAAAATGTGTTTTTAAGTATTACATTATTTTTATAGAATATTCAACAATAAAAATGATTCTAATGAACTAAATAGGATTTTTAATAATATTATAGTTCTAATTTTACTTTGAAATAATTTTTTTAAAAAATGGAAGTTTTTAGTTCTTGAATAGAAAATGCAGTTGTCAATAAAAATCAATATATATCATTTTTCATTAGAAAATCAAAATATTTAGAAAAATACCAAAAAATCACTCCAAGATAATTTTGACATACTAATTCCAAATATTATATAACTTTTTTAATATAAAATTTATAAAAATTAATTATAATATTTTCTCAACAAAATAAATAAAATTTATTTTTGAAAAAATTTATTTTTGAAAAATAAAATCACTTTACTAAAATTTAAGTGCTAATTTATTAATATTTTATTGATATTTTTATATTGGGTAGGATTATAATATATATTTAATAATTAACTTGATCCTATTCATGCCTGCTAATTTAATGACCAGGTTATAACAGTCATATTTAAAAAAATATATTTAATGGTTCGTTTAGGCTCAGTGTTGAAGATTGTATACGCTATTGAACATTTCCGTATTTAAAATATTAGGGTGATACATTTTCCAACTTCAATAAATTGAATCTTCAAAATTTCAAATTACATACAAAGGTAAAAACATATGATGGTACTTTTGCTTCATGTATTCCTCTAGTTCTCATGTTTCCTCTTCAAATTTATGGTTCTACTATAGTATTTTGACTAGGTGAGGTATCTTATTGCGTAAATATTTTTCACTATAGTCCAAGATCTTCACTATATTCTCCTCATATAAGATATAATTTTCTAGTTGTATCACATCTGAATTATGTACATGTGAGTGATCTGGTATGTACTTACATAAGAGGGATACATGGAATACATTTTGTATTTTAGAAAGGGTTGGTGGAAGTGTTATTCAATATGTCACAGCTCTGATGTGACAGATAATATCAAAGGGTTTGATGTACTTGGGACATAGATTACCCTTATTCTCAAATCTAATGACTCTATTCTATAAAGATATGTGAAAAAACACTTTATCTATGTACTCAAACTCCATGTCTTGTTGATGAATATCAACATATCTCTTCCGTTAACTCTGAGAATCCCTGATTTGATGTTGAATGGTCTTGAAATTTTCTTCCATTTTCTCAACCATGTCAAGTACTAACTTCTTATGTTCACCAATTTCATCATAACACACAGTTTTTATACATCTCTTCCTGTAACTGGCTTTAATAGGGGCCATTTGGATGCTCGAGTGAAAGATATTATTATATGAGAATTCAACTATAGGAAGATGTTGATCCCATTATCCTTTGATGTTTATCAAGAATTTTCTCTACTTGTATTCTATTGTCTAGATAGTTCTCTTAGTTTGGAAATTAGTTTGGGGGTGATATGTCATATCGAAGTTCAACATAGTTTTTAGAGCATGTTGGAGACTCTTCTAGAACATGGTGGTAAATATCAAACCTCAGTTACATATAATATTTAGTGGAGTTCCATTTAACATCACCTATTCTATGATTTATATCCTAGATTGTTCTTAAAGTGTGAAGTATTCTCAAATTGAAATTAAGTAAGTAATTTCTTAAGGTGATCCAAGACAACTAATATAGTATTATTTCCTATTGATATCATTGGAAGACTAGTGAAAAATTCCATGATGATGTTTTCCCATTTCTATGTAGGTATGGGTAATTTATGAATAATACCCTTATAATTTTTTTATTCTATATTTACTTTCGAATATACTAGATAATTTGATGTATATTCCATAATCTTATTCTTCTTATTTCCCACCAATAGTGCTCTTAGAGATCTGGATAAATGTTCATTCTCCCTAGGTGGATACAGAGGGTTGAGCAATGCGTATCATTTAGAAACACATTTATCTCAGTATTTTATGGTGCATATAGTCGTGATCCAAATCTTACAACTCCTTCATAAATTTGGAACAACTAATTTTTACCTTCTCATATAGGTTCCATACCCTCTTGAATTTCCACATCATTTCTATGATCATTATTCTATTGAAGAGATGATTGGGAAATCATTTGAGAAGATAATAATAATGTTCTTTATTTTATGATTCTCATGTCCATAATTTTCATGTATATGAAAATTGGATCATTTTCCAATCTCATTAGTGATAATGTTTACATATCCTTTCTACTTAGAGAATCTTCCACTTTGTTTATTTTCACATGATGGTAATTAATTGAACAATTATAGTCTAGAACTAGATCTGAACATCTTCACTGATACATATTAATCTCCTTCTATGTCAAAATATATTTGTGTCTCATATGATCCATATATATTTCACACTTCTCCCTATAGAGATAATGCCACTATATTTTTAATGAAAATACTCAATGCATGAAACTCTAGATTATGTGTTGTACAGTTCTACTCATAAACATTCAACTATTCGAAAGAGTAGGCCATAAATTTTTCATTTTTCATTAGTATATATTCCAATCCCTTATTTGAAACATCGTTATAGACCAAAAAAAAATTACCCACCTGAGGGAATCATGAGGATTGATGCAATGAAAAACCTATGTTTAAATTACTTAATGCTATCTTAACATTAACTGGTATAGAATCACATTACTCTCTTATGAGTTATCTTGGTTATCAGGTTTGACAATCATCAGAAGATTCTCACAAATTTTCAATAACTCCCAGCTAGTCAAAGGAAACTATGGATCTCTATTATAGATACTGGTCTAGGTCACTCATCAATAGCCTTTGTTTTATAGGGGACCACGGATATTCATTTTATAGCGATAAAATGACCCAAAAAACATACTTCCTTCATCCAGAACTCTCATTTACTGTAATTTTCATATATCTTATCCTTTAATAAATACTTTAACATAGTATTCAAATAATTATCATGCTCCTCCTTTCATTTTTAGAATATCATAATATAATCTATAAAGATTACAAAAAATTTATCAAGATAATATCTAAAGTCTCTATTCATTATTTAGATAAATATTGTTGTATAATTATAGAGTTATAAAATAATTACAATGAACTCATATTATACATACCTTATATGAAAGGAATTTTTTTGAATATCATCCTTCTTCACCTTTAATTGGTGATATCTTGATTGAAAGTTCACCTTATAGAAAAATTTTACCCCATGAATTTGATCAAACATGTAATCTATCAATGGTTGAGGTGATTTTTATTTATCATTATTTTCTTGAGCTCATTATAATCAATATAGAGATGCATTGAACCATCATTATTCTTGATGAATAGGACCAACACACCACATGGCTAAGCACTCAAATGTATAAAAACCTTTTATATATTTACTTGTGACTATTGTTTCAGTTCTTCCCACTCAACAGTGGCCATTCTATGTTGATTCTTGGACATGGAGAGAGATATAGGTATAAGCTCAATTGATAACTCAACCTCTCAGTTGAGAGGAAAACTAGAGAACTCATCGGGGAATACATCAACACAATGAAAATTCCTTCAAGAAAGATTCTATCCTTTTATCTAAATCATCTAGGATAGATATGATTTATCTTAAGGAAATAAAATCCACACTTGATATAATTATTCCAAAGGAGATTCATCATCCTCCTTACACTTGTAATAAATTAGAGGGTGACATGGGATGTGAAGAGTGATATCTCTCTCCTGATAGTTGTTGTTGTCTTTATAAAAGGACAACTTATCCACACCCAATATAACATTAAACATAACTAAATGATGTTAGATAAGATTCACAGGAAGATTATACCCACAAACATTTACTAGGTAGGAGTTATATACATGGGTTGCAATAATTTCAGTATTTTTTGTTCTCATAAATAGCTCAACCCCCATGTTTTGAGGTGATTTTTGAATAGTTATAGTAATCTTTCATGATATAAAAGAGTTCTTAGTACTAGAATAAAAAAGTACGTTCACTATTATTGAATGAATAACTAGTGTACCTGTAATAAAATCATTACTGGGATCCGTGTCAGCAGTAGTGATAATATATTCCCTTGATCTGTAGGTATTGGATGTTTTTTTCATTGATTATATTCTATATCTATTGGCATAAGGATTGAATTCCATAATTCCTTTTTTCCTTGAAGATGTAAATTATACCATAGAACAAGTGTTTATTTGAACATTCTATTCCTTGTCACATTAGTGGGATTCTGATTTTCCATTCAACATTGATTAACATGATTCCCCTTTTTCCAGATTTGAAACATTTTCTGGTTCACTTGAGATAGTTTTTGAGATGCTTCTTACCAAAATTTTATCACATGATATTTTGAGATTTATTTCCTCCATGGGATTTATCTACTTATCATCTTTAAGAAAACTCTTTTTTATGCTTTTTATATGTAGGCCCATGAGACCACTGAGAGTCTCCAATCTCCATATCGACCTTGATGAAAAAAACAATTTCATCATTGCTTTAAAATTATCTAATGACCATATTTTTTTATATACATGAATTTATTCCACAAAATAAGTGGTCTACCATACATTCATAATTGATATAGAATCTAGAGGCTTACCATGAAGGCCTTGTGATATCTACATCATATACCACGATGGACTCATATTCATTTTCCTTTAGACCGAGGAACTCCCTCTCCACTTTAAGATGGAGTGATCAAGAAAAATATTTATTGAAAAATACATTGATGTATTCTTTTCATTACATGGAATAAATATCATCTTTTGAATATTCTTAATTAGTGTCCACCACTGATCAAATTCCCCCTCTATGTGATAAAAAATTGTTACATCTTTCTTTTGTTATGAGCATTGAAGGATAGGGAATATCTTTTTAAGGGATTTAATCAAATTTTCCTTGATTAGAGGATAATAATATCCACTAAATCTGAGGGAAATTTTTCATAAAATACTCATCCTCAACTGTCTTGAGAGGAGGAGATTCTGCATGATTCATGTTACTATTCAAAGAATGAGTCATCTGAGCCAGTAATTCCATGCTGTTTAGAGCACCGCTCCCATAAGGTTAGACATATCATTAGGGAAATCATCACATTGCCTATCATGTTGGTTTTCTGGAATGGTTTCTCCGATTTCTTATGATTAATGAAAATCATAGAAAAAGAGTGAGAATACACTAACTAATAAACATACAAAAGTGAAACTTATGAACTTACAATTAATAAATTATAAATGATAAGTATATACTATCTTATTAGTATTTTATTTTAAATCTAGATTATCTGTTTTAATTTACCTATTATGTTTTTTAACATAAAAAATTTGTTTATGTTCTTCATAATGGTTCATAAAGAGTTTGTGAATTTTTAAAGCACATCAATAAAGAGTGTCAAACCATGTGTTTATCCAGACCTATTAATTGTACACTAGGCGATGATCGATTCAATTCCCAATGCACACTTTTCAAGGATATTTCACCTAGGTACAACTATGATAGAGGCACATCCAATTGTAGTATCCAGATAAAGATGTAATTTCATGAAAACAACCCCCTCTATACTTTATCAAAATTTCAGGATATTTTCCTATACATATATTTATTCTTATGGTTCTCACTAAATTATTATATTCATAATCCAAAAAAATAACTAGATCATTCTATAATAACCACTATAGAGACCCGATATTTTTTATGAACATTTCTACATGATCGTTAATATAAATACTCATTAAATAAAAAACAAGGATAAAAAATCCTAGTGTCTTTAGAAGACTAGATACATAAAACATCAACATGAAAATAAAACTTTTTTATTTTAATCTCTATAATGAGTTCCTAAATCCCTTAAGATCCTAAAACTTCATGGTATAACCTACCAAATAAATATACAAAAAGAGTGAGCTAAAAATCCTAGCAATAGAATACACATAACAATGAAGCATAACATGAGTCAAATGTATAACATGATATCATAAAAGGGAAATATCACGAGTAATCAAATGAGATCATAACATACCAACATGGTATAATATGGTCATGAAAACATAGGAAATGTGGCATAAAAATAATAATTGACATAAGAATAAGTCAAGGCTTACTTTTAAGACAATATCACATTGTGGACATAGTTTTAAAGTGTATTAGGTTTACCCCCTAATCCGATACATAATGTATCATGCGACAAAAGATTTACCCAATGCATTAGAGATCTATATAGGAACACCCTTCAAAATAGCTTCATGATTATTTGTTCCACAAAATGAAATAAATCATAACACATAATCATAATTATTACCCATGAAAAGAAATGAGTTGCATAATACTTCCTTATATCATAATGAAAGTAAATTTCATAAAAAATAAATTCAAGAAATGAACATAAGACATGTATTACACCATAAAAGAAAGGGATAATAATCTAGATATATATTTGAGAAACATATAAGGAATTTATATCATTTCATCACATTAAAGAGAGATATTAGGTGATTTCTAGAGAAAAATGTCATAACCCAAAGAAAAATGGTTCTTCAGAGAGATCCCTTTCCTTGAGTACGACTCATCACATACATTATTTATCTTCATGAATAATAAACTTATGTTAATTATTTACTATAATATGAATGTTTTTTCAAGTTTATAATTTCATTAATTTTACTTATTACCACGTTATATATAATTACATAATCTCTCATGAGGCGTTTTGACGATATTCACCTCATATGTTCAAAATAACATTGGTATGTTTACTATGGTTAAACATATGACTAATACATCATTTATAGAATAATAATATTGAAATGGTTATCATTTTTCTACATCAATTATAATTTTAAATCCAACCATGAAATATGATTATAAAAACTGAACTAAATTAAGATCACAGAGATGGTAGGTCATACGTACGGATGAGTAGAATTTCTAATATTCAAGGATCATTATAGAAAAAAGGTGGATATTATTTTATTTTTATATATTGATCATTATATGATAAATATATTATATTTTATTTAAATAAATTTATATATATCCAACTTTTGATGTGTTTACAAAAAACAAATCACATCGGTTCGTGGAGGTTGTAATCCACACGTACGCACGAACGACAGTATAATATTTAAATTAATGGAAAGGTAATAAAATTAGATAATATATTATCTTTAAAAAATTATAAATATTTTATAGATAATATATATATATATATATATTTAATTCATCTTTACAACCCGCTACGATCAGTGATGATGAAAAATGAATTACATTAGTTTGTGAGGCTGTAGTTTGTTGTACACACAAATGATAGTTTTATTTACCATTTGATGGAAGAGGAGATGAATATAGATTATTATATTAACATAAATATATACTAGTATATGTAATATTCTTATATTATTATCTTATCTTATTTGGAGAATATTTGAATGTGGTATAATAAGAAATCAAACTAAAACATTTGGTTAAAATCAATACCTCTTCTTTGGAAAACCTTCTTTGCCTTTCACCTTAAGCACTATAAGGTTGATATTATGTCCAAAATAAGATCTATAAAATATGAGATGAGATGTTAGGAAGGGATTTTTAAATTTAATTACTGATGTAAAATAATTTTCATTTGTAAATAAGAGAGGAAGTGCCCTTTTATAAGTGCAAAGTGGGGCACTTTTGTAATTATTTAAAATATTAAATAAATATAAATTAATTGTCATGGAAAAATGATCAAAGATAATATAATTATAATATAGAATTTTGATGAGTAAAAATCCTAAAATAAAATAAAATTTGAACATATTTTGATTAGGTTTTTACCCTTATCACTTTTTTTTCAACCCATGTTAACCCTTTTTTGAAAATTAGTGTGATAATAGAGTTTTTATTTATTAGGTGTCAATATAGTTACTATAAAAGGAAAATTGGACCATAAATGGAAAATAATTTATATTTTTAAACATATAGCAATCAATTTCATGAATATAGAATTTTAAGTATTTTTAAATCATTTAATAAAATAATATTTGTTATAAAATAATATTTATGTCATTTTTATAAATATTTATTTAGTTTAAATTTGAAAACAAAATAAAAATAATTAAATTCAAATATAATCCATTGAAACTCATATAAAATGATATTATTATTTAAAAAATTTACAAGACATGATTATTCATTCAAATAATACACCTTTTTACATTTTTAATATCATTTATTTTAGTTTTCTATTAATTGTACTATTAATATGTCGGTGTTGCGTGACCATTGAACTTAATTATTTCATTTATAAAAATTAAAATTAAATTAAAATGATAAAAATAATTTATCATTCATATATGTATTTAAAATCAAACTTATGTTGTCTTTATCATTATCATAGAATAATATAGATATTAAAAGAAAGAAAATGAACATTTTTGACTTTATCTTTTACTTAAATATTATAATGGTCAAAATCAGGGATAAATGATAATGAAATGTCATATTTTAGAAACTTGGATGAAAATGGATGAACTCTACTCATACAATAGGATTAAGACTAGTATTAAGGTCATTTTCTATTCGTTATCCTATTATTTGTAACCTTAATTACCCGATTTACCCTTATTATAGGGATAATTATTTACTACAATTACTATTAAGAATGATAAAAAATAAAAGGAATTTATGTAAAATTATTTGAACTCATGATTCCAAATAAGGAATAAATTTTTCAATATTTTATTTCTAGAAGTGGAATAATTTAATTTAAGATTAAAATGCAAAATTTAATGAATTTGTTTTCAAATAAATGACTTTTTTAGTTAAAAAATGTTCTTATACCAAATTCAACAATAAAATTGATTCCAATAAAATTAATTATAATATTATTAATATAATAGAACTAATTTTACTTTGAAATATTTTTTTAAAATGTATATTTATAAATGTGTGAATAAAAATAAAGTTTTCAATCGAAATCAATATTTTTCATTTTTCACTGGAAAATCAATTTTTTTTAAAAAACCCAAAAAAATAAAAATAAAATATTTTTTGAAATGAAGGTTCCAAAAATGATATTTTTTATCAAATAAAATTTCACCAATTTCTAGAAATTAATTATAATTTTTTCTTGTAAAAATAAAAAAACCATTTTTGAAGAAAATATATTATGAAAGAATAAAATGAGTTTAGTAAAAAATGAGTGATTATTTAATATGAATTTAACAATTCATTTATATTGACTAGTAAAATGATATATATTTCATAAATAAGTTAATACCATTCATTTATTCCAATTTAACTGCTAGGTTATACTACCATATTTATATAATTATATTTCATGGTTTGTTTTGGATCGATGTTGCGTGTTGTATATGCTATCAAACATAGTACTCTTTCTAAAATCAATGGGTGTTACATCCTACCATGTTGATATGTGAGTACCTGGGTGGGTATGACCTAGGTAGACTATGGATAGGTTGGGTGAGCGGATCGACCTGAGATGACCTGAGAAGTGAGATGGGAATTGTGCCAACTATTGGGATCGCTGCCGATGAGGATTATCTTATACGGCCAGTGAGGTCATGTTGTGATTGAGATGGTGTTGAGGTATGTTATTCCTTTATAGTAACAGGTGTTAACCATATATATGGGAATGGGATAATGTAAACCATGTGGATGTCTTTGATATGATGTGACTTGGGGGACTATGGAGGGTTCCCTCATGATTAGACGACCATAGGGATGGCTGGTGTGGGAATCAGTGGTGATGATTTCAAGTGTCACCTTAGCACCTGAATCAATTTTGTGTGCCTGATATGGAATTAGTGACAATCTAAGGTTGAATTCTTAAGAGTTAGACCCCTTTTATGTGGGATATGTTTGGGAAAATGGTCAACCCCGTCAAGATGAGTTATAAGAGGATTTGGGTGGGATTCACTACCCACCAATATGAGTTGAGATATATGGGGTTTTTTGGATGATCTCCTGGGAACTATCCTTGATCCTGCTACTATTGTTTTCCAATGACCACCTCCTAGGAATTAGTGATGAATCCTAATGACTATGGATCACCTAGTATTACCTCCAAGGGATCAAATTTATGCTTTATGACTATGTATTTCCTAGTATTACTATAACACCCCTATAAAAGAGATACAAAAAAAGGATAAATGTTCCTATCCATGTACAAAAAATAAACCTTTATTTTTGAGAGCCTACCTGATTAGACCTCTATAGTTAATTTTGCTTGTCTTGGACTACTGATCAGGATGGGTAACCTTCTGGGAAGTTTTCAGGGTGTGTGAGAGCGAGTAAAAAACATACTAAAAGAACATGTGTTAGTATATGGGGAAAATCATTATTCTGATAAGTGATCCAACTAAGTAATAGAATGTGGTGTGATGGGAAGGAAACTGACATATTATAAGACACCCATGGGCTCAGATGAATAGGTTCATGTCCTAGGCAATGTCAAGTCATGAAAATTATTTCATAGGAATTGATGATGAGACCCAATGACTATTTATTGTCTAGGGTCACTTCCTAAGATTCAATCATTGCACCTGATACTATTGTATTACATATAAAATGTTCCCTAGAATTAGCCATGGGAGTGATATTTGTTGACATGATTTTATGAAATGTTCAGAGACACTCTTATATTGGCCTAAGCAGTTTTGGGTCTATACCTGAATAACTTTAGAACCATGGGACCGATAGTGGTTATTTATTTAAGTTTTTGTGATTTATTTATTTATTCAACTATGGATGTCACATACAAAAACACTACATTTACTAATTATTAATGAGATGTGTTGGAATTTCCCTATTGAGTTGTACTCACAACCTGCTCGGGATACCATGACACTTATGGACCAAAACAGTCTTCATTGATCATATATTCAGGTTGGAAAAACTCTCATGATTGATCATTCAGTTAGATATCATGAATGAGATCTGGAGGCATATGAATTCTATCTTAGAGATAAAAATATATCCATGTACATTTATTTAATTTTTTCTATTTTTTATTAGCCCATTTGATGATCAGTGGGTGTGTGAAAGATTGAGTATAAGTCTATATGGTTTTATGTTTCTACACATAAATGTGATATAGCATGTAATGTTTATTGTTTATGTGTACTATGATTTGTCATTATGGATAATGTTTGGTTATTTTTATATTATTTGGCACTCTAATATGGGGGTATAGTTTCCCCATGTTAACACCTTATAACCATTCTAACAGTCGACAACCTATGGCATAGGAGGAGGTGCGCTTGAGGTATTAGTTTCTCTCCAACCAAGACATAAATCAGTGGTTTAGGACTAAGGAATTACAATTTAGTATCAAAGAATTTATGTTACTGATATGAAATATTATATCTGAGTTTTTTTTCTATTACTATTTGAGGAGATGATTGACATGTGATATATGAAACGTTTTAGAGTTTCTGATAAATGTTGGACTTGTACAATTCAAACACCTTTTATAATGGGAAGTTTGTGTTACCAAGGATATGATATTGTTGTTGTTGGTTTATTATTTTACAATTTTATTATTTCATTTTGGGTGACACACATGGCTTTTGATATTTATGATTTATTAGTTTTTTCTCTTGGACTATTGGAAAGAGGAAGGTGTTCATGCAACCTATTTAGTAAGTAATATTCACATGATAAACATATGGTTGTGTAGATTGATATCAATAATGATATATGGATAAATTGTTTAAATTTTCAATGAAAATTTATATGACGTTTTTCCATATAATTTTTTGGTGACATTCTACTAAGACAAACCGTATTATGTGTTTCTTATGACGAAAAGTCATGTAAATTCTATAAAGCGATGATCCTGGATAATGGTTTTGAAATCCCTCAACATAAGGGATGTATAGTGACCCTAGTGGGATTGTACATGCATTAGATTCCTTTAGGATCAATCCCTTATGGGTAATTTTAATTCTAGTTCCAAGAGAAATCATTTCATTTAGTTGAAGAATTATCAACAACCCATATGGATTTTTCCTAAATAGATTATTGGCAGTATTCTACTTAATCAAGCCGTATGACTTGGCATTATTTGACATGGATTATCATAGAATGATGTATTTTCACATATGTGTGTTCTAAGATTAGATCATGTACCTTTAGGGGGTAGTCTGATATGAAAATTCTCGATGAATATTAGTGCCCTAATAGACTGATGACTTGGTATATGGTGTCTGATATGTATAAGATCCGGTGATGAGTGTTGTGTACTGTATATTTTCCTATGAATTTTTGTGATGGGAACAATGAGGTATTTCATGTGAGCTGAGATTTATATGATAGATGACCAATGAGTTAGGTGGGATATCCTAGTTATTTGTGATGTACCTCAGGATATAGATGAGTTGTGTGATATATATGAGGTTAACTCCAGAGATGGCATATCCTCAACTTGTGAGTTCCATAAAGATGAGAAACATGGGTATATTAATCGGTTTATGAGATCGGTACATGATAGGTGATATTTGTTATGTGGTACATGCATAGAGATACCTTATATTTTTATGATAAAAACACATTGAGTGTTATTTCTTTTGGTATCATGGGTTTGGTTTAGAGGGAAGGACCAGGAAGATTCTGGAACTTGATGATTTTGGCTGTGGTTCTCGATGAGACATTAGATTTTAACCCTAGATGGTTGGATCTTGGGTGTATCAAGCATGGGTAGTCACTTTTAGTTTTGGGAATAATGCTTGGGTTGGCATGTAATCGTGTGGTTGATAATGACATAGATGAAATACTCGATTTTGAAGAGAAACAGGGAGGGTTATTATAGTTAGATGAGAGTGACATGAATGAGGAGTATTTTTTATTGTTTTGGTGTGTGAACCTAGATTCTAAGGAATATTACACAAGGTATAATGAGTAAGGTTTTGAAATTGGTGGGTAATTGTGCTTATAGTTGTTGGTTTTGGATGTGATCGATGTAGTACGGGTTAGCATGGAACATCAATGTTTTAATTATAAATCTGTGAGTGGCCATATGTGAGTTGAGAACCAATGGTGTATATGAAACACATATGGGCTTGGTTTAATTTGGTTTTCATAAAAAATGTAAATTCCCATCTATAGTAGTGAGGAAATCGGGAATGAATTGGATGAGTTTTTATAGCTAATCTTGGTTGATCCAAGTCAGATATTGATAGGATGTATGAGTATGGTTCCAGGGGATTGATACACATGATGTTTGAACCTTTTGAGGTTGTTATTATGGAGAGGTGTAAAGTAACACATATGGTGGTGAGTGCACCATTGGGGGAATGGCCATTTTTGTAGATGAAATTTAGAAAGTATTGGGAATGACATTTTTGTTGAGTTGGGAATGGTTAGTGTTTATGTATTGTGTTGGTGCTCGAGTCTGAGTGTGACAACCACATCTAGTCATTACATGCTATGATGGAAAGAATGCGAGTCATGGAGGTATGGCCCCATGTTAGTTGGGTTATGGGTGTGATGAGACCGATCGTTGTTCAATTGAGGTTGTATTTGGATTCCGGTGAGTAGGTAAACCCGATTATATCTAGTTCCATATAGAATACTAGATATGATATTTAGATGTGATTATGGATATAGTCCATGCATTGGTATGATACTAGAAGTAGTACTTTTGTGATCCAAGAAAGATTTCGATCGAGTTTATATCGACACTCATGATTGGATCATGAAAAAATATTTGGTTGGATTAGAATACCACCATGAAATTACATTTAATGGTTTATTTTAACTCCAGTGTAATTGTGTATATAATCTCTTGGGGACTTCAAGTGTCATGGAATCACAATTGGGTGGTTTGATAGAGATTCAACATGTATGATTGGGTATTTTTGGGAAATGGTCATTCAAAGATGGTCTGACCAGTGGTTTTTCAGGTAATTGGATAAAATAGACTTGAAACCACATTCGGCACATCATGTTGGATAATATGGGTGCATTTTGTGGATCATCCAAATCTATGAGGATTTTTTATGCAAGATTGTGGTTGGGAAGTGAAGACTCATTTGATTGTTTGAATTTGAGATGAGAAGTGTCCCCAGGTCCTGACTATTGTTTTTTCTTAGTATAGGGTGTGATGATGTTGAGGATGCACCGAGTAGGCTGTTGTTCGTTAGTAATGTGTTTCGGTAGGAAATTCTGTTGGTGGGGGGCATCATTGATCGAAATCGACCCACATGAGATTAGTTTAATGGTGAGGGGTTCCATATGCCATATGATGAAAATATTGATGAAATCCTGGTTTCATGATATAGAGGATTTCATGTGAGTGTTGTCTCGGTTTTTTATTGATGGTTATGAGTGGTGACTTGGATTATGAGGAATAGTATGCTTCATTTTTGGAATCTTGAAACAAAATATTGCTTGGATTTACATGATAAAATACAATGAATTGAGTGTGAATTGACAATTGGGATGGGTCAAGATTTATGGAAAAGGTCCTTTGAGACTTTTTAGGGATGATAAGTGTTATGGAGGGGATGTTGTAAAGATCCTCCCATTTTAGACTTTTTAAATTCAAGAGGAATTTGAATTTTTTGATCTGGAGTAGGGGTCATTTTGATATTTGAGATTCAGATCAGAGTTTTTGAGAGTTAAAACATCTCAGGGAAATCTTTTTGGACATGGAACAAGTCTGAGATGGTGGTTGGGGTTCTCAAGTGGAAATTGGAGAAAGGACAGGGTGTCCTGGGTGACGTAATTCAGTAGTATGAGACAATTCACCCAATAAAATTTTGTTCATGTTGTGAATTCATAAAGTGAGGTGAAGTACAATCCAAGAAATAGGCCTTAAAGAATAGAATAATTTTTATCAAATTAAAGGAATCTTAGGTAAGGTATTCAGACAGTTATTGGGGAATTCATGTTGTGAAGTAGACCCACACATGTGGGCTTAAGGACACCTACATGATTCATTTATGTTGTGAACCATGGTGAAATTATATGAATGAGGTTAGAATGAGGGTGGAACCCATACATCAAGATCATCACACTGTGAATCGGGGGTTCACACTGTGAAAATGTTGGGTTGAGTTTCAGGGCCTTATTTTTGAATGTGGTCACACTGTGAACCTCATGGTTCATATTCTGAACTAGAGATGAGTGTGTTTTTAGAATAATTCGAGTCCATATATTCAATTTTTAGGGTTCTTTGGGATTTAGGAGGTTTTGGGTGTCATGGAGATATTATTTGACTAGATATGCTCCTCCATTTCTTATACTTTGATCCCCCTTGAGAGTGGGTGGATCATGGTGTGATTTTTGTGGTGTTGAAGTTATGTTTCTTTAGTTATCTCCTCATTTTTATTTTCTCTTATCAACCCTCTATGTGTTAGGACATTAGGTTTAGGGTTTGATCCCAATTACATCAGATCATGGTGGAATTGTCTGATAATGGTAGGGCTTTTACGTGTGGGGGATAGTGGCCATCCAGTGAGGACAATCACAAGCCATTCCGGTTATGGTACATCACTGTGTGAATTTATTTAATGTTTTTTTGTAAAATTATATAATTTGTTCCATTTAATTATGCATATTTGTTAGGTTTTTTTTTGTCTTAGGTCTACGTGTGTGTTGGGAGTGGACTACACCCCATTGGTCCATGTTCTTGTTAGTGGGTGATGCACAGTGAGATTTTAGGAATGATTCATTTTTAAATTAAATTGTAAAATTAATTATAAATTTTTTTAATTTGTTTATCTAAATGTTATGGAATGAGATAGGGCCTTGATATGATGGGTGATTATTGGTTGTACGTCTATGAGATTGGGAGAGTACTGCTAGGCTGTGAATTAAAAAGTGGGTAACTCTAGAATGAAGTAAGTGGTCACTTGAACATGCTCATGATATTTTAATTTTCATATATATGTGTCATATGATATGTGTGGTCTCAACACTATGGGTGATTAACCATTTTAATTAAATAAAATTGTTTAATTTAATTTAAATTATAATGAATAAATTGATCAAAGTGTCAAGTCCACAAGTAAAATTGGCACTGGTTTGATTCCTTGACCTCTAATAATAGAGTCTTTAAATGCATATATTTTCCTTCACATGAATAAGACCATTAGGGGTATTAATTAAATGAATTATAACATAGTGGACCTAGTGTAGGATCCATTGAAACATCCTTGTAGAGGAGAGAATTGGGTTGGGATGAATGACCCATGTAGGTCATGTGAGAACCTAGAGATGCCTTATAGCCTAGGGGATAGTTGTGAAGGCAATGGGGTGATTTTTCATCCCCTGTTAAGATGTGAGTACCTTGGTGGGAATTCCATTGGTTTATTATGGATAGGTTTGCTAAGAGAATCGACTTGAGATGGGTTGGGAAGCAAGATTGGAATTTTAAAATCACTCAGGATTGATGTTGTTGAGGCTTATATTATTAGGATGGTGAGGGTGTGTTGTGATTGTGATAGTTCCAAGGGACACTATTCCATTTTAGTTATAGGTGCTGACCTGAGAGATGGGAATGGGATAATGGATTCCATGTGGGTGTATTTGCTATGATACAACTTAAGGGACCATGGAGGGTTCCCTAGTGATTAGATGACCTTATATATGGTTAGTGTGGGAATTTGTAGTGATGATTTTAGGTACCACCTTAGAACCCAAATCAACTGTGTGATCCAGATATGGTGTTAATGATTATTTTAGGTAGTGTGCTTGAGAGGATGACCCCTATTATGCTGACTCAGTTCATGAAAATGGTTAGCCCTACTGAGATGAGTTATAAGAGATGATTTGGGTGGGACACACTACCCATTGATCTGAATACCACTGGATTACTTCCTATGAATCAAAGATGATTCCTGATGAGTATTGACTACTAAGGGATAATCCCTTAGGAATTGACCATTGATTATGATACCAATGGATTGCCTATAAATTTATCCTATAAATCATTAATGGGCCTGATATCGATTAAAATGATTGTATGACATGATCAAAGACACTCTGACACTGTCCCAAATAGTTTTGGGTCAATCTAGGGTCATTTTAGAAACCAAGGATCGAAAATGGTTATTTATTTACATTCACATGGTTGATTTATTTTTTTTTCAGTTGAGCCTATCACAAGAACATACAATGCATTTACTAGTTATTTTTGAGACCATGTTGGTGGGGCCATACTGAGTTGTACTCACACCTTGCTCAGGCAGGCATGACTCTTCAGTACCCTAGAAGTCTTCATTTGTCATAGGTTTAGTCTTGGCAGGAGTTTGAGATTGATCATTCACCTATATAGTTTTGGATGGATTTGGAATATGGATTAGATAAGGCTTGACTATAGTAGTATATCCTTTCAGTTTTATTTCATTTTTTTGTATTTGTGGTCAGACTAGTGGGTGATTAGTCATTGTGTGATGGCATGAACTTGATTTTATATGACTATGTCCTTCCTCATTTAGATTTGATATAGTATGTTATGTTTACTTCTTCTTCATACATTAATTTATTATTGTGTTTGTATTCTTCCTCATTTCTATTTGATATAACTTGTGGTGTTTATTAATTTTTCATTCAATGATTTATTATTATGGTTGATGTTTGGTAATTCACCTATTATTATTCACTTTGATACTAGAGTACATTATCCCCATAGTACCACCCTAGAACCTCTCTATTATTCAACAGTCTCTATCACATGAGGAGATTCACCTGAGGTCCCAGTATCCCTTACTCTAGGACACAGATCGGTGGTATGGGGATAGTGTATTGAAAATATTTTTTCTAAGATTCTAGTCACAATATTTTTGAACACTTTGAAGTTAAAATCGAATAAATAAAACATATTTACAGTCAAATTTCAATGTGAATTTCACTAAATATCCCTAAAATAGTTTTGGGCATAATCGTGAATATAAATGTAAATATTTACATTTAGTTACTCGAATAAAGATAATTCCACTTTATCCTATAAAAGTTTAGGATATTTTGGTAATGATGTAATGTAAATAGTTTGATTAGTTTCCAACCAATTTCAAGGAACATTTTGATGGAAAGAGTTCCAATAATGATTATTAAGTTCTTTGAAAGAGTTTCACGTAGAAATTAATGGTTGAAATTGTAACATTTGATGTTTTGGAGTAAAGAAGATTGATTTTTTTAAGGATTTGAACATTAGGATTATGATTTCTCAATCTCACCATTATTCAATTTTTTTATTCATGGATATTTCTCATTAAAGGGTTTTTTAGAGATTTTTATCATGTGGTCAGGTAGATATGTGATAATAATTACATAGAGATGTAGTGAGTTTAACAAAACTCCTAAAAGTGAAACAAACATAAGAATGATCTGACAGTCTATCATATATGATATGTTAAATAGACTCTAATTCTTGGTTTATTTATTTATTATTAAAGTAATTTAGGAATATAGAATGTATCATGTTGAATATAAAGGTAGTAACCAATTTATCATAATTTCATGTTGGCTATATGTATGTGTATTTCAGAAAGTGAATTGATAATTAACTATCTACAATAAAGGTTTCTAATGAAATACCAATGTTTTTGAATAAATGTGAATCTTAACATGAGTATGATTCTATTATCGATATATGAAATATTCTCATGAGCTAGAAAACTGGGTTTGGGAATTGTATGAACAACAAATTATACCACTTAGAGTGCCATACACTATTACATTGGCATGTTAGGGATGCATGGATCACATTTAGAGTCCCCACAACTTAGTGCTAGCGGGATAATGAGCATGAGAACCTTTATCCTTGGATACCTTTCATATATAACCATTGATACCTAGATAATTAAGGAGTGATTGATTTTTTTGTTGATCTTTTCATTAGATGGAGATAAACTAATATGATATTTTCCTCTTATATGATGATTTTGACATCTAAGCCCCTGTTGGATATAGATGAGGAAGATTGAAGATTCACATAGAGAGTAAATAGGATGTGCTTATCTATCTTGGTGAGGGACATGTTGATAAAATTTGGTGGATAATTATATGACTAATGTAGTAGAATAATCCCATTTAATGTTCCCACACAGTAATCAACCAAACTAAAATATAAAATGAAGAATTTAAATTACATGAGTACTTCAAATGAAACATGCTTCATTGCCATCAAGCTCGAAAGAGTTTTCTTGATCATAATCACCCAACAATAACCAATTGTATGTTTCCTCCACAGGGATTCCACCCAACACTAGAATCCTCATTCATAACAAGATGACCCCATAATATCCAATTTTGTGCTAGAACCTTCTCAATGAAGAATAAATAAATATGAAGGAGAGATATCCAAACTAGGATATATAGTGTTGTGTACCTCCAATAGGATAATTCCACCCCTTTATATAGGGTCCCTTTATTTAATGAAAGGATTTGAGTGTCGACTTTCAAATCATGACAACTGACATATGTTACAATAATGTTTACCATATGGAGATTCATAATCATTTAACCCTTAAATGATTACTATATGTCTGTATAACTATAATTGAATCCACTTGTTGATTTATAACTGAGGGAAACTATATTGAAGATGTGGCGGTGGATAAGAACTTGATATCACATAACAATTATCTATCATGTACAATGATGGATACCAATATTTTTCTATGATAGAAGCATCTTCATGCTCATATTGATTGATATCATCTAGGGGATATTGTAAAATATGATATCCCTATTTTACTACATTTCCTAAAATCTACAATTTTCACTAAAATCCATTAAAGTATTCATGATAAACATCAATTTTTTTTGAATCCATCCAAATTCTATTGTATTCATCTTATCCAACTCTCTTCATGTTTATAATAGACGCTTCATCCAAAATTTAATCACTATCCTAATACATAATTGTGTCACCCTATGGGTCATTGTTGTGTTGAAAACAAATTTGAAATCTCAATTCCATAAATGTAATAAACGATTGTAATATGGTTAAATTACAATTCTACTTACGATACAAAATGGTATGGCGTGATCTAGATAAAATATACTCATATCTCCAAATAATCATTTCCATCACAAGATATATAATATACATCATATGTATAATGATATAATAACTTTTTCGATGACACCGAGTGACCACTATACATGAAACATTTCAATATATTATAGTTAATTTCATATATTCATGATTCTATGAAAAATCATGACCAGGTTGATGGATATATCACATTACATTCATCTAGAAGATGATCACATCACATACACCTCATCTAATTAGCTGAATATATCACATGTCAATAAATTAACCATGAACATGAATTTACTCAGTCTAATTCAATCATGGGCCATATTTATTTTCTTGTTATACGAATGGAAAATTATTGATAGAACACATAATATTTCCACCTGCAATGAATATTCTTGTAAGGGTAAAAGGGCCCCAAAACTAGCCTAAAAAAAACTAAGGTGGGACCTACTGGGAGTTCATTGAATATTCCTTTGTGTAACTTTAAGTGTTAGGTACTAGAGAGAAGGGAGACTGTTTTCAATCTATTATGGCATAGGGTTTAGGAAAGTTTGAGTGAGATTCATACACCTAAAGTGTTTCATTCTTCTTATTCCAACCTTTTTATCCTTATTTTGTAATTATGCTTGGTAGTAGCCTTTAATACAAATACTAAGGTTTGTATGGAATAATGAAATATTTGTCCATATTTGACCTACTGATGTCATTTTAGACATATGAGACAAATATCTTCAAAACGTATGATGGGAACTAAATTGATTAAGTTATTGACTATAACATTTACAAGAAATAAAAAAAATGAAAAAGGTTATTAAAAAATTAAATAAATAACACATGTTTATTATTCAATAATATAAATAACATATATGATTATTCGTACTCTAGGTAAGTTACTTTTAAAAAATCCTTCTTTTCCAACTATTTTTTAATGTTAATATTTTTAAAAATGTCTTATTAATGTATTTGTAAGAAAATAAAAGAATTATAAGGGAAATTTTTTTTCTCTCTTTTATTTATTTTAATGGTTTTAAAAATGAGTATTTTTATTGAAATTTTTACCTTATTTACAAAAAAAGTAATGTTCTATTTTAATGTATACAACAACAATTACTTTTCCCACCACCGTAATTGTTGTTTGATTTTGGGTTTACTTTACATGATTTCATGTTTTCTATGAAGGAAAACTTTTTTTTACTTTCCTTTTGGGTATTATATTTTTTGAATTGGGTTTCAAGAAGAAAAAATATTTCAATATCTAAATGTTTTGTTTCATCTGAGTTGAAAAAGAAATTTTAAAATGTTTTATGATGAAAAGGTAGTTTCTTAAAATATTATATTCAAGATATGGTCATTGGACCTCATTTATGATAATGTGTGAGATCAATATATATCATGATGATGGGTAAGCCTAATATAGCTTATACTATGGGCTCAACCAGATAATGTTCTAAGGGATTGGGTAATGAATATGTTATCTGAAGAATTATTATGGAAGTAGACCGAATAGTTATTATAATTACAATGATTCTATAAAGATTCTATAAATAAGTTGTTCTAAATAACATTAAATATTTTTCTATGATTTTTTATGAGTTTAAATTGGAATCATTACATTTAAATAATTAAGTTTAATATAATATGTTTTTATGGAAGGATTTTCCCTTTTTGGTTAAAAAGATATGTTATTCAGAATTATTTTCGTGGGCTTTACAGTTTTCTAAAAGACACTCATGTTTATGAGTTTTCCTTTTTAATTTATTAGAAACTATTTTATGAAATAATTTGGTTATTAGTGTTGATTTTATGTGTAACTAAATAATTTTTTTTTAAACTCAATATTTGTTATGTTAAAGGAAAACTCTTGTTATCCTCTCGTGGTTTTAAAATGGAATAAATAGTTTCTTTATTTATATTTCATGTTCATTTCTGAATTTTTTTTCTCAAACCTAATATTTAAAATATTTTTTACGTGGTTTAACGACGGTTATAAATAAATAATAATCTATGTTGAAAGTCATGAATATTTTTCATGAAAAAAATATGTGGTTCATTTTAACAGTTTTATATTATAGGAAAAATGGATATTGAGTAGAAGTTTCCACCATGTATTTAAGTATTTTTATATAATAATTAAAACCTAATTATATAAAAATATAAACCTAAAATATATTCATCAATGAAATAAAGTGAACTCTGGTCCAAAGAAACTAGATTATGTAATGTGTAAAGTTGGGTCCCTATAGTTTGTATTAGAGTGGGGTTTAGACAACATTGGAGATTATGATGCTTTCATGAGAGGTTATCTTAAAAGTTATGGACACCATCATGGGTTTGTGAGTTTATGTTTTATCATAAGTTCAATGTTTTATATAACCATTTGATAGTTTTGAGTGATGATATTTTAAGGTTACTAATGATATTTTTGTGGGATGTTTTAATATTTTATGGTTTATGTAGACCTTAGGCATAACATAGAGGATTATTTTATAAGAATTATATTATTGTTTTGTGGATGAAATATTAGAGGTATGAGGTTACATTTAAGCGTAAATATTTTTTTTAATTTTGAAGTTATTAATATTATTTTTTGATGATCTAAATGTTAAATTATTATAGAATTTCATTGGGTATTATCTTTAAAAGGACAATTTTAATTTTAACCTCAAATAATTAATTTATAATTTTAATGTTGTTATTTTATATAGATTAAATATCATTTATCTACATGAAAGGGAAAATATATCACTCAACATTATTATCCCTTTCAGATTATTTAATCATTTCTATAATTGAAAAAGCCTTCTCCAATTATTTTGAATGCTTTTTGAACATCCTAATCACATCTAAGAAACTATTTCATCTTTCCAAAACCTTTTTGTTTCTAAAAAATTTTAATGGATCATACAATTTTATTTTATTTTATTTCAAAATCTAAACTCATCCATCTCATTTAGGATGGGAAATATCATCATAGACTTGATTATAACCTTTTTGGAGATATGGAATTCATGTTGTAAGAAAAATGGCATATAAATAGCACAAAATAATACCCTAATGTTTGGATTTAAGGTATGAATTATTCTATTATGTTATAAGTATGAAACACGATTGAGTTGATATTGACTAATCATAAGGGAATATTTTATGTCATTGATTTTTAGGAATAAATTATTAAATATTAAGACGAAAAACATGGTTAATGATTTTAGAGGGAGTTTGAGTGAAGGATAATTTTATCAATGAGATTATGATATATTATAAATATTATGATAATAACAAAACACTTATGTATTATTAAATAAATGTTTTTTTTTTCAAAATTTGGAAACATATGTTAGAATCTATACCTTCGAAAAGTGGTGTAGGGAAAATGTGATAATTTTTTGAGAATTCATTTAAGGACATTTTATAAATAGATAAATAAAACTTTTTAATAAAATGTGATTTATTTTATGTAAATGATCGTCAATTAAGATTTTTTGATTTTGTGAAAAAATGAGCCATATAGAAAACCTTAGATGTTAAAAAGTGATTTTATGATTAATGATATATTTTATGATGTTCATAATATTTATTAGAAATGTTATAGAAATTATATTAATGTATTTTTAGTAAAATGGACAAATTATAAAATCTGGATGGGCCATGATGATTGAAACAACAAACAATGAGTGATAAGGGTGAAACACCTATCACTGGCTTACGTGATGTCCTATTTAGTACGACATTACGTAAATGACATAAAAAATAATTTTAAATTGTTGTTGATAACTTAACTTTTATCATATAGATAACCATGAGATAGAAAATGTGATTTGGTGATTATGTTATTTATGTTATTTAATAAGTTCACTATTTTTAGAACCTTATATAATTTAGGTAAATGGAAATATTTTAGAATAATATGAGTTTTTTTATGAATAATGGTTAAATTATATTTTTGAAGAATTATTATTATTCAGGTTATTTATGGAAATAATTATCATATTTTCAAGATTATATGATTAAGGCATATAAATTTTTGCTTATATGACTTTGTGAGTCATTAATGTTAATTATAGATAAATGTTACATTAATACTGATAGAATATATGACTCAAATCCTTATGAGTATTCAAACTTTCCATAAATATTTTTTAAACTTTTATGATTATTTATTTTTAAAATGATATATGTTGAAATTTGGGTTTTATTATTGAGGATTTGGTTATTATTGTAGTATTTTATCATATTAATGTTTATTATATTTAGGAGTTATGTTACCTTGTTCTAACCATTTTTTGGATAATATTTACATATAGAAGAAATAACTAGTTATCCTTTTATGGATATATATGATTTGGTGGAAGTTTAATTTAGTGACTCAAATATAAAAGATCATCTTGAATACTCATCATTTAGGAAAAATATATGATATTGTGGTGGAAATTTATTAAAGGGTGAAATTATACTTGTCAAGGTAGAATATTAACCCCTTACCTATTTTCAAGATGAATTTGTACGAACCATTTTTATGATGTGAGAATTCAAAAAAGTTATTTTCAGATGAAAAACCTTTGATTATTTTGAACAAGTTAAAATTATAAGAATATGATTTTATAAAGGGAAAGAATTAAACATCCTATGATATTAAAAGGGAATTATGTTCCATAACGTGTATGAAGCACAACATTGAGCTTAAACGAACCATGAAATATTATTATTTAAATATGACCTTTATAGAATAATCATTGAATTTAAGAATACAAATAGTATTAACTGAATTTTGATATATATATATAAAGGTCCTGATCAATACAAATGTATTAATTAATGGTTAGGAAATAAGCATTCTATTTCAAAAACATAAAGGACGTGACAATGAAAAATAGGTTTGAAGAGGCATAAAATATGGACATAACAAACACATGAAGAAGATGAAAAACCCAGACACTTTGATTTACATGTTTTGGAAAATGATCCCTACATTCACAGAGAGATAGAATTTCACTCTGATTCGAGAGCACAATTACAAGAAGATTTTCATTATTTCAAGAACAAAAAATCCAAGCTCAAAATGAGATAATAAATAAGATGATTAACTATTACACCAACCAAATATAAAGTACATTGATCTAGAGTTCTATAGCCACCCATGTCCAAATTATTATAGTTTCTAGTGGCTAGAATTCCAAAGAGCAACAATACTGTTTTCTCCAATTTCTCCACTGATACTATGCAATGTTGGTGTCATTGTTCAGCTCGAACCACAAGATTTATGTCCTAGTATCTAGTATGTGATGAAAGAATTCATGCCATCTTCATTCAAATGGATTGGGCTACACTAATCCAACAAATTCCTATTTTAGAAAATACATTTTATTCTTCAAAAATACGTTTTCATCAAAAATTATATTTATTACATTTGTGAGAAAATATTATAATTAATTTATGAAAAATTTATAAAATTTATTTTATATGAAATTATATAATTTTTTAAATCATCATATCAAAATTATCTTGTGGTGAAATTATGATATTTATCCTAAATGTTTGATTTTTTAATAAATAGTAAAAAATTCTGATTTTTTTGAAAACTGTATTTAATTATAATGTATTTATAATGTAAAATTATAATTTTGATTTGTTTTAAAATTCCTTTTGTTAAATTTTAATAAACATTAAATAATTATGTGAATGAAATTTATACTTGAATTTTGTATAAAAACATTTTTGAACTTAAAATGACATTTTTATGAAAAGAACTATTTTTCATTGCATTTTGTGGGATTAATTATAAATTAAATTCAACTAGTTATGTATTTTTAATCTTGAAAAATGGATTCGATATTTGGAATCAGTATTACTCGATTTCTTATATATTTTCCTTATATTTTTAGTCATTATGAGTAGAAATTATAGAAAATTTTGTTATCGTGGTAAAGGTAAAATGAGTTAATTAATAGAAAAATAATGTGATAGAGAATAAAGTAACAATAAGACTTGGATTAATTTTTTATGAGTATATTTCATCCATAAGCATAAAAAATTTGAATATGTGGTCCTTTTGTTTCTATATCACCATGATTTTGACCTTTATCATATTTTATGTAATGAAAAGTAAAAAAATGTCATTCTCTTTGTGGTATTATCTTCTAATTTTTTACATAAGGATTAAAAGAATTTATTTTCGGTTATAAGTATTAATTTGAAATATAAATGATTTTTAATTATCATGGTAATTTATTTCTATATTTTAGTGATGAAATAATTTCTTAAAATATTTACCCAACATCGATATAATATTTATTCAATTAATATAAAAATAAAATGAATGATTTTAAAAATGTTAAATGTAATATTGTATCAATGAATTATTTTTTCCATGATTTTTTTGATAAAAATTACATATTATAAATTTTTTAATGACTTATATTCAAATTCTAATTTTTTCTTGTAGTTTTCATTGTAAAATTAAATGAATTGTTCTAAAATTTAAATTAATGTTATTTTATAATAAATAATAATTTATTAAACGATTTAAAACTAAAAAAATAATATGATCGTCAAAATGATTTATTTTTGTCTAAAAATATAAAATACGGTTCAGTTTTGGTCTAATTATCTTTTTAAAGCAACTATATTAAACCATAAATTGTAAAAAGTTCATTATCACGATAATTTTAAAAAAGGGCTAATATAGGATTAAACAAAAGGATTATATTGAAAACACCACATAAAATTGTACCATTTTTATTATATGAGATTATTTAACTCATTATGATCTTATATTCCAATCATATAAATTTTTATCCATTTGAACCTGAAAATTAAATTATATTAATTTGACACGTTAAATATTCCAAGAAAGGTATCTGTCTCTTATAAAAGGATACATCCTCTCTTGTTCTTTTCACACATAAAACACAATTTTATATGTCCAATACCTAAATAAATAAATTATTATAATCCCTATAAATTTTTATAGGTCTTATTTCAGATAAAATACTGACCTTGGGGGGATTAAGGTGTAAAACAAATGAGGTTGTCCCAAGAAGAAGTACAGTTCTTAACCAAGATTTTTCATTTTATTTCTTATTCAAACTCATTAAAATATTATTGAAACTTTAATAATACCCCCAATATCTTACATATAATTATATGACGTTATTTTAATAGTTTTAGTTTTATCAATATCACCTTCCATCAAATGGTAAACAAAATCTTCATTCGTGTGTATGGCAGACTACCCCCTCACGAACCGATTTAATTAATTTTTCATAAACTCATCGCAAAATTGGTTATAATGGTTGAATTAATATTTATATATGATATTAATGAAATATATTTAATTATTAAATGGTAATATATCATCTAATTTCATTCATTTATATCCATTGAGAAATGATAATGTCATCCGTGCATACGCGTCGACAACCGCTTCCATGAAGCAAAGTGATTATAACGTAATTACTTTTTCATAATCATATTTCGTGATTGGTTTCAAAAGTTTTATTAATGTATAAAAATGAAAATTATTTTATTATTATTATTCTAGAGATGACTTCATAAAAAATTATTTGACCAGAGTCAGCCAACTAAAGTCATTCTGAATATCTGAGTTGAATATCATCAAAACATCTGATGTGAACTTATTTGATTATGAAATTTATTATAACAAGGTAAAAGGAATAAAAAACATGAAAAATGATATTAATCAATTAATTTTTTATCATTTTTTTTATTATTCATGAAGATAAATAACATAAGTGATGATTCAGACTCGTGGTAAGGGAATATATTTTAAAAATATTCTTTTAAAGTTTCACTTCTAAATATTTTTATTTCATATCAATATTTTTAAAAGGATATTATTAATGTATCTATATTGACATAAAATAATTATAAAGGAATTTTTATGTCTCTTTGTTACTTTATTTTAATTATTTTCATATTAAATCTTTTGGTGGATGTTTTCTAATATTATTTACATAAGAAAAAATGAATGTTATATTTTAAATTATATAAAAACCATGAATTTTACTATTGTCATATATTTAATTTAATTTTTGGATACATTTTTGTTATTTTATATTTTCAATAAAGAAAAAAAAATCTATTTTCCTTCCTTATGGGTATTTTAGATTTGAAAATTGGTTTTGAAAAGAAAGGGTATTTCAATATCAGAAAGTGTTTTGCATATGGGATTAAAAGTGTTTTCAAGGGTTTTATGGTGAAAAAATTAAAAATTAATTTTTTTTCATGATATGGTCCTTATAATTAATTTATAATTATGGGTGAGACTGATATATCTCATTATGATTTGTGATGCCAATATAGCTTATAATATGGGTGTTCCTTTATAGTGCTCTAATGCATTGTGTGATGATTGTGTCCCCCAGAGAATTTTGTTGGAAGTTAACCATATAGTTATTCTAATTGTAAGGGTTATTTAAGGGTTCTATTAATATGATGTCTCAAGGCACCTTGATGATTTTTTATTCTTGTTTATATTTTTTGATGAAGATCATTTTATTTTTAAAGTTAAGATAAATATCATTTGTTTTAAAGTAATGATTATTCCATTTTGGGAAAAAATATGTGATTTTAAGAATGTTCTTTCATGGGTTTTCATGTTTTATAATTAACCCTCAGGGTTATGATTCTTCTATTTTGATTTATTATAATTTATTTCATTAAATACTTTGGGTAAGAGTGTTTCTTTCATGTCTAAGAAAATGATTATTTTTTAAACACAATGTTTATTATGTTAAAGGAAAACTATTTGAATGAACACATGGTTTGAAAATGGACTAACAAGTTTATTTTTTTTTCTTTCATGTCCCTTACCAAGATTTTGTGCTCATGAAACATTTTTAAAATGATTTTAGTGGGCTTATGGATGGGTGAAAACCAATAATTCAAGTTGAATTTCAGGGAGATCTATCATGAAAATAAAATGTGTATCATTTTAAATGTTTTATATTGTGTAAAAAATGGATACTGAGTAGAATTGTAATGTTTTTAATTTATGATTTTTTTATGTAAGAATAATGATTTGATTATAAAAAACTATATACATAAAAAATCTTAATATATGCAATAAATTTAATTCTGGTCTAATTATACTATATTATGTGATGTTTAAAATTGAGTCCTTATAGAATATCAGACAATATGTGATCCCCTAACCTATATCAACCTGCAACCATAAAATATATCAAATTATTAAAATAAACAAAAACACTAGAAGAATGTAAATAACTGATTTGTATAAAACACATCCATGAGACTTCAAAAACATTTATAAGTTCATATTAGTATGTACAAAATGAACTTTACTTCGATAAGCCTCAAAATATGATAGGCACAGGACTCCATGAATCTCCTCGTCATTGTGTTTATTCCTAGATCAATCCATAACCACATCAGTCACCACAAGCATCATGAACCACCACGATCAACCTTACATCACCAATCCTCGCAAATATTCAACTCTTTACAAGAAACAAATAGCTCCCCATCCACCAATTAAAACCCTAAACCTTTTTTCTTGATCACGGTGTTGAGACCATCCAATTAGTTGTTTAGTTTTACTTGATTTTATGCAGTATAGATGGAATTGTAGGTCATCTATCAATAGATCCTTAGGAAATTAATTCAAAAAGAGGGTTTTTATTATGAAAATAAAATGGTAATTGTATTTTTTAAATCTTAGGGTTTAGTGATTTAAGAAGCCAATAGAAAATCACAAGATGTTAATGCTTCATCCCATATAGAGACAAGTTATATATCATTATTACCTAGTTTTTAACATCTAGAACCATAATTTTACTAAATATTTACTATAATACCTCTATGGGTTTAGTTGGAAATACAATATGATTCACCAACTACCTCCAATGATAGGGTGATTGGTGTCCGACATCATAACCAAAACTCACTAAGGAAACACATGAAAAACTCAACATGTTGACCAGGTTTGTATGTTATTTTTGTGTGATACCATGATATAAATGTACATGGCCATGACAATGTTTATCTATGTTCAATTAACCAATATGAACCACACAAACACCTCGACTAAAAGGGAAAGACGCAGTTATGAATAGTTTCTGAAACATCATTTGAATAGGAACCCCAAACATGATCATATGAGTTTTATCATGACATAATAATACATAAATCAATTAAATAATAAGAGAGTATGAATAAAAAATAACATATAAAACTATAATTTAAAAAATCATTCAAATATTACAAACATAAAGCTCCGGATTAACATCATGTTCATCCTCAGGTGATCACAATGAGTTTAGAACTCCATAGGAAGGGAGAAAGCCATATATGTTGAAGTATAACATACTATAGACTTCATAACTTTTAGGAATGATAAGAGGAATCCTTTGGATATCCAAAATATCAGAGATTTTATTCCTGGTCAAACTCTCAAATAAGGTTCCCAAGGTGCCTTTTTATATCCAAAATGGGAGGTGGTTTTGGGAACATAGATTTTGAGATACAAATTTCCCAATAGTTTTGGGATTGTAAACTTCATTATCATGACTTGGAATTTTTTTAGGACCTCCTCACTATATCTATGTCAACTTTTGTGGCTAGAAAATTTATATAATGGGAGATATTTCCAAAATAAATAACCAAAATTTTGACTTCATACACATTCTTTTTCTTAGAATGATTAGTTCAGTTGGGACTTTTAATGGATGAATTGGGATTTGGAATCTTTATAAGAGTTTAATCCCACATAATTTTGGACCATCAAACAAAATTTCATCCTAATTAGATGCATGTATTAGATAAAGTGTGTTGTTGAGTCTGTCGGTATGCTTGGATTCCTACGCATTTAGGCCCATTTTTCTTCAACTTTATCCTGTGCCATCCATATCACCACCACCTATAATAAAAAAAACAAATTTAAATTAACCATTGTAATATTGATAAAACATAAATTGTTGAACATAAAATTAGGTTAAATTTGTTTTTGTATTTGGTATTTTCAATTAAAAAACAAGTTTAATATAGTGGTGTAAGGGTGAAATAAAATAGAGAATTGTGGTGAGATCATATTGTCTTTATAGATATAACACTTTTGGGAACAACTCATATGCAGGGGATGAGTATAAATATACTGGTTAAGATGATCTTAAACCATAAATTAAAGTTATGAAACTTGTCACCCCAAACTATAGTAGAGAAAAGAAACTTTGAGGATAATGACAAAGGGATCTAGATATGTTAAATAACAAGAAGTTTCATGATGCAATGAAATCCCAGTAATATCAACTCCAATTCTTGAAGGTCATATAATGAGAAATTATAAATTCTCAGAGTATCGAAAATCCCACAAAATCTTATATCAATGGTCCAATTATATTCCAAATATCAAAGGCAACCAAGGAGGGTCCAATGAGTAACAAGACTTAATTAATCTGATCTTTACAATCTTCCACAAGCCATTGTAATCCATAAGAGGACCCACTCATCTCTTAATCATACATAATGGTCAACAGAATACCATGTCTTATCATCCACCATTTTTGTTTCATCATTCAATAAATCTATAGGGTAACCCAAACCATAAGTATATATATCATTCAAGGGAGTATTGACACCTAATATCATAACTACCCAATTATGAGAAAATCTATGTCATCTATCATAAATTGTAATGGAGGACCCATACATTGTTAAGGGATGCACATCAAATAAGGGAGTACCCACAGACATGGGAAGAGATCTGTTCCATGAGTAAACTTAACTCTACCAGTCACATGGGGGATCAGTGCCTCACTTAAGGATAAATTTTTTTATAAGAAGTAACCAGCCCCAATGGGGGAACCATTCCCCATTTAATCTCTTAGTCTTTGATAGGTGTAGCCTAATCAATTTAAATGATGTTCGGATTATTTCTAGAAGCCCATACTATATGATAGACTGCAAATTTCATAGGTTATACTCCATGGTTACCTCAATCGGGGTTTCAAGGGCAATGCACCCCTATATCTGGGATCTGGGGGTTGAAGGACCCCACCCCAAATTATGGGGGACAGTAGCATCTCAGACCGACTATAGAATAGTTGACCGACAACACCAATAGGGCACTATAGTAGTGTATAATTACTATAACAATATGGAACATGTCACTGTAGTTCTACAGACATCTTCCCACTAACACTGTAGTAGCATGGACATGGGTAGTCTCGACACTATAGCAGTGTGTACTTCTAGCTACCAGTCACTATAGAGTAGGTAACTCAATGTGCAGTTGGTCGCATAGTGTTTCATCTTATTTATTAGATCATTCAAGATAGGGTTTATATGTGTATGAGAAAATTAGAAAAATATACCTATAATAATATTACTAATTATAATTAATCTAATCCACCACTTCGCAAATGTAGGGATCATTTCCTAAACCACATAAATCACTGAATTGCTGTTTATATTATTCTTCTTCTTCTATTGTTTCTATCACTTCTTCATCTAAAAAAAATTTCTATTGTTATGACTCCCAATGTTTTAGAAACACTTAGACAAGGGAGTACCAATACAATAGATAGAGGAATTTCACCATAGGTATGCA
Source organism: Viscum album (assembly GCA_963277665.1). NCBI lineage: Eukaryota > Viridiplantae > Streptophyta > Magnoliopsida > Santalales > Viscaceae > Viscum > Viscum album. The sequence goes on from OY728127.1 coordinate 1,967,294,190, forward strand.
AGAGATTATTTCACCCTATATATATTGTGTGAGACTTTTGCACTAAAATAAGCTCACCTTCAGGGGAGTACCAACCATGAGAACAATATGATCACCACAACTGATCCCTTTCATCAGACATGTAAATATATGGAGAATAATAATCTCAAAATGACTCATGTCTGAACTATTATGCGAAATAGAATCACACCATTGTGTTTTACATGGAAAATTCTTAGGATGGACTACTCATGTTCCCAAATCCAACTCTTTATCTAGGAGATACAAAAAAACTACTAAGGAAAAACAATTTCCTGACATATTCCTTGGGGGTATATGATGTGGGTACATTAAAAGTATCCTCTATAGGGAATAATCATTGTGTGATAAATATTCACATTATTTGTGAATATAACATGTATAAAATAAACTCTAGTGTACTTGACCTGTGGGGCCAACATGGCACATGGTGTGTATCTAAAATGCCCGAGTTCGTGTAATTTTGGGGTACACGGCGTGTGACACTAATGTTGGTACATGGAATGTACTACTACCCATCTGTTTCATATTGTATCTAACTACATTATGCGACTCTATAGAAACATGACATTTGGTTGATAGATGCCACCCACTATATGGAAACTGAATCAACTCGACAAGTTGTGTGATATCTAAAATCTTCCAAAAAACACTTATTGTGTATCTATATACGTAGATGAAATGTGTTCTTATAAACAACATGTTTTGTGGTCATTTTATTTTCCTAGACTTTGCAGCATGCTTTTGTAATGAACCAGGCCTAGATGACATCTAACCCGACCCCCAGTCAAGCCCATGAAAAGACCTAAATGGAATTCCTAATTCCCACAGGCTGGAAACTAGTTCCTGGGCATCAAGCGTCACATATGGGGGAAATTTCACCCATATGAATCCACTAAAAACAACACATAAAACTGATACATCACATCGTAACTATAACTAAATTTCAAGAGATCACAATATGGTTCTACAATAGGAGTTAGAATTTTTACAATTTATAATAAAAAACAAAAATACCAAAAAAGGAGAAGGGAACAAACAAACAATCCAAGCATCCATGCAATAAGAGGGTTAAAAACCACACTCCTCCCCCACCAAAACCTACCAAAAGAGGAACCACTAGAACATAGAACCTCCATCACCACCATGGGGAACCTCGAATTTACATGGGTCAAACATAACGAGGTCTATATACACTAGAGGGTGTTTGTAGAGTGTGATCCAATTTCTTATAGGATATCACTAAAATGGATTACATGAATTAAAATTATAAGGAAAAATACAATTCTAGTTTTTAATAAAAACCAAGAATACAGTTTAAATAAAACATGATTTGAAAATTAGAATGAAAAGTAAAAACAATATCAAGTGGAATGATAGTATAGTAAGAGAACCAAAAGAAATATCTAAGGCACAAGGGTTAGTAGGGTCCTATGATACTCATAATCTTAGTGAGAAAACCATATTGCAGGCACAACATCCCTTCACAAGCCTCTAACCTCTATCACATATATGATTAGATTGTGTTGTTACATCAACCCTGTTAGGGATACTTGGCTTCGACCATGCCAACTCGCCTAACATACTAGACATAGCCTTCCCACCTAGATACCTAGGATTCACTTGTCCTAAATTTTAAACCCTATGTCACATGAATCGCCTCTTACACCCACACACTTCCAAAAATAGAAACTAACATTAAAAAGAACAACTTTTATTGGTTAAATCATCATTTAACCATTGCACACACTAAAAAAAATTAAATACACAATTTTAACTACCCACACAATTCATAAAATCCACTTAGAAACCATAAAATTAATACTAAAATAATAAATCATTTTCAAAGCATGGACCAACCTACATATTTCTTGGAAACTTCTAAAAATGGGTTTAAAACCTCAACCACCTGATAGAGAGACCATATAATGGAAATAAGAAACCAAAACCACCAAGATATATCTCAAAAGAATAAGGTTGAACCCAATTTAGGTCAACAAATCCATTGGAGAAGATAGAACCCTAGAAAGAAGAAGGAAGAAACCAAGAAGAAGGAATAGAAGAGTATCATATAGGCTTACTTGATGATTTCTTGAAGATCCAATGCTATATCACCGATGAAATAGAGCCCAATGGAGAGGAATGGGAAGGAGTGGAATGCCTAGGGATGGGGATGCCGAATGGGGTGATCCAAGTGGGATTCTAGGTTAAAAATATGGAGGGGTAGAATATAAATATAAATATTTTTAAAAACTAACAGGCCACACAATTTGGTTTCACAATCATCAATATTGTTCACAAATAATGTGACACCTGTGTACAAAGGGAAAATATGACACAAAATCTTCTTCGGGGGGGGGGGGCATGCAGATTCCCCTAGGCCATGTTTTTTAGAAAAATGCATTTTCTTAGGGGAAAAGTTATCCCTCATGCCCGTATGCTAGTCCATGTGACCTAGATAGTGCCTTTGTCGAGGGTTCACCATTTTCACTCGAATATGGAACAATTTCGAATAACCATTCACCAATAATGCACCACCTCCTACCATGTTCAAAAATAACCATCTAATTCAAAAACTCCCTGAAAATATATGCAATAAATATAAGTCCCACATATAAGAGAAAATTACTCAAAATGAAACCATGAACTTGGTAGATTAGATCTTCATTGTTTTCACCTCTAATAGATCATAAAGCTTCTCTAAATGCATCATCCATGGATGTCACAACTCCAAAAGTTTATCTCCAATCATCTCTCACAAGAAACAATGTTTACAATCACTTCACACAAAGCCCCATCATGTGATTCATCACTACTCTTCTGGATCCAACACTAACATGACTCAAGGGTCTGTTGTTTCCCAATTGTCCTCTCACATTCTTCAATCTTCCTTATCAGTCAAAAATCAATTGCTCGTTGTCCCAAAATTTAACTACATGTTAATAATGAAAAAAATTTGTTGAACCATCAACCATGTTAATGGAAAGTGATGAAAACACAATGAAAGAGAAGGTAAATCAAGGGAAAATCGGAAGTGGAAGTCAAAGGTGTCCATTACGAAGAACAACTACCGATCACTAGGAGTAAAATTCACATAACAGGAAGAAGGTAGCATAAGATCCTAAATTCCAAAAAAACATTCAATAAAATGAAGGGATATGAAATTGAGAATTCAATTCATGAATAATTAATTCATTCTTGAAATTGTGAAGAAAAATAAATATAGAAATAAAAAAGACCTACCTAAAGTAGATATTAATTATTGTTGAGAAACACATCCACATTGGGTGTCGTTGAAAATTTCCAATGAAGAATTTCATTCCTCAGTTTTGTAGATATCCCTTGATTTCATTCTATCTCTTTATCTCCCTCTCCCCATCTCACGCTATGGTATATGTAAACTAACCCCAATAAGAGAGTTTAGAGATAATTAAATTGGAAATATCTGGGGAAAAAAATTTAATAATAAATAATTTTCCTAATCAATTAAATCAATTAAATTAATTAATAAATCCCCTTATCATAGCCTGACCTTGGGAATATTGATAAAAATAAAAAATTAAACTTCTACTAGGTTAAAACCCAAATTTTGGACAGAAATACAATATCATATTTTCCATATTGTGCTTTTGTCTGGTAAAAAAACATATAATTCACCAACACTTGTGTACAGTCTAGAAATAATATATTATTTTTTATATATTATTATCGATGCCCCAAAAAAATCAAAAAATCAAAATGACTCAATGAACCATACCAAAACTACTATCAGAATATTCTAAAGGTTAAAATCATAAAAATAATTATGAGTAAATAATATTTAACTTTAATCATTTTTCCTCGAAAAGGAAACAATAGGTGCTCTTCAATAAATAAGATCATAAAAATGTCTTATGGAAACAACCCTCATTAGCACACATCTCCTTCATCCATGGAGGTTAGAAATCTAAACAAGATCAGTATACAAGGGATCATGATGGGAACACCCTCCTTCATCATCACTGTTAAATTTCATCCCACCACATACGATGAAATAAATCCACTAACCATATACATTATTGTGAGAACAATGTTCATGCATGGGTGAGTATAAACAAGAATGCCCAAAAACCACAGAGTAAAGTCAAGAAACAAGTCATATAAAACTCCATTAGAGGAAAATAACCTAGGGGAAGAAAAGAAAAGGATACAAATATGATAAATAACTAGAATTACCAGTGATGAAAACAAGTCCCAATGCTTTCAGCTCCAATCCTCAAAGGTCGTATCTCTCATGAAACTTGGAATTATTGGAGTATCAAAAATCCCACAATGTTGAAAGCTGATAGAAAAATAGTATTTTGAATATCCAAGGAAACCAAGGGGTTAATAATGAGTCACAAACCTCAAATAAACTTATCTTCTCATCTTTCCACATCACTACTAAAAACCATAATGGAGGACTCACTCCTCATTAAAGAATACATGAAAGTCAAGGGAGTATAGCGTGTTACCACCCAATATTTCCATGTTATCATTAAATAAATCTATAGGTAAACCCCCAACATGAACAAGGATAGATGTTGGTAAATGGAGTACTAACCCTTATAATTATAACTACCTAGTCATGAAAAAACACACGTCACCTCTGAGAAATTATAATGTATTACTTTCACATTATCGAGTGTTGTGTATCTAAAGAGAGAGAACCAAAATAAATCGTTATAGGATTCATGACCTGATTATAAGGGGGAGTGTGGAACTCTACCATTCAGGTGGTAGACCCACTTCTCACCATAGGATATGTATCAATTGAGGGAGTAACCAAACCCAATGGAGGACCCATGCTTCATTTGATATCTTAAATGAGGGTGTACCGACCCCATAGATAGAGGAACTTAAAACTGAGTATATAGGGGAGTACTGAACCCTTTCTATAAAATGGGGGACTTTCACCTTGACATAAGCTCACTTATAGGGGAGTACAAACCCCAATAACAATTTGATCTCCATGCCTGATTCCATTCACCAGCCCTACAAATCAAAGGATATTATGTTCTTGTAGCAATTCATGTCTCACCTATGATGCTAAAGATAAGTGAAACAACATAGTCTATGTGAAAAAACACTCAAGATAGACTACATGAACATCCAAATTTAAGTCTATTAAAATGAAATAAAAAAAACTAAAGTAGGAAAATCTCAAGGAATTTACTTTATGGTAAACACAATGTATCTTTTATAGGGAATCCTCGTAGTGTACTTTTCTCCACATGAATTATAGATTCAACCTACATGGAGAGAACTATGATATAAACGACATGTGTGAAGAGTGGGGAACATGATGTGTATATCAAATAGAAGGTTCATTTCCATCATGGGGTACACAACGTGTCCAAGGTGGTACATGACCTGTGATGCCCACGAGGGTACTCATTATATACTACCATCCAAATAAGTTATGTAGTCTCTGAATAAATGAAATGACTCTGTGAATACAGGGAATGTGGTCCATGAATTTTTCCCACTACATGGAAAGTGAATCCACTCAATACATCATGTGATATTCATAATCTTTTGAATACTCTTGTGTCACCACTATAGAAGTACATGATGTGTGTTCTTTACCCATAATCTATAACATGCTCAAATATTCTCCTCTTCCACCTCTTATTGAGCTTGAATTATTTCTAAATGCATCTTTCTTGGATTTTACACCACTAATGGTCAATAAGCAACCATCTATGGCTAGAAACAAAGTCTAAAATCACTATTCACAAAGCCTTGCTTCCTTTTATTTGTTTCTCATTAGGTTACCACACTAGCATGTCTCCAGGGGTCTACCACCTCCTGATGGTCCTCCCGTATGCCACGGTCTTCTTTATCGGACCCAAATCAATTGATCATGGTCTCATAATTCAATCACAGGTGGATATGAACAATTACTTGTTCAACATCCAACCATAGTGAAGCTGGGGGATGAATATGCAATGAATGGGAAATTAAATAAAGGGAAAATCATAAGTTAACATCAATGGTAGACGTTATGAATCCCAATCACTTATTTTTCGGTGAAAAATATATAGAACAAAAATTTGTCATTCTATGATCATAAATTATAGGCAAAAAAGTGGATAATTTACAGAGCCATGACATTAAGGAATAAAATCAAGAATAATTAATTCATTATAAAAAATAGAGAAGGCATAGTGATATAGAAATAAAAAATCCCTTTTATACCTTTGATATATTTTTCATGAATAAATAATCTTTTTCAGGTTTTTTTTGTTAATTTATAATAAAAAATTTCATTCTTATATCCTATGTATTATTTGAATTTCTCTCGATTTACTTCTATCACCTCTCTCTTAATCTTGGTTTTATAGTGGTTAACCCTAGTAAGAGAGGTTAGAGATAATTAAATAGGGAATCTATACATCAAATGATCTAACAATAAATTATTTGATTAATTTATTAATTCAATGAAATTAATTCATGAATCCACCCATGGAAGCCTATCCTTAGGAACCCCAGTGTGAATGGAAATTACATTAATCTCAGTGTAAAACCATTATTCAAAACATAATTATAATCTCATATTTTCTATATGAGGTTCTGATTAGAAGAAACTATAATAATTCATCGACACACACACTCAAACTAAAAATAATTTATTATTTTTAATTTATTATTATCATGGATTCACGATCTTTTAATCTTCGTACTAACTCAACAATCCATCTCATAACTACAATCAGAAATATTCTAATGATACAAATTATAAAAATTTAGGTCACTATTGGTCAATCCAAATAATAATTCTCTATTTGTTACCTTGGAATTATTTTAATCAAGCTAATATTAACATATCATCCCAACCTAAAATACTTTGTGATGATTATTTATTAGTGAAAATTAAAAGTTCTAAAATTGAGATAATATTATCATTCCACTATTAATGTAATAATAATTTTAATGCATGAGTGAATGATAAATGAAGATAGACATTATTACAAAATCATGATACATTTTATAACCACTACATACAATATTTCATGTATCTTATCCCAATAGATTCAATACCACCTTTATGGTTTTTCTACAGTACTAGTTTCTTCAATGAATCTAATACATTGTCCTCTAAAGCTACCCAATAGATATTTACATCAACCCTATAACTAGTATCACAAATGAGACAAATCTTTTGAAGGATTGTTTTGGTCCTTTGGTGAGACTGGGGTCCCTTGCCAATGAAATAGCTCCATTGTCGTTATATAAAGGCTATCACGACCCCTCCCCAAACATATACCACAATGAGGAGAGAGATATGTTAAACCCTGAATCCCACCTCTAGTACAATAGGAGAGTCATTAGCCTCTATAAATGAAATAGAAGTAGGAGATATGATAAATAATCACCAAAAAACTCCAAAATACAATATATAGGTAAACAAAAAACCATCCCACAATGAATGAATAAAGTAGAAATAATACATATAAAATTCTCTAGTAGTATGTCAAAACAAAATATATGGTAGTGAATCAACAACATCTCCAACCTGAAAAGTAATGTCATACTCGATCCATAGTGTTCTCCTGGAAACCTGAAAAATGGTGTATATATGTAGCGTGAGCATAACAAGTATACTGAATAGGGATATATCAAAGGCCTCTTGTACACATGTGAAAAGATAATCCTAAAGTTATAATGAAAAAATAGTAGTATAAAAAAGAACATATACGGGTCATCTAACCAAACTCAGTCTCACCATGGATCTATCAACAAATCACACATCCAATTTAATAATATAGCATCAAGATCATAACAAAGCAAGGCATCCCACTATCTCTTCCCCATTTATTTGTAGCTCTCACGACACCACATCAAAAATCATATGCTCTCATAGATTCTAAAAATATCACATCACATCACATCACATCCCACCCATAGAAACCTATTCCCCAGATCATATCACATACTGATTGTAAACAGCTGGGCCAAACATCACATCACATCCCATCCCACTAGAAAACACTTGATCCACACATCTAATCACCTCACATAAAAAATAAGAACAGTAGAGTATCATGAATTATATAGTAATATAACTCATTCCCTTCTTTTTCCATGCATGAAGACCACCACATATCACATCACACCACATCATATCTCTCCCATAGAAACCTCAGCTAACATATCACTTCACACCACACCAGGTCTCACCTATACAATATGATAATCCTGATATTTGTTACACATTTATTCATGATTTATAAAATAATATTACACATAAAACATACCTAAAAATCTATAACTTTGTTGCCTTTGTGAATTAGGTACATTAACTAAAAACATAATAGAGTAAATACATCATCTTTATTAAAAAATTTCTTGTCATGCTCGTACTTAAAACAACATGGGATAACCTGGGTACATACACAATAAAGGGGTAAGATATAAAGCCTAATAAGGGAATAAAAATTTAATAAACTGAAAAAAGTAATAAATTTTAGAAAATAAGAATATAAATGGGACATAAAAATGGGTGAGAATAAAAAAAAATGAACAATGAGGCATAATATAGCATGATAACATAAAGGTAACGTGGGAAATTTTGGAACAACTTGAAACACTGAATCATCAACCTAGTTTAAGGATAACATCCTAGAAATCATGATGGAAAAGTAAAATAAAGAAATTATCTTCACTCCTCATCCTAAGATAATTTATTGTGAGACTAAACATTACCCAACACATTGGAGCACTATATAATTTTGGGTTCACCAGTTACATTCATTTCAATATAATTATTAAGTGTGCCACATAGATCATAAAACACAGAACCATTTATCGTCACATTTTATTCCATGATTTTGGAGTGTTTAATAATTAAATTTATATACCCAATAAATATTTATATGTTTAAAAAGGTGAACACCCTTTATAGGAAATGGGTATGGGTATTTACTACATTGTCGTTTGGCATGGAAAATCACAGTCGAATTTCGATAGCATAATGGTGTAACTTAAAAATTAATAAAATGGGTTGATGGAATAAAAGGATGTATATAAAAATTTGGAAAGAAAGTGGAAATTAGGAGTGACATGGAAAAAAATAACCCAATAATATGAGTTGTAAATAGAAGGTATACGATAATGAAGAAACTTGAATATAGAGAAAAAGGAAAATATCTATTACATTGAGAGTGTGACATGAAATGTTTGGGAGGATATTATTAGGAGATTTGGGGGGGGGGGATGGGAGAACTCTATATAGGGGATAGAAGATAAATGATGTGTTCCAAGTATTTTTAGTGAAGAGGATTGGGATATTGGTTGGGTTTATATAGAAAATGATTGGGGAATTTTTTATTATTTCTCAAACATAAATTTTTGACTCTATATAAAAAAATAACCAAAAACAAAAACATTAAACTATTTTATTTCCATGTTTTAAGTAAAATGGGATTTTATTTCATTATTTAATATGTTTAATGGCCTAATTTAAAAAATAATAATACCCATTATGATGTGGAAGCAAGTTATACTCTTAAAGAAATGATTTTAAATCCTGAAAATATGTTAATTGTTATGGAGGATTCATAATGGAATTATTAAAATAAAAAAATAAACATAAAATAAAACATTTTTAATGTTAAAACATATATTTGGTCGTTTATTCCCTTTATTGTAATTATTACATAAATTTCTGATCATAACGATGTCATAATACAAACTGTATATTTATAATGTATTTAATTTTTACTTGAAAAGTCGAATGTCTCAGAAAATTATGAAAATTTTATAGTTGGATAATTTTACTGTTATGATTCCAAAAATGATATTAATTTTATCTAAATAATTTTATCAAAATTTACATTTAAATTTTTAAAATAAAAATCTACATTTATTGAGAAATGCAGGTTTTTTTGTTAATAATAGTTTTTGAACACTCATAAAAATATATTTGACACCATAAAAATATGTGATAAATTTAATAAAAACTTATTAATACTAATATTTTATTAAAATATTTTTTATTTAAAAAATCCATTAATTAATCAATAAAAATTCCATAATTTAATTTTTAAATTACCCAAGAATACAATTTGAGTTGTATTGCATCTAAATAAAAAATATTAATAAAGTAAAAGTTATAAGATGAAAATATATTCATAATTCTATGAAAAATAATATACATAATCGTATTTCAAGGGCCTTGATACATATAACTTTAAAACACCAGAATATTCCCTATGAAGAAGGTGCGTGATAGGGAGACTTTCATGGGGTGGTTCGGTGTACATGGATTGGGTGTGGTCTTGATGAGCTTGAACATATCCTAAAAAATATTTTTATCATAGTTAAGTTTTTTGATCTCATCGTGGGATTGGTCATGGAAAAATCCCAATTAATCTACTTCCCTTATAAACTTCAATATATGGCCTTTATAGGTTTTGATCCTACTAGTTGAGGTAATCACATGCCTTTTATTTTTTTAATTGGATTTGTTAAAACCATATATTTATAATAATATTTTGATCACTATTAGAAGGTAATATTATCAATAGTAATGACGCTTAAAATAATTTTTAATCTAATAGGATATAATAAAACCAAATAAGTGCAAGTATTTTTTTAACCATATTACTAAGTACAACATTTATTTTAAATCATAAGGTGAATTTTATTTATAAAAGTTCTGGTCATTACAATTTCCCCCCCTTCAGAAATTTCACCCTTGAAATTTTCATTTCCCAAACTAAAAAGTATGATGGTAATTCTATTTCATCTCCTAATATAGTTACCATGGTTCTTCTTAAAACTTTTGGGTTTACCACATTACTCTAACCATGTGCATTGTATTTTTCAATAGAACTTTGTCTCTAGGATCTTTGATCTTTAGCGGTTTCTCCTCATATAAAATATAATTCTCCCAAGGTATCACCTCTGTATTGATTACATGTGAGGGGTTTGATATGTACTTCCTCAAGATGGATACATGGAATAAATCATGTACATGAGATTGGTTAGGTGAGAGTGTCAGTCAATATGTCACTACTTCAGTGTGATCATGGATCTCAAAGGGGTCAATGTGTCATGGAATAAGATTTACCTTCTTCCCAAATCTCATGAATTTATTCCATGGATATATGAGGAGGAATAATAAGTCTCCAACATCAAAATCTTGGTCTTATACATGATTTTCATCATAGTGTTTCTATTGTCTCTGAGCAACATTGATGTACTGTTGGATGGTATTAAACTTTTCCCCTATTTCCTCGACTATTTCAGGACCCAACAGTGTTTGTTTCCAAACACCATCCCAACATTCAAGTGTTCTACACCTCTTATCAAAATGGGATTCATAGAGAGCCATTTGGATGTATGAGTGGAAGCTATTATTGTACAAGAACTCAACTAGAGGAAGATTTTGATATCATCCTCCTTTAAAGTCAATTTATCATGCTCTCAACATGTCCTCAAGTATTTGGATAGTCCAATCCGATTGGATATTATTTTGAGGGAGATAATACATGTTTAAGTTCAAATAAATATTTATAGCATGTTGAAGACTCTTCCATAACATGGAGGTAAATCTTAGATCTCAATTACATACAATTGAAAATGGTTTTCTATCTAGCCTCTCCACTACTCTAATATATATCCTTAAAAGTTGATTAAGTGATAAGTCCAATCAAATTGAAATTAAGCGAGAATTATTTTTAAGAAAATCCAAAACAACCCATATGTAATTACTTCTTATTTATATATTTAGAAGAATAGTGAAAAAATCAATGGTGATTATTTCATATTTTCATATAGGTGTGGTTAATGGTTGCATTATCCCCTTAGATTTGTTCCTCTTTTAATTCACTTACTCACATAAAAGACAACTTGTTTTATATTACGTGATCTCATTTTTCATAAATTCTCACCAATAATGCTCTTGATGATCTCAATACATCTTTGTGTTTCCTGTATTGATAGAGAAATTCTAAAAATGTGCATCATTCAACAACTCATTTGACTCATTATTTTATGGTACACATAGTTGTGACCCAAATATCACAACACCTTCTTCATTAACATGGAACTCTATGGATTTCCCATTTCTTATAGATTCTATTTTCTTATGAATTCCCACATCATCTCTTTGAGCATCCTTTATCTTTTCCAAAAGATATGGTTGAGAAACCATTTGTGAAATGTTTTATGATTTTCCTTAAATTATTATTCCCATGCCCATACTTTTTAAGTCTAATAATATTAGATCCTTTTGAATTCTTATCAACGATTAAATTGTTGTATCATTTCTACTTATAACATCTGCAACATTATTAGACTTTCCAAGCTGGCAGGGATTGAGCTTTCATTGTCTTTGATCAGCACTAACCATCTACTTTGGAAAATATTTATTTATCTTTATGTGAATATATATATGAGGATTTTTTTGATCCGTATATATTTAAAACATATACCCAAATAGATAATTCCACTATATTTTCAAAGAGAATATCATAGTATCCAACTTCAGATCATGCATTAGATAGTTATTTTCATGAACTTTCAATTGTATTGAAGCATAAGCTATAAATTTTTCATCTTTTGTTAAAACATATCCCAATACCTTCTTTGAAGAATTTCAAAATACCATAAAAATATCTCCAATTATGGGAAGTGTGAGTATAAGTGCAGTTATTATCCTCCTTTTCCACTCCACGATTCTCTCTTCACATTCATCATTACATGAAAACTTTACTCCTGTATAATTTTGGTTGGTTAGAGGGTTTGACAAAAGAGAGAAATTTCTCACAAATCAACGATAGTGCACAAAAAATAAAAAGACACTACAGATATCTATGACATATTATGGAATAATCTATCCTTCAACTGATTATATTTTTTAGTGTCCACAGATATAACATTTCTTGTGATGATATTCCCAAATAATCATGCCCACTTCAACCAAGACTTTTATTTTTTACTTGTAGTAATGACTGTCCTTTCACAAGGTCTTTATAAAAGTGATAGGATGGTCCTACTTATACTCATGTATTTTAGTGTATATTATAATAACATCTATAAAAACTACCATAAAATTTTAAAGGTAATACCTAACGACTCTATTCAACATGTCTCTGAAGATTTTGTGAGAATTAGTGAGTCTTAATGGAATTACTATGAAATCATAATGCATGTACCTTTTATAAAAAGTTGTCTTGGGGATCTCCTCATTCTTCATCATAACATGGTAATATCCTGACCATAGATCTATCTTGGTGAACTATTGTGATCCATGTAGCTAATCAAACAAGTCATCAATCCATGGAAGGGGATACTTGTTCTTTATGATGATCTTATTGAGCTCATGATAATCAATGAAAATATGCATTGATCATCCTTTTTCTTGATTAAGTGGACGGGTGCACCCCAAGGAGAATCACATGGGTGTATGGTCACTTTATCTAGATTCTCATATAATTGTTTCTTCATCTCCACAAGTTCAAAAATAGTCTTTCTATTCTCATTATTGGATAATGGAAACTCCCCAGGTGTAATCTTGATTGAAAATTCATCCTATCAGCTAGGAGGAAGACCGAACATTTTTTAGGAAACACATCAGCGTATTATATCACAATGTGCATGTCAATGAGGATAATTATTTCCTTAAACTCAATAATCTGAGAAAGATATTATATCTTGTAGGGAAATAATATCCATTATTGAGATGTTGTTACTAAATAAGATTCATTCATCTCCTTATGTTTGTACAGAATTGGAGGAAGATTCATGATATAGAGAGTTATTTTCTTTTCATAGTAATTTATGTTGGTTTTATATAGGGAAATCAAATTTATACATAAAATTTCATAAAATTACATAGAAGGGAGTATCAAAAGTTTAATTGGAAATTTCATCCCATAAATTATGACAATGGAGGAGGTATATACTCGGGATAAAATAATGGAAAAATTTTCTATTTTTGTCGATAGATTTACTTCCATGATTCGTGGTGGATTTTGAATAGTTATATTATGCTTTGGTGATATAAAGGAATTTATAGAACTATAATCAAAAAGTATTTTCACTATTCTTGAATGAATAACTAGAATACTTTTCAATACCTTGTTGTTAGGATCCACCTCTACGGCTGTGATAGAAAAAGATCTATATTGTTACCCTGGAGGTTGTTGGTTGTCTCCCAAACCCATATATTAGTTCATTATCTTGTAATGTTCTATAGTTCCTTGTATTTGAAATAATGAACAATGCGTTGAGGGTTAATAATATCATCCATTTCCTCTATCACATTGGTGGGTTTCTCTTTTCTGATCTAGTTATTTTAATGGAATTTATTTTAAATTATTATATTTCCATGTTGTTTATTTAGTTGTTTCTCAGTTTTTTTGATTACATGGTATGTCTATTAAGTAATATTCCATGGAATTATTATTAATCTCATTGATTTATTTCTTCTTCTCCTATATTTTTTCCTTACTGAGAATTGGAGCTCACCCTTATTATGTTTCTTTCCCTAGGAATCCAATAAGCATACTATGAAATATATTAAAGGATTTACTATATGTAATAAAGTTATATTTGAAGTTATTTATTTAGAATGTCACAAAAATATTTTGTAATTATTTTACTCATTTGTAATAAAAGACTCATTTATGTATTTTATTACTAATATTACAAAACTCTTTGGATATTTGGTATTTTATTCCCTATAATCTTGCCAATGTAATTGATAACATATCTCGACTTTGGGATTCTGGGGTTGCGGCACTACAACCCTGAATTAAAGAAGATGATAAACTCTTAATAAGAATTCTTCATTTTGAATCACAGCATGCAAGACATCTTCAAGTGACCTGGGTGGACACATCTCCAATATGGATTCATTGGATTAGGAAAAATGACTTCAAATTCCGGAGTTAACTACCATAAAAGAAAATGTTTTAACGGCCCACTAATCATTAATCTATATCTAACAAAAGAATATCCTCAGGAATAGGTTCCCCTAGAATACACCTCTAACCAAATGGGTAAATATAATGATTTCTATGAGAAATGATATCATAATCATTCAAAAACAACACTCTAGGAAAAAGCTCAGCTAGAAATGACTCATAAATAATCTTCTTGAACTGAACTTCTAAAGACATGAGAACATGCTATTTAATTTCCGAATGAATAACATTAATGAATAGATGAGACTTTAAATAATCCATTTATTATATCTCCAGAAAAAAAGGAATCAACTCTTGGAAGCGATCAAAATAGTTCTTCATCATCCATTGACCCTAATGAGAGATCAATAGTCCTTCCAAATTCCAAAAAAATTACCTCCTCAATTAAAATCCATCGGATAAATGTGGAATTAAAAAAATCCCAATGTATTACAACTTGAAATGATGTGGTAATGATAAACTTACACCCATAAAAACCTGGACATACTAATGAACGCAAAATAGTATGCACCTTTACAATATCCAGATGTCCAAATTACCTGAAGACACATTCAAAACTCACAAGCCAATTCACAAAATCTAACAGCACATAGTCACCTCATAAAACAAGAAACAACTGTGAGGAACATGACATCGCTACTTCTCTAAGATTCTTCGTAGGTCCAAAAACTTTTAGAGGCTCTCTGAAACCCTTGTGACCATTATGGGTGGCATGTTCATAAAAAAACTTAAATAAAAACCAAATCAAAACATAATGTAAAATTACACCTAAACCAAATTACCTTGATCATATTCCAAAAATAAAAAAAGAAAACCTAAATCTTATTTATAAAAATACCATTTCCATTACGATTTTAAAAACCATTTTACACTAAGGAAACTTTTCAAAATCACCTAAACTCAATTTTATAAAAAAATTACTTGAAATAATATCCCTTTTGAAAATATTTTTTTAAAACTATTATTCATTCAAAATCCACTCAAATCGACCAAAATAAAGAAAAATCATAACTCAAATTGAATCAATTGGAATAATAAAATTGTTGTCATGCATAAACCAACCATATTGTTTAGTATAAAATGACCTAACAAACACTAAAAACTGAAATTATTATAAGAATTGCATTCGAGGACCACATGGGTCACTTTTCTAGGAAGGATAGTCATGTAACACTGGATCACTTCCATATTCATTCACTATCCTCATAGAAGAAAAGGCTTAATTACCATAATACACCTAAAATATTAAGTCTTAGGTTAAGAAAGAGTTTATAGTGCTCCTCCCATGCCTACTTATTGATTCCTAATGGTCATATCTCTAATATTATTTATGCACCAAATAAAAAATGGATCCTAAAATACCATTTTTTCATGATTCAGGATGGGATTCTATCTAACCTAACACACATCGAAGTCCATGAAATTTCATGACAGGTGTTCTTGATCCTCTCGTGATGGATAATAGCTAAAAACATCCCTGATATTATAGTGGGAACAATTTACCACGATAATAAAATAGGATAAATTTACCAATTGGATCACACAACATAGTCCATCAATAAAATGTTCATCATAAGATATATGAAAAATACAATTAGAACAATTGAAAAAAAATATAAAGTAAAAAAATATATAAAACCTAAACCCCATATTATATCCACATGAAATCTTAGTCACCACTATCCAAAAGAAAAAACTGATCCAAAGAAATAACAAAACAAGAAACCTGAACCTATAAAACATCTAAGGTCTACCGACACTATGTTTTATAAGTAGGGTGTGAGAATAAATATCCTTGAACCTATTCACCACATAGTCCATAAACTTCCTTTCTCAAAATAGTCTTTAAAATATAGTTTTAAATATGTATAACTAATGTTAGTTTTTTATCATTTTAAATAACAAGACACAACTTTATTGTCCAAAATACTTTTAAAATTTCAATAACCATATTAAAAAATTCAAATCTCAAATAAGAAAACAAAATCTATTAGTTCAAACAACTAATCCAGAAACAAAATAAACATCTCAAGCTGAAAAAACTAAGAATATGTTAAAATAGTATAGGTTCAAGTATATAGGTTCTTGAAAATAAGAATCCAAGGGAAGAAATATAAATATGGCACATACAGGTAGTAATGATGGTAATTTCCAAAACAAATTTAGAAGTAATCTCTATCCACAGTCTGTTCAGAATCACCTTTTGGTGTATAGTGAAACTCCATTCTCAATAACTAACTAGCTACACAAAACTATCCTCACCAGTGGTAAATCCCCTCTATACTCTCAATAAATATCGTGCTTCCAATTCCTCTAATTAGGATCAGTATGAATCCACAACCCCAATCCAGATAACTCTAAGGAATTCCATGATAATAGTACATGGAGAATGAGAAGGTCTTCACTTGCATGGAAGAAAGATTATATGAATACTCCCAAGGATTACAAGGGGAAGCACAAATTATAGGTAGAAGAGAGTGGGGGATTTGGGTTATAAAGTAAGGAGGGAAAAATGGAAATTTGTACCTTTTTAGACACCATGGAAAGTTGCATGGTTTTTCCACATGGTTTATCAGACCATGTTAGAACTATGCACACCCCACTGTATATGGAGGAAACTTACATGAGATATATACAAGGTTTTGGGAACAATGATCCAACTTTAAAACTCATCTCTATCAAATGACAGTTCCATTTCATAAACATTTTTCATGGTTACCCATAACTTGGCCAAGCAATGTTCTTTGACCCATTTGAATTATTTCAGCCACCCTTATGTTGTTCACTGAAGTGATAGAGTATAATTATGTAAAATATAATTATTTATGGTTATTTTATGCTTATATAATAATCTCATGATGTTATAATTATAACCTCACTTCATTTCTATGGCCTCTATTGCATTGGGATTATTTTATGATTCCATATTATGCCCCTATTATAGTAACTATTTGAGTTGGTTGTGGATGGACATTATAATAATCCTAAAAAATACTTTTAAATTGTATAAAATAAATTACAATGATTTTATATCCATAATCTATAATGTATATAGTAATTAAAATGTTTTAATAAGGGTAAAAATATTTTTTATGTTTTAGTAAATGAATAAATAGACATGATATTTAAATTATAACTATGATGATAATAAGAAGGTTGATGGGGATAATCAAAAAAATATTATTAAAATTAACAAAAACTATAAATAATTATTAATGTAGATTTGTTTCCAAAATGAAAGGTATAAGTGTTCTAATGGATGAAAAGGAAAAAATTTCTACCAAAACCATAAGATCCATCAATTGACGAAGAATGTGATGAAAATGTATATAACTCAAGGGATGCTGAAGTTTATATATGTATAATCTATGAACCATAATTATTACTATAATGAAGAATAAAATGGATAAAATTATGTTGAATTTGAAGAAATAATAGAAAATTGTGTTTTAATATTGGATGTCATCAATTTTGTTATAATGATTTTAAAACATGTATTATACAATGAATAATTAAATAAAACATTTCACATATAAAATAAAAATATGGATGATCAGAAAGATCTTATTTTAAGAAGTTTGATATTATCAATGATTTTTTTAGAGGAATATGATCATTTACCACATGAATGATTTATTTATCAATATATACTAGGATATTGACTAGAATGAAGGAAAACCACATAAAGTTAATAATTTTCTAATATAATTGAATTTAAATTTTTGTTCTAATCCAATAATATATTATTGTTACTATTGGACTTTATTCAAATAAAAATTAATTTTAATTTTTTGGATTGAGAAGGATTTTTAGTGGTAATGATTTATTGGTTTTTGTGAAATAGTTATTTGTAACAAAAATTAAAAAATAGTTGATGAGGAATGTATGAGGAATCCTGTGTTTCAATATATAGTTCAATAATTTCATGACATTATAATGAATCTGGTGTTTTGGATGTCATTCCAAAAAATGATATGTGTATTTTATGGAAGTGGAATTGAATCAAAGACACTATTTTAAAATGATTATCATTTAGAAAATATACTTGATAATTATTTAGAAGTTTTAGGATTAAACCATCACTATCAATAATAGAATATGATTTCTAATTTTCTAGAAATGGATTTTTTTGGGGATGATTATAATTTGAATGTTATTTATGAAATGGATTAATTATTTTTGTTCATATTAAGAATGTTCTTGATGTATAATTTTATACATTTATTATTTTTTAGAGAAGATCTGATGATTAAGTGTTTTTTAAATAGGCATTGTAAAAGGTGTAATATGTATAGATTGATTAAAAATAATTGAAAATTTATATAATATAAAAGTGTCATATATGATATAGTTAGCAGTTATGGAAAAAGAAGAAAAAACTCATCAATTAATAAAATTTATTTATTCTATAAGGATAAAAATATGACAAATGAACTATATACATTAGAGTAATATTAATTGTGTGTGGAAATGTTATAATGGAATAGGGGTAAAAAATTATATAAAGTTAGTCAAGATGATTTTTAAAAGTAATTCAACCAGTACATAGTGAAATAAAAATTTCCCTCATAAATAATCATATATATACATATAATGATAACATTAATAATATATAATATTTTAAATATATAACATATTCAATGTAAAAAAACTCCATTTATTAGTAAAGGTCATATAATGTACTTATTGAAGCAACAAAGATAATATATAAACGATTCTCAAAAGAAAAATTTATATGAATTAATGAAAATATGAATTTGTAAGAGTAATTAAACAAAAAAGATGATATATAAGTTTAATTATTCATTTATAAAATATGGTGGATAATCTAGTATGATATAGTTATAGAATATAATATTCCATTAAACATGGTGGATAATGTAATCCACTCTAGATGTATTCATTCCATTGGATGATTTCCCTAGTATAGAAATTTAACAAGTAAATTTCAATGATTATGTTCTCTCATATATGTCCATTCTAGGGAATATGGTCATATCTTTCAATCTATAAATGAATGAGTTAAAATTATTGTAGTTAATTTGACCACAATATAAGGATAAAGTCTCTAAATTTTGTGTAAATGTCGAATAAGAGTTCTAAATCTTTCAACATGTCATATTATGCATGAGTGTTCCCTTAATGTAAGGATTTATTATTTATGAAATAAAAAAATACAATATATAAATATTGATGGGTTGAAAGTTTTATATAATTTTACATTGGTAAAAACATTTTGATTATAGTTATCAGACCATTTAATAGATATTTTAGGATGTTTCCTTATTTTTAATATCATATCTTTCATTATGTAATCTAGGGGATTTAATTGTTGAGTTTTAATCATAATTGTTGATAATTATTGATATATTTTTCTATCATGCATATTGATAGTATATAATCCTAAATGAGTGGAAAATGTAATTTCTTATATGTTTAAACAAATGTAAATAATGTGAATAATTAATTATTTTTGTACCTAACTTCAAGAAGAGTGGATTCCTCTAATGTTCATAAGGATATGATCATTTACATATATATCAAAAGGGAGAAATAAATTAATAAAGGGATAAATTAAATATAAGAGGATTGAGAGATATAAATGAACAATAAATAATATTAGAGATAATTCAATACATTTAAAAATGAAAAAGAGGCCCCTTAAAAATTACTCATAGTTAGAAGATATTTTTTAATGTATTTATTTTCACATACATTGTTTGAAGGGGGTGTACAAAGCTTAATAAGAACTATTTAAATTCACTGATTCAATATAAAATTTTCATGTTGATTTTTTTTTCGTCAGAGACACATTAGTTTTACATTATATGAATGAATAGAAAGAGGATAAGAGTATATGGAGTTACACTTGGGAGGAAGTGAGTTTATTTTATTCTTATACATTGGCATGTGGTGGATATCATCATCATTTATGAGATGAGATTAGTAGAACCATGTAAATTACTAATGTATTGTGTTTATATATATATATATATTTATAAAGACAAAATTATTCAAAAATGGGTATAAATTACTTGATATAATATGATTAATTGATAGAAATATGATAAAAAACTGTCACATCATCATTATGATATGTGGAAATTATATCATTACTAAATGAAAGTCATGTTGAATTATAAAGAAAAAGGATAAGAATAAGTGGTTAATTCTTAAGAAGATTCATACCATAATTCAACTCCTCTCATGGGACATCTATCACTAAATATAATTGTGATCCTAACAATTGGAATTACATAATATGATAATTTTATTCTATTATTTTTTATTAAATATGTTGTGTTTTGTTTTTTACATTTGATTAATTTTTTTTTCTTATATAAATTTGGTGACACAATAAAATAATTAATTTAAAGGCGAATCACTATGAGAGAATTACATATAGTGAAATGTTTTCTGGGAAGTGATTTGTTTTAATGGAGTATTCCAGTATCTTTTAAATGATACAAATATCTTTTTCTGATATTCAATCTATTAATTTTTCAAATTAATATTTATTATTGGCTTAGGATCATGATATCTAATGTGATGTTATATCAACTAATGATAGTTGTGAGAAATGAGGAAGTCTAAAGTTGGAAGTTTTCCAATTTTTAGAAGAGACATATCAAAATAAGAATGAAAGAATAAAATATTTTAAACAGGATAATAAGTCTCAATAGAACCATATTTGTGCACTAAAAAATGTGGATTATATGTTTATTTACAAGAAAAGGAAACTAAAATATATAGAAACCATTTATAGGGTAATTAATGATTCCTATGATATGGAATTAGAGGGGATATATTTAGGAGTGGAGGTAAACATTGATAGTTATATGGAGAAGGTATTTCGGAAATGAAATATCAATACATGAAGTATTAGAAGGGAAATGTTTCCACACAAATTGATTAATTGATAATGACTACTCAAAAGATGATGTAATAAAATTAAATACTTGTGGATTTAATTGATCAGATGAAAACTAATATTACATTAAAAAGTAACCCACTTGATAAATTTCTTATGAATTTTAGGACATGCTATTTAAGAGTTAAACACATAATGATGATATTTATTCATGTATTTTGAGAAAAAAATGACCCATAAACAAATGAATAGTTATTTACTATCCTTAATAAAATGTAACTATCAATTACCATGGGTTAGAAAATCAGAAATTAAAATTTTCATCTTTATTTGATGATCCTTTGACAGGTTACTATGAGATGATTTGGTCATATATTGTGTTATTAATGAATAATGATATAATTTTTTTAGAAAGACTAAATTCCATGTGAAAACATGGGCCTATCCATGATTGATCCCCAATTAAGAATGAGATAATGAAAACTATGGTCATTCCCATGCAAATAGAAATTTTTAGTGGTAATAAAATGTCACTAAATATGGTCCTTATATAAAGTAAGAATAGGTGAATAGTACCTAGAATAACATACCAATAAAAGTTTTTTTATCATGTAATCTATGGAAAAAATTTCTATTTTATTTTAATGTTATAGCTTTTATATTGTTGACGGTTGTTTATAGAATCATTTTAAAAAGGAGTTACCGATGATTTTAAAAAATGTATGGATTTAATCTATATAAGACTTTTCAATTTAACTTGTATCTAATGTATTTAATAAGATAAGATTATATGGAATAAATCATATAATAAAATGTAAATTCCGTGATAAATATGGTCTTTATGAAAAAATATCTTTCACTGGTTAAAAAGAACACAATCCGGAATATAGTTTGAATGTTTTTCCAAATATATTTCAAAACATTAAATTTCATGGAAATACAAAATTATTTTTTCAATTATATAATGATTATTACATGATACAAAAAAATTATTATTATCATATAAGATGAGTACCCCAATGAAAGAGATATGTTGAAAAAAGATAATCCTTCTGATGTGGTTGAATATGGTAGAGATAATGTTTGGAAAATAATAATCCAAATACGTACATATCAATAGATCATTGCCCAATAGAGTACATAAGGAATCAATTCATTTTATTTTAGAAATTAAGATAAGTTCATGAATAGGGAAAGTGAATATAATTGAGATTCTATCATAAGTATATTCAGTCTGAATTTCGATTCCATATTAAAGGATAATTTAAAATTTGTGATCTATAGGGACACACCATCATAAATGTTTATTCAAACATTTTGGCTTCTTACTTACCATGTTTTTATGATCCATATATTTTATTTAATTAATTTTTGTTTTAGGGAATATAATAACCATGGGGAATTTTCATGAAAATATGGGAATAATTTTGGGGCAAGATCTTCTATTACATTTGATGACTGGAGAGGTACATATAGTAAATTGGTGAATATATAATGATATGAACATGGGTTCAATAAGAATAATAAAAGGCATAAAATTTGGTAGAAAAAGTTTTACCAAGGTCTAATTCATGTTTTCTATTAAATATCACAAATTATCCATTGGTCTTGGACCTCATTAATGGATGAATACATTTTGAATTTGAAGAAGCACCAAAAATATTATTCATGATTTTATTACTATCTTATGATATCAAAAGAATCATGATATAAATATTTTTTGGAGATAAATTAATCTCATGTAAGATATAATCTATATATTAATGAACTAATTTAATAATTTAATGGTATTTTAATATAATGATATGAAAAGGTGCTACCATGTCAATTAAAGAAAGATAATCATGATGATATATAAATTTTTTAACTATTG
This sequence comes from Viscum album, assembly GCA_963277665.1. Taxonomy (NCBI): domain Eukaryota; kingdom Viridiplantae; phylum Streptophyta; class Magnoliopsida; order Santalales; family Viscaceae; genus Viscum; species Viscum album. Next base: position 1,967,317,909 of record OY728127.1, read on the forward strand.
ATATAAAATGGGTATAAAAATATGTTTTATATAAAAAATATTTTATGAATGATATAGTTTGTAATTCATTATTTATTTTCAAATGGTTCTAGTAAATTTTAATTATGATAAAAAGTGAAAATTCATGGTAAAAGATTAAAATTTTGTCTATATGATATTAATGGAAGTAGGTGATATGTTACAAACATAATGGATTTTATCAGTATAATATCATAATTCCATTACTCTTATTTTAAACAATATAATTCAAGGTAATTTTAATATTGTCTTATTGAGTTATATGTTAACTAACTAAAATGATTGAGAATTCCAACAATTTTGAAAGAGTTTAATGATCTGGAAATTAAAATGAAAATTATTCATATCAAGTGAGGGTAAAGACAATGGTGCATATGTCACAAAGTGTATTGTTATAGGGTTATCCTAATCATAGTAATTTTATGTAATGACTATATTAAAATGAGTTATATGTTCTATTAATTGATTCCAAATTTCTCATCATGGATTGAAGAGAATGCATAAATAAAACTAGTTTTACTGAAACTTATTACTAATTGTGAGAATGATTTACCATTGTAATTTTGTGATTACCCCATAAAACTCTAAAAATTTATCAAATAATAGTTGATAATTTTGTTCAAAATCAACACTATAGAGATATAATTAAATATGAGTTGACTGGGGAACCCTTTTCATAAGATTTAATGAATTTTTCAATGATTATACATTTTCATCAAATTACTGTTTTTATCTATATTTAATAAAAAGGAGATATTAAGAATAATCAAGAATACCTGAATCTTATATCCCTTTAAATGGAAGTGATAAAAAGTTTATGAAGAAGTTTTGGATTCATGATAGTTTTTGAAAAAATACAATACTGGGTTATAAGAAACCATTTTATGATTTGTTTTACGGTTTATATTATTTTAAAACTAACTAAAAATGTTCAATTTTATTTATCATTATCAACACATATCAATACTGGTGATAGATTTTTTAAAATAGAATTGTAAGAGAATTTTAGTAAAGAAATTTTAAGGAATATATCTCTATGTGATCAGTTCTGGATGTTTTGAATGTATGAGGAATATAATTGTCTACAATTTAATATTAAATAGGTTTTCTAAATGTGCTATAAGTATTAGAGAGTATTGTATGTTATCTATAAAATATTATCAATCATAATATAAGATTTATTATGGTTTGGAAGTTTAAATAATAAATAAACCTTTATAATTATAATATTTTATCGATACTTTTATGAAAGTATATTTTGTTTTGAATTTGATATTTTTTATTATATGTCATTAAAGGGATATAATTTCTTTAATCTTTTTACGTATTGTTTTAAAACATATGAGGATTCATTTAGAGAAGTTTGGATGATTTTATAAGGAATTAGTGGGTTCATGAAAAACCATCAAAGGTGCAAGCATAAACGAAACATTTTTATTCTATGTCAAAAAATGATGAAGTACTATAATATATAATTGTATTCCTAAAACCTCTTAAAACATTTGGAATATATAGAAACCATACTATAATACATATTGTTAATTAATTTTAGATCATTGGATATGAGTTATTAGAAATTAAAACATAATAATAAAGAAGAATATATGTAAAAATTTGATAAATGTATAGATCCCTATTATAGAATAATGTTTGTTATTATAATTTGTAAGAGTAATTGAAGAAAAATATATGAAACATAAAATTGAAAGATAAACCTTCATGTATATTGAATAGTTCTAAGATGAATATATTAAAGTTACCAATGTTTGAATTAGAAAATTTAAAATCAATACACATTATGGAATGAATTATTATTTACAAGAAAAAGAAACTAGTATATATGGAAACCATTCATTGGGTAATGAATTATTCCCATGATATGGAATTAGAGGAAATCTATTCGGGAGTGGAGATGAACATTAATAGTTACAAGAAGAATGTATTTTTAAAAACATATAACAATAAATAAACTGTTATAAGGGTGAAATTTCCATACACATGGATTAATTGATCATGGATACTCATAATATGAAGCAATAAAATGAAATACTTATGGATTTCGTAGATCTGATGAAAATGAGGATTAAATAAAAAGTAAGATACTCGATAAATTTCCTATAAAATTTAGGATATGATATTTTTGATGTAAACACATAATGATGATATTTATTCATATCATTTGTAAAAAACTAAAATGATCCATACATAAATGAATATTTAGTCACAATCCTTAATAAAATGTAACTATAAATTACAATGGGTTAGGAAATCCTAAATTATAATTATCATATTTATTTGATTATCCTTTGACAGGTGACTATAAGATTATTTTTGTTATATACTATGTTGGTTGTGAATAATGAAATAATTTTACGTTATAATGTCTAAATTCCATGTGAAATCATGGGCCTATCAACAATTTACCCCCAATGAAGAATGAGATAATGAAAACTATGGTAATTCCCATGAAAATTGAAATTTTTAGAGTTAATAATATATCATTAAATATAGTTGGTATATGAAGTAATAATTAGAGAATAATACCTAAAAATACATATAGAGACAATTTCTTTGATCATATAATCCATGGAAAACTATTCTATTTTATTTTAATATTATAGAATATATATTATCCAGTGTTGTTTATAAAAACATTTTAAAAATGAGCTCCCAATGATTTTAAAAGAGGTATGGATTTAATTTATATTAGACTTTTCACTTTAACTTATCTCCAATTCAGTTAATAAGAGAACAATATATGGAATCAATCATCTAATAAAATATAAATTAAATGATAAATACAGTCTTAATTTAAAAAATATCACACACCTGTTAAAAATATCACAATAATGAATATATTTTGAATGTTATTACAAATATATTTGACAACTTTAAATGTCATGAAGATACAAAATGATTATTTCTATGTGATAATTATGATTAAATGATACAAAAAATTATAATTATTAGATAAAACAAGTACCCCAATGCAAGAGATATGTTGAAAAAACCTACTCATTTTGATGTGGTTGAATAAGGTAGAAATAATGTTTGGAAAATAATAATTCAAATATGTACATATCAAGATATCATTGTCCAATAGAGTACATAAGGAATAAATTCATGTTATTTTGGAAATTAAGATAATTTCAATAATAGGGAAATTGAACATAATTTGGATTCTATCATAAGTATTTGCGGTCAGAATTCCAATCCCATACTTAAGGATAATGGAAATGTTATGATCTATAGCGACACACCCTCATCAATAATTTTTCAAACATTTTTTTCCCGCTAACCATGTTTTATGTTATATTTATTTTATATAATTAATTAATGTTTTATATAAGATATTAACTGTGGTAAATTTTCAGGAAAATATGGGAATGGTTTTCTGACAAGATCATCTATTACATTTGACGACTAGAGAGGTACATATGGAATATGGGTTAATCTATAATTATTTGAACATATGCTCAATAAGAAGAATAAGTGAAATAATTTTTTTAGAATAGGTGTTACCAAGGAAAAATTCATGGTTTCTATTAAATATCACACATTATCCATTTGTCTTAGACCTCATAGATAGACGAATGCATTTTCAATGGGAAGAAGTGGAAAAAATATTATTCATGATTCTATTCCAATCATGCGATATAAAATAATCATGATATAAATAGAAATTGGAGATGAATTACACTCATTTTAGATAAAATATATATATTTACAGATGAAATTTAGAATGTAATAGTACTTTTATATGAGGATATGAAAAGGTGGTACCATATCAACTAAATAAATTCAATCATGATGATATATGAAATTTGTTTTAACCATTGATATAAAATCGGGATCGAAATATGATTTATATAATAAATATTTAATAGATGATATAGTTATTAATTCATAATTTATTTTCAAATAGTTCTAGTAAATTTTTATTAAGATCAATTGATAAAATACACAGTAAAATATTAAAATTTTGACTACGTTATATTAATGGAAGCATGTGATATGTAATGGATACAAGTGATGTTATTAGTATAGTATCTTAATCGCACTACTATTATTTCAAAAAATATTATTCAAGGTCATTTTAATATCTCCATATTGATTTCTATGTTCACTAACTAAAACCATTGACTATTCCAACAATGTTGAAAGAGTCTCAAGATCATGAAAAAAAAAAAAATTATACATATCATGTGATGGTAAAGATGATGGTGCATAAGTCATGACGTGTATTATTGTAGTGGGATACTAATACTAGTAATTTTATGTGAGGGTTATATTTTAATGAATTATAAGTTCTATTAATGGATTCCAAATTTCTCATCGTGGTTTAAAGATAATACATAAATGAAACTAGTTTTATTGAAAATCATTACTAATTGTGAGAATGTTTTACAATTGTGATTTAGTGATTACCCTATACATGTATCAAAAAATAGTTGATAATGTTGTTCAAAATCAACACTATAGAGATATAATTAAATATGAGTTGATTGTGGAACCCTTTTTATAACATTTAATGTAATTTTCAATAATTATAAATTTTTATTAAATTAGATGTTTTTATCTATATTTTATGAAAAAGGAATATTATGAATCATTAGGAATACATGAATCTTATATCCTCATAAGGGGGGGGGGGGTGATAAAAACTGTGAAGAAGTTTTTGATTTATAATTGTTTTTAAAAAAATACAATACTATATTATAAGAATATATTTTAGGATTTATGTTATAGTTTAAATTATTATCAACCTAGCTTAACATGTTCAATTTTATTTATCATTATCTACACAAACCAGTATTAGTGATAGTGTATTTTAAAATAGAATGGTAAAATAATATTAACAATTATATTTTAAAGAATATACCTTTATGTGATCTGTTCTGGATGTTTTGAATGTTACGAGTAATATCATTATCTAGAATTTAATATGAATTAGGTTTTTTGGATGTTCTACATATATCATAGATATTGGATTTTTATCTCTAATGGATTATAAATAAAAATATATGATTGATAATTGGTTGGATGTTATCATAATAAATAAACCATTATAATTATATTGTTTTATTGATTCTTTTATATAAGTAAAGTTTTTTTTGGAATTTTATTTTTTATTATATGTTGTTGAAGGGATATAATTTCTCCCATATTATTATATATGGTTTTTAATTTTATGTGGATTCCTTTAGAGAAGTCTAGATGATTTTACCATGAATTAGAGGGTTTATGAAAAATCATCAAGGGTTTAAGCATAAAGGAAACATTTTTAATATATGTGGAAAAATGATGAAGTACTATAATATATAAGTATAATACTAAAGAGTCGTAAAAACATTGGAATAGGTAGAAACCATACTATAATACATAAGGTCACTTTATTACAGATAATTGAATATGTGTTATTAGCACAAAATAGACAATAGTAAATAGTAATATATGTAAAAAATTTGATAAAGGCATAGATCCCTATGATTTAATAATGTTAGTTATTCCTGTTAAAAAGATTTATTCAAGAAAAATATACCGAAATAAAAATTTCCATCATAAACCTTCATGTATATTGAATTTTTGTATGACTAATATATTGGAGTTACCAATGTAGGAATTGAAAAAAGTAAAATCAACCCACAATATAAATAATTTTACTCTATTAAATATATAATTATAACATAGAAAATAAGAAAATTATTCTTGGATGAAAAAATGGATAAGTATTGAATTAAAATATAGTAAAAATGAGTAACTCAACTGAAAATAATGATACAAATTATTAATTTATCTCTCATTAAAAATATGGTCAGATTTTTAATGATATATATCATATCAACAAATATAATTGAAAATGTGGTCTGTGGTTGTTATATTCATGTCCTGGGAAGGCTTTCCAAACCATAAATGATATTTTGAAGGTTTTATTTATTTTATCAATTTAGATATGTCAATTATATATAAAATAATCACATAATGGAGATACTACATGCATATGTTATCATTTCTGGATTCTAGGGGACCACACCATGAAATTAGTGTCACATTTGGATCTTCTTATCAATATATAGTTTTTAATTTCTTACTATGATTGGTATTTTGAATAAGAGGTTTAATGGTTTTGAGGTTACTGATTACAGACAATTAAATATACTATTTTTCCTTATAGATACATGATTTTTTAATTTATATGAAAAAGAATCCAAGAATAACATCATCTTTATAGTTTCCATGTCTAGAAGGAAAATAAGTTTTATTTTTAAAATTTTCTCACATCCTCATTGATATAAAAATATGGTAACAACTATAATGAATTTAATAAACATAATATATTGATATGAAATTCATTATAAGAAATTACTCAAAATGACAAGGTGATTAGTAATAAAGTGAAACGGGGAGGAAATTGTGGTTTGGTAGATGTATATAGTGTTTTAGGATTAAACATAACTATATAATAAACGGAAACCGAACCAAGGAATTATTATTACCATTATAAACAATGTACATGTGTTTTGAAAATAAGAATTTAAATAGAACCATGTTATGTAAGTATTCATTTTGTTTATTGATAATTTCAATGATAATATTAAATGGGTAATAAGCTATTTTTAGTCTTATATCAGGTAAATTTATCTATTGCGTATTTATAGGAAATTTGAAATAAATGAAACATTTCTTGGTTTAACATGGTTTTACAGTATACATGTTTAAAAATCTATATAATTGATAGTATTTTAGGATATTTACTAATGGATTTTCTAGAATATGGATTTGTTGGAACCCAAAAATTGTTGTTTTGGATGTTAAAGATCGATAAAAACTAAATCATTGAGAAAAATAAGGAAAAACTTTTAATTTGAAGGTTGAGATCATGGATCAATATTTTAAGAATTTATTCAAATTATAAGTGGCACTTTTGTCTATAATAATTTTTTGTGGAAAAATAAGCTTGACTATGGTTCCAAGAATAGTAAGTCATGATCTATACCACTGGTAGAGATTTTATGAACTAATATGATATTATAACACCACATACTTCTTGAAATTGATAATATAATAACAATTTCATTTTTTTAAAAGGAGGACAGACTAAAAAGAATATTAACAACTATATGTATTAGATAAAAAGTGATTTTGTTAGGAATATTTATTTTATGTATTTTAGTGAATAATAAAATGCATGGTATAGAATTGCTCCATTCCATATTTGGATCTATTGAATAAGAGGATGAACATTGGATGAAGAAATATATGTCTATAAAACCCATTTATAGAGAAAGATAGAGTGAAATAAGAAAGTTTTATTATGTAATTATCATTATCCATTGATGTTTTTTAAATTTTATAATATTTGGATAAAAATTAATTAATAATAATATAATGAGGATTCTCTATTATGGTATTGAAAGATAAAGATACATGTCACAATTCGATAAAATTTGGAAATGAAATTTGAAATGAGGAAATGGAGTAAAGTGAAAAAGTGTTTAATAGGGAATCGATTAAGAGATAAGGATTAAAGGTACATCCAGAGATAATTCTAGTCCCAAGTTGACATTTATGTATATAATCTACTAAATAATACCTATATATTTATAAAAAATCAACACATTCACTAAGTTAGTGGTATATCGGAGTAGATAGAGTGGCCTGAGGATCTATATTACAACCTTCCTAATCAATGTATCCATAGAAACAATGAGTTACATGAGGTGTGGTAACAACTTAATCATTAAGAGTGTATTCCCCAAGTATTTACACCATTTCTATTAAACTATGAAAATAAGTGTGTTCCTTTGATTTTGCAATTCCATATTTGTTCTTGTGATTTCATGAATTGGGATAGATAATAAGAAATGGTTGAATTATTATTCATTTTATCTATGGAAACATATCTAAATTGACTAACTAGAAATATTTTTTTACATCTGTTGACACCAAAAATCACCGCTAGGGTGTCATTAGTTCTTATAGAGTAGTAATTTTAATTAAAATCATATCCTTACTGTTATACTAAGGATTTGGACTAATAAAGTTTCAAATAAATAATATGTATTAACAAAAAAATACGTAAATATAAATAAAATAATTTTTTTTTTGAAATCATCACATTGAAATTAAACGAGGTTTATTTTTTATGTTACTATAAAAAATTAGTATTTTTGGTAAATATTAAAATTACATTTTTCCATATAAGGATTGATTACTGACATCATATGGATGTCACAATGACTCAATAATTTTTAAAATAATTATCATTAAATAAATTTTATTTAATGTATAGAATAATGTATTTAATAGTATCAATGATAATTTTTAAACCAATATATTACTTAATAAATTTGAAATTGTACTTAAAAAAACTATATTATACTGATTTTTTTGAAATATATATTTCAATTATATTGTTCCATTTTTTGATGTGTTGAAATATAGGAAAATATTTTATAATAAATATTATTAATAATAAAAAATCATTTTTTTCATAGTATTGAATAAAAATATTAAATTCATCAATAAATTATCAAATAACATCCATATCCTTCACCTATAAATTAAAACCCAATCCCCCCATGAATCCTCACAAAATAATTCATAACTAGATAAATACCTACTATAATAACTCTCATAACCCTATTTACCATGTTATAAAGGAATTTATCTAAACAAAAGAATATCTATTATATCCTTAAGTGATGTTAGAATTGATGAATATCAAAACCAATGTAATTAATTCTCTTCTATATGGTTTATTTTTCACCCATTTTCTACCACGATCAAAATAATTATCATATTTATAAAAAATTATATTTTTATAATTACTATATTTTTATATAGTTTTTAAATAAAAATATTTCTAAACTTTTTTTTATTTCAATCATTACCAAATCATCAAGAACCTAATATAAGAATCATAAAAAATTGTAAACAATGATATTTTAATTAAATTCATTCATAAATGATTTGAAAATTTTGATTAAATTATAATTGTTAAAATAATAGTAAAATAAAATTGTTTTTAATGTTTGGGAAGGATATTAAAGAATGATTATAAATATAATAAATAATCAATTGAATGTATTTGAAAAACAAAAAAAACGTTTACCATGAAATATTGTTTGATTACAATTATTTTATAGAATTTACTGAATCATATATCTCATACATTACTTGGTTAAAATGAATCCCATTCCATGAAATCAATAGACCATATTGAACCATTTGAAAATATTTTATAACTGTTATCATGACAAACACGAATCTTCAATACTTTGAAATAAAATACTCTAAATTATTGGGGAGAGTAAATAAAAATACGAAAATGATATATGATAATAAATGTATTATTTTATATTAAATCAACATATACATTGATATATGATAAGAGATCAAAAAATGTAATTAAAATATTATTGATGTTAGAGAATTATATAAGATTTTATAGAATTAATGTATGGTTACTCCCTCACACCCTTTTCAATTTAAATTTATACAAATTTATTCTTAATATTTCCCTCCAACATCTTCAATAAAATTCTTTTATATTATGTATTTCTGCTTCCATTATAAATTATTTATCATATTATATTTAGTTTATATTATTGTGCATGATGCTTAGTTACAATGTCCAATATCTTTGTTAAATCAAATTTCTAAAAATGTAATATTTTAATTTATTTTTCCTTTTCATGTATCAATCATATAAATAATATATTATTTCTGGATTTATAAAAAACGTATTTATTTAAAAAAATCATTTATAGTATCTGATAGCCATATTATCTTATTTTATTTAATAGAGGATTTACAAATTTAATATATATTTGAAAAAATAATTCATTTAAATAATTTATTATTTTTCATTTGTGATAATTTCTTCCTCACATTAGTATATATAATCCTAAAATATTCTTCAATATTAATGTATGAAATTTAATATTCTGTAATTCATTCATTTATTATGATAATAAATCCTCATAATTTATCCATTATAAAATTATTATGTAATTAATTTCATTCTCATGATGTTATTTACTAAAAATGACTTTAATATATTTTAATTTTCATTTGGAAGACATAATAATTAATGTTTATAATGTGATATGTGAAAAAAAAAATTTATAGCCCAAAAATAATTGATTAGGTAATGTAACAACCCAAAAATTATATACAATACTTGTATATTTAATAAATATGTGTTATATTATATATAATTATACACATAAAATAGATAGAGAAATAAAAAAACATTATTAAAATAATCTATATCATTAAATTAGTCAATGAAAATATGAATGAAAATTAAAATTATTAAAATTCTATAAAATATGAAATAGATAATAGAGAGCTGGAAAACATGGATCATTAAAATATACTAGAATTATTACCTCAGAAAAAATAGTGTAGAAAGGAAATAAAATATTAATAATAAAATCAACATGTTATAAATGAAAAAAAATATAACATTAAGGGAAAACATATTAAATAATATATGAAGTAATTAAATTTTATTTATAGGTGGTAGTATAAAACTTAGAACTATAGTGTGACCTTTGAAGTGTAATTTGACTGTTAGAATAACAATGGGAGTTTTAGGAATATTAAATAAAATTTGGGAATAATTACCTGATTGTTAACATTGTAATATAAACTCAAAATAATATAATGAAAATTAAATTCTATGAATAAAGAGTAATTTTTGAAAACATTAATATTATTATCTAAAAACATATTAACGAATATTTAAAAACTAAAGGAAATTATATACTATTTTTATTAATCATTATTTTAATGTCTTCTATAAAAATAATTTTTTACTTTATAAATTTAAATTAGCTATGATATAAAATTATTGCAATAAAATAAAATTAATTTTTAGAATCATCATATCTAAATTTCCCCTGGGTTCATTTTTGAGAATTTTTCTGAAAACTACCATTTTTATGTGAATTCTGAACAAAATATTTTACAAACAGAACACGTTTTATGTTATATTGATGATTTATTAATGAAATAAAGAAAATTTAATTAGTAATTTCCACAAAAAAATTTAATAAGATATATGGGTCTCTAATAAATAGTTATCTTAATTTCTAAAAAAAATTATTTTCAAAAGATATAATGTCTACAGTGTCCCATAAATAATCATTTTTATCTTTTCTCCTTCATTATTGATTAAACTATTAATTTATAATTATAAACTTATTAAAATTCCCAAAATGTATTTATTTTATTCAAATATATTTCATAATTTCAAGGATATTACTATTAATAGTTTTAAAATGTATATAATAATTTATTCAATAGTTTATACTTAAAATGACCCACCCATCATTTACATATAACCCATTATGTCTCTATTGGAAAAACACTTACATTCCACTTTATAAAGACAAATAAGTTCCCAGACCCCCTTTTTAATCCTATTATAATCTTTTTTTTATTTTCTTGTGCTAATCAACTCTGTGTACTGAAAGAGTTTATTGTCATCAAAATGATGTAACATTGAGCAAAGGGTTTGATTTGACATAATGATCTTATGATGTTCCACTTCTCTTCATTTTTCCCTATTCTAACCAAACCCAATACAGAAAATATTTTATTAGATTTATCAAAATGTTTTTTTGATTTCTGCATATAATGAAATGAATAACTTTATGATGTATTTATATTTTGATCTAATATTTATTCTTCTTTTGAAAATATCCCATTAAAAAATGGTTCACCACCCTTAACAATGTTGATAGCTCATTATTATATCCACCTTAATAGATGATTATAATTTATAATTTATAATATATATGTATGAATATATTTATTTATATTATTTAGGAGTAAATATTAATAACTTCAGAATATAAATTAATCAGGACCATAAAATATAGGCAATAAAATATATTTTAAGAAAAATATGATATCAAAACATTTTACCTTTAAAATGGGGATTAATTAATTAAATCCAATGATTGTAATTGAAATAGAGTGAAACAAAAAAAGACAATTCCATTCGAGTTATATATTTTAAAGAACCTATTTTTATTATTTAGTAGGTTCTAAATTGAATAAATAAAGTTGGTTATTCAATAACGAGATATCGAACCAAATACTATCTTTTTGGGTTATATTCTCTTTCAAATTAATATCAGTATGTAATTTTGAATATTTCCCTTAATTTTACATTTCAAAATTAATATCCTTTTATTTATAGGGATATAGATGTGTTTACCATGAAATAAAAATTATATTTTATAATTACAATGATATTTTTCTAAATGACTTTATTTTTGAAAACATATACTTATCTATGACGACCTGTGTCATTTTTACACATTAGTTAATCACGAACATGAAAAACAAGGCATGATATTGTATGGTAACATAACAACAACATGTGAATGTTTTAAAAAAATAAACAAGAAATCATAAAATTAGATGAGGATAATAATTAAGATATAATAAAATGGTGGAAATGTCCCATGATGGATTAGGATCACTCCGAAATCAATTAATTTTTCCACCTGAAACTAAACCATTACGCAGTTAATTTAAATATTCTATAATAAAAGGTTCACTTGTTGTTTTCATATCATGTACATGCATAAAAGTCCCACATAGATCATTAAATGCAGAACCAATTTGTACCAAATTTAATTCCAATATTAAAGAACGAGAAATGCATAAATATAATAAAATAATAAAATAATTATTTGTATGACTAGTTTAATATCGTCAATTGTAAATTCCGATGGTATTCATAATAAAAAGGTTTGGCAGGAAAAAATCAATGTTAATTTTCTACAACATAACACATGTTCTTAAGGATTCATAATTTTTTTTGATTATAGATAAAGGGTTATTTTATCATTTTTAAAAAAATTATAGAACAAATGAAATATAAAAATATATACCAACATTAATAATTGGAAATAAAATATATAAAATGATTAGAATTTTTGAATAAAGAGGACAATTAGAGGATTACAGTATAGTAATGGCTTAGGTAAATTCAATAATGAGAGGTGAAAAATGATATCCCATTCATATAACCTAAATTTAACAGTGTATTTATCATTATAAGTTAATTTAAGCATAACATAATTCATATTAAAAATAGATAAATGTAATGAATTTTCTTAGATTGAATAGAAGAGGGTTTTTTCTGTCATATAATGTATGTAAAGTCATAAGACAATTTCAGCAGTATATTGGGTCTATATAGAGTTTCATGGTAGGGATTAATAATATTGAATGGGGTATCTAATAACATTGATTTTTTTAATTAATATGGATTTAGAAAAACATAACCAAACAAGAACAATAAGAAATTAAGATGAATAACATAAATAGAGGTTCTTAAAAAAAATAAGACTAAGAGACCCCCTATCCTGATATAGTGATTCAAAATGTTTGGGATGAGATTCATTGGAGCTTGGGGGAAAATTTTGGGGACTATAGAGAGGTGAGGTTAGAGTAGGGACTATCTAAAATTATTTTTAGTGTATAATAATTGGATCTTGGGTGATTCTATATATGAAAAGAGAGGTGATATCTTTATTATTTCTCAAAGCGTGATTTTGGACTCTATATAATAAAATAAACACTAAAAAATACATCTGATGGTTTTTAAAATGTTTTAGTAAAAATAGTACTTTTTTACTTATTTCATATATACAAGGTCAGATAATATTAAAATATTACCCTTGGGAATGTGAAATTTATCCGTGTTCTTAGAAAAATGATTTTTAGATCTTAAAATATAATATTGTTTTTAGTTTATTCATAATGGGTTTATAAAATTAAAATATAACAAAAAATATATTTTAAAGGTTAATAATATATTTGGTCTTGGATACACTTTATAGAATTTATTACTTAACTTTGGGATCTTTTATATGTTATAATACACATTGTATATTTGTATTGTTTGTAATTTTTAAATGAAAATTCAACTATCTTCGAAAATTATAAAAAATTCCCCATTGGATAATTTCAATGTTATAATTCCAAAAATAATTTTTGTTTTGTCAAAAAAAATTATATATGTGTAATTTCAATCTTTTCAAACTAAATTTATTTTTATTAAGAAATATTAGGTTTTTAACAATAACAGTTTTCAAACCCTTATAAAAATTTCATTTTCATGTTATAAAATTACATTATAACTTATATTCAATAATTATATTTCATAATAATTGTAATAAAGATTTTGTTTTAAATAATAATTCATTAATAAATTTTTTTATCATTCATATTATATATTAGTGAAGTAAAATTTATTTTTTGACACTTATAAAATCTAATTTTTATAAAAATCATTATTTAATAATTTATAAAAAACTATAAAATTAATTAATATATTTAAATATAATGAAAAATAATCATATTATTTTGGTTAATTTTTTTCTAGTCCTTTTGGAGTTATTATCATTATCCTTTTACCAACAATTATCCAATTTTTACTTTAACTACATCAATAAATATTTACTACAATTTGAATTTATATTGTCCAAAAATTAAGTTGAATTGATTACCAAATATTATTTATGATGATCCGAATTATGGAATAAATTTTATCAAAATTAATTTACCTTGGTGGAATAATTTTATTTTAAAAAAACATACAAGCATGATGAAAATTGATTTTCTGAAATATGAATTTTTTTCGATGAAGTGATGATTTTACATACCTCAATAACTCGTAATATTAATTATTTTAGTTTTATTTAATAAATAATGATATATAATATATATTATTATAGTTTCAATCATTCCATATTAATATTTATTTTTAATTAATTTAATGAGATAAAAACTATAGGTTTCAAATAAGATTTCAAAAAACATGTTTTAAACCTACACATAAGATTATTTTAAAATTCAGTATAAAGATGATATAAATTTAATTATTTATGGTAATATATAATTAGTATATAATTATCTTTTTTGAAGTCATATAAAAATAATAGTGGTACTTTTAAATTACATTTATTTTCAAATGAAATTTTTGTTTTTATCAAATTTTAAATTTTCACTACTCACTAAAAAAATATTTCTAAATATCCCAAAATTTCACTATAAGTTAGTTTTCATATTATGATATAAAAATTTTACCTCATTTAATCAAACTAATATTATAAATTTTATGGATAATAATTATAATATTTTTTTCACAAAATGTAATAAAAATAAATTTTGATGAATATTTTTTAAGAGTAATGTTACATTAATAAAAATTGAGTCAATTTTTATATTAATTAACCAATAAATTTATTTTGAGATTGATACTTATATATATAGATTTCATAATGTATTTAATCCTACTAATATCTCTATATTTAAGTAATTTTGTGAAACAATCTTATTTAAATAATCATTGTTTTTTTAGATTCGGTGTTGTGTGTCGCATAAGCTATCAAATATTGTTTTTCCTTTTATAAAAATGTGGAATTAAATTCCTCAAACCATTAAAAAATTACATCCTTGGAGTTTAATATTTGTATTGGTAATATATTTTTTGACACATGAGAATATCATTATTGAAAACATGCATAGTAAAAGGATTAATAAAAAATCCACTTGAAAAAAGTGAAATGGAAGTAAAATGGTGATCACATAATAGGGTTTGCATGGGGGTGAACATTATTCAGAATTGAAAACATAGACTTAGAAGAGAGAACTAAATCCAATTAACTAATAGAGTGTTATAGGTAACCTGGTAGGATAATGTCAATGAAAAAAATCATAAATATTTGAAAGCTAAAAATGACCACCAATTCCCCACAAATGATCATAATATGAAAAGATTTAGTTTTTAAGATTAATTTGCTAGATTTTTGGAGTTACTTTATCATATATACAAGGGTAATGAATAAATATATGTTCATTAAAATTTAAATTTCACCCTTGAATCAATTTCTACTACAATATTCATCCTTTCTCCAAATGATGTATACTCCAAATGATTTTTTTATTCCCAACACACTAAAATAATATTCAAACAGATCAAATAATCCACAAAATAATAACATGTTATCAATATTATATTTACTAAATAAAAAATATTTAGAATAAATTAAGATAATTATTTAAATTAATATACCCTAATACATTAATCTTCTCAATTCCAAAAAATAATCCCAAATGTTTAACATATATAATTCTTAAATAAATAAACATATATCCCAAATAGCATAAATAACCTTAATATTATAGAATTTATTAACCTCAATGTGTGTCTCATACAATTCACCTTAATCCTAAAAAAAATAATTTTATTCGCCTTAAATAATCCTTTATATCAAGCGTAATGTGCATATATTCCTCAACCAATAGAAAACATCTCCTAAAATATAATTTATAACATTAAAAAATGATCAAGTAATATTTTTTTCTCAAAAAACCAAAAATATTGATGTACATTCATCATATAAATCCTTAAAATATTAGACTAATACATATCATCCCAAGACTAATTAGTTTTACACCAATATCAAACGCATATTAAGGGGTTTCATTAAATTAATAATGTGTTTTTTTAAATATCACTTTATTAATAAATAACTTGTATCGATTATCAGTAAAATTCAGTATGTGTTGGAAATCGTTAATGAAAACTATTGAGGATCAGTACAGATATTATTCATGATTATTATAACCATTTCTTCATTAAAATAAAACTTCTTCATCATAAATCTCAAATACCAATTCATAAACAATTAAACCATTAAACTTCAATGATTTACATAAATTTTTTGCTCAATCTTGGATTTAACCCACTGATTATATAATTGAATCAGATAGTGCCCACATTATCTATATATAGGACATTGAAAAAAAGAGGGTGTTTTAGAATAAAAACTATTACCTTATCTAATACTATTATTTTTTTAGGGAAATTAGCTACATCATTCTCCATTTTTTCAAGCATAAAATAACATCATGTTTCATTGTGGAATTTCTTTTGGTTTCACCATCTATATTTTATACATTCAGGAAAGTGAATCATTACTACATAATCAACTTTATCATGTGAACTTACCTGTGATATCATTCTCCACTTATTTGATATAATTATAAATTCATCTATATCCTATTTATTGATTGTGTCTTTTGAAGTATGGCTTGTCTGAATCATAATATGTCTACCATGATCTCACATCATGTTTAGAATCTCATTTGGTTTTTCATATCATTTCTCATTTATTTTTTTGTGACTCTATTCTTTCTATTTACAAAACATTTCTATATTAAATTAGAAATTGGTGTTTAGTAATTATTATTTATTAAACAGGTAACCACGAGGAAAATAATATTAAAGGGATTACATATAAAAGGAATTAATTTTATTAACATATGAATTTTATGGATTCAATATAAGTAATCTATGACCTATATCATAATGTGAATTATTTTTGGTTTTCATGTACCCATTATAATATTTCCTAATATGATTTTGAATTTACCAATATAAATCCACTTGGTCTGTCAAACTATGTCTATAGAAATACATTTTATTGTTCACTATGATAAAATTTAGTCTATACCAATGAGGTGTTTATGGGTTTTATTCTTAGGTACATCTGTACAAGAGACATATCCACGTCTAAAATCTAAAAAAGGATTTATTTTCTCACGAATAAATTACTCTATATATCTCAAAAACATAGGGAAATATTCTTATATTTATTATTATCCATAAGGATTCCTCTATAGTTTTTTACTATTAATACCAAAAAACATTTTATTGATACGTAATATGAAGACCTATATGTTTATTACAATATTAATTAATGACTTATTCAATAATAATACATATAATACAATCTAGAATATAGATAAGTACAATGTATTTTGGAATTAGGAACATAGAATAACAACATAAACATGGTTTAGAACATCAATATTGAAACCATTTTTAATATACTTTTAGAAATAACTGATCCCCTAAAAACAACATGGGATAACCTTGGTAGGTACATAATAAATGGGTGAGAAATATATCCTAGATAGGTAATATAAAAGATAAATAACATGAAGTAATTATTACATGTCATTAAATAGTAATTTAAATGGAATATAAAATTTTCATAATCATAAACCCGATCAATAAGTAATGATATATTATAGTTGTTGGAGTTGGTGGCCAAGAACCAACTAAGTTTTAATTTATTCATTAATAAATATCTTATCACATCTTTATTGTTATTCTACGTGACAATGTATGTGATAATGTCCTAAGGATAGCTATTGCATTAATGAGTCATAGCGGATCCCTGCTATGATGAGAACCCAGAAGTGCCATAACACTGTTCATGAATATATATTCTATGTCCGGATGAGGTTATTTGAGGGACAAAAATAATATAGGATATTAGGGATGAGGAATCATAAAACTTTGAGGCACCTTCTCATAGTGTGCGACCTTGGAAATATCCAAGAGGATATTATGAGAACAGGACCCGCCAGTAGCAAATCCACATTTCATAGTGTGATTGGATATTCCTATCTGAGGATGTGTGTATTGGTCCTGAGATTTAAGATTATTATTAATGGGTATTACAACTCCCACAAATAGATGTACTGATGAAAACTTTGACAACACACTGTTCACAGCGAGGTAGGATATGTTGGGTACGTCACGAGTTATACTGCATTAATAGATAATGCGAGTAAGGATTTGTCCCTTCTGTTCCATAACAGAAGTATATATCACATGCTCTTTGATGAAATTGATATACCCCTAATAAATACTTTTCCATGGTGAGGAATGAGCAAGTTCAATTCTGTAATGTCAAAGAAAGAATAATCGAGCACATAGATTGAGGGAACTAGCATGAAACTCGCTTGATTCGAGATATTGAGACAAAGGGATTATGATACATGGTAAGCGTTCGTAGGAGGCAACATGTCATTGCAACATTAAATTCATTTTCTATGGGTGACTTGTCATTTTTCCAGACGCTAAACTTGGACTTTAGGCAGGCTCCTTCTAATTACACTGAGAAAGTGTCCTAGGGGATCACACACTGAGTGTGTCTAAGTATCTCAGATAAATATTAATTTGACAGGTTGAATAAATATTATTCCCGACGATGGTTTAATAATTATTCAAGAAAGATTGATTCTATTTATTTCAAAACTATTTATTCAAGAGAATATATTGTTGTATAAATAATATATTTTTTAGCGAGTAATGCAGTGATATTGATTTTTGAAATAAATATTAATTATTCAAGGTCTAATAAATGTGGTGGAGGAAATAATGAAAAATGATAAAACCAAATTAAACGCCATGTACATTAAATATACACACCATGTATTGTTTCTGGGAATTTATGAGAAATAATAATATTTATATAATTAAATAATATTAGTTGTAATTTTTTGGGTTCATGTTAGGTAATAATAATAGTCAACTATTATTATTAGACATGGGGTATTACTAAGAATTAAATGAAATGAATAAATTATTTCAGGTAATTAATTTATTTTATTATTTTATGTAATTTAAAATCCCTATTATATATTTCTCATTAGCTAAGACATTTTTTTGTGGTTGTGCACAATAGATTAGAGAAATATCTCAAGTAAAGAGAGAATCATTTTCTTCACAGAATGCTCTCAAACTACGATGGAGAGATCCTCCTCCACCAGATCAAGGTGATCAAAGGCGGACATCGCAAGCGAATGCTCTTTTGTTCTAGCACCTGAAGATCCCTTCAACATAGTCTAGAGGTATGTGGAACACATGTGGATAACTTCTAGAGGAATCCTACACATGGATTCTACCAAGCAATGATGGATCACATCGGATCATGATAGGAAACATAAAAAAATAACGAATTCTGTCAAGGTAATTCTTGTTAATTAATTAAATTAATTATAACCAACATATGATGATCCTATCTATGGTTTCAGGACTCCCATATTTTTTTTTCATTCTTCATTCAATTCTGATGATCTGGTGTTTTATTATCACGATAGATCTCTGATTGATCATTGTTAACGCTAAAATTAATGTTGGGTACACCCACCAACGTGCTTCTGCTGTGCTCGGAACCAACAAGTGGTATCAGAAGGGTCGTATCACAGATTATAATTATTTTGTTTTTCATTGGTGATTTACGCATTTAATAATTGTTTTGTTTCAATTCAAGTTAATGGTTCTTTAAATCTGATTATTGTGATCTATTTATCCTCTCTCATTTCTCGTACACCATATAGAAATGATTTTTTCTTTTAATTTTGATTAAAATAAAAAGGAGGATCTCATCTAGAGGTTCCAAACGTTCCTGGACATACAACACCAGAAGACACAACATGAATTTTCCATCACAAACTGTGTAGTCTTGGTTCAATGCCTCAGACTGGTCTGCCAAATCAGGCCATTTGTTTGATTATTTCTAAGTCTGAAATGACACTGTGTGTTGACATGGAACATATACCACATGGTTTCTGGATTACATGCCGTGTGGTACACTAAACATGGCGTGTTGTCCCTTCGGGTTAGGGTTGGGCCATGTACCTCATACATGGATTTCCCTTCTGGAAACCGTGTAACATAGATACTACAAGGCGTGTGTCCCACTAAACACGCCGTGTACTCTAAAAATTTCCGAAGTACATCTGCACGCAATGTCCTCGGGCCTGTACTTAGGATGGATGGTGAACGAAAGTACACATCATGTAGTCGGAATGACACGTTGTGTAATCATCCAAATTATACAGATTTATTAAAATTTATTATTATATTATACAAACCCCTGAGACGTGTACCATAGTGTAGGCATAAAGCTGATGTGCAATACGTGATAGGTGTTTTATATATATGTTTTTAATTTAACATCTGCATAATGTTTATTTCTACTCATTTGGTAGTTATGAACTGGAATTCACCAGGTTTCCCCCAAGGCACAAGTTACGTACAAAGATAATTTTAAATGAATTTATTTTTTTAAAATTATGATGGATTATTATCTGAAGGAAATTTAGGAAAAAAGGTTTAAGATAAAATGATTGATTAATTAAATATAATTAATTGATTCGAGTGTGACTTTTATTAAAAAAGATAGATTAAATAATTGAATGCTAGTTTTATTTATGTTTAAATATCCTTGCATGCATGGTTGATCATGATCTAGACCAAGACCTCTGTATGTGAATGGTTAATTTCTAATTTATTTATTTAAATTAATTTTTTTGGCCTGTGAGTCTTCTCCACATTAATATATAGGGCATACGTGCCCAAGGTTTCTTTTATAGAAAACACCATTTTACCCATCACCTACGTCTGAGATAAAGTAATATGTAATGGATGGAGCTCCCAAGATAGTGGAGGTAGCTCAAGTTAGGAGCCAAGGTGAAAGCAATCCAAGGATATAAAAATGTGGACATGTAGAAATATGTAAACACGAACCCAAAAGGTTCAAGGTGTTTCTCCCCTAGGTCTAGGGTTAGTTTATCAACTACTAGATAAACTAACCAATAGAACAAACTCACGATCATACTATTTTTTTTAATTTTTTTCATTTGCATGGTTTATTTATTTTGGGTGTGTTGTCACGATTACACAATTAATGAATTAAACAAGCATGCAATATGGAACTAAAATAAGACCGGATTATGCGTAAAATATTATCTTAGACATGGTTAATCACTTAAGTATATCCCACTTAATATTAACAAGAATGTAATCAAAGATAACAAAATAAAAATTTACGTATAAGGATAAAATCCCTCAAATAAATATCAAGTCGGTATAGCATTCCATAATCTTGGTTGGAATCGAACCATAGTTCAATGTGCTTAAACAACCCTAGTTGGGGTGATTTCATTTATCGAGGAATTATAATTCAAGGTTTTGGGTTGACTTGACTTGGTTTGCATCAAGGGTTGACTGCCACAACTGGACTTTGTGTGACAAAGAGGCAAAGGGTGAGGAAATCCAAAATAAAAGGATTTCGGGATTGGGGAGTCCACTGAGCAGATCAAGGAGCTCCGAGTTAATGTAGATAGAATTTGGAAGGCCTAACTAAAACCATTTAAGTTTCATAACCAATCCTAGTTAGGGTAATGTAAAGGGAAATATGGATCCTTTCCACTATAATATTTAGGAAACAGAATATTTCAAAGTCATTGGTGAGGGATATTGGATTTCAATAAAATAGTGGGATACTAATAAGTATTAATTTTTTTATTTGTCTCAGTTTTATCATAATAAAGTACTAAACCTTTGATCATCTTAATTTGTAGAAATGGAAAGAAATATTACTTCAATTATATCACTGATAATTGTACCTGAGAAGGAAAATATTCTCACTAGCACCAAATTACAAGAGTGGCAGAGGCGTTTACGCATCATCCTTCACCACGATAGAAAATTGTATGTACTGGAAGAGCCTCTTCCAGTTGTGCCTATGAAATAGTCCAGTTATGAGGAACTATCTATCTATATGAAATATATGGATGATGCCACAAATATATAATGTTTCATGCTATCGTCCATGTATAAAGATCCCTTGAAGCAACATGAAAACATGGACGTGTATAACATGATGTCTCACCTTAAGGATATCTACCAAGAGAAGGCAATACAAGAGTGATATGAGATCTACAACAATTTTTTTACAACTAATATTGGAGAGTCTTCTCCAGCTAGGCCTCATGTAGTCATGATTATTGGCTACATTAAAGTCCTAGACATCTTAGGGATTTAGTTCCCAGATGAGTTTCTTACAGATCTCATCCTATCCTCTCTACCCAAGACCTTATCTAGATTTATTATCAACTATAACATGATGAACAATGAGAAGAGTCTATCAGAGCTTCTGACCTTGATTCACTATGTAGATAAGGAAAAGGGTAATGACAAACCCGCAGTACTTATGGTGAATAAAAAAAGGAAGGACAAGGCAAATGGGCCAATAAATTATATACAGTTTGAAGCCCCCAAGCATCATCCCTCTAAGAAGGTGAATATTTTGAGGTAGGACAAGGAATGAGAGGCGGAATGTTTTTCATGTGGCAAGTCAGGCCACTGGAAGTATAATTTCACACAGAAGCATGGGGATGCTAAAGGTGCATTCGTTATCGAGTGTAATATTTCCATTTATACACATTGGGTATTAGATACAATTTTTGGGGCTCACATATATATTCAAATGCATGAACCAAGTAGATTTAGAAATATTGCTAGAGGATAGGTGGATATTCAAGATGCCAATGGCGCGAGGTTGGTTGTGTTGTCCATTGGGGATTACTACCTCTCATTGCCAACTGGGATGATTTTGGTTTTACATAATTGTTATTATGGTCCTAGTGTTACCAAAAACATAATTTATGTATCATGTTTGGATATGGATGGGTTTATTTTCTATTTTGTAAATAAGGGTTGATTCTTTTATTAGAACAATGTATGTTATGGTATGGTGAATTTAAATAATGATTTATATTTATTAAATTATGAAAACCATGTGATAGAAATCGATAACGAAAAAACTCACATTACCCATACATCTCCCAGCTGTGGCATCACCATCTCGGTCATGTAAATGAGAAGCGCTTGACAAAGCTCTGCCAAGATAGCTATTTAGACTATACTGAGCTAAAACAACTTGATAGATGTCATGATTTTTTACAAGGTAGAATGACCAAGCTACCTTCTGGTGGACAGGGTGAGAGGGACACAAAGCTTCTAGGATTGGAGCACACAGATGTGTGTGGACCATTTCCAGTAGAAGATAGAGGTGGATATTCTTACGTCATTACTTTTACTAATGATTTGAGTAGATATGGATTTATCTACATAACGAGGTATAAGTAATAATCCTTAGTGAAATTTAAGGAATTCTAGAATGAAGTAGAAAATAATATTGGTAAGAATATAAATAATCTTCGATCAGATAGAGGTGGAGAATATCTGAACCAAGAGTTCATTAATATTCTACGAGAGTCTAGGATTTTATCTCAGCTCATTCCTCCTTATACACCATAGTAGAATGGTGTTAGTGAAAGAAGAAACCACACCTTCTTTGACATGGAGATGTTGATGATGAGTCATGCAAATCTCCCGTTATCCTTTTTGGGATATGCATTATAGACTGCAACATACACCTTAAACTGAGTACCAACTAAGGAGGAAAATGGAATTCTCTATGAGTTATGGAATGGAAAGAAACCCATTTTTTCACACACACATGTATGGGGAAGGGATGAATTTGTTAAGGACATATCAGGAAACAAACTAGAACCCCGAAGAACGAAGTGTATCTTTAGAGGGTATCCCAAGGAAATGAAAGGATATTACCTATATAACCCTTTAGACAAGAAAGTGACTATCGCCAGACAAGCCATATTTCTTGAGAGAGATCACATACTCATAAAGGATAGTGGGAGGAAGATTTAATTTGATGAAGTTGATGCTCAAGATATATAGAAGTTGGTATAGGAACAAGTTCCACAGGTCTCCATGGAAGAGGTTCCATACACACAATTACTGTGTAGGATCTCAAGAGAGGTAAGAGAACCAGAGAGATTTGGTTTCCCAGTAATTGATAATGGTGAATCATTATTGATGGAAAATGATGAACCTATATACTAAAAGGACGTAGTAGAATGATCAGAAGCTGTAAGATGGACAAAATTTATGAATTCTGAGATGGATTCCATGTATCAGAACCAAGTCTGCTTTCTGGTCGATGAGCCTGTTGATGTAAATCCTATTGGATGAAAATGGGTATTCAAGAGAAAAATGGACATGGAAGGTCAAGTTAGCCCCTATAAAGTAAGCCTAGTGGATAAAGGATTCAGTCAGCGTCAAGGAATTGACTATGATGAAACCTTCTCTCTAGTTTCCATGTTTAAATCCAAAAGAATCATACTTTCCATATCGGCTTACCATGACTATGAGATTTGGTAAATGGATGTCAAAACAACATTCCTTAATGGGAACCATCAGTAATATGTTTATATGACACAAACAGAAGGGTTTGTGACACAAAGAGAAGACTAACGGGTTTTCAAGTTTCATAAATCAATTTATTGATTAAAGAAAGCATCCAAGTCATGGAACATTCAATTTGATGAATCCATAAAGAAATTTGGTTTCATTAAGAACAAATGTGAGACATGTGTTTATAAGAGGTTTAATGGGAATATGGTCATTATCCTTGTATTATATATTGATGAAATATTTCTTATTAAAAATGATGTACCAGTCTTACAGTCAGTTAAGGACGGGTTGAAAAAGTGTCTATCCATGAAGGACTTGGGTGAAGCAGCCTACATTCTAGGGATAAACATCATTTGTGATAGATCCAAGAGGCTCCTTGGACTAAGTCAGGGTACATATATTGACAAGATACTAAAGAGATTTAGTATGGAAAAATCCAAGAGGGGATTGGTTACATTGTCACATAGCTTGCATCTTTTTAAGAAAATGTGTCCCCAGACACAATAAGAGAAAGATAGAATGAATAAGATCCCAAACGATTTGGATATAGGATCTATCAATTATTCCATGTCATATAACAGGATTGATATTTCCTTTGAATAGAGAATGGTAGGAAGATATAAAGTAGATCTAGGAGAACAACATCAGACTACTATAAAGTCTATTCTTTCGCATCTGAAAAGAACTAAGGATATGTTCTTGGTGTATGGAGGAGATGAGAAGCTTGTCATCAGAGGGTATAATGATGCTGGTTTTCAGACATATCAGAAAGATCTGAAGTCACAATATGGATATGTTTTCTATCTCAATGGATGTGCTATGAGTTGGAAGATTTCAAAGCAACCAGCTGTTGCCGATTATACAGTGGAGTCAGAATATATAGAAGCTTTTGATGCAGCCAAAGAAGGAGTATGGATTCAGAAATTTGTCTAGGATCTTGATTTGGTGCCTAGTAGTAAAGATCCTATCTTATTATACTATGATAATACTGCAGCGGTGGCTCTTTCAAAATAACCATGGCCACATCAACAGAAAAAGCACATACTCTAGAAGTATCACCTCTTGAGGGATTTCTATCAAAGGTGTGAAGTTTCAGGGAGAAGAGTGTCTACAGAAGAGAACTTGGAGGACCCTATGAGTAAAAGATTATCTCAGTAGAAGAATGAATATCATGTGAGATTTAGTGGGTTTAAATTTGTTAGCAGTTGGCTCTAGTCCAAGTGGGAGTCTGTTGGAGTTGGTGGCCTAGAACCAACTATTTTTTACATTATTAATTAATAAATACCTTATCACATTTTGATTTTTATTCAGTGTGACAATGCATGTGATAATGTCCTAAGGATAACTGTTGCATTAAAGGGTCATAGCGGATCCCTGCTATGATGAGAACCTAGTTGTTCCATAATACTGTCCTTGAATATTTGTTCTATGGATGGATGATGTTATTTGAGGGACACAAATTATACAGGCCATTAGGAGCGAGGAATCATAAAAATTTGAGGCATCTTATCATGGTGTGCACCCTTGGTAATATCCAGGGGGATATTATGAGAATGAGACCCCCCAATAGGAAATTCACATTTTATAGTGTCATTGGATTTTCCTATCTACAGACTTTCATATTGGTCCTTAGACTTTAATATTATTATTAATGGGTATTAAAACTCACGCACTTAGATGTATTGAAAAAAACTATGATGACACACTGTTCAGAGATAGGTGGGATACATTGTGTGTGTCACAAGTGATACTTCATTAATAGATAATGTGAGAAAGGATTTGTCCCGTCTATTCCATAACGGATGTAGATATCTCAAGGCCTTTGATGGAATTGACATAGCCTAAATAAATCCATGGATATAGTGAGGAATGGGAAAGTAAAATTATGGAATGTCAAAGAAATAATAATCAAGCACATGGATTTATGGTAGTAGCATACAACCTTCTTGATTCGATATATCGAGACAAAGGGATTACATTACACGGTAAGCATTCGTAAGAGGTGACACATCATTGTGGTGTTAACTTCTTTCTCTATGGGTGACTTAGCATGTTTATACATGATAACCTTAGACTTTAGGTTGTCTCAACCTAATTCCAATGAGAAAGAGGCCTAGAAGGTCACACACTAAGTGTGTCTATGTATCTTAGTTAAATATTAATTTAACAAGTTGAATAAATATTATACCCAAATATGGTTTAATAATTATTAAATAATACCTAATCCCATTTATTTTGATACTATTTATTTGAGAGAATATATTATGAGAGAAATAATATATTTATTAGTGAGTAATGTAGTGATATTTATTTTAGAAATAAATTTCTATTATTCAAGGTCTAATAAATATGGGGGAGGAAATAATGAAAAATGTAAAAACAAAAGTACAAGATGTGTTTATTAAATATACACCATGTGTATTTTTTCTGGGAATTTATGAGAAATAATATTAGGATTAATTCACTAGGAACATGTAAGGTAATAATAATAGTCAACTATTATTATTAGACATTGTGTGTTACTAAGAATTAAATGAAATGAATAAATGATTTTATGTAACTAGTTCATTTTATTATTCTATGTAATTAAAAATACCAAGTATATTTTTCTCATTATACTATCCATTTTTGTGGTTGTACACAATATATTAGAGAAATATCTCAAGAAATTAGAGAATCCTTTTCTTCCAAGAACTCTCTCAAGCTACGAGAGGGAGATCCTCCTCCACCGGATCAAGGCGATCGAAGGCAGACATCACAAACGAAGGATCTTCTGTACAAGCACCCAGAGATCCCTTCGGTGAAGTCCAAAGATACATGGAACACAGGTGGATCACATCTAGAGGAATATTAAACTTGGATTCTAGGAAGTAAAGATAGATCACATCAGATCATGACCGAAAACATCAATGAAGAAAGAATTCCATCAAGGTAATTCTTGTCAATTAATTAAATTAATTATAACCAACATATGATGATCCTATATATAGTTATGGGACTCCCCTATTTTCTTTTTCGTTATTCTTTCTATTCCGAAGATCTAGCATTTTATTATCACGACAGATCTCAGATTGACCATTGTTAATGCTAAAATTAAAGTTGGGTACACCGACCAACGTGCTTCCGCTGTGCCCGAAACCTACAATAGTAACACAAACACATAATGATAAATTTGGAACAAATTTAATAATTAAACCATAAACATAAGTAATATATGACCATAAAGACATCATAAAAAGGTAGAAAATGTCACATTATGAATTTGGTTCACTACATTATCACTTAAATAATGAATCATTAGACTAAAAAATTACCCAATTCATTAGAGAACTATATAATTATGAAAAAATCTATTACATTGATATCATTTTCATGCATATATTTTCCATAAAGATCATTTACCCTATAATTAGTTTTGATAAAATTTAATTCCATGATATTTGGATAAGGAATACATACATGCATATTTGTAATGAAAAGATTATATTTTTTTCTAGGTGAATACATCCGACGTGAAATGGTGATGGTATTTATAGTAAAAAGGTCTAGCTAGGAAAAATTGGATAGAAATATAAACAATATAACTAAATTTCATAATGATTAATAAAATGGTTTGATGGTAGGGAATTTGGAATTAATTTATTTGTAAATATAATAAATATTAATAGTGATGTGAAAAAATATATCACGACTTGTTTAATTAGAAGTACGAGACATACAATAATTAAGTTTCTTAAATTAAGAGGTGGAGGAGAGGGTTTTAGTGTTGTGACGGCTTAGGTAATCACAATAAAGAGAGTGGATAAATGATAACTAATTGTCAAGAATTAAATTTTATAGTAGAGGGAATATTATAAGGACATTTAAAAACAAAAAATTGATATTTAAAATGTACAAATGTATTTAAGGTCCTTGAATTGAAATAAAGAGGGATAGTTTTGACATTTTTAGTATGTAAAATCATTGGTCAATTTCATCAGCATAAGGTGTGTAGATAAAGGACCATGGGAAGGATTAATGGGAGGGAAATGATATTACCACCACATTAAAATAAAAATGGAATTAATTGGGATTCAGAAATATATACACAAAAAAGAGTAATTGGAAATTAATAGGAATAATATAAAAAGAGGTCCTTAAATAAAAGGAATTGATGAAGACACCTTTCATTGATATAGAGAATCAAATATCATGGGATAAACTACTCAAAATAATCAAGGAAGCTTTGGAGGTCTATATAGTGGGGAAGGAAGAGTAATGATGTGACAGATGATTTTTTAGTAAAGAATAAGGGGAGATTGGGTTGGTTTATACAATAAAAGAGAGGGGAGTGCTTTATTATTTCCCCAACCTTGGATTTGGACTATATAAAATAAAATAACAAATACTGAAAACCATAACATGGATTATTCATAAATCTTATTCCAATTTTTTTCATTGTTTTATATGTCCAAGGGATGAAGATATTAAAATATTTCCCCTACTGAAGTGAAAGTGTGTCATGTTCTTAAAAAATTGATTTTAAAATCAAATAATATAATATAGGTTTTGAAAGATTCATAAGGATTTATAAAATTAATTAAGTAACATAAATAAACATTATTTTAAAAGGGATATGTATTTTTGGTTGTGGATAACGATTATATCATTTATTATGTAAAATTTGGTCATTATGAGGTCATAATACACACGATATATTTATGCCATATTTATTTTTTACTGGAAAATTCAACTATCTCGGAAAATTATTGAAAACTCACAATTGGATAATTCCAAAATGATTATTCCAAAAATAATATTTAATTTATTAAAATAATTTTCTAATTTTTTTTCTATTTTAAAACCTAATCAATATTTTTTGATAAATGATTGGTTATTAACAATAACAGTTATCGAAACCCTATAAAAATTACATTTTCGAATCATAAAATTATATTATCCTTTATATTTAGTATATAATATTTTATAATAATATTGAAAAATCATTATTTGGAAAATTATTTATTGAATCAAAAATAGTTTCTTGATCCAAACTATATATTATCCCAATGAAATTTATGTTTCAATGCTTACAAAATGAAATATTTATCAAAATCAAGATTTAATCATTTATAATATGACAAAAGATAGGATAATTAATATATTTAAATTAAAATAATATTATTCATAGCCATAGAGTTTATTTTATTTTCTATTCATTGTTATATTATTATCATATAAATTTTACCCAAAACAATAAAACTTTAGTTTTACTATGGTAAAAAATATTTACTATAATTAATATTCATATTATCCAAAAAAATTAAGTTTATCATATTACCTAATATTAATAATGTAACACCCCAAGATTTTATGAGAAATATTATTAATTTATTTGATTTATTGTGTTGTACGCTACACCAAGATTATCTTACGCTATACGAAACACCGTATTAGCTTGTAGTATACACAATACTATTCTTGGCTTGCATTACACGCAAGAGCAACCTTCCTCGATAGCTTGCGTTGTACGCAATACCGAGTTTCACTAAACAATGATATGTTATTAAAATATTATATAAACTAGCCATTATGAATAGTAATACCCACTTTTTGAAATTTTATAAATTATATCTTTCAAAATGGGCATCATTTTTGGATTCAGAATATAGAAATTAGACCAGAGTGAATTTTTTGGTATTTTTCTGAAAACTTTCAATTTTTGATGAATAGTGAAAACACTGAGTTATTGGTTAAAACTGACTTCTTATTTAAATAATCATTCATTTTATTTAAATTTATTTTAGTTCAAAATATATACATGATACCTATATAAGTTCAATGTAATTCATTGGAGACATTTTATAATAATTTTTGATATATAAATTTTTTTTTGAACTTTTTACCGTCTTTTACCCACCTCCTAGGAGCAATTAAAAATTTACATAAAACATAATTTTACCACTTCTATGAGTTGAATTTAAAAAATCCGAGAGACACGGTTGATATCAGTAAGTAAAATGTGCTTCAATGAGATGAAAATAATTTTTGGTGAATAGTAAATTTTAACTTCTATTTACCACAGTTAAAAGTAAAAAGACTAATTAAGGGTAAAAATGATATTATTATTAACATAACACATGTACTAATTCTATTGGATAAGTGTAATCTGACCAAAAACAACCTTAGGAATAAAATATTACCCTTTAGGTCCACTTGGATTAGATTAAGACATTTATTATGATTTTATTTAAAGAAGAGTTAAAATAGTTCAAATCAAAGTTTAATAACTAAAACATTTTTAATATAAGGGTATACATAATATAAATTCAACCATAAATATTAAATAAAAATATAAAAATATTTCCCACATAATGGTATTTTTTTTATATTTTTTGGACATTAAATAATGTAATTTATTTATGACACAATGATGATGCAATAATTACCTTATTAATGAAATATTAACATAATTGATATTATAAATACCCAAATAAATTAAATTTTAGACTTTTTATGAATTAAAATAATATTATAAGTAAATATAACATATTACGGTTGGTTATTTTAATTTTTTTGAAGTAATAATGCTGTTATGAATTTAGAAAAAACAAAATACCAAATAGTGTAAAAATTGACATAAAATAATTTTTTAAAAAAATATTATATTATTAATTGATATAATGGTCCTAAAAATCTAAAGATCGACCAAAAGACGTATACAATAATATATATGACATTAATGAACCAATTGATATTAGATTGGTAGTTTATAGTAAGTTTATTAACCATATAGTGTAATAATACAAGAAGACATGGTAAAAGTTAAATTATTTAACTTAGAGTTAAATCTAAATGATAAGGTTAAAATGGTAATGTAAACTTGTCCAAAACCTATTGGTTGAGAATATTTCAAACCATACCCACCATATCCTTGAGATAAGTTACTTTGGAGCCATTATAAACTGAATATGAATTTATTATAAAATAATATTTTAAGTTTAACCTAAGGTTCCCCTCACCCCTCTTATAAAAGGGCACTCCCCATTACATCTAATTCACACCTCCAAAGCCATATTTCTCATCAAAACCTTGCCCTAATACCCTCTAAACTGTTCTAACTTAATCCTAGAGGAATTCCTTTAGTCATAAATCCAACCTAAGGATCCCTTTTGATCAAATCTAAAGGAAGAACGCGAAGAAGAGGTAAATATCTCACCACGTATTCCCAGTTCCTTTCTTCTTCCACTTCCTCTTTTTTGTTGTTTCAATTATAAAATAATAAATCCAGTATCTTATATATACTTTTATGTTATTATAAATATTTTACAACCATATTAGTTATTTTATCCATCCTATGAATGAAAAAGTCACCACACGTGCGTACGTACGGCTTACCGTCTCCACGTCGTGGTGTAGTTTTTTATTCATACGTTTCATCATTTGGATGGGTATAATAATGAGTATAAATGATATAAATAATAAATATAACATTATGATGACTCTGTATATATTATATACCATCCAATTATATAGTATAATAATATTGAAAGAATGATACTGTCGCTCATGCGTACGTACGGACTACTGTCTCCACGAACGTGATGAGATTAATTTTCCATAATTAACCATTAAGGTATGATTTTAAAGTATATATAATAAATAATCATGAAATATATTACATAATAATTATACTATATTTATATACATATATGTTTCATTTACTTAATTCTATTCAATTCCTTAAGGAAACGAAAACAGCGTTCATGCATACGAACGTCCTACCGTCTCCATGAACGGTGTATTTCATTCCATTTATTGATCTATCATATATATTTATATGATGAATATATATTATATATAAATCATGTTTTAAATTCTGGAAATAAGTAAATCAGGAAATAAGTAATAATATCAAGAACCACAAGATGAAACACGTACGATAAATGAAACGATTTTACCCAAAACGCTGCTTTAACATGGAATTTACAAAAGAACGGGTAATATAAAGTCATAAGTGAATCATATACGATATCATAAATATTATTTTTTTATGTTAAAATTTAATAATATGTTTAAACCCACAATTTAGGAGTCTCAGACACATACAAAAGAAATTGTACATAAGGTAAGGGATAATTTTTCAAATCTCATTTTTATCCAAAATTGCTTATACGTAAGTGTTTACTGGGGTTATATTTTAACCCATGAATATAAAAATGGTTTTCATAAAGTGTTTAATATTACTAAATGTATTTTTAAATTAATTTTTACCCCTATTTTACATTTACATTATGTTATGGAAGGAATCTTTCTTTTATTTACCATACGAAGAAATTTTTGACTTTTCCAGAAAAGGAACGAGGAGAATGTTTTTTTAAACTTATACGACATGAATGGATTTTTATAGTTTCATAATTCCTAATTTTCATGAAGATTACTCTACAATATTTCATGATTATTTTCAACAAAATCCATTTCTTTTAAAATTTAATGGCATTTTGTGAAAAGAATATGATTTTGAAGAAGGAAGGATATTTTTCTCTATAATTCATTTCATGTGTTTTGTCAAAACTATTTTCGATCTAAGATGATATTTTTTAGTATGATTATGTTTAAAGTATAATGTATCAATTATTTCAATGTTTTTATTCTTCTTATGATGAAATTATATCCATTTGTTTTATATGGATTATGTTATGATGAGATGATGTTTATGAAACCCATTTTATTCTTTGGGTTATGATGAATGATTTATGTTTATTTTGTGGCACAAGTAAGAATGGTTTCATTATGAGATGGATGGGACCTATATATCCCTCCAATTAATTAGTTAAATATTTGTATCTCCTGAGATAGACATGGTTGGAAGGGAAAGTGAATCCTGTTTAGTAATACAAGGTTGGAACGTCAAGTAAACCCGATTCAGTAAAGGACTTTGTCCACTATGATGGTCTTGGAAACAATGCCTTGGATAATATGGAAATTATAACATGTGATTAATGGTTTCCACAATTACATGTTTTATTCCCATGCTATTTTATCATTATTTATGTTCTATTATGATCTATACCTTAACTAATTCCATGTTTTATGTCATTGCTCAAGATTTTGATGTTTAAACATTATGTTCATGTTTTTAAGTTCAAATGTATATGGTTGGTTTTATTTTCTCCATGCTTACCTTTAATGAGAATTTTAGCTCACCCTTTGTAAGTTTTATTTTCCCTAGGATATAAAGAAAGGTATTAGGTAAGAAAACAAAAGGGGAATATCTTTATGGGAGATTTTGAAGATCTTTTCACCATGATTAGAAGATTATGTTCCGAGTTTCCAAAGACACTAAACTATTACGATCCTTGGGTGTATTTTTTTTGTTATGTATTATGTATTCCACAAAAGTAATGTAATTTCCATGTATGTCAAGTGTGGGTCTCTACAGTTTGTATCAGAGGGAGTTTTAGTTAAACTTTGGAAACTAAGATGTGAAAACTTTAATGAAATCCCTAGAGATATTTCTAAGGTATGTCTAGGTATGTTCTAAGGTTATGTATAAGTATAGGTTATAGTCCTAGAATTATGGTAATGATCTTATAATTAAACCTAAGATGTTAGAGATTGAAAGTAATCCCCTTTATTATGTTGTTTTCCTAGTATGACTTTTTTTGCCTCTCACACTATTATTTTTGGGTTTTAAACGATGACTAGAACCCAAAGGAACCATGTTGATCAATGTAATATATGATGCAATGATTGTCCTCCCGAACAAACCAATGTTATGGAATATGGAGTGCAAAATCTTATTTCAATACTTACACAAGATATGAATCATTTTTGACTTCCAAATGACCAGAGAAGGGAACAATATTCTATTGAGTCCTTCATGATGCAACGTCCCCCTTCTTTTAGTGGGTCTTCTGATCCACTTATTGATAAAAAATAGATCAGTACCATTGAAGAGATATTTTCCATACTTCGTTGTTCAGAGCATGAAAAAGTCATTTTATCTGTTTACCATTTAGAAGGTGAAGAAGACCAATGGTGGACTCTAATTAAGAATACAAGGCCCGAAGATGAAATTGAATCCATGGAATGGGATGAGTTCAAGACCTTGTTTTCAATAAGTACTTCCCTCGTATTCTTCGAAAACATATTGAAAATGAGTTCCTTGTGCTCAAGCAAGAGGATGATTAATCTATTGGTATATACGAGGCGAATTTTACAAGGCTTGCAAGGTATGCATCTGGCTTTATCATCCACCCTTAAAGTAAAGTTGATCGATTCTTTAGTGGCTTAAAACCAAGTCCTAGAAGGGAATTAGCTATAAGAGACTTCAATAGCTATGAATAAATTGTTCGTTGTGCAATCAAGGTAGAACTAGAAGTTGGTGTAACATATCCATCTCATGGTTTTGAAAAGAAACAAAAGATGGAGTTCAAGGAAAAATCTCAAAACTATGGTGAAAAGAAGAAAAATGTTTTGTTATGCTCAAAGTGTGGAAATAATCATGTTGGGGATTGTCTTAAAAGGACTAGAAAATGTTTTTAAGTGTGTAAAAGAAGGTCATCGAGCAGCTGAGTGCTGAAGTAATGGAAAAAAGGTAGCTAATTATGTGAATAGAGAAAATACTCCAGAGAACGCACCACCAAAACATCAATGCTTCAAGTGCAAGGAAATGTGGAATTATGCTAAACAATTCCCTAATCCAAGGGTTAATGATGATTGACGTCAACAACCTCTCAAGGAAAAGGACAAAGGGAAGTCACATGCTATCACTATTGGCGATGTTGATTATAAAAACGAAGGGGTGGAATGATTAAGTGTTTATGTAACGGGATTCCAAAATATTGTTGTGGAATATCATTTATTGTATCGTGGAATATTGGGATATCTATATATTGGTTTGTTGTGGTTTTCAATAATTATATGGTACCGGTAACCGTGAAAAGTTATTGAAATATTTTTGGCAAGCAAATGATATGCACATAATGAAGGGATAAAGATATAATGAAATGTTTGATAGTATTAATGGGCTCATGACTGATATAAAGACAAAGTGATATCATGTTTTGAGTATATAGAAATTTGGTATGTGGAAAGATTTGACTTTTGACAGCATTCATGTGTTCACAAAGATTCTATGGTAATTCATGTTTCAAGAGAATACATGATTAAGGTATTCACATGTTTGGAATATGACCAACAAGATATATCTTATAATATACAGGGGGTAAATGATGGTATTCATATGATCGGTAGATGACCTATCTAGTAATCGTTTTCTTTATAATATGAGCTTGGACAAAAGTATTTTGGATAAGCCTAAAGATTAGAATTAATTAGGTTAGAGATCATATAGTATTGTTTAATTCTAGAAAATTTTCGATATTATTGCTGGAATGTGATAATAATATAGTTTTAGAAAAAGGACAACCTGTAGGACGGACGATAACCCATTGCGTCAGACAAGGATGTGAGAATCGAACCCACAACCGAAGTGCGATAGGCCTTTATCGCTTATCACTGACCTACAGGAAGTCCCTAGTTAGTAGAAATTAGATTTATTTTATTAAGAGGTATTATAGATGAAGTATAAGACCATTTTAGGAACCATATACGATTAATATCACCATAGATGGACTTATGTATATTTAATAACTTTTGCTAACCTTTTGTTTGAGACAGATGGAATGACCTATCATTCTATCGCATTATTTTCTTAAACTTCACGAATGACAAATTCAACTTTGTTTCTTTAAGAAATGAAGTGGAATTTATTCAAGTAATAACCAACATTTA
Source organism: Viscum album (assembly GCA_963277665.1). NCBI lineage: Eukaryota > Viridiplantae > Streptophyta > Magnoliopsida > Santalales > Viscaceae > Viscum > Viscum album. The sequence continues at coordinate 1,967,354,663 of OY728127.1, forward strand.
GATTATACCAAAATCAATTAAGTATTTCTTCTAATTCTAATTTTTTCTACTTTAGGGAAATGATCTTGAAAACCAAAAAAGTTGTCCTAGATGGTACCTTATATCCTCACAAATTTATGGCTTTGTGATTGTTGGATTTTTCATAGCCATGTTCTCTACCACTCTCCATTAAAACTTGATGGTTATATTTCTTTTCCATATCCATATTTCCACAAATATTCTCCTATGTGGAAACCCAGTGATGAGTTAATTTGGGTAACTGTTACATTTAATACATTAGTTTTTTAAAATTAAGTTTTAGTATTCCTTTTTACGATGTGGGTTTCTATGAATGAAAATTTCAAGTAGTAAACTATTTATAACCCCGACGAATTTTTAGGGAGAAATTCATTTTATGGGGGGTAGAATGTAACACCCCAAGATTTTATGAGAAATATTATTATTTTCTTTGATGTATTGTGTTATACGCTACACCAAAATTATCTTGCACTATACGCAACACCATATTAGCTTGTAGTATACACAACACTATTCTTGGCTTACCTTACATGCAAGAGCAACCTTCCTCGATAGCTTGCATTGTACGCAATACCGAGTTTCACTAAACAACGATATGTTATTAAAATATTTTATAAACTAGCCATTATGAATAGTAATAACCACTTTTTGAAATTTTATAAATTCTATCTTTCAAAATTGGATTCATTTTTGGATTCGGAATATCGAAATTAGACTAGGGGGAATTTTTGGTATTTTTCTGAAAACTTTCAATTTTTGATGAATAGTGTAAACACTGAGTTATTAGTTAAAACTGACTTTTTATTTCAATAATCATTTATTTTATTTAAATTTATTTTAGTTAAAAATAGATACATGATACCTATATAAGTTCAATTTAATTCATTGGATACATTTTATAATAATTTTAGATATATAAAAATTTTATTGAACTTTTTACCGTCTTTTACCCACCTCCTAGGAGCATTTGCAAATTTACATAAAACTTAATTTTACCGCTTCTGTGAGTTGAATTTCAAAAATCCGAGAGACATGGCTGATATCAGTAAGTAAAATGTGGTTCAATGAGATGAAAATAATTTTTTTGGGAATAGTTACTTTTAACTTTTATTTACCACAGTTAAAAGTAAACAGGGTAATTAAGGGTAAAAATGATATTATTATTATCCTAACACATGTTATAATTCTATTGGATAAGTTTAATTCAACTAAAAACAACCTTAGGAATAAAATATTTCCCTTTAGGTCCACTTGGATTAGATAAGGAAAATTATTATTATTTTATTTAAAGAGTTAAAACAGTTAAAATCAATGTTTAATAACTAAAACATTTTTAATATAGGGTTATACATAAGATAAATTCGACCATAAATATTCATTATAAAGATAAAAATATTTACTACATAATGGTATTTTGTTTATAGTTTTTAGACATTAAATAATTTAATTTATTTATGACACAATGATGATGCATTAATTACCTTATTAATGAAATATTAACATAATGGATATTATAAATACCCAATTAAATGAAATTTGAGAATTTTTATGAATTAAAATAATTTTCTAGGTTAATATAACATATTAGGGTTGGTTAGATGAATTTTTGTTAAAGTAGTAATGCTATTTTGAATTTATAAAAAAACCAAATAGTGTCAAAATTGACATAAAAGAATTTTTAAAACAAATATTATATTATTAATTGATATAATGGTCCTAAAAATCTAAGGATTGACCAAAATACTTATATAATAATATATATGATATTAATTAACCAATTAGGGTTTTATTGGCAGTTTATAGTAAGTTTATTAACCATATAGTGTAAGAATACAAGAAGACACAGTAAAAGTTAAATTATTTAACTTAGAGTTAAATCTAAATGATAAGGTTAAAATGGAAATATATTCTTGTCTAAAACCTACTGGATGAGATTATTGCAAATCATCTCCACTATAGATGAGATATAAGTCACTTTGGAGCCATTATAAACCGAATATGAATTTATTATAATATAATATTTTATGTTTTTCCAAAGGTGTCCCTCACCCCTCTTATAAAAGGGCACTCCCCCTTCCCTCTAATTCACACATACAAAGCCATTTGGTTCGGCAAAAACCTACCCAAATAACGTCTCAACTATTCTAACTTCATCCTAGAGGCCTTCCTTTAGTCATAAATCCAACCTAAGGAGCCCTTTTGATAAAATCAAAAGGAAGAACATGAAGAAGAGGTAAATATCTCACCACCTATTTCAAGTTCCTTTCTTCTTCCACTTCCTTCTTCTTTGTTGTTTCCATTATAAAATAATAAATCCAGTATCTTCTATATAATGTGATGTTATTATAAAATTTTTACAACCATATTAGTTATTTTATTCATCCTATGAATGAAAAAGTCACCACACGTGCGTACGTACGGCTTACCGTCTCCACGTCGTAGTGTAGTTTGTTATTCATACATTTCATCATTTGGATGGGTATAATAATGAGTATAAATGATATAAATAATAAATATAACATTATTATGATTCTGTATATATGATATACCATCCAATTATATACTATTTGAATATCAAAAGAATGATATTGTCGCTCGTGCGTACGTACGGACTACCGTCTCCACGAACGCAATGAGATTCATTTTCCATAATTAACCATTCAAGTATTATTATAAAGTATATATAATAAATAATCATGAAAGATATTACGTAACAATGATACTGTATTTATGTACATATATTTTTCATTTACTTAATTCCATTCAATTCAATAAGGAAATGAAAGCAGCGTTCATGCGTACGAACGTCATACCGTCTCCATGAACGGTGTATTTCATTCCATTTATAGATCTATCACATATATTTATATGCTGAATATATATTATATATAAATAATGTTTTAAATTATGTAATTATGTAAATTAGGAAATAAGTAATAATATCAAGAACCACAATATGAAACACGTACGATAAATGAAACGATTTTACCCAAAATGCTACGTTAACATGGAATTTAGAAAAGAACGGGTAATATAAAGTCATAAGTGAATCATATATGATATCATAAATATTATTATGGTTATGTTACAAGTTAATAATATGTTTAAACCCACTATACAGGAGTCTCAGACACATATGGATGAAATTGGACATAAGGTAAGGGATAATTTTTCAAATCTCATTTTTATCCTAGATTTCTTATACGTAAGTATTTATTGGGGTTATATTTTCATCCATGTCCATAAAAAAGATTTTCATAAACTATTTAATATTATTCAATGTATTTTTAAATTCATTTTTACCCCTATTTGACTTTTACATTATGTTATGGAATGAATCTTTCTTTAATTTACCATACGAGGAACTTTTTGACTTTTCCGGCAAAAGTACGAGGAGATTTTTTTTTAACTTATATTGAATGAACATATTTTTACAGTTTCATAATGACTAATTTTCATGAATCTTCCTATACAATATTTCATTATTATTTTAAACAAAATCAATCTATTTTAAAATTGAATTTAAATTTGTGAAATGAAAATTATTTTAAATAAGAAAGGATATTTTCCTCAAGAATTCATTTCAAGAGTTTTGTAAAAACTATTTTCCATCTAAGATGACATTATTTAGTATGATTATTTTTCAAGTATAATGTCTCTATTATTTCCATGGTTTTATTCTTCCTATGATGAAATTATATCCATTTTTTTAAATGGATTATGTTTTGATGGGATGATGTTTATGAAACCCATTTTATTCTTTGGGTTATGATGAATGATTTATTTTTATTTTGTGGCACAAGTAAGAATGATTTCATTATGAGATGGGTGGGACCTATATCGCCTACAATGAATTGGGTAAAGATTTATATCTCATGAGATAGACATGGATAGAATGGAATGTAAATCTGGTTCAGTAAAATAGGGATGAAACGACAAGTAATCCCGGTTAAGTAAAGGACTTTGTCCACTATGATGGTCTTGGAAACAATGTCTTGGCTACTATAGAAATCATAACATGTGCTTAATGATTTCCAAAATTACATGTTTTGTTACCATGATATTTTATCGTGATTGATGTTCTATTATGATCTATGCCTTACGTACTTCCAGGTTTTATGTCATTGCTCAAGATTTTGATGTTTAAACTTTATCTTCATGTTTTTAAGTTCAAATGAATATGGTTTGTTTTATTTTCTCTATGCTTACCCTTACTAAGCATTTGAGCTCACCCTTTATATATTTTCTTTTCCCTAGGATATAAAGAATGGTTTTAGGTAAGAAAACAAAAGGGGAAGATCTTTATGGGAGATGTTGAAGATCTTTTCACCATGATTAGAAGATTATGTTCCGAGTTTCCTAACACACTAAACTATTACGGTCCTTGGGTGTCTATTTTTGTTATGTATGAAGTATTCCGCAAAAGTAATGTAATGTCCATGTACGTCAAGTGTGGGTATCTAAAAATAACATTGGTTCAAAAAATGGAATCAAATTTTTATAACAATTTAATATAGATTGAATAATTTAATATAAATAAAACACATAATTGTTAAGAAAATTGGTTTTCCAAAAAATACATTTTTTCTAAGAATGCATGATTTTACTTTAACTATATAACTTATTTTATTAAATATATGAATTTTAATTAGTAATTATATATATATAATATACATATAATGTAAATAATTCTCCAAAAAGGGTTATTTTTAATTATTTATAATGAAGAATCATTATGTGTTCTAAAACAGTTTTCTGAAAAGTGGAATTTTAAAACTAAAAATAATCTTTTTATAATATCAAGTATAAATATTATTCAAAGTTAATTATTATATTAAATATATTTAATTATTAATTATTTTAATTTTTAATCAAATAGAAATATTAATTGTATTTCTAAATTACATAATTTAGCAAAATAAATTATTGTTTTATATAAATGGAAATTATTCATTATTCACTAAAAGATCATTACATTATAAAAAGTGCCAACATTTTAACATATTTAATATTGATATAATGATATAAAAAGTGGTTGTCATTTTATCAAATAAAATTTTTAATTGATCTATAAATTAATTCTAATATTTTTTTTTGAAAAAATAAACAAAAAAAATTGTTGAAGAAAATGTATTCTTGAAGACGGAAATGACATTAATAAAAAATTGATCGATTAGTTACTAAGAATTAAAAAAATGCATGAATGTTGAGAAGGAAATATTTTTTCTCATAATTTAGATAATCCTATTAATAACCTCATATATAATAGAATTTCTAAGATTTTCATATTTAAATAATCATTATTGGTTAATGTTCAGGGTTGCGTATCAAAAACGCTATCGAACATAGTTTAATATTATAAAAACACAGTAAATTACATAAAATCCTATTGAATTATTTATTATTTAATGACTAATTATATTTTAGGTCAAATATATATCCTCTATAACTAATTTGGGAACATCATAGGTTATTCCTTAGAGTGTTATATATATTTCCCTTAAGAAACTCTTCCTACTCTATTTTTTTAATTCATAACCATGATTTTCATATTTTATTTTTCCATATCAAATATATTATCATGATAATTTTAAAATGTAAAGGGTGGGAATGGATATATAAATCCTTCCAATTAATTTTTTAATTTGATATGTCGCATGATATTATGTTTATTATGTTTTCATATGTTTCTTCCTTATTTAACATTTACGATGCCATGTTTTGTGCCCATATTTATTGACTAAATATAAGGATATCTTGGTTCATAACAATGGGTGTATTTTACCACTATGATTTCATGATTCTATTTTATTTATATGAAAAATATTTTCCTTTTTTAAATATATCTCCCATGATTTCAATTATGATCTTATGCTTATGATATGATGATATAGATTATTTTCACCCATAAACCAATGATTCATTCCATTATTTCTATTATGAAATTACACCACTTATTGAGATATTATCTCTCACCTTTCAAATAATATATCCTCACGTGATTATACATTCTCTGGAGAACACATTATCTTTTATGGGTAAATAAAAGAATGATTTATGTAAGGATTATGAGTTACTATTCACAAGTGATTTATGAGAAATTGTTTTGAAATATACTATACCATTAGATTATATATAGTATCACTAATGTTTTTTTTGAAATTATAATTGATTTAATAGTTTTTTACAAAAAATTTTGGTCACTAAAGTGGGTATCAATAGTATGTTTTAGTATATTTTATAATTATGACAATAAATTATTTGTAAAACCCCTATAAGAATTTTTTGTTTTTTATTGAAACATCATGGTGTTTTGGTAAATAATTAGAGTGTGTGGTTTATTATTAATAAAATACATTTTTCGATTCTATAAGGGGAATTGGATCTATCATTGTTTAACCTCCGGGTAATAACCTCAAAGAGAGTGGATTGGTTATCTCTTTAAAATTCAATGATTGTAGAAAAAAGAGGTACTCATGCACTAATTATTTTATTCGCAAGATGTATAGTATTAAATTAATTGAAATATTTATAAAAAACCATTATGAATGATATATAAATATAGTAATTATTCCTATTATAGTTAGAATATGATTAATGTAATTGAATAACGAATCATCATTTGAGAAGAATGATAATCTTAGGGATCCCATAATGTATAATTTTACCCTGAATTTGTGCATAATTATAAAATATATATTTATTAGTTAGTGACTTATGTTTTTTGTAAACTTTTTTTATTTTATAAAATGTTTTAATGTAGGAAAATCATGAACCAAAAACTATGTGATGATCAAGAAATGATTTTTTGAACAAAATTTTCAAGGAAATGGGTTATTGGGTTCAAAGAAACATGATGATCCATACCAAACAGTCTGAGAATATTTTCATTTAAATAACCCATGTCTGACATCCACCTTTCCCCAATAAGGTGGAACTAGCCATAAATTACATTATGTGGAGATGACCACTAATTATTCATGTATATTCTAATCAAATTTTCAAAGAACAGTGGGTAATTCAATAGAGAAGTCATTTTTTATTATCATATATAATGAGAAGGATATAATTAACTTTTCCCTCTATTATTTAGATGGATAGGTTGATCAATTGTGGGTATTTATAAAAAATATAAGTAAAATGTATAATAGGTATGAATTAAATTGGTAAAATATTAAGAATTTATTTCATAAAATATATTTTTCCCGGAACTCTTTAAAAATGATTGTTATAATATTTATGGATATTAAAGAGTAGGGTGACTCTATCATATCTTATCAAAAAAATTATGCAATGATTTCATGATATACCTCAAGTATTGATATCAAGAATGAAATAAAATAGATAGATTATTTTATGGTTTAAAAAAACACATTCAAAATATATGGATATCTAATAATTACAGCATTATGAAGAAGTTGTTTATTGAGACCTCAATGTATAGATAGATTCTAGAAAATAGTCCCATGGTAATAGAGATAAAAGATAATAAAGTACTTCTAAGGTATTGGATCCACGGAAAAAGCAGGAAAAATGATCTAACAACACACATGCTAGAAATTTGGGACAATTCATTATAGGAATTTCCAAAAAAGGATAGAGAAATTTCTGATGTGTGGGAGATAAGGACACTATGATAATGAATATCAAAGATACTTGAATTAACTATCCAATATTTTATAGGAATTAAGGGTATCTCCCAAAAAACCACCCAAGGTATATAATTAAACTCTAATGTGAGCGGGAAAATACCAAACAATAAACTAAACCATGATTATTTAAAGGTAATGAATGTAAATAATCACCAATTGCAATAGGAAAATAGAAATCTTATGTCATCAGTACTTTTTAGGTGGATGATAAAAATGAAATAATACATGGCACATTTCCTATTCAAACAATAATATAAAAAATATTTATTTTATTTTTTTCTACACATCCCATTATATCCTACATATTTCCTAGTATAACTGAATCAAAATTCCATTACATTACTTCATTGTTATCAATAAAAAACTCTTCTGTCCCCAATGAAATTCATCTGTTTAACTCTCATGATGTTAACATTCATGGAAAAATTCTTTTAGTGAATCTCATGATCCTTAACTTATAGGTATTTTATGCAATATTGTTTATTATTTTTCACTCATTATATATAGAAAAGATCAACTATCGGAAAATGAAAATATCATTCAATATTCAAAACCATCCTATGATTTATTATAAATTTTGGGTTGACCTTGAATACCTGTTGGAAAATCCCTTAATAGTGTGGCAATTAATACCTAGTGAAAAAAACCATTCCCAAATTATTGGGTTCATGGAAGGTATCAACCCTGAAGGAAAAAATATTAAAAGGTAATATAATGATGTATTTATTTATGTGTGACTGATACCTATCCAAGATTATATGGTAGTGGACTCAATATATCATACACTTGAGACCTCTCATATCTCAAAGTTCCTATATTGGATAGCCTTGAATGAGTTGTAGGAGTAAAAGAGGTATATATAAGATATTTTTGATAAATGTATCATTTTTCCAAGTGCATCATCTCGGGGTGTGCTAGTCTTCAATTGTTTTATGATGGTTGGGGGAACATCCCATTTTATTAACAAAATATCACCCGATTTTTTAAATTTGGATGAGTGGTAATCCATTACATGATTTGAAGGCCCAGTGGTTTGAAGGCCCAATATAATTATTATGGCCTAAATGAATATCAACCAAAACACCTATACATAAACATTCTTTTTTCCCAAATTTTACATTTTTCTTTTCAATCGATTACCGAGGGATTAAAAAATAACTATAATGAACAAGTATCTCTTTTAATGTTTTGATGACTTGTTTTTTTCAACAATGAGTAGATAAATACTTCTCAATAGGTGATATTCAATTTTTATATTACCAAATAATGGTAAAGAAGGAAGACATTTCAAAGACATTATTTCACATAATTTGTGGAAACTGTGAGTTGAATGTGACTCTATTTATATTTATAAATTTCCATTCAATATGCATTGATTCAATTTTTAGTGCGTCTAACGTTTACATTGATATATTTCAGGTAGTATTTATTGATTATATTCTCATTTAATCCATGTGAAAGGAATGTCATGAAGATAATATAAAGATTATACTACATATATTATTATAAAATGTATGATAATGTTATATACTATGAATTTTGGAAGTAGAATGTAACATTGTTGTGAAATAAAATAATAATAAACATTATTTTTGTGGTGTATTTAATGAAAATGAAAACTGAGTAATGACCAAGACTCTCTACAATCAAAATAATTTATAGTTATATGTTATTATCTTGGTACTGATAACATTTTCTAAAAAATTTCTCTTATCTTTTATACTACTAAATATGTTAACATTGAATTGGGTAATTTATATCTAGTTTGAATAATATGGTAGAATCATGAAAAATATAAAGAATAGGATAATCATTATGCCTTTACTAGAACTACCATCATGTGGAGAAGGTTTTTTTCATGTAGTTGTTTTTCAAAGAAATTATTGGGTTTTTAACAAAAAATAATGATAACTTGATAGGCATTGTATCAATAATGTTAATTATCCATGAGAAGATCAGCCAGACACATGATATGGAGTTTGTAGAGGTGATATTTGAATTGAATATTTTTTGAAACTACCTATATGGTGGAAATTACACATATATATAGACAACATGAGTCTAATGTATAATTCAAAAACAAAGAGACAAACATGGATAAAAATTATTTTTATAGAAGATCAGGGACTATTATTTCTATATTCATTACCATTATAAAAAATAAAACATGCAGGTTGATTCTTCTATGAAAAAATAAAATGATATTATATCAGTGATTCTAATTTTGAAAAACACTATCTTGATGGATATTAGATAGATATATCTAGAAATCCTAAAGAGAGGGAACACATCCAACCATTCCTCAATAACCCCACAAACATCTAGCTATGTGAGGATTAAGGAGGTACAAAGGGATGATATGGAGATTTAGATGAAGAATGATGTTATAAAGGAGTGGACAATTCATGAATTCGATATCTATGAATTTGGGTTAATCTAGTTTGGATATAGACCTTTTGTTCCTATATAACCATATGCAAGGTTATATCTTCTTGAGAATACATATAGATCATAATTCCACATCCATATTTGAAGTAACAAGATATACTGTGATAGAAATAGAGGTGGATAGATAGGAAAATAACCTACGTTTTGAACTCTATATGTGAATCCATGTGGATGTTGAAATGTATATCAACATTGTGAATGAATTAGTCTTGTCTTTGAGGGATGAAAATATTAACTTGTTGGTTCAATTTGAAAAAGAATTTTTTTTGATGAATTTTTTTACTTGGTCATATTTCTCTTGAATGTAATAGGGATAAGGAGTGTTCCTTTTGAAATGAGAAGTTTTATATTGTCTATAAAAATCTAAGGAGGATGGGAAATGAGAAAATTCTTATACACAATAAAAAGAGAAATGACATTGATGACTCTTCTTACATGGATAAAACATGTAACAACACTGTGGATAAGTAATTTTGGTTACTTAGTCCCCATATTACTTCTAAAGTTCCTTCGGGTGAGGAGGATGGGAACATCAAGGCTACTCCTCATAGTGTTTAGGGATCACTCTAGGAAACGATACTGATTAAGTATATTGTAGCTCTTCCAGATAGGGGGATAACTTTTGAATGCCATGCCTAGCTAGTGGGGAAAATGATCTCAGTGGTACCCTGACCTAATATTGCGTGTGTTTCTTAGGCTGTAAAGGAAACTATTCATGTGAAAGAACAAAAAATTATCAATTATGAGTATAATAAGTACCACTTTCTAGCCTTAGTTACATTTGAGGGACCTTAAGAGGATTCTGGGGTTGAGGAAATACTTGATGGAATGTCTGTGTAGATGTACTACTAGTAGCCTGTTCCTTCCATCCCGAATGCACCACCTGGTTCTTAGGGGCTGGAAAATGTGATGGATGTATTATAAATTCCTAACTTTTATGAATTTTTGGTGACAAAATCTATGGATAACACAATTGATATGGTGAATTCCTTGAAATAAATATCATCTAGTCCCCTGGATGTGCATACACCCAGGGCTCAGCTAATGGATTTGTATCTTCCCCATCCTACTAAAAACAAGGATCCAAAACATGGTTTATAAAATTTTAATGCCTCTAGGATTACTAAATAGGTCATCATGGATCCACTCCATCAGCATGGAAAATATATCAATAAATTCACCCACTAATCAGTGTCTTCTAGTCTCACGATGCTGAATAAAAACCAAGTAGTAAGACAGTTATAATCAACCATGTAATCAAAGAGGATCCCTCATATGATAAATACATATTGGAAGACATCATAGGAAGTGACACAAATGGAAGTAAACAAATAAATTTAAAAGAGATAATATTCTAGTGACCATGGTAATAAAATGCTGTCCCCAAATAAGGGGTCAAAATCTTCATCAATGGAGATAATCTATTGGAACTATCAAGGGATAGGGAATCCCCCAACAATGAAATCCCATAGATTTTTTTCCCAATAAACCCATGATGATTACCATTGCCGACATGAAGATCTTTTTTTCTAATTAGATATATTTTTTGGTGGGACTCTCTTGGGTACAAATTTATCCCCCAAAACTCTCATGAATGAAATATGTATCATTTGTGGGTTCTCAGGCATGACACCATCTTAATAAGTTGTTCATTAAGTAATATTATAGTGTTTTAGTATATTTCATTATTTTAGGGTATGACCTATATTTTTCATTTGTATTAGATTCCACATCCTCCATCCAAAGATGGGAGATATTGGAAGAAGTTAAGGTGATCTATGAAGGTTTGAATAAAAAATGGGTGGCACTAAGAGATTTTAATATTGTGCTTAATCTAGAAGAGATAAATGGGTATAATTTCAATTGCACTACCTATATGTAATTATAATCGTTCATTGACCATTGTAAATTTTTTGAGGTCCCTATTGCCGGATCCAACATCACATTGAACTGATACACACTGAATGGTAGTAAGGTAAGAAAGCAAGATATGTTCTTTGTTCAAACATATGATCAAAGTGCTTCTCATGGGGTCTTAGGGTTTACTCTCTCAAGACATCATTCTGATCACAATCCTATTATTGTGGATGTGAACAAAAAAATGATGAGGATATCCTCTATTCTATTAAGCTTTAATAATTGCTGGAATTTAACTCTTAGGTGTGTGGAAATTGTTATGGAAGATTTAAAAAATGATATTATTGGATGTCCATTCCAAAATCTTGTTGGGAAATTAAATAACATTGAAGAACATAATAAAACATGGATCATAAATGTGTTTTGAAACTGTTTTTAGAAATTAGAGATGTTGAGGATCACCTTGCGTGTTGCCAGAGTAGGAATAATCATAAAATTAACCCATCTAGGGAGGATATTGAGTCTCATAATAGGATTTATGGCCTCTTAATGACTAAATAATGGTTGGATAAAGACCAAATGAATGTCAAGAGGATATAATATGGGGATAAGAACACAAATATCATTCATATATTTCATAATGGTAAAATGTCCATGCTTGGGCATAAGGAAATTAGTATTAATAGACAACACTATAATTCTTGAAATGAAATCTATCAAGTGGTGGTTTTGAATTTTATGGGGATGTACTCTGATGAGGGGATGTCACATATACACAAAATGGTTGGGAATATAAATCCTTACATTGAGGAGCATCAGAATCAAGCTGTTATCAGGACTCATCTAAAAGAGGAAATTAAAGAAGCTTTGTTCTCTCTCAATATGGAGAGTGTACATGGACCTAATGTTTCTTCTAAAAATTGTTTTATGTTTTATTGGGATATTATGCCGGATGATATTTCTCAAGCACACTGTGTAATTTTTAGCCATGATTTTATGCCAAATGAGATGAACTCGTGATTTTTCCTTGATTAAGGAGAAGAAAAATGCTCTTGAAATTAAAGACATCATGCATGTGGCTCTTGGGAACTCAATTCCCAAGATCATCAGTAAGATTAATATGAAAAATATGGGACAGATGGTTTAGGATTTCATCTATCACGACCCTCCTTCACCAAAAGGAGGGAAGTGACAACAGATTTCCATACCCTTCCTTCTTTAAGTTGAAGGAGAGATAATGACCCCTGAGACTCACCTTCAATAGGTCCCGGAGTGGAGACTAGAACCAAGGGTGTAGAATCTCACACAAAATGGAAGGCATTACCCTTTTTCTTTTATAAGATCAGGAGATAAGATGATGAACCCAACAATGCAAAAACTGGAAGTAAAAGAAAAACCAAGGAAACCAACCCCATATGCATGTATAAAAGTCAATGACAGAACATACATAATTTCTACAAAATTAAAGTACCAAATGAAAGGAAAAACAACAAATTCAACTATCATGGAACCCGAGCTAGTACGACCCTACACGATCTCTGAAGTCATCTTAAAAACATGAAAGAAGTTTTGTATATGTAGGGTGAGTATAAAAGTATACCTAGTAGGGAAAACCAAGGACTCTCGTGCACACGTGGGGAGGCATTCTAATGCCCTGTGAGAAAAGAAAAAACCAATGAACCTAGCAAGGAAAACTATCCACCCAACTCTCACCAGGGAACACTCCCCAAATAACTCAAGGAAAGTAAATTATAGTAATAGCACATCGATATTTGGGTACCCCACATTACTTTACCACTAGTTATTAAAGACATCCTACACATCGAACCAATCCCTCCATTCTCACCACAGTCCCACTCCCAAACCCCACCCACACACACCTGGGCCACAACCTTACTGTAGTCCCACTGCCAAACCCCTCCCACACACACCTGGGCTAGAAAAACTACTGTCACGCCCAAAGACACCTGGTCCAGAACAACTACTGCCATGCCCAAAGACACCTGTGTCTCATCCTGAAGAAACTTGGGAAACGACCTACCCACATACACCTGGCCCAACCACCACAACTACCCTGCCCGAAGATTCTTGGGCTAATAATGGATCTCAGGCCATCCCATCCTTCCCAAATATTCTTGGTCTATTCGAGAAAGGGAACTGAAAATGAGCTAATAACCAGCCACTCATAGGAGTGTTGGTAAAACACCCTCCCCATGAAATGAGGTGTTCGGAACTAAGTGCTCAACATGGGTGGGGTGAAAATAAGAAACATAAGAAATACAGTATATGTATAGTTAACATGCACTCATGTCAACCTAGGGGCTCCAAAACCTAAGCACAAACACCCTTGTTACTATTCAATCAAAAAGATTCCACGACACTCATAGCCAAGTCACAACTCACTCTCATCTAAATCCCTATTCAACCATTCTTGTTTTCAGGTTCAAGTGATCCCATTTGGGTGAATTTTGTACTACATGGAAACTAATAGGCACAACCACAATCTAGAAAATAGAAACAAACAAACAACAATTTAAGCCTTCACACCCGGTTCTCTTATAGAGTTGCATCAACAAAAAGGGGATTAGTGATATCCTTCATAGTACTAGAACCAAAGAAAACCTCACAAAAGGGATAAGTGAGATCCCTCGAAGTACTGGAAATAAAGCAAACCCCGAGACACAGCCCCATGTCCCCAAAACCAGGAACCAATGATTTCTAAACAATAGAGGATCCCACCCCAATTTTTGATATAAGAAGAGCCACCACAACCCTAGATTCACAACCAGTAACTATGCCACATCAAAGGATCCAATCCTCACCCACATCGCCCAATACGAAAACAAACAGAACAATTCACCTACTACCAAAACAGAGTAGATAAACATCGATGTTCAAGCATGTAAATATCTATTTCATCTTTCTGTTAGTTAAATGGGGTGACCACACATGGGTATATGTTTGTAGGGAATCCATTTAATCCACCGAGTTCACGTGATTAAAAAATTCCTATGTTACAAACATTTAATCATCACAGGAGACAAGAGTTTATCAGTGCACAGAGAAAGACCAACAACGACCATGATTTTTAGTACGAATAAATTCATACAGTTCAGAACCTATAACAATTAAAAAGAGTACAGTAGAACATCAATCACACCCCCTTTGTTCTTTAAAGGTCCGTTCATTATCTTCATTAATTTTGTTTTTGTCAATTCCCACAGAGACAAAGCGTACCCACCCCATATGATACACAGAAAGGAGGGGAGAAGGAAAAATCCCTACCTAATTGATCAAGGATCGATGTTTTTCCCCACGAGCCAAGGACAGGGGATGTGCGGCTTGCAGGGGATAAGTTTTGTGGACTCCAAGGGGTGAAGAAAGCTCAAGAAGAGGTGCACCACATGCCACAAGAAGAAGGGACTCTAGGCGCACCGGGGGGAAGAATGAAGCTGGACCAAGGAAGAAGAGGAAAAAAAACTTACCGTGTGATATATAGATAAGATCCTGTTGTTACAGGATATGGGAATTTTGAACGCCTGGAAAGTAAGATACGGTTTCCTATGCGGTTCGGTAGTTATGCACGATGGGATTAAGTTGTTATTTAATATCCCCCATTGGGGAGGTTTCTATGGATTTTTAGGAACTAATTATGGGCTTTAAATGGCATTGAGAGGGTAAAAGAATTAATTTATGTCAGAAAAAGACGTTGCCGGAGGGGGACAAGAAAAAGAAACAGAGGGATGGGTGAGGACACGGTGCCACTGTCATAGTGTCACCTTTACGGTTACACCTTCACAGTGTCACCATGACAGTTCCACTGTGACTGGTGCCACCGTGACCGGCTCCACCATCACATTGCCGTTGTTACCGGTGCCACTGTCACGGTGCCGCCGGTCAGCCGCCGTGACCAACGCCACCGTCATGGTGCCACTATGACCGGTGCCACTGTCATGGTGCCACTATCTTGGTGGAACCTTATTTTTTAAAAAGTAATGGCCAGGGGGTTCCAGGCCATTACATTATATACCTCTCAAACTATTCTCACCCTCGAGAATAAAAAAAACAGAAGAAAAGAGAGGGTCTGAACAACCAACTCGAAAGATACATATCAGGGGTGAACCTCATCTTCATCTAGAAACAACTCTCCCTCAAGAAACCAGGCAACATACAAGGGTCAAACTGCCCAGTCATATGGGTTGGGGAGTCTCTTCCCCCATGTCAAGATACTATTTCCTTTGGGTGGCACTACCTCACCCGCACGGGTTCAATCGCATCCACCTTAATGCGTCTTGATTAGATATTGGTTCCTACCCTTCCCATAGCCAAGACTTTTCACACACATTCAAAGAATAAGGAAAACCACGCATTTCACAGCTAACAAGGTAAAGCGTTCCATCACAAACAAGTACAAATAGAACAACACAAAACTGAAAACAACTCTGGGTACTGGGCGTGCATCTGTGCTTCCTGTTCCTAGTTACTCTCCTCGAGCCCACCATATCTCCAAAACACATGAACCAGAGGAATGGTCTATCCACAGAGTACCTTCTCTTCACGACCCTCGACCCTCATTGGTCTTTCCACAAAGTTCATGTCGTCCTCAATATCCAGCTCTCCCTAGTCGAGGACGTGTGAATCGTCATGAAGATACTGATGAAGCTAGGACACATGGAAGACTTCATTTATCCTCAGTAGCGGCAGTGGTAATGTTATATGATAAGCCACTTCTCCGACCCGCCACAACAATTCGAAGGGTCCGATGAATCTGGGAGAGAGCTTGCTCCCCCTACCGAACCTCCGTTGTCCATGGTGAGGGGAGACCTTCAACAACATGTGGTCCCCAAACCCGAACTCCAAGGGTCTCCTACTATTATCAGCATATGACTTCTGCCGGTCCTGTGCCGCCTTCATCCTTTCCCGTATAAGCTGAACCTTCTCTGTCGTTCTCTGCACTTCTTCCAGGCCAAGAACAGTCACTTCCCCAACCTCAGTCGAGCACACAGGTGAGCGACATGGCCTCCCATAAAAGGCTTATAATGGAGCCATGCCAATAGTAGAGTGATAGCTATTATTGTAGGGGAACTCTACTAGAGGCATGTGTCACACCCATGATCATCCTGAGTCCAGAACACATGCCCGCAGCATATCCTCCAAGGTCTGGATGGTGCTCTCTGTCTGTCCGTCTGTCTGGGGATGGAAAGCAGTGCTAAGATGTAACTGGGTGCCAAAATCATGCTAAAATCCTCTCCAGATTCATGAGGTAAACCGCGCATCCCTATCCAAGACTATGGACCTCGTAACACCATGAAACCGCACCACCTCTTCCACGTACCTTCGTGCTAAAGCATCCACTGTACCCGACTCCTTGATTTCTAGAAAGTGAGCCGATTTCATCAACCGGTCCATCACTACCCAGATAGCGTCGCTTCCCCCTCGAACCTTGGGTAGTATCGTGATGAAATCCATCGATATTTCCTCGCATTTCCACTCGGGTAAATCTTGAGACTCCAGCAGACCGCCTAGAACACGGTGTTCGGCCTTCACCTGCTGACACACGAGGCACTTTTCTACGAACTCTACTACTGCCCATTTTATCCCAGGCCACAAAAACTGTATCCTTAGACCCTGGTACATCTTGTAAACTCCAGAGTGAACCGATAGGGTTGAGTTGTGGAACTCACTAAGAACTTTGCTGCGCATTGCGTCTGGAACAAATAGCTTTCCTCAGAAAAGAATCTAGTTCCGACCATCCTCCGCCCATCCTTCTGGGGCATCACCTTGGGTAACCCAGTCACGTATCACTTCGCTTTTTGAGTCTCCCCATTGGGAATCCTCTACCTACCGCAATAGAGAGGATTGCACTGTCATCTGATACAAGAAACCTCTACCACCTTCCATCCTAGCATCCAGGTGCAGGGCAGCCAACTCCTCCATCGCCTTCCATGTATCTGATGACTCTCGGACTGCATCCTTCTGCAACTTTCTGCTCAGGGAATTGGCCACCACATTCCCTTTTCCTGTGGTGTAGAAAATCTCAAAGTCTTATTCCTTTAAAAACTCCATCCACCTTCGCTGTCGTAAGTCTAGGTCCCGCTGGGAGAAGACATACTTCAAGCTCTTGTGATCGGTGAAGACCACTAAGTGCTCCCCAACGAGGTAGTAACACCACAACTTTAGTGCGTACATGACCACTGCATGCTCCAGATCGTGGGAGGCATAATTACGCTCATGAGGGCGTAACTGTCTAGGCCCATAAGAGATCAACCCTTGTAGCTACATCAGCACACATCCAAGGACTTTCCTTGAAGCATCACAGAACACCTCATATGCTGCCCCTTCTTCTAGAAACCTCAGCACTAGGGAACTAACAAACTTCTCCCTCAGATATCTGAAGGCTTCCTCACACTACTCATCCCATACTAAATCATGGTCCTTCTTGGTCAAGGCTATCCAGTGTGCCGCAACTCGGGAGAAGTTTGGAACGAACCTTCGGTAGTAACCTGCCAGCCTAAGGAAACTACGAACCTCCGCCATGTTCTTGGGTGCTTCCCAAGAAACAACCGACTCGACCTTGGATGGGTCCACATCTATCCCCTGCTTGGACACCACATGCCCAAGTAAATGCACTTGTCACATCGAGAACATGCACTTGGACAACTTCCCATAGAGTTGGTGCTGTCGGAGGACCTCTAAAACTGTTACTCAGATGCTCAGCGTGATCCTCCTTTGATCTTGAGTAGATCAAGATGTCTTCAATAAAAATGACCACAAACCGGTCCAAATATTCCTGGAAGAAGGATTTCATGAGCCCCATGAACATGGCTGGACCGTTCGTAACGCCGAACGACATTACCACGAACTCAAAGTGGCCATATCTACACCTGAATGCCGTCTTCGAGATGTCTCCCTCCTTCAACCTCACTTGGTGATATCCATACTGCAGATCATTCATCAAGAACCAACCTGCTCCCCTCTGCTGGTCAAAGAGATCTTCTATCCTCAAGAGAGGGTAGCGATTCTTGACCGTCACCTGATTCATCCCCCTGTAGTCTATGCATAGCCTTAGACCACCATCTGCCTTCTTCGAGAACAAGACTGGAGCACCCCATAGTGACACACTTGGCCAAAAAAAACCCTTCTCCATCATATCATCAATTAGGATCCTCAACTCCCACAACTCAAGAGGTGCCGTCCGATAGGGAGCCATCGAAATCAGACGGGCAACAGGTTGCTAGTCTATCCCGAACTCAACATCAAGTCGAGGGGGTAGAGTTTACACCTCTATAAGGAAGACGTCCATAAAATCACTGATGATTCCTGGGACTTCCACCATTTCTGCATCCACCGACTCCACTGATAGCTCAGCTAACAAGGAGTGGAGGGGTTCCCCTCGCTTGTTGCCCCCCTGGAAACTCTTCTTGCCGATGAAAGTCACTCGTCGGCTGCCCATGTCTAAAAACAAAACCCTTCCTCGGAAGCCGTCAATGATGGGACATATAGAGAACAACCAGTAAATTCATAGGATGAAATCATATGGTTGTATTTGCAACAGTAGAATATCCTTGACTTACTGATGTGGCCCTATCATCAGTTTGCATCCTCAACAAACAAACAACAAGTTGGTCTGACCTCCGAATAGTGTGCTCAGCACTAGGGGCAATGGAAGTCTCTCAGGGTCTAAACCCAGATCATGGGCCAGACTGGGTGTAACAAAGGAGTGTGAATATCATGTATCTAACAAGGCATATGCAAGGGTGCTAAAAAACTGATCGTACCTCGAACGACCTATGACCCTTTTGGAACTGCTGCCTCCATGGCATGCAGCTGCCCACACCCAGCTCCTCTGCCTCTCGACTGTCGGCCACCTCCCCGACCATGCCTGGGTCCAGGTCCCTAAGAAGCGCCTTGTGGTCGGCCTCCTCCTGGAATGTCATCCCTTGGCGGAGCGGGAGCCCGCTGCCCCTGCTGCTGCTGCTGAAAGGGCCTAGCTGGGAACTACTGTTGCTGAGGTGGGTGCTGGAACTGCCCACCCCCACCGTACTATACTCTATCTGGGCACTGGCTTCGAAGGTTCCCATGGATTCCGCAGACGAAGCACCTAGGTCCTGGGCCCAAAGGGAAAGGGCGAGGACCAGGAGATCAAAACTGGAACTTTTGCGGCCTCCTCCCTGCTGGTCGGAACCTAGAGGGCCCTGATGCTGGAGGCCTGCTGTTGATAGCCTTCCCCTTTGATGGGCCCAACTGGATTCCCTCTAGTGACACACCTCCCAGCATGTGCATCCTCTCCACCACTTCATCCTTATTCAGAACCTCCAAATATGTCGGTAGAGTGAAGTGAGTAACAACGTACTAAAGAGAAGTTCGGAGTGCCTCCTCTAAACGTCTCGCCTGAGATTCCTCATCTAGAAATAGGTCCATAGCGAAGAGAAGGAGATCTCTAAACTTGATCCCCAACTCTCTCACTGACATACTCCCTTGCTGGAGTGAGAGTAGCTTCTACCTCTTCTCAGCCTTCATCATGGAAGAGAGGAATTCCGCCTGAAACTCCTTCTCGAAGTCAGCCCAGGCAACCTCAATCTCCCTCCTCTCTCCAAGATAAAGTGTCCACCACTAACATGCTACTCCCCGCATCTGGATAATGGTCAGAGGAACCCAGTACTCCACTAGAGCCCGAATTAGGCCGAAAGCGATCACTAGTTCCTCGAGCCAGCTTTCCGTTTCCATATCTAAGGTGTTGCCCTCGTACTTCCCGAGGGTCTGTCGCTGAAAGGTTCGAATCATCTTTGGCCACTGATCAACCTCCTCCTCTCGGTCGGTCCTCTGCCTATTGGCCAAGTCAACCTCCTAAGCCCCGATCGACCACGCTACTCTTGGCCACCTCCCAGGTGCCATAACTGCAAGGTAAAAAAGGAATGCCTAAGCCCAAGTAGTGCAGAGTATTACTCTTAATTTTTTGACTATTTATTCATTTAAAATCTGCAAAAACCCCAGAAACATGAGAACACAAGTCATTATGATGCATGTACCTTTCCTAGGGTCTCTACCCTGCAATCAGTGTAGCCTCACTTGGTTGTTCGGTAGGTACAAAGTCCTTGCATCGGATCACAGGAGGCCCTAAAATCCCGTGTCATTGCCGGTCTTTCCTAGCCTAATTCATGCACCAAGGTCACCCAACACTGTTTCCCTACCACCCCATGCAATCCTCACTGTGCCTAACAATAGACTCCATCCTACCTCTCAACCTCCCTCTGATACCATTATGTCACGACACGCCTTCACCAAAAGGAGGGAAGGGATACCAGATTTCCAGAACCTTCCTTCTTTAAGTTGAAGGAGAGATAATGACCCCCGAGCCCCCCCTTCAATAGTTCCTGGAGTGGCGACTTGCACCAAGGGTATATAATCTCGCAAAAATGGAAGGCATTACACTTTTTCTTTTATAGGATCGGGAGATAAGATGATGAACCCAACAACGCCAAAACTAGAAGTAAATGAAAAACCAAGGAAACCAACCCCATATGCATGTATAAAAGTCAAAGCCAGAATGTACATAATGTCTAAAAAAGTAAATTACCAAAAGAAAGGAAAAAAAACAACAACAACTATCATAGCGCCCGAGATAGTACGACCCTGCACGATCTCCAAAGTCCTCCTGGAAACCTGAAAGCAGTTTTATATATGTATGGTGAGTATATAAGTATACCCAGTAGGGAAAACGAAAGACTCTCGTGCCCAAGTGGGGAGGCATTCTAATGCCCCGTGAGAAAAGAAAAAACCAAAGAACCTAGTGAGGAAAACTACCCATCCAAGTCTCACCAGGTCACACTCCCCAAATAACGCAAGGAAAGTAAAGTATAGTAATAACACATCGATATTTGGGTACCCCGCGCCGCTTTCCCACTTATTATTAAAGACATCCTATGCATCGAACCAATCCTTATATTCTCACCGCAATCCCACTGCCAAACCCCGCCCGCACACACCTGGGCCAGAACAACTGCTACCATGCTCGAAGACACCTGGGCCAGAACAACTACTGCCACGCCTGAAGACACCTGGGCCTCATCCCGAAGACACTTGGGAAACAACCTGCTCGCAGACACCAGGGCCAACCACCACAACTACCCTGCCCGAAGATTCTTGGCCTAATAATGGACCTCAAGCCATCACAGCCTGCCTGAAGAGTCATGGGTTATTCAGGGAAGGGAGTAAAAAAGGAGCTAATAACCAGCCACTCATAGGAGTGTTGGAAAAAAAACCTCTCCATGAAATGGGGTTTTCGGCACTAAGTGCTCAACTTGGGTGGGGCGCGAATAAGAAACATAAGAAATACGATATATGTATAGGTAACATGTACTCATCCCAACCTAGGGGCTCCAAAACCTAAGCACAAACAACCTTGTTACTATTCATTCAAAAAGATGCCATAGCCCTCATGGCTAAGTCACAAATCACTCCCAACTAAATCCCCATTAAACCATTCTTGTTTTCAAGTTTATGTGATCCCATTTGGGTGAATTCTGTACTACTGGGAAACTAACAAGAACAACCATAATCTAGAAAGGAGAAACAATCAAACAACATTTTAATCCTTCACACCCATTTCTCTTGTAGAGTTGCATCAACAAAAAGTGGACTAATGAGATCCCTAAAAGTACTGGAACCAAAGAAAACCTCACAAAAGGGATAAGTGAGATCCCTCGAAGTACTGGAAACAAAGAAAAGCCCGAGACACAGCCCCATGTCCCCAAAACCAGGAACCAATGATTTCTCAACAATAGAGGATTACACCACAATTTGTGATATAAGCAGAGAAACCACAACCCCAGATTCACAACCAGCATCCATACCACATCATAGGATCCCATCCTCACCCACATCGCCCCATAGGAAAACAAACAGAACAATTCACTTACTACCAAAACAGAGTAGAGAAAATTCTAGGTTCAAGCATGTCATTTATCTATTTACTCTTTCTGTTAGTTAATCGGGGTGACCACATTATGGTATATGTTTGCAGGGCATCCATTTAATCCACCAAGTTCACGTGATTAAAAAATTCTTATGTTACAGCCATTTAATCATCACAGGAGACAAGAGTTTATCAGTGCACTGAGAAAGACCACCAACGACCATGATTTTCAGTAGGTATAAATTCATACAGTTCACAACATATAACAATTAAAAATACTATATCAGAACATCGATCACACCCCCTTCATTATTTAAAGGTCTGTTCATTATCTTCATTAAGTTTGGTTTCATCAATTCCCACAGAGACAAAGTGCACCCACCCCACATGATACACAGAAAGGAGAGGTGATGGAAAAATCCCTACCTGATTGATCCAGGATTGACTTTTTTCTCCACACACCAAGGACAGGGGATGCACAGCTTTTAGGGGAGGATTTTCGTTGACTCCAAGGGGAGAAGAAAGCTCCAGAAGAGGTGCACCACAGGCCATGGGAAGAAGGGACTCCAGGCACACAAGGGGGAAGAACGAATCTGGCCCAAGGAAGAAGAGGAAAAAGAACTTCCCATGCAATAAATAGATAAGATCTTGTGGTTACAGGATATGGGAATTTTGAAAGGCTGGAAAGTCAGATCACAATTTCCTACGTGGTTCGGTAGTTATGCACGGTGGAATTATGTTGTTATTTATTATCCCCCATTGGGAAGGTTTCTCAGGATTTTTAAGAACTAATTATGGACATTAAATGGACTTGAGAGGGTAAAAGAATTAATTTATGTCAAAAAAAGACTTTGAGGGAGTGGGACTGGAAAAAGAAACTGAGGGATGGGTGAGGACACAGTGACACTATCACAGTGTCACCTTTACGGTGACACCGTCACAGTGTCCCCGTCATGATTCCACCGTGACTGGTGCCACCATCACAGTGCCACTGTATTGGTGGAACATTATTTTTGGAAAAGTAATGGCCAGGGGGGTTCCAGGCCATTACATCATCACTCCATATAAATTAGTATTTTTTCATGGGGAAAGTATTTATAATTTCCTCTTCCCAGCCTCAGTGTGTGTAAAATTAATGAGGAGAAAATCAAAGGAATGAAATTTTACACTCAAAATTGATATTACTAATGCCTTTAACATTATAAAATGGTGATTTGTTCATGAGTTTCTTAGGAAATTATGAATTTTTGACAATGTAATTAAGATTATTAATATATTACTCATCTCATCAAGGTTGTATATTATCTTCAGTGGGTCACCCAAATGTTTTTTCAACTACTCAAGGGGATTAAGATAAAGTGATTCTCTCTCGGGACTTTTGTTTTTCATTGCTGAGGATTATTTGAGTAGATTTATTATTGACCTAAACCAACATGGATTTTATAGGAAAATTATGGTTGGAAAAGTTGAATTTTTTCCTTCCCACATTCATTATACTAAATATAGTTTATTGACTAGAATGGATTATAAAAAGACTATTTTCATTGTTAATGTGCTCTTTTCACATTATTGGGATGTTTGTGGACTTATAATAGGATAATAATAGTCCTTAATGGTTTTGGGTGAAATTATTTCAGTTGGAATACAAAACATAAAAACCCAAAGGCTTGGTGTGTGGAGGGGATATCTCCCCTTCAATTATCCTGGTGTTCCCCTATTTCTGGGTAGGGTGAGGAGATAATATTTGGAAGGAATATATTCTAGTATTTTTAATAAAATTGAAAATTATAAAGGGAATGTAATATACTAGGATATAATGTTTTGTCTTGTTAATTATTTTATCATAAGCATGTTATTTTATTAATATTGAATCTACAGATGGCCGATGGGTCTCACTAAAGAGATTCAGAGCTTGGATATGACCTTTATATGGACCAGATTAGTCCATGAAATAAAATTGGTTATTATTTCATGGAAGTAATGAATTAAACCATTTGAATTATAAGGAATTAGGATAAAAAAAATTAGGGTTATTAATGATGGTGTAATCCAAAAAATCACATAGAACATGATATCCAATGATCCACCTAGTGAATTTCATGATAAAAGAATTAAATGGGGACTATTTAATGGATATTAATATTATCTTTACTCATATGTTTTGTCTTTTATTAAGATGTTATTTAATGAGATCTTGTGTGATGATAAATGGTTGGTAATTAAGTTCTCAATATTAATAGTTGGACCACCGAATGTCTTGGGAATGCAGTTTAGAAAATCATGAATATTAACCCTACTAATAGAAAACTTTATATTAATGAAATTTTATCTATTTTTTAGACATATAGTAGCATGCTGCCACTACAACCTCATCTGAATATTAAAAATTATACATTCATGGACTGTGGTACCCTTTTTTGGAATCCAAAATGGGTTAGTAATTTTAAAAGAAATGAATTTTATAAATTGGAATGTGGGGGATCCACTCAACCAGTAGCCTAGTGTTTCATTTCCTCACCAAGATTATTCTACCATCATGGTTCATTATCAACCAGAGGATTTGAAAAAACTAGCTAGCCACCGAAGATCAAATTCAAAGGGTTTGTTTTCAGATTTATTATGCATGCTCTCTATTCTAGGGAGTTAACAAAACTATAAAATATCGATTCTTTTTGGTAGGTTTGAACATAATATATGGAATTACATAAGATATCAGTTTTTCCTACACTTTGAAATAGGTACATAGTTGGAGGTTTTCATGGATTCAATTTTCAATTCTAATTTTAGTACACATTTTCACAATCTACAGCCATCATTAGCTTCTCCTGGTTTTTCTTCCATATGGAGGGATCACAATGATATGATGATTGAAGTTAAATACACCACTCCATAGATGGAAATGATCTTTATACATCATTAAATTTATGTTTCAAATATGGTTCAAACAAGAAGTATAAACATTAGCTTAACATATTTGATTATTATTCGACTCCATGGGGTGTTAGGTTATCCAAGGAGACTAAATATGGTTATCTATATTCAATGGATACCTCTAATCATATAGTGGCTCAAGTTGAATGTGAATGGGGAATCTTCTAGGACACCTGGGCCCCTGGGATTTTGATGTGTCTTATGAACATATCGTGGCATTGTCAAAGGGTATTTATACCATTACACTAGAGATGGGGTTTCCTATGTTGCAATTTTATGAGTAATGATACATGCATTTGGAATTACTACATAATAAAACTGGAACATTATATGGATTGAATTTGACTCTAAAATTATGGGGCAGGATTTAAAAACTAGAATAAAGAATGCACCTTGGGGAATCATACCTCATTAGGTTGAATGTCTCAATAAGGTCACTCATCTCAACATGGTTTTCTCACATGTTTAAATAGAGGCTAAACAAGTAGTATATGTACTATTGAAGAAGGAAGTTGTGGATATGACCATGATGTGGTCCTTTATAGCCCCAAAATACTGTACTCCAATGTTGGAGGATGACATGCCTTGAAAATTTCACTACCTATTTTGTAATAACCCCTTGTAATGCCTAACCTACTTTTTTTTATATATTAATCATACGAATAGTTTCCATCGGATCCTAAATTTTTTGGTAAGTCCTAACCTTGTGTAGAAGGTGAAATATAATTTTTACTCAATCCAAAAATATATAAAATATGATAAGGATTGGTAGATGTGTTATGTTGACAACCCTGAAAGGGAAGTAGAGTTTGATATTTGATAAAATATTTTCATTCTAGGATCACCATTCAAGAGTGTCACGAATTTTGAAATGAAAGGGAGTCATAGCCCTAATAACATTAGCTTCTTGGAGATCATTCGTTACATTGGATCAGTGACCTATTAGCTATCAATTCTTTCAAACAAGCCTCATGTTTATGATGTGTTCCATATATCCATCCTGAAAATTTACAAAAACCATCCCTCAACAGTTATGAATATGGAGGTGTAATAACTAGAGAATAACCACACATATGAGGAGAATCTAGTTAGAATATTTAGTCGTAGAGACAATTGTATATGCAATTAGGTAACAATCATTTTCAGTGACATATAGAGCTAAAAAAATTGAATTTACCAAATGGGATCTAGAGGAAATGATGAATTAGAACTACACTAAAATATTCTCAACCAAGAATATGAGTTTTAATTTTAGGGATAAAACCTCAAAGGAGGAAAGAATGTAATGAATAAGAAATTATGATTGTTATTCATTTCATGAATATATGTGAATTATATTATATATTATTATGAACATATAAAACATTGAAAATCTATCACCACAGGCTTTCATTAATGGATATCATAACATTATTCATTAACTAAAGCCATGAATAACCAAAATATTATAATATTAAAAAATTATAAATAGAAAATTTACAATTGTAAATCACGGATTATACCAATTATATCGAATTCTCCAACCAATGAAAAACACTTTAGAAAAAAGTAGAAATTAATAAAAAAACAATCCTATGGAAAATGGAAACTATAGAACCGTGAGGGGAAATATAGGGAATTATTAATGAATTATTGAAGTGTTACATATTGAGGTACTAAAAACATTATAATATTAAAATTTTCATTATAATAGTAATGCGACTATTGGAATAGTAACCTTAACTGATATGAATAGTGACATGGCCATTGTGAATAGTGACATGAATCTTGGGTCATTAATTTCATCTAAAAATAAATAAATTTTATATAAATAAAATTATTAAATATTTATTTAAGAAAAATTGAATATTATAATACAATAAAACAATGAAAAATATTAACAAACTAAAATGAAATTAGACATGCTTTTAAAAAAATTATATTTTAATGTCCATAATAAAATAATAATTTTATGTTAATAATTATAATTAGATATAATATGAAATTATATTGAACAAATTAATTTCTTTTTTAGAATAATCATTTAAATCATTTCAAGGGATTGAATTATTGGTAAATTTCTATGAAATATGAATTTTTATATGAATAGTAAAAATTTTGTTATAGAAATAAATATTATTTTATTACATAATTATATGTAAAAAACATAATAAATTTTAAATAAATTCCTTTGGTCCCTAATAAATTTACTATGATAAATGGGTAATTTATAAATAGAAAAAAAACCCCAATCAAAAATATTTCTTTTGAAAGAATTAATTTCTAAACCGTCCCATTAAATAATCATTTTTTTCATTTTTATACATTCATTTTGATTTAACCAATAATTTATTATAATAATGTCATTAATAGTCCACATATAAATTTATTTTATTAAAATTTACCTTGTAATACTAAATTTCTACCTATGTACTATTTTAACATTGATATAATTATTTATTCAATATTTTATACATAAAATTTCTATCTCGCTTAGTATAATGAACCTCTCACCCCAGCCTTGGAAAAAATGTATCATTAACTTATAAAGTCCAATGATTTATCTAAATCATCGCTATTATGATCCATATAATCCGTTGTAATGTTATTATTCCAATCAAATATATGAATTCAAGGATTTTAATGATGTATAAAGTATATAACACCACAATTTTTTTTCATCTAATTTTATTCTCATTTTCCTCTTATTTTCCTCTTTCCTCTATCCCTTTCTTACCAAAATATTCTAATATTAATTTAGTGGTATTTTAAAATTATATTAATAATCTAAACAAAATATTTTGAGTATATTATTTATGTATTTATATTTTATACTTCTATTTGTTTTTATTTTGAAAATGTACAAGTAATAGTTTATAACAACCAACAAGAACAATGCCATATCTTTCAGGTCAACACTCTTAAGGACATTTTTAATAGATTATTTATACTATGTAAATTTAAATATATAATTATTTATATGAGTATGGATTTAACCATAATAATATATAAATCTAAATAAATTATGATTATTAAATTTAAGAATTTTTGGATATTTTAAGAAACATTTGATATCAAAACATTTCTATATTATCCTAGTTAATTATGGAATACAATAAAATGATTTTTGTTTAACAAGAGTGATAGGGATGATCATAATTCAATTATATTAGAACATTCTGTTTTTAATTTTTATTATTATTATATAGTAGAAAATTGGATGAAATAATTTGGGATTTATGGTAAGAGGATTCTCAAACCAAATTCCTTATATTTTGATTATCTTATATTTCTCATTATTTTTAGCAAGGATGTTAATATATTTTACATTAAGTTAACATTAAAAATTAATTTCATTATATCAAGATAAACATAATTTCTCATATTAAAAAGGAATACTTTGAAAATTTAATTGATTTTTTAAAATGTAATTTATTTTTAGAAACAACCCATTTAATCCTATTGAGGATTCTATTCTTCAATACCATTGGTATATCTTAACACCATGAATATTTATAGACCATTTTTTTCAAATAAATTTAATTTTCATTTATATGTTGAATTACACTGATCAGAAATTCCCTTCACAAGACACTAAATCAATGTACTTTACATAAAAAATTGACTTGTTGTATGTGACATGGAATATAGACTTGGTATATGTTATATGAGTCATTGACCTGGTGTGCGTTACATACAACATTGATGTTTTTGCGAAACAAAATTTTGTTATTATATTTATTTAAATGTGATAATTATAACCTAGAAGTCAAACATAGTTATATGAAAATTAAAAAAAATTGAAATATTTTTACTAATTTTAAACCATATTTAAAATCAAAGATATAATTTTTCTTTAATTCTTTATATGTTTAAAAATAATATTATCTCCAATGAACAACTTTTCATGTACTTCAGAGAGAAATAATAAAATTAATAATATAAAAATTTATAAATATAATTTGATATAATGAACTTAATTATTGAATTTATAATTATTAAACTAGTTTAGGGTTAATTTACTGGATTTTTTCTGAGAAACATCATTTTTGGATGAATAGTGAAAAATACCTGGTATTAATTCAAAACTACTTTTTCATCTAATTTATTTTTATATATAAATTGTATTTTTAATTTAATTTCAAAGTTTAATTATATAATATTTTTATCAATATCCCAATTTTTTTCATAGGAATCAATTTCACATTGAATTTGAATATAAAAGGATAGTAAACTTCTTATCTTTTTTTACATTAAATATTCTCAGGGTCTTCCCATCAAAGTGTTTTTTATAAAAAATTATAAAAATTATTTGAATATAATTTGGAAAAATTTATTCAATATTTGTAATAAACATAATATTTTTTCTCTAATAAGGTTAACTTAGTTTTTACCAAAAATTCTAGTAAACATGATTAAAATTAATTAGAATGATTAATGTTCAATTAAGCTTAATAAGGGACTAAAACATAACATTAAGACCCAAAACGACCTATATTGTTTTCATAAACCCATTTTGTGTCCATATCAAAAAAATTAAACTTACATTTGTGTTTTATCTTCCTTTGGTATGACTATTTTTGGGTTAAAACATTGGTACACCTAACATGTTTAAAAAATGCCAAGTGTATCCTTTCTCTTCCCTATAAGGCCACTACCTGTCCCTCTTCTTCACACCTATAAAAAAATGGTTCTTACAATATATTCCAAATAAAAAACCCAACAACCATACCTTCCCCATATAATCATCCATAGGGATAAAGATCAACCAAAGGAATCCTTTTGGAAAAAACACAAAGGAGTTACCTGATTAAGAGGCGACGTCTTCACTCAAGATCCTTTATTTTATTTTAATTATCTATCCCTCCACTCTCAATATTACATGATTTTATAAAAAAACCATAATCAATATTTTAAGATGTTTTTATGATAATATTTTAACCTACACTCACACACACATCCATCTAATGGGAACTGAACATACTATTTACGTGTACAATGAACTAATGCCTCACTAAACGATGATTGATCATTTTTCCATTACCGCCTCTCATGGTGGGTGTTATGATAGAAAATATATTTATATATATGTTATATATTATATTTATTATGTATTTATGATTATTAATTACTTTTAAAACATATATATTTTTACTTTTCATTTGGTGTAAATAAGATAATTTTGTTTGAAAAGTGTCAAATATTTCCTCCTCAAAGTGATGTGATTTGTTCACACATTACATGGAATGTATTGAGGATGAATTTAGTGAACTTTTATGATATATATAACATTATAATACTAATTTAATTATATTATATACGTATATACTTATATTTCATTTTCATTCTTTCTTTCAATATGACAATAAGAACAGAAATAATGTTTATGTGTCCGTATAGCTTACCAACTCCATGAACGGTGTAGTCCATTTCATACTTCTATATTATATAAATTATTATAATATAAATATAATTAATATAAATTATATTTCTATCATATTTTACATTCAGTAATCATGATATAAGTGTAAGGACCGAAGATATAACAAATTAAGACACATATGAAGAGTAAAGTTGATATTACCTAAAGGGAAACCATAACATAAGACTGTGGAAAATAGGGTAATATAAGGTCATAATAAAACAACATACAGAATTATATATAATAATATGGTTTTATATATTATTAATAATAAATTAATATTTAGTATACATTCATTTTGAATGAGTACGAAGAGATTCAAGACACAAAGTACAAGGATTTCATCTTAGTTTCTATTTTTGTGAGAAACATTCTATGTTCACCCCTATTTGATTTTCTATGATGTATTTAATTAATATGATTTTACTCTATGTCTCATATAAATTAATTTATTTTTATTCACATATGCATTTTATGATATTTCATTCATGCAGTTTAAGATTCAAAAGTTACCAAATCAGTAAAAGAGTTTTGTCTCATTTTTCCTACTTTGAGACTCTTATTTTGTTATGACCCAAATTTTTTGAGGGGTATTATATCATGAATATCCTTCTTTTTATGATTTTACTAGATTAATTTAATTAACTTTTCTTACATTGATATTATGATCCCACATTACCGTGTGATAAGAGTTTATTAAAACCATCTCATCGCTTTTTGAGTTTGTTTATGATTATGCTTCAATTAATGAAATATCATGACTCATATCTCAAGAACATGAATTAATTTTATTATCCCCTAGTTAATAAATATATAATCATGAAATATTATAATTTTACCACACATTTGAGCTTCATATAATATTTTTAGGAAAATTTTGACCATCACTATCTTCAATTAAAAATCAACTGTATTAAAAAACCTTGTTTTAAAATATTTTTTCAAAATATCATTGAAGCTAATTTTCAAGGAAAATTATTTTGAAAACGTTTTATGGTTTTTAATGATTATTTTATAATATTTAAATGTTATTTTAAAATAAAAATGTTTTCAAATTTTTTTTATTTAAAAAATAATTAGTAAATGTAGAAAGGATATTTTCAATATGAAATGTTTATAAAAGATCTTTAAAAATTATTTCCCATCTAAGATAACATTCATCAGTGTTACTAATGCCTTCATAGGGAAATTATTCAATGTTTCCACTCATATTATATCTTTTAATGGATTATATTTTGATATCATGAAGTTTGAGAATCTTTTTCCTCCTTCACTAGTTATATTCTATTGAAACCCACTTATTTTCATGGGGTTTTTATGATGAAATGATTAAAAATCCTATATTTTTCAACAAGTTATTATATGATAACATGTTTAAAAAATGCATTTAATTTCATGGGTTATGATATTATTATTTATTATCCTATTTAAATTTTATTCATGATTTCATTATTATATGGGTGGGGCCTATATGTCCCACCAATGCATTGGGTAAGGATATTTTTCTCTTGAGATAGAGTAATATGGTCTTGGGAATGAACACTAACTATTAATATGTCTATGGGAGTGAACAATGACTACCAATATGGTATGAGTAGATAACTCATTTTACTAAGATGGAACTGGGAGTAGACCATGATGATTAAAATGGTATTGGGAGTGAACCCATAATATAAAGTGGATCTTGGTAGTGACACCTTAGATACTAGGGAAATTATGTTATATACATTTGTATTTTACACAATTCCATGTTTTATTCCTTTTTTATGATTTTATGGATTATGTTCATTATTTTTTTTAAGATTCATGTCTTATGAGCTGCCAATATTTATTCTAGGATTCTAGTTTATGATTTTTTATATATAGGGTATTCTCTTCTATTTTTCAGGATCACATTTTCATACTGATATTTTCATGTTTATGCATATACACCTCCCTTGTTTACCCTTATTGAGGATTTCATATCACCCATTTTATGTTTTATTCCCCAATTTATGAAGATATGTATTATTATTGATGTGTTTAGGAAAGGTTAAAATGTAGTGGGAGATAATTTACCTCACATATGTGATGGTGTTCAGGTTTCCATGTTTCCAAAGGCACTAGACTACTATAGTATATAGGCCTTGGTTTATATAATTTTTTAAGTATTCAACAAAGTTTATGTAATTTTAATGTATGAATATAGAGGGTTACTATAGTTGTAATTAGTGTAATGAGTTAGTTGACCTTTTGAATATAGGATTGGAAAACATTAGTGTTAAATCTCAAGTCATTTCTAGGGATAAGTCTAATGATTAAAAAAACCATAATAAAATGACTTAAATATTAGTAGAGGATATATTGTGTTTTTTCATAGAAATAAATCCATGTGTGTATATTATAATTGAATATGTGTCTAGAATAAATAAAAATAGGGGAAACAACTCTTCCAAGAGGATTCGAACCAGACACTGGGTAACCTAGAATATCAAAATGGGCCTTTCGGCACACCTAGTTTGGAACTCTCTAGGGATATGCTTCAGGAATTCGCAAACTCTTCATGATCCATCACGAAGGATTTAAATAGAGGTTTGTTATGAATACCCAATGAGAAAACTAATGTGTCATATATTATGTAAGGTGTTTTAATTTTGAAATCTAATATGTGACTTTTCATGATTATTTGGTTCCTCGATATGATAACTATTTCCTACTTAATGATTTTTTAGTAAATGGCTGGAACTGGAATGAACCGTGTTAATGTTGATTACGATGGGAAATGAAATTATTTTCCTCTTGAGGAACTAAATTATATGGGAGCTGGAATGAAATAAATTGTTTCTATGCTTACACAGCTTTCTCAATCTATGAATCATGGTGGATTTCCAAATGATCAAAGGGGGAACAAAATTTTATTGATTATTTCATGAAGAAATTTCCATATTATTTCGAAGGGTACTCTAATACACATATTGATGAACAAGGGATCAATACTACTGAAAATATATTCTTCATTATTCATTGTTTGGAGCATGAGAAAGTCAATTTGGTTGTTTATTGGTTATAATGAAAAGATGAAAAGTGTTTGAATATAATCAAGAATATGAGGCAACAAGGTGATATTGAATACCTGGACTTAGAGGATTTGAAGAACATATTTTTCAATTATTAATATCCTCATATTATTTATACCAAGAATGGGAAAGTGTTCCTTGAGTTGATGTAAAGGGATGATGAATCTGTTGGTTCCCACGAGGTTAATATATTGATACTTTCATAGTAATATTAAGTATTTATCAACATAACTATAATAAATTTTGATAGGTTCGTCATTTTCTTAAATATAAGTATCAAAAGGTTGATGTACTTAAGAGACATTAGTATCTATGAGTAGATTTTGTGTTGTACAATCAATGTTGTAATGGATGTTGGAGTCATGAATTAGTCTCATGGTTTTGAAAAGAAAATGATGATGTTTTAATGAAAATTATCAAACGATGAAGAGAATTGTTTGATCATTCCATTATCCTCTTAGTGTGGGAATAATAATTGAGGAAATTTTATTAATGGGTCTAATAATTTTTTTATGTGTGGATGTGAAGGCCATCGGGAATCTGATTTCTAAAGTGATGGGAAGAATTTAGATAATGTTACAAATGGGAAAAAGTATTATAAAATGAACCTCCATCATTTCAGTGCTACAATTGTAAGGAGATTTTTAATTGTTCTAAAAAATTCCAAAACCCAAGGGTTCTGGATGATGAACAATGTTAGAAACCCATTATGTCAACAAACAAGGGGAACTCTCATGAAATCAATACATATGACAAGTTATGGGATACTTACATGATGAATGGTACCCTTACCATCCACTCTAGAACTAATAATTTCATATTTTATTCTAGATCGTCCCACTCTTTGATATATTAAGAATTTCTTAAGGGTGTTAAGATTCCCCAAAAAAATTTGATGTGGAAGTATTAGTGAAAATCCATAATAGTATGATGATTGCATCACAAGTATATGATTCCTCTCTATTTGATGTTTGTGGAAAGTTGTTTCCTTAAATTCATATCATTCTTTCTTTCGTTGAATTTGATGTCATATTAGGCATGTATTTACTTTCCCTAAGAAAATATCAAGTCAATTTTCATGGAACATAAGTTATGTTTGATATTTTAATCCCTCCTATAATCATCCATCAAGGTGATGATAATCATGAACTTCTTATAGATATTAAATCCAATGAATGGATCTTAATTTCTATTCAAAATGGTATTTTATCTAAAATGGTTTGGGGGGGGGGTATCGACCTCCATGATATTCCCATTGTTTGGGAATTTGTGGATTTATTTCAAGAGTATTTTCATATACTTCCACCAAAATGTGATGTTGAGTTCTCAAAAGATCTGACACATTATTCCACAAAAATTTTAAATAATCCCTATAGATTATCCTTAACTAAGTTGGGGTAATTGAAGAAGAAACTCCAAGAAAACCGTGATTAGGTATTCATTCCACTATGTATGTCACCATGGGGTGCACCTGTTCTTTTTTTTTTAAAAAATAAGGATCGAATAATGCAACTCTGCATTAATTATGGTGAATTGAAAAAGATCACAATCACGAATGAAGTATCATATTTTCCACATTGATTACTCGTTTTATCAACTATGTTGAGATAAATACTAATCCATGATTGACAATAATTTTGGATATAATCAATTGACGATCAATAAGTAATATATACTAAATAAACATTTAGTATGAGTTATGGGCACTATTAATATACAGTGAATCCTTTGGGTCTTACTAATTCCCCCTCTATTTTCATGGATGTAATGAATAGAGTATCTAGTGTTTACCTAGATCAATATGTGGTAGTCATTTATGTGATATTAATATCTATTCCAAGAGTATGGAAGACCATAGTGATCACCTAATAATCGTATTAAACACCCTATAGAAGGAGAAGCTATATGGAAAATTAAAATGTGTGAACTTTGGATGAAAGATGATTCATTTTTAGGGTCACATAATCTCAAGAGATGGTATAGAAGTAGATCCATCAAATATGGAGGCTATTGACTGTTGTCCTAGACCAACCATGGTATCTGAGATCCGGAGATTTCTTGGTTTACCAGGATATTATTAAGTGTTTTTGGAGAATATTTTAGGACTATCTAATCATCTCACCATGTTTACTCAAAAGGGTGTCAAGTTCCTATGGATAGATGAATGTGTTAAATATTTTAAGGAACTAAATATAAGGATAGATAGTTAACTTATTCATACATTACCCTATAGTGGAGACGGTTTTGTAGTCTATAGAGATGCATCCAAGAAGTGATTTTGAGGTGTTCTTGTGTAGAATAACATGGTTATAGCCTATACCTCAGGACAATTGAAGATTCATGAAAACATTACCCAAATCATAATTTGGAGTTATGAATAGTTATTTTTTCATCAAAGATAAGGAGGAATTATCTTTATAGAGAAAAAACTTATATACATACATATCATAACAGTCTAAAATAAATATTCACCTAAAAGGAGGTGAAAATGTGTTTGAGAAGATGGTTAGAGTTGATAAAGGATTATGAATTATCAATAAGTTACCAAATTGAGAAATTGAACAAGGTTTCAAATGCTTTAAGTCGTAAGGGTCACGGAAGATTATTTTTAATGAGGATCAAAAAAGATCTAATATTTATAGATTTGCAATGTATTGGTCTAGAAGTTCTAAAGGAAGGGGAAAATCATATATTTCTCAAATGAATTTTCAATTGTCAATCTAAGTGATGATAAATGAGTCTTAAAAGGTTTATATAGTTCTACAAAAAAATTTAGAAATGTTCCTGTGTTTAACCATGATCAGTATGGGATGATGTGGTTCAGGAATAGTGTATATGTTCCTTCCATACTAGATTTGTAGTAGGAGCAGTTCGAGGAAGCACATTGTTATTATTTCTCTATTCATACTATAATTATGAATATTTATATGGATTTAAATGAATAATTAATGTGTTATATATAAGGACCCGACCTTAATCATTACATAATATTGAATTAAACGAATAATTCACATTAAGGATCTTTTCAGTTTTAGAGTTTTAGAAAATGAGGACATAACTATTACATCTCAAAAGATTACAAGGTAGACACTTCTACACAGTTTCAATTTTTTTTTCACAAAATAAAAACTCTTGAAAAAAAGACTCATGTCTAGTTCCTTGTTTTAGACAACATGACTTTTCCTTGATCCCATCCTTGACCCTATTCATCTTTAAGTCCTGTGAAAACATTTCAAAACTTGGGATGAGCATAAATAGTTCAGTAAGGGTTATAAAACAAAGAATGAATTTTTTTTTCATAAATAAATACAAAACATTAAATCATTTACTTACCTAATGAAATCATAAGATTTATGAAAGACACATAGAAGTCATTAATCATAAATGTAACATGTGGCATCCATATCATACTTACATTGTAGCTATCACAGCTATATAGGTAGTTAATTTGGAATACCCATCACAGTATATTACCTAAATCTCTTAGGAGAAACATTCATGTTTACCTACATCACATTACCCAATGCATTGGAGAGCTATCTCGGGCTCACTCTCCATAGGTTTATCACAGAACCACCCGTATACGTAAATAATTCCCAAGAACTATAACATGATCATAACACATAACATAAGCATAAAGGAAAGATAACATTTCCACATTGAAATAATAATATATCATTTCAAGATATTGAAATAATAAATCCATTCTCAAAATAATTTTAAATACCAATATCCAAAAAAAGTGTATATGGTATTTATTTTTCCTTTTAAAAAAATTCCGGCTTGTTAAGGAAGCCAAAGATCAAATAATACTCACAGTGGTGAAAAGGTCATTGTCACCGCTTATGTAAAAACATGATTTTTTTGTCATTTAGTAAAAAGAATCGTATAAAAAATATTCCATTTGAATAAAATGAAAAGTCAAAGGGGTTTAAACACCATATAAAATAAAGTCATGTATAAAACTAAAAATGCCTCAATGAAAGGAGATTGAGACGAAGTCCCTTACCTCGTGTCTGACATGACTCGATCGTTCGTTAATATCCTGAATAATAAACTAAAGTTAATTTAAACTTGATGAAAAACCTTTTTCAAGTTTATAATTCATTTTATATCACTTATTACCATGTTATAAACATTATGTAATCATTTAAGTTAATAACGTTCATTTTGTCGATATTTGGTATTTGAGTAAAAAATGAACAACTTATATTTACAAGTTCTCCATGTGGTCAAAGGTTCATTATATCCAAAATGATATTCATGTTTTGGATATCATATATATCATATATATCCATTATATACATGTTTTTATAATTGTACATAACATTTAGAGTTAAGAAATGAAATGCACTGTTCATGGAGACAGTAAGCCGTACGTACGCATGAACGCTACTTTCATTTATATTTATTATTTTAATGGAAATAAAACATAATTATACATAGGTATATTATAATTCCAGTATAATATCATATATAATATCGTTAACTCCATCCTTTATACATCCCACATAAGGCATTAACGAATCCAATCACTTTGAGGGGGCGGTAGTCCGCACTTCCTCAAATGAGATTATCGTATTTACCCACTATGGAAACGAAAAATGAGTTCTATAAATGAGAAATACAGAAGAATAAGGATATAATAAACATAATATATATAATATATAAATAAAGTGCCATCATAATGGCCACCATGAGAGGTAGTAAGATGTAATTGAAC
Source organism: Viscum album (assembly GCA_963277665.1). Taxonomy (NCBI): domain Eukaryota; kingdom Viridiplantae; phylum Streptophyta; class Magnoliopsida; order Santalales; family Viscaceae; genus Viscum; species Viscum album. The sequence goes on from OY728127.1 coordinate 1,967,393,664, forward strand.
AATCATCGTTTCGTGAGGCCTTAGTTTGCCATCCACAGAAACATTATGTTCTTCATCCATTAGATGGAGGTGTGTGTAAGTGTAGTTTGAATACTTATCATAAGAAAATAATGGTATATTTAGGATACTGGTGTTTTTACAAAATAAAGGAATAAAAAGAGTTTATGGGTTGGAGAAGTAAAATAAAATAAAACAATTTAAGAGAAACCGTTACCTTTAATTTGGGTAACTCTCTTTGGTTTGAACCAAAGGAATTATTGAAGTGCCTTATGCCTAAGGTAAGGCTACTAATAGGAATAGAGGGATGTTTGTATCTTAATGGGGTAGGTTTTTGATGAGAAAAATGGCTTGATAGGTGTGTGGAATTGGTTATAAGTGGTCTCTTTTTATAAGGGAGAGGAGGGGCTCTTTAAGAATGTGTGAAAACATTATTTTATTATATAATGATATTCGGTTTCTAATGGTCCAAAAATCACTAAGGTCAAAGATAAGATGACTAAAATTCGAAATAAAATCATCCAATAATAATTGGACATGTTTTGGATTATATTTTAATCATTATAATCTTATTTATTTAAATCATTTATTAATGAGGTAAATACTCCATCATTATTGTGTCATAAATAATTTAATTTATTTGATGTCTAAAAATTATAAAAAAATACTATCATATAGGAAATATTTTTATCTTTACAATGAATATTTATAGTCTAAAAGATAATTTATATATCTCCTTCTAGAAATTAATTTACTAAAATATATTTGCTTTTTTCATTTTTGCCTTTACATTAAGTTAATTAATCTAAATTGTCATTATCACTCCCAAGTGGCTCAATGGGGTCCCAAAATCGACCAAAAGATGCCCATGGTCGTAAATGTCTCAAACAATAAGGTTTGGACAAGTGTTAAGGTAATTTTGAATTATTATAATATTCTTTTTACCTTGAATTACCTTATTTACCTTTAATGATGGTAAATAAGAGTCAAAAGTTACTATTCGCCAAAAAAATATTCATCTTAATGAACCACATTTTACTTCCTTATAACAAACATGTATGTCATATTTTTGAAATTCAATTCACAGAAGTGGTAAAATTTCATTTAGATGACAAAGTGAGTTTTTTTAACTACCACTAAGTGGTTTCACTATTCATCAAAAATTGATGTTTTTCAGAAAAATACCAAAAAATCAGCATAATATATATTTGATATTCCAAATTCAAAAATGATATATATTTTGAAAAATTCAAAACATAGAAGTGGAATTAATTAATTTTAAAATTAATTCCCGTTATAAAAACAAATAGCATGTTTTTAAGAAACAATAACTATCAAAAGATTGATACTTGTTTATGTCCAATTTCAAAGTGAAATTAATTCCAATGACCAAAATTGGATAAAATGGTAAAATTATATTCTAATTAAACTTTAAAACCAATTAAAAAGATAATATAACCATATAAGTAAATTATATTAAAACGTAGTTTTGAATTAAAATACAATATTTTCACTATTCATTAAAAAATGAACTTTATCGGAAAAATTCCAAAAAATTTACACAAAGTAAATTTTGAAATCCCCATTCTAAAGAATGATTTTATTTGGTCATATAGAATGTATTAAAGTGACAAAAACTATATTTAAAAAGGGTTCCCCATTAAAAGGCGATAAATCGGCCTTTTAATGTAAATTATGCTTAAAATTTGATTCATTCACATTTTAAGCCTCTATCTTTTTATTGGATTATGCAAACACATTTAACAATCATGTATAATCATATTGTAGTTATTTTTGTTCATTCTCACCAATACAACGACTATGAGTTAACTACCATTTAAAATAATAATATTATATTATTAGTGTGCCACGTAAGTTTTCAAAGAAACCTGTTGTTGCGTATCAGGTATGCTATCGAATAAAGAAACCACTTTAAAGTAAAATTAATATTTAATTCAAAAACATTAATAATTATGAAATATGTCTTATTCTTCATTTACCAGGGAAGTTACATCCTTCCCCCTTTTGGGAATTGCATCCTCGTAATTTTTATTCACTTATCCAAATAAGTGGTGGTATTTATCTCTCATAGAATTTTCAGATTCCCACATTGCCTCTTCAACCATATGGTTTTTTCAAAAAACCTTTACATGGTGAATAACCTTATTCCGCAACACTTTCTCTCTACGGTAAAGAATCTGAATTGGTTGTTCTTCATAAGAGAGTTTCTCTTCCAACTGAACTACCTCTAGGTTCAAAACATGAGATGGATCTGGCATATACTTTCTCAACATCGAAACATGAAAAACATTGTGTACTTGGGATAAACTTGGAGGTAAATCCACTCTATATGAAACTGAGACAACTTTCTCCAGAATTTCATAAGGTCAAATGAACCTCAGACCCAACTTTCCCTTCTTACCAAAACGCATCACACTTTTCCATGGAGAAACTTTGAGAAAGACATGATCACATACCTCAAAGGAAAGATCCTTCCTCCGGTTATCTACATAACTTTTCTATATTCTATGAGCTATTCTCATGTGATTCTGAATCAACTGAACTTTCCCTGCCATCTATTCTACCAATTCTGGTCCAATCAGCTTCCTTTAACCTACTTCATCCCAGAATGCTGGAGTTCGACAATGATTTCCATATAATGCCTCAAATGAAGCCATATTTATACTATAATGAAACCTGTTATTATAAGAAAATTCAACCAAAGAAAGATGTTGGTCCCAACTTCCCTGGTAATCCATCAAGAAAGCACGTAACATATCCTACAAGGTCTGAATTGTTCATTTTGACTTCCCATCTTATTGAAGATGAAAAGCTGTACTAAAATTTAATTCAGTTCTCAATGACTTCTGAAGGCCTTTCCAAATGTTAGAAGTGAACCTGGGATCACAATCATATACAATGGAGAGGGGAACTCCATGAAACATGACTATCTCTTTAACATACAACTGAGAAAGTTGATATAGAGTCAAAGTATCTCTAATAGGAAGGAAATGAGCAGATTTAGTCAATCAGTTAACTATAACCCAGATTGCATTATTAACTCGAGATGTCTTTGGTAATCCCACAAAAAATTCCATGGATATATTTTCCCATTTCCACTCTGGCACCGGTAAAGGCTGAAGCATTCCTTTCGGTAACTGCCGCTCTGCTTTAACCTGCTGACAAGTCAAACACTTCACAGTAAAATCAACAATATCTTTTTTCATTCCATCCCACCAGTAATACTCCCGAAGATCTTTGTACATCTTAGTACTGCTAGGATGAACTGAAAACAGAGAACTATGAGCTTCACATAACAACTCATTCTTCAACTGTGAATCACAAGTCACACATAATATCTTTCCAAATCTCAATACACAATCATTATAAATGTTAAAATCAGTCAGCATAACCTTCTAAACCCAGACAAACTTTTTCTGCAACTCACTATCTTCCTTCTGTGCTTGCATAATTCTGTCTAATAGAGGTGATTTCACTGACACCTGAAACAAAATAGAAGAATTTCCTGCAACAACAACTTCTATTCCAAAGTTCATCAAATCAAAAACTAAAGGATCTCATTCCAAACGTAACATGGTTAATGAAGTATTACTTTTTCGACTCAAGCTATCAACCACTTTATTTGGTTTCCCTGGATGATAAAGGATCGTGCAATCATAATCCTTGATTAATTCCAACCATCTCCTCTGTCTCATGTTCAATTATTTATGAGTGAATATATATTTCAAAATTTTTTGATCAGTATATATTTCACCCTTCACTCCATACAAATTATTCCTCTAAATTTTTAAAGTAAAAACAATAGCAGCTAATTCCAAATCATGTGTAGCGTAATTTAACTCATGTGGTTTCAACTGACATGAAACATAAGCAATTATCTGATCATTTTTCATTAGGACACAACCCAGTCCTTTCAACGAAGCATCACTGTAGATAACAAACTCACCATTTCTGGAAGGCAGTGCCAAAACTAGAGCATTCACTAATATTCTTTTCAGTTCCTGAAAAAAATCATCACATTCTTTTTTCCAGATGAACTTAACACCTTTTCTAATTAACTTAGTCATTGGACTAGATAACCATGCAAAATGTTCATCAATCCTCCGGTAATAACTTTCCAAACCTAGAAAACTAAGAATCTCGGTTATATTTGTGGGTCTTGGCCATTATTCAACAACTTTAATTTTAGCAGGATCAACAGTTATGCCATTTTCTAAAAAAATGTGACCAAAGAAAGAAATTTATTGTAACCAAAACTTACACTTGCTGAATTTCTCAAATAGTTTTTTTTTCTTTTAAGGTTTGAAAGACAAACCTTAAATGACTTTCATGTTCCTCCATAATTTTGGAATAAACCAAAATATCATCAATGTACACAACCACAAACTTATCCAAGAACTCACAGAAAATTCTATCCATAAGACCCATGAATATAGCAGGTGCATTGGTTAACCCAAAAGGCATTACTAAAAATTCATAATGGCCATATCTAGTACGAAACGTGGTCTTCGGAATGTCTTCTTCCTTTACTTTCAACTGATGGTACCCCGACCTCAAGTCAATCTTCGAAAAATATTGGGCTCCCTAGAGCTGATCAAAATAATCATCGATATGAGGAAAAGGATACTTATTCTTAATAGTGATGTTATTCAATGCTCTATAATCAATGAAAAGTCTCATTGAACCATCTTTATTTTTAAAAAACAAGACATAAGCACCCCATGGTGATGTTATAGGTTGAATGAAACCTTTATCTAATAACTCTTACAATTTCTTCTTTAACTCTAAAAGTTCAATTTGAGCCATTTGATAAGGGGGTTTAGAAATTGGATTAGCATTAGGAACTAAGTCAACAGTAAATTCAGCTTCCCGATCAGGTATAATACCAGGAAACTCATTAGAAAAAACATCAAGGTACACATTTACCACTGGAACATCATTAATATGAATAGTTTCTTTGTGTTCAACAATATGTTAAAGTTAACATTCATTTCCATATTTTACTAATTTCTCAGATTCCTGATATATTATCAATAGCAAGGGTTCATTTTTGTATAAAAACTGAAAATCATTCTGAAAAGAAACCTCTTTAGATCTATAGTCAATCTTAGCATGATAAACAGAAAGCCAATCCATTCTCAATATAACATCAAACTCTACTACAGGCAAAACAATAAGGTTTGCAGGTAGATTCTTTCCACACACAAGGACAAGAATGTTCTTATGTTTTCTTTTGGTCTCAAAATTTCCTCCAGCTATTTTTACCGTATGTTCAGTATTCATATCATGAGATGGAATTACCAATTTACTAGAAAACTTATCAGAAATGAAAGAGTGTGTAGACCCTGAATCAAACAACACATTGGCATAATCTGAACACACAAACAGTGTACCTGACACAAATTAATTTTATGGCCCAACATCTGCTGAAGTAGTTGCAAAGGATTTCACCACCCCTTTTTGCTTGTAGTCTGGCAGCTTTCCTTTGGTTGAGTTCTTTTTTGGACACTCATTTGCATAATAACCCATTTCATTGAACTTAAAACATTTTACTGACTGTAAATCAGATTTTTTCTTACCATTACCCTGATCTTATTCAGTGCAATTATGAGCCTTATGTCCCATTTTACCACATTGGTAGAACTTACTAGAATTCAAAAGACATTACACATCATGCTTTTTACCACAATTTTCACAAACTGTAAACTTAAGTTTCTTACCATCAGACTTTTTTAAAGAGTTCTTCCATTTCTCCTGCCACCTCGACCTATTATTCTATTGTTTTTCAAAGAATACCTGATCATCATCAAACTCCATTTCCACCTTCTACGCACTACAAACTAGTTTTTCATAACTTTTGAACTCACGAGAAGCTAAATCCCTTCGATACTTTGGATTTAATCCGGAGTAAAAATGGATGATTTTACTATCAAGATCTCTTATAAAATTTGGAGCATACCTTGCCAGTCGAGTGACTTTTTCTTCATTAGCAGCCACTGTGTCATCCTCCTGCCTCAATTCCAGGAATTGTTTTTCCATCCTAAGACAAACCACCTTAGGAAAATATTTCTCAAGGAGCATACCTTTGAATTCATCCCAATCGAGATCATCAATCTCCTTACTATCCCTGATATTTTCACCATCGACCACCACTGATCAGCTTCACCTTCAAAACAGTAAACAACCAGACTATCCTTTTGATGTTCTAAACAACCCATGACATCAAAAATATTCCCCAGTGATTTAATCCACCCTACAACTTGCACAGGGTCAGATGATCCTCTGAATGATGGGGGATGTTGCCTCATGATATGCTCCACTATTGACATGTTCCTCTGGGGTTGATTTGGCTGATCTCGTACATGGATACTACCACCATTTATAGCCTGAGTCAAATATTCCATCACTGAAACAAACTGTTCAGTTCCAATTACGACCATCTTAGGTTGCTGATTTGGAAGGTTGTCTTCCTCCCGATGTCGTCCCAACATATCTTCCCTGTTTCCTCTATGGAAAACCATTCTGAACACAAAAATATATTACGCGAAGCAACATGGTAATTTAGAAATGCTATATGATGTCAATATTAACATAAATTAATTTATGGATATTACTTTAACAATACCTTAACACCTAAAGTTATCTAAACCGACCTCTAATACTAGCTATAAGGGCCTATCCTTAAACATTACATAATATTGAATTAAATGAATAATTCACATTGAGGATCTTTTTAGGTTTAGAGTTTTAGAGAATCAGGACATAACTATTACATCTCAAAAGATTACAAGGTAGACACTTCTACACAGTTTCAATTTTTTTTTCACAAAATAAAAACTCTTGAAAAAAAGAGTCATGTCTAGTTCCATGTTTTAGACACCATGACTTTTCCTTGATCCCATCCTTGACCATATTCATCTTTAAGTCCTATGAAAACATTTCAAAACATGGGGTGAGCATAAAAAGATCAGTAAGGGTTATAAAACAAAGAATGAAAAAATTTGTTCATAAATACCTACAAAACATGAAATAATTTACTTACCTCATGAAATCATAAGATTTATGAAAGACACATAGATGTCATTAATCATAAAGGTAACCTGTGGAATCCATATCATACTTACATTATAGCTATCATAGCTACATATGGAGTTACTTTGGAATAACCATCATAGTATATTCCCTAAATCTCTTAGGAGAAACATTCACGTTTACCTCCGTCACGTTACCCAATTCATTGGAGAGCTATCTCGGGCTCACTCGCCCTAGGTTTATCATGGAACCACCCGTATATGCAAATAATTCCCAAGAACCATAACATGATCATAAAAAATAACATAAGCATAAAGGAAAAATAACATTTCCACATTGCAATAATAAAATATAATTTCAATATATTGGAATAATAAATCCATTCTCAAAATCATTTTCAATACCAAAATACATAAAAAGAGTATATGGTATTTATTTTTTCTTTTAAAAACATTCCGGCTTGTTAAGAAAGCCAAAGATCAAATAATACTCGCGGCGGAGGAAATGTCGTTGTCACTGATTAGGTAGAAAACATTATTTTTTTTTGTAATTTAGTAAAATGATTTGTATAAAAAACATTCCCTTTGAATAAAAAGAAAATTCAAAGGGGTTTATACACCGTATAAAATAAAGTCGTGTATAAAACTAAAAATGCCTCAATGAAAGGAGATTGAGACGAAGTCCCTTACCTCGTGTCCGACTTGACTCGATCATCCTTTAATCTCTTGAATAATAAAATAAAGTTAATTTATACTTTATTAAGAACCTTTTTCAAGTTTATTATTACTTTTATATCACTTATTACCATGTTATAAACATTATGCAATCATTTAAGTTAATAAAGTACATTTTTTCGATATTTGGTACTTGAGTAAAAAATGAACACCTTATATTTACAAGTTGTCCATGTGGTCAAAGGTTCATTATATCCAGAATTATATTCCTGATTTGGATATCATATATATCATATATATCCATTATATACATGTTTTTATAATTGTACATAACATTTAGAGGTAAGAAATGAAATGCACTGTTCATGGAGACGGTAAGCCGTACGTACGCATGAACACTACTTTCATTTATATTTTTTTAATGGAAATAAAACATAATGATACATAGGTATATTATTATTCCAGTATAATATCCTATATAATATCTTTAACTCCATCATTTATACATCCCACATAAGGAATTAACGAATCAAATCACTTTGAGGGGGCGGTAGTCCGCACTTCCTCAAATGAGATTATCGTATTTACCCACTATGGAATCCCTAAAGGCATAATATAAATGGGAAGTAAAGAAGCATAATGAAATAATAAACATAATATATATATTATATATAAATATAGTTCCATCATAATGGACACAATGAGAGGAGGTAAGATGTAATTGAACAATCATCGTTTCATGGGGCCTTAGTTTTCCATCCCCAGAAACATTATGTTCTTCATCCATTAGATGGAGGTGTGTGTAAGTGTAGTTAAAATACTTCTCATAACAAAATCATAGTATATTTAAGATACTGGTGTTATTAAAAATAAATGAATAAAAAGATTTTAGGGCACTAGTACATAAAACGTTTTTTACGTTGGTTATTTTTAATTTTTTACGTCGGTTTCTAGCCGACGTTAATACGTGCGGCGTTATGAATAAGGTTTTTCACATCGGTTATTTAAAAACCGACGTCAAAAAAATAAAATCGCGATGTTTATAACGTTGGTTATTTAAGAACCGACATGATAAAGGGGCCTGGAGAATGGTTTATCATGTCGGTTATCGAAGAACCGACGTGATAAACTGCCTGGACAATGGTTTATCACGTCCGTTCCTAAACATTCGACGTGATAAACAGGGGTGAGGGGGTTTATCACATCGGTTCATATAGAACCGACATGATAAACTGGGGTGAGGGTGGTTTATCACGTCGGTTCATATAAAACCGACGTGAAAAATCGGGGGGAGGGGGGTTCATCACGTCGGTTCATAAATAACCGACGTGAAAAACTGGGGGAGGGGGGTTTATCACGTCGGTTATTGTATAAACGACGTGATAAACCAGAGGGGGGGGGGGGGGTTTATCACGTCAGTTAGTCAATAAACGACGTGATAAACCATTGTCCAGGCCGTTTAGCACGTCGGTTATTCAATAACCGACGTGATAAACCATTCTCCAGGCCCTTTATCACGTCGGTTCTAAAATAACCGACGTGTAAACCATTCTCCAGGCCCCTTTATCACATCGGTTCTAAAATAACCGACGTGATAAACCCAATTTTTTTTTAAGCAGAATGCAGTGATCTTCTCTCCACCAGAATCAACCATAAAATAAATCAAGAAATCGTACCAAAAAAACAGAAGTATATCAAAATTAATCATGTACATAGATAACATATAAAACTTACCCACTAGACAACATCCACCCTCATTTATACCCCATGGACAGCCCTCCCCCACCCCATTGGATCCCTCACCCTCATGTATACCCCCTAGACAGCCCTCCCCCACCCCTTTGGAGCTCCCACCCTCATGAATACCCCTTGGACAACCCTCCCCCACCCCATTGGAGCTCCCACCACACTCCTGGACTGCCCCCCGACCCCCGGACACCCCCAGACACCCCTCGACAACCCCCCACCCGCCTGAACAGCACCTCCTCACCCCCTCACCCCACTTGACAGCCCCACCACACCCCTGGACAACCCCCACCCCTGGACATCACTACCACACCCCTGGACCGGCTTCTCACACCCCTGAACATCCCTGCCACCCCCAGGACTGCCCCCACCCCACCGGACATCCCTCCCAGACCGCTGGACACCCCAACCCCACTGAACACACCCCCATACCCTTGGAACCCCTCCCCCACAGACCCAAATCCATACCAGAAGAACCATCAAAAGTAGACCAAAACGATAAGTATAGCAAAATTAAACATTCACTTATATAACATTCAATACTTACACTGTCAACTTCAAAAAAAACTAAATCAAACCTAAACAACTACCAAATACACATTTAAAACGACAATATTCAAAATTACATTTTACATTACAAACAACTAAAATTCAATCAAAACTGTAAAATAATTTGACTACTCCACTTGTACGTGTTTGATGTCTTCAGCAGTATAGGGTTGAGGGTCATCAAAAAGCTACAAATGAAAAAGAAGATAGTTAACGTGTATAATGAATAAATCAGATTGAAATATGATGGTAAAGTTTAAGAGGAAATCGTACCAGGTCAAAATTCACAACTGTCCCAGTTGTTATTATTTCATACATAAATCTTAACATATAATATCCGCATTCCATGAGGCCTTTTTGTTCATGACATTTCTGTTTTGAATGAGTGTAAATTAAATATATTATTTTTATGTAATAAATCAAAAAGTACAAATTATAAATGGAAATTTACCTTCGCATTTACATATTTGATCTTTGCATTTCTTTTCTTTGTGTTTTTTCGAAAGTTGACCCATGCACTATTAGAAAATAATACGAATGGGGTAAATTTAAAATTCATTATAATATATAAAACTATTGAGAAATTGAAACTTACTTTTCCAATATATTCTTAAAACTTGCCTGCACATCACCATGAACAGAGAATATCCAATAAAGATCTTTCTCCCTTGGGAAAAAAATCCCTAACATCCAATGATTACTGATAAAAGGAAATTTAATGTTAGTGGTTTTTATGTTAAAAGATAATTAACTCTTTGAGAGAAATGTGTTTCATACCTCTCACAAAAAGGCATCATCCAACATTGTTGGATTATATTCTTTTCAAATCTTTCAGCAATATAAACCATTCTTTGTTCCTCAGTCAATGCACATGCTTCAGGGGAAATCAATTGCGGGTCCATGAATCCATATACTTCTGTCAGTTCATTCCTCTCACAAATTTTATAAAGATACCTAATACAAAACATATATAAGTATACATTTTTAATAAATATAACGCAGGGAAAAGGTGTTAAGACTTACATGGAAAAAATTTGCACCACTTTGATGCCCAACTTATCTCCAGTAACAAGCTCCATGATATCAGATTTTGTAATCCCCACAGTTATTTCACGTCCACAAACATGAGATTCCATTGGAAACTCATAAAAACCCAACAACAAATGTGAATATCTTGACAATCTATCAAGACCACTGGAATCTGTATCTGATGTCATAGCCTGTTGTCTTTGTTGTTGTCTATACAGTATTTCTTTACCTTTGAAGTATTCCTGTGAAAAAAAATTGAGAATTATAGTAGTTTTCAAATTATAAAACAACTTTAATAAAAAAATAAAATAAAAGATATAACATTCATACCTCTATGGTAATGAGTCGAAGAAGTCTGGATGGCCAAACTAAAAAATGGCCGATACTCTGTCCAACTGTCGCCACCTCATCTGTAGGTATTGGTACCCTAGCTGATCTATCTATAATATCCTGTACAGTGACCCTCTGATTCTCTACCTCTAATTGTTGATGATGAACTGTATCTCTTATACAATATACCAACCCGTATGCTACTATATGATATTGAGAATCATCAACATACAACTCGCAATATGTAGGAAGCTGCGGCAGAGGCGTAGGATAAAAAATGGGGTCCGCAGGCTGAGGTGGGGGAGTGGGAGCTACTGGCGGAGGTGGAGGATAAATAATGGGGTCTGCAGGGGGAGGTGGAGGAGTGGGAGCTGCAGTCTGAAATTGTCTTTGCATTTCTGCAAACATAGACTGCACCGAATCTCTAATCTTGTCTTCCATCGTCGCATTAATATTTTGAACTTCAGCCTCCAAGGATTCTATTTTTTTTATAAACCCCCTCAATGTTAGAAGTTGAAGAACGTGGAAACACTTTTCTTACCGATACACCTGTCGGATATCCTCTTACATGACCAGGATGTTCGGGCCTTCCCAATACTGCAAATAAAATATCTTCCCTCCCAGTATCTGTAAATGTCCCCTCTGAACTTTGCTCCTCAAGAGAGTCCTGTATTAATTAATTGAACATTTCTGTAATGATTGAAACTTATATGAAGAAAAAAGTTAACTTAAATAAATTAAATAGATATCTTACAATCCTCTCAGCTACAATTCTTGATTCTTCCGAAAGATATTGCCCTTTTTTTCCCTTCCGAGCTCTCTTCCATTTTTCATGTCTAGATGGAGGGGATAGAGGGGCCACCTCTCCAGAGCTTGAAGACTCAGCTCTTAGTTGTTGAAATTTTTCCGCTATCATTTTTTCTTCCAATAATGTATACCCTCCCCGAGATAAACTATGAGGGTATACATTTTTAGATTGGATCTCCTGATGAGCTTTCCTTGTTTGCTGTAATTTAAGAATAAGAAATCATTAACAAAACATTAATAAAATCATTTATATAATAAAGTATATAAAAGTTTACATTGCCCTTACCAGAAATGACTCTTTTTTTCTACTTTCAAAAAACTGTCTCCATGTGCCTTCATCTATAAAAGGATATATATGACATGGATTGTCATGACTCCTATGACCATAAATGAAATCAGATGTGAGGGTTGGTTTGAAATCCCTCCATCTCCTGGAAGCCAACGATAAGCATTTCTTCCTGACTCCTCCAGTGTCAGGAATATCAAATGTCATCTGATAAAGAAGATGTTAAACATATTATATATACCAGAAACATTAAAAGAATGGTCAAACAATGACAAAAGATCTTACCAAAATCGTCTCCCACAACTGAGAGATAATCGCTTTATCCACACCTCTCCAATCATCATACAGAATGCTTACTTTGGTCTTACCCTGAGTTGCAACAAAACTCTTAAAATCTTTGGCATTCGGACCTCTAGGAATATCATCATCATCAAACTCAACTACTATCCTCTGATCCTGCGTACGGGAAAGTGATAATTTTGGTAAAGGTGTGCAACCACGTTTACCAACCTTTGAACTCTTTGTCGTAATAGGAGCATGTGAATGTTCATCCCCAGAGGTATGACCAGCAATATGCTCCTCCCCAGAATCATGTGGTTGATCATCTGAATGATCTGTCATTATCCTTCAAATCAAAAAAACAAACGTCAGTTCACAAATATACAAATTCAAATATTTTAATACTACTGTAATCAAAAAATAGAAAAGTGTACTAGGTTACATAATAGTAAACATTGGTAATATGGTAAGCATGTTAAACAATGGTAAAGATTGCAAATATGGTCAATATGACCATTGGAGGGCTTCCGGAGCCGTTGGGGGTCAAAAGTACAAGTCTGGTCAAAGCCCAACGGCTAGTCTGACTGGGCACACCGGCGAGCCGATGGTGTCTCACCCGCTGGCTGGTGGTCCACCGGCTGGCCGATGCTGAGCTACCGGCTGGCCGGTGGTCCAGACAGCAGGCTTTCTGTCTGGGTTCCACCGGCTGGCCGGTGGGCAAGAACCGGTTGGCCGGTGCCCATACCGGCTGGCCGGTGCGCTAACACCGGCTGACCGGTGGCTCTAGCAGAAAGCAATGCTTCTGCCAGAGACCACCGGCCGACCGGTGCGCTAACACCGACTGACCGGTGGCTCTGGCAGAAAGCAATGCTTCTGCCAGAGACCACCGGCTGGCCGGTGGTCATCCACCGGTTTGCCGGTGTCACCAGGCAGTGGGCAAGCCTACTGGCTAAGTCCTCCGGCTGGCCGGTGGGCAAGAACCGGTTGGCCGGTAGACTCAGAGAGTCCACTATCAGCCTTCTTGGGCCAACTCCTGGGCAAACTTTTTCCTAGCATCAAAACACTTGAAAACAAGTTAGAACACGATGAGAGTGATTGTGATCATTAAAATCCAAGAGAGAGGGGTACAACAATAAACATGATAAAGTAAACTAAACAAACTTAAAACAAACAATAACATATACTTATTTTATTTTAAAACATGTTTTAATAAATAAAAAACTTACAATATCTAACATTTATGGAAAAAATAATTGTAAACAAGAAATAAACATATGTTACCTGTAATTTTAGGAATGTACAGATGGATTGTTTTCCCAAATTCCTTCATCGTGATCGTTCGTTATGGCACAAACTATGTCTTCAACATGATCGTCATTATGTTCTATTAATATTTCCATTGAAGTAGGGATCTCACATAAATCAGCATATTCATCAAGTTCATCCTCACCAACATATTGTTTTCTCCCTTGTAAAACAACAGCCCACTGCATATCTGATTGATCTACTACATAAAAAATTTGTTTTGCATGTGTTGCCATTATAAAAGAATCAGCTGTGTCTTCCAATCTATTCAGATTAACAAGTGTCATTCCAAATTCATCGTGACTGACACTGTTGTTACCGTTAAACCATTTACAGTTAAAAATAGGAACTTTAATTTTAAAGTAATCAACCTCCCATATGTCTTCAATCACTCCATAATATGCATTTGATGCAGAAATTGGGTTTTTGTCCTTAGCACTCAAAAAATGCATTGCTTCTGCAAACACCAATACACCACTATTCTGAAATGCACTTCTATTGTCCTGAGCTTTTGTATGAAATGTATAACCATTAATGTCATAACCAGACCATGTTATCACATTTAAACATGGACCACCCACTATCCATTTTAATGTCTCTGATACATCTGATCTACCAAGAAAAGTCTTTTTAATCCATGACAAAAAAGTTTTGTTGTGCTCATTCAAAATCCACATTTCTTTCTTCTTTGGATGACATTGTTTCAACTCATTAATGTGCAATGTGATATATGGTTGAGCATCAACTATGTTCTTCAAGATGTATGATTCTAACTTCTTCATCTGTTCAGCTGACAATGATTTGACTTTCAATCCGCGAATCCCCTTTCCCTCATTATTAACTCGTTCATGGCGAGATGGAGGCAAACCTATGTGTTGCGCCGCAGTCAAGTAGCTCGTACAAAACTCTGATACCTCCTCAGAAATATAATTTTCAATAATGGAGGCTTCAGGTCGATATAGATTTTTAACATACCCCTTTAATATTTTCATATACCTTCCAAAGGATACATCCAACGGAGATATACAGGTCCACAAAGCTTTATTTCTCGAACCAGATGAATCATTAAATGCACCATTATATCAAAAAAAGTTGGAGGAAAATACATTTCCAATTGACAAAGTATTAAAATAGCATCCTTTTCCAAAATGTTCAAAGCATTCACATCAATCGCCTTGTTACAAATTGAATTGAAAAAATAACACAACTTCATTATAGTCTTTCTCACACGAATGGGAAATATTTCATGCAATGCAACTGGTAGAATTTGTTGCATCATGACGTGACAATCATGTGATTTCATACCTATCAACTTCAAGTCCTTCATTGAGACAAAATTTTTTACATTAGAAGAATAACCGTGAGGCACTTTGGTATCATGAAGACACTGACAGAAGCTAATTTTCTCCCTCTTCGATAATGTATGACAAGCCGGGGGAAGAAATGTTCGTCTTCCTTCAGGAGTGGGAGCTAACTCCAAACGTATTCCCATTGATAGTAAGTCTAATCTTGCATTCAACCCATCATTAGTCTTTCCTTTAATATCTAACAATGTTCCAATCAAAGAATCACAGATATTCTTCTCCACGTGCATGACATCAATATTATGTTTAACTTCATGATACCTCCAATATGGTAGCTCAAAAAATATTGACCTTTTCTTCCAAATATGTATATCATTACCAGATTTCTGTGTCTTTCCCAATGTCACGTCAAGGTTTTTCACCCTCTCAAAATACAGATCATGGGATAAAGGTTTTGGAGCAGTATCAAATTCTTGTGAGCCATTAAATGCCTTTTTTAGTCTTCTATAAGGGTGTTCCATAGGCAAAAAATTTCGATGACCCATGTACACTGTTTTCCTCCCATGATGCAATTGACAATAGGACGTCTGTTGTTCGCAAATTGGACATGCTTTATGCCCTTTAACACTGTATCCAGACAAATTTCCATACGTTGGGAAGTCATTTGTAGTGAACAGAAGCACTGCATGCAGTTGAAAATATTCCATTTTATAAGAATCATACACCCTAATACCATCAGCCCATAACAGTTTCAAATCATCAATCAACGGTGACAAGTAAACATCAATATCATTACCGGGTTGCTTTGGACCAGATATCATTGTACTCAACATGACATATTTGTGCTTCATACAAACTTCAGGAGAGAGGTTGTAAATTACCAATAAAACAGGCCATGAACTATGTGTGCTACTGAGTGTTCGGTATGGATTAATTCCATCTGTGCACAACCCTAGTCTGAGATTTCTTATTTCATTTCCAAATGTAGAATACTGCGCATCAATTTTCTTCCATTGTGGACAATCAGCTGGATGACGTATTTTTCCATCACATACCCGCTCTTCAGCATGCCATCTTAACCTTTTTGCATCATGTGAATTAGCAAATAAACGTTTGAAACGATTAATTATAGGAAGATACCAAAATACCTTTGAAGGGAGCTTTCTAATCTCTACATCACCCTGCGATTTTTCTTTCACCTTATACCGTGATGTCCCACATTTTGGACACTCTGACAGAAATTCATATTCCTTCCTATATATAATGCAGTCATTCGGACAGGCATGTATTTTCTTGTATCCCAATCCCATCGGGCATAATATTTTCTTGTCTTTGTAATGTGAATCTGGAAGATCGTTATCTTTTGGAAGAATGTCTTTCATCAATTGTATCACCTCTGTAAAACTTCTGTCACTCCATCCATGCTTCGCCTTTAGGTTAATCAATCTTAACACCGCCGACAGAACCGTAAAATCTGTACAACCGGGATATAATGGTTTTTCAGCATCACCATATAGATGTGAAACTGTCGGTTCTATCTCAATTTGTTCTGCTACAATATCGCGAATCATTTCTTCAATTCCATCGGAGTTACCATCTTGCGAATCATCATCATTAGTGACATTCCGTCCAGTTTCACCATGCCAAATCCAAGGGCTGTAACTCGGATTAGAACCATGACATATCAGATGATCTTTTATCTCTCTACTTTTCAACTTCTTCATATTCAAACATTTCAGGCATGGACAGAAAAAAATGTCACTACTTGGAACATTTCGTTTTGAAAATTCCAAAAAGGCATCAACACCTTCCTCAAATTCATTGCTCATTTGATGTTCCGTAATCCAACTTCGACTCATTATTATCTATAACAAATATCAATAAAAAATATATATTTTTAAGATAAGACAAAACATGTTTATATGAAAAAAATCATAATTTGAATGTAAAACAATTTAAAATATAAAACAAATCTTGAAAGTAGTAGTAGTTTTCATAAGTACCCAACACCAAATAGCTATACATCGTAAGTGTCATGTTAAAAATATGAATATAGACCATTTGTTTTATGTTTAATAATATTTTCATATTATCTGATCATTCTGATTATATATTAGAATTACTATATCCTTTTGATCCGATATATAATCTAAGGACATTAATATTTCTTTAGAAAAAGTAATGTTAATATAATGGTAATGTAAAAAAAAGTATATATCGAACTATATATATGTAATACCAATAAAAAAATACATATGTGTTTGGCCTGGGTTTCACACATAAATCAACTCATCTCACAGATTAAATTTTTGAATCATCCTACATAATACTTATTTTTATAACTTAGGGAATGAAAATAATAAAAGTTTTGATTTATGATACTCATTATGGGTAAACATGATATATATAAATATAATATCTAATCTCATAAAAAGATATCCATGGGGGTATAAGAGCATACACAAAGCACATGATCAAAAAGATAAGTGAAACTGTTCTATATAATCATAGATCATAAAACCTGAGTCCAAGTATAACAATTTTAGCATAACATAAGACATGATTTATATGATAGTGGGAACATGATTTAAAAAACCTTATTCACAAGATCACAACATTGGTATGTGGAATAACATAAGAGTGTGGCACAAACATAATCATATAAGTCATAACATATGTCAAGGGAAAACATAGTTTCATTCACCTCATATTGGGATATGTTAATCAGCTTTCCTATAATTTATTATAATATTTATTACCAGGCACATCACATAACACATTGGACATGGTATAACCATCTGTATCCCATATTGATCTATGATATATAATGCATTGTCGAATGCATTAGAAGGATATTATGGACCCAAATGTCACATAATGACTAACCATATATATGGGTGAATCGTGATCATCAAATCATTTATAACACTTTCGTAGATCAATTAACTAACAAAAATGAAATGGGGGTCATAATTGTTTTTACAAAACATAATAATTATTAATACATAAAAATGTGTTTGGATGGTAAGATAAGATAATATACCTAATTCAATCTAATTATCATTAAATTATTTCTACCTAGATAGAAAAGACCTTTATAAAAAATATAATTTAACTTGAGAATGAAAAGAAAGTACCGTTTACCTTTTTTATAATGAAAAATATGAAAAGGATGATAATAATATTTAGGTATTATAATTTTTTTATGAATTATTAATAATAAAAGAAATCACCTCACTTGGTTTTGTTGAAAATCAGACATACCATCGTATTCAAGAAATCAGATACACTTTCCATGAAAAGGTCCATCATTTTTAGGAGATGACTGAAAGAAGAAATGTATTATCAGACTCACCATGAGTCTAGAATGAAATATTTGATTGTAATAGGTATGAATTGATATTTTTATGAATGCAGATGAAAACAGATGATGGTTTTCTGATCTAGGAGGTCTAAAAATCATAATTTTTTGAAAAAATATTATGATGTAAGAATGTTGAATGAAATTTTAAGGATAGGTATTACCGATTGTACCTGGTCCAATTTCATTCGTGAAAATAATTTTCTGGACAATCATATTGAAAATATGATTTTAAGAAAATAAGTAGTACCAATCTTCATCAAGAAAGACACATTCCAGCTATGTAGGAAATAATAATGTTGCTGGAAGAATGGAACGTTACAGTACCACCCATTATTTTTCAGATTTTTCTGTAGCTAATCCACAATGTTTTAATAACCATTTGCGAGTTGAATGTTGCGAGTTGAATGAACATAATAACAATTTGCAATAAAAAAAATTCCACGAGATTCAAAAACGAACGAAAAGCACATCAAGAATCGAAACAAAAACGAACGAAATAAATTCGTGGAAGGCTTACTTGAATGTCGTGAGTTGAGATGATAGATCCGAGAGCAGTGAAGAAGATAAACAATGAAGCCAAAATGAGTGTAATGCAGGCGATCGACGAGCCGATTAGGGTTTACCGCGCGAGAGAGAGACGAGCCGGCGACTGTCAATCGAAAAAATCGTAAATGACAGAACACGAGATTTAATTTTTTTAAATGATTTATAATGTCAGTTATTATATAACCGACGTAAAAAACGTGTAGATATCGGGTTTTTTAGGTCAGTTTCCAAGTAACCGATGTAAAAAAACCCGATATCAACGCCTTTTTTACGTCGGTTTTCAAATAACCGACGTAAAAAACCAAAGCACCCGGGGGTTTTTTACGTCGGTTATAAAATAACCGACGTAAAACACACCGCGCTTTGGTTTTTTACGTCGGTTATTTGATAACGGACGTAAAAAACGCGTCGATATCCGGTTTTTTACGTCGGTTACAAAATAACCGACGTAAAAAACCCCCCGCATATTGGTTTTTTACGTCGGTTATCAAATAACCGACGTAAAAAACCAACAGGCGCGATTTGTGACGTCGGTTATTAAAATAACCGACGTGAAAAATCTACTTGCCACATTGTTACGTCGGTTATATATAACCGACATAAAAAATGGTGACGTAAAAAACGATTTCTGCACTAGTGGGGGTTGGAGATGTAAAATAAAAGAAAACAATTTAAGAGAAACAGTTGCCTTTAATTTGGGTAACTCCCTTTGGTTTGAACCAAAGCACTTATTGAAGTGCCTTATGCCTAAGGTAAGGCTTCTAGGAGGAGGAGAGGGATGTTGGAAGGTTAATGAGGTAGAGTTTGGATGAGACAAATGGATTGAGAGGTGTGTGGAATTGGTTAGAAGTGGTCTCCTTTTATAAGGGAGAGGAGGGGCTCTTTAGGAAAGTGTGAAAACATTATTTTATTATATAACGATATTCGGTTTCTAATGGTCCAGAAATAATTAAGGTTAAAGATAAGATGACTCATATTCGAAAAAAATTCATCCAATCAGAATTGGACATTTATTGGATAATATTTTAGTAATTATAATCTTATTTATTTAAATCATTTATTAATGAGGTAAATATTGCATCATTATTGTGTCATAAATAATTTCATTTATTTAATGTCTAAAAATTATAAAAAAATACTATCATGTAGTAAATATCTTTATATTTCCAATGAATATTTATAGTCGAAAATATAATTTATATAACCTCTTCTAAAAATTAATTTACTAAAAGATATTTGCTTTTGTCATTTTTGCCTTTACTTTAAGTTAATTAATCTAAATTGTCATTATCACTCCCAAGTGTATCAATGGGGTTCCAAAATCAACCCAAAGATGCCCATGGTCGTAAATGACTCAACCAATATGGTTTGGACAAGTGTTAAGGTAATTTTAAATTATTATAATATTGTTTTTACCTTGAATTACCTTATTTACCTTTAACCGAGGTAAATAAAAGTCAAAAGTTACTATTCACCAAAAATTATTTTCATCTTAATGAACCAAATTTTACTTCCTGATAACAACCATGTATGTCAGATTTTGGAAATTCAATGCATAGAAGTGGTAAAATTTCATTTAGATGAAAATGTTATTTTTTTTAACTACCACTAAGTGGTTTCATTATTTATCAAAAAATGAATTTTTTCAGAAAAATTCCAAAACATCAACCTAAGATATATTTTTATATTCCGAATTCAAAAATTATTTCTATTTTTCCAAATTTAAAAAATATAAGTGGAATTAATTAATTTAAAAATTAATTCCCGTTATCAAAACAAATATCGTGTTTTTAAGAAACAATATCTATCAAAAGATCGATACTTGTTTATGTCCAATTTTAATGTGAAATTAATTACAATGACCAAAATTGGATAAAATGGTAAACATTTATTCTAATCACACTTTAAAACCCATTAAAAAGATAATAAAACCATATAATTAAATTATATTAAAACATAGTTTTGAATTAAAATACAATATTTTCACTATTCATTAAAAAATAAACTTTATCAGAAAAATTCCAAAAATTTACACAAAGTAAATTTTGATGTCCCGATTCTAAAGAAGTATTTTATTTGGTCATATATAATGTATTAAAGTGACCAAAACTATATTTAAAAATGGTTGGCCATTAAAAGGTTATAAATCGACCTTTTAGTGTAAATTATGCTCAAAATTAGATTCATTCACATTTTAAACCTCTAACTTTTTTTGGATAATGTAAATATATTCAAAAATCTTGAATAATAATATTGTAGTTAGTTTTGTTCATTCCCTCCAATACAATAGCTAGGAGTTAACTACCATTTAAAATAATAATATTATATTATTAGTGTGCCACACAAGTTTTCAAAGAAACCCGTTGTTGCGTATCGGGTACGCTATCGAACATAGCAACCCCTTTAAAGTGAAATTAATATTTAATTCACAAATATTAATAAATATGAAATATGTATTATTCTTCATTTACCTGGGATGTTAAATTATGTCATAAAGAGAGATATCACAGAGTTTGTATCACAGTTCTTGGTATGAAAACAAATTTAGGTTGAAAGACAAAAGTCAAAGGGGATGTTACATCCATTAGCTATATTAGAATGGAAATGGAAGAACTTTAATATGGATTTAATCATTGGACCACCCAAAATATATAAATGATTTGATGTTATATGGATAGTAATTGATCACCTTAATAAGTTGGAACACATCATCTCTTTGAGAGAATACTTCTATAAAGATCAACTAGCTAGGATATACATTAAAGAAGTTGTATGATTTCAAGGAGTACCACAATCTATTGTATTAGATCGGGATCTTAGGTTCACCTCAATGTTCTAGTGATTTCTTCTTCAATAAAATGATACAAAATTGTTTTTCATCACTATTTATCATCCTCAGACAGATGTTCTGTCTAAAAGAACAATTTAGACCCTATAGGATATGTTGACCACTTGTTCTCGATATTTCTAAGGTGGTTGGAATCAACACCTTCCTATAGTTGTGTTTTCTTAATAAAATATATTTGACTCATGAATTCATATTCCACCCTATGAATCCTTATATGGGAAGAAATGTTGATATCAAATGTTCTAGGATGAGGATGGTGAAATAAAGCTTTTGGGGCAAGATATTGATGAAAAAATAGTCGAGAAGGCCAGAACCATTCATCAGTATAATATGGCAGCTCAAAGTCAGGAAAAATATAATTATGATAACCAATGATGTGATTTAGAATTATATTTTGGTCAAGAAGTGTTTCTATGATTCTCATCCTCAGAGAAGGTTATGTGAATTGGCATTAAAGGGAAACTATACCCTATGTATATCAGTTCCGTTGAGATTCTTGATCGTATCTGGACAATAGCCTATTGCTTAGAAATTCCCCCAAATATTTACCAAGTCCATGAGGTATTCCCTGTATCTCTCCTGGGGAAGTAAATTACTAACCCTTCTGATGTACTAAACATTGAGGTAATACAGCTATAATAATATATTTTTGTTAAGAACATCCCGTTGAAATTATGGTCTGATCAAAGAAAGTTATATAAAACAATACCAACAACGTAGTAAATGTTTTGTGGAGAAATAATTTTTTAGGGGATTCTATGTGGGATTATTAAGATATTATTAATTATAATTATCGAAATTTCTTATTCCTAGTGAATAATTTTGAGGGAGAAATTCATTTTAAGGGGGTGAAATGTTACACCAAGAGCTTTTATTGGAATTTTTGAATAAATTAATTTTTTATGTCATACAATTAATTATGAAAAAAATTACATTCACTTGGAAATTAATTTCTATATGTTGCATAGAAAATTTTATTGGGTTACGTTACATGGAACATCGAATTGGTGTATGTTACATGCAACACCGACTTGGCTTACATTACACACAACACCGATGATTCTACAAAACATCATTTTATTATTATCATTATTTAAATGTAGTACTTATAACATATAAACTAAAAGTATTTATATGAATATTAATAACTAATTTTCAAATATTTTTTATAATTATAAAACATATTGATAATGAAATATATAATTTCTTGTCATGTCCTTATATGTTTAAAAATATTTTTTTCTCAAATTAACTTCTTTTAATGAGCTTCTGTGAAAAATTTTAAAATTATTATTATACATTTTTATAAATATAATTTTTTTAGAAAATTTTCATTTTATAAATTATAAGGTCTAAATATATTTAAGGATAATTAATGATATTTTTTCCGAGAAACATCATTTTTGTATGAATAGTGAAAATACTTGATTTTAATTCAAAACCGTGTTTTCATATAATTTATTTTGAAGCTTAAATTATATTTTAATTTGATTAAAAATTTAAATTATAAAATATTTTAACCATTATACCCAATTTTTTTCATTGGAATCAATTTAAATTTGAAATTGATTATAAAAATATAGTAATCTTTTGATCTTTTTTATTTTAAAAATATGGTGTGTTCTCCCATCAACAAGATTATTTTAAAACTAATTTATTAAAATTATATGATTATAATTCAGAAAACTTGATTCTATATTTGGAATTAGAAAAATTTATAATGTATAACATATTAAACATAGTTTTTAACAAAAATCATAGTGAATTTGATTAAATTAATTATAATGATTAATGTTAAATTATGATTATTAAGGGTCAAAACAAAAAAATATAAGACAAAAAAATACATATAAAATTGACCAAAACCCATTGTATTCCCATGAATTTTCCATTAAGCTTCCATTTATGCGTTTTTATAGTTTATGTCTTTTTTATGTAAAAATGTGGGTACACATAACTTCTTTTAAAAAAATGCACATTGGGTCCTTTCCCTTCCCAAATAGAAGGCCACTACCTATCCCTCTTCATAACACCTCTTAAACCACATAATATTGGCCAAGATATTACCAATAAAGTTCTTAAAATCCCTATCTTATTCTTAGAATCCTCCCATTGAACATGAAGAATCCCAATGATTCCTTTTGGAACAAACCAAAATGACTTACCCTATTAAGAGGTAATGCCTTCTCTCATGGACCTTTCTATTATTTTCTGTCTGCACCCTCTCCCCTATATTTATTCCATGATTTTATAATAATGCTAGTATAGTAAGTATACTATTATATTTTTATGATAAGTTTTCTACCTAAACTTACACAAAAAGTCATCTAATGGGTAACAAACATATTGTTTACATGTACAACGAACTACCGCCTAACTAAACGACGATTGTTCATTTTTCCTTGACTTCCTCTCATGGTGGAAATTTTGATTGAAGCACTATTTATATATATTTAATATGTTATATTTATTATCGATTTAATTTTGTTTATTACTTTTTCAACAGATATATTTTTTAATTTTCATTTGGTGAATATACAATAATTTTGTTTGAGGAAGCGTTGACTACCACCCCCTCACAGTGTTGTGATTCGATCCCACACTACATGGAATGCATGAAGGATGGGTTTAGAGAACATATATTATATATATAACATTATAATTATACTATAATTATATTATATATATATATATATACAAATACTTAATTTTCTTTCTTTCATTCAATATTACAATAAAAATGGGAGCATCGTTCATGCGTAAATAGGCACTACCGTCGCCATGAACGGTGTATTCCACTTAAAAATTATAAATTATATAAGTTATTATAATAAAAATATAATTATTATAAATTATATTTATATAATTTTTTATATTATGTAATCATTATATAAGTAAAAAGACCAAAGATATATCAAATTAAGAGACCTGGGAAGAACAAAGAAGATCTTACCCAAAGTGAAACCTTAACATAGGATTATTAACAAGAGGGTAATATAAGGTCCTAATAAAACCATATATGGTATTTGATATAATAATATGGTTCATTAAAAAATTTATCATAAATTTATAATTAATATATTGTTGTATTGAATGAGTACGATGAGAGTCAAGACATAATGTAAGGGGATTTCATCTCACATTTTATTCCTATGTGATACATGCTATGTTCACAAATCATTCATTTTATGTGATGAATTTATAGAACATAATTGTATTCTATTTATTTTATACTTCAATTTATGTTCATTCACATATAAATTTTATTACCTTTCTTCCATGGGGTTTACGTTTCAAAATTTACAAAATCGGTAAAATAGTTTCTTCTCAATTTTCTTTCTTTGAGACTCACGATTTTTTATGCACCTAAATTATTTTTCAAGGTTTATTATATCATGAATATTATTATTTTTACGATATTTTAACCATAATTTAATTCCCTTTTTTTAAATCTAGATTATTATCTTTTATTATCATGAGATAAGATTTTATTGAAACAATCTTACCACTTTTTGAAATTGTTAATGATTATGTTTCAATTAATGAAATATCATGATCCACCCCTCAAGAACACTCCTGATTTTTCCCATATTGTTATTCATGATATAATCATGTATCTGTACCATTTCTACACTCTGTAGTACTTAATATAACCTCTTTATGTAAAATATCTGGGTCTCGCTCTTCGGTCAGTAATATATTGTTTTCCAAAACCTTGTTCTAGAAAATTTTCTCAAAATATCTCTGAAGACCATTTTAAATGAAAAATTATTTTAAAAAAAGTATTTTTTTTCATTGAATACATTATAATAATTCAATTATATTTTAAAATATATAGTTTTTTCATAAGGATTTATGTTATATAAATTGGTTTTCAATGAAGAAAGGATATTTTCATCAAGAATTGTTTTTAAAAGATCTTTCAAAATTATTTCCCATCTAAGATAATATCAGTTGGTGTTACTCATGAATTTGTAGGGAAACTATTAAATTTTTCAATTAATATTCATTCTATGAATGGATTAATTTTTTTATGTAATGATGTTCAATAAATTTGTTTCTATTTCATGGGTTATATGATTTTTAAAACATCTTTTTTTCATGAGTTATGTTAATGATAAAATGATTATGAAACCTATATATTTCCACATGTTATAAAATGATTACTTGTTTGTAATACCCATTTCACCTCATAGGTTCTGATATGATTATTTATAATCTTTTGGAACATGTATTTATCATTGATATATTTGGGAACTATATCTCCCGCGAATTCATTGGGTAAAGCTTTATATCCCATGATATAGACTACGATGGTCTTGGGAAAGAACCTTGACTACTAAGATGGCCCTGGTAGTGAACTATGACTTCCAAGATGGTATTAGGAATGAAATAATGCTACTAACATGTCCTTGGGAGTGAACCATGGAAACCAAGATAGATTAGGGAGTGAAACCATACTACCATGATGGTCTTTCCATCAATGCATTGGCTACTAAGAAAATCATATTATATGCTTATATGTTGGAAAAAATTCGATGCTTTATTCCTATGTTATGATTTCATGTCTTATGTTCTATATTTTGTTATGATTAATTTATTATGAACTGCTGATATTTTTTTCATGATTCAGGTTTATGATAATTGATATGAAGCGTATGACATATAATTTCTGGATCATGTTTTCATACCCTAATACTTATGGTTATGGTTAAAAATCACTCTTATTTACCCATAAAAAGTATATGAACTAAACCAATTTTATGTTTCCTTACATAGCTTATAAATATACATATTGTGTTTGATGTGTCTAATAAGGGTTCTAGTTAGGAAGAACCAAATCGGAGATAATATAGCTCTATTACACACCAGTGTTCATGCTTCCATGTTTTGAAAGGCACTAAAGTAGTACGGTATTTGGGCGTCTATTTGTATAATGTTTTAATCTGGGTACCCCAATGGTTATTCCATGAAGTATAATTTATGAATCCCCTTTGAAACCAATTATTTTATACGTGTTTATTTCAAGACCAAAAATAATATATTTTATCTTCCCATGTGGCAGGGAAACTTTTGTGTATATTTTATGTGAATTTTGGGCCCAAAAAAATATATCATAATAATGAATTAAGAAGTTTGTTATTGGTGAAGAAATTTATACCTTACTCCTAAAAATGATTTTTCTGTTTAGAATTATGATTTTATAATTTTTTCACATTTATTATGTGTGAACACATTGGTATCTATGGTAACAACTACACATAGTATTTGACCACAATATTATACTTAATTATTTTTTAAATTCCACATTACATTGATTTATTAAATGATTCCATCATCTGTATGCTGATAATCATGTTCTTCTAAAATGACGATGTAGTGTATTATCACCCATATAATATTGATTCTTATCCCTTATTCATCACAAAACTGTGGTTTTATCTCACACATTGTAAAGGATTATAAGAGTAGGTTATTAAATGCAATTAGGATAATGTGATTGATATTATAATGATAATAAAGGATTTAAATAACAATGATGTTTTAATTTTTACAATTGACGTATATGCCTAATTTTCCCAAAATATTAAAATATTCAACTCTAGATTATATTTTTTTATCAAATAAATGATATAATAGTAATATTTCAAAATATTGGATCCCTATAGGTAATGTAGGAATATTCTGAAATTTTATGCATGGTTCATAAGAAATGATCTTGTATCATTATGTTATAATGTATTGGAAGTGATCCTAGACAAATCCTTATGATTAAATGTATTATATTTATTTTGTATTCCAATGATTACCAGATTATTATTCCATTATTTCAATAATTCAATGATACCATGTTATGATATATGAACCCCTCTTATATAATTTTATATTAATATAAACTTCTCAAATTTTACATCACTTAGTGGTTTATGTTGAGTATACCATGTATTGATTTTTCAGTTCACTCCTAATTTTATATTTATAATTGATGTATAAAATTTATTGACAGTATTTGATCATAAATAAGATCATATTAATAAATGATAAATAAAATATGATTCATTTTATTTCTATATTAATTTTTATATAACAAATATCTTAAAAACACAAGGAAACTTGTTTTAAGGTCCACTATTTTGAATAATTTTGTGAAGAATAATGTAACAGTATCTGTGTGGGATAATGTATTCCATTTTCATATCAATTCTTGTTCTTGTTTTATAGTGGTAATTTTTTTAAATATGATATGAAATTAAATATAAATAAAAAGGATAAGACTTATAAATTCATTGTATAGAATATACAATGACTTATTAGCTATTAAATCAAATTTCATAATTTATCTTTTTATTTTTTAATTTTAATCCCTAATATTTTTTTAAATGAATGGAAATATGAGGTATAATTTTAACAACAAATGTAATGTGAAATTCAATTTTTATATAAATGAGATTCCAAAATTGATTGGTTTAGAAGTTGGAGAAAACATTCTAGTAATTTCCCAATTGACCTATGTTATGGATAATATCATGAATCATCTCGAGTGAAACACTTTTTAAAATAAAAAAAATTAGATTAATTTTTTATACTACAAAATATACCAAATTTTGATAGATCCACTGATACATTAATCATGGAACAATGGACAATATCCCTGAGAATATATTTTAAATTTTATAATTATTTGATCCCGTGAAATATATATTTGGTTTATATATGAAAGATATTGAATCTAATATTTAGTGTTCATCAATAAAAACATGATTCAATGGAATACATCAACGCAATTTTTCAGAATAATTAAAAAAAATTAATTTCCTCACTCTCCCTATATTATACTTGGGATGGAATTTTTTGGATTAAAATAGGATGATGATTAATAAATTTGTTAATATGAGGAAAAATACAATGACTTTAAAGTAAATCATTGACTTTAATTTTTCTCTAAAATAATTTTGGAACATTTCCCTTGTTACATAAATTAAATCCTTCAAAAATCTACTAAAATTCAAGATTTTGATAGATATGAAGACATGTATAAATTTTTCCATCTAATGGAGTTGGTGATTAGGAAAAATCAATAGTCACATGAGGATGAATATAATGAGATATAAATAGAGTTTAAATATAAGAGGATATTGTATAAATCACTATGGGGTGATGAAGATTAAACAATACATATATAAAAAGTGAGATAAAAAACACAAGGATAACATCCTAAAATGAAAAAGAAATGTTTCAAGTATGGGATTGAAGATAATTATACTCATGACCATAGAAGGGTATTAAGTTAGAAAATCAATTTAATAGAATTGAGGGAGGTTAATCTCAATCATCCATATATGGGAAAACATTTTATCTTAGAGAAACATGGATCTTATACAAGTCAATGCACCTTACTGTTGGTTACTAAGAATAAAATATAATGACTACATAAAAGGGTAAGATGATAAGGAAAATAATATATTGTAATTTTATATATGATTGACCATGGAAATATTGTGGGTTCAGTTACATGTATTATTTAAAAAATAATAAAAAATTTACTATGGGATTGGTCTTCTACTCATTCATTTTTTACATTAATTTTCATTAGAAATTTTTAAACCCTAGTAAGTAAATAGGTGTTTGAATAATGGTGGGAACAAAAAGCGATGTAATCATTAAATCTCATGTATATAACACATCAAAAAATTACTTTTATTAAAATAATATTCTAGAAAATCTAGATATGACCAATTTTTTTGAATTTGAATCGATAATGTTAATGTATTGGTCATTCTTATTATTATTAAATAATCAACTTCTTTGAAAGTAAAACACCATTTCATATCCAAAAATATTTACAAAAATATATTAAATTTTAAGGGGTAATGGGAATCTTATTTGGGAAATCACTCCAAAATATGGATACTTCTTCTTTATGAAGAATAAAATATATATCAAATAATTGATATAATAAAAATTTTATTCTTAAAGATATTACCATTGGGAGGGAATTTATTAATGTATTATCATTTTATAATTTTTTTTGTCTTCCTCATTATTGAGAGTTTTAGTTATCAAATGCTCACATACTAGAATCTATGGATATATCCTAGAGTCTATCTATCTATCCCCTATTAAACTATATTATTTATAAAATAAATGATTAGAGAACATGGAAATGTTTTTTACACCTATTAATTCTTCAACATGGGGGTGATGTCTTCCTTTTAAGAATAATAATATTTCAATTTGTCTAAAAATTGATTATCAAAAACATAAAAATATCTAAATAAAGAACTCGTATCTAATACCCTGCATTTATGCCTTTTTGATCAATTATGTTGGGATTAGTTTTATATTATGGTGAATCTTTGATCAGGATATAATTATATAAAAGTGAAAATATTAGCCTCTAAAAACGAATCAATTCATATAAAAAATTGATATTATGAATTCATTGTGATTCCATCTAGATATTCAATACTCCATAATTCCTCATTAACCATATAAAAATAGACATTAGTTATTAACATGAAAAAATGGTATTGGTCTTTTTAAATGATATTTTTATATTATATAATAATCTAAGATGACCATGAAGATAATTCGAGTATATTGATAAATAAAGTTTAAAATGATAAGTTCTATAAAAAGTTTAGTAAATAATTCATAAAAATAGGGAAACATAATTAATGGGTTTTGTAAGAAAAAAGGCGATATATGTTGTCACATAAAAGAAAACCTCGATTAAAAAATATCCCAAACCAACATCCATGATGGTTATCCATAGTCTTCCATAATTAGAAAGGTACTATTTTTAGTATTTGAGGAACATATCATTATTGAAAAATGCATAATTAATTCAAACTTATAATGGAGTTAATTATATATGAAAATATAAATGTAAAGAGAGCATGAATTAGTTATTGAATATTACTCTCACTGTACCAATTATACCACTAGTCTTATTTTTTCAATGGGTTGTGATATATAGAAATTCATGAAATATATTCAATAGTTTTTTAATCTTTAAAAATTGAAATGTGGTTATCATTTCCTCATGATTGATGAAGGTATATGATATAAATTATCTGAGGAAATATTGTGAGTTTTTTTTGGTTATATTCAAATCAATTATTTAGATTAATTATCTGTATGGTGAAATGTGTGACATCTTTACTGATCATAAAATATTTTGTTTTATATTCATAGAAAAATAAATCAATATCCACTAATGAAGATGGATAGAGATGATGAAATACTATATCTCATTAATCTAATTACATCATATAATTTTAAAAAGGAATATTTTCTATATAGAAATAATTATGAATCGTTCTACAAGATGTGGATTTAAGGTTACTCCATCATCATGTACATGAGATGGATGTACATGAGAATCATACATTAAGGAATGGAATACTAACTTTCTCAAATAACAATAGAGTAATATATTTTAGAGAGGTAAAGATATTATACATTGGTTATGTATATATAAAAAATAAGGTGTGAAATCTAAATAATGGTAGAATCACATAGTTTAACATTGAGAATGTCATATTTTCAGGATTCAGGACATCATTATCTACACCATCATAGCACCAGATAATGGAGTATCAATTTTTATGATCTATAAATCTCAAAATTATCTTCCACCCAGTGATTCAATAAAATAAATAGATATCTACAGGATCACTTTTACAAGGATATAATAAAAAATGAGAATAATGTATGTACCTTATGGTTCATGGTATACTAAAATATTAATATATGATGATAGAATCCCAAATGTATGATTGAAAAATTACCTATTCTGACATTGAAATGAGAGACCATCACTATGGAATTTGTTTCAGGTCTTATAAATATATATAAATACTGTATTTAAAAATTTTATATGTAAGATCATCATATAAAAACTATATAAATCATGAGGTTATTTGATGATATATATCTAAATAAAATAATATATATGTACCTATAATATTGACAGTTTATATAGAATATCATTATAATTTTCCTCAAATTTAGATCCAAATTTCACTTTAATGTTCTTGATGAATAATGAATTTCACAAAGTTAATATTTTATATGAAGTATCATCCCAAAATTAATAGTCAATGTAATAGTAATATTAAAATTATGGATGATATTTTTATATTCTACCTAGTGTGCTTCTATGGATTTTTGGTCAACATCAATATCTAGTGGAGTTCTCGTACTTGAATAGTTTTCAATAAATTATTCAAATATCCCCATATGATATGATTTATGGGAATATAGATAGAAAATTTATATAGTAATATAATATTTTATAATGTTAAATATTTTGGAATAATAGTTTAATTGAATAATATATATGGTGTAATCTATTCAAATTGAAATTATACCCTTAGAGAGTCAATTAAAGAGTTATGCTGACCATTCTCAATGAACATTATATATTTATTTTTTAAATTTAATATTCATTTTTATGTCTCTGAGGAATAGAGTAAACAATTTTAATAATAATTGAGTTATCATCCATAGGTATAATAAACACTTCGATACCATTTTTTATGTAAGATTTGTGGTATCTCAAGTTAAATTTCCCCTAATACTATAATAAGTGATTAATGTTTTTTTGTGCCTCTAATGAGAAAGTAAATTTCTAGTACTTGACATGAAATGAATCATAATTTGGGTATAAATAGACCAAGACCTATATTGAGTGATGAATCTGCAAAAGATCAAGGGTCGTAGTGAGAATGTTCTAAAAAGTAATATATCTCACATTGTAATTGTATCAGTATTGGAAATATATGCATAAAGAAGAATGGTTGTAATTTTTGATTAAGAACTCTGACTCATGTCATTAATTTATTTTTGATTGTTTTATTTCATCCCCATTCTCATTTATAATTAACAATATTTAATGGGGGAGAAATTAATGACATATACATTAATTAAGGAAACTAAAGTTCAATGAGGCATGAATTATAGTGATATATATCTGTATAAAATATTTATTCTATAAATATTTTGAATAGAGAAACATATACATATCCTACTCATAATTTTGAGAGAGAATGAGTGCATTTATAAAAGTGGTGCTGGATGGATAAAGATATATATAAATGATGATTATCACCCCATGAAGAACATTACAAAAAAACATATGCTTTTTTGTAATGACATGAAAAATAAAATTCATGAATAATAAAATAGTTATTTTTCAAAATGAAAATATTATTATATTTCACACTTTATGTGTATAGAAATAAAATTAAAAAAAATAATATTACAATTCATGTAATAATACAGATTACTCTAGATAAGACTAGTAAATACTGATAATAAAATTTCCACCACAAAATGGCGTAATCCATAAGATCAAACACTGGATGGAAGATTATACCTACCATGTAAATTTATAAAATAAAATGTAATGATAGGAAAATAATTTCAATTATTGTAGAAATTATAAAAATAATAGATAATGAGTTTGAAAATGTAGTTTATTAGTTGAAAATATATAGGATATAAAAACATTTGACAATTAGTATTTATATATTGAATTTCTATTAAATAAATGTTAGTAAATATAACTATTGGGATATTTGAATACTCTAAATAAAGTTATAATTATTTTTAGTTTTTATAAAGGGGAATTAAAAATTATAATTGATGTAGAATTGAGAAAATATGGACTCAACATATAGAGTCATGACTTATTAATCTATTTTTTTAGAACATGAGAGTGAGTTAGTTTAATTGGGTTTCACCCTTAATCAAGATCAAGTATAGAATCAACAACTAAGGCCAATATTTAGTTACCCATGTGAGAATTTGAAATTAGTAGAGATTCCCACAAGGTTTGTGTTTGATGAACCACCCCATGAAAGTAAAAAAATCGCATAAATTCAAAAAAGAGGTATATTAGTCTAATAAGGAGTTACATATCTAGAAATTAGTGTTAAAAAATTTAAATATCCGTTTTTATATTAAATTATAATATCAAAAATCTCAATAACTCATATAATCTTATTTTATTTATTACTCAAGAGAATATGATTAATTTGAAAAATATTTTTGGGATAGAAATAAAAAATCACTGTATTTTATACAAATATAAACAGTTTTATTATAATATCAAGTATTATAAATAAGAATTAATTTCATTAATTTTCATCTAAAAAAATATTTAAATTTAATTATTATGTTATTTTATTATTTACTATTATACATTTAATTTCATCACAAAGTTGACTATGTTTTAAAAACTATTACTTTTCAAATAAATAAGTACTTTTTTATTTCAAAGATAAATGTATCATATTTGGGAAACTATTTTGATATAATAAATATAAAATTTTAAATAATCACATCAAAATTTTGTTAGTGAGATATTTTGAAAATTTTCTAAAATAAATAATTTTTTTATTGAAATCTAAAAATAGAGTTTCATTTTTTAGATTGTTCTTTGATTTTATATATATTTAATAATTATGTAATAATTAATAATATAATATACAAGACTAAAAATATTTTATTTTGATATTATTATGTATAAAAATAAAAATAATAAAATTTCCCATAATATAAATGTCATTAAAATTTGTAAATTGGAAATTATTAATTTAAAAACAATATTTTTTGGAAAATTTAATTTTTCCATGTAAAAATATATTTTAATAAAATGATTTCGGTTATAATAGATTGAAATGTTATAAAAAATACTAATACTTTTATGTACTAGAAACAAATTCCCGAGTAAGCCAATGGTTTTTCATTTTTAACATCCATGAATTCCCATACCAAAATTTTAAAATTATTCATCAATTAATCCTATTCTACAATAAATAACTAACTATCTTTCTGTTCATATCCAGTCAAAAATCAATTAACATGAAATTAAAATCATATTCTTCTCTAAATTCCCTTATATGTGTCTCTAATTTCCTATTTTTTTTTCACTCCCCATGATTTTCTATGTGACTCCCAGATGTAAGGGAACTATCCTCTTATTAGTTTATAATTAAGTACCTATTTTTTTGTTTGTATTTTAAGTGTCTTATTACATTCATATGGTATAATTTTTATTGCCCCATTAATACAGAAGAGTGTTTTGTTAATTATATACCTTCATCACCTCAAATTATTCCAATTCCATAATCTGGATTGTATACCATCAAGCTTACAAATTCATTTCATAAACTTCACTATATTTATTGAGAAATTGTTATATTGTGTATACAAAAACCCATTACATACCATTTGGAAATAACCATTTTGTAATATTTTTTTTATTAATTTTGTGATTTATGTTTTGTAAACCCACATTCACTTTTAATTTGATAAAAGTGATATAGGTTTTAGTTCCTCATACACTGTTGTACACAAGGATTTAATATGAAACTAGGTAATTATTCTACATGGGTCACTAATGAAATGGTATATTATGATCAATGTTGATTACAATAACTAAGATATATTATGTTTGAAAACTAATAGTGATCTAATGCATTGAGTAAATATTTAATCTCATGACATGTAATGTTTATGATACCTTTGTGAATAGACATGGTAATTAAGTATTATCACACTGTGGTGAAAAAACATGGTGACATGATTAAGAATTTCTATGTTTTATATTTTATCCACATTATCATGTTATGTATCATTTTATTTTTCTCATTATTTAATGATATTTCTAATGTTTTATCAATGATTATCTTTCTTAGTCTATTTCATTTTTTATCCCTTGTTAGACTTTATGATCAACCATTATATTGATATTTGTCCATATAAAATTTCATACAGTGTGGTGGAATATGGTGGATTTATATAAGATTAATTTCAAAGGAATAAATAATTTTTTCATATGTTTTCATTATGTAATTCATGTATTATGTATCTAGTTTCCAATAGATTGGACCTCAATATAACGTTCAATTTTATTAGTGTAATATTATATTAAGATACTATGTTAGTATTCATGTTATAAAAACGGAAATATTGAACAATTGGTATCAATTGTCAAGATTAATTTTTTAGGGTGTTAGGAATTGGATGAAATCATTATTAGAAACTATAGGGGTAATTATATATATATATATTTGGTGAAGTATAAAGTGAGTGGTTTTGAAGAAATAAAAGAGCTATATGGATACAAAAATGGGATGTAACTCTTTAAAAATTGTACATTGGAGTAATAACTATAAAAAGGGATAATTGGGTAGTATATTGATCATAAAATAATTCATGATAAACTGTACTTTATATACACATTGTTAGACACTCCTAAGGTTTACAATTTTCTTAATGTCATGATTTTTACAAACCTATATGAGTTATTTATAAAAAATATAATGTATTTGTTAATATTTAATTATATCACCCCAAAAGATGATATTATGGAATTTTATAAATATAAATTCCTTGATAATATTTACTACAGTAGTACTGATCATAAAAAATTTATCACTTTGAATTTCATCATCATGAAAAATTTGATGATATAGAAGTATTCATGTTAATAATAGATAAAAAAAGAAATGAAATGATTCCTTTTCATATATATGGGAGTTGTAGTTGAAAAAATCATGATGATTACAGATCATTTAAATCCGACCATGAATAAAAAATTGAAACAAGTGGAGTATTAAGATTCCCTTTGTAAATAAAATCATGTAGTTTAATCATTCATTATTCAATGTTTGAAAATTTTTAGTAGACCATTGAATCCACTAATCCTTAAAAAATGGATCAATAAGATTTGAATGATAATTTTTTACTAAATTATTATATGAAAAATAATTTCAAATTTTCATTATATATCTTATAGTGAGATGATTATATGTGGAGGAAAATGATCAAGAACAAAAATCCAAGGTATGAGGCAGGATCCATGGAATGTGAAGGAATAAATAATGAAATTTCCAACAAGTGTTTCCATAAAACCTCTGAACCATGATAGGGAAAAATTACCATGGTTTAAAAAAAGTGAAAACATGTCTTCAGGGAAATATGTGATGAACATTACATGGCTAGTGTGATACACTTCAATATTTGTTTCATTGATTTTTACAAGATGAAAGATTGACTATTTACTGGACTAAGACCCTATCTATGAAATAAATTGGAAATCTATGATATTGTGAGTTAATAAGAGTTTATGTTATCTTCTCCCAATGTTGAAATAGATTTCAGTGATTCTACATGGACTCTTAGATATAACAAATACAATATAAAGATGGACCAATATTTTTTTAAATAATATTAACATGAAGAAATTAAAACTTACAATGTCAAAAAATGTATGGTGAATCATTTAAGGAAATTATTAAAATAATTTTAAATTTTTGATTTGTCTGGATGATATGTCCATATATTTCAAAATTATCATGATCATGTTAGTCCTCAATATAAGAATTAAAATGACAAGTGGAAGATTCTTCAAGAACAATCTGTGAGGGAATGCCTCAATTGTTGATAGAATTTTAATTTTAATAATGAATGTCTAAATTAGAAGATAATGAAGGGTAAACACTATAACCATCAATATATAAAAAGGGAACAAGGTCCTGAATTCACTATAAAAAATTGCTTTTGTAGAGACTATAAGTGATATTATTAAAGGCCCTCCCACAATACAATCATTTATGGAAAGTATGTTTTTTTATTATGGTCCTATCAATTATTTTAATTTATCAATGTTTTAATTAACATCATATTATTCTGTGAAATAAAAAATGGTAGGGTTTTTGGTCTAAACTACATGATACAATATTCATGAAAAAATCCATATAGGGATTCTCCTATTAACTTGGGTGAGTGAATTCTCTTCACAAACCTAATCTTTATTCTATGGTGGAATTTGAAAACCTACATTGGATGGATTTAAGGTCAAAGTGTAATTCCAATATCAATTATTGAGAAATGATACTTCTTTAGTATTAAATGGATATCCCATATTTATCTATAATGGTGAAAAATCATATCATGTGTCTCATGAATAATCACCTAATATTGACTTATTTATGAAAATTAATTTTTTATAATAAGTTGAAAAATAATTATTAGTGGTTGGATATATACCCATTATTTTGGAATTCAATGATCTATTTCATGAAGTGTTATTTATAAATCCATTAGAAATAGTGATTGAGTTCATAGTTGAACAAATATGTTAATCCAATCCAATATGAAATACCCCAAATAATGAAGGGTCATATTGAACAATGTGTGACTCTATGAGGGATTACAGTTTACATTTTTAGTGAATGAGGACGGATAAACACAGTTACACTTTTTTTACATAGATCATAATTGGATCATAATGATGAAAAAATATCTTATTACAAGGATTAATGAATTGGTTGAACAAATTCAAGGAGCTCAATTATTCTCTATGGTTGACCAATGATTTGGGTGTCATAAAATAAGGGTTAGAAAAGAATATATCTAAAAGGATACATTTTAGAAACTATACCTACATTAAGAGTTTATGGTTATGTTATGTTTATCTAATAATTCTTCTTACATATTTATAGATTTGTTGAGTAATGTTTTCAAATATTAACCTTGATAAATATTTGGTGGTAATTTTAAAATATAATATTATATATTCCAAAATAAATGAGGACCATTATTATTATATAAGGGTCATATTAAAACTCCATGGAAGGAGATACTACTTGTTAAATTTAGTAATTTTTTGATTCATAATCAAACAGATTCATTCAAGGGTAACATCATTATTAGATAATCAATCTTAGTGGGTCTATAAATGATAATGGTTTTTGAGAAATTTTCACATCATTAAAAATTAAATTAGATTCATATAGTATTTGGTTTATCATGATAATATAAAAGGGGTGTGAAAAATATTCAACACTTTCTAATAATGTAACCATGTATAATTCAAAAGAGTTATGATTACATGTAAAATGAATTTTGAGGAAATATTCAACAAATATAATAAGTGGCTGGTTAGTTCATCTATGACAACTCTTTCGTGTAATAAAGAATTATTTATTTTTAAATTTATATATATTTAAAATTTATTCTATTCATTCTCATGAAATATGATATGGTTAATTTTTATACATATAGAATGTAAAATCATTTATCTGATAATTAATATAATCATTACCAATAGTTTGATGCTTTCATTATTTTTTCTATAAATTAATAGAGAGTATATTGTTATCAAAATAACTATAAAAAATTAAATTATCATCAATGATTGATGTATATACTCATACAAAAGGAAATAGAAAAGGGAAAAATTATATGATAGGATCTTCTAAAAGAATACATGTTTTTAAAAATTATAAACCCAATGGTGAATAAAATTCATAAAATGATTCATTAGGAATGATCTTGGTGTCATTGAAATGATGAGGAATAAGGAGATCCATTGATCAATTACTTATGAAGGATAGACACTGGAATCATAATGGATGGGAAATCATATATACGATCTAAAATAACTTTTGAACTATCAATACTAGAGAACATCATAAAAAATACAATAGATTATCCTTTGATGAAAATGAATATAGAGTCTGTCAAAATTTGGATGATTTTGTAATTCAATATTGATCAATAACCTAAAGTTAAATTTTCTACAATGATATATATTAAATATATTATATAGATAAACAAGGAAATACTATAGGAATACCAAGCCTCTATATTTTCTATATATCCTAAAATATCGAAAATTTATAGTGAAAATCATGATCATTATTAGTGGGGAAATATGAAAATGGATATTTATAATTACACATCAATGTTAATAGTGTGTCAAAAGGTTATGGTGGAGATACAACATCAAGATATGGAATTACAATAATTACTAATAACCAAATCGAAGTGGGAAAACATTATTATTGACATTGTCATTAGAGTTAACAATAAATCTAAGAAGCAAAATGAGATATGGGTAATCATCGATATATTTACAATGATTACCATTTTTTCATAAGAGGGTATTTATACCTAGAATTCCAATATCACCATTAGGTTAATGACGTAATAAGACTTCATTTTGTATAATTGTAAATTATTTTTGACGATAATAAATGATTTTCCCTTCTGTTCTAGTGGATCCTTCCAATATCAATTAATACACAATTAACCTTTAGGAAAATATATCATATAAAACTACAAGAAAAAATATAGAGATATATTCTAACAATGGAAGATATATTAGGGTATATATTACTTGATATTTAAGGTATTTTGGATCAATATTATCCACATAGTTAATTCCCATATACCAATAGATTTTAATTCATAATTAAAATGGTGCCTTTGAGGAATTCTATGGAGAAAATTATCAAATTATAACAGGTTGGGATAATTATGGAGAAGGTACAATTCAAGGAAAACACTTTATAAAGGTAACCATTAATGTGATTTTTGTGGTTTAGAAACACATGAAGAATTATGAAATTTTAAATAATAGTTATATTTAAAACCTATTGAAGGAAATAGAATTTAATTTTAGGGATATTGCTTTTCTAAAAATAAAATAGTGGAAAGGAGTTTTGAGATTTGAAAGGATGAGGAATTAGAATCCAAGGTATGTTTTACCATTTGAGATTTTATAGTGTTTTCGAATGGTTGATTATCGATTAAAACTATCACCAAATAATTACATTGTAACAGTGTCTCTCATGTGTCCTAGAAGAAAATTTATATATTTTAACCGTCGCATATAAATGATATTAATGTTTTTGATGTGGAACATGACTTACCGTATGAAGAGGAATAAATCCTAACTGAGGAAATAAGGAAATAAGTGTTGATAAACAAGACTAAAAAACATATTAAACTCTTGTGGAGACATCACATGCTTAAAAAAGATATATGGGAACATGAAGATGCAATGAATGATACATAACCCAAATTTTTAAAGAATGTGTTATATATTGAGGATTAAATTTATTAAGGGGGAAATATTAACACATAAAACATAATTCTATGATTAATAAGTGAAATATTGTTTTTCGATAATGACCCTTTTAGATATTGCACAATCAATGAACATTGAATAAGTATTAAAAAATATTACATGTAATGTAATAATATAAATTACTATATTTAAAAGTAGCATAGGGATATAAAAACCAATATAGTTACCAAATATTTCTATAATATATTAGATAGATATCATAAAGGAATATTACACCTTTAATGAAATAATTAAAAATAAAATGTAATGTTAGGAATATTTTTGATGTTATCGATGTACATTTGATATCATTTGGGATTGAAGTATTGATTTTTTATATTTGGTGGTAAATATATATGATGTAATAATAAATGTGACCTTTAGGATTTGACCACTAAATTTTCAATACCTAACCATTATCCAAAAATGAAATTCTAGAACAAAAACTATTGATAATAGTTTTGTCCTTATAATTTGTGATTATAAAGGGTTATACAATATGATAATTGTTATAGGAATGAGAAGCAATGGATGCACACAATTGAGTAATTAATTTTGAATCCCATTTTTAAAAAAATGGTATGTTGGTTAGGTCATTGTGTGTCACCTATAATATAGCCTAGACAGAGAATCTACATGCGAGGATTACATGAAATCCCAAACCGATGATGTTAAAATTACTCGAGATCACTACTAGGTCAGTGTTAGAAAATTCACCATATGAAACTACCACAATTTCACACCATACAGTAAATGTGTCTGTTGGTGTAATAAGTGGTCATTTATTAAGACCACCATTTTATAAATGTGTAATCTGATTTTTTACAAATGTCGTAGTCATTTAATCAGTCACAGTGTTTAGTAGTATTCAATTTTAAAAAATATTAATGAATATAATATGATTTGGGTAAATATATTTTCCAATATAAATAAAACACAAGTTCATTTAGATTAAATATTTATAATATTATTATAATTTAATTTATTATAAATAAAAATTATTTTATTGAAATATTCTTTTAAAAATATGTTTATTTAAATATAAATGATAATATAATTATACAATTTCATGGTGAAATGTTATAAGTAATTAGATGATTATTTTGTCGTAAAATCAATTATTTATAAATAAATATAGATTTTTTATTTAAAATATTCTTACTCAGAAAATTAGTTTGATAAAATATTCATTATATATTATAATATAATATAAAAATTAGTTTAGGCTGAATTTTTTAAAAATTTATAAAATAATATATTAATTAGTGAATAGTAAAAAATTTCTTTTTATATATTATATATTTTATAAGTGATCATATACATATCATAATGATGTAAAAATTACTTAAAAATACTTCATGTCCAAAAATAAATAATTTTATTATTATATTTATTTTAACAGATGAAAATATATTTCCAAAACTATAAATGACTATCTATTGTCTATAGTAGAAATTATGATTTCATAAACTATATTTTTATAAAAAGTTTACTTTTACATATACAAATTAATATTAAATGAAATTTCACTCTAATATATAAAGATATTATAAAACATGGATAAAATTTCTTTAATAATGATTAAAAACTATGGTTAATCATATGTTTTTTCATTTTACAAAACATTTTATTCCAAAAAATTAATTATGAAATTATTAATATATTCATCCTCTTTAAATATATATACCTAGTAATAAAAACATCCATATCCACTCAAAATCCCTTAGGAATAGAATTATTCCCATTTACCCCTTGATAATCCCTACAAGGAGTCTCTATGGTCCTCTAGTTTCTCTCTCCAATCGTTTAGAAGTTACTCCATAAGGCTAGGGAACTATCCCACTCTTCTCCTTTATTCATGCCCCCGTTTTTTGGTATGTATTCAAAATATTTATTTATATTCCCATCCAATACATTTTTACCTCATTACATGAAAAATATTTTATTTAAAAATGATTTAATTTTTTCCTCCCATTATTCCATTTAATTAAACAATATTGTTTATGATCTTATTACTAAATTTATTTTATGAATTTCCCTATTTTACATGAAATGTTTTTGTAATGTGAGTACCCAAAATCCTTCTGTATATATTGGTGTTTATATAGATATAAACATAACTTTTTTTTGGTATTTACATGTATGAAACAAAAATTCCATTTTCATGTGTTAAAAGGTATATAATGTTCTTGTTCTTGAGAAATTTTGTACTCAATGATTTTATATTAAATAAATTACTTATTCCCCTTATTTTATTGAGTTAATATTTTATTATGATTGACATGGATCACATGAAATAATATATATGAATGGTGATCACTGATAGAACTCTAATATATTAGGAGTAGAATTAAACATAATAGATGATAAGTTCTATCATACCATTGTGAATAACCATGATAATTATATTTTTCTGTGACATTAGTGACATATCCTATTGATATGATCATGAATGTAACTTTTTTTTAACATTCCCACATTTCCATATTATGTATCAAGTACTTATTATTATTGTTTCAGGATATGCCTTAGGATTTATCGATAATGACTATTCTTGTACAATTTATATTTTTATCACCTTTTAGTAATTATTCAAACAATTTTTTGTTGAATTTTGTCATAAAAAATTTCCTTCATTGATGTCATCCACGATATAATTACATTTGAACCATTAAAAATGATTAAATAAAGTTCATTATTAGGTTTCTTTGGCTCCACCTGTAAAGATGAACAAGATCTAATGTGAACAAGTTCTTCTTTCCCCTCCCTATTGGAGGGGGGAGTTTTTCTACCATTTCTTCATGAGAAGGGTAGGAACTTCTCGCTACATTCACACCTTGACTTGATTATTCCATTCCCAATGATCTAGCTCTCCCAGAAAGTAAAAAATCTATTCCATGAAGTACCGCATCTCTCCCTTCTCACGATAAAGATTAATAGTGTCACAGATCTATGCATTATCACCATGGTAGCCCGGTTTCATCCTCAACGCCCATCAGTTGATTAGTTCGAGCACTTCATCTCAGAATCTTGGGCACTATGGGAGCACGTGGTTATTAGTCTGATTGATCAGAGGCATATAATGATCTAATTTGGGTTAGAGGTGGACTTGATTGCTGTGTGGTCCATGACCCTTTGAAGATGCAATGGATCCACCTTATACCTATTTCATTTGTGTTTTAATTTTTATATGTGGTGAGACCCAAAGACAATCATGACTTGGGTAAGCCTCCCCGACCTACCTATTTCTTTCCAAAATCCCTCTATTCTATTTGCAATCATTAATATAATTGACCGATATGTATGTTATGATCATCTAACTAAGTCTATGTGTCACCCAATTTGTCCATGGATCTGTGTGGAGGTGGAGTTCTCATGGTCACCAGTTTACTATGTTTATATCACGAATTTAAAGGAGTTTATTTGGAAATAAGAAGTCTTCTTTGATTCAGGTATGTGGTATTTTTTGGCCTGCTATCGATTTGGACATCTATATTTGGTTTGTCAGAGTGGAATAATGAATGGAATTTCATAGTCAGAGTAAAGGAGGAGCACTGATGGTGGTGATGACACTAGATCAGCTAAAATTATAGTCATTGATAATTCTCAGGAAACATTGATAGTGCGAGGGAGTGAGAACGAGGGTAGGGGTGGCCTTTTAGAGCACGTTTTGAGTGTTGGCCCTAGAGTTTCTGCTGAGCGGGGTGATCATGTGGGGATCCCTTGCCTCAGTGATTCATTGAATGGTACAAGCATAGAGTGGGAGCTTCAAAAAGATGAAATAAAAGAGGTGAATATGAATTCTTGTGCAATGAAGGAGGTGCGAGAGTCACTGAATCCATTAGTGATGTAGGTCTTGGAATGTATAAAAGGTTATCTTGGTGTTGGGGATCTACGCTTGCTAGAGGGTGCTATT
The DNA here is from genome assembly GCA_963277665.1 of Viscum album. Taxonomy (NCBI): domain Eukaryota; kingdom Viridiplantae; phylum Streptophyta; class Magnoliopsida; order Santalales; family Viscaceae; genus Viscum; species Viscum album. Next base: position 1,967,438,628 of record OY728127.1, read on the forward strand.
GACTTTTGTAACATACAACCGGATTCAGACAATAAGATCCGTGAGGAAAGAGAAATGGACAAGGGTAATCATATCATAGGTGGAAATTGGATTTTTAGAAATATATTTGAAGGCCTAGAGTAGGAGGAGTCACCCATTTTGATGGATGATCCTCATGTACACGAATAATTGAACATGTAGATTGGTTCCAATAATTAGGAAAGGGCTGTAGAGGATGTTTTTAAGAAGGGTTCACTTGATGGTTTTTTCAATGAGGTGAACTATTAATGAAATTATTTTATTGATCATAATAGGCCCTCCTATATGATTGGATGAGATTCATTATCAACATCAAAAGGAGCCTTGGTGAAGAAAGATGTTGGTTGCAAAAACATTGTCTATATAGATCTCACTGATAAATGGGGGAATGTCTTTGATAATGATAATTAGAATGGCATATGTGTTACAATAACTTCTTATAGTGATGTTGTTCAAGGTTGATGGAATAAGATATCTGAAATTAAAGGATCTATAAATACTCAACCAAAGAGGGGGCCAATAGAAGACTATTCTTACTCACCGAAGCAGGTAGCCACTAGGTCCAAATACATGAGGGAAATAAGGGATGTACCTAATTCTAAAAAGGTCCATGTTAACAATAAATCATGTAAGAAGCAACTCTCTAGGGAGAAAATGGATCATATAAGGAATTGTTCCAATGTATTTAAGCAATATGAAACTAACTTAGAGTGGGAATCAACTACTGGGTAGGATGTACCTTACTATAGATGTGCTGAGGATTATTATTACAGTGATATGTAGTTTATAATTTCTGGTAGGAACTGATTTTTGGATATTGATGAGATGTATGCATGTATCCTTTTTATTTTATTTAATATATGGTAAGAGGCTTTTACTCTAACTGGACTTGTCGGGTGTGTAATTAATTGATCACATACCCTATTTTCAAGACAGTAGACCACAAAATATCATTTAATATAACTATATAATATCTTATTTAGGGATTATGTAAATATTAATGTGTTTAAGAAAGTGGGATGTCATAGCTTCTATGATGGTACATGAAAAGTAGATTTTATTTTTCATGGTTATGTTCATATATATCCTTTGATTTACACTCAATTATTTTAGGGAGAATCATCCCCATGAAGTTTCATATTTATCATTTACATTGTTGAATAAATTATGGATGTTGTATTATTATGAAATATGAGGTGGTTATTACCATATCCCTACCCGAATGGTGTTTCGACAGGTATTCAAATGTGAGAAGATATCCCTAAGGGGTTATTGAGGGAGTAGGAAAACTATTTCAATCTGGGTTTTTTAATTTGGCTCGAATATGTCATATATATATATATATTCAATGTCATATGAGCTCAAATTATCAACCTAAAATGAGTATAGGATTAACATTCCATTGTAAAAAAATTAAGATTACACATAAAATGGAATAAAAATGATTTATTGAGCACTCCCGACTAATGGGGAAATGATTAATCAAATTCACTAGATTATCATAATACTATAGTATATCATTTTTTCATCTACACATGAATTTTTTTTTAAATTTCTTTGTGATGGGTTATAAGGAAATATTATTTTCCATTGTTTTTGAAGTGGGATATAGAAGAGTAGTTGATGGATTCACAATTTTACGGTGGTATGTCATCTGTAAAATATACATGGGGATTTACCGTAGGAATATACACGACCATCATAAAAACACTGAGCATTGTGGATTATAGTACATCATAATATTTTAATTCAAACTTTCATAGATTATCCATGTTTGGGTAAACCATGGAAAATTATTATATCTTATGTATGATATTTAATTTTATCCAATAATAAATATTATGTGAGCATGAATTTTGAAATCTTTAATCCAATAAAATTATGTCCAAGAAATAAAAGATATCATAATTGGATAATTATTAAAATAATGAATAAAATGAAACATAATAACCAAAGGTTAAAAATAACTTTTGGTTGTGTGAGTTTGGGGAATAACTGGTATATATCATATAAAATCCTTTTGGGCATAGTTTTTTAATTTTTTGGACAATGCTTTATGAAATTCCATGATTTCACTAATGAAATCATTCAAATACTCTATAATCATTACATGCGTCTTAAAAATAAATTATTTTATACATTGGAAACACTTGTATATGATGTAAATGATGATAATGATAATAATAAGAAAATAAAATTAATTTTTTATCATATAAATGGTGCAATAAACATTTTTATATTAACTTCACACATATAAAATCATTATTCATATTTTATAAATGAAGAAAAACATGAATGATCAATACAGAAGTAATTTTATTCTTGATTAATGGATATATAATTATGATAATGCCGTGAAAATTATAGGGGTCAAAAAATAAGAAAAACTAAATTATAATAACTTTCCTACCATGTGAAAAATGAAATTTTATAGAAAATTATAGTTTTATTTTGTGTATATATTGATGGGATATGTTTTGTATTACAAAATTTCCTTCCATCAAAGTTTTTTTGTTAGGATTAGATTGGGAGAATATATTTAAAACCAAAATGAAACAAAAAATGTACCCAAAATGAACTGAATATATAAATTTTCATCATTTACATAATGAGTCTTATTTAATAGTGAACACTAAGTTAGTACCATAATAATTGTCTCATGATTCTACCAGAGTTTTCAAGGAAATTTCTTTATTCTAAATCAGACTTAGATGGGAGTGATTAAGAATAAAAAAAGGATGTCGATGTTTTTTAAAAATATTCATAGTGTAAAATACCATGGGACATGGATAGTAGTTGTTTTTAAAAAATATTCAATTTAATTCAAAAATGTTATGGTAGTGTTTTTAATTTCTATAGTGAAAACTCAATATTATTTACGTCCTTTGAATAATTGATATATATGTCAAAAGTAACATTAAACTATTTTATCTCTATTAATGGGTTAAAAAAATATTTTCATTGTTCCAAAACTATTTTAAAATTAGAATGAGTTTATATTTCCTAAATATTTAAATTTCAATTGAATATTAATGAATGGAATAACCATCATGAGAAGATATAAAAAAAATATTTTTCAATCATATTTGAGTTGAAAAAAATCCTTTGACATCCGTATGAAATAAGAGAATAAATTTTTCCATGGAAGGAATTTTAATTTCAGATAAAATAATATGTGACTATCTTCCATATTAATTTCAAGGATATTTTATTACTAAAAATTAGAGAATCAACCATTGTTATACTTTCTCTAAATGGAATACGATACAAAAATGTTGGAAACTGATGAAGATAAAAATATTAATTTTATATGAAATCAAGGATTTTGATATATATATATATATATATATATTTGGACTGATGAGTTGAAAATATTTTAATAATTTTTTTATTTCATAAATTTTAATCCTAATTTTTCATATATAATTTATCTATCCCTTATGTTTTTTAAATAATTAACTATTTGGATGTTTAAAAACAATCTCTGATTATATTGAGAAAGAAGAGAGATATATTGATTAAATGATCCAACCCAACAATGGATAAATAAAAAAAACTTATGAGTTTGATATATATAATGAGGTTCATGGAAATATTTATAGATATATCTTTTTGTAAAATCATAATAAAACATAAAATATCAAAATTTTTATTATTTGAGAATAACTATTGTATTGGAACATGAACCTGAAATTTATTTTCAGATTAATCAATAAAAATAAAAATATTTATTCAAAATAGATGTAATGGACCAAACCTCTACATTCCATTACATCGTGAAAATATGGTCTTTGAAGTGTTGTGGGATGTCACGGTGACTCCTATCAAGAGTTTTCCAAATTTCTAGTTTCTAATGGTGAGTCAAAGTAGTGAGTCACAATGGTAGGTTGAAATAGTGGGTTAGGATCAGTGAGTTAGAATGGTGAATCACACTGGTTTCTCACCAATGATGAATCACACTAATATCTCTCCAATGGTGACTCACTCTGTTATCTCATACTAGTGACTCACACTGGTAGCTTGCATTGGTGAATTACACTAGTATCTCACCAATAGTTAGTCTCCATTGGAGAATCAAACTGATAGCTCACATTAGTTACCTTCAAAGGTGAGTCACAAAACGGTGATTCATTTTCAATAGTTTTTCATAATTAAATCATTTCTCATGATTTTCTAGTTTCACCCCTTTAATGTTTTATTTGATGTAAAATAAATTTAATTCCATATTTAATGGTTTATGTATCCATTTTGAATCATATCTATCTTCTAAAATCTTGAATCTTCTATTGACTTCCAAACCCGATATTCTTGGTCAAGATCTTCCTTTATTGAATGTTAAAAACCATTTCTACAACTGATTTAAGATTTGGCCTTTATAATATTGAGATCCTATCTTCCTTATGGGTTATCCTTTTCTCTTGATACTAGATGTCCCCAAAAAAATTCTTCCATAGGGAGTCATTTTGCTATGCTATTTCATTTGGACCGATTTCCCCCTAGATTTTTCTCCAGCATGTGCACCCAAGTCCTGGTGTAATCAGGAAGTGCCAATCACCTTTCTTCGAGGTTGGTTTCATTCATACCTCTTAATTATGTATCATGTGGGGTGAGTGTATGAATATTTCCCATTAAATATTGTTGAATCCAAATTAAATAAATGTAAATGAATTAGTTTAAGATCAATATAAAAGGTATGGGGAAATTATTGTATGATTGTACTATTTTGTTGACATTTTTGGTAAATTTTTGAACTTTATGGGCTATATGCCCAATAAAAATCATGTTCATTGGGGGTCTTTGTTTGTGTTCCATATAGATTGTGGGTTACATGTTGTTTGTTTCCCAATGAATCAATATTATGAAAAATCTGTTAACCACATACAGTAGTCTAATAAATGGATGTTCCATGATCTAAATGTTTATATGATAACCCATTAATTAATAAGTGGAAATGGAATAATCCTTTTTAAATTTGAAAATGTTTTTCCTTGGATCATGTGGTGGTGTGATGTGTGTGAGATTGTTCTAACTTGTGTCATAGAAGGGTTATGGGCATGGTTGTGTGATGTGGGGTGGTTTGGGTGGTTAAAAGGAATCCCAGGTTGAGATATTGTTTTGTTGTGAAATGAATGGTATGTGTTGTACAGTAGGGTTATGAACATGTTGTGTGGTTATGTGTTTTTGTGTGCGGATGTGAAGTTGGGGTTTTATCTTTTGAGAGGATGGATTGGATGGGATTAATTTAAATAATGATGATGGAAATGGTTGGTATGGGTAATTTCTCCTAGAATTTCTCCATGGTTTTCATGAAGAAATATTAACACCATGTTTCCAGATCGATATATGTTATAATATTAATTATGATAACTAAAAAAAAATATGAAGTGTGTTAAACTAAAATGATCTTCTCCTTGTAAAATGACTATGGTGGTAGGGATTGTTTTCATGTGTTTCTTGTTGTATTTTTTATTTAGTATTTTCCTAGAGTAGTTATGGAATGAATAAAAAATTTTATAAATAATGAGTGTTTTCTGGTTATTTGAATTAGTTGGATGTATGGATTGAGATTTTTTCCTATTGTGTGGTTGTGTATTTAGAGGTAGCAGCAAAGGTGATGCGTGGTCACTTAGTCGTTCATTGAAAACCCCTAAGGTGGGATGAGTTCTAGGTATTATATATGTATATAATTGTATTTTTCCTCTAATTAATATATTCCCCACACCATAGTTGAGCATTATGTTCTGACCCCCCATTATCATAAGGGAGGGTCTATTTCCCAATCATCCCAGTGCGAGGATGGATGGCTAGCCACCGGCTCCTCACTACTCCATCTTCCAAGTGGTGATATGACCTGATCCTTTGGGTAGGTTGTGGTTAATGAGTCCCATGTGTGTGTGGGTGATTTATGTTTCCCATGTGTCTTTGGGATCTGATCTCTTATGCTTCACAGGTGTCTTTGGGATGAGGTGTGGATGCCGATCAGGTGTCTTCAGGCAGGATGTGTGGTGGTTGTGGCCCAGGTGTCTATAGGTGGAATGTGTTGTGGTTGTGTCACAGGTATCTACGGGCAAGATATGTTGTGGTTGTGGCCCAGGAATCTACTAGTGGGTTGTGTTGTGGTTGGGGTCTAAGTGTCTTTGGGTAGGAAGTATTGTGGTTGTGTCCCTGGTGTCTTCGGGTGGGATGTGTTGTGGTTATGAGGACTAGGTATGTGCAGGCATGACATGTTTTGATATGTTCAGAAGAGGTGGGATCACCATAACATTTTCCATTAGGGTGTGGGTAAGTATAATTAGTGGGAAAGTTGTGCGGTTACCCTATCGTCAATGTGATTACAATATTACTTTACATGGCATGTGTTTTTTGGTGAGCATGACTTGGTGAGGTTGGGATGGTTTATATACATTATTAGGTGTTGTTGGTTGTAATGTTTTCTCAAGGGAGCATTAGTATGATTATCTCACTTGTTCAAGAGAGACTTTGGTTTTCATGCTGAGTATACTTATATTCTCATTATATGTATATAAACATAATTTAGGTTTCCAAGATTATTACATGGACCATTCTAGGAATTACTAGTTCATATTTTGGGATAGTTGTTGTGTGACTACTTAGATTTAATTTTGGTACTTACATTGGAGTTTATTTCATTTGTAATAGTTTTATTTTAAACATTGACATGGGATGGATTTTGGATATATATATATATATCCTGGATTTGTTTTTGGTTGGAACATATTATCTCCAGATATTTTTTCTTAAAATTGTAAATGCCTCACATTTTGTGAGATTGTATACCCTTGGTGATGGTCACCACCCCAAGGCCTACAAGAGGTGAGACTCGGGGGAACATTATCTCTCTCTCTCTCCCCCCCTCTATTCCCTACATATGAGGGGAATCTTTGTAGCGAGGGGATTATGAAAGAATGGTATCAGAGGTGATGGATGAGAGATAGAATGGAGATTGGAGTTAGGAAAAGGTAGGATTTCATGAGTTGGTAGGGAAAAAATGTCAAGTGATCTTGGTAAGTGACATAGGGTAGGGAAGACCAGGTTGGACTTGGGATTTTAGGGACCCTCGTGATCTGATGTAAGGAATCTGAGCCTACAGAATGACCAAGTGAAGCTACACCATTTGCTATCGAGATACCTAGGAAAGGTAAATACATCATAATGACTTATCTTCATACTTTAATTGGGTTTTGGGAAAATTCAAATGAATAATGAGTTAAAATATTTTAAATTAATTTTAATAAAGTTCCTTACTATTGGGGCTTAGGGATTCATTTTTTACATTTTTAGCTATGGAACCCGGGTTTCCACCATGTGTGGCTCTGGATGTTGAGGCTCAGTAGGCCGATTCAGTTGGTCGGGGGATGGTTGATCGCATGGATAAGGAATATTATTGTAAGATAATGTCACATTATTTCCATTGATTGGGCTTGGGATTGTATGAGGGTAGTGTTTCAGACATGGAGTTAGAGAGCTGGCTTGAGGATCAAGAGATCGCCTTTTGTTTGATCCAGGATCTATCAAAGTACTGGGTTCCTTTGGTAGTGATCCGGATGCAGGGAGATACATGTCAGTGGTGGAAGTATTACATGGGGTAGAGGAAGGGGGATGACCTGTTGTGGGTCCAATTTTTGAAGGACTTTTTGGAGGAATTCCTTTCATCGACTATAAAGGTTGAGAAGAGGTAGGAGCTACTATCCCTTAGATAGGGGATCATGTCAGTGAAGGAACATGGGATTAAGTTCAAGTATATCCTTCATTTAACCCATAATATCTTTATGTATGAATATTATCATATGATACACCTATAGAAGGAACTTTTTTCCTTCTATCTAGTATACCGTTACTCCACGTACATGGAGGTTCAAGTGATGGTAGATGTGATTTATAAGATTCACTCATGATAAGGTCTACCATGAGAGGGGAGAAATCATGGTTCTTAGAGATTTAGGGTTACCATCATCATGTATGAAGCGCCAGAGCCTTTGAGGTTTTGACCAGAAGGGAGTCGTCCTCAGCAGTTCCCATTTAAAACTTATGGTCCCTGGTCCCTTCCTATTTGATTGGTGACAATTTGATTCCTTTTTGGGGTTCATGATCATCTCCAAAATAAGTTTCCATAAGTAGTTCTAGCTAAGTATGGTGGAACTAGATAGGTTCTATGCCAGCCTCAATAGTAGTTATGAGCTAGGCCATTTCAACAGTAGTGACAATAGGCTCATGCTCCACTGAGGGGAGATAGAGCAGGTATAAGTTAACCATAGGGTGTTCCTCAGGGGAGATGACATGGGCATGGTCCTAGAGGCTGTCTTCATCATATGGGAAGAGGATATGGGTGGATACTTGCACACAATAGAGGAATAAGTTCCAGAAGGACCAATAACCATTAGAGGTATGATAATCCTGTTTAAATCCCTTTACATTGCATTGTTTTATTCAAGATATTTCCACTACTTTGTTGCACGAGATATTTCCCATTCTCAAGGACTAGACATGGAGCAACCTATCATTCCCCTAGTGTTCAATAATATAGTTGGATGTCAGACTGTCTTATTTGATGTGTCCGAGATATGTAGAAAGGTGATGGGGTCGCATCAGTCCCATGGAGACCTTTTCTCTCTACAGATGCAACCATACAATGAAATTATCAACATCAAATTGTTTTATTCCATGCACACTATTATTGAATTATTTTGGAGAAGATTTTTTTTTAAAATGTGGATGGCCAGTGTGTGGATTTCATTGAAGAGAGGAGTAGTCATGTGGGTAGTGATCATATAGAGCATATTCATTTTTCGTTTTCTAAGCTATCAATGGAATGAGTATATGTTTGGATGGTGGATGTTCCCATAGTTTTGGGGGGGGGGTGGTCACTATATGTTTTTCTATAGTATGTTGTGAATCAACCCCTCGACGCAATGTTGAGTTTGAGATTGAATTTCAGCCTAGTGCTTCTCTAATATTGATGGAACCTTAATAAATGAAACCTTATGAGTTTTGGGATTTGAGAATCTATACGGATAACCTGATGAATAAGGGATTGATCTTTCCTAACATGACGATTGGGGTTCTCCAGTGTTGTTCGAAAATAAAGAGAATGATGGTATGAGGTTTTCTATAGACTAACATATTTTGAATTAAGTGATGGACAGAAATAGTTACCCCCTTATGAGGATAGAAAATATTTTCTACAAGATGAGAGGGGTGAGTTTTTTTTCTAAGATTGATATCTTTTTTGGATATCACCAGTTGAGGGTGAAGGGGGAAGATATCCCGAAGAATTCATTCAGATTCAGGTACGGGCACATTGAGTTCATAATCACGCCATTTGTTGTTACGAATGCAATTTCCATATTTATAAGGCTTGTGAAATCTATATTTTGTGGGTTAATTCATCTATTGTCCATTATATTCATCAATGATATATTTATCTACTAGAATTTAGAGGAGGAGGATATCTATCATCTCAGGACTATCTTGTACGTTATTTTATGAAACCTAATCTATGGAAATGTTTCCATGTGTGAGTTCAAAAATTGAGATATTCATTTCAAAGGGAATGTGGTGTCTCGGCTGGGTGTGGCAGTTGTGCTATTACAGATTGAAGTTTTTTTCCTTGGGAAGAACCCAATAATATGGAAGAAGTTCATAATTTTCTTTTTCTCACAAGATATTGCCAGTGTTTTGTACATGATTTTTGTTGCGTTGTAGCTTAATTGATAGCTCTTACTAGAAAGGACTAAGATTTTGTGTGGATTGAGAAGTGCTAGACATTGTTCATATATTTTAAGGGGATATTGATTAGTTCTCTAGTTCTCAATTAAATGATGGAGTGGGTGATGTTCAAGGTGTTTTGTGATTCTTTTCATCTGGGCTAGTGATGCATCTTGATGATGTAATTGGAAGTGATCTCGTATGGGTCAAGGAAATTACGTCCCCATAAACATAACTATTCCACCCATGATTTGGAACTAGCATAATTCATGTTTTCTCTAAAGTTATGGTAGCATTACCTCATTGGGGAGTACTTTTCGGTCTTCACAGTTCACAAGAGAATAAGGTACATATTTTCCTGGAAAGATCTAAACTTGTGACAGTAGAGGTGTGTAGAGTTTCTTTAGAACTATTATTTTGAGATATAATACACCTTAAGAAATACGAATTTTTTCCAATGCTTTAATCAGGATGTTAGAGAAGGAGGTTGTTTGGGAATCTATGATCTCCTAGAAGGAAATTGAGGAGTTGACAGCCTTGCCTTTGGATTCAAGGTAGGACAGTGGTAGAGGTTGTTTGTTTTTGATGAAAATGAATTCTTCTCTAATGCAGTAGGTGGATGAGTGTCATTGGGGATACTCAGAGGTATATGTGATGTGTGATCATGTTATCCATGGTGATTCTCTAGAGGGAAGGGTTATGGATGGTCATATGTTGACGTTGTTCCATGCAAGGCTATTTGTTGAAGTGGCGATGCCCGAGGGAGTCCTTCCTAAGATTTAAAGCTCACCCTTAGTGGTACACCCACAATGTTTCAAGATGTGTTGTGTCTTGATGTTGTATTTGTGGTGGCCTTGGATAAAATGAGAAATGGCAGAGTATTTGTTGAAATTATTAGTGTGTCGGTAGGTGAAGGCTGAGAACTGTGTTCCTGGTGGTTTATTGCATCCCTTTGATATCCCCAAGTGGAAGTGGGTTGAAGTCATGATGGATTTCATAAAAGGGTCACCAACGGATCATGAAGACTATGATGAAATCTGGGTAATAGTGGATTGGATGAAATTTTTTTCTAACTTCTTAGATATCAATGTGTTGGCCGCAGTGGATGACTTAGCAATGAGGAATGTGGATGCAATAGTGCAGCTTCATGGAGTTCTAAGATACAATGTCTCGAATCAGGATACATGCTTTACCTAACAGGTTTGGAGGGGAATACATCATGGTTTTGGTACTTAGATACACGTCAACACTAAATTCCACCCTCATATAGATGGGAATATGGAATAGACTATACATATTCAAAAAGATATGTTGTGAGCACGCGCCTTGGACTTTGGCAGATATTGGGTATGACACTTTATCTTGGGAGAGTTCTCTTAAAATAATTGCTATCACTATTCCATTAGCATGGGTCTGTTTGATATGTTTTATGAGAGTCCATATCGTTCAACCTTGTCCAAGACCAAGGTCAGGGAGACAACTATTCTTGGTCCTGAGGTGGTGCCGAGAACAATTCCGAAGGATCAACACATTCCTAAGAGGATGAAGGAAGTGTATGCTTAGAATAATTCATATACCTATCACATGATGATGCCCCTGAAGAAAGAGGTTCTAGACCATGTGTTATTGACGGTTTCCCATCAATGTGGGAAGTGGTGGTTCTACATAGGGATAAATCATTCTCCCAGGTTTGTCGGACCCTTATAAGTGTTGGGGTGAGTTTGGGAAGTGGCGTACCAGTTGGAGTTTCCACCGCAATTAAAGAGGGTCCATGATGTCATTCACCTCTCTTAGATTCATCAGTATCTACAAGATGACTCCCATGTCATTGACTGTGTATTGTTGGACATCAAGGATAAATCCGAATATTTGGAACAAGAAGTGGAGATCAAGGATCATCAGGAGAAGGTGATGTGTTGGTAGACCATTCTATTGGTTCACATGTTGTTGAGGAATGGTGGCTTGGGGGAGAGTACTAGGGTGTGAGAAGCACAGAGTTGTTCCCAATACCTAGAGTTTTTTTGAGTTTTTCCTTGTTATATTTTGTTTTCAAATATGGTTCTTGAACTTTGTTTGCTTTGATATGGGTTGTTTAATTATTTTGTAATGTGTGATGAAATCCTAACTTGTGGAAGGGGGGGGGGGGGGGTCCTGGATTCCTAATCGAGACACATTAACTACGATTGATTAAACCTATGAGGTTGATTCAGTCCCTCCCATAGTGGATTGTATCTTGACATGGAAAATGTAATTCCATGACTAATGTGATAAGGATGGAATGGTTTGTGTGCTTCTCTGGAGTTCCTTGTGGTCATTTGGGTTAGAAGATGTTAGAGGAGGTGTCCTTGGATGAGGATGTTTCCAATCTAGATTTGGAACAACAGATGGTGGTTTATCATTGATGTTGATGTATTTATTTGGTAGTAGTGTATCTTGTATACCGATATCCTTAAGAGGTATCTCATGGGGTTGTTGTTTGGACCCCACTTTCTTCTAGGTTTGGTTTTAAATTTTGGAGGGTGAGAATAGTTTGAGATATATCTTATATAATGGATCAGACCCCTTTGGTCCATTACTTTGTGAATATACCATCATTGAAGTATTTTGGGAGGTCACATGGAATCATTTCAAGAGTCTTCCAAATTTTTATTTTCCAATAGTGAGTCATAGTGGTGATTCACCACGGTAGGTTGGAATGGTGGGTTAGGATCAGAGATTCAAAATGGTCACATGCACCAGTAGCTTTCCAATGGTGACTCACACCAGTATCTCTCCAATGGTGATACACCCTCACAGCTCTCAAATAATGACTCGCGCTGATATCTCTCCAATGGTGACTCAAAGTGGTAGCTCCAACTAGTAGCTTGCACTAGTGCCTTCCACTAGTAGCTCACACTGGTAGATCTAACTGGTGACTCAAACTGGTAGCTTTAAATAGTGAATCCCACAAGTAGCTCACACTGGTGACTCACACGTTTTACTCACAATGGTGAATCACCTAACAATAGTTCATTTTTAAATGTTTTTCACAATTCTAGAATTTCTCCATTTTTTCTAATTTCTCCACTTTAACATTGTCTTTGACATAAAATGAATTAAATGACATATTTAATGGTTATTGGAGACATTTAAAATCATATATATCATCTAGAAATTATATGCTTCATTTAAAATCGATCCCATATGATATTGGTCAAGATCCTTTTTTAATGGCTTTTAGAAACAATTTCTCCCATTGATTTAGGATATGGCCTATCTAAATATGTGATAATCTCTTCCTTGATCATTATACTTTTATCTTGACACTGACATCCCCAAATTTTTTATTCCACAAGGAGTCATGTGGTTTTTCTATAACCATTTTATTGATTTGGCCCCTTAGAGTTTTATGCTGGGTGGGTGTCCCTATCTTCGTTCAAATAGGATGTGTTGGTCGCCTTTCTTCTAGGTAGGATTCCAACATCCCTCTTAATTGTGTATCATGTGGGTGGGTGTATGAATTTTTCCCATTGAATATAGTTGAATCCAAATTAAATAAAGATAATTTAATCAGTTTAAGATTAATATTCATGAGTTGGGTAAGGTGATGTAGGATCATACTGTTTTACTGATATTTTTTTGTCAATGTTGTGAATTATGTGGGCTATATTCCAACTAAAAATCATAGTCTTTGGGGGTATTTTTTGTGTACAACAAATAGATTCTGGTTTAAACATTGTTTGTTTCATATTGAACCACTGTTATGAAATTTTTTTTAACTTCATACACTTAATAAATGAATTCCCCATGATGAAACAAATTATGTGATAACAACTAAATTAACAAGTGGATATTGAATGAGACTTGTTATATCTGAATATGTTTTTCATTGGTTTGTGAAGTGGGGTGATTTGTGTGGGATCATTCTGACTTGGGCTGTAGTATGTTTATTGGCATGGATGTGTGATGTAGGGTGGTTAAATGGAATCTCAATTTGAGAGATTGTTCGATTATGTAATCAATGGGAGGTTTTGTATAGTTGGTTTATGATCTGGTTGTGTGGTTATGTGTTGTTGTGTGTAGCTATAAAGTTGTCTGTTTTATCGGTGTAGATGATGTGTTAGGAGAAATTACTTTGAGGAAAGATGAACACTATGGTTGGTATGGGTATTTTCACTTGGATTTTCTCCATGACTAGCATGATGAAAGATTAACCCCAGGTTTCAAGATCAGTGTATGTTATAGTATGAATGGGTGTTAACAGAGTATAAATATGAAGTGTTCTGAACAAACATGATATTATCCTTATAAACTGACTACGGTGGTATTAAACTATTTATGTATTTCTTAGTTCCTGTTGTTCTTTGTTATTTTGTATGGTAGTGACAGAATGAATAAACGATTTTATAATTAAAAAACGGGTTTTGGTTATTTTTATTAGTTGGGGGTATGGATTTAGTTTGTGTCTTATTGTGTGTTAATTCATTTAGATGTACCAACAAAGGTAACATGCAGTAAATTTGTAATTTTTTTGAAACCCCTAGGTTGGTTTGAGTGATTGGTAATATATTTGTATATAATTATGTCTACCTTTTGATTTCTATAAGCAGCCAACCCTAGTTAAAAAATATGTGATGGAAACCCCCATCATCATGGAGCAGTGTGTCTTTCCCAAACATCCCAGTGAGAGGATGGATGTATGGACATCCACTATTCCCATCTCCCACGTCAAAGTGGTTATAACCCAAGATTCATCAGGAAGGTTGTGGTTCATAAGGACCAGGTGTGTTTTGGTTAGTTGTGTTTCTCAGGTTTCTTTGGGATGAGGTGGGTTGTGGACTAGGTGTCTATGTGATAGATGTGTTTTGGTTGTGGCCCATGTGTCTATAGGGGGGATATGTTGTGGTTATGGGCCATGTGTCTGTGTGTAGGATGTGTTGTGGATGTAGACTAAGTGTCTATGGGAAGGATGTGTTGTGGATGTGAGGCCCATGTGTATGTGTGCAGGATGTGGTTTGATATGTTCAGAAGAGGTAGGAGAACCTGGATGTTTGTAGTTAGGGTGTGAGAGTGGATAATCTGTTGGAAAGTGGTGCGACGCACCATATCATTGATGGGCTTACTGTATTACATTAATTGGATTGTATTGTTTAGTGAGGATACCTAAGTGAGGTGGGGATGGATAGTATTCCTTGTTAGGAGATGTTGGTTCTTTTGAAATCTCACAATAGAATTAGCATGCTTTGCTCTATTTTTCATGAGAGATTTGGGTTTCCAACTCATTATACTTGTATTATCATCTTACATATATAAACTGCTTTCAGGTTCCCTGGAGGATTACATGGACCGTAATGGGCGTTACTAGCTCATGAGGCCCCAAGAGAAATAATTATCTACATTGATCAATATTTCGGAGATTGGTAGATTTACATGAAATAAAAGATGATATTATTTCAAGGGATTTTGAAGACTTGGTAAAAATAGGTTCAATGGATTAAAAACTTATAAAATTAGTTGATCTCAATAATTTTTTTTGAGACAACAACATTGGATTATAATGATGAAGTAATTTTATGATTTCCAATAATATAACTCAACTTTCTCTTGTTGACCTAAATAATATTTAAAAATATAAACAATAATAGGGTTGGGGAATTTCTATATAAGAATTTTAATATCAAATAGATTGGAATAGAACATGGGTGTTAGTGTACTGTTCTAAGTAAATTATGCTATAGTGGTGAAATATTTTTTCCAATATAAAATCTGGGAAATAGTTGGGGTTTTATATAAAAAGTATTTTATAATTTTAAAAGGATATTATTAATTTTATTTTATTAGTATTGATTATATTTTTTGTATACTTGTAATATATAAAATGGTATGAATCATTGATGTAATTTTTCTTTCATTAAATTGTTAACATTTTTAAATATATATAAAATATATATTCTCTATCAAAGACCATAATGAATTCATACACATGGAAAAATTAAAGGTATTGATTTTTATTCTGATGATAGATAAGTATTCTTGATAAATAGGAAAATTATAGGATAAATTAGTACCAAGAATATTGATATAAAAGAGTTATATTTTAATGAATAACGTGTGATTTAGGAGAGGAAAGGGGTAAAATAAAATTATATCGATGAAAAATAGCCTAATTAAAATATCATGACTGTGTGTATTGGTAAAATAGATCATGAATTATATTGAAGTATATTTAGAGTATATATTGAGTTATTATAAATATTATTCAATATAACAATATGTATTTTTTGATATATTTTAGCCATGTAATGATGAATATTGAAAATCAAATTCTATAATATCATTCATTATTATCGAAAGATATAGAACTTGGAACTCAAAAAAGAAAAACTCAAAAACATTAAGATAAATTTAAGATAACAATGATACAATGTCATAATATTCAAAATAAATGAAATTGATAAAATTTTATCATTATTATATAATAGCGGAAGTAGAAAATTTATTTGGGATATAGTGTGATATAAAAATTGAAATAAATATTTATAAAAATATAATGATATATTCATTGTGAAAACACATTTATATAAAATACAATTAAATCATGATAATGTTGGAATTTTGTGGGATCTATAAGAAATATATTTCAATAAAGGAAGTTATAATGGATATCTTTATAAGTCCTTTCATAATGGATGTGTTTCACCAATTTATAGAGTTATTGTGAGGTTATTTTTCACTCAAATACTTCTGAGAAAGTGATTTATATATTCTTCCAAAATTATATATCATTTGTTGAAAAATGTTATATTAATTTTTCATTTTTCCATGAATAATTGTTGAATTAATATTTTAAACGGGAATGATAATGTGTTAGAATCTATTTAAGGGGAGTTTTAGTGAAGTAGGAACATTACTGTATTATTGAAATGGTTTTATGTTTAAATAATGTTATGAATATTTAAAACCATTGATATTTAGGATCTCTAGAGAATTATGTTGAGAAGGTTTGATTAAAGTGTTCAAGGGGATATTAACAATAATTTGATATTAATTAATATTACTGATGATATGAGACATGTATAATGTAGTATCATTATATATGGTGAGTGATGTAACTCTCTCAAAAAATAACCGACCTCTTAATGTTGATTCAAGATAACTATCTATTGGTATTATACTAAGTCATAGTTTTTCAAACAATTAATTCATGTTTTATGAATTTCATTTCCTGTAAATTTATTTTCTCACATAAAAATTAATTCATTCAAAATTGTGATTTTTTAATCTAATTTTATTGAAATGAATGATATTATGGAAGGATAAAAAAACAATTTGGCTTAAAAAATTATAATTTAAAAAAAAATATTCAATGGAATTAAATGAAAATAGATATGATAATGGTAATTTATTTTGAATATGAAAGAAGAAAATCACGGATTCTTATGAGGAGAAAGCCATAAGTTTTTTTGGAAACCTTTAAATTTTTCATCATATATGATTATAGTTATTCAAAATGGAAAAATTTAAAATTAAAATCTCTTACTATAATATTGTTACATAAAATATAGTTACAGGTTTATCAACCATGTCTTTTTTGAATAATGAAAAATTGGATGTTTAAAGAAAAATGTTTATAATATATGACAGTTATTTCTGTATAAGTTTTCTGAATTCAAATGTTAATTTCCTAGATCTGATTGGACAACCAAATTGTTTTTCGATGTTTATGGTGGTTTTATGGGAAATATAAAGGAATGGATAAATATTGGATTAATTGTTTTATATTTCATGGTTGTATTATGGTGCGGTCATGTAGACAGAATTGTGTCATTTTTACTGGAGGAATGTGTTTCTCTATAGTCAGTTTCTGTAATCTATGATTAATGGAGTTGGGGAAAAATACTGTGGTTTTAGTGTCGATAGGGTTTCATGAGAATTTTTATTCCTACTATCTTTGATTGAGTTTCTTGTTTCATCATTATCATTGATATTGAAAAAGGGTAGACTTAATGGGTTTTGGGGTTAATGTTACCATAAATATCATTATAGTATTATGATTAGTTTTTGTGGAATTTCATTCTATAAATTATCATTATATTGATAAGCCCTCAATTTTTTCCCAAAATATATCCATTAATAATGTTTATGTTTTATGTGTTATATAGTAACAATTCTTATTATTATTTGGAGTCATAGTGGTATCTTTTTCTATTGTAATTGTTAGTTAACCATTGTGAATTGGTGAATTATATTATATTGGGTTTTATCATAGGCCTTTTATAATTGATAATAGAATTTAAAGAATAATTCCATAATACTACATATTTCAAGTGTTACATTTAACACATACATATTTTATAATATATATATTTTTGGTAATTATAATTTCTCTCATAGATTACACTATACACAAAGATTTGTGTTAATAAAATGAGAAATACTATTAAAATATTATTATTTAATATTATATTTATCTTACATCCATTTAGATAGTGTATAGGAATATTACTAACTAAATTATTACTATTTATATTCAAATTAATATAAAATTATTTATTTTGTGACCAATTTAGTATAAATTAAAATAAGAACCATTTTAAAATAAAGAAAGGAAATTTTGGGGAACAATTTCTATGGGAAAACATGTTTTATTCAAATAAATAACAACTTTTGGTGAAATATATTAATTAAAATATATAATATATATGGAATAAATATTTAAATATTCATCTTATATGTTTTCTACAAAATTAATATGAAAAAATTCTATTTTTGGATTAAAACTATAATTTTTCTAGAAAGTAGTTTTATCACATTTTTTAATCATAGTTTAATTTTTTTTCAAATTCATGAAAATATATATTATATAATTGAATTCAATTTTGAAATAATTATGTAAAATTATCATTTAGTGTATCTTTATAATTTTTTTAAAGATACATTTTTCGGTGAATAATGTCAAAAACAGGTTTTTATTAAGAATTTTCACTTCATTAGAAGAATTTAAAAATATAAAAACTATATTTAGAGGGTTATAGATCAAAATTTAATTGAATTACAGGTTTTTAATCAAACTTAGTCCATTTTAATTAATTAAATATTTAATTTTTATATGATTAATTTTTAAATATTAAAATATTTTTTCATTGGGAAACAATGTTTTCTTCACTTCATTGTGTTTGAAATTAAATTATAATTTCCCAAATCTTAAAATAGAACATGAAAAAATGGATTCCATATTTGGAATCACTATAATTAATGTTATCTAATGATTTCAACAAAATTTATACCATGAATTAAAAAAAATAGTCAATATTAATTACCATAGTTAAGGTTAAAACGAGTTTTTCGAGGTGCGTTAATCAAAAATGATAATGGCCTAAAAACATCTTCAAAAACTATTTCATGGATATATATTATCTATATAACCGATAATTTTTTATTGTGGAAAATTATTTTGATTAATGTCATGTGAATAACATCAGTGGAATTTACTCATTTCAAAACTTCTATGAGAATCATGTCACCCACATAAAAGGCCCCACCCATTCCTGTCCTCTTCGCACATCAAAAATATATTTCTCAGAAAATAACTAACAAAAAAATTCATAATATACTTACACTAATCATATAGGAATTTTATTGACCATAAATATCACCTATGAATAGTTTCTATATAATATTAAATCGGCCCTCGGAAGAAGAGTAAAAATTCATAAACATGCATTTTTTTAAATTTCTTATTCCATATCCATTATTCTTATTCATATATAATGAGAAAATAAAAATATAATATTAGATATACTATTATTTTATTATGTTAATAAATTAAACTATAACCAACTCCACTTATATCAAATGGGAATTGAAATTTTTGATTGTGTGTGTGGTAGAATACCGCCTGCAAAACTAATGTTATTTATTCTCTATCACAGCCTCTCGTGAAAGGAAATAATGATGTATTTAATATTTTTATATTTATAAAATTATAATATCACACCTAACTTCTTACCTTAAAACCTATTGGAAGATAAGAAAATTGCTCATGAATTTATTGGACTACCACCTCACGAACTGATCTCATGTGTTTTTCATTTATATATTTCATTTATTGTAAGTTTGATAGATTAAATGAATATATATTCTATTTTTAACATGAATATTCTTCTCGAATTATGATTACACATGTTAAATCTTACTTCCCATTTTGTGGGGTATAAGACAGCATCATTCATTTGTAGAAACACTACTTCCTCTCAATGTGGTGTGATTTTTTAGTAATACTTTTAATAGATGTTAATTATGGTAAATTCAGTGAATATATGAGTTATATTTTTCATAAATATATTTATTTAATTTAAATATATTATTTATTTTATTTTTTATAAATCCATCCATAAAATAGAAATAACATTTATGCATACCTAAAGACTACCATATGCATGAAAAATGTATTTCATTTTCTATCTTAAGATTTTAAAGATTACTCTGAATAAATGTACTAAATATATATAATATTAATATTTAATATAATATTTTACATATGATTAATCCATGATGAATATAAGAAGACTTAAAAAGATACCAAACACATAAAAAAGCTGTTATTTTTTGTGACATGATTTTAACCAAGAATATAAGTAAATTATTTATCATATGATATGTAAATTTATAATTAATTATTATGTTAATAATAATACTATATTTGTTATAAAGTATTTTTAAATGGTTCTTATGGATGTGGAGATATAATTTAAATGATATTTGGAAAAATATATCTTCCATCTAACAAAATTTATGTTATCCTTCTTTCTTATTTTATTTGGTTTATATAAATAAACTTTAACATATAACATAAGTAATATATTTTTTCCAATAATAATTTAGGTTTCATTTAATGTTCTTATTTAATGGGGATTACAATTCAAGGATTCAAAAGGGGTAGGATTTTATAGTAAAATATCATTTTTCATCAATAATATTCATGTTTATGATTCTAATGATAATATCAAATGATTTGTCTATCCAAAAACTCATAATTTTTCCCTTAATGTTATGTCCCTTAAATAAATGATTACCCTTTATATTTTTATCTTTATGTAATCATTATTTCAAAATAATTTTTCCAGTTAATAACAATTTTATTTCTCTCTTCATTAAAAAAATTATTTATATTTCATATCCATTTTTTCAAAATTTGTTTTCATAAATATTTTAATGATAAAAATTGATGTTTTAAAGTAATTATTAAAAAATTATTACTTTTTATAAATTTTTATAAATGCAATATTCAGGACCTTTTAAAAACTAGGCCCATTTGGGTTTTAATAAAAAAATGAAAGGAATCTTTCTTTCCAGTGTGTACGATATTACTCGACATCATGACCACTCAATGTTTCAAATATTTCCTTATATGTTTCAATGTTTATTTTCATTGAATCTGTATTCCAAATAAATTTTATAATTTTTAATTAAAATTATTTCAAAATGGAAAGGTCGTTTTGCATAAGAAATGTTTTAAATTATTCTTAATACTCTATGTATTGGTCTCCATGGTTAAAATAAAATAAAAGGATTTTGAAAATGTGTTATTATTTTTTAAATTTTCATTTTTTTTGAAATAAATGTTATTATCCTCATGAAATATTTTTATGCTTTTTTCTCAAAATTATTTTCCATCATAGATGAAATCCTTTAATGTTACTTGCATTTTAATGGGCATGTGATCCAATTGTGTGATCCTTATTTTTTTAGATGGTCAATGATTATACTTAAATGTTGTTTTTGAAACCAATTACATTTACATGGGTTATGATATGATTAATTGATGAAGTGATAATAGAACACACATTTATTATATTCTCTATGGTATTAGAAAATTTCTATGAAACCCATTTTATTTATAGGGTTCTAATAAGATGAATGTCTTTTTATCTTCTAGATCATATATTTATATTTTTCATTATTTGGTGGGTGGAACGTATATCAACTTTTATGAATTATGTAATTATTATTATTGTATGAGAAAAAAATGGTATACATAATGTTATTCCAAGCCCAAAATAGGGTAAACGTTTTTTCACTAATCCCAAAAGAGGTTACTAGGGAGGTTATCTCATGTTCCAACTATGTATATGGGTTGTTATTCCATTAAAAACATGTTACAAATGTCTTTGTTGGAAGTATTGAAATAATAATTTCTATTATTTTGTGAACGCTATGGATCCATTTTTTATAAAAATGTTAACCACTCATGGATCATTCTTTATTCCATTCTGATTCTCATCTAATGAAAGACCTTGATTTACTTCATGAATCACGTTTATTGTATTTGATATATAGGCCATGGTTTTAAAAACATATTCACATGTTCAAGTGCACATATTATCATTGTTTATTGACATATCCATTATTTACCCTTACCAATCATCTATGCTCACCCTTTAATATTAATTCATCTCCCATGATATGAATAAATGCATTATGTGTGATATACCTAATATGGGAGAAATTTATTATGAATATACTGGGAGAAGACATACCTCACTTATGATCTAGTTGTTTATGTGTATTTTTTTTGTAATGGAGTTAGACCTAAAAAATTATTCCATGGATTTATTTTTCATTATTGAATAATCATATAATATTATTTAGTGTTAAAAAATGAAAATTACTGGCCTTTATAGTTTTCCTCATATAATGGATTAGTTAAACAAAGAATAATAGGATGAGAAATCTTGAGTGGAAACCCAAATGATTCCGTCAATGATATGTCTACCGATAAGAAAAATCATCATAAAGTGTATAGGAATTTTAGAAAATGATAGAGTGAATGGTTTACATGAAATTAAATCCCCCTATAGATACAATAAGTTGATGTGTCTCCAATATAGTTTTAACTTGATTAATAACTCTGAAAAAGGTGCATTGAGTTAGACTGATAATCACTCGATTCATGATAATGGGCATTTCAACACACAAGGATTAATACTCCTTGGAGATATGGTTTGGATATTTAAGAAGGAGTTGAGAAACATTATTAATAATATGAATAATGACCATGAATGAAAATTATTATCCTTAAGGTTTCATAGTTTGTAAAGAATGTGTCATTATTTAGACGTCCTATATGTGATTTTTGCAGACTATATGGTTTCCCACTATGATTATTGTTTCATACACAATTTTTTTTTGTTTTAGTTAATGGTTGTAAACAAATAGAATTGGGTTAACATAAAATGTGATATAAATTTTTTTTTATGAAAAACTAAAAGAGTTGATTATAGGAATAAATGGTTTCATGATTACTCCAAATCAGTTACACCAATATATTAATAACACCATAAACTTTAACAAACTACCAGAACAACCAAAGAATTGAATGAAATTGTTCTATAAGAATATAATTAGTGGAGGCCATAAATGAAGCAAGATTCATTATACTATATTTCTATAATGTGGGAAGAATAACTCAATGGAATGTCTCAATATAATGATTATATCTTTTATTTTTGGAGAATAAGGGAACAAGGAAAGTATTTTTTTGGAAAAATGAATAGTTATATAAATAGATAAGAATATATGTCTCACTATTGTGTTAAAAAAAGATGATTTTTTTTAAATGGTGAAATGATGTGCATCTGTAAATTTTTATTTCCATGGGGAATTTTTGGGAAGATATTTAGTAAGGACTTTTGATTAACTGTTACACTAATAATGATTAAGATACTAAGAACGACATATAGATTGTATAGGTTGTTATAAATGTATTATTTTTGGTAATGGAAAGGATAATTATCAAATAGTATATAATGAATCTTAATACATGACTAATATTTCATATTATAGTAAAGAGGTATCACAGAATAATATGATAAATCATATTAATGATTTATCAATGAAATTAAATAAATGAAGTTTTTATGTTTTTTAATTCAATAATTATGAAATATATTTGTATTTTTTTGTGGAATTTGTTTATTAATTATTTTTAGGAATATGTTGAATGATATTAATATCAAAGAAATTTTATTTAATGTAAAGGTGATATTTTACAAAAAACCCCATTATTAAGGGTTGATAACCCATGATATGTTCCTCATGTTGAAAAAATAGTATTTAGTTATGATAAACTTATGATTGGTATTGATAAATTAAATTGGATAGTATTTATTCCCTCTAAACCAATTAATGAATTGATGAAAAAGTGGTTTTTTTATCATTGATAAGGTTTAAATCATTTTATATTTAAATAATATATCCAATAATTAATGGTTTTTTATGAAATGACAAATATTACATGTTTTTGCCGAGGATTTATGGTAATTCTGGTAATTTCAATTATTAAGGACAATATATGTCCATGTTATTCCAATATTTGGATAGGGAGATAATAATATATTTAATAATATTTCATGGATTAATAATAAGTTCATTTTGGGAAATTTTTTATCCTTCTATAAAAATTTTTATTTGTGGAAGAGTCTATTATTCTACATTATGTCAATTATGCATCTTGGATAACTTTCTCTAACATTATTTTCATAATAAATATAGAAATAAGGAATGTGTTATCACAAATTTATTGATTATATTATTCATCATTTCTTCAAGGATGAAAAATTTATCTCTTAAAGTAAGTGGTGAAACAAAAATTTATCAAGGAATTAAAAAAGGATGATATCGTGCTTATAAAATGGAATTTAATCAAGTAATTTTATATTCTCATGAAAATTTCCCCACATTTGGAAATCTATATTGAAATAAAATTTTATACATTTACCATTTTTTAGAGGATTGAATGAACCTTTCACCTATCATGCATTTATAACTTTATGGTTAATAACTTTCTCCTTACCATGTTTTTTTATCACTATATCTTAGTTCTTTGGAGTTATTTCTCTTTTTATATCCATTTTTTCACTTCCCACCATGTTTATCCTATATTTCATCCAAATTAATTTTTATTCTAGGTGACGTTTTCACATCCTGTTATTTATTTTCATGATAAATATCTATCAACCATTTGTACAATGTCAGTTTCCCAAAAAATTATTTTAAAATGTTAAAACCATGATTATTGAGAGCAATTTCAATTGAAAATGGAAATATTCTTTTAATATTGTTGAATGACCGAGCAATATATTTTATGAAATATATATTTTTCAAATTAATTTTATTCTATAGATAGAGTGTGCTATATTCAACACTGTGTCTCAATGTAACATGACATACTATTTAAATAGTATTATTTAATATGATATTTATTTCATAGTATTTGAAATAGAATATATTAATATTATAATCTAAATTATATAAATATAATATTTATCCATGTATATAAAACTAATTCTTTGTTAAATAAATAATTAAAAATTAAAATAAAAATAATTTGAATATAATGGAAGTCATTTTTGATAAAATAATTTATTTCATTAATTTTTTTTTTGTTAAATTATTTTTATAAATAAATTTTGGTGAATTATTTTATCAATATATTTATATTATATTTTCAATAAAAATTGTAATATTCATCTTATTTTTTTGAATACAACATATAAGAATAAATATAATTTTTCTGTGTAAAATGGTATTCCTCTACAAAGAATGTTTTCCAAATATTATGAAATTATTTTAATTTTTTTTACAAATTTATAAAATATATTGCATAAAATTAACTTTCTTTAATAAATCTGCATAAAAAAAATTATTTTGGGGTTATTTTTTGAAATCTTTGTGAAATAATTTTTTTGAGTGGATAATGAAATATAATGGGTTTTAATATGAATTGATTTGTAATTTAAACCACTTAAAATAATCCAAATTATAATATGATTTTTTGTATATAAAATTATTTTAGTCAAATATTTTTTAATCAAAATTATTCCATTTCAATCCGTATAATAGTGAGTATTGAAATGAAAACATTTAATGATTTTTATGATATTATTTTGGGAAAAAATATATTTCGTTGTGTCCATGGGTTTAATTTTAAATTATACTTTTTATTTATTTGAATGGAATTTGAAAAATGAATTTCATATTTGGAATTAGAATAATTAATATTATATAAATTGGAAAAAATAAATTTTTACCCCAATAAATATTAAAAAATATAAATATTAGTTAATGTAGTGTTGGTCAATACGATTTTATCGATGTTTTATTGTAAAAACAAAAGGGGAAGAATGACATAGACACTTGTACACAACTAGTTATATGGAAATATTATGACCTTATCATATCTAATTTTTTATAATAGATGATTTTTTTCTATTTATCATGTTAAAATGGTGCTATATCGTTTTATTTTCCAAAATTATATTTGTGTCCTCTCCCGCACTTATAAAAGGCCACCCGCTCTCTTATCCTTTACACACTTCCATAATGATTTGGTTCTATCAATAGAATCCAAAATAAATTCCTTGATCCTATTAAATTAACCAATAGGCATTACTTTGATTATAAATCCCGACTAAGAAGTATATAGTTTTAATCTTAAATAGGTCCTCTAAATAAGAGAAAAAATTCATAAACATGAGTTTTTTTAATTTCATCTTCTACATAATTTAATATTATTGAAATATTAGGATTAAATAAATCCATTATTTTTAATATAATTAAATGTTTTTTGATAATATATTAACCTATATCAATCCCCAATTCCATAAAATGGGATAGAATACTGTCTACATGTGTACCACAGACTACTTCCTCACAAACCATGTTATTTACTCTACATAACCACCTCTCATGGATTGATATGATGTAGTATTTATTGTTTATATAAGATATAGATTATATTATTATAATTTTATATTAATAACACTTCATCTCCAATCACACCTCCCTTCCAATTCGAAAACAATAATGATTCTCATGTATATAGAAGTCTACCAACTCACAAACTGAGGTTATATGTTTTTCATTAATGATTTACATGTATGGTGGACTACCACCTCTTGATGTGATATGATTCATTTTCCAATAATTCATTACATGGAATGTAATTATGGTAATATTAATGAATATATGTGATATATATGAAAAAATGATTATTTAATGTTAATATATTATTTACTGTTAATTCATTTCATCCCTTTAGAAAATGGAAACAATGTTCATTCATACATACGAACCATCGTCTCCATAGACAGTGTTTTTTATTTTTATCCCTAAAATTTATTGTTTAATCTAAATACTTATATCGAGAAAAAATATAATATTTATATAATATTTACCATTATGGTTATTATGGGTCCCTGATTAAATTAATATGGTTGAAAATAAAAAATCAAACCATACTTGAAAAATTAATTTTTTATTGTACGAAACATCATATTAACAAGGTATTTTCAATAAATAGGTAATAAATGGTTGTGGGATAGTAATAAACTAACGGGTTCCCATGATGACCATGCTTCTCTAGGTAATTGTTTAGTTATATTTACCAATATATGATCCATTCCCTCTGAGTGTGTTCATTTAGTTAAAGCTGATGCCCTTGGACTATACTATTATAGGCATCCTTGAACTCTTTTGGCCTCAAACCTTATTCAAAATAATATATATCAATGTTGGATGGATGGTAATAAAACTTCATATATAAATCATGTAGGGTATGATATATATAATTATGGTTATGTAATATATGTAAACTAAATATATTTTTATTACACATGATGTTTGAATTTGTACTAAGTAATTTAATTCATTAGGTAATGTGATTTTGTATCAATTTTTCTTCATGGAGAAAAATGTTATGATATACACCTATCACCATTTATGAGCTTTACATATAGAATCAATGAAATTTAACATAATTTATTTATTTATTCTCATTATATTTCAATTTTCATTTATTTTTAGTCTTTCATGGGGAATACAATTCAATGTAAACAATGTGATAATGTTTTTTATGCAATCACATATGTTATTATTATTATTTATGTTAATTATTTCGAAGAATTTTTCATTTAATCTGTATCTCATTAAATTCTTTGATATTCTAATCCTCCAGTTATTTTATGATAATATATGTTTTCAATCATTTTCCTCTTTTTATGTAATCTATATTCCAATTGAATGTTTTAATGAAAATTGATATTATTTCTCTCTTTTGTCTAAAAAACTTTTTTCATCCATATCCCCATTTCTGAAAAATACTCTCAGAAAATATGTATTGTTCCATTCGGATTTATGAATAGATTTTTACCTTTTTTAAAATTTAATATTTTTTTTTAAAATTATTCTTTATTTTTCTAAAAACAATAAAAATTTATATTTGACCAAAAAATTTAAAGAAATAATTACTTTACCATGTACGAAATTACTTACTGTCATAACCGTTCATTTTTTCTTAATTGTCATTTATATGATTCAAAGTTAATTTTCAATGAAATATTAGATAAACATTTATTATGAAAATATATTTTAAATTTTTAAGTGTAAAGGACAATCCCTTCATCATATATTTTAAATGATATCTAATTGACCATTTTCTATGATTTCATGGTAATTTATAATGAAAATGAGTATGAAAATGTTTTAGGAATGTTTTTTTTTCAAAAGTTATTTTCCAAGGTGGTTTTATCTAGAAATGTTCCAAATTCCCTTTCAAAATCATTTCCCATATAATATGTCATATTTTGATGATACCAATTCTATATTAGAGATATCATCAAATTTTAACATCCTTATGCTTTCATTCTAATGTATATGATTATAATGATGATATTTCTATAGAACATGATCCTTTTCCATGGGTTTTTCTATCATTAATTAGTGAGAATATTATGACACCCATTTTATTTAGATGGGTTATGCTATTGTGAAATTTAATGAAAACCATTTATTTTCTTTAAATATAATATGATGAATGTTTAGTGATCTTGTGTGAAACATATATATGATTTTCATTATGTGGTGAGTAGTACCAAAATTTCCATCTAATAATTTTGACAATAATTAATGATATATGAGATCAAAGGGTATATATGAGGTTATCCCTTTCCAGAAAGAGGGTACATGGCCGGTTATCCCAATCATGAAATATTGAAATCTATAGGTTATCCCAATCCATAAGTAAGTACTATTGGCATTGGAAAACATGTCCATATGATTAAATGAATGCTACCTAACATGATCTCAGAGTGTATATCATTTCAAATGCATAAATTTGTCATGTATTGGTTCCCTAACAGAGTAACGATTTAGAAATTATTGCCGTTTGAAGTCAGACTACTAGAAAGGGCCATCCAGGGTTATTTTTGGGACATGTTTAGATTAGCATGAAATAATGGTTGTTTGTTTCACAATAATGGAGTCTTGCACACAACTCATCATGTAAACGATTTTGGCACCAAATGCAACACCACTTTTTTTCCTTAAAAACCCTAAAATAGTAAGTATGGTGCATGTAAGTTTTGAGATGTGCATGCAAGATTTGCATCTGCACACTTTCCTTTTATGAACCCAATGCGATGTCAAATTCCCCCTTGGTGAGGGACCGTAGTGGATTGATCCTTGCCCAATAACATTTCAGATAAAGTCTTTTTCACACAAGATCACCACTAGCACAAAACCTTGGTCTTGAGTGAATGCCCATTCCCACATACAATAGTGCAGAGTTACCCAATCTTGAGTGAAACAGTTCCTTGATACCCAATCCTGACTGAAACAGTGCCTTGATACCCAATCATGTTCACAACCCAGACCACGTGTTTCCCATCTTACGCACAACAATGTCTAAGCCTGTGCCCACTGGTCCATACTGCTAGGGATACCCCTCACCTCGTACCCCCTCTTAAATTAACTGTCGGGATGTAGTCTCGGGCTTCTAGGCTGGTCCCTTTACTAACCTCACCAACCCCATTGAAAAATAGGCAGTCACACCACAACCATTCTGGGATGGGTCACTGACATTTTACCTTGCACCCTTATCGACACCCATCTTCCACCTTTTCCCAACCATGATTCAAGATAGTCCCCCACACTCCATGAAATACATTGAGTTGAAATATTCATCTCAATACTTTTCCCATGTCATGAGTTGATTTTCTCATCTTCAATTATCCATGTATCATGATTATAACCATTCCTCAAGAAACTCCTAAAAACCACATCACCTTGTTCTAATACCATGTTAAACTAGAAAGGGCCTCTCTTGTATAAGTCCCAACACCTACCATTTCTAGGAACCTTCTCCCTAATTTTGATCACCACATAACCTTAAACTGTATTACTTCCTATATGAAAAATATATGACTATGATTTTATAAAATGAGATATACCTTATGTTCCAAGAATAACATTCCAATAGAACTCACTACATGACTTTAAACTATAACATACCCTTAATTTATGAATAGGATGACTTATGCATCAAGCATTAGATGCCTCAATGTGAGATGAATGGAAATCAACCACTATGGTGATACTTATCTAATGTAATCCCCATACCTATTTTCCTCGACCAATCATCTTGTTGAGATACCCTCATGGCCAAACATGAGGATAGTAGAATAGGTAGCTCATTGCATTAGAACCGCACAACTCATCCATTCAAATGAAGTTAAAATGAATCCTTACCCATTTAAATTAACATGATATTCCCTTATGACCTGTCCTGAGTATGATATCCTGGGCATCTTTCATGTTTATGTCTCATCCACCATTTCTTCAACATAGCTGTATCTGGACAGCTTCCATGTGTAATCCCCATTCACCATTTCTACTCTTTTTCAGCACTTGGGAATCTTCCATGCATAGGCCCCATTTACCATTGATGCTACATAGTGGCACATGGACTACTTCCATGCATAATCCCTACGTCATCCCTCATGTTCATACCTTCAGTGAAAATTCCATCTAGTCTAATACTTCCCCATATTTCTCATACCAAGAATGACACACATGGGATTAGAGGATCATCATGTCCATTAAACCATTCACTCGGGAATACATCATGACATAATCCCCATCTTCCATATTCATGGGATACTAACCATGTACAAGCCTCAAACAACCTAATGACATTGGTTCTGATCCTTGTCATATATAAAGGGTATCTAGGACGCCTCCATGAGGTTCAATCCCAACCTATGGAAGAAATTGGTTTCCCTCATAGGGGTGATCCCTCCCTGATGCACTTCCATTTGTGCCAAGATCATCTTTCATGGTGTCATATCTTCCCTTTATCAGAAACACCACCCTAGGTCCTCTATCATAGGGTTTTCTGTCCAAACCAATGGTAAACTATGATTAACCCCTAAATATTTACACTCATGATGTTTCATCTTCCATTTTTTGGGTCAAATCATCCTGATCTTCCTACCTATAGAATTTTAATCTATCCACTTGTGCTGTTAAACATGTGTATGACCCAACACGACTTTGGGCCACTAAACATGCATAATTCCTATGCCCCTCTTTCTAGAAAAAATGTGTAATTTTATCCTTGTATTCTGTATGGTACGTAGGAAGACTCTTTAAGGTTTTATCACATCATTAATCTACCCCTACCACTTCACGTCGGTTGAAATTCATCTGTTATGACATTAATCTGTATGCCCTTATTTCAAACTATGCAGGTTTTGATCCCTTTGGAGTACATAGGATGCCTCTCTGAAGCTCAATCACAACCAATGATAAACCTTTGTGCTTCCACCTTTTGGGGCCCACCATCCATGATCCACCCTTTTTGGTGTCTAGATCATCCCTCATGATGCGACATCTTCCCTTATCAGGACACATCTCTTAGATCCTCTTCCCAAGTATTTTTTGATCCATCCCTGGGCCACTAACCATGTATAATCCCCAGACTTCAGTATAATCCTCCAACCAAGATTTTCCCTCTTATAACAGAATTCTTACCATGCGTAAGACCCATCATGTCTCTGGGTTGTTGTTATTTTTATTCACCCTAATCATATTCCCCATCCTAAACTATGTGGAATTTGATTCCAAGCCATGTCAAATGTTGAAATCCTCCCTAAGTTTCAAGCACATCACTCGTTCCCTATAGTATAGTTTCCTTCAATCATTTTTATTTCGGGAAGATCAGGCCCCATCCAAGAGTTTCTACTTCATTCAGGTCCCAACAATGCTCTCCATTATTACAGGATACCTCCTTAGGTGTCCCATCACCCCCACCAGACTACATAGAATTTTATTCCCATCTATGGGAATATGTAGAAAACCTCCCTAAGGTTCAATAAGAACTGCACCATAATTATCATGTCAGTTTCATCCCATTAATATCATCCACATAATAAAATCATCCATAATTCATATTGATTCATATTTGGGCTGCCACATCTCGATGGGTTCATGCCATTTATACAGGCAACTAACCATACATAAGCTCCATCCATCATCGCTACTTTATGTAGCACCTGAGTAAATAACCATGCATAATCCCCACATAATTCATATCATCCAACCAAGAGTGGCCCTATTACAATGGGTATCTTTCCAGGTGTAAGCCCCAAATAATACATTCAGACTATGTGGTTTTTGATCTATATCTTCTAAAATTGGTACGTAGGAAGCCTCTCTAATGTTCAATCCCAATCAATAGTAATCATTGATGTCCCAATTCATGGGACACATCTTCCCGGGTCAGTCCCCATTGGTCATTCTAATCCATCCATCTGATGTCCCCCTTTATGGGTCCCATACTTCTCTGAACCTCCCTTAGTGGTGTTCAGATCAGCCTTCAAGGTGTCAAACCTTCCTTTTATGTGACACCCCATACAAGATCCTTCCTCATTGGTCATTCTAATCCACCATTTATGTAATCATTCCAGGTTCTCCCTACCAGAGATGTGCATATCTGATCCACTTTTATAAGTGTTCTAATCAGTTGGATCTGTCTCTACAAGATATTATACTCACATCCTACCCCATCTTGAACATGGGAATACTGAGGAAAACCTTGTAAGCTATGCCTTTAGTGTAACCGTCACTACAATACATTAAAACCACTCCATAACCCATGTTATACATGAGAAGCAAAGTAAAAACATGGAGACATGCCTCCAACATATGAATCCCCATGATTGAAATGGGAATCCCAATGATTATATGCCCTTGAGAATCCCTCCTATGGGGAAGAATATATTTGACCAATTTTCATGCATCTAGAGATGCCTCGACGTGATTGTTGTTACCATCTACTCCGAAAAAAGTTTGTTTCATTACCAAGAACCCATAGAATGAACCGATGGGAGTAGTGTAATTAACTAGAGTCCACAATGATATAGCACAACGAATGAGATTCACAAACCACAACTAAAATCTATAAGGAAGACCCAGACTACGTGAAAAATTATTAAGAGTAATCCATTGAAGGAGGAATGGAAATCCCATCATCCCATTTCGATCAATGAGAAAATGACATAGAAGAAGTGGTGGTTTTTGTCTACCCTTGGAAAGGGATAACACAAGGCTAAAAGAAGTTCATCTCCATCAATAATGAGTTTTCCAACTGCAAAAAGTGTCATAAACATATACATAGTTGTTTATCCCATGAATAACATGTTCCAAATTTATTGATTCATATCCATTATATAATATTTGAAATGATTATTTTAGATCCCAATTGGTGTATAAATTATAATTTCTATTAAATTATTATCATTGGTTAAAAATGTTGATCAATTGGAGAAGATTATTTCATTTATGTTAATATGATGAAAAAGTTCATAAGATAATTGAGCTTGAATGAATTCCTTAAGTATAGACATTTCAAAAAAAATATTTTGAAAATTTTCATTTTTTCCTTGGATTCATATATAATTATTATAGATTAATTTAATAAAATTAGATGTCATGTTCAAAAAATTCTCCAAAAAATTATGATGATGGATGATGTGATTGTATAATCAATTACCTGTACAAATGGTGATACATTGATAACATGAATGTTAATTTGTTATTAATATTGAATTATTTAATCGTAATTTGATTTAAAAAATTGAAGAATATGAATTTTAAGAGATTATTTGAGTACCATTAAAATATTTATTTTCATAATGAATAATTGGATGGAGATCAAGGAAAATAATATTTTTCATGAAGAATAAACATGATATGTTATTATTTCATGAGGTTTTTAATGACTGGATTAGTTGTTTCGATGCATTTTTTAGTTTCCATTGATTATAATGACATTTTATAAGTGAATATGTTATAGTATGTTATTAGTTGTTTCGATGCATTTTTTAGTTTCGATTGATGAATGTTCTAGTTCTTTGTATGTCATGTACCATGAATTACCTGAATAAATTAGATATGAAATAATTTGGTTTATCATTCATGAAGATAAAAATATTCATTTTTGTGAGATCCTTCAGGCATGGAATAAATATGAAATGTGTGGCACAACCCAATTAAAGGAATATCTGTAGCAAAAAGTAGAATATAGAATAAATGATATGAAATAAGTGAAAATATTATGTATCTATGTATAAATAATTATTTTTATGATGTTTTTTATGCCTATATTTAATATTTCAATAATTTCAGTGGTTTTTTTATTCTGGAATGAATATGGAAGAGAAGATCATGTGAAGTCTGTTTTTCACTACAGAGATCAATAAACTGATATTAAATATTATATATATTTATTTTAAAAAAATAAAAGGAATAATATGAAGTGACTAGACATGATGATACCATTTTATATTTATTTGGATCTATGATATTTCAGTTCATCATCCCACAACACAATCATACTGTTTTAACTTATAGAAGAAGATAAATAAAATGAATTATTCAATTTTATGATTTAAATAATTTATTAATATTTTCATTATGTTGTGAAATAAATTTTTTTAATATGATTATTATAGAATATCAATGAAGAATAATAATATCTAATAGGTATTAATAGGTAGAGTACTTTCTTGGTTTTATAAATCATTATAAAAAAAAGAAGATAATGTCTTCATAGGTAATGTAAATATCCTTTTAAGTTATATAAAATATGCACTATCAATTGATTATAGTGAATTTTAAGTGAAAGTGAATTTATTAATTGTAATAAATACATTTAAATGATTAATTTCTAATGGTCTTCTGGTCAGAATTATTTCTAGAAAATTCTAGGGACTTTCTAATTTCATTTAGTAGCGAACCTTGAAAAAATACCATATACTATATTTACTCCATTCTTATAATTTCATGTGATAGGGAAAAGTGAGTTAGGGAATCAATTTCCTTACAAGTATAAGAGGTAATGGGATAAAAACACATTGGTTTCAAAATTACACAACCTTGATTCACCCCCTCCCCACCACTCTTAGTTTTAGGAATATCACAAGATAGTGATTTCAAGTTATATTAAAGGGAGATTCCACCTCAGATGTATTATCTAGAGTGAAGCTATTATATTTTGAATATTCAAGTATCTTTCCTCCATATAAAATGAGGTTTTGTTTTGGGAAATATATTTTTTATCAGAGATAAGAATTCTAAATCTACCAAGACCATGATGAACTGTAAAAAGAAAGAGAATAGAAATCTAAATAAAGAGACCCTTTTATCTAAAGAAGAGTATGTATATGTTTCCACATTCCTTATTAGAAATGATATCATATCAGTCTTGGAATGTATTTATATGGTGTATCTTGAATATACCAATAATATATATAATGTTCATACTAATAGTGATCAGTAGGTATGTAATAGTAAAGATGAAAAATTTGCTCATGATGAAGATGATATCACAAGTGGTGATGATGATCAATCCACCACTTCTCAAGAATTATTAGTTAATAGATTAATCATAATTATTCATGGAATTCCTAAAGGATTTCAATCATTTTTTTATGTCCTTTGATGTATGAAGGAAGATATCACCCAGATGGAAGGAGAATATGATGTTTTAGAGAAAAGTATAAAAAAATTGTATAATGTTTAAATCTCAACAATCAAGTTTGAACCATTAAATAATCAATGAATCTACTTGATATAAGATCAAAAAAATTTCTCCAAGAAGTTTAGGATAAAGAGGGAGTTAGGAAGGCTCTTCGAGAAGAAATCCATGCACTTTAAGAAAAATTAAAAAAAGAATCCATGTAAATTATTTAAAATTTGAAGTAATATCATTGAATATTAATGAACATGAATCTTGGATTCATAAGAAAGTTATGTTTCATGAATATGATGTTGAAATAATGAATATTTATTTTGAGGAGAATGTGATAATTAATTATGATAAAAAAATCACCCATAATATGAAATTTTTAGATTTGGATGTTTATTTTTCCAATCTTGAGAAGTCACATATTGATACTTTAGAAAATAAAGATATAGTTGTTTCTAATTCTCAAAGCTTACATGATGATTATACTATCAAAATACCTCAAACATATGATAATAATATATTCAAATCATTATATCATCTATCAAAAGAAGTAAAGAAGAAACATGTACTGTTAATTTCATCTTATAATAATGTTTTTTTATCTGATTATACAAATTGTGTAGGATGTCATAAAAATTATGAAGATGTATGGATGAATAATGGTTATAATAATACTAC
Source organism: Viscum album (assembly GCA_963277665.1). Classification (NCBI taxonomy): domain Eukaryota; kingdom Viridiplantae; phylum Streptophyta; class Magnoliopsida; order Santalales; family Viscaceae; genus Viscum; species Viscum album. The sequence continues at coordinate 1,967,474,896 of OY728127.1, forward strand.
TAACTTGTCTTGAGTGAACTAGAAAAATATAGTAGAATATGGTTTCCTATAAAGGGAACACAAATAAGGAATAAATCCCAACATCCTTATATATAAGATAAAAATAACTAATGATGTTTTGGTTAATGATGGTGCTGAGATATATTTTGGAATTATTCAATATATTTTAGTTAAAATAATTTAAATTAAAAAGAATATATAAATCCTATCTCAAGGTGAAAAATCTAGATAATTATAAGTATTATAGAAAATTACTCAAAACTAAGTATTCTATGATAAAAACTTGGAAAGCCTGAAATCATCTATGATGTCTGAAATGGAAGTGGTCACAAGGACAGTGTACTCTCATATCAACATATATCCAAATATGATGATAAAATTGGATCATAAAATATATCTGTTAATGGAGATGTAACCTTAGTATGAAACTAAAATAATGTTGTGATAAAAAATCATCCCATAAAGATTTAATGTATTGAAGCAGACAAGAACATGGATTCATAACACAATATGTTTTTTAAAAGTGAATCCAAAATAACTTATAAAAGGTAATTCAATCATAAGACCACATATGGATGATCCAATCATACTACTATAGTTCCTAATAAAATGTTAGTTATTTAACATTATGATTTTGAATTAATGATAAAACATACATATTCATAGGCTAATCCAAGTAAAAAATGATTAAAAAAAACCACATATGATGAATAAAAAGTCAATGGTAGTTTGTAGATAGAAGTCTAGTATAGTGTTAATTAATCACTATGTGAGATATGAAAGTACTATGGTCACAGTGAAAAGGATGATTAACATTACTAATAAAACATTATCTATTCCTTCAAATCACTAAGAATGTATAACCCAATGATGATATTAAGAATTAAATTTATATACATAAAGAATAAGATAACATTAATAGGTCTACACAACCCCAACACAATTTAAAACAATAGTACATATGTCCATGCCTGATGACTAGAGTAAATAGAACAACTTGGTTGAGAATATCATCCCATCCTTTCAATTAATATTTATAAATATATTAGGATGAACCTTATTCTCTTAAACTAGTGTTTATTATATGTGTTCATATTATACAGTTAATTTAAGCTGAAGAATGTTCTCAGCGGGAGAACCTGAGAAGTAGTGAGTGCTATAAATTCTTTTTTGAAATTTAATGAAGTTACCACTCTTAAATAATTCCTAAATTGGTATAAAATTACAAATATTATAGTGGTTAATATTTAATTATGAAGAATAATATTATTTTTTATTCTAGATAACTAGGATAAAGAAGGTAAAATCTTGGTTTGTTATTATTTATTTGTATCTTAAAGAAAATGTTTTCATGAAGACTGTCCTTAGTAATGTTATGATGGTTTCCCAATTTGGATAGTCAGAAGTGGAAGATTAATTCTGGTGTATTATCCATAATGGAATTTCATGAAATATATTCCCGATTAGATCAACCATTAGGAAGAATATTATATGTTTTTATGTTTACGGGGAAAAATTAAGTAGCTTCCAGAATTATCATTTCAACTGGAAAAAAATTCATTCATTCTAGAAATTTTATGAAGATCATGTCATTTTAAGGAGCATGAATCTCTTAATATCTCATCCTTGGTTATCAAAAAAATAATTACAATGGGGGGAAAATTGAATAAGTCAATGGATTAATAACTTCAAGAGTGCCCCAACCACACTAATCGTTCTTATTTAACATGAATTTCATTGATCTATTTTTGAAATATGTTCACGAGATTCAGGTTGATTATTCTTAAAAAATTTATATCATGTTTAGTATCGTCACCCTGGATTATATTCTTAAAATCTATGAATAAATGAATATTAAATATCAATTCATAAGTTATCATGATCATTTGGTAAGGGGAAACTTTTATTTCGAAATCAAATCTTCTTGTTTTATACGTCAAGCATATATCATGTAGACATAGAGTGAAATGAATAATATAACATTTTTTATATATAGAGTATACACATTTCCCATGAACTTTTTATTTCTTATCAATAATTTTGAGATAAAGTGAAATTAAGATTTGATAATTAATGGGGAGAGAGAAGAAATTGGTTCCACATATTGATACATTCAATTAAAAATAACATTGAAGACATTGTGAAAAAATTCAATGGGGGATATTTATGAGACCATTTATATAATGGATTGTGTCATTTCTAAAATTATTTTCATTTATTGAAAATTTTAATCAATGATAATGAAATATTTCATTTTTATTATATGTTTAAGAAGTTACAATGTTAATGATTCTTGGATTGAGGCCTCAAGTCGTGAAATTTTACAAAACATCAGTTAAAGATTTTTCATTTCATAGTGACTCTTACAGTGTTTATATGGATTTCGTTAAATACATTAGATGTCATGTTTTGAAAATTATCATAGTAATTCTAATGAGGGATGAACTGATCTTATGTTTAAATACATGTATTAATGGAGATAAATTGTTTACAACATAGATGAATGTTTAATTAATGTTGACGATTTTCATTGGGATTGGTATTCCAAAAAGTGATGAATATGAATTATATTTTCTTATTTGAATTACATGAAATCATTTATTTTCATTAATAAGATATTTATTTAGTTTATGTAAAATATTATTTTCTATGAAGAAGAACTATACAACTAAATTATTATTATTACATGCGGTTTGTTGATGATTAGAGAACAGGTGTCCATGAATTTGTTAGTTTCCATTGTTTACATAGATATTTTATAATTGATTATATTAAAGGAATTTAATAAAAAGAATATGTATAACAAACTATTAACCCAAGGCAACCACAATCTTGAAATTGTGGGACTCAAGGGGATATCCACACTATTGGGATGTCAGAAAGGGCCCCTAGAAGGCTACATGAGGTCCATGTATAATCCCTATGTGTGTGGGCCCATGTATACGACTCATAGAGTTCTCAAACATGGCCTTACATTGGGTGGGTAGGAATACCATAGGAACCATAGGCCTAGATAAATTGATGGTATACTGGTGCTCATCCCATGATGATATCTCAATAGAGAAACCCATAGTTCATAACTAGTATACTGAATGGAAGGTGCATGTGGATTTCATAGTCAGATACAAATTGAGTGAGATATTTTCCCACCTTTTTAATTTTACAGAAATAATTTCATCTGACCAATAACTGTGATATCCACTTTCAATTTCATCCCACACCTATAGGTTTAAACTGATGTCATCCAATCTCCCAATAATGTATGTTTAATCTTTTGGCATTGCCTTCCTCCTCCTAGTTATCGATGGTTTAATTTTATCACAGGAGAAGTTAGCCGAATGTCCATCGATGGAACCATTTTCTCTCACAATTTGTTTATCTCATTATTTATTGTCGATGGGATAAAAGAAATATATGCATGCTAATACATCATTCATGCGTGTTATGGGTAAAATGAAGATGTTTTGATAGAGGAAAACAAATAATATACAAATTTATCTGATCTTAATAAAAGGGATTGAGATTTAGAAAGACATGATTTTTTATTAAGTGCATTTTATTTTCACTGAGATGATAACCCAAGATCATGAATCAAGGATGCCACCGTTCTCAATGTCACATGTCATATAATTTGATGAAGTCAATGATTAGATCTACTTCAATTTAAGATATTTATTTACCTGTCATAAAAACAAGGATTTGATTATGTAATTCTATGAACTAGAGGATGAAATCCTCTCCAATAAAAGGATATACATAGAGATAAAGGATAGTGCTACCAATTGTGTTACTTTGTGAGCTATCATTTTCTATATGAAATAGAACATCTCTAATATTGCATTTATGTTAAGGGACAACATTCAACCATGATACTTATTAGATATCCAAATATGTGGATTCTCACAAGTTTTTGACAAGTGGAAATCATTCGTAAAGAAACTTTTAAGGAAAACCATTCTATAAAGAAATATGAAAAGAAAAAATTAGTCTCTAATGAAATCATGAAAATCTATGGTCTGTGAAGCCTTCATGGTTTTTAATTAATATTGATACAACCAAGATCTAATGATTTATTAGAGTACCCCACTGTGCATCACTAAAAATTGCATCTAAAATATTTAACAAGGTTTTGATAAGAAATAGGTTCACATAAAAGATGTGTTATGAAAAGGATAAAAACTGAATACACCCTAGTTTTCTTGAAGAGGAAAGGTCATGTAGTTTTAGTGTCATCATTTTCCTATTCATGAAAAAACATGAATATACATTGGTCATTAAAAGAATAGTGTGTGCATAAAACACAGATTTTCATGAAAATATCTAAATGGGGAGTTAACAGGTGACAAAGAGCATTAAAATTTATTTATCATGTACAAGTGTGTGAAAAAAGTGAACTATGTTTTGAATACAAGCATCAATAAGTGAATTCATAGAAATATGAATAATTGATCAATACAATGGCTAAACATGGGATGAATGAAAGATTTTAAGTGAAAAGTTTTGGCATTAAGGAATTAATATGATAAATTGCAACCATTTGAGGTACCCAAATCAGATTGAGTTATTGAACCTACAAATTTTTTTTGATGAATGCACTAGTGCTTCACATGACATATACCACACATTACATGAATAAAGTAAACATGATCTAATACAGATTATAATTCAAAAAGTGAACAATATACATTATTTAAAGATAATTCAGACATGAAATAAATTCTAAAAGTGTGATGAAATCTAGTAAAATTAATATCTATCACACCAAGTATAATAGAGAAGAACTAATACAAAATAATTATTGATATTGTTCACTGAAGAACAATGTAATATTGTGGTGATACTGTCTTATACTGATATTTTGTGTTTTAATAATCACATTAGATTTTTTGATTCTATAAAGATAGTGGAGGTGAATATTAAGTGAAATATTTTTTCACTGATGTGACTAGTACATATATATACACATTACATATATTTGCCTCTCACATTTCAAAGGGACAAGAGGAAGTGACTGACCATGTTCATATTTAATTATTATCATTTGGGCTAGAGAGAATTCAATTCTTAATTCCACAACACATTCATATTATTGTGACTTACATAAGAAGAAAGGTACATTTTATAATTTTGTTTTCTACTAGGATGAATATAAGAAGAGTTAAATACATTTAATATTGAAACTAACAAAGTAAAGAGGAATGTTGTGTAAGAACACAATAGAAAAGTAACATACAACTAGTATTAATAGTTGGAATACATTCTCAGTGTTAAAAATCAATATAAACATTGAGGAGACTAACTTGAGAGGCAATATAAAGATCTAGACAAGTGATATAGAAGATGAAACTTCAATTGATATATTGAATTTCATGTGAATAATTATTCCCCACTTGTTATAACCTCATTAAAAGGATTATATTCTTGAGGTTGTGTGGTCAGGATTATTTCTAGACCATGCTATGGACTATGTAATATTATTGGGTAGTTATCATTTTGAAAATATCATCTTCTATCTTTATACCTTTCACATACTTCCATGTGGTAGTGAAATGAGAATATGAGAATCATGATCTTAATTCGCCTAAGTGGTAAATGGATAATTTTTTTAATTCTTTTAACAAGAAACCACCACTATTTCACCCCCACACCCTCAGTGTTAGAAATATCCCAAAATGAACCTTTCTCTTATGAATATTACACAAATATTTTTCTTATGTTTTATACTCTTATCGATCATGTCAATTGATTTTTCCATATTCATGTGTAAGAACCCATTTTTTCACTCTGGTATGGATCCTTTAATTTTTAGTCTAAATCCTTAATTTGGACCTAATATGGATGGATAATTAGTTATTAAAGGTTACAAGGGTGTCCTGGGATTTTTAAGAGCCTAGAACTCATCTTTTTGGATAAAACAGACTCCGTGCACAGTTTAGAGAAAATTGTGTGGGATTTCAGCATTGTTTTCCAAATTGTGGTGATGGTGTTTTTTTTTTCAGAAAATGGAACCTCGCATGGTTGGTGCATGGCCATACAACCAAAATGTTTGAATTCCCCTTTTCCCCAGGTAACTGTGCATGGATGGCACATAGTTTGATCCAACTGTGCAGAGGAATACTTTTTGGTCAGAACCATCTTGCACGGTTTGCGCACAGTTTGAAAAACCATTATCAAGCTAAAAACCAGTGTAAAATGTCCAAAACTCCCTTAATGATCTATTAATCCTTCCCCTTCCTTTTAACCTGAGAACTAGAGGGATTTTCCTCCATTTTCACCCATTTGGATCTTTTTGAAGGCCAAAGCTAGGGATTAAGAGACCTCCTTCACTCGACATACGATCGATCTTCTATTCATCACGTTGAATGCACAATATTAATCACCCAAGTACTCTTTATCCATTCCTATTCTCTTTCACTTTTGATCTGGATATTTCCATATGATCATTTTTCACCTTTTCATAGATCTACTATGATCTGAGGCAAATCAAGTGCCGATACGGGAGGAGGAGATTCGTATAACCCTAAGGATGGTGGTCTATAACTCATCCTTAAAGTTATTTGTTTTTGGAATATTTGTGTGGGGCCCACCGGTTTCATTGGAAACTGTTTCTTAAATTTAAATTCAGTGATTATACATTTTAGAATCATATGATTATGGATTTTTCAATTATGTGATTAGTGGTTAGTGGTTACACCCACAATTCAATCTTCCCCATATCGAAGGATATGTTTTAATTGTGATTTTAATGTTTTAAGAAATCTGAGCCACCGTTCGGGTGTGCCTTTTTTTGACCTTCCTAAAGGTGAGACCTATTATCATAAATGGATTATTATTACTGATAATTTCATAATGGCATGTATGCTCACCACATGACCCGTCTAAGGTAAGTGCTTCTGAATGGTTATTAAAAGTGAAAAGTGAAATGTCAAGTATACTAAGTATATAAGATGGACTTAATAAAAAGAGATTGAATAATGGTTACACATCTGTAGGACCACTTTCCTTGTTGATGGAAGGTAGCGGAGTGAACCTCAATAATTGAATAGTCCTAAATGGATAACGAAGACTTGATTAAATAGTTCCAACACTACTTGGCTTATCCACAGTAATGATATTCAAGGCTTGGACAATTAAATAAATGGTCTCAACACTACTTGGCCTATCCACACTAATGAAGGAAACAATTGATCCAAATAATTTATTACATTATTTCAATATCAAATAGGAATGGACTGACTAGAGCTCACCATGGATTCTAAGAGGTGGATACCATGGGTTTTGAGACCCCCATTCTGATTCAAGGATATGGTTTTATTAGGTTGATATCAACATAGACTTTGGTTCTTGTTTATTCTTTGGATTCCCAATGTTATACTATCAGGTACCTTTAATTATTATAGGATACCTCAGATACACTCTCATATCCAACACTAACTAGTAGGTGCCATGGTGAAATCCCATAGGGCCCTGTCATTGCTTAGCCCCGTTTCACCTTGGTCAATCACCTTGGACTCGGTAGGCTCCCTATTGTGGAATACCTTGGATTACACTCTTTGGATTACACTCTTACCCCATTAGCTAGACTCACAAACTATAGAGCTAGCTTTCCATGAGATATACGTTACCTTCGTTATTACCCTAGAACTCCCTTACAAGATATCATTTTTAGGTCTCTTTGTCATGTCATGGGACCATCACTACTTATACCATCACGAGGTGATGTCAGTGCTAGTATGACTCACATGACCAATTAACATTATATGTTAATTTTTTAATTATTTAATTTATTACATGTTCAGACACTGGCCGAGGGCTAAAGTAGGTACATGTTTATGTAGTTATATTGTACTGCTTGATTTACCATATATATGCATGAAATCACACTTCTATATTTCATTACATGGGATGGATGTTATAGAAACCATTGGTGGTGTCCAGATAAGATTTATCTCATACCCTCTTTGGGCACCGATTTTTACCCAGAGTAGATTTCATGGTTGCAGGTATTGATGAAGGTAATCATTTAACTTCCAATAAATGATAGCTTGTTGATAGGATGGTGCTTGATATTAGAAGACCGAGTTGGATCTTAGGATGCTTATAGAAGTATTGTTTTCATTTACTTGTGGAACATGTTATACATTATATCTTTTTCCCATGATTTAAAATTTTCTCTTAAAATGACATTACATCAATATAGTCTTAGTTGATATGGTTATTATATTTCCTGTTTATCTATTTCATCAGTTACGTCTGCTGTTTCAATTATTTTTATTTATTATAAAATTTTTAATCATTTTTAATCCTTAAAATATGATACACTCTACTAATGAGAGAATAGTATTCCCATTAAAAAACCCTAGTCCCACACTGCTAGTCAGAGGCCTCTGTCATTTATAAAGATGCGCTGGAGGCCATGTAACCCACTAGGCTCGGGGCACATGTTATGTGGAATCTGAGTCCGGGTCATCACAAAGTGGTATTAGAGGAGGTTTATTTTCTTGAATTAATATTTTGAGATAATATATTGGAGAATATGAATGATTGATACTTGGTCATAAGTCATTCTTGGGCGTCACGAACCCATGTTCGGGGTAAAAGACAAGATACCCTAAATGAAATGGTTGTTCTGTTTTTTCCTATTACAGTTGATATTATTTCACCATTGGGTGATTCACATGTATTTTAGTGTTGTTGATTATTTCTATTTTGATAATTTATTTCATCCTTATCCCGATGATATGAGGGAAAGCAGTATTGCAACATGCATCATTATACGCACCAAGAATTGACATGTCATGAATATTTCCATGAAATGTAGGTGCATTTCACAAATTTTTATTTCTTGATATGCCTATAATTGTTAAGTGATGATGTGATTGTTTCTTTTACATGAATTAATTTGGATTTTATTGAGTGATTTCCAATATAAATTAATGTGGTGTATGGGACCTCATGGGTTGGGATGAGTAATTTATCGAGTCGAGCCATTATGATATAAATAAATGGGTATTGTTTTTGGTGATAGGTGTATGGGCGCTAATTCATCAAAAATGGATATGAATTTTAAAGTGAATCTAGAAATATTTAATGAATTGGTTTCACATCATTATCATGCCTTGTCAGGTTAATGAAAGGTAAAGGAGTAAACCTATAAAATATCTTCAAAATAACATAAAACATATACTTGAGCAATTACTAATACTTGGTCGTCTATGTGGGTAGCTTGGGTAGTATGCCTTGGGTAGTGAGTTTTCTTATGATAAGTTTTTTCTAGTGTTGTAATATTTTTTTACTATGCTAGTTATGAGGCGTGTTCTTGGAATTTGTAAACCAATTCCACCTTGAATTCCTCGTGTCGTTCACCAGGAAGGTGGTGTCGACCATGCTATAGACAGGGTGGGCCCTAAGCCGCCAGTCATACTTCCAAGAGTGCTACTTGAGGAACCACCTTCTATACCTAATATCGGAACGGATTCCAAAGTATATGATAGTTACTTACGTATGATGCAGTCTATGATTTGTGCTCTATGGGTTGAACTTACGATGGCTGATCTGACCAGCGAGTTCCCACAGTAGCATCCTCCATCTTTTTTAGGGGATAGCGGTTCTCAGGGTGTTGAGTCTTAATTAGAGGCCATGCTGTCAATATTTGATCATTTTGAAATGCCTCTAGAGTGGAGATTCAATATTGATACATAAATGCTTTGGGATTCAACCAAGCATTGTGGGGATGTCGTTACCTAGGACGATCGTCATCAAGGCATGTTTTGGGTTGACATACAGACCACCTTCTATGATCAGTTCCTTCTTCAGTCACTAAGGGCTGACATATCCATAGAGTTCATTATTCTCAAGTAGGGTACTATGTCAGTTATGGAGTATTTATCACATTTCACTAATTTTCAGTGCTTTTCACCGCTTCTAGCTGGTGATGAGATTTTACATGATAGACGTTTTGAGGATGGGATCCTATACGCCATCCAAAATCAGGTGAATGTCTTTCTTCTTTTTATATTATATGTAATAGTAGATCAGGCCCTTATCACTATGTGTAACATGAGGGATATTGTGAGTACTTAGTTTAAAGTATTAGGGTCATGTCATGCCAGTAGTTCTTTTCATGGTAGGAAATGTTCCCTTGAGGTTTTTTATTAGATAAGCGGAAGCTGGAGTTACTTGATTGATAGATCTATAGTGTATCATCAGTGTGGAAAGCATGTATATATGTATCGCTAGTTTGATAGAAACCCTATGGATTTCCAAGCTTGTGGCCATATAGGTCATCTTCCATGATATTTCAGGACCATTTCACCAGCTTTGAGATTAATGGGATCAGATTCAACTCCACTATCAGGAGTGAGTTCATTAGTGCTGCATTAGGCAGGGATTTAGAGTAGCACTGGTAGGCCTGGATGAGGAGGAGGTTGTGGCCTTGGTAGTATGATCCCTGATCATCAGCAGCACCGGCAGAGGAGTCATGATCATGGTAGTCCATCTTTTTCACATGGTTTTTGATCTGGTCAGTTTCATACTTTACATCTGATACCCAAGGATTAGAATGTATGAACATCTACAGTATGTGGTACTATTCAAGTAGCCTCCACTATTGCCTCTTCTATGTTTGATATAGGTGATTCAAAAACATTTATTTATGTATCTATCACAGAAAATCTCAGACTAGAGATACAATATCACTATGGTGTAATGACCCTAAATAAACCTGTGAGAATGAAGACAGAGGGCATACGCCAGTGCAAGGACTGTCCCCTTGAGGTGGGAAGTTACCCTTACATGACAAATTTCCTTATTCTCGAGATGACGGTCTTTGATGTTATTCTCAAGATGTACTGTTTATTTCACTATGACGCCTTTGTAGACTACTATCACCACATGGATTCTTTTACATAACCAGAAGGAAGCAGTTTTATTTACAAAGGTGAGTGGGGTGTCCAGGCAGGGAGATTTGGACTAAAGCATCATGGGAAAAGGGAGTGACCACCCAGATTGAAAATCTTTTCATAGAGGACCAGGGTTTGCTTCAAACTGATTTCCCTCTAATATTTGATCGTTTTAGGGAAGTCTTTCCTGATAACTTTTTAGAATTACCTCCTATAAGAGAGTAAGTGTTTACAATAGTTATTATTCTAAGAGAATATCCAGTGTCCATTCCTCCATACAAGATGGAACCTACCAAGATTTAGGAGCACAATAGGTAGATAGAAGTCTTAGAGGAAAAAGTATTTATTCAGACAATTACGTCCTCTTGGGGTTCACCCATGCTTTTCGCTAAGAAGGCTGATGTAACACTTTGTTTATGCCTTTATTTCAGAAGGATGAACTGGATTATGGTCCAGAATCAGTATCCACTTCCTCAAATAGATGATCTCCATGACCAAATCTGAGGAGCAAAGGTGTTTTCTAAGATCAACCTAAGACTGGGTTATCATCATGTTCGAGTAAGACCATTTGAAATAACTTGTACCACTTTCCATAGTAGGTATGGTATGTATGAGTATCATTTTACTCTATTTAATCTTATAAACTTGAATACTATTTTCATGTATTTGATGAATATGAGTTTCTATTCCAATTTGGACTCTTTTGTCATGGTATTTGGGGATGAAATTTTAGTGTATTCGTGCACCGATAAAGACCATTCCAAACATCTTGAGATCATTCTGGGTACACAGAGAGAGCATCATCTTTATTCCATGATTGTTAAATGAGACTTCTGGATTGATAAGGTCTACTTCTTGGGTCATATTATTTCATAATTATGAGTATCTGTTGACCCTAAAAAACATAGTGCAGTAGTTTCCTAAAAGTAGCCTAAAAATGTGTTCGATATCAGGAGTTTTTTAGGGCTAGTTGTATATTATAAGCATTTCATACATGAATTTTCTCATCTTTTTTCACCTCTTACTGGTCTTAAAAATAAGGGTTTCAAGTTCACATGGTTTTAATCATGTGATAAATCCTTTCAGGAGATGAAAGGGATGCTTGTCTCGACACCGATTCTTATTCTTCTAGAATCAGGTAAGGGTTATATCATCTTCTGTGATGCATCTGAAATTAGACTCGGAATAATGTTGATGTAAGAAGAAAAATTAGCTACATATAGATCTCGGTAGTTGAGGCCTCATGAGAGAAATTACCCGATGCATGACCTTGATCTAGCAGCAGTTTTCGATGCCTTACCTTGCTGGAGACATTTTCAGTTGGGTGAGCACTTTGTGGTGTATACAAATCAAAAGAGCCTCCAGAATATCTTCTCTTAGTGTGACATGAACCTATGAAAATAAATATGGGTCGAATATCTACAAGCCTTTGTTTTTGAGCATTCCAATATGCCTGGAAAGGGAAATGTGGTCACTGATGCACTAGGTTGGAAAACTCAAATACAGGGCATAAAAGAATCCAATAATGAATGGAAGTCAATGGACCTATTTTCCAAAAATCATCTATATTTTCATGAAATTCATGAGTTTTCTTACCTCTCAGCCTTAACATTTACCTCTTCCCTCTTAAATAAGGTGATGAGTTGGAAATTTTTAGATCCAAATGATTTGGTTCTTAGTGAGATTATATCAAAAGATAACTCACCTCCATGTTGTTCGGTGGATAGAGATGACATCCTGCATCTACGTGGAAATATCTGGGTTCCTACAAATGTGAGAGAGGAGTTGATGAAAGAGTCCCACATTTCCTAATGGGTAGTTCATCCCAGCATATCTAAGATGTATCAAGATATGCCACACCAATATTGGTGGCCTGGGATAAAACATCAGATAGCAGACTTTATAACTAGGTGTTCCACCTATAAGTAGGTGAAGGTAGATCCCTAGAGACCAGCAGGATTTTTACAGTCACTTCTAGTCCCAGAATAAAAAAGGGATGATGTTGCTATGGATTTCGTAGTTGGCTTACCTAGGTCACTGAGGGGTAGTGATTCTATCTGGGTAGTCATTTAACAACTAATGAAAACATCCCACATCATTCCTATTCGAGAGACTTTTTTAGTTGATAAATTAATAATACAATATGTATGTGAGATTGTATGACTACATGGGGTTCCATGTACAATCATTTCAGTTAGGGATTCTTGTTCACGTCACAGTTTTGTTAAGTATAAGATCGAAATGTGAATTTAGATGCTCTATATAGAAGAGGGGGGATAATTTTATACATTTAAAATTCCTTTGGATCCTTTAAAGTTGGTATAAAACTTTTGTTTTTAACCTGGAGGAAACCTATTTTTAACAATGTTAAACAAGGTAAATTAACAAGAACTTTTAGTTCTAGAATCATTCTTGGTTCCAAAAACATTGTTCTAGAAATGATACTTAAGAAAAGTTTACAAGGAAAAATATTCTACATTAAAGCCTATAGAATCTTACTATTTAGAGTATTCAAATACAAGAAAGTATAAGATAGTTATACTAACCATATTAATCAATATTTAGTGGAAAATAAACTTGAAACAATAAAAGTAACAAGTATGAAATCTTTTAACCCAAAGAGAAGGGTATCCAACATCCTTGGATAAAGTCCCTTTGATTTATACATTCAAGAAATTTTTTCTTACCCACACCAGGGTAATCCCTCAATAGGAATATCAGAATTTGTCTTTCTATCCCCGCAAGACCTCAAACTTCAAGTTAGTCGGCACCTCTGTCTTCCAAAACAAGGAAGTCCTCAAACTTTAAGGTAGTCGGCACCTCTGTATTTCTATCCTAGGAAGCGCTCTAACTGTAAGGTAGTCGACACCTATTATTCTTAAACAAGTAAGTCCTTGAACTTCAAGGTAGTTGGCACATCTGTATTCATAAACAAGGAAGTCTTTGAACTTTATGGTAGTCGACACCTCTGTCTTCCAATCCCTGTAAGCCCTCAATTGTACACAACAACACTCAGAGTTTCATAGAGAAAGATGAAAAAGATGTTCAATACACATAAATCATGATATTCCCTCTCTCTAGAAATCATTTCAACAGCATGTGGTCTCTATAATGATAGATCAGTTCTCAGTTAGATAGCTAAGTAGTGAGCTCATTCAAATGAGCTCCTATTTATAGGAATTTCTTCCACAGTTGGATCCTTCCTCCAACGATCATATTTGTACTTTAATCTCGAAGGGAACTATACTTGTGTCACTCAAAAAATGGTTAATCAGAAATATAATGAATGACAACATTTCATAATTAATACATGGGTAAGAAAAATATGGTTGCTAAACGAAATCAATTTTTCTAAGTCTAGGAAAAAATAATGTTTGAAGTCTAAGAAAATAATCATTTTAAGTCTACATTACATAGATATTCAGATTTTTTTTCTTGGAATTTGGAATCAGAATTATATAGGCTTCAGAGTCAGAATTCCAAAGAATTCAGAGTCTGAATTCTATAGAATTTGGAACATGAATTATGATGAATTCAGAATCTAAATTCTATGAAATTCAGAGTCTTAATTCTGAGGAATCTGGAATATGGATTATCAGAAATTTGGAATGTGAATTTCATAGAATTCAGAGTCTTAATTTCAAGGAATTCAGAATCAGAATTTAAGATAATTTGGAGTCTGAGTTTCCGAGAATTTGGAATCTGAATTTCAAATAATTCGGAGTCTGAATTCAGAGAATTTGGAATCTGAATGTCGAGAATTTAGAGAATTCATAATATAAATTCAAATAATTGAGAATCTTAATTTTAAAGAATTTGGAATCTCAATTTTTGAGAATTCAGAATCTTAATTTCATAAAATTTGGAGTCTAAATTCAGAGAATTTAGAATCTGAATTCAGAGAATTCGGAACCAGAATTTTAGAGAATTACGAATCAGAATTTTAGATAATTTAAAATCTAAATTCAGAATCTAAAAATAGAATAATCTATATCTAATTATTTATTGGATTCTGAGGTTTTAGATATGAAACTGAATTTTACACATAGAAATAAAAATAGTTAGATTTAGAGAAACTATAACAAAAACAATGAAAACGAAAGTAAGGATAAAATTTTTTCTGGAAAGAAAAATTCCCTTATTAAAATAAATATTCGGGGAAATAAAAATTTCTTTGAGAAATAGTGCTTGTGATTTTCAAAACATAATGGAATGGGAAAGTCATAGGAAACCTTTATTGACTCAGCAAGCTCCCCCATTTTGGAAAGCACAAACATCCTTACTAAAAAGAATCTAAGGACATAGAAATTTTATGAAAATGAAAATAAAAATTTATATCCCTTTACTTATGGATCAAAGTGAATACGAATAACTCCCCCTTAGGCTTAGGAATCATTATGGACCATATTATTGATTTCCTAAATGATATTTTACATTATCAGTCATACTAAAATCTTTATAGATAAGAACTTTCCTCTAGATGAACTCTACCTTACATAGGGAAATCTCTTATTTACTTTGTATTATTTTTTTCATTATTTTCTCCCCCTTTGTGATTTTTAAAAAGAAATAGAGGGTATGGTAAGAAAACGAAATTGGAACCTGAAAATTTAGAACTAACCAACCACAAACAAAATATATAAAGGACAAACAACATTACATTAATGATGAAATAATTTTTACAAGGAAAAGTACAACAAAATATCATAAGGGAAAGAAATTATCCTTCTTTCTTCTTCGACATCAGCTTCTTCACAATGGTTTTTAGCTTCATGAGCTCCTTATGATCCTCTTCTGCACGCTTAAGCTACTGATCCCGTTCTTTACTTTTCTTCTCTAAGGCTTTAATTTTTTCTTCCTGATCCTTAAGAAATTCTACTTGAGCTTTCAACACTTCATCTTGCTTAACAAGATTCTTTTCAATATCAAATCTAAGATCCCTTTCCCTCTTCCAATTCATGGCCAAAAAATTAAGCTTTTCATTAAGATCCTAAACTTCCTACATCCGAGTAGCCTGTTCAAGGCTTAACATTTCCTTAAAACTATTTGTAAGATCCTTGATCTTCCCGTCTTCAGTGTCAAAAGAATCCTTGACATTATCATGAAATTCATCGAATATTTTCATCTCTTTTATTATCTTCTTTAACCAGCTTATAATCTTCTTGCAAGATCTTTTATGAGCCTAATAACTAATGAAGAAGGTTTTGAAATCTGACTCTAGTCTGACACATTTTTCCATAACCATGGAAACTGAATCTGATTTCTAATTAATCGTATACTAAAGAATCTCGCATTTTGAGTCAATGTTGGGGAATAAGGTAATAGTACCAACTAGATTTCTCAACGACTGAACAACAATATCATGTAAAGTGGAATATGATTCTAAATCCGAGTGTTTAGTTGATGAAAATTCTCCTTCCATGTCTTCAACGTTCTACTTTGATGAAGCACCCACATCTTTCGTATTCACCAAAGATTTTCAAGGTGTATCTACTACCACCTTCTTTCCCTTATCAGCTCTCATAATTATTTCTTGAGCATTGGGAGATTCATGTTCACTATCTGATAGTTGAACAATCTTATCTTCATATACTTATTCTTTCTTATCTCCTACCTCAATACCCTCTAGCGGGATAAAATTATATTTCTGATTTCCTCTTCAGACAATTTATTCACTTCTTCCTCACCCTTGCCATCTTTTCGTCAAGTAGCATGTTTTGAAGACCCAACATTAGAAGTTAGGATTGATAATTTCTCAGAAATACTTTCCATCTCATGACAATCCTCTACTTTCCTTATCACTTCCTCAGTATCACCACTTTCTTCTTCTTCTCCATCTTCTTCCACTTATTCTAATTACACTATTTATTTTTCTTGATCTTATTTCAGAATCACCAACTTCATTCCCAGAGTCTCTAGTAGCAATTCTTGTAGAAAAGATTTTGGCACTAGAATTTGTTTAGATTCTTTCTCAGCATTTTTGAGAAGATATTCTACTATCTCAGCCTTAGAAATCATCTACTTTTTCTTCTTTTCTTTCTATTGCTTCTCAATCTCTTCATCAACTTTTATTTTTAAGGATTTCACCTAATTAGGATCCAAGCCAAACTTAGGCTCCGATTCCTTCTTGTTTTTCTTATCCTCTCTCCACTTAGTCACTACTTCTTCAGGATAAGATTTTTGCATCTTTGGCTTCGATGGTGATGAATGAGTTTCCTTAGCCACACGGGGTTTTCTTTTCACTTCTAGTTCCTTATCCTTTCTCTTCCTTCCACCTTTCATAGAGGTTTCAATCACTTCTAGCTTCTTTGACAAAGCTTCTACTTCTTCCTCAGCTAGATCATAAAATCTCGAGATTCATTAGAGAAGCCATCCTTCATCCTCTTTATGGTATCATCACTCAACAACATTACCATGTAATTTCTTAGCTTAGAACTACATGTAATTTTGAAATATTCTAAACAAAGAACTATAATATTTGAGAGAATAGCCAGATACATAATGATTTTAGATTTTAGATTTCTAATATTGATATTCTCAATTGTCACCAAGATATATTTAACCAGGTTTATCTTCTTGAGGTTCACCCAGAAATCCAATATATAGACATCACTCTTCTTCAGAGTATCCTTATTCCCTTTCCTAGGAATTATAAAGCCTTGAACCCATAATTCAAGAATCTGTAAGATTGTAGACAGATGAACAATATTCAGTGTATTTACTCCTTTCATTACAAGATACTCTATAGAATTTTCCTTATCAAAATATCTTAGTACATCAGGTAATTTGTGAGTACAGAATTCTGCTTCTCCTTTATAATGATTTTCCAATCAAACTTACTGCCTTGATGAAGGAAAGAGAGTAAGTCTTTCCATAACACTTTAAAGAGAACTTGTCTCTTCCTTCTTCCTTGAAGAAACTTGTTGTCTCATAGAACTCAATAAATATGTCTAGATACACCAGATCCTGTGCCTTAGTCTTTGAAACCCAAAGGCTCTCCCAGCCATTCAACTTAACATTCTTTGATATGATAGAATCATATTTGGCATAAAATTTCAGATCGACCAACATTTCACTATTTATCTTCCACTCGAAAATTTCCTTAACAATCGATATATCTTTCTGAGGAGAAGCATTAGTAGTCATTTAGAACTAGGGAAACATTGGATATTCAGAATGACCTTAAGTATAGAGGTAGAGATCTAGCACACGAAATCTTGAAAAACCAATGTAGAAAAACCAATTGAGGGGCTTTATATAGACAATTGAGGCAATGTTTCAACTTCCTTGGTTGATCCAATGGTTAAAAAAACTTCTGATCAAATCTGACAGTTGAGATGATAACCAAAGAAGGATTTTGATAAGTTCCGATCATTTAAGGGTTTTTAAGATAAACAATCGGATTTAAGTAAAATAATGATTCCATAAAAAAATTTAAAACAAAATGAAAATACCAACAAGTAAAAAAGATGATTATGAAAACTTAAGAAAGAAAACATAGCTTCCGGAGTGCTAGGAATATTATTCGTAATGATAGAAATTATTCTTGATGAGCTTTAGATTAAGGAAAAAATTTAAAAACAAATTTAAAGAAAATTTTGATTATGAAAATCTGATTACGAAAAATTTAGAATACAAAAAATTTAGATTAAGAAAAATTTATACTACAATAAATTTTGACTACAAAAGAATTTGACTACAATTTTTTTTTGAATAACATGAAAATGTACTCCCTCAATGAAAAAGACATTTCTTACTATAAAGAGATAGGTTTCAACAAGAAGTTAATATGGAAAATTACTATACAGTTATCATTCCTAACTTCTGTTTAATGTATTCAAATATCTTGGAAGGTAATAATTTTATGAAAATATCAGCAAGTTGATCTTGTGTTCTGATAAATTGAAGAATGATATCTCTTTTTTGTGTCTGATTCCTAAAAAAGTGATGCATAATATCTATGTGTTTTGCATGATATTGATGTGTAGGGTTTTTACATAAGTAAATGGGACTAGTATTATCACAAAATATTTTTGTTTTGGTAAAAATAAAACCCCAGTCTGTGAGTGTGTGTTGAATCCACAATGCTTGAGCACAACAACTTCCAGTGGCTACATATTCAGCTTCAACTATGGAAAGTGATACTTAGTATTTATTTTTTCATGACCAAGAATCTAATGAATCTACTAAGATATGAAATGTTCCGCATATACTTTTCCTATCCATTATTCATCCACTAAAGTCAGCATAGAAAAATCTTTTTAAGAAAAAATAATTTCCAGAAGTCTAAAAGAGTCCTAAATCCATGGTTCCCTTTATGTAGTGAAAACTTATTTTCACTGCCTTTAAATGAGATTCATTAGGATTTGATTGGTATACTTCACATAAGAAAACTGAAAACATCAAGTTAGGATGACTAGTTGTCAAGTATAGTAAACTTTCTATCATACCTCTAAACAATTTTTAATCCACTGGTTTCCCAGCTTCATCAAGATCAAGTGAATTTGAGGTACCAATGGGAGTACTAATACTTTTAGTGTTGTCATATCCATACTTTTTACAAATATATTTAATATAATTATGTTGTTTTATATTGATTCCTTTTGGATTTTGAGAAATTTGAAAACCAAGGAAAAATGTTAACTCACCCATCATACTCATTTCAAACTCAAATTTCATTATATTCTCAATGGAATTAGTTAAATATTGTAGAGTTGAACCAAATATAATGTCAGCAACATAAATTTAAACAATCAATTTTTTTCTTATCTTTCTTTATAAAAAGGGTTGGATCAGCATTTCCATTAACATAATTGTTATGAAGAAAAAACCATGTAATTCTATCGTACCAGGCTCTAGGGGATAGTTTAAGTCCATATAAAGCTTTGGTAAGTATGAAAAAGTGTTCAGTATGTTTTGTATCTTCAAAAGCAGGAGTTTGTTTAACAAAAATATCCTCTTGAACATAACCATTATGGAAATAACATTAACATCTATTTAGAAAAGTTTGAAAATAAATAATTCTACAAAGGAAAATAAAATACAAATAGATTCAAGTCTAGATACTAGAGATTAGGTTTTTTCATAGTCTATTCCTTCTTGTTGATTATAGACTTTAGCAACTAATCTAGATTTATTTCATACAATGATTCCATTTTCATCACACTTATTTCTGAAGATCCATTTTACTCCAATAAGAGAGGTTTCCTTAGGTCTTTAAACCAAGGTCCAGACTTTGTTCCTTTTAAATTCATTTAGCTCATCTTGCATGGATTTTATCCAATCATCATCACCTAATGCTTTATCAGTGGTTTTTGGTTCTATTTGGGAAAGGAATTTTAGATGTTCTAAATCATTTCTTAAGGAACTTCTAGTCCTTACAGGTTGATTTACATCACCATTGATGCAATCATAGGGATTATTCTTAATAAAAAACTGATTTGTGTTTTGTAAAACATGTTCATCAACATATGGTAGGAAATCTTCTAGGGTAAATGTCTTAGAAACATTTTCTTGAAAATTTTCCTAATCATGATTTTCTATCAAGGTTTGAAAATAAATTTTTCAAAACACATCCGTAGATATAGGTTGACGGTGCTTTAGAACTAAGGGATTGATTTCATCAAATTTAACACGTATAGTTTCTTCAACAATACAAGTGTTTTTATTGATAACTCTACAATCCTTAGAAGTTTTGGAGTAACCTAGGAAAATTACTTCATTAGATTTGGGTGAGAACTTATGTAGATAATCTTTAGTATTCAAAACGAATACTTGTCATCCAAATACCTTGCTGTAGGAAAGTCTAGGTTTTTTACCATTCCATAACTCAGAATGGGTTTTATTAAGAAAAGGTCTATTCAAAACTCGATTTATAGTATAAAAAAGATTACTTACAACTTCACCCAAAAATGTTTAGCTATGTAATATTAATTCAACATGGTTCTAGTTATCTCTTGAAGAACTTGATTTCTTCTGTTAACATCACAATTTTGTTAACAAGTTCTTGGTTCAGAGAAGTTATGAGTAATGCCTTTTTTACTACAAAAAGTATCAAAATCAGAATTTTGAAATTCTCCTCCATGATCACTATGAATAGTAATCAATGGAAGATTTTTCTCATTTTTAACTTGGGCTCTAAAAATTTTTATAGGAGAAAAAGATTCATATTTTTTGTTAGAAAATAAACCCATGTAAATCTAGTGTAATCATCAACTAAGACAAATACATAATATTTTCCTCTAATGATTCCAGTTTGTATTGGACTAAAAAGATCCATATTCACCAACTATAATGCATCAATAGTTGTGAATTCTCTTACTGATTTATAACTTGATTTATGTTTCTTTCCATTTTAGCAAGGATCATAAAGGTTTGAAGAATAAAATCTATGATCTGGTAGATCCTTAACAAGTCTTTTCTTAGAGAGTTTACATAGGTTCATAAGGTTACAATGTCCTAACCTTCTATGCTATAACCAGAAATGATCTTCCATTACACTAAGGCATGGTAGGTCATGGATCATAAGGTCTTCTATGTTTAGTGTGTATAAATTCTCTTTCCTATTTTTAGAAAGAATAAAATTATCCTTGGAATTGTGTACTAAGCACTTATCAATCCTAAAAGTTACAAGGTAACCTTCATTACATAATTGACTTATGCTAATAAGGTTGTGCTTAACACCCTTAACAAATAAAACATTTGAAATCAATGTTTTTCCAAGAATAACAATGTTACCTATACCAATAATTTCTCCCTTATCATTATCTTCAAAAGTTACTTTTCCTCCTTTTGTCTTGATAATCTTTTCAAAGAATTTTTTCTTACCATTCATGTGCTGGGAACATCCACTATCCATGTACCAAGTATTGTTGTTGTTACTATCTTTATGTTCCTGAAATAATAGTGTTAGTATTTCAGAACCCCAACTTTCTTGGATCTGGAATCTTCAAAAAGAAAATTTTTAGGAATCCACATTTTCATAGAAAAATATACTTTATGAAAACCTAAAGACTGAGTATTGTTTAAGGGACAATTTTTCTCCCAATTCCCACCACATTGACACTTAGTGCAGAATGGAGCACTTTGAGGAGCAAAATAATTATTTATAGAAATGGGTTTTGAATGAGTATAACCAAAACCAGAATTATTCTTTAGAGGTCGAATTTGAGAATACATCTTATAAAAGTTTTCCTTACCTAAGATAAAGTTTTAAAAACACTTCCTCAAGGAAAATATTTTGGACTTTAGTTTAATATCTATATTGTTATTCACAAAAACATCAGTTTTAGCACTAGAGTTATTCTCTAAAACATTTTTCTGAGAAATTATTTTTTCCAGATCCTTAGAAAGTTTATCCTTATCAAAATTATCATCGGCAAGGGGTTTTGAAATAATTTAAAAATAAAAAAATTTCCTATCAAGATCTTTAGAAAGATATGATACATCTTTTGTAAACATAGAAATTCTAGAATTTTCCTTATCATGATTTTTCTCCACTTTAGAATTTTCATTATCAAGAAGCTTAACAAACCTTGAAACTTCTTCATAAGTAGGTAAAGTAGTGTATTCACCAGAAGAATATTCTTCATCTAAAGATTAATAATATATATTATCACTATAATTTTCATTCAAGGATACATTGGTTACAGATTCAGCATTGTGTACCTTAGCCATTAGACAATGATTTTCAATGGATAATATGGCTAGTTAACCAAGATTCTTATAATATGATGATTTATATTCTGAGTATTCATCAGAAGAGTCTCTAACACTATAACTCCAGGTTTCATTAGCTTTCAAAACTTTCTTAGCTTTAGCTTTGTAGTACTTATTTTTATTCTTCTCAGAATGATATTCTTCTCTATCCTTTCTCTAAATCATAGGACAATCCGGCCTTATATTCCCTACCATTTTTCATTCATAACAAGTTACTTCAGAGTCTTTCTTCTCCTTTATTTCTTTCTTCTTATATCTATACTGAATGTATTTCTTCCAAACTATCTATTTCATCCTTCAAGAAAGATTAGATAGCTCATTCTTAGAATGTTCACTTTCTCTTGATTCAGATAAAACAAAAAATTTATTTGACTTGGACCTTTTAACCCTTTCAAGAGTATTTTATTTTGTAGTAAAAAAGGATATAGTTCCATTTCCATTATTTTTCTTATTCAAATAAAAATCTCTTTTCATTCTTGTCTCATGTTGAAGAAGAGTTCCAAAAATGTCATAAAGAGTAATCTGAGAGACTCCTATATTCTCATTAATAGTTGTTCTCTTAGATTCCCACTCATTAGGTATGATATCTATAATCTTTTCCACAAGTGTCTCATCATCTAAACCATTCTCACCCATGGATTGTAAACTATTAACAATAGTCATAAACATTTGTTGTACCATGCATACTAGTTCTCCATAAGGAAATAGAAATCGATGATATTTTTCTCTAAGAATAACTCTTCCAGTTTCTATAACCTTGGATGTACCAAAATGAATATCCTCCAATTACTTCCATATAAAATCTTCAGCTTCACAAGATGAAATCTGAATATATATATATTCCTGGTCATGGAACACAACAAATAATTGCAAACCTTGTAGTTTAGTTGATATTATGAATTTTCTTGATTAGTAAAAGTCCCGACTTCCTTATCAGGAATCTTGTAATCTCTATTAAGCATAACGAATTTGTACACTCAATTATTAATAGAAAAAGTCTTCATACGATCTCTCTAATATTCATAATTATTCCCATCAAATATAGGTGGTGTAATGAGATCTATATTTTCAATCAAACCAACATTCATTCCAGCCATCTAAAAGAAACTATCTATCCACAAAAAATTGTTAATAATAAAAGTTTGTAAACAAGGATAAGAATCCTAGGCAAGGAAAAATATTTAGAACAATGAAAACTTGAGAAAGAAAACATATATTTGAATATAAGTATTTCATAGACCTCCTCTGATACCAATTGTAGGATCGAAATATGAATGTAGATGCTAAATATACAAGAGGGGGGGGGGGTGAATTGTATACTTTTAAAATTCTTTTGGAACCTTTAATGTTGGCATAAAGCCTTATTTTTTAACCTTGAGGAAAACTATGCTTGAAAAGGATAAATAAGTTAAACTCACAAGACCTCTTTGTTCTACAAACTTGCTAGGGTCCAGAAAAAATGGTTCCAGAAATGAAACTTAAGAAAATTTTATATGTAAAAATATTATACCTTAAAGAATATAGAATCTTACTAATCATGGTATACAAATACAAGAAAGTATAATATATTTATAAATTCTTTATTAATAAAAATGCAGTGGAAAATAAACTTGAAACAATACAAGTAACAAGTATGAAATATTTTAACCCAAGGAGAAGGGTATCCAATAACCTTGGATAAAGGTCCCTTGATTTAAAATTTTAATTAATGTCTGTCAAAACTACACCTGGGTAAGCCCTCGATAAGAATTTTAGA
Source organism: Viscum album (assembly GCA_963277665.1). Taxonomy (NCBI): domain Eukaryota; kingdom Viridiplantae; phylum Streptophyta; class Magnoliopsida; order Santalales; family Viscaceae; genus Viscum; species Viscum album. The sequence continues at coordinate 1,967,499,271 of OY728127.1, forward strand.
ATCTATCTTGCTATCTCTTAAAGCCCTCAAACTTCAAGGTATTCGGCACCTCTGTCTTCTTAATCAAGGAATTTCTCTAACTTTAAGGTTGTCAGTACCTATGTCTTCCTATCCTTGGATGCCCTCAAACTTTAAAGTAGTCATCACCTCTGTTTTCCTAAAAAAGTAAGTCCTTGAACTTTAAGGAAGTCGATACCTCTGTCTTCCTAAATAAAGAAGTCCTCAAAAATTAAGGTAGTCGACACCTCTGTCTTCCTATCCTTGGAAGCTCTCAATTGTACAAAGCAATAATCAGAGTCACATGAAGCAAGGCGAACAAGTTGTTTAGTATGCACAAAGCATGAGAGTCTCTCTCTCTAGAAATCACTACAACAGTGTGTGGTCTCTAGAATGATAGATTAGTTCTCAGTTAGATAGCTAAGTAGCCATCTCATTCAAATGTGCTCCTATTTACAGGTGTTTCTTCAATAGTCGGATCCCTCCTCCAACAATCATATTTTTCCTTGAATCTCGAAGGGACCAGTACATGGGTCACTCAAACAATAGTTAATTAGAAACATAATGAACGACAACATTTCATAATTGAAACAAGGTTAAGAAAAATATAGTTTCTTAACCAAATCCATTTTTCAGAATCTAGGAAAAAATAAAGTTCAGATTCTATTAAAATAAACATTCAGAGTCTATATTACATATATATTCAGATTCCCTTTTTAATAGACTTCAGAATAAAAATTCTATAGGATTTAGAGTCAGAATTTCAATGAATTTGGAGTCTGAATTATTAGGATTTCAGAACCTGAATTCTGAAAAATTTGGAATCTGAATTTCATTAAATTTAGAGTTTGGATTTCAGATAATTCAGAATATGAATTTCAGAAAATTCGGAATCTGAGTTTCTGAGGATTTGGAATCTGAATTTCAGAGATATAGGAGTTTGAATTTAGAGAATTTTGAATCTGAATTCAGATAATTATGAATCTTAATTTCAGAGAATTTGGAATCTTAATTTTAGTGAATTTGGAATCAGAATTTTAGATAATTCAGAATCTGAATTCAGAGAATTCGGAATCCAAATTCAGAAAATTCTGAATCATAATTTCAGAGAATTCTGAATCTGAATTTCAGATAATTCAAAATATGATTTTTGAACCTAAAAAATACTCTACATCTAATTATTTATACGATTATGAGGTTTTAGATATGAAACTGAATTTTACACATAAAATAATAAGAGTTAGATTTAGATAAACTATAACATGAACAATGAAAATGAATGTAAGGAGAAGATTTTCTTGGGAAAGGGAAATTTCTTTATTAAGATAGATCTCCAGGGAAATAAAATTTTCCTTGAGATAGAGTGTTTGTGATTTTAAAAACACAAAGGAATGGAAAATTAATAAGGAAGCATTCTTGACTCAACAAAAAGGATTGTAGAAAGCTATGGGAACTCATGTGTGGCTAAGCACATATTTTCACCCTCAGACTGATGGACAATCATAATAGACAATAGAACATTTAGAGGATATACTCAGACATGAATCTTGGATTTCTGTGGTTATTGGGAGAATCATATCCCTATTATCTATTTCTCTTATAATAACAATTTTTAGAAGAAAATTAAAATGAATACTTTTGATGTCTTATATGGTAATCCACGTCATTCACCCTTGTGCTAGCTAGAGACAGGTGAGGCAACCCTACTAGGTCCTCCTCTCATTTATGAGACTTCAGAATAGGTTCTACAGATGTGGAATCGTATGACTACAGTTCAGTCTAGACCCAAATATTCTATCGATCACCGTAGAAATACTTATTGAGTTTGAGGTTTGGGATTGTGTTTTTCTTCAGGTAATGTCCAGAAAAGGGCATATACAATTAAGAAAGTAGGGAAATCTATCACCACATTACATCGGGATGTTAGATATTCTAGAGTGATTCAGGAAGGTAGCTTATCAGTTGCTACTACCTCAGAGGTATTGTGCCATGATCAATGTCTTTCATGTCTCACGACTTCAAAAATACCATGCTAACCCATCTCATACATTTGATCCTGAGAAAGTTGAGTTAGATGTTGATGCTACCTTTAAGGAATATCCAGTATACATCATTGACAAAATCACAAAGGCTCTCCGAGGAAAGTATGTCCCTCTCATACGGGTGCTATGGAAACATGACCGAGTACAAGATGAGACTAGGGGGTGGGAATTCGATGTACGTTTATTCCCAAATAGCATTTCCATACCCTTGAAAAGAGAACTCTTGAATGTGATTTCTTTTAATGGGGAAGACTGTAAGAACCATGTTCTTCAATCAGGTATGCATCCTTTAATGCTCAGTCTAAATCTTTTTTTTGAACCTAATATGGATGAATAATGAGTTATTAAAGGTTATGGGGGTGTTTAAGGATTTTTCAGAGCCTAAAACCCATCTTTTTTTACAAATCAGACTCGGTGCACAATTTCGAGTAAATTTTGTGGGAATTCATCACGACTTTCAAAACCATGAAGATTTTTATTTATTCATACAGTGGAACCTCACACGGTTGGCGCACGGCCATGAAATCAAACCATACTAACTTCCCTTTTTCCCAGGTAACTATGCATGAATGGAGTAAGGTTTGATCAAACCATGTAGAGGAAGACCTTTCTGGTAGAACCATATTTCAGCATTTGTGCACAGTTTGAAAAACCGTACAAAAAAACCATGCGTAGACTAAAGAACTACATAAAATTCCCAAAACACCCTTAATAATCTATTAATCATTCCCCATCCTCCTAATTTGAGAATCTGCAGGATTTTCCTCCATTTTCACCCATTTTGATCTTTTTAAAGTACAAAGATAAGGATCAAGAGACCTCCTTCATTTAGCATCCGGTCAAGCTTCTTTTCATCACGTTGGATGCACAATGGTATGTATTCAAGTCCTCTTTATATGTTCTTATTCACTTTCACTCTCAATTTGGATATCTCCATGTGAGCATTTTTCACATTTTCATTGATCTACTCTGATCCGAGGAAAATAAAGGAACGATACCGGAGGATGAGATTTGTACAACCCTAAGGTGGGTGTCCTATAACTCATCCCCAAGGTTCTTTATTTTTGGAATGTTAATGGGGGCCCACTATTTTCATTGGAAACAATTTCTTAAATTTTCTTTCCACAATTATAATTGTTAGAATCGTATGATTATGGTATTTCCAATTATGTGATTATTTGTTAGTTATTACACCCACAACTCAATCTGCCCCATGTCGAAGGTTATGCCATAATTGGTTTTTAGTGTTTCGGTACGTTTGAGCCACTGTTCGGGTGTGAATTTTATTGAAATTCCTAAAAGTGATCCCTCTTATCATAAATGGATTGTTTTTATTGATAATTTCATAATGGCATGTACCATGTATGCTCACCACTTGAACCGTCTAAGGTAAGTTATTATGAATGGTTATTAAAAGTGAAAAGTGAAAAGTGAAATGGAAAGTATACAATGAATATAAACTAGACTTCATAAAAAGATATTGAATAATGGTTACATGTCCCTAGAACCCCATTTCTATGTTGATGGAAGGCATCAGAGTAAACCTCCATAATTGAATAGACCTTTATGGCTAACTAAGACTTGATTAAATGGTTACAATGCTAATTGGTCTATCCACACTAATGGAATACAAGCCTCTGACCAATAAATAAATGGATTAAACTATAATTGAACTATACACACTAATGGGATGAAAGACTTGAACCAAATAAATTATTACATGGTTACAATATCAAATAGGAATGGACTGTCTCGATCTCTCCATGGATTCTTAGAGGATAATACCTTGGGTCTTGGGAAGCCCATTCTGATTCAAGGATATGGTTTTCTTAGGTTGATACCCACCTAGACTTCAGTTCTTGTCTATTAAGTGGATGCCCAATATTCTACCATTGGGTCCCTTTAATTATTATAGGATACCTCAGAAACACGCTTTTGATCTAGTATTGACTAGTATGTTCCATGGTGAAAGCCCATAGGGACCTATCTTGCATTTCCCCATTTTACCTTGGTCAGTCATATTGGGCTTTGTAGGTGCCTTATTATGGAATTCCTTGGATTATGCTCCTTGGATTAAAATTTTACCCCTTTAACTAGAATCAGATACTATTGAGTTAGAAGTCTATGAGATTTATGTTACCTTCATTATTACCTTGAATCTCCCTAACTCGATTTCATTTTCAGGTTTCCTTCTCATGTCATGGGACCTTCACTACTGATACAATCACAAGGTGAAGTTAGTGCTGGCTATACTCACCTGACCTATTGTCATTAAATAGAAATTTCTTAATTAATGAACCTATTACATGTTCAGACACTAGATGAGGGATGAAACAGGTACTTGGTTATTTAGTAATGTTGTACTTATTTCTTTACATTATATACGAATTCCAACACACTTCTATATTCCATTATACGGGCCACATTTATAGACATTGTTGGTGGTAACACATTAAGATTTATCTCACACCCTCTACGGGCACCGATTGGTACCCGGAGTACATTACATGGTTTCAGGAATTGACAAAGGGAAGCATTCAAAATCCAACACTTGATTTCATGATAATGGGATGGAGCTTGATAGAAGATAACTTAGTTGGATCTCAGGATTCTTGGAGTAGGCTTTTTTTCCTTTAATTGTGAAACATGTTATGTATGCTATCTTTTATCAATGATTAATAGTTTTCTAGTGACATGAAATTACATCATTATTTTCTTAGTTGATATAATTATTATTATTCTCATTCATCTATTTCATCAGTTTCTTCAACTATTTCTATTATTTATATTTCCTATGATTTTTATTATTCATTTATAATACTTTCATAATGATACACTCTGCTAATGAGGGCATAGTCTTCCCAAAGACACACCCTAGGCCCTTCCTACTAGTCGTCAGCCTCTGGTGTTCAGGAAGTTGTGGTTTAGGCCATGTGGACCATCGGGCCTAGGGCTCCAATTAAGTTGCATCTGGGTCTAGGTCATCACATCATTCCATATAAAATACCATGATATATTCCATGAATAAATTTTTTGATCTATGATATGTAGGGTATGGATTTAAAAATTTCTTATCTTATTCTCATACACATATTTTCATGTTATATTGATATCTCCTTTTTTAAAGTTACTAACAATATGAGATAATTATTTATTAGGAATACATTCCCTATGATATGGATAAAGGTTTTATTTAAGATATCTATAATAATGGAGATTTTTATTAATAACATATTTGGAAATTATGATGCTCACTTTTGGACTAGATTTTTATAAGTCCATGTTTCCAAAGGGACTACAACTAAATAATTATAGATTGGATCCTTATGTGATTTAGTGAATTACCATATACTAAGATGTATTATTTATGTATGAGATGATTCTAAATTTACATTCCACTATAAAACAAATTATAACACATTTAACATTAATCTAATATCGATTTTAACATGGTATGAATTTCGAGATATGGTTTATATTGTTTTATAAATCTTGGGTTAGAGTTACATTACAACATGATGATTCCCATCACATATTGATTTATTAATTTTCTAGATTTTTAAAAAAAATTAGGCCTTGAATCTGATTCATTGAAATTTAATTAGAATCATTCATATCTCAGGTGATTTGGGGTTCATTATTTTATATTTTTTCCACCCATGGCATGGTGTGCCCCATGAATTAATGAGAGAAATAAAAATTTAATATAAAGAGATTTCTGTTCATCTCCATCATTCTACAAAAATTCATTCTATTTTCCTAATCATGGAGAAGATTTGATAGTTGGTTTTCTCAATTATTATCAGACATTGGTCATCTTAATATTGATCATGATGTGATAATGGATATTGAGATTATTGTTTGTCTATTATTGATGAGGTAACCATATTTTTCTTATTTTATCTCATTAATATTTGGATATTTAGTCGAGGCAGTGGATTAAAGAATTGTCCTTTTAATTTATATTGAAATAATGGATTAATATTTCATTTCCATTCATTTAGTATATTTAATTTATTCTCCAAAGAGAATAATCAATGAAAATAAAATAATGTATCTGGAAGAGGGGAATAATATCATGAATTCTATGAAATCTCTTATCTGTTTATTGATTTTTTAATGGTTTTAAAAATATGATTATATTATTTATTGTCATGTATATTATTTCATCAATTAAATTATCACTATCACCTTTTATAGTTAGTTAATAATATAATGTTTTGAAATAATTTGTTTTTTTGAGTCTAGAGTAATGGTTTTTATGTTTGAACATAAAATTATGAAATAATATTGAATAATTATATGTATTAGTTTTATATGTACAATTATTAAATGTATATATATATATTTTGTCTTATGTAGGTTTCTTTTTTTTAATTTGTTGAATGATTTTTTGATTATTATAAAATATTGTGATGACTAGATGTTGATTCTACTACATTAGTGTATCATGGTCTTTAATTTTATTTTATTGATTTATTATGGTAGGTAATTTTTTGTAAAATTATTGTATAGAGGTATTGTTAGCATGAAATGAATTTTAGTTACTGTGGCCAGGGGTTTCATAGTAGCAGGTTGTGATATTGTTTCCCAGTATATTGGAATATGGATTAAATTAATGAAATATTGAATGGGTGGTGAGAAAAAATTTATAATTTTTGTCCTGTGTAATTGTTAATGATATGAGAAGAATATTTTTATCATATTTAATGTTAATGTCTTGAATAAATATGGATAGTGAATATATGATTTCATGATGTGAAGAGTGGTGTGCAGAATTCACTAACATTGAATACTACCAACTACATGAATTTTTTTATAGTAAATATATATCTAGATATTTTAATTATATTTTAAATTGGGATTTAATGGTAATTTTATCTAATGGTTTGGGAAAATGATTATTCTATTGATGTAGTACTTTCATAATGAATGGTGGTAATGATTAGGTGGTTTTTATGAGAGATGGTTGTGTTAGATTGGATTACACCCTTATGTGTCTTATTATGTAGATTTTAAAAATATTTCATATCATATATATTTCTATACATGACCACCTAATCTTAATAACAATACCATCATCCACATGGTTTTATGTTATTAGTGTATTCCAAAATATATATGATGTTGAGGGGGTAGATGGATAAATGTTTCCCCTTCCCCAATCACCCTTTAGATAAACTATGGGTTATGATTCCTCAACATGTATATATATATAATTATATATGTGTTATAATAGATTTTGGATTGTTTATGTATATATATATTCTAACCATTTTATTCTATTGTGAAATTCATGTACGGTCAAGGCCATGCACGATAAGATAAAGAGATGTGGTCAATTTCTATTATGTTAATTATACAATACTGTGATGTGGTCAATAATTTTTGGTCTGATACATTCTTGTTATGTGGTATATGGTTGTGATATTGGAATATGTTGTGATGTGGGTAAATGGAAGGGGTTGAATAAAATGATTTATTTTCTTGGGGTGAGAGAGATTCCACCAAATTGAGTAAGTTATTTTGGAATACCTCCAGAATATATATTATGATCATAAAATAATGTATTACATGTAATACATTTTGATTAAAAGAGACACAGAATGATTGTGTGAGACATTATCTAACATAATTATGGGATGCATATACTATTTAAACATTGTAACATTTATATACTTATTACCCATTTGAAGTAATAGTTTTTGGATAATCCATCTAAGAATATTTGTATTATAACCACAATATACATAATTTTATTTTACATTATACATATAGGGATTTTGTTATTGATATGGACAATATTATATCATTGTTTTTGTGGTCACTATTATTGAAACAATCATAGGAGTTACAATTTGGTATTCCATGTTAGAGACCATGTTTTTGTGTAAAAAAATTAATTATATATTGGTTTTATTAAAAAATTTATACAGTCGATTAATGGATAATTTTATGTTCTTAATATTTATATGTATTATTTGAACCATACATTTTTATTAATAATGATTGTTCTACTTGATAACCCATATCCTATTACTGGATGACTTCTCCAACCTCCCTCATATTCACTGCATGATTGAGATCCATTCCTAGAAAGGGAGGGTCGAGGTAGATTATTATTAAATATTATGGTGATATTTAGTATATATATTGGAGGTATGAACTCATGAAGATTATATAGGTTGATAGGGAAATCATATAAGTATAATATAACATATGACATAGAATTTTATACAATCCATGAAAAACATATTTATGGCCCCCATTGATCTGGAAAAGGGCCTCAATATTAGGAAACATTCTAAGTATTATTAAAAATATTACTTAGTAGAGACCTAGGATAGGAATATGTGTATTTTTAGGATACACTCTAGTTTGAATATGAATAGTTATCATGATGTTAAAAGAAATCCAATCATAATATTTTGATTAAATCCAATATTAATGGTCATAAGAATTTTTTTCCTTTCTATTCATCAGTTGTTTATAGTCTATCCCTGGTTTTAGTTTTTGGGGTATAGTAGGATAAACTGGTTGTCCATATGAGGTTCTAATCAATGTAGGTAGATGATTTTTATAATAAGAAAACACTTTATTTTTAGTATTAAATATTGGAAAATATTGGAGATAGTGTTTATGATTTGAAAAAAAGTTGGCAATAGGATCCATAGATTTGCATTAGTTTTATACACTGTTTTAGATATCATTTGATTATTTTGGTTTTCAATAGGATCCACTCATATAAGTGGCGGTTTATATTTCATGGGAATTGTGAGGTGTTATATGTATCATGTGATCATTTCTAGAGGTATTTTAATACAAATTTAACTTCATTGAGATAATGGAATTAAAGTGTATGGAGGTTATTCCCAATAAGTATGAGAGTACGATCATGTAGAAGCTTGAGATTTCATTTATGTACCTTCTCTACTTATCCCATGTTCATATGCAATATTTGGTGCCTAGAGGATGAAGTTATTAGGATATGCAATGTCATAATATTAAATATTAAATAAGCCTTTTACATTTCCTCTATAACTTGTGGCCCCTATGAAGGAATAAAATATTGAGGGAATGTATGCATGGTTTTTGTGATGTCGAAGACTGAATACTCAAAAAATCATAAGGGAAATGAAATAATTGGAGGATTAATATTTTATGCAATTCAAGGTTACACATAACATGGATTCATTCTCAACAATTATCTCTTCATTCTTATAGTTCATGTAATTAATTTTTATCTACTAGGCACAACATATTTTTTTTATCATCTTATTTAATACATTTTCATTAGTGATTTTAGTGCTTGAATTTCCTTGAGGGTAAATATAGTTTGGTTATCCAATTTTCAATATATCTTAACTAGTATATTACTCTAATACCTTTTTATCATTATGGTTTGAAAGATATATACTAAAAGATAAGAGTTCATATTAGTATATTTTATCATTTTGAATTCCCCATCCCAATGATACATAAGGATGAGAACAATATTGTAGGTTTAAATCCATAGGGAAATAATATAAGGGGATCAATGAGTGTTTAGTAAGATTCCATTCATTTGATGGTACCATGAATCTGGGAGGACATCTAAGGAACCATTTTATTACTCTCAACTATTCTTTACCTTTTATTATTTTAGAGTTTATTTTACATTATTTGATTACCCTTAGTTTATGCTTAGAGACTGATGGTGTAGAGGAATATATTTCAATTTTTTTAATACACCAGTTAAAGATAAATCTAGTTTTAATGATTTTTGTAAGATTATTTGTTGATATAGGGTATAATTATTCATCGGCATGTGTCTTCTTACTCTTGGTATAACCATATGAAGACATTATGTGAAATGAGAATATGAAAACCAAGTGTATGATCATCCATTAATTATTTAAGAGATATGTTTTATAGGTTATTAAAGTCTATATTTTAATGTTTTTAGTTGTGAAGTAACATAAATTGGGTATAATGTGTTTGGAAACATTGCTTCATAGCCAGTAAAATTGGAATTCTATACAGAAGTGGTTTAGGAGATGGTGATTTCTGGAGTTATTATTGCATTTCTAAATATTTCCTAAAAAGATATTCAGATGTTAAAACTCAAAATGATATTTTTTTTTGAAAATATTTATATACTATTATCTTTAAAAATTTTATAACTCTTTATATGATTAAAAATATTGAATTAAACGATTTGATTTTTTATATTTATCATTTGAAGAAAAAGTGTTTCATCTTTCTCGATGCACATCATTGGAGTGATCTAGTTTTATTATTCAATATGTCATATTGTAGGAAGAGGATACAAAATGACTATGTGTAACTAAACCATGTGATTGGGAGGAACTAGTATACCCAACCCTGTATATATTATTTTTACATTTAGTTGTAGGGTTTCACCAATATTTCAAAGATCAATATGTGGTTTGAATATAATTATATGATCATGGTGGAGGAATACATTTCATGGAATAAATTCATGTTTCACTAGTTTAACTTTTAAAATATAATTATGCTATTATAAGTCCCGACTTCCCCATATATTTTCCTTAGTTCTAGGTATAATTTCTGGAAGTTCTCATTTGCGACTTTACAATGTTGTTAATGTTAGAAGATGAAAATGTTGAGAATATGTGAGATATTTCACATAATATTACAAACCACTAGCCTAGTGTTATTTTATCAATGTTTATATTCTTTATGTGTGAGGTTTATTTTCTCAATATTGTGGTGTCTTGATAGGTATTGGTCATTATTAAGAAATTATTGATGTGGTTGTTTCTTTAACAACAACCACGAAATTAATAATGGATCACTACTGTGTTAGTATTATGGGATTTATCTAATGCCAATGTCTGATTTTACTAATATTGTTTCCCATTTGAGATCTATAATCCAAATGATAAAATATTTAACATTAACCAACAAGAGTAATGTAGTATTTTATTACATAAAATATATGTTCATTAGATATTTTTTCCATCAGCTATCAGATGATATGTTCATGTATAAGGATGTTTATGATTCAAATTATCATTGAATATTGTTTGTTTTGAGGAAAAAATGTGTAGAGATATCAGATGGTTCTAGTTCTTTATTTAATAAGTAATATTCTACCCATGATCCTATTTGGGAACATTATTGTTTAATATAATATATTACGGAAAATACATCATTGGTGAATTCTTTATGGTCTTCATCGATAAAAAATACATGATTTATATCTTCCCATAATGATATGTAAACCTGATTTAATTATGGTTGATGGATTTTTTGTAAGACTCTGATTGTGTCATCCCATAAAAATTGAATGATGGGAATTTAGTTGTATATTTGTTATTCTGTTAGTCTATATATGATATAGTTCTTGTTTATGGAGTTGAATGGGGATAGATAGCAGAGATTTTAAGAATAATTTTTTCCCAAACCCAAATAGTAAGGATATCAAATTTAATATGATCATGAAATCATACTCGTTATAGAAGGATGATGTATTTTAGTGGGGACACTTATAGGTATGTCTCTTCAAGATTACATCATCTATAGTGATGCTACTTGGGGATGTTTAACGCATGATTAGCATTTACTATTATTTTTGTGGTTGTTCCCCTATTGAAGTATAAAATATTTTTCTTCATGGTTTTAAAATATTATAGTTGGTTTTTAAATAAGTATTATCCATGATATATCATCACTTTAGGGGTGGTTTGAGTTGTCTATAGATGAATCATTTAATTAAAAAATTTAGGAAACAATTCATGGTTTGATATCATGTGAAGGTATTGCATCATGTTAATATTGATTTTTTATAGAAATTATATGTCCTTTATTTTATGTGGGCGAAATTATTGATTTATTTAATCGTTGGATACCTTATGTTGTAGGATTATGTGTTTCTATTTGGGTGACTGTGATTCGATGGCTGATGTTGGCTAATTTCAATGCAATTAATGAGTCATGTGTTGTGTATGCCTTGGAGAGGTGTATATAGGTTAGATAATTAAGCTTCATGGGATTTTTAGTATGATTATATCTAATTATGATCCTAACATTACATTATGAGTATTTTGTGGTTTATAGTACATTTTTTTCTCTCATTATGTCATGGGATTTCATTCTATCTATAAATATATGTTAACATGTAGCATATAAATAAAAGGTTGTGTGACATTTTCTGAACATTTTTTTTCTATTTTTGACAATTCTTGGGGGAATCACCTATCTTTTTTTGAGTTTTCTTAAAAAAATATTACTCACTATTCCATTTCCTGGCCCTATTTGGGGAATTTTATGGGAAGAACTGACGATCTCCATGTGATGGAAAAATATTGGTGTGTTAATATTGCTTAAATAATTGTGGTGAATAACATTATAGAAGATTATTTCATGATTATTAAGGTTGTTTTTGTGGTTTAGAACCACAAAAAATTTATGTCCACCAAATGAGTATTCCTTTAGAGATTGATGTATGAGAAAGTGTATTAATGAAATTTTCTCTTCATTTTTTTGGTTTTATAGAATGCCATTAATGTACCATATTGGTTATTCCTTCAACCACTATTTGGTCAAATTTTATATGTTTTTCATTTGTCACAACTTCATCAATATCATCAGGATGATACAAAGGTCACTAATCAGTGAGAGTATTCTATAAATTATGATTCAATGGTTATATAGAGGCTATTTTCGATTTGGGATCATCAAGAGAAGGTTTTATATTAGGGAATATTTCTATTAGTTATTTTATAATAGAGGAATGGTTTAATTGGTGAGGGAACATTGAAGCATTATTCAAATATGTGTGTTTTTTATCTTTATTTGTACATGGTATGGTTTTTTTGTAAAAGTATTTAAAAAACAAGGGATGTAATTTGATGATATTTGTTATCTAGTTGGAGCACAATGATCCTGACTGTTCATGGAATAATTTTTGAATAATGTCATAATTATAAGTAGATGCATATGAATATGTATTCCATCTTGGTGTTTTGAAAGAAGAAATTAATATATTACAACTGAAAGGATTCAAACAATCCAAATTAAACATGGTGTGAAACCTCATATTAATATTGTTAGGTTTGATTAAAGAATCTATGTAGTGAAACCTAAAATTTGATCCATTTCTAATATAAAAAAATTCCCATTTCATGTTGTAATTTTATACCTCTATATGTTTTTTAGTGATTGGAGTGCATCATAATTATATAATATTTTAATTATTTTCTATTGGTGGGACCTAACCAAATATATATTGAGATGTTTAAGGGTTACTTATTCAGAAAAATCAAGATAAATAATCTCAAAGAATAAAAATGGATATTGAGGATGAGGATCAAGAAGGAATAGAAGTGTATAACAATGATGTTTTCTAAGTAAAATTAAATTAATTTGATAATATGAATACTCAAAATGTATGAATCCAATGATGTCACTTCCTTATTTGTTATAAAATAGTAACTATCTAAATATAATGAAAAAAATTAATTACGGGTATATATACATGAAAATGTACAATTGTTAAAAAGTGGTATTATTTATTATATATTACTTGTTTTTTTTACATGGATATATATTCCTCTATAATTGGGATTAGTTCAAAGATTAATGGTAAATTTTTTATTTGAGAACTATCTTGTGATGAAGTTGATACTCTTTTTTCTTATATTTTGTTATGAACAATCCTTAAATTTTGGAATGGATGATCAATTACATGGGTATGATTATAACGACATTATATAAGATATGTAAGCATGGATAAGTACCCCATTATTTTTGTTTACATGAAGATAAATAATAGTAGTTGGATATAATGAATAAAAAAACTAATTTCAATAACAACCATAGATGAGTTGTAAATTTTTAAACTAGAATAAGTTATGAAGATGATATAGACCGAAACTTTTCTAGAGAATATTATAAGAAAGAAGAGGAATGGGGTGTTATTTTATAATAGTTGGAAAATAATCCATTTTTCAATTAATCTGATGATTCATCCAATAATAAAAATTATTTATATCAAATATACCTCATCTAGTTTCTCAATGAAAAATAAGTGATATAACTACATGAGATAATAATTTTTCAAATAACAACTACCAAGATAATGAAGGATATAATTTGTGATATTCAGAAGTATTCTTCTTTTTTTGTGTGAAATAGGTTACTAGAAAAGAATGGATGGAGACCCACGTACTATTATTTTGTATTTATGAATTAGTTAATATTGAAATTACAACATATCCAAAGGTCCTCATTATCGAACAATGAAAAAATCCTCATGTTTTATATTTTTATGGGGAATTATGAAATTTGTTTCTCAATATATTGAATATTCCACAATGAGGGATTTTAAATGTTTTGTGAATCTAATCAGATAATGGAAATATAGTTGAACCACAATAGTCTAGAAGCTAAAATGGAGTAGAAGTTTCCACTTAATATTGTGGAAGATGAATATTATATCTGAATAATGGGAGTGTATAATGATCCTTAAGGACTGGTAAAATTATCATTCAGTTAATATATAATAATGTAATGTTCGGAACCATGTTCCACACACTAGTTCCCTAAGATGGTCGGTCACATGACCCCATGCATGCCTCTCTATATGTTAGAGGCTAGCGACTAGCAGTGAGGGTCTAATATCAATTACCTGGAGAATAAAACAACTTTATTGAAAGTAAAACAACAACATAAATAAATAATAAATAACTAACAATTGATAATATAACAAAACTATAATAGTACCAGTTTCACAAGAATACCAAAACTGGAAATATAAAATTAAAACTAAAGAAAATAATATGTAATGTCTACATAATTGTCAAGTGGATAAAATGAAAACCCCAATTTATGACACTGAAAACCCCCAGTGAGTTGGAATCTTGTATTGTTACCTTATTTATGATCCATCCAATCTCAACCATATAATATATTTATTTTCCCCTTATCCTATCTTGAAATCATGATATATATTCGTGTAGTGAGCAGGTATCCAGAGTTGGGTTTGAGAAAAACATAGCAGGACACCACCAATGGTGTCTATAAAATATCTATATATTAACACTGTGTGTAGTTTTATAAATAAATAATCACAATTCTTAAGTAAATAATTATGACATTATCAGTTATTATTTTTTAACCCCATAATTCCATGTGTTCTTGAGGACACCCAAAACTCAGTACCTACTTTGGATCATGTTGATTCTAATCCATATCACATATTCAATTCAAATTTCCTTAAAATTTAATTGTATTTCATTATCCACTCATTTAAATTCATTATCATGGATAATTAGAACTATAGTCTAATGAAAAAATTTTGGGATTAGAACACCATGTGTAGCACCTCGATAGTATTTGGAGCATTATTCCCAATCCCACGCCTCATTGATAGTTGGAGTATAAGTTCATGTCCCGTAAAATTTAGCATATATACTTTGGATGTATAAATCTATGTATATCACCCCATGATTATTTTGAGATTAAGTCCATATCACACACCCCGTTTATCAATCATTCCTATATAATGAAAAATATTACATTATCACTTATATATTAATATCAAATGATTTAACATTATTTAATAATCCAATATTAATCATCATTAATCCTCTTATATCTACTAATCACCAAAACCATCCCTTAATTAATTCATAAATTAATTAATCCATGTACACTAATTTATTTCTTAATTAGTAAATCCCATACATTTCCATTAATTAATTGGATAATTAATTTCACAACTTTATCCCCTAAATTAATTCAATATTTAATTAATCTCATTTATCCCATTAATTAATTCATTAATTAACTAGTCACAATAAATTATTTTGATACACCATTAATTAATTCAACAAATAATTATTCCAAAATTTTCAATAACATGTCTCAGTAATTAATTGAAAAATTAATTTATCCCTAATCTACAATAGAATATCTTAAAAATTAATTCATTAAATAATTGTCCCAATTATATAATCCAAATATCTCAATAATTTATCTAGCAATTAATTATCCCAAATCAAAAATCACATTATCCAATCACAACCTCAATCCATTAATTAATTAATTAACCACATTATTTAATAAAAATTATTAGTATGTAATTTCTAAACAACACATATGAGTTCTAAAATTACATAAAAATAAATGAAATCATGAATATGGTGTTTGAATAACAGACCACCTACCTCAATCCATTTTTTAGAGATCACCCAGCAGAAATCCCATTTTTGGTAGAGCAACAACATAGAATGAGATCTGGATCTAAAATCTAAATCCAAGTTTGAAAAAATAAATATAAATTATTTATAGATCTAGATCCATAGTTCCTTGATCTGGATCCAATAATATATCAAAATCCAACAAAAATTAGTAATGAAAAACCTTGAACAGATGGAATAAGTATATGAAATGGGAATCAACTATACTGGAAGATATCCTCTTACTAAGATGGTTTAATATCTTCAATTCATGCTACTAATAATGAATAAAGTTGGTCATAATAAAAGGAATATATTTGTAGGGCTCAAAAATCATGGAAGAAATGTCAGGGGTGAATAGGGTTTTATTTGAGATTAATATGGGGGATCGAGAAATTTTAAAATAAATTTACTGGTTAATTTAATTCATGCACATGGTTTTCTACTCAGGGATCATGGTTTCTCCAAACCATTCACATCTTTAATGGGGGGGGGTATGATTACTCCTTTTACAGAACATGATTTTACCAACAATGCACCATCCATGCAAAACCTCTTTGTCTAGGGTTTCATAGTTTACTGGAAGAAGGAACACAGTTAGGAAAAATCTTTCAATAACCAATACCTTTTCTCTTACTTATATTTTTTTTAAAATTTCACCCAAAACATCTAAAAATATCTCCCAAACAAAATCAAGAGAATAAATAAAATATTTCATGATACAAATCCAAAAAAGATCTGGATCTTACAATCTCCCCACTTTATAATAGATCGTCCTTGAGTAGTAATCCTAGGAATATATAAGATTCTGAGATAAAAAGATCCTTCCACAATGACCTCATATCTATTTCTATATCCCATGTTTCTTCCTTTACACATCTGTGGTTCCATAATTTATGATCTATTGACAATGTACACCCCCACAACACATTCTCACTATGATCCAACAATCATATAAAATTATCCTCAAAGGATACATCAATCTAAAGAGAAACAACATACACCCCAATAACATAAGGTTTGGGGTGATACTATCATGGTTGTGATGAAATACATCATACATAGAACTATATCTATTGGGAAGAGATAATCAGTATGCCACCATCCCAATTCTCTCTACCTCAAATGGTCCAAGAAACTTGGATGCCAACTTTCCCATCTCTGTATCCTACGACGAACCAATCTAGGATACACATGAAGAATAAACAATCACCCCTATAAAATATATTTTTCGTCATCTTATATTGGTTTATTCCTTTTGTCTACCCTGATCCATAGCCACATGATTTCGAATCATCTAACCTTTCTCTGGAAACTCATGCATGAGACTCAATCCCAACAACATTGACTCATCAGTGTCCATATAGCATATAGTTGATATGCTTAGCCTAAAATAAAGAGACTCATATGTCTCAATCTTTATAGTATCTTGATAATTACTCTTAAAGGGGAACTCTACCAGTGTAAGGTCTTTCTCCCAAGTCCCACTAATGTCCTGAAGATACACTTGCAGCATATCCTCAAGAAAATATATTGTACGTTCTCGAATTCCCTATACTTGTGGGTGAAAATACATACCCAGTAAGACCTATATACCAAGAATATTTAATAATAACTTCCATTAGCATGATGAAAAGAGTGATTCATGGGATGATACTGTAGTTATTTGTACCCTAAACATATGGACTATCTCCCAAACATATATCTCTCCCAACTTCTCCATTGAAAAAGTTTCCAGTGCCAGAAAAAATTGATAATTTCATCAATCGGTCAACAATAACCTAAAGAGTTTCATTCTACTGTGGTATACTCGATAGACCTAACACAAATTTCGTATTCATTTCATCCAACCACTACTAATGAAAGGTCATTGGATGGAGTAATCCTCTTGTTCATTGATGCTTTGCCTTCATCAACCGGTTTGTGTAACATTGTGTCATGAAATATTTTATCTCCAATTTCATGGTCAGAAAACAAAACTATAAATGTAAATATTGGTACATTTTGGTCACACCTAGATGTGTATCCCACCTCAAATAATGAAATTCCCATATCAACTATTCCTACATAATCGTATGAACAACATTAATATTCCTGATATAGATGTTCTCATCCTGATCTATACCCCAAATGGAAGGTGACTCCACACCCTCATGTATTTCCCTTATGGTCAAGAACATCTAATCCTCATATTTCATGTCTCTAATCTAGCTCAAGAGTGTAGACACAATTGATACCAATACAAGTATTTCCTACTCCTGACTCTCCTAAACCACAACATGTATCTCATCCAGCAGTCTCATAATCGTCCAATAAGTACTAGACTCATATACTTCCCAAGTTTTAGTTTTCCTAATTAATGCATAAGAAAACCTATTCCCCTTCCCGAGAATATATTATAAATAAATGTTGAATTAATACATATACTAAAACCATATTTTCAACCTATGATTCAAATATCATTGTAAAAATATTTCCTTTAAGATACTGTGGTTTGTATACACAGTAAAATTTTCACCTAACATATAACACTACCAACAATTCAAATAATAGACAATTAGAGCTAACAAAATTTTATGCATAGGGTAGTTTCATTCATGTTGATTCAATTGACGATACACATATGCCACAACATGATCTCTTATCATCAACAATGCTTCATGTCAAATCACATAAACATGAAAAACAAATATATATTCCTCACCTAGATCAGATGGGATCAGGATCATTGGCGATGTCAAGAAATTATTCAAATCATGGAAGGTATTCTCAATTTATTCTATCCATTCAAGCATTATCCCTTTAATGTTCAAGCCGAAGAGGAGATAAAATTTTCGGAAAAAGGCCTAGATAAATTTCTGATAATATCCATCAAACCCAAAAACCTTCTAATATCAAACATGTTCTTGGGATGCTCACAATAAACAACTTTATGAACATTCTATGGGTCTACTAACACAAATTAATCTGAGGTGATTGACCCAATAAATGTAAAAGATCATTATAAAACAAACACTTATATATCTTGGAATATAGATAGCTCTCTCTCAGTGTACCTAAGACAACATCGTGATGTCGTGTATGAGAGTGATGATTCTTGGAGTACACAGGGATGTCATCTGCGAACACTAATAAAAACTGATATAGGTGAATATGGAATATTATATACATGAAGGTAATTAATATATTTAGTTCTATAATATACCCAAGAAACAATACAATGAAATCATATAGTCCATAAATTCCCTGAAAATCAGTCTTTGGTATAGCATAAGTTTTAACCCTCAATTGATGATAACTTGATCTCGAGTAAATATTTGAGAAAACCGAATACCCCTTAAACTGGTTAAATAGATCATCAATATATGAAAGAGAATACCATTTCTTCGCATTAATCTTGTTAAAATTCCTATAATCAACACCAAATTGTGGAAATTCCATAAAAATTCATTGAAAATAAAACTGGAGAACTAAAAGATGATGTACTCGGTCAAATAAATCCATTCTTATTTAACTCCTTTAGTTGATTAAGGAGTTATTTATTCTCTATCAGATTCCTTCTATAAACTTGAATAGAGACTTCATCATCCCACAACATGAGCACTATAGAAGACTCCAAATTTCTCTCAAGTGGTAGTCCAGGGGAGTCTTCTAGAAACACATCCAAAAACCAGTCCACTATATGTGGAAGTACATCCATATTTAAATCTCCATCATCCATTGGAAAATAGGTAGCTTGGGTTTTGATCTCTCCATGTTGCGGAGTTATTGTCCTTGCCTGCCCTGCCTGGATATCCCACTCTCCATTGAATGTATATTTTTCACCGTTAGTATATGTAAAGGTCACTCTCTTATGGTAACAATAATTTTGGTATTTTAATTATACTAATGATTCTGTACCAAAAATCAAATCAAACCCTAAGATTTTTTGGATGAATAAATAACATATGAAATGACAGATCCCAACATCAAGGAATGCCCATTTCGCAAAGAGATGTCTCTTGATCGTACTCCCAACGGTGTATCTATATTTATCACACCACTCATGGAATCAACCTCCATTCTCAAAAAATTAATAACATGTGAGGAAATAATGGAATGAGAGGCACCAATATAAAATAATTCATTAGATAATATATAAGCTACATTAATAGTACCTATCACTATCAATGGTCCAACCCCATAACCACAAGAGTATTTTAAATGGTTTGTAATTTCCCTACCCATCTTCTATGTGATGCAGTTTGACTCTCTTGAGATGAACCAACCTGAACATGGGGGTTCTATTTCCCAGATGCTCAATGTTCACTACTTATAATTCCATATCTAGTATAACTCTAACGACCAGCTTGATGTGATGTAAAATATCTCTTACCGCACCATGGTTCTATCCTGATCCTCCATCACTACTCCTCTGTCATAGGGTTAGGTATAACCTCTCTATATGACCCCACTTTCCATAGGATAGAAAATCCACTTGTGGTTAGTGAAAATGATTATGAAAGTTCCCCATCCTACTAAACTAGTGGAAAAGAACATGCATAAGATCTCATGTAACATATACAATTTCCTAGACACTATACATCCCCCTACCCGGCACAAATTTCTAATATGGAAACTTACATCACTAAGTTGTATAACCAACCAATCATAAATATGAAACCACCTATCAACCAATGGAATCCTCCTTCAGGTTCCCCTCATCAATGATTGGATGATTCAACACTTCTGTAAACATCTTTAACTTGAAGATATTCAGCTATGACATAACTTCATAGTTAATTCCATCATGAAATCATTTTTCTGATGTATCCACATCCACTAGAAACACTCTAGAAAATAAATGAAAATTTGTAAAGCATCCTTTATAGTCCATCACAAACATACAACCCTTAGTAAATATCAGGAACATAGATAGTCTCTATATTAAGATTGTCTCTATATAAATTTTCTCTAAGAGCATCTCCTAAACTTCCTTTAACTCTATAGTCTCCAAATATTCATCTTTAGTCTATATGTCCAACTATTTATTCTCTTAACCATGTAACATGTAACCATACAAACTAACTCTCTTCTGAGTATGAGTCTACTTATGGCCATGTATAGTATATTGGATCTCAATCCATAAACACTAATAACTCTAGCCCACCCTCCCGAGTAAACATCAGGTGTGGATAAAACTGAAACAACCATGTCAGTTCAGACATACATCACACATCTTTCAATGGGTACCATTATATTAATTGTATGGGGTTTAAAAGTTCTCCTAGAACTACTCTCCCACTTCCTCTCCTAACAGTATACATGGATTGGTTTCTAAAACTAGAGGAATATCCCTGGCCATATCCTCATGTTTTCCTCCCAACAAAAATAAGCATGGAGGAATATTTCATTAATGAAAAAAAAACACACCTAAGTATACTATTCACAAAATTAACACAAATATGGTAAAAAAGTTCATAAAAATTAATTTCTCTAACCTCCTCCACATAGTATACTATGATGTTGAATTAAATCCCCTAAAAATCCTACAGATAGTTCCTAGTTAACATGGGTAAACACCTTCACAATGTTAAAATTTATTGTTAAAAATGAATTCTTTTCACGTTTATCATCATTTAAAATATTAAAATTTCAAAATTGTAACCATTTTCATTTCATTTCCAAAAAATAAAAGAAAATAATTTCACATTCAAAATTTACCCAAAACCATCATTTATTTACATTCCTAAAATGATGCATGTCACTAAAATCATGTATTCCTCAAATGATGCATTCATATGAGACTATCATCCAATACTGTGAAAAATGTCAATTATCATAAAATCTCATAAAAAACATCACATCACACCATAAGTGTGTCTCATAAGGTGAAATAATATTGAACTGTAAAAGAAAAAACAATAAAAATAATCACACCATGAGTACATGATTTTCCCCTGTACATGGGTTAGATACACAAAGGATTGACCCCATATCTAAGGACCCACTCTTTCAATTACTATGTAAACATTCCCAAATAGTAATATAAATTAAAAAGGAATAAAAACTCTCTGATACCACATTGTAGCATTGAAATCATGGTTTCACATGCCTATTCCCTGAGTTAGTTGGGTACATAACTGTAAGCGCACATCCCATTATGATAGAGAATTCTGACTATCAGTGAGGTTTTAATATCAATCATGGGGATACTATACCCTATTTTACTTGAGTAATTCTATTGTGGAAAAAAATAAACAATAATTTCCAAATAATAATATATCATGACCACAACAGTACCAGTACCACAAGAAAACCCAAACTTGAAATACATAATCAAAAACTAAAGTAGAAAAATATTTAATTCTAATGTAATTGTGAGGTGTCTGAAATTAATCTCAAAATAAATACACTATAAAATATCCTATGCGAGACAAAAATCATGTCCAATTACCTCAACCAATATTTATCCCAAATCATCCATCTAACCTACCAATTAAATTTTTTTTTTATAAAAACAATTTTTTTTTGGAATTGGAAACCAAAAAATATTATATGAGAACTAAAATTCAAACCTCATATAAAATAATCAACGCTCAGGTTCCCTAGGAAACTAGATACTCAATACCTGCTTGGGGACGTGCTGGGTCTAAAACAGGTCACATAACAAATTCAAATTTCATTATAATGCAATGGTTACTCATTATCCATTAATTTCAATTCATTATACTAGATAATTGGAACCATAGTCCAATGCAATCATTTTTAGTGTAAAACAGCATGTATAACACCTCATCAGTGTTTGGAGCATTAGTCCCTACCTCACACCTCATGGGTATTTGGAGCATTAGCCCCTTTTAGATTAAATTTATCAAGTATGTTTTATGTGTATAACTCCATTCCTAACACCTCATGAGTATTTAGAGCATCAATCCATGTCTCACATAATTTTTATCAACCATTCACATATATCACAATATATCACATTATCAAATGAATCATAATATCAAATGTATTCACATTATTACTTCAACTATGATTAATTAGCATTAATCCTCATATCTCTATTAATCACCACAATCATAAATTAAACAATTAATAAATTAATTAATCAAAGTATGTTAATTAAATTAATGATTAATTAATAAAATTAATTTCATTTAATAACGTAAACAATCAATTACCCACTTTTGTATAATTGGTTATTTCAAAAATTAATTAATCACATCAATCCCATTAATTAATTCAAAAATTAGTTACTCAAAATAAATGATTTCAACACTCCCTTAATTCCTTCAACCATTAATAACACCCAAATTCACAATCACTTATATCAATAATTAATTGAATTATTTATTCTTCCCAAATTTACCATCACATATCTCAATAATTAATTTATCAATTAATTATCCCAATTTTAAAATCCAAATATCTCAATAATTAATTTAAAAATTAATTATCCCAAATAAAAAATCACATTATTCAAAAACATCCCCAATCCCTTAATTAATTAACAGACTTTATTAATTAATTCAATTTTGGAGTTTCCAATTGCTAACAGAACTCTATAAATTATAAAATTACATACATGAAATTGAAATATTTTAAATGGTATTTGAATAATATACAACTTATTGTTATTAGTTTATTATCGATCACACTGTATAAATCCATAATTTCCATAGTATAACAACGTAGAATGAGATCCTAATCTAAATCCTAAATCCATGATTCATCAATTAAATATCCCTTAATTATAGATAGAGATCCACAATTAAATATTCTATATACAATAATATATCTAGATCTAAACCAATAAAGGGAATAACAACCTCCAACAAATAGAAGAAGAACATAAAAATGAATGGAAATTATATGTCACGACCCATCCTCAGGGCCTATTCCCTGACTACCCCAAACCCACCTTCCATAGGACAGGGGCTGGAGACTAGCACCAAAGGAGTAAATCCCGATAAAAAGGTAAGGCATTGCCTTTATATAAGAAAACAAACACCATAGAGTACGCAAGCTAAAGTATACTCTAAGTAAACTGAGTACAAGAGTAAGTGCTGAAAAGTAAATTGGCCAGAATACAAACCCAACTTAATAATATAGTACAACTCAAAAGAAATAATAACAACAGTAAAGTAAATCAGCTACCACTAAGTCGTCCTCTGTAATTCCCACCTAAAGGGTGGGTACAGATAGTCTCATCGGCTCCTCGGGTCCATCTGCCCGCTCTGTGTACGTCCCGCCTGATAGTCTACCTCCAGGTACCGTTCCGCTCCACAATCCTCAACCACGATCAGCGTTGTCCGTCATCTGAATCCAACTCAATGTAGTGCAGGCATAGCCTGTGCAGGGGTGAGTATACGATACTCAGTAGGGACCCCGAGACTCCTGAAGGTCTCCCAGAATCCACGAAGGATAAACCAAAAAGGAAAGATACAATCATGAAGTATCAACCAACTATACTTAGGTATATGCCCATACATATACCTAAGTCATCAATTCCAGTTCTCCTCCAACTCATGAGCCCAAGTTCAACCCAGTCCACATAGGAAAACAAGTCAATCATATCGAAGATAATGATTGAAAGTCAAGACTCATCTCACACAGGTATACTACTCATGAAGAGGGGTGTAGATGATAGATGTAGCCTCTGAATCATCTCCCCTGCCGAACCCACGTAGGATCCAAGTACAGAAGTCGTCACTATTGGGATCATATAGGATCCAAGTACAGTAACCCTCACTGTTGAACCCACGTAGAATCCAAGTACAATCATCATCGTTGTCGAACCCAGGTAGGATCTAAGTACAGTCGTCATCACTGCCGAACCCATGTAGGATCCAAGTACAGTTGTCCTTGCTCCCGAACCCATGTAGGATCCATGTACATTAATCCTCACTCCCGAACCCACGTAGGATCCAAGTACAGTCGTCCTCGCTTCCAAATCCATGTAGGATCCAAGTATAGTCATCATTGTCATCGCAGTCGCAGCCAGCTCTAGGGTTCCCCGCACACAGCACGCTCGATTCTGAGACGGTCTGCTCCACAATCCAAGGGGTCGATACATCAACTATCATGAATTCCAGATTTTATGTATCACAATGTTCTATCCCGTCAATAGGAACTCAAAGCGACAGACGGCGCGTCAATCAGACACCCGGTCTGAGAGTTATTAGCCTTTTCTTCCCAAGGGCACAGTTGGTTTTTAAAATAAAACCAACACGACCGTACTCCAGCTACTTCCAAACCTCAATCGGAGTAATCCAAAATAATCTTCTCACTAAGAAGAATTCAACGTAATCGACGACACGTCATTCAGACATTCGGTCGTTAATTTATAAGCGTTTCCGCTACAAGGGCCCAGTTGGTTTCAGGTTCGAACCAACCCAGCCATACCCAAACTTTACCAAAATCTTGAGTTTAATATACCTAAATGATCTTCTCGATCCAAGGATCCGAACGCAACTGAAGTTTCATCGATCAGATGTCCGTAGCCCAAGATATGGGCGTTTGAACGAATCTGTCCGAAAATAGGGGGTTTTGGCCCGGTCCGACCCGACCCAATACCCCCTGGGTCGCCCCGAACTGGGTCGACCTGACCTAGGTCCAGGTCCGGCCCATTTGGGAGTGGCCCGGCCCAACCAGCGCAGTCCGGCCTGGCTGGCACGACCCGGCCCGTGGCTAGGCGCGGCCCGACCCCCGGTTGGGCGCGGCCCAGCTCGGAGCCGGCCGCGGAGTGCGAAGGGGTGGGGGCGCCACCCCCTCTGTTCCGGAAAGGCGGACCCTATGGGGTCCGCCCTTTTTGCACCGGCCAGGGGTTTTAACCCCCGGTTTATCCGAAAAAATGGCTGACCATTAAGGCATGCCGGTTGTACTGCCGCGGGACCCTTTGGGGTCCCGCCTCCCAGAGCACCAGTGGCCAGTTGTCCGGCGACCCCTGCTAGACTGCCGCGGCCTAAGGCCACATCTTTTCTTCATCCGGCATGGCACGACGGCTCCGCGCCCCTCTGCTGTGACCTCTGTTGGATTCTACGGTGTGATGTGACTGCGCCAC
Source organism: Viscum album (assembly GCA_963277665.1). NCBI lineage: Eukaryota > Viridiplantae > Streptophyta > Magnoliopsida > Santalales > Viscaceae > Viscum > Viscum album. The sequence goes on from OY728127.1 coordinate 1,967,525,565, forward strand.
GCACCACCACCGCGACCCACTCCGACCGCGGTTCTCCACATTCCCACGCAGTGCAACGGTACCACACTGTCTTCACCACAACATGCCAACAATGTTCAATAAGAAAACGGGGAAGAGAAATCGGTTGTGTTTGTGCGGTCTGATCTCCTCTCGTTACGTTGGTAACAATCAGACAAATTTAACCAACGAAGAACGATGAATTAAACATGGATGAAGATAACCCCTACCTCAATAAAAATTAAAGTTTGCTGGCATCATGGGGTGGGGTTTTGATGACGGCTTTGGCGTACATCCAAGGATGGAACAACGTCTCTCACTAGCTACAGAGAGATGAAGGAACGTCACGTCGTCTCTCCTTACGGTGACTACAATCTTCACTGAAGTGTGTTGTTCTTCGTGGGAGGATGAAGCTCTTCAATTGACTTAGAGTTCTCCCAAAATACTTCACACAACAAGCTAACCCTCCCTATAAAATAAGACTCGTCTTATTTTATTTTACTTTGCCAAGCATTTCAAAATTTAAATTCAAAATGCATAGTTAATTAAAAGAAGAGGTTTAACCAATTAAATGATGTGTGTTGGCATATTAAAGTGAGAGAGGAGGAGGTGAGTGGTCTCACATTAAAGGGGAATTAAAAACATAAAGGGGGAGTTATGGAGTTAAGGAATGTGAAAAGGTGGGGCTCGTGTGGGCCCCACCTCCCTCATATCCACACATGGGATGTTGGGTGGTCTTGGGCCTCACCAACAACTTCCCATGAGAGAGTTTAACTTTCGTTGTTAAAATAAAATTGTACACAATTTTATTTTACTTATTATTTAATCCACAAATTTTTTATAACTCCTCCCAAGAAAACACACCTTCATTTAAGGTCCTATTAAGCAATTATCAGCGCTTCGGTTCCATTGGTCCCCTCAGATTTCAATTCCAAACACCGGTTGAAAAGATAGAAAAACTCACTCGTTCGTTCACTGAACGTACCCGAGATAAACTTCAGAAATTGATTCCGGGTACTCCGGGCCTCGGAATCAGGTGCCTTCAAAAATTACGTACTCGTAAAATCTCAAAGAATTTAAGAAAAAGATTTCCTTGAAATTTACGAGTCTTTACATTACTCCCACATCAGGGCTTTACGTCCTAGTAAAGATACTTCACAACTAGGGAAACAAATGAGGGTACTGAACACACATCTGAGCCTCCCACTCCCATGTGCTATCCTGGAGGTTCCCATGCTGCCACCTGATGCGCACTAGAGGAATCGACCGTCCACGTAGGACCCACTCCTGGCAATCCTCGATCTCTACCGGTACCTCCGCAAAAGTCATCCTGTAATCGATGTCCGGCTCCCCGTGATCAATGATATGCATCAAGTCATGCACGTATCTCCTCACCTGAGATACGTGGAAGACATCGTGCACCTAGTGCAACTGAGGTGGAAGAGCCAGGTGATAAGCCACCTCTCCTATCCTGCTGAGAACCTAGAATGGTCCGATGAAGCACGAAGATAACTTGTCGCCCCGGCCAAATCTCTGTAATCCACACCGAGGTGAGACCCGTAAGAAAATGTGGTCGCCATCCTCGAACTCTAGTGGTCTCCGCCTCCTATCAGCATAGGACTTCTATCTACTCTAAATAGTCCTCATCTGCTCTTGGATGATCTATACCTTCTCCATCATGGCCTGGACCATCTCTGGTGTTACATGTGCTGACTCCCCAGGGTCTGTCCAGCATAGAGTTGATCTGCATGGTCGGCTGTACAATGCTTCGTATGGTGCCATCCCGATGGTGGAGTGGTACCTGTTGTTGTACGCAAACTCCACCAAGGGTAGGTGATCCTCCCAGCTGTGACCAAAGTCAATGACACATGCACAGAGCATGCCCTCGAGAGTCTGAATGGTCCTCTCCGTCTAACCATCCGTCTGTGGGTGAAAGGCGGTGCTCAGGTGTAGCTTCATCCCAAATGCCTCCTGCAACCCCTTCCAAATCCGGGAAGTAAAGAGATCATCTCGATCAAAGACGATAGTCGATGGCACACCATGAAGTCCTACAATTTCCGGAATGTAGAGGTGTCCCAAGCTCTCCACTAAGCGCTTCTCTCTGATGGGTAAGAAGTGGGCTGACTTGGTGAGTTAGTCGACAATCAACCAAATGGATTCATGACCTCTGAAAGTACGTGGAATCCCTTTCACTAAATCCATATATATCCCATCCCACTTCCACTCCGGGACCTCCAAGAGTTGTACCAAGCCTTTTGGTACCTGGTGCTCCACCTTCACCTTCTGGTAGGTGAGGCATCGTGAAATGAACTCTGCCATAGCCTTATTCATACCCAGCCACCAGTGCTGTCATCTAAGATCCTAGTACATCTTCGCTACTCCAGCATGTACCGCTAGAGGGGAAGTGTGAAACTCCCTCATCACCTCATCCCGTAATGCAACTGGTACCATGGTATGTCCCCTGAAGAGGATGACGTGCTCTATTCCTACAGAAAATCCTTCAGGTACCTGTCCCGAGGATATCTGTGCACGTCGCGTCTCACAGTCAATGTCCCCACACTGTGCCTCTCTGACCCGCTGAAGTAGTGTATGAGTGGCTGTAAGTGACTGTAGAAAGGCTGATCCATCTCTATCCATGAAGGATATCTGCAAAGCGGCTAACTACTCTATCGCCTCTCCAAGTAGCTGAATGCCCGTCCTCCTGCTGAGAGCATCTGCTACTCTGTTCCCCTTTCCATGAGTATAGACTATCTCAAAGTCATAGTCCTGGAAGAACTCGAGCCATCACCGCTGCCTCAGGTTCAAGTACATCTATGAGAAGATGTTCCTGAGACTCAGGTGGTCATAGTAGACTATAAAGCGATCGCCCATTAGATAGTTCCACCACATCTTCAAGGTGAAGACCACTGCTGCTAACTCTAGGTCATGGGTAGCGTAGTTCTACTCATGATACCTCAACTTTCGTGAACCATAGGTGATCACTTTCCGCTCCTACATCAGGACACACCCGAGTCCAGTCCTTGATGCATCGCAGTAAACTACATATCCTACGCCCTCCTCCGGTAGCCTTAAGATGGGTGCACTGGTCAATCTCTATCTCAGCTCTTGGAAGCTCTACTAGAAACCTATCTAACCACACGAAGGGTTTTACCTTCTTCGTCAGAACTGAAAGTGGTTCTACAACTCTGAAGAAGTCTGGAACAAATATCCGATAGTACCCAGCCAAACCTAGGAAACTCCAAACCTCCATCACGCTCCTGGGTGGCTCCCAATCTAGCACCGCCTCGATCATCACAGGGTCCACCGCAACTCCCACCTCATAGATGACATGTCCCAAGAAGTGGACCTCTCGAATCCAGAATTGACACTTCATGAACTTACCATAAAGTTGGTGCTCTCGGAGTGTGTCCAGTACAACCCGTAAGTGGTAGGCGTGCTCCTCCTCAGTAGTCGAGTAAATAAAAATTTCATCGTTGAAGACTACAAAAAATCGATCGAGGTAAGACTGGAATATCCTATTCATGAGACTCATGAACACTTCTGGAGGGTTGGTTATGCTGAAAGGCATAACCAAGAAATCATAGTGGTCATACCGACACCTAAAGGCCATCTTCTGCACATCCTTGTCTCGAACTCTGAACTGATGATAGCCGGACCTGAGGTCTATCTTCGAGAACCATCGTGCTCCCTTGAGCTGATTAAAGAGGTCATCAATCCTCGAAAGTGGATACTTGTTCTTCACGGTCACCCGGTTCAGGCGACGGTAGTCGACAAATAGTCGCAAGCTCCCGTCCGCCTTCTTGGTGAACAAAATCGGGGAAGCCCAGGGTAAAACACTGGGCCGGATGAATCCCAAGCCCTGTAAGTCCTCCAGTTGTACCCGTAGCTCTAGAAGCTCAGAGGGAGCCATTTGATATACTAGAGTAGATATCGGGGTTGTCCTGGTGTATAGGTCAATATAGAAGTCTACCTCTCTACGAGGAGGTAGTCCTGGAACGTCATCAGGAAAAACGTCTGCATACTGATCCACCACAATATGAAAACTCGGACTCCACACGTCAAATACTCCAAGGATGAGACTAGACAACTGATCAGTGATCGGTTTTCCTATCCTCTGTGTGAGTCCATCCTGCAATGCAAAGGCTCCCTTCTCGCCGGTGAAGGTGAACCTTCTCCAATCGGTGTGAACACATCACACCTTCCACCTAATACAATCGATCTGAGCATGGACTGTAGATATCCAATCCATGCCCAAGATGACGCCATTAGCCCTCGACAGCGCTACATGAAGATCCCAGCTGAAGCTCTCACCTCCTTGAGTAAGCTCACACCATCGACGCCAATGCGTAATCATCGAGTCTGATCACGTAGGAGTCTCTAGCCATAGGGATCGAGCCAATGGCTCTGTCGGAATCTCCGAACTCCGAACAAGGGAAGAAGCAATAAAATATTGACTCACTCCTGTGTCTATAAGCACTGAAGAAATTTTGGAGTAGACACAGATAGTATCTCGAATCATCTAAGGTGTGCTGTTGTCATAGGAGTCCACTTCCTGAAGCTGAGCCTGTCTCTATCCGCCAGCTCCCTGTGGTTGGGGTGGACCTCCTAGTGGTGGTGGTGGTAGAGCCTCGAAGCGTCGTCCACCACCTGCTGCCCGACCAGCTCCTCTGCCTCATCCGCCTGCTCCCTGCGGACCTCCACGATCGAACCTATGCCTTTGCCTGGGTGTCCCTCAACCATCTGCTGCTCCTCTGGATGGTGGGTCAGGCAGTCAAGATCCATGTGGCCCTTCCTCTACATGCATAGCACTGTCTGCCACTCGTATGACTGGCTCTACTACGTGTGCCCCGCACATCTGAACTAGTGTCCTGAGGTCGTCCACCTGATGGTCAGGTCTTCTTGGACCTCTGCAACATCTGTCTACTACCGGCTGCAGAAGTCTCCGCTACGTTCCACCCTGCAGTAGGCCTCACTGCTGGTGTAGGCTTAGTAAGGAAGCTCTCCACAAGAAGGGCTCGCTCCAGTACTCCTGCCTTCATTGGAATGCTGAGGGAGATCATCGATGACGTGATCTCATGCCTCAGTCCCTTATCGGTGGTCCGAGCCGGGATGAATTGGTCCTATACCATGTCCGTGGAGTAGCACGAGAGATCTGTAAACATTGACGAGTACTGGGCTACTGACATGCTTCCCTTCCGCAGCTGTAGTATCTCCTGGATGCGCACCACACAAAGGGTAGCTAGAATGGACTCCGAGCAGAAAAGGCTCTCGAAGTCTGACCAAAGGAGAGATGCCTCGTCGTGCACCTAGAGCATTAGGATCCACCATCTACCTGCTGAAGCGTGCAGGAGACTCGCTACAAGGATCACCATGAGGTCTGCTGGTGTCCCTACCAATATGAAGACCTGAACGACAGCCTTCGACCAGTCTTCTGCTGCCTAAAGGTCCGTCTCCCCATGGAACCTAGGCGGTCCCTGACGTTGAAACTCGTACAGTGCACTCAGGTGATGTGCACCCTCAGCTACTGGGGATGGTGGCAGTGGTGGCTCAGCGGATAGAGGTACCGACTGTGCCTCTGCTGTAATGGGGACCTGCACCGAGGCCTCACCACTCGGTGGGCTGCCGTCTCACACAAAACTCGGAACCCTAGCTAGCTGTCGTCGTGGGGCCATCCTGAAAAGAAAAAGGGGCCCCACAGTTAATACAGTATACCTGGTAGGATGACATAAAGTAATCACAAAGAAATCCTTTGAAACACACATGCAATCAATGTTTTCGTGCATTGAGTCGGAAATCAGAAGTCAAGGTCTTAGTGTATGGATACGTCAGCCGCCGCACCAACACTGGACTCCCTGGACTAATAACAACACTCAATACCCTAAACACTATTTCTTCACATGGAAGAAATTATCAGAGTCCTAAGTTATGCGGTAGAACCTCCCTCTGATACCAATTTCTCACGACCCGTCCTTGGGGCCCGTGCCGTGACTACCCCAAGCCCGCCATCCAGAGGCCAGGGGCCGGAGACTAACACCAAAGGCGTAAATCCTGATAAAAGGGAAGGGATTGCATTTATATAAGAAAAAAAATACCACAGAGTACGCAAGATGAAGTAAACTCTAAGTAAACTGAGTACAAGAGTAAGTGCTAAAAATTAAATGGGTCAGAATACAAACCCAACTGAAAAATACAGTACAACTGAAAAGAAAGAACAATAGTAGTAAAGTAAATCAGCAACCACCAAGTCGTCCTCCGGAATTACCACCTGAATGGTGGGTATAGATAGTCTTTTCGGCTCCTCGGGTCCATCCGTCCGCTCCGTTTACGTCCCGCCTGATAGTCCACCTACAGGTACTGTTCCGCTCCACAAGCCTCAACCACGATCACCGCTGTCCGTCATCTGCAACCAACACAACGTAGTGCGGGCATAGCCCATGCAGGGGTAAGTATACAATACTAATTAGGGACCCCGAGACTCCCGAAGGTCTCCCAGAATCCATCAAGGATAAACCACAAAGGAAAGATACAATCATGAAGTATCAACCAACTCTACTTATGTATATGCCCATACATACACCTAAGTCATCAATTCCAGTTCTGCTCTAACCAACGAGCCCAAGTTCAACCCAGTCCACACAGGAAAACAAGTCAATTATATCGAAGATAATGATTAAAAGTCAAGACTCAGCTCACACAGGTATACTACTCACGAAGTGGGGTGGAGATGATAGATGTAGCCTCTGAATCATCTCCCCTGCCGAACCCACGTAGGATCCAAGTACAGTAGTCATCCCTGCCGGACCCACGTAGGATCCATGTACAGTAACAATCGCTGCCGAACCCACGTAGGATCCAAGTACAGTCATTATCGCTGTCAAACCCATATAGGATCCAAGTACAGTCGTCTTCGCTACTGAACCCACATATGATCCAAGTACAGTCGTCCTCACTACCGAACCCACATAGGATCCAAGTACAGTCTTCCTCACTGCCGAACCCACCTAGGATCCATGTACAGTCATCCTCGCTGCCGAACCCACGTAGGATCCAAGTAGACTCATCATCGTCTTCGCAGTCGCTGCCAGCTCTAGGGTTTCCCGCACACAGCACACTTGATTCCGAGAGGGTCCGCTCCACGAGCCAAGGGGTCGATACATCAACTATCACAAAATCTAGAGTTTATCTATCACAATGTTCCGTTTTTTCAATAGGAACTCAATGCGACAGACGGCACGTCAATCGGACGCCCGGTCTGAGAGTTATTGGCTTTTTCGTCCCAGGGGCCCGGTTGGTTTTTAAAATAAAACCAACCCGACCATACTCCAACTGCATCCAAACCTCAAGAGCCGTAATCCAAATGAACCATCTCACTATGTGGAATTCAACGTAATCGACGACACATCATTCGGACGTCCGGTCGTTAAGTTATAGGCATTTCCGCTCCAAGGGCCCGGTTGGTTTCGGGTTCGAACCAACCCATTTGTACCCAAACATTACCTAAAGAATTAGTGTAATATACTGAAACGACCATCTCGATCTATGGATCCCAATGCAACTGATGGTGCATCGATCAGAGGTCTGTAGACCATGATATGGGCATTTGAACGAATCTGTTAAAAAATAGGGGGTTTGGGCCCGGTCTGACCCGCCCCAATACCCCATGGGTCGTCCCGAACCAGGTCGACCCAACCCGGTTCTGGGTCCGCCCCAGTTGGGCGCGGCCCGGCTGGCACGATCCAACCCGGCGAGCGCGGCCCAGCCCACGGCGGGGAGCGGCCTGCGGCCCCGCTCGGAGCCGGCCACGGAGTGTGAAGGGGGGGGGGGGGGAGGGGGAGCCCCCCCTATGTTCTAGAATGGCGGACCCTACAGGTTCCACCCTTTTTTCACTGGTTGGGGGTTTCATCCCCTAGTTTATCTGAAAAAATGTCCGTCCATTAATGCCGGCCGGTTGGACTGCCGCGGGACCCTTCGGGGTCCCGCCTCCCGGAGCACGGGCGACCGGTTCTCCGATCGCCCCTGCTGGACTGCCGCAACCTAAGGTTGTGGATTTTATTCGGCTGGCGCTGCGTGATGGTGTCACTCCCCTCCGCCACATCCCGCTCTAGCTGCGGCCTCTCTTGGTTTCTCTGGTGCGACGCGAGAGCACCACGCACCCCCACCGCAACCCGCTCCGGCCGCGGTTCTCCTCATTCTTGCGCGGTGCAACGGTACCGCGTCATCTTCACCACAACTTTCCAATAATGTTCAATAAGAAAATGGGGAGGAGAAATCGGCAGTGTTTGTGCGGTCTGATATCCTCCCGTTACGTTGGTAACAATTGGCCAAATTTAACCAATGAAGAACGATTAATTAATCATGGATGAAGATAACCCCAACCTCGATAAACGTTGACGTTTGCCGGCGATGCGAAAGATGGCATCGCAGGGTGGGGTTTCGATGATGGCATTGGCGTGCGTCCAAGGATGGAATGACGTCTCACACTATTTGCCAAGAGATGAAGGAACGAAAAGTCATCTCTCCTTGCGGTAACAGCGTTCTTCGTTGAAGGGTGTTGTTTTTCAGGGGAGGATGAAGCTCTTCAATGGACTTAGAGTTCTCCCGAAAAACATCACACAACAAGATAACCCTCCCAATAAAATAAGACTCGTCTTATTTTATTTTACTTTGCCAAGGATTTCAAATTTTTATATTCAAAACTCTTAGTTAATTAAAAGAAGAGGTTTAACCAATTAAATGATGTGTGTTGGAATATTAAAGTGAGAGAGCAAGAGGTGAGTGGTCTCACATTAAAGGGGAGTTAAAAAAATAAAGGGGGAGTTATGGAGTTAAGGAATGTTAAAAGGTGGGGGATCGTGTGGACCCACCTCCCTCATATCCACACATGGGATGTTGGGTGGTCGTGGGCCCCACCAACAACTTTCCATGAGAGTGTTTAACTTCCATGGATAACATAAAAGTGTACACAATTTTATTTTACTTATCATTTAATCCACAATTTTTTTATAACTCCTCCCAAGCAAACGCACCTTCGGTAAAGGTCCTCTTAAGCAATTACCAGTGTTGCAGTTCCATTGGTGCCCTCAGATTTCAATTCCGAGCACCGGTTCAAAAGATAGAAAAACTCACTCGTTCGTTCACTGAACGTGCCCAAGCTAAACATTGGAAATTTATTCCAGGCACTCCATGCCTCAGAATTAGGTGCCATTAGAAACTACGTACTCGTAATATCCCAAAGAATTTAAGAAAAAAATTTCCTTGAAATTTATGAGTCTTTTAACTATAAGATATGGGACAATATTACAAGGAGGGGTTTAGATCATCAATACGGGATTCAAATCATGAAGCTGGATGTTCAGAATGGCTTGGAATCTATCCTTTGGGATCCAAAATATAGAAAAAAATGTTATAGTTGAATCAGGGTTAGTTTGGGAATAACATGGGGGATCGATATATTTTAAATTAAATTTTTTTGCTATTTTAATTCCCACTCATGGTTTTCTACTCGAGGCACACAGCTTCCCCTAATAATGAATCATAACTGTGTGGGTCTTGGGGGGGGGGGGGGTTCACCATGGTTCCTTTTAGGGTGAAAGGTTTGAAATAATGTGTGCCAGCAAAATTAAACCTCTCGTTCCATGGTTTCATGTTGTGCTGGGCCAGACACACTGTTTGGGAAAACCATGCGCCAACCAGTCAATGCCCTCTTACATTTATTTTTCCCAAATTTCATTGAAAAAATCTTAATGATATAGAATAAAAAAATTACTCAAACCACAAAAATATAGTACATGAAATCTATTACAATGAAACTCCAAAAAAAGTTCTATTCCTACAAATAATATTTGTATGTCTTATTAAGGGGAAAGTAAGTATCTTATGAGGGTTAAATAATAGAATTCAATTGTCCTGTAAACATCATTGAAATTCATATATAGAGAAAATACTTTTTATGGGAAAATTAAAATAGATTCTACTAAATGAATTGCCTCCCATAATGATAAAAAAGTTGTGTATTATACCTTAAATATTGGATGCTTGTAGAATTGTAGTTAATTTGCATGGTTATTCAATGAATAGTATTAGTCGATCACCAGATCAATTTTTATGCAATCAATCATAGCCTCTTCTGTTGGTATTGTAATTTTTCTCAGTTATTATATTTTTTGATATGGGTTTTATACAATATATAGAAATATAATGTACAATTTCATGTGGTGGATAAATTGTTTCGTTATTTTAATATTGTGTGTTTGAGATGTTTTCAGGGTGATCAAATAACTTTTGAACGAGTTGATGAAGCTAATATCCACCTATCATGGTGTTGACATCATGTGATTAATGTCTTAAAATATATAAATCATGGTTGGGAAGTATGGTTTTGAAGAAAGTTATAATAAATTTTTTCTCTTTTATAACAATTTGAATAAGTTCATGGCCTGGCTGAAAACATCATAATTTTATCTTACATTATTTTTTTATTGTGTTTACATACTCAAACATAATTTTGAAAAAATAGGGAAATTTCATGACTGAAATGTTAGATATGATAGACATAAGATTCAAATAGATAAAAATTTAAGAGTATTAATATCATAAGTAACATGAGATTCAATTAATGGTGATCAAACAATATTAAATGGATAATGATTATTTGGAATGAATAAATAAATAAATTAGGTCATATAAGATGAATTTATCATATTTTTTAGCCATCAACATCTAATAGGTGAATATAATAGTTAAACTTATCGCTATAGTTTTTGAAATTTAATAAAAATCCTACATCTATAATCATGGAATTTCTGTGGTGATGACTATTCATCTAATTTTTTTGAAGGATTTTATGTGGATTAATATTTAATTGACTTAAATTTCAATTAGGGATTACCCAAATTAGTAGGAGTGAAGATTGATTATGTAGAATTATAATTTCCACAACATTAATATCTTCAGTACTCATGGGATGTTATGGTTATCACTGTAAATAGTTTCATTGGGAAAAATTTTGTTTTGGTCTGTGAAAATATGAGAACAATATCAACATTTCAGAAAATGTCAAGATGGATGTACAAGGAGACACTAGAATAATATATATATTTGATAGTACAATATTTTTTTGTCAAATTGAAAAAATTAAATATACTATAAAGGATAAAGGAGGTAATTTGAAATTAAAATTAGGTATTCCTAAACCCTTATACATTTATTATAACAAAAATAGGATGTTAAAAAAATATTGTAGAGATTAGAGGATAAATTTAGATGATTCACTTTGGAAATCATTTCTCAAAATACCTTTATAGGGGAGGGGTTAAGATTATTTCTAATTCTCACATGTATATTAGATTTATGAATTACTGATTTTGGAACATGATTAAACTAAAATTAATTGAGGGGAATAATATAATTCTATAACTAAAGGATTTGGGATGGAATACCTTGTAGATCAATAAGATCTTATTATTTCTATAAATTGTGATGTGAACATACAAACCAATAATAAATAATTTACGATTACATGTGGGTAGGGGAAGATATCATGCTTATAGATAAATTTAATCATAATTGGATAAATATAATATGTGGGTTTCTATATTATATTTATATAAGGATCATGTAATATAACTTGTAGTTTCATGGGGGTGTCTCGATGAGTGAAATTCAAAACATTTAATCCTACTGCGATCTATGAGGATGTATCACACTTTGGAATAAAAAATCAATATTTTCCAAGATAACACATAATATTACGGATAATTTTCTTAGAAAAAGATACAATCCATGGTAGATAAGAGACTATAGAAACCTGATCATGTGGAGGGTGGAACATGCATATTTTGAATTATTCCATCACTAAGATAGATGTATACATAATTCTTTTGTACCTAAGGTCTGATAATGATGGTATGTAACAGATTTTTTTTTCTATTTACATTCATTTAATTCAATTTATTCCTTTTATAAATAGATTACTTTTAATATAAATGTTTTTATGGTGGAGTTGATGAATAACGAATTTTGTGAGAGATCTAAGAGAATATTAATTTACTAATGGGTTTTAATGTAATTTTGGTTTGATGTAGAGAAATTTTTGGAGTGAATCCTTATTAAAATCATTTTCAAACTATTAGAGAAGGATAATCTATAATAAAAGTGGATCAAATGAAAAGTAAAAGTATCCCACATCATTTTCATTAGGGATATTACATAGGTTAATGATGATGAGAGAAAATGAAAAAAAATGAGAAGTACATTCCCCATTATATTTTTATTTTGGATACAGTAGTAAATATGTTTATTTATCATATGAGATATATTCTTACAGAGGGTAATTAGAATCCAAAATTCCCACATCAACAAATGGATCCTATGGAAGGATAAAAAAGTAATAGAATATTCAAGTCAAAATTTATTAGATAAACATGTCAAGGTTATTCTAAAATAATGTATGAAATGTATGGTTACTTTTGGAATAACGCATGCCTTGGTAGTACATAAATATCCATGTGGAGGTTTTTTTTATCATAGTTAAATAATAAAGGTTCTTCCATGGATTGATGTTCCATATTTCTCAACGTTTATCAAATATAAATAATGTATTCCAGAGGAATAATTATTCAAAGGATAAAAATAATGAGAGTTAAGGGAATTTACCAATGGTAAATATATGAAATAAATTATATAGTTTGATTTATTTTTTGAAATAAATAAACCATAAAAGTGGTAGATAGTATCATAAATGTATAATTGTTAGTGTTCGATATAAAAATCAAGATTATATTCTAGTATTCATTAATACATATAATCTTTTATAACTACTAAAAGAAAATATAGAAATGAAAAATAAATGGGTATAATGAATGAGGGAATAATATAATTGTAGGATGTATAAAAATTTAATGATATTTATGAAGGTAATAAAACAAAAGGAATAAAGGAAATTATTTAAATACTATCTTTAGTTTTGAAACTCATGATTAACTATATAATACATGTAACAGTTGGGGGAATTATAAATACTGAAAAGTTAGATGTGAATAAAAAATCCTTTATAAATATTATGATATGGAACTTTTAATTGTTAAAATGGATTGATAAAAATAATGTAGATGTAAATTAGATCAAATTGAGTATATATAGGATAAATAAGGATCCCATTTAGTTAAAATAAGAATTTGATTATTTGTTGGTAGAATGATATTTCATTCAGTACAATGAAGACAATTTCCTACAGAAACAATTATTTCATGATGGATGTTACATAATTATTCTATTAAAGTTGTTTGATATTATCTTGATTAGACTATGAATAAAATATATTTAAGGGATTGATGTTGAGTTTTCTAGATTGTATTTATTGAAAAATTTAATGATATCCTAAAAGATATTTTTGGATAAGAATTAGGAAATTATAGAAGAATTTATATTTTTCATTTTCATGGAGAAATTCTATCAAATAGATAACATAAATATTTAAAATTTCTGGATACAACCCTATTTATATCCCACTATCTAACAATTTTTAATTATCCAATGAGAAAACACCCTCTAGGGAATAATATCATAATTACATGGAAATGGTTCCATATTTATTTAGGGATGGATTTTTATGTATTAATTAATTTAAATAACGTTATATATAACATATGAAATTGGATTAGTTAGTAAATTAATTGAAAATTCTGAACTATCCACTAGGTAGTAAAAAAGAATATATTTCAATATCTCAATGGTTTGAGGCATTGGAATTTTGGTTTGAAATGTAAATACACTACAATTATATATTTATAAATATTTCATAAGAGATGGGGTAACATAGAATTTTTCCATGGTATTAGAGTTTACATATAGATGAACTATCTTATAGTTGATTTCAAGAATGTAGTTAGTATTTTCACTATCATCCATCAATATATATAAAGAATGTTTTGATATGGTTAAATGTTTTTTTGATTACGATTGGAAGGAAAAACAATAATTGATTATTATTAAATGGTAGTGTGACTATAATTTATCATTTATAGAATATGATGTTTCACACGAGTATAAAAACATTTAGAAGTATCACTTCATCTAGAAACTCAAGGAGTAGTATATTATAGGGAAAAAATGATATTTGGGATTAATAATCCTACTAATATTATAATAATTTTTGAACTGTGAGATGTTTATAGGATGTTTTGTTCTATAGTGGGAGTTGTGTGACAAAGAAAGAAAGTCTAGATACTCTCTTATTACATTTTTAGATGGACTAAGTATAGATACTTAAAATCCATATATAATCCAAGGACCATGTTTGTAAGACATTAAATCAATTCTTATGCGGCATATTTTTGGGATGCATATTAGATATTTTTGTAGATATTTTTTTTAAAATAATTAAAGTATTGTTATTCAAAAATATCTATTCAGAAAAAGATCAAGTCATTACTATAATATCATGGATGTTTAAAAGGTGAAAAAAATTTGGGAACTTGACTACGAAGTAGTAGTGGATAACCCTTTAAACTAGATAATGGGAGTATGGATGGAGCCTTGAACTCATTTAGTATTAAAATAGAAAATATAAATAATAATAAAATATATTTTCTATAAATGAAATGTATTAAACATAAGTAATAAATTTATGACATGTTTTATAATTTTTAGTAATCTAATAGAATAATATGATGAGGTAGTGTTGGTCCTATGAAACTACTGGTGGAACTGACATACTAATTGGTTACCCATAAATAAGAATAATTTTTTGAGGCAATTGTAAATATAGAATTGAAGTGGAACTATAATCAACCAGTTTTACTACTTTATAAATTGACAATAGGGATCAATGATTCAACTTATATGTAATATTTCACATTATTTACAATTATGTACATAAAGAGAAAATCATTTATTTTATAGAATAACATAATGGGCTGAACCATGTAACATAATTTTGGTGTTTCATTTAGTGTTTTGTTATTTAATTATTTAACATGTGTTTATTCCATAATGTATTTAGGTGGTGAAGGTGTTTTCGTATGGGTTATTATGGGTTTATTGCTTCTTTCTAAACATTTTTATTAGGTGATTCATATTTTCGAACATATGGACCTTGTTAAAAAAATTTGATTTCAGAATGTGTTTTAAATTTTTTGGATGTACTATATCATAAGGATCATGGTGGATATATATATGTACTCGATATAATTGATTTCATTTTTGGTGTATATATATGTTTTTTAACCTAGTTTTGTTATTTCCACATGAACTAAGTGTGAGGATCGTTCTTGGTGGTAGGATAACATGGGTATCATGTCTATTATGTTAATAATACCCTATTATTAAAATAATTTTATATGTGTTAATGACGGAGTTGGGTCCTATGGTATATGGATCTGATTTGTGGACATGTGGGTATGCTATTATGTTGGTATATGAAAAGGGTTAAAGAATGGGATGTATGATAATGGGGTTTTAGAATGACCATATTAATGGGAAGTGGTTCCATGGTACCTCTTTAATATATGTACATTTAATACATTGTTACAATACATGGATATAATAATAGATGAGTGATACATTCTATATTTGTCACTATATAATCCTCACCTAGATCATATAAATTCAAGATCAGTGGTGATTTCAAGAGTTTCTTCAAATATTAGAAGGCATTATCATTTTATTTTTACCATTCAAACATTATCCATTTAGTGGAAAATCCAGAAAGAAGCACTTCCAATCGTAAAAGGACATATATGAATCTCTGATAATATCTAGCTAAACCCAAAAAGATTGAGATATCATACACGTTCTTGGTGTGCTCTGAATAAACATCTTCCTGAACCTTCTCTAGATCTATTAACAAAAATTCCTAAAAGATTATGTGACCCAATAAGTATACATGATCATTAAAAAACTAACACATATATATCATGGAATATAGATAGTCATCTCTTAGTGTACTTAATACAACGCCATGATGTTGGTCAGGATAACCATGATTCATTGAGTACACCAAGATGTCATCCACGAACACTACTAAAAATTGATTTGTTTGTGGAGAGAAGATTTTTTTATAAATTAAATTAATAATTTTAGTTCTCTCATAAACCCAAACATCATTACAATGAACTCATATAGGGTACATATCCTCTAAGAATCAGTCTTCGATATATCATAAGGTTGAACCCTCAACTGATGAAACCTTGATCTCAAGTAAATCATTGAGAAAACAGAATCCCCCTTTAACTGGTCAAATAGAACATTAATACGTGGAAGAGGATATTGGTTCTTCAGATTTGTATTGTGAAATTTTTTGTAAGAAAAACAAATGTGAATAATTATGCCACCCTTCTTTGAAAATAACACTAGAGAACCCCCAGCTGACGTACTTAGTTATAAAAATATATTATACTTTAACTCATATAGCTGGTTCAAGAGATATAGAAGCTCTTTCAGAGTCATTCTGTATGGTGGAGTAGTGAAATTATCATCCCCCAACATGATCCCAATAGTGAATTCCAAATCTCTCTCAGGTGGCAGTCCTAAAGAGTCTTCAAGAAACACATCTAGAAACTGACCCACTCTATCTAGAAGGGAATCTAACTTTACATCTCCATCATCCACCAATAAACTTGTAGCTTGGGCAATGATCGCTCCAGGTTGCTGAGTTGTTTTCCTTTCTATGCCTTCTGGGATATACCACTCTCCATGGTTAATATATTTTTCACACTTATTATATGTAAAGGTCACTCTCTTATGGTAATCATAATTGTGAGATTTTTATGATACTAAATAGTCCATACCCAAAATCGAATCAAACACTGAAACTATTAGGATGTATATATTACATATAAAACGATACATCCAAACATCGAGAGAACACCCCATGCAAGAACATATGTTTATCGAATGTACTCCCGACAGTGTAGCTATCTTTATCACCACACGCATGAACTCGACCTCTGTACTCAATCCTTTAGTAATATGTGAGTAAATAATGAAATGAAAGGCACCAATATCAAATAATTCATTAGTTAATGTAGAATATATAGTATTAGTACCAGTTACTATCAATGGACCAACTCCACTATCCACAAGAGTATGTCTAATGGCATGTAATTTTCCAACCCATATTCTATGTGATGCCATTTCACTATCTTGAGCTACACCACCTTGATAATAGGGAGATCTTTCCTAGAATCTCGATGTACACTATCTATAATGCCATATCCAATAGAACTCTAGCTTCCAACCTGATGTGATGTAGAAGATCCCCTTCTTTCCCCGTGGTTCTATCTATCTCCTCCATCACTACTCATCTATCATGGGTTCATGTATAACCATTATAGATAAACCCTATTTTGGTAGGCTATACACTCCACTGGTGGTCAAGGAAAATAATTATGAAATTTCCCCAATCAACCGTACCCTTAGAAATGTACTTCGTTATGTTCTCATGTAACTTATCCATCTATCTGGACACTATACTTCCCATTGATATGGATAAATTTATAATATGGACACTTCCATCTCTTAGAATTCTCACCTCCTAATCATTCAGAAGAAACCACATGTCCACCATTTGAACCCCCCATTAGGTTCCACTTATCAATGATTTCCAGATTAAACACTTTAGTAATCTTCCTCTTCATGAAGATATCCACCTATGACTTAATTTCACAATTAAGTACCCCCTGAAATATTTTTACTGATGCACCCTCATCTACTGCCAAAACTAGAGAAAATCACTAATTTTTTAATGAATCTATCATATTCCATAATGTACATATACCCATAGGTAAATATCATGAAATCATGTGGTCTCTCCTTCAAGAGTTTATATAGATAAATGTTCTCAAATAACTTCTCCTAAAAGTCCTTATATTCTATAGTCTCTAACTATCTTTCCTGATTTTGGATATCCCACCAATGCTTCTCTTGACCATGTAACATGTAACTTGCTAGATTGACTCTCTTCTTAGTAGGATTCTGTATTTGGTAATGTATACTCTATAAGGCCTGAATCCAAAACACTAATTCCTTAGGTACACCATCCCCAATAAATATATGAGGGTTCTAAAATATAAAATCTCATGTAAGATCAGAGATACATCTCACATCACGCCCTGGGTCCCATTCCACTAACTTTACAGGGTTGAAAAGTTCTCCTATAACTACTCTCAAACTTTCTCACCTGACACTATAGGTCCCTCAAGATCTAAAACTGCAGGATCATTCCAATCTAGTTCTTTATGTTGTCCTCTCAATAAGAGTCATCATGTTGGAATATTTTTACAATTAAAAACACACACCATATTATACTCTTCACCACATTAACAGAAATATAGGAAACCCGATATGATACAAAAACACATTTGACCTACCTCCGCCACATAAAATAAACTGAGGTTCTATTCCAACCCTTGACCATCATACAACTAGTTCACGGATAAATTGTTAATCACCTTCACAATGTTTACATTTATCATTAGACACGCATTTATTCACAATTTTCATCATTTAAAATTTTCAAATTTCACGTTAGGAACCATTTTCATTTCAATTTCAAAATACAAAAGAAAAACATTTCATGTTCATAATTTAACCAAAGCCTACTTTTATATGCATGCCTAAAATGATGCATGTCACAAAAATATTTCATTCCTAAAATGATGCATGCATTCGAGACTCTCATCCAATAACAATCCATGTGTAAATTCTTATAAAATCATATAAACAAACATCACATCACACAATAAGTGCGCCACATAAAGTAAACTAATAATAAAATATAATATAAAAATAGAAAAAAAATAATCACACCCTATGTAATTGATTTTCCCCCATACATGTTTAAGATAAACCGATGAGCAATCCCTTAACCAAGGTCTGATTCTTCCTATGACCCTATCTACATTCCCAAACACTAATCGAAATGGAAAGATAATAATCCAACTCTAATAAAACTCTGTAGCATCCCAACCTTGGTGTCACATGCCGGTGCCCTGAGTTGGTCGGTCACATGACCTCAAGTGCACCTCCCCATATCTTAGAGGCTTCTAACTAGCAGCAATGGTTTAATATCAATCATGGGGAGACTATACCATGTTTTATTAGAGTAATTCAATAGTTGAAATAAATAAACAATAACTACCAAATAATAACATAACATGACCAGAACATTACTAGTATCACAATATAACCAATACTATAAATAAAGAATACAAAATAATGTATAAAATATTCCATTCAAATGTAAATGTGAGGTGTCTAAAAGTAAACCCCAAAATAAGTACACTAACCACTCCCCTACACAGAACTCAAATATTGTCTAGTTCCCTAAAAAATTCTCTATCCCAACTCATACATCTAACCTTCCAATTTAGATGTTTTATTTAGGAAAACTACTTTTTATGGGAAGTGAGAACTAAAAAATATTACCTGAGTAGAAAAATTCAAACCGCATATGAAATTATCAACATATTCTAGAAAGGCATCAAAAAAATTGAATTATCCACCCTATGTAAATCCCTTTACAAACAATTTATGTAGTTTTATAAAGAAATAATATGAATTAGTAAGTAAATAGTTATACAATTAGCAATTAATCATTATTTAACAATATAAACCCTGAGGTTCCCAAGGAAACCTAAACCTCAACACCTTCTTTGGCTAGTGTTGGGTCTAAAAAAGGTCTCATATTCAATTTAAATTTCATTAAAATTCAATGGTAATTATTATTACATTAATTTCAATTAATTATCATGGATAATTGGAACTATAGTACAATTACATCATTTTGGTGTAAAACACAATGTCTAGAACCTTGTGAGTAATTGGATCCTCACTCGCTATCTCATACCTCATGGGTATTTGGAGAATTTTTCCTTTTCAAATTAAATTTAGAATGCATTCATTGTTTTTTGGACTCCATGTCTAGAACCCCGTGATTATTTGGATCATCAATCCATGTCTCATTCCCTATTTATCAATAAGTCACACATATCACATTATATCACATTATTTGATACAAGGTAATATAAAATGTTTAAATATTATTACTTCAACCAAGATTAATAAACATTAATCCTCTTATCCCTATTAATCACCATAATCATACATTAAATAATTCATAAATTAATTAATAAAAGTCTATGAAATAAATTAACAATTAATTAATCACATTAATTTCATTAAATTAACAAATAAATTAATTAATCACCTTTATCCAATTAATTATTTTAAAAATCAATTAATCACCTTAATCCCATTAATGAATTAAAAAAATTAATTAATCATAAGAAATTATTTCAATACTCCCATAATTAATTAAAAAATTAATTACACTCAAATTCAGAATAATGTATGTCAATAATTAAATCAAACAAATAATATTTCCAAAATTCATAATAAAATATCTCAATAATTAATTTATCAATTAAATATCCCAATTTAAAATCCAAATATACCAAAGATTAATTTAAAAATTAAATATCCCAATTTGAAAAACACATTATTCAAAAACATACCCAATCCATTATTTAATTAATAGACAACATTAATTAATTCAATTTATGAGTTTCCAATTTCTAATAGAACCCTATAAATTATATAGTTACATATTCATAATTTAAATATTGACGGTGGTATTTTCATAATAGACCACTAACCTTGATTATTTACCAAGTAGTCACAGTGTGTAAATCCTTATTTTTTATATAGTAACAATATAGAATGAGATCCTAATCAAAAACCAAAATGAAAGATTCAAAAAATCAAGATCCCTTAATTATATATGTAGATCAAAAATTACATATTCTATATCCACCAATTTATATAGATCCAAACTAGATAAGGTAATAGTATCCTTAAAAGCATGGAAGAATAACATGAAAAGGAATGGGAACTACAAGGTGTGAGACACTCTTACTAGGAGGGTTGTAGATCATAAATATAGGATTCAAATAATGAAGATGGAAGTTATAAATGGATTGGAATCTTTACTAAGGTCTCCAAAATCTGTAAAGAAATGTTATGGATGAATGGGGGTCAGTTTGGGATTAAAATGGGAGATCGATAAAATTTAAATTAAATTTTTGGGCTATGGTAATTAACAGACATGGTTTGCTACTCAGGTACATTATTTCCCCCAATCATGAAGCATAATTATGTCCCCCCTTTAGGTGGTAGGTTTCCATGGTGACTCCTTTTAGGGTGCATGGTTTGAAATACCATGGTCCACCTAGGGAAAACCTCTGTTTCCATGGTTTCACAGTGTGCTTGGCCAAGGATTACTATCAGGGGAAACCAATCTCCAACCAATCACTACTCTATTAAATCCAATTTTTAAAAAAATTCACTAAATTAATCTTAATGATATAGAACAAAAAAAGTTACTGAAATTAGGATATGAGAATATATGAAATCTTGTGCGAGATAACTCTAAAAAATGGTGTTTTCTTACAAATAATATTTCTATAGTTCCTTAAGGGGAAATTAAGAAACTTCTGAGGGTTACATAATAGTATTCTGCTTTCCTGAAAACATATGGGAAATTATTATATAAAGAAACTAATTTTGTGAAAATATAATTATATTTTACAAAATTTTGTGCCTCCTGTAATGATTAAAATGCGATCGATTCTACCTCAAATATAAAATAGTTATAGAACTGTAGTTAATTAGTAAGATTAGTCATTGGATATGATAGGTTGATAACTAAATAAATATTTATATTATAAATCATAGGATCTTTTATTAGTATTGTATATATTTTTAGTTTTTATATTTTGAAATATGATTTTTTTATAATCTAAGAAAATACTATATACTATTTCATGTTGTGCATTAATTGTTTCATTCATTTAATTTTTGTGTTTTTGCAAAGTTTTAAGGGTGATAAAATAATTTTTGGATGAGATGATGAATATATTATCCACATATCATGTTTTTATAATCAAGTGATTAATTATAAAAAAAATATAATTCTTGATATAGAAGTATGGTTTCAAAGGGAGTTACAAAAAATTATTGATCTATTATAACATATGGAATAACTTCATTTCATGGATGAAAACATTAGTATTTTATCTTGAAATATATTTTTTTATGTTGTGTTTATATAATCAAACATAATATTCAATAATTAGGGAAATTTCATCATTGAGATGTTAGATAAGATAGGAAAAAGACTCAATTATATATCAATTAAAGAGTATTTATACCAAAAGGGGCATGAGATTAAATTAATGGTGATCAAACAATATAAAATGGATAAAGATTATTGGGAATGAATCAATTAAAAATAACATAGGTTAGATGAGATGAAATTATCATATAATTAATCCATGAAGATATAATAGGTGAAGAGAATTGATAGAAATAATTCATATGTTCAATTTGTATTTGTTTTTCCATTTCATTCATTAAAATGTGTGATAATACATGTTTTATGTGTGTAATTTTGTAGGAATAAAGGTTTCATGGGTTTTCAAGAAAGAAATGGTAGAAAAAGTTCAAAACCAAACTAGTACACGCCATGACTCAACTATACACATCCTGTACCCGAAGGTCACAACCTTTTTCTAATTCACCAAGACAGTCGCGAACAAGCCCCCAAAAAATGAAACTACATGTCAGGACTTATTCGTACCTGATGTGATGACCAGTCAAAGCCTCAGGGGTAAAATCTATGAGGAATCCACGCAAAAATTGAATGAACAAAGGGTAAATGTCGTTAACCATGGTTACATGTCATTTACATTGTCAAACTCTTTAATGCTTAGGACCCACGTGCCATGCTAGAGATCTATAGGAAAATGACGAGGATCAAGGGGACACATCGTGACCAAAATCTTTTATATATGCAGATCATTGAGAGAGTATGGGAGAAATGTCCAAATGAGCCTCTCTTCTTCCTCTCGATCAGTTGCGAACTCTTCCACCCTTTTTCCTCTCAAACTCCCAATTCCTTCATATTTTGTGCAGTTTTATTAATCTAGGAGCTGTGGAGTTTATGTTTATCAAAAAATTAAACTCTCTCTATTACATTTATATTTTAGTTCCATTACTATTTCTCAAGTATGTCCTCTTTATAATTTGGAATCACTTCATGAAAGTTTATTTCAATTATTCCCAAACCTCATACATTATCCTTACTCAACTAATGTTTATCTGTCAATAAAATTTTCTATCTATCAATTATTTAATTACTTTCCACCCCGCCATGAGTAGGTAAATTAGTTGGGGAAGGGATCAAGTGACGTATTTGAATAATTTAAATTTACCATTAAAATCTAAATGTGGAAAGTCTAATTGAAGTAGTAATTAGAAGATTAATTCAATGGGTATCCCATTTGTACGAACATCCCAAACCATGGGACAATCAAACAAGACATACTATCCCAATTCGACCAGAACAATCTAAGACCACAATCTCAAGAATATTTCTATTTTAAAGCCAAAAAAAATTCACTTAGGTTGTTTCTATTTCTTGAATACAGAATAGGTACTTCCTAGGGTGATCTATGAGACTAATACCAAATTCAACCAGTGTCCCCCATTTTCTTTGTAGCCTTAGTTCGAGGATCTTTCCAAGGTTAGAATTACATAACATCCTTAACCCAGATAATCGAAATGATATCTATCCATCCTTTTTTAATTTATGTCATTCCAATTAGAACTCATACCATAATTCCAAAAAAATGACTTCTAGAAAGGGATCCTTTTCAGAAATTGAGACCCAAATTCTTCAAGAAAATAATAGCAGTCTCCCTTTGGATTCGACCAGAAACTACCACAACACTAAACCACAATAGTTAGTGAATGTTTGGGATAGAAAAATAAATTATAAATTTGATCCATGCTGGAGGATGTAACGAAACCACCGTGCAAGAGGCCATAAAATTCCTGACACTATTTTCAGGGAGGAAACAAACTTTTTGAAGAACTCTGGGTTTTATTGACCAAGGACTACCATTCACTCATCCTATTTCTTCCTTTTGGAGAATTATTGGTTTCTTGTTCTGTGCATGTACCAAGGTACCTTGACCCGATCAAGGAACCTTGAAAAGCAAGAACTGTTGGCCTTTGATACCAAGATTGAAAGGCCTCTTCTTTCACTTCGCTAGTCCACAATGTCTGAGCAACATCAAAGCATGGGACCCAACCTACTAAATCATCAAGATGTAGAACACATAATGAAAAAAGAGAAGACCGTCATGGATTATGGATTACCGTAAATCCATGGGGCTTCCCCAAACATCATTCTCCCACCAATTCAAGCCCATAAATTTGAAATTAATCATGTACTCTTCCATATGATCTAGAACATAGGGAAATTCATTTATCTTCATTGAGAAGATTCCAACGAACATATTTACAACTTCTGGGATGTTTGTGACACCTTTCGGAACTAGGGAGTATCAACTTATTCTATAAAACTTTGTGTCTTCCCCTTTTCACTTAGATATTGAGAAAAATATGGGATCCAAATCCAAGACCCAAATCCATTAAGAATTGGGATGAGCTCGCAAAAATTTTTCTTGATAAATACTTTCCACCAATCCAAAACTGGAAACTTTTGAATGAAATTCATAATTTTTCACAAACAGATGGAGAGTTTGCATGGGAGGCATGGGATCGATGTAAAAAACTCAAGAGGAAATATACACATCACAAAATTGACACCTGTATTCATATGAAAACATTTAATCAAGGACTCTAGCTAGTAGCACAAACATTGGTCGATGATACTTCTGATGGAGGTTTGATGTTTAAAACCTCTGAAGCAGGAAGAGCTATTCTGGATGAAGTTTCCCACAATGTTAGTCTTTGGAAAAGGGACCATGGACTACCACGATTTGGGGTCCACCAAGTTGATGAGACCAACAGATCAAAAACACAAGCTAAGGAACTAACCAAAAATCTCAAATCAATTAAAATAACCACCACACAACCCCATTACCCTAGTCATGGAGATCAAGTCATGTGAGATTTGCGGTGGACCGCACAGGTTTCAAGACCATAAAGCTGGATATGAGGAACCAAAAGATTGTGATCACGTTAATTAAAATCAATAGAATCATCTATTTCAAAAAAAAACAACCATTTTATCAGCATAGGCCTTATCAGTTGAAGACTTAGAACAATCAAGGATATTTTCAGAAACATAATGGAAAATCTCAGTTTCACAATCAGTGACCACCATGGTATCCACTAATAAACCCTATCCCAATACCACAATAGTATACATATCCACAACTAGCCTTTACAAATACCTAAAAAAACAAATTCTTCCCACCCATCCAAGACCACAATAGAAAACTCCACCACTATAAAGTAACTTGGAAAATCTACTAACAACATTCATTCAAAAATCAGATCAATGGATGACTACATAGAAAATTGAGATGAAAAATCAGCAAGTAGATTTGATGGATTTTGTGATTCAAATGGGTCAAATATCAAAGAACTAATATGAGATAATACAATGAACCATACAAGGTAACACTAAAACATAACAATGATAGGAGGATAAGGAAATACTATTTAGGATAGTAAAATTGTTGAACTTCTAACAACCAACAGAATCATGGTCAGAGGAAGAACCCAAGAAACAATCAGTAAAGGTATAATAAGTCATTCCTGCATCATCACCAGAAGAAAGACCAAATGAGAAGGATAATGCCCTGAGAAAACATAAGGAACCCATTTATATAGCCCCACCACCATACAAGCCACCTATTCCCATTCTAGAAAGAGAAAAGCAATGTAGGTAGGAGGCTCAGTACAAAAATTTCCTCGAAAAATTCAAGCAATTTAATGTCAATTTTTCTTTTTTTGAGGCAATTTCCTATGTATGCAAAATTTCTCAACGATTTTATATCAAACATGGGAAAGATAAAAGATCTAAGAGTCATGTCGTTAAATGAATAATGCTTTACTGTTTTACGACAAAAGATCCCACCAAAGATGAGAAATCCTAGAAGCTATTCAATTCCTTGTGCAACAAGAGAGTGAAAATTTGGAAGAACACTCTGTGATCTTGGAGACATCATTAACCTAATGCCGATGAGTGTT
This sequence comes from Viscum album, assembly GCA_963277665.1. Lineage (NCBI taxonomy): Eukaryota > Viridiplantae > Streptophyta > Magnoliopsida > Santalales > Viscaceae > Viscum > Viscum album. Next base: position 1,967,551,626 of record OY728127.1, read on the forward strand.
TTCCACAAAAATGGAATCCAAAAGCTCAAGGAAACAAGAGTATCCCTATATTTGGCTAATCCCCTAGTCAAATACCCATTCAGTATTAGTGAATATGTTCTGGTTAAAGTGGAAAAATTAATTTTTCTAGGAGACTTTATAGTTTTAGACATGGAAGAAGACGAATACGTCCTAATAATTCTCAGAATAACCTTCCTAGAAACATGAATGGAATTTTTTGATGTCAATAAAGGATACCTCATATTCAGATTCGATGAAGAACATGTTCCATTTAATATAATAAAAGGTGCGCAATATCCCGATGACCCGGTTGACTGTCACGCCATCTCTCTCACTCTAGATGGGGAGTACATGGATATTGAGGAAGATATCGATGATTCAGAATTATACAAGGAATAATATTACGACTTTGAGGTATTCATATTTATTAAACCACTTACTTGAGACAACATACCACCATTCTTCTTATATATCATTCATCCACCCAGGTCGGATTTAAAAAAATTACCCAATACGTTGAAATTCTCATACATAGGGGGTCATTCACTTTACCCAACATTACTAACATTGAACTATATTAAGAACAAGAAGAAAAGATGTTTGATGTCCTAAAAATACATAAGCAATCAATTTAATGGGGAGTTGTGGATATTAAGGTAACCAATCCTTCAAAATGAATGAATCAAATTTTTCTTGAAGAAAATGAAAAACTAAAAAAAAACTCATAGGTGGATCATGCCACCAATGATGGAGGATTCTAAGTAGGAATTTCTAAAGCTTATAGATTCTGGGATAATATTTCCTATACATATAGTGAGTGGGTGATCCCCCTCTAGGTTTTTCCCAAAATGGGAGGATTCGTAGTAACAAACACAAAGGATAATGAACTCATTTCAACAATAACTATCACTGGATGGAGAGTTTGTGTGGATTACAGGTGTTTGAATACAACAATATGAAAATATAATTTTCTCCTGCAATTTATGAATAAAATTCTTGAGAGGGTAGTAGAGAAATATTTCTACTATTTCATGGATGGATATCCATGATACTATCAAATCGTAGTCAACCTCATTGATTATCCCAGAACCTTCTTCAAATAACCCTTCGATACTTTTGTGTATAGACACATCTCATTAGGTATGTGAAATGCACCAGAAACATTTGAAAGATACATGACACACATCATTCATGATATGGCTGAAGAATCTCTCAAAATATTCATGGATTATTTCTCTATCTATGGGAGATCATTTTATGTATGTCTAAGGAATGTAGAACTGGTTCTCCAAGGCTGTGAGGAGAAATGATTAGTACTAAATTGGAAAAAATGTCACTTCATTGTGAAAGGGTGAATTTTTATAGGGAAGAAAATAACTAAATAAGGCATTTAGGTTGATCCAGCTAAGATCAAGTTCATCAAGGATCTTCTGGAACCATCAATCGTAAAAGGGGTGAGAAGTTACCTTGGGCATGCTAGATTCCACATACAATTCAAAAAAGATTCTGCTAAATTCCCACATCCATCGATGAACTTGTTGTCAAAGGATATTCATTTTGAATTTAATGAGGATTTACGACTAGATTTTAAATCAATTAAATATAGTATGATTGCATCTCTAGTTATAATTTCAACAAAATGAGAAAAGGAATTTGAACTTAGGTGCAACGCCAATGACCATGTTGAAGGTGATGTGCTTGGACAATTTAAAGACACCATATTTTTCCCAATACATTATTCCATCCACACATTGAATGAATCCTAGATCAATTATATGACTATGGAGAAGGATATCCTAGCCCTCGTAAATTCCATTGAATAGTTCTGGTCATACCTCGTTCTATCCCAAGTCATTTTCCATACTGATTATGTCACCCTTTGATACCTAATGATCAAGAATGATGCAAAACCAAGAGTGATATGTTAGATTATTTTTCTGCAATAATTCAATATCATAATTCTAGAAACCAGAAGAATAGAACATGTCATTTATGATCACCTGTCATGGTTACCCCTTACCATAATTAATGCAGACAGCAAGGCTGAGATTGAATTAGATTTTCTAGATGAGAGATTGTTTATTGTGAAAGCCTAGCCTTGGTTTTCAGACATGGACAACTATCTTTGAACTTGGTATCTCCATCATGACCTCTTATATAAACAACCAAATAAGTTTCTATCTGATACCAAACACAACTTTTGGGATGAACCGTTTCTATTTACATGTTGTGCAGACGGCCTATTACGGAACTACTTCCCATAAGAAGATATAAAAAATGTGATCGAAATGTGTGACACATCACCAACTAGAGGAAATCATGCACCAAAGCACATAGTGGAAAATATCTTACGAAGTATATTTTTCTGGACCTCATTGCATCACAATTCTAGGACATTCTATCCTCAATGTGCCATATTTCAAAGAATGGAAAACATCAATAAACTAAATGGAATGCCCCAAAACTCCATTTAAGAGTTTGAAATTTTTTTGATGTTTGTGGAATTGACTTTATGGGACCATTCCATTTTTCAAATGGTATGAATTACATTCTAGTGGTAGTATACTATTTTTCCAAAAGGGTTGATGTTGAAGCCACCACACATGACACAAAAAGTGTAGTCATGAATTTTATACAAAATAATTTATTCACACGATTTGGATTTCTGAGATTACTCATTAGTGATCAAGGAAATCAATTCTCAAATCAGATAGTGTAAAAAATGCTTCAAAAATATAGAATTATCAACAAATTTAGAACACCCTACCACCCAAAAACAAGTGGCCAAGTCGAATTTTCAAATAGGGAGGTGAAACAAATTTTATAAAGCACTTTCAACAGAAAAAGAAGTAATTGGATCCTGAAACTGGACGATGCATTATGGGCATATCGAACTACATATAAAACACCCATAGACACCAGCCATTTTAGACTGGTTTATCGTAAACCATGTCATATTATGGTAAAAGTGTATCATCATTCATTCTAGGATATTAAGAAAATTAATCTAGATCTAGAAAAGGATGAAGAGGTACAATTATTTCAATTGACCGCATTGTAAGAAATTAGGAAAGGTTAATATGAAAACACAAGGATTTACAAGGAAAAAAAATGAAAAAGTGGGACTACCAATGACTTGAATGATGTACTTTCATTCTAGGAAAATTGTTATTGTTATTTTATTAACAATTTAATTTATCCCTAGTAAAGTTGATTTCATGATGTTATGGTCCTTTTAAGGTCATTATATAAAAACCTTTCTCTTTATTACTCAGTTAAACATGATTTATTACATAAACATTCACTTAAGAAAACTCTGAGGATTGAGAGGTCTAGATCACTAGGAAATTAAGAACATTTCCTAAGAACATAGAACCGAAAACACAACATCTTTATAGAAAAATTCTTTTACATGACCACAACATTCCTTCATACTTAGCATTTCATGGGATAACCTGAGGACATGCATAAGAAAAGGGCGAGATATAAAGAACAATATGGGTGTAAATAAGAATAATAAGAAAAATAAGAAAAATATAGTACAAGTTAGTAAATATGAATATCAGTGGAGCACAAGAGAAACATGAACATAAAGGAATGATATATCATGATTATCATAACATTGAGATGTGGCAACAACATTTATCAAGATATTTGCATGAGCTAAGGATCATTGCACATGGAGCATGAATGAACCCTAATTTCACATGAATTAGAATGCATAAAACCTCATTTAACATTAATTAGCATGAGTGAACCCTCATTTCACTTGACATATCATGATATGATTCTTTACCAAATACATTGAATCACTATCAGGGTACACCCTTCTTAATCATTTCATTTCAAGCATAAGTGTACCACATATATCATACCACATGGATTCATTAAACATAACAATTTATATCATGAATAAGATATGTGTAATATATAAATGTAAGTCCTCAATAATCATGTACATGTGCATAAAGGTGAATACCCTTGATAGAGAAATGGGTATGGTATTAAATTACATGATGATTTTGTTATGGAAATTTTTGTGTTAGTTTGGTTGCATAGCGATGTCAAATAGAAATCTTAAAATTGGTTGATGAGAGGGAAAAGGGTATCAAATCATTTATACATGATATGGAGACTAATGGGGTCATGGATCATAATATCCCAACATATGTAATGGAATTTAGATTCATAATATAAAATAATTTCTTGAATGTAAGTGAGGAGAGAAAATTTACGTACGGATGTTTGGCCTAGTAATGGGTATACATTGGATGTATTAATGAGAGAGAAAGAGGTATATCATCATTAAAACATAATAAGGGAAGTTTGGGGGAGGTTATAAATCATACCACAAATTTTTTAATTGAAAATAAATGGGAATAAAAATATAAGAAAACTTTGACATAAAGAAGGAAGGATGGAAAGTGAGGACCCGTTACATGGAAGTGTGATCACAAAGGCTTGTGAGAGGGTTGATTGAGACTTATAGGGAGATTGGGGCACCTTGGGATGATTCTAGGGAGAGGAGGGAATAGGTTGGTCAACCAACAATGGTTTTGAGTGATGATTAATGAGATATTGAGTGGGTTTATATAGAAAGGGAGAGGGAATTATTTATTATTTTGGTTTTGGACACCACACATTAAGCTAATCAAAACCACAAACATCCAATGGTTATTGACCATGGTTCTTCCAAAGGGGATTATAAAAAATTATTTTTTAATTAAAATGGCCAAACTTATTGAAATATTCGGCTTTCCTATGTGGACGTGAGTCACACTCTAAAGGAAATCATTTTAAAAAGATAAATTGTTCTATAAGGCTTAGAGGGTCCACTAAGGAACCATAGAATTAATAACAAAACTAAAGTCACCTTATCATAAAGTTGAAGCATAAATTGGTCGGAAATACCTTTTATAGTATTTTATTACATCACTATTGGGTCATTATGATGACATAGAACACATTATATATTAAACGATATTTAATTTTTACCGAAAAAATCGACTATCTTAGAAAATTATGAAAAACTCACCATTAGATAATTTTGACATCCTTAATCAACAAAAGATATTAATTTATAAAAAATAATTTTCTATATATGTGAATTTTGTTCTTTTAAAATAAAAACTGACATCTATAAAAAATTCAGGGGTTTTGACCAAAATAGTTTTCAAACCTTAATAAAAATTTTAATTGTATTCAAAAAAAATTATACGGTTATTTATATTTAATAAAAATTATTTTTTTAATAATATTTTATTAAAATATTATTTAATTCCAAAATCCATTAATTTATCAAAATATATTTATTAATTGAATATTAACATAAAATACTATTTGTGCTTTAAAACCCATTTACAAAGTAACAATAATAAAATGAATGTATATTCATAATGTACATAGTCATAATGCTAGGTTATTGTTACATAACCCCTTATAAAATGCATATAATACCTAAGGGTGAGGTGTGTGATATTGAAAATCTCTTGGGGTAGTTCTGATAACAATGCTCGGGTGGTAATCTCTATTAACTTACACTTCTCTTTTATGTGGTTACGTTCAAGATTAACATGTTGAAGCTCGGCTTGGGCTTGGTCGAGAGTGCAGCCCCGTGATGCAACCTCCTTTCCATTCTCTGAAAAATAGTCTTTGAATTGAGAAATTCTACTAGATTAGGCAATTACTTCCTTTGTCTGAGTAAATTGGATTTGTTAAATCCCTATATTTATTTTAATCATCTTATCATTGTTCAAGAGAAATATTACCAAAGCTAAAAATTCATAATGGTATTTTAAAACACCAAAAACACAAAACCAAGGAAGTAAATATGGTTTATATAACCATCTTACATAATAAGACATTTAATTAGATAAAGATGAATTTTCATTAATAAAAGATTGGTTCATTAAAATATCCCCCCCTAAGAAATTTATCCCTAAAAATTTCATTTTCCCACACTAAAAAAGATGAGTGTAACTATTCTTCATCACTTCCTTTGATTCCCACATTCCATTTTCAAACTTCTGGTTTCTCTAAAACATCTTGACGAGGGGCATTGTCTTATTTCATAGAACATTTTCTCAGTGATCTAAGATCTTCACCAAATTCTCTTAATATGAGAATTAATTCACTAATGATACCACCTCTGGATTCAATACATGTGATGGGTGAGGTATGTAATTCCTTAAGAGTGATACATTGAATACATCATGTATTTGAGATAGGTTCGGTGGGAGTGCTAGTTGATAGTCCACTTCTCCAATGCGATCAAGGATCTCAAAAGGGTCATTGTACCTTGGAATAAGCTTTCCATTATTCCCAAATATCATAACTCTATTCCATGGTGATATGCGGAGGAATAACATGTCTCTTAAATCAAACTCTAGGTCTCATCAATGAATACCATCACAGATCTTTTGTAGAATCTGATCATCTTTAATGTTCTGCTGGATAGTCTTAACCTTCTCCCCCATTTCAACGACAATTTCTAGACCTAATAGTTTTTTCTCCCCAACATAATCCCAACATACCAGTGTTCTAAACCTCTTCCCAAATAGGGCTTCATAAGGATCCATTTGGATGTTTGAGTAGAAATTTTTATTGTAAGCGAACTCAAATAGAGAAAGATATTGATCCCACCCTCTATTAAAGTTCATTGAGCACGCTCTCAATATGTCCTCATGTGTTTGGATAGTACAATCAGATTGTCCCTATGTTTGAGGATGATATGCCGTATTGAAGTTCATATTAGTATTCATAGCATGTTGAAAACTCTTCCAGAACATAGAGGTGAATCCTGGATCTCGAACAGTTGCAAAAGATAGTGGTACTCCATTCATCCTTACCACATATCTGATATATACCCGCTCTAGTTTCTCTAATGAGGAATCTTCTCAAATTTCAATGAAGTGTGCAGTATTTGTAAGACAATCCGCAAAAACCTAGATATCATTGTTTTCTTTGGATGTCTTCATAAGTATAGTGACAATTTCTACGGTGATTTTCTCCCATTTACATGATTGTATGGGTTATGGTTGCATCAACACCATTGACTTCCTCCTCTCAACTGTCACTTTATAACATACCAAGAACTTTGGTGTATACCAAGCGATCCCCTTCTTCTTGTTATCCCACCAATAATGCTCTCAGAGATCTCGATACATCATTGTGTTTCCTAGGTGAATGGAGAAATTAGAAATATGTGAATCATCCAAAAGTTCATTATTTAACTCTAGATTTTATGGAAAACATATTCTTTTCCTAAACATCACAATTATTTCTCCGTTAACATTGAACTCCAAGAATTTCCCTTTTCATAGAGTTTCCACTTTCTTCTAAATTCACACATCAACCTTTTGAGCATCCTTTAACCTTTCCAAAAGAGACAGATGAGCATTCATTTGTGAAATGATTGCTGATGTTCCCTTCTTTATGATTCCCATGTCCATATTTATCAAATCTAAGAAGATTGGATCCTTTTAAATTACCATGAATGACAGAATTACTAGGCCCTTTCTTCTTAGAGATATTCCACCTTGTTCACTTTTCCAAGGTGGTAATGGAATGACCAGTCATAGTCTTGTATCATATCTATCTATCTTTTTTGGCGCATATTCATCTCTTTCTATGTGAATATATACTTGAGGATTTTGTGATTCGTATATATTTCACACTTCTCCCCATAACGAAAATGTTTCCAAATTGTCAAAGTGATGATTAATGAAGCCGACTCCAGATCATGTGTTGGATTGTATTTTACTTGAACATTCAATTTACATGATGCATAGGCAATGAATTATTCATTTTTCATCGACACACATCCCATTCCATTCTTCAGAACATCACTAAATACCACAATAAGTTCTCCACTTGTGGGTAGTGTGAACACGAGCACAGTGATAAGCCACCATTTTAACTCTTTGAATCTATCTTAGAATTCATCACTGAAATCAAACTTGACTCCCTTTTGAGTATGCTTGGTACTAGGGTTTGAAAATTGTGAGAAATTTCTCAGAAATCGATGATAATATCTAGCTAAACCTAGGAAGATATGGATATCCATCACCGATGTTGGCCTCAGCCATCCATCAATTGTAACTGTCTTGGAGGGATTCAATGATATCCCATTTCTAGTGATGATATGACCCAAGAATGAGATTTATTTAATTCTGAACTCACACTTTCTATACTTTTCATAGATCTAATCCTTTCTCAAGGTCTCTAGTACAGTGCTTAGATTCTATTCCTGCTCCTCCTCGGTTTTGGAGTATCTTAGAATACTATCTTTAAATACTACCTAAAAATTTTTGAGGTAATCTATAAAGACTCTATTCATCAATTCCATGATAATTTTGTGAGAATTAGTGAGTATAAAAGGCATTACTATAAATTCATAGTGCCTGTACCATGTACAAAAAGAAGTCTTGGGGATATCCTCCTTCTTCACCCTTACTTGGTAAAATGTCGATCACAAATCCACCTTGGAGAAATATTGTGGTCCACATTGCCGATTGAACATGTCATCAATTCGGGGAAGAGGATACTTGTTATTTATTGTGATTTTGATGATCTCACGGTAATCACTGCAAAGGCGCATTGAGCCATCCTTCTTCTTGATGAAGATGACTCATGCACCCCATAGTGAAGCACTTGGTCATACAAACCCTTTATCTAGATTCTCATGTAGTTGTTTCTTTATATCCTCAAACTCTAAAATATACATTCTATACAGAGTCTTGGATATTGTAAAATCAGTAGGTATAAAATCAATAGAGAATTCAATATCTCATCTAAGAGGAAGACCGGGCAATTCCTCTGGAATAACTTCACCGAATTTCCTCAGAATAATCATTTCTTCAAGAATGGTTGCTTCCTTAGACTCAATCATTTGAGAAATATATGGTTTCTCAAAGGGAAGTAATATATACGCTTGAGATGATGGTGCTACATAAGATTCATCCTTTTACTTGAACTCGTACAGAATCGGGGGGTCGATTTTCCATATAGAGAGTGATTTCACTCTCATGAAAATTTATGTTGGCTATATATAGGGAATCCAATCCATGCTAACAATTTCATCAAATTCCACTAGAGGTAGTATGAATAGGTTCTCCTGGTAGTTCATCCAAAATATTGTGATAGGTGAGGAGTTATATTATTTGGATGTAATGGTTTCCCCATTTTTCATTATAACCAACATCTCTACCTCAATGATTTGTGGTGATGTTGGGATTGTTCTACTAAACATTCGGGATATAAAAAAATTCATAGAACCAGAATCAAAAAATTACATTCTCTATTCTTGAATGAATAATTAGAATACCTATCATCACTTCATTTTCAGGTTTTCTTTGATGATAGTGATGGAAAAATCCCACACGGTCTGCCTTGGAGGTTGTTGGTTGCCTCAAAAAACCCTTTCATTAAGGCACTATCTTGAAAGGTGCCCTTGTTGTTTGTAGATGAATAAACGAAAAATGTGTTGAGGGTCGAATGGAGCATTCCTCCCCTCTTTCATAGTAGTTGATTTTTATTTTTGGCACTTAATGTCTTGGGGTCCTTCTCTTCCACACATAAATCATTTCATCATCCCCTTCAGTAAATTTCTGGGGTGTTCTTTTCTGACCCTTTAAAAAGTGGGGTGGTATAATTTCTTAGCACCATTGGATTTATCCATCGGACCACCATAATTAAATTTCACCTTACTCTTCTTATCCCCCTGATACACATGATATTTTTTGATCTCCATTTTTACTTTGAGGGAACATCGGACAATTTCTTCATAGCTATCAAAGTCACGGATTGCCAGGGATTTCCCAAGGCTTGGTTTTATCCCACCAAAGAAGTGGTCAACCTTGAATTCGGGGGTAACGACAAAGCTGAAGGTGTATCATGCAAGCCTTGTGATGTTTTCCTCATACTTTCAAATTGATTTGTTTTATTTTTTCTTGAGGTAAAGGAATTCTCTTTCCATATTAAGTCAGAGGGTGTAAGGAAAATATTTGTCAAAAAACATTTTTTGGAAATCCTTCCATTATAACGCATTGATCTAATCCTTAGCCATCATATTTTTTTATCAATGTCCACCATTGATCAGATTCACCCTTCATAAAATAAGCAACTAGAACAACCTTCTCTTGTTCGGAACATTAAAGGATGGAGAAGATCTTTTCAATGGAGTTGGTCCATTATTCATAAATTGAGGGATTAGATGATCAATTAAAATTAGGAGGCATTTGTCTCATGAACCATTCAGTTGAAGATTTTTATTTCTTGGGGGGGGGTGGACATTCTTATTGACCCATGTTTCTATTAAAAACATGATTTTACAGAGAGATTATCATGACAATGTTTGAGATTCTAGCTCCCATCGGATTGGTCATCTCATTAGAACAATCATCACATTGATCTTTTCATTGTTTGTGTTCCCACGTCCTCCAATTACTGGACATTGTCTGGAATAAAAGGAAATTTAGTGTTAACAAATATAGTGGAATCCAATGAAAAAATGGTTAACATATAAAATTAATTTATTTCCCCAACTTATCTATGTTTTCCATGATCTAATTCCCAACATATATTCTTAGGGGCATTTTTTTAATTCACGTAATAATGGCTCATACTAAGATTATGAATTTACCAAAGCATATCCCCCAGGAGTGTCGTAACCATGAGTGTATCAAGACCTATTGTCATGCACTGGTTCCCATTCATGTCTAGATCAAAGCTGTGTTTTTGGGTTTTACCCCTAGATACATATGTTCCAGAGTCTCCTCTACCTACTCGTATCCAGATAAGGATTTATTTTCTTGATAAACAACTTACTCAATACTCAAAAAAATTTAGGGATGTTTTATTATACTTAGTCTTATACCTAAGTCTTTCACTAGGGTTTTATAATCCTAATCCAAAAAAATAACTAAACCTATACTTTCATACCAATTATAACAACCCCACTCTTTATTACACACCTAAACATGATTTATTACTGAAACAAGAACTTAATTAAACATTGAGGACCGAGAGGTCTAGTGTCTTGGGAAATTATGACCATTATATAACAACATAGGAGATAAAACACAACATCTTTATTAAACCCTTCTTTTACAAGACCACAACATCCCTTCATACTTATCATTGCATGGGATAACCCGAGGGCATGCATAAGAAAACGTTGAGCTATAAAGACAAGTAAGAGAGTAAAAATGGAATAAATTTAAGAATATATTACATGTTATGAAATAGTAACATCAATGGGGAATAAGAGAAACATGAGCATAAAGGCATGATATAGCATGATTATCATAAAACGGAGATGTGACAACAATATGTAACATGATATTAGCATGATCCAAGACTCGTTACACATGTAACATGAGTAAACCCTAATTTAACTTGAATTAGAATGATTAAACCCTCATTTTACTTGATGTATATTGATACAAATATTTACCCAATGCATTATAATTCTATAAGGGAACACCCTTCTTAATCACTCCATTTCGTGTATTAGTGTACCACATAGGTCATACAACATGTATTCATTAAATGTCATAATTTGTTCCATGAATATAATATGTTGAACTCATAAATGTATTTCCTCAATCAACATATACATGTGCATAAATTTTAATACATTTGATAGATAACTAGTTATGGTATTTACATACACAGTGATTTGGCATAGAAATTTTGGTGTAATTTTGGCTGCATAACAACGTCAAAGAGAAATTGTAAAATGGGTTGATGAATGGGAAAGGGGTATATCATCATTTATAAATGAAATTGATAGTAATGGTGTCATGTAACATAATATCCCAACATATTTAATGGAATTTATATTCATAATATAAATGAATTGCTGGAATGTAAATGGGGAGAGAGAAATTCAATACTGAATTTCAACATGGTTATGGGTGTACATCGGAGGCAGTAATGAGAGAGAAAGAAGTATATCATCATTAAAACATATTAAGGATTGTATAAGAGAAGGTTTTAAATATTCCCCAAAATTTTTAATTGAATATAAAAGTGAATAAAAATATAAGGATACTTGGACATAAATAAGGAAGGAAGAAAAGTGAGGATCCCTTACTTGGAAGTGTGATCCAAAAGGCATGGTAGAGGCTTGAGATAGGCTTATAGGGAGATTTAGGTGACCTAGGAGGATTATATAGAGATTATGGAAGAGGATGGTCGAGCACCAAAGGTTTTGAGTAAAGAGTAATGGGAGATTGAGAGGGTTTAAATAGGAAATGAGAAGGAATTTTTTATTATTTTGGTTTTGGACACTACACATTAAACTAATAAAAACCACAAACCACCCCATGGGGTTTGAACATGAGGTTTTCCAAAGTGGATTGGAAAAAATTATTTTATAATTCCAATGGCTGAACTTATGAAAATATTAGGCTTTCTTATGTGGAGGCAAGTCACACTCTTAAGAAAATCATTTCAAACAGTTAAAATGTTTTATAACTCTTCAAGGGTCCACTAAGGCATGATAAAATTAATCAAATATAAATATATATAATCACATTATCATAAATTTAAAACATATATTGGTCTAAAATCCATTTTATAGTATTTTATTGTACCACTATTGGGTCATTATGATGTCATAGAACATAGAATATATTAAACTGTATTTAATTATTATCGAAAAATTCAGTTATCTCAGAAAATTATGAAAAATTCACCAATAGATAATATCAAACATCCTGAATCCAAAAATTATATTCATTTATCAAAATAATTTTCTAAATATGTGAATTTTTTCTTTTAAAATAAAAACTGACATTTATCTAAAAATTAGGGGCTTTGAAAAAAACAGTTTTCAAACCTTAAAAAAAATTTCCATTGTATTGATAAAAACCTATACAGTTTTTTATATTTAATAAAAATTAAATTAATAATAATATGTTATTTAAATATTATTTAATTAAAAAATCTATTAATTCATCAAAATATATTTCTTTATTGAATATTAACTAAAAATACTATTTGTGCTTCAAAAACAATTTACAATGTAACAGTAATAAAATGAATGTATATTCACAATGCACATAATAATAGTGATAGGGTCTTGTTACATAACCCATTATAACACACGCATAAGACCGAAGGGTAATGTGTGTGATGGTTACAGACTCTTGGGGTGGTTCAGATAACATCTCTTGGGTGATAATCTATATTAACTTCCACTTCTCCTATAGGCAGTTCCATTCAAATGTAACATGTTGAAGCTCGTATTTGTCTTGGTCAAGAGTGAATCCCACTGACACTACCTCCTTTTCGAGTTCTGAAAAAGGGGCTTCAAATGGAGAAATTCTACTGAATGAGGCCATCACTTTCATTGTCTGAGTAAATTGGACTTGTTAAATCCCTATATTTATACTAATCATGGGATCATTGTTGAATAGCTATATTAGAAAAGGTAAAAATTCTTAAAGGTATTTTATAAATCCAAAAAAAAACAAAAAAAAAGGAAGTGCATAAGTTTTATGTAACAATTTTACATAATAATGCATTTTATTAGATCCATATAAATTTTCATTAATAAATGTTTGGGTCGTTACACATCCATTTTTTTCATATAGAATAATTGAAATTCAATGAGATAGAGAACCACTATTCAACATCAATGGTTAAAGATTATTGATCTTTCAAATACCATACCATGAAGGTTGTGTCCTAAGCCTCATGTTCAATTGAGAAAAAAAGGAGTCATGCTCCCGACGTTAACGGAAATGCTGACTGGGAGGAAACCTAGGGTAAGATGTTTTATGAAATGTTATATTAGTATAATTGTTCAAAAATTTCACGAATAATGAATGGTGAGATGTGGAAGGATCAAAAAATTTGGTTTGGCACTCATCAGTACACGTTGTGGCTCGTTTTCGTCCCCAAAAATCAATTTTCTTCCCTATACATGACTTGACTCATCCCTACACATCATATAGAGTGGCGGGTTGGTTTTTAAAAACTATGGTTCACAACACAAACAATCATGATCCACATCACACAAACACCCCAACCCCTCATTTTCCCCGACCTCACTTCCCATTTCACCCACACACATATCTTGCACCCCCTCTGCTTTCAATCCCTCATTCATCCACTCCTTCTCTACTATCCCTTATCACCGCCCTGCCCCTCTACTCTAGCTATGAACCCCCCTCTCCACTCTGTCCCTCACCACAACACCTACATATTCCATGGTATACACCATGCGCCCAAGACCCTATCCCTCCCCCTATACGTCCACATACTCATCTTACCCATATGATGAACAACCTACCTACAAGCGTCCAGAGACCGCCACAAACGCACCACCTACACCTATTGCTATACACACAACACCATCTCCAATTGCACGATCTGACACCACCACCACATCCAGTGATGATGACCAGAACCTTCACCCCGTCTTACATTTTTTCAATCTAGTTCATAGGGTTAATATTCTCAAGTTATAGATGAATCCCATGTGTACAATCAAGTCCATGGACATGCGGAAACTCGCCCAGCTGAACATTGTCGATGCCATCACTGATCTCCTTGATACTCTTCTGATTGGTTCCATAATCAATGTTTGTGAGGAGACATTCTAGGAGTTAATTTTTTTTGGAATTATTGTCATCCTTTTAAATGGGTTTCAAAAATCTCCATTTCCACCTTAGAGGCCACCCGCACGAGTTTTCTCATGCTGAGTTTGGGGTCACGCTTGGCATATACACTGAGGAATTTATCATTTCTAAGATTTATCAAATGCTTCATCTCTAGTCACCTCGCGATATATCTATGCAGTTATGGATGTTGATAGCCCATGATCCCCAGTCACATCATGATCCCCAACTCACGAAGTCAACTTGGATTTAGGGCCTGACTTTGTGTATCTTACATCGATCCTTGGCTCATGGTTGGTTTGCATGTGGAGAGACCCATGGAAGTGTCATCCAGATGGATTTGATGATTTTAAAAGTTTTCATGGGTGGTGCGCCCATAAATATGGACGTCTAGTTCTCTTCTTACATTAGATCCATGCCTCATAGAAATCTGGGCACACTCATGGGTGGCTCTATTATCACCAAATTGGCCTGATATCTTCACATATTTGAGACTTCTATACACCTCACCTCTATCTAACCAGTGGAGGTGATATATATTGTGATCTTTCACAAGATGAAGATGCTGGTAAAGGAGGATGATCATTATTTCTAGGAGCCATTTGTATGGCCACCCACACCTCATGAGTAGGCAGACAACACGGCAGAAACATCCCCACCTTCCCAGCCACCTACCACCCCCACACCACCTCCACCCAAGCCATCTTCCATCCCAACTACCACCACTCCAACCACCCATCCTAACCCCCACAAAGATATGGTGTCTTCTTTAGTGTTTTCTAGATAATATTCTCCAAAGAACTACCCACATGTACCTATGCTTGATTGAGCCTTCCTATTTTACCCCATAACCCTCACCCACCACAGTCAGCCCTTTTTCATCCACCATTCACCAACCCTGTATTCTTAGCCAGACCACCCCTTTGATCTCATTGACCCTACCACCCAGCATGAGTTTCTAGCAGAGTAGTCCCAGCGAGGCAGGGCATCTCCATTATGCCTGCACCAACGTAGGTACCTTTCATTAATCCTACTACTGAATCCAAGGCCCCTATACAGATCATTATTTCACACCACCATCCCCATCCCTTCTCCCTACATCTAATCACACACTATCCAACTTCACTATCGATCCACCACTGATTGTTCTTGACACTGCTTTGACAGGACAGTCGGTCGAGGCACCCAACATTGGACATGCACTGGAGGAGGTCATCATAGAAGACCCCTGATAAGACTTGTATCTATCTTTTGTGATTTTTGGTCACCGTCATTGTTTTTGGATGGTCGCTAAAAATGTCATTTTGTATTTCATTTTTGTATGCTATATGGGTAATTTTATATAAATAATATTTCATTTTCACTTATTATTGTGTTTTGTTTTACGTGTTTCCACTTTCTTTCTATAGCATGTCAAGATCCTTTGAATCCTATGTAATCCTCGATAGTCTAGTTCCACTACCTGTCTTAGAACACAGAGTACTTGAGCATACCATCTCTCACCAGAACCATTTTCCATCATGACCTATGATTCATTTCTTACCACATCTCCTCTATGCTCATGTGGCTGCACCTAAATTGATCAACCCGCCCAAATGACCAAGCGCACTCTAGGACACAACCTCTAGAATCGGAAAAATGGAAAGGACCCACTATGCTGGTGGGACCAATGAAGATCGTCCGTGTCCAACATTTCCAATTTATTGTTTTATCGAGTCATCGTTGTTATTTCCTTTTCATGTTTTTTCTTTCTCCTATCATTTATTTCTTGGAACTATTCTGTATATCTTCCCTAAATTGAATAAATCACATATCATAGTTTCTCATTTTTCATGTATGCCATTATTGTACTATTCAAAATACTTTCCCTTGTGAACTAATGATTTCTATCCAGTGATAGAATTTCCTTTTCTATCAATTTGGAGGTACAATATCATTCTACGATGGATTCCACCATCCCCATGGCATACCACATACTCTAGGGAGCTCTCGATTCAATTTAATTTAAATTATATCCATGGAAATTCTATTTCCAAATCATTTAGAACTAAAATTACAAACAACATCCACTGGTATAACACTGATAGTTTGGGAACTATATCATTCTAAGTGTGTGTGGGGGGGAGGGTCTCATGTTTCACGTATGATACTCTTAAATTGTCGGTTGTTCTCACTAGTCTAGGAGACATTTTCAAAAAGAAAAGCATTATATAAACCTGAAAATAGTAATTCCCTAGTAATTAAAAGAAAATTTTAAGAGGAAAAGTATTGAAAATTATGTTTCATTCCTTCCTAGACAAGGCTATAATGATTTCGTTAGAGGATTAATTAAAATTCAAAACATTGATATTATGATAAATTAGCTCACTAATTATGGTTTACACCCTTCATGATTTCAAGTTTGGTATTAAATCCCATTACCCATGAGGACTCTCAGCATACTATTTTATTTTCTTGTCTGAGCATATATCAAGAGAGATACTTGAGGAATGTAAACCTACTAGAACTTGTAGGGAGATCATATCAAATTGATGGGTGAATAGGTGTAGAATTAAAAGTATTGAGCCACTCGTTGATAGCCACTTCACTGAGGCCCATCTGACATATTTCCTTCATTCAGCCCATAGATTACATGAATTAACTTTTAGAATAAGTCTATTTCAATCCTTTTACATTCACACCATGCCCCTTGTACTATGGTTAAATAAAACCTTTGAACATGTTTGGGGGAGGAATTCATACATCATTGGATGATTCCACTGCTAGAGATATAAGTTTCACTCTCATGACATCAAGATTTTGATCCATACACCATTTGTTGTATTCCATTCGAATTATGTTCCTTTTCAAAATACCAAAAGAAAATTAAGAAACAAAATTGATATGGGTTTCATACTAGTAAGGTAAAAAATCACCATTTTCCTAACCAATGAATCCCTCAAAGGATTGTATGTGGTTAGGTGATGGTTGGGAGATCTATCCTAGGGAAAATGTTCAAAAAATTAAATACAAAAGAAAAGGAAAAAAGGAAAATAAAGAAAAGGAAGGGAACATAATTTATTTTTACCATACATGATATACATTTGGATCCAACCCTAACTGATAACGTATGAATTTGATCGGCCAGAAGGTGGAACGACATCACACATTTTCAGACATCTTTTTTCATGGTACTGCATAGCTTAACTTTATTTTTTTGCATGATTTTCACATTTCCCTTGCTACCCACAACCACAGAGTCATGAAAAAAAATATTAAGCCCTCAAGATTGATTTTACACTTGTATTTACGTAGTGGAGACGATAGAACCAGTGCAAGCATATGGTCTGGAACATATACTCAGGGTACGAACAAAAATCCACTTACATTACCACCCCGAGTAATGAGAGAAATTGATAGGTAATTTACAATGGGTCATATACCCTAGGCAATAGTTGAAATATTGTAATTAAAGAGAGTGAATTTGTTTGAAAATCCTAACTATGAGGAATGAATGAAAATAATTGAATGATTTATTATGGAAATCGAATTTTATCTACTTGAACCTAATTTAACTTCATAGACATAATTAATATTTATCACTTTAAAAATTTCTTATCCTTTTTGAAATCATTTTTTAGAATTATTTCTGGGGAACATGAATGTTTTGAACTATGGGGTGATTTGATAAGAATAATTTATATATTCACTTCGTTCTCATTTATCCATTGCTTTCATTAAAATATGTGACAATATAGGTAGTATGTGTATAATTTTTTAGGAATAAAGGCTTCACAGGTTTTCAAGAATTAAAAGGTAGAAAAAATGAAAAACCAACTGAGTACATGTCGTGGATCCACCATACACGCCGTGTACCCAAAAATAATAGCCAGATTCTAGGCCGCGAATCCAATCATGACCAAGTCACTAGAAAAACAAACTATGTAACATCCCAAGCTTCCATGATACGCTTCTCTTTGAATAATACAGTAGCATGTGTTGTACGCAACTTCGAGTTCTAACACACCAAAACCAATCAAGCTAGCCGTTATGATTATTAATACCCACTTTTTGAAATTTCATAAATTTTATCTTTCAAAATGGACATCATTTTTGGATTTTGAATATATAAATTATCTTATTGTTAATTTTTTGTATTTTTCTTAAAACTTTCAATTTTTGATGAATAGTGAAAAACACTGAGTCATAGTTTAAAACTGAATTTTTATTTAAATAATTTTTTATTTTATTTAAATTTAATTAAGGTAAAAATAGATACATAATACCTATATAAGTTCAATTTAATTAATTGGAGTTAGTTTAGAATAATTTTAGATATATAAAAATTTTATTGAACTTTTCACCGTCTTTTACAATCTCATAGGAGAATTTGGAAATTCACATAAAACGTAATTTTACCGCTTCTGTGAGTGGAATTTCAAAAATCCGAGAGACACGGTTAATATCAAGGAGTAAAATGTGGTTCAATAAGATACAAATAATTTTTTGTGAATAGTATCTTTTTACTCTTATTTACCACGGTTAAAAGTAAATAGGGTAATTAAGGGTAAAAATGATATTAATATTACCCTAAAACATGTCCTAATTATATTGGACAAGTTTATCTCAAACAAAAAAACCTTCGGAATGAAATATTATCATTTTGGTCCACATGGATTAGATTAGGAAATTTTTTATTATTTAATTCCAAGAAGAGTTAAAAGAGATAAAATCAAAGTAAAATAACAAAAACATTTTTAATATAGGGTTATACATAAGATAAATTCGATTATAAATATTAATTATAAATCTAAAAATATTTTCTAAATAATTATATTTTATTTATAATTTTGAGACATTAAATAATTTAATTTATTGACGACACAATGGTGATGCAGTAATTACCCAATTAATGAAATATTAAAATAATTAATATTATAAATATATTAATAAATTAAATTTGAGAGTTTTTATGAATTACACTAATTTTCAAGGTTTATATGACATATTATTATTGGTTATATAATGTTTGTTCGAAGTAATAATGCTGTTATGAAATTATCAAAAACAAAATACCCAATAGTGTCAAAATTGACATAAAAATGTTTTTTAAACAAATACTACATTATTAATTGATATTATATTACTAAAAATATAAGGTTCGACCAAAATACTTATATAATGATAGTTTTATCATTAATTAACCACTTTGGGGTCTCTTGGAGGTATATAGTATGTTTATTAACTATATAATATAAAAATACAAAGAGACATGGTAAATGTCAAACTATTTAACTAAGAGTTAAATATAAATGATAAGATTAATATAGTGACCCAAACCTGTATAAAATATATTGTTTGAAAGGATTGCGACCCATCCCACCTTAAAATTTAAATAATACACTTTGGAGCCATTAGAAACTGAATATGAATTTATTATAAAATAATATTTCTAGCTTTTCCGAAGGTGCCCCCCACCCCACTTATAAAAGGGCACTCCCCCTTCTCAATAATTCACACATTCAAAGCCTTTTTGCTCGGCCAACCCCTGCCCAATTATTCTCTCAACTCACTTCTGGAAATCGGATCTTTCCCAACACTTATATACACCCTTTCCCAACGGTTCTCCCAAACCGTTGGGAAAGGGGGGTCTTTCCCAACGGTTCTCCCAAACCGTTGGGAAAGGGGCCTCAAAACACCCCTTTCCCAATGGTTTGTGAGAACCGTTGGGGAAGACCCCCTCGAAACACCCCTTTCCCAACGGTTTGGGAGAACCGTTGGGAAAGACCCCCCCCCCCTTTCCCAACGGTTTGGGAGAACCGTTGGGAAAACTCAGCCCAAAATCCAGCATTCGCCCCTGGAAATTATCACCTATCCCAACGGTTTTGAGAACCGTTGGGATAGATTCTTTGATTTCTTCCAGGTCTACTACCCAAGAACATTATATAAATATAAATTTAAAATAATTATGAAAATACATATATATATTTATGAAGTTATGTTTATAAAAGTTATGTTAGGTTAGTGGTTAAGGCGTTTAATTATAAACGGGGGGTTGTGGGATCAAATCCCACCACATGTTTTTTTTGAAATACATATACCAATGGTTTTATAACCGTTGTAATAGATTTTCATATTACTTATACCAACGGTTTTGGGAAAACCGTTGGTATAGACCTATCCCAACGGCTTACTTCGCAATGGTTCTCCAAACCGTTGGTATAGGCTATACCAACGGTTTGGTGGCCTATACCAACGGTTCCAAACCGTTGGTATAGGTTAGTATTCTACTAGTGACTTCTATAACTTAAACCTAGAGGCCTTAGTTTGATCAGAATGCCATCCTAGGGATCCCTTTTGATCAAATGAAAAGGAAGAACCCGAAGAAGAGGTGATGTTTTCACCACCCTCTTTCAAGTTCCTTTCTTCTTCAACTTCTTCTTTCTTTGTTATTTCCATTCTAAAATAATAAATCCAGTATATTCTATATATTCTGATGTTATTATAAATATTGTACAACCATATTCAGTATTATATCCATCCTTTGATTGACATTTCACCATACGTGCGTACGTACGGCCTACCGTCTCCACGTCGTGGTGTAATTGTTATTCAATACATTATTATTTTGATGGGTATAATAATGATGTGTAATTTGGGTAAATAATAAATATAAAATGATAATGATTCTTTATATATTATATATCATACAATTATATATTATTTTAATATCAAAAGAATGTTATTGTCGCTCGTGCGTACGTACGGACTACCGTCTCCACGAACGCGATGAGATTAATTTTCCATCATATCCATTCTAGTCTAATTTTCATTTGATGATTAAAAATAATTATTAAGGACTTGATATAATTCTATATATGAATAATATACAACCTATCCATCATAAACACAACTTATGTAACAAAACATACAAAATAAATTGAGTAAGTTAACACCCAAAACGACGATAATACTAAGATATTATTAACAAAGCAATGTTAAAAGATCATATATGTTATAATATTAATGTATATGATTCTTGTATAATTTAATAAAAATTATTTCACCATTATACAGGATGTTAACCTACCCTCAACCAAGGAAAATTACAAGGTAAGGGTTTAATATACAATCTCTTCATTATTTGAGGTTGTTTATACATAATTATCTACTAGGACCTCTTTATCATCCACATACATTTTTCTTAAAAATGTATTTCAAATCATTCTTAATATTCCACAGACTACATTTTAAAGTCATTTATACCCTTGTTGACTTTTTATAAGAAGTTTATAAAGGAATCTTTTGTTCGTTTTCCAATCAAGGTCCTTTTTAACCTTTTCAACAAAATTAAAGGAAGAATGTCTTTTTTAACTTATACGGCAGGTGTAGTTATTTTCCGCCATTATAAAATCTTCGAAGCTTCCCTTAAAATCTTATAAGGATATTTTCAAAGTAAATATTTTATTTTATAATTAATTTACTTATAAATGATATAAAAAAGAGTTATTTCCCTCAAATAGTTTTGATTTCATCTATGTCAACATCCTTTGATAGATTTTATGCTTATTTGAAGTTTATTTACTATGATACAAAACATTCATATTGTATTGAATATTTTGTGATATTTTTGACTATGGATGTGTTATTTTTATACCATTCATGGTTTATGGAGAAAGTATTGACATTTTGTATGCTAGTTTTAATACAAATGTTTATGTTATGTTTAAACCTGTTCATATGGGGAATGCATTGGACATAATAAGTGATGGGTGGAGCCCACTATAGCTCCTCGATGCATCTGAAGGTCTCATGATAAAAACTAGTGTCTTGGCATAAGTCCTTGACAAAATCATATTTGTAGTCTTGGCAGAAGGCCTTGACTATGTGGTTATGATAGTCTAGAATTATGAATTCCATCATTATGAAAATGGTTATTGATATTTCATGTGATTATTCGACTAGTAGAATATCCATGTGAATAAGTAAATGACATTATTTCAGTTTATCTTTTCCATATTATGCTGAATTTCAAGTTTATAAGTCTTTTGTTTTAGTTATACATTGCCTTAAATGTTTATGCTTATTTATGAAATTTTCCACTGTATTGTTATCCTTACAGAGCATCTGAGCTCGCCCCTTTCAATGTTTTATTTTTCCCCGGATGTGAAGAAGTATTTTTTGAATTACATGTAGGGATAGTATAAGGGGATATGAATATGAAAACAAGATGTTGTTGTAGTTTTCACTTTATAATGTAATGTAAACTTTATGAATGTATCTAGTGAATCCAAGGCTACTAAACTAATCAGTCTTTCGAGACTTGATCTTCTGGGATCATGCCAATGTTATGTAATAATGCATCGACTCTAGGTAACTAGGGTTGGGGAGTTTCAGTTGGTATCATTGGTAGTTTAGTACAATCCGTAGAAACTAGATTTAGATAAACTCTGATTAGAGAACATAAACCTAAGATAGACTTTGAGGATTACTATAGAAGAACTTCCTAGAATTTTGGTATTGTAGAGATTTTGTGAGTTTTCTGAGCAATACATCCTTGTCTGGATACGAGCAGGTATATGGCGCTCTGGCATAGATGTACCTAGGGGTAAAACCCGAAAACACCGCTTTGATCTAGACTCGAACGGGAACTGGTGCACGACAACGGGCCTTGCTGCACTCTTGGTTACCACACTCCTGGGGGATACACTTAGGTTAATTCTCATTTTTTTCACAAACCATTATGAAGGGTTTATGAGTATATACTTCCTCAAAGAATTTTTTATATGATTATGGATTATATCCATAAATTGTTCAATTTATGTTAAGTGTTTTACAAGTTTGGATTTATTTATTGTGATTCATAAACTAACCTAGTGTATGAAATTGTTTAGAAATGGCGCCTAGTGGAAGAAATGGAAACTCTATAAATGTACGCACTCCATGTAGGGATTTCCCTCCCGCTCAAGATAATTATAGTGGAGTTGGTGATGTAACTGGTGTTGATCAGCTAATCACCATACTGGGACAACTCACTCAGGTTATGAATAATAACCTTACCCGTATGGAGCACCCTGATCCAAAATGTGGAGGATCAATGTTAGATCGCTTCATGAGGAAAAAATAACCGACATTCAATGGGAGTACAAATCCCTTAGTAGCTGAGCAATGGATAAATTCCTTAGATAAAATATTTCACGCCTTGGAGAGTAGTGAAAGGGAAAAAGTTATCATGGAAGTTTACCACCTCACTAGAGATGCTGATCAATGGTGGTAATTGATTCAAAACACGAAGGAAGATGATCAAGTATCAAATATGGTATTGAGGGAGTTCAGAGATCTTTTCTTAGAAAAATAATTTCCTCGTGACCATCGAGAAGATATGGAAAGGAAATTTCTTGAGTCTGAGGCAAAAGGAGGATGAGAATGTCGTAAAGTATGAGGCTAACTTTACAAGTTTAGCGAGTTATGATTCAAATTATATACGTAACCCAAGAAGTAAGATTGATCATTTCTATGATGGGTTAAAAAAATTTCTCCATCGAGCATTAGTCTCACAAACCTTCTTATTGTACGAAGATATTGTCTCGTGCGCTATCAAGACAGAAAAAGAATTCACCAAGTCTTACGACTTTAAGGAAAAGCAAGAGAAGAAGAGATCTTCTGATCACTCTAGAAATGGAAATATGGGGAAGAAGGGAAAAGTTGAATATCCATCTTACAGTAAATGTGGGAAGAAACACCCCGGTACATTCTTGAAGGGAATTGGTGTCTATTACAAGTGTGGTGAAAAGGGCCACCAAGATCGTGATTACAAGGGGAAGAAATAAGCTACTGATGTTCAATGATACAATTTCAGGGAGATGGGACATTATGCAAATGAATGTCATAAGCATCAAGGGAACTTACCACAGAAAAGGACAAGGGATCAAGGCCAAGCATATGCTATCACTACTGCTAAGGTTGAAGCTCTGAAAGACATGGTGGCAGGTAATTAAATGGCTTCCTCAAGTTTAGCCAATTCTTTATTGATTTTGGATCATCGATTTGTTGAATATCTTCCCAGTTTTCTGTGAAATTTAGATATTTCCAATTTGATTTAACAAGGGAGTTGTCAGTCAAAATTCATAAGGGAAGTATCATTGACACAAAAATCTGTGGATCCGTACCCATTAGGGCATATAAATGTTCTTTATCTTCTGATCTTATCATCATACCCATGATGGAATTGGATGTAATCCTTGGTATGGATTGGATTTAGGAACATGATGCGAAAATTTATTGTAAGAAGAAGGAGGTTATGATTTTTGATGATGATGATAAAGAACACTTTATCCTTAGAATAGAATCATCACCACCTAATTCTAATCTAGATCCACCCCCAGTAGCTCAACTAAATTCAATTATTGGGGAGGATTAGAATGAAATAACTGTGGGTGAGGAAAGGAATGTTCAAATATGGTATGTAACTATTTTAAAAGAATATGTAGATGTGTTTCCGAAAGATTTACCTGGACATCCTACAGAATGAGAAATTGAGTTTTCCATTGATTTAATTCCTGGTTCGAGGCCTATATCAAAGACCCCTTATAGAATGGCCACTGTGGAATTAGTTGAACTAAAGAAACAACTAGAGGAATTGAGTAATAAGGGATTTATTCACCCTACTGTTTCTCTATGGGGAGCCCCTGTCCTTTTTGTTAAGAAGAAAGATGGATCTATGAGGTTATGTATCGACTACATGGAGATCAATGCTATAACAATAAAGAACAAGTATCCCCTACCTTGCATTGATGATTTATTTGACCAACTGCATGGAGATCAATACTTTTCAAAGATTGACCTTCGATCTGGATACCATCAGTTGTGTGTGAATAAGGAAGACATTTCGAAGATAGCATTTCAAACTAGGTACGGGCATTACGAGTTTACAGTAATGCCTTTTTGGATGACTAATGCACCCTTTGTTTTCATGGATCTAATGAAAAACGTTTTCAAGGATTATCTTGATGATTTTGTGGTGGTATTTATTGATGATATCTTGGTATATTCCAAAAGCTATGAATATCATGAAAATCAGTTGCACATTATCCTGAAGACTCTTAGAAGACATGAATTATATGGGAAGTTTAGCAAGTGTGAATTATGGCTTCAGGAGATTTCTTTTCTTGGACATATTATCTCCAAATATGGAATCTATGTTGATCCTTCTAAGACCAAGGTTATCCAAGAATGTCCAGCACTGACAAGTATAACTGTGGTACGCAGTTTTATTGGTTTAACAGGTTATTATCGGTGTTTCATCCAGAATTTTTCTCGATTGGCTAACCCATTAATGAAGATCACACGTAAAGGGGTTAAATTTTTTGGGGCAAAAGATTTTGAAGAATGATTTGAAGAACTGAAGAGAATATTAGTCAATGATCCTATATTGACTCTACTATCGGGGAATGATGGGTTCATTATTTATAGTGACGCATCAAAGAAAGGACATGGTTGTGTCCTTATGCAGAATGATAGAGTTATTGCCTATGCATCATGACAAAGGAAAATTCATGAGCAAAAATGTATTACTCACGATCTTGAGTAAGCTACTGTAATCTTTGCTTTGAAGATATGGAGACATTATATTTATGGTAAAAAATGTGATATTTATACTGATCACAAGAGTTAAAAGTATATTTTCTTACAAAAAGAACTCAACATGAGACAAAGGCGATGGCTTGAACTTCTCAAGGATTATGATTGCAAGATACACTACCACTTGGGGAAGGAAAATATGGTGGCAGATGCTTTGAGTAGAAAGGATCATGGAGTTTTGAACAAGATGAGAGTTGAAAAGGATCCTATATACATGGATCTAGTAAAGATGGATATGGGAATCACCATGGAAGGAGAAACATCAATGCTTTTTCAAATGGTTTCCAAACCATCTTCACTAGAAAGGATAAAGTGTTCTCAGACCGATGATGAAGAGTTTAAAAAGAGTATTAAAGCTATGAATGTTGGGAGATTGAGTGACTTTGTGTATGAAGATGGAATTTTGAAATTTGGGAAGAGAATTTTTGTTCCCGATATACCTGATCTAAAAAGAGAATTGTTGGATGATGCTCATAGTTCCAATTTCTCTATACACCCTGGGAGCACCAAATTGTATAGAGATTTTAAGGAACATTTTTGGTGGGACAACATGAAGAGGGAGATTTCTGGATTTGTGTCAAGATGTATGGTTTTTCAACAAGTGAAAGCTGGAAGGCAACATCCTGGAGGAGTCATGCAACCTCTTCCCATACCGGAGTGGAAATGGGATAATATCATGATGGACTTTGTCATGGGTCTGAAAAATACTTCTAGAAAGAATTATGTAATATGGGTCATTGTTGATTGTCTTACCAAGTCAGCACATTTTCATGCTATAAGGGAGGATCTACCACTTGAACGTCTTGCAAGACTATATATTAATGAAGTTGTGAGACTTCATGGAGTACCCCTATCGATTGTTTCTGATCGTGATCCCCATTTTACTTCATGATTCTGGAAGAGTCTTCAGAATACCTTGGATACTGAACTTAATTTGAGCACTACCTACCACCCCCTAACTGATGGAAAATCAGAATGGACTATTCAAACCTTAGAACACATGTTGAGATCCTTCTCACTTGACTTTTAGGGTATGTGGGATCAATATTTACCTCTGGTAGAATTTTCCAAAAAAAAATAGCTTCCATTCGAGTATTTAGATGGCATCGTATGAATCGTTATAAGGAAAGAGATGTTTCACACAAACCTGTTGAGATGATGTTGGTGAAAGAAAACTCATAGGCCTAGAACTGGTGGAGGAAACAATGGAAAAGGTGAAGGTAATCCAAAACCACATCAAAGCAGCTCAAAGTAGGCAGAAGAGCTATGCCGATAACCGAAAGAAGGATTTGGAATTTCAGGTAGGAGATCATGTTTTCATAAAGGTATCTCCATGGAGGGGAGTTATATGTTTTGGTAAGAAAGGTAAAATGTGTCCCATGTACATCGGACCATTCGAAATTCTAGAATGAATTGGGGCTGCAGCTTACCATTTGGAAAAGCCGCTAAGTCTCTCCAAAGTTCACGATGTGTTCGACGTATCACTGTTTAGAAAATACATGCCTGACCCAATGCATGCACTCACTTATGAGGAATTAGAACTGGAACCCGATATGTCTTATTGTGAAGATCCCATCAGGAATCTTTATACAAGAGAACAAGTACTAAGAAACCGGACGACTCGTCTGGTAAAAGTTCTATGGAGAAACCATAAGATGAAAGAGACAACGTGGGAACCCAAGGAACTTATGATGAATAATCACTCGAGTCTTTTCATGTGGTAGTATTCTGGAAATTTCAAGGATGAAATTATTTGAAGGATGGGAGAATGTAACACCCCAAGCTTTCACGATACGCTTCTCTTTGAATAATACAGTAGCATCTGTTGTACGCAATTTCGAGTTCTAACACACCACAACCAATCAAACTAGCCGTTATGAATATTAATACCCACTTTTTGAAATTTTAAAAATTTTATCTTTCTAAATGGACTTCATTTTTGGATTCGTATTATCGAAATTAGCTTAGGGTGAATTTTTGCTATTTTTCTGAAAACATTAAATTTTTAATGAATAGTGAAAATCACTGAGTTTCCGTTTAAAACTGAATTTGTATTTAAATAATTATTTATTTTATTTAAATTTAATTAAGGTCAAAATAGATACATAATACCTATATAATTTCAATGTAATTCATTGGAGTTAGTTTAGAATAATTTTAGATAAATAAATTTTTTATTGAACTTTTCACCGTCTTTTACCCACCTCCTAGGAGAATTTGGAAATTCACATAAAACTTAATTTTACCACTTCTGTGAGTGGAATTTTGAAAATCCGAAAGACATGGTTAATATCAAGGAATAAAATGTGGTTCAATGAGATAAAAATAATTTTTGGTGAATAGTAACTTTTTACTTTTATTTACCATGGTTAAAAGTAAATAGGGCAATTAAGGGTAAAAATGATATTAATATTACCTTAACACATCTCCTAATTCCATTTGAAAAGTTTATATCCACCAAAAACAACCTTAGGAATAAAATATTATCATTTTTGTCCACCTGGATTAGATTTGGACATTTATTATTATTTAATTCAAAGAAGAGTTAAAAGAGATAAAATCAATGTTAAAAAATTAAAACATTTTTAATATAGGGTTATACATAAAATAAATTCGATTATAAATATTCATTAGAAAGATAAAAAGATTTTCTACATAATTTTATTTTATTTATAATTTTTATACATTAAATTATTTAATTTATTTATGACACAATGGTGATGTAGTAATTACTTAATTAATGAAATATAAAAATAATTGATATTATAAATATCAAAATAAATGTAATTTGAGACTTTTTATGAATTAAACTAATATTATAGGTTAATATGACATATTTTTATTGGTTATATAAAGTTTTTTCGAAGTAATAATTCTGTTATAAAATTATCAAAAACAAAATACCCAATAGTGTCGAAATTGACACAAAAGAGTTTTTAAACAAATATTATATTAT
The DNA here is from genome assembly GCA_963277665.1 of Viscum album. Lineage (NCBI taxonomy): Eukaryota > Viridiplantae > Streptophyta > Magnoliopsida > Santalales > Viscaceae > Viscum > Viscum album. The sequence goes on from OY728127.1 coordinate 1,967,580,831, forward strand.
TAATTGATATTCTATTCCTAAAAACCTAAGGTTCCACCAAAGGACTTATATAATAATATTTTTATCATTAATTGACCACTTGGGGGTCTCTTGGAGGTATATAGTAAGTTTATTAACTATATAATATAAAATTACAAAGAAACATGGTAAATGTCAAACTATGTAACTAGAAGTTAAATATAAAAGATAAGGTTAATATAGTGACCCAAAACTATCTAAAATATATTGGTTGAAGGTATTTAGATGCATACCCATCTTAAAATTTAAATAATATTCTTTGGATCCATTATAAACTGAATATTAGTTTATTATAAAATAACATTTCTAGCTTTTCCAAAGGTGCCCCTCACCCCTCTTATAAATGGGCACTCCCCCTTATCTATAAATAACACATTAAAAGCCTTTTGGCTTGGCCAAAACCTGCCCAAATATTCTCTCAACTTCCCTCACTTAAACCTAGAGGCCTTAGTCTGATCAGAAAGCCAACCTAGGGATCCCATTTGATCAAATCAAAAGGAAGAACCCGAAGAAAAGGTAATGTTTTCACCACCCACTTTCAAGTTCCTTTCTTCTTCAACTTCTTATTTCTTTGTTATTTCCATTCTAAAATAATAAATCCAGTATCTTTTATATACTGTGATATTATTATAAATGTGGTACAACCACATTCAGTATTCTATCTATCCTTTGAATGACATGTCACCATACGTGCGTACGTATGGCCTACCGTCTCCACGTCGTGGTGTAATTGTTATTCAATACATTATTATTTGGATGGGTATAATAATGATGTGTAATTCATTTAGATAATAAATAAAACATGATAATTATTATTTATATATGATATACCATCCAATTAAATATTATATTAATATCAAAAGAATTATATTCTCGCTCGTGTGTACGTACAAACTACTGTCTCCACGAATGCGATGAGATTCATTTCCCATCGTATCCATTCTATTATAATTCTCATTTGATGATTAAAAATAATGATTAAGGACTTGATATAATTTTGTATATGAATAAGATACAACCTATCCATAACAAACACTACCTATGTAACAAAACATATAAAATAAAACGAGTGAGTTAACACCTGAAACAACGATAATACTAAGATATTATTAACAAATCAATGTTAAAAGATCATATATGATATAATATTAATGTATATGATTCTTGTATAATTTAATAACAATTATTTAACCATTATACAGGAGGTTAAACTACCCTAAACCATGTAAAAGTACAAGGTAAGGGTTTATTTCACAATCTCTTCATTATCTGAGGTTGTTTGTATATAATTATCTACTGGGACCTCTTTATCATCCATATCCATGTTTCTTAAAAATGTATTTCAAATCATTCTAAATATTTTACAGACTATGGGTTAAAGTCATTTATACCGTTTTTTACTTTTTATAAGAACTTTATAAAGGAATTTTTCTATCATTTTCCAAACAAGGTCCTTTTTAACCTTTTCGACATAATTAAAGGAAGAATGTCTTTTTTAACTTATACGGAGGGTGAGGTTATTTTCCACCATTATAAAATCTTCTAAGCTTCCCTTACAATATTATAAAGATATTTTCAAAGTAAATTTTTTATTTTATAATTATGTTACTTTTAAATGATTTAAAAAAAGTGATATTTCCCTCAAATAGTTTTGATTTCATCTATGTCAACATCCTTTGATGGATTTTAAGCTTATTTGAAGTTTACATACTATGATACAAAACTTCCATATTGTATTGAAGGTTTTGTGATATGTTTGACTATAGATGTGTTATTTTTATACCATTCATGGTTTATGGAGAAATTATTGACATTTCGTATGCTAGTTTTAATATGAATGTTTATGTTATGTTTAAACCTATTCATATGGGGAATGCATTGGAATTAATAAGTGATGGGTGGAGCCCGCTACAGCTCCTCGATGCATTGGTACGTCTCATGAGACAAACTAGTGTCTTGGAACAAGGCCTTGACAAAATATTATTTTTAGTCTTGGAACAAGGCCTTGACAATGTGGTTTTGATAGTCTGGCATAATGCATTTCATCATTATGAAAGTGGTTATTGATATTGCATGTTATTATTCAACTAGTAGAATATCCATGTGAATAAGTAAATGGCATCATTTCATTTTATCTTTTCCATATTATGCAGAAGTTCAAGTTTAAAAGGCTTTTGTTTTAGTTATACATTTCCTTAAATGTTTATGCTTATTTATAAAAGTTTACGCTATATTTTTATCCTTACTGAGCATCTGAGATCACCCCTTTCAATGTTTTATTTTTCACAGGATGTGAAGATGTATTTTTTGAATGACCTGCAGGGATAGTATAAGGGGATATAACTGTGAAGACAAGATGTTGTTGTAGTTTTCACTTTATGATGTAATGTAAACATTATTAATGTATCTAGTGATTCCAAGGCTACTAAACTAATCATCCTTTCAAGACTTGATCTTTTGGGGTCATGCCAATGTTATGTAATAATGCACTGACTCTGGGTAATTGTAGTCGGGGTGTTACAAACTACATGTTAGGAATTACTTGTACATTATGTGATGACTATTTAAAGACTATAGCATTAAATTTTCATGGAATTCGCACAATAATATAATGAACACAGGGTACACGTCGTTAACAATGGTTACACATCGTGTACTTGGTCAAACACCTTGATATTCAAGACCCACAGGCCACACTGGAGATCTTCATGGAAAATGGCACAGATCAATGGTACATGATGTGTACCATATGTACACATAAGGAACAAAATCACATATATAAGCAATGTTGGGGTAGAGAATGGGAGACACTTCCGGACGAGCCTCTCTTCTTCCACTCGATCCATGGCATACTTTTTCATCCTCTTTCCTCTCAAACTCTCAATTAATTATTATTTTGTGCATTTTTATTAATCCAAGATCCATGGAGTTTCCATTATTTAATGTATTCAATTTCCTCTATTGAATTTATATTTGTTTTTCATTCCTCTTTCTTAAGAATTTTATTTTTATAACTGTGAATCACTTCGTGCATGTTTATTTTAATTATTCTCAAACCTCTTTCATGATCCTAATTCCATTAATTTTTATCATTCCATAAAAAATGTTATCTATAATTTATTTAATTACATTCTACCCCACGATGAGTAGCTAAATCTAAAGTGGTTGGGACCAAGTGATGTATCTGAACAACTTAAATGCACCATTAAAAGATAAACATGGAAAGTATAATTGAAGTAGAAATTGGGATATTAATTAAAGGTCTACCCCATTTATTCGAACATCTATAACCATGGGACAATGAAACAAACGACCCTATCCTAATTGAATCAGAATGTGCTATGAGCACTAGCTCAGGAAGCATTATGTCTTTGAGACCAAACATAATGCACTTAGGCTGTTGATATTTCCTATCCATGGAATAGCTACGTCCTAGGTAGATCTAGGAGACTAAGACCCAAGTCAACTAGTGCCCCCCATTTTCGTTGTAGACAAAGTCATAGGATCTTTCCAAGGTTTTACATACATGACATCCTTCACCAATATATTTTACTAGATCCAAATCCATCTTTTATTAGTTTAATTAATCCAAATTAGAACTCATAACAAAATTAAAAAAAAGACTTCTATAAATGAATCCTTTTGAGAAATTGAGATCCGAATTCTTCATGAAAAAATAGCAGTCTCCCTATAGATTCGACCCCACACTACCACTACACTGCACCCCTGCAGTTAGTGATTGTTTGAAAAATAAAATAAATTCTATATTAGATCAATGCCAGATGTAGTAACGACACCACTGCACAAGAGGCCATCAAGAATGGTTAATCTAATTTTGATAGTTTTGAAATTTAATAAAAATGATACATCTATAATCAATGTATTTGAAATGTGATGACATTCATCATTTTTTTGATTTAATGTATGGGAATTATTATGTTAATGATTTCAATTTCATTCAAGGTTAACTTAAATACATCATTTTCATGATTGATGATGTAGAATGGCAATTTCCACAACATTAATATATTATAAAACTCATGGGATGCTATGGTTATTACTGTATCTAGTTTCACAGGAAAAAAGTATCTTTCAGTCTATGAAAATATGTGATCATCTTCAAAATGTAGAAATATATAGAAGGAAATACGATGAGATACCTGAAGAGTATATAGTTTTTATGGTACAATACGTTTTGGTCAAATGGAAAAAAGTAAATTGACTTTGGAGGAGAAAGGAGATAATATAAAATGAAAATTAGGTATTCCAAGACCCTTTTACATTTATTATATTAAAAATGGGACATTTTAAATTTTTTTAGAGATAAAAGTATCAATTTTAGATGATTCACAATGGGTATAATTATTTAAAATACCTTTTTAAGGGAGGGTTGAATATTATTTCTAATTATCACATGTCAATTAGAGTTAGGATTTATTGATTCTAGAACATCATTAAACACAAATTATTTTAGGGGAAGTATGTAGAGTTATGTATCTGATGTAATTGGAATGGTATACCATACAAATGAATACGATCTTATGATTTCTATAAATTGTGATGTGAACATATGAACCAATAGTAAATAATTTGAGATTACACATAGGTTGGGGAAGATATCATGGTTATTGATAAATTTATTCATAATTGGATAAATATATTAAGTGGTTTTCTATATTATTTTTAAGGAAGGATCGTGTAAGATAAAATGTGGTTTCTTCGAGGTGTCCATGAGAGTGAAATTTAGAAAATGTAATCCTATTAGGTTTTATGAAGATGGAACATACATTGGAATAAAAACATCAATATTTTCCAAGATAACACAAGATATCATGGAATATTGTTTCAGAAAGTGATACAATATTTGGTACCTAAGAGACTTAGAAACGTGATCATGTGGAGGGTGGAACATGAATGTTGATAATTATTCCAAAACTAAAGGAGAGGTATACTTAATTATTTTTTACCTAAGGCCTGATAATGATGGTATGTAAGAAACAATTAATTCTTATGACATTATGAGAATAAATTTATTACTTTTAAAAAGATATTTATTTTAATTAATGATCTCAGTCATGTATAATATTATATAAATGAATAATGTATTAAGTTTCATCTTTGAATTCATAATTTGTAAATGTGACACAATCATTACCTATGAATAAGAGATGAATTGATGAAATAGTTTTTATTATTTATGGAGATTTTATTTTGAATTATTATTATGATTTTTTTGTTATGGAATATTAATATAATGATATAATTTGTGTTTTAATTAATGAATATTTACTTACAGTTATTTTTGAAAACATTATGTTCTGTATGGATATTTTTATTGCATGTTACATTATACATAATTAAATTTTAAGATAAATAACCATATGTGTGATTATGAAATATTATTAATGGTTTATGGTTACATGAGATTTATGAAATAAAATTATGTGTGGTGTTAAAAATAGTAATTTGGAAAAAAGGAATATGTTGGCACCAAAAATCATGCAACTGAAGACATAGAAAAGGTCATGGGTGGTTAAAAGCTAATTCTAACTCAAATGGACTCCAAATTACTAAAGGATTTTGTTTTGGAAATATATTTTGTAGAGATCCCCCATCCCCATGAGTTTGACGAGAACCAAGACTGAACGTCCATGACAACGCCTCCATGAGTTTGATAATAACAAAGACCGAACGTTGTTGGCAGTCCCTTGATGAGTTTGATGAAGCCCTCACACTTCGTGACATCCTTTTTTCTTCGAGATGATCCCCAAAAACATTGCAAAACCCCATTTCCTATAAATATCTAGCACACACACCATCAAAAGCATTGTTACCCTAACATCTTGCCATCCAATCTCCCATTTCACAATTCTCCCGAGCACCGCCAACCCTAGAGAAAAATGGATCACCCAAGGTATATGAGCATAGAGAGTCGTGATTTCCATTCTTCTTCCTGACCTCTACTTATGGTAGGGATTCCCTTAATAAAGGCCTATTACCTTTATAATGGAGGGATCCCCTATGGTTTTCTCGAGGCATCATGAAACATTAAACCTTCATAGAGTACACTCTTAATAATGATACTATACTAATGTGAGTTCATTCTCTGCAAGAGCATTTCCTTCACAAAGATCTATTCTTTCATGAAGAATCGTTCCTTCATTAATCACACTTTCTTCACAATGACCCTCACAATGATCCATCAGGATTCACAAGAAACTTTCTCGTGCAACCCTCTAGTGTTATGGAAAGTGACTTCATGGTTCCTTGTGTGGTATCTCATGTGATGTTTCCCACCTAACACTTCCTATCATATGTAATCTAATAGTTATTTCTTCTCTGAATAGCTACATTACCATGGAACCCAAAATTGACAAATCATCTACCCCATTGTATCCTGGCATTGCTGGTTCTCTTCCTTCCACAATCATGGGCTAGTACCATTCATGTATGTACTAGGGGTGTGGAGCGAGTCCTATATGTCTGAGCTATAGGACAATAATCTTCGAAGCACCACGGTCCCCAGCACGTGATTTCAATCTTTTGTTTCCAAATGTGAGGACAGTTCAAAAATACGAAAAGAATATGGGAACTAGAGCACTATCTCTTTATCTCCCCCTTTGGTCTTTGTCTCCATGTGCGCCTCTAGTAGTCTCAACATAATCCCAAACACACCTTGATATGATTATCTATGTATGCAAAACAAATAATGAGATCTTCCTCTCAATGAATGAGATCCTCCACGTAAAATAGGAAATACTACTTGGGAATTTTACCTAGACTAATTTGCAATCTCCATCTCACTGGGCCGCTAACCATGCATAAGCTCTACACCATTCCTCCTAGAAAAAACATTTAGGATGCAGCCATCTAGAATACTGCATCTTTTTTCTCACACTAAGATTTACACAAATGTTATTAGAGGTTTGTAGTGACTATGACACTATGTATCTGTGAATCTATCCTTGTTTAAGCCCCAAACTACAAAACTACATTGGTTTTTCTCCCTATCTTCTATACAAGGTACATGGGATGCCTCTATAATGTTAAATCCCAACCAAAGGCAATCTATACTACTCCCTCCAAGGTATGTACCCTCAATGTGTGACATCCATCCCTTTTGGGAATAATCCCCTAGATCCACCTGTCTTAGGAAATCATATCCATTAACGTGGGTATCTATGACACAAAATCCCAAAAATAGATGCTTAGTTTCCCTTTTCAGGTGTAAGCCCCATCACACCCCTTCAGAACATGGTTGAAATTGTTTTCTTTCCAACTAGGATATGTAGGAAGCCTCCTCGAGGTTAAATCGTATCACTTATATCTTCACATCGATTACACGTCATCCACTCTGTTACACATCGTCACTTCCTCCAATTCCATACTGATTCCTACCTGGGTCACCACATCCAAGTGAGATCATATACTCTACATCATCGCTACTTCTAGAATCAACCAGGAAGATAAGCATGAATATGCCCCGTACAATCGATATTCATCCAATCAAAATTTCCTCTCTTCTAAAGGGAAGATATCCATGTGTATGCCTCTAACCAAACCTTCTAACTATGTGGATTTTTATCCATATCTTCAATATAGGTTATGTATAATGCCTCTATGAGTTTCAATCCCATCCAATGGTAAACCATGATGTCCCCCTTATTAGGGTCCTCATTCCCTAATCCACCCTCAATGATGTCTGGATCATCTTTCACAGTGTGAAATATTTTCCATTTTGGGACACTCCATTGTGGGTCTACCCCCATTGGGCATTCTGATTAGTCCATCTTGTGAATTTCCAGGTTCTCCCGCCTAGGATACACCGATTTTATCCACCATCGTAAGTGTACCAATCAATACAATTCATCTCTCATAGACGTTAAAATCAAGACATACCACATGTTAAACATGGTATACCAAGGAAAACCTTAGAATACATGACTATGACATAAGATACCTCATGATCAATGTGGGATTCCTTGGGATTTCATGCCCTGGAGAAGCCCTATTAGGAGGAGGAATATATATGCTCTAAATATCTAGTTTTCAGACATTCTCACTGATGAAAAACATGACCTCTTACCTAAATGAATGTTTTTTCCTTGTCTAGAATCCTTGAAATTTCCATAATGAAGCATCATAATTCACCGGAATCCACAAATAGACAGAACTGATAATGAGGTTCATGAACAACGTCGTAATCAATAAGGGAGACCTGGTCTTGGTGAAACATTTTGGAGAGGAATTAATGAAAGGATGAAATAAAATCCCATAATACCATTTAGATTAAGTAGAAGACAACACATAAAATTTAATGAATGTTTCCCACCATTGTAAATTGGGGATGCATGGATATAATGCACCATGTACCACTCCGAGTGAATGGAGATGTTGGACCACCTTAGTGGAAAGCATCAGAAATAGAAATGGTGAACCTAACATGAACCCTTCTCCTCAATATGGGATTAGTGATGCTTGAGACATCATTAGATGATCATGTAACTAGATCCAGGTATCTGAACCTAGGTCCCACCATGAAAATAGTGGCCCCACCTTGAAACTCACTAGAATTTGGTGCAGTTAATTATTTGGAATTCCGAACTATGACATCATCAGTGTATATATCTATCACTAGTCATGGAATATTGGATACTACAACGTAACTTGGAATTTCATTCTTGGTATATCCATATTGAAAGTTGAATATTTCTACTTTGTAGGATCCCTTATATAAAAAACCAATCATCCCCCACCTGTAGACACTAGGGTAGATGGAGAATTAATATGGAAATAATGCATGACTCCACTGCTTCCACAAATTCATCCAAAAAATGAAAACTATGTTCCCATGCTATTGGTCATAGGTACAATGAAAAATTTCATTGGTTAGTCATATATTAGAATTTATTTTTAAAATAATTTTTAAAAACCAAGAGCAGGGATCATGCACGTCAAATTTATAATTATTTTTTTTAATATTGGAGTAAATGAATTCATGGGTTTAGGAACATTCTTCATTGATGATTGTTTATAATATGAAAATTCCCTTTCATATTCACATTGTTGCTTTTGTGAGGATCCAATGGTAGAATCCCTCTAGAGGTGATCCAAACGTGCTTTAATGGTCTCTGAGTAATGCCACTCAATCAAAAAGTGCTAGCATGATGAATCAAATGTCTTGCACGATTCCTTAATTATCTCTTCTCCTTTGGTCTTGACAAAATTATCTCTTGGTTTTCTCTTCCATGAGAAAAATAGAGGAGGAGTCGAGAGAGAATTTGTTGTTTGAAACAGTTCCTTATTCCCATTTATGGAATTGGTTTTGAATGAATTACACAAAAGACGTTTCCATCTATATATAGAGTTGGGACATTGGTTACAATATTTAATTTCATAACATCCATTAAATTTAATTATAACCATTAATGAAATATCATTCGACCAAATAATAATAAAAATATTATTATTTTGTGGTCTTTGAACTTGCGCAAAATGGATAAATACTATTTATCGACTCGTAAATAATTATTTTACCATCAAACATAGTATTGGTCCATTCAAACTCCTCTCGTACATACTGAACACCAAATTCGATATTTTATTCTATTAAATATATATTTTATTTACAAACCAAAACATATATATTTATTAAATATTAAAAAAAATAAATAAATATAATTTATTCACTACAAGTAGAATAAATATTGATTTAATTTATGTGATCATTATAACTAAAATAACATTATTCATTTTTCTTGAGAATAATATTGATTCCACTAATTAAATTAAAATAGAATTTAATTGATACCACCAAAAACAGTTAGTGTGTGACCCTCTAAGACTCTTTCTCATTGGAATTAGCCAGGCTTGCCTAAATTCTAAGATTACTGTCTAGAAAAGGGTCAAGGCACTGAAGAGAAATAACATAAAGTATCAATGACAACAGCAAAATATGAATGCTCACTGTGTAATATAATCCTTTTCTCAGATAATATCATTAAGAAGGTTTCTTGATGGTGTCATCAACCAATATGTTTGATACATCATTCTATGACTATCTGAAATAAACCCTTCATTACACCATGGCCATGGAATTTATGGAAACAGTTTTATTCCAATCAAAGGGACAATATATCAACTTACATACATATGGTAGATACAAATACTATATTGACATATCCATTAGTAACTTGTCATTCATGACATGACCAACATACGCTACATCCCACAAACATATGATGTGATGGTTTTCGTCAGCAAATCTATGTGTGAAAATCCAGACAAGAATTAATGATAATCATAAAGTCCAAGGACCATTACACATGTTCATAGATAGGAACATATAAGGACACTAAAACATTCTGAATTCCTACTATGGGGTATATTCTCATAATATCCCATCATGGAGATTACCGAGTGCGAGATTCATGTGAAGAAGTCTCATCTTCTTACAAGTACTTTTACATGATGCTCTATATACTATGTTTCCAATAATAGCATATTATCCAATACCAGATCTATATTAATAATATTTTCAATGAATTTGAAGGTTTTAACCATATAAGTTAACTACTATCCATTTGTGGTCACATGGATCAGCTTGATATCTGTCTACTACACATAATGTATAAGCGATATCTAGAATAGTACATAGCATAATATACATGACTGGACCAATCTCTTATGTGTATGGAATCCTTTCCATTCTATGTCCTTCTTCATGTGTCTGGGGACTCAATTTCATTGAAATAAGAATGCAATGGGATGCTAGAAATGATCCCCTCTTGGATTGTCCGATACTGAATCTCTTCAGTACCATGTCAATGTATGTACATTTTATTAGTCTTAGAATACTCTTGGATCTATAATGATAGATCATGAAACTAATAATGAATTTTTTCTTGCCCAAGTATTTCATCAAATATAATTTATTTAACCTTTCCTTAATAGATCGTAAGACTTGTATTTCATTTCTAATAAGTAATATGTCCTCACAATATACTATTAAGAAAATTATTTCACTCCCACTAAACTAGTTTTAGAGACATGGCTCACATTCATTATTTATGAAACCAAATTTCATTATGACTTCATAAAAATGAATGTTCCATGAAATGGATGCTTTCTTTAATCCATAAATTGACTTTTGCAACTTGCATATCTTATTCGAATCCTTTGGAGTCAAAAACCATTCAGATTGTATCATGTATAAATCTTTACGAAGGTTACCATTTAGGAAGGATGTTTTGATATCCGTTTTACAAATCTCATAGTCATGTAAATTTGCAATGGAATGTCAAAATATGATGGATTTTAGCATTGAAACTGTTGAAAAGGTTTCATCACAGTTAATACCTTGATGTTGTTTAAACCCTTTTGAAACTAGTCACGCCTCATAGGTATTAACTTGTCCTTAAATATATTTCTTGTTCTTGAATAAAAATTTCGAATCAAACGTAATTACATCCACTAGAGGATCCACAAAAATCCATAACTGGTTTTGGTACATGGATCCCATTTTAGAATTCATGTCGTCTTCCCACTTCGCAACATCTGTTCCACTTAATGCTTCGTTATAGGTTAAAGGATAATTATTATTAACTAACAATGAGTCACCATCCTTGGTAACTATAAACCCATACAATTATGTTTCTCTATCCTCTATTGTACTCCATCATAGTTCTCGTGACTCTGGAACAATTTATTTTTCCATTGAGCTTTTCGGAATCCGATCATGTACCAACTCTTGTGTTCCTTGAGCCTCAACTTCATCAAAGTTTATCTCACTCCCTATATCTCTTTTGGATATGTGATCCCTCTCGAGGAATATGGAGTTTCTTTCCACTATAACCAATTTTATGAGGGGTAGTATAGGTAATACTCCATTGTCTCTTTTGGGTATCCTATAGAGGTTCAATTTTTTCTTTGGGGGAAAGTTTGTCACATAAGGAGGCCTTAAAAAATGATTCGCTTACCCACTCATGTAAATTTCATATCATGGTTTTTCTTCCACTCCATAACTCATATGGAATACAATTTATCTATTTATTTGGTTCTTGGTTTAGTATGTGTGTCGATATTTGTAACAAATATCCTCCAAAGGAGAATGGAATACCTCCATGACTCATCATTGATCTCACCATGTCCAACAAGGTGCAGTTCCTCCGTTCCCTTTCACCATTCCATTGAGGCATGTAAGGAGGAGTGATTTGGGATAGGGTCCCAAACACCCATAATAAATCAATGAATTATTTATTAAGATATATTCCACTGCGGTCTGAGAATAATTTCTTAATCTTCCTACCAAGCGGGTTGTCAACATCATTATTATATTCCTTGAATTTATCAAAAGAATATGACTTATACATCATTTAGTAAATATATCCAAATCTACAAAAGTCATGAATATAATTTATGAATTATTAGTTTCCACTTATTTATTCAATATTAGATGTTCCACACACATCAGCATGAACTAATTCTAGAAGCATGTTATCACTTTCACCTTTCCCACTAAATGAGGATTTGGCCATTTGGACTAGTAAATATCCGTGACATACACCAAGAGGGTTTTGGGAAAAAGAATCTAAATATAAATCTTGTTGTAATATTTTCTAGTGTTTTTAATTTACATGACCTATCTAGTGACATCAATGTTGGGTGAGTTATGATTCATATGAAGTAACTTCGTTATCGATTTCCATTACTTGGTTCATGTAATCGAACATGTAAATACCATTATGTAAATGTTTTTTACCCTAGAAAATGATACCTTTATAAAATAAGTAGAATTTAATTTCAAATATAAATATGAATAAATTTTTATCTAGTCTGGATAAGGAAGTAATGTTGTTGGTAATTGATGTAACATAATAAAAAACCTTAAAATCCAATATCATTTTGGTCGGTAATGTGGGGTGGTAGTCCTTGATAGCTACAACTATAATATTTTTTCTGTTTGATACTCGTATATGTAACTCCCCTCAATAAATTTTTCAGAATATACATGGCTCCTATATTTTAATACATATGAGATCACCAAAATCTATATTGAATACAAAATTAGTAGAGATAAATAAACATCACTCGATAAAAAACTCACCTAAAGCTGCCCCATTCTCCTTTAGATGATTGCAGTTTTTCATTCAATGGCCTTTCTTGCCACATGAAAAATAGAAATCATCTTGTTCCCTTGATTCCCTTTTTATATTCTTCTTCTTGGAAGGGCTTAATTAATCATTGGGATTAAAGATCATTACATTCCATTTTAATTTTTTCACCATAAAGACTGAAGGATTTTCATGCTTCAAATATTTATCAACATGGAGAAGGAGGAAAAAAATATTTGGAAGAGGGTTCTCAAAGTTGTTCATATTATAATTCACAAAAAACTAGAGAATCTCTGAGGGAGTGATTCCAAAATTTGATCGGTTCCTAGTTCTTTGGGGAGTTTACATCAAAGAACCTATAAAAACTCAATGTAGCCAATGAGATTAACTATGTGAGGAATATCTATGGAACCCTCTCCAAGGTTACTCTAATATAGAACCATGTAAATATCAAACCATTATTTTATAGCTCTGTCTTGGTAATGACTATAGATGTTCTAAATAATGATACATGCATCCATGATTTCATGAGACTTAAAGAGTTCACTAGAGATATAAGAAATAATAAAAAATTGAACATCGACTATGTTGTTCATTTGATTTTTATAGAATAAGAACTCTTCATCACTTTCCTCTTGAGTTAGTGGATCAAGCATTGAGAATTATAGCATGTAAAATTTTTGTTCATGGTGTAGTGAAACCCATAGGCATCTAAACCACTCTTGGATGTTATTGCTAGTGAAGAGATTGCCTTTATCCAACATTGATCATATGGATTGTGTGATTTTCATTTCATTCCACAATTAAAAGTGAATATTATTGTTATTTTTCATGATTAAAAATTTTGTGAGAAATAATTAAATTATTTTATTAAATATACAACTATTTTATCATTTTACAATACCCTTACCATTGAAAATGGAATGTCTATTTTCATGGAATTCAAGTGGAAAACATCTGTATTCCCCTACGAATAACCCAAATAGGGGTTTTTAAAGCTATTTTGAAGGTATATAGGAAGGAATGAATTTTCCAACTATGGGAATGCAGCTCCTTGATCCATTTAGTGGACTCAACAATCCAGAAATCCTATCCGGGATTTTCTACACACATGGCTCCAAATTACACCCAGTTTAGAAAGGTATACTACTTTTAATGTAAAATGGTTATGTCAACCTGAATCATTCAAAATAAAACCCCTTATACAAGTAAGTGCCCCCACAATTGTTGGTCAAACATACAGTTCCATTTTGTTTTGTTCCTAATCGCGTAATGGAAGGCTTACTTTGACTTAATATTAGATTGAGGGATTTTATTTTAATATGCATAAAAATCTATCTTGTTTTATCTTCTACATGTCTTGTTAATATTTATGTTGGTGTTTACTTAATTAGTTAACCATGTTTGGATAAAAAATTTATGAATAATAAATTTTATTTAAATTTTAACATTTTATATTAATTCATTCATTTATGTGATCATTGTATTACATCAATAAAAATAATTATATTTATTTAGAAAAAAGAAATAATTTAATGAATATAACATGAGCCTATCTAATGGTTGATTTAATTATTGAATCTTAAATAAATTTATGTCCTAGGAGAAATAACTCCTTATGTAGGACATTGAATGAGCTACAACATTCTACATTTCCACCTATGAATCATTGATATGGCATCATTATGGTTCCACATTAAACCATCCTTATGTGACTTGGGCTGCTCTATTAATTTCAAATATATATTACTCACATGCAGGTGAGGGGAACCAAAGATTGGCTAAAGGGAATTACATAAAAATCCTTGGACATGCAGGTCCTACATAATAATGGAGGGAGGGATTACTCAAATTCCATATTTTTATTTATTATTAAATAATTGAAAAGCCATGCAATAAATATAATTAAATATATTCCAACACATACATAGTTCTTGGTCCAACTCATGAATGGTCTCACATGCAACAAATATACCAAATTAAATTGGTAGCATTCATTTATTTGTCATTTTATTATTTAATATAAAAATTATTTATTAATTTAAGTAATAAATAATTTAATAAATTCCCATCCATCTTAATGACAATCCGATCAAATTTGGATATACAAATCAATAACAGAATTCATGGAAAATAAATGACAAAACCAAGAAGGAAATTTTTATTACAATAAATTAATTCATAATTTTAAAATTAATTAAAACCATTATTAAATTGTCAAACATATAATGGTGTGATAATCAATAAAATATGTTTTTATTTCTGAAATTTAAAATTAAATGTAATTTTAATTTTTTATATTAATGGGAGACTATATGGTGTGTATATACAAATAAACGCCTTGTACCTCAGTTTCTGTATATCCAAGTCACACACTAGGGGATTAGGTGTATAGACATGGTGAGACCACATGGTGTGTACAATCCAATTACACACCCTGTACCTTATTACCATGTGCTAGATTGGCCAAATAAATATGTTGTGTGCAAAAAATGTACTGTGTTTAATTAATTACTCATAACATCTAGATACTTTGAGCATGGGCATATAGCGTGTTCTTTAGCCGCATGTCATGTAACCCAGTTTTTTGGTCAGTGATTCAACCCTTCCTGATGGCATCTCATCTCATTCTTCATTTGTTCTTAAACCATTAATAAATGAAACTCTAAATCAATATGATTAATATATAGATAACATGTTAATTCAAATTGGATTAAAGAATAAATAACATGAAATAAAATTGAACCACAATTTTGAATTGATCATCAATCCCATAAAAAATTATAAATTTAAACATGACCCCCCTGATACTACTTGTTTGGTCCTGGTGTTTCAGAAGCATGCATTGTTGGGTGATATATTAAATTTTATTTTTTTAATAGTTTCATAAAACCAAGAGCATAGATCTTGCACATCCAACTTATAATTAATTTATTTAATATATGATAAAATAATACATGGGATTAGGAAATTTATTCATTGAAGAATATTGATATTTCAAAAAGGCCCTTCTGGATTTCCTTCATTGGACTTGCAAGTATCCATGTGTATCATTCCTATAGCAGTGATCCACACATGATTTAATTGTCTCCAAAAAATGCCAATCATTCTCTGGGTGCTAGTGTGGAGAATTGAAAGTCTTCTATTCTTCATTATTGATAGATCATTCTTCGGTCTTGGAGAAATTCCCACTTGGTTTTCCCATTCATGAGAGGGAGAGTAGAGGATTCAAGACAGAATTCATTGTGGGTAATAATTCCATATTCCCAAATGCAAAGTTAGTTTCGAATGATTTACACAATAGGTATAGCCAAGTATTTATAGACCAGGATTTCAATTAAAAAATATAATTACATAACAACCATTAAATATTATTATAATAATAAATGAAATACCATGCCACAAAATAATAATAATTGTATTTTTTTTGTGCTATGCAAACATACACAAAATGGATAAATAATATTTACTAACTCATAAATATTTATTTTATCACTGGACATGGACTCGGTCCATTGGAACTCCTCTTATATTTATTTAACTCCTGAATAAAAATTTTATTCTCATAAATAAATATTTTATTCACAAACAAGTAAATAAATATTTATTGAATATTAAATAGAATAAATAAATAAATTTTATTCATAAACTAGTGAATAAATATTTATTTAATTTATGAGATCATTATAACTTAAATAATATTATTACTCCACATTGAGAATAATATTTACTCCATTAACTAAATTAAAATAGAATTTAATTGAGACCACTAGAAATAGTTAGTGTGTGAACCTATAGGATTTTTATCATTGGCATTTTTCAGGCTTGTCTAAAGTTCATTTTTATTGTATAGAAGTGGGTCAAGGAACTCAAGAAAAAGAACATAAAGTCATAATGATGAAAACCAAATATGAATGATCACTATGTAATATTATCCATTTATCACTTAATATCATCACGTAGGTTACATGACAATGTCATCAACCTATATGATTGATACATCATTCCTTGACTATCTAAAATAAACTCATCATTACACCATGGAAATGGAATTTAGGGATACAGTTCTATTTCAATCAATGGTATGAGATATCAAATTCAATAAATATGGAAGGTTCAAATACTTTGTTGAATTATCCATTAATAACATGTCATTTCTGATGCACCCAACATACTCTACTTACCTCTATCATATGATGTGACAGTTTTCTTCAAAAAACCTATGTGTGCAAGTCATCACATGAATTAGTGATTATAATAAAGGCTATTTACCATTAAACACAATCATAGATAGGAATATTTTATAACAACAAAACATGAGGAATTATTACTGGAGGGCCTGCTCCTATAATCTCAATCATGTAGATTACCAAGTGTGAACTTCATGTGATGAAGTCTCATCTAATTATGAGAACTATCACCTAATGGTATATATACTATGTTTCCCATAATAATATGTTATCCATCCACAGAACTATATTAATAATATTTTCATTACATTCCAAGGTTCTAATTGTAGAATGGAACTACTATGACCTTATCAATTCGAAAAATACTATAGGAAATTACAATATTACGGTCATATAAAACAATGAAAAAAATGTAACAATATATTTATTTTAAAATTTAATAAATCTAATATTCATGAAATCAAAGTACAAATAGTTATTTCTAGGAAACCAACTATAACACATGCACTATATCACTTTCAAAAATCATCTAGAGAAGGGTGATAGTCACCCTTTTTTCGACATCAGATAGAGGGGTTCATTACCGTAGGGGACATAGTCCACTAGGATTTGAAGGTTTATATTATTCATCATCATCGATGCTCCAAAGGGCCACATAGGGAGCCCCTACTCCCAAATCCCACATTTAACTACTTTGGTAGTCACTCTCCAAAGAAATCATATGATTGACTCCCCTTTTCCGATGAGTTCAGGGATATCTGAGTCATTCCAGATATGAAAACTTCCTAGAAGCCTCCAAGTAGGGATCCCACCTAGCCACATCAGCACCACTGATCAGCCACTCAGGATAAAGAATAGGTGGTCCACACAAATGTCCTACTAGCCCTGGTCAAGAAAATCTAACACCTTTTTCATGCCCATATTCAGGGATATTACCATCAGGGTGAAACATATTTAATATCTATAGTGCCCATTACACAAGCAACATAAACTACATATTCCCTACTTCTATAAACTAGGGTCACTCGAATGCCTTTTCAGGATCAAGAACTCAACCACCCCACAAGAATGCTAGGATGACTCTTTCAGTCATCAGTATAATCAAAATCCACCACAGACTGGATTATGACATTGTGATCTAGTACAAAGGTCCTCCTCATATTATCACAAGACAAAGTGTAGGTCCTCCATGCACTTGAACATAGCATCGAGGTCCTCCACATTTCACTAGCATCAGTCTATGTGGAGTTTCTCCCAGTCTTATTGAAACCATCATAGAGGTCCTCCCTGTACCTATGATTATAGATATGAAGGTAATCCCCATATCTTAGATCAAATACATGAAGTTCCACCTCATGTATCTCCAAGATCAAGAGGATGTCTTCCCGACGGTAGTATCGACCAGATTGAAGGTCCTCCTTGATCTGTCACCCGTCAGCCTGGATATCCACCCCATTTTCCCACTAGCTTCAAAAAATTCCCTCCCCTCTCTAGTGACCATCCAAGAGGAGGCCATCCCCACTTCATCGACACACATGAAGATCCTCCCCATGTCTAGTTTGATCACTACGAAGGCCCCCCCTCATGCAACAATATCCCACAAACATGGAGGTCCTCTGCATGTTCTCTACCGCTCCAATAGAGGTCCTTCCTGCTCCATCATTCACAACCATGAAGGTCCTCCCCTCACATCCATTAGTATACACAAATATCATACCAATGTTCCATTTAACTTATGTAATGGTGCTCCTCACACATTTACTCACCAAAGTAGTTGTCCTCTTTACTCCCATGAAAACTGGTATAAAGGACATCCTCATGTCACGACTATACCAAGAATAGGTCCTCCCCACTCAATTTCAAAAATACACAGAGGACCATCATGTGTGGTTGATGTTCCCTATCCTAAAGAACCATACTATGATAAAAGGGACACTTTTCACCACCAATGGAAGAATTATGAGAAGTTCTAGATTATCGTGAATCTCTTCAACTTCTCTGCTTCTAATGATGAGTTGGAACAACAAATGTAGTGATCACACTGATCCGTTGTATCAATGTTAGGGGTAGGAACCAAGAATGTCAGTTTTATAATTCTTGATGATGTGATATACTAGATTCTTGAATAACTTCACAGATATATACACGTGGAAGAATATTTGGATCCCTTCCAAAATATCCCCTCGCATTTTTCTCTACCATATCTAGAATCATTCTCTTCCTCAACTCTAGATCATAAAGAGTTACTAAATGGAATGATAGGATGAGATCACCCCCACGATTCATAACTAACAACATATATCCTTTCAAATGATATAGTGGAAAGTACTACATCCTATAGAGACAAGGTGATATAGTCAGTACCGTCTCCCAGAAATGATATAGTAATAAGGTGCATGTCAGCTCACACAACATTTTCCCCAATAGCTAGTACAACACCTCATCTCTCTACATAATTTTTATTACCAGTTCCATAGAGACCCCCAGTTAAATAATGGGGAAGCCATAAGTAGGACTCCTCTTCTGAGAAGATAATCTTGTGGGACACTCTAGCCACTGATCAGTTTTGTGATATGTTTTGGTTGATCGCTACTCCCAAATTCGACATTCTATGATCACTCACTCATGATGAGTTTATTTTTTCTAGACCATATGGGAGACCCATTTTATATTCCATACATGTCAGTTGTCTTATCCAAAGATCCATTAGAATTTCATCAACATTATCTAGTTGTGTCGCATAGTTGAGTTAGTAGTGCTTCCCACATCTCAGTACCACACATCAACCAGATAACACAAGACCCTTAAATAATGTTGTGTACAAAGATTTACTATGCTCTACATAATTACTTAGGAAGCATCCCCAAATGTATAGATTCATGACTGGTGGAAGTATGATACTCTCCAATTTAGTTCTATCATGAGATAGCCAGATCATCCCGGTGACATGGAGAGTGTGCCTTCGGGAACAATCATTGGGAAAATGGATATTTTTGGTACAATTAATGATAGAGACACTGATGTAGGTTCTGATGAAGTGGGCCCACCCCTTGGGAAAGCACAACATCTGGTGGACACACAAAGTGTTGTCACCCACCAGAAAAGGAAGATTCTTTCCCTTGAGATGCCCTCTCATTCATTTCCCTTAGGTAAAGACTCCAAAAGGGAAAAGGACCTATCAAGATGTATATAGACTCTGACAAATATATTTTAGTGTAGAAGACATAGGTCAATCCCACTACGTCTTGATTGCATTAACAACATGCCAAGCCGAAGAGGGTAAGCACTGAGTTGCTTGTTGAGCGACATCTGTACTATGGTGATCCCAAATAAAATCCTTGCACTTATCTAATGGGGTATTAGGTGCAGCGAGAATTATTTTTCCATAAACTTCCCTTCAATTCTGAAAATCCCATGAATCCCTCAAGGTAAGAGATTAAAGCTTATAACAAGGTACCGCTGAATTTATTTTCCAATCTGCTAGAATTTTATGAGAGTACTCCTCAAGACCCGGTGCATATGATTCCCCTAGAAGCCTCTCAATTAATTCCTCCCTCAATCATAATAGTAGCTCCACAAGGATTTAAGTTTACCTACCATGTTAATGAGCCTAATAATGCATTGGGGTCTGAAAACCTCACCCATTAAGGAATCCTCTTTATGAGGACCTAATGGATGCTCTTTTCACCAACCTTGTGGACCTTGAGATGTGATAGGTGGTGACCCCCCATGATAGAAATCTTTATACAGTGTGTGTTGATGATATATCGACACTCCTTGATTTCTAAAATCATACCTTCTACACCATCAACAAGGTGTGAGACCCACTAAAACATCTAGACCACATTATTTAATGGTTTGGGACTATACTATGAAATATTTCATAGTAGGAAGCCACCACGCTCCAGTGTTTTGTGTATAAATTGGATGGTCCCACATTTTTATGGTACAACTAGTTATCCATTGGGTCTATAGATGGTGGGAAAGACCTTAATAGATAGATTATTTAGATGTTCATCTCCACTACATGCAATATAAGTATTGCCGACATCTACATGTTCAAAATAACAGATAGATGATAGGGTCTAAAACATTATTGCTAAGTGGAATTCCCTCATGTATTCACTTGACAAGCCTCTTAATAAAGAACAATTTCTGAATTTATTGTGGTTATTTTTCCAAATAAATTGGTTCCATCCCTCACCACAGATAATTTACCTAGTGGATTTCAGGATTTATGTGACATGGTTCTATTCCATGACGAATCCTTGAAACATTCTAAGAAGGAACGATCATTGCCTCTCACAGCTCTTGTAGGATGATCCACCATGTCCAAGACTATTGTTTTGGCATAGATAGATGCCATTGGGCCACTATAATTGTTACTACTATATCCTACTTCATATCCACGCTAAGGGAATTATCCTCATGCCCAACCTCATGCTCAACATCTCTCATCATAGAACTAGTTGGAACCACCAAATCAAGAACCAACACCTTGGAATGGAAATCAGGCCGTGGCCCCTCATCAGCACCAATCTCCCAGAGTTATCTAACAGAATATGAGAAATAATACCTACTCATTTAATTAGGATCATGTTATTAGTCATTTCTATTGCACATTTTTTCATGGTATTCTAATGATTCTAGATTATAGGATACCCAATGAGACTTATCTCATTGATCTCCCTAAATACTGGACCTATAAAAAGTTCCTTGAAACACCATCAAGTAGTATTTTATATTCAAGGAATAGATATAGGACAATATTGATAATAATATAATTATGTTGGTACATGACCTATAATATGTTGCGTTCATTTCTACAAGTACTAAGAGTGACAACATATGTGAGTGTTAGTAGGTCTCTAGCAGTGGGGTGAAGAAGTGTGATGATTGGCCTACTCACATAAAATTTTTTGTGCCCATGGTATGAAATATTCTTGTTTGAATTTGACCAAGCCACCAAAAGATTCCATATCTCCTTCACTAATCACATATGTATAGGCTTATCAGACTTATATCACTTAGAAGAGTAGGTGATGATGTCGTAAGTCGGGTTAGAGTTCCCCTCCATCACCGAACCCGCCTTGCACCCTCAGTGATTTCATGCCCCCAGAGATTGGATTTCACCCCAAAATACTCATAGTGTTAGATAATTAATCAGGTTATGATCATTAGTATTCCACAATTAATATTGTTCTGCTTGTTAACCCCTACATGGTTCCCATCAATGAGGAGCATCAAGAAGATCCTCCCAATGTTCCAGGTCGATCCCATTTTCGATGAGGTCATGGATATTTAAATCACTAGGATTCCCAATACAGGGCCTCTATCCAATCAATTTATTCTAATGAGACTACATATTAGGTTCATCAGAAAATCCATGAGGCATAAGCCTCTCATCCCATCATTTCAAATTCACAACCGCCAAAGTTCATGCTAATCAACAAGGTAGTGCTGCCCCGACTGCTTCATGACTAGCTGTATCTAGCTATGGACAAACCTCAACAAACCAGAAATTAGATGGTAGTAATTTTTTTTTGTTTCGGTTACTGAGAAATGGGATATTTCTAATAATAACTTGAATCCTGTGTTTCGACCAGCAATTCCTACCGTACCTCCTTCCATAGATAAACATCCCCTTGGAAGAAATTAACTTCTAGAACATATGTATGATGTTTTCATGAAGCATTCCATTCATCTATAAAGGATCTGAACTCTCTAGGCCCGCCACATGTCAGAAGAAATGCGAGAAGCCCTCACAGAGGATTTAAAAAGCCTCGTCCAGTTTAAAAAATAGGTAGCGACTCTAGAGGCCATACATGCTAAATAATTAGAGTTAGAAGAATGATGATCCATCATCACATTCTCAAGATAAGTTTAATGCTCTTCCATGTAGGGGAAAATTCACTGTATGTTCATAATAGGCTTTCTCAATGGCATGGTGGTCCGTCATTTTTTCATCAATATAGGTTTTAGGATAAATCACATCCCAACCTATATGCATTACAAGATAGGACTAATTGAATGTGATATGAGTCTATATGACATAATGACTCGGGGTTATGATTTGAACAAGTAAGGTTTGTGTGGAAATCGTTTCTTGAAGACCCAGTTCAGTTGCCTAATTTCTAGTACTGCGTTCATGGCCATCTCATAGGATACCATATATAAGGTGTTTATAGATAGACCTTTTCTCCGTCCATATGTATTAGTTCCCTCTTCATATCACCAATTCCATAATTACTCCATCAATGGTCATGTTGGAATTCCCTATTGTGATTCTTCTCCCATTCCCTCTAGGGAGGCCCGTTGCTTTGATTATGATAATTACAAGAGAAAGGACAAACGAGATCACTCCAATGAGTTTAAGCACACTACTATAATGGCTGACCCCATGATGGAAATGGATAATGCTTTCTTCCACCCAATTCATTGGTTGGAGGCTAAAAACCCAAACTTGGGACATTTCTATATCATCTATGAGATGATAGGGAATAAAAATTCTTAGATAAATGTAATGTCAGATGATTATCTCATACTACGATATAGGAAATTCTAGAGTGACATAAAAGCCTCTTAGCCCTCTAAGGTGTCGAGATGTTCAATCCACGATGACATTAGTGTTATATAACTACTTGTTTCACTAGGCTTGGATGAGTTGAAATAGACCAAACTTTCACCGTAGCTTTGACATCATCAAGTATGTTCCCCTCTGTTGAAGTCCCGATTGAATCTAGTCGACAACGTTTTCCAAGAGTTTTAACAGTGCATGAGTCTTCTAATGAAGGTTCCACTGATGCTCAAGCTGGCACATGCCTTCCTATAGGGTTAGTAAATTCATAATAATTCCTTCATTCAAATGATCATATTTCATCACATGAGAAAAAGGATTTGGAATGTTCCCCTCAATCATTTGAGGAGGGTGTCTCCACCACTATCGAAGATTTGGTATTGGTGAATCTTAGTACTAAGATAGATTTAATTCTATCACTGATTAGTGAATAAATGATTATAAAAGAACCACAACATTATGTAAATTTCTTAAGGAAACATCATGAAATTTTTTCCTAGTGTTATGTTGAGATGGCAGGGTAAGAACATCAGATCACAATCCACAATCTTGGTCTTCCAGTAAGTCCACAAATGTTCACAAAACCATCCAGGATGATGAACTCACCTCATGGTTCCATGTTCAATTTATAAGATGATAATTCCACCAAGGAAAACATGACAAAAGAAGTTCAGTACCCCAAATGGTTAGCCAACATCATTCCCATTATGAATAAGAATAGGTATATGTGAGACTACATCTATTTTAAGGATATAAACTACCACTTTATAAGGGATTATTTTCCACTTATGGGGATGGATCAGATGATTTATTCTACCATTGGATTTTATGTCCCCTCCTTCATGGATATATATTCGGGGTATAATCAAATCTGAATGGCCCTCTATGATGAAGAATCTAATACCTTCAAAGTTTAACATTGTAACATCTATTATCAATTAATTTCTAATATTTTGATGAATTATGGAGCCACATATATGTGTTTTATGCAAAAAACATTCAAAATAAATCTTGAGATGCTAGTGGAATGCTACATAGACCATTTTATTATCATGTCCCGTTAGTGCTGGTACCAACTCAAGGACCTTGAGAATGTGTTTGGATTCCACAAATCCCAGTATCTAAATATGAATCCCCTGAAATTTGATTTAGGGGTTACCTATGGGATGTTTCTTATTTTATTTATCAGATACAAAGTCATCAGGATTGACCCACAGAAGATCAAGGCCATTAGTCAGATGCCTTCTCTGAGAATACTTCGGGAGCTATGAGGCATTTAAGGTCACATAGCCTATATAGGTCAATTCATTGAAAATAAGTATAGAAATTGAAATATATTCTCACAAATCATTATGAATGATGAATTATACCAATGGTATGAAGAGTTTCAGATTTTTTTTGATGAGATTAGGCAATATTTTTTTGTAGACTCTAGTTCTAATGCCACCAATTTCTGGAATTCCATTTCTACTTTATGTGACCACCTGGGAATGAAAATTTTGAACACTTCTTTCCTAGAGCAATAATGAAAGAATGAGGAAATTTTTTTACTATCACCATCACATTCTCCTTGACAGAAAAACAAATATATTACTCTATTGAGAAGAGCTTCCTCACAGTACTTTTTGTAGTGAAGAAGTTGCGACATTATTTTCTGCATATTGAGATATATACGGTGTCCAACAGGGATCTGATCAATTCTATTCTGAAAATACACATGTTTATGGGACAACTAACTCTATTGGAAGTGATACTCTAGAATATCAAAATTATGGTCATTCTATAGAATGCCATCAAGGGTCTATAAGTGGCATACATCCTACCACCCATCTGACACCTAAAGAGAAATAATTTGATCCTGAATTTTATAATGAATCCATTATATCAGTGGATCAGGATTTTCCATGTTGGAAGATGCTCATTAATGATTCCTCCCAAAGTTTAACTGATAGGAGGATCAATGATCCCTGACTCAAAAAGTGTAGGCTTAGGAATTGTCTTTATCACTCCTACATAGGCAGTCTTGACTTATTCATTCTTCATGTCCAAAGGCTGCACCAAAAATGAGGTAGAATATCATTCTCATATCAATTTTCCTGATAAGGCTATATAGATTGATGTTCCCTAATTTATTGTAAAGGTGGAATCTGAGCTAGTCATCAAATATGTCAATAGTTACCATATCGTATGTAATCTTGAGCTCGTACCCTTACTCATGTTTGGTCTCAATATGACTACCATGTTCACTTATTATCCAGATGTGACTCATGCTCTCCAATCATTGAATGGTCAAGCTATTTCACTGGCCAATCTAGTTTCTTCTCTCACATATCCCAACCATGAATATCTATTTTTTCATGTGTCACATCAAAGTGCTATCGACCCCATCATTGTGGGTAATGATGAAACCCAATAGGTAAGACAACATTCCAATGATTCTTCCACATCTGGTCTTATGAATCCATCAACCATAGTATAAGAGACATCAAATTAGGCTTATCCTTTCATCGAGTATATCCAAAAAGAACAATCACCCAATAAAAAAATATGAGAGTTAGCGAGTCCGTCAATATACAGTGAAGATCATCCCCCAAAGAGGCCCTAGAATTGAGTATATAATCTAAAAACATGAATTTTTTGAATTATACTCTTCTATAATTAAGGATATGTGGTTCCCTACGTTATGTCGGAAGTTCACAAGATCTTATGGTGCTTATCAGGATGGGTCCAAAATCTCACTAGATTCTAAGGATGCGATAATTTTAGGCAACTATGGTTTACGACTTTATTATGTTTTCCAAGAGGTTCCATGCATGGTAGATTCATTTGAGCATTGTGCATAGACCACCAAAACCTTTCCACACTGCTATGTACTCTTGGCTCTTTGTGGTATGGGGACTCCATGTCATGGGGCCATACCATCCCGCAATGAAACGACCAAATATTTTATCAAACTATTTTTTTCATTATTATTATAATTTCACATAGTATAAATCACATAAACTCACTTAGATACTATAATAAAAAC
Source organism: Viscum album (assembly GCA_963277665.1). Lineage (NCBI taxonomy): Eukaryota > Viridiplantae > Streptophyta > Magnoliopsida > Santalales > Viscaceae > Viscum > Viscum album. The sequence continues at coordinate 1,967,607,756 of OY728127.1, forward strand.
ATTATCCATTAATAATTAATGATATAACAATTATTTTTAGAATTTAAGGAACAAATACTAATGAAATTGTAACATGACCTTAGGAATAGTAATACGACCCTTATAAATTGTAATCCAATCAAATGAATAGAAACCAAAAAAAGAATGAATAAATAAACTTTTAGAATCTTATATGTGAAAATATCATATAACTTATCATAGTATATGAATGTAAATATTTTAAAAATTATTAATTAAGTGTTGGTATTTATATAAGCCTTAAATATTTAATTACAATTTAATGATTAATATAATAATTTAAAATAAAATTGATTTTTATATAATATACTCCTAAAATATTATTTTTTTCACTATGATTTTAAGATAATATTATGATACCTTGATTACTTTTTCAAAGTGTTAAAAAATTAGATATAATTTTAAAATGTATTTTTTCAAGTAAATAATAATTTTATTTAAAAATTAAATTACTCATATTTAGAAAATTATTTTCATAAAATGGAGTTCATATTTTAAATTTACATGTTAAAAAATGAATTGGGTTAATTTTTTGGGATTTTTCTAGAATACTTGATTCTGTTTGAATAGTAAAATATGATAATTTACAATAAATTCTAAAAGCATGATTTTTTGAGTCATTACTGAGTCATAGAAAATTTAGGTGACAATTGGATAGAGCTAAAATTTATTAAATAATGTATTTAGTCACAATAATTCTAAATATTTATTTTCTTGAGTAAAATAATAATCTAATGATTAAAATAATAATCTAATGATTAAAATAATTTGAAAACACCTCTCTCCTTCAATATAAGTACCACCCCTCACACCCACTTCTCCTCACACATATAATGCTATAATTCTTGACCAAATTCATCCAAAAAAACATCCCTATCCTCTCCCCAAAATCAATGATCTCTTGGTCTCCCCAAAAGACTAATCCTAGGTGCCTTTACGAGGATCTCATTAAGAGAATTCAATAGAAAAATCCTCTCTCTTTTTCTTTTAAATTCATTTCAATTTTTATTATTATTATACCATCACCTCCATTCATCAAAATATAATCTTAAATCTAGAATAATTAATATATTGTAATTATATCATGTTTATTTATTATCCACCATTAAACTCTTCACTCTCACTCTTTTATTATAACAATAAAATCGTAACACCTGATGGGTCAATTTGCCGACATCATGGGTGATGCACATTCATTTTACTCAAAAACCTTCAAGGGTGTTTATAAAACACTTAAATGGTATAAAAAATATTGTAATATTTATGATACTACACTCTTTATGTTCTTTAACTAACATTTATACATAATACTAAATGATAAAACAAAAAAAGTTCGTTGTGATAAATAAACTGCCAAATTTTACCTATAACGACCATCATTTATTTTTATCTAATGATTCATAATCATGGTATGTAACCACAGACATTTTAAGATAATATAAGGTTTTTTAGGATTATTAATAACATATAATTACAATTCTGGATGTTTATACTCAATTTAAATGAACTTCCAATCATGTATACAAAGGAAACGATCATGGAGACTATGAAAACCAACATTCCCAAACCACAAAATTAAACTATATTACACACCCAAAATACCATAAATAAACAAAATAAATCCATAATAAATTATATTCAGTTATAAAAGTTTCTAGTATTGTTAATTGAAAAATATTTTGTGATTATACAATACATTAATGTGAAGAAAGTGTTTAGACACAAGGTAAAGGGAATTCTCAAACCCAACCCTCACTGGGTTTTCCCTCTTTCACCACATTTTTAGTATGTATATTCATTAAATATAATATAATCATTATTATAATAACTTTTCTGTGATATACATTTTTTTATAATTGATATAATGAAAAACATAATTTTTTCCAAAGAACTCTTTTGTCAAAAATCACATTTCTCGAGATTGTTTTTTTCTTCACTCGTTGTTGATGATTATTGTATAAATTGTGTTATTCCCTATTTCATTAGAGAACCCAATGTTTTTTTATTTATGATTTATGAAATAAAACTCATTCCTTTCCATGGGTTATTTTATGTCAAATGTTGATATATTTAATATGTTTCATGCATGATAATGTAAATGTTAAGATGTGACGAGTGATCCTGTAATTATATAGAGATCCAATGCATTGGGTAATGTGAGTTATAACATGAGAAATATGAAATATGAGTGAATATGATTCTATATTTGTTCAAAACTGTGTGTGGAAGTTGACCACTACGACATGATGTTTCATTTTTATGCGTTTCCACATTCAATGTCTTTTATTAATGCTTCCTCTCAAGATTTTGATCATATGCCTATGTTATGATGGAAATGATTATGCTCACCTTATGTTATATTCTTTCATGTTATTATCTATTCAATTACTATGCTTTTAGATCACCCCTTTTTTATGCATATCCTCAGCTGATAACTTGTATTAATTATAATTCTAGGGCTAATAAGAAGCTATATAAGATGGAATTAAATAAATTTTTATGTTCCATGTTTTAAAAGTTATGTATTGTCCTAGTTGAATTAAGACACGAAACCTTTGGATCCTCATTGTGTAATTTTTTTATGTTTTTTATCATTAAAATGATGTTATATTAACATAATAAAAAGCAGGGTCACTATAGTTGGTATCATATGAGGGTTTAGTTTGTTTGGGAATCCAGATTAGAGAACCTTAGTGAAATCCATATTATGAGGATATGTATATTTAATCACACAATAATATTTTGAAAACATAGGGATCCCATAATATATTCCTTTAGATTTAATTTTACAAAGGGATATATTATTGAAGACATGTTGACTTATATTTTTTTGCTAATTTTTTTTAGAAAATGGTGGGATCTAGGAGTAACCCGACTGAAAACCCATGCGAGGGAAAATGCAATGATTTCCTGAATGACATCTATAATGATTTGGGTGGTGGAGTTAAAAATTTCATTGTAATTATTGCCCAGCTATCTTGGGTTAAAAACAATACCCCAAATAATGTGGAATTCCCCCTTCACCAAAGATAGAGAAACTAGATATCGAGTGTTTTACGTAGCGATCCCCACTAATGTTTAGTGGATCTTATGATCAAAAAGTTGTGGAATAGTGGGTCAAATCTATGGAGAATATTTTTTTCGTGCTTCAATATTCAGTGAGTGATATGGTAACTATCTCAATTTGTGATGTAGATGGAGAGGACCACCGATGGTGGGTTTTGATTAATAACACCATGATGATGGATGAATTTGAAAAGATGGACTGGTAAAACATTAAGATAACTGTTATTAACAATAATTTCCCCCAAAATATTCATACAAAGATGAAGATATAATTCATATAGATGAAGAAAAAGGGAGGTGAATCTTTTATGGATTATGAAGAAAATTTCACAAGGCTTGCACAGTACAGTTTGAGATTTTTAATTATAAAAAATGATAAAAATTGATAGATTATTTAATGTTTTAAAACCAATCATTCGAAAGGATCTTGAAATTCAAGAAATTAGGAGTTATGAATAAGTTATTTGATGTTGTTTCGATGTGGAGATGATGTTTGGAGAATTGTCCCATAAATATGGTGATAATAAATGAAAGATAGAGTTTCATGCTGGAGGATCTAATGAGAATGGTGGATAGAAAACTCAACCACACACATATAAAAAATATGGGAAGTGTCATCTTGGGAACTGCCTCAATGGGATGATGAAATGACTAATGTGTGGGGGGGGGGAAGGCAAACAAACTCATGAATATCGAAATGACATGAAGAATAGAGATAATGTGAGGGAGGAAAGGAGAGAACCACCCATGGACCAAGGCTATAACAGTTGGGATAAAGGGAACAATGCAATTGAGTGCACTAAACCTCATGTTCTAGAGGGTAATCAGCATCAACAACCACGAAAGACAATGGATAAAGGGAAGGTTTTTTCCATCACTAAAGCTAAAGTGGAGATAAAAAATGAAGTCGTAAAAGGTACACATCCTGTTCACTCATGAATGTAAAATGTCTTATTTGGTTATGTTTCTACTTATTTATTATATCTTACAATTATTATATAAATATTCAATAAAAACTCAAAACCGTGAAGTAGAGATATCTATAAAAACACCAAGTGGAGTAATCATTGCAACTCAAGTGTTAGACTCTTATCCTATTAGCGTATGTGGGAATATTATTACAGTGAATCTTGTAATAATTACCTTGGTCGAATTCATAACAATAATGGGAATGGATTGGCTCTTATTATATAGGGATGATATCATGTTCTGAGAAAAAGAAATATATTTTTTCATAATATGAACCATCCCATAATCCTCTATAATTTCAAGGATGATAATGAATATTCTTTTGAAAATATTTCAACGATGTGTTCATTGACTTTTTTTGATGAGTCACACCTCGCTCAAATGGACGAGTAAAAGGAAGGTATCAACCAAAGGGAAAGGACCATTGTGAGAGAATACAATGATGTATTTCCTAAAGAGTTACTCGTAATATCCCTGGATCATGAGTTAGATTTCTCAATATATCTCATCCCCTGAGATACTCAAATCTCAATATTTCCCTATAGGATTGTCCAATCAAATTGGAGGAGTTAAAGCGGGTATATTTAGAGAACTCCGAAAAGGGTTCAAACACCATGGTGCATCACTTTAAGGTTCTCTATTTATCTTTGTCAAGAAGTATGGAATTATGCATCTATGTATTGATTATCAGGAACCCATCAAGACCAAAATAAAGATTATCCCCTAGAATATTGACTTGTTCCATTAGTTTATAGGAGCCTGGTACTTCTCAAATTTAGATGTCCAGTCTGGATATCATCTACTAAAGGTGAAGAAGGAAGATATTAAGAAGACTACCTTCCATACAAGGTATGGACACAATTAGTTTCTAGTGATTCCCTTCAAACTTAATAATTCCCCTATGATCATAATGTATTTTTTGATAGAGTCTTTAGACATTACCTTGAGAATTTTTTGGTTGTGTTTATTGATTAAATTATCATATATTCCAATAGTAAGGATGAATATGAAGAACATCTAAGGCTTGTGTTAGAGAAATTAAGGAAGGAGAAGTTGTAATCCATGTTCAACAAGTCTAACTTTTGGATGAAGTTATTCACATTCATAGGACATGTGATCATAAGTGAGAGAATTTTTATAGATCCTTCAAAAAAAGAAATTTATGAATGGACCAGCCCCTCTAGTGTTATAGAAATAATCAGTTTTCTTGGATTATGCTGGTACTATCAATTTTTTGGGAGAAATTTCTCATGATTGTGAAGACTAATAACTATGTTAATATTTAAATGGGAAAAGTATGCTCGAATGGAAGAATTTGAGGAAATCTTTAAGGATCTACCAAGAAGGATTATCATTTCACTTGTACTGACATTACTGAAAAGTGTAGAATGCTTTGTGATATGTAGTGATACATAAAATAATGTCTTGGTTTTTGTACTTGTGAAAAATGATAATGTGGTAACATATTACTCACGGAGGTTTAATATCCATAAGAAGACTACCTAACACATGATTTGGAGCTACCAGCTATGATTTTTTACGTTGAAAATATTGTGGCACTACCTCTATGGTGATAAGTGTCACATATATACTAATATCAAGAGACAATAAAATATATTTATAGAAAAGGTGATCAACATGCCTCAAATGGGATGGATAGAGATAATCAAAGACTATGCTTTCTCTATTAAATATCATATTGGTAAGGTGAAAAAGGTAGCTTATTCTCTTAGCAGGAAAGAACATTCAACTATATCCATGTTGTAGATAGATAAATACCATATATTCATGGATATAAAAAGGATTGATTTTTAAATTATAATAGTGGAGAATACATCATACCTTTTCCAAATAAGTTCCCAACCATCTATCCAAGAGAATATTAAGGAGGTCGAAAGGGATGGTCCATAATTTAAAAATAATGTGAATGTAGTAAATGAAGGAAAGATCAAAGAGTTTTATATTGATGATGATGGTTTGATTTGGTTTGGAATGATGATCTATGTACCATCATCACCTATGATAAACAAGGATCTATTGAAAAATGCACATTGATCAACATTCTCTATCCATCCAAGGAGTACCAAGACGTATCATGATCTTAGAGAAAAAATATACTAGGACATCCTAAATAAAGAAATTGAGGAATATATCTCAAGGTGTTTGATATGTCTAAATGTTAAAGTAGATTGATAGAAGTACAAAGGGTTGATGCAACCATTTCCAATACCCATGTGAAAATTGGATAATGTCACTATGGACTTTGTTACTGGTCACCCAAAGACATACAATGTAAATAATGTGATATGGGTTGTGGTAGACCAACTCACCAAGGCTACACACTTTATCACTATTCAGGAAGATCTCACACTTGAACAAAATTCTATGTTATTTGTGAAGGAAGTAGTGAGACGTCATGGGGTTCCACTCTCAATTTTCTATGATCATGATCCTAGTTTCACATCTATATTCTAGAGGAGCCTTTAAAATTATTTTATTACTGAATTAAATTTCAGCACGACCTATCACCCCCAAAGTGATGACCAATCTAAAAAGACTATTCATACAATTGATGATATGGTAAGAGACTTCTCATTATAATTAAAAGGTTTATGGGATTATGATTTCTCATTGTTTGAGTTCTCACACAAAAATTTTCCCCCTTGACTATTCATATGGAACCATATGAAGCTATGTGTGGAAATTAATATAGAACTCCAACCTTTTGGGATGATATTTTCCAAAGAAAGCTACTTGGACATTATATTTTCCAGTGATGATAGAGAAGGTTCATGACAAACAAAAACATATCAAAGCTACTTAGTTTCAAAAAAATAGTTATGATGACAACTGTCGAAAGGACCCAGAGTTCGACAAATATCACCATAGAAGAGAGTCATGCAATTTGGAAAGAAAGGGAAGATAAGCCCAAGGTATATTGGCCCATTAGAGATCCATGATCACATATGATCCATGAATTATTTTCTTTCACTTCAAAAAAATATGGCTCATGTTTGTGATGTGTTCCACGTATCACTCTGAAGGAAGCACATATCAGATCCCTCACATGTAGTGAACTCAGAGGTGGTACAACTGGAAGATGATCTCTCTTATGAGGAGCAGCAAGTAAATATTATTGATGAGAGAGATATGGTTCTATGAAACAACACAACATATGTTTTGAAATTTTTATGTATGAAACAAAATTATGCATAAGCTACTTGAAAACTGTGGGAGGTGATTAAGGATAATTACCCTCACAAGTTTTTGTAAAATGAAATTTCGAGGGAGAAATTTTAAAACTGAGAAGAAAGTAATGGCCCAAATTTTTTTCCAACTAATGTATCCCTTATTGTAGTAATGTCACGTATTATAAATAAAAAAAATAACATAATTCTTTAATATAAAAAATTATAAACAAAAGAATTAATGAAAGAAGAGAAATTTCTAGAAGTAAATGAACCATGATTGATGAGATAGTAACATGACCCTAGTAATAGTAACATGACCCTTATGAACAACAAACCGACCAAATTAATAGTAACACCACCCATGAAAGTATAAATAAAATTTTTCTATCTTATAAGGTAAAATATAATATAACTATATCGTAGTATAAGAATGTAAATATTTTAAAAATTATTAATTAAGTGTTGGTATGTTTATAAGTTGTAAATAATTAGTTACAGTTTTATGAATAAATTATTAATTTAAAAAAACATTTATTTTCATAAAATATAATCATAAATAAATATTTTTATGTCTTATAATTTAATTATAATTTAATGTGACCTTAATTAATTTTTCAATGTTTTATAAAATCAGTTTTAATTTTAAAATCTGTATTTTTTTAATAATTGATTATCTTAATTAAAAAATTTAGTACTCATATATAAAAGAATATTTTCAAAAAAAGGAGTTCATATTTTAATTATACATGTTTAAAAAATGATTAGGTGAATTTTTGGGATTTATCTAAAATACTAATATTTTTGGTGAATAGTAAAATACTATAATTTATAATAAATGGTAAAAACCTAAATATTTTAGTCATTCATGAGTCATGGATGATTTATGTGATGACTGGTTCAAAATAACATTTATAGAATTATTTTATTTAGTGTTAATAATCCTCTATATTTCCTTGAGAAAAACAATATGATAATTATTAAAAAAATAAGAAAACAACCCTCTCCTCTAATATAAATACCACCTCTCGCACCCTCTTCTCCTCACACCTCTTAGGATTTCACCATTGAAAAAATTATAACCAAAACTCTTTTGTAGACCATCCCTATAACCCAGTGCTCTTGGTATCATCAAAATACCAAACCTAGAATATTTTATAAGGATATCAAGAGGAGAATTGAAGAGGTAAATCCTCTCCCTTTTACTTTAAAATTTCCATGAATTTCATTTCTTTTATAATTATCTCGTCACCCACTTCATTAAAATGGAATGATAACTCTAGTAAAATTAATATACTGGAATTATATATTTTTTATGTATGATCCATCATTAATATCCTCTCGATCACTCTTATAAAAATTTAATCATCACCCTCGACGGGTCTATTTGCTGACATCATGGGTGATGCACATTCATTTTCCTTAAATTCTATTGAGAATATTAATAAAACCCTTAAATCATTTAAAAAAATTTAATATTTGTGATACAAACCACTTTAATTTCTATAACTAACAATTATACATAATACAAAATTATAAATCAAAATGAGTTCGTTGTGATCAGGAAACAACCAAAATTAACATAAAACAACCATTATTCACTTTTAACTAATGATTTATCCTCATGGTAAATAAAAAATCCTTTGAAAGATATTTTAAGCTTATAATGAATCATTAATAACATATAATAAAAATTTCGGATGTTCATCCTCCTTTTAAATGAACTTTCATTCATGTATACAAACCAACTGATCAAGAAAACATTGAAAATGAACTCTCTAGAACAAAAAAATACTATATAGCTCATATAAAGGACCATAAAAGAGAATTATAAATACAAAATGAATTATATTATTGTTTATAAGGATCTAAAATGGTTAATTAATGAATCCAATGAGATTGCATAGGATATTAAAGTATAAAAAGCATTCTGACAAATGGCAGAGGGAATTCTCATACTCAACTCTATCTTTGGGATTTTATCCTTCCACCCCATTTTCAGTTAGTATAATCCATAAATATAATTTAATAATCATTATAGTACCTTTTTTTGGGATATAAATACTTTTTAATTGAGATTATGACAAACTATTTTTTTCCAAAAAAATACTTTTTAAAAAAACATACTTTTTGAGATTGTTTCTTCTTCACTCAATGATGTTGATTCCTATATGAGTTATGCTATCACCTCATTAATTTGAGAAACCAAGTTTTCTAAATGTATGATTTATTAAAAGAAACCCATTCCTTTCCATGTATTATTTTATTTCCATGATAGATATATTTTATGTGTCATGCATGATAATGTAAATGTTGTGATGTGACGGGCACACCTAGAATTATATAGCACAAAGTAAATGTTAAGATGTGATGGGTGATACCATAATTATATAAAACTCATTTTCATTGGTTAATGTGATTTATCTCATGATAAATCCAAAATAGGTTTTAATATGATTCTATATTTGTTCACAATAATGTGTTATAGTTGACCACTAAGACATGGTGTTTAATTTTTATGCATTTCCACATTACAAGTTTTTTCTTAATGCTTCCGAAAGTGATTATGAACCTATGATTATGTAATGATAAGAATTATTATACTCAACCCTTACTATATTTTGTAATTTTCTTATCTATCCTCTTATGTGGATTTTATCACCCAACTTCCTGAGGTATATCCTTTGGTGACTACTTGTACTAAAGAAGATTTCAAGGGCCAATAAGAAGCTATAGAAGAAGGAATTAAATAATTTTTTATGTCTTATATTGTAAAAGTTATCCACAGTCTATGTTTTCCCAAGAAACTGAGCCTTTGGATCCTCATTGTGTAATATTTTCATATTGTTTTTCATTAAAATTATGTAATTGTAATGTTAGAAAAATTCGTCTCACTATAACCAACACAAGGTAATTTCAGGTTCATTCTGACTGAAATAGATTTATATTACATGTTTTAATAAGACATTCATCTCATAAAATAAAAGTAATGTTCTATTTTTTTAGTTCATGAGATCCAAAACCATTCATTTATTTAGGGTCCCTCAAGCAATTTTCATCGATAAAATATCCAACATCTTACAAAATGAGCTAAAACAATTGTATGAAAAGTAAATTATTCAGTATAATCATACTTCTTGATATCATGATGATGAAAATGGGTTAATCAAGGCATTAAATAATACCTTAAATAAAATTATAAAAAAGTTGGTGGTTGAAAATAATAATATTTACCAAGAAAATGTCCCCAAAACTCTCTGGACTTGTCATATGACAACTCGTAATTCCACCCAGGTGACTCTGTATTCCTTGGTTTATGGAAGAGAGGTAGTCTTTCCCCAAAGAGATTTAGTTTTCATCAAATCATACAACTATTTATGATTAGAAAATGTCAGATAGAGAATCATAAGTCTATCTGGTTTAACACGAGGCCCAATATGAGAACAAGCTCAGGGCCTTGCCCAATCTAGAGAGGCACCAAAAACAAGACTTCTAAATCATTAAAAAGTGATTTCACCACTATTTTTTCCTTCATGGTGACATATTTTTGTCTTGTCATGTGCCGATGATTCCTGGTAGGAAACATACAATGTTGGAGCCCAAACGGGAATGAACATACACCCTTCACAATGTCTATCCTAATGATACATACTCTTTCTTCACTATGGATGGTAAGAGAATTACTTCTCCTACAAATTCCATGTTCCTCATACAGTACTTCATATGTGTGGGGGTTCTTTTATTCCTTTTTCCAACATGACGATAATCTACCCAACATGGTATTATGGTCGAAGATTTATGATCATTTACTAATATCCCTTTCGTATGAGTTGTTTAGTGTTAAACTATCATGCACCATCATCCGAGAAACATTACATTAAATTTTACTACCTCATCCTACACAACACTAAACAACTTAATCCTACATGTTGTAAAATTGTTTCATTCCAATCATCATTAATTATAATAAACTACACAGTCTCAACATAATTTCCATGATCTATGTCCATAATCTTTTAACTTTTTCATCCTTAACAAATAACAATAAACTTCATGGAATTCAAGAACCACATGTGGCTTGATTCACATCCTTAAAGGAAACACAGTGATTCCCAAACACCTCGTCTTTAGGCCTATTCACAATATATCCCAAAACCTATTCCTCATCCCAATGTATTTAATCTATGTGAGAGTTCTTCCCAAAAATATGTGGTGTGGTGTGGACTTACTTTTTCATAACTCATGTTGGGTTTCTTCACAGAACCACACTACAAATCTCAATGTTAGTAGCTTAATCCAATTGTCTATGTTCTATGACCATAATATAAGTTCTATTTCATCCAAGAGAAATGATGGTGAACTATGATGCACCATCTTATACTATTTTAACCTACTGTATCCTAGTAGCAAGACATTAAACTCCATTGCATTTATGATACTTTCTCCATGAACATAAAAGTAAAGTCCACCTTTTTCCTGCATGATGATGAAATGTACCATCCCACATGACGTTAAACTACACGTTATCATGGATACATGAAGGTAAACTTGATAGCACCCCGATTCCATAATATGGTAGGAAAATATATTTAGAACTAATTAATCATCCTTACATTTTCATAACTATTCGTGGCTTGATTACCATACTTATAAGATATATATAAATTACCAAACATTTAGACTTTGGGAATATATGTAGTTTCATCCTTTTCCCCCCTTTTCCTGAGATATCTGTAGGGAGCACGTGGTGTGGTGTATATTTTAATGGTCTTCATTCATATTGGGTTTATTTTTCCACACCCTGGTCATCCCCATTAAGATACCTCTTCCCAATGTACTAATCACATGGAAATAAAGTTCAATAAAAGTTTCTTCCTTACCACATGATGTTAAACTCCATGAAAATCAATAACTACATATTCCATGAATCCCATCCTCATTGGATATGTAGGAATTCCAAGAGATTTTGTCTTCAAGTCCATCCCCTTGTTCATTAACCCTGTTTTACCTATCTTTATCGATTTTATTTGGAATTGTTATGTTACAATTCCATATATTAGATATGTCTCTAAAGGGGTATGGTATCTTTATGTTACTATCCCATATCTAAGATTCATCTCATGAAGGGTTTAGGATCCATGTTTCGAATTATATTAGCGGTGAACCCTCATTTTTTTGTTCCCATTTCAGAAAACATGATATGGATGTTGTGTCTCAAATAAGTTAAATAGTTATCCTTCTTCATTACCCCAAAATCATTGTGTCCCAGTAATCATACGTTGTGATTCTCACCTCTTTCTACATCCTTATGTCCATGTATAACTTCATCACCCTCGATAGTAACCCTTCGTGCACCATTGCATGTTGAGCAGGTTGATCATTATTGTTGGGATGCAGTTGACCAAGCTCTCCATTCTCCTATTATGTGCCTCCATGTGTCATTAAAATCCTCCCTGCCCATTGTTTCCCTCACTGATCATGAATCACATGGACTTTTGGGTATTCATAGTATTTTTACCCATATAGATGAATCACACCACCCTATGGTCCAAACACTATGAACATTAAACTACGAGTTTATATACTAACAACATGATGTTAAATTGAGTACCTAATCCCAAGACATATGAATATAAAATGCAAACAATTTTTCCTAGAGAAATATGTGGTTTGTGGTGGATATATTTGGTCCTCATCCACGCCAGGTTACATCATGGCTACATTTTACACATTCCAATTTATGAAGCTTCATCATATGGTTCAAGTTCTATGAAACTAAACTAATATCTTTTACATCCTTGTTGAATGATTATAAACTTCATTATAGCTACCTTCATTAAAATATTATTTTTAACTATGTATTTAATCCCAACCATATAATAAAAACTGCTCATTTTTATAATTCCTTCACATGATATGACATTTCCCTTTGGTATTAGCCATCTTCTATGAAACCTATCATAAATACTTGTGGTTTGAATCACATACTTATTAGATATGTTGGGATGCCTGAACATCTTATCCTCAGGCCCATCCGTAAGGTTACAAACATAACCTTGTATCCCTTTTGTCCTGGATATCATTTGAGAATGTGTGATGTGGTGATACCTCCATGGTCCTCATTCACATCAGGTTTCCACATGGAAATACACCAAATAGCTCACAATTAGATGTCATAGACTCTATGAGCACAAACTATATCTTTCAGTGTCATATTCATGTGATAATAAACTATGTGACAAACATGATCTTCTCATATGAGAGAGTATCACCCCCATTTTCTCATTGGAATTGGCCATCTCCCATGCCACCTATTTGAACTATTTATGGCTTGATTCCAATTTTAATGGGATATGTACTGACACATATGAATCTTGTATTCGAGCCAAGATGTGTAATTTTAAATTCACCCTTTTAAAACTTTTCTTCTATCTTCCCCTTTGATAGTTTGTGGTTTAGTGTGAGGCCTCCATGGACCTCAATCAAGTCAGTTTATTTTTTTCACCACACACTTTCTCTCTTGAGATTATTTGTCCAAGTCACATACAGATAAATTTCATGATTTCTTTTTTCCTTATTACATTATGATAAACTACATGTATATGGACCTTTAAATGGGAATCATTTCCTTACCTAGGTACTTGATCCTTAAAGGTAGATCTGATCTCTCCTACAGATGCTCTCTATTTAAATTCTTGAATGGGTAGTGGAATGAGACTTATAGTGTTTTATTATAACGTTAAATTACTACAAATCCAATTCTATGATTCATATGTCCCTTTATCTGGTTCAACATCATATTTTACATCTCAAGGGGCACCTTGATGGAATTTTTTTATGTCGATTTTGATCACCTAATGCTTTTGGCCAATTCCTCAAATTAATTTAGGATGCACTTTGAATTATGACCCTATGTCTTGAACATGGCCAATATTCATCCCCCCATTTTGCAATCTTCATTTCTAGTAACATTATATGGATTCAATGTCTCTAACAAGGACTGTAGTTATCCTCCATCTTTATGCCACCCTCTTTGTGTTCCAGAAATCAGGTGCAGTGATTCACATTTTCCACCTCCCAATGTTTGGTGAATCCCCAACACCCCTAGTGTTGTCCCTTAGTGCATCTGTGCATGTTCAGTTTGAATGTAATTATGGTTGGGAATTTACTTCTTGAAATTTTCTTCTCATCAATTTTTTCTTCCATATGATGGGGAAAACCTAACATCACTCCATTCCCACATAAATTATAGATCACATGGGGTTATGAGTCCTTATATGGTTTTAAACCACATGAAATGTCAACATAACCCTCAAGTATAATGTTTATGACATTAAACGAAGAGACTATTCATGGTTCTCCTAGGTGTGTGTGGTGTAGCGTGTGGATCTGCATGGTCCTTATTTGAATCAGGTTGCCTCATGGTTCCAGACTATGAATCCTCTTTGGGAAACCTCTTTTCCCAAAATGGCCTAGTCGCATGAAAATAAATTGTGTTACATCTTCATCTAAACCACATGATGTTAAAAGGGCATGGGATAGTCTTATCAAACAAACATATAATATGGCATTATCATCCTGGCTAGATGATGAGAAACATCACAACATTGTGTTGTTCTCGTTTGAGAGGGCTTTTCCTTTGGCATTGGTCTTCCACTATGCCACTTTTGAAGACCTATGCATGGTTTGATTCCTATGGTGGTGCCAAACTTTTTATCCTAGTCCAGAATCTCAAAAATATAATTAAAAAAGAACAACCATGAAATATCTAGTTCATCTACTATCGGTTTCTCTTCCAAAACTGAACAGACATTCATAACTATGAGTGGCTAGATTACCATCCTTTTGGGATATGCAGTGATTCCAGGATCATCCATCTTGTGTCTATCTGTAGTTTTATTTCCTTTTTTCATTTTGAATCCCCTTAATCCTTACCCCATGATGTTAAACTAATTTTGATTTCAGAACTACATATGGCCAGATTCCCATTCTTATGGGACACATAATAATGCCTAAATATTGTGTCATTGGGCCGAGCCAAAAATTATCTAGTCCATGAAATTTAAATTTAAACTATATTCAATTCTTCTTAATACATTCATATAAATCATGGGCTCTTTTTTCCATTGTTCGTGATATGTTTTACCTCTCATATGCCACATGTGTACCATTGGGATGTGGGTTCCTTTTTCTAGTCCATAAAAAGTAATTTAAACTATACACATGCCTCTTCTAGCATCTGCATTATGGTTTTGGACACCCTTGGCCCCATTCATGTTGGGTTTTTCATAATAGTACACAATATTTCCACTAGATCTACCCTCTTTACTTTGAACTCTACGAACTTAAACATAGAACCAAAAGTCCTCAATGTATGATAATAAATTGAAACAATACCTTGAGAAAGATTAGGATACCCCATGATGATTGTGAGATACATTCAATTCCTTGTCAAATAGGACTTCCATGCCTGTTTTGGTCTCCAAGTACATTGTAATCAAGATATATGTATGGCTTGATTCTCGTCATTATAGGATATATATGAAGGCCCAAACATTCTATCTCAGTCCTAGCCATAAGTTCATTTCACCCTATTCATCCCTTTGGCCTAACTCGTATCAAGGTTTGTATGAAACATGTGAGCCACTTTGTTCCCCATTAACATTGGGGTTTTCCTCCCATATGTTGTATTGATTCCATAAAACCGGTAAATGACTTGAAGTCTGAGAAAAATGACTTTAAACTATTCTACATGGTCCATTCAATATGATCATAAACGTTTTTCATGACTAAGACTAAACCTCACTCTCTAATATGCCCAGTCTAAACATTGAGTCCATATTTTATTGAATTTCCCATCATCCATCAAATTTAGATTCACCCTCTAATGGTGATGGTCACATTAAATAATTGTCACACCTCCCATCATGGGTCAACTCCCTAATGGATATTTGGTAGTAGGCAGGGAGTCCAATGTTTCAAATATGGTCAAATGTTGGTCAAAAAACATTCTCTCTGCATTGTTGTCTATTGTGGTTATAGAATCTATGTATCTAATATTTTCAACATTCCTACTTTTTATACCACAAACCTTTTCATCTAGACCTCATAAGTCTTAACATCCAATCCTTTTTGCATTCTTATGTCATGGTTCGATTTCATCCTTATTGTAACCCTTGATGTGTGCTCCCACATATCAAGAAAAAACCCTTATACCATTCCATGTTTCTTACACTAAGTATGGATCACATAGGCTTAGGTGTTTGGGTTGTGTGGATACTGATATAGTAGAGCCAGAAAAGTGGTCTTCAGTCCAAACTTTATGACTCTAAACTATGATCTCCATCAAGAATGAGTGGTGTGATGTTGGGACTCCTTGGTCCTCATTCAGGTTGGGTTTTTCGATCACTGCATCCCTTATTCCCTCTTCCCATCTACTCATTTGCATGTGTATTGTGAATAGTCCACCATTGGCTCATTTAAATAGGGCTCATACCTTCAGTACCATTCAAAATTTTTCTATGTAAACATCATTATTTATGTAAGATGACCTTAAACTATGGACAAGAGTCCAGGAAGAGTGACTGTAAACTATGTGGATTTTCCTAGCCATATGATAGTAATATATTCCATGTATTATCATTACCAAACAATGTTAAAATACACCTTAATAATCCTCACTTTCATGAAATAAAACATAAAAAATTCATAGTCTATCTCATGAGTGTTCCTCTCCCATAGTGCTGGTCATATATCGCATTGTTTTCATCTTCCACTGTCACTAAAAATATAAGTAAATGCTACCCAGGAAGATTTGATTAATATTTTTTCAGACTAATGCACCTACACTAGTGTAATCTCAATTGTGCTCGCATAATTTTAAGATAATTAGAAGTATTTAGAAACTCCTATCACCACAATCCATGCTTTTCATGGCACTCATTTAGATCCTCATCATCTTCTATTTTTGAAGGGTTTCTCTGACAGTTTGGATATTCCACTTTTTGTCACCTACCGCTCTGGACCAACACCCCTAAAGTTTCTTATAGAATTTCTAGTTTGGTTCTATGTCTTGAATTTAGTAAGTGGTACACCCTCATTTTTATATCTGCATTTTAGGATGAAATTATAGAAAATATGTTTCGAATATGCCGATTAGTTATCTCATGTTGTATTTCCATCCTAATATGTTCCAAATTTGTGTGAATTTTGATTCGATAATTCCGTTTTCCTTTTTTTCAGATTCTAATTGCCCTGTTATTATCCTTCTCATGTAGTAGACCACATTGGGAATCACAAGTTAGCTGTTCCGAGAGCCCTATTCTCTATCCATAATATCTTTTAGCCAGAATACTTTGGGTGGTCAATCCATAATAAGATACAATTAGAATTTAATTATTGATTAGAAATATCATATAATAGTGGTTAATTATTGGATAGTCCCATTCTTCTCACACCGGGCCTGACCCACATGATCATAGGGATAGATCATTAGCTTTTTCCTAGATATGATCAAGGTGGAATAATCGAAAAAAGTAAGAAATATTTCCATTAATGGAGTTTAAACAAGCATGTTGGCACGAAAAGCATGTTTCAAAGGATTGGACAAGACACTACCTGTGGGATCTGGTCTTCTAATGTAACACTTCGACACCACAACCTTATTTTCTATGGATTCAAGAGTCTCCTACCACTTCCTAAGATCCCTCACCTTATTGAGATCCATAGATCGATGCACACTAGCCATGATCTTCATTAGATCTGATTCGTCTTGGTGATCATCCACATGATGGATCTCCTATTCTATTTTCTCATGGGATTCCACCAACTGGACCTTTAGTCATTAAGTAAGTTCTGAATGACTAGAGATGAACTTGGAATGCACATTTTTCTTCTTTGTAAGATTCCATATTTTCTATTTGGATATATGGAACTCATAGAGGTCTTTAAATTTAATTTGGCACCAAGAATCATCAACGTGTCAGCTAATTTTCCATACACTCTCAATGAGGTAGTCTCAGATCAGTTTTTGGAGACCTCATGCATCATCCCCTTTAGTGCATAGATTTTGTATCCAAGGAAAAATTTATACCATTTTTATTATCCATTCTAATTCATGAGGTTTTTCTATGGTTTCTGTATCAACGTCGGTGAATTATCATTTTAGAAGTGGGGCTGGTTGGAAAACGAACTGGTATTCTCACCCAATCTTATTCAGTGTAGTCACCATACATAACATAAGAAGAAAACTCTATAAAATGTTAAGTATTTATTATCATATCTTTTCCCTGGTGGATATATGGTATTGATGTATTCATAAAATCCTATATGCATAGTGACCTAGCTGTATAAGATGTGAATGGACCCACACACAAGAAATGGAATCATACCCTATTGATGAGTTGAAGTAAATTATACAACATTTCCAGAAAAAGGATACCCATACTGATGTGCTTCATAGTGGAATGTCTTGACTCCATGGAGAATGTGATCGATCTCACTCCCATGTGTGTGTATCTCATTGGAAGCATTCATCCATAGATGAGCGCTAAAATGAATCAGGCCAACCTAACTGTTGATTTCTATTCATCCTTGATATTGTATCCCCATTGATTCCACTAAATATCCCCCAATATCTTCTAGTCAGATTCTTCCCTAGCTCATTGGGCTCCCATAGGATTGGTGTGTGTCCAAATTGGTAGATTTTGGGGAACATATTATCCCATGGATGGCTTTGTCATAGTAAAGTTTAGAGTGTAACTGAAACATTACTCGAAGTATACATCCCCAATTGTCTTCTTTTCATTCTTTGATCCTGACAGTAGGTCTATAAATTCTTTATCCAGAGGGGGAATATTTTCTACATCCTCCCATGAATTCTCAGCATGGAAATCCAATCAAAAATTCCTCCCAATATGAGGATTCCTGAGATTTGATGAAGATCTCAGAGGCTGATGCTAACCTACCCATGATGTAGGTGGACCATATTGGTATCTGTTGACTACAAGATCAATAGTTCTGGTATTATGTCTCATGGTTGAGATACATGGAATTGGGAAGCCCATGCTACATCATACAAGAATTATATCCTCAACACCGTCTCAAACTCTATGTAATATGTGCACCCAAAATAGGACCAGGACCACTCCTCCGTGTAATTTCCCCCATGGTGCATATCCCAAATGTCATTCCATGCCTTCTCTAGGTACCCAATACCTTATTTGGTTATTATTTTGTACTTTGGTGGCGGTGTTTCTGTCTGCAATGACTATTTGAAGATGTTGTTGAGATGATTGTAAATGCAATCCACTATGATAAGGGTATGGTCCATCCTGATATAGATGTCAGTAGCCCTATACCACTGATGCTATTCTGGTGTTCCCCTGAACTAGTAGGTCGAATCATATCTACTTTACTCTATGATAAAGACATCATCTCACAATCTGAATACATATAGCAGAAACCTTTTTCATAGTAGGCGAGATGACCAGTTTGGGATATACCTAACACTGAGGGGGGGGGGGGTGAATCAGTATTGGTAACTTTTTAAACAAATTCCAACTTTTATCCATGCACCTCTCAACCTGTTAGGATCTTTATTCTCTTATTCTCTTTTCCCTGTCACATGCAATAATATAAAGTAGTAAAACTATACACCTGATATTTTTAGAAGGTTCACCACTCAATAAGATTTGATACGTCCTTTCTATACATGGATATAACCAGTGCATGTATTCTCCACTATGATGAGATATTCTATTATAGTGGAGTGGCTAGGAAACCAATCCTTTATCCAGTGTGAGTCCCTAAACTTTTGAGGGAGGTGGGAAACAATCTTCATCCCTGGACTGGTGATAGCCCAGCCTATCATGCAGCCTCTAGCTGGATCTTTATTATACCAATAGAGAGAGTCTGTTTCCTTCTTCAAAAGGTAGGTTCTACTCTTTGTCTTCTTTAGTGCTCTTCACTTGATTACATGAAAAGAAGTAGGCATGAAATTATTCCTTCTTTATTTATCTTATTTTCTAGTGAAACACCAACTGCACTAGACTTCTTCTTTCTTCTTCTTAGTGCAACAACCAACTCCACTAAAAATTCTTCTCTTTTCATGGCTATAATCACATATACCAATGTTATTATTCAGGCAGTGGAGATCGATTCACTTGGAATCATCTTAATCAATTCTTTTCTTCTTGTTCATGTATTCATGTGATCATGCATATTAAGTTATACTCAACATATTCTTCCCTTTCATTCTTCATCATCATTATACACATGCACACACTTGTTTTTGATTCTTTATTTATGTCACTTCAAGTGTGCATGTTCATGCATGCAAGAACGCATTCTTCTCTTCTTCTTCTTCTTGTGTGAAAACCCTTAATGAATATGGTTCTTTAAACACACACACACACACACAAACACTCGGAATCTTCCTCCACTTTATTTTCGTTATTTCTATTTCACTTGGTTAGGGAGTTTGTGTGTGTTTACTCATACACAAATGGGTGAAGCCCTTTCTTTGTGCAAGTTACTACTCAAGGCCTCTTCATCTCTTTCTATTATTTTCATCTCTTGAACTTAGTTAGGGTGTTTCCATATGTTTATATGCATGAATCATCATACTCGAATGGGTATAACCCTTCCTTTGTGAAAAATCATTCTTCTAGGCCTTGGGATTCTTCAAAAAATGCACATGGGTGCATGAAAAAATTACTGACCTTCCTTCTTCACTAACACTCGAACTCTAGAAAACAATGGAATGTAAAAATGTGTACCTCAAAGAGTTCTTCTTCGATTTAAGAAATGAAGGTGGCCTTGGGTTGTATTCTTTAGGCAAGGATACACAGTTATTCTTTGTGCATGAGGTGCACAACTTTGCCTCTTTGAAAAGCACAGTGAGATAATATCTCAAGCACTGTCTCACAATGTCATGGATTTCGTGATGTACAGTAAATGTTTTTACAAAAACAATCACATGATCGGGTGCCGATTCTTCACGAAGAAATTTGAGGGTGTGTAGCACCTGTCGAAGGCTTGCGGAAACACTTTTTCACAGATTAGAAAGCTCATAGGACTTCAGATTCTTTTTTGCAGAATGATGCACTGGGAGATGCTCTATTTTTTGAAACATGATCTTTCTGGTATATGGGAGCATCATCTCTTCTCTTCTTGGGTTCCTCTTTTTATAGGCAAGGGGAGAACCTCTTCTGCGTACAAATCCATGTATCTCCCATTGAAATCAGAGCTTTGAATTACTGAGATCATTTCTTTCAAGATTTTGAAATCGCGGGTCAAGGATATGCCACACCTCTCGGGTGTTTCCTTTTTCCAAATGCAGGCTCCTATCTTCGTGCATAGAGTTAATATCACATGCACAATTCTCGTGCATGAATCTCGCACTAATCCAAATGGCCTTGACAACTCCGTTTTCCTCAGCCGAACCATATTCCTTCAGATATTTCATGCATGAAAGATGTACATTTCATGAATTTTCTTGGTTAGATCAGATGATCACCATGCATGAGTTTTCATCATCAACGCTAATTGAGATCTCGACCATGGTTGATCGGCAGTGGCGATGGGGAGCATCAACATCAGGTTACTCTCCATGTGATCAGAGGTTGAAGATGAGGCCGCAGTAATTGGATTATCTTGGATTGATTTTGTATGGCCATGATTACAATGCAAGATGTGGGATGAGGCATACAGTCGATATCTCTCACGAGATCAGATGATCTCCCAGGATTTCCTCTACATTTTTAAAACATGTCCCACATCGAAACGCGTTGTGGTTTTTCAATAAACTCCTTTAAATAGATGCTCAAAATTCCCCTCTCCCCCCTATGGTGTTTCCCCGCACCGGTTCTTTGCGGGCGCACTTCTGTACCCACCCATTCCTCCTACGGGGGCGCTCTTAGTGCACACTATGCACATCCCTACGCATGGGTTTATCACCATGCGCGTGATCCTGTGTGCTTATAAATGGCCCACACACACCTCTTATGAGATTTCATACCCTAGGCTTTCTCATGGGTGTGGTTGACCCCCTGTGGTCCCACTTGTTCCTTGGGTTGAGGCTTGGGTAGCTAGCTCGTGGGCTGGCCCCATTTTCTGTAAGTAAGGCCAAAAATGTATGCTCAAATCATCCTCATGCATGGCCACCTTAAAGTCCCAACCTCGCCTTCTTCAAATGCCAATCCCATGAATCCCATTCTTCACCATTTCTTTTTGGAACATGAATTCCAAAGAGCACTTCAATCACACTTAAGAGGATGTTACTTAAATGTTTTAAACAATGAATAACACATGATACAAGTTCATTGAACATAGGATCAACACATTAATCATCTAATTTTCATTCTCCATTTCACTTAGGAGAGTGCCTTTAACCATCATTTCCATTAATTTACCTCATTGAAAACAAATACAACTCAATTACTAAAGTGATCCCAACAATCTCCCCCTTTTTATTTTTTGGAAATACCCAAGGTTTTTCTTTGAAATGAATGTTTCAATGTGAATCATCCATTCTTTATCTCTTAAACTTTCATTTCACTTCTCTCCCCATTATTGAAAATAAATACAAAGTTTATCAGAATAGGGGTATCAATCGTTACTCAAGAAATGTGACATCAATTGTTTAACTCTAAGTCTACTTAGGCAATGCTCAGTGTAGAAAGCAAGAGGATTTGATTTAGAAAACAGAGTTGTCCATTATCCACTGAATCATGACACCTCATGAGATGAGAACTCATGAGATTTTACTTCAAGGGGTTTCCCCATTCATTCCAAGAATAGGATAGTAAGTGTGATATGAAATAATCAATATGAAACTCCTTCACTCACTTCAACAAATGGATCAAAAACATTCAGCTGTAAAAGGCAGGATATGTGACCTTGGAACACTTCCATTCTTCTTATGTCACTGAGTAATTTTAGTTAATACCACTTTGAAAAATAATATTTATTTTGAGTAACCGAGGATCAGATATTGAGAAATGACATACCTTTTCCAATGACATGATCTTTAGACAATATTCAGAGAACTTGAATTGTATACCAACTGATGTTGATACCGATTGAGATAATGACTGTAGAGGCTTTTTCATATGTCTCTCCCTCAAGGGAACACTTCTCATCACTGAATCTCATGTTCTCCCCATAAGATATTACCTCACCTTAAATTACGTGTATGATAAGAACAAATACAAAACAAAATGATTTAAGTGAATAAGGTGGATCATCCTTGCTCCATCAATGTGAACAACAAGGTTGAGATGATCTTCTCAACCTAGATGCTCCATTCTTCACACATTCACAACTCATATTCAATGAGGACTGGGATTGTGTGGACCTCACTATTTCTTCCATATCTTTGTGTGAGAATATTCTTTCTTCAAGGGATTTTAGATCACTAGAATCTTATGTTAAAAAATTCACCTTTTTGAGAAATTCTTGTTGGGTTGGAGTAAATTCAAAGAATCTTATAACAGTATGACCAGCCTTGTTTCAACTTACACATAGAACATCTTTGTATTCATGGAGAATATTCTGTTTTCTTTTTTCAAAAGCCTTAGCATGTGAATCTTCCATCTTTCTCATTCTTTAAAAATCTTCTATCCAAACCACCAATATATCATTTCAGAATGAGGCATCAAGATTGGATCTTCTACATGGATTATCTGGAGTGGCATCCCTATTAGTAGTTATTTTGGATGAACCAACATTCACCTTCTTGGGTTTAGAATCCATGGACTTATCAACTTTCCTCCTCAGAGTCTTCATGGGAGTGTTTGATTTTCCAACATTCTTCTTACTACTTCCCAGGATGATTTTTCTTTCTTATCCAGATCATGTGATATTCTTGTATTATCAGCTTTGGGTACCTATTGAAAAGAACAT
Source organism: Viscum album (assembly GCA_963277665.1). Lineage (NCBI taxonomy): Eukaryota > Viridiplantae > Streptophyta > Magnoliopsida > Santalales > Viscaceae > Viscum > Viscum album. The sequence continues at coordinate 1,967,631,902 of OY728127.1, forward strand.
GTACCATTCATATGGCCACTCCTATTGCATACATCACAAATTTTATCAAAAATTCCAAATCTGTTTGTAGTATACAAATGCTTCTAGATCTGTGGATTTTGCTTCTTCTTCTCTAGATTTCTCCCCCTTGATATGGGCTTTCTCTATACTTTTATATTTAAGGATTTGTAACAATAATTAAGTGTAGAACTCTAAAATCTATTACAACACCATCATTGACAAAAAAACCTTGACTTCTTCCCAACTTCTTTATAAGGATGCTGAATCTTCTTATTGAATTATTATGATTTCTGTGGGGAGCTATTTTCCAGACTCTTTCCCTTATCCACCATATCCATGGTGATAGGTTTCTTCTCACTTTTCTTCATACATAATTGTTTAGAATTTTTCTTCCCACATGTACTTTTTATAGAAACAATTTTAGAATCATTAGAACAATTTTGTATGGATGGTACTTTTACTTTATTAGCTTCTTGTGATAGATCAATGAGTGAATCCATGATCTTCTTATCATATGTTGGAGGTTTTTTGAGAGTATAATCCTCTAGTGAGCATTGAGTACTAGTAGTAACTGTTTCCTTATTTTGTGGAGACTCAATATGTGTCTTCTCAAGATTGGTCAACTTAGCTTTTAATTCTAGACATCTCATATTGTGGATGACTTCTTGGTCTTCAATCATAGTACTCTTCTCTTCACATGTCTTCTCCAACCTTTCAACTTTATCTTCATGTATCTTTACTTTGTTTTGTAACAAAGAGTCATGTGTTTTTATATTCTTGGAGTCTTCTTCCAAATATACCTCCTTGACTTCATTACTTTTTTTCAGCTCATTTTCAAGTATATGAATCTTCTCTTCTAGAGTCTTGTTGAATCTATCCTTTTCATCAACATATTTGTGCCATTTTGGGGAATATATTTCAAATACCCTTTTTTTTGCTTCAAAGGATCTAACTTGTCTCGAGAGATTTAAACATTCCATTATTTTTTCTTGCAACCCTTTCTCCAAAACATCAGTTTCTTCTTCCAAATAAGTGATATTTTACTACAAGCATTGAAATACTTCACAAACCAGTGATGTAACCTCTTCCGGGATACCGTGCAGAATCATTCTTAATCTATCAAATGATATTTTTTGAGATGTTTTAGATTTATATCACCACTTGTTCTAGCATTTTCATCATGAGAATAATTTACAAATATACTAACACATACCTTTTTATCATTTGAGGTGTGAATGTTATCCATATTTGTGGTGGAAACATGATACACCTTATCATAACATTACAAGTATGATGTGTCTTCAATTTCATCCAGTTATAGAGAACCAAATCCTTCATATTATTTAGATAAGAGGGACTTCTTCTTCAATTTCTCTTCTCCTTCTTTTTCTTGTTCAGCAAGGTCTTGGTAAATAAAGTATTCTACTCAGAGATAACGAAATCTTCACTGAAATTTAACTTCATTGATAACTCAGGAAAGAATCTCAGGTCTTTAAAATAGAATAAACTCATAGTAGAGAATCCAATAGAGGTGAACCTATCCCTCTAATACCAATTGAGGGGACTAGTTTGGGATGTACCTTACACCGAGAGGGGGGATGAATCAGTGTTGGGGACTTTTTGTAACAATTAAAACATTTATCCCTATACCTCTTGACCTGTTAGGATCTTGATTATATTATTCTCTTTTCCCTATCACATATAATAGTAGAAAGCAGTAAAAATATGCACACGATATTTTTACAAGGTTCACCACTCAATAAGATTATATACGTCCATTCCATGCATGGATATGACCAATGCATGGATTCTCTACTATGATGTGATTTTATATTACAATAGTGTGGCTAGGAAAAGAATCCTCTAGCCAGTGTGAGTCCCTACAATTTAGAGGGGGGTGGGAAACAATCCTCCTCCCTGGACTGGTGATAGGATAGTCCAACTTGCAGCCTCTAGAAGGTCTTTTATACTTCCTATAGAGGCAGTATTCTTCCTTCTTAAAAATGTATGTTATAATCTTTGAATTATTTAGTGCTCTTCACTTGATAACTTGCAAAGTAGTAGGCAATCAATTCTTCATTCTTTCCTTCTTTTATTTTCTAGTGCAACACCAACTGCACTAGACTTCTTATTTCTTCTTCTTAGTGCCACAACCAGCTAGACTAAAACTTCTTCTCTTTTCCTGGAAAGAATCACATATACCAATGTGATTATTCAGGAAGTGAAGACCGGTTCACTTGGAATCACTTGAATCAATTATTTTCTTCTTGTTCATGTATGCATGTGATCAGGCACATGTCATTAGATTGAACCTCTTCTTTCCTTTATTTCTTCTTATTATTTATAAACATGCACACAATTGTTTTCTATTACTTATTTATGTAACTTCATGTGTGAATGTGCATGCATGCAAGAATGCATTCACCTCTTGTTATTCTTCTTATAAAACCCTTAATGAATATGGTTATTTAAACACACACACACACACTCGACATCTTCCTCCTCTTTTTTTCTTTCTTCCTCTTGAACTAGGTTAAGGTGTTCGTGTGTGTTTCTTCACACCCAAATGGGTGAAACTCTTAAATTGTTCAAGTTAATACTTAAGTCATCTTCCTCTTATTTCTCTTCTTTTCTTCTCTTGATCTTAGTTAGGGTGTTACCTTAGGTTTATATGCATGAATCATCAAACCCAAATGTGTATAACGCTTCCTTTGTGAAAACTCCTTCTTCAAGGCCTCAGGATTCTTCAAAAAATTCACATGGGTGCATGTAACATGTACTTCCCTTCCTTATTCACTAACAATCAAACTCTGAAAAACAATGGAATGTAAAAATGCGTACCTCAAAAAGTTCTTCTTCACCATATGAAACTATGGTGGCCTTCAGTTTTATTCTTCATGCAAGGATTCACAGTTCTTCTTTTTTGCATGAGGTTAACAATTTTTACTCTTCAAAAAATAGAGTGAGAGAATATCTCAAGCATCGGATCACGATGGCATGGCTTTTATGAAGCACAGTGAGGGTTTTTACAAAACCTATCATTTGTTCGGGTGCCGGTTCATCATGAAGCAATTTGAGGGTGCGCAGCACCTATAGAAGGCTTGAAAAAACTCTTCTTCACATAGTAGAATGATCATCAGACTTCTGATTGCTCTTCACAGAATGATGCAAGGGAGATGCTCTGTTTTTCAAAACATGAGCCCTCAGGTATGTGGGAGCAGCAGCTCTTCTCTTCTCGGGTTCCTCCTTTTATAGGAGAGGGGAGAACCTCTTTTGCGTTCAAATCCATGTATGTCCAATTAAGATCAGAGATTTTAATTACTGAGATCTTTTCCTTCAAGATTATGAAACCACAGGTCAAGGATAACCAGTATGTCTCGGGTGTTTCCTTTTTCCAATAACGGGCTCCTATCTTCATTCATAGTGTTAAGATCACATGCACAATTCTCGTGAATGAATCTTGTATGAATCCACATGGCCTCAACAACTCCCTTTACCTTGACCGAAACTTATTACTGGAGATATTGTATGCATGAAAGAATTATATTGAATTCATAGTCTCGGTTCGATCATACGATCACCATGAAATAATTTTCATCATCAACACTGGATGAGAGTGCGACCATGGTGGATCGGCAGTGGCGACGGTGAGGAACAACATTGGGTTACTCTCCATGAAATCAGAGGTTGATTATAAGGACACATCCATTGGATTGGTTCAGATTGGTTTTGGATGACCATTATTATATTTAAGGATGTGGGATGAGGCATGCGGTCGAGATCTCTCGTGATATCAGATGATCTGCCAAGATTTCCTCCAAGTTTTTAAAAATCATCCCACATCAAAATACACTGTGGTTTTCAAATTGTTTATCAATTAACTGATCCCGATAGATGCCCAGAATTCTCCTCTAACCCCTTTCATTGCCGCCCTACACCAGTTCTTTGTAGGTGTGCTTCTGCGCCCACCAATGCCTCCTGCAGGCACGCTATTAGCACCCACAATGCACATCCCTGCGCATGGGTTGATCATTGTGCACGCACTCCTGTGGTCTTATACATGGCCTACACATGCCTCTTGTGAGCTGGCTCAGCCTAGGATTCCCCATGTATGCGGTTGACCCCCTGTGGTCTTGCATGTGCCTCAGGTTAAGGCTGGGGTAGCTAGCTCATGGGCTGGCCCCATTTTTCTTAAGTAAGGCAAAAAATGTAAGCACAAATCATCCTCATGCATGGAAACCTTAATGGCCCAACTTCTCATTATTCAAATTCCAATCCCATTCATCCCCTTATTCACCATTTCTTCTTGGAACTTTAATTCCAAAGGGAACTTCAATCATCCTTAAGAGGATGTTACTTCAATGTGTTAAACAATGTATCACACATGATACATGTTCTCTGAACTAAGGATCACCACATTAATTTTATGATTTTCATTATCCATTTCCCTTAGGGGAGTGTATTTAACCATCATTTCCATTCATTGACCTCATTGAAAAAAAATAAAAATAAAATACTAAAGGGTTACCAACAGTAGGTAGTTTTTCTGGTCATTCAATAACATCTCCATTAGAGACTCATGGTCAGAATGACTCCAAACATTCTACCCAATCAGAATATTTTTCTCCACTAATTCCCTCCAAGAGGTATCAGAGAGAACCTCTTGAGAAACAACTTGAGTAGGTTCCTGGGTAGTAATCTATCATAAACATTGAAAATATTATGAGTTTATTTTTGTAGGTTTTTCATGAATCTCGATCTTGAAACAACAATTCACAAAGCAACCTTGTTCATGGAATGAATCACAAAGAATCAGTTGATCCTGATACCCTATTCTCTATAATTCCATCATAGTGAAAATGACCAAGGGACCCAATCAACAATGATGTGTTTGAAGGGAGGATAACTTTGGGAAAGTAGATCATTACAACAATTCCACATTGAGATCTAGTATGGATAACTGTCCCCTCGAAAACTATTAATAGGAGATATCCAATAGAGAATCATAGAGACCTTCTCAGACCTGAGCTTCATAGAGACTTTCACCTACCATAGAATCATATTGCATCATGACCACATGCCTCGTGATTCTTCTTCATGATCAGATGAGGTTTCTTTTTTGGTGAAGGACTGACATAATCTAAATGTATTTCCCCCTTGGATCCCATTATATGGGGGGGAATATGTTGGTGCTAAAATTCAAGCTAATAATGACATGGAAAAGAAATGGCAGGTTCAAAGTTAATACATACTCATAGGTCCTCCAAATTTATCAAGGAGTTTATTTTGAGAAGCTCGATTGCAGATATTCCTTATCTCTATGAGTCCAAAGAGCATCATGACTCAACATCAATGATGGTGCCTCCACAATTATGATGATCTCCAAGAAAAAAAATCATTTACTATATCATCGCGAGTCCAAAGGTTCTCTATTGCTTTGTGGAAAAAACATTTATCTATGGAAAGCCTCATGAAACCACATTTCCTATAAATAGCCTGCTCAAACCCCCTCATGAGCATTGTTAACCTAACCATTAATCATATGATTTCCCATTTCAAGAATATCCCGAGCACTACAAACCCTGGATAAAAAATTCATTGCCTATGGTACATGATCATCATGATCTGTGATTTCATTTGTTCTTCAGGTACCCAACTTATGATAGGGACTCTCTTTGTGATTTACTCTACCAATATTGAAGGAGAGATCCGATACAAGTTTCTCTAGGCTTCGAGAAGCATTAAAACATCCTTGAGGACTCTCCAAATAATGAGACATATACTAAGATAAGGCTATGATCCACACGATTCTTTCTGTAAAGACCTATAAATTTCAAGGGAAATTTTTTTTCTTAATTTTTTTGGAATTTTATGAGTATGCAGTTTCTGACGGTACCTGATTCCGAGGCCCGGTGTGCTGGGAATCAATTTCCGAAGTTTAGCTCGGGTACGTTCAGTGAACGAACGAGCAGGTTTTTCTAACTTTTGAACTAGTGCTCGGAATCAAAATCTGAGGGCACCAATAAAACCGCAGTGCCGATATTTTCTTAAGAACACCTTTTCTAGATTTTTGTTGGCTCGGGTGAGGTTATTAATTAAATGGGTTAACTAATGAATAAAATAAAATATTGTGCTACAAATTTTATTCCTATTCTAAGTAGTGATAACCAAGGCATGGTGGTTGGAGTAGTACCCACTAATATCCAAACTCCACTAGGTTGGATATTAGTGAGGTGAGTCCCACACGATCCCCACCCCCTTTATTTCCTTTTAACCTCCCACATTCTTTTTTAATTTTGTAACTCAACCGCAACCCCCATCTTAAATACCAAGTAAACACTCTTAATTAATGAATTGAATTAAGTTATTCAATGTGATCAGTTATTGAATTCATTTTGAATTTCAAATTAAATGTTGGCTTGTGTGTGTTAATTAAATAAGACAAAGTCTTATTTCTTGAAAGATTATTTCATTGTGAAAGAAGGTTGGAGAGGAATTGATCAAGCCTTGGAATCTTCATCTTCCTCCTTGAAGAATGCAAAGAACGCACCATCACTGATGAAGAATGCCAGCCTCCGACGAAGGACGAAGAATAACGCTAATTCCTCAGAGATCGAAGATGCGACATCATGTACTGCGATGCCGACAATCATCCTTCTGTGATGTCGTCTTCCATGATGTCCCTTTACCACGACAAACGTCATTCGATGACTTCATCGAGGTAGGGGTTTGATTTTGGTTCATGAATATTCTTTGACCATCCAAATGTCAATTTCTTAGCCGCTTGATATCGGATTAACAGGTGGGGGTCGGACCACACGAACACGGTCGACCCTCCTCCCCCTTTGATGATATATTTGTCGTGGCACGAACAAAGGTAGCGCGGTGCAATGACACCGCCTGGAAACAAAGAAGAACAGTGGAAGAAGCGCGGCGCCGTCGCGTTGCACCGTTGAGGCCAAACAAAGGCGCGGCGCCGACGCGCCGCGCTGGAGAACCACGAAGAGGCCGCGGCTGGAGCGGGTCCTCAACAGAGGGGCGGGGCGCCGTCGTGCCGTGCTGGTCAGACAAGGCAACGGCTCAAAGCCGCGCTGGTGCAAGGAGGGGTGGATAGAACCGCCGGCCGCCGGCACCTCAGAAGGGCAGGACCGCGGGGTCCCGCAGCGGCAGCACCGGCCGGCCGGACCGGGCCGGCCATTTCGGAAGGAAGAACGGGGGTCGTAACCCCTAGCTGGAAAAGGAGCGGCCCCACGTGGGTCCGTAGTTTCAATCAAGGGGAGCAGCCACCCCCCCTTCCGCTCAGCTCGGCCAGCGCCGAGCTGGCCACACTAGGCCGCGCCCGCGCCAGGCCAATCGGCCGCACCAGGCTGGGCGGCCCAGGCTGGGTCGGGCCGCGCTGGCTGGACCAGGCTGCGCCCACTAGACTAGGCCACGCCCTAATGTGCCAGACCCGGTTCGGGCCGACCCAGGGGGTCTTGGGTCGGGTCAGTCCGGGCCTAAAACTGCCTATCTTTGGACATTTCCGTTCAAAATCCTGTATCTTGGGCTACAGACCTCTGATCGACGCATCAGAAGTTGCGATACAATCCTTGGATCGAGACGCTCGTTTCAGTATATTACACTCAAGGTTTTGGAGAACTTGGGGTATGGCCGAGTTGGTTCGAATACGAAACCAACCGGGCCCTCGGAGCGGAAACGCTTATAACTTGAGCCTGAGACGTCCGATTGACGTGCCATCGACTTTGTTGGATTACTCTTAGTGAGAAGGACATTTTGGCTTACTCCGCTCGAGGTTAGGACACAGTTGGAGTACGGTCGGGTTGGTTTTGACTTAAAAGCCAATCGGGCCCCTAGAATGAAAAGGCCAATAACTCTCAGACCGGGCGTCCGATTGACGCGCCGTCTGTCGCGTTGTGTTCTTATTGACATGACGGAACTTTGCGATACATCATCTCTGGTCTACGTGATAGTTGATGTATCGACCTCTTGGCTCGTGGAGTTGACCCTCCCGGAACGAGCATGCGGTGTGTGGAAACCCTAGAGCTGGCTGAGACTTGACGACTGATGTCCGATCGACTCGGAGTGTTTTGATAGCCCAGTGGGGGGCGCTTATTTGTAGCGGCAGAACCACGATGGAGGAGCACTTGGTTTTACCGGCAAACCTGCGGTACTCAACAGAAGGAGTACCTCTGTAGGATATGAGGGGGAGCGTTTGGTTGTAGCGGCAGACCCATGGTGGGAAGCGCTTGGTTGTAGCAGTAGGCCCACAGTACTCGACAGGTGGAGTAATACAACAGTCCAAGGATAGTGTTAGGAGCTTGGTTGTAGCGTCAGGTCCACTGTACTCAATTGAGGAGGAGTTCCCCAGCAGCTATGGGTTCAATGGTGAAGACTATCGTACTGGAATCCTCCGTGGGTTCGACGATGATGACAACCGTACTGGAATCATCAGTGGGTTCGACAGTGAAGACTATCGCACTGGAATCCTCTGTGGGTTCGACGATGATGACAACCGTACTAGAATCCTCTATGGGTTCGGCGGTGACGACTACAGTACTTTTATCCTACATGGGTCCAACAGATTAGCTGGTCTAGTAACCTACGTGGGTCCCAGCTTAGATGAATCAGTGGAAACATCTGATCATCTCTATAATCTTACGAAAAAGTATACCTGTGTGAGATGAGTCTTGATTTTCAATCAATATCTCCGATATGATTGACTTGCTTTCCTATGTGGATTGGGTTGTGTTATCCTATGTGGGTTGGTTGTGCTATCCTGTGTGTACTATATTGAACTTGGGCTCAGATGTTGGAGCCGAACTAGAATTGGTGACTTAAGTAAATGTATGGGCATATACCTAAGTAGTGTTGGTTGTTACTTTGTGATTGTATCTTTCCTTTGTGGTTTATCCTTTGTGGATTCCGGGAGACCATAGAGGGTCTCGGGGTCACTATTGAGTAGCATTTACTCACCCCTTCACGGGCTTTACCTCCACTTCGTTGCTTTGGATGCAGACGACAAACATCGTTGATCGAGGTAAAAGCTCGTGGAGCCAGACGATACCTGGAGGTGGACCACTGGACGAGACGTGCTCGGAGCGAACGACTGGAGCCGAGGAGAAGAGGTGATGATCTGTACCCACCCTTCAGGTGGGATTTCTAGAGGACTTCTTGGACTTTCTGCTTACTTTTCTACTGCTGCACTCTCTTTCAGTTGTACTTACTTTCCGTTATACTGCACTTTCAGTTTGGGTTTGTATTTCTTGCCCACTTACTTTTCCGCACTTACTTTTGTACCAGTTTTACTTAGTGTTTACTTCTGATGGCCTACTCTATGGTGTTTGTTTACTTTATAAAGGCAATGGATTCCCCTTTTTGTTGGGATTTATGCCTTTGGTGCTAGTCGCCAGACCCTGGCCTATGGAAGGTGGGCTTGGGGTAGTCATGGCAGGGGCCCAAAGGATGGGTCCTGACAAATTGGTATCAGAGGGAGGTTCGGTTCTACCACAGAACTCAGGACTCTGATCTTTCTTCTTTGTGAAGCAATAGTGTTAGGGGTATTGAGTGTGGTTATCAGTCCAAGGAGTCCAGTGTTGGTGCGGCGGCCGACGTATCCATACACCAGGACCCTGACTTCTGATTTCTGACTCAATGCACGAAAACATTGATTTCATGTGTGTTTCAAAAGTTTTCTTTGTGATTACTAGTGTCAGCTCACCAGGTATACTACTTTGACCGTGGAAAACCTGTCTCTTTCTAGGATGGCCCCACGACAACAGCCAGCTAGGGTTCAGAGCTTTGAACGAGACGACAGCCCACCGAGCGACGAGGCCTCGGTGCAGGGCCCTTTTTCAGCAGAGGCACCAGTGGTACCTCTACTCACGGAGCAACCAATGCCACCAGCCCCATACGCTGAGAGTGCATGTTGCCTTAGCTCACTACATGAGTTCCAGCATCAGAGACCACCCAGGTTCTGTGGGGAGACAGATCCTCAGGAAGCCGAGGATTGGCTAGAGGCGGTTGTACGAGTTTTCAGGTTAGTGGGGACACCAGCTGACCTCATGGTGATCCTTGCAGTGAGCCTACCACACGCGGCAGCAGCTAGATGGTGGATCCTGATGCTCCAGATGCACAACGAGGCATCACTCCTTTGGATGGACTTTGAGAGCCTCTTCCACTCGGAGTTCTTCCCAGCCACCCTCCGTGCGGTATGCATTCAGGAGCTACTACAGCTGCGGTAGGGCAGCATGATCGTGGCCCAGAACTCGGCGAGGTTTACCGATCTCTCGTGCTATTCGACGGACATGGTACGGGACCTGTTCTTCAGTGCCCGAACCTTCGAGAAGGGGATCATGCGAGGGATTAGAGCCTTAGTTGTTCCTCACAACATCCCGGCGCAGACATGGTTGTTGGAACGAGCCCTCTTAGTGGAGAGTTTCTTTGCTGAGCAGTCTCCAGCAGCAGAACCCACCACTAGCCGGCATGCAGACGAGTCTTCTGCAGCGGGCAGTAGACAGATGACGTAGAGGACCAAGAGGACCAGACCTACAGGTGATCGACCGCATGACACAAGATCATGTGTGCGAGGCACCTGGAGTGGAGAACAACTTACAAGGAGCGGGCAGTGTTACTCCTGCGGTGGGGTTGGTCACATGGTTCGTGACTATCTGACCCACCATACAGATGACCAACAGATAATCGAAGGACCTCCCAGGCAGAGACAGAGGTTCGATCGGGGCGGATCGCAAGGAGTAGGAGACCGAGGCAGGGGAGCTGGCCATGTAGCTGGAGGTGGACGACGCTTCGAGTTGTTGCCACCACCACCACCAGGAGGTCCACCCCGACTGCAGGGAACAGGTGGACATGGGAGAGCTCAGCTACAGGCAGCTGAGACATTTGACTATAGCGCTCCGGAAGCTGGCGGATAGGAGCAAAACTAGTTCCAGGCATGGAGTCCTTTGTTGTCTGTGCTTTTAGATTTCTTTTTTTTGTGGTTGTATGTGTCTTTGTACTTGAGCTGTAGTAATAAAAGACACCTTTCTTGTGGCGTTTACTTTCCTGTCCTCTCTTTATGTTGTTACTTAGAGGTTCCGGTTTAAAAAATGTTGACTTGACCCTCAATTTTGAGATACCTACTAGAGGAGACCCAGTAACCACACAATGATGCCAATAGTGTGACTCAACCCTTGGAGGTGAGAGTAACGGTTGGATCTCTTGGTAGTAGCGTCGAGGCTATATGACGTCATCCTTGGTATGGATTAGTATCATCCATATCGGGATTGACTATATTAGGAAAAGAATGTGGTTCATCCAGGGGATGAGACCAGATTTCTCTTATCGGCGAAGAAGAGATATTAGCCGCTCTTGTAGGACCAGAGAAGGTCCAAGTCATCCAGGAGTGGATGAGGACAACTCAGATCTAGCAAAAGACTTATGATGATAGGAGGTGGAGACCACTAGAGTTCGAGGATGGCGACCACATTTTCCTACGGGTCTCACCTCGACGTGGATTTCTGAGTTTTGGCCAGGGCGTCAAGTTATCTCTGTGCTTCATTGGACCCTTCTAGGTCCTCAACAGGGTAGGCGAGGTGGTTTACCGCTTGACCCATCCACCTCAGTTGCACTAGGTGTTCGACGACTTCCATGTATCTCAGCTTAGGAGATACATGCATGACCCGACGCAAAACATTGACCACGGGGAGCTGGACTTTGACGATGGAGAAACTTTTTCGGATGTCCCGGTGGAGATCGAGGATCAACAAGATCGAGTCCTACATTGACAGTTGATTCCTATAATGTTCTTTTTGTGGCAGTACGGGAACCTCCAGGAGGGCACATGGAAGCGGGAGGCTCAGTTACATGCTCAGTATCTCTTTTGCTTCCCTAGTTTGTGTTATAGCTTTATGGGACCGTAAATCCCTGACAAAGAACACACCGTCACTGACGAAGAACGCCGACCTCTGACGAAGGATGATGAATAACGCTAATTACTCGGAGATCGACAACGCAACGCCATGTACCGCGATGCCGATGATCCTCCTTCCGCGACGCCGTCTTCCGTGAGTCCCTTTCCCGCGACAAACCTCGTTCGATGACTTCATCTAGGTAGGGGTTTGATTTTGGTTCATGAATATTCTTTGACCATCCAAACGTCAATTTCTTAGCCGCTTGATATCAGATTAACAGGAGGGGGCTGGACCGCACAAACATGGCCGACCCTCCTCCCCCTTTGATGATATGTTTTTCGCGGCACGAACAAAGGTAGCGTGGTGCAACGACACCGCGCGGAATCAAAGAAGAATGAGCGAAGAAGCGTGTCACCGTCGCACCGCGCCGTCGAGGCCAAAAAAAGCCACAGCGCCGTCGCGCCGCGCCGCGCCGGAGAACCACGAAGTGGCCGCGGCGAGAGCGGGGCAACGGCGGAGGGGTGCGGCACCGTCGCGCTGCGCCGGTCGGACAAGGCCGCGGCTCAAAGACGTGGTGGTGCAAGGCGGGGCGGCTAGAACCGCTGGCCGTCGGCACCTCAGAGGGGCGGGACCACTGGGGCCCGTGGCGGCAGCACCAGCTGGCCGGACCGGGTATAGACCTATCCCAACGACTTACTTGGAAATGGTTCTCCAAACCGTTGGTATAGGCTATACCAACAGTTTGTAGGCCTATAACAATAGTTCCAAACCATTGGTATTGGTTAGTCTTCTAGTAGTGGTGGGTTCAACGACGATGAAAACCATACTGGAATCCTCAGTGGGTTCGATAGTGAAGACTATCGCACTAGAATCCTCCGTGGGTTCGACGACGATGACAACCGTACTGGAATCCTCTGTGGGTTCGGTGACGACTATAGTACTTGTATACTACATGGTTCTGACAACTTAGCTAGTCTAGTATCTTAAGTGGGTCCGAGATTAGATGAATTAGTGGCTACATCTGATCATCTCTATCATCTTACGAAAAAGTATACCTATGTGAGCTGAGTCTTGATTTTTAATCAATATCTCTGATATGATTGACTTGATTTCCTATGTGGATTGGGTTGTGTTATCCTGTGTGGGTTGGTTGTGCTATCCTGTATGGACTAGATTGAACTTGGGCTCGGATTTTGGAGCCTAAATGGAATTGGTGACTTAGGTATATGTATGGGCATATACCTAAGTAGTGTTGGTTGTTACTTCGTGATTGTATCTTTTCTTTGTGGTTTATCTTTTTTGGATTCTTGGAGACTATCGGGGGTCTCGGGGTCCCTACTGAGTAGCGTTTACTCACCCCTGCATGGGATTTTCCTGCACTTCCTTGTGTTGGATGCAGACGATGGACATCGTTGATCGAGGTAGAAGCTCGTAGAGCCAGACAGTACCTGGAGTTGGACCACTGGACGAGATGTGCTCGGACCGGACAGCTGGAGCCGAGGAGCAGATGAGACGATCTATACCCACCCTTCATGTGGTATTTCTAGAGGGAAGCTTGGACTTGATGCTTACTTTTCTGCTGCTGCACTCTCTTTCATTTGTACTTACTTTCCGTTGTACTGCACTTTCAGTTTGGGTTTGTATTTCTGGCCCACTTACTTTTTTGCACTTACTTTTGTACAAATTTTACTTAGTGTTTACTTCTGTTGGCCTACTCTGTGGTGTTTGTTTACTTTATAAAGGAAATGCCTTCCCCTTTTTGTTGTAATTTACGCCTTCAGTGCTAGTTTCCAGCCCCTGGCCTATGGAAGGCCGGTTCGGGGTAGTCACAGCACGGGCCCCGAGGATGGGTCTTGATACTTTCATTCATGAAAAACCATTCTTTTATGAAGAAACTTTCATTCATGAATAGCCCTTACTTCAAAAATCACCTCTTGGGTATACCTCTGGATTCATGAGACCCTTTTCATCATGACCTTTCAGGCTTGTGGAAAGTGACTTTCTTTCTACTCATGTTGTGTCTCATGTCGTGTTTCCCTACCTAACACTTATTTTCATAGTTATGATAAAATATATTGCTTCTTGTCATATCAATTCAAACATGAACCAATAATTGACCACTCCTCTTCCATGTTGTATCTAAGAATTGAAGATAATTTCACTTCGCATGTGTGTGTTGGTACCAGTCATCTAATCCCAAGGGGCGAGGAGTGAGTCATGTCTTTTTGAGTTACATGGAATTAAAATTCCATTCACCAATATCCCTAGCAAATGATGTTAAACTATTGTTTCATCATGTGTGTAATGTTCTACAATACGGTAAAAATGATAATAATTAGATACCTCTCACTCAGTCTTTCTCCATTTGGGTTTTTCTTGATGTGCACCTCAAGAAATCGTTATGTAAGATCAGAATATTCCAAAATCTCTATCTCTCTGGGCCGCTAACCATGCATTATCCCCACACTATTCATCATTGATGTATTATTAGTGATAGGAACATATAATAAAGTACTTCCTTTTTCACACACTGAGCATTACTCACAATGAAGTAGAGGTTAGCAGTGACCATGAAACCTTTTTTCTAGGATTCTAACAAGAAATAATTTTAAAACTATCAAACTACACAGTTTTTGATCCCTACCTTCCATACAGTGTATGTAGGACACCTCTGTTAGGCTCATTCCCATGATATGGTAAAATCTAGTGCTCCCTCTTCGGGGTGAACCCTCAGGATGTGACATCTTCCCTTTTTGGGATAAATACCCCAGATCCACCTCCCTGAGGTATTCTGATCCACTAACTTGGGAAGCATTGAATGGTATTCCCACACCACATTCTTGGACCAAAATTTCTTGTGTAATCCCTTGTGTATCCCTTCAGTACTATGTTTAATTTTATTTCCAACCAACTTAGATATGTATTAATCCTCATCATGGTTCAATCCTAACACCATCATCTTGACATCAGTTCCATCTCATTCACTCAATTCCACGTTATCACTACTTCCATTTACATAATGATTCCTACCTAGGTAGCTAAATGCTATTGATATGATGTAATCCACATCATCAATGATTCTGGAAGCATCTGAGAAACTGACCATGCATAAGTCCCACAGAATCCACATTCATCTAACCAAGAGTGTCCCACTCACGAAGGTAACTATCCATGAGTAATCCTCGAACCACCCCTTCTAACAGCATTTATTATTTTCTATTTCTTCTATATAGTGTATGTATGATGTCTCTTCATAGTTCACGTCTAGTTAATGGTAACCAAGGGGTCCCCATCATTGTGGTCCACCTTCACTGATCCACCATTAGTGGTGTTTGGATCCGCATTCATGGTGTGAAATTTGTGCATTTTTGGGGCACAATGTCTCGGGTTCGTCCTCATTGGGCGTTCTGACACATCTATCTGGTAAAATTTCATGGTGACCCCTCTTAGGGATATACCCATCTGATCCACCTTCATATGTGTTCATATCTATTTTATCCATTTACACTAGATGTTAAACTCACATAATATCTTCTCTTAAACACGAGATGCAATTGAAAAACTCAAAAGACATGCCTCTGGAATAAGACACACCATGATTGACATGGTACACCTTGTGTATCTACACCCTTGACAAGACCATTTTTAAGAGGAATATAGGTTCTCTAATGTCATATTTTCCATAAATTATCGATTATTCCCAATGTTACACTTACCTAAACAAAGGCTATTGCCCTAGCTAGGCCCCTATGTCTTTCCAGTTATAATAATTGTAATTAACCGATGTCGAGAAACTGATAGTAGTAGGAATGAGGTTTAAAAAATGTATTAATCTATAAGGAAGGGCCGAAATGAGAGACAAATTATGAGGTGGAATCTATGGAAAGAGGAAATGACATCCCATCATCTCATTTGAATCAAGGGGAATACATATATGAAGAAGTGATGATTGTTGTATGATTTTAGAAGGTGGGAATCTAGGGAAAATTGCAGCCCATCCATCTTCAAGAGTATGGTGATGAAACCACACCCTAATTGAAATCCTTAGAAACAACACATGCATGGGGATATATAGAGGGGTTTAATTGATAAAATTATTCGATTTTAGGTGCCTAAAATTATATATTTGTTTCATATAAGTTTAATTATAAAAATTATATCAATCATTATGTTAATAGTTTTTAACAAAAATGAATGATGAAAAATTTAATCAAAATGGAGTTGGCTGTAAATGATAATGGTTATTGGATGAATAGATGGGTTGAGAGTGATAAGATATTTCTTATTTGATAATGTCATGGGGGGATATTAGGGTGATTTTAATGGAAATAGGGATTTGAAATAATACTAATTAATTAAATTTAATATAAATATTTGAATTTATTTAATTGAGACTTTACTTTAAGAATTGGAATTATAATAGATAAATGCTTTTTAGTGAATGTTTTATTTAAATTTGGTGGATATGTTCTTAACTATCTGTTATCTAAAACTAATGTTTCAATTTATTTAACTAAATGGGGAACTAAATTTCATATTTTAAAAGTGATCCATTTTGAAAATTGGATATAATTAAATTGATTCTTGAAATAGGTTTCACTAATGTTATTTCAAAATATTATTAATAAATAAAATTATAGATAAATGAGATTTTTTCGGTTAATATAATGGTAATATTTTTTATGGGAGTTTCTATTTAGAATATATAGATATATGATTTTTTTTCATTTTGGATTATATGAGAGATAAATGTTTTTTTAAAATCAATGGGGGTATTTTGGATGAATTAGAATGATTAGATTGTGTAAATATTTTTTGATAACCATTGGGAATAATTTCATTATTTTGATATATTAATTAATAAATGATATTTTTTTGATAGATAATGGAAAAAATAATTAAGATATTAATTATGGAAATGAATTCATATCAGGTAAAATTACTAAACATGTATAATCTAGTTTTTTTATTTAAAAATGATTTAATGTTATTTTAATAGACAATTGAATGAATTTGTTAGGAAAATGTGATAATATATTTATTTATATTAAAAAGGAATCATTTCAAATTTAATGAGATTTTTGTATTATAATATAATGTCTTCCTTCTATTTAATTAAAATATATTTGATGTCCTTTTAGGGAAAAACTTTATTTATCTATATGATAAAAATTATTTTATGTTTGATGTGACTTAATACTTAATGTTTCATAGATTGAGATTATCCATGTGATTTTCCATGATATAAATATGTTTATCAGATGATTATATCATGGGTTTGGTTTTTCCCTGAGTAATGGGTAAATGTGATAATTCCATGTGTTTTTAGTTTATTTATTTTATCCATGAGTTGGGCTTGAAGAAATCCATACATAGAGTATATATTCACATTGTAAATGAATGAAGTTATTATATTTTAATGAAATTATATTTTGTGAGATTTTTTTATTCTTTGATAATCACTTCCCAATATATAATGAATTTTCACTATACATATATATATTTGTATGTTATAATGCATAAACCCCTTAAAGATCATTTTTGTATCCTACAATGATATATTTTTTTACAGAATTTTGGTTAACACACCATGGGGATGTAGTCATACATGTTTAATTATGGTGGGGACAAATCCATATATAATAGGGAGATGGAGCCATGGATCCTTATAATTTTACTCAAGAAGATTGAGGGATTTTACGAAGAGTGATTATATCAGTTATTTTATAGTGTTTAATTTAAATTTTTCCAAAATTATTTTATTTTTATTTTATCATTATATTATATTATTATATATTTTATATAGAATATATGTTAATTACAATAGATTCATTGTGAAATTATTGGTCTCAAATTCAAATGATTTCATTATTCTCATATAATTTTTATTATTATGATGAATCATTAATGGGTATATTGTACCCAAACTCATGTGTATATACAATATATTTTAGATTACAACCTCTTGTGATTTGTGAGTTCAGTAAAGGACATTTGAAATTTGGATTCAATAGAACATTAATGTTAGGGGAGCACATTAAATATCGAATCACAACATTTTTATCATTTTTTCTATATCTATATATTAGGTATTGGAAAATTATAAATTTGTAGTTAGGAATGTTTATGAAATCAAAGTGTGTTTCCTTAGTGAATCATAACCACAATTGATCCTCAAATCAACATATAGGTATTGATTGTAAATTTTCACATTTTTTAATGAGTGTATAGTGACTCTATCCTTTTAAACTTCTCAGTAAATGATTTTATGTATAGATGTAATTCAATCCATGGGTCATAATGTATTGGGTATTTAGAAGACTAGGTTCATAAATTTTAAAAAATAGAAATGTAATAAATCCCCACATTATTAATGTTTCATAATGTGCTTTGATTTTTCGTTGATCGCTTACATTTTTAGAGGATAAATTGGGGAATATGTTGAAAAAAAGGGAAGATCTTAAAAGACCAGTAATGGAATAATGATTGAAAAGAAGACCAAAACATGAGTAAAAGTCATAACATTATAATCGAAATAGAATGGAACCTGAGTAAAAATATAGAGGAATATCATACAAAATAAGGAATCATATAATCATTGAAATATATGAATCTAGAAAAAACACGTAACATGACATAAATATACGTCAAGACTAACTACAATGACAATATCATATGGTGGAAAATGTCCAATATTGGATTAGGATTACTCCATAATACCATACATGATGTCTAGTGGGAATAAACATTACCCAATTAATTGGTGCAATATATGGTCCCACTGATTATAACATGCCCATTCATATGTGTGTGATTGAAATAATGTAGCATAATGACTAAAAATAATAGTTACATATTGCATGAAATGAGTGTGATAATCATATATTAATGCATAACGAATGTGTGTATAACAATGGTATCCATGATGGAGGGTATTTAAATCATTAATGGAAATTCATAAAGGAAAAAATAATAATAGATCATGTATAAAGATGTTCAACTTATGTGAAATCATGAAAGAAGTGGTTAGATAACATTATAAATTTTCCACTTAACATTGGTTTTAAGGAAAAGAAAAAAGAGTGTTATAAAGGATAATGAAATAATTGATTACATAAAGACAGAAATGATCTAAAATAGTTATTATGATACAATGAAAGATTTAATATAAATAATGGTGTCTTAAAATACTTTATGGAGTATACATCAGAATGGTTTGGAAATGAAGAAGTTCCCTCTAATAGGGTTTTCCTATAGAGAGAAATTTAGAAGGGAACCTCATAAAACATGTATTACCCAATAATATAAATATGAATTCAGATATATAATTTTTTTTAGAAAATAAACATTTAATTTTTTAAAATTATATGAGGAGAAGAAAGAAACACATCGGGTTAAATAGATAGAAAGCATAACTAGATGTAAAAAATAGAGGTTCAGAGAGATCCCTTACCTAATGTTTGAATGCGTTTGGAACTTGGACATAATGTCATAGATAATTGTATTAGATTCACTAATTAAATAATTCAGAACAAATTAAAAATTTATTTGAGTTACTATATTTTTTTTAATTTTTTTAAAACCATTACAATAAGTAATAGAGTATAATTTCATTCTTCCTTGAGCATTATTTTAATGGCATCATGGTCGGATCACTTGTGTAAAATTATGAAATTTATTTTATAATGGGAATAATAATTCTAAACTGAAATTATGTGGTACTGGTAGACTTATATATGTTTAAATGGATATATATATTATTTTTCTCTCTCATAAGACGATGATTGATTTGATAAAACAGTAATGATAATTATGTAGTTTATTTTGATGGGTTTAAGGATAATCATTAACTAGTTTCATATTATTTAAGGTTATAACTATATATTATTTATAAAACATGGAAAAAGTTATAATATACATTTTACAATATATTTTGACAATAATAATCGTTTTATGACCACACTTTTAGGCAGTAGTAGAAAATGAATATTCATTGTCCATGAAGGCCGTGAACCGAAATATCACAGATGATGTTTTATTTTTTTATTATCAGTAGATAATTGAATAGATTTAATGATTGAAATTAAATTAACAAAATAAAATTCAAGTATATATTTGATAATACAATTATAATGGTTTTTGGGATATGGTAGGTGAGAATAATATAATAATAGAAAAGAAATCCAAAGGGAAGGATTGATGATTTTACAACTCAAATGTCATCTCTTTGAGAACCTCTTAAGGTACATGGTATTGGAATTGTATATAAAATAGTAGGTATTCAAACTTTCAAAGAGTATTGGGATATTAATTAGGTATAATACTGAAATGATACAATTCTTAGAAGGTGTGAGGATAAAGGGTGGTCATGGGTGGTGTTTATATGTGGAGGAGAGGGGTGTTTTAGTTAATTTATTAATTTGTTTATTGTTTTTGCTCAATAATATAAATAGTATTGATTCTTTGGACTATATTGAATATTTTATAGAGATTTCAAACCAATGGGTTCTGAAATCATGCTTATATCATCCACGACTCAAAAATTCATGTAATTATAATTACTGAAAAATACCATATTTTATTATTCAAAAAAAATTCAACAATTATTGAATAATACCCAAAATGGTTCCAAATAATTTTTCAATATATAGATTTTAAAAAAAAGGAGTATATTTTATCAATATAATATACTATGTTTATGAAAATATTATCTTTACTATAAAATATTCATTAATTTGACAAATAACAATTTAAATATTACAATCTATTTTTTACCCTTTAAAATATTAATTAATTTCACATATAATTATTGTATATTTATAATAATAAAAAGTAATTTAATAAAAAAAGTTATGAAAATAATTTTTTTGGAGTAATTATCTCAATTAAAATATTATAAATAAACATTTTCATTTTAAAAAAACCAGAACTTAGTTTATCATTGAAAAAAAAATTATTTATATAAAAGATTATATAAATGAATAATATTTAAATTTTTAAGATTATTATATTTCATTTATACATTAATATGTGAGGTCACTATTCTCTAAAGCAAACAAAAATACCAAATTTTTAAATTACTACTCAAATGGTCAGCATACTATTCCACCTATATAGGTTATTTAATTCCTATAAATACAAATTATTTCATTCACTATTGATTCACTTATTATGGATATTTATAACTTGTTATTAAAAGATAATATTATCTTATTAACATTGATTTTTATTTTTATATATTTTTTCATGAGTGTAGTCATTCTAGTAGATTGAGAAGATTCATATTTTCCCATTCATGTGGTTATATTTTTTATTTACTGTCCTGAAGTAAAATGTGGAATTTTTATTGGTTTATTTGATGACCAAGGTATAATTATTTATTTATTCGAATAATTTATTTTATTAGGTTATCTATTTGATTTATCTGTTTCATGAATTAATTAAATGATGTAAATTGCATTTATTAAAATATGGGTTGTCACATTCATCCCCCTTTGTGAAATTTATAAATCAATTTTTTACATACTAATGTTAAATCATGTGGGGGTATTTTTACATTATCACTTCCTCTGGTATACATGTTCCCTATTCATATTTACGGTTCCTCCATTGTACATTGAAAAAGTTAGTAGTACTTTTTTGGAACATTGTCTCTATGATCCATGATCTCCACTATATACTCCTCATAAGAGAGATCATTTTACTATTTTACCACATATGAATTTAAAACATGTGATGTATTTGGTGTATAATTAGTTAAGGTGGATATGTAGAACAAATCATGTACTAGTGGCATGGTTGTTGGAAGTATTAGTCAAATAGACAGATGTCTAACATGATCAATAATATCAAAGGGGATGATATATCTATGATTTAACATTCCATTCTTCCCTACTCCCATTATACTCTTCCATGGTGATATGTGGAGGAATACCATGTCCCCAAATTCATAAATTGTGTCTCCTTGATGATTATCTATATAGAACTTTTATCAAAATTGTTTTTTTACAGTATTATTTGGGATGATCTACTTGTTGTCTACCATTTCTTTGACCATTTCATGTCTCAAAAGATTTTGATCACTAATATCATCCCATCATGATAGTGGTCTTTATCTTTTCCCATAAATGTATTTAAATGGATCCATTTTTATTCTTGAGTTGAAACTATTTTTAAATGATAACTTGACATGTGAAAGATGTTGATCTCATCCCCCTTTTATGTCTATAGAACATGCTATCAACATGTCATTTAGTTGTTTAATAATCCACTCAGACTAGCTATTCTAATTAGTATGATAAACTATATAGAATTATAGCTCAATATTTAGAGCATATTGGACACCTTTAAATAACATGGATGTAAATCATCGATCACTATTAGATATAATAAATTATAGAACACAACTAAGACTCACCACTTCCCTAACATATATCCATGTATGTTGGTAAAGTGAGAAGTCCACTCAAATCAC
Organism: Viscum album; assembly: GCA_963277665.1. Taxonomy (NCBI): domain Eukaryota; kingdom Viridiplantae; phylum Streptophyta; class Magnoliopsida; order Santalales; family Viscaceae; genus Viscum; species Viscum album. Next base: position 1,967,654,282 of record OY728127.1, read on the forward strand.
AATAATATGAGTATCCTATCTAATGAGATCCAAAATGACCCATGTAGAAATATTTCATCTGGATTTCTTTGGAAGTCTTATGAATACATTAATGGTGTTGTTTTCCCAATTCCCTGGAGGAATGGTCAATGGTTCATCATTCTATTATGAATTTTTACTTTCATCCTTAAATTACTGACACATCATACAAATTAATGTACATTTACTGATATCCTTCTTCATGTTATACCACAAATAGTTTTCTTGGGGGTCTCGATATATCTTTGAGCTCCCTTGGTGGATGGATATGGTTGATCTATATTAATCATTCCAATGATCATTATTTATCGAGAAATTTTATGGTATACATTATCATGACCAAAATCATAAAACTCCATACGTATCAAATTTGAATATCCAGGATTTCCCATTTATAATAGCTACCATGATCTTCTAAATTTACACGTCATTTCTTTTAACATCCATTATATTATAAAAAAGTTATGGTTGAGAAATAATTTATGAATGTTATAATATTATTTCCACTTCATGAATTGGTAGCATTGTTTTATTTACCATGATGATAGTTGATTGAGTAGTCGTAATCCTTGATGGGATCTAACCATATTCACTAGTACATATTATGATTCTTATGTGTGAATATATATTTCAGGCTCTCATGATCAGTATATATCTAATACTTATCGACATAGTGATAATTCCATTAAATTTTATTAATGTTGAGATCATATAATCTGACTCCATATAATGTGTGAGATAGTTTTTTCTCATGAAAATTTACGTTATTTTAGGTGTAGGATATAAAATTATCATATTCCATCAGTATATAACCTATTCCATTATTTGAGCCATCACAATATTCCATAGTGAGTACCACACTTTTCAGTAGTGTAAGTACCTGGTTGGCGATAATCTACTTTTCAACTCATTGATGATTTCATTAAATTCACTATTCCTAGAAAACATTACTACCTTCTTATTCATCTTGGTATGTGGGTTTTATAAACATAATAAGTTCCTCACAATTCATCGGTAATATAAAAAGAGTCCATGAAAACTACTGATCTCTATTACAGATGCTGGTATGGGCCACTTCCAAATTGCCAAGGTTTTAAAACATTGCACAAATATTCCTTTTCTAGTGATAACATGCCCCATGATTGATAATTCCCTCAACCAGAAGTCACATTTACTATACATTGAATATCTTATCTCCCATCCCAATTTCATTACCAGAGTATTCAAATTCTCCCTATGTTCCTCCTTTCTCTTGGATTATATAATAATACCATATATACAAACTACCATAATGTTTTATAGGTAATATGTAAAGACTCTATTAATTATTTCCATGGAAGTGTCTAGAGAATTAGTGAGTCTAAAGGGAATCACTATGAAATCATATTGTACATATATTTTTCAAAATGCATTCTTGGTAATATCATACATCCTCTCCTTCTATTGTTTATTTTAAAACCGAAGGTCCACCATAGTGAAAAAACTTTCCCCAAATAGTTGACCAAAAAAGTCAGAAATCCATGGTAGGTGATACAAGTTATTTATAATGATTTTTGGAACTCATAAAGATCAATGAAGTGGTTAATTTATCCATCATTATTCTAAAAAAAGAACATTGTCACACACCATTGTTAAGAACTTTGGTGTAAAAATACATTTTCTAGAGTCCCTTGTAACTCCTTGTTTAGATCATGAAACTAAATGGTGTATATTTTTTAAGGAGTCCTTGATATGGGTAGAGATCCCAGTAAAAGATCAATTGAGAACTCAACCTATCGGTTAAGAGGAAGGCCATTAAAATCCCCAGAAAAAAAATCATTGTATCCCACACAATGGGTATGTGTCTAGGTATGATAATATCCTTTATCTCTATAATTGTATCTAGATATGATTTATCAATGGAAATAATATCTAAAATTTATATGATGATTCTGAATGAGATTCATCCTTCTCCATACACCTTTAAAGAATTAAAGGATTCCTCAAGATGCAAAGATTGATCTACATATATTGATAGGTGATGTTGGATCTATATAATGATATCCAATCCAAGAAAAAATATATAATAAAAGTCCACCAATGTAATTATGTTAGGTTTTTATGGATTTTTTAATCAAAAAAAATTAAATAGGGGGGAATTATATACTTTAGAAGAAACTATTTTCTGATTTTTTGTACTACTAGATAACTATACATTAATATCTTGAGGTGGTGGTTTAATAATTCTACTAATTTTTGATGATATTAATTAGTTCATATTACCATAATAGAATAGTGCAGTTATTATTCTTGAATGTATAGTCAAAATACCTATTACCAAATTATTTTTTAGACCTACTTCATGAGTAGTGACAACATATTCCCTTTTTTCCACATTATAGGTTATTATTTTTAATTATATCTGACAAAAAATGAAAAGGTTTATTTGATAATATAAGTAAAATGTTTTGTGTAGTTGAAACACTAAACTACATGATGAGTATAGATATGAACCTTCATTTCATATTCAATTTTAGCGAGCTTCATCAAATTCCTTTAGAAATAATTATAATGTTTCCCCACACTCTTGCATTCGAAGGATACCATGTTATCCTTTTGATTATTCTTAGTATACTTATTCCCATAGTGTTTACATGTGGGATTTTGGGTTTTATTTCATTCAACGAATTTATCTTTTGATAAATCCATAATAAAATTCATTTTCCACTTTGTATCCTCGATCCCACAAGACCACATAGAGTCTTTGATGTCTCTTTCATCCTTAAGGACCCAAATAAATATCCTTATAACTGCCAAAGCCTAGGATCACTAATTATTTGTGCAGATTTTACATTAATATAGTAAATAATCTATCTAAAATGGTTTTAGTTTTCATGAAAAATCCACATGAATATGGTATATGCCATAAAATTTCTTCCTCATACACCAGGATGGAATCAACATCATTTTTCATCAGTTTTAGGAACTCTATCTGAGAGTTTATAAAAAATATTTATATAAATATTTTTATGAATCCTTTCCAAACCAAGGATTTGATTTCCTCTTTAGAATTTGTGTTTTTGATCAGTTTCCACCACATATCATCTTCCCAATAAAATTGATAGTCTTTCTGTATGAAATTATTTTTTATGGGCATTAGAGAATAGATAATATCATTTTACTGTAATTAATCCATTATTCTATGATGAAAGGATGAAAATATCCATTAAATATATAAGGCCTTTTTTCACAGAAATTATATGATTATAAATTTATCTATCTTTTTATATGGAGGTAATTCCATTAAATTCATGTAATTATTCATTATTTGATAATATTAATGAATTACTCTCATGATTTTCTAGTATCCTATTTATATTCTTTTTGGCATCTCATTAGTGCCATTGTCACATTTCATATCACATTGATTGTTTACATGGGTTCTCATATATACATCTATTAGAAAAAATATAAATAAAATAAAATTAGTGGGTTTCAATAAATTTCTATTTAGAATATAAATAGAAAACTATTAACATAGAATTTATAAACTTATAAATGAGAAGTACTTCCTATATCATGATTCCCTAAGTTTCAATCTAGGATATCCATTATGATTGAATTTTCTATATGGTTCTTACTAATGATTCTAATTTCTAATAACTAAAAGTAAATAGATTTTCCTCTAATAAAAAGAATAGAAACCCTATCCTTTTAAAAAATTTATTACATGATTTTAAGCATATTTATCCATGAAATAAAAACCATGGATTGTAATGGATAATGTCTTTTGATGAAAAGAAACATAAAATTAAAAATATATAACTTGAATAAAACATTCCCTTATTAATATTCCATAATGATCTCATAAATTTCTGTGATATTTTATATCTATATAGGAGTACTAGTAAAATACATAGATAACATGAATGATCTTAAAATAAAATTATAGGAACTAGCATGGAAAAGAAGAGTAACACATTAGTAAAATGAATAAAATGATAACATAAAATGAATGGAAGGTGAATGAACATGTTTATGCATATAAAATAGAATATGTAGTCATATAAAGAAGAGAATATATAAATGTGGAAGAAATAAATTACATGAAATAAACATGAGTCAAGGAAAATTGCTATGACGGTATCACATGGTGGGAAGTGTCCCATATTGGATAAGGTTTACATATTAATCCTATACATAAAATATCATGAGAATAAACATTTCCAAATTCCTTATATCACTATCTAGGTTCACCCATCATAACATTTTCATGAAAATGTGTTCCACAAATAGAATCAAACAAATGGAATAAGCATAACTATTACCCATCTAATGAAATGGGTATCATAATCTTGTCATACAGAATGTGTAAATAGAGTACAATAATGGTATACATGAAATAAATTATTTAAATCATTAATGGAAATTAATGAAGATAATTTAATAATAAAAAATTATTAATCATGTTAAACTAATGTGAAAACATAAAAAAGTGTGGTTTGATAACATTATAAATGTGACACATATGTGATGTTTTATGGAAAGGAATAAAGAGGATTTAATGAGGATAATGTTAAAGCTGTTTTCATAAAATCATAAATCAAATAATATAATTCTTAATGATTAAATGAGATATTTCATAAAAATATTGATCACTTAAAATATTTTATGAAGTGTGCATCAAAATGGTAATGAAATGAAAGAGTTCACTTTAATTGGGTTTTCTTGTTGAGATGAATTTAGAAGTGATCACTTTTTAAATTTATTTTCCCAAAAAATAAAGATGAATTTATATATATATAAACATTTTTAGAGAATATATGTATAATTTTATGGATTTAAATAACAATTAATAAGATATAAATTTGGGTAAATATAGGTAATGAGAAACACAAATGAAAATAAAGGTTTGAAGAGATACCTTTACTAATTGTATGAATATGTTGTTCACATGAACTTAATGTCCTAGATAATAAAAATAGAAACATTAATTAATTCATTCAGAACCACTTCTATATGTATTTTTTTTATAATTTGATTATGTTTATTTATGACCATTTCAATGATTCCTATAGTTAAAATTCATCTATTCAAGAGTGTTTATTTCACGGTTGGTTCTATTGTGTAAAATTATGAAATCTCATGTCATATGGGACTAGTACTCCAAAATTGAGATTATATGGTATAAACACTCTTCTAGAATTTTAAATGGTCCCATATATCATTTGGTTTTATGGAATGAGTTTGATTCATTTGGTAAAAAATTAATGCAACCTTCATTCATAAATCCTCTTGAGTTCCTCTTCGGAGACATTGGGTCGTATGTCCTGCTCAAGAATATCTTCCTTAGAGTGCAGAATTAGTTTCATGGACTCCCCATCCTTTCCTTCTATGTCTATTTTGTATCTAGTTTCTTATTCGCTTTCTCCCGTATAGAGGACTAATCTTTCATTATTACTTCCTTTCTTGGATGATCGAGTTTCTATAGGTTTTGGAAAGTAAGATAAATCCTTATATCCATTTGACTTTTCCCTGGAACTGCTATACATTTCCCTAAGTATCGAATGATTTTTTCCCATTCTTCCTGTGAGGGATGTGAGGACCTTTCCCTTGACATCGGTCCATACTAACCCCTGAACGTAGGCTATAACTGTCATCCCATGATGAGTCATCATCCTCATTCAATAGAGGTTCTTGGTCTTCTAATCCATCAAAGCTGTTCCCAAGCTTTAACTTCAAGTCATATTTTAGGGGCCTTTGCTTACTTTGAGGATTACCTTTACCTTCCATATTCTCTTGCAAAGTTACCTTCTCCCCAGACTGAGCCTTCAGATGGCTGAGGGTGTTTGGGTCTAAGTCCCTCAATACATTCCCTTTGTCAAGCTTCTGTTTACCATTGTGAAATGTTTCATACAATAAGTTAGTCTTCCCTTGCACAGATTTTGATCCATTGAATTTCTTATACCCTCGACCCATATACTGCTACTATTTATTAGTGTCCTCCCAACCTCTATTTTGAGAGCCACAGAGACTATGGACCTAACTCCCAATCAATCTCATCTCACCTTCCTCGAAATATGAGGTAGCTATTGGGTATAATATGGCCACTAATAAGGGGAAATCCTCTTCAACTTTAAGGATACTATGTCCTACTTCAACAGGGAGAAGATTTCATCAACCTGAAGTGTTTCCTCTTCTGGCCTCACTTTCTTCATATCCACTATGGAAATCAAGAGATTTTCCAGCATTTAATCCTCCTCAGTACATGCCTACATTGCTAAAGGATCATGGTAACGGACTAGATTCAGCTCCATTGTAACTTCCTCACACGCATCTTCCTTCATTCCCAATTTGACAATATTCCGAAACTGGTGTTAAACTTTTGCATCCTCTTGCACCAATGAAGGGCGGTCACCATTTGCACGATGACACTCAAGGGTGAAATGACTGATTTTGATGAATCCCAAGAAGATTGTAGGCTATGATTTGAACACCAATCTCTTCTTCCATCTGAGCACTTCCCTAATCGAAATCCACAGCCACTCTGATGGAAGTTTGGGGATGTTGACCTTAACACAAGCGTGAGGAAAAATTGGATAAGATATCACAGAAGTGTGCTTATCCGAACATAGATATCATCCCAAAAAATTCTCATGTATAAAAATAGTTGAAGGATTATGGATGGGTGGAGGAAGGTCAGGAAATCTTACCCGCACTACAGCCGAAGGCGGGTCATGATTCATGTTGAGATCGGAAGACCATTACACGAGGACAAGACCACATCCATTGAAAACCCGAGGAGTGCTAGACCAGACGATGAAAAAATACTCCTCCGATGAGAAATGAATCATCATTTGGAAACAGTCGAGAAGACCCACCACCGCTGGATTTTAGAGACCCAATGCTTCAAGGACCGATCAGTCAAAAGAATCAACTGAAGGACGACGACCCCGGATGTGAGTGACAAGCGTCGATCTGTGAAGATCTGAAGCTACATTGGACTTCTGTGAGGAAATCAAAAGTTGAGGATATACTTAATGATGTTCAGAGACCTTAGGGAAAAGAGGGATTGGTCGAAAAGGAAGAAGATTATATAGGTTGGTGAACAGGGTGAAAGGACGGGCCTTCAATTTCATTTGGAGATTTTTACAAAAATCAAAAACTAGTTTCATATTATTTAATTTAATGTCTATGTATTATTCCCACTACATAGATAAAGTTAAAATAAACGTATCAATTTTTATATTAACCATATTATTATTTTCATGACTAAATTTGTATAGGATATTGTAAAACAAAAACTCATCATTCACAAAGGTATTGTAATGACATATCTCAGATGATGCCGTCATTCTAAGAATAAAAGTAAAAGAAAGGAGATTCGATTAAGGGATATTCTATTTATAAAATAAAATTTTAGTATATATTATACTAGTTTTTTCATGATAATTTTATTGGGTATTTGAGTCAATTATGAGAAAATAAAAGAAAATTAAAGGGAATAAATCTGTATTTTCCATCTTGAATGTGTTCTCCTTGTGAACCTCCCTAAGGAACCTGGTTATGATGTTTTTTTGAGACCAGTAGTTATTTGATGTGAGTGATAGGCTTCTGAAGTGAATTGTGTTGAATATTTATAAGAAAAAATCTATATATGTTGTGAGGAGAAAGGGTGATGGGGGTGGTATTTACGTGTGGATGAGATGGGTGTTTTTTAATATTTTATTCATTTCTAAACTATTGTTTCTCTAGATTATTTATAGTATTCATTCCTATGAGTAAACATTGTAAATAGTTCAGGATAGTTTATAATAATGTGTTATTATATTATGATTTCATTGTTAATGAAACAATAATTATTATAAGGTTAATTACCAAAAAATATCAAGTTTCATTATTGAAAAAAAATTACAGCAATTCATTATTCAGATAAAATATAACTATATTAGAAAAACTAAAAAAAATTAACCACATTAAAATTTTAGATTTCAAAATTTGACACTAGTTTATGAATTGATTTTTCTAAATATAATAAATTTAATTTTTGAATAAAATCAAAATTTATTCTAAAAATACTAATTTTTATATTATAATCAATTTTTAATCCTTATAAAATTTAGTTAAGGCCCCATAAAAATATATTATATTTATAATAAAACATATTATTAATTTAAAAAAAATTAAAATAAATATTCCATTAAATAATTATATGTATTATCAAATTTTAAAAAAATATTTACCTTTTATAAAAATATCAAGACTAAATTTATCATTTGAAAAACATTTATTTACATTTACTATTATATAAATATATCATATTTTTATTTATAAAATATTTAAATTTCATTTATATATTCATAGGCGAGATTAATATTATAATGGCCATGTAACTATTATAAATGGTCAGATTATAATTTCAACTATAACACACTATGATTTTTTAAAATGTTGTTTTGAATGAATTTAATCTTTTTGAAATATTATATTTCACACGACATAGAATATATATTTTTTATATGAATGAGAAAATTTATTCTTGATTTCTATGCAACACCATGTTATTATTTCACTATACGCTCAAGTAAGATATGCCCTCGATGCACGCAACACCGCCTTGGAATGTTTTACACACTACACAATGTTTCTAAAATTATTTAAATGTGATAGTTATAAAATTTTCATTAAAATTAGTAATATGAATACTAATGACTAATTTTAAACTGATATTTATAATTGTTTTATAAAAATATAACAAAGTTATAATAAAACAAATAATTTTTTGTAAGTCTTTGTTTGTATGAAAATATTAAATTCTCTAATGAACTGCTTTTTATGTCCTAAAATGAAAAATAATAATATAAATTTTAGAAATATATTTTGATAAAATAATCTTTATCTTTTATTTACTAATTTTTAAATTATCTTATGGTTAACTGTATAAATATTTCATGAAAACATCATCTTTAATGAGTTGTGAAAAAACATCGAATTTTTATTCAAAACCAATTTTCAATATTATTTATTTATAATGCTTTATTATATTTTAATGAGGTCGTAAAGTAAGATTATTAGAATTTAAACAAATCAATAAAATTTATTTCATTAAAATGAATTTCAAATTGAAATTAAGTATAAAAAATAATTCAATCTATTAAAAATTTTCTCTTAAAAACCCACTATCTCATCCCATCAGGGAGATTAATTTTCACATAATTTCGACCACTTAATTTGTTTATAATTTGTAAAAATGGAGTTTATATTTGGAAAAAATAATAATTTACAATTTTTAATAGGGAAGTATTTTTTTCTAAGCCGAAAATTTAGTGAAGATAATTAAAATTAATTATAGGGATTATGGTAAAAACAAAATTAATTAATGACTATTCATAAAAAATGAGATGTAAATATGTCCATAAAATTATTAAAAATTTATTTTATAAATTTTTTTCATCCATTTAACCTCTAATTATAAAAATTGTCCATTTATAACCATTTATTGACAAGTAAAACATGTGGAGGAATCAAATCTTTGCAAGAATACCCAATGAGTCATTTCCCCCTTATAAAGGCCGCATCTCTTCCCCATCTCGTTGCACATATCATGATCTTTTTTGGGAAAACCGTACCCAAATATTCTTTGAACATCCCTCCCTTCATAATAAAAACCTATCATAGGGCATAAATCTATTTTACGAACCCCTTTGGTGAAAACCAAAAGGAGTTACCCATTAAAGTGGTAACATCCATCAACAAGCTCTTTTGTTTTATTTTATTTCTCCACCCTATAGAATCATCTTATTCCATGCTTACATAATAACATACAAATACTAGAAATACTAAAAATAGTTACATTTTGAAATATTATTGGTTTTACACATAGTCACACACACATTATATTTTAAAGTGATGATAACTGGATTAATGGATATTATGATAGTTCTTAATCCATTCTCACAGAACATGATTATCATTTTGTACCTTAATCAAATATAAAACTAACCAAATAATAAAATGAAATAGTTCACTAAGAATTTAGGTAATGGGGAGTATAATGGATGGGTGATTTAGTTTCCTTTAAATCAATAATGATGAGAGAATCCCCCAATTGGAAGTCATAGATGAACAAAAATGTGTTTTTATTGTGGAAAATAATGACAAAATGAAAGTAACTACAATGTAAAAAAACAATATTTCAGTTAATATAATGGATTGAAATAATGGCCTCCATAATAAATAATCAATGTCAAAAAGCATTAAATAAGGAATGACTAGACATTATGAAAATTGATGTCCAATATAGAATATTCAATAAGGGAATCATCTTGGTGGAATGAGTATTGATTATATTGATGATGACAATGATATAATAGGTGAAATGTGAAAGCATTGAGATATTAATTAATTGGTCTAGGAATCCTTATTAATGCCTTAAGGATAAAGTGGAATAATAATTTTTTTTGTATTTGGATCCAATAATTATGTTTTATGAATGGTGAAATATATTAGGATTATTCGGTTTATGTTATTATCTAAGGAATTATTAGAATATGTTGAATGGTTATTATAGACTAAAATGTGATTTAAAGGTTAGATGATATTTTGAAAATGGTAATAAAACCCAAAATATGTTCATGATATTATGATAATGGTGATTTGATATATATATATGTGGGAAATTAATAAGTAAATTTGAATTGTACAAATAAACATTTAATTGATTAGTGAATTGATGAAAATGTGATTTATGCTATCTGGGAGGGAGTTCATCATTGATTTTATTTTAACAAACACATCCAATAAGAATTGTATTAAGTAAACATGCATGTTTTAAATAAGGATTTATAGTAATTCAGGTTATTATATTTTTTCAAGAGAATAAATTATTAAGGTATTCACATGTTTGGTATGTGACAACCAATGGCCACATTATTATATACATGGGATAAATGGTAAACTATTTTTGATATATTTAGTTGTATTATGTTTTTTTATTTCATTATTCATAAGGGTTATAATGTCAACCATTTATGAAATGGTTTATGTAAAACTTATGAGGATTTTTTGATGTTAATGTATTATATCACTATATAAGGATTTTATAAATATTTAATGACATTTGATAACCTTATTTATGATAACTGAAGACATATGGAGTCACATATATATCTATTTGTTTATCACATGATTTGGTAATGATTCAAGAATGAATAATTCACCTCCATTTATTAGAAAAAATATGAAGTGGAAATTGATCATTGAAGAAAAATGGGTGTTTTTGGCATGAAATCATTTAAGTATATCATCACATGATAATTCTTCGACTATAAAATAGGGGCTTAAAATAAAATATTTTCAAATTATCGTCATTTTTTATGATATCAATGAACTCTTCCACACTTCATCAGTTTATGGTTTTGTTCCTTTTAACTTTATCTTGTTCACCCACATATCTTGTGATGAGGGATCTTCATAAATCTCTATTATTATTTACAATTTTCTTCCATATCCATTTTTTAACTTTCCACTTTCTGTTCTTCTTTTTTCAAACCTAGTTATGAGATACTTTAGGTAGACAACTATTTTCCCAACTATCTATTTTTAAATGATGTTTTAGAAATGATTTTTTACAATGTGGGTTTTGATAAAATGTTATTTAATGTATTAAAACATTAATAACATTGAACAATTTCATGAGAGAAATTCATTTTACAGGGGAGTTGAATGTTACACAATGATATTTTCTGAAAAAAGTTCAAATTAACATTAACGTTTTGATATTTTTCATTTCATGGGTTATTGAATATTACTTTTATTATATGAATTAAAAGTGTATTATTTAGTTTTATTATAAACCATGGTAATATTTTGTTATAAATTACACCAATACAATCTCGTGCTACATTGAACACCGACTAGGTTTTGGATACATTAAATACCATGTTTCAAAGAAATAACATTTTATTATTATATTTATTTAAATGAGATATTCAGAAAATATCTACTAACCATACTAATATGAATAGTTTTGCTTAGTTGGTAAATATTATTTATAAGTGTTTTATTAGAATAAAAAAACTTCTATAAAAACATATAATATTTGGTAAAGTCAATATATGTTTGAAAATTTATTTTCTCAAATGATCTTTTTTTATATCCATATGAGAAAAATAAGAAAAATAATTTAATTTTAGAAATTATTAGAAATTTAGTTTTATTTAATAAAAAATATTGTTTATTTTACAATTTCAAACTTATCTTAGTGTTAATTTTATGTATTTTTTAGTAAAAATTCATTTTTGGATGAATAATGAGAAATACTTACATTATTTTGAAATCATTTTTTAGTTTAATTTATTTATATTGTAAAATTAAATTTTAATTTTATTTAATAGTTTTATAATATAAATATTATATCAATAAAACTAATTGATGTCATTTGGATATATTTCACACTGTAATTTAATATAATAACATTTTAAACATTTACATATTTTTGTTTAAAAACCCATTGCCCCATATGATCTATTGGATTAATTTTAATTTAATTTATGTCACTTATATATTTAGAATTTGGAAAAATGAATTAAAAATTTGATATAATAGTAACATATAATCTCTAAAAAGGAAAATTTTATTTTCAATGAAAAATATTTTTGAATTTAATTAAAATTAATAATGATGATTTAGGTAAATGGTCGTAATTAATGACTAAACATTGAAAATAAGGTACATAAATAACCATAAACATGTCTAATTTTTTCAAAATATTTCGTCCATTACAACTCTATGTGTCACTAATGGATCATTTCTATCCATTTGGGAATTATAAAATCTGGGTAGCACTCCAATATTTTTAAGAATACCCAATGAGTCTGTTTACCAACTTATAAAATTACTCCTCTCTCAAATACTCTTTACACCTCTCAAGTCTTTTGGGATCAGAAATACACTTCCAAAATAACCTATAATCATCCCTTTATTTAGACTAGATTCCCAAATTCTGTAATAAATTCATTTAATGTTGACCTATTGTGCAAAATAAAAGGAGTTACCCAAAGAAGAGTTAACATCCTTCCACAAGCTCTTTTGTTTAATTTTAATTTTCCATCCATTAAAATATTCTTATTTCGTGATAGTATCCTTATTATACTAATATATATTCATATGGTTAATAGATAAAATCACCCTGACTTCCATCAAATTAGATATGAAATCATTTTTCTTATGTACGACAGACTACCTCCTTGTAAACTAATGCAGTTCGTTCTTCCATTACCACTTTTCACAGTTGGGAATAATAATAAAAATTATATGTTCATATGATATAAAAAATTTTATTGTGTATTTATTCTTCAATAATTATTATATATAAAAAACCTTCATACAATCCATTTTTTAAATATAATTACTTATTTTGGGGATGTGTGGAGTACCGCCTCCTAAAAGTGATTTTTTTCATTCACACATTACAACGAATTCACTTAGGATGGGTTTTGTACAAATTTTTAAAATGTATTAAATAATAATTATAATGGAATGATATTATATATATATATATATTTCATTTACATGAAATCTTTTAATATTCAATAAAATGAAAACAACCTTCATGTGTACCTAAATTCTTCTGTCTCCATGAACATTTTATTCCATTTAATATTTAAATATTTTATAGATTATTATAAATATATATGTACTGAATATATATGATATTTATATCATTTTTTACATTATTTAAATCAGTAAACTGAGATATATCTAATTGTATCGAAATTAATAATTAACGGTATATACGAAAACAAAAGCTGCTATTGAACAAAACGTAACATTAACATGGAATTATTCAGCTACAAGAAATAAAAATCTTGATAGAATAATTTATGGAATTATATATAAAAATATTTTTTATTTTATTTTATTTATAATAAATTTATTAATATTATATTGGATTTTGAAGGAGTATGAAGATTTTCAAGACATATGGTTATGGTTTTCTCATCTTGCTTATATTTATTTATGATTTATGCCTTATTCTGTATTATATTCTTTTTTATAAATATATTATGACTATGAATATATTATATGATTATTATCCTTAATGTTATTATTATTTGAATATCCATTTTATGATCTCTCTTTCATGGGGTTGATGTTTGAAAAGTTACCAGACCTATAATGTAAATTTCTATCAATTTCCCTTCTTTGAGATACATGTCATGTTACGAACCTAAATTATACTAATATGAGTATACAATTACCTTTTAAATGTTATCTAATGAATATAATTCTTTTCATGATATTTTATTCTTTATTTAATGTTAATAATTTACTGATATTATGGGTTTATGTTACCAAAGTTATAGTAGTTTACCACAAAAATCTCATTATTTGACTGATTTGTTTATGATTATTCTTATATTAATGAAATATTATGAACCAAATCTCATGAAATATCATGAATTATATAATATAATGGTTATTCATTATATCTTAATGTATTGGTGCCATGTTTCAACTCCTTGGTACTTAATGTAATTGTGAATGTTTTTTAAGAAAATCCGACTTTATATCTCTATTCAGTTATAAATTGGTGTTCATTTGAATCCATTTTTATTGAAAAGTTTTAGAAAAAATATTAGTATCATATAACCTAAAATATACATTTTTACCCCTATTTTAAATTATTTTTTTTTAAAAGTTAATCCTTCATTTTCTAATTGTTGAACTTTTCTAAACTTTTTACAATGCAAAAGGATTGTTCAGAGAGAACAAATTTATATTCCATCATCATTTTCATTAATTTTAAGTCTCCATTTCATGGTTATAAGATTATTTTATAAGAAATTTTTTTCCTATTATTGTGGACTTTCATTTTTTTAAAGTGGGTATAAATGAAAAATGTTTTCTAAATTTTTTTACGTTCAATAAGTATTTTAAAAGTATTTTCAAAGATTCATTTAAATGTTTTCAAATATATTTTCAATGAAAAATTTAAAAAAATTGTTTTATGATTATAAAGTTTATTAAATATTTTCAATATTCATTAATATATTTTTTATGATTTTTTTTCAAAAGGTTTTCATGATTTTTTATATTTTTACATAAAAAATTTCTTCAAATGTTTTCCAATATAGTTTTACATGATTTCGATGACGAACATTTTCAGAAGGATTTAATGATTAATATATATATATTTTGAAGATACTTTTTTAAATGGTTTTAAATAATCTTTTATAAGTTTTCAAAGATTTCTTGTTTGAGAATGTTATCACCATTACTATATATGTTCTCATGGAAAAAGGTTTTGAAAATGATTTCACGATTCCTTTATATATTTTCAATATCATTTTCAAAAAAAATAGATTAAATTTTTTTATGTTTGAAATAGTATTTTTTAAAAAGAAAAAATATTTTCCCCATGGAATGATATTAAAATATTTCTAAATAATCATGTTATTTCTAAGATTACATCCATTTGTGTAACTTATGATTTATTGAGGATATAATCCAAGGGTTATATTAAAATTATTTTTTATAATGGTCTATGTTTTGATGGAAAGTGGTTTATGAAACCTATTTACCTTTAATGAGTTATATATTTAAGAAGTACCTTTCACTTTCATGGGTTATAAGTTTCTGAAATAGTTTATCCTTCACGAGTTATAATCATATGAATCCTACATATTTTCATGGGTTCATTTTTAATGAAATCTATATGAAACATGTACATTTTCCATAGATTATTATATGATTACTTGTTTATGAAACCGATTTCCTATAATTTGTTATGATATGATGACTTTTTATGATCTATTGGAAAACATTTATATCATTTAATTATAAGTTTCATGGGACCAATATCTCTTTCCAATACACTGGGTAATGGTATATATTTCTTGAGATATTCATTACCAGAATGGGGAGTGAACTCTATTCAATAAAGGATTTTGTCCACTAATATTATCTTAGGTGTGATCCTTTGCTAGAAAATGTCCATAGTAGTGAACCATGATTTTTAAGATATTGTGTGGAGTGGACCCATTCGACTAGGATTAAGAATTGGATACTATGTAAATTATTTTTATATTGTCACGTGTCTACGAAAAACTCTTTATCAAAATCCTATGATATGACATCATGTATTATTATATTGATTCTATTATGATTCATGTCTAATGTAATTAAAAAATTTATTCCATTTAATCATTTTTATGATATTTAATATAAATATTTTGATCCTCTATTTTTATGATCTTCTTATAATACCATTATGATCATGTTATGCTTTTGTATTTAGTTTTTCACAGTTTTTGAGCATATAAGGTCACCCCATTTTAGGTTTCCATTCCATAAGTTGTTAAAAAATGGTTTTATGTATGAGTAATAATGTGTAATATTCTTAAGGGATACATTAAATATCATTCACTATGATAGAAAATTATGTTCCCATGCTTCCAAAGAGAAAAAACTATTTTGGTAATCTTGCATGTATTTTTCTGATGTTCTGAATATTCTTTTAAAATGATTTTATATCCATGTATGTTAAGAATGGGTAACTATAAGAATAATCATTATTATATTACATAAGTATTGGTACCTCAAATTTAAAAAAATCATCATTTTTAAGTCATTATTAATTCACTTATTATGGTTATCTGTAATTTTATCTTCAAAAAATATATTACAATATTAAAATTAGGTTTCAGTTCTACATACTCTTTCACTAATGCAGTAATTATAGATTATTTAGAAGATCAAAATTTTCCCATTTTTGATATTTTATTTAATTTTTATTATCATGTAGCAATATCATGATTTATTATTTGTTTATTTTTATGACTAATATATCATTATTCATTTATGAGAATAATTTTTTATTCAATCCTCTATGTGATGCATGTGTTTTGGGATATAATTATAGGTTAAAAACTCCATTGATAAAATTATTGGTCATTATAGAATGTATTCCTATTATATAATTATATATTATATATTATAATATAAATATATATATTATAAATCACTTTCAGTGTCAATATCCTACAGTTCCAATCAGTTAATTCCACCAATATTTTTCCATCACACATTAACATTTTCAATTTACAAATGTATGTATTAAAAAAGTACTTGAATCTACAACTCCTCAATTCTCTTGAAAAGTTATTTATACTCCATCCTCTCCTCCATTCTCGATATCATTTTTTGTCCTCTCTATAAATTCTTTATGCGGGAAAAAACATATGTAAAATATAACCAAACATGGGAAAAAATTTATGACATAAATTATTAATTATAAATCACATAATAAGGGGTATTTGGTTCTAGTTTAGCTGATTGGTTGTAAATAAAATATATTTTGTAGCCACTAGGAATTTTTTTTCTATATTTAAATTTCATAAATTTCTAAGTGATATTATTGTTTATAGATATGATTTTATTTTAGGATGAGTAGTGGCTAATCCATGCTTCATTTCATTACATAGGTACAAAACATTTATTTCAGTACACATCTAAATGTGATTAATATTTGAATTAATTTAGGAAATTGACATTCATTATATATGTATATTAAGTTATATATAATAAATATTTTACTAAATATGATCTTATGAGTGAATAACTAAAAAATATTAATGCTTGATGATGTAATGTAATTTGTTCTCAATGTTGATTATTTTGTTCTTATGTGATATGACTTTATAATAAATAATTATTGTTATGTTTTAAATTAAAAAAAAGTAAATAGGGGGTTAAATAATTATTTTATAAATTAGAATTATGTAATATTTAATCCATGTCATATCTATGTTTAATTTCAATTAAGGTAAAATAAATTTAATTATGGAATTATCGAAATGGTTTTTCATGATTAATAAATTTTTCATTAATTATTACATAAATTATATGGTAATTTTTAAAGATATGGTTTTGGTAAATAATATCATAATTTATTTATTTTATATTTATTTATTTTATTATGAATGAGTTTTAAATGATAAAAATATTATAAAATTTTCCATAGATTTGAAATACTGGAAGAGTGTACTTATTCATGATTTGATTTCAATATTTTGATTTAAAAAATAATTTTCAGTCATTTTTTTACTTCTGAAATATAATGTTTACTTATTATTGATATGGATGAGTTTATTATTACTTTTATTGTGGATTAATAAATTGGAATTGATTTAATTAAAGGCGTTTTCTTTTTTTTTTGTGATATTACATAGTTTAGAATTAATATAAAATCATTATAAATTTTTTTATGATTTGTAAGGTTTACAATAAATCTGTATCAAAGGTATAAATTTATGTAAATAGATCATTATAATTTAAACATGGTTATGAATGTGTTTTTTGGGGTATAAATAATATTACTTGGATGCATTGATATAAATTTGGCTTAAAGAGAAGGTATGAATGGATTTGTTGAGTTAAACTATATGATTAAATTATTTTTCTAAATGAATTATTATGGTTTTGAGTATTATAATTACATTAGAGGGTTTTGGTTTTGAAAATATTATGATATAACTAGATTTATCATTTATTAGGTAAAATCAACTGAATAATTATTACACATGTAGGAATGTTATATTTATATATTTATCTAGGTCATGTGTTATGTTAGAAAGTGTTTTGTTATACTTAATTTGACTATAGTAGTACTATTATTATATTAATGGGATTGTTAAATTAAATTATAAAAAAATAATGTAGATTGATTATTATTTTTTAATTAATCTCTTGATGATGATAAATTTATAATAATGTAGTGTCTCATGATCATGTTGAGTGCTTATTAAATTATTTAAAAATGGTTAAATTTTATGGAAGTCATGTGATATAATTATAATTTAATTGTGAATTCATGTTATATTAAATGATTTTTGTAGTTATATAATGTAGTTTTTAATAGCTATAAATGTATGGATTTTGAGTTTGTATATTAAAGGTTTCAGTATTAATTTTAATTCAAAATTTCGTGGAATCATTTAATAAATTTTATTTGGAATGTTTTAATATGATCAATTTGAAATGATTGAATGATTTAAATAGGTATAATTTTATTGGTATATTTTATAGAATAATGTAGTATTGGAAATATGGGTCATAATAATGAATTATAGAGTTTATATTGATTGTGAAACATTTATTATATCCCTCAAAACCATTGTAATGATATTTTCACACCCATGATGTTGAGTACATCGATAACTTCATCAATTTTTCTTGAATCTTGGTTGTGTTTTCTATATAATATAGTGGGTTTATGGGTATTATTTATTATTAATCCTTATTTATGAATAAAATATGTTCTCGTATTCATTTTGGAAAAGAACTCTGATAATGTAGAGAATTCTATGATTTTGACTCACTATTGAGTACTGAAAATTATTATTATTCATTGGTAGTGGGAAGAAAATTTAGATTATAATGATTTATTCATTCAATGAAGATACACAATGATCCTTTTTAGCGGATAAAAATAACTATAATTTATAGTTTGATGTGATTATAATTTTCTTTTGTGATATCTAGGATTTTAATTAATTTTTTTATCATTTAAAATTATTATCTTTAAATGGTAAATTTAATGTTTTCGGTTAATGAGGTGAAAAGGAGGTTAAAATTGAGGTGGGTTTTAATTGAAAAATAATAATATACACTGATGAGTACCTATTGTGTTGAAAAAAATTACCATTTTTTTTAATTAATGACGGTGATAAACATTCTCAACCATAAAGTAAAATATTTGAGTTAAACTAGGTTGTTGATATTAAATCCATATATACCTAGTGTGTTACAATTTTTTTAGGGATCCTTTTTCATATTACATATTTGGATGTTTGAGGATTTCTGTATTCATTTGATTCGTATAATTAATTATCCTTGGGTTCCTTCTCCAATTTAACTTTCAAACTCTTCAAATCAATACTTTGTGATTTCCCACTCATTTTATTATAGACCAATAATATATTTAATACATAGATAATTTGATAGTATAGATATCACTTTACATATGGGTTTTTTATAAAAGAAATCATGTTTGACGTCCGATTATGTTCTAAAATTAATTTCTCTTCCATTTTTGAAAATATTATTAATATCTTCTGGTTAGTGCCTGATTTTGGTTTACAATCCCTATGTGAATTGTCATAATATCATGAGAAATGTGGTACCACCCTTTACATTGAATGTAATTCACTGCACTTGGATATGTTTGACACTATGATACACAATTTTTTTTAATTTTGTAGTTATTTTAATTGAAATTTTGTTATTAATGAAAGATCAAAATAATAATGTGGTTTTATTGAATAAATAGACAAAACTTATTTGTAATTATAATATGAAATTTTTAAAAGTGAATCAATTTTTTTAAACATAGAGTAACACGAAATATTTGTGGAATTAAGATATTAGTTAAATAAAATAATAATTAATTTTTTAATATGGTGAAATGATGTAATCATTTTGGTTTTTATAACATTTTTTAATTAATAAATTTGATTTAGTAGGATAAATAGTTTGATTAATGTTTGTATTTAATAGGTATATGAATATTTGTTTTAAAAATGAAAAATATTATATCACTTAATAAAATTATATTGAAATGGATACGTTTGTATGAAAAATAATAACTATTTATATAAATTGACTTGTTCAAATTATTATGTAAAAAAGTTAATGTCATTTTAAATTTATATAATGTATTTTTTGGGTTAAAAATTATTGTATGGGTTGTTGGAATATTATTTATGCTTATTGGTTAAGTGTGGTTTTTGTGATACAATATTCTTTCTTTTACAAGAGTGAATTGGAATAAATTTTTGTTTAGGGGGTGGTTTAATATGAAATATTAAACAATATTAGGATAAAGAAGTTAGGAATTGGTATACTCTAACCATTTTTTAAATTAAATCTTCCATTGTGTTTCAATCGTGTTTTTTAACCACATGGGTGTTTAAGTACACAAATGTAATTTTATTTGGGTCATATTCATAATGTATAACTCGTGAATTTGTTTTTTGAGAGATTAAATATATTCCTTACATAACTAAATAACATTTATTAGTCCTAGGTCAATTTTTTGAGTGTTGTGATGAGAATTATATTGAATTAGATTAATTTAAAGTAAAATTTGTTATTAAATTTATTGATTATTTTTTATAGTCATTGAATTTATTATTAGATAATGTGTTTAATGAATTTTTTTTTAAATTAAGTGGTTATATGGTAAATAATAGATTTTGATACACAAATTATATTTCAAATCTTTTAATTAAATTTTGAAATATATTTTTTGTTTTAAATAATAATTTCTATTAATGGATTACATCATATCCTTTATTCATGAAATGGAATGAACTAATGAAAACGAGTTAGAAAATATTTTTAAGTAATGTAATGTAAAATGGGATTTTTTAGGTTAATATAAATGTATTGTTTTTTTCCTGAATTTTTTTTCACTATGTTTCATTGGTTTATTATGTTTGTTATTATAATTATTTTATAATTATAAAATTGAGAAATTATTTTTATAAAATTAGTTAAATTTCTTATCATATTTTTGTGTGATTGACATTTTCGATTTTTCACTGTTTAGATTTTCGAATTATGTCATGATTTTGATATTTTATGTATTGAATGATATATGTTTAGATCATGTTCAATTGGTATTTAATTGATATTTTAATTTTATTAATAAATTAAATTACTATGGATGAATAAAAATGGTTGATTTATATTAGAGATAAATGTAATTAATTTTATTAATGAAATATTTTGTTAGAATAATGTTGTGATAAATTACATAATGTTTCCATGGATATTGTTCATAAATTATTATGGTTACAATCTAATAATATGATGCTTTATTATTAATTTTGTAACTTAAATTTTATACCATTTTATATGATAATTATACAAGTTAGGATATGAGATTACTAAGAAAGTGGTTTTAATGTGAAGTATTCCTTCTGATATGTTATGATGATATTTTCTATGGAGTTTGATATGTAATGAGTTTAGTTTTTGTAAGATTATTCCATGGATTTTATAATAATTTGATTTTGAGAACCAACTTCTTATTATATGTTTCATATAGGGTTTCTATTTGAAATATTAATTTAGTTTGATTATGATTTAAAAAACATTATGGGTTGGCATAAATAATGACCCTTGTATGTGTATTATAAACAAAAGTAGTATTGTGAGTACTGTTTTTATGGATTTAAAATAATTTATTATATTAAATTTTAGAATTTATTTTAAATTTTCATATATTAATAAAATGGATACTCATATATGTGGGTGATTTATTTGGTATCATAGTGATATTTATTTATCAAACATTTTATAGTCACACCTCATGAGTCTATAGTTATACATGTTTTGATATAGAAGAACATGAATATCAAGTATCCTAGACTTATATTTCTAAATGAATATTATATTTTTCAAATGGGTTTAGTTATTTTATAAAAATATTTTTTCCCTTCATTATTTCATTTGAATTTTGTTATATTTTTTAAAATTTTATCGTATGATATGTTTATTCAACTATTTCATTTTATTATATGTAGGTAATTTGTTTTAATTACATTAATGTTTTTTTGTTATTGGAATAAAAATCCAAAGGATAATTTAATACTCTCATTATGTATGTTTTTTTTCAATATTCCATTCATGTATAAATAAACCCAAAATATGTACATTTATACGCTTTGTAAAAGTGTCCAGTCAATAGGTGACTAGGGAGCTCACATGAGGACATATCACATTTTTCCACAATGCCATTTTCATTGTGAAGTAAATAATTAAATCAATTACTATTGTACGATTGATATTTTTACCCATACATTCATCCATGAATAATATTTAAAAGATATTTATCATGTAAACTCTTGATAGAATTGAGATATGTGGCTGATTAATTCTTTTGAAAATTCAGATAAATGGTTATATCTTGTTGAAAATTTACATTCATGATTATATTCATCTATGTTTAAATAATATTATTACATAATAAAACCCAACAATGTTATCAATGTTTCATTCATTACTTTTTGTATAATTTTTTCTTATAAAAAGAATCTAGATAAAAATTAGCATAAACAATGATATGATTTTTTACACAAAAAATTATGGTTCATGATGATTTTTATAACAATTATGAGTTTATATGAATGTATTGTGTGGTGTCTTTTTATAAATATTCAATAATAGAACCCCACTTTTGTTGGATGTTTTGAAAATTTCTACCCCTAAATCCAAAAACATATAGGCTATTGGGGGGAGACAAGGATCGAAGGAATAAAACCCATATGTAAATGTAAATATCAAAATTAATCTTAAGAACAAATAAGAGTCCCACTAATAAAATATATATATTATATATGCAAACATATCTTATAATGAATGTAAATTATTACAGTAATGTAGGTTGAAAAAATAAAATAACAAATTAAATTCATATATAATTGAATCTGACATCGATCTATAACATAATATGCTACTAGGGTCTATACATATAACAATACCTATCTTATAAATTTTTTATAAATAATATATAAATAAATAAATTGGAATAATAGTGAACTAAGTAGTATCCTCATAAAAATTTCCGTTTAAAATATGTAAGAATCATACTAAATTATCCATAATAATGAAAAAAACTCATTTCCTAAACTAGATCATATAAATACCATATTTATAATGAACATCTCCAGATATTTACATGAAAAGGAAAAATAATAATCAAATGAATATAAATATATTGGTTCCCCATACGCTCTTACATAATAAATTAGTCACCGCAAGCCATAATTCCATTTGTCTTTGAACTCGTGTCACATAAATATTCACATACAGTTATAAAATATAACCACATAAAAAAATAATGTATATCACATAATCATTATATGTATATATCACATATAATGAATTGATAATATCTTCAATATAAAATATATACATAAGTATATCCACTTTATGATAAAGTACACAATCAAAATGGATATCAAACACATGTTATCCTCCTTCTTTTAAACCCTAACTATACACCAACTTTATAAATCATCATAAAAAACTATAACCTCACTTCCTTACCACCCTGATAGAGTTTTTATTTGAATTTGGGGTTGGGGAAGATTCACCAATATAAATAACCTATATCATGGATTTTTGGGAAACATGGAGAACCTAAAACATTATATGGGAATTTTATTTCATTTCCTTTCACGAGTGGTGGTGTGTAAGAAATAATAGAAAAATAAATTAATAAGATATATTAGTCAATTTATGATTATGGATATAAAACATAACCGCCACCAACCAAATCAACTATAACCACTATCTCACCTATATCACTGAACACCATTAACCATTTCCCCTTCAATACATAATGTATAAGGACCAAAATATCACTATAAAACATACAGTAAATAAAATATTTTTTTTCAATTTTTTAAATTCATTACTGTTGTACAATTAAAAATTAATAACCACACTTAATTAACTTTCAAGAATAGTGTCCTGGTAATAAAATTTCAAAATAAACTTCCTATTCCAAAGTTATTTTAGAAAAATTCCCACCAATAACAAAACATTTAATTCAACAATTCTTAAGTATTTAATTTTCCACATTTAAAATTACCCATATAATCATTTATTAATTAAAACCCATCAATCATATTATAGAATCCCATTCACAACATTTATTTCATTTATTTCAAGTCCACCTCCTACATTGGTAGACTAGAATTCATTTCCACTTTGTACTCACAAAACTATTTGTATAGTAGATCAAAAGATTTCATTATATCTAACTTTACCACAACATGAAAGCAGAAAAATAAATATCCATAACAACCACATAAATCAACTCAAAATGGAATCACCAAAGTAATAGGAAAATCATAATGAAACGATAACACACCTTCTAAAAATATAAATTCAAAATTCAAAATTATTTTTTTATAACATATTGACGATATTTATAAAATTTAATTTTTTTAACATTATATCATCTATATAAATAAATCATAAATCAAAATCATTATTTTAAAATAGATAAACAGTTCAATAATGAAAATAACAAGTTAAAATATGTAAATCATACTAAATGATATCACACCACAATTTTTTAAATTAATTTTTTTAATGTTAGTATTATTATGAAAATATAAACTCATGGCCCTTGAATAATCATTCACTTATAATTAACACATTATATAGTGAGTAAATAGGGGAATATTAATATATGATAGCTCAGTTACTATATTAACAGAAATATCACTACAATTCACTAAACCAACAATTAAGATCAATAACCTATCAAAACACTAACACAACATCGACCAACGAAAATAAAACACACTCCCAAAATCATTATAAATATATAAACTAAGGAAAATAATAATTAACAATGTTATAAAACATAATCTTATATTGAAATTAATTGATCTATTATTGGTGTGGGGTAAGACAAACCATTGGATGAAAAAAATTATATTTTAGAAAATGAAGAACATGGTTTTAAAATAGATTAATAGAATTTAAGAGAATTAGAAATGATATTTGAATCTAAGTTTAAAATTTTAAAATATGTCAACACTATTTGATTTAACATGGAATTCAATAACATATTTGGCTACAAAAATCTTGGGGAGATCTCCCAAACATTAAAGATAAATTTTTTTATAATTATAAAATGAAATTTTTATAATGGATCAATGGGAACCATCAGAAAATAACTCTTAGAAGCTTAGGAATCCAAGGGAAAATTAACCTACTTAACTATAACCTAATATCCCATAGTCATGAAACATGATGTGAAAATTGTTACCATGGCGCAACATACCCAATCATAGGGACACCATCATAACATACCAAAACCATTATGAAAAAACAATGGTATAAGTTATATAATTTATGACACCATTTTAGGAAGACCAATACTTATCAACCCATATGATCATAAAACAATTGTGGATGAAAGCCCATGTTTCAAAAAATCAACTCATTACATAATAAACCAATAAATGACATGTATCTCTTTAGGAAATCATCTCTACATTTTTAGTCACCAAGCCAATACCCAATGACTTAGATTTCCTTATCTCTTAATTGATTCTCAATCTCAATTGTCATTAAAAACGCCATGATGATAAAAAAAATTGAATAAAACAAAACACCATTTGACATACCTCTAAAACATGAATATAACTATCGTTGAAATATATGTCCAACACAGTAAATTGGGGAAACACTATTCATCCAAATATGTATGGATTAATGATTCTCTACATCACAAATGTAATTATATAGACCACTTATAATATTAATAATACATCTATCACTAAAACTTCCATGTACAAACAACCACACCCCCATGCCTCAATAAATATGAAATAATGGGATCACAAGAACATGAAACACCTTTATCATGTGATATAAAATTTAAACAGTCGTCTATATAAACGTTAGACCATAATACATATCTAATTATTCCTAATCAATATATTTAGAACCATCATGTAGATACAGATGAAGATTCTATACATGGAAGCCATTTTACACATGATGTGTTTATTAGGGAAAAGTTAATGAGTACCCTATTTTATATAAATTCTATAAGAGATGAATATTAATAATGAACCAAGGGGAGAGAATACACCCATTATTGATCCCCTACATCAATAATTTAACTTAAACATTCCTAATCACATAATGGAAAATAATGAATTTCATAGTAACGCTACCCCAATAATTATAATACTTCTAATGATCTTAAGAATGTATCATTAACTGATAAATAATTTGAATCTTCCCTTTCATTATGAGACACCAATAAAATCCCATAATCATTGAATCTAAATCCTTGTTATTAAAAAATAAATATTTGAAATACATTTCATATTATGCTTTAAACAAATCCATTTCAATGGATGTGTGATGAGAAATATAGTTGGTAAATACAAATAATTTTTGGTTCATAACACATGGAAAACAATCTAGAAAACATCATAAAAAATTTACACTATGGAATAGATCCTTCCCCTATTTGATTCCCTATTTAATGATGATAATTATTATTATAGAATACCTAAGATCCAAAAGGATATTATAGAACTTTCCAAAAAATAAAAGTAATTCATTTATCATATTTAGAGATAATAATCATTGGAATGATATGAATACACACTATATCATTCCTATAGAAACACAAATAATAATCCACTATGCTCAACTATGTGGTCCACTTGAAATGAGATATCCATGAGGGCTAATAAAAAATCACTAACATGAAACCAAATCCTTCCCAAAACCAATTTAAAACAAAAAATAATTCAACAAAATTCCTTCTCACCTATATCCATGAATTCCCACTTTTAAAAATGGACATATTGGATCATAATTCTCACAATTAACCAAGATACATGCCAACTACCTATATAAAAATACTACCACAAACCAATTCAACCACATCCTTCAGAACTAAATAATGGAGGATTATTATATAACAGTAATAATAGTAAGTACATCAAAGTGTCGTTATTGATTTTTTTAGAAAACTCATACATCAACAACAGATCCAACAAAAGTCCACCAAAAAATATCTAATGTGTACCCTCCTTTAACAATCCATGAAGGGCATACCCACTTGCAATAAAATCTCTATACTCATGAAACAAGTGATCTCCAAATTATGAATCTATATAAATATATAATTAAGGAAAACCAAAAACAAAAAACATGTGGAATTAACCTCATAAATTATTAATTTCATCCTTGATCTATCATCGCATAACAGATAAATGAATATGAATAAGAAATAATGAATAAAAAACAAACTGTAAAATAAACTTACCATTGATGCATGAATCAATTATTATTGGAGTAATAGATCCAAGTTATAAATAGGATAATTAAATTTGATTAATCTATATAAATATAATATACTACCACAATATTGGATATATCATTTATTAATAATGGTTCTGAGTCACTATATTTGATGAGATCCACAAGTTCTGTTGGGGAATCGATTGCCAAAGCATGATTTTTTGATGATTTTAACTAAAATCTCCTCCATTGGTTCCACTTTAAATTTCCATGACTATGTAGACAACTTTAAAATTTAGTTATAGCTAGGTTTATTTATGGATTCATTAGTTCACTGGTTCATCACCTAATAAAATAATTATTTAAATTTATTTATTTATTATTTGTTCTTACAATGATATTATAAAAAAAACATGATGATGAAAAATATTATTTCATTACTAGGGTAAATCCTATGTTACAAACTCAACTGTGGTATCAAATTTAAAATAGGACACTCTATTTGAGATTTATTCCACTTCTTTAGGAAAAAATATGTGTGTGATATTAATATGTCTAATATTTATTGAATATCAATTCCTAGCTCACCGGGCAAAGAAATATCATTCCATTTCAGTTCATGAATTTTAAAATATTAGTTGATATATTCCAAAAATTTATATGGAAACAACTAATACAATACACATTCAGTGTAGTTTAATGATTTATTTTAATATTAAACCTATGGATGAGACAAAAAACCATTTTTCCAAACAAATTTTTTTCCCAAGTATAGAAAATCTTAGTATCAAAAATAAATTTGAATTTGATTCCATTAATAAAAATTTTATTGAGAAAAATTTAATTTAACTAATTTAACATTTAATACATTTTTAAACAAGGTATAAATTTTTAAATTCTGTAAACAAAATTTCATATTTTAATGAATGTATTTTTATACTATTAATTGATAAAATAATATTTTAAAAAAAAATTTCAAACATCCACTCTATGAAAATGTTTTATTTTAGATTTCAAAAATAAATTTTATTTTTTCAAATAAAATTTTTCAATGTGGAAGAAATAACATTTTTTCACAAAATGAAAAAAACATTTTTTTAGAAAAATTTATATTTTCAGAACATATAATGACTTTAATAAAAAATATGTACTTTTTTATTAAAACGTTTTATTTATATAAAAACATTTTACTAAATTTTTAAAATTTAGAACATCATTTTCATACCTATATGTTTAATAGTAAGGTTATAACAGTTTGTTTGAATAATAGTAAATTATAGTTCTTAAAAACATAGTGTTTCATATAACTAAAGGCATAAAAGTAATTTAATTTATTGGAAACAAATATTTCATAATATTTTACAGTGTTACATTAAAAAAATTTCATATTTGATTTTTATGTCATTGTAAGAATATCTTAACATTTCAATGTTTTCATACTTTTGTTTCCTATGATATAGATAACCTTATATTAGATACAAGAATCTATTGTAACTTTCAAATTTTCAACAAAAATTTTCCTTTCATTTATTTTATAATAAATAATATATTTCTATTTTTTAATGGTTCATAATTAATGGTTCTAATAATCCATATTTATGGAGAATTTGGGTACGTTTCTCAATTATATGTCCAATGAAATAATTACAAGGGTCGGTTAGATTAGAATCGACCAAGGACTTATTATTTTGATTAAAATAAAATGGATTATCCATATATATAATGTATAGAACTTTCATTATATTCATGATTCCATAAAAAATTTCATTCATATATAAACAAAAAATCTAATTCATAATAAGAAATAAAAAACCATCTTGTTCAAACAAGGTATAGAAATAAAATTCCACTTTATGGTGGGTATGTCATAATATTTTCTAATTATGGGATTAATACTCTCAATAAAGTGAGATCATAAGTAGAAACATCTAATGTAAAAATTATTTCATCATTAATAATACAAACATCTACTTCACCCTGCATCAATTCCATTTTTTGTAGTCTGTGTTTATCAATACAAATTTATAATGCACACAAAGTATCTAATACACATGATTCAGAGTTGGTGGTATTGATCTCTATTACTTTCAAATTCAAAGTCTCTAAAATCATCTCCTTGAGAATTTTACCATTAAAAGATACCATAAGTAATTATTTTATTGGGCATAATTATAAGTGATCTTAGAACAATTATCATGAATTCTTCCATAATCTACCACAAAGACATATTAGTATGTGAGTATCATGTTATATATCCTTTTATCAAGGAATTTTAATCAAATTCCTCTCATTAAAAACGAGGACCCCATACATCATACCCATTAAGAGTGTGAAGATTCATATCTCACTATAAAATGAGGCTAATTTGTTATATATCTCAATAATTATTTATTTATGTAGGTAATCATCTCAATAAAAACTATTATGGATCCTAAATACTTGAGTGGAAAACAATTTGTACATATCCAACATAGGAATAATAATTAATAACATTGATTTGGAAACCTAATCCAATTAGGATATCCCAACTAGTGTAAACTAATAAAATACTATGAATAATATGAAAAATGAAAATTAATGGCAACTAATATTTATTGTGAGAAACGTAATATGATAATCCATAGTTACTCATAAATATATTTTCATACAAATGATAATCAAGGGGAACATAAATTTTTCATAACCAACCCAACTATATGATTGAGTTCTTGATAAGTGCTACATTATAAGGAATTATAGACATAGTATCTAAGGTGTTTTTATGAATTATCATTTATTTAATATACATTATATTCATATTAAATTCATAACTATTTTATCTTAATTTTTTATTATTATGTTTTATTCCTTTTATGTATGCATTCTTTTTGGGATTTAGTGTTGTAATTCCCATTCAATCCACCAGATTAATATTTTCACACCATATTAATGTGTAACTCTTTATTTATCCCATATTTTGTATTACTCACCTAAATATAAGGTCAAAAAAATTCACATTTATCCATATGCATATTTTTATATTGAACATTAACTCTAACTATAATGGTTTAGAACTAATTGAGAAAGATAATGTAAAAATGAGTAATCCTATATCTATAAACAAGAAACCCATACTTTTTAGAAATAAGAGTAATCCTATAGGATAGTGTGATGTTTGAACCATGTTCCCACTACTTGTGGATAATTTACTCAAGATATAATACAATTCATAATAATTCTAAAACATAGTATTCTCAATCTATTCCCAACAACTATACCCAAGATAATAACATCAATTACAAACTTAGGTTACAGTACATGAATGAAAAATATTATAAATTTTTACCTATTATGTAATTCATTTCTCTATATACTTTAAGAAAATTATCACATAAATTTATCACACACAATATTCATATTTTATAATTTTTTTTCTAAGCATTAAACTCTACATAATCTTAATACATGAACATAATATTACATTATATATTAATTTTATATAAATTTGTGATTTAATTTATATGTTTTATAAATATATTATTCATTTAAAAACATAATAATCATGTTGATTCATCAAAAAAGGAGTATTTTTTTACTATTGATGGTTTTTGAGGTTTAATCTGATGAGCATGGCATACGAAGCAATTTCATATAGTGTAAGATCTATCCTCGATGACATTAATATGTAATTTATTAAAAATAGAGAATATAAACATATATGTAATTTTATATCTCAATAATTATCCCCCATATATTTCTAATCAAAAGATAATTATGGATGTAAATCACCAATTTTTCAAACCAAAATCCTCATACCACTAAGGTATTATATCTGTTGTTAAATCCATGATCATACTAGGGGGATTCTCATTCACTAAGAGTCATGATAACTCCTTGGATGTATGTTATGAAAGATGAGATGTGTTGGAATTGAAATTCAGAAATAATTTCATTTAAATTATGGTCATTCACAAAATACATTATGATGGATCACACCTATTTAAATATAAAATCATGATTCTCTCCATTTAATAAAACCTGTCGTCAATATGCAATATATAGGGTTCATATATTAATTTCCACTAAAAAATTCATTGAACCCATTTAGTGTACATGAGAGATATAATTAATCCATTCATATTGAATTATTAACCAATATAAATCATGTGGAAATTAGGTGATAGATTCATACACTCATTATATAAGGTAAAAAATGCATGCCCTTAGCTTTTGTGGTGGAAGATACATGCAGTCTAGCTACATTACTTTAGGTATAATTTATTTTCAATCTCGGGATTCATTTTATATTTGAAAGAACATGTCATTATGTTATATGTATCATATATATATATATATTATTTTATTAAACATCCAATATTATTCGAGATAATTTTTTTATAAATAAATGAAAAATGATGATAAAAAAACCTGAAAAATCAAAACATCACTATGACACCCAAAATATTTTCATTTACAAGTTGAAATACAAATTTATTAGAAAAAATCAGTATATAACAATTCAAATAAATTTAATCCATAATTTTTTGTTCATAAACATCTAACAACATGAATCCATGTGATGATAATTTAGAAAATCCATAAAAAATAGTACAATAAGTAAAAAATGCCTGATTATGTTGTTTCTTTCTATAAAAATTGTATTTTAATTTAATATTTTCCTAGAATATATATATCTATATATATAAATATCAATAAAATTTAACTCAATTATTAAATAAAATATAAAATCTTTTCATACCTGAATGGTAAGTTGAAGGACAATTCTATAAGTTTAATGTAAAAAAATTAACACTTTCAAAATATTGAAACATTTTGAGTAGGTAATGATACACTAGTTGATGTATATATAATTTCATGTACCATTATATTAATCTACTCACTATATATCATCTAATTATGTATGGTATCCCCATTATAATGTGTGATTGGCATACTATAATTTAACTCATAGTAGATAGAAAACTATGGAGAAAGAGTTGGAGGAGTGGGATAAGCAGGTGAAGGTGGAGAAGTGGCATATTGATGTGAGTTTGTTGAATAACTCATAATGTTCTTAATTTTTTACCTATAAACCCTAGTATGTGGTCATATGGGCCAACCTAGGGGGAATGAATTATTTGTTGATAAAATAAAACAAACACAAATGAAGAAACAATGAAAATAAACTAAGCAATTAAAAAATAGTTATAATTGTATTTTTAAATATTACCCAAATGGGAGAGAAGTGAGAAATATTATTAAAATTTAAGAGGTCAAGAATAATAAATAATAAAACTTGTGAGTAATGAAAAAATAATATATAAGAAATTTGAATTTTTGAATGTCATATTTTTAAAATACATTTCTTCATTCATGTAAAATTTTAACTTGATAAATATATATAGAAAATATTTCTACTAAATCTATCAAAGTGTATTAAATTAAGAGGGTAAATTATTCAATATTCAAAAAACAAATTTCAACATAGCGGTAAGGAATTGGTGGGATGTGGGTCAACAAGATCAAAAAATTGACCAATATTAGTGTTCAATTATTTAATTTTGATTAAAATAATTTTTTAGAATATATTTATAGTAAATGTTCATAGAAGTTTTTTATTATAAATAATATTGACCGTTTTGATTCTTGGAACATTCAGAAAATTTTACAAAAAAAATAATGATAAAAAATAGTGATCTAATATATGAATGATAACATGAATGATAACATGAATGATGGGAAATAAAAAGGATCATTATAACCTCATTTCCTGTTTAAAAGTATCATGAATTATAAAAAAAAGTTTAATATCTAAAATGGAGGAAAGAATGAAAAAACTAATTCTGAAGGAATATTACACACTGGGGATGATTGCTCTAATTTTTTTGCTCCCCTTACAACCCCCATAATTAATGCTCATCTATATCTTCCCATGTTCATCTTGATGATCTCCAACAATGAATTTTGTCCAGAACGAGTTCTTATTTTTTGAAAGTATTTTAGAGTCTCCAACATAACATCAAAACATAACGTTTGGGTCATAAATACTAATATATATTCTCCCTTATTTTATTTTTTTACATTTAAAATTCCATTTTATAGTTAATAGAAACACCCTATAGATTACATTTTTTAACACCCCACCCTAGGCCACTCAGTAGTGCATGGACTAGAGACTTCACAATACTTCCAGCATGCAACCTCATATTCCCAAGGTTTCCAACTAGGGGTGAGGTGATAAAACATTAATTGAGTATACCATTACAACAATATCACAATAATAAATAATAATGTTTAACCACAAATATCTATATTAGAGTACACAAAATAAATAATCATTCAATTTGATATGTGATCCTATCATAAAAATATACAAGTGGTAACCCCCAAGGATTACCCCAAATAAAAAATAAATCAATATTAAATACATTCACAATAATCCTCTTACCATACAAAGGAATCACACACATTATCTCTAATATGACTGAGCAAAACCCACCAGAACCACTGCAAATTCTCTCATAGTAATCATGAACAAACCGAACCACCATAAGACCCGATTAGATACACATGCCTATTAGCCCATTGGGTCATAACAAGGCCACCTTGAACCTGGACATAATTTGTTGGATTCTATATTGGAATCCACTCATCATCACGTTATAACATAAAAATCCCATACCAATACCCCAATTCTCAGGTTAGGGTAGTGCCTAAAACCTCAAACGAATAACCACAGACATATGGTATGGTCATACATCCATAATTCTCAACCCATCAATTCTCAATTGAGGGTGGTCCACCGATATTATCTCATGATAAACTATGAACCATACCCTAAGTGGTACTCTAACAAAGAACACTAAAGGAAAGGGATAATTCACAAACACCTAACCAAGCCATACCTGACAAGTTCCTTGACCAAATACATGAAAGAAACAAGGAATGATTATCACACTATCTCATCCTCAAATGCTTTGGGGATGTCATTAAGGACACTAACCCTTCCCAACAGAATATATGGAGGTCAAAATCACATAAACCGATCTAAAGATACTATGGGGAGATCCAATAGGAACATGAAACATAACCAGAGCCCAAAAACTATCACAATGATTACCAGAAAATCCTAGGGTTCAAGATGCTCAAGACCTTTTCATTCATCACAACATACCTCATCTCAACCAACATGGGGTAGATTGTGTCCTATAATCATTCCATGGTATATAATAATATATATCAGTTAAAACCCATCACTTGAAGAAGAAATCATGACCCTATGGATCTATCAACCCAGATCCTAAGGTCCAGTCCAACCTCACCAAGGCCATTATCACTCTTGCTCTTACTACCCAGGGATCATCCCAAACCATCTTGTTCAACCTAAACCTATTCATAATTGGTGGGGTAAAACACCCAACCCAAACCCCATTTTCATCACTATTCTATTTTCCATTTGAATCCCCTCACTCTATAGGCACCTCAAGACTCACTTCCAACCTTAGAAGGGAGTTCAATGTCACTTGTGAGACCAAAATCTCTCTCACCCATCATCACTCGGCTCCCAAACCCCACATTCCCACCAAGTATCCCTAAAAACCCAAAATAGTTTATAACATATCACGTTATATAATCCAATACCTCTATATGAATATTTTCATCTGAACAAAAGCCCCCACCCCTTTACGATATATCCACCATGCAATCCAATATTATCAAAGTGAAAACGAGCACTTACACAAAGTATAAAAAGTTGAATGCTCTTCTATTACATATAAATTATGAACCCTTGGTAAGTAAAAAATATTCATAACCCACTTAATTTTATATTCATAAACACCCATGCATATATAAACATATAATATTGTAATATATTTCTCTCTAACTTTGATAATTGGGCTACACCTCACTGAGCTCCACGTTACCTCTCTCATACCAACCAAGTCCATTTTAAATCATTGATACCCTTCTAATTTCAAGAGATATCCATAATTAATTATAAACATTTTATAATTAATTTAAACATTTAATTTAAATGTCAATAAATGCCTAAAAACTCACTGATCATCATTACCTTATTGAAACGTCGAGAAATGGGATGCAGCCCACTCCTGACATTCACTCTTATATATGAGACACAAAATCCCCAAATTAATAAACCTTACAATGGATTATTTCTCCAAATATTTCTAAAAAACCCCAGGAAAAATCATGTACTATAAAAATATTCTTCAAGTGACATTCATATGCTATCTAAGGACGTCCTCTATGCAAATCAAAGAAATTCCTCATAACATGTAGTCAATTCCACTATGATCTTGTGGAATTGACACAAAACAATAAAATAGAATCACCTAAAATTCATGGTGAATTAAGAAAAAAAATGTACAGATGGAGGATGAATAACCTACCGGAATAAAACATCAAAATCCTCTAAATATATCCCTAACCAAAGGAATGAAGTTATAGAAGGAGGTCTGGATTAGACCCTTCGTACAGACACCCATTAATCAAGATAAAAATAATTCAACCCTTTTTTAAAAAAAATAAACCCTAATACTTTTAATATTAGAAAACTTTTTTTATGTCATGAACCACCAAGATGGGTACCCCCTAGGTCTCAGTAAATAAAACTCACACTATAAATCCTTACATCATGGAATAAATATCCAGCAGTAGCTCCCTACTACATCTCAAACAATCAGGCCATCCTCCGACGATTTCATGAACCTCCATGAAAATTATATTATATTAATCCATTTCCAAAAAACTAATTATACATATTAAAACTCTCATAAATTTATCCCAAATCATGGTTCTCAAAAAGAACCATCCACCAAAATAAAAGATCAAATTTCCTATGGTATTTCCAAAATGTAATGACAAATGTCACTAAAAAAACACCATAATAACGATTAAAATCCTAAAGAATATATGTTAGTCATTGAACCACATTCCATGAACCTTCACAGTATTAAATTCATCACAAAATTATCATTATTAGCTCCAAATGACAAACATACCATTTAGTCAGAGCCAAGCCTAACTCCTATAATTGACTCTAAGACCATGAAAATGATCTCAACACCAACATTACACCATAAAAAATAGTGTTTTCTCCCAAAAAATATTGAGGATCAAGTTTATCCCACCGTAAGAATCCACATTCCAATGTCGATTCCAAATGACGGTGCTCCCCACGTTAGTAATCACTTGTGAAAAAAAACACTTACACTGGTCCAATGACCCACCAACCACATCACACATGATACTCCCGACATGGTTACCCAATATCTATGAAAAAACTAACATGAAACAGTAGTAATAAATACTCTATATATGTTATAGACTAACCTAGTTCAATAAAACAATCTAGCGGATTCGTCCTTCCACGTTGAAGTAAAAACAACATTAAGGAAACTAGTCTTGTAATGACCATGAATCTTATCAATGGAATTTTCCATCTATTAATTATGTTATATTGTATGAGACACCAAAATAACACAAATAACCCAATAAAAATATTAATATAAAAAATTAATAATTAAAAAAGTGGAATTTTTAAAAATTAAGGAACCAGTAGAAATGGACAAAAAACTAGACAATTAAAGTAGTAATATGACTATGAAGAATAGTAAATCATTCAATAGAATAGTACCCTCACATATTAATGTATAAATAAAATTTAAGAATAATATTAATTAAACAATATTATATTTACATCTTGGCACAAGTAAACAAATGTATTAAAATTATAAATTAAGTGTTAGTATTTTTGTTAAATATAAATGTTTATTTACAATTTTATAATTTATGTAATAATTTAAAAGAAAATATATATTCACAAAATGGATTAATAAATTAATAATTTTTTTTCTAATTATTATATGATAATTTTAGGATAACTTAATTATTTTTTTCGAAGTGTTATAAAATCAGTCATAATATAAAAATCATTATTTTTTAAATAAATGATGATTCTAAATAAAAAAAAATTCTCATATTTATAAAATTATTTCGTTAAAGTGGAGTCCAGTTTTGAAATACACCCATCATGAAATGGTAAGTGATATTTTTTATTTTTCTAATATAGTTGATTTTTTGGTAAATTGTGAAATACAGTAATTTACGATATTTAACATTTTAAGAAAAATACATGAATTTTTGAGTCATAGATGATATATTAAAAAATTAGTTAGAAATAATATGAAATAGTTACTATACATAGTCAAAATAATCAACATTATTGATAGTCTTTATCCAAAATAATGAATAAATAAATAAAATATTTAAAAGCACCGGTCTCCCCCCACTATAAATACCACCCCTCACCACCTCTTCTCATCACAACTTATAATATTTGGATATTGTTTATAATAAAAAATAATAATCTCCAAAAACAATTCCCCATGTATTGTTCTTACTGGTATGAACAAAATTCCACACCCATGTGCCTTAAAAAAGTTCTCAAGGAGATGATTTTTAAGAGGTAAAACCTCCATTCTCTCCCTTTTATTTTGTTTTATTATCTTATACTCCCATCACCAACCCTATCCAAAGTGACATGATAAATCCAAAATCATATATATACTATAATTTTATTGTTTTAAGGGAATATCCATTATCAAATCTCTCATCCTCTAATTTTAATTTTAAAAATTAAAATAACATCCTTGAGGTGCCGATTCACCACCTTCATGGATGACACAATTGATTTTCATTACCTTATTCAAAGTTGATCATAAAATCATTTTTATAGTTAAAAAATATTATAATATGTGTAATAAAACTTATTTAATTTTTTCAAACCAATATATAGACATTATATTAAATAAAATGATTCTAGTTTGTGATGGTCGTAGAAACCGGCAAATAAACTAATCTTTTTTAATGTTTTCTATAATGTATCATACTAATGTAAAAAAATAAATATTTTGGACCATTTAAATTTATAGAAGTTAATTAATACCATATTATTTAACATCATTATAATTATTCTAATTTTACATGAACTTTTATAATTATACATAATTAAACCGACCATAAAACCATGAAAAAACACTCATGAAAAAATAAAAATAAGCATTATAACCCACTAAAATGGACATAAATGAAC
The DNA here is from genome assembly GCA_963277665.1 of Viscum album. Taxonomy (NCBI): domain Eukaryota; kingdom Viridiplantae; phylum Streptophyta; class Magnoliopsida; order Santalales; family Viscaceae; genus Viscum; species Viscum album. The sequence continues at coordinate 1,967,693,229 of OY728127.1, forward strand.
ATAATAAAATTATAAAAAATAAAATATATATTTAATTGGATAATAATTAATCAATTAATGGATCTAATTTTATTATCTAGGATATTAATTTCTAGTTGAGGACACTTTTAGACATAAGGTAATGGATTCTCCCCAAACTGTCATTTTTTCCATCAGGTTACGCTTATCTCTCTATACCCGAATATAATTATCAATTATTCTCATGTAATATACTATAATTTAGATTGTGCATTCCAAAAATATTTACCAAGATTAATTATTCTTTCTTTTTGAGGAAATACATCTTTTATAAGGATCCCTTTTCAATTCCCCACGATATGAAGAAATGAATAAAGGAAACATCCCAATATCCTTCCCATTTTCAAGTTCACTTAAAAATATATTATAATACACCTTTATTTTTATAAAATAACCCATATCATTCGGAAAAATATATTGGTTCAATTATGGTTCTATAAAAACAATTATTCCTTTTTCCACTTTAAAGTCGCTTTAAAATTTTCCCTTACACTGCAGTAAGGTTACTCATTTCTAGGGTTTTTTAAAAACTATTTTTCAATGTTCTCACTTTTATTGGATATATTTTATCATGATATATGCATATTTACTATATAAATATCCTTTTATGTTTTAAATCCATTCTTTATTTTACACTATTATGTTACACTCTTTGTATATGACATAAGATATGATTATGATACCTATTTCTTTACCTAGGAAACCCTTATGATTATCCCTTCAGTTTGATTATTCATGTTGAATACATATTCATGGAAATTTTGTGATGGGGTTTCCCAGATATTGATCCAATGCATTGGGTATTGTTTAATCTCATGAGATGACATGTTAGTATAGGGAGAAAACCTAATCCCTTTATGGGACTTTGTCCACCATGTGATATAGTCTTTGTAAGCCACAAATCATGTTTATGTCATGTAATATGTTTCTATCAAATTAAAATTTTTATTTGATTACATGATCCCATGTTCTACATGATATTATTCCACTTGATTATTCATGATACATTCCTTTTAGTTAATAGTGTTATGCCTTCAATCCCATGTGACCTTCTTTATTCCTATGGTTATTCCATTACTGTTCCTTTTAGCTCATCCCTTTGTTCATATATTCACCAGGTTATCCTATGGAGTTCTAGGATCTCAGATAAAGTCAGTATCTCATTATGGATAATTAATATAATGATGTTTTATTATAGTATAATTTTTTTAGTTATATATACCTAGTATTCCAAAGACACTAGACTTTATGATCCTTAGTTTGTATTAGACAGCCAAAAATTATTATAATCATGTTATAATATATCTAAAATGATAAGGGCTCTATATTTGGTATCAAAGGATATTATAGTTACTTTTAAATATTAGGACTATAAAACATGAGTAAGAACCTCAGGTATAATTATATCACCATTGGTAACCAAGATTAGTGTTTAGAGAATCAATAGATAAGACATACTTTTCATTCTCAAGTTTATCATTCTAGGTTCAAAGATTATTTTTTATTATACTTATTAGATAAGTATTAGATCCACCATAATTGGTCTTTTAATCTTTTTAATTCATTAATGGTGAGAAATATGAGAGATCGTTCCAACAAACATTGTGATAGGAAATGTGACAATTTCCATAATGATATGCCAAATCTAATGGGAATGAGTTCTCAAAAATTCATGGTAGTACTAAGACAACTGGATCATGTTATAAATAATAACTTGAATCATGTGGAACAACCTCCTCCTACTAAAAATTTTATATTTGTGTCCAAATACTTTATGTGAAAAATTACTCATATCATTAGTGGGTTATCCAATTCCCTTATTGTGTAACAATGGATTAAATCCACTGTTATATAGTGCTTAGAAGAAGAGAATATTGTGCTGGTGGTCTGTCATTTTGATGGGGAATCTGATTAGAAATGGAAATTGAATAAGAACCCCAATTATAAGGAGAAAAATTCTTCCATGTAATAGGAATAATTCTGGAAAAATATTTTCCATAAATATATTCCACAAAAACACTATATTTAGATGGAATGGGAGTTCCTATGACTGAAGAAAAATGAACAAAAGTCTATTAGGGTGTATGGGGAAAACATTAACAGGCCTTCAGGATATGCCTCTAGAATTTTCATGAACACTAAAAGAAATTTGGATTTCTTATTTGTAATACTGAATTAATTCTATAAAACGAATTTGTAATTAATGACTTTTATAGCTATGAGAATGAGATACATTGTTCCCTTAATGTTAAAATACAGATGGGAGACTCCTAGTGGTCTCGTGGTCCCAAATATAAAATGTTGAAATTGGAGTTTAATATTGAAGGATCAATAGATATATCCCATGATGGAAAAAGAACCCAATATCCCATGGGTCTAAAGTGTGGGAAGAAGTAACCAACAAACTACCTAAGGAAAACAATGATATTATTTAATAGTGGAAGAGAGGGTCATCGGGATAATTTTTTCCATTGGTATTTTAATAAGTCCACTAATAAGTAAGATGAAAGTATGTATCATACAAAAAATCAAACTATTGTGTAGTTTTTCAATTCCAAGGAACATGTGTATCATGTGATCCAATTCCCTAAGCCCAGGGTTGTTAGAGGAAATCAACAACAACCTCTATGGTAGTATAGAATGGAATACACTATCCCAATTGCTGAGGTGGAGACAAAAAATGATGTGATGATAGGTACAATAGTTATTCATTAAATAATAATTAACATACTATTTGATTATAATTATACCCATTCATACAAATCATTGAAGTTAATTAGAACTATTCAAACATCACCTTAAAATATGGAGTTAGAGTTATTTGAGAGAACGAAAAATTGGGAAATGTTTTATCCAAAAGTATATAACTCATCCCTAGTAAATGTTTTTTGAATAAACAACTTAAATGTTATTTATCAGAGTTCAGTTGATGAATTTAAATTATATATTTGACATCTAGTAAATATATTTATACACAGACAAAATCAATTGTTAGGAATAGAATATAACTCCTCACATCTAGAGGTATCCTCCTATTCTCTATAAGTATAAGGATGAGGTTGAATATCCTTATAAATCATTATATCAACTATGGATATTATTTCCTTATTGAGAAGTATTCAACATGATTTGAGTAATAAATTAAATTTCAGAATGTCTTATCACCCCAATCTGATGGCCAATCTGAAAGGAATATCCATACACTTGAGGAAATGCGAGATCCTGCTAAATGGAATTTAAAGGTGGATTGGATAAACCTATAATATTGGTTGACTTATTATACAAAAATATATTCCACTCAAGTATTCATAAGGCTCCATATAAAACTTTATATGGGAAGTGATATAGAACTCTAACCTTTTGGGATGAGTTTTGTAAAAAAATGCTACTTGGACTCGCTCTCATGAAAGAGATTATTAATAAGGTTCATTAAATCCAAAAAATATAAATGATTATCAGAGTGGGTGAATGATACATGATGGAAAATATTGAAGTGGTTTGGATTTTGATGTTGGAGACAATGTATTCCTTTAAATACCACCATGGAAGAGAGTCATGTTGAATGGATTGAAAAGGAATCTTAACACAAGGTACATTGGCCCCTTTGAGATCCTTGATCACATAAGGGAAGTGGACTATCATAAATACCTCCCAAAAAAATATGGCACATGATCATGATGTGTTCCATGTGTCTCTCCTAAATAATTATATATCTGAAACCTCACATGCACTATATCTGGGGCTGGTGCAACTGGAGAATGACCCCTCATATGAGATCATCTGGTGAAGATCTTGGACCATAGAGAAAAATTCCTAGGCAATAATAAAACAAATCTTCTCAAAAGTTATGTGGTGAAATCATGAGTATGAATAGATGACATGGAAACTAGAGGAAGCAGTAAACTAGAATTACCCTCACATATTTTCAACTTAGAATGTAAAAATAAATTTTGAGGGAAAAATTTCATAAGGGGGGACAATATATTGACCTATAATTTAATTAATGGGATTTCCCTTCATATAATTTTTCAATATAGTATAAAATTCAAATATCACATAGAGAATAAAAAATCATTATTATCAAAAATGAATAAAGAAATAAGTGTTATTTATAGAAATTAAGGAACCTATACTAATGAATTGTCAATATGACAATTGGAATAGTAATATGAACATTAAGAATAGTAACTCGACAAATAGAATAATAACATCACCTATGTAAGTATAAATAAAATTTATGTATCTTATAAATGAAAATATGATATATTTATATCTTTTCATAAGTAAATAAATTTTTTAAAATGATAAATTATGTGTTGGTATTTTTTGTGAAATGTAAATTTTTATTTACAATTTTATAATTAATATAATTATTTTAAAAAAATTATCTCTATAAAATAGATTAATAAATTAATATTTTTTTCTTATGATTGTAATATAACATTATGGGACCTTAATATTTTTTCAAAGTGTCATAAAATCGGTGATAGGATTGAAATATGTATTTTTCAAATAAATGATGATTTAAATATAAAATTAAATTACCCATTTTTTAAAAAACATTTTCAAAAAATGGATTCTATTTTTGAAATCTACAAGTTGAAAAATTATTAGGGTGAAGTTTTTTTATTTCTATAATATATTTGTGTGTTTTTTGTGAATAGAGAAATACAGTATTTTACGGTATATAACATTTTTTCCAAATACATGAATTTTTCAGTAATGGTTGATATATGAACCTATTAGTTCGAACTCATATAAAATAGTAACTGTACTTTGTTAGAAGATTCAATACTATTGATAGTCTTGCTCCAAAATAATAATCAAATGAATAAAATAATCACTAATTCAAAACAAGATTTTATCTGTGTAGAACTTCATGAGGGATAGAAAAAAACACACTAAAAAAAGATAACATATATCATCATTTTTTAGTGTAGATAAAGGATACCCTTTATCAAAAAAAATTAGCATTGATAAAGGGTACCCATTATATATTATTTTCTTTAGCACTGATAAAATGTATATTTATCACTGCAAAATTTTTATCACTAACAAAGGATATTCTGTATGAGAACTTTATTTTTGTCACTAATAAAGGCCCCAAATAAAAAGAAATAGTTAAATAAATTGAAAATAAAAACGAGTTTCTAAAAAAATAAAAATTATTATTTTTAAATAATTATTAATCAAAATGGTTAATTTTAATATACTATATTTAAATTATAAATAATAACAAATAGTACATATTAAATATATATATATATATATAATTAAATAATAAAACAAATAAAAAATAAAAATAAGTAAATTAAGAAATATATTAAACATTATATTAATTAAAAAATTATTGATAATATTAATAAATAATATATATTAAATTTAGATATATGTGATTATATATATTAATGTATGCTTTATATAATACAAAATATTTATTCTTTATATTAAATAACTCATATATTATTGATGAACTGTTTATGATTAAAAGTTATGGTGACTTAAAAATACTAATTAATTGCATCGAGTAATGAACATAATTGAATGTCATTTGATTTTTCAATTTAATATATATATATATATATATATATATATATATATCAAATGTGTGTTATATTAATTTCACAAACAAAGATAATTAATGAATTTTTATATGCAACGTGCCCAAATAAATATTTACGTAATTAATGAAATCTTATATATATTCACATACTGTTAATATTTAAGTAATCAATAAATTTTATTTATTTGTTTTTAATTTTATTATAGTTAGGTATTAATTGATTTTTTATAGTTTTAATTTTTTTGGAAATTTAATAATTTTCTATTATATATATACCTTTATTTAATATATTTTATCATTTTCAATATGTATTAAATATATATAAATATTTTTTAATAATTTATAATTAATTAATAAAACGTTTCCATTTCTTTAATGTTTTTCAAGTGTTATCAATTTTAATAATTTAATTTCACTCATTTTTAACATGCATGCACATAAGATTAAATATTTCAAAATATTTTGAAAAATATTTTTTCAAATTAATATTTATAAATAAATATATTTATATAATTATAAATAAATAATTATATATATTTAAATAATTATAAATTTATAATATATTTATTTAAATAATAAATATATTTACAATATTTATAGTTATATTATATATGTATAATTATATAAATATATATAATGACATAAATATATAAATATATAAATATTATTTTCTAAAAATGTATATAAATAATTATAAATAAGTAATTATATTTTTAAATAATTAAATAATTATAATAGATATATTTAAATAATGAATATATTTATGATATTTATATTTATATATATTTATTAAATATATATAATTATATAAAGATATTTACAAAAAAAATTATTTATAATTATAATATTAAATACTTTATATGTACTTTTTTAGGGATGAAAAAGCTCTTTCTTTATTAGTGTAAAAAATATTGATAAAGATAAATTTTATTAGTGTTTAATAATTTAGCTCTAATAAAATGGAACATTATCATTGATTTTTTGGAACCACTAATAAAATTTTATGGATCTTTTTGAAGAACCCTAACCATTCATGAAACAGTCGTGATATCCAAAGCCTTCTACAGAAACCACCTTCTGCCTATGTTCCTCCTCGTCAAATCCAAGCTCGAATGAATGATCAAATCAAAGGCTCTAATGATTCAAGGGATGAATGAATCCAAGGCTTTAATGACATCTAGGTTGTGGGATATCTCTAATTTCTATCCGACCAATCACATCTTCAACCCACTGTATGTTTTTCCCTACCTTCTCAATATTGATTTCTTATTTTGCGATAAATATTTTCATTTTTTGTTGATTATCTCTTTCTATTAATTATTAATTTATCATCTCCCTTCTATGATGAATTTATAATTGTGATATTCGACGATTTTGGGTTTTTATCGACCCTTTAAGGGATTTTCTTACAGCCTTATTTCATATTAGGAATTCCACACACCGATTTGATCCTGATAGCATATTAAGATTTTATGTTTTTAATTTCCTTCAATGGAAATAATACAAAAAAAAATGTTTGTAAAAGATCCATCGATGATTTATATTTAATAAATTGAAATGGATTTCATGTAATTATTTCTTGATGTTGATGTGTGGTTTGTTTTTTTATTTCTATCTTGAAGCTTCAGCGGTATTAGATAACGATTTTTACGTAATGTTAATTGTCCAAAATTTTATATCTTTTTTTCTTTGATATCATATATTAAAATCCATATGTGTATTTAAATATAAAATTTTAAATATATATATATATGAAAGTATCATTTCATTTATGTATTTATGTATATAGTCATATAAAATATAGATATGATGCATTCAATAACGCAGATGATTTTTTTCTTGGTTTCAAAAATTCCATCCAAGAGAGACTTTTATTGTGTGTATTTTAAAATTAAGAATTTATGAAATTTTAGGAAGTTTTTAAATTTAATTTTATTCTCACTAAGTAATTTTAATTAAAACATAATGAATGATGTATCCATTTATAGTTCGTAGTAGTATCAAGTTCTAGGGCCTTGTTTGTACCAGGAAATGGATATCAAAAACTGTTATAACCATCTATGTAAGCTGTGTGTCTTAGTTTTGATGTGGTGTGGTTTTTTTATTTTAAATACATAGATCATATTGATTGGTGTTGTAATGATGTTTGAATAGAAAAGTTTGGGTTATCTTCATTATCAACTAATATGTTTTCTAAAAATGTGATCGTACCTCCCATTACTATGAAAATAGGGATCATATGCAACTTAGTGAGGGACGAGAGATAGTTAAAATGTAGTCCCGATTAGATTTTATGGGTCCCCACTTATATCAAATAACATATGGTAGTCCAACATGGTATACTAGTTGTGGGTCTCTAGAAGGATACTAACATAAGAATGCATCATCATGATTATAGGTGATTGCAACCCACGTATGTCCAGTGTCACTTCACGGGATGTTTTGGAATTTCCCAATATTACCAATTTTTCATTTAATACTATATACATGTACACAATTTTGTACTTACACCATATTTAATAATGACTCATTACAGTGTGATAGATTTTTTATATGTTTTATTTGGTTCCATTTATTTATTTATTTTTCTGACTAATGTTTCATTTTATTATTATATATTATTATTTATGAGTATGGTTTTTAAAATATTATTCAAGAACAAAATTACATTTATATATTCTATAAGTATCTTCATTAAATAAAATATCATTTACTAAGGTGAATATATTTATTAAGAGAATTTATGGAGATTAATGATATTTGATATACCATTAATGTTGACTGTAATAATTCTATAGGTAGTTATATCACTTAATCCAATAAATACAATGGTATTCATCATTTTAGGTTTATATGAATTTGTTCCACCCCTAGGAATCTCATATTAACATCCATGTATATGAAATAACTATTTGGTAAATAAAAAGTTGTAAGAGTACATTTTTAAATCTACAAGTTGATGAAATGAGAGTTTATTATTCTTTTTTTTTCATATTTTCATTTCTTATTACAAATAAATTATCTATATTATATTTTCATTTGATTATAGGATTTAAGAAAAACATGATGGATCATTTTAATATATTATTAACTAGACATAGTTAGCAAATTTAATGTATTAAATGTTGGGTTTCTCATATAAATATAGAATTCCTAGAGACCCCAAGGATTTATATTTCATAACATGTGCCCACTGAGAACCCATGAATCATAGAGATGAATGTGCATTCCCCCCAAATATCACTTTCAATGTGCCAAGAGTTAATAACCAGTGCCAATGGTTTAATACTCAAAAATGGATGGCATTACACTTTTTAGATAACACAATGGAGTATAAATGTCATCCTCATCAGATTCATATCCAGAACTATTATAATTACAATTTTTTGATTGACTCTCGTACCACATCAATTTTAGTGTAATTGAAGCAACATAGGTGCATGTCCACAATATATGGAGGATGAGTCTCGAACATTGTAATGAAATAAAAAACAACGGTAAATGAAGATTATGAGGATGATATTTATCTATAACATTTAGATTTAGATTAATTTAGATGATAATCCCTACCATAGTGGATAAATTATTTTTATAAATTCAAATACCAATTTTCATCAAATAATGTAGAAATTATTTGAAAAAAAATTATATTTCATGTTCATCTTATTTGAATTATCTATAACTTTTAACTTGGATAATGAATATGTTATGTATAATTATTTACTTATTATAAAAAATTAATATTTTATAAACCCAAAAGGATGGATATGAATTGAAAATGGATTCAAGATAATAATTTGACAAAAGTGGATGAAGACAGAGTTAAATATTTCTTCAATTTTGTAACATAGAATACATATGACCCTTCTCAAATCTTTTTTTTGTTTACATTGCTATTATTAAAGACAAATTAGTCCAGAATAGTTGAAGGAGAATTTTATTTTTCATGGAATAGATCCGAGCAATAAATCTAGGACTAGACATACAGAAAAACTAAATGAGCATATTGATTCAGATGATACTTATTTTTTATGGATCATTTTATATGAATACCAATGTAAATGATGATGGAGATTTCATGGAAGAAATTATAATAGAAATTTAATATAACCTTTATGTATGTCAAAATTTTATTTAAGGAGCTAAATATCGATACTAAGATACCATTGTATATTTATTGAACTAAAAAAATAACATTTTTTACTATATTGATGTCATAGAATTTGAAAGCTGGCAGAGGATGAAGTGAAACTAGTTTTACAACACTACTTGATCTCCTAAATGATATTCTACTAGAAGAAAATAAACTACAATTTTGAACATATAATGAAAAACATATTCTATATTCAATGGGAATTATCTCTAAGAAAATACATGATTATCTAAATGACTGCAGTTTGTTTTGAAAAGACCATGAATCACCTATAAAATTCCATAGTGTGGCATGAATCGATACAAGAAAAATGAATATAGTCCTTTTAAATATTTATGGTACTTTTTATCATTCACTAGCATAGAGTACAAAATGGATGTTAGGAAGACTAGAAAAAAATTAAATGGAATATAGATACAAGAATTAAATATGTGAACCTACGTCATCGAAAATATCCTCCTCCATGGAAGAAAATTGACTACGAGTATCCGGAATTTGGAAATGAGCCATAAAACATTCTTCTGGAATATTCTAAAGATGGAATAAATCATTTTGTGTTATAGAGTAGTACTCACAGTATGTGTACCCTAATGTATCTAAATTATAAATTTCCACTATGGTTATGCTTGAAGCACAAATACAATATATTCTCTCTACTTATATATGGACCAAAGAAACCTGGTAATGTTATTTATGTCTATTTGTATCCATTGATCTATGATCTAAAATTTATGTGGGATACATGTGTTACAATGTATTATCCTCATAGATTTAAATAATTCAAAGCGATGGCCTTGTTGTACGAGATGATAAATGACTTTCCACTTATAAAAATTTATCAAGTTACAACATTAAAGGAACTTTGGGGTTTTCTCATTTGTGAATAATTCACATACTCAGTCTGATTGAAACATTCCATGAAAAATATGTTCTTAGTAAATTGGAAATTTTTACCATGATGACATGAATAATTATCCAGGAAGATAACATTTAATGGAAACATCAAACAGGGTAAAACAACTTCTCTACTAATGTGTGATCAACTTTTGGATAATGTAAAAGTAATTGAAACTATTTTTAGTAAACCATTTTAAAAAATCTTTTAAAATCAGGTTGTAATAAGTGATCAATTTTTATTTAATTACCATATTGGAATAATTTGTATTTATAATATTTTATTTATGTCATGCATATAGAATGTAATGTATTTGATAGATTATTGGAATGATACTAAATGTTTCTAGAAATATAAACTATGGAATCATAGATAGGTTGGAAATTATTATCATGGGGATAAGGGAATATTTGGAGCTTGTGAAAGGGTAGAAGTTTCTACATCTAGTTTCTTACACTCTATCTAGATAAGGAAAATTACAATTTTTTCATTTTCTTTAATAGTGTAAAAGTTCCATAGGGTTATTCATTAAATATGAATAATGTCATGCCAGTGAATAATTTTATGCTACTAGGAATAATTTTACATGACTACCATGTTTTGATGAAATATTTGATCCATGTTTCTATCAGTTGAATTCTTCCTAAAAATTCTCTACGCACATCAACAAAAATCTTGTTCTTTTTAAAATCAATATTCTATCAAGTTATTGAACTGAAAAAGATTCTAATCATGAATAAGGGGGTTGAAGTCATATTATGTTATATATATAGGTTCTTCCCACCATCATTATTTTATATCATTTTCCACCTAATGGTTTACATGATTAGAGCGGCTAAATTACATGGTCCTATCTAATACAGATGGATGTTCCTCATTGAATGAAATATGGATATTTTGAAAGGGTATGTGAAGAATAAATGGAATCTATAAGGTTGTATTGATGAAAAATATATTATTAAATATGATGTTGAATTATATACTAATGACCTATTATATGTTGACAACATCAGTCTCCTAATGTCTCTTTATAAAGGATGCCTTATGGGTGAAGGGGTTTCTAGAAGAGATGTTTTTATAATTACCTTAACAAAGGGAGAGTATTCACACCTTTACATTTTAAAAATAGTGAAGATGTATTTCCATTTGTTGAATCCAACAAATAAATTCTTATATATTTAAATCCATCAAGGGTTTATGGTCGGATAAAAAATACACATAATCAATAGTGTATAGGATGGTTCCATGAAAACATTTATAAGGTGTGATATGAAAGTTCGAATTCAATTTTCAAATGACATAGACAGATATCCAAGGACCAAATAAAAATGTTATATCATACACTATTTTTTAATCAATGGGTATATTTTATATAAAAAATAACATGATAACTATAGTATAATACAAAAAATAGTGTTACACATGTACTCAAAGTGATGCACATATCTGGTTCCAAGGAGAGAAATCCAATTTATGAAAATATGTAATATTTTGGAATTATCGAATAGATGTATGAGTTGAATTATGGAACATTTTATGTTTTGATTTTTCCATTAAAGATGGGTTGAAAATATGAGTGTTGTGAATGTTTATGAAAATGTATTCATGAAGGTGCATTTCAATTTGGAAGGTGAAAAGGTGAGTTATTAATAATGGTATCACAATAAGTGTAAGTAGTTTATGTCTCAGATCTAGAAAATAATAATTAGTTGATTTTCCTACTTGAGATAAAAAAGATCCGAATACAATTTAATCAAGGATAACCCAATAATTGGGAGATCACAATAAAATTCATGTTGATACTAATGTTGATGATGTATTTTATGTTATAGGGTAAAACAAATAGGGTATTTGGACTCTTGATCGAGGAGGAAAATCCCTAAAATTGTTAAAAAAATAAATAGAGTTCAATGAGAAGGTAAATGTGATTGTTAATATAAAATTTTTTTCCCATAAAATTATTATTTCTCTACTGATTTTATATAACATAAATTAATTATTTGACTACTTATGAGGACAATATATTTGAAACATGATGATGTTACCAACCCCGCAGAAGAGCAGACAAGAATAATTGAAATCTTTTTGAATGATTAAAGGGTAATTTTATCATATAAGCTATCTATTTTACTAAAAAATAAATAATTATACATTGATTTAATATTCATTATTACTTCTAGAGTTCATTTATTTATTTGATTTATATCCATATCTCATTATTTTTTAACTAAAACTTCCACATTATTCTTATCCCTCAAAACCATTTCACCCATGATGTTTACACATTAATCACATTCCTTTAAGTTCCATCAACTAATGTTTTCAAAACCAAAATGAGGATGCCTATACTAAAAAATGTAGTGAATCATTATTTTTTCATAGTAAAATCATTTTCCATATAATTAATCTATTGTTTCATATTTATGTTTAATTTATTTTTTTAGAATTACTCAAATAAGAATTGTTTTCTTATATAGGTAAATTATTTTGTTTGTATTCGGGAGTTTTGTTCAATGATGCTCACGATTATGAGAGGTTGGACTTCAAGGATGAAACTATGATAATAGAAATAAAGAAATAGTTCAAGAATGTATACAATAATTGTGATATGTTTAATACCTACTACTTAATTAATTATTTTTTCATCATTTTTTGTATAATTTTTATATTAATTTCCTTACTATTTTTTAATCTTTTAATTATTGAAAGATATTTTGTGAATTCATATTTTATTGGTTCATTTATTTTGGATGATATATATCCATAATTCATGAATTTCTATAGAAAAACTTCTACAGATTTATTCTCCCTCAAAACGTTGTATCCCCTATAGTGTTTACATTTATCAAATTTCATCATGTAAACTCCCATAAATTTGAAGGATGAGAAATGATTATAACTCTAATAAATAAAAAAGTAATATTGATGATTTCATAGTAATATAATTTTCCATAAAATTATTTCATTGTTTCATTTTTAGGTTTAATTTATTTGTTTTTATTATTTTTCACATAATAATTGTGATCCTATACAAGTGGATTATTTTTTACGAGTTTGGTTGGTTTGTTCAAAGCTGCTCATGCTCATGAGAGATTGTACATCATGTCTGAAACTAAGATAATTTAAATAAGGAAATGGGTCACAAATGTATTCAACCATCATGAAAAGTTTTATTTATACTACTTTTTTAATTAATTTTCTCATCACATTATCTACTATTTGAAAGTTAATTTCTTTAATATTTTTATCAAAAACATGTTTAGTATTTTTCAATGATATATTGGGAACTCTTATTTTTCATTCAAATAATGTAAAAAGACCCAAAATAGATAACATGTTATTTTATTCCATTATTACCACACTTTCTATTTCCATTCTTTGTCGAACTGCTAACAATGCATAATGAGTCGATGTTATGAGCTAATTTTCTTTGGATAAAAACATGGCCTATATATAAAATTATTGATGGTTGATAAATAAAGATAATGGAAAATATTGAATCATTTATTATTGGGGATGTCTTGATTTTTTTGAATGTGTAAGAATTAGATGCACATCAATCTGACACACAGTGTGACCAGCATAACTCCAATTGCTTCTTTTTATTTAAAATTGAAATTATTTTTAGTTAGTAATAAAACTAACATACTAAAAATAGAGAAACAAATTATGGATTTTTTATAAATTAGGAAAATAATTCATAACTCATTTTAGATATATAGGAGTATATTGTGCCTCAATCTTATTCATGATGTGGCCAATATAAATCAATGTGTCTATTTTTAGTTAAAAATGTACATTTAAATTCAAAAAGTTTCACTCCTTGAAAAATAATAAAACAAAGACATATTTTCGTGATAATTTAATAAAATGATTCATAACTCATTTGTGAGGATTAGTGTTCAATTTCACATCAAAATAACACACAATGTGACCGGTATGAGTCAAAGTACTCATTTCTAATTTAAATTTTCATTTTAGTAAAAATGAAAAGTGACATACTAAAACCCAATAATTTTTTTTTATTGTTTTGATACTTCATGAAAATTATCCCTAAGTTATTTTTTACAAGTATTAATTAGTCATACCTCAATATGGCTTGCGGTGTGACCAATATGATTCAAAGTGCATCATTTTCCTTAAAATTGTAATTAATTTTCGTCAAAAAGGCAACTAACACACTAAAATCTAAGAAAACACATTCATATTATTTTCAAACATTAGGAAAATTATACATAAGTAATTTGTGATTTGAAAAAATTATCATCAACTCAATCTGATACCCGATGTTCCTTGTTTGACTGAAAATGTTTGTTACAAGTTTTATGTTGACATTTTGGTTCAAAAAGTTTCACTCAAGGAAAATGAAAGAAAATGTTTTGGGACTATTTTCATAATTTTGAAAAATAATTCTAAGTCATTTTTAAAATTTATGAATATTTCTCACATTATACCGATATACAATGTGACCGCTATGAATCATGGGTATTATTTCTGTAGAAAATGACATTTTAGTAAAAATGATAAGTGACGTACTCAAAACTAAGCACAAAAATTTGGTTTCTTGTAACGTTAGGATAATGATCCCTATGTCATTAGGGATTTTATGAATTAAACTCACTAAAATATGATTCATGGTGTGACTGGTATGATTCAATGCGTGTCTTTTTTATGTAAAATGGTTATAAATTTTGGTAAAAAATAAAACTAACATACTAAAAAACCAAAAAAATGAATTTTTATTATTTTTATAATTTATGAAAATGATTAATATGTCATTTTATATGTTTAGTAATCATAATCACCTAAATATTAAGCATGATATTCCTTTTATGAGTCAAAGTGTCTATTATCAATTTAAATTTCACATTTTAGTTAAAATTTGCCACTCACTGAAAACTGAGAAAACACACTAGAATTATTTTTAAAATTTAGGAAATGTATTCAAAAGAAATTTTTGGACATGTAGGAATTATTTTGAAAAAAACCAACACAATATGTGATGGTATGACTCAAAGTGCATGTTTCCAGTTTAAAATGACAATTCAGTAAAAAGAAATGTGTTATAATCAAAATTGATGAAAAATAGCTGGATTGTTTTTAAAACTTAAGAAAATGATCTATTAGTACATTGGGATGTGTATGGATCTGATTGACCTCATTCTGATGCATATTTGAATCTTTTATTTAAAATTATCATTAATTTAGTAAAAAATAAAACTAACATATTCAAAAATATAAAAAAAAATCTACAAATTTTGATACTTTAGGAAAATGATCCATAATTTATTTGTGATGTGTTGAAATAAGGATCACCTCAATCTGATAAATTATTATATCGATATGATTCAAAGTTTCTGTTATCATTTTAAAATTTACATTTTAGTTGAAAAAGTTTCTATCACGGCCTATCCCCTAGGGCCCATGTTGTGACTACCCCTGGCCTACCTCCATATGGACAAGGGAAGGAAACTAGCGCTGATGAAATTATCCATTAAGTGGGAGGCCTTAACATGAGTATCTATATGCACATACACACACAAATCCAAACCCACAATTCTGAAAAGTAAACAAGCATGTCACTAAGACAACCAATGAGAGTAAAAGTACAAAGTTGGATGTAAAGGGTCCAGAATAAAATACCTACAAACAGACAATTACAAGATCCTGAAGTCTGTTTGTGGGAAACCCAACCTGAAGATTATGTGAAGGGGGAGTCACCTTAAGTCATATAAGTACACATTTTCTATCGGATCTCACTGGGCACAACCTAAGGCAGGACCCCCCCAAGTTCTATGTCAAAGCGCCTATCATATACACAAGACACAACACGTGTGGGAATATCCAGTGCTGGGGTGAGTAACAAAATTCTCAATAAGGAACCAAAAAACAAAGGCATTACCAAATAGAAATGTACGTACAAAGTGGACTACCAAATAGGTACATGAGGCGTCGCCTCTAATAAGTAATGTAGAGAGAGAGTCACTATAGTAATCTAATATTGTTATAACCTAATGTATAGAAATAAAGACTATCAATCATAATTCTAAACATCTTGTACTACTGTAGGACTCATCCATAATGAGTCACAATGGTCTGCTAAGCCACTAAGGTCCACTCGTCTGCTAGGTCACTGAGGTCCAATCGCCTGCTAGGCCACTGAGGTCCACTTGTCTGATGGGCCCCTGAGGTCTGCTCATCTGATGGGCCACTATGGTCCTCTCCTCTATTGGGAAACTGAGGTCCTCTGGCTTCCATCTCATACCACAATTTATTCTAGAAGAATCTACAACTCATGCCGGTGGTCATATTTCAAATTCCATGAAAAATCACATAGAGTATTTTAAAATGACCTACTTATCACGAGGTTCCCAATATAAAAAATGTCTTATTAATAGGACTCAAGGTTTCAAAGTTATGAACATTTTACTTCAAAGGGTCTAGTCAGTTCTGATTCCAGTCTGACCCAGTTAGACAGACTCAAACTGACCTATGTCCGACCCAAACCAGATCTTACATGGTTTGGGTTCGATACACTTGGATGTTTGAGACTGCCTCCCTTTTCCAGCCAATCCGGCTATGAGCAGGCCGAATTTCCATGCCTGTATGTGACGACAGTCGCCATGTCCTTTCCTAGTCAACACAACGTTATCTCCATGGTCCCACTAGATTGTAGCCCTTCGGCCTTGTGACGTGGCTCGTTGCAGAATCCGCTGAAGAAACTCCGTCGACAATTTTTGGCATCCCCTATTTCCTCCCAATGGATGAAGCCATGGGGACCTCCACCATCATGGTGCACCACCGGTGTACGTCACCTTCTATATGTGGCCACCACTGTATGTCGCCACTGGTCGTTACTGATGCTTCTGCGACCAGTGCTAGTGTGCCATCAGTTTTATCCATGGGCCAACAAACATGCTTTGGTGGTCCATTATTCGATCCATAAGAACCTTTGAGATCCTGGGGTAATTGTCATCACTACAACATGATCCCAAATTTCAGACTATCGATCTTGGGGACCATTCATGAAGAAGACAAGAAAACCCCCAATGGTGGGATCCAATAATTTTTCATGTCAATGTGATTCCTCCATGTTATAATTTAAATACAACTTGGGAGGAGATTTATGAATCTTTCACGGATAAATATGATTAAAAAACATGATATCAAAAACCCACCCACGTAATTGATCAATCCATGGGTGACCTGTTCATTGGTGGGCCACATTCGTCGCTCAAATCCATGAATGAGAAAAAAAGTAAATACACAAAGAATCAAACCACTACCTCGATGTTGGATTGATAGATGGAAAAGATCACCCCGCAATCATTCATTGTTAATCAATCCTTAATTGGTGGTGGTTCGTCTATCATTACTTACCAACACAAAATATCCATGAGTTTAGAATAATACTACATTAATCCAATGATCCCATATTCTGTAAAAGCATTAAATAAATAAAATACATTTCGTCATTTCTATTCCGTTGAGTCACAACATTGTTACATTTTTTCATTTATGGAAGAGTAATTCTGTTGTGATCGGGTTGCTACATCGTTGCGTTGCAATGAAATTTTAAAAATGAATAAAAGAAACTAAATTTTTATCTTTTTACATTAAGAAAACTTTAATATATATTTCTTAAATATTCTAAAAAAATAACTTTTTCCCTTGACCTATTCTGGTCAAGGTTAAGTCCTTAGGTAAAGTCGACAATTCGAATGCAACAGTTCCCTATGATTTTTAATATAGGAATATATTTAGAAGTTTCCAAAATCTTGTACATTCGCTATTTTAAATAATCATAAAAAGGGTTATAACACTTATATAGGGATCACCGTGCCTCATAATCAAGTGTCATCTGAGCATCTAGTCTTGATATAATACCATATTAAAAAAATTACATGGAATTTCTATGAAATTACATTCTCCCTACCTTATGGCTCTACATCCTCGTAATACAAAACAAAGAATAAACAAAAAAATGGGGGGGGGGGTACCAATCATGGATATGAGCTTCCAAATCCCATGTTCTCTCCTAGAGGTTCCCTTGCTGTGACAGAATGCGCACCAGAGGAATTGACCTTTTATGAAGGACCCGCTCCTGTTGATCCTCAATCTCTTCTAGGAACTCCACAAACATCACCCCATCATTAATTTCCAACTCACTCCAGTCGATGAAATGAGATGGATAATGTTTTTAAATCCTAATATATTATATGTTAATGTCATTATAAACTCGGTGCATTTATGGGGGAAGAGCTAGGATGTACTCCACCTCAACAACTCCACTCAAATCCTCAATGGGATTATGACTCTTAGAGAAAACATGCAGCCCCAGCTAAATATCCATAATCCCCATCGAGGTGAGACCCAATGAAACACATGGTCTCCTTCCTCAAATTCCAAGGGCCTCTGTCTTCTATAATAATAAGTCTTTTTCTCCCATTGTGATATAATCATTTACTTCTAGATGATATACACCTTCTCGGTGGTAGAATGTACTAAATTGGGACCCATGAGTGTTGACTCCCCTGGGTCTGTCTGGCATAATGTTGATTTGAAAGGTCACCCATATAGTTCCTGGAAAATTTCCATACCAATGGTCGAGTGTTATATTTTGTTGTATGTGAACTCCACTAGAATTATGTGATCCTCACAACTAAAACCGATGTCCAAGATACACGGACGAATCATGTACTCAAAAACCAGGATAGTGCTTTCCATCGGAACATCTGTTTAGGGATGAAATGTTGTGATCAAAATTTGATGAGTCCCGAAAGCCTCCTACAATAACTTCTATAGCTAGGATGTGAAGTGAGCATTATAGTTTGAACCGATCATCGATCGTATCCCATTAATACACACTACCTGTTGAACAATGAGGTATCCTAATCTCTCTACTGAACCCTACTTCTAGATGTGTAGGAAGTCGGCCGACATGGTGAGTCGGACAAAATTTACCCAAATGGTATCATTCCCTTTGGATGTGAAGTTCCCAATCAGGATCCAAGTATCACTGAGAGGGGGAGGGGGTGAATCAGTGATATCTTTTTCTTTTTAAGTTTCCCCTTTTTGAAACAACCTTCGCCTCCTGTTAAAGAGTTTCTTCCCTGCTGAACACACACATCCACAGGAACACAAGATTTACAAGGTTCACTACTCAACAAGAGTAGCTACGTCCTTGGTATGGTACGGAAATAATCCAGTACCACACAATCCACTAGAAAACAATCCTTTGATGTGGAATACAACGAGTAGGATATACCCTTACACTCGTGCAGCACTTTGAAAACAATCCAATAGTGCGTGTGCTCACTCTTAGCACAAATAGGATAACACAATGTTTCAGTGCTTCTTTACAATTAAACAGATGTATTCTCCGAAGTACAAATCTTCACTTTCTTACCCAGAAGCCGGTAAGAACTCTCTCGTGCACAACTGAATACGTGCGAAGGCCCCAAATATTTCGCACAGCCTTTAGGGTGCCTTGCGCGCAATTCAAATGGCTTGCGCGTAAAATCACCTTTTGGCGCGAAAAACGTTTTCGCGCAACTTTCCTTTTACGCGCAACTTTTCCTCTTTTCGCGCAACTCACTTAGCGTATAATTTACGCGCACCAGAGCTCGGGATTTCTTCTAAGTGTCGAGCATTGCCTTATGAGAGGGGTTTACCTCATATTTATAGGCATTTTTGACCTTGCGCATAAAAACCACTTCCTGCGCGTAAAACCTCCTCCATGCGCGTAAAAACTCTTGAATGAAACTTCATATTTCGCGCCATGCTTCAATATTTCGCGCACCTCATGCCTTTGGCATTTTTCATCCTTCTAAGCCTGAAGCACCAATTGCGCGCAAATTTCCGCACCGTGTTCTATATTGCGCGCAAACCCAATCTTTCCTGCGACATCAGATTTCGCGCACTGCTCCAATATTTCGCGCATTTTATGCCTTTGCCAATTTTTGATCTTCTGATCTCGAATCATCATTTGCGCGAAAACTTCATTCCCCAATTTCGCGCACCATGCCAATATTTCACGCAACCCGCAGATTTTTCGCGCAACCCGCTACTATTTCGCGCATCCCGCAGATATTGCGCGCACCACTTTATTTTTGCGCGAAACGTGCCTAAATTTCCGCGCACTCCATTCCTTTGTCATTTTTCATAGTTCTGACCTTGAATAACTCTTTTGCACGTATAAACCATCTTCAGCGCAACATCCATTGCCAAGCAGATTTCTTCATCTCCCGTTTTTCAGGCCCTAAAATTTGGCAAACACTGGAAAACGGCGCCACCTTAAACTGTTCTTTTCTGCCATCCCCAGATTGTCTATTGCTTTGCCATTTTATCTCTTTACTGCTTCCCATATCCATTCTTCTGCCCTTATCACGAATCCCACTATCGTGATATTTATCCTTTGATAGATCAGCTTAAGCATCGTCAGAGTTGCAATGGGAACTGAATCTTTCCTATCTTCCAGCAGCATCATCCCTTCCAATCAAAACATTATCTGACTGGCATCATCATTTCTCCCCCTTTCCTTCATAAGGCTTGCATCACAAGTTCTCCTAACTCATGATTTGTGTGAAATACATACCAGCAAAGCATCGTCTGATTTATGATCCTTCTACACAGTGAATTGATTTATCGCCTTTGACAACAAAATACAACACTCTGCAAAAGCTAACTCTTCAAACTTTCATCTTAATTCAACCTGGTCCCAACAGGATGTGTGGGGTAAAACATTAATTAAGTCCATTGAGATACCATCCCAATTCCACTCTGGTACCTCAACTAGCTATGTCAAGCCTGCTAGAACCTGATGCTCTACCTTCACTTTTTGAAAAGTGAGGCAACACAAAAAAACTCTTACACATCATTCTTAATCCCCTTCCACTAGTAATGACATTAGGGATCCTGGTACATCTTATTCACTCCTGGATTTACCACCAAAGGGAAGCTGTGGAAATATCTTAGAATATCTTCGCTCAATGCCATTAGTACAATTTTGAATCATATGAAAATGATTAAGTGATCCCCACCTATCAAGTATCCATCAAGATCTTTCCCTGAGGATAACTGAACACTTCTCTCCTCACAGTCAACATCCAAAAGTTCTGTCTCACTAACTCACTGTAAGAGTGGGGGTGTCACAACCAATAATTGAATATAATATGATCCAACTCCATTAATGAAAGATATCTATATTATTACTAACTATTCTGAAACTTCACTCAGATACTACAAATCAGATATCATACCAAGAAAGTCTACCACTATGTTTCACTTACCAAGAGTATATACTATCTCGACGTTATAGTCCAAGAGGAACACCAGCCACCACTACTACTTAAAGTTAATATCCTTATAGGAGAATATATATATGAGACTTTTGTTGTTGTATTAGATGGTAATCCAATCTACCATGAAGTATTTCCAACACATAATCAAATAAAATACATCTGGTGCTAGCTCCATATCATGGGTCATGTAAATATGGTTGTGATTCCTCAACTTCCCTAAACCATTGGAAATCACTAGATGATCTTGTAGCGGGAAACAAACTATTCTAGTCCCTGATGTGTCGCAGAATATGACATACCCAATTCCCTCATCTTTTAGTCTCAAGATAGGGATAGTCGTCACTCATTACCTTAGCTCTTAAAAACTATACTGGCACATCTCCATCCACATGAAGGGTTTTTCCTTCTATGTCAAAGCGGACAAAGGTGTTACCACTGTAGAAAATTTATCAATGAAACTCTTGTAGTATCCATCCAAACCCAATAAATTCTACATCTCAGTTATGCTCCTAGGTGGCTCCCATTAAATCACAACCTCTATCTTTTCTGGGACCATGACAACTCCATCCTCCGAAATGATGTGTCCCAAAATGCGGACCACTCAAATCAAGAATTTTATTGAGGGCTTACCATAATGTGGGTTATCTCGAAGTGTGTATAGGACTATCTTTAGGTGTGTCACATGGTACTCCTCATACACCGAGTGCATAAGGATTTCATCAATGAAGACCACGATGAACCAATCAATGAAAGGCAGGGAGATCCGATCAATGAGTCCCATGAACACTTCATGAGTATTGATCACACTGAAAGGCATCCCCAAGAATTCATAGTGGACAAATCATCACCTGAAGGATGTCTTTGGTACATCCTCATCCCATATATGAAGATGATGATAGTCTTATCTAAGGTCTATCGTTGAGAATCATCTCTCTCCCTTCTGCTGATTAAAGAGGTCATCAATCCTTATCAATGGATACATGTTCTTCATGGTCACCTAATTTAGGTGCTGGAAGTCCATGAAACACCTCAAACTCCCATCCTTCTTCTTGTAAAAAAATATTTGGGCTCCCCATGGTGAAACATTGAGACTCACGAAGCCCTTCCTCTATAGATCCTCCACATGTACCCTCAACACACAAAGCTCGACAGGAGCCATCCAATATGCTGTTGTGGATATCGATGTTGTCCTACGGTACATGTCAATGCAGAAGTCAACCTACCTACATGGGGGAAATCCCATAAAATCCTCAAAGAATATTTCTTCATACTCATCCACCACTATAAGAATGTGGTGACTCTTCTCAACCACCACACCAAGGGTGAGTCTAGAAAACTAGTGAGTGATGAGCAACACCTTTCTCTGAGAAAGTCTTCCATATACTGCAAATGTTCCCCCTTCACTAGTAATGGAAACATGGTCCCATATCTGTAGACACACCACAATCTACACCTAAAATAGTCAATTTGAGCATGGAATGTGGATAGGCAGTCCATACCCCTAATGGTGTCGTAGGGACATGACACTACTACTAGGAGATCCCACCCGAATCTCTA
Organism: Viscum album; assembly: GCA_963277665.1. Taxonomy (NCBI): domain Eukaryota; kingdom Viridiplantae; phylum Streptophyta; class Magnoliopsida; order Santalales; family Viscaceae; genus Viscum; species Viscum album. The sequence goes on from OY728127.1 coordinate 1,967,716,718, forward strand.
ACCTCCAAGAGTAAGCTCACACTACCAGCACTAGTGTGTGATCATATAATACCCTCTTGTATGTGTCTCTAATATTAATGATCGATCCAATGGCTCTATCAGAATCTTCGATCTCTGAACAAGGTCTGTGGAAAGGAAAGAGTGACTGAATCCTACGTGTATAAGAACTGCATCAAAGGTGGAGTAGACATAGATAATACCTCTAATCATATCTTTAGTGCATGGGTCGTAAGACTCCATTGCATGAGTTTGGCCTCACCCCTGCCCATTGGATCCTGGAGTCCATGGTGAACCCCCTAGGGGTGGTGGTGGTAGAACCTCAAACCCATGTCCACCACATGTCACTCTACCTACTCCGATTCCATGATAGACTCCCGATGGACCACCCGACTTGACCCTCTGCCTCTGCCTCAGTGGTCCCTCGACTGTCCTCTTATCGTCAGCACGATGAGTTGGGTAGTCATGATCTTTTTTTCCCTGACCATTGGACGAGTATCACACCTTGTTCTTATGCTAACTCTGATAACCATGGTGATTCACACTACCAATCATATTTCCTGGGGTCATCCCCTGAAATGATTGACCTGATTGGGTCTCTACATCAGCTTCCTTCTACCCACTTCCAAAGGCTCCACTACTTCATGTCTAATGGTTGTTTATTCTACTAGAACATGCTCTACCAGAAATCTCTCCACTTGTAGAGTTCTCTCTATAACCCTAACCTGAGTAGGGATGCTAATAGATACCATGTATGTCTTAATCTCTTAGTTTAGTCCCTGCTCAAAATCTTGACCCTGAAATAAGGGGTATTTCGCCATGTATGTAGAGTAGCGAGAAATCTTACTGAATCTCTCTATGTACTCTGCCTCTGTCCTTCTACCCTGCAATGGGTGTAGTATCTCTTGTATGCACATTGATCCCAACACTACTGGAACGAACTCATCCCCAAAGAGGCACTCAAATTCTATCTATTTGAGAGTTTCCTATTAGTGTTTCTGGATCTTCAAGATCCACTATCTCCCCACCAATCCCTGAAGAAGGCTCGCGTCTATGATATCCATCTAGTCGAGATTTATACTCACAAGGTGGAATATTTACGTTACCACATCGATCTAATCCTTATCCACCTAGGGTTCAGTCTCATCCTTGAACCTGGGAGGTCATTGACTATATAACATGTGTAAGGCACTGAGCCTGTATGCATCCTCTACCAGTAGCACCTGTAGAAATAGGTGATCAATGAGTGATGGAAATACTGGTGAACCTCATAGTGGGTCCATCTCTATTACTCCTCCAAGTACGATGCCTCATCTCTAGGTGTACCATCCTCATTTTCATGAAACAGAATATTGGATGGCTCTCTATGTGGTGGCATCCTGAAACAGATCTAGATTGACCATAGTCAACAGATTCTACCTAGTGAGCTGACACTGACTCAAGAAGGACATGAGAACACCCTCAATTACTATATGATGCATGCACCATGTTTTTTCATGTGCCTATTTGAAAAATATGATTCAGGTTCATAGTGTATTAAAATTTCAGGCACCCCACCAAAACTAGACTCTCCGAGCCAGAATGTTAAACTCAATACATTTAACACTTTTACACTACAATGATGTCGTAGATTCATGGTATTTAAGGTTGAACTGAGATCCTTTGTTACATCGTTTTCATGACACGTCCCACGGGGACCATGCCATGACTACCCCCAGCCCAAATCATGATGGAATGATGCTAGAGACTAGAACCAGTGCAATTATCTCGTATGTTGGAGTCATTTACCTCAGAACCTGCATTCACGCACACACACAAACACATCCAAACCCATAATTCTGAAATGTAAACAAGCATTCCACTAAGACAATCACTGAGTGTTAAAGTACATAACTTGAATTAATGGGGCCAAAATACAATTAATAAAAACTAGTACATGCTCTAGAATTACCTCTGTGGAAAACCCTACTTGATGAGTAGGTAAAGGGGGTGCTGCATGAATTTGTATAAGTAAAATTTGTCTATCTGATCTCAATAAGAACCACCTGGTTCTAGACAACCAAGGTCTCTATCAATGTATCTGTCGTCTGCACTAGAAAAAACATGTGCAGGTAGAGCCTGTGTAGGGGTGAGTAACACAATACTCATTAAGGACCCCAAAACACATTGGTAACAACATAAAGGAATGTATGTACAAAGTATACTACCAATGAGGTACACAAGTGGTATCCTCAAAGAAGTAAAATATAGTGATAGAGAGAGAGAGAGTCTCTAGAGACAACTCTCATAGCTATAACCTAAACTATGGAAAAAATACTATAGTTGTATTGCTGAACTTCTTGTACTTTAGAGAGAATCATCCCTGTTGAGTCAACATGGTCTACTTGGCCACTGAGGTTCACTCTTCTACTAGGCCACTAAGGTCTGCTCGTCTTCTCAGCCACACGGTCTGCTCATTTTCTCGGCCATTGAGTTTCGCTTGTGTGTTGGGCCACTAAGGTCTACTTTTCTTCTAGGCCATTGAGGTTTGCTCGTCTATTGGGCCACTAATTTCCGCTTGTCTACTGGGCCACTGCGGTCCGCTCGTCTGTTGGGTCACTAGGTTATGCTGTATTCCTACACATAGATCACTTGATTCTAGGAGAATATACATGTTACGCCATTGGTAATATATAAACTTCAATAAAAAAACTCACATGGAGTATTTCAAAAGGACCACCTTGTTACAAGTGTCCCATCACCGCAAATATATCATCAATCAGATTCATAGTGTGGAAGTCATGAATGTTTTAATGAATAGGGGTCGGTTGGGTCAGGGTCTGGTCTGACCCAGTCGGGCCAAACCAACTTTGAAAAAGGCCCACCAACCCGACCCTGATTTGACTCGGTTTGGGATGTTGTCAGCTCAGCTGGTTGGGCCACCTGAGGTGTCCTACCATGCTATGCCTAGACGCGGTAGAGTTTTCCACATTGAATCCCTCTCAACATGGAAATTTTTCAGCACGACTACCCATGGGTAACCGTGGGGCCCACCTGATGTGGTCCCAAGGGACTGCGTCCCTCCAGCCGTGTGACACGACTCGTTTTCACATACGCCGAAGACCCACCACTTATAGTTGTAGGGGGTCCTTGTATCCACCCTATGGTTGATGTCATGGATACCTTCACCATCGTGGCATGCCGTCGGTACACACCTCCTCCTGCAGGTGGCCACCACCGCATGTCATCGCGCTGGTAGCTTCTTTTATGGTCCACTACACTAACTCTAGCATCTCTTTCTTCAATCCACGAGTGCCTTTGTGATCCTAGGGTCTTTGAAATAATTTCTATGTTCTCCCAATGGTCTCTTAATCGATCTAGGGATCTGGCCATGAAGAACACAATAATTCACCCAATAGATGGATCCATGACTTGATCGTGTCGACTCGATTGCTCTGTGTTAGAACATAAAAACAGTTTGGGATAAGATTTAATAATCATACATGGATAGAAATAATTAAAAAAACCAATTTCAAATACCATCCCACATAATTGATTGATCCGAAGGTCACCTGTTTGGGTGTTGACCTGCATTCGTTTCTCAAATACATGAATTAGAAAAAAAAGAAAATTCATATAGAATCAAATTCCTACCTCTAGGTTGTGTTATTTATTAGAGAAGCTCGCAGAAATTTCGTACATCATTCTTCAATCAATAGTTGGTGGTTGTTCATCGATCATCTCTCACCCACTCCAAATATCCAAGGGTATAGAGCAATAAAGGATTGGGCCAATTATCCCGTATTCAGTTAATACTATAAATGGAGAAAATTAATTTCAGTGTTTCTATTACGCTGAGTCACAGTGTCGTTGCACTTTTTCATTTATGAAATAATTTTTCAATTATGACCAGGTTGCTACATATTTACATTGCTATGAAATTTGAAATTTGAATATAATAAAATAAAAGTTTGTTTTATTTTTCCATATGAAATTTTAAAATTATTTTTTTAAAGTCTAAACAAAATAAATTTCTCCCTTAACCTGTGTCGATGGAGGTTAATTAATTTTTTAGGTAAAGTCATCATTCGATACACAATGATTCCCTATGATTTTTAATCTAGGATATCTTGTAGATGTTTCCAAAACCGCATATGAGAAATATTTTATATAATTTTAAAAAAAGTTCAAACATTTATTTTGGGCTTACTGGGCCACGGAATCAAGTTCCATACGAGTGGACTGTCTCAAAATAACCCCATATAAAAAATTACATGGAATTTCTAGGACACTATAGTTGCAGTCACTAAAAACTAAAATACACACTCATATTGTCTTTATAATTTATGAAAAATATTCATAATTAATTTTTGATGTGTATAAATGAGTCTCACATAAAACCAACAAACGATGTGATCAATATGATCAAAGTGAAGGTTTTGAGTTTAAAATGATATTTTACTAAAAAATAGAAGTGACATACTAAATATAGATAAAACTCATCCATATTGATTTTTAATTTAAGAAAAAAATCCATAAGACATTTGGGATGTGTAAGAATGAGACTAACCACAATCCAATGCATGGAATGACCATTAAAACTCCATGTTCTTTTCATTATTCAAGATTCACTACTAGAATGTGGGTTTTTTCCAACACTTCCATTCTAATGGTTTTATAAAACCATTGGTAAAGAAGGGTTTTAACATCGGTTTCGTAAAACTGTTGGTAAATAACCTCCTAAGAAACCTTTAACAATGCTTTAAATAGAACTATTGCTAAAAGGATGGCTTAGAGGACCTCTTACCAATATTTCCTTAGAACTGTTGGTAAAAGTGGGGCCCAAAAAGTTTTACCAATGGTTTTTAAAAAAAGGTTGCTAAAAGTTTCTCCCAAAATTTACACCAGCCCTCCTCTCCCCCATTCGCAATACAGAACCCTAAACCGGAGTACTTCCCTCGAATTTGCAGCACCCCCTCTCTCTCGGTGATCTAGGAGCTCCTTTGGCTTCCTCTTCATCCATCCTATCCAAGCTGCTAAATCTTCTACTGAATCTCTATCTGACCCATTCAAATTACGTATATTCTTAAGTGATGCCTTATTTTTATTGAAATTTATCTAATATTTCAGTGTTCAGTTTTGATTTTGATGTGTATATGATTTTGTTTCTCTCTTGATATAACCTAGAATTTCCTCATTCGAATCCATTTAATTAATTAAATATTTAACCCTCTATCCAAGATGAAGGGATTTTTTATCTGGAACAACATAAAACCCTTTTAGATTTTTTAGTTGTCACTTTAATTTATAATATCATTATTTTAAAATGTTATATAAATAGACTGGATAGCTATAGACCTCTCGGTGGTCACCTACGTGAATTGTATCTCACACATTTTTCAAGAAGCCATTGGGTACCCAGATAAACTACATGATTATATGTTTAGATAAGGGGAATCACCATCTTACAGATGGATGACAACTCACATGACATAGGATGGAGCATGTAGTATATGATTGGGTTTTCGCTCAAGAATCTAGGTCGAATTTATTATTTATTTAGCCTCTTATATAGTGCCGCTTCCCATTAGTTGTAACTATTTTTTATACTTGATACATGAAATACATTACCATCATTCGGGTTATGATTTTGTTATTAGTTAGTATTACTAATTTGGTTATTTTCATCCATTTACAATATTTTCCCATTATTATCATTCTTCCAATTTTTAACAGATAAAATTAAAATTGTGAAACTTAGGTAATGAGGTAATAGTCTCCCCCCGAACAGACCAAAGGCTCTCACTATTAGTCAATAACATTTGGAATTTTGGTAGATGTGCTTCAGGCCATGTGGCCATCTTGGTTCAGGTCACTAATGAGTGGAATCCTAGTTTGGGACGTCACAATTCTTGGATATCCTTTTTATAGGTGTTTCTAAATAAGGAATTTACTAAATGAACCATCCTACCTGATCAGAAACATTGAGACATAATCATGTTTCTAGATTATACCCATGACATAAGTGCCTCTTCATTTTTATAACCACACCTACCATCTGTGCCATAATTGACCCAATCATGGCTAGGCATGGACAAGCTCTGGATACCACTAGGTTTCAATCCCAAGTAATAATGTACTCCAAGTCATTAGGGGTGGTAAAATAAATCCACTTATTATAAAAATCAATTTAATATTTATAATATATAAACTGTCTCGTACCAATAATAACATTAACGTTTTTAATATATTGGATCATGATATAACATTGATGTCTATAACATACAACCACTACATGAAACATTGGTCATATCTAATAATGACCCATCCCCTTCTAAAGGCTTGTAAAAGTCCCTAAAAATAGGGGGAAATCTATCAAGAACCACAAAAAAGAAAAAAAATGAGATCATAAGTAAATGAATGTGAAGACCGAGTACTACATTAGGGAACTAATATCATTAATATAATCAAATCCGTGCCCATAACTATTGAAAGTACCTCTTAAAAATCAATTGGGACACGATTCAATGAATACAACCTACCAACCTATGATCTATGGACCCAATCCTAGGATCATTTAATCCATGGTTAAGGTGAAACTTGATGATGTCGTAAATACTTTGGTTGTGATCCTCATCCTACTCCACATCATGATCTCCCTGAAGAAGTTAAAGTATAATACTCATGTACTCCCAATGAGACCCTTAAGGATTATGTATTCCATGATCCACTTCCAATATCTTATTGGGAAATCCTTGAATATATGCATTAGAAATTATGTATTTTATTTTCTTATATAAAATATATATTTTTTGTGTTTCTTAATATGATTCTCATATAGAGTAATGTGTCAGTTATGCTTTTATATAAGTAAAAAATTGTCATTTACCTAAATATTTTTTTGATTGAACTTCAATACTACTGAATTGGTTTGAATTGACTTATTTCAATTATTTTATAGAATGGATAAGAGTTTTATGTACGAAACTGATCGGATTTCATCTAATTTTTAAAATAATTTAAACAGAATTTTAGATTTTGCATTTGACAAGGCTTCAGATAGTGGTCGCATACACATACCATGTTCTAATTGTGTTGGAAGACCTTGGTTGAGTCATGAAGAAGTTATCTATCATATAACCAAATATGGTTTCCAAACAAACTATTATGTGTGGTATCACAATGGAGAGAAAATAGAATCTCAAAATGTTGATGATCCAGAAGATAGGACTGAATTGGAGATTTTGATATATGATCGGTTTCCAATTATTCAGCATCATGAGGAGGAAAGGATGTCCATCCAAAAAGATTTCTATACAATCACACATGATACATCTAATGAAAATGATTATGTTGATAGGGTGAAAAAATTGAATGATGCTGCGACAACTCTGTTATATCAGCAATGTGATAAAATGAAATTTTTTTAATTTTTAATCTGATTGTTTAATGGGAAAACTATGTATGGTATTTCAAATACTACAATTGATTAAATTCTTACCTTATTGAAGGACTTACTTCCAGATGATGAAGATATTGACTCAAACCACTATATGGAAATGAAGTTAGTTGATGAACTTGGATTCTGAAAAAAAAATCATTCTTTCCCGAATAATTGTATTTTATTTTGGGAGGAAAATGCTAAATGAAATAGTGGTATCAAATGTGGAACCTCCCTATGGAAGCCAAAATATGACAGAACATCATCTCGTGTGCCACAAAAAGTAATTTGGAACTTCCCATTAATCTCCATATTACAGATCCATTTCATGTTTGATGAAATATCAGTAAAAATGTGATGGCATGACACTGAGAGAAAAAAAGAATAATGAAGAGTTGGTTCACACTGTAGATGGATTTTCATGGTAGAGATTTGATGCTCAATATCTGGAATTTGAATCTGATGTGCGTAATGTGAGACTGGGACTTTAATGTGACAGTTTTAATCCATTTGGGTAGATTCTTACTTCACACAACACATGGTCGGTTTTCATACACATTTATAACCTTCCCCCAAGGTTGTGTATGAAAAAGCCTTACAGTTTCTTGAGTATACTGATATCTGACCCTTATGATCCTAGCAATGACATATATGTATAAATTCAACCTTTAATAAAAGAGTTGAAACTTCTTTGGGATGTGGGTGTGCCCACATACGATGCATGTTCGAAAGAAATTTTCAGATGTGTGCTGCGCTTATGTGGATGATCAATGATTTTCCTACTTATCCAATGATGTCTGGATGGAGAACAAAAGGAAAAATTTCATATCCTGTTTCTATGAAGAATAATTGATTGTAAAGACTAAAATATCATTGTCGTTTTGGTTTTATGGGACATCGACGATTCTTGCCAATGAACCATCCATATTGAATCAATCTTTGAAGATTTTACAATACCATGGAGACTGTAGATCCACATCGGCGTATGTCTAGAACTGATGTGCTTAATGAATTGAAATATTTTAGTTAATCATTTGGGAAGGGTGTAATTAAATCTAGAAAGAGGAAAAATGTTTCCAATGATACCTATTACAATTGTAAGAAGAAGAAGAGTATATTCATTGAGTTTTCGTATTGGTCAACCAGTTTGTTACATCATTGCTTAGACATAATATGACAACCCTACTTTTAAAAAAAACTTAATCATGACTCATTACATAAAACTTCACTTGATAAAACAAAGAAGATCGAGAGGTTTAGTGTCTTTGGGGCTTAGGATCATTACATAAAAACTTGAAACATGAAATACAACATCTTTATTGAAAACTTCATTTACATTACCACTACATTCCCTCGTACTTATCATTGCGTGGGATAACCTGAGGACATGCATAAGAAAGGGTGAGCTATAAATCCTAGTAAGGGAATACACATGGAATAAAATGAGGAGTAAAATACATGTTAGACATTAGTAATATCAATAGATCATAAGAGAAACCTGAACATAAAGGCATGATAAATAAAGATAATCATAACATGGAAATGTGGCAACAATATTTAACATGGAATTAGCATGATCCAAGGATCATTGCACATAGAGCATTAGTAAATCCTCATTACACATGAATCACGAGTAAACCCTCATTGAACTTGAATTAGAATGAGTCAACCCTCATTGCACATTACGTATCTTGATACAATACTTTACCCAATGCATTGGAGCACTATAAGGGCGCACCCTTCTTATACATTTCATTTCATGCATAAGTGTGCCACATGGATCATAAAAAATGGATTCAAAAAACATAATCATTTATTCCAAGATTATGGAATGTGGAATTAATACATGAAACATTATAATCAATAAGTAAATGTGCATAATGGTGAATACCCTTGATGGAGAAACGGGAATGGTATTCACTACACAATGGCATTGGCTTAGAAAATCGGTGCGATTTCGGTAGCATAACGACATGACATAAGAATTCATAAAAATGGTTGATGAGAGAGAAAGAGGTTACTCATCATATCTACAAGTAATAGACAGTAAGGTGTTAATATAGATACATTTCCGAACAATTTTAATGAAATTTAGATTCATGATACAAAAGTATTGCTTGAATGTAAAAGAGGAGAGAGAAGTTCCTTTCGGAATTTTGGCATAGTAACGAGTGTACATGAGAGGAAATTAATGAGAGATAAAGGGGTCTCCCATAATTCAAACATAAATAGGGCAGTATGAGGGAGGTTAGAAACCATACCTCAACATTCATAATTGAAATTAAAAGGGAGAAACAACTTAATGAAAATTGGACGAAAATGAGAAAGGATGAAAAAAACCCTTACTCGGAAGTGTGCTTCCAAAGGATAGAGAGAGGCTTGTGAGAGGCTTCTTGGGAGCTTGGGGCACCTTGGGAGGATTCTATAGAGAGTAGGGAAGAGTTTTTACGAACTCTAAAGACTTTTAGTGAGGAGGAAGTGGGAGCTTGGGTGGGTTTATATAGGAAAGGTGAGGGAACTCTTTATTATTTAGGTTTGGGTCCCATTACATTAAATTAATCCAAACCTCAAACCATCCCATGGTTTTTTACCATGGTTTTTGGAAAAGGGAAGAGGAAAACAATATTTAATAAGGAAAAATTCCTAACTTATTAAAAATAATGAGGATGCTTATGTGGAGGTGAGTCACACTCCGATGGAAAATAATTTAAAAAGGCAAGATGTTTAATAAGTCTTGAGGGGTCCATTATTGCTTTGAAAAGTAAGAAAAAAAAACCCAAAATCACATTATTTTAATTGTAAAAAATATATTGGCCGAAAATAAAGATTATATTATTTTATTACATCACTATTGGGTCATTATGATGTCATAAAACACATTATATATTTAAACGGTATTTAATTTTTACTCAAAAATTTGACTGTCTCAGAAAATTATGAAAAATTCAATGTTGGATAATTTGGATGTCCTGATTCCAAAAATAACATTTATTTTATCTAAATAATTTTCTAAATATGTTAATTTTCACTTTTAAAATAAAACCGACATTTATAAAAAATTCACGGGTTTTGACAAAAATGGCTTTCAAACCTTGATTAAAATTATAATTGCATTCATACAATTATATTATCATTTATATATAATAAAATTAATCTAATAATAATAATAATAATATTTTATTAAAAAATTATTTAAATAAAAAATACCTTAATTTAATAAAATAGATTTCTTAATTAAATAATAAATGAAAAACAACATTTGTACTTTAAAAACTATTTACAATGTATCAATAATGACAAGAAATTATATTCATTATTATATACAAAAAATAATGTACATTAACATAGTACTATTTATTTGTTACATAAACCCTTAAAACAGCCGCATAAGACCTAAGGGTAAGGTGTGGGATGGTGACAGACTCTTGGGGTGGCTCAGATAACACTGCTCGAGTGGTAATCTCTATCAACTTCCACTTTTCCCATAGATGGTCCCATTCTAGCTTGACATGGTAAAGCTCAGCTTGGGATTGGTCAAGAGCAAAGCCCAAGGACGCCACCTATTTTCCGAGCTCCGACAAATGGGCTTCGTATGGGGCAATTCTACTGGATGAGGCCATCACTTCCTTTGTCTGAGTAAATTTGGATTTGTTAAAGCCCTATATTTATACTAATCATGTGATCATTGTTCAACGAATATATTATCAACAATCAAAATTCTTTTCATAAAACTAATGAAGTTGACATTTTATATAAACATAAAGAGAAATTTAGCTAGATCAAGAGGGATTTCCATTAATGAAACTTTGGGTCATTACAATATTCCCTCCTTAAGAAATTTCACCCTCGAAATTTTCCTTTTCCCACACTAAAATAGTTGTGGGTAACTCAGCTTCATCATTTCCTCCGATTCCCAAGTCGCTTCTTCAAACTGGTTGTTTCTCCACAACACCTTAATGAAGGGAATTGTCTTATTTCGTAGAACTTTTTCTCTATGATCTAAGATCTTCACTGGTTTCTCCTCATAAGAAAGATCATCTTCCAATTGTACCACCACAGAAGAGAGTACATTTAAAGGGTCTGGTATGTACTTCCTTAAGAGGGATACATGAAAGACATCATGTACTTTGGCCATTGTAGGTGGAAGTTCTAGTCGATAGGCCACATCCCTGACAAGATTAAGAATCTCGAAGGGGCCGATGTACCTTGGACTTAACTTCCCTTTCTTTCCGAACCTCATGACATTCTTCCACAGAGATATGCATAGAAAAACCATGTCTCCAAATTTAAACTCAAGGTCTCATTGACAATTATATGCCTAACTTTTCTGTCAACTCTGGGCTGCCTTGATATGCTGGTGAATGGTTTTCACCTTCTCCACCATTTCCTCGACCATTTTGTAGGTTCCGGGCACAACGGAAGTGCGTTGGTGGGTTTGCCCAAATTTGATTTTAATGTTAAACAACGTTTAATCCGAGATCTGTCACGATATAAAATGCTAAATCTTCGGAATAGAACAAAGAACGAAAAGAAAAGAAGAGTCCCAGAACCCTTGAGGTGGATCATCATATGTAGATTATAATTAATTTAATTAATGCATAAGAATTACCTCGTTGGAATTATTTCTTCATTGATGTGTCCGGTTACGATTCGGTGATCCGTCATTGCATCGTAGAATACAAGTGTAGGATTCCTCTAGAAGTGATCCACACGTGTTTCACATATCTCCGGACGTCGCCGAAGGGATCTCCGGGTGCTAGCGCAGAAGAACCTTCGCTTGCGATATCCGCCTTCGACCACCTTGATCCGGTGGAGGATCTTGCTCTCGTAACTTGAGGGCGTTTTTGGTGGAAAGGGAATTCTCTCCTATCTTGAGAGTATTTCCAAATCCTTTGTGCACAACAATGGCCCTTCAAAATGTTGGGGTTGTGAGGATATTTATAATCGGGTTTGAGGTTAATAGAGTTATGAAAATAAATAAACGCGTTACGCATTTTATTTATTTAATTAACTCTTATTGAAAACCCCCATGTCGAATTATTAATTCCTTGACATGTGCCCACACTGATTATAAAAAATATTATTTAATAAAACAATATTAAATCCTCAAAATCCCAATTGGAAAAACTACACGGCGTGTAATACTTAATACACGACGTGTACTTGTTTTCCATAAAACTACACGGCGTGTACTTTTATTTTCCATTTTTATCCACCACATTTATTAGACCTTGAGTAATGACTATTTATTTCTTAAATAAATGTAACTGCATTACTCACTAATAAATATATTATTTCGTCCACAATATATTCTATCGAATAACCAGTGTCAAAATAAATGTGATCATACATCCTTAAATAATTATTAAACCACAGTTGGGAATAATATTTATTTAACATGTTAAATTAATATTTAATTGAGATACATGGACACATTTAGTGTGTGACCCTCTAGGCCTCTTTCTTAGTGGCATTAGGCTGAGCCTGCCTAAAGTCCAAGGTTATCATCTAGCAACACGCCAAGGCACCCATAGAGAAAGAAGTTAACGCCGCAATGATGTGTCATCTCCTACGAACGCTTACCGTGTAATATAATCCCTTTGTCTCAATATCTCTAATCAATCGTGTTGCATGCTAGTGCCATCAACCCATGTGCTTGATTATTCTTTCTTTGACTTCCCGGAATTGAGCTTTTCCATACCTTACCATGCCCATGGATTTATTTAGGCTATATCAATTCTATCAAAGGGCTTGAGATATCTACTTCTGTTATGGAACAGAAGGGACAAATCCTTTCTCTCATTATCTATTAATGTGGTATTACTCATGATGCACCCAACATATCCTACCTCACTGCGAACAGTGTGTCGTCACAGTTTTCATCAATACATCTAAGTGCGCAAGTTTTAGTACCCATTAATAATAATATTAAAGTCTAAGGACGAATACATATGTCTGCAGATAGAAACATCCAATGACACTATGAAATGTGGATTTCCTACTGGCGGGTCTCGTTCTCATAATATCCTCCGATATATTAACAAGGGCGGACACCATGAGAAGGTGCCTCAATGTTTTATGCGTCCTCACCCCTAATGACCTGTATTATTTGTGTCCCTCAAATAATATCATCCGGCCATAGAACATAAATTCAAGAACATTGTTATGGCACTTCCTGGTTCTCATCATAGCAGGGATCCGCTACGACCCTTTAATGCAACATCTGTCCTTAGGACATTATCACATGAAATGTCATGCAAAAAAACAATCAAGATGTGATAAGGCTTTTATTTAATGAATAAAGTACAAAGTAGTTGGTTCTAGACCACCAACTCCAACAGACTCCCACTTGGACTAGAGCCAACTGCTAACAACCTTTAACCCGCTAGCTCTCACATGATATTCATGCTTCTTCTGAGATATGCCTTTAGTCATGGGGTACACCACATTCTCTTCCGTGGACACTCTGCTCACTGTATCTTCACCCCTTTGATAGAAATCCCTCAAGAGGTGATACTTATGGAGTATGTTCTTTGTCTGTTGATGTGACCTTGGTTCTTTTGCAAGAGCCACCGCTGTAGTACTATCACAATACAATGTAATGGGATCTTTATTGCTAGGCACCACATCAAGCTCCTAGAAAAATTTCTGAATCCAGACGACTTCCTTGGATGCATCAGAAGCCGCTATATACTAGGAATCCACTGTAGAATCGGCGACAACTGGCTGCTTTGAACTCTTCCAACTCACAGATCCTCCATTGAGACAGAAAACATATCCAGATTACGACTTCAGATCATTCTGATTTGTTTGAAAACCAGCTTCATCATACCCTCTGATGAAAAGCTCATCATCTCCTCCATACACCAGGAAAATATCCTTAGTTATTCTTATATACTTAAGGATAGTCTTAACAGCAGTCCAATGTTTTTCTCCTGGATCTGCTTGATATCTTCCTACCATGCTCAGTGCATAGGCAACATCAATCCTGGTACATAACATGGCATACATTATGGATCCTATAGCCGAAGCGTATGGGATCTTTCTCATCCAATCTTTCTCCTGTTGTATCTAGGGACACATTTTCTTAGAAATATGTAAGCCATGTGACACTAGAACCAATCCCCTCTTGTATTTTTCCATACTAAACCTCTTTAGTATCTAGTCAATGTATGTACCCTGACTTAGTCCAAGAAGCCTCTTGGATCTGTCATGAATGATCTTGATCCCTAGAATATAGGCTACTTCTCCTAAGTCCTTCATGGAGAAACACTTTTTAAACCAGTCCTTAATTGACTGTAAGGCTGGTATGTCATTTCCAATAAGAAATATGTCATCAACATATACCACTAGGATGACGACCGCATTCCCATTAAACCGCTTATAAAAACATGGCTCACATTCGTTCTTAATGAAACCAAATTCCTTTATGGATTCATAAAATCAAATGTTCCAGGACCTAGATGCTTGCTTCAATCCATATATGGATTTCTGTAACTTGCAAACCCATTTGGATTCACCTGGTGTCACAAACCCTTCTGGTTGTGTCATATAGACATCTTCCTGAAGGTTCCCGTTAAGGAATACTGTTTTGACATCCATCTGGAAAATCTCGCAGTCATGGTAAGCTACTATGGCAAGTATGATTCTTATGGATTTAAACATGTAAAACGGTGAGAAGGTTTCATCATAGTCAATTCCTTGACGTTGTCTCAATCCTTTAGCCACTAGCCTTGCTTTATAGGTGCTAACTTGACCTTCCATGTCCAGATTTTTTTTTAATACCCATTTCCATCCAATAGGATTTACATCAACTGGATCATCGACCAAAACCCAAACTTGGTTCTAATACATGGAATCCATTTCATAATTCATAGCTTCTAGCCATCTTGTAGCTTCTGAACTTTCTACTACTTCCTTGTACGAGAGAGGTTCATCATTTTCTAACAATAATGATTCACCATCCTCGGTGACTAGGAAACAAAATCTCTCTGGTTCCCTTACCTATCTTGAGCTCCTACGCAGTACTTGTGTTTCTGAAACCTCTTCCACGAGGACCTGTGGAACTTGTTCCTCTACCAACTCCTGTGTATCTTGAGAATCAACTTCGTCGAAGTCAATCTTGATCCCACTATCCTTCTTGGGGATGTGCTCCCTGTCAAGAAAGACGGCTTGTCTGGTGACAGTCACAATATCTTCTTGAGGGTTATATAGGTAATATCCTTTCGTTTCCATGGGATATACTATAAAGATACAATTCGTGCCCTGGGGTGCTATTTTGTTTCCTGAGAAGGCCTTAAAAAACGCCTCACATCCCCATACACATGTGTGTGATATAGTGGTTTTCCTTCCATTCCATAACTCGGATGGAATTCCATTTTCCGCCTTAGTTGGTACTCGGTCTAATGTGTATGCTACAGTTTATAATGCATATCCCCAAAAGGATAATGGAAGATATGTATGAATCATCATCGACTTCACCATGTCCAACAAGGTGCGGTTCCTCCTTTCAATAACACCATTCCACTATGGTGTATAACGAGGAGTGAGTTGAGATAGAATCCCAGACTCCCGCAGAGGATCGATGAACTCTTGGTTCAGATATTCTCCACCTCGATCTGATCAAAGCATATTTATCTTCTTACCAAGCTGATTCTCTACTTCATTCTTGAATTCCTTAAATTTCTCTAAGGACTCTAACTTATACATCATTAAGTAGACATATCCATATCTACTCAAATAATTAGTAAAAGTAATGACGTAAGAATATCCACCTCTAGCTTCTAATGGAAATGGTCCACACACATCCGTGTGTACCAATCCTAGAAGCTCTGTGGCCCTTTCACCTTGTCCACCAAAAGGAGGCTTGGCCATTTTTCCTTGTAAACAAGTGTGACATCTATCAAGTGTTTTTAGCTCAGTAGAGTCTAAATAGCCATCTTGGCAGAGATTTGTCAAATGCTTCTCGTTCACATGACCAAGGCGGTGATGCCATAACTGGGTGATGTATGAGTCATGTGAGTTTGTTTCGTTATCAATATCCAACACTTGGTTTTCGTAATTCAATACATACAAACCATTATTTAAATGTGCCATACCATAACATACGTTGTTCTTATAAAAGAGAAACCTTTATTTCCAAATTTGAAAACAAATCCATCCATATCCAAACAAGATACAGAAATTATGTTCTTGGAAACACTAGGAACATAATAATAGTTATGTAAAACCAAAATAATCCCAGTCGGCAATGAGAGGTGGTAGTCGCCAATAGTCAATGCAGCCATCCTTGCACCATTGGCAACTCAAAGATCCACCTCTCCTCTGGTGATCTTTCTAAATCTACTTGGTTCCTGCATTTGAATACAGATGTGATCCCCACAAGCTGTATCTAATACCAAATGTGTAGAAATAGATAGATTACACTCGATAACAAATGCACCATTAGCGTCCCCATGCTTCTGGGTGTAGTTACTCTTACAGTGGCCCTGTTTTCTACATGAAAAACACACTGCCTCCCGTTCCTTGCCCTGCCTCTGGATCGTCCCCTTCTTGGAGGGATGGTGCTCAGGGGCTTCAGACTGTTTATTAGTGTTTGGCCCCTTTTACTTGTCCTTCCTTTTCTTGTTCACCATAAGGACTGTGGGTTTTTCACACCCCATGTCCTTATCTACCTGGCTAATCAAGTTCAGAAGCTCTGATAGACTATTCTCATTGCCGCTCATGTTATAGTTGACAATGAAGCTAGAGAAGGTCTTGGGCAGTGATGATAGGATGAGATCTGTACGCAACTCATCCGGCAATTTAATCCCTAAGATGTCCAGGAGTTCAATATAGCCAATAAGCTTGAGTATATGAGGCCCAGCTGGCGCAGACTCTCCAAGCTTCGTGGTAAACAAAGCATTGGAGATCTCATACCTCTCCTGTCTCACCATATCTTTGTAGAGATCTTTAAGGTGGGACATCATGCTATAATCGTCCATGTTTTCATGTTGCTTCAAGAGATAATTATACATGGCCAATTTCATGAAACACTGGACATCTGTGGCATCATCCACGTGTTTCATGTAGAGAGATAATTCCTCATCACTAGCCTCTTTCCCATGCGCAATTGGAATAGGCTCTTCCAGCACATATAATTTCCTTTCGTGGCAAAGGACGACGCGTAAATGCCTCTGCCACTCTTGGAAATTGGTTCCTGTGAGAAGGTTTTCTTTTTAGAGTATGGTGCGCAATGATATGTTTGAAGTCATTTTATTTCCGTTTCTACAAATTAAGATGAGAAAAGGTTTAGTACTTTATTAAAAAAATTGAGACAAATAAATAAATTAATACTTATTAGTCTCCCAAAATTTTATAGAAATCCAATAGCCCTCACCATTGTCTTCAGAATATTCTGTTGCGTGAATATTCTAGTGGCAAGGATCCATATTGCCCAGCGCATTACCCCAACTAGGGTTGGTCAAGAAAATTGAAGGGTTTTATGTAGGAATTCCAAATGCCAACTGCATTAACTCACAGCTCCTTGATCCGCTGAGTGGACTCCCCAATCCTGAAATCATTTTTGGATTTCCTCAACCATTGCCTCTTGGTCACACCAAGTGCTGCTATATCAGTCAACCCTTGATGTGAACCATGTCATGTCAACCCAAAACCTTGAATTAGAATTACCCGATAATTGAAAGCACCCCAACTAGGGTTGGTCAAGCACTTTGAACTATGGTTGGATTCTAACCAAGATTATGGAAGGCTATGCCAACATAATATTTATTTTGAGGGATTTTATACTTATACATAAATTTCCATTTTATTATCTATGATTACATGCTTGTTAATATTAAGTGGGATATACTTAAGTGATTAACCATGTCTAAGATAATAATTACGTATAAGCCAGTTTTATTTTAGTTCCATCTTGCATGATTGTTTAATTCATTAATTGTGTGATCATGACAACACAACCACAATAAATAAACCATGAAATTGACAAAAATAAAATAAATGGTATGATCATGATCTTTTCTATTGGTTAGTTTATCTAGCAGTTGATAAACTAACTCAAGACCTAAGGGAGAAACGCCTTGAACCTTTCGGGTTCGTGTTTATAGTTTTCCACCTGTCCACCTTTGTATCTCCTTGGATTGGTTTCACCTTGGATGTTGACTTGAGCCACCTCCACTAGCTTGGGAGCTCCATCCATTACATATGCATTTATCTCACACGCAGGTGAGGGGTAAAAGGGGTTTTTTACATAAAAGAATTCTTGGGCGTGCAGGCCCTACATATTAATGAGGAGATGGCTCGCAGGCAAACAAATTTAATTTAAATAAATTAATTAAAAGAAACCATTCACATACAAAGGTCCCAGCCTAGCTCATGATCATCCATACGTGCAACGATATTTACGCATAAATAAAACTAGCATTCAATTCTTTAATCGTTCTTGTTTAAGATAAATCACGCTCGAATAAATTAATTATCTTTAATAAATAAATCCTTTTATCTTAAATCCCTTTTATGAATTTCCTTGAGATTCTCATCCATCATAATTTTAAACAAATAAATTTATTTAAAATTATCCTTGTATGTAACTTGTACCTTGGAGGCAACCCGGTGAATTCCCATTTATTACGCAGATGTTAAATTAAAAACACATATATAAAACACCTATCATGTTTTGTGCCTCAGCTTTACGCCTGCACCATGGTACACGTCTCAAGGATTTGTATAATATAATAAATTTTTTTAATAAATCTGCGTAATTTGGGTGAGTACACGGCGTGTAGTTCCGACTACACGGCGTGTACTTTTCTTCACCGTCCATCGGAAGTACATGCCCGGGGACAGGGCGTGTTAATGTACTTCGGAATTTTTGGAGTACACGGTGTGTACAGTGGGACACAAGCCGTGTAGTTTCCGCATTACATAGTTTCCAGCCGGGCAGGCCGTGTACGGAGTACACAACCCAACCCTATCCCGAAGGGACTACACGCTGTGTTCATTTGACCATGCGGCATGTATTCCGGAAACCGTGTGCCACCTATTTCTGGTGAACACACGGTGTCTTAAATTGTTAGAAAGAATCCAATACATGGACTGATTTGGTAGATCAGTCAATTCATTGAACCTAGACTACACAGCATGTACTTTCAAATACATGCCGTGTATTCTGGTGTTATACAGCCAGAAGCGTTTGGCTCCTCCGGATGAGTTCCTCTATTTTATTTTAATCAAAATTAAAAGAAAAATTTATTTCTGTGAGGTGAATGAGAAACGAGGGAGGAGGAATAGGTCTCGATATTCAGATTTATAGAATGATTAAACTTGAATTGAAATAACTAAATTATTAAATGCATAAATTACCAATGAAAAACTGAATAATTATAATCAGCGATATGACTCCCTCTGATACCACTTGTAGGTTCCGGGTGCAGCAGAAGCGCGTTGGTGGGTTTGCCCAACATTGAGTTTAACGTTAAACGACGTTTAATCTGAGATCCGTCAAGATATAAAATGCCAAATCTTTAGAATAGAATGAAGAACGAAAAGAAAAGAAGAGTCCCGGAACCCTTTAGGAGGATCATCATATGTTGATTATAATTAATTTAATTAATGCATAAGAATTACCTCGTTGGAATTCTTTCTTCGTTGATGTGTCCGGTCACGATTTGGTGATCCATCGTTGCATCATAGAATCCAATAGTAGGATTCCTCTAGCAGCGATCCACACATGTGTCACGTATCTCCAGACGTCGCCAAAGGGATCTTCGAGTGCTAGCGCGGAAGAACCTTCGCTTGCAATATCCACCTTTGACCCCCTTGATCCGGTGGAGGATATTGCTCTCGTAACATGAGGTTGTTCATGGTGTAAAGGGAATTCTCTATTGGCTTGAGAGTATTTCCAAATCTGTTGTGCACAACAATAGCCCTTCAAAATGTTTGGGTAGCGAGGATATTTATAATCGGGTTTGAATTAATAGAGTTATGACAAAAAATAAACGTGTTATGCGTTTTATTTATTTCATTAACTCTTATTGAAAACCCCCATGTCGAATTATTAATTCCTTGACATGCACCCATGCTGATTATAATAAATATCATTTAATAAAACAATATTAAATCCTCAAAATCCCAACTGGGAAAACTACACGGCATGTAATAATTAATACACGGCGTGTACTTTTTTTCCATAAAACTACACGGCGTGTAATTTTATTTTCCATATTTCTCCACCACATTTATTAGACCTTGAGTAATGACTATTTATTTATTAAATAAATGTAACTGCATTACTCGCTAATAAATATATTATTTCATCCAAAATATATTCTCTCGAATAACTAGTGTGAAAATAAATGTGATCAGACATCCTTAAAGAATTATTAAACCACAGTCGGGAATAATATTTATTTAACTTGTTAAATTAATATTTAACTGAGATACATGGACAGACATAGTGTGTGACCCTCTAGGACACTTTCTCAGTGGCATTAGGCTGAGTCTGCCTAAAGTCCAAGGTTAGCATCTAGAAACACGACAAGGCACCCATAGAGAAAGAATTTAACACCGCAATGACGTGTCACCTCCTACGAACGCTTACCGTGTAATATAATCCCTTTGTCTCGAAATCTCCAATCAAGCGGGTTGCATGCTAGTGCCATCAACCCATGTTCTTGATTATTTTTTCTTTGACTTCCCAGAATTGAACTTTCCCATACCTTACCATGGCCATGGATTTATTTAGGCTATATCAATTCCATCAAAGGGCCTAAGATATCTACTTCCGTTATGGAACGGAAGGAACAAATCCTTTCTCGCATTGTCTATTAATGCGGTATTACTCGTGACGCACCCAATGTATCCTACCTCACAACAAACAGTGTGTCATCACAGTTTTCATCAATACATCTAAGTGTGCGAGTTGTAATATCCATTAATAATAATCTTAAAGTCTAAGGACCAATACACACATCCACAGATAGGAACATCCAATGACACTATGAAATGTGGATTTCCTACTGGCATGTCTCGTTCTCATAATATCGTCCTGGATATTACCAAGGCCGCACACCATGAGAAGGTGCCTCAATGTTTTATGAGTCCTCACCCCTAATGACATGTATTATTTGTGTCCCTCAAATAATATCATCCGGCCATATAACATACACTCAAGAACAGTGTTATGGCACTTCCGGGTTCTCATCATAGTAGGGATCCGCTACGACCCTTTAATGAAACAGCTGTCCTTAGGAAATTATCACATGACATGTCACGCAGAAAAACAATCAAGTTGTGATAAGGCTTTTATTTAATGAATAAAGTACAAATTAGTTGGTTCTAGACCACCAAATCCAATACATTTCTGGTCAAAGCAGCTTATGTTCAATGACCTCATCCCAACATGCCGGTGTTCTGCACCTTTTCCCATAGAGGGATTCATATGGTACCATTTGGATGCTTGAGTGGAAACTATTATTATAAGAGAACTCAACCATTGGAATATGTTGATCACATCCTCCTATAAAGTCCATTGAGCATGATCTCAACATGTCCTCAAGTGTTTGGATAGTCTGCACGAATTGGCCATCTGTTGGAGGATGATAGGCTGTACAGAAGTTCAGTTTAGTGTTCAGAGCATGTTCAAGACTCTTCCAAAACATAGAGGTGAATCTTGGATCTCGGTCAGATACAATAGATATTTGTACTCCATGAAACCTTACCACTTCCCTGATATATATCAATGCCAGTTGATCCAATGAGAAATCCTCCCGAATATCAATGAAGTGTGCAGTCATTGTAAGACGATCCACAATAACCCAGATTTCATTGTTTCCTTTGGATGTCCTCAGAAGTCCGGTGACAAAGTCCATGGTGATGTTCTACCATTTCCATTATGGTATGGGAAATGGTTGAATCATCCGCTTAGACTTTTTCCTCTCTACCTTCACTTGCTGGTACACCAGGCACTTTAATGTATATTCAGCGATCTCCTTTTTCATATTATCCCACCAAAAGTTTTCTCGGAGATCTTGATATATCTTTCTGCTCCCAGGGTGAATAGAGAAATTTGAACTCTGTGCATCATCCAAAAGTTCCTTCTTCAGCTCCGGACTTGATAGAACACATAGTCTTTTCCCAAACCACACAATTTATTCTTTATTAACATTAAACTCTAAGGATTTCCCTTTTTCGATAGCTTCCACTTTTTCTTGAATTCACACATCATACTTTTGAGCATCCTTTAACCTTTCCAAAAGAGACGGTTGAGAAATAATTTGTGAAAGGATTGATGATGTTCCCATCTCTATGATTACCATGTCCATCTTCATCAAGTCAAAGAAGATTTGATCCTTCTCAATTCACATCATTGATAGAATCGTTGGATCCTTTTTACTTAGGGCATCTGCCACCTTGTTCGCTTTCCCAGGGTGGTAATGGATTGAATAGTCATATTCCTTGGTGAGCTATATCCATCTTCTCTGGTGCATATTAAGATATTTCTATGTGAATATATATTTAAGACTCTTGTGGTCAGAATATATCTCACATTTCTCTCCATAGAGATAATGCCGCCAGATTTTCAAGGCAAAGATCACCACCACTAACTCCAGATAATGCGTTGGATAGTTTCTCTCATGGATTTTCAACTGCCTTGAGGCATAGGATATAACTTTATCATTCTTCATCATCACACAGCCTAATCCTTTCTTTGAAGCATCACTAAATACCACAAAAGTTCCCCACTTGTGGGTAAAGTGAGCACGACCGCAATGATAAGCCTCCTTTTCAACTTTTTGATGCTTTCTTCGCATTCATCACTCCAAGAAATCTTTACTCCCTTTCGAGTTATCTTGGTAAGAGGGTTGGACAATCGTGAGAAATTTCTCACAAATCGTCGATAATATCCAGCTAACCCCAATATGCTACAGATATCTGTTACCAATGTTGGCCTCAGACATTCCTCAATTGCATCTGTTTTGAAGGGATCCACAGATATCCCATTGCTTGTGATGATATGTCCCATGAATGAGATCTCCTTCAACCAGAACTCACACTTTCTGCACTTTTCATAGAGTTTCTCCTTGTACAAAGTCTCTAGTATAGTTCTTAAATGCTCCTCATGGCCCTCCTTGGTTTTGGAGTATATTAGAATATCATCTATAAAGACTACCACAAATTTTGTCTAGGTAATCCCCAAAGACTCTATTCATCGAGTCCATGAAGATTTCTGGAGCATTGGTGAGTCCAAAAGGCATTAATATGAATTCATAGTGCTGTATCTTGTACGAAAAGCAGTCTTGGGGACGTCATCCTTCTTCACCCTTACTTGATAATATCCCGACCGAAAATCTACCTTGGAGAAGTATTGTGATCCACACAGCTGATCAAACAAGTCATAGATTCATGGGAGAGGATACTTGTTCTTTATCATGATTTTGTTAAGTTCATGATAATCGATGCAAAACCGCATTGACCCATCCTTTTTCTTGATGAAGAGGACTGGTGCACCCCATGGTGAAGCACTTTGGCGTATAAACCCTTTATCTAGATTCTCCTGTAGTTTTTCTTCAGATCTTCAAGATCTAAAACAACCATTCTATATGGTGTCTTGGATATTGATAAATCCCTGGGTATAATTTCAATTGAGAATTCAACATATCCTCTAGGAGGAAGACCGGGCAGTTCCTCGAGAAACACTTAAGATAATTCCCTCATAATAGGAATTTATTCAAGGATGGTTTCTTCCTTGGACTCAATCATCTAAGACAGATACACGTGCTCATAGGGCAGCAATATCCATGATTGAGATGATGGATCTAAAGGAGATTCATCTTCCTCCTTACACTTGTAAATAATCGAGGGTCGATTCTCTATATGGAGTGTGATTTCCCATTCCCGACAATTTATGTTGGCTCTATATAAGGAAAGACAATCCATGCCAAGAATTGAATCAAATTACACCAGAGAGATAATGATGAGGTTCTCCAGGAAATTAAATCCATAGATTATAACAGGGGGGACTTATATTCATGGGATGCATTGATTGCCCCATTTTCCATACTCACTGACATCTTTACTTCCGTGATTTGTGGTGGGGCTGGGATTTTCTACTAAAATTTCGAGATATAAAAGAATGCATAGAACCTGAATCAAAATGTACGTTCACTATTCTTTAATGAATAACTAGCGTACATGTCACCAATTCAATTTTGTGGTTCACATCAGCAGAAGTGATGGAAAAAGATCTTCCTTGATGCCTTGGAGGTTGTTGGTTGCCTCCAAAAACCCTTGGATATGGGCACTGATTTGTAAAATGACCCGGTTCTTTCAATTTGTATCATTGAACAATGCGTTGAGGTTTTAACGGAGTGTTCCTCTCCTCTGTCGCAGCCGTGGGTCTTTCTTGACGAAAGTTAACAGCTAGGTTCCTTTCTCTTCCACACCTGAAGCATTTCCTCATCCCCTTAAGGCAATTTCCAGGGTGCTTCTTTCCCCACTTTTGGAAAGTGGGGTGTTAGATCTTCTTAGCACCGTTGGATTTATCCATCGGACCACCAGCATTGAATTCCACCTTACACTTCTTATCCCCATGATACCCCTATGATTCTCTGATCTCCATTTTGACCTTGAGGGAACATCGGACAATTTCGCCATAGATGTCGAAGTCACGGATTGCTAATTATTTCCATAGGCTAGGCTTCAACCCACCAAAGTAGCAGTCAACTTTGCATTCTGGGGTAACAACAAAGCCAGAAGCATATCATGCAAGCCTTGTGAAGTTTCCCTCGTACGATCCAACCGATTCCTCATCTTTTTGCTTGAGGGAAAGGAAGTCCCTTTCCATATTTAGCCAGAGGGTGTGCGGAAAATATTTATCGAAAAACATATTCCAGAAATCCTTCCATTCCAACGCCTCGATCTCCTCCTCAGTATTCGTATTTTTGATCAATGTCCACCATTGATCAGTTTCACCCTCCATACGATAAGCCACCAGGAGAAACTTCTCTTGTTCAGAACATTGAAGGACGGAGAAGATCTTTTCAATGGAGTTGATCCATTTTTCAGTGATCGTGGGATCAGATGATCCACTAAAAGTATGAGGCCTCTGTCTCATGAAGCTCTCGATAGTGACTTGTTCTTTCTTAGGGGGGTTTAACGTACCTCTTGACCCATGTTTCTATTCAAAGATTGAGTTAATTGAGAGAGAAGCATGACAAAGTTCACGATTACCGCTCCCATTGGATTGGGCATCTCATTAGTACAGTCATCACACTGATCTTCACATCGGTTGTTAGCCCGTGTTCTCCTATTACCGGCCATTGGCTGGAATAAAAGGAAAGTTAGGGGTAACACATAAAGGGTAAACAAAAGACAAAGGTTGATGACTTATAAATAAACGTTTATTTCCTTAACTCTTGAGTCTATAGGCTTCAATCTTGGCTTTTCATGATCTACTTTATAACATATATTCTTAGGGGGTTTTTTATTCCCTTAATAAGGGTTCATAATAAGCTTATGAATTTAAAAAATCATATCCATCAGGAGTGTCGTAACAAAGCATGCAGCAAGGCCCGTTGTTGTGCACCAGTTCCCGTTCGAGTCTAGCTCAAAACGGTGTTTTTGGGTTTTACCCCAAGGATACATCTGTACCAGAGCTGCCTCTACCTGCTCGTATCCAGACATAGATGTATTTTCTTGATAACCCACTTACTCAATACTCACCAAAACTTAGGGACATTTTTATTGTACTTAGTCTTGTATCTATGGCTTTACTAGGGTTTTCTAATCCTAATCCAAAAAATAACTAAACCTATCCTTTGATACCAACTATGACAACCCTTCTTTTAATACAAACTTAAACATGATTCATTACATAAAACTTCACTTGATACAACAAAGAAGATCAAGATGTTTAGTGTCTTTGGGGCTTAGGATCATTACATAAAAACTTTAAACATGAAATACAACATCTTTATTGAAAACTTCCTTTACATGACCACTACATTCCCTCGTACTTAGCATTGAATGGGATAACCTGAGGACATGCATAAGAAAAGGGTAATATATAAAGCCCAGTAAGGGAATACACATGGAATAACATGAGGAGTAAAATACATGTTAGAAATTAGGCATATCAATATATCACAAGAGAAACATGATAATAAAGGAATGATAAAGCATGATAATCATAACATGGAAATGTGGAAACAACACATAACATGGAATTATCATGAGCCAAGGCTCATTGCACATAGAGCATGAGTAAATACTCATTACACATGAAGCACGAGTAAACCCTCATTTCACTTGAATTAGCATGAGTCAACAATCATTTCACATGACATATCATGATACTATACTTTACCCAATGCATTGGAGCGCTATAAGGGCGCACCCTTCTTAAACATTTCATTTCATGCATAAGCGTGCCACATGGATCATAAAACATGGATTCATAAAACATAATCATTTATTCCCCAATGAAGGAATGTGGAATTCATACATGAAACATTATAATAAATAAGTAAATGTGCATAAAGGTGAATACCCTTGATGGAGAAATGGGAATTGTATTCACTACACAATGGCATTGGCTTAGAAAATCGGTGCGATTTCGGCAGCATAACGGCATGACATAAGAACTCATAAAAATGGTTGATGAGAGAGAAAGGGGTTACTCATAATATCTACAAGTAATATAAATTAAGTAGGTCATATAGATGAATGTTCCAACAATTTTAATGGAATTTAGATTCATGATACAAAAGTATTGCTTGAAGGTAAAAGAGGAGAGAGAAGTTCTTTTCGGAATTTCGTCATAGTAACGGGTGTACATGGGAGGCATTTAATGAGAGAGAAATGAGTCTCCCATCATTCAAACATAAAGAGGGAAGTATGAGGGAGGTGTGAAACCATACCCCAACATTCATAATTTAAATTAAAATGGCAAAACAACTTAATTAAAATTGGATGAAAACGGGAAAGGAAAAAAAACCCTTAATTGGAAGTGTGCTTAAAATGGATAAAGAGAGGCTTGTGAGAGGCTTATTGGGAGCTAGGGGCACCTTGTAAGGATTATAGAGAGAGTAGGGCAGAGGTTGGATGAACTCCATAGGCTTTGAGTGAGGAGGAAGTGGGAGCTTGGGTGGGTTTATATAGGAAAGGTGAGGGAATTCTTTATTATTTAGGTTTGGGTCCCCTTATATTAAATTAATCCAAACCACAAACCATCCCATGGTTTTTCCCATGTGTTTTGGAAAAGGGAAGAGGAAAACAATATTTTAAAAGGCCAAATTCCCAAATTCTTAAAATAATGAGGTTTCTTATGTGGAGGTGAGTCACACTCCCATGGAGAATAATTTAAAAAGACAAGATGTTTAATAAGTCTTGAGGGTTCTATTAATGCTTTGAAAAATAAGACAAAAAAACCCAAAATTACATAATTTAAATGGTAAAACATATATTGGCCGAACATAAAGATTATAGTATTTTATTACATCACTATTGGGACATTATGATGTCATAAAACACATTATATATTTAAATAGTATTTAATTTTTACTCAAAAATTCGACTGTCTCAGAAAATTATGAAAAATTCACTGTTGGATAATTTCAACGTCCTGATTCCAAAAATAACATTTATTTTTTCTAAATAATTTCCTAAATATGTTAATTTTAACATTTAAAATAAAAACTGACATTTATCGAAAATTCACGGGTTTCGACAAAAATGGCTTTCAAACGTTAATAAAAATTATAATTGCATTCATAAAATTATATGATCATTTATATATAATAAAATTAATCTAATAAAAATAATAATAATAATTTATTAAAAAATTATTTAATTAAAAAATCCCTTAATTTAAAAAATTAGATTTCTTAATTAAATAGTAACTAAAAAACACCATTTGTACTTTAAAAACTATTTACAATGTATCAATAATGACAAGAAATTATATTAATTATTATATACAAAGAAAAATGTACATGAACATAGTACTATTTATTTGCTACATAACCCCTTAAAACAGCCGTATAAGACCTAAGGGTAAGGTGTGCGATGGTGACAGACTCTTGGGGTGGCTTGGATAACATTGCTCGAGTGGTAATCTCTATCAACTTTCACTTTCCCTGTAGATGGTACCGTTTGAGCTTGACATGGTGAAGCTTAGCTTGGGCTTGGTCAAGAGAAAATCCCAAGGATGACACCACTTTTCCGAGCTCCGACAAATGGGCTTCATATGGGGCAATTCTACTGGATGAGGCCATCGCTTCCTTTGTCTGAGAAAATTTGGATTTGTTAAAGCCATATATTTATACTAATCATGTGATCACTGTTCAATGGGTATATTAGCAACGGTCAAAATTATTAACATAAAACCAATGAAGATGACATTTTATATAAATATAAAGAGACATTTAACTAGATCATGTGGGATTTCCATTAATGAAACTTTGGGTCATTACACGTAATGCACATTGAAATGAATATATGTGAAATGTTGCTTTTGATTCTTCTAAATGTCAAGGGGAGGACAGAATATTATTTAAGATCTCAGCGTGACTTGGATGATGGGGGGATCATACTAGAATTGAATCATGGTTGTATTAGTTAAAATAAATGGCAAGTTCCTTGTGCTTCTTATGTGACGACACCTGCTGAAAAAAATCAATTTTTGGAAGTGCTAGAGACTATTAAAGTTCCTGATGGATATTCAAGCAATATATCAAATCGGGTCAATAGAAAAGGGTTGAAGCTAAAATATTTGAAGACCCATGATTATCACGTCCTTTTGCCTAATTTGATTCCAAAAGCAATCCACCATCTCATGTCCAATAATGTAAGAGTCTCAGTTATTCAGTTGAGAAATTTTTTAGAGATCTTTGTTCTAAGAAGTTTTCCAAATCCTTCTTGAAAAACATTTTGGCAGAGACACCATTAATTTTGTGTGAGTTAG
The DNA here is from genome assembly GCA_963277665.1 of Viscum album. Classification (NCBI taxonomy): domain Eukaryota; kingdom Viridiplantae; phylum Streptophyta; class Magnoliopsida; order Santalales; family Viscaceae; genus Viscum; species Viscum album. Next base: position 1,967,746,099 of record OY728127.1, read on the forward strand.
AGAAAATATTCCCTCCATCATTATTTACATGCATGATGCATCTGACTATCTATCTTCCGAATGAAATACTTCTTGGAGGACCTGTTGCTTTCTGTTGGATGTATGCAACTGAAAGAAACACATACACAATTAAATCATGTGTTCGGAACATGAATTATCCTAAAGGTTCTATTGTGAATGGTTACTTGGCTCAAGAATATATGGATTTATTCTCAATGTATTTTTCTGATCCTACTATGATAATAAATAGACCAATGAGAAATGAAGAAGAACAATACGAGAAAATTGAACCCATTTTTTCATCACCTCTTCAGACAGGAGGAATTCCAGTATCATATACATTGACGACATTAACCCTTGAAGAGCGAGAGATGGAACATCACACAGTGTTGTTCAATTGTGATTTGTTCAATGAGTATATCAAGTCAGTAAATTGTACATGTATCTCTTAACTTATCTCTTGTAATTTTAAATATTTGTTAAACTATTACTATTTTTATGTATAGGGAACATAAAGAATTGATATATAGAAATGACAGTTCCTTATCATGGAGAAGGAAAGAGACTTTTCATAGCAATGGGTTTTATGGTTTGTTGAAATTGAAGGTAAAAATATTACTGTAATAACTATATAATAATAACATTTAATTAATTTTCCTATTTTTTTATATTTCAGGTATCAAGTTTGCCTGCAGACTCTATTTCTGAGGAAATAAGAGCTTTGGGTTTTGGTCCTAATACAATGGTTCGTGCTTGTAATTCACTTGCGGTCAATGAATACAAATTTATTATCACTGAACGAGCAAGGAACATGAGAACAAAACATGATTGTGTTATGCTAACTTCCACAACAGACCATTATGCCAGTTCATCAGATAATTGACCTCGTTCTAAAAATGTAGATAATTATGGAGTTGTGGAGAAAATAATAATTTTGGATTATTACTCACATGGTCAACTTAGGATGATGAAATTTCAATGGTTTGATTCAATGTCGAGGCAAGGAACCTTTATTGATGATTGTGGATTTCGAGTTATTGACATGACTCACACTCTTTCCACCGATGAACCATATGTTTTGGCACCAATGGTGAAACACGTTTTTTATGTCAAAGATCATCATCATCATAAATTTGGTGTAATTATTGAAGTATATCCCTGACATGTTTTTTATGATGGTGTTGATGAAGTTGACACCATCCTCACTACAATTGGAAGCAATCCGTTTATTGCTTATGATGACTCTAATAGCTCAATTGTTAGAGTTGATTGTGAACCCGAAATTGTGGTGGGAAATTTATAGAATCGTACAGTCATGTTCTCACCTATATGTTTCACCTATATCATTCAGAGTGTGTATCCTAGTACTTACCTTCAAAACACCATAAATATTTTGTTTCTTTATGTTTTTTTATTAGAATAGTTTTCCTATATTTTGTTTTTTGGGTTACACATTAGTTATTTGTTTCTAATTACTTCCATATTTGTTTTCATTGTAGTAAATGACACCAATTGAAGAGATGAGGCAGAAAATGATGACAAAAAATAATCATCACACGACACAGATGGGAGTTCCTCCACTCATCCCTGTTGTGAGTATTTTATTTCATATATATATATTTCAATAACTTATAATATCATGTGTTTACTTTGGTGTTAAACTTTTTTTCCGAATCAACCCCCAAGATAAGAGATATCCGACAGGGATCCTAATATTGCTCCCAGTATAGAGGCTAGTGGTAGGAGGGGGTGGTTGTAGAGTTAGAAAATCATCTGGTGGTCCTGTTATAGAGGCCGGTGTTACGAGGGCTCATGGTGCAATAGTAAGGCGATCCACTAGTCATACTCTATTGGACTATTACCAGACAATAGACATATATTTTACGCCCCATTTTGATCCAAGTGTGTCTTTAGGGACACACAGGATATTTAGGCCTTCTATTTTTACACTACCAGCTGGCCATATGTCTATGACATCATCTTTTGCTTCTAGTTCATTATCTCCAAGCTATTATATTCCACCTTCTTCGACTCCTACTCCGACACAATATGTGGTTGAAGAGCATACACTGAGGGACACTCCACCTATACAGGATATTCCTTCACCTTCTTCACATCCAGTGATGCCCATTGATTTGACTACCATAGTTATATTTAAATAACTCATACAAATTTTTATATAAAAATTTATTTTTATTATAACATGTACTGATATTTTATTTCTGTAATAACAGATTAATCTACTTATAGGATGCGGGGGAGGGGGATTAATCACTTGCATTCAGTGTGGAACCGCTAGACACCGTTGATGGTTGAATACAATGATGATGGACAGATGATTGATAAACCTGGGTAGCAATGTCAGGGGTTTTTGGCGATGCTAACCAAATACTCCGACATCATTCCGGTCAGCCCTCTCTCTTAGAGAAATATGCCACACGAAGTCAAGGATAATGTGTGGCACAAATATGGGTAAAAAATCTATTGGATTTAATATACTATTTTTTTTATTTATATGAATTAATCTATTGGGTGTCAGCTTCGGTTTAACTTCCCTGATGGTGAGGCTGCACAACCAGCACGTTTAAAGAAGATAAAAGAGCTTTGAAGAGCATATAAGCATGATTATTATGTTTGATAGTGTGATATAGTGGGAAAGGAGATAGAGAGAGTACATATCATGGATGAATTCCCGATAGAGAAATATCGCCAAATGATTACCCATTGGGAAACTGCCAAATTTAAGGTATTAATCCCATTTGAGGTATTTAAATGAAAGTTTTAATATTTTTCATTAATTTTATCTTATTTATTATTAAAAAATATTTAGGAATCATAAAAAAAACAAAAAAAACATTTATTCAATGAAATACCTCTCCACTTTGGGGTGCACTACTATGTCAGATCATGAGAGGCAGTTGGTATGATATAGTTGTTTATAATTTTTCTTTAGGAATTTCCATTTTTATTCTTTCCTACATAAATTATGTGATTTATTTAATATTGAATATATGATTATACTTGCACTTTATATTTTTTCAATGTCATTACAGAATCACAAATTGAATATTAAAGGACGTCTCCCTCGTGAAAAATTATTTTGCTCGAGTAGAAGGAAAAAAGATGGAACTGCGGCTAATGAACTGACACAAGAAAAGAATGTATGTTTTAATTTTTTTATTTAAAAGTTTAATATCTATTTTTAAATTTAATAATTTATTAATATTTTTAACAGGCTACTTTAGAGGCCCTTGATTCCCAGGATCCTAACAATTTTGGGCCACATGATCATTTATATCAGGTTTTAGGAGATGAGCACTCTGGTCGAGTACACTGCCGACCTGGTAAGAATATAGTCCCTATGAGGTATTGGTCCTCTCCAGGTATCCATTATATTACCACTGAGTTGGAACAGGTCAAGGAGCCTACAATATAGTCTCATAAAATGGTCACAAAGTTAGAAGAACATGTTCAAACAAGGGAGAAAGAATTTATGAAACTTACCAAAGCTTTATCTTCATCACTAACACCAGAGGCCAGCATGGCTTGTCAGACCTATATGTCTTCGATGGGTGAATTATCCAATGCACTCGATGGAATTTCTAGTGGAGGTTGAGATAATGACATTCCTGGTGATGATGAGGATGCTGATGAGGAAGATGTTGGGGATGATGATGATGTCGATATCGAGGGTGCAGATGAAGGTGAGGGTGAGGGAGAGGCTGAGGATGAGGAAGAGGGTGAGGACAGGGACAAGAATGAGCATGGTGATGATAATGAGGATGATGACGAGGATAGAGATGGCGGCGAGGATGAGGCTGATGATGGCAGTGGTGATGGTGATGGGGATCAGGGTCTGATTGATCCATTACATTTTTGACTGATATTTATGACATTTGATTTTTGATTTAATATGCATGTGTCATTCTACTTAAAATCCTAGAAAACCTTGAACACACCCATCACAGCTCCCCCATACTCCTCCATGGTCCCCGGACAGCCCCCCAGACAGCCCCCAGGACATCCCCTCAGAGAGCTCTCTGGACAACACCCCCACCCTCCACCCTAGACCCAAGAGAGCCCCCCGGACAGCCCCCGGACAGCACCCCACCTGCCTCCCTGGAACCTAGACAGGCCCCCACCATCATCCATGGACCCCGTATGGCCCCCTAGATATCCCCCAGACAGTCCCCCAAACATCCCCCCCAATAGCCCCCCTGGACCCCAGACAACACCCATACAGAATTGTTCTCAAATAAATTTTTACCACCCCTTAAAGGTGAACATCAAGATAAGTTCCTTTAAATGGGAAGAATATAAGAACCTAGTTTTTCACTCTTATATGGATATTTCTGAATTCAGTATAACTCTTTATTCATGACCAAATATGGAATCCTAATGATGTTATAATGGTTTATGGGGCTTCTGGGGCTTGTTCGGAGCTCAGAACCCCGATTGGCGTAGAAAAACACTATGCCTCGCGGTTAGTAAAAAATTTAAGTCCATCCCAAAAGGTATCTACCAAACATATAGGGCTATATATTAAAAGTAATGTGCATGATTTTCCCTAACCATGTACTAGGGGATGCACATCATGAACAATGTCTATTGTATTAGTACAAGATATTATCACTGTTGTTGCACGATTTGCCTAAATAGAATAAGGAAAGCCATCCAAATGCATTTGTATTGTGTTGATACATTACGAAAACTGTACATGTGTCATATGTGATGTGTAAGAGTCAACAATTCCTCAATCCGAGGCACGGTGTGGCCGGTATCCCTCACAGTGTCTCTCTTTTGTTTAAAATGGACACCCTTTTAAGTAAAAACAACTGGCATACGGAAAACCAAAAAATGTATTTGGATTATGTTGATACTTTAGGAAAATGATACATGGGTCATATATGAGATTTATGACTCAACCCCGCCTCAATCCAAGGCATGGTGTTTCCGATACCACTCAAAGTATCTAACTCTTATTTGAAATGAATAATATTTTAAGTGAAAACATCTACTGACATACGGAAAAAAGACCAAATGTATTCGGATTCTATTGATACATTATCACAATGAATAATGGGAAATTTTTGATGTGTAGGATTCAACCCCACATCAATATGAGGCATGGTGTGGCTGGTACCAGTCAAAGTGTCTCACCTTTATTTGAAATGATCAATATTTTATGTGAAAACAACAACTAGCATACGTAAAACCTACCAAATGCATTCAGATTGTGATGATGCTTTAGTAAAACAATGTATAAGACATTTTTGATGTGTAAAAGTCAACCAGGTATCAATCCATGGAATGGTGTGGCCGGTACCACTCTAAGTGTCTCTCTTTTGTTTAAAATGGACAATGTTTTATGTAAAAAACAACTGGCATACAGAAAGATGACCGAACATATTCAGACTGTGTTCATACTTTAGTAAAATGATCCATGGGACATTTTTGACATGTAGGAGTCAACTCCACATCAATCTGAGTCATGTTGTGGCCGGTACCACTCTAAATGTCTCTCTTTTGTTTAAAATGGTCATCATTTTAAGTGAAAATAACAACTGGCATACGAAAAAAATAACCAAACACATTCGGATGGTGTTGATACTTTAGGAAAACGATCCATGGGACATTTGTGATGTGTAAGAGTCAACCCCGCATCAATATGAGGCACAGTGTGGCCGGTACCACTCTAAATGCCTCTCTTTTGTTTAAAATGGACATCATTTTAATTGAAAATAACAACTGGCTTGCGGAAAACCGACCGAACGCATTAGTATTGAGTTGAAACTTTAGGAAAATAATCCATGAGTCATATGTGACATGTACGAGTCAACCCCAACTCAATCTGAGGCATGGTATGGTTGGTATCACTCAAAGTGTCTCTCTTTTGTTTAAAATGGACACTATTTTATGTAAAAACAACAGGCATACGGAAATAAAACATATTCTTATTGTGTGTATACTATAGGAAAACGATCCATTGGTCATCTGTGATGTCTACGAACCATCCTCGTATCAATCCAAGGCACGTTGTGGCTGGTACCACTCATAGTGTCTCACTTTTATTAGAAATGGACAAAATTTTAAGTGAAAACAACAACTGGCATAAAAAAACCAACCAAATGCTTTCAGATTGTGTTTATACATTAGGAAAATGATTAATGGGACATTTGTAATGTGTAAAAGTAAAACTCGCATCAATTTGGGACACGATGTGGCCGATACCACTCTAGATGTCTCTGTTTTGTTTAAAATGGACATCATTTTAAGGGGAAACAACAACTGGAATATAGAAAATAGACCAAACGTATTCGGATTCTGTTGATAATTTAGGACAAAGATGTAACACCCCGAGATTTTATGAAATATATTATTTTAATTTCATTAATTTCTTGTGTTTTATGCTACACAAAAATTATATTGTACTATACGCAACACCGTATTAGCTTGTAGTATATGCAACACTATTCTTGGCTAGTATTACACACATTTTCAAGTTTGTTTTGTGGGAATTATTCTACACATCATTAAGTATAGATTTTTTTTTATTTTATAAATGAAATAATTTTTGAATATGTTATACACAACACCAATGGGAGCTTCCACTACACGTAGCCCTGCTTGGCTTGCATCACATGCAATCACGACCCTCCTCGATAGCGTGGGTAGTACGCAATACCAGAATTCTCTAAACAACGATATATTGTTATAATAATATTATGAACCCGACATTATGGATAGTATTAACTACATTTTTAATATTATTACATTATTATTCATCTTACACATTTTTTAGAACATCGTGTGAGAACAAAATATATTTTTCGAGTATAATAAGTATTTTTCATAAAATGCAGTTTTGCCGCCTTTTGATGGCGCACCCACATTAAATCTAGTTTTTGACATGTTTATAAGTTAAATTTTACAAAATAAAATTCTTATTTGGAATCAGGATATAAAAATTTACTTTCGATAAATTTTTCTTGTTATTCTGATAACTTTTATAATTTAACGAATAGTAAAAACACGCTATATTTTCATTAAAAACAACTTTTTTCATCACAATAATTTATATGGTTAGACTATCTTTTTAATTGGTTTTAAAGTGTAATTAGAATATATTTTTACCATTTAATCTAATTTTGGTCATTGAAATTAATTTCACTTTGAAATTAGACATAAACAAGTGTCGATCTTTTTATAGTTATTGTTTCTTAAAAACATTCTATTTGTGTTGATAATGGGAATTAATTTTAAAATAAATTAATGTCACTTATATGTTTTGAATTTGAAAAAATATACATCAGTATTGAATTAGGAATATCAAATATATCTTTGGCTTAATTTTTGGTATTTTTCTAAGAAACTTCAATATTTGATGAATAGTGAAACCACTTAGTTGTAGTAAAAAAAATGACACTTTAATTTAAATGAAATTTTACCATTTATGTGAATTGTATTTCAAAAATCCTACATACATTGTTTTGATAAAGAAGTAAAATGTGATTCAATAAGATGAAAATAATTTTTGGTGAATTGTAACTTTTGACTTTTATTTACAACGGTTAAAGGTAAATACGGTAATTCAAGGTTAAAAGAATATTATAATAATTCAAAATTACCTTAATAATTTTCCTAACCTTATTAGGTGAGTAGTGGCCGACCATGGTCATCCTTTGGTCTATTTTGGGACCCTTGGTAGTGATAATGAAAATTTGGATTAATTAATTAAATGTAAAGACAAAATTGACATTAACAAAAATCTTTTAGTAAATAATTTTTATATGGGGTTATATAAATTATATTTTATACTATAAATATTCATTGTAAATATAAAAAGATTTACTACATGGTGGTATTTTTTTATAATTTTTAGACATCAAATAAATTAAATTATTTATAACACAATAATGATGCAATATTAACTCATTAATAAATTATTTAAATAAATAAGATTATAATGATTAAAATATTCTCCAAAACATATCCAATTCTGATTGGATGATTTTAGTTTGAACATGAGTCATATTTTATTCATATTTAATGATTTTTGGACCTTTTGAAACCGAAGATAAGTTTATAATAAAATAACATTTTCACACTTTCCAAAGGTGCCCCTCTCCTCCCTTATAAAAGGGAACTTCCTCCCTCTCCTCTTTACACCCTTTTGAGCCTTGAAGCTCAGCCAACCCCTACCAATTCCTCTTCTCAACCTCTATAGTTATATCATAGAGGTTCTGGTATTCTCAAAAGACTAACTCTAGTGCCCTATGAAAAAGTTTAAAAGAGGTGCGTCGAAGAAGAGGTAATCTCTTCTACCGATTCTTTCAAGTTTTGTTTCTTCTTCAACTTCTTATTATTTAGTTGTTTCATTATAAAGATATAAAATTAGTATCAATAATATATTGGTATGTTATTATAAATATTAAACAACCCCATTTCACCTTCTATCCATCCTACAGAAAATGAAATCACCCCACGCACGTACGTAAGGAATACCGTCTCCATGCTGTGGTGTAATCTATTTTTCCACCACCACCTTACATGGATGGGTATAATGGTGTAAAGAATTACTATATATGTTTATTATTAAATCATACTGATTCTGAGATATTTTATCATCCTCTCCACTTCCATTCAATAATTATAGGAATGATATCATCGCTCGTGCGTCCGTACGGATTACCGTCTCCACAACGCGATGAGATTCATTCTCCATGTTAAACATTCAAGAATGATTATAATGTATATATAATGAATAATAATGAAATATATGACATTATTAAGCTCATGTATTTATGTATATATATATATATTTCATCTACTTACTTTAATTCAAGTCAATAAGGAAAGGAAAACAGCGTTCATGCGTACGTACGACCTACCGTCTCCATGAACGGTGTCTTTCATTTCATTTATCTATCTATTATACATATACATATATATATACTCAATATATATGATATATAAATCATGATTTGCATTATGGAAGTAAGTAAAACAGGATATAAGTAATAATAATATCAAGAACAACAATCCCAAATACGTACGATAAATAAAACGATTTTACCCAAAACGCTACTTTAACATGGAATTTTCAAAAGAACGGGTAATATAAAGTCATAAGTGAACCATATATGATATCATAACAATGAATATGATTCTGTAATAAGCCAATGACATTATTTAAATCATTATATAGGGGTTTCAGATATGTATGAAGCATATCAGACCTAAGGTAAGGGATAATTATTCCAATATCATTCTTATCCGAGATTGTTTATTCGTAAGTATTTACTCGGGTTATGTTTATTATCCATGTCCATATGTTCTCAAAAAAATTTCATAAAATGTTTAATTTTCTTCCATGTATGTTTAAAGTCATTTTTACCCTTTTTAATTTTACCACATCGTATGGAAGGAATATTTATTTTGTTTACCATACGAGGTACTTTTGACTTTTTTGACAAAAGTATAATGAGAATGTTTTTTTTAAACTTATACAGCATGAACGGATTATTACAGTTTCATAACACCTTATTTCCATGAAGATTCCTATACAAGATTTCATGATTATTTTAAAATCCTTTATTTTAAAATTTCATGTCATTTTGTGAAAGGAAAGTGATTTTGAAGAAAAAAGGATATTTTCCTCAAGAATTCATTTCAAGTGTTTTTTCAAAACTATTTTAAATCTGAGATGAAATTATTTCATATGTTTCAAGTATAATGTATATATAATTTAAATGGTTTCACTTTTCTTATGATGAAATTATATTCATTTGTTTTATATGGATTATGTTATGATGGGATGACGTTTATGAAACCCATTTTATTCTTTGGGTTGTGATGAATGATTTATGTTTATTTTGTGGCACAAGTAAAAATTATTCCATTATGAGATGGGTGGGACCTATATCTCCCTCCAATGCATTGGGTAAGGATTTATATCTCATGAGATAGACATGTCTATAAGAGCAAGTTAATCTAGTTCAGTGATACAGGACTGGAACGAGGAGTGAACTCGGTTCAATAAGGGACTTTGTCGACTTAGATGGTCTTGGAAGCAATGCCTTGGATACTATGGATATCATATCATGTGATTAATGTTTTTCCAAAATTACATGTTTTATTCCCATGCTATTTTATCATGATTTATGATCCATTATGATCTATGCCTTACATACTACCATGTTTTATGTCATTGCTCAAGATTTTGATGTTTAAATATTATGTTCATGTTTTGAAGTTCAAATGTATATGGTTTGTTTTATTTTCACCATGCTTACCCTTACGGAGCATTTGAGATCACACTTTATATGTTTTCTTTTACCCAGTATATAATGAAAGGTTTTAGGTAAGAAAACAAAAGGGGAAGATCTTTATGGGAGATATTGAAGATCTTTCACCATGATTAGAAGATTATGTTCTGAGATTCCAAAGACACTAAACTATTATAGTCCTTGAGTTTTGTTTTTTGTTATGTGTTAATTATTCCTCAAATGTAATGTAATGTCCATGTATGTCAATTTTGGGTCCCTACAGTTGGTATCAAAGGAAACGTTTGTTTAACCTTTGGAAACCAGGATGCGAAAAATTTAGTGAGATCCCTAGAGATATTTCTTAGGTATATCTAGGGATGTCCCTAAGGTTAAGTATAAGTATAGTTAATAGTCCTAGAATTACGATAACAATCTTATAATTTACCCTAAGATGTTATATATTGAAGGTACTCTCCCTTTATTATGTTGTTTTCCCTAGCATGATTTTTGCCTCTCACACTATTTTTTTGGGTTTTAGACGATGGCTAGAACCTGAAGGAACTGTGTTGATCAATGTAATGGAAAATGCAATGATTGTCCACTTAAACAAACCAATGTTATGGGATATGGAGTGAAAAATCGTTTTTCTATACTTACACAAGCTATGAATCATTCTTGACTTCTAAATGAGCAGAGAAGGGAACAATATTCTATTGAGTCCTTCATGATGAAACATACACCTTCTTTCAGTGGGTATTCTGATCCAATTGTTACTGAATAATGGATCAATACCATTGAAAATATATTTTCCATACTTTTCTATTCGGAACATGAAAATGTCATTCTGGATATTTACCATTTTGAAGGTGAAGTAGATCAATGGTGGACTCTAATTAAGAATACGAGGCCCCGAGATGAAATTGAATCCATGGAATGGGATGAGTTCAAGAACTTATTTTTCAATAAGTACTTCCCACTTATTCTTCGAACAATGATGAAAAAGGATTTACCTGAGCTTAAGAAAAAGGATGATGAATCTGTTGGCATATACGAAGCGAATTTTACAAGGATTTCAAGGTATGCATTTGGATTTATCATCCAACCTGAAAGTAAAGTTGATCGATTCTTTAGGGTATTAAAACCAAGTCTTCAAAGGGCATTAGCTATAAGATACTTCAGTAGCTATGAAGAAATTTTGCGTTGTGCTATCAAGGTAGAAATGGAAGTTGGTGTTACATATCCATCTCATGGTTTTGACAAGAAACGAAATATGAATTTCAAGGAGAAGTCTCAGAACATTGGTGAAAAGAAGTTGAATGTTTCTTTATGCTCAATGTTTGGAAAGAAGCATGGTGGAGATTTCCTAAAAGGTACTAGAAAATGTTCTATGTGTGGAAAAGAAGGTCATAGATTAGTTGAGTGTCAAAGTAATGGGAAAAAGGTAGCTAATGATGTGAATAGAGAAAAGACTACAGAGAACGTTCCACCAACACTTCAATGCTTCAAGTGCAAGGAAATGGGGCTTTATGCTAATCAATGCCCTAATCCAAGGGTTAATGATGATTGACCCGAGAAACCTCTTAAGGAAAACGATAAAGGGAAGTCACATGTGATCACTATTTGTGACGTTGAGTATGAAAATGATGTTATGGAATGATTAAGTGTTTATGTAATGGGATTTCAAAATAGTATCATGGAATCTCACTTAAGGTATCGTTGAATTTTGGAATATCTATGTATTGGTTTTCAATAATTATATGGTACCGGTAACCATGAAAATTTATTGAAATATTTTTGGAAAGATGATTATATGCGCATAATGAAGGGATAAAGAAAAAATGAAATGAGATCATGACTAATATAAGGACAAAGTTATATCATGGTTTGAGTATATAGAAATTTTGGAATTTTTGTATGTGGAAAGTGTTAAATTTTTACACCATTCATGTTTTCACTAAGGTTCTATAGTAATTCATGTTTCAAGAGAGTACATAATTATGGTATTAACCTGTCTGGAATGTGACCAACAAGATTTATTTTATGATATATGGGGGATAAATGATGGTATTTACGTGCTTGTTATGTAACTTTTCCAATAATGATTTTCTTTATACTATGAGATTGGATAGATGTATTTTGGATAAGTCTAAAGATTGGAATGGATTATTTTGGACATCATAGAGTATTGTTTAAGGCTATAAATTTTTTTGATATTATTTATGTAATGTTATAATAGTGTAGTTTTAGAAAAAGGACAACCCATAGGATGAGCGATAACCCGTCAAGTCGGACAAGGCTGTGGGAATCGAACCCACAATTAAAGTGCGACAGGAATTTATTGCATACCACCGGCCTACAGGAAGTCCCTAGTTAGTATAAACTAGTTTTATTATATTAAGCGGTATGATAGATGAATTATAAGTCCATTTTTGTAATCATATATGATTAACATCACCATAGATGGACTTATGTATTTTTGATAAGTTCTTCTAACCTTTTGTTTGAGATAGATGGAATGACCCATCATTCTATCACAAGATCTGCTAACACTTCACGAATGAAAAATTCAACTTCATTTTTTAAGAGATGAAGTAGAAATTATCCCAGGAATGACCAACGGTGAGATTGTACCAAAATCAAGAAATTATTTCTTCTAATTCCAATTTCTTCAACATTAGGGAAATGGTCTTGAAAACCAAAACTGTTTTCCTAGTGGACTTATATCTGATTAATTAGATAGTACCTTAGATCATCACAAATTTATGGCTTTGTGACTTTTGGCTTTTTCATAGCCATGTCCTCTACCACTCTTCATCAGCAGTTGATGGTTATATTTCTCTTATATTCCATATTTTCATCTATGTTCTCTTATGTGGAAACCCACTGATGAGTTAATTTGGGTAAAAGTTATGTTTCTTACTTTACTTTTTAAAATGAAGTTTTACTATTCCTTTTTATGATGTGGGTTTCTATGAAAGAAACTTTCAAGTAGTAAACCATTTATAATCCTGACGAATTTCAAGGGTAAAATTCATTTTAAGGGTGGTAAAATGTAACACCCTGAGATTTTATGAAAAATATTATTTTAATTTCATTGATGTCTTGTGTTGTATGCTACACCAAAATTATCTTGTACTATATGCAACATAGTATTATCTTGCAGTATACGCAACACTATTCTTGGCTAGTGTTACACACAATTTCATGTTTGTTTTGTGGGAATTATTCTACACAACATTAAGTATATATTTTTTATAATGTGTAAATGAAATAAATTTTGATTATGTTATACACAACACCAAAGGGATCTTCCACTATACGCATCCCTGACTTGGTTTGCATCACACACAATCACGACCTTCCTCGATAGCGTGTGTAGTATGCAATACTGGGATTCGCTAAACAACGATATATTGTTATAATATTATTATTAACTAGCCGTTATGGATAGTATTAACTACATTTTGAATGTTATAACATTATTACTCATCTTACACATTTTCTAGAACATCGTGTGTGAAAAAAATATGTTTTTCGAGTAAAATAAGTTTTTTTCAAAAAATGCAGTTTTGTCGCCTTTTGATGGAGCACCCACATTAAATTTAGTTTTTGACATGTTTATAAGTTGAATTTGACAAAATAAAATTCTTATTTGGAATCAGGATATAAAAATTTACTTTCGATAAATTTTTCATATTATTCGGAAAACTATCATATTTTAATGAATAGTAAAAACACGCTATATTTTAATTAAAAACAACTTTTTCATCGCAATAGTATATATGGTTAGATTTTATTTTAAATTGGTTTTAAAGCATAATTATAATATTGTTTTACCATTTAATCCAATGTTGGTAATTGGAATTAATTTCACTTTGAAATTGGACATACACAAGTGTCGATCTTTTGATAGTTATTGTTTCTTAAAAACATGATATTTGTTTTGATAACGGGAAATAATTTTAAAATTAATTAATGCCAATTATATGTTTTGAATTTGTAAAAATAGACATCATTTTTGAATTTGGAATATCAAATATTCCTTAGGCTGAATTTTTGGTATTTTTCTGAAAAACTTCAATTTTTGATGAATAGTGAAACCACTTAGTGGTTGTTAAAAATGCTGAATCATTCATTTAAAAGAAATTTTACCACTTCTATGAATTGAATTTAAAAAATCTGAAATACATGGTTGTTATCAAGAAGTAAACTATTATTCAACAAGATGAAAATAATTTTTGGTGAATAGTAACTTTTAACTTTTATTTACTGCGGTTAAAGGTAAATAGGGTCATTCAAGGATAAAAGAATATTATAGTAATTTAAAATTACCTTAACACTTGTCCTAACCTTATTGTATGAGTAGAGACCGACCATGGGCATCTTTGGGTCTATTTTGGGACCCCATTGATCCACTTGGTAGTGATAATGACAATTTGGATTAATTAATTTAATGTAAAGGAAAAATTGACATTAACAAAAATCTTTTAGTAATTAATTTTTATAAGGGATTATATAAATTATATTTTATACTATAATAATTTATTGGAAAGATAAAAATATTTCCTACATGGTGGTATTTTTTTATAATTTTTAGACATCAAATAAATTAAATTATTTATGACACAATAATGATGCATTATTTATCTCATTAATAAATGAGTTAAATAAATAAGATTATAATGATTAAAATATAATCCAAAACATGTCAAATTATTATTGGATGATTCTATTTCGACCATTATTCATATTATCTTCATCCTTAATGATTTTTGGACCTTTTGATACCGAAGATAAGTTTATAATAAAATAATATTTTCACACTTTCCAAAGGTTGCCATCTCCTCCCTTATAAAAGGTCACCTCCCCCCTCTCATATTTACACCCTTTTGAGCCGTGAATCTCATCCAAACCCTGCCAATTACACTTCTAAACCTCTCTAGTTATATCATAGAGGTTCTGGTATTCTCAAAAGACCCACACTAATGCCCTAAGAAAAAGTTTAAAAGAGGTGTGTCTAAGAAGAGGTAATCTCTTCTACCGATTCTTTCAAGTTTTCATTCTTCTTCAACTTCTTCTTCTTTAGTTGTTTCATTATAAAGTAATAACATCAATGTCACTAATATACGGATATGTTATTATAAATATGAAACAACCCTATTTCACCCTCTATCCATCCAACGGAAAATGAAATCACCTCGTGTGCGTACGTACGAAATACCGTCTCCACGCCGTGGTGTAATCTATTTTTCCACCACCACCTTACTTGGATGGGTAGAATGGTGCAAATAATTACTATATATGGTTATTATAACATCATACTGATTATGAGATGTTATATCATCCACTCTAATTCCATTCAATAATTATGGGAACGATATCATCGCTCGTCCGTACGTACGGATTACCGTCTCCCCGACGCGATGAGATTCATTATCCATGTAAACCATTCAAGAATGATTATAAAGTATATATAATGAATAATAATTAAATATATGACATGATAAAGATAATGTATTTATGTATATATATATATATTTCATCTACTTACTTCAATTAATTTCAATAAGGAAAGGAAAACAGCATTCATGCATACGTACGACCTACCGTCTCCATGAATGGTGTATTTAGTTTCATTTATCTATCAATTATATACATATATACTGAATATATATGATATATAAATCATGATTTACATTCTTGAAGTAAGTAAACCTTGATATAATTAATAATAATATTAATAACCACAAGTCCAAATACGTACGATAAATAAAACAATTTTACCCAAAACGCTGCTTCAACATGGAATGTACAAACGAACGGGTAATATAAAGTCATAAGTGAACCATATATGATATCATAACAATGAATATGATTCTGTAATAAGTCAATGACATTATTTAAATCATTATACATGACTTTCAGATACGTACAAAGCTTATCAGAGCTAAGGTAAGGGATAATTAATTCAATCTCATTCTTATCCGAGATTGTTTATTCGTAAGTGTTTACTGGGTTTATGTTTATTATCCATGTCCATATTTTCTCAAACAAATTTCATAAAATATTTACTTTTATTCCATGTATGTTTAAATTCATTTTTACCCTTTTTACTTTTACCACATTGTATGGAATGAATCTTTCTTTTGTTTACCATACGAGGTGCTTTTTGACTTTTCCGACAAAAGTATGAGGAGAATGTTTTTTTAACTTATACAGCATGAATGGATTCTTACGGTTTCATAACGCCTTATTTTCATGCATCTTCCTATACAATATTTCATTATTATTTTATAATTCTTTATTTTAAAATTTCATGTCATTTTGTGAAAAGAAAATGATTTTGAGGAAGAACGGATATTTTCCTCAAGAATTCATTTCAAGTGTTTCGTGAAAACTATTTTACATATAAGATGAAATTATTTCATATGTTTCAAGTATAATTTATCTATGATTTACATGGTTTCAATTTTCTTATTATGAAATTATATCCACTTGTTTTATATGGATTATGTTATGATGGTATGACGTTTATGAAACACATTTTATTCTTTGGGTTATGATGAATGATTTATGTTTATTTTACAGCACAAGTAAGAATGATTTCATTATGAGATGGGTGTGACCTATATTTCCCTCCAATGCATTGGGTAAAGATTTATATCTCATGAGATAGACATGACTGGAATGATATGTTAATCTGGTTCAGTGATACAGGACTGGAACGAGGAGTGAACTCGGTTCAGTAAGGGACTTTATCCACTAAGATGGTCTTAGCAGCAATGCCTTGGCTACTATGGAAATCATATCATGTGCTTAATGTTTTTCCACACTTAGATGTTTTATTACCATTCTATTTTATCATTATTGATGATCCATTATGATTTATAACTTACGTACTGCCATGTTTTCTATCATTTCTCAAGATTTTGATGTTTAAATATTATGTTCATGTTTTGAAGTTCAAATGTAAATGGTTTGTTTTGTTTTCTCCATGCTTACCCTTACTGAGCATTTGAGATCAGCATTTATATGTTTTATTTTCCCTAGGATATAGAGAAAGGTGTTATGTAAGAAAACAAAAGGGGAAGATCTTTATGGGAGATTTTGATGATCTTTCACCATGATTAGAATATTATGTTCTGAGTTTCCAAAGACACTAAAATATTACGGTCCTTGAGTGTTGGTTTTTGATATGTATTAATTATTCTGAAAAAGTAATGTAATTTCCATGTACGTAAATTTTAGGACTATACAAACAATCCATGAGTCATTTTTGATGTGTACTTGTCAATCCCGCCTTAATCTGAGGTGGAGTGTGTCCGGTACCACTCAAAGTGTCTCACCTTTATTTGAAATGATTAAAATTTAAAATGAAAACAACAACTGGCATATGAAAAACCGACCAAATGAATTCTGATTGTGTTGATACATGAGGACAATGATCCATTGGTCATTTTTGATGTTTACAAGTCAACCCCGCCTCAATCTAAGGCACGGTGTGGCTGGTAGCACTCTAAGTGTCTCTCTTTTGTTTAAAATGGACACTATTTTAAGTAAAAACAACTGATATATAGAAAACCGACCAAAAATATTCGGATTGTGTTGATACTTTAGAAAAACAATTCATGGGTCATTTATGACGTGTAAGTGTCAACCTAGCATCAATCTGAGGCACGGTATGGCCAGTACCACTCAAAGTGTCTCACTTTTATTTGAAATGAACAACATTTTAAGTGAAAACAAAAACTGGAATAGGAAAAACCAACCAAATGCATTCAAGTTGTATTGATAATTTAGGACAACGATCCATGGGTCATATGTGACATTTAAGAGTCAACCCTGCTCAATACATGGCGTGGTGTGGCTGATATCATTCTTACTATCCCTCTTTTGTTTAAAATGAACATCATTTTAAGTAAAAACAACTGGCATACGGAAAACCGACCAAATGTATACGGATTGTGTTGATACTTTTTCACAATGATCCATGGTACAGCTTCACACAATCCACATCTCATGTGAGGAACTCCTACCCCAATTTTAAAACACATGACATTTAATATGCCAAGGACAACTATATTCCCTAAGTCACACAAACTCAATGATACACACCCATTATCATCATCACTAATTTCAAATACAACCAACCCAAACCATGAAATTATATTTGTGTTTAGTTGAATTCATTTACTAATTTCCTTATTTTGGGTTATTAGGTCCTAATTTATGAATTAAATCATGTATGTCTTATAAAAAATGCAATTTTGAATGTATTCTTAATACTGTATCACATATAATTACATATTCAATTTTTAATGTATTTTATTCATAATTGATTATTAAATTATGTATCCTTCTAATTATAGTTTTTAATTATATATCCTTATTATTTATTGCATTGTATGTATTCTAGACAATTCAAACAGCAGCACACAGAGCAGGCTACTGTGTGAATTGTACAACAAAACCTTTACCGACGGTTTAAAACAATTGGTATAGGTTCTGTATGTATTGTTTTACCAACGGTTTGGAACCATTGGAAAAAACCATTACGAATAGTTTAAACCATTGGTATAGGAAATAATGGAAGACTAAAAAATATATGTCAATGGTTTTGAAACTATTGGCATATGTGCTGTATAAGAACTCTATGCCAATAGTTTTATAAAACCGTTGGTATAGAGTAGATTTCTTCACATATACCAATGATTTATCTCAAACTGTTGGTATACATCTATTTTCAGGGATTACTAGGCTAATGTTTCTAAAACCCTTGTTATAATTTATAAAAAACGGTTCTCCACCCTATACCAATGGTTTTCAACCGTTGGTATACCTTTAATTTCCAATAGTGATTGGCATTAATTTTTAGTAAACATGATGAAAGACATACTAAAAACCAAATGAAACAAATATTTAATAGGTTTATAATTTATTAAAATGATACATATGTAATTTTTTATGTGTAGAAATTTGACGCACCTCAATATGATGCACGATGTGCCCAATATGACTCAATGTGTTTGTTATCATTATAAAATTGAAATTTTAGATCAAAAAGTGTAACTCACTCAAAACCCTAAAAATTGAACACATCGGCCTGATAATTTAGGAAAATTATTAATATATCATTTGGGATGTGAAGGAATATATCTCATTTAAAATAATCATGATATTACCAGCAAGACTCAATATTCATGTTTACTATTTACAGTTACTTTTTTTTGTAAAAAAGACTTGTTACATACTGAAAACCAAGTAAATGCATTCAGAATGTTTTGATACATTATGATAATTATCTGTAAACCATTTGGGATATTTAGGAATCATCCACACATCAATCTGATAGATGGTGAGACTGGCATGACTCAAAGTGTGTCTTAATAATTTATACGTGTAATTTTTGTTTAAAATAAGCATCACATTGCTAAAACTGAGAAAATGATCCCAATTTTGTTTATCATCACTATATATAATATTAGTTAATTAATTTCCTTATCATTTTTATCTGATAATTATATAGTTAATTTTCATAGAGATAATTCTTGATGTTGGACAAGAAATGGTATGGCTTGTAAGAATGAACAACAACTCAATCTGATACACAATGTTATTGGTATGACACAAAGATTAGATTAAAAGTAACAATTTATATTAATTCATTTATATATATTATTTCTAAAATAAGAATGTTTTTCTTATAAATAAGTGTTATTTTTTCGGAGTAGGGGTGGTTTTTACGAAAAATACATGAGTCGGGGTTAGGATCAAAAGACAGTGTAACATTGATATTTTTGAATATATGTAATAATTTGTACTTATGTAATTTTATAATCCAATGTGTTTAATTTCTATAATATTTTTTTTGTATTTGTTGTGTAAATTTTATTTCATTTATAAAGTCCATTGCTACTTTATTTTTTTGATTTCTCGTGGTGTTTCTAGTGATACAGTGTGTAGTTACATCACAATTTAGTATTCCCCTTTATCTATGGTTTTAGATGTTATGATAAAGGGGTAATTTATCTTCAATTTTGGAATTATCGATAAAGGGTTCCATTATTAGCTATTCTAGAGGCGTCTATAAAAGTCTATTTTATCAATGATAAAAAAATCACTATTAAATGTTGTCCCTTATCAGGGGATTATTTTTCACTAATAAAGGAACCATTTATAAATGATAATTTGCATTGATAAAATCATAGGGATTTTATTATTTCTTCATTATTCCTCACATCTCTATTGTGAATAAATTATATTTTCTTCATTGTTAAAGTCCTATTTTATAGTAGTGAATCAAAAACACCCCTCTCCTCGCACAATAAATTCCACCCTTCACCACCGCTTATCCTCACACATACTAAAAATTGTATATTACTTATATTCTACCTAATTCATCTCCTAAACCTCTTCCCCTTGTCCTCTTCTTAATGGGTTAACCAAAATACCAAACCCAAGTTCCTTAATGAGGTTTTCAAGGAGATGATATTGAAGAGGTAAAACCATTCTTTATTCTTTATTTTATTATATTTTCTTATCCTCCCCTCACATCATTTATGAAAATTGAAATGATAACTCTATTATGATAAACATTATTGAATGTTTTTGTTTTAATGGAATATACATCATAAAATATCTACTCCTATCCTTTTAATTATAAAATGGAAAACATAATCCATATGGAGTCAATTCACCACCTTCGTGGATGACGAGTTTTCATTTTTCATTATCTCCTTCACTGATGATCATAAAACAATTTTTATCATTAAAAAATATTATAATATTTTTGTTACAATATTTTAAATATTTTGGCTCCCGTATATAAATAACCTAATAATAAACTAATAATTGTTAGCATTTTTCAAATGAATCGTCCTCATGTAAAAAAATGATATATTGTATCATTTAAAATGTTATAATTCAATTGATACAATATAATTCTATGTCTGGATAATTATTCCAATTTTATGAGAACTTAAATCTTTATACACAATTAAACCAATCATAAACCATGAAACAAACTCTCATGAAACAAAAAATGTTAACATTACAACCCATATAAATGATCATAAATGAACTTAATAAAATTGTAATATATAAAATAAATTTATAATATGTTCTGAATAAAAAGGTTAATGGATATTATTTGGTTATCTAGGACATTACATGCAAGTACATAACTCTTTTATACATTAAGTAAGGGATTCTCTCTGAACACCCATTTTTCATTCAGGTTATGGTTTCTCTATCTTTACCCCAATGTAATTATTAATTATTATTTATTAATCCTCCTACCTTATGTGTTTTTGATACAAACATATTTAACTACATCCATTATACTTTATCTTATAGTGAAATAATTTTATTTATGAGGATCCATTTTCAATTCCTCATGATACAAAAACCCAGTTAATGGGAACCTTCCAATTTTAAACCAATATTAACTATACTCCATAATATATTATAAGCCAAAAAATATTTTATGACATCACTCATTTCGTAATGAAAAACTATATGGGATTAATTTTTTATACTATTGATTATTCCTACTTACACTTTAGAGACATATTTTCTCTCAAACTACACTAAAGTTACTCATTTTCAAATTTTCTAAAATAGACTTTTTAAACGTTTTCACTTTATTTGGAAACAATTTATCATGATATATTCCTATTTTACCTCATAAATATACAATTATGATTTAAATAAATTCTTTTTTCTACAATATTGCCATATGATATTTGATTATATAATATGACATGATTAAGATACCCATTTCATTCCATGGGTAACCTTTATGTTTGTCCCATATGTTTGATTCCTCGTACAGAACACATATACATGAATATGTAATGATGGGTGTATATAGATTGTGCTCAAATTTATTGGGTAATGTTAAGACTCATGGGAAATCATGTTGGTATAGGGAGTGAACCTAATTCCATTATGCGAATTTATCCACCATGTGATATAGTCCTAGCAGTTAGCCTTGACCCATGTATATGTCATATAATTTGAATCTTCCAAATTCATATTTTTCCATGATTATATGATTCAATGTTCTTCGTTTTGTTCTTCTATATGATTATTCATGTTACAAAACTTTTTATGTAATCATGATATTCCTTCTAACCCATGTGATTATCTTTATTCCTTTTCTTATTCCATCAATGATATTTTTAAAGCATCCATTCGTTAATGTATTCACCATATTATACTATACAGATATAGGATATAAAAGGATGTTAGGAGGTCATTATGGATGATTAATATAAATATGTTTTATTCTAGTTCAAATTTTCAGTTTTATGTACCTAGTCTTCTAAAGACAGTACACTTTACAATCCTATGTTTGTATTTTGTGGAGAAATATGCAAAAAAATCATGTAATAATATGTGTAAAAAGTTTTTCCTCACTTTATATATTGAAAATAAAAAAACATGACATATAACAAATATAAAACATGTAAAAAAAGATAAATTATAAGATCTAAAAAAACCCAACCATACATGATAAACCAAAAAATAGTATAAATCAAACAAGATAAAAAAGTCTCCATATTACCAATCATCACCTCCAAACCATCCCATACTAAAGGAAATGACAAAAAGGGAATCCATAATTCTATAAGATGATCTTCCCTGTAACTTTATTCTATAATAAAAATCCTAAAAATTCCCCAATGAAAAGGTAGGGACTAAGAACAAATCCCAGCAGGATACCACCATAGTGACTTTACAAGGTTTAATATTAAGAAACAAAATGTTATAGATTTAAAATAAAATAACAATTAATTTTAATAGATCATAAACTATTTATAAATCATTTTCCCTGTGTTTTTTCATCAAATAATTTCAAATTATCAATTATAGAAATTTTAAATGTATATGTGATAATACATAAAATCATATCTTTTCATCAAAAGGTGGGAAAGCAAACTCATATCCCTGAAATTAAATCATAAAAATCCTTGTGATACAAACTCATGTAAATACATATGAAAAAAATTCATGATAAAAACCATCATGTGATAAATATCCATATATGAACAAGAAAAATATCATTTAGGATCTAGCCTATTGAAAAGTATATAAATTTTATTAATAGATACCTAAAATAGAGAAAAATTTTCATACAACTAATATATTGTCCTTCCATAGTTGGTAGATATCTACAAAACAACCACAAGTGGTTCAACACACATTAATGTTGCCTATGTCTATATCCTAACAAAACTAATGTTCCAAAAATTAGAATCATGTCAAAATAAATATCAAAACCATTATTAACATTTATAAAACATTTTCTAATCCAATCCAAACAACATTGGTTTTTGAAAAACCCATTTAAAAATAAAAATAAATCCATTTTCAAAGAAAACCCCTTAAAAAATTATTTTTACAAGAAATAAAGTGACAAAATAAATCACATAAATTTAATGAACAAAAAAATGAATCTATCAATAATGATAATACATTTATCAAATTCACCCATTGTATAGAAAAAACTTCCTCAAACAGTATTAACATTTCTTCCTACAACAACACTTATTAGAAACCAATAAACCAGACATCAAAAGACAAGGCATGATAATAAAATTCAATGGATTGATATAAATCACTATATAATCATGAAAACAAACTATAAAAATTACCAATATAGTGGAAATGATCAATGTAATGAATAACCAAATGGAACACTGACCTACAGAGACACACCACAACCTCAACACTGATTAATCACTAAAAAATGATCTATAAGGAACTTAGACCTCCAAAATCACTTATGTGGAGCTCTTAGTTGAGAGATGGATGTTTCATGGGTAAATAAAATTAAAATCACTTGTATAATTCAAAAAACCTAATAAATCATTATAATTACATATCATGTAATCCCATTACATGATGTGAATTCCATTAAAGATGAAAATGATGAAAAACGCATCATGTTTTTATAAAAAAACATATTTTATCCATTAAATGACGTGAACTCCAAAAACACAGTGGGTAAACATCACACCCTAAAAGAGAATCATGGAATCTCCTAGAAACCATTACATGGAATGAATTCCATTTACTTGGGGTGTAATCAACCAACCAATAGTAAACATGCCAGTTCTTCACCAACAGAAGAAAACCAACTTTAGAAATCTTCAAACTCTTGTAAAACCTTGTAAGGCCTTCAGTACATTTATTCTTTGACTACAATAATTTAAACCAACATACATGTCCAAACATTACATCATTTTTTTCAGAAAATGATCTCCATCCCTGATAATTCTACAAACACACCCAAACATGGATAATAAATAACAGATGCACATGGGAGTACTTGAAAAGTGAATCGAGATGTTACAATCTCCCCATCATAATATATTTCTTCCCCTATAATTTCCTTATATTACTGGAATTTAAAAAATTGAACATCATTGTTTCCTTATAAACAATTTACTATCCCATGTATCATGGATGTCACATCCAAACTACCAAAGTACCTCTATAACAGGAACCATTTTACTATACAATACCATCTCTTAGTGATCCATAATCTAAACTGGTTACTCAACTATAGTGATTTTAGGCTCAAGATCAAAATACACCCTTCATATCACATGGTAAGGATCCAATATATACATCTTAATCTAGGAAACATGAAACACATCATAAATAATCTAACTATATAAAAATTTCCATCGATATACCACTATTCCCATTCATCCAATGATATCCATGGGGAACAAAAACATCAGTGATAACATACCCAACCTACCAAACCAGAGATATCCCATGAATGGTGAAACTCTATGAATAACCTAATCATCAGACTCAAACACCAATATCCAAGGATGACAGTCTGTATAATGTTTATGAAAACTTTTCACCATGATCAATATCTTCTCGATCAACTACACCACCACCTTCAACAAACACATAAGTCTCGGGTGTTCTACCTTAATTCTCTAACATGTATGATACCATGATATAAAATTCCTAATTGACCATCTCATCCCATAACACCAGTAACAATATCTGAATTCATCATACATCTGGTATCTCTAGGGTGAATGCGCAAACAAGAACCATATACACTATTCATCAACTCATTCCTTAGGGAAAATGGAACAACCAACCTACAAAAGACGCACAAAGTGTCTTCTAGAGACAAGGACCACTCATCTAATATATCCCCTCCATAATGAATTTTACCCTAGAGTTATTTATTGGTGTCTATAAGCTCTTTGAGACGAAACCACTAATAAAAAATGTGTAATATTTCATCAAATCCAAGAACACCTATCCACCAACCTCTTCTAATCCCAATATCATCATATAAAATAAAATCATCATAAACCACTCCTCAACTGATTCCTTCATGGCCTCTATCTACAATTTTACACTCAATGCATTGAAATCCACATTTTCCCTTCCTAGGGGTGTACGAAATATCAAAATCAACAGTCTAAAGATACTCCACCCAACATATCTATTAAAATTTTTGGTCCTTCTAAGTTAAAATATATTTTGAGGCTATTATAATAAAAATAGATAGTAAACCTCTCCCAAAAGATATAGTTTCACAAAATTATGAGTTCATGGATTATTATTTCCAACTCAATATTCTTTGTGGGGTATTTCTTCTCGTGAGGGAATAACTAGTGAATAATAAATGCCACCACCTATTTTACAACATAAAGAAACATCTTAAACTCGAACCAGAAGCATTGTAGAAAAACTAATTACCCAAAATAAGTTTTGGAATGAACAAAACTTGTGATGAGGCCAACCACAACTTCAAAACTCTAAATATATTGGAAAATTTATGTTCCATTCAAACTTTACACCCTTACGGGTTAAAGTAGTCGTCAAATATGTGATCTTAGAGAAATGATAAAAAATATGCTGTAGTAACTAGAAAACCCCAATTATCATCAAATCTGAAACACATTTCTAGGATACACTAAGGAAATAATAGCATGTACATTTTCAAGATTTATTGAGACTCCCATATAAGATAACACTTGAAAGAAAAATTTCACTTCTAAAATCCAAAACTCATATTTGGAAAGCTTACCATGTAGCAACATTATATAAAGGACCAATGAATTATATCCAAATGGTCCTTTTTATCCACATCTATAATTGATTAAACCAATATATCATCCATGAAAATGATGAAAAATGTGTCCACAAAATAATAAAATATATGATTCATCAAATTAATAAGCACCGTATGACAATTAGTCAGACCGAATGACATAACCAGACACTGAAAATAACCATACTAGCTCCTAAATTCATTATTTGGTATGTCTACTTCTTTTACTCTCAGATGGTGGAATCCTGACCATAGTTCAATCCTTGAAAATGAACATGACCCTATAAGCCAGTCAAAAATACCATCAATCCTTGGAAATTGGTATTTTTACTTAATGGTCACCTAATTAAACTTCTAATAAGCCATAAAAAGTATGAGGATCTTATATAAATTCATATAAAAGAGTATTGGTGTAACATCCAATGATTTTAGGGTATGTTTCTTTTTAAACTAAATATCATTGATAACTTTCATTGTAAGTAACACCATGTATAAACTAACTATGAAATATTATAATAACCTAGACATTAAATTAGTGCGAATGAATAGTATTAAGAATATTATGAAATTAATTTATTATATATTAAAAAAACTGTTTTTAAATTCATCCATAAATTTGATATTCATATGATCAGAATAAATCAAATTTCAATCAAAAGAATCGATATTTTTCTAAAGGGAAATTTTTTTCCTTTTAATAAAATAATTTTATTAAAACTATATTTTTACGCTTAAATAAATTATATTAAAAAAATTACATTATTTTGAATCATAAAATGTCAAAATTAAATAATGGTTATTTTTTCCAAGAAATATTAATTTTTGAGTGAATTTCAAAAATATTGATTATTATAGAACTATCAATTTCTTTATCGTAAAGGTCTCTACATTATTTGAAGTATATAAAAATGTAACTAATGTACTATTTAATTAAAAAAATAAAATTTATTTAATTTTAATCATCCTTAAAGCTTATTTTGGTATAAGTACATTTTTGGCTGGAAAATGCATTTTTCAAGAAAATGGTTTTTCATTGTGTATGGGATGATTAATTTAGAATTTAATTATTCAAATTATGTTTTTTTTAAAAAAATTTCAAAATATTTGGATTAAAATGGTATAATTTTTTTAAAATTTACCCTTTTATTTTTTACCAATATGAACAGTAACATTGTTATTTTTTATTACAATGATAAAGGGTAATATGAGAATGTTTGGTTAAAAACAAAATAATAAAGACTAAATAATTAATATAAAAATTGAAAAAATATTATTGGATGATTCCATTTCATTCATAATATATTTATTTTCATTTGTATTACCATTTATGGCCATCTAAATGATTTTATAGGACATATAATATTTTATTTAAAAAATTCAATGATGGATCATTCAAATTTTTAATAAATATATCTATATTAAGACGCTGTTATCTAGAAGGTATCTTAGAATATGAATTTTCAATTTGAAACATAAAGGAATTATATCCATCAAATTAATGTAATTTTAAATTTTAGTGAGGAAATAGTTTCCTTAAATAATTATTCTTTGGGGTTTTAGTAGTTCTTTTATTAATGTAAATATCAAACATAGGATATTAAAATATTAAAATAATTTTAATTTGATATAACTAATTTCATACAATAATTTAATATATCACTTTGATATATTAGGTATGTATTAAAATATTTATTTCTAATTTACTTTTCATAATATTTTATTAAAATTCAACGTAATGAAATGCTCCTAAAATTGACATTATGAATATTTTATAGTACACACTATTTTATTAAATGATATAATATGCATAAAGTCTTATATTCCACTAAATATTGGGATAAGATTAAAATTTAATAAATGATCCATTTATGGGTAATATTTCATTTTCAAGTAAATATATTAACCATCAGTGAGTAAAAATTCATGTTGTTACGAAAAGAGTTAAAATGGTTAAATAAGGGATAAAACTAAAAGATAAGGCTATCATAATTACATAAAAATGTCAAAAAAAATTCTAGATAAATTTAATTCAACCCTTATAATCTTAATATATAATTTTAGTTTTTAATGGAAAATTGTTCTGAGACCTCATGCTTCTATGCCACGCTTCCTTTTAAATAATTCAACAACTTGCGATATACGCAACATCGAGTTTGAGTGCACCATGATCTTTCAATGTACCCATTTTAAAAGAGGATATGATTAATATTAACAAAATTATGAAATTTAAAAATTTAATTTTTCAAAATAGGCTTAATTTTTAAATTCATAATATAAAAATTAGATTATGGTGAAGTTTTGTTATTTTCCTTAAAAGTTTCAATTTTTGAGGAATAGTGAAAAATGATGTATTATTGTTAGAAAAGTGACTTTTTAATTTAAATAATTATTTTAAAATAAAATTATTTTAATGTTATAATAGATACATAATAAATATATTATTAAAATTTATGTCATAGTAATCATTTTTATAATACAATTATGTATAATAATTCATTTGACTTTTTTAACATCTTTTTACCCTCCTTCTAGCCACATTTGCAGATTATCATTAAATGTAACTATACTATTTATATGAATTGAAATTTTAAAATATGATATACATGGTATTAAAAATTGTGTAAAAATTTCTAATAGGATGAAAATAATTTTTAGTGAATAGTAACATTTGAATTTTATTTACCACTGTTAAAGGTAAATAAGATAATTAAGGGTAAAAACAATATTATAATAATATAAAATTACCCTAAAACATGTACTAAATTCATTGAATAATTATTATTCTTCCAGAAAAACCATAGGTAAAAAATATGACCCTTTTTAAGCCACATCTATTTGATTAGTACCGTTATTGTATTTTATTTAAAGAGAAGTTAAAATATTCATATTCATATTTTAATAATTATTTCTTTAATAAGATTATATATATGAGACATGGTAAAATAAAAATATTATTTAGAAAGATAATGTTATTATCTACATAATTTAAATTTATTGATAAATTTAAGAAATAAATAATTAAATTAAATGTTGACACAATAATGATGGAGTAATTGAATTATGAAAGGAAGAATAAATTAAATGATATTAAAAATAATAAAATAAATATAATTTTACTTAATTAATGACCTAATGTAATTTAATAGAAATAATATACAAGTTATTTATATATTAAAATTATTATTTCGTAGTTATCAATTTCTTTTGATATTTATAAAAACAATTTTTTTGAATAGTATCAAATTTGAAAAAAAATATACTTTAAAATAAATAATATTTAATTAAACGATATAAAATTCATAAAAGTAATATGTTTAGAAAAATAACTAGTATAATGTTTGAAATATCAAACATGTTCAAATTAGGAATTTTTTGGAATTTTATAGTAACTATATTATCCCTATATTATAAAAAGGCAAGTAAACACGGAAAGAGTTAAATTGTTTAATTAAGGGTTAAATCGTAATATAAGGATAATATTGTAACCTGAACATGTCGAGATATCATTGGATGAGTTTATTTCATCCCAAAATCATCGTATACAGAAAATATGTCACATTGAATCTATTTGAGACCCAAAATAAATTTATAACAAATTAATATTTCAACATCTTCCAAAACAGCATCTCACGTCTCTTATAAAAGGGCATTGTTCATTCTGTTTGATTCACACATCTAAATATCTGTAGTTCAGAAATAACCTGACCATTTATCTTATAAAATTCATTCCATTCATCCTAGATTACATAATCTATTTAGAAACCCATTTTAAGGAGTCCTTTTGTAAAAACCTATAGGAGATACCTGAAAAAGAGGCCATTGTTTTGTCACCACATTCAAAGGGATTTTATTTTTATACTTCCACATTTTATGTTGTTCCTATATCAAAATAGTTACCCCATTATCATACATATAATTATATTTTATTATAATAATTTTAGAACCATATTCCTCTTTTTCCATCATAGGAATAACAATTTCACCATGCGTGTATACGTATGACATTCCATCTCCTCACCGTTGTGTAATTTTTTATTCAACACTAAATTAATTGGATGGGTATAATGATGAGTATAATGGATATAAATAATAAATATAACATTATAATTTATTTTTATAATTAATATACCATCCAATTCCATACCATTTAACCATCAACAGAATCATAAAGTCACTCAAGCATATGTACGACCTACCATCTCCATGGCATGATGAGATTTATTGTCCATGTTAATAATTAATTAATGATTATAAAATTATTACGATGAGAAAATATATTTTTTATTTACCTAATATAATTCTATATATGAATAGAATACATATCTTGTGCATAAAAAATTGACATACGAGACAAAACCGGAATGGGAAAACTCTCACGACCCATCCCCCGGGGCTCGTATCGTGACTACCCCAAGGACGACTTCCATAGGCCAGGGGCAGGCAATTAGAACCGAAGGTGAAAATCCCCAAACTGGGAAGGAATTTCCTTTATAATTGTAAAAAAATAAAACAGATTAAGCACCTGGAAGTAAAACTTTGCGTAAAACTGTATACAAAAGAGTGCACTGAAAGTAAAGGTGCTGAAAATAGAATCCCAACAGTAAAGTACAATACAAATGAAAAGCTTGTACAACTGGAGAAAAGAATTAAAGCAGCTAATGGGTCATCCTACGAAATTCCCACCTGAAGGGTGGGTACAGATGGCCTCATCATCACCCCAAATCCGTTCGTCTGCTCCGTGTATGTCTTGCCGAGTGATCCACCTCTGGGTATTGTCTAGTTCTACTACTCTCTATCCCGATTAGCGTTGTTCATAATCTGCAACCAATGAAACAAGGTGCGGGTGTAGCCCATGCAGGGGTGAGTATAACGATACTCAGTAGAAACTCTGAGACCCTCAAGGTCTCACAAAATCCAGCCAAGGATAACCACAAAGTATGGAGTCAACGGATAACCCTTACTTAGGTATATTCCCATACATATACCTAAGTTATTTAGTAACCCATCTCAATGATGGGGAAAACATGAAATTCATTGACTCAGCTCAAACGAGGATTTAATTGATGTATGGAAGTACAAATGATTAGTCACGAAGCAAGATCATGTTATTCTGTCAAGATGCACTGCTTCTGAACATACGGAGACTGACCCACATAGGATCGATAAAATACTAACCCCCGCAAAGACCCACATAAGATCTGACCCACACAGGATCGGTATGCGCTGATCCAAATAGTATCACTGAGCGCTGACCCACACAGGAGCGCTGAGCACTGACCTCCGTATGATCTGTCTCTAACCTCCGCCTCGCTATCAGCCACTGGATTCTTCGAACCTGGTGCGCTTGAGTTCCGTAAAATCCTCCCTCAAGATATCGGTCGTACCTCGACCACCTATAAACACCACTAAGTTGTATCCCAAAGGACCTCCATGTCGTAAGAGTTCCAACGCGATAGATAGTGTGTCAATCGGATGCCCGATCTGTGAGTTATTGGCATTTCTGTTCCAGGGGCCCTGTTGGTTTTTAGGTTGAAACCTACCCGACAGTACTCCAATTGTGTCCAAACCTCAAGTGGGGTATGTCAAAAGAACTATCTCGCTCTAAGATTTATATTTCCATAAACGGTTTGATGATAGGTCACTTGTCGCCCAAGATATGGTCAAAACGGTGTAAACTGCCCATAGCGAGTTTGCGTCTGGTCCAACCCTGTCGGACCGACCCAGCCTGACCCGGTCCGGATCGGGGTCTGACCCAGTCTGTGGGTCCGATCCGGTCTGACAAAGTGGCCTGGCCCGAGGTCGGCCCTACTGAGGGCGGCCTGACCGGCCAGGTATGAGGGGGTGGGGGTTACACCCCCCTGTCATTCGAAACGGCCAGCGCATAGCGCCTGCCTGGTAACCACGGGACATGAAGGGTCCCGCCTGCAGCGCGCACCGGTGGCCCGCTCAGCCGGCAACCCCTAGTTCCTCCACCACAGTGCGATGGTGCTGCTCCACCTCCACCGTAGCTCATCTTGGTCGCGGCTTCCCTCTACTCCGCGCGGCGCGATGATTCCATGCTCATCTTTCGACCGCCACAACCCTCCAGGCCGTGACCCCTTCTTCCGGTATGGCGCGACGGCGCGACACCCCTCTGGCGACCTGGCTGCCCTTGCGCCGCCGGTATTCTTAGCAGCCATCCTGATTCCAGTCACGTTGCTCGGTCTCAGTCTGGTCTTCCACCCGTTCCATTGCACCACCATCATCGTCAACAAACAAGAACATTAAAAGGGGGAGGGTTGGTCTCTGTTCGTGCGGTCCGAGCTGTCCTCCTTATAGTTTCATCATTAGGAAATTCACATTCACAAATTCAATGACGTAGAACGGGTATAAAAAATCACCTATAAATCCCTCTACCTCGAGTTCGGTGATCGATGATAGAGTTGCGGAAGGCGGACATCGTTCTGTCAATGTCGGAGGAGGAAGAGCTCTAAGAATACGAGCCGAGATGATGTCTTCGGCATACTTCCTAAGTGGAAGTGTTTCCCTTTCTTTCCTAGGTTGAAGAAGGAATAAGATGGTGTTCCTCATTCTTCAGTGGTGAGGGGCATTCTTCATGATCTTCGTGGAGAGGATGTTGTTCTCCAAATTCTTCTAGTTTTCTACAAGACTCCACCAAAATAGAGTTTCTAACCAAAAATGAAATAATATCTTTGTCTATTATTTAATTGTTGGCATGAATTCAAATGAATTCAAAATGTGCCAATTAATTATGTGAAGGAGTTGGCACCTTATTGAGGGGAAGGTGAAGAGGCTCCCCAATCAATTGGGTGTTCCAAGGGGTTAAGAAGTTCTTATGGGCCCCACCAAAATTATATCCTCCCAAGGGAGGTTATGCTCGGGTGAGACCCACCACCATAACCTCCCACGGGAGGTTGGGGTGTGGTGGCCCCCTCCTCCAACATCCACTTGGAGTTTCTAACCACCCAAATAAAAATAAGCTAACTATTTTTTATTTAACTTTATTAAAAACCCCCAAAATCTAACTTCTATTCTCATTAGAATGCAATCGCAGTAAAGGTCACACTAAGCAATCACTGACACTGTGAGTTAAATGGTGCCCTAAAATTTCATTTCCGAACACCAGTTCCAAAGATATAAAATCCTACTCGTATGTTTACTGAATGTACCCAGAAAAAACATCAGAAATTGATTTCGGGCACACCAGGCCTCAGAATCAAGCACAGTTAGAAATCGCAGACTCGTAAAAAATCCCATGAATTTAAGAAAAAAATATCCACAGAATTTTCAGGTCTTTACATTCTCCCCACCTCAGGGATTTACATCCCTCTAAGCTACAAATTGAACTATCGGAACAAATGGCGGTACTGAACACGCATCTTAGCCTGCCGATTCGATGTCCTCTCCTAGAGGTTCCCGTGCTGCCAGTGAGTGCACACAAGAGGTATCGACCATCCACGAAGGACCCACTCCATTCGATCCTCGATCTCCATTGGAATATCCATGAAATTCCCCCCATCATCGATGTACATCCCTCCATGGTCGATGATGTGGGAAGGGTCGTGCACATATCTCCTTAGCTGAGATATGTGGAAGACATCGTGTACCCGATGCAGCTATGGTGGGAGATCCAGGCAGTAAGCCACCTCTCCTACTCTGTTGAGGACCTGGAAAGGTCCGATTAATCTCGGAGATAACTTTACGCCTCAGCCAAATTTCTGTAGACCTCTTCGAGGTGAGACCCATAGAAAGATGGGGTCGCCATCCTCGAACTCCAGAGGCCTCCACCTCCGGTCATCATACTACTTCTGCCTCCTCTACATAGTCTCCATCCACTCCTAGATGATTTACACCTTCTCCATGGTAGCACAGACCATCTCTGGTCCCACTAGTGATGACTCCCATGGGTCGGTCCAACACAGTGGCGATATGGAAGATCGACCATACAAGGCCTCAAAGGGTTCCATACCGATAGTGGAGTGGTAGCTGTTGTTGTAGGTGAACTCTACCAATGGTAAGTAGTCCTACCAGCTACGACCCAAGTCGAGGACACATGCACGAAGCATGTCCTCGAGGGTATGAATAGTCTTCTCAGTCTTCCCATCTTTCTGAGGATGGAAGGTGATGCTCAAGCGAAGCTGCATCCTGAAAGCCTCCTCTAACCCCTTCCATAGCTAGGAAGTAAACAGTGTGTCACGATCAGAGTCAATAGAAGAAGGTACTCCATGAAAATGCACAATATCCTACATATAGAGGTGTCCAAATCTCTCTACTGAGCCCTACTCTCTGATCTGTAGGAAGTAGTCTGACTTGGTAAGTCGGTCAACGATCAACCATATCGAATCATGACTTCTGGACGTACGTGGAAGACCCATCAAGATGTCCATGGATATCCCATCCCACTTCCACAATGGGAACTCTAAGGGCTGAACTCATCTTGATGGTACCTGGTACTACGCCTTCACTTACTGACAAGTGAGGCATCGTGAGATAAACTCTACAACTACCTTCTTCATACCTGGACAACCTTGCTGTCATCGAAGGTACTAGTACATCTTCACCACTCCTGGATGTACCGCTAGAGGGTATGTTTGGAACTCCCTCAACACTTTATCCTGAAGTGCTACTGGTACTATGGTACGTCCTCTGAAAAGGATGACGTGCTCCCCGCCTTCAGAAAATCCATCAGGTGCCTGCCCTGTGGATATCTGAGCACGTCCTTTCTCACAGTCAGCGTCCCCACGCTGCGCCTCCCTAACTCTATGAAGAAGTGGAAAAGTGACTGTGAGAGACTGTAGGAATGATGCTCCATCCCTATCCACAAAGGATACCTGTAAGGTATCCAACTACTCTGTCACCTCTCCTAGAAACTGAATACCAGTCCTCCTACTAAGAGCATCTGCTACAACTTTTCCTTTCCCTAGAGTATAGACTATCTCAAAGTCGTAGTCTTGGAGGAACTCAAGCCATCGCTGCTATCTTAGGTTCAGGTCCTTCAGAAAGAAGATATACCTGTGACTCTTGTGATCAGACTACATGGTAAAACGTTCACCCATAAGGTAGTGCCGCCACATCTTCAAGGTGAAGACCACTACTGAAAACTCCAGGTCATGGGTAGCGTACTTCTGCTCGTGCAGTCTCAATTGTCGAGAACCATATGCGATCACTGCTCGCTCCTGCATCAGGACTCACCCAAGTATGGTCCCTGATGCATCGTAGTAAACTACGTACCTTACCTCCTCCTCTAAAAGCCTCAATATAGGGGCACTATTTAGCCACTACCTTAGCTCTTGAAAGCTCTACTGGAACCACTCTGACCACACGAAGGGTTTTCCCTTCTTCTTTACGGATGGTAGTGGTGCTGTAACTCTGTAGAAGTCTGGAACAAACCTCTGATAATATCCATCCAAGCCTAGGAAACTTCGTACCTCCATCACACTCTTGGGTGGCTCTTAAGCAAGTACCGCATCAATCTTTGCTGGATCTACTACAACTCCAGCCTCTGAGATGATGTGCCCCATGAAATGAACCTCTCGAATCCAAAACTGGCACTTCGAGAGCTTACCATAAAGCTGAATCTCTCAGAGTGTGTCCAGTACTTCCTACAAATGGTAGGCATTCTCCTCCTCAGTTGTTGAGTAGATCAAAATGTCGTTGATGAAGACTACGAAAAAGTGATCGAGGTATGGCTGGAAGATCCTGTTCATGAGACACATGAACACTGCTGGATCATTGGATACGCCAAAGAGAATAACCAAGAACTCATAGTGGCCATATAGACACCTGAAGGCCGTCTTATATACATCCTCATCTCAAACTCTAAGTTGGTGATTCCTAGATCTAAGGACTATCTTCGAGAACCATCGAGCTCCCTTGAGCTGATCAAAGAGGTCGTCAATCCTCAGAAGTGGGTACTGGTTCTTCACGGTCACCTGGTTTAGGCGACGGTAGTCAGCACAAAGCTACAAGCTCCCATCCGCCTTCTTGGCGAATAGAATCAGGGCTATTGTTGACGCTCCTTTTCGTCACATTGTCTAAACGAATGTAAAGGGAAATGATTGAGAACAAATTGATTCATCCTTTGAAGAAAACATAAAAAATCGACAAAGGCATGAACAAGGCTTCAAATGCACAAGGGTCGCGCAAGATCCATAACTATCATGCAAGTATACTTGCGCGCCACATAATGGTCACGCAAGTGACTTTCCCACCCTAAAGGATAACTTCCCAGGGTCTTCTCCAGCCTAAAAATACCCCCGGTGGGCCCCCCATTTGGGAGGGTATTTTTTCCAGAATTCACAGACAGAGCTCTGAACGCCCAAGTCTCTTCTTTAGGTATTCCGAACTCTTCTAAGGTAATTATTTACCTAGAATGGATGGTCTAAACAGGAGGAGTAAGGTCTAAGTGTTATAATTCACTAACACTTGTGTGCCAAAGTGTTTTACCCTTAAGGGAAATGAACACACTTGCATGCCGCCCTACTTCTTCATCAGAACTTGCGCGCCATCTTCTGGAAAGCCTCTAGGGATAGTACCAAGGGTTTGAGCCAAGTCTCGCCCAAGTATTACTCAAAGACTTAAAATCATGAAAGTACCCATGTGTCGCGCAGGTATACCTACGCGACCAGGACTTGCATGCCCATGCAGTACCTGCGCGCCTTCCAGGACTTGCGCGCCCCTACCTTTTTGGGTGCCTTTCCTACCCACATCACCCCTCTTATGCCATTCCACTTCTCCTATTCAATATTCAGTCTTCAAGACACTCTTAAAATCCATTTATGGCATGATTTATTGATTTGACTTCCTTATCTTAAAGGAACTCCATGGAAAATCTCTAAAAAATCTAGTGATTTATAGATCTTTATGTCACTAAAGATTGAGATTTCATTCATTCAACCTCATCATTTAAGATGAGAGAATCCTTAACCTGGGCCTCCTTTTCAGGAGTAAGCCCCAGTCTCAAATATGGGCATCCTCTTCAGGAGTAATCCCCAACCATAATTCTCTTAACCTGGGCCTCCTTTTTAGGAGTAAGCCCCAGTCTCAAATACGGGCATCCTCCTTAGGAGTAAGCCCCAAGTCCCTTAATTTTTCAAGTCCCTTAAACTAGGCGTCCTTTTTAGGTGTAATCCCCAGTCTCAAATATGGGCATCCTCATTAGGAGTAAACCCCAACTATAATTCTCTTAACCTAGGCCTCCTTTTCAGGAGTAAGCCCCAGTCTCAAATATGGGAATCCCCCTTAGGAGTAAGCCCCAAGTCCCTTAATTTTTCAAGTCCCTTAAACTGGGCCTCCTTTTCAGGAGTAAGCCCCAGTCTTAATTTCTCTTAACCAGTTCTAATTTACTTTTGATTTGGGGCTTCTTTCTCAGGAGTAAAACCCAATCAGAAGTCCAATCCTAACTTGGGAATATTCCTTAGGAGTAAACCCCAGGATTAGGGTATCCAAATCTCTATAAAGTACATTTATCTTTATGGACCCTGGTTTTAGATTTCTTTCCTGAAGTAAATCATAATCCTCATCTATTTTGGGCAGTCATAAACTCACAATCCCCACATCATTTCATCTTTTGTGGCAAAAATTGTCTAGTTTCACCAATACCTATTGTTTCTCACACCGAGCATGACTCACGTGATCTTAGAGTGTAAAAGTAATCATGAATTTTTATTGAGCCATCCATAATGCATAAGCATCATACTCCCTTATTCAAACTACGTGGGTTCTAATTCCTTTTCCAAAACAAAGGATACGTAGGTAGCCCATCAATGGGTACAATCCCAATTCTGAAATAATCCATGTCCTCTTGAATGACAGTAAACTTCAAGTTCCCCACTGAGTGGCTTTAAAACTAGTATGGTCATCATAATGACCAAGAGACTTTTATGTATTTTAAGGATACCATCAACTAAGAATCTCTAACAAATACAGATGATTCTTCATCGATGAAGAACCCGAAATACATATAAAAGATTCTCTTAATTTCTTACATATCAATCATTGATTGTTAGACTAAAGGAAAGCTCATTTTATACTTGTTAATGTAAGAAGGATTCACGAACATAACTTAAATCTATAAAGAGAGTCACGTAGGAGACAATAATTCCCCTCAAAAAGGTGTGATGAGTCCGACCACCCATCCTCTTGACCAATGCAAATTCATAAGCCTCATCAGTCCACAACTAATGAGCGCCTACCTTTGGAAAGTAGGTCCAAATAGATATGGAATCATTGGATGTTTCTGGTTCTACGAAAAAACCTGTTAGAAACCGATTGGAATGTTTGAACCTTAAATCAACGAGGTCATCCCCGATTCCAGAGGGAAACAACTGCCAAGGGAGAAACATTGGGTCAGATGAATCCATTCTCATGCAAGTCGTCTAACTGTACCCTCATATTGTGAAGCTAAGGAGGAGACTTCTGATATACTGGAGTAGATATCGGTGTCTTCCTGGGGTATACGTCTATATAGAATTCCACCTCTCTGTGAGGAGGTAATTCAAGAACATCGTCAGGGAAAACATCTGCGTACTGGTCCACCACTAGAGGATAAGTTGGAATCTCCCCATCAACTGCTCCAAGGGTAAAGAAGGCCAACTGATGAGTGATTGGCTACACCCTCCACTGAGTAAGTTTGACCTGTGCAAAAAAGGTTCCATTCTTGCCAGTGAATGTGAACATAGTCCCATCAATGCGGACACACCACACTTTACACCTAATACAATCAATCTGATCATGGAATGTAGTTAACCAATCCATACCCAAGATGATGCCATAAGGCCTTGACACCACTACGAGGTGTTCCCAGCCGAATCTCTCGCCTCCTAGAGTAAGCTCACACTATCGGTACCAGTGTGTAATCATCGAGTCTTCTCCCTTAGGAGTATCTAGCCACAAGGATCAAGCCAATGGCTTCGTCGGAATCTCCGAGCATCGAACAAGGGTAGTGGAAATGAATGAATGATTGGAAACTATGTCTATAAGAACTGCAGTTAAGGTGTAGTAGACATAGAAAGTACCTAGAATCATCTCCAGAGAACTATGGTCATATGCCTCAGCTGCCTAAAGCTGAGCTCTCCCCTTTCCACCTACTCCCTGCGGTCAGGGTGGACCTCCTGGTGGTGGTGGTGGAAACACCTCTGAACATCGTCCTCCGCCAGCTGCTCAACCGGATTCTCTGCCACATCCTCATGTTCCCTATGGACCATCTCGATTGAACCTATGCCTCTGCCTAGGAGGTCCCTCAACTGACTTCTGATCGTTTTTATGGTGGGTTAGATAGTCAAGGGCCATGTGACCCTCCATGCCACATGAGTAGTACCGTCTGCTCCTGGCATATGTGTCTCTCCTCTGTGTTCCCCGCACAACTGATCCTGAGTCACGCGGTTGAACACCTGTGGGTCTGTTCCTCTTGGACCTCTGTGTAATCTATCTACTACCCGCTGTAGAAGACTCTCCTGCTTGTCGACTAGTACTGGGTCTCGCTGCTGGTGACTGCTCATCAAGTAAACTCTCTACTAGGAGGGCTCTCTCTAACACCCCTTCCTGTATTTAGATGTTGAGGGAGATCATTGAGGCTCTGACCTCTTTCCTAAGCCCCTTCTCGAAGGTCTGAGCCCTGAATAATGTGTCCTGCACCATATTTGTAGAGTAGTGCGATTGGTCAGTGAACCTTGATAAGTACTACGCCACTATCATTATACCCTTCTATAGATGTAGTAGCTCTTATATCCACACTGCACAATGGTTGGATGGTACAAAATCCGCTCGAAACAGGATCTTGAAGTCTGTACAGAGTAATGTCGTCTCGTCGTAGACCTGAAGCATCAGGATCCACCATTTGCCTATTACTTCTTGAAGAAGACTTGAAGCAAGAATCCCCATGAGGTCTACTGGTGTCCCTACCAACCTGAAAACTCTCAACACATCCTCCAGCCAATCCTCAGCTGCCTGTGGGTCCATCTATACCCAGAACTTGGGTGGCCTCTAGCGCTGGAACTCATGCAACGTGCTCAAGCGGCGGGCATCATCGGCAGCTGGGGCTGGTGGCATCGGTGGCCCGACGAGAAGTGGTACCACAGGTGTCTCTACTGGTAGAGGTCCCTACACCGTGGCCTCGTTGCTCGGTGTGTTGTCAGATCATATGACTCTCAGGGCTCTAACTAGTCATCCACAGGGAGGCATCCTGAAAGAAAAAAATATGACATGGTCAAAAGATTTATACCTGGTGAGATGACCTGGTTGTGCTGATTTAAGAAAACGTTAAAGACACGCACACAATCAATGTTTTAATGCACTAAGTCAGAAATTAGTAGTCAGGGTCCTGGTGTATGGATACATCGGCCACCACACCAACACAAGACTCCCTGCAATAAAAACCGCACTCAGTACCCATAAAACTATCGCTTCATTGAAAAGAAAGATCATAGTTCTAAGTTATGTGGTATAACCGACTCCTATGATACCAATTTGTCACGACCCATCCCCGGGGCCCGTATCGTGACTTCCCCAAGCCCTCCTTCCATAGGCCAGGGGCTGGGGACTAGCACCAAATGAAAAAATCCTTAAATTGGGAAGTCATTGCCTTTATAACAGTAAAAAACACAACAGAGTACGAAACTTGAAGTAAAACTCTAAGTAAAACTGTATACAAATTAGTGTGCTGAATGTAAAGGGGCTAGAAATACAATCCCAATAGTAAAGTATAATACAACTGAAAAGATAGTACAAATGGAGAAAATAATTAATGAAGCTACTTGGTCATCCTCCGGAATTCCCCCATAAAGTGTGGGTATAGATGGCCGCCTCAGCACCCCAAATCCGTCCGTCCACTCCGTGTACGTCTCTCTGAGTGGTCCACCTCCAGGTACCATCCAGTTCTGCTACTCTCTGTCCCAATCTG
Organism: Viscum album; assembly: GCA_963277665.1. Lineage (NCBI taxonomy): Eukaryota > Viridiplantae > Streptophyta > Magnoliopsida > Santalales > Viscaceae > Viscum > Viscum album. Next base: position 1,967,787,365 of record OY728127.1, read on the forward strand.
CGATGTCTGTCATCTGCAACCAACACAACGAGGTGCATGCATAAACCCTCCAGGGGTGAGTATAAAGATACTCATTAGGGACCCCGAGACCCTCAAGGTCTCACAAAATCCAACTAGGATAACCACAAATTACGAAGTCAACGAATAACCCTTACTTAGGTATATGCCCATACATATACCTAAGTTATTTAGTAACCCATCTCAATTATAAGTAAAACACGAAAGTCATTAACTCAGCTCAAACCAGGATTTCATTGAAGTATATATGTACAAATTATTAGTCGCAAAGCTAGATCATCTTATTCTATCTAGAGGCACTGCGTCTGACCATACAGAGTCTGACCCACACAGGATCGATAGGTACTAACCCCTATAATGACTCACACAGGATATGAACCTCACAGGATCGGTATGCGCTGATCCACACAGGATCGCTAAGCGTTGGCCCACATAGGATCTGACCCACACATGATCGGTATGCGCTGACCCACACAGGATCGCTGAGCGCTGACCTCCGTATGATCTGTCTCCAACCTCGACCTTTCTATCAGCCACTGGATTCTTCGCACCCAGTGCACTCGAGTTTTGTAGAATATGCCCTCGAGATATCGGTTGTACCTATACCACCACTAAACTCCACTAATAAGTAACCCAAAGGCCCGCCTCTTCGTAAGGGTTCCAACACAACAAACAGTGCATCAATCGGATGCCCGATCTGTGAGTTGTTGACATTTCCGTTCGAGGGGCCCGGTTAGTTTTTATGTTCAAACCAAGCTGACCATACACCAACTGTGTCCAAACCACAAGTGGGGTATATCAAAAGAACGGTCTCAGTCTAATATTTTTTTCAACGCAAACAGTTTGTCGATCGGTCACCCGTAGCCCAAGATATGGGCAAAAAGGTGTAAACTGGCCATAGCGGGTCCGGGTCTGGTCCGTCCCCGTCGGACCGACCCAGCCCGACCCGGTCCGGACCAGGGACTGACCTAGTCCGCATGTTCGATCCGATCCAAGAAAGAGGCTCGACTCGAAGGGGCGGCCCGGCTGAAGGCAGCTGGCCGACCTGCGTGGCCGATTGACTGGCAGGCGTGGCCGGCAGGCCCGCGTGGCCGACGGGCCATGCATGGAGGGTGGGGGGTTACCCCCACTTGTCATCCAAAACGGCCAGTTCATGGTGGTAGCCTGGTAACTGCGGGACCAAAAGGGTCCCTCCCGTAGCACTCAACAGCGGCCAACTCAGCCGGCCACCCCTGGTCCCTCTACTGCGGCGCGATAGTGTCGCGGTTCTACTAGGCTCCGCGTGGTGCGATGGCGCCGCACCACCTCCACCGCGGCCCGGCCTGGCTGCGGCCTCCAGCTCCTCTGCATGGCACAATGGCACCATGCTCATCGTCCGACCACCGTGGCCCCTTCTTCCAGCATGGAACAACAGTGTCGCGCCCCTTTGGAAACCTGGTGGCCCTTGCACCTCCAGTTTTATTCACGGCCAGCCCGATGCCGGTCAAGTTGCTCCGTCATGGCCCAGTCTTCTGGTGGTTCCATTGTGCCGCCACCTACCATCAAAAAACAAGAACAATAAAAGGGGGGGGGGGGAGGGGGGGTTCGGGCCGCATTTTTTCGGTCTGATCCCTCCTTGTTATGGTGTCATTATTCGGAAATTCACATTCACAAATTCAATGGCGTAGAACAGGTATATAAAATCAACTCTAAATCCGCCTACCACGAGTTCAGTGATCGATGAGGGAGTCGCGGAAGGTAGACATCATTCCTTCAATGTCAGAGGAGGAAGATCTCATAGAAGAGAAGTTGAGACGACATTGTTAGCGTACGTTGTGGGTGTCAGTGCTTCCCTTTCTTGCCCCGATTTAATAAGGAAGAAGATGGTGTTCGTTGTTCTCTGGTGGTCAGGGGTGTTCTTTGTGTTCTTCATAGAGAGGATGTAGTTCTCTCAATTCTTCCAAGATTCTCTAAGGCTCCACCAACATAGAGTTTCCAACCAAAAATGAAATAATAGCTTTGTCTATAATTTTATTGTTGGCATGAGTTAAAAAGAATTCAAAATGTTCCAATTAATTATGTGAAGGAGTTGGCACCTTAATGAGGGGAAGGTGAAGAGGCACCCTACTCAATTGGGGGTTACAAGGGGTTAATGGGTGGTTAATAATTTCGTGTAGGCCCAACCATAATTATATACTACCAAGGGAGGTTATGATCGGGTGGGCCCCACCACCATAACCTCCCATGGGAGGTTCGGGTGTGGTGGTCCTCACCTCCAACCTCCACTTGGAGGTTTTAACCACCCAAATAAAAATAAGTTGACTCTTATTTTTATTTAACTTAATTAAAAAACCCCCAAAATCTTACTTCCATTCTCATTAGAATGCAACTGTGGTGAAGGTATCACTAAGAAATCATCGACGCTATGAGTTCAACGGTGCCCTCTGATTTTAGTTCCAAGCACCGGTTCAAAAGATATAAAATTATGCTCTTACATTTACTGAATGTACCCGAATGAAACTTTAGAAATTGATTTCGGGAACACCCGGCCTTAGAATCAAGCACTGTCAGAAACTGCAGACTTTTACAAAATCCCTTGAATTTAAGAAAAAAATTTCCATATAATTTCTAGGTCTTTACAAAAACGAAATATTTAACACCTGAAACAACAGTAATATTAAAATATTATTAACAAAATGATATAATAGGATAATATAAGATATTATAAATATGGATATAGTTCTGGTATAATTTAATAACATAAAATAACCATTACACAATAGTTCAAATCATCCTATACTAAAGGAAAGTACATGGTAATGGTATATTTCAAAATATCGTTATAATCTAATGTTGTTTGTACATAAGTATCTACTGGGAAATATTCATCAACCATATCCATGATTCATAAAATGTGTTTAAAAATATCATCTACTATGGTTTAAATTCACATTTAACCACGTTTTAATTTTTATAGAATGTTTTTATAGGAATATTTCCATTTTTTACTAAATTTTTTACTTTATCGCCTTTTCTAAAAATTAGGGAAAGAATGTTTTTTAACATACATGGTGCGAGGGGCTATTTTCCACCATTATAAAACCATACCATTATGGTGCTTTACAAAAATTAATAAATGATTATTTTCATAACAAATATTTTATTTTATAATTTTTTGACATTAAAATAATTTCAACGAAAAAAAGAATATTTATCTCAAAGAGTTTTAACAAATTTATTTGATTATTCTCAACTATGTAAACATCATTTTTTAGTTTTTATGATTAATTGAGGTTTCTTTATTATTATAAAATTATACTTATTGTATTAAGGGTTTTATGACCTATTTGACTGTGGATGTACAATTTTTATACCATTCATGGTTTGTGGTTGATGTATTAACTTTTTGTATGTGAGTTTTAATACAAATGTTTATGTCAGGTTTCACCCTTTTTATATGGGGAATGCATTGGTCATTATAAGTGAAAGGAAGGGGCCACTATATCCCCATGATGAATCTGTAGGTATCATGAGACAAACTATTTTCTGGACATAAGGCCCTAATGGTTTGATTATTTATGGTATTGGAACGAGGCATTAAAGGTATGGTTATGATGTACATCATTACGTATTCCCTCATTATGAGATTAGTTATTGATATTAAAAGTGATTAGTTGACATGTATAATAACCATGTGAATGGTTAAATGGAAGTATTTTATTTCTTCATTCCATATTATGCATGATATTATTTTAAAAAGGCTTGTGTTTTGGTTTTATACATTGGAATAAATGTTTATGATTTTCCATGATAGCTTCCACTATATTATTTATCCTTACTGAGTGTATGAGCTAACCCCTTTTTTTCATTTTCCCCAAGATTCGAAGATGAATATTATGATTGACCTAAAAGGAAATTCTGTTGGATATGAGATTTTTCATAGGGGAAAATATGTTGTTTCTTATTTCAAGATGTAATGTAAAACTTATGTTTGTATTTAGTTTTTCAAGGATACTAAACTGAGCAGTATTTCAGGATTTGATTTCATCCGATCATGAAAGTGTAATACAATAAAGCACTGACTCTGAGTAACTGGGGTTAGGTTGTTACATTGGTATTAGAGTAATTTTAGTATAGACTTTGGAAACTATATTTATAAAAACCATGATTAGGGAACCCCTCCCTAAGATTTACATTGAGTATAAATATAGAATAATATCCTAGAATTTTGTTAATTTAGAGATTATGTGGTTTTGCCTTAAAAATACATTCATGTATGGATACTACAAGTTTTCTTGGTTATTTCATATATATACCTAGGAATAATAACATTGACACAGTGTTTGGGACTTCCGTCGGGGTAACTTTGTATACTACAACAGGCCTTAACGCGCACCTGGTTTGACATACCTGGGGGATATTCTTAGGATAATTCACATTTTATTAATAGACCATTATAAATTATTTCAAAGTAAATATATACCCAATAATCTATTTTTTGATTATAGATTTCATATGTATAATGTTTTTTGGTTAAAGATGAATACTATACAAGTTTGGATTATTTAATATGATTCATAAGTTAATCTAGTGTATTATAATGTTTGGAAATGGAACATAGAGAAAGGAATGGAAGCCATATCAACCCACTTAATCCATGTAGAGATTAACCTTCTATACAATATAATGATAATTGATTTGGTGATACAACAAGTTCCGAACAACTTACAACCATACTAGGACAACTGAATGGGGTTATGAATAATAACCTTGCACATATGGAGCATCTTGATCCACAATCCAGATGATCTATGTTAGGGTAAATCATGAGGCCCCAACGACCAATATTCAATGGGATCATAAACCATTTTTTATCTAAATAGTGGATATGTTCTTTAGAGAATATATTTCCAGCTTTGTGAGAAACAAATGGAAAAAAGATGTTATGATAGAATATCATCTATTAAAATATATAGATCAATAGTGGTAATTAGTTAAAAACATGAAGGGATATGAAGAGGTCAAAAATATATAATGGAAGGAATTTAAATAACTCTTAGAAGTAAAATAAATTCCACATGATCTATGAGCGGATATGAAGATGAATTTTTTGAGTCTGAGGACGAAGGAGGATGAGAATGTTGCAAAGTATGAATCTAACATCACAAGGTATGAAAGGCATGATGCATACTATATATATACCCCAAGAAGTAAGATTTATTGATTCTTTTATGGGTTAAAACCAATCCTCTGATGGGAACTGGTTTCACAATATTTCTCGTCGTATAAATATAAAATCTCATGTGCTTTCAAGATAGAAAATGAATTATCTAATTCTATTGAATTTAGGGGAAATAAAGAGAAAAAGGGGGTCACTAAACACTAAGGAAAAGGAAATAATGTTAAGAAGGGAAAAAATAACATTCCACCCTACAATAATTGTGGGATGAAACACCTTGGTTCTCTTTTAATGGGGATGGGATTTTTTTACAAGTGTGTATAAAAAAGCCACAAACTCATGATTCAAAGGGGAAGAAAGAAGCTATAAATATTCAGTATTGAAATTGTAAAGATATGTGACATTATGAAAATGATTCTTCTAAACATTAAGTAAGTATGCCCAAGAAAAACTCAAAGGGAGAAAGGATAAGCTGTTGTGATCACAACTGCTAAGATTGAAGTTCATAATGATGTGGTGAAAGGTACATTAATAATTTCATCAAATTTATTCAAAGCGTTATTTTATTTGAGATTCTATTATTTCAATATATTATCTTAATTTTCATTAAAAATAATATATTTCCAATTCAAATTGAGTAGGGAGTTTTTTGGAAAACCCCAAAGGGAAGTATCACTGCAACAAAGATGTTTTGGGTAGTTCCCATTGTAGCATATAAATGTGATTTATCTGCTAACTTTTTCACCAAACATTTGATAAACATTGATAAAATCCTAGGCATGGAAAGGATATCAAAACATGATGAGAAAATTTATTCTAAGAAGATTGAAGTTCAAATTTCTGAGGAAGATGTAGAATCCATTATCTTTAGAGAAGAAACATCATCAACCGATTCTTATCAAAATCCACCCCAGTAGCTTTACAGAATTATATTATTAGTGAGGAAGTGGAAATAATATATAGTTATGAATAAAAAACATTTTTATCATGTATGTAGCTATTTTATGAGAATATATTTATGTATTTCCATAATATTCACCTCCACATCCCCTAGAGAGGGATGTTGAATTTACTATTTAATTAATCCATGATGCAAGACCAATATCAAAAAACTCCCAAAATAATGCCCACTGTGGAATTAGAATAACTAAAAAAACATCTAGTGGAGTTGAGTAATAAGTGATTTTCTCTCCCTAGTGTTTCTCCATGGTGATCTCATCCTTTTTTGTTAAGATGAAATATGGATCAATGAGGCTGTGCGTTGACTATAAACAAATAAATGCTATTACAATAAAGAACTAGTATCATATGCATAAAATTTATGTTTTATTTAATCAAAATCATGGAGATAAATTATTTATGAAGAATTAAAATTATTATGTATATCATAAATTATATATAAAAAGGAAAATATTACAAATATAGAATCTTGAATGAGGTATGGTTATTAAAAATTTACAGTAATTCCATTTGGATTGACTGCTTCACATTCTATTTTCAGGGATCTAATGAACATAGTTTTCAAATAAAATCATGATGATTTTTAAAGTATTTATAGATGATATCTTTGTATACCCAAAAATCTATGAGGACCATGATAACCACATTCATATTTTTATAAAGAATCTTAGAAGAAATTAACTATATGGGATGTTTAGATTGAGTGAATTCTCACATCAAAAAATTTCTTTTCTTGGTCATATTGTCTCTGAGGATGGAATTTATATTTATCATATAGAGACTAATGAAATCCATGAATCATGAGAACTGAATAGTATAACAGAGGTACATAATCTTATAGGTTCACTAGCTTACTATAAGCATTTCACCAATAATTTTTCGTGTTTGAAAACCTGTTCACCATGATCACATGTGAAGGTGTTAAATTTGTTTGTAAAAAAGTGTGTGAATATTTTATTTATATAATTGATTAGAATATTAGTAAATTATCAAATATTGAATTTACCATTTATAAATGATTTGTTTTTGAATTATAGTTATTAATATGTGAAATGTCTCTGTTGTGTACTTATGTAGAATGATACAGTTTTTCTTATAAATAAAGGAAATTAAAATTTATTGAAAAAAACTACCTTGGTCATGATCATGAGTTAGAACTGGTAACATTTGTTTGGAAGATATAGAGACACTATCTCTACTGTGATTGTTTTGAGATATATACTAATAACAAGACTTTTAATTATATTTTCTCACAGAAATAACTCATCATGAGACAAAGGAGATGGCTTGATCTACTCAAGGATTATGACTTCATAATACACTACCACCAAGGGAAGGAAAATAAGGTGGCAGATGCTTGGAGTAGAAAAGACTATGGAGTTTTAAATAAAATGAGAGTTGAAAAGGATCCAAAGTTCATGGATCTATTATAAATAGACATGAAAATTATCATGGAAGGTGAAACATCACTACTTTTTCTAATGGTTGAAAACCCATCTTTACATGATAGTATAAGAAGTTTGGTCTCTAAGGATAAGGAGTTTAAAAAGAATAATAAATCTATGAATGATAGGAGACCGATTCAATTAATATCGGAAGATAGTTTTTGAAATTTAGGAAGAGGCTTTGTGTTCTAGCTATACCTGAACTAAAAAAGAAATTATTGGATGATTCTTATTGATCTAATTTCCTTATACAACCTAGTGGCACTGTGATGTATAGTTATTTGAAGGAAAATTTTTGCGGGGAAACACAAAGAGGAAGATTTCTGATGATGTCTCGAGATGTTTTGTTGATCATTAGGTGATGGCTGGAGGACAACATCCTATGTGAGTCATGAAACCGCTTCAAATACCTATGTGGGAATGTGATGATTTAATGATGGAATTTTTCTTGGGGATACCAAAGACTCCTAGAACAAATGATGTGATATGGGTCATTATTGATTGTCTTACCAAATTAGCACATTTTAATTATCTATGAAATGATTTACCAGTTGATGGTTTAGAAATAATATATATTAATAATGTCATAAGACTTCATGGTGTACCCCTATCAACTATTTCTAGTTGTGATCCCTATTTTACATCACAATTATGGAAAAGTCTCTAGAAGGCCCAATATATTGAGCTCTTTTTGACCACTACCTACCACCCTCAAAATGATAGACCATCTAGAAGGACTATATAATCCTTAGAAATCAAGTTGAGATATTTCTCACTAAACATTCATGGTATATTTTATTAGTATTTAAATTTGGTAGATTTTATCTATGATAATAGCTTCCATTCAAGTATAAATATGGCACGTTTTGAAGTATTATATTGATTTATATGTCATACACCAACTTTTTGGGATGATGTTGGTGAAAGGAAACTGGTAGGCCCAGACCTTATTAAGGAAACATCAGAAAAGGTAAAAACTATTCAGACCCAAATCAAAACATATCAAAGTAGGAAAAAAAGATATGATGATAGCCGAATGAATGATTTGGAATTTCAAGTGGGAGATCATGTTTTCATGAATGTATCTTTATTCAAGGGTGTTATACAATCCAATTAGAAGGTTAAATTATGTCTCGTATCTGTAAGACCATCTGTGATTCTAGAACGAATTGGAGGTGTTGTTTACCATTTGGAAATGCGGCCAAGTCTCTCCAATGTTCGTGATGTGTTCCACGTGTCAATGTTAAGGGAATTCATTCTAGAACCAATGCATGTACTCCCCTATGAAGAAATAGAGATGGAACCTGATTTTTATTATTCTGAAGATCCTATCAAAATTCTTGATACTATAGAACATGTTATGTGAAATTGGAAGACTCCTCTGGTAAATGATCTTTTTTGAAACCACAAAACGGATGTGGTGATGTTGGAACCTAATGAACGAATGATAAAGAACCACACAAATCTTTTTATGATGTGATATTCTAGAAATTTTGGGGATGGACCTCTTTGAAAAATGTAATAATGTAACACCCAGAGTCTCCAAGATACGATTCCCTTTATATTACTCAATAGCTTGAACTTCACGTAACATTGAGTTTGAGCGCACCCTGACCTATCAAAATAGTTGTTTAAAAATAAATTATGAATATTAATAACCAAATTATGAAATTTATATATTTTAGTTTTAAAAAATAGATTTCATTTTTGAATTCAGAATATCAAAATTATCTTAGGGAAATTTTTTAATTTTTTTAGAAAAAATTTAATTTTTGATTAATGGTATAAAATACTTCATTACTGTTAAAGAACTAACTTTTCATTTTAATAATTATTTTACATTAAACATATTTTAATTTTATTAAATATATAATAAATATATTAGTCTAATACATGTCCTAGGAATCATTTCTATAATATAAATAGATATAAAAATGCATTCAACGTTTTTAATGTCTTTTTACCCACCCTCTAGCCACATTTGTAGTTTAGCTTTTACCACTTCTGTGAATTTAATTTCAAAAATTTTATATACATGGTTGTAATAGTTTGAAATATGTGGTCTAATGGGATTAATTTTTTTTTTTGAATAGTATCTTTTGAATTTTATTTACCACGACTAATGATTAATTTGGTAATTAAAGGTAAAAATAATATCATAATAATATAAATTTACCCTAACCATTGGCCTAATTTCATTAGATGAGTATGTTTCAACAAAAATCAACCTTAGGTAGAAAATATGATCCTCTAAAAAAACATGTGTTTGATTAGGACACTTATTATATTTTATTTAAAGAACAGTTAAAAATATTATAATAAAAAATTTAAAACTATTTTATTTTGTAATATGTTGATGTATAAGTGATATGGTCAACAATAAATACTATTTAGAAACCTAAAATTAATATATATATTTAATTTTAATTTATTTATAAATTTAGTAACTATAAAATTTAATTAAATGATGTCACAATAATGATGCAGTAATTGAATTAATAAAGGAAAAATCAATGAAATTATATAAAAATATTAAAATTAATATAATTTAACTTATTTAAGGACATAAAAGAATTTTATAGATAATATATTCATGTATTCTGAATATATGAATTATTGTTTCTATGTTATCATTTGGTTTTGATATTTTTAAAAATGAAAATTTTGAATATTATCAAAATTGATAGAAATGATACTTTAAAATAAATAATATTTAATTAAGTGATATAAAATTAAAAAAAATTTCATGATCATCCAACGAATTAGGATAATTTTTTAGATGTTATAAATGATCTATTTAGGGTTTGTTTGGTATTTTATAGTAACTATATAAATCCTATTTTATAAAAGTATCACTAAGTACAATAAGTGTTTACCAGTTTAGCTAATGGTTAAATTTCCACGATATGGTTTCTTTTGTGACCTAAACTTGACTAAAAATAATTTTATGGGATTATTTTGACCCATACTCATTTTTAATATAAATAAATAATTTTTGAAATATTTGAAACTTGAATTAAATTTATAATAAATTAAAATTTTAAGATCTTCCAAAAGGTCCCCTAACCTCTCTTATAAAAGGGAATCCTTCCATCTATTTGATTCACTCATAAAAAGATATTTATTTCTGCCAATACCTAAACATTTCTCCTATAAAATGCCTCACTTCATCATAGAGTAATTACTTTGGGAACAAACCCATTCTACAAAGTCTTTTTATACAAACCAAAAAGAGATGCTTGAGAAAAGTGGTAATTGTTTTATCGCATCCTTCAATGTTATTTTATTTTTATACTTAGTCTTTCTATGTTTTTTAAATATAAATATAATTAATACAGTATCAAAAATATAATTATATGTTTGTATAATCTTTTTACAAAAATATTCTTCATTTTATTTTTCATATTAATAGGAATATCACCATGTGTTAGTACGTATGGCTTACTGTCTCCACTGTTTGGTATAATTTATTATTATACACTATGTAAATTGTATGGATATAATTATGAATACAATGGATATAAATAATTAATATAACATGATAATGATTCTATATAAGTAATATACCACACAATTCCATACCATTTAACCATTAAGGTAATGATTCTATTGCTCATGCGTACATACGACCTACCATCACCATGGCCCGATGACATTCATTCTCCACGTTTTCAATTCAATAATGATTATAAAATTCTTATCATGAGTAAATATATATATTTTTTAACATAATATCATTTTTATATGAATAAAATATATATCATATGAAAATTAAATGTGACTTATGAGAGAAAACTGGAATGGGAAAAGGAAGCAATTAACACCTGAAGAAATAGTAATACTGAAATATTGTTAAAAAACGATATAATAGGATCATATAAGATATAAAAAATATAGATATGGATCTGGTATAATTTAATAATATATTTTAACCATTATAATATATTTCAACTCTACCCTATAATAAGGTAAAGTACAAGGTATGATTTAATTTCACAATATCATTATAATCCTAGATTGTTTACATGTAAGTATATACTAGGACATCTTTAACATCCATGTCTCTCTTTCGTAAAATGTATTTTATGATATTTTCTATTAAGAATTAAATTAATATTTAACAATGTTTGACTTGTTATATTTTTTTAAAGTAACCACTCCATCATTTTCCAAATGAGGTACTCTTGGACCTTTTTGATAAATTAGGGAATGAATGTTTTTTGATCTTATATAGCGCGAGTGGATATTTTCTGTTGTTTTGATGCCTTACCATTTTGAATCTCCCATTACATGCCTAAAATTTTATTTTCATAAGAATTTTTTTCTTTTATAACTATGTAACAATTAAATAATTTCAATGTAAAAAAGGGTTATTTCTCCAAAATAGTTTTCATTATTTTATTATATAGTTATCATTAAATTCAATATCATTTTTTGGATTTCATGTTTAGTTGAGGTTGATTTTTTATGATATAATCTACCATATTGTATTGAATGGTTTATGTTTTATTTGACTACATATGCTCTATTTCTAATCTATTCATGGTTTACGGCTAAATCCTTAACATTTATATACTAGTTTTAATAAAAATGTTTATGTCATATTTCACCCATTTAATATTAAAAATGAATTGGAATTAGTAAGTGAAGGGTGGGGAATTCTATATACCCTTGAGGCAATGATATTTATGGTGATAAAAATTATTGTCTTGGAACCTTTTCTTGATGTTATGATTATTTATGGTCTTTCCACGAGGCCTTAGTGGCATTGTTATGATGTCCTACATTATGAATTCCCTAATTATGAGATTAGTTATTGATATTACATGTGATTACTGAACTAGTAGAATATCCATGTGAATGTTTAAAACAAATTATTTGATTTATTCTTACCATTTTATGAGGAAAATTATGTTTAAAGTTCCTGGGTTTTAGTTTTACACTTTTCCTTAAAAGTTTATACTTATTTAAGATATATTCTACTATATTGTTTATCCTTATTGATCATCTGACCTCACCCATTTCCTATGTTTCATTTTTCCCAATATGTGAGAAATTTTATTATGATTAACCTGCTAGGATATTCTATAGTATATTAGGATTTTAAAGGGGATAATATGTTTTTTTCAATTCAATATGTAATGTCAAACTAATGTTTGTATCTAGTTTTTTCAAGTCCAATAAACTGATCAGTCCTTCAAGATTTATTTCATGTGATCTTTCCAATGTCATAAAATAATGCACCAACATTGGATAACTAGGTTTTTGGAATTACAATTTTCCATGAAAATGACTTATATATTATTCAAATCAAAGACAATTTCAAACTGTCACTCTCTTTGTACTTAATATCTTTTTTGTGTTCACATAGGGAAAAAATCCACATATGAATGAAAATAAATGTTTATTTTTATCTTAATGAGATTATTTTTATTATAAAAATTTATATGTAAATTTTTTAAATTATATAATTAAATCAAATTATTATACAAGGAAAATATAATATTTAAATAATAAAAATAATATTAAAATAAATGATTTTAAAAAATATTAATTTTGATATTATTATAATGTGTCAATGTTTAAATTTTTTTATATATCTATATAATATATTAGATATGTTTTAAATCAATATAATATAATTCACACATTGTCTTGATGAATTTGATGTCAAATTAAATGAGTATTACCAAATATTAAAACAATGGCCAGTTATTGAATTAATATTTTATTAAATTATTCAAAAATGATAATAATATTTAATAAGACCAAATGGGATAAAATATGGTCAAAAATTAATTACCATATTCAGTTATATGCCATTTGGATGTCCTTTTCTCTTGATTATACATATTATATATTAAAATTTTGAGGAATTTCGAAAGTTCCCATCACCTCAAATATAAGAGGGTACTCCATCCTTCACCTATTCAAAAAACTATGAATCTTCTAGATTGAAAAAGACCTAATAATTATACTTAACAACATCCGTAGAAAAATATGGAGGTTCTGGTTCTTCAAAAATACCTACCCTATTTCCCTTATGAGAAGTTATAAATGAAGTCTAAAAAAAAGAGGAGGTTATATCATGTTCAACTAATGTAATGTTTAGTATAAGTGATATCATATCACATATATTTCTATGAGATATTAATTATTCACCACTTATTGTTTTTGTGTTTAGTTCCCCTTCATTTTATCATATAATGATTTTGTTTTTCTGTATATAATTTAATGTTTTTTTAAATTTTACTGTTTAATGGGGCATTAAATTTGAAAATTACAAAGTGGTAGTATATTTCTAAACTCAAATTCCATTCATTCAGTTAAAATTATACTTAAATGACTATGTAATGCTATTATTATGTTTGAAATTACATTTTATTATATTGTGTTGTATTTACACTTGTTGTATATTCATTTATAGATGATACACAAATCAATTGATTTTATTATTTCCCATACCCTATACCATTTTTACATATGGTGTTTAAATTGAATGTTAATTGATAAATATTGGGAATTTTCATAAATACTTATCATTAATTTAGATTAGATATTTTGGATAAGGAACATTCTCCATTAATTAATTCGATTATTGGATATATGAGGAATGGTTTAAACTAGAAGACATAGATGGGTCCTATTTTTAGATAGCCCCTCGATGCCACGATAGTCTCATGGGATAAACCTTTTAAGCTTACAAAAGATGGTTTTTACCCAAAAATAATAAATAAACTTGTGAAAGGTATTTATGACAGTGTCTCATGAACTAAATACCTAATGTCCAATTACTAAGAATTTCTTGCATTTAGAATTCAGTTATTATTATCAATAAGATTTTTATTATGAAAAAAAAATCTATAGATGTATTTAATTATTAGTTTATTAATTAAATTCATTTTATTTTTTGTTATTTAGCTTCCCATATTTATTATTATCATTTAATGATGAACTATTCTATAATTCATTTCCCTTATTGAGAATTTGATCATACCATTAATATATTTCCCCTCCCCGGGATATGAAGATAAATCCATTGAATGAATTTCAAGGATTCTGAGTAGTTTATTTTTTAATCTATTATGTTTCATTTTATATTACTAATGTAAAATGGGTTTCATGTATTAATTTATTTTAAAAATAAATCTAAACTATTCCTTTTATGATTATGTGAATATATGAAATCCTTCCAATGTCATAAATTAAGGTATCGACATCGATATTCTGGATATGGGGTATTTGTAGTCGGTATCATATGAATTTCTATAGAAACCTTAGGAAAAACATTCAGGATATAATTGATTAGGGAAAATCACCTTAATATTGAATTTGAGGATAAGTGTACAGAATAACATCCCAAATAAACCATGTTTATGGTTATGAGATTATTTATTTATAAATTTTTTAATTAATGTTACAAAATTCATATGTTTTAGGATTATAAATTATGATTCAAAATGGTTTGATATAATCTAGTGTATGTAATCATTTAGTAATGGAACCTAATAGAAGGAATGTGAACCTCACAAATCAAAATGATATCAAGAGTATGTATTATAATCTCTTTTATGTTATTAAGACAAAATATATTATAGAAGTAGCTTCCCAAGAATTATAATTATACAAGGTGAAAATATCATGTTCTAATAAGATAGATAAAGAATTGTCCAAGTATTATTTATTTAATGGGATGAAATGGAATAAGGGTGAAACTGGGGGAAATATGGATAAATAGAAGAAGGGAATAAAATATATTCCCATATGTGATAATTGTAGAAAGAAACATCCATGTACATTCTCGAAAAGATTAGGAAATTTCTATAAGTGTAGAGAGGAATACAATAATGATTTTAATTGAAAGGGAAATAAATAAAGTTTCCATTGTATAATGATTTATCTGTAAGGAGATATGGTACTATATAAATCAAAGAATCGAGAATCAAAAAAATATTCCACCAAAGAAGCTAATGGATCATGGTCAGGCTTATTCTATTACCAAATAAAAAGTGGAATGACTAGTGTGTTTGTGTTTGGATTTAGTAATTATGTAATTTTAGTGTTTTATGAAGGATTAATTGGTTATATAAATACTAAAATATATATTTATTGTATTACGGTCTCATTTCATTATGTATTTTGATTTATGTGATGAATAATACTGGTAAAAAAGAGAGGTGATTATGTGTAAAGTTGATCTTTTGAATAACACATGATTTGGATAAGATAAAACTAAATATGTTCCTGATGTCAAGATAAAAAAAATGATTTTATGGGATATATTTTTGTAACCATCAATTTGGATATTTATTTGATCATTTATGTTATCTTTTAAGGGTTTACATCATGATTGTATTTAAGGAATACATTTACCAATTTGCGATTTTAGTTTTTGGAGATTTCATGTTTTCATTAACATTTTTTTGGTGATAATGGTATTCTTATATTTGTTATGTTACAAAAAGAGAATCATAATATTGTTTGGGTAAAATAAGATTTTATGTTATATTTTATAATTTTGTGACCTTATTTATAAATTGTGGAACTATGAACATAGACATATATATTTTTTATGAATCATAAGGTTGGAATTGATTATGTTGAACATTGGAGATTATTTATTGAAGTTAATGTATGATTTATTGGATAATGTATGATAAAATATTTATTTTCAATTAACATTTAAAGAATATAGGAATTAATTATGGACATTATTATTTATTAAAGTACTTCAGGAAGGAGAAATTCATCTTAAATAACAATTTTCTAACATTAGATCAAAGCACAACCAATGGGTGAGCTTATTCTTAATAAATGTAAAGAAATAATTTTTTTATATTTCCTCAATTGATTATATAGATTTTAAATTAATTCCCCACCATATGGAAAAATATTTTGGAATAAAAAAGGTTTATGTTTACTTTTCTTACTAAGAAATCAATTTTCTTTTAACTAATAAAAAATTTACCATTTATAACAGATTATTTATAATGACTATGTTTTATATCACTCTCCATCAAAACATGATTTTTATATTTCTCATATATGTCCATTTTTTTTAATTCCCACTAATGTTCTTAAAATCAAAATATCAATTTTATTGTGACCTTCTCATTTCATTTCCCCTTTTTTGAGAGTATGTTTTATTATACCTATTTATAATGTGAGATTCCCATAAAAGAGATTTTTTAGTTGTAAACCTCTAACTTTAAAAGTGAAATTACAAATTGAGGGGATGCAATTTTTTAATGGAGGGTAGAATGTAACACCCTATGATTTTATGATATGTCACTTTTTAAATTTAACCTCTTTTATAGCTTATGTTGCACGAAACACCATACATTAATAATGAATGGATTATTATCATAACCTTTCCATTAAATAGTTGTGAATGTATAATATAATCAAAATTATGAAATTTACATATTATATATTCAACAATTTTTTTACATTCATAAAAAAGATTTTATAAGAATATGATTAGAATAAATCCAATTTTATGGAAAAAATCTATATTTCTCTAAAGGAAATTTTGATTCCTTTAAAGGGAACACTTATTTTAAAACTAAATTTTGTAAAGTTAACAAATTATATTTGGAAGATAAAATTTATTTTAAAAATCATAATTTCAAAATAAACGTATGATAAAAAATTGTCATTTTTAGTAAATATTTGTTTTCAAGAAAATCATGTAAATACTGATTTTTATAAACCTGTAAATTTATTTATATTAAAATTATTTTTATGATTTGAATTATAACTCAATGTAACTAAAATAATATTTAATTATAAATAATTTTTTTATTTAGTTTTAATCACCATTATACCTTATTTTGGAAGAAGTACATTTTTAGGCTTAAAAATGCATTTTGCAAGAAATCTATTTTTTGTTATGTTATGAGGGATTGATATAAAATTAATATTCAGAAAATCCGATGTTTTAAATAATGAAAAATGTTTACCATATTTGGATAATTGTTTTCCAAATTTATCAAATAGGGCCCTTATATTTTTTACCAATATGAAAATTAAAATTGGTATTTTTTTATTACCACAGTAAAGGGTAAACTAGTTAATTTAGGCTAAAAATAAAATGATATGTACTAGAAAATGATAGTAAATCTGTCACAAATATTATTAGATGATTACATTTTGTCCATAATAAATTTATTTACAGTTATAAGACCATTTATAGAGATTTGGATGAGTTGATGATATTTATAATAATTTATTTTATGAAAATTTAAAGATGTCATATTAAAATTTTTAATAACTATGATATTTTTAAGATGGTGTTATCGAGAAGATATATTCGACTATAAATATTATTTTCAAATAAAAATTAATTATATTCATCATAGAAAAATATTTTTAAATTTTAGGGAAAAAATAGTTACCTTAATAAATTATATAACAATGATAAATAATTATTTTATTAATGAATGTAACAAATAAATGATATTAAAATATTAAAATAAATATAATTTGACATAATTAATGTCATAGATTAATTTTATAGATTATATATATATATATTATGTATGTATTACTATATTTGGTTCAAATTTATCTTTTTTTATTAATATTATTAAATTCAATGTAATGAATAGTTTTTAAAATTCACATTATGAATACATTATAGTAAGTAATATTTTATTAAATGATATAAAATTCATAAAAATTTAGATTTTATCCCATAATTGTGATAATGTTTAAAATTTTATAAATGATACATTTTTGGGCCGGTTATCATTTTAAGGTATCTATATTTACACTCATTGAGTAAAAATCAATGTTGTCATGATAAGAGTTAAAATGGTTAAATAAGGGCTAAAACAAAAAATAAAAGGCAATAAGCCTTACATAAACATATCAAAACAAATATTGGATGAATTATATTAGACCCTTATAACCATATTCTCTTATTTGAGCTATTTAATGTACACATTTCCATGAAATCAGATTATATATAATTTAAATCAAAGATTGTTCCAAAATGTCACTGACTTTGTATTTAGTATCTTTTATCTGTTAAAATTGGGATAAAATCATGACATGAATGAAAATAAATTTTTATTTTGATCATAATAAAATTATTTTTATTTTCGGAATTTATTTTTAATTCTTATAAATTATATTAGTACCATAAGTGTTTTTATAATATTAAATCAATATTTATTTAATAAATAAAAAATAAAATAATTTATTTAAAAAAATAATTCTGAAATAATTTTAATTTTTCAATGTGTTAAATTAATTTGATAGATCTATATAACATATTACACAAGTGATTGATCATTATATCTGAACAGAAAAATTTTCTTGATGTATTTAATGTAAAATTAAATTAATCATATCCAACTTGACGATAATGAAATGTATTGAATTAATATTTTATTAAATGAATTAAAAATAATAATAATATTTAGTAAGGTCAAATTGGATAATATATGGTTGAAAATGTAATTCCCTCTTCATTTATATCCCATTTTTATGTATTTGGCTCTAGAAAATCCTTATTATTTTATATTTTTTTTGAATAATTCTGAATGATCCCCTCATATTAATTAAAAAAGGGCTCTCCTTATTTCAGTTATTCATGCCACTTTGCGCTATCTTGATTGAGAGAGTCCTACCCACTACTTTTCCCAAAATCAATATCCATGTTCTGTATTTTCTTGTTCATCCAAAATACCTACGATATATTCTTTAAGATAAGATACAAATGAACTCTTCCATAGAAGAACAAGTTAAAGAACATTCTAGTAATGTAAAGTTAAATTTAATGGTTTCTCATCTCACTTTTCTTTCAATGATATATTCCTTACTATCCATTTATTTATCATTTTTTGGGCTTCCCCCTTGATATATCATATCATGAATCTCTTTAATATCATGATATTTAATTTTTTATAAAGTTTTATTTTTTTTATCAGAAATATAATATGACTGATTACCAAGTGGCAGTGGATTTTTTAACTAAATTTCAATTCAAAGGATTAAACATCCACTTCATTAATTATTCAATTTTATGATTTTTAAACTAATTCTGACTATACTATGTAATATTTACACCTATTTTATGGGTATTTATAGCTGATACACCTAATTAATTCATTTTATTATTATATAATCCATTTACCATTTTTATATATGTTTTGTTTCTTTGATATTTATTTGATTAATTTTGGAAATTTTGATAAATTTGCATCTTTTATTCAATACAAATATTTTACGATAAGACACATTGATTATAAATTATGCAGACAATTTGATATATGATGAATGCTTTTGACTACTAGACACAAGTGGGGATAGGTCATAGATATCCCCTCGATGTGTCGGTAGTATCATAAAGGGAATCAATTAAGGTAACATTAAATTGGTTTTTACCCATAAATATTAAACTATGTTTTGAAGGGTCTTGTGGGTAGTGGTTCATGTTCCTCAAACATGATGTCCAACAATTAATCACTGTATGAATCTAGAATTTTGTTATTATTATCATGAATATTTTAACTATGAAAAAAAATATAGATTCATTTCATTCTCAATTTATTGATTATATGGAATTATTTTTTAGTTATTTACCTTTCCATAATGATTATTCTAATTTATTCATAAAATATTTCACCATGTTTAACCATTACTGAGAAATAGATCTCACCCTTATAATGTTTCATTTTACCTGAATATTTTTATTAATCCTTCGACGGAATTTTGAGGATAATGAGAACTTTGTTTTGTTATATTTTATGTTTATTTTCTATTTCCAATGTTAAATGGGTTTCATTTATGTACATAGTTTTACAATATTACTAGACTATTTGGTCCTTTGCGATTTGATTCCATATAATCATGCCAATTTATTAAATTAAGACACCAACTATGGGCTTCTAAAGTCTGGATATTTACAACAGTTTAAGTCCACAGTGACACACTAGGATTCATAATCCATTTATCCTCTAAGTCATCAAGCATGATCTTATGTTCCACCAACTCTATAGGTTCCATTTGATAAGATGGAATTTAATTGAGAATCGTATAAGGGATTAGGTTTATAGTAACCATGACCTTAATCTATGGTGGAATACAAAAAACGTCATCATAAAGGACATGAGGGTTTTCACAAACCACTTCAAATTTTTAACAAACCAAAAATGGGTCAAATACATCAATAAACATATCTCACTAGAATGATATTACCCCCATCATAATGATTAAAATACCCTTCCCTTCCCAATAATGATTCAATCACACCCTAAAAAACATGAGTGACCCCATACCAGGATAATAATATTTATCGATGGAGATAATAGCCTATTTGGGCATTAACATTGATCATGCAATCTGTACCGGCAAACAATTCAAAGATTTAATTACCAATAACTAATAATTCTTATACCACCTCGAAGTCATCTATTGTCAACTGATATGTGAGGCACTTAAAGCCTTGTTCAAACCTCTTTCCCAAAGGTTTAGATAGATCCAACATCTAATATATAAGTTTTGAACACAACCCCATATAGTACCTATCTTTTATGATATAAAATAATGAGAATCACTTTTATAATATAAAGAGATAACCATAAAAGAAGAAATAAACACATGACGTATATCCATAGTTGGACCTACATTTGATTCTTATGGTGTATACTACACTGCATAGAGATATCTGGTATCAACTCCACCCAAAGCATTCTTAGGTATATGAACATCCCCCTTAGCCTAAGGATATGACCCACCACCCTTGGAATCATCTTCATGAACCTATGGGGCCTTGGTGTATTTGATTCCTACGTTATTTCCCTCGTATATCATATCAACAAATCATTTTAGACTGAAAGATCTTCCATAAATATGAAATGTCTTGGGATCATCCACAAAATTTATCTTGGTATGACCAGGCCTCCCACATATAATGAAATAAATCTTCTAATATCCTGATGTACTCCCCAAAATAGGTTTTTAAGAAAATTGGATACCATTAAACCTTCAATTCAATTCAGAATATACACCCTGGATAACAACAGAAACAACTGAATATCTACACAAATATATCTTTCTAGATATATCTACATTTAACTATGATTTCTTATCAATTACCTTTGGAATGGTTTGAAGGCACATGATAGTCAAAATTTTCCTAAATCAGGCCTCATCCTTAAGTCAAACCTTGATATATAGAGGTACTCATTACTGAAAATCTCCAGAACAAGTTGCACATTCTCTAAAAAAGAGGTAGAATACTCTGGAATATTAATATCCCTCATCTCCAATGTTGGACACTCCCTTGTCATTTCGACACATTACATCCAATGACAAAACTTATGATTAAATATTTTAATTAAATAATCCCTGTTAATATCCTTGTAAAACATAACTCAAAAAATAGATTCCCACCATCTCTTTCCCAGTACTTCGAGCATGTATGTGGAAAAAATCACTTTAGATCCTGAAGGAGTCCTTTGGAATCTGATGATCCTCTAAACCTACTCAATCCACTCCCCATATTTTTATGGTCCCTTGTCAGCATATAATATGGGTGGATGCTTCTTAGTGAACTCAGAACCATGATCCACCACACATCATGGGTTCACAACACCCACATGGCCCAGAGTTTGAATAGTGTATATTACAACTTCAACCAAATAGGTGTCTAATAGAATATTTTCATGTAGATCTCATCTCACTATTTCCTCTCTGAGATTTGGATGATTTCTTCGTGGATTCATTTTTTAAATCACAAGATAATAACTATTTTGATCACAAGTACATTTAAAAATATTAATAACTCTTTTAAAATTAAATGAAATTCATTAGAACAAAAATAATTTAATTCCATTTTAAATTCTACCATTGAAATAAATTAGTTAAAAATTAAGTGGTTAGTTTAAATAAACATCACATATAATTCATTAAAATAACCTCAAACTCCAAGTCTCAAACCTAGATATGGTCCCTAACTACCTATGAAAACTCAGGTTCAGTCGCAGTAGTGAGATGCCCATGCCCCTTTTTTACACTCAGTATTTTAATTTTGATGATCCTAACACTTATGTACCCATGAAATATAACCAATCCTAGGCATTGTTAACACACTTCAAGAATTCATTTACCTTTAATACCAAATTTTTACAGATTATCCTTCTTCAACTAAACAAACCACCTATGATGACCTTCCACAATGAGTTATAACCATGATAAAGGATTAAAATCTTATATATATCCAAAAAAACATACAAACCAAGTAAAATATGAAAGAAAAGAGATACAAACAAATCCGTATCGGCTAAACAAAAAAATAGTATGATTTAAACAAGACAGAAAATGGTCAATGTGCCCAAAAGTCACATAAAAACTGTCCTATATCGAAGGAAATGACAATAAAATAATCCATCATTAAATAATATGCACTTACCATTACATATATCTTGTAATACAATATCTAGAACTACATAAATGGAAAATGTTGGGTTTGAGAAAAAACACAATAGGATACTGCCACAGAGTTTATATGGGGTCCTATATAAAAAATGTAACAGTTATAGGTTTTAAATCAAAAAGATTTTTTATAAAGAATTTAATAAATCCAAACCCATTTGTAAATCATTTTCACTTTTGGTTTTCATAAAATTCATTCCTATTATCAAATTTAGGGATATAAAAAGTATAAGTAATAAAATAAGAAATAATATTCATTCATCATAAGTCATGAATGTAAACACATATCCATAAAATACCATCATGTGAATCCATGTAATACAACTTCATATAAAAACATACAAGTACAATCCATTGTAAAAACCATCATGCAATTAAAATATCTAAATGAATAAGCACACTATTTTTTGGGATTTGGAATATGGGAATATACATACTATAGATAAAATGATATCTTAAATAGGTAAAATATTGGATCCTATGGATATCGATTCATGACATAGTATGTCGGTATCTAAAAAACAACCACTAGTGGTACCCCACACACTATAGTTTCCAATTTCCAATTATAGATGCTCCCAAGGTTCCTAAAGATAAAATATTTTCAAAATAAATTTCCTTATCATCATCACCATTTATAAATAATTTTTTATTTCCAAGGAAAATCAGTTTAGATTTTAAAAAATCAATTTTCAAATAAAAATAAATCAATTTTTAATGAAAACCTCTTTAATAAAATTTATCTTTCCATGAAATCACTTTAAACCATAAATAATTTATATTAAATGAACAACCAAAAGGAATATGTTAATAGTGATAAAAAATTAATAAAATTGACCCATTTTATATAAACACATAACTTAAAAGGGTATATTCCTAGACTTCTATTATAACAGAGATTGGAAACTAATAGATGGGCCTTAAAAAGACAATTAATAGAAAAACTATAATGGATTGATAAAAACAATATCTATCTTTTAATGAATCTGAACAATTAACTCAACTATCATAGTGTCCACAACCAATGGAATCAAGAACCAGAATGAATTCTTACATAGAGAGGAATAATACAATCACAATAATGATTAATATAGGATCCTGCCTTTTTATCACATAAAACATTCATTACATTTTACAAAACCGAGGATCTTTAAGGTTTAGTGTCTTGGAAACCAGGAACTTAAAACATGAAAACATAAAACATTCTCCTTAAACACTTGAATGGCTTCTCCTCATGTTCATCCTAGGTTCATTACTGCATCTCATAACCTGGGGACAAACATTAAAAGAAAGGCTGAGAAGAAGGCCCAGTAAGGGAAACAAGAGATACATTTTACATGTGAACTTGAGATACTTCAATAAGGTCATGAAAAGAACTTTAAGGCATGAGAAATAAATCATGAGATATATCATAATAAAAATACCATTTTTTATAACTTGAAGATGTGGCTACATAATATAACATATAAAATCATGAAATATCACCAAGGTCTATCCCCATGGTGTCATTTGACAATTACCAATGTTATTCACTAAGATATCGTGAAAATTGTAATCTCTAGTGGTTACATCATTACCCAATGCGTTGGAGTGATATCAGGGCGCACCCTTAATTTTTCCTTTATTATCATGTTATCCACATATATCATCATCAAAAATTTCATCAATAACCCATATAGAATAAAATAAATGGGTTTCATTTCATAATCATAATGTTTTAAAAACTTCTTTAAAGACATGATCTTTACGTCACTTTAAACCCACGGAAGGGGAGAGCGGGTTTCATGTATGTAAATCCCAGAATTTAAAATAGAAAATTTTAATATACATGTGAATACCCCTGTATAAATAAGAGCTTTTAGTATTCACTTTATAACATAAAATAATTTTCAGAAAAGAGAGTGAGTCATTTTGAGATGAAAATTCTGCAGCATAACAGCTATGTTTCAGGGTTTTAGAAAACATTGAAAAGAGAGGGGACATGGGTCAAACAATCATAAATGACCCATAAAATAGTATAGGGACAGAATATAAGGTATTTAAGAACATGGTAATGAAATTTGAAAATATACCATATGAAATGAAGAACATGAAAGGAAGAAAAAATAAGATTTCTCTTATGAAAATTCTGCAGCCTAACGGCGTCACATAAACTTCAACCAAAAATGAATTGATGAGATCAAATAGGGTCTCTCATCATATGAACATAAAATATCAGTATGATAGATATATATATCATACCCCAACATAATAAAAAGGAACTTTCAAGACTTGACATGGAATTAGAACTTTGAAAAAGGAGAACGGTGAAAGAACCACTTAAAAATTCGGCAGCCTAACGGCGCCACATAAGACTTCAAAATATTGAATTGAAGAGATAAAATGGGATATCTCATCATATGATCATAAAATATCAGTATGAGAGATATATAGATCATACCCCAACATAATAAAAAGGAACTTGAAAGACTTGACATGAAAGTAGAACTTTGAAAAATGAGAAAGGTGAACGAATCCCTTAACAATTCGGCTGCCTAACGGCGCCACTTAAACTTCAACAAAAAATGAATTGACGAGATCAAAAAGGGTCTCTCATCATATGAACAAAAATGATCAGTATTATAGATATATAGATCATACCCCTACATAATGTAACTTGAAAGACTTGACAAGAAAGTAGAACTTGAAAATGAGAAGGGTGAAAGAATCCCTTAAAAGTTCAGTAGCCTAACGGTGTCACTTAAACATTCTTAAAACGAAATGATGAGAGTAAGATGGGGTCTCTCAAAATATGAACATAAAAAGGACAGTATAATTAATATAAAATAACCTCCTCCAACATATGAAGATGGAGCATAAAAGAAATGACATAAAATAGATCACTTGAAAAGAAAGAGATGGGTCTGATCCCTTACCTTAAAACGTAACTCTTAAAAATCAACGGTTGGGACCTTGAGGGCTTGGGGGCGCCTTGGGAGGACTCATTGGGAGGTAATGAGACCATAAAATCGTTGGGGGGAGTGGGGAGTCGAATGGATGAGAGTATTTTTTGGTATTTATAGGGAAAGTGAGGGGACAAGGCATTAATGGCCAAGGGACACCTCATTGGTGGTTTTGGAAAAACCATGGGCTTGCCCATGGTATTTTCCCATGGTATTGGCCACTTGGGACACCTCATATAAAATTTCATCCCCTTTAGTAGACCATCCCTTAAAATATCTCATGGAATCATCATGAAACAGTTATGATGTCATTAAACATACCGAAACCCTAAAACTGTATTTTTACTATTCACTGAAAATTCAACTTTCTCAGAAAAATCCCAAAATTTCACATTAACCAAATATCAATGCTCTGATTTCAAAAATGAACTCTATTTTATAAAAATAATTTTCTAAATATTTTTATTTTAATTTTTAAATAAATACACTATTCACCGAAAATTCATTTTTTCAGAAAAAACCCCAAAAATTGCCTTAACATAATATCGATGCTCTGAGTTCAAAAATGAAATCCATTTTATAAAAATAATTTTCTAAATATTTGTAATTTAATTTTTAATTAAAAAACACTATTCACCCAAAAAAACTAATACTTGAATAATAATTTATGAAACCGTTATTTCACAATTTTATTGAATCACATTATTTAATCATGGTGCCTAGATTATATTAATACTTTCTTTAAGTGAGATTACTAATCCATTTGGACACATTACTAATCCTAATCATAAAATCACTATTCATAATTTACTATTAATCAAAAATCAAGTTGATCTTATTAGACTCTAAATTTCGTACTGCACATAATTATAGAAGACCATTTTTTGAATATCATTACACATTTTTAATTATTTAAGGTTTACCTAAACATTTTTAAAATATCCTTTTTCTAAAATTCATTAAAAATATGCATAATATATTTATCTGGACATTTTAAAATTCATAAACTTCCTCAAAAGAAGAAATCAAAAATTTTATTTAAAACAAAGGGTTACACAAGGCAGTTACGGTCTCCTCACATAGCCCATTATCACACCAGCATAGGACCTAAGTGTAAGGTGTTCTAAGGTGAGAGAATCTAAGGGAGGCTCGGCCAACATCGCACAAGTAGTAATTTCTATCAGTTTGAACTTCTCATGAAGGTGATTCTGTTCTAGCGTCACAAGATGAAGTTCGGATTGGGTTTGGTCCAGAGAAAATCCCAGTGGTGCTACCTCCATCCCAAGTTCTGTTAGATGGGCTTCTATCGGTCCAAGACAGCTGGGTGAGTCCATCAAATCTTCTTTCTATATTAATTAACCAAGATTACTTGTATTTAGAGTCAATAATCAAAACGTTTAGTTTCCAGCGGTCATATTGACCAATGGTCATATAACAGTAAAAACCCAATAGTCTCATTTTAATTATACTCATGTTATCAAATGAAACATTTTTGTTGAGTACAAAAATAGAATAAAATAACACAAAAAATTAGGAAACAAGATTTATTCAAAATTTCAGGTCGTTACAATCTTCCCCCCTTAAGAAATTGCGTCCTCGCAATTTTTAAAATTGGGTTTTGAAATTTCATTGAAAGTACCATATTGGAAAAGGAGTCAGTAAAACTATTAATTTAAAAGAAATAAAGGGAAGTGAAAAGGTCACCCAAGTTAATCCATAATAGGATTCCATGGAGGAAAACATGGATATGGAAGAAAAAGCAAAGGGTCATTTTCTGGGGGAGAGTGATAGAAAACATGATTATGAGAAAGTTGACCATGAGAAAATCCCAAACTTATGATGTGTGTAAACAGACTTTGATTACCTAGTAGAAAACGTAAACCAACAACATTTTTGTTTTACATTTTTTTCATAATTTTTAGGAATTCATTTACTACATAGAATAAAAACATAAGGAAATATACCTACCTTCATGTAGAGTTTCATCCTTTAGTAAGTTTCTACCAAAACCAATCTTTTCTCCAAATTATGAGCATTCAAAACTACTTGGTCTTATCAAAACACAAGAATCATCTTCTAGAGAATCACATAATACACAAAATATTAACTATCTATTTCTTCTATCTTTAAACATTATCCCAAAAATAGAATGGTTAAGGTAAAACAACTCTTCAAAAAGAAATAATCCCATAGGAATGGAAACTACTTTTAAATCATCAAAGTTCCATGGTACTACCCAAAGTTCATCATAGACCATTCCATAAATAACGGTCCTTAAAATTCCTCAAAATAAACCAAACTAAGATTGAAACCCAAATACAAGAAGGATTTGATAACATAGTCTTCGAAAATAAACTTCATTGTTCATCTCCAAACAACATCAACCACTCCTAACATCATATAAAAAAAGTAGCTAACCTAAATATATTTTACCCAAGATAGGTTAATCATTCCCATAAGTAACCTAAATTACTATATGTCCACCTTAAACTCATCGATTCTTCAAAATATAAGTCAACCTTACTCCACAATGAAAATACTGTAGTAATCTATTTACCTTGATCATATAGGGTCCTCAAAATATTGAAAGTCTTCCAAAATAATAATCATCTTTTAATCCCTCAATCATCTCTGTCATATTAATACGAAAATCATCGCATTTCCCATCACATTGGTTATTGGAACATGTTCTTCCATTTCCCACCATTAACTAAGAAGAGAAAGTATAATTATGGTCTTAAATACTTATCCAATAATCATGAAAAGGAACTTAAAGAATATAAGGATAACTTGTAGAAGAAAATTATACCCTAACTTGTGATCCCCTAGGTTCCCATCTAGGTTATCCATGATCATATATTATTATGTGAATATTTATTTTATTTTATCTTTGTTCCTTTAACAATGGTTCATACTAAGCTTATGAATTTACCAAAGCATATCCCCTAGGAGTGTCGTAACCAAGAGTAAAGAAAGGCCTGTTCTCATGTACCAGTTCCTGTCTGATTCTAGCTCAAAGTGGTGTTTTCGGGTTTTACCCCTATGTACATCTGTGCCAGAGCCACCTCTACCCACTCGTATCCAGACAGGGATGTATTTGCTTGGCAACCCATTACTCAATACTCACCAAAATACCAGGAAGATTTCCTATATATAAACTTTTCTATATTCTTATTCCTAATGTTTTCATATATTAATTTCCACAAATAACTAAACCATAATTTTATACCAACTATAGCTTCCCACCTTTTTATCACATAAAATGTTCATTAAATTTTACAAAACCGACGATCTTTAAGGTTTACTGTCTTGGAAACCAGGAACTTAAAACATGACAACCTAAAACATTCTTCTTAAACACTTGAAAGGCTTCTCCTCATGTTCATCCTAGGTTCATTACTGCATCTCATAACCTGAGGACAAACATCAAAAGAAAGGGTGAACAGAAGGCCCAGTAAGGGAAACAAGAGAAACATTTTACATGTGAACTTGAGATACTTCAATAAGGTCATGAAAAGAACTTTAAGGCATGGGAAAGAAATCATCAGATATATCATAATAAAAATAACATTTTTAATAACTTGAAGATATGGATACATCATTTAACATAGAAAATCATGAACATATCACCAAGGTCCATCCTCAAGGTGTCATTTGAAAATTACCAAGGTTATTCACCAAGATATCGTGAAAATTGTAATCTCTAGTGGTTACATCATTACAAAATGCATTGGAGCGCTATCAGGGCGCACCCTTAAATTTGCCTTTATTATCATGTGAGCCATAGATATAATCATCAAAAATTTCATAAATAACCCATATAGCCAAAAATAAATGGGTTTCATTTCATAATCATAACGTTTTAAAAACTCCTTTAAAGACATGATCTTTACGACACTTTAAACCCACGGAAGGGGAGAACGGGTTTCATGTATGTAAATCCCAAAATTTAAAATAGAAAATTTTGGTATATATGTGAATAACCCTCTAGAAATAAGAGATTTGAGTATTCACTTTATAACATAAAATAATTTTGAGAAAAGAGAGAGAGGCATTTTGAGATGAAAATTCTGCAGTATAACAGCTATGTTTCGGGGTTTTAGAAAACATTTAAAAGATAGGGGACATGGGTCAAAGAATAATAAATGACACATAAAACAGTATAGGGACATAATATAAGGTATTTAAGAACATGGTAATGAAATTTGAAAATATACCATATGAAATGAAGAACATGAAAGGAAGACAAAATAAGATTTCTCTTATGAAAATTCTGCAGCCTAACGACGTCACATAAACATCAACCAAAAATGAATTGATTAGATCAAATAGGGTCTCTCATCATATGAACATAAAATATAAGTATTATAGATATAGAGATCATACCCCAAAATAATAAAAATTAACTTGCATGACTTGACATGGAATTAAAACTTTGAAAAAGGAGAACGGTGAAAGAACCACTTAAAAATTCGGCTGCCTAACGGCGCCACTTAAGACTTCAAAATACTGATTTAAAGAGATAAAATGGGATCTATCATAATATTATCATAAAATATCAGTATTATACATATATATATCATACCCCGAAATAATAAAAAGGAACTTGAAATACTTGACATGAAAGTAGAACTTTGAAAAATGAGAAAGGTGAATGAATCCCTTAAAAATTCGGCAGCCTAACGACGCCACTTAAACTTCAACAAAAATTAATTGATGAGATAAAAAAGGGTATATAATCATATGAACATAAATTATCAGTATGATATATAGAGATATCATACCCCAACATAATTTAACTTGAAATACTTGACAAGAAAATAGAACTTGAAAATGAGAAGGGTGAAAGAATCCCTTAAAAATTCGGCAGCCTAACGGCGTCACTTAAACATTCTTAAAACGAAATGATGAGAGTAAGACGAGGTCTCTCATCATATGAAAATAAAAAGGACAGTATAATTAATATAAAAGAACATCCTCCAACATAAGAACATGGAGCATAAAATAAATGACATAAAAGAGATCACTTGAAAAGAAAGAGCGGGGTCAGATCCCTTACCTTAAAACGTAACTCTTAAAACTCAAAGGTAGGGACCTTGAGGGATTGGGGGAACCTTGGGAGGACTCCTTGGGAGGTAATGATACCAGAACATCGTTGTGTTTGAGTGGGGAGTCTAATGGATGAGTGGATTTCTTAGTATTTATAGGGAAAGTGAGGGGACAAGGCATTAATGGCCAAGGGACACCTCATTGGTGGTTTAGGCAAAACCATGGGCTTGCCCATGGTATTTGCGCATGGTATTGGCCACATGGGACACCTCATACAAAATTTCATCCCCTTTAGTCGACCATACCTTAAAATATCTCATGGCATCATCATGACACAGTTATGATGTCATTAAACATACCGAAACCCTAACATTATATTTATACTATTCACCAAAAATTCAACTTTCTCAGAAAAATCCCAAAATTTAACATTAACAAAATATCAATGC
Organism: Viscum album; assembly: GCA_963277665.1. Taxonomy (NCBI): domain Eukaryota; kingdom Viridiplantae; phylum Streptophyta; class Magnoliopsida; order Santalales; family Viscaceae; genus Viscum; species Viscum album. Next base: position 1,967,818,830 of record OY728127.1, read on the forward strand.
TCTCACTTAAAAAATTTACTCTATTTTATAAAAATATTTTTCTAAATATTTTTAATTTAATTTTTAAATAAATACACTATTCACTAAAAATTCATTTTTTCAGAAAAAATCCCAAAAATTACCTTTACATAATATCGATGCTCTGAGTTCAAAAATGAAATCCATTTTATAAAACTAATTTTCTAAATATTTTTAATTTAATTTTTAATTAAAAACACTATTCAAAAAAAAACTAATACTTGAATAATAATTTATGAAACCGTTATTTATACCATTTTATTGAATCGCATTACTAAATCAAGGTGCCTAGATTATATTAATAGTTTCATTAAGTGATATTACTAATCCATTTGGACACATTACTAATCCTAATCATACAATCACTATTCATAATTTAATATTCATCAAAAATCAAGTTGATTTTATTAGACTCTAAATTTCGTACTGGACATAATTGTAGAAGACCATTTTTTGAATATCATTACAAATTTTTAATTATTTAAGGTTTACCTAAACATTTTTAAAATACCTTTTTTCTAAAATTCATTAAAAACATGCATACTATATTTTTCTGGACATTTGAAAATTCATAAACTTCATCATAAGAAGAAATAATTTTTTTTATTTAAAACAAAGGGTTAGAAAAGGCAGTTACGGTCTCCTTACATATCCCCTTATCACACCAGCATAGGACCTAAGTGTAAGGTGTGCTAAGATGAGGGAATACGAGGGAGGCTCGGGCAACATCGCACGAGTAGTAATTTCTATTAGTTTGAACTTCTCGCGAAGGAGATTCCATTCTAGCTTCACACGATGATGTTCGTCTTGGGTTTGGTCCAGAGCAAAGCCGAGTGATGCTATCTCCTTCCCAAGTTCTGTTAGATGGGAATCTATCGGTCCAAGACTACTGGGTGAGGCCATCAAATCTTCATTCTATATTAATTAACCAAGATTACTTGTATTTAGAGACAATAATCAAAACATTTAGTTTCCAGCGGTCATATTGACCAATGGTCATATAACGGTCAAAACCCAATGGTCTCATTTTAATTATACTCATGTTATCAAATGAAACATTTTTGTTGAGTACAAAAATAAAATAAAATAACACAAAAAATTAGGAAACAAGATTTATTCAAAATTTCGGGTTGTTACAATTAATCAATATATGAATGATCCAGAAGGAAAAAATATCTCCAAAATGGCATGGCATGAGATATGGGTCATGAGAGGGAGGATACATGATTGAATGAAATGGAAATCACTTGTATAAAATCATAAAAACCATAAATAATGATAATCACACATAATTTAATCCCATTAAATGATTTTAATTCCATGAAAGATGAAAATAACAAAAAGCATGTCACCTTTTAAAAAAAACATGATTTTATCCATTAGACAACATGAACTTCAAATACACAGCTTGTGAACATCACTCCTAGAACTTGATTCATCAAATCTAACCAATGACCCATACACGACATAAATTCCCTTTGCACAATGTGTAATCACCTAGTATAAAACAAACAATCTTTTTCTACCCAAATGGAAAAAAACCACCTTTATAATTCTAGAAACTCATGGAAAACACTATATAGACTTTTAAAAATTTATGATATAACACCGGTAAGTCAAAAAAACATACATACCTAAACATTAGATCATTTTTTCTTGAAATGTCTTTCTAACCAGGAGAAGCCCACAAATTCACCCAAATAAGGACGATAGTGAATGGATGAACAAGGAAGAACCTAAAAATAATAATGGGATATTACATGATGACTTTTACAAGAACTATTTTCCATTCTAATGGATGACCCCTCAAAAAATCCCATTCCTCCTACTAAACAATTTTACTAACAACCAAACATATCGGTCCTTTATTGTGCCCTAAGAAATGGAATCCACCATTATTTCTCCACCAATATTTTCTCACACCAATTGACACCATATTTACGTTTCATCACCTAATTCACCCCTTAAAAAATGTGAATAATATAGTTTACCCCTGAACCAAAATCCGAAATTTGATTAATTTTGAACCACCCAATGAGGCCGCTTAACTTCCTGAACCTCATGATGAACCACAGTTTCTCCCCTTGAAACAAGAAACAAATCATTAATATTCCCAAAAAACATCCCTTGATTATAGATAAACCACCCCATGACCAATTCTAATGAAATAACTCCAACCAAACCCCAATAAAAATTAATATACTATTTACCCAAGGAACAAGATAATAATAAATCATACCTCAAACTGTCACCTTAGTGTCACCTCGACTATCCACTAACCGATATCACCACAATGACTACCCCTTCTAACATGACGTCCATTCACATATAAAAAAGACAATTCTCACCACAATAGGAGTATCATTGTAATTTCCCACTAAACCAAAACATAAAACTTCTATATCCCAGGCTCCTTCTATTACCACACACATTGACTAGACATTTCCATCCCTCTCATTCCTGAGTTCCCAACATTATCCTCTTTTTTAATAAATAAAATATCATTATTTATGTGCTTATAATAGTATCCTCATCATATAGATTCCCTTACTCTAATCCTCGATCACTTTATTGAATAGGTCCTAACATCGCATGGGTGTCAATCTTTCTGAGATGTGTTCATCTCTCGAAAAACTCTGAGACACACATCCCTGATAATATATGTTAAGGAATATACTCTTTTTGAATGTACCATAATACCCCAATCTAGTTCAAATATCACATATCATTTCAGTGGTAAAACTCCCATGTACTAAACTCTATGAGGGTATGCGAAAGGGAGTCTGATCAAAAAAATGGTTTGCCTCACTCTGAGATTAACCCTGAACTAAAAACACAACAGTGCTATCACTGCTACACCACTTGAGTTTCTCAAAAACCTAATGAATTATAAATGAACAACACAAAAACTATTCCATAATTTCAAAAACTAACAATGGGTTTCACATATCCATCATGCACATACCCACACACGTCAATACCTCTTCAATAAAATTTCTCCTTGACCACTCTCCTACATCAAGGTAGATTGATTCATCAAGAATCTTATCCCTTGACATAAATTTATATCTATTCTAATCTCAATGAAATAATAGATACATGATTTTATAAAACCTGACCCATGCTCCCATGATTCACAACCGATCTAACCCCAACTCATCCACGCAAACTATTGACCATGCCCCAAATTCTTGCCATATTAACCCAATAGCTCAATGCATCCCACTCATGTAAAGGATAACCTCATGAACCCTTACTAAATAAATTTCATTATGGTAGTCAAAATTTTTTAACCATACTCTCACCATGATAACTACAGTACATCCATAGAACCACTTGTCGAGAAACTAAAACATTCATACCATATCATCCCACTATGATAATGGAAAAAACTAATTTTCTTCACATCTCGAAATAACTATTAATTTTAAATTCCTTTTTCCACATACCCATTGGGTTTATAAAAATCATACTAGTTTGGTTTTGTAGATCTAAAACAGAATCAATATCTGAAACAATCATATAGTCTGTTGTTAACACTTTACCAAACCAAAAGCACATCTTAAAAACCCAATATGTTCCATCAGTCTTAGTGAAATCTATGACTATCCTCATGTCATCTCTTATAAATTCCATTCATTCATCGAGCCATTATTTATGAATAAAATGACTATACCAACCCATGATATCTTTTCAAACAACCGTTTTTATAGGCACTCAATTTACAACACAGAAAACCATATCTTCATAAGATCCACATGAACTTCCATAATATGGAAATGAAAATGGTATTGCTGAGTAAAATTACACTAAAAAGTTTTATCGTAAACCATCATATATGTTATTATTGACAATCCAAGAAACTAAACCTCTTATTAGAAAAAAAATATAAGAAAACACACGCATTTCATGTGAATCCTATGTGTGACATACCTTCACCAGTAAAACTTAGTTAGTGGTTATTTTGAAACATTTAGATAATATATAAGATATCAAGTCTCAAAGGATTGAATAGTTTAGTATCTTTTTAAATTTAGATATGTACATGATTATCTCTTTAAATTATCAAAAAATGAAATTAATCATCATTTTATAATGGAAAATCTATTATTTATTATACTATATCCCTAAAATAATTCAAAAGTCCCTTATTGGTATCTTTGGAAACGAAAATATAATATAGGGTGAGATAATATTCTCATCAAGGAAAGGAATATAAAAAAATGATCATATAATAAATAAAAATGAATAATATAGTAGAAGTAAAAAAAAATCAAATATACCATATAACGAATATCATAATAGTGGACTATATACATGGATGAAATAAAAACATAAATAATTACATGAATAAAAATAACTGGTTTCATACTTATAGAATTCATAATTCTATAAATCACAATATTTCCAATATTTCCTTCTTCTAAGACATAATATGTTAATAGGTAAAATATATGACAACAACCATAACTAGTTTATTTAATGATGCATAATAATGCATCAAGGGGATATAATATTCTCTACCCATCACATACTAAGTGAAATGCATTCTTCATATGATCTAAATGGAAAATAATTCGATTCAAAATGTACATAAACATTCATATTGAAAAATATCATAGGAAATAATAATATTTTCCCAATTTGATCACAAGAAAAATATGATATTGAGACATTTTAGTAATATGTTGAATGGTATCATTAAATTATATTCATATTAAAGTATAATATTCATCAATGGATGTTTACAGATGTGAAAATACTTTCAAAATATCAGTGGGACTTTTTCTGTGGAAGATACACATTTTGTTTTAAAATAAATTATTTAAAATATAAAAAAATCAAGAATATTTGGGATTTTTTTATTTTAAATGAAAAATTGATTAATTTAAATGAATATTCAAAGAAATTATTATTCATGATGTATGTAAAATTCATTTATTTAGTTATATCAAAACAAATATTTCATTCACTCCTTTGGTAAAAAACACCTCATTCAGAAAATGGTAAGAAGAATCATTTTAATGTTTTTTATAAAAAGAAAAACATGGGTCAAAAATAATTTAATACATAATTAGGGAACAATGAATTTATTTTTGAAACCAATTTAATTAATATATTGACATGAAATAAAGATATTCCTGATCAGATACAAAAATCAAGCAAGTTTTTCTTAAAAAATGCATTCATAAATTTGAGTAATTAATGAGAGGAAAATGAAATGAAAATACATAAATTTAGAAAATAAATATATGATAATAATATAAATGTTTTTTTAGATGAAAATATTATATAATTCATCCAATTGAAACATAAACATAAACATTATCGAATACGGATGAGATTTTGATGTAAATCAGTATCAGTTGGTATGTTTTGAATGATAACCCCAATGAAAGAAATAACATAAAAAAATTCAATACCATGAATATAAAATAAAATAATAGTATAAAATATCAAAGGTATAATATATAAACCAAAGGAAATAAACAATCTATGAATATGATAGATGTCTCATATATTTAAGAGATACGAGAAACCCTTCCTTAGGTCTGACTTTCTTCGTATGTTAATTTAACATCCCGTATAACAATTTCAAATTTATTTTAATTATATACTAGAATAATATTCATAATTATTATTAAAGACATGGTTTACATATAAAATCGTATCATTGTTATATTAACAGTATTTCTTCATCATCATTATTTCTGGCGTTAATTACTTAATTTTTTATGTTTGTTTCGATTGAGAAGTTATGGTACATTAATCATGACCATGGTTCCCATATATAATATTATTAAAAATGATATAGACATTATATATTATCATTATATACATATTTATATCCAAATATAAAATTAATATATTTAAATTAATTACAATATTTATATAGACAATTTTCAGTATGTGCGCATGAACTATGTTTTGGTTTTCTAACAAAAAAATAAATGAAAGAAAAATAACATTTTATCATTTAAGAATCATAATTTTATCAGAAATATATTAAATATTCATTTAATTCATCATTATATCAATAAATGTGTGGTGGTTTTTGTAAAATCATATGTTTTGAGATAGGTGAAAATTCCAGGAGAATTGGAACTTTTTCCTTGGTGAACGGGCCAAATATTAAAGTAATATTAATAATGAATGTTTGATAGTATTAAAAACTAAATGTTATGTTTTAATCTGGGGTTATGTTCTTATCTGTGAATCATGGTGTCTTGTTTAGTTTCAAAAGTATCACACTCTCAAAAAATCTGTTTTGGGAGAAACAAACGGGGGTGCACAATTTGTACAGGGTTAGAGATGGCAGTGTGACCCAAATCATGTGGCATGATTTTATAGGTAAAAACTATAATTATACAACATTTAATTCTTGGGTAAATAATTTATCTTGCTATATTTTTGAAGAGGGTGTCTCACAATTTTTTTAACCAAGCACTCGAGGCAGAATGAATAAATGATATATCTGTAAAAAAACATGAATGTGAAAATGCACTGGTTTCATAGGGTTGTCAAACCATGTGCCTAGCCATGTGAGGGGGTGTAACTTGGGATAATAGTACCACATGTTTTATTAGTGGTTAGAAAAAGCATGGATCACATTAAAATGGTAAAATAATCATTCTTACCCTAAATTCCCTCATGGGGTTCTACACCATTTATATCCCTTATTCAGCCTGGAGGTCACCCATATACATTCTTGTCCCTCTCCTCTTACATGAAATTTCACCCTAGTTCTCCTCTAGATTCATTCACATTCTGGTTAATTTGGATCATAATGGTTTCTCTATTTCTCCTCTTTCATATTTAATCTATTTTTATTTGTCAATGTTATGTGATCAATTCATGATCATATATTCCCTATTTATAGGGTGTTTGATGTTTATTCCATATTTTCATTTTGTCTCAAATTAAGGCCTGATAAGGGATGAGTGAAGAATCCTAAGAATAAGTAAGGTGTTATAAGTTCTTCCCATAAATCCTCACTAGTTTATAAAATTTTCCTTTGTTACCGGCAGTATACCTTCCATGTGTCGCTTACTCAACATGAAATTAATTAAATTAAATACTTAGAACATGACCTAGAACCCTCTTACAGTGTTGGAGGTTGGTGAACTCAACATGAACTACCTATTGAGGGCAGTTAGATTATATTATTTTTCAACATCATTGATTATCGATTAAACTACCACTTTATTTTTTTCTTTAATTTCATTTGCATGTTAATAAATGCATTAATTAATTAAAAAGGTTTAGATAAAACTCTTCATTCTTCATAAAATAAATTATTATTGATGTTGTGAGTTTTTTTAATATCATTAGTTGAACTATATTGGAATCTAGCTAATGAAATGTGTCATGATGACATATAGTTTTGGAATTTGAGTTTCTCATGTCATTATTAATTACATATAAATAGAATTTACTCTATTATTTATGTATAAAATGTGATACTTGAGAATAGATTCAAGGATAAGATTTGATACTTGACCATTGTGTCCCCTATGATTTATGATATTCAGGCATTGTGCACCATAATATTTATGATACTCAGGAATACGTTCCCTTATAAAATTTGATATATGGTCATAACATCTGTTATGATTGATGATACTCTGGTATGAGGTCACTTAAGATTTATGATACTCGGGTATTAAATCCCATGTGATTTATGATACTCAAGAATGGATAACCTTATGTATTTTGATAATCATGCATGAAATCAATTATGATTCATTATAATAGGGCATGTAGTTCATTATCACTCATGATACTCGGGCATGCCATCCCTTATTACCCTATATGATTATTGTGACAATGCATGGATGCCTAAGTTGCACCTCAGGTCCTGGATAGCACTATATATATATATTGATATATATTTCACTACATATATAGTTCATATAGATATATTCATATATATAAATATTCAGGGTTAAACTTGTTCAAGTACATTTTTTTCTTAGGAAAAAGCAGGTATAGCTGGCAAGGTGTCCTTGTGAAACATTATCCTGACATGATTTCATTTACAATTACTAAACTATTTCATTATTGATAAATCTTAATACTTATTTATTTTATTGTCACATAATATATGAAAACCCTGATTTTATTACACAATTAAACATAATTTATTACATAAACTTCACTTGATACAACTTAGAAGATCGAGAGGTCTAGTGTATTTTGGGATTAATATCATTACATAATAACTTAAAACACGAAATACAACATATTTATAGAAAACATCCTTTACATGACCACTACATTCCCTCGTACTTAGCATTTCATGGGATAACCTGAGGACAAGAATAAGAAAAGGGTGAGTTATAAAGCCCAGTAAGAGAATAATCATGGAATAACATGAGGAGTACAATATATTTTAGACAATAGGCATATCAATATATCACAAGAGAAGCATAACTATAATTGCATGATAAATCATGGTAACCATAACATTGAAATTTCGAAACAACACTTAATATGGATTTAGCATGATCCAAGGATCATTACGCATGAATCATGAGTAAAACCTCATTTCACTTCAATTAGAATGAGTAAACACCCATTTCACATGACTTATCATGATACTATACTTTACCCAATTCATTGGAGCGCTATCAGGGTGAACCCTTCTTAATCATTTCATTTCATGCATTATTGTGCCACATGGATCATAAAACATTGAATCGTTCAACATAATAATTTATTAAACGATAACAAAATGTGTAATAAATACATGAAACTATTTATAAAAATCAGTAAATGTGCATAAAGGTGAATACCCTTGATAGAGAACTGGGAATTGTATTCACTACATAATGACTTTGGCTTGGAAAAGCGGGGTGTAATTTTGGCAGCATAACGACGTGACATAAGAACTCATAAAAATGATTGATGAGAGAGAGAGAGGGGTATCTCATAATATTTAAATGACATGGACAGTGTGGGGTTCATATGGATACATGTATCACCAAATTTAATGGAATTTATATTCATGATACAAAAGAAATTTCTTGAATGTAAATGAGGAGAGAGAACTTCTTTTGGAATTTTGGCATAGTAATGGGTGTACATGGGAGGTATTTAATGAGAGATAAAGGGGTCTCCAATCATCCAAACATAAAAAGGGCCGTATGGGGGAGGTGGGAAACCATACCCCAACATTTATAATTTAAAATAAAATGCCATAACAATATTAAGAAAATTGGAAAAAAATCAGAAAGGAAGACAAAACCCTTACTTGGAAGAGTGCTTCCAAAGGATTGATAGAGGCTTGAGAGAGGCCTCTTGGGAGATTGGGGTACATTGGGAGGATTCTAGAGATAGGAGGTAAGAGTTTGGATAGACTCCAAAGGCTTTGAGTGAGGAGAAAGTGGGATCTTGCGTGGGTTTATATATAAATGGTGAGGGAATTCTTTATTATTTATGTTTGGGACACCTCACATTAAACTAATCCAAAACACAAACCATACAATGGTTTTTGGCCATGTTTTTTGGAAAAGGGAAGTGGAAAAAAATATTTTATATGGTCAAATTCCAATCTTATTAAAATAATGGGGTTGCTTATGTGGAGGTGTGTCACACTCCCATGGATAACAATTTTAAAAGACAAAATGTTTAATAATTCTTGAAGGGTCCATTAAAGCTTGGTAAAATAAATCAAAAAAAACCAAAATAGAATTATTTAAATGTTAAAACAGACATTGGATGAAAATAAACTATATTGTTTTTTATTACATCACTTTTGGGTCATTATGATGTCATAAAACACATTATATATTTAAACGGTATTTAATTTTTACCCAAAAATTTGACTGTCTCAGAAAATTATGAAAAATTCACCATTGGATAATTTCAAAATCCTAATTCTAGAAGTAATATTAATTTTATATAAATAATTTTATAAATATGTAAATTTTTAAAATTAAAATAAAAACCAAAATTTATCGAAAATTCATGGGTTTTGACAAAAATGGCTTTCAAACCTTATAAAAAATTACAATTAAATTCAAAAACATATATGATCATTTTTACTTAATAAAAATTAATTTAATAATAATAATAATAATATTTTTTAAAATATTATTCAATTAAAAAATCCATGAATTCATCAAAATAGATTTGTTAGTTGAACATTAACTAAATATACTATTTCTGCTTTAAAGACAATTTTCTAGTTAACAATAATAAAATGAATGTTTATTCATTATTATATAAAAAAATAATATACATAACCATCGTGCTATGGTCTTGTTACATAACTTCTTATAACACCTGCATAAGACCGAAGATTAAGGTGTGCGATGGTGAAAGACTCTTGGGGTGGCTCAAATAACATTGCTCAGGTGCTAATCTCTATCAACATCCACTTCTCTCATAGGCAGTCCCACTTGAGATTAACCTATTCAAGCTTGGCTTGGGATTTTTCAAGAGCGAAACCCAAATACACAGCATCCTTTCTGAGCTCTGATAAATGGGCTTCGTATGGGGAACATCTACTGGATGAGGCCATCACATACTTTGTCTTAGTAAATTAGAGTTGTTAAATCCCTCTATTTATACTAATCATGTGATCACTGTTCAATGTCTATATTAGCAGCGACCACCATTCATAATTGTATTTTAAAATCAAATAACATAAAACCAAATAATTTGACATTTTGTATAAACATTTTACATAAAGAGACATTTAATTAGATAAATAGGGATTTCCATTAATGAATGTCTGGGTCGTTAAAATCTTCCCCCCTTAAGAAATTTCACCCTCAAAATTTACCGTTCCCACAATAAAATAGATTTGGGTAACTCTGCTTCATCATTTCCCCTGATTCACTTGCCGCTTCTTCAAACTTATGGTTTCACCACAACACCTTGACAAGGGGCATTGTCTTCTTTCATAGAACATTTTCCCTATGATATAATATCTTCACTGGTTGCTCCTTATAAGAAAGATCATCCTCTAACTCTACTAACTCTGAATAGAGTACATGTGAAGGGTCTAGTATGTACTTATTTAATTGGGATACATGAAAGACATCATGTATATTAGCCATGGTAAGTGGAAGTTCTAGTCGATAGGCCACAACCCCGACAAGATCATGAATCGCAAAGGGGCTGATGTACCTTGGACTTAACTTCCCTTTCTTTCCAAACCGCATGACCTTCTTCCATGGAGGTATGCATAGAAATACAATGAATCCAACTTTAAACTCAAGGTCTCATCAACAGTTATCTATGTAACTCTTTTTTCGACTCAAGGCTGCCTTGATATGATACTAAATGGTTTTTACCTTCTCCACCATTTCTTTGACCATTTTTGGTCCAAGAAGCTTACGCTCACCGACATCATCCCAACACACTGGTGTTCTGCACCTTTTCCCAAAAAGGGCTTCATATGGTGTCGTTTGGATGCTCGAGTGGAAACTGTTATTATAAGAGAACTCAACCAGAGGAAGATATTGATCCCATACACTTTTAATGTCTATTGAGAAAGATCTCAACATGTCTTCAAGTGTTTTGATAGTCCACTCAGACTGGCCATTAGTTTGTGGATGATAGGTCGTAGTGATGTTCTATTCAGTATTCACAGTATGTTGAAGACACTTCCAAAACGTAGAGGTGGATCTTTGATCTTGATAAGATACAATAAATAGTGGTACTCCATGAAGCCTTACCGCTTCCCTGGTATATATCTGTGATATTTTAACCAATGAGAAATCCTCTTGAATAGAAATGATGTGTGCAGCATTTGTAAGATGATCCACAACAACCCAGATTTCATTGTTTCCTTTGGATGTCTTCAGAAGTCTAGTGACAAAGTCCATAGTGATTTTCTCCCATTTCCATCCTGGTATAGGAAATGGTTGCATCATCACCTTAGACTTCTGCCTCTCTGCCTTCACTTGCTGACCCACCAGGAACTATGATGTATATTCAATGATCTCCTTCTTTATATTATCCCACCAAAAATTCTCTCAGATATCTCAATACATATTTGTGTTTCCTGGGTGAATAGAGAAATTTGAACTATGTGAATCATCCAAAAGTTCCTTCTTTAGCTCCAGACATGATGGAACTCATATTCTTTTCCCAAATCTCACAATTCCTTCTCCATTAAAATTAATCTTCGAGGATTTCCCTTTTCCGAGAGCTTCCGATTTTTCCTGAATTCCCACATCATCCTTTTGAGCATCCTTTAATCTTTCCAAAAGAGATGGTTGGGAAATAATTTGTGAAAGGATTGATGATGTTCCTTTATTTATTATTCCCATGTCTATATTCATCAAGTCTATGAATATTGGATCCTTCTCAATTCTCATCGATGATAGAATTCATGGGTCCTTTATACTTAGAGCATCTGCCACCTTGTTTGCTTTCCCGGGGCAGTAATAGATTGAGAAGCCATAGTCTTTGATCAGCTCTAACCATATTCATTGGCACATGTTCAACTCTTTCTATGTTAATATATACTTGAGGATTTTTTGGTCCATATATATTTCATACTTCTCCTCAAAGTGATAATCCCACAAAGTTTTCCAAGCGAAGATCACTATAGCCAACTCAAGTTCATGTGTTTGATAGTTATGTTCATGAACATTAAATTTCCTTGAATCATAGGCAATGAATTTTTCACTTTAAATCAACACACATCCCAGGACCTTCATCAAAGCATCACTGAATACCACAAAAATTTCTCCACTTGTGGGTAAAGTGAGCACGAGTTCAGTGATAAGCCTTTTTTCAACTCCTTGAAGCTTTCTTTACATTCATCACTCCATGAAAACATTACTACCTTCTGAGTTATCTTGGTAAGAGGGTTGGAAAATCATGAGAAATTTCCCACAAATTATTGATAATATCCGGCTAACCCCAAGAATCTACGGATATCTGTTACCGATGTTGGCCACGACCATCTCTTAATTGCATCCACTTTGGATGGATCCACTAATATCCCATTGCTTGTGATGATATGGCCCAAGAATGAGACCTCCTTTAACCAGTTGTCACATTTTATGTACTTTTCATAGAGCTTCTCCTTCTGCATGGTCTCTAGTATAGTTCTTTGATGTTCCTCATGATCCTCCTTGGTTTTGGAGTATATCAAAATATCATCAATAAATACTACAACAAATTTTTCAAGGTAATCCTTAATGATTCTATTCATCAAGTCCATGAAGATTTTTGGAGCATAGTGAGTCTGAAAGGTATCATTATGAATTCATATTTCTTGTATCTTGTATGAAAAGCAGTCTTGGGGATATCTTCCTTCTTCACCCTTACTTGATAATATCACGTCCGCAAATCCACTTTGAAGAAGTATTGTGCGCCACCATGAATATTGAACAAGTCATCAATTTGTGGTAGAGGATACTTGTTCTTTATCATGATTTTGTTGAGCTCGCGATAATCGATTCAAGGCACATTGAGTTAACTGAGAGAGAAGCGTGAAAAATTTCACAATTCCCACTCCCATTAGATTGGACATCTCATTTGCACAGTCATCACATTGATCTTTACATTGGTTGTTAGCCCGAGTCCTCATATTACCGGCCAATGGCTGGAATAAAAGTAACGTTAGGGGCAACACATAAAGATTAATCCAAGGACAAAACTGTTGACTTATGAATAACAATTATTTCCTTAAATTATGAATCCATAGGCTTCAATCTATGCTATCCATGATCTACATTCTAACATATATTATTAGGGGAATTTTTTTAAATTCCTTTAATAAGGGTTCATAATAAGATTATGAATTTACCAAAGTATATACCCTAGGAGTTTAATAACTTAGTGTGCAGTAAGGCTTGTTGTTGTGCACTAGTTGTCGTTCGAGTCTAGCCCAATGCGGTGTTTTCGGATTTACCCCTAGGATACATCTGTGCCAGAGCCGCCTCTACCTACTCATATCCAGACATGGATGTATTTGTCTGATGAACCACTTACTCAATACTCACCAATAATTAGGGATGTTTTTATTATATTTATTCTTGTCAATAATTCTTCTCTAGGGTTTTCTAATACTAATCCAAAAAATAACTAAACCTATGCTCTGATACCAACTGCGACAACCCTGTTTTTTATGACACAATTAAACATAATTTATTAGATAAACTTCACTTGATACAACATAGAAGATAAATAGGTATAGTGTCTTTAAAACTTAGGATCATTACATGACAACTTAAAACCTGAAATTAAACATCTTTATTGAAAATATTCTTTACATGACCACTACATTCCCTCGTACTTATCATTGCATGAGATAACCCAAGAACATGCATAAGAAAAGGGTGAGATATAAATACAAGTAAGGGAATAATCGTGGAATAACATGAGGAGTACAATACATGTTCTAAAATAGGCATATCAATAGAGCACAAGAGAAGCGTAAACATAAAGGCATGATAAATCATGATAATCATAACATGGAAATGTGGCAACAACACTTAACATGGAATTAGCAGGAGCCAAGGCTCATTGCACATGGAGAATGAGTAAACCCACATTGCACATGAATCATGAGTAAACCCTCATTGAACATGAATTATCATTACTAAACACCCATTTCACATGATGTATCATGATACTATACATTACCCAATACATTGGAGAGCTATTAGGGCACACCCTTCTTAAACATTTCATTTCATGCATTAGTGTGCCACATGGATCATAAAACATCGAATTATTCAAAATAATCTTTTATCACACGATAAAAAAATTTGGAATACATACATGAAACTCTTTAAACAATAATTAAATGTGAATAAATTTGAATACCCTTGATAGAGAAATGGGTATGGAATTCACTACATAGTGACTTTGTCTTGGAAAAGCGTGGTGAAATTTCAGCAGCATAATTGTGTGACATAAGAACTCATAAAAATGGTTGATGAGAGAGAGATGGGTGTATCATCATAGTTACATGTCATGGAAAATAAGGGGGTGATATAGAAACATGTCCCAATAAATTTAATGGAATTTATATTCAAGATACAAAATAAATTTCTTGAATGTAAATGAAGAGAGAGAAATTCCTTTTGGAATTTTGGCTTAGTAACGGGTGTACATGGGAGGAATTTAATGAGAGAGAAATGGGTATACCATCATCCAAACATAATGAGGGAAGTATGGGTGAGGTGATAAACCATAAAACATCATTTATAATTGAAATTAAAAGTTCATAACAACATTAAGAAAATTGGACAAAAATGAGAAAGGAAGAAAAACCCTTACTTGGAAGTGTGCTTCCAAAGTCTTGATAGAGGCTTGAGAGAGGATTCGTGGGATCTTGGGGAACCTTAAGAGGATTCTAGAGAGTGAAGGGTAGAAGTTTCACTAACTCCAAAATATTTTAGTGAGTAGGAAGTGGGAGTTTCAGTGGGTTTATATAGGAAAGGCGAGGGAAATATTTATTATTTAGGTTTGTGACACCTCACATTAAACTAATCCAAACCACAAACCAGAGCATGGTTATTACCCATGGTTTTTGGATAAAGGAAGTGGAAAAAAAATTTATAAGGCCAAATTCCGAACTTCTTAAAATAATGGGGTTGCTTATGTGGAGGTGAGTCACACTCCCAAGGAAAACAATTTAAAAAGGGAAAATGTTTAATAAGTCTTGAAGGGTCCACTGAAGCTTTATAAAATAAATAAAACAAACCAAAAACAACATTATTTTAATGTTAAAACATATTTTGGCCGAATATAATGTTTATAGTGTTTTATTACATCACTATTGGGTCATTATGATGTCATAAAACACATTATATATTTAAACGGTATTTAATTTTTACCCAAAAATTTGACTGTCTCAGAAAATTATTAAAAATTCACCATTGGTTAATTTTGATGTCCTGATTCGATAAATAATATTAATTTTATCTAAACAATTTTCTAAATATTTTAATTTTCACATTTAAAATAAAACCGACATTTATAAAAAATACATGTGTTTTGACAAAAAATGGCTTTCAAACATTTATAAAAATTATAATTGCATTCAAAAAATTATACGATCATTTATATTTAAAACAATTAACTTAATATAAATAGTAGTATATTATTAAAATTATATTTTAATTCAAAAATACATTAATTTATCAAAATATATTTTTTAGTTGAACATTAACTAAAAATACTATTTGTTCTTTAAAAACTATTTACAAGGTAACAACAATAAAGTGAAAGTATATTCATTATTATATACAAAAATAATGTACATAACCATCATGATAAGGTCTTGTTTCATAACCCCATATAAAACCTGCATAAGACCGAAGAGTAAGGTGTGCGATGGTGATAGACTCTTAGGGTGGCTCAGATAACATTGCTCGGGTGGTAATCTCTTTCAACTTCCAATTATCTCATAGGTGGTCCTGAATGAGCTTAACATAATCATGCTCGTCTTGGGATTGGTCAAGAGCGAAGCCCAAAGACGCAACCGCCTTTATGAGATCTAAAAATGGGCTTCATATGGTGCATGTCTACTAGATGAGGCCATCACTTCCTCTGTCTTAGTAAATTGGATTTGTTAAAGCCCTCTATTTATACTAATCTGGTGATCACTGTTCAACAACTATATTAGAAATGGTCACAATTACTAATAGTATTTTAATATACAAAAACATAAACCCAATGAAGTTGAAATTTTATATAAACATTTTACATAAATAGTCATTTAATTAGATAAAGAGGTATTTCTATTAATGAAAGATTGGGTCATTACATAATATATCTCATAAGATCACATTTTAGTTGGACTATTGAATTTTACTCACACCATATTTGGACCGCAAGTGGGTATGTGATTAGATCTCTTGATTACATGTTATTTGGGACTATGCTCTATGTTTTTTTGAGACTAATACTAGACTTGGGAAATTAGGAGGGTTAGCTAAACATGTAATTTGGATACCTTTTTGAGTTTGAGTATTTTATTTATTTATTATTTTCATTATCTTAAAGATCATTTATTACCTGCTTTATATCTATGGCCTATATATTGTAGTATGTTCATGCCTGGTTATTTATTTATCTATTATTTATATCCCCTCACTATTATCTTCCAATACTCAATAATTTATATTTAATTTATTGTTGATTTATTTATAAATTTATATTTATTCCAATATGATCATGATGGTATATTATCCATAATTTACAATCACTAGATCCTTGCAGCAATTTAGAGGCCTCTAGAGATCAAGGAGATGCATTTGAGGACTAGTGGATAACCAACTCAGGAAACCATTTTTGGGTCTTTAGGGTTGGGATGCTTAAAATTATATATGGTATTTCTTTTCCTTCATCTTAATTTTTTATTTTTTTGATGGTAGATAAGAGACTAAGATTGTGTTGGAACTTGATAAATAGTTTGTGTATAGGTATGGTTAACCCACACATTGAAGAAAGACAAATTTCCAGGGATGATATTTTTTTTCATATTTCTTGCTATTATAATTGATTATTTGTTCAACAATTATTTTTTTCTTATATTGGTTATTGATTTATGAATTTATGATATTTACATTTTTATTGGTGTGTTAAGTGATTTTGTGTTTTTATTCATCGTTATTGGCACATAGATATTTAGATTTCATCCATATCCCATTTAAAATATACTAAATTATTGATTTTCAAATACATTATGATCAATATTCCATGTTTGTGTGCTTTATCAGCATGATTATTCATATTTCATCATAGGTTATTGTATTTCATGATTTATGTTATATTTTTTCCATGTATATTCCTATATTACTTCCATAATTGATGTGATAGGATTACTTGTTAGATTATGGTAAAACAATTTGTTCATAAAGGTCCCAAATGAACCTAAAAAGTGTTTTCCTATATATCATTTTGGTGAAACCTTATGATATTTTTGATCCATTGACTATTGTTTGAATGGGCTTAAACATTTATGGTTGTGATTAAATAGGTTCTGATAACAATTTATAAAGTGTATGGGCCTTTATATATTAGTAACCATATCCCATATAATTAAACCATTAAATATAAACTCACTATATTTTGACACTAAATGTAAAAACGTAATTATAGTTACATGAATGCCAATTATAACTTATTAAGTAATGTTCCATTAAAATTTCGGAATGATAACTAATCTAAATGAACCATTATATATGTATAAATGTGAAATTAAAATATACTATAGAAAATTACTACTCAAAAAAAGTCCCAATTTATAAATTTAATTTTTTTTTACCTCAATAACTTGGTTAGGGATAAACATATGAATAGAATCCTAAATTTATAACTAGACACACATAAGTCAATTGGGGCATGTTTCATATTAGATAACCCCATTAAGGTTTTTTTATGTTTGAATATTTTTACTGGTAAGGGTTATACTTAATTGAACCCAGATTAGCTTGATGGGACCCCTATTGGTGACCTTAATTCTTTATATTGCTTCATACTTAACCCCTCAGTGTTATGTTTGTGATAAAAAGGGATGGTTAATTAATATTCTAACCACCGGTTATATAGGATACATATAAATTTATGGTGTTATCATACTGAACTGATTCCCTTAAAATTATTGATAACATGTAGTATGTTTTGACCTTTATTATTACGAGGATTTTTTAACCTAGAAATAAATTTAAAAACTAAATGGTGTTTTCCTATATAGTTTGTAATTGAAATTGTCTTTAATAAATAAAATTCGTGAGAACTTTCTAATGAGTAAATGGTTAAAAATAGTTTTAATATTATTCAGCAATGTTACCTTTGGGAATTGGCTAAATAATGTACCAAGCATGAATTACTGGTACATTGCCTTTTATTATTCTAATCTACTTTGTTTTTTAAAAGATAATTATGAGATTAACTGCCACATTCGACATGGATTCATATAAATAAAGTTATTATTTCTATTTAATTTCACAATTGGTAATTTATATCTTCTGTATATGAGCTACTTTAAATGATTTGATAAATCAGAATCAATTAAATTCAAAAAACCTGAAACCTTAATGTGTTTTATTAGTTTCGACCCTTGAGTAAGACAAGTTTAAACATTGTCATCTTATGATGGAATGTGGATGTTTCCCATATGCATAAGATGAAATTTACTCTTTCATGAATGAGTATGACTAGATATTTATTATCCTAATATTATTCATATGGATAACATGGATCTGAATTAATCTAGGTAAATTAGATCACATACTATGAATGATTCAAACTAGTTTAGATATTTTTCTATCATAGTGGCATGTGTTATTACACATGTTACCCATAAAGTTGATAAATGGAAAATCAAACCGCCTGAGTTTAGTGGTAATTTCTTCATCCTTAATATTTTATGCCACATGGACTAATCATATCTATAATAGTGTGGCATGCATGTTAAAATGAATATAACTGAACCCAATGCATGGTATTATGTTCTAAAGGGGACTGGGTGGTGTGACACAGTGGTCAGTTTGGTCTATCTTTGATTCCTGATGCTAACGATGTGCATGATTACAAATAAAGATATCTGCATGCATACATGTAATGTTAATTTACTATAACATACTTTAAAGAAGATTTTCCCTTCATTTTGGTTTGGAACCTGGTTAAAGTGCATTGGCCGCATATGGGACCTATGTTTTTTGGGGGAGGGAGTGTGTGTGGGATGGGATGAGTTCCCATTTTTACGAAATTTCATGTAGTAAACATTTATGGTGGGGGGAATCTAAACAAATTTATTTAAGAATGTCCATACATGTAGACTGAACACATCCTTAAAATTCATATTTCTAATGGTGAAGATGATGAATTTTTAACATCAATATTTCAATTTTCGGTCATAGTTAATATTTTAAAAACTCAGGTGGAAGATGATGATGTGTTTAGATGATTGATTTTGGAAATAAGGAATAATATATCTGGTTGTTTGAAGGTTATATAGCGCGTATATGCTTTTAAGGCAGTATGATGGATAGGTAGTTGTTTGAGTACCAAACCATTGAGAGTTTGGGATGGACTTTGGTGGTTATGTTGAACGAAAATGTGTGAATTGGGATTTAAGGCGTTGCGATCAGGTTTCTATATTAAAACATCATATATTAATCTATAATATCTTAAATTGGTCCATATGGGGTGTATTTAATATCTATTTAATGATTTTATTTTTAGGGAGAGTTGAGATAACATTTTATTCAACACATTAAACACGAATAGTGTATTTTTGTGAGTGTCCCTTCAAATTGTACATGAGGGCATGAAAGTGGTTTTAGGATTTCATTAGGTAGTTAACCCAAATTTTGACATGATCAATCATTTTTGGAAGATGTGGTTATAGGGGTTTCATTAATTTTAGTAAAACCTATTTTGATAGATCGGTTCATAGGAGAGTTGTACATGCACAACAATGGTAATATTCATTAATCCGTTAGTATGCACCTTTTTAGTAGATGATCATATACTCTCTCTTAACTACATCCAGAGTACGTTGAATTTTTTTTGTATATATAGATTGAGCTAATCAGTGATATTTTTGAGTTTTATGAGTGTAATCTCTTATGAAAACAATATTGGAAATCTTGGGAGGCAATTCATTGGAAGGTCATTTTGTCTATTGTATATCGTTTAATATATAAACCCACAAAAATTAGGGATCCCTTGTAAATTCCATGTATGGTTCAATTATATATTTGGGTAAAACCATGTTGAGAGATTTATGACTGGGGTAGATTATAACAATCCTTGGATGATAGATTAATAATGTGAAAATGGTAGTGTTATAGAAGGGTGATATTTTTGAGCAATGTTATTTCATCAATGAGACATCTCCAAATTTTGGTTATCGACAATAGTGAGTGTGCTTGAAATAAACATGGTCGACCTAGGAATAATGGTTCCATAATCAGATTTTTCAATGCATCTAAATCTAAGGCCTATCATTTTCTCGGAATAGATAGAGGGGGTTGTTTGAAATTTTTATTTGTGGTTAGTTAGATGTGGGAAATGAGGAACCACATTCAAAATATTTTCAGAGAAGATGGGTAAAATGCCAGAGTATCCCTAGTTTTTGAATGAAAGTATGACATGACAAGTTAATGTGTGGTCTATTAGGATTAAACCATTTTGATCTAGTTGAGGACCATGATCCTAGAACTCAGGTGAAAACATGAATCACGAGTTTAGAATCATAATGGAGAATCATTAGGATTATAGGGATGAGTTTTAATAGAAAATTTTATTGGTGAGAGTCTCATGGATCCTAATTGGCCACGGAAAGACTATAGTGGGATGCACCATAGGTCAGATAATAATAGAGAGAAAAACATGAGTGTGTAATAGGTAAGATATTATCAGGTATGTTCCATCTTGATGTTTCAATTTTAAATATGGCCATTATCTTAATATTAATCAACTAAGGTACCACATGTTTAACTTACTACTTATAGGTGCATTAGGTGTAGAAAACACAGTGCATCCATTTTACTGGAAATTCATGATGTCAGTAGGAAAAGTAGTGTTTTCATTATTTTTAAATGGATTATCGTATATGAGAAGTTATATGTATTTTATATAATAATGTCTAGTGTTTTGAATTGGTTGACAATTCAAAAAGAAATATAAGTTTCCTTTGGTGAATGGGGAAAATATTAAATTGTGATTCAGAACATAAATCCGAGAGTTGTAACCCATAAATGTGAATTTTTTAAAATGGAAATTAAGGCCCAAGATCTGACTTTATAAATTGGGTGAGTTTCGAAAGCAATGGGGTCAAAAAAATCAGTTTTGGGGGAAACTGACAGGTTTGAATGGTTAGCACATGTTTGAGCTAACCGTATGGCCCAAACAATGAAGCCCTCAAGGGGAAGTCATGTTTCCTAGTGAATGGGTGTAGAGGGAGTCACACTATTTCTTTAACCAAGCACCCTATTTCACATGACCAAGTTGGATGTCCATAAAAAAACTAGAGAGGGAAAAAATCTATGTTCTTCATGGTTTGTCTAAAAGTTTACCTAAACCAACAAGGGTGTGGAATTTTTGATATTATCCGCCCATGATTGGTGTAAAGTGAAAATAACCATGTGAAAAAACCATGTGTGTCATTAAAAATGTAAAAATGACCATTTCCCCCTCTAGTCCTTTAAGTGTTTGAACCCTATTTTCTTTCATTATCCACCCCGGGAGTCCTCCAGGAACCATATTCTCCCTCCCATATTTCATGGTGTTTCTCCCTCATTCTTTGTCTAATTTAAGCACGGTTGGGCATATTAGATGTGTAATAGTGATTCTACAACTCATCTTAACTCTTTAATTTTTTCTATTCTCAATTTTTTATTTTATCATTTACCAAGCTCATATACCCTACTTGTACTGTGTTTGAAAATCCTACCATTTTCTATCGTTCCATATCAAATCAACACCAAACAAT
This sequence comes from Viscum album, assembly GCA_963277665.1. Taxonomy (NCBI): domain Eukaryota; kingdom Viridiplantae; phylum Streptophyta; class Magnoliopsida; order Santalales; family Viscaceae; genus Viscum; species Viscum album. Next base: position 1,967,841,271 of record OY728127.1, read on the forward strand.
GGATGAGTATATCATTAGAATCATGAGGTTAGTATTTTTTTTTCATTCCCATAAATTGTTTTTTTATAAAATGCATCATTGTGATATACTATAGAAATTCCTTGAGTCACTTCTTGAACATTAAATTAAATAAATTCAATGCTTAGATCCCAACCTAGTACCCTCATACATGGTTGGAGGTCAATGAACCCAATCCAAACCACCTCTTGAGGTGAGTTAAATTATATTATTTTCCACTATCCTTGATTAATGACTAAACCCCCTATCAGGTGTTTTCTTAAAAATACTTGGTACATTTATAAATGTATTAATGAAATAAAAAGGATTAGATAAAACGCTTGGTACTTGATAACATACATTATAATTGACATTGTGAGTTGACGAATCCCATAATTATAATAAAAAATTTAATCTATTTTATAAAATGTGTCATGATGTTTTATATAATAGAATGGGTGTTTCTCATGGCCTTCTAAATTAATTACAAAAAAATGTCCTGTTTATTATTCACGTATAATATTTTATGCTTAGGCAAGATATCGCTTATCAAATACGATACTAAAGCATGACGTCCCTTATGATTTATGATAGTCAGTCTGGATGTCTCTTATGATTTATAATACACTGGTATAGAACCCCTTATAAAATAGGATACTCAGGTATACATTCCATGCAGTTTTTAATACATGGGCATGATAAACCTTATGATTTATGATAATAAAGCATTGCATCACCTATTATATATGATACTCAATCATGGAATACCTTTTGTTTTTTTGATACACACTCATATTGTCCCATATGATTTATGATACTCAATCACGGTGTCCCTTATTAATTTAGATAATTGGGCATGTAATCCCTTATTACCCTATGAGACTCCTTTGACTATGCATGGTTTCATGAGTTGTGCCTCAGGTCGTGGATAGCACTATATATATATATATAGGGATATATATGTTACTAAATATATATTTTCATATATAAACATACATATCTATCTATATATGTATACATACAAGGTGGAACTTGGCTGGAGAAATATCAATCTTATAACAATGCAGTAATGGTAGGCCTTGTGTCCTTTAGGTACATGATTTTGATGTGATTTAATTTAAATATATTACCCTAATTTACTTGTTATATATATATATACATTAATTTATTTTATAATCTTGGAAATGATTTCATTAAAAAATATTAGTGATGGGTTTAAGAGTTTTAATCAAACCCTTTTTAGTTCTCTAGTGGGTACCCAAACTGATATCCTACTTTTAGGATAGTTTGGAATATTCTCTATGTTTTTTCATCCTAGATAAGGAATAGATATGGGATCTTAGGAGTAGTGTCTTAGCATGAACCCATGATTCCTTTTAGAGTTGGAGTCCTTTATTTATTTTTTCTTGTTAATCTAATCCTTATCATGTAATACATGTTGTTCTAGGTTACCTGTACATTGTATCATGTTCATCTATGGTTACTTATTCATATTTTTTTAATTTTACATTATTATCTTTATTATTTTCCACTTATCAACCATTTATATTTTCCCACTGTTGATTTATTTGGATATATAATTATTCCCTTCTAATCACAAGAATGTAGTCTTCTCACCATACCATCATTATACCCTCACTGCTAGTCTTTAGACTTTTGAATTTAGGGTGATGCACATAAGGCCCATTGGAAAACCATAAATGGGAACCTTTTTAGTGGATCTAAGTTTGGATCACTATAGTGTTTGAAAATGAATTGTATCGCTACATGGAGGATGTATTCCACATGTAAACACGAGCGACACTTTCATTTCCTATTTAATGGAAATGAGGTGGAAAATGGGTTTCCCATAATCATAAGTACATCCCAGTATATTTATTATATTAGTGTCATTGTGTTACGATGTATATAATAGATTTTGATGAATTATAAGAATTAATAAACTCAAAAAAATTAGGATATATGATTAACGCTTCTTTGAGTTTCCTCCTTTGGCTTGTACATGAATCCTTCTTACGATGGTATTAGGGTAAGAATAAAAGAACAATAATTAATGGAAGGAATCTAGGAATATTTTTTGATAGATATTTTCCAATATATGTTTCTAGAAGTTTGTGAATGTGGGTAGAGAATGAGTTCCCTTTTATATGTGATGAGAGGGACACACATAGAATTAATTAATGATTTAAATAATCTGAAGCCATTTTCTTGTGAAAGTGGAACAAAATGTATAGGAATATTTATTTAAAATAATATAGGGTTTAAATATGTTAATAAAATAATATTTAAATATGTTTAAGTGTAATTTTTACCCTTATATATTATTTTAAACACTGAAAATATCATTTTTTCCGTTTCTAATGCGATAAATTTTAAACAATGTAACTATTCAAAATGGTAGAAAAATGAATAAAAATTATTACATAATATTAATTATGATAATTAAGAATATCAAATCCTTTCTATAAAATAAATTTTTTACAATTATTAGAAATTATTTTTAATAAAATTGTGCAAAATGAAACCAAAAATGTTTTAAAAAAATGTTTTTTTGAGGATAAAAATGATTTTACTGAAAAATATTATATAATATTGATTTGAATAGAATTAAATTTTTTATTAATAATAAAAGGATAAATATTAATATTATAAACCAATCAAAAACTAAAAGGAATCGTGTAAATAACTGATTAAGAGAGATGATCTAAAAATAGATTTGTTTGAATAAATACATTACTTAGATGTCTATAATGTTAATAATATTTTTTTGAGTTAAAAATTATATTTTTATATTCATTATTCTAATAATTAAAAATAAATGTGTCCTATAAAAAAGGTATTTTAATATTTCATATTATTCTTATATCATTATAATTTTATAAAAGTGGCAGTTTTTGTAAAATTGGTATTTTTCACTATTCAACAAAAAATCAACTATTTCTAAGAAATATAAAAAAATCACTATAACATAATTGTGAATTAAAATGTTTTAAATGTTTTTCATTTTTTTAAATGTATATTTTTTAAATATGGTAGAGTTTAATTATAATTATTCATATATGAAATGCCTAAAACCCATTTTTATGAATAATGTATTGTTATGGCATAAAATAAAGTTATTCTTATACTTTTCCCAATGAAAAAAACAAGATTAATATAAACATTTTTTGATCAAATTTAATATTTTTATTATTTGATTACTTTGTAGATATATTTAATAATATGGTAGTAAGTATTCATACCCTCCAACCTATCAACTAAGTTATAATAGTCATATATTAATAACATTAATTCATAATTTTCTTAAGAATGGTGTTTTGTGTGGTGAATGATATTGAATATGGTATTAATTTAATAGAAAATATAATATTAGAGTGTTTTGTTTTCCACCCCTTATAGAAATATCAAACTGACATGTTTAATTCATCTGGAACATATCATTTCAATTAATTTGATTTTATTATGAATTTAAGTTTCTAGGCTAAGACTATAGAACTTATTATATTATAAATAAAAAATATGTCTATATTTATGAGGATTACACTACCATGGTGTTTTTAGATGAGTAAATTAATAATTAAATGATACTATATACACAAAAATTGATTTATTTATCTTCCATTTGTTGATTTTAATGAATTATATGAAAATATACTTTTTTACCTTCGTCTTTTTATGTAAATTATTGGGTATTTTAATTTGTTAATATTACAAATTCTAAATAATAATAAATAAGATGAATTTTTTATGCTAATTAAAATCAACCATTAATGAATCATAAGGTCCATAAAATTAGGATACGTTATTTCACCTATATAAAAAATATTAAAACAAGTAAATATAATTATGAATAAGAATAAACCTTCATGTGAATAAGTAAAAGATTAATTTCTAAAACATCAATAATAACACCCATTGAAATTATCCAGTAATTTAACCATTAAATTATAGTACAACTTGTTTAGTATATGTTATTTCATTCTTCATCTAATAAATCTTAAATTTTCAATACTAGTTTAATTGCAAAAGTTACGATTATGTCAAACATAAACATAGTTATAAAAACCATATTTTCTACTATTGAATATCTTTTCATATTAATAGAAACCACTTGATATATTCTGATTATATCTACATTCCTGAGGGGTTTATTGATTACTAATTCCATCTTTATATTTTCAAGGGATAAATCAATATCCCTACAAAATGTAAAATAGTATGTAGATCTAGAATCAAATAAATCTTGAATTTATGATCAATGTACTTTAAATCACATTGCAATGGATTTAACCATTAGATGTATTAATTTTATATGGTTATAATTTCTCCCTTAGCCTCTTGTGAAGAAAATTCCCTTAATTCATAGTGAAACCATATTGGTTGTGCTCCATATCCTTGTAGTTAAAACACTACACATTGTCTACTTCGTTCTTTCTATTGTATGCACGTTCATAATGGACTTTATATCCACCCATTATGAAAACTACTATTTCATTCATGAATTTATATTGTGTTTTATTCAATATTTTTCACATGTGGAAATGTTTATCCAATCATATTGTCATTCACCTCATTTAATTTTTATTTTATATCAATCATCCTCTTCTTCTTTATGTTTCCTTTGAAAATATAAAACATGGATAATTATTTCATTATCATGATAGAAATTGATACCATATGATCATATAAAGAAATTTTTTTATAGAATATTTTCCATTAATGTCATGGATTAACTCACTCGAAATCCTTTTTTTCATTTTATGAAGAAACTCTTTTTTGTACTAATGGGAACCTCAAAAATTACTGAAAAATGGATCAATATTACTTTCCAAATTATGTACATAGTCCATAACATTCCTAGTTAATATTATAATTTTTTCCACATTATTAATAATAATTTCCACATCCACCAATATTTTATTTATAATTTATATTCCATATCTGTTCATTTATCATGATGAAATTATTTTCAAATAATATCTCTCTAAAAGTATTTCATTCCATTTACCCATAACATCCTCATCGATGGTATTTGGAATCAATGATAACAATATATTAGAATATTCAATTAAAAAACATATAAGCAAACTAAATTTCTCTCTTTAATTAATTATATAAGTGAGAAATATCTTTTCACGAGACCTGACACATTTTCTATAATGTAACAGACCTGGTATCCACTATATATAGCGTCGTGAGCTAGGGCTCCATAGGACCAAAAGTGAGCCTCATCATATGTTATAGGATATCGACTATCCATGAGGGATTATGAGAAAATAAGGGGAATCTATTCCCCCTTTATCGAAGTAATCCAAAATAGATAAAATAGTAACTAATGGAAACAAACAAGTAATAAACATTCATTAATAATCCATTTCCAAAAACTAGATATAATCCCACAACCAAACAGTAAATATACTATGTCGTGTCATACATTTCAGAATATAAAGATAACCCAAAATTAAGATAATAAAAATATTACTAAAAATGTGGCCTAACTCTATTTCATGAATTTCCCTCCATGAAAATACCATGCCAAAATGAACCATAGGGTATATGTCATGTTACCATATCTTGACAATCAATAATTAATTCTTCTCTAGAACCCAATGGAAGCCTGAGTAGTGTTCGAGTACAACTCAATAATAATAACCCCAATGGGGCCTAAAAAATTTCTAGTATAAAATTATTTGGTATGTATTTAAATTAATAGTTATAGAATAAAAAAATAAAAACAGATTTACACATTTTAATAAGGTTCACTTTAGCGAATTTTGTCATTATGGTCTAATAGTTTACCATTTTTATTAATAACAATTACACTACTTCTAATAAAATAATCTATGAATAAGGGATGGATAAGGTTCCCTAAATCATTAGTTAATCATATCCCATGAAAATGTTGGTGGCATGGAGCATTAGATTGACCCCTTCTCCCGTGCATTATATAACACTTACCTTGGATCCTTAGTCCAGGTAATCAAATCCCATTCCTTTATTAGGGGTATAGAGTATCAGTCCAACTCCCCAACCTATGCATGATATGGGTGGGAGAATCAGTCTAACCAAACCCATGGTCATAGAGCCTAAGTCATATCCCACAAATGACCAAGCCATTATTACAAGATTATATAAACACTGACCACATTTACAATTTTAAAACCATAACTCATTAACACATTCATAATTTACAACCATGGTTCCTTAAATGCATATAAAACCATCAAAATTTAATCCATTACCATATTTTCCATTTACATTTATTATCCCATTAAGGCATTTTCGATTTCATACTTTAACACATTCACACATTTACCATTTACATGATTTATCCCATTAAGACATTCCTATATTTCATGTAACCCATTAACATTATACCAAATTCCCCCTTATCCCACATTAACAACTAAACACAATTATAATTAATTCTATTCCATATCTCGAGATAACATATCAACATTTTTAACATTGTATTTATCATATAATAACTCAATTAAACTGTTAATATCCCATTTTCATGTTCATGAATTGTATCACCCCATGGGTGTCCCTTAAGACGGTTTAATAAACCAAAATGAATCCCACATGGATCATGAGGGGTTTAATTCATCATTTTTCCAACAAATTCTTCATTTATACCAAGTAAAACCAAATAGACAACACAAAAACAAAAATTCACAACCACATACCATAAGAAAATCAATGAGATTGTGGGATATAACTTGTAGAGAACCTAACTTGATTCTATAGAGAAATGAACACTCAACTTTGGAATTTTATTCATAAACAAAAAACCCTTAAATCCCCAACATAGAAACCATGGGAAAATGTGTCTTAGATATTTAGAAGAAGAAGATTGATTCCACATGACATAGTCAAGAAGATAGAACAATAAGGATTGTTAGACTCACATTGACTATTGATCCACACCCAATGGATCTCTAAATGACTTAGGAACAAGGGATATAAATCCTTGGGATGTTTGGGAGGAAGGTTTCTTCACCCTTGGATACTATAGGATAAATGTGAAGGAAATTTATGTATGATTTCTTAAGGAATGAGGGATAAAAGGTAAAACCATAATTTTTAATGGGACACATGGTTTGGATACATGGTTATCCAAACTATACACTAACCACACACCACCCTCTAGTCGAGTGGTTGAAAAGTAATACAACTTCTAGGGATACTGTACATATTGAAAAACCATGCGGTAACTTTGCAGGATGGGTCTATCCAAGTCTATATAGTTTTCCTGTTTGAATTGTTTCATAAACAGTTTACCCCACACTTAAGAACCCATGGTTAGGTGGACAGTTACTACTAACCCTGCAACAACCATGAATCATGCAATGGATGACCACTTTCACCCCTCATTCATGTCATGAACCCTTGAAATTCCCCCAAGACTCCTCATACACCTGCTAAACATTTTATTAAACATATTAATGAAACTTAAACCAAAAATTAAACAATAACATACCTCCATGAAGTCCATGATCTTATAACATTCCCACCTTATAATGACCCATTCTCGAGAAACACTCCAAAGAATAACTATGATTCCAAGGAAAAAAGATTGAGGTAATGGTCACAAGAATATTCTTCCCTTTCCTAGGTTTCCTACTAAATCTCACCAAGCCGGCACAACACTCGGACTAGCGGCACCACCATTACATGCAATGATTTATCACTACGATCCATAAATATTAATCAAATTCTCTTGAAAGGATGAAATTTCCAAAAATTCAATATCATGAACATGAATAACATGGGTAGGTTTGGGGTGGTTCTGATGAAGTTGGGAAACATGAAAAATATCATGGATTCCACTATACCAGTATATATAATCCAATTGGTATTCTATTGGTTTGATACTATCCACTATCTCAAATGGCCCCACATACTTGGATGCCAACATAACCTATTTCTGAATTTGACAGTGACCCCAACATGGAGAAACTAAAAGAACACGTGATCACTCACCAAAACATAAGAGGATGATAAGGTCGATCTACATGTGAATTCTATATATTCTGAGCCATAGACATAGGTTATTGAATCAACTAAACATGATCTATTATCACCTACATGGGACTCTATCCCAACAATGAAAATTCCTAAAACACCATCCCAAATGATAAAGATCTACATAACATATTTTATAGTGAATCATATGGTATATATTAATAGTTTTATAATAACTGATGTTATTGTAAAACACAACAAGTTCTAAGTGATTCTCTCAAGATCTAGAAAATTCTAGGACACATGTACCCAACATGACCTCTAGCACTTAAATAGTATGTTCCAGCATCCCATGAATATGTGGGTGGATAGTCATACTCCAAAACACTCAGGTACCAAGTGGCTTCTATAACATCTACCAGATGAATGACATAAAACATGGATCATGGTACAAAACTATAGTCTGTAGAACCCCAAGAAACTAAACTACCTATTGAATGTACAACTCACCCTAATGGTCAACAGTCATAGAATATCATATCGGAATGAAATGTTCCACCCTCGTAACTTATCTTCATCTACCCATATTACAAAATTATCCTAATATTTCCCTTGAAGACCTACAACAAAATCCACCATTAATTTATCTCATTTCCATTCTAGAGTTGGTAATGAGTGTAAATAACCATAAATTTCAAGGAATTTTTTTTCTTATTTTTCTTTGGAATTTTACAAGAGCGCAGTTTCTGACGGCACCTGATTCCGAGTCCCGGTGTGCCCAGAATCATTTTCCGAAGTTTGGCTCGGGTACGTTCAGTGAACAGACGAGCGGGTTTTTCTAACTTTTGAACCGGTGCCCGGAATCGAATTCTGAGGGCATCGATGAAATAGTAGCGCCGATATTCGCTTAGAAACGCCTCTTCCGGAGTTGCGTTTGCTCAAGTGTGGTTTTTAATTTTCGGGCTTAAAGTTAAGAAATAAAATAATTTTTCGACAACTTTATTTTATTTCACTTAAGCCAATTGGAAGCCAGGTGAAGCCACTTAAAAAGCGGCTTAAACAGAGTTAAACCGGATAGGGTACTATCCAGAAATATCCTACCCTCTTGGTCGGATATTTTTGAGGTGGGGCCAGCATGAGCCCCGCCGTTTCTTTCCGCTAAGTAACGCACCCGCGAAACCCCGTCATTATGAAAGTCAACTAACGCGTTTTCTTAATTTCTTAACAGACCATTTGATTGGGCGGTTTATTTCTTAAATTAAATAATCGGTTTCTTTCGTTGAATTAATTCAACGAATTGATGGGTCGTTACTTACCCCCCTTTTTCGTGTGTTGGAATAATAATAAAATTAGACCAACCAGTCTTTTGGAGGATTACTGGTTGAGAGGTTTTGTAAGAATTTCTTGAGCCTACATCCTCCTTCGCGAAGAACGCGAAGAACGCGAAGAACGCGAAGAATGCGAAGAACGCGAAGAACGCGAAGAATGCGAAGAACAAGAAGAATGTCGTCACCCTCGGAGATTGACGACGCTTCATCCGAGACGTCCTTCCCCGCCCCGATCTTCGATCTGCTTCTTGAGGTAAGAGTCTCGGATTTTTCTTTTTAATCTCCTTTGTGGTTTTACCAAAACACAGATTTAATGATTTAATTAAATTAAATCTGTTGTTTCATGGTCTGTTGAGTTCGCCAACTCAACATTGTGTTCCGCGACGACGTGCCGCCCTTCCGCGACGATGCAACGATCTCCTCCTTCCGCGACGAGCAATTCTGCGAAGGACGTGTGTACGACGACGACCAACGAGGTAGGGGTTGTTGTGAGTTTATTCCTTTTTCCCGTGATCGTTCTTTTTTTTAAGTAAAGAACCGGAAAAATAAGAACAATTTTATTCCATTAAAATTGTTGAATTCATATGTTGAATTTGCTTCCTCCCGTTGTTTATCTCTAACACGGAGAGTGCAGGCCAAACGAACACGGCCTGACAACCCTCCGTCGTTCTTCGTTGTTATGCAGATTTGACGGGCGACGACGGGACGTGCCGCAACGGAGGTGTGATGGTTTCGCAGTGAAGAGCGAGTCCCGGGAGGAGCAGCGGCGCAAACGGGAACAAAAACGGACCATCGGAGCGACTCCGGTGGCCCGCGGAAGCCGGCGGCGGCGCGGGTCGTCGGCGCGGCGGCGCTCGCGGACCCGCAGCCACGCAGGTCCGGTGCGCGCGGACCCGCGACCGTGCAGGTCCGACGCGCGCGGGACGCGGCTGAAGCCGCGTCCGGTTGTCCGAGCGACACCCCGCGGGTTCCGCGTGGGTGTCCCGCGGGGCTAGCGGCTCCCCCCCGCGTCGCTCGGCCAAGCCGAGCTGGGCTGGCCGAGCCAGACCGGTCCGACCGGGTCAGAACGGGTCGGACCGGGTCGGACCGGGTTCGGCCGACCCAGGGGGGTCGGGCCGGGTCGGCCCGGGCCCGGACCCCCCGTCTTCGGATGGTTTTCGTTCAAATGCCCGTAACGTGAGCTACGGGCCCCCAAACGACTCGCCGTCAGCGGCAAAGCGATCCTTGGATCGAGACGGTCGTTTCGGTATATCTCACTTAAGGTTTCAAAATAATTTGGGTTCATCCGGGTTGGTTCGTACACGAAACCAACCGGGCCCTCGGAGCAGAAACGCTCATATCCTTAGCTACGGACGTCCGATTGACGTGCTGTCATCTTTGTGGTTTTCCTCTAAGTGAGACGGATGTTTTGGCTCACTCCGCCCGAGGTTTGGACACAGGTGTAGTACGGTCGGGTTGGTTTTGCCTTAAAAATAAACCGGGCCCCTGGGACGAAAAGGCCAATAACTCTCAGACCGGGCGTCCGATTGACGAGCCGTCTCCGACGTTGAGTTCCTGTTGACGATACAGAACTTTTGGATACATCAACTTCGGACTTTGTGACAGTTGATGTATCGGCCTCTCGGCTCGTGGAGCGGACCCTCCTGAACGAGCTTGCTGTGTGCAGAACCATAGAGCTGGCTGCGACTGCAACTTTGACAGCGACGACCGTGCAGAGATCCTCAGTGGACTGCGACGACGACTGTGCAGAGATCCTCAGTGGACTGCGATGACTACAACACTCAGCGATCCTACGTGGATCAGTGCTACTGGTCCTGTGTGGGCCCGATCCTGTGTGGGTCCGATCCTGTGTGGGTCAGCGCTCAGCGGTTCTGTGTGAGCCAGCGCCTACAGGTCATGTGTGGGCCCGATCCTGTGTGGGTCATTGTGGGGGTTAGTTACCTATCGATCCTTCGTGGGTCCGACGACTTAGATGGATCAATGATCATCATTATCGTCATCCGAATAAGTATACCTGTGTGAGCTGAATCTTCTGTTACTCTCCTTTGTGGATTGTGTTGAGCTATCCTGCGTGGATTTACTGTTTACTCTCCTTTGTGGATTGTGTTGAGCTATCCTGTGTGGATTTACTGTTTACTCTCCTTTGTGGATTGTGTTGAGCTATCATGTGTGGATTTACTTTGTACTCTCCTTTATGGATTGCGTTGAGCTATCCTGTGTGGATTTACTGTCTACTCTCCTTTGTGGATTGTGTTGTGTTATCCTGTGTGGGTATATGTTTTGCTTTCCTGTGTGGACTGGGTTGTGCTTGGGCTCGGACGTTGGAGTCGAACGGGAATTGTTGACTTAGGTATATGTATGGGAATATACCTAAGCCGTGTCGGTTATTATTTCGTGATTGTATCTTTCCTTTGTGGATTATCCTTTGTGGATTTTGGGAGACCTTCAGGGGTCTCGGGGTCCCTACTGAGTAGCTTATACTCACCCCTGCACGGGCTATGCCCGCACTTCATTGTTTTGGTTGTAGACGACGGACAGCGCTGATCGTGGTGGAGGCGTGCGGAGCAGGATGGTACCTGGAGGTGGACCACTGGGCGGGACACACTCGGAGAGGACGGCTGGACCGAGGAGCAGTAGAGCTATCTGTACCCACCCTTCAGGTGGGATTCCCAGTGGACAGCTCGGTGTAGCGGCTTTTACTTTTCAGTTTCTTTTTTTCCCATCAGTTGTACTTTACAGTTGGCCTTGTATTTCCGACCCCTTTTACTTTCAGCACGGCTTGTACCATTTTTACTTAGTGTTTACTTTTCCGCTTGCTTACTTTTTGGTGCTTGTTTACTTTTCAAAGGAAATTCCTTCCCTTTTTGTTGGGATTTACGCCTTGGTGCTAGTCGCCAGCCACTGGCCTATGGAAGGCGGGCTTGGTGTAGTCACGGCATGGGCCCCGAGGACGGGTCGTGACAAATTGGTATCAGAGGTGGTCAGTTCTACCACAGACTCTGATCTTTCTTCTATGTGAAGCAATAGTGTTTAGCGTATTGATTGTGGTTATCAGTCCAGGGAGTCCAGTGTTGGTGCGGTGGCTGACGTATCCGTACACCAGGACCCTGACTTCTGATTTCCGACATAATGCACGAAAACATTGATTGCATTTGTGTTTCAAGTTTTCATTGTGATTACTTGTGTCAGCCCACCAGGTATACTGTTCTGACCATGGAGCACTTGTTTCCTTTTCAGGATGGCCCCACGACGGCAGCCAGCTAGGGTTCCGAGAGTAGAGTGCGACGACAGCCCGCCGAGCGACGAGGCCTCGGTATAGGGCCCGTTGACAGCAGAGGAACCGACGGTACCTTTACCCGCCGAGCCCCCGATGCTTCCAGCGCCGATCGCTGATGATGCACGATGCCTCGGAGCTCTGTACGTGTTCCAGTGCTAGTGGCCACCCAGGTTCCGTGGGGAGATGGACCCCCAGGAAGTCGAGGACTGGCTGGAGGCGGTCGTCTGAGTTTTCAGGCTAGTGAGGACACCAGCAGACCTCATGGTGATCCTCGCGGCGAGCCTACTGCACGCAGCAACAGGACGATGGAGGAGCTTGATGCTCCAGGTACACGATGAAGCCTCCCTCATCTAGACGGACTTCGAGAGCCTCTTCCGCTCGGAGTTCGTCCCGTCCACCCTCCGTGTGGTGCGCATTCAGGAGATTCTTCAGCTGCGGCAGGGCATCTTGACGGTCGCCCAGTACGCGGCGAGGTTCACCGACCTTTCTCGCTACTCGACAGACATGGTACGTGACCCCTTCTTCCAGGCCCGGACCTTCGAGCAGGGTTTGAGACACGAGATCAGGGCATTGCTGATCTCCCTCAGCATCCCGACCCAGGCAGGAGTGCTGGAGCGAGCCCTTATGATCGAGAGCTTTCTGGATGAGTCCACAGCGAGACCTACCGCAGGGCGGCAGGTAGTAGAGTCTTCGGAAGCTGGTAGCCGACGGATGACTCAGGGTTCCAGGCGGACCAGGCCTTTCGGCAGACGACCTCGGGACACTGGCTCAGCAGTTCGGGGCACACAGCACGGGGCCAGTCTTCCAAGGGGAAGACAGTGCTATGCGTGTTGCGGGCAGGGCCACATGGCTCGTGACGGCCCGACCCGCCGTACCGAGGAGCAGTAGACGGTGGAGGGGCCACCCAGACAGAGGCAGAGGGTCGACCGTGGCAGTCCGCAGGGAGGAGGCGGACGAGGCAGAGGAGCTGGCCGAGCAGCAGGTGGTGGGCGATGCTTTGAGGCTCTGCCACCACCACCACCAGGAGGTCCGCCCCGACCACAGGGAGCTGGCGGGCAGAGACAGGCTCAGCTCCAGGCAGCAGAGGCCTATGACCACGGCGCACCAGAGATGATTCAAGGTACGATCTGTGTCTATTCCACCCTTGCTGCAGTTCTTATAGACATAGGATCGAGTGACTCTTTCATAGCCACTTCCCTTGTTCGGATCTCGGAGATTCCGACAGAGCCGTTGGCTCGATCCTTACAGCTAGAGACTCCTACGGGAGCAGACTCGACGATTACGCACTGGTGCCGGCAGTGTGAGCTATCTCTAGGAGGCGAGAGCTTCGGCTGGGATCTTCTTGTAGCGGCGTCGAGGCCTTACGACGTCATCTTAGGCATGGATTGGTTATCTAATGTCCATGCTCAGATTGACTGCATTAGGCGCATGGTGCGATGTGTGCGCACCGATGGGAGCAGGTTCACCTTCACCGGCGAGAAGGGAGCCTTCGCAGCACAGGATGGACTCACGTAGAGGAGAGGACAACCCATCACTCAAAAGTTGGCTAGCCTCATCCTTGGAGTAGTTGACGTGCAGAGTCCTAGTTTTCCTGCAGTGGTGGATCAATATACGGACGTCTTCCCCGACGACGTTCCAGGGCTACCTGCACGCAGAGAGGTAGACTTTTATATTGATCTGTACCCAGGGACAGCCCCGATATCCACTCCAGCATATCGGATGGCCCCGAATGAGCTTCAAGATCTACGGGTACAGTTGGAGGACTTGCAGGGCAAGGGGTTCATCTGACCCAGTGTTTCACCCTGGGCTTCCCCGATTTTGTTCGCCAAGAAGGCAGACGGGAGCTTGCGACTATGTGTCGATTATCGTCACCTGAACCAGGTGACTGTGAGGAACAAGTATCCGCTACCAAGGATTGGTGACCTCTTCGATCAGCTCAAGGGAGAACGGTGGTTCTCGAAGATAGACCTCAGGTCAGGCTATCATCAGCTCAGAGTTCGAGACGAGGATGTGCAGAAGACGTACTTCAGGTGTCGGTATGGCCTCTATGTGTTCTTGGTTATGCCTTTCGGCTTAACCAATGCTCCAGCAGTGTTCATGAGCCTCATGAACAGGATCTTCCAGCCATACCTCGATCGATTTTTCGTGGTCTTCATCGACGACATTTTGGTGTACTCGACGACGGAGGAGGAGCACGCCTACCACTTGCGGGTTGTACTGGACACACTCCGAGAGCACCAGCTTTATGGCAAGCTCTTGAAGTGCCAGTTCTGGTTACGTGAGGTCCACTTCTTGGGGCATGTCATTTCTGAGGCGGGAGTTGCAGTGGATCCCGTGAAGATCGAGGCAGTGCTAGCTTGGGAGCCACCCAGGAGCGTGACGGAGGTGCGGTGTTTCTTGTGTCTAGTCGAGTACTATCAAAGATTTGTGCCGGACTTCTCTAGATTTTCGGCACCACTCTCAGCATTGACGAAGAAGGGGAAACCCTTTGTGTGGTCAGACAGATGTCAGCAGAGCTTTCAGGAGCCAAGACAGAGATTGACCAGCGCACCTATCATGAGGTTTCTTTAGGAGGGAGTTGGAAACTTAATCTACTGCGATGCATCAGGGACCGGACTCGGGTGTGTCCTGATGCAGGAGCGGGCCGTGATTGGCTATGGATCACATCAGTTGAGGCCGCATGAGAATAACTATGCCACCCATGACCTGGAGTTGGTAGCAGTGGTCTTCGCTCTGAATACATGGCGACACTATCTGATGGGCGAGCGCTTTACAGTCTTTTCTGACCACCAGAGTCTCAGGTACATCTTCTCTCAGAAGGACCTGAACCTGAGACAGTGGCGATGGATCGAGTTCCTCCGGGACTATGACTTTGAGATAGTCTATACTCCTGGGAAGGGGAACGTGGTAGCCGATGCCCTCAGCAGGAGGACAGGCATCCAGCTACTTGAGGAGGCGACAGAGCAGCTAGCCTCTTTGCAGATATCCTTCGTGGATAGAGACGGAGCAGCCTTCCTTCAGTCTCTCACAGTCACCCCTCCACTACTACAGCGGGTTAGAGAGGCACAACGTGGGGACGCTGACTGTGAGACGCGGCGTGCACAGATATCCTCGGGACAGGCACCTGATGGTTTCTCCCTTGGAGAAGAGCACAACGTCCTTTTCAGAGGACGTACCTTGGCACCAGTCTTTTTACGAGAGGAGGTGATGAGAGAGTTTCACACTTCTCCTTTGGTGGTACATCCTGGAGTGGCAAAGATGTACCAGGATCTCAGACGACAGCACTGGTGGCTGGGCATGAAGAAGGCTGTGGCAGAGTTCGTTTCATGGTTCCTCACGTGCCAGCAGGTGAAGGCAGAGAATCAGGTACCAGCAGGCTTGGTACAGCCCTCGGAGGTCCCGGAGTGGAAATGGGACGGGATATCTATGGGCTTCATGACTGGACTTCCACGCACTTCAAGAGGTAATGACTCCATTTGGGTGATTGTTGACCGACTCACCAAGTCGGCACACTTCTTACCCATCCGAGAGCAGGGATTAGTGGAGAGCTTGGAGCGTCTCTATGTTCAGGAGATTGTACGGCTTCACGGTGTGCCATCGACTATCGTCTCCGATCGGGACACTCGATTTACTTCCCGGCTTTAGAAGGGGTTGCAGGAGGCATTCGGGACGCGGCTACGTCTGAGCACCACCTTTCACCCTCAGACAGATGGTCAGACGGAGAGGACCATTCAGACTCTCGAGGACATGCTCCAGGCATGTGTCCTCGACATTGGTCGCAGCTGGGAGGACCACCTACCCTTGGTGGAGTTCGCGTACAACAACAGCTACCACTCCACCATCGGGATGGCACCATATGAGGCGTTGTACGATAGGCCCTGTAGATCTCCTTTGTGCTGGACAGACCCTGGGGAGTCAGCACTTGTGGGACCAGAGATGGTCCGGGCCACGAAAGAGAAGGTCCTGGTCATCCAGGAGCGGATGAGGATAGCACAGAGCTGGCAGAAGTCATATGCTGACAGGAGGCGGAGGCCACTAGAGTTCGAGGATGGAGACCACATCTTCTTGCGGGTCTCACCTCGATGTGGTTTGCGGAGATTTGGCCGAGGCGGCAAGTTGTCTCCACGCTTCATCAGGCCTTTCCATGTCCTCAGTAGGATTGGAGAGGTGGCTTATCGCTTGGCTCTGCCACCTCAGTTGCACCGGGTGCACGACGTCTTCCACGTATCCCAGCTGAGGAGATACGTGCACGACCCAACGCACATCATTAACTATGGGGAGCTAGACATGGATGATGGGGCGACTTTTGCGGAGGTCCCAGTAGAGATAGAGGATCGACAGGAGCGGGTCCTACGTGGGCGATTGATTCCTCTTGTGCGCATCAGATGGCCGCACGGGAACCTCCAGGAGAGCACATGGGAGCGGGAGGCTCAGATGCGTGCTCAGTACCCACATTTGTTTCCCTAGTTTATGATGTATCTTTACGGGGACATAAAGCCCTGAGGTGGGAGTAATGTAAAGACCCATAAATTTCAAGGAAATTTTTTTCTTAATTTTCTTTGGAATTTTACAAGAGCGCAGTTTCTAACGGCACCTGATTCCGAGGCTCGGTGTTCCCAGAATCATTTTCCGAAGTATGGCTCGGGTACGTTTAGTGAACAGACGAGCAGGTTTTTCTGACATTTGAACCGGTGCCCGGAATCGAATTCTGAGGGCACAGATGAAATCGCAGTGCCGGTATTTGCTTAGAAACGCCTCTTTCGGAGTTGCCTTTTCTCGGGTGTGGTTTTTAATTTTCGGGCTTAAAGTTAAGAAATAAAATAAATTTTCGACAACTTTATTTTATTTCACTTAAGCCACTTGGAATCCACTTGAAGCTACTTAAAAAGCAGCTTAAACTGAGTTTAATCGGATAGGGTACTATCCAGAAATATCCTACCCTCTTTGTAGGATATTTGTGAGGTGGGGCCCGCACGAGCCCCGCCGTTTCTTTCTGCTAAGTAACGCACCCGCGAAAACCCTTCATTATGAAAGTCAACTGACGCGTTTTCTTAATTTCTTAATAGACCATTTAATTGGGCGGTTTATTTCGTAAATTAAATGAGATGTTTCTTTCTTTGAATTAATTCAACGAATTGATGGGTCGTTACTTACCCCCCTTTTTCGTGTGTTGGCATAATAACAAAATAAGGCCAACCAGTCTTTTGGAGGATTACTGGTTGAGAGGTTTTGTAAGAATTTCTTGAGCCTACATCCTCCTTCGCAAAGAACGCAAAGAACGCGAAGAACGCGAAAAACACGAAGAACGCGAAAAACGTGAAGAACGCCGTCACCCTCAGAGTTTGACGACGCTTCATCCGAGACGTCCTTCCCCGCCCTGATCTTCGATCTGGTGCTTGAGGTAAGAGTCTCAGATTTTTCTTTTTAATCTCCTTTGTGGTTTTACCAAAACAGGGATTTAATGATTTAATTAAATTAAATATGTTGTTTCATGGTCCGTTGAGTTCGCCGACTCAACGCCGTGTTCCGCGACGACGTGATGCCCTTCCGCGACGACGCGACGATCTCCTCCTACCGCGACGAGCAATTCCGCGAAGGACATGCGTACGACGACGACCAACGAGGTAGGGGTTGTTGTGAGTTTATTCCTTTTTCCCGTGATCGTTCTTTTTTTTAAGTAAAGAACCGGAAAAATAAGAACAATTTTATTCCATTAAAATTGTTGAATTCATATGTTGAATTTGTTTCCTCCCGTTGTTTATCTCTAACGCAGAGGGTGCGGGCCAAACGAACACGGCCCGACAACCCTCCGTCGTTCTTCTTTGTTATACGGATTTTACGGGCGACGACGGGACGTACCGCAATGGAGGTGCGATGGTTCCGCAGTGAAGAGAGAGTCCCAGGAGGAGCAGCGGCGCAGACGAGAACAAAAACAGACCACCGGAGCGACTCCGGTGGCCCGCGGAAGCCGCCGACGGCGCGGGTCGCTGGCGCGGCGGCGTCAGCAGCCGGGAGCGGTGGTGCCCCGGCGCCACGCTGGACAAGGCCGTCGCGGCAGAAGCCGTGACGGTGGTGCTCGCGGAACAGCGGCCGTGCGGGTCCCGCGCATGCGGTACGCGGCTGAATCCGCGTCCGGTTGTCCGAGCGACACCCCGCGGGTGCCGCTGGGTTGTCACGCGGGGGCGGCGGCTCCCCCCCGCGTCGCTCGGTTGTCTTGGGCGACACCCCGCGGGTGGCCGGGGGTGTCACGCTGGGGTGGCGGCTCCCCCCCGCGTCGCTCGGCCGAGCCGAGCCCCGCTGGCCGAGCCAGACCAGTCCGACTGGGTCGGACCGGGTCGGACCAGGTTCGGCCGACCCAGGGGGGTCGGGCCGGGTCGGCCCGGGCCCGGACCCCCCGTCTTCAGACGGTTTTCATTGAAATGCCCATAACATGAGCTACATGCCTCCAATCGACTCGTCGTCAGTGGAAACGCGATCCTTGGATCGAGATGGTCATTTCGGTATATCGTACTCAAGGTTTCGGAATACTTTGGGTTCGGCCGGGTTTGTTCGTACACGAAACCAACCGGGCCCTCGGAGCGGAAACGCCCATATCTTGAGCTACGGACGTCCGATTGACGTGCCGTCAGCTTTGTTGTTTTCCTCTAAGTGAGACAGATCTTTTGGCTCACTCCGCCCGAGGATTGGACGCAGGTGGAGTACGGTCGGGTTGGTTTTGCCTTAAAAATCAACCGAGCCCCTGGGACGAAAAAGCCAATAACTCTCAGACTGGGCGTCCGATTGACGCGCCATCTGCGACGTTGAGTTCCTGTTGACGATACAGAACTTTTGGATACATCAACATCGGAATTTGTGACAGTTCATGTATCGGCCTCTCGGCTCGTGGAGCGGACCCTCCCGAACGAGCTTGCTGTGTGCGGAACCCTAGAGCTGGCTGCGACTGCTACTTCGACAGCGACGACTGTGCAGAGATCCTCAGTGGACTGCGACGACGACTGTGCAGAGATCCTCAGTGGACTGCGACGACTACAGCACTCAGCGATCCTACGTGGATTAGTGCTACCGGTCCTGTGTGGGCCCGATCCTGTGTGGGTCCGATCCTGTGTGGGTCAGTGCTCAGTGGTTCTGTGTGAGCCAGCGTCTACAGGTCCTGTGTGGGCCCGATCTTGTGTGGGTCATTGCGGGGGTTAGTTACCTATCGATCCTTCGTGGGTCTGACGAATTAGATGGATCAGTGATCATCTTTATCGTCATCCGAAGAAGTATACCTGTGTGAGATGAATCTTCTGTTACTCTCCTTTGTGGATTGTGTTGAGCTATCCTCTGTGGATTTACTATTTACTCTCCTTTTTGGATTGTGTTGAGCTATCCTGTGTGGATTTACTGTTTACTCTCCTTTTTGGATTGTGTTGAGCTATCCTGTGTGGATTTACTGTGTACTCTCCTTTGTGGATTGCGTTGAGCTATCCTGTGTGGATTTACTGTCTACTCTCCTTTGTGGATTGTGTTGTGTTATCCTGTGTGGGTAAACGTTTTGCTTTCCTGTGTGGACTAGGTTGTGCTTGGGCTCGGACGTTGGAGTCGAACGGGAATTGATGACTTAAGTATATGTATGGTCATATACCTAAGTCGTGTCGGTTGTTACTTCGTGATTGTATCTTTCCTTTGTGGATTATCCTTTGTGGATTTCAGGAGACCTTTAGGGGTCTCGGGGTCCCTACTGAGTAGCTTATACTCACCCCTGCACGGGCTATGCCCGCACTTCGTTGTGTTGGTTGCAGACGACGGACAACGCTGATCGTGGTGGAGGCGTGCGGAGTAGGACGGTACCTGGAGGTGGACCACTGGGCGGGACGCACTTGGAGCGGACGGCTGGACCGAGGAGCAGTAGAGCTATCTGTACCCACCCTTCACGTGGGATTCCCAGTGGACAGCTCGGTGTAGCGGCTTTTACTTTTCAGTTGTTGTTTTTCCCTTCAGTTGTACTTTACAGTTGGGCTTGTATTTCTGGCCCCTTTTACTTTCAGCACATATTGTACCATTTTTACTTAGTGTTTACTTTTCCGCTTGCTTACTCTGTGGTGCTTGTTTACTTTTCAAAGGCAATGCCATCCCTTTTTGTTGGGATTTACGCCTTGGTGCTAGTCGCTAGCCCCTGGCCTATGGAACGCAGGCTTGGGGTAGTCACGGCACGGGCCCTGAGGACGGGTCGTGAAAATGAGTGTAAAAAACCACCCATTGGTTGATACTCAACCTTCACATGCTGACTGGTGTAGTATGGCGTTACAAAAACTATAACCAATTTCTTCATCCTTGGAAACTAATACTATCTACAAACATCACAGAAAAATTTGGTCAAACTATGATTCCCCTTAAACGTTGAAGCATTAAAACCAAGCATCAAATTGTCCCATATAAAAGTAGGAACAATAACATGTCCATGAATATAAACAATCTCATAGTCATTAATTGTCTAATTGGAAGTTTCCTCCACACATTTAATTATTTTACATAAGACCAAACACTCTAGATCCTCATACTACCTCTCATTGATCCATATCATAATAATGGAATCATCTTCATAGGATTCAAGGTTCATCTAACCTTGAAAATCCTAAACCTCTAGATGCATCTCGACAAACAAAACTATCATCCTCAACTTGGAACTGAATTCCTAACCCACTTAATTTTGATTCATCCAAACCAAAGAATCTAAAAAATTGTTTCTTGCACCAAACATGTAAACCATATTAAAATTGATGGAATGAATATAATCAACCCATAACCACTTCTTATGATTCAAATAACCCAAGGAGAAAATGTATTTATGGCTCTTATGATAGATATAAACCATAAGAGTTTCCCCCAAAAAGTATTTCCACCCAATTTTTAATGAATAAACCACTATGGCCAACTCATGATCATGTGTTGGGTAATTTAGTTCATGAGGAATATAAAACATTGACCCATAAACCATAATACAATCATACTGCAACAACACATCCAAAAATCCAACATAGGACTCATAAAAACATGATATATCGTTTTCTCAGTTCGGGTGGGATTTGAATTGGTGGAGTAGTTAACCACTTCATTAAATCCTGGAAAGAATTATCATATACCTAGAAAATTAAAAATATGTCACCATATTGGTTAAACCTGAATTTGGTTTTCTCAAATAGAATTTTTTTAATGAAGCATTATAATATCCTAGTAAACCCAGAATGCTCTATATATCAATAAAATTATTGGGATGCTCCCAAGACACAACATCATGAACATTCACTGGGTCTACTGACACGCCATCCTTAGAGATGATGTGAACCAATAAATGCACACTATCAATACAGAAATTAAATTTACGTAGATTTATGTATAGCCCATTCTATCTTCATTTAATTAGTATGATGTGAAGATGTTAGGGATGATCATAATCATTCTTATCATACTCCAAGATATAATCCACAAAACTACTACACATCGATCAAGTTATGGGTTAAATTTTCAGTTCATCAGGGATATAAGTACTACTATCACATTGGTCTATATGAATGGTGTCACAAAAAAACTCATAAAAACCATTCTTGTAATTGAAAATAGTATATGGTATACTTGAATGTATCACTCCCTAATGATGATACACAAATCTCAAGTCAGTATAAGAGAACATAGAAGCACCTCTAAAATAGAAGAATGATCATCAATTTCTGCAAGAGGGTATTGATTCTTATCTATCATCCAATTTAACCTTCAGTATTAAATAACCAACCGCCACATCCCATCAGCCTTTTTGAAAAAAACTGATGTTCCCCAAGGTGATATTCTCAGATGTATAAAAATATTATTTTATAATTTATCCGACATTGATTTAAATTCCTGAATCACTTCTTGTTCCATTATATACTATGGGAAAAAATAGTCTATACTTTACTAAAAGACTCAATTATAAACTCCCCATATCTATCAGAAGCAATATCTTTTTGATGACTTTAAGAACAAAATCATAAAATATTAACCAAAATAGGAAGAATGAAAAACTGTTCTATTCCCCCTTCATCAAGTAAAATATAGGCAACTTGGGATGTGACGTCTCCCATCCACTAATAATCACTACTAAAATTTTCTAGATATCCCATTTTTTCTGACTTATATAAGTATCCCCCTAAAGGGACGTGAACATAAACCTATGTAGGTAAAACTCAATATGGGACTGATATAACACCATCAAATACACCCAAAATATTAAGATTGAAACTTATCATTTTACGCATAAACAATCCCCATAAGAATCTTTTCCCATTATCCTTAAGGTTTTACACTTAAAATTTCCAAATATTTTCTGCTCAAGTCCCTAATAGTGTATCAATTGGCATAACCCCAAACATTTGATGCATTGATAGTCCCAAAACCCTCACAGTCTGAGAATATATAAAATAATTGGAGGCACTTGTATCAAATAAATCGCTAAAAAGCATAGAAGATTCAAGAATAATACCTCAAGTTATCGATGGTCCATCCTAGCTAGCTCCTGGTGTAGGATAGACTTCATGGTGCTGAATTTCCCCTCTAATGTAGGCTCTTTTTTGAGTCCATGGAGATTTACTACTCTATTGATAAGGAAGCCCTTGTTTTGTAGTACTATATCCACCACCCCAACAGGTGTGGGTATTAGAACTCCAAATGACTTCATGTTATAGGGTAGTTGATCACCCTCTTGCACTATGGACTAGCCTCTATCCTCAAGTACTTCCCACCTATCACTGGTTCCTATAGAACATCTTCAAATTCCCCATCCTTCCATATGATTGATACTCTATTGTTGGTTAGGGTCATTGACCATGATTGTGTCCCAACTTTCTGAATAGAAAAGACAACTCCCAGTCCCCACTCTGAGAGGTCAAAACTCATCCTTCAGAACTCTTCTAACCACCACTGTAGTGAAAAACCTTAATATTATTATTCCAACTATTAGAATACACAACACTAAATCTCCCAATTGGTATGATATGTCCAAAACTAGAAGCCTTCTTGAGGTTCCCTTCTAAAATAAGTTCCAAATCCTACACCCAAACAGACCACTTTAAATGATTTATATTTACCTAAGACATGACCTCATGGCTAATTCCATTCGAAACATGTCTGTTGTTAGCCACCTCAAACCCTTCCAACCCTGGAACAAATAATTTCAAGGCATTTAAGTAGCTAGATTAATCCAACACGATCATAATCCTCTGGTTTATACTCACAAACTACGTGGCCTCCCACTACCTCATGTTTTTTGGATAAAAATGTTTTAAAAAAATTACCAAAATACGTCCATAAAATAAAATCTTCATACATAGTTTTAACCAAAACATACCACCATAACTTTTCAAGTCCTATAATATATATGCCTCCAACCAGACAGTCTTCTCTGGATGCATCTCCAAGTGATCTAGAATCTTATAGATATACTTTATCAATAAATAATCTCCCTCTGGTCAACCATCTCCATAAATCATCATACTGTGTTGGAATTGGAACTATATAATCTAGTCAAACATTCTTGGGAAACTCGTCATTGGGAACCATTCGATCATCACCACAAATGGATAATGTTATTATGAAAATTCCCATACCCATGTTACCTTGGGTCAATACGGTTTACATATACACTACTAGTGGATCATTCTCAGCAGTATTATATTATCTCCCAACAGACACACATCATCATGGTGGAATCTATCCAAAATATTAAACAAAAATCTCAAAACACATAACATAAAATATCCACAATTTTTTAAAAAATAATGTTCTTTTATAGACATAAAAACCTCACTTCTCATACACTATCCCAATGGATATTATAAAATTTCTAGCACTAAGCTCAACTATCTATACTGTGGGACATGTTCAACATGGGGTAATCCAACTTAAACTTTCATAGGTCTTTTTTATGCACCCTTTTTTATCTGTTTCAATTTCCCAATATAAAAATTTCTATTTTATGAAACATTCATTATTTATAACTAATTACAAATGAAATTTTAACCCATTTATAACTCTTTATATGCAATATTATTTAAAAATTCTTTTAAATTCCTTCCATTTACCCATTTACATCATCTTTATTAGATTCCACTTTTATGTTTTCAAGGAAAAAAATGAAATTTATTCAATCCCATACATATTTTCCATGTGTTTTTAAATTGATGCATTCCACTTATATCCTTATGTCCCTTAAATTAATCATGAATTAAAAAATACTTTCAATTTAATCCATCCGAAAAATATCATAAATCAATCATATTACACCATAAGTGCATCACCCAATGGTGAAATATCATCCAACCATAAAAACTCACATCAAGAAAAACTATCCCGCTATTAGTACATAGGATTCCCCCTTACATTGGTAAGATAATCTGATTAATTATCTAATTTACAAGAGTCATATTATCCCATATAACATTCCAAAAATTTTATAATAATAGAAAAGAAAACCTCATCCAGTAGCACTTTGTAAAGCCCCTAACCAGATAACCACTATATCTGGTTCCCTGATCTGTGTTACCGCATGACCTCAGGTGTGCCTCCCCATATGCCAGAGGCAGGGGAATAATAGTGAGGGTCTGTGAGAAAATGTGGGGAGACTATACTCTCTTTATCAGAGTACACCATAGTAGCTAAAATATGAAATAAAGCAAACATACATGAAATGAACATGCATTACAAATCCATTTACCAAAACTGGGTACAATCCAAAAAAATATTATGATCTATGTAATATAATACAATTAAAAGTTTAAATAAAACACAATATAATGATAAATTGGAGACTCCTAAAAGAAATTCTTGAATTTATGTTCTGTTTCTCCATCTATGCACTTAATATGCTCAAATCAACCATGGAACATAGGTCCCTTGCCCTTGTACTGACCTAAGACAATGATGTCTTCTTGGATACCCAATGAAAGCCCAAGAAGGGTGTGGGTACAACTCATTAGGCCACCACCAACAATTTCTAAAAAATATACAGTCTTAACAAATAATGTATACATTTACCTAATAATTAGAAAATAAAATAGAATAAAATTTGGGTGCCACTAGTAAACAAGGTTCACATTAGAAACATTTATCATTAGGATATTTGGGTTGACCTTTTTCATCAATTACACTTTGGCCTATTATGGTCATATAAAATGTGCAAAAGGTAAGGAATACGGTTCCCCAAATCACTGTGGAAAACATTACAAAAACCATTAAATAACACTTAAATTATTCTATAGTCTAGGTTATCATATCATGTGCATTATTTAGGGTAATAAAGAATCATTATGACTCCCCAACCCATGAATTATATAACACGTTCCATGTACCCTTAGTCCAAGTAATCACATCCCATGCATCCTTTAGGGGATATAGCATCAATCAGAGTCCACAACCCATGCATGATGGGGGTGGGTCTTGGAATCATTCTAACCTGACCCATGGGTATAGAGCCTCTATAATAAAACAAAAATACCAATCCATGTGCCCCTGATTATTTGACCACTTACTATATATACCATCTAACAACCAAAAATCATTAACACAATCATCCTTTATAGCCATGTTTTATACAATACATAAAACACCATTATATCGTAACCCATTAACACATTTTCCATTTATATGACTCGTCCTATTAACAAATTTACCACTACATACATTAATCCATTCACAATTTAATCATTTATTGTATTTATACCATTTACACATTCTCATATTTCATTTAACCCATTCGAATTATACCAAACACCCCTTATGACATCTTAACATATGAGGGGTATAATTCATCATTTAACTACCAAATTCATCATTTATATCTACAAAAACCAAATGGACATCAGAACACTATAAATGAACAACCACATAATCATATGAAAATCAATGAGACTATGGGATCTAACTTATAGAACACCTACCATGATTCCATAGATAACCTTAGAATCATCCTTGGATATTGATTCAGAAATAAATTACTTCTAAAAACCAGAAACCTCTAAAAACACAAGGTCTTATAGATTCAAAAAATGAGAAATGATTTTATAATCTATAATCTATAAAAAATAACTAAGAGGAGTTTTAGACTGACCCATAGATTCAATCAACACCTAAAAACGTACGAAATGACATAGAAATTATTGAGATTGATCATAAGGATGTTTAGGAGGAAGGCATCATTAACTGTGGATTTATTTGAA